>OV815993.1:40062256-45626374 GCA_929113495.1 Andrena minutula | reverse complement strand
TCCCCGATCGGCGATCGGGCCAGTAAGAATCCAGCCTAGCGTTGTAGCTTGCGCTACGGGCGTGCGAGGAGGGCCATGTATTAACCCTTCAAGTATGATTTGTGAGTAGACTTCTGCCCCCAAGAGTAATTCGACTTTCCTGCAGGATAGAAAATCTGGGTCAGCAAGTTCAATATCAGTTAAGTGCGGTATAGAAGTTAATAATTGAGCGGGACTAGGCTGATAGGAAGACAGCTGTGGAAGTACCAGAGCTTAAACCGCGAGATTCACCGCTTTGTTTTTGCGATGAGAGACCGTTAAAGTAACCGAACCTCTAGAGTAAGTTTTGTTCTTCGCTACGCCTATTACCGGAATATTTGTTGGTGTCCTGGGAAGCCTTAGTAATTGAGCGATACTCTCACCAATCAAGGACACCTCGGAGCACGGGTCGATCAGCGCTCTGACCGTTATCCCTTCACCCGTCACGGAAGCCACACGAACCAAAGCCGTAGCGAGAAGCATGGTAGCGCCCATCTGAGTCTGAGCGCAATGAGTAGTTGTGGTCGAGTTCAGCGACGAAGAAGCGCCCTGGTTAGTTACTCCCGTTGGTTGCGTTACCTGCGAATTAGTGACAGGAGCAGAGTTTGGTTCCAACGGAACGTGAATTGAGGTATGGTGCTTACCCAGACAGAGTTGACATCGTTTGTTTGATTTGCATTCGCGAGAAGAATGCGCCGCTAGGCAATTAAAACATAATTTCTTTTCTATTACCCTAGCCTTTCTCTCCCGAGGACCCAGCGCTTTATACGAAGGACAGTAGAGAATGAAGTGCTCTCCTGAGCACAGGGCACACTTCTGAGTCCCGGCGTTCTTCATTACACAGTGCGTCTTGGGCTAACGCGCTGCTCCACTGGAAGCTCCAGACGATTTCTTGTCACCTCCTTGATGACCCGATGTTCCGGAACGGTGTTGACCAGCTGATCTACCGGTGGTGCTTCCCGATGCCACCAGTGCTCTCACTTGAGAACTGAGGAATGTCTTCATCTGCTCGAAGGTCGGATGCTTTGGCGTCGTTCCGATGGACATCTCCCAGGCCATCCTCGTGTTTGGATCAAGACGTTCAGCCGTGAGCACAACTAAGAAGGCGCTCCAATGTTCGACAGGCAGATTCAGCGTTGCCAACGCGTCCACTGCATTTCGGGTCCCATGAAGCAAATCCTTTAGTTCTTGCGCTGATTCTTTCGTCATAGCCGGCAAAGACAGGAGCTTTGTGACATGAGTGTGAATGAGGAGACGTGGGACGTCGTACTGCTCTACGATTGTTGCCCACGCTCGCTTGAAGTTGGACGCCGTTAACGTGACGTTTTGGATCAGTCGCGCTGCTTCGTCGGTTAGACTGGTTTGAAGATAATGTAGTTTATCAACTTCGGAGAGGTTCGAGTTTTTGATCACCAGAGAGCGAAACAAATCACGAAAACTTGGCCAGTTTTGATAATCTCCCGAGAATTTAGGGATAGGAATTTTTTCCAAAGTCCTGCCTTGGGAGTCGGTTCCAGTGTGTACTGTTTCGTCTAGTTCATCAGAAGAATCACCTCGATAATCCAGCAGACTAGCTTTCTGCTGTAGGTAAGCTTCTTCGCACAAGCTCATTTGATCGTCCTTGAAATATGCTTGTTCCTTGTGCTCTTCCTTGAAACTTGCGCATAATTTCGAGTCGTTTTGGAGAAACGTAGCCCAGTAATTTTCCAAAAGTTCCAGTCGAGAAATAATTACGCCTGTCGTAATTTTGCTAGCGCCGGACTTCTTCATATTCTCCATTAACCTTGAAATCCTTCTGTATAGGTATTTCTGTTCTGTTATAAGTGTGTCCATTGTGTTCCAGATTCCAGAACGTTCGGTCGCAGAAAAACTATGTGACCGGCACTGTTTACGAATTCGAACGAGGTCGAGAACGTTCGAAGCCTCGTGTAACAACGGTTACGTAACGGATTCCTTTGTTCACTGGTTTTAGAAGAGTGATTTTTCAATCACCGCGTTAAAATATCCGGCTCGAAGGACCAAATGTTTCAGTTGGGTTTTAAGCACAACTGTAATGTCTAGTAAACTTAGATTAAGAATTCTAGTTTTACCCGTAAGTATAAGTAGTGAGTAAGTAGTAATTAAGAATTTGTATTAATTAAGTTTTAGTAGATATAAGTAAAGTTAAGTAGGATTAATATAGCTTTAAGGAACTTCCAGCTTGTATTGTTTCTTAGATTTAGATAGCAAGAAGGATTTTAACTCTGATAAACGTGTTCTGGTATCGCACTAACTTTGACCAGAGAATTAATTTAAGGAGAGCGATTAACACGAGAGTTTATCGAAGTAGCACTAAACACCAGTACTGAGCTATAAGCGAGCTCTTTCTCCGAGATTTTGGAACCGACTAGCGCGAGAAGACCGCGATCGCGGAAACGGATCTCAAGAATAAGAGTGGGGAGACCACAATGTTTCGGGAGCAATCACCGAGATGGTGACACTTAACCCATTTGGTCACGTCGACTCGCGACAGCTACCGAAATTCAGCGCGCGATAATCTAATCTTAGGAGCTAAAACAATGTACAACTTAGATCTAATATTTACAATATATACAGTCCTAAACAGGTAGTAAATACCTAGAAATTGGAATCGATGTAGGACCTATGGCCGATGTAGAAGTTCTTCTCGGTGACAATTATGGAAATCATCTCATATTACCATGTGTTCAGGATTGGTCGCAGTGATGCGACCAATTTGCATCTGCGCACTGTAGCGAAGATGCGCGGCAATTTCAAACCGGCGTTGTTGTCGCCTTGGCAACTGAGTGGTCGCGGAGACGGCATGAGCGGGCCATCTTTTGATTGACACCTGGACTAATTACTCCCACCATCATTTGCATAGTAACACGCGATGTTACGTGGTCTTCGCGGATTGGCCAGGTGTCCTCGATCTCGAGCCGGTGCCTTGTCTCGTGTCGTCTCTGCGACCACTCCCTCTCTTCTGTGTGAATCGCGATAAGGTGCACCTCGTGTCTTTCGCGGAGATACAATCACCAAGAGCAATCGGCGCTCCGATTTTTCTAAATTTCAACTTCTCAAATTCCGTGCTTGGAATTTCCAGACGCTCACTTTCGTGGTCTTTAATTAAGTGTATTCACACGCGTAATAGATTAAACGTGCTTGTTTATTGCGCTCGCCATTAGATCACAGTGTGAAACTTTTACATCTATTATATTTAAAACTAAGCCCCGTGCGTTAAGTATTGTGCGGTAAATGCAAATCGTAGGTGCTCCTCGATTTTGCTTGATCACCATGGCATACATGGACTGTGCTATTCGCTATGCGTACAACCATCGAAGAACGTGCACAATTACCAGGATCAGAATCGATGCGGATTAGTGAATTAACGGTGGATTTTTGTCAGATCCTCGATTCACCGGTTGTAAAGATGTGCCGATGTGATACTACGCTGTATTTCACACCGGATACAGTAACATTTTTATTAAATCTTGAGCACTGTATAGACTATATGTATGCGGCTGTATCAAACTGCGGAAGATGCGAGGATAAAATTTAAAACTTTTGTCAACGTGCTACAGCAGAGCGATGTTGCCTGTGAAAAATTAGATACGCTTCATGCTGCTAAAATCATATGTGATAGTGAATATTACAATGAGGATTATCTTGTAGATTGCGAACTGGTAGCATGTGCTATCAATGATATTCTAGCTGATGCTCGTAGGAAAAACAAATGTTAAATTGTATATTTTTAATTTTATACTCTTTTAATTTTAAATAAATTTCCGAAACATATTATTCCTCCATTTTATTCACCCTGACATCCTCCTCACCTTATAATTTTAAGATTTTCTGATAAATTATTGGTTTGAAAAAAAATTCTAGGACAGTCCCCCACCCTGGGTTAGGTCTGAAAAAATTTTCGAAGGGGTGTGGGTGGGGTTCGAAAAAGTTTTCGGGGGTCAATGCCTCCCTCTGAAAAATTTCCGACGGTGGGCCAGGTCTGGAGAAGCCTCAGCGGCGGCTCGGCCCGGACTGATCCCCCCTCTATCGTCGCGGCTTCCCCCACTCCGCGGCTCGTGCGCGCGCAACCGGTCTTCCTCCCCCGCAGGCCCCGCGCCACGGTTTCCCTCCGCCCCCCCTCCGCCCCGCTCCCCCGCGCGCCCTCACTTCCCCCACCGCCCCGCGCCGGTTGGGAGTCGGGGAGGGGGAAATGGCCTTGAAAGTGAATTAGAACTCCCATAGTATTACTACTCACAGTACACCACCCCTCGAGCGTGAAGCATAGCCTTCATAGAGAAGCTGGTCTTCCTACGAAGCACAGTCTTCGACCTCACCTACGCACAGTGGGCCGGATTTTAAATTTGCCGCCTTTTGGGTTTTTTTTTTAAGATATCGGGATGAAAGTGGCGCTAAAAAACAGGAAAAAATTATTCCTATCTAATGATATATAATTTAATTTTTTAAACAATTATTTATTTATTTATTTTTTAATTTTGTTAACTTATTTTTGATAAAAAAATTTTTAATTCTGTTTATTTGGTACCTTATTTAATGCCCTTTACAGTGGTGTACGCAAAATTTTGGGAAACTTTTCGTTTCCAAGTTATACGGAAAATTCGAATAATGAAGGAAAGTAGCAACAAATCGGTTTGTTTAAATTATAGACCTGGTTTTTGCGATAAATATCTTCTTTTATTAGTAACTAATATAAACAATCCATTAAAAAATATTTTTATATGCATTAACAAAAATGGCGACATTTTTAAAGTTTGATTAGGGATATCTTCCAAACGCCGAAAAGTTCCACTTTGGGACCAATTGCAATATTTTCAGCGCACTTTACTCTAAATAATCACGTATCGATCATTTCCCCCCTCGTCCCACTGCTCATATTATTAGTGTTTAAAGTTATCAACGTTCGGTCAGTCCGTAGGGTAAAGGTGGGATAGTTGAGCAGAAGGGAAACATGATCACAGAGATGTTATTATTAATGTATTTGCAATATGCCCCTATTGTCGCGTTGTTATGTTCATGTTTGCAATATTAATTCCTCAGCCTGTAGGTCTAAATTCTGATTTTTTGTGGTAGATAATCTCATTCGCAGAAAACAACGAAAGGAAAGTAACAAAAACAAAAGCAAATGCAATTTTTCAAGAAATAAAGAAGAGCCCTTGTCAAACATTTTTCATTATATCTGAATTTGATAGTCATAGTTAATTTTTTACTATTAGTTTGTGGTTTTCTTGTTAAATACATTAGTTTATATTTCATTGTACATCTCTTTGGTAAGTATGAAACACTTAAAGGGCTCATGAACAACACAACGCGACCCACCTTTACCCTACGGACTAACTGAACGTTAATAACTTTAAACACTAATAATTTGAGCAGTGGGACGAGGGGGGAAATGATCGATACGTGATTATTTAGAGGAAAGTGTGCTGAAAATATTGCAATTAGTCCCAAAGTGGAACTTTTCGGCGTTTGGAAGATATCCCTAATCAAATTTGAAAAATGTCGCCATTTTCGTTAATGCATATAAAAATATTTTTTAATGGATTGTTTATATAAGTTACTAATAAAAGAAGATATTTATCGCAAAAACCTGGTCTTTAATTTAAACAAACCGATTTGTTGCTACTTTCCTTCATTATTCGAATTTTCCGTATAACTTGGAAACGAAAAGTTTCCCAAAATTTTGCGTACACCACTGTAAAGGGCATGAAATAAAGTACCAAATAAACAAAATTAAAATTTTTTTATCAAAAATAAGTTGACAAAATTAAAAAATAAATAAATAAATAATTGTTTAAAAAATTAAATTATACATCATTAGATAGGAATAATTTTTTCCTGTTTTTTAGCGCAACTTTCATCCCGATATCTTAAAAAAAAGACCCAAAAGGCGGCAAATTTAAAATCCGGCCCACTGTGCTACGCCACCCCTCGAGCGCGAAGCATAGCCTTCATAGTGAAGCAGGTCTTCCTACGAAGCAGAGTCTTCGAGCAACCTCCCTACCCCATATATGTTACGATCCAAGTCCCGTCACCCAGGACGTGACACTTGTGATTTTAAAAAAAATTATTTACATTTATTTTTTTATTTTATTCGAACTGCAGATACCCAAATAGCATACAGATGTCTAAACCTTGGAGCATATGTTCTAAGGTCTAAACACGCCTAAAAGACGTCCTAAAGATATGTGGCAATGGAATAAAAGTATCGATATTGACGATATCGATACTTCGTTTTCAATATTTCATCTGCATCGATAATTTGTACTTCAATATGTATCGATACGAAATATCGATACAGTTTAGTCGTGTTTCGAGACTCGAAACATTCGAGTAGCTTGAAGTTCGAACCGAACGGGACTCGGTTTTTCGAGCCGAGCCGAGACTCGAACGGTTTCGAGTAACCCGAAAGATTCGGGTAGCTCAATTTTTTCGAGCCGCTCGAATGCGTTTCGGGTAGCTCGATTTTTTCGAGCCGCTCGAATGCGTTTCGGGTAGCTCGATTTTTTCGAGCCGCTCGAATGCGTTTCGGGTAGCTCGATTTTTTCGAACGGCTCGTATGTTTTGGGTAACTCGAATGTTTCGAGCCACTCGAATATATTTTAGGTAGTCGACTGTACGGTGCAGTGTAACAGTTTGGTGTAGCTGGAACGTTTGGTAGGCACCGAATATAAATTAATATAGATGTATAATATGAGAAGTATAGATATGAAAGTCATATCTAGTAATTTAACCCTTGCCTGGTGGATATTTTAACTACACATTGGATACGGGGTCCATTTTGACCCATAATTTAATTCGTATACACCGCGGGAAAAGCTCCTAAATAAGGTTATCACCTTGGTAATTCTTTATGTTTGTTAAAATCATTTATTTCTGTACCAACGATAGATTATATTGACCTGCCCGACGAATTTAAATGGTTTTTAATATTAAACTATTCCATTGAAAGTTGACAATTCTTTTATTAAAGGAGGAAATAGGAAAGAATGGGAACGTAATAGGTATACAACATTGATGATTGCCGCGCGCTTTCCACTTCGCTATTCATCGTTTCCGAGGCTATACACGCACTTGTAGATATTGGTAGATTTTCGCGGTCACTATTCTCACTAATTTCTACCACATGAGCCATTTTTAATTCCATAATTAACAGAAATAGCGTAATTGTAGTGTTACGTCGTGGGTGGCGGGACTTGGATCGTAACATGTATGGGGTAGGGAGGTTGCGTGCGGACCTTGCTTCGTAAGAAGACCTGCTTCTTTATGAAGGCTATGGTTCAGAACTTGTGGTTAGGTGTAGGAGAGCTCGAAGACTTTGCTTCGTATGAAGACCTGCTTCAATATGAAGGCTATGCTTCGCGACTTGTGGAGAGGTGTAGAAGAGCTCGAAGACTTTGCTTCGTATGAAGACCTGCTTCAATATGAAGGCTATGCTTCGCGACTTGTGGAGAGGTGTAGGAGAGCTCGAAGACTTTGCTTCGTATGAAGACCTGCTTCAATATGAAGGCTATGCTTCGCGCCTTGTAGGAGAGCTCGAAGACTTTGCTTCGTGGGAAGACCAGCTTCACTATGAAGGCTATGCTTCGCGACTCGTGTCGACCAGGGAAGGCTGTATGGTGATCGTACACCCGAGTGACGCACGTGAGAGTACTGGCTTTGATTTATGGCTCGATAATTGGCTTACTAACTGCATCGTATGAAAAGAGACGTAAATAATAGGGTTTTCATTATAGGTTTGGGAATAGCCTTACGGGACTCTATATGAAAGAACGTTAGTAAACACGGGCAAGAACTCCCGGCGCTTGCGGAGACCGATCAGCTGTAGTCGTTGCGCGTAATGGTTCCAGGTATTCGAGGCGAAATAGCGAGAATTGACGGTTAAAGATAAAAGCGAAAGCGTTATTTATTGGAACGCGTAACAGATAGCAATAGACACCTTATAATTATGCGTTGGACATTCAGCATAGGCACATAACATTTATATAAAAGTAAATGATAGATAATTAGCGTTAGGCAAAAATAGCAAAAGTTAAACAATAAGAGATTATATGATAAAGATAGCAATATAACTATATGAGGCTAGAGCCTAAGCAAGAGAAACCGATATAAATGTAAATTAAACAATATATATATATATAAAGCGATAAGCGTAAATCTAAGCAAAGGAGTTAATACAAAGAAATAACGTAGCAATTAAATGTTATAAACAAAAGCATCACCACGACCACGGTATGGCCTTTCTTCGACCTTGGGAGGGGTCCGACCAGGTCGGCTGACACGACATCCCATGGGTAGGCTGCTGGCGTGGTGTGCATAAGTCCAGCTGGTGCTTGCTGCGATACTTTATACTCTTGGCACTTTGTACATTGGCGGACATATCGGGCGGCGTCCCGAAACATTCCTGGCCAATAATATTTTCGTGCCAATCGTGCCGCTGTTTTGT
This sequence comes from Andrena minutula, assembly GCA_929113495.1. Taxonomy (NCBI): domain Eukaryota; kingdom Metazoa; phylum Arthropoda; class Insecta; order Hymenoptera; family Andrenidae; genus Andrena; species Andrena minutula. Next base: position 45,617,895 of record OV815993.1, on the reverse strand, counting down.
TGATTCCGAGGTGGCCGGCCGTAGGGGCGTCGTGGTTTGCCCTTAGTATCTCGTCGCGCCGGGGCCTCGGTACGCATTGCTTCCACTCGTCTTCGGGATGTCCGCCGGTCGTATCGGGGAAGTGTCGATACAGTTCGTCCTCGTGAATCTTGTATTCTGGGTGGAGGAGCGGTGTCTCCTCGACTGCTCGTTTCTTTACCTCGTACCATTCTTTGGATACTTCGGTGTTCACGTCCGCAACCTCGCCTTGTCGTGAAAGGGCATCTGCTACGAGATTATTTTCGCCTTTTCGATACTCGATTTTGAAATCGCACTGTTGCAGTTCGAGGCTCCAGCGTGCGAGGCGTCCCGAGGGGCTGTCGATGGATTGTAGCCATTTTAGTGCCTGGTGGTCAGTTAGGACAGTGAACGAATATCCTTCAAGGTAGGGCCGCATCTTTCTGATGCCCCAGACCACCGCTAAGCATTCTTTCTCGGTGACGGAGTAGTTTCTTTCGGCCGAGTTGAGTGTTCGGCTTGCATAGGCCACTACTCTTTCTTCGCCGTCGTGGTCTTGGGTCAGGACTGCGCCTAGACCGCTTTGACTGGCATCGGTTTGTAGTACGAACGGTCGGTCGAAGTCGGGACACGTCAGGACTGGTGCGGTCGCTAGTTGGTGACGGAGTGTTTCGAAAGCGGTTTGAGCTTCGTCGGTCCAGTTCCACCGAGTACGCTTCTGTAGGAGCTGGTGCAGCGGTGCGGCCGCGTCGGAGAACTGGGGAATGTATCTCCTATACCAGGAGACCATCCCCAAGAATCGTCGTAATTCTCGCAAGTTCTGCGGGGGAGGTGCATTCCGGATCGCCTCGACCTTCTCAGGGTCTGTTTTCACCCCTCGGTCTGATACGACGTGGCCGAGGTATTGCAGCTCCGTTTGGCAGAAACGACATTTCTCCTCGTTTAAGCGAAGCCCCGCTTGTTGTAATCGGCGGAGTACTTCTCGTAGATTTTCCAGGTGTTCCTCGAAGGTTCGGCCAAGGATGATGATGTCATCTAAGTATGCAAAGGCCCTTGGCTCTAGGCTGGGTCCGATGATACTGTCGAGTAGCCGTTGGAACGTGGCGGGGGCCGAGTGGAGGCCGAACGGCATGACGCGGAACTGGTATAATAGTCCGCGTCCGGGAACGGTAAAGGCCGTTATCGGACGGCTCTCCTCGGCCAGCGGTACTTGCCAATAGATTAAAAGTCTGATGCTCTACCGACTGAGCTATTCAGGCTTTTAATCTGAGGGTCCAGGGTTCGAGTCCCTGTTCGGGCGCCACTTTGTAATGGTCTCCGGTTGCGAGACGATTATCGGTGGAACGGAGAAGGGATTGTGATGCCGACTCAGTCGGTATGTCCGGGTTCGGCGAATGAGTAAGAATGCGTTTGTTTAATATTAACAGTTGTTTATTTGTTAAAGTCTGTATTGTGCTGAGTTAGTGACATATGTTTCTCGATCACGATTCTTGCGGGTGGTGGTTCGGTAACTACGGTGTAGGCGCGATGCTCGAGCGGTGTCTCTTAGCATACGCGACGGTACACGGCGGCGACGGTATTTCGGCGAGCGGTTCAGGAAAAATAGGATGCGGATTTTTGAACGTTCTGCTCTGGATGGCCTTATGGGGCACGTCCGTGGAGAGTCGTAAAATATCGTATCAAAGTGCAATAGGGCTCTGGCCTAATGGGCGCGGAGACACCTCTTTGACGGAGGTAGGGCGCAAGATAAATCTCGGCCTATTTCGGAAGAGGCTGGTTATGGTACAGTGGTGACGATGGTCGACTACTGACGCACCTCGTGGGAGCTAAAAATGAGCGTCTTGTCGTACCGCTTAGAGCATGGAAGCCACTAGCACAAGAGCTCCTGATTCCGCTCGACTCGGCTGTTATATACGGCGGTGGTACATCTTCGCAAGCGAGCCAGAGCGCGGGCCCCGTGGCCACCTAGTGGCCGCGTCGAGTACTTGGCCTAGCGCTCTGTTGTGATTACACTCGCTCGCGCGGCTCGCGCGACGTGACTTCGTCACAAACAGTAATATAAAATAAGAGAAATGGAAACACTTACAGCGATGTAGACGCTGGTTGATGTACACTGAATTTAAATGTTAGAATACAACTTAAAGAAAACCACTTAAATCTGAGAAGAAACAGAGTGATGATCGTGCCTGACGATAGCAAGGAATAATGATTGACTGACTGAAGATACTAAAGAATAGTAATCCGTGGGCCACGCGGCACCGGTATTTATACAAACTGATGGAATGTGAGGTATGCGGGGAATTTGAGGTATGCGTGATGACTCATGCCCAAAGTATGCGTGGAATTTGCGGTATGCGTGATGAGTCATCCGTAAAGTATGTGTCGTAATAGCTCTGGGGTTTTTGTAAGAATCAAAGGTTGATCTATAATTAGGCTGTAAGACAATGGGATTTTGAAAAGGGGCACTCAATCCGTTGGGTGGACTTTTGTAGTTCTCATTGGTAGAGGGGGGGGGGGGGGGAGGGAAGAGGTTTTGATTTAGAAGGTTGGGGCGAGGGACTTGTTGTTATTCGTGATTGAGGGGGAATCATGCCTCTAAGGCGAAGAGGGGAAGGGGAATCAGCTGGAGATGGGGACCGCTAAGGTACATCGTCCAAGATCTGATGATTCGTAAAGGGTTAAGAGTTGTGGTTTATAGATAGTAGTAGGTTCTTGGGTAGGTCATATAAGGAGGAAGCTAGTTAGGGTTGGGCGAAAATTATAGGGACGTCACAGTAGGTCAAACAGCAAAGCAATCGCAATCGTTGTTTCTTGTTTGCCAACCTAGCGACCACATAACAACGAAAACATAACATAATTTAATATTATTTATTATAAGTGGCAATGCCCGAATGCCCGGAAACCTAACCCGTACCGAGTGGTCCCACATCGAACATTATTGTGATTCCTTAAAAATATTTAAAGAAGCGACATTAATGACAACAGCAGATACAGCACCCACTTTATCTCGGTATATACCGACCGTGCATATGTTAAGAAAAATATTAATTGATTTATCGCAACAGCAGGCCTCTAATCCTGCGATAGATCTGCAGAACAACCTGCTATTGGGTCTAAATATTAGATTCAATTTTATTGACGAGTGTCACGTATTAATAATGGCGATGATGTTGGACCCTCGTTTTAAGGACAGGTTGTTATCGGGCGAAAAAAAGGAATCGGCGCACTTATTACTTCACCGTAAAATTATGGAGTACGCAGGAATCCGTGAAACAGATGTGGCAACGGCAAGTGACTTGTCAGAGACTTCAGGTATGCTTGAAAAAGAATTAAAATGTTAAAAATTATTATGTGACATATAGCGAAATAATGTATTTTATATATTTTCATTGCAACATCAACGTCAGCGGGAAGTTTGATGGAGCAGTTTTTAAATATCGAAAAGGAGGATAAGCAAATTAGCGAAAATCCGTTATCTACAATAGAAAACGAACTAAAATGGTATTATGGTGAACAGGTCCTACCAGCCAATAAGTGCATCCTGGAATGGTGGCAGGAAAATTCAGCTCGGTTGCCAAATTTGGCCATTGTGGCACAGAATGTATTGAGTATTCCAACAAGCCAGGCATATAGCGAACGACTATTTTCAACTGCTGGAAATATTGTCACATATAAACGTGCCTCCCTTTTGTGCGAAAAAGTGGAGCAAATTTGCTACTTATCAGCAAATTTAAGAGCTAGTGTGTAAATAGTGTCTGTATATAGTTTAGCGTTTGCGCCAATGTTACTGTATATAATAATAAATTTTGTATACCTATTACGTTCCCATTCTTTCCTATTTCCTCCTTTAATAAAAGAATTGTCAACTTTCAATGGTATAGTTTAATATTAAAAACCATTTAAATTCGTCGGGCAGGTCAATATAATCTATCGTTGGTACAGAAATAAATGATTTTAACAAACATAAAGAATTACCTGTAATATATATATATATATATATATATATATATATATACATATTGTATTGGGACCCTCCGAAACATCAAACTACACGTGTGACTTCTTATTAGTACTACTACTAGATGTTAACAAGGTGATAACCTTATTTAGGAGCTTTTCCCGCGGTGTATACGAATTAAATTATGGGTCAAAATGGACCCCGTATCCAATGTGTAGTTAAAATATCCACCAGGCAAGGGTTAAATTACTAGATATGACTTTCATATTTATACTTCTCATATTATACATCTATATTAATTTATATTCGGTGCCTACCAAACGTTCCAGCTACACCAAACTGTTACACTGCACCGTACAGTCGACTACCTAAAATATATTCGAGTGGCTCGAAACATTCGAGTTACCCAAAACATACGAGCCGTTCGAAAAAATCGAGCTACCCGAAACGCATTCGAGCGGCTCGAAAAAATCGAGCTACCCGAATCTTTCGGGTTACTCGAAACCGTTCGAGTCTCGGCTCAGTTGTTTCGAGTCTCGAAACAGCTCTAATACAGTTGGCATGTATCGCCATCGATAGTCTGGACACGGGTTTAAATCCTACGAGAGAAAAAGTGATATACACCATTTCACTCTTAACCACTCTTAAGGGGGTAGTAGACTATTTCAGCTTCAAAAAATCGATTTTTTTACTGCTTCTGAAAGCCTTATCCTTTACGAACATTTTAAACAAATGTTCATGAATAAAATTCAAATAATTGTCGAAGTTACAGCTCCGAACGTAACACAGTGTACCGCCGAGATAGGTAACCGCGCCACGGCCCACAGTGGTCCGAATAGGGGTAGTAGAGGACATTCGGCCGAAAAATGAACTTTCCCCTATCGAAGTCTAATGAATGTATACTACTTCCTAAATGCCCAGCAGTCTCGAAACAGAAAATATTATAAAAATTTAATAAAAATTGTAATTAGGACGAACGCTTAAAGTTGGACATTTTAAAGATAGCATTTTTCACCAGAAAAAACTGCTTTCTTCTTCGCGATGCCCTGACGACCCTGTTTAATATTTTCTATCCTATATTTTTCTACAATGAAGAGCATTCTTTTCCGTTAAGAATTAACACCTTTAACTAAAAGTTACTGTTCATAATATATTAAAAAAAGTAATGTTCAATGAAATAGAGAAAATTGTCGAAGTTCTGTACAATTGCCAAGGAATATCTTTAAAGTCCCACCGTAATAATAAGACTCCCACGTTGTAACCGATTGGAATCTTTTCAGCACACCTTCCTCTATACATCCTGCAAAAATCATATCCCACTTCATCCCTTTCTTCAAATTATTACTGTTTGAAGCCGCCAGTAACGCGGCTCGCCGCGCGTTTTACGTATACGCGTTCGTATCTATCGCCGAAACTCCGCGAGGAGTGACGAGCTAAGGAGTTCTATGGAACTCCTATACTGTTTAGATTATACGCACGTCATTTGTTTATGCTATGGTGTAGATAAGCCTTCGACTAAGTCTTCGATTTTCTGACTGCAGTCAGTTGCAGCAGAACCATTCGACTCGCACATTCAGATATTCCTAGCCCGACGTTGCGTATTCAAAAGTTACTGTTAAGTTTTTGTTATTTTTTGTTCGTTCGATGTGTTGTTTTGTTTAGTTTGCGTTTCCTGTATTAAATATATATATGCTTTATTCAGTTAAGTTTAAGCTGAAATTTCAGTTATAGTGTTTTCTTCCTCATTTATATAACATTTTGTTTCACTTCCATTTGGTAAGTACGAAAACACTTAAAAATTTATTACATGAATTATTTTCTATAGGTATTCAATATTTCGTTCTTTGTTATCTAGATATTCTTTATTTTGTGATAATGGAAGGTTTTCGTACACATAAAGATTTATTCTTGAAATTAAAAGATTCCAGTAAAGATATGAGTGATTACATATTTTTATATGAGAAAATATGTGAAAAAAATCATATTTCTCCCGAAAAATCCAAGAAATTGAAAATCACTTTGAAAAAATTTGCTTCCAAATTAAAATAAAAGTGGATAAAAGCCAGATACACAAAAAAACAATTTCTGAAATCTAATTCTGAATGGTTGCAGAAAGATTTTGTGTATCCTAATATAATATTAGCAGCAATTCCATCGACAAGTGGCGTAGTTAGACCGCAGACATCAAGGGCTACAAATTCGAAGGGAAGAAATAGTATATTGCGTGACAAGGGAGAGAAGTAACGCGAGGCGAAATCGCTTCTCTCCCGTGTCACGCATTATATTTTTTTCAACACCTGCATGAAAGGTGTGTTTTTGAAAGCCTGCTGAGCGATTCGCAAAAAATATGCATGTTCGATTGCTTTTTTATTCAGTCAAAATTAATAAATACGTGTATTTATTTTCCAACAAATCGATAACGATTAGTCGAACAACTGCATCTTCATACCATAGGGTAACGTCAAACTCCAGCTTCTTTGGGAGGAAAGTAAGAAATTGCGAATACGCATGCGCGTAAAGTCTTTTTCCCTTGGGAGATTGACTTTACGCGAATACGTCTGAAATTAGTCATTTTGCTCCCGCTCAGCAGGCGTAAAAAACACACATTTTCATGCAGGTGTTGAAAAAATTATTCTCGCAATGCAGTACTCGCCAAAAAACACGAAGAGCCCGAGCTCTCGTCACCAATTTTTCATTGGAGGAATTGATTCATGCAACTAAGCTGAGTTTGCTTAGCCATGGTATGCATCGAAAGGCATACCTCCTCAAGTATTTGCAGTCTAATGAATCTAGTACAAGCGTTGGAACTTTTGTTAAAAAATATGACACATTAATTAAAAAAATAGTATTTACAGCAGAAATGGCTTTGAGTATCTTTATTATGGCAGATCTATCGAAATTTCAATATATTAAAATTCGAAATGAATCGATAAAATTCAATAGTAATCCATGGCCTTTGTATCATATATTATTAGCAGAAAAAAAATTGTTATCCATCCAATGATACAGTGAAAATAACTGAAATGTGTATCAAAGTTGACCTGCAGAGTTTATTAGACCATACTGCTTTCCGAATAATGAAAAGTGTAGGAACATTGGGAGATAACATAGATTTAGTATTAATATGCAAATGGGGTTGTGATGGAGCTTCTGGCCAACAACGATACAAACAAATTCAGCATGGAAATTCCAACATAAACGAAGATAGCGTTTTCATTTCAAGCTTAGTGCCGATAAGGCTAGAAAATAAACTAAATAAAGCAACAGTTTGGGAAAATCCACACCCGTCATCGCCTTGGTTTTGCCGACCTATCAGATTTTCATTTGTGAAAGAAAGTAATGAAATTATAGATGATGAAATAAATGAAGTCAGAAACGAAATACAAAATTTAAAATCAATAAAAATAAATAACGTTGAAATTGAATATAGCATGGCACTGACCATGGTGGATAATAAAATTTATAATGCAATTACGAGCACTTCATCTGCAATGCGATGCTATATTTGTCACGCAACACCGACAGAAATGAACAATTTAAATCTTATAAATTCCAAAACGTGTAACAAATCAAATTATTCTTTTGTCATATCTTCGTTGCACGCTTGGATTCGATGCTTTGGAATTTGTATTGCATATAGCATATAATTTGCCATTCAAGAAATGAACTGCAAATACAGATGCTTTGAAGGAGATAAAGAAGCAAAGGAAGGAACAAATACAAAACGAATTTAAGGAAAAACTGGGCTTATATATTGATTTCGTAAAGCAAGGATGGGGGTCGTCCAACGATGGCAATATAGCACGACGTTTTTTTACAAATGCAGAAGTGTCAGCCGCAATCACTGGAGTTAATGTGATGTTAATTAAAAAGTTGCACATTATAATACAGGTAAGTAATTTCTTTCCTAGATAGAATACATATTGAAATATTTTGGGAATACAGGCAGAATACCTAGTGTTATATGTCATTTTTATAAGTATTTATCCTCTGTATGAAATAGAATTTAAAAAACAGGGATTAATCTAACATTAATTAAAATGTTCTATACTGTGTTACAGGTAATTTCTTCTCCGTACAGAATAGATATAGAAAAGTTCCACGTATACACACAAGAAACGGCAAAATATTTTGTTACTCACTACGGCTGGTATTATATGCCAGCATCTGTACACAAATTATTAATACATGGGGCAGAAATAATCAAACATGCATTACTACCAAGCGGGCAGCTCTCTGAGGAAGCTCAAAAGACAAAACATAAGGATTTTAAAAAATTTAGGAATAATAATACGAGAAAATGTTCAAGACAAGCATCAAACGAAGATACATTTAATCGACTTCTTTTAACTTCTGATCCGTACATTTCTTCATTAAGAATAAAATCATATGACAAGAAAGTTAAAAACCTAGATCCCGAAGCTGCAGATCTAATACTTAAATAGAGGAAAAAAATTCGATATTATTATAGGAATGATAGAATGACCTAACATTCTTACATTATATCTACAGTTCAAGTTTCATGCGGATATCTCATATGGTTCAAAAGTTAACAAGTGTTTAAAATAATATATCTGGAATATCCTATAACTATTCGGACCACTTTGTACCGTCATTGTATTACTAACATTGTATTGATAATAATATTTAAATAAATTGTAGATTTCGTCACAATTTCTTATTGTACTATTCGATTATTCCTTATGTTGAGAGGAGCTACGTTATAATCGAGCCGATGGTCAGGGTTTTTCCCTGAAGGAGCGTTCGTCATCTGGCGGACACTTGGCGTGCAGTCCTCTTCCAAAAACTCGGGACTTTTATTACACCTCATTTGTAAAGCCTACGGAGTGTAGCTATAACGCAGCCAATTTGGAAAGTTCCGAGGGATTAGGACAGCTAGCAAACGCGCATTTTATTGCAGGCGCGCGGTTACCACGCCAAGGCCCAAATACCGCGCTTATACCTGCAGTTTTTTCACCGGTCCCGACACGTAGGAGGGACTTAGATTTTCTCCCGCTATTTTCACCCTCACCACTGTTCTTCGCGACACGCGTACACCAATCAGCCGTTTTCAACCCTCCTCCTGGAACCACCACTTTTACGCTGAATTCCTTGGAGAGGGAAATTTTAGTTTTCCTGCGAGCGAACACGACACCAGAATATCAGAATTCTATATCTCTTAATCAGAGTCACACGACTCAAGAACTCAACCGATTCTAAGTAATTGTACGTTTCAATAGTATTTACGGTACATTGTAAGTGCTAACAAATAAATCTCTTACGCGTCATTTACTATACAAATTCAGTGAACTCTTGTGATTTTAACCCATCATAAGAGTGTGGCAAAATTGAGACTAGTCGTCAATCATATACGACTACATATTCCAAGCCACAACATTTGGTCCTTCGAGCCGGATACAAGTGCTGTGGAAAGCACTTGGTCCATTCACCATCAGCCGGGATCCAACAACCAGGGGAAGCAACTACACTCTGGGTATCATCCGTGGGCCGAATCGACGTGCTGTGGTACATCACAGTGTTCCATTACATCACGCTGCCGTCACGAGGCCTAGCAGTAAAGGTCCAGCAGCAGTAGGAGTGCAGCAGTGCACAAATCTCTTCAGGATCAGGAGCCTTTCTTGATCAACAGCCTGTGCGAGAGCAATTGCAAGGCTACAATTCATCTGGAACTTGGTCTAGAACGACAGCCTGGAGCGAGTCTTCGTATCCAGCTGACCATCAACGTCATCGGTACCGTAAGTCGCATTCAGTCATCTGAATTCAAGTCATCTTCATAAAAACACGTCATGGCTCCGAGTATTGAAGAACGCGTTAAAATTCTGAAGGTGAAGCGCGAAGCTTTCAAACTAGAGCTTGAGAATTTCAGGCTTCTGTTGGAAGGTTTCGAATCAAGTACCACGAGTATTGAAATTAAAGTACATTTCGACGAACTCGAGAGCGAATATGCAGTGTTCGCTAAAACACAAGCTGAATTAGATATCGCGGACACAACAGGGGAACTCATGCGTGAAAGAATAGCACTTAAATCCGCGTTCGGAAGTTGCAAAGCTTCTCGATTCATGAAAATCCGCGCATTAACGAGTGCAAAAAGTTGATGTATCTTCGATCTTGTTTAAAGAGTGAAGCAGCACAATCTATAGAATATGTAGAAAATTCCGCGTCCAATTACAAGGTTGCTTGGAATATTTTAGAAAAAAGATACAATCATCCAGCAACTATTGTCACAAATCATTTGAGCTCCGTTTTTGAAGCACCGTCGTTGAAGAAGCCGTCTTATCAAGACTTCAGAAAATTCCTGAACAATATAGAAGCACATTATCGCGCATTGCAATCCCTTAAGGTGGCCGTTCCAATAAGCGGCTACAGCCGCCAGCGACTGCGACCGGCGGCTACAGCCGCTGTCGCGATGACTGGTACAATGGAAAAGCATTCATCCCAACTCCTATGGGCGGCTGCGACTGCTGCGGCCGCGCCAGGATTGCTATAGCCTATGCACGTCTGGTTCTTGAGCAGCCTAGGGTACTCGAGACACTACACAATGCCACGACTGTCTGTGTTCCGCCGTAACAGCAGAATCGCCAAGTCGCGCAGCGGCTGCCGCTCTACTGCTCCAGAAGCAGTCTAGCGACTCCAGCCGCTCTGCGACTCTAGCCGCTCTGCGATCCATCTCACATTCGGACAGATTGTCCAGAAGTAAGGAAAGAAGTCAGAATTCATAACTTATGGAATTATGTTTTTTTTATATATATATATTTCTTGTAAACTAATAATATGAGCTCTTGTAAAAAAAAATGTAAAAATATCATGACGGCTACATCTGATTTGCGTGTAAACACATGTCAAATTTGTTGTTTTATGCAAAAATTTAAATAGTTTATTTCAAAGTTTGTTAAAGTAAAGTTAAAGGGGTAAAAAATAATTAGTATCGATTCTGCAAAATAATAGCAAATAATTCGTTATATATATTTATTTTTTTATAAGAAACTCATTGAAAAAATATCAGTAATTTTCGACTTTTTAGTTATCTTCCGCGAACATGTATAATCAACATATATTTGTCCTTGCAACTGCGAAAACAAGATTTGACAATATTTGCTAATAATGGAGTAATCACTTGTATTCTATATCGTACAATGGGCCTGAATCCCAAGAAATATGGGAAAATGCAATATTCCATTTTTCACGTTGAAAATGCTGAATATTATTAAGCAAGTTCATAAAAATTTGAATTAATATACAACTCATAAGAAGGTTTGAGGTTATTTAAAAAAATAACGTCAACAATTTCAATAAAACTAAAAAATTTGATAAATACATACTATGGAAAGTGCATAAATATCTGCAAACCCTGTATCCATGTTATTGTGGTACCAATGTAAAAATAGGTATTGTTCACAAAGTGTTAATACATTCTTACGAAATTGTACAATATTTGGGCAACCTTCCAATAGTGTATTCCAATAGGCTCTACTAATCATATAAAATAGGCATTATTAGGTCGGTGCATACGTTCGTTCGCTTTATTGATAGAAAGTGTTTATTACAAATATAAATATATTTCATACTTTTCAAGGCTGCCGTTCCAATGTGCGGCCGGCGACTGCGGCCGGCGACGGTCCCACTAGTGCAAGGGAGAAACAGATGCATACTTCTCCCTTGCACTAGTGGGACCGTCGCCGGCCGCAGTCGCCAGCCTTGAACCCAAAACATTTTTCTTCAATATTTATATTTTTTGGCCACTTTTCTGGCACCTAGATGAAGTGGTAAATTTGCCAATTATAACAAACTGTGTATCAATATATTGATACAAAGTGTTTTTTAAAAATATAAATATATTTCCAATTATAACAAACCATGTTTTTGAAACATATTCATTTCTTTTAATTTGTGTTTTACTGCGGTACGTCAATGAATACATTTAAAATTATTTTAACATCAGATACTTCAAATGATACATTCTGGTATTGTTATTCAATTCGCCTTTTTATGTAGTATACAAATATATGGAAATTTTTCAAAGGATTGCTTGTTTGAATGAAGAGAGAGTTTAGATACAGCAAGCGGTCTGACGCCGTATTGCCAAAGAATAGGAACTCTCTTATATTTGTAAAAAACAATTTGTATCAATAAAGCGAACGAACGTATGCGCCGACCTGATGATCACTTATCTCTCGCGTATAAACACGCGTTGCAATATCAAATACAGAAGCACGCGCTGACGTATTGGGTACTAGAAAAGGTCTGCCATAAGGTGCGTATCGACTTTGCGAGGATTCCTCGCGAGGCACGCCTCGCAGAGTTGGATGTCTGGAAATTGTATAACGCGATCATGATCACTTTGCGAAACAGCCTCACGCGGAACTGTCGACCTTCTTCTAGGTCCAATATCCTAGCCGCGATCTGCGGCGGCCAGACACAAGCCGCGCAGAGTTCGGGATCCCACTTGGATTCGAGCACTTGAAATGGTCTATCTATGTAGTAGCAGAGCAAAATACAACCTGCTATAATATACAACTAAGAAAATTACATACCAAGAAGGGTCCAACTATTATCAAATCAAAAGGCAATTCCACAAATTATTGAAACATTAAATATTTGGCACGTATTTTCTTTTATCAGCAATCATCCATATCTGGGGGTGAAAAATACGATATTCCGCAATATCTCGGAAAATATGCACCATATAGAATAATCTGTTTGGCGAAACTGATGTACTCTTTTATAACGAATCCAATCACGCAATCAGATTCGTAATATATCAATTGTAATATATTAAAGTACTAACTTTTGACTCCTTTTTCTTATAAATTGTTGGTCCATTTTGGCGTAAATTTGTCAACGAAAACTACAGACCAAACTGTGAAATACAGATACGTAGAATTCTTCAATTTAGACTTTTTTGTAAAAACAAAATACACTATATTGAACGCGCTACGCGTAGGGAACTTGAGCTGTACAGGGTCATCGTTTATTCCTGCAACCCGCGCGCGCACGAACCTGTAAAATGGCAACACCGCTTCACGGACGTATTCCACTACAACCATGCATCGGCCCAGCGGAGACTTGCCAGCGACCTGGACAAGAGTGATGCCCGAGCTTCGAAAATTTTAGCGTCGCAAACAGCTAGGGTATTGGGAATTTCCCGGCACAGGTAATCGAGCCGCGCGCTCCGCTTTTATGATCGGTTTACCACTCACATCCCATATTATTATAATGAGGTTTGAAAATAATGTCAACTGATCTCGTACTCGTCTGAATTTAAAATTTTTTAGCTACGACAGGGTTGACTGCGGCGCTATACCCTTGTACGGAGAGATTTTACGCCACCTGCTTGTGAAAGCCACAATAATGGTGCATCGTTCCAACAAATGAATAAAAAAATTCAAACACCGCTACAATCAACGTCACGCCCCCTTAGTTACCCGTTACGTCTGATCTAGATATGCACCGCATTAAGAATAAAATCATAAAAAAGAAAACCAGAACAATAGAATCTGAGGTTTGCAGATAACACGTAATTGAATAAAAATGTAATTTCTCAATTTATGAAAGTAATGATACAGAAACAACTAGCCTATGGTTTATCAACACCACGAATTTTAAAAACAGCGTTAAATACATTATCAAATAAACAGTTTGCAAAATCTTTTTAAACAATTATGATTAAAAAATTGCTAAAAGAAAAATTAAGTAAACGTAAAATATGTTAAATTATCCATGAATAAGAGGGAATAATTTTTCCTCATTTTGCGGCGCAAATTGCATTCCGATATCTAGAGACGCGGTAGCGTCTCGACGCCAAGTACATGAAAAACACCCTATATATATATGTCGAACTGTCGCTGCCGTGTACCTTTACTCGTCGCGGAGGCATTCCAACCTAATTCTGACATTTATTACATTATATCTCATCACGCCTGCAATATTTTCTAAATTTAAAGGCATTTTTCTCATGTAAACCGCATATCGGCTTTCGAATAAGACCAATTTCAATAAAATCGGTCCACGCATGACAGAGATATCGTAATATCGTCTCATGGATTAGTCGGAAATGGTAAGATTCTTCTTCTTCTTCGTCAAGGAATTTTTCGTCAAGGAATTTTTCGTCAACATAATACGTATACGCGTTATTATACGCACACCTTCAGCCAAAACGAACTAATACATGTTTCGTTCATCAATTCCTATCTTCACTAGGCAAATTTCGTTCATCAATTCCTATCTTCAATATGTGCAATCTATTCCAAATTTTGACAGCTTACAGTCAGGTTATATACAAAATTTGAGATGCCACGTGTTTTTACAAATATATATTATCGTTGTACCATTGAATTGGAATCAAAATGCAGTCTGACATACAATTCCATGAACCTGGAAACACGTACAATTCCATGAATCTGAAAACACGAAAATTCGTGCTAAATCTAGCGATAACCCCTTTAAGCACAGAAATCTGTAAACATGAAAATGAAAATTGATACTAAAATCAATTAGAGTCTAATAAAACGCATGAATTTAGCAAACATAAACAAATTAATTTAAAAAATACTATTCCATGAAATATACTCAGAAAATGACGTTATGAATGGAAATTTTAATTTTTTAACCACGAAAAACATTTCTCGATTTGATAAAACAATTCATGAAATTGTGCGTGCTTTCAGTTTCATGGAATTGTACGTGCTTTCAGATTCAAGGAATTGTACGTGCTTTCAGATTCATCGAATTGTAAATTTCAACAGCTGATAATTATTATGCTGTAATTGTATAAAAAAAGTAAACAAATTACGTCAAGTACATGATACAAATAAATCACAAAATATAGAAAGTAATAATAATCACAAAAAATAGAAGATAATAATATCTTTGTAAAAAGAAGTGAGATCCCCATAAAAAACTTCAAAAAAGTAAAAAAATACGCCAATTACATGAAAACATGAAAATCACAAAAAATAGAAGATAATAATCATTACAAAATTAAAAAAAGATGTGAAATCAAAATGAGCTGCTAGTACATAAAGATGCTTTCCAACTGCGCTTTAGATGACACAACTACATATGCACAGCTAAAATTCCATTACTCATAATGGCTATTTATACAAAGAAAAAATGTATTAAATAATAATATGCAGATATATTTTTATACAAATAAATATTTTAATACGAATAAATATTTGATTCAAAATACTTGGCGCTGCGCAACCGAAAGAATGTTATTTGCCTTAGTATTAATAATTTACAACTCCATTACAATATAAAAAACATATACATACACATACTAGAAACACAGTCAGATTTATTCTACATATATTTATTTCTAATGCCATACGTAGCATATGCACACGCATGCACGCACGCATGCACGTACAAGAAAGAAAGAAAAGGATTAATGCAATTTATACATATTTATTGAGGTTAGCAACACCAATTCGGGGCGCAGCGCCAAGTATTTTGAATCAAATATTTATTCGTATTAAAATATTTATTTGTATAAAAATATATCTGCATATTATTATTTAATACATTTTTTCTTTGTATAAATAGCCATTATGAGTAATGGAATTTTAGCTGTGCATATGTAGTTGTGTCATCTAAAGCGCAGTTGGAAAGCATCTTTATGTACTAGCAGCTCATTTTGATTTCACATCTTTTTTTAATTTTGTAATGATTATTATCTTCTATTTTTTGTGATTTTCATGTTTTCATGTAATTGGCGTATTTTTTTACTTTTTTGATCTGTTATACTTCAAAAGTTATACGAAAAAGGCCCCAAATTTTTCAACCCGGGCCGAGAAATTCGGAATATTTCTTTGCAACGTTAATTTGAAAGAGACCAGCCCAAAATTCTCGAAGCTCTGGCATCACCGCTGTCTATCTAGCGGTTACTAGCAGGTCGGCGAACGCCGGGACGGTGCACGGTTGTAGTGGAAACGCAGGATTAAACGATGACCCTGTACAATTTTATTATATTTCGGGCATACTGGAACCAGATGTTTCCAAAAAACTAGCCAGGTTAATCGGCCAGAGCGTCTCATTACAGTCGCGGTTTATTATGATCGTACTGTGCCGCACTTCGACGATGGATAACAGTGCTTACGGGTGGGAAGTCCCCATTTACCTGTACCTGCCATCCGCTGAAAAAGCAATATACGGATTAACTCAGACCGAAGAATCCCTAAAAGTCTTAAAGACGGCACCATGTTCTTGATTGCCCTTTAGAATGCTGGCAACCAGATGTTGTCGAAGCCCTCTTCGAAAATACCAAATTGCCGGCCATAAACGATAAATGAATTTTCGCTTCCCTCTCAATTGTTGCCTCCCAGAAAATGCTTCCTTTGGGATAATGAAGGACACAACATAAAGGCAAAATACAGAACACAACATAAAGGTCCAAAATATAATAAAATTTGAAAATACAATAAAAATCGGCCTTTTCGTTAATTCGTATGTCAGCGAGTGGTAGGTACACATGACGGCTTCGCAACTGTACGCACCGTTGTCGACCGTCCAAGTGCGGGGCAATAAGATCATACCCGGCGAATCGATGAGACGCTCTGGCCGATCAATGTGACTATTTTTTCGCAAACCACTGTTTACATTCGGCTGGAAATATAATAAAATTTTACATCCTTTACGATAATGTATACCAGATTTCACTGTGCAGTGAAACACATGACGACCGTAACATCCGAAAAGTGGCCGAAGTCCTTATCTCCACATATTTATGTTTATATCTATTTTACGACCATGCTGTTGCGCGAAGGTGGCAACATTTCTTGCAGAGGAACACAGGACCAAATGGGGTAATCTTCTGGCTCCGCGTGGTCCAGCCTGCGTCGGTTTCCCTTCGAATTGAAGACGGATACTTTATCGCTTGATTATATACATGCGCTCGAATAGTAAAACAAAAGCACACGCGACGTATCGGGTGCAAGAATAGATGGGCCACAGGAATGTCATTATATTTGCACCAATCAGACCTGCATTCCTTGCAGATGCAAAATTTTCACCTCTTCATAGTTACATCTCCCCTCTATGACCAATTTATTAGCATATTCGAGCGCGTGCACGTACTCGAGAGATAAGTGATCTATCTCGAATTTGTAGGAACGATGACGCAGGCGGGAACAACCGCAGTCAGCAAAATACCTCTTTTCTTCCTGTACCTGAACGCAAGTGGTACTGGTATTTGTTCAGAGTAATTTCGTTTCCTACCTCCTTCCCAGGGAAAAATTCTTCGATCTATCATAACAACATCTTCTTTTGCTCATCGTGCGGGCCACAAGATTAATTTTCGCCACGGTCAGCGTTCTGAACATATGTAGTTATAATTTCTTTATACTGTAGCAGAGGACGGTTTATTGTCTGCCGAACGTAGAGGGTATAGCTTGTAGCAATTGAGGATTAAACCTAAAAACAGTCCTGCAGTTCTATAAGTTATTTGGCAAATGTTTTCTAAATACTTTATATCGTGTTGGGGGACAAAAGTCTAGTGTCGTAAAGCGGTAGTAAACCGTGGCCCCCTAACACTCCCTTTTAGGGCATCAGGCTAATGGTTATATAATGGGACTGACGCCCGGGGAAAACCAAGAAAATCGTGTTCTTATTGTATTACTCTATTGTTTCACCTCTACGCCTACGATTTGTGGAAGTTGAATTTTTCGAGACCAATAAGATTTTGAGTGTCCCACAACAACCCCCCCACTTTCAAGAGGGTATACACCCTGAAGGTAATATTTAAACTGCGAATTGTAGCGGCAGTTCGTCAGTACGGAAAACATATTTGTGCGTTTCACATCAGTGAAAAGTGCTCCACAGTTTACTCCGTGTGTTAGTGTGTGTCAGTGTGTCTGAGATGACCCCGAATTTACCACCAGTACAGTTTTCGCATCCGGAGGATGAAAGACTGATACACGCGGTATCAGCCTACCCAGTAATATACAATGCAAGTAGGAATGATCATAAAACTTGCGAAGGGAAGGATAATATCTGGAAAGATATATCTGCCAAAGTGGAGAGAACAGGTAATGTATCCTTGAATTATATTTATTTACATCAATCATCGACTAGGGCTATTAATACAATAGAAATAATTTTTTTTTTAGTTAAAGTTCGAATCTGGACAGAAGTTTCGAATCGCTTCGACTGTTATTCTAAACAAAAATTTTTTGAAAGTCTTGATAGGTCTTGAAAGTCGTGACAGTTCGATGTTCGTGAAACCGAGGTTCGGAACGAGTCGGAAATATTGGGGGGTGATCGGGCGAGATCTCGATACTCTCGAGTCGCGAGAATCCCCCAATACAGTTCTGTCTCTCTATAGTCGCGTGTGTCGGGACCGGGCGCACGCAATTTGAGAGACGAGTAGTCTATTCGGCTTCCTTTGATTTCACGCGGTCAGAGTGTAAGATGTGTCACTATCGAGAATGTTTATGAACCTTTCTTCGGCTTTTTCTTTGACATCCGATACCCGATGCCCCAGCGCGGCGACTACAACCAAAGTAGTGGGGATAGCTTCGCGCGTATAGAGAATTCGAAAACGCGTGCCATTTGAGAGACAGCACTGTATTTCCTACTCGTTCCGAACCTCGGTTTGACGAACATCGAACTGTCACGACTTTCAAGACCTATCAAGACTTTCAAGAAATTTTTGTTTACAATAACAGTCCATAACTAATTAGATTAGAAGCGATTCAAATTTTTAGAGGATTGAATAACTTCGAATCGATTTCGAAGTTATTCAACGTTCATCCCATCACTAGATACACGTATACTAGTTGTATGATCGATACCGATTATACATTGTTTATAGAGACGTTCGCAGGACAATTCTCCTATCGTGATACTGATTTCGTGTTTCCCGCAAACGTCGGCGTCATGACAATTTTCGTATGGAGTGGGCAAACGAAACGTTTTAAGTGGAGGACCCTTTCATGCGGCACACGGCGCCACACGAATCGCGATCCACGTCGATCATTTTTTCTTTAATTGAAAATATTTTATCACGTTACTCACATTTTTTGATAAAATATGTCTCTTACAAAATGGATTATATTGAATTATTGTGTATTTAGATTTAGGATTTTTTCATGTATTATTTCAAAATCTATTAACTGATAGCAATACATTTTTTAAATTACTTTAGAACGTCTGCCTCCCTCATTCGTCTAAATTCTGAATATCATATATACTTCAATATTGCGAAATGACACAAATATGCGGAGCAGTATATCGCCCAAAGAGTTATTAACATTGAAGTAAGGATATGAAACATTATTAAATAATGAAGGCTTGGATGCAATAAGGGGACTAGCGCTTGAAAATGTGAAAAAGTATTGTCCAATCGCTAAGAAAAATTGGAAAATTAAATGTTGTTAAACTGTATTTAAAAAAAATAGACTTGTAAATTTAGTCACGGCAAATATTTTTTCTATTTACAATTTCTTTATCGAATCATTAGTATTCGAGATACAAATTATAAACCAAAAATTTTCTTCGACCAAAATCATTATTTCTTTAAACATAAATTACGATAACTGGAGTAAATATTGACGGATCGTTATTATACTCGAAACCTAAAACTCAGAAAACTCGAGCGAAGCCATAAAATGTATGCACAAAACCCTTGAGTTAGAAAATGTAATAATATTTAATTAAAAAGTAACACTGGACAGAACCTATGTTTTTCAACGTTCGCCGGTAAAAAGTATCTAGGCAATTTTCAGGTACATATCACTTGCAGGTACAAAGTTTTTCCTTAATATACAAGGAATTTTTTCACCAATTTTCACACTGAATAATAAATGTGTAATTTTAGAAGATATGACGATATATATGAATCTCGCACGGCGCCAACTGTCAATGCGAGTGCTAAAACAGCCAAATAGTGCATTATACGTGTCTTTTTAATTAAATATTATTAGATTTTCTAACACAAGGGTTTTGTGCATAAATTTTATGGCTTCGCTCGAGTTTTCTGAGTTTTAGGTTTCGAGTATAATAACGATCCGTCAATATTTACTCCAGTTATCGCAATTTATGTTTAAAGAAATAATGATTTTGGTCGAAGAAATTTTTTGGTTTATAATTTGTATCTCGAATACTAATGATTCGGTAAAGAAATTGTAAATAGAAAAAATATTTGCCGTGACTAAATTTACAATTCTATTTTTTTTTAATACAGTTTAACAACATTTAATTTTCCAATTTTTCTTAGCGATTGGACAATACTTTTTCACATTTTCAAGCGCTAGTCCCCTTATTGCAGCGGTGACCACCGGCGGGGACCCTCACGCGCCTGCTTCCCCTTCCAATCTTTTTCTCGCATAGCGTGCCTTGCGTTGTCAAGGCGACCGCGCGACGCTACGAAGCCTGCCACGACGGGCCAGCCGGGAAAACGTTTCCGCGGCTAGCGTCGCGAGGTATCCCTGACAACGCGGACGAGAGTGGGAGAACCCTAATCTCCCGCGGGAGAGACATTGAACAGCGCTGCCTTATTGCATCCAAGACTTCAATTATTGATATGAAATTATTTTACATCTGACACGCCCAGAGACAGTGTTAGATATCTAACATTTTAAAAACCTCGCGAAATTCGGCCGATACTTACAGTTTTCTATCGGAATTTTTTATTCAATACAGATTTTTTGAAAATGACAGCATCATTATTTTTCCAAAAACACCAATATCTACGTATGTATAACAATAATTTGAATTGCAAATTGCTAGTAATTGAATCGAAAAGTGATTTTGTAGTTATAGTATTGTGGGATCAGGAACCCCCACCATAAGAGAGGGCACGGAACAATAACATCTCGGGAAGTCGGCGGTAGCCGAGGTGACTAAGGCGGCTGGCCAGCGCGCAAATCCAGAGATCGCGGGTTCGAGTCCCGCTTAGGCGACTTCCCTTTTTTCCGTGATCCTACATTTGGGGGCTCAGCCGGGATGGGGGGAGCACCGATCGCCACACGAAGCCGTCCGTTGTTGGTCGTTGTCTGCGACGTGAAATAATAGACACTGTGTTGGTCGTTGTCTGCGACGTAAAATAATAGACACTAAGTTGTGCGACGGATGACATTCGGGGGCGAATGTCGTCGAAAGAGGGCCGAGTGTGGGATCAGGAACCCCCACCATAAGAGAGGGCACGGAACAATAACATCTCGGGAAGTCGGCGGTAGCCGAGGTGGCTAAGGCGGCTGGCCAGCGCGCAAATCCAGAGATCGCGGGTTCGAGTCCCGCTTAGGCGACTTCCCTTTTTTCCGTGATCCTACAGTATAATGAGCCACTATGTTCTTGTTTAATTCTTAATTCTAATTCTTTCAACAAACGAATTAGTGAAAATTGTTAGAATTGCATAAAACGTTTGACACCGAAATGTTAAAAAAAAAGTCAATACCTCAATGTTAATGACAGTCTCTCTCTGGGTGATATACTGGCACGCATATGTGTGTCATTTTGCAGAATTAAACTGTGTATAATATTAAAAATTTCCTCGAGCGCGGTGGCAGACATTCTAAAATAATTTAAAAATTTATGACTATCTTTTAGATTTTCTTTAACTAATACATGACAAGTTGAATTTGCATGTCTAATGCTGTTTATGGGACGAACACAATGCCTCCTCCTCACTCGTTTTCTACTACATCTTTTGCGTAAAATCAAAATGGATAACACTTCAATCTTATCCATTTTTTCAGAGAAATGTTTTGTGCAAAAATGTGTGTTAACGATGCATGACAACGATCTGAATGTTTCTGTAGTACGTAGGAACATACAGGATATATATTATCCAATTATTTCAGTTTCTGACTATAAGAAAAGGTGGAAGAATATTAGGGACACCTATATGAGAAAGAAGAGGGAAGGGAAATGCGGCACAGGGTCAGCAGCCAAAAGTAAAAAAGAATGGCCATTAAAGAGCCTTCTATTGTTTATGGATAAGGTTCCGTTTCAGAGGAAGCAAGTATTTTTTATACACATTATGAGTTTTGAAATACGATCAATTTTAAAATTTTAAAAAAATTATTATTTTTTTTATTATACATAGTACCCACAGTAATGTTGTAGATACAGGATTAAACCCTCAAGAGTACGAAATTATTGAGACTGCGGCCTGCTGGGACCATGTTCCAACAGATGATGATACACCGCCACAGGACTTTGACGATATACCTCCCAACACGAATCCGGCGTGCTTGGAGGAACCGGAAGCACCGCCAGAGGAGAGCAACATCGCTCCATCCAAGAAACGCTCCTCCAGTGAATCAAGCACTGTCCATAAAAGACATAAAAATAACAGCAACGATGTCATCGGTGCATGGAAACAAAGGGCCGTGGAAAGGGAAAAAATTTTGAAACGAATAAATGATTTAAATGAAGATGATGATCCGACCATGTTATTTTTTAAGAGTATGGGGGCTCTTGCCAAAACATTTCCCCCGGATGTGCTTTCCAAAGCAAAGGCGTCAGTCTTTCAAGTAATGAACGACTGGGAAGCCACACTGGCCCACAACACCTCCGGCCCTAGCAGTGGGAATTAATTCAAAATTATAAAGAGGATTGATCAACGTCTGGTATGGAACTCCTAAAGTGAATCCCACTTGCAGTAAAGGGGGAACGCGCAATGACCGCCATAGTCATTGTGCGTTCCCCCTTCATTACAAGTGGGATTCACTTTAGGAGTTCCATACCAGATGTGTTCACCGTGGGGTTTTAGTCGGTAAAAATCCGACACTACCTCGATCTCCCACTTCAGGAGGCCGAGGTGTCTATGAAGATTTCCCCACGCTAAAAAAAAAAAAAAAAACGTGTCTGTGTCATGTTCCTACACATACATACATATACATGCATACGTGTGTATTATTTCCTCTGATTAATTCGCATTTCTGAAATGGAAAAGCAAGTACTTATGGACTGGTGTGCGTTCTCCAAGCCCCGATATACTAAAATAGCTTGTATACCTGGAGGATGTCATAAATGCAGTCACTTTATTGACTTTGGGTTAGGACCTCTTCCAACCTTTGCTAAAGCGACACTCGTTACTGTGACTTCGAGGTGAAAACATCGCGAGAGAACAAATTCGTAGTGTGGTGATAATTTCATTGTGCCGTGATATGAATCGGAAATTGCTGCTTGCCCTAGTGCTTCAAGAAGAGGAAGACGATGATGCAGTTCTGGTAGATCATTTTGAAGGAATGAAAAGGAAGAGGAAAAGGAAGGAAGTGAAGGCTACGTACAAGGCTCGTCAAACCGAGGGCTATTCAAGCATTTTAATAGCGAGTCACTTATTGAAAGACGACCAAGCCTTCAGACAATTTTTTAGGCTAAGCAAGGAGCAGGTCGATTTAGTGTTAAACATGGTTGGCAACGATTTAACAAAACAACCGTGTAGGAGAGTGAAATCTCCAATTTCCCCCCAGGAAAAGTTGCTCCTCACATTAAGGCAAGTTAATTTTTCCAATACTTATTTAATTTTTTCGTAACGTAATTTTATAACAGTAGGTACCTGTTTTATATTTTGACTGTAGTTAATACAAAGTATCTAAGGTCTGAGTTATGGTAGTAGCTCTCATAATAATCACGCTCCGTAGAGTGATTTTCACGTCCATATCGATGTTACGTATGTGGAATTTTCCCATACGTCGCTCTCAACCGTCTTTCGAGCTCGCGTCTGCGAAGGGAAAACGCCCTAAAAGCCTTCCGCTTATCAACCCCCACTAATGGAGGTCAAGATCTCTACCATCTGCATCGCGACCGTGAGAACGGGAGTGACACGACGACGACCCCGAATGATTTCCTTATATGGAAATTCCTAACACATCCCCACTCATTTTTGGTACTATATAAACCCTTCGGTTTCTACCCTCGTCGGTTAAAAGCTATAGAGTCACGCGTAACGTCACGTCGTGTCACGCTCGTACAGAGTTGGTTAGATTCAGTTCGATCAGGCTAAAGTCTCTGTCGGAATCAAAGTTAATCTTGTAGAATCCGCGAGTTCGGTTTATATTCTATTTGTAACTTCGAAATATCCACTCGTACGCCCCGCATCGCCAGTGCGTCAACACCGTGCATCTAGTGGTAAAACACAATTTCTATTTATTTAACTACTCGCGACACTTACATTTGTAACAATTGTTTGCTCAATATACTTATGGTGTTCACTTGTAAATCGAGTCGATTTCGTTAAACCTATCTTTTACCCAGCGATCCTTATAATATTAGTAGCACTCACCCACAGATACAACTTTACCGCTCGAGTTGTATCAAATTAAGAGTTACGAGGCATTACTAACATTTCCCGCGACTCCCCGATTTAGCATTGGGTTCGTTCGCACCTCTTTACCAAAACAAACCATCTTCACCAACCCATTGGCTCCCTGATTTCGCATCAGGTTCGTCCACGAAACCTAACCCTTCCTACGGCTCCCTGATTTCGCATCAGGTTCGTCCGTATCCTACAGCTCCCTGATTTCGCATCAGGTTCGTCTGTAAATCTACCTACTTCCGAACAGCTCCCTGATTTCGCATCAGGTTCGTCTGTGAATAATCCAACCTCCTAGCAGCTCCCTGGTTTCGCACCAGGTTCGTCTGTGAACTTTATCCTAGTGACTCCCCGATTTCGCATCGGGTTCGTTCACGACGTTTCACCCTCCTACGGCTCCCTGATTACGCATCAGGTTCGTCCGTATCTGACTCCATTCCTAGAGGCTCCCTGATTTCGCATCAGGTTCGTCCTCGCCGTCAATAATCCTAGCGGCTCCCTGATTTCGCATCAGGTTCGTCCGCGCACCTAACTAACAAATTCATATCCGTATTCCTGGGGAAATACCCCTCTCGCCGGCCTCTCGCGTTGCCGCAGCCCCGGCTCGTAACATCGACGTGCGTTACGAAAAGTAGCACATTTCAATTTTCTTACGAAAACTAGCACGTTTCGTACTGTTCCGGCGAAAACTAGCACGTTATACTGTTTCGTCACGAAAAATAGTCCATTTGGGAATTTGCGGCGAAAACTAGGACGTTATCTGTTTTGGCCACGAACAATAGCACGTTTTGGATTATACTGCAGACTGCAAAACTATTACGTTTCAGCGCGTGGTCAGTTTAAAAGAATTCAACTGTTGAAAATATGGTTTAATAAATAATAATTCCATCTATAATCTGTATACTACCCCGTACCCAACAAAGTATAATTTTCTCATAGGTCGGTTACTTAATTTTAAATAAAATCACGGCATCTACTTAAAGTTAAATAAAGGCACCTCATAGTTTTATCAATGTACATGTTTACATATTTACTTACATTTATTACCGTTGTCACTCATTTCACCAAGTAAATGTTAATTACGAAGTCTCCGAACACGGAAGATACGAAACCGCGTCGTAGATTAAGTTAATTATAAGTGGGTAATTCAGTATTGAAAAATAAGACGGGATATTATAATACGCTCGCGTCGGTAGCTATGTTGACACAGAATATTGCTAATCTTTCGTAATTACAATGCTATTTTTCGTGGCAAACCGCACAAACGTGCTAGTTTTCGTCAGAAAATTGAAACGTGCTACTTTTCGTAACGCACGTCGATATGTTGTACGCTCTCGCTTCGTTATCTGCATATTCCATATTTGGTGGGTCCCCGGGGACATCACAGTCATAGATCATTAATCAATTGAAGCAAAGAAGCGTTTGCTTTCAAAATTAATTACGGGGGAAATTTTTTAACCGTCATCGACATACTTTTAAAAAAGATCGAAGTAGAGTCGCAATCCATTGATTTGCTGATTAACCTTCCGGCGGCCGCGTTCGTGTACAAAGTGCACGAGAATTCGTCAGTCTGAAAAGATGAATAACTTTCCTTTTCATTCTTAGATTTTTATATTATACTTTGGAACAATTATTATTCAAATAAATCATTAATAAGCTTTCAAATATCATAAACTTTCACCGCATAATGTTTATTTTATAATAATAAGTCTTATTCTTTCACGGTGTACTTTGTACACGACGCGCCCGCTCTCGTTATGAAAAAGAGGGCGCCCGCCGGAAGGTTAATACTGCCCATCAGTTTTTCTCTTCCGATAGCTCTTGTTTCCAAAATATACAGTCCAGTGTTAGAATTTCTGTGCGTTTTTGACACTGACCTTCAAACAGGAATCTCTGACTGTGTTTTTATAACACTTTCATACATTGCAGAAGTTTTTAGAATATTCATTAATGTTTGTGAAATGTCGCTATCCGTACTGCTTCTAATCTGTTGAACCTCTTCGCTTTCTTCTATATTACGGCGGGTACTATGATAAAATATATAAATTAAATTATTTAAATTTATTATACTTTATAACTCATAGTGTGTTCCAAACAAACTTGCCTCCTCGCAAACGAGAGGCAGTCTCCGAAAAATTAATTGCTCCAACAACGGGCATCATGTTTCCGTTATTGGTGCCGATCATGCCTCGTATTTGTTGCTCTACTTCATTTTCATATATTTTTTGCAGGTTCCTTGCTACTGGGGAATCATTCCAATCTCTGTCATTTGCATTTCGAATTTCGTCGGGGTATATCGGCAGAATTGTAAAAGATGCTCTTAAACATCTATGCCGCAGATTAGTACCAACATTTCTGCCGCAGCCCAGTGTTTCGAATTTAAAAAGAATTGCTCAGCAATTCTCTACGAAATGGAATTTTCCAAATTGCATCGGAGCAATCGATGGGAAGCACATTAGGGTAATGTGTCCCCAAAATAGCGGATCGTTGTATTTTAATTACAAAAATTATTTCTCGATCGTGCTATTAGCATTAGTCGATGCCGACTATAAATTTATTGTCATTGACGTCGGTTCCTATGGGAAAGAAGGGGACAGTGGGATATTCGAAAAGTCGGTGATGGGTCGACAGATTCGGACGGGAACATTCAACTTTCCCACGGAGAAGGCATTGCCAGGATCTGGTATAGTGTTGCCGCACGTCATCGTGGGCGACGAAGCCTTCAGACTCACGAAGCACATGATGAAGCCGTATCCGAAGAATCAAGCTGCGGAAGATGAGACAAAGAAAATCTTCAATTATCGTTTGTGCAGAGCACGAAGGGTCTCGGAGAATGCGTTCGGACTGCTGTCGCAGTGCTTCCGGATATTCTATTCTCCCATCGTGGTATTGCCGGACACGACGGATTCCATCATCACAGTAACGTGCTGCCTGCACAATATGTTGCGTGACGAGTTTATACAAAATAATACTGCGAATCACCAAAATTCTGAAGCAGAATTACCAACGGGCAATATGTTGCCGTTGGGTAGAGCAGGAGGCTTTGGAAATATAGAAGGCTTCGACGTACGGACCAAATTTCGACAATATTTCAACGCACCAGAAGGATGTGTACCGTGGCAACAAAATTGTTTATAAAGCGGCGTAACAATATGACACGGTCGCAAAGCTGTAAGCTGTATTTAGAGAAGGTTTATCAAAAACCTTAAGGTAATTTTTCATTTTTAAATTAAAATTACATACTCATCGTTTGTGTGTCATTGTGTAAATTAATTCATTTAATTGTTTATACAGGGTTTCCCAAAAATGCCAGAGTCCCTTAAGAGGTGTGACTCGTGGAGTGATTTGAAACAACATTTTCCGTATCGAAAATGTTCTCCGAAAAGTAGCAAATTAAAAAGACGTAGCAATTCACCTGCACCTAGAACACACGTATCACCGGATCACTATACCGAGCCTAGTCATTGTCGGACGCGCATAGTGCACAGCTAGTCCCAAGTATATGACCTAGGCCAAGCATAACAGGTATATTAACGTCACAACCAAATTCTATATTGAAAAGTAATATTGGAATTTGCATTCGTAATTATTCAATTGCTAAGTTACTATTCGTTTTTATATTTTAATTAGTTTTTCCTTAATAATGATTTAGAGTTTTGGCCGCTGGATTGTCTTTTCGAGCATTGGACACTACAGAATTTTGTGCTTTGTGAGGATAGCAGCAACGACAATGGCATATATAAGCAAAATATTTAATCATGAAATAGCCTGCCGCTGAGTCTTGGGTCGCTGGTTTCGAGACAGTTTTCTTGCCACGCTACAGACTCTTCTGGTGCGTTGAAATATTGGTGAAATTTGGTTCGTACGTCGAAGCCTTCTATATTCCCAAGGCCTCCTGCTCTACCCAACGGCAACATATTGGCCGTTGATAATTATGCTTCAGAATTTTGGTGATTCGCAGTATTATTTTGTATATACTCGTCACGCAACATATTGTGCAGGCAGCACGTTACTGTGATGATGGAATCCGTCGTGTCCGGCAATACCGCGATGGGAGAATAGAATATCCGGAAGCACTGCGACAGCAGTCCAAACGCATTCTCCGAGACCCTTCGTGCTCTGCACAAACGATAATTGAAGATTTTCTTTGTCTCATCTTCCGCAGCTTGATTCTTCGGATACGGCTTCATCATGTGCTTCGTGAGTCTGAAGGCTTCGTCACCCACGATTACGTGCGGCAACACTATACCAGATCCTGGCAATGCCTTCTCCGTGGGAAAGTTGAATGTTCCCGTCCGAATCTGTCGACCCATCACCGACTTTTCGAATATCCCACTGTCCCCTTCTTTCCCATAGGAACTGACGTCAATGACAATAAATTTATAGTCGGCATCGACTAATGCTAATAGCACGATCGAGAAATAATTTTTGTAATTAAAATACAACGATCCGCTATTTTGGGGACACATTACCCTAATGTGCTTCCCATCGATTGCTCCGATGCAATTTGGAAAATTCCATTTCGTAGAGAATTGCTGAGCAATTCTTTTTAAATTCGAAACACTGGGCTGCGGCAGAAATGTTGGTACTAATCTGCGGCATAGATGTTTAAGAGCATCTTTTACAATTCTGCCGATATACCCCGACGAAATTCGAAATGCAAATGACAGGGATTGGAATGATTCCCCAGTAGCAAGGAACCTGCAAAAAATATAGCTAACCACAGCGGGTATGTTACAGTCACAATAAAATTTTATGTATACTGAAAAGTAATTTTTGAATATCCATTTGTAATTATACAAATGTTAAGTTACTATTCGCTCTTTTCAATCAAGTTTTCCATATTTAAAATAATGTTTTAGATTTTTGTCCACTGGAATGTCGTTTCGAGCATTGGACACTACACTACATACCTAATTTTGTGCTTTGTGAAGATAGCAGAAACGACAATGGCATATGTACACCAAATATTTCATCAGGAAATTGTCTGCCAAAAGAAGTTTTAACAATCGGCAGTAAAGGCGTTATTATGCAAGACCGAATAAACAGATTCTGCGGACTGGTTCATTTCGCCTGCTGGAGAAGTTCCTTGGCAATATGAAGCCATAATAAAATAATGTTTTAGTATTTGATTTATGTATATATTTATATTATGTTCTAATGTATAATACCTTCTGATTTTTAAAGTGTTAAGTTTTAAAGTGTGTTTCCACTTTTGTCACCGGCTATTTTTATTTCGTATATAATAGGATTATTTTGAACGTCATAAATCAATTGTTCTTGTAAATCCATCTTACATATGAAATTATATGGCGTACGAAAACGCGTTGCAATTGATAACTGTTTTATTTTGTCTGGCGTAACGCGGAAATGTACTGCATTACTATTAAATATTATAATTTGCTACTACATAAACTGCTACTGGCATCGAGTAAAGAGTATCAGAAAAATTTAATTGCTGAAATGAAAAATCTCCGCAAAATTCCGTGTATCTAATTAAAATTTTGTACAAAAATCGAAAATAATTCGATGACATGGTTGAAACAATAATTTATTCCATAAATGTAGTAAAGTTGTCAAAATGTATGCAGTTATTTATTTATATCTACGTTTCTATTTTTCAAAAAGCATGTATTTCACTCTTGGTAACTCACGAATACTGTACATATAATAAATTGACACAGAAAAAATATATTCTTAACGTTACAGTCAAACTGAGTAAATGTAGCCTACAGACTACCTTTCCAATAAGTTTACTCTCCTGTCCGGGGGGGGGGGGGGGGGGGGGGGGGGGAGGGGATTTTGTAGCAAAAGTATCAGACTTTTTTACCCGAAAGCCCTAACATCAGAAATGCCAGGTGTTTTCCGGGCGGACTGGATTAGCGTAACCCACTGTGGTCTCCGACGGTTAATGAATTACTAATAAAATATGATTTTTATCGCAAATGACTGATCATTAATTTAAACAAAACGATATTCGCCTACTTCCCTTACTATTCGACTTTTCCTTATAACTTGAAAACGAACGTTTCCCCAACGTGTGACTTAAACCACTAATAAAGTACCAAAAACAGTTTCCAATTTTTTATCACGATTGAGTTAAAAAATAGAAAAAACAAATTAATAGATGTAAAAAATATTAAATTATACATCACTAGAAAGGAATAGGTTTATCCTATTTTTTGCCACAATTTGAGTTCCGATATTTTAAAAGAAACACCCAAATGTCATTGACTTCTTCAATCCGGTAGATAAACAGAACACGATGTACATATAAGAAAAATGGCTAGTCTTTCACCGTCTTCGACGGTCCTCGAGACCTCATACAACAATAGACCCTCTTTTCAAGTGCTCGAAAAGGGCCTGTGCGACGCGTCGTTGCACTGGTGGGGGCCATGGCATCGACGCTTAGATATAGGAAATACCATTTGCGACGACGCCAGTTGGAGTCGCTGGCGGCTGTAGCCGCCGGTCGCAGTCGCTGGCGGCTGTAGCCGCTTATTGGAACGGTCACCTTTAAACAACCCGATGCAGACACCATATTGATATATTTGATAATCTCTAAGTTAGATAATGAATCAGTGTTAAAATGGAAAGAATATACGCGTAGTTCAGTATTTCCACGTTTAGAAGAGTTATTTACGTTCTTACATGAACGATGTAAGATACTCGAACCTATAAAGTCAATTGAGAACACTAGCACTGCGGCTGCAGCAGCTCAAGGAAGTAATAACACTCGTCAGGGGTCACAAACTCGTTCTAAACCTATCACAAAGGAATTTCGATCAAATACCCAAGTACACACTACACAGACCGCAATCTCTTGTAATTTTTGTAAAGGGTCACATTTCTCACAAAACTGTGAGAAATTTACTAGTGCTTCGGTTTCAGATAGATCGAATCTAGTAAAGGAAAAACATCTCTGTTTTAATTGCTTGCGGGCGAATCACTCCATAAGGGACTGTCAGGCGACTACATGCAAACGATGCCATAAAAGACATCATACTTTGTTGCATGTCGAACCTACGGCAACACCTCAAGCTGTGCAGGTGAATAGCACCTGTTCAGCATTTAATGCTCAACCATCGGTCCTTCTATGTACGGCGGTCATTGACATCATCGACAGCGCCGGGAAATCGCATAAATGTCGAGTATTATTAGATTCATGTTCAGAATCACATTTCTTGTCAAAACGGATGTGTAATCGACTCGGTTTACCTACGCAATCCGTTGAGATTCCGCTTTGTGGTACAAACGCAATGCGAGCCGAGATCACGGAATGTACACAGACTCGAGTGAATTCGCGACGAACTCGTTATTCAGCTAGCGTAACATTTTTGATAGCAAGGGAAGTTTCGCAGTTATTGCCACATGATAAAATTGATAGACAGTCGTTAGAGATCCCATCTGGGATTCATTTAGCTGATCCAGATTTCGATACGCCTGGAGAAATCGACGGTATTCTAGGAAGTCAATGTTTCTGGGATATAATCTGTGTCGGTCGTGTAGTCCTCGCCAATCAATGCACTAAATTGCAGAAAACATTGTTGGGTTGGGTCGTAGTTGGACAACTACCAGATGCACGATCACGACAATCAGTTACGTGCAATTTAACACTTCAAAGTCTTCATACAGATCTAGATAAATTTTGGAGCATTGAGGAATGTCCATCGATTAACATGATTTCTTCAGAAGAACAAGCGTGTGAAGACCATTATACCTCTCACACTACACGTGATTCAATAACAGGTAGATACACTGTTAGTCTGCCTTTTAATGATCAGAGGGACAAACTTGGGGACACACATCATGTGGCATTGAAACGATTTCTTGCATTAGAGCGGTCCCTCAGTCGAAACAGTAATGTCAAAACTCAGTACGTTGAATTTCTAAAGGAATATGAGCGTCTTGGCCATATGACTGAAATCTCAGATAAAATACAGTCAGGGTGTTATTTGCCTCACCATCCAGTCATTAAAGCCGCCAGCGTGACTACCAAAGTCAGAGTGGTGTTTGATGCATCAGCGCGTTCATCATCAGGTGTATCGTTAAATCAAACATTAATGGTAGGGCCAACGATTCAAGACGACCTCGTCAATGTAGTACTCCGGTTTCGATTACATAAGTATGTCTTAATCGCTGATATCGCGAAAATGTGTAGACAAATTAACGTAAAACAATCTGATCGGAAATATAAAAAAATATTATGGCGTGAGAACTCTTCCGATCCATTAAAGACGTATCAATTGAATACGGTTACGTACGGGACAGCGTCGGCACCTTTCCTCGCGGTTAGAACGCTCCATCAGTTAGCACGTGACGAAGCTAAAATCTATCCAACTGCCGCGAGGGTATTTCTGGAGGATTTTTATGTAGATGATGTTTTGACCGGAGCAAACTCAGTACAGGAAGCTATAATAACTCTTAGGGATGATTTAATCAATTTAGCAGAGAAAGGGGGATTTCAATTACGACAGTGGATGTCGAATGAACCATGTCTAATTGAACGATTCAGAGATACCACTGTCAAAGATCACATGATTTTAAGCGAGTCCGATGATATAAAAACACTAGGTTGGTACTGGAGGGCACGACAAGATACCCTTGGATATCTCAATAAGCAAGTAGCACCGTTAGAAAAGGTTACCAAGCGAACTATGCTATCACGAATCGCGCAGCTCTTCGATCCTTTAGGATTAGTGGGTCCTGTAATCGTGCAGGCCAAAATAATGATGCAGCACCTTTGGAAATATAAACTCGATTGGGACGAATCGGTGCCGTTAGACGTCCATACCGCGTGGATTACGTTTCAATCAGAACTGCCGTTAATAGAACAAGTTAGTATACCGAGGCGGGTCATTTCCGAAAATCACAATCATCTTCAATTACACGGGTTTTGTGACGCAAGCGAAAAGGCGTACGGTGCGTGTATCTATTTTAGATCGTCGAATGATAAGCAAGAGTATACCACACGACTTGTCGCATCAAAATCAAAAGTAGCTCCACTAAAAACTCAATCATTACCCAGGTTAGAGTTATGTGCTGCTTCATTACTCATGAAGTTATATAATGTAGTTATCAAATCCATAAACGTGCCATTCGAAAGGGTGATGTTTTGGTCAGATTCAACCATCACATTACATTGGATAAATACAGCACCACATACACTAAAAACATTTGTTGCTAACCGAGTTAGTCAGATTCAGCAACACAGTGCACCAAATCAATGGTCACATGTGCCGTCGGAATCTAATGCAGCAGATCTTCTAACACGAGGAATGAATCTTCGAGAATTTCTTAAGGCAGATATGTGGTTTGCTGGCCCGTGTTGGTTATCTCATTCAGAGGATATTTGGCCACGTCTAGATCTACATCCAATAGAGGTTCCCGAGAGACGCAAAGTTGTAGTTTTACACACTACAACCAAGTTAGATTGTGAATTTCTCGAAAGATTTTCGTCTTTCACTTTATTGCACCGGGTTAT
This sequence comes from Andrena minutula, assembly GCA_929113495.1. Lineage (NCBI taxonomy): Eukaryota > Metazoa > Arthropoda > Insecta > Hymenoptera > Andrenidae > Andrena > Andrena minutula. The sequence goes on along the minus strand of OV815993.1, from coordinate 45,584,178 downwards.
CGCATATTGTTTGAGGTTCTATGAAAACTCACATAAGAAATTAAAACGCGGGGGACCTCTCACTTCTGATGAGCTCAGGCAGGCGCATGTTAAAATCATTAAATTGTTGCAAGCGTCAGTTTTTTCAAAGGAAATTCATGATTTAACCGCTAAAAACACTCTGGAACATGGAAATCGGTTAACTCTTCTATGTCCATTTTTAGATGTCAATGGCCTCCTGCGAGTAGGTGGTAGACTAAAAAACTCATCATTAACTTATTCAATTAAGCATCCATTACTATTGCCTCAAAATCATTATGTTACGAATTTAATTATTCGGGAATTTCACGTGAGTCACGGTCACGCTGGAGCACAGGGCACGTTGCACGCAGTGCGTCAAAGGTTTTGGCCAATGGGGAAGATGACTGCAACTTTCTCCCACCTGTGACGCCACCAGCGCACGTGTCACCAGTTATCGGGTGTTTCATTTGAATTTAAACTCGGGGTAAATAAAGAATAAATTATCTTATTTTACTTCTTAATTTCTATTTCTATAATAAGTGCATGTATCTATAATTATTTTTATTATTACTATATTATTAGCTATTATTAGTTATGTAGATATAAAAAATTAATCTGCATCATTTAGGTTATAAAAAATCTTTAATACTGTATTACATGTTATAAAACATTGTTATAAATCTTGAATACTGTATTACATGTTATAAAACAGTGTATTTTCTTTTAATAATTCCCAACCATTCTCATTTAGGTATGTCGTGTTACCAAGTTTCAATCCCCATACCCTTGTCAAAAGTATAAGTCTGGCAAAACCAAGTTCAAAGCCGTTTATGTATTGTGTTATTTCCTCTTCTTCTTGGACCCCTCTGTAAGTTACTTCTCGTTTCAATGTTGCATCTCCATCTTAGAAAAGTAATATCGTGGTCCTCTTCTTTACAGTTGCATGTTGTTTGACTGTTATTCTGCTTTACATACTGAAAATAATCATTATGGTCAAATGCTCTGCTTTTGAATGCCAGAATCCCGGAGTTCACTTATTCCCTAAAATATTTGCATTAAGAAAACAGTGGGAACTTGCCATGAATCGTAGAAATTTCCAGGCAATTAAGCATTCGAAGGTCTGCTCTGACCACTTCAAACCTGCAGACTATTTGAAAGAAGGTTTTTATTCAGGTATCCAGCACACGAAAAAAATATTAAAAAAAGGTGTGGTTCCTTCTGTTTTTGTTTGGACAAAAAAAGATTATGCAGTTGAATTATTAAAAGAACCAGCAGAAGATTCTAATATTAGACCCAGTTCATTACATGATTCTGAGAATAATGTAATTCAAAATAATATAAATTCTGTGGATCAAGAGGTAGATGTCCTCAATGAACATATTGATATTACGGCTGATGTGAGCTGTGCTACAAATGATACTCCAACTCCAACTTCCTGTTCTATTGGCACTCAAACAAAATTTCAGTTTTATACATTAGAAACATTTAGAAATGATAAAGCAATACATTTCTATACTGGCTTAGAAACATTTAAAAAATTCATGTTTGTGTTCCATACACTATGTCCAGAGGCCTATTCTTTACACTATCGTAGAAGCCAGGTACTAAATATGAGTGCTGTAGATCAGTTCCTCATGACTTTGATGAAACTGCGAAGAAATAAAGAAGATTATGAATTATCATTATTTTTTAACATTCATCAAAGTTCAGTCACTAACATAGTTGTAACCTGGATAAATTTCATGCACCAAATGTGGGAAATGTTAGATACGTGGCCAAGTAGAGAGCTGATAAATTTTTACATGCCAGAAGGATTTGCTAAATTTTACCCATCAACCAGAGTTATTGTGGATTGTACAGAAATTCCGATTCAAAAGCCAACAAATCCAGCTGTTCAACAAGCTGTATGGACCCAGATAGCCACGTCCGTATTTGCAGATTTTGCTCAACGCCTGAGTACAAATGTTTGTGGCAGAAAGACTACAGATTTGATACAGTATTTATTATATTCGATGATGAAAGCAGACTGACAGCAGAAAGCCGACAGATTGTGCTGCCTTAACCTGAGAGCAGATTGGCGGCAGGGTCTGCTGATTCAATTTAATGGCAGGAATCGAGCAGACCCTGCGCAGCGCGATCTGATGGCAGATAGGCAGCAGAAATCGAGCAAATTCTGTTGACATAGCCTGCGGGCAGTTTGACGGCAGATACTGCGGCGAATCTGCTAATCCAATTTAATGTCAGAAATCGAGCAGACCCTGCGCAGCGCGATCTGACGGCAGATTGATGTCAGATACAGAGCAGATTCTGTTGACATAGCCTGCGGGCAGTTTGGCGGCAGAATGTAAGGAGAGTCTGCTGGTACAATTTAATGGCAGAAATCGAACAGACCCTGCGCACCGCGATCTGACGTCAGATAGACAGCAGAAATGCAGCAGATTCTGTGTACACAGTCTGCGAGCTGTTTGGCGGCAGACACTGCAGAGAATCTGCTGATACAATTTAATGTCAGAAATCGAGCAGACCCTGCGCTCCGCGATCTGACGTCAGATAGGCAGCAGAAATACAACAGATTCTGCTTACATAGCCTGCGAGCAGTTTGGCGGCAGAAAGTAAGGAAAGTCTGCTGATACAATTTAATGGCAGGAATCGAGCAGATCTTGCGCTCCGCGATCTGACGTCAGATAGGCAGCAGAAATACAGCAGATTCTGCTGACATAGTTCACGACACGACCCCGCCAGGGCGCAATTGGGCGAGCGTTTCTCGCTTGCGAAATAGCACCGTGGCGGGAATAAGTGGCCGAGGGCTTGATCATTCAGGGCTCTCGAGTACGACTCGTATTTGCCGGCATTCCACTGCCGAGTATATATTTGGTATACCCGTCTGTAAGGGCGGTATTACCAGTCGTTGTTGAAGACGAAGATCGTCTTAAGCGTCCGGCATCCTTTATTAATCTACTAGACTAGTAGAAGATGCCGCATGCTAAAAACTAAAAAACTATTGATGATAATACCGCCCTAAGACGACTGAATAAATAGTAGTTACCATTAATTCTTTTTTATTTGGAAGAACTGTCTTTCAAAGTTTAAATCATTATTTTGAGCCGACCTGGCATTCAATTCACTAACAACTTGCTAAGTAAAACATTAAAAATGTTATAATACCCGTTTAAATACATGGTTTACCAACTTTCCTTTCTTCCATAAAATATGGTAGGAATCAGATCTTTCAAGTCGGTCTTATAAACGTGTTCTATATATTATTTACGCTAAAGACTTTCGCACTGTTTTTAAATCTATACTATTATATAAAATTGCCAACTATGGCCGACATCAGGATCTGCTTGATTTCTGCCGCCAATTTGCGGGCGGTTTTTGTCAGCAAGATCTGATCGAAATCTGACATCAATCTGCGGTCAGATCCTGATGTCAGGCTCTGACCGCAGAACCATAGTCAAATGCGGACATAATAGACACCGAATCTGACGTCAGAATCTGCTCTGTATCTGACACCAATCTGCCGTCAGATCGCGCTGCGCAGGATCTGCTCGATTTCTGCTCTCAATCTGCGGTCAGCCACGGCAGCAAGATCTGATCGAAATCTGACATCAATCTGCGATCAGATCCTGATGTCAGGCTCTGACCACAAAACCATAGTCAAATGCGGACATAGTAGGACCCGAATCTGACGTCAGAATATACTCGAATCTGACATCAATCTGTGGTCAGACTGCAGTCAGTTTGTTTACTGGGGAGTTTTTACAAGAATCGGTCTACTGTAAAGTTTGAAGTTGGATTATCACCAAGTGGCCTATTATCCCATTGTTCAGAAGGATATGGAGGAAGCACAAGTGACCGACAGATGGTTGAACGCAGTTCTCTTCTACAAAAATGTGAGCAAAACGACAGCATCATGGCAGACCCAGGATTAAACGTGCAAGATATTTTTGCTTCCAAAGGTGTTTCTATAAACATACCATCATTTTTAAAGGGAAGAAATCAATTACCAGGATTAACAGTGTTTCGTGTCTATACTGTAAATAAATTCTATTTCATTATTACTAGATGTAAGACGTTTACATAAGATACTTTTACTAATGGTGTCGCCATCTAACATGTTAAGAAGCGTTCATTGCTTCTCTCTCCCCACTCTAACAATTATCTACGTTTCCGCGACCGCGGAATCCTCGCGCCCGTCTGCAAGTCAGTCGGTTCCAAAGTCTCGGTGACGATACTCGTCAATTACAAAATCTCGTCGACGATACTCGTCGGTCATATACTCATATTCGCAATACTTGGGAATATTCTAGATCTTTACAATAAGAGAGAGAATCAGTGAACGCGTGTTAATATCTAAAGAACAATACAAACAAGATATTACTAAACTATTTTAATTCTACTTAATCTACTTATTCTACTATTAAACTATTTTAATTCTACTTAATCTACTTATTCTACTATTAAACTAAAATTAAAGTTTAAAAACTCTCCTTTGTGTCATCGAAGATTGGGGTCGATGAAACAAACGTATCTGTTACAAAAATACTTGTGATCTTAACATCTAACTAAACAACAGTCTTACAAGATAGGAAATTGTCCTCAAAACGTGTCCACATTGAACGTATGATTGGTTTAACAAAAAACTATAAAATATTACAAGTACCTGTAAATAGATTTTACATTCCGTTACTTTCCAAAATTTACTTTGTTTGTCAAATGCTATGTAATTTTAGAGAAGGCGTCGTTTCACAGAAAGCATGATAACCGCAGCTATCTTGGGGCAAAGCCGGAAATAAACATATCTATTATATTATATTATATCTTTCTATCAGTATTTCTCTCTCTCTTTCTGTCAATGTTTCTGTCTCTTTCTTTCTCTACTTCCGCTTTTGACTGAAATTCCGGCAACCAATCAGCGACGATATACGTTGTTCCGATCACTGCCTAGAGGATCACTAGCCTGAATCAGAGATGCCAGAATCGTGGGACGCGGGACCAAACCAAAGAGTAGGTATAATAAGAGGCGTCACTCCGGGCGGAACCTTTGAAGTCCTTACTTGACCTTGGCATTTAAATTGGTTGTATATTTCGAGCGGGATATTCAAATCGACTAAATGTACTTACCACAATTGGCTGATTATTGCCGAAGTTGACCGATCATTGCCGAAGCTTAGCGATCATTGCCGAATGGGCATTTAAATTGGTTGTATAGTGATTTCCCTAGGTTATTTCTGTCCTTGTCGAGTGACGCCTCTTATTATATCTCCTCTTTGACCAAACGCTTACCCCCACTATGACCTACCATCGCCCCCCACTTTTTTCTCATCGTCCTGCACACAACCATAATTTCATAAATTATTTAAAGAAACATTTATTATAATTTTTATACAGATATTTTTCAAGTAATGCTGGTTTAAAATAATCATTGTAAAAACTCATTAATTTTTCATTAAGCTCTGCTATAAATGATTCGTTACGTATAACACTAATAATTTTAAATTCAATAAAACTAAAAACTAATAAATTTGCAAACTTGCGATTTGTCACCATCATTTGGCCTTGAATTTGAAAATAATATGGATGTAGTGGATCAAGACTTAGATTTCCACTTCCATCTATTTGCAAGAACGGCACAGTTTGGTTATTAATCAATGAAAACCTTTGGTTCCATGGACATTTAATTTCTAAAATTGTTTCATTTCCAATGAAACCATCTGGTGATGCACCTAAGCATGGATTTTTCTTCATAATAATAAAACCACATTTATCAATTTTAATACCAAGTGATTCATATTGTTTAATAGCTATTAATTCACAGTCCTTGCCATGTTGTGTCTGTTTGGTTTTAAACGTTGTTGGATTCAGAATTCTTTCAACAAGATTAATTTTTGCTGCATTAGAAACGGTATTACAACAACTGTAAAAATTGCTTGCTGTAATATGATGTCTCCGTAAATCGTGCCATTTTGGACAATTAGATTGATCTCTTGTTGACATTTCAATCTCGTGAATATCACAATCATTAACGTTGGAGACTTTAAGTGATCTTAAAAGTTCTTCTGCTGGGTCTAATACATAATTGTGATCTAAAACAACAGCGTAGGTATTTGCAGGCATTATTGTATGTTTGAAAGGCATAGTACTTCTTGAATTCGCAATAAAATTTACACACATGTTCCGCACTCTCTCTCTATATTTGTTAACATTAAGAGCTGCTGGATCCACTGGTTTAAAATTGACTGAGTCACTAAAATTACTGTTTCCTTTTTTCAAGTCTTTAGTTCTTAGTGGTGTTCCAAAATATTGAAATTTAGGTTTGTGAAAACTTTGAAGCCCCTGGGTACAAGTAGTATGCAAAATAATTTTTCTTTCCCTTTTCAGTTGCTCAACAGCCAAAAGTAAAGCAATTACATGCTTACAATGAGCATTTGGTGGCTCTCCAACACCACAATCACATTGGCAAGCTTCAATACATCCACTTGGTGACACTTGAACATTTATTATATAAGAAATTGATTTTTTCATGGAAGCTTTGCATCTACCATTGAAGAAGTGGGTATTAATATTTACAGCCATTCTAACATTTAACAAAAACTGGTTCTCATACATCCTTTTGCCTAAAAATTTACAAATATTTGACAATATATATAAAAATAGAATGTAAAACTATGATCAAAAAATTTACCTGTCTAAATAGTTAATGATATTAATTATTGATAACGTCGGGAGATTAGAGTCACAATTAATGTCTTTATATGCATCTATGGGTGGAGTGATTAAGTAGTTAGGTGAGGGCACATCATCAAAATCAATATTACTAAGTAGGGAAGGTGGTTTTGTTGTAAAATTGTCATTTTTTTCGTAAAAGACTAGTCTGTAATGAAATAAACCATGTAAAGTTGCCATGTAAAAAATTTGAAACTAATATATCATAATGCATTTCAGGTTTGGATTTTGTGAAACAAAAACTGCTTACCTGTCAATGAGATCTTTTTTCTTGCCTTTAAGCGAAGCTCCACGTTTACGTAATAAATCTTTTAATTGAACAACATTTAAATTACCATAATACTCATCTTTTGGGTTCATTTTAATAAATAAAGTTTTTAATTTGGTATGTGGATGATTTATTTGTAATTTGTAAAGAAAAACATGTCAGTATATTTATTATATCTAACAAAATAATTGAGTTAATGTTTCGATACAAAACCTTAGTTACATACTTCATACATTCCACAAATTAAAAATTCGCGCGGAAATTATTCACACATGCGCACTCATGCAAAACCGCAGTACATGCGCTAGTGGCGTCCTCTGCGCCGAGCTTTGCGTCATCTTCCCCATTAATGGCATGGTAACAGTTAAGTCTGTTCTGCGAAAATGCACAACCTGTCATAAACTGAGACCAATAGTTCCTCAATATTCAATGGGGCAATTACCGAAGGACAGGGTGTCATTTAATCGACCGTTTTTAGTATCTGGAGTGGACTACTGTGGTCCATTTCACATAAAAGAGAAGAAATACAGGAATACGAAAAAACTTAAGTGCTATGTGGCTGTATTTGTTTGTTTCAGGACAAAGGCGGTACATATAGAACTCGTAAGTGATTTAACGTCTGACGCATTTCTTGCAGCTTTGAAGCGTTTTTTTGCTAGGCGCGGTAAATGTACCGATATTTATAGCGATAACGGAACTAATTTTGTTGGTGCAAATCGCGAATTGCAGAAAATATATAACGCGATTTTAACAGAAAACCGAGATAAACACATATTTCACTATTTAGTCGACCAACAAGTACGTTGGCATTTCATTCCTCCACGAGCCCCACACTTTGGTGGGTTATGGGAGGCAGCAGTAAAATCCCTAAAACATCATATGATGCGTGTGCTAGGTGATACTTTACTTGCTTTTGAAGATCTTGCCACGTGTTTAACTGAGATAGAAGCTATCCTTAACTCTCGTCCATTGATTCCGTTGTCATCTGATCCTAATGATCTAACTCCTTTAACTCCTGGTCACTTCTTGATAGGTGACTCATTAACAAGCACACCTGAGTGCGATTTTACGAGTGTTCCGATAGGTCGTTTATCATCATGGCAACGCGCTCAGCAACTTCGTCAACATTTTTGGACCAGATGGTACAAAGAGTATCTGAACGAGCTGACTGTCAGTAAAAAATGGCACGATCCACGGACAAACGGAATCAAGGAGGGCATGCTGGTCATTTTGAAGGAAGATAACACACCCCCACTATGCTGGCCTATGGGACGCATTGTCGCTATTCATTCTGGTGACGATGGCATCGTCCGAGTGGCAACTGTAAAAACTTTTGTTCGAGCAAGAACGAGGAGATCCTACGTCTTGCCTTTCCACGCACTGTAGTTTTATTTTACGCGGTTAAACGAACGTTATGTTTATGTATCGCGGTTCAAATTGTACGTTTAATGGAGTCAATAAACGAGCACGTTTATGGGACGTTTACAATTTCTTTAACGCACACTTAAATTTTACAAAAAGTACTACCACGCAAGTACGCGGAGTGGAATTAGAAGATTCCAAGAGAGTTTGGATTGAATATCGGAGCGCCGATTGCTCTTTGTGATTAACGACGCGTAACGTCACGATGTTGACGGTTCCGCGTTTCACTGAGAAGAGGTCGAGTGGTTGCAGAGACGACACGAGACAAGGCACCGGCTCGAGATCGAGGACACCTGGCCAATCCGCGAAGACCACGTAACATCGCGTGTTACTATGTAAATTAAGGTGGGAGTAATTAGTCCAGGTGTCAATCAAGAGATGGCCCGCTCAGGCCGTCTCCGCGACCACTCAGTTGCCACGGCGACAACAACGCATGTTTGAATTTACCGCGCGTCCTCGCCACAGCGCGCAGATGCAAATTGGTCGCATCACTGCGACCAATCCCAAACATTCCCGCCCGTCTCGTCATCGTCTGACGAAATAGGCTAGTTGAACAGACTTCCGGTCACAGTGAACGCGTGATTAACAGAGGAAACAGTTAATAAAGTAAGTAAAAGTTATACTAACACTCTAAAGTAATAAGAACAAGCACAATAATAATAAGAATAACGCAACAGGTCAACCCTAAGAAGAAGGGTTAACTGACGTACCGAGGTTGTGGCGATCGGCGTCATACTTAAGAACTATCTGTCGAGCTCCTAATATCCGTCTCAGAGGAGGCAGTAAACGGCAAGGGGATGAGCTTACTCAACGGCCGTTTGAATTTCGACGTAGACGTCTTAATTGTAAGAACGCGTGTAAGGCCATCGGGACCAGGATGAGTTTTGATAACTCTAGCAAGAGGCCAGCGCGACGGCGGCTGAATTTCACTTTTTAGTAAGCAAAGATCGCCCTCTTTAATTGCAGGCTGAACGCGATTCCATTTCTCCCGAGTTTGCAGCGTGTTCAAATAGTCTCTGGACCACAGACGCCAGAAATGCTGCTGCATTCTCTGGACAAGCTGCCATCGAGAGAGACGGCTGTCTGGGAGCTCTTCCAGGTTAGGTTCGGGAATCACAGTGATCGCATGACCGATTAAGAAATGGCCAGGCGTCAAGGCCTCGAGATCGTCGGGATCATCCGAGAGAGGTATTAATGGCCTGGAATTCAAACAGGCCTCGATCTCAGCGAGTAACGTGGCCAGCTCCTCGTACGTTAGTCGGTGCTCGCCAAGTATTCTCCGGAGGTGGTGCTTCACGGACTTCACCGCAGCCTCCCAGATACCGCCGAAGTGCGGAGCGGAAGGTGGGTTGAATTTCCACTCGATACCCTCAGAGGCCAGTCGATCCAAAAATTGCTTGTTTCCAGCGTTGACAGCTTGGAGAAGGACTCGGAGTTCCTGGTCGGCGCCCACAAAAGCGGTACCGCAGTTGCTGTATATCTGGGAGCAGAGGCCACGGCGAGAGGTCAGTCGCTTCAGTGCGGCCAAGAAGGCCTCCGTGGTCCCGTCCGACACCACCTCCAGATGCACGGAGTTCCTGCGAGCGAACACGACACCAGAATATCAGAATTCTATATCTCTTAATCAGAGTCACACGACTCAAGAACTCAACCGATTCTAAGTAATTGTACGTTTCAATAGTATTTACGGTACATTGTAAGTGCTAACAAATAAATCTCTTACGCGTCATTTACTATACAAATTCAGTGAACTCTTGTGATTTTAACTCATCATAAGAGTGTAGCAAAATTGAGACTAGTCGTCAATCATACCACAAAAAAACTTCAAAAAAGTAAAAAAATACGCCAAGTACATGAAAACATGAAAATCACAAAAAATAGAAGATAATATAATAATTACAAAATTAAAAAAAGATGTGAAATCAAAATGAGCTGCCAGTACATAAAGATGCTTTCCAACTGCGCTTTAGATGACACAACTACATATGCACAGCTAAAATTCCATTACTCATAATGGCTATTTATACAAAGAAAAAATGTATTAAATAATAATATGCAGATATATTTTTATACAAATAAATATTTTAATACGAATAAATATTTTATTCAAAATACTTGGCGCTGCGCAACCGAAAAAATGTTAATTGCCTTAGTAGTAATAATTTACAACAACTCCATTACAATATAAAATACATATACATACACATATTAGAATCGCAGTCAGATTTATTCTACGTATATTTAATTCTAATACCATGCGTAGCATATGCACACGCTCACACACACACGCGCGCACGCACAGACACATACAAGAAAGAAAGAAAAGGATTAATGCAATTTATTACATATTTATTGAGTTTAGCAACACCAATTCGGGGCGCAGCGCCAAGTATTTTGAATAAAATATTTATTCGTATTAAAATATTTATTTGTATAAAAATATATCTGCATATTATTATTTAATACATTTTTTCTTTGTATAAATAGCCCTTATGAGTAATGGAATTTTAGCTGTGCATATGTAGTTGTGTCATCTAAAGCGCAGTTGGAAAGCATCTTTATGTACTGGCAGCTCATTTTGATTTCACATCTTTTTTTAATTTTGTAATTATTATATTATCATCTATTTTTTGTGATTTTCATGTTTTCATGTACTTGGCGTATTTTTTACTTTTTTGAAGTTTTTTTGTGGGGATCTCACTTCTTTTTACAAAGATTATTATTATCATCTATTTTTTGTGATTTGTATATTTTCTTTTTTTTGTGATTTATTATTATTATCTTATATTTTTTGTGATTTATATGATTTCATGTACTTGGCGTATTTTTTTACTTTTTTGAAGTTTTTTATGGGGATCTCACTTCTTTTTACAAAGATAATTTGCATAGGGAATGACTTCAGATAATTTTTAATTATAGCTTACATATTATCACGGGACCGAATTAAGGATAAATTTTACTAAGTTCAACAACTACGAAAAGAAACCATGTGCACCGCATTGCCGATCTATATGTATTATGTGTATAATACTTTGTGTACAATACATGGTGCGCGAAGCAGCTTATGGCGCTGAACGTCTTTAACATTTAAGTGTAATAACAACCACAATTAACACCTTTTGAAGAAAAATATGTATGCATCTTTAGCATTTCGTGGCCAAGCTTTTTTTTCTACTCGTAAATCATCAACGGATACCCACGTTGTGCCCTTACCCCTTACCATAGTCGTGTAATGACCATCGGCAATATTTTTACCGCGGTGGAAAATCGCTGTCTTAAGTTTATAACAGTGATCTCTCATTTGTATTTTAGTAGTAGGTATTGCTTTGATGGAGAAATTTTCCACTTTCGTTGTTCCACTACTATCGTGATCAAACAAATGTAATTTTGCAATAAAAATTTGTTTGGAAGCAGTTATATCGACTTTCTTCATTGTGTTTGAATTTGAATTATCACAATTATTGCAGGTATCTTTCAAATTTTTCCATCCTGTGAAATTGTATTTTATTATATCTTGAAATTCGAATGGTTTACTTTTTAACATCTTGGGTAGTGCAAGATCTACCACACAATTTGTACTGATAGTAGTACTTGTGTAATTACAACTTAAACATCTTAATACCGTGGTAATTTCGTGTTGTACTGCATTCTTAATAAGAATCTCATGATCACAAAGAGAGGTAATAAACTCAGCTGCATCATGTAGCTGATTGTAAACGTATTTTTCTTCTGCGAATTGCCGTAATGATATTATGTTTGGATTTTGATCCGATTTATATTGGTCCATAAAGACTTTTATAATATGATCGGCTTTTTCAGTCGACAATAAGTTTTCTCTTATGGATGAACAATATAATACGCATTGGATTGTGGCATTCGCATAACAAGACACACCATCAGAATTCGGGAGACCTCTTATGTAGTATTGAGTGGTATCCACGATGTGATCATTAGTAATCTGACATTCGGATACATAATAATTAGGTACTGCCCAAACAGCATCACGAACATTGCGAACGCGGTTTTTAGAAATTGAAATAGTCATAAGTTCGGGTCTATATTCTTTTCGCAATCTATTATACTCTATTATAGCCGATTCTTGTGCCTTTACGGAAGATGGGTCATAATTGATAAGATGGAGTCCTTGTAATGTGGTCACCCGAGAAAGAGCAACGTAAATTTGTCCGCAAGTAAATATTGAATTACCTGATTCTATGACAGCATTCTGCAAGCTTAGTCCTTGACTTTTGTGAATAGTTATACCATAGCTAAGGCAAATCGGAAATTGTTTTCTAATAACAAACGCTCCATTCATTACTTCAAATTTAACACTTACCCGTTCTATCATATGTTCTTGCCCCGTGGGTAATATAATTTTCAATTTTTCAACGTCATTATTAACACCTCGTGTAACAGAAACAAGTTTAGCAGTAGTACCGTGGACAAGACCTAGTGTAACATCAATATTTCTTCTAATCATGATTTGCACTCCTGTTTTAACAATTACGACTCTTGCAAGTCCCGCCGTTCGGGAGCTATCATCGTCATTATTGTTCAGTACCTTTGACACCCTTTTTTTCAAATACGGTGCACAATTCGTTGTATCATGAGCAATCAAATGGATTTCTTCGGATGGAAATCGACTCAGCATTGCAGCGTTCAAAACATCACACTGAACACATGTGGGAAGTAAACACACCGTATTAGATCCTACATTAAGCATGTAATCACTTAATTCCTTTAACCGGTCATTACAATTTGTCGCTTTGAAATTTAATTTCCTCGATTCTAAAAGCTTTGTATCCGAAGCGGTCACTACTCCAGTGCGAATTCTCGACAAGATCTTTTTGTAAATATTATCACCCTGCTGTCGCATGTTTATTGTCAATTCATCATAGGTAAACAAGTCAGACCATAAATTATAAGAAGCTAATGCTCCAACATTTTTCTCCATACTCTTATTGCATAATTGTATAAAAGCAGGTGCTTCGTGAACAGGAGGAAGTTGTAGTAAGTCACCAAATAGCAGAATAGGTATTTTTCCGAACCAACCATCATCGGAATATACAGTATCAAATATTTCTGAAAGTCGTAGATGTATGTACAGGAAAGTTACGTTAGAAACCATCGAAATTTCATCGATGATTAGTAAAGCAACATTTTTGAGTTGGTCTCGTACAATTTGAAGGGCTGCATCGCTAAGTTGCCTATACTGGGCTGTATGCCCATGTTCGACGGGTAATTGAAATAATCGGTGGATGGTAAGACCTTCGATATTAAAAGCTGCGATTCCAGTAGGAGCAGTTACTGCTGTGTCTTTTCCGATACTTTGCTTGATCCACTGTCTGATAGTTTTTATTAAAAAACTTTTCCCAGTGCCACCTTCTCCACTGACATAAAGTCTAAGAATGTTATCGTTAGATGTCAAGGACTTAGTAACTTTATCAAATATCCGCTTCTGATCATGGTTCAATTCCGAAATCATTTCTTGAAGATCACCACAGTCCAATTTGTTTTCCGTGTCTTTAAAATCTTTCATGGCACCAACAGTTTCAACGGGGACACATTCTAATGGGTGATCGCCTTGATCATTTTCTTCTTGTTCTACAATATTCAACACGTTCTTTTCAATTTCTTCCTTTATATGATCACGCGCTTCTTGAATATCCGTTATTCGTTCGTGATACTGAACTGCTTCTGTCAATTGTGATTGTAGTGACAAAAAAGCTTCCGCATATGTGTTAAATCCATTTTTCAATTCGTCGGTGTTTCTCCAAGGTTGGAATAATAATAATAATGAGAAATAATAATTTTCAGGTTGGGTTTGAACATTGTACTTATAATGATTGATAAGATACCCTCTTTGCCTTTTTTTCAAAAACAAAGATGCACGGATTTCAAAGTATTCTGTTTTTTCAGACGGTCTAATTTTAGTAACGTCATACCACATAGCAAAATTGTACAGATGTATTGATTCTAATTCCTTGGGTCTGTTAGGATAATAATCATCTATGAGGGATGGACAAAATATGTCTGTGGATTCACCTTCCAGATTCTCAATCTCTTTACGAGTTTTCAATTTCCTACTTCTCAGTATATTTACATCTAACCATCTAATAGTAGTACTGGAGTCAGTGCCATATAATGATAATCCCAAAAGAGTATCAGCGCATTCAGGCGCTCCACATTCTCTATGATTTAGCATGCGCATTCCAAGGTTGCACAGCAGACTAGCTAATGACTTAGTAGAATTTATTGCTGCCAAAGTGTCAGTAGCGTAACTTTTTTCCGGCTTTGACACGTACTTAGTACAGTAACATGTTACCAACCCTGTTTTTTCCCCAATATACTGTATATCCATGTTACCTCTCCAAACCGTGAGAACGGGAGCATTATAATCATTTATACGGACTTCTTGTGTTGAACGTGGAACATCATAGAGTCTACCTTTTGCTTTCAATTGTTTTCTAGCACCTATAGAAACAGCTATATCCCTTATTATCAAAGTATCTGTAACTGGACGTGGAAATGAAAATCTACATACTTTACGGAAGGAATTTTTAGTTTTTTTGTTGCGTAGACAATAGCTATTGCATTTATGCATTTGATGTGCAATTACACGATTATATAATTCTGGCGACACATGCGGTGATGGCAATCTGCAAGTGACGTATTTCCTAATGAATCGTGCTACATCTTCCTTCGAAGATTTATCGATTATAGGAGCATCTTCAATCCAAATTAAAAGATGAAAATGTTGTGATCCCCTGCTTTGATATTCTCTGCGCCAAAAGTAATGTGTCACCTTGCCAATCGGATTGTCGGGCGAACAAATGAAATCCAGCATAGCGTGGAATGCATTATCTATAAATCGAGCAATTGAAACGGGATCAGAAGCAATGAGTTCGTTCGGGGACATTTTAGCCACCGATGCACAGTGGCGAATTTCGCCGAAAAGCTGGCCAAAAATGAATCTGCAATTCCCGTGCAAATTATTAAAATATTTTATTGTAATATAACTCTAAGAAGCTAAAAGTATAATTTTTTAACGTTTAATGTTTAATTTGTTGTTTTAATTATAATTATATTATTAAAAATATTAAAAGTATTGTGGTTTGTAGGTTTTAGACAAATAATTACGCAGTCATTACTGAAACATTAATATTTGTATATATTTTAACATTATTATATTGCATACTTACCTATACATCTATATTTATACAAACATTTGGTACATAGCACTGATGAGCAACGAGATGCTTTTCTTGCGGAATTTTAAACGTTAGGTATACAGTGGACGCTGGATAATATGCCGCTGTTTAAAGTGCCGTTAGGAACGCCCCAGCTCACACGCATTTCTCGCACGCGTGTGTGCACCTCCCTTTCTCTCACGCTCAGCGAGCCAATGAATGCTAACCCTTAATGGTACCTCCACACTGGAGTTCGCAAGCAATTCGCAAGCAATACATATACGTGAATGTGTTTTTTCTTTTTCTCACTAATAATAAAACTCTTGCGAACATATTTTTGTCTTATACACATAGACACTTTCTCGCGAACTGTTTGCCGATGAAGACACATCTTAACTCATACATTTTTTAATGACAGAAGTATAAGTACGTATAATATCGTTTTATTCAAATGTTTTTTTAAATATTTTGAATTATGATCAGTTACATTTTGTATTAGGCACATTTATTTCATATTGGGCATAAATAGTTATGTAAATGGGTAAGGGAAAGATAAACTGTAAAAATATACGACAGGTAGAAGGTGTACCGAAGTTACAGATTTATGTATTACAATGTTAAAAAATATATTTAACGTTAATTCTAAAAACTGAAACACTGAAAGATGCTAAAATATTACGATTATAAATAAAAGTTACATTGCTATATAAGCTTTCTTTATTCATCGTACATGTATAACGTGCTTATAGTAAAAATGTGTGTCTTCATCGGTAAACACTTCGTGAATAGGGATCTGTATAAAATTTAAATATGTTCGCAAAAGCTTTAGTGAAAGAAGTACGATTTGTACCTATACTGCTTGTGAATTGCGCGAACATCAGTGTGACGCACCTTAAGAGTATTCTGGTAGGGGGCAGCCATCACGGAAAAGAAAACAGGAGAGTTATGGGGAGAGCGCGCGTTACATTGGCTCTCGTTAATATGCCGCTTCTGAGAAAACACCGCCTCTAGAGCCCCGACTGCGGCACATTATCGAGCGTCCACTGTAATTACTAAGTGGGAGCTCAACCGCAATTTTGTCACTATTAACTTCCATCTTATTTTGACACGCATAAATATCTGCTGAAACTGCTATCTGTAGGTGAACAGTGCATGTTTTATGTATAAATGAGTTTCATTGCGAGTTGTAGCATTCGGCACTTCTGTAAATCTTCCCGAATACACCTTTACTTCCGAACTTCTAATTGCACAGTAATTCAATTATTTATTGCAATGCAATCACTTGCCTTCACTCCGATATATAATATACAGGATAATATAACAATATAACGTTAAAAAATATAATTTCAAACAGAATTATTTCTCTCGCATGCAAACTTTCGCCCCAAAATAATTTGATAGGTGTTATATCTTCATTAAACTTATTTTAATTCTAGAGTTTGCTAAATTTTGAGTTTATGATAGTTGAGCCACACTGATATCAGCTTTTGATTTTTGTTATTAATTTTTAATCCACAATATTTTTCCAAAATACGTTTTTTATTAACTTTTTGATTAAAAAATATAACTTTATTTTATTGTCTTATTCATTTATTGTTAGAACTTATAAGAGGACAACCGGCCGAAAACCTATTAGTGAGGAGATGCTTCAGATCGCTCGAGATAAATTAGAAGCAGGACTTTCAACAAAAAAATCGCTGCAGAATTGGGAACACCGAAAAAAAATAATTATAAACTATTAGGCGTTTTACTGTATTGCCCGAACCATATATTTATGCAGGAAAATAAAACACTTCTTTGGATATTTCTCGTTGCGTTCTTTTGCCCCATAACATGCGAACTTATGCCCCACATATCGGGTAAAAGTTCGCATTTGACACTTTTTGGAAATATTTATTTTCTATAAGTTGTGACATGTAAATTTACATGAAGTCACTGCCTATCGAATAATGATTATCAGTGTAATACCAAGGATTTTAGAGAAGTCTAAACTTTAAGTGCGCACTCTTACCCCACATTACTCTACACAAAAATGAGAATATTTGCCAAAATAGCAATTTGTTGCAAAAAACTGCAACGGGGTCTTAAAGTGCATACCTTGAGCTTTCATTTAAAAACAAGAATGGTGCTTGAGCTCGCTTGAGTTGTAACTTTTTGCTTAAGAATAAACAAAAAATGAATATGCTTTCAGTACTTGTTTATAAAAACTTTTACAGACTTCACATTTAAAACAATAATAGTGTATATGATACTACACCACAATATATAATGTTTATTTTGATAGCTGGACTCGATAAACTGAAAATAAATCTCAAAGTAGACCTTTAAATTTCGAGCGTCAACTTTGAACTGACATATCTCAGCAAGGGCTGCAGCTTATATATTTACATTAGTAAGAAATTATGCACAAATATGTCATAAATAAATCGCACCAATTGGATTTAGCAAATTTAAAACATTTACATTCTGATTTTTGGCCAGCTTTTCGGCGAAATTCGCCACTGTGCGATGGGCCGTTAACTTCACGAAGATATTCTATTAAATCTGTCCATAGCCACTCACTTGGACTAAGCGTAAGGAACCATGTAGCTTGTCCATAATGGTGTATCATACAGTTCAAATCGTTTCTCGGTTTTCGCCAATACTGTGCTGTATTACGTAATCTGGAAAATATAGTGTTCAAATTCGTTTGTAGCTGATCTTTAGAGAGTTGCTCAAGAAAACCAGCAGCTGTGTATTTTTCACGTGGATTTACGACGTTCATTTTGTGATAAATTCCAGCGTTCAATTGTCGCATATTGGTATCGTGTAATAAATGGAAAATATATTGCATGTTCAATCGAAATTGCGAATGCTTGGACATCAGTTTGGACTTAATGAATTCATGATCAGTCAAACGAATCAATCTGTCTTCATGCTGTCCGTTCACCCTATAAGGATATAAATCTGGGAAACATTTCACATCTAATTGTTCAGCACGATTGCCCAACGGAATGTCATGAACTTTAAGCATTTGATAGAGTGCGGTAGCAGATTCATTAACCCTTTTGTCATACATTGGATAAATCGTAAACTGATCATAATATGCATCAGATTGTGACATTTGCGTCAATAGTGCACGTTTGTTATTTTCATCGATATTAAGTGTTTCACCGTCAACGTCCTCGATAGATTCGTTATTATTATCATTGGCAACAACTTCTTCTTGAAATTCTGTATCTGGTAATTTGGCATTCAGCAATAAATCGTGCGATTGTGGTAAAATAATTTCTGAATATAGAGGATTATTGGCTTTCAACCATACTAAGGCATTCCATACTTTCTTTAAGTCAACTAACTTTTCCCAAACTATTTTAGATTTTGTTGGAACGCCCCGCACCAATATGTATAATTCATGATTTTGATTTAACCCTTTCGCTCCGAATGCCGGATATATCCGGCAGCCATCTGACGCCCTGCCTGGCCGAGTGCCGGATATATCCGACGGCACGGAACGAGCCGTCGTTCCTAGCGCCGGCTTTAGTCGGCACCTCCAACAGTTTAAAAAAAAAAAAAAAAAAAAAAAAAAAAAAAAAAAATTAGTTATAAGCACTTTCGTGGAAATGCACGCCGTACCGAAAGGGTTAAAGGTTCAGTCGAAGGACAGATTTTGTTTAAATTTTCTTGTAACGGCAAAGGAAGGTGAAATGTTCTCCCCTTTACTTTTGGAAACATATACTTATGTGGCATATTTTTACGCATTACTGTATCCATTCTCACAATCGTTTGAAACGGTTTAGCTCTTTGAATGAGAATTCGCTCGTAATCGTTCAACACTGATATTTCTGGAACTGAACGTACATCAAGCTTATTTAAAATACATTTTGGTGGTATGGAATCGTTGCAAATTTTATCGTGGCAATATCGGCAAATAAAATGCATGTCACCAACTTTGTATCCAATATAATTTAACAACGTTTGCAGTACATTTCCCTTATATGTTCTCTTAGAAATATCAAGCTTACGAAACTCTCGTTGAAAACAGAGTTTCTCGCAGGAAACGCACGGGATGCGTGGTGTGTCCATAGACCGCTTTGTGAATGCTCTAAATGCTAAATAATATCGAGATATAACCTCTTCTTCGTTCAAGCTTATGTCAGTATTATTTTTTTGTAACGCTTCAGCTTCTTTCCGAGCTTGCAGTGTTATTCGTTCAAGTGTTTTAAGGTCATTATCGTTTAAAGCTTTGTCTAAATTATGTAATTGGTCTTTATAAATGCTCGCTATTTTGTATATCGTTCTCTTCAAATGTCGTAAATTCGGAAAGTGAGGTGCCAAAATCTCAATGGCTAAAAAATTGGACTTACATAGTTTAGGGTTTATGTAACAACCATGAGAATGACCAACTTTTTCAGCATGCACTTTATTAGAACAGCTACTGATATAGTTGTTCAACTTAGGTACGTTTTTTAATGAGCATTCTAACAAACGTTTGAAGAAATCCTGTAAATTATTTAGAATTTCAACATCCTTTGTTTTACAAAGATAACTACAATGCCATGCTTTTGTCGTTTTCTTCGATTGCAATATAGGTAGAAGGTTTATAGCTTTCCCTGGCGAATTCTGTATGATTGTTTCAGAACCGCTGAAAGGATGGTACGAACTTTCCGCATAATATGATTCTGAAGAAGACGTATGTCTGGATTCTCCACACAAAGCATTAATCCTGTCCTCAACTTCTAAACATTCTGCTGCGCGCGTTAAGGAAACTTCCACTTTTTGTTTACAATCTTTCAACAGTTTCCTCATTTCCAAAATGTACTTTTGTCTAATATGAAAACACCATTTTATTATACGCTCAGCTTCCAACCTACTTACTTCTCCGGACGATATGCTAATAATTTTTCAAAGATTTCTAATATAAGTTTCTTTGTTATTTTTGGTTGCTATATTGTTATTTGTTACATCAATATAACGATACTTTTTTATTATTTGCAGAGCAGCACGACGTTTTGCTACTTTATTATAATCATCGTTTTTACGTATTTCATCATAATGTACCTTCCGCTTTTTGGAGATAACTTCTTTATTTAACTGATAATAATTATTTTTCTTTCCACAATTCACTTCTTTAGTTGCGTCATAATGCACTTTTTTCTTTCTTATTATACTTTCTTTATTTGTGTCATATTGCACTTTTGCCTTTTTGATTATACGTTCTCTATTTAGCTCATAATAATTTTTTCGGTTTCCACAATTCACTTCTTTAGTTGCGTCATAATGCACTTTTTTCTTTCTTATTATACTTTCTTTATTTGTGTCATATTGCACTTTTGCCTTTTTGATTATACGTTCTCTATTTAGCTCATAATAATTTTTTCGCTTTTCACATGTCACTTCTTTATTTACGTCATAATGCTTTTTTTTCTTTGTTATTATACCTTCTTCGTGTGCGTTGTAATATTCATGATTATAAAATTTTATGCTCTCCTCCCTTTTTTTACAATCTTTGCCTTTTTTCATGTTACACTCCCCTTTCTTTGCTTTATAAAGAGCCCTTCTTTTTAAATTAATTTCCTCTTTCTGCCTTTTATAATAATTAGACATGTATTCGTTCCTTTTACATGGTACGTATACATTGCTTATTTTTGACTTCGAAACGAATGGTTGATCTGTCTGAATTATATTTTTGGTACGGGTAGTGACTTCTTTGTTACTAAATGTTACATTTTGATGAACTCGGGATATTTCATTTTTTTCATTAGTAATATTACTTTGACCAATTTTACATGGAGGATAATTTTCCACAAGAGGGATTTTTATTATTAATTGTATTACCAATTGCAGATTCATATTCATATATACAACGTGTTAATTGTTGATCCTGAATGCATGGAAAATGTTCTATACGATTAGATTGAAACATTTGGATCAAATGTTGACGCATCAACGCATGATTGTACGTTACTTTGTTTGGTAATATTTTGAATAATAACGAGACAGCAAATGCAATCGCAAAAACTCCGCAATCCCGAGTGTTAGGTTGAGCTTGTACACGTGGAAATTCAATAAATTCTTCGTTAATTGCACCGTCATGTTTGTTCAAAAAAGGATATAACTTCTGCAGAAAAATTTTATGATGACTATGCAACTTCGCGAAATTAAAAGAATCATAAATATAAACTCTTTTTTCATCGTGTTTATAGAAGTTACTATTGGAAATGGTTTATTTAAATAAATAGAACAGAACTATTTATATTTAATATTTTGTTTAGTTTATTATATGACTAAGAAAGAATGTCCTTTTATCTAGAGACGCGGTAGCGTCTCGACGCCAAGTACATGAAAAAAGAACACCCTATATATATATGTCGATGTCGCTGCCGTGTACCTTTACTCGTCCCGGGGACACTCTAACCTAATTCTGACATTTATTACATTATATCTCATCACGCCTGCAATATTTTCTAAATTTAAAGGCATTTTTCTTATGTAAACCGCATATCGGCTTTCGAATAAGACCAATTTCAATAAAATCGGTCCACGCATGACAGAGATATCGTAATATCGTCTCAGGGATCTGTCGAAAACGGTAGATTTTTCTTCTTATTCTTCTTCAATCTCAAATTTTTGTCGACATAATACGTATACGCGTTATTATACGCACACCTTCAGCCAAAACGAACTAATACATGTTTCGTTCATCAATTCCTATCTTCACTATGCAATTTCGTTCATCAATTCCTATCTTCAATATGTGCAATCTATTCCAAATTTTGACAGCTTACAGTCAGGTTATATACAAAATTTGAGATGCCACGTGTTTTTACAAATATATATTATCGTTGTACCATTGAATTGGAATCAAAATGCAGTCTCACATACAATTCCATGAACCTGGAAACACGTACAATTCCATGAATCTGAAAACACGAAAATTCGTGCTAAATCTAGCGATAACCCCTTTAAGCACAGAAATCTGTAAACATGAAAATGAAAATTGATACTAAAATCAATTAGAGTCTAATAAAACGCATGAATTTGGCAAACATAAACAAATTAATTTAAAAAATACTATTCCATGAAATATACTCAGAAAATGACGTTATGAATGGAAATTTTAATTTTTTAACCACGAAAAACATTTCTCGATTTGATAAAACAATTCATGAAATTGTGCGTGCTTTCAGTTTCATGGAATTGTACGTGCTTTCAGATTCAAGGAATTGTACGTGCTTTCAGATTCATGGAATTGTAAATTTCAACAGCTGATAATTATTATGCTGTAATTGTATCAAAAAAGTAAAAAAATTACGTCGAATACATGATACAAATAAATCACAAAATATAGAAAGTAATAATAATCACAAAAAATAGAAGATAATAATATCTTTGTAAAAAGAAGTGAGATCCCCATAAAAAACTTCAAAAAAGTAAAAAAATACGCCAAGTACATGAAAACATGAAAATCACAAAAAATAGAAAATAATAATTACAAAATTAAAAAAAGATGTGAAATCAAAATGAGCTGCTAGTACATAAAGATGCTTTCCAACTGCGCTTTAGATGACACAACTACATATGCACAGCTAAAATTCCATTACTCATAATGGCTATTTATACAAAGAAAAAATGTATTAAATAATAATATGCAGATATATTTTTATACAAATAAATATTTTAATACGAATAAATATTTGATTCAAAATACTTGGCGCTGCGCAACCGAAAAAATGTTAATTGCCTTAGTATTAATAATTTACAACACCATTACAATATAAAAAACATATACATACACATACTAGAAACACAGTCAGATTTATTCTACATATATTTAATTCTAATGCCATACGTAGCATATGCACACGCATGCACGCACGCATGCACGTACAAGAAAGAAAGAAAAGAATTAATGCAATTTATACATATTTATTGAGGTTAGCAACACCAATTCGGGGCGCAGCGCCAAGTATTTTGAATCAAATATTTATTCGTATTAAAATATTTATTTGTATAAAAATATATCTGCATATTATTATTTAATACATTTTTTCTTTGTATAAATAGCCATTATGAGTAATGGAATTTTAGCTGTGCATATGTAGTTGTGTCATCTAAAGCGCAGTTGGAAAGCATCTTTATGTACTAGCAGCTCATTTTGATTTCACATCTTTTTTTAATTTTGTAATTATTATTTTCTATTTTTTGTGATTTTCATGTTTTCATGTACTTGGCGTATTTTTTTACTTTTTTGAAGTTTTTTATGGTGTCAATATACTAAACAGAAGTGAGTTCGTCTTTGACAACGGATTATGTTTTTCGGTTGCCCGGTCTTGTAAGAAAAGACGTTCTACAGACACATGATTGTCTTTTACTACATTCAGGTTTCCCTGAATGATGAATCACTTTTGCCTTTTTAATAATAATGATAATCCAACACGCCCCCTCAAAAATGAATCAATCATTCTCAGACAAATAAACAATCACTATACATAAAACGATATTTAATACAAAAGAACATTTCTTTCCTTTTCGTCCCCTGGGAAAATACACATGGCCCAACATTTGTTGCATAGGATTAGGAAAACCCAGAAAAACCTAATCAGACCATATTAACATCTTATTATCTACAATTACAATTATATTTATATATACGCATCAATGTAGACAGTATCATTACTCCAGACCCATCTTTGTCCTAAACTCCATAACCTTGGGTGCCGGTAATGGCTTCATCAGTACATCAGCTATTTGACTTTCTGTAGAGACAAATTTAAGTTTAATAACATTTTTCTCTACTTGTTCTCTAGAAAAATGATATTTGATATCTATATGTTTAGATTTCTTGTGATTACTTGGATTGTTAGCAATACTTATGCAGCCGTTATTATCCTCATATATTATAATCGGTTTTGAAATATCTATATTAATACTAACAGCTAAGGATTTTAGCCACAAGGCTTCTCTTACAGCTTCAAAAAGTGCCATATATTCTGCTTCAGTAGATGAAGCAGCTACCGATGCTTGTCTTTTTGTTGACCAACAAATTGTACATCGTTCAAATAATTTAAACAGATATCCTGTTGTACTTTTTCTGTCATTTTCATCATGACCTCCCCAATCAGAATCACCATATCCACTTATTATTTCATTATAATCTCCTCTTACATAGTTTAATTTTATATTACTTGAACCTTTAAGATATCTCAACACTCGTTTTAAATTTTGCCAAAGTTCTTTGTTGTTCTTAATTGTATACCGACTTAAAATATTGACTGCAGTACTTAAATAGGGCCTTGTACATATCATTATGTACATTAAACACCCAATTAAATTTCTGCACGGCGCTTCACACTTTTCATCAGAATTTAAAGCTGAATAATCTAATTTACTTGGCAGAGGTGTATTAACGGGCTTACACTCGTTCATATTGAATTTTTCCAATACTCTATTTATATAAGCAGTCTGATCTAAAATTATTGTTTCACCTTTACGTTCAACTTTTATTCCTAAGAATAAACTAATGTCTTTCAAATCAACCATTTTAAATATTTGCATTAAGTACATTTTAAAGTTTACCATTGTTTCCATTTCTGCCGTAGCAATCACAAGATCATCCACATATAGTACAACATATATATTTTTAAATATATTTCCTCTATCCAAGATATAAATACACCGATCAACCGATGAACTTCGGAAACCCTTTTCTACAAGACTTTTCTCAAATATCTCGAACCAGTATCTTGCCGCCTGTTTTAAACCACATAATGCTTTATTTAATTTACAGACTTGGTTGCTTTTGCAGATAATGCCTTGAGGAACTTTCATGTAAATGTCTTCCTTTAATTCGCCATTCAAGAATGCAGTCGTCACATCCATATGATGTATTAATAATTTAAACTGATTAGCAAAAGCAACTATAAATCTAAAACTTGTTATTCTTGCAACTGGAGCAAACGTTTCATTATAGTCAGTCAAATATTCCTGACTAAAACCGCGAGCAACAAGACGCGCTTTGTATTTCGATGGGTTTCCGTGTTGATCAGTTTTAATGTTAAATATCCATTTACAGTCAACAATATTTATATCTTTAGGCCTCTCTACCAAACTCCAAGTTTTATTTAATAACAATGAGTTTATTTCACTGTTAATAGCTTGTTCCCATTGAATTTTATCTTCCATAGTTTTAATTTCTTCATATGAGTTTGGAATCTTGTTAAGACTTAATTGTGCACACATAAAAAGGTCGTATTATATATTATTCTCATTATATGATGTAGGAGGAAGTTGCTTAATCCTATCACTCCTTCTAGGCTCAGAGTTCTTTAGTATATTATGATTCTGATTTTGAGATGAAAGTTTTTTTAGAATATCCATCTTTGTCACAGATCTATTAGATTCATTATCTAATTTTTCTTCAGAACTTACTTTTGTACTCGACTTCAATACGTCTGATTTATTATTATCAGATTTACACAATTTTTTTCTTAATTCTACTGATTTTGACTGTGTGTCAGATGCATCAGTTTTATTATAAGTGTTTTCAACAACCTTTTCAAATTTCATTACTGGTCGAGTTTCTAAGTAATTTATTTCATCAACAATTACATCTCTAACTACAATAAATTTGTTGTTTTTTACGTCCCACACTTTGTAACCATTCGGTTCATAGCCTATTAATATAGCTTTCCATGATTTTTCATCAAATTTAGTCTTTCTAACTTTATTATGTACATAAACAGTCGAACCAAAAATTTTCAAATATTTTAATTTAGGCTTCTTATCATGCCACAATTCGAACGGTGTTTTATTTATCTTTAAAGCTTTGGATGGGGTTAAATTTATTAAATATGTAGCAGTAAGCACTGCTTCTCCCCAAAACACTTTATCTAAACTAGCACCACTTATCATTGTGCGGGCTTTTTCTATTATTGTTCTAACCATCCGTTCTGAAACACCATTCAATTGAGGAGTTCGTGGAACTGTTAGGTGAAAACTAATACCTCTTTGTATACAATATTCTTTCATTTCCTTTGATAAATATTCACCACCATTGTCACAATATAAATTCACAATTTTTAAATTAAAATGAGCCTCACTTTTTGCAACAAAATCTTGGAAAACAGAGAAAACATTCGACTTATAGGCGATTAAATATGTTACGCAATAGTGAGTGAACTCATCTATGAACATTACATAATAATTTTCATTATTAATTGTAGATGGAGTGATAGGACCACAAACATCAGAATGAATAATAAACAATGGCCGCTTTATATAACTTTTATCTTTCACCTTTTCGAACGGTAATTTTGCTTGTTTGCCACTTATACAAGCTTCGCATAAATTGTCAGTAGGTATAATTTTATTAATTAACTCTATATTATCGACCATTTGCTTATTTTTCAATTCTAAAAATTTAGTTTTACTAATATGACCTAAACGTTTATGCCACAGTTCATAATTACTACTTTGGACATTGTGAACCTGAGAATTTTTGTTGCACATCTCTTTTAAATTAATTTTAAAAATAATTGCAATTAAATTATCAAAGGGCTTACCAGTCATCAGCATTTTACCGTTTTTACTTATATTAACTCCTTCCTGATTAAAAGTAATGGACAATCCTGTCTGTTGCATCCTTCGTACAGACAATAGATTATAGGGAACATCTGGACAATAAAGAACGTCTTCCAGGACACCTTCAATTCCAACATTGCTGGTGACATTGATTCGTCCTTTCTTCGTCGCTGTTATATAAGTCCCAATTTTGGCAACTGAGATCTTTATTGGCGGTTGTAGCACAGTAAAATTTGAAAATAAATTGTCTTCATTAATGATATGGTCTGAGGCACCAGAATCCAGTAGAAAGGATAATTTATCTGTAGCTCGAGGTAGATGATTTCCAGCCATAAAAACAAAACCTGAAGTATTATTTTGTTTTTCACAAGGTTCCGCAATTTGAATTGTTTGTATAGTTCTTGTCCGTTCTTCGTTCTGTTGTTGACTCCTTTTATAATAATAGCAGTCCTTAATTTTATGTCCTTTTCTTCCACAATGGTGGCATTTCATCGTCCCCTTTTCGTTATAATTCTTAAATTTTCGTTTGGCGCTATTTCTCGTGAATGTTTTTTTTAATTTCGGTATGATTTCTTCTGAAGGCTTGTGCGTGAAGTACTTTTGTACTTGTACAATTACTTTCTATTTTCAATTTCACTTCGTGATCCAATAATCTTGTTTTCACGAAGGCTACTGTAAGATTGTCTTCCGACAATGTTTCGATCGCAGTAATCACTCCTTCATACGATGCAGGGAGAGTCAACAGTAAGTGTGAAACTTTGTCAGTTTCCTCCAGTTTTGCTCCTGCTGCTGATAATTCTGTTATCAAGTCATCAAAAGTAGTGAAATGTCTCACCAATGGCGTATCACCTTGTAATTTGAGACTTAATAATTTTTTTCTTAATGCCAGTTGAGTGGCTAAGCTTTTCCTTTCATAAATAGTATCCAGACTCTTTAAAATTTCCCTTGCCGTGCTTCCTGTTTCCACAAAACCCAAGAATGAATCCGATAGATATTCCACGATAACACTCTTGGCAATTCTTTCAGCCTTTTTCCACTCAACACTTAATAATTCAGGGATTTCATCATCTATTACTTTAATGGCATCCATTTCATTTATCAATGCTCGTATTCTTAATTTCCAGACACTGTATCTTTCCCCATCGAAAGGTTTAATGTTTCTTTTTGTTTTTAAGTTTTCCATTATTTAATTATCTTTATTTAGAACACTAAAACTCTATATACTAAATCAAAAATCACCAAACTGAAACTAATTAACTATATAACCTTTACACAATGACAAAAGTTTAAATATTGTTCAGTCACCACAATACACAGTTTTTATGCAACGCTAACTGGGCCCATAACCTATTGGAAATGGTTTATTTAAATAAATAGAACAGAACTATTTATATTTAATATTTTGTTTAGTTTATTATATGACTAAGAAAGAATGTCCTTTTATGTCAATATACTAAACAGAAGTGAGTTCGTCTTTGACAACGGATTATGTTTTTCGGTTGCCCGGTCTTGTAAGAAAAGACGTTCTACAGACACATGATTGTCTTTTACTACATTCAGGTTTCCCTGAATGATGAATCACTTTTGCCTTTTTAATAATAATGATAATCCAACAGCTACAAACCCAGTGTCCCCCTGCATTGGTTTTAAAATCTTCGCTTTGGTGCAAAATCTGTATGTGATCCTGATTTTCAGGAACTGGTGGTATTGTACCAGGCAATTGAACTCTCCACGTCTCGCGTGGTTTATAATTAGAGTTAGCTTCTAATAATTTGTGAAAATATTCAATATGATCATCTGTTAACCATTCGCCTCTATTGATAATTTTCATAATTTTTAAATTGAGTGGCAAGAGTCTATTAACTATAGACATGATGAATTATAATTTTATATTTATATTGATTATTTATAATAATATAAGATAGAAATGTCCAATAAGTATGTTACGTAATTCAACAATTCAACAACGATTTGTAACCAAGAATATTATTTTTATTGATTTTGAATATCACGCTTCAGCAGCTAAAATTACACTTTGTGATTATTAGTGTATTATTATGGAATTTAGGAATGCCTCGCATTAATTCAGCACCTAAGCAGGTGAGAATTGCGGCGCATAAGCAGCCGATAGTTTCGGCGCATAAGCAGCCGATAGTTTCGGCGCATAAGCAGCCGAGAGTTTGGCGCATAAGCAGCCAAGACTATTAGAATAATAATTATTAAAAGAAAGAAGAATAAAAAAAGGAAAAGTGAATGTGAAACAAAGAGAGGTTAGAAAGTATGACAAAGTAATAGAATAATAGAATAGAATGGGTGATCCCACGCTGGTTTTAAAAAATGAAATGTCCACAATCTGAAAATAATTTATGCATATATTAACTTCATTATTTATTAGACAATTTCAAATGGTGTATCCCAGTCTTACCTAAAACTTATCTGTGGACTCAATCTCTATTAAATGATTATTATTTTATTATAATATTTTAAATCATTAAATATCCACGATCTGAAAATAATAATTTATAAATATATTAGCTTGATTAATTATTAGAAAATTTCAATTGGAGTAATCCAGTCTTACCTAAAACTTAGCGGATGAATATTTTTTATATTTCTAATAATATAAGGTTTGATCACAATCAAAATATGAGTGAATTTGAATATGAAGACGTCCCAACAACATATTTCTATATATGGATTTGAACCATGGAGCATACGAAAAAATGAGCTCCGGTCGCCCGCTTCGTTTTGTGTTTCGCGCGACCCTAGACCCAAGTGCCCGTGCGCGCCATCGGGCGAGATTCAAATTTTCTATACCGTTAAGGAACTAGTTTTTGATCAGTTTAGGGAGTTTCCCGCTTTAATATTTATTTTTAACCTAGTAAAACTTTCAACCATAGACTTTTTCTATACTAAAAGATGAATTAATGTTTACACTTTAAGGAAAAATTTTAAAAAGTTGAAATATAAGTATAATTTAATTATTTATAAGGTTAGGGAATAATAAGGTGATTAGGAACTAGTTTTTGATCATCTGAAAATACAGGGAAACTAATTTTTTATCAGGTCAGGAACTAGTTTGAATTATTCTTTTCTATGTTAGTAATTATTTCAAACAATTATTATTATTATTATTATTATTATCAACGGGAAACCCTTTAGAATACAAAACGTATAAACAGATAAGTGCGATACCTAAATAGAATACAAAAAGTAAAATTACAAATAAAAGACATACAGAGAAAACAAAAACCATAAAACTTTACAAAAACTTAATAAAAACAAAGCAGTTAGCACGCCAACAACAACTATACTAGCGACAGCGTACAGCATACCGTAAGAATAAAAATTAAATTAAATCGATTTGGTTTAAATTTAAATTTAAACTGGGAATCGACTAAACAATTGCCTCCGGAACGAGTCAAGAGTGATCGAGAACATGTCGATATCCCCAATGAAACTGTTTACCTCATCCATAGCACGGTTTAAAGGGTCAACGGTAAAATGCCTGTAGTCCGGAACCCTCGACTCGAAGAGGGGCCTCTGACGTAGTGCCCGTTGCGGGGCATGGAAGCATATCAATGACACCAACTCATGGCAGTTAGTCTGACCATGAAGAAGCTTGTAGAAAAACAAGAGGTCCGAATAGACACGACGGTCACTAAGCGTGGTGAGCCCCATCCTCTGTAAGGCCGGACCGTAATCATGGTCGAAAAACCGCATGGGTCTACCAATAGCTCTCATAGCTAGTCTGCAGAACTTATGCTGAACCCTCTCGAGCAAGCCCGCGTGTACCATATGCCTTGGACTCCAAATTACCGACGCATACTCTAAATGTGGTCGAACCAGCGCGACATAAAGCAGTTTCAAGGACTTCATCTGCCTGAAGTGCTTCGCAAATCGGGCAATAAAGCCCAAGGTTTTCATTGCCTTAGATGCGATATTCCGATAGTGAGCACGGAAATCAAGCCCCGAACCAAAAGTAACACCGAGATCCCTTATCTCACTCACCACTGTTAGGCTAGTATCACTTAGAGTATACGTCGATAGGAAGGGAGTTGCAGTTCTATGCGTCCTCAAAACAACACATTTGGCAGTATTAAGCTGCATCTTATTGGCAGCACACCACCGCTCGAACCTGCCGAGGTCCTCCTGCAACATCACTACGTCCAGACCACACCGTATAGGACGGAATATCTTTAAATCATCCGCATACATTAGAAATTTGCTATTCCGGAATGCATCTTTGAGGTCATTGATGAAGAGCAGAAATAGAAGGGGACCAAGATGCGAACCCTGAGGGACACCTGAGCACACATTAACCGGAGTCGATAGCTGGTCACCGACCCTGACAACTTGTACACGGCCCTCTAAATAGCTCCGGATCCATGGCAGGAGCGACCCGCTGATCCCAAAATGTACTAGCTTCCTAATCAGGATACCGTGGTCAACCGTATCGAAGGCTTTACGGAAATCAGTATAGACCGTGTCGACCTGCAATCTATCATTAAGTGCCGCAGAAACGAGACAGTGGTATACTGCCAAATTTGTTACCGTCGATCGCCCTGGCACAAATCCGTGTTGCTCATCGCATATGACGTTCGATAGACATGGCGTCAGGTGTTCCGTCACAAGTTCCTCAAACATTTTCGGAAGAACAGATAATTTACAAATCGGTCTGTAATTCCTGACATCGGTATGATCACCTGCCTTAAATACCGGGGTAACTATACTAGATTTCCATGCTGTTGGAAAAATACCCTTGGAGAGGGACGAATTAAGAATATGCCAAAGTGGCCTGGCCAGAATGAAACTACATTTCTTTAACAACCGCGGCGGTATACAGTCCAATCCGTGGCCTTTATCAACATCAAGCGAGTCCAGCTTAGAATAAATGTCCCCTATAGGAATGGTCAACTCGTGAATGTTTACCGTATTACCAGAGGAGAGAGCAGGAATACCGGCAGGCGCCACAGCTGACGGAGAAACATAAACAGAGCCAAAAAACTTGGCAAAGAGGTCAGCGACCGCTCCGTGCGTGGACGCAGACAGCTGATCGAGATGCACCTTCCCAGGAATAGCATGCCCACCACGTTTAGTGTTTACAAACTTCCAGAAACTCGAGACTTTGTTCGTGACATCCATTTCAACACCATCAATATAACTTCGATGATCACGCAATAAGGCAGATTTACACAGTGCACGGAGATGGGAAAAATTCAGGTAATCACTGTGAGCACTCGAGCGCTTGAATGCTTTGTGCGCCCTCTTCTTCAGTCTTATCAAAGCCCGCAATCTCGGGGAAAACCAGCGTGGAAAAGTAGAGCGCACAACAGACTTTACCGGAATAAAAGCATTAATTGCGAAATTGATATGACCATACAAGCGTTCAAGGGCAATACAAGGATCAGGATTACCAGTTCCCTCGTCCCAGTCCACCGAGTTAAAATAGC
This sequence comes from Andrena minutula, assembly GCA_929113495.1. NCBI lineage: Eukaryota > Metazoa > Arthropoda > Insecta > Hymenoptera > Andrenidae > Andrena > Andrena minutula. The sequence continues at coordinate 45,551,557 of OV815993.1, read as the reverse complement.
CTAGCATTCCCTGATAGTCGCCATTCTTAAAGTCTTTAAATACAAAGTTATCACTCGCACTGTCAACGGTCATAGCCAGATCATTGCACATTAAATACAGTGGTGGATGGTAGACATCAGGTTCAATAAACGCATCAATAACACGGTCCACTACCATGTTAGATTTAGAGGCAAAAATAAGGTCGAGCATAACATCGAAATCATTAAAGATAGTATTGACTTGATCTAGGTTACAATAGCCGGCACAACCCAGGAGAAGATCTATTGCTTCGGATTCATTTGCAGATAATCCCGGTTTCCTAAAACACGCTAAGCCCGAGTCATTATACCAGACTGCATGAGGGAGGTTGTAATCACCGAACAGCGCAAAACTATCCTCACTGTATTTATGGAAAACTTCAGTTACGCATTCAACATGACTCGCATAAATAGTAGAATGTGACGCTGGCGGTATGTATGAAGCACCCAGGGTTAAGTAATTATTACCATGCAGGTGGACTCTGACGAAAAGCTGTTCGATTTCGGCACAACTAATAATAATAGGGCTAACCGGTAACGATTTCTTGACGGCGATAAGAACTCCGCCGCCTCTCGAATTGCGACTTGTTACAAGGGATCGGTCATATCTGAAGACAGCATAATTACTTAACCCAAGTTCAGCAGAGGAAATAGTGGAATTAAGCCAGGTCTCGACTAAAACGATAACATCATAGGACACAGCCGAAGCTTGAACAGAATTACAGAGAATATCCAATTTAGTTCGCAAACCACGAACATTTTGGTAATAAACTAAAGGGTTCCGCTTCAGTTTTTTTGGGTAGAATCATGACGTTGATTAATCGGTACGATCCTTGGAGTCCCACGTATATACCGGATCGTCATATGCGACTCCCCTTGCTCATGATGCTCCCGAAGCTTCGTTCTGAGTTGCATCAGAGCCTCACGTTCCATTTTCGTCCTGTCTTCCGTTATTTTGAAAGGTCCCTTGTAGCGGTGTTTTTGTTTGAGGACAGTCTTAACGTCCTCAGCAGAGCCTACACGCACACACAGGGGTCTTAAGACAGCATTCCTCGGCTTACCTAAACGATGGGTGACCGGGACACGGCCATATTGGGGATTTATTTCTTCCAATATGGCCTTTGCACTTGCCGCATCGGCCGCTCGAGCAAGCTCCGACGTTGGATCCTGCGGCTCAGGGAGGCCAAAAATGATGACGTTTTTGGCCCTCTCCTCCCTGTCATGCACCAGCTCCAATATGTCAAGGGCCGAGGGGGCAAAGGACTGCCCAGAAGAGGATTGTTTCTCCTCAAGCACCCTGATCCTCTCCTTATTCGAAGTAATTTCAGACTTCATTTCAGCGAGGTCCATTCGAAAACCTGCAAGAATCTCATCCCGGAAAACAGCCAGCTCTTCCTTGATAGCCAACTTTATCATGATTCGCAAGTCGGCATCATCAGTTGGGCCTGAAGGTGGTTGGAGTGCGGGTCCAGAGGTCGCCGAAAGTGATGTCCTAGGTCTTGGTGATCCCGGGCGACAATTTAAAAGTCTACCATCCTGCCAGGGATGCATAGTACGGGCAAGACAGGTAGCACCTGGATGGCTAGTCACCCCACAACCTGGGCAGGTGACAGGATTTGCGACCGAGGAACCACAACCCTTGCATTTCTTTGAGCCCACCATCTCAGCACAACACACAGCACGTTATTGATTATAGAACTGAAGAATCGTCGATTAAATCCAACCAAAACTGGCGATATATTGCGACAATAGTGCCACTGAAATAACGGACTCGGTTACTTCGAGCTACGAAATTCAACGCACGTGCCGACGGTCACCTGGCCAAAACAAACAACCTGTCGCCACGAAGACTGAAAACAGACTGCCCTAAATTATTTAAGGACATAAACTGAAAAGAACGATTTATTTCATGAACTGATTAAAAATTAGTGCCTGATCAAGAACTAGTTCCTTAACGGTACCCTCGCTTAACGCGAAACATATTGAAGAAAGATTTCGATAATTGGCAGTATCGATCGATATTTTCTAAAACGAGCGCTTTGATCGTCGAATGTTTACCTTGCATCTGGGCAAGCTGAAGCTTGTTTTTGTTCTTCGTACAACGCCATGACGCACAAGATGTCGCCGCAAAATGAAAAAAATGTAAGTAATACAAATAAATATACTCGTAGCAGCTAAGCTATGTTATGCGATGCTATGTTTTAACTTAGCTTTTGATGGAAACGGTTCCATAAGATAAGAATGTATTGAAGCTAATTTTTTTAAAACGTAGCATGGCATAGCATCGCATAGCATAGCATAGTATAGCATCGCACAGCATAGCATCGCATAGCATAGCATGGCACAGCATAGCATAGCATAGTATAGTATAGCATATCTTAACTTCCCGGTAGATTTTTAATTCGCCACTTTGATTCGTGGGAATTTATTTAATGTCACGAATAATAAAACTAACGAATGTGCATGTAACCTGCAAGATTTTGACAGTCTGTAGTATGCACTTTGCCTATGCCATTTAGCTTTATGGCTAATTAATGGTTTATTCATTTTTGCAGAAAACAAAGTACGCCTCAAAGGAGGACGCCTCTAAAGAACGTGAAGAGGAAAACGCCCTTCTGTTTGGTAAGTTTTATTAACGTTTAATGATTAACTTACAGAAAAATTAAATTAAATAATATTAATCAAATTTATTTTTCCAGAATCTAATGACGACGAGGACGTCTTCCTGGGGGGTCAAGAGCCAGAACCGACCCAGAGGGCGGCTCAACCCCCACCAGCACCGAACCCGAGGGCGGCTCAACCCCCACCAGCTCCGATCCAGGGAGATCAACCACCAGCGGAGCAACGCCGGTGGCCTACGTGTAAGTGTTTTTCTAAAAAAAGAAATCAATGATTTCTGTGATTTATTTATTTTCTTTTTTATTTAGTTCATTTAATTTATCATTTCAGATAGAGGCACCAGGGCTGGACGATCCAGACGGCAGGAGAATTTTATGAATTTTTTCCACCCTATATACCGCGTCTCTAGATACGACTACATATTCCAAGCCACAACACCTTACAACTTGGAAACGAAAAGTTTCCCCAACATGCGATTTAAATTACTTAAAGAGCATTAAATAAATTAATAAACAAACCTTTTTCAATTTTTTTTAATAACAATTAAGTTGAAAAAATTAAAAAAACCATTAAATAAACGTACAATATATTAAATAATAAATCATTAGAAAGGGATTATTTTTTCTTATTTTTCGTGTAAATTTCAATCCGATATCTTTTATAGTTCAAAAGTTATACACGAATGTCCTCTACTACCCCTATTCGGACCACTGTGCGGCCGCTCAGTACCCGCGGAGCGGTACTGGTTTTATTTAGGTTGGGTTCTGGCCACTTCTCTCAGAGTTTATTACTTAATTCAGGTAAAAGCTATTTTTAGAATTACTACCGAATGTTTCGCAGCCTTTCAACCTTTTTATGCAATACGAATTCTGCTTCTACCATCGTAAGACGTGTCGCCTATCGTTTGTAGATATGGTTAATACACGCACCTATCCCGAACAGAAAGGTAACAGGGAAAATCTTGGACGTCCTTGCCGAGCGAAGAAGAGGACGCATTGGCGAACATTCAGTTCCAAGGTGCAGAATTCAGATAGTGGAGAACAACCGAATGCGTCGCGGCGCTAGATCGCCTGTGAATCTTCATACAACTTTACATGCGACGACAGATATTCATACCGTATTCTAAGCTTCATTAGTGTGCTTAGTGCTATAAGTTCTGACGTAAACTGTAAGATAAGTGACGGTGATCTAAACTTTTCGGAAACAAAAGTACGCAAACTTGGTTTTAACATCCTTGTGAAATGTAAAAACTGTAACTGTTACGTGAGGGCGTTAATTTTAAAGCGACCGAGCTGTTGATTCTACTTTTCTCACGCAACGCTTAACGACTATAAAAGATAATCATAAATATTATATGATTAGATTATTATTAAAAAAAAATCAGGATTCATTTTGGGGGGCGGCTTTTGTCTACAAACCATACAGGTTGTCCAATCGGGATGTGGTATTTTGATAGAGACTAGTTCGAAACAAAATGAGACGGATTTAAATAAAATATTACCATGTATTACAAATAATAGCAAAGGAAAATCAGGAAGGTGATACAAAAATGGGGAATTTACATGGCTTTCGTAAAAGGTCGCAGACGACTCTCGATTACAAAAGCGTGAACTGAACAATATTGATTCGGAGTTTCAATTATACGCAATATTTTACGGACGACAATTGACCGAGGGAAACCCCACAACTCACTAAAATAGGGTGGATCATTTGTTTATTCCATACAATAACGTAGTGAAGAGGACTTACCAATTCGGGGCAGAGATTGTTAATTTGTTTAAAATGGATTACTCTCAGTTTTTCTCTCTCTCTCTCTCTCTCTCTCTCTTTCTCTCTCTCTGTCTTTCTGCCCCTTACTCTCCGCGTGACCTGGAGGATCCCGCGTACAAGATGATGAAGCGCAGGAGCGTCGCACAACACACCAATGTCAAAGACGGTTCACAATATTTTTTATTTAAAATATAAAGCGCGAGAATATTAATGATTTAATTAAATAAAACGGTTAAAGTGAATAAAGATTTAAAACGGTGAAAACGCAAAAAGTATATGTATGTATATACATATACAGGGTGTCCCAAAAATGTTGCGTTTCCTTAAAGGGGGTGATTCTGGGGGTGATTTCAAACAACTTTTTCCTTTGCGAAAATGCTCTCCGATGTTTCGTTAACGAGATATTAATAAAAAGCACCGACCAATTACAGTGCGAGTCTGACGGGCGAGTTCCCGCGGTAGCGTGGCTACGAGCCGCGCTGCGACTGCGACGAGCAAGCAACTCGGCATGCATCGAAGAAACTTGCGTAGAATGGCAAATGAAAAAGACGTAACAAATAAAATCGAACATGTTGTCATGGTTTGTTCGTCATTTAAAGTGAATAATGAATAAAGGATAAATGGATGAAAATCACGTGTAACGTAAAAAGACGAATACGCATTTTTTTTTAGAAGATTCGAAAATAATAATTATTTGAAGTGGGAGGTTAAGGAATACGTAAATTTCCTTGTGTTAATAACGTAGTCACGACAAGGTAATGTAACAGGAAATTAACGAAAGGTGATAGTTGTTCGTTATTGTGATAAAAATCCGTAATTCAATAACGGCCAGCACTGTTGGTGGTAACGAATAAGTCTGTTTAAAAGGCCCGAATAAATGTTTTCGTACGGGAATTTAGAAAATTATCGCCGGAAATAAGCCATCACTTGGGTTAAATTTAAAAATGAATTATCACCAATAAAGTAACTAAAACTCACCCTTGTTGGAAATTCACCTGCAGCTTGAAAATCTGTGCCACAGGGTCACTGAACCGATCCTGGTCATCGATGGACGAGCTCCGTGCACAGCTGGTCCCAGGTATCCTTACATTCCCACTACCCAAAGTTAAGGGTCGCAATGTCAGGTGCATCCAGGTCAACGTACCGAATATTCACTTCACTGCACGGCTACTAACACTGATCACTTTGCTTTTAATGGAACTTGTTGTTCCTACGTTTTAAATATTGGTGGCCCCGAAAGGGGCCGATTGTTTCTAATTGAGGAACTGCTCCACATGGCCACCGTCATTATCGACGCATGTTTGAGCGCGGAGAATTAGCTGCCTTTGAACACCCTGTAAAGTTTCCGGCGTTATGGTGGCCACCGCTGCGTGAATAAGCGCGACCGCTTCTTCAGGAGTGTCCACCGGCTGACGATACACCTCATTCTGAAATGATTGTTGTACAACAAATACAAAACGTAAGTAAAAAAAAAAAGAATATCTACAACAGGAATAAGTAAAGAGTAACAGCAATAATCAAATTACCTTCAGGTAGCCCCAGAAGAAAAAATCCAGCGGATTCATATCCGGTGACCGTGGGGGCCACGCAACGTGGGCCTCTTGGCCGCCGCGGCCGATCCACCTGTCCTGAAAGGTTTCACCTAAATAAGCGCGGACATTATCGGCGTAATGTGGCCCAGCTCCGTCATGCTGGTAGTACATGTTCTGTCGGATCTCATGTGGAATATCGTCCATAAGATCCGGCAGAACATGTTCTAAAAAACGTTTATACGCTGGGCCGTCCAACCTGTTTGGCAGAATGTACGGCCCAACGATAAACTCGCCACAAATGCCGGCCCATAGGTTGATCGACCAACGGACTTGTGCTGCACATGGACGAAGCGCTAGGGGATTTTCGTCGCTCCACACATGCATATTGTGGGAATTGAAGCAACCTTCTCCGTTGAAAATTGCTTCATCCGTCCACAATATGTATTTGGTGAACGACGGATTCCTTATCACTTCTCCCAACAACCACCTGGAATATTCAATCCGCTGGATGTAATCCCCGGCGTGCAAATGTTGCACCCGTACATATTTGTACGGATGCAACTTGCGATCCTGGAGGATTCGATGTATCGTCGTCCTGCTGACACTAGAACAAAATGCAAGAACATCTACTATTAGATAACATTTTTTTTCTTAATTAATAATTGCTGCAGTTATTTTGAACTGTCACTTACTCTAGGCGACGGCTCAAGACGCGCACACTGATGGTTGGGTTGGCTTCAACGGCGTCGAGGATTCGCTCGATGGTGCCCAGATTTCGCGCTGCTGCGGGTCTGCCTACCTCGCTGCCTCGCGGCATCATGGACCCCGTCGAGTATAGCCGCGACGCTACCCGGCGAAATGTATCCTTGCTTGGAGTTTCTATGTCAGGATATTCTAGCGCAAATGCTCGCGCAGCAGCACTTGCGTCCCCGTTGTTCCGGGCGTACACCCAGAACATCCTGTAGTATTCTTGGGCCGTGTACATTTCTGCGACACGATTGCTAGCTGACTGACAGGATTTTTTCCAAGCAACTTCCGCTACCCCCAAGTAGCTTCTCTGGTTCCATTATGAGTTAACTCCCACCAGGGCAAGAGGCTTTAGGTAAAAAGAAGTCAGCACATTTTCGGAACACACGTGTTTTGCAGAAATGCAACGAATACTTTCACAAAAGCCCGCGCTCCGTCCTTCTACTGCCAATGTACCCATTGCTTCGAGATAGAAAACAGACACCACGTGTATCGGTTCGAAAGGGTCCGAAGGGAAGAGACAGTCTTCGAGTTGCTATAAAGAAGAAAATGCATACCATTCCTGTTTCCCCTTTCCGAGACCCTGAGTTCACGACTGCTACGAGGCGGAACCAATTAAGTCATAAATTATCCCAAACTGTAGGAAACCGTTCTCTACCGCCGACTCGTCGGACAATAAACCGCGACCCTGGCGAAATGCTCTGGCTGATCAACCTGATTAATTTTGGAGAACTAGAAATTACAGAGTACTATCCAACATCAATACGCCTCGCGGAAAGACACAGGAAGAGAATATCTCTCGTGTATCTCAAATTTCAAAACAGAAGCACGCGTCGACGTATTCCGTGCGAGCCAAGGTGGGCATGGAGGTCCGATTGGCCCCAAACTAACCAATCGGGCTTGCTTATCTCAAGTGTCTAAGCACGCGCTCGAATTTCAAAACAAAAGCACGCGTCGACGTATTCCGTGCGGAAACGACAGAATACTACGTTAAACGAGCCTCCGGTCCCTATCACACCAATAAATACAATTCCTCCGGTACAATTGTTCTCAGCCATTGATGATGATTATGATGATGACGTTTTCGAAACTTCTCCCAATGAGTCATTTGTAACATCTAGTAGACAACAACTTCGAACATCCGAGGGACAAGAAGCGCTTCGCAGTTATTTCGGTCCGCTGGGGCAAAAATACATAGATGTAATCCTAAGTGAGGATAAAGATAAGATCATAGACTATGTATACGGTGTATACTTTACCGATGATAATAAGATGATGCTTGGGAATAAGGTTTTCGATATCGACAAGCATGATGATATACAGTAAAAGTTGGATTACTGCACGGAACGATCTACAGCGTAAGTGCGCGGTAGTCATCCCCACCACCGGGGGAGGGGACTCCTCTGGCGCACCACGAAGCTGGACCGTCGCGAGCGTCGAGTAGTGTAACCTGATCCGAGCTCGAATATCCGTAAGCCAATACTAATGCAAGAAGAAAACTTTTTTATTATTGATCTTTTTGTAACGAAACTGTTACTAACGTATTTCTGAGGTTTTTCTGATTAAAATAAGACAAAACACGATATAATTTGGATAATATTTACTTCATTTCTCACGTGGAATCCAACATTATTATCACTCATTAAATATGCAAATATGATTTGAATTCTATCATTTTTGGTCTTTTTTTAAATGGGGGAACCTCACAAATACATTGGCAAAAGTTGCGTTAACCAGAAATCAAAAATAGGAAAATTTTCTTGTTGCATTAGTAAATGTGTCATCGACGCGTTTGTTTTGTTCAGCTCGAGTGTCGACCCTCTTTCTCTTTCTCTCGCTGTCCTTCTCTACGCTCGACAAAAAACGTAAACAAACTCCGAGCTCGGCTCGAATAGTTTGGAGGTCGAGAATATTTACCTCTGCTGGATAACTGCATGCCTCCGGTCCCGAATTTCGTGCAGTTATCCAACTTTTACTGTACTCATTGATGGTGTAAGATACAAGGGAACGCCCGGCCTTTACGAACTGATTTGCAAGAAAATTCCAAATGATGCTGTATACACCGAGGCCGATAAACAAAAATATAAAAGTATACTGCTTGCGACGAACGCTCACAAACAAAAACATGGTGATCGCAATCGCATATTGAGCAACAAGGGATACAAGTACAAATATGTAATTGCGCCGCTAGTCCCCAGTTCATCGGCTAAAAGGGCAGGGAAAGGTCTCAGGACACCACGACTCATGACGGTAAACGATAACAAGATCGATTACGTGCACTGGGACGATCCCAACGAGCTGGTCGATAGACTTAGATTGCTCATTGCATCGCGCGCGGCAGGTCACACGGGTCTTGATAACGAAATCACATCCATCGAGGAAGAACTTCGCGAGGCGGGTCATATTGTATAAATTAAACCGCACGCCGATGACGCGCACTGTATGCATCGAGATGCCGATCAACAAATTTGGGGTGTCGCTCGAGAAGAGTGGAACAGCTGGAATGGACTACTACAAATGGAACGGTTTGCTTCGAAATTACATGCGAGATAACGCTCTTTGCATGACTGGTGTCGACTTTGATGCAAAATCATGCAAGATACGACGGGTAGCGCAACCCACAGCTGACACCGATGCAGTCAATAAACTGTATATGGGAAAGAACATTAAACTTTTGAGAGAGCAACAGGAAGAATTAGAGAGGAAGCTGGTCGTGTTTCAGAGAGATATGCTGACGTTGCAAAACAGCGTTCAATAGATATCGCAGGCGTCGAATTCTATCCCGCAGCAGCGCTGCGAAGGAGAATCGTGCGAGACGGTTGATCTTGCTCCCGCACCGATGGGGAGCACATAATGCACGTACATGATAATTATCGCATCATTCGTGTCGAAGACACCTCTGTGATCAAACATGCCACCATTATCGACATCCAAGAGTAAAGAAAACCATGGTCGCAAGAAGCGACAACTCGTTGAGGAATTGCACGCTCCAGCTCGAAGACATTTCCCGCGGAGGCGCATCATAGTGCACGGATACGAGGATCTGTGGCAAGCTGACGTTGTAGAAATGCGTCCTTACTCGCGATTCAACCAAGGTCACCACTACATACTCACCGTCATCGATGTGCTGAGCAAGTATGCCTGGGCGATGCCGTTGAAGACTAAAAGTGGCGCTGAGGTGACTAAAGCGTTTGCAAAGATATTTAGAGATCGATATCCGAAAAATTTGCAAACCGATCAAGGAAAAGAATTTTACAACGCTGATGTGCAGAAACTATTGGCAAAGCATGACATTAATCATTATTCGACGTATTCGGTGATGAAGGCCTCCGTCGTGGAACGTTTCAATCGAACTTTGAAGAACAATATGTGGAAAATGTTTACGCTCAATGGAACCTACTGATGGATCGATGCGCTACCAAGTCTTCTCGCAGAGTATAACGCGCGAAAACATAGAACCATCAAAATGCGTCCTTGCGATGTTACCCCTGCGATCGCCGACAAGCTGCTAACCACCGTGTACAACAACGTAAAGATCGCCGCTCCAGCGAGGTTCAAGTTGGGCGAGTTTGTGCGCGTGAGCAAATTCAAAACCATATTCGATAAAGGCTATACGCCGAATTGGACAACGGAGGTGTTTAAGATAGCCAAAGTACAAGCAACTGATCCCGCGACGTATCTGCTCGTCGATTCCTGTGGAAAACCTGTTGCCGGAGGATTCTACGAACATGAGCTGCAACGCGTCACCGATCCTGATGTGTATCTAGTGGAAAAAGTCTTACGTAGGAAGGGGGATAAGGTGTACGTCAAGTGGTTGGGTTTTGATAAATCGCACAATTCTTGGATAAATAAAAATAATGTATTGTAAAAAATAATAATACATGATTCAATAAATACAATGATACATATACATGTGCAAATAATTTTTTTCCATACATGTGCGAAGAATATTATACAATAAATACAATAGTTTCTATTTCACAAGGGTATATTATAATGTCCCCAGGGCAGTGTGTCGGTCGAATCGGGTACGATATATCGCTTGTCATCGTGCGGACTTAGAGCGATTTTGGATTCCGAAATGGTGTACACTTTGTGCAATTTAGACCGTATGCACGATTGTCTGCGAACCATTTCGATCTCCCTTTCCAAGCACTGCGCGTAGTCGTCGAAAGTTATCGTTCTGGCTATGACGTTGGTCTTGACGCCTTTCGCTTTCTTCGTATCTTTTTTATCATCTACGCGAAGTGCATACATTTTCGCTCTAAGACCTACGAATTCGCTCATTATCGCACCGTTATTTTCGTCCTTCATCAGCCCTGGAACCTTCTTATTTAAGCGCGGCATATTATATACATTGTCGATGGGATAATCGCTGGTGTCGAATCTGTCGATATTGCGCTTCATAGATTCGTAGATATCGTCGCATCGAATGTGATAAATGAGGCTGTCTGTGTCTGTGTATAGAATTTTACAATTTGTTCCATGCTTGGGTGACATGTACTCGTGATGAAATTCGTACAAACAAATTTTTGATATGTCCAGAATGCACATACCCACGTATATCGGTTTGTTGAATTTCACCTCGAGCTTTCGCAATTCAACACCTATTAAATTTTCCGAAAAAACACTTCTGCTGTGGAAATTCGGTTTCGCGATCATTGCCTCCGCGCCATATCGCCCATCCCAATGCGTTAAGAGTTTTACGTCCACATGATTTCGTACATTTTCCATGGTTTTACCGAATACTGCGTTGTTCATCAATTTGTACAAATTTTTTTCAAAGTCGTTTGTCGCGCTTGTTCTAAACCGTGTGTTGAGTTCGATGTAATCGCGGAGCCAGGGGGATTGAGCGAATTGAAGCACGCGATGTATCTTTGTAATACGAAGACCGTGACGCATGCACTGCTGTAGGTTGCGATAATGAATAACGTATCGCTGCTTATCGTATACCGTCGCGAGTAACTTGTCCTGTCTGCTACCAGGTGGTTTGGCACGCGTCGGACAGGACGGTAGATCGGCATGAATGTTGTGCAGACGCTGCGGATATTCCAGATCTACCTCGAGAATGTATCCCGTGGGCGAATCGACTGGGACTGAAGACACGTTAAAATTTGCGACATCTTCGACCCATTGAAATTTAGCGTATGGCAGAGGCTGACACATTGCCCATCCATACAAATTGTTCACGTCAAAGTACATCAAGTACGATGACTCTTCCGATGCGTCGTAAGATGACATGTACTTGTTATTGGCATGTGCGTACCTTCCGGAACATTGACTTAAACCCCCGCGTATACCGCGTTCGACAAACATGACCATATCGACGTCTGTGAGCAATTCGAATGTAATTTTGGTGTGTTTTAACATAGCATCCCACGTGAAACCAGGTAAAGTGTAATAATGCGCTGAATCTAGTCCGTAGCTCTTGATACAACTTTCGCGAAAATTTCCAGAAATATCTGCCAATAACAAGACATCTGTCTTCAAATACAAATCGCTGTATTCGCCCAAGGTTCTTATCTCGAAACGCTGCCAGACAGTCTCGGCGTGCGCGTAATCGCTGTCGGATACAGTCACACCCGTTAACGAACTGTAGAATGATTCGCGCGGTGGCAAGCATGGGTCCTGCAGCTTGTTCGCGCAATCAAGGTATTCGTACGGAAATACACCCTTTCGCCTCAATAAATTAAAATCCTTGGCGGATAATGTTTCAAATTGGGATCGTAAAATTTTTAATTGATCTGTGCTAAGAAAAGATGCTAATTTGTCGAGACTGGTGTTGAGAAATTTGTACGAATCGATGAATCGCAATTTAATACAATTTCGCGAGTCTGAATCAGCCGTATCTTGAACATTTTTTGTGAAAGAAATATACTTTTCTTTAGTTATGGGCAACACGTCAATGTGACCTTCGAAAGCGGTTGCTATTTCCTCGATAATGAAATGCGAATCGTAGCCTGATAAATTATGGAATACTATGGGGATGTAAAACGCATTTTTATAATTTAAATTGCACTCCGAATGTGCTGGACCTCTAAATCGTCCGGAGAGATGACAGTGATCGCGAACTCGTACATCGCTAGCCTCGAATGGTTCTTCGCAAATATGACAATGTGATGCATCGCGAAATGTGGTCCACTGTTCGGTGGTTAAATCCAGCATGGGAATATTACTGGTCAAGGTGGGTTTAGCGAAGTTTGCAAAATTGCTAAGTTCGTTGACGAACCATGAAACACAATCCGCGTCGCGGCGACATCGATACACCAATAGCGATGTATCGTACGAGCAATGCATATAATATGCTATGCTGTGCACTTTATAGTGCTGATACGCGTGTAATTTATTATCACCCATTCGATTGTCCTCCGTTTTCTCAATGATACACTCTAAATCTGCATACACCACGAAGGGGAACCGCTCCTTCATGCAGTGGTTGTTGAAGCTGAGGAGATTTTCGCCTTCGCAGGGCAGCAGGATGGTGCAGTCGTTCATCTTGCCACAGTCCACTGCATGCGCCTCCAACTTCGCGGTGGATCCAAAGTAATGTATGCAGCTGTAAAAACAAAAATACAAAATTTTTTTATTTAATTTTTTTCGCGAGACATTTCAAGCATATGTTTCTATACGTACCGATCACAGATGAATTTCTTTCCATGGTGCCTACTCAGCTGCGTGCTCACCAGTCGGGACAAGTTCTTGATCAGCACAAAGTGTCCTACATCACCGTGCTCTTGATTCGACGTGTAGAGCAAGTTTACGTGCCGATCCCTCTTTTGGCTGGTGAGACGCAGTGGAAAGACCGTTGGCCCCTTCTTCTTCTCCATCTCAAAGCTGTACACGTTGATGGAGATTTCATTCTGTCGCTCAAACTTTGCAATCTGTGCCAGAGACATTGGGAACTCAATGCCCTGGAGATTTAGCATGGAAGCATAGTGTGGGTATGAACTTGGGCGATGATGGTTTCTTTCCGCAGGATGTAGCCCGGCGATCACTGCCCACGCGAAACACGCATTATCCTCGGACTGCACACTGATCGTTGCCTTCTTCGACAACAATTCCCGCGGCAACTTGTGGTGGCACCCGGCGCGCAACGGATTATATTTGTTGACATTGACGGTCAGGTTGAGAATTCTCGTCAATGCCCATCCGCTGTCACGTTCCTGGAACTCTTCCAGCGATGCCAGGGTGGGTTCGACGACGCATCGCTGATACCACTCCTGCAGATCGGATGTGCGGAAGAGTTCACAGTTCCGGGTGTTGATGCTCTTGCAAGTACGTTTATCGCCCGCCACAAATTCACCGTTGAACACCGTTTTCACTTTGAGGTTTTGATGTTTCCGCAAAACGCTCCGCACATGCTCCAACACAATGGTTCCCGCATCTTGGAGGAAGTTGCGCGGCTCGATGTAATTCGAATTTAGCACGGCACCAGATAATACGCGGCTATCGAACGCGGTGTCTATTTCGCGCCGCAAAAGTCCTGTGCTAGAATGTCCGGCACCTTCGCGCACGAAACGTCCGCGCAACGAATGTTTCAATCCTTCGAGTCGCGCGATTCGAGCAACCAACGATTGTCGAACACCGATCGATAACCGAGGACGTTTCACTCGACTGTGTTCTTCCAACGATTCTATGCACTCGTTGCACCGTTCTTCCCACGCGAGGTACTCTTCCCGCGAAATCAATCGTGCAGATTGATCCAACAATTGGTGTTCTAGTTGCGCGAATTCTCCCATGATCGTAAATGAAATGTATATGTAACGTCCCTTCCACGCAACACGTTGCAACGATTTGAGGCTTTGTGCAGTTTAGAGCACGCCTTTATGACTGATACCACGATTTGGTATCTCTATCTAACTCTTTTGGCGTACCTCCCCCCCCCCCCCCAAAAGATTGCATGCAAAAAGCCGATTCGTCCCAACATGGTTCTATGCAGTTTCTGCTGATACAGCATAATTCTTTCTATGATTCACGCGTATGACGAATTAGCGCGCGACATCATCCGATGCAGTTTCTGCTGACACCGCATAATTCTAAGAATCAACGCTTCCACAGGTATTATATTACATTCGGCGCGTGTCGAGTCTTTTATCCTTGAGGGTGGGTTCAAGTTACATGCTACGTTAAGATTCAAAAACATTATGGAAGAATTGGTAGCTTTAAAATAAAATGCTGTGGTGGGGGAAGCAATTTCACCTCTATTTAAGACGGCTCCCGAACGCTGTTCGATCAATCGCTCAGTAGTCTCAGTGACTTTTGACGGATCAAGTAGTGCTTTGAAAACAAAAATGTGCAGTACCAGTGTCGAAGGAAACGCTAAACGCATGAATTATTACGTTCCGACTGTGCAAGATGATGGCGTAGCTCAATGTGGGGATTTTACAGTTGTTTGGTAAGGCGTAATTTTTCACATCTCAAAATTTGTATTCCTAATACAAGTTAGCAATTTCATAGCTTTGATTGTTCTCATAGCTCGCGACGAACATCGCGTATCATGGTCAGAAGATACGCATTAACATCCATGGGTAGTAAATACCTAGAAATTGGAATCCGCGTACGACCTAAGATCGATGTGGAATTTGTTCTCGGCGACAATCGTGGGATGTATCTCACGTTATCATTGGATACATGGTATGCGCTATGCGGCAATTGTACAACCATCGAAGAACGTGCACGATTACCTGAATCACCTTCGATGCAGATTGGTCAATTAACGGTGGATTTTTATGAGATCTATAATTCTCCGATTGTAAAGATGACACTACATGATAAGCCGCTGTATTTCAAACCGGAGACTGTAACATTTTTATTAAATCTTGAGCCATGTATAGACTATGTATATACGCGGCTTTATCAAAATGTAGGAGATGTGCAGACGAAATTTAAAACATTTGTTAACGTGCTACAGCAGAGCGATGTTGCCTGTGAAAAATTAGATACGCGTCATGCTGCTAAAATCATACGTGAAAGCGAACATTACTGTGAGGATTATTATATAGATTGCGAACTGTTAGCATGTGCAATCAATGATATTCTAGCTGATGCTCGTAGGAAAACATGTTAAATTATATTCTTTTAATTTTTAAATAAATTTTCGAAACATATTATTTCTCCATTTCATTTACCCATCTTCTTTCCTCACCACATAATTTTAAGATTCAGCGTTTCTGAAATGATATCATCCTACACGGCTGCTCCAGGGGAGTCAAGTTCGCCACGCTCGCGCGATACGCTGCGACGTTAAGATTGAAAATCATTTTTTGAAAAACAATTGTTAGCTTTAAAATAAAATGTGGTGGGGGAAGCAATTACACCTCTATTTAAGCCGTCACCCCGACATTATTCGATCAATCGCTCAGTAGCTTCAGTTTTCGATGGAACAAATAGTGGTGTGAAAACAAAAATGTATACCATTGATGAAATACTCGCTAACTGTGAGCATTTTTTCGTTCCGATCGTGCGAGATGATGGCGTAGCTCCATGCGGTGAGAATATATATTGTTACGTTTTCCGTTCAACATAATGTAAATTTAATGTACAAGCACAAAAGAACATGAACAACAGTAACGGATATAATTTCTAATAGGCTGTGGTATTAGTTTCGATGCGTCTGCACACAATGGCTTCCGGATCTCAAGTGACAGCTTGACAGCCGATCGATCAGATCGCCTTCTTCTTGCTGTCACCTTTTGTCTTCTGTTGTGAGCACCAGCGGGCCATGGATTCCATCCATAGGGTGTTCGCAACACTGCTCCCCCCTCTCGAGAAGCGGTCGTCCCGACCGCTGTAGTTTCCTCTGCCGTACCCTGGTCCGGAAGAGTGGAATGGTGTGTGGCCCCTTCCGACCGTCGCCTCGGCATTCGCCTTCACGCTCAAGGGAAAACCACCCAAAAACCTTGGGCAAGGCGTGGGTACTTCGGAATGGCTGGCGTGTTCCACGACGTGTTTGTGACTTTTGCCTTCCAACGACGATTCCACCGCGTTGTGTTCCCTCGGCGGGCATATTCAGCGGGCATGGCCTGTCCTCATCGTGCGTCCTCTGGAACTCCAGTGATACTTTCGTCCTCTTCTGTGCGTCCCACGACGAGATTCACACCGTTGACGAACTCCAGCTTCCAGTCGGCGTCTTCCTGTCTGGGCTGCCCCAGCTCTTTATCCCGACGTCTCGCACCGGATCGTCCCATGTCGGCTGCAACGGTCCTGCTAACATGGTATCGCCGCTGTATCCTTGTCGTGGGTTCGGTTCTGCCGCTGTATCTCCCTCCTGCAGCCTTCCTCGAAAATGGTCGCCAAGTTTGTCTGCTGTTATTGTCGTTCCGCTTTCCCTTGCAGAAATACCAAGTATTTTAAGATACGGTCGTGTCTGTAAAGAGACCGTTGGGGTCGTACGAGCCGAAAAGCCAAAGAGGAAGGCCGAGCGCGCGAGCAGGGAATTGCAAGTAGCCACAAGTATGCAAGCGGCTCAGCCTCCATGGCCACCACCGGGCTCGTCCACCCTGCGTTGTTTTCTTATCGCCTCCAGTCATCCAGTCCTTGGCTTCTTGATGGCCCCATTCCTCTTCGTGGCTTCTGGTGCTGTTCCAGGGGACCGTCTCGGTGCAACTTGTCAACAGCCCCGCTCCGCGATGTCCCCTCCAGCCGATCCCAGCTCCGCTCGTCCGACTGGTGGTTGGGGACACCATTTCCCGTCTGCTGTCCACCTGTATGGGGCAGACCTCCCGAAACCCAGCGTGGAAGGGCCACACGACCACACAGGCTGGAGGGGCGGTTTCACGTATGTCCGCGCCCCCCCTTCGGACTGCTACTCTGTCGTAGCACATTCGGGGAACCCGGGGCTGCATCCAAGTCGCGGTAGCAGTCCCCCGACACCTTGTCCCTCGTCGTGGGGTATCGAGTACCTATAACCGAATGTAAGAGCGGGGGTCTGGACTGCGTAGGCAGCCCAGTCCACCGGATTAGCTTACGACTAATCTTCTTTCTTGTGGAACCTTTTAGACTTCCTTCTAGGTGGTTCTTCTATTCGTTCACTACCCGGACTTTGTCTTTGGACAAACGCTCCAGGTGCACACCGAACTCATCGTCCTGGGCTCTCTCTTATGGGTGGTCGATCCTGCGACGGTATTCGCCCTCGAACTCCCTCCGTCGCAGCGCTTCGTGGGTTTCTCGACGGTATTCGCTCTCGAACTCCCTCCGTCGCAGCGCGTCGTGGATCTCTCGACGGTATTCGCCCTCGAACTCCCTCCGTCGCAACTTCGTACTCAGTTATCCCGCAACGGTATTCGCCCTCGAACTCCCTCCGTCGGGTCTTCGTACTCAGTTATGCCGTGGCGATATTCGCCCTCGAACTCCCTTCGTCACAGCTCTGCAACTCTGCGCACTCCCGGCGTCTCTTCGTTGCAGCAGATCCGCACGCTCACACGGCAGCACTAGCCCGGTTCCGGGTGTTGTCGACCGGTGTTTCTCCCCAATCAGTTGGGCCCAGGTACCACCGTCTCCAACGGCCTCTCTTCGCTCTTCGTTTACTCCTCTCAATTTCTCAATTCGAAGCAGTTCCTTTTCAGGTGTCCGGCCTTTCCACACTGCCAGCAGGTTTTCTCCGTGTCCTCGGGTTTGTCGGAAGCCTCGATTTCGAGGGCTCTGGTCACGGCGGCTCTTAGGGTTGTGAACCCTCCGAGTCGCAGTTCCCGCTGTATTACAGAGTCAGTCAATGCCGTGACAAACTGAGACGCGGCTAATTTATCGCGGGTTTCCGCCGGGCAATCGGTAAAAGCGGATTGCGCTAATCGTTCTAATTTTGTCGCCAGCGAGGCGATGCTCTCATCTTTTTGCTGTCTGTGGGTTTGGAAGAGCACATAATTCAGGTTGGACTGATTTTTCGTCCCGTAACGGAATTCGAGTACGGAAACCAACTCTGTGAAACTTTCATATTGGGTTGCGGAGAGCGTTGTAAGGACGCTCCTCGCTGCACCTCCCAGGGAAGCTGTTGAGGTTAGGTAGCGAAAAGAACGAGAGGCGAATACTTCCCTTTAGAAGTGATAAAAATATAGACTTTAATAAGATAAACTTATTTGAACATAAATGCGTTTCTGCTCGTATAGCTTGGTCTCACTTAAGTCGGAGTAAAACAAAATGTGTAATTTGTGAGACAGTCTTTTCAAGGAAAATATCACGCACGTGTGTACCGTCCAGCAGCCGATCGTCGAGAGAGAGCGGAAACCGGGCTCTCGCGACGAACCGAACCTTAACAGTGGTGCCAACCTAGAATAAAGAAAAGTTCTATGGCTGGGAGTAATGCTCGATGAATTATATGATT
This sequence comes from Andrena minutula, assembly GCA_929113495.1. NCBI lineage: Eukaryota > Metazoa > Arthropoda > Insecta > Hymenoptera > Andrenidae > Andrena > Andrena minutula. Next base: position 45,532,555 of record OV815993.1, on the reverse strand, counting down.
AAATAGAATCTTAACAGAAGCGATCAAGGCGGTAGCCTTCTTCTGATCGTCCCACCCATTCGCGCGCGCGATTGTCTCAAACTGTACTCTGTACTCTTCCCACGAGTCCTTACCGTCAAAAATGGTCGGTTTCACCGCGTACCCCAAACTGAGTACATGCGGTTGCGAAGGAGAGACAGCGGCGGTTGTGCTAACGGGTGTGGGGATTTGTGTCGACAGAACACTATTTACACCATTATTTACATCGTTATTTACATCACTATGTACATCATTATGTACATTGGCGACTGTCTCCCCACCCCGAGTATTCGCGGCGCTGTCAACCGAGCCGCGGACACCCTGTAACAAGGAGACTACGACCTGGATCCGATCTTCCATTTCTGTCATTCGGGCCTCGAGAGCCGCCTGATTTCTTCGGTCGGCGGCTTCCTTCTCTTCCCTGCGACGGTCCTCCCTTTGCCAGCGGGCCTCGTTGTCCCTCCGCAGTTCCCGCATCTGTCCCGCGATGCTTAACTGGAGGGAGGTGAACAGTTCCCGTATAGAGGCATCATCCGTCGCTGCCGGAGAAGGGTTGGCGGAGACCGCGGATGCGCGAGTGGGCATGCCACTTCGAGTGGGCATCCCACTTCTGACACCAGTGTTACGTTTTCCGTTCAACATAATGTAAATTTAATGTACAAGCACAAAAGAACATGAACAACAGTAACGGATATAATTTCTAATAGGCTGTGGTATTAGTTTCGATGCGTCTGCACACAATGGCTTCCGGATCTCAAGTGACAGCTTGACAGCCGATCGATCAGATCGCCTTCTTCTTGCTGTCACCTTTTGTCTTCTGTTGTGAGCACCAGCGGGCCATGGATTCCATCCATAGGGTGTTCGCAACAATATTATGACTGGTAAGGCGTAATTTTTCACATCTCAAAATTTGTATTCCTAATACGAGCGAGCAATTTCATAGCTTTGATTGTTCTCTTAGTCCGCGCCGAGGATCGCGTATCATGGTTAGAAGATATGCATTAACATCAATGGGTAGTAAATACCTAGAAATTGGAATCGATGTAGGACCTATGGCCGATGTAGAAGTTCTTCTCGGTGACAATCATGGAAATCATCTCATATTACCATGGCATACATGGACTGTGCTATTCGCTATGCGTACAACCATCGAAGAACGTGCACAATTACCAGGATCAGAATCGATGCGGATTAGTGAATTAACGGTGGATTTTTGTCAGATCCTCGATTCACCGGTTGTAAAGATGTGCCGATGTGATACTACGCTGTATTTCACACCGGATACAGTAACATTTTTATTAAATCTTGAGCACTGTATAGACTATATGTATCCGCGGCTGTATCAAACTGCGGAAGATGCGAAGATAAAATTTAAAACTTTTGTCAACGTGCTACAGCAGAGCGATGTTGCCTGTGAAAAATTAGATACGCTTCATGCTGCTAAAATCATATGTGATAGTGAATATTACAATGAGGATTATCTTGTAGATTGCGAACTGGTAGCATGTGCTATCAATGATATTCTAGCTGATGCTCGTAGGAAAAACAAATGTTAAATTGTATTTTTTTAATTTTATACTCTTTTAATTTTAAATAAATTTCCGAAACATATTATTCCTCCATTTTATTCACCCTGACATCCTCCTCACCTTATAATTTTAAGATTTTCTGATAAATTATTGGTTTGGAAAAAATTTTTGTTGGTGGGTCCGGTCTAAAAAGTTCTCGAAGGGGTGTGGGTGGGGTTCGAAAAAGTTTTCGGGGGTCAATGCCTCCCTATGAAAAATTTCCGACGGTGGGCCAGGTCTGGAGAGGCCTCAGCGGCGGCTCGGCCCGGACTGATCCCCCCTCTATCGTCGCGGCTTCCCCCACTCCGCGGCTCGTGCGCGCGCAACCGGTCTTCCTCCCCCGCAGGCCCCGCGCCACGGTTTCCCTCCGCCCCGCTCCCCCGCGCGCCATCACTTCCCCCACCGCCCCGCGCCGTTTGGGAGTCGGGGAGGGGGAAATGGCCTTGAAAGTGAATTAGAACCCGCTTAGTATTACTACTTATGATGTATGCTAGATTAAGACGGTAGTTGCAATCATTTAGAAATGGTTCGATGCATATGGTTCGAAGAAGGGAAAGAAGATACGTGTGAATAAGGAGAAGATGGTCAGTGGAGAAGAAGACGATAAGGACACGGAGGAGGAGGATGGTCAGCGAAAATGCAGCTGGAGCATGGGTGGCCTGTGACGAAGAACAAAGGCATCATACTTTTGCAAAGCTAAGCACTTCTCGACTTCATGATAGGAGGGGATTTTAGCATGCGAGACCCAGGAGATGCATCGAGACCAGTTGCTTGTCAATCGCAGTCAAAGTGACAGGTTGTAACAATTGTAAAAAGTTTTGTAAAAAAAATGGGATTAGAACGAGTCGCCCTGGAGTGTGACCCTTTTTTTTTTTACTTGGTGGAAATCCCCACGGATACCCCCGGCCCGCGGGGGCGGGCGGGGGGTTATGTGGGACTCGAACCCACTAAAACCACCAAGATGACCTCCTCGGGAGCGGCGTCGCGTGCCTGAGGGGGAGGACTTGTGCGAGATCAAACTAGCGATACTTTCGCTTGCCTCCCCCTCCTGCGCTTGAGGTACGACGCCGCCCACACCCCCGACGCACTTCCGCGTCGAGGTCTTCCCTGGGGGAGAAGTTTACCTCCCCCAGCTACGTCTCGGCGACGCGCGACGGGCCATATGCCCGCGCCGCCATTTGGGGGCCGCTGCTGCTAGGGTGAGTGGTGTCCGCCGACACCCCCACCCCACGGCCCCGCGATCGAACAGCCCCCCGCTCGGCCCTGAGATGCAGCAACGGGTCGGAGTGGTTGGGGGGCAAAGGTGGGACTGGCCACGAGGGCCGCTAGAGAACACTGGGCGGCCCATCGGTGGCCCACCCGCCCCCGGGGCTGCTCGATCGTTTTAGAGGGGGTGACAACTGTTAGCCGCCCCCCTGGAGGGCCCATTCCTCGCCGGGACCCTCCGCTCTTCCTCCCGTCTCCGCCGCCGTGAAGTTGACGCTCTGCCACCGCGCGTCCACGACGGCACCCATGGAGATTGTGGTGGCCCGACATTGGGGGACCACCCTCCTCTCCAACCCACGCCCCTCTCTCTCACTGAGGGCACCTTGGCCGGGGGTATCCTTCACCCCCCCCCCCGGACTTCCCTCCCTTCGCCCCAACACTGTCGTGGGGGGAGTCGACGACGGCGCGCGGCCGGGACCAATACCGGGGGAGCGGGCGAACTATAATGTCGCTGGACCGCGTCCCCCGGCCCCGGGTCATTTGTGTCTCGCGCGTCGTCGACTGCCAGGAGGCCTCCGGATACGGTTCGGATGACCCGACCGCTCCCTGTCCTTCTCCGCCTCCTCCTTCTCGAGCATTATTAGCTCCGCGAAGAGGGACACGGCCTCCCAGCAGCCCCAATCTTCAGCCATCCGACGCACGACCGTCGGCAGACTGAGATCGGGGCCCAGCTGCGCCTCCAGGACTCGGCGGTCGTCCACCCACTCCCGGCATCGCGCCAGGGTGTGATCCGCCGAGTCCAGGTCGCCCGAGTCGCAGCTGTAGCACTGCGACGTCTCATCCCGCCCTATGCGGCACAGGTAATCCCCGAAACAGCCATGTCCGGTGATCACCTGCGTCAGGCGGAAGGTAAGCCAACCGTACCTACGCCCTGCCCACTCCCCTAGGATGGGCAGTAGCGCCCCGACGACGCGTCCCTCCCGATGTTCGGGGAGGGACAACCACTCGACCCACTTGTCGCCGGCGCGTCGCCGGGCCTGGCCCCGTACCTCCACTTCACGTCCTATGGCCGCAGGGTCCCCCGCCTCGCGGAGAGCGCGGACGGCGGAGTAGACCTCCGCCTCCATCTCCGCGAGAAGATGGAATGGGGGGGACGCGGCCAAAGCGGACAGTCCGGCGTGTGACACCGTGCGATTGGCTCGCACGGCTCGGAGGAGCACGCGGCGGTGGGCTCTAGCTAAAAGCTCCCGCCCAACACGACACTCCTCCAGGTCACCGGCCCATATGGGTGCACCATACAGCACCATGGACCGGATGACCGTCACATACAGCCGCCGAACACCCTCGCGAGGGCCCCCGAGATTCGGCATGATTCGCCCAAAGGCGAATATCTGCCGTTCTATTCGGGGGCCGAGGGCCTTGAAGTGGGGTGTGAACCGCCAGTAGGTATCCAGGGTCAGGCCGAGATATCGCATCGATCGACCGACCCTGACGTTGGCTTCCCCGATCCTCAGAGACGCTCGGTTCGGGTCCCGTTCCGGTCCGCGAGCCACATCGCCTCGGTTTTTCCAAAGTCGACTTGCAGACCGAGCGTCTCGATCGAGGCCACGACACGTCGCAGTGCCTCCTCGGCGAGGCTGATGGCCTCCTGCCACCGCTGCCCGGAAGCCACCACCAAGGTGTCGTCTGCGTAGCAGACTAGCGACACCCTTGGTGATGGCATTTCGACCCGCAGCATCGCGTCGAACGCAAGGTTCCACAGTAGGGGGCCCAGCACGGACCCCTGTGGAACGCCGCGGTGCACTTCTGCCGCCCCCGCCCCGTCTCGGCCATCGTACGCTACCACCCGGCCGCGGAGATAGTCCCAGATCAGGCGGCGAAGGTAGAGCGGGACGCTGTGATAAAGTAGCGCCCGCTCGATCGCCGCCCAGGAGACGGTGTTGAACGCGTTCGCTATGTCTAGCGAGACAGCGACGCTCACACCGCCTCCCTCGACCGCCTGGGCCGACAGCGTCCGAACCAATCGGATGGCGTCGATTGTCGAACGCTGCCGTCTGAAACCGAATTGGCGGTCGGAAAGATCTGGGGCCACGGCTCCGAGGTGGCCTTCGAGGCGGGCAGCCACGATTCGCTCGAGGAGCTTGCCCGCCTCGTCCAACAGGCAGATCGGCCGATAGGCCGAGGGCGACTCTGCGGGTTTTCCGGGCTTGCGGAGCAGCACCAACCTCGCCTCCTTCCAAGCTGGGGGAACCTCCCGGTTCTCAGGACGGCGTTAAATAGCCGCCAGAGACCGTCTCCTAGAGCGCTCATGACGCAGGCCCAAACACGCCCGGGCACTCCGTCCGGACCTGGAGCCGCCCTTCTTCGGCACATACGTGCCACCGAAGAGGCGAACTCCTCGTCGCTGACCCCGGGGGCGTCGGATGTGTCGACGCCCCGTGTCAACCATGGGTCCCCGGCATCGACGTAGCCTCCCTCCCCCGGAACCGGGTTCCCAAACCCAGGTTCCAGACCCTCCGTGACGGGGGGCGCCCAAGGACCGAGCTTGACAGACACGGCCTTGTAAGGGCGCCCCACGGATTCTGGTCGAGGGTAGCGACGAATTCGTCCGCGGAACGGGCTTTGGCCCGGGCGATCTCTCCACGGAGCTCTCGGCGCGTCGCTGCGAACGCGACGCGCAGCTCCTGGAGTAGCCCCTTCGGTACCCGCCGAGGATCTTTTCGGCGGGTATTGGTGTACCGGCGGCGCGCTAACAGATTCGTCGCACGAAGCTCGGCGATCTCTGGCGTCCACCAGTACACCGCCTTCCGACCCCTGACCGGCGCCCCGGTCCGCGGCATCGACGCATCGCAGATGCGCTGCATGCAGCGGCGGAACCAAAGGGCGCCATTAACGGGGTCGTCCAGCACGTCGCCTGGCAGTGGCGGCCAGGCGATAACGGAGGCAGCTAGTTGAGCCGCGTCGACGTCTAAGCGTCCGAGCGCCCATTGTGGGGGCTGCTCGCGCGCCCGAGGGGCACGTGGAGGCGGGGTGACGGAGGTACCCAGCATCAGATACATGTGGTCTGATAGGGTTTCTGTGTCCTCCGCCACCCAGCAGCGCGACGTTTTAGCGGCGGCCGCAGGGTTGACCCAGGCCAAGTCGATGATCGACTCGCCCCGCAGACCGCGGTACGTCGTCACTGCGTGGGGGTTCTTGAGTGTGATCCCCATCGCCCCCGCCCACTCGAGTAGTTCTTCGCCCCGGGAGTCCGTCCTGGGAGCGCCCCATGCAACCGCATGGGCGTTAAAATCTCCCAACAGGACGACCGGCCGAGATGCTAGGGGGGTGATATATGCCTCCATCTCTTCAAGCCGGTCTTCGAACTCCGGGACCGTGAGTCGCGGCGCGAAATAGCAGCCCACCACGAGGAAGTCCCCCAACGGACAGCCATCCAGCCCCGCCCGTGCCGGGCGACCGAGCACGGCGGGGCACCTCTCCCAATGTCCCACACCATCGCCACCTGCCGATCCGGGTTCGTGGACCGAAAAAGTTGTAACGAGTTATATGCGATGGGACGCGAACCTTCCCCACTCCGCGCGCCTGGCGCGGCCCGTCGCTACCGAGCGCGGCCGCGAGATGGCCACACACCGAGCGGAGCTCTCGCTGCTAGAATTAGCACGGAGCCCGGTATAAGCCGGACCGACGGGCTCGTCAGGCAGACTCTGCCAAGAGCGGTACAGGCGAACGGTCAGAGCTCCCAGCGAACTTCTTGTCAAGCACAAGCTGTCTCGCTGCGTAAGTTTTTGTGCAGACCCCTTACCTCCACGGCCCCTAGAGGAACGCGAGCCCCCGCCGACCTCTAGACGCAAGTCGATATCCCCTGTCATCTTAGGGTCAGGCCTAGTCTGTCCCGGAGGACATCCTATAGTCTCCGTTTCTCCCGCGGGTTGTACCCACTGGGCGACCGGACTCAAGACGTCCAAGTCAGGGCCATTGGTGGAGATAACAGCCAAGGCACCAGCACGACTAATTCCCTCCCTCTTCCGCCGCCGCTACGAACCGCGATCGCGCAACGCGCCTCCGCTGATTTACCGCCGATACGCCGACTCGCGTTCGCGCAACGCGCCTCCGCCGATTTACCGCCGATACGCCGATTCGCGTTCGCGAAACGCGCCTCCGCCGATTTACCGCCGATACACCGACTCGCATTCGTGCCACGCGCCTCCGCGGATTCATTGCCGTCGCGAGCCGCGCCTGCGCCGCGATTCACCCCGCGACTCGTGATAGACTAAGCCGTCGAACAGCCATTGTTAGCCAGCAAAGACCTGGCCGGGTAATTTTGTACACTCTAGTCAAAATAAAGAATCGTCTACTCCGTCCACCTGGTTTCATTCGATCGACCACCTTGAACACCTGTCCGATAAGTGATCTCCACGGAGCGAGGTTACAAAGTCGATCCTCCAACAGGTACGGCTCGGTGACGATGGCCAGCCCGGCCGCCAACTCTATGCGAGCCTGCTCCAGCAGGTCGTGCGCTCGCATAGAATGGTTGACGTTGGCCAGCAGGATCGGGGGGCCATTAGGCATCGCCTGTGTTCAAGAAAAGAGACAGTTAGCGACATCTATGGGTGATCGATGTTGATTAGGCAAGTGACAATGGCCTGCTCACTCATGTGGAGCGCGGATCGCGTCCCCTTCCATCGACTCGCGATCCATGGAAGGGGAAGGCTGGCGATTCCTAGAAATCACGTGCGGTTTCTGGGAATCGGCCACTTGCTCCTGACATCACCTTGGTAATTATCTTTGAGCTTACGCACCTTGCTTGCGCTATTTTACTTAAGCACATTGCTTGCGTTTCTTACTTCCGCACATTGCTTGCATCTTGGATTTAATAACTGTTTAGCTACTTTGCTCAGCTAAAATCACGCTGTCGTTCTTTGCTTTCACTAGATAAGACTTGTTAAATATAAAGGATAATTTGTGTAAATTAATTGTGTAATTAACTGTATATTTTGTGTTGGAACTTGTACCTATTCGAACTCTATCTGTAACTTGTTGAAACGCTTAAATTATTGTTGAATCATCTGTGTTTAACAAAGACAAACCAAACGTTGAATGTGACTTAAATAACTAATTATACACGGTTAAAAGAAAATTCGCTTTCGTTAATTTAACAAGATTCGTGTTGTGCGACAAACCTTAGCTTATAACTACAATCCTTAAAAACTATCAATAATCTAGGACTGATTCGACATACTTTATAACACGTGTGTTCGCGGTGCCGGCCTTCTCCGGATCCTGCTCAGGCCGGGCTGTGTCCCCGGTGTCGGGAGGGTTCCCGGAATTACCCTCCGTCTTTGGCGGGATTACACCACCACCGTAAGACGCGGCGATGGATAGCGCGAGTAACTGCGCTTCCGCCCTTTCTTCCGTCGTTGTCCCCCCTCCCCCCCACCAGTGTTGTGGATGATGCGGCCTTGCCTACTTTGAGGTAGGCCTCCCTTCTCTCTGGCCTGGCTCCGGGAGGGGAAGGGGCGGCGTCGGGTTTGTCCGCGCCCCGTACTTTCTTCTTTTTGTCCGTCCCCTTTTCGGAGACACCCAGAACCGGCGACGAGGCGCGGCTGGACGAGGAGTCCGGGTTCTCCCGGTCCTTTCGTTTACCCGACCCCGATTTCGCCGCGGAAGTGGCATCCAGGGGGGTGATCTCCATATCCCCTGGAGCCCCCGCGGTTACGGGGGGGGGGGCGGCGCCCTCCGCAGATGTCGTCGCGGGTGTCGGAGGCACGGAAGTCGCTGTCGCGACCGCTCCCCTCTTGCCCTTCCCAGCCCCTTCTTCCTTGGAAGGGGGCGCTCCCCTCTTCTTCTGCTGCTGCTGGGGGCGACACGCCGGGCCACCAATCGTGTGGCTGGCAAGAGCTCCGGCCTCTGTGCAGAGCGGACACTTCGGGGCGGCGGTACAATCCCGCGCCCTGTGCCCCTCGCTGCCACACCGGTAGCAGAGCCGATTCCTGTCAACCGGGCTGCTGCATTTTGCCTGCGCGTGGCCAAATTCGAGACAGCGGAAGCACTGTAACTTCGGCTGCACGAGCGGCGACACGCGAGCCAGGAGCGAGTCCACGTTGATCGTGGTCGCCCTGATCAGGCGCGCAGCAGCCGCCACGGGTGCCCGAACCCAGGCGTTGTAGAGGCCGGCGGCGTCCTGGCGCCTAGCGCCCAGCGTCACGCTCTCCGCCGCACAGCCCCCCTGGGACGTGATCGCCCCCCCCCCCCCGACGGCGTCATCAGACGGGAGTCGCGACAGAGCGTTCGTACAGACAGGTTGAACTAACCTCGCACGTTACTCGCAGACCTAAGTTAACTGTGTTACAGTACCGCTTCACTCTGATACAGACTATTGTGCTTTCCTGGGCACCCGTTGAGGGGCCCAAGGTTTTATTTATCCTGTTGGACCAATATCAACGACACTTACTCTATAATAGTGAAGCATCAAGCGTGAATCTCTGGAGCGTCGCCTCATGCGGCCAAAATGGCGTCGCTCCCATCGTCCTCTCAACCCTCCCGCAAAGGTCATAATCCAGCATTACCGAAAGAATGGAAAAAGACGAGCTCACAACCGCTCACCTCCACGGCTGATAAAGCTTTTCAGAAGGCGCTCAAGGAATTGGATGTCCCAAAGAAATGTCCGGTGAAACCGAATCTCAACGCGAAAAGGAAGCGGTTGAACACCACTCCAGAGCAACAGACTCGTCTTTCCGGCGACCACGTAACCTCTCAGTCTGACTTGGATGGAGGCTCTTGGAACACCCCCAAACGGCCCATGAGCCCGCAGACTCTGTCAAGGGGGAGCAATGATGACCCTAGTATAGTCACGCATAACCAGTTCGAGGCTTTGGCTACTTTGAACGCAAACGAAGACAATTTAAATTTAATGGACATAGAAAACGCAGGTAGTCCCTCGGTCCGCCAGACGTACATCACCAACCCACCAACTTCTACGGAAACAACAAATAACTCTCAACCCACTCACATAAGAAGCAAGATAAGGCCGCCTCCCATCTACTGCATTGGCATCTCTATCAGAAACCTGCTACAAGCTGCAAAGGACAACATCCCAAGTAATTGCATTACATTAAAAGATATCGGTAACGATACCATATCAATTAATATCACAAGCATGGATTTCTATAATAGTATGAAAGAGATTCTGGGTAAGATAAATGCAAAATTCTACACATTTACCCCCAATCATTTAAAAAACAAGCTTTTAGTACTTAAAGGTATACATGGAGATTTCAATGAAGTCGACATAAAAGAGGAAATTAATGGACTGGAACTTCAGGACATACATATATCCAAAATTTCTAGAATCAAACTAGGAAAATCTGAATACGCACACACACATTTTTTAGTGCAACTCTCGCCGGAAAGCATTCCAAGTAACCTTACGAAACAGAAAAGGCTGGCTTGCCAACGTATACATTGGGAACCTTATAGGAAAAATAACGTTTTTCAGTGTAAAAACTGCCAGCGCGTAGGTCATTCCAGTACAAACTGCAGCCTCGGATATAGATGCGTCAAATGCCTCGATAATCATGAACCAGGGAAATGTAAGATTGTCAAAGACAGTAACGAATCTCATGCCGCATGTGTTAATTGTGGTGAAAGCGGCCACCCTGCAAACTATAGAGGATGCAAATACCTTAAAGTAGCACAAGATCTAGCTTCTTCCAAAAGAATAAAAGAAAAAGAGAATAACATTCAAAAGACTAATAGAATCAGTAGACAAGTCACCCCAGGTCTGACATTCTCTCAGGTGGCTCAAAATGTAAGGCCAGTACAGCGGAGAGACCAGATCCCCACTCAATATATGGATCACCCTTTTGAGCAGGATTGTAACCGAACCCCTCTTAATTATACGCATTCCAGGTACGACACAACTGGTACGCATCGCAATCAGCCCCCCTCAATGCATAACGCCAACGCAGGTATGGAAGATATACTGTTCTCTTTAAAACACGATATTATTAGTGCAATCACTCACCAACTCACAGAAGTAAAGCAACAAATTAGCAACAACTCATATAAAATTGAGCACTTATACAAACACCTGAACCTACAATGCCCATAAACGCTAAGTGCCTTAAGATTATAGCCCTAAATGTTAATTCAATTATTAGACACTCGCGTAGAGCCAATTTGAAAGCGTTTATGGAGACTAACAAACCAGATATTCTGTTACTCAGTGAGACCAAACTAAATAAAAAACACAAAGTGGAGTTTAAAGGTTATAGCATGACACGTAGTGATCGCCCTAATGACAGAAGAGGGGGGGGCACTGCAATTCTAATTAAGGAAACTTTTAAATTCGAGACACTTAAGCACACAAACTCGACTGTCAATCATAGACTCGAAGCAACGATTATTAAAATAAATTGCAACCAAAAGAATCTATACGTGATCAGCGTTTATGCCACAAATGATTCACATTCCTCAATTATTAATGAGCTAAATGGTCTTTTAGAAAGAATTAGAGCAAATGATGTCAACAATTACTTCATCATTGCGGGTGATATGAATGCTCGATGCAAAGAATGGGGTGATACGGCATCCAATTCAAGAGGAGGTTACATTAGGAATTGGGAGGCTACCCATTCTATCAAGTACAAATTTAATATATTGACTCCTGCCGACCCTACCTTCCCCTCTGCAAACTCATTCCTAGACATATGCATATCGGATAACAGAATTAAATTCATAAACACCTTAAATGGAAAACTAAAAACCTGCCATTATGATAGTGACCATAAAGCAATTATCGCTGACGTCTCCTTAGACAAGGAACTAGACATTCCATTAGCTAACCCTACTGCCACTGATCACTTTCTATATAAAAAATGTAACTGGAAAAAATTTGGGAAAAGCATCAGCCAATGTAACAACACATCAATACCCGACAACAGGAATCTCTCGGATATAGAAATTGATGAATTCCTGCTTGCAATGGAACACAATATTCGCTCTGCATTACACAAGTTCTCCCCAAAGTATAAGAAAATGGATTACACAGAAGTATATACGAATAACAAAATAAAGAGACTCATAAAATACAAATCTTACATAGTATCACAGATTCATAAATCATACAGACTTGGCTACACTCCCTCACTCATCACTTTTCTCAAAGACTTGTTAAAATCTATCCGGCATTCAATAGATTCAGAAATGCAACACAATATCAGTAACTACTGGGAGAGTAGAGAGAAAGAAGTAAACCACCATTGTGTCGATAACTTCTTCCCTAAGATTAATAGGCTATTCCGCAGTAAAACAGTTGACAATATGGAATCATTACAGATAGATCCACAGAACCGCAATTGGATTGACGAATTCAATATACCAGAGGATCACATTGCTTTTAATAATGGTCACTTTACAGTAGATGGTCCTTCATATATTGCAAATATCATGGGCAAATATTATCAAGCCATAAACACACCTACACCAAACGAAGTAAATAACAGACTACACAATCTAATAGAAAGAGACAATAACATTCTTAAAGATGAGATATTACAATTCAAATCCCACCAAAAGCACATTACGTTCTTCTCCTTGGACAACAAAGCAACCTTTCCCACCGGACCTGAAGATAATTTCAACCTATTTACAAATGTTAAGGAAGTGGGGAATATAATCAAGAAAATTAAGGGGAAAACCTCATCCGGATTAGACGGAATCCCAAATATTGCCTTGAAGCACTTACCTGCTCAAGCCATCGCCCAATACACTATTTTATTCAATAATATAATTAATAATATGCACTATCCTAGAAATTGGACAGCAGCAATAGTCATCCCCATTCTAAAGAAGGATAAGGACCCACACAAACCAGCTAGTTACCGGCCCATCAGTCTACTCCCAAACATCAGCAAAATCTTCGAATCCATAGTCAACGATGCTCTTTATCACCACAGCAGACGTAACAATATTATTCCGCCACAGCAATTTGGATTCAGATACAAGCACTCCACAATACATGCAATACATAACCTGTTAAATGACATCAGTATCAGCATTAATGAGAAAAAAATGGTAGGGGCCTGCCTAATTGACATCGAGAAGGCATTCGACTCGGTTTGGATCAAAGGCCTGATGTACAAGATGCGCAGGAGGAAATTCCCGAAATTTTTATGTATGCTAACTCAACTGATGCTGTCAAATAGGAAGTTCGTGACACAGATTGGTGGCCATAAATCAGACACAGAGTTCGCCATTACCGACGGTCTTCAGCAAGGCACCGTAAATGCTCCGATCTTATTTAATTTATACACCACAGACGCCCTCAATTTGTACAACATAAACCAAAACAACACGATCAGATCATGTGCTTACGCAGACGATTTAATTATTTATGTTGAAGGGAAAAAACCTCTTAAAATTATGGAGACACTTCAAGCCACCGTCAATAACATCCATGCCCATTACAAAACGTGGAAGCTCAAAATCAACCCGCAGAAATGCGAAACTATTTTATTCAGAAAACCTACCAGATTCTTAAGCGCACACCAAAAAAGAGACATAAGAATATTTAGTATTGACATTGCAGGTCCTGACCCCAACGAGAGAATTATCATCCCGCACAACAGTTCGGTAAAATACTTAGGAGTTCATATTGACAACCTATTGAGGATGGCCAAACACGTTGACATCCAGCTCATTAAAGCGCGTAGGGCATTCCATGGCTGCGGCAGACTTTTTTATTCAAGAAATTTGAGTAACAGAGCAAAGTTAGTGTGTTATATGCTGCTGATTCGCCCCATAATCACATACGCAGCACCCATGTGGTATAACATCAATGCGGCCACAATGGAAAAACTAAGGAGATTCGAGCGTCAAATAATCCGACACTGCATATTCAAGTATAGATCGGCTTCATCCAATTTCACAAAATTTATCAGTAATCTAGAGATATACAAGGAATCAAACATCCCCAGAATTGATAACTTCATCCTGCAACTCACCAGGGATTACTACGCCTCAGCTATATCTATTGACGACAACGCACTCATCAGTAATTTTATAAAAATAGACGACGAATACGCCAAAAACTCCCTTATTTCTGGATACATTCCCCCCCAGTCCTTCACGTTCTTAGACAAGTTAGGCTATACCCAAAACGATCTCAACATACCAACATTATATCACTGGCCCAGACATAAAACAAACAAAAAAATTGTATACGACCCCCTGATCAACCCAACCAACACCCCTCAAGCTTTCAAATATTCTACAAGTATTCCCCCTACGGATTTTTACAATCCCTCACGTCTAAGAGAGAAATATTGGTGGCTAGATGCAAATAGTACATATCTTATAGAGTTAAAAAATAGAATATTAAATTATAGAAACACGCAAGCAAATAATAGATAACAATAGTAGTCACAAAAAAAAGACAGGTCTTTGGCCTTTGTAATTAGGTAGACATGTACATAGTGTTAGTTTAAGTTAAGTTAAGTATAGTTGTTAAGTTAATTTTAATTTAGATTTTTATAAGTATCTACCAAAGAGATCCATCTGGTTTAGCGCCGATTTTTCCAGGTGTATAATATAACTGAGCTGCCATGATAATGGTGGGAAATAACAAATGTACAAATTAGTCAATAGTTTAACAAAGTTCCTCTATTTTATAAGCACGAGCGCTCATGTGAGCCTGTTGTTTAACCTTTAATTATTAATGTTACAAGGCGCCAAGTTCGGCGGTGTTTATGCCTGTGATAGTTCTGTAATATTGTTATGCACATTTATTTTGGCTAAATAAACACATTTTACAAAAAAAAAAACAAAGCGTCATCAGACGCCAGCTCCGTTAGCCCGCCGATGCGGAACTCGGCCATTTTTTGGGGGCACTGGACCTTGATGTCCGTGCCCACCAGCTGCTCCACGAGCCTCGCGGTGAGGGCGGCGGCTCTAGCCGAGCTCTGCGAACCCGGGATCTCGAGTACAAGGCCCCCGGTGACCGCGCGTCTCGGTCGCATGGCCGTGATGCCGAGGTCGGCGAACTTAATGGCCGCCATAGCCCCGGCCACCTGCGCCGAGAAATCTTTTTCTCCCCCAGCCGGCGCGGTGATCGTCACCGCCGCCGTCCCGGGGGTGCGCGGCATCGATACAGGGGGCCTCCCGGGCCCGCTCGGCCCCTGGGAAGCCGAAGTCGCGGCGCCGCCTCCCTTTCTTCCCTTCCCGCCTCCAGCGGGCGTCTTCGGGGGCGCCTTCTTTGCTCCGTCCGCCGCAGCCGCTTTGGCCGCCGCTCTTCTGGCCTTGCGGCCAACCACCTGGGCCCATGTGCTCGCAGGAGCATTCTGGGACCCAGGAGGCAAGGTCTGGCCACGAGGGGCGCCGGGAACCGGCGTTATCTCCACAGCCTTGGTGCCGGCGTCGCTGTGCATGGCGTCCCCGGAAGACGATGGTTCGGGGGAGACAATCCTCCTCCTCTTCTTCCCCGCTATCCCCTTGCCTTTATTCCTGCTCTCCGCCGGCTTGTCCGGGAGGGGGGGCAGGCCTCGCCGCCGACGAGGGACCCGGGGTGGGTGCCACCTCCACCTGGACGCATGAGTCCGTCCAGGGGGGCACATAGGACGGGAGGAACTCGTCGCGGGTGGGCAATGGGACGCCGGGGCGGAAGGGTAACTCCTCCGACTCCCGGACATCCACCCCCGCGAGAGACGCACGCGTCTCGAGCCTCGCGAACTTGCGCCGCAGAAACTCGAGCCCTCGCTCCCTCACGTGCAAGCACTCGCCGAGAGAGTGCGCCTGCTCCGTCAGATTCCGCACCTGCGTGGAGAGCTGCTGAGACTTCCGCTCCCAAGCTCCCTGGCGGAAAACTACCTCCCTCGCCGGTTTATCGGGGTTCTCTCCCCTTTCAGCCCTCCCGGTCCGGAGTGTGACCCTGAGGTATGTACTGAACAATATTCTTGACATTTATCGCGTTTAATAGTTTAAACCAAGTGCTCTGTAATCAAGTGTTCATGTGAATATTATATTGTCGGGTTTCTATATTCTAGCGTTCGCCACCACCATCGCCTCCCCCGCCACCGTCGCCCACTTGGTCGAGCGATTGGGGCTCGCCACAGCCGTCACCATTGCCGCCGCCTTCGCCGCCACCGCAGGTATGTAGTACTTTACATTTTGTGCGTTTGATATTTAGTAGGTTTGATGTGTCATTATTATTATTATTATTATATCAATGTTTGTGTGTGTGTGTTCTAGGACCCGGTGGAGGTCATTGGCCCCGCAATGGCGTATCGGCTGCGACGACCTTGGGTGCCGCGCCCACTGCCCCAACCGCTGAGGCGACCTTGGGTGCCGCTGCCCCAACCGCTGAGGCGACCTTGGGTGCCGCTGCCCCGACCACCGTTGAGGCGGCCGCGGTCCCCATCACCCCCCTGGATAGATGTTGGCGGACCGCTACCACCACCGCCACACCCAGGGTGGGTGATGGCACCATCGTCCCCATCGCCCTCACCGTCCTATTAGTTTTTTTCTATTTTTTCTATTTATATATTCATATTTATATTTATATTCTTTTTTTATATTTTATATTTTATATTTTATATTTTATATTTTATATTTTATATTTTATATTTTATATTTTATATTTTATATTTTATATTTTATATTTTATATTTTATATTTTATATTTTATATTTTTATATTTTATATTTTATATTTTATATTTACATTTTATTATATTTTATATTTTTTTATATTTTTCTTTTTTCTATTATATTTTACTATATTTTAACTCGGCGGTCCCCCTACCCCCGTAAAGGGGAGCGGGGGACTAGATCGGCCCGTGTCGATCTAGGTTGAGCACCAACCGAGCGCGTCTCCAGGTGGCGGATAGGAGAACGGCCAGAGCGTGAAGCGGCTCCTCTGATCGCCGCGGACTGGATCACCACACGGTGACCGGGCCGTAGCGAAAGGGGGTGTCGGGGAACGTGACGGTTAGCGTGTGCTATAAGCGAACCCCGGGGCCTAACAACCCCGCGTGGCAAGCGAAGGCCCTGTCGTGGACCAACTCCCCAATCCAAGGTGGAAGCTATCGTGCCGAGGGATGAATGGTACCGGGGTACGGTGCCTCGAACGATGCCCTTGGGGTACCAGGCGACCCCCCATTGTATTTAGCCTTACCCCCACATACCAGGCTCTGTGGGGGTGGACCGCATACTTCCTGCACACTCGTGGGAATCGTATGGAAAGCGATCTAACTCTAATTAGAGAAAAACCAGCGGGAGAAGGGCCCTCGAAAGAGGGAACATCTCCCGTACACACGGCGGAAGTCACCGTACAGGGACCGGCAGAGACTGACGCGGCGCTAGCCGCGGCGGTTGAAACCGGGCTCTCGGGGGCGGAAGCTACCACACGGAGGACGGGCGCGGGCGACGGTGACAAAGCCGAAGCAGCGCCCGACACTCCGACTAAGCGGAGGAAGGCGACCCGCAGCGGGGCGGCAAAGAGGAGGGCCCGAAAAGCCAAATTGGCTTCACTCGGGACCACCTTGGAGGCGACCCAAGCGGGAGCGCCGACCTCCGGAAAGGCAACGGAGGGGGAGGTGGGCCCGCATGACGGGCAAACAGACCCCTCCGCAAAGCAGGGTGGGAAGGGAGGAGAGACCACGGGCAAGGGCCTGAAAAGGGCCCGACAGACCGATGGCTCGACCCCCGAACACCCTGCAAAAAGAAAAGGGCTAATCTTCCCAGAGCCCTCCAACTTCAAGGAAGCGCTGGTGGGGGGTAGGAAGGTGGCGATAGCGCCATCTGACTACCCCGAAACCACGCTAACACCGGAGCAGGGGGATCTGGTGATGAGGAAGCTCGGAGAAGCGATGGACGCCATTCCCAAGGAAATGGCGGCCCCCCGCTTCGAAGAGTGTAGGTTCGTGCAGGGCATCCTCTGGGTAACCTGCACGGACGCCGCAGCCAAGCAATGGCTAAAAGAAGCGGCAACAAACCTGAAGCCCTGGGAGGGCGCATCTCTCCAGGTAATGGAGAGAGAGTGCCTACCCAGGCTTCGAAAGATGGCGACCGTCATCCCCGGACCTCCGGAGAAGACGGAAGTCATCCTACAACGGATCGGCCGGCAAAACCCGGGCCTCCGCACCCAACTATGGAGGGTGTGGGGCAGAAGGGAGGCGGAACGATCCGTGCACTTGATCCTGGGGGTGGACGCGGAGTCGCACGAGGCGCTAAGCAAGCGGGGCTTCGTCATCCACGTGGGGCTGGGCAGGGCGCTCCTTAGGGAGTTCCAGGCTCGGACCGGCGGGGGTGGCGGGGAACCGGGAGCGGCGCGGGGGGCGGCGGCAGCGGCACCCCAGGCCAGTGCAGGGATTGGGCCGGGGGGAGTGGGGGAGGCCTCGGGCACGGGGGCGATACCCAGCACCGGAGCCGACCCGGCCCCTCAGGACCAAGCCCAGAGCGGAGCAGCGGGGGGAGGGAAGGAACCCTCGGTGGTGGCGACCGCGGGGGAGACCTCCGGCACACCCACGGGGGGGACCGACTCCCCATGACGAAGGAGGTGAATTTACCCACCCGCGGAAAAAGGGGGAGACCCCTGAAGGCCGTGGGGTGGGGTAGGGCTGGGCCCTCGGGGACCCGAGGAGGAGTCCAAAGGACTACCAACTCGGGGTCACTGAGGGACCAGTTCCTCAAAATCGCCGGGGTGGAGAGCAAGGCCGCCACGGTAAAGCGAAGGGGGAAATAGAAGTGGACCGTAACACGGGACACACTACTTCCCCCGGAGCACGTGCGAGAGCGAGCAATACTGCAGCCATCATGGCTGCAGGATGCATCAGCATCTCGCAGATAAATCTGCAGCACTGCAAAGCAGCGACGGATCTACTTGACCGCCGCACAGTGGTGCTGCAAACAGACATAGTACTCATACAAGAACCTTGGCTGATCAAGGGTCGAGTCGGAGGACTGAACGAGAGACAGGGCACGATAATACACGGGCCCGGTGACCCCGGACCAAGAGCGTGCGTCTACGCGAGTAAAAGACTGCACGCCTTGAGGCTGGGAGAATTCTGCACTAGGGACCTAACAGCTGTCCCAATAGAGCCAAAAATGGGCGGGAACACGGAAAAGGTCGTGGTCTGCTCAGCATACCTACCATACGACTCTGAGGAGTCCCCCCCAACGAGGGAACTCAGAGCACTGGTGGAGGCATGTAAAAATAGGGGGCTGCAACTGGTGGTGGGATGCGACGTCAATGCCCACCACATTGTATGGGGCAGCACCGATATCAACAAGAGAGGGACGAGCTTACTCGAATACCTCTCGACAACGGAACTGGAGATCCTCAATCGAGGTTCCAAGCCCACGTTCGTTACCTCCAGAAGGCAGGAGGTAATTGACATCACGCTGGGCTCCAGAAAGGTGGCTCAAGCAATAAAGGATTGGCATGTGGCGGAGGAGGTAACACTCTCCGACCACAGGCTAATCGAATTTAAACTGGCGGGAGACGCGGCACACGAACCCACGGGAGTCTACAGGAACCCCAGGGCCACCGACTGGCAACTCTACAAAGAGGAGCTAGAAGGAAGGCTCGGGGGGAACTTCGGACCCCCGAGAACGGGTGGGGGGATCGAGCAGGCGGTTGAGAAACTGCAGGCTGCGATCACCCAATCGTATGAGGCATCATGCCCGGCCAAACAAAGGAAAAGCAGCAGACGGGTACCCTGGTGGAACCAGGAGCTGACCAGGCACAGGACCAGAACCCGGAAGCTGCTAAACAGAGCCATGAGGCTTGGCACGAGGGTCGAATGGGAAAACTACAAGGAAGCCCATAGATCATACAAAAAGCTCATCAGAGCATCAAAAAGAAAAAGCTGGAGGGGATTCTGCCATGAATCCGAGGCCCTACCACTAGTGGCTAGGCTTCGAAAGGTTTTTGCAACCGGACCTCGGGAAAAACTGAACGGACTCAGACTCCCGGACGGGAGGTACTTAGAGGACCGACAACAAATCCTAGAACACCTGATAGAGGTCCACTTCCCAGGCTCGGGATTCTGTCAGCGGGGGCAGCCAACAGTAGAGCTGGAACCTCAAAGCGACGGACCGAAGGACTGGGGGATGGCCTCCAGAGTGGTAAACCGAGACAGGATCAGATGGGCCATAAACTCATTTAAGAGATTTAAGAGTCCGGGAGTAGACGGGATCTTCCCCGCCCTTTTACAGGAAGGAGGGGAGGACCTGATAAAACGACTGGACCTTATCTTCAAATCCTGTCTTGCCTTGGGGTATATACCCAAAACATGGAGAACGGCTAGAGTCGTGTTCATACCCAAACCAGGGAAGAAGGACTACGATTCTGCCAAATCCTTCAGGCCTATCAGCCTAACGTCCTTCCTTCTGAAGACGCTGGAAAGACTGGTGGATAGGCACATCAGGGAACATGCGCTGGTGGAAAGACCAGTTCAAAACTCCCAACACGCGTATCAGGCCGGCAGATCCGTGGAGACGGCGCTCCACCACCTGGTAGGGGTGGTAGAAGGGGCCCTGGAGCGGAAACAGTCGGTCCTGAGCGTATTCCTAGACATCGAAGGAGCGTTCGATAACACATCCTTGGATGCCATAAGCAGGGCTCTAGACAACTTCAAGGTCGAAGAGTCGATCGGAAGGTGGATCCGCAACATGTTGCGGACTAGAGCCGTGACGGCCAGCTGGGAAGGGACCACGATAAGGGCACGGGCCAACAGGGGCTGCCCGCAGGGGGGAGTTCTCTCCCCACTGCTGTGGACCCTGGTGGTAGACGAGTTACTGCGTGGGCTCGGAGAAGAAGGCGTAATAGTACAGGGCTATGCCGACGACATAGCGATCGCTGTCAGAGGCACGAGCCCGACATGCATGGCCAGGAGAATGCAGAAGGCACTCACACTGGTTCAGGAATGGTGCCACAACCAAAACCTAAGGGTAAATCCGTCCAAGACGGAGATGGTACTGTTCACGAGGAAGCGGAACTTAAAGTTTAAGGCCCCCTCAATATTCGAAGCGGAGCTTCACACCTCCTCGGAGGTAAAATATCTGGGAGTGACCCTGGATAAGAAGCTCACGTGGAAAAGCCACATCACGAAGCAGACCCAGAAGGCGCTTGTCACCTACTGGGCCTGCAGAAGGATGTTCGGCAGCACATGGGGATTAAAACCATGGGTGGTTAAATGGATCTATACGGCCATCCTGGAGCCCCAACTAATATACGCCTCAGTGGTATGGTGGACCTCCATGAGGAGGGACACCCACAGGAGGACATTGGGCAAGGTGTATCGCCTGGCACTGCTGGGGATAACGGGTGCGTTTCCCACCACGCCCACCCTGGCGATGGGGGCCTTGCTGGACCTGCCGCCGCCGCACTTGGCTGCGGAGGCCGGGGCTAGGAAGGCTGCCCTGAGGATACACTTTGCGGGAAGATGGAAAGGCACGGGGAATGGGCACGCGGCGATCCTGCAGCACGTAAGGGACTCGTACGAGGCTCTGGACTGCGGAGGAGACCAATGTGACCCAGCCTACCGCTTCCAACATAACTTCGTCGTTCGCTTTCCAAGCAGGAAGGACTGGGAAGAAAACGAGAAGGAGTTACTCTCTCCGGGGGGACTTATCTGGTATACAGATGGTTCCAAAACCAAAACCGGAACCGGAGCCGGGATATGTGGGGAGAGGCCCAGGGTGGAAAGATCCATCGCCCTGGGCCCACACGTATCGGTCTTTCAGGCGGAGGTGCAGGCTATCAGGACCTGTGCCAGATTGAATCTGGACAGGGGCTATGAGGGCAAGCACATCTATATCTGTAGCGACAGTCGGGCCGCACTGGGATCCCTCCGCAACACGGTGGTGAGATCCAGTCTGGTGCTAGACTGCGTGGACGCGCTGACGCAATTGGCTAACAGCAATCGCGTCAGTCTACTATGGGTTCCGGGGCATGCCGGAATCGAGGGAAACGAAGGGGCAAACGTCAGGGCTCGAGAAGGTGCGCGTAATCTGGATCGTGACCCGTCGTGCACCGTAGGTGTCTCCATGGGGACTGTGAAGGAGTGGACGAGTCCCTGGATCAGACAGCAACTCGAACAACTCTGGGAACGGACCCAACAGATGAGACACGCGAAGGCTCTGCTGAAGCGGCCTTCAAAGAAGATAGGGGCGGCGCTCAGCCGCCTGGATAGGTCGCAGCTGCGACTACTCGTGGGGATGGTCACAGGACACTGGCACACGAGAAAACACCTGGCGCGCCTAGGGATCGGTGAGGGACCTAGGTGCCCGCGGTGCGGGGAGGACGACGAAACGCCGCTCCACCTAATGACGCAGTGCGAGGGTATGGCGGCCCAAAGGCAGTTACTGCTGGGAGCTGCCTTCCACCGCACGTCGAACCTGGAGGACACAACCCTAAGCGGGCTTCTCGAGTTCGCACGAGAGGCCGGCCTAGTGGCAAGCCCTCCCAACTAGGACTGCCCGTACGGGCTCGGGCACAATGGTCCCATAGGACTGAGTGCCCGGAAACCGCCCAGGAAAAAAAAAAAAAAAAACTATATTTTAAAATAAATTTCTTAAATTTATATCGTTTCCCCATTTATTTGCCCGTCCTCCTCCTCGCCATATAATTTTAAGATTCACCGTTTCGGAATTCTCCAGATGTCATATAATTCTGTTTCGTTCGAGCATTCTTCGCACCATCAAATGATATCATGCCGCGCGGCTGCTCCAGAGGAGTCGAATTACGCATGCTATCGCGCGATACGCTGCGATGTTAAATCGGAACGCTTTGAAATACTGTTAGCTTTAGAATGCATGCGATTCTATCCCCTATGTATTGATCTCTCTTTCCCTCCTAGAAT
This sequence comes from Andrena minutula, assembly GCA_929113495.1. Taxonomy (NCBI): domain Eukaryota; kingdom Metazoa; phylum Arthropoda; class Insecta; order Hymenoptera; family Andrenidae; genus Andrena; species Andrena minutula. The sequence continues at coordinate 45,509,902 of OV815993.1, read as the reverse complement.
TTTAACTTTAAAGTAATGCTCCGTCTCTTATGTAGTGGTTTCTCTTTCCCTCCTAGAATTTTAACTTTAAAGTAATGCTCCGTTTCTTTCCCTCGAAGACACGGTGTCGAAAAACGCTGATCTTTCCCGACATCGTCCGATAAAAATAAATTATTGGTTTGGAGAAAAAAAAATTTCTATGACAGCTCCCACCCTAGGTTAGGTCCGGAAAAAAATTTCGGGTGGGCCAAGTTCTGAAAGAGATTTTTTTCGGGGGTCAATGCCTCCCTCTGAAAAATGGGTCCGGTCTGGAGAGGCCTCCGCGGCGGCTCGGCCCGGACTGATCCCCTCCATCGTCGCGGCTTCCCCCACTCCGCGGCGCGTGCGCGCGCAACCTGTCTTCCTCACCCCGCAGGCCCCGCGCCCAGGTTTCCCTCCGGCGCGCTCCCCCGCGCGCCCTCACTTCCCCCCCCCCCCCGCCCCCGCGCTCCCCTCAGCACACCCGAGTTAGAACTGTCCTTGTATTACTACTTGAGGAGAGTGGAAGAAATGAGGGGGGGGGGGGGGGGTACAGTAGAAGAGTGGAAGAGCAAGGATTGTGAACGGCAGGAGGCGAGCGGAAGCGGGGGTCAGTGGTTAGGGAAGGAAGGGGAAGGAAGGGCGTGCGTAGCGGGGGAGGGAGAGCGAGCGAGCGAGCGGAATTGGAGCGAATAGACGTTAAGGCTTTTAGGTTTAAGGTTTAAGTTTAAGAGTAGAGGTTAAGAATTGTAAACCCCGAGGGGAAACAATAAAGTATTACTATATATATCTAGAGACGCGGTAGCGTCTCGACGCCAAGTACATGAAAAACATCCTGTATATGTTGATGTCGCTACCGTGTACCTTTACTCGTCGCGGAGACACTCTAACCTAATTCTGACATTTATACATTAATATCTCATCACGCCTGCAATATTTTGTAAATTAAAGGAATTTTTCTTATGTAAACCGCATATCGGCTATCGAACACGACCAATTTCAATAAAATCGATCCACACATGACAGAGATATCATAATATCGTCTCATGAATCGGTCGGATCCGATAAGGTTTAAGATTTTTCTTCTGATTCTTCTTCTGATTCTCCAAGCCAAATTTTCGTCGAGATAAAACGTATACACGCGTTACACACACACCTTCTTTCGTCGACTTTCGGGATTATTCGGCAGGGATCGTCGTCCGTCATTGTACATACACATACTTATATATACTATTTGGAATTTTATAACCTACCAAGTGATAAGTGTCAAATAAAGTGCGTTGTCCGAATTTGAAATGTCACGAGTTTTTACACTACATAGGAGACTGAATTATTGTCTCAATTAATAAGGTAAGTCGCCAAAATTTTTTTAATAGATTTCTTATGTAGAGTCGCAGACTTGGAAGTTGTCCGGAGATGGCGGAAATAAATTTCTATCTCACAGGAAATTCATAGAATTTCTTGAAACACATAACGCTGCTTACACTGATGTCCCTTTGCATTGCGAAGTACGCTGGCTCAGTGCAGCGAAATGTCTAAGTCAATTCTTTGCTATAAGAAATGAGATCTTCCATTTCTTGCAAGAATATCAAGAAAAAAAGGGAGCAGAATATTTCCCCTTATTAACAGATGCGAGTTTCCTTTGTGAACTCTCACTTATAGTAGATCTGACTAATCATTTAAATACATTAAATTTAAAACTGCAGAAACCCGGTCAAACAATTTCGCAGTTGTTCAGCCACGTCGATTCTTTTCGTACGAGGTGGGTAGTGTATCAAAATCATCTCCTGTTGGATGAAAATTTTTTTTTCTTTTTTCCCTCGTGTAGGGTAATTTTCGAGGAATTCGGCAATGAGTGTGATTTTGATAATCATTTACACGTTCTTCAATCGGTGATAGATCAGTTCGATGAGCGTTTCACTGACTTCGACTCGCTCAGAAATGATCTAATTCTCTTTGAGAATCCCCTCACCGTAAAAATTGAAGAACAGGCCCTCGAGTATCAAGAAGAACTGTGCGATCTTCAGCACGACATTTCTTTGAAAACGAGGGAAGAAAAAGGAGCCGAATTCTTTAAAACGCTGGAAGAATCGACATACCCTAAACTTAGAAATTTCGCGCTCCAAATTTTTTCCATGTTCGGGTCAACATATTTGTGCGAATGTTCGTTCTCAAAAATGCGTGCCATTAAGACAGAACAGCGCACACGGCTAAGCGATTCCTCGCTTTCAACTTTAATACGTAAAACGTCGACCAGCCTCCCCGTTGATATTTTAGAAATGCCCAGCACGTCTAAACGTGCGCGAAAATTAAGTTTTCCCAAACGTATTTAAAATTTTGATAGTAAAACGCGTTTCTTCTATCCATTTTTATCGCGTGACACAGTGGAATAGGCCTACAGGGGATACCACTGTCAAAAAAAAACGCATCGATAATAGTACCCCATGGGTGATGCGGAAATCTATTGATACGGGTGTCGCCCTAATGCGCCACGCGCGGTTCATATGGTACGGGTCTGAGGCGCTCGAAGCTCCTAGGCCCGCCGCGGGAGAAAGGAGGCGTTGCCTCCGAAAAACGGCCGCGGCGTTCACTTTAGTTCCATGCCTGAGATAGATAGTCTCAATTAACAAGGTAAGTCGCCAAAATGTTTTAAATAGATTTCTTATGTAGAGTCGCAGACTTGGAAGTTGTCCGGAGAAGGTTCGACAGAGAAGCATCTTCTTTCGCATAAGTTTCTGGAAATTTGTCAAATAAGGTAAATCAACAAAAATTGTCATAAGACCAGATATTTATATTCCCTCACCTCCTCCACCAACCTTTCCCTTCCACCTCCACACCACCTTTTTCCACCTCCCTCCCCCCTCCTACACCTCATTACCTTTGATTTCCCCACATTTAGCTGTAACCCCTTCCCATTCAAATATCTTTCCAGCCTAGCCATCATCCCCTTCATTCCCTACTCCTCTTCCGCTACCAGCGCCACATCATCCGCATAAGCCAGCGTATACATTTTCTTTCCTCCTAACTTCACCCCTCCCCATCCTCCCCTCTCTAACTCCTCGTCTAAATCCGCCAGTAACAATGTGAATAAACTCGGGCTCTGCGGACATCCCTGTCTAACTCCCCTAGCTGTCCAGAATTCCCTCCCTACCTCCTCTCCCACTCTCACCCTACACACCGTTTCCTTCAGCACCTCCTCACATCTTTCCACTAGCCCCTCTCTCACCCCCCTCCTCCGCAGCGCCCTCACTAACACCTCCCTGTCCACCGAGTCAAAAGCCGCCTTTAGGTCTATAAAGAAGATCACCAGCTTTCTCTCCTTCCTCATCACCTGCCTGTTTATCAGGTAGTTTAAAACATAGATGTTATCAATACATCCTAATCCTCTCCTAAAGCCAGCTTGACTCGGTGGCAGTAACTTCTTTTCCTCCACTTCCTCCCTTAATCTCTCCGCCAACACCGACGCGTACACTTTGTACGCCGTCTGCGTCAGCGTAACCCCCCTGTAGTCCTCTACCCTCTTTCCGTTCCCTTTCTTCATCACCGGTACCACTTCCTTCCCTCCACTCTTCCACCCATCCTTCCCCCTTCCATACCTTATTACATATTTCCCATAGCCAATCCTGCACCTCTTCCCCCCCATATTTCCATACCTCATTAGCTATACCATCCCCCCCTCCCGCCTTACCCTCCTTCAGATACCTCACCACCCTTCTCACTTCCTCCTTACTCAGCCCCCCCTCCTCGTCCTCTCCCCTCCCTCTTTCTCCCCCTTTTCTCACCCTCCATTCTACCCCCCCCCCCCTAATAACCCCTTAAATAATCCTCCCATTCCTCCATTTTTATACCCTCCTCCACCCTCCTTCTTCTCCTCCTCTCTCTATTTATTAGTTTCCATGCCTGCTCTTCCGTCTTCACCCCCTCTACCTCCTTCTCCCACCTCTCTGCTTCCTCCCTCTTTTTTGCCTCACACATGCATCTATATTCCTTCTTCTTTACCCTATACTCTTCTCCATCTCCACCCTCCCTCCTCCACCGCTTCAACTCCCGTCTCACCTCCCGCTTCTTCTCCTTATACTCCTTATCCCACCACCCTCTCCTTCCTCCCCTCTCACTTCCTTGCCCCATCTTCCCTATCACGCATTTTACCCTATCCCTCAGCTCCCCCCATCCTTCCTGACTCCCTCTATCTCCTCCCTCTCTCTTACCAAATAATCTTATAAACTCCTATCTCCCCTCCTCTGTCCAGTTCCCCCTCCCTACCCCTTTTCCCTCTCCCTTTTTCCCCCTTCCCTCCCCATCCCTGCATTCCCCCTTCAACCATACTACCATTGGGTGATGGTCTGAATCCACCCTCTCACCCACTTCCATTCTCTCTACCCTCTCCCTCGTCTCCTCATTCCCCAACACGTAATCAATTACTGAACTCCCCCTCCCACCCGTGTACGTCCACTCGCCGTCCTCATCCCCTTCTACATTTCCGTTAATTATCCCCCATCCCCTCTCACCCAAATAGCCACATAACCTCCTCCCCTCTTCATTCACCTCTTTGTCCTTAGACCTCCTACATTCCACCACCATCTCTCCCTCCTCTCCCCCCCATATCTCCCCCCCTTCACCTCCGGTCATTGGATTGAAATCTCCCCCTATCACCACTCTTACTCCTTCCTCTCTCCCCTCCGTCCACTCCTTCAATTCCTCCAGTTTCCTCTGCATATCCTTATTTACGTATACCCCCACCACCCTCCACCATTCCCCTCCCATCTTCACCTTCTTCGTTATTATCCCCTCTTTCTCCCCTTCCTCCTCCTCCCTTGTTTCCAACCCCTTCTTCACCCCCATTATCATACCCCCTGTTACGAGCCGGGGCTGCAGCAACGCGAGAGGCCAGCGAGAGGGGTATTTCCCAGGGAATACGGATATGAATTTGTTAGTTAGGTGCACGGACGAACCTGATGCGAAATCAGGGAGCCTCTAGGAATGGAGTCAGACACGGATGAACCTGATGCGTAATCAGGGAGCCGTAGGAGGGTGAAACGTCGTGAACAAACCCGATGCGAAATCGGGGAGTCACTAGGATAAAGTTCACAGACGAACCTGGTGCGAAACCAGGGAGCTGCTGGGAGGTTGGATTATTCACAGACGAACCTGGTGCGAAACCAGGGAGCTGCTGGGAGGTTGGATTATTCACAGACGATCCTGATGCGAAATCAGGGAGCTGTTCGGAAGTAGGTAGACTTACAGACGAACCTGATGCGAAATCAGGGAGCTGTTCGGAAGTAGGTAGACTTACAGACGAACCTGATGCGAAATCAGGGAGCTGTAGGATACGGACGAACCTGATGCGAAATTAGGGAGCCGTAGGAGAGGTGAGGTTTCGTGGACGAACCCGATGCGAAATCGGGGAGCCACTGGGTTGGAGAAGATGACTTGCTTTGGTAAAGAGGTGCGAACGAACCCGATGCGAAATCGGGGAGTCGCGGGAAATGTTAGTAATGCCTCGTAACTCTTAATTAATATTTGAAACAACTCGAGCGGTAAAGTTGTATCACTGGGTGAGTGCTACTAATATTATAAAGATCACTGGGTAAAAGATGGGTTTAACGAATCTACTCGATTTAGACGTGAACACCATAAGTATATTGAATAGACAATTAATGCAAATGTAAGTGTCGCGATTAATAATTAAATAGAATGTGTGTATGTTACCACTAATTGCACGGTGTTGACGCACTGGCGATGCGGGGCGTACGATTGGATATTTCAATGTTCCAAATAGAATATAAACCGAACTCACGGATTCTACAAGATTAACTTTGATTCCGACGGAGACTTTAGTCTGATCGATATGAATCTAACCAACTCTGTACGAGCGTGACACAACATGACGTTACGCGTGACTCTATAGCTTTGAACCAACGAGGGTAGAAACGGAAGGGTTTATATAGTCCCAAAAATGAGTGGGGATGCGTTAGGAATTTCCATATAAGGAAATCCTTCGGGGTCGTCGTCGTGTCACTCAGTGTTGCCAGATTTTTTACAAGAGTTGACGTCAACCGAGTTGTCTAAAGTCGCCCAAAATCGCCGATAGTTGCGACAGTGCTGCCAATCCCTGTGAGAAAATATTGAAGGTGTTTTTAACGAAAATAAAAAAAAATAAAACTATAATCATTCGCAAACAATAATTTATATCAATCTAACATACCCAATGAAAATACATAAATTGACTTATCACAAACTTACCAGGAAAAGAAGCTTCCTGTTCCCATTCTTTCTTGTGTTTTTTATTGTATTTTGTCCATTTTCCCATTATTATTTTATATGTATGAATATGAAATGTATGAAATAACCGTAAACGGAATGTTAGAATTCTTTAGTAATTTAGGGGAAGAAAATACATACCCAATCACAAATTCGGCTACCAACATAAAATGTTAAAACATACAATTTACCAACATAATAAATATTCATCACCAAACCCAGAGAAACGTGTATTGAAATATTAAATTGCACTGAATTTCTTCTAAATAGTACCAGAATTTGAAATCGCCAATGATTTCTTTAAAATCGCCCACTTTGCGACTTGCGATTTCTTCAAAATAGCCGTCGCAATTTTGTTTCAAAAGTAGCCCAATTGGCGATAAATCGCCCAATCTGGCAACACTGGTGTCACTCCCGTTCTCACGGTCGCGATGCAGATGGTAGAGATCTTGACCTCCATTAGTGGGGGTTGATAAGCGGAAGGCTTTTAGGGCGTTTTCCCTTCGCAGACGCGAGCTCGAAAGACGGTTGAGAGCGACGTATGGGAAAATTCCACATACGTAACACCCCCATTGCCCTTCCTTTCTTACTCTCCCTCTTTGCCCACTGCTTCTCCCACACATATCCTTTTGGCATCTTATTCCACACCCCCTCCCAGTCTTTTTCCTCCACCCATGTCTCACATAGGACCACTACATCCCATTCCTCAAACCCTTTCCAGAAGTCCACATCTTTATTCTTTACCCCCGCTACGTTCCAAAAGGCCACCTTATTTCTTCCTACCTTTGCCTCCTCTCCACCCCCCCCTAACCTCTCTCCCCTCCTCCCCTCCCCCATTTCTCGTTTCCCTGCTTCTCCATCCATTTCTCGCATACCTCGTCCCATCTCTTCAACCTCCCGTTCACCCACATTTTCATGTACCCTATTTGTACATTATTCCCCCTTCTCCTCTCCTCCTCTGCCTCTCTCTCTATCTTCCATTTCCCTCTTCTCTCCTCCTCCGTGAGGTTGTCCTCAATCCTCTCTTTCCCAGCCTTCAACTTTTTCCTCGCCTCCATTGCTTTCCTCTTCTCTTCCCTCCCTGCTAATTTCACGAGCACCATTCCTCGTCCATTCCCTCCCGCTTTCCCTATCTTTGTCACTTCCTTTACCCCTCCCTCATCCAATCCCAACCTCCCCCATAACTTCTTCACACCCTCCTCTACTTCCCTTTCCCCCACCCCCAAACCCCTTATTATCACATTGTTCCTTCTGCCTTCTCTCTCCTTCTTATCCTGCTTCACCTCCATCTTCCTCAGCCTCAGTCTCCATTCCTCCACCTGTCCTTCCTCCATCACCTCCTTTCCCTCTCTCCCCCCCTTTTCCCGTTTCTCTACCCCCTCCATCACTTCCACCATCCTCCCAACCCTGCTTTCCAACTTCTCTAACTTTTCCTCTATTCCTTCCCTCCTTGCCTTCTCTTCCCTCCTCCACTCTTCCCACTTCCTTCTTTCCGCTCTCCATTCCTCCTCTATCCTTCTTCTTTCCTCCCTTTCTCTCCTCGACTCCTCTTTCATCTCCCTTATCTCCATTACCAGCTCCATCAACCTTTCTTCTATCCCCCCTCCCCCCTGCTTTCTCCCCATTTCGTCCCCTTTTACCGGCGACCTTATCGTTTTCCCGCTCCTCTTAAACTCTACCCTCCCCTCCCCCTCCTTCGTCCCCACCTCCTCCTCTCTCCCTCTTTTTTCCCCCCAACAACTCTCTACACTCCCCACACTACTCCCCATACTACTACCACTGTCCTTCCTCTCCCTTTCTCTTCTCACTTCACTTCCCTTGTACTTTTCCTTCTCACTCCCTCTACTCCCTTCTCCCTAGTAATAATACATGAGAAATCAAAAATCACAATCACAAAAAATTGAGGATAATAATAACAAAATAAAAAGAAGTGAAATCAAAATGAGCTGCAAGTACATACAGGTGCTTTCCAACTGCGCCTAAGATGATACAACTATATATAATAACATATACACAGCTAAAATGCTGTGTTCATACATTCAATTACTCATATCGCGGACATGTTAATTAATCCATAAAAAATAATCCCATTTAAAACCATTGTCTTAAATTAATAGATTTATTACAAAATTAATGATATACAACAATTGCGCCAATTATAACAATGGCTATTTATACAAAGAAAAAATATATTAAATAATATTAAACAGATATATTTTTATAGAAATCAATATTTTAATACGAATAAATATTTTATTCAAAATATTTGGCGCTGCGCCCCGAATTGGTGTTGCTATACTCAATAAACATGTATATTATAACAAACTTTCTAGTGCGTTCGTCTGTATGTGTGCATGTGCATATGCTACGTATGATATTAGAATATATGTAGAATAAATCTGACTGCGTTTCTAATATGTGTATGTATTTCTTTATGTATTTTAAATTGTAAAGGAGTTATTGTAAATTATTAATACTAAGACAATTAACATTTTTCCGGTTGCGCAGCGCCAAGTATTTTGAATAAAATATTTATTCGTATTAAAATATTGATTTCTATAAACATATATCTGCTTAATATTATTTAATATATTTTTTCTTTGTAGTAGTAAATAGGTTTATTTTTCGCCTTTCGGCCTCAAAATGGGGTTACATGTGTTATGTGTGTAAGTGTTTCTGGGACTGTTAATTCAAAATTGTGATTTCGTTTTGACTTCTTCCTTCATCTTGTTCTTCTTTTCTTCTCCTTTTTTCTAGAACCATTCGCATCCACTCCGCTCCTTCTTCTTCTCCCTTTAGTATCCCTCTGATCGTTGCGTTTTCTCTTTTCAGATCCTTACAGTCTTGTAGCATGTGACCCAGCGTCTCTCTAGCCCCATTACATAGTCTGCATACTGTCTCTTTTTTTTCCTTCCAGTAGTTGCTTCCCCGCTCTTCGTTCCCACATCTGAACCTTGCAATCATGCTTTGGTCTCTGCCTCTGTAGTTTCCGTTTAGGTAATTTGCTCTCTGGTTATCCCTGATTTCTGTGTAATGTGCGTTGTATCTACCTCCTTGTATTCTGTCGTATTGCCATTGGATCTGCTCTACCCTGTCTCTTTGCGCCAGTTCCTCGGCAAACTCTCTTCCCCTCCTTCTTTCTATTTCTATTTCTTGCATATTCATAATTTTTTGCCTGTAGTATGAGTCTCTCATCTCCTCCCATTTCGATTTTTTCTCTGCTTGCTTCGTGTCTATTTCCCTCCAGCATTCTTGTACTATTGTATTCTTATTCAGGCGTTTCGCTTTCTCCTCATATTTTATTGCTCTTTTCCCAGCTTCTATCCTTATTTTGTCCGGTTTTGTTTCCTCCAAAATTAGATATGCAGGTGTATTGAAGTCCAGACCTAAAGTCCACCTTATGTATTTCTCCTGTATTTTCTCTACTTTTTCTGCTTCCATCCATCCCCAAATTTCTGACGCGTACAACAAGATACTTTTCACTATGCTTCTGAATATTCTCATTCTTCTCTCTAAATTGTTCTTGAACATTCTTTGCCCTATTCCCCATATCTGCGCCATTGCTATTCTAGCTTTCTTTGTGACTTCCCTTATATGCATCTCTCTGCCCCCATTATTCTGGAAATTATACCCTAAGTATTTAAACTCCTTTATTTCTTCCAGACTGTGTCCCTGCCAGCCCCATTCTTCTCTCTTCTTCTTTCCTCTTCCTTTATGGAAAATCAGCACCTTAGATTCCTCTGCGTTCAGTTGCAACCCTTTCCTTTCAAGGTATTTTCCAAATCTTCGTATCATGTCCTTAAGATCCTTTGGTTCATTTGCTAGCAACGTCCGCATATGCTAGAGTCCAGATTTTTTCTTTTCCTACTCTGACTCCTCCTGCTTGGTTTTTCCTCATGGTTTCCTTCAAGTCCGCTACATATATTGTAAATAACGTTGGACTCAGTGGGCATCCCTGTCTTATCCTTTTTATTGTCCAGAATTTGGATGACATTTCTCCGTTTGCTTTTATGGTATTTCTTGTTTCCTTGTAAATTTCTCCGATTCTCGTCCTCAAGCGTTTACTTATGTCCTTTCTCTTCATGATGTTCTGAAGTTTTACTCTATCCACATTGTCAAATGCCGCGCTTAGGTCCGCGAAAAACGTATACAGCTTCCCCCCTTTTTTCTGTATGTCTCTGTTAGCTACATAGTTCAGAAAAAAAATGTTATCTGTTGTCGACCTACCGCTCCTGAATCCTGCTTGCGTTTCTGGTATTATGTGGTTCTTTTCCAATTCCTGTTTTAATCTTCTTTCTAGGACCATACATATATTTTGTACGCTGTGTTTAGGATCGTTATCCTCCTGTAGTTGCTTACCTTTTCTCTATCTCCTTTTTTGAATATTGGTGAAATCACCCCTTCTTTCCACCTCTCCGGGAATCCTTCTCCCTTCCACACATTATTGAAAATTTCTGTGATCCTTTTTACTATTTTCACGTTACCGTAAATCCAGGCTTCATTTTCTATTTTGTCTTCCCCTGCTGCTTTCTTCTTTTTTAATTTCCTGATTTGTTCTTTTACTTCTGCTTCTGTTATTTCCTCCTCCACTTCTCCTTCCATGTTGTCTATTTTTTCCAACTCTCCTACATTTTTTCAGTCGACGCCTTCTAGTAATGTTTTAAAATGATCCTTCCGTTCTTTTAAGTCTATGTTATTGGAGATCCTTTTCTTTCTTTGTTTATTTATATATTCCCATATTTGATTTTCTCCCTTTAATTGCATTATCTCATTTTCTATGTTATCTTGTAATTCCCTTCTCCTTTCTTTGCACACTTTTTTGTACTTCCTTCTTTTCTCCTGATAGTCTTCTTTGTCTCCTTTGCCCCTTCTCCAGTTCCTCAGTGCTCTTCTGGCTCCTCTTTTCTTTTTTGTACAGTTCGAATTCCACCACTTAAAGCTGCTCAATTTCCATTTCTGTATTTTTACTTCTTCTTTCCGTACTGCATTATTTATTTTTCCTACCATTTCTTCTACCATTTCATTCACCTCTGTCGTATTGAAGCTTATTTTGTTTAATTCCTTTTGAAACTCTCTTTTCCCTTCCTCTGTACAGACTCTTCTCTCTCTCCACCCCTCTTCCTGATTTCCCCTCGCTCTTTTATTTTATTTCCCCCATATAGTTCTGCTATCAGAGGCATATGGTCTGACTCAACCCTTTCTTCCACTGTGAATTTCTTGATATCTTCTTTCGCCTTGACATTTGTTATTATATAATCAATTACCGTACTGCCTCTCGGCCCCGTGTATGTATACTCTCCTTTATCATCTCCCTCCATATTCCCGTTCAGAATATTCCATCCTTTTTCCTCCACCATCTCTAATAACAACTTTCCTTCTGTGTTTTTGACTTTGTCTTTTGATCTCCTTACGCCATGCTTTTCTTCTATTCTAAAATCGCCCCCTTCCTGTCCAATTCTCACATTGAAATCTCCTCCAATTATCAGTTTCTCCACTTCCTTCTCTTCTATTACATGGTCCAGCTATTGTTTCGTATCCTTCATATCTCTGCTGTACACTGTTATTACTCTCCATTTTTCATTCTGTATCCTGATTCTCCTCTCTTGGATATGTTCTGTTCCAGAGTTCGATTCCCCCTCTTCTATGTCCTTTCTTATACCTGTGATAATTCCGCTTATCGCTCTCCCTTTTTTTTCTCTGTGGTGGCATATTTACATTTCCATGAGAATTCTTGTGGCAAATTTTCTTTCAATCTTTCCCATTGTTTCTCTTCAATCCACGTTTCTACTAATCCTATTACATCGAGTTCTTTTAAAAAATCCCAAAACTGTTTGTCTTTGCTGAACAATCCTGCTACATTCCAGTATGCTATTTTAAATGTATCTATATTTCTTTGATTTCTTATTCCTTTCCCAATTCTGTGTACCCCCTCTCCCCGCATATCTGCGTCCGCAGGCACGCGGGGAACGGGTGTTGGTACTGCCTTTTGTCGTGCTTTCGTTGTCCTTGTAAGCTCTGCGATCCTCCAATAATTTAGAGGATCACAGAACTTTACCGACTCCAAAAATTTACTTTGTTACAAAGTATAATCGGAAGAAGCACTAGGAAACAGTTTCAATAGTATTTTAACACAAGATTTATTTAGAAACGATTAAAGCGAGCGATACGATAATTTTAGACGACTAATTTAACACGACGGTTATAATTCAAGATATGTACAGAAGTCAAACACACAGAATAAGTAAAGAACGATTTTCACACACAATTTACAATATCTAGTTAATGTTTAAATACAATTAAGCTTTAAAACGTGCAAGAAACTGGCGAAGCAAAGGCGCGCAGCGTGATAGAATAAGATTCGAAGCAATGTCGAACATATAGCGCAAGCAAAGTGCGTAAGCGAAAGTATAAGATTCGAAGCAATGTCGAAAGTATAGCGCAAGCAAAGTGCGTAAGCGAAAGTATATTACCCAAGCGTGATGACTGGAACAGAGTGGCCGATTCCCAGAAATCAGCGTCAATTTCTAGGAAGCGCAAGCCTTCCCCTTCCATGGATCGCGAGTCGATGGAAGGGGACGCGATCCGCGCTCCACATGAGTGAGCAGGCCGTTGCCACCTGCCTAATTAGCATTAATCGACAATAGGTGTCGCGAATAGGCCTCTTTTCCGAACAACTTCTTTCAGCCCACCTTCCTCTTTCCAACTTTCACCTTTGCCCCTTGCTCCATTTCCGCCTTGGCAATATCTTTAATATTTTTTTGTATCTCCCATTCTTTTTTCGTCAGGTCATTGTCAATAAACAGCCTCTTCTCTTTCAATGTACTCTTCTTTAGCATTACTGCTCTTTTCTGTTGCCAGCTTTTTAACTTCGCTATCAGTAGCCCTCTTTTCTCTCCCTTTCCTACCCAATCGGCTTCCTCGATTTCTACTTCTACCTGCAATTCGTGCCTTAACACATATTCTACCGTATCCTTCGGCGTCTCTTTACGCGGTAAATCCTCTCCCCTTAGAGAAATATTATTTCTTCTCTCTCTTTTCTCTCTAGCCTCTTCCTTTCTTTCTAGCCCCTCCAGTCTTCCTGTGAGCCCCTCTGCCTAATCCTTCTTGGCTTCCAGTACTTCTATCCTTCCTCTCATTTCCTTCCTTTCCTTTTCCCATATCTCATCCCTACTCTTCCACTCGTCCCTCAGATCCTACATTCCCTGCCTCAGATCTCTAATATCTTTCCTCAACTCTTCCATGTCTTTCTTAACTGCTAGCACAGCTTCCATCAATTTGTCTAATTTTACATCCATTTCTTTTTCCTGATCTGTCTTCTGACTGTCTGGCGTTTCTACAGTTCGTATTACTACCTCGGTTTTCTTCGTCGGAGGCGACCTCCGTACTTTCCTCGCTTTTAAGAATCCTTCCTCTATTTCCTTTTCGGCCCTTAACCTCTCCTGCTCCTCCTCGTCCTCCCGTTTCCTCTTGAATGAATCCAGTATCGAGCTTTCACTATCCGCTCTTCTTCTTCCCAGCTATTCTGCCAACGATGGTCATCCCCTTCTTCTCGTTTCCTTTTGCACTTCCCCGCCTTCGTCTGCTTGGTTCATTAGAGTTACCGCTCTTCTTTACCTACTGCTGTCTCCGCTTTGTCTTCTTGCTTCTTCCACTCCCGTAGATGTCACTTATCCTTGCCACGTATCTTATACTTCGTTGCACTCGTTTCACACCTTCTCTTCTTCACCGTTTTTCTCTCCCTTAGTCTCTTTATTATCTGTCGACTATACTGTCCACTAGGGTGTCCCTTATAATACCAATTTTTTAAAATTTTATGGCTCCCCTTGCGAGGGGTTGTTTTTCCTTTTTTTCCTTTTAATAATGCAAGTTCGTTCGCATTCATTCAGTTCGATCAGATGATATTTCACCCTGCCACAAGCGGTTTGAATTTGATAAAAACTGCATTTTTTTATATATTCGTTATTTTTGTTTTATTATACTTGTCCGGGGTTTATATAACATAGTTCTTATACAACAGGGTCTTTGAAGGATTTCTTTATGTTATATAATATGATATACAAAATACCGTGTAAAAAACATTAAGAAAATTAAACAAAATCTACGTAAACTTAAGATGTGCTTTTGAATAGAGCTTCTTTAGTACATGTTGAAGTCTCGCGACGTGAGGCCTGCGTTACAATTAATAAATCCTGTAGATTTGCTTCAGACTTGACTTGTTCCAAATACTCCTGTGTCAATGCCACACCCCTCTCTACCACGTCATTTGTTACATTCATGTCTGAAAAAAAACATACAAGCAACTTTGTAATCTTGCAGCGAATGCCAGGTTGCAGGATCATGACGTATGAATTTGTATTCCAATCCAAACCTTTCAAAGAGTTTAATAGTATTTGGGGTTACAAAATCACTCATATCTTTTTTAAGCCAACCGATAACATCTTTTGGTCTTAATACTAAGCGTTGTAATCCGGAACGCTTAAGAGCACATGACGAGGTAGAGCTGCTACTGGTAAAATCTTTTGGAAAAATCTTTTCTACCATTTTCCGTTTTACTGAAAGGCATACATCTCTGTCAAGAAGTGATAACCCTACCAATTCCTCAGTCATGTACCACAAATGTCCCGTGAATTTCTTTAAGGCCACATCAGATATGGACTTGTCAGTCTTTTCATAAAGTTTAAGTTCCTTCAAAAACTGGAAGTCGTTCCGGGGCGCGTTTATCGCATTGCATGCAGTAAACCAATATTTTAAATACACTAACACCACGAAGACACTCATTGTTATTAATCCTCTCTTTTCTCTGTCCGTCATTTTCACTTGATCTCCGAACAGGATCATTTTAATTGAATAAATCGCTCTTGACATGAAACGTGCGTTATGGATCGCGCCCGGTTTGTAAAATTTGATTCCGTGTGGCGGAGTCCCTCCCCAAAAAATGCACGCGAGCTCCAGCAACTCTCTATAGTCGTCACGATAATGTTTTTCAGTTAACTTTTGCTCCACAAATTGAAGCAATTCATCTAATTTTCCTCTTAGGATCGGGGCAATCTCGTCGTCTTCTATTCCAGTTGAAAATTTCTTCTGGTCAATATTGGGCCACTGAGTTTGCAATCTTTTAAAAATATAAATGTCTGGTCCCGACGAAACAGAGACCGTAGCTTCAAACACACTCTTCAGAACTATCGCTGCCATGTGGTGTCTGCACGCAAGATATAGAAGTGTCTTCCCAAGTTGTTGCTCAATTAAAACACATGCCCATTTTTTCCGTCCAGTATTTGAACTTGTTGTATCTGTGCAAACAGCTTGCACCATGTCACAAAGTCCCCATTCTTTTAGTAGAAACACTACTGCATTCGCCTGCTCAGCGCCTGTTCCATCGAGCAGTGCCGGGGAGCCAAGTAGTTGATCATGCATGCCAGGACTGGTAATCAGCACGGGTAACCGTTCCACTATAGTACCACCGTTTAGTGTCATTCTTTTGCCGTCAAAATGTACAACTAACTTTGATTTGTTATCCAGTTTTTTTAGAAAATCGGATTTGATTTGTTTAGCATTCTGATTTCTATATTTTGTCCTCGTTCGGTGCATAGAGCTCTTATTCACATTTATTTCAGATGGACTGACGTTGAAATTTTCAGCAGTGTAAAATACAATTTTTGTCGCTGATCTAATGCTAACTTTACTAGCATCAAGTGTGGCTGCTAATTTTGATGAGATAGCATTTTTGCGGCCTCTTTTCTTCCTTGCAGGTTCTGTTTCCAGTGTGTCCTTAGTACTCGGCGTTGGTGATAGGAGCATCTCAATTTTAGCAGAATGCGACTGGTCATCTACGCTGACATCGGTGCTGTCTGAGCCAAAAGAGCTAATGGCCACTGTACGCCATTCATTGAATTTTGTACGGGCACCAGGATAATAGAAATCATAATGAAATACCTATGCATTTGTTTATATAGAAATTAAATTAATTCCACTTACACATTTTCATTTCTTCTTGACAACGCTTCTTCCTTTTCAATAACTTTGTCTCCCTCTCTGCTGCTCTTGTCTCTCTTTTATGAAGGTTCATATCAAGGGAACGCATACAACCAACACGTCCTTTCTCTCGTTGTAATATTAAAAACTGTCTGTCCTCTTGATTCTTGATTCGTGTCATTGCGTCCACAGGAGCAATGTCAAACAAATCATCAAACGTGTTTTGGAAAGCAGCTTCTCTTGTTATTTGAGTAGAATCACGCCTCTTCGCTGTTTTTTGAAGTGATCTCCATTCGTTATACACATTTTTTAGCTGAGTCACAATACATCCTTTTGATCGGGTAGGAATACGCGCCTTTCCCCAAACTTGCATTACTTGTTGTGCTGTGACAGAGTATGCTTTAGTTCGAGAGCCTTTTACTGGTTTAGCACGTAGATGATAAATTAAAAGTTTCAACACCTCCAAATTCGAAGGTAATCTTGCTCCACTAAATTTATCTTCTGTATGATTTATTAAATAAATACTCTGCCTCAATTTTCTTTTCGTTGTACTACTCTTTTGAATATTTAAATCCATTTTAAGCGAAATTTTACTTATGTAGGAGGAAAGATAACCACAGAGGTGAGGAAAAAGTATAAGACAAGTCCAACATTCGTGTTCACGTCTCGGGACGATTTCTACGGCCGGCGACGCCGCACCGATCCTCATTTGTTTAAAAAAATGCGGCAACGCCGAATGCCGATTGTCGAATGTCGTCAACTGTTGGTGAAAACACAATCATGGCGCGCATTATTGGATTCTCTTTAATCCTGCCACGCGCGCTCGCGTAAGAATTGAGCTGCGCAGTCCTTCACTTATTTTGCACGTTTCGAAGATCTTGTGGCAGGGTCAAAACTCAACGTATCGAGGTCAAATTTTGAATAAGTGCTCTACATGTGAAAAGGAACAAATTAAAAAAACTTCTCTCAGTCAATTAGAATGTCGAATTTTAAGGGACACCCTACTGTCCACCGAAACCTTGTCTACTCCCCTCAAACAGGGGTACAAACTGGTTACCTGAGTCAGCTGTAGCTGCATTTCGAAGGCTTTCAAAACTCGCAATTCCATACATGTACGAATTAAATATTTAAAAAACTGTACTATTGTCAAAAATGCAACTATTTCACATGAAATTTAAAATGAACCTGTATATACCATTGTATACCTTTTTTCTACAAGCTGTATGGGCCTTTAAATGAAAATGTTTAATATCTCCATCGTTTATGGATATACGAAGAAACTCTTCAGACAAAAGTTGTAGCATATAAAGAGGCGAATATAATGGAAGGAAATTTTTTTTTCAAGGTCACTCTTTCGAGTTTTCAAGGTCACGGACGTTTTTCTTGTTAACAATCATATATGCTGTGTATATATTCTTAAACAGAAAAAAAAATACAAATTCAACGATATATCATAATGTATATTTATGTCAAGGTTTCAAAAGTTCAAAATTTTCAAATTCGTTGCGCGTCCTTTTCCCGTGGTCCAATCGGGCTGAAATTTTTTTTAGATCATTTTCCCACCAAGTGTCACATTTCTGGCGTACGGGACCAAAAAAATTTCACAAAAAAATTTTCGTCAAGAGTAGCTAAGGTCCACCCTAATGTACATGTACATAAACATATACATATACATATACAGTAAAGTCTCGTTAGCCGCTCGCTGGTCGGGACTGGCGTTGAGCAAGTATCATGACAGATCCCTAATTTCGGGTCTGAGTTTCTCGCTTCTTTCTGGCCGAAAGGGGGAGCGAGATGGACAGACGCGAGCGCTCCATGTAATCGTAACTACTCGACGCATGCGCGCGACGGTCAGATAGCCAAGGACGGCTCCAGTCTTTTTTGCGCCATAGGCGAACTTGTCCCATTGAGCTCTTTATTATAATACATTTATTAGAGTTTATTGATGACCTTACTCTGAATTTTTTATTCATAGTTTAAAACAGTTGCAGAACAATTTGTAATATTGAATTTTAAAGTTTATTTTCAACAATACCAGCAATGAAAATACCATTTTGCACTACATATATACACTCTTTGACTATATACATACTGGCTTGTCTCTATAAGCAAAATTAGGCGACTGCCTAGGGTTATTCACTTTGATTCGGATGTATAGCATACAGGGTCATCGTTTAATCCTGCAACCCGTGCGCGCGCTAACTTGTAAAATGGGAACACCGCCTCACGGACGCACTGTGAATGGGAACACCGCCTCACTGAACTTTCCGATCAGAAAGTGAGCTGGAGTGAGCGTGGCGATGTCTTCTGGATCATCGCTGAGAGGCTCGAGTGGTCGTGAGTTGAGCATGGCTTCAATCTGTGTGAGAAGCGTGCTGAACTCTTCATAGGTGAATACGGTTTCATGAACAGTCCGTCGTAGATGATACTTAATGGATTTAACCACTGCTTTCCATTTTCCTCCCATATGAGGTGCTGCTGGTGGATTGAAGCACCATGTTGTGTTGTCGTTGACGAACAGAGAAGCCAGTTGTTGATTCTGTTGTGAGCCTTGAGTGAACATGCTCTTGAGAGTGGCGTCAGCACCAACAAAGTTGGTTCCACAATCCGAGTAGATGATGTGTGGAATTCCTCGCCTGGATGAGAAGCGCCTATACGTTGCAATGAATCCCACGGATGAGTAGTCTGTCACCAGTTCGAGATGGACAGCTGACGTCGTCATACACACAAAAATACTCCTCGCCCTTTCCACGTCTTGAGTGTGATTGGACCAGCATAATCAATTCCAATGTTGGTGAATGGTAGTGAGGGTGTGACTCTAGAAAGAGGTAGTTAGCCCATCGTCTGATGGGCACGGATCCCCCTTTGTCGAGCACACACCACACACCGCAGAATATGAGGTTTCACTGGAGCTCGACCTCCGATGATCCAGTAGGTTTGTCTGACGTGGGGGAGAGTGAGTTGAGTTCCTTTTTTGTGTGAGTGGTCTATAATCAGATCGGACAGACGTGAGTGACGAGGCAAGATTGCAGGCTGTTTACCTTCGTAATTGATATGAGCGTTACGAAGTCTGCCTCCTACTCGTACGACGCATTGTTCGTCGATGAAGGCGGTGAGTTGACTGAAGACGTGAGATGATGGTAGCGTTGAGCCCGAACTGATGAGTTTGAATTCGTGCTTGTAGTAGAGTGCCTGCGTGGCCTTTATCCAGAAGATGCGGGCCAGTTCCAAATCCTTTGGTGTAAGTAAAGTGAGTGGCAATGAGACAGGCAATTTCCTTAGCTTTGAAATGAATCTGAAACAAGCTGAGGCAATGCGAAAGAGTTTTTTAAGCGTTGAGAATTTATATATGAGGTCCCAGTGGTATTTGATTTCTTGAATGTTGAGTAAGGTCGAGGTTCCTGGACGAGCCTCTAACTCAATTGAGTTGTCCAGTACAGTTGATTGTGATGGCCATGAGTCACTGGGTTGAGTAAGCCATGGTGGTCCCGTCCACCGTAGCTGATGCCGTTCAAGCTGTGATGTTGTAAGGCCTCGGATGCACAATCAGCTGGGTTCGAGGTACCTGGAACGTGTCTCCAATTTGCTTGAGGGGTGAGTTCTTGAATTTGAGTAACACGATTCCTGACGAACTCCTTCCAGCGTGAGGCTTGAGCATTGATCCATATAAGTGCCACTTGAGAGTCCGTCCACAGATGAGTAGATGCAATGTTGAGTTGAAGAGTTGCTTGAACATACTTGGCAAGCTTTGCCAGTATTAATGTGGCTGTGAGTTCGAGTTTCGGGATTGTGAGTTTCTTGAGTGGTGCTACCTTAGTTTTGGAGCACACGAGTGTCGACACTTTGAGATTTGTGGACGGTGAAGTTACGGTAATGTAAATTACCGCTGCCATGGCGAGTTGAGAAGCATCAGAGAATCCGTGTAGTTCCACGGTAGAGTTGGAGTAGGTGTTGAACCACCTAGGAATATAGAGCCTGGACAGGCTTGTTCGTTCTTCTCCGATGGTGTTCCAACGAGATGTGATTTGATGTGGCAGTGGATGCTCCCAACTGAGTTTGTACAACCACAACTCTTGCAAAAGCATTTTCGCGCGAATTACGACTGGTGAGAGGAAACCGAGTGGATCAAATATTTGAGAGACCTCTGAGAGAATGAGTCGTTTCGTTGGGACTGAGGTTGAAATTTGCTTTGATACAAATGTGAAGTTGTCTTGGAAGCTGTTCCATTGCAATCCGAGAATTTTGGTATGGCAGTCGTCGAGTGAGATTGTTGAGCTGTCAGCTCGTGAGTTGGGAGAAATCGCCTCGAGTAATGCAGGATATGTAGAGTGCCACTTGGCGAGTGGAAAGCCTCCCGCGTGACACAGGTCTTTAAGGTGTTGTGCAATTTTGATGAGTTGCTCACCTGTGTCTGCGCCGCCAAAGATGTCATCGACATATCGTGCATGAATGATAGATGGTACAGCCAATGGGAAGCGATGCCCTTCATCCTCGGTCAGCTGTAGCAATGCTCGGACAGCCAGAAACGGTGCAGCCTTGGCTCCGTATGTGACTGTCGTGAGTTTGAATGATGTTTCCTCTCCTTCCTCATCTACCCACAGAATGCGTTGGAGATCTTGATCGTCTTCGTGGACTCGGATTTGCCTGTACATTTTTGTAATGTCTGTGACGAAGATGTAATTGTGTTGTCGAATCCACAGCAGCACGTCTGAGATGTTGAGTAAGAGATTCTGCCCGGTGTGCATGAGGTCATTGAGTGAATGCCCAGATGTTGTTGCGCATGAGCCATTGAAGACAACCCTTAGCTTGGTGGTTTTGCTGTCGGGCCTGAGTACTCCATGGTGAGGAAGGTAAAAGATTGAATTATTATCAGATGAAATTGATGGTGCTCTTACCATATGCATGAGGTTTCAATATTCTGACATGAATGCTTGATAGAGTTCACGATACTCATCGTTCTTGTTGAATTTGATGAGTGTGCGTTTCAAGCATGCACGCGCTGAGTGATACGAGTTGCCCAAGAAGCTGGATGGTGATTTGAGTGGGATACGCACGATGTATCGTCCAGTTGCATCCCTTGAGTGTGTTGATTTGAAATGGTCTTCGCACTCTTGCTCTTCAGAGGTGAGTTTTGATTGAGTTTCTTTCGGAAGCTCCTCCTGAATCCAAAACTTCTCCAATAGATCACGTACCGGCGATTCGTCCTCTTGTATAAGTGTTGCATGGTGAGATAACTGAGTGAGTGTAGTGGAAGAAGGTCCAAGTACAAGCCATCCAAAGACTGAGAGTTGAGCGATCGGCGTGAATAGAGAGCCCTTGAGGATGTTTGGCCTTATGATTTGTCCATATGTGTTTGTCCCAATGATAATGTCGACAGATCGAGGTTTGAGAAAGTCAGGATCTGCCAACGTGAGTGCAGCGAGATGTGGCCACCTGCGATTGAGCACCTCTATGGAGGGTACCCTTGACGTTACTGATCTTAGAACATGGGCTTGAAGAAATATTGTCAACGGTCGATAATTGGAGTGCAGAGTTAATGAGACGACACCTCTAGTCTGCGTAGACTTCTTTCCTCCAATGCCAATGATTGAGATGGATGAGTGAGTGCGTTTGAGGTTGAGTTGCGTAATGAGCTCCTCCTTAACGAAGGTAAGCTCTAATCCAGAGTCGATAAGCATGCGAACCTGATGAGTTGACGTAGGTGTGAGAAGGTGCGCTTGCGCAGTTGCTATTAGCGTGAGTTGGCTGCATGATGAGTGAGGCAGAGATGAGTGAGCAGGCGATGAGTTTGCAGGCGATGAGTTTGCAGACGATGAGTTTGCAGGCGATGAGTTTGCAGGCGTTGAGTTTGCAGGCGCAGGAGCGAGCTGAGTGTGTGAGTGTTCCGGATTGACGACTGCCCCGAGGCTTCAGTGGGGCTGATAGACATGCCTTGAGTCTTCGTTTTGAGGTTGGGTGGACTTCTGGTCTGGTATGTGGAGCATCGTGTGGTGTTGAATGCCACACTGTTTACAGCGATGTGGTGATTTGCAGTTTGCGGATGAGTGACGCCCGCAGCAATTCTAGCACAACAGTTTGTTGGCTACAACCTTTCTCCGCTCCTGCACCGACATTGCCTTGAACTTTGGGCACAAAATCACGAAGTGGTCCGCTCCACAGCAGTCACACTGAAACACCCTTTTTGAGGATGATTGGGACGCCTGATTGGCTGCGGCTCGCTGAGCAATGAGTCGTGAGGCGGTTTTCGTTGAAGTGCTGGTGGAGGCACTTTGGGAAGATGGAGTTTCCGACCTTTCCAGTGCCCTCACTTTGTTTGAAACAAACTCCCTCACCTGCTGGAAAGTGGGATATTCCGTCGTCGACCCAATGGAGGTTCCCCAGGCCTCCCTTGTGTTTCGGTCGAGCTGACGAACCACATGGTGAGTTAGCATGCAGTGCCCCAGATTCTCCTTGACGCCGAGTGAGTTGAGAGCCGTCTCCACGGTCTCAACGGTTGAGATCAGCTGCTTCAGTGCAGCAGCGTTTTTACCGACCACTGATTTGGTTGTGAACAATTTGTCCAGTTGTGCCTGAATCAGCAGCCTCTTGTTGGAGTAAGTCTCCTTGAGAAGCTCACATGCGGGCTTGAACGAGGCACCTTTCAGAGGTAGAACTTCCACCTTCTGGGCTGGCTCGCCTGACAAGCTGGTGCGCAGATCCTGCAGCTTCTCAATGTCGGTCAGCAGCTTGCTGGTGCCGATGATTGAGGCGAAGAGTTCGCTGTACGCAGGCCACTCAAGGTAGTCACCTCTGAAGGTGGGTATCGCCAGCTCAGGGAGTTTCCCTGTTGGTAGCGCTGATCTCGCTGCTTCAGGTGAAAGTTGAGGCTGGAATGGTGCTAGCTCCTGCTTCAATTTTCCAATCTGCAATCGGATGTCGAAGCAGAGCTCTGTCTCCTTGAGGAGCATCTTCTTATTGAAATAGTCTTGGTCTCGGTGGTTTCTGGGCCATGCTACTTCGAAGTATGCGTGTTCCTTCTGGAAGGCCTTGTTTGAATCTTCCAGGTGAGTGGAGTAGATTTTTCAATCTTCCGTTGTGACATCCGGAGCACACGTTGGAAGCCGGTTTTTTAGCGCTTTCAGCGACTCTATCCGGGAGAATTGAGTTTTTGCCTTGGACAGAAGCTCCGATGCAATACCTCCTGGAGACGAGGCTCTCGTCTCCCTCCTGTCCCCGACAGTGCTGCTCCCCGAAGTCTCCGAGGGCAGCGTGAGTGTTGGCAGGTTAGGCGAGGTTGCCCGTGACATCGTCTGGGACTTGGTCACCTTTGGCGGCTCGTCACCGGCCATGCGTGATGCTGTGTAGCCACTGGTCGATCACAACACCGCACTACCAGCCTAAGCTCCGGCTCGAAGGACCAAAAAATGTTTGCGGGTGAGATGAATGGATAAGAGGATTCTTGGACTGGTTGAACTGAGTGGACACTTGTTGCGGTGAAAACACTTTGTCACTGATTTATTGCAAATTAAAGGAGTCGATGAGTGTGGATGTGAGTGTATCTGAGTGGATGAAGAGCAGGGATGTTACGTCCCTACTTCCTATTTGGGGCCGCGTTTTTAGGGAGTTTATTTTTACGATCCGCTTTCGAGCAAATCCTGGGATTCTACGCTCTGGGATAGTTGAGTGCGTGGTTTTTAAACGTATTAGTTCGGAATTTTATATTGCCTACCTTTTAATTATCGTTGGTTTTGAGTCGCCAGGGGATGGGAATCTCGGAAACCCCGTCTATCTCCGACGCTTCGGTTGTATGGGGCACTGCCCAGGGTCCTGTGGCTACCGTCTGCCCGAAATGGTGAATTATTTTCGTCTTTTTGATTGCCGAAGTCTCAGGTACTCCCAAAATGTCAATATTGCTCGCTGGAGAGTTTATATATTGCCACTTTAGTTTTCTTAATTGGACTCACTGTTGAGAAGAGAAAGCGTGAGAGTTTGGCAATTCGACCAAAAGAGTCGCCTGCATATTGTCGTGTGTAGGCTAAGGGATACGCGTTTGGTTTTCGTCAAACTCAAGGGTTGGGCCGCTATTTATTACCGAGGTACGTGTCTTCGCCTAATCCGGAACCGACGTTCCCAAGGTTTGAAGGTTCGACTCGAGTGGTCGTGCGTCGATGGGTCGTAAACTGTCGCCAATTCCCATCAGGAAGCCGTAACTTATACAGGGCATTTTCAAGAAAGTTTCCCTTTCTCGCGCTTCACCACCGTCTTCGAAAGAGACACGCCTCCACCAATAGTTTTAATGTTATACCATCTCTCTGTTCCAAGTCTACCAATAGTTCAGTTTTTCATTCCTGTAGGCTTAAGACTCCACCCCTGCGAGGTTTTCCGGGAGTCTTCGTTCGCGAGCTAATGTGGCGTGGAGGGTAGAAGCAATTTAGAAATACACGAAGAACCATCGAACTCTGCTTGCGAGCAGGAGACTTTTCATAAGACTTGTATTTCGTGTTAAATGTGAATATCTACAATAATATCGTTTGTTGTTGAGTTTTTATTCAAATATACATTTATTGTTTGTGTGTTAAATTGTGTGCGGTGTTTACTCAATCACCCCCATCTGTTTGCTTCTCACATTTTGGACATCAGTTCAAAATTTTGGGCTCTTGCACGATCTCACAGTGCAGGAGAAGTGGTCAGAGAATCGTGAAGATTTACGACCTTCATCCAAAGCGACGCTCTGCCATAACATATTTTGGTCCTTCGAGCCGGATTTATTATTATCAAGCGCCAGAAGAGCCTTGATTCATTGTGTCAATCGTTTGGGGATTCACCGGTCAGGGTGAGAAGGAAGTTCATCCTGAGTCATCATCTGGATCCAGCTAACCACGGGGATCCTGAAATCGGAGCCCAACGGTATTGGGAGTGCAACAGGGCAATACTTGTCAACTGTCTGCAGCTGACCAGGAGCGGTGTGGGTCATCAAGGATTAGTGCGAGTGCAATCGCACAGGTACGTCGAGTCACCGACGAGGACAACACCGAGAGCCTGCAGCCGGCCGTCGCTAGCAGCTTTCCAGCTGCATCGCCGACATCGAGCGTCATCTCATCAGGCAACAGATATCGACAACGTAAGTCTGCACTCAGTTTTTGTTTTTGAGTCGCCGATTGAAATCAGTCCGAGTCATTTGGCGTTCGGTTAGTTTCGTGATTACGTGTCTCAATAAAACATACCATGGCGCCAACGGTAGAGGAACGCGTCAAGAATTTAAAAATGAAACGTGAAGCGTTCAAATTAGAAATCGATCAATTTAAAGTTGCATTGGACGATTATGTGCCTGAATCCTCAATTAGTGAGATAAAGATACGGTTCGACGAAATTGAGTTGGAATACGCCGCCTTTTGTAAATCACAAAGTGAGTTAGATACAGCAGATAACAATGGTGAGCTTCTATTGGAGAGGATCACATTGAAATCTCTGTACGCGACTTATAAAGCACGTGCCATTGACATTATGAATAGTTTTCGTACTGCCGCGCATTCAGGAGGTGCGTCGGATCGTGAATCGCTCGGTATTCGCGAATCGCCGTTTTCACAAGTAGACACGGTAGACAAGGATGTTCGCCTACCGAAACTCGATTTACCTACATTTTCGGGAGCATACGAAGACTGGCCAGGGTTTGTTGATCAGTTTAAGTCATCGGTGCACGACAAGGTGCGTATCGATGACTGCAAGAAATTAATGTATTTGCGGTCGTGTTTAAAGGACGAAGCAGCAAAGGACATTAAATCGATAGGAAATTCAGCAGATAATTATAAAGTCGCATGGGCTATTTTAGAGAAACGTTATAACCAGCCCGCGATAATAGTTGCCAATCATTTACAAGCGTTATTTGATGCACCGTTGTTACAAAAGTCAAGTCATGGGGATTTTAGAAGTTTTATAAGTATGACGGAGGCGCATTATCGGTCCTTGAAAGTGCTCAAGCAACCAACGGCGGATACTATTTTGATCCATTTGTTATTGTCTAAATTGGATAATGAGATGGTGGTAAAGTGGAAGGAATCCAAGCGTGAGAATCCGTTTCCAAGTATGGACAAGTTTTTCGAGTTCTTGCATGATCGTTGCAACGTTAGTGAACCGCTAAACAAAGGCGAAGCAGTCGGGGGCGCGACCAGCTCACAGTCAGGTAGCAATCGCGCGCGACAGGGTCCTCAGGCTCGCAATAAACCTCCAGGTAGAGAGTTGCGTTCGACTACGAATGTACACGTCTCACAAGCGATAAAATGTAATTTTTGTACCGAGTCTCATTTGTCACACAACTGTGACAAATTTGTGAATATGTCAGTCGCAGAACGGTTTAAAATGACGAGGGAAAAACATTTATGCTTCAATTGTCTGCGTGTTGGTCATTCGGCAGTGGACTGTCAGGCAGGTACATGCAGACAGTGCCATAAAAGACATCACACCTTGCTTCATTTCGAGTTTAAGCAAGCACCGCAGCCAGTTCAGGTAAACAATACCTATTCTATCGGCACTAACCCATCTCAGGTTATGTTCGGGACAGCGGTCATTGACATCATTGATAGATTTGGAAAAGCTAATCCGTGCCGAGTTTTATTGGATTCATGTGCAGCCTCACATTTTTTGTCTGAGAAAATGTGTAAATTGCTCGAGTTAAGAACGCAACCGAGGTCCGTACAGCTTCGTGGCACAAATGCAATGTCATCCGCGGTTAATAAAGTAGCATGCGCGGAGATAAAGTCACGGTATTCGAAGTTTGCTACAACTATAACATTTCTTGTGGTGAAAGAAGTTTCCCAACCGTTGCCACAAGAAAACATTGATCAGGATGTGCTCCACATTCCATCCGGGATTCAGCTTGCAGACCCGAATTTTCATATTCCGGGAGAAATAGATGCGCTTATAGGGGGGCAGCATTTTTGGGATTTGTTGTGCGTTGGACGAAAAACGCTAGCAAATCAGATTACTAGGTTACAGAAAACTCAGTTAGGATGGGTTGTAGTAGGACAATTGCCGACTAGTCAGCCTGCTGCGGTGACTAGTTGCAATTTAACCCTTGAAACACTGCAAGCAGACGTGCATAAATTTTGGTTGATAGAAGAATGTCCATCGGTCAAATTGTTCTCTCCGGAAGAGCAAGCATGTGAGGAACATTATCAGTCACATACAACAAGAGATTCTATAGATGGGAGATATACTGTTAGTCTTCCGTTCAATAGTCAAAAGGACAAGCTTGGGGAATCATATTCATTGGCAATGAAACGTTTTCTTTCTTTGGAACGATCACTGAGCAGAAACCTGAGTACGAAAACTCAGTACGTTGAATTTCTTAGGGAGTATGAACATCTCGGTCACATGACAGAGATTACTGACGAGTCTACTTGCGGCTATTATTTACCTCATCATCCTGTTGTGAAAGTCGATAGCGTTACTACAAAGGTTCGCGTTGTATTTGATGCATCCGCGCGATCATCATCTGGGTTGTCTTTGAACGACACGCTTATGGTAGGACCTACGATCCAGGACGATTTAGTGAGCCTAATCACGCGTTTCCGATTTCACAAGTATGTTATGACAGCTGATATAGCCAAAATGTACAGGCAAGTAAGTTTAAATGATAATGATAGAAAGTATCATAAAATATTATGGCGCGAGTCTTCAAACGCTCCAATTAAAACTTATCAGCTAAACACGGTTACATACGGAACCGCGTCAGCTCCGTACCTCGCGATTCGAACTTTGCATCAACTTGCACGAGATGAAATGTCAGAGCATCCGCGTGCCGCGGACATCCTTCTTAAGGATTTTTATGTGGACGACGTCCTGACGGGGGCATCGTCGATGCAGGACGCGATCGCGATTAGAGACGATCTTATTGCTGTGACCGCGAAAGGGGGGTTTCAGCTTAGGCAGTGGGTGTCGAACGACCCAAGGTTAATAAAGCGTCTTGAAGCAATAAATTCTACTGAGCACATGGTGCTGAACGAACTTGATGGAAAGAAAACGCTGGGTTTATATTGGAGAGCCCGGCAAGACACATTAGGGTACACCATAAAACAATTAGAACCGTTAGCTAGGGTAACGAAAAGGACGATACTGTCTCGTATTGCACAGCTGTTCGATCCTCTTGGATTATTGGGTCCGGTCATTGTACAAGGGAAACTCCTTATACAGGCGTTATGGAAATCCCGACTTGACTGGGATGAGTTGGTGCCACTAGACATCCGGACATCATGGGTCACCTTTCAATCGCAATTACATTTAATTATGAAGGTCACAGTTCCTCGGTGGGTTCTGATCGAGAATCAAGAGCAAATACAGGTGCATGGGTTTTGTGATGCGAGTGAGCGCGCATATGGTGCTTGCATCTACATTCGGACGTCGGATAATGTTCAAACTCACGCGGTTAGATTATTATGTTCAAAATCTAAAGTCGCGCCCTTGAAGACGCAGTCGTTACCGCGATTGGAGTTGTGTGCTGCTGTATTATTAGTTAGATTATTCAATCTTCTGAGAAAGGCAGTTAGTACTATTCCATTTGATAAAATAGTTTTTTGGTCAGATTCAATGATTGCGTTGCATTGGATCAATGCACCACCACACACATTAAAACAATTTGTAGCTAATCGGGTGATGGAAATACAACGTCATAGCAACGAAATTCAATGGTCACATGTATCGTCCGAGCATAATGCTGCAGATTTGTTGTCACGAGGAGCTAATGGTGTTAAGTTTCTTGATTCGAGTATTTGGTTTACTGGTCCTCATTGGTTGGCTGAGCCTGAATGTAATTGGCCTCACCAGGAAATGCAGGCAATGGAGATTCCTGAGCAGCGGAAGATTGTTGTTTTGCAAACAACAGCTCAGTCAGAGTGTCAAATTTTAACGCGGTTTTCGTCGTTTTGCGTTTTAAATCGTGTCGTGGCTTATTGTGTCAGATTTTTTGTTAACGCACATCTGAAGTTAAAACAAACGGGGCCACTGACTGTGGATGAATTGCAACAGGCGCATGTTCGGGTAATGCGTTTGTGGCAACAATCTGTGTTTCCGAAAGAAATACGCGAGTTTGTCTACTGATACAGGTACTCGCAGTAGTAAATTATCAGGATTGTGCCCATTCATGGATCAAGACGGGCTGTTGAGAGTGGGAGGTAGACTTCAACAATCACAGTTACCGTTTTACAAAAAGCATCCGTTAATAATACCTCAGCGGCATCATTGCACGGAATTAGTTATTCGGGAAGCTCATATAAGACACGGACACAGTGGGGCACAGGGTACCCTTAACGCGGTGCGTCAAACGTATTGGCCTATTAACGGGTTGGTCGCGGTCAAGGCTGTCCTTCGAAACTGTATTACCTGTCGTAAGCTGCAACCCATAACACCTCAATATCCAATGGGGCAACTGCCAAAAGATAGGGTCACTGGCAATCGACCGTTTTTAACAACCGGTGTGGATTATTGCGGTCCATTCTTCATTAAGGAGAAAAAACACCGGAATACCAAGCGTATAAAAGTTTATGTGGCAGTATTCGTATGCTTCAGCACTAGGGCAGTGCATATTGAACTTGTGAGCGATTTAACTACCGATGCATTTATGGCCTCATTAAAACGTTTTATTGCTAGGCGAGGTAAATGTACTGACATTTACAGTGACAATGGCACTAATTTTGTAGGGGCTGATCGCGAACTAAAAAGGATACATCAGGAAATTTTAGCTGAAAATCCTGATAATAAGATGTACAATTATTTGGTGAACCAGCAAGTACGCTGGCACTTTATACCACCACGTGCTCCCCACTTTGGTGGATTGTGGGAAGTCGCTGTAAAATCTTTAAAACACCATCTGGTGCGAATTTTCGGCAATACATTGCTCACGTATGAAGAATTTACTACATGTTTAGTAGAAGTAGAGGCAATATTAAATTCTAGACCTTTGACTCCGTTGTCATCAGATCCAAATGACTTAGTTCCACTGACCCCAGGACATTTTCTTATTGGTGACTCACTAACAAGCACGCCTGAGTGCGACTTAACGTTTGTCAAGACAGGTCGTCTTTCGTCCTGGCAACATCTTCAGCAACTTCGTCAGCATTTTTGGGCTCGTTGGTACAAGGAGTATCTGAACGAGTTGACGGTCAGAAGGAAGTGGCACGACAACAATACCACCAAGGTCACTATAGGAATGCTGGTTGTCCTGAAGGAGGACAACGCACCGCCTCTATGCTGGCCTATGGGTCGCATCACTGCTATTCATCCCGGTGAGGATGGTGTCGTCCGAGTAGTGACTGTTAAGACTACAAGTGGCGAATATAAGCGCAGTGTAAAGAAATTGGCTCCATTGTTTGCCGATGAGACATAATTGATTACTTTAGTTTGATATTTTTTATTTTTTGTATGTTCGATTATGCTATTCAGGTATAAGCTGTGTGAATAATTTATACTAATCAATATTAGTTTATGATTGTGCTTGTATACTTCACTTATTGTTTCTTTTTTTATGTTTATTGTTTGGAGTTAAGATGCACTCGTGCATACTATAAGTTTTGTTCTGCGTTGCATTAGTGTGTGTTATGATTATAGTTTTGTTTATGTAAGTCACAATTGCGCATGAGTACATAACAGATATACTTACTGTTAGCATTTATTGAACGTGTCCGTTCAAGAGGGGGCAGTATGTTGAGAAGAGAAAGCGTGAGAGTTTGGCAATTCGACCAAAAGAGTCGCCTGCATATTGTCGTGTGTAGGCTAAGGGATACGCGTTTGGTTTTCGTCAAACTCAAGGGTTGGGCCGCTATTTATTACCGAGGTACGTGTCTTCGCCTAATCCGGAACCGACGTTCCCAAGGTTTGAAGGTTCGACTCGAGTGGTCGTGCGTCGATGGGTCGTAAACTGTCGCCAATTCCCATCAGGAAGCCGTAACTTATACAGGGCATTTTCAAGAAAGTTTCCCTTTCTCGCGCTTCACCACCGTCTTCGAAAGAGACACGCCTCCACCAATAGTTTTAATGTTATACCATCTCTCTGTTCCAAGTCTACCAATAGTTCAGTTTTTCATTCCTGTAGGCTTAAGACTCCACCCCTGCGAGGTTTTCCGGGAGTCTTCGTTCGCGAGCTAATGTGGCGTGGAGGGTAGAAGCAATTTAGAAATACACGAAGAACCATCGAACTCTGCTTGCGAGCAGGAGACTTTTCATAAGACTTGTATTTCGTGTTAAATGTGAATATCTACAATAATATCGTTTGTTGTTGAGTTTTTATTCAAATATACATTTATTGTTTGTGTGTTAAATTGTGTGCGGTGTTTACTCAATCACCCCCATCTGTTTGCTTCTCACATTTTGGACATCAGTTCAAAATTTTGGGCTCTTGCACGATCTCACAGTGCAGGAGAAGTGGTCAGAGAATCGTGAAGATTTACGACCTTCATCCAAAGCGACGCTCTGCCATAACACTCACCGTCCAGCACGATGATTTCTCGGCATGGGTCTTTTGGAAATTAATAATCTTTTGTGTGAATTAACCGATAAATCACTCTTCACCTTCCACACCAGCGTGATTTTTCCATATTTGCAATTATCGATTTAAAAGTTGATTAATATTTAAATAAATCGCGTTGATCACGCTTTACGCTTAATCTTTGGTAAAACCGCGGGCAACGTTCTGCTCATAGGCGATACCATCAATCAGCGCAACCCGTGAACTATCAGTGCACATTTTCGTAATTTTAATTAATTCACTTCTTCCAAAAGACGAACGCTCGATTTATAGGATGGGATAAAGGAATGGTTTCAGTTCACTCACTAGTATTTATGTAAAAAACAATCACCTTTATTTTTATCGTTCGTGATTCTAACACTTTATAAGTTTTAAATGTAGTTATAAGTTCGT
This sequence comes from Andrena minutula, assembly GCA_929113495.1. Lineage (NCBI taxonomy): Eukaryota > Metazoa > Arthropoda > Insecta > Hymenoptera > Andrenidae > Andrena > Andrena minutula. The sequence goes on along the minus strand of OV815993.1, from coordinate 45,477,786 downwards.
AATTTTTAAGATAGTAGTTTTCACAATTAATTAATACTGAATATTCAATGATTAATCCTCTTTTGCGGGTGATCAGTCCCTTTTTATAGGGCTGCTGGCTAGTCCTTCTCAAGGTTTGTCACATGACAATTAAGGCGGTGGGAGATGAAATCTTCCAATCATCTGCCGTGGGATCCACCTGAAGAATTCTTTCCAGCGGGCTATCCGAGCTGTATAATGGAGCTATTGCGCACCTCTTTTGGTGTCATCTCCGTGTCTTAAGACGTATTTCTGCAGTTATACGAATCCCTCAGCAGCGTCGATAGTTAAATTCTTATTCTAATTCTTTTTTTTAGATATTTACGCTATTGGGTTTTCGATGTGCTCTGTACGATTGGTTTCGTACAGCCCACATACTAGGGATTGAAGTTAATATACATCGGTTCCGTATTGGAGCTCGAATTACGGGAAATAATGGGAGGGCAAACTTCTGACGATGATCAGGAGCGCAGATGCGTGAAGGTGTCAACTCCGCTGGCGGAAGGGGCCTCTGACCCATCAGCTGGCGTCCACTGGTCCCCTTGGTGTGCGCGCGGCTGACTAGCTAGTGTGCGGCTAGTCGATGTGCATCTACCTTCTTCGTGCTGGTTCTCCTGCTCACTGTTGCCGTTGATAGATTCACGACTCGAACTCTTCTTATCGCGATCTCCGATTACTTTGCCATATCGGCTATGTATTATATTGGTAAAATATACGAGGTGGTTATAAAACCTCTAAAGTACGAAATAGTAAATATAATTGAGTCAAAGGGTTAATTAATAGTAGACTCCACGTCGCGGGACGTGACAAGGGATATTATTGATCCACTGCGCTGATTGAATTGAGTGCAAATATGATTAGGACCAAGAGGTGGTTCACCACGTGGCGTCCACTGCAATTATATTAATTGGGGACTCAGTTTTTGATTGTGAGTGTGAGTGTTCAAAAGATGAGTGTGGTCTGATTTGAATGAACGAAATACAGATTGTGTGTACTACTTGCACAAGGACGCAAAAGATACGCGACGCGTACAAGAGGCTTCGGTTGCACAAGATAGCGGACTTTCGCTCACGCTTCTTCTCGGTTCTTCGAGAGCAGTGTCGCTGGTTTCTGGTTGGCTGCTAGGTTCGCGTGTTAAGCGGTGATTGGCTGAGTGTTCGATAGTGAGTATCGATCGATCGATGTTGATTGATCGTCGATCAGCCGTTCGTTCAGCTGCCCAGTAGGTGCTGCCGTGAGAGTGAGTGTGGCGGCGTGGGGAACTATACCATTCCCAAACACATCGGCCCGAAGTTTTTTTTATTTCTACGAATAAATGCTAATCGTTCAGAAATCATTTTTGCCATCATGTCCACACAAAACTGATTGAATATATTCCTGAACTTATGTAGATGATTCATAGAGTTTTCTTTAATCATGAATATGTATGCATAAAACTGCATGCAAGAAATAGTTTTATTTTCAGCATGGTTACTACTGTTCTGTTGAGGAAAAGAAATGTAGTATCCATCTTCTCCTCGAACAAATAGAAGAGGATACTGGAGAGCATCATAAGAACGGTGTAGTTCGGAGACACGTTGCAACTGGCCACTCCGAGAATGTAAAACAATATCTCTTGGTCCCTTGTCTTCGTCTAATAACAATACAGCAACTTCATTAGTTGTTGGAGCGTTATAACGCCCTCGGTGTTCATTAGCAGGGATTCGGTCCGCATGAATGATTAATTTGAAAGTATTCGTCAGATTTGAAGAGCCATTTTCAAGATTATATTTTAAGCTGCAGATGTAGTTGTTATGTTCTAATAGTGAATCCTGCAAACTTGCAATGAGCTCTTGTTGTAGATTTGGTACCATGTTGAACCGTGTTGACACTCTGATCAGCTTCGGAAATAAAATAAATTTGCAAAAACTTATGATCATCACCTGGAGCTGGTAACAGATCCCCAATAGAATGATAAACTTGCCCTTGAATTCTGAATGTAGGCATAAAATTACCATCTCTTATTTCATTAGCTACGAATGAAGTCATTTGAAAGAGGGTATTGTATTTTCTCGTATTATCGAGAAAATGTTTAGAAGAAGGATGCGTACCCAGAGTAGACTCTTGAGAGGCTCCGGTGGTTCTTCTAAATTTGGCAGATTTATTTTCCCTCCAGCACAACACATACCAGGCGCTTCTTCGTTCCATTTTTTGGCTAAGCAATGGCGGCAAATATGATCCATCGCTCCTACTTTAACTTCTCGTAAATTAATCTCGTCAATTCCTGGATCATATTTGAAAGCAAACCTTACGGTAATTTTTAGTCTTATGAGTCCATGACTATCAACATTCCGCGTTGCTCGGCGTGTGCATTTGACACGCTGAGCAGAAGCAGATAATCTCGATAAATTTGATCGCATTCGTGGCATAGTAACATCAAAATCAAAACAGACTTCAACAGATACTGTAGATAAATTTACAAAAGCAATATATGACCAGACGATCGTCCCAGCATATATATCCGCGATAATTCAGTTCTCTCGCGAGAAAGCGCTCGAGAAACTTCGCCACCTGGCGGTAATATTGTGGTACTGCTACGGGCGAGGTATCGCGCGGGCCGAATATGCGCATGCGCGCGCAAGTAAACTGTCGTATACAGGGGTCACGTGGTCGGCCAAACAGTCGTACACGTGAAATCTTTGCATATAAATTACATGTTAATAACGCGTTTCTGAGACATGCTACACAGCCTATGTCCGTTCTAGAGTATGCAGGAATAACGTGTCAAAATTTGAGGAAGATCGGTTCAATAGATTTTCAGTTTTGCGCGAACATAAAAATCGGCTCTCTCTTTATAAATAGTATAGACATGTATACAGGGTGTCCCAAAAATGTCGGAGTTCCTTGGGAGGGGTAATTCAGGGGTGATTTGAAACAACTTTTTCCTTAGCGAAAATATTGTCCGAAGTTCGTTAAGGAGATATTAATAAACAACTCCGACCAATCAGAGCGCGCGCCTTCCGCTCGAGCTCTCGCGGTAGCGTTGGATACGCGGTAGGCGACTGCGCTTGCACTACGTACGTACGAACAAGCAAGTTAGCATGCATCGAAGGAAACCGCATTACAATTTTTTTTTAAGCAGAATCTTAAATAAGAATCATTTGAAGTGACAAGAAGTACGTATGTGACGTCCCTATAATTTTCGCCCAACCCTAACTAGCTTCCTCCTTATATGACCTACCCAAGAACCTACTACTATCTATAAACCACAACTCTTAACCCTTTACGAATCATCAGATCTTGGACGATGTACCTTAGCGGTCCCCATCTCCAGCTGATTCCCCTTCCCCTCTTCGCCTTAGAGGCATGATTCCCCCTCAATCACGAATTAAAACAAGTCCCTCGCCCCAACCTTCTAAATCAAAACCTCTTCCCTCCCCCCCCCCCCTCTACCAATGAGAACTACAAAAGTCCACCCAACGGATTGAGTGCCCCTTTTCAAAATCCCATTGTCTTACAGCCTAATTATAGATCAACCTTTGATTCTTACAAAAACCCCAGAGCTATTACGACACATACTTTACGGATGACTCATCACGCATACCGCAAATTCCACGCATACTTTGGGCATGAGTCATCACGCATACCTCAAATTCCCCGCATACCTCACATTCCATCAGTTTGTATAAATACCGGTGCCGCGTGGCCCACGGATCACTATTCTTTAGTATCTTCAGTCAGTCAATCATTATTCCTTGCTATCGTCAGTCACGATCATCACTCTGCTTCTTCTCAGATTTAAGTGGTTTTCTTTAAGTTGTATTCTAACATTTAAATTCAGTGTACATCAACCAGCGTCTACATCACTGTAAGCGTTTCCATTTCTCTTATTTTATATTACTGTTTATGCTTTTGTTTATAACATTTAATTGCTACGTTATTTCTTTGTATTAACTCCTTTGCTTAGATTTACGCTTATCGCTTTATATATATATATATATTGTTTAATTTACATTTATATCGGTTTCTCTTGCTTAGGCTCTAGCCTCATATAGTTATATTGCTATCTTTATCATATAATCTCTTATTGTTTAACTTTTGCTATTTTTGCCTAACGCTAATTATCTATCATTTACTTTTATATCCTATGCTGAATGTCCAACGCATAATTATAAGGTGTCTATTGCTATCTGTTACGCGTTCCAATAAATAACGCTTTCGCTTTTATCTTTAACCGTTAATTCTCGCTATTTCGCCTCGAATACCTGGAACCATTACGCGCAACGACTACAGCTGATCGGTCTCCGCAAGCGCCGGGAGTTCTTGCCCGTGTTTACTAACGTTCTTTCATATAGAGTCCCGTATGGCTATTCCCAAACCTATAATGAAAACCCTATTATTTACGTCTCTTTTCATACGATGCAGTTAGTAAGCCAATTATCGAGCCATAAATCAAAGCCAGTACTCTCACGTGCGTCACTCGGGTGTACGATCACCATACAGCCTTCCCTGGTCGACACGAGTCGCGAAGCATAGCCTTCATAGTGAAGCTGGTCTTCCCACGAAGCAAAGTCTTCGAGCTCTCCTACAAGGCGCGAAGCATAGCCTTCATATTGAAGCAGGTCTTCATACGAAGCAAAGTCTTCGAGCTCTCCTACACCTCTCCACAAGTCGCGAAGCATAGCCTTCATATCGAAGCAGGTCTTCATACGAAGCAAAGTCTTCGAGCTCTCCTACACCTCTCCACAAGTCGCGAAGCATAGCCTTCATATTGAAGCAGGTCTTCATACGAAGCAAAGTCTTCGAGCTCTCCTACACCTATCCGCAAGTTCTGAACCATAGCCTTCATAAAGAAGCAGGTCTTCTTACGAAGCAAGGTCCGCACGCAACCTCCCTACCCCATATATGTTACGATCCAAGTCCCGCCACCCAGGACGTGACACGTAAATTTCGTTTTTAAATAAGGCATAAACGAAAAGGTGATGTAACAGAAAATGTACGACATGTGATCGTAATTCGTTGTTGAGGTTAAAATCCGTAGTTTAATAACGGCCATCAGAACTAAATTTAAAAAATAATATTAGGTGTAGGAATAAATTCTTTCCGATTGGATTTACATAACCAGTACAAAGCTACTGAATTTATATCGCGGTGGTATTCATAAGCTGCCAGAAAAATGGCAAAAAGTAATTAACAATAATGAAAATTATTTCGATGATGTAGTTGTTTTCATATTCTTTAAATCGAACTGTTATTGTACCCTAAAATCGAAAATAATTTATTTCTACACCTAATAATCACCAATAAATTAAATAAAACTCACCCATTCGGACATTCCTTTCCTTCCTTTTCGGAAACCTGTGTCACTGGGTCACTGTACCGATCCTGATTTATGGTAGGGTAGCGCCCAGTGCTCAGCTGATCGCAGGTATTCGCAGGACACCACCCGAAGGTAAGGGTCGCAACGTCAAGTGCGTCCGGGTTGATGTACCGAATATTCACTCCACTGCACTGATACTAATACTGATCATTTAGGGACTTCCGTTTCCGGTCGCGAGCGTGGCAGTGTTGTGTGAAAGTGAGCGGGTGACTGTAAGACGGAAAGGCGAGTGAGGTGGTGAGGAGGGGCTGGAGAGTGGATGAGAGAGAGAGAGAGAGTTGGGGTAGTGAAGAAGAGCGAGGGATATAAGGATAGGACGGGCTGTAGGGTGGGTTGGAGAAACAGCAGAGATAGGAGGAGGTTTAGAGGTTAGGTGTGCCGGTAGATGAAATAAGGCGGGAAGGTAGCGAAGAGCGGTGAGAGGTAAGTGGCGACACGGTGCGGGAGAGGAGAAAAATAAAACAGAGGATCGAAAAGGCGGGAAACTCAAGTGGGGGATAAGGCGAGATAAGGCGCGAGGTAGGAAGGAAAAGAAGGTGAGAATAGAGAGAAGAAAACAAAGAGGGTGAAAAGGGATAATAGGCTAGGGGAAGGGAGTGAATAGGCACAGGAAGGATGGAAGAGGGAAAGGAGGGTGAGAAAGGGAAGGGGGGGTTACGAGGTGAGGATAAAAAGAGGAGGGACAGTACAAGTAGTGTAGGGAGCAGTGTGGGGAGTTTAGAAAATTATTATGGAAAAAAGAGGTAGAGGGAGGAGGGGATAGAGGATGAGATGGGGGGGAGGGGAGGGTTTAAGAGGAGCGGGAAGACAAGGAGGTCGCCGGAGAAAGGCGAAAAGCGGGTGGGGAAAGAAGGTGAGGAGGGGGGGGGGGGATTAGTAGAGATGATGAGAGAAATGATGCTAGAGATCAGAAGGATGAGAGAGGATATGGAAAGGGACAGAGAGGAAAGGAAAGAGCTTAGGGAGGAAATAAGAAAGGATAGGGAGGAAATGGAAATTGAGAGGGAGGAGAGAAGAAGGAGGGAAGAAGAGTGGAGAGGGGAGAGGAGGAGGTGGGAGGAGGAGATGAGGGAGGAGATGAGGGAGGAGAGGGGAAGGAGGGAAGGTATGGTAGAAATGTTGGAAAAGATGGAAGAGAGAGAGAAAAGGATGGATGAGGTGATAGAGAAGGTGGAGAGATGGGAAAAAGAACGGAAGGGGGTGGGGGGGGGGATATAGAGATATCTGGGAATGAGGGGGAGTGGGGACTGAGAGTGAGAAAGATAGAGGTGATACAGGACAAGAAGGAAAGAGAGAGGAGAAGAAATAACGTGATGGTAAGGGGGCTGGGGGGGGGGAAGGAAGTGAGGTGAAGGTGGAAGTGGGGAGGCTTTGGGAAAGGATGGGGCTGGGGGTAGAGGGAATACAGGAGGTGAAGAGAGTAGGTAAGACAGGAAGGGAAGGAGGGGGAATGGCGCTACAGTCAGCGAAATTTCCATAGGTCCATGTGTCATTTTTTCGTAATTTTGATTCATTTATAAAAAATAAATATGATCTAATTATTAATGTCATATTAAGTTGACTACAAAGACATCTGAATGGTTTCAAGGTAAATTATCTTTTCATTCAAATGATTACTTTAAAAAGTGTGTATTTTTGATAAGGGGATATGCGAAATTTCTATAGTTCCACTTAATACAATACTTTATTTATTCTATAAAATCAAAATGTTTTACTTAATAATTATTTTAATATGGTATATTGCCACCATTCTTTTGAATAACTTTAAAAATTCGGTTAGTCATAGTTTTAATTAAAGTTTGCAACATCGAAATATCTATACTAGCCCACGCTTGCCTTATATTATCTTTTAGTTCTGCCACTGTGGCAAATTGTTTTCCGTTTGCGTACACCTTGCGGGCTAGTATTCCCCAAAGGTTTTCTATGGGGCTGAGGTCCGGAGAACGGGCGGGCCACTGCATTAATTCAATATTCTTCCTCTGAAACCATTCCTTGGTTACTCTTGAAGTGTGAATGGACGCGTTATCCTGCTGAAATATGCACTCTTCTGCACCTTCTTCTTCCATGAACGGAATTAAAACATCCTCCAGAAGGTCTGTATACTTTTCCGATTTCATTTTTGTCGATATCCAACATATTGGTGTCTTTGCGGAATATCTAAATGCGGCCCAAATCATGACACTCCCACCACCAAAGTTCTGACTCATAGCAATGTCATGTGATTTACTCAAATCGTGCCAATAGTACTTAAAACCATCTGGTCCATCCAAATTAAATTTTTTCTCATCCGAGAAAATGACATTTTTCCATTCTTCGTTCCAACACATGTGAGTTCTGGCAAAAGCAAGTCTTGCTTCTTTATGATGTCGCGTTAAAGGCGGTTTTGAAGCTTTTTTAGTCCACACAAAGCGTTTGCTTTTTCGTAGAATTTGTTGAACACATCTTTTAGATACCGGAAGATCTAATTCCGCTTGTATTTCTCCTGCAGTTACATTTTGATTTCATGCAGCACGTAAAATTAACGAAGTCTGCCTTCGACTCAGCTTCCTATTTCCACCTTTCCGATTATTTTTGCCATATAAATTGCCTAATTTAACAAAATTATTTACTACATTATGGGATCTGCATATTTTTAAGGCAATTTCTCTGTTAGAAAATCCTGCATCTTTGTAAGCCATTATCTTAACCTGCTCATCCTTATTCAATAATTTACCTCGTGGCATATTAGAAAAAATAGATACAACCTAAAAATACATCCTATTTTATAAGAATATAATTAAATCACTATATTTTTAGACAATACACAGTGCTCACACAGTAAAAGGTGAAGGAATATATCAGGTGGAACAATGGTTATTTCGCACAACTTCGCAATGCAATATCAAATATCACCGTAATAATCAAATCTATACACAATAATCTGAAATACTACTGCAGAAAACAATTGGAATGGGAGAAACAATGGTGCACCTAACTACCCCAGTCGGTAACAATTGATACTCAATCGGTAACAATCAAAATCATTAAAAAAAATTGTGGAACTATGGAAATTTCGCTGACTGTAGTGAATCTGAAGGGAAGAGAAGAAAAGAGGAAAGTAATGGAGGCAAAAAACAAATTGAGAGGAAGAAGAGAAAGGGTGGAGGACGACCTCACAGAGGAGGAAAGGAGGGCGAAGTGGAAGATTGAGAGGGAGGCTCAGAGGGAGAGAGAGAAGGGTAGGAGAGTGCAGGTGGGATATATGAAAATGTGGGTGGATGGGAAGGTAAGGAGGTGGGACGAAATAAGGGAGAAATGGTATGAGGACCAGGGAAACGAGTGAAGTCGGAAGGGGGAGGGGAGGTGGGAAAGGAGGAGAAAAAGAATAGGGGGAAAGAAAAGGGGGGAATTTGGAAGGTGGCCTTCTGGAATGTGGCGGGAGTGAGGAGGAAGGATGAAGATTTTTGGAGGGGATTGATGGAATGGGACGTTATGATGCTAAGTGAGACCTGGGTCGAAGAGAAAGATTGGGAGCAAGTGGAAAGAAGGCTACCCAGGGGATATACATGGGAGAAACAATGGGCCAGGAGGGAAAACAAGAGGGGGAGAGCGATAGGGGGTATGTTAATGGGTGTGAGAAAGGGGCTGGAATTGGGTGAAGGGGGAGGAGGAGGAAGGGAGGGGATAATGGCTAAGGTGAAAATAGGTGGGGGCTGGTGGAAGGTGGTAGGGGTCTATGTTAACGGAGACCTGAAGGAGAAATTAGAGGAGCTAGGAGAATAGATGGAGGAGAGGGAAGGGGGGGTGAGGGTAGTTATAGGGGGGGATTTTAACGCGCGTACAGGGGAGGAAGGGGGAGAAGCATGGGGAGGGGAGGAGGAGGAGGGGAAGGGGGAGGGAAGTAGGAGATCTAAGGATAAGGAGGTAAATGGGGAAGGGAGGATATTGTGCAGGCATCTAGGGGAAATGGGCTGGGGAATAATGAATGGGAATATAGAGGGGGATGAGGAGGGGGAGTGGACCTTCACAGGGGGGCGGGGGAACACGGTGATAGACTATGTGTTAGGAAATGAGGCTACAAGGGAAAAGGTGGAGAGGATGGAGGTAGGCGATAGGATAGAATCGGATCACCATCCGGTGGTGGTGTGGCTGAGAGGGGAGGAGCGAGAGGAGGGGAGAGGGGGAAAAAAGGAGGAGAAAAGGGAGGGGGCAGACGAAATTGGACGGAAGAAGGAAGGATGGAATTTATGAGGAAGTTCGGAAAAAGAGGCGAAGGGGAGAGAGAAGTGGAGGAGGAATGGAGTGAGCTACGGGGAAGGATAAAAGGAGCAATGGCTCAGATGGGTAAAGAGGGGAAGAAGGAAAAGGGGGGAGGGTGGTGGGATTTGGAGTGTAGAGAGGGGAAAAGGAAGGTGAGGAGAGAACTGAGAAAATGGAGGAGGGAAGGAGGGGTGGGAGAAAATACAAGGAGTTGAAGAGGGAGTATGGGAGGTTGTGCGAGGAAAAAAGGAGAAAGGAGGTGGAGAGGTGGATGAAGGAGGTGGAAGGGGTGAGAACGGAGGGGGAGGTGTGGAAGGTGGTTGTTTGGGATTGGCCCAAACGGCCACGGCCCAAGTCGGCGCGGACTCGCTGCCGGTTCCGCGCGCGATTCAAACAAGGCTAGCGCGACCAGGTCATAGTGAGCACGATCGCGGTGATGTGATCGGTCGAGCCATCTGTTGACGCGCACCTCAGCTAATTAGACGGCTGTCCCGCCTCATCGTGTGAGATGCTTTGTCTCACCGATGAGGTCCTTGTCCAGCTCAGGACGAACGGCTGTTGGGTGGGGTGCTGACGTCACAGAATTCGGCGAAACGGCCCGATCCATCACCGCGATCGATCTATCTTCCGAGAACTGTTGACGCGACACCTTTCCGTTAGACCTTTCTCGTGCTTTCTTTCTACTGGAACTTTCCAGACCGCTAAATCCAGAACTGCTCGGTTCTGCCGCTATCTCGCATACTTGCGTGCTAATTTAGAATAAGTGCTTGTTTAAATGTGATTATAATAATAGAACTTAGCTGTAATTACCTGTGCAATTGTGGTGTAAATACAGAGTGACCGTGACCTTACATTTTAAATATAACGTCTATTCTTAAATCTAGTTTATAAGCCTATCTTATCCTAATACTTATTCTAACGCAGTCAAAGCTTTGACGTTTAGTGCTAAACAGTGGTTAATAGGGGAAGGAAGAGGAAAGGAAGGGTAAATGAAGAGATAGCAATAGGAGATTGGGACGAATATTTTAAAGGTTTGCTAGGGGGAGTAGAATGGAGAGTGAGAAGGGGTGGAGAGAAGAGGAGGTGGGAGGATGGAGAGGCAGAGATAGGAAGGGAAGAGATAGGAAAGGTGATAAGGAATTTAAAGGACGGGAAGGCGGGAGGAGGGGACGGGATCCCGAACGAGGTGTGGAAGTACGGAGGGACAAAAGTAGAGGAATGGCTCTGGGTGATGTGCAATAGGGTGTGGAGGGGGGAAGGGTGGCCGGGAGGATGGAAGGAGGGAGTGGTAGTCCCGGTGATAAAAAAGGGGGGAGGCGGAAAGGTGGAGGACTATAGAGGTATAACCCTAACACAGACGGCATACAAGGTGTATGCGTCTGTGTTAGCGGAAAGGCTGAGGGTGGAGGTAGAGGAGAAAGGATTGCTGCCACCGAGTCAAACGGGGTTTAGGCGGGGGGTGGGGTGTATTGATAACGTTTATGTTTTAAATTACCTGATTAACAGGCAGGTAGGGAGAAAGGGGAAAAATATGGTAGTTGTGTTTATAGATATGAAGGCCGCGTTTGACTCGGTGGACAGGGAGGTGTTAGTGGGGGCAATGAGGGGGAGGGGAGTGAGAGAGCAGCTAGTGGTGAGGTGTGAGGAGGAATTAAGGGAAACAATATGTAGGGTGCGGGTGGGGGGACAGGAAGGAGAGAGGTTTTGGACTGCGAGAGGGGTGAGGCAAGGGTGCCCGTTGAGCCCGAGCATGTTCACACTTTTAATCGCGGACTTAGACGAGGAATTGGAAAAGGGAAGATGGGGAGGGGTAAAATTGGGGGAGGGAAAAGTGTACGCATTAGCGTACGCGGATGACGTGGCGGTGATAGCTGAGGACGAGGAAGGAATGAAAGGAATGATGGGGAAGTTGGAAAAATATGTGGATGGGAAGGGGTTACAAGTGAATGTGGGAAAAACAAAGGTCATGAGATGCAGGAGGGGGGGGGGGGGAAGGTGGAAGAAGGTGACTTGGAGGTGGAAGGGTGAGGAGCTGGAAGAGGTGAGGAGTTTTAGGTACCTGGGGTACACGCTGATGGGGAATGGGGGGCAAGAGGGACACGTGGGGGAAAGAGTGAAGAAGGGGGCCGCGGTGATGGGAAAGGTATGGGGGATTGGAAAGAGGTTATTTGAAAAAGATTGGGAAAAAAGATTATGGCTGTTCGACAGATTAGTATGGCCGGTGGTGGGGTACGGGGCGGAGGTGTGGGGATGGAGGGAAAGGGAAAAAATAGAGAAGATACAGGAAAGGTTCTTGAAGTGGGTGTTGGGGGTAGAAAGGAGTACACCGGGGTATCTGGTGAGGGAGGAGACGCAGAGGGGAATGATGAAGGGCAGGGCGGGGATGAGGGCGTGGGCCTTCGAGAGGAAGCTGGAGGAAGGACAGGGGGGAGAGCTAGCAAGGAGGTGCTGGGAGGAGGTGAAGGGGAGGATCAGGAGGGGAAAGGTGCTAGAAGGGTGGCAAACGGAAAGGAAGGAGTTTTTTGAGGGGAGGGGATGGACGCTGGAGGAGATAGAGAGGATGAGGGAGGATGGGAGACTAAGAGGAGAAGAATTGGTGAGCAGGGAATGGAAAGTACAGAAGGAGGAAAGGTGGGAAAGGATAGGGAGTGCCAGATACAACACATGGTATGGAAGAGTGAAGGGAGAAGGGTTACCGGGGTATTTAAAGAAGGGGTGGGGGGAAAGCAGATGGAAAAGAGTGGCGAGGTTCAGGCTGGGCAGTGAAATGAGGGGGGGGGGCAGATATTGGGAGGAGGGAGAGAAGAGGAGGTGCGGGGTTTGTGGGAGGGGGGAGGAGACATGGGAGCATGTGTGGGAGGAGTACATGGGGTGGGGGGAAGAAAAGGGGTGGCAGGAGATGGCAGGGGAAGTTCTAGGAGATGAAGGAGAGGGAGAGAAGTGGATGAGGAAGTTGGAAGAGAGGAGACGAGTGTGTGGGGGAACGGGGGAATGAACGAGGGATTGGAGTGGACGGAGAGACGAGCGGAAGCGGAGGTCCGGGGAGGGAGCGTGCGAGCGAGCGAGAGGAGAGATCCTCAATAAAGGAGTGGGACATGTTGTAAACAATCTGTAAATATTGTAAATAGTATAGTATAGTATAAATATAAGTTTGTAAATAGTTAGGTAGGTTAAAAACAGGATAAGTAGGATAAGTTAAGTTTAAGTAAGGATAAGATAGGTTAAGGAAAGTGTAAGGATCGAGGAGAGGATAAGGGAGATTGTAACCCTGAGAGGAACAAGAATAAAACTACTACTACTACTACTACTGATCATTTAATTTATATTTCACGGAACGTATTGTTCCTACGAGAGAGAGATGGTGGGCCTTGAGGTCCGATTAGCCCCAAACTAACCAATCAGGCCTGCATCCCTCCCAAATAGCCACTGTCCTGAAGAGGCCCTCTTCGCAGCAATATCTCCTCCCCAAGGCCCACCATCTCTCGCACGGAATACGTCGACGCGTGCTTTTGTTTTGAAATTCGAGCGCGTGTTTAGACACGAAAGATAAGGACCCGTATTTAATTTGAAAGTAGGACGAAGCAGGCGGGACTACGCGCAGTCAGCGGACTACCCCTTCTCTTCCTGTGTCTCTTCGCGAGGCGTATTGATGTTGGATAATACTCTGTAATTTCTAGTTCTCCAAAATTAATCGGCTGATCAGCCAGTGCATTTCGCCAGGGTCGCGGTTTATTGTCCCGCGAGTCGGCGGTAGAGAACGGTTTCCTACAGTTTCGGATAATTTATGACATAATTGGTTCCGCCTCGTAGCAGACGTGACCTCAGGGCATCGGGAAATGGAAACAGGAATGGTATGCCTTTCTTCTTTATAACAATTCGAGGACTTTCTCTTTCTCATCTCTTCGGACCTTTTCGAACCGAGACACGTGGTGTCTGCTGTCTATCTCTAAACAATGGGTACATTGGCAGTAAAAGGACGGAGCGCGGGCTTTTGTGAAAGTGTAGGTTGGTTCGTTCGTTGCACTTCTGCAAAACACGTGTGTTTCGAAAATGTGCTGACTTTTTTTTACCAACCTTTTTTGACCTCTTGTCCTGGTGGGAGTAAACTCATAATGGAACGAGAGAAACTACTTGGGGATAGAGGAAGTTGCTTGGGGAAAAAATCCTGTCCGTCAGCTACTAATGTCGTCCCAGAAATGTACTCAGCCGAAGAGTATTACGCGATGTTCTGGTTGTACGCGCGGCTCCTTTCGGGGCCACCAATTTTTATAACGTAGGAACAACACGTTCCGTGAAATATAAATTAAATGATCAGTATTAGTGTCAGTGCAGTGAAGTGAATATTCGGGACATCAACCCGGACGCACTTGACGTTGCGACCCTTACCTTCCGGTGGTGTCCTGCGAATACCTGCGATCAGCTGAGCACTGGGCGCTACTCTACCATAAATCAGGATCGGTACAGTGACCCAGTGACACAGGTTTCCGAAAAGGAAGGAAAGGAATGTCCGAATGGGTGAGTTTTATTTAATTTATTGGTAATTATCAGACTGCGGATGTTCATGCAAATGCATATTTTTATAGGCAAAAAATAAAGTAATGCCACCTAGACAGAAATTTGTTTTGTCATTAGAGAAATCCAAAATTATACTTTTTATTTTGCATATTATGCATATTGCATATGTTTTGCATAATGCATATTTTGTGCATATTGCATATTTCTTGCATATTTCGTGCATATTTCTCATATGTTTTGTGGATACGCCGCTGAATTTGCATTACGTACTGAATATAGGCACAAAAAAATTGACAAACATTGATGGCGGAGTCAATAATTTTGTATATATGTATCCCACGCCACAGGGAACTTCTTGTCAGTTAGATCACGAGTGTCGCGTGATTTATATCAATTCATATGTTATATATCAATCGAAATTGAAGATGCCTAAATCGAGGAACTGTAAACGTGTAAAACTAAATAATTGGATTACATGTATACAAGACAATTACGTCGTTGTAGAGGGAGAAAGTGTGTACTGTAAAGCTTGTGATAAGGAAATCAGATGTGAAAGAAAATCACAAGTAAAACAGCATGTGGATACTGCAGTGCACAAGAGAAATATCGACGAGTGTAATAGAGCTATTGTTACTACAGATAATAGTGATAATGACAGTGACGCACAAAATCGACCATCTTCATCAAAAACAAATTATTTCTATGCGGATATGTGCCAAGCTATGGTGGCTGTTAATATGCCCTGGCGGTGCTTAAATAATAAAGTGTGGAGGAATTTTTTAAAAAAACATACTAGAGAAGACATCCCAGATGAATCCACGCTTAGAAAAAATTACTTAGAAAATTGTTATAATTTGGCCATCCAAAAGATTCGTAAAAATATTGGTGACAATTACATATGGATATCCGTGGACGAGACAACGGACGCAACTGGCCGTTACATTGCCAATTTGATTGTAGGTAAACTTAGCGAAAACGAAAAAACGCAACCGTATTTGTTAGCTTGTAAGCAGTTGCCTCAAACAAATCATGAAACTATAGCACGATTTGTAAATTCTTCCATGAGAATATTATGGCCAAATGGAGGTGAACAGAAGATATTGCTGTTAGTCACAGATGCCGCGGCAAATATGTTGAAAGCTGGGAAACATTTAAAAATTTTCTACCCAAACATGTTACACATAACATGCTTGGTGCACGGTTTGAACAGAATAGCAGAGGAAGTACGATTACAATTTCCGGCAGTAAATAAATTAGTTGCGACGGTCAAAAAAGTATTTTTAAAAGCCCCACTACGCGTGCAATGTTATAGAAATAAATTAGAAAATGTTCCACTGCCACCAGAACCTGTTTTAACAAGATGGGGAACGTGGCTGGAAGCAGCGTTTTTTTATGCAATACACATAGAAAAAATCGATGAAATTATTGAATCGTTTGATGAAGAAGAGGCATCGTCAATTAAATCGGCAAAAGAAGCTCTGCAATATGAATATTTAGAGGAAGATTTAACATATATTAAAACTCACTTCCAAATGCTGCCAGAGGCCATGAAAAAATTGGAAACGGTAGGATTACCCTTAACTGAATCAATAGATTTAGTTAGTGGTGTAGTTAAAAATTTAGAAAATATACCTGGTACTTGTGGGCAAAAGGTTAGACATGAATTTGTTCTAAAAAAACATAAACACACAACAAAAATTTATAAAAAGCACTTTAGACATTTATTTCCGTTTTTTCAGGTAAAAAAAAAATTACGGGCTGTATTGGAACGCAATACAAATTTTAATTTATTGTCCGAAGTAAGTGACATTTTAAAAGGTACAAATGTTCAAGGGCCACAGGAGATTCCGCCACATCATTGGTGCATGTTTAAATATGCCCCAATACGTCGTGTGACGTAGAACGCTCGTTTTCGGCGTATAAACTAATATTAACTGATAAGAGGCACCAATTTACTGTGAACAACATCGAGAAAACTATTGTAATATACTGCAATTTAAACTACAATACCTAAATAAAATAATAAAATGATGAATGTTCTATAGATACTTCTGTGTGAAACATTTTTAGCTGTAATTAGCAATTTCGAAGAAATATTTCAGGTTTCCACTTTGGATGACTCAATTTGTAGTTTGCATATATGTTGCATATATGTTGCATAAATGTTGCATATATCTTGCATATTTGTTGCATATTACGACATATTATACGTGCATAAACATCCGCAGTCTAGTAATTATTAGGTGTAGAAATAAATTCTTTTCGATTTTAGGGTACAATAACAGTTCGATTTAAAGAATATGAAAACAACTACATCATCGAAATAATTTTCATTACCTAGAGACGCGGTAGCGTCTCGACGCCAAGTACATGAAAAACACCCTGTATATATATATATATATATGTCGACTGTCGCTACCGTGTACCTTTACTCGTCGCGGAGACACTCTAACCTAATTCTGACATTTATACATTAATATCTCATCACGCCTGCAATATTTTGTAAATTTAAAGGCATTTTTCTTATATAAACCGCATATCGGCTTTCGAACAAGACCAATTTCAATAAAATCGGTCCACGCATGACAGAGATATCGTAATATCGTATCATGGATCAGTCGAAAACGGTAGATTTTTCTTCTGATTCTCCAAGAAATTTTTCCGTCGACATAATACGTATAGGGTAAACGCACCAGTAAATGAACACTTAAGGCTAGTGAATGGACACTTTTATAAAATTATGTTTGCAGCGCGATTGATTCCACGTGTTGCGAAAATTGTTTGGATATGAAGCGAGAAACTAGAAGAAGTCTATAATTAATTAATTGCTTATTTTAGTAACTTATTTTACTCGTTTTAGTAAAAAATGTCCATTTACTGGTAGTGTCCACTTACTGGTATATTTACCCTATGCGCGTTACGCACATATACTTCAGCCAATACATGTATCGTTCTTCGTTCGTCGACTCTCGGGATTATTCGGCAGGGATCGTCGTCCGTCATTGTACATATACTATTTTGAATTTTATAACCTACCAAGTGATAACTGTCAAATAAAGTGCGTTTTCCGAATTTGAAATGTCACGAGTTTTTACACTACATAGGTGACTGAATATTACCTCAATTAATAAAGTAAGTCGCCACAATTTTTTAAATAGATTTCTTATGTAGAGTCGCAGACTTGGAAGTTGTTCGGAGAAGGTTCGACAGAGAAGCATCTCCTTTCGCATAATAATATATATTGCAACAAATTGCATTGCCTTTAAATTGCCTGATATTTGTATTTGTATATACCAGCAAATTAGAGTTTTTATGTAAAGCTTATTATATTATAGAAATGAAGGGGACGCACAGGACTTCGATAAAAATGAAGGGGACGCACAGGGGTGGAAGTTGTCCGGAGAAGATTAAAAAACAAATAGAAAGACAAAGCATCTTGCTTCGCACATGCTTCTGGAAAGTAAAAAAAAAAGTAAAAAAATACGCCAAGTACATGATACAAATAAATCACAAAAATAGAAGATAATAATATATAATTACAATATAAAAAAAGATGTGAAATCAAAATGAGGTGCAAGTACATCACAAACAAAAGAAAAAATATAATAAATTATATCTTCGTAAAAAGAAGTTAGATCCCCATCAAAAACTTCAAAAATGTAAAAAAATACGCCAAGTACATGATACAAATAAATCACAAAAAATAGAAGATAATAATACATAAAAAAAACTTCAAAAAAGTAAAAAATACGCGAAGTACATGAAAAATCAAATAAATCACAAAAAATAGAAGACAATAATAATCACAAAAATTGAAGATAGTAATAATAAAATAAAAAAAAAGTGAAATCGAAATGAGCTGCCAGTACATAAAGATGCTTTCCAACGGCGCTTTAGATGACACAACTACATATGCACAGCTAAAATTCCGTTACTCATAATGGCTATTTATACAAAGAAAAAATGTATTAAATAATAATATGCAGATATATTTTTATACAAATAAATATTTTAATACGAATAAATATTTGATTATTACTTTTTTGAAGTTTTTTATGGTTTTACATGAGGCCCGTTTGTGAATGTGCTGGAGAACCACAGCTGTTTCGCACGGCCAGTCAATGCCCCCGACGAGACCGTTCCGCGCTGAGTTTCGTGGCCTCCGACCGCGACGCTCGAGATCAGGGGGCCATATAATGTTGCGCACTAGAAAGCGACGAATCTGAAATTATTCTGCATTTCTCATCAGATCTTTGCTAAAGTGACGTCGATCGATTCCTTATGTTTTCCGGATGAAAATGGCCCCAAAAACGACATAATGCGGACCATAATTAAGGAATTTACATGAAAAATTGATTTGCATAATGGAAAATGAACTTCGTTAAGAATAGGAAAAACATAAAGAATCCATTGGTGTCACTGCCATACCTATCGATTCCATGAAGAATGTAGAATTTAATTTATTGCATAAGCTGTATATCATCGCTTGAGCCACTCGGCGAAGGTGTAGCGATACATTGTATGTAGGTTGTTTATTCGTAACATTTTTCGTTTCCATCGCGCAGGGATTTGGCCAAGGTCTCCTCAGTTTGACGACTGTCGTCAACGCGACCACAGGCTGCAATCGGCGAGAAGTATTTCTATTGTAGAAAGCAGTCTGTGTTTTTGAATTTAGTCAGAGTTTTAGTTTCAGTTTCAGTTTTAGTTTCATTTTTAGCTTTAGCTTAGACCTTTTAAATTTCTTTCCTTTTCTTTTTTAGGCTTTATTCTGCGTGTGGTGTGGGGCGGTGTATGTAGTAGTGTGTGAAGTGGTGTGTGACGGTGTGTGTAGTGGTGTGTGAAGTGGTGCGTACGGACGAATTTTTTACGATGGAAGGACAATATTCGTTCATGGAGCTCGCAGACATGCTCATATGCTACGGTGAAGCGAAGGGTAGTACTCCTGAAGCACTTCGCATTTATTGTCAAAAATATCCAAGGAGAAATGTGCCCGATAGATCGATATTTACTAGACTGTATCAACGATTACGCGATACAGGTTCTGTTACGGGTAACAGATCCGGGGGACGTGATCAACGAGATCCGCACTTCGAAGAGAGGGTGATGCGGCGAATGGAGGAAAACCCTTCGACCAGCACACGAAGAATCGCGGCAGAGGAACGTGTAAGCAGTACCACTGTCTGGAGAATTCTAAAAGACAATCAACTGTACCCGTATCATTTGCAACGGGTGCAGGAATTAGAAGAGGGTGATATCGAGAACCGCTTTCACTTTTCCACATGGATGATGGAAATGATTACAGCCGATGAAGGCTTCCTATCGAAGATATTGTTTTCCGACGAAGCAAACTTCAACCGATATGGCATCGTTAATACACGTAATTCTCACGTCTGGGCAGAAGAAAACCCACACGCGCTGTTAGAAAGAAATACTCAGCGCCAATTTTCAACGAATATTTGGGCAGAAATTCTTGGTGACAAGATTATTGGTCCTGTTGTACTCCCTCGTCGGTTAACAGGCCAAGGATATCTCGAATCCCTGCAGACACAATTGCCTGCTCTATTAGAAGACGTGCCATTGATTGTGCGAAGAGACATGTGGTACATGCAAGACGGTGCAGGACCACATTACGCCGTAATAGTACGCCAACATTTAAATGCATACTTCAGAAGTAGACGGATTCGATGAGAAGGGCCTATCGCTTGGCCTGCTCGGTCTCCAGATTTCAATCCTCTTGATTTCTTTTACTGGGGACATATGAAGAATTTGGTCTATTCAACGCCCGTGGCCACGGTGGACGAATTAGAGCAACGAATCCAGTTTACGTCGGGGATAGTGCAGAATGTGATGGGCGACTTCCGACAAGTACGCGAAAACTTTCGCAGAAGAATGCAACTGTGTATTCAGGAGAATGGTGGTCACGTTGAACATCTCCTGTAAGACAATATTTTGTGCGTGAAAACATGGACAATCGCGGACGGGACAATCGCAGTGCGTGAAGACATGTACACTCGCAAGAAAACTAATCGTGGTGCGTGTGTGTAATTAAGTGAACAATCGCGGACGGGACAATCGCAGTGCGTGAAGACATGTACACTCGCAAGAAAACTAATCGTGGTGCGTGTGTGTAATTAAGTGAACAATCGCGGACGGGACAATCGCGGTGCGTGAAGACATGTACACTCGCAAGAAAACTAATCGTGGTGCGTGTGTGTAATTAAGTGAACAATCGCGGACGGGACAATCGCGGTGCGTGAAGACATGTACACTCGCGAGAAAACTAATCGTGGTGCGTGTGTGTAATTAAGTGAACAATCGCGGACGGGACAATCGCGGTGCTTTGGATGGCCGTGTGGGTGATTTTTGAGGGCAATATTTTCAAAGGCAATGGCATTCACCCTCTCTACTTGAAAATCCCGTTGGGCGCGTTTTGATATGCCCTTGTGGATTTTTACGAGTAGGCAGGTTTAATGCTGAACAACGTTTGCGTCTTTTCATAAATTATCGCAAGTACCGTATGTCACAGTTTCGGCGAGGTAGGTAAGTAAGTATGCGCTCTACATGGCAAATCCGTCACGCATCCGCCGCCACTGCACGCCCCTTGGCTGGCCTGCCTCGCGCGGCCCGCTGTCCGTCGAGTTGCCGTCATTCAGGCTGATTCAGGCGATCCAGACGCCAATCTTTAACCATCGATAATTAATAAACGAAGCATTTACCGCAATTTCGTCACTCTTGATTTTCGACTTATGTAGGGGAGAGTCGTGCAGTACCGACCGCTCTAAGTTTTTTTGTTATATCTTGGGGTAGAGTCGATGAAAATAAAAAATTCAAAATCGTATTTGTAGTATAGATAGAACTTAGTAAGAGGAGGGAAACTATTTTTGTGAGGTTTAATAATAACAGTTGATAATTCGCAAAAGTAAAAAAGTTGTAATTTCTAGGAAACGAAAAATTGTCGTCCAGTACCGACCAACTATTAAATTAGTAGATTTTAAGATCTAAATGATTAACAATGTTAATAAAGACATTTAACTAGTACAATACAAGATTCTTTTCAAATTTTATTTGTACAAACTCGCAAGTCAGATAATTAATACATATTCTCCTGATCTGTGTATTCGACGTGTGCCCAACCGTCACATACGGTACACTGCACCCAAATGATTCCTTGCAAACAGAGATGGGCAAAATTTGTATTTAAATAAAATTTCGAATAACGAATAATAAAATTAACTTTATTCTTCAAATAAATTCTCATCGAATAAAAAAATTAACTTTGTTCGTCGAATAATCTAAAGTTGAAGTAACTTTTATTTGATCCGTATTTACATAATTTTTTATTTAGTTAATGCCCAACTTCGCTTGCAAATAACACACTGGATAACTTCTTCATTAAATCTTAGCTTCCTGTTTGTTAGGTTATGATACCTATCCTTATTTACTTTATTTTTCTATGGGAAAAGGTAGTAGGAAGGCTAAATGAACATCTTATAAACTAATGTGAGTTGCTAACAGATTGAATGCACAGATAAGAAAATTTTGTTCTCTACTGGTTGACAGAGTCTGTTGGTCGGTACTGCACGACAGTTGGATGGTCGGTACTGTACGACAAACACGGGGCAACATTTTAGATCATGGTATATTACGTAGAAAAAATATTGCAAAATCAGGACGTTTTATTAAACTTAATGGACTAGAGATAGTATACATAATAGAACAAAATCATTTACTTACACGAGAAACAAAATATTAGCTTTAAAAAATAACTTTTAACCCACTCAATATCAACGTATGCGTTTAATGCAGTAGAACATCGAGAGCAATGGAGTAAACAATATGGCCCCGAAATAGGTTATAGAGAATTGTGATTTCCATTGGTTAATTCAAGTAAGGTGGTCGGTACTGCACGACTCTCCCCTATGCCTGTAGAATCACCCCCCAAAGTATTGACTATAGGTAGAGTAACACCCTGTATGTCTATTTACAATAATTTACAATAAAGCACTGGTTTAACATAATTAAATGGATTGTATTATCTAATTTTAAGGTCGCGTTATTAGTTTCCTACGCGGTAGGGTTTCTAATAAAGCAGACGCGATGCACGTGGACTCGGCCCGATTCCGTACAAGCAACGCGTTCAGCTAATTTAGCAAGCAAGACAGCAAATTAAGCGATTAGATAAGTGTTACCTCGCAGACGGCTCTTCGACCAGTAGATCGAGGAATTCATGGTCGAATTCTTCGAATCCGCGTGCACTCCCCTTCCATCGATCGCCGATCCATGGAAGAGAGGCCCGATCGACTCTCCACATGGGGTGAAGGGGGGGGGGGGGGTCTACAAGTCGTCGCGGCGACTTGGTTCGCTCGGTATCGGGAGATGACGCGCAAAGTACGATTTCTCGAACACCGGCAAATATTCCACATTGATCTTATATTTAAGTAATTTTAGCTTTAATCTTTGCAATCGTGCTGTTACTTTATTCATATCCTTCTGGACAATCGAAACGAGAGGCTTATGATCCGTATAAATTTGTACCTGACGACCGTATACAAATTGGTGAAACTTTTCTAACCCAAAACAAATGGCCAGCATTTCCGCCAATCTGCGCATATCTCTTTTCCGAGTCATTCAAACTTCTCGACACGAATGACACTGGTTGTCCTCCTTGCATTAAACAGGCCCCCACCCCATTTTGCGAGGCGTCAGACTGAATAATCGTTGGCATGTTTACGTCGAAGAGTTTTAATATCAGCGCATTACATAATGCCTTTCTCAGTTCAGCCAAGCATTTTGCATGATCAGGGGTCTAATGCCAGTCTACGTTTTTCTTTATTAATTCTCTTAGAGGCGCACACAAATCAGATTAATTCTTAACAAATTTGGCGAGAATGTTGAACATCCCCAGAATGCTCAACAGTTCCTTTTTGTTGACAGGCTCCTTGAGCCTTACAATTGTTTCAACCATGTTCGGATCTGGTTTGACCCTGCACTTATTAAAAATCAAACCCAGATACCTAACTTCTGAGACTTTGTACTGAAGCTTGGTTGCATTGAAACGCACATTGTACTTCCTGGCTCTCTCAAAACCCTTTACTAGTATCAAATCATGCTCTTCTTCACTTGCTGCCGCTACAATCATATCATCAAAATAAACGCAAACGCCCTGAATGTCACCAAAGATTTTTACATTCATTCTTTGAAACGCCTCAGGCGCTGTGGACAAGCCAAATGGAAGTCTCTTATATTTATATTTTCCATGCGGAGTTATGAAAGGACAAATATCGCTGCTCTTTTCACCAAGCATGATTTGATGAAACCCATCTTTCATGTCCAAAACGGAAAATACTTCCTTTCCTGTTAACATTGTATTTAACTCATGAATCGTTGGGATCGGAAAATTTTCCGTTTTCAAGTTCTTATTCAATACTCCCGGATCTAAACAAATACGTATTGAACCATCCTTTCTCTCGACAATTATAACGTTACTAGCATGCCCCGTGTCGGCTTCGCCCGAATTAGTAGCGTGACTGATTTATGTTTATTGAAATTAATATCTTTTATAACGAAATTAAAGGTATTTTGAAAAACGCTTCATTTCCTCGTAAAAGTTTTTTTCCTCATAATTCGGAAAAAAATCATATTCTTGGTAAGATGATTTTGTGACATTAGTGTTGCATGCCTCGAGCTCGGGCGAATGATCTTGACAAATTTGATCATACACGGGGACATGGTAAACATCCAAAGAAAATCTGCTGCTCTTGTACTCATTTTTGAGAGTCTATTTTGATGCTGCTCGCTACTTTCGCTCATTCTTATTCTTAAAATAGAGTAACGTCTAGCAACAGCGAATTTTCTGGAAAGGGTTTGTGTCTTGGCATTTTTATAATTATTTTTGAAAATATAAACTTCCGTAATCGGAAATTACTGGTGGTACTCGAAAGTAACGATACACTATCTGCTCGGCCCTGATATGGGCATGACTGCTTTATTTCAACTGCAAGAAGCGCCCGGCCCGATCGCCGCCTGGCGGTCGCGTTGCGTACAATCCATAGCAGACGGCCGCGTCATGACTTCTTTTATGTACATAAAATATAAAGTTCTCTCCACGCAAACTCCTCCTTACCTCCGCGACCTAATCCCTTGCAACGCTGACTTCCACTCATCCAACTCCTGCCAGACAAGAAGTCAACTCAGTCTTGCCATTCCTACTTCTCACTCCGCTAAATTCTCCGGCTCATTTTCCTTTGCAGCATGCCACTTCTATAATCTTCTTCCCAATACTATCCGCTCACTTTCCACTCTACACTCCTTCAAAAATACGACTAAAGCTTATCTTCTTTCTCACCTGCACATAGTTTAGTCCTAACCGGGCTGCTTTGAACTACCTCTGAGTCCTTATATTTGTCTATTTTATTATTCAGATACATCACCCCCCCCCCCCTTCTTCTCATTCTTGTTCTACACTACTTTTTCTGAATCTGTTTCGGGTTAGGCATAACAACAGCGACGCTGAGCGTCGCCCTTTCTGTATTAGTGTTACTAACCATTCTACGTTGTTTCGATTGTTTTTTGTTGTAAGAGAATAAAGACGATTTATTATTATTATTATTAATTATATTTTACGTGATTACACATAGCCTATGTTCATTCGTGTTGTTCAAGGATGCTGTAGTTAAAATTTCGTAGTGATTGGTTCAGTACTTTTTGAAATTTTCGTGTGCATACAAATAAACGCTGTAGCTTTATTATAATAGTAAGATTTACCCAATCTGTCGCGTAATCAACCATTTCAATTATTTCACATTTTTCCAACTTGTCAAGTGAGTCTTTCAACCTATCCTTCAGCGCCAATGGTATTCGGCGAGACGGGTTTACCACTGGCTTTGAGTCCTCTCTTAATATTATACATATTGTACTTATCAGGGTATGCTCCGATTAGAGCTGTTCGAGTACTCGAATATTCGAGTAGCTCGAAATTCGAGTCGAGCCGGGACTCGGTTTCCGAACCGAGCCGAGCGCTCGATTAAAGCGAGCGGCTGGAAACAATTGTTTTGTTCGTCAATCGCTACCTTCATTGTGCAATCTACTCCAAATTTATAACCTGACGTTCCTGACGAGTGTCAAATGAGCTCGATTTTTAATCGAGCCGTTCGCTTTTTGATCGAGCCGATCGCTTTTTAATCGAGCCGCCCGATTGATTCGAGCCGCTCGGTTTTTTCGAGCGCTCGGCTCGGATCGGTTATTCGAACCGAGTATATCCCGGCTCACTTGTTCCGAGTACTCGAACAGCTCTAGCTCCGATTCCCTCAAACAAATCTTTATTATTCCTAACCACGCTCAACTTACTGTCATTCCCATTACTTAACCCTTTCTCCAGAGACTTACATTTAACCTCCTCCACTTTTGCATTCATTCGTGTCACCAATTGCATTCTCTCGCACGCTT
Source organism: Andrena minutula (assembly GCA_929113495.1). Classification (NCBI taxonomy): domain Eukaryota; kingdom Metazoa; phylum Arthropoda; class Insecta; order Hymenoptera; family Andrenidae; genus Andrena; species Andrena minutula. The sequence goes on along the minus strand of OV815993.1, from coordinate 45,452,210 downwards.
TACGACCTAAAATCGGTAAACTATCAGTCTCAAACAGAATAAATTTTACCTGCCAAGTTACATTACGCAATTTACAATCCAGTAAAACATAACCACGCGCTCTCCTTTTGTTTTTAAAATAGCTTTCAAGTGTTATATTGGCTTCTTTTATTTTGGGTTTATTTCTAATTTCCAAAGCATTAAATATTTTAATCGGCAAGACATTACAATCAGCCCCAGAATCAAGCTTAAATTTTACTTCGTCCCCGCCAATTTTCAAAAATTCAACCCAACATTCTGAAACCGACTGACGTTGAATCGCATCTACATAAAAGTCATTAACTTCATAATATTGCAATTCATTTACATTTTACCTCTTGTCACTCGCTAGGCAACCAGCCGCAAAATGATTGAGTTTACCACACTTATTGCACACCTTTCCATACGCAGGACACCTTGCTTTTTTATGGTTATACCCGCACTTTTTACAGTTATACACCGCATTTTCACTACTCTGCTGTTGCTGGCTGCTCTGATTGGGCGTCGATCGCCCCTTGCCGTCCTTCCATCTGAGTACGTCGACTTCGACCGTTTCTGCCATCTTCGTGTTCATTTGAATGACGCGCTGCTGCTGCTTGCTCAGCTCCGACGCTCTGCATGAATCTGTTGCCTTCTTTAAGGTTAGGTCTGAGTCGCGCAGCATTCGCTGCTGAAGGGCCTCGTCATTGACCGCGATTATAATGCGATCTCTCATTAGTGACTCCTCTTGGTCCCCAAAATTGCAGCTTTTAACAAGTTTTTTCAGGTCATTTAGGAAGTCATCAAACGGCTCATTCTGCTGTTGAACACGTGTTAGAAATTTGTGAATCTCTATAACGACGTTTGTTCTTGGCTTCAGATAGTCCTCAGACGCTTCGAAAGCTTGCTCCAAGGTGAGTTTCTCCTTCGTCAGTTTGAACGTGTTGAACACGTCGAGCGCTTCTTCACCGACGAAATTTAAGAATATCGCCAGTTTGCGTTTATCTGACAACTTAGTGTTATCGGAGGCTTCCAAATATATTTCAAATCGTTGTTTGAAATTTTTCCAATTATTCACAGCATTTTCTCGCAAGTTGAGCTCCGGCGAAAGCTTGAACACTTCCATGACGAGAACACGTTGTGCTCGTTACGAGCACCTGACAATTTTGAGGTTATAACGAGTCTTTCTTCGCAAACAATCCCTCCTGTGTTACTGTGCAAACACAATTAGTATAGGAGACTTTACCGCTGCCACCATGTTATGTTTTGGACAAGAACTGAACACGTGTAGAATAGCTATTCACTGATTAGTTTTATTTTAATGTACTCTCTCTCTCTCTCTCTCTCTCTCTCTCTCTCTCTCTCTCTAAGGCGTTGTCTTCATCGGGCTATGTCGTTACACCTGTTAAGTACGCAGATTTATCTTTGACTTTCTAACCCTTTCGGTTGTCTGGAATGCACGTGACCCGACGGGGTCATCGTTTCCTGCAGTGGTGTGATGCAACCAAGTTTTCCCCGAAAACCTAATATTCAATGAAGGCACTCATGCCCCCACTACTTTCTAGCCGAATTTCACCGTATAAAAAGGGCCACGAATCCACACTCGGGGGCTCATTTCAAGTGTAATACGTTTAGACTAAAGAGGCTTGTAAGATCGAGAGACATTCTTCTTCAAGTATTAATTCAACTTAAACCATACAGCTCGCAGTGTTGCTGATAGGTGTTGTAATTGTTAAACTCTTTGAGACCCCCGCATTTCTCAGTGCGTGAAAACCGAGAGGTGGACTTAGGTACCGCGACAACTAAACTCTTAAACAATTGTAAGAACCGAGCTTATTGAATATAATTTGTTATTTCTTAATCAGAGTTCTTTTATTTGAATCAATCACTATCTGAATTTCCTCTTCGAGATAAACCCACATAGATACTCCTTTACCGCTCAAGGTGTATCACATTATAAAGTTACGAGGCTAAATTAACATTCCTAGTGGCTCCCGGGGATACCAGACCCCGGTTCGTCCACGACTTCTACCTTCCTAGTGGCTCCCGGGCATACCAGACCCCGGTTCGTCCACGATTTCCACCTTCCTAGCGGCTCCCGGGGATACCAGACCCCGGTTCGTCCGTGAAGCTTACCTTCCTAGTGGCTCCCGGGAATACCAGACCCCGGTTCATCCACGACATCCAACCTCCTTATAGCGGCTCCCGGGAATACCAGACCCCGGTTCGTCCGCTACTAACAAACTCAAACAACCAAAAATCAATCCTCGGCTTCGCAGCCGCCATTCTCATTGCCCTCAGCCTCGGCTCGTAACACACCTACTGTCTCTCGAGGCAGGGGCGCTACCTGTTGGCCAGGTGCGTTCACATATATCACACACGTAACATAACAATAGGGAGAATTCATCATGCCGGAAAATACGCAACTTCTCATACGAAGTAAATTATCGAATTGCGTTGGCCATAAGACTGATAGGAGTATGTTTGGCCGGCTTAGAACAATTCTGTGGCATAATGGATCTTCCAAAACCAATTTCTCGACATCCTTACCTTCGATCGGAAAATATATTAGAAACGCAACAGAAGTCGTTGCAAAGGAATCTATGTTTCGTGTTGCTCAGGAAGAAATATGTCAAACCATGGGTTACGACGAAACGGAACCCATAGGAATAACTGTATCAGGTAACGGAACCCGGCGAAAAAGAGACTTTTCGTCACTTTTTGGAGTTGCAATAGTTATTGGAAATTTGACCGGAAAGATGATTGATGTTGTAGTGAAGAGCGCGTATTTCAAACTTTGCGAGACATGCGATAAGCAAATTGGAACACTCGAGTATGAAGAATGGTTGGACCAACACGTCAGTGAATACAAGGCAAATCAAGAGGGTAGTTCCGGTAAAATGAAGATGAGTGTGATTGTTGAAATTTTTCAACGATCGCCGGAATTATATAACACTAAATACGTCAACTACATCGGAGACGGTGACAGTAAAGGTCGATTTACATTATCCGTATCCGACACGGAGCGGTTCCGGCGTGCCGGTGGTAAGAAGAAGAGGTGCGTAGAGGGTCTCTTCTTCTCACCACTGGCACGCCGGAACCGCTCCGTGTCGGATACGGCTAATGTAAATCGACCTTAAGACTTCAACGCCGTAGGCGACGCTGATCGGTACGGTGTACCAGTAACTAAAAAAGCATGTGTAGGCCACGTTAAGAAACGCATGGGGTATGCGCTTCGAAAAGTGAAGCAAATTACGCAAGGTCTTCAAGGCAAAGGAAAGCTCGCGGCAAAACTGATCGACGACCCGAGCTCGTATTATGCCAATAGAGTCATTCGTCAGAAGCCATGAGAAATGCAATTTTAGCGACATATTTCCGTAAGTGTTCGGCAGACGACAATCCTTAACATCATTATTGCTCTGTTGGAGAAACAAATTGGTGTTCTTGACAAAGACCTTCTGCAAAAATATTTCACAAGAATATAGGCATAAAACTCCCTTACACAAAGATGTTCAAGCAGCAATTTATCCGGTTTATGAGCACTTGCGTGAAGATGCATTACTGGCGAAATGCGTTGGTGGCTATACACAGAATAATAATGAAAGTTTAAACGCTAAAATTTGGAAAATCGCTCCAAAGATACATTTTAGTGGCGTTGAAACTGTGAAAATTGCCACTTATATTGCTCTAGCAACATTCAATGATGGAAATAAATCTCTCATGTCTATAATGCAAGAGCTTGAACTTTTAGTTGGTATAAACGCGCGAAATATGTGCGAAGAATCCGATAAAAGGCGACTATCGATAGCAGACGTTCGAGAAATTGCGGCAACAAAAGAGGCTAGGAAAGAAAACAGAAGGAAGAAAAACAAGAAGAAGAAGATTTTGCAGTAGAAGGAGCCCTTTATGGGCCGGGAATCGCATAAAAGGAGATTTACACATTTTGCAAGTCTGAACATGCAGATAAAAGTACCCCGAAAATTGAAGCCGGTTTTCTCGAAACACGATTTTCAGAAACGGTGTACATCATAAGTCTTGAACCAGTAAATATTTTCACTTAAAATTTTAACTAGAGTTGTAGAATTCCATTCTCTATCGGGTGGAAATTCGGCATCAACATTGGATGTTTGTAAAACATTTGATAACTGATTAAGGTCTGCGCACACATTTCCGTTCCGTCTCCGTTCGGTCTCCGTTCCGTGGACGTACAAGGTATCGGTTGCTTGTTTTGGAATGGAGCAGCGCACACTTGTCAGTTCCGTGAAATTCGATGGCCTCTCCGTATCCGTCAGGTCTGGGCCGTCCAGATCCGTGTTAAAAAATATCGTTTGCGTGCTTTACAATGGAGCAGCGCACACTTGTCCGTGTCAAGGATGTCAGCCGGTGTCCGTGTAGAACCCCTATCCGTTCGGTGAAACTAAAATTCGGTTGCCAACGATATTTGGGCATTTGGACTGACGGAGTCCGGAAATCGCGGAAAGGTCGACCTTTTTTTATGACCATGAAAGGTTCTCGGGTCGAAGCTCTCGCACCACGCGCTTCAGGGGTCCTAGAGCCTAGAGTCATAAAGACAAGGACAGCAATAGGCCACTCAGTAATGGAAATGGTAATTTCTATAATTAATATTAAAACTCCATAAAAATACCACCAATGCATTGCTGGAGTTTTTACAATGAAAATTATACCAAACATGATATAATTCTGATCATTATTAATGATTGTAATGGAAAGATTGTTTTTCTTTCAAAAGGACGAAACACGCCACCTACTTAGTAAACTAATCCTTCTAGCTTCTAAAAAAATCACGTCGTTTGGACCAAATTTAATGTTGTTATTCTGTTTTAAAGGGTGTCCGAATACTTTTGTCTCCACTGTATGTACATATGTAAGTACATAATACATATTTTCTTTCACTAATTCGCATTTGTGAAATAGGCTGGTAAGTGTGGACTGGTATGCGCATTCGAAATCTCGATACACATACTATTGGGAGATGAGAAAAAAGGAGACTACCCACAAGCTGAAATGTCACAGGGGCAAGGGGAATCGCCCGTTCGCTTCACCCTATCCCCTCCAAGAAATCCTAATTTTCGGTCCTTAACGGCTGTCCATATCTGTGATTTGTCGCGATTAGACATAAAGTGGTGTTTCCAAAACGACAGGTATCACGCTACTGACTGAGAGAATTGTACAGCAGGCTTGCAGAAATGGCTGAATTGGGACTTACCGGGCCAGAGCAGGCCTCTTACACAGTTGTCAGTGAAGTTAGGGACACCGCAGGGAGACGGAACGGACACCATACGGAGGCGGAACGGAGACGGAACGGAAATGTGTGCGCAGACCTTTAAAGACGATTTTTTTCCCGTAAAAATGTGGGGAAAAAATTTATTTGCGTGTAACTTCTACAATTTTTGTTCTAATTCATCGACGAGTTTTCACATTGTAGATATTTGTGTATAGAATAATCACCTTAAAGCATTTTGCTTTCAGATGATTGGCTCACCTGAATTGATGTACACCACCTGCCGCAGCGCGCCGCACAATGGGACGACGCGTACAAATTCCCGAACATTGGCAAAAATATGAAGTACCTTATTTTATTGATATAATTATATGGGTATTATCCTTGAGTACTAATGGATACGAAATTATGAAAAAAGAAACTTTTTAAACATTTTAAATCCCGACTTTTTAACAGTAAATACGTTCACTTTTGGAGACGGCTGTCATATGAATGTAAATAATTAGTATTAATATAATGAAAAAAATTCTACAATCATACAACAAATTGGGGTTGACTGTAAAGACGTTGTTCATAACAAAAAATCCAAAATTTAATGATTTTATTTATGTTTTTCAACCTGTCAAAAAAAAATTGTTTTTTGTCGATTTAAAAAAATGTCCAAAATTGTCCAGAAAATTTTTTATACCCATATAATCACTAAACATTCTAGTTTTAGAAAACCCAAACTTCAGCTGCGATAATTTGCGATTTTGAGCAGAATTTATAAAATTGTGTACGCATGTGGGACGAAACGAGTAAATATGTATCTAGACATTCCTTTTCTTGTACCCGATTGATTATGTCTTTATGATGTATTTATGGAAATGAATATAAATATGTTATAAGCGAACGATAATTCATAAAATTAAGTTATTATTATTCTAGTTAGTTAAACCTTAATAAATAAACGGCGAAGCACCGCATCGCTTTCTTATTTTCTTAAGAAGAAATATATGTTTTAGAAATAGATTTGGGCAGTTTGAAATTATGATCAAACGTAATATTTATATAAAATACTATGCATAAATTGAGACAACAAAATACTGTTACGTGCCGCGGCCTTTAGTGTTCGAGCGGCGCGTTTTAGAGGGCCAAATTCTGATCAGGGGTATCCCACAATCTTTGATTATCAGAATTTGTCGTATTTATGTAGGTAATGGCAAGGAGGCTCGCCGCACTCGCAACAGTCAATTATTTTATTTACTTATCTAAATACCTTATCAGAAGGATAAGGGGTAGATTTTGGGATCGTTGGTGCTCTAGTCCCATACGGGTCGTTTCAAAGGAATCGGACAGGTAATTAATGAGTATAATTTAATGAATAATAAAGCTTTAATGCCGAAATATTGGATGGATGTAAAACATATAGCACTGAATATGTAAAGAAAAATTAATCAACAACAAACATAGACATTCGCGCAATCGGGCACAATTCCTGATTAGGGGAATCCTACAATCATTTGATTATCAGAAATTGTGTTAAGTACGATTCAATTATAATACAGTGTACAAAAGAGATAATAGGTGCAACTCACCAGACAGTCGATATTGTATTGACAAATATATTTTTGTGGTTTTCGGTTGGAATGTTTTCCTGTGGTTTGATGATATACCTAAATCAGAAAAAGAGATAAAACGCGAACACACACACACACACACACACACACACACTAGGTTATATTAACGAATAAATCTTAATTGAATTCTAAACGAGACTGAATAATAGTGATTTTAACAGAGCAAAATGAATGATACTTTTAGTTTATGATTTATAAATTAATCAAAGTTTAGTAAATAGGATTGTTTCGCAAAGTCGAGTCTTTCACGCGGTTTCACTATAAACCGGAGAACTCTAGCTCTAAGACACTTGCGGACCCAGCGACACGCACCTCACGATTTATCGTCACAGAGTGTCGCAGCTTCACGCTCTCGGCAGCGACCAGAGTGGGTCCGTACCGAAAATGCTTACGCTGCATTTTATCCCTCGGCCGCGCTACCATGGGCCCGTCTACTTAACGAGGCGGTGTGTGTGTGTTCTCACGTCTATCCATCAGACTCCCGATTCAAATATATGATCAATCCTTACAGAACATTCGTACGTACAGGAAAACATGACATCGCACATTACAATTTCACACATGCTGAGGCCTTCCCTGAATGTTCATAAATTTATATGCACAATTTCTGACTAGGGGAATCCCACAGTCCTTGGACTATCAGAAATTGTGTTATGTATCTAATTTTAACCAAACAACTTTGAATTAATTAATTAATTTACACGTGCCCCGAAACGTGCGACAAAACCGTGAGAAGGCGCGACTCCCTGCAGCGGATGTAGGGTATACAATTCCGTCAATCTTCTAAGAAGTGATCCAGTCTGCGCATTCCTGCTGTAGCTGTTACTGATTATGTTACAATGTTTAACGCGATGGTCAGAGGTGCTCTCAACGAGGGTTCTCCCACAATGCTGCAAGGCATTGTTGAAATACATCCCAGCCGCTTACACAGAACGGATTCGGCACAACAGGAGAACCACTGGTCCTTTCGAACGCGACTATCTGGTGAGAACGCCGCTGCGTCAGCACCGCCTTATCTATATCGCGGGACGGCAATGCGTCGAGGCGACGGCGCTCCAAGAAAGGGGTTTTTGTTCTATCAAAAATATTATTGATTAATGGGCAGGAGTATGATCAACGAGGGATTTCCCATAACGCTAGGCGTTGTTGATGCATACCCTGACCAGAAAGAAAAATCTTTCGTTCCGAACGTAACAATACACTTTTCAATATCTGTAGTAATTTCCGTTTCATATAAATACTGATTTTATGTAGATCCTTTTTAAGACTTGCCGGTTTTACTGTTCGTGTCTACATCACATTCTGGCGTGTTCTGCATGTCCATTAATTCTTCTAAATTTTCTTCATTGACTTGTTTATTTAATAACAAAAGTACTTCGGGGAACATTAAATACTTTATCTTGTGTCTGCAATGTGTGATCTAATATTTAAAATCAGAAGATCGGATGAAATTAAGAGATTATGGAAAATTTCCTCATATGTGCGTTTTTCGTTTATTTTACGAAGCATTCATATCCCTGTGACGCCCCAAGATTTTTCGCGCGCGGTTATTTCAACTCATTTATAAATCTATCTACAAATCCGCTCAAATCTTCCCCAAACCTCAATTCTTACCCCTTTACCAACGACCTTGGCCGCCTTGGCGATGTACCTTAGCGGTCCCCATCTCAAGACGGTCAATCATTAAATCTTCTTCCCTTATTCGCCCAACGCGGCACAAATTCCTCTCTTACGTCAAATCTAAACAAGTCCCTCGCCCCACAAATATCTTAAATCGAGACCAGGTCTCACACCCTCTCAATGACCAAAGCAGTCAAACCCACCGACGTCCCTTTCCTATTAAAACACCCAAAATCCATTCGAGGAGTTGAGCAATTCAAAATCCTATGTATAAAAACCCTAGTAGAAAAACTGCGAGTCCCAATATAGATCAACCTTTGCTCCCTGCAAAAACCCCAAAAGTTATCATGACACATGTTTATAATTAGCCCAAGGTGCATACTGCGCACCCCCCTTCATACCGTAAAATATTATATAAGCAGGGCAAAGTCCATACTGCGCGTACACCCCACAACCTCTTGCAAAATCATATAAATACAAGGGCCCGGAGACAGAAGTCCTCTTTCGACGAATATCCTTCTTCGAAAGGAAGCTATTTACACGAAACCATTTAAGGTCTCGTCGATCAAAGTGTTATTTAAAATAAATTCAATCACCATCAATCATCAAGTATCGTAAGAGATTATAACTACTATTAATACCACGGTATATCATCATCATCTATAACAATTATTCACATTCTTATGGTTTCATATTGTTTCACATTACAACGCTTATTGCGCTTATATTATTGTGTATTGCTATTTGCATTGCTTATTAACGCCTATTGCTTAAATCATCCTAGCTTATTAATGTATATATATATATCTTGTATTGCATGTTCATATTCATAATTCATAATCATTATATACATGCTATGTCCATCGCTAACCTATCATTATAAACCGTAACGATTTGCACAACAATAGTGCATTATCTATTATCAAAAGCTATAAAGTGAATAAACAGTTTTACTTTAAATCTGTTACGAATTATTGTGTCAATCCTTCGGCTACGAAGATCCCTAAATCCAAACAGGCTGCCGGAACAGCTGATTACGGGCAACGTCCGCAGAAAGCGTCACGGTGTTTACTAAACTTACTTACGCATAGGTTTCGCTTAACCGTATGACTAGTCGAATTTCGCGAAGTATTACATGTGTCTTTTACAATAATGCAGCGGTAAATCCGATTACCTAAGCAAACCAAAACAAGTGCTCTAACGGGTGTCTCCCCAATACAAACCAGTTCATTTAAACCTTCCCTGGTCGATTAATGTGCAGAATTAAACATTACTCGCCTGACGTTCAAAAAACGGTTAGTGTGCAGAATTAAACATTTCTCGCCTGTCAGTCCCAAATCCGTTAGTGCGTAGAATTTCGCATTTCTCTCCCGCCTTCTACCTAAATCCTCAGTGTGCAGAATTAAACATTACTCGCCTGCCGTTCGAAACGATTAGTGTGCAGAATTTCACATTTCTCGCCTGACGATCGAAATGGTTAGTGTGCAGAATTGAACATTGCTCGCCTGACTCTCCTTGAATTCTCAGTGTGCAGAATTAAACATTACTCGCCTGCCGTTCGATACGATTAGTGTGCAGAATTTCACATTTCTCGCCTGACGTTCGAAATGGTTAGTGTGCAGAATTGAACATTGCTCGCCTGACTCTCCTTGAATTCTCAGTGTGCAGAATTAAACATTACTCGCCTACCGTTCGATACGATTAGTGTGCAGAATTTCACATTTCTCGCCTGACGTTCGAAATGGTTAGTGTGCAGAATTGAACATTGCTCGCCTGACTCTCCTTGAATTCTCAGTGTGCAGAATTAAACATTACTCGCCTGCCGTTCGATACGATTAGTGTGCAGAATTTCACATTTCTCGCCTGACGTTCGAAATGGTTAGTGTGCAGAATTGAACATTGCTCGCCTGACTTTCCCTAAATCTTCAGTGTGCAGAATTAAACATTACTCGCCTGCCATTCGAAACGATTAGTGTGCAGAATTTCACATTTCTCGCCTGACGTTCGAAATGGTTAGTGTGCAGAATTGAACATTGCTCGCCTGACCTTCCCTAAATCTTCAATCCCCTGAATCTAACATTCTCCCGGCCGTTCGAGACGATTAGCGTGCAGAATTTCACATTTCTCGCCTGACAATCGAAAAGGCTGGTGTACAGAATTACGTCGTCAAATACCTGATTTCCTCGCCTCCCGGTGCGCTGAACTATAGATTCGCGCCTGGAATTTATGTAAAAACCCCTTTGTCATTTGTCCCATTAAATCCTTAACCCGGGACGTGACAATATTTTGGTGACAGCGGTGGGATCTTCGTCAACCGTTGTAAAAAGAAATTCTTTAATACGGTGCCCACAAGGTCCCTATATTTAGCATTCATGTGCATTGAGCACCCAAATCGGTGGGAACCGACTTACAGAAGCCGCCGACTGCAAAGTCTAACGGCTTACTTGAATTCACTGACGTGCGTTTCTGGAGGGATCGCTACCACACAGGACGGAAGCGAAATTTGTCTAAGGTGTTCTAGCGTAGCGCCCGCAGACACCATAGAAATATATTGGACGCATTATTATTATACTTATAGGACTCCTGTTAATTGCCCGCGGTGTAGGGAATCACTATTACCAAACCGCCCCATAAGAGATTGCACCGAGTGCACGGCAAGCTATCTTCTCACGGGTAAAAGTTACTTAAGGTTCGATAACAGCAATTTATAAAAACCCTAGACGTACAATCTCAAATTTATAATAAATTCTGAAGTACTAAGTTTCATTAAAACTTACTTATGTATATTACGCGTTCACAAGTGATCATAGCAGGTCAACGACGCCAAAGGTTACAAGGCACCATTTCGTGCACCATTGCGTGCATGCAGAGCGTAGTTTGTCTTAGAGGCCGTTCAGCTAAAACTTACAACAAGGAAGATATTTGCTTGCCTTGCTCCTGGTTGTACCCAGAAAAAGTAGAAAAGGAGCAGCTCCTTCATTATTACGAAACGCCAACTACGATTGCCCCTTGCGAATGGTGTGGAAATCTTCTATACCATACTCGCCCCATGCATAGTTGTCCCATATGCGTAGAATTCTATCTCCTTTCCGGAGAAACCTACGACGGATTTGATGAACCAGAAGAACTAGATTTTTAAACGGCGCGACGTAACCTTAGTAGCCCAAGGTGGAACGTCTGTTATTTCAGACAGGCAAAGACCTGTCGAGTACTCAACGCCAATAATATTCTCCGATTAGCAGGTGTGATAAACACCCAAGTATAGACAATTTGTATTATCCAAGCCGTAGATTTCGAGGCGTATTATCTGACTCAAACGCATTGGTTTGTGTTTCTGGGACCGTAGTAATGACCACGGAAGGCGTCAATATTTGTCAAAATTGTTTCAATTTGGATCCGGTAGAGGTGGACGAGATCTATCAAACTCACCACTACCGACCAAACGACATACTCCCCGAGTGTCCCCGTTGTAGAGACCATCTATTCAGAGCACGCCCCATTAGCGAATGTGCCGCGTGCACCAAAAAAGATCGCCTCTCCAATAAGAGACAAAACGGTTTTAACGCGCACCAAGGTTTAGAGCACTGCAGGGTTTAAACAAAGGCCGGACGCCTAAACGTAGGGAAATCCCCATAAATTCCGAACACACCAAAATCAATCCAATTAATCATGTCCGTGTACGGGGACACCAATGAATCTCGCGTAGTGGACCAAGGCGCGGACCCTTCCATTAACAGAATTGACACCGCGACCGTCGAATTAATGGACCGGATACAACTATTACGGGAAAAACAAGCTGAAATCGAACGCTTGCACGCGAAATATGTCGTAAATCCGCAACCCAAAACGCGTTCGGACGTAGCCGCCGGTTCAGACGGCCCCGCGTCGGAAGATCTCTCTAGTCAAATACAGGCTATCCGCGAAATAATGGAAAAGCTTCTTGTAACCTCGCCACTGGTAAACAATTTTGGCACCCCCGGTTCCTCGCGATTTGATAGGAAACCAAACTTAAACTATGACCGCGATACCGACCACAGTCCATCGCCCCAAATCCGCTTAAAGGAAGCCATAGAGACAGTCCCTAATTTTAACGGAAATAACATACCCGTGGTGCAATTCGCGAGAGCCTGTAATAGGGCTAAGGCTCTGGTTCCCCCGCAAGCCGAACCCCAGTTGGCTAGGTTACTACGTAATAAATTACAAGACCATGCTAGCTTGGCCGTTGAGGATAGGGTCTTCGACACCGTGAAAGACTTAATCAAACAACTTAAATTAACCTTCTCCCCTGCAAAAACGGCTGACCATTATCGCGGTGAGCTCGCGAACGTTATGAAAGGAGCCAACGAGCACGTGCTAGAATATATCTCCCGCGTTAAGGACCTCCGGTTCGCAATTCTAGAAGAGGATAGGGAATACTACCGCGATTTCGCTAGGAATCACCCCGAGGACCTAGATCGCCTGACATTGGACTCATTCGTCGATGGACTTCCACCTCATGTAAGGACGAATCTACTACAGCACCAGTTCGAAACGCTCGACGAAGCGTTCAACCTGGCCATTCGAGTAGACAAGAAGATGGAAAGGGACCGCATCAGGTTCTCAGAACCGAAGACCCCCAAACTGACGTGCCAACTCTGCAACAAGACCGGTCACGACGCCCGAGTCTGTCGCAGCAACCCAGGTCCGCCAGCTCAATCCTCCGAGAGGCAGCCCACAACCCTTCCTGCGGATTATGGGAATGGAGCATCAAGCCAACTACTCCCATACTGGGATAAGACTCGACCTCCACCCCCCAGGCCTACGGAGCTGCGAATCTGCGGATATTGCAAGAAGCCCGGACACCTGATTTCAGAATGTAGGAAACGTATATATAATTATAATGCAAGGAACCCTGGAACCTTCCAGGAGACGAACTCGGGAAACGCCCCGCCTCCACGGGTACCTATGGACGCGTACCGTGGGACAGGCCAAGCGGGAGCGCGTCCGATAAACGTACAGAGGGAATAGAGGGTAACAAACATAAAATCGCCACCGCGCGGGTAAATCCGGTAAATGAAGCCCCGTCTGTAATAGTCAACTCCCCCGATTTCGAAGAAGACGCCGAATTAATGATCGACTCCGGATCAGAGGTGAACTTACTAAAAGTTCAGGTCGTAAAGAGAATCCAAGACGTCAATATAGAGAATAAATTATTACTTAAAGGGATTTCTACGGACCCTGTCCCTACCCTCGGGACAATCAAAATAACTCTTTTGGGCGAAGATGCCACGTTCCACGTAGTCCCAAAGGATTTCCCAATTAGACCACAAGGTATACTAGGAGCCGATTTTCTAACAGGAAGGAATGCCACTATCGACTACCTTAAGAAACAGCTACACTTTCACGGAAACTCCAACCCATTCATTAATAGGGATCAAGTGACGCTACCCGCAAGATCGAGAACAGGTACCTTCGTGTACGTATCGAATTTAAATCTCGAAGAAGGGTACTTGCCCTGATTAAATCTGGGCACAGGAATTCACGCTGGTAACGCTCTTGTCCGTAATCAAAACGGCAAAGCATACCTGCAAATGGTAAACTCAAATGAAGAAGACTCCATAATTACAATACCCACCGTTGAACTGGAGGAATTCGACCGGATAATCGCGGAACCTAAACAAAAACGACGAAGAGAGACAACACCGCCTACAGGCATCAACCCCATCCCCAATCTAATGAAAATCAAGTCCCTATTAGCCCTAGACCTATCAATCCACCAACCCGAGGCATCTGCGAAAGTGCACTCACTCCCACCCCCTACGCATCCCACGAAATTTTCTCTTCCCCTAAAATCCCTCACGTCTCTCGCGAAAACGTTTACTATGGAACCATTAGAAATTTCTGAAGAATCTCCTTCAAGGGCGGAACTAGTACTAAAATCGATCTCCATGGAACACATGAATCCGGAAGAACAGCGCCACGTTCAAGAAATAATAAAGCGAAACCATGACCTCTTCCATCTCCCAGACGAGAAGTTAGGTCATACGAACGCTATTCAACACGGAATCCAAACAACGGACCCGGCACCGGTTAATACAAAGCAATATCGCTTCCCTCAAGTCCACAAGAGAGAAATCACCAAACAAGTACAAAAGATGTTGGAAAGCGAAATTATCAAGCCATCATTATCGCCCTACAATTCACCCATCTGGATCGTCTCCAAGAAACCAGGACCCAATGGAGAACTCCTGTGGCGGATGGTAATAGATTTCAGGGACGTAAACAAAATAACCGTTCCTGACGCCTATCCACTCCCGAACATCAACGAAATATTGGACCAACTAGGAGGAGCAAAATACTTCTCCGTATTCGACCTCGCTTCAGGATTTCACCAAATACCCATGAAGCCGGAAGACTCACCAAAAACAGCATTTTCTACGCCTCATGGACATTACGAGTTTGTTAGGATACCGTTTGGGCTTTGTAACGCACCAGCTACGTTCCAACGTCTGATGGACCACACTCTTACGGGACTCCAGGGCACGGAAATGTTCGTGTATTTGGACGACATCGTCCTTTACGCGAGCTCCCTCACCGAACATTTAATAAAATTTAAGAAACTCGCCTATCGTCTCCGCGAAGCGAACCTTAAACTGCAACCTTCCAAGTGCAAATTTTTACATAAGGAAGTTGCATACTTGGGTCACGTGATCACCGAGGAAGGTGTGAAACCGGATCAACAGAAAATTCAAGCCGTCCGTAACTACCCAGCACCTCGCACACCCAAAGGAATGAAAGAATTCCTTGGATTAACCGGTTATTACCGAAGATTTATCCCAGACTTTTCTAAGGTTGCTCGCCCGTTGACCCAACTTTTGAAGAAAGACACAACATTTAATTGGGGACCGTCCCAGCAAACTGCTTTCGACCACTTAAGGTCAGCCTTGCAAACAGAACCTATCCTACAATATCCGAATTTTAACCTGGAATTCCATGTCACTACTGATGCCTCCGAATACGCCATCGGAGGAATATTAAGTCAGGCTATTGACGAAAAGGAGCTACCAATTGCTTACGCGTCCCGTCTTTTAAACAAAGCGGAAATCAATTACGCGACTATAGAAAAGGAACTCCTAGCAATAGTTTATTGTGTCAGATACTTCCGTCCTTACCTTTATGGGAGGAAATTTATTTTATATACCGACCTCCAACCTTTAGTTTGGTTACACAGGGTAAAGGACCCGACGTCGCGACTCGTTAGGTGGCGCCTAAAATTAGCGGAATACGACTATGACATCCGATATCAACCGGGAAAAAGCAACAAACTTGCCGATGCCTTATCCCGTAATCCACCTACGGCGGAGACATGCCCCATACGACCACGAGAGGAAGATGACGATGACTGGGAAGATCTGCCCCCGCCTAAACGAGGCCCAGGGAGGCCCCGGGGCTCCCAAGCGTCCACCTCCACACAAAAATCTACGAGTAAAATTCGCCACAGAACGGCGCCTACGAGGACACAACCTCGCCGAAAGGTACGCAAGGACCTGACGCCGATAATAGCGCCACCGGATTCCCCGTCGCTAAATCTACCAGAAGCAGGAAATACTACAGAAGAAGAAACCCAGGTAGCAGAAGAGGAACCTGCAGAGGAGCCGTATTCGGTTATCTCGCTTCCAGAATCGCCAGCACCACCGGAACAAGATGACTCAGATTCCGATGTGGCATCAAACGCTTCGCACGAATCAACATCGGACTCGGAATCATCGATAATCGAGACAAACGATCCTCCGGAAACAGCCTACGAAGCAGACCCTGATAAGGACCTCAGGATAACGCCAATAATCAGTCGCGACCCGTTGTCCCTTCGAAAGGAAACGCTCGTATTCTTTTTAAGCGCCGATGGGAAAACTTGCGACGATGGCGCAAAACAGCTGCAGGAAGCGGGAATCCTGCCAATAACAAATAACCTCACACTAGGCAGGCCACACGTAACATTCAACAAGGGACAAATTCTCATCGGGTTAGTTATTAAGGAAACGCAAAGTACACCTTTAGTCACTACCACATGGGGCGAAACCCTTTCTTCCCTTAGAAATGTAGTACGTGAGCTCATAATATATTCCTTCAGTATAGCTAAAACTACAAGTATCGATCAGTTAAGCTGGCAAGATATTATTACAGATATTCTCGAAACCCTCGACGAAGAAGACATTAGTATCACGATATGTTTACAAATAGTCCGCATCCCGAAGGATGCGGAACGACGAAACATTATTATGGAGAATCATGCATCCGCGTTAGCCGGCCATAAAGGAGTAACCAAAACATATAACCGTATTCGTCACTACTATTTTTGGAAAGGTATGAAGAAAGCCGTGGAAGATTTCGTCCGAAACTGCGAGGACTGCCAACGAAAGAAACTAGTGCGTGTAAAAACCAGACAACCAATGATCCTTACCGATACTCCTGGACGCGCCTTCGATAAAGTTGCGTTAGATATAGTAGGGTCGTTACCTACTACAAGAATGGGGAATACCTACATCCTAACAATGCAGGATTTACTAACAAAATACTTCGTGTGCGAACCCCTTAAACAATCCACAGCGATAAAAATTGCAGACGCATTTATAAAACGATTTATTTGTCAATTCGGAGCTCCTAGAGCCATCCTCACTGACCAGGGAGCAAATCTCACCGGTAATTTCATGAAAGCTATCGCGCAGAAATTTAAAATCGAACAATTTCGAACCACAGCCTTTCACCCGCAAACAAACGGCTCTCTAGAACGATCGCACCTCGTGTTAACCGAATATTTAAAGATGTTTATAAGTAGGTACAGCGACTGGGACGAATGGACTGAAATGGCCGCGTTCTCTTATAATACCAGCGTCCACGAGGGCACTGGTTACACTCCACACGAGCTAGTATTCGGGAAAATAGCCCGGGTACCCAGTCAGAAACGGGTGCCAGAAGATTTTGAAAATGAAACTTACAATCATTACCTTTCCAAATTAAGTACGAGGCTACAAGAACTGCAAATCGCTGCAGCTGAAAAGTTGAATCAGTCCAAGCTTCGTTACAAAAAATATTATGATAGACATATAAACGAAGAGACCTTCAAACCGGGTGACCCTGTCTTTGTATTGATAGAACCGAGAAAAGGGAAATTTGGCGACCAATACTCTGGTCCCCACACTATATTAGAGGTGATTCCCTCTCAGAATCTCAGAATATCGTGGAAGGGAAAAACCAAAATCATTCATGCAAACAAAACGCGTCTTGGTCACTTACGCGAGAATCCCAGTTGACCCCCTTTATCAAACCAACATACTAATCATAATTTATCATAGATCGTTAAAAGTAACGCACAGGGAAGCATGCCCCATAGGCGAACCGCCATAGCGGGCCAACCCCACCATTTCGGGGGGGGGGGGGGGCCAGAAAAGGAGGCTCTCCCGCATGCGGTGGCGGCGCCGGAGGAACACCCTGGCGGGAAGGAGCAATTCCCCTCTCCTCCCAAGGGTCATCGCCGACACCATCGTCAGGGAAGCTGAGCCTCGCCTGGAAAACCCCATCAGGGAGGCAGACCCCCACAGGGAAAACCTCCTCAGGGAGGCAGATCCCTACGCAGAAGCCATCCTCAGGGAGGCAGACCCCCAAGTAGAGGTCGTCGATATTACCGACTCCCCTGCCCCTACACCCATCGACTGCGTAGCCCTTATGGAGGCGATCACGCCTCCACTCCCACAACGCACCCCAAGGGTAATACATACCTCTCCTCCTCAATCCCAGAGAGCCACAGTCCCTTCCACCATCCCTCCAAATCCAGGTGTAGTGGAGATCCTGGACACGGCGTCAGCCATCAGAGTCCCTGACCCCAGGGAACTGACGCCGGAGTTCCTAAGGTGGTTCAATGACCAATATCAGGATGGTTATAACCTCACGCACATCCTGGAGGATGTCACCTTTTCCACCCTCTCCTATTCCTATCCCCCTTAAATTTCTTGTATATAGATATGTAAATAGTCCCTTGTAAATACATCCCTTAAACGTTTTTTTTTCTTTTATGTATATATATTTACCATAGGCCCTTGTGGCCAAAGATTTTGTTTCTTTCTTTGTTTTATATTTTTCTCTTTTCCTTTAACGCTGCAATGAGCAGGACCAATAACTTCAAAGTCCACCCCGCTCCTTACGGTGAAGAAATGCAGGCATTTCTTCATATAAGGGGGGAGGTGTGACGCCCCAAGATTTTTCGCACGCGGTTATTTCAACTCATTTATAAATCTATCTACAAATCCGCTCAAATCTTCCCCAAACCTCAATTCTTACCCCTTTACCAACGACCTTGGCCGCCTTGGCGATGTACCTTAGCGGTCCCCATCTCAAGACGGTCAATCATTAAATCTTCTTCCCTTATTCGCCCAACGCGGCACAAATTCCTCTCTTACGTCAAATCTAAACAAGTCCCTCGCCCCACAAATATCTTAAATCGAGACCAGGTCTCACACCCTCTCAATGACCAAAGCAGTCAAACCCACCGACGTCCCTTTCCTATTAAAACACCCAAAATCCATTCGAGGAGTTGAGCAATTCAAAATCCTATGTATAAAAACCCTAGTAGAAAAACTGCGAGTCCCAATATAGATCAACCTTTGCTCCCTGCAAAAACCCCAAAAGTTATCATGACACATATTTATAATTAGCCCAAGGTGCATACTGCGCACCCCCCTTCATACCGTAAAATATTATATAAGCAGGGCAAAGTCCATACCGCGCGTACACCCCACAACCCCTTGCAAAATCATATAAATACAAGGGCCCGGAGACAGAAGTCCTCTTTCGACGAATATCCTTGTTCGAAAGGAAGCTATTTACACGAAACCATTTAAGGTCTCGTCGATCAAAGTGTTATTTAAAATAAATTCAATCACCATCAATCATCAAGTATCGTAAGAGATTATAACTACTATTAATACCACGGTATATCATCATCATCTATAACAATTATTCACATTCTTATGGTTTCATATTGTTTCACATTACAACGCTTATTGCGCTTATATTATTGTGTATTGCTATTTGCATTGCTTATTAACGCCTATTGCTTAAATCATCCTAGCTTATTAATGTATATATATATATCTTGTATTGCATGTTCATATTCATAATTCATAATCATTATATACATGCTATGTCCATCGCTAACCTATCATTATAAACCGTAACGATTTGCACAACAATAGTGCATTATCTATTATCAAAAGCTATAAAGTGAATAAACAGTTTTACTTTAAATCTGTTACGAATTATTGTGTCAATCCTTCGGCTACGAAGATCCCTAAATCCAAACAAGCTGCCGGAACAGCTGATTACGGGCAACGTCCGCAGAAAGCGTCACGGTGTTTACTAAACTTACTTACGCATAGGTTTCGCTTAACCGTATGACTAGTCGAATTTCGCGAAGTATTACATGTGTCTTTTACAATAATGCAGCGGTAAATCCGATTACCTAAGCAAACCAAAACAAGTGCTCTAACGGGTGTCTCCCCAATACAAACCAGTTCATTTAAACCTTCCCTGGTCGATTAGTGTGCAGAATTAAACATTACTCGCCTGACGTTCAAAAAACGGTTAGTGTGCAGAATTAAACATTTCTCGCCTGTCAGTCCCAAATCCGTTAGTGCGTAGAATTTCGCATTTCTCTCCCGCCTTCTACCTAAATCCTCAGTGTGCAGAATTAAACATTACTCGCCTGCCGTTCGAAACGATTAGTGTGCAGAATTTCACATTTCTCGCCTGACGATCGAAATGGTTAGTGTGCAGAATTGAACATTGCTCGCCTGACTCTCCTTGAATTCTCAGTGTGCAGAATTAAACATTACTCGCCTGCCGTTCGATACGATTAGTGTGCAGAATTTCACATTTCTCGCCTGACGTTCGAAATGGTTAGTGTGCAGAATTGAACATTGCTCGCCTGACTCTCCTTGAATTCTCAGTGTGCAGAATTAAACATTACTCGCCTACCGTTCGATACGATTAGTGTGCAGAATTTCACATTTCTCGCCTGACGTTCGAAATGGTTAGTGTGCAGAATTGAACATTGCTCGCCTGACTCTCCTTGAATTCTCAGTGTGCAGAATTAAACATTACTCGCCTGCCGTTCGATACGATTAGTGTGCAGAATTTCACATTTCTCGCCTGACGTTCGAAATGGTTAGTGTGCAGAATTGAACATTGCTCGCCTGACTTTCCCTAAATCTTCAGTGTGCAGAATTAAACATTACTCGCCTGCCATTCGAAACGATTAGTGTGCAGAATTTCACATTTCTCGCCTGACGTTCGAAATGGTTAGTGTGCAGAATTGAACATTGCTCGCCTGACCTTCCCTAAATCTTCAATCCCCTGAATCTAACATTCTCCCGGCCGTTCGAGACGATTAGCGTGCAGAATTTCACATTTCTCGCCTGACAATCGAAAAGGCTGGTGTACAGAATTACGTCGTCAAATACCTGATTTCCTCGCCTCCCGGTGCGCTGAACTATAGATTCGCGCCTGGAATTTATGTAAAAACCCCTTTGTCATTTGTCCCATTAAATCCTTAACCCGGGACGTGACATCCCCTATCAAGACCTGTTTTTGAGTTTTTGACCGGTTATTAGTTCAAGATCAACAAAAAATGACAAAAATAAAATAGTTTATGTGTGTAATATTTATGCTAATTTTGATAAAGGTATGATAGGTCACATACAAGAAGTTTGAATGTCCAGCAATTTATACGTTTCGTCCAACTGTCTGTTTTACCTTACTTTCTCGTATTCATTTTTGCAGAAAATAATAGTTCATCCCCTAAAGTCCTTTATATTTGCACAGAAAACCAGACAAAATTATTTTAAAATTTGGTTAATTTTCAATGTATCATAATTTTGTTAAAATTCATCTAAAGTTGGTGAAACAAAAACCATTTTAAAGTTTGAACTTTCTACTTTCCGACGCGTTGAATCGCATTTATCGAAATGGGTGTCCAGGGGGTAAAATCCGCCCTCAAAGAAGAGTGTGTCGAGCTGCAAAAATTTGTTGATGTTTGTCAAATGCTACAGAGTGCAAACAATATTTTTTGTAATTTTTATGTTCACTATCGGTAAGTATGATCATTTACCTTTAAAATAAGTTAAACCTCATCAAAATAGGATGTTTTTTACCAAAGATACGGCCATATCCAGAGATGTCTACGTTTCGTCCCACTGTGCTCCGTGCAGGACTATCTTCAACGATTAATAACTTCGACAATTTTATACATTCCGACGCTTTTCTTTTTTGTAAATGCTCGCAAACGTGTCCACAATAGATTGTCAAAAGCACGACTATAACGATTGTTTAGTATCAAAGTAATTTAGCGTCAAAGAAACTAACTACTTTACGTATCCAATAGTCCACTACCCCCTTAAGGGGAGAGCCTGGTGTAGCGGGTCGAAGAAATCGATTTCTTATCTTTTTTGCATAAATCAATAGTCGAACATCACCGTAATATGTTCCCAAAGCCGCAAAACGAAATTCGAAAAATTAAAGCGGGTAGAGCCGGTTTTACTACGGAGCGCCAGGTTACGCAAAAACTTGAAATGTGTTTTTCTCGAAACGACAGTTTTACACACTGCGGGCTGTGTAAAGGTAGGATTTCCTAGCCACGATTCGCCGCGGTGGCGGATCGCGGCAGCGAATCCTAAGCACCGCTCTTATGGAGAAGCGTGTATCCGTTTTCCTAGCCACGTTTTCCAACCGCTCTGTCAGTGCGTCTGTCTCGGCAGCTACCTAGGCTACTCGAGACGCAACACAATGGGATGAGTGTCTGTTTTCCACCATTTATGGTGGAATCTCCTGGCGGGCGGCGAATCGCGGCGGCCAAAACCTTGACTGCTCCAAACTGAGTCTAGCGGAGACCGCCGCGCGATCCATCTCAACAGTGGGACAGAATCCCAAGAAATAAGAAAACTAGTTGAAATCCGAAAGTTATGGGATTATATTTTCTATATATATTTCTTGTAAAATAATAATATGAGCACCTAAAAAAGGGGAAAATATCATGGTGGCTACTTCTGATCTGTGTGTAAACACGTTTCAAAGTTTGTACGTTTTATTTTGTGCAAAATTTTAAATCGAAGCTTTTGAATTTCGGTGATATAAAAGAAAAATATTTTGGGAACCAAAATGAGTAATATCGTTTCCAATAAGCAGTAGCAAATAATTAGTTACATATAGTTTTTCCATAAGAAACCCATAGAAAAAATATCAGCAATTGTCCGCCTTTTAGTTGCCTTTCGGGAACTTCCAAGCAAATTTCTTTTTTGTTTTATAATCAACATATATTTGTCCTTGCAACTGCAAACACAAGATTTGGCAATATTTGTCAATCATGGAGTAATTACTTGTATTCCATGTCGCACGCCGGGGCAGAATCCAAATACACAGGGGAAAAATGCAAGATCCCAATTTTAGCTCTAAAAATGGCAAACATTATGAAGGAAGTTCATAAAGGAAGATTTAACATAAAACTCATAGGAAGGTTCGACGTTATCTACAAAAACAACGTCAATAATTCCAATAAATCTAAAAGAATTTGATAAATGTACATAATATGGAATGTGGAGAAAAAATTGTAAACCTGTATCCATGTTATCCCGGTACCAATATACTAAATAAATAGGCACTATTCAAAAAATGTTAATACATTCATACGAAATTATTCAATATTTGGGCAACCTGCCACTCGGCTAATTGGGGGAAGGGACCCAACACACCAGATATAAAGATTTTAAAAAGTATAGAAAAGATTGTATGTACGCACAAAATAGTCACATTGCAATACAAACGAAGAAGTATCAAACCTTTTATCGACTTCTTGATATCCAGTAGTAGATAGTTTTCAAGGTATCTTCGCCAAAAAAAAGACAAATAACTTTTTTTTATAAAGTAGCTTGATATAATTGGGCATTTTAATTGGAAAAAATGGCATGTTGAATTTTTTCTATACTCTTGAGATTGACGCCCATTGTGCGTTGGAACTGTTACGTATGTGGAATTTTCCCATACGTCGCTCTCAACCGTCTTTCGAGCTCGCGTCTGTGAAGGGAAAACGCCCTAAAAGCCTTCCTCTTATCAACCCCCACTAATGGAGGTCAAGATCTCTACCATCTGCATCACGACCGTGAGAACGGGAGTGACACAACGACGACCCCGAAGGATTTTCCTTATATGGAAATTCCTAACGCATCCCCACTCATTTTTGGGACTATATAAACCCTTCGGTTCCTACCTTCGTTGGTCACGTCGTGTCACGCTCGTACAGAGTTGGTTAGATTCAGTTCGATCAGGCTAAAGTCTCCGTCAGTGCGTCAACACCGTGCATCTAGTGGTAATACACACATTCTATTTAATTAACTACTCGCGACACTTACATTTGTATTAATTGTCTATTCAATATACTTATGGTGTTCACTTGTAAATCGAGTCGATTTCGTTAAACCCATCTTTTACCCAGCGATCCTTATAATATTAGTAGCACTCACCCTCAGATACAACTTTACCGCTCGAGTTGTATCAAATATTAATTAAGAGTTACGAGGCATTACTAACATTTCCCGCGACTCCCTGATTTAGCATCGGGTTCGTTCGCACCTCTTTACCAAAGCAAGTCATCTTCTCCAACCCAGTGGCTCCCCGATTTCGCATCGGGTTCGTCCACGAAACCTCACCTCTCCTACGGCTCCCTGATTTCGCATCAGGTTCGTCCGTATCCTACAGCTCCCTGATTTCGCATCAGGTTCGTCTGTAAATCTACCTACTTCCGAACAGCTCCCTGATTTCGCATCAGGTTCGTCTGTGAATAATTCAACCTCCTAGCAGCTCCCTGGTTTCGCACCAGGTTCGTCTGTGAACTTTATCCTAGTGACTCCCCGATTTCGCATCGGGTTCGTTCACGACGTTTCACCCTCCTACGGCTCCCTGATTACGCATCAGGTTCGTCCGTGTTTGACTCCATTCCTAGAGGCTCCCTGATTTCGCAGCAGGTTCGTCCTCGCCGTCAATAATCCTAGCGGCTCCCTGATTTCGCATCAGGTTCGTCCGCGCACCTAACTAACAAATTCATATCCGTATTCCTTGGGAAATACCCCTCTCGCCGGCCTCTCGCGTTGCCGCAGCCCCGGCTCGTAACAGAACATAGTGGGCTCAGAGCTCAGCGAGGATTCATTCGTTGTATTGGACCCGTAATTTTATATTTCCCAAAGGATGGTTCAATAACATCTGTTTGCCATTATGTCAAAAGAGCAATCATGACCGTCGTGCCGTCTTTAAGAAATTGAGGCATTCTTCAATCTGAGTTAATCCGTTGTTAACCGCCAACGCGAGGGACAGTGAAGTTATAAACGTCGACCTTCTCGAGGCTCTCTGACCGATCAGCCAGGATATATTTTTGCCACCAGTTGTGGAGTTTTCCCCCTCAATGTCGTCAAGAGGGAGAAGATTCCTCGTCCTCCGCCGCCGAATTCACAGGTATAATTCCCCCCTCTTTAAGGAACGGTGTTTCCAATGTGTGTTTTATAATTAAACTAGATTAAAGTACCCGGCGTTGCCCGGGTTTGTTATATGAATGTACGTTCGCATGGTCTTTAATTTAATGCGATAATATATTTAAAGTCGTTTCAGCTTTATTGGCCGGTGAGTTTCGTGAGGGGTATTCTCCCTCCACACCGCTTGCCTACCTCGGTGCTCCTTTTATCTACGTTCTCGCTCTTTCTCGGGCTACGCCTGGCCGTCGTACGGTTCCCTGAGCACTGGAAAACCGGTTTGCAAAGCGTTCCATCTCGCTCCCCCCTTCGGCCAGAAAGAAGCGAGAAACTCATACTCGGAATTAAGGCTTGGCCAGCGGCTAACGGGATTCTGCCGTAGCTTCGTCTCGTATTGGCTATGCGTAGCCAATACGATTCGTAACGCACACTACTATTACGCTATGAATAAACAACAGCCACACGGCATCGTTCAGGCGGAGTCGAGCACCGTTCCCCTTGCCCCACCATACCCTTCGGGGATCCCGCAACTTCGACTGCCAATCCACGATCGTCAGGTGGTAGTGGCTGATTTCTCCTCGCGCGCTGCTCGAGAAACCGAACTCACCGGCCAACAAATCTGAACACGACTATAGTATATGTGTACCCGGCATTAGTTGCAATGCCACTCAAAGAAAGAAAGTGTTTGTGTTTTAATTTTGTTTATTGAAGTGCTTAGGAAACGGGACAAACGAACAAAACATTCGAAATACACTCATTTGTTGAAACGACTCGCACGCCACCTATTATAAAATGGTTTTACTAATTCAGAAACCTTCCCGGGCGTGCGCACAGCAACTCAGCAAAGTTTCATCGCAATCGGTTGAATGGTATAGGAACGCATGCGGGACAAACAAACAAACAAACATTCATTTTTATATATATAGATAGATAGATAGATAGATAGATAGATAGATTTCAACAACAATTACCTTCATCTTACTTTCTCTTCTTTATACGTTAAAATGAAAAATGTAAATTAGTTGAAAGCTGAAACATCGTACTATATGAACTCCTGGTATCGGTATATGTATGTTCAATGTACATACTTGACTTGAGGGGTAATCATGCATACATTTATATTCATATTACGATATTATTTATATTTTTACTGTTTACAGTTTTATTCTTTAGGTATATCTTTTTTACGGGTGGACAAACCAAACTTTTGTTGGACAAATGACGACAAACGAATGCCATCATTATTTTATAAAAATTCGCAATTGGGTGGTGCCAACTTCACAGACCTCGAATCGCCGTCTCATTTCGTCCTCGAGCCTATATGTACATATACATACTGTATTGTACAGGGTGCTACTGGAGCGACGCCTGTCAAAGAGATACCAGCTGGCACCACGTGGCCAGGTCAACCTTCCGTGATGCCGCGTCGAATTTTATGGCTTTCGACCCACAGAGGATTTGGAATACCATTAAAAGTGGAAAAATCCAAGTTCCATATATCTCATCAGATCTCTGCGAAAAAGGTGCCAATCGATTCGCTATGTTTCGCCGATGAAACTAACACCAAGAACGACGTAATTCGGGGCATAATGAAGGAAAATAAATTAAAAATTCGTTTGCATAATTTCAAGCTATCTTCGTTAAAAATAGCCCGATTTACATGACATTTGGTATGATTTTCACCGGAAAAACGTAAGGAAGCCATCGGTGTCACTTAAATAAAGATAAGATAAAAAATAAACAATCTGGTTTTTCTGAAACAGGTATACCGACCGTTAGAATAGACCCTTGCAAGTGCTCGAACCCAACGGGGTCCCTTAACAAGGTACCGGAGGTCTGCTCGCCGCGGAGACGGGCCGCGATTCACCGCCGCGATCCGCCGCCGCGGCGAAATCGTGGCTAGGAAATCCTACCTTAACTAAAAAAATATTCAACCAATCGACTTGGCCTTCTACACGGATATTTGTAGAAATTTTCTTCATAGATCTAAGTTATTAGTATAATGATATTGTTTAAATAAATAACTTTTTTTTACACATTTAAGGTAAAATTTCGTTGGATAAAGTGAACTTTTTATTCAAGAGGCCACCATTTGTTCAATTTTGCATCTTTTAAGTTATAAATTTGATCAATTTGTGCGTACACTCATAAACTAAATGAAAATTGTTCGATTTTTGGTTTGAGATGAAACCAAAAGACACTATGTTGCCCGTTGGATGTAGAGCGAGTCAGAGAGTCATGGGCTAGTCTCCTGTGAGTTTGAATGCATTGAGTATGCACCCGCTGCAGGATGATATGAAGCAAGAGACGCCTGGGCGCCAGGCGATGGCACGTGATATGTCTTCTTGATACGAGACTCTGTTTGCCCAGACTCCATGACAGAGATGCAATGATAATAGGACAGAGTTGTAAATTCTGCCTGTGATAAGATGAGGAGCGTTGTTGCGACATCACGAGTCATGTTGTGTGGATTGAGAAAGTCCTAGGTTGAGACGGTCATGATGTTCCGTGCACCATAGCGAATGATGTTCAAGCTATGATGTAGTTGAATCTTGTGATGTGCAATCAACTTGAGTCGATGTGCTTGGAAGTCTTCCGTTACACGTGTTAAGAGAGTTCTTCATTGTGACACCTTCCAGCGTGATGTTCGAGAAGTGATCCATGATTGTAAATTGATAATCCGTCCACCCAAGAGTAGTAGCAATGTTAAGAGAGTGTTGCTTGAACATGACTCGCACCCATGTACGAGTCTCGGAAATGTAAATTTTCTTGAGATGTGTTGCCTTCCCTTGGAATACGTGAGTGACGTCACCTTGAGATCTGTGGACAGTGAGAACACGGTAATGTAGATTACCGCTGCCGTGGCATGTTCAGATGCGTCGGAGAAGATGAGTAATTCCTTTTAGTGAGTCGCTGTAGGCGTTCAACCACCAAGAGTATGAGTGTTTGTAAGTTTGTGATGCCTTCTCTGATGCTAGGCCCGCGACGAGTGAAATAGAATGGTCGCTGATCGTCCCGATTGAATTTATGCAACCACGGCACTTGCAAATTCCTTCGCTGGAGCGGTGGCTATTGATGGATGCTGAATGGATCACGCTTTGTGCTACTTCTGGGAAAATGAGATGAGTTGGCAAGTTGATGCTCGATCCGCTTGGAAGGGGACGCAAGTTGTATCACCGCGTCCGTCATGCTGAACGTTGAGAACAGTTCCTCAGCAGCCTCGCGTGTATAGTATTGATAGCAAAGTTGGCTGCTGAGAGTGAGTTGACAATAATTGATTCCGCGTGAATCAGTACACACGCAGCGTCCCTTCAATTATTAATTGGGGGAGCTTGAGTGTTCATGGTTGATTTATACTGATGTCAATTTAGTTGTGAGAATACAACCTTGATCGTTGTTGATTGAGTGTGGCATTCTAAGATGAATTTGATACAGCTCCAAGCTCCGATCAGATGTTGAATTCCACTTGAGAAGTGATACACCGCTGGCATCGTACAGATTTGTTCTTTTGAGACATGCGAACCAAAACGCTGCCCTTGTCGCACAGGCCTTTCCACTGGTTGAGTTGGTTGAATGAGTTCTTCAGCTTCCTGAGCATTGCCAGACACATCGTCGATGCATCCAGCATGCATGATTGATGGCTAGAATTGCGCAGCGATGATCATTAGATGGAATAGATGGCGCTCTTACCATGTGAATGATGTCTTTAGACTCCTTTCTGAGTCCATGATCGTTGTTACGACACTCATCGATCATGTAGAAGTTGGTGAGCATGCCTGTATGGAGGCACGGGTGTTGATGAGTGACCAGTACGTTACGTCTGAAGATGATTGAATAGATTGTGCACAATGAATCGTCATGTTGATTCACAAGTGTGTTCCTCGACATGATCTTCTCCTTGTTTCTCCGAATTTTGAGGGTTGGGCGATTGGCACTGATCGGCACCCGTGATGAACTGGCTTGATGACTTTCCATGAGTTGATACGCCAATGATGAAATCAGTGGGTCTGAACTTTAGAAAGTACACTTCTGCCACCTTGAGGTTCTTGATTCGTGGCAATCTCGACTTCACTCGAGGCTGAGTAGATTTCCCAATGCCAATGATTGTGGTGGATGATGGTGTGCACTGAGAGTTGAGATGACAGATGAGAATCTTCAGGACGTAAGTGAGCTCGGAGCTTGTTGAGATTGAGTGTTTCAAGCTTCTTGGAAGTTGAGAATGGCGATGGAGTTTTGACGACACTTACAGTTTGTCTGTTGTTCTGGAAGCAAGCGTACCTCGTCGAGGGACGAACCATTAGTGTACGTGTGTATGTTGCTATCAAGGGCTTGTAAAGTATTGAAACGACCCACCTGAGATTGATCTGAAGTTGGTGGTGAGTCCTGCGCCTTGTGAATAGATATTATTTCGCCGAGGCTGCTGATATGAGATGAACCCACGCTTGGTGTCAATGTGAGATGACTCCAATGAGAAGTACTACTGCTGAGAATGTGCTTGATGCTGACTGTGACTGGTACCCTGCAGGATGCGAGTGAGACTTCTTCTCCACCTATGCATCCTTGGACTGAGATTGACTTGGTGTCAGATGCAACATTGTGTGCTGAGCTGCCCGGCAAAGCTTGCATCTGTGTGGTGAGTGGCAATTGAAGGTGGGGTGCCGGTCACAGCAATTGCGACAAAGCAATTTGACCATGATGAGCCTCTGCCTTTCGATTATGGACATCTGGCAGAACTTTGGGCATATCACCACGAAGTGAGATGCTCCGCAGCAGTCGCATGGGTGAGTGTACAATATTGGTGGGGGAGGTAGCAATCCCTGCCTTTCTCCAGTTCAGGCTTCAATGTGCTGAGCCTGAGTGTGAGTTTGCGAACGCATCTTAACTCATTCATGAATACATTCGAGATCAAGTAGTCATACTCGGGGAGTGACGCAGGCCATTTCGATTCAATGTATGAGTGTTCGCTAATGAAGGTCCCATGGATTTCGTCCACGATTTCTGTATACACCCTTACCTCTTCAAGGGCATTAATAAAAACGTTAAATAAATAAATAAATAAATTATGCTCTGTTAGGAGCATAATGTGGCAGCTGATTATCGATTGTCATTAGCTGGACAAGACGATGATGTTGAATGAAAGATTTGAGTGTGAGCTCAGTCGGGCAGAGTTTCAGAAGTCGTCTTGAATTCTCCGTTTTCCTCTCAGGTTGTTGAATCGTCACCGGCCATTTTTCACTCGCACAGATGTTCACACAGTTGATTGTTCTCACTACACAGCACTGCCTGTCTAAGTATCCGGCTCGAAGGACCAAAAAATGTTTGAGTGTGAGTTGAGGGTAGAGAAGAGTGGATTCTTAGACAGGTGAAATGATTTGTAGCACACTTGTTGCGGTGAGAACACTTTGTCTTGATTTATTAAAAAAGACTCGATGAGTATGAGTGCACCCTTTTTGGTGAGTAAGCACAGCGATATTATTGATTACTGCACTACGGATGCGAATGAGTTGAGTATGATTTTTACCACGCGGTGGTCCACCACGTGGCGTCCACTAAACTTATATCAATTATCAATTGGGAACTGGAGAGTGTTTAAAATGAGTTTTGAGTGATACACTGACAAGGGGACACTAAGGTCGACGGGAAACGGATTTTCCTGAACCTTGCAGTATTTGAAGATGTCGCCTCCGAAGTTAATTTGGCAAAGCAGTAGGGCGCGCTTCTCAAGATTTTCCGAGAAAATTGCATTTGAAAATCGCTTTACTCGGAGATAAGCAGTTTGCGTTAACGAATCAACAAGGAGTCGAATGGTCAAGGGTGTAGCGTGACAGACTGATAATCGGTAGGTTGCTGGTTCGATCCTCGTTTTCGACATTATTTTTTTTTCAAATTAAACCTACCTCAATTTTAAGTATAAAATTTATGAAATCTGCTGCAATAAACAGTTATTTATATTTTTTTTTAAATAAAAAATGCATGGTCTTTATGTGTGAGCATTGGGAAAAAGCTAAAAGGAATAAATTTACTTTATTTTTACACATTCCCTTTATTACTTACATACTAGTATGACACGAGCCAGAGTGATATTCATCATAAAAGCAAGGAAAACAATAATTTTTGCGTGGTTTGCGTCCAAACTCTGTGATACCAGAGAAATATTTCTAAACGTTAATGAAGTATGTTTTTCGGTAGACGTCCTCACAAATGCGTGCTCTTGTACGAATGCTTCGTTTATAGTGTGTGCTAGGTGCCGCAAAAATTATTGTTTTCCATGCTTTTATGATGAATATCACCCTGGCTCGTGTCATACTAGTATGTAAGTAATAAAGGGAATGTGTAAAAATAAAGTAAATTTATTCCTTTTAGCTTTTTCCCAATGCTCACACATAAAGACCATGCATTTTTTATTTAAAAAAAATATAAATAACTGTTTATTGCAGCAGATTTCATAAATTTTATACTTAAAATTGAGGTAGGTTTAATTTGAAAAAAAAATAATGTCGAAAACGAGGATCGAACCAGCAACCTACCGATTATCAGTCTGTCACGCTACACCCTTGACCATTCGACTCCTTGTTGATTCGTTAACGCAAACTACTTATCTCCGGGTAAAGCGATTTTCAAATGCAATTTTCTCGGAAAATCTTGAGAAGCGCGCCCTATTGCTTTCCCAAATTAACTTCGGAGGCGACATCTTCAAATACTGCAAGGTTCAGGAAAATCCGTTTCCCGTCGACCTTAGTGTCCCCTTGTGAGTGAGTTTGAGATGAGAGGTGAGTTTTACAATGGATGAGTGCGATAAATGTAAAAGAGAAAGTGTGGTTAAACGCGAGACGTAACAATGCTGTCTATTGCACGAAAGATCACACAAGAGTGAGAATATGGCGGACTTCCGCTCGCGCAATCTGAATTTGTCATCCGTCAACGCCGCACGTGTTTTGTTTTGACTCTGAGTGTCCGTTAAATCCAGTTACTTTTCCTTGTTCTATTTGTGCAAATCTTGAACTTTCATCTCGACCACAGCAGTGCTACCTTGTAGTTTTCTGTGGTCCCTCGCCCTTCATTTTTACTGAAGATATATGCAATCAGCTGTCAGAACCCGTCATTTCTTCATCATCGATGCTGGTGCTCTTCATCGTGACTATCTCGAATTTCGACCAATCTATCGGTGTGTGACCTGTATTCTATAATTCTGCAGTTAATATCCATATCATGGCCCCCTCGACCAAAAAGTCAAAAGGTTGTGCAACGCCTATGGCAAATCCAGTCACCTGTCCGGGCTGTGATATTGTATCTCATCCTGCGTGTCTTGGACGGACAGGTCACCCATGGCAAAACGGTTTGCTTTTAAATTGCGGCCCGTGTTTACCTACATCAGCTGATGCCGAAGTCAATGTCCTAGACTCCCGGTCGGTAACCCCGCAACCCTCCTTTCCATCTGTCGATGAGATAAAAGACATGATGAGAGGGCTGTTAAGGGAAGAGATAAGGGACGAGATGAGAAATTTCCGGGAAGATCTTCGGGAAGATATCATCTCTAGCATTAGGTCGGAATTCGCAGACATTAAAGCCAAAATGAGTGACTTTGATACTCGATTGAATCAGCTTGAGCAGAACTCCTCCGGATCGGCGGCTCAGCCGTCGTCGTGTCCCATGGAGATGAATATGATTATGGCAGAGATGAAGGACAGGCACGTCAGGGCGAAAAACTTAATCGTTCACGGTCTTCCGGAATCGCCAAATTCCTCCCTTCAGTTGGCACGCACTCATGACATTGATGGAGTTAAATCCATACTCGACAAGATCCAGCCCTCCGACTATACGAATATAACTGTCCGAAGACTGGGAAAGCGTAGTGGTCCAACCTCCCGACCTCTCTGCGCAGTACTCAACTCACCAGAGGCGGTCATCAATATCCTGAGAGGCAAGTCCCGCTATCCGGGGCCCTGTATTATCACCGATGACAAGACCAGGACACAGCGTCAGGCTCTGGAGCACCTTAGGGAAAAACTGCGTGATCTTCACCAGCGAGGAGAGACATCGTGGACTATCCACTACATCAATGGAGTGCCGACCATCGTGGAGAGCAAAAAGACGCGGGACCCTGCCCAAAAAAACCGCTAAATTCCCCCTTGGTTTATTATCAAAATGTGCGTGGTCTAAGGACCAAGCTTGACGATCTAAAATCTGCGATATTGTGCTCCGCAGTTCGATACGATATCCTTATTTTTGTAGTAACCTAGCTTAACCCGTCCATCTCTTCGCCTGAGCTAGGTCTTACGGAATTTAATGTCTTCCGGTCAGACAGATCCCCTTTCACTAGTCTTTTTCGAGGGGAGGGGGGGTCCTTATTGCTGTTAGAAACTCGCTGCCGTGCCTTGAGATTCACCCCATACGTCGTGAGCTAGAGCAAGTCTTTGTAAGAGTGCAGCTCCGCAATCAGCACATTATACTTGGGGCGATATATCTCCCGCCAGCCTCTCATTCGGATCTTTACGAGATTCACACCGGATGCATCATGGAGATTTTCCAAAACTATTACGACGATGCTTTCTGCATCTTAGGTGATTATAACCTTCCTCACGTAGAATGGCCTATTGTTCCCGGTTCCTTATGCTCTAAGAAACCGGGTATTTCATCCCAAGAGTCGTCGGCTACTGATCTTCTGTGTGAGGGCTTTAGCTACTGCGGCCTGGCTCAGGTGAACAGAATTGTTAACGCCCGGCATTGCCTGTTAGACCTAATTTTTGTGAAGGAACTAGACGTCGTTGTTAACAATGTTGTTGATTTCCTTATCCATCCGGACCAGTATCATCCTCCACTGAGTGTAACCTTAAACTGTTCATTCACGCAGGCCGACCAGAATCATGAAAGCACCTATCTTGATTTCAAGCATGCCGATTATCCTAGCATTATTAACCACCTTAATTCTATTGACTGGGACTCCGAGTTTAAAGAGATTAACCAAGACACCGCGGTAGATCGTCTTTACTCCCATCTTAATGACGTCATTACCTCCTTTGTGCCCGTTAGGGTGTATAATCGATCTCATTTTCCTCGGTGGTTTTCGGCACGCCTGAAGTCTCTAATTCGAAATAAGAAGAAAGCGCATAAAAATTACAAAATCTCTAACTCTCACAACGATTATTTATTGTTCTCAGATCTCCGCTCTCAGTGCAAAGCACTTACTAAAAGTGACTACCATGCGTATATTGATGTCGTCGAAAATTCGGTACGAAATAATCCAAAGAGTTTCTGCTGGTCCTTCGTTAAGGCCAAGCGGGGTATCTGCGGTCTCCCTAGCTCCATGCATCGTGATGGTACTATTGCCTCGTCGGATTCTGCTATCGCCGATCTCTTCGCTACCTTTTTCGGCTCGGTTTACACACCTTCTATTGGGCACGCATCGACCTTGAATATGAACCCTTCTTCCCATTCCAGTGTAACGCTGAATGACCTTACTATCTCCATCGGGGACATTTTCTCCAAACTAAGTGTCCTCGACACGAGTAAGGGCCCGGGTACAGACGGCATTCCACCTCTATTCTTCAAGCAGTGTTGCTTTATTCTCTCCAGTCCTCTCTGGTACATTTATAATGCCTCACTAACAAATGGGGTGTTCCCCTCACAGTGGAAGTCCAGCCTTGTTACACCTATCTTCAAGACTGGTGACCGTTCCGACGTGCGAAACTACCGGCCCATTTGCAAATTATCAGTGTTGCCTAAGGTATTCGAAGAGATCGTCACCGATATGCTCTCCCCCAGTTGACAAACCTCCTATGTATCGAACAGCATGGGTTCGTCCCGAAGCGGTCCACTACTACCAATCTTGCGGTGTACCATAGCTTTGTCTCAGCGGCCCTTGATGACGGCCTGCAGGTTGACACAGTCTACACCGACTTCCAAAAAGCCTTCGATACCGTTGACCATCCCTTGCTGCTCCACAAACTTGCGTCGTGGGGGTTCGGTGGACCCCTTCTAACCTGGCTTGAAAGCTACCTTTCCGAACGGGTGCAGATTGTCAAGATGTCGAACTGCTTCTCCTCCCCAATCTGTGTCACCTCAGGTGTTCCCCAAAGGTCACACCTTGGCTCCCTGCTATTCAACGTTATTATCAATGATATTGCTGCGGTTCTTTCTGAAACCAACTTCCTGTTGTATGCTGATGATCTGAAGTTGTTTAGAGTTATCCGGGGTATCGAAGATACTTATAGCATGCAGAATGATCTGCTGAGCCTAGAGCAATGGTGCACTGCTAATAGATTGCGACTGCACATCGGAAAGTGTGTCGTACTCAGGGCCTCCCGAGCGAGAACACAATTGAATCATCCAGATAAACTGAATGATGTCGAGCTAAGGGACGTAACCGAAGTCATTGACCTTGGGGTTTGCATAACACCCTGTTTCGATTTTAGACCCCACTATGCGCGCTGTACTGGTATTGCATTGAGAGCTCTGGGCTTTATCTCTAGATTCGCCAGGCACTTCAGGGACAAAGAGTCTCTAAAGTTACTATATGTGGCCCTTGTCAGGCCCCATGTAGAATATGCCTCAGTAATTTGGAGTCCTAGGCATGTAGAGTATATGAAATCGATCGAGAGAGTGCAGCACAAATTTCTGAGGTTTGCCACTCGCATCTTGGGCAATCCCATGGACAGAACTGATCACGATTATGGTCCGGCATTCACTTCGTTTAAGTTGGTCACCTTGGAGAGGCGTAGGCATGTCGCGGACGCGATTTGTCTATTTAAAATTATAAATGATCACATAAGTTGCCCAGACTTGCTAGCCTTAGTCTCGTTAAATGCTCCGGTGAGAAACATACGGTCTAGGCCTCTCTTCGTTGTGACCCTTCCGAAATATCGGTACTATGCGATTGATCCTATTAATAGGGCGATGAGCTTAATGAATGGTGACTTTAATTGCCTTGATCCTTTTCAAGGATCCCTGATTTCAGTAAGGTCATTGCTGTATAAAATTGTTACCAATTCTCACGGAGACACCTGATACAAGGTTGGCGATTATGTTTGTTTAATTAACCTACTCGTCTATTTTCTCGGCTAAGTCATTTAATTGTTCAGACTCTGCTATTTTGATACTGTTTTGTTGTGAAAACCATGGGGTTTCCCCGTAAAATTAATAATAATAATAATAATAATATGGCGGACTTCCGCTCGCGCTTCTTCTCGGTTCTCCTAGAGCAGCGTCGCTGCTATCTCATTGGTCGATCGATCTGCGCTGATTAGTTGATCGATCAGCGTCGATTGGCAACTCGCCCATCGATCAGCGTCGCTGAATCGCAGACCGCGAGGTGCTGCCGTAAGAGCAGCATCCCAAAAAATATCCTGAAAGTTTCACAAAGATCGATTAAATACTTTCTTTAAAAAAATCCCGAAAAATGCCTCGATTTCCAGCTAGTTACACCAGGCTCCCCCCTTAAAGCGGTCTCTAGACGCTCAATATTATTGTGCGATATATTGTACAATATTTATCCCAGATCAGGACTTTAGCAATTGTTCTTAACAACTGCAATTTTATAGTTGAAGGCACCTTTTTAAAAATTTGGAAAAAATAGGAGGATATAGCCCTGTTTTTCCTCTTTACGGGCATGTTTTGAAAAAACGTAGACGATTTAAAATTGGCCAAATGAAAATTAATTAAATGTGACGCTGCGTCAAATCACATCGGCCCGACTGGTCGCTCGGGCCATGCGGTACTCGCATCGGCTAAGCAGCTATACATGCCATTTTTATATAGGGTATTAATGAGAACCGCTGCAAGGTTTAATACCGTTAATAGTGACAGGAAACTCACTCTCTGTCGATGGCACTAATTGTTTGAAACATTTAAGTTGCCATTGTTCAATGGAAACCACGAGAAGGTGGTGAGTATTCTTCCATCGGGAGAGGATGGGATGTGATGGGATTATGTTAAAGGATAATAATTATTTTTTCGTATTTTTGAGTGTCTTTTGGAATAAATGACCGGTTATGTAATTACTTATTTGATAATTGCTACAACTGTTGATTTGTCATTGTATGAATAGACTTTAGCTTTTAAATGAGACACTGTATACGTTGGTATAAATGAATGAAAGTTTCGCGTTCCAGAAATTGTTTTTGCAAGTCCACGTCTCTCTAGTAATAATCGTGAATGTTTTTGATATTGTTCTATTGCTCAATAGATTGCAAAACAATTGTTCCAGAAATTGTTTTTGCAAGTCCACGTCTCTCTAGTAATAATCGTGAATGTTTTTGATATTGTTCTTGTTGGCATTTTATTTTCCGAATTCGGGGAATCAATAAACACGACTTGTTCGTTCTTCGTCTCAGAGCGATCTGAGGTAGTCACCGATCACCGTTTATTTCAAAATGTCTGAGATGCGCGATGTTGCCGAATCTTACATGTCAATATGGCCCCACAAGGCGCGTAACTTAAATCTACTTATCCTAAGGCAAACAATTAGTCCACAAATCTCCCCGGTTGTTTGCCACACTTAGTAAACAATCCCTATATCGCGTAAACAGTTCTTTGGTAAGAGGTTTCGTAAAAATGTCTGCAACATTACATTTTCCTGAAATGTGGTAAAGTTCGCAAATATCTTTCTCCATGAGATCTCTAACATATTGGTACCTTAAATCTATGTGCCTGGTTTTTTGATTTTCGGTTCGATTCTTCGCGTACTCGAGGGCAGCCGTGTTATCGCAAAATAATTGGGGCTTTATGTCGGATATGCCCATTTCTTTTAGTTCTTCTAATATCTCCTTTAGCCACTTTGCCACCTTTGCTGCTTCCGACAGCGCTATGACCTCGGCCTCCATGGTGGACAAGGCAACGCATTTTTGCTTGGAACACTTCCAGCACAGGGGAATATTCCCCAAGAAAAAAATATGTCCAGAGAAGGATTTTCTATCTACACTATAGGAGGCCCAGCTCGCATCGCTAAAACCTATTAAATTGCATTCGTTTGCATCGGATAAGTTCACTTCATATTCAATTGTAGTATACAAGTACTCGAGTATTTGTAGAAGCATGTTCCAGTGATATAGGGTTGGTTCAGATGAAAACTGCGAGAGTGCTATTACTCCAAACAATACGTCTGGTCTACTTCGATTTGCGACGAACAGTAATTTTCCGATTAATCCGCGATATTTTCTTTCGTCTACCTTTTCCCCATCATGGATCTTTAGAATGTCCATGCCCGCTTGTACTGGAACATGTCTCTTTACATTTGTCGCACAGAATTCATGAGCTGTGTTGTAAACATAATCTCTTTGGTTAAGATATACTCTCTCGTCTTTCATCACGAAGTTTACACCGAGGAACCTGCGAATTTGTCCCAGATCCTTCATTTCCAGTTCCTTTTGTAATATTGATACTACTCCTTTTATTACGTAGTTATTTTTCGCAAAGATCGCAAAATCATCAACATATACTGCTATTATCGCGTCGGTCCCGAATTTGTATACGCAGTTAGTACGATTTAGTTTTTTAAACCCTAGCTTTTCGAGGATGCCGCTTAGTTCTTTATACCAATTGTGCCCCGATTGGTGTAAGCCGTACAAGGATTTCTTTAATTTCCAAACTTTATTTGCATCTTTCTCCACCCAACCTTCCGGTTGTTCTAGATACACACATTCTTTTAGTGTCCCATATAAATATGCGTTTTTCACATCGAGATGTCTATGAACCCATTTTTGTTTATCCACTAGAACCGCAAATAGTAATTTTACTATTGTGAAATCAACCACGGGGCTATATGTCATGTCATAATCAACCCCGTATTGTTGTCTGAACCCTTGCGCTACTAGGCGCGCTTTGAAAATTTTAACCTCATTTGAGCTGTCCCTTTTTATATTGAAAACCCATTTACTCCCTATTACTTTTCCGTTAGGCCTTTCTACTAATTCGTAGACGTCTCGACTCTTGATTGCTTGTAATTCGTTTCCCATGGCTTTACACCATTGCTCTCGGTACTTTGATTTCAGTGTCTCCTTGTAAGACTTTGGAACCACCATCTCGAGATAGTTTGCTTCTAATATTTTGTCTTTTTCGTACTGAGATGTACTCGGCTCTTCACCTATCTCATCTTGTTCACTACCATCGTTTTCATCGTTGTTGGTAAAACAGAAATCCCCTTTTTCGTAATTGATTCCGTGTTGGCGGCAATATTCCTCTATGTTTTTATAACATCTTAGCTTCTTACCGCTCTCTGTTGTGTAGGTGACATCCGCCCTACCTGCCATTGTCCCTTTTTTTTTTAATTTTCACTTGTCTTTCCCATTTTGAAGGATCTGGGACACTTGGTTCGCTATCCTTCGAGTCTTTCGGTTCCTCAGCGCTGTATTCGGGTTCCGATTCTACCAAACTATCATTACAAACATTAGTAATCACATCAAAATCATTATCGATTGTATAATTAAAGTCTTTTTCGTTAACCGCGTTTGTATCGCGATCGCTATTTTTACCATTTACTTTATAAAACCATTTCATACCGCTCTCATTTTCTAAAATTTTTACGTGCTTGCTTTCTATTACCGACCTGGTATTAGGAAACCAAATCCTGTAACCTCTCGTTCTGAAGGCGTACCCGACTAGTATCCCCATTCTTGCTCTTGGCTCGAGTTTACTCTTAACCTTACCTTTCTCGTGAGCGAATACAAGGCTGCCCATTTTCTTTAAATAACCTACTGAAAAACCTTTATTCGTCCACGCTTTATAAGGAATTTCGCCTCCGACGCCCCTGTGTGGGAATCGATTTTTGACATGTACATAAGTATGTAATAGTTCCGCCCATAATGTTTTCGGTAATTTACATTCAATTAGGAGCGTACGGACGCTTTCAATTGCGCTACGGTTAAAACACTCGGCAACCCCGTTCATTTCTGGAGAATAGGTGTTGCTGCGTTGTATTCGAATTCCCCTGGCCGTCAGAAATTTTTCGAAGTCCGTGGAACAAAATTCGAGACCGTTGTCGCTTCGTATTGCTTTCAACTTCACCCCCTTTTGCCGTTCGACGTCTGCTAAATATTCACTGAAACAATAAAAAACGTCACTCTTCCTACTCATTGTGTACACCACTGTGTACCGAGAATAATCATCGATGATCGAGAGGAAGTATCTTGCCCCTCCTAGGGATGTCGTTGCTGATGGCCCCCAGACATCGAGGTGCACAAGATCCAGGATTTCCCGCGATACTGGCCCATTTATTTTCTTGTGCGATGCCTTTGTAGTTTTCCCCATCCGGCACGGGGTACAGCATTTTTCGGCCCCCTTCATGTTCTCCAGCCCATAGACTCCTTCTCTTCGCTGCAGGTCTTTCAAGCTTCCTATGTTCTGATGTCCGAATCTTGAGTGCCAATTCATCACATCTTCTTTGTCCCAGTCAGAATCTGCTCGCTCAATGGTATTTGATTCCATGTAACTTCTTTGCCCTGACTTCCTTGCTTCTGCTTCAAAGGAATACATCCTGTTTTTCAGGGGAACGTTCAGGAAATTTTCCCCACCGGGCAAACTAATGTTCACCCCTTTTTGATAGAAGTTTAGTTTGAATCCTGCTACGTCCATCAATCCAACTGATATCAAGTTTCTTCTCATGTTGGGGGCGTAGTATACCTTCTTTAGTGTGAGGTGTCTAATGCCATCTGGAGTCCCTATTGTCAGGTCAACTTGACCATATCCCAATACTTCACTCGTACCCTCTGCAACCAATGCTCCAGCTGTGGGCTGTTCTACGAAATTTGTAAAGAAATTTATATCATTTGAAAAATGATCGGATGCGGCACTGTCTATGGTCCATTCTTTTCCACAGTCTTGATTATTGTCAACTAAGTTTGCGGCTACAAAACATGTGCCAGTACGAAAGTTATTTTTTTTTTGAATGCTCTTATCTATTAATTTTCTTTTATTTTTACAGTCCGACGCAAGGTGCCCCGTGACACCACATGCGAAGCAAGTACGCGTTTCAGTCGATCGCGGCTGTTTGTCATTATTATTGTTCGAGTCTGACTTTGGCTTCGATCCCCCTTTGTAACGGCCGAATTTGTTTTTGTTCGGCGACCTTGTAGACTGCGTGTCGCTTGGAACGGCAAACGCGGCTGAATATTCTTTCTCTTCCGCTTGATTATTTTTGCAATGTTGTATGCGATGAGCCTCGCTTAGTAAAGCTTCACTCACCTTTAGCGATGTGAATTGTTTGTCGTCCAACTGATACAGAAATTGAATTACCCCTTCGTATGCCTTTGGAAGATTCTCCATCATTTGGTAGGCGATTTCCGAGTCTTCAACGGAGAGGCCAGCATCTCGTAGTTCCGTGGCCGCCTGACGCAATTTTGCCAAATACAGCGTCATCTGCTCTCCTTCTTCCATCTTCATGTTATAGAAAATTCTTCGTAAGGCCGCGACTCTTGCCCTACTTTTAGGCTCATAACACATTTTCAATGCTTCCCAGGCTTCGCCCGGTCCCATTTCGTCGGTGATTATCTTCCTTTGTGCCGGTTCCACTGTTAGACAAATCGTCGCCATTGCCTTATTTCGTCGGATTTTGTATTCCTGTAGCTTCTTTGTGTCGCTATCTCCAGGATCGTTTTCGCTCCCTTCAATAAATCCGTAGAGCGCCCGATCCATTAATAGATATTTTATGTTTTGTCTCCACTCATGGTAATTTTCTGAGTTCAACTTCGGGATCTGGAAACCCGTCGCCGACTGTTGGCTTCCAGAATGTTCCATGATGCCACGTGTTGCGCACTACTATTTTATTCTTACTTTTCCCTTTATTTTCTACACTCACTTTTCGCGCCGTTCCGAGTGAATTACGCCCGAGCAATTAACCAAGCTCTGCTACCATTTTGTTGGCATTTTATTTTCCGAATTCGGGGAATCAATAAACACGACTTGTTCGTTCTTCGTCTCAGAGCGATCTGAGGTAGTCACCGATCACCGTTTATTTCAAAATGTCTGAGATGCGCGATGTTGCCGAATCTTACATGTCAATATGGCCCCACAAGGCGCGTAACTTAAATCTACTTATCCTAAGGCAAACAATTAGTCCACAGTTCTATTGCTCAATAGATTGCAAAACAACTGTCATTCATTTATACCAACGGATACTGTGTCGCATTTAAAAGCTAAAGTCTAAAACAACAAAAGACGCTCAAAAATACGAAAAAATA
The DNA here is from genome assembly GCA_929113495.1 of Andrena minutula. Lineage (NCBI taxonomy): Eukaryota > Metazoa > Arthropoda > Insecta > Hymenoptera > Andrenidae > Andrena > Andrena minutula. Next base: position 45,410,020 of record OV815993.1, on the reverse strand, counting down.
ATTATTATCCTTTAACATATTCCCATCACATCCCATCCTCTCCCGATGGAAGAATACTCACCACTTTGTCGTGGTTTCCATTGAAGTGTTACGAGCCGGGGCTGCGGCAACGCGAGAGGCCGGCGAGAGGGGTATTTCCCCAGGAATACGGATATGAATTTGTTAGTTAGGTGCGCGGACGAACCTGATGCGAAATCAGGGAGCCGCTAGGATTATTGACGGCGAGGACGAACCTGATGCGAAATCAGGGAGCCTCTAGGAATGGAGTCAGACACGGACGAACCTGATGCGTAATCAGGGAGCCGTAGGAGGGTGAAACGTCGTGAACGAACCCGATGCGAAATCGGGGAGTCACTAGGATAAAGTTCACAGACGAACCTGGTGCGAAACCAGGGAGCTGCTAGGAGGTTGGATTATTCACAGACGAACCTGATGCGAAATCAGGGAGCTGTTCGGAAGTAGGTAGATTTACAGACGAACCTGATGCGAAATCAGGGAGCTGTAGGATACGGACGAACCTGATGCGAAATCAGGGAGCCGTAGGAAGGGTTAGGTTTCGTGGACGAACCTGATGCGAAATCAGGGAGCCACTGGGTTGGTGAAGATGACTTGTTTTGGTAAAGAGGTGCGAACGAACCCGATGCTAAATCGGGGAGTCGCGGGAAATGTTAGTAATGCCTCGTAACTCTTAATTTGATACAACTCGAGCGGTAAAGTTGTATCTGTGGGTGAGTGCTACTAATATTATAAGGATCGCTGGGTAAAAGATAGGTTTAACGAAATCGACTCGATTTAGACGTGAACACCATAAGTATATTGAATAAACAATTAATACAAATGTAAGTGTCGCGATAAGTTATTAAATAAAATGTGTATATGTTACCACTAATTGCACGGTGTTGACGCACTGGCGATGCGGGGCGTACGAGTGGATATTTCGAAGTTCCAAATAGAATATAAACCGACTCGCGGATTCTACAAGATTAACTTTGATTCCGACAGAGACTTTAGCCTGATCGAAATGAATCTAACCAACTCTGTACGAGCGTGACACGACGTGACGTTACGCGTGATTCTATAGCTTTTAACCGACGAGGGTAGAAACCGAAGGGTTTATATAGTACCAAAAATGAGTGGGGATGTGTTAGGAATTTCCATATAAGGAAATCATTCGGGGTCGTCGTCGTGTCACTCCCGTTCTTACGGTCGCGATGCAGATGGTAGAGATCTTGACCTCCATTAGTGGGGGTTGATAAGCGGAAGGCTTTTAGGGCGTTTTCCCTTCGCAGACGCGAGCTCGAAAGACGGTTGAGAGCGACGTATGGGAAAATTCCACATACGTAACAGAAGAATGGCAACTTAAATGTTTCAACCAATAAGTGCCATCGACAGAGAGTGAGTTTCCAGTAACTATTAACGGTATTAAACCTTGCAGCGGTTCTCATTAATACCCTATATAAAAATGGCAGGTATAGCCGTTTAGCCGATGCGAGTACCGCACGGCCCGAACGACCAGTCGAGCCGATGTGATTTGACGCAGCGTCACATTCAATTAATTTTCATTTGGCCAATTTTAAATCGTCCACGTATTTTCAAAACATGCCCGTAAAGAGGAAAAACAGGGCTATTGTGACGTCCCGATATTTTTTGGCCGGTCCTAAATGGCATCCTCCATATAAATCCACTCGACTACACAACTATTCTCGAAACCACAAATGCTAAACCCCTTTTTCCAACCTCCGGGTTGTTTGGACGATGTACCTTAGCGGTCCCCATCTCTAGACGCCCAAATTTCGAATCCCTTTCCCCTCTTCAGGCCTTAGAGGCGCGAACTCTTCCCCATTCAAATCTTATACAAGTCCCTCGCCAAGGCTCGCTCGTCTCGAGACCATGTACCCCCCCCCCCCCCCTTTTTTCCTACAAACGTACTCAAGCCTCCACCTTAAAACCCCAATCAAAAATCCTCTAAATCCATCCAACGGGTGGAATACCCATCTCTAAAGCCCCGAAGGAACCGCCGAAATCCGCAATTCCACGCATACCTTACGCGTGAGTCATCGGCACGCGTCGATTACATAACGCATATGACTCATCACGCATACCACAGATTCCACGCATAACGTAAATTCCTCGCATACCAGACATTCCATTGATTTTGTATAAATACAAGCGCCACATGGACCGCGCATCGTCAGTCAGTTACAATCGACCATTCAGTTACGATCTCTCAGTCAATAGATTCTTTGCAACTTTCGCGACACCACGTGTCTGTATTATTAGTGAAGTGTTATAAGGATTACACCTCTTCTGTATCACTGTAAGCATTTAACTATTATAACTTTCATTATCCTATTTTCTTTTGCTCACATGCAACGATATTGTTTAACTCTTTATATTAATATTATTCGCTTTGATTTTGTTTATTGCTTTATATTATTCGTGTCGATTTTCCTTATTGCTTTATATTATTCGTTTCGATTTTGCTTATTGCTTTATATGTACATCGCTCAATTGTATTGCTTTCTCTCTAGCTTTCAATTGCTTACTGGTCAATTATTCTATTGCTTGATTTCATTAATTATACTAAATCATTATTAGCGTTACTAATTCGTCACATGTTTATTATATTCTTAATCACCGTTATATAAATGTTTGTCCCAATGCTCTATGTTCATGCATTATTGTAAACTGCTATATCATCAGAAGCACACTGCTTTTTCACTCGCTTACCAATAAATAGTGGTTCTATTACTTAAAACGTTTAAAATCATAACCGGCCTCTTTACTACCGTTTTCCTTCGCGAATAACCTAACGGGTGTCACTCGGGTGCGCGCTTATTACCCAACCTCCCCTGGTCGATTAGGGCTGCGAAACAGGGTTTCGTGCTTACATCCCTCCTATTCACCAGGACTGCGAAACAGGGTTTCGTGCCTAAGATCCTTCCTATTCACCAGGACTGCGAAACAGGGTTTCGTGCCTAAGATCCTTCCTATTCACCAGGACTGCGAAACAGGGTTTCGTGCCTAAGATCCTTCCTATTCACCAGGACTGCGAAACAGGGTTTCGTGCCTAGATCCTTCCTATTCCGTAGAGCAATGAAAAGATTTTCGTGCCTAACTTTTGCAAACCGTTTGGGGCAGCGAAACAGGATTCCGTGCCTAAACCTTGCAATCGCTTAGAGCAGCGAAACAAAATTTCGGGCTTAAATCCTCCTTACCTCTCGGAGCAGCGAAACAGGATTTCGCGTTCGACTCCCGTTACCCTCCCACAATGTCACTGTCCTAAAACCCGCCACCCAGGACGTGACATAAATTTGGTGACAGCGGTGGGATACGTCTACTATTAATAGAATTAATTACTCTTGCATACGGTACCCACAAAGATCCCGAAAACTAATATGTGCATTAAGTACCCAAATCGGGGCGCACTATCTTACCGAAGTCGCAGACTACAAAGTATAACGGCCTATTTAAACGCGCTGACCTGTGTTTCTGGAGGCATAGCCACAACCACGGACGGCAGCGAAATTTGCCTGACGTGTTCTAGTGTATCGCCCGCAGACACCGTAGAGGTATTTTGGACCCATTATTACTTCACTCATAGAACCCCTGTTTATTGCCCACGGTGCAGAAAATCCCTGATACCAGTACGCCCCATAAGGGACTGCACCGAATGTTCGGAAAGTTACCTTCTCGCGAACAAAAGCTACCAACGGTTCGATAATTGTCGTTCATAAAGGTAAAATTACTTTGATTCCAACCTATAACGGAGACCACACGAATTCATTTTAGTCAAGGGAAAAATTTTTAATACGGCACCCACAAGATCCTATACCTAGAATGTGCATCGCGCACCCAGATCGATGTGAACCAACTTATCAGAGCCGCAGGCTACAAAGCTTGACTGCATATCTGCAGTGGATGATCTGTGTTACCGGGAGTATAGCAACGACCACTTTTGGTGAAGACATCTGTTTAAGGTGCTCACAGCGAGATCCAACGGACACTGAAGTAGTATATCAAATTCACTATTGCCAAACGCCCTACACATTTCCCAATTGCCCTCGGTGCGACGTTGTCTTACTCCAAACGCGTCCCGCAAACAGTTGTGTCGTGTGCACAGAGTGGTACCTCCTTTCAAACAGGAGCTACAACGAATTCGATAACGCCCACCCCATTGACTCCACAGACTTCTAAATTAACGCATACCTGACGTAACTCGATTTTGGTCTCCTAAGGTGAAACGTTCAATAGAAAATAGCTTCTAAACATACGACACTCAGAACCCTAAATTCTAGTATGTGCAATCAACGTCATCGACGAAGCACACCATACTACCCAAGCCGTAGGTTGCACGACATTTCGACAGAGTCAAACGCGTTGATCTGTGTATCGGGGGGCGTAGCAACGACCACGGAAGGCGAAGACATTTGCTTAAATTGTTTCAATCTAGACCCAGTAGAAGTAGACGAAATATATCAAGTTCACTATTATCAACCAAACGACATATTCCCCGAGTGCCCTCGTTGTAGGAATCACTTACTCCGCACGCGCCCCATAAGCAGTTGTGCTGAGTGTTATGAACATTACCTCCGCTCGAATAGGAGGCGTCGCGATTACAATATTACTTACGCGGAAAGAGAACGTCGCAGATTTTGAATAAACGGCTACCGGAAGCCAGAGTAACGTAAACCCTAAAATCACCCCACAAACAACAAATCACACACAAAACATGTCTGTGTACGATGAAACCGACGACTCTTGTCTAAAGGACCAAGGCGCGAACGATCCTATTAACTCGATAGACATCGCGACTGCCGAAATATTAGAACGAGTAGAATTATTGAAAAAGAAACAAGCCGAAATCGAAAGGTTATATGATAAATATGTTGTAACCCCGGGAACTAATTCGCGCCCAAGCTCCATCACCAACCCCGCGCTAGAAGGTCTCCACGATCAAATCCATTCCATACGCGAAATGATAGAAAAAATTCTTGTACCCCCGCAACCAACCAACAATTTTGCAACTCCCGGTTCTTCTCGCTTTGACAGGAAACCGATACCTAATCATAACTATGTATCGGAACAGGACCCGTCGCCCCAGATTAAGCTAAAAGACGCCATAGAAACCGTTCCCAAATTCGACGGTCACAATATCCTGGTATTACAATTCGCTAGAGCCTGCAATAGAGCTAAGGCCATGGTTTCCCCGCACGCTGAACCTCAGCTAGCGAGATTGCTACGAAATAAACTACAGGACCACGCTTACTTGGCAGTTGAGGTTAGGGTCTTTGACTCCGTAAATTACCTCATCAAACAACTGAAACGTACATTTTCTCCCGCTAAAACCTCCGACCATTATCGCGGAGAACTTGCGAATATTATAAAAGGAGCCAACGAACACATACTAGAGTATATTTCTCGCGTCAAGGACCTCCGATTCGCTATTCTAGAAGAGGACAGGGAATATTACCGCGACTTTGCACGAGACCATCCTCAAGACCTCGAACGTCTGACCTTAGATTTATTTATTGACGGCCTCCCACCCTACTTGAGAATGAGATTGCAGCAGCACCATTTCGAAACCTTAGACGAAGCATTTGATTTGGCCGAATAAGACAGGTCACGACGCACGGTCTTGCCGAAGCAATCAAGTTCCTACTCAACAATCTTCCGAAAGAAACCCCACGAATCGTTCAGCAGAATCGGGGTACCAAGCACCCAAACCGCTGCTCCCGTATTGGGACAAAAATAGTCCCCCTCCACCAAAGCCCACAGAGATACGAATCTGCAGTTATTGCAAAAATCCCGGACACTTGATTTCGGAATGCAGAAAGCGCATGTTTAATCGCTACAGAGACCTTGGAGTCACCCAAGCACAGGATTCGGGAAACGCCCCGCCCCCACGGACAACCACGGACGCGTACCGTGGAACGGGCCAACCGGGAGCGCGTCCAGTAACAATACAAACGGACCTAGGACCGCCGGAGCTAGAATTGCCACCGTGCGATTAAAACCAGTGGGCGAAGCCCCTTCGGTAATAATTCACTCCCCAGACTTCGAGACGACACCGGAACTAATGATCGACACCGGCTCCGAAGTAAATTTGCTAAAAATCCAGGCTGTAAAACGAATCCAGGACATCGACCCAGGGAATCAAGTATTCCTTAGAGGCATCGCGGAAGACAACGTCGCCACCCTCGGGACCATCAAGATGGCCCTCCTAGGGAACGACGTCACGTTTCATGTAGTTAAAAATGATTTCCCCATCAAACCTCATGGAATATTAGGGACGGAGTTCTTGAGAGAACAGAACGCCACAATAGATTATTCCAAAGGACAGTTGGATGGAACCACGGTCCACGGAACCAAAATTCACTTCGTAAACAAAAATCAAATTCTGTTACCCGCGAGATCCAAAAGCAACTGTTATGTCCACGTATCCAACTCCGACAAGAAGGAGGGATATTTACCGCGATTAGATTTAGGCGCAGGAATCCACGCTGGCAACGCGCTTGTTCGTAACCAGGACGGTAAGGCATACTTACAAATCATAAACACAAATGAAACAGAGGTACCAATCATGATTCCGACTGTTGAACTGGAAGATTTTGATGATGTAGTTACTACACGCAAACAAATGCAATCAAAAGAGACCAAAACCCCAATAAATACCACCCCTTTTCCCAACCTAACAAAAAACAAGCCCCTCTTATCAAAGGATCCGTCGATCCACTACCTCGAGGCACCGACAAAAGTGCACTCGGTCCCAATCCCTGCTCATCACTCTGAATCTCCCCTTCCCCCAAATTCCCACAAGTCTCTTGCGACAGCATCGAAAACTGAAATTACAGAAAGATCCGAAAAGGCCCCTTCAAAGATGGAAAGAGTGCTCCAGTCAATCTCCACAACACATATGAACTCAGAAGAAAAGCTCCACGTTCAAGGAATCATAGAAAAGTACCACGACCCATTCCATCTACCCGAAGAGAAGTTGGGTCACACAAATGCCATCCAACATGGAATCCCGACGACGGATCCAGCTCCGGTCAACGCGAAACAATATCGCTTTCCCCCTATACATAAAAAGGAAATCAACAAGCAAGTACAGAAACTACTTGAAGATGAAATTATCAAACCATCATTATCGCCCTACACCTCGCCCATCTGGATTGTGTCCAAGAAACCAGGACCCAACGGGGAACCCTTGTGGCGGATGGTACTGGATTTTAGGGACCTTAATAAAAAGACCGTTCCTGACGCTTACCCACTTCCAAATATTAACGAAATATTGGATCAGTTGGGAGGAGCCAAATATTTTTCTGTGTTCGACCTTGCTTCAGGATTCCACCAGATACCCATGAAACCCGAAGATGCATCTAAAACGGCATTCTCCACACCTCACGGACACTATGAGTTCGTAAGATTGCCCTTCGGACTCCGCAACGCACCAGCGACTTTCCAACGCCTGATGGACCACACACTCGCTGGGCTCCAGGGCACGGAAATGTTCGTCTATTTGGACGATATCGTCCTCTATACGAGCTCCCTCACAGAGCATCTGATCAAGTTTAAGAAACTCGCCCACCGCTTACGAGAGGCGAAACTCAAGCTCCAACCTTCAAAATGTAAATTCCTACACAAAGAAGTAGCGTATCTGGGACACATAATTACCGAAGAAGGAGTGAAACCCGACCCACAGAAAATCCAAGCCGTTCAGAACTATCCTGCTCCCCGCACACCAAAAGGGATTAAGGAATTCCTTGGACTGACCGGATATTACAGAAGGTTTATCCCCGAATTTTCAAAAATAGCCCAACCATTAACCTCATTATTAAAAAAGGACACTCCATTCAACTGGGGATCGACCCAACAAATCGCCTTCGATCACTTAAAAACAGCATTACAAACAGAACCTATCCTACAGTATCCGAACTTTGAACTGGAATTTCACGTCACTACAGACGCCTCCGACTACGCTATAGGCGGAATCTTAAGTCAGACTGTCGATGGAAAGGAATTACCAATCTCTTATGCCTCTCGCCTCTTAAATAAAGCAGAAACAAACTATTCAACCATAGAAAAGGAGCTGTTAGCAATCGTTTACTGTATTAGTCACTTCAGACCTTACCTTTATGGAAGGAAGTTTATTTTATATACAGATCATCAACCTCTAATTTGGCTACATAAGGTAAAGGACCCAACATCACGCCTTGTAAGGTGGCGATTGAAATTGGCAGAATACGAATACGAGATCCACTACCAACCAGGTAAAAGCAATAAACTTGCCGATGCCTTATCTCGTAACCCTCCTACGGTAGAGGCATGCCCTATACGTCCAAGAGAGGTAGCAGACGATGATTGGGAGGATCAGCCTCCACCTAAACGAGGCCCCGGAAGACCCCGGGTCCCCAGGGTACCAACTCACACCCGTCTAAGGGCAAGGCCCACAAGAAAACAGCCTGATCGAAAGGCACGCAGAAGGACTAGCCCACCGGAACCAATAGATGAAATGGCCGAAGAAGAGGACGAAGAGAAGGACGAAGAGGAGGACCAGGCAGACAGAGGGGAACAATCAGGCATCCCCTACCAGGCCATTTCGCCTCCACGACCTTCAACACCTCAACCACAGGAGGACCTCGACCCCGAGGTAGAATCCAACGCGTCATACGAATCGTCTTCTGACTCTGAATCATCAATAATTGACCTGGATGATCCTCTCGCGACTGCATTCGAAGCAGATCCCGAGCGAGACATCAGGATAACGCCATCGACCAGTCGCGACCCTTTGTCCTTGCGAAAGGAAACGCTCGTCTTCTTCCTGAGTTGCGATGGAAAGGCTTGCGACGACGGTGCTAAACAGTTACAAGAAATGGGCATCTTGACAGGAACAAGAGAGCTCACCTTGGGCAAGGCCCACGTAACTTATATTAGAGGACAAATTCTTATCGGGTTAGTCATCAAGGAGACCCCTGATACGCCTCTAACCATGACTACATGGAGCGAGGCTCTTTCCTCCCTTAAAAACGTGGTACGCGACCTCATTGTACATTCAATTAGTATAGCCAAAACAGCTAACATCGATGAAGAAATCGATGTTACCATTTGCCTACAGCTTGTCCGAATCCCCGAGGAATCGGAAAGGGCGAATATAATTACAGAAAACCATGCCTCTGCATTAGCCGGACATAAAGGCGTAACAAAAACATATAACCGAATTCGGTATCATTATTTCTGGAAGGGCATGAAGAAAGCCGTGGAAGCTTTCATTCGGAACTGCCCGGACTGCCAAAGAAAGAAACTCGTCCGCGTCAAAACCCGGCAACCGATGGTACTCACCGACACGCCGGGACGCGCCTTCGATAAAATCGCATTAGATATTGTAGGACCCCTACCCACTACAAGAGAAGGCAACACTTACATATTAACCATGCAGGACCTATTAACAAAATACTTTGTATGCCAACCCCTAAAACAAGCCACGTCAATAAAAATTGCAGACGCATTCATAAAGAAATTCATTTGCCAATTCGGAGCTCCCAGAGCCATTCTCACTGACCAAGGAGCAAATTTTACAAGCAATTTCATAAAAGCAGTAGCGCGAAAATTTAAAATCCAACAATTCAAAACCACGGCCTTTCACCCACAGACTAACGGTTCTTTGGAGCGATCGCACCTTGTCTTAACCGAGTATTTAAAAATGTTCATTCGCAAATACAGCGACTGGGACGACTGGACAGACTTGGCCGCGTTTTCTTATAATACCAGTGTTCACGAGGGCACTGGTTACACACCACATGAATTAGTATTCGGGAAAGTAGCTCGGATACCCAGCCGAACCCCGATGGCCGAGGACTTCGAGAATGAAACGTATAATCACTATCTTGCAAAATTAAGTACGAGGGTACAAGAATTACAAACCGCTGCAGCATAAAAGTTAAATCAGTCAAAACTTAGATACAAAAAATACTACGATCGACACATAAACGAAGAGACCTTCAAACCCGGAGACTTAGTTTACGTCCTAGTAGAACCGCGAAAAGGAAAATTCAGCGACCAGTACTCTGGCCCACACACGCTGTTAGAAGTAATCCCTTCACAAAATCTAAAAATATCCTGGAAGGGCAAAATAAAAATAATCCATGCGAATAAAGCGCGTCTTGGTCACCTGCGCGAGAGTCCCGGTTGACCGTACTTCATAAAGACAATCGGCCTTAATAAGTTCTACTCCTAGATCGATCATAACACTTCTTGCCAATTCCCGACGACATGCCCGACGACGTGCCCAACGACATGCCCGACGACATGCCCATCTCGGCGAACCGAAGGAGGCGTCCCAGGAGGAAGCACCGAGGAGGAGGACGTTCCCGGAGGCTCGCTAGGATGCGATGGCTAAGACGGGAGGCCATCAAAGACGGAAGGAGTCTGTCGCCCCTGCTCCCGAAGGTTGTCTCCTCAGCCATTATAAGAGAGGCAACGCCTGCGGTGCCAGAGACACCACCCCTGACGCCACAGGGAGGTGGAAGTTCGCCGTGGTTCCCCAAAATCGTGACGACCTATAGCATAAGGGGGACAGCGACGGAACCCGGTGCAGTGCCCACGGGAGACTCCCCCCCCCCCCCCCCCCCACCAACGCCGCTGGTCATGGAGGACTCCTGGGAGATCCCGACGCCGCTGGATCTGGAGGGCTTCCAGGAAGCCCTGACGCCACCACCTCCCCCATACCGATCTCCTCCCCAATACCTTCCACCCATAGTCCCATCCGTGAGTCCACCCAACCCAGGAGTGGTGGAAATCTTGGACACGGGGACAGCCACCAGGGTGCCAGACCATAGGGAACTGTCACCCGAGTTCCTAAGATGGTTCGATGACCTCTGTCAGAGCGGTCAAGACCTCACCCTCCTCCTGGAAGGATTTGACCTGTCCCTGTTAAATTAAGCAGTCCCTGACCTTTCCCAGTCCTTCCTTGTAAATAGTATCCCTGTATATAGTTCCTTTTTTTTCCTCAGTTACTTAGTTATTATTTAGTTTAATCAAACGCATTCCTTGTTTTGTTTTTTTTCTTCTTCACATGATCTCGTTTATTTACCAAAGATTACTTTTATTTTTTTTCTTCGCGATTAGAATTGACGTTTTATTTTTCTTTCACACAACGATTTTACTTTCTCTTCCTCTTATTATCCAAAAGCATGTAATTTTTTGTTTCCTTTATCCACTTTTCTTTATTTTGTACAACTATCGCAAACGCTCCAATGAGAGCATGCTCAATCAAGTCAACCCCGCTCTTTAATGATAAGAAATGCACGCATTTCTTCATATAAGGGGGGAGGTGTGACGTCCCGATAATTTTTCGCCGGTCCTAAATGGCATCCTCCATATAAATCCACTCGACTACACAACTATTCTCGAAACCACAAATGCTAAACCCCTTTTTCCAACCTCCGGGTTGTTTGGACGATGTACCTTAGCGGTCCCCATCTCCAGACGCCCAAATTTCGAATCCCTTCCCCCTCTTCAGGCCTTAGAGGCGCGAACTCTTCCCCATTCAAATCTTATACAAGTCCCTCGCCAAGGCTCGCTCGTCTCGAGACCATGTACCCCCCCCCCCCTTTTTTCCTACAAACGTACTCAAGCCTCCACCTTAAAACCCCAATCAAAAATCCTCTAAATCCATCCAACGGGTGGAATACCCATCTCTAAAGCCCCGAAGGAACCGCCGAAATCCGCAATTCCACGCATACCTTACGCGTGAGTCATCGGCACGCGTCGATTACATAACGCATATGACTCATCACGCATACCACAGATTCCACGCATAACGTAAATTCCTCGCATACCAGACATTCCATTGATTTTGTATAAATACAAGCGCCACATGGACCGCGCATCGTCAGTCAGTTACAATCGACCATTCAGTTACGATCTCTCAGTCAATAGATTCTTTGCAACTTTCGCGACACCACGTGTCTGTATTATTAGTGAAGTGTTATAAGGATTACACCTCTTCTGTATCACTGTAAGCATTTAACTATTATAACTTTCATTATCCTATTTTCTTTTGCTCACATGCAACGATATTGTTTAACTCTTTATATTAATATTATTCGCTTTGATTTTGTTTATTGCTTTATATTATTCGTGTCGATTTTCCTTATTGCTTTATATTATTCGTTTCGATTTTGCTTATTGCTTTATATGTACATCGCTCAATTGTATTGCTTTCTCTCTAGCTTTCAATTGCTTACTGGTTAATTATTCTATTGCTTGATTTCATTAATTATACTAAATCATTATTAGCGTTACTAATTCGTCACATGTTTATTATATTCTTAATCACCGTTATATAAATGTTTGTCCCAATGCTCTATGTTCATGCATTATTGTAAACTGCTATATCATCAGAAGCACACTGCTTTTTCACTCGCTTACCAATAAATAGTGGTTCTATTACTTAAAACGTTTAAAATCATAACCGGCCTCTCTACTACCGTTTTCCTTCGCGAATAACCTAACGGGTGTCACTCGGGTGCGCGCTTATTATCCAACCTCCCCTGGTCGATTAGGGCTGCGAAACAGGGTTTCGTGCTTAAAAACCTTCCTATGCATTAGGACTGCGAAACAGGGTTTCGTGCTTACATCCCTCCTATTCACCAGGACTGCGAAACAGGGTTTCGTGCCTAAGATCCTTCCTATTCACCAGGACTGCGAAACAGGGTTTCGTGCCTAAGATCCTTCCTATTCACCAGGACTGCGAAACAGGGTTTCGTGCCTAAGATCCTTCCTATTCACCAGGACTGCGAAACAGGGTTTCGTGCCTAAGATCCTTCCTATTCACCAGGACTCCGAAACAGGGTTTCGTGCCTAAGATCCTTCCTATTCACCAGGACTGCGAAACAGGGTTTCGTGCCTAGATCCTTCCTATTCCGTAGAGCAATGAAAAGATTTTCGTGCCTAACTTTTGCAAACCGTTTGGGGCAGCGAAACAGGATTTCGCGTTCGACTCCCGTTACCCTCCCACAATGTCACTGTCCTAAAACCCGCCACCCAGGACGTGACACTATATCCTCCTATTTTTTCAAATTTTTAAAAAAGTGCCTTCAACTATAAAATTGCAGTTGTTAAGGGGTCTCCCTAGTGTGACGGTTCAAAAAAATCGATTTTTTTTTTTTTGTTTTTTCTGAAAGTTCAACATCTTAAGAACATATTCCTAAAATATTATAGCTGAATTCGAAATTTTGGCAACGCTGTGAGCTATGAACAGTAGCGCGCGACCGATATGGCGCCATGTATACCCGCTACATTGGCGATGGCGACAGTAAAACGTATAAGGGCATTGTGGATTTGAATCCATATGACGTGCAGGTGAAAAAGTTAGAGTGTGTTTTACACGTTAAAAAAAGGATGGGTTCTCGTTTGAGAGCAGAAAAAAAGAAACATAAAGGAATAGGGGGAAAAGGTCCGGGAAAATTAACGGATAAGTTAATAAATGATTTAACAGCATATTATGGGTTAGCAATTACACGACACACGGATTCAGTGGAGGAAATGAAGAATGCGATTTGGGCAACGTATCACCATAAGTGCTCCACTGATACAGCGCCCGAACATGATTACTGCCCTACCGGAGCCGAAGCAAAAGGCGCCCTCGACAATTACACTCATGATCCACCCCTTACTGAACTCGTACAGCAGGTTATAAAGCCCATTTATACCAATTTATCCCAACACGAATTGATAGAGCGATGTCTAGGCGGAAACACACAGAACAATAACGAAAGTTTTAATCAGTTAATTTGGCATTTCGCCCCCAAACATATATACTCTGGGCCAAAAACAGTTGAAGTAGCAACATATTTAGCAACTGGCATATTTAACGATGGCTACCAGTCACTATTAAGAGTATTAAATACGATGGGAGTAACAATTGGCCCAGAAGCCAAAAGTTTTGCCGATACGCAAGACGTGAACAGAGTTTGCCTTGGAGAGAAAAGGCATCAGGAAGCATCAAAAGAAGCTCGAACTGCTCGAAGGAAAGCAAATGCAGCTTTACAAGAATTGTATGAAGAAGAGGAAGGTGTACTCTATGGGCCAGGCATCGGAGACTAATCGTAAGTATGATTTATTATTTGAAAAATGGTACTTGAATCTTTAAACGCGTTTTACTCGAAACTACATTTTTCGGCCCGGCGATCACGATATCTCCAAAACTACTCAACCAAACGACTTAAAACTTAACATATATATTGAGTGCGTGTTCTCTTAGGATATGACCTAGAATGAAGTCATTATTTGCAAAATTCGAATTTTGCAGCTCAAAAAACTGACCACTTTTTTGCCGCGAAATGAAAACTTTTCTTTAAAGTGCCGCCATTTTTTTATTTGGTGATTTTCTATTTTCATTCTAGTTCAAGTCCTAGCTACATTCATATAGCTTAAGAAAATAACTGTGTTTTTTGTTTCAGATAACCATGGCAGCCGGAATCGTGATCGCCAGCAGCAGGCGTTTTTTTGCGAGCTTTTCATTATAACCCTTATAACATAAAATATAATTATCATTAATGCTTCAAAAAATTCAAGTAGATTGTCAAAATGTAACTGAATAAATACCCCAAAGTTAGAAACCGCAATATCAAGTACATTTCCTTCAAAAAAATTCCCAAATATAGCCCTATTTTCCAGGCGTCACACTAGGGAGACCCCTTAAGAACAATTGCTAAATAAATGGTCAAATATCCGTTTTTATCAAGTGAAATAATTTTTGTTAGGTACTCTTATATCTCCACTGTAAGCACTCAAAAGGTCATTTTTATCAGTTTATTAGTTTAACAGTTATAATTTTTGGAAAAAGTAAACACTATATTTCAAAGAGCTGTAACATCCACAATTTTTGACATTTCGAAAAATCCTTCGAGATATGTTCATATACCCCTAAAGCCTACAACATATCCAAGTTGCACCAAAATCCGGAATGTTACTCCGAAAAGTGTCCGACTACACGTGGAATGACCCCCACGCGATTCACACAATATATTGTATAATCTTCCAATATGATCCGCAGACGGTGAATATTATTGTGCAACATTCAATATTGCACAAAAAATATCCAAACCGTTTTGATTCACGCAATATATTGTGAAATCATCCAATATGATCCACAGACGTTCAATATTATTGTCCAATATGAATATGACAATATATTGAACAATATATTGAGCGTCTAGGGCAGGCCTGCCCCATCGGATGCAAATACTTCTTGAATTTCTGGGACCCGGGCAACAGCCAAGCGCGGGACTGTTCCATTGCTACCCGTTGCGAGATTTGTGAGAGAACTGCATGAGTGTGCGAGCCTGTTAGGACGGCCGCACACGCATGAAGTTCTCCCGCAGCCCATGCTGTGGTTAGCAACGTTACAGTCCCGCACTCAGCTGTTATCCGGGTCCCAGAAATTCAGGAGGTATTTGCACCCGATGGGGCAGGCCTGGTCTAGGGGCCGATTATCTTCTTCATTCGCGCAATATATTGTACATCCTTTCAATATTATTACCCAACTTTTCAATTTTATTGTGCAACCTTCCAATATGATCCACAGACGGTCAATAATAATGTGCAATATTGAATATTTTGGCCAATTATATTGAACGTCTACAGACCGCTTAAAGGAAGAGGACACTGTAATTTTGAAATCCGAAAATATTTCGAATATGCTGAATTCCTCTTAAGGGAAGAAAGTAGGTTTGAAATAAAGCCCTTATGCCAGTCTGGACACAGTTTTAATCATTGTTTTTCATAGAATTTACATTACGTTACAAAAATGAAGCATAACTGTGTGATGCCAAAGCCTCCAGGTTTTGCAGTGAAGAAGGGTCCATATTAGAGTAAAAGATTGTGTATCGAGATGGTTCTACGTTTCATACTTTTTAAGCTAAAAATTATTGAATTTATTAAATGTAAAAAATGCAAAATTTGATCCAAATTTTGAGGAAAAGCAAGTACAGCGCAAAGAGTTTTGCAGATTTCTTCATGCCGATACACAATTTTTTTGGTTTCATGTTACTCTTGAAACATGCCAAGCTGCAAGCGAATCAGACCAACAATTTTGCGCAAGGAACATTAAATATATTAAGAAAGTACGTTTTGAGATAAATGCATTTTAAATCTAAAGAGTAAATTCCAGACCATTTTTCCTTGTTGTATAGTCTAAAATCCACCTGGTTAATAAACATCCCCATCAATCTTGCGTCTCTTCCTCTCAGCAGCAATTTTCCTTGTGTTTTGTTTCCTCTTAAAGCGCTTTGTTGTAGTGAATTGCTGTTGTGCACTGCAGGTTTCTTTTCTGTTGTCTCTGTCTCTAGCTATACTTATAGCTGTTTCAGATATAACTTCCCCAGCTGTTTGTTTTCTCACTGTCATGAGCCTACACAACCCATATTAAATTCTGAAACAGCACGTGCCGCAGCTACTTCAAGCCTTGCTTTCGATACAAATGGTGTCTTCGGGCAGAATCTTCATACTTTTGCATGGAGATATTCATTAGCATTTTGAGTGCCTTGGCATATTTTTTACAATAGCATTTCTGTAACATTAGAAGTACATTTTTCAACCAGACAGAAAATATCAAATTGATAAGGTATATGTTTTCTGCAGTCGCTTTATAACCTGCAATTTGTGTCAATTTGTCAATGGTAGATAAAGGTATCTACCATTGACAAATGTCAAAGGTCAAGGGAGTGTGGCTTCACCGTTGCCATCAAGTGTCACATTTTTGGCTTGCCACTCCTTGACAACATTTCTAAGGCCAGTATCCATGCGCTTCGCAATGTGGTTTACACATTATTCTTTCCGGATGTCAATGTCAGGACTGTACGCTTGCAAACTTTGAAGATAAGTGTGGGTCTTTGCATCGCCATCTGATGACATTGTGGTGTATCGCATGTTACAATGTTCCATGGATCTCTTCCACATTGTTTCAGCAGCTGCGATCTCCATCCTTCCGGAGGATCCTTCAAAATTTACCTAAATGAATACATGCGTGCAGATACATATGTACATGCAAATACATATTATTCTTTTTTATGGATATATCAAAATTATGTACATACACAAAGCTTACCTGACATTCTCTTATTTCCACATGCACTTTCTTCTATTCGAAAAATTCTAGTGATTCTGCTTCAAATTCAGTTGCTCGTATCGCACACATGTGGCAATACTTTGATATCACTTCGTAATCCACAACGACTCCTGTCATTATATCTATGACAAAGGCGATGCCATGGAGGGAAGTATGTCCTCTCTTGTGCCATGATCCATCGAATGATATCTATGTATCAAGCACTTCACCTTCATCAACAGTGTGCATGTTTCTCCCAACTTGGCACGACTTCCTGAGAACACTTTCCTTGAATTCTTTATTCATTGCTTGAATTTTTTCAAGGTGTGTTTTCCATGCTGTTGATGAAGGCACATTGATACCGGTTTCCATTCTAAATCGTTCCATTGCAGCGTAACCAGCTCCCACAGAGAAAAGGATCCACCATTTTCCTATTTATCAAGAAAAGTGTTCGTTTTGTGCTTTCATCGGTGCTTAGACTGTTTTCGACAGGTGCGAACTTTATTTTGCCGGTGCTGGGACAGCTCGATGGAAAGGAGAGTAGACGACGCGATCTTTTTGGGACTGGCACAATTTATTCCCCAGTGGTTACTTTGGCCACTGGACGTCACAAACAACAGTACATTGAGACGACGAACAATATAATACAGACACGCGTGGGTGTTGAGCCACGGTGGGTCGCGGTACAAAATGAAAATCGGCGCAATGGGCGCAGAGGACGAACATGCGTGTGTGCGTGTCACGGTGCTGATTCTTTCGAACTAACGGTCGCCGGGCAAGCGCTTCGAAAAGAACGTTGAGGTAAACACGGAGATGTCACGGCCTAAGCTGACTCGTCAGCTGTTGTTCCGTGTCAACGGGCACACGTTTGAACGCGCGACGCGGCGCGCTGTACGCGGCCGCAACACTGGGGCTGGTGTAAGTTTGCTCAATAATTTCCTCACAACTGGTACATCTTGGAGTCAATTTTTTTCTGAATCCCTATATGTTAAGTGACCAGATTTCCAAATTCAGAATTCAGGATGATTGGTCAAAGAGGGATAAAGAACTTTTTTTATAAACACAAAAATATGTGTAACGAATTTTCTATAATTAGAAAACTAATCAAGGCAGAGTAACATTGTAATAATAAATGGGAAAAAATGTTTATAATTTGGAACAAAACGGGACAAAATGAAAATGATGAAAAGGGTGAAAATTTGGGACTATTCCGATATGTTTGAGAAGGATGGTCACTTTACCTGTACGTCACTATCCAGAATAATTATTTTTGAGTGGCAAACACTGCAAGTCCAGTTTTTGATCAACTCATGAATTGTAGATCTTGAATTGTGCACTATACAGGGTGTTCCAAAAATGATGCGGGTCCTTAAAGGGGGTGATTCGGGGGGGGGGGGGGATTGCAAACAACTTTTTCCTTTGCGAAAATACTCTCCGAGGTTTCGTTAACGAGATATTAATAAAAAGCACCGACCAATCAGAGCGCGAGTCTGGCGGCCGAGCTCCCGCGCTATCGTGGCTACGAGCCGCGTTGCGACTGCGATCGCGAACAAGCAACTCGGCATGCATCGAAGAAAATTGCGTAGAATGGCAAATGAAAAAGACGTAACAAATAAAATCGAACATGTTGTCACGGTTTGTTCGTCATTTAAAGTGAATAATGAATAAAGGATAAATGGATGAAAATCACGTGTAACGTAAAAAGACGAATACGCAGTTTTTTTAGAAGATTCGAAAATAATAATTATTTGAAGTGGGAGGATAAGGAATACGTAAATTTCCTTGTGTTAATAACGTAACTATGAAAAGGTAATGTAACAGGAAATTAACGGAAAGTGATAGTAGTTCGTTATTGTGATAAAAATCCGTAATTCAATAACGGCCAGCTCTGTTGGTGATAACGAATAAGTCTGTTCAAAAAGCCCGAATAAATATTTTCGTACGGGACTTTGGAGAATTATCGCCGGAAATAAGCCATCGCTTGCGTTAAATTTAATAATGAATGATCACCAATAAAGTAACCAAAACTCACCCTTGTTGGAAATTCACCTGCAGCTTGAAAACCTGTGACACTGGGTCACTGAACCGATCCTGGTCATCGATGGACGAGCTCAGTGCACAGCTGGTCCCAGGTATACGACACTACCCAATGTTACGGGTCGCAATGTCGGATGCGTCCAGGTCAACATACCGAATATTCACTTTACTGCACGGCTAATAACACTGATCCCTTTATTTACTTTTCATGATACGTGTTGTCCCTACGTTTTAAAAATTGGTGGCCCTGGAAGAGGCCGATTGTTTTCAATTAAGGAATTGTTCCACATGGCCACCGTCATTGTCGACGCATCCTTCAGTGCGAAATGTATCCTCCCATGGCGTTTGGATGTGAGGATATTCTAGCCCAAATGCTCGCGCCTCAGCACTTGCGTCCCCGTAGTATTCTTGGGCCCCGAAAATTTCTGCAACGCGATTGTTAGCTGACTGACAGGATTTTTTCCAAGCAACTTCCGCTACCCCCAAGTAGCTTCTCTGGTTCCATTATGAGTTTTCTCCCACCAGGACAAGAGGCTTTAGGTAAAAAGAAGCCATCACATTTTCGGAACACACGTGTTTTGCAGAAGTGCAACGAACACTTTCAGAAAAGCCCGCGCTCCGTCCTCCTACTGCCAATGCACCCATTGCTTCGAGATAGAAAACAGATACCACATATATCGGTTCGAAAGGGTCCGAAGGGAAGAGAAGCAGAAAGTCTTCGAGTTGCTATAAAGAAGAAAATGCATACCATTACTGTTTCCCCTTTACGATACCCTGAGGTCACGTCTGCTACGAGGCGGAACCAATTATGTCATAAATTATCCGAAAGTGTAGGAAACCGTTCTCTACCGCCGACTCGCGGGACAATAAACCGCGACCCTGGCGAAATGCACTGGATGATCAGCCGATTAATTTTGGAGAACTAGAAATTACAGAGTATTATCCAACATCAATACGCCTCGCGGAAAGACACAGGAAGAGAAGAGGTAGTCCGCTGACTGCGCGTAGTCCCACCTGCTTCGTCCTACCTTCAAATTAAAGACGGATCCCTTATCTCCCGAGTATAAACACGTGCTCGAATTTCAAAACAAAAGCACGCGTCGACATATTCCGTGCGAGAGATGGGGGGCTTGAAGTTCGATTGGTTCTAAACTAACCAATCGGACCTGCTTATCTCTCGTGTCTAAACTCGCACTCGAATTTAAAAACAAAAGCATGCGTCGACGTATTGCGAGCGAGAGAAGGTGGACCTTGGGGAGGAGATATTGCTGTAAAGAAGGCCTCTTCAGGACAGTGGCCGTTTGGGAGGGCTGCAGGACAGATTGGATAGAGTAAGGCCAATTGGACTTCAAGCCCACCATCTCTCACACGGAATACGTGGACGCGTGCTTTTGTTTTGAAATTCGAGCACGTGTTTATACTCGGGAGATAAGGGATCCGTCTTTAATTTGAAGGTAGGAGAAAGCAGGAGGGACTACACACAGTCAGCGGACTACCCCTTCTCTTCCTGTGTCTTTCCGCGAGGCGTATTGATGTTGGATAATACCCTGTAATTTCTAGTTCTTCAAAATTAATCAGGCTGATCAGCCAGAGCATTTCGACAGGGTCGCGGTTTATTGTCCGGCGAGTCGGCGATGGAGAACGGTTTCCTACAGTTTCGGATAATTTATGACTTAATTGGTTCCGTCTCGTAGCAGTCGTGTACTCGGGGTATCGGAAAGGGGAAACAGGAATGGTATGCATTTTCTTCTTTATAGCAACTCGAAGACTGTCTCTTCCCTTCGGACGCTTTCGAACCGATACACGTGGTGTCTGTTTTCTATCTCGAAGCAATGGGTACATTGGCAGTAGAAAGACCGAGCGCGGGCTTTTGTGAAAGTGTCCGTTGCACTTGTGCAAAACACGTGCTCCGAAAATGTGCTGGCTTCTTTTTACCTAAAGCCTCTTGCCCTGGTGGGAGTTAACTCATAATGGAACCAGAGAAGCTACTTGGGGGTAGCGGAAGTTGCTTGGAAAAAATCCTGTCAGTCAGCTAGCAATCGTGTCACAGAAATGTACACGGCCCAAGAATACTTCAGGATGATCTGGGTGTACGCCCGGAACAACGGGGACGCAAGTGCTGCTGCGCAAGCATTTGCGCTAGAATTTGCGCTGAAGCGTGCATCGAGAATGACGGTGGCCACGTGGAGCAATTTTTAAATTGAAAACAACCGGTCCCTTTCGGGGCCACCAATTTTTAAAACGTAGGAACAACACGCTCTTGAAAAGTAAATAAAGTGATCAGTCTTAGTAGCCGTGCAGTGAAGTGAATATTCGGTACGTTGACCTGGACGCACCTGAAATTGCGACCCTTAACTTTGGGTAGTGGGAATGTAAGTATACCTGGGACCAGCTGTGCACGGAGCACGTCCATCGATGACCAGGATCGGTTCGGTGACCCTGTGACACAGATTTCCAAGCCGCAGGTGAATTCCCAACAAGGGTGAGTTTTAGTTAATTTATTAGTGATAATTCATTTTTAAATTTAACGCAAGCGATGGCTTATTTCCGGCGATAATTCTCTAAATTCCCGTACGATAACATTTATTTGGGCTTTTTAAACAGACTTATTCGTTACCACCAACAGTGCTGACCGTTATTGAATTACGGATTTTTATCACAATAACGAACGACTATCACCTTTCGTTAATTTCCTGTTACATTACCTTTTCGTGGCTACGTTATTAACACAAGGAAATATACGTATTCCTTATCCTCCCACTTCAAATAATTATTATTTTCGAATCTTCTAAAAAACTGCGCATTCGTCTTTTTACGTTACACGTGATTTTCATCCATTTATCCTTTATTCATTATTCACTTTAAATGACGAACAAACCGTGACAA
Source organism: Andrena minutula (assembly GCA_929113495.1). NCBI lineage: Eukaryota > Metazoa > Arthropoda > Insecta > Hymenoptera > Andrenidae > Andrena > Andrena minutula. The sequence goes on along the minus strand of OV815993.1, from coordinate 45,387,987 downwards.
CATGTTCGATTTTATTTGTTACGTCTTTTTCATTTGCCATTCTACGCAATTTTCTTCGATGCATGCCGAGTTGCTTGTTCGCGATCGCAGTCGCTACGCGGCTCGTAGCCACGATAGCGCGGGAGCTCGGCCGCCAGACTCGCTCTCTGATTGGTCGGTGCTTTTTATTAATATCTCGTTAACGAAACCTCAGAGAGTATTTTCGCAAAGGAAAAAGTTGTTTGCAACCCCCCCCCCCCCCGAATCACCCCCTTTAAGGAAACGCAGCATTTTTGGGACACCCTGTATAGCATTGAAATATGGCACTTCTTAAGAGCTTATACAGCTATAAATTGCAAGATGAAATTTATTTTAGTATTTTACATGTAGTGCAACATTTAATTAATATTTCCACGTGACGTACGCCGAAATATATTAAAAAAGACGCTATTATTAAATATATTAAAAAAGACGACATTCCGCAAATCTCTGCACTTTAGCGTGTCTAAATAGACGGTGCCCATCCTACTACACGTAAAAATCATTGAAAATAATGAATTAAAACGTTTTTGTAAAATTTATATTCGTAGTTTTTGGGACCCGAGGCCCCTAAATCCTTACGTTTCATTACAAATTGATTGGCTCTGTCCTTATTAACTATTGAATGGATTTCAAAATGATAAAAAACATCGACGATGTAAGTACACGAGCGTAGGTATCGCTTATGTTAAGATCTGGGCACACATATCAGTTCCGTGTCAGTTCACGTAGAATTCAGGTACCCTTCATTATTTTCCTCAGGAACTTTACTCCAAGTACTTTCCATTACATTCTTAACAAATAATCAGGAGTATACAGGGTCTCCCAGAATTGATGTACATCCCGGAGCATGTAATATCCCGATGCAAAAAGACATCGAAAAGTCCTTAATCGTTTTGGGATCCGGGGTTTCGTTTTCGAGATATTAAGAAAAATCCCGACCGATTACAAACAAGCAAGGCGGCATGCATCGCAAGAAATTGCGTAGAATGGCAAATGAAAAAGACGTAACAAAAAATCTAACCTTTTGCCATAGTTTGTTTACCATTTAAAGTGAATAATGAATAAAGGATGAATGGGTGAAAATCATGTGAAACGTAAAGGGACGAACACACAGTTGTCTTTTTTTAGAATAATCGAAAATAATAATTATTTGGAGTGAGAGGATAAAGAACATGTAAATTTCGTTTTTTAATAACGTACAACCGAAAAGGTAATGCAACAGGGAACGAGTGAAAAGTGATCGTAGTTCGTTATTGTGATAAAAATCCGTAGTTCGATAACGGCCAACACTGTTGTTGATAATGAATAAGTCCGTTTAAAATCTGCGAAGAAAAATTTGCGTACGGAAATTTTGAGAGTTTATTGCCGGAAATAAACCATAGCCTGGGTTAAATTTAAAAAATATTAGTCGCCAATAATGTAATTAAAACTCACCCTTTCGGAAATTCACCCGCAGCTTGAAAACATGTGTCACTAGGTCACTGCACCGATCCTGGTCATCGACAGACGCGCCGAGTGCACAGCTGATCTCAAGTACACGACACCATCCAAAGTTAAGGGTCGCAACGTCAAGTGCGCCCGAGCCGTACATATACCGAATTCACTTCACTGCACGCCTACTAACACTGATCACTTAATTTATTTTTCATAGAACTGTGCTGTTTCTACGTTATAAAAATTGATGGAAATGAATTTATAATTGGCGATCTGAGCCGTGGGTATTCCCGCGCAAATTCTCACGCTGCAGCAATTGCGTCCCCGTTGTTCGGGCGGTACACCCAGAACATCGCTTAATACTCTTGTGCAGAGAACATTTCTGCGACGTGATTGCTTTCTGACTGACAAGATTTCTTCGAAGCGACTTCTTCTACCCCCATACAATTTCTCTCGTTCCATTATGAGTTGACCCCCACCAGGCCAAGAGACTTCAAGTAAAAAGAAGCCAGCAAATTTTCGAAACACACGTGCTTCACAAAAGTGCAACGAACGGGCTATCGTGCTCCTTTATAAAAGTCCGCGTTCCGTCCTTTTACTGCCAATGTGCCCATTGCTTCGAGGTAGGCAGCAGCCACCACGTGTTTTGGTTCGAAAGGGTCCAAAGAGAAGAGAAACAGAAAGTCTTCGAGTTGCTATAAAGAAGAAAATCCTGTTTCCTGTGTCCCCTTTCCGATACCCTGAGTTCAAGTCTGCTACGAGGCGAAACCAATTAAGCCATAAATTACCGAAAACTGTAGGAAACCGTTGTCTATCTTCATAAACCGCGACCCTAGCGAAATGTTCTGGTCGATCAGCCTGATTAGTGTTTGGGAACTTACAATTAAAAAGTATTATTTAACATCAACACGGCTCGCGAAGAGACACAGGAAGAAAGAGAGCATGTAGTTCGCTGACTGCGCGTAGACCGGCCTGCTTCGTCCTACTATCGCGATAGTCGCCAATCGATCACCCCCTTCCCCTCCATTAGACGAATGGGTTTCCCTTGTACAGACCCAACGAGATGGGTCCGGTCGGAAGTTCGACCATTCAGTAAGGGAAGACACATTCCAAGTGTTGCCAAGGCAGTTATCCCTCCGGACAATAGATCCATTTTAACAATATCCTGATTTCCAGAGCAGTCCCTTTTTCGAACTCCGAGTGTCGCCAAGATGACTCCTCCTGATATTACCTTTCCCAAACACCCCCTTTTTCCAAATTCCTTCGGCTGCTCGCCAAGCTCACCTCCCACCCCTTTCAATAACTAAGGTAAATGTCCCCATTAGCGACCGTTTAAGAGTGTGACTGGTTCGAAATAGTATATTTTTTACTAATATACGACAATATTTGAGTAAAGTATGGATCATTGTATTTTTTGAAGTCTCTAGTTTCTTAATCAAATTAGTTTTACAGTGATATTTGACTGTTTACACAAAAATTATGGCAAAAATTATATTGGACCTGATGTCCCCTTTAGTGACCATCTATTTTATACCACGATTTTCTGCTACAATAATGAAAGAAAATGGATATTTTCTTTTTATTTTATAATTCTGTATATATTTCTCGTTAATTTGAGTAATTTACTGCATGGATCCATGTATTTTTATTGTAAAATTTGCGAGTTTAATGATATCTGGAGTATAACCTCACGGTATTAGAATCTGTCAACTTTCATGTCAATGACCAAGTCTTAATTTACATGTGAATTTACTTAAAGATGAATGTACGGCTACATAAATAACGTATGAAACAATAACTGAAATATTTCGCTTATATTTCGCTTTCTGTGTTTCAATAAACAATAACAAAATGAAGTGGTCACTAATTGGGACGTGGTCAGTAATGGGGACATTTACCTTAAGTTAAATACCGATCCCAAACGAAGGGACAGTCGTAAACCTAAGAGTAGTCAAGTCACAACGTCGTTCCGAACCAAACACTGTAAAACTTATAAATTGTACCAGTTATAGTAATAAAGAATTAGTAGTTAATAAATCGGAGTTACCTCGACGACACTACCTTCAAATCAAAGACGGATCCCTTATCTCTCGAGTATAAACACGCGCTCGAATTACAAAACAAAAACACGCGTCGACGTATTCCGTGTGAGAGATGGTGGGCTTGAAGTCCAATTGGCCTTAATCTATCCAATCTGTCCTGCAGCCCTCCCAGACGGCCACTGTCCTGAAGAGGCCTTCTTCACAGCAATATCTCCTCCCCAAGGTCCACCTTCTTTCGCTCGCAATACGTAGACGCATGCTTTTGTTTTTAAATTCGAGCGCGTGTTTAGACACGAGAGATAAACAGGCCCGATTAGTTAGTGTGGGACCAATCGGATTTCAAGCCCACTGTCTCTAGCACGGAATACATCGACGCGTGCTTTTGTTTTTGATAAGATTGGTGGGTTTGGATTTGGTTAATAAATGTGATGATCAGCCCATTTACTCCTTTTAATATAAACTTCCTCTTAATTATACTTTCTTTATATCTGATTACATACTTATGATTGGATGTGTGCTCTACACTTCTATCCCTTCTATACAGTCCAATTCTACTGCTCTTCTTTGTCTCCCTCTTACTTACTTGACTATACGCACGCGCACTACTGCATACACCATACATGTAACCTACAATGTATCATATAAAATTATACATATCTCAACACACCTCCTTAATTTATATGCTACATGTACTCTTAATCTATTCTTAGAAGTGATTTGAAATTTTCGAATTTTATTCTCCCTAGAGCCTTCGTCAAAATATCAGCGATATTGTTTTCAGAATCTACTTTTACAATTTCAATTTCGTTTTTTTCGTAACATTCATTTACAAAATGGTCCTCGTACAGTTTTATTGGTTTTCCGATTTTTATCCTAAAGTCTTTTAACACATTTCTCATTACTATGATTTCGCTTATTGCTTCTGATTAGAGCTCTTACTACCCGCCCGCTCGGGTACTCGAGTACCCGGTGAGACCCCGGGTAGACAAAAATTACCCGGCTACCCGGGTAGACAAAAATTACCCGAGTATCCATGAGATACCCATGGTTTCGCTCTTACCTGGTCGGGCGCACTCAGCAGGTTATGTTAAACTGTGATGGGCCAAAATTCTCTTCTTTGCGTGCTGTGAGTTGCGGAGTTCCGCAAGGCTCTGTGTTAGGTCCTCTGTTATTTAATATTTTTGTTGCTGATCTGCTTCGTCTCAATAAAACGAATATTTCGTGCATGTACGCCGATGACATGCAGATTATCTCCACATTTGCGCCGAATAATATTAACGAAGCCGTTAATAATTTGGAATACGATCTGGCCCAAATATCTGTTTGGGCGGTTCAACATGGGCTTAGACTTAATCCTTCTAAATCCTCTCTTCTTATGCTAGGCTCTTCTTTCCTCCTCCGTACCCTACCTCCTATTACTGTCACACTTGACTCCGTTCAGCTGCATCCTGTCACCTCCATCCGGAATTTGGGAGTCTATTATTCTATATTCTATTAGTCTATTATTTATTATCTAGATTCTACTCTTACCTTTGAAAACCATGTCTCTACTGTATGTCGCCAAGCCTTTAATCGTCTGCGTCTGTTATATCCCTGTCGGCATATTCTCTCCACTACTCAAAAACTTCTCATTTCACAATCCTTAGTAATATCATTGTTTGACTATTGTGATGTCTTATATAGTCCTTTTCTTACCTCTCGTCTTACTTCCATGATTCAGCGTGTCCAAAACTCCTGTCTGCGTTTCTCCTACTGTGTCCGCAAGTTCGATCACATCTCTCCGCTTTTCGTAAAATCCTCCTGGTTACGTATGACACAAAGGTGGAAACTCCACTTATGCTGTCTCGTATTTAAAGTACTTTCCTCTGGTTGTCCGTCATATCTATACAACATCCTTCGCACAAATCTTTCCTACCATTCCTCTAGTTCTTCTTCAACTCGATCCCAATCTCTTCTCTCTATTCCATCACACTGTACTTCCAAATTTAAATCCTCTTTCTCGTATATTGCGGCGCATTATTATAATTCCCTTCCTGCTACTGTCCGACAGATTGACTCTTTTCCTGTCTTTAAAGATGCAGCCCGGCTCCGCATCCTCCAGCACTTTTAGTGTAGTCTACCTCGTCATGTCTCCCTTCTGCTATAGCCCATGTTGTGCCGTTACTGCTTATTCGTCGTGTTTTGTTCTTTGGGTCAAATTTCCTTTTCATATTTAATTGTTTAATGGTTTAATTAGTTTTAAGTATGTTTTAGTATTAGTATACGTAGCATTAAGTAATGTATAGTTTATTTCACGGTTAGGCTTACTAACAGTTTTTACTGCGGCCTCGCCTTTGCTCACTCTTACTTTCTGTTTATGTACCACTCTCTGTTGTTCTCGTTAAAGAGTAATAAAGTTAAAATAATACCCGAGTAACTGAAATGTGATGAGATCGTTGAGAATTTCGATTTGACAGTCGATAGTCCTTTGGCTTTTTGATCATTTTCGGCTAACCTCAGTAATGAACGGAATAAACTTCAAGCAATTAAATGTGGTATTGTCCACAGAACACATTCTACAGAATGTGGAAATTGCGAACTGTCAACGTCCTTTGCACTTACAATAGGGTAGTTCGCCCTATTGCGGTGCCAGTCCCTATTAGTGTGTCTTTATATTTAAATAAGCCATGCTATTACTGTAGAAGCCCGAATCTGACGTAACTTTTATCATTCAATGTTGTTAAAAGCTCGATATAACGTTTCCCACTGGGGAGTATGATACACCATTGGAAAGCTTAAGAGTAGAGGAGTCACGGGTACCGTAAGCGTCCCATTCGGAAAATATAGATTAATATATGTAGACATGGCATTGATCCACTCTTATCGAATCACAACCAACTCCCTCAGTCGATGCAAAGTAAAACTCGGAAAATCCTAGGAATGCACTGGTTTTGGGTTTTCGTTCACATCACTTGTCGGAGTTTGTTGTGGCTAGATCTGTTTAGCGGACCTTCCGCCGTCTTTAGAAAGATTTAAGATAAAATCTATTTCAGAAATAAATAAAACAGCACGTTTATTAGTTTGAAATGAGGATTCCAATTTTTTATAGTTTATTGTTAAATACATTAAATACATTTGTTTTTATTTAAACCATCAACAAATCTCATTCTCATGGTTCATATTTACAAATATTTAATTTCATTGTTTTATATACAATTTCTATCCTCTACTAGGGCGCAAACTCCAGGTATCGAGAGATAAAATTATACAGTTTGCACACAGTTCATGGAAGATCGTCTTTCGGGGGGAGAATTTAGCCATCATATAATAGATGTATTCAACTGTATTCGGTACTGTCTACGGACGTGCAAACGATCGCTCCTTGTTTACACATTGCTTAGTGATACAGTAACTTTGTCTTTTAACCAGAGCTATATATTGAACGATTCGTATTTGTGCCCTGATCATTTGCATAAAAGTCAGGTGTGAATTGGTCAACTTATCGTTGATTAAATGAAAATTTTCTGCATCATCTTAATTGGATTGGAATTGGTTTTGTGTTGTGTTTATCATCAGCGGTTCAACGTGTTGGTGCTCACGGCTTACTGACAATCTTCACCATAATAAGTACAGTGATTCTCATCTTGAGTGTTTCTCTCTTTGCCTTGAGGAATTGAGTAAATATGTCTCAATCGAAAAAAACTGATATGCAAAGGTTGTGGGATAGCGGTAGCAAAGCCAGTCACATGTATATCTTGTGACGTGGTGTCACATCCTGCTTGCGTTCACCGAACTCAGCATCCCTTTTATAAGGGAAAGCTGTTGGATTACAATGAAGATCGGACACCCACTGCCTCTCCTACCACACAAACTCACGGCACCGGGATATCATCGAATGATGAGTCAATGATCAATGATTTACTCGACGCAAAATTCTCCAAACTAGAAAATGAGCTGAGGGTTTTTCAATCAAATTTGGAACTACTAAACAATTCTTTAACGGATCTAAATAACAGAGTTTCAAAATTAGAATCGAATTGCTCTGAAGAACACATATTGGAAGAGCTGGCTGATAGAAATAAAAGATCTCACAATATTATATTGTTTAATTTGGCCGATACGGACGCTACTTCAGATAATTGTGCAGTAAATAGTTTATTGCAAGAAACTGGTGTCGCCGAAACCATTGGCAATTTTTCAATTAAAAGACTGGGAAGTAAAAATTCAAGTAAACCTCGTCCTCTCTGCGTTTCTTTTAATTCGCCGAGCATCCCGATTAAAATTCTGAAAAATAAACATAAATACTCTGGCTCTGCCAGAATATCTAATGACTCTACAGTGAAGCAACGTGCGTTTTTAAATGATTTGCGTGTGAAACTTCGTGATATGAACGATCAAAACAAAACTATTAGATATGTCAACGGCACTCCTAAGATTGTTATGATGAACCGACAACAATCAAAAAACTAGCAAGGAACTTGTCGGTATATTATCAGAATGTAAGAGGTTTACGCACTAAATTGAATCAATTACATCAAGAAGTCGCATGCTCTTCACTTCAGTCTGACGTCCTTATTCTAACTGAAACCTGGCTTATCGACAGTATCTCTGACAGCGAGCTAGGATTAAATAACTATACCATTTACCGATGTGACCGATCTATACAAACTAGTTCTTATTCCAGAGGAGGCGGCGTTCTTATTGCGATTCGAAACACCTTGCGCAGCTGTAGCACTACCAAAACCGTTTTTAATGTGGAATACTTATTTGTTGAAATCGCATTTGGAGCTATTCCTTTAATAATTGGTGTGGCTTATTTGCCTCCGTTAAGTAATGTGACATTGTATAGTGCACATTGTTCTGCGATTGCTGATGTTTTAGACAAATATTCTAACTGTAACTATATTATTTGTGGCGATTACAACCTTCCGCATATGACATGGTCTGGCTCCAACTCATTTCCTGTCAATTCAGGCGTTTCCGCTAATGAAATTGCATCTGCTGGGATTCTCTCCTCTACTTTTAACTTTTGTAATGGATCCCAATGCAACTCTCTGTTAAATTCTTTCGGCAATACTCTAGATTTGATCTATTCAAATATCGTATCTACACGTGTTATGTGCTCTCCTGAGTCGATTGTAAAATGCGATAGTTACCATCCCGCCCTCCACATCTCGATTGATCTACCAAACATAATAAATACTCAGCGTACCACATTCCCCCGTTATAACTTCAAACATGGCGACTACAATAGTATTATTGATTACTTAAATCATATACAATGGGATGTTTTGCTCGCAAATACTGACGTTGACGATTCTACGAAACTTTTGTACGACCACCTTTATTTTGCTATCGAAAACTTTATTCCAAAAATTTATTATAACTGTTCGACTTTTCCTAAATGGTTTTCTCATACCTTAATTGGACTGGTTCGTAAAAAGAAACAGGCGCATAGAGCCTTTAAAAAGAGCTCTCAACTGTCTGACTACTTGGTTTTTGTCAATTTGCGAACCGAATGTAAGAGAATTGCTAAACATTGTTACTCCTCTTACGTACGCAAAACTGAACTATCGGTTCAAAATAATATTAAATCCTTTTGGGGTTATGTAAATTCTAAGCGCAAAACGTCTGGCTTGCCATGTAACATGTTTCACGAAGGAAATGTAGCAAGAGATGATGACAAAGCTGCGAATTTATTTGGCATGTTTTTTGGATCAGTCTATCGAAATAGCACTACTGATTACAAAATCCCGGAAAATGGATGTAACCCCTGTTTGTCTGACCTGGATATTGACATTAGTGATGTTTATATCAGTTTAGATAAACTCGATGTCAATAAAGGACCTGGTATAGATGGTATCCCTCCATTGTTTGTCAAAATGTGCAGCTTTATTTTATCTCGACCGCTTTGGATAATCTTTAATAAATCTCTAAAATCAGGTTTTTTCCCGACATCTTGGAAGACCAGTATGGTTACACCCATTTTCAAAAACGGCGACAAATCAAATGTTGAAAATTATAGACCTATAAGCATCATTAGTGTTATACCTAAAATCTTCGAAGAAATTGTAACAAATAAGTTACACAGTACTTTATCTCTCTCTCAATATGTGAAGAGCAACATGGTTTCGTAAACGAGCGATCAACTACCACAAACCTAGCGGTATATTGCAATTTTGTCTCATCTTCTTTAGAAGCAAAACTACAGGTTGACACAATATTTACTGATTTTCGTAAAGCTTTTGACACCGTAAATCATTCTCTCTTAATTGAGAAGCTTTCAGCATTGGGCTGCAGGGGTAATCTATTGGCATGGTTGGGAAGTTACCTTACTGATCGTTTTCAAATTATACGTATACGCAGTTGCCTATCATCGCCGGTCCGTGTTTTATCAGGTGTACCTCAAGGCTCTCACCTAGGTCCTCTACTATTTATAATTTTCATAAATGATTTAACTACCATTTTCCAACATTGTAAGTTCCTCCTATTCGCAGATGATTTAAAAATCTTCAGAAGCATCTCGTCCATTGATGATGCTTCCAAATTACAGGCAGACCTAGATCGTTTCTGCGACTGGTGTCACATTTTTTTCATTAAATTTTCATCCAAATCGTTGGAGCAGTTTTTGAGATTTTATGTTGACCATCAAACGGTGCACCGCGTACACGCCTTTACGTTTTTACTCATAACATTTATATACTTAGAGATATTTAGACTTTTCTTTTTTTGTTGTTAAAACTCGTAGGATAACGATTAAAAATAGAAAAAACCGTTCTCTCTACTGTTATTTACCACTTTACAATATGCGTTTGAAAAAGGCCTGTTTTAGGGCTATCAAGGGTAACCTATTTGACTTTTCCTTATCACTCAGAAACGAAAAGTTTCCCCAGCATGTGATTTAAATCACTTAAAGAGCATTAAATAAACTACTAAATAAACAGGGGAAGGAGTTGGAAGAGGTGAGGAGTTATAGGTATTTGGGGTATACGGTGATGGGAAATGGAGGTCAGGAACAACATGTGGAGGAGAGAGTGAGGAAGGGGGCAGCGGTAATGGGGAAGGTGTGGGGATTGGGAAAAAGACTATTTGGAAAGGATTGGGGCAGAAGGATCTGGCTATTTGATAAATTGGTGTGGGCGGTGGTGGGATATGGGGTGGAGGTGTGGGGGTGGAAGTAGAGGGGAAAAGTAGAGGCGCTGCAGGACAGATTCTTGAAGTGGGTGTTGGGGGTGGGTAGGGACAGGCCAGGTTACATGGTAAGGGAGGAGTTACAAAGGGGGAAGTTGAGGGGTAGGGCAGGGATGAGGACGTGGGGGTTTGAAAGGAAATTGGAAGAGGGAGAAGGAGGGGAGTTAGCGAGGTTGTGTTGGGAGGAGATGAAGGGGAGATTCAAGAGGGGAAAGGTGTTGGAGGGGTGGGAAAAGGAAAGGGAACAGTTCTTCAGGGAAAGGGGGTGGACAGTTGAGGAGGTAGAAAGGGGAAGGGAAAGGGGGGAGGTAAGAGGTGAGGAGATAGTGGACAGGGAAAGGAAGATGCAGGAGGAGGAGAGGTGGATGAAGATAGGGGAGTCGAAGTATAACAAGTGGTATGGGAGGGTAAAGGGCCCGGGGATACCGGGATATTTAAAGAAGGGCTGGGGGGAGAGTAGATGGCAAAGGGTGGCCAAGTTTAGGTTGGGAAATGGAATGAGAGGGGGGAGGTATTGGGAGGAGGGGGAGAAAAAGAGGTGCAGGGTATGTGGCTGGGGTGAGGAGTCTTGGGAACATGTGTGGGAGGTATGTATGGGGTGGGGAATAGAAAGGGGATGGCAAGAGATGGTGGACGAGGTTTTGGGGGAGGAGGGGCAGGGAGAGGAGTGGTTAAGAAGTTTAGAGGAAAGAAGGGAGGAATGTGGAGGAAAAGAGGGGTCAGTGGTGAGGTGAATGAAGAGATGGGAGTGAAAGGGCGGCGAGTGGAAGCGGAGGTCCAGGAGGGGGAGAGGAGACGGGAGAGCGGACAAGCGAGCGAGCGAGAGAGCGAGCGAGCGAGAGTAGAGTTAAGAATAGGTTAAGAATAGGTTAAGGTTGGAAGAAGGAGGAGGAGAAGATGTAGGATAAGGTAGAGTTAAGGACTATATATGTATGTATGTATGGGAAGATTATAACCCCTAGGGGAATAATAAAGTTTATATATATAACTACTAAATAAACAGTTTTCAAATTTTTTTATAGCAAATAAGTTGCAAAATTGAGAAAAAGAAACATTAAATAAACGTAAAATATATTAAATTGTAAATCATTAGAAAGGGATAATTTTTTCCTGTTTTTTGGCGCAAATTTCATTCTGATATCTTTTATAGTTTAAAAGTTATACACGAATGTCAGTAACTACTCCTCTCCCCACCACTATGCGATGGCCAGCGCGGGGATGGTCAGGTATTAATTGTCCTTAGCGGTGGTATAAAAGCCCTCTGTTCCTGACTGAGGAATATCAGTTATTCGACAACCTGTAGACGAGAAGAAATATCTATCATGGAGAACATGGCTCTTGTAAGTATTAAAATGGTATATTATTAAACCGGGTGATTCTTCCGCTAGAGTCCTCAAATCGAGTCATGTACCTAAATCAGACTGTTTTTAAGAAAGTTAGTTTCACTTTATGCAAATAAATTTTCCATGTGAGTCATTTATATTCGGATGACATAACGACGTGCGTTGCTAAAAACAGTACATCCGTCTTCGTTTGAGCACGTTTGCACGGTTTGTCACCAAAAGAATACGATACAGATATTAATTAAAATTTTCATATATGTTTCCTTTGGAGATTAGATGGAGTTATTATTTATTAAACAACAGTTTCAAAAGTTGAATTCTTCGATGCAAAATGCATTTCAACAATTTCTATTCTTCGGGGCGAATGAGTGAAATGTACTTCTTCACGTGGCAAACTGAAACGTGCTGTTTTATGTAAAAAAAAGAAACATGCTAAGGTAAATGTCCCCATTACTGACCACGTCCTCATTAGTGACCACTTCATTTTGTTATTGTTTATTGCAACACAGAAAGCGAAATATTTCAGTTATTGTTTCATACGTTATTTATGTAGCCGTACATTCATCTTCAAATAAATTCACATGTAAATTAAGACTTGGTCATTGACATGAAAGTTGACAGATTCTAATACCGCACAGAGGTCGAAAATCGAGAAAACCTGGCCAAAACATGAAGGTGACCTTTGATTCGTATAAAAATGAGTGTACTAAGGTTTTCGAGGTCGCTGATTACGAATTTGAGGTCAGAATTGGGGGAAAAAAAAGGCGGACCCAATATGGCGGACGCCTACATCAGGAAAACATCAGATTTGGTCTAAACTTGGTATCCCGGAGTTTTCGAGGTCGACGATTACAAATCCGAGGTCAAATTTGCAAAAAACGAATCCAACATGGCGGAAGCGCATATAAAAAAAATCAGATTTGGTCTAAACTCGGTACCCTGGAGGTTTCGTGGATGCTGAGTATGAATGTGAAGTCAAAATTGCAAAAAACAAAATGGCGGACCCAATCTAAATTTTTATTCGAACGATCTCGAATAAAAATTTCGAATAAAGTGTAGTTATTCGAGAATAACGAATAAATTATTATTCGACTAAATTTTTATTCGAGTGATCTCGAATAAAAATTTCGAATAATAATTTATTCGAAAATATAGAATAAATTCTTAGTCGAATAAATTTGTATTCGTTATTCGTTATTCGTTATTCGAAGGACCTCCGTGGCGACTAGGCGACACGAATAAGCGTGGGTCAGAACCCGAGCCGCTCCGTCTGGGGTCCCGAGGCCCTCGGCCTCTGGTCGGGCCGAGAGGGGATTATGAGACAAGGGGAACGCTTTCCGAATGTACCTACCACCCCCACCGGGGGCTACTCGATATTCCCGTACCATATATCTTCAATTTTAACAAATTTCACAGGGTTATAAATTCCGTTCCGTATATTTCACAATAGAGGTTGAAGATCTTGTAATAACGTATAATATTACAAAACTGATGCACTAAACACCATTAAATATATAAACAAACAGATGACAAGTACAAATAACAAATCGAATATGAAACTGCGATGTATACAAAGTGAATGGGCTTGATAAGTGAATAATTACAAAATTTGACAAATCTAATTGAGGGCTACATCTCTTTGATTTACGGTCTTATGGAAAATAAAGACCGCTAACAAAAATCATAAAAAATTCAGACTGACAGGCTCAAGTTAAAAGTTCTCATGACATTGAAATAGATTCAGGTAACTATGGCCCATACGGTTAAAGAGATATTTGTTCAGTATTTCATTTTGTTACAAATATTTTTCTTAATAAAGATTGAGCGCAGTGGGTTACGTGCGGTCTAAAAATATTTTTCTTTACAAAATATCCATGCATTCCTAGATTTGGAGATATGGACCTGTGAGGCCAAACATGTGCAATGGTGTAATTTATTTTACGTGTGCACTGTAGGATTATTTACGGTCCGAATTACGTCGTTCTTGGTGTTATTTTCGCCGAAAAAACATAAGGAATCGTTTGGCGCCGTTTTTGTGACGATCTGATGAGAAATGCGGAGCCCGAAATTTCTCACTTCTTAATCGTTTTTTTCGCCACGGGGTATCGGGCGGTTCACCCTACACTCGACAAGCGTTCCCCTTGCCCCATAATACCCCTCGGTCACCGGTCGGGCCAAGGACGATGGGAGTCGAGCCCAAACGGCTTATTCGTGACGCTCAGTCGCCACGGAGGTCCTCCGAATAACGAATAACGAATAAAAATTTATTCGAATAAATTTGTATTCGTTATTCTCGAATAACGACATTTTATTCGAAATTTTTATTCGTTATTTACGAATAACTTCACTTTATTCGAAATTTGTATTCGAGTTCATCGAATAAAAACTTAGTCGACTAAAAATTTATTCGTTAATCGCGAATAACTCCATTTTATTCGAAATTTTTATTCCAAGATTCGTCGAATAACAATTTAGTCGAATAATGCCCAACTCTGATGGCGAATGCGCATATCAGAAAAATATCAGATTTGGTCTAAACTCGGTATCCTGGAGTTTTCTAGGTCGCTGATTACGAATGTTAAGACAAAATTGCAAAAATATCTGTAATCTTCGAAAATAAAACTATTTTAATGTTAAAATATTTTTATTTCAACATTTATTGTTTTTTGTCTGTCAAGAACACTGGTGAAATTATATTCAGCTGCAGATAATGTTTACTTTCTGGCTCATCCAGACAAAATTTCTTCTGTCATTAAGAGCAATGGTTCAGTTGTTGTTGCGTACAAAGAACTTTTGCTGATATTTGCCCCTTTATAAGAAAATCCATTTTATGATGTACGATGCGGTTTGGATTAATCGTTTGTCGCTAGGAAGTAACAAATTTTTATGAAATGAAGTAATAATATATACATATATATAATACATGGGTGTGTATAGTAAGAAAAAGAAGCACATGTATTAATGAAAAATAATTGTACAACTTATTTGAAAAACGATTGCATTATCTTTATTCTGAATCTTCGCTGGAATCGCAGTCATCAACACTACTGCAGTCGCTTTCAAAATCATCTGCGTTTTCTGTATTCACTTCTGGTGGTAATAATAAGTTTATAACTTCCGGACTCCGGACTTTGAATTAGACCAAATTAACACCAAATCTGATATTTTTCTGATATACGCGTCTGCCATATTGAGACCGCCAGTTTGTTTTTTTTTGCAATTTTGATTTAACATTCATAATCATCATCCTCGAAAACTCCAGGATATCGAGTTTAGACCAGATCTGATATTTTTTCATATGCGTTTTCGCCATTTTTGATCCGCCATTTTGTTTCTTTGTACTTTTGACCTCAGATTCGTAATCAGCGACCTCGAAAACCGTAATGTACTTATTTTTGTACAAATCAACGGTAAATTGTATCTTTTGATCATGTTTTGGGGATTTAGGACCACTGCACCGTACAACATAAAATGGATTTTCTTAAAAACGGGCAAATATGGGCAAAATTTTTGTGTACGCCGTAACAGCTGAAGCATTGATCTTAATGACAGAAGAAGAAATTTTGCCCGGTAGAGCCCCGAAGTAAACTTTATCCCTAGCTAAATATAATTTCACCAGTGGTCGTGACAGGGGCTACAATTTTTTAATTGAAATTTCATCCCTTCATTGCTACACGCCTCAAATCTGTACCAAAATATAGTAGGGGACTGTACTTATTACTACGTACTGAGCCATAATTATTCCACTAGTTTCAAGTGCACTTCTAAGAGTCACAAAGATCAGCGGCAACTTCACTGAGAGAGTAACACTCCGATAATACTCAACTTTGGAAGGAGCTGTAGCGAATGATGACAAACTTACTTTCCTCTAACTGTTGGTAATTAGTAGCCAGATAGGTGATGAAAACGGTGGTGGGGTCTGAAACCATAACTGGTGACTTTAGAAATTAGGGTTTTGACCAGGTTTTCTCGATTTTCGACCACTGTGTACCGTGAGGTTAAACTCCAGATATCATTAAACTCGCAAATTTTACAATAAAAATACATGGATCCATGCAGTAACTTTCTCAAATTAACGAGAAATATATACAGGAGTATAAAATAAAAAGAAAATATCCATTTTCTTTCATTATTGTAGCAGAAAATCGTGGTATAAAATAGATGGTCATTAAAGGGGACATCAGGTCCAATCAGTGATACCAGATCGAGGACGGGTGCCCTCGAGAATTTCCCCCACCTCGCGCATACTACGCCGGAGCAGCGTGTCCGTGAGCTCGGCGCTTCGGAGTCCAACTCACTGACGCGCTGCTCCGGCGTAGTGTGCGCGAGGTGGGGGAAATTCTCGAGGGCACCCGTCCTCGATCTGGCATCACTGGGTCCAATATAATTTTCGCCATAATTTTTGTGTAAATAGTCAAATATCACTGTAAAACTAATTTGATTAAGAAACTAGAGACATCAAAAAATACAATGATCCATACTTTACTCAAATTTTATCGTATATTAGTAAAAAATATACTATTTCGAACCAGTCACACTCTTAAACGGGGACATTTACCTTACTTTTCGTAACGCACGTCGTTATGTCCTCCCGCTGAAAATGGCCCACATGAAAAATTTATTTGCTTAATGTAAAGCTAACTTCATTAATAGTCAAAGTTTTTTTGATCAAGTCAAATAAAGTTGTTTAAATTCAAATTATTTGTTATATATATTGTTGCGCCGGGGTGTTTCCATCACAGGCCACCCCGACGCAAAGGAATAGGTAAGGGTACGGGGATATACACGACACGTCTATATTTCAAGATGTACAGAGTAATTAGGTGCAACCCGCGCGTCCGAACGCTTCGGCGTTCGGTACAAGACTCTCCTCGTCGGCCTCCCGATCGTCCTCTTCAAGGGGGCCGACCTTCTTTCTTCTTCGGCTGCGAACACTAGCAGGCCATGCCCGGGCCTATACCCGGTGTTCGCAACACTGCTCCCCCCTTGGGAAAAGCGGGCGTCCCGACCGCGTAGTATCTTCTTCGGTATCTTCGTACCCTGGTCTGAAGAATTGGTCGTGCTATCTGGGTGGCTTCCTCAGACCGCCGCCTCGGCATTCGCCTTTACGCTCAGGGGAAAACCACCCCAAAAACCCTGAACAAGGCATGGGTATAACGGGACGGCTGGCGAAATTCTCTCGTCGTGACCTTCTTCCGTGGCGCGTTCCCGCTCTCTGTCCCAGGACGTCCCTGGAACTCTGCCCTCTAACGGCGATCCTGCTGCGTTGATTCCAGCGGCGAAACATCTTCGGATGCCCAGCGAAGCTCTCGTCTTCCTCTGCATGTCCCACAACGAGATCCATAGTGCCGACGTTGCATCCTCTCGGACTCGGCTCCCGGCTGAAGCTTCAGCCGCGGACAGCCCCTGGAGTATGCCCTCGATGTTCTTCCGGTAGCCCTGTTCGAAACTCCAATCCATCGGTGGCTCCGGAAGTCCCTGAAACAACTCAGGAAAAGGGGCAGGGCTACGAAGGTAGCCTCCGCAGCCCAGTCCACAGGATTAGCTTACAACTAATCTTCGGACTTTTCCTTTCCTTCAATAACCATCTTTCTTCGCGGGGACCTTGACGTCGCAAGAAACACTTCTTGAGCAAGAGACTTCTTTTTCTTTGACCTCCAGTCGACGAACGACCCACCTCGATTGAACGACTCAACTCTTCGGGGCTCCTCTCTCGGGGGTTTGGCGATTCTGCGACGGTATTCGCCCTCGAACTCCCTCCGTCGCGACTTCGCACTCGGCCATCCTGCGACGATGTTCGCCCTCGAACTCCCTTCGTCGCAGCTCAGCAGCTTCGCGCACTCCAGGCGCCTCCACGCTGCCTCGGTGGTGCCGCGCTCCTGGGGATGCCGCTCGCCAGCAACATACCTGCATGGATCCCTGGCCATCACCCAGAGCCGTACACCCATCAAACTGTGGTGCGGTCCATGCACTCCTGAACGTCCCTGCGTCCCTGCCGCAGTCACATCCCCGCCACCAACACTTCGACGCTCCCTCTACAGCGTCCTAACCGGCCTCTTATGGTGGTGATCCCCCGAATCCGACGAGCCCCTCGATTCTTCTTGCAGCTTCAAGTCGAATCGGCATTGCTGAACGTTGTTTCCAGATGGTGTTCGACGACTTACGGAAAACCGTTCTCTCCGTCTCAGGAGAATTCAAAACGTCAATGTGACAAAACGTTAAACTTGCTCGTTACCCGCGAAAGAGCCAAGTTCAGAGCGTACCCAATTCCCTTTGACGTACGCTCGTATTACTTTTAACGTTACTCAATAAGAACGATACAACCAAAATACCGGTTCCTTTTCGTGGGCCGGCTTCTCGAGCTTCCAGAGCTGACCCAGCAGTCGTCTCCTAGTCCCTCTCTTTTCGGCAGCTCCCTCGCCGAAGCCTCGAAGCCGCTCCAATGTCAGCGGGCCTCGACCGCCGTCGCCGCCGCTCCTGTGCCACAGCTGTCCCCCGTTGTCCTGCAGACTGGATCGTACGCAACGGCTCCTTGCGTATCGCACGCAACAGCTCCTTGCGTCTCGTACGCAACTGCTCCTCGCGTATCGCACGCGACAGCTCCTTGCGTTTCTTCGGGATTATATTTTCCGTTTGACATGATACAGGTTTAAGGTACAAGCACAAAAGAACTTTAACAGGAACAATAACAGTAAGAACAATAACAGATATGATCTCTAATAAGTAATGGTGTTGGTTTCGATGCGTCTGCACGCAATGGCTTCTGAATCTCAAGTGACAGCTTGACAGGCGATCGATTAGATCGCCTTCTTCTTGCTGTCACCTTTTGTCTTCTGCTGCGAGCACCAGCGGGCCATGGATTCCATCCATAGGGTGCTCGCAACACTGCTCCCCCCTCTCGAGAAGCGGTCGTCCCGACCGCTGCAGCTTCCCCGGTGCCTGCCGCCGCACCCTGGTCCGGAAGAGTGGAATGTTGTGTGGCCCCTTCCGACCGTCGCCTCGGCATTCGCCTTCACGCCCAAGGGAAAACCACCCAAAAACCTTGGGCAAGGCGTGGGTATTACGGGACGGCTGGCGGGGTCTCCTCGTCGTGTTCCACGACGTCCTTGTGACTTTTGCCCTCCAACGACGATTCCACCGCGTTGTACTCCCTCGGCGGGCATCTCCAGTGGGCATGTCCTGGCTTCATCGGGCGTCCTCTGGAACTCCAGCGATACTCTCGTCCTCTTCCGTGCGTCCCGCGACGAGATTCACACCGTTGACGAACTCCAGCTTCCAGTCGGCGTCCTCCTGCCCGGACTGCCCCAGACCTTTATCCTGCGACGTCTCCGGAATCTCGCACCGGAGCGTCCCATGTCGGCTGCAACGGTCCTGCTAACATGGCACCGTCGCTGCATCCTTGTCGTGGGCTCGGTTTTGCCACTGTATCTCCCTCCTGCAGCCTTCCTCGAAAATGGTTGCCAAGCTCGTCTGCTGTTGTTGTCACTCCGCTTTCCCTTGCAGGAATACAAAGTGCTTTAAGGGGGGAGACCACTGTCAGAAATCTGGAAATTTTTTTTTTTTACATTTTCTGAAAGACGTACGTTTCAAGAATGCTCTCTCCAAATTTTATGAAGAAATTCGCAAAATTGACGGAGATATGGTGTTTTTCGTGAAGCGGTGTCAAACACGCGGCTGAGCCACGCGGAACTTTGAACGCGTTTTCCTCAGAATGACATTTTTCAACCGCGTTGACAGTCTACAGAGAAAACTATACGTCCAATTGACATGAGCAAGGACATTTATTGTTCGGAAAACCCGTCGCTATTACGTGACGATCATTTTTTTTCAATTTTCGACCTGCTTCTATTTTTTTTAGCAACATTTGTCCAATTTTGTACCCCGAAAACAGGACTTTTTTTTCAGTGGTCCGCCATTTTGTTATTTTTTACCATTTTTACTATTTTTGATCGTCACGTAATAGAGGTAAGCTTCTAGTTTCTAAATATTATTGTTTTTTTGAATTCCGCTTAATCATATGGCCTGGGCACTGTCAACGCGACAAGCATGTTTTTGCCGCAGCGCAAATTTTGACGAAGAGTACACAGGAAATGAATTCATGAATTTGATTGAAAAATTGTTTTTTTTTACCCTTCAATATGTACATATTAACTATACTAAGCAATAAATTGATTTGCTTACATCGTTTGGTTGAAATAAATTCCCAAAAACACCCTTACTTTTCGGACCATTAAAACTCAGAAAAACCGATTTATTTTTTTTTACACTTTCTGAAAGACGTACGTTTCAAGAATGTTCTCTCCAAATTTTATGAAGAAATGCGCAAAATTGACGGAGATATGGTGTTTTTCGTGAAGCGGTGTCAAACGCGCGACTGAGTCACGCGGAACTTTGAACGCGTTTTCCTCAGAATGACATTTTTCAACCGCGTTGACAGTCTACAGAGAAAACTATACGTCCAATTGACATGAGCAAGGACATTTATTGTTCGGAAAACCCGCCGCTATTACGTGACGATCAGCTTTTTTCAATTTTCGACCTGCTTCTATTTTTTTTAGCAACATTTGTCCAATTTTGTACCCCGAAAACAGGACTTTTTTTTCAGTGGTCCGCCATTTTGTTATTTTTTACAATTTTGACATTTTCTGATCGTCACGTAATAGAGGCAGGCTTCTAGTTTCTAAATATTACTGTTTTTTTTTAATTCCGATTAACCATATGGCCTGGGGACTGTCAACGCGACTAGCATGTTTTTGCCGCAGCGCAAATTTTGACGAAGAATATACAGGAAACGGATTTATGAATTTGATTGAAAAAAAAATTTTCTTACCTTTCGATATGTACACTATTAACTATACTAAGCAATACAGTGATTTACTTGCGTTGTTTCGTTGAAATAAATTCCCGAAAACACCCTTACATTTCGGACCGAGACAGTGGTCTCCCCCCTTAATATACGGTCGTGTCTGTAAAGAGACCGTTGGGGTCGCACGAGCCGGAAGGCCAAAGAGGAAGGCCGAGCGCGCGAGCAGGGAATTGCAACTAGCCACAAGTATGCAAGCGGCTCAGCCCCCATGGCCACCACCGGGCTCGTCCACCCTGCGTTGTCTTCTGTTCGCCTCCAGTCATCCAGTCCTTGGCTTCTTGATGGCCCCATTCTTCTTCGTGGCTTCTGGTGCTGTTTCAGGGGACCGTCTCGGTGCAACTCGTTAACAGCCCCGTTCCGCGATGTCCCCTCCAGCCGATCCCAGCTCCGCTCGTCCGACTGGTGGTTGGGGACACCATTTCCCGTCTGCTGTCCACCTGTATGGGGCAGACCTCCCGAAACCCAGCGTGGAAGGGCCACACGGCCACACAGGCTGGAGGGGCGGTTTCACGTATGTCCGCGTCCCCCCTTCGGACTGCTACTCTGTCGTAGCACATTCGGGGAACCCGGGGCTGCATCCAAGTCGCGGTAGCAGTCCCCCGACACCTTGTCCCTCGTCGTGGGGTATCGTGTGCCTATAACAGACCATAAAAGTGGGGGCTGGACTGCGTCCACAGCCCAGTCCACCAGATTAGCTTATCACTAATCTTCTTTCCCGTGGACTCCTTTAGATTTCCTTCTAGGTGGTTCTTCTACTCGTTCACTACCCGGACTTTGTCTTTGAACAAACGCTCCAGGTGTACACCGAACTCATCGTCCTGGGCTCTCTCTTATGGGTTGTCGATCCTGCGACGGTATTCGCCCTCGAACTCCCTCCGTCGCAGCGCTTCGTGGATTTCTCGACGATATTCGCTCTCGAACTCCCTCCGTCGCAGCGTGTCGTGGATCTCTCGACGGTATTCGCCCTCGAACTCCCTCCGTCGCAACTTCGTAATCAGCTATCCCGCAACGGTATTCGCCCTCGAACTCCCTCCGTCGCAACTTCGTACTCAGCTATCCCGCAACGGTATTCGCCCTCGAACTCCCTCCGTCGGGTCTTCGTACTCAGTTATGCCGTGACGATATTCGCCCTCGAACTCCCTTCGTCACAGCTCTGCAACTCTGCGCACTCCCGGCGCCTCTTCGTTGCAGCAGATCCGCACGCTCACACGGCAGCACTAGCCCGGTTCCGGGTGTTGTCGACCGGTGTTTCTCCCCAATCGGTTGGGCCCAGGTACCACCGTCTCCAACGGCCTCTCTTAGCTCTTCGTTTACTCCTCTCAATTTCTCAATTCGAAGCAGTTCCTTTTCAGATGTCCGGCCTTTCCACACTGCCAGCAGGTTTTCTCCGTGTCCTCGGGTTTGTCGGACCTCTGCTTCTTGGCCGGGAACCTTTCAAAATTGTTGGGGGTTTCAGCCTTCCGTTTTCCGGAGTTTCGCTCTCGCGATTCGGTCGCGGAGCCACGAGACATCTTTTCGATAGCCTCGATTTCGAGGGCTCTGGTCACGGCGGCTCTTAGGGTTGTGAACCCCCCGAGTCGCAGTTCCCGCTGTATTACAGAGTCAGTCAATGCCGCGACAAACTGAGACGCGGCTATTTTATCGCGGGTTTCCGCCGGGCAATCGGTAAAAGCGGATTGCGCTAGTCGTTCTAATTTTGTTGCCAGCGAGGCGATGCTCTCATCTTTTCGCTGTCTGTGGGTTTGGAAGAGCACATAATTCAGGTTGGACAGATTTTTCGTCCCGTTACGGAATTCGAGTGCGTAAACCAACTCTGTGAAACTTTCATATTGGGCTGCGGAGAGCGTCGTAAGGACGCTCCTCGCTGCACCTCCCAGGGAAGCGATCAAGGCGGTAGCCTTCTTCTGATCGTCCCACCCATTCGCGCGCGCGATCGTATCGAATTGTACGCTGTACTCTTCCCACAAGTCCTTACCGTCAAAAATGGTCGGTTTCACCGCGTACCTCAAACTGAGTACATGCGGTTGCGAAGGAGAGACAGCGGCGGTTGTGCTAACGGGTGTGGGGATTTGCGTCGGCAGAACACTATTTACACCATTATTTACATCGCTATTTGCATCACTATGTACATCATTATGTACATTGGCGACTGTCTCCCCACCCCGAGTAGTCGCGCCGCTGTCAACCGAGCCGCGGGCACCCTGTATCAATGAGACTACGACCTGGATCCGATCTTCCATTTCTGTCATTCGGGCCTCGAGAGCCGCCTGATTTCTTCGGTCGGCGGCTTCCTTCTCCTCCCTGCGACGGTCCTCCCTTTGCCAGCGGGCCTCGTTGTCCCTCCGCAGTTCCCGCATCTGTCCCGCGATGCTTAACTGGAGGGAGGTGAACAGTTCCCGTATAGAGGCATCATCCGTCGCTGCCGGAGAAGGGTTGGCGGAGACCGCGGATGCGCGAGTGGGCATCCCACTTCTGACACCAGTGTTATGTTTTCCGTTTGACATGATACAGGTTTAAGGTACAAGCACAAAAGAACATTAACAGGAACAATAACAGTAAGAACAATAACAGATATGATCTCTAATAAGTAATGGTGTTGGTTTCGATGCGTCTGCACGCAATGGCTTCTGGATCTCAAGTGACAGCTTGACAGGTGATCGATTAGATCGCCTTCTTCTGGCTGTCACCTTTTGTCTTCTGCTGCGAGCACCAGCGGGCCATGGATTCCATCCATAGGGTGCTCGCAACAATATATTTTTCCATTTCTAGATACAATCTGCTTTACCGAATGATGTGCCCGTTCGCAACTCGGCGTCGGCAGGAGGAAGTCAGGAAGAAAGGATGGGCGATGCCAAGCGCCCCGCGCCAAATGATGACGAGACAAAAGATGAAATAATAACGAAGGTAATTATGTGGAATGTGGTACTATATCTTAGGGTAGACCGGGGGCGTTAGTAACACTTTGATTTTGGAATACGATTACGCAAGAACTATCACAGTTAGAGCACAAGTTCTTATACAAAAATGTTACATATCTGAAATTATTGAGACAACAGTTTCGCTGCATGTCAAGTAATATCTAAGTTATTAATAAAAAAGGAGAAGCGGAGAAAGTGTTACAACCGCTCCTGACCTCGGGTCGGTTGTAACACTGCATGGTGTTGATAGTAGCACAAATTTAACTTTGCAAAATTAAAAAATATTTGTTTTTTTTTAATTAGGGTGAAAGCACTAGTTGTCGACCACTTAAAGCTAAACTCGAATGAAAATTTCTGAAAAAAATAAACAATCAATGTTATAAAATATATAAAATGTATTGAAGTAATTCAAATGTTTTTAATATATCACTAAATATTTTGTGTTAGTAGGAAAGTTCGGGGAAAATAAATAATTAACGTTAAAAATAAAGTGTCCGAATGCTTTAATAATCGACCGCTTAACTCTAAAAGTCGACCGGTCCGATAGCTAGTAGTCGACCACCTTTTTTAATATGAAATTCAAAACAGGTTATGTGCGCATTACAAACTAAAATTTATTTTTAAATATAATGTGCAACATCAGTAAATAATTAATAATGACAGGAATAATGCGTAACTAAAATAAGTTCTTTTAAAAACTTTATCAAAATTTTAATAAGAAATAGAATTTATTTTTTTTTCCAATGTATATTAATTTACGTTTTTAAGATAGGAAGCAGTAACAAATTTTAAGTTTTTAAAGTGGGTATTTGTATTCTATAAATAAATTATATAAACTTTGAAGAACATTAATCCATAAGAAACGAATATACACACAAGAAACAATTATATATAGTTAATACGTGGTCGACTTTTAGCATTCATTGTGAATCAGTTAGCTTCAGAAGTCGACCGCTGTGGTCGACTATTGAAAATTGAAAGGGAATGATGATCCAGTTACCGACCTCCCATAAATAAATAAATTATCCCATTTTTTTAAATTTTTGAAGCTCATATAAAATTGTTGATGCTTTTTCAGTGAAATAGCATAATTTTCCAGTAAAAAATGTATAGAACTGAATTACATTTGTCGTTTCTATTCAAAGCACACTTATGCTTCTTGGGTTAGAAAACAGCAATGACACATGTAGAATCAAAATGAGAGTACAAATCACTTTAAAACCATTTATTTTTTTTTACCTATGAAGGGCGCTTTTTGTCGTATTGTAAAGTTGGAAATTCAAAGTATAATATAAAATTGTCATTTAATAAATTCTTTATTTCAGTACTTATTTCTTTAAGCTAAACAATAAAAGTGGTTGACTACTAGAGGGTGGTCGACTACTAGTGCTTTCACCCTATAATAATAAATGAAGAAATGGTAAAATTTATAACCACTTATGCGGTATCGAAATTATGGCAGAAATAGTAAACGTTTTGGGTGGTGCATTCTTCATGTAATCAAACCTTACCTTCAGTACATTGCACCCATTTTTCATTCATTTGCTTATGCTGTGCTATATGATTCCATGCAAACATGACAATATTATTCATCTTCTTTGTCACTATTCGGTTCTGCCGCGGTACAACCCATTCCGTCTGAGCTATTCCACGTCAAAACGGACAGAGAGAAAATTTAGTTTGACCGATTCTCCTAAAAATTACAGCATTTGTCGATAACCTTGCAAAAGCAAAGTATACTAAATTTTAAAGATCTATGTCAAATAGTTTTCGAAATATTTAATGTTAAATTCTTAAAAATTGGAACAAAATCGGTTGCCGCGTCATCACTTAAACTGTAATATCTCGATCACTTTTAATGATAATGTCTCCGTCATGGGCTCATTTTAAAGCTGAATGAATGCTTTCTCCACCCGTATATAGAATATTTTGTATATTGTTAATAAACTTGACAGTAATCGATGTTAAAGTTTCAAATCGCGATTTGCCGTCGTTCCCACCCACGTTCCGGCTTGAAAAAAATGCCATTCGATTCGTTGGGCCTTTAACTAATAAATGCGTTTTTCAAAAAAGTGGAGATATTGGGAACAGTCAACAAAAAAATAAAACTTTCGATAGTGTACACCGCTTAGAACTGTACAGATCTAGAGTTGGGCAAAATTTAATCTAATTACATCTCGGGTTAGGCATAATAACAGCGATGCTGAGCCTCGCCCTTTCTGTATTAGTGTTCTAACCATTATACGTTGTTTCGATTGTTTTTTGTTGTAAGAGAATGTTGAAATATGCAATCTCATCCCCATGTATGCTGGGAGGTATGGTGCGCATGCGCATGAGTGTAAGTCGCTCGCTGTTACTAGTTCTTCCTTCCTGTTGGTTATGTGTGCCTGTGTGTGCTGCATCGTCCGTTCAAGGCGGCACGAATATTAATCTTTTTATTCAGTATTAACATTATCTTAATGTTTCGAGTGGTCCACTCATGTTTACTTATATTCTAATAAACATACCTATTTTACTCGCACTGCTGGCCACTGTTTAATATCCTCTCATCAGGTTATGGGCCCAGTTAACCTAAAGTTCAGCACGTGGCGAGTGGTTTTTGATAACCCAGATATTCTTCTTAAGTGACTAGACAGTCAGAGGTGCGATAAAAATGTTGGAAGAAACGGAACCTAAATATCGTGTTCCTTTGTTCGACGGAACGAATTTCGGAAATTGGAAATTCAGAATGGAAACGTTGTTAAGCGAATTGGAACTGATGGACTTCACGGAAAGAGTTTACTCGGAAATGATTACATTTTTGGAAAAGGACACATCTGCTGAACTGGCCGAAAAGGAAAGACGATTGAAGGAACTATGTAAGCGTGACAAAAAATGTCGCTCCCAGATCATTCAACGAATAGCGGACAGTCACTTGGAATATGTAAAGGACCAAGTAAGTGCGTTTGATATGTGGAAGTCCTTATGTAGCACTTTTGAAAGAAAGAGCATAGCAAACCAATTGCTCCTGCGATAGAAGCTGTTATTACTGAAATATAATTCAAATAAGGATACACTTGCTAGTCATTTTTTGATGTTCGATAAATTAATTCGAGACCTCAAATCAACTGGTGCAACAGTGGAAGAAGTGGACGTAGTATGTCATTTATTGCTTACAATGCCTCAGGAATATGAAGGAGTCGTAACCGCGATTGAGACCCTCTCGATGGAAGATTTAACTATTAGTTTTGTAAAGAATAGACTTCTCGATCAAGAAACCAAACGAGTGGACGTGAACAAGAGAAAACAAGTAGACTCAGATAAATTCAACGCATTCAACGCGCAATCGAACAAGGCAGGCTACAAGAAAAATGAAACGAAAAAGAAGTTTGTTTCAGGCGGAGAAAAGAAATTTGCTTTCAAATGTCACCACTGTGGTGAACAAGGTCACAAGCGTGCCGATTGTAGGAAGAGACAAACTGAAGCTAACCAGAACAATTCCAAGAATTCAGGGAATCAAATTGCATCTACTTCGAGTGCAATGACAGTGGAAAATGCATCTGGTTTTTGCTTCTCAGCGATAAATGAAACTACAACGGACTGGCTATTGGACTCTGGAGCAACCGAGCATCTGGTAAACGACAAAGAAAGGTTAGAAAATATAAAAGTTCTAAAGAAACCAATTAGAATTAAAGCAGCAAAATCAGATGCAATCCTGCTCGCCAAGGAATTTGGTGAGATTAACGTTATAAGTCTAGTGAACGAAGAAGAAATTAGAATTAAAGTTCAGAATGTCTTGAGAGTTCCTGGTTTAACACGTAACCTTCTCTCAGTGCGTAAGCTAGAGAGGAACGGGTACCGTGTGATTTTCGAGAACGGTAAAGGAACTATCGAAAGGAATAATAAAATAATTGCGGTTGCGGAATTAAATGAAATGGAATTGTATGATTTAAAGTTTCACTGGAACTCAGCGACGGCGCTCCTGTGCGAGGGAATAGACGTTTGGCACAAGAGGTTAGGACACCTCAACTATGAAGCCTTGAGGACGTTACCACGATACGTTGAAGGAATGAAAATCAACGACGGAAGGCAATCCTCGGAAATTTGCAGCATATGTGTGGAAGGCAAACAAACAAAATTGTCACACAATCAGCACCGTACTCGAGCCACACGTCCCTTGCTCGTACACAGTGATGTAATGGGACCTATCCATCCAATTTCATATGATGGGAAGAGGTACATAGTTTCATTTATAGACGATTACACGCATTTTACCGCTGTCTACCCAATGGAAAACAAATCGGATGTTTTTGAATACTTCAAAATATACGAGGCTATGGCCACAGCGCATTTTAATTGTAGGCTTAGTAGATTTCGTTGTGACAACGGTAGAGAATATTTATCCAACGAGATAAAAGATTTCTTTAAGGAAAAGGAAATTCAGTTCGAACTCACTATAAGGTATACGCCACAACAAAATGGCGTGGCTGAACGCATGAACCGAAACATTTGTGAAAAGGCCAGATGTTTGTTGTTAAATTGTAAACTAAAAAAGGAATTTTGGTCAGAAGCTGTTTTGACTGCTGTGTACCTGATTAACAGAATGCCAACTACCGCAATAAAGGACAACTTACCGGCAACCCTGTGGTATGGAGAGAAGCCGAAGTTGCAAAAATTAAAAATTTTCGGTTGTCTTGCATACCTTCATTTACCCAAGGAACTGGTTGCTGGAAAATTCGACTCAAGAGTTATAAAATGTATCATGGTTGGATATTGCGTTAATGGATACCGGCTTTGGTGTCCGGAAACTAAACGTATACTTCTCGGGAAAGATGTGAGATTCGATGAAACCCAATTTGAAACATCACCCGAAGATCAATGGCTACCAGGAATACATCCACAATTCGAGGAAACACCGGATGACACACGGGAAGAAGGTGTGACCTCATTGGAAAACTACGAATCGGCAGGAGAATTCGCTGAACCTCCCGGATCAGGAGAAGATGAGACACGCAGAAGCACGCGTACAAGAAAAGAACCAGTCTGGATGCGTGACTACGCGGCATTGGCCTTCAATGCGGAAACATACGTGGACGATGTTCCGGACACATATGAGGACATTTTTTCAAGAGATGACAAAGATGAGTGGCTTCAGGCTGTTTAAGAAGAGGTCAACGCGATAATCGAAAATGACACATGGTCGTTGTGTAATCTACCTGAAAAAGGAAGGGCAATAGACACAAAATGGGTTTTTAAGGTGAAACACAACGAAATCAACAATGTCGATACCTTTAAGGCAAGATTAGTGGTTAAAGGATGTGTACAGAAAAAGGGTTTTGATTATTGCGAAACATACGCACCAGTTGCAAATTTGACGACATTGAGAATTCTGTTGATGGTCATAAATCACAAGGACCTAATGACTTGTCAATTAGATGTTAAGAACGCTTTTCTTCATGGAAATCTACATGAGGATGTCTATATAAAAATTCCCAAGGGTTTTGCAAACGAATCAGGTAAAGTGGCCAAGTTAAATAAGTCTTTATACGGTTTAAAACAAGCCTCTCGTGCTTGGAATTTGACATTCGATAAATTCATTAAGAGTTTAGGTTTTATACCTGCGATCGCAGACCAATGTCTTTATGTTCTTAAATGTGGAAATATAAAAATGTATATATTACTGTATGTGGACGACATCATCTTGGCAGGAAATGATACTGTTAAGATGCAAGAAGTTAAAAGTTTTTTGAAAAGTAGATTTAAGATGAAAGATTTAGGAGAACTGCGTTCATTTCTTGGGATTAAGATAACCAGAACTGATAGAGGTATGTTTTTAAGTCAATATTCATATTTTGAGAGATTAATCAAAAGGTTTAATATGTCTGATTGTAAACCGATAAGTACACCTATGGAGGTCAATCCCACGAAGAGATCAGAAGACTTAGCTTTAGGTGAAAAGATACCTTACAGGGAATTGATTGGGTGCCTGCTATATGCGACGCAAACCACTAGACCCGATCTATGTTATACTGTAAATTTTTTTAGTCGTTTTCAGTCTGATCCCAAAGAATCTCATTGGAAGGGTTTGAGAAGAGTATTGCGCTATCTCAAGGGTACCTTGAATTACGGTTTGTTATACACCAAATCGGAAGGAAATGCAGGGTCTCCGTTATCCGCGTATGCTGATGCGGATTGGGCGAATTCCGAAGATAGAAAATCCACATCAGGCCATTTATATAAACTGTACGGAAACACTATTTGTTGGACGACCAAGAAGCAAAATTGTGTGGCATTATCCTCCACCGCGGCGGAGTATATATCACTCGCTACCTGTGCTATGAAATATTTATGGTTGGAACCACTCTTGAATATATTCGGGATAGAAACAAATATGTCTTTAAGGATGTACGAGGATAACCAATCTTGTATTGCGTCATTGTCCAAACAGGACAACAAGCGGTTAAGACACGTAGACATTAAGTATAGTTTTATCAAAGATCTCTATAGTAATAAGAAGATAGAAGTTAAGTATGTGTCTACGGAAGATCAGACGGCGGATATTTTGACCAAAGCCTTAGCAAGGGATAAGTTTATAAAGTTCCGAAAGGAGTTAGGCATGAATGAGTGAATGAAATGTATTGTTCGTTTTTTTTTATGCTGCATGGCGCGTGAGCTTGAGGCGGAGTGTTGAAATATGCAATCTCATCCCCATGTATGCTGGGAGGTATGGTGCGCATGCGCATGAGTGTAAGTCGCTCGCTGTTACTAGTTCTTCCTTCCTGTTGGCTATGTGTGCCTGTGTGTGCTGCATCGTCCGTTCAAGGCGACACGAATATTAATCTTTTTATTCAGTATTAACATTATCTTAATGTTTCGAGTGGTCCACTCATGTTTATTTATATTCTAATAAACATAGCTATTTTACTCGCACTGCTGGCCACTGTTTAATATCCTCTCATCAGAGAATAAAGACGATTTATTATTATTATTATTATTATCTTACAAAGTACGATTAAAATGTAATTGTGTAGTTGATTACACATTGTTTTCTGTAATCCTTCGTTTAAGTAGTTAACCATTTGGTTTCGACAACTACATAAATGTACGATTACAGAAACTAATGTGTAATCAACTACACAATTACATTTTAATCGTAATTTGTAAGTTGTAATTAGATTACATTTTGCCCAACTCTGGATCTGTACAGTTCTAAGCGGTGTGCACTATCGAAAGTTTTATTTTTTTGTTGACTGTTCCCAATATCTCCACTTTTTTGAAAAACGCATTTATTAGTTAAAGGCCCAACGAATCGAATGGCATTTTTTTCAAGCCGGAACGTGGGTGGGAACGACGGCAAATCGCGATTTGAAACTTTAACATCGATTACTGTCAAGTTTATTAACAATAAACAAAATATTCTCTATATGGGTGGAGAAAGCATTCATTGAGCTTTAAAATGAGCCCATGACGGAGACATTATCTTTAAAAGTGACCGAGATATTACAGTTTAAGTAATGACGCGGCAGCCGATTTTGTTCCAATTGTTAATAATTCAACATTAAATATTTCGAAAACTATTTGACATAGGTCTTTAAAATTTAGTATACTTTGCTTTTGCAAGGTTATCGACAAATGCTGTAATTTTGAGGAGAATCGGTCAAACTAAATTTTCCCTCTGTCCGTTTTGACGTGGAATAGCTCGCCTGCCGATGTTACAATCGCTCCCGACCGACTCCACTTATAAGTATAAAGCAACGATCAGTATTACTTTAAAAATGACTAGATTAAATGTTTAAAAAAGAAAAAACACGTACTTGCAAAGGGAGTATTTATATTACAATTTTAAATCGATAAGAAAAAGTTACTTTGGTGTATCGAAAAGTTATTTTCTTTGCTATACATGTCTATACTGCTAGGATATGGATGTGTGTATTTCAATCAAATGTCATTCTTCATCGTATATTCAAATTTTGTGTTAATATCTACAAAAAAGTAAAAAAATACGCCAAGTACATGAAAAATCACATAAATCACAAAAAATAGAAGACAATCATAATCACAAAAAAAAATAGAAAAAGTATACAATACAAAAAAAGATGTGAAATCAAAATGAGCTGCCAGTACATAAAAGTGCTTTCCAACTGCACTTAAGATGACACAACTACATACACACAGCTCAAATGCTGTGTTCATAGATTCCATTACAATGTATTACATAATATTAAGCAGATATATTTTTATACAAATAAATATTTTAATACGAATAAATATTTTATTCAAAATACTTGGCGCTGCGAAACCGAATTGATGTTGCTAAACTGAATACATATGTATAAATTGCAATAATCTTTTTCTTTCTTTCTTGTGCGTGCATTCGTGAATGTGTGTATGTGCATATGCTACGTGCTTATGATATTCGAATTAAATATATGTAGAGTAATTTTGTCAGCGTTTCAAATACTCGCATGTATATGTATATGTATATGTTTATGTATTTTAGATTGTAAGGAAGTTATTGTAAATTTTTAATAATACTAAGCAATTAACATTTTTTCGGTTTCGCAGCGCCAAGTATTTTGAATAAAATATTTATTCGTATTAAAATATTTATTTGTATAAAAATATATCTGCTTAATATTATGTAATACATTGTAATGGAATGTATGAACACAGCATTTGAGCTGTGTGTATGTAGTTGTGTCATCTTAAGCGCAGTTGGAAAGCACCTTTATGTACTGGCAGCTCATTTTGATTTCACATCTTTTTTTGTATTGTATACTTTTTCTATTTTTTTTTGTGATTATGATTGTCTTCTATTTTTTGTGATTTATTTGATTTTTCATGTACTTGGCGTATTTTTTTACTTTTTTGAAGTTTTTTATGGGGATCTCACTTCTTTTTACAAAGATAATTTGCGTAGGGACTGACTTTAGATAATTTTTAATATTATAAATTACGAATTATCACGCGACAGAATTAAGGATAAATTCTAGATTCTATTTTTTGTGATTATTATTGTCTTCTATTTTTTGTGATTTATTTGATTTTTCATGTACTTGGCGTATTTTTTTACTTTTTTGATACAACTTAACGTAGAACTTACTTTTATAGAAATTATATAGAAATAGTGGCCTTTTGCTATAGTAAGTGTAGATAGAGACTACATAATGTGTACAAAGGAGATGAGAGCATACGATAGAATCCAGGCCTTCCCAAGTAGGGGAAATCTGCTTCTGAAACACATGTTTCGGTTCTCCCTCCAACACTCCCTCTCTCAGAGGAGACAGTAACGCCGCTAGGAAGCAGAGAGAGAGGACAGTAGGAATCGTCCCACCTTATCCGCAGGCACAGCGTTGGAAGGAGAACCGAAACATGTGTTTCAGAAGCAGATTTCCCCTACTTGGGAAGGCCTGCGATAGAAAGTCTTGTGGCAGAAATTTAAGAAATGTTAATGGTAATTTAGCGAAAATGAATGAAGAGATTCAATATTTTTATTGGTGTTGGTTTAGTATAGTATAAAAAATAATATTTATTGGTGAATTGAAATATTGTTAATGGAAAACCAGTAAAATTAATAATGAATAGCGTTGCAACTATATAGAAATAGAGTGTGTCAGAAAATGTTTTCTGAAGCCGTTCAACAACGCGTAAGATAATCAACAATATCACGCTGAGTATATTTTACATAAATATCAGTCGTAGGCGTACAAAAAGAGCGCGGAGGGCTTCTGCAGTAGCGACCAGTGTGTCCCGAAGACCGTACAAGAGTGGCCACGTCCTGGCCCGTGCGTAGCGTCCTTTCCGAGACGCTTCCGTTCGGCCTGGGTTTTTCCCAGTATTTCCCGCGCGAGCGGTCCCAATCGGTGTATTTGGGCTTCCGGACGGTAGGCCGCGGTTCCGGGGCGCCATATTTAAGCGCGTCCATCGGATTTTCTTACATTCGGCCAATCCTGACAATAAGTCTGTCCGCAGACGTGTGATCTGTAATGCGAACAGTGTTAATTATTTGGCAGCCAGGCTATTAACGAGCAGATTACATGTTTGGGTAAGGGTACTTATCCTGTGCAACGTGATGGACAAGCTAGTTTCGATTAGATTATTTAATCTGTTAACATCGAAACCGTAGTTGTCTGTTTGTTTGCTGTGCCACACGCTGTTTTTGTGCGGCTTGTGTTTGTGGCTTGTTGAGGAACAAGCATTTACATGCTCGTCGGTGGCTTCCGTTGTATGTTAGGCGCTGGATAACGCTACTGCAGTCAGAAACACTGTTGTGGCCCTCTGATGTTTGTTGATTGAGCGTCACTGCGCTCGTTGAAAAAGGAGCCGCGTTGCACGCCGAAAGGACAGCGCTACTGCGCTCGCTGGAAAGGGTAGGCGGTCATACGCCGCTGTGGACTCCAGCGTTGCCTTGTAGTGTGAGCGCTATTGCGCTTGCTGGAGGGTTAGCGTTTGTACGCCGTGCTGCATTCCTGCATGGTCCTGTAGAGTAGGCGCTACTGCGCTCGCTGAAGGGTAGGCGTTCTTACGCCGCTGTGGACTCCAGCTTTGTCTTGTAGAGTGAGCGCTATTGCGCTTGCTGGAGGGTTAGCGTTCGTACGCCGCGCTGCATTCCTGCATTGTCCTGTAGAGTAGGCGCCACCGCGCTCGCTGAAGGGTAGGCGTTCTTACGCCACTGCGGAATCCAGCGTTGTCTGGTGGCGTGAGCCACTGTGCTCGCTGCAAGAGAAGCGCTACTGCGCCTGTCGAAGGAAAACCGCTGCTGCGCTGGTTGAAGGAAAAGCGCTGTTACGCTGGCTGAAGAAGAAGCGTTACTGCGCTTCGCCTGCATGTTGATTTCTGTCTTCAGTTGTTTTGACCTAACGCCCAGCGTCAGTCAAAGTCAACCATCCCCGACTGTCTCAACATAACACCACTGTGTTTGCTTCGATCAATCGTCTCCCGTTGACCCGGCGTAATACCCAGTATTACCCAGCGATCAACTTGATCCTGAGTACCCAGTACCCAGAGACCAACCTGATCTAGAGTACCCAGTACTCATCCTTGACCACTCCACCACGACCTAGGGCACCCAGTGCTCTTTTGGTCGTTCTCGTTACTGCTGCGTGATGGTGTTGAGTGACGTTCGATGTTGTTGTCTCGTACGTCGCCTGCTGCTGTTGGGCACCCCTGGTGCCTCGTTGCACTGCCCACAGTGTACATCGCCGCTCGCGAACGTGCTCGCGCGGCCGCTCGCTGCGGTTAGGTACCTCAGGTACCCCTATGCGTTGTCTCCGACGAACGCCGACTCTGCCTCTCGTAACGCAGCAACCCTCGATGTCTTACGAGCGATCACCAACAACCATTCCGTTTTGTGTCTGTACATACATACACGAACATATACATAACGATGGAAATATTTGCTTACATACCGCCCTATAGCTATCGTAGCTACCACTTTACAGAGTGAAAGGATACGCAAACACGACATATGTTTGTGTTCTTTCGATCATCGGCCCTGTTTTGGATCGAATTCCAAGGCAGATCCAATCCATTGTTATCAGGATTCTCGTTCACTTCGCCCGTATACAAAGATCTTTATCCTTGTACCGCGCACGTATCAGCGTCAGGTCTTCGGTTGTGCATTTCCTCGTGCGTTTATGACTTCTTGCAGTCCCTGGCCCTATGTCCGACCCGCCCGCAAGTATAGCAGGTAGCCTTGGTACGGCTTTCTTCCTCGACCTCCTTCCGGCTGGGCGCTGCTATCGACGAAGATGGTTGCTCCCTTCGTGAGGGTTCCGGCGTTGTCCTCCGTCGGCCATTTTGCGTCGGCATGTCGCCCATGCGTCGCATGAACAGATACAATTCATCAACGTCCTTCATTTTAGCGGACCGTATATCGCG
Organism: Andrena minutula; assembly: GCA_929113495.1. Classification (NCBI taxonomy): domain Eukaryota; kingdom Metazoa; phylum Arthropoda; class Insecta; order Hymenoptera; family Andrenidae; genus Andrena; species Andrena minutula. Next base: position 45,352,334 of record OV815993.1, on the reverse strand, counting down.
GGCTATACTAGTATCGGCTATACCACCGATCACCACATCGATTAAATCTTCATCTGAGAATGAATATTCTAGCTTCCGCAGCTTTTCTAATTTCCGGAAGCAATAGTCTCCCAGCTTTTGCCCCGGTTTCGCTTTGTATGCACAAACATCTTCTAACCGTTGATTGAAGGATCTCGTGACGCGGAACTGTTTTTTTAGGGCGTCCTGGGTTTCACGCCAGGTAGCAGCAACGTCCTGTCGCGCATCATACCACCTCCGAGCGTGGCCCTTCAACCGCGTTACGATTAAACGCATAATCGTGTCGTCACTCCAATGATATCTTTCTGCCAACACGTCCACTTGTCTAGTCCATCGCTCGATTGTCGGATCGTTTTCCTCCGGGTCGTATGCGGGAATCATCAACTCGTCCCCTGCTCTAGCGTGGAATGATGTTCGCGACCGTGACCGAGAGCGTCGGCGACTTATACTTTCTATCATCCGCTCCAATCGGTCCAACCGATCCATAACGGTTTTTGATTCGCATAAGGGTGGAGTATACGATGATGAAATCGAACGCGAGCGCGGTCGCGCACGTGAACGCGAGGGAGAACGCGAGCGTAGACGCACAGGAGAACGCGAGCGTGAACGCGATCTGCGGTTCAAACTCCTTTCAATTAATTCCTCCAAGCGGCTAAGTCGCGCGTTCTGCTCTCTTACGCTCTCCTCCATGGTGGTATCAGAAGCGGAGTCATGCTGGCTCCCCTTTGGCTTCTCGATGGCGGCGTCTTGGCTCCGATGGGAATTACGGCTCATGTCGTCAGTTTTCTTAATCACTAAACTGTACACGGTACTACAAGCTACTATATATACACTCCACTAAACGCTATCTATTTAAAATATATACACTTCTCGTAGCACAATGGCGTCTCTATCGCGTCACTACGAGGAAAATGTTAGGCAACCGTTTCACAGAGATCTCCGCGAACGCGTCACAGCACGTGGCTATATCCCACTTCTGATTTGTCAGAAAATGTTTTCTGAAGCCGATCAACAACGCGTAAGATAATCAACAATATCACGCTGAGTATATTTTACATAAATATCAGTCGTAGGCGTACAAAAAGAGCGCGGAGGGCTTCTGCAGTAGCGACCAGTATGTCCCGAAGACCGTACAAGAGTGGCCACGTCCTGGCCCGTGCGTAGCGTCCTTTCCGAGACGCTTCCGTTCGGCCTGGGTTTTTCCCAGTATTTCCCGCGCGAGCGGTCCCAATCGGTGTATTTGGGCTTCCGGACGGTAGGCCGCGGTTCCGGGGCGCCATATTTAAGCGCGTCCATCGGATTTTCTTACAAGTGGCATTTTGTTAAAGTAAGTGTAGATTATAAAATGTGTCCAACGGAAATGAGAGCGTATGGCAGAAAGTCTTGTTGCTGGAAATTTAAATGCTATGGTAATAATTCAACAAGGATGAACGAAGAGGTCCAATATTTTCAACACACAATTTATTGGTTTTGGAATAAAATTAGTTTAGTATGTTTATAATTTTGTCGATTTACCTTATTTGACTTTCCAGAAGCATGTGCGAAGCAAGATGCTTTGTCTTTCTATTTATTTTTTAATCGTCTCCGGACAACTTTCACGCCTGTGCATTCCTTTCATTTCTGTTCATCCAAGCCTGTGCGTCCCCATCATTAATTCTACTATCCAAGCCTGTGCGTCCCCTTCATTTCTATAATATAATAAGCTTTACATAAAAACTCTAAATTGCTGGTATATACAAGTACAAATATCAGGCAATTTAAATGCAATGCAATTTGTTGCAATATATATTATAAAAACTCTAAATTGCTGGTATATTTATAATTTTGTCGATTTACCTTATTTGCCTTTCCAGAAGCATGTGCGAATCAAGATGCTTTGTCTTTCTATTTATTTAATTTAATCTTCTCCGGACAACTTCCACGCCTGTGCGTCCCCTTCATTTTTATCGAAGTCCTGTGCGTCCCCTTCATTTCTATAATATAATAAGCTTTACATAAAAACTCTAATTTGCTGGTATATACAAATACAAATATCAGGCAATTTAAATGCAATGCAATTTGTTGCAATATATATTATTATGCGAAAGGAGATGCTTCTCTGTCGAACCTTCTCCGGATAACTTCCAAGTCTGCGACTCTACATAAGAAATCTATTAAAAAAATTTTGGCGACTTACCTTATTAATTGAGACAATAATTCAGTCTCCTATGTAGTGTAAAAACTCCTGACATTTCAAATTGGGACAACTTACTTTATTTGACACTTAGCACTTAGGTTATAAAATTCAAAATAGTATATATACATATGTACGTACAATGGCGGACGACGAACGAAGAACGATACATGTGTTGGCTGAAGGTGTGTGTGTAACGCGCATAACCGTATTATGTCGACGAAAAATTTCTTGGAGAATCAGAAGAAAAATCTACCGTTTTCGACTGATCCATGATACGATATTACGATATCTCTGTCATGCATGGACCGATTTTATTGAAATTGGTCTTATTCGAAAGCCGATATGCGGTTTACATAAGAAAAATGCCTTTAAATTTACAAAATATTGCAGGCCTGATGAGATATTAATGTATAAATGTCAGAATTAGGTTAGAGTGTCTCCGCGACGAGTAAAGGTACACGGTAGCGACAGTCGACATATATATATATGTATACTAGAAAAAAAACTTCGAAAAAGTAAAAAAATACGCCAAGTACATGAAAACATGAAAATCACAAAAAATAGAAGATAATATAATAATTACAAAATTAAAAAAAGATGTGAAATCAAAATGAGCTGCCAGTACATAAAGATGCTTTCCAACTGCGCTTTAGATGACACAACTACATATGCACAGATAAAATTCCATTACTCATAATGGCTATTTAGACAAAGAAAAAATGTATTAAATAATAATATGCAGATATATTTTTATACAAATAAATATTTTAATACGAATAAATATTTGATTCAAAATACTTGGCGCTTTGTTGAACAACGCTATTGACAACGCGTTGTTGATTTCGGCGGCCGCGGATAGCAACGATCGGGTATAAATTAGAGGACCGCAAAGGCAAATTCTTCTTCGCTGCTTCGAGAGAGAGGACGAGGTACACACACGGCCGCTCTCGAACAGCTTAGGGACTCCGGCAGGAGAGTTCGGCGATAATACCTGGACGCCTGCTGGAGGAACTAGAGCAGGGGTGTCGAACAGGCGGCTCGCGAGCCACAGTGGCTCTTTCTCTCTCCTCTTCGTGGCTCGCGGAGTGAGGAAGTTCGACAGCCCTGAACTAGAGTCTGTTCCTGGACGCTCGACCGGTATGGAGAGTACGGCGATAATACCTGGACGCCTACTGGTCGAGAGAGTACAGAGCATCTCTTTAGAACTAGAGGAGAGTTCGGGAGAATATGCCTGGACGCCCGTTCGATATGGAGAGTTCGGCGACAATACTTGGACGCCAATCGAACGGGAGAGTACAGATGGACCTCCTGGACGCCTCAGTAGATTAGAGAGGAGAGTACGGGAGATTATTCCTGGACGCCTGTTCGGTATGGAGAGTACAGCGATCACACCTGGACGCCTACCGAACGAGGAGAGTACAGAGTAACTCCTGGACGCCTCTGTAGATTAGAACCGCGAAAGTACAAAGTCCCTTTCCTGAATACCCTATCGTTGAGAGAGGAGAGTACGGGAGATTATTCTTGGACGCCTGTTCGTTATGGAGAGTTCGGCGACAATACCTGGACGCCAATCGAACGGGAGAGTACAGAGTAACTCCTGGACGCCTCATTAGATTAAAATCATGTACCATATGCACCTCGTCCATAATAACAACTGAAATTGTATAGATTCAGCGAGACACAATGTCTGTTTTTACGGAATTTGTAGCCCCTTCTTTCCAACCAACCATGTACTCCCTCCTAATACGAATAAATTTCGTCTGTCCAGAAATTTTCCAAACTCCTTACCAAATCCCGAGGCTACAGTAGTAGGTATTGCTTTGATGGAGAAATTTTCCACTTTCGTTGTTCCACTACTATCGTGATCAAACAAATGTAATTTTGCAATAAAAATTTGTTTGGAAGCAGTTATATCGACTTTCTTCATTGTGTTTGAATTTGAATTATCACAATTATTGCAGGTATCTTTCAAATTTTTCCATCCTGTGAAATTGTATTTTATTATATCTTGAAATTCGAATGGTTTACTTTTTAACATCTTGGGTAGTGCAAGATCTACCACACAATTTGTACTGATAGTAGTACTTGTGTAATTACAACTTAAACATCTTAATACCGTGGTAATTTCGTGTTGTACTGCATTCTTAATAAGAATCTCATGATCACAAAGAGAGGTAATAAACTCAGCTGCATCATGCAGCTGATTGTAAACGTATTTTTCTCCTGCGAATTGCCGTAATGATATTATGTTTGGATTTTGATCCGATTTATATTGGTCCATAAAGACTTTTATAATGTGATCGGCTTTTTCAGTCGACAATAAGTTTTCTCTTATGGATGAACAACATAATACGCATTGAATTCGGGAGACCTCTTACGTAGTATTGAGTGGTATCCACGATTTGATCATTAGTATTCTGACATTCGGATACATAATAATTAGGTACTGCCCAAACAGCATCACGAACATTGCGAACGCGGTTTTTAGAAATTGAAATAGTCATAAGATCGGGTCTATATTCTTTTCGCAATCTATTATACTCTATTATAGCCGATTCTTGCGCCTTTACGGAAGATGGATCATAATTGATAAGATGCAGTCCTTGTAATGTGGTCACCCGAGAAAGAGCATCGTAAATTTGTCCGCAAGTAAATATTGAATTACCTGCTTCTACGACAGCATTCTGCAAGCTTAGTCCTGGAATTTGTGAATAGTTATACCATAGCTGAGGCAAATCGGAAATTGTTTTCTGATAACGAACGCTCTATCCATTACTTCAAATTTAACACTAACACGTTCTATTATATGTTCTTGCCCCGTGGGTAATATAATTTTCAATTTTTCAACGTCATTATCAACACCTCGTGTAACTGAAACAAGTTTAGCAATGGTACCGTTGACAAGACCTAGTGTAACAACAATATTTCTTCTAATCATGATTTGCACTCCTGCTTTAACAATTACGACCCTTGCAAGTCCCGCCGTTCGGGAGCTATCGTCGTCATTATTGTTTAGTACCTTTGACACCCTTTTTTTCAAGTACAGTGCACAGTTCGTTGTATCATGAGCAATCAAATGGATTTCTTCGGACGGAAATCGACTCAGCATTGCAGCGTTCAAAACATCACACTGAACACATGTGGGAAGTAAACACACCGTATTAGATCCTACATTAAGCATGTAATCACTTAATTCCTTTAACCGGTCATTACAATTTGTCGCTTTGAAATTTAATTTCCTCGATTCTAAAAGCTTTGTATCCGAAGCGGTCACTACACCGATACGAATTCTCGACAAGATGTCTTTGTAAATATTATCACCCTGCTGTCGCATGTTTATTGTCAATTCGTCATAGCTAAACAAGTCAGACCATAAATTATAAGAACCTAATCCCCCAACATTTTTCTCTATACTCTTATTGCATAATTGTATAAAAGCAGGTGCTTCGTGAACAGGAGGAAGTTGTAGTAAGTCACCAAATAGCAGAATAGGTATTTTTCCGAACCAACCATCATCGGAATATGCAGTATCAAATATTTCTGTAAGTCGTAGATGTATGTACAGGAAAGTTACGTTAGAAACCATCGAAATTTCATCAATGATTACTAAAGCAACATTTTTGAGCTGATCTCGTACAATTTGAAGGGCTGCATCGCTAAGTTGCCTATACTGGGCTGTATGCCCATGTTCGACGGGTAATTGAAATAATCGGTGGATGGTAAGACCTTCGATATTAAAAGCTGCGATTCCAGTAGGAGCAGTTACTGCTGTGTCTTTTCCGATACTCTGCTTGATCCACTGTCTGATAGTTTTTATTAAAAAACTTTTCCCAGTGCCACCTTCTCCACTGACATCAAGTCTAAGAATGTTATCGTTAGATGTCAAGGACTTAGTAACTTTATCAAATATCCGCTTCTGATCATGGTTCAATTCCGAAATCATTTCTTGAAGATCACCACAGTCCAATTTGTTTTCCGTGTCTTTAAAATCTTTCATGGCACCAACAGTTTCAACGGGGACACACTCTAATGGGTGATCGCCTTGATCATTTTCTTCTTGTTCTACGGTATTCAACACGTTCTTTTCAATTTCTTCCTTCATATGATCACGCGCTTCTTGAATATCCGTTATTCGTTCGTGATATTGAACTGCTTCTGTCAATTGTGCTTCTAGCGACAAAAAAGCTTCAGCATATGTGTTAAATCCATTTTTCAATTCATCGGTGTTTCTCCATGATTTGAATAATAATAATAATAATGAGAAATAATAATTCTCAGGTTGGTTTTGAACATTCTACTTATAATGATTGATAAGATACCCCCTTTGCCTTTTTTTCAAAAACAAAGATGCACGGATTTCATAATATTCAGTTTTTTCAGACGGTCTAATTTTGGTAACATCATACCACATAGCAAAATCGTACAGATACATAGATTCTAATTCCTTAGGTCTGTTAGGATAGTGATCATCTACGAAGGATGGACAAAATATGTCTGTGGATTTACCATCCAGATCCTCAATTTCTTTGCGAGTTTTCAATTTCCTACTTCTCAGTATATTTACATCTAACCATCTAATAGTAGTACTGGGGTCAGTGCCATGCAATGATAATCCTAAAAGAGTATCAGCGCATTCGGGCGCTCCACATTCTCTATGATTTAGCATGCGCATTCCAAGGTTGTACAGAAGACTAGCCAATGACTTTGTAGAATTTATTGCTGCCATAGTGTCCGTAGCGTAACTTTTTTCCGACTTTGATACGTACTTAGTACAGTAACATGTTACCAACCCTGTCTTTTCCCCAATATATTGTATATCCATGTTACCTCTCCAAACCGTGAGAACGGGAGCATTATAATCATTGATACGGACTTCCTTTATTGAACGTGGAAGATCATAGAGTCTATCTTTTGCTTTCAATTGTTTTCTAGCACCTATAGAAACAGCCACGTCCCTTATTACCAAAGTATCTGCAACTGGACGTGGAAATGAAAATCTACATACTTTACAGAAGGAATTTTTAGTTTTTTTGTTGCGTAGGCAGTAGCTATTGCATTTATGCATTTGATGTGCAATTACACGATTATATAATTCTGGCGACACATGCGGTGATGGCAATCTGCAAGTGACGTATTTCATAATGAATCGTCCTACATCTTCCTTCGAAGATTTATCGATTATAGGAGCATCTTCAATCCAAATTAAAAGATGAAAATGTTGTGATCCTCTGCTTTGATATTCTCTGCGCCAAAAGTAATGAGTGACCTTGCCAATTGGATTGTCGGGCGAACAAATGAAATCCAGCATAGCGTGGAATGCATTATCTATAAATCGAGCAGTTGAAACGGGATCAGAAGCAATGAGTTCGTTCGGGGACATATTAGCCACCGATGGGCCGTTTACTTCACGAAGATATTCTATTAAATCTGTCCATAGCCACTCGCTTGGACTGAGCGTGAGGGACCATGTAGCTGGTCCATAATGGTGTATCATACAGTTCAAATCATTTCTCGGTTTTCGCCAATACTGTGCTGTATTACGTAATCTGGAAAATATAGTGTTCAAGTTCGTTTGTAGTTGATCTTTAGAGAGTTGCTCTAGCAAAGCAGCAGCTGTGTATTTGTCACGTGGGTTTACGACGTTCATTTTGTGAAAAATTCCAGCGTTCAATTGCCGCATATTGGTATCGTGTAATAAATGAAAAATATATTGCATGTTCAATCGAAATTGCGAATGCTTGGACATCAGTTTGGACTTAATGAATTCATGATCAGTTAAACGAACCAATCTTTCTTCATGCTGTCCATTCATTCCATAAGGATATAAATCTGGAAAACATTTCACATCTAATTGTTCAGCACGATGGCCCAACGGAATGTCATGAACTTTAAGCATTTGATAGAGTGCGGTAGCAGATTCATTAACCCTTTTGTCATACATTGCATAAATCGTAAACTGATCATAATATGAATCAGATTCTAACATTTGCGTCAATAATGCACGTTTGTTGTTTTCATCGATATTAAGTGTTTCACATTCCACGTCCTCGATAGGTTCATTATTATCATCATTGGCAACAACTTCTTCTTGAAATTCTGTATCTGCTAATTTGACACTCAGCAATAAATCGTGCGATTGTGGTAAAACAATTTCCGAGTATAGAGGATTATTAGCTTTCAACCATACTAAGGCATTCCATACTTTCTTCAAGTCAACTAACTTTTCCCAAACTATTTTAGCTTTTGTTGGAACGCCCCGCACCAATATGTATAATTCATGATTTTGATTTAAAGGTTCAGTCGAAGGACAGATTTTTTGTAAATTTTCTTGTAACGGCAAAGGAAGGTGAAATGTTCTCCCCTTTACTTTTGGAAACATATGTTTATGTGGTATATTTTTACGCATTACTGTATCCATTCTCACAATCGTTTGAAACGGTTTAGCTCTTTGAATGAGAATTCGTTCGTAATCATTCAACACTGCTATTTCTGGAACTGAACGTACATCAAGCTTATTTAAAATACATTTTGATGGAATGGAATCCTTACGAATTTTATCGTGACAATATCGGCAAATAAAATATATGTCACCAATTTTGTATCCAATATGATTTAACAATGTTTGCATTACATTTCCCTTATACGTTCTTTTAGAAGTATCAAACTTAAGAACCTCTCTTTCAAAACAAAGTTTCTCGCAGGAAACGCACGGAATGCGTGGTGTGTCCATAGACCGCTTTGTGAAAGCTCTAAATGCTAAATAATATCGAGATATAATCTCTTCTTCGTTCAAGCTTATGTCAGTACTATTATTTTGTAACGCTTTAGCTTCTTTCCGAGCTTGCAGTGTTATTGGTTCAAGTGTTTCAAGGTCATTATCGTTTAAGGCTTTGTCTAAAGTATGTAAATGGTCTTTATATATGTTCGCTATTTTGTATATCATTCTCTTCAAATGTCGTAAATCCGGAAAGTGAGGTGCCAAAATCTCAATGGCTAAAAAATTGGACTTACATAGTTTAGGGTTTATGTAACAACCATGAGAATGACCAAAATTTTCAGCATGCACTTTATTAGAACAGCTACTGATATGGTTGCTCAACTTATGTACCTTTTTTAATGAGCATTCTAACAATCGTTTGAAGAAATCCTGTAAATTATTCAGAATTTCAACATCTTTTGTTTTACAAAGATAACTACAATGCCACGCTTCTGTCTTCTTCTTCGATTGCAATACAGGTAGAACGTTTATAGTTTTCCCTTCCGAATTCAGTATGATTGATTCAGAACCGGTGAAAGTATGGTACGAAGTTTCTGCATAATATGATTCTGAAGAAGACGTATGTCTGGATTCTCCGCACAAAGCATTAATCCTGTCATCAACTTCTAAACATTCTGCTGCGCGCGTTAAGGAAACTTCCACTCTTTTTTTACAATCTTTCAACAGTTTCCTGATTTTCAAAATGTACTTTTGCCGAATATGAAAACACCATTTTATTATACGCTCAGCTTCCAATCTACTTGCTTCTCCGGACGGCATACTAATAATTTTTGAAAGTTTTCTGATATAAGTTTCTTTGTTATTTTTGGTTGCTATATTGTTATTTGTTACAGCAATATAACTATACTTTTTTATTATTTGCAAAGCAGCACGACGTTTTGCTACTTTATCATAATCATCTCTTTTCCGTATTTCATGATAATATACCTTCCGCTTTTTGGAGATAACTTCTTTATTCAGCTGATCATAATTTCTTTGCTTTCCGCATTTCACTTCTTTATTTGCGTCATAATGCACGTTTGCCTTCTTGAGTTTACCTTCTTTATTTACCTGACAATAATTTTTTCGCTTTCCGCATGTCACTTCTTTATTTGCGTCATAATACACTTTTCTCTTTTTTACTATATCTTCTTTGTGTGTGTTATAATATTAATAATTATAAAATTTTATGCTTTCCTCCCCTTTTTTACAATCTTTGCCTTGTTTCGTGTTACGCTCCCTTTTCTTTGCTTTATAAACAGCTTTTCTTTTTAAATTAATTTCCTCTTTACGTTCTTTATAATATTCATAATTATAAAGTTTTATGCTTTCCTCCCCTTTTTTACAATCTTTGCCTTGTTTCGTGTTACACTCCCCTTTATTTGCTTTATAAACAGCTTTTCTTTTTAAATTAATTTCCTCTTTACGTTCTTTATAATAATCAGTCATGTATTCATTGCTAATTTTTGGTTCCGAAACTAATGGTCGATCGATCTGAATTACATTTTTGTACATATGGTGCCGTTTTTGTCACTATCACTAAATACTACAGTTTGAACAGGGAATACTTTATTATAATCTGTTTCGGTAGTAACGTCACTTTGACCAATTTTAAATGGTGGATAATTTCCGCAAGAGGGATTTTTATTATTTATTGTATTACCAATTGCAGATTCATATTCATATATACAACGTGTCAATTGTTGATCCTGAATGCATGGAAAATGTTCTATGCGATTAGATTGAAACATTTGGATCAAATGTTGACGCATCATCGCATGAGTGTACGTTACCTTGTCTGGTAATATTTTGAATAATAACGAGACAGCAAATGCAATCGCAAAAACTCCGCATTCCCGAGTGTTGGGTTGGGCTTGTACACGTGGAAATTCAATAAATTCTTCGTCAATTGTACCGTCATGTTTGTTCAAAAATGGGTATAACTTTTCAAGAAAAATTTTATGATGATTATGCAATTTCGAGAAATTAAGAGAATCATAAATATAAACTCTTCTTTCATCATGTTTATACCCAGTCAGCCACATCCGTATTTGCAGATTTTGCTCAACGCCTGAGTACAAATGTTTGTGGCAGAAAGACTACAGATTTGATACAGGATTTGTTATATTCGATGATGAAAGCAGACTGACAGCAGAAAGCCGACATATTGTGCTGCCTTAACCTGCGAGCAGATTGGCGGCAGGATCTGCTGATACAATTTAATGGCAGAAATCGAGCAGACACTGCGCTCCGCGATCTGACGTCAGATAGGCAGCAGAAATACAGCAGATTCTGCTTACACAGTCTGCGAGCAGTTTGGCGGCAGACACTGCAGTGAATCTGCTGGTACAATTTAATGGCAGAAATCGAGCAGACCCTGCGCTCCGCGATCTGACGTCAGATAGGCAGCAGAAATACAGCAGATTCTGCTTACACAGTCTGCGAGCAGTTTGGCGGCAGACACTGCAGAGAATCTGCTGGTACAATTTAATGGCAGAAATCGAGCAGACCCTGCGCTCCGCGATCTGACGTCAGATAGGCAGCAGAAATACAACAGATTCTGCTTACATAGCCTGCGAGCAGTTTGGCGGCAGAAAGTAAGGAAAGTCTGCTGATACAATTTAATGGCAGGAATCGAGCAGATCTTGCGCTCCGCGATCTGACGTCAGATAGGCAGCAGAAATACAGCAGATTCTGCTGACATAGTTCACGACACGACCCCGCCAGGGCGCGATTGGGCGAGCGTTTCTCGCTTGCGAAATAGCACCGTCGCGGGAATAAGTGGCCGAGAGCTTGATCATTCAGGGCTCTCGAGTACGACTCGTATTTGCCGGCATTCCACTGCGGAGTATATATTTGGTATACCCGTCTGTAAGGGCGGTATTATCAGTCGTTGCTGAAGACGAAGATCGTCTTAAGCATCCGGCATCCTTTATTAATCTACTAGACTAGTAGAAGATGCCGCATGCTAAAAACTAAAAAACTATTGATGATAATACCGCCCTAAGACGACTGAATAAATAGTAGTTACCATTAATTCTTTTTTATTTGGAAGAACTGTCTTTCAAAGTTTAAATCATTATTTTGAGCCGACCTGGCATTCAATTCACTAACAACTTGCTAAGTAAAACATTAAAAATGTTATAATACCCGTTTAAATACATGGTTTACCAACTTTTCTTTCTTCCATAAAATATGGTAGGAATCAGATCTTTCAAGTCGGTCTTATAAACGTGTTCTATATATTATTTACGCTAAAGACTTTCGCACTGTTTTTAAATCTATACTATTATATAAAATTGCCTACTATGGCCGACATCAGGATCTGCTTGATTTCTGCCGCCAATTTGCGGGCGGTTTTTGTCAGCAAGATCTGATCGAAATCTGACATCAATCTGCGGTCAGATCCTGATGTCAGGCTCTGACCGCAGATCCATAGTCAAATGCGGACATAATAGGCACCGAATCTGACGTCAGAATCTGCTCTGTATCTTACACCAATCTGCCGTCAGATCGCGCTGCGCAGGATCTGCTCGATTTCTGCTCTCAATCTGCGGTCAGCCACGGCAGCAAGATCTGATCGAAATCTGACATCAATCTGCGATCAGATCCTGATGTCAGGCTCTGACCACAAAACCATAGTCAAATGCGGACATAGTAGGACCCGAATCTGACGTCAGAATATACTCGAATCTGACATCAATCTGTCGTTAGACTGCAGTCAGTTTGTTTACTGGGTAGAAGCTACAAACCCAGTGTCCCCCTGCATTGGTTTTAAAATCTTTGCATTGGTGCAAAATCTGTATGTGATCCTGATTTTCAGGAACTGGTTGAATTGTAGCAGGCAATTGAACTCTCCACGTCTCGCGTGGTTTATAATTAGAATTAGCTTCTAATAATTTATGAAAATATTCGATATGATCATCTGCTAACCATTCGCCATTAATGATAATTTGCATATTATTAACACTGAGCGGTAAGATATTAATACTGCGATTAATTACAGACATGACGAATTATACTTTTATTTATATATATAATTTATATATTTTATATATAATATAAGGTGGTTTGATTATGATTCAATAATATATATAATACTTTTATTTATATTTATATATATAATTATGATTCAATAATAATATAATATATATAAGCGTGGCGGTTATGCGCTCGCGGATGATCAACTTTATTGAAAGTGGTTATACTCGAGACAAGGCGCACTGCAGCCTATCGAGTGATGTTGTAAATTAAGGCGCATAAGTATGCAGCCAATAAAGCTTACTCGGAATAGCGCACAGCAGCTGCTCGAGTGTATTTTATGTGTTTTTGAAATACTCCAACCTGTAAAAAAACGAGGAATTTGTAATAAACACTAATATCATACGTATTATTATAAATAAATGTAAAGGTCACTTACCAAATATAATAATAATATTTTTAATTCTGTTTCTCCTACTACGGAGAATATCTCCTACTACGGAGAATAAAATGTTCTTCCAAGGGTCTTGATACTAAAAAGATAAACATTTCTTTAAAAAAATTAGCAAAAATTTGCGCAGACTATTATTTAACACGTGTAATGAAACGACAATAACCTATTCGTTACAAATATGTTTGTTTCATTATGCGTACAGCTGAATTAAAATAATAATGTCTGTATACACGTAATGAAACAAAATAACCTATTCGTTGAAAATATGTTCGTTTCATTATGCGTACAGCTTAATTAATAATAATGTCTGCATACACGTGTAATGAAACAATAACCTTTGCAGCCATTGACCAATGACCCTGACGATCTTAGCGTACTTACACCCGGTCACTTCCTGATCGGGGAGGCCCTCACCGCGTTGCCGGAACCAAACCTGGAAGAACTCCCAGTAAACCGTCTCTCCCGCTGGCAGCTCGTTCAACGGGTGCAACAACAATTTTGGCGATTATGGGCACGGGACTACCTGAACACGCTGCAGACTCGTGTTAAGTGGACACACCCGCTACCGTCTATTAAAGCAGGTGAATTGTGCCTGATTAAAAGCGAGTTGCAGCCTCCATCCAAGTGGCCACTTGCACGTGTAATGCAAGTGCATCAGGGCGCGGACGGGCTCGTGCGCGTGGCCACCGTGAAAACCGCGCTATCAGAATTCACGCGGCCGGTACATAAACTGATTTTAATGCCGTCCGACGACAACCCAGAAACCGATTCTAAGAACCACTCGTCTAACAACAACATTCGTGACCTCAATTCGGACGCACACTAGATTCCGCTATGGTCGAATCACTGAAATCGGGATAAGACGCGTAACATATGCTACTTATAAGACTATCGCTACTTACCGTGTGCGCGTCTTATCCGCCCGACTCTTCGCTGTCGAACCACGTTCACATCTTCCCATGGACACGATCAACGATCGATGCACTTTGTACCGTTAAAAACGCTCACTAATGCTGTGCTACTAGGCACACCGCTATTGCCGAAACACCGTGAGGCCGGGTCTCGGGGCAACTTAATTCATTCACGCTCGACCCAACCGCGTCTCCCAACAACTACTGAATGGGAGGCTTCTACCAATAGGCATTGGGAAATTTCGTCATACTGACAAAGGCGGGCGGGAATGTTTGGGATTGGCCCAAACGGCCACGGGCCAAGCCAGCGTCGGATTCGCAACCGATTCCGCGCGCTATTCAAGCAAACCAGCGCGGCCAAATCACGGTGCACACGGCCGCGGTGATGTGATCGGTCGAGACATCTGTTGACGCGCACCTCACCTAATTAGGCAGCTGTCCCACTCCATCGCGCGAGATGTTGCCTCGCCGGTGGGCTCTTTGTCCATCGCGAGAAGAACAGCTGTTGGGTGGGGTGTCGACGTCACAGAATTCGGCGAAACGGCCGATTCGTCACCGCGGTCGTCTCTATCTTCCGAGAACTGTTGACGCGACACCTTGCCGTTAGAACTTTTCTCGTACGCTCTTTCTACTGGAACTTCCAGAACGCTAAACCTCGAACTGCTCAGTTCCTACTCTATTTCGCGTACTTGCGTGTTAACTTAGACTAAGTGATTGTTTAATTGTGACTATAATAATAGATCTAGCTGTAAATATCTGTGTATTTGTGTTGTAAATACAGAGTGACCGTGACCTTACTTTTTAAATATAACGACTATTCTTAAGGCTAGCTTATAATCCTATCTTATCCTAATACTTAGTCTAACGTAGTCGAGGCTTTGACGTTTAGTGCTGAACATTTTGGTCCTTCGAGCCGGATCCGGTAAAATCGCGAGAACTTTCGAGTGATCGGTTCCGGAATTTTCTATCGCGACCACGTGGTGACACCATCATCTTCGATCTTCACGATGGCCGACAAAATCAACGCCCAGATTGAGGTGTTCCACCGCTTAACCAGGGTCTATGACAACCTGAAGAAGAAGGGTATGGCAAACATTACGAGTGGAATGATACAAGCGCGATTAACTATGCTTGAAAGTCATTGGAAACAGTTCATGACTCAGCACTCCGATCTGATGGAGTCGCGAACCGCAGAACAAGAGAAGCACGATTATTTTACCAAAGACTGCTTTAGCATAGCTGAGGAATCCTTTATGGACCAGCAGGCCAAGCTCCTCGATCTGCGCGAGGAACTCATCGGTACTCAGCCTCACGCTACCAACACGACGCTATCGTCGGGCCACGCCGAAGGCGGCGAACTTCGGCAACGCGCTTTGTTGCCACGCATCAACTTGCCGACCTTTGACGGCCGATATAGCGACTGGGCTCCTTTCCACGACCTATTCGTATCGCTGGTGATGCAGGATACGTCACTAAAGAATGTCGACCGCTTCCATTATCTTCGGGGCTGCCTAAGTGGCGAAGCGGCCGACTTAATTCGAAATATCAAGACGACTGAGTCGAACTTTAAACGTGCTTGGGCGACGCTCCAGGAACGGTTTCAAAACAAACGACGCATGGTGCGTTCACTGTTGGTGAGTCTCACTGACCTTCAACCGGTTAAGGAGGAATCGTCCACGGAGTTGAAGCAGCTGTATTACGCTACGTGGGACATCGTCGACGCGCTCGCCGACATGGACCGACCAGATCTGACGGATTGGATCGTCCATTTAACAGTGGACCGACTAGACCTGCAATCACGTCGTGAATGGGAGACTAGCCTTGGCGCCACTACGGAACCACCTACCTTGGCGGAACTGAAGAAGTTCATCAACGCACGCATCCATAGCGTGGAAGCCCTGGAGGATCGACGAGCCAAGCAGCAAGTCGAAAATATGAGCAAGGGGCAATCGGGATCCAAACCTGCGCAGGTACATCAGGTCTCCACTGGACGAGAACCATTCAAGGATTGTGGACTGTGCAGGGGTCCACACTACATGCTCTTCTGCCCTCGCTATCAGTCTAAGTCGCAGGTTGAACGGAAGGAGACCCTCACTTCGCTACAACGCTGCCTGAACTGTTTAGGTAAGCACAACATAACTGACTGCCCCTCTAATAAACGCTGTCAAAAGTGTGCAGAAAAGCATCATACCTCGATCCACGACACATTTGGTGTCCCACTCGAAGCCACGGTACAGCACGTCACGCAACCCCACGGTCCCGTGCGGACCGTGATACTAGGGACGGCCAGAGTACGTGCGTATACGCCAGCTGGACAATACGCCACCGTCCGAGCTCTGATCGACCCTGGTAGTGAGGTCTCACTCATCTCCGACCAGCTCGTCAAGCACCTGGGACTCAAGCGACAACGAACTCATCTCCCGTTGACATTCGCTGGAGGCGTGCGCTCTCATCGCACGCGTGGATTGGTGTGGACCGAGGTGACGGCGGATCAGGATCAGCGCAGTGGAGTGCGAGTCCCTACCTTTGCCCTGGCTAACCTATCTAACTACAGGCCTCGCCCCTTACCTGAATTGGACTGCTGGACTCATCTGCATGGCTTACAATGGGCCGATCAATTCCAGACGAACCAGGACCCCGTTGAACTGCTACTCGGGGCTGACATCTACAATGAGATTCTCCTCGACGGCGTACGCAAGGGTCCACCAGGCTCACCCTTAGCTCAGGAAACTATCTTCGGGTGGATTCTTACTGGAGGAGTCAGGGGACTGCATCCGCCGACTCTGGATCAACTGAGCCCTACGGTACAATTCTGTTCAGTGCAGGCCGACTTGACAAGTCTGCTAGAACGATTTTGGGAACAGGAGGAAGTCCACGCAGAGCAGACTTTGACACCCGACGAACAGGCCTGTGAGGATCATTTCCTCTCGACTTATCGACGCACATCCGAGGGACGATTCATCGTCCGACTTCCATTTCGGAGTCGACCAGAGCTGGGCGGGTCTAGAAATGTCGCCCTACGCACGCTGATGTCGATGCAGCCACGATTCCAACGGGACCCCGAGTTCCATAAAGCCTACAAGGAATTCATGCAAGAATACGAGAACCTCGGGCACATGCAAGCGACCAAACTGGCCCCGGCCGACGCGGGTTATTACCTACCACACCATGGAGTCATGAAGGCAACTAGCACCACGACGAAGCTTCGCGTCGTGTTCAATGGCTCCATGCCAACCAGCTCTGGTAAGTCGCTCAACGAATTTTTTCATGTCGGCGCTAATCTGCTACCAGTACTGGCGGACGTCTTACTCCGCTGGCGAAGGCACCCAGTTGTCTTCGTCGCCGACGTTGAAAAAATGTACCGGCAGATTGTAGTACACCCGGACGATCGGGATTTTCAACGAATACTCTGGAGTAGAAGTCCTGGCAGACAAGTAACGGAGTTTCAGTTATGCACAGTAACATACGGCTTAGCATGTGCACCTTACCTGGCCCTACGATGTTTACAGCAACTAGCTAAGGACGAGTCCACACGCTACCCAGCCGGCTCCCGGACACTGTTATCCGACGTCTACATGGACGACGTTCTGTCCGGCTCCCCCACTGTTGAAGAGGCCCGATGTCTCCAAGTGGAACTGACTCGACTTTGCAAGGCGGGCGGCTTCCGGCTACGGAAATGGGCATCGAATTCGCAAGCTTTTCTACAAGGTATCGCTAGCGACGACCTAGGAGACTCACGTCAATGGGACACGGACACTACCCACTGTGTACTAGGAATCCAGTGGCTTCCCGAGGGTGACCGATTCCGTGTTCGCTGCCTCCAGGACTGCCCGTCTGCAAAGTTCACGAAGCGCATCGTGCTCAGCCAAGCAGCCCAGATCTTCGACCCACTGGGTTGGCTTTCACCTGTCACAGTGCGGGCAAAGATATTTATTCAGTCACTTTGGCTACTCAAGACTAACTGGGACGAGCCCCTTCCTCCAACTGAGGAGGGCTTGTGGAGTGACTTCATCGGCACTCTACCTGCCCTGCGTGACGTCCAAATTCCCCGGTGGTTAGGGCTGACCCCGAACTCACAAGCCATTGAGGTCCACGGATTTTCAGATGCTTCTGAACGAGCCTTCTCGGCTGTGGCCTACCTGCGAGTCACTACGACCAGCGGTCAGCGACAGATCAGCTTCATCACCGCGAAGACAAAGGTCGCCCCACTCAAGCGAGTATCGCTCCCGAGGCTTGAATTATGCGGCGCTCACTTACTCACTCGACTGGTCGCTAGAACCATGAAGACGCTGGGATTGTCGGCTGCTGCTGTCCACCTATGGACAGATTCTCTGATTACGCTAGGCTGGATCCAATCGCACTCAAGTAAATGGCCCACTTACGTAGCCAACAGGGTAGCAGACATCCAACGTACTCTGCCGAGCGCTCGGTGGCATCACATCCGGAGTCAGGACAATCCGGCGGATTGTGCTTCCCGGGGACTGTCACCGACAGAGCTACCGAACCATCCACTGTGGTGGACCGGCCCAGCGTGGCTAGCTGTCACGGATCACTGGATCAGTGAGGAGTTTCCGACCCCCGACCAGGACCTGGATGAACCACGCCAAACGCTACACATCCAAGCAGAGCAAGAAAGCGAGGTGAGCACATTCCTTGCACGATTTTCAAAATTTCGACGTCTTCTCAGAGTAACGGCGTGGTGCTGCCGGTGGCTATGCAAGCATCAGGGGACACGGAAACCCTACCTCACTGGCCATGAGCTCCAGGAGGCGCAACTTCGGCTGGTGCGGCTGGTGCAGGAGCAATCCTTCGCTCAGGAGCTCGGCGACTTCCGAGCCAAGCGAGCGATTTCGACCAAGAGTCACCTGCTTCGCCTCAATCCATTCGTCGACGGGGACGGCATCCTGCGTGTCGGCGGGCGGCTGCAGCACTCTCTTCTCGCCTTCAACAGCAAGCATCCAGCCATACTGCCTGCAGAATCACACCTAACCAAGCTTTGGATCGACCAGGCGCACCGACGATGTCTGCACGGCGGCATCCAACTCACCCTGTCTACACTGCGCCAACACTGCTGGGTCATTCGAGGACGGCCATTGGTGAAGGCGTTCATCCACCGCTGTCCCACCTGCGTGCGTTGGAGAGGCAGCAGCATGAGTCAACTCATGGGTAATCTCCCCTCGGCTCGCGTAACTCCCTGTCGACCCTTCTCGCGAGTAGGCATTGACTATGCCGGCCCCATCCTCTTACGAACTAGTAAAGGACGCGGACAGCATGCGTACAAGGGCTACATTGCGCTATTTGTCTGCCTCGCGACAAAGGCAGTTCACTTGGAGGTGGTGTCGGACGGTACGACGGATGCCTTTCTCGCTGCCCTACGACGATTCATCTCCCGACGAGGCCGATGCAGTCAAATACTAAGCGACTGCGGAACTGCATTTGTGGGAGCAGATAGAGAGTTACGGGCCCTGCTGCAGGCCACAAACTCAAGCCAACTCTTGGACGCAGTGGCTAACGAGGGGATCGAGTGGACATTCAATCCACCTGCAGCTCCACACTTCGGCGGAATCTGGGAGGCGGCGGTCAAATCCGTCAAACACCACCTCCGACGTGTAATAGGTGAACACAAACTCACCTATGAGGAAATGGCCACATTACTCACCGAAATTGAAGCCTGCCTAAACTCACGTCCTTTGCAGCCATTGACCAATGACCCTGACGATCTTAGCGTACTTACACCCGGTCACTTCCTGATCGGGGAGGCCCTCACCGCGTTGCCGGAACCAAACCTGGAAGAACTCCCAGTAAACCGTCTCTCCCGCTGGCAGCTCGTTCAACGGGTGCAACAACAATTTTGGCGATTATGGGCACGGGACTACCTGAACACGCTGCAGACTCGTGTTAAGTGGACACACCCGCTACCGTCTATTAAAGCAGGTGAATTGTGCCTGATTAAAAGCGAGTTGCAGCCTCCATCCAAGTGGCCACTTGCACGTGTAATGCAAGTGCATCAGGGCGCGGACGGGCTCGTGCGCGTGGCCACCGTGAAAACCGCGCTATCAGAATTCACGCGGCCGGTACATAAACTGATTTTAATGCCGTCCGACGACAACCCAGAAACCGATTCTAAGAACCACTCGTCTAACAACAACATTCGTGACCTCAATTCGGACGCACACTAGATTCCGCTATGGTCGAATCACTGAAATCGGGATAAGACGCGTAACATATGCTACTTATAAGACTATCGCTACTTACCGTGTGCGCGTCTTATCCGCCCGACTCTTCGCTGTCGAACCACGTTCACATCTTCCCATGGACACGATCAACGATCGATGCACTTTGTACCGTTAAAAACGCTCACTAATGCTGTGCTACTAGGCACACCGCTATTGCCGAAACACCGTGAGGCCGGGTCTCGGGGCAACTTAATTCATTCACGCTCGACCCAACCGCGTCTCCCAACAACTACTGAATGGGAGGCTTCTACCAATAGGCATTGGGAAATTTCGTCATACTGACAAAGGCGGGCGGGAATGTTTGGGATTGGCCCAAACGGCCACGGGCCAAGCCAGCGTCGGATTCGCAACCGATTCCGCGCGCTATTCAAGCAAACCAGCGCGGCCAAATCACGGTGCACACGGCCGCGGTGATGTGATCGGTCGAGACATCTGTTGACGCGCACCTCACCTAATTAGGCAGCTGTCCCACTCCATCGCGCGAGATGTTGCCTCGCCGGTGGGCTCTTTGTCCATCGCGAGAAGAACAGCTGTTGGGTGGGGTGTCGACGTCACAGAATTCGGCGAAACGGCCGATTCGTCACCGCGGTCGTCTCTATCTTCCGAGAACTGTTGACGCGACACCTTGCCGTTAGAACTTTTCTCGTACGCTCTTTCTACTGGAACTTCCAGAACGCTAAACCTCGAACTGCTCAGTTCCTACTCTATTTCGCGTACTTGCGTGTTAACTTAGACTAAGTGATTGTTTAATTGTGACTATAATAATAGATCTAGCTGTAAATATCTGTGTATTTGTGTTGTAAATACAGAGTGACCGTGACCTTACTTTTTAAATATAACGACTATTCTTAAGGCTAGCTTATAATCCTATCTTATCCTAATACTTAGTCTAACGTAGTCGAGGCTTTGACGTTTAGTGCTGAACACTAACGAATGGGCATGTAAGCTACGACATTTTCAAAGTCATTGGTAGGCACTTTCCCTACATTATGTCGACGTGCGTTACGAAAAGTAGGACGTTTCAATTTTCTTACGAATCTATCACGTTTCGGTTTGCCACGAAGAATAGCACGTTTTGGATTACACTACAGACTGCAAAATTATTACGTTTCAGCGCGTGGTCAGTTTAAAAGAATTCAACTGTTGAAAATATTGTTTAATAAATACCTAATAATTCCATCTATAATCTCTATACTACCCAGTACCCAGCAAAGAATAATTTTCTCATAGTTCGGTTACTTAATTCTAAATAAAATCACGGCATCTACTTAAAGTTACATAAAGGCATCTTATAGTTTAACAATTTACATGTTTACATATTTTTACTTACAATTATTACCAACCATTCAAATTTGCTTCTTTCCATTGCTGCATATGGTAAGTACGTACTACTTTTCGTGAAAAATCACACAAACGTGCTAGTTTTCGCAGCGAAAACCGAAACGTGCTAGTTTTCACAGCGAAAACTGGAACGTGCTAGTTTTTGTAAGAAAATTGAAACGTTCTACTTTTCGTAACGCACGTCAAAGTATAAGTGGAAATAGACCGTAATTCTATATAGCCAGTAAAAGAAAAAATAAGAAGATATTATTTGATACACACGTTGAAGCATATTCTACTTGTAACGCCAAAGATTAGTAATAGGAAACACATCTGAGTTAAAATATGTTTCTATATATCCAATATCTTCTTATTGTATTACTTGTTATACAGTTATTACGGTTTAAGTCCACTGATACTTAACGTAGGCAAAGTGCCTATTAAAGACTTCCATAAAGTTTAAATTTTCATTTACGTTCAACTCAGAAGTTAGAATATGCTTCAATGTGTCCACCAAATATCTTCTTGTTGTTTTACTTGCTATACAATTACGGTCCACTTCCTCTGATAGTTAACGTATGACTTTTTTCTATCATAAGCCGTTTTTATAAACTCTTGTTTCTTTTACTAATTAATTGTTTATTAATTTTTGTAGAATGGACAGGGGGCTGCCTTTCTAAATAGTAAGTTTCATTAACAATTAACAATAAACCTACAGTAGAATTAAATTCATTATTTAATTAATAACAATAATAACAATTTTTTCTATATACATTTATTCAAATTTATATTTCCAGATACAGAGGAGGATAAAATAATATTGATAGCTGCAAACAATGTTAGCCAGTCGGACATACCCAACGGCAGCCACTCGGCTGTATCTAATAATGGCAGCCATTCGGGTATACCTAATTGCAGACACTCGGCTGTACCCAGGGGCACCCAGCTATCAGACGCGCTATCGCTGACACTGGGTGCCTCAACTATAACACCAACGCCGTCACCGTCACCACAATGTCCATCAGGCCCGGCCACGGCACATGGTATCAATTCTTATTAATTCTTTCATTAGTTTAAAAATTAAGATATATTTTCATAAGAAATATCCAGATTTGAGCATTAATTAATTATATTTATTTTTTTTATATTTACATAACAGATCAAATAATAAAAGTGCCAATTATTTGTAAGTGCTAATTATTTTATATATACTACTAATTACAGGAGGATATGCGACGCGCCGCCACAAGCGGAGTGGTGTGCAAGTCAGAGCCCAACAACAACGTTGGGCCGCACTGAAAATTGTGCGCGACCAGGCTAGAAGCCTGCGCGCACAAGCCAGCACGATCCAAACCTTAATCGTGGATCAGTGCCGTGGCCGGGGTCGTGGCCGGAGTCGTGGCCGGGGTCGCGGTCGGGGCCGTGGCGAACCCAACATGTAAGCTGTCGTATATATAAAAGAAGTTCACGTCTCCATTTTTAATTATTTTATATTTTATGTTTGAAATTGATACGTTAGTCCAGGCTGGTCCAGGTGGGCGGTCCGAGGACGCTAGCTTCCATAGCGTCTTCTACGTGCTGCGTGGAAGAGGGTGCTCGAAGCCATTGAAGCGGCGGGCGTGCCACGGACAAGGAAAACTCTAGTAGTGTGCGCTTGAATCCTAAAGGTGAAGTTCCACGGCTCGTGGCTCGGTTCGTCGCTTGGCTCGTCCAGGTCCGGCGAACCGACGGGCCACGCGCCGTTGAACTGCACCTTAAGGGTACAAGGCTACACGCACACTACTAGAGATTTCCATATCCGTGGCATGTCCGTCACTTCATTGACTTCGAGCACCCTCTTCCACGCAGCACGGAAGAAGACGCTATGGAAACTGAAGCTAGCGTCCTCGGACCGCCCACCTGGACCAGCCTGAGTTAGTCTGTATCTACCGCACCGAATAGCGAATGATTATATTTTATATATTTTATGTTTGTCACAAAATAATCGTTAGTCTATACCAGGCCTGCCGTTTCCGGTCGCGGTGTATGAGAGGTGTGTGGAAAGTGAGTCGTGGTTAAGGTGTGGGAAAAGTGTGGAAAAGAGGTGAAAGGCAGAATAGAGTGAGAGTGGGGAGGTAGGGGGAGAGGTGTGGAGAGGAGAGAGATAAGAAGGGAAGGGCAAGGGCTGGGGGTGAAAGGGATATAGGAGGGATAAGGAAAATTTTGGAGGTTAGGTGATAGAGGTGGGAGAATTAGGCGGGAAGGAGCAAGGAGAGCATCAGAGGTGACACCTGTAGGAGAGGATAAGAGGTAGAGGTGCTGATAAGGAAGGCGGGAATTTTTGAACGGGGGAAAAAGGAATTAAGAGAATGTTAAAAGGGAAGATGGATGGGATGGGGGTGGGTGAGAATGGGGGAGAAGGGAAAATGGGGGGAGAGGGGAGTAGAGGGAGTGAGAAGGAAAAGTACAAGGGAAGTGAAGTGAGAAGGGAAAGGGAGAGGAAGGACAGTGGTAGTAGTATGGGGAGTAGTGTGGGGAGTGTAGAGAGTTGTTGGGGAAAAAAAAGAGGGAGAGAGGAGGAGGTGGGACGAGGGAGGGGGATGGGAGGGTAGAGTTTAAGAGGAGCGGGAAAACGATCAGGTCGCCGGTAAAAGGGGACGAAATGAGGAGACAGCAGGGGGGAGGGGGGATAGAAGAAAGGTTGATGGAGCTGGTAATGGAGATAAGGGAGATGAAAGAGGAGACGAGGAGAGAAAGGGAGGAAAGAAGAAGGATAGAGGAGGAATGGAGAGCGGAAAGAAGGAAGTGGGAAGAGTGGAGGAGGGAAGAGAAGGCAAGAAGGGAAGGAATAGAGGAAAAGTTAGAGAAGTTGGAAAGCAGGGTTGGGAGGATGGTGGAAGTGATGGAGGGGGTAGAGGAACGGGGAAAGGGGGGGAGAGGGGGAAAGGAGATGATGGAGGAAGGACAGGTGGAGGAATGGAGACTGAGGCTGAGAAAGATGGAGGTGAAGCAGGATAAGAAGGAGAGAAGGCAGAAGGAACAATGTGATAATAAGGGGTTTGGGGGTGGAGGGAAGGGAAGTAGAGGAGGGTGTGAAGAAGTTATGGGGGAAGTTCGGATTGGATGAGGGAGGGGTAAAGGAAGTGACAAAGATAGGGAAAGCCGGAGGGAATGGACGAGGAATGGTGCTCGTGAAATTAGCAGGGAGGGAAGAGAAGAGGAAAGCAATGGAGGCGAGGAAAAAGCTGAAGGCTGGGAAAGAGAGGATTGAGGACGACCTCACGGAGGAGGAGAGAAGAGGGAAATGGAAGATAGAGAGAGAGGCGGAAGAGGAGAGGAGGAGGGGGAATAATGTACAAATAGGGTACATGAAAATGTGGGTGAACGGGAGGTTGAAGAGATGGGACGAGGTGTGCGAGAAATGGATGGAGGAGCAGGGAAACGAGAAGGGAGGGAGAGGAGGAGGGGAGAGAGGTTAGGGGGGGGGGGTGGAGAGGAGGCAAGGATAGGAAGAAATAAGGTGGCCTTTTGGAACGTAGCGGGGGTAAAGAACAAAGATGTGGAGTTCTGGAAAGGGTTAGAGGAATGGGATGTAGTGGTCCTATGTGAGACGTGGGTGGAGGAAAAAGACTGGGAAAAAGTGAGGAATAAGATGCCAAAAGGATATGTGTGGGAGAAGCAGTGGGCAAAGAGGGAGAGTAAGAAAGGAAGGGCAATGGGGGGTATGATAATGGGGGTGAGGAAGGGGTTGGAAACAAGGGAGGAGGAGGAAGGGGAGAAAGAGGGGATAATAACGAAGAAGGTGAAAATGGGAGGGGAATGGTGGAGGGTGGTGGGGGTATACGTAAATAAGGATATGCAGATGAAGCTGGAGGAATTGAAGGAGTGGACGGAGGGGAGAGAGGAAGGAGTAAGAGTGGTGATAGGGGGAGATTTCAACGCAAGGACCGGAGGTGAAGGGGGGGCGAGATATGGGGGGGGGGGAGATGAGGGAGAGATGGTGGTGGAAAGTAGGAGGTCTAAGGACAAAGAGGTGAATGGAGAGGGGAGGAGGTTATGTGGCTATTTGGGTGAGAGGGGGTGGGGGATAATTAACGGAAATGTAGAAGGGGATGAGGACGGCGAGTGGACCTACACGGGTGGGAGGGGGAATTCAGTAATTGATTACGTGTTGGGGAATGAGGAGACGAGGGAGAGGGTAGAGAGAATGGAAGTGGGTGAGAGGGTGGATTCAGACCATCACCCAGTGGTAGTATGGTTGAAGGGGGAATGCACGGATGGGGAGGGAAGGGGGGGAAAAGGGAGAGGGAAAAGGGGTAGGGAGGGGGAACTGGACAGAGGAGGGGAGAGAGGAGTTTATAATGTTATTTGGTAAGAGAAAGGGAGGAGATAGAGGGAGTCAGGAAGGATGGGGGGAGCTGAGGGATAGCGTAAAAGGCGTGATAGGGAAGATGGGGCAAGGAAGTGAGAGGGGAGGAAGGAGAGGGTGGTGGGATAAAGAGTGTAAGGAGAAGAAGCGGGAGGTGAGACGGGAGCTGAAGCGGTGGAGGAGGGAGGGTGGAGATGGAGAAGAGTATAGGGTAAAGAAGAAGGAATATAGATGCATGTGTGAGGCGAAAAAGAGGGAGGAAGCAGAGAGGTGGGAGAAGGAGGTAGAGGGGGAGAAGACGGAAGGGCAGGCATGGAAAGTAATAAATAGAGAGAGGAGGAGAAGAAGGAGGGTGGAGGAGGGTATAAAAATGGAGGAATGGGAGGAGTATTTTAAGGGGTTATTAGGGGGGGTAGAATGGAGGGTGAGAAAAGGGGGGGAAAGAGGGAGGGGGGAGGACGAGGAGGGGGAGCTGAGTAAGGAGGAAGTGAGAAGGGTGGTGAGGAATCTGAAGGAGGGTAAGGCGGGAGGGGGGGATGGTATAGCTAATGAGGTATGGAAATATGGGGGGGAAGAGGTGCAGGATTGGCTATGGGAAATATGTAATAAGGTATGGAAGGGGGAAGGGTGGGTGGAAGAGTGGAGGGAAGGAATAGTGGTACCGGTGATGAAGAAAGGGAACGGAAAGAGGGGTACACGGAAGGAGGACTACAGGGGGGTTACGCTGACGCAGACGGCGTACAAAGTGTACGCGTCGGTGTTGGCGGAAAGATTAAGGGAGGAAGTGGAGGAAAAGAAGTTACTGCCACCGAGTCAAGCCAGCTTTAGGAGAGGTTTAGGATGTATTGATAACATCTATGTTTTAAACTATATAATAAACAGGCAGGTGATGAGGAAGGAGAGAAAGCTGGTGATCTTCTTTATAGACCTAAAGGCGGCTTTTAACTCGGTGGACAGGGAGGTGTTAGTGAGGGCGCTGCGGAGGAGAGGGGCGAGAGAGGGGCTAGTGGAAAGATGTGAGGAGGTGCTGAAGGAAACGGTGTGTAGGGTGAGAGTGGGAGAGGAGGTAGGGAGGGAATTCTGGACAGCTAGGGGAGTTAGACAGGGATGTCCGCTGAGCCCGAGTTTATTTACATTGTTGCTGGCGGATTTAGACGAGGAGTTAGAGAGGGGAGGATGGGGAGGGGTGAAGTTAGGAGGAAAGAAAATGTATACGCTGGCATATGCGGATGATGTGGCGCTGGTAGCGGAAGAGGAGGAGGGAATGAAGGGGACGATGGCTAGGCTGGAAAGATATTTGGATGGGAAGGGGTTGCAACTAAATGTGGGGAAATCAAAGGTAATGAGGTGTAGGAGGGGGGGGGAGGGAGGTGGAAAAAGGTGGTGTGGAGGTGGAAGGGAAAGGTGGTGGAGGAGGTGAGGGAATATAAATATCTGGGGTATACGTTGATGGCAAATGGGGGACAGGAGGCACATGTGGGGGAGAGGGTGAGAAAGGCGGCGGGGGTGATGGGGCAGGTGTGGGGTATCGGAAAAAGGAGGTTTGGGAACGACTGGGGAAAAAGGGTGTGGATGTTCGATAGGTTGGTATGGGCGACGGTGGGATATGGAGTGGAGATATGGGGGTGGAGGGAAAGGGAGAGGGTGGAGGGGTTACAGGAGAGATTCCTAAGATGGGTATTGGGGGTGGAGTGGTGTACACCGGGTGAGGGAGGAGTTGCAGCGGGACATGATGAAGGGAAGGGCGGGGATGAGGGCTTGGGCTTATGAGAGGAAGTTGGAGGAGGGGCAAGGCGGGGAATTGGCAAGGAAATGCTGGGAAGAAATAAAAGGTAGAGCGAAAAGGGGGAAGGTGTTGGGAGGATGGGAGGAGGAAAGAAAGGGGTTTTTTGAGGAGAAAGGGTGGACAGTGGAAGAAGTGGAACTCATGAGGGGAAGGGGGGAATTGAGGGGGGAGGAGTTGGTATGTAGGGGAAGGAAGTTAGAGGAGGTGGAAAGATGGAAGAGGATTGGGGAATCAAAATATAATAGGTGGTATGGGATGGTAAAAGGGGTGGGGGTGCCGGGGTATTTAAAGAAGGGGTGGGGTGAAAGCAGGTGGAGGCGAGTGGCAAGATTTAGGCTGGGTAATGAGATGAAGAGAGGGAGGTATTGGGAAAAGGAGGAGGATAGAAAATGCAGGGTGTGTGGGTGGGGGGAGGAGACGTGGGAGCACGTGTGGGAGAGGTGTACTGATTGGGGGAAGGATAGAGGGTGGCAGGAAATGGTGAGGGAGGTGTTGAGTGATGAGGGAGGGGGGGAGGAGTGGATGAGGAAGATAGAGGAAAGGAGGGGAGGTGGAGTGGAGGAATGGAAGGCTAAGGATTGAGAGTGAAAGGAAGGCGAGCGGAAGCGGAGGTCACAAGATAGGGAAGAGAGGGCGAGGGAAAGCGTGCGTGGCGGTGGCAGGCGAGGGAAAGCGTGCGTGGCGGTGGCAGGCGAGGGAAAGCGTGCGTGGCGGTGGCAGGCGAGCGAGCGAAGGAGATTAGGTTAAGTGCGAGTAGTTTGTAAGGATAGATGTAAGAGAAGTAGGTGTAAGAATTGTAAACCCTGAGGGGACGCAATAAAGACTATATATACTATACCAGGCCTGCCCCATCGCACAGTGGCGAATTTCGCCGAAAAGCTGGCCAAAAATCAGAATGTAAATGTTTTAAATTTGCTAAATCCAATTGCTGCGATTTATTTATGACATATTTGTGCATAATTTCTTACTAATGTAAATATATAAACTGCAGCCCTTGCTGAGATATGTCAGTTCAAAGTTGACGCTCGAAATTTAAAGATCTACTTTGAGATTTATTTTCAGCTTATCGAGTCCAGCTATCAAAATAAACATTATATATTGTGGTGTAGTATCATATACACTATTATTGTTTTAAATGTGAAGTCTGTAAAAGTTTTTATAAACAAGTACTGAAAGCATATTCATTTTTTGTTTATTCTTAAGCAAAAAGTTACAACTCAAGCGAGCTCAAGCACCATTCTTGTTTTTAAATGAAAGCTCAAGGTATGCACTTTAAGACCCCGTTGCAGTTTTTTGCAACAAATTGCTATTTTGGCAAATATTCTCATTTTTGTGTAGAGTAATGTGGGGTAAGAGTGCGCACTTAAAGTTTAGACTTCTCTAAAATACTTGGTATTACACTGATAATCATTATTCGATAGGCAGTGACTTCATGTAAATTTACATGTCACAACTTATAGAAAATAAATATTTCCAAAAAGTGTCAAATGCGAACTTTTACCCGATATGTGGGGCATAAGTTCGCATGTTATGGGGCAAAAGAACGCAACGAGAAATATCCAAAGAAGTGTTTTATTTTCCTGCATAAGTATATGGTTCGGGCAATACAGTAAAACGCCTAATAGTTTATAATTAATTTTTTTCGGTGTTCCCAATTCTGCAGCGATTTTTTTGTTGAAAGTCCTGCTTCTAATTTATCTCGAGCGATCTGAAGCATCTCCTCACTAATAGGTTTTCGGCCGGTTGTCCTCTTATAAGTTCTAACAATAAATGAATAAGACAATAAAATAAAGTTATATTTTTTAATCAAAAAGTTAATAAAAAACATATTTTGGAAAAATATTGTGGATTAAAAATTAATAACAAAAATCAAAAGCTGATATCAGTGTGGCTCAACTATCATAAACTCAAAATTTAGCAAACTCTAGAATTAAAATAAGTTTAATGAAGATATAACACCTATCAAATTATTTTGGGGCGAAAGTTTGCATGCGAGAGAAATAATTCTGTTTGAAATTATATTTTTTAACGTTATATTGTTATATTATCCTGTATATTATATATCGGAGTGAAGGCAAGTGATTGCATTGCAATAAATAATTGAATTACTGTGCAATTAGAAGTTCGGAAGTAAAGGTGTACCTATTCGGGAAGATTTACAGAAGTGCCGAATGCTACAACTCGCAATGAAACTCATTTATACATAAAACATGCACTGTTCACCTACAGATAGCAGTTTCAGCAGATATTTATGCGTGTCAAAATAAGATGGAAGTTAATAGTGACAAAATTGCGGTTGAGCTCCCACTTAGTAATTATACCTAACGTTTAAAATTCCGCAAGAAAAGCATCTCGTTGATCATCAGTGCTATGTACCAAATGTTTGTATAAATATAGATGTATAAGTATGCAATATAATAATGTTAAAATATATACAAATATTAATGTTTCAGTAATGACTGCGTAATTATTTGTCTAAAACCTACAAACCACAATACTTTTAATATTTTTAATAATATAATTATAATTAAAACAACAAATTAAACATTAAACGTTAAAAAATTATACTTTTAGCTTCTTAGAGTTATATTACAATAAAATATTTTAATAATTTGCACGGGAATTGCAGATTCATTTTTGGCCAGCTTTTCGGCGAAATTCGCCACTGTGCATCGGGTGCAAATACCTCCTGAATTTCTGGGACCCGGGCAACAGTCGGGTAGCGAGACTGTTACGTTGCTAACCACAGCATGGGCTGCGGGAGAACTGCATGAGTGTGCGGCCGTCCATTTAGGCTCGTACCATGACGCACACTCATACAGTTCTCTCACAAATTTCGCAACGGGTAGCAGTGGCGCAGTTCCGGCGCTCGGCAGTTACTTGGATCGCAGGAATTCAGGAGGTATTTGCACCCGATGGGGCAGGCCTGGTCTATACCTACCGTACCGTATGATACCAAATAATTATATTTTATGTTTGAAATTGATACGTTAGTCCAGGCTGGTCCAGGTGGGCGGTCCGAGGACGCTAGCTTCCATAGCGTCTTCTACGTGCTGCGTGGAAGAGGGTGCTCGAAGCCACTGAAGCGGCGGGCGTGCCACGGACAAGGAAAACTCTAGTAGTATGCTCTTGAATCCTAAAGGTGAAGTTCCACGGCTCGTGGCTCGGTTCGTCGCTTGGCTCGTCCAGGTCCGGCGAGTCGACGGGCCACGCGCCGTTGAACTTCACCTTAAGGGTACAAGGCTACACGCACACTACTAGAGGTTTCCATATCCGTGGCATGTCCGTCACTTCATTGACTTCGAGCACCCTCTTCCACGCAGCACGTAGAAGACGCTATGGAAACTGAAGCTAGCTTCCTCGGACCGCCCACCTGGCCAGTCTGCGTTAGTCTGTACCTACCGTACCGAATGATTATATTTTTTTATATATTATTTTTTTAAATCACAGTAACAAAAGTAAGAATTATTATATTATATAGGGTGAAGCCACTAGTAGTCGATCATGTATCAGTAGTCGACCGCTTTCAGAAAAACATGAAAACTAAAGTTTTTAGAAGTAACGATCTTTTGAGCAAAGTGCAGTTCTCTGACTGACTACGCTCTATCTACACTCTGTTCAAAAGATTTTCACTTCTAAAAATCTTATTTTTCATGTTGTTTTTTAAAGTGGTCGACTACTGATACATGGTGGACTACTGGTGGGCTTCACCCTATGTATTAATTTTCTATGTTCCTCTTAATTTTATATTTAATTAATAAAAAAATATGTTTATATATTTTGAAGCGAAAATGAAGCGAAAATGATAGTATATTTTATTATTATTCTATTCTCCTATCATACCATTGTGCCTTAATAGGCGCATAATAAAAACTTTAAAAAATCATACCATTGTGTCTAAATATGCGCATAATAAAATTAATATTTTATAGTGTAATTGTAAATGATTTAATTAATACCAAAATGTTGTAAGTTTTGTTAAGATAAAAAGATACTTTTGTGTATCTGTACCAGTTTTTAGACTAGATTCTTGAGTACTGTGTACTCTTGCTCGAATTGTACACATAGCATGCTATACGATAAATTAACAAATTAAAATAAGCATAGTAATTGTTAAGTTAATAAATCATTTTATAAAGGTAAAAGGAAAAATTCAAAATTATTTGTAACAAGTTGAAAACAAAATATTACTAATGGGAAGCATAGTGATTAAAGTAAACAGACTAAGAATATTTAAAATATGTAAATTCGTAGGAAGTGTAAAATTCTTCAAAGTTCTGCAACGAAAGTGAAAAATACACGCATTTATTTACATTTTTTTGTGAATGCCAATGAGAGTGTAGAAATTAATAATTTGCGGATTTTAAAGTATTGCGTAAGAATTAAGAAAAATTCATACACTTCTAGAATTGCATTCGGAAGTATAGATCTTGAGCAAACCGGCTTAACTTTTCACGTTTATTTTATGTAAAAATTTATGGTTTATGGAAAGAAAACGAAATGAAATAATCGTTTGATATTACTGAATTTTTTTTTTTATTATTTAAAAGCACGAGAGCAATCTCATCACACACATCTAATCGTTACACAAATTAATATTAATATGGCCTTTTCCTACGGACCGCTGTACCATCATCTTCGGAATCACCATTGAAAGATAAAAATCTGGTTTCCTCTGGGTGTTCTGAAACAATAATTATTAAACGATACATTTTGAAATATGTAGCAACTCGTAGAAGACATCTTATTATGCAAACATACAATTTCTACCTTTTTATCCCATATCCCATAACCTTTACATAACAACTCTAAATTGCTGGTATATAAATAAATCAATTTAAAAATATCTGTCAATTTAAAAAATGCAATGCAATTTGTTACAATAATATATTAAATGCAATTTGTTACAATAATATATTAAATGCAATTTGTTACAATAATATATTATTTTGTACATGCATGGTATACAAATTTCCAGAAATTTATGAGAAAGATGCTTTTCGGTCGAACCTTCTCTGGACAACTTCCAAGTCTGCGACTCTACATAAAAAGTCTATATTATTATTATTTTGTCCATGCATGGTACAAATTTTAAGAAACTTATGCGAAAGAAGATGTTTCTCTGTCGAATCGAACCTTCTCCGGACAACTTCCAAGTCTGCGACTCTACATAAGAAATCTATTTCTTATTACATAAAAACTCTAAATTATTGGTATAAAAATAAATATCTGGCAATTTAAATGCAATGCAATTTGTTACAATATATATTATTCTGTACATGCATGGTACAAATTTCCAGAAACTTATGAGAAAGATGCTTTTCTGTCGAACCTTCTTCGAACAACTTCCAAATCTGTGATTTTACATAAAAAGTCTATTAAAAAATTTTGGCGACTTACCTTATTAATTGAGACAATAATTCAGTCTCCTATGTAATGTATAAAAACTCGTGACATTTCAAATCGGACAACTTACTTTTTGACACTTAGCACTTGGTAGGTTATAAAATAAATATGCATACAAAGATGGACGACGATCCCGAGAGTCCACGACCGCAACATGTGTTAGTAGTGAAGGTGTGCGTGTAACGCGTATACGTATTATGTTGACGAAAAATTCCTTGACGAAGAAGAAGAAGAATCTTACCGTTTCCGACTAATCCATGAGACGATATTATGATATCTCTGATATGCGTGGACCGATTTTATTGATTTTGGTCTTATTCGAAAGCTAATATGCGGTTTACATAAGAAAAATGTCTTTAAATTTAGAAAATATTGCAGGCGTGATGAGATATTAATGTATAAATGTCAGAATTAGGTTAGATTGTCTCCGCGACGAGTAAAGGTACACGGCAGCGACATCGACATATACCGGGTGTTTTTCATGTACTTGGCGTCGAGACGCTACCGCGTCTCTAGATCTACGGCCGATTTCTTCACCTTCAGTAATCTTCCAGTTAGAGTTATGTTCCACATAACTGCCAAATGATAGGATCCTATTGGCTTAGAGTATTTAAATGCTCTAAGCCAATTGGTCGTTTACAGACCGGAAGATTACTGAAGGTGAAGAAATCGGCCGCTAGAGACGCGGTAGCGTCTCGACGCCAAGTACATGAAAAACACCCTGTATATATATATGTCGACTGTCGCTACCGTGTACCTTTACTCGTCGCGGAGACACTCTAACCTAATTCTGACTTTTATACATTAATATCTCATCACGCCTGCAATATTTTGTAAATTTAAAGGCATTTTTCTTATGTAAACCGCATATCGGCTTTCGAATAAGACCAATTTCAATAAAATCGGTCCACGCATGACAGAGATATAATATCGTATCATGGATCAGTCGAAAACGGTAGATTTTTCTTCTGATTCTCCAAGAAATTTTTCGTCGACATAATACGTATATGCGCGTTA
The DNA here is from genome assembly GCA_929113495.1 of Andrena minutula. NCBI lineage: Eukaryota > Metazoa > Arthropoda > Insecta > Hymenoptera > Andrenidae > Andrena > Andrena minutula. The sequence continues at coordinate 45,317,924 of OV815993.1, read as the reverse complement.
AGGTAGGATTTCCTAGCCACGATTTCGCCGCGGCGGCGGATCGCGGCGGTGAATCGCGGCCCGTCTCCGCGGCGAGCAGACCTCCGGTACCTTGTTAAGGGACCCCGTTGGGTTCGAGCACTTGCAAGGGTCTATTCTAACGGTCGGTATACCTGTTTCAGAAAAACCAGATTGTTTATTTTTTATCTTATCTTTATTTAAGTGACACCGATGGCTTCCTTACGTTTTTCCGATGAAAATCATACCAAATGTCATGTAAATCGGGCTATTTTTAACGAAGATAGCTTGAAATTATGCAAACGAATTTTTAATTTATTTTCCTTCATTATGCCCCGAATTATGTCGTTCTTGGTGTTAGTTTCATCGGCGAAACATAGCGAATCGATTGGCACCGTTTTCGCAGAGATCTGATGAGATATATGGAACTTGGATTTTTCCACTTTTAATGGTATTCCAAATCCTCTGTGGGTCGAAAGCCATAAAATTCGACGCGGCATCACGAGAGGTTGACCTGGCCACGTGGTGCCAGCTGGTATCTCTTTGACAGGCGTCGCTCCAGTAGCACCCTGTACAATACAGTATGTATATGTACATATAGGCTCGAGGACGAAATGAGACGGCGATTCGAGGTCTGTGAAGTTGGCACCACCCAATTGCGAATTTTTATAAAATAATGATGGCATTCGTTTGTCGTCATTTGTCCAACAAAAGTTTGGTTTGTCCACCCGTAAAAAAAGATATACCTAAAGAATACAACTGTAAACAGTAAAAATATAAATAATATCGTAATATGAATATAAATGTATGCATGATTACCCCTCAAGTCAAGTATGTACATTGAACATACATATACCGATACCAGGAGTTCATATAGTACAATGTTTCAGCTTTCAACTAATTTACATTTTTCATTTTAACGTATAAAGAAGAGAAAGTAAGATGAAGGTAATTGTTGTTGAAATTTAATTATAAAACACACATTGGAAACACCGTTCCTTAAAGAGGGGGGAATTATACCTGTGAATTCGGCGGCGGAGGACGAGGAATCTTCTCCCTCTTGACGACATTGAGGGGGAAAACCCCCCACAACTGGTGGCAAAAATATATTCTGGCTGATCGGTCAGAGATCCTCGAGAGGGTCGACGTTTATAACCTCACTGTCCATCGCGTTGGCGGTTAACAACGGATTAACTCAGATTGAAGAATGCCTCAATTTCTTAAAGACGGCACGACGCACGGTGGTGCAAAATCCCCAAAACGTGGCAAAAACTCGATGTTCGTGGAAACGGTATTTTAGAAAATTGACGTAGCAATATTAAAATACATCGTAGATTATAATATAAGTTATAAAAAGAAAAATGGCATTAAAAACAACTGCGTTATCTATATGATTTTTTAAAAAAATGTTTCTTTCCAATTTCTGTTGATTTTGTTTTTAATTCTTGAAGTATTTAAGTATTATCGTATGGATACTATTTAATGCGATAAATACTTTACTCTAAACGAGTAAAATATAGAAAAAGTTGCCAATTTGGACATTAATTATAATTATTTTGTTTATAATTAAGGTCCTTCAAGTCCCACCTAAATTTTTTTTTTTCAGTTAAAAGTAGACATAAATATGAACATTATAATCCGAAAAAAGTCTGCGACTTTTTCGACCTTGGTCACAGTGGTGCAAAATAATACTCCAAAACGTGGCAAAAATTCCAAATATATTTATTAATCGGATATTATGACATTTTATGCCTTGTTACGCAAAATGAAATATATGCATGGAAAAAATTAATTAATGGGGAAGGGATAAATATATATTTCATTTTGCGTAACAAGTCATAAAATGTCATAATATCTGATTTCGAAATATATTTGGAATTTTTGCCACGTTTTGGAGTTTTATTTTGCACCACTGTGACCAAGGTCGCAAAAAGTCGCAAACTTTTTTTGGATTATAATGTTCATATTTGTGTATATTTTTAACTGAAAAAAGAAATTTAGGTGGGACTTGAAGGACCTTATTTATAAACAAAAAAATTATAATTAATGTCCAAATATGCAACTTTTTCTGTATTTTACTCGATTAGAGTAAAGTATTTATCGCATTAAATAGTATCCATACGATAATACTTAAATACTTCAAGAATTAAAAACAGAATCAACAGAAACTGGAGAGAAACATTTTTTTAAAATATCATATAACGCAGTTGTTTTTAATGTCATTTTTCTTTTTATAACTTATATTATAATCTACGATCGATGTATTTTAATATTGCTACGTCAATATTTTAAAATACCGTTTCCACGAACATCGAGTTTTTGCCACGTTTTGGGGATTTTGCACCACCGTGCGACGGTCATGATTGCTCTTTTGACATAATGGCAAACAGATGTTATTGAACCATCCTTTGGGAAATATAAAATTACGGGTCCAATACAACGAATGAATCCTCGCTGAGCTCTGAGCCCCCTATGTTCCAACGCACAATGGGCGTCAATCTCAAGAGTATAGAAAAAATTCAACATGCCATTTTTTCCAATTAAAATGCCCAATTATATCAAGCTACTTTATAAAAAAAAGTTCTTTGTCTTTTTTTTGGCGAAGATACCTTGAAAACTATCTACTACTGGATATCAAGAAGTCGATAAAAGGTTTGATACTTCTTCGTTTGTATTGCAATGTGACTATTTTGTGCGTACATACAATCTTTTCTATACTTTTTAAAATCTTTATATCTGGTGTGTTGGGTCCCTTCCCCCAATTAGCCGAGTGGCAGGTTGCCCAAATATTGAATAATTTCGTATGAATGTATTAACATTTTTTGAATAGTGCCTATTTATTTAGTATATTGGTACCGGGATGACATGGATACAGGTTTACAATTTTTTCTCCACATTCCATAGTATGTATATTTATCAAATTCTTTTAGATTTATTGGAATTATTGACGTTGTTTTTGTAGGTAACGTCGAACCTTCCTATGAGTTTTATGTTAAATCTTCCTTTATGAACTTCCTTCATAATGTTTGCCATTTTTAGAGCTAAAATTGGGATCTTGCATTTTTCCCCTGTGTATTTGGATTCTGCCCCGCCGTGCGACATGGAATACAAGTAATTACTCCATGATTGACAAATATTGCCAAATCTTGTGTTTGCAGTTGCAAGGACAAATATATGTTGATTATAAAACAAAAAAGAAATTTGCTTGGAAGTTCCCGAAAGGCAACTAAAAGGCTGACAATTGCTGATATTTTTTCTATGGGTTTCTTCTGGAAAAACTATATGTAACTAATTATTTGCTACTGCTTATTGGAAACGATATTACTCATTTTGGTTCCCAAAATATTTTTCTTTTATATCACCAAAATTCAAAAGCTTCGATTTAAAATTTTGCACAAAATAAAACGTACAAACTTTGAAACGTGTTTACACACAGATCAGAAGTAGCCACCATGATATTTTCCCCTTTTTTAGGTGCTCATATTATTATTTTACAAGAAATATATATAGAAAACATAATCACATAATTTTCGGATTTCAACTAGTTTTCTTATTTCTTGGGATTCTGTCCCACTGTTGAGATGGATCGCGCGGCGGTCTCCGCTAGACTCAGTTTGGAGCAGTCAAGGTTTTGACCGCCGCGATTCGCCGCCCGCCAGGAGATTCCGCCATAAATGGTGGAAAACAGACACTCATCCCATTGTGTTGCGTCTCGAGTAACCTAGGTAGCTGCCGAGACAGACGCACTGACAGAGCGGTTGGAAAACGCGGCTAGGAAAACGGATACACGCTTCTCCATAAGAGCGGTGCTTAGGATTCGCCGCCGCGATCCGCCGCCGCGGCGAATCGTGGCTAGGAAATCCTACCTTTACACACACACCTTCAGCCAACACATGTATCGTTCTTCGTTCGTCGTCCGCCATTGTACGTACATATATATATACTATTTTGAATTTTATAACCTAAGTGCTAAGTGTCAAATAAAGTAAGTTGTCCAAATTTGAAATGTCAGGAGTTTTTACACTACATAGGAGACTGAATTATTGTCTCAATTAATAAGGTAAGTCGCCAAAATTTTTTTAATAGATTTCTTATGTAGTGTCGCAGACTTGGAAGTTATCCGGAGATGGTTCGACTGAGAAGCATCTCCTTTCGCATAAGTTTCTGGAAATTTGTACCATGCATGTATAAAATAATATATATATATTGTAACAAATTGTATTGCTTGTAAATTGCTAAATATTTTTATACCAGCAATTTAGAGTTTTTATGTAACGTTTATATTATATATTATAGAAATGAAGCACAGGACTTGGATAAAAATGAAGGTAACGCACAGACTTGGATAGAAATGAAGGGGACGCATAGGCTTGGATGGATAGAAATGAAGGGGATGCACAGGCCTGGAGGTTGTGCGGAGAAGATTAGATAGATAGTCTCAAGTAACAAGGTAAGTCGCCAAAATTTTTTAAATAGATTTCTTATGTAGAGTCGCAGACTTAGAAGTTGTCCGGAGATGGTTCGACTGAGAAGCATCTCCTTTCGCATAAGTTTCTGGAAATTTGTACCATGCATGTACAAAATAATACATATATATTAAAAAGTTATTTATAAATACAATTTCGACCGTAATTATCAATATAATATGTTTTCAGCGCAATGGTTCGGTCACTTTTAAATTTAAAAGTGACCGAACCATTGCGCTGAAAACATATTATATTAATACATATATATTGTAACAAATTGCATTGCTTTTAAATTGCTAGATATTTTTATACCAGCAATTTAGAGTTTTTATGTAACGTTTATATTATATATTATAGAAATGAAGGGGACGCACAGGACTTGGATACAAATGAAGGTGACGCTTGGATAGATATGAAGGGGACGCACAGGCTTGGATGGATAGAAATGAAGGGGATGCACAGGCTTGGAGGTTGTCCGGAGAAGCTTAGATAGATAGATAGACAGAGCATCTTCTTTCACACAAGTTTCTGAATATTTGTCAAATAAGGTAAATTGACAAAAATTGTGAAAAGACATAACATTAAGAATTATTAACAAAATAGATTATTTATGGTGGACTGCTTGCAATGTAGAGCAAGTCATATTGGTGAAGAAAGTATGTTGAAAACACATCTCCCTTGATGCTTTTCAATCTATTGTGAAAGACATTCGTAATAATTTAATATAACATCCACAGTAGTTGCCATGCATTCATTAATTCATTAATTTTTTAGGTAGTCATTAATTAACAATATCTCAATTCACCAATAATTATACTAATACTAAACTAATTTTATACCAAAACCAATCAATTGTGTGTTGAAAATATTGGATCTCTTTGTTTATGTTTGTTGAATTATTACCATTAGCATTTAAATTTCCAGCAACAAGACTTTCTGCCATACGCTCTCACCTCGTTCGGACACATTTTGTAGTCTACACTTACTATTGCAAAATGCCACTCTATTTCTATATAAGTTCTACGTTAAGTTGTAACTTAAAAAAAAAAACTTAAAAAAAGTAAAAAAATACGCCAAGTACATGAAAATCACAAAAAATAGAGGATAATAATAATTACAAAATTAGAAAAAGATGTGAAATCAAAATGAGCTGCCAGAACATAAAGATGCTTTCCAACTGCGCTTTAGATGACACAACTACATATGCACAGCTAAAATTCCATTACTCATAATGGCTATTTATACAAAGAAAAAATGTATTAAATAATAATATGCAGATATATTTTTATATAAATAAATATTTTAATACGAATAAATATTTGATTCAAAATACTTGGCGCTGCGCAACCGAAAAAATGTTAATTACCTTAGTGTTAATAATTTACAACTCCATTACAATATAAAAAACATATACATACACATATTAGAAACGCAGTCAGATTTATTCTACATATATTTAATTCTAATGCCATACGTAGCATATGCACACGCACGCACACACGCATACACGTACAAGAAAGAAAGAAAAGGATTAATGCAATTTATACATATTTATTGAGTTTAGCAACACCAATTCGGGGCGCAGCGCCAAGTATTTTGAATCAAATATTTATTCGTATTGGACTTCCATTTCCATTTCCGGTCTGTAAGGAGCGTGACGTGTGAGTGAGCCGAGCGTGAGACAGAAGTGAGATAAGGTGCTAGTAGGGCGGGTAGGGAGTGAAAAGTGGGTGTAGAGGAAGAAGAGGGAGCGGGGAGTGAAGGGAGAGATAGGGCGAGGAAAAGGGAAGTGAGAGAGAAGAGGAAAACAGAGTGGACGCACGCGAGTGTTGAGGTTAGGGTAAGGAGGAAAGGATAGAGCGGGATAGGAAAAGGCGGGAAAGTGGAGAAAGAGGGAAGAGAGAGACACCGGGCGGTGAAGAAAGGAAATAAGGAATAGCGGAGACAGTAGATAAAGTAGGGAGTGAGAGAAGAGATAATAGGCAGAAGGTAAAGAAGATAGGATGGAAGGGAAAGAGGGAGAAAAGAGAGAGGTAAAAGGGAAAGAAAGGGTAGAAACAGAGAGGAAGGTTGATGAAAAGGAAGAAGAGGCGAAAAAGAGAGGTAGGAAAACGAATGCAGAGAGACTGGCAAGGGAAAGGAGCATGAGTGGAGGAAGCGTAGGGGAAATTACGGAACTGTGGAAGAGAAAGAGAGAGAAAGAGGAACAGAGTCATGGGGAAGAGAGAGAAACAGAAGTGTTCCAAAAGAGTAGGAAGGTAGGAAGATCGCCAGAGGGAAATGGAGAGGGGGGAGGTATAGAGAGGCTAATAATGGAAATGAGGGCAGAGATGAGAAATGGTCTGAAGGAGGTGAAGGAACAAGGGAGAGAGGCGAGGGAAGATATGGCGATACTGAGAGAGAAAATGGAAGATTGGGATGAGAAGTGGAGAAGAGAGAAGAAAGAGTTGGGAAATAGAATAGAAAAGGTGGAAAAAAGACTAGAGGAGGTAGAGAGAGAGGAGGAAAAAATTAAGGAAATGGAGAAGAGGCTGGAGAATCTTGAATTGAGGAGAAAAAAAGAGGAGGGAGTAGGAGAAGGAAGGGGAGGAGAAGGGACGGGGAAAGACGCAGGTCGGGAAGATTGGGAAACAAGGGTAAAGGGGGTGGAAAGAAAACTTGAAAGGAAAGAGAGAGAAGAGAGAAGGAAGAACATTATAATCAAAGGGGTAAGCAGGGAGGGAACGGCGATGAGGAAGGCAAAGGAAGTGCTAGACGTGCTAGGGATACAAGGGAGAATAGAGGGAGTGAGGGAGCTCAGAGGAAGAGGGCAAGGGAGGGAGGAAGCGATGCTGGAGGTGAGATTGGAGAGCATGGAAGTGAAGAGGGAAATAATGAAGAACAAAGGAAAACTAAAAGGGAGAAAGGAAAGGATAGGAGACGACCTGACATGGAAAGAAAGAAAGATGCAGTGGCTGCTAAGGGAGATAGGAGAGGAGGAGGAAAGTAAAGGGAATAGAGTGAGAGTAAAGTACGGGAAGATAGAGATAGAGGGGAAAACGTGGTACTGGGATGAGCAGGGGGAGGTACTAAGAGATTGGAGAGGGAAGGAGAGGGGAAGGGCAGAAGGGGGAACAAAAGAGGGGCGAGAAGGAGAAAGGGGAAGGCAAGAGGGGGGAAAGACAGAAGGGAGGCAGGGAGCTGAAGGGGCAAAAAACCAAGGGGGGAGGGAGAGAAAAGGGGAGCGTTAGAACGACCGGAAGAAAAGAAAAGTTGGAGGATAGCATTCTGGAATGTCGCAGGGGTAACAAACAAGGAGCAGGAATTTTGGAAGGGGATAGGGGAATGGGAAGTAATAGTGCTTTTGGAGACATGGATAGAAGAGAAGGGGTGGAGCAGGATTAAACACAGGCTGCCGACGGGATACAGGTGGAAGACGCAGTGGGCCAAGAGAAGGAATAAGAAGGGGAGAGCGATGGGGGGCATAGTGATAGGGGTGAGGGAAGAGATGGAAGTAGGTCAGGGACGAGATCAGGGAGAAGAAGAGGGAATTTTGGTGGAAAGAATAAAGGCGGCGGAGGAGGAATGGACGGTGGTGGCGGTATACGTGAACGGAGACATGGAGAGGAAGCTAGAAAGGGTCAGAGGATGGATGGAGGGACAGAAAGAGGGAGAGAGGACGATAATAGGAGGGGACTTCAACGCGAGGACAGGAATGTTGGGCGGAAGGATAGAGGGAGGTGAGGAAGAGGAGGAGGGAGGGGGAAGAAGGTCGAAAGACAAGAAGATAAATAGGGATGGAAGAAGCCTAATAAAACTAATGGAAGAGACGGGGTGGGAAATCTTAAACGGGAACATAGAAGGGGACGAAGAGGGGGAATATACTTACACGGGGGGAAGAGGGACAACGGTGATCGACTACGTGTTAGGGGATGAGGGGACGAGAAGGGGGGTGGAAAGGATGGAGATAGGGGACAGAGTGGAGTCAGATCACCACCCGATGGTGGTGACGATGAGGGAGGGAGGAGTGGGGGAGAGGAAAGGAAACAGGAGGGAGAAAAAGGTAGGAGGAGGGCGGTGGTCGGCAAGGATGAAAGAGGAGTATAGGAGGAGGATGGAAGGAGTGAGCATAGAAGGGGAAGGGATACAGGAGGCGGTGAGTAAGATGGTAGAAAAGATCAAGGAGGTGATGAGGAAAGGGGAGGAGACGGGGGAAAAGGAGACGAAGCGGAAAGAGGGGTGGTGGGACGGAGAAACCACGGAAACGAAGAGGCAGGTGAGAAGAGAGCTAAGGAGATGGAGAAGGGGGGAGGGAACGAGGGAAGAGTACAAAAGGAAAAGGAGAGAGTACAAAGAACTGTGCGAGAGGAAAAAAGGGGAAGAGAGGGAGAGGCTGATAAGGGAGGTGGCGGAAGCGAAAACAGAGACCAAAGTATGGGAGATAGTGAACAGGGGGAGGAAAAGAAGGAAGCGGGTGGAAGAAAAGATAAAGAAAGAGGAATGGAAGGAATATTTTATGGGGTTGCTAGGGGGAGTGGAAAACAGAGTAAGGATGGGAGGGGAGGGAAATAGGAGAAAGGGAGAGGAAGAAGGAATAAGCAAAGAGGAAATAAGAAAGGTGTTGGGGAGACTGAAGGAGGGAAAGGCGATGGGAGGGGACGAGATACCAAACGAGGCCTGGAAATTTGGCGGAGAGAAGGGGGTAGAGGCAGCATGGGAGATCTGCAGGAGGGTATGGGAAGGAGAAGGATGGCCGCAGGAGTGGAAGGAGGGGTTAATAGCACCACTGGTGAAGAAGGGAAGGGGGACAGGGGTACAGGACTACAGGGGAGTAACACTCATGCCGACACTGTACAAGGTGTACACAGCGGTGCTGAGAGAGAGACTGGAGCAGGAGGTGGAAGGCAAGGGGATGATCCCGGAAAACCAGGCAGGGTTCAGGAGAGGGAGAGGGACAGTGGACCAAATCTATGTGCTAAACCACATGATAGGGAAGCAGTCAAGAAGGGGAAAGGGCAAACTCGTAGCGCTGTTTGTGGACCTGAAGGCTGCATTCGACACGGTAGACAGGAGGAAATTATGGGAGGCAATGGAGAAGAGAGGGGTAAGGGACGGGCTGAGGGAGAGGGTTAAGGAAATATATAGGGAGACAACCAGCAAAGTAAAGGTGGGAGGGGAGATAGGGGAAGAATTCTGGACGTCGAAAGGTCTAAGGCAAGGGTGCCCGCTAAGCCCCATCCTATTTAACCTGCTGATAGCGGATGTGGAGGAGGAGCTAGGGAAAGGAAATTGGGGAGGGGTGAGAGTAGGAGGCAGGAGGATATGCTCCCTGGCATATGCGGACGATCTGGTGTTGCTGGCGGGAAAAGAAGAAGAGATGGAGAGCATGATTAGGCGGTTAGAAAGGTACCTGGAAGGAAAAAACTTAGAGGTTAACGTGGGGAAGACAAAGGTGGTAAGATTTAGAAAAGGGGGAGGGAGGGACAGAAAGGTGGATTGGAAGTGGAAAGGAAAGGAGATTGAGGAGGTAAAGGAGTTTAAGTATTTGGGGTATGTGTTTAAGAAAAACGGGGGACAGGAGGCACACATACAGGACAGGGTAAAAAAGGCAGGGGTAGTAATGAGACAGGTCTGGGGAATCGGGAAAAGGAAGTTTGGAAAGGATTGGGGAAAGAGGATGTGGCTGTTTGATGCGCTGGTGTGGACAGTATTGGGGTATGGGGCGGAGGTATGGGGATGGAAGGAAAGGGAGGAGGTAGAGAGGGTACAGGAAAGGTACATAAGGTGGTCGCTGGGGGTAGACTGGAGGACGCCAGGATATATGGTGAGGGAAAAGACGAAGAGGGAAAAACTGAGGATGTGGGGGGGGGGAAGGGCGTGGAGGTACGAGGAGAAGCTGAGCAGGGGAGAGGGAGGGGAGTTGGCCAGACTATGTCTGAAAGAGGTAAAGGAGAGGGAGAGGGAGGAGGGGAGGGAGCTGTCAAGGTGGGAAATAGAGAGAAAGGAGTTTAGGTTGGAGAGAGGAGGAAGTGAAGGAAATGAAAGGGAAAGGGAAAGAGGGGGGTACGAAGAGATGGAGAAGGAAGACAGTAGGAGACAGGCAGAGGAGAGAAGGGAAAAAATAAAGGAGTCAAAGTATAATAGGTGGTATAGGGAGATAGTGGCAAGGGGGATACCGAAGTACCTGGCAGCCGGATGGAGCGAAGAGAGCTACAGGAGGGTAGCGAGGTTTAGGCTGGGGAACGAAATGAGGGGGGGGGGGGAGATACTGGGAGAAGGAAGAGGAGAGGAGATGCAGGATATGTAGGGGGGAAGAGGAGACGTGGGAACACGTGTTGGAGAGATGTGCAAGGGAAGAGGAAGGAGGGGAGAGAGGAATAGGGGAAAGGATAAAGGAAATTTTGGACGAAGGAGGTAAGGGAGAGGAATGGATGAAGAGGATAGAGGAAATGAGAGGGGAGGGGGAGGGAGGATCCGGGGAGAAAGGGGAGGGAAGGAGGGAGGGAGAAAGGAACTGGTGAATGAAAGGAGGAATGGAGTGAAAGAGAGGAAATGGAAGTCGAAGGCGGAAGAGAAGGGAGGAGGCGAGAAATGAAAAGGCGTAGAGCTAAGAGGCGAATGAGACTGGCGTGGGATAGAAGGGAAAGGAGTAGGCGAGGGGAGGGAGGGGGGAAAGCGACAGGCGAGAGTGCGGAGAGGGAGAGCGAGGAGAATGCGAGCGAGGCGAGCGTGGGCGAGGCGAGCGAGAGGAAAGTAGAGGATTAAGATAGAGGATAAGAAAAATAGGATAAGTTTAGGATAAGGAAAATGTAAAGGAGATTTGTAACCCTAAGGGGAACCAATAAAGCACACATACATACATACATATTTATTCGTATTAAAATATTTATTTGTATAAAAATATATCTGCATATTATTATTTAATACATTTATTCTTTGTATAAATAGCCATTATGAGTAATGGAATTTTAGCTGTGCATATGTAGTTGTGTCATCTAAAGTGCAGTTGGAAAGCATCTTTATGTACTGGCAGCTCATTTTGATTTCACATCTTTTTCTAATTTTGTAATTATTATTATCCTCTATTTTTTGTGATTTTCATATATATAACAGGGTGTTTTTCATGTACTTGGCGTCGAGACGCTACCGCGTCTCTAGATCACATGTTTTGAGATATTTAACGTGTTACAATCGCCCCCGGTCTACCCTACTTCCTACTCAACTATTTTGTGCGAAATGTTGCAATTGTCAGAATGTTATTCTGTTTTAAGAAATGTCCGAATATATTTTCATGAATCACTATATGCATGGGTAGAAGTAAGAACTTAATTTTTATATTTCTGTTTCAGTTAAAAAGGAAATTGCGAAAAGCGAAATTTTTACGCGGTGGCCGTCCAGGGGCGGTCACAACCCCCGGAGGTTGGGGAAGAGGCGGTGGAGGTGGCTGGGGAAGAGGCGGAGGAGGTGGATGGAACAGAAGCGGAGGATATGGCTGGAGAGGAGCAGCAGGAGGCGGAGGAGGTGGATGGAACAGAAGCGGAGGATATGGCTGGGGAGGAGCAACAGGAGGTGGATGGGAGGGTGGAGGCACAGGGGGTGAATGGAATGGAGGAGCAGGAGGTAGATGGGAGGGGGTGGAGGCGGAAGGGGGGTATGGAATGGAGGAGCAGGAGGTGGATGGGTGGGTGGAGGCGGAAGGGGGGCATGGAATGGAGGAGCAGGAGGTGGATGGGTGGGTGGAGGCGGAAGGGGGGCATGGAATGGAGGAGCAGGAGGTGGATGGGGGGGGGGGGTTGGCGCAGGGGGTCCATGGAATGGCGGAGCAGGAGGGGGTGGGTGTGTGGATCAGGAGATAGCCGTAATATTATAATATATAATGGACCGTAACATAATAAATATTTTAAATTAATAAAAAGGTGTTCTGTTTGTTTCGAATATAGAAACTCAATTTTAACCCACTTCCACCCATCCAATTGTCTCGAATCCTTGCAAGCGTGCGTAGTTATGATGATCGAGGCTTTCTAATCTCAGCGACCGCCGTATCTGTTCTGACCTACTGTTCCTGTATAAAGTAATCGATGGCCAGATTAACTGCCTGGATCTAGTGACGTCGATTCGTTTTCACACCCCAGAACGGTCACTGCGTCCGAGACCTCTTTTTGTATCGTGCGTCCTTGAATACTATAATCACTATAATCGCCGATCCTATAAACCGTGCTATGGAAGAGATGAACCAGTGCACTGTCGACATTGACCTGTTCGCAGTTTGCAGATTCTAAATCTAATCTTAATATATAAGAGTAATGCGTGAGCCGAATTAATTATTAGACCACGTTTACCTCGAAGGAGTTGTCGCGTTACGGCACTTATTTAGAAACAAAACATTGTTTTATTTCACTTCCACCGGTTTCACGTGCTATTTCGAGCCGCCCAGCAAAACACATGGGAACTAGTACTCCAGTTTTATACTGTGTCACCAATTTTGCGGCTTTGACACATAACCACAAATCCAAACTTAGACAGTAATAAGTAAATAATAAAGAAAATGTATTAAAAATTTTTTGAATTAAACGATTTTATTTAAAATGCGCTAAAACTAAAAAATTATTCTTTTCTTGTATTACCATTTCGATGTTGTTTTGTCAATTTAAATAGAATCGTGGAGCAGGATGTTTCATAATAGAATATGGATCAATTTAATACAGAATCAAGTGTCGAAATGAATTTGTTGTGAGGTATCCTGCTCCACGATTTTATTTGAAGTGAAAAAACAACATCGAAATGATGGTACAAGAAAATAATTATTTTTTAGTTTATAATTTTGCCATTGTCTCGGCTTAACATTTAAAAGTTGCTCTCCAATTGTTAATCTAGTCTTTCGTTTTATACGGTATTCCCGAAGTATCGACTGTGTGCACTCTTCAAACAATGCCACTGCCAGGGGCCGGTTCGTCATATAGGCTAGGCCTGGGATTTAAGTGAACGCGGCGGCCGATTTTCAGAGGCAACGCCTCCTTTCTCCCGCCTCGCGTCTTGGCCCCCGCGGCGGCCCAGCAGCTAGGAGCGCCTCAGGCCCGTGACACGTGAACCGCGCGTGGCGTATTAGGGTGACATTGTATCAATAGGCTTCCATATCGTCCCAGAGAGCACGATTGTCGGTGCGTTTTTGTTTTGTCAACGCGCCGCGTGCTTCATATGGTACGGGCCTGAGGCACTCCTAGCTGCTGGGCCGCCGCGGGGGCCAAGACGCGAGGCGGGAGAAAGGAGGCGTTGCCTCTGAAAATCGGTCGCTGCGTTCACTTAAATCCCAGGCCTGATATAGGCAATGAGCATTAAATTCTCAAATATGTTTCCGTTTCCGGAGAATCGAAAACTTTGCCATATTTAAACGTATAAGCGCACGGAAGTTTCGTTTAAAAAAAAAACAGGCTTTGCAAATGATATCAGTCCAACCGAGACTAAGTATTTTATAAGATCTCCCATGAGTGCCCTTTTCTTTATAAACTTTCAATAAAGGAGCAATAAATTTCCATTGCTCCTCAGACAATCTAATATCAAAATATAATTGCGCCAGTTTAGTATTCATTTTATTCTGATTATTGTAAGGTTCGAATTCTTGGCTAGTATTACTGGGAGTATGTGAATTGGCCCGACTATCAGGGTCGCAAGATTCGGGGTGCGTTCCGATTTACCGCAGTGAGTGTATGAAATTGGTGGAATCTTATTGGTGGCATCGTGTGATTCCCTAGAATTTCTCTCACTCTCCATCCATACAATGCCAGCGTACGTGTAGCAAACGCAGAAATTTCAGAGCTGAAACAGTCACTGTGCAGCGCGCATGCGTGTTTGTTTACAATCTTTGATTATTTGAATTTCTCTATTTCTAATCATCTTCATATTCGCTTTCGTAAGTATTATTTAATAATATCGAGGTTATTGTAAACAACGTTTCTTTCTCCATAGTAGTATTTTCAAATTTCAAGAACGCATGAACCGCAGTAACCAAACGGAACGATATGAATACGCGCAGCGACTACGCTGCGATCGCTGCCCTCACTGCGTGAATCGGAACGCACCCTCGGTCTACAAGCTTGACCGCCATGAGCGGGCAATTTGATTTCAGGTCAGCTCGGCAAAACGCGGCCGCGATCGGCTCGAAAGTCAGCTATTAACAGGAGAACGAAACGAAAAGAATTCTGTATATCATTTATTAATTATTAAAAACTTATCACTGGTAATGATGTAAATGACATACATAATTTTTTCCGTCACGGTCTCCTGTTAATAGCTGGCTTTCGAGCCGATTGCGGCCGGGTTTTGCCGAGCTGATGTGAAAACAAATTGCCCGCTCATGGCGGCCAAGCTTGTAGCCCGAATCGAGTTTCGGGATCTCGAGGAATACGAAAGTATCGGAACCCCACCCGATCCCGCCCGAAAGTTTCCGACCTGGCCCGAGCCCGAAACGTCGGGTACACGCACACCCACACACCCCTGCTATCCACTATTTCTTTTTCTTCTTCTTCTTCCACTGGAATTTTGAAAAGTTTTTCAAGTTTGTTAGCAAATTCCACCGATTGTTTTTAACGTAAGAATTTAATGTATTTGGTGACAACTTATCAGAAATGTTGATAAATGCGTAGTTACATGTTTGCCATATTCTCGAATTCTTCCCAACGACTCACGAAAGTCAGTTATGGTCAGATAGTCTTCAGACACAGTTCTTGCAAGATCGTGCATCCATTTACGGCCTGCGAAGAAAGTGTGACAAAGATTATTTTTTTTTTGCAATTTCATTGTGGTGATTCGAGCAAAACCATTTACGGCTTGCGAAGAAAGTGTGAGAAAGATTTTTTTTTTGCAATTTCATTGTGGTGTTTCGAGCAAAATGCCTAGACAACCATTGATAGACTCTGCAGTTATTCTGCACATGCTACAGCAGTGTGAAAAGTGTGAAATATTCGATGACAACTGCAGATTAAAGTGCCGTTCGGATAAAGTATGGAAAGAAGTAGCTGCAAAATTTTCATGTAAGTTCTCGCCAGACACATTAAATTTTCATGTTAGATCCAATAGGTGGAATTTCTTAACAAATTTGAAAAAACATTTCGAAATTCCGGTTGAAGAAGAAGAAGAAAAAGAATTAGGGGATAGCATTAATGTCAGTAACGAAAGTAGTATTAGCGAAGAATTCGAACCTCACAAGAATTCGAATAAAATGAATAATAAACTGCCAGAATTCTATTGTAATATTACATTGTCTGAAGAGCAATGGATTTCCATTGCTCCTGTATTAAAAGTTTATAAAGAAAAGGGCACTCATGGTAAACGTTATAAAATACTTAGTCCCGGTTGGACTGATGTTATTTGCAAATTTTTTTTTTTGGAAACGAAACTTCCGTGCGCTTATTCGTTTAAATCTGGGAAAATTTTCGATTCTGCGGAAACGGAAACATATTTGAAAATATATGGTGTTTGCAATGAATGTGGTGCCGAATTTAATGCTCATTGCTTACATAACCCGGCTCCTGGCACTGGCATTGTTTTAAGAGTGCACACAGTCGATATTTCGGAATACCGCATGAAAAGAAAAGAGCAGTAAATGGGAGAAATAGGGTGGTAATTGGGCAACAACTGCTAAATATTAAACCCAGAAAATGGAAAAATGATGCAGCATCAGATTTAAGCTTTGGCGATCCTGAGCCACCTTATGTTGCGCGACAATGTACTTTAAGGAAAATTAGGGAAGAAGCCATCGTACGGGAATTAGGAATCAATAAAGATCTTGATTCTATTAAATCGTTATGTGAGCTGAAATATAATGGGCAATATTCAGGGTACATTAAAGAGATTTCAAATGATCATTTCTATTGTTTTTACTGGTCTCCTCTGCAAATGGAATTATATAAAACATTAATTAAAACGTCCAGAAAAATAGAAATAGACACGACTAGAAAATTAGTGAAATCAATCGAAAAACTAAATGGTGACAAGAAACATATATTCTTATACCAAATTATTGTAAAAGGTGCAAATGGTATACAACCAGTATTTCAAATGCTTTCAGAAAAGCACGATACAAATTTAATTACGTACTGGTTGAGGGAGACCATAAGACACGGGGCACCAGTACCTCCAGAAGTTGATTGCGATTATTCACTGGCGCTTTTGAATGCAACCAGCTTAGCATTCAATGAACGTTGTTTGAAAACTTACATTTCGGATTGTTATAATTGCATTAGTGTGTGCAATCTTGCAACATCCACTTCACTGTTTTATTAGAATTGATATTGCCCATTTGATAAAAATTATTTGTAGCAAAGATGTATTTCACAAAAAGCATCCTAAAATTAAAGACTTCTTTGTGCGGTGCGTCGCGCTACTGTCATCGTGTGATAATGTTGAAGATTTTAATACACTGCTTCACTCAATATTTATTGTCGCGTACAGCGAGTACGATGGTAAAGATTCCTTTGGAAGTGAAGTAATCTGTGAGCAGAAGCGCTCGTATTTATTCGAAAGAATCAAGTCAATAGGGCCCTTTACACGGACGTTCCTGCGCGCGTTCCCGGCGTGCGTTCCCGGCGCGCGGCACGCAAAAATACGTAGACGCCGGAGCGACGCTCCTTCGTGCACGCCGGAAGGTTATACCCGCCACTACTTGGAGACAGCGAGTTCGGCCTCATATTTCTACGTCGACTCCATCCACATGTTTTTTCCACGATCCACCGCAGTGGTGTATTGCGTACTACCTGTTCGATGTATATCATCGATCTGCGAAACGATCGATGATATACCTCGATATACCTGGCTTATAGAGGATATCATAAATGCTATTACTGTAGGCTACACTGAAACATCTTTTTTTACGGAGCTACATTTGGTTGACCTGGAGGTGGTATAAATTATAGAAATGGTTTATGGCTCAGTTATAACAACTGTAAAATTTTACAAGGGTTCATTAAAAAAAGGCCAAATGTTTCCCCGGCTGTTGTGACGATCTTAATTATTATTATTGACGGCAATAATTACCATGTAATTGCTTGTTTGAATATAAAAACTAATATTGATAGACAATAAATACACATAGGTATGCAAGTGATGTTATATGTAAGATAAATGATGAAGAGGTGTTATGTGCAAAATGTTTTGAAGATAGGGGTAGTCTTCTGATGGCGCGTGATGCAGGTCAAATTTTTCACCCAGGCTCTTGCGTGGCGCGCCAGAAAGCACCGCACTCCTGCCCGCGCGCCAGAAAGAACCACGCTCCTGCCCGCGCTCCAACCTAGACTCCAGAAGAGTTTACGTAAGAGACAGAAAAGGTAGTTAGAAAAGGAAAACGGCACTTGAAACCAAGGCTCGGCGCGCGCTCCAGGATTTTCGACAGTGCAGAAATCCTGGAGCGCGTGCCGAGCCTGGCAGCCGATCCTGGCAGCCAAGACTCAAGAGGCAACGATGATGGGTTTCGAGGACTTCGACTCTCGAGCCCAGGGGGGCGTACAATCTTACCCTCTACGACGTGATGATTCGAAAATTATACATTTCTCGCCGGATCTTGGCGAAAGTGACGTGAATCGTTTCCTCATGTTTTCCCGATGAAAATGGTCCAAAAACGACACAAATCGGATTGTAATTAAGGAATCTTCATAATAAATTGATTTCCATAACTTCGTTAAAAATAGTCCGATTTACATGAAATTACGTATAATTTTCATTTGGAAAACATGAGAAATCCATCGGTATCACTTCCATATCGATACGATAAAGAATAAAGTATACAGTTTTTCTGAAACAGGTATGAATCCTTGGCCGACCGCAGCGAATCGAGGTCGGCGACCCACAGTCGAGGGTGAAAAATATTCATTACAGCGTATTAAGAAATTCTTTATTCTTCATCGTATCGATATGAAAGTAACACTAATGGATTCCTGGCGTTCTCCCAATTAAAATTATCACAAATATCATGCAAATCGGACTACTTTTACACAAACAATACAAATTATAAAGGGAGTAGGCATTTCTTAAACAGCGAGTTACATTAAAAAATTCCCGCGCGGTCAGCGGTCTACCTTTTCTCTTCCTGTGTCTTGTCTCCGCGAGGCATATTGATTGTGGATAATGGTTTTTAATTGCAATATTGGTGGCATCTTTTTTGGTAAGCACACAACAATTTTTCCCGAATGGAAACCTCGATGTAAGAGGAACAAAGAGGAATGTTATATAACTATTAGTAAATAAGTGCGTACCTACCAAAATCATTTTCATCCATCAAGCGTCGTAAGCGATTATAATTATCTTTAATACCATTGTACATCACCAACATCAAATATTATGTATTGCTATTCTTATTACTTTTCTTATTCATATTATTGCTAACTCTTATCTCATATATTACTGTGAATCATTAATTCTCGTTACTTTATTATATTACTATTGCTAACGTTCACTACGCATATTGCTAGCGTAGCAAATCTTTGTGCTTTACTCAGTTCTATGTTTGGCTTATATACGTGTATCTCATATTCATACTCCTATTTCATTGTACAGTCAACCCTCCTATAACGCGATTAATTCGTACCGCGTTATATGGAAACCGTGTTATAAGAAACTTAGAATTACATAGCACAAATCATATTAATTCGTACCGCGTTATATAGAGACTGTGTACCGTGTTATATGGAAACCGCGTTTTAAGAAATTCATAATTAGTAGAAACCAGATTAATTCGTACCGCGTTATATGGAAACCGCGTTATGAGAAAACCGCATTATAGGAGAGTTTACTCTATAAAAGGCAATAAATATATATATGGTTACATATTTCAAAACTAAAGGTGCGTCTACACGACGACACTTTTATGTCTAGATCAAGTATATACGACACTCAAAAAAAGTTCCGGAAGATTGGAAACTGCTTAGAGTCCGCGACACTAAATTCGACCTGTCGTTGCGGGAGTTGCAGCTACAGCTATACTAGAAGTCATGTTAGAAGGAATTTGCAGACCGACGAGTTTAGACCGGTTCTGCGCATGTTGGCGCTGATTGGTGCCGAAACAAGCTCCTATTGGCTATATCCCAAACGAACGCTTCCTCGGAGCCAATGAGCTCATTCTACATGCGCGAAATAAGTTCCTCCTAACACGACTTCGAGTATAGACTGATAACACTGCAACTAGCCCTAGCTAGACATAAAAGACACTTGATCTAGACACAAAAGTGTCGTCGTGTAGACGCACCTTTAGTTTTGATAAAAAATAGCAATGCTGCATCATTTCGGCAATGGCAGGGGAATTCCCTGGCAAATGAAATTGAAAAATGGTGATGTACATGCATAAAATCAGGGGAATTGGCTATTAATTTCAACCATAAAAGTGAATTAGAAAAATTCATGCTATAGGGAGACTGCTTAAGCCAATTAAGTTGTATTACTATAAAGAAACCGTGTTATAAGAGTACCGCGTTATATGGAAACCACGTTATGAGAGTACCGCGTTATAGGAGGACTGTCGCAATTTTTGCTCCGCGTTATATGGAAACCGCGTTATGAAAGTACCGCGTTATAGGAGGGTTGACTGTAATAACCATTGATATAACCATGATGTGCTATTGATTAACGTGTCACACATTACCAGTGCTTTAAACTGAATAAACAGTTTTACTTTCAATTACGTTTCATATTATTGTGTCAATCCTTCGGCTACGAAGATCCCTAAATCGAAACAGGCTGCCGGAACAGCTGATTACGGGCAACGACCGCAGAAAGCATCACGGTGTTTACTAACTTACTTCCGTATAGGTTTCGCTTAACCGTATGACTAGTCGAATTTTGCGAAGTTATTACGTGTGTCTTTTACAATAATGCAACGGTAAATCCGATTACCAAGGCAAACCAAAACAAGTGCTCTAACGGGTGTCTCCCGATACAACCCAGTTCATTAAACCTTCCATGGTCGATCAGCGTGTAGGATTCAAGATCCTCGCCTAAATTCCTTTTACCTTCAGTGTGTTGGATTTAACATTCACGCCTAAACCTCCTTTTACCTTCAGTGTGTTGGATTTAACATTCACGCCTAAACCTCCTAAAACGATCAGTGTGTTGGATTTAACATTCACGCCTAAACCTCCTAATACGATCAGTGTGTTGGATTTAACATTCACGCCTAACCTCCTTTTACCTTCAGTGTGTTGGATTTAACATTCACGCCTAAACCTCCTAAAACGATCAGCGTGTAGGATTCAAGATCCTCCCCTAAACTCCCTCTACCCTCAGCGTGTAGGATTCAAGATCCTCGCCTAAACTCCCTCTACCCTCAGCGTGTAGGATTCAAGATCCTCGCCTAAATTCCTCTATCCCAGCGTGTAGGATTCAAGATCCTCGCCTAAATTCCTTCTACCCTGAGTGTGCAAGATTCTAGGTCCTCGCCTAACCTCCCCCGAACCACAGTGTGCAGGATTTCAGATTCTCGCCTGGGTCCCAATAATTCCCCTATGTCATTGTCCCCTAAGACCTTCACCCGGGACGTGACAATATACATGTTAAGTGGCATCGTATGTTATAGCCCAGGACATTTTACAGCTTACTGCCGTAATACAGCAGGAATATGGACATTACACAATGACATTTGTCAAAAGCTGCGTACAATTACAAATCCACAAAGGGTAAAAATAAATCCATCGACAATAATATTTATAAAAATATAAAAATTCTGAGAATAATATAATTAAACAGAATATATGGTAATGGTATTTTACAATAATACAAGTATTGAATTGGTACGGCGTCGACAGCGGTGTACAGTGCAGGACCACTGACCGCGTCACAATTATTAGCAATAGGACTTTTCCTCGCGGATCATGCGATCGCGCGAGAGGATCGATGCCGCCGTAACTTTCCCAAAAAAGGGACGAAGGGAGGAATAAATTTGATCGGTACGGCGTCGACAGCGGTGTACAGTGCAGGACCACTGACCGCGTCACAATTATTAGCAATAGGACTTTTCCTCGCGGATCATGCGATCGCGCGAGAGGATCGATGCCGCCGTAACTTTCCCAAAAAAAAAGGGACGAAGGGAAGAATAAATTTAATTCACCCTTTAATTTTTTTAGATACACTTCTAAGTTTATAGGAGCAGACAGACAGAAGAGAGATAGCTAGTGTCGGTTTATAAAGATCCAACTGACGTGCTGCGCCTCAGAGTTTCCTTTATAGGTAGCAGCAATTTATACCAAGCAAGATGGTGTGAGCTGACTCTTATCGAAGAACCACGGGAAGGGCGGAGAATAGTAAGGAAGTTGAAGACCACGCTTGACTCGATGGGATCACCGTAAGGAATTTGGCTAGAGGGTAGGCCTTGAAGTAACGAATTATACACACAGAAGACAGCCCCAAGAAAAGATACAGATGCGGATCTACGTTGCAAATTATTTGCATACGTAAGGGCAATTGGAATACTAACTGGATTAACAAGTACCATATTTTAGGTAATATATGACATCTTATGAATCTATGGTAAATTTTCTTACATTTATAATACAACTATTAAGCATTTCCATTACAAAATGTGTTACAGATCCCGAAATATTAAGAATGCAGTCTTAGATTCCACAAGCAACCTTTGTAGATGATTGATGAAAATATGTGACATTAATAATTAATACAATTGCGTTACTAGAACAATAAGGTTTAAACAAACTGCTAAACTGTTTACAGCAACAAAAGATATTTGTAAAGAAATATTAGATGTCCCAATTAATGCCAGTGTCCATATTATTGCCATTTGATTTATTGAAGTTAATAAAAACGTTCTGCAACGTCGAATATACAGTATGTACGAATAAAGTATGTGCGGTGGTCGCATGAATTCCCGTCGAATAAATTGATACATCTTTCCTTCCTTCACTCCCTGATATCGCTATCACTCAATGTACAAAATATTACATAATTCGACATAAAAATAAAAAGATATTGATACGTATATTAGTATTGTGTCATCGCCATCCTTTATTAAATTAAACGACGAAATGCTACAAAAAAGAAAAGGTACGATTCTTTGCCTCGCTTCTTAAGTGGAGTTAGGACTCCACTTAAGAAGCGAGGCAAAGAATCGTACCTTTTCTTTTTTGTAGCATTTCGTCGTTTAATTTAATTAATGCAAAATCGAACTTAAACTTGGTCATTTCAACGGATATCGTAGTTCTTAGGTATTTTTATTAATAATTCGATTCTGAAGGGTGGGCAAACGTCTCCTACATCTAGACTATCGAATTGCATGGCTGAACCAACGATTTTGCAAATATATTCTAAAATAACCGAACTTTAACGTGGTCGCGTCCTCCGGTACCCTTGTTTCCGCGGTTTTTATTTTTTAATTCGATTCTGGAGGGTGGGCAAACAAAATTATTCGGTGGGCAAATCTTTTCTACATCTAATCTAAAGGACTGCATCGTTGAAAGAACGATTTTGATAATATTTTCGGATATATTCGAACTTTAACGTGGTCGCGTCCTACGGTACCCTTGTTTCCGCGGTTTTTATTTTTTAATTCGATTCTGGAGGGTGGGCAAACGAAATTATTCGGTGGGCAAATCTGTTTTACATCTAAACTAAAGGACTGCATTGTTGAGCCAACGATTTTGATAATATTTTCGGAAATATTCGGACTTTAACGTGGTCGCGTCCTCCGGTACCCTTGTTTCCACGGTTTTTATTTTTTAATTCGATTCTAGAGGGTGGGCAAACGAAATTATTCGGTGGGCAAATCTCTTCTACATCTAAGCTAAAGGACTGCATCGTTGAACCAACGATTTTGATAATATTTTCGGAAATATTCCGACTTTAACGTGGTCGCGTCCTCCGTTACCCTTGTTTCCACGGTTTTTATTTTTTAATTCGATTCTGGAGGGTGGGCAAACGAAATTATTCGGTGGGCAAATCTCTTCTACATCTAAGCTAAAGGATTGCATCGTTGAAGCAACGATTTTGATAATATTTTCGGAAATATTCGAACTTTAACGTGGTCGCGTCCTCCGGTACCCTTGTTTCCACGGTTTTTTTTTTTTTTTAATCGTCTTTATTCTCTTACAACAAAAAAAACAATCGAAACAACGTAAAATGGTTAGAACACTAATACAGAAAGGGCGAGGCTCAGCATCGCTGTTATTATGCCTAACCCGAAACAGATTCAGAAAAAGTAGTGTAGAACAAGAATGAGAATGAGGGAGGGGGGGGGGGGGTGATGTATCTTAATAATAAAATAGACAAATATAAGGACTCAGAGGTAGTTCAAAGCAGCCCGGTTAGGACTAAACTATGTGCGGGTGAGAAAGAAGATAAGCTTTAGTCGCATTTTTAAAGGAGTGTAGAGTGGAAAGTGAGCGGATAGTATTGGGAAGAAGATTATAGAAGTGGGATGCTGCAAAGGAAAATGAGCCGGAGAATTTAGCGGAGTGAGAAGTAGGAATGGCAAGACTGAGTTGACTTCTTGTCTGGCAGGAGTTGGAGGAGTGGAAGTCAGCGTTGCAAGGGATTAGGTCACGGAGGTAAGGAGGAGTTTGCGTGGAGAGAACTTTATATACTAAACAGCACAGATGAAGGATCCATTTTTGGGACATGTATAGCCAACCAGTTTGGGCGAATAGCGGGGAGATGTGGTCATATTTCCGAATATTAAATGAAAATCGAAGACAGGAGTTCTGAACATACTGTATACGGCGGAGTGTCGATTTTGTGACGCATGGACAATACACGACGTCGGCATAGTCAAATAATGAAAGAACGAGTAGTTGTGAGACAAGGAGTTTTTGTCGAGTGGAGAGGATACGTTTAAATGGATACAGTAGTTTTAGACGAAGACGCGCAGCAATGAGTTTAGTAGATTCGTGGGAGGTGAAATTCCAAGAGGAGTCAAAAGTGACACCAAGAACCTTTAGTGAAGTTTTTGCAGGGATTATGGTTTGGTTTAATGATATAGAGAATGTTGCAATATTTTGAAGGAGAGTAGGTGAGCCAGCAAGAAGGAGGGAGGATTTGGAAGGGTTTAAGTGTAAACCGTGGGAGGAAGACCACCTCTGAATCCTCATAAGGTCCGATTCTATTTGCTCCACAGCTGACGCACAACAAGCAGTGTCAAACGACAGAAAGAGTTGAGTATCATCCGCATACATGTACGCAGTACAGAATTCAGGTATAAGGGGAAGTTCCGCCACATAAAGGTTAAAGAGTAACGGTCCCAAAACCGAGCCCTGAGGAACTCCGTGTGTAATTGTGCGTACCGACGATAATTGCGGAAATGGGTTACAGATTACTACTTGCTGCGAGCGACGAGCAAGGTAGGAACGAAACCAGTCCAGAACTGAGTCGCTAAAGTTGGCGTTGCGCATTTTGTTAATAAGCAATTTGTGATTTAATGTGTCGTAATTTTTATTTTGTAATTCAATTCTGGACGGTGGGCAAACGAAATTATTCGGTGGGCAAATCTCTTCTACATCTAAGCTAAAGAACTGCATCGATGAACCAACGATTTTAATAATATTTTCGGAAATATTCGAACTTTAACGTGGTCGCGTCCTACGGTACCCTTGTTTCCGCGGTTTTTATTTTGTAATTCGATTCTGGGGGGTGGGCAAACGAAATTATTCGGTGGGCAAATCTCTTCTACATCTAAACTAAAGGACTGCATCGTTGAACCAACGATTTTGATAATATTTTCGGGAATATTCGAACTTTAACGTGGTCGCGTCCTACGGTACCCTTGTTTCCGCGGTTTTTATTTTGTAATTCGATTCTGGGGGGTGGGCAAACGAAATTATTCGGTGGGCAAATCTCTTCTACATCTAAACTAAAGGACTGCATCGTTGAACCAACGATTTTGATAATATTTTCGGGAATATTCGAACTTTAACGTGGTCGCGTCCTACGGTACCCTTGTTTCCGCGGTTTTTATTTTTTAATTCGATTCTGGAGGGTGGGCAAACGAAATTATTCGGTGGGCAAATCTCTTTTACATCTAAACTAAAGGACTGCATCGTTGAACTAATGATTTTGATAATATTTTCGGAAATATTCGATCTTTAACTTGGTCGCGTTCTCCGGTACCCTTGTTTCCACGGTTTTTATTTTTTAATTCAATTCAGGACGGTGGGCAAACGAAATTATTCGGTGGGCAAATCTCTTCTACATCTATTGCTGTTATCATCTTAGAGTAATAAAGATATAATAATAATAATAATAATAATAAGCTAAAGGACTGCATCGTTGAACCAACGATTTTGATAATATTTTCGGAAATATTCGATCTTTAACGTGGTCGCGTTCTCCGGTACCCTTGTTTTCGCGGTTTTTGTTGTAAATAGCTTTGTTCATTTTCAAGTGTGATAGTCTATGGTCCGTAACATTAGTATGCCAGGTGGCGCTAGTTTCGTTTTCTTTCCTCGAGGTTATGTCACAACTTTTATTTCCTAACCAATGGTCTTTTCCGTTCTTGTAACTGACATGGTTCCTTCCTTTTTCTCGGACACACATGGCGTCGGGTATTCTACACGATTTAATATAAATAAAGACTTAACTATTCTCATAATCCTGTTCTTAATATAAAATATACGCAACAGTTTTTATTTTTTAATTCGATTCTGGACGGTGGGCAAACGAAATTATTCGGTGGGCAAATCTCTTCTACATCTAAGCTATAGGACTGCATCGTTGAACCAACGATTTTGATAATATTTTCGGAAATATTCGGACTTTAACGTGGTCGCGTCCTCCGGTACTCTTGTTTCCACGGTTTTTATTTTTTAATTCAATTCTGGACGGTGGGCAAACGAAATTATTCGGTGGGCAAATCTCTTCTACATCTAATCTATAGGACTGCATCGTTGAACCATCGATTTAGATAATATTTTCGGGAATATTGGAACTTTAACGTGGTCGCGTCCTACGGTAACCCTCTTTCCACGGTTTTTATTTTTTAATTCGATTCTGGAGGGTGGGCAAACGAAATTATTCGGTGGGCAAATCTCTTCTACATCTAAGCTAAAGGACTGCATCGTTGGACCAACGATTTTGATAATATTTTCGGAAATATTCGGACTTTAACGTGGTCGCGTCCTCCGGTACCCTTGTTTCCGCGGTTTTTATTTTTTAATTCTTCTGGAGGGTGGGCAAACGAAATTATTCGGTGGGCAAATCTCTTCTACATCTAAGCTAAAGGACTGCATCGTTGAACCAACGATTTTGATAATATTTTCGGAAATATTCGGACTTTAACGTGGTCGCGTCCTCCGGTACTCTTGTTTCCACGGTTTTTATTTTTTAATTCGATTCTGGACGGTGGGCAAATGAAATTATTTGGTGGGCAAATCTCTTCTACATCTAATCTATAGGACTGCATCGTTGAACCAACGATTTTGATAATAATTTCGGAAATATTCGGACCTTAACGTGGTCGCGTCCTCCGGTACTCTTGTTTCCACGGTTTTTATTTTTTAATTCGATTCTGGACGGTGGGCAAATGAAATTATTTGGTGGGCAAATCTCTTCTACATCTAATCTATAGGACTGCATCGTTGAACCAACGATTTTGATAATATTTTCGGAAATATTCGGACTTTAACGTGGTCGCGTCCTCCGGTACCCTTATTTCCACGGTTTTTATTTTTTAATTCGATTCTGGACGGTGGGCAAACGAAATTATTCGGTGGGCAAATCTCTTCTACATCTAAACTAAAGGACTGCATCGTTGTGTTACGTCCGGAACGTAAGATTTTTCTTTCTGGTCAGGGTATGCATCAACAACGCCTAGCGTTATGGGAAATCCCTCGTTGATCATACTCCTGCCCATTAATCAATAATATTTTTGCTAGAACAAAAACCCCTTTCTTGGAGCGTCGTCGCCTCGACGCATTACCGTCCCGCGATACCGATAAGGCGGTGCTGACGCAGCGGCGTTCTCACCAGATAGTCGCGTTCGAAAGGACCAGTGGTTCTCCTGTTGTGCCGAATCCGTTCTGTGTAAGCGGCAGGGATGTATTTCAACAATGCCTTGCAGCATTGTGGGAGAACCCTCGTTGAGAGCACCTCTGACCGCCGCGTTAAACATTGTAACATAATCAGTAACGGCTACAGCAGGAATGCGCAGACTGGATCACTTCTTAGAAGATTGATGGAATTGTATACCCTACATCCGGTGCAGGGAGTCGCGCCTTCTCACGGTTTTGTCGCACGTTTCGGGGCACGTGTAAATAAATTAATTAATTAATTCAAAGTTGTTTGGTTAAAATTAGATACATAACACAATTTCTGATAGTCCAAGGACTGTGGGATTCCCCTAGTCAGAAATTGTGCATGTAAATTTATGAACATTCAGGGAAGGCCTCAGCAGGTGTGAAATTGTAATGTGCGATGTCATGTTTTCCTGTACGTACGAATGTCCTGTAAGGATTGATCATGTATTTGAATCGAGAGTCTGATGGATGGGTGTGAGAACACACACACACACACCGCCTCGTTAAGTAGACGGGCCCATGGTAGCGCGGCCGAGGGATAAAATGCAGCGTAAGCATTTTCGGTACGGACCCACTCTGGTCGCTGCCGAGAGCGTGAAGCTGCGACACTCTGTGACGATAAATCGTGAGGTGCGTGTCGCTGGGTCCGCAAGTGTCTTAGAGCTAGAGTTCTCCGGTCTATTGTGAAACCGCGTGAAAGACTCGACTTTGCGAAACAATTCATTTATTTAAACTCGTGAAATAATTCATATACTAAACTTTGCGAAACAATTCATTTATTTAAACTCGTGAAATAATTCATATACTAAACTTTGCGAAACAATTCATTTATTTAAACTCGTGAAATAATTCATATACTAAACTTTGCGAAACAATTCATTTATTTAAACTCGTGAAATAATTCATATACTAAACTTTGCGAAACAATTCATTTATTATTACTCATATTGTTCTTTTAAAACCACTTTTATTCGGTCTTGTTTAAAATTCAATTCGGATTCACTCGTTCAGATAACTAAGTGTGTGTATGTGTGTGTGTCTTCGCGTTTCATCTCTTCTTCTGATTTAGGTCTATCATCACAGCACAGGATATAATTCCAAGCGAAAACACAAATTATATTTGTCAATTCAATATCAATTGTCTGGTGAGTTGCACCTATTATCTCTTTTGTACACTGTATTATGATTGAATCGTACTTAACACAATTTCTGATAATCAAATGATTGTGGGATTCCCCTAATCAGGAATTGTGCCCGATAGCGCGAATGTCTATGTTTGTTGTTGATTAATTTTACTTTACATATTCAGTACTATATGTTTTACAACCATCCAATATTTCGGCATTAAAGCTTTATTATTCATTAAATTATACTCATTAATTACCTGTCCGATTCCTTTGAAAAGACCCGTATGGGACTAGAGCACCAACGATCCCAAAATCTACCCCTTATCCTTCTGATAAGGTATTTAGATAAGTAAATAAAATAATTGACTGTTGCGAGTGCGGCGAGCCTCCTTGCCATTACCTACATAAATACGACAAATTCTGATAATCAAAGATTGTGGGATACCCCTGATCAGAATTTGGCCGTCTAAAACGCGCCGCTCGAACACTAAAGGCCGCGGCACGTAACAGATCTGGTGGCAGCGGTGGGATGCCAGGAATTTTCTTGTAAAAATTCCTGGGTGCTCATATTCATTGAAATCGGATAGAATTTATGAAATTTCTTTATTTTACTAATTTATCAATGTGGTCGTGGTAACGCTGGTTCATTATATGATATTTATTGACTAGTTCTGTATATATATTTTATACAAATATTCAATCATGGCTCAAGACGCAAGCGCAATGATGACCTCCATGGCGGAGTGTCTGACTATTCAGAATAGCACGTTAAATATTCCTTACTTTGATGGGAAGGGCGTTCCTCTGAAGGATTTTGTACAGGATGTGCAAAATAGCGCGAGTCTAGTGCCTCCTGCATTAGAGGGATCATTTCTAAAATCGGTATTAGGGAAATTGAAAGGTCCAGCTCGCGATAGCACATATGGAAAAACATTTAATACGGTTAATGAACTAATTAAACACTTAAAGGGTAGATTTGCACCGGGTAAAAATTATCCTTATTATCAACACGAAATAGAAAATATTCGGATGAAAAAGGAGGAATCAGTTAGCGATTTTTATGACAGTGTCACGTCCTGGGTGGCGGGACTTGGATCGTGACATATATGGGGTAGGGAGGTTGCGTGCGGACTTTGCTTCGTAAGAAGACCTGCTTCTTTATGAAGGCTATGGTTCCGAACTTGCGGATATGTGTAGGAGAGCTCGAAGACTCTGCTTCGTAAGAAGACCTGCTTCTTTATGAAGGCTATGCTTCGCGACTTTTAGGAGAGCTCGAAGACTTTGCTTCGTAAGAAGACCTGCTTCTTTATGAAGGCTATGCTTCGTGACTCGTATCGACCAGGGAAGGCTGAATGGTGATCGTACACCCGAGTGACGCACGTGAGAGTACTGTCTTTGACTTATGGCTCGATAATTGGCTTACTAACTGCATCGTATGAAAAAGGCGTAAATAGTAGGGTTTTTACTATAGGTTTGGGAATACCCATACGGGACTCTATATGAAAGAACGTTAGTAAACACGGGCAAGAACTCCCGGCGCTTGCGGAGACCGATCAGCTGTAGTCGTTGCGCGTAATGGTTCCAGGTATTCGAGGCGAAATAGCGAGAATTGACGGTTAAAGATAAAAGCGAAAGCGTTATTTATTAGAACACGTAACAGATAGTAATAAACACCTTATAATTATGCGTTGGACATTTAGCATAGGCACATAACATTTATATAAAGGTAAATGATAGAAAATTAATGTTAGGCAAAAATAGCAAAAGATGCGAAGCAATGGAGTTAAACAATAATAGATTATGTGATAAAGATAGCAATATAATAATAAGAGGCTAAAGCTTAAGCAAGATATAAATGCAAACTAAACTATATATATATAAAGCGATAAGCAAAGAAATTAACACGAAGAAATAACGTAGCAATGAAATGTAATAAACAAAAGCATTAACAATATTATAAAATAAAAGAAATAGAAACGCTTACAGTGATGTAGACGCTGGTTGATGTACACTGAATTGAAAGGTAAGAATATAACTAATAAAGAAAACCATAGAGTAATGGTCGCGACTTGGCGATAGCACGGAATAATACTGATGCGTGAAGATACTAAAGAATAGTGATCGCGACTGATAGCAAGGACTAATAATGAATGATGCGTGGGCCACGCGGCACCGGTATTTATACAAATTGATGGAATGTGAGGTATGCGGGGAATTTGAGGTATGCGTGATGACTCATGCCCAAAGTATGCGTGGAATTTGCGGTATGCGTGATGAGTCATCCGTAAAGTATGTGTCGAAATAGCTCTGGGGTTTTTGTAAGAATCAAAGGTTGATCTATAATTAGGCTGTAAGACAATGGGATTTCGAAAAGGGGCACTCAATCCGTTGGGTGGACTTTTGTGGTTTACATTGGAAGAGAGGGGGGGGGGGGGGGAGAGAGGTTTTGATTTAGAAGGTTGGGGCGAGGGACTTGTTGTAATTCGTGATTGAGGAGGGAGTCATGCCTCTAAGGCGAAGAGGGGAAGGGGAATCAGCTGGAGATGGGGACCGCTAAGGTACATCGTCCAAGATCTGATGATTCGTAAAGGGTTAAGAGTTGTGGTTTATAGATAGTAGTAGGTTCTTGGGTAGGTCATATAAGGAGGAAGCTAGTTAGGGTTGGGCGAAAATTATAGGGACGTCACACCTCCCCCCTTATATGAAGAAATGCGTGCATTTCTTAACATTAAAGAGCGGGGTTGACTGGATTGAGCACGCTCTCGATTGGGTGTTTGTGGCGGGGGTCTTCTCGATGCCGATGCCTCGATCAGCTGGCGTTGCCTTCCTGACGATCGTTGAGGAGACAACCTTCGGAAGCAGGGGCGACAGACTCCTTCCGTCATTGATGGCTTCCCGTCGTAGCCATCGCGTCTTAGCTAGCCTCCGGGAACGTCCTCCTCCTCGATGCTTTCTCCTGGGACGCCTCCTTCGGTTCGTCGGGATGAGCATGTCCTCGGGCATGTCGTTGGGCATGTCGTTGGGCATGTCGTCGGGCATGTCGTTGGGCATGATAATGACGTCATAGTGAATGATCTAGGAGTAGAACTTATTAAGGCCGATTGTCTTTAGGTAGTACGGTTAACCGGGACTCTCGCGCACACGACCAAGGCGCGCTTTGTTCGC
Source organism: Andrena minutula (assembly GCA_929113495.1). Lineage (NCBI taxonomy): Eukaryota > Metazoa > Arthropoda > Insecta > Hymenoptera > Andrenidae > Andrena > Andrena minutula. Next base: position 45,286,196 of record OV815993.1, on the reverse strand, counting down.
GTGTATGATTTTCGTCTTGTCCTTTCAAGATATTTTTAAGTTTGAGAGGGAATTACTTCCAATATCTGGTGTGGGCCAGAGTACTGATCCCCAAATTTCCCTTTCCGCGGCTCTATTAGGACGTAGACTAAGTCCCCGGGTTTGAAGGTGTCCTCGTTTATGTGTTAATCTAAGTTTTAACTGGTCTAACCTTTTTGCTGCGGCGGTTTGCAATTCTTGTACCCTCGTACTTAATTTCGCGCGATAGTGATTGTAGGTTTCATTTTCGAAATCTTGAGTTACCGGAGTTCGGCTGGGTATCCGAGCTATTTTCCCGAATACAAAATCATATGGTGTATAACCAGTGCCCTCGTGAACACTGGTATTATAAGAAAACGTGAACAAATCTGTCCAGTCGTCCCAGTCAGTGTATCTACCGATAAACCTTTTTAAATATTCGGTTAAAACGATTTGCAATCTCTCTAAAGAGCCGTTAGTATGCGGGTGAAAGGCTGTGGTTTTGAATTGTTGAATTTTACATTTCCGCGCAACTGCTTTCTTGAAATTACCAGTAAAATTGGCTGCTTGGTCGGTGAGAATGGCTCTAGGAGCTCTGAAGTGACAAATGAATCTTTTTATAAATATGTCAGCAATTTTAATTGATGAGTATAGGTTGAGAAGCACGCACACAAAATATTTTATAAATAAACCCTGTATGGGTAAGGTATAATTGTAGCCTGCTGTTGTTGTAGGCAGTCGTTCATGTATGATTTCTGGTGAGGGAATTGGTGGAATTTCTGCAGATGATATCTTCCGGCGCATCTTTCTATGTAGTTGCGTCCTTCTGCATTTCCTTCCCTGGCGAGCGCTGGATGTGGGTGTTGCAGAGTCAATGGGGTTGCTACCACTCGTTGGCGCATGGATCGGTGATTTTGAGAACCGAGGCCTCTTGGGACCGCTTGGTCTACGTTTGGGCCAGTCCTTCAAGTTGTCGTCACATTTGTCATGTATTCGTTGGGAGCATGCCTCCACTGCGGGGGAAGTATGGGATAAGGCGTCTGTAGTGAGGTGGAATCTCAGGTCAAAACTCTGGCATTGCAGGATAAGTTCCTTCTGCAATACTGATTTGAGGTGGTCGAAACCAGGTTGCTGGGATGGTCCCCAGTTCAATGCTGGGTCCTTCTTTAATAGTTGGGTTGACGGTGGTGCCGTTTTGGAAAATTCCGGGATAAATCTTCTGTGATATCCGGTCAGACCAAGGGATTCTTTAAATTGTTTTGGTATGCGAGGTACAGCGTCAGCGAACTTATCGCCTTTCCCATGAATCGGGTGCTCTTTGGAGATTGAATTAAGTAGAATTTCTGCCCTTGAAGGAGCTTCCGCAGAAATTTTTAATACTGCCAGTTCCGGTGTAGCCGCAAGAGACTTTTGGGAGTTTAGGGGAAGGATTGATTTGGCATATAGCGCAGGGGGTAAGAGTGAGTGCACCGTCACGGATGCCTCGAGATGGTGGATCGACGGATCCAGGGCTAAGAGGGACTTGTTTTTTATGAGGGGGTGGATGGGAGTGATGCCTACAGGCGTTGTAGTCTCTTTGGGTCGGTTTGGTTTGGATTCTGGAGTTAGTCTGTCGGATTCCTTTACTTCGATGCTGAGCATGGTGCTTGGATTGTCAATCTCGCTAGAGTTTATAATTTGCGGGTAGTCCTTTAAGTCCGGATTAGCTGTATGTATGGAAAAGGAGGAATTTGACCTCGCCCGTAGTACGACCGGGTTTAGTTGCACGGGAGCGACTCTTATGATACCGCTAGTGCTTTGGGATGCACTTCTGCTTGGCTCGCTCCACCGGTTGCATCCATCGGCGCTCGGAGGAGTATTTCCGAACTCCGTTTCCCACAAGGCTCTAGGATCTTTCATGATAGTGAAGATGCGTTTTCTGCATTCCGTGGTCACATGTCCGGGCTTCTTGCAGTACCCGCAGCTTCGCAGCTCCGTAGGCCTGGAAGGTGGAGGTCGAGATTTGTCCCAGTAAGTGACCTGTGCTTTGGGTACTTGGGACTCATATTCCGTGGCACAGTTTAGAGGGTTCCTCTCGGAAGGTTGAGCAGTCGGGCCTTGGTTGCTCCAACAGGACCGTGCGTCATGACCAGTCTTGTTGCACAGTTGGCAGGTCACCTTAGGAGTTTTTGGTTCTGAAAATCTAACTCTGTCCCTGTCCATCTTTTTGTCTACGAGGACGGCCAAATCAAATGCTTCGTCTAACGTTTCGAAATGGTGTTGCTGCAATCTCATTCTTAAGTAGGGTGGGAGGCCGTCAATAAATGAATCTAAAGTCAGACGTTCGAGGTTTTGGGAATGGTCTCGTGCAAAATCGCGATAATATTCCTTATCCTCTTCCAGAATGGCGAATCGGAGGTCCTTGACTCGAGAAATATACTCTAATATGTGTTCGTTCGTTCCTTTTATGATATTTGCAAGTTCTCCGCGATAATGGTCTGATGTCTTAGCAGGAGAAAAGGTGCGTTTAAGTTGTTTAATAAGATCGTTTACAGAGTCGAAGACCCTATCCTCAACGGCCAAGTAAGCGTGGTCTTGTAATTTGTTTCGTAACAACCTCGCAAGCTGAGGTTCAGCGTGCGGGGGAACCAGAGCCTTAGCCCTATTGCAGGCCCTAGCGAATTGTAATACCGGAATATTGTGACCGTCGAATTTGGGCACGGTTTCTATTGCGTCTTTCAGCTTGATCTGGGGCGACGGATCCCGATCCGATACATAATTATCGTTAGGTAGCGGTTTCCTATCAAAGCGAGAAGAACCGGGAGTTGCAAGATTATTCGTTGTTTGCGAGGGTTCAAGAATTTTTTCCATCATTTCGCGTATGGATTGGATTTGACCGGAGAGACCTTCTAGCGCGGGGTTGTTAGAAACGGTGACTGAACTAGGACGCATATTAGATCCTGGATTTACGACATACTGCGCGTGTAACCTTTCGATTTCGGCCTGTTTCTTTCTCAGCAGTTCTATTCGTTCTAATAACTCGGCAGTCGCGATGTCTATCAAGTTAATGGGTTCGCCCGCGTCTTGGTATTTTACGGGAGAGTCGTCGGCTTCACCGTACACAGGCATGTTTAGTGTGTGGTTTTGTTGTCTGTGGGGTAATTTTACCCTTATGAACGACAATTATCACACCGTCGGTAGCTTTTGTTCGCAAGGAGGTAGCTTTCCGAACACTCGGTGCAGTCCCTTATGGGGCGTACTGGTATCAGGGCTTTTCTGCACCGTGGGCAATTGACAGAAGTTCTATAAGTGTAGTAGTAATGGGTCCAAAATACCTCTACGGTGTCTGCGGGCGATAGACTAGAGCATCTTAAACAAATTTCACTGCCGTCCGTAGTAGTAGCTATGCCTCCAAAAACGCAGGTTAGCGCATTCAAATAGGCTGTTATACTCTGTAGTCTGCGGCTTCGATAGGACAATGCGCTCCGATTTGGGTGCTTAATGCACATATTAGATTTTTCGGGATCTTTGTGGGTACCGTATGCTATAGAATTTGTTTGGATTAACAGAAAACGTATCCCACCGCTGTCACCAAATTTATGTCACGTCCTGGGTGGCGGGACTTGGATCGTGACATATATGGGGTAGGGAGGTTGCGTGCGGACTTTGCTTCGTAAGAAGACCTGCTTCTTTATGAAGGCTATGGTTCCGAACTTGCGGATATGTGTAGGAGAGCTCGAAGACTCTGCTTCGTAAGAAGACCTGCTTCTTTATGAAGGCTATGCTTCGCGACTTTTAGGAGAGCTCGAAGACTTTGCTTCGTAAGAAGACCTGCTTCTTTATGAAGGCTATGCTTCGTGACTCGTATCGACCAGGGAAGGCTGAATGGTGATCGTACACCCGAGTGACGCACGTGAGAGTACTGTCTTTGACTTATGGCTCGATAATTGGCTTACTAACTGCATCGTATGAAAAAGGCGTAAATAGTAGGGTTTTTACTATAGGTTTGGGAATACCCATACGGGACTCTATATGAAAGAACGTTAGTAAACACGGGCAAGAACTCCCGGCGCTTGCGGAGACCGATCAGCTGTAGTCGTTGCGCGTAATGGTTCCAGGTATTCGAGGCGAAATAGCGAGAATTGACGGTTAAAGATAAAAGCGAAAGCGTTATTTATTAGAACACGTAACAGATAGTAATAAACACCTTATAATTATGCGTTGGACATTTAGCATAGGCACATAACATTTATATAAAGGTAAATGATAGAAAATTAATGTTAGGCAAAAATAGCAAAAGATGCGAAGCAATGGAGTTAAACAATAATAGATTATGTGATAAAGATAGCAATATAATAATAAGAGGCTAAAGCTTAAGCAAGATATAAATGCAAACTAAACTATATATATATAAAGCGATAAGCAAAGAAATTAACACGAAGAAATAACGTAGCAATGAAATGTAATAAACAAAAGCATTAACAATATTATAAAATAAAAGAAATAGAAACGCTTACAGTGATGTAGACGCTGGTTGATGTACACTGAATTGAAAGGTAAGAATATAACTAATAAAGAAAACCATAGAGTAATGGTCGCGACTTGGCGATAGCACGGAATAATACTGATGCGTGAAGATACTAAAGAATAGTGATCGCGACTGATAGCAAGGACTAATAATGAATGATGCGTGGGCCACGCGGCACCGGTATTTATACAAATTGATGGAATGTGAGGTATGCGGGGAATTTGAGGTATGCGTGATGACTCATGCCCAAAGTATGCGTGGAATTTGCGGTATGCGTGATGAGTCATCCGTAAAGTATGTGTCGAAATAGCTCTGGGGTTTTTGTAAGAATCAAAGGTTGATCTATAATTAGGCTGTAAGACAATGGGATTTCGAAAAGGGGCACTCAATCCGTTGGGTGGACTTTTGTGGTTTACATTGGAAGAGAGGGGGGGGGGGGAGAGAGAGGTTTTGATTTAGAAGGTTGGGGCGAGGGACTTGTTGTAATTCGTGATTGAGGAGGGAGTCATGCCTCTAAGGCGAAGAGGGGAAGGGGAATCAGCTGGAGATGGGGACCGCTAAGGTACATCGTCCAAGATCTGATGATTCGTAAAGGGTTAAGAGTTGTGGTTTATAGATAGTAGTAGGTTCTTGGGTAGGTCATATAAGGAGGAAGCTAGTTAGGGTTGGGCGAAAATTATAGGGACGTCACAACAGATTAAACATATTAATTAGCGGAGCTCGAGTTGCGTTAGAGGATAGTTATGGGGATAAGGCAGAACAAATGCTATTGCCATTAAAAGAATGCGGATTGGAAGCTTATATTCGCGGACTTCCAGATGAAATAGCGCGCTCAGTAGATGCGCGTGACCCTAAAACTTTAGACGATGCGAGAAAATTTGCAGTACGTATAGAAACGCGAATGAAATCCGGAATATTATCTTCGAATGAAACTCAAAAGATATCATTTAATCAGAATAATGGCTTTTCTCGATCATCGAACTCATATTATCAGGATTACGCTAATCACCAATCCATGAACCCTCCTCGCTATAAAAATTATGCAATTCGAAACGAAGAAGAGAATCGCACACGTTCTCCGAGTCCCAGTCCAGACGTAAGCGGTTCGCCAATTGGAATTTTGAAACCTCCATCACGCAATCATTATTACAATCCACCGGGATTTCCTCCACATCCGTATTACTCGCCTTATTTCTATCCGCCAATGCCATATCCGAATTATTACCCTTACCATCATTATAATACAAATAGTAATGAGCCATCGCGTTCAGCAAGAGATGGATATTCGCAAGGGCCTAGACCAAGATCTCCATCTCCCATTCCTTCATCAACGAGACCGGGTTCTCCATATAATAGAAATACTAAACCCGAAAATAGAACCGATCATTTAAACGCACAAATGACCCGACGGACGGACGCGACGTCGAGTCATTCGGAAAAGGAGCGTCATGCAACAGTAAAATTTCTGGCAAACCAAGAAAAATCGCAACGGTAGAAAAACCCGAATCCCCATTAGTAAAAATGATGGGTAAGGAGTTGAATATGGGTTGTGCATATTTCCTCGTAGATACAGGAGCGGATATAAACGTGATTAAATTAAGCGCCCTAGACGACAATGTTTCAGTCGCGCTTCATGAATCGGTTGCTATCTCAGGAATAACTCCGGATACGACAGAGACTTTAGGTACCACAATAATTACTTTATTAGGCAAACCCGTAAAATTTCATGTCGTAAGATCTTCATTTGTACTGCGTTGCGATGGTATATTAGGTAAAGAGTATCTCACACAAGAACAGGCTGAAATCTCCTTCACCCATAACACATTGGTAACACGAAGCGATCCTATTAAACCCATACCTTTTATTGGCCATGATCCAGTACCTCGTAGGGTAGGACCTCGAGTTTTGTATTTAAAAGCGCGTACTGGGCAAGCTGTCGCCATTGACGTTACAAATCATGATTTAAAAGAGGGATATTTACCAAAAATTAAAACTATAGATGGCTTATACATTGGCGAAGCTGTTGTGTCTGTAAATGACCGAGGTGCATGTCACGTCTTTGCCGTTAATACAACGGATAAGGATGTCGAAGTCGAAATTCCGCCACAAGAATTAATACCATTCGAGTATCATAACTTCCCCGAAGAACAAAATTATTCCGATTCTGATACGGAAGATGAGACCTTGCCAATCGCGGAAGAAAGAATTTTAGAAATCATTAAAAAATTGCGTCTCGATCATTTGAATGAAGAAGAACGGGATCATGTAATTAAAATTATTAAAGAATTCCCAGAGCGATTCCACTTGCCTGGTGATAAACTACCATGTACTTCATACATTAAACATAAAATCCCCACAGTAGATGATGTTCCTGTGAATAGGCGACAGTATCGTTTTCCTCCGGTTCATAAAGACGAAATAGAAAAACAAGTCCGTAATAAACTAAATCATGGAATAATAGCACCTTCAAATTCACCGTATAATTCGCCCATTTGGATCGTTCCTAAAAAACCAGATTCTCAAGGTAATCTGAGATACAGAGTAGTCATAGATATTCGTGATCTTAACGAAAAAACCATTGGCGATGCATATCCATTACCGAACATTACTGATATACTGGATCACTTAGGTGAGGCCCGATATTTCTCAACGTTTGACTTAGCAAGCGGATTTCAACAAATTGAGATGGATCCAAAAGATAGACAAAAAACAGCCTTCACAACCCCAAATGGTCATTATGAATACATCCGAATGGCGGAAGGTCTGAAAAACGCTCCAGCAACTTTTCAAAGATTAATGGATCAAGTTCTACGCGGATTACAGGGTGTAGAAGTTTTCGTTTATTTGGATGATATTGTGGTATATGCTAAAAACTTAGAAGAACATGAAAAGAAAATTCGCCGTTTATTTACGCGTTTGGCCGATGCAAAATTAACTTTACAACCGGATAAGTGCGAGTTCCTCAAAATAGAAGTTGCTTACCTAGGACATGTTATTAGCCGGGCAGGTGTAAAACCGGATCCCAAAAAGATTAGTGCAGTAAAGAATTTTCCTCGCCCGAAAAATCAGAAAAACATTAGGCAATTTCTAGGTCTAGCTGGATATTATAGACGCTTTATCAAAAATTTCGCAGAAAAGGCTAAACCGTTGTCAGATTTGCTGAAGAAAAATTCTACTTTTACTTGGGGAAAAGAACAAAAGAAAGGATTTTTGGAATTACGAAAAGCACTTTGTACAAGCCCTATACTTCAATATCCAAATTTCAATAGTCAATTCACTTTAACTACAGATGCGTCAGACTATGCAATAGGTGCTGTACTTAGTCCAGAAATTGATGGTCAAGATCTACCAGTTGCATACCTTTCTAGGATTTTAACTAAACCAGAACAAAATTATTTCACTACAGAAAAAGAATGTTTGGCAGTCCTTTATGCAATTTTACACTTCAGACCATATTTATACGGCCGAAAATTTACCCTCGTTAGTGATCATGAACCACTAAGATGGATTAACTCAATAAAAGATCCAGGACAAAGATTGATCCGATGGCGACTACAACTGCGCGATTACGAGTACGAATTTGTTCATAAGGCAGGAAAATTAAACACAAATGCTGACGCCTTATCAAGGAATCCAGTTATAGTAAATGAACTATGTTCATCCGATGATTTCAGTTTATCAGAATCCTCTGATGATGCAAAATCGGAGTTAGCACCTGATTGCCCAAAACTTTTACCAATAAATAAGCCATCGACAAAAACCGAAGTTTCTAATCCCAGGAAAGAAATAGCTAGTTTACCGGGAAAATCAAACATAGGAAGACCAGTAGGTTCAAGACTTAAGTCGAAACAACCTGTACCTTTAGATACCAGTGCAATAGCAACTAGAACGCGAGCAAAGATTCAAGCTACTGAAGCTCCGGGACCATCAAAAACACAAGAATTAGATAGATCAAAAGAACTTTCTCTAGTAGAGGACGACGATTCCGATGACGAACAGTCAGATCCGCCTATATTTCGCCAACGTAGGAGTACACTGCCGAATTTGGGATTTCATCCTAAACAGATGGTGGAGAATCCTAGAATCCCAGATTCACAAGGTGCAGTGGCCGGTACGGAATTGCGCGAAAAAGGAAGCGAGTCCGAAGTAGATAGAACTATAGCCATTAATTTACCTGAAATTCACGATAGTGATACAGGTGATAGGAACAAACAGAAGTCCTCATTTATAGATTTAGAAGAACTACAAGAGTCTTTCAATAGATTTGAAAAATCATTATTGGATAAAAGCGCTCAATTACAGGAACTTGAGGAGGAAGTTGTTTTATTAGATGCCCTTTCTGAAGGAGACAGTTTAGATGAATATAGACAGGAAATATTACAAGATTTGGATCCATATGATGACGATACTGGGGACGAGGAATTAAATAGACGAATAGAAAAATTATTACAACAAGCTAGGAATTCCGAAAAAGATAGTTAAATTTCAAATCCAAGGCGTGAGGAAGCAGCTAGTAAGGCACCTCAGCTGAAAAATATTCCGGAAGAATCAGAGCTAGAAATATCTGCAACAGGAGTGCCTGATAGCACAATCGTTAACAGGCCTAGATACAGTTCAATCTTACCTACCCCGACCGTAGATCCAAACCCTATAGCACTTTCAACACCATTTCCAAATCCAACTGCTGATCGAACTCCCAAGGAGGGATGTAGAGAACCTATCGCTCAAAAATCTACTCCTAGACAACTTTTCCCACAAATCTCAAATTCATCATCCATATACATCCCGGACGCTGATTATATACCTCCAGATATGGAATCAGAATTTCGCTACAAAAGTAAAGACATCGTAACCTCTACAAGACAAAATCTAACGTATTATAGATCAAATTATGTACATTTCATTTCGTCTGATTGCGAACTTGTTACACCAGTGAGTATATTGCTCTCCGATCTAGGCAATATCAATGCTAACGATTTAAAAGCGGCAAAGCCCAGAGTAGGACAAATACTAATAACAAAACGCGGTAAACATAGAATATTTAGCGTAGTCATAAAAAGGAAACATTTTGATAAACTTTCTACTCGGGATTTGGAACTTGGCCTACAGAACCTAAGAAAAATTCTTTCAGATTTAGATATAAAGGGTCTAAGAATCTCACAGAATGGCGACTTTACAGACGAATTACCTCAAGGTACGTTAATAGAAATATTAAGGAATACATTTGAGGACAGCAATATCGAAATAGCCCTTTGTTACGGAAACACTCAGATACCTCCGGAAGAACTTCGCCTGAAAATCATTTCAGAGTTGCATGAAAGTTTGGTAGGAGGACACAAGGGTTTAACAAAGACATATTGCAGAATTCGAGAACGATTTTATTGGCCAGGTATGCGTAATGATATTCAAAATTATATCCGTACTTGCAATAGTTGCCAGAATCAAAAATTAGTGCGAACTAAAACTCGCGAACCAATGTTAATTACTGACACTCCATTGGAGCCATTTTCCAAAGTATCATTGGATACTGTGGGTCCTTTACCCACTACTCCCAGCGGTAACAAACATATTCTAACTATGCAAGATAATTTGACAAAATATTGCATAGCTGTCCCTGTTCCAGATATAAAAGCTGAAACAATAGCCCATGCATTGGTAACAAATCTAATATTGCAGTAGGGGAAGCCCGGGCAAAGCGGTTATGTTAAGGTTTAGTGAGAAACATAACATAGTTACAATTAAGATGAGAAATATTTTTTATATCAATAATCATTTAAAATTAATCAGCTTTCTGATACAATAACGAAAAAATGGGTAACTGAAACATTTAAAGCATTTTAAAACGAAAAACGTAAATAAGTCAATCAATCCGCTTTGCCCTACCCCCCTGGGCAAAGCGGATCAGGGGGTCGGCAAAGCGGATGTTATTAAATAACGCAAAGTCAATCTTGGCATTCGTCACAGAAGTCACTGCCAGATCCTTCATATACAGTGCAGCATTCATGGGCCCATCTGGTACATTGGCTGCACTGGATCCAGTCTTCGGATGGGGGGTCGGAGTATGGCTCAAAACACACATATATGACAATAATATTTATCAATATCAATATCAATAATAAAAATTTATCAATAATATATGACAATAATAAAACAATAATATTATGAGCGAGATTAGCAGGGCAGAGGATTGACGATCCGCTTTACCCCGATCCGCTTTGCCCAAAGAACCCACTTGGTGGAAATTGTAATGTTTGAGAAAAGTATGAACAACAAATTAAAAATGTTAACCTCTAATAGAATCTTAAAGACACAGAGTTCTTATAAAAAATATTTACTGTGGTAAATACCGATAACTATTAATAATCAAGCCACGTACCTACCTGAGCGAAATGTGTAAGAAAACGCACAATTTTCGTTTTTTCTTCAGAAACGACGCACCACAGCGATTAAATACTTTATTGCATTGTCATGGCCTCTAAAATCGGTCGCTTTCTAGATCAGGAAAAACTCGTGGGACCATCTTTGATAGCAAAGCAAAAAAAAAGACGATCCGCTTTGCCCAGGGTATTCGCTTTGCCCGGGCTTCCCCTATGGAACACCACGTGCAATACTAACGGATAAAGGGACTAGTTTCATTAATAAAATAATTCAGAACTTAGCTAAAATTTTCAAAATTCAACATGTCACTACATCTGGGTATAGACCGCAAACCAATGGTGCATTGGAAAGAAGTCACATAGTGTTAACCGAATACATTAGCCATTACATGAATGATTTTGACGATTGGGATAGATTAGTACCCTTTGCTATGTTTTCTTATAATACATCTGTCCATGAAGCCACAAATTTTACCCCGTATGAATTGGTTTTTGGCAAACTTGCGCGTTGTCCAAGTTCCTTCACGAGCGACGAGAATTTGGTCACATACAATTCATATTTACATGATTTAATAACGCGACTTTCGGAAATGCAAGTAATTGCAGGACAAAATTTGGTTAAGGCAAAAGAAAGGTCAAAATCGTATTATGATAGGAACGCTCGCCCCTTCAAAGGAAAAATAGGAGATATGGTACGTGTTTTGGTAGAACCAAAAAGAGGAAAATTTGCCAAGCGTTATCACGGGCCATATAAGATTATTGGGATACTGGAAGGAAATAATGTTTTGTTAAAAGATGAAGCTGGTAAAATGCTCACCAAACATGTCGATAAATTACAATTAAATTGGAGTCCTGATTGATTTGACTGATTCAGGTTGAGAGATGACGCTGATCCGATTGATATTCTTTCTTACTCTGCAACACATCGCGCGGACCCAGGAACTATACAGACTGACACGTACGGATTCAAACCCGGGTTTATACTTTGAAAAGATCAACGCGATTAGATTTCAAAGAGCTGATTGGCGATTCATACTAGTTATAGATATAGACAAAATAGTAGCTGAATTTCCATATGAAATCGGGAATATTGAACAAACTAACAGTTTATGTATTAAATTTCCAACCCCGATACAATGCGATTCCGTGTTACGGACAAAGTACTTAAAGAACATGGTACGAGAAGCATCAGATTTACGGATGGAACTGATAGAATTGAGTACAGAAATTAAGAGGCCAGAATACGATTCACATAATTTGCCTAAAGCTATCACACGCAGGAATGCACCTTTCGGATTCATCGGTTCGATTAGCCATGCTTTGTTTGGAACTTTAGACAGTGATGATGCTGAATACATTAACAAGGAAATAGATAAGATATATGCTGATCAGAGGAAGATCACCCAACTTGTCAAAAATCAAACTCATATAATCATAAGTGATCTGCATAAAGTTCATAAAACTTTCAACCGAATTGCCGCAGAAGTAAAAACCAATAGACAGAAGATTTCCGAATTAGAAACGCAAATTGATAAACAGTTAGCCTTGAATTATAGTTTAGCAATGAGTCAATACTCGGCATCTGTTGAAACATCTTTGAGTCATTACATGACTGCAACGCAACGCTTTATCACGGCTTTGAGCACTGCGCGCAACGGAAAATTACATCCATCACTATTGAGCGGATCTAATTTCAAAACAATAATAAACGAGATACATAATTCTATGGTTGATTTCGAACTCCCTATACCACGGGACCATCAACGAATCAAAGACCTGGTCAGGATATCTCATGTCAATTTGAAATATATAACAGGAAAGATGGTCGTGACAGTACAAATACCATTAGTAAATCGGATTGAATATGACCTGTATAAAATACACGTATTACCAATTCCTCAGTATTTAAACAACAGCAACAGAACCACAATTTCGGCTTTCATCTTACCGGAGTTTCCATATTTAGGAATAAGCAATGACCATTCTAAATTCTTTGGATCGGATAAAACATTCATAGATTCCTGTACCTGGGGATGGCACTACTACATTTGTCCACAGGACGTCCCATTGCAGGACGTGGCTCATCGAACTTGTGAAACTTCATTATTACTTCAACCAGATCCGAAATTCTTACGTTTATGTAATATTAGAATCATGCCCTATCACATACCTTCCTGGCGAAAACTAACTACACTTGGCGGATGGTTATACTCATTTGAACAACCCGAACCGATGCAGATTCTATGTGGTAGGAAAAAGAATACCCACACCACCATAGTTGGAACAGGAATTTTGGAAATACATCCAGAATGTTTTGCAAAAACACGATATCACACCTTATTGGGATCAAAAACATACCTGAGCAAAGATTCTTATTACTACATTCCTAATATGTTACTGAATATTAGCCTGATATCACCCAATATCTATCAGTATTCTAAGAGAAAACACACCATAGTGAATCTATTTCCAAATGACAATAACAAACTGGAACGCACATCTGATTCGTTGTACGAAATTGAAGCACAACTAGAGGAAATTGGAGAACATCATCGAGCAAGAAATTCACATTTGTCATTGACGTATGGAACAATAACGGCGCAGGCCTTAATTATAATAGGATTGATGATCTACTATTTCTGGAATCCACTGAAGACCTTATGCAAGATACAGTTCCTGCGGAAACGGGGCTCAAAACACGAACCTGAGGAATCATCACCAAGTCAACCTGCTGCAATACCGTTGCAAGAATCGTCTATTTCGGAAAACAGACCACCGTTGCCTATTCAGAGGGCGATGATAAACTGCTAGAAATATGTCTAATAACAAACCCTGACAGTCTAAGGACTATGGGAATCCCCTTGTCAGAAATTGTTGTTAGTTGCGATTTTTCTAATGTTCTTTTCTTCTTTGATAATGATTTTGTTATTTCATAATTTTGATCTTGCTTTGTGTGATTGTCTGTACATTAGCGAAATGACATCGTCCAGTTCCTTCCGACAGGAGCCTCTAGAACGGCGACTGTTTGTCAGCCGTTTGGCGCCGTATACGAAAAGGGAGAAGCTGATGGAGATATTTCACCCGTATGGAGTTGAGCATGTGGTGGTGCTGCGGAAGTCGTCAGGGAACAATGCTTTCGTGACTTTCAAGTCTACGGACGGAGCAAGGAAGGCTTTGGCTGCGGCGGACACTGGTATAATATGCCACAAGAGGAAACTAAGGGTGTTGATGGCGGACTCGTGGTATACAACCAAGCTGATTCCCCCACGGCCCGACGTGAACCCATTCCCTGGAATAGATTTACGTGAACAGATTCCATTTCCGATAGAATGCATTTCTAAAATTGCCAACTATTTGCCGTTTGCCGACAGGAGCCGTCTAGAAATGGTCTCTAGAAGGTGGCGACTCGGAAGCCTCGCCTCGTATCACGGTCTACGCCATATCGACCTGAATAACTGGTGCTGGCCGAATACATGGGAAGGGACGATAGTGAGCACTGAGTCATTTTACTGGCTCATGAAGAGAGTAGGCAGTCAGTTAAAGAGCATACGAATAAATGAGGAACCATTGGCAAAATGTTTGAGACCCCAAGTTATCTCCATTGCCATAAGGAGTTGTCCACAACTACAAATAGTAGATCTAACTGCTGTGACGATCCGGCCATCGACTCTGAGAGACCTGGAATCGGGGGCACCACGTCTTACTTGCCTCAAACTGGGGAAATGTGAGGGTCCCGTGGATCCTGAACTCTTTAAGGTCCTGACCCTAGCAGGAAGTCTAAAAACCTTCTGTCTTACGAACACAGACATCACTGGGAAGTCCCTTCCGGCAATTCACAAAAGTCTAGAAACGCTTTTTTTCCACCGTTACGAGCAACTAAAACCCTTAAACCTAGCAACCACTCTTCAAGGGTGCGGAATCTGAATTGCTTAAACATCAGTATATGTAAAAATTTAACAGACGATAGTATTTTGCAGGCGTTAATCAGCAATTCAGACCTGCAGACGACTCTAACGACCTTGGAGTTACATTTCTGTAGTTTCGAGGAGCCCATGCCTGAAATGGAAATGGAGGAAGGCAACGCAGCAGTTGACAGGGGAGATTTTGCCGAGCTGGAGCTGGGTCCGGTAGAGATGGCTGTCTCTTTTCCCTCAAGATATCGGAGTATAACAGCCCTGAGTCTTACCTTCTGCGGATGGGTTGCTTCTGGCCTTGTTTCAGAAATTGGCATATACATGGGGGAAATAACATCTTTGAATCTGAGTGGTTGCACAAACATCAAAGGGGAATTCGTTCTGGAACCACTCCAAAAATTAGAAAAACTAAAAATCCTAGATGTCAATTACATGCATCCGACTGTCGGTGGATGGATACTGCAATTCCTCACGGGCTTGATAGAAGTCCACTGCAGAGAGAGCCAGGGTATTACTGACGAGGACATCTGCGGCTTGCTACGGCAGTGTCCAGAAATAGTCACGGTCGATGTGGAGAGCTGCCCAACCATCAGTAAAACCATATTGAACTGTGCGTACGGGGTGGTGACAAACGGTCATCGAACAGGGCAAATACACTTGTATGTCGGAGGTACGACCATTACGCGATACACTAGGTATAGACGCAATACCTCTCTTCATGTAACGCACGACTTGGTGTATGAGCCTTTATTCCATTCCGAATAATTTGTAACGGGATTGCATTGTGACAATGTGCAAACATTATGGGATTCCCCTAGTCCAATGCAACCCGAACCCATAGACCTATTCATAAGCAGCTACTGTACCTTATACCTTCAGTATACATCGTCGAGGACGACGATGATTCCAAGGAGGGAGGGATGTTACGTCCGGAACGTAAGATTTTTCTTTCTGGTCAGGGTATGCATCAACAACGCCTAGCGTTATGGGAAATCCCTCGTTGATCATACTCCTGCCCATTAATCAATAATATTTTTGCTAGAACAAAAACCCCTTTCTTGGAGCGTCGTCGCCTCGACGCATTACCGTCCCGCGATACCGATAAGGCGGTGCTGACGCAGCGGCGTTCTCACCAGATAGTCGCGTTCGAAAGGACCAGTGGTTCTCCTGTTGTGCCGAATCCGTTCTGTGTAAGCGGCAGGGATGTATTTCAACAATGCCTTGCAGCATTGTGGGAGAACCCTCGTTGAGAGCACCTCTGACCGCCGCGTTAAACATTGTAACATAATCAGTAACGGCTACAGCAGGAATGCGCAGACTGGATCACTTCTTAGAAGATTGACGGAATTGTATACCCTACATCCGGTGCAGGGAGTCGCGCCTTCTCACGGTTTTGTCGCACGTTTCGGGGCACGTGTAAATAAATTAATTAATTAATTCAAAGTTGTTTGGTTAAAATTAGATACATAACACAATTTCTGATAGTCCAAGGACTGTGGGATTCCCCTAGTCAGAAATTGTGCATGTAAATTTATGAACATTCAGGGAAGGCCTCAGCAGGTGTGAAATTGTAATGTGCGATGTCATGTTTTCCTGTACGTACGAATGTCCTGTAAGAATTGATCATGTATTTAAATCGAGAGTCTGATGGATGGGTGTGAGAACACACACACACCGCCTCGTTAAGTAGACGGGCCCATGGTAGCGCGGCCGAGGGATAAAATGCAGCGTAAGCATTTTCGGTACGGACCCACTCTGGTCGCTGCCGAGAGCGTGAAGCTGCGACACTCTGTGACGATAAATCGTGAGGTGCGTGTCGCTGGGTCCGCAAGTGTCTTAGAGCTAGAGTTCTCCGGTCTATTGTGAAACCGCGTGAAAGACTCGACTTTGCGAAACAATTCATTTATTTAAACCCGTGAAATAATTCATATACTAAACTTTGCGAAACAATTCATTTATTTAAACTCGTGAAATAATTCATATACTAAACTTTGCGAAACAATTCATTTATTTAAACTCGTGAAATAATTCATATACTAAACTTTGCGAAACAATTCATTTATTATTACTCATATTGTTCTTTTAAAACCACTTTTATTCGGTCTTGTTTAAAATTTAATTCGGATTCACTCGTTCAGATAACTAAGTGTGTGTATGTGTGTGTGTCTTCGCGTTTCATCTCTTCTTCTGATTTAGGTCTATCATCACAGCACAGGATATAATTCCAAGCGAAAACACAAATTATATTTGTCAATTCAATATCAATTGTCTGGTGAGTTGCACCTATTATCTCTTTTGTACACTGTATTATGATTGAATCGTACTTAACACAATTTCTGATAATCAAATGATTGTGGGATTCCCCTAATCAGGAATTGTGCCCGATAGCGCGAATGTCTATGGTTGTTGTTGATTAATTTTACTTTACATATTCAGTACTATATGTTTTACAACCATCCAATATTTCGGCATTAAAGCTTTATTATTCATTAAATTATACTCATTAATTACCTGTCCGATTCCTTTGAAAAGACCCGTATGGGACTAGAGCACCAACGATCCCAAAATCTACCCCTTATCCTTCTGATAAGGTATTAAGATAAGTAAATAAAATAATTGACTGTTGCGAGTGCGGCGAGCCTCCTTGCCATTACCTACATAAATACGACAAATTCTGATAATCAAAGATTGTGGGATACCCCTGATCAGAATTTGGCCGTCTAAAACGCGACGCTCGAACACTAAAGGCCGCGGCACGTAACAGTTGAACCAACGATTTTGATAATATTTTCGGAAATATTCGGACTTTAACGTGGTCGCGTCCTCCGGGACTCTTGTTTTCACGGTTTTTATTTTTTAATTCGATTCTGGAGGGTGGGCAAACGAAATTATTCGGTGGGCAAATCTCTTCTACATCTAAGCTAAAGGACTGCATCGTTGAACTAACGATTTTGATAATATTTTCGGAAATATTCGATCTTTAACGTGGTCGCGTTCTCCGGTAACCTTGTTTTCGCGGTTTTTATTTTTTAATTCTTCTGGAGGGTGGGCAAACGAAATTATTCGGTGGGCAAATCTCTTCTACATCTAAACTAAAGGACTGCATCGTTGAACCAACGATTTTGATAATATTTTCGGAAATATTCGAACTTTAACGTGGTCGCGTCCTCCGGTACCCTTGTTTCCACGTTTTTTATTTATTAATTCGATTCTGGACGGCGGGCAAACGAAATTATTCGGTGGGCAAAATCTTTTACATCTAAACTAAAGGACTGCATCGTTGAAGCAACGATTTTGATAATATTTTCGGAAATATTCGAACTTTAACGTGGTCGCGTCCTCCGTTACCCTTGTTTCCGCGGTTTTTATTTTTTAAATCTTCTGGAGGGTGGGCAAACGAAATTATTCGGTGGGCAAATCTCTTCTACATCTAAGCTAAATGACTGCATCGTTGAACCAACGATTTTAATAATATTTTCGGAAATATTCGAACTTTAACGTGGTCGCGTCCTCCGGTACCCTTGTTTCCGCGGTTTTTATTTTTTAAATCAATTCTGGACGGTGGGCAAACGAAATTATTCGGTGGGCAAATCTCTTCTACATCTAAGCTAAAGGACTGCATCGTTGAACTAACGATTTTGATAATGTTTTCGGAAATATTCGATCTTTAACGTGGTCGCGTTCTCCGATACCCTTGTTTTCGCGGTTTTTGTTGTAAATAGCTTTGTTCATTTTCAAGTGTGATAGCCTATGGTCCGTAATATTAGTATGCCAGGTGGCGCTAGTTTCGTTTTCTTTCCTCGAGGTTATGTCACAACTTTTATTTCCTAACCAATGGTCTTTTCCGTTCTTGTAACTGACATGGTTCCTTCCTTTTTCTCGGACACACATGGCGTCGGGTATTCTACACGATTTAATATAAATAAAGACTTTACTATTCTCATAATCCTGTTCTTAATATTAAATATACGCAACAGTTTTTACTTTTTAATTCGATTCTGGACGGCGGGCAAACGAAATTATTCGGTGGGCAAATCTCTTCTACATCTAAACTAAAGGACTGCATCGTTGAACCAACGATTTTGATAATATTTTCGGAAATATTCGGACTTTAACGTGGTCGCGTCCTCCGTTACCCTTGTTTCCGCGGTTTTTATTTTTTAATTCTTCTGGAGGGTGGGCAAACGAAATTATTCGGTGGGCAAATCTCTTCTACATCTAAGCTAAAGAACTGCATCGTTGAACCAACGATTTTAATAATATTTTCGGAAATATTCGAACTTTAATGTGGTCGCGTCCTCCGGTACCCTTGTTTCCACGGTTTTTATTTTTTAATTCGATTCTGGACGGTGGGCAAACGAAATTATTCGGTGGGCAAATCTCTTCTACATCTATTGCTGTCATCATCTTAGAGTAATAAAGATATAATAATAATAATAATAATAATAATAATAAACTAAAGGACTGCATCGTTGAACCAACAATTTTGATAATATTTTCGGAAATATTCGAACTTTAACGTGGTCGCGTCCTCCGGTACTCTCGTTTCCACGGTTTTTTTTTTAATTCGATTCTGGACGGTGGGCAAACGAAATGATTCGGTGGGCAAATCTCTTCTACATCTAATCTAAAGGACTGCATCGTTGAAAGAACGATTTTGATAATATTTTCGGAAATATTCGAACTTTAACGTGGTCGCGTCCTACGGTACCCTTGTTTCCGCGGTTTTAATTTTTTAATTCAATTCTGGGGGGTGGGCAAACGAAATTATTCGGTGGGCAAATCTCTTCTACATCTAAACTAAAGGACTGCATCGTTGAACCAACGATTTTGATAATATTTTCGGAAATATTCGGACTTTAACGTGGTCGCGTCCTCCGGTACCCTTGTTTCCGCGGTTTTTATTTTTTAATTCTTCTGGAGGGTGGGCAAACGAAATTAATCGGTGGGCAAATCTCTTCTAGATCTATTGCTGTTATCATCTTAGAGTAATAAAGACATAATAATAATAATAATAATAATAATAATAATAATAATAAACTAAAGGACTGCAACGTTGAACCAACGATTTTGATAATATTTTCGGAAATATTCGAACTTTAACGTGGTCGCGTCCTCCGGTACCCTTGTTTTCGCGGTTTTTGTTGTAAATAGCTTTGTTCATTTTCAAATGTGATAGCCTATGGTCCGTAATATTAGTATGCCAGGTGGCGCTAGTTTCGTTTTCTTTCCTCGAGGTTATGTCACAACTTTTATTTCCTAACCAATGGTCTTTTCCGTTCTTGTAACTGACATGGTTCCTTCCTTTTTCTCGGACACACATGGCGTCGGGTATTCTACACGATTTAATATAAATATAGTCTTTACTATTCTCATAATCCTGTTCCTGACGCTACCTTAATTAATAATTATTTCATTGACTCCCTGCCTGCTTGTACTGCCTCTTCTAGCCTTATACATAATTATGCATCCCGGAATAATCTTGATCCTGACTCTCCTACTTTCTCTTTTGTGCCCTTTACTCCATTGGATCTCCTTGCCGTCTTTAAAACTATCAAACTTACGTCCTCTAATCCTTACGATATTTCTGGTGGTATGGTCCTTAATTGCCTTCCTTTCTGTTTTGACTCTCTACTACATATTTTCAATGCTTCTATTTCTGATGGTGTATTTCCTCATGCATTAAAGCACTCCTTTGTAGTTCCTATTCCCAAAACACCTCATGTAACTGCTCTTAATTCCCTTCGTCCTATATCTCTTACTCCTTTCTTATCTAAGGTGCTCGAGAAACTTTGCATTGTGCAGCTTCAGAGGTTTTTCACCTCCGCCAATGCTGTTCCAGTCTTTCAGTCTGGCTTTCGACGTGGTCATAGCACTACTACATCTTTGCTGCATTTGTCGGATACCGTTTTGCGGAGCTTTGATTCTAGACGCTTAACTGCCATTATTTCCTTAGACTTTTCTAAGGCATTTGACACGATTGATCATGACCTGCTGGTGGCTAAACTCCGACATACTGGTTTGTCCTCTAATGTCCTGTCTTTCCTTGAATCCTATCTTTCTTCCCGCTCTCAGCAGGTTATGCTTAACCAGTTTATGCCCACGGTCTCATCTTCTCGCGAGGTCAAACGTGGTGTACCTCAAGGCTCTGTGCTTGGGCCCCTACTTTTTAGTATATATGTAAGGGATCTGCCCTCGGTGTGTCATAACTGTCGGGTCTATATGTATGCGGACGACACTCAGCTTGTTAAGGACTTTGTTATTGACAGCGCTGAGTCTGCCAAATGCGAGATGGCTTCTGACCTGCTATGCCTCACGGCATGGGCAGATGCTCACGGTTTGCAGCTAAATCCTACTAAATCTTCTTTAGTAGTGGTTGGCTCTCCCGCGTTACGTCAACAATTGACTTCTTTCGTTATTTCCTGGGGCTCGGCATCTCTTACTATGCAGCCTACTGTTAAAATCCTCGGTGTTACTTTTGATTCTTCCTGGTGCTTTGACCAACATGTAGCTGTTTTGTGCCGTTCTGCTTTTGCTCGTTTGCGTTTCCTGTATCCTTCTCGTCGTATTTTATCCACCCACATCAAGCTCTCGCTCTGTCAGTCACTCGTTATTTCTCTCTTTGATTACGCCGATGTTGTGTATGGTCCTTGTCTCTCTATTCGTCTCGCGTCAATTGTGCAACGTATCCAGAATTCGTGTCTTCGCTATACCTACAATGTCCGTAAATTTGATCATATTTCGCCGTGCTTTCTTCGCTCTGGCTGGCTCAAAGTCAGACAGAGGTGGATATTGCACCTGTGTTGCATTGTACACAAAGTTCTGGTATCCGATACGCCTATCTATCTAAGTGAATTACTATGCAGTAATTCATCTATGCACTCTGTTTATGCACCATATACGAGGCGTGGTGCTGATCTGTCTGTGCCTGTCCATCGTACGGTCAAATTTACGGCATCTTTCTCTTATTTATCATCCTTATATTATAATTCTCTTCCCTTGGATATCCGCTCTTTGACCTCTATGCCTGCTTTTAAATGTGCTACGCGTTCTTTTATTCTTGCTCACTATCCCTAACTCCCCTTGTCATGTGGTTCTCTCTCTTGCTCATTTCTTGTTTCGTTAACTTTACTTCTGTTTTATATTGTTATTGTTTTTGGGTTAGGTTGCAAAACGGCATATATGCTGAACCTCGCCTATTTATCACATAAGTTGTTTTTTTTTTCTTTTTGTTGTTTGTAAATGTGATAAATAAAGACGTATTATTATTATTATTATTCTTAATATTAAATATACGCAACAGTTTTTACTTTTTAATTCGATTCTGGACGGCGGGCAAACGAAATTATTCGGTGGGCAAATCTCTTCTACATCTAAACTAAAGGACTGCATCGTTGAACCAACGATTTTGATAATATTTTCGGAAATATTGGGACTTTAACGTGGTCGCGTCCTCCGTTACCCTTGTTTCCGCGGTTTTTATTTTTTAATTCTTCTGGAGGGTGGGCAAACGAAATTATTCGGTGGGCAAATCTCTTCTACATCTAAGCTAAAGAACTGCATCGATGAACCAACGATTTTAATAATATTTTCGGAAATATTCGAACTTTAATGTGGTCGCGTCCTCCGGTACCCTTGTTTCCACGGTTTTTATTTTTTAATTCGATTCTGGACGGTGGGCAAACGAAATTATTCGGTGGGCAAATCTCTTCTACATCTATTGCTGTCATCACCTTAGAGTAATAAAGATATAATAATAATAATAATAATAATAATAATAAACTAAAGGACTGCATCGTTGAACCAACAATTTTGATAATATTTTCGGAAATATTCGAACTTTAACGTGGTCGCGTCCTCCGGTACCCTCGTTTCCACGGTTTTTTTTTTAATTCGATTCTGGACGGTGGGCAAACGAAATGATTCGGTGGGCAAATCTCTTCTACATCTAATCTAAAGGACTGCATCGTTGAAAGAACGATTTTGATAATATTTTCGGAAATATTCGAACTTTAACATGGTCGCGTCCTACGGTACCCTTGTTTCCGCGGTTTTTATTTTGTAATTCGATTCTGGGGGGTGGGCAAACGAAATTATTCGGTGGGCAAATCTCTTCTACATCTAAACTAAAGGACTGCATCGTTGAACCAACGATTTTGATAATATTTTCGGAAATATTCGATCTTTAACGTGGTCGCGTCCTACGGTACATTGTTTCTGCGGTTTTTATTTTTTAATTCGATTCTGGAGGATGGGCAAACGAAATTATTCGGTGGGCAAATCTCTTCTACATCTATTGCTGTTATCATCTTAAAGTAATAAAGATATAATAATAATAATAATAAAAATAAACTAAAGGACTGCATCGTTGAACCAACAATTTTGATAATATTTTCGGAAATATTCGAACTTTAACGTGGTCGCGTCCTCCGGTACCCTCGTTTCCACGGTTTTTTTTTTAATTCGATTCTGGACGGTGGGCAAACGAAATGATTCGGTGGGCAAATCTCTTCTACATCTAATCTAAAGGACTGCATCGTTGAAAGAACGATTTTGATAATATTTTCGGAAATATTCGAACTTTAACGTGGTCGCGTCCTACGGTACCCTTGTTTCCGCGGTTTTAATTTTTTAATTCAATTCTGGGGGGTGGGCAAACGAAATTATTCGGTGGGCAAATCTCTTCTACATCTAAACTAAAGAACTGCATCGTTGAACCAACGATTTTGATAATATTTTCGGGAATATTCGAACTTTAACGTGGTCGCGTCCTACAGTACCCTTGTTTCCGCGGTTTTTATTTTGTAATTCGATTCTGGGGGGTGGGCAAACGAAATTATTCGGTGGGCAAATCTCTTCTACATCTAAACTAAAGGACTGCATCGTTGAACCAACGATTTAGATAATATTTTCGGGAATATTGGAACTTTAACGTGGTCGCGTCCTACGGTAACCCTGTTTCCACGGTTTTTATTTTTTAATTCGATTCTGGAGGGTGGGCAAACGAAATTATTCGGTGGGCAAATCTGTTCTACATCTAAACTAAAGGACTGCATTGTTGAGCCAACGATTTTGATAATATTTTCGGAAATATTCGAACTTTAACGTGGTCGCGTCCTCCGGTACCCTTGTTTCCACGGTTTTTATTTTTTAATTCGATTCTGGAGGGTGAGCAAACGAAATTATTCGGTGGGAAAATCTCTTCTACATCTAAACTAAAGGACCGTATCGTTGAACCAACGATTTTGAAAATATTTTCTGAAATATTCGAACTTTAACGTGGTCGCGTCCTCCGATACCCTTGTTTTCGCGGTTTTTGTTGTAAATAGCTTTGTTCATTTTCAAGTGTGATAGCCTATGGTCCGTAATATTAGTATGCCAGGTGGCGCTAGTTTCGTTTTCTTTCCTCGAGGTTATGTCACAACTTTTATTTCCTAACCAATGGTCTTTTCCGTTCTTGTAACTGACATGGTTCCTTCCTTTTTCTCGGACACACATGGCGTCGGGTATTCTACACGATTTAATATAAATAAAGACTTTACTATTCTCATAATCCTGTTCTTAATATTAAATATACGCAACAGTTTTTATTATTTAATTCGATTCTGGACGGCGGGCAAACGAAATTATTCGGCGGGCAAATCTCTTCTACATCTAAACTAAAGGACTGCATCGTTGAACCAACGATTTTGATAATATTTTCGGAAATATTCGGACTTTAACGTGCTCGCGTCCTCCGTTACCCTTGTTTCCGCGGTTTTTATTTTTTAAATCTTCTGGAGGGTGGGCAAACGAAATTATTCGGTGGGCAAATCTCTTCTACATCTAAGCTAAATGACTGCATCGTTGAACCAACGATTTTAATAATATTTTCGGAAATATTCGAACTTTAACGTGGTCGCGTCCTCCGGTACCCTTGTTTCCGCGGTTTTTATTTTTTAAATCTTCTGGAGGGTGGGCAACCGAAATTATTCGGTGGGCAAATCTCTTCTACATCTAAGCTAAGGACTGCATTGTTGAGCCAACGATTTTGATAATATTTTCGGAAATATTCGAACTTTAACGTGGTCGCGTCCTCCGGTACCCTTGTTTCCACGGTTTTTATTTTTTAATTCAATTCTGGACGGTGGGCAAACGAAATTATTCGGTGGGCAAATCTCTTCTACATCTAAGCTAAAGGACTGCATTGTTGAAGCAACGATTTTGATAATATTTTCGGAAATATTCGAACTTTAACGTGGTCGCGTCCTCCGGTACCCTTGTTTCCACGGTTTTTATTTTTTAATTCAATTCTGGACGGTGGGCAAACGAAATTATTCGGTGGGCAAATCTCTTCTACATCTATTGCTGTTATCATCTTAAAGTAATAAAGATATAATAATAATAATAATAATAATAAACTAAAGGCCTGCATCGTTGAACCAACGATTTTGATAATATTTTCGGAAATATTCGAACTTTAACGTGGTCGCGTCCTCCGGTACCCTCGTTTCCACGGTTTTTTTTTTAATTCGATTCTGGACGGTGGGCAAACGAAATGATTCGGTGGGCAAATCTCTTCTACATCTAATCTAAAGGACTGCATCGTTGAAAGAACGATTTTGATAATATTTTCGGAAATATTCGAACTTTAACGTGGTCGCGTCCTACGGTACCCTTGTTTCCGCGGTTTTAATTTTTTAATTCAATTCTGGGGGGTGGGCAAACGAAATTATTCGGTGGGCAAATCTCTTCTACATCTAAACTAAAGGACTGCATCGTTGAACCAACGATTTTGATAATATTTTCGGGAATATTCGAACTTTAACGTGGTCGCGTCCTACGGTACCCTTGTTTCCGCGGTTTTTATTTTGTAATTCGATTCTGGGGGGTGGGCAAACGAAATTATTCGGTGGGCAAATCTCTTCTACATCTAAACTAAAGGACTGCATCGTTGAACCAACGATTTTGATAATATTTTCGGAAATATTCGAAATTTAACGTGGTCGCGTCCTACGGTACATTGTTTCCGCGGTTTTTATTTTTTAATTCGATTCTGGAGGATGGGCAAACGAAATTATTCGGTGGGCAAATCTCTTCTACATCTATTGCTGTTATCATCTTAAAGTAATAAAGATATAATAATAATAATAATAATAATAAACTAAAGGCCTGCATCGTTGAACCAACGATTTTGATAATATTTTCGGAAATATTCGAACTTTAACGTGGTCGCGTCCTCCGGTACCCTCGTTTCCACGGTTTTTTTTTTAATTCGATTCTGGACGGTGGGCAAACGAAATGATTCGGTGGGCAAATCTCTTCTACATCTAATCTAAAGGACTGCATCGTTGAAAGAACGATTTTGATAATATTTTCGGAAATATTCGAACTTTAACGTGGTCGCGTCCTACGGTACCCTTGTTTCCGCGGTTTTACTTTTTTAATTCAATTCTGGGGGGTGGGCAAACGAAATTATTCGGTGGGCAAATCTCTTCTACATCTAAACTAAAGGACTGCATCGTTGAACCAACGATTTTGATAATATTTTCGGGAATATTCGAACTTTAACGTGGTCGCGTCCTACGGTACCCTTGTTTCCGCGGTTTTTATTTTGTAATTCGATTCTGGGGGGTGGGCAAACGAAATTATTCGGTGGGCAAATCTCTTCTACATCTAAACTAAAGGACTGCATCGTTGAACCAACGATTTAGATAATATTTTCGGGAATATTGGAACTTTAACGTGGTCGCGTCCTACGGTAACCCTGTTTCCACGGTTTTTATTTTTTAATTCGATTCTGGAGGGTGGGCAAACGAAATTATTCGGTGGGCAAATCTGTTCTACATCTAAACTAATGGACTGCATTGTTGAGCCAACGATTTTGATAATATTTTCGGAAATATTCGAACTTTAACGTGGTCGCGTCCTCCGGTACCCTTGTTTCGACGGTTTTTATTTTTTAATTCGATTCTGGAGGGTGGGCAAACGAAATTATTCGGTGGGCAAATCTCTTCTACATCTAAACTAAAGAACTGCATCGTTGAACCAACGATTTTGATAATATTTTCGGGAATATTCGAACTTTAACGTGGTCGCGTCCTACAGTACCCTTGTTTCCGCGGTTTTTATTTTGTAATTCGATTCTGGGGGGTGGGCAAACGAAATTATTCGGTGGGCAAATCTCTTCTACATCTAAGCTAAAGGACTGCATCGTTGAACCAACGATTTTAATAATATTTTCGGAAATATTCGAACTTTAACGTGGTCGCGTCCTCCGGTACCCTTGTTTCCGCGGTTTTTATTTTTTAAATCTTCTGGAGGGTGGGCAAACGAAATTATTCGGTGGGCAAATCTCTTCTACATCTAAACTAAGGACTGCATTGTTGAGCCAACGATTTTGATAATATTTTCGGAAATATTCGAACTTTAACGTGGTCGCGTCCTCCGGTACCCTTGTTTCCACGGTTTTTATTTTTTAATTCAATTCTGGACGGTGGGCAAACGAAATTATTCGGTGGGCAAATCTCTTCTACATCTAAGCTAAAGGACTGCATTGTTGAAGCAACGATTTTGATAATATTTTCGGAAATATTCGAACTTTAACGTGGTCGCGTCCTCCGGTACCCTTGTTTCCACGGTTTTTATTTTTTAATTCAATTCTGGACGGTGGGCAAACGAAATTATTCGGTGGGCAAATCTCTTCTACATCTAAGCTAAAGGACTGCATCGTTGAACTAACGATTTTGATAATATTTTCGGAAATATTCGATCTTTAACGTGGTCGCGTTCTCCGGTAACCTTGTTTTCGCGGTTTTTATTTTTTAATTCTTCTGGAGTGTGGGCAAACGAAATTATTCGGTGGGCAAATCTCTTCTACATCTAAGCTAATGAACTGCATCGTGGAACCAACGATTTTAATAATATTTTCGGATATATTCGAACTTTAACGTGGTCGCGTCCTCCGGTACCCTTGTTTACACGTTTTTTATTTATTAATTCGATTCTGGAGGGTGGGCAAACGAAATTATTCGGTGGGCAAATCTCTTCTACATCTAAACTAAAGGACTGCATCGTTGAGCCAATGATTTTGATAATATTTTCGGAAATATTCGAACTTTAACGTGGTCGCGTCCTCCGGTACCCTTGTTTCCACGGTTTTTATTTTTTAATTCAATTCTGGACGGTGGGCAAACGAAATTATTCGGTGGGCAAATCTCTTCTACATCTAAGCTAAAGGACTGCATCGTTGAACTAACGATTTTGATAATATTTTCGGAAATATTCGATCTTTAACGTGGTCGCGTCCTCCGGTACCCTTGTTTTCACGGTTTTTGTTGTAAATAGCTTAGTTCATTTTCAAGTGTGATAGTCTATGGTCCGTAATATTAGTATGCCAGGTGGCGCTAGTTTCGTTTTCTTTCCTCGAGGTTATGTCACAACTTTTATTTCCTAACTAATGGTCTTTTCCGTTCTTGTAACTGACATGGTAGTAGTAAATAGGTTTATTTTTCGCCTTTCGGCCTCAAAATGGGGTTACATGTGTTATGTGTGTAAGTGTTTCTGGGACTGTTAATTCAAAATTGTGCTTTCGTTTTGACTTCTTCCTTCATCTTGTTCTTCTTTTCTTCTCCTTTTTTCCAGAACCATTCGCATCCACTCCGCTCCTTCTTCTTCTCCCTTTAGTATCCCTCTGATCGTTGCGTTTTCTCTTTTCAGATCCTTACAGTCTTGTAGCATGTGACCCAGCGTCTCTCTAGCCCCATTACATAGTCTGCATACTGTCTCTTTTTCCTCCTTCCAGTACTTGCTTCCCCGCTCTTCGTTCCCACATCTGAACCTTGCTATCATGCTTTGGTCTCTGCCTCTGTAGTTTCCGTTTAGGTAATTTGCTCTCTGGTTATCCCTGATTTCTGTGTAATGTGCGTTGTATCTGCCTCCTTGTATTCTGTCGTATTGCCATTGGATCTGCTCTGTCCTGTCTTTTTGCGCCAGTTCCTCGGCAAACTCTCTTCCCCTCCTTCTTTCTATTTCTATTTCTTGCATATCCATATTTTTTTGCCTGTAGTATGCGTCTCTCATCTCCTCCCATTTCGATTTTTCCTCTGCTTGCTTCGTGTCTATTTCCCTCCAGCATTCTTGTACTATTTTATTCTTATTCAGGCGTTTCGCTTTCTCCTCATATTTTATTGCTCTTTTCCCAGCTTCTATCCTTATTTTGTCCGTTTTTGTTTCCTCCAAAATTAGATATGCAGGTGTATTGAAGTCCAGACCTAAAGTCCACCTTATGTAGTAGTAGTAGTGCTTTTATTCGATCCCCTAAGGGTTACAAATTCCGGACACTCCTTCTCCATACACTCTTCCTTACATTATTTTTCTTTTTCTTAGCCTAACTTAACCTAATCTTAAACTAATCTAATCCTATATACATATATATACAACGCCTATTCTCCACTCCCGCTCGCTCGCTCGCTCGCTCTCTCTCCTCCGTCTCCCGGACCTCCGCTTCCGCTCGCTTCCCTTTTCACTCCCATTCTTCCACTCTCACCTCCGCCCCCCCCCCCCTCATACAACATTCTTCTTTCCTCCAGCCTCTTCATCCATTCCTCCCCCTCACCCTCATCTCCCAACACCTCCCTCGCTACCTCTTGCCATCCCTTCTCAGTCCCCCAGCCTGTGCATACCTCCCATACATGCTCCCATGTCTCTTCTTCCTGCCCACACATCCTACACAATCTTCTATCCTCCTCCTCCCAATATCTTCCTCCTTTCATCTCGTTCCCCATCCTAAACCTCACTACCCTCCTCCACCTATCCCTTTCACCCTCCCGTACCACTCATTATACTTCGCCTCTCTAATTCGCCTCCATCTCTCCTCCTCCTGCAACTCTCTCTCCCTCTCCACCAAATCCTCCCCCCTAATCCCCCCGTTGTCTCTCTCCCTTTCTACCTCCTCCACGGTCCAACCTCTGTCCTTATAGTATTGTTCCCTTTCCTCCTCCCATCCCTGCAGTACCTTTCCCCTCCTCATCCTCCTCCTCATTTCCTCCCAACACTCTCTTGCTAGCTCACCCCCCTTCCCCTCCTCTAGCTTCCTCTCGTATCCCCATGCCCTCATTCCTGCCCTTCCCTTCATCAAACCCCTCTGTAATTCTTCCCTTATCAGGTACCCTGGGGTATTCCTGTCCAACCCCAACACCCACCTCATATACCTCTCCTGCAACCCTTCTATCTTTTCCCTTCCTTCCCACCCCCACACCTCCACCCCATAGCTGACCACCGCCCACACCAACTTGTCAAAAAGCCATAGCCTTTTCCCCCAGTCTTTCCCAAATTTCCTTTTTCCAATCCCCCAAACATGCCCCATCACCGCAGCCCCTTTTCTTACCCTCTCCTTTATATGCTCCTCTTGTCCCCCATTCCCCATTAGGGTGTATCCCAAATACCTGAAACTTTTGACCTCCTCTAACTCCTTTCCCTTCCACCTCCACACCACCTTGCTCCATCTGCCCCCCCCCCCTTCTACACCTCATCACTTTAGATTTCCCCACGTTCAATTGTAGCCCTTTCCCCTCTATATACCTCTCTAATTTCCCCATCATTCCCTTCATTCCTTCCACATCCTCCGCAAGTACCGCCACATCGTCCGCGTACGCTATGGTATATATTTTCCTCTCCCCTAGTTTAACCCCCCCCCCCCCCCAACCTCCCCTCCCCAGCTCTTCGTCCAAGTCCGCGATAAGCAGAGTAAACAGGGTTGGACTTAATGGGCAACCCTGTCTTACCCCCCTTGCCGTCCAAAACCTTTCCCCCTCCTCCTCCCCTACCCTCACCCTTCCTATCGTTTCTCTTAGGACCTCCTCACACCTCACTACCAGCCCTTCCCTTACTCCCCTGTCCCTCATCGCCTTTACTAGCACCACCCTGTCCACCGAGTCAAACGCGGCCTTCATATCGACAAACAATATCACTAGCCTCCTCTCCTTCCTACCCACTTGCCTGTTTATCAGGTAGTTCATCGTGTATATGTTGTCGATACAACCCACCCCCCTCCTAAACCCCGTTTGACTCGGTGGCAGCAGCTTCTTCTCCTCTACTTCCACTCTCAACCTTTCGGCTAGCACTGCCGCATAAACCTTGTACGCCGATTGAGTTAGGGTAATCCCTCTGTAATCTTCCACTCTGGTCCCGGCCCCTTTCTTCATAACCGGCACCACCACCCCTTCCTTCCAGCCCTCCGGCCACCCTTCCCCCCTCCACACCCTATTACAAAGCACCCACAGCCACTTTTCTACCTCTTCCCCCCCGTACTTCCACACCTCATTCTGTATCCCATCTCCACCCCCCGCCTTCCCGTCCTTCAGTCCCTTTACCACCCTTCTTATTTCCTCCCTTCCTATCTCCCTCTCTTCATCCCCTCCCCTCACTCTCCCTTCACCTTTTTGTACCCTCCACTCTACCCCCCCCCAACAGTCCCCTAAAATATTCATCCCATTCCTCCATTTTTATTCTTTCGTTCACCTTCCTTCTCATTCCCCGCTCTCTATTTACTATCTTCCATACCTGTCCTTCTGTCCTCACCCCCTCCAGCTCCCTCTCCCATCTCTCCGTCTCCTTCTTCTTCTTTTCCTGACACATCCTTCCATATACCCTCTTCCTTTCTCTGTAATCCTTCCCGCTTCCTCCCTCCCTTCTCCACTTCCTCAACTCCTTCCTCACCTTACTCTTTTCCTCCCTACACTCCTCGTCCCACCAGCCTCCCCTCCTTTTCCTCTCTCCTCCCCCCTCCGCTTCCGATTTTCCCCCCGCAGCCATTATCCTTTCCTTCAACTCTCTCCACTCCTCCTCCACCCCCCTATCACCCTCCTCCCACCTACCAAATCTCTTAATGAATTTCTACCTCCCTTCCTCTGTCCAGTCTCCTCTTCCCCCTCCCTTCCTCCTACCCCCTTTCTTCCTCTCTACACTACCCTCACCCTCTACCCTCACCCAGACCACCAATGGTTGGTGGTCTGAGTCCACTTTCTCCCCCACTTCTACCCTTTCCACCTTCTCCCGTGTATCCTCATTCCCAATTACATAGTCTATTACTGT
This sequence comes from Andrena minutula, assembly GCA_929113495.1. Taxonomy (NCBI): domain Eukaryota; kingdom Metazoa; phylum Arthropoda; class Insecta; order Hymenoptera; family Andrenidae; genus Andrena; species Andrena minutula. The sequence goes on along the minus strand of OV815993.1, from coordinate 45,254,328 downwards.
ATTAGACCTCCCTCCTGTGAACGTCCACTCCCCCTGCTCATCCCCCTCCACACCCCCGTTTAGGATGCTCCATCCCTTTTCTCCCAGGTATTCGCATAACCTCCTCCCGTCCCCATTTATCTCCTTGTCTTTCGATCTCCTACTCCCCCGCCCCCCTCCTTCACCCTCCTCCCACCCAAAAATCCGCCCCCCTTCCTCCCCTGTCCTGGCGTTAAAATCCCCCCCTATCAACCCCCTCACTCCCCACTCTGTCTCTTCAATCCACTCTCCCATGTCTTCCAGTTTCCTTTGCATGTCTCCGTTCACATATACTCCCACTATCCTCCACCATTCCCCCCCTATCATCACCTTCTTCGCCATGATCCCTTCCCTTTTTGCCTCCCCCTCCTCTACCACTTCCAACCCCTTCCTCACCCCCATCAGCATTCCTCCTATTGCTCTACCCTTTCTTCTCTCCCTCCGTGCCCACTGTTTAAACCAACTATATCCCCTAGGCAGTCTCCTTTCTATGTTTCCCCACCCCCCCTCCTCCATCCACGTTTCAATCATCATTATCACGTCCCACTCCTCCAAGCCTTTCCAAAACTCCTCGTCCTTATTCCTCAATCCCGCCACATTCCAGAACACAATCTTGCACCTGCCTCTTCCTCCCTCCCCTTCCACCCCCTTACTCTCCCCCTCCTCCCCCCTGTCCCTTATCTCTCGTTTCCCTGCTCTTCCACCCATCTTTCCCTCAGCTCATCCCATCTTCTCATCTTTCCGTTGACCCACATCTTCATATATCCTACTTGTACCTTCTTACCCTCATCCCTCTCCCTCATCGCCTCTCTTTCCACCTTCCATCTCGCTTTTCTCTCCTCCTCCGTCAAATCGTCATCTATCCTCTCCTTCCTTCCTCTCAGCTTTTTCCTCGCCTCCATCACCTTTATTTTCTCCTCCCTCCCCACCAGCTTCACCAGGGTCAAACCGTTTCTTTCCTTTCCCCTACTACCCACCCTTCTCACCTCCCTTATCCCCCCCTCTTCCAGCCCCAACGCTGTCCACAGCTTCTTCACCTCCTTTTCCTCCTCTCCTCCCTCTACCCCCAGTCCCCTTATCACCACGTTATTCCTTCTCTCTTCCCTCTCCTTCTTATCCTGCTTTAACTCCATCTTTCTCATTCTTAGCCAACATTCCTCAACATCACCCCCCTCCCCCCTTTCCGGGGTTTTCCTCCCTTCCTTTTTCTTTTCCCATTCCTCCATCCTAGCTATCATTTCCTCTACCCTCCCATCCCTCTCTACCAACCTCTCTAGCTTTTCTTCAATCTTTTCCCTCCTCCTCTTCTCCTCCTTCATCCCCTCTTCCCACTTCTTCCTTTCTTCTCTCCATTCCTCCATCACCTTTCTTCTTTCCTCCCTATCCTTCCGCATCTCCTCCTTCACCTCCCTCATCTCCTTCCTCCTTTCCTCCTTTTCCTCCTTTAGCTCCTTCATCAACTCCCTCAACATCCCCATCACACTCTCTGACTCCTCCCCTTCTTCCTTCTCCTCCATTTTCCTTCCTCCTATCGGCGATCTTAACGTTTTTCCACTCTTTTTAAAGCTTGCTCTTTTCATTTCCTCCCCCGATCCTTCCTCCTCCTCCCTATCCTTCCTCTTTTCCCCCCCGCCGCTGTCCACACTACCCGCGTAGCTGCTTACGCTACTCCCACTATCGTTCCTACGTCTTCCCTCACTTTTCTGCCTTCCTTTTTCCTTTCCTGTCACATCCTCCCACCCCTCTTCTTTTCTCTCCCCCACCATTTTTTCTCCACCTCTCCCGCTCATCTCCTTCACCGTCTACCCGACTCTTATCCGACTCTTATCCTAATCTCTCTATTCCTACCTCCTTTTCCTTTTACTCCGTTCAAACTTCCCGCCTTCCTGTCCTCTCTCCCAGGTTCCTCACCTGTCCGCTAGATTCGTCTACTTACTCCTCTGCCTACCTTTTCCCGCCAACTGAAACCTATCCTCGCACCTAACCTCCAAACCGCTCCCTCTTCCTGCTTCACACTTCACCACCCACTATTTCTGCCCTTTTCTTTATTGATCTCCCCACTTCTTCACCTCTCCCCTACCTCCTCCACTCACTCCCTGACCACTCGTACCTCCCTTCACCCAAACTTCCTTCCCGCAACTCGCAACACCAACCACACACTTCTGCCACGCTCGCGACCGGAAACGGAAGTCCAAGTCCACCTTATGTATTTCTCCTGTATTTTCTCTACTTTTTCTGCTTCCATCCATCCCCAAATTTCTGACGCGTACAATAAGATACTTTTCACTATGCTTCTGAATATTCTCATTCTTCTGTCAAAATTGTTCTTGAACATTCTTTGCCCTATTCCCCATATCTGCGCCATTGCTATTCTAGCTTTCATTGTAACTTCCCTTATATGCATCTCTCTGCCCCCATTTTTCTGGAAATTATACCCTAAGTATTTAAACTCCTTTACTTCTTCCAGACTGTGCCCCTGCCAGCCCCATTCTTCTCTCTTCTTCTTTCCTCTTCCTTTATGGAAAATCAGCACCTTAGATTTCTCTGCGTTCAGTTGCAATCCTTTCCTTTCAAGGTATTTTCCAAACCTTCGTATCATGTCCTTAAGATCCTTTGGTTCATTTGCTAGTAACGCTATATCGTCCGCATATGCTAGAGTCCAGATTTTGTCTTTTCCTACTCTAACTCCTCCTGCTTGGTTTTTCCTCATGGTTTCCTCCATGTCCGCTACATATATTGTAAATAACGTTGGACTCAGTGGGCATCCCTGTCTTACCCCTTTTGTTGTCCAGAATTTGGATGACATTTCTCCGTTTGCTTTTATGGTATTTCTTGTTTCCTTGTAAATTTCTCCGATTCTCGTCCTCAAGCGTTTACTTATGTCCTTTTTCTTCATGATGTTCTGAAGTTTTACTCTATCCACCTTGTCAAATGCCGCGCTTAGGTCCGCGAAAAACGTATACAGCTTCCCCCCTTTTTTCTGTATTTCTCTGTTAGCTACATAGTTCAGAATAAAAATGTTATCTGTTGTCGACCTACCGCTCCTGAATCCTGCTTGCGTTTCTGGTATTATGTGGTTCTTTTCCAATTCCTCTTTTAATCTTTTTTCTAGGACCATAGCATATATTTTGTACGCTGTGTTTAGGATCGTTATCCCCCTGTAGTTGCTTACCTTTTCTCTATCTTCTTTTTTGAATATTGGTGAAATCACCCCTTCTTTCCACCTCTCCGGGAATCCTTCTCCCTTCCATACTTTATTGAAAATTTCTGTGATCCTTTTTACTATTTTCACGTTGCCGTAAATCCAGGCTTCATTTTCTATTTTGTCTTCCCCTGCTGCTTTCTTCTTTTTTAATTTCCTGATTTGTTCTTTTACTTCTGCTTCTGTTATTTCCTCCTCCACTTCTCCTTCCGTGTTGTCTATTTCTTCCAACTCTCCTACTTCTTTTTTACAGTCGATGCCTTCTAGTAATGTTTTAAAATGATCCTTCCATTCTTTTAAGTCTATGTTATTGGAGATCCCTATCCTTTTCTTTCTTTATTTATTTATATATTCCCATATTTGATTTTCTCCCTTTAATTGCATTATCTCATTTTCTATATTTTCTTGTAATTCCCTTCTCCTTTCTTCGCACACTTTTTTGTACTCCCTTCTTTTCTTCTGATAGTCTTCTTTGTCTCCTTTGCCCCTTCTCCAGTTCCTCAGCGCTCTTCTGGCTTCTCTTTTCTTTTTTGTACAGTTCGAATTCCACTACTTAAAGCTGCCCAATTTCCATTTCTTTATTTCTACTTCTTCTTTCCGTACTGCATTATTTATTTTTCCTACCATTCCTTCTACCATTTCATTCACCTCGGTCGTATTGAAGCTTATTTTGTTTAATTCCTTTTGAAACTCTCTTTTCCCTTCCTCTGTCCAGACTCTTCTCTCTCTCCACCCCTCTTCCTGATTTCCCCCTCGCTCTTTTCTTTTATTTCCCCCATATAGTTCTGCTATCAGAGGCATATGGTCTGACTCAACCCTTTCTTCCACTGTGAATTTCTTGATATCTTCTTTCGTGTCGACATTTGTTATTATATATTCAATTACTGTGCTGCCTCTCGGCCCCGTGTATGTATACTCTCCTTTATCATCTCCCTCCATATTCCCGTTCAGAATATTCCATCCTCTTTCCTCCACCATCTCTAATAACAACTTTCCTTCTGTGTTTTTGACTTTGTCTTTTGATCTCCTTACGTCATGCTTTTCTTCTATTCTAAAATCGCCCCCTTCCTGTCCAATTCTCGCATTGAAATCTCCTCCGATAATCAGTTTCTCCACTTCCCTCTCTTCTATTAAATGGTCCAGCTCTTGTTTCGTATCCTTCATATCTCTGCTGTACACTGTTATTACTCTCCATTTTTCATTCTGTATCCTGATTCTCCTCTCTTGGATATGTTCCGTTCCAGCCAGGGCTGCGGAGTCGGAGTCGGAGTCGTGGAGTCGGAGTCGGAGTTCAGAAGGAATTTCTGATTACCGGAGTCGGAGTCGGAGTCGGAGTCAAAAAAGTATATGCCGACTCCAACCCCGACTCCATATTAGTAAATTTTAGAAAAATCCGAGTCTGTTGAGCTCTACGTGTTTATACATATGTTTACCGACTTATATATATATAACCGACTGATATATATAATCGGTTATATATATATAACCGACTCGGACTCCTGCATTTTTATTATATATATATATATATATATATATATATATATATATATAATAATAATAAAAATGCAGGAGTCGGAGTCGGGGTCGGAGTCGGAGTCGCTGGTAAAAAAAAAGAGGAGTCGGAGTCGGGGTCGGAGTCGGGAGTTTTTACTGCCGACTCCGCAGCCCTGGTTCCAGCGTTCGATTCCTCCTCTTCTATGCCCTTTCTTATGCCTGGGATAATTCCGCCTATCGCTCTCCCTTTTTTTTTCTCTCTGGTGGCATATTTACATTTCCATGAGAATTCTTGTGGCAAATTTTCTTTCAATCTTTCCCATTGTTTCTCTTCAATCCACGTTTCAACTAATCCTATTACATCGAGTTCTTTTAAAAAATCCCAAAACTCTTTGTCTTTGCTGAACAATCCTGCTACATTCCAGTATCCTATTTTAAATGTATCTATATTTCTTTGATTCTTTTTCCTTTCCCGATTCTGTGTACCCCCCTCTCCCCGCATATCTACGTTCGCAGGCACGCGGGGAACGGGTGTTGGTACTGCCTTTTGTCGTGCTTTCGTTGTCCTTGTAAGCTCTGCGATCCTCCAATAATTTAGAGGTTCACAGAACTTTGCCGACTCCAAAAATTTACTTCTTTCAGCCCGCCTTCCTCTTTCCAAATAAATGTCTTATCGTTGATTTTTATTTTCCTATACCCAACTTTCACCTTTGCCCCTTGCTCCCTTTCCGCCTTGGCAATATCTTTAATATTTTTTTGTATCTCCCTTTCTTTTTTCGTCAGGTCATTGTCAATAAACAGCCTCTTCTCTTTCAATGTGCTCTTCTTTAGCATTACTGCTCTTTTCTGTTGCCAGCTTTTTAACTTCGCTATCAGTAGCCCTCTTTTCTCTCCCTTTCCTACCCAATAGGCTTCCTCGATTTCTGCTTCTATCTGCAATTCGTGCCTTAACACATATTCCACCGTCTCCTTCGGCGTCTCTTTACGCGGTAAATCCTCTCCCCTTAGAGAAATATTATTTCTTCTCTCTCTTTTTTCTCTAGCCTCTTCGTTTCTTTCTAGCCCCTCCAGTCTTTCTGTGAGCCCCTCTGCCTGATCCTTCTTGGCTTCCAGTACTTCTATCCTTCCTCTCATTTCCTTCCTTTCCTTTTCCCACATCTCATCCCTACTCTTCCACTCATCCCTCAGCTCCTGCATTCCCTGCCTCAGCTCTCTGTTCATCTCTTCCATGTCTTTCTTAACTGCCAGCACAGCTTCCATCAATTTGTCTAATTTTACATCCATTTCTTTTTCCTGCTTTGTCTTCTGACCGTCTGGCGTTTCTATAGTTCGTGTTACTACCTCGGTTTTCTTCGTCGGAGGCGATTTCCCTACTTTCCTCGCTTTTAAGAATTCTTCCTCTATTTCCTTTTCGGCCCTTAACCTCTCCTGCTCCTCCTCGTCCTCCCGTTTCCTCTTGAATGAGTCCAGTATCGAGCCTTCACTATCCGCTCTTCTTCTTCCCAGCTGCTCTGCCAACGATGGTCTTCCCCTTCTTCTCGTTTCCTTTTGCACTTCCCCGCCTTCGTCTGCTCGGTTCATTAGAGTTACCGCTCTTCTTTACCTACTGCTGTCTCCGCTTTGTCTTCTTGCTTCTTCCACTCCCGTAGATGTCACTTATCCTTGCCACGTATCTTATACTTCGTGCACTCGTTTCACACCTTCTCTTCTTCACCGTTTATCTATCCCTTAGACTCTTTATTATCTTGTGACGCCCCAAGATTTTTCGCGCGCGGTTACTTCAACTCATTTATAAATCTATCTACAAATCCGCTCAAATCTTCCCCAAACCTCAATTCTTACCCCTTTACCAACGACCTCGGCCGCCTTGACGATGTACCTTAGCGGTCCCCATCTCAAGACGGTCAATCATTAAATCTCCTTCCCTTATTCGCCCAACGCGGCACAAATTCCTCTCTTACATCGAATCTAAACAAGTCCCTCGCCCCACAAATATCTTAAATCGAGACCACGTCTCACACCCTCTCAATGACCAAAGCAGTCAAACCCACCGACGTCCCTTTCCTATTAAAACACCCAAAATCCATTCGAGGAGTTGAGCAAATCAAAATCCTATGTATAAAAACCCTAGTAGAAAAACTGCGAGTCCCAATATAGATCAACCTTTGCTCCCTGCAAAAACCCCAAAAGTTATCATGACACATGTTTATAATTAGCCCAAGGTGCATACTGCGCACCCCCCTTCATACCGTAAAATATTATATAAGCAGGGCAAAGTCCATACCGCGCGTACACCCCACAACCCCTTGCAAAATCATATAAATACAAGGGCCCGGAGACAGAAGTTCTCTTTCGCCGAAATACCAGAATCGAAGGGACACGTTCTCTTTCGCCGAAATACCAGGATCGAAGGGACACGTTCTCTTTCGCCGAAATACCAGCTCCGAGAGGACACGCTCGGCAAAGTGTTATTTAAACTAAATTCACCCATCTTCAATCATCAAGAATTGTAAGATATTATAATTACTATTAATACCACGGTATATCACCATCATCTATACCAATTATTCACATTCTTATTGTTTCATATTGTTTCATATTGCAACGCTTATTGCGCTTATATTATTGTGTATTGCTATTTGCATTGCTTATTAACGCCTATTGCGTAAATCATCCTAGCTTATTAATGTATATATATATATATCTTGTATTTCATGTTCATATTCATAATTCATAACCATTATATACATGCTATGTTCATCTCTAATCCATTATTATAAACCGTAACGATTTGCACAACAATAGTGCATTACCTATTATCAAAAGCTATAAAGTGAATAAACAGTTTTACTTTAAATCAGTTACGAATTATTGTGTCAATCCTTCGGCTACGAAGATCCCTAAATCCAAACAGGCTGCCGGAACAGCTGATTACGGGCAACGACCGCAGAAAGCGTCACGGTGTTTACTAACTTACTTACGCATAGGTTTCGCTTAACTGTATGACTAGTCGAATTTCGCGAAGTATTACATGTGTCTTTTACAATAATGCAGCGGTAAATCCGATTACCTAAGCAAACCAAAACAAGTGCTCTAACGGGTGTCTCTCCAATACAAACCAGTTCATTTAAACCTTCCCTGGTCGATTACTGTGCAGAATTAAACATTACTCGCCTGACGTTCAAAAAACGGTTAGTGTGCAGAATTTCACATTTCTCGCCTGACGTTCGAAATGGTTAGTGTGCAGAATTGAACATTGCTCGCCTGACTCTCCTTGAATTCTCAGTGTGCAGAATTAAACATTACTCGCCTGCCGTTCGATACGATTAGTGTGCAGAATTTCACATTTCTCGCCTGACGTTCGAAATGGTTAGTGTGCAGAATTGAACATTGCTCGCCTGACCTTCCCTAAATCTTCAATCCCCTGAATCTAACATTCTCCCGGCCGTTCGAGACGATTAGCGTGCAGAATTTCACATTTCTCGCCTGACAATCGAAAAGGCTGGTGTACAGAATTACGTCGTCAAATACCTGATTTCCTCGCCTCCCGGTGCGCTGAACTATAGATTCGCGCCTGGAATTTATGTAAAAACCCCTTTGTCATTTGTCCCATTAAATCCTTAACCCGGGACGTGACAATCTGTCGATTATACTGTCCACCGGAACCTTGTCTACTCCCCTCGTTTTCCAACCAACCTCGTAATTTTCTGCGCACTTTTTCCACACTTTTCGTCTATTTCTTTCGCCTGCCTACGTACACACGTTATTCTCTCGCGCACGTCACGTGGTTCCCCCTCTGTAACTGACATGGTTTCTTCCTTTTTCTCGGACACACATGGCGTCCGGTATTCTACACGATTTAATATAAATAAAGACTTTACTATTCGCAAAATCCTGTTCTTAATATAAAGTATACGCAACAGTTTTTATTTCTTAATCCGATTCTGGACGGTGGGCAAACGAAATTATTCGGTGGGCATATCTCTTCTACATCTAAACTAAAGGACTGCATCGTTGAAGCAACGATTTTGATAATATTTTCGGAAATATTCGGACTTTAACGTGGTCGCGTCCTCCGGTACCCTTGTTTCCACGGTTTTTATTTTTTAATTCGATTCTGGAGGGTGGCCAAACGGAATTATTCGGTGAGCAAATCTCTTCTACATCTAAACTAAAGGACTGCATCATTGAAGCAACGATTTTGATAATATTTTCTGAAATATTCAAACTTTAATGTGGTCGCGTCCTCCGGTACCCTCGTTTCCACGGTTTTTATTTTTTAATTCGATTCTGGGCGGTGGGCAAATGAAATTATTCGGTGGGCAAATCTCTTCTACATCTAATCTATAGGACTGCATCGTTGAAAGAACGATTTTGATAATATTTTCGGAAATATTCGGACTTTAACGTGGTCGCGTCCTACGGTATCCTTGTTTCCGCGGTTTTATTTTTTAATTCAATTCTGGAGGGTGGGCAAACGAAATTATTCGGTGGGCAAATCTCTTCTACATCTAATCTAAAGGACTGCATCATTGAAAGAACGATTTTGATAATATTTTCGGAAATATTCGAACTTTAACGTGGTCGCGTCCTCCGGTACCCTCGTTTCCACGGTTTTTTTTTAATTCGATTCTGGACGGTGGGCAAACGAAATGATTCGGTGGGCAAATCTCTTCTACATCTAATCTAAAGGACTGCATCGTTGATAGAACGATGTTGATAATATTTTCGGAAATATTCTAACTTTAACGTGGTCGCGTCCTCCGGTACCCTTGTTTCCACGGTTTTTATTTTTTAATTCGATTCTGGAGGGTGGCCAAACGGAATTATTCGGTGAGCAAATCTCTTCTACATCTAAACTAAAGGACTGCATCATTGAAGCAACGATTTTGATAATATTTTCTGAAATATTCAAACTTTAATGTGGTCGCGTCCTCCGGTACCCTCGTTTCCACGGTTTTTATTTTTTAATTCGATTCTGGACGGTGGGCAAACGAAATTATTCGGTGGGCAAATTTCTTCTACATCTAAACTAAAGGACTGCATCGTTGAAGCAACGATTTTGATAATATTTTCGGAAATATTCGGACTTTAACGTGGTCGCGTCCTACGGTATCCTTGTTTCCGCGGTTTTATTTTTTAATTCAATTCTGGAGGGTGGGCAAACGAAATTATTCGGTGGGCAAATCTCTTCTACATCTAATCTAAAGGACTGCATCATTGAAAGAACGATTTTGATAATATTTTCGGAAATATTCGAACTTTAACGTGGTCGCGTCCTCCGGTACCCTCGTTTCCACGGTTTTTTTTTTAATTCGATTCTGGACGGTGGGCAAACGAAATGATTCGGTGGGCAAATCTCTTCTACATCTAATCTAAAGGACTGCATCGTTGATAGAACGATGTTGATAATATTTTCGGAAATATTCTAACTTTAACGTGGTCGCGTCCTCCGGTACCCTTGTTTCCACGGTTTTTATTTTTTAATTCGATTCTGGAGGGTGGCCAAACGGAATTATTCGGTGAGCAAATCTCTTCTACATCTAAACTAAAGGACTGCATCATTGAAGCAACGATTTTGATTAATATTTTCTGAAATATTCAAACTTTAATGTGGTCGCGTCCTCCGGTACCCTCGTTTCCACGGTTTTTATTTTTTAATTCGATTCTGGACGGTGGGCAAACGAAATTATTCGGTGGGCAAATTTCTTCTACATCTAAACTAAAGGACTGCATCGTTGAAGCAACGATTTTGATAATATTTTCGGAAATATTCGGACTTTAACGTGGTCGCGTCCTCCGGTACCCTTGTTTCCGCGGTTATTATTTTTTAATTCGATTCTGGACGGTGGGCAAACGAAATTATTCGGTGGGCAAATCTCTTCTACATCTAAGCTAAAGGACTGCATCGTTGAAGCAACGATTTTGATAATATTTTCTGAAATATTCAAACTTTAATGTGGTCGCGTCCTCCGGTACCCTCGTTTCCACGGTTTTTATTTTTTAATTCGATTCTGGACGGTGGGCAAACGAAATTATTCGGTGGGCAAATCTCTTCTACATCTAAGCTAAAGGACTGCATCGTTGAACTAACGATTTTGATAATATTTTCGGAAATATTCGAACTTTAACGTGGTCGCGTCCTCCGGTACCCTTGTTTCCTCGGTTTTTATTTTTTAATTCGATTCGGGAGGATGGGTAAACGAAATTATTCGGTGGGCAAATCTCTTCTACATCTATTGCTGTTATCATCTTAGAATAATAAAGACATAATAATAATTATAATAATAATAAACTAAAGGACTGCATCGTTGAACCAACGATTTTGATAATATTTTCGGAAATATTCGAACTTTAACGTGGTCGCGTCCTACGGTACATTGTTTCCGCGGTTCTTATTTTTTAATTCGATTGTGGAGGATGGGCAAACGAAATTATTCGGTGGGCAAATCTCTTCTACATCTATTGCTGTTATCATCTTAGAATAATAAAGACATAATAATAATTATAATAATAATAAACTAAAGGACCGCATCGTTGGACCAACGATTTTGATAATATTTTCGGAAATATTCGAACTTTAACGTGGTCGCGTCCTCCGGTACCCTTGTTTCCACGGTTTTTATTTTTTAATTCGATTCTGGGCGGTGGGCAAATGAAATTATTCGGTGGGCAAATCTCTTCTACATCTAATCTATAGGACTGCATCGTTGAAAGAACGATTTTGATAATATTTTCGGAAATATTCGGACTTTAACGTGGTCGCGTCCTACGGTATCCTTGTTTCCGCGGTTTTATTTTTTAATTCAATTCTGGAGGGTGGGCAAACGAAATTATTCGGTGGGCAAATCTCTTCTACATCTAATCTAAAGGACTGCATCATTGAAAGAACGATTTTGATAATATTTTCGGAAATATTCGAACTTTAACGTGGTCGCGTCCTCCGGTACCCTCGTTTCCACGGTTTTTTTTTTAATTCGATTCTGGACGGTGGGCAAACGAAATGATTCGGTGGGCAAATCTCTTCTACATCTAATCTAAAGGACTGCATCGTTGATAGAACGATGTTGATAATATTTTCGGAAATATTCTAACTTTAACGTGGTCGCGTCCTACGGTATCCTTGTTTCCGTGTTTTTATTTTTTAATTCGATTCTGGAGGGTGGGCAAACGAAATTATTCGGTGGGCAAATCTCTTCTACATCTATTGCTGTTATCATCTTAGCGTAATATAGACATAATAATAATAATAATAATAATAAACTAAAGGACTGCATCGTTGAAGCAACGATTTTGATAATATTTTCGGAAATATTCGAACATTAACGTGGTCGCGTCCTACGGTACCCTTGTTTCCGCGGTTTTTATTTTTTAATTCGATTCTGGAGGGTGGGCAAACGAAATTATTCGGTGGGCAAATCTCTTCTACATCTAAGCTAAAGGACTGCATCGTTGAAGCAACGACTTTGATAATATTTTCGGAAATATTCGAACTTTAACGTGGTCGCGTCCTCCGGTACCCTTGTTTCCACGGTTTTTATTTTTTAATTCGATTCTGGACGGTGGGCAAACGAAATTATTCGGTGGGCAAATCTCTTCTACATCTAAGCTAAAGGACTGCATCGTTGAACTAACGATTTTGATAATATTTTCGGAAATATTCGAACTTTAACGTGGTCGCGTCCTCCGGTACCCTTGTTTCCTCGGTTTTTATTTTTTAATTCGATTCGGGAGGATGGGTAAACGAAATTATTCGGTGGGCAAATCTCTTCTACATCTATTGCTGTTATCATCTTAGAATAATAAAGACATAATAATAATTATAATAATAATAAACTAAAGGACTGCATCGTTGAACCAACGATTTTGATAATATTTTCGGAAATATTCGAACTTTAACGTGGTCGCGTCCTACGGTACATTGTTTCCGCGGTTCTTATTTTTTAATTCGATTGTGGAGGATGGGCAAACGAAATTATTCGGTGGGCAAATCTCTTCTACATCTATTGCTGTTATCATCTTAGAATAATAAAGACATAATAATAATTATAATAATAATAAACTAAAGGACCGCATCGTTGGACCAACGATTTTGATAATATTTTCGGAAATATTCGAACTTTAACGTGGTCGCGTCCTCCGGTACCCTTGTTTCCACGGTTTTTATTTTTTAATTCGATTCTGGGCGGTGGGCAAATGAAATTATTCGGTGGGCAAATCTCTTCTACATCTAATCTATAGGACTGCATCGTTGAAAGAACGATTTTGATAATATTTTCGGAAATATTCGGACTTTAACGTGGTCGCGTCCTACGGTATCCTTGTTTCCGCGGTTTTATTTTTTAATTCAATTCTGGAGGGTGGGCAAACGAAATTATTCGGTGGGCAAATCTCTTCTACATCTAATCTAAAGGACTGCATCATTGAAAGAACGATTTTGATAATATTTTCGGAAATATTCGAACTTTAACGTGGTCGCGTCCTCCGGTACCCTCGTTTCCACGGTTTTTTTTTTAATTCGATTCTGGACGGTGGGCAAACGAAATGATTCGGTGGGCAAATCTCTTCTACATCTAATCTAAAGGACTGCATCGTTGATAGAACGATGTTGATAATATTTTCGGAAATATTCTAACTTTAACGTGGTCGCGTCCTACGGTATCCTTGTTTCCGTGTTTTTATTTTTTAATTCGATTCTGGAGGGTGGGCAAACGAAATTATTCGGTGGGCAAATCTCTTCTACATCTATTGCTGTTATCATCTTAGCGTAATATAGACATAATAATAATAATAATAATAATAAACTAAAGGACTGCATCGTTGAAGCAACGATTTTGATAATATTTTCGGAAATATTCGAACATTAACGTGGTCGCGTCCTACGGTACCCTTGTTTCCGCGGTTTTTATTTTTTAATTCGATTCTGGAGGGTGGGCAAACGAAATTATTCGGTGGGCAAATCTCTTCTACATCTAAGCTAAAGGACTGCATCGTTGAAGCAACGACTTTGATAATATTTTCGGAAATATTCGAACTTTAACGTGGTCGCGTCCTCCGGTACCCTTGTTTCCACGGTTTTTATTTTTTAATTCGATTCTGGACGGTGGGCAAACGAAATTATTCGGTGGGCAAATCTCTTCTACATCTATTGCTGTTATCATCTTAGCGTAATATAGACATAATAATAATAATAATAATAAACTAAAGGTCTGCATCGTTGAAGCAACGATTTTGATAATATTTTCGGAAATATTCGAACTTTAACGTGGGCGCGTCCTCCGGTACCCTTGTTTCCACGGTTTTTATTTTTTAATTCGATTCTGGAGGGTGGGCAAACGAAATTATTCGGTGGGCAAATCTCTTCTACATCTAAACTAAAGGACTGCATCGTTGAGCCAACGATTTTGATAATATTTTCGGAAATATTCGGACTTTAACGTGGTCGCGTCCTCCGGTACCCTTGTTTCCGCGGTTTTTATTTTTTAATTCAATTCTGGAGGGTGGGCAAACGAAAATTTTTGGTGGGCAAACGTGGGCATACGATGGACAGTCATTTCCCACTGAGAAATCATTTGTGGAAAAATCGTAATACCACAACATGTCGTTGTATGCCGACCGTCGCGACACCTGAGCGAACCGCGCGATCCATGCCAGGAGTAGTACTTATACGACTGTGAGAGAGTGAACACGTTGATCAAATATACTAATCATAGAAGCACATCTGCCACATTATTTCAAACTAGAGGAACAACCTGCAACGTAAAAATGCCAACAGGTTATGGGCCCAGCATACAACACATCGAAAAATTAATTGATGGACAATATGAGGCCTGGAAGTTGCAGATGAGGAGTGTGCTCGTGTACAACGAGCTTTGGGGATACACAAGTGGCAAGATCGTAAAACTTGAGACGGAGGCAGAAGCATTGAATTGAACAGCCAAGGATGAAAAGGCGCTAGCTCTCATTGTATTGTGTGTGTCAAGGGCAGAATTAGGACACATACGGAAAGCCAAGACATCCAAGGAAGCATGGGATGAACTCGCCAGAATTCATTGCTCTAAAGGTCCAGTGAGGAAGACGGTTCTGTATAGACAATTATATAATCTGAGGAAAAGTCCTTCTGAACCAATGGCGCAATATATAAATAAATTTCAAGAAAAGGTCAACTCGCTGGAAGACGCGGGAATTGAAATTCCACCCGAATTACAATCAATTATGTTACTGAGCAGTCTGCCCGAAAATTACGAAAATTTTTGTGTGGCAATTGAGTCGAGAGATCAAATTCCTACAGTTGATTTCATTAAAGGTAAACTAATGGAAGAAGAGGCGAGGCGGCAAGCGAGTAACGACAGAGAAGACGGCGCGACCTCGGCTTTGGTTTCTAGGAAGGCGTACACAAACAAGGACGCAGATATAAACAAAGGTTCAACCAGGAGGGACCAGGACAGGATGAGATTTAACGGAGATTGCTTCAATTGCGGCAAGTATGGACATTTAGCAAGACAATGCCGCTTGAGAAAAAAAAATGGAGGTAAGGTTAACCAAGCCGAAGAAACAGAAGTAGACGAGACGGAAGACTCTTTAATCGCGATCTCAGCGTTAGCTTGTTCGACTGAAAAAAACGAATGGTACTTAGATAGCGGGGCTACGTCACATATGTGTAGGGGAATGTGGGGCAAGACGGACTAGCGGGGTAAGATGGGAAAGCATTATTTATAAAAAATGGAAGGTACTACCGTATACACGTAAACATATCAGCGAGTTCGGTGCAAAAGAGCATCGGTCTCAAAATAGCAGTATTACAGACCACGCGTGTCACGAGTTACGACGAGATATTACATTTTTCTAATAACGATATAATTGTTCAGGAAGTTTGTAATAGTGTCACTTTATTTATGTTTATGTTATTTAACTAAAACCGGTAAGTTAATTTTCCTTATTAGTTACTTTTTCATAAATTCTGAGTTTTCACTAAGACATGGTTAAAGTTATTTTATAAAAAGCATGTGAAGTATTAAATACGTATTGGGGCAAGACGGGATCGGATGAGTGGGGCAAGATGGGACGTCCCCATCAATGGGACGTGCCATATTACCTCATTTAACGGATTTTATCTACGAATCTTGTCTTTGTTGTAGATCCATATTTTGTAAAATGGTAAGAACATACAAGAAAAAGACAAATAGAGGCGAATGGTCTAAAGAGAGTATGAAGAAAGCAATTAGTGATATATTAGAAAAGAAGATGGGATATCATAAAGTCAACTTTACAAACTTACAAACTTGTTTCTTTATGAAATGTAACAGTAAGAAAACATGTTTCGTCTTGCCCCCACAGCAATCCCATCTTGCCCCATATGCGGGGCATGATGGGAAAATTGAGTTACTTAAGAAAAAGATGTTTATTTTAGTTTTTGGTCCTTGTGATCTCCTTTCTGTTGCTGAAATTTGAAGATGAAAATATACTGATTCTAAAAATGCTTTAATAAATGTTGAAAAAAGAATATATTTGATTTCCTTCACGTTTCTGCTTAGCTATACCGTCTTGCCCCACATTCCCCTAATAACCGAAATGCGTTCGAGACTTTAGCAGATGAGCCGGTTGGAAGTATAAGTACAGCAGGGAAAGAAACTATTACGTCTCACGGAGTAGGGATCGTACGGCTGAACATAAGATTGCACGGTGAAACAAAGTTGGTGAAATTAACGAACGTATTGTACGTACCCGAATTAAGAAGTAACTTGTTATCAGTTCCGGCAATGACCGAAAAGAAATATAGAGTAGAATTTTCAGATAGTAACGCCAACATTATCAGGTCGGACAGTTCGGTAGTTTTCACCGCAATTAGGAGAAATCGAATGTATGTAGTCACTACGGAAGATCAAAAGGCGTTCTGTGTCAGTAATGACCCTAATCCAAAATTAAAATTATGGCATGAAAGATATGGCCACTTAAACTATAACGATTTAAGAGAGCTAGTTGATAAGAAAAGCGTATACGGACTAGATTTACCGTCGAAAATAAAAAGAATACCATGTGAAACGTGCGATCAAGCTAAAATTAATGTGATACCGTTTGGAGAAGGCACTCGAGCGAAAAACGTGCTAGAACTTGTACATACAGACATTTGCGGACCAATAAATGTACATTCATACGGAAACGCGCGATATTTCGCAACATTCATCGATGATAAAACTCGATATATGGAGGTCGTATTTTTAAAATCACGCAGTGACATTTTAACCGAGTTTAAAAAATACCAGTTACGTGTCGAAAAAGAAACGGGTTGCAGGATAATTAAATTACGTAGCGATAATGCCAAAGAATACGTTAGCAAAGAATTCAATGACTATTTAGAAAATCAAGGTATTAGGAGACAGTTGTCGGTCGAATATACACCGCAACAAAACGGTGTCGCGGAGCGCGCGAATAGAACAATTGTTGAAATGTCACGCGCGATGTTGATTAAATCAAATGTACCCAAGGGCAGAGTTGGGCATTAGTCGAATAAATTTTTATTCGACTAAATTTTGATTCGACTAAATTTTTATTCGAACGATCTCGAATAAAAATTTCGAATAAAGTGTAGTTATTCGAGAATAACGAATAAATTATTATTCGAGAATAACGAATAAATTATTATTCGACTAAATTTTTATTCGAGTGATCTCGAATAAAAATTTCGAATAATAATTTATTCGAAAATATAGAATAAATTCTTAGTCGAATAAATTTGTATTCGTTATTCGTTATTCGTTATTCGAAGGACCTCCGTGGCGACTAGGCGACACGAATAAGCGTGGGTCAGAACCCGAGCCGCTCCGTCTGGGGTCCCGAGGCCCTCGGCCTCTGGTCGGGCCGAGAGGGGATTATGAGACAAGGGGAACGCTTTCCGAATGTACCTACCACCCCTACCGGGGGCTACTCGATATTCCCGTACCATATATCTTCAATTTTAACAAATTTCACACGGTTATAAATTCCGTTTCGTATATTTCACAATAGAGGTTGAAGATCTTGTAATAACGTATAATATTACAAAACTGATGCACTAAACACCATTAAATATATAAACAAACAGATGACAAGTACAAATAACAAATCGAATATGAAACAGCGATGTATACAAAGTGAATGGGCTTGATAAGTGAATAATTACAAAATTTGACAAATCTAATTGAGGGCTACATCTCTTTGATTTACGGTCTTATGGAATGCTAATTGAACTGTTACCCCATTTTCGTATTTATGTTATTTTGGAAAAGTGGAAGGGATGTATACTGGGTGGAATAATTTTTAATATCAATTTTTAATATTCCAGCTTCTTACAGATTAGAGGACATTTGTCATGAATATCGTAAATTTGTTGTAGGCAATCGTGTAAAAAATTCCACCTTGTTTCACCTTGTACCCCCTTAACGTGTATTCTCTTCAAATTAGATTTATAATTTACTGACCTTATTGTTCCTTGCATATATACTTCTTTTGACAAACATTTCATGCAGCAAGTCTTTTACGCGGCATCCCCATGCGTTCCAATAATTTTGAATCTTTGAGTATGTTTAACAGTAATGAGTATGTTTCGTCAAGAATATGCTCCCATTCGCTTGCGGAGCGGTATGTGTCCCCACACGTGTTTTTATAATTAGTATGACGACTGTGAAGATTGTATTTCCGAAAATATGGTAAACTGATTGAAATGTGTTGTATGTTAATAGAAAGAAGCAGAGTATTATGTGTGTTTTCTGATTGTTTAATATTATTATTATAGTATATTTTAATTTTTGTTTCTTTGTTTATGTAAGAATATACAAAGTGTTTATTTTTGTTTTTTTGTTTATGTAAGAAAGACAAAGTGTTTACGTACATTTATTATATAATACATTTAATCCCGTTTATGTTAATAATAATAATAATTTTTGTCGGGACTTCCGTTTCCGGTTGCGTGAGAGGTTGTTGCGTGCTGGAGTGAGTGGAGTTTGTGGATAGAGTGGAAGGCAGGTGAAGTGGTGAGAGAGTAGTGGAAAGTGGAGTGAAAGGTAGAGGGGAGTTGAGGAAGGGTCTGGGGATAAAGGGAAAGGGCGGAGTTACGGGGTAGCAGAAGTACGGGAGGGATAAGGAAGGCATTGGAGGTTAGGCGGTAGAGGCAGTGAGAAAAAGGCGGGAAGGAGCGTGGACTGTTGACAGGTAGTGACGCAGGCGGGAGAAGAGTTAAACAGGAGAGAAGAGCTGGTGGGAAGGCGGGAAGTTTGAAAGAAGGAGAATATAAGAAGTGTAAGAAAGGACGGGGAGAAAGTAAAGGATAAAAAAGGAGCAGGTGAAAAAGGTTAAAGGGGTAGGATAAAGGGTTAAAAGGGTAAGGAGAGTGGGAAAGGGGAAGAAAGGGGAAAGGAGATAGAGAAGCGAGAAAGAGATGGAGAAGAAAAAAGGGGGAGAAAAAGAAGTGGGAAAGACGGCAAATGAAGGAAGGATTAGAAGGGACAGTGAGAACAGCATGGGGAGTAGTGCGGGAAGTGTAGATAGTGTGTGGGGAAAGAAGAGGGAAAGAGAGGAGGAATATGGGGCTATGGAGCAGGATAAAGCAAAAGGGTTTAAGAGAAGCGGGATAACTCGGAGGTCTCCAGAAATTGGTGGTAAAGAGGGGGGGAAGGAGGGAGGAGGAGAAGAAGAGGGACGACTGGAAGGAATGATGAGGGAAATGATGTGGGAGATGAAGAAGATGAGAGAGGAAATGGAGAAGGATAGGGTAGAGAGAAGAATGATAGAGGAGGGGTTGAGGAAGGAGAGGGAGGAGATGAAAAAGGAAAGGGAGGACAGAAGAAGAAGAGAGGAGGAGTGGAGAGAGGAGAGGAGAAGATGGGAGGAGGAATGGAGAGAGGAAAGGACAAGATGGGAGGAGGAGATGAGGGAAGAGAGAGCGAGAAGAGGTGGGATGGTAGAGAAGATTGGGAAAATAGAAGAATGGGATAGGAGGATGGAGGAGGTGATGGAGAAGGTAGGAAGTTGGGAAAAGGAAAGAAGGGAGAGTGGGGGGGAGGAGAGGAGGGGGGAAGGGGAAGAGGGGGAATGGAGGTTGAGAATCAGAAGGATAGAAGTAATGCAGGACAAGAAAGATAGGGAGTTGAGAAGGAATAATGTGGTGATAAGGGGGTTGGGGCTAGAAGGAAAGGAGGTGAAGGAGGAGGTGGGGAGGTTATGGGAAAGGATGGGGTTGGGGGTGAAGGGAATAAAGGAGGTGGTGAGAATAGGAAAAACAGGGAAGGAGGGGAGAGGAATGGCGCTGGTGAGGTTGGAGGGAAGGGAGGAAAAGAAGGAGGTGATGGAGGCAAAGAAGAAACTGAGGGGTAGAAGGGAAAGGATAGAGGATGACCTCACAGAGGAGGAACGGAGGACAAAATGGAGGATAGAGGGGGAGGCGCAAAGGGAGAGGGAGAAGGGAAGGAAAGTGCAGGTGGGGTACCTGAAGATGTGGGTAGATGGGAAGGTAAGAAGGTGGGACGAGATAAGGGAGAAGTGGTTTGAGGTGCAGGGAAACGAGTGAGCTGGGAAGGGGGAAAGAAGAAGGAGAGGGGAATGGAAGGGGGACTATGGAGGGTGGCGTTCTGGAATGTGGCAGGGGTAAAGAGGAAGGATGAAGGATTTTGGAGGGGGCTGGAGGAATGGGATGTGATGGTACTGAGTGAGACGTGGATGGAAGAAAAAGATTGGGGGTGCGTAGAAAGGAATCTACCTAGAGGATACATATGGGAAAAGCAGTGGGCCAGGAGAGATAGCCAGAAGGGAAGAGCGATAGGAGGAATGTTGTTGGGGGTGAGAAAGGAGTTGGAAGTGGGAGAGGGAGGAGGGGGAGGGAAGGAGGGGATAATGGCTAAGAAAGTGAAAATTGGGGGGGGGTGGTGGAAAATAGTGGGGGTGTATGTGAACAGGGACTTGAAGGAGAAGCTAGAGGATTTAGGGGAGTGGACGGAAGAGAGAGAGATAGGGATAAGAGTATTGATAGGGGGGGATTTTAATGCGCGCACGGGAGAGGCAGGAGGGGAGATAGAGGGGGAAGAGGAGGATGAAGGGAGAGGGGGAGGGAGAAGGAGATCCAAGGATAAGGAGGAGAATAGGGAAGGTAGGAAACTGTGTAGTTGGTTAGAGGAGCGGGGGTGGGGAATATTGAATGGGAATACAGATGGGGATGAGGAGGGGGAGTGGACTTTTACAGGGGGAAGGGGGAACACGGTAATAGACTATGTGGTAGGGAACGAGGATACGAGGGAGAAAGTGGAAAGGTTGGAGATAGGGGAGAGGGTGGAGTCAGACCACCACCCGGTGGTTGTGTGGTTAAGGGGGGAGAGGAGGGAAGAAGAGGGAAGGAGGAAAGGAGGGGGAAGGGGCGGTATTAGGGGAGACTGGACGGAAGAGGGAAGGAGGGAATTTATGAGGAAATTTGGGAGAAGGGGGGAGGGGGAGAGGGGAATAGAGGAAGAATGGTGTGAGATGCGGGAAAGGATAAAGGGTGCGTTAGGTAAAAAGGGGATGGGGGGGGAGACGGTAAAGAAGGGAGGGTGGTGGGATAAGGAGTGTAGAGTGGAGAAGAGTAAGGTAAGGAGGGAGTTGAGAAAATGGAGGAAGGAAGGAGGGGATGGGAGAGAATATAAGGAGAGGAAGAGGGAGTATGCCAGGTTGTGTGAGGAAAAAAGGAAGAAGGAGGTGGAGAGGTGGGTGAGGGAAGTGGAAGGAGTAAGAACGGAAGGACAAGTGTGGAAGGTGGTAAATAGAGGAAGGAAAGGGAGAAGGAGAGTTAATGAAGGAATTTCAATGGGGGAATGGGACGGGTATTTTAGGGGGTTGCTAGGGGGGGTGGAATGGAGGGTGAGAAGAGGGGGGGAGACAAGAAGGAGGGAGGACGGAGAGACGGATATAGAGAGGGAGGAAATAGGAAAGGTGATAAGGAACTTAAAAGATGGGAAGGCGGGAGGGGGAGATGGGATCCCGAATGAAGTGTGGAAGTACGGAGGCGCGGAAATAGAGAACTGGCTATGGGAAATATGTAAAAGGGTATGGAGGGGGGAAGGCTGGCCAGAAGGATGGAGAGAGGGAGTGGTGGTGCCAGTGGTAAAGAAGGGGTTGGGAAAGAGGGTGGGAGATTATAGGGGGATAACCCTAACACAGACGGCATACAAAATATACGCGTCTGTGTTAGCGGAGAGGCTAAGGGGGGAGGTAGAGGGAAAAGGAATGCTGCCACCGGGTCAAACGGGCTTTAGGAGGGGGGTGGGGTGTATGGATAACGTGTATGTGCTAAATTATTTGGTAAATAGGCAAGTGGGAAGAAAGAAGGGGAAAATGGTGGTGTTATTCATAGACATGAAAGCGGCGTTTGACTCGGTGGACAGGGGGGTTCTGGTTAGGGCTATGAGGGGAAGAGGGGTGAGGGAGGAGTTAGTGGGGAGGTGTGAAGAGGTCCTTAGGGAAACATATTGTACGGTGCGGGTGGGGGATGAGGAGGGGGAGAGGTTTTGGACAGCGAGAGGGGTGAGGCAGGGGTGCCCGCTGAGCCCGAGCCTCTTCACCTTGCTTATAGCGGACCTGGAAGAAGAAATGAAAAAGGGAGGATGGGGGGGAGTGAAACTAGGGGGGGAAAAGGTATACACGTTGGCATATGCCGACGATGTGGCGGTGTTGGCGGAGGACGAGGAGGGGATGAAGGGGCTTATGGGGAAACTGGAGAAGTATGTGGATGGGAAAGGCCTGCAGGTAAATGTAGATAAGACAAAGGTCATGAGGTGTAGGAGAGGAGGGGGGAGATGGAAGAGGATAACATGGAGATGGAAGGGGAAGGAGATTGAGGAGGTGAGGAGCTTCAAGTACCTAGGGTATACGGTGATGGGGAATGGGGGGCAGGAGGAGCATGTGGGGGAAAGAGTGAAAAAAGGGGCGGCGGTGATGGGGAAGGTGTGGGGTATTGGAAAAAGAATGTTTCCAAACGATTGGGAACGGAGATTATGGCTGTTCGATAAGCTGGTGTGGCCGGTGGTGGGGTACGGAGCGGAGGTGTGGGGCTGGAGGGAAAGGGAGAAGGTGGAACGCCTACATGATAGGTTTCTGAAGTGGGTGCTGGGGGTGGAAAGAAGTACGCCAAGTTACATGGTGAGGGAGGAATTGCAAAGGGAAATGATGAAGGGAAGGGCAGGGATGAGGGCGTGGGGGTTTGAAAGGAAGCTGGAGGAGGGGCAAGGGGGTGAGCTGGCGAGGAGGTGTTGGGAAGAAATGAAGGGGAGGATCAAGAGGGGGAAGGCCTTGGAGGGGTGGGAGGAAGAAAGGAAAGCGTTTTATGAGGAAAGGGGTTGGTCCGGGGAGGAGATGGTAGGGATAAGGGAAAGGGGGGGAATAAGAGGAGAGGAGTTAGTGAGTAGGGAAAGGAAGCTGCAGGAAGAGGAGAGATGGAGAAGGATAGGGGATTCGAGAAGCAACGGGTGGTATGGTAGGGTGAAGGGGGAAGGGTTACCGGGATACCTGAAGAAGGGGTGGGGGGAAAGTAGATGGAGAAGGGTCGCGAGGTACAGGTTGGGCAACGAGATGAGGGGGGGGAGATATTGGGAGAAGGAGGAGGGGAGGATATGCAGGATGTGTAGAGGGGGGGAAGAGACGTGGGAACACGTTTGGGAGGTTTGTATGGGATGGGGAGAGGAGAGAGGATGGCAGGAGATGGCGGGAGAGGTTCTAGATGACGGGGGGGAGGGGGAGGTGTGGA
The DNA here is from genome assembly GCA_929113495.1 of Andrena minutula. Taxonomy (NCBI): domain Eukaryota; kingdom Metazoa; phylum Arthropoda; class Insecta; order Hymenoptera; family Andrenidae; genus Andrena; species Andrena minutula. The sequence continues at coordinate 45,230,872 of OV815993.1, read as the reverse complement.
TGAGAAAAATTGAGGAGAGGAGAGAAGGTATGGAGCATAAATGAGGACATGAGAGCGAAAGGGGAGTCAAGCGGAAGCGGAGGTCCGGGAGAGGGAGGGAAGCGTGTATGAGAGGTAGCGGGTGCGAGCGGCGGGGAGGAGAGTAGGATGCGAGCGAGCGACGAGGGGTAGAGGCGGAGGGAGGAAGTAGGCGTGAATAGGTTAAGATAGGTTAAGATAGGTTAAGATAGGTTAAGGTAGACATAAGATAGATTTAAGGGAAGAAGTTGGGAGACGGAGGAGGTGTAAGAGTGATTGTAACCCCTAGGGGATTCAATAAAGACCAATTACAATAATAATTTTTGTCAGGCTGTAATTGATTTCTATAAAACCTAATAATCAGTCAGTAATTTTGTTAATTCATACACCTTTCTAGAAAGAGAAACAATATAATTGAATTTAACATGTATTATGAAAATAAGTTTTTTTCGGAAGTCTTACAAAGGGAAGGTAATATGTCCCCCTAACAAAAATCATAAAAAATTCAGACTGACAGGCTCAAGTTAAAAGTTCTCATGACATTGAAATAGATTCAGGTAACTATGGCCCATACGGTTAAAGAGATATTTGTTCAGTATTTCATTTTGTTACAAATATTTTTCTTAATAAAGATTGAGCGCAGTGGGTTACGTGCGGTCTAAAAATATTTTTCTTTACAAAATATTCATGCATTCCTAGATTTGGAGATATGGACCTGTGAGGCCAAACATGTGCAATGGTGTAATTTATTTTACGTGTGCACTGTAGGATTATTTACGGTCCGAATTACGTCGTTCTTGGTGTTATTTTCGCCGAAAAAACATAAGGAATCGTTTGGCGTCGTTTTTGTGACGATCTGATGAGAAATGCGGAGCCCGAAATTTCTCACTTCCTAATCGTTTTTTTTCGCCACGGGGTATCGGGCGGTTCACCCTACACTCGACAAGCGTTCCCCTTGCCCCATAATACCCCTCGGTCACCGGTCGGGCCGAGGACCATGGGAGTCGAGCCCAAGCGGCTTATTCGTGACGCTCAGTCGCCACGGAGGTCCTCCGAATAACGAATAACGACATTTTATTCGAAATTTTTATTCGTTATTTACGAATAACTCCACTTTATTCGAAATTTGTATTCGAGTTCATCGAATAAAAACTTAGTCGACTAAAAATTTATTCGTTAATCGCGAATAACTCCATTTTATTCGAAATTTTTATTCCAAGATTCGTCGAATAACAATTTAGTCAAATAATGCCCAACTCTGCCCAAGGGCTTGTGGGCTGAGGCCGTCAATACAGCTGTATTCTTAAGAAATAGGTGCCCCACAAGGGCAAACGATGGTATGACCCCATACGAATTATGGTCCAATCGCAAACCAAATGTTAAATTCCTGAGAGTATTTGGCTGCAACGCTACATTTTTAAAGAAAGGGCCAGGTATTTCAAAATTTGATCCAAAAGGGGAAAAGGGAATCCGAGTTGGTTACTCTAGCGAAGCAAAGGCTTACAAACTATGGATCCCTGGTACCACAAAAATAGTTAAAAGTCGAGATGTTCGTTTTATAGAAGAAGTAAATGATAGTAAAATAGAGTCCATAGACGTAGATTCATTACTTAACACAAATACTAAAGACGAGTTAGAAAATTTGGAGGAAAACTTAGACCCTAATATGCATGAAGATCCAAGTGATAAGTTAGGCGTAGAAGAGTTAACCCCCGAGAACGTTAAAAGGACTAGAGGAAGACCTAGACTTATTAGGACGTGTACTCCAGGACGTCCGAAAAAACAGTATCAAATAGCAAGCGTTGCAATAGAGAGCGATCCAGAAACAGTAAAGGAAGCGATAGAAAGACCGGACAAAGAAAGATGACTAGAAGCCATGAATAGCGAATACAAATCATTACTAGAATGCAATACATGGGAATTAGTTAATCGAACTCCTAACATGAAAGTGATTTCGTCGAAATGGGTATTCCATATAAAAAAGTTTCAAAACGGGGAAATAGATAGATACAAAGCAAGGTTAGTTGCACGCGGATGTGAGCAAAAATATGGCGTTGATTATGAGGAGGTGTATGCTCCGGTTGCGCGAATTCAAACAATAAGAACACTTCTAGCAATTAGTGTAGAAATGGGCTATCACATTCATCAAATGGATGTGACTACAGCATACATACAAGGCGACTTATTAGAGATAGTATATATGGAACAACCTCCGATGTTTGGAAGCAATAAAAATAAAGTATGTCGTCTAATTCTTTAAGATGAAAGATTTGGGACCCGTAAGGGAAATGTTAGGCATAAAAATCGAAAGAGATGGGGACACAGGTTCAATAAAAATATCACAAACAGAATATATAAATAAAATGGTCGAACGTTTTGAAATGAACTTATATAAACCTGCATCCACCCCTTTCGCTTCAGGCGTAAAATTATCAAGGGAAATGGACGCAAAGACACCTGACGAAAAAAGGGAGATGGAAGACAAACCGTATAAAGAATTAATAGGTCGCCTCCTTTATCTGGCCAATACGACAAGACCTGACATTTCGTTTACAGTAGGGGCGTTAAGTAGGTACAATCTGAACCCTGGCCAACAACATTGGAATTGCGCAAAATACGTTATCCGGTATTTAAAACGGACTGCAGATTATAAAATATCGTACCGGAAAACGGGAAACCCGTTATATGTGTATACGGATGCAGATTGGGCGGGCGATCTAGATGATCGAAAATCGTGCTCAGGAAATGTACACGTATTGGCCGGAGGCCCGATAAGTTGGTTTTCAAAAAAACAGACATCTGTTGCGTTATCAACAATGGAGGCCGAGTATGTGGCTCTCCCCGAGGCGGCAAAGGAAACTATACATTTGCGTAGATTAATTAGAGAAATGTATGGCGATTCATACGTACACGATTCGACGGATATATTATGCGACAACCAAAGCGCAATTGTACTGAGCAAAGAGAATATGCTTCACCAAAGGAGCAAACATATTGATATCAGATGTCACTTTACTAGAGATGTCCAAACTAAAGGCTTAATTCACGTCAAATTCGTCTCAACAGACCAAAATGTAGCAGATATATTAACAAATCCCTTGGTGAAGGATAGTCACTTAAGATGCGTTCGCGCACTAAACCTTATTTGTTAGTTGAGTTATATATATATGAGATAGATACTGAATAAAAATCGTTTAATAAGAAACTTTTTGTTAATCAGAGGTGTAAGTGGGACTGTTCAAGTCTATTCCGCCCAATTATATAATATTATTGTTTAATCATTAGTAAATTCCTGTTTATTTTGCCAATTTCTAAAATGTAGAACACTGGGGCTCCAAGAGCCCCAATTACATAAACCTACGGGTACGAGCCTACACGCACACTACTAGAGTCTGCCCCATCCGTGATATGCCCGCAACGTCATTGGTTCCGAGCACCCCCTTCCACGCGAGCTTTGAAAAACGCGATGAATGCTCGAAATACCGGAACGCCCATCTGTGCATGCCTGGTTTAGGGCATCACTCATCACGCTACATTATGGAACTTCGCGCGTGTGTCGATAGGAATACTGCACTTTCCATGGCATATTTATCAAATTCTTGTAGTTTTATTGGAACTATTGACGCTAATTCATGACGAATTGACGTTAAATAATGTCAAACTTATATATTAACACTTTTAGTATCAATTTCCTTAGCAATATTCGGCATTTTTAAATTGCAAAATACAGGATGTTACATTTTTCCCATTTTTGAGGATTTACCCCCACTGTGCGACATAGAATACACGTATTTAATCCATGACTGCAAAATATTCGCGAAGTAACTAATTATTTGCTATTACTTAACAGAATCGACACTACTTATTTTGGGGCTCCAAAAATTGTTTTCTTTTATAGGTATCACCAAAAATTAAAAGACTCGATTTAAAATTCTGCACGAAAAATACATACAATCACAGAGACGTGTTTGTACACAGATCAGAAGTAGTCGTCATGATATTTTAACCGTTTTTAGGTGCTCATATTAGTAGTCTACAGGTAACATAAAAATACATATCTTTTGAATTCTGACTTCTTTCCTTATTTCTTGAGATTTTATCACACTGTGGCAATGGGTCGCAGTGCGACTGGTCGCTAGACTCCCTCCCGGAGGAGTCTAGCGATCGGTAGTCGCAGTGCTGACCCTGCGACCAAGTATAATGGGAAACAGACCCTCCTCGCATTGTGTTGACTCTCGAGTAGCCTAGGCTGGTACTCAAACAGACTCGCGTCAGGCTCCTACGTCTGGCGCATACCCGCCGATCGCAGTCGCATGTAGGAGAACAGATACATGCTTTCCCATTGCACCAGTATACTGCGACCAGTCGCTGCGATCAATCGCAGCGACCAATCGCGTGTAGGAGATCCCACCTTTCTATTGCGAAATCAGCGATTCAGCGGAATCGCACCGCCAACGACAATCCGGTCGACGAACCCAGGACGTATCGTTGTAAGCACAACGTGACCGTTGACGGCCCGGGCCACGAATTTCCTAATAAGGAGCGATTGATAGGTGCAGACGGGGCGATTTCTCCATAGCGATTTCGAAAACGCGAGGTACGGACAGGGACAACGGGACTTCAGGATATTCATTCGATTTTGAGAGCTCGAGTTAGGCGGTTGCGACGAGCCAGCGGGCCCTGATATCCCCAATATCTTAGTATCGCGACCTCATCACCGCGCCTAGACTCACCCGCGAAACGCGAGCAGCCGAACAGGTTTGCAAAAGTGTAACTCCGTCCCACGCACCGAGAACGGCCTAGCCGGGAGAACACATACGCGCCGATCCGTGCCACTGCGATCGCAAAACGTGAGGAACCGCGAGCGAGTAATCGAGTGTCCGAGCAACTTCAATACGACGAGCGAGCGACCACGACCTACCCGAGGTTCAGCGACACGGGCGAGACAGCGTAACATTAGACGGGAAGCGTGCCGTACGCTATCTAAGGGAAACTCCGGACGGCCGAGACCGACTCAAGGTCCAGCGAAACGCGAGCGCCCAGCGATAACGGAGACGAGAACGCCGTTTCTGTGGTATGTTTTGCTCATTGTAATTGTTCTATTTTCGCCCAGAATATATTTTATCTTATTGTTTTTCCTTTTAATCTCGTATATTGGTCTATTCAACCCTTATGCTCCCTATCCTTCCATGGTAAGTATAGTCAAGGTGTGCTTTAGCACTTAGACAGAGTAAGAACCCGATAGATCATTCCAGCCGCTCGGGGTGATTTATCGAAAAGTCCCTTCAGGACGTAACACATACTTATAACTGGATGTGTGCTCTACACTTCTATTCCTTCTATACAGTCCATTTCTACTGCTCTTCTTTGTCTCCCTCTCTCCGTCTTACTTACTTGACTATACGCACGCGCACTACCGCATACACCATACATATACCCTACAATGTATCATATAAAATTATACATATCTCAACAGTTTTGAAATTCGAGCACGTGTTTATACTCGAGAGATAAGTGATCCGTCTTTGATTTGAAGGTAGGACGAAGCAGGCCGGACTACGCGCAGTCAGCGAATTACATGTTCTCTTTCTTCCTGTGTCTCTTCGCGAGCCGTATTGATGTTAAATGATACTTTTTAATTGCTAGTTCCCCAACATTAATCAGGCTGAACGGCCAGAACTAACCTCGTACACAAAGGTCCTAACTTGCTTCCGGAGATATTCGATATTTTATTACGATGGCGTCTTCACTCCGTAGTGTTCTCAGCGGACATAGAAAAGATGTACCGCCAGATACGCGTGCATGCGGACGATTGCGATTTCCAACGCATTCTTTGGCGGAAGAACGCGTCGGAGCCTGTGCAGGCGTATCGACTGCTCACTGTCACATACGGGATGGCGTGTGCGCCCTACTTGGCCATTCGTACTTTAAAACAATTGAGCGCGGACGAAGTTGATCGGTACCCTTCTGCCGCGCCGTGCTTGCTTAACGACGTTTACATGGACGACGTTATCTCAGGAGCTGATACCGTTTCAACGGCGCTCCACATTCAAAAGGAATTACTTTCTTTGCTCAAGGCGGGCGGTTTCAAACTCCGTAAATGGGCGTCGAACGCGCCCGAGCTTCTCAAAACGCTGCCTCTCGATTATGTAGCAGTCACTCCGGAGCTGTCTTGCAACTTCGAGGGCACCTTTTCTTTACTAGGTCTGAAATGGCAAACCACTTCGGATTGTTTCTTGTTCTCCGCTGCGCCTAAAAAGCGAGACCACGCTCTTACAAAGCGTATTGTCTTTAGGGAAACCGCGAGTCTGTATGACCCGTTAGGATTTCTGACTCCGGTAATAATCGCCGCGAAGATATTCGTGCAATCTCTTTGGCTTATAAAACTGGGATGGGATGAGTTGCTCCCTTTAAATCTAACCGAAACCTGGGAGCGTTATTACGACGGATTGAGCGCTCTCTCCTCATTGAGGATACCTCGATGGCTTGCCGTGAGAACGGAATCCGGATTCTATGAATTGCACGGCTTCGCCGACGCGTCGATTAAGGCGTACGCCGCCGTAATTTATCTCCGTTCCTTGTCCGAAAATGAGTCCCCTCGTATTAATCTAGTCGCGGCCAAAACACGAGTCGCTCCACTAAAACAAATATCATTGCCACGGCTCGAATTGTGTGCCGCCACACTTCTTGCTAGACTGACAATACGCGTTGTACAAGCTCTAAACTTGCCTCGGAGCAAGGTACATTTATGGTCAGATTCTACGATCGTTTTGAGCTGGCTACAGAAGCAGCCATCTCATTGGAAGACATTTGTCGCTAACCGCGTTTCTGAAATTCAGACTACTTTACCTAATGCGAGGTGGCATCACATTCGGACAAAGGAGAATCCCGCTGATTGCGCATCGCGAGGAATTCAGGGGGAGCTTCTAATAAACAATACGCTCTGGTGGCAGGGACCTTCCTTCTTGAAGCAATGTCAAATCGACGTTGAGTTTAGTCGAGTTGTCGAGTTCAGCACGACGGAGGAAACACGCACGAAATCCGTTCATACTGTGACAAAATGTGAAAATGAACCCCCGCTATGGGAAATCATAATCAAATATTCCTCGTTTAAAAAGCTGAATCGCGTCACTGCGTGGTGCATTCGCTTCACTGTGAAGCTTCAACGAAAGTCACTCGAAATTCCAAGTGAATACCTGACCGTTTCAGAATTAGAGTTAGCCAGACTCACCTTAATCAGAGTTGTACAGCGCCAAGCCTTTGCTCTAGAGATCTCAAGGTTAGAAAATTCCGTTTCTATCTCCCGAGGTCCTCTCTCTCGTCTCGTTCCCTTCGTGGATGCCCAAGGCATCCTTCGAGCCGGCGCACAGTGGAACGACGTAAGGACAATAACTGGACATGGCAATTACTTCCAAATGGTTTGGATTTTCATTGTAAAAATTTGTACACATTCAATTCATGTTAAGTAGAATAACACAAAATCGAAAAATAGCCAAATTTTCGGTGGTTAATTCCCCCCCCCCCCCCCCCCCTTGAATGAATTATTACGTATAACTTATAGTGACGATTCATTATTAAATATAACAATTTTATTAAAAATATCAACAGAAAAATATACATTTAAATATTAATTATGTATTAATGTTCATTAGAGATTCCTCTTCTTCTACATTTACATCAACATCTGTTTCGGCTAAAAGTTCTATTGCTTCCTGAAGTAATGCTTGTTTTGTAGTTTTAACTAATGGAGGTCGGAGAGATGATATTAATGGATCATGCGTTCGTCGATATACGCGTGTCGCGACGATCGAGCATTTCTGCTAGCTGAGGTTAAATACGTATGAACTGAAATGTTTACATTAGATTTATTTTATTAATCGCAGCTAGTAGCAGGTAATTTTACTACAGTTCAAAACCTTACTATTAAAGGATTAAATTAAGGTATTTTAGACCTTGGGCGACTTTGAGCAAAACTTTAAATCACTAGTTGAATTATTATAGTACCGAGTGCAACACACTTTTATTTAATACAGTTGTTTATTGATGAAATCCAAGTTAATTCCGAATGTTTTTTGTACAAAATCATTAATAATAAGATACTCAGTAATATGTCAATTATTGAGAACTTATGAAGTAATAGGATGTAGGCAATAATGGTTTAAAGTGGTGCAACTGAAAGACAAAAAGATTGAAATTTTCATATAGGTCAGATTCATATACAATTAAATCAAACTTAATGTGAATATAAAGTTTATTTCTTTGTATTTTCTAATGCTACGAACACTTAATAAAGATTTAATGAAGCTATAGAACAGAATTTTGACACTTCAAATTTTGGCCGATGTCCAAATAAATAGGGCATTCTCGTTCCACTGTGCGGCGGTCGCCTAAAACACTCCACGCTGGATTTCGACGAAAGGCATCCGATAATCCTACCGGAGAAAGGACATTTTACTATTATAATTGTACGCGACCACCATGAGAAAGCGCTTCATGGCGGTACGCAACTTACCTTAAGTATGCTGCGACAAAATTACTGGGTTCTTCGAGGACGCCGCGTAGTCCGCACATATACACTCGTGTGTAACTTGTTGGCGATGTCGAGCCAAGGCGTCGCAACAACAAATGGGGAATTTACCCCCCTCCCGCGTGACCAGTGATGCCAGAACCGTGGGTTTGCGCCCACGGACCCTATCACCACTCCACGACCAAGCGTACCCCCTCCTAGCGCCTCTAGCGCACCACACAAGCATACCTGTCCCTCCATCTGTGTGCTGTGCGCGCTGCCTGGCTGGTGCTCTCCGGCGAGAATTCGTTTAACCGATACCGAAGCGCTTGGGTCGCAAGCAAAAAGTCAGGAGTTCAAATCCCGGTGTGGATATTCTACTTTTTTTCTTTATTTATTCCCTAATTTCTCTTCCTATATTCTCAGAAGACTAAAGACTTGAAAACTGTTAATTTACAAAACATTTTCGAAGCTTGATTTGTTGCTAAAGATGTGATCAAACCAGAAGGGGATCGCATCTTTAGCAACAAATCAGGCTTCGAAAATGTTTTGTAAATTAACAGTTTTCAAGTCTTTAGTCTTCTGAGAATATAGGAAGAGAAATTAGGGAATAAATAAAGAAAAAAAGTAGAATATCCACACCGGGATTTGAACTCCTGACTTTTTGCTTGCGACCCAAGCGCTTCGGTATCGGTTAAACGAATTCTCGCCGGAGAGCACCAGCCAGGCAGCGCGCACAGCACACAGATGGAGGGACAGGTATGCTTGTGTGGTGCGCTAGAGGCGCTAAGAGGGGGTACGCTTGGTCGTGGAGTGGTGGTAGGGTCCGTGGGCGCAAACCCACGGTTCTGGCATCACTGCGCGTGACTGCTGCGCGACCTTTCCTTAACTCGAGAGTCGACTATGCCGGTCCGTTCCTTACGAAAACGTCTCCGGGACGCGGTCACCGCACGCGAAAATCTTACGTCGCCGTCTTTATATGTCTATCTACGAGAGCACTACACTTAGAACTTGTATCGGATTATACTACGGCGGCTTTCTTAGCAGCGTTTCGACGATTTGTATCCCGCCGCGGTCATTGTGCGTCCATGCGTAGCGACTGCGGAACGAACTTTGTAGGCGCCGACAAGGAGCTTCGGCAGTGGTTCTCCTCTGCAACCTCCGAACTGGGCGAATTGGCGCCCCTTATAGCAAGCATGGGTACGACGTGGGTCTTCAATCCGCCAGCCGCGCCTCACTTCGGCGGCATCTGGGAGGCAGCGGTGAAATCTATGAAATTTCACTTGCGGAGAGTCATCTGTGATACCCCGATGACGTTCGAGGAGATGTCTACATTGTTAACTCAAATCAAAGCCTGCCTCAATTTTAGGCCACTCTTTCCGTTGAGTGACGAGCATGACGACTTTAATTTTTTAACCCCTGCGTACTTTCTTGTAGGCTCTCCTTTAAGGGGGTATAACCGTTTGAAAGATCAAAAATCGGATTTTTTCTTTTTACATATTTTCATAGATTGATGTTTAAGGAATATTATAAATCAAGTCCGATGTAAAAATTCGGAAGACTGACAAAGTTACAAGCATTTGAGTGGAACCATGCAGGTAGCACCGGACAGCGTTGCACGGCAACTCGACCGATCACAGCGGAACTACATTTTTCATTACGGTGGCCTGTTTTACATATTTTCACAGATTAATGTTTTAGAAATAGTATAAAACAGGTCTGATGTAAAAATTCGGAAAATTGACGAAGTTATAGGCATTTGAGTGAAACATCCCAGGTAGCAGGGAGCGGCGCGACGCGGCGGCTCGACCGACCGCAGCGAAACTATATTTTTCATTACGGTGGCCCTAAAAACTCGCGCTACGTTCAACCAATTCACTTCCAATTTTGCATGCAGAATCATAATAAGATTCCGCATCGTCCAACGAAGGCTTTTTTTTATTCCGACTCCCCGTTTATTATTTATAAAGAAAAAAGGTGGATTTTTCTATTAGATAAATCTAACTTTACCTTTGATGTCTCACCATTTCTTTATTTTTCAAAATTTTCCAAATCGGCTTCGTTGGACGATAGCTATTGACATACTTTATAAGAAAATTGTATTGTTTTTTATTTCAGACACGACATACAGTTGTTTTCAGGGCCACCATTTAGCCGTCTAAAATCGAAAGACTTTCGGATGTGTATTCATAACTTCCCAAAAAGAATATATTTTTAACTGAAACTTTTTTTTTTGAGTAGTTCATAATACTATGTAAAGATAGTAAAAAAACGGGAAATCTGCATCAAACCGTTGACTTGTAAAAAAATCCACAAAATGTACACATTTTCCAAGGGTTCAAACGGGTATACCCCCTTAACAGCTATTCCGGAACCGTCACTTGCTGCAGAGCCAAGTAATCGACTGACGCGCTGGCAGTTGATTCAGCAGATGAGAGACCACTACTGGCGACGCTGGACCGCAGAGTATCTGCAAACTCTGCAAGGGCGACACAAATGGGTGACAGGCCACCCAAACGTGCAAGTAGGCGACCTCTGTCTCGTGCGTAACGAAGCGGCGCCTCCAACCCACTGGCCCATCGGACGGATTACTGCGGTTCATCCGGGGAAGGACGACCTCGTCCGAGTTGTCACGATCCGGACACCGTACACTACACTGCAACGGCCGATTGCCAAGATCAGCATTTTTCCTTCTGCGTCTAGCGACAGTGAACCGAGGCGCTCGATGCCATCACAAGCCTGACTTTTCTCTCGCAGCGCTTCCGAGCTACTGACATTCGTCTCGCACCCGCGACGAAGGCGGGCGGAATGTTTAGGACTGTATATATTGTAAATATTAGATCTAAGTTGTACATTGTTTTAGCTCCTAAGATTAGATTATCGCGCGCGGAATTTCGGTAGCTGTCGCGAGTCGACATGACCAAATGGTTTAAGTGTCACCATCTCGGTGATTGCTCCCGAAACATTGTGGTCTCCCCACTCTTATTCTTGAGATCCGTTTCCGCGATCGCGGTCTTCTCGCGTCAGTCTATTCCTAAATCTCGAAGAAAGAGCTCGCTTATAGCTCCGTACCGGTGTTTAGTGCTACTTAGACAAACTCTCGTGTTAAGAGTGCGGGCAGTATCGCTCTCCTTAAACCAATTCTCGGGTCAAAGTTAGTGCAATACACGTTTATCAGAGTTAAACTCCTTCTTGTAATCTAAATCTAAGAGACAATACAAGCTGGAAGTTCCTTAAAGCTATATTAATCCTACTTAACTGTACTTATATCTACTTAAACTTAATTAATACAAATTCTTAATTACTACTTACTCACTACTTATACTTACGGGTAAAACTGGAATTCTTAATCTAAGTTTACTAGACATTACAGTTGTGCTTAAAACCCAACTGAAACATGTTATTTAAACTAAATTCACCCATCTTCAATCATCGAGAATTGTAAGAGATTATAATTACCATTAATACTACTGTATATCACCATCATCCATATCAATTATTCATATTCTTATTGATTCATATTATTTCGTATTGCAACGCTTATTGCGCTCATATTATATTGTATTGCTATTCTTAAAGCTTATTAACGCTTATTGCGATCATATTATACTGTCTTATTGACGCTTATCGCTTAAATCATTCTAACTTATTAATATATATTATATTTCATGTTCATACTCATTTCCTATAAATCATAATCGCTATATAAATGTTATGTTCATCGCCAACCCGTTATTATAACACCTAACAACCAGCACAATAACAGTGCATGGCATATTACCAAAAAGCTACAAAGTGAATAAACAGTTTTACTTTAAATCACGCTTCGAATTATTGTGTCAATCCTTCGGCTACGAAGATGCCTAAATCCAAACAGGCTGCCGGAACAGCTGATTACGGACAACGACCGCGGAAAGCATCACGGTGTTTACTAACTTACTTTCGTATAGGTTTCGCTTAACCGTATGACTAGTCGAATTTCGCGAAGTTATTACATGTGTCTTTTACAATAATGCGACGGTAAATCCGATTACCAAGGCAAACCAAAACAAGTGCTCTAACGGGTCTCTCCCCAATACAAACAAGTTCATTAAACCTTCCCTGGTCGATTAGTGTGCAGAATTAAACATTACTCGCCTGACGTTCAAAAAACGATTAGTGTGCAGAATTAAACATTTCTCGCCTGTCAGTCCCCAAACCCCTTAGTGTGTAAAATTTCACATTTCTCGCCCGCCTTCTCCCTAAATCCTCAGTGTGGAGAATTAAACATTACTCGCCTGCCGTTCGAAACGATTAGTGTGCAGAATTTCACATTTCTCGCCTGACGTACGAAATGGTTACTGTGCAGAATTAAACATTGCTCGCCTGATTTCCCCTAAATCCTCAGTGTGCAGAATTAAACATTACTCGCCTGCCGTTCGAAACGATTAGTGTGCAGAATTTCACATTTCTCGCCTGACGTTCGAAATGGTTAGTGTGTAGAATTAAACATTTCTCGCCTGACCTTCCCAAAAGGTCAAAATCTTCAATCTCCTGAATTCACATTTCTCGCCTGACGTTCGAAAAGGCTGGTGTGCAGAATTACATCGTTAAATACCTGATTTCCTCGCCTCCCGGTGCGCTGAACTATAGATTCGCGCCTGGATTTTATGTAAATAACCACTATGTCATTTGTCCCCTTAAATCCTTAACCCGGGACGTGACAGCCAAAATATTGGGAATTCTACCGCAAGAATTCAAAAACTTTAGAAGTGCATGGGAGTCCACAAACAAAGAAGAAAGAACGCTGGAAAACCTAACAGCTAGACTCACAGCAGAAGAAGAAAGAATGGCGGAGAAGGACAAACCTATTAGTGCAATAGCGTATAAAACCAAAGAAAGGAAATGCTACAAGTGCAACTCAACGGGACATATAGCTTGGCAATGCAAGTATAAGCCTAATAATGAAAATAATAAAATAAAATGTTTCAGATGCAATAAAGAAGGACATCGGGCAGCGATGTGCAAACACTCGGCGGATCACACCCTGGCGCGATGCCGGGAGTGGGTGGACGACCGCCGAGTCCTGGAGGCGCAGCTGGGCCCCGATCTCAGTCTGCCGACGGTCGTGCGTCGGATGGCTGAAGATCGGGGCTGCTGGAAGGCCGTGTCCCTCTTCGCGGAGCTTATAATGCTCGAGAAGGAGGAGGCGGAGAGGGACAGGGAGCGGTCGGGTCATCCGAACCGTATCCCGAGGCCTCCTGGCAGTCGACGACGCGCGAGACACAGATGACCCGGGGCCGGGGGACGCGGTCCAGCGACATTGTAGGTCGCCCGCTCCCCCGGTATTGGTCCCGGCCGCGCGCCGTCGTCGACTCCCCCCACGACAGTGTTGGGGGGAAGGGAGGGCAGTCCGGGGGGAGTGAAGGATACCCCCGGCCAAGGTGCCCTCGGTGAGAGAGAGGGACGTGGGTTGGAGGGAAGGGTGGTCCCCCAGAGTCGGGCCACCAGAATCTCCACGGGTGCCGTCGTGGACGCGCGGTGGCAGCGCGGCAACTCCACGGCGGCGGAGACGGGAGGGAGAGTGGAGGGTCCCGGCGAGGAATGGGCCTTCCACGGGGGCGGCTAACTGTTGCCGCCCCCTCTGAAACGATCGAGCAGCCCCGGGGCGGGTGGGCCACTAACGGGCCGCCCAGTGTTTCCTGCCGGCCCTCGTGGCCAGTCACGCCTTCGGCCCCAACCGCTTCGGCCCGTTGCTAACATCTCAGGGCCGAGCGGGGGGCTGTTCGATCGCGGGGCCGTGGGGTGGGGGTGTCGGGGGACACCACTCACCCTAGCAGCAGCGGCCCCCAAATGGCGGCGCGGGCGTATGACCCGTCGCGCGTCGCTGAGACGAAGCTGGGGGAGGTAAACTTCTCCCCCAGGGAAGACCCCGACGCGACAAAGTGCGTCGGGGGCGTGGGCGGCGTCGTACCGCAAGCGCAGGAGGGGGAGGCATCGTTAGTTTGATCTCGCACAAGTCCCCCCCCTCAGGCGCTCGGCGCCGCTCCCGAGGAGGTCATCTTGGTGGATTTAGTGGGTTCGAATCCCACATAACCCCCCGCCGTGGGGATTTCCACCAAGTAAAAAAAAAAAAAAAAAAAACGATGTGCAAACAAAAGGCAGAAGGCAAATTTTGCCCTATCTGCAAAAAGACAAACCATAAAAAGGAAGACTGCTTCTTCAGGAATAAAACTGAACAAGAATCGAGTAATAAAGACTCTAAAGAAAATAAAGTTTCCTATCTGGCAAGAGAAGTAGGAAAATCACTAGATTGGGTAGTGGATTCTGGTACCACCACGCACATGACCAACACAACGAAAGAACTTACGAACATAAGAAAAATTAACTCCACTGTTGGAGTGGCAAAAGCAAACGAGACAATGAAAGCAGAAGCCGTGGGGTGTCTAGAATCTGAAGAATGTATACTTGAAAACGTGACTGTAGTTCCAGGGTTAACGACTAATCTACTCTCAGTTGCAGAAATTAACAATAATGGAGGAAAAGTGATCTTTGAAAAAGGAAAAGTAACGATAGAAATCAATAACAAACAAATTCTGGTAGGAAAAAGGACCGAGGAAGGTCTGTACAAAGTTATATTAACACCAGAAAAGAAAAATACAGCGAATGTCATAACCTACAAAACTGAACTAGTGAAACAATGGCACAGAAAACTGGGACACTTAAGCAAGGAAGGAATAATAGAACTCCTGGGAATGTGCAATGGAATAAATATCGATAAAACTGAACTAAAAAAATATGATTTAACATGTGAGGTATGTATGAAAGCTAAGCAATCAAGATTAGAATTTTCAGAAACAAGGACAAGGGCAACGAGGCCGATCGAACTCATACATACAGATCTGTGTGGACCAATAGAAACCAAAACCTGGGATGGAAAGAATTATTTCGCTACGTTTCTGGATGATTATACGCCCTACACAGAGACGCATCTGCTGAAATATAAATCAGACGTGCAAGAAGCTCTGATGAATTACGTAAGCAAGGTTGAGGCCCGATGGTGCAGCAAAGTGTCAAAATTGAGGTGTGATAATGGACGTGAGTACATAAATAACAAAATAATAAATTGGGCTAAAACCAAAGGCATAGAATTGGACTGTACTGTACCGTATACTCCACAACATAATGGAAAGGCTGAGAGATTGAACCGAACTCTTATGGAAAAAACAAGAGCTCTACTGTTTGATTCGGAATTAAACAAAGAACTATGGGGAGAGGCGCTATATACAGCAACGTACCTAACAAATAGGTCCCCTACAGCGACAGAGAAAAGGACACCCATAGAAAACTGGGAAAACAAGAAACCTAACCTATCAAGAATACAAATATTTGGAAGCATCGCCTACGCCAAAGTGCTAGAACAATTAAGGAAATTAGACACAAGAAGTAAAAAATACATCCATGTGGGATATGCACCGAATGCTTACAGACTGTGGGATAAAGAAAAAAGAAAAATAGTAATAGCAAGAGACGTGAAATTCGCAAGGAAAAACATTAAGCAAGAGACAGAACAAGGAACTGTAAAAGTAGAAGAGGAAACATTCAAGGGACAAAAGGAAGAGAAAGAAGTGGACGAACCAAGAAGATCGAAGAGAGAGAAGAAATGTCCAGATAGATATGGAGATCAAGCGTACCTAACCTACAAACAGGCAGTGAGTGGCCCTGAAAAACTAAAATGGATAGATGCAATTAATGAAGAAAAGGAATCTCTCCAAGAAAACAAAGTCTGGAAAATAGTAGAAAAAGAAGAAGCAAAAGGAAACAAAATACTAACAAGCAGGTGGGTACTAAAAATAAAGGAAGATGGAACCTATAAAGCCAGACTAGTTGCAAGAGGGTGCGAACAAATATATGAAGAGGACTACTATGAAACCTACAGCCCAGTTGTAGATATTACAGCCCTTAGGACAATTATAGCACTGGCAGTGAAAAACAACAGACAAATGATGACATTTGACGTGAAGACGGCGTTCCTGTATGGAGATCTGCAAGAAGATATCTACTTAGAAATACCGGATGGCTATGCTAGAAATCCTAGCAAAGTATTCAAACTGCAAAAAGCTCTGTACGGACTGAAGCAGGCTCCGTTGAACTGGAATCGTAAATTCACAGAATTCGTACGGAAATTAAACCTTGAACCGTTGGAAAAGGAGCCATGCGTGTTCGTAAACAAAAAAAACCGAATGATACTAACACTGTATGTAGATGATGGACTGATAATAGGAAACAATAAGACTGAAATAAAGGAACTGCTAAACGAAATAGGTAAGAGCTTTAAAATTACTGTAAAAGAAAATCCAAACTTTCTTCTAGGCATAGGTATTGAAAGGGACGAACACACTCTAAAACTGAAACAGAGCGGCTATATAAGAAAAATAATCGAAAGCTACAGAATGAGTGAAGCGAACGGCTCGCGCATTCCTATAGAAGTCGATCAACTCAGAGATGAAGGAAGGAAAAATGTCAAATTCCCTTACCGAGAGTGTGTGGGAAGCTTACTATATCTAAGTAATAGGACCAGACCGGACATAGCGTATGCAGTAAACTATACTAGTAGATATGTAGAAAAAAAAGACTGAAAAAGACGTAAGGAATGTAAAACATATATTACGATACTTAAAAAGTAACTCTGAACTAGGTATAAGCTATCATAGACAGGAATCGAGCGAGAAAAAGGAAGAAATTGTATGTCATAGTGACTCTGATTTCGCGGGAGATATAGAGACGAGGAAGAGTACGACGGGCACCATAGTATTATACGCAGGAGGACCAGTGTGCTGGGTTAGCAAAACGCAGCCAACAGTAACACTGTCAAACACTGAAGCCGAATTGGTGGTGGCCACAGAAAGCCTTAAAGAGGCAATAAAAGTAAAATCAATAATCAAAGACCTCACAGGTAAAGAGGTAAATATAAGACTGCTTATTGACAACCAAAGCAGCCTGCAAATAATCAAAAATGGATTAGGATATAAGAGAACTAAACATGTCGATATAAAATATAATTATGTACACAATAATCTTAAGGAAGGAATACTAACATTAGAATATTGTCCATCAAACGATCAAGTAGCAGATATATTAACAAAGCCACTGAGTACAACAAAATTTGAGAAATTTAAGAATGAACTGTTGTGTGAATAAAGGTAACGTGAGATGCCGAAATTAAGGGGATATGTTGGAAATAATTTGGGCACCTCACGTAGTGACAGCACTGAGTGATGTCACAAGGATATGTAACATGAGTGGGAGAGCGACTGGTATGCCTGTGAAGTTAGTTTGTTAGAATATCTTGTAAGAGAAGCACAGAGAGAGAATTACAGAAAGATAATTAGAAAACTAAGAATATTTCCTGTTCAATAAAGTATATTTTTATAATAAAAACTGACTAGACTCAACAATTATTAATTTCACTATTCATTTTATCCCTTATTCTAACTAGCATTAAGAATACTGTAAACATTCGCGAGCGACCTCCCATGCGACGGGAAAAACAATGAATCTAGTGACGCGCAACGCATGCGCATAGCCGCATATTCAAACAGCAGACTCAGTGCCGCGTGTGAGACAAGGACGCATGCGCACACCGTACGACAAACCGGACGCCGAATAAACCGAGCGTAGTCCGCGAGTGGCGCAAACCGGATGCTAATTATAATTGGTGCGCAAGATTTGCACAGCCAGCGATTGGCGGGCTAAGTACGCCGAACTAGTATAAATACCTGGCCGCTGACAGCAGCAAGACAGACTTGGTTCACAGTTCGCTCGAATCGCTCACCGTGACCGGTCGTGTTTTCTAAATAACTTAGTCTCCTTGTGCTCTTGCTCTTACCACCAGTCATAAAGTTTGTAGATACCGTGTATTTTCGTGCACATTAGGTGCGTTGCATATTTAATTAACGGTGGTATTTTCCCCCTTTTTCGCTGCTCGAGCGATCAAGACGGGAAAATCGCGAAGACAATCGGTGAGTTTAACATTCACTGCACCGGCACTCTCCACCTACTCTCTCTGGCGCGGACTTCAACATTGCAGCCAGCAATCCCGGAGCAATTCATGACGCTCCTCCACTGGAGCTTCAGAATGACGGTGGGTCGTCCCTAGACGCACTAAATTCAGCCAAAATTGTGAGTAATTCCATCTTCACAGTCCCACACGCTGTACCTTCTCTGTCTGCTGGGAAAAAAAGGGCTGGTGCAGCCCTAGATTCATCTATGGAGTCCCAATCCTCCGAACATTTAGATTTATCCCCCAGATCCGAGCTAAAGACGCTAGCGGCCAGTGTCAAAAAGACGTTAGGGAAAACTAAAAAATCTAAAAATGAATCCGGACGCGTGAGGAAATCTTCCTCTAGCCGCAAATCCGACAATTCCTCCCAAGTGCCCTCCACTAGCCCTAGCTCAGTAGTCACTCCCACTACTACCTTAATCTCTACGGTGGGAAACCCCGATCAAATAATGATAGATGGTATTCCTACTTTTAACCGTTTTTCGGCACTTGCCGCTTTTAAAACTTCTGGTGACCCCCAAATGCCTGAGGCAACACGGGCGAAAAAAACCTCTCCGGACGCAAACAACCGGCGTCGGCTAAACAAGCCAACGGACGAGCAACCGTATTCTGCGGTGTCACCAACATCCTTGGCCGCTGCCCGACCTACAAAGCCCCCTCCGCTATACATATCTAATTTTTCATATAACATAGCAAATTTTGAAAGAGAGCTTGCCGCAGACTTTGGAAAAACTTTTCACATCAAATATCTGGGAAATAAGATCCGACTCCAGTTTGATGAAGTCCCGGCCTTCAAAAAATTTAAACTCGCACTTAGCGAGGAAAAAATCCCCTATTTTACCTTCTCCATGAATTCCGAGAGAGGCCTATCCATGGTGCTCAAGGGCCTCCCTGCAGCTTCCCCCGAGGAAATCCTCGACGAACTAAAAGGCAAAGGCCTAACCCCCCTATCCTGCATTCCTCTGAATAATAACGGACTTAATCGTACTGCTATGTATCACAATTACAAAATCAATTTTCCCCCGGGAACGTCCCCGACGTCGGTCACTAAAGTGAACGCAATCTTTAGCACGAGGATTTATTGGGAAAAATTATTTTCGAAAAAAAATTACACTCAGTGTTTTTCGTGCCAGGCCTTCGGTCACTCGGCCTCAAATTGCGGGCTTCCCGCTAAATGCGTAAAGTGCGCCGGAGCGCACCACACAGCTGATTGTCAAAAGACTCGCGACACTCCGCCTAAATGTGCCAACTGTATGGGTCAGCACACGGCCAACTATGGCCAATGTCCAGCTCTAATTAAGTATCTGGAAAAGAGAAACTCAATTCCTAAACCAACTAATGGGCTGGTAATAAATGCCCAAATGGGTCCATCCTCCTTCCCAAACCTCGCCCCCCCCCCCAAACCTTCCTCCTCTATCCCCCCGCAGTCCTTGTCCCCCCCTCTCCGTTCCTACGCCGATGCGCTTGTCGCGGGTCCCCATAGACCCTCCGTCTACCCACCCCCACTCAACGAACCTTCCGCGTTTTCTCAATCCCGCCAGGTACCCCCTGGAGTCAATTCCATGTTGGAATTAATTGGAGCGCTTAAAGAACTAAACTCTCTTGTAGATATTGAGCATATGCTACAGCTAACGCGTACGTTAGTAGATAAACTTAGGCCCTGTCGCACGCTGGCAGAAAAATTTCAGGTATTCTGTACAGTACTCAGCTGCTTGGACTAAACAATGCCCCTCCCAAAGATCATGCTTTGGAATGCGTCTTCGCTGCTGCGAAAAAGAAATGAACTAATACACGCAGTCGCCGACATCCAACCCGGTATAATTCTAGTTACTGAAACCTGGTTTATCCCTCAGGATAAATTCACGCTTCCTGGCTACTCGGTGGTTCGCGCCGACCGCCAGGTCAAAAACGGTGGTGTGGCCATGTTTATTCACACGACAATTAGTTACAAGACCTTTACTCCCTCCAGGGCTCTCGAGGTGGACGCGTGCTTCATCCATCTATATACCCCCAAAATTATAATCGGAGTCATCTACGCCCCCCCGGGCGCGATCGGGAATCCTGGGATCCTTGATTCTCTTATTCGACTGGGTTCCCCGTTCCTCATAGGCGGAGACTGGAACGCAAAGCACCGTCTCTGGGGGAACTACTCGGAAAACAAAGCTGGGAAAATTCTCCACGATCATAACAGTAAATTTCCCTACAGGGTGATTCACCCTGAGGATTTCACCCACCAATCTGGTCGTACTCGGCCCTCTGTTATAGACTTTTTTATTTCCAACTATCATGCCGACTTTGCCTGCGTAGTGACGGATCACTTTGATACACCCCACCGCCCTGTCATTCTCACTGTCAGGCCGCCCAGTGGTCCTACCACCCTGGAAACGGCCACGGACTGGGAGTGTTATCATAGCACACGCTAAAATTTAATATCAAGAACAAATTTAAGTCGAAAGGAGAAATTGACTGCTGTATAAGGGAAGTGACCTCGTTCCTCCACGAGTGTCGTAAACGATCTGCTGTCCCTAATTTTTCTTACCTCAGTAAAAATTCAAGTCTCCTTTCCGACCAAATTCTGTGCTCACTCATCCGTCACCGCAGAGCCTAGCGACGAAGAGGCCAAATGGTTGGAATGTATCTGGTGGGTGACGTTATCCGAGACCTCACTGCGACCATCCGCAAGAGAATCTCGTTCCTACGCAACCGTGAATGGAATCGAACATTGAGGGCCTTTAAAAGGCCCGATCCTACCTTCTGGGGCACCTTTAAAAAAATATCGGGTGACTCCGAATCTAGGATTTTACCACCTCTCCTCACCGGCCAATCCACTGTTACTACCGAGGTTGAAAAAGCGGAGGCTCTTGCTTCCACTTTTGCCAGGGTCCACTCCATGACCAGTCACCGCTCCTCAAACATGGAACATCCTGTGGATCAATTTGTCTCCTCACTGGTAACCCTCAATCCTGCCCCTACTCCTGGTTTTTCCATTTCCATTTCCCCAGCTAAAATCACGGAGCAAATTAAAAAAATGGCTCCAAGAAAAGCCCCAGGGATAGATGGAGTCTCAGTACTTATGTTGAAGCACGCGTCTCGCAAGATCATCGTTCAATTATATCACATCTTTTCGTTCGCGATCTACCACGGGTATTTCCCGGACCCCTGGAAAATCTCTAAAGTTATACCGATCCCTAAACCTGGTAAACCGCGTGAACTGCCGACTAGTTACAGGCCTATCAGCCTGCTCTCCATTTTTAGAAAGCTCCTTGAGAGATCCATCTATTCGTTTCTCTCCGAGTTCCTCCTGAGGGAAAACATTATCTCAAACCGGCAGTTTGGCTTTCGCGCCGGACACTCCACGATCCAGCAGGCTGTTCGTATTGCCCAGCTGATCACCCACGAGCTAAATGTGAAAAGGATTGCGGGGATGGTCTTGCTTGACCTATCAAAAGCATTCGATGCGGTTTGGCATGATGCACTCGTTTACAAGCTGCACTGCCTCGGACTCCCTTGCAGTTTTGTTATGCTTATTGCCTCATACCTTGCTGACAGACAGCTACTCGTCTCCTGTGGTGGAGCGAGATCCTCCCTGCATCCAGTCGTGGCTGGCGTGCCACAGGGTTCTATACTTGGCCCAATATTGTTCAATATCTACATCAACGATATCCCTACTAACAATGCGTGCGAACTAGCGCTTTATGCGGACGATACCGCACTTATCGCAGCTTCCTGGCAGCTCCCGACCTTGGTCGCAAGGCTACAGCTTTACTTAGACGAAGTCCTCCAATTTTTCCAACTTTGGAAACTAAGTATTAACGAGGATAAAACGGAAGCGATTATTTTCACCCGTAACCTGAATATAATTGCCAGCAGACAGAGACATTCGCTTCGTATTGGTACTGGTGTAGTGCCCTGGGCAAATGAAGTTAAATACCTAGGAATCATTTTCCACTTCAAAATGCTTTGGGATGCTGCCATCAGGGATCGCATCAATAAGGCTCTTAAAGTCGCGGGTCGCCTACAACGCCACATTAGCCATAGGTCTCCCCTGAGACTTAACATACGAATATTAATTTACAAAGCATGCATCAGACCTGTTCTTACGTACGGGGCCCAAGTCTGGTGGGCCACCTCTAAGCTAAATAGGCAACTAACCCAACGATTTCAAAACAGGATCCTGAAAATTATCACGCTCTCCCCACCCAGATATCCCACCAGGGCGCTACACACAGATACCAATACTCCTTACATTCACGACTTCATCGACAAGCTCAGAAAAAATTACTTAGTTGAAAACCACCCTAACCCCCTTGTTCGGCTCACGGGCACCTATGACCTAAATAGGATACCCTATAAAGTCAAGATCCAGTTCCCCATGTCCACTTAACCATCCCTCCCCCACCCCCCACCCCCAACCGTTCCCTCACCCCTCCTCCCTCGATCATCCTTCCACCCTGCCCCATCCTACCCCCCCCCCCTCTCTACGCTAATTTTCTTTATTTCTGTTTCTAGACTCTCTGCTCTAGCTCATGTCACTCTTCCACCTACCACTACTCCCCCACTCAAAATCACCCTTCTTTCAGCCCCCTCAACAGTTGCGGTTTTTTGCAAATTTTCCGCAATCAACCTCATGACATCTCAACCTAAATTTACCTGCTGCCGGTAACACCATCATAGACTTCACCCCGGTCGGTAACAGGGCTAAGCGCTCTGAGGGACGACCCACAGGGAGGGAACAGGGAGGGATAAGAAGACGTCTTGTTCTCCCCCCCCCCCTACTAAGTAAACTAATAAAAAAAAATAAAAAAAAAGCAGCAAAACAGACTTGGTTCTGTTACCGAACCTCCCAAGCCGTAGGCCGCTTTCACTAGACCCTCAGCCTTGCAACGAGTTACTTTAAAACTTCCTCCTTTCCGAGGCCGCTTTAACTAGCCCCTCAACCTCCTCTCCAAGGCCGCTTTAACTAGCCCCTCAATATCCTACACATGCCACTTTCGCTAGCCCTAATACTATTCTAAAAGCGTGGGCCAGCTAATAGGCACCAGAAGAATCTACAAATCTGAGGGAAGGAATCCTCTCACATACTAAATCGACCAAGTGTCACTCACTGTATCATCGACATAGCGTCGTAATCATATTTATCGACCAAGCATCATAATCAAATTCAACTTACTAAATCGGCCAATGGTCACTCTTTGTATCACCGACTTAGCGTCGTATCTATAGACTTATATTCATAATTACCGACCTAGGGTTAAGTCTTAATTATAATCTAAGCAATACGTCGTTACGTATTTATATTAAGTACCTAGTTATAATAATTCATACGACTCCGTGTCGCCAATTATTTTGAATAAAAACTTGTTATTATTTACTGAAGAAGGACTCTCGTATCTTGAAATTCATTTCTTAATCGCACTTCACCCGAACCAATCCCACAAATTCACGGGTAAACCGCTCTATTCGTGAATCTCCTGTAAAGAACGGCAACGTCTCGTTCGAGAACGTTACACAATTGAAAACAAATGCTCAGGTTTCGTCCACTGTCCAAAGTATGTAGCAACGATAGCTTATTAATATCGTTCAGTGTCACATGAGGCATCCGCCATTGTACTTTAACTAATTGAATTTCTGGTTCCAAGATCGGCGATCCAATTAGAACATTGTTATCGTTGCGCGATCGTATTAAAATTAATTCGTGACGCGCATTAATAATAATGTGTTTGTAGTCCTCACAAAATCCCAACCAATATTTCAGTGGGCTACAAAAGTTGAAATGATATTTTTGTCCTCGCCAGATGTTAGCGATACATAGTTTTTAGGCGTGCTAGTTATTCCAACGTTTCTGTTGCGATCAATTTCCACACCATTCAGCTCGTATCGAATCTCATCGAATAATTATTTATCTTCAATTTTCCGTCCACGTAAAGGAAACTTTCGCACCGTAATGTGTATAAATCCTGCTGTTGTATGGGTATTCTTATCTCATCGCTGTGTCCAAACGTTGTATTGACGTATGGGATGTATGTGTGAGTCTCGAGCTTGACGATGCGATCATCAAACGTCGACTTCCCTCCAATGCTTAGAATGTCAGCCATTTTTCAACTTAACTGCGCACGGTGAATCCCAAGGATTTCAAAAATGCAATGTTTGCAGCAGTGAGTCTCTTCTTTTAGCGTGATCAGAGCTGTTGCTATTGTTATTGTTGTTTTTGTAAACAATTTGGTTTGGAAGAAACGAGTTTCTGGAGTCGTTCAACACAAGCATCTCTTTCGTTCACACCACACGTATTATCGTCGTCGTCGTCGTACGTGCAATCTGATGGTAATCTCTTCACCTCGAAAATCGAGCAGCCGTCCGTCTTGATCCACAACCCGTATCGTTAGATCCGTAACGACCCGTGCGTTGATTGGATGGTAAATGATCTGCGCGGGCGTTTCCGATATCTTATATCCTGGTGGGAGTCTCGGAGAAAATTCATGTATCGTATGTACGCGCTTTCCATTGTTGTACGCGCCAGCGGTAGCGCTACATTCAACGCGAATAATGTTCACGTTCATGATATTAATCGGATCGTCTGATTCGTGCCACCGCCCTGATTCCAACACCCGATTCGTCGAGAATCCTAATAGCGATCCAATGTTATTGCGCTTCGTAAAGTCTACGGCGAATGAGCAGTACAGCTCGCTTTTCATGGTATTGTTGTTGGGACGCAACACTATAGGATACACATCACCATCGTTAGCATCGGTGCCGCCGAGATTTTGAGGATACCGTTCGAGTAATCGCTGCCTCAAATACTTGGCAATGGCGTCTAGTTCGTAGGAGCCGTGGGGAATCGTAATGTATTCAGGAGTGGCGTCGTCGCTGTTGCCGATGTCATAATTTGCGGTGAAGTAGAATTTATCGTTGCTCGAGTCGATGTTTGGTATTGTATGATAAGTTTCAAAGGTTGTTAAGCCAAGCTCGTAATCATCGTCGCTCAAATCTATGGGTGGAAAGTAGCTCACCGCGAGGGTGCTACTCTTGCCGGTTAGAGTGAATGTTAGCGACATATTCCGAGCTGTACGATTCGACTAGTACTGAATCATAGTGGTGGAAAGTCAATCCTTAAATTTGGTGCCGATCGTTTGTAGAAAGCGTAGACATAGTTGCCCGCAATTGCTCTGATCGTACTTCTGATAAGCCGTTCGATTGTATTCGATTTTCACAACATCTTTGTCCATATATTGTACCAATTCCTTAGGCGGCCGAAGATTCCCAAAGCTGTCGAAATATATAGCTCGACACCCTCTCTTCGCATATGCCACCCAATGAGTTCCCGACCCCTCGACATTGTCCAAATTTACGATACCGCTCTCGTTTCGACGTACTCCTCCGGCTGGTAGCGCGTTACGCATAAAAACACCTCTAAAGAATGGAATACCCATACGTTTTGCCAACTTTTTTTTTTTTTTTTTTTTTTTTTTGACCTGGTGGAAATCCCCACGGATACCCCCGGCCCACGGGGGCGGGCCGAGGGTTATGTGGGACTCGAACCCACTAAAACCACCAGGGTGGTCTTCCTGGTGGACGGTGTCGCGTGCCTGAGGGGGAGGACTTGTGCGAGGTCAAACTAGCGATACTTTCGCTTGCCTCCCCCTCCCGCGCTTAAGTGCGACACCGCCCGCACCCCCGACGTATCCGTCGGGGTCTTCCCTGGGGGAGTGATGACCTCCCCCAGTTACCACACCGGCGACGCGCGACGGACCACACGCCCGCGTCGCCACTGGGGCCGCTGCTGCTAAGGCGACCGGTGCCCCCCGACACCGGCCGCCCCGCGACCCCGCGATCGAGGTTGTACCCGGCCCTGCTCGTTCTTCGGACTGGTGGGCCGGGCGGGGGGCCGACTGGCCGCGGGAAACGCCCCGGGCCGTCGGATCTTTGACCCCCTCCAACCTCGATCGCAGCAGGAGCGGCTTACGCGCCGCTCCTAAGGAGGAGGGCCCACTGGTCGTCGGGGCCCTCCTATTCCATCTCTTCTCCGCCGCCGCGAAACTCGCGCACTGCCACCACGCGGCCGCGGCGGCTCCATCGGACGATAGGGTGGCCCGCTTTTTATTTGTGGGGCCACCCTCCTCCCTTCCCATTTCCCCCTTCTCCTCTCTCACAAGGGGGTTGCGACCGAGGGCTGGTGTGCACCCTCGGCCTTCCTTCCCGTCCACCCCCTCACTCTCTTTGGGGGGTGGCGAGGCGACGTCACGGCCGGAGCCATGACCGGGGGAGTGGGGCGACGCTACTAGACTACGTCGCCGCTCGGCCTCCCCCGGCTCCGGGTCATCTATCTCTCCGTGCCCGTCGCCTCCTCCTCCTGGGTGCCGCGAGGCGGGACGGATGTCCCTGGACCTCTCTCTCCCTCTCCGCCCCCTCCTTCTCGAGCATTATCTGCTCGGCGAAGAGGGATACGGCCACCCAGCAGTCCCGATCGTTCGCCATCCGACGCGCGACCGTCGGAAGGTCGAGATCGGGACCCAGCTGCGCCTCCAGGACTCGGCGGTCGTCGACCCACTCCCGGCATCGCGCCAGGGTGTGATCCGCCGAGTCCAGATCGCCCGAGTCGCAGCTGTGGCACTGCGACGTTGCCTCCCGCCCTATGCGGCACAGATAATCCCCGAAACAACCATGTCCGGTGATTACCTGCGTCAGGCGGAAGGTCAGCCTGCCGTACCTACGCCCCGCCCATTCGTCGAGAATGGGCAGGAGCGCCCCGACAACGCGTCCCTCCCTGTGTTCAGGGAGGGATAGCCACTGAAGCCATTTGGCCTCCATGCGTTGCCGGGCCTGGCCCCGAGCCACTTCGTGTCCGTCGACCGCTGGGTCCCCCGCGTCGCGGAGATCGCGAACGGCGGAGTAAACCTCCGCCTCCATCTCCGCGAGAAGATGGAATGGGGGGGGACGCGGCCAGAGCGGACAATTCGGCGTATGCCACCGTGCGATACGCTCGCACGGCTTGGAGGACCGCTCGGCGGTGAACTTTTGCCAAAAGCTCACGCCCGACGCGGCAGCCCTCCAGGTCACCGGCCCATATAGGCGCGCCGTACAGCGCCATGGACCGGATGACCGTGACATATAGCCGCCGAATACCCCCGTGAGGGCCCCCGAGGTTCGGCATAATTCGCCTAAAGGCGAACACTTGCCGTTCAAGTCGGGGGCCGAGGGCCCTGAAGTGGCTCGTAAAGCGCCAGTAGGTGTCAAGGGTCAGACCGAGATACTTCATCGTCCGGCCGACCCTTATGCAGGCATCCCCGATCCTCAGGGACGCTCTGTTGGGGACACCACTCCCAACGCGGTCCGCGAGCCACATCGCCTGTGTTTTTTCCACGGCGACTCGCAGACCGAGCGTCCCGATCGAGGATACGACACGTCGCAGTGCCTCTTCCGCGAGGCTGATTGCGTCCTGCCATCGCTGCCCGGAAGCCACCACCAGGGTGTCGTCTGCGTAGCAGACTAGCGACACCCTTGGTGATGGCATTTCCACCCGCAGCACCGCGTCGTACGCCAAGTTCCACAGCAGGGGCCCCAACACAGACCCCTGTGGAACACCGCGGTGCACTTCCGTCACCCCCCTTCCGCCCCGGCCGACGTAGGCGACCACCCGGCCGCGGAGATAGTCCCGGATCAGGCGGCGAAGGTAGAGCGGGATGCTGTGGTACAGCAGAGCCCGCTCGATCGCCGCCCAGGAGACGGTGTTGAACGCGTTCGCTATGTCTAGCGAGACAGCGACGCTCACACCGCCTCCCTCGACCGCCCGGCCAGACAGCGTCCGAACCAATCGAATAGCGTCGATGGTCGAACGCTGCCGTCTAAAGCCGAACTGGCGGTCGGACAGATCCGGGGCCACGGCTCCGAGATGGCCGCAGAGGCGGGCAGCTATTATTCGCTCCAAGAGCTTGCCCGCCTCGTCTAACAGACATATCGGCCGATACGCGGAGGGTGACTCCGCGGGCTTCCCGAGCTTGCGCAGCAGGACCAGCCTCGCTTCCTTCCAGGCTGGGGGGAACGTACCGGACTTCAGGACGGCGTTAAAAAGCCGCCTGAGTCCGTTCCCTAGGGCGCTCAAGGCGCAGGCATATACACGCCCGGGCACTCCGTCCGGCCCTGGAGCCGCGTTCCTCTGGCGCATACGCGCGATAGAGGACGCGAACTCCTCGTCGCCGACCTCCGGGGCGTCGGATGTATCCGCGCCGCGCGTCAACCATGGATCCCCGGTCTCGTCGACGCCACCCTCCCCGGGAACCGGGGGAGGGGGGAAGAGCGTCGACAATACCTCGGTGAGGAACCGAGGATCGAGGCCCTCGGTAACTGGAGGCGCCCAGGGTACGAGTTTAATGGACGCGGCCCTGTATGGGCGCCCCCAAGGGTCCTCGTTGAGGGTCGCGACGAACTCATCGGCCGAACGGGCTTTGGCCTGGGCTATAGCTCCACGGAGCTCTCTGCGCGCCGCTGAAAACGCGGAGCGCAGCTCCTGGAGCCTCCCCTCCGGCACCCGCCGTGGATCTCGACGGCGGGTGTTGGTGAACTGGCGTCTGGCCACCAGGTTCGCCGCTCTGAGCGCGGCGATTTCGGCTGACCACCAGTACACCGCCTTCCGACCCCCAGTCGGAGCCCCGGCCCGCGGCATCGTCGCGTCGCAAATACCTTGCAACGCACCGCGGAACCAAAGGGCGCCATTTACGGGGTCGTCCAGCACGTCGCCCGGCATAGGGGGCCAGGCGACTACGGAGGAGGCTAAAAAGCCTGCGTTGGCGTCGAAACGCCCGAGCGCCCATCGTGGGGGCTGCTCGCCATCTCGAGGGGCATGGGGAGGCGGGGCAATGGAGGTGTCAAGCATGACGAACATATGGTCCGACAGCGTTTCGACATCCTCCGCCACCCAGCAGCGCGACGTTTTGGCAGCGGCCGCGGGGTTGACCCAAATCAGGTCAATCACCGATTCGCCCCGCGGGCCGCGGA
The DNA here is from genome assembly GCA_929113495.1 of Andrena minutula. NCBI lineage: Eukaryota > Metazoa > Arthropoda > Insecta > Hymenoptera > Andrenidae > Andrena > Andrena minutula. The sequence continues at coordinate 45,201,317 of OV815993.1, read as the reverse complement.
ACGTCGTCACTGCGTGGGGGTTCTTGAGCGTGAACCCCCTCGCCTCCGCCCACTCGAGAAGCTCTTCGCCCCGGGAGTCCGTTCTGAGGGCGCCCCACTCGATAGCGTGGGCGTTGAAATCCCCCAGAAGGATAATCGGCCGGGATGCGTGGGGGGCGATAAAAGCCCCCACTTCGACCAACCGATCCTCGAACTCCGGGACGGTGAGCCTTGGCGCAAAATAGCAGCCCACCACTAGGAATTCCCCCCAGCTGGCAGCCATCCAGCCCCGTCCGTGTCGGGCGACTGTACACGACGGGGCTCCTCTTGCTACCGCCCACGTCATCGCCACTTGCCGATCCGGGTTGGTGGACCGGGAGCATCGGTCCTCCAACGGATACGGCTCGGCGATGACGGCCAGCCCGACCCCCAACTCCACGCAGGCCTGCTCAAGCAGGTCGCGCGCCCGCATGAAGTTGTTGGTATTCGCGAGCAGGATCGGTGGGCCTCTAGGCATTGCACGTATCCGCGGTGCCGGCCTCCACCGGATCCTGCTCATGTCGGGCCGTCTCCCTCGGTGCAGGGGTGGCTCCGTTATTGCCCTCCTCCGGGAGGGCAGATACCCCCTCACGCGCACGCGCGGCGGCGACCGTCTGCGTCGGCCCGAGCACCTCCTCGGCCGACGTTGTCGTCCCCATGGCTTTCCCGAGTACAGGGGTCACCTTCCTCTTGCTTTTGAGGCAGGCCCCCACACCCACCACCCGGGACCCATCAGGGGGAGGCTCCTGTCCGCCACCACCCTTCTCCTCTCTCTTCTTTTTGGGCCCCCTCGGTGGGGCCTCGGGTACCGCAGCCGACGAGGACTCGCCGCCGCTGCTGCCGCCCCCCGACTCACCCCGCTCCTTCCTCTTGCAGGAGCCGCTTTTGGCCGCCGACGTTGAGACGACGGTGCCAGTCTCCATGGTCTCGGGCTCCTCTTCTTCCATCCCCGCGGCCCTCGGAGCGACACCGCTCACGGAGGGGGCCGCGAGTACCGGCGCCGCCGCGGCGGTTGCTGCCACCGCTCCGCCCGTCTCCTTCTTCTCTCTCGGCGGCGCCTTCTTCCTCCCCTTCGCCGGAGGGTGGCACGCCGGGCCACCCATCCGATGTCCGCTCGGCAGGCCCGCCTCCGTGCACAAAGGGCACTTCGGGGCGGCCGTACACCGCCGAGCGAGGTGGCCCTCCTCGCCGCAACGGTAGCAGGCACGGCTCCTGTCGTTGGGGCTGCTGCACTTGGCCTGCACGTGCCCGAACGCAAGGCAGCGGAAACATTGAAGTCTCCGCTGCACTAAGGGCACGATGCTGGCCTTGAGCGAGTCCACCACCAGGGTTGACGCCCGCAGCAGCCCTGCAGCAGCCACCGCCGGCCCGCGCACCCACACCGAAAACAACCCGGTGGGGTCACGGCGTCTCTCGCCGAGCTTTATGTCCTCAGCCGCGCATGGCCCCTGTGCAGCGATCGCCCGGCACACCGCCTCGTCCGACGACAGCTCCGTGAGGCCGCACACACGGAACTCGGCCATTTTCTGAGGACAGTGGACTTTAATGCCACTGCCCTCGAGCCGCTCCGCCAGCCTCTGTTTGAGGGCAGCGGCTCTGGCCGAGCCCTGCGCCCCCGGAACCTCCAGTACCAAGGCCCCCGTGACGGCACGCCTAGGCCGCATGGCGTCTATGCCTAATTCCGCCACGTTAATGGCGGACATCGCGGCCGTCACCTGCGCAACAAAATCTCCCTCTCCCCCGGCCGGGGCAGTGATGGACACTGCGGCCGATTTGGGGATTCGAGGGAGAAGCGCGGAGGGGACACCGGGGCGTCGAGAAGCCGTCCTCGCGGCTGGGCGGCCCCCACCTTTCCCTGAACCAGCAGGGTGTGGTGGTGGGGCCTCCTTCTTCTTTGCTGCCGCCTTGGCCGCCCTTTGGGCCCTCCGGCCGACCACTTGAGCCCATGTCCCCTTGGGAACATCCTGGGGCTCGAGGGCCGGGGCCTTGGTGGCCTTGTTGGAGGGGGCGCCGGGAACCGGCGTTATCACCCCTCCAGTGGCTTTGGCCTTGGCGGCGGCCCTGGCGGCTCTCCTCCGCTGCCCACGCGACAGCTTTTTCGGGGGTGGGTTCGAGCTTGTGGCGCGCGCCTTGCCCTTACCCACACCACCGGGCATTGAGTCGCCGGCTACACCGGGGGCGCCCGGCGGCTTTTTCCCCGCCTTCTCCTTCCCTTTCTACGTTTTGCCAACTCAGCCAATTGTGCATCGGTAGTTACGCCCACAGGCATTTTTATTTTTTTTTCGACGTTTTTTTTTGTTTCGATATTCCCTGTCCGCGCTTGTACGGTGTGAGATAAAGTCCGCGACCTTCCATGGAGCGATTATGACGCTGCATTTCCTGCAGCTGATATTGCGCCGCCTTATTATCGTTTACCACTTTGGCTATCCCCGCCGCTCCACCAGCTAATGATCCGAGAACACCTAGCAGCGGGAGAAGTGATAATATGCTACCCCGTTTTGCCACCGGAAGAATCCGCTTTTTCGATGCTCTCTTCGTAGTACTTTTGCGGGATTTTGTTTTCCCCCCATTCCATTCTTGGCCTACATAGCTGCCCAAACAGCTGTAGCAGCACCTCTTTCACCCAGAGTCGAGTCTCGCGCAACGATGCGTTTTCGCGCTTTGTCAGCGAGTACGTTATCTGCCGCGTGCCTTTCGTCGAGGTCGTTGCTACGCGAATATGCAATACCGTGTTCGCGACACGTGGTGTCCAACGGATTGATACCCTGATCCCCTCTAGCCAATCGTTTTGCCAGATGAGTTCCTGGACCACAAAACTGATATCCCGGAATATGTAATTCGAAAGGTAGCGCGTTTATCGCCCGATTTAACAAACCACGACCTTTCTTCACTCTCGTTGGCGACATTCACCACAGTTTTTAATCAATGGTGCTGGACCGTCGATATGCGTTCGCTGCGAAGGGCGATTATAATGTTCCAAGCACCGACGATACTGCTGCACTTCAGAATCGGCTTTTATATGCTCGGGAAGCCTGTCCGACAACTGATCAATGTGTCTTTCAAACTCTCGGAGTAGAATAATCTTTGATATATATTTCAACTGCTCAAAGGTTAGGTCTCGAATATCGCAATTATCCGACAGGATCAGAAGCATTTTGAATACTGAGGTGTTTTCGCTTCGGCGCGGTCCTATAAATAGGACGTATCATCGCTTTGAAAATCAGTTTTCACAGTTCACATCGAGGATGCGATTCGTGCGACAACCTGTAAGGATACGCGTGACAAATTTTGACGATAAATCGGAAATGATGTCACCGAATTCGAAGCGTAGACACGGTAGCATGCTACTGCTGTGTTATTTGCGACCCATCGAATTGTGGAAAACCCAACGTGCTGGTGAGCTTGTTGGAAAGCCCACACGGCGTCCGCTTCGAGAACGTGTACGTGTATTCCAAGTCGCTGCAACAGCCGAAATATCAATATTTGGAGAATTTATTGACTCCGATAGATGAAATTGGCTACTTTACGTTTTCGAATAACAGTGACGTCATCCCACCGAGCGAATCGCTTCCGAATTCTATTTTTATCTTTGATGACGTGGCATGTGACAAGCAAAATACGATACAAGAGTACTTTGCAATGGGGCGTCACTCCAACGTTGACTGCTTCTATCTCTGTCAGACGTATGCAAAGATTCCCAAACATCTTATACGCGACAATGCGAATCTGTTGATTCTGTTTAAGCAGGATGGTACCAACTTGAAACATGTGTACAACGATCACGTAAACACCGATATGTCATACGAGGATTTCTGCGCATTGTGTCATAATTGTTGGCAACGAGAGTATGGTTTCGTGGTAATAGACCAGGATAGCGCGATGTCCAATGGACGTTATAGAAAGGGATTTAACGAGATTGCCATACCGTGAAATGGTCAATCGCTGTCAACACTTCGATAAGAAAGCAACGTCTGCGGTACAACGATGATGATTGATATCGATAGTCTGGAGGTTAAGGATCGCGAGAGGATAGCGAAGGAAATTGCAAAAACCAGTGCAGCCATTCGCAAGAAACACTTGGCTTTGAAGACTGGCAAGATGGAGGAAGATATCGCGTTGGAGAGATACTTTAAACCTATCGTCGAACCCTTGAAACATATTGTGGGAAATACCACAGAGGCAGACACATTATCACTGGATAATGCACGATAATCACGTGCAATGGATGAGCTTAACCATTGCCCTGCAAATATAGACTTGTTCGTACCCTCCGTTGCGTCGTTCAGGGGTCAGCTGTTGTGAAAGGTCGTTATTGTGATAAGAATCCGTAGTTTAATAACGGCCAACACTGTTGCTGATGATGAATAAGTCTGTTTAAAACCCCCGAAGACAAAATTTAGGTACGGAAATTTAGATAAATATCGCCGGAAATAAGCCATAGCCTGCGTTAAATTTAATAACTAATAATCACCAATAAAGTAACTAAAACTCACTCTTTCGGAAATTCACCTGCAGCTTGAAAACCTGCGGCACTAGGTCACTGAACTGATGCTGGTCAGCGACGGATGCGTCCAGTGCACAGCTGGTCCCAGGTACGCGACACTAACCAAAGTAAAAAGGTCGCAACGTCAAGTGCGATTGGGTTAATATAGATAACGAATATTCACTTCACTGCACTCTTACTAACACTGATCACTTAATTTATTTTTCATGGAACGCGTTCGTACCTTATAAAAATTGGTGAAAATGAATTTTCACTTGGCGTCCGGTGCCGCGGATATAGCTGCCCAAATGCTCGTACAGCAGTAATTGCGTCTCCGTTGTTCTAGGTTTATGCTCGGAACAACGCGTAATACACTTGTGTAGAAAACACTTCTCTGACGCGATTGCAAACTGACAGGATTTTTCCAAGCAAGTTCCTCTACTCCAAGTAGTTTTTCTCGTTCCATTATGAGTTAACTCCAGGACAAAATGCTTTAGGTAAAAAGAAGTAAGCACATTTTCGAGGCACATGTACGTTGCAGAAGTGCAACGAACGAACCATCCTACACTTTCACAAAAGCCCGCGCTCCCTTCTTTTACTGCCAATGTACCCATTGCTTAGAGATAGACAGCAGACACCACGTGTTTCGGTTCGAAAGGGTCCGAAGAAACGAGAAACAGAAAAGTCCTCGAATTGTTACAAAAGGAGAAAAGGCATACCAATCCTGTTTCCGTTTCCCGATGCCCTGAGTTCACGTTTGCTACGAGGCGGAACCAGTTAAGCCATAAATTACCCAAAACTGTAGTAAATCGTTCTCTACCAGCCTGATTAATTTTGGAGAACTAGAAATTAAAGAGTATTATCCAACATCAATACGCCTCGCGAAGAGACACAGGAAAAGAAGGGGTAGTCCGCTGACTGCGCGTAGTCCCGCCTGCTCACCCTACCGTCAAATGCAAGACAGATCCCTTATCTCTCGAGTATAAACACGCGTTCGATTTTCAAAAGAAAAGCACGCGTTGCCGTATTCCGGACCGCATATTTTGCCGGCGCGTCTAGATAGCGCAAAATATGCTAGATTTCTTCGACGGGATTTGCCACTTCTGTTAGAAGATATTTGCCTGGCCACTCGAAGAAATATGTGGCTTCTTCACGACGGCGCCCCAGCCCATATGGGAAGAGCTATACCAGCTATGGAACGAATATGGGGGAACCGAATAATTGCACGGAATGGTACGGTTGCGTGGCCACCAAGAAGCCCAGATTTAAATCCAATGGGTTTTTACGTATGGGGCCACATGAAGTCATTAGTATACACGGACATCGAATTTGAAACCTTAGAGGAATTGCAAGGTAGAGTATTTCATGCTGGTAACGTTATACGCGAGCAGCCTGGAATATTCGCCCGCGTTCGCGACAATTGGTTACGTCGGTGTCAGGCGTGTCTGGATGCAAACGGCAACTATTTCGAGCATCTTTTGTAAATAAATGTAGGTAGCGAAATTTGCATTTCTTTACTACACATTCAGGTCAGAGTAGCCACGCATTGACAGCAGCTTGTTGCGTGACAGTTAATCACACTAAAAGAAAAGAAACAGTTTTATCACTTTCTGAAAAAAAACAACACGTTTTGCAGTCACTTCGTCAAAGGAATTTACTTCCATGTAAATCAATGCATTTTTCGTGAGCATCAAAACTGTCATGCAACAAATTGCCACCACTGCACGCCTGGCCTAAGAACACGTGTAGAGTTTTCGTTCACTTGTTTCTTATTTTCTAGCTGACGACCCTAAGTGCCTCCGCTACTCCAAACAGATCCTCAATGGGACCGCTACTGTAAGGGGCCCGTAGTTACTTGCTTACAGGGTCATCTTGAACAGCTCACAACGGGCGGTCTTTGTGCTACGGCTCATCTGTGTGCGTGTAGCGAAGATCTTTTCCACAAACATCTCCGATGTTTAAACCTTTATAACAGCGAAACTATACGAGATACAACAAAATGTATTCAGACGATTTTACTCTATTCAGACCATTTTCTAGAGACGCGGCAGCGTCTCGACGCCAAGTACATGAAAAAAGAACACCCTATATGTCGATGTCGCTACCGTGTACCTTTACTCGTCGCGGAGACACTCTAACCTAATTCTGACATTTATACATTAATATCTCATCACGCCTGCAATATTTTGTAAATTTAAAGGCATTTTTCTTATATAAACCGCATATCGGCTTTCGAACAAGACCAATTTCAATAAAATCGGTCCACGCATGACAGAGATATCGTAATATCGTCTAATGGATCTGTCGAAAATGGTACGATTTGTCTTCTTCTGATTCTCCTAGAAATTTTTCGTCATCTTTAAACAAACATTACGTATATATATCGTCAATATATATATATATATATACGCGTTACGCGCACACCTTCAGCCAACACATGTATCGTTCTTCGTTCGTCGTCCGCCATTGTACGTATATACATATATACAGGGTCATCGTTTAATCCTGCAACCCGCGCGCGGGCGAACTTGGAAAATGGCAACACCGCCTCACGGACGCATTCCACTACAACCATGCGCCGATAGTTCCGCCATCTATGAACCAATTATGAAAGTATAGGGTCTTTTAGGTGCCAGTAGATGGTGCTTTTGGATTTCGCTAAAGAATATTAAATTCGACGTAGCAGGCGGGTAAGGAAATGGAAGCCATTTTAAGAGTGCGACCGCGCCGATTCCGTTATCTACGTATGCAATGATCCAGAAGCGGTATTAGAACACGCTGGCGCGTTAGCGGTCCGAGTTTATGAATTTTTGACATTTTTCGCATAACTTTTGAACTACAAGAGATATCGGAATGCAATTTGCGGCATAAAATGGGGACAAATTATCACCTTCTAATGATGGAAAATTTGCCAAATTTTACGTTTACTTAGTTTTTCTTTTTTCAATTATGTAACCATAATTGTTGCGAAAAGCTTTTGCAAACTGTTTATTTAAATACTTTATATAATGCTCTTTTTAATATTCATGGCATCGATAAACAACAGGCTAGATGTCCCTGTATCATTACTTTCACAAATTGAGGAATTAAATTTTTATTCAATTAGTTCTGCAGCCTCAGAATCTAATGCTTTGGTTTCCTTTTTTGCGATTTTATCCGTAATGTAGTGCATGCACAGATTGGAAGTAGGCGGTAACTAATGAGATGTGTCGTTGTTTCTCTAGCATTCTTTGAATTTTTTATACAATTTTTGTGTCTGAATGTTTTAAGCCTTTAGCTATTATACGTCCCGCCTGTAGTGGCTTCCGTTTATGTCATCTTTTGGAATGGTACATGAAAATGCGCAGACTGGATGCGCATGATCATTATGTGGTCCCCTCCTCGACGAAGTGACAGAAAACATAACCTACATGCTACACCAGATTTCATAAAGATACAGTTGCGACGTAATAATAATATTTTGGAGGGATGTTAAGACATACAAAGTTCACAAATGTAGCGTTAAAGAACGAAATAGCCAATAAACATTTATTGTCATGTAGCATAGAGGTTATGTTTTCTGTCACTTCGAGGTACGGTTGCCACCCGTACTTTAAAAAAATGTATCTTACGTTATTATAGGTAAATGTACTCTATGCTTTTGAATAACAATAAAGTACGCGAAAATACTTTATTTCACAATTAATGATATTAATTGAAACGTGACGCAATATTATTATCTTCTATCTGTTCCTGCCACTCTAGCATTTGCTCGGAGAGTTTTCTCTGTCAAGAATGTGAAGTGGCGGGATGAAAGAAACAAGGCCCCTCTGAATCTAATAAAAAACGAATTATTTATATATTTCAATATGAATATTGAGTGCAACGATGTCATTGAGATATTTCAAAATAATAAAAATTTACTCTATAATGTTAAAAGCAATAGAAAATATGTTTGGAAGAAATAGAAACTAATAAGATTAAAATGTACTTTTAATTTGTTGAGCGTACTTTGTTGTATACTCCACAAAAGCAAATGTACGTTTTTTTTCTGTAAAAAAAAAGGTGGCTAGCCTACTTCGAGGTCAGAAAATCCGCTCCTCGAAGTGACAGAAAACATAACCTATATGCTATACCTGATTTCATAAAGATACCGTTGCGACGTAATAATAATATTTCGAAGGATCTTAAGTCATACAAAGTTCACAAATGTAGCATTAAAGAACGAAATAGCCAATAAACATTTATTGTCATGTAGCGTATAGGTTACATTTTCTGTCATTTCGAAGAGGGGACCACATAATAATCACGCGCATCCAGCCTGCGCATTTTCACCAGACCAGGCGGCCGCATGGACGGGTACCTTTCCCACCCTGCAGTAATGGTAGTTGGAACCAGAGATGGATATAAAATTATTTTAAATAAAAAATTGGTTTCGAGTAAAAGGCAGAAATTTTTGGCATTATTCGTAATCAATTAAATATAAATAACCCGGAGTTATTTATTATTCGAAGCGCCGTAAATAATCTTTTCATTTGAGGGGAATTCGTCCGATGCTTCGAATAATGTTCTCCCTTTCATTTAGATTTATATCCGAAAGTTATTTAAAGCTGGGCGAGCCTCGAGCGCCTTTGATCGAAGTCGTCGGCTCCTCGAGCCGAGCCACATTGTATCGTTTACCCGTCTATTCTGCAGCGCGAGGTTGCTCGACGATGTGTCATCGATTATACAGAAACGGAATTTCTTTATTTTTCATCGTATCAAAATGAAAGTGAGAGTAATGGATTCCTTGCATTCTCCCGATTAAATTGACAAAACAATTTAAATCGGACTACTTTTAACGAAACGTGCTTTCAATCCTGCAAACTAATTTTATGCGTAATATCGTTAATTGAGACAGTGAGAGCAAACAACGGACTAACCCAAATTCTTTTCGAAATTGGGGTAGTAGCAATAACGTATTCGAACTTGGAACCATATTCTTGAGCCCGGTGTGCGCCACTATGGGCTTACTTACGTTAATATCATCTTTTGAAACGATACGCCACTATTGTGGCTTTCACACGCAGGTGGCGAAAAATCAAGCCAACCCTGTCGTGGCTAAAATTAGTGAAATTGAGAGGGGTACGAGACCAGTCGACACATTGTTTTCAAACCTCGTTACAGCGATCTGGGGTGCGAGAGGTAAACCAACCGGCCATAAAAGCGGAGCGCGCGGCTCGCTTACCTGAGCCGGGAAATTCCCAATACCTAGGCTCTTTGCGACGTTACTTTGAAAGAGACCATCTTAAAATTCTCGAAGCATCACCGCTGTTTAGCGGTCGCTGGCAGCTCTGAACGCCGGGCCGGTGCGAGAAATGGCTTCGAGAAGTGTGCCTCCGTTTGAAAGTCGAACTTCGGTCACACTCGGGCCTCGTGGCGGGCAAACACCCGTTGCCTGGTTCGTTCGCGCTCGGTGTTCGGCCACGTTCGCAACGCGTCGCGTCACCGATCGTCGGGGGACGTTCCAGCGCGAACGTCTTCAATAATAACATGAATAGAGCGTGGAAGTGGGAACTGATTCTTGCATAATTGTTTTGGGGAAAAAATTTAACATGTGAGCCACACGATTTGCCACATAGCCACCGTTTTTGTTCAAATGCTTTGTTCATGTCCTTGACGTGCTTTTTTTATGATTTTATCCTTAACGTAAATATGCGTAGATCGGACGTAAGGGGTAACTGAGAAAATGTCCCTTTGTTTGTAGCGGTCTTTGAATTTCATTCTACAATTTTTGTGCCTGAATGTTTTAATCTTTTAGCTACGTAACGCCACGCCTACACCGGCTTCCGATTCTGTAATTTTTTGGAACGATACGCCATTATTGTGGCTTTTACGCCTAGGTGGCGAAAAATCTCTTCGTACAGGGTTATAGCGCCGCGGTCATCCCTGTCGTGGCTAAAATTAGTGAAATTGAGAGGGGTACAGGACCAGTCGACACATTGTTTGCAAACATCGTTACAGTGATCTGGGGTGCGAGTGGTAAACCAACCGGCCATAAAAGCGGAGCGCGCGGCTCGCTTACCTGTGCCGGGAAATTCCCAATACCTAGCTCTTTGCGACGTTACTTTGAAAGAGACCATCTTATGGTTGTGTTCCGATTCACGCATACTGCGCATGAAATTGATGGCATCTTATTGGTGGCATCGTACGATTTCCTAGAATTTCTCTCACTTGCCACCAATACGATGCCACTTCCGGTGCAGCGAGCGTGCAGTGACTGCTTCTCCTCTGATTTTCTGCGATTGCTGCACACTCACTGCACCGGAAGTGGCATCGTATTGGCGGCAAGTGAGAGAAATTCTAGGGAATCATACGATGCCACCAATAAGATGCCATCAATTTCATGCGCAGTATGCGTGAATCGGAACACAACCTAAAATTCTCGAAGCATCACCGCTGTTCAGCGGTCGCTGGCAGCTCTGAACGCCGGGCCGGTGCGGGAAATGGCTTCGAGAAGTGTGCCTCCGTTTGAAAGTCGAACTTCGGTCACACTCGGGCCTCGTGGCGGGCAAACACCCGTTGCCTGGTTCGTTCGCGCTCGGTGTTCGGCCACGTTCGCAACGCGTCGCGTCACCGATCGTCGGGGGACGTTCCAGCGCGAACGTCTTCAATAATAACATGAATAGAGCGTGGAAGTGGGAACTGATTCTTGCATAATTGTTTTGGGGAAAAAATTTAACATGTGAGCCACACGATTTGCCACATAGCCACCGTTTTTGTTCAAATGCTTTGTTCATGTCCTTGACGTGCTTTTTTTATGATTTTATCCTTAACGTAAATATGCGTAGATCGGACGTAAGGAGTAACTGAGAAAATGTCCCTTTGTTTGTAGCGGTCTTTGAATTTCATTCTACAATTTTTGTGCCTGAATGTTTTAATCTTTTAGCTACGTAACGCCACGCCTACACCGGCTTCCGATTCTGTAATTTTTTGGAACGATACGCCATTATTGTGGCTTTTACGCCTAGGTGGCGAAAAATCTCTTCGTACAGGGTTATAGCGCCGCGGTCAACCCTGTCGTGGCTAAAATTAGTGAAATTGAGAGGGGTACAGGACCAGTCGACACATTGTTTGCAAACATCGTTACAGTGATCTGGGGTGCGAGTGGTGAACCGGCCATAAAAGCGGAGCGCGCGGCTCGCTTACCTGTGCCGGGAAATTCCCAATACCTAGGCTCTTTGCGACGTTACTTTGAAAGAAATGCGCGTTCGTAGAGTTTTTCACTCAACTGTCATTGAGATTTTCTGGGAGCAAAATTGTATTCCATATTCTTAAAAAATTTTAACATCTATTAATTAAAATGAGGCACAAATCCTTTGGTAACTGTAGTTAAGGGGGGAGGCCTACCTACAGCGGGCGAAACAATGCGTTTCTTTGGGATTTTTTTCTAGAAAGACCGTTACACTTTTATTAATAACTATTAGTCTATTGTTAAGAGCACATCTAAAGGACAGTTCAGTATTTTTTGCGTTAAAGAATATTAAAAGATTTGAGAGTTATAGGCGATGACCGGGATGTTTTTCTTTTTTTAAGCGTTTTGCGGTGACCAGCGTAGCTCGTAGCAGAATCAACTGAAATGAAAAATTCGAATAGTTTTAGATAGAGCATGAAATTATCTAGGCGCTATCGGGCCCGATTTTGGAAAAATTATTTTGAGACAAAATGGCAGCGCTGCAAAATTGAACCACCGATTGACAACAAAAAAAGTCGTTCCTTTCTTGGCGTGTAAAAAAGAAACTAAGAAGAATAAAAAAAAATTCCTCCGATAGCGCCTAGATAATTTCATACTCTATCTAAAACTATTCGAATTTTTAATTTGAGATGATTCTGCTACGAGCTACAATGGTCACCGCAAAACGCTTAAAAAAAAGGGACATCCCGGTTATCGCCTATAACTCTCAAATCTTTTAATATTCTTTAACGCAAAAAATACTAAACTGTCCTTTAGATGTGCTCTTAACAATAGACGAATAGTTATTAATAAAAGTGTAACCGTTTTTTCTAGAAAAAAAAACCCAAAGAAGCGCAATATTTCGACCGCTCTAGGTCGCCCACCCCCCTTAACAAAATGCGAGTTCGCCAAAGATTTAGCATTTCCACTTTGACCGGTTTTTCGTCGATGTTTTGCAGCGATGCATCGTTTAGTTAAAAATATAAGTATTGCATGTGGCTGATTTAACAACGTTTCCCGGCGACATACTACTTTTAAAAAAATCTCGAATTTAACGGTTAGTGGTGATTATGTGGCGAATCGTGAATGATTTGGGGTGTAATGGTTGATATGTTTAGGTACTGAATGTTAATTGATTAGAGTTTTCCTCGTTTACGTTTTTGGTGGCCCTGAAAAGGGCCGTTGGTTGCTGGCCCTGAAAAGGGCCGTTGGTTGCTGGCCCTGAAAAGGGCCGTTGGTTGCTGGCCCTGAAAAGGGCCGATTATTGATGTGCTGTCATAGATGTTGCTCAAAGTGGCCACCGTTTTCCCTTAAACAGGCACGCACGCGCTTCACTTTGTTGGTGAATACGCGGTCCAGCGTAGTCACAGAAATCCTGCCTATGGCAGCAGTGATGCTCGTCTGCAGCTCGTCGATGGTCTGCGGGTTTGTTGCGTAGACCTCGCCCTTGAGCGTTCCCCATAGAAAAAAATCAGGGGGCGTCAAGTCCGGTGATCGTGGCGGCCACAAAACCTCGCGCTATTACGCGGTGACCAAAAAATTCCTCCAGCATCTCGGTCGTGGATGCCGCTGTGTGCGCCGGTGCCCCGTCCTGTTGAAACCAACAGTCCCTCTCCTCGGGCTCCAACAGGGAAATGAACTGTAACACAAGTTCCTTATACTTACCTGCATTTACCGTGGAATCGAAGAAAAGTGGTCCCACAATTCGCTTGCGCGATATCGCGCACCACACTCCCACCTTCGCCGAATGAAGGGGTTTTTCTCGGATCTCTCTTGGATTCGCCGTGGACCAGCTCCTGCTGTTCTGGTTGTTGACGTGGTCATCTAACCGGAACCAGGCTTCGTCGGTGAAGAATACCTTATCTAAAACAGAAAATCCTTCTTCCTCGAGAAGGTCTAAAAACCATTTACAGTACCTGCGTCTGGCAGCATGATCGGGCTCCTTCAGGAGCTGCACCGTGTGGCATCGATACGGATGCATGTGCAGCTTCTTCGTTGCAAGGTGTGCGCTGCCATAAGAAATGCCACACCGCTGCTGCAGCTTCGCCAACGATGTATGCGGCGCGTCCTCCAGAATTTGACGCACCTCGGCCAGCTTCTCGGTTGTCAACACCGTCGACTTGCGGTGGTGTTTCCTGTTGGCCAGGCTCCCGTCTTCTTCAAATTTCCTTGCTAGCCGGCTGATGGTACTTTTGTTTGGCACTGGAGAACCTGGATACTCCTCCCGAAACGCCCCCTGGCACTCCAAGTACGATCTCGTGCGCAAATAATTGTGCACGAGAAATCTTCTCTTCTCTACAGAATACATAATTAGTATGTCACTAATATATGTATTCCGATAGCACTGAAAAGTACTGATATGTTATGAGTCGTTCAAAGATAGCGCTTAAAAGTGCTGATTGTTATGCTGGCTATTCAGTGTAACACTGAAGAGTACTGATGCTTTGCTCGGATGCGTCGCTCAACGAAGTGCTCTGCTTTCGTGCTGCGTCAGTACTCATTTTCACTTGGTAACGTCGGTCCTTTTATAGGATTTGGTGTTTCCCCACTCTACGCCCACTGCGAAACAATGGCGCGCGTGTCGAGATCCCGCTCGAGCATCCGCAATTTGTACCAAGAGGATTATTTGATTCTTTTAAATACAAGTAGAATAAAGGAATGGCTGCTAGAATTAAAATAATTATAGGCAAACTGGAATGAACGAAATCGGTTGAGGATGAGCTGGGGTAGATGTAGCGTTTGTGGCTACTGTACTGTTTTTGGCCATGTGCATAATTATCGCGGTTTTTTAGCTTGGAATTTTTTAGTAAAGCTTATAGTTTCCTGATTTAAAGTACAATTTGAAAGATAATTACAATGAACGTCATTGAAATCCTTAAAGTGGCCACAAATGGTGCTCTACCCTATTCCACGTCAAAACGATTTGAAACTTTGACATCGATTCATTAATTCTAGCAGCCATTCCTTTATTCTACTTGTATTTAAAAGGATCAAATAATCCTCTTGGTACAAATTGCGGATGCTCGAGCGGGATCTCGACACGCGCGCCATTGTTTCGCAGTGGGCGTAGAGTGGGGAAACACCAAATCCTATAAAAGGACCGACGTTACCAAGTGAAAATGAGTACTGACGCAGCACGAAAGCAGAGCACTTCGTTGAGCGACGCATCCGAGCAAAGCATCAGTACTCTTCAGTGTTACACTGAATAGCCAGCATAACAATCAGCACTTTTAAGCGCTATCTTTGAACGACTCATAACATATCAGTACTTTTCAGTGCTATCGGAATACATATATTAGTGACATACTAATTATGTATTCTGTAGAGAAGAGAAGATTTCTCGTGCACAATTATTTGCGCACGAGATCGTACTTGGAGTGCCAGGGGGCGTTTCGGGAGGAGTATCCAGGTTCTCCAGTGCCAAACAAAAGTACCATCAGCCGGCTAGCAAGGAAATTTGAAGAAGACGGGAGCCTGGCCAACAGGAAACACCACCGCAAGTCGACGGTGTTGACAACCGAGAAGCTGGCCGAGGTGCGTCAAATTCTGGAGGACGCGCCGCATACATCGTTGGCGAAGCTGCAGCAGCGGTGTGGCATTTCTTATGGCAGCGCACACCTTGCAACGAAGAAGCTGCACATGCATCCGTATCGATGCCACACGGTGCAGCTCCTGAAGGAGCCCGATCATGCTGCCAGACGCAGGTACTGTAAATGGTTTTTAGACCTTCTCGAGGAAGAAGGATTTTCTGTTTTAGATAAGGTATTCTTCACCGACGAAGCCTGGTTCCGGTTAGATGACCACGTCAACAACCAGAACAGCAGGAGCTGGTCCACGGCGAATCCAAGAGAGATCCGAGAAAAACCCCTTCATTCGGCGAAGGTGGGAGTGTGGTGCGCGATATCGCGCAAGCGAATTGTGGGACCACTTTTCTTCGATTCCACGGTAAATGCAGGTAAGTATAAGGAACTTGTGTTACAGTTCATTTCCCTGTTGGAGCCCGAGGAGAGGGACTGTTGGTTTCAACAGGACGGGGCACCGGCGCACACAGCGGCATCCACGACCGAGATGCTGGAGGAATTTTTTGGTCACCGCGTAATAGCGCGAGGTTTTGTGGCCGCCACGATCACCGGACTTGACGCCCCCTGATTTTTTTCTATGGGGAACGCTCAAGGGCGAGGTCTACGCAACAAACCCGCAGACCATCGACGAGCTGCAGACGAGCATCACTGCTGCCATAGGCAGGATTTCTGTGACTACGCTGGACCGCGTATTCACCAACAAAGTGAAGCGCGTGCGTGCCTGTTTAAGGGAAAACGGTGGCCACTTTGAGCAACATCTATGACAGCACATCAATAATCGGCCCTTTTCAGGGCCAGCAACCAACGGCCCTTTTCAGGGCCAGCAACCAACGGCCCTTTTCAGGGCCACCAAAAACGTAAACGAGGAAAACTCTAATCAATTAACATTCAGTACCTAAACATATCAACCATTACACCCCAAATCATTCACGATTCGCCACATAATCACCACTAACCGTTAAATTCGAGATTTTTTTAAAAGTAGTATGTCGCCGGGAAACGTTGTTAAATCAGCCACATGCAATACTTATATTTTTAACTAAACGATGCATCGCTGCAAAACATCGACGAAAAACCGGTCAAAGTGGAAATGCTAAATCTTTGGCGAACTCGCATTTTGTTAAGGGGGGAGGGCGACCTAGAGCGGTCGAAATATTGCGCTTCTTTGGGTTTTTTTTTTCTAGAAAAAACGGTTACACTTTTATTAATAACTATTCGTCTATTGTTAAGAGCACATCTAAAGGACAGTTTAGTATTTTTTGCGTTAAAGAATATTAAAAGATTTGAGAGTTATAGGCGATAACCGGGATGTCCCTTTTTTTTAAGCGTTTTGCGGTGACCATTGTAGCTCGTAGCAGAATCATCTCAAATTAAAAATTCGAATAGTTTTAGATAGAGTATGAAATTATCTAGGCGCTATCGGAGGAATTTTTTTTTATTCTTCTTAGTTTCTTTTTTACACGCCAAGAAAGGAACGACTTTTTTTGTTGTCAATCGGTGGTTCAATTTTGCAGCGCTGCCATTTTGTCTCAAAATAATTTTTCCAAAATCGGGCCCGATAGCGCCTAGATAATTTCATGCTCTATCTAAAACTATTCGAATTTTTCATTTCAGTTGATTCTGCTACGAGCTACGCTGGTCACCGCAAAACGCTTAAAAAAAAGAAAAACATCCCGGTCATCGCCTATAACTCTCAAATCTTTTAATATTCTTTAACGCAAAAAATACTGAACTGTCCTTTAGATGTGCTCTTAACAATAGACTAATAGTTATTAATAAAAGTGTAACGGTCTTTCTAGAAAAAAATCCCAAAGAAGCGCATTGTTTCGCCCGCTGTAGGTAGGCCTCCCCCCTTAACTACAGTTACCAAAGGATTTGTGCCTCATTTTAATTAATAGATGTTAAAATTTTTTAAAAATATGGAATACAATTTTGCTCCCAGAAAATTTCAATGACAGTTGAGTGAAAAACTCTACGAACGCGCATTTCTTTCAAAGTAACGTCGCAAAGAGCCTAGGTATTGGGAATTTCCCGGCACAGGTAAGCGAGCCGCGCGCTCCGCTTTTATGGCCGGTTCACCACTCGCACCCCAGATCACTGTAACGATGTTTGCAAACAATGTGTCGACTGGTCCTGTACCCCTCTCAATTTCACTAATTTTAGCCACGACAGGGTTGACCGCGGCGCTATAACCCTGTACGAAGAGATTTTTCGCCACCTAGGCGTAAAAGCCACAATAATGGCGTATCGTTCCAAAAAATTACAGAATCGGAAGCCGGTGTAGGCGTGGCGTTACGTAGCTAAAAGATTAAAACATTCAGGCACAAAAATTGTAGAATGAAATTCAAAGACCGCTACAAACAAAGGGACATTTTCTCAGTTACCCCTTACGTCCGATCTACGCATATTTACGTTAAGGATAAAATCATAAAAAAAGCACGTCAAGGACATGAACAAAGCATTTGAACAAAAACGGTGGCTATGTGGCAAATCGTGTGGCTCACATGTTAAATTTTTTCCCCAAAACAATTATGCAAGAATCAGTTCCCACTTCCACGCTCTATTCATGTTATTATTGAAGACGTTCGCGCTGGAACGTCCCCCGACGATCGGTGACGCGACGCGTTGCGAACGTGGCCGAACACCGAGCGCGAACGAACCAGGCAACGGGTGTTTTCCCGCCACGAGGCCCGAGTGTGACCGAAGTTCGACTTTCAAACGGAGGCACACTTCTCGAAGCCATTTCCCGCACCGGCCCGGCGTTCAGAGCTGCCAGCGACCGCTGAACAGCGGTGATGCTTCGAGAATTTTAGGTTGTGTTCCGATTCACGCATACTGCGCATGAAATTGATGGCATCTTATTGGTGGCATCGTATGATTCCCTAGAATTTCTCTCACTTGCCGCCAATACGATGCCACTTCCGGTGCAGTGAGTGTGCAGCAATCGCAGAAAATCAGAGGAGAAGCAGTCACTGCACGCTCGCTGCACCGGAAGTGGCATCGTATTGGTGGCAAGTGAGAGAAATTCTAGGAAATCGTACGATGCCACCAATAAGATGCCATCAATTTCATGCGCAGTATGCGTGAATCGGAACACAACCATAAGATGGTCTCTTTCAAAGTAACGTCGCAAAGAGCTAGGTATTGGGAATTTCCCGGCACAGGTAAGCGAGCCGCGCGCTCCGCTTTTATGGCCGGTTGGTTTACCACTCGCACCCCAGATCACTGTAACGATGTTTGCAAACAATGTGTCGACTGGTCCTGTACCCCTCTCAATTTCACTAATTTTAGCCACGACAGGGATGACCGCGGCGCTATAACCCTGTACGAAGAGATTTTTCGCCACCTAGGCGTAAAAGCCACAATAATGGCGTATCGTTCCAAAAAATTACAGAATCGGAAGCCGGTGTAGGCGTGGCGTTACGTAGCTAAAAGATTAAAACATTCAGGCACAAAAATTGTAGAATGAAATTCAAAGACCGCTACAAACAAAGGGACATTTTCTCAGTTACTCCTTACGTCCGATCTACGCATATTTACGTTAAGGATAAAATCATAAAAAAAGCACGTCAAGGACATGAACAAAGCATTTGAACAAAAACGGTGGCTATGTGGCAAATCGTGTGGCTCACATGTTAAATTTTTTCCCCAAAACAATTATGCAAGAATCAGTTCCCACTTCCACGCTCTATTCATGTTATTATTGAAGACGTTCGCGCTGGAACGTCCCCCGACGATCGGTGACGCGACGCGTTGCGAACGTGGCCGAACACCGAGCGCGAACGAACCAGGCAACGGGTGTTTGCCCGCCACGAGGCCCGAGTGTGACCGAAGTTCGACTTTCAAACGGAGGCACACTTCTCGAAGCCATTTCTCGCACCGGCCCGGCGTTCAGAGCTGCCAGCGACCGCTAAACAGCGGTGATGCTTCGAGAATTTTAAGATGGTCTCTTTCAAAGTAACGTCGCAAAGAGCCTAGGTATTGGGAATTTCCCGGCTCAGGTAAGCGAGCCGCGCGCTCCGCTTTTATGGCCGGTTGGTTTACCTCTCGCACCCCAGATCGTTGTAACGAGGTTTGAAAACAATGTGTCGACTGGTCTCGTACCCCTCTCAATTTCACTAATTTTAGCCACGACAGGGTTGGCTTGATTTTTCGCCACCTGCGTGTGAAAGCCACAATAGTGGCGTATCGTTTCAAAAGATGATATTAACGTAAGTAAGCCCATAGTGGCGCACACCGGGCTCAAGAATATGGTTCCAAGTTCGAATACGTTATTGCTACTACCCCAATTTCGAAAAGAATTTGGGTTAGTCCGTTGTTTGCTCTCACTGTCTCAATTAACGATATTACGCATAAAATTAGTTTGCAGGATTGAAAGCACGTTTCGTTAAAAGTAGTCCGATTTAAATTGTTTTGTCAATTTAATCGGGAGAATGCAAGGAATCCATTACTCTCACTTTCATTTTGATACGATGAAAAATAAAGAAATTCCGTTTCTGTATAATCGATGACACATCGTCGAGCAACCTCGCGCTGCAGATTAGACGGGTAAACGATACAATGTGGCTCGGCTCGAGGAGCCGACGACTTCGATCAAAGGCGCTCGAGGCTCGCCCAGCTTTAAATAACTTTCGGATATAAATCTAAATGAAAGGGAGAACATTATTCGAAGCATCGGACGAATTCCCCTCAAATGAAAAGATTATTTACGGCGCTTCGAATAATAAATAACTCCGGGTTATTTATATTTAATTGATTACGAATAATGCCAAAAATTTCTGCCTTTTACTCGAAACCAATTTTTTATTTAAAATAATTTTATATCCATCTCTGGTTCCAACTACCATTACTGCAGGGTGGGAAAGGTACCCGTCCATGCGGCCGCCTGGTCTGGTGAAAATGCGCAGGCTGGATGCGCGTGATTATTATGTGGTCCCCTCTTCGAAATGACAGAAAATGTAACCTATACGCTACATGACAATAAATGTTTATTGGCTATTTCGTTCTTTAATGCTACATTTGTGAACTTTGTATGACTTAAGATCCTTCGAAATATTATTATTACGTCGCAACGGTATCTTTATGAAATCAGGTATAGCATATAGGTTATGTTTTCTGTCACTTCGAGGAGCGGATTTTCTGACCTCGAAGTAGGCTAGCCACCTTTTTTTTTACAGAAAAAAAACGTACATTTGCTTTTGTGGAGTATACAACAAAGTACGCTCAACAAATTAAAAGTACATTTTAATCTTATTAGTTTCTATTTCTTCCAAACATATTTTCTATTGCTTTTAACATTATAGAGTAAATTTTTATTATTTTGAAATATCTCAATGACATCGTTGCACTCAATATTCATATTGAAATATATAAATAATTCGTTTTTTATTAGATTCAGAGGGGCCTTGTTTCTTTCATCCCGCCACTTCACATTCTTGACAGAGAAAACTCTCCGAGCAAATGCTAGAGTGGCAGGAACAGATAGAAGATAATAATATTGCGTCACGTTTCAATTAATATCATTAATTGTGAAATAAAGTATTTTCGCGTACTTTATTGTTATTCAAAAGCATAGAGTACATTTACCTATAATAACGTAAGATACATTTTTTTAAAGTACGGGTGGCAACCGTACCTCGAAGTGACAGAAAACATAACCTCTATGCTACATGACAATAAATGTTTATTGGCTATTTCGTTCTTTAACGCTACATTTGTGAACTTTGTATGTCTTAACATCCCTCCAAAATATTATTATTACGTCGCAACTGTATCTTTATGAAATCTGGTGTAGCATGTAGGTTATGTTTTCTGTCACTTCGTCGAGGAGGGGCCACATAATGATCATGCGCATCCAGTCTGCGCATTTTCATGTACCATTCCAAAAGATGACATAAACGGAAGCCACTACAGGCGGGACGTATAATAGCTAAAGGCTTAAAACATTCAGACACAAAAATTGTATAAAAAATTCAAAGAATGCTAGAGAAACAACGACACATCTCATTAGTTACCCCCTACTTCCAATCTGTGCATGCACTACATTACGGATAAAATCGCAAAAAAGGAAACCAAAGCATTAGATTCTGAGGCTGCAGAACTAATTGAATAAAAATTTAATTCCTCAATTTGTGAAAGTAATGATACAGGGACATCTAGCCTGTTGTTTATCGATGCCATGAATATTAAAAAGAGCATTATATAAAGTATTTAAATAAACAGTTTGCAAAAGCTTTTCGCAACAATTATGGTTACATAATTGAAAAAAGAAAAACTAAGTAAACGTAAAATTTGGCAAATTTTCCATCATTAGAAGGTGATAATTTGTCCCCATTTTATGCCGCAAATTGCATTCCGATATCTCTTGTAGTTCAAAAGTTATGCGAAAAATGTCAAAAATTCATAAACTCGGACCGCTAACGCGCCAGCGTGTTCTAATACCGCTTCTGGATCATTGCATACGTAGATAACGGAATCGGCGCGGTCGCACTCTTAAAATGGCTTCCATTTCCTTACCCGCCTGCTACGTCGAATTTAATATTCTTTAGCGAAATCCAAAAGCACCATCTACTGGCACCTAAAAGACCCTATACTTTCATAATTGGTTCATAGATGGCGGAACTATCGGCGCATGGTTGTAGTGGAATGCGTCCGTGAGGCGGTGTTGCCATTTTCCAAGTTCGCCCGCGCGCGGGTTGCAGGATTAAACGATGACCCTGTATATTATATACTATTTTGAATTTTATAACCTAAGTGCTAAGTATCAAATAAAGTAAGTTGTCCGAATTTGAAATGTCACGAGTTTTTACACTAAATAGGAGACTGAATTATTGTCTCAATTAATAAGGTAAGTCGCCAAAATTTTTTAATAAGTTTCTTATGTAGAGTCGCAGACTTGGAAGTTGTCCGGAGATGGTTCGACTGATTGTGAGAAGCATCTCCTTTCACATAAATGTCTGGAAATTTGTACAATGAATCGAACCTTCTCCGGATAACTTGTAAGCCTGCAATTCCACATAAGAATTTAAATGCAATTTGTTACAATAACAAATTGCATTTAAATTCTTATGTGGAATTGCAGGCTTGCAAGTTATCTGGAGAAGGTTCGATTCGACCGAGAAGCATCTTCTTTTGCATAAGTTTCTGAAAATTTGAACCATACGTACAAAGTAATGTATTGTAACAAATTGCATTTATTTAAATTGTCAGATATTTATTTTTATAACATTTTAATTTACAGTTTTTATGTAAAGCCTACGTATATAAACGAAAGGGACGCAGAGGCTTGGATAAAAATGAAAGGGACGCAGAGACTTGGATAAAAGTGAAGGGGACGCAGAAGCTTCGATAGAAGCATCTTCTTTCTCACAATTTTGAAAATTTCCCAAATAAGGTAAATCGACAAACTTTGTATAAAGACATAGCATTAAGAATTATTATCTCCCTTGATGCTTTTCAATCTTTTGTGATAGACATTCGTAATACTTTAATAATAAAATCCACAGTAGTTGCCACGCTATTCATTAATTCATTAATTTTTTAGATTGCCATTAGTTTTGTAACAAATTGCATTTATTTAAATTGTCAGATATTTATTTTTATAGCAAAACTATTTTTTTTAATTTACAGTTTTTATGTAAAGCCTATAGAAATGAAGGGGACGGAGAGGCTTGGATAAAAATGAAAGGGACGCAAAGGCTTGGATAAAAGTGAAGGGGACGCAGAGGCTTGGATAGAAATGAAGGGGATGCACAGGCATGAATAGACATGAAGCATCTTCTTTCTCACAATTTTGAAAATTTCCCAAATAAGGTAAATCGACAAACTTTGTATAAAGACATAGCATTAAGAATTATTATCTCCCTTGATGCTTTTCAATCTTTTGTGATAGACATTCGTAATACTTTAATAATAAAATCCACAGTAGTTGCCACGCTATTCATTAATTCATTAATTTTTTAGATTGCCATTAGTTTTGTAACAAATTGCATTTATTTAAATTGTCAGATATTTATTTTTATAGAAAAACTATTTTTTTTAATTTACAGTTTTTATGTAAAGCCTATAGAAATGAAGGGAACGGAGAGGCTTGGATAAAAATGAAAGGGACGCAGAGGCATGGATAAAAGTGAAGGGGGCGCAGAGGCTTGGATAGAAATGAAGGGGATGCACAGGCTTGAATAGAAATGAAGCATCTTCTTTCTCACAATTTTGAAAATCCGAAATAAGGTAAATCGACAAACTTTGTCTATAGACATAGTATTAAGAATTATTATCTCCCTTGATGCTTTTCAATCTTTTGTGATAGACATTCGTAATACTTTAATTAATAAAATCCACAGTAGTTGCCACGCTATTCATTAATTCATTAATTTTTTAGATTGCCATTATTTCAATTCACCAATAAACATACTAAATTAATTTAATTCCAACACCAATAAATTGTGCATTAAAAATATTGAATCTCGTTTATTTTCGCTGAATTATTACCATTAGCATTTAAATTTGCTGCAACATTTCATGATAAATTATGTAGTCTCTACACTCACTATAGCAAAAGGCCACTCTATTTCTATAAATAATAAGTTCTACGTTAAGTTGTATATAACTAAAATGTGGCTTTTATATTTATTTACAGATAATCGAAGCAGAAGATGATGCAGTGCGATCTACGTCAGAGAAAAAAATTTATTGAAACATAGCATTCTTATTATTATATTAATTAAATGAGTTTAGTCACATGCATGCTTTTTATCTGAAAATTCAAATTTTTAAATAAACCAATTCCAACAAACCCAATTATTTGATTTCATTTTATATATATTTTAAATTTATGTAAGGTACAACATAATAACCCAAAAGAAAATATTATTGCGGGCCACCGCCGCCGCGGCTATATTCACCACGACCACGGCCACCACGACCACGACCACGGCCACGGCCACGGCCACCGTACCGCGAAGAAACTAAGTCACGCAGCGTTTGGGCCTGGGCCTGCAGGCTATTAGATTGGGCGCGGACAGCCTTCAAAATGGTCCAGTTTTCCCGGTTTTCGCGTACGCTTCGACCGCTGCGTTGGTGGCGGCGGGTTACATGCTCTCCTGTAATTAGTAATAAACAAAAAAAATTATTAGTAAAATGTTTTTTAATTGAAACACCTTTCGAACGTTTAGATATAGGCTAAAATGAAGAATTTTTATAGTGTTTAAAGATAAAAACATATGTAATTGAAAATCAGATTTAATATCTTTTCTCGAGAAAATGTCCGGAAATTTTGTTAAAACACTATATATAATATATACTATCTAATGTTGTGAATAATAAAAAAATTGTTCATTTAGACCTATTTCCAAGCATTATAAATGTATGTAAATCCTCAAAATGTGTATGTATATGTATGTATTTACCGTTTGCCGTGGCCGGCCTGCCTTGCAGATGTTGTTGTGGTGGTGGTGGTGGTGGTGGTGGTGGTGGCGGCGGTAGTGGTGGGGATGGTTGTGGCCGTGATGGTGGCGGCGGCGGTGGCTGCTGATATGGGGCAATGCGCTCCATTGAAACGTCATCATCTGAATCTGGCAAAATAAAAAAATTTGAATAAGAGTGTACATAAATTTCTATTATTTTTAATTTTTTAACTTTTCTATAAGTTAATAAAACTTACCACATAGGAGTAGTTCCTCTGCGTTTCTCTACAATTAATATGAACAATTAATTAGCAAAAAAATCAAGAGTTCATAAAAGCGGCGTATGATAGAAGAAAGATATATGTACATGTAGCGCAAGGATGCGTATTGTTCAGTTGCAAATTTGAAATTAGGAAATATAAAAATTTGAAAATTGAAATAGTGTATAATGTGAAAGTATAAAAATTACATTACATTACATTACAATTACACAATTACACAATTACATTATATTACGGAATATTGTTCTTCCCATTAGTTCACGAGCCTTTCCAGTATTTAATCATACAAAAACTGTAACGTATTATTATATAACTTTATTTTGTGAACGATTCGCACTTATAACTAGTAGTAAAACAAGAAGATATTAGACACGTTGAAGCATATTCTAATTATAACATCAACGATTATAAATATCAAACATATCTGAGTTGAATGTAAATGAACATGTAAACTAGAATATTATGAAAATTTTTGATAGCCACTTTGCCTACGTAAAGTATCAGTGGGCGTAGATACATAGAAGCATATTTTAACTCAAATCTGTTTCATATTTTTCTAATTGCTAGCGTTACAAGTTAAAATATGCTTCAACGTGTCTTATATTTTCTTGTCGCATTACTTGCTATACAGTTACGGTTTACTTCCATTAATTGTTAACATAGGCAAAGTGCCTACCAAAGACTTTCAAAATGTTGTACTTTACATGTTCGTTTACATTCAACTCAGATATGTTTGATATTTATAATCGTTGGCGTTTATAAGTTATTAAAATATGCTTCAACGTATCTAATATCTTCTTGTGTTACTACTATTTACAACTGCGAATAGTTCACAAAATAATGTTATGTTATAATACGTTACAGTTTTTTGTATTGAATAATAATGGAAAGACTCGTGAAGTAATGAGAAGAAATATATTTTGTAATGTAATATATATAATGTAATGTAATGTAATTTTTACTTTTATAATCCGAATTTCCAATTCAATTTGCAATTGAACAATATGTATCCTTGCACTAGATCTATGACTTTCTTCTATCATACGCCGCTTGTAATCAGAATTTATGTGAGGAAAAAATCTCACGAATCATGAATATATATTATAATTTATTACTTACATTTTCAGCCATGGTTTCGTCTATCGTGGTACGATCGACAATCGAGAATGATCTTTCTTTCTCACTACGTGCAAGATGAGGCGAGCTCCTCCGCTGCTCATTTGTTTTTTAAGGAGCCCGCTTTTGGCATAGATACGGCACATTCTGCTGCGGGCTTTTTGAATTTTCATTGATTTTTAGCCGGGAAGCTAACAAGGGGACGCCACGGATGTGGAAATCGCTTTTGGAACAACAGTATATGGGGGTCGTAGTTAGGGTTGCCATCTTTTTTACAGAAAAATAACGTACATTTGTTTTCGTGGGGTATAAAAAAAATGTTCGTTCAACAAATAAAAAGTAAATTTTAATCTTATTAGTTTTTATTTATTTCAAACATATTTTCTATTGCTTTTAGCATTACAGAGTAATTGTTATTATTTTGAAATATGTCAATAACGTAAGATACTTTATTTTAAAGTACGGGTGGCAACGCTAGTCGTAGTACTCATGTAGTAAAATAGAAAAAATACTATTTCGGCTTTTTGTCGATGGACCTTTTTTTTCGAAATACCTATTGTAATTTAAACCCATAAAAAACTTCAAAAAAGTAAAAAATACGCCAAGTACATGAAAAATCAAATAAATCACAAAAAATAGAAGTCAATAATAAATACAAAAAATAGAATCTAGAATTTATCCTTAATTCTGTCGCGTGATAATTCGTAATTTATAATATTAAAAATTATCTAAAGTCAGTCCCTACGCAAACTATCTTTGTAAAAAGAAGTGAGATCCCCATAAAAAACTTCAAAAAAGTAAAAAAATACGCCAAGTACATGAAAAATCAAATAAATCACAAAAAATAGAAGACAATAATAATCACAAAAAAAATAGAAAAGTATACAATACAAAAAAAGATGTGAAATCAAAATGAGCTGCCAGTACATAAAGGTGCTTTCCAACTGCGCTTAAGATGACACAACTACATACACACAGCTCAAATGCTGTGTTCATACATTCCATTACAATGTATTACATAATATTAAGCAGATATATTTTATACAAATAAATATTTTAATACGAATAAATATTTTATTCAAAATACTTGGCGCTGCGCCCCGAATTGGTGTTGCTAAACTCAATAAATATGTATAAATTGCATTAATCCTTTTCTTTCTTTCTTGTACGTGCGTGCGTGCGTGCGTGAGTGTGCGTGCGTGCGTGTGAATAAATCTGAGTGCGTTTCTAATATGTGTATGTATATGTATTTTATATTGTAATGGAGTTGTTGTAAATTATTAATTAATAGCCTTAATACAATAAAATAAACAATACAAAATATACAATACAATTATTAATTAATACTAAGGCAATTAATATTTTTTCGGTTGCGCAGCGCCAAGTATTTTGAATAAAATATTTATTCGTATTAAAATATTTATTTGTATAAAATATATCTGCTTAATATTATGTAATACATTGTAATGGAATGTATGAACACAGCATTTGAGCTGTGTGTATGTAGTTGTGTCATCTTAAGCGCAGTTGGAAAGCACCTTTATGTACTGGCAGCTCATTTTGATTTCACATCTTTTTTTGTATTGTATACTTTTCTATTTTTTTTGTGATTATTATTGTCTTCTATTTTTTGTGATTTATTTGATTTTTCATGTACTTGGCGTATTTTTTTACTTTTTTGAAGTTTTTTTATGGGGTTTTACTCTACTGGTGGTCTCCAATGTATGTGCAAAATTATGGAATCTTGCGACTATTAGTTTAGCATATAGACATGTTAACTTTGAGGCATTATTACTGTAAAATGGAGACAGATCGGACATTATGTCATAGGACTTTTATGTTCCATTGGACCTCCCCTACCACCCCCTAAAATATTGCTACGTATACTGTTTACACCCTGTATATATCATAAACGTATATTATTTCTCAATTTTATTTACCCATCATCCTCCTTGCCACCTAACTTTAAGATTTGCTGACGCTGCATAATTCTTTCTATGATTTGCGCTGCCAAGTGACATCACCCTGTACGGCCGCTCCAGAGGAGTCGAATTTCGCGTAATCGCGCGAAACGCTGCGACGTTAAATCGGAACGCTTAATACTGTTGGCTTTAGAATAAAATGCGATTGTACCACCAAGTATTGCTGTCTCTTTCCCTCCCCCAGAATTTTAGCTTTAAAATGCATGCTCCGTCTCTTATGTAGTGGTGTCTCTTTCCCTCCTAGAATTTTAACTTTAAAGTAATGCTCCGTCTCTTTCCCTCGAAGACACGGTGTCGAAAAACGCCGATCTTTCCCGACATCGTCCGATAAAAATAAATTATTTCTCTGTGTTGGAAAAAAAATAATTTCTAGGACAGTCCCCACCCTGGGTTAGGTCTGAAAGAATTTTCGGGTCGGCCAAGTTGTAAAAGAGATTTTTTTCGGGGGTTAATGCCTCCCTCTGAAAAATTTCCGACGGTGGGCCAGGTCTGGAGAGGCCTCCGCGGCGGCTCGGCCCGGAGTGATCCCCTCCATCATCGCGGCTTCCCCCACTCCGCGGCTCGTGCGCGCGCAACCTGTCTTCCTCTCCCCACAGGCCCCGCGCCCAGGTTTCCCTCCGCCGCGCGCCATCACTTCCCCCCCCCCCCGCCCCCGCGCTCCCCTTAGGACACCCGGGTTGGAACTCCTCTTGTATTACTACTAGTAGAAAAGAAGCAAAGGAACAGGAATATTAAAGACACATACAAAAGCGTTGTTATAAACTCGAAGCGAAAAGTACAAAGTTAATCTATGATCAAGAGAGATAAATATCGATACCTGGGCAGCGTATGGTCTGCGCCATCTGTTGTTAAATATAGTTATGTATCTAATGATTGACCCGGGAAACATAAATTCCCAACAATAATCATTTCAGAATGAAGTGTATCGTCAGCCGGCGGATATCCCTGAAAAAGCGGTCGCGCTTATTCACGCAGCGGTGGCCACCATAACGCCGCAAACTTTACAGGGTGTCCAAAGGCAGCTGATTCTCCGCGCTGAAACATGTATCGAAAATGGCGGTGGCCACGTGGAGCAGTTTTTGAATTAAAAACAACCGGCCCCTTTCGGGGCTAGCAATTTTTAAAACGTAGGAACAACACGTTCCATGAAAAGCAAATAAAGTGATCAGTTTTAGTAGCCGTGCAGTGAAGTGAATATTCGGTACGTTGACCTGGACGCACCTGACATTGCGACCCTTAAGGACAATGTTAAGTCCTAGAGAGGATTACTGACCCCAGAGCGTACAGCATATGCTATACACCGTTGGAAACGTCTCGCCAAGACGAATCGATTGATAGCATTTTTAACTTCGAAATCAGATGGGATAACCTCTTTAATGGGATGTACTGAGTGAATTTTGTTCGTCCTCTGAAAGGATAAAGTTGCTCGTCGATTGTCAAATGTTCTGTTGGTTTATACTTTGAAGATAAATTTGAATTCAGCGTATTCCATATATCTCGAATTGGAGCAGCTTTATCCTCGCGTATACGTGCTTCGCGTGTATTAGAGTCGTCAAAACGTATAAAACGCACAATGTTCCAAAACCGATTAATTCCAAATGTTGTGCGGCATAGAGGATATGACGAGGCTTTCCACATATCAGTTGTGTGGTCAATATTCGAGTTATTAGCACCTGCACACATCAAAACACCCAAGAATGCATACATTTCATTAGACGTCACGGCTTTCCATGTTAACGTCTTTCCGCGATTTTGGGCGTTATATTCTTCGTACATTACCGATGCCTTTTTGTTGGTGTGACGAACTATTATATCTATTATTTCGATAGTGAATATTTTTTTGATGGTATCAGAAATTGTCAAGATTTCTGTACTTCTATGTGGGCCAACTCTTTGTCGCACAATATTATGAATTGCTGTTTGATATTGACTAGGTGGGTTTTTATGTCACACTGTATTATCTTTCGTAATAAATGTGACCACAGTTTCGGCTGCATTCTCCGCTTCGCTTTCGGAGCAGGTCTCGGCCTCTGAATCGTTTTCCGATGCGGTTTCTGCTCCACTCTAGTCGTGTACAGCAGCCCTCGCTTCACCTCTTTCACTTCGTTCTGTTACAAATAATAGAATATGAGTAAAAACAGTAATAAAATAAGTATAATTACATAGCAGTGTTCTATCTTACGATTTTCATTAGTGTCTTCACTGTCAGAAGACTCCGTGTTTTATGACTGTCTTCTTGCGCGCGGCACAGGACTCCAATCGTCGTCGTTGCTATCTGAAGGCAGGTTCTTCACGACTTAATCTATAGAACAAATGTACATCACCAGCAATGCTATGAATGATATCCTTTTGTAAAAGACCAAAGTAACATTCCACAATCATTTATCTTACCTTGCGAACTCTGCTTTCAATAACTCCTCCATAGCACTTCTATTAGATTTTGTTGTCCCAAAAATTGCGTACAGACTTTTATCACACGTTTTTAACACACGTTTGAATGCTAAGTCTTTATTTCTGGTATTTTATACCAAACAACTCGAGGTGTCAGCGAAGACTGACGTCTGCCGGCAAAACGCGCGCGACAGGAAATGCCTCCTAATTGGTTTCAGGTAAAATAACGCCACCTATTTCGCGAGTCTTCGGCGCGCTTCCACCGTAACGGGGGTGTGATTTGGCGGGAGAAACATCCGTGGCGGAATATGACAATGCAGCGGGATTTCCCCCAGGTCCGAGGCGCCGCGGCCGGTCGCGGGCCGCCTGGCCTCGCATCGCGGGCCCTTCGGAAACTCGGGGTTTATGGTACCCGCAATAACTATTGAGGCCGTAAAAGAAAGGCTCGAAGGAAAAACATGCTTTGTTCAAAATTCAATCACGAAGAGAACGGCATTTAGCAGCTGTCGAAGGCTGGAGTGCCAAAATAACTGCGCGCGGCTACCTATGGCATAACATTCAAGGCCCATTTATATTATCTAGCCAAATCTTTCTGGCTATCAGAGACCTTGGCAACTTGGATGTAGATAGGAATTATCGACTAGAAACATACAAACCCCCAAAAACGCGATAGAAAGTATTTATTTTAAAAAACCGGAGGTGGGTACCCGGGTACCCTGGTTATTGAACAATGTAGGTATTTTTTATTATTGACATAAGGGTTAAGGCGTCTTGTTACCAATCCAGACACTCAGGCGCTCAGGCACACAGTGGGGCAAAGTGAGAAGTTTGTGTCAAAATGAAAGAACTTTTGATAGAAATGAGATAGAGCGATGATTTTTTTTTAAATTAAAGCTGAAAGATTGCAGATTAAGGGAAAATTAATGAAATTATGGTACGAAAGTTTTTTACTTTTGAAAATCTGTGTTAAACTCAAAATCGCTTTTTTTCAAAATCCTGAGGGGGTAGACAAATTTTGCGAACGGATTTGAAATCAGCGCGACAAAATATATAAGAAATGATGTATAACAAGTAATGGAAAAACTTCAACCACGAATTATAACGGAAAAACCGAAATTTTCGTCGAAAATGCCAACTTTGACTTAGATTTTCAAGGTCAAATTTTTTTTTTTATACATTCTAAACATTTTTCCCTTAATCTGCAACATCTTAGCTTTAACCTCCAAAAAGTCCCATACCTCTACCGTATTCCTATCAAGAGTTCTACGATTTTGACACAAAAAAGAGCAGTTTGACCCACTGTGCGCCGCTCCCAAGATGCACTTTTCTATCATTTCCACGACGTAGAAGTCTTCTACGCTCGACAGCTCTCCAACGCTGACTTCCATGCTCGTCTTACCGAACACTTTCATCTTCTCTCCAGTAGTGGAGCGAATGTCGGTCTCTGTCCTTTGGAAGTCCTTCCTCGGACACAATTGCTTTTCCAGAAGGTTGATTGGAGAACCTGTATCTAGGATAATTTTACACGATTTTCCGTTAATTTTTCCACCTATGTAAATCTCGTCGACTGGATTCCATTTCCACCCAGTCGCCTCCTGCATCGCCACACTCTTGACGACCGGGGGACTGTCCATTCCGGTCCGGCGTCTCCCCCTTACGCCGTCCTCTTCCCGTTTCCCTCCTGTGGTTTCCTCCTTTTGTTTGATCATTCTTAGCCCTGAAACAATCCTTCTTCAGGTGGCCTGTTTGGCCGCACAACCAGCATCTCGGTGCCCTCGGTGTGTCGACCGTATTGTTCTCAGGTTTTTCGAATTGCCCCTGTTTCGCTTTCGTCTTTTCGGAGTTTCGCTCTCGCGATTCGGTCGCGGAGCCACGAGACATCTTTTCGATAGTCCCGATTTCGAGGGCTCTGGTCACGGCGGTTCTCAAAGAGGAAAAACCGCCTAGTCGCAGTTCCCGCTGCATTACCGGGTTTATCAATGCTGTGACGAATTGAGACGCGGCTAATTTATCCCGGGTTTCCGTCGGCAATCATAACACTACTCTTCTTTCTTGCGGGTGTTCTTATCCCTCTGTGAATTGTCCCTTGTATTTCGCAAGGCGGCGCACGTGGACCACTTTACACTTCTTCCTAGGCGAACGTCGAATCCTGTAGACGACGTCGTTGATCCGGTCCACCACTGTATACGGGCCTTCCCAATCCGCTTGTAATTTTGGGCACTTCCCTTTCACTCTTCGCGGTTGGTACAACCACACTTGTCCTCCGGGCTGAAATTCCACCGCGAGGACGCGATTGTCGTACCACTTCATTTTCGAACTGTAAATGTCCAGACGGCGTCGAACGAATTCGTCGATCTTCTTCATTTTTCCTCGGACCCATTCGGAGTATCCTCGTTCAACGTCCTCGTCTTCTTCCACTTCTGGGGGCAGTCCTCTCCATAATTGCAAGGGTAGACGCAGTTCCTGGCCATACAGGATCACCGCTGGCGTTAGTTGTGTAGCCTCATGTCGTGCTGACCTGTATGCTAGGAGGAACATGGGAATCCATTCGTCCCAATCTCGTTGGTGCTCTGAAACAAACATTGCAAGGTATTGGAGCAATGTTCTATTCAAGCGTTCTACTAAACCATCAGATTGAGGATGCAGAGGAGTTGTTCGTATTTTCCTAACTCCCAGCAGTTTCAGCAATTCTTTGAACACAGAGGATTCGAAGTTTCTTCCTTGGTCTGTGTGTATCTCCAATGGTATACCATGACGACACACTACGTTGTGCAGAAGAGCTCTTGCCACTGTGACAGCTCGCTGGTCCGGCATCGCGATTACTTCCGGCCATCGGGTAAAATAGTCCGCTACGACCAGCATAAACCTGTTCCCGGCCTGGGACCTCGGGAGTGAACCCACAACGTCCAGGACAAGCCTCTCGAACGGAGCTCCCACGTTGTATACCTTGAGGTTCCCTGCTCCCTTCTGACGCGGTCCCTTCTTCGCCGCACAGATGTCACACTTCCGGCACCACTCTTGAACGTCCTGTCGACCCGTAGACCAGAAGAACTGTTGGCGGATCTTTGCGGATCTTTCGATCACTCCGAAGTGTCCAACTGCTGGCGCATCATGGAATTCCTCCAGTACTTTTGCCACCTTTTCGCGTGGCACCACCAAAAGCCACGAGAACCGTCGTGCCATCGTGGGACTCCCATTTCCTGAAAAGCAAACCTTCGTGAATTTCCAGCGAGTCCCAGATTGACCAGTAATATTTCAACTGTGGTGAAAAACTAGCAACGTTTTGCCAGTCGGGTTTCTCTCCTTCCTCCTTCTTTTTCAGGATGAAACCGATCGATTCATCCTTCTCTCGACTCTGTTCCCACTCGTCCTTTTTTTCGTCGCAGAAGATCCTGTGAACTGTGGTCTGTACTTCTGCTTCTGTTTCCCTTTTTTCTAGTCGATCACAGTTCTTGCAATTTTCTTCGATACAGGGTCTTCTAGAGAATCCATCGGCGTTTCCGTGGACTTTTCCGTTTTGTTACGTTTTTGTACAGACATATTTTAGGTTTACAGTAGAACAATATAACATGAACATTAACAAGTAACAGGATAACAAAAATTAGTGATGCAAGGCAATGAGGTACTCGGTAACACGTCCACCCTCAATGGCGTTCGTTTCTCAAGTGACAGCTTGACAGGCGATCGACCAGATCGCCTTCTTCTTGCTGTCACTTTTGTCTTCTGCTGCGAGCACCAGCGGGCCATGGATTCTATCCATAGGGTGCTCGCAACAATATGTAACTATCACCCTCATTTTACTGGTCCTAATATTCATTACTGTAAAATTCAATGTAATGTTTCCTCAAAATTCTTTTTTAAGGTGCAGCAGAACACATGGAAATGGCAGTGAATAGAAAAAAATACAGAGCTATCTGTTTACGTAAGTGCACATCCATATCTATTTTAAGTGTATATCCTGCATAATTTGTGTATTCTGTATATTGGACCTCGTACTAACATGTTCTTGTATCTATTGTAAGTGCATATATTCTCCCTGATAACCATCTGACGCCAATCTGACATCAGATTGGTAGCAGGGTCTGGCATGAGAGCGCAGAATCTGACGTCAGAACCGCAATCGTCTGTGTCCGCATTTGGTTGCGTTCTGAGGTACAGATTCTGATGTCAGATTCTGATGTCAGATCGGCAGCAGATGGACAGCAGATTCTGCCGTCTGCTAGGCACAGCCAACAGCGCCATCTGAGGGCCAGAATTGGCAAACTAACCTAAATTATTCTACACCTAAGAAATTGGTGTATTCCTACCAATCCCTTTATAATAGCGGAACGCATTGCGAAAATGGCGTGAAATCATAATAAAATTTCAAAACTTTCAACAATAGCATCCGTTTCATACTTAAGTATAAAAGTTAAAAATGGAGTGTGGTAAGAAAAAAGAGACCAACAAATACGCGGTATTCCCAGCGGTCACCCATCCAAGTACTCTTAACCCTTTCGCTACGGCAGTGTGCTCCGTCGGAGTGACACCGTTGAACGGACCACCGTGCCGCCGGAGTAGCGACACTGAACCAGAGTTGGACATTAGTCGAATAAATTTTGATTCGACTAAATTTTGATTCGACTAAATTTTTATTCGAACGATCTCGAATAAAAATTTCGAATAAAGTGTAGTTATTCGAGAATAACGAATAATAATTTATTCGAAAATATAGAATAAATTCTTAGTCGAATAAATTTGTATTCGTTATTCGTTATTCGTTATTCGAAGGACCTCCGTGGCGACTAGGCGACACGAATAAGCGTGGGTCAGAACCCGAGCCGCTCCGTCTGGGGTCCCGAGGCCCTCGGCCTCTGGTCGGGCCGAGAGGGGATTATGAGACAAGGGGAACGCTTTCCGAATGTACCTACCACCCCTACCGGGGGCTACTCGATATTCCCGTACCATATATCTTCAATTTTAACAAATTTCACACGGTTATAAATTCCGTTCCGTATATTTCACAATAGAGGTTGAAGATCTTGTAATAACGTATAATATTACAAAACTGATGCACTAAACACCATTAAATATATAAACAAACAGATGACAAGTACAAATAACAAATCGAATATGAAACAGCGATGTATACAAAGTGAATGGGCTTGATAAGTGAATAATTACAAAATTTGACAAATCTAATTGAGGGCTACATCTCTTTGATTTACGGTCTTATGGAATGCTAATTGAACTGTTACCCCATTTTCGTATTTATGTTATTTTGGAAAAGTGGAAGGGATGTATACTGGGTGGAATAATTTTTAATATCAATTTTTAATATTCCAGCTCTTACAGATTAGAGGACATTTGTCATGAATATCGTAAATTTGTTGTAGGCAATCGTGTAAAAAATTCCACCTTGTTTCACCTTGTACCCCCTTAACGTGTATTCTCTTCAAATTAGATTTATAATTTACTGACCTTATTGTTCCTTGCATATATACTTCTTTTGACAAACATTTCATGCAGCAAGTCTTTCACGCGGCATCCCCATGCGTTCCAATAATTTTGAATCTTTGAGTATGTTTAACAGTAATGAGTATGTTTCGTCAAGAATATGCTCCCATTCGCTTGCGGAGCGGTATCTGTCCCCACACGTGTTTTTATAATTAGTGTGACGACTGTGAAGATTGTATTTCCGAAAATATGGTAAACTGATTGAAATGTGTTGTATGTTAATAGAAAGAAGCAGAGTATTATGTGTGTTTTCTGATTGTTTAATATTATTATTATAGTATATTTTAATTTTTGTTTCTTTGTTTATGTAAGAATATACAAAGTGTTTATTTTTGTTTTTTTGTTTATGTAAGAAAGACAAAGTGTTTACGTACATTTATTATATAATACATTTAATCCCGTTTATGTTAATAATAATAATAATTTTTGTCAGGCTGTAATTGATTTCTATAAAACCTAATAATCAGTCAGTAATTTTGTTAATTCATACACCTTTCTAGAAAGAGAAACAATATAATTGAATTTAACATGTATTATGAAAATAAGTTTTTTTCGGAAGTCTTACAAAGGGAAGGTAATATGTCCCCCTAACAAAAATCATAAAAAATTCAGACTGACAGGCTCAAGTTAAAAGTTCTCATGACATTGAAATAGATTCAGGTAACTATGGCCCATACGGTTAAAGAGATATTTGTTCAGTATTTCATTTTGTTACAAATATTTTTCTTAATAAAGATTGAGCGCAGTGGGTTACGTGCGGTCTAAAAATATTTTTCTTTACAAAATATTCATGCATTCCTAGATTTGGAGATATGGACCTGTGAGGCCAAACATGTGCAATGGTGTAATTTATTTTACGTGTGCACTGTAGGATTATTTACGGTCCGAATTACGTCGTTCTTGGTGTTATTTTCGCCGAAAAAACATAAGGAATCGTTTGGCGTCGTTTTTGTGACGATCTGATGAGAAATGCGGAGCCCGAAATTTCTCACTTCTTAATCGTTTTTTTTCGCCACGGGGTATCGGGCGGTTCACCCTACACTCGACAAGCGTTCCCCTTGCCCCATAATACCCCTCGGTCACCGGTCGGGCCGAGGACCATGGGAGTCGAGCCCAAGCGGCTTATTCGTGACGCTCAGTCGCCACGGAGGTCCTCCGAATAACGAATAACGACATTTTATTCGAAATTTTTATTCATTATTTACGAATAACTCCACTTTATTCGAAATTTGTATTCGAGTTCATCGAATAAAAACTTAGTCGACTAAAAATTTATTCGTTAATCGCGAATAACTCCATTTTATTCGAAATTTTTATTCCAAGATTCGTCGAATAACAATTTAGTCGAATAATGCCCAACTCTACATTGAACGGAGCACTGCGCTGAAAAGTGTGCATGTTGCGCTTAGGTAAACTGGTGTTCGGACTTACAACTTTCGGTGCAGCCTCATTATTCTCCGAATCGTACGATTCTTTATGTGTCATGGTCAAGTGGTATCACGCGGATGTCGTCTATAGGCGACGCTCGTACACACAGGTCGCCACGCGGATGTCGTCTATAGGCGACGCTCGTAGCGAAAGGGTTAACTGCGCCCAATACCGCTTAACTTCAGTGATCGGACGAGAACTTGTGTTTTTCTGGCACAGAATGATCGTTTGTAAAAATTTGGCTCTTATTAATACTTCTTGTGTAAAAATCTTCATACTATTATATTCTAGGAACTTATTATATAGCGTTTTAGTCGAAAAGAGTCGATGTTCCGTGGTATAAGTATCTGTTTAAACTACAAATGATATCAATATTAAATAACTTACCTAACGCAATTCTTTTTACATGTTGTATTTATTTTTTATACATTTTCTGTGTACTTTACTGACATGGTAGTAGAATTGGACAGAGTTTAAATGTATTCCACAGGAATTAAAGGTTAATGTTATGAATTTATTATATAAATTAATTTATTTTCACAATTATACAGGGTGTAAACAGTATACGTAGCAATATTTTAGGGGGTGGTAGGGGAGGTCCAATGGAACATAAAAGTCCTATGACATAATATTCGATCTGTCTCCATTTTACAGTAATAATGCCCTAAAGTTTGCACCATGCGTTTGAAACGGGTAGTAGCTCGCGCATATTGGTGAGACCAACACATTGAAACAGGGTATTGACTTCTGATCTTTCATGTAATTCCCAAAGTGGTGTGTTTTTCGGAAGGAAAGACTCTTAAGAGTGATCCTCCAGCGACTCGACTCAAGGAGATGCCGCATCATATCCCGTGGCGAAGACAACACACCATGATGCTTCACCGCAAGTTTATGGCTTCCGACCCTTGAAGGGGTTTGAATACCTATTAAGAAC
The DNA here is from genome assembly GCA_929113495.1 of Andrena minutula. Taxonomy (NCBI): domain Eukaryota; kingdom Metazoa; phylum Arthropoda; class Insecta; order Hymenoptera; family Andrenidae; genus Andrena; species Andrena minutula. The sequence continues at coordinate 45,163,011 of OV815993.1, read as the reverse complement.
TAAACTCTTTCAGCTCCGCATTTCTCATCAGATCTCTGCGAAAACGACGGCAATCGATACCTTTCGTCATCGTTTGGTTGTCATTTAAAGTGAATTACGAGTAAAAGATAAATCGAGGCAAATCATGTCAAACGTAAAAAAGTGAATACACATTTTTTTTAAAACAGAATCGAAAATAATAATTATTTGAAGTGAGAGGACAAGAAATACGTAGATTTCGTTTTCAAATATCGCTTAAATGAAAAAGTAATGTAACAGGAAATAAACAAAACGTGATCATAGTTCGTTATTGTGATAAGAATCCGTAGTTTAATAACGGCCAACACTGTTGCTGATGATGAATAAGTCTGTTTAAAACCCCCGAAGACAAAATTTAGGTACGGAAATTTAGATAAATATCGCCGGAAATAAGCTATAGCCTGCGTTAAATTTAATAACTAATAATCACCAATAAAGTAACTAAAACTCACTCTTTCGGAAATTCACCTGCAGCTTGAAAACCTGCGTCACTAGGTCACTGAACTGATGCTGGTCAGCGACGGATGCGTCCAGTGCACAGCTGGTCCCAGGTACGCGGCACTAACCAAAGTAAAAGGGTCGCAACGTCAATTGCGATTGGGTTAATGTAGATAACGAATATTCACTTCACTGCACTCTTACTAACACTGATCACTTAATTTATTTTTCATGGAACGCGTTCATACCTTATAAAAATTGGTGAAAATGAATTTTCACTTGGCGTCCGGTGCCGTGGATATAGCTGCCCAAATGCTCGTACAGCTGTAATTGCGTCTCCGTTGTTCTAGGTTTATGCTCGGAACAACGCGTAATACACTTGTGTAGAAAACACTTCTCTGACGCGATTGCAAACTGACAGGATTTTTCCAAGCAAGTTCCTCTACTCCAAGTAGTTTTTCTCGTTCCATTATGAGTTAACTCCAGGACAAGATGCTTTAGGTAAAAAGAAGCAAGCACATTTTCGAGGCACATGTGCGTTGCAGAAGTGCAACGAACGAACCATCCTACACTTTCACAAAAGCCCGCGCTCCCTTCTTTTACTGCCAATGTACCCATTGCTTAGAGATAGACAGCAGACACCACGTGTTTCGGTTCGAAAGGGTCCGAAGAAACGAGAAACAGAAAAGTCCTCGAATTGTTACAAAAGGAGAAAAGGCATACCAATCCTGTTTCCGTTTCCCGATGCCCTGAGTTCACGTTTGCTACGAGGCGGAACCAGTTAAGCCATAAATTACCCAAAACTGTAGTAAATCGTTCTCTACCAGCCTGATTAATTTTGGAGAACTAGAAATTAAAGAGTATTATCCAACATCAATACGCCTCGCGAAGAGACACAGGAAAAGAAGGGGTAGTCCGCTGACTGCGCGTAGTCCCGCCTGCTCACCCTACCGTCAAATGCAAGACAGATCCCTTATCTCTCGAGTATAAACACGCGTTCGATTTTCAAAAGAAAAGCACGCGTTGCCGTATTCCGGACCGCATATTTTGCCGGCGCGTCTAGATAGCGCAAAATATGCTAGATTTCTTCGACGGGATTTGCCACTTCTGTTAGAAGATATTTGCCTGGCCACTCGAAGAAATATGTGACTTCTTCACGACGGCGCCCCAGCCCATATGGGAAGAGCTATACCAGCTATGGAACGAATATGGGGGAACCGAATAATTGCACGGAATGGTACGGTTGCGTGGCCACCAAGAAGCCCAGATTTAAATCCAATGGATTTTTACGTATGGGGCCACATGAAGTCATTAGTATACACGGACATCGAATTTGAAACCTTAGAGGAATTGCAAGGTAGAGTATTTCATGCTGGTAACGTTATACGCGAGCAGCCTGGAATATTCGCCCGCGTTCGCGACAATTGGTTACGTCGGTGTCAGGCGTGTCTGGATGCAAACGGCAACTATTTCGAGCATCTTTTGTAAATAAATGTAGGTAACGAAATTTGCATTTCTTTACTACACATTCAGGTCAGAGTAGCCACGCATTGACAGCAGCTTGTTGCGTGACAGTTTAGTCACACTAAAAGAAAAGAAACAGTTTTATCACTTTCTGAAAAAAAAAACAACACGTTTTGCAGTCACTTCGTCAAAGGAATTTACTTCCATGTAAATCAATGCATTTTTCGTGAGCATCAAAACTGTCATGCAACAAATTGCCACCACTGCACGCCTGGCCTAAGAACACGTGTAGAGTTTTCGTTCACTTGTTTCTTATTTTCTAGCTGACGACCCTAAGTGCCTCCGCTACTCCAAACAGATCCTCAATGGGACCGCTACTGTAAGGGGCCCGTAGTTACTTGCTTACTGTGTCATCTTGAACAGCTCACAACGGGCGGTCTTTGTGCTACGGCTCATCTGTGTGCGTGTAGCGACGATCTTTTCCACAAACATCTCCGATGTTTAAACCTTTATAACAGCGAAACTATACGAGATACAACAAAATGTATTCAGACCATTTTACTCTACTGGTGGTCTTCAATGTATGTGCAAAATTATGGAATCTTGCGACTATTAGTTTAGCATATAGACATGTTAACTTTGAGGCATTATTACTGTAAAATGGAGACAGATCGGACATTATGTCATAGGACTTTTATGTTCCATTGGACCTCCCCTACCACCCCCTAAAATATTGCTACGTATACTGTTTACACCCTGTATAATAAATTAACTTATTTTCACAATTTAACCTTTAATTCCTGTAGAATACATTTAAAGTGTGTCCAATTCTACTACCACGTCAGTAAAGTACACAGAAAATGTAAAATTAAATACAACAGGTAAAAAGAATTGCGTTAGGTAAGTTATTTAATATTGATATTACTTGTAGTTTAAACAGGTACTTATGCCACAGAACAACGACTCTTTTCGACTTAAATGTTATATAATAAGTTCTTAGAATATAATAGTATGAAGATTTTTAAACAATAAGTAAAAAAAAAAAAAATTTTACCAACGATCATTCTGTGCTAGAAAAAAAAGACAAGTTCTCGTCCGATCACTGAAGTTAAGCGGTATTGGGCGCGGTTAGTACTTGGATGAGTGGACCGCTTGAGAATACAACGTGTATTTGTTGGTCATTTTTTTCTTACCACACGTTAGTTTACCAATTCTGTGCCAATGTACAGTGGGTCCAGGGACAGTGTGGCCAATGTGTTCCTCGCTGCTGATTGGTGCCGCCATTTTCAGGCAACTTCCGGCAGATCTTATGTATAGATAGTATACATATATACCTACACATTCTCAAGTTGTACTTCTTACAACTTCAGAGTTATACTCTATATCGCGCGCTTGATCAGGCTGGAACTGAAAATGGCGGCTTCCGGCTCATTGGCCACACTGTCCCTGGACCAGGGTTTGGAGGACCCCGGCGTGGCACCACACCTACAGGAGCGGTGTTAATGTGTGCGTGAATTGACGCTGGCGCCAAGCCAGCCACGTGGCGACATTGCGAAACGAATGTGACGTCACAGGTGGACCCTGTGCCACGTAAAAAGTGTGCTTCGGAGGACCCCGGCATGGCACTTCGAAATTTCAGGCAGGGTCCACCGGCCACCGCTGCTATTGGTCAGAAGGAAAAAACCAATGACGGCCAATCAGCGTCGCCGGGGAAATAGGTTGTCGACGCTGATTGGCCGCGGTGTCACTCGCTTGGCGCTGGCGTCGGTTCGTCTCCAATCGAGTAGTAATTCCTGTACGCGCCCGTCACGCATTTGGCTTGGCTTGGCGTTGGCGTCGGTACATTTGTGACGTCACATTCGTTTCGCGATGTCGTCACGTGGTTGGCTTGGCGCCAGCGTCAATTCACGCACACATTACCACCGCTCCTGTAGGTGTGGTGCCACGCCGGGGTCCTCCAAACCCTGCCCTGGACCCACTGTATGCCAATGTGGAGATCGGGCTACCCCCTCCTAGCGGACTGCGCAGGAGTGGGGATCGTCAAACTGCGTGCGTACAGTCCGGTGCGGACTCGCCCTTGTCTGTCGTTGGCGCTTGTCCTATCGAGTCGTAGAATCGACTCAGCGATTTTGTGATCCCTTTGTTCGTGCATGACGTTTGTTGCACGACGAAGTTAATAAATGTTTCTAGTCTCGCTGATCCAGCTCACGGTTACTTCCTCCTATTATTCAAATACTACAGCGGTGGTAGGGCTGCCGGGAATCTTGAGTATTACATTTTCCCAACCACTTATCCTACACCAAGCTAGTGATCCTCTAGAGCAGGCCTGCACAGCAAGGCTGTGGCGGGCAAGAGCGATCTCGATTGCTCGTGAGCAAAGCGAAGAGCGACGCCGCGAGCAGTTCCCCCACCCTGTGGCCAATAGCTGTCGTAGTATGCGTGTAAACTGTAAGGTGTGTTGCTGACGTCCAGCGGCACACTTCACTCACAAACACTCCCCACCACGGCACTCACGGCACTGTTGCTCATGAAGGCGTGGCTTAGTACTTTTCGATGCTCTTTCCTTACGCGCCCAAAAATTTTGGCCCGGCGGGCATTCAGCTGTGCACGCCTGCTCTAGAGACTGATCGGAGCAACGGGTATCGTCGCTGATTGGTTGCCGCCATTTCGATCAAACGCGGAAGTAGACAGAGAAAGAACCCGTAAAAAAGAAAGAGACAGAAATACGGATAGAAAGAGATAGATAAACAATCAGCTTGGAGAGCAGACTACTTAATGAATGTTTAGCTTATGTTATTTCCGGTTTCGCCCGAAATGGCTGCGATTATAACGATCAGTCCCTAGAGGATCACTATGCCAAGCAGACGGCAGAATCTGCTGTCCATCTGCTGCCGATCTGACATCAGGATCTGACATAGAATCTGCACCTCGGAACGCAGCCAAATGCGGGCACAGACGACTACGGTTCCGACGTCAGATTCTGCTGCCAGATCTGGTTATTAGGGCTGTATTATTTCTGAATTATATAAATGAAATAAATTGTTATCCAGTTTGATCTTCTTTTGAAAACGATTTACTTCCTTAAATTTTTATTAAATCGAACCAATACCGTCGAACGTCCCAAAAACGCCTGTTTAAAAACGTTTTTAAACGTCTTGGGTAGGTCCGATACAGGCGTTTTCTGGACGTTTTAAAAACGTACTGGTTTGTGAAAATGGACGTTTTTAGGACCTTTTCTGGACCTTTTCTGGACGTTCGTGGACGTTTTTAAGACATCCTGAACATCTGGCCTGGACGTTTTTAAAACATTTTTGTGCTATCTGTGTGTAACTCTTATTTTCCTTCATTCCCAAAGATTTTTCTTCGCAATGGCTTTGATTTTATTACAATCTAAGGTCCACTGAAGACTCCTATTGAAGTCCCGCGTCTTTTTCTCCTTCCAATTTTATGTTATCACCCTCCAAAATTAAGCGTTCCGTTTTACCTTACTCTCCTCTAACTCGAGACTGGAGGTGAAGAAATAGGCATGTTCCAGATATCTGCCAGATAACTCTAACTGGCAGATATATGGAGGTGAAGAATCGGCCGTAAGCCATTGGTAATACTCTTAAACATTTACTAAACAATTTAGAAGTCTGCATACATAGTATGTATTTACATAACGTGCTGAATGTACATACATATCTACAATTCTGCGCAAAGCGCAAAATAATTTCTGTTCAATGATACATGAGAAATCATTAATTTTGAAGAATATTCATACATTGCTACCAACATATATGTGTATGCATGTACATATATGAATGGTAACGGGATGTGTTGCCGAGATAAATGCGTTTCTGCAGATTTGATAAACGATAACAAAGATTGTTCTTTCGCAGCCGACGTATTAGATACCTGTTTGATAGGAATCAAGAGATAATTAATGATAGTTTTATGGTGACGGCATGTGCGTCAATCCGTTAAAGAAAATATGCCATTGGGGTCCGCTTACTGCTCTTGGTAGGTGAATCGAAAGTATCAGTTTTACATCTGTTTATGATTGTACTCCGAACAAAAGAATGTGTTTATTGGTTTGGAATGAGCGCAGCAATAAATACACCGAATAAAATCTGCACACTTTGGTTATGTTCCGTCATTACGCGAGAGAGAAATTGAGCGTCAAGTATCGTCGGGGATAAACTTGACATATAATCATTTGCATTTTATTTTATACTATTCACTACAATAATATTCCGTGATCTTTAAATAGTCTCCCGAAAGTTTTGCTTTTTATTCTCCGTTCAGTAATGATTTATGTGTGAATGTTTTGTACACGTGTATTAATATAAATATGTCACTTAAACGCAACTAACTATTTTACTTCAGTCTGCCTTCATTAATATTTTCTTCTTTATGATGTTTTCTTTTTCAGGAATTATAAAAATAATCACTTTGATGACAATACATTGTAGTAGACAATGGTGGCCACCGCAGGAGAGCTTCTCTGGAGCAATTAATTTTACTCTTTTTTTTTGTCTCAGCGGCTCTTCTCTCTTCCATTTCATCAGTGCTATTTACGAGGGACCTGGTTTCCTTTCATTACAATGGATGCCGGTATTGCAATATATATATATCGAAGGATAATAAATGAAATGTACATACGATACTTGAGATGAAAGCATGTTTTTCTTTTTAGGAAAAGGCAACAGATACACAATTTTTACAATATTGCTCTGTCTGTGAAGGCTATAAAGCACCAAGATCTCATCATTGCAGAAAGTGTGAGATTTTGTATAATTTGATAAAGTTGATCTCTCGTGTAGTTTATTATGAGTTATTTCTTGCTTTTTAGGTAGTCGTTGTGTAATAAAAATGGATCATCATTGTCCATGGATAAATAATTGCGTGGGACATTACAACCATGGACATTTTACAGCATTTCTAGCAAGTGCGTTTAGTGGATGTTGTGTTTCTACTTTTACACTAGTTTCTTGGCTAACAACTGTACTATCTTTAAAACCGTTATCGTTCCCACCACCTTCTGTATTTATTCTCATGTTAGTAATTTTCAGTATCGGTTTGTCAATTGGTGTTATTCTAGCAGTGGGAACATTACTATACTTTCAGGTAAAATATTAATATCATTATGGAATTTATAGTTTATATATAGTTATGCTTTCTATATCTTTTCTAGATGTTAGCTATAATCAGAAATCGAACAGAAATAGAAGCTTGGATTTCAGAGAAGGCTTACTATCGAAGATTTGGAACTAGAGACAAATTCATTTATCCGTATTCAAAAGGATGGCGTTTCAATGTCCAGCAAGTTCTCACATGGGACTGTACTCCAGTGGGCGATGGAATTAATTGGCCCATAATAGATGGCTGTGACCAATACACATTAACAGTAATTTCTTCTGTTTGATTCAAAATAGATATAATTTCTGAATAACTCGATGAAAGCTTAAAGTACGGTCACTTCCACAATACTTCAGCGAGAGCAATTAGCACAGAAGAAAGATAAACGGAAGAGGGCTAAAACTTATAGAGTCGTAGAAGAAGCATCTGGATCATGGGTGCCGTTAAGACACGGTTGGGGTGTATTTTGTCACCCACCTTGTACGGATGAACCGCGTGTTAAGCTCAAAGTCGGCGACATTGTACTCGTAACACGATGGAGGAAGTATGTTTGAAATGCATTTTAAGTAGCTAATTATTCAGTTTTGTATACATATATGTGTATTGGAGAATGGATACTCTCTTTTGCAGATACTGGTTGTTTGGAGAAAAGAAACGAGACAATGAGAATGAAAAGCAAATACGAAAACGGGGTTGGTTCCCACGCCCTTGTGCAATTGAAGTAATTGAAAATGGAGTGTATTCTTCCGCTTTAACGAAATTGGATTGAAACATCCCTTCTTTCTATATAGAATTTCAATGTATTTATATATACCACTGAACAAACTATGATATTTTTGTCTAGTATATTTCATATGTATTAATGATGAATGAGTGGTCGTGTGTGTCAATAGTCAGTAATGTGAAATAAGGTTTACATGCAACAAAGTGTGGAGCATTTGAGATGCCAGTCAGTAGGATGTAGTATGTATTGTACAAAATGAAACAAAATTTGATAATATTAAGATATGTAATTAGCACAAAGCAGGTATTATATTTTTTTTTTCATAAAAACTCACCAGAGTATATAACGTAAGTACAGTAAAGTCTCGTTAGCCGCTCGATTTGCTCAACACAATACTGACTTTTCGCTATCCCCACCACTTCTCGCTCACTCTTGTCCGGTGAAGGCGAGAGCGAAATGGAACGCGAGCGAGCGAAGGCACTGAAAGCGAGCGTGGAAAGTACGAGACAGACGACGCGTTGATGTTTTGTCTCGCTCCGTCTTTCGGACGCCGCAACACTCCGTCCTTTGCGCGCGCGACGGGCGTGCGCAATGGTCGCAAGCGGTTAGCCTTGTTTCACACATCACGGCACGGCACGGCAAAACATGTGACGATCTTATAGAAATTTGCCGTCATTGCGGTCAATTGCCGTGCCGTCACGTGTGAAAGGTCTTCATATGATTTTTGTTCCTTTCGCCGTATAAACGGCGCCGTTTCCGTGCCGTGCCGTCACGTGTGAAACAAGGCTTACGGTGACTGCGAGAACCGTTTCGCAAAATCTTGACGCAGGCCCGGCTGAAATCCTTTTTGCGCCCTAGATGAACATGTCAAATTGCGCCCATTATTAGATTTATTAGAGTTTATTGATGACCTTAATCTGAATTTTTATTCGGGTAATTATTTACTTTAGCGATTCCTCACCGATTTTGATGAAACTTGGCTATGTTGTAAAACTCCACATTCTGAGCAACTTTTTCCTATACATATTACCCCCGCTCGGCCTTAGTTACCGAGATATTTGCGAAAAACTTCTGTTGATTTATTCCGACGCAACGGACACAGTGATCAACTTGAGGTGGTTGGTCATCGGGGGGATGTGTTTATTCCCGCTTGCTGGACACCTCGGGGCGTGAAGCACGTGGAAATGTAATTGAAAAAAATTACTTTCGTTTTGAAAAAAGTTACTTTCTTTTTTTCAATCACATTACCACGTGCTATCCACCTCGGGGCTTCGCTTCGCGCCCCGAGGTGTCCAGAGGCAACGATAAACACATCCCCCAGATGACCAACCACCTCAAGTTGATCGCTGTGTCCGTTGCGTCGGAATAAATCAATAGAAGTTTTTCGCAAATATCTCGGAAACAAAGGTTCGTCATTAGTTTTGTCCCATGCTGGCGCATACGTTGCCACGAACGTGTACTGTAGATAGGTTTACGGCAGAATACATTGTAGCAGTAGCAGTAGTTTTTCGCAAATATCTCGGAAACGAAGGTCGAGCGGCGGTAACATGTATAGAAAAAAGTTGTTCAGAATCTTGATCTTGATAACATATTCAAAAATCATTGAAATCGGTGAGGATGGAATATTTCTAAATAATTACCAAAAAATATTTTTGCGAATATCTCGGAAACTAAGACCGAGCGGGGGTAACATGTATAGGAAAAAGTTGTACAGAATCGTGTCCCCGGCAACATATCTAAATTTCATCAAAATCGGTGAGGAATCGCTAAAGTAAATAATTACCTTTATTCGTAGTTTAAAACAGTTGCAGAACAATTTGTAATATTGTATTTTCAAGTTTATTTTCAACAATATCAGCAATGAAAATTCCATTTTGCACCTCTATATATATATACTTTCTTTGGCTATATACATACTGATCGCTGCCTGTAAGCTTGGCTTGTCTCCATAAGCAAAATTAGGCGACTGCCTAGGGTGGAAAGTCGACAAGAGGTGCAAAATGGAATTTTCATTGCTGATATTGTTGAAAATAAACTTGAAAATACAATATTACAAATTGTTCTGCAACTATTTTAAACTACGAATAAAAATTCAGATTAAGGTCATCAATAAACTCTAATAAATCTAATAATGGGCGCAATTTGACATGTTCGTCTAGGGCGCAAAAAGGATTTCAGCCGGGCCTGCGTCAAGATTTTGCGAAACGGTTCTCGCAATCACCGTAACCGCTTGCGACCATTGCGTACGCCCGTCGCGCGCGCAAAGGACGGAGTGTTGCGGCGTCCGAAAGACGGAGCGAGACAAAACATCAACTTTACTGTATTCTTGAGTATGTATGGGGTGATCGTTTTAATAATTTGTATGCTACATTTGTAATATATTTCTGCATACTGAACACAATAATTTATCCTTTTACAAATGTAGCATAGAATATATATACAGGGTCATCCGTTAAAACTGCAACCTACGCGCGCGCGAACAGGTAAAATGGCAACAGCGCCTCACGGACGCATTCCACTACAACCATGCATCGGCCTAGCGGAGAGGTGCCAGCGGCCGCTGGACAGCAGTGATACCCGAACTTTGAAAATTCTAGAATGGTCTCCTTCAAATTAACGTCGCAAAGAGCTAGGTAGTAGGAATTTCCCAGCCCAGAAAATCGAAGCGCACACTCCGCTTTTATGATCGGTTTACCACTCGCACCCCAGATTACTGTAATAAGGTTTGAAAATAATGTCGACTGATCTCGTACCCGTCTCAATTTAAATACAGCGCTGGTGTATGCGTTTATTCATTTATATCCGTTCTGCTAAATGATTTTCGTGCTCTTGGCGGGGCGCCATGATAATCTTGCCCGGGGGCGCCAAGTCTGCTAAAGCCGCCCCTGACTGCTGCGCTATACCCTTGTACGCAGAGATTTTTCGCCATCTGCGTGTATAAACCACAATAATGGCGCATTTAAAAAAATGACACTAATGGAAGCCGATACAAGCGTGAGTAGGTAGCTGAAAGGTTAAAACATTCAGACACAAAAATTCTAGAAAAAATTCAAACACCGCTACAATCAAAGACACGTGTGATCTGTACATGCACTGCATTAAGGATAAAATTATAAAAATGAAAATAAGAACAATAGATTCTGAAGTTTGCAGAAATAACACATAATTGTATAAAAATTAATTTTTCAATTTATGAAAGTAATGATACAGAAAAAACTAGCCTGTTGTTTATCAACACCATGAATTTTAAATAGAGGATTAAATATAGTATCAAATAAACAGTTTGCAAAAGCTTTTCACAACAATTATGGTTAAAACATTTATAAAAGAAAAATTCAGTAAACGCAAAATATTTTAAATTATCCATCATTAAGAGGGAATAATTTTTCCTAATTTTTTGGCGCAGTTTGCATTCTGATACCTTTTATAGTTCAAAAGTTATACGAAAAAGAGCCCAAATTCTTCAACCCGGACCGGAAAATTTCAAATAACTCTTTGCGACGATAATTTGAAGTCCATCGTAAAATTTTCGAAGCGCGGGCGTCACTGCTGCCCAGCGGTCGCTGGCAACCCTCCGAACCCCGGGCCGGCGAATGGTTGTAGTGGAATGCGTCCGTAAGGAGGTGTTGCCATTTTTGTCTGTTCGCGCGCGCGTAGGTTGCAGTTTTAATGGATGACCCTGATATATATATTTAAACGCAATTCCGATGGTTGTAAATAGTTTATTTGTAATCATACAGCAGTAAAATACTCAAGACCATTGTTAAACGGTGCGTATCTTTTAAATTTTGCAACAAACAATATAACGACGCGAATTTGTATAGTTATACCACGGTGGAATAGGCCGGTATTCATAGTCGCTACTTATTCTTAAGCAAATGCTTAAGCATTCGTCATCCTTTACTAGCTACTAGGTTAGGAGAGGATGCCGCATGCTTAAGCATTTGCTTAAAGGTGGCCGTTCCAATAAGCGGCTACAGCCGCCAGCGACTGCGACCGGCGGCTACAGCCGCTGACGCAATGACTGCTACAATGGAAAAGCATTCATCCCAACTCCTATGGGCGGCTGCGACTGCTGCGGCCGCGCCAGGATTGCTATAGCCTATGCGCGTTTGGTTCATGAGAAGCTTTAAGGTGGAATCTCCTACACGCGATTGGTCGCTGCGATTGATCCCAGCGACTGGTCGCAGTATACTGGTGCAATGGGAAAGCATGTATCTGTTCTCCTACATGCGACTGCGATCGTCGGGTATGCGCCAGACGTAGGCGCCTGACGCGAGTCTGTTTGAGTACCAGCCTAGGCTACTCGAGAGTCAACACAATGCGAGGAGGGACTGTTTCCCATTATACCTGGTCGCAGGCTCGGCACTGCGACTACCGATCGCTAGACTCCTCCGGGAGGGAGTCTAGCGACCAGTCACACTGCGACCCATTGCCCCAGTGTGACAAAATCTCAAGAAATAAGGAAAGAAGTCAGAATTCAAAAGATATGTATTTTTATGTTACCTGTAGACTACTAATATGAGCACCTAAAAACGGTTAAAATATCATGACGCCTACTTCTGATCTGTGTACAAACACGTGTCTGTGATTGTATGAATTTTTAATCGAGTCTTTTAATTTTTGGTGATATAAAAGAAAACAATTTTTGGAGCCCCAAAATAAGTAGTGTCGATTCTGTTAAGTAATAGCAAATAATTAGTTACTTCGCGAATATTTTGCAGTTATGGATTAAATACGTGTATTCTATGTCGCACAGTGGGGGTAAATCCCCAAAAATGGGAAAAATGTAACATCCTGTATTTTGCGATTTAAAAATGCCGAATATTATTAAGGAAATTGATACTAAAAGTGTTAATATATAAGTTTGACGTTATTTAAGAAAATAACGTCAATTCGTCATGAATTAGCGTCAATAGTTCCAATAAAACTACAAGAATTTGATAAATATGCCATGGAAAGTGCAGTATTCCTATCGACACACGCGCGAAGTTCCATGATGTAGCGTGATGAGTGATGCCCTAAACGGATTATTAGCAGGCCACGGTTTACTAATGCCTAAAGTTCTTAAAGACCCCACCACGTGGTTGTTTGCCATTTAGAAATGTGGCAAACGGATATTGTAGAAACGTTCTTAGGAAAATATGAATATTACCGCTTGTAAACAACGAATGAATTGCATCTCGCTGTGAAAAATTCATCAGTGTGATCGGTTAGAGCCAGTGATGCCAGATCAAGGATAGTTCCCTCGCGAATTTCCCCCACCTCGCGTACACTACGCCGGAGCAGCGTGTTTGTGAGCTCGGCACTTCGGAGTCCAACTCACGGACATGCTGCTCTGGCGTAGTGTGCGCGAGGTAGGGGAAATTCTCGAGGGAACTATCCTTGATCTGGTATCATTGGTCAGAGAGTCTCGCCAGGGTCGCGGTTATGGTCCCGCGAGCCGGTGGTAGACAACGGTACGTGCCGGTCCCAAGTCCCTGTGTAGCACCAAGTAACAGAGCAATCAACGGATTAACTCAGGGCGAAGAAAGTTCAAACCCCTGCAAAAAAACGGAACGGTGTCGATTGTCCCTGTTCGACACCAGGTACACAAATTCTTCCCGACGAACGCTTCGAAAACAAGCAATTATTGCCTATCGTAAACGAATGAAGAAATTTCGCTTCGAAAAATTCTAAATTACCGGTTGTAAAAAATAATTGGAATTTCCGCCTCGCTCTGAGCCCATTTTTGTCCCACAAGGCAAAACATGCAGAAATATTTGTAAACCTGTATCCATGTTATCCTATATACCAAACACTGTTCACAAAGTGTTGATACATTCCTGCCACAATATATTATATTTCGGCAACCTTGCAATCGGCCAATTAGGTGGAGAGACCCAAGATGAAGTCAGAAATAAAGATTTTAAAAATTATAGAACAAATTGTAGGTCAAAAGATTCCGACTGGAATACAGAAGAAGGTGTTTTGAACTTTTTATGCATTTCTGTAGATCCAGTAATAGTTTTCTATCTTTGCCGAAAGAAAATCAAACACCTTTTTTATAAAGTAGCTTAATATGATTCGGCATTTTTTTATCTTTACATACAGAAAGGAATATTTCCTGGATGTTTCATAGTAACAACAATATGCCGGAAGGCAAATATTTTATTATTTCAAATTAACGTGTAAGAAACATAATTTTTCTATGGTCTCAGGTAATAATTTTGATCTATTACTGGTAACGAAATCGTCCGATCGCGTCCGAGTTTTGGCGAGTCGACTTGAAATCAAATTGCCCGGTTATGGCGACTATGCTTGTAGCCCGAATCGAGTCTCGGGACCCTGCCCGAACCCGCCCGAAAGTTTCCGGCCCGTCCCGAGCACACCCCTGGTCGCAGGCGAGGAGAATCAGCCTAGGGCCAGTCGCTGGGTCAAATCGCTGCGACCAATCGCAGCGACCAATCGCGTGTAGGAGATCCCACCTTTGGGCTACTCGAGACACAACACAATGCCACGAGTGTCTGTTTTCCGCAGTAACAGCAGAATCTCCTAGTCTCGCAGCGGCTGCCGCTCTACTGCTCCAGATGCAGTCTAGCGACTCTAGCCGCTCTGCGATCCATCTCACATTCGGACAGATTATGCAGAAATAAGGAAAGAAGTCAGAATTCATAACTTATGGAATTATGTTCTTTTTTATATATTTCTTGTAAACTAATAATATGAACTCTTGTAAAAAAAGTTAAAAATATCATGACGGCTACATCTGATCTGTGTATAAACACATGTCAAATTTGTTGTTTTATGCAAAATTTTAAGTGATTTCTTTCAAAGTTTGTTAAAGTAAAGTTAAAGGGGTCAGAAATAGTTAGTATCGATTCTGCAAAATAATAGCAAATAATTCGTTATATATATTTATTTTTTTATAAGAAACCCATTGAAAAAATATCAGTATTTTTCGATTTTTTAGTTACCTTCCGCGAACTTGTATAATCAATATATATTTGTCCTTGCAGCTGCGAAAACAAGATTTGACAATAGTTACTAATAATGGAGTACCCACACAGCACAACGTCTGGCAAAGTATTAAAGACGTCCAAAAGGCGTCTCAAAGACGTCTTAAAGACGTCTTGTTACAAATTAGGACATTCAGACCGTCTGAACGTCTTGATTTGTAACAAGACGTTGTAACGAGTTATTGTCGGTAGGACGACGATCTTGCCCCCCCCCCCCCCCCCACCACGCGCCCGACCGTAACGACGCGTACCACGCGTGGCGAACGGTCTTGCCCCCCACCACTCGTCCGCGGTTCCGAGAATAGGCGCGAGAGGGTACACAGTAATTAACTCTCTCGCTGCCGAAACTCCGCGGACGAGGATATATAAGCCGAGGGCATAGGCCTATTTGGCAGAGACCGCCTAGAAGCGACCGTACATAGTACAACTCTCCCAGAGGCATCCTGTACGATTCCACATTCTTGTGCAGACACTCGTGGTTGCGAAAGACAAGCGCTAGTGTAAGCACCAGTTTTCGTGTGTCGACAGACTGCATCTCTGCGTACCATTTTTGCAACCTCCATGGTTCCCAATAGGACAGCGTGAGCCATCCTTTGGAAGCAGGCCGTCAACCGCCATCGATCTCCCGAACGGAGCTATCTCCATTCTCGAGAGCGTCTCCACAGTCTCCGATCCACCCACGGGTTGTGCCCACTGGGTGACCGGACTAAAGACTCTTCGACTAGGGTCCATCGGCAGGGTTGGCCCGCCCGGACACCGAACGGTCAAACCATCTCCCCCCCAATCGCCGCATCGTTACCGACCGAACACGCGCCGCGATCCGCGCCGAAACCCACGCCGACTCGTGCGCTGCGATACACACCGGGACCCGCGATATATATTAAGCCGTCCTCACACTGTGTGCCAGCATAGACCTGGCAGGAATCTTTTGTACGTAGCCGTAAGCCTAAATAAACTGTCGTACTCTACTCTACTCCTGCGTTCAATCATTCGATCGGCGGCCCTGGACCACCGTCCTGAGCTGGCCATACGGTACCTCCACCGTCCCACCGGTAACCCCGCGTATCACGGTTACATTTGGCGCCCAAACAGGGACCTTAGGAAGTACGGAGGACGATCGGATGGTTCGGGTAGGTTGGGTGTACGACAGGACAAAAGCCGATCTTATAGCACTCGCGGAGCGCTATCACCTCGACGCCACCGGAACCATCGACGCCTTACGAGCGCGAATAGTGGCGCATCTACGGACTGGTAATACAATGGAGGACTCCGAGACCAGCACGATAGCCCCTCCACGCACCGTAGTAGCCACCATAGAAGACGATTGTTGTGCCCTGCGTGATGGCTCGCAAGGCTGGTAAGGGATTTGGCAATAATCGTAGGTTCGGGAGTGAATAAAAGATTAGAATCTACTGGGTGAACCAAGTCAGAGACTAAGTTTTTATTAAACTAGACTGAAGTTTACAGAAGTGTCGCCAAGTTATCAAGTCGAGCGTCAAGCCTAGAATCCTCGTTTGTCGAATCGCATTGGTTTTTATATGCCTCTTGGGCGTGGTACTCGTTACTATGGCCGGCTGCAGCGATGCGTTCGCATATTGCTGATCTAGTCGAATCGGTCGTTAGCGGCTGCCTTAGCTCCGAAATGTCTCGAACGTAATATAATATATCTAGCACGTGTGCTTGGGCGTTGCCTGGGCACAACACGATCAAGGTACAAAAGACCCGCCACTAGTATCATTCTCCCCCGGAAAAACGGGAATACCGATCCCTGCAACCGATAACGGTACACCGGCTGTCCAATATATAATGGACAGAGTGAAAAGATGGGGCGGACATTTCGATGGAGGAAAAGGAGCGGAAGACTTCCTAGAGCAATTGGACGATCTACAGGAAGGCTACGAAGTCACGCCGGAGCAAATTTTACGCTGCCTCCCGGGCATATTGAAAGGCACGGCGTTGCAATGGTTCCGTGTCGAGAAGAAAAACCTCCCGACATGGGACCTGTTCCTCACCGCGTTCAAACGGAGGTTCCTTCCGCGGCGAAGACAGCACGACCTGGAAAAGGAAATCCACCAGCGTCTCCAGGGACCGGCCGAAACCGCCGCAGATTTTTCCGATCAGCTCCGATTACTAATGTACCGCCACGGTAATATTTCGGAAGATAATCAGTTGGAATGGGTCTACTCGAACCTACGGCCAGAATACCGCCTTTTCATTCACCGTCGCGATTTCACGACTTTGCCCGACCTCATCGATCTAGCAACCGACCACGAACGAGCACGGAAGGAGGAGGCCGCCAGGGCCCCCGCCAAACCCGCCGACGATAAAACTCGAGGGGGTCAGAAACTCGCCGCTGTCGGTGAAGGGTACCGCCGAGAAGAGTGCTGCTGGAGGTGCGGTCAGCGAGTACATTACCGCCAGGACTGCCGCCGGCCAGCTAAACTATTTTGCAGCCGCTGCGGAACCACGGGCGTTTCTTCCCGAGACTGCCAATGCCCAGGGCCTTCGGGAAACGCCAACGGAACCGGCGGCAGAGGCACCGACCGGAACGTTCCACCAAATCAGCCTCAGCAAAATCCGACACAGACGACCGACCACACGTTCCGCTAAGGATTCATGACAGATGGTTCCTGGCGCTCATCGATACAGGGGCACAAAAATCCTATATAAGCTCCGAAATGGCCAAATGGTGTCGGGAGAACGGGAGTCCGACGTACAAAACGCACAAGGTCGTCAAAGTAGCCAACGGCGAGAAGGTGCACATCCGCGAAGAAATCGCATTCTTCGCGCAGGTGACCGACAGCCTTGTATTCTTCCGATGCGCGGTGCTCCCGGACCTAACCTGCGACGTACTCCTCGGCATCGACGCACAACGGACGATGGGGATGACCTTACGAATAGGGCAACAGGAATGGGACCCACGATTAGACGCCGTCACGGTCGATTCGCCTCCCGGACTTCGAAGCTGTACCGAGGAACAACGAAAGAAGTTAGAAGCATTCCTCGTAGAGGAACTGGGACGTTTCGATTTACTAACCGGCCTCACCCACATGGCCAAGCACCGCATCCGCCTTAAAACAGGCGCAGAGCCAATCAAACATAGGTACACTCCCAAGAATCCCGTCACGCAGGCCATCATCGACGAGGAGGTAAGTCGAATGCTCGCGGAGGGAATCATAGAACCCTCCAACAGCCCGTGGAGCTCCCCAGTCGTGGTGGTCAAAAAGAAAAATGGAAAACGGAGATTCTGCATCGATTTTCGTAGGGTCAATGAGGTAACCGAGAAGGACGCATATCCGCTACCTCAGGTCCAGGCCACCCTAGAGAAGTTACGGGGCGCGAAGTACATATCCACGATAGACCTAACCAATGGCTATTGGCAGATACCACTCGACCACGAGAGCCGTCCGATAACAGCGTTTACCGTACCAGGAAGGGGATTGTTTCAGTTTCGAAGGATGCCGTTTGGACTACACTCCGCGCCAGCCACCTTCCAGCGTCTGCTCGACCAGATCATCGGTCCGCAGCTGGAACCACGGGCATTTGCCTACCTCGACGATATCATCGTACTGGGGAGCACCTTCGAGGAACACCTCGACAACCTCCGCGAAGTACTGCAACGACTACGGGCGGCCGGACTCAAGCTAAATAAAGAGAAATGCCAGTTCGGTCGAACCGAGTTACAGTATTTGGGACATACCGTCACCGAGCGGGGGGGTCGCAACCGACCCCGAGAAAGTACAAGCCATCGCCAGAATACCCGCCCCCACTAACCTACGGGAACTCCGACGATTCCTAGGCATGGTTTCGTGGTACCGAAGATTCATACCGCGTTTCACCGACATCGCCGCCCCCCTCAACCACCTACTACAGAAGAAGGTACGATGGACATGGAGCGAGAAGGAGGAAATAGCTTTCGAAACACTCCGGCAACAGCTAGCCACCGCTCCCGTACTTGCCTGCCCCGACTTCACCCTGCCCTTCACTCTCCAGACCGATGCAAGCAACGAGGGGCTCGGCGCGGTCCTAACGCAGGACATAAATAGCCAGGAACGGGTTATCGCGTACGCGAGCCGCACCTTGAACTCCGCCGAGAAAAACTACTCGGTCACGGAGAAAGAGTGCCTTGCGGTGGTATGGGGCATCCGGAAGATGCGACCGTACCTCGAGGGGTATCGTTTTACGGTCCTAACAGACCACCAATCACTAAAATGGCTGCGTACAATGGACAACCCCTCCGTCGGTTGGCACGCTGGGGCTTGGAACTACAGGAATACGATTTCGACATCCAGTACCGCAAGGGGGCCAATAACCTGGTCGCCGACGCCCTGTCACGACGCCCCGAGGGAAGCCCCCAAGACGAGGTCAACAGCATGGAGGCACCCACCGACTGCCCGTGGTACGATCGAATAAAAGCGGCCGCCGAAAGCGAACCACACCGTTACCCAGAATACCACGTGGTGGACGGGCGCCTCTACCGACACATTTCCGATACCCACGGCCCGCAATCCGAACTAGAATGGAAATTGTGCGTGCCCCAGCCACTCAGGGAGGCGGTACTACGGGAAAACCATGACGCACCCACCGCTGGGCATCTAGGAGGCAGCAAAACGGCCGCACGGCTGGCCCAACGCTATTTCTGGCCTGGGATGGTCCGCGACGCGAAGAGGTACGTAAGCCGCTGCCAGAAGTGCCTCGAATACAAGGCACTACTACAAGCACCCGCAGGTGGAATGCAAACGACACCAGCCGCCAACCCCTGGGACGTAGTCGCCGTGGACTTAGTCGGCCCACTGCCACGGTCAGCAAAAGGGTTCACCATGCTGGCCGTGATGCAGGACAAATTCAGTAAGTGGGTCGAAATACAGCCACTGCGACAGGCCACAGCCCCCGCCGTTACTAAGGCCTTCAAGGAACGAATAGTCCTACGCTTCGGATGCCCACGGCGTGTAATAACCGACAACGGCCGCCAGTACGAGAGCAAGGAATTCACGTCGATGCTCCGCACGTACGGGATTGAACACCGGCGAACACCCCCGTACACCCCGCAGTGTAACCCAGTAGAGAGGGTCAATCGAGTGATCAACACAATGATTGCCCAACTGACCAACGGAGACCACCGCCACTGGGACCACTGGCTGCCGGAGATCATGTTCGCATTTAATACTGCACGCCATGACTCCACAGGATACACCCCGGCCTATCTAAACTATGGCCGCGAACCAGCCGCCCCTGGGGCGATTCGCCAATCAACCACCGGGATCACCGACGACACTGAAGACCAGCGCACAAACCGCACCGAAGAATTAGAACGCCTGCACGAGGCCATCCGCCTCGCCCGCCACGCACAAGCACAGGCCACCGAAACCCAGAAAAAAGCCTATAACCTCCGACGGCGGGACTGGCGACCACAAATCGGGGAAAAGGTCATGCTCAGGGAACACCCGTTGTCATCCGCGGCCAAAAATTTTAACGCGAAACTAGCGCGGAAGTTCTCAGGGCCCCACGTAGTCAAAGAATACGTGGGGCCAAACCTGGTCCTGCTACAGAATGGGCGAAAATCACCGCGAAGGGCCCACCTACAGGACCTAAAGCCCTGTGGAGGAGAGGAGGAAGGCCTCCCTATCGGGACGCAAGACGCCGACCCTCTCGGTCCAGCCGCCGTTCAGCCCCCGCAAGAAGGCAACCAGGCAGTCACCAGCGTCGCCCACCAACCGAGCCAAGCCTACACACGGGACCTCAAGCCGCGTGCAGAGGAGGGGGGAGACACCTCTGACGAAGCACGGAGTGCAGACGTCCCCAAACCGACCCCAGTCACCGCGCGGCAAATAAACACCAGGGCCAACGACAACACCGTCCGGAGTATGGGAAACGCCAGTCAAAAGGACGAACACCAGGTGGCCACGACCACAAACTCCACGGGAACACTTTCGCGCTGGAGAAATCAACACGAAATGATCTATAAACCCCACGGCGGCGCAGGGGAGGTTATCCACAATGCCGCCAAAAGCACGGATATCCCACGAAGCCGTAGCGAAGGAAGCAGTACCGCTCCGGGCCTCCGAAGCACGCCGCCCAATGGAGTGCCGGATCCGGAAGCGGCCAGAGAGGGCAGGTAACCCCGCTGTAACCTCAAGCAGCTCCTCCTCCAGTCAGGAGACGACTGGACTTTGGCGGACCTCCCCCTCCAGCCCGCGGACCGCCGGCAAAGACGAAGCCGCCGCCACGGAAACCATCGACCGCAATGGGGATCCAGGTAGTCGAGGCAGTCGAGAGGAGCCGCCTGCCGCCGCCACTCCAGCCAGCGCCGCCACTCCAGCCAGCACCGCCGCTGCAGCCGGCGCCGCCACTCCAGCCAACGCCGCCACTCCAGCCAGCACCGCCGCTGCAACCGGCGTCGCCACTCCAGCCCGCGCCGCAACGCCAGCCAGCCAGGAACTCCTGCCAGTCGAAGGAGACAGGCCCAGCCACCTCCCTGTTGGAGGCGCTGCTCCAAGCGCCGCTACCACCGTGGAAGGCGATGGAGACGCCTCCACAGCAGCCACAAGGGCGACCGCCGCAGCGACCAGGAGCGCCGCCACCACCGCCGGAGCCAACGCAGCGACAGCCACAGGCGCCGCCATCAGCGCCGCCGAAGGCGCCCACAGCCCGGCCGACGGCGAAGAAGCCAGCCGCCCACAGCAGCCAGCCACCGCTCCGACCCCCCAGCACCCCGGCCCTAATGGTCCTCGACATACCCCTTCCCCCGGCTATACCGCCGATACCGACCCCGACTCCGCCACCGACGCCGAGGACGACGCCAGAGGAGTGGATACCACCGCCACCGCTACCGCCACCGCCGACACCGACCCCACCACCACCAGAGCCGATACCACGGACCGCGGCGCCGTCCACTTCCCTCCCCCCAACGAACGCCGGACAGCCCTGGAGGCGCCAGTCAGCCCATCCGACGGAGCTCCGGTTCGATCTGAAGGCATTTCAGATCGGCCGGAGATACCGAGTCCCCATTCCCGGAGGATTCATGGAGCTGAAACTGCTGCGAAACCAGCAGCTCCGGGCACGCTTCAGCTCCCCTCCCTAAACCCCAGTAGGTTAAGTTGTTTTGTGAATAAATGTTTAAGAATACTAGGTTAAGTCAAATAGGTTTAAGGTAGAATTAAGACCGGTAGCGTTAAGGCCGTAGGATAAGCAAATGTCCGTCCTGTAGAATAAAACAAATAAGGTCAATGGGAGAACGGGGCAAGATCGCGTCCTCCGAAAGGAGAAGGTGATGTAACGAGTTATTGTCGGTAGGACGACGATCTTGCCCCCCCCCCCCCCACCACGCGCCCGACCGTAACGACGCGTACCACGCGTGGCGAACGGTCTTGCCCCCCACCACTCGTCCGCGGTTCCGAGAATAGGCGCGAGAGGGTACACAGTAATTAACTCTCTCGCTGCCGAAACTCCGCGGACGAGGATATATAAGCCGAGGGCATAGGCCTATTTGGCAGAGACCGCCTAGAAGCGACCGTACATAGTACAACTCTCCCAGAGGCATCCTGTACGATTCCACATTCTTGTGCAGACACTCGTGGTTGCGAAAGACAAGCGCTAGTGTAAGCACCAGTTTTCGTGTGTCGACAGACTGCATCTCTGCGTACCATTTTTGCAACCTCCATGGTTCCCAATAGGACAGCGTGAGCCATCCTTTGGAAGCAGGCCGTCAACCGCCATCGATCTCCCGAACGGAGCTATCTCCATTCTCGAGAGCGTCTCCACAGTCTCCGATCCACCCACGGGTTGTGCCCACTGGGTGACCGGACTAAAGACTCTTCGACTAGGGTCCATCGGCAGGGTTGGCCCGCCCGGACACCGAACGGTCAAACCATCTCCCCCCCAATCGCCGCATCGTTACCGACCGAACACGCGCCGCGATCCGCGCCGAAACCCACGCCGACTCGTGCGCTGCGATACACACCGGGACCCGCGATATATATTAAGCCGTCCTCACACTGTGTGCCAGCATAGACCTGGCAGGAATCTTTTGTACGTAGCCGTAAGCCTAAATAAACTGTCGTACTCTACTCTACTCCTGCGTTCAATCATTCGATCGGCGGCCCTGGACCACCGTCCTGAGCTGGCCATACGGTACCTCCACCGTCCCACCGGTAACCCCGCGTATCACGGTTACAACGTCTTTAAGACGTCTTTGAGACACCTTTTGGACGTCTTTAAGACTTTGCCAGACGTTGTGCTGTGTGGGTAATCACTTGTATTCTATATCGTACAGTGGGCCTGAATCCCAAGAAATAGGGGAAAATGCAACATTCCATTTTTCGCGTTGAAAATGCTGAATATTATTAAGCAAGTTCATAAAAATTCGAGTTAATATACAACTCATAACAAAGTTTGAGGTTATTTAAAAAAATAACGTTAACAATTTCAATAAAACTAAAAAAAATTGATAAATACATACTATGGAAAGTGCAGAAATAATAACTTGAAAACCGAACGTTTCCCCAGCGTGTGACTTAAACCACTAATAAAGTACCAAAAAACAGTTTCCAATTTTTTATCACGATTGAGTTAAAAAATAGAAAAAACAAATTAATAGATGTAAAAAATATTAAATTATACATCACTAGAAAGGAATAGGTTTATCCTATTTTTTGCCACAATTTGAATTCCGATATTTTAAAAGAAACACCCAAATGTCATTGACTTCTTCAATCCGGTAGATAAACAGAACACGATGTACATATAAGAAAAATGGCTAGTCTTTCACTATCTTCGACGGTCCTCGAGATCTCATACAACAATAGACCCTCTTTTCAAGTGCTCGAAAAGGGCCTGTGCGGCGCGTCGTTGCACTGGTGGGGGCCATGGCGTCGACGCTTAGTTATAGGAAATACCATTTGCGACGACACCAGTTGGAGTCGCTTATTGGAACGGCCACCAGGGTTGCCAACTCGAAATCTTACTATTAAGCCAAATGATACCAATAAAAGCCAGAAAAAAGCCAAATAAGTTTGAAAAATATATTTGTAATTAAATTACAATAAAAGATCGAGACCCAGATTCTCGTCGCTCGAATCATAAACAATTTTTGTGCTTAAATTTTGCAGCATTTGTTGTGTCATACTAAAATTATTGCAACATTTTTGTGAGAGCACTAGTTCTGCTCTAATTCTAATGATGGCATCAAGAATCTTCAGCTGCATTCTATTCCTTGCCTTTGTCTTAACTGATGATACGAGAGAAAAGATCCTTTCAACTACTTACTGCATTGCTTACAGGAGTTATTAAGCAAGTAAGAATAAATGTAGTAAGCTCCTTAAACCTCTGATGCCGAAATATGCCAATCCAAAACTGCTTTTTTTATTGTTTTATTTCAATTTTAGTTCATTCTGTACATTTTTTTCGAGTGTTTTGTTAACATATGCGAGTTTTAGAAATATTTCTGACCCTTTTTTTGTCTGTTGTGCGTTTTGGTTAATTTCGACGGTGCTTTCTCACTTTAAATAAAATCGGGAAGCAGGATATTTCATAACAGAATATGAATCAATTTAATACTAAATACAGCATCAAGCGTCGAAATGAATTTGTTGTGAGCTATCCTGCGCCATGATTTTATTTAAAGTGGAAAAACACCATCGAAACTGTACTTCAAGAAAAGAATTATTTTTTTAGTTTTTATTGCATAAAAACTAAACATATATACACACATATATACTATATACATCCTATATACATACTATACACTATATACATTATCGTCGCAAATTAGCGGATAAAAAGCAAATTTGTTCAACTTTTTCTGTCAAGATCGATGTTCGCTTTACACTTATAATATTGCCTGCCATTGAAAATAGCCAGTAGTTAAGCTATGCGGATTCTGGATCAAGTGGAGGCGAGGGGTGAGGCGGGGCGGGGGATACCGCGCGATGGGCGAGGGGGGGGTCGGTGAGGGGGTACCGCCGCGCTGTTCCGCGAGATGGGTGAGGGGGGAGGCGGGGAGGGTGAGTACGCAGTTCGTGGACGAGGGGGATGACGTCACAAGGGGGGGGGGGGATTTCAAAATTTTCAAAATGGCGTCGCGCGCGCAGTTCGAGTTCGTGGGCGAGGGGGTGACATCACAGGGGAGGGGGATTTTCAAAATTTTCAAAATGGCGTCGCGCGCGCATGTCGAGTTCGTGGGCGAGGGGGCTGACGTCACAGGAGAGGGGATGAATTTTCAAAATTTCAAAATGGCGTCGCACGCATTTCGTATTGGCGTCATCTACTGGATGTTTAAGGTACTTTGGGTTCGCGTCGGTATTTGGGCCCGCCTTGGTAAATTTTCCAAGTTTTCCAGACATTTCGTATCGACGCCACCTGTTGTATGTTTAAGGTACTTTGGGCACGCGTTGCCGCCGCGCAATCTCCGTACGCGTGCGGGGATCGGTGCGCAGGCGCGACCGCGACCGATTCGTGGAAATTCAAATCGCGTCTTCGATGATGATTTCTGAGAAAGAGGGTGTACCAATGATTTCTGAAAAAAGATAAGGGACCGACAGGATTGAACGCGTTTTGTACATCTACGTGCACACGTTTCCTGCAGTGTGTATATATTTGAATCGTGGGACCGTTACAGTCCACGTACAATGATGTATACATACAGCGATAATTATTATTATAAATCAATCATCGTGATAGCCCATGGAATAAACATTGCACCGCGCCATGCCGTGTATTTATATCTGAGCAGGATTGAACGCGTTTTGTGCGCCTACGTGCATGCTCTTCGTGTCGTGTGTTTATATTTGAATCGTGGGACCGATACCGCGCACGTACAATGATGTATACATATAGCGATAATTATTGTAAATCAATCGTCGCGATAACCCATGGAATAAATACGTCGTTGCATTCGATGGGGATTTCTGAGAAAGGGGTGGTACATGATTTCTGAAAAATCATAGAGCGAACCGCGCCGTGCCGTATGTTTATATCTGAGCAGGATTGAACGCGTTTTGGTGCCTACGTGCATGCTCTTCGTGTCGCGTGTAATGTTCACATTATCGTGTACGTGTGCGTGAATCAGTATAAAATAACGTGGGTCAGTCCTACGGACATCATTACACCACGTACGCTCGAGTCCTAACAAGTATCGGTCGCGTCATTCTTTAGCCGTCGATGAAAATCATTCGTAGTGTATATCAAAATGTACAAACGCAGCTTAAACGATTCATCATGCGCATCCGACAACGATGGGGGCTTTCCAAATAAACACCAACAACATCACCAACAATCCAACATGAGGTATGTATACGTTACTATACACTTTACACATACTTCATTCACTTACTAAAACGCAAACGAACGAAGCATTAATTCCGTGTACATATTTCTTACAGTTCTGTATCCACAACGCCAAAAATGGTGAAAACACCAAAACCATCAGTCGTACGGATCCTGGGACGCGATTATCCACTGACCACAACAGCTTATAAACGTCTAACTATTGGAATTCGTATTGGCATTGATTCGTGTCACGTCGAGATCAGCATAGTCGACAACAAAGGCAACGAGTTGAGCTTTTCAATGTCTACGTGGAAGCTCATGCTACAAAACGAGGTGGACATCCTTCAACGATTACGCAGCAACGCAACAGCACCCCAAACTCAAATCGTAATTGATAATTTACGACTAGACTTCACGCGTATACATGATAATCAACTTATTAAAATTACTGATAATCGCGTTGTCATATATATGACTGAAGTCACGATGCGTAAACTATTCGCGTACAACCAATGCATTGAACATATGTACACCTGGCTAACAGAAAACATGTACTCTGTAAGCAGTAAATATGCAACCTTCGTAGACGTTCTGCGTACTGCTACGACACCAACGAATTATGTAAAATTAATTTCCGAAAGCGAGCACTTTGAAAAGCATTCATTGATTGATTGTGAATTGTTGGCGTTAGGATTACAATCAATGCTGCGTGATGTGAACCGCGTACCACTATAGTACGTCTATATATATATATATGTTTAATAATAAATATACAACAATTTTAAATAAATATTTTTTATTCAAAACAGTGTGTTTTATTAATGTACATCCACGCATGCGTACTTAAATTATAAAATCAGTATTTACTTAGAAAAAATAACGTTCGTATGGGAGGGATATTCATATTCGTGGTTAGAGGAAGCAGGCATAGTTGTCACCGATCTTATCACCGCCGCCGCCGTCGTGTTCACTATAGAAAACAAAAAAAAAAATGATTCTTACAAGGATATTCGTTTCTTTGCATATGACGCGTAAAGTAGATGCAACGTGTGTGTAGTACTTACATTAGGCGACGCTACGTATATAATTCCATATTTTATAGACATTTTCCAGCGCGCAAACACCGCAGTTGTTATGAAATGAACATCGAATGACATCCGTGGTAGACATAGACTTTAGGTTAGGAATAATCCCGCAATAATCATCGTCAACGTCGTAGCCTCCGTCATCTTCGACAGTTCGCGCGTTGATGTTGTTGCTGCTGCTGTTGTTCCTGTTGCTGTTGTTAGTGTTGTTGATCTTTTGCGTCGGCAGTTTATATAAATCAGATATATCCATAACGAATATGTTAGGAAGTAGTTTCAGCAGCCACGTTTTCTTTTCCGCACCTTTTACGAGAACAAAGTCAGTGTTTGCGAGTGCGCTGGTTAGGAGTCCTGGTAGTTTGGAGTATGGAACGTGACCGTCAGACCATGGAATCCCGTGATGATGGTTCGCGAGCCAGGACGCTTGATGGTGTTTCCGCGAATTCAGATGTTCCCAGAAGTATGGTGGTTCGAAGATCCAATGGCTGATCGTAGTTGTTTCATCTCTGATGCTGTTTACACGAATCGCAATCTCTTTGGCGACGAACTCGCGTTCGATATCGAAGCCTTGCAGATCGACAATGGCGAACATTATTCGTTTAGGTAGTACCGTCTGCGACGGTGTCAGAACAGTAACTGAACTCTTCGACATCGGCGTTTTTAAAACAGTAGCAGTATCCGCAGTAGTAGTAGTATTATTAGTAGTAGTAGTAGTAATAGTTCACGCACGCGCACTATATTAGTTTGCGTACCATGTTGGATAAAGGGCTGTATTCGACTATACAATCGTGTATGAATAAACACACGGCGGAAGTATTAGCAGGGACATTTTCTTTGCATTCGAAATCTATTCGCACGTCCACCGTACCACTCTTCAACGACTCGTTTTGCCTAGAACAATCTATGACCACGATAGGCGCGTATTTATAGAATTCGTTCGCGCTCAGTAACGGTTCCCCGTGACCATAGTACGATCGGGCAAATTTCGTATACATATCGTACAGGACCGCGAATTTATACTTATCAAAATCTATTTGCATATCGTCGTACGGATACATCTCGGAATTTAGGTACAGTCGAACGTTCGTGATATCATTCCGGTCGAACATCCACGCAGGGGTTTCGGAATCATTCTTTCGATTGGTTTGCATGCCGAAAAACACGTATCGAGGCTTCTCAATTTGCGACGTAGTTTTCACGGTCCACGTATGTTTCGTCGTCGTTTGCAGTAACGGATACTCGTGCAGGCTCCACGATCGGAAACTCATCGCGATCGGTCGACCGCTTTCCAAGATACGCAGCATCGATAGTTTATTCACTTCATCCAAAACAACGTGAGGCATACGCCACTGTACCTTGCGTATCTCAAGTTTTGGAATCGCAGTGGCGGAGGGGCAGTGCATCGCGTTCGAATCGTCTCGTGCGCGTATAAGAATCAGCTCATGTCGCATGTTCATCACGATGCGTTTGTAATCCTCGCAAAATCCTAATAACATGTTCAGGGGTACGCAGAAATTGAAAGAGCCCGAATGAAAAGTGTCGTTTTTGTAATCGATTTCATAATTCCAACCAGCATTCGCGAGCACTCTGCTTCTCTCGGGTGACAACGAAACGAAATTTTTCAACGTGGTGGTGATTCCCGGATTTCGGCAACGATCGACCTCAAAACCGTTCAATTCGTATCGAATCTCATCGAACATGAACGCGACGCAATTATTATCGAGAACAGCGGTCGCGGACGTTGCCGGACCTTTCGCGTCCTGCGCTGTCAACGTGCCGCGACCTTCGATGTATAGAAAACTTTCGCATGGAAGCGTGTACAGATCTTGCTGCTGTATAGGTATCCTTATCTCGTCACTATTGTCAAACGTCGTGTTGGCGTATGGATTATACGTGTGTAACTCGATCTTCGTAATACGATTGTCGAAGGTTGGCGTATTCGTTACATCCAAAATATTCGTCATCGCGGTTGCGCGTCTAATAGGTTACGGTGTAACCTAACGATCGTAGGAACCGTGCGTTTCGACGAGTCAACGGCTTTCTTATGCTTCTTACCGGTGCTCCTCTTATCGCACCTCCCGTCTTTATTCTTCTTATACCTTCGTCGGTCGATAAAGGGTCGCGCAGATGACGCGAGACAGAGTCGTCAGGAGTAGCAACGACGATTGATGAGTCGAACGTATGATCTAACACTAACATACTACACACGCATACACGTGACCGCACACGCTATCTATCGCGCTGACGTCGTTGAACGTGCAAACGAATCGTTATTTCTTCTCCACGAAAATCTATAGGACGATCGTGTTGATCGACGATGCACAACGTTAGATCTTGTATTGCTCGCGCAACGATCGGCAGGTAAATGACGTGTCGCGGAGTTTCCGATATCTTATATCCCGGCGGCACGCGAGGTGAAAATTCGTGGATCGTGTGTACTGGTTTATCGTTGCTGTACGCGCCGATAGTGACGTTGCACGTTACTCTGATCACGTTAACGTTTATAATATTCACCGGTACGTCTGACTCGTGCCAGATTCTCGGTAATAAGACGCGATTCGGGGAAAATCCTAGCAACGAGCCCACATTGTTCGGTTTCGTAAAGTCCACATAGAACGAACAGTACAATTCACTTTTCATGGTGTTGTTGTTAGCTCGTAGCATTAGAGGGTACTTGTCGTCATCGTCGTTCTCACTGTTACCGCGTTTTCGAGGATATCGATCAAGTAATTGTTGTTTCAGGTACTCGGCGATAGCGTCTAATTCATAGGAGCCGTGAGGTATCGTTATGTAATCATGAGTATCGCCAGCGCGGGTGCTGTTATAGTTCACGATGAAATAGAATTTATCGTTGCTCGAGTCGATGTTCGGTATCGTGTGAAATGTCTCCAAGTCCGCGAGTCCTAATTCGTATTGACCATCGCTCAAATCTATCGGTGGAAAATAGTTTACCGTGAGCACGCTGCTCCGTCCCGTTAACGTAAGCGTGAACGACATATCATAGATTACACTCGCGAGACTGTGGGAGGGTAAGTGACGCACGCGCAAGAATTCTCGGTAATTTATCGATATCGTGTGTCTTTATTACAGAAGATATGGATCGTCATTGCGCATGAATACATTGTAACATAATCTTAGTACACACCGTTATTATTATTATTATTATTATTATTATTATTATTATTATTATTATTATTATTAATTATTAGTACATAGACCATAATTCCATAGACTTTTGCTGTAAAAATTGCATGCATAAGTGACCGCAATTCATCTCGTCGAAACGTTGAAGACGATCGTGATTATACGTGATCGTTGTACCGCGTCCGAAATAGTAGATCAATTCCGCGGGAGGTCGCAGATTCCCAAAACTATCAAAGTATTGTACTCGTGGTCCGCGTTTCGCATACGCGACCCAGTGCGTACCGGCGCCTCGATTCTCGTCCAGATTCGCGATACCGCATTCGTTGGTTCGTACGCGCGTAGGAAGTGTATCGCGCATAAACACCCCTCGAAAGAATGGGATGTTTGCGCACTCGCGCTCTAATTGAAGGTTCGTCATAGGTTGTTGAATTATCGCCGCCACCGTCGCCACGCGCCTACGCGATCGACGTTTTTTTTTTTTGTTTCCACTCGTCGTTGGCGCCGCCGTCTCGGGTTCAAGCCCGCGCCTCGCTTGTACGGTGTCAGATGCATCCCTCGCCCCTCCATCGCCCGATGATGACGCAACGTCTCTTCCAGCTGTTTTCGAGAGGCCCTTGAATCGTTGACCGCTTTGGTTATACCAGCCGCTCCACCGGCCAATGCTCCGATAGCCGATAAGGCGGGTAACACCAACGGAAGAAATGGAAGAAAGCCACCGCGTTTCGCCACTCGCAGATTACGACGTTGTCGTCGCCGTTGCGGATTTTTCCTTGCAGACTTTCTATGTTTTCGTTTCGTCCTTCTCATACCCATGCCGAGTTTAGTCTTAGCCTTCATCGTTGCCCACACGCCAGTGGCTGCAGCTCTTTCGCCGAATGTCGCGTCGTTTGCGAACACCCGTTCTCGCGCTCGTTCGGCTAACGCACGATCTGCCTCGTGTCTCCCCTCTAAATCCTTTCGACGAGAGTACGCGATATCGTGATCGCGGCACGCTGCGTCTAGGGGATTTACACCTTCGTCGCCACGAGCCAATCGCTTGAGTAATCGCGTTCCCGGTCCGCAGAACTGATAGCCCGGAACGTGTAGTTCGAACGGTAGACGGTTTATGATATCGTTAACCAAACCAGATCCAGTCTTCCTATTCTTTTTCAGATTCTTCTTATTCTTATTCTTTTTCTTACTCTTTTGATTGCTGTCTAGCCAGTGAGACGTCACAATCGCTGATGCACCCATATACGTTAGAATAGTCGCGATAGCTACTACAATAATAAACGCATACGCACGCTCCACCGATCACTGTGGTAGTGACCTGCGCGACGCGTGCCACGAATATAAATACTGGTTCATTGTCATAGACGTGCACGCGCGAATATGCGATTCGTGAAACAGTCGGACGTCATTCGCGTGACCGCGAACAGAATGCTCGAGGATGATAGGCATTCGAGTCGATCGAACAGACACGGCCCGTTACTGCCGAACAGCGTGCGAGGTGTAATTTGCGGACCGTCCGGATGTGGAAAAACTAACGTGCTTCTAAGTATGCTAGAGAGTCCGAACGGTTTGCGTTTCGAGAACGTGTACGTGTACTCGAAATCGTTGCATCAGCCAAAGTATCGATATCTCGAACAGGTGTTGTCGCTCGTCGACGGAATCGAATACTTTCCATACTCGGACAATGCTGAAATCGTTCCACCTAGAGATGCTCGGCCCGATTCAATCTTCGTATTCGATGACGTGGCTTGCGACGAACAGAACGCGATACGCGAATACTTCTCCATGGGTCGTCACTCGAACGTTGATTGCTTTTATTTGTGTCAGTCGTACGCTAGAATACCTAAACATTTGATCAGGGACAACGCGAATTTTCTCATGCTGTTCAAACAAGACGGTACGAACTTGCGTCGCGTGTATAACGATCACGTGAACACAGACATGACGTTCGAGGCGTTCAACGACTTGTGTGCGAGATGTTGGCGCCGACGATACGATTTCGTGGTGATCGATAAGGATAGTCCCATGTACGAAGGTCGATATCGAAGAGGATTTAACGAGTTCGTCGTAGCTCGTTGACATTAGTAAACCGCGAATCGTTCATCGAGCAACACGAAATGTCTAACGAATCGCCAGAGACAACCTCGAGCAACGTCGACGCGAAGCATTCGCAAAAACATCGCCGACGTCATCGACAAAAAGGAACGAAACATCAAAAAGGATCGAAACATCGAAAAGGGACGAAACGTCAAGACGTGAACGCAAAGGTGGAAATTGCCAAAGTCAGCGACGTTATACGTAAAAAGAGCATGGCCTTGAAAATTGGTAAAATGGCTACGGAAGCGGCTGTGGAAGCGAGCACGCGTCCCATCGTCGAGCCGCTGAAACGATTGATCGAGAACTCTACCGCGTTGAAAATACGCCCAACACCTCGATCGCGATCAGTGAAAAGGAAACACGAATACGATCAGCAGCAATCATCCAAGAGACTTCGACCCGTTACTCCGTTGACAATCAAGGAACATTCGAATAATCTTCCAGATTCTAGCGACTATGACGACGATGACAACGATAACGACAACGACACCGACAACATCAATGACAACGACCGCAACACCGATAACGATGTTAACGATGAAGATAATAATGTTGATGATGTTGTTGACGATGTTGTTGATGATGTCAATGACGAAGACAATGAAAAAATTCAGGATGAAGAGTCGTCAACAAAGGTTCATGATTTGGGTTCGCTGCACAACCACGTCAACGATATCGAGGTGTATGTACGGAACGCGAAAGGTCCCTTGTCGCGAGAATACCTGAGACTGTTATTCACCGATACCAAGAGACTAATCGACGACGTGTACGGCGTATACTTGGGACCCCACGAGGATCTAATGATCGGCGATTCCGTGCTAACCATCGACGCGGACGGTGATGACATTCGCGTGAACGGAACGCGATACCCGGGGACTCGGGGTTTGTACGAATTGGTGTTTATGCGAGAGCCCGACGAGCAGGCGTGCACGGAGGCTGATTTTCGCTCGTACCGACGTATCTTGTTGTCGACGAGTGCGCATAAGCAAAACCATTCGCCAAGCAAGCGCACGCTGGGTAACAGGGGGTACAAGTATAAGAAAATCATATCGTCGATGATCGGCGGGGTGCGGACATCGGGCGTCAGACGTGTTAGGGGGAGCGCGGGCGGCGCGGGCACGCGACGAGGTCGAGGATTACCCATCGACGAATCGATGACGGTAACCGATAACGCGATCGATTACGTGTACTGGGACGATCCGAACGAATTGATCGATAGACTCAGATTACTCATTGCATCGCGCGCGGCAGGTCATACGGGCCACGATAACGAAATCGCATCCCTCGAGGAGGAACTTCGCGAGGCTAGATATATATCTTAAATTGAACGAACCGGTGATCGTCGCGTCAGTAGCGTTCGCGCATACGCATCGTTATGTCGGTGAACAAGTTTGGTACCTCGTTACACAATAACAACAACAATAACAACAATAGCAACAACAGCGACGAAGCGAGAATGACAATGACTAGATTATTATCCTCGGTGGATGAACGCTTTACCCAAAAAATTGAAACGGCTATCGCGAGCGCGCGACTGGACTGCGCGCATCAAAGATCTGAACTCGAGACGCGAGTACAACGAACGATGTCGGATATCGTTAACGCGCAATTGTCCCAGCTAGAGGATGATTTAAATACCGCGATGGAACGACGCTTCGATCACTTGAAAAACATAATCGAAGCATTCACGACGACGTCACCGACTGCGATAACAACCACGGATCTATACAAACGAAAGGAACCGCGAAAAGCTAACGAGGGTCTACGACGTCTTTGGAACATCGCGACCATCCCCGACCCACCCGCGAAACATGAGCAAGGAGCGAATACAACTAGTGAATGAATTACACGCTCCCGCGAGACGAAATTTCCCACGGCGGGGCGTCGTGATTCGCGGCTACGATGATTTATGGCAGGCTGATTTGGTGGAGATGCGTCCATACGCGAAGCAAAATCGGGGATATCACTACATACTAACGATCATCGACGCGTTCAGCAAGTATGCATGGGCCGTACCCGTGAAAACGAAAAGTGGACGCGACGTGACCGCGGCGTTCACGAATGTATTGCGGCAAAGCGATAGATGTCCGCGAAATTTACAAACCGACATGGGAAAGGAATTCTACAACGCGGAGTTTCAACGATGCGTGAAGATGCGCAGGATCAACCACTATTCCACGTACAGCGTGATGAAAGCATCGATCGTTGAACGGTTCAATCGCACGCTGAAAAACCTTATGTGGAAACAATTCTCCTTGAACGCGTCATATCGTTGGGTCAATCTGCTATCCGCGCTAGTACACACGTACAATCATCGCAAGCACCGAACGATCAACGCCCGACCCGTTGACGTAACCCCCGCGACGCAATTGTCGTTCGCCGCGAACGAACCACTCCCACCAGCCGCATCGGAAGGTATTCGGCGACGCGCAAAATTCAAAGTCGGAGACAAGGTACGCGTGAGCAAGTTCAAGACACTCTTCGAGAAGGGGTACACTCCGAACTGGTCGACCGAAGTGTTCGAAATCGTAACGGTACAACGAACGTTCCCGGTGACGTATATTCTGCGTGATTCCGCGGGAGAGTCGATCTCCGGCGGTTTCTACGAGTACGAACTGCATTCGGTCGCGAATCCAGATGTCTATCTGGTCGAGAAGATTATTCGACGCAAGGGAAACCAGGTGTACGTCAAGTGGCTCGGATTCGATTCGTCGCGGAACTCGTGGATACGCGACAAGGATATTCTATGATTCGCGATCGTATACGTACTCTATGTTACTGAAATAAATAAAAAAATAAATACATATAAATAAAAAATAAATACATATAAAAAATAAATACATATAAATATATATACATTGTACATTTATTCTTCTTCTTCATCATATATACATACAATTTATTTTTAATATATGAGGAAAAAAATATAACTTTTGATTATTCAATGATATACATATATTACATATATTACATATATTACATATTTGTAAATTTATATGAACAAAAGAAAGGTTTACAACGTAAGATATATACAAACATGCAAACATACAATCATGCAAATATACAATCATGCAAACACTCTATACAGCGGGGTTTACAAGGGACTCGTCGGGTGCATGTCCGAGTAATTCGTGAGTCTGGAGCTCGGGGATTCGACAATGCCCCCACGGAAGGGTGTCGACTCCACCGGCTAAAATGCACCGCTTATCGTCAAACGGGCTGAGTGCATTCTTTTCCTCGCTCACGGAATACACGTCATGCTTCTTCGAGCGTATATTATTCTGACGAACCGACTTCTCAGTGAGATCGCGGAGACAACGAATGTAATCGTTAAATTGAATTTCATTCGCGACTACGTGTCTCCGCACACCCTTCACTTTTTTCGTCTCACTCGTAGACCCCACTGTCGCGTTAAATGTTCTAGTAGCGTACATCTTCGATCGCAGTCCGACAAACTCCGTCATCAAGGCGCCATTGTTCTCATCCTTCATGAGACCCGGCACCTTTTTATTTACGCGGGGCATGCCATACGAATTGTCCACCGCGTAATCACTGGTGTCGAACCGCGCGATGTCGCACTTCATCGTTTCGTATACGTCATCGCATTCCACACTGTACATTAAACTATCGGTGTCGGTGTACAGAACCTTGCACCGATCACCGAACCTCGCACGCATATACGAATAATGAAATTCGTACAAACATTCTTTTGATACGTCCAAAACACTCATCCCCACGTATATCGGTTTGTCAAACTTCACTTTAAGTTTACGCATTTCGATCGCAACGAGTTGTTCGGAGAAGATCGTACGACTATGAAAGTTCGGTTTCGCGATCAGCGCTTCCGCACCGTAACGACCGTCCCACCGCGTCAACAGTCGCACGTCTACGCGATTCCGCACATTCTCCATTGTTTTCCCGTACACCGCGTTATTCATTAACTTGAATAAAGTCTTTTGAAATTCACTTGCGGCGCGCGTCCTTAAATTAGTGTTCAATTGTATATAGTTACGCAGCCAATGCGACTGGTCGAATCGCAACACTCGATGAACTCGCGTCACGCGTAAACCGTGTCGAATGCACTGTTTCAGGTAGCGATAGTGGATGACGTATCGCTCCTTATCGTCGAGCGTGGCAAGCAGCTTGGTTTGTTTACCGTGCGGCGCGTGCTCGCGCACCGGGCAAAATGGTAGGTCAGCGTGGGCATCGTGGATCTCCTTCGGATATTCGATGTCCACCTCCAGCAGGTATCCCTCAGATTCCTCGGAGTCCTCGCCGTCGGGCAGGGATGACACGTCGAGCGCTGCCACTGCCGCATCGTCCAACCATCGAAAACCTCCATGCGGCATAGCCTGCGACATCGCCCATCCGTACAAGTTGTTGACGTCGAAGTACATCAGATACGTCGACGCCTTCGACTCGTCGTACATCTCTGCAGGCAGGTGCTTGTTGTTGGCACGCGCGTACCTGTGCGAGCACTGACTCAAACCGCCGCGTATGCCACGCTCCACGAACAGTAGCATGTCCACGTCCGTTAAAAGCTCTAATCGTACGCCGGTGTACTTGAGCATTGCGTCCCACGTGAAACTCGGTAATGTGAAGTAATGCGCGGGATCAAGATCGTAACTCGCGATACAGTCCGTGCGGAAACCCTCGAATACGTCGGCGAGTAACAGTACATCTGTTTTCAAATACAAATCACTGTACTCGCCCAATGTCTGTACGTGAAAAGTATTCCACACGTTCACGGCGTGCGCGTAATCGGACTCCGACGCGGTGCTATCGTTCAACCGGTTGTAGAACGCTTCGCGGGACGGTAAACACGCATCGTCCAGCTTGGCGTACGACGTCACGTAGTCGTACGGGAAGACGCCCTTCCTGGTTAGAAGATCGAATTGGTGGTCGGGCAGGTTTTGAAATTCACGTTGTAGAATCGTGAGTCGTTCTCTGCCAAGGTCCGAAGCGAGTTTCTCCAGACTGGCTGCTAAGAACTTCAACGAATCGATGAAACGGAACTTCAAACCCCGCTTCCAATCCTTGTTCTCGGCGTCGATTCCCTTGACGTGTTTCGTGAACGATATGTACCGTTCCTTCGTCAACGGCAGCAGGTCGATCTGTCCCTCGAACGCTGTGGCCAACTCCTTGATGACGAAATGCGCGTCGTAGCCTGATAAATTGTGGAATACTACCGGTATAGTGTACGACCGCTGAAATTGTAAGTTGCACGATACGTGGGCCGCGCCTCGGTACTCGCCCGTCGAGTGACAATGATCGCGCACTTTTTTGTCCGTGACGACGAAGGGTTGTCCGCACACGTGGCACGCGATCGCTTCGTTAAAACTTTGCCACTGCTGTCTCGTCAACGAGTTCATTGGTTTCGCGTTCCGCAACCACGAATACGCAATGTCGGCAAAGTCACGAAGTTCTTTCACGAACCACTTCACGCACTCGGTTTCGTGACGATACGCGCGATAACGGCACAGAGATGCGTCGGTGGAGCAATGGATGTAGTATCCCACGCTGTACACTCTATGCTGCTGGTACGTGTACGTCCGTAGTCGCTCCGCAGGCTCAATGTTCTCCAGCATGCATTCCAAGTCCGCGTAAATGGTGAATGGTGCTCGTTCCTTGTTCTTAAAGTTCTTGAACTGCAACCATTTATCCTCCACGGACGGCAATTCGACTGCACACTCGTTCATACGTTGGCAGTCCACGGTGTGTTTAGTCAATCCCTCGGACGAATAGAAGTAATTCAGACATCTGTAACGATAATAGGATTAATAATAATAATACATAATAATCAAGAATACATCGATCGAAGTATTTCGTATTTGACTCACCTTTCGCAAACGAATACTTGACTCTTGTGGTTGCCAAGCTGCTTCGAAATCAGTCTTGACATGCTTCGAATGCACGCGAAATGGTATCGTTGGGGCTCCTTAGGGTCCTGTACCAGCAGTAGGTTCGCGTGTCTCTCTCGCTTGTCCTCGGTCAAACGCAGAGGAGAGCAGCTTCCGTCGGACCACGCGTACACGTTCACCGACACGTCGTTCATCCTCTCGAACTTCGTCAGCTGGTCCAATGTCACGGGAAGAGTTATATCGTCCGTGCGAAGCAACTCCGAGTAGTGTTGATACGACGCGACCCTATTCACATTTGTAACAACAGGGTACAAACTGGCGATGACTGCCCACAAGAAGCACGCATTGTCTCTGTTCTTTATGTTCACCACCGCTTTCTTTAGAACAACGGCGCGCGGCAGCGGTACGTCGCAACCGGCTCGAAGTGGATTATGCTTATTAATATTCACTAGAATATTTAGCACAGCCCTTAGGGTCCATCCACTGTCGCGATCTTGAAACTCCTCGATCGCCACTAACGTGGGAGCGACTACGTGTTTCGAGTACCACTCGCGCACGTTCGAAGTCATGAACAGTACACGATTTCGCGTACCGAAACTTTTTATGTCTGTATTCTCACCCGACATAAACTCCGCGTTTAAATTTGTATTAACGGCCACGCTCTTATGCGTCGTGATAGCGTCCGTGACACGCGAGATCACAATGCATCGAGCATCCTCTAAAAATCGACGCGGATCACCGTGCCCCACGTTGATGACCGCACCGGTTGAAATACGGCTTATAAACGCGGATTCCACGTCTTCCCATAGGACTTTGGGTGCCGTCGATCGGCCCGAAACCCCGCAACCGACTCGCGAAAACTTTTCCCGCACGATCGCGCGCAATGTCTTTATTCGCGTGATCAGCGACACTAGGCGTTGTTTCGCGGCCACTGTCACCCTTCCGCTGCTCTGGTACTCGCGGATGAGTTGCAGGTTCGTGTCGCATTGATTCACCCAGTCTCGGAATTCCGTAATACTGCGTAAAAGCTTAGACATCCGAGACAAAACTTTGTACATGTCCATGAACCCCTCCATATTCGCTTAATCACAATAGATTTTGTCTACCAGACACGCACGAATAGCGCCGAATGGGTGATACGACTTTTCCAGGTGATGCGGTCCGTGTTCGGAAATCGGTAACCTAACGGCAAAACGATGCGCTTCGAGTGTAGTCGTAGAATCGGTGTCGGGTGCTCATCCAAAAATCTCACTAATTCACGACACAAAAACGAGTCCACGGTAATAGTAAATGTTCGAGGGTATAACACTTTGTACACTTCGACCGTGCCGTTCTCAATGTCATGCAGAAGCGTTAACGGCGTACACACGATCGCGGTAAAGTACTTCACTTGCTTGCGATGCACGTCCTTATCACCAACGATGCAATATAATGTGCATTTACTCGCAGTACTATATCGCGCAATATGGCGTAGCAATTGACGATGGTGATGTGACAATTGCATAAATCCGTTTTGAATGATACTACTCCACGAAGTCTCGAATAATGACTGTGGGCTTAACACGTCGCGGATCTTATGCTGCTCGATCGTAAGCGTTTGGAGGTCCAACTGTGACATCGCAGGGTACTGACATTGGTATACTGTAAATCAGATACCCATGGGTCTACATCGAACTCTTTTAACTCTTACACGGTCGCTACTACCCCCACGACTCGGATATAAACATAGGGTAGACCGGGGCGAATCGGATCACTTTGTGTTTGACGATAAAAAAACAATAGTTAAGCATTAAAAAACTAATTTTTTATTATATATTCGTAACCAGTACACCCTTGGCTTCAACTTGAATGTATAAAAATTGAAACTAAACATAAAATTTTTCATTTATAAACAAAAAACGAAAAAGTGAGGAATATCCGATTTGCCCCGAAACTTGGGGCGAATTGGACCACCCAGAAATTTCTGAAAAACCTGAAATTTTCATACCAAAATCTTTATAATCAACTAAAATAAATCTAATTTAATGACAATGATGTCAAGTGATACTATTTAGCACACAAATCGGAAGGATATTGCCGTTTTTTGCCGCTTCTATTAGTACAATTATCGTGGCACCACTCTTTTCAGACAATCTTCTGAAAATGGACGAATAAATTTTTGACCGCAGTAAATACAATGCCATCTTCTTAAAACCATTAATTTATTTATTTTTTGCGTCATTTTTTTAGATTTAATTTATATCACAGCTTCCTTTATTTTTTTTGGACACCATGATCCCTGATTGCGCTTTTTATGTACCTACGAACTATCTGTATATAAACAATCATCATATTTATAATTATAGAAGTACGTAAATGAAAAAAAAGGAGTGATCCGATTCGCCCCATATAACGTGATCCGATTAGCCCCATATATAAGTATTTCAAAGATTGTAGATTACATAAACATATTATGATATAATAGTCTAAAATACATCAAATACTAAACTTGGACACCGTGCAAACTAATAACAATAAGCACATTTGAATTTTCAAGCTTACTTTTTATGTTAAATACGAAATTGCAGGTTACGTAGGTTAGATACGGACAAAAATTGTAACATTCGCACGCAACCATCTCACTGAAAACGTATGCCAGCTCTAAGCAATGACTTAAAACAATTTACGAACTATTGTAGTAGGTGCGGGGGAGAGGGACGAGGTACTACAAACGATCGGAATAATCATTTCTATCGCGATGTAAGAAATATGGACTAAATTCTTATTTTGATCCGATTCGCCCTGTGATTCGATTCGCCCCGGTCTACCCTACGGTATCGCGCGGTGCAACGTCATGTTTACTCTATGGGCTGCCGCGACGATTGACTTACAGCCTCCTCGATCGTGAAAATGCTCGGAACTCTACCCCGAATAATTATCGCTGTATGTTTACGATGGTTGCTTGCGCGGCCCTATCGGTCCCACGATTCAAATATATACACGCGACACGAAGAGCGTGCACGTAGGCACCAAAACGCGTTCAATCCTGCTCAGATATAAACATACGGCACGGCGCGGTTCGCTCTATGATTTTTCAGAAATCATGTACCACCCCTTTCTCAGAAATCCCCATCGAATGCAACGACGTATTTATTCCATGGGTTATCGCGACGATTGATTTACAATAATTATCGCTATATGTATACATCATTGTACGTGCGCGGTATCGGTCCCACGATTCAAATATAAACACACGACACGAAGAGCATGCACGTAGGCGCACAAAACGCGTTCAATCCTGCTCAGATATAAATACACGGCATGGCGCGGTGCAATGTTTATTCCATGGGCTATCACGATGATTGATTTATAATAATAATTATCGCTGTATGTATACATCATTGTACGTGGACTGTAACGGTCCCACGATTCAAATATATACACACTGCAGGAAACGTGTGCACGTAGATGTACAAAACGCGTTCAATCCTGTCGGTCCCTTATCTTTTTTCAGAAATCATTGGTACACCCTCTTTCTCAGAAATCATCATCGAAGACGCGATTTGAATTTCCACGAATCGGTCGCGGTCGCGCCTGCGCACCGATCCCCGCACGCGTACGGAGATTGCGCGGCGGCAACGCGTGCCCAAAGTACCTTAAACATACAACAGGTGGCGTCGATACGAAATGTCTGGAAAACTTGGAAAATTTACCAAGGCGGGCCCAAATACCGACGCGAACCCAAAGTACCTTAAACATCCAGTAGATGACGCCAATACGAAATGCGTGCGACGCCATTTTGAAATTTTGAAAATTCATCCCCTCTCCTGTGACGTCAGCCCCCTCGCCCACGAACTCGACATGCGCGCGCGACGCCATTTTGAAAATTTTGAAAATCCCCCTCCCCTGTGATGTCACCCCCCTCGCCCACGAACTCGAACTGCGCGCGCGACGCCATTTTGAAAATTTTGAAATCCCCCCCCCCCCCTTGTGACGTCATCCCCCTCGTCCACGAACTGCGTACTCACCCTCCCCGCCTCCCCCCTCACCCATCTCGCGGAACAGCGCGGCGGTACCCCCTCACCGACCCCCCCCTCGCCCATCGCGCGGTACCCCCCGCCCCGCCTCACCCCTCGCCTCCACTTGATCCAGAATCCGCATAGCTTAACTACTATAGCCTTTCGCTAAATGCTGGGGGAGCAGGTATTCCCAAGCAATTTGTAGCCACGGGAACTAATTTCGGGAAACGGAACGCATTTTCCCTCCACCAATTTAAAATGCAGGTGTTCCGTGGTACAACTGTCTCTGTTATATATGTTGTGATTTCCTGCGTTAATGAAACATATATATTTTGGTTTGATTCTTGCTCCTTCTTTCCAATATTGTCATAAAATTCAAATAGAGTTCCCGATGACGGCGACT
Source organism: Andrena minutula (assembly GCA_929113495.1). NCBI lineage: Eukaryota > Metazoa > Arthropoda > Insecta > Hymenoptera > Andrenidae > Andrena > Andrena minutula. The sequence goes on along the minus strand of OV815993.1, from coordinate 45,120,404 downwards.
CTGTGATAAAAGAGAAATATATAACATACAACAGTCAGCAGAATCTCGCATAATCTTCGTATTGTTTTATACTCACCTGATGTTCGGTTTGATGGCGAAGTTGTCTCATGCATGTCGCTTGCGGCGAGGTACTCGATCGCAATTGAATGTAATAAACTTTGAGCCGACGTTTTGCTTTCTGTGGACAACAACCTGTCTTTGACGCGAGAGTCCATGATCATTGAAATTAGTAAGGGTTCGTAATCCTCTATGAGATTAAACCTGTTGTTTAAGTTTTTTAATAATGTAGTTTCCAGATTTAATATGTAACGCTTATTATCTTTTCTGATAGAATCTGTCAGGGTGTATCTTATACCATGTATCGTGGGTATGTAGTTGGATAATGTGGGAATTTTGTCCATTGTCATAATTACAGTGGCTTCCTTAAATATTTTTAGCGATTTGGAATATTCTTCGATCATGGACCACTCGCCACTGTTTATAGTGTCTGGCATATCTGGCTCGCCGAGAATTACATTTAATGATCGTCGTACCTCGAACAAGCGACTTAGCATGTCATACTGCGAGTTCCATCTAGTCTCAACATCGCCAATGTGCTTCAGCGTTTCGGAATTCGGTGAATCTTTTTTTTGTTGTTTCCTCAGCTTTTGGTCCGCAGATGTAGAACGGTGGAAGAAAGACACAATGGTTCTGCATTTTTTTAAAATTGCTAGCAATTCCGGACAACTTTTGATTGAATCTTTGATAACCAACTGAAAAGAATTCGGTACATTAAATATGAAATATTCACGATTTATTATTTATTTTAACATTTAATTATTTGTTATTGTTTATTTACCTGCAGAGTGTGCGCGAAGCAAGTGTAACGTCCGGTTGCCCGGGGACGACTGAACGTTAGCAGGTTCTCGAGAGGAGAGCGGCGTCCCCTCGAGTATAGGATAAGTGGGAGTTCGTTGGTAGAGTTAAGGAGTAAAATCCAACTTAAAACGTAACAATGACTTTATTTAAACAACACTTATTCCTAACAATAATAATAATAATAATGCTTATAACTATGATTTATGTTTTTTATGGTTTTATGGTTTTTTCTGTGCTATTAAAGTTAAATAATTGTATATAAATATGCTTCTGTAGTAAGCTCGGCCGCTACCGTTTCCGGAGCAGTTCCCAAAACTTTTGACAGAATTCTTTTATTTATGCTGCTGCTGTTCATAGCGGCCGCTACCGTTTCCGGAGCAGTTCCCGATATTCATGGCAGAGTATGTATTCTAGGGTTCCGTAGACCTTGCCTTTGCTAAGCGGTTAAACTGCTAGGGTAAAGGCCCCATACACCGGACGGCCCCCTATTACCGGACACAATATTCATTTTCATGATTTATAAAATCCAGGCTATATAAATTAAATTGTAATTATTCTTATAATAACATTTGAAATTATAGTTTTCTAAATAAATGAAGGTTTTTATAATTAATGTAGGTTAAACATGTAAGAAATGTATAGAAATTCTCATTCTTGCAATTATCGGCATTTCACCATTTTCATTATCAAAATGGCTAAGCATCACTCACATTTAAGAGTCGATATAATAATAATTCAATTGGTATAATGTACAAAAATGAATATGCAGTGATAGTACTAGGTTTAATTGATAATAAAAACTGCATATAGAGGTAATTTAATAATATTTTGAGAAATTAAAGCGAATCCGGGGATTGGGTCAAATTGTACGACATTTTCAATTACCGGTGATCGATATATGGGTCAATACTCGTGTTGATTCGACAGTTACCGGATGGTCGCGAACGTTTGAAGGATCTACCTAACCTATTTTCGAATTGATCTAAATAGACCGTGTAACGTGGTGTGACGCTGCGGTGGAAGAAAAATAATTTAGTATAGGTAGGTACCTAAGTTTTATTTGTAAACTTTGAAGAGAATTTTTAACATTAAAAATTTTATTTGGCAGATCTAAATATGAGTAAAACGGTAAGAATACCATATAATAAAGATTCGCTTAAAAAAGCAATAGAGGCTATAACCTCGCATCAATGGTCCATAAATGCAGCAAGCAAAATGTTTGGCATTCCAAGGAGTACTTTACATGATACAATTAAAGGAAAATATAAGAACAAACCACCTGGACCAGAGTGTGTGTTAACGACGTCTCACGAAGATGTTTTAGTGGAATGGATTATGCATCTAGGCTCTCGTGGATTTCCAGTTACTAAGGAGCAACTGTTGAATACGGTCCAAATATTAGTTAAAAAAATGCGGTTGAAAACTCCTTTTATTGAGGCAAGACCAGGTCGACATTGGTATTCTGCTTTTTTACGACGTCATCCTATGCTAGTTCAAAGAATAAGTGAAAATTTATCTGTCGCTCGAGCTAATGTTTCAGAAGATGATGTAAGAAAGTGGTTTTCTAACATTGAGCAATATTTAACAGAGGAGAAGCTTATTTATATTGAACCTAATAGAATTTTTAATTGCGATGAGACATCATTAAAGTTAAACCCAGAAAACCCAAAAGTTATAGTTGCAAAAGGAAATAAAACTGTATATAACATTGTTGATAAGAATGAGAAAGAAAATTTAACAGCACTTGTGACGGGAAATGCAGTTGGCCAGCTGGCTTCTACTCTTATTTTATTTGCTTATGAGCGAATTCCAAGTCATTTTTTTGATAAGATACCAAATGGCTGGAGTTATGGAAGGTCACAGAATGGGTGGATGACTGCTGAGAGCTTCTACGAGTGGCTAACTATTTCTTTTAATAATTGGCTCATTGAACAAAACATAAAAAGACCCATAATCTTATATGTCGATGGTCACTCGTCTCATCTTACACAGCCTGTTAGCGAATTTTGTTCTCAAAATAAAATAGTACTCATTGCTCTACCTCCAAATACCACCCATGCCATGCAACCATTAGATGTGTCTCTATTCTTTCCGCTTAAATGTTTTTGGAAAAAAGCAGTACACCGATATAGGATTGAAAATAACCGTTTAAGTGTCAATAAAACAGATGCTGGTCCATTGTTGAAAGAGGTTTTTGACCAAATGGATTTAATTACTATCTTGAAACTAGGTTTCAAAACATGTGGATTGCATCCATTTAATTCCAAAGCAATAAACTATAACAAGATTTTAAAAAAATCAAAATTTCTAGAGAATACAGAAGCAAGTTTATTGAATAAGAAAGAACCAAATGTCGACATGAATTATAGTGTAGTATTAAATGTTATTAATCAGTTTATCGATACATCCACCTTACACGATTTTAAAAATTCAGGAGAATCTAATGAATGGAATGGAGAAGAAAAAAACAAAAATCTATTCCATTTGTGGAACAAAATATCCTGTTTGGCTAACAGTACATCGAACGACCAACAAAATGTTAGTCTAGAACAACATTGCAACATAAATGTAAATTGTATTGAGTACAATGCCCAGTCACTTAATGTTTCAATACTGGATACAATGACGGTAAGTAGGTGTTGCAATTAAGTATGTGTATTAAATTTCCCTTTATAATATAATTATTTCTTTGCTTTTCAAGAATACACAATTACCTGCCAAAGAGGAAACACATTTGGTCATCGAATCTGATATTAATAATAATAATAATGGAAACTGTGATAAACAAATAGAGTGCAATATGAATAGCGTAATGCTCGATATTTCTGAAGATCTTACAGACAATATATTTATAGTCAGCGGATATAATAATGACAATGCCAATGAAAGTACTAGTATGAATATTATATCAAAAGAATGTGGAGCTACAAGTACCTGTACTAATCGTAATGTAGAAAATAAGGATTGTATGACTAATACTAATGACGGAAATATATTCCAATTTAATTTGGAAAGCAAAGACTATGATGAAACTAATTTGATCGCACCTATTTCAAATAGTGAGCAACAAATAATTAATAAGTATGAAAACAGTGATAGGCATAAGACTGATAACAATAAGTCCTTAAGTTTATATAATAATGTAGATAAAGTTTTCCAAGAAAATCTTTTTTGGCCGAAAGTAACAGATTCAAAAAAACGGATAATGAAACGAAGTCTTCCATCTGTTATTTCATCTACAAAATGGCAAGAATTAAAAAAACATAACGAAGATCAAAAACGAAAAGCTGAAGAAGAAAAAGAACTAAAACGGAAAATTAGAGAAGAAAAACAATTAATAAAAAAAGAATTGCAAAATGTTCGGGAAGAAAAAAAACGAAAGGCTCAAGAAGAAAGGGAATTGAAAAAGAAAATTAAATTAGAAAATCAAGCAGTAAAAAAGACAATAATAAAATCGAATAAAAATGCACAAAAGGTTGGAAAAAATAAAGAAAATAATAAAGAAAATAAAAATTAAAATGAAACCTGTAACTTTCAGTGTAGTTGCATAAATAAATATACCATAGTACCTATATTGCAATTTACCTTGTTTTTGTAATTTATAAAAAGCATTTCTCTTTCAGCACAGCGTCACACCACGTTACACGATCTATATCGATTCGAAGAGATTATGTTAGAAAATTTAAAACATAAATTTATATAAACATAATAACAAACATTTCAGTCTTGTATCCACTATCTAGGTACCTATGCAATTAGAATAAATTTAATTACATGTAAATATAATTTATCCGTGTCCGGTAGCTCAGGCATGATGTCCGGGACAATGTCCGGTAGCTCGGGCACGGTGTTCGGGACAGTGTCCGGCAGCTCGGGAACGGTGTCCGGGACAGCGTCCGGTAGTTCGGGCACGGTAAATAGTTCTCAAGCTTTAAGTGTGTCCGGTAATTGCGACAAAATTTTGTTTTACATTTTAACTAATATCTCTTTAATATTTCATTATTTAGTTAAATCAGAAAGTCCTGAATTTACGGAAATGCTTAATACCTAATCAGTTCAATGCAAAAAATTCCCAGAATATACGAAAACTTATGTTGAAATTCCTAAATAACTTTCATGTCATCACTAAATGTTCGGTATATGGGTCCTTTACCCTACCTACTAATAGGAGCATCGCTTGAAACCTCCGCAAAGACAAAGTTCTCAACCTGCAAATGAAAGATCCAAAGAGGAGCAACAGTACCTTTGTACACTGAGAACCAGTCGCTACCGTTTCCGGGGCGGTCTGAAATTCTACTGGATGCAGGGTTTGGCGGACCCCGGCCATGCACCACACCTACAGGAGCGGTGGTAATGTGTGCGTGAATTGATGCTGGCGCCAAGCCAGCCACGCGGCGACATCGCGCAACGAATGTGACGTCACAGGTGGACCCTGTGCCACGTAAAACGTGGGCTTTGGCGGGACCCAGCCCAAGCACTTGGAAATTTCAGGCAGGGTCCACCGGCCACCGCTGCTATTGGTCAGAAGGAAACAACCAATGATGGCCATCAGCGTCGCCGGGGAAATAGGTTGTCGACGGTGATTGGCCGCGGTGTCACTCGCTTGGCGCTGGCGTCGGTTCGTCTCCAATCGAGTAGTAGTTCCTGTACGCGCCCGTCACGCATTTGGCTGGGCTTGGCGTTGGCGTCGGTAGATTTGTGACGTCACATTCGTTGCGCGATGTCGCCGCGTGGCTGGCTTGGCGCCAGCATCAATTCACGCACACATTACCACCGCTCCTGTAGGTGTGGTGCATGGCCGGGGTCCGCCAAACGCTGACTGGATGGTACCTCAGCTACCTCCAGGAACTAGCATTCGTTGGTCGTAGGAACGTATCCGTATTCGAATGAGCGCGCCAGGTGCTGCGTGCGCCTCCTTTTATACTCGAGTTTTGGCGGGTTGGCGCATGCGCAGTGAGTTAGTTTTCAGTGTTTTGCATTTTGTTCGTATAATACATATTATTTTATCTTGTTCTTATGGTAATACTTATATTTAATTATTTCTAATGTTCCTATAATATTTGCTTCTTTAATATTCGCTTAGTTCATAATTTACGTAATAAAGTATGTACAATGTTTGTGCGCGGTAACGCAGTTTGGATTAAAGTAGCGTAGATCGATCCTACTTTACCGACGGTCGGTAACTAATGGTTCGAGTCCGCGTGGGACGTTACACAAGGGATACGCTCCCACGTAGGGCACAGTCTTACTGCTTTGACAATATTCGCCGCATTATCGGTGATGAAAATTATTTTTATATTCCTTTTGTCGAAACCCCACTCACTCAGGCTATTTTTCAATACTTCGTTTAAATCTTCACTTGTGTGGGATGTCTTCAAATGGTAAACTCCTAAAGTATAATTATGCAACTCAAAATTCTTATTTATATAGTGCAGAGTTACGGAAACGTAGCTGTCATTTCCCAACGACGTCTGTTGTGAACGCCAATTTTTTCACCTAATCGAAAACAGTTAAAAAACATTTAGAAATTTCATCTAACGTTAGAAAGGTTTTTTAATGTGGTCTAAAGCATGCTGATAGATATCAGAATCATTTAAAAAGTTATATTTACAGTTCCGATATCCTTAGTGATGCTTTCCTTAACTTTTTCCATTTCATTGTGGAACATTGTGGGTATTATTTCATCAGAAAATACTGCTCGATTCGGGATTTGGTACCTCGGTTCAGCAATCTGCATGAGATTTTTAAATCCCGGGTCGCTTACAGGGGGGCCAAGCTTCCCTCTTACGAAAGTTGAAGCAGAGTTTGTAGCGCCTCCTACCTATAAAGTGCGTACTAAACTGTGAATGTGTGAATTGGTGTGAATCGGGACGTATGTGTATGTGTATACGTGTAATGCACCGCTTACTTTAAAGTATTATGTATATATAAACATGCTTAAGCATGCGTCATCCTCTATTAACCTAGTAGCTAGTAAAAGATGCCGAATGCTTAAGCATTTGCTTAAGAATAAATAGCGACTATGAATACCGGCCTAAAACCTGTCCACGGATCGTCGCGCCAGCGACACGTATGCAGCAGATAGAAGGATAAACATTGAAATTGAATATTTCTTCTTTTCATAGGAAAATAAAATATATTCAATTTCTTTGTATATCCTTCTATCTGCTGCATACGCGTCACTGACGCGACGATCCATGGTCAGACGGCCTTAGAAAAGGTAAACCAGGGAAAGTGAGGACGCCATTTGAAGGTTATGCTTGATGCTTCCTCGCGTTGCGCCAAATGTGGCCAAATGGCGCCAAAGTAACATTTCACCAACGTCGAAAGGTTGTGTGTCGTGCTCACTGATACACCTAGGTATGTGTGTGTGATGTATCTAGCGCCTCCTACCTATAAAGTGCGTACTAAATGGGAACTTCGGCCAATGAATGACGGCTTGGTCCCCCTGGTCGCTTACCAGTGAAAACGGCTGGCAATCGGATATTATCATGTTGGCAATTGCAGCTGTCAATTCTTTCGCTCTCGGCGAATTTTTATCAAACATGGCAATTTTCCTGCTATTGTCAGTGTCGGTCACAATATTTATATTTCGTATACTTACACTGGTCTCAAGCGTCTCCTGAGTTTTATATACATCAGCATGGCTGATTTGCATATGCCTCCTCAGGGATGACGTACATCCTGCCTTTGTTTTAAATATCTTTTTGCAGTGGTTACACATCCCTGCCTCGTGATTTAATTTTGAGAACCACCTCCACACGGAACTGTGATTTTTCGCTGTCTCTCAGGAATGGAATAATGTTCCTGATCAATATTGGAGCTGCTTTCAACAATTTCCATATTCTCGGGATGTTGCTGCTGTATCTCACTATTTTCACAAAACTGGGCCATTCTTTCTACGCACGTCCGTTCACTATGGCTTTCAGGACAAGAGTGCTATTACAAAAAGGCAATCGCTTTAACATCTTTTGTTAATTACAAAATGTCCTGAACATACATTGGTGAATCCATTTCCTTTCGGTTATCGATTTTTAGAAACAAGCGGGTCGATCCGAGCAATACACGTGCCTTCTTCGACCCGCTTGTTTCTAAAAATCGATAACCGAAAGGAAATGGATTCACCAATGTATGTTCAGGACATTTTGTAATTAACAAAAGATGTTAAAGCGATTGCCTTTTTGTAATAGCACTCTTGTCCTGAAAGCCATAGTGAACGGACGTGCGTAGAAAGAATGGCCCAGTTTTGTGAAAATAGTGAGATATAGCAGCAACATCCCGAGAATATGGAAATTGTTGAAAGCAGCTCCAATATTGATCAAGAACATTATTCCATTCCTGAGAGACAGCGAAAAATCACAGTTCCGTGTGGAGGTGGTTCTCAAAATTAAATCACGAGGCAGGGATGTGTAACCACTGCAAAAAGATATTTAAAACAAAGGCAGGATGTACGTCATCCCTGAGGAGGCATATGCAAATCAGCCATGCTGATGTATATAAAACTCAGGAGACGCTTGAGACCAGTGTAAGTATACGAAATATAAATATTGTGACCGACACTGACAATAGCAGGAAAATTGCCATGTTTGATAAAAATTCGCCGAAAGCGAAAGAATTGACAGCTGCAATTGCCAACATGATAATATCCGATTGCCAGCCGTTTTCACTGGTAAGCGACCAGGGGGGCCAAGCCGTCATTCATTGGCCGAAGTTCCCATTTAGTACGCACTTTATAGGTAGGAGGCGCTAGGTACATCACACACACATACCTAGGTGTATCAGTGAGCACGACACACAACCTTTCGACGTTGGTGAAATGTTACTTTGGCGCCATTTGGCCACATTTGGCGCAACGCGAGGAAGCATCAAGCATAACCTTCAAATGGCGTCCTCACTTTCCCTGGTTTACCTTTTCTAAGGCCGTCTGACCATGGATCGTCGCGTCAGTGACGCGTATGCAGCAGATAGAAGGATATACAAAGAAATTGAATATATTTTATTTTCCTATGAAAAGAAGAAATATTCAATTTCAATGTTTATCCTTCTATCTGCTGCATACGTGTCGCTGGCGCGACGATCCGTGGACAGGTTTTAGGCCGGTATTCATAGTCGCTATTTATTCTTAAGCAAATGCTTAAGCATTCGGCATCTTTTACTAGCTACTAGGTTAATAGAGGATGACGCATGCTTAAGCATGTTTATATATACATAATACTTTAAAGTAAGCGGTGCATTACACGTATACACATACACATACGTCCCGATTCACACCAATTCACACATTCACAGTTTAGTACGCACTTTATAGGTAGGAGGCGCTACAAACTCTGCTTCAACTTTCGTAAGAGGGAAGCTTGGCCCCCCTGTAAGCGACCCGGGATTTAAAAATCTCATGCAGATTGCTGAACCGAGGTACCAAATCCCGAATCGAGCAGTATTTTCTGATGAAATAATACCCACAATGTTCCACAATGAAATGGAAAAAGTTAAGGAAAGCATCACTAAGGATATCGGAACTGTAAATATAACTTTTTAAATGATTCTGATATCTATCAGCATGCTTTAGACCACATTAAAAAACCTTTCTAACGTTAGATGAAATTTCTAAATGTTTTTTAACTGTTTTCGATTAGGTGAAAAAATTGGCGTTCACAACAGACGTCGTTGGGAAATGACAGCTACGTTTCCGTAACTCTGCACTATATAAATAAGAATTTTGAGTTGCATAATTGTACTTTAGGAGTTTACCATTTGAAGACATCCCACACAAGTGAAGATTTAAACGAAGTATTGAAAAATAGCCTGAGTGAGTGGGGTTTCGACAAAAGGAATATAAAAATAATTTTCATCACCGATAATGCGGCGAATATTGTGAAAGCAGTAAGACTGTGCCCTACGTGGGAACGTATCCCTTGCTTCGCGCACACTCTGCAGGTAAATAAACAATAACAAATAATTAAATGTCAAAATAAATAATAAATCGTGAATATTTCATATTTAATGTACCGAATTCTTTTCAGTTGGTTTGTCACGTCCAGGGTGGAGGTCTTTGGGGACAATGACATCGGGTTTATAAAGGATGCTCAGGCGAGGATCTTGAATCCTGCACACTGAGAGTAAGAAGGATCTCAGGCGAGGATCTTGAATCCTGAACACTAAGAGTAAGAAGGATCTCAGGCGAGGATCTTGAATCCTGCACACTAAGGGTAAGAAGAATCTCAGGCGAGGATCTTGAATCCTGCACACTAAGGGTAAGAAGGATCTCAGGCGAGGATCTTGAATCCTGCACACTAAGGGTAAGAAGGATCTCAGGCGAGGATCTTGAATCCTGCACACTAAGGGTAAGAAGGATCTCAGGCAAGGATCTTGAATCCTGCACGCTGAGGGTAAGAAGGATTGTAGGCGAGGATCTGTAATCCTACACTCTAATCGGAGAGGTATTTTAGGCGAGGATCTGTAATCTTACACTCTAATCGACCAGGGAAGGTTTAATATGGTACTTTCCGTGGGGACACCCGTTAGAGCACTTGTTGTGATTTGGCCTGATAATCGCATTTACCGTTGCATTGAGGTAAAAGACACTTGTAATGATTCCACGAAATCTGTTAGTCATATGGTTGTACGCGAGCTATGTAAAAGTAAGTTAGTAAACACCGCGATGCTTTTCGCGGTCGTTGCCCGTAATCAGCTGTTCCGGCAGCTCGTGTGGATTTAGGGATCTTCGCAGCCGAAGGATTAACACAATGACTCGAAACGTTAGTTAAGCAAAGCGGTTTATTAGTTTAGGCAAAAATATATGTGCACTGTTTGTGAAAGTGCTTTGTTGAACATATTATGCGTTTAGACATTAATCATTGGCACAGAACATTTATATAAATGGTTATCAATATATAAAGTGTGATTATGAGCGTGACATACAGTATATGTTTAAGATAGAATGATATAAGCAGTAAGCATTGATAAGAACATGAAATATGATTGAGATGAGCGTTAATAATACAATATAATAAAGCAACAAGCGTAACAAGACAATATAATATGAAAGCAATTAGAATAGTAATACAAAATAATAGGTGAACGCAATACGCGTAGAAATACGAAATAATATGAATATCAATTAGAATAGCAATACAAAATAATAGGCAAACGCAATACGCGTATAAATACAAAATAATATGAAAGCAATACGAATAGAAATACACAATAATATGTATGGAGATGATATGCAGTATTTTAAATGGTAATATAAATTCTTACGGTAGTTGCCGTAGAACACTTTGAATATTATCGTAATAGAACACTTTGAATAATATTTTATAAGGTTGAATAAAACTTTAGGCTTCTTAGAATGTTTCTGTATAACAGGAACGATGATAGATTTCCGTAGAACGAGAACGAGCTCTCGCGGTTCCTCGTATTTATACTAATTACAATCTTTTCGGCTTGAAGGGGGGTGCGCAGTACGCACCTTGACATATTTACGCATATGCGTCGCAGTAACATTTCCGGGGTTTTTGTAAAGACCAAAGGTTGGTCTATATTTGGACTCGCATTTTCGGCACGTACGCCAAATAATCCTCGCGATTATCCTTCTGGGGTTTTTATACATGTGATTTGGAAATGCTCAACTCCTCGAATGGATTTTGGGTGTTTTTGATAGGAAAGGGGTGATAATAGATTTGCCTTCTTTGGTCATTTAGTGGGCTTGAGACGTGGTCTCGATTTAAGAGATATAAGGGGCGAGGGACTTGTTTAGATTCGATAGGAGGGAAGAGTTTGTGCCGCGTTGGGCGAATAGGTGGGGGAGATTCACTGATTGACCGTCTTGAGATGGGGACCGCTAAGGTACATCGCCAAGGCGGTCGAGGTCATGGAAAAGGGGTAAGAATTGAGGTTTGGGGAGATTTAAGTGGAGTTGTATAGTGGTTTATGACTGAATGTTATTTTAACTGCGCGCGAAATTTTGTGGGACGTCACAGGTTATCAAAGATTGAATCAAAAGATGTCCGGAATTGCTCGCAATTTTAAAAAAATGCAGAACCATTGTGTCTTTCTTCCACCGTTCTACATCTGCGGACCAAAAGCTGAGGAAACAACAAAAAAAAGATTCACCGAATTCTGAAACGCTGAAGCTCATTGGCGATGTTGAGACTAGATGGAACTCGCAGTATGACATGCTAAGTCGCTTGGTCCGAGCTACGACGATCATTAAATGTAATTCTCGGCGAGCCAGATATGCCGGACACTATAAACAGTGGCGAGTGGTCCATGATCGAAGAATATTCCAAATTGCTAAAAATATTTAAGGAAGCCACTGTAATTATGACAATGGACAAAATTCCCACATTATCCAACTACATACCCACGATACGTGGCATAAGATACACCCTGACAGATTCTATCAGAAAAGATAATAAGCGTTACATATTAAATCTTGAAACTACATTATTAAAAAACTTAAACAACAGGTTTAATCTCATAGAGGATTACGAACCCTTATTAATTTCAATGATCATGGACCCTCGCGTCAAAGACAGGTTGTTGTCCACAGAAAGCAAAACGTCGGCTCAAAGTTTATTACATTCAATTGCGATCGAGTACCTCGCCGCAAGCGACATGCATGAGACAACTTCGCCATCAAACCGAACGTCAGGTGAGTATAAAACAATACGAAGATTATGCGAGATTCTGCTGACTGTTGTATGTTATATATTTCTCTTTTATCACAGAGTCGCCGTCATCGGGAACTCTATTTGAATTTTATGACAATATTGGAAAGAAGGAGCAAGAATCAAACCAAAATATATATGTTTCATTAACGCAGGAAATCACAACATATATAACAGAGACAGTTGTACCACGGAACACCTGCATTTTAAATTGGTGGAGGGAAAATGCGTTCCGTTTCCCGAAATTAGTTCCCGTGGCTACAAATTGCTTGGGAATACCTGCTTCCCAAGCATTTAGCGAAAGGCTATTTTCAATGGCAGGCAATATTATAAGTGTAAAGCGAACATCGATCTTGACAGAAAAAGTTGAACAAATTTGCTTTTTATCCGCTAATTTGCGACGATAATGTATATAGTGTATAGTATGTATATAGGATGTATATAGTATATATGTGTGTATATATGTTTAGTTTTTATGCAATAAAAACTAAAAAATAATTCTTTTCTTGAACTACAGTTTCGATGGTGTTTTTCCACTTTAAATAAAATCATGGCGCAGGATAGCTCACAACATATTCATTTCGACGCTTGATGCTGTATTTAGTATTAAATTGATTCATATTCTGTTACGAAATATCCTGCTTCCCGATTTTATTTAAAGTGAGAAAGCACCGTCGAAATTAACCAAAACGCACAACAGACAAAAAAAGGGTCAGAAATATTTCTAAAACACGCATATGTTAACAAAACACTCGAAAAAAATGTACAGAATGAACTAAAATTGAAATAAAACAATAAAATGAAAAAAAATACACAAAACCGAGAAAAAATTAAATTTTAGTGTTTTCACACAATTGTCTCTAGCTTCGGTGTTTACCCATAGATTTTCTTCAATAGCATCTTATTTTCTTCGAAACAGTGCAGACTCAACGTAAGAAATGAGAAACTGGGCCCATTTTTGCGATTTCGATTTTTCCCAGATGAGTAAATGAATTGTCGATGTCAATTCGGTCGAAAAAAAATTACTTTTTTCAAATATGTCCATCGATTTCACCCGAACTACTGAACCGATTTCAAAATGCGGAATGGTAGATTTTTGTTGGTGATTTACTGAATTCAGCTACTCAACGCAGTCGCACTGTTCGAACCACATTCAAGGCGTACGGATTTTCCGAGTCACCCGAAACAATTCCAGCTAGCCCCTTCTTTCGAGCGGCCCGAAACAATTCGGGCTATCCGATTCTTCCGGGCGGCCCGAAACGATTCGGACTACCCGGATTTTTCAAGCCGCCCGAAACAAATTCGAGCTACTCGGATTTTTCGGACCGCCCGAATTTGACGGGTATCCGGCTCGGCTCGAAAACCGAGTCCCGGCTCGGTCCGAACTTCAAGCCGCCCGAATATTCGAATACCCGAACAGCTCTACTTTGAGCACGTCGAAAAATCGACGGCTGATACCTCGTAAATTAATAATGGTCGAGGCAGTGAAACCAGAATCGTGGGACGCGGGACCAAACGATCACCCCCACTATGACGTACCGTCGTCTCCCACTATAGCCTACCGTCGTCCCCCACTTTTTTCTCACCGCACTGCACACAAGCATATTTTTACTCTTGTCCGTGTGAGCTGCCTGTTGGGCTGCCGAGCACACGGACAGGGGTAGGGATATGCTTGTGTGCAGTGCGATGGGAAGAAAGTGGGGGACGACGGTAGGTCATAGTGGGAGACGACGGTAGGTCATAGTGGGGGTAAGCGTTTGGTCCCGCGTCCCACGATTCTGGCATCACTGGGTCGAGGTAGTCTCCAGACTCTTCACTCCGCAAGGTGTACTACGCGAGGCGGCCTCGCAATGGCGATACGCAGCTTGAGAAACACGCGAACACTCAAACACGTTTATTACGTATCATGTTGATATAATACGTAAAAAGGTAGTGAAATGTAATAAACGAAAAATTTGGAGTTAGACCACTTTTAGAATAACCGGCACATATAGTGAAAAAGACAGGAGTAGTAAGCGTGAAGGTACTTACGATCGTTAGTGTGCGGCAGTCACTCGTATATTTGACGATCGAGCCATTGCCTCAAGGGCCAGCTTTACCCGAAAACAATCGCCGGCGACGGTTCACGCACACATTGCCACCACTCCTGTAGGTGATCCTACTACACAACTTGCGAATTCTTTCCTGAAACCGCTGGGCAGAGCGCAAACTGTCTTTCTCACTCACTCAATATTTTGTATTTCACATGCACCAAGGATCGAGTGACACATGTCGGCCCGCGTAATGGTTCAAACGCGCAAAGATAATACGTCAAAAGTATATGCACAGGATAATCAAAAATCCTTTCCTGTGCACATTTCTACACCAAAAAGTATTCCCGGAAGTACATACTCTATGTAAATGTATCAGCATACAGCAATCCTAATGAGAAAGAGAGGAATAGAACGCATATATTCGTCCTTTTCCACTATCTTTTGTTCTGTTTCTCAGCATTTGTAACGCAGCGACAACGCTAGCTGATCAGTTGTCTGCCGTTTGCACTACGGTGAAGATGCAGAAAGCAATCGAGTTTTTATTTACTGCGCAGATATTGTTACACATGGAATATTCATAATTTGTGAATTGTTCCATTTCTGCGTGGTTCGTTACTGTTGTATTGATAAGTGTGTGTGATCATTCCATCAAAGAAGGAAGCCGGAGATGCAAGGAACAGTCGCTATGTGAAGGGTGATGCAAAAAGAAAGCGGCCCAAATTATCTGCAAAGCGTTTGTCAAAAAATAAAAAGCGTCGACAAATGTAAGTTATGTTTTATGGTACAGATTTGAATACAGTTTGTGATGTAGTAGTAGCAGTACGGTATTTTGTTATATATAATACAGTATTATTCATATTCTTCAAATATGTATATCAACAGCTGTCTTTGGCTGTACTTCCAAATGGCTCCAGTGGCCGATCGTCACGAGGTTTGGGGAGAAGGGTGGGGAGGGGGTGTGGACCCTATCTAAAATTGTTGCTTCGAGAATTTGTTAGTTTTCGAGATATTAATAAAAAAACTTTTAGTATGTCTGTTGATTTATTTCGGCATAACGCATTCCACTTTCCACTTTGTCCTGGGTATTAGTATTGGTTGGAGTTAGATGAGTGCGGGGGGTGCGCGGCCGCTTGCGGGCAAAGCATGGAAGCGAACCGATGTGAGTTTGGAGAATTGAACTAGCAATTTGCGAATGCGACCCATCCTACTATATAGGGTGTTATTCTACTGATAGTCAATATTCTAGGGGGTGATTCTAGAGGCCAAAATAAGATGAAAATATAGAATACAATTTTTTAATATCGCGCTTCGTTTTCGAGAAAATTGACTTTGAACTTCAGCTATATACGCGTGCTTTTCCGGCGCCTGAGGAGAACGTGGTGGTAAGGGGAACGCGTCCAGCAGTTCGTAAAACAGTTTGGGGGGACAGGAGGGTCGCCGGGTAGAGGTGCCTGCACGTACGTCCAAAAAAATTTTAAAAAATTAACAATAATTTTTTATTAATATTTTGGAAACTAATAAATACCCGAAGCTACAATTTCAGATTTAGGGCCCACACTCCTTTCCCACTCCTCCCTCGAAACCTCATCTCGATCGGCCACTGGGCCATCCGGAAGAATATCCCTATCTTTGACACTTTACGTACACATATTCTATACTATGCGCGCCGCGACGCATGTCATTACTTTACCCCTCTTGTCTCACTCATTCTTTTCCAATTCGTATGTTCATCATTATTTAATTAATTAATAATCCGATGTATACCGTGTTTGGACTCATTTTAATGTGAATAATGCAGCACGTTCCTGCAACTTTCGTACCGATGAGACGAAATGTAGGAATTTTAAATTTCGTTATGTATGTTATACAAACTATATGCGTTTTGTTAGTATCAAACGTTCAAACCAGTATACGCGTTTCGTTAGATATGCTTCCTTTATAATGCAGTTGTGATTATTTCAACCATTGTACGTAGTTTTCAATGGATAAAAAATGTAATTCAGATATTATTTCTGCGATGTAGAAGATATTTAAAATTAGCAAGAGTCATCGATGCTTTTGGATATTGATATGCGATTTGGATATTGATATTGGATATGCGATTGGATATTGAGCATATGTAGTTACTTGTTGAATGCGAAATATGTACACATTGCTTCTTCTTTTGCGGATTTTTGATCGCAATATGTACGTCCATACGTGTACGCTTACATAGTAACCACGATTGTTAGAATGCGTCAGTCTCAGCTATATATCAAAAGTGCTCAATTGTATCGCGATAATTGCTAGTATTTTGAATAATGGATTGCAGAGATACAAATAAGTAGTAAATCAAGCTTCAGCCATGAGTGTTTTAATTTCCAACGAATACAGTTACAATATAATCATAAAAATGATGGAATTTTTCAATAACTTTCGTTGGAAAAGCTCCAGATATCCAGGAACCTCATGGAACCTGAAAATTTTTGTGCTATTTGTTCTATTTGCTTGGATATACTACGGTATGACCCAACCAACGGAATGCACTGAAATTTTCAGGGATGGGGCGGGCGTGGGAGAGAACCACTAATATAAAATTTCAGCTGCGGGTATTTATTAGTTTCTGAGATATTATTAAAAAACTTTCGGCATAATACATTGAAATCTATCTATACAGACATTACTAACACAACCATCTTCTTCGTTTCACAGTCGACGATACATTGTACGATATTGACCTCATCGCGCGATGCGTGTAACTACATCAGTTTTTATTCCCAATACTATAGGGCAGGCGTGGGATTTAAGTGAACACAGCGGCCGATTTTCAGAGGCAACGCCTCCTTTCTCCCGCCTCGCGTCTTGGCCCCCGCGGCGGCCCAGCAGCTAGGAGTGCCTCAGGCCCGTACCATATGAAGCGCGCGTGGCGCGTTGACAAAACAAAAACGCACCGACAATCGTGCTCTCTGGGACGATATGGAAGCCTATTGATACAATGTCACCCTAATACGCCACGCGCGGTTCACGTGTTACGGGCCTGAGGCGCTCCTAGCTGCTGGGCCGCCGCGGGGGCCAAGACGCGAGGCGGGAGAAAGGAGGCGTTGCCCCTGAAAACCGGCCGCCGCGGTCACTTAAATCCCAGGCCTGCTATAGGGTCATTCCACGCGAACACAAACACTTTTCGGAGTAACATTTCGGATTTTGGTGCAACTTGATTATGTTGTAGTCTTTATAATATATAAACATATCTCGAAGGATTTTTGAAAATTTCAAAAATTGTGGAAGTTACAGCTCTTTGAAATATAGTGTTTACAATTTTTCCAAAAAATATAACTGTTGAACTAACAAACCGATAAAAATTACCTTTTGGGTGATTACAGTGGAGATATAAGAGTACATGATAAAAATTATTTCACTGAAAAATACAAATTTTTTACCATTTATTTTGCAATTCTTGTAAACAAATGCAATTTTATAATTATATAATCAGATTTTTAAGTTCCAGCTTGTCTTTATCGTGATTATCTGTTGAAACATGTCATTGCTCAATGGAAACCACGAGAAGGTTATTATTATAAAAAACAGTTTCATTGGCCAAGAGTGGGTTAGTAAAAATCTCCTGCAATTCTTCTGTGGACCTGTTTTTTACCTTACTGAAGAAATATGGGGTGGTAGCGGTACGGTCAGCTGACTGTAATCGCGCGCGGTTGCTTTACCTGAGATGAGGCGCACCATTGTATTTAACAGCTGACTGTGACGTTAATATCAGCTGCGTTACTCTAGAAATAAGTTTAATTTACAGAAAACATATCAGCGACAGTGGTAATAATTTTTCGGATTTTTACAATCGCGACCTCGAAGTCCCTCAATTCAGGGTGAATACGCGATGACGTATTCCGTGCGAGAGAAGGTGGGCCTTGGGGAGGAGATACTGCTGTGAAGAGGGCCTCTTCAGAATAGTGGCCGTTTGGGAGGGATGCAGGGCAGATTGGTTAGATTAGGGCCAATCGGACTTCAAGCCCACTGTCTCTCGCACGGAATACGTCGACGCGTGCTTTTGTTTTGAAATTCGAGCGCGTGTTTATACTCGAGAGATAAGGGATCCGTCTTTAATTGGAAGGTAGGACGAAGCAGGCCGGACTACATGCAGTCAGCGAACTACATGCTCTCTTTCTTCCCGTGTCTCTTCGCAAGCCGTATTGATGTTAAATAATACTTTTTAATTGCTAGTTCCCAAAAATTAATCAGGCTGTTCGGCCAGAGCATTTCGCTAGGGTCGCGGTAGACAACGGTTTCCTACAGTTTTGGGTAATTTATGGTTTAGTTGGTTCCGCCTCGTAGCAGACGTGAACTCAGGGTATCGGAAAAGGGAAATAGGAAACAGGATTTTCTTCTTTATAGCAACTCGAAGACTTTCTGTTTCTCTTCTCTTCGGACCCTTTCGAACCAAAACACGTGGTGTCTACTGCCTACCTCGAAGCAATGGGCACATTGGCAGTAAAAGGACGGAACGCGGACCTTTGTAAAAGAGCACGATAGCCCGTTCGTCGCACTTCTGCCCAGCACATGTGTTTCGAAAATGTGCTGGCTTCTTTCTACCTGAAGCCTCTTGGCCTGGTGGGGTTCAACTCATAATGGAACGAGAGAAACTATTTGGGGGTAGACGAAGTCGCTTGGAAAAAATCTTGTCAGTCAGAAAGCAATCACGTCGCAGAAATGTTCACTGCTCGAGAGTATTACGCGATGTTCTGGGTGTACCCCCCGAACAACGGGGACGCAAGTGCTGCAGCGTGAGAATGTGCGCGGGAATACTCACGGCTCCGAACGCCCAGTAAAAATTCATTTCCATCAATTTTTATAACGTAGAAAGAACACGTTCTAATAATACATTAAGTGATCAGTGTTAGTAGGCGTACAGTGAAATGACTTCGGTACATGTGCGGCCCGGACGCACTTGACGTTTCGACCCTTAACTTTGGATGGTGTCGTGTACCTGAAATCAGCTGTACACTCGGCGATTACCAGGATCGGTTCAGTGACCTAATGACACAGGTTTTCAAGCTGCAGGTGAATTTCCGAACGGGTGAGTTTTAATTACATTATTGGCGACTAATATTTTTTAAATTTAACGCAGGCTATGGTTTATTTCCGGCGATAACTCTCCAAATTTCCGTACGCAAATTTTTCTTCCCAGTTTTTAAACGGACTTATTCATTATCAACAACCAGTGTTGGCCGTTATTGAACTACGGATTTTTATCACAATAACGAACTACGATCACTTTTCACTCGTTCCCTGTTGCCTTACCTTTTCGTGTGTACGTTATTAGAAAAGGAAATTTACATGTTCTTTATCCTCTCACTCCAAATAATTAGTATTTTCGATTCTTCTAAAAAAAAAAAAAAACAACTGTGTATTCGTCTTTTTACGTTACATATGATTTTCATCCATTCATCCTTCATTCATTATTCACTTTAAATGGCAAACAAACCATGGCAAAAGGTTAGATTTTTTTGTTACGTCTTTTTAATTTGCCATTCTACGCAATTTCCTGCGATGCATGCCGCCTTGCTTGTTCGTAGTCGCAGCGCGGCCCGGCGCACAGTGGGTCAAACTGCTCTTTTTTGTGTCAAAATCGTAGAACTCTTGATAGGAATAAGGTAGAGGGATGGGACTTTTTGGAGGTTAAAGCTAAGATGTTGCAGATTAAGGGAAAAATGTTTAGAATGCATAAAAAAAAATTTTGACCTTGCAAATCTAAGTCAAAGTTGGCATTTTCGACGAAAATTTCGGTTTTTCCGTTATAATTCGTGGTTGAAGTTTTTCCATTACTTGTTATACATCATTTCTTATAGATTTTGACGCGCTGAATTCAAATATGACCGTGAAATTGGTCGAGCCCTTCAGGATTCGAAGAAAAATGCGTTTTAAGTTGAAAAATCGACAAAAACCGTGTTTTTTTATGGTTTGCGTGCTTTGATGACAATATTTTAGATTTATTTATTGTATTTATTCATATGGAGTACAAACAGATAATAGAATACTTGAATACTAATAATTGTGCTATATAAAGGGTTTACATGTCGTATCCTGTTGCGTACTATATGCTCGCAACTCGATTGCCGAACCGTATACGCAGCTCACACGCCAAATTAACTTGGTAGGAGATAGTTAAGAAAGGAAAATGAATATACTCGTGGATAACGGAAGAATCACTATATAATTAAATAAGAAAAATCTAAAAACTGTTATACATGTGTATATTTCTATCTTTTAAAACTCTTTCGTAACCGCTTAATACATGAATGTTGCATTCTACTTAGAGCATGATTACAGGAAAAGTAGATATGTAGGATTAGTAAAAGATTCTCGATCGAGAAACTGTGCAATTTATCCGGCCTACCAATTTGTCAGAGAAGCTATGACTGAATGTCAACCACAAAATTATAGAATATCGGAAACACAAGTTATCTTGCGCCTCGTTTTCTGTATTTTCATACTGTTGATGGGGGTTTGTATGACCTGACGAGCTATCAAACCCTAAGGTGACAATTAATTTTAAATTCAATAAATTATGCTGATCCCAATTTACAGCCACTGCACTACACAAACGCTCAGCTGTTTTATTGAGTATATCTTGTAATGGCAAGATAACTTGTATTTCCGATATTCTATAATTTTGTGGTTGACATTCAGTCATAGCTTCTCTGACAAATTGGTAGGCCGGATAAATTGCACAGTTTCTCGATCGAGAATCTTTTACTAATCCTACATATCTACTTTTCCTGTAATCATGCTCTAAGTAGAATGCAACATTCATGTATTAAGCGGTTACGAAAGAGTTTTAAAAGATAGAAATATACACATGTATAACAGTTTTTAGATTTTTCTTATTTAATTATATAGTGATTCTTACGTTATTTTCCTTTCTTAACTATCTCCTACCAAGTTAATTTGGCGTGTGAGCTGCGTATACGGTTCGGCAATCGAGTTGCGAGGATATAGTACGCAACAGGAGACGACATGTAAACCCTTTATATAGCACAATTATTAGTATTCAAGTATTCTATTATCTGTTTGTACTCCATATGAATAAATACAATAAATAAATCTAAAATATTGTCATCAAAGCACGCAAACCATAAAAAAACACGGTTTTTGTCGATTTTCAACTTAAAACGCATTTTTCTTCGAATCCTGAAGGGCTCGACCAATTTCACGGTCATATTTGAATTCAGCGCGTCAAAATCTATAAGAAATGATGTATAACAAGTAATGGAAAAACTTCAACCACGAATTATAACGGAAAAACCGAAATTTTCGTCGAAAATGCCAACTTTGACTTAGATTTTCAAGGTCAAATTTTTTTTTTATGCATTCTAAACATTTTTCCCTTAATCTGCAACATCTTAGCTTTAACCTCCAAACAGTCTCATCCCTCTACCTTATTCCTATCAAGAGTTCTACGATTTTGACACAAAAAAGAGCAGTTTGACCCACTGTTGGGCGCAGCCACCGCATCCTTGACAGGCGCCTGGATCGGCCTCCTCCCTTGTTTTTCCTCTTGGGAGGAACCACCGGGCCTTGTGGGGACGGCATCTTTGGTTTTGTAGATCTAGGAGTAAACTAGTTATAATCTTTGGTTTCTAATGTACTACGGTCAACCGGGGCTCTCGCGCACACGACCAAGGCGCGCTTTGTTCGCGTGGATTATTTTCGTTTTGCCCTTCCAGGATATTTTTAGATTTTGCGAAGGGATTACTTCTAATATCGTATGCGGGCCAGAATACTGGTCCCCAAATTTCCCTTTTCGTGGTTCAATTGGGACGTAGATTAAGTCCCCTGGTTTGAAAGTCTCCTCGTTTATGTGTCGATCGTAGTATTTTTTGTACCTAAGTTTTGATTGGTCTAATCTTTTTGCTGCGGCGATTGGTAATTCTTGTACCCTCGTACTTAACGTACTTACGGCTTCGCTAGAATTTTCTGAGTTTTATGTTTCAAGTCTCATAACGATCCCTCAATATTTACTAAAGTTATCGCAATTTATGTTTAAAAAAATAATGATTTTGGACGATGAAAAATTTTTTGTTTATAATTTTTAGCTCGAATAGTAATAATTCGATAAACGAACTGTAAATAGAAAAAATGTGTGGCGCGACGAGCTGTACAACACTATATTTTTTAAAATACAGTTTAACAACATTTAATTTTCCAATATTTCTTAGCGTTTGGACAATAATTTTCCCCATTTTCGAGCGCTAGTCCCCTTGTTGCATTCGAGCCCTCAATTACAGAAAATAAAGTGTAATCAATTACACAATTATATTTTAATCGTAATTTGTAATTTGTAATTAGATTACATTTTAAATATGGAAATTATAATTTCGACCGCACTTGTAGATTATCCAAAAATACAAAAAGTGATATCAGCGCAATTGTTCGGTCAATTGTTGATAGAATACATTTTGGCCAACTCTGATTCTTCTACTGCACTTTCAAATTCATTTACATTCAATAGTTTCACTGTTTCTGCGACTCCTTTTTAGATGTCTGGAAATGAAGTCCGCCGGCAGGGGGAGAGAAACGAAGTGACTCCGTCTCGAGGACGGAGTCCCAGCAGACATCTTCCGGCCCCAAGACGGAGTCCAACAGGAAGCGGGACTCCGTCCTCGCGACGGAGTCGAAGGAGAAGCCGGACTTCGTCGCGAAGACGGCACCGAACGAGGAGCCGGACTCCGTCCTCGCGACGGAGTTCGCACTACACCGAGATGGTGCTGATGAGATTGACACTGCAATATAAGAAGCAGGTATGTAGAAACGTAGGCGATCTCACGCAAACATTTCTTACATTCTCACGAACGTGTGAAAACATTATTACAGTAATCATAAGATTTATATTTATTTTTTATATTACAGTGCAGTGACCTAAAAAAGCAGGTGGGGAGATTGCAATACGGAGGAGGAAGAGGAGGAAGAGGAGGAAGAAGAGGAAGAGGGGGAAGAAGTGGAAGAGGGGGAAAAGGAGGAAGAGGGGGAAGAGGGGGCAGTGGAGGAACTAAGAATTATTATTTTAATTAATAAACAACCGTATGTTTATTCCATTGTTTTATTCGAAGGCCTTTCATCCGTCGGCCATGAATAATTTTCTCACATTTATTCGTACTTTATTCGAGAATCATATATGTATTTAGTCGAGAATGTACGAATAAAGACGAGAAAATTATTCATGGCCCACAATTGAATTCCCCACGTTTCAAATAAAAATTGGCTTGGGTTATAATGCTCATCTCTGATATTTTGCCATATCATTGAGACAGTGAGTTCAACAACGGACTAACCCACATTTTTTTCGAAATTGAGTTAGTAGCAATAACGTATTCTGTTTGGGAATGGTATAGTTCCCAACGCCGCCACACTCACTCTCACGGCAGCACGTATTGGGCAGCGGAACGAGCTGCTGATCGACGATCGATGGTCAGTCGATCGATCGATACTCACCATCGAACGCTCAGCCAATCACCGCTTACCACGCGAATCTATCAGCCAATCAGAGGGCAGCGACGCTGCTCTCGGAGAATCGGGAAGAAGCGTTAGCGGAAGTCCGCCATAATATCACTCTCTCGTGTGTGAACTCTTGCAAACGAAGTCTCTTCTACGCGTCGCGTATCTTTTTGCGTCTTTGTATAAACGGTACAATCATTCTGTGTTAAATCAACCACATTCAATTCACACTCACTCACTGACCACTCACAATCACTTTTGAACACTCACAGTCCCCAATTAATAGAATTGCAGTGGACGCCACCTCATGGTTTTAATCATATCCCACTCATTCAATCACAAACAGTCCTGTGGATCAATAATATCCCTGCGCTGCATCAAAATCAGGTACACTCACACACACTCTTTTAACTCATCGACTCATCGAGTATTTTATCAAATAAATCATAGACAAAGTGTTCTCACTGCAAGAAGTGTATAAATTCATTTAACCTGTCTAAGAATCCAAATCATCTCCACTCATAAATCACAATCTCAAACATATTCCAATAGGCTCTACTAATCATATAAAATAGGAATTTTTTTTTAATGTGGGTTAGTCCGTTGTTGCTCTCACTGTCTCAATTATAACATAAATTCAACCGCGATTTCAAATGATGTATGTACATATGTGTCACGGTAAAAGCGTTAATTTACGGCCGATTTCTTCACCTTCAGTAATCTTCCAGTTAGAGTTATGTTCCACATAACTGCCAAATGATAGGATCCTATTGGCTTAGAGTATTTAAATGCTCTAAGCCAATTGGTCGTTTACTGACCGGAAGATTACTGAAGGTGAAGAAATCGGCCGTTAGTAAATGTATACAGTTCCTAGTCAATGTGTGCCTAAAGTGCATACAAAGTTGGACAAAATATAATCAATTTAATTACAAATTACAAATTACGATTAAAATGTAATTGTGTAATTGATTATATTATTTTCTGTAATCGTTAATTTTGGTTGTTGACCACAATGTTCTCAACTACCCAAATATTAACGATTACAGAAAAAAATGTAATCAATTACACAATTACATTTTAATTGTAAATTGTAATTTCTAATTTGTAATTAGATTATATTCTGCCCAACTCTGATTGCATATAACGTAACCTACAATCGTTTGAAAATGCATACATTGACTGCATCACGCTTTTACTGTGGCACATGTATCTATACTCGAAGTCATGTTAGAAGGAACTTGCAGACCGACGAGTTTAGATCGGTTCTTGCGCATGTTGGTGCTCTTTGGTGCCGAAACAAGCTACTATTGGCTACACCAAACAAACTCTCCCTCGGAGCCAATGAGCTCATTCTACATGCGCGAACTGGGTTCCTTCTAACATGACCTCAAGTATAGCTAACGCTTCAGTTTTGCTAAGATTCCACGTTGACAGTCCTCCCGAGTAGGCGCCATCTCGTATCCACTGCGTGAACTAAATTTGTAACGTGACTTGCTCTGTATTATCGCCAATATGGCGGAATTCGTATTTGGGAATGCAATCACCAAGGTACGTTGTTTGTCCTTATATGAGCAGATTTTTGACTGGGTGAGGTCTCATTCGAAAGAGGAAGGTTCAATGCAGCGCGCTATGGTCATCGTTTGAGTCACAAAACTCTTTTAGTGACCTAAAAATACTTGGATTCTTGCGGGTGTATTTTGTCGACTTTTGCTCTACTTTGATCACTCATATTATTAGATATCAACACAATCTCGTCGAACCATGACCATAGCGCGCTGCACTAAACCTTGATCTTTCGAATGAGACCTCGCCCAGCCCAAAATCTCCTCATATAAGGACAAACAACGTACCTTCCCAGACCCATGTTTCGGGCCAGATTGTGTCGGTATACAGCGCGCTGCATTACCCGTGTCTACCCCCTTAATAAGTAGCGACTATGAATACCGGCCTTAGACAAGTGTTCCGACCACTGATATGTATATACTACTGGATAGCGTATTCCGTGTTAAAACCGTGTGCCAACTTGAAGATCCCGCCGCCATTTTAATCTGAGTAAGATTCTCACTTTCCAGCGGTAAATTTGAACGGTAATAAAGGGAGATATACATAACTATGTTACTAAGAGGCTAAATTTAATGGAGCGAAATAGTCGGGATCTTGAAATTGTTATAACTAATCTGCCCAACGTGCCTAACGAAGATCTGAATGACACGATTACTCATATTGCAACTGCGTTAAATGTTGGATATACGCTGAATGATGTCTCCTTTGCCCAACGTCTTTACCGTAGTAGCTCAAATAATAAACCCCTCATAATAAGATTCGTCTCTGTGTTTATGCGGGACAAATGGATCTCTTGCAAACGGGCGAAAAGAGATTTGTATGCGTCTGATATCATTGCTGATTGGCCCCGTACGCTTGTATATATAAATGAGCGGTCTACAGCTGATGAACGGAAATGTTTTTTTGAGGCCAAAAAATTTGCTCGATCTAATAACATCCAATTTGTATGGATGAAGCGAGGCATCACGTATCTCCGAAAGGATGACACTTCTCCTGTTCAACGCTACAACGGACCACAGAATATTAGTCCTACAACTCTGCCGCCTCGTCAATGACCAGGAATTCATGTTGATTCGGCCACTTCTATATACGCGCGATCACCTTCGTCTTCTGATGCTTCCCCTAGTGATGCTTGGAGCCTTGCATCTGACGTTTTGGACACTACACCAACTCTGTCTTGTTCGCCAGCATTATCAACTGCATCATCTACATCTTCGTATCATACTGCTGCATCACACGCTTCTAGTTCAAGCACTCTACGAAATCTTTTGTCAACTAATTCGAATAAGCTTACTGTTGCACATCTAAATATTCGGTCTCTTGTTGCGCATTTATCTGATATTATTGGGTTACTTGCTAACCATTGTTTTGATGTTTTGGCTCTTTCGGAAACCTGGCTTTCGGATGCTATTCCGTCATCTGCGCTTACCATTCCCAACTATTCACTTTTCAGGTCAGATCGTAAATCTTCGCTTAAACAACGTGGCGGCGGTGTTGCGGTTTATGTTAAGAACGATATTCGTTGTATGACACTTGATAATACGAATGCATTTTGTGATATCTCTGATTCTGACCCTTTATTGGACTTTGTCGGCTTGCACCTTATAATTAATTCTGAGCGCATCGCCTTGTTTTCTATTTATCGACCGCCTACTTGTTCCTTGTCTGTTATTGACTCATTACTTGAGTACTTGCTGCAGGTTTATAATATTTCTGATCATATTATTTGTACGGGCGATTTTAATATTAATCTTAAGAATTCTGACTCTCTTGGCTTTAATGAAATTCATCTTTTTATGGCGGTGTTATCACTTAAACAGATTATAAATGAACCTACGCGTGTAACGGCTGCTTCGTCGTCCCTGATTGATCTTATGATGGTCAGTAGTGAGCTTACAACCTCTTTATGCGGTGTGTATGATATGAGCCACGTTAGTGATCACTCGCTTATCTATGGGGTAATTAATTTGATTAAGCCTTGTAAGCCTGCTCGTTTTATATTGCGCCGAAATCTAGATTGTATCTTGTCAGAATCCTTTGCTTCAGCCGTTGCGCAGATTGATTGGTCTCCTGTATATGAGGCGGCCTCTGTGGATTGTAAAGTAAAGTTATTTCATTCACTCCTATTTACAGTATTTGACCATTTTGCGCCTATTGAGCGAGTTCGGATAACACGTCCTCCTGCTCCTTGGCTAACTGACAATCTGCGAAGGCTATTTCGTATGCGAAATCGTGCTCTGGCTAAGTATCGCCGATCTGCGAATCCTTCTCGCTGGAGAAGGTATAAAGAACTCCGTAATTTTTGTACTAGTGCCCTCAGAGCCGAGAAGCGTGCGCTATTTAACCATCTTTCGTCATCATATATTTCGCCTAGGAAATTTTGGAATGTTCTCTCTCGTGCTGGCTATTATCGTCCGCGGCGTAATAATAATCTCCCTAATACCTTTTCGGACCCAAATGCTATTAATGATCACTTTGTTGATTCTATTTCTACCACTAATATTTCCACTGACATAATAAATAGCTATCTTAATAAACCCGTTGATTCCTCTGCCAATTTTTCCTTTGTCCCTTTTAACCTCGGAGATATGTATTCTATCCTTAAGTACATTAAGCTTTCTTCTTCTAACCCCTTCGATTTATCTGGACGGTTACTCTTATCTTGTACTCCCTCCTGTCTCGATCCTTTACTTCATATCTTTAATTTTTCTATAACCACTGGTTCTTATCCTTCTTGCTGGAAACATAACATTATCACTCCTATTCCTAAATCTCCTGATCCTACTACGCTAAATTCTCTTCGTCCTATATCGCAGCCTCCTTTTCTTTCAAAACTCTTCGAGAAATTATGTTACCAGCAGTTACTGTGGTATTTAACTTCTATTCATGCAATTCCACCTTTGCAGTCCGGATTCAGACGTGGCTATAGTACAACTACTGCCCTTCTTTATATTACGAATACTATTCTGCGGGCTATTGATCTGCGAAGGGTAGCTTTTATTACGTCCCTTGATTTTTCTAAAGCATTTGATACTATCGACCACGATTTGTTAGTTGCTAAGTTAAAATCTCTAGGTTTCTCCCCAATGGCTCTATCATGGTTTCGGTCATATCTTAAGGGACGTACACAGCAAGTCATGCTAAACTTGGATGGGCCGAAATTTTCTTCTTCGCGTATTGTTAAGTGTGGCGTGCCGCAGGGATCGGTTTTAGGTCCTCTCCTATTTAATGTTTTTGTCATTGACCTGCTACATATAACTTCGATCAATATTTTGTGTATGTATGCTGATGACATGCAGATCATATCTACCTTTATGCCTTGTAACATCGGCGCTGCAATTACGGAACTCGAATTGGACCTTACAAAAATTATAAATTGGTCGGATCAGCATGGACTCAAGATTCATCCTGCTAAATCTACTCTTCTGGTTCTTGGCTCTCCCTCGTCATTGAAACAACTTCCTCCAATATCCGTCACACTTGGATCCCTACAGTTATACCCTTCTGAATCCATTCGCAACTTGGGACTTACTTTTGATCCGCTGCTTTCATTTTCTTATCATGTTTCCTCGATTTGTCGTCAAGCCTATTCGCGTTTACGTCTACTTTATCCTGCCCGCCACATTCTTTCATCTACACAAAAACTGTTATTATCCCAATCTTTGATTATTTCGTTGTTTGATTACTGTGATATCGTCTATCGTCCTTGTTTATCTTATCATCTTTCTTACCTTATCCAACGAGTACAAAACTCCTGTTTGCGTTTTTCTTTTTGTGTCCAGAAGTACGATCATATCTCTCATCTATATGTTAAAACGTCTTGGTTACGTATGCCTCAGCGCTGGATTTTCCATTTATGTTGTATCGTTCACAAAATACTCTCATCTCATATCCCACCTTATCTCTATAATATTCTTCGCAATAATCTTTCTTATCATGGGCCTAATTCTCTTCCTACTCGATACCAAAGTCTCCTTTCCATACCAGCACATTCGTCATCTAAATTTGAATCATCCTTTGCCTATATTTCTGCTCATTATTATTGTTACGTATGTGGAATTTTCCCATACGTCGCTCTCAACCGTCTTTCGAGCTCGCGTCTGCGAAGGGAAAACACCCTAAAAGCCTTTTGCTTATCAACCCCACTAATGGAGGTCAAGATCTCTACCAGCTGCATCGCGACCGTGAGAACGGGAGTGACACGACGACGACCCCGAAGGATTTTCCTTATATGGAAATTCATAACGCATCCCCACTCATTTTTGGGACTATATAAACCCTTCGGTTTCTACCCTAGGTGGTTAAAAGCTATAGAGTCACGCGTAACGTCACGTCGTGTCACGCTCGTACAGAGTTGGTTAGATTCATTTCGATCAGGCTAAAGTCTCTGTCGGAATCAAAGTTAATCTTGTAGAATCCGCGAGTTCGGTTTATATTCTATTTGGAACTTTGAAATATCCACTCGTACGCCCCGCATCGCCAGTGCGTCAACACCGTGCAATTAGTGGTAACATATACACATTTTAATTAATAACTAATCGCGACACTTACATTTGTATTAATTGTTTATTCAATATACTTATGGTGTTCACGTCTAAATCGAGTCGATTTCGTTAAACCTACCTTTTACCCAGCGATCCTTATAATATTAGTAGCACTCACCCACAGATACAACTTTACCGCTCGAGTTGTATCAAATTAAGAGTTACGAGGCATTACTAACATTTCCCGCGACTCCCCGATTTAGCATCGGGTTCGTTCGCACCTCTTTACCAAAACAAGTCATCTTCACCAACCCAGTGGCTCCCTGATTTCGCATCAGGTTCGTCCACGAAACCTAACCCTTCCTACGGCTCCCTGATTTCGCATCAGGTTCGTCCGTATCCTACAGCTCCCTGATTTCGCATCAGGTTCGTCTGTAAATCTACCTACTTCCGAACAGCTCCCTGATTTCGCATCAGGTTCGTCTGTGAATAATCCAACCTCCTAGCAGCTCCCTGGTTTCGCACCAGGTTCGTCTGTGAACTTTATCCTAGTGACTCCCCGATTTCGCATCGGGTTCGTTCACGACGTTTCACCCTCCTACGGCTCCCTGATTACGCATCAGGTTCGTCCGTATCTGACTCCATTCCTAGAGGCTCCCTGATTTCGCATCAGGTTCGTCCTCGCCGTCAATAATCCTAGCGGCTCCCTGATTTCGCATCAGGTTCGTCCGCGCACCTAACTAACAAATTCATATCCGTATTCCTGGGGAAATACCCCTCTCGCCGGCCTCTAGCGTTGCCGCAGCCCCGGCTCGTAACATTATAACTCCCTTCCATCCGATATTCGAGAGCTTAAATCTTTTCCTGATTTTAAATGCAAAGCTCGGCGATATATATGGCTTTATTATGCGTCAGAGTAACGTTTGTTTCTGTTTCCGCTATCTTCTTAGTTTTAGTTTAGTTTTATGTTAGTTATTTAGTTACGGTTAGGCTTCTAACAGTCTTGTACTGCAGCCTCGCCGTTTACTTCGCTTGTCTTCATGTTTTATTTCTTTTTCTGTATGTTCAAGTAATAAAGACGAATAATAATAATAAAAAAAAAAAATAACGAATAAGTGCATGTAAAAAATTATTATTTTAAATAACAGATGTAATAAAAAATAAACGTACATAAAACAGAAGGAAATGTATAGATGGCCCAAAATAAGAAAATAGATAATGAACTGATTAAATTTAAAACAAAAGACCATTAAATATAAATTTAAAAACTTTTTTTATTAAATGCAATAAAAGTACACATATATAAGATATAAAATTATATGACAGATATAAAAATTGACGTAAATTTAAAATATATATCGTAGCCGTTGGGAAGGCGTTGAATCGATCTTTTAATTGAAATTTCATCTAACATGAAACTAACCAGAACTTTCTTGTTGTATTTTTTTGCTTCTGCTGGTTTAAACTTCAAAGTTTGGAAGCTTTCGAGGGTAAACCCCGGTTCACCGTCGACCGCAGAATACCATGAACGTATGGTACTCGGATCTGGCAAAGCTTTGCAAAATTTGCACCTCACAAAGCCGTACGCTCTAGGAGAGTAGAAATGCAGTGTCATAGCAAATGCTCTAAGTGCTGCTGGATATTTTGCGCTCGATATACCTGACAGTTTCTTCTTATCTTGTACTTGTTGCTCTTTTACATTACTTTGATTTTTAATGAATCGTTTTAAAAATTGAGTAACGTCAGTATCTGCAATGGATTCCAAGCATTCCAATGCCGAGTCTGGAAGAGATGGATTTTTTTGTACCGCACTCACAATTTGTTTTAAAGAAGTTACTTGCCGCTTCAACCGAGAAATGTGCTGCTTTTGAGCATGTTTTTCCAGCTTCAACGCTTGTATTCGTTTTTCCTGCAATAACATTTTTTTCATCATCGACCTCGGACTTGTTTGATATCGATGATCATGGGCGACATGACGAATGCGACGTGAGGTAGTTGGTGTTTGTCCATTTCTCTGCATACAAGTATTTGCCGCTTCGCTTGCTGTACTCGTAGAAGGTACTTCATTCACCTGGCATTGCTTCTTATCTACGCATAATATATTATTAGTTATTTATACACTATTATTTGAATCGAATTTCATATTCACATAACTGATTTGTAACAAAAGTATTAATTTTAAAGTTATAAATATGATATTTGCTTCATTGCAATAAAGATATGAAATTAATTGCTAAACTTTTGAACAATGATATAATTTATATGACGCTTAAATTTTAGAACAATTTATTTGAATTCACCTGAATCACTGGTACTTGCTTCAATTGGATTTATCATACTGTAGTTAGTGTCAGTTTTTGACATTTTTGGAGAAGGTAAATCAAGTGATAAACGGCGCTTTTCACGCCCTTCATACGCTGCTAATATTTCTGGCGACAATGAGGGATCTGTTTCCATATGTGATGCAGAGGGTTGAGAATTGCTGTTGAGTTCTGCAGCAGGTGTTTCTAAAAATAGTATTTTACTATAATGTGCATTATATTCCAAACGTAAAATAAAGAATATATAAAAAACACAAACAATCTTACTGTCAATTAGCGGCAACTTAAATATCGTAGGAACCGCATTCCTCTTTAGAGTTAACGTACAGGGATTACGACCTGTTTTACGAAAACAATCTTTTTCAAAATGCTCACTACAAAGCACACTTCTCTCATTGGGAACAAAGTCCTTTACAGCCATTGCTGCAATCCACTTCTGAAGCAGTTCTGCATTATTTAATGAAAATCTGCAAAATAAGGAAGTCATGTTTCAAATTAATGTCAAACACTGAAACAATATTAATGAACTTATGTCAAATAATTTATGGAAAAACTTCTTAAATTAGAGTGATATTCTTTATTGTACTATAAATAATTAAACAATTGCATTTGGTTATTTTATAATAAATTTTATTTTAGTCACTTTAACTTAAAAATACGCTGCTTAATTTGAATAATTCAGATATTACTTGCGAAATGATATGTTTTTATCCTGTCCTTTTTTAGCATGACAGAAGACACAACCAGCTTTGTATTGCCCAAAAATGGTAGGAATGCTTCCAGGGAGAAGACAACCTTTGCCAGTGCCTTCTTGGAAACATTTTTTTTCGAAATGACTGGAACATAACATGGCGTTTTTTGGTGGCACAAAATTGGAGCCCAAACCCATGTTGTCTAGCCATTCTGTGGCTATTAACGGAAAACTATATGAAACAAACAAAAATATTTTTTATTTCCTTAGGAATATTTATTATGAGTAAGAAGTTCCACTTAACCTACAAGTAGCATATAAATGTTACCTAGAGACGGGGTAGCGTCTCGACGCCAATTTTTACTTACCCGTGATATGTTATATTGTCCCCCAATTTTTTTGCACCGCAAAACATGCATGTTCTTACCCTTTTGATTCTGTCGTAATCAGGCACCAACTATGTACTTATTGCTTGTTTGCTTTGGCCGACTATGACTTTGCGTCGCTGTGTGACGTCACACTTGAGAATCGTACTCAGATCAAAATGGCTTCTATTTGGCACAAGCCGCCTATCCTCGTTCACTATCCAGTATTATATACAGATCAGTGGTTCCGACTCCTGTTCAAAATGTGTGACTTTTTCGTCCTAGTTCTTCTGGCGGCCGGCAGATTTCGTCGATGTCGTAAAAGTGTAGGGACTTTGTCATAGCGTTGCCTGCCTGGCTTCCCCCACTTCTCCGGTAAGGGAGAGTGGAAGGTTTTTGGTAGGGAGACAAAGGAAGTGAGGCGTCACTTGGTGTCGACTCTGGTTTGGCGTCGGAAGGACGTCAGGAGAAATACATATATTTAATTGTTTCGTTGAAATGGTCGTTGTTACTTCCACCCAGTCCTAGTCAGTATATTAACAATTAACCTCAGCATTGTCTGAACCTACAAAGGCATTTACATATATATACAGACCGCCTGTTGTTTTTGGCAATCCCACTAATACCACTAAAATGTCTACTACTGCAGTCTCATTAATACATATGTATACTAGGCGGCAAAATCGGCTACCCTTCGGAAATTTGGCAATGTTGCATGTCGGGTCCCCCTGTGTCGAAGAACCACTGAATTATGCCTAGTGACAATGGTGACAATTCTACAAGTTATTATTTAGTTTGCTAAAATGAATTTTGCTTGATAAAAAATTACACGTAAAAGGATGATGGGCTCGATTTCTCATCTATTTGGCAAAGAAGTAGCATGTATCGTAGGTAGAAAGCTTTTCTTGCTCCTTCGTAAGAAATAACTAGCCTCTTAGCGGCAATTCGCCGCACAGGAGTGACGGAGAGCATGCGGTAGACAGGAATGGTGCTAAACAAGGACAGGGCTTTATGTGCAAGTGAGAGGGTCTTATGCGAGCGGCGGTTACCTTGGGGTCGCGGCGGCCAAAACGTCTCCCTTTGCCTTCCCGTGCTGGAACACCGATATGGGGATTTCGTGCGTCTACCTAGACTTCGGCCTTGCAGTTGTTGCGTGGATCTTCAGGAACTTGCGTCGAATTCCAGAGAATTGGGGTCGATGCCCGTGGAATGCAAAAGCACTCTGCTCAAAGGATGCGTTCAGATTTTGAATTCGGGAATTAGAAGGATTAAAAGAAACTTTATATTCGATGTTGAACGTATAATATATATTTTGTAGGGTTTTGCAAAACACGTCTTTACAGAGTGAACTCTCAAAACGGAATGAATGATCTTCAGTTTCTTGTTGTTATCATAAATAATTAATTACATTTGTTTTCTAATGAGCGTTTACATGATTTCGGTGATGATAAATAAAAGTTACAATGTTAACGAGCGTTTAATTACCTGGCCATGACTTTATTTAATCGCATTAGAAAAACCAACAACTTCATGAGTTTCCCCCTTGTTTAATTTAAATTTCCCGCCGAATGAAAAGGTTAAGCTATGTTCACATCATGGCGAGGCAATGGGAACACAGCGTTCGGTTTGGATTTCGCGCTTCTTTGGTTCATGGTGAACTGATGAATATACAACAGCACTCACTGCGTGAATCGGAACGCACCCAGAAGCACACGTAAAGCGACAAATACGCATGCGCGTAATATGCGCATTGACTGCCCATGCTTTTATTTTCTGCACTTGCTGCACGCATTATGAGCTAGAAGTTGGAGGATTCTAGGAAATTCTACGAATCAGGTTATGCAGTCTATGCACTTACTGCATGAAACGCAACCAACGCAACGGACTCAATTTCGAAGCGAACAACACATCCCTAGAAGGTTTTAGGCAGGGTCGAAACGAAAGATGAGGAAGGAAGCAAATACGTAGCGCGCATTGTTATTTCTTAAAGACTTTTACAGCTAAGTTTTTCGAACGTGCTCTTATAATGCTAACTTTACAGCTATGCTCTAATCCAGAAGACGTACGAGAGCCTGCGGTTCAATAGCCTTCAAAACCTTGAATTTACCCCGGACGCGGATAATAAATAACTTCATTTTTCATTTACATATCTGCTTACCAAATTACGCTGGGTAAGCAGCAGTTCGTCTTGTAAAACTCATAATATATGGTCTTCGCTTTCAATAATTATCGCTGTTCAAGGAGAATAGAAAAACTCGAGTTGAGAAAATCCAGGAACCAACCCTGATAACCATCTGTTACCAATCTGACGTCAGATTGGCAGCAGGGTCTGCAGTGAGAGCGCAGAACCTGACGTCAGATCCGTAGTCATCTGTGTCCGCATTAGGCTGCGGTCTGAGGTACAGAGGCCGACATCAGGGCCTGACGTCAGATTGGCAGCAGATTCACATCAGATCCTGCTGTTCGCCTGACGTGTAACAGCGCCATCTGTGGGCCAGAATTTTCAACCCATTCGCTATCCGTGACGTCACATGCCCGTCCCTTCCCTTACATAACCATCAAGCAGATTCTACAGCATATTAAATAATTAATTCAAATTATTTAACAAAGTATTTATTTTTATAATAATTATTCCAATTATCTACGTCCCGGAAATCGACATTCAGAAATTAGAGCTAGCCTGGTTCAGTGGCCCTCGCGTCGTACTGTTTTTTTTAGTGTTCTGGGAGTTTTCTGGTGCATCTTACGTTGCACCCAATCGTTGGCCGCCCTAGGTACACATAACGCAACTTTGCCTGTGTTCAGCAATCTCCTGACCATGTCGGCAAAGTGCAGAGGGTGCAAATCGGCCGTTGCGAAACCGCTTAGGTGTTCTAGATGCAACATTACCACCCACCACGCAGCCTCCTGCCTGAGCCGTTGTGGACACCCCTGGCAGGGCGGGCAGTTGCTTGACTGCAAATCCCCCATCACGTCACCCACTGCCTCAAACTCGCCGTTACCGCAGACGAGCCATGGAGAGTCCTCGCCACCATCGCTGGATGCCATCAGAGAACTCTTTCGCAG
Organism: Andrena minutula; assembly: GCA_929113495.1. Taxonomy (NCBI): domain Eukaryota; kingdom Metazoa; phylum Arthropoda; class Insecta; order Hymenoptera; family Andrenidae; genus Andrena; species Andrena minutula. The sequence continues at coordinate 45,083,874 of OV815993.1, read as the reverse complement.
CGAATTTGCAGACTTTCGTAAAGAAATGAGATCCAACATCAATGAAATTCGGAACTCGGTGTCTGTTTTAACGGAGCGAGTGCAGAGCATTGAGGATCGTCTCGCTTCCTCGGACATTATGCCATCGGATGTGGGTTCCTGCGCTGACGACGTTGCGGCGGAACTAGTCGAAAGGGAGAAGAGGTCCGTTAACCTAATTGTTTACGGACTGGCCGAACACCCAAGCTCACCAGCGCACGTAGCAACTCAAAAGGAGGTGGAGGCCGTTCGCACGGTCCTCACCCAGATACATCCCTCGGACTATGACGGCATCAAAACACGCAAAATTGGGAGGCCCCACGGAGCATCTATCCGACCGCTATGCGTGACGCTTAAATCGATTGATTCTGTGAGGGAAGTGCTGAGGAAGAAATCCTCATACCCCGGTCCGTTAAAGTTTGCCGATGATAAAACCCCCCTGCAGCAGTCCAACTTGAAGCGGCTCAGGGAGCAACTCAGCGTTCTCCGTGCAGATGGCGACACGAAAAAGACAATTAGATACGTGAACGGCGTCCCGAAGATTATCTCGATCTCCACTACGCGTCGTTCAAAAAACTAACTCTCTCACAAAACCTTAGTATCTATTATCAAAATGTGCGCGGTCTCCGTACTAAGTTGAACGACCTATCTCTAGCTGTGGCGTGTAGCAGCACCCAGTACGACGTAATAATCCTGGTCGAGACGTGGCTAAACAGTGATATTTCATCCGATGAACTCGGTTTATCTGAATATTCAGTTTTTCGCTTTGACAGAAAGCTACAATCCAGCGATCACTCTAGAGGAGGCGGGGTACTGATTGCTGTCAAAAGGTCTTTCCAGTGCTCACGTATCTATATTTCTTGCGATCGCGTTGAACAGTTATTCGTCAGAGTCAGTGCACTGCCTTTTTCTCTTATATTGGGTGCTGTTTACTTTCCTCCGGCATCTAGACCATTTAAGTACTCTGAGCATTGCGCCAGCGTTGATGAGGTGCTAAGACAATATCTGCTTGAAAACACTCTTTTGTTTGGCGATTATAACCTTCCCAAGTGTGATTGGGGAGACATATCCTCGGGGATAGCGACTATAGGTTTCCCGCGCGCTGTTTCTGGTGATGAATTGTCAGCTCACGAATATATCAAGGAAGTCTGCTGTTTACATAATCTCAGACAAGTCAACTCGTGTCCAAACTCCCGCGGTGACTTTCTTGATATTATTCTTTCCAATTTTAACGGAGTCTCACTGACGCTGGCTTCCGATCACCTCTTACCACTGGATTCCTACCATCCTGCTCTTCTCGCGAATCTTCAAATCAGCGCTGCTCAGGCTGCCGGCCGCTCTGTGTCCAGTAAATTTAATTTTAAAATAGGGGACTACCCGCGAATCCTTGAGTACTTTAATGCGATCGACTGGGACGGTTGCCTAACCGGCTTATCAACAGAGCAGTTCGTCTCCTTCCTTTACAACCACATTTTCCACGCGATACAATCCTTCGTACCTGTAACGAGAGCCTACTTTACTAAACACCCGATCTGGTTCTCTAAGGAGCTAATCTCGTGTATCAAGGCCAAAAAGGCAGCTCACCTTGCCTATAAGAGAAGCAACGACTGGCACGACTACCTAACCTTTTGCCATTTGAGGTCCGAGTGTCAGTCTCTTTCCAGATCGTGCTACGAGGGTTACGTCGCATCCACGGAGGCTTCTATCCCGCTAAATATTAAAACTTTCTGGAAATTTATTAATTCCAAACGCTCCACCCATGGTCTTCCTGGTTCTATGTCTCTAGATGATACGACCTCATTCGATAACTCAGGGATTGCCGACTTGTTCGCGAGATTTTTCGAGTCGGTTTATTCGACAACTAATTCCAATTATGTCGCTTCCACCGATTCAAATTCAAATTCGCCCGTCGATCTGTCTGGCTTGAGTATCAGCATAGGCGAAGTGCTCGAAGAAATCGACGGCCTGAGTATTTACAAAGGTCCCGGTGAGGACGGAATCCCCCCATCTTTATAAAGAATTGTAAATTCATACTCTCTCGACCGCTCTGGCTAATTTTCAACAAATCACTGACCGATGGACACTTCCCGTCAGCTTGGAAAGTCAGCACCATCACTCCGGTCCTCAAGGGCGGCGTGAAGTCTGACATAGAATGAGAAATATTCTAGAAATTTCTAGAAATAGAAAGAGTAAGAGAACTGGAATATTTAGGTTATACAGTGGGAGAGAGAGCGAGAGAGAGAGAGAGAGAGAGAACAACAAGGATAAAGACCATATTAAGAAGGTAGTTAGGAAAGCGGATATGACACTAGGAAAAGTATGTGGGGGATTGGAGAAAGATTATTCAGAGATGACTTTGAAAGATGAACGAAACTGTATGATGCGCTAGTTAGAAACACCGTGGCGTATGGAACAGAGATATGGGGATGGAGAAGGTATGACGAAATAGAAAAATTGCAGGCGGAATACATACGGTGGATAATGAAATTGGAGAGATCAACACCAACATACTGGCTGTTAAAAGAAACATGAAGAGAAAGAAATTAAAAATGTGAGTAAGGGAAATGAGCTGTGAAGAGAGGTTAATAAACTCGGAAGAAGGATAGGAAGAACGTGGGAGAATATTAATGAGAGGAAATGAAGTAACGAAAAGGGAAAGAATAAGAATCAAATTCTTGGAATGGAGAGGATGGTCAAATGAAGAATGGAAAAGAAGAAGAAGAAGAAGAAGATTAAATGGGGAAGATGTGTGGACCAAAATAGAGCAGATAAGTAAATACAATCAAGAACAAGAAAGAGAGAGATGAAAATAAAAGAGTCAAAGTTCCTAAGAGAATTAAGGGAGGTGGCAAGGAAACCAGGAAATAAGCCGAAATACTTATGGGTGAAAAAAAAGAAAAAAGGGAGAGGAGAATTAGAAAGGATAGGAAGATTCATAAAGGATAGTGAAACATGGGTATGCAAATATTGGCTAATGAACGAAGAAAGGATATGTAGGCTTTGTAAGAAAGAGGAAGAAACAGTGAAACATGTGATTGAAGCATGTGAAGTAAGTGGAGAGAGTGGGAGGAATTGGAAAGAGGTAATTAGAGGAGAAGGGAAAAACTTGGCTATTCTACGGGAGATAATAGGGAGAAGGAAAAGATGGGAAGAACAGGAAAATGATAAAAGAAGATTATGCAACATAAAATAGATCAGGAAACACTTGTAAAATAGAAAAAATTGTTGTGACTCAGCAGGATACATTAGAACGGTAGGACTTACATTGACACAATCACTGGAATGAAATGGAAAGTGTATAGGATCGTTAAATTGTAACACAAAAGTGGATAATAAATTAAATTAAATTATTATTATTATTCCTATATTTTTTCTTTTTATAATGTATTTTTATATTGAATTTTTATATTTTTATTTTTTATTTTCTCATTCCAAGATTATTTTTTATTTTCTCATTCCTCATTCGATAACTCAGGGATTGCCGACTTGTTCGCGAGATTTTTCGAGTCGGTTTATTCGACAACTAATTCCAATTATGTCGCTTCCACCGATTCAAATTCAAATTCGCCCGTCGATCTGTCTGGCTTGAGTATCAGCATAGGCGAAGTGCTCGAAGAAATCGACGGCCTGAGCATTTACAAAGGTCCCGGTGAGGACGGAATCCCCCCATCTTTATAAAGAATTGTAAATTCATACTCTCTCGACCGCTCTGGCTAATTTTCAACAAATCACTGACCGATGGACACTTCCCGTCAGCTTGGAAAGTCAGCACCATCACTCCGGTCCTCAAGGGCGGCGTGAAGTCTGACATAGAATGAGAAATATTCTAGAAATTTCTAGAAATAGAAAGAGTAAGAGAACTGGAATATTTAGGTTATACAGTGGGAGAGAGAGCGAGAGAGAGAGAGAGAGAGAGAACAACAAGGATAAAGACCATATTAAGAAGGTAGTTAGGAAAGCGGATATGACACTAGGAAAAGTATGTGGGGGATTGGAGAAAGATTATTCAGAGATGACTTTGAAAGATGAACGAAACTGTATGATGCGCTAGTTAGAAACACCGTGGCGTATGGAACAGAGATATGGGGATGGAGAAGGTATGACGAAATAGAAAAATTGCAGGCGGAATACATACGGTGGATAATGAAATTGGAGAGATCAACACCAACATACTGGCTGTTAAAAGAAACATGAAGAGAAAGAAATTAAAAATGTGAGTAAGGGAAATGAGCTGTGAAGAGAGGTTAATAAACTCGGAAGAAGGATAGGAAGAACGTGGGAGAATATTAATGAGAGGAAATGAAGTAACGAAAAGGGAAAGAATAAGAATCAAATTCTTGGAATGGAGAGGATGGTCAAATGAAGAATGGAAAAGAAGAAGAAGAAGAAGAAGATTAAATGGGGAAGATGTGTGGACCAAAATAGAGCAGATAAGTAAATACAATCAAGAACAAGAAAGAGAGAGATGAAAATAAAAGAGTCAAAGTTCCTAAGAGAATTAAGGGAGGTGGCAAGGAAACCAGGAAATAAGCCGAAATACTTATGGGTGAAAAAAAAGAAAAAAGGGAGAGGAGAATTAGAAAGGATAGGAAGATTCATAAAGGATAGTGAAACATGGGTATGCAAATATTGGCTAATGAACGAAGAAAGGATATGTAGGCTTTGTAAGAAAGAGGAAGAAACAGTGAAACATGTGATTGAAGCATGTGAAGTAAGTGGAGAGAGTGGGAGGAATTGGAAAGAGGTAATTAGAGGAGAAGGGAAAAACTTGGCTATTCTACGGGAGATAATAGGGAGAAGGAAAAGATGGGAAGAACAGGAAAATGATAAAAGAAGATTATGCAACATAAAATAGATCAGGAAACACTTGTAAAATAGAAAAAATTGTTGTGACTCAGCAGGATACATTAGAACGGTAGGACTTACATTGACACAATCACTGGAATGAAATGGAAAGTGTATAGGATCGTTAAATTGTAACACAAAAGTGGATAATAAATTAAATTAAATTATTATTATTATTCCTATATTTTTTCTTTTTATAATGTATTTTTATATTGAATTTTTATATTTTTATTTTTTATTTTCTCATTCCAAGATTATTTTTTATTTTCTCATTCCTCATTCGATAACTCAGGGATTGCCGACTTGTTCGCGAGATTTTTCGAGTCGGTTTATTCGACAACTAATTCCAATTATGTCGCTTCCACCGATTCAAATTCAAATTCGCCCGTCGATCTGTCTGGCTTGAGTATCAGCATAGGCGAAGTGCTCGAAGAAATCGACGGCCTGAGCATTTACAAAGGTCCCGGTGAGGACGGAATCCCCCCATCTTTATAAAGAATTGTAAATTCATACTCTCTCGACCGCTCTGGCTAATTTTCAACAAATCACTGACCGATGGACACTTCCCGTCAGCTTGGAAAGTCAGCACCATCACTCCGGTCCTCAAGGGCGGCGTGAAGTCTGACATAGAAAGAGAAATATTCTAGAAATTTCTAGAAATAGAAAGAGTAAGAGAACTGGAATATTTAGGTTATACAGTGGGAGAGAGAGCGAGAGAGAGAGAGAGAGAGAGAGAGAGAACAACAAGGATAAAGACCATATTAAGAAGGTAGTTAGGAAAGCGGATATGACACTAGGAAAAGTATGTGGGGGATTGGAGAAAGATTATTCAGAGATGACTTTGAAAGATGAACGAAACTGTATGATGCGCTAGTTAGAAACACCGTGGCGTATGGAACAGAGATATGGGGATGGAGAAGGTATGACGAAATAGAAAAATTGCAGGCGGAATACATACGGTGGATAATGAAATTGGAGAGATCAACACCAACATACTGGCTGTTAAAAGAAACATGAAGAGAAAGAAATTAAAAATGTGAGTAAGGGAAATGAGCTGTGAAGAGAGGTTAATAAACTCGGAAGAAGGATAGGAAGAACGTGGGAGAATATTAATGAGAGGAAATGAAGTAACGAAAAGGGAAAGAATAAGAATCAAATTCTTGGAATGGAGAGGATGGTCAAATGAAGAATGGAAAAGAAGAAGAAGAAGAAGAAGATTAAATGGGGAAGATGTGTGGACCAAAATAGAGCAGATAAGTAAATACAATCAAGAACAAGAAAGAGAGAGATGAAAATAAAAGAGTCAAAGTTCCTAAGAGAATTAAGGGAGGTGGCAAGGAAACCAGGAAATAAGCCGAAATACTTATGGGTGAAAAAAAAGAAAAAAGGGAGAGGAGAATTAGAAAGGATAGGAAGATTCATAAAGGATAGTGAAACATGGGTATGCAAATATTGGCTAATGAACGAAGAAAGGATATGTAGGCTTTGTAAGAAAGAGGAAGAAACAGTGAAACATGTGATTGAAGCATGTGAAGTAAGTGGAGAGAGTGGGAGGAATTGGAAAGAGGTAATTAGAGGAGAAGGGAAAAACTTGGCTATTCTACGGGAGATAATAGGGAGAAGGAAAAGATGGGAAGAACAGGAAAATGATAAAAGAAGATTATGCAACATAAAATAGATCAGGAAACACTTGTAAAATAGAAAAAATTGTTGTGACTCAGCAGGATACATTAGAACGGTAGGACTTACATTGACACAATCACTGGAATGAAATGGAAAGTGTATAGGATCGTTAAATTGTAACACAAAAGTGGATAATAAATTAAATTAAATTATTATTATTATTCCTATATTTTTTCTTTTTATAATGTATTTTTATATTGAATTTTTATATTTTTATTTTTTATTTTCTCATTCCAAGATTATTTTTTATTTTCTCATTCCTCATTCGATAACTCAGGGATTGCCGACTTGTTCGCGAGATTTTTCGAGTCGGTTTATTCGACAACTAATTCCAATTATGTCGCTTCCACCGATTCAAATTCAAATTCGCCCGTCGATCTGTCTGGCTTGAGTATCAGCATAGGCGAAGTGCTCGAAGAAATCGACGGCCTGAGCATTTACAAAGGTCCCGGTGAGGACGGAATCCCCCCATCTTTATAAAGAATTGTAAATTCATACTCTCTCGACCGCTCTGGCTAATTTTCAACAAATCACTGACCGATGGACACTTCCCGTCAGCTTGGAAAGTCAGCACCATCACTCCGGTCCTCAAGGGCGGCGTGAAGTCTGACATAGAATGAGAAATATTCTAGAAATTTCTAGAAATAGAAAGAGTAAGAGAACTGGAATATTTAGGTTATACAGTGGGAGAGAGAGCGAGAGAGAGAGAGAGAGAGAGAACAACAAGGATAAAGACCATATTAAGAAGGTAGTTAGGAAAGCGGATATGACACTAGGAAAAGTATGTGGGGGATTGGAGAAAGATTATTCAGAGATGACTTTGAAAGATGAACGAAACTGTATGATGCGCTAGTTAGAAACACCGTGGCGTATGGAACAGAGATATGGGGATGGAGAAGGTATGACGAAATAGAAAAATTGCAGGCGGAATACATACGGTGGATAATGAAATTGGAGAGATCAACACCAACATACTGGCTGTTAAAAGAAACATGAAGAGAAAGAAATTAAAAATGTGAGTAAGGGAAATGAGCTGTGAAGAGAGGTTAATAAACTCGGAAGAAGGATAGGAAGAACGTGGGAGAATATTAATGAGAGGAAATGAAGTAACGAAAAGGGAAAGAATAAGAATCAAATTCTTGGAATGGAGAGGATGGTCAAATGAAGAATGGAAAAGAAGAAGAAGAAGAAGAAGATTAAATGGGGAAGATGTGTGGACCAAAATAGAGCAGATAAGTAAATACAATCAAGAACAAGAAAGAGAGAGATGAAAATAAAAGAGTCAAAGTTCCTAAGAGAATTAAGGGAGGTGGCAAGGAAACCAGGAAATAAGCCGAAATACTTATGGGTGAAAAAAAAGAAAAAAGGGAGAGGAGAATTAGAAAGGATAGGAAGATTCATAAAGGATAGTGAAACATGGGTATGCAAATATTGGCTAATGAACGAAGAAAGGATATGTAGGCTTTGTAAGAAAGAGGAAGAAACAGTGAAACATGTGATTGAAGCATGTGAAGTAAGTGGAGAGAGTGGGAGGAATTGGAAAGAGGTAATTAGAGGAGAAGGGAAAAACTTGGCTATTCTACGGGAGATAATAGGGAGAAGGAAAAGATGGGAAGAACAGGAAAATGATAAAAGAAGATTATGCAACATAAAATAGATCAGGAAACACTTGTAAAATAGAAAAAATTGTTGTGACTCAGCAGGATACATTAGAACGGTAGGACTTACATTGACACAATCACTGGAATGAAATGGAAAGTGTATAGGATCGTTAAATTGTAACACAAAAGTGGATAATAAATTAAATTAAATTATTATTATTATTCCTATATTTTTTCTTTTTATAATGTATTTTTATATTGAATTTTTATATTTTTATTTTTTATTTTCTCATTCCAAGATTATTTTTTATTTTCTCATTCCTCATTCGATAACTCAGGGATTGCCGACTTGTTCGCGAGATTTTTCGAGTCGGTTTATTCGACAACTAATTCCAATTATGTCGCTTCCACCGATTCAAATTCAAATTCGCCCGTCGATCTGTCTGGCTTGAGTATCAGCATAGGCGAAGTGCTCGAAGAAATCGACGGCCTGAGCATTTACAAAGGTCCCGGTGAGGACGGAATCCCCCCATCTTTATAAAGAATTGTAAATTCATACTCTCTCGACCGCTCTGGCTAATTTTCAACAAATCACTGACCGATGGACACTTCCCGTCAGCTTGGAAAGTCAGCACCATCACTCCGGTCCTCAAGGGCGGCGTGAAGTCTGACATAGAATGAGAAATATTCTAGAAATTTCTAGAAATAGAAAGAGTAAGAGAACTGGAATATTTAGGTTATACAGTGGGAGAGAGAGCGAGAGAGAGAGAGAGAGAGAGAACAACAAGGATAAAGACCATATTAAGAAGGTAGTTAGGAAAGCGGATATGACACTAGGAAAAGTATGTGGGGGATTGGAGAAAGATTATTCAGAGATGACTTTGAAAGATGAACGAAACTGTATGATGCGCTAGTTAGAAACACCGTGGCGTATGGAACAGAGATATGGGGATGGAGAAGGTATGACGAAATAGAAAAATTGCAGGCGGAATACATACGGTGGATAATGAAATTGGAGAGATCAACACCAACATACTGGCTGTTAAAAGAAACATGAAGAGAAAGAAATTAAAAATGTGAGTAAGGGAAATGAGCTGTGAAGAGAGGTTAATAAACTCGGAAGAAGGATAGGAAGAACGTGGGAGAATATTAATGAGAGGAAATGAAGTAACGAAAAGGGAAAGAATAAGAATCAAATTCTTGGAATGGAGAGGATGGTCAAATGAAGAATGGAAAAGAAGAAGAAGAAGAAGAAGATTAAATGGGGAAGATGTGTGGACCAAAATAGAGCAGATAAGTAAATACAATCAAGAACAAGAAAGAGAGAGATGAAAATAAAAGAGTCAAAGTTCCTAAGAGAATTAAGGGAGGTGGCAAGGAAACCAGGAAATAAGCCGAAATACTTATGGGTGAAAAAAAAGAAAAAAGGGAGAGGAGAATTAGAAAGGATAGGAAGATTCATAAAGGATAGTGAAACATGGGTATGCAAATATTGGCTAATGAACGAAGAAAGGATATGTAGGCTTTGTAAGAAAGAGGAAGAAACAGTGAAACATGTGATTGAAGCATGTGAAGTAAGTGGAGAGAGTGGGAGGAATTGGAAAGAGGTAATTAGAGGAGAAGGGAAAAACTTGGCTATTCTACGGGAGATAATAGGGAGAAGGAAAAGATGGGAAGAACAGGAAAATGATAAAAGAAGATTATGCAACATAAAATAGATCAGGAAACACTTGTAAAATAGAAAAAATTGTTGTGACTCAGCAGGATACATTAGAACGGTAGGACTTACATTGACACAATCACTGGAATGAAATGGAAAGTGTATAGGATCGTTAAATTGTAACACAAAAGTGGATAATAAATTAAATTAAATTATTATTATTATTCCTATATTTTTTCTTTTTATAATGTATTTTTATATTGAATTTTTATATTTTTATTTTTTATTTTTATATTCTATTCATATTCTATTTTTATATTATGTTTTTATATTTTTCTTTTTTATTTTATTAATTTATTTTCTTTTATTTTATTATTTTATTTCATTTTATACTTATATTGTTTTTCATATTGTATTGTATTGTATTTTATATTTTTATATTTGTGCTTGTATTATTCTATATTATTTCTATAGAAAACGAGAAGGAGTTACTCTCTCCGGGGGGACTTATCTGGTATACAGATGGTTCCAAAACCAAAACCGGAACCGGAGCCGGGATATGTGGGGAGAGGCCCAGGGTGGAAAGATCCATCGCCCTGGGCCCACACGTATCGGTCTTTCAGGCGGAGGTGCAGGCTATCAGGACCTGTGCCAGATTCAATCTGGACAGGGGCTATGAGGGCAAGCACATCTATATCTGTAGCGACAGTCGGGCCGCACTGGGATCCCTCCGCAACACGGTGGTGAGATCCAGTCTGGTGCTAGACTGCGTGGACGCGCTGACGCAATTGGCTAACAGCAATCGCGTCAGTCTACTATGGGTTCCGGGGCATGCCGGAATCGAGGGAAACGAAGGGGCAAACGTCAGGGCTCGAGAAGGTGCGCGTAATCTGGATCGTGACCCGTCGTGCACCGTAGGTGTCTCCATGGGGACTGTGAAGGAGTGGACGAGTCGCTGGATCAGACAGCAACTCGAACAACTCTGGGAACGGACCCAACAGATGAGACACGCGAAGGCTCTGCTGAAGCGGCCTTCAAAGAAGATAGGGGCGGCGCTCAGCCGCCTGGATAGGTCGCAGCTGCGACTACTCGTGGGGATGGTCACAGGACACTGGCACACGAGAAAACACCTGGCGCGCCTAGGGATCGGTGAGGGTCCTAGGTGCCCGCGGTGCGGGGAGGACGACGAAACGCCGCTCCACCTAATGACGCAGTGCGAGGGTATGGCGGCCCAAAGGCAGTTACTGCTGGGAGCTGCCTTCCACCGCACGTCGAACCTGGAGGACACAACCCTAAGCGGGCTTCTCGAGTTCGCACGAGAGGCCGGCCTAGTGGCAAGCCCTCCCAACTAGGACTGCCCGTACGGGCTCGGGCACAATGGTCCCATAGGACTGAGTGCCCGGAAACCGCCCAGGAAAAAAAAAAAAAAAATATTATTTCTTAATTTTATTCACCCATCATTTTCCTTCTCTCTTTCCCACCTAATTCTGAGATTCGACGTTTCCGAAAAAAGTATTATATTTTGTTCGTGCCTTCATCTCGCTGCTAAATGATATCATCCCGCGCGGCTGCTCCAGAGGAGTCAAATTACACACAATCGTGCGATACGCTGCAGCGTTAAATCAGAACGTTTTAAAAACTTGTTAGCTTTAGAATGCTGGCTACATAATGGTTCGGAAAAAAAATATATCTGTTTGCTACATAATAGTTCGTTATATATCGGTGATTAAAAAATTATTATTTCTCTGTGTTGGGGAAAAAATTTCCATCACATATTGGTATGGAAAAAAATTTCTGCTGACACCACATAATTCTTTCTATGATTCGAACGTTCTTCGCGCTGTCAAATGTCGTCACCCTGCACGGCTGCTCCAGGGGACTCAAGTTACATACGATCACGCGAGACGCTGCGACGTTAAATCGGAACGCTTTAGAATACTGTTAGCTTTAGAATAAAATGTGATTGTACTCTCAATCATATTGTGGATGATACTCGTAGTAAAAAAATGGTAAATTATATTCTTTTAATTTTTCTATGATGGACGCGTATGTCTAACTCTTTTGGTGTACCTCCTCCCCCCAAAAGATTGCATGCAAAAAGCCGATTGGTCCAAACATGATTCTATGCAAGAGACTTCCGTTTCCGGTCGCGTGGAAGATTGTTGTGCGAAAGGAGCGGTGTAGGTGAGCGAGAGGATAGTGTGGTGAAAGTGTGAGGAGAGTGTGGTGAGGAGTGGAGAAGGGAAAGTGCTAGGGTTGAAGGGAAGAGGGAGAAGGGAAAGGGCGAACGGTGTGGGGGTAGAGGTGAGATAGTGAGAGAGAGAAAGATTTGGAGGTTAGGGCGGTACGGCAATAGTGGCGTGAGGCGGGAAGAGAGGCAATTGGCGGGTGGCGCGCTCTTGCGGAAGATAGGAGGAAGTAGGACAGGTGACAGAAAGGAGGGAATTTTAAACGGTTAGGGAAGTGAAAGGAGCGTGGGAAGAGAAGAGCAAAAGGGTATAGAGAAGAGGGAAAGGGGTAAGAGGGGAAATGAGTGGAAGAAAGAAAAAGGAGGAGAGGGAAGGAGGGAAGGAAGAAGGAAAAGTTAGGGAAATGGGGGAAAGGGGCCAAAAAGTAGAAAGAGGAAGGAAGGATAGTGGAAGTAGTGTAGGGAGTGTGAGTAGTTTGGAAAGTATGTGGGGTAAAAAGAGGAAGGATAGGGATGAGGAAGAGGGAGGGGAAGATAAACAGATGAAGGAATTCAAAAGGAGCGGCAAAACTGCGAGATCACCAGTGGGAGGGAGTAAAGGGGGAAGAGAAGGGAAAGAGGAAGGTATGGGAGGGTTAGAAGGAGTATTGAGGGAAATGATGCGGGAGATGAGGGAAATGAGAGAGGAGATGAGGGAGGACAGGGAGGAGAGAAGAAGGGTGGAGGAGGAGATGAGGAGGGAAAGGGAGGAAAGAAGGAGGGAAGAGGAAATATGGAGAAAAGAAAGGCGAAGGTGGGAGGAGGAGATGAGAGAAGAAAAGGCAAGGAGAGAAGAGATGGAGAAAAGGATGATAGATAGGGACAGGAGGATGGTGGAAGTGATGGGGAGGGTAGAGGGATGGGAGAAGGAAAAAAGTAGCGGAGGGGATAAAGTAGGGGTGGAGGGAAAGGTAGGGGAGGATTGGAAAATGAGTGTGAGAAGAATGGAGATAAAGCAGGATAAAAAGGAGAGAGAGGGAAGAAAAAATAATGTGGTGATAAGGGGGATAGATATAGAGGGAAAGGATGTGAAGGGGGAAGTGAAAAAGTTATGGGAAAGGATGGGGGTGGAGGAGGAGGGAATAAAAGAGGTCGTGAGGATAGGTAGAGCGGGGAGAGATGGGAGTGGTATGGTGTTGGTAAAACTGGCGGGGAGGGAGGAAAAAAGGAGGGTGATGGAGGCGAAGAAAAAGTTGAGGGGTAGGAGGGAAAGAATAGAGGATGACCTCACGGAGGAGGAGAGAAAGACGAGGTGGAGGATAGAAAGAGAGGCAGAAGTTGAGAGGGAGAGAGGAAGGAAAGTACAAGTGGGGTATATGAAGATGTGGGTGGACGGGAAGATAAAGATTTGGGATGAGTTGGGGGAAAAATGGAGTGAGGAGCAGGGAAACGGGGGAACGTGGCAGGGGGAAAGGGGGAAGGTAGTAATAGGAAGGAAGGAAGGAGCAAAGGGAGGAGATTTAAAATAGCGTTTTGGAATGTGGCAGGGCTAAGGAGAAAGGATGGGGATTTTTGGAAGGGGCTGGAGGAGTGGGATGTGTTTGTGCTGAGCGAAACGTGGTTGGAGGAGAGGGAGTGGGAGTGGGTGGAGAGGAAAATACCCAGGGGGTATGTTTGGGAAAGACAATGGGCCAAGAGGGAGAATAAGAAGGGGAGAGCAATGGGTGGGATGTTGATGGGAGTGAGAAAGGGGTTGGAGACGAGAGGGGAGGGAAGGGTAGAAATAGAAGGGGTGTTGACGAAGGAAGTGAAAATGGGGAGAGAGTGGTGGAGGATAGTAGGAGTTTATGTGAACAAGGATATAGATAGGAAGCTAGTCGAGCTAGGGGAATGGACGGAGGAGAGGGAGGGGGGAGTGAGAAAAGTAATAGGGGGGGACTTTAATGCTAGGACAGGAGAGGAAGGAGGGGAGGTAGGGGAGGGGGGTGAGGGGGAGGGAGAAAGTGTGAATAGCAGGAGATCAAAGGATAAGGAGATGAACGGGGAAGGGAGGAAATTGTGTAAATACCTGGAGGAAAGGGGGTGGGGGATTTTGAATGGGAGCGTAGAAGGGGACGAGGAGGGGGAATGGACGTTTACCGGTGGGAGGGGGGTATCGGTAATAGATTACGTGTTAGGGAATGAGGAGACTAGGGAGATGGTGGAGAGGTTAGAGATAGGAGAGAGGGTCGACTCAGATCACCACCCGGTGGTGATATGGGTAAATGGGGGAGGAAGGGGGGAGGGAGTGACTGGGAAAAAAGTAGTAGGGCGGAAGGGGGGGAGGGGTAATTGGACAGAAGAAGGTAGATTGGAATTTAGGAGGAGATTTGGGAAAAGGGAGGTAAGGGAGATGGGGGTAGAGGAGGAATGGGGGGAGCTGAGCAGTAGAATAAAGGAGGCAGTGAGTAAGACGGGGACGGGGGAAAAGAAGGGAGGTTGGTGGGATGAGGAATGTAGAGAGGAAAAGGGTAAGGTGAGGAGGGAGTTGAGGAGGTTGAGAAGGGAAGGAGGGGATGGGAGTATATATAGGACAAGGAAGAGAGAATATGGAAAGTTGTGTGAGGAAAAGAAGAAGAAGGAGGTGGAGAGGTGGGAAAAGGAAATAGAAGATGTAAGAACGGAAGGGCAGGTATGGAAGGTGGTGAACATGGCTAGGAAGAAGAAAAGGAGGATAAATGAAAGAATAGAAATAAGGGAATGGGACGAGTATTTTAGGGGATTGTTAGGAGGAGTGGAATGGAGGGTGAGAATGGGAGGGGAGAGAAGGAGGGAAGCGGATGAAGAGGGGGAGTTGGGGCGGGAGGAAATAGAAAGGGTGGTGAGGAATTTAAAGGGTGGGAAGGCAGGGGGAGGGGATGGGATTCAAAATGAAGTATGGAAGTATGGGGGAGAGGAGGTGATGGAGGGGCTATGGGTGATATGTAATAGAGTATGGAGGGGGGAGGGGTGGCCAGAAGAATGGAAAGAAGGGGTGGTAGTGCCGGTGTTAAAAAAAAGGGGCGGGGGAAAAAATAGAGGATTATAGGGGAGTTACGCTAATGCAGACGGCGTACAAGGTTTACGCCTCTGTGTTGGCTGAAAGGCTAAGGGAGGATGTGGAGGGGGGGGGGGGCCTGCTGCCACCGAGTCAAACGGGGTTCAGAAGGGGGGTTGGCTGTATGGATAACATTTATGTGTTAAACTATATGGTGAATAGGCAGGTGGTAAGAAAGGAAAGAAAAATGATAATCTTGTTCCTGGACCTAAAGGCTGCGTTTGACTCGGTGGACAGGGGGGTGTTGATAAAGGCGATGAGGAAGAGGGGGGTGAGGGAAGGTTTGGTGGAGAGGTGCGGAGAGGTGTTGCAGGAGACAGTGTGTAGGGTGAGGGTGGGGGAGGAGGAAGGGGAGAAGTTTTGGACAGCGAGGGGGGTGAGGCAAGGGTGTCCCCTAAGCCCAAGCTTATTCACACTGCTCATAGCAGATATGGACGAGGAGCTGGAGAGGGGAGGATGGGGGGGAGTGAGAGTAGGGGGGAGGAAAATATACACGCTGGCATATGCCGATGACGTGGCGGTGCTAGCGGAGGATGAGGAGGGGATGAGAGGAATGATAGGAAAGCTGGAGAAATATATGGATGGGAAAGGTCTGCAGGTAAACGTGGAGAAGACGAAGATAATGAGGTGTAGGAGGGGTGGGGGGAGGTGGAAGAAAATGAAATGGAGATGGAAGGGTAAAGAGCTGGAGGAGGTGAGGAGTTTTAAATATATAGGATACACTATAATGAGGAATGGCGGGCAGGAGGAACATGTTGAGGAGAGAGTGAGGAAGGGGGCGGCGGTAATGGGGAAGGTATGGGGGTTGGGGAAAAGATTATTCGGGAAAGACTGGGGCAGAAGAATATGGTTGTTCGATAGGTTGGTTTGGGCGGTGGTGGGATATGGGGTAGAGGTGTGGGGATGGAGGGAAAGGGGGAAAGTGGAGGCGCTGCACGAGAGATTTTTAAAGTGGGTGTTAGGGGTGAGCAGGGAGACACCGGGATACATGGTTAGGGAGGAACTGCAAAGGGGGATGTTGAGGGGTAGGGCAGGGATGAGGGCGTGGGGATATGAGAAAAAATTGGAAGAAGGAGAAGGAGGGGAGCTGGCGAGGTTGTGTTGGGAGGAGTTGAAGGGGAGATTGAGGAGGGGAAGGGTCTTGGAGGGATGGGAAAAGGAAAGGGAGCAGTTCTTTGGGGAAAGAGGATGGACAGTGGAGGAGGTAGAAAGAGAGAGGGAAAGGGGGGGATAAGGGGGGAGGAGATAGTGGACAGGGAAAGGAAGTTGCAGGAGGAGGAGAGGTGGGGAAAGATTGGAGAGTCGGGGTATAATAGGTGGTATGGGAGGGTGAAGGGGCCGGGGGTACCGGGATATTTGAAGAAGGGTTGGGGGGAGAGTAGGTGGCAAAGGGTGGCTAAATTTAGATTGGGGAATGGCGTAAGAGGGGGGAGATATTGGGAGGAGGAGGAAAAAAGAAGGTGTAGGGTATGTGGGGGGGAGGAAGAGTCTTGGGAGCATGTGTGGGAGGTATGTATGGGGTGGGGAGTGGAGAGAGGATGGCAGGAGATGGTGGGCGAGGTATTGGGGGAGGAGGGGGAAGGGGAGGAATGGTTAAGGAAAATAGAGGAAAGGAGGGAGGGGTATGGATGAGAGGAGGGAGGAGATGAGAAATGAATGAGGAGATGGGAGTGAGAGGGCGGCGAGCGGAAGCGGAGGTCCAGGGGGGAGAGGAGACGGGCGAGCGAGCGTGCGAGAAAACGTGCGAGCGGCGAGCGAGCGAGCGGTGGAGGAGAGGATAGAGATAAGAATAGGCTAAGGTAGATTTAAGGAAAAGGAGAAGGCATAGGATAAGGTAGTTGTAAGAGTAAATGTAAGTGTAAGGTGATGGAAGATTATAACCCCGAGGGGATTAATAAAGTTTATATATATGATTCTATGCAATTTCTGCTGATACAACATAATTCTTTCTATGATTCACACGTATGGCAAATTAGTGCGCGAGATCATCCGAGGAAATTTCTGCTGACATCGCATAATTCAAAGGTTCAACGTTCCCACAGGTATTATATTACATTCGGCGCGTGTCGAAACTTTTATCCTTGAGGGCATGGCTCAAGTTACATGATTGAAAATCATTTGAAAACAATTATTATCTATAGAATGGATGCGATTGTACCACTAAGTAGTCTAAGTCTTTCCCTACCTAGAATTTAGCTTTAAAATAATGCTCTGTCTCTTTCCCTCCTAAAGCATGCGATTGTACCACCATGTAGTGCTGTCTCTTTCCCTCCCTCAGAATTTTAGCTTTAAAATGCACGCTCTCTCTTTCCCATCTATCCGAAGACGCGGTGTTTAAAAAGCCGATCTTTCCCGACGTTATCCGATGAAAAACGAATGCTTGGTGACGCTCGGCATATGTATCATTCATTAAAGACTGATGTCAGAGAGCCGACGTTGGGGGAGTTGGTTAGGCGGCTGACTCGTACCGCGGAGGTCTTGGGTTCGAGCCCCGTCGCATAGATTCTGTTTTTTCATTTATATTAATATCTTAAATTAATATTTCCTTCTTTACCGACAGTCACAGGCTCTCCTCCTCGATGCGGCGGTTTCGGTATCGTTTCGGTTATCGATTGATTTGATATCGGTCCTCGCGCTATAACCCCCCCACCATTCCACCATCTCGATGATGTCATCCGCTGCCGCCCGATCCCGATGACGTCATCCGCCGCCGCCCCGGTCACGCGTCGCCCGGTCACGCGCCGCCCGGTCACGCGCCGCTCGCGGAGAGTTTTTTTCCGCCGACTTTGAAACTCAAATTTGAGTTGGAACTCCCATAGTATTACTACTAGTAACCAATATTCTATTTCCCTTTTATATATTATCACAATCACTATCTTCAAGTTCTGTCTTCATTTCTATTAGATTCTATTGAGGTCATTCTACTGAGGGTCCTCCGCGCGGTCTTGGTCGCTATTTTACCAGGCCCAACAGCCTCTGCCACGACATAAGTCGAGAAATCATTAGGCTCGTCAGCCTCTGCCACGACATTAGTCGAGAAAATATCCGGCATCAAAGCCTCTACCACAGCATAAGCTGGGAAACTAACAGACTCTCCACGTCTCTGCCACGATTCAAGATACCGCAGGTCCTGCGTTGTCTCGTCAGGGGCTGGAAAGAGCGCAGGCACCTTTACTGAACATGGACCACTTTCAACGGAATCTGAAGCGACTGCCGGGGGTTCGGTCTCACCGTCCAACAAATGTCCGAATGGAAGCTGATCCATAGTGTCCAGCTGGAGCGATCCATCACAATCTCTATTATCTTTATTATCATTAGAATTTCTCAATAATTCACCTATGACCTCATTCTGTCTAACAACTGCCTTCCCGCGCGCCAGGAAGACAGAAGCCACCATTACTTCATTACTGTACTCATGAAATGCGTCATTCTTCCTGTCCACTTCGGAATCTGTAATTGATAACTCGTCTGCGCAGACAAGTACCTCTTTCCGACGCCTCGAACAGGAATTATGAATCTCATTTGTCCGTGAAGGATTCAATTGGGAATCGGAAGCATGACTAGGTATAATTGGATTGCACGACAGTGCATCTGCATTAGAGTTTACTCGACCAGGCTTGTACACAATGTTATAATCTTTCTCGTTTAATTTAATTCTCCATCTCATAATTTTAGAAGTCAGTAGTAATACAGAGGGGTTTCCAACCCGGGTGTGCTGAGGGGAGCGCGGGGGCGGGGGGAAGTGAGGGCGCGCGGGGAAGCGCGGCGGAGGGAAACCTGGGCGCGGGGCCTGCGGGGTGAGGAAGACAGGTTGCGCGCGCACGCGCCGCGGAGTGGGGGAAGTCGCGACGATGGAGGGGATCACTCCGGGCCGAACCGCCGCGGAGGCCTCTCCAGACCGGACCCACCGTCGGAAATTTTTCATAGGGAGGCATTGACCCCCGAAAACTTTTTCGAAACCCACACCCCTTCGAAAATTTTTTCAGACCTAACCCAGGGTGGGGGACTGTCCTAGAATTTTTTTCAAACCAATAATTTACCAGAAAATCTTAAAATTATGTGGCGAGGAAAGAAGACGGGTAAATAAAATTGTGACACAATATAAGTTTAAGATATATATATATATATTGTTACAAGCCAAAAACTAACCAAAAACAAAATAAAAGAAAATAAATGAAAAATAGAATATAATAAAATATGAAAGAAAAAATTAATATAAAACAAAAGAAAAAACTAATCAAATATAAAAATAGAAAAATAGAAAAAATAATAGAAATTAAAATTAAGAGGTCGACGAGGGGGGTGAAGGGGGCGACGGCGGTGACAGAGGTGATGGGGGCGGCGGTGGCGATGGTGGTAGGAATGGTGCAAAAATTTGCACCATCGGCCGCTGTACGCGTCGCAGGTCGCCCGGCATTGGATACGGCCGCAGTCGCGCAGCCCCATATAGCGCCTCCCGCCGTGGTGCTCGCAACAGCGGCGCAGGATGCAACAAGTCCTAGAACACATACGCAAACATTGATATGACACTGATACATTAAACATAATAAACATGAAACATACAAAACATTACAAACATTGATATGACACTGATACATTAAACATAATAAACATGAAACACACAAAATAATGCAATGTATTACATACCTGTGGAGGCGGTGACGGCGGCGCAGGCGGTGAGGGCGGCGAGGGCGGCGAGGGCGGCGAGGGCGGCAGCGGTGGCAGCGGTGGCGAAGGCGGCGAGGGCGGCGAGGGCGGCGAGGGTGGCGAGGGCGGCGATGGTTGAGGTGAACCCCAATCAGAAGACCACGTCGGGGATGGAGGCGGCGATGGCGAACGCTAGAAGATAGAAATCCACGATTTAATAATGACACGATCGTCTAATTTAAAAGCACTCGATTTCAACGGTTAAACCGGATAAATGTCAAAATATTTGAAAGTACATACCTCAGGGTTGCACTCTGGTGCTATACGATAAATACCCATTTTATGGAAAAGTGCCACACAGAACAAGTCACAACTGTCAACCAACAATCTTCTACTATGCTTGATGAGCAACTGGTCTCGCTGCATCTCCTGGGTCTCGCATGTAAACTCCCATCTTGAAATCGAGAAGTGCGTAGCTTTGCAAAAGTAAGATGTTATTGTTCTCCACCTTTATTTTCGCTGACCATCCTCCTCCCTGTGTCCTTATCTTCTTCTTCATTGACCATCCTCACCTTTTTCACACGCATCTTCTTCTTCGCTGACCATCCTCTCCTTATTCACACGCATCTTCTTTCTTCTTTGACACATCATTCGACTAGATTACACCACTTTAATCGCATATCCATCAGTTATTGAACGGGTGTTGGACGTGAATCGAACGACTTTGTTCATGTACCGAACATGATTCGAACGGCTTGGAACGTACATCGAACGTGAATCGAACGGCTTGAAACGTACATCAAACGTGAATCGAACGTCTTCAGTCATGCATCGAACCATTTCTCAATAATTAGAACCATCGTCTTAATCTAGCATACATCATATTTAGGAAGTTGGTTTAGGGAGGGTGAAGAAAATTATACGCATTAAAAAATGATTATATTTATTTATGAATTTCTCTCTGATGTTTAGTCCACCAGTTGAATATTTTAAATACATTTTGCAAGGCACAGTGCTTTGCGTGTCTGCCACATCGCAGAGTATCAACTTCATTTAGCTTATTTAGAGATTGTATATCCTCGTAGTCAATGTCCAACGTCTCGATGACCACATCCGCTCTCGTACTTTCATCGAGGAAATCCGCAAGCCATTCGCGTTTCTGCAGCCCTTTAACGTATACGACATGACACATGTCATCTTCTTCGTCGATCGCATCAGCTACAGCTTTCGTAATTAGCTGTTTAGCCATACTGTATGGAACTTCTCCATCGTCCCAGCGTAGCCCATGATGTTTCGCCGTCAACCACCGGATGCTTGATTTGTCAGATTTCGTAAGTAGATATTGGGGCATCGAACTCCGAAAAATATAATGCGAGAGAATTATTCCCTTTAGCAGGACAGCCACTTCCTTCACGACAAATCTTCCATCGACGATGAACCCTTGCAGGTCAACAAATGTTGGTGCGGACATTATCGATACAATTTAGAGGCCCGCTCGCTTCCAAGACAGATGGGGGAATGCAGTCTTTCTCGTAAAGCATTCTCTTTCATTTCTTTTGGTACGAATTTAACACAGGAGAGGGCAGGCAATTTAATTCATTTTGCGCACCACGTATGTCAGCGGATTGTATTCAACCACCCGATCGTGCAGAATCAGACAATAGGCCGTAGTATTTGCCGGTACGTTCTCTTTACACTCGAATTCTATGCGCACATCCACGGTGCCGCTTTTAACCGACTCATTTTGTCGCGAACAATCAATCACCACGAAGGGACCAAATTCCAAAAATTCGGCCACGGTGAATAATCCATCGCTACAGTTGTAATATGATTTACGGAATTGTGTGTACATGTGAAACAAGATGGCATGCTTATCCATGTCAAAGTCCACCTGCATGTCATCATATGGGTGAAAATCCGAGTTGAGAAAAGCTTTTACATTGGTTAATTTGCATTTGTCGAACATAGTAGCATCTTTGGACATATCATTCTTTCGATCAGTCTGTAGAGCAAGGATAATGACACGCGGCTTCTCCAATTGCGCAGATGCCTTCACGGCCCATGAGTGCTTGGTCGTGCTCTGTAAGAGAGGATACTCATACATATCCCACGATTGAAAACAAATGCTCAGGTTCGTCCACTGTCCAAAGTACGTAGCAACGATAGCTTATTAACGTCGTTTAGCGTCACATGAGGCATCCGCCATTGTACTTTAACTAATTGAATTTCTGGTTCCAACATCGGCGATCCAATTAGAACATTGTTATCGTTACGCGATCGTATTAAAATCAATTCGTGACGCACATTAATAATAATGTGTTTGTAGTCCTCGCAAAATCCCAACCAATATTTCAGTGGGATACAAAAATTGAAATGATTTTTCACTTTTAGCCCATCGCGACGTTTCAAGCCCCATCCGGCATTCTCCATATTTTTGTCTTCGCCAGATGTCAGCGATACATAGTTTTTCAACGTGCTAGTTATTCCAACGTTTCTGTTGCGATCAATTTCCACACCATTCAGCTCGTATCGAATTTCATCGAATAAGAACGCCATGCAATTATTTCCCAATGTCACCATTAATTTATCGTTTGGCTTATTTATCTTCAATTTTCCCTCCACGTAGAGGAAACTTTCGCACGGTAATGTGTATAAATCCTGCTGTTGTATGGGTATTCTTATCTCATCGCTGTAACCAAACGTTGTGTTGACATATGGGTTGTATGTGTGAGTCTCGAGCTTGACGATGCGATCATCAAACGTCGGCTTCCCTCCAATGCTTAGAATGTCAGCCATTTTTCAACTTAATTGCACACGGTGAATCCCAAGGATTTCAAAAATGCAATGTTTGCAGCAGTGAGTCTCTTCTTTTTAGCGTGATCAGAGCTGTTGTTGTTGTTGTTGTTGTTGTTGCTATTGTTGTTGTTGTTGTTGTAAACAATTTGGTTTGGAAGAAACAAGTTTCTGGAGTCGTTCAACACAAGCATCTCTTTCGTTCACACCACACGTATTATCGTTGTCGCCGTCGTACGTGCAATCTGATGGTAATCTCTTCGCCTCGAAAATCGAGCAGCCGTCCGTCTTGATCCACAACCCGTATCGTTAGATCCGTAACGACCCGTGCGGTGATTGGAAGGTAAATGATCTGCGCAGGCGTTTCCGATATCTTATATCCTGGTGGGACTCTCGGAGAAAATTCATGTATCGTATGTACGCGCTTTCCATTGTTGTACGCACCAGCGGTAGCGCTACATTCAACGCGAATAATGTTCACGTTCATGATATTAATCGGATCGTCTGATTCGTGCCACCGCCCTGGTTCCAACACCCGATTCGTCGAGAATCCTAGTAGCGATCCAATGTTATTGCGCTTCGTAAAGTCTACAGTGAACGAGCAGTACAGCTCGCTTTTCATGGTATTGTTGTTGGGACGCAACACTATAGGATACACATCACCATCGTTAGCATCGGTGCCGCCGACATTTTTAGGATACCGCTCGAGTAATCGCTGTCTCAAATACTTGGCAATGGCGTCTAGTTCGTAGGAGCCGTGGGGAATCGTAATGTATTCAGGAGTGGTGTGGATGCTGTTGCTGATGTCATAATTTGCGGTGAAGTAGAATTTATCGTTGCTCGAGTCGATGTTTGGTATTGTATGATAAGTTTCAAAGGTTGTTAGGCCAAGCTCGTACTCATCGTCGCTCAAATCTATGGGTGGAAAGTAGCTCACCGCGAGGGTGCTACTCTTGCCGGTTAGAGTGAACGTTAGTGACATATTCCAAGCTGTACGACTCGATTAGTACTGAATCAGAGTGGTGGGAAGTCAATCCTTAAATTTGATGCCGATCGTTTGTAGAAAGCGTAGACATAGTTGTCCGCAATTGCTTTGATCGTACTTCTGATAAGCCGTTCGATTGTATTCGATTTTCACAGCATCTTTGTTCAGATATTGTACCAATTCCTTAGGCGGCCGAAGATTCCCGAAGCTGTCGAAATATATAGCTCGACATCCTCTCTTCGCATACGCTACCCAATGAGTTCCCGACCCCTCGACATTGTCCAAATTTATGATACCGCTCTCGTTTCGACGTACTCCTCCGGCTGGTAGCGCGTTGCGCATAAAAACACCTCTAAAGAATGGAATATGCATACGTTTTGCCAACTCAACCAATTGCACATCGGTAGTTACGCCCACAGGCATTTTTATTTTCTTTTCGACGTTTTTTTTTTTTCGTTTCGATATTCCCTGTCCGCGCTTGTACGGTGTGAGATAAAGTCCGTGACCTTCCATGGAGCGATTATGACGCTGCATTTCCTGCAGCTGATGTTGCGCCGCCTTATTATCGTTTACCACCTTGGCTATCCCCGCCGCTCCACCAGCTAATGATCCGAGAACACCTAGCAGCGGGAGAAGTGGTAATATGCCACCCCGTTTTGCCACCGGAAGAATCCGCTTTTTCGATGCTCTCTTCGTAGTAGTAGTAGTTTTGCGGGATTTTGTTTTCACCCCCATTCCGATTTTCGTCTTGGCCTTCATAGCTGCCCAAACAGCTGTAGCAGCACCTCTTTCACCCAGAGTCGAGTCTCGCGCAACGATGCGTTTTCGCGCTTTGTCAGCGAGTACGTTATCTGCCGCGTGCCTTTCGTCGAGGTCGTTGCTACGCGTATACGCAATATCGTGTTCGCGACACGCGGTGTCCAACGGATTGATACCTTGATCCCCTCTAGCCAAGCGTTTTGCCAGATGAGTTCCTGGACCACAAAACTGATATCCAGGAATATGTAATTCGAAAGGTAGCGCGTTTATCGCCCGATTTAACAAACCACGGCCTTTCTTCACTCTCGTTGGCGACATTCACCACAGTTTTTAATCAATGGCGCTGGACCGTCGATATGCGTTCGCTGCCAGGGGCGATTATAATGTTCCAAGCACCGACGACACTGCTGCACCTCAGAATCGGCTTTTATATGCTCGGGGAGCCTGTCCCACAACTGATCAATGTGTCTTTCAAACTCTCTGAGTAGAATAATCTTTGGTATATATTTCAACTGCTCAGAGGTTAGGTCTCGAATATCACAATTATCCGACAGGATCAGAAGCATTTTGAATACTGAGGTGTTTTCGCTTCGGTGCGGACTTATAAATAGGACGTGTCATCGGTCCGAAAATCAGTTTTCACAGTTCACATCGAGGATGCGATTCGTGCGACAGCCTGTAAGGATACGCGTGACAAATTTTGACGATAAATCGGAAATGATGTCACCGAATTCGAAGCGTAGACATGGTAGCATGCTACCAAACACTATCCGCTGCCTCATTTGCGGTCCATCGAATTGTGGAAAAACCAACGTGCTGGTGAGCTTGTTGGAAAGCCCACACGGCGTCCGCTTCGAGAACGTGTACGTGTATTCCAAGTCGTTGCAACAGCCGAAATATCAATATTTGGAGAATTTATTGACTCCGATGGATGAAATTGGCTACTTTACGTTTTCGAATAACAGTGACGTCATCCCACCGAGCGAATCGCTTCCGAATTCTATTTTTGTCTTTGATGACGTGGCATGTGACAAGCAAAATACGATACGAGAGTACTTTGCAATGGGGCGTCACTCGAACGTTGACTGCTTCTATCTCTGTCAGACGTATGCAAAGATTCCCAAACATCTTATACGCGACAATGCGAATCTGTTGATTCTGTTTAAGCAGGATGGTACCAACTTGAAACATGTATACAACGATCACGTAAACACCGATATGTCATACGAGGATTTCTGCGCGTTGTGTCGTAATTGTTGGCAACGAGAGTATGGTTTCGTGGTAATAGACAAGGATAGCGCGATGTCCAATGGACGTTATAGAAAGGGATTTAACGAGTTTGCCATACCGTGAGATGGTCAATCGCTGTCAACACTTCGATGAGAAAGCAACGTCTGCGGTACAACGATGATGATTGATATCGATAGTCTGGAGGTTAAGGACCGCGAGAGGATAGCGAAGGAAATTGCAAAAACTAGTGCAGCCATTCGCAAGAAACACTTGGCTTTGAAGACTGGCAAGATGGAGGAAGATATCGCGTTGGAGAGATACTTTAAACCTATCGTCGAACCCTTGAAACATATAGTAGAAAATACCACAGAGGCAGACACATTATCGCCAGTGAGCATTGACGATGAAGAGAATGAAACATTAACGCCTAAAACAAAAATCCGTCCGAAATGAAACACGTCGACGTTGAAGAGAAAGAGGAAATCGCGCGCGTCATCGGATTATTCACTCGTAACCTCCACACCAGTTCAATCGAAGCGAAAACGACAGAATACTACGTTAAACGAGCCTCCGGTCCCTATCACGCCAATAAATACAATTCCTCCTGTACAATTGCTCTCAACCAATGATGATGATTATGATGATGACGTTTTCGAAACTTCTCCCAATGAGTCATTTGCGACATCTATTAGACAACAACTTCGAACATCCGAGGGACAAGAAACGCTTCGCAATCATTTCGGTCCGCTGGGGCAAAAATACATGGATGTAATCCTAAGTAGGGATGGAGATAAGGCTATAGACTATGTGTACGGTGTATACTTTGCCAATAATAAGATGATGCTTGGGAATAAGGCATTCGATATGGACAAGGATGATAATATACTCATCGATGGTGTAAGATACAAGGGAACGCCCGGCCTTTACGAACTGATTTTCAAGAGAATTCCAGACGATGCTGTATACACCGAGGCCGATAAACAAAAATACAAAAGTATACTGCTTGCGACGAACACCCACAGACGCGATCATGGTGCTCGCAATCGCATATTGAGCAACAAGGGATACAAGTACAAACATATAATTGCACCGCTACTCCCCCGTTCGTCATCATCTAGAAAGGCAGGCAAAGGTCTAAGGACACCACGACTCATGACGGTAAACGATAACAAGATCGATTACGTGCACTGGGACGATCCCAACGAGCTGGTCGATAGACTTAGATTGCTCATTGCATCGCGCGCGGCAGGTCACACGGGTCTCGATAACGAAATCACATCCATCGAGGAAGAACTTCGCGAGGCGGGTCATATTGTATAAATTAAACCGCACGCTGATGACGCGCACTGTATGCATCGAGATGCCGATCAACAAATTTGGGGTGTCGCTCGAGAAGAGTGGAA
Organism: Andrena minutula; assembly: GCA_929113495.1. Taxonomy (NCBI): domain Eukaryota; kingdom Metazoa; phylum Arthropoda; class Insecta; order Hymenoptera; family Andrenidae; genus Andrena; species Andrena minutula. Next base: position 45,057,007 of record OV815993.1, on the reverse strand, counting down.
CAGCTGGAATGGACTACTACAAATGGAACGGTTTGCTTCGAAATTACATGCGAGATAACGCTCTTTGCATGACTAGTGTTGACTTTGATGCAAAATCATGCAAGATACGACGGGTAGCGCAACCCACAGCTGACACCGATGCAGTCAATAAACTGTATATGGAAAAGAGTATTAAACTTTTGAGAGAGCAACAGGAAGAATTAGAGAGGAAGCTGGTCGTGTTTCAGAGAGATATGCTGACGTTGCAAAACAGCGTTCAAAAGATATCGCAGGCGTCGAATTCTATCCCGCAGCAGCGCTGCGAAGGAGAATCGTGCGAGACGGTTGATCTTGCTCCCGCACCGATGGGGAGCACATAATGCACGTACATGATAATTATCGCATCATTCGTGTCGAAGACACCTCTGTGATCAAACATGCCACCATTATCGACATCCAAGAGTAAAGAAAACCATGGTCGCAAGAAGCGACAACTCGTTGAGGAATTGCACGCTCCAGCTCGAAGACATTTCCCGCGGAGGCGCGTCATAGTGCACGGATACGACGATCTGTGGCAAGCTGACGTTGTAGAAATGCGTCCTTACTCGCGATTCAACCAAGGTCACCACTACATACTCACCGTCATCGATGTGCTGAGCAAGTATGCCTGGGCGATGCCGTTGAAGACTAAAAGTGGCGCTGAGGTGACTAAAGCGTTTGCAAAGATATTTAGAGATCGATATCCGAAAAATTTGCAAACCGATCAAGGAAAAGAATTTTACAACGCTGATGTGCAGAAACTATTGGCAAAGCATGACATTAATCATTATTCGACGTATTCGGTGATGAAAGCCTCCGTCGTGGAACGTTTCAATCGAACTTTGAAGAACAATATGTGGAAAATGTTTACGCTCAATGGAACCTACAGATGGATCGATTCGCTACCAAGTCTTCTCGCAGAGTATAACGCGCGAAAACATAGAACCATCAAGATGCGTCCTTGCGATGTTACCCCTGCGATCGCCGACAAGCTGCTAGCCACCGTGTACAACAACGTAAAGATCGCCGCTCCAGCGAGGTTCAAGTTGGGCGAGTTTGTGCGCGTGAGCAAATTCAAAACCATATTCGATAAAGGCTATACACCCAATTGAACAACAGAGGTGTTTAAGATAGCCAAAGTACAAGCAACTGATCCCGCGACGTATCTGCTCGTCGATTCCTGTGGAAAACCTGTTGCCGGAGGATTCTACGAACATGAGCTGCAACGCGTCACCGATCCTGATGTGTATCTAGTGGAAAAAGTCTTACGTAGGAAGGGGGATAAGGTGTACGTCAAGTGGTTGGGGTTTGATAAATCGCACAATTCTTGGATAAATAAAAATAATGTATTGTAAAAAATAATAATAATACATGATTCAATAAATACAATGATACATATACATGTGTGAACAATTTTTTTTATACAATAATTCTACCATTTATATATTACACAATAAATATAATAGTTTCTATTTCACAAGGGTATATTATAATGTCCCCAGGGCAGAGTGTCGGTCGAATCGGGTACGATATATCGCTTGTCATCGTGCGGACTTAGAGCGATTTTGGATTCCGAAATGGTGTACACTTTGTGCAATTTAGACCGTATGCACGATTGTCTGCGAACCATTTCGATCTCCCTTTCCAAGCACTGCGCGTAGTCGTCGAAAGTTATCGTTCTGGCTATGACGTTGGTCTTGACGCCTTTCGCTTTCTTCGTATCTTTTTTACCATCTACGCGAATTGCATACATTTTCGCTCTAAGACCTACGAATTCGGTCATTATCGCACCGTTATTTTCGTCCTTCATCAGCCCTGGAACCTTCTTATTTAAACGCGGCATATTATATACATTGTCGATGGGATAATCGCTGGTGTCGAATCTGTCGATATTGCGCTTCATAGATTCGTAGATATCGTCGCATCGAATGTGATAAATGAGGCTGTCTGTGTCTGTGTATAGAATTTTACAATTTGTTCCATGCTTGGGCGACATGTACTCGTGGTGAAATTCATACAAACAAATTTTTGATATGTCCAGAATGCACATACCCACGTATATCGGTTTGTTGAATTTCACCTCGAGCTTTCGCCATTCAACAGCTATTAAATTTTTCGAAAAAACACTTCGGCTGTGGAAATTCGGTTTCGCGATCATTGCCTCCGCGCCATATCGCCCATCCCAATGCGTTACGAGTTTTACATCCACATGATTTCGCACATTTTCCATTGTTTTACCGAATACCGCGTTGTTCATCAATTTGTACAAATTTTTTTCAAAGTCGTTTGTCGCGCTTGTTCTAAACCGTGTGTTGAGTTCGATGTAATCGCGGAGCCAGGGGGATTGAGCGAATTGAAGCACGCGGTGTATCTTTGTAATACGAAGACCGTGACGCATGCACTGCTGCAGGTTGCGATAATGAATAACGTAACGCTGCTTATCGTATACCGTCGCGAGTAGCTTGTCCTGTCTGCTGCCCGGTGGTTTGGCACGCGTCGGACAGAACGGTAGATCGGCATGAATGTTGTGCAGACGTTGCGGATATTCCAGATCTACCTCGAGAATGTATCCCATGGGCGAATCGACAGCGATTGAAGACACGTTAAAATTTGCGACATCTTCGACCCATTGAAATTTAGCGTACGGCAGAGGCTGACACATTGCCCATCCATACAAATTGTTCACGTCAAAGTACATCAAGTACGATGACTCTTCCGATACGTCGTAAGATGGCATGTACTTGTTATTGGCATGTGCGTATCTTCCGGAACATTGACTTAAACCCCCGCGTATACCGCGTTCGACAAACATGACCATATCGACGTCTGTGAGCAATTCGAACGTAATTTTGGTATGTTTTAGCATAGCATCCCACGTGAAACCAGGTAAAGTGTAATAATGCGCTGAATCTAATCCGTAGCTCTTGATACAACTTTCGCGAAAATTTTCAAAAATATCTGCCAATAACAAGACATCTGTCTTCAAATACAAATCGCTGTATTCGCCCAAGGTTCTAATCTCGAAACGTTGCCAGACAGTCTCGGCGTGCGCGTAATCGCTCACGGATACAGTCTCACCCGTTAACGAGCTGTAGAATGATTCGCGCGGTGGCAAGCATGGGTCCTGCAGCTTGTTCGCGCAATCAAGGTATTCGTATGGAAAGACACCCTTTCGCCTCAATAAATTAAAATCCTCGGTGGATAATGTTTCAAATTGGGATCGTAAAATTTTTAATTGATCTGTGCTAAGAAAAGATGCTAATTTGTCGAGACTGGTGTTGAGAAATTTGTACGAATCGATGAATCGCAATTTAATACAATTTCGCGAGTCTGAATCAGCCGTATCTTGAACATTTTTTGTGAAAGAAATATACTTTTCTTTAGTTATGGGCAACACGTCAACGTGACCTTCGAAAGCGGTTGCTATTTCCTCGATAATGAAATGCGAATCGTAGCCTGATAAATTATGGAAAACTATGGGGATGTAAAACGCATTTTTATAATTTAAATTGCACTCCGAATGTGCTGGACCTCTAAACCGTCCGGAGAGATGACAGTGATCGCGAACTCGTACATCGCTAGCCTCGAATGGTTCTTCGCAAATATGACAATGTGAAGCATCGCGAAATGTGGTCCACTGTTCGGTGGTTAAATCCAGCATGGGAACATTACTAGTCAAGATGGGTTTAGCGAAGTTTGCAAAATTGCTAAGTTCGTTGACGAACCATGAAACACAATCCGCGTCGCGGCGACATCGATACGTCGATAGCGATGTATCGTACGAGCAATGCATATAATATGCTATGCTGTGCACTTTATGGTGCTGATACGTGTGTAATTTATTATCACCCATTCGATTGTCCTCCGTTTTCTCGATGATACACTCTAAATCTGTATACACCACGAAGGGGAGCCGCTCCTTCATGCAGTGGTTCTTGAAGCTGAGGAGATTTTCACCTTCGCTGGGCAGCAGGATGGCACAGTCGTTCATTTGTCCGCAGTCCACTGCATGGGCCTCCAACTTCTCGACACAGCTGAAGTAATGCATGCAGCTGTAAAAACAAAATTTGTTTTATTTTTTTATTTAATTTTTTTTCGCGACGCATTTCATAAGTTTCTATACGTACCGATCGCAGATGAATTTCTTTGCCTTATTCTTGCTCAGCTGTGCGCTCACCAGCCGGGACAAGTTCTTGATCAGCACAAAGTGCCCTACATCACCGTGCTCTTGATTTGGTGTGTAGAGCAGATTGACATGTCGATCCCTCTTTTGGCTGGTGAGACGCAGCGGAAAGATCGTCGGTCCCTTCTTCTTCTCCATCTCAAAGGTGTAGACGTTGATTGAGATTTCATTCAGCCGTTCAAACTTTCCAATCTGTGCTAGAGACATTGGGAACTCAATGCTCTGAAGATTTAGCACCAATGTATAAGGCGGGTATGAACTTGTGCGCGCGGTGTCTCGTTCAGCAGGATGGAGAGCTGCAACCACTGCCCACGCGAAACATGCGTTATCCTCGGACTGCACACTGATCGTTGCCTTCTTCGACAACAATTCTCGCGGCAACTTGTGGTGACACCCGGGGCGCAACGGATTATATTTGTTTACATTGACAGTCAGGTTGAGAATTCTCGTCAATGCCCATCCGCTGTCACGTTCCTGGAACTCTTCCAGCGATGCCAGGGTAGGTTCGACGACGCATCGCTGATACCACTCCTGTAGATCGGATGTGTGGAAGAGTTCGCAGTTTCGGGTGTTGATGCTCTTGCAAGTACGTTTATCGCCCGCCACAAATTCACCGTTGAACACCGTGTTCACTTTGAGGTTTCGATGTTTCCGCAAAACGCTCCGCACATGCTCCAACAGAATGGTTCCCGCATCTTGGAGGAAATTGCGCGGCTCGATGTAATTCGAATTTAGCACGGCACCAGTTAATACGCGGGTATCGAACGCAGTGTCTATTTCGCGCCACAAAAGTCCTGTGTTCGAATGTCCTGCACCTTCGCGCACGAAACGTCCGCGCAACGAATGTTTCAGTCCTTCGAGTCGCGCGATTCGAGCAACCAACGATTGTCGAACACCGATCGATAATCGGGGACGTTTCACTCGGCTGTGTTCTTCCAACGATTCGATGCACTCGTTGCACCGTTCTTCCCACGCGAGGTACTCTTCCTGCGAAATCAATCGTGTAGATTGATCCAATAATTGGCGTTCTACTTGCGCGAATTCTCCCATGATTGTAAATGGAATGTAAATGTAGTATGTTTTTTTCCCACGCAACACGTTGCAACGATTTGAGGCTTTGTACAGTTTGGAGCTCGCTTTTATACCCACACCACGATTTGCTCTTTCTGTCTAACTCTTTTGGCGTACCTCCTCCCCCAAAAAGATTGCATGCAAAAAAGCCGATTCGTCCCAACATGGTTCTATGCAGTTTCTACTGATACAGCATAATTCTTTCTATGATTCACGCGTATGACGAATTAGCGCGCGACATCATCTGATGCAGTTTCTGCTGACACCGCATAATTCTAAGAATCGACGCTTCCACAGGTATTATATTACATTCGGCGCGTGTGGAGTCTTTTATCCTTGAGGGTGGGTTCAAGTTACATGCTACGTTAAGATTCAAAAACATTATGGAAGAATTGGTAGCTTTAGAATAAAATTATGTGGTGGGGGAAGCAATTTCACCTCTATTTAAGACGGCTCCCGAACGCTGTTCGATCAATCGCTCAGTAGTCTCAGTGACTTTCGACGGAACAAATAGTGCTTTGAAAACAAAAATGTGCAGTACCAGTGCCGAAGAAAACGCTAAACGCATGAATTATTGCGTTCCGACTGTGCAAGATGATGGCGTAGCTCAATGTGGGGATTTTACAGTTGTTTGGTAAGGCTTAATTTTTACATCTCAAAATTTGTATTCCTAATACAAGTTAGCAATTTCATAGCTTTGATTGTTCTCATAGCTCGCGACGAACATCGCGTATCATGGTCAGAAGATACGCATTAACATCTATGGGTAGTAAATACCTAGAAATTGGAATCCGCGTACGACCTAAGATCGATGTGGAATTTGTTCTCGGCGACAATCGTGGGATGTATCTCACGTTATCATGGGATACATGGTATGCGCTATGCGTCAATCGTACAACCATCGAAGAACGTGCACGACTACCTGAATCACCTTCGATGCAGATTGGTCAATTAACGGTGGATTTTTATGAGATCTATAATTCTCCGATTGTAAAGATGACACTACATGATAAGCCGCTGTATTTCAAACTGGAGACTGTAACATTTTTATTAAATCTTGAGCCATGTATAGACTATGTATATACGCGGCTTTATCAAATTGTAGGAGATGTGCAGACGAAATTTAAAACATTTGTTAACGTGCTACAGCAGAGCGATGTTGCCTGTGAAAAATTAGATACGCGTCATGCTGCTAAAATCATACGTGAAAGCGAACATTACTGTGAGGATTATTATATAGATTGCGAACTGTTAGCATGTGCAATCAATGATATTCTAGCTGATGCTTGTACGAAAACATGTTAAATTATATTCTTTTAATTTTTTAAATAAATTTTCGAAACATATTATTTCTCCATTTCATTTACCCATCTTCTTTCCTCACCACATAATTTTAAGATTCAGCGTTTCTGAAATGATATCATCCTACACGGCTGCTCCAGGGGAGTCAAGTTACACATGCTCGCGCGATACGCTGCGACGTTAAGATTGAAAATCATCTTTGAAAAGCAATTTTTAGCTTTAAAATAAAATATGGTGGGGGAAGCGATTACACCCCTATTTAAGACGGCTCCCGAACGCTGTTCGATCAATCACTCAGTAGTCTCAGTGACTTTCGACGGAACAAATAGTGCTTTGAAAACAAAAATGTGCAGTACCATTGATGAAATACTCGCTAACTGTGAGCATTTTTTCGTTCCGATCGTGCGAGATGATGGCGTAGCTCCATGCGGTGAGAATATATATTATGACTGGTAAGGCGTAATTTTTACATCTCAAAATTTGTATTCCTAATACGAGCGAGCAATTTCATAGCTTTGATTGTTCTCTTAGTCCGCGCCAAGGATCGCGTATCATGGTTAGAAGATATGCATTAACATCAATGGGTAGTAAATACCTAGAAATTGGAATCGATGTAGGACCTATGGCCGATGTAGAAGTTCTTCTCGGTGACAATCATGGAAATCATCTCATATTACCATGGCATACATGGACTGTGCTATTCGCTATGCGTACAACCATCGAAGAACGTGCACAATTACCAGGATCAGAATCGTTGCGGATTAGTGAATTAACGGTGGATTTTTGTCAGATCCTCAATTCACCGGTTGTAAAGATGTGCCAATGTGATACTACGCTGTATTTCACACCGGATACAGTAACATTTTTATTAAATCTTGAGCACTGTATAGACTATATGTATCCGCGGCTGTATCAAACTGCGGAAGATGCGAGGATAAAAATTAAAACTTTTGTCAACGTGCTACAGCAGAGCGATGTTGCCTGTGAAAAATTAGATACGCTTCATGCTGCTAAAATCATATGTGATAGTGAATATTACAATGAGGATTATCTTGTAGATTGCGAACTTGTAGCATGTGCTATCAATGATATTCTAGCTGATACTCGTAGGAAAAACAAATGTTAAATTATATTCTTTTAATTTTTAAATAAATTTTCGAAACATATTATTTCTCCATTTCATTTATCCATCTTCTTTCCTCGCCACATAATTTTAAGATTTTCTGGTAAATTATTGGTTTGAAAAAAAATTCTAGGACAGTCCCCCACCCTGGGTTAGGTCTGAAAAAGTTCTCGAAGGGGTGTGGGTTTCGAAAAAGTTTTCGGGGGGTCAATGCCTCCCTATGAAAAATTTCCGACGGTGGGTCCGGTCTGGAGAGGCCTCCGCGGCGGCTCGGCCCGGACTGATCCCCCCTCTATCGTCACGGCTTCCCCCCACTCCGCAGCGCGTGCGCGCGCAACCTGTCTTCCTCACCCCGCAGGCTCCGCGCCCAAGTTTCCCTCCGCCCCGCTCCCCCGCGCGCCCTCACTTCCCCCACCGCCGCGCCGGTTGTGGCGTCATTTGGCCTTGAAACTCAAATTTGCGTTAGAACCCGCTTAGTATTACTACTGGACGGCCGCAATTCGTGCGCCCGATGGGGCCGGTTTTTGATGACATGACCTGCGCTTCGGCGTGTAACTTGTACAAATTTCTATATAATGCATTCCAAAAATTTGTGTTGATAGTTGAAACATTACTAAATATGTGTGCAAAACCCCTGCCCTGTAGGTGCGATAGGTTCGTCAGAATTAATTTCCAAATGTCACCTTCAAAAACAAGCGTCTAGACGAGAATACCCCCTTAAGCGTGTGTTCGCCTGGATTCATACGCGACCTTATAGTTGATTTTTAATGTTTCATATTTTTAGAATATCTGATTCACTTAACGTTTTATTACGAAATCAGATTTTATTATGTGCAATCTTGTTTGAGACGGATTTGAGTAGGATTCGTGCGTCAGGAAACAAATCCTTGATACGCTGATGTACGTGTCTTAAATTTGAAACGTATGGATCGGAAGGTGTTAATAGAAAATTTATTATGTCCTCGTTTGAATGTGTAGATGTCGATTTCCCAGAGACAGAGAGGCAGAGAGAGAGAGAGAGAGAGAGAGAGAGAGAGAGAGAGAGGGAGAGGCGGTCAAAAAGCCCACAGATACTGATCTTCTTAAGGGGAGGTTCTGGTCTAGAGCCCCAAAAAATAGGTGATTTTTAGGAATTAATTAAAGGAAAACTAGTGTGTATAATTTAATGGGACTTGTTGCATTGTATTAAGGATGTCACCCATCCATTTGCCGCTACTCAAATGCCTATAACTTCGGGAATTTTGCGAATTTCAATAAATCCATTTAAACACGTTTTCCTAAAAGGTTGAACATTCGAAAAATTAAATAAAAAAAATCGACATTTAGACCAGAACCTCCCCTTAAAGTGCTGTATAATTCGCTAAATGAATAACAATCAGCAACGAAATTCAAAATTCGGACCGGACAGATCGGTGGAGATTTTAGTTGCAAAGAATTTAAAACAAAAACGTCAAGTTTACTGAAAAATTGCGACCTGCAGATTGATTTGAACACAACATATCATTATGTTCGACACTGCGACGCCAACGTAGGTATTCCTCCTCCCCTACGCGTATGTTCCCCCTCCACTACGGTAGGGATTTCCCAACTACTCAGACTTTGCGGAAACGCAGCACAAGACGCGGCAGTTACCGCTGAACCGTCCAAGGGAAAGGCACCAAAGGATTTTCCTTGCTATTCAGAGTGACATTTACTCAGTAATATACCGTATTGCAGTATTTTGTCATTTCAATTATTATAGTACATTGTTTTTAGTTTATTTAGTGTATTATTTAGTAAAGTGTTGTGTCTTTTAAATATTCTTGTACAGGTTTTATAGTTATTAGCGTTTTTTTTTAAGTGTATAAGTGTACAAATTTTACAGGTAAGTTCTACATCTATTCTCTTTAGTTACTATATACTCTTCTCTGAACTAAAGTCAGTTTTGTCTCTCTCCTTTTTTACCGCAATCATGACCGGCAAAATAAAGTCAAACAGATCTTCTAAAACAAAATCAAACACATATTACGTTCGCGCCAAGAGAGCTGCAAGTAGGTCCATTCGGGAAATCATAGCCACAACATCATCAGCTGCGACTTCCCCGCATTCACCTTCACCCGGTACTAGTTCACAGTCAGTTTTCCAATCACCATCTCCCGATCTTACTACCATTAATTCCCAATGTTCTTTTAATACCGCCCAGAGTAATGTAGATTTCCTTGAGAATGTGGAGGAAATTGAAAATTTCGCCACATTCGAAAATTCTCACACCACCACTGATAGTCCTGATTTATCTTCGCCAATAGCACACTGGGCCGTAAAGCATAATATTTCGCATCGAGCAATCAATGATTTATTACACATTTTAAAAGGATCAATTTCAAGCCGTTTACCCTCAGATGCCAGGACCCTTTTAAAAACGCCCAGAACTTTAGAAATTAAACCTGTCGAACCAGGGCATTATTACCATTTTGGTTTCAAACCCACTATTCGAAAACTCGTACAATCTGTAGATTTATCCGATATTAAAGACAACACAATTTATATTAATATTGATGTCGACGGTTTACCACTTTTTAAAAGCACATCGAGTCAAGTTTACCCCATCTTAGCTTGCATTGCCGGATTCAATAAAGTCAAAATGATTGGCATTTATCAGGGGCTTCAAAAGCCCAGTGATGCAAACGCGTTCCTAAAAGAATTTACCACAGAGGCCATAGATGTAATTAACAACGGAATTTATATTAACAATCATTTATACCAGTTGAAAATCAAATCATTCCTATGCGATGTCCCCGCTAAATCCTTCATCAAATACACAAAAGGCCATGCCGGCTATTCGTCTTGCACGAAATGCTGCATCGAAGGTACCCGTATAAACAATAGAACTTGCTTTCCCGAGACACATAGTCCTTTGAGGACAGACGCCGACTTCAGGTCACAAATTGACGAAGAGCACCACAATGGCACTTCAATTCTACAAACCATTCCTCACCTCGACATGATCAATTCCTTTCCGTTAGATTATATGCATCTCATTTGTCTGGGCGTAGTCAAGAAGTTACTTTTAAATCTGTGGTGTTGTGGCACCCCCGGTACTAAAATATCACAAGATTCAATATCAAACATATCATCGTCATTAGTAAGCCTATCTAGCAGCATTCCAAAAGAATTGAACAGGAAGCCTCGAAGCTTGAATGATATACACAGATGGAAAGCAACAGAATTCCGTCAATTTTTAATGTACACAGGGCCAGTAGTTTTGTTAAAGAATATTAGTATTGATAGGTATAAAAATTTTCTAGCACTCCACGCCGCATGTGTCATTTTGTCTCACAGAACATATTTCACTCATATCGATTATGCATTAGAATTACTAGAGTATTTTGTTGAAACCTTTGAATTCTTATATGGATCAGAACACATTTCACACAATGTTCATAATTTATTACACGTAGTAGATGATGAAAAATCACGGCCCTTTTGATGATTTTAGTTGCTTTCCCTTCGAAAACTTCTTGCAGTGTATTAAGAAATGTATTAGGAAGAAAGAGAAACCGTTGCAGCAGATTGTGAAGCGGCAACTAGAGAAGTCTCTTTGGAGCACAGAGACAGTAGCCGATCATTCTACATATCCGATTTTCAAGAAAGAACATTTTCGTGGTCCATTAATAGCAAATATTGACATTTCACAACAATTTAAAAGTATAATTTTCGGTAATTTTATCTTACAGATCCGGCACCCTAACAATTGCTGCCGTCTTAATGATGGCAGCATTATCATTTTAGAGAACATTATTATGTCCGAAAACAAACAAAAAATAATTGGCAGAAAATTTAACGAATTACTAGATTTTTATGACGAACCGTGTAAATCTTCCAGTTTGGCAATTTTCCTTTCGCGATATAACAACTTAGGTCCTCTTGAAATATTCAATGTAGCGGAAATAGCACAGAAGTGTATTAAATTAGAAACTCCAGATAATATTATAATTTTCCCTCTACTTCACTCTACTCTTCCGACATACAAATAAAATACTCGTCCAATGATTCTGCTGTATTACTATAGTGCCCGACACTATTTTCTGCCGATCCGTCACGCGAAAAGTTAAAAGAAATTCATGTAAAGTAAATAGTGTATCGTCTGATACATAGAGGGAATTGTTGTAAATTATCAGTTATGAGTTAGAAGAAGATGGCGATGGCGTATTCCTCCACATTTAAGAATGAGCAAACAAGTGACTATTCAAAGCGACATATTTTTTTCGTCGATACTTCCCTGTTCGACAGCCATCTGGACTTTTCACATTCAATACGCGTTTCTTATAGAATTTTGTGCGTTGAATAGGAATTCGCGAACCGTTTCATCGCCATCAGCCTCAGTTTTTGAGAAATTCGATTTTCAAAAAAAAAAAATCAAATTTTCAACTTTGAACATATTTTCAGTTCAAACAGTAATAGTTACTCAATTGGTTGTTCCGCCAAATTATTCTACGAACCATCCCGAACACAACGATATAAGTTCTTATGACATTAATGAACATTGAAATATGTTTAAACAACTATCAAAGGGAAAAGGACACCAGAAATGCATCCAATTTTTCAGATATCTCTCAATTTATTTAAAAAACTAAGAATCAACAGAAATCACGCATAAGCCACGTTTCGTTTTCAATACAGACACGAAATGGTTTGGCGAAACGTGCGGTGCCGACTGTTACGCTGAGCGGCAATGGATACGCCGGCCGGCGCACAGTGGGTCAAACTGCTCTTTTTTGTGTCAAAATCGTAGAACTCTTGATAGGAATAAGGTAGAGGGATGGGACTTTTTGGAGGATAAAGCTAAGATGTTGCAGATTAAGGGAAAAATGTTTAGAATGCATATAAAAAAAATTTTGACCTTTTAAAATCTAAGTCAAAGTTGGCATTTTCGACGAAAATTTCGGTTTTTCCGTTATAATTTGTGGTTGAAGTTTTTCCATTACTTGTTATACATCATTTCTTATAGATTTTGACGCGCTGAATTCAAATATGACCGTGAAATTGGTCTAGCCCTTCAGGATTCGAAGAAAAATGCGTTTTAAGTTGAAAAATCCACAAAAACCGTGTTTTTTTTATGGTTTGCGTGCTTTGATGACAATATTTTAGATTTATTTATTGTATTTATTCATATGGAGAGTAAACAGATAATAGAATACTTGAATACTAATAATTGTGCTGTATAAAGGGTTTACATGTCGTATCCTGTTGCGTACTATATGCTCGCAACTCGATTGCCGAACCGTATACGCAGCTCACACGCCAAATTAACTTGGTAGGAGATAGTTAAGAAAGGAAAATGAATATACTCGTGGATAACGTAACAATCACTATATAATTAAATAAGAAAAATCTAAAAACTGTTATACATTAGAGCTGTTCGAGTACTCGAATATTCGAGTAGCTCGAAATTCGAGTCGAGCCGGGACTCGGTTTCCGAACCGAGCCGAGCGCTCGATTAAAGCGAGCGGCTGGAAACAATTGTTTCGTTCGTCAATCGCTACCTTCATTGTACAATCTACTCCAAATTTATAACCAGACGTTCCTGACGAGTGTCAAATGAGCTCGATTTTTGATCGAGCCGCTCGCTTTTTGATCGAGCCGCTCGCTTTTTGATCGAGCCGCTCGCTTTTTGATCGAGCCGCTCGCTTTTTAATCGAGCCGCCCGATTCATTCGAGCCACTCGCTTTTTTCGAGCGCTCGGCTCGGCTCGGTTATTCGAACCGAGTATATCCCGGCTCGCTTGTTCCGAGTACTCGAACAGCTCTATTATACATGTGTATATTTCTATCTTTTAAAACTCTTTCGTAACCGCTTAATACATGAATGTTGCATTCTACTTAGAGCATGATTACAGTGAAAGTAGATATGTAGGGTTAGTAAAAGATTCTCGATCGAGAAACTGTGCAATTTATCCGGCCTACCAATTTGTCAGAGAAGCTATGACTGAATGTCAAACACAAAATTATAGAATATCGGAAACACAAGTTATCTTGCGCCTCGTTTTCTGGTGTCCTTTTCCCTTTGATAGTTGTTTAAACATATTTCAATGTTCATTAATGTCATAAGAACTTATATCGTTGTGTTCGGGATGGTTCGTAGAATAATTTGGCGGAACAACCAATTGAGTAACTATTACTGTTTGAACTGAAAATATGTTCAAAGTTGAAAATTAGATTTTTTTTTTTGAAAATCGAATTTCTCAAAAACTTTGGCTGATGGCGATGAAACGGTTCGCGAATTCCTACTCAACGCACAAAATTCTATAAGAAACGCGTATTGAATGTGAAAAGTCCAGATGGCTGTCGAACAGAGCTCTTACTTTTTGACCCGTCGGGTACCCGTCTACCCGAAACAACTTCATGTCATTGAATGTGATATTGTTCGATCATTTTTGGCTAACATCAAACTATGCCACAGACAATACAACATTCAATGACTTGAAGTTGTTTGGGGTAGACGGGTACCCGACGGGTCAAAAAGTAAGAGCTCTACTGTCGCACAGGGAAGAATCGACAAAAAAATATGTCGCTTTGAATAGTCACTTGTTTACTCATTCTTAAATGTGGAGGAATACGCCATCGCCATCTTCTTCTAACTCATAACTGATAATTTACAACAATTCCCTCTATGTATCAGACGATACACTATTTACTTTACATGAATTTCTTTTAACTGATGTCCTTATGATCAGACCACATCATTCGATCATTCAGGTTTCGAGGTATTCTGCTTTCAATGTTCATACTTCTGAGCCAAGGAAACATACTTAGAAATTTCTTATGTTTTATTTATCTTCCCGAGTATTTGCTAGCATAGAAATGGCAACCACATTATTATGGACGATCGTCCGATTCGCCGAAGACGACCTAGTAGAAATGGTCCCTACAAACTGGTTGGACGGCGACAAGTGCTACTGGCCCAACTTTGCAAGGGGCAAAATTGCGCGAGCAATAAAGAATTGCGAAGCTGTGCAAAAAGATTGGTCAGTCCATATAGTAAGGCAGTTTGAGAATGCAACGTACGGTAGGTTGATTTTATTATATCAATTACGAATTATTGTACTAATCAATGGCTAATAATAACACCAATTACTTATGAATTATGTGCTCTTTTAGATGATTATGCCCAAGCCAGGCTAATGGCAATAAGAGCGGAAGACACCAGTGACCTGCAATCTGATATGGAATACAAAGATAAAAGAAGAAGAATCGCAAAACGATTTTCGAGCAGTGAGGATGAGACAGTGCAGGAGTCCTCATACCTCCCAAGGGCTCCAAAAATGAAAAGTAACATTACAACATCAGGTGCGTAAATGGAAAGGGAAAGGTATCCTGTTCAATTATTTTTCTTACTTTGAGCAAGCGAGTCTGCAAATAGTGGAGCATACTAATCCCAATAAGTATTTTACACGCTTACCCTTGTTTTTTTTTTCTTTCCGTTATTTATCGTCGCATCAACCACTACTAGTTTGGGTTATTAGCGACGTACCCTCCAGTCCCAGCAGCAACGGCGTACCGGGAGAAAGGTGGTCACCCATCTCCTTCCCCAGTACAGTTCTGTCTCTCTAGAGTCGCGTGTGTCGGGACCGGGCGCACGCTATTTGAGAGACGAGTAGTCTATTCGGCTTCCTTTGATTTCACGCGGTCAGAGTGTAAAGCCGGGTCCAGACCTGAATGCGTATACGCTGAGCAGGCTATGCGCGCACGAATGACGCATGCGGAGGGGTAGAAAGTGCCATTGTGTCTTTCTTCACCAACTTCTGTGCTTAACTTAGCCCACTCCGCAGTCTTAAAGATGGTGTGATACATAGTTAGCTAAATAAACATACAGCTCAACCCTCCGAGTCATCCCGTTTACCAATACAAGGTGATTGTCCAACGACGCCTGTCAAAGAGTTGCCATCTGGTACCCCGTGGCTAGGACAACCCCCTGCAGTGCGGCTGAGCGTCTATACCTGCCATTTTTATATAGGGTATTAATGAGGACCGCTGCAAGGTTTAATACCGTTAATAGTTACTGGAAAATCACACTCTGTCGATGGCACTTATTGTTTGAAACATTTAAGTTACCATTGTTCAATGGAAACCACGAGAAGGTGGTGAGTATTCTTCCATCGGGAAAGGATAGGATGTGATGGGATTATGTTAAAGGATAATAATTAATTTTTTCGCATTTTTGAGCGTCTTTTGGAATAAATGACCGGTTATGTAATTACTTATTTGATAATTGCTACAACTTTTGATTTGTCACTGTATGAATAGACTTTAGCTTTTAAATGAGACACTGTATCCGTTGGTATAAATGAATGAAAGTTTCGCGTTCCAGAAATTGTTTTTGCAAGTCCACGTCTCTCTAGTAATAATCGTGAATGTTTTTGATATTGTTCTATTGCTCAATAGATTGCAAAAACAATTTCTGGAACGCGAAACTTTCATTCATTTATAATAGTACATTGCGTGACAAGGAAGAGAAGTAAGCGATTGCGGCGAGCGTGAAGTGATTCACGCAATTCACGCGAGGCGAAATCGCGTCTCTCCCTTGTCGCGCACTATATTTTTTTCATCACCTGCATGAAAGGTGTTTTTTTGAAAGCCTGCTGAGCGATTCGCAAAAAAATATGCATGATGATCGAACACTGCATCTTCATACCACAGGGTAACATCAAACTCCAGTTTCGTTGGGAGCAAAGTAAAAAATTGCGAATACGCATGCGCGTAAAGTCTTTTTCCTTTGGGAGAAAAGTAGAAAACGCGAATACGTCTGAAATTGGTCATTTTGCTCCCGCTCAGCAGGCGTAAAAAAACACCCACTTTCATGCAGGTGTTGAAAAAAAACAACAAAAGACGCTCAAAAATAAGAAAAAATAATTATTATCCTTTAACATAATCCCATCACATCCCGTCCTCTCCCGATGGAAGAATACTCACCACCTTCTCGTGGTTTCCATTGAACGATAGTAACTTAAATGTTTCAAACAATAAGTGCCATCGCTAGAGAGAGAGTTTCCAGTAACTATTAACGGTATTAAACCTTGCAGCGGTCCTCATTAATACCTCGGGATGTTATCCTGGCCAGGGGATACGAGGCGGCATCATTTGACGGGCGTTGCTGGTGAATCACCCTGTCTAGTCATTCCAACTAGTCATCCGCGCAATCCTCCACAACATCCTTCAAACTTTGCACCCTTACGCATCAACCCCTCCACCTCTAGCTAGTACCTTAGGCCTAACACCGTAAGACCGTATATATATAGAAGTCGGTAAGCCGCAGGGCCAGTTCAGTTTAGTCTTTGGTCAACGGACGAACCTCTACTTGTATTAAATATACATATCGTATTCCAAAAGTGTTGTCTTTCGATATTTTCGGTGACTAAAACGTATCGTGAGAATCTAAGATTGCTCGATCTACGACTCTTGTGCGTCCTCACACCCAGACCGTCACAATGACATCGAAGGAGCAACTCATTATTGCGAGCGCAGCTTTTCTGTTAACGTACAAATTATTAAAAGAGAAGCAAACTAAACCAAAAGTAGACAGACGATGGTGGATAACGGAACTATATAAACGCAGAAATGAAGAGGGACACAATATCTTGAACGAATTAAAAGTTGAGCTTGGCACGGGACAGTTTAAAAATTTTGTGCGCATGTCCAGTGAGGATTTCGAAGTGCTCATTCAGTTGATCGGACCAAAAGTGATGAAGAAAGATACTCGGTTCAGGGACGCTATTCCCGTTTCACTGAGATTGGCGATAACATTACGCTTTCTAGCAACAGGCGATTCCTATACGAGCTTACAATATGTTTTTAAAGTTTCAAAGCAAGCAATATCCACTATAGTAATGGAAGTTTGTCCTGCGCTAATTGAAAGTTTAAGAAGTCATGTAAAGGTAAGTCCAACCTACAAATTTCATTTTATTATTATTATTATTATTATTATTATTATTCAAATGACCTTCAAAGAGAAAAAAGCGAGGGGAATAAGTATGGATTAAACTAATGCTTAAAATTTAAAACTTAAACCTAAGTAACACATTAAAACTAAAGATTATAGACATTAAAGATATTATAGTTTAATACTTTTTATTGCGGTTCTGGGGTGTATCTATTGAATGTGTCAGTTTCTATGTGATTTGTGTTGTCGGATAAAAACATAGTCGGGGGATAATTGTGTGTGGATTGTGATGGGAAAGGGGTTGTGTGAGGGATATAATTATTAACTTCATATTGATCATATTGACCCATGTCCGCCTCGAACATGATATTACTAATGTGGTGTTCCACGATGGATGCGACCTTGACGGAGTACGATCTTAATTTGTGGGCTACATGCTCCCCAAACGACCCGAACCTGTCGCCTTTCGTCGACATATTCAATTGATTGTATGTCTCTTGAAGTATGTCGAATGTTTGTCCGATGCGAGGGTCTTCCTCGTTTCTTGACCTTCTTGCTGCTGCTGCTGGTGGTGGTGGTCGTAGTGGTGCTGGTGGTGGTGGTCTTTGTGGTCGTGATGGTTGTTGTGGTGGTGATGGTTGTTGTGGTGGTGATGGTCGTTGTGGTGGTGGTGGTGTTGGTGGTATTTCTCCGTTGATGCTTTCATACATTCTGGACGGTCCAGCAATTTCGCCATCGTCATTTGGCGGAGTGGATAATATTGTTTCACCACACTCTGTCGCCGTCTCCGTATTCAAAAATGTTTCCTGCAAAAAAAATATATCGAATTAAATTACTTGTTCAATCTCAATTCGTATTCTTAAAATTTGTGTTCTTCCTTTTTTTGGTCATATACACCAGTTTTATATTGATCCTTCCAGATCTTTATACAAGGTCAATTAATAACAACTGTCTCCTGAAATAACTACTTGGTTATTGCTTTTCCGGAATATATTGTATTTGGTCGAGCAGTCACATTTTTTTAAAATTTTATATTGTGTGGGGTATCATGGTGGCCTTCAGTTTTCTAAGTACTATGTTGTAATCGATAATTTTTGCTGAAACCACTAAATAATGAGTTATTTCAGATGGTAGTTGTTATTCATTTACCCTGTACACATACATATATCGCATTTTTTATATAGTTATGTGTTTTTCTAGATGCCTTCAACTACGGAAGAGTGGGAAAACATAGCTTCCCAATTTGAAAAAAAATGGAATTTTCCCCACTGCGTTGGGGCAATGGATGGCAAACACATTATGCTACAATGTCCCGTTAACAGTACCAGTGAATATTACAACTACAAAAACTTTTTTAGCATTGTATTGTTTGCTCTTGTAGATGCAGACTATAATTTTTTATTTGTGGATGTTGGTTGCCAAGGTAGAATTTCGGACAGTGGAGTTTTCAAAAACACCGATTTGTACAAAAAAATTGAAAGAAAAGATTTAGCCTTGCCCGAAGAAACTCCACTGCCTGGAAGGCATATTAACATGCCGTACGTTATACTGGGTGACGAGGCGTTTCCTCTCACAGAAAACATCATGAAACCGTACTCGGGAACTCACAGCAAAGGAAGCAGAGAAAGAATATTTAATTATCGTCTAAGTAGGGCACGAAGAGTGGTAGAGAATGTATTTGGGATATGTTCTTCAGTATTTCGTATTTTGAGAAAACCTATGCTGTTGCAGCCGGAAAAAGCTGAGATTATTGCACTAACAATTGTGTATCTACACAATTTTCTGAGAAAGTCGAAAAGTTCAAGAGCATCCTACTGTCCATCAGGGATGTTGGACAATGACAGTAATGGAGAATTAGTAGCAGGTAGCTGGAGGAGACAAACTACTGTAAACAATTCGTCGTTTCTGCCTCTTAATAATGTACCTCGAAGACCGTCTCAAAAATCAAAAAACATTAGAGAAGAATTTACTAATTATTTTGTTACCAACGGAACTGTCCCTTGGCAGAATGACTATGCGTAACGGAAATTATTTAAATACACCCATTTTACTTACATTGTGTGTATTTACGGTTCGCCTGGGTTGATTTTTGTCCAGTAAGAAATGCATTTGTTTAAATGCGAACCATTTCGACCTATAAACCTCGTTCCTTGCTGAAATGTAACAATTATTTGAATAATCAAATATAGATTGTGAATAATGTATTATTTGAATACAGAATGCACTACAATACATTGTAGAAAAACAACAGTTTTTTTCGACGTACCTTTCCCAGTGCCAATAGAACGTTTTCCTTTAGCCTTCTGTTGACGAAAGGATCCTAATAAACTCGTCATCTTCTTACGTAGGTTGTCCTCGTCTATGCCAATTTCTTTGGAAATTGTTTGCCACGCGTCTTTTTTTTTATTTGCGGAGAAATGATTGGGGTGTGAAGGTTTCCATAATACGGGCTGTCTTTCATATGCCCCTATTAGTTCTAAGGATTGCTCCTCTGACCACTCCAATTCCATTGTTGTATACTGTAGATAAAGATGTGTATATTTCTATTAATAGAATTAAATCGACTTCCTTTTGCTCTAGTTGAGGGGGCAGTCACAATTAGTTTCAAGAATTAATATTGAATATTTTAGAGACTTCAATATCTATATGTGAATATTTAAGAATTAGTTTTATACGATTTTTAATTTCATTAATATTTATTATATGTATTTTAATTAAATTCATTAAAGTTCATAATAATTTTAATATTTAATGCTCAAATTCCATACGATGAATTGATGTACAGACGGTGTACAAAGTATTCGTACAGCAACCAATTTAAAGTAAAACGTTGTATATCCATGTCAGTAATAAATTTTAACGGAAAATAATGATTAATAAATATTCTTCGATGTTTTTATAATACATTTTGTATAACCGAAACTTTATTCCCTTTAACATTTATAAAAATATTATGAAAAACAGATAAACTTGTAGAAATGGACGCGCAAAAAGTATTCGTACAGTTGAATAAAGACTTAATAAACTATGGACATAAACTAATTCATTTTTGGGATTGCCATTTGATTATATAATATCTTGAAGGCTACTTGGTATGGAATTTACTGGGTTGGATGTTATAGTTTACTATACTCTCCTGGCGGAGTGGCTTTTAAACGTTCTTTAGGCCCGGTGCAGACGAGCGGTTTGCGGCAGTCTTTGGCCGCGGAAAATTACGGCCGCGTTTTGCCACAACATAGATTTCTATCAAGGTGTTCACACGGGACGCAAATTTTTGCGAACCGCTTCACCACGAATGAACGCTGCCGCGATGCGGCGAAGCAGTACATTGTTTTATATATAAGCAATTCACACGAGCGTTTTGCGTTTATTTAACGCAAGAAAATGTCTCCCTCAAACCCATAAACATAGAAGAAGAAGAAAGCGCAGAACGCGAATCGTAGCGTTGCAAAACCGTTCATGTGACCTGGTAGAAAAATTTCATGCGCGTCTCGCGGCGGCAAACTGTCGCAAACCGTTCGTCTGCACCGGGCCTAAAGAACGTTTAAAAGTCACTCCGCCAGAAGAGTAGTGTAAAATATAACATCCAACCTAGTAAATTCCATACCAAGTAGCCTCGAAGCTATTATACAGGGTGTCCCAAAAATGTTGCGTTTCCTTAAAGGGGGTGATTCTGGGGGTGATTTCAAACAACTTTTTCCTTTGCGAAAATGCTCTCCGATGTTTCGTTAACGAGATATTAATAAAAAGCACCGACCAATCACAGCGCGAGTCTGACGGCCGAGTTCCCGCGGTACCGTGGCTACGAGCCGCGCTGCGACTGCGACGAGCAAGCAACTCGGCATGCATCGAAGAAACTTGCGTAGCATGGCAAATGAAAAAGACGTAACAAATAAAATCGAACATGTTGTCATGGTTTGTTCGTCATTTCAAGTGAATAATGAATAAAGGATAAATGGATGAAAATCACGTGTAACGTAAAAAGACGAAAATTAGAAGATTCGAAAATAATAATTATTTGAAGTGGGAGGATAAGGAATACGTAAATTTCCTTTTGTTAATAACGTAGCCACGAAAAGGTAATGTAACAGGAAATTAACGAAAGGTGATAGGCGTTCGGTATTGTGATAAAAATCCGTAATTCAATAACGGCCAGCACTGTTGGTGGTAACGAATAAGTCTGTTTAAAAAGCCCGAATAAATATTATCGTACGGGAATTTAGAGAATTATCGCCGGAAATAAGCCATCGCTTGCGTTAAATTTAAAAATGAATTATCATCAATAAAGTAACTAAAAATCACCCTTGTTGGAAATTCACCTGCAGCTTGAAAATCTGTGTCACAGGGTCACCGAACCGATCCTGGTCATCGATGGACGTGCTCCGTGCACAGCTGGTCCCAGGTATCCTTACATTCCCACTACCCAAAGTTAAGGGTCGCAATGTCAGGTGCGTCCAGGTCAACGTACCGAATATTCACTTCACTGCACGGCTACTAACACTGATCACTTTATTTATCCTGAAGTATTCTTGGGCCGTGTACATTTATGCGACGCGATTGCTAGCTGACTGACAGGATTTTTTCCAAGCAACTTCCGCTACCCCCAAGTAGCTTCTCTGGTTCCATTATCAGTTAACTCCCGCCAGGGCAAGAGGCTTTAGGTAAAAAGAAACCAACACATTTTCGGAACACGTGTTTTGCAGAAGTGCAACGAACACTTTCAAAAAAGGCCGCGCTCCGTCCTTCTACTGCCAATGTACCCGTTGCTTCGAGATAGAAAACAGACACCACGTGTATCGGTTCGAAAGGGTCCGAAGAGAAGAGACAGTCTTCGAGTTACTATAAAGAAGAAAATGCATACCATTCCTGTTTCCCCTTTCCGACACCCTGAGTTCACGACTGCTACGAGGCGGAACCAATTAAGTCATAAATTATCCGAAACTGTAGGAAACCGTTCTCTATCGCCGACTCGCCGGACAATAAACCGCGACCCTGGCGAAATGCTCTGGCTGGTCAGCCTGATTAATTTTGAAGAACTAGAAATTACAGAGTATTATCCAACATCAATACGCCTCGCGGAAAGACACAGGAAGAGAAGAGGTAGTCCGCTGACTGCGCGTAGTCCCGCCTCCTTCGTCCTACCTTCAAATTAAAGACGGATCCCTTATCTCTCGAGTATAAACACGCGCTCGAAATTCAAAACAAAAGCACGCGTCGACGTATTCCGTGCTAGAGATGGTGGGCCTTGAGGTTCGATTGGTCCCAAACTAACCAATCTACCCTGCAGCCCTCCCAAACGGCCACTGTCCTGAAGAGGCCCTCTTCACAGCAGTATCTCCTCCCCAAGGTCCACCATCGCTCGCACGGAATACGTCGACGCGTGCTTTTGTTTTGAAATTCGAGCGCGTGCTTAGACACTTGAGATAAGCAAGCGACGTATTCCGTGCTAGAGATGGTGGACCTTGGGGTCCGATTGGCCCCAAACTAACCAATCTGCCCTGCAGCCCTCCCAAACGGCCACTGTCCTGAAGAGGCCCTCTTCACAGCAGTATCTCCTCCCCAAGGTCCACCATCTCTAGCACGGAATACGTCGCTTGCTTATCTCAAGTGTCTAAGCACGCGCTCGAATTTCAAAACAAAAGCACGCGTCGACGTATTCCGTGCGAGCGATGGTGGACCTTGGGGAGGAGATACTGCTGTGAAGAGGGCCTCTTCAGGACAGTGGCCGTTTGGGAGGGCTGCAGGGTAGATTGGTTAGTTTGGGACCAATCGAACCTCAAGGCCCACCATCTCTAGCACGGAATACGTCGACGCGTGCTTTTGTTTTGAATTTCGAGCGCGTGTTTATACTCGAGAGATAAGGGATCCGTCTTTAATTTGAAGGTAGGACGAAGGAGGCGGGACTACGCGCAGTCAGCGGACTACCTCTTCTCTTCCTGTGTCTTTCCGCGAGGCGTATTGATGTTGGATAATACTCTGTAATTTCTAGTTCTTCAAAATTAATCAGGCTGACCAGCCAGAGCATTTCGCCAGGGTCGCGGTTTATTGTCCGGCGAGTCGGCGATAGAGAACGGTTTCCTACAGTTTCGGATAATTTATGACTTAATTGGTTCCGCCTCGTAGCAGTCGTGAACTCAGGGTGTCGGAAAGGGGAAACAGGAATGGTATGCATTTTCTTCTTTATAGTAACTCGAAGACTGTCTCTTCTCTTCGGACCCTTTCGAACCGATACACGTGGTGTCTGTTTTCTATCTCGAAGCAACGGGTACATTGGCAGTAGAAGGACGGAGCGCGGCCTTTTTTGAAAGTGTTCGTTGCACTTCTGCAAAACACGTGTTCCGAAAATGTGTTGGTTTCTTTTTACCTAAAGCCTCTTGCCCTGGCGGGAGTTAACTGATAATGGAACCAGAGAAGCTACTTGGGGGTAGCGGAAGTTGCTTGGAAAAAATCCTGTCAGTCAGCTAGCAATCGCGTCGCATAATTGTACACGGCCCAAGAATACTTCAGGATAAATAAAGTGATCAGTGTTAGTAGCCGTGCAGTGAAGTGAATATTCGGTACGTTGACCTGGACGCACCTGACATTGCGACCCTTAACTTTGGGTAGTGGGAATGTAAGGATACCTGGGACCAGCTGTGCACGGAGCACGTCCATCGATGACCAGGATCGGTTCGGTGACCCTGTGACACAGATTTTCAAGCTGCAGGTGAATTTCCAACAAGGGTGATTTTTAGTTACTTTATTGATGATAATTCATTTTTAAATTTAACGCAAGCGATGGCTTATTTCCGGCGATAATTCTCTAAATTCCCGTACGATAATATTTATTCGGGCTTTTTAAACAGACTTATTCGTTACCACCAACAGTGCTGGCCGTTATTGAATTACGGATTTTTATCACAATACCGAACGCCTATCACCTTTCGTTAATTTCCTGTTACATTACCTTTTCGTGGCTACGTTATTAACAAAAGGAAATTTACGTATTCCTTATCCTCCCACTTCAAATAATTATTATTTTCGAATCTTCTAATTTTCGTCTTTTTACGTTACACGTGATTTTCATCCATTTATCCTTTATTCATTATTCACTTGAAATGACGAACAAACCATGACAACATGTTCGATTTTATTTGTTACGTCTTTTTCATTTGCCATGCTACGCAAGTTTCTTCGATGCATGCCGAGTTGAGGTAAACGTACCGATTATGAAACACCTTCCTAACTACGTCCCCCTTTTGAAACAGTACCACAAATAGTAAAATAAAAAATTATAACAAAATATAAAAATAAGTATGAAAATTTTATTGATATTTGTAAACATTTCTGTTTGCAAAATTTACAAATATGACGATTTATATGCAATAATTAACTTAAATAAAAAAAAATAAGTAAGTTACTTCCGATACTTGCCAAAAATAGCTTCCGTGTGCACAAAAAACGCTAATATGTGAGCCTGATTCTCTTACAGATATTTACAATTTTCAATTATTTTAGAATATGCGTATTGGTATATATGATAATATTAACCTTGATTTGATTTTTTTTTACAAATTTTCCAATTCCGATGTATTTTTTATTAATTAAATGACTGTTTCATATAGCGTACTTGAATTTATCGAATGTCCGTAGTTATGGAACAGTTGAAATCAGTTAATTTGATTATTATAATAATATTACAGCGATGTAAATAATACCTATAACTCCATTTATACGAGTATATCAAGCATATAAGAGTAAGTATACCAAATTAGAAGGTTTTAAATGAAACTAAAATTCTAACCTATAAACATGTCATGCGGGACATTCCACGTGAAATCGGACACTTTTTGGAGTAACTTTTTTTTCAATAAATTATAACTATGGAAGTAGTAAACGGATGGAGATGAGGTTTACGGTGATTTATAAAGAAGACATTGAAGTTTTAAGGAAAAATTATTCCAGTTTAAAAAAAAAATTCTGAACCTTTTTTTGTGCAATTATTTTAAACAAATGCATTTTTTTAACATGGGGCGCGATTTTAAAAATCTTAAAAGAAAATCAGAATATAGTTCTATCCTTTCCCTTCATGGTCTAATTGTCAAAAATATGGACATTTAAAAATTGGCCGTGTAAAAATTGCCGAAAGTTGACGCTGCGTCAAATCACACCGGCTCAACTGTCTGAGCCATGCGGTACTCGCAGCGGCCAAGCGGCTATATCTGCTATTCTTATACAGTATTCTCGAAAATGGTAAGTATTTGGAAAGAGAACGGAAACTGAAAGAAGAAAAGGCTGCACAAAAAAAAATTGTTGTCGGAAGAAAAGAAAAAGTTGGGCGAAGAAAAAAAGAAACTGCAACAAAAAATGGCAGAAATTCAAAAGAAAATTAAAAATGAAAAATTTGATCAATTCTAATATTTATTTTCATTTTCAAAGTTTTAAAAATAAAATAAAAAATTTGATTATGTATTTTTATTCATCCCTTGCAAATTATTATTTTTAATTTATTACTATTACATGCCTTGTAGATAGGTATTTTAAGATTAAAGTTGGTTTAAAGATATTTTCTTACAAAATTATTGCCTTGAAATAATTTGTCATATTTAAAAACACTAACCAACACTAATGAGTTTTTAAGGTTTTATTACCTCGCAAATATACTATTTTCATGATAATTTTGATTTGCGAATATTTTTGATGCTAAAAACTCAATTTAATCTTTGTTTCTACTTAAGGTGGTACGTTTGTAACAACTTGAATGACTGTTTCAAAATGGGGACACTGAATCTGGAACACCGGGTCATGGTACGAAAACGGTGTTTCATAACACGTACAGATCCTTACTTTAGTTTTTTAAACATATTATTTTTTACTCGCAATGAATAACAATTTTATGGCTCATTGTGTAATCACAAAACATTTATCTATCAAATGGTGTACAAGGTTTCCAAGTTAATACGTTTAATTATTTAAATTACATGATAATTAAATACCCCTGCCGAAAAGCGTTCCATAATCGGTACGGTTTGTTTGAAATCACCCCCAGAATCACCCCCTTTAAGGAAACGCAACATTTTTGGGACACCCTGTATAATCAAAAGGCAATCCCACAAATTATCAACACATTAAATATTTAGTTTATGTCCACAGTTTATTAAGTCTTTATTCAACTGTACGAATACTTTTTGCGCATCCATTTCTACAAGTTTATCTGTTTTTCATAATATCTTTGTAAATGTTATTTAATAAGTTAATAGAAAGTATTATTTGCATGATATTGTTCCGGCTATGGGGAGTCAACGCCCCCCCCCCCCCAATGGACATCGTCGAAAATTTTTAATAACTGAACAAGAAAACACTCAACACAAGTATAATTCACTGTACACGAAGTTAGAATCGATAATTATAAATTGACAAAGGATGTAGAGATATGTAGAAGTAACTATTAATACTTACGATGGAAGTTGATCGCACTTTCAGCAAAAAATATCGAACTTGTGTTCTGCACTGAAGCTTGTAAGAACTCCTACACGCACTGAATACGAACTGTGTGGTGCACTGTTTGCGATGAACTGATCTTGCGATGACACTAATCTTCTTCGCGTTGACAGTAAACTGACGCTATTGGTTTGCATACAAAAATCGGGGGTTGAAATGAGCTTTCTGATTTGTCAGTTCCGAAAGGAGGGGATGAGGAAAAACGAACTGTCGGTCGCAGAAGGTAGGGGAAAAATTTTGGTTTTTCCCGATCCGCGGTTCCGGTGGATCAGAAAACCGCGTACGGTGCCGAACGGTAAAAATTTCACCCAAACCTGGTCCGCGGTCATTTGGTACGCAGCTGAGCAAGCGAGGTTTATTATACTCTTGCCGGCCCTAAAACAATTTACAGAACTGCTTCTCCGTCTATTGTGATGTACAAAAATGACCATAATACATACTATGTCAGGGAAGCCACGGCAGAGAACTTCCTTCATTTCATTTGAAACACAGTTTCCAGTAATCGGTGACCGCGACGTAGTAAAATAATGTTTTTAAATGGGATTCTTTTTGATGGGATTATATACTTGGCGCTTTTTTGTACCTTTTTTAAAAAAAGGTAATTTTGCTGGGCGAGCCGAGCCATGACCGATCCACCTTTCGACGTGCGCGTCAAGCATCCGCGTGCACGCCTGGCAGCACGTCGGCCTATTCGAACGCGTCTTTATACTCGAGAGATAAGGGATCCGTTTTTAATTTGAACGTGCAGTCAGTGGACAATACATTTTCTTAGGCCCGGTGCCGACGAGCGGTTTGCGACAATTTGCCGCCGCGGCAAATTACCGCAGCGAGAGGCGCGTGAAATTTTTCTAGCAGTTCACATGAGCGGTTTTGTAACGCCACGATTCGCGTTCTGCGCTTAATTTTTATTTATTTATTATATAAATTATTTTTTGCGTTAAATGATAACCGCTGAAATTTGCGTCCCGTGTGAACTGCTTCATATAAATCTATGTTCTGCCAAAACGCGCGCGGTAGATTGCCGCGGCGGCAAACTGCCGCAAACCGCTCGTCTGCACAGGGCCTTACTGTCTCTGCAGGAGGCGTATTGATAGTGGATAATACTTTGTAGTTGCTATATTGGTGGCACTTTTCTCACGTGCGTCTAGATAAAAGCGGGCTCAGAGCCAGGCAAAAATTCATTCATTCTTTACGATGGGTAATTTATTATTTTTCCAAGAACGGTTCGACAACATCTGTTTGCCAAATTTCTAAAGGGCAATCAATTTTATGGGGTCTTTAAGAATTTTAGACATTGTT
This sequence comes from Andrena minutula, assembly GCA_929113495.1. NCBI lineage: Eukaryota > Metazoa > Arthropoda > Insecta > Hymenoptera > Andrenidae > Andrena > Andrena minutula. Next base: position 45,028,616 of record OV815993.1, on the reverse strand, counting down.
CAGTCCGTGTTAATCCGTATACTGTTCTGTCGCCGGGTAGTACGTACGATGGTTTCGGACCCGCACGTAGGTACTGTTGTTAATCGCCACTCCGACTCGAGCGCGGGCGAATACGGCCATAAACCGCGACCTTAGTAAAACGGTCCGGCCAATCGACCCTGCTAAGTTTTTGGCAACCAGATGTGGCATTTCCCTCCTCTACTTCGTCAAGGATGAGAGGGTTGCTCCTCTACGAACGAATTCACTGAAGGAAGGTCCTCCCTTTTCGAGGAGCGGTGTTCCCAATGTGTGTTTCATAATTATATTAAAACTACAATTACTTCATGCATATGAAAAAGATGTTACCAATATAGCAATTAAAAAGTATGGTCCACCATCAATACGCCACCTGCAGGCTGGAGGGACGCCTGGTTCCCGTCTGCGTCGTTTTCCCTTCTAATTGAAGACGAATCCCATATCTTTCGAGTAACTACGCGCTCCAATATCATAACAAAAACAGGCACCGGCGTATGTACTGCGAGAAAGGATGAGGCGTAGGAGGGAGATTATATTATGACCAATCGGATCTGCATTCGTTGCAGACGCAACGTTTTCACCTCATCATAGTAATGTTTTCTCTTTATGGTCCACGTTGTCTCGCACCGCATATGTCAGTGCGTAGTTTGGTTTTGATATTGTAGCACGTGTTTATACTGAAGAAATAAGGGATCAGTCTCCAATTCGAAGGGAAGACGTCACAGGCGGGATCACGCGCTGTCAGCCGATACCTCATTTTCTACCTGCGTCCCTCCACGAGGCGTATGGCTGCCCCCCGCGAGTAATCTCGTGTGATTTTTTAACACAACAGCGAGTTGGCCTGCCTGTATGAATTAAGAACAATGCAGGGTGTAGTGAAGAAAAGAAAGACAAATTATTCAGTAAAATAGAGCTTTAAAGTCTATCATATGGTAATTGCATTATTATTATTCAAAATGTAATTTTTAAATTTATTTAGTCTATGCCTTCAATAATTTAAGTCATTGAAATTAATTTGTGTAGGCGTTTCGTAAAAATTACCGAAAAATTGCATTATTATTATTCAAAATGCAATTTTTAAATTTATTTAGTCTATGCCTTCAATAATTTAAGTCATTGAAATTAATTTGTGCAGGCGTTTCGTAAAAATTACCGAAAACGGGCAACTTAGAAAATTTGTATTTTTTAAACAATTTCGAATCTGCAAAAATGAGGACTTAACCCTCCCTAATTTCATATGGGCTACCATATATATATTTCAATATCATGAAAATCCGAGACATCGAGGATTTTAGAAAAGTATCACATCTGCCCCTATCTTCCACGCTGAACGCAATGCACTCCAAACTTCCTTTGATGTGTGGAAGAAAACCGACAACGGTCGGCTCAGGCCATGTGCCTGCGCCGGCATTCGCCAGTCGGGTCGCATGCGCCGAGTCACTACGAATGACCCGTCCACACTAGCATATGCGTTCACGCTCACCCTTTCTGACGTAGAAGCATGCGGCCCTGGCTACCGTTTCACCCGTCCACATCAGAATATTCGTGCCGCGCTCAGCCTGCTCAGCGTATACGCATTCAGGTCTGGACCCGGCTTAAGGTGTGTCACTATCGAGAATGTTTATGAACCTTTCTTCGGCTTTTTCTTTGACATCCGATACCCGATGCCCCGACGCGGCGACTACAACCAAAGTAGTGGGGATAGCTTCGCGCTTATAGAGAATCCGAAAACGCGTGACATTTGAGAGACAGCACTGTACCCGCCCCGTGATGTTTAACTTCGGTGATCTAACGAGAACCGGTGTATTCATCACGGCTAAGGCCGCTGGTCCTTGTTTTTTCTTCGAAGCATTGCCCGTTGTTATTTCACATGATGTGTTTCTGATCGTACCTAGGGGAGTACATAAATAAGAAATTCTCCGTTTTCAAGTACGCTAGCATAGCAACGTCGAAAGATTCCAACTGCCATTTTCGTTTTCGCGGCCAATCAACTTTTCAATTTGATTTCTTATATGTCCCATTTCGCACGTAAATCCTCCCGGAAACGCTTTGAGACGACACCCTGTATATATACATCGAAAGTCGCTGCCGTGTATCTTTACTCGAAACACGGCTATTCCAATCTTACCTGAAACTTATTTCATTAATATCTCATCACGCCTGCAATATTTTCTAAATTTAAAGGCATTTTTCTTGTGTAAACCGCGTATAAGTTTTCGAACAAGACCAAATTCAATCCCCATAGAAACCTTAAAAAAACCTAGAAAGAAAATTATTTTCACTTCTTTTTTTAAGTTTTTTAGGGGGATTTCTTCTTACTTCCAAACAATTCCAAATACTCACTCGAATTTTTGAACAGCGATCTAATTTCAAGAACATTTCCACAAACATACAATGTTTCCAACACTTATACTTATAATATCTTTACGACTAAAACAATTCTCATTTCCAGCCACAGTTCTAACGCAACTGCCACTTACAGTGCCGTGTAGCAGTGCCCAGGAAGAAAGTGGAGGGAGCAACGCTTCTTCCTCGGGAGGAACGGCTGAAGATGGTAAGTTGGGCTTGGCGGTATGGCGCCTTCGTTAAAGCACCAACGAGGGCGCGAGATACGAAGCACGTGTATTTAATGTTTTTCTCCACAGTTATACTTATATCTTTTCAACCAAACAATTGTCATTTCCAGCCACAGTTCTAACGCAAGTGCCACTTACAGTGCCGTGTAGCAGTGCCCAGGAAGAAAGTAGAGGGAGCAACGCTTCTTTCTCGGGAGGAACGGCTGAAGATGGTAAGTTGGGCTTGGCGGTATGGCGCCGTTAAAGCACCAACGAGGGCGCGAGATACGAAGCACGTGTATTTAATGTTTTTCTCCACAGTTATACTTATATCTTTTCAACCAAACAATTGTCATTTTCAGCCATAGTTCTAACGCCGTTATCGCCACCACTAACCTTCTATAATATGCAGGAAGAAAGTGGCGCGATCACCGCTTCCTCGGGAGGAAATGCCGAAATTGGTAAGCAAAATATATGTGTATAATGATAATTGTATGCTGAAATATTTCTTCATCATGGACTGTGAACTTGCAGTGAAAGAATATGAACCGTAATAAACAATTTTCAGTAAGCAGCAAGGAAATAATGGCCCAATTAAAAATGATTATTACGCAGAATCATTTGTTGCGGGCCATAGTCAGCGACACACAGGATAGGGTTAAAAACCTCGAGGAGAAACTGGAGAGTGTGGTGCAACCGCAGGACCGGCAACAGAGCGAAACATCCTTTTTTGCCAAATTTAATTACTTGGGATTCCCTATAAATTCTCTGCAAAGTTTTGCAAATTTGGAGAGTATTTTGCAAGAGGAGAGAAATTTTCAACACGCTGTATGTGAAATACTATCTTTTTTTAGTATCCATTGCTCGATTAAATTACAATGAGTTTCGATTACCGTGAAATCTACATAGTTTGATATATCATGCTTTTTATCTACAAGATATACAATTTTCCAAATTGGACGTTAAGGTGCGGCCAACTGGCATGTCGCGAACCAAAAACATGCTCTGAGAATTCCCAATTCACTGAGCATTGGAGAGTATTGTTTCGTTTCTTCCCTTTTTTGGATGCAATCATTTTAATTTAGCCGAGCACGTTCTAATTATATTTTGTATGCAAGAAATATTTAAAGTTTAAATTTTAGGTGAAGGAAATATCAAAGTTCGGGGGAAAGGATAATTATGATTTTGTTAAACGGGCGTTGACCACGCTGGTACATAATGACATGCCCTAAAATATAGTTGGTTGGGAAGGAAGGGGAAACTCGTATTCCATACGACTACCACATCCAAACTAGTAATATGTAACTATCATCCTTATTTCACTATGGATAATATTGATTTAGAATCGAATGTAATGTCTTATTGAAATTCTTGTTGAAGGTTCAGCAGACAAGACAAATGTTACGGGGTCCAGAAAACAAACGGAAACCAACATACAACTCTGGTTAAGGAGGGCTTACGACCGGCAACAAGCACTACAAAAGAAGTTTCAGTGAGTGGCGGTGAGAGGGGGTCGTGGTGGTTTTTAGTGGGTAAACTTGCGACAAGAGTTGGGCGAAATATAATCTACTAACAACTTACAAATTACGATTAAAATGTAATTGTGTAGTTGATTACACACCACTTTCTGTAATCGTTAATTTAGGTAGAAAATAATGTGTAATCAACTACGCAATTACATTTTATTCGTAATTTGTAAGTTGTAAGTAGATTACATTTTGCCCAACTCTGCCAGCAAGGAGTCCCACACTACCCGGCACACAACATCTCGCCGGGTGTGCGCAATGCATTTTCCCCACGTAAAAAAAAAAAAAAAAAAAAAAAAAAAAAAAAAAACTGGCTGACTGCAAATGAATGCGGACCGGCCGCCTCCCGATGAACAACATCGCTAGCTACTTAGTTGTGGCACCACGGACCTGGTTTTACGTAACATCTTATTATAATATATTATCAATATATGATAGGTAAACTTTCATGTTTTCTTTTTCAGCGGCCCTCAATAAGTCTGTGCGTCCCTGAAGTAGAGTCAACATTCCGCAACAAAGCACGATTCACGAGCCTGGGGAAGCGCAACATTGTGGAAAAATCGCTGCTGCCTTCCATGCACACATCGACGCTTGAGCAACACCGCGTGTTGTACACCGATTTGTACATTTTCAATAGAAGCTCGTATAAGAATGTTTGAAAAATTGACTTTCCCCGTTTTTTTTTGTTATTTATTTCGAAAAAATCCGATTTTTTATTCAGTACGACGAAAACACGACGTATCCAGTAATTTTAAAAATGTTATGCGAACTTAAGGGGGTATACCCGTTTGAATCCTCGGAAAATGTGTACATTTTGTGGATTTTTTTGCAAGTCAACGGTTTGATGCAGATTTCCCGTTTTTTTACTATCTTTACATAGTATTATGAACTACTCAAAAAAAAAGTTTCAGTTAAAAAACTATTGTTTTTGGGAAGTTATGCATACACATCCGAAAGTCTTTCGGTTTTAGACGGCTAAATGGTGGCCCTGAAAACAACTGTATGTCGTGTCTGAAATAAAAAACAATACAATTTTCTTATGAAGTATGTCACTAGCTATCGTCCAACGAAACCGATTTTGAAAATTTTGAAAAATAAAAAAATGGTGAGAGATCAAAGGTAAAGTTAGATTTTTCTAAGAGAAAAATCCACCTTTTTTCTTTATAAATAATAAACGGGCAATCGGAATAAAAAAAGCCTTCGTTGGACGATGTGGAATCTTATTATGATTCTGCATGCAAAATTGGAAGGGAATTGGTTGCACGTAGCGCGAGTTTTTAGGGCCACCGTAATGAAAAATATAGTTTCGCTGCGATCGGTCGAGCCGCCGCGTCACGCCGCTCCCTGCTACCTGGGATGTTTCACTCAAATGCCTATAACTTCGTCAATTTTCCGAATTTTCACATCAGACCTGTTTTATACTATTTCTAAAACATCAATCTATGAAAATATGTAAAACAGGCCATCGTAATGAAAAATGTAGTTCCGCTGCGATCGGTCGAGTTGCCGTGCAACGCTGTCCGGTGCTACCTGCATGGTTCCACTCAAATGCTTGTAACTTTGTCAGTCTTCCGAATTTTTACATCGGACTTGATTTATAATATTCCTTAAACATCAATCTATGAAAATATGTAAAAAGAAAAAATCCGATTTTTGACACTTTCAAACGGTTATACCCCCTTAAACAGTGTACGTATACTTTTGTCTACCACTGCGCGAGTATATCTACTACTCTGGTTGTACTCCCATACTTTATAAAATCATAAATAGCACTCCAACATATGTCTTATCTGTTATACATATATATGTAATAATTTTTTTCATACTGCTCTGCATATTCTGTAACTAACTAACTACATCTGTATTCACAACTTATTGTATTATTATCTGTAGTATTATCTGTATTCACAACTTATGTACATTCTATATATTCATTTCGCGCATACACGCACCACTAATCTCATTATAGAAATATAATAATGTTATTTATTTATAGTTTTTAAGAATTAAAAATAAAGTTATTCAATATTTGTAAACATCACACGCATAAATATATGTAATGATGATATGTATATTTTATGAAATGCATGGTAAAAATAAAAATAAAAATAAAAGCAACTGTAATTTTTATCAACTTTGATTTCATTTTCATCCTATCGTCAACAACGTCTTAATTATATACATCCCAATACATCTAGCTTAATTTAGTCTCAAAGCCGTTTGTAAAAAGGCATCTTTCTACATTTAAATACATTTTAGAGTAGTACTTTAATTGGACTCTGTGTCCATCAACATAGGACGCTACGTGCTGTCTTTAAATTAGGAGTCGGTAATACAATTTCGTTGAAATACCGTCTCACCCCGAAATGCGTCTTATAGGCGACGTCTTTAAGATGTCTTTTCCAGATATCTTTCACATGTCTTTTCCAGACATCTTTCAGCTGTCTTTTCCAGACATCTTTCAGCTGTCTTTTCCAGATATCTTTCAGCTGTCTTTTCCAGACATCTTTCAGATGTTTTTTTCCAGACATCTTTCAGCTGTCTTTTCCAGACATCTTTCAGCTGTCTTTTCCAGACATCTTTCAGATGTCTTTTTCCGGACATCTTTAACATGTCTTTTTCCGGATGTCTTTAAGATGTCTCTCTCTCTAAGCTTTTAAGATGTCTTTCTACAGACGTCTGTAAGACTTCCACAAAGACATCTGTAAGATGTCTATGAGATGTCTGCAAGATGTCTGTAAGACGTCTTTCAGATGTCTTGATTCGTGACATAAGACTTGCAGAAGACCTGTATAAGACGTGAAAACGACTTTCACAGACATCTAAAAGATGTCTGAACGTCTGACTCCAGACATCTGTAAGATGTCTATGAGATATCTGTGTGCTGTCTGGGAAAGGAACTACAGACTGGATTGTGGATTCAGGGTCGACCTCGCATATGACAAATGATGAAACATTACTAAAAGAAGTGAAACCAATAGCAACAAATGTCGGGATGGCAGACAAAGGAGGTAACATGACAGCCAAGAAGACAGGAACAGTGGATCTTGGGAGATGTGAGTTAAAAAATGTACTGTATATACCAAATTTAAGGAGCAACCTTCTGTCTGTTGTCGCGATAACGAGAATGGGAGGCACGGTAGACTTCTATAAGGAAGAAGTAGTAATAAATAAAGATGGAAAAATCATTCTGAGAGGAACCAAGAATGATGCAGGCTTGTACGAAATAACGATGAACAAAATGACAGAAAAGGCAATGTCAGCTAAAACGGGGCTACCAGCAAAATTATGGCACGAACGATTGGGGCATCTGGGTGCAAGTAATATGATAAAGTTAATAAAGTTATCAGAAGGCATGGATTTAAGAAAAGATGAAATCAAGGAACAAGTTGGAAAATGCAAAGTGTGCATACAAGCCAAACATGCAAGAACACCCTTTGGCGAGAAAAGAAAGAGAGCTACGAGACCCCTCGAGATCATTCATACAGACATTGCGGGACCAATCACTCCTGAGACATGGGACGAAAACAGGTATTATGCTACTTTTCTTGATGACTATACGAATTATGTAATGGTTTATCTCCCCTGATAACCAGATCTGGCGGCAGGATCTGCCGGCAGCTGCGGTGCAGTCTACGTCCGCATTCGACTACGGATCTGCCGGCAGAGTCTGCGTGGCAGGGTCTGCCGGCAGATCCACGGCAGATCCGCGGCAGATCCTGCCGCCCGCCTGACACATCCAACAGCGCCATCTGTAGGCCACAATAGCCAAACAATTCCCTCTGCGTGACGTCACATGGACCTACTCACCAACACAAACGTACATTACTGCTGTAGGTGTATCCCTAACCACAAATAATAAAGCAAGCAGATTCTACAATTTATTAAATAATTAATTCTATTTATTTCAAAAAGTCTTTATTCTTTATTTAATAATATACAGGATTGGTGATTACAAATGTTACAAAATAATATAAATAGCGCATATAAATTCGAGGAAGAACATTCAATATTTAGGGCGGTATTCTCAGTCGTTGCTTATTCTTAAGATCGTCTTAAGCATGCGGTATCCTTTACTAGTCTACGAGGTTAGTAGAGGATGCCGCATGCTTAAGACGATCTTAAGAATAAGCAACGACTGAGAATACCGCCCTTACATTTATAAATTCACATGCGATACGTCCCGTAACCAGTGGTACCTATTAAGTGCGAATCACAAAATTTTCTATATTTTCGACTTCTTTTTCCCTGTAGAATCACCATATTCCGTATTGTGTTAACGCTGAAAACAAATAGAACATTAGTATAAAATTAAACGTAACGTTGAATAAACAGGATACATGCGATACTTACTTCAGCTCCATCTTCGCACAGCACACACCCTAGGCGATCATCCATGCTCCTGCGAACATTAACATTTATAATAAAACATGTGTTAAATTATTATTTACGAAACAAGACGTTAAATATTTGCACTTCGCGCATAACCCTATTTTTCTGTCTTGCAGATAATGTGAATTTCGATTTTCGCGACGTAAATAATTGAAAATTATTCAATTCCATAATTACGTTTGCTTTCTGAATACTTCGAGATGATTTGTCTGGATATTGATGCTTTAGGATGACATGGAATATTTTTCGAGCGTTCGTCTTCAAGCACGACGGATGCCACTTTGAACAATCGGTATGTAGATGCACCACGTGTAACAATTTGGCGGTACAGTGGGTTACGCTCGGATTGGCTGCGCCATAGTATCGAAACTCGTGATTGGTCAAGAATTTACGTCCAGTTTGCGTTCGTTTTCGTGGTCCGCGGTGGCAGTCACTGGCAGTGGCAGTCAGTGCCGGTAAAATCGAAGAATATTCAAAGTCATGTCACGTCCCGGGTTAAGGATTTAATGGGACAAATGACAAAGGGGTTTTTACATAAATTCCAGGCGCTGATCTATAGTTCAGCGCACCGGGAGGCGAGGAAATCAGGTATTTGACGACGTAATTCTGTACACCAGCCTTTTCGATTGTCAGGCGAGAAATGTGAAATTCTGCACGCTAATCGTCTCGAACGGCCGGGAGAATGTTAGATTCAGGGGATTGAAGATTAGGGAAGGTCAGGCGAGCAATGTTCAATTCTGCACACTAACCATTTCGAGCGTCAGGCGAGAAATGTGAAATTCTGCACACTAATTGTTTCGAATGGCAGGCGAGTAATGTTTAATTCTGCACACTGAGGATTTAGGGAAAGTCAGGCGAGCAATGTTCAATTCTGCACACTAACCATTTCGAACGTCAGGCGAGAAATGTGAAATTCTGCACACTAATCGTATCGAACGGCAGGCGCGTAATGTTTAATTCTGCACACTGAGGATTTAGGGAAAGTCAGGCGAGCAATGTTCAATTCTGCACACTAACCATTTCGAACGTCAGGCGAGAAATGTGAAATTCTGCACACTAATCGTATCGAACGGCAGGCGAGTAATGTTTAATTCTGCACACTGAGAATGCAAGGAGAGTCAGGCGAGCAATGTTCAATTCTGCACACTGAGGATTTAGGTAGAAGGCGGGAGAGAAATGTGAAATTCTACGCACTAATGGATTTGGGACTGACAGGCGAGAAATGTTTAATTCTGCACACTAACCGTTTTTTGAACGTCAGGCGAGTAATGTTTAATTCTGCACACTAATCGACCAGGGAAGGTTTAAATGAACTGGTTTGTATTGGAGAGACACCCGTTAGAGCACTTGTTTTGATTTGCTTAGGTAATCGGATTTACCGCTGCATTATTGTAAAAGACACGTGTAATACTTCGCGAGATTCGACTAGTCATACGGTTAAGCGAAACCTATGCGTAAGTAAGTTTAGTAAACACCGTGACGCTTTCTGCGGTCGTTGCCCGGAATCAGCTGTTCCGGCAGCCTGTTTGGATTTCGGGATCTTCGTAGCCGAAGGATTGACACAATGATTCGTAACTGAGTTAAAGTAAAACTGTTTATTCACTTTATAAGTTTCGATACTAGGTAATGCACTATCGTTGTGCGGATAGTTACGTTTTATAATAATGGATTGGCGATGAACATAGCATGTATATAATGGTTATAAGTTATGAATATGAACATGAAATACAAGATATATATATTAATAAGCTAGTATGATTTACGCAATAGGCGTTAATAAGCAATGCAAACAGCAATACACGATAATATGAGCGCAATAAGCTTTGCAATACGAAATAATGTGAATAGCAATACAAGATAATATAAGCGCAATAAGCGTTGTAATGTGAAACAATATGAAACAATAAGAATGTGAACAATTGTCATAGATGATGGTGATATACCGTGGTATTAATAGTAGTTATAATCTCTTACGATACTTGATGGTTGATGGTGTTTGAATTTATTTTAAATGATACTTTGATCAGCGAGACCTTAAATGGTTTCGAGTAATTAGCTTTCCTTCGGCAAAGGTATTTCGTCGAAAGAGGACTTCTGTCTCCGGGCCCTTGTATTTATATGATTTTGCAAGGGGTTGTGGGGTGTACGCGCGGTATGGACTTTGCCCTGCTTATATAATATTTTACAGTATGAAGGGGGGTGCGCAGTATGCACCTTGGGCTAATTATAAACATGTGTCATGATAACTTTTGGGGTTTTTGCAGGGAGCAAAGGTTGATCTATATTGGGACTCGCAGTTTTTCTACTAGGGTTTTTATACATAGGATTTTGAATTGCTCAACTCCTCGAATGGATTTTGGGTGTTTTAATAGGAAAGGGACGTCGGAGGGTTTGACTGCTTTGGTCATTGAGAGGGTGTGAGACGTGGTCTCGATTTAAGATATTTGTGGGGCGAGGGACTTGTTTAGATTTGACGTAAGAGAGGAATTTGTGCCGCGTTGGGCAAATAAGGGAAGGAGATTTAATGATTGACCGTCTTGAGATGGGGACCGCTAAGGTACATCGCCAAGGCGGCCGTGGTCGTTGGTAAAGGGGTAAGAATTGAGGTTTGTGGAAGATTTGAGCGTATTTGTAGATAGATTTATAAATGAGTTGAAATAACCGCGCGCGAAAAATCTTGGGGCGTCACAGTCATTTCATCCATCAATATCCAGACAAATCATCCAGACGTATCCAGAAGGCAAACGTAATTATGGAATTGAATAATTTCCAATTATCTACGTCGCGAAAATCGAGAGTCACATTATCTGCAAGACAGAAAAATAGGGTTATGCGCGAAGTGCAAATATTTAACGTCTTGTTTCGTAAATAATAATTTAACACATGTTTTATTATAAATGTTAATGTTCGCAGGAGCATGGATGATCGCCTAGGGTGTGTGCTGTGCGGAGATGGAGCTGAAGTAAGTATCGCATGTATCCTGTTTATTCAACGTTACGTTTAATTTTATACTAATGTTCTATTTGTTTTCAGCGTTAACACAATACGGAATATGGTGATTCTACAGGGAAAAAGAAGTCGAAAATATAGAAAATTTTGTGATTCGCACTTAATAGGTACCACTGGTTACGGGACGTATCGCATGTGAATTTATAAATGTAAGGGCGGTATTCTCAGTCGTTGCTTATTCTTAAGATCGTCTTAAGCATGCGGCATCCTCTACTAACCTCGTAGACTAGTAAAGGATACCGCATGCGTAAGACGATCTTAAGAATAAGCAACGACTGAGAATACCGCCCTAAATATTGAATGTTCTTCCTCGAATTTATATGCGCTATTTATATTATTTTGTAACATTTGTAATCACCAATCCTGTATATTATTAAATAAAGAATAAAGACTTTTTGAAATAAGTAGAATTAATTATTTAATAAATTGTAGAATCTGCTTGCTTTATTATTTGGGGTTAGGGATACACCTACAGCAGTAATGTACGTTTGTGTTGGTGAGTAGGTCCATGTGACGTCACGCAGAGGGAATTGTTTGGCTATTGTGGGCTACAGATGGCGCTGTTGGATGTGTCAGGCGGGCGGCAGGATCTGCCGCGGATCTGCCGTGGATCTGCCGGCAGACCCTGCCACGCAGACTCTGCCGGCAGATCCGTAGTCGAATGCGGACGTAGACTGCACCGCAGCTGCCGGCAGATCCTGCGCTCTCCCGGCAGACCCTGCCGTCAATCTGCTTGCAGACGGACGGCAGATGGCTATCAGGGTCCTGAAAGAAAAGGGGGGTGTATTTCAAAAGTTAAAAGAATATATAGCTCTAGTCGAAACAAAATGGAATAAAAAGGTGGCAGAAATACGATGTGATAATGGTAAAGAGTATTCCAGTACAGAAATGCAGGGATGGTGTAAAAATAAAGGAATAACAATAAATTACACTCCACCCTATAACCCACAATTAAACGGAAAAGCCGAACGTTTAAATAGAACATTAACTGAAAAAGTTAGAGCTATGATTATAGAAGCCAAGCGGAATAAACCACTGTGGGGCGAAGCAGCAAGAGTAGCTGCATATTTGCATAACAGAAGCCCGACAAAGGCAAATGCAGTAACCGCATATGAAATGTGGAACGGGACAAAACCCAATCTGAAACATTTGAAGACTTTTGGTTGCACCGGGTACGTAAAAGTATTAAAACAGTCAAAGAAACTTGACGATAGGAGTAAAGCTGCGACATTCGTAGGGTACACGAACACAGGATATCGTTTATGGGATGAGACGTCAAGAAAGATAATTGTCTCAAGAGATGTACATTTCGGTGTAGAAGAAGAAAAGGAAATAGGTAAGGAAGAAATACAAAACAAAATCTACTTGCCAGTAACAGATGATTCAGAGAGTGAAGAAGATCATACCTTGAACAATGAACCAAGACATGAAGATTCGTCAGGAGAAGACGATGAGATGGAGAGCGCTGAAGAAAATATTGAAGAGGAAGATGAGGAAACACGTCAGTTAGAAGAAAGTTCACCGAGGAGACCTCAAAGATCAAAGAAATTTCCTGCCAAGTACGACGACTTCGTATACCTAACCTATCAAGAAGTAATGACAAGTAAGGACAAAAATATGTGGATGAAGGCCGTTCGGGAGGAAAAGGAATCACTTTCTAAAAACAAAGTCTGGGAACTGATAGACAGCAGTGATATAGAAGGAAAAAAATGTTTAACAAGCAGATGGGTTTTCCAAGTGAAAGACAATGGGAAATATAAAGCAAGACTTGTTGTAAGGGGATGTGAACAAGGATCAAACATCGATTATGAAAAGCTCTATAGTCCTGTTGTGGACAGTGCTGCACTGAGGATGCTATTTGCACTGGCAGCGCATAACAATTGGAGTTACATAAAATTCGATGTAAAAACTGCTTTTCTATACGGTGATTTGGAGGAAGAAGTATATATGCATCTACCAGAAGGATACAGTGAGAAGAGGACCAAAGTTTGTAAACTAAAGAAGGCACTGTATGGTCTTAAGCAAGCATCAAACAGATGGAATAACAAATTCACAGAGACATTGAAAAGTCATGGACTGAAGCAACTACAAATTGATAAATGTATTTTCAAGAAAGAAGATAGCTCAGCGATTTTAGCAATCCACGTAGATGATGGAATATTACTCGGAGAGAATGAAAAAGACTTAAATAATTTACTGTTAAGACTAAAAACTGTTTTTGAAATAACATATAATAAAAACCCAAGTTCTTTTCTAGGTTTAGAGATAGAGAAATTAGGCCAAACAATAAGACTGAGTCAACAAAACTATTCAATAAAAATTCTGGAGGCCTATGGTATGAATGAAGCGAAACAGGTGGACACACCTATGATACCAAACGAAAATGTTAACAGAGAAGAAAAGACAACGAGCTATTTTCCATACAGGATGGCAGTAGGAAGTCTGCTATATCTCACAGCTAAAACAAGGCCAGACATGAGTTATGCAGTAACAAATGCTAGTCGAAAATTACAAAAACCTTGTGATATAGATGTAACTAATGTTAAAAGAATTCTAAGATATTTACAGGGAACCAAACATTTAGGGATAGTCTATGGAAATAAGAGCGATGTGCAATTACTGAAGGCATACTGTGATGCAGACTACGCTGGTGACACAGAAACCAGAAAGAGCACAACTGGGTACACGATTGAATTCTGTGGAGGGCCAATAAGTTGGGCATCTCGTAAACAACCAATTGTCGCACTATCAAGCACGGAAGCAGAGTTCATCGCAGCTGCCGACTGCTGCAAAGAACTACTGTTCCTGAAAAGCATATTGGAAGCGTTAATAGGGAAAACTGTAAGTGCAGAAATGCATATAGACAACCAAAGTGCTATAAGACTGATAAAAACAGGAGTATTCAATCGTAGATCAAAACATATAGATGTAAGATATCATTTTATTAGTGAGAAAGTTAGAGATAATGATATAAAAATTGAGTATTGTAAAACAGATGATCAGATAGCGGATATTTTTACAAAACCTCTACTCAAAGTAAAGTTTAACAGATTTAAGGATAAATTAGTTCAGTAAAAAAAGAATAGATAGATTAAGTATGTTAAAAGTAATGTGTATGTTAAAAGCAAATAAAAAAATTAAAAGGGAATATTGAAATTAAAGGGGAATGTTCAAAACAACGGTCACGTGTTAACCAGTAAGCAGAGTACAGTGTTAGAGCCTGTGAATAAGTATAATCATACTACAAGCCTTGATCAAATCCAAGTGAATAAACCACACACATAGCCTACACCCCCAATATGGGAATTGCTGACCACAGCAATTCCCATATAAATATCCCACAAAAAATAAACACCATGGAAAGCAAAAATGATTTGAGAAACAACACCCAGAAGACCTATGCAAACGCTACAGCAAATGACGCCTTCCCCAAAAAAGACCAAGCGATTATTGTAGAATCTAAAGAAGGAATTTCCATCAAAGAATACGTAAGCGCATTGGCAAAACTAGTAGACACCAATTCAATTCGATTCATATCAAGAATTTCTAACGGAAGAGTGTGTATATTTCTCGCCAACAAAGCCTTAGCCGAAAATATCTGTACTAAAAAGCTTAAAATAAAAGAATTTGACCTGGAAATACGACCACTCATCATAAGCCATAAAAGGGTCATAATATCTAATGTGTGCCCAATTATTCCTCACGAAGTGATTAAGGAAACCCTAAATAAAATAGGAGTAGATATAACTTCGAACATAACCTTTATACGAGCAGGAATAACAGAACCCGGTTGCGGACATATTCTCAGTTTTCGGAGACAATTATACATCAAACAAGAAGATGAAGTTAAACTACCAGCTGCGTTACAAATTACATATGAAGACACAACGTACTGGATTTACCTCACTACAGATACGACAACATGCTTTGTTTGTAAACAAGAAGGCCACATCGCGCGCGTATGTCCCTCCTTGTCCCCTCTAAGTCAAAACACCACTGAGAAAGAACCAACGGCAGAAACATCGGTAAGTCATCAACCAAAAAATAATTCTGATACCAAATTCGTTCAGCAAACCGTGACCTCAGGTATCAAAAGACCCCTACCCCAATCCATAAAATCTGACAACTCAACTTATACTATTGAGGAACATGCTGGACAGCCTAATAGCTCACCAAGTGAACAAAAAACTTTACTTAATGCTGAAAAGAACATTGACGAAACGACCCCCACCCAACCTGAAAAAATCCAGAAATACAAAAAGAAAAGGAAAATAACTGTGACCAAGACCAAAGGAAAAACTAAAGAAGAAACCAAGAGTACCGAAGAATTACTACGCCCAATTAAAGAAATGATAGATAACTCTCCTGATAATTATATATTTACCTACAGCCAATTCAAAAGTTTCATTGAAACCGCTTCTGGATCAAATAACGTCCTAGATCTAGCACGAGAGTACAATACAGACGCACAAGCACTTGCAGATATGATACAAAACATCTATCCCTACTTAACTGACTGCTGTATCAAATACCGCTGCACAAGAATTAAAAATAAACTAGACCAAAAACCAAAGGAATCTGAAAAAGACACAGAAAAGTCTCAAACAGAATGGGACGAAACACATTCGTCCAATTCCGACACAGAATACTATTAAACCTATCAAGTCAAACCCATTACAACAAATAAAATTCGTAAATTCCTCCCGAATAGACATCAGATACAAATATACAAATGGAAACAATTATCCAGTGGAACATAAATGGCTATTATACCCATCTCGAACAACTTAAGCTAATTATCAATGAGTACTCGCCAATAGTCATTAGCCTCCAAGAAACAAATTTCAAGGGAGAGCATTCCCCAAAAATACGAGGGTACAACTGTTATGTTAAAAATAGGGAGAGCGAAACGTACGCAAGTGGAGGAGTGGCACTACTAATAAACGATCAAATCGATTCTAATGAAGTACATCTAGATTCTGAAATTGAAGCAATTGCAGTTGAATTGAATGGACCAAATAAGATATGTGTATGTAGTATATACCTACCGAACTCCAGAGAATTGAATCTGACAGAAGTTCAACACCTAATAACACAATTACCTAGACCCTTCATTTTAATGGGAGATTTTAATAGCCATCACACCTTATGGGGATCGCATAAAATTGATAGGAGAGGGAAGATTATCGAAAAATTACTTGATAACGACCCAGACATAACACTCATAAATACATCGGAATACACTCATTTCAATATCTCTAATGGATCCTCCTCGGCAATTGACCTAACTATAGTTAGCACACAAATCATGCTAAAAACAAAATGGAATGTATTACCAGATCTACATGACAGCGATCATTTCCCTATCAATATAAACATAGAAACAGGAACACGTATAAACGCATACTACCATATACCTAAATGGAGACTCAACAAAGCGGACTGGGAAAAATATCGAACAATCATAACTAATACATTAGCTGAGGATAACATTGAAATTGACCCAAGAAACATAAATGAAATGATCGATAAAATTGTCAAAATAATAAATACCGCTGCCGAAACAGCCATAGGACGCACCTCAGCTAAAATCGGAAAACCGCCAGTACCCTGGTGGAACGAAGATTGTAAAATAGTGCTCAAGGAAAGCCACAAGGCGTTCAACCTATATAAAAGAAAAAACACTACAGCAAATATGATCGCCTTCAAAAAAGCAAGAGCGATAGCAAGAAGAACCATAAAACAAAGTAAAAAGGACTCATGGATTGCACATCTGTCTACACTAACAAGTCAAACAAAATCAAGCGAAATATGGAGAAAAATTAAACAAATTGCAGGGAAGTACACAAAAACAACTATTAACACACTACGAGGAAATGACAATTATGTGACAGAGCCCACTGAAATAGCAAACATGCTGGCTAAAACGTATGCAAACAACTCTAGTGACAACAACTATAATCCAGACTTCTTAAAATATAAATCAGAAATAGAAATTGAGAACGCAGTTATAGAACAAAATACAGAGGAAAACAACACAACATCATCGCTGAATGATGTGATCACCAGGGAAGAACTCGAAACTGTCCTTAATACCAATAAAAATACAAGCCCAGGACCAGACGGAATCCCGAACAAATTAATAATAGAAATGCCGCCAATTGCCAAAGAATTATTACTTGACCTATACAACTGCATATGGAGCAAACAAGTTTTCCCAGAACAGTGGAGAAACGCTATAACAATCCCTATTCTTAAGCCCAACAAGGATAAAACCAAACCTGAAAACTACCGTCCAATTTCTCTCACTTGCACAATGTGTAAAATTTTAGAAAAAATAATTAATCGTAGGTTAAAATAGTATCTGGAAAGTTCAGCTATACTAACCCCAATTCAAAGTGGATTTCGACAATTCTACTCGACGACAGATCATCTAATTAATATGGAAACCTATGTATGTGATGCCTTTTTAAACAACGAGAAAGTCATAGCAATTTGTATCGACATCGAAAAAGCATATGACATGGTATGGAAAACGAGAATTTTAAGACAACTGGTTAAATATAAGATAAGCGGGAACCTGTATGAATTTATTAAAAACTTTCTCAAAAAAAGATTTATGCAAGTACGATTAAATAATGCTCTTTCGGATCCAGTAGAGCTGAAAAATGGTATTCCCCAAGGTTCAGTACTGAGTGTGACACTATTTCTACTAGTAATCAATGATATTGCACAAGACCTTAAAAGCCCAGTAAAAGCCCTACTATTCGCCGATGATTTAACTATATTATGTAAAGGTAAAAATGTAAATACAATTAAGGAACTATTACAAGAGTCGCTAAATTCCCTACAAAACTGGTCAAATAAATCTGGACTCAAATTCTCAACTGCAAAAACTGAATGTATTCTCTTTAATAAGAACAACAAAAAAATCGACCCTCCTGAACTCCATTTAGGCAATAGAAAACTAAACTTTGTTCAAACTATCAAATTACTTGGAGTGTTCTTTGACGAAAAACTAAGCTATATCACACATCTCAAAAAACTCAGCGATAATTGCAAGAATAGACTAAATATATTAAAAGTTCTAGCCAATAAAAACTGGGGAGCTGATAAAAAAGTTTTACTAAATACATATAAAGCAACCATCAGATCTAAACTCGACTATGGCTCGATAGCATATAACTCAGCGAAACATAAAAAATTACAAATACTAGACCCAATACAAAATACAGCACTAAGAACTATTACAGGAGCTTTCCGCTCAAGTCCAATAACAAGCTTGCAATATGAAACAGGGGAAACGTCACTAGAACAGAGAAGGAAACTACTGTGCGTGAGATATGCCATCGCTATACGCTCTACACCTAAAAACCCAGCCTTCAAAAACACGTTTGATTCAAGATTTAATAAGCAAGGCACCAATAAGTCCAGGTCGCCCCTACCGTTTTATAAAAGAGTTAAAAAGCATCTAGATGAAATGAACATTAAATTACTAAGTATAGCAGAACGAAAACCACATCAAAATCCCCCATGGACACTTAAAATTCCGCAAATAAATACACAAGAAATACACGAAAATCAGCAAGATAAAAAGAAACCAAATAATACAGATACAGACACTAAACATATATATATTCTGACACAGAAAATGAACAACACTTTACGCTACATAAGCAAGGATCAAAATACGGCAACTAAATATAGTGTACCCGAACCATTCTCCAAACTCACAGGACATATATATGTTATCCTCCTATCAATAGAAAAAATCATAGAAAATAACTATAAGGATACTGTAATTTTCAGTAACTCCTTAAACGCACTAGAAGCTGTGACAAAGAAAGAATCATCCAACCAAATGGTTAAACAAATCCAAGACTTGATACATAACGCAGACAACAATAAAAAATTTATCATGCTGAACTACCTACAGCCGGAATCAGAAAAAAGAATCATAGACGAAATACCAACCCATATTCAAATATCCGACACAAATCCCCCGTGTTTATACCAAGATTATAAACAGTACATCAATAAAATTGCCACCGAAAAATGGAACGACATTTGGAAAACCAATCCTTCAAAAATCCATGATTTAATCCCTAATTTCAATTACAAAATACAAGATAATACACTAAATAGGAGAGACCAAGCTGTCATGACCCGACTCAGAATTGGCCACACCAATCTAACACATGGACACCTAATGGATAAATCACCTCCAAAAATGTGCGATGAATGTAATATCCCAATCACAGTTAAACACCTACTATATAACTGTACCAAATTTGACAATCTCAGGAATTCAACTGACATCAACATAGATGAAATGCTAACCAAGTCAGCACACATGAAGAAGTTAATCAACTACCTGAAAGAAAAATCATTATATTCCAAAATCTAAATAAGAAGCTTATAACTAGTACTCACCAAATACTTTAACTAAAACTATGTTGAAATTGAAATGACTATCGTACTGAAATAATTAATGTAATGTAATAATTAATGTAATGTAATAATTAATGTATAAATATGTATATGTGTGTCGCTAATAACCATAGCAGTTGATGCGACAATAAACTGTTATTAAAAAAAAAAAAGGGGAATGTTGGAATGAGTAATTTCAAATATAAGCGCGCCGGAAGACTATGTATTGTTCTAGAACCGCACACGATTGTAACAGTTTCCGCTAGAAGCCATGCTCCCGGTTCACTCTCGTCTATGCAGCGAAAGCGAGTAGTTGAAACGGTAGATCCCCAGAAACAAATTATTTTTGCATTAGTAATAATTAGTACAAGTGAAAGAGAGTTTAAGTTCTTTGTTCATACACTAAGTGTAATTGTGATACAGATTAATATATATATATACACCAATATTCCAAACAAATCAAACGCGTGATCATTTCTACAACCGCCAGCAGCTCTGCTCAACACAGTATCTACTCGTTAGCAGCCCGTTTCTACGACGCGTTAAGCAAGATTCACACTAACCGTCTGGACGGCGGCAGAACGACGGCCGGTCCACTAGTGCAACAGAGACACAGATTCATACTTCTCCATTGCACTAGTGGAACGGCCGTCGTTCTGCCGCCGTCCAGACGGTTAGTGTGAATTTTGCTTTAGGCTCTTTCGTTTCCTCTCGTTCGCTCACTGGGTTTTCTCATTCCCGCCAGTGGCCGCGCGGAATAGTGTCCAGTCGCCTTAGGAGCCCCCTGCCGTTCGTCGAGCTGCTAACGAGTAGATACTGTATTACGGTCATTATATTATACGTATTTATTTATTCTAAAAATATTAAATATTATAAATTTATTTTATTGCTGGCCGCCACGCCCCTGCCGGCGACCCCGGCCACGGCCACGGCCATGCCCATGGCCACGGGCGTATTTAGAAACAGCCCAGGCTCGCAGGGAGGTGGCCTGCTCCTTAAGAGCATTTATGAAGGCCCACTCTTCCTGTCGGGCCCGGACCCTCCACCCGCTGCGCTGGTGGCGCGCAACGCGTGGTTCTGTAATTAGTAAAAACGAAATTTATTAGTCAAATATTTTTTTGGAAATTTAGACCTATCTTCAAGCATTCTAAACGCATATAACTCCTTAAGGGGGTAGACACGGGTAATGCAGCGCGCTGTATACCGACACAATCTGGCCCGAAACATGGGTCTGGAAAGTTACGCTTGATTTCCTTATATGAGCGAATTTTGGGCTGGGTGAGGTCTCATTCGAAAGAGGAAGGTTCAATGCAGCCCGCTCTTGGCATGGTTCAAAGAGATTATGTTGATATGTAATAATATGAGTGTCCAAAGTAGAGAAAAAATGGACAAAATACACTCGCAGATTCCAAGTATTTGTAGGTCACTAAAAGAGTTTTGTGACTCAAACGGTGCGTAGAGCGCTCCGCATTGAACCTTCCTCTTTCGAATGAGACCTCGCCCAGCGCAAAATCTGCTCATATAAGGACGAAAAACGAGAAATCCCAAACCCATGTTTTAGGTTAGATTGTCGGTATTACAGCGCGGTGCATCGCCCGTGTCACGTGACGTGTCTACCCCCTTAAAATGTGTAAATATTTACCATCGCCCGTGGCCGGGATTATAGCTGGTGGCGGCGGAGACAGAGGCAGCGGCGGGTTCTGTGGCGGCGGAGACAGAGGCAGCGGCGGCGACGTCGGAGGTGGCAGGGTCCTCGGCAGCGGCTGGGACGTCGGCAGCGGCTGGGACGTGGACAGCGGCTGGGACGTCATTTCGGGGGAGGGGGAGGACATATGGAGACTTTCCATATTGACGTCTATTTCTAAATAAATAAATTATTTTCATTTTATTATCACATGCGTGGAAAAAAGTTAGAATATATGTATAATAAGATGAATTGTTTTATTTATTATTTACCTGCCAGTATAGCGTCAGATTCTTCTTTCTGCAAAAATTAATAAACAATTAATTAGTCAAAAAGTTCAAGATTCAAGAGTTCATAAAAGCGGGGTATGATAGAAGAAAGTCATATACATGTAGCGCGAGGATACGTATTGATCAATTGTAAATTGGAAATTAGGAAATGTAAAAATTTGAAAATTTAAATAGTGTATGATGCGAAATTAAAAATTATATTACATTACATGTTTTTTCTCATTACTTCACGAAGAATATGCTTCAACGTGTCGAATATCTTCTTGCAGTATTACTAGTTATTATAAGTGTGAATTGTTCACAAAATAAAGTTATAATAATAATAAATACTTTACAGTTTTTTGTATATATGATTGAATAATGAAAAGGCTCTTGAACTAATTTTTATAATTTCGCATCATACACTATTTCAAATTTCAACTTTTTATATTTCCGACTTTTCAATTTGCCATTTGTAATTGAACAATACGTATCTTTGCGCAACATGTACGACTGTTTTCTACCATACGCCGCTTGTAATCTAGGTTACACGACCCAAGATGTTAAAAAAATCATTTGAATTCCGAGATATATTAAAACACAATTTTTCAAGAATAAAGTAAAGATAGCCGGGCTAGAGTAAACGATAATAATAACTCTGCTATGTGTATATATATTATAAATTTATTACTTACATTTTCTTTCTCCGGCCACATTGCTTTTCGTATGTACAAAAAGCTGAAGCTGGCCAAGAGGCCAGCTAAACATTTGACGATCAAAAAGTACATCGATCTATCGAAATTCTACATTACGTTTTGCGTTAATATAATTACATTTTCTTGTCATATAAAGCGAATGCGAGGTTATAACAAAGTTTATAAATTTTTCGTTTTTACAGGTTGGAGTATTACAAGAAAAAGTAAAGTACTCTCGCTGAGCTGCTTTGCGCTCGTTTGGTTGCTTTGCGCTTTTGCGAGTATTAATTGTTAATTAAGCTTTACTGGCTGCATCGCGCCTTATCTTATAATTAAAAAGGGGTTGGGTTTTCTACATATATTATATTGATAACGCCACTCTAAACGGATTTATTTTTATTCTTCCAATACCCATACATCCTAGGAAATCCAGATATATTAATCTAAATAAATATTGAGATAACATTATCATATAACATCAATTGATAGGCAGGCTGCATTGCGCCGTGTCGCGAGTATAATTTTCAAAAAAGTTACAATAAGGGAAAATTAAATCTTAGTTCTTTCTACTAAAATGTCTATACAGGTAGAAAAGAAAGATGGAATATCGATATTTACCGAAAAAAATAAAAATGAAATTTTTAGTGGTGGATGGTTATGGGATGATGATATGGATCGTTTCAGTTGCCTTTTAAAAAATCATTCCAATTATAGACCTGTTGAAACGTGGCGAGTGCAATTACTTGACACAATACAACCCATACCGACAAATGAAAAGCATATACAATTTTTATATACTTCGTTGTCGAGAGATAATGCGAATGATAATTGGTTACTGTACGGAAGAGGTCATTGGGTATGCAGCTATTACGACAAAAAAAATATATTTATTTATGATTCTTTAAATAATAAAAGGTTAGAGAAGGATCATGAACAATTCTTGAAAAAGTTGTTTCCAGCATATGACTTTAATCAGAATCCTGTCCTATTTCCTACAGTACAACAACAACCGAACGGTAGCGATTGCGGTGTTTTTGCAATAGCCTTTGCTGTTTCATTATTATTTAATATTAAACCTGAAAAAGTACAATATAACCATAGTTTAATGCGACCGCACTTGATAAAAATGTTTGAAATCAATATTATAGACCATTTTCCTCAAGATCTAAATTTTAGTGTTCCTCATAAAGTGCTTCCATTAAGAAAAGTAAGAGCAAACGAGGTTAAAGCGTCTTGTAAGCGCACAATACGTCAACGTAAAAAAATGGAACGACTGAAATCGAGCTTATTACAAACAAATTGCGATTTTCAGCAATCTGAGAACGGATTAAATAGTAATATCTCAGCTTACCGACGTCAACAAAAAATGACGCTGTCATTAGAACAAAAAAGTATTATTGCTGAAGGTAGATGGTTAAATGATTTGCATATGGATCATTTTAATTATATTTTAAAAAGCTGCTCAGATTATAGACCTGTCGGGACATATCTGGTACAATCACTGGATAGAATACAATCCATGCCGAGGAATAAAAAGCATATACAGATATTACCTTCTGAATCGTTGGGAATACACTGGATATGCGGTTATTACGATACAAAAA
Organism: Andrena minutula; assembly: GCA_929113495.1. Taxonomy (NCBI): domain Eukaryota; kingdom Metazoa; phylum Arthropoda; class Insecta; order Hymenoptera; family Andrenidae; genus Andrena; species Andrena minutula. Next base: position 45,004,437 of record OV815993.1, on the reverse strand, counting down.
ATATATTTATTTATGATTCTTTTAATATAAAACGGTTAAATAATTGTCAGGAAGAATTTTTGAAAAAATTATTTCCAACACATGATTTTATTCAGAATCCTGTTCAATTTCCTACTGTGCAACAACAACCGAATAGTAGTGATTGCGGTGTTTTCGCAATAGCCTTTGCAGTTTCATTATTATTTAACATTAATCCTGACAAAGTAAGGTATGACCACAGCTTAATGCGTCTACATTTAATACAAATGTTTGAAAGCAATGTTGTAGAGCATTTTCCTCAAGATTTAAATTGTGGTGCCCCTCAGGAAGTGTTTTCATTAACAGAAGTAAAAACAAAACAGGCTAAAGCGATTTGTAATTTAGAAAGTAGTAATAAAAAGCGATGTCTATCTGATGAGCCAGATTTAGACAATAATGCTAAAAAAAATGCTAAAAGACGGTGCCTATATGAAGAACATCTGGAAAATAATCGCGCGAAACAAGTACAACGATATAAAAAAAACCGGGAGAATATTCTTTTTAAAAAACGGTTACGATATCAAGAACATCTAGAAAAAAAATCGCGCGAAACAAGTACAACGATATAAAAAAGAACGGGAGAATATTCTTTTTAAAAGACGGTTTCGATATCAACAAGACATTGAAAATGACCGTTTTAAATTTCGATGTCCATATAAACAGGAGTTTAAGAGGCTTTACAATAAGCGATATTATCAGAATCAGAAAAGAAGTAATTTAACACTTGCTAAGAACAATACTGCCAAAAATATTAGAAAAAAATATGTTATGCTTCGGTCTAGAAATTTTATGAAAATTCGCGATTCTGCGGAAGTAATCGTTAAAAATATTTTACACAAGTTCAATATTACAGATTGCGGTAAAGGTTATATTAAAAAACGATTAGAAGTTGAGAAAGTCGTACGCTGGTGTACACACATTAGAGATAGTTACATTCGTAATATGAATAAAATGTTAACTCTGCTTAAAAACAAATCAGAAACATGTTTGACTGTTTTTGCAGAATGTTCTACGGCGGATGACAAATTATGCGCGCTGTGTGGCAGATCTAAACATACAGCTTCGTCTGAAAATTATTTTGTTGATTCTACATATTACAATATAAATTCATCTGAAGTCACTATAACGGAGCCATTAATAATAAATATGAAAGGACAGACTGAAAATGTATTACCTTTGATTGAAGCACAAGCAAAAAAATCGTGGTCGTGCAGTTCTTTATGTAAAATTAATCCGCTTCTAATTGCCCGGTATCATAAATTTCTAGAAGCTGTAAATATATGTACATTGAAGAATTTACCCAAACTTATGCAAAACATTCACGAGTGTACTGTGAAAACTTCAAATCATGATAAATTAGGCCATACGCATGGCTGTTATATTGATTTAAATCTTTGTAAAGCGATGTCTGTTCCCATGCAGTTATTATCACCTCATTTCCCCAAAGTAAGAACTATTAGACGTATTATATATCAACTTAAAGGTTTTTATAAAAAAATGTTGTATCTGGACAAAGCATTGTATTCTGCTGATCTGAATACCTTAAATGAAATTGTAACTTTCGCGCAAGAAAAAGCAGATATGTATAAGCTTCAGCAAACTGAAATAATGTTAAGTGATGATGATATTATTTCAAAATATCATAATGCATTTATGGTTCTGAGAAAATGTTCACTGGACACCCCGCGGTATAGCTGTATATCGTGTGGGAGACTTTGTTACAGAAGAAGTGTTTTTAAAATTAGTAAACAAAAAATGCGGAGGGATAATCGAATTTGGAAAGATTTAATGGTGTATCTAAAGCAACAAAAAATTGATCCGCAATATATATATATAAGTATTGTGATAAAAAATTTCGTAGTGGCTTGATGCCTGCTTATTGTATTCTAAATAATCTCTCGGTAAATGATGTGCCTGAGGTAATATCATGTCTTAACGAATTTGAGAAATTGCTTTTACAGAGAGCTAAAGCTTTTCAAACTGTTGTTAAAATGGGAACAGTTGTTAATAAAAAAACACCTGCACGACAAAGGATACAAAAAGTGAAAGGTAGAACATTTCATTTACCACTTCCTTTACAACAGACTTTCGATAAGTTATGTTCTAACACTGATCCAATAAATTTAAATCATGAATTTATTTTAGTTCGAAATGTTCCAACTAAAAAAAAAATTATCTGGGAAGATTTAGTGGATATTAAAAAAGTATTTGAATCTTTAATATGGTTAAAAAACAATAATCCTTTATATTCTGAAATTGTACTGCCCGATATACACGATAAATTGTTTTTGGGGAATTTGGATGATGTAGAATTTGAAATGCAAAAATCAGAAAATGATGCAAGTGATGACTGTGAACCATTAAATAATTTAGAATTACATGTGAAAGAGATAAAAGATCATGTAGAACTTGCATTGAACGATCAGCGCAAGACAATGCTCACTCAAAAAGATAAAGATGATAGCTATTATGAGCAATATACTATATATCCTCTACATGAAAAAAAAGAAAATCAAACTGCGACTGCTTTATATCAAATGTTAAAAATTCAGGACATACCTTTAGATAATCGTGAAAAGAAATTAGATTTGATGTGTTTTCCAGATTTATTTCCATTTGGTTCTAATGGGCAATGTGATGAAAGTAGACCGATCAAACTTCAAGAGCACGAATTTATTAAATGTCGCTTGACATCTAAGCGTCCACAATTTAGATTAAATCAACAATATTTGTTTTATTTATTAAATAACGCGAATATTCGTCAGTTGAGTCGTGGAATTTATCATAAAATGAATATAACTGATACACGAATTCGTTACACAGTTGCGGAGTATTTAGAGGCAATGTCGAAAGAAGCGTTGGAGTCCAACTTAAATTCAATGTTTTCTTCACTTCGAAATACGGAACAATATTGGCGTAGACCGAGAAGTGATTTATCTTGTATGGCACAACATTACGGACCTGCGACATGGTTTCTAACATTAAGTCCAAGTGAATGGTTATGGGACGATTTAGGTGAATATATTCGTGACGCAAATGGGTGGCAAGACTCTTCGTTAACCACTAGCTTACTTGTTGCTAAAGATCCTGTATCAACATCGAGATTTCTTGAGAATAAATTTAAAGCAATGCTTGCCTTTATTTGTTCAGAAGATTCTCCGATTGGTAAAGTAACACACTATTTCTGGCGACGAGAATATCAAGGTAGAGGTATACAACATTTTCATTTATTAATCTGGATTGAAGGTGCACCAATTTTCGGCGAATCTTCTATTGAAGAAGTCTCTAAATTTATTTTACAATATATAAGTTGCAAAATGCCACATGAAAATATTTCGCCATTATTGCACAGACGTGTTAATACGCACCAACGACACAAACATAATGATTATTGTCTTCGTACTAAAAAAGTAGGATCTAAAGTTATTCGTAGGTGTCGTTTTGGGTTTCCTCGTCCTGTTACTGACACGCTAAATATGAGAGACGTAGCAACTTCGATAGTAGGTAGAAAACAATTAAAACATAAGAGTAGATTATACGATCTTCCTCGAACAAAGAATGAAGTTGATATTAATGATTATAATCCTGTTATACTTACTGCGTGGGAAGGCAATATGGATATACAGTTTATTGGTGAAAAATCGACACTGCTCACTTGGTATGTTACTAAATATTTGAATAAAGCAGGGAAAAGTGAACTGTCTGATTTTGATTTTGCAAATAGTGTAAATAATAAAAATAAGTCATTGGCAAGTGTTCTTTGGAATTTTGCTTTACGATCCATAAGCAATAGAGAATGTGGAGCTCTTGAGGCTGCTGATACATTGTTAGGTATGCCTTTATATGGAACTGATCGAAATACAACTATTAAATGGTTAGATGTTAATCCTATACGACAGAGGAAATTAAAAAGTCGTCAAGAAATTGAAGCTCTTGATGGTGAATCTACAGATATATTTTGTCCATCTTTAATAGACAATTATTATCCAAATAGATCTGGAGAATTAGAATCTATGTCTCTTTATGAATTCGCACAATGGTATGATATTACGACAATCAGACCGAAAAATAATAATATTAAATATTATAAATTAGATAATAGTCATTATCTTAAACGGCGACAACGTGGATGTCTTATTAATCATTATAGACATAATGTTAATAATCGACCGGAAGATTATTTCTTTTCTTTATTGCTTATGTTTAAACCATGGCGGGAATTAAAGGATCTTAAAAATAGTTGTGATACTTATATGGAAGCATTTCCCCAGATAGCCACGTCCGTATTTGCAGATTTTGCTCAACGCCTGAGTACAAATGTTTGTGGCAGAAAGACTACAGATTTGATACAGTATTTGTTATATTCGATGATGAAAGCAAACTGACAGCAGAAAGCCGACAGATTGTGCTGCCTTAACCTGAGAGCAGATTGGCGGCAGGGTCTGCTGATACAATTTAATGGCAGGAATCGAGCAGACCCTGCGCAGCGCGATCTGATGGCAGATAGGCAGCAGAAATCGAGCAAATTCTGTTGACATAGCCTGCGGGCAGTTTGACGGCAGATACTGCGGCGAATCTGCTAATCCAATTTAATGTCAGAAATCGAGCAGACCCTGCGCACCGCGATCTGACGGCAGATTGGTGTCAGATACAGAGCAGATTCTGTTGACATAGCCTGCGGGCAGTTTGACGACAGATATTGCGGCGAATCTGCTAATCCAATTTAATGTCAGAAATCGAGCAGACCCTGCGCACCGCGATCTGACGGCAGATTGGTGTCAGATACAGAGCAGATTCTGTTGACATAGCCTGCGGGCAGTTTGACGACAGATATTGCGGCGAATCTGCTAATCCAATTTAATGTAAGAAATCGAGCAGACCCTGCGCAGCGCGATCTGATGTCAGATAGGCAGCAGAAATACAGCAGATTCTGCTTACATAGCCTGCGAGCAGTTTGGCGGCAGAATGTAAGGAGAGTCTGCTGGTACAATTTAATGTCAGAAATCGAACAGACCCTGCGCAGCGCGATCTGATGTCAGATAGGCAGCAGAAATACAGCAGATTCTGCTTACATAGCCTGCGAGCAGTTTGGCGGCAGAATGTAAGGAGAGTCTGCTGGTACAATTTAATGGCAGAAATCAAACAGACCCTGCGCACCGCGATCTGACGTCAGATAGACAGCAGAAATGCAGCAGATTCTGCTGACATAGTTCACGACACGACCCCGCCAGGGCGCGATTGGGCGAGCGTTTCTCGCTTGCGAAATAGCACCGTCGCGGGAATAAGTGGCCGAGGGCTTGATCATTCAGGGCTCTCGAGTACGACTCGTATTTGCCGGCATTCCACTGCGGAGTATATATTTGGTATACCCGTCTGTAAGGGCGGTATTATCAGTCGTTGCTGAAGACGAAGATCGTCTTAAGCATCCGGCATCCTTTATTAATCTACTAGACTAGTAGAAGATGCCGCATGCCAAAAACTAAAAAACGATTGATGATAATACCGCCCTAAGACGACTGAATAAATAGTAGTTATCATTAATTCTTTTATATTTGGAAGAACTGTCTTTCAAAGTTTAAATCATTATTTTGAGCCGACCTGGCATTCAATTCACTAACAACTTGCTAAGTAAAACATTAAAAATGTTATAATACCCGTTTAAATACATGGTTTACCAACTTTTCTTTCTTCCATAAAATGTGGTAGGCATCAGATCTTTCAAGTCGGTCTTATAAACGTGTTCTATATATTATTTACGCTAAAGACTTTCGCACTGTTTTTAAATCTATACTATTATATAAAATTGCCTACTATGGCCGACATCAGGATCTGCTTGATTTCTGCCGCCAATTTGCGGGCGGTTTTTGTCAGCAAGATCTGATCGAAATCTGACATCAATCTGCGGTCAGATCCTGATGTCAGGCTCTGACCGCAGAACCATAGTCAAATGCGGACATAATAGGCACCGAATCTGACGTCAGAATCTGCTCTGTATCTGACACCAATCTGCCGTCAGATCGCGCTGCGCAGGATCTGCTCGATTTCTGCTCTCAATCTGCGGTCAGCCACGGCAGCAAGATCTGATCGAAATCTGACATCAATCTGCGATCAGATCCTGATGTCAGGCTCTGACCACAAAACCATAGTCAAATGCGGACATAGTAGGACCCGAATCTGACGTCAGAATATACTCGAATCTGACATCAATCTGTGCTCAGACTGCAGTCAGTTTGTTTACTGGGTCATAACGTAAAACTACATCTTACGAAAGCATTACAATATCACGAAAAACTAGAAGAATTGAAAAAAGCATTTGAAACTGCGCAAGAGTTAGTTCGGCAATTAGATGAAGAATTACAAAAAAACGTGTCTCAGGATGACCCTGACAATCCGATAGGAGCTCAAAATGTAGAAGCTGGTAAAGCAATGCAAGATTTTAGGGATCTTGGTAATAAAATGGATGAAAAAATTGATGTGTCTGAAATGATAGCAAAATTAAATGCCGACCAAAAAGGAGTATTCCACAGAGTTATTGATACTGTAAGGTCAGATAATTCGATATTACGATTGTTTGTTAGCGGAGAACGTGGAACGGGAAAGAGTTTTTTAATTAAAACCATTAAGTGTTGGATAAAACAAAATCTCAATAAAGATACCGCTATAGCGGCACCTACTGGTATAGCAGCGTTTAATATAGACGGTTTGACAATTCATAGATTGCTTCAATTACCCGTTGAACATGGTCTAACGCCAAAGTACAAACAATTATCTGATCATGTATTAAAAGTTTTACGAGCAAATCTCAAAGATGTTGTTCTTTTTGTAATTGATGAAGTGTCAATGATATCAAATTTAACTTTTATGTATATACATTTCCGATTGTCTGAAATATTTGATACGAATGATTGTGAAGACGGTTGGTTTGGTCAAAAGCACGTTCTTTTATTTGGTGATCTGCTTCAATTACCCCCTGTACACGAAGACCCAATTTTTGTACAATTATCAAATGATAAAATTAACAAATATGTCGGTTCTTTAATTGCTGTTAATTTATGGACTACACTATTTGATTATGATGAGTTAACGATCAACATGCGTCAGCAAGGGGATGATTCTTATCGACAGTTACTGTCAAAAATTCGAATTGGTGTTGTGACAAAACCTGATTGCGAGATTCTTGAGAATAGAAAAATATCTTTTACTGGGGATTCGTTTGAACTCAGATTAAACGAATTATGCCAGTTTATTAATGATTTTCCGTTGGACATTGTTTGTTTATTGCCTACTCGTAATATGTGTGACGTTCTTAATGCTGCAATGTTAAATCGCATTACAGCAAAAGAGATATTATTAATTGCCGAAGACATGATTGACTGTATTCCGTATGTGAGAAAGAAAGTATCAAAAGTATTGTCCAATACTGATGACGATGATTCTAAAACTGCTGGACTTTCAAAGAAAATTGTAATTAAAATTGGAGCAAATGTTATGATAAGGCGTAACATTGATGCTACTTTGGGTCTTGTGAATGGTACCATAGCTAAGGTCATTTCAGTTGTACAAGATATGTCTACCGATTATGTAGAGAAAGTCAAGCTCCTTCTACCATCAGGATTAGAGTATTTCATTGAAAGAGTAAGCGTTAAATTTGAAGTAGTGGATAGAGCATTTGTTATTAGAAAACAATTTCCATTGTGTCTGAGTTATGGAATCACAATTCATAAAAGTCAAGGATTAAGTTTACAAAGTGCTATTATGGACATGGGCAATTCTATATTTAATTGTGGCCAAGCTTATGTTGCATTATCACGAGTAACGTCTTCAGAAGGTTTGCATTTGATTAATTTTGATCCTTCGTCAGTAACAGCTGACGAAAAAGCTATTAGGGAATATAATCGGCTAAGATCCAAGTACAAACCAGACGCAGACATAATTACTGTTTCAAAAAAACGCTATTCGAAAGTGAAAGATGTTCCATGGATATTGTCAAAAGTAATTGATTCTGTCCAAGAAAATTACCAAACTCAAAAATTATTAAAAAAAGATGTTTGTTGGGTTTTACATGGTTTTCAAAACACAGATAATGCTTCATGTTATGCAAATGCAGTATTACAATGTTTAATGCATTTACGTGCCATTAGAAAACAATTGTTTAATTGTAATGAATCATCAAATGTTTTGAAGATATTAATGCATCGATATGAAAATGGAATGGGCAATTTAAATACATATACAGTACGGCAAAGTTTAGGAGAACATTTTTCAGTAAACGTAAAACGAGATGTATTCGATTTTCTTATAACCCTGTGCACAGAATATGATTGTATAAGACAGTTGGTAGAGCATCAAGTACCCAGATAGCCACGTCCGTATTTGCAGATTTTGCTCAACGCCTGAGTACAAATGTTTGTGGCAGAAAGACTACAGATTTGATACAGTATTTGTTATATTCGATGATGAAAGCAGACTGACAGCAGAAAGCCGACAGATTGTGCTGCCTTAACCTGAGAGCAGATTGGCGGCAGGGTCTGCTGATACAATTTAATGGCAGGAATCGAGCAGACCCTGCGCAGCGCGATCTGACGGCAGATTGGTGTCAGATACAGAGCAGATTCTGGTGACATAGCCTGCGGGCAGTTTGACGGCAGATACTGCGGCGAATCTGCTAATCCAATTTAATGTCAGAAATCGAGCAGACCCTGCGCTCCGCGGTCTGACGTCAGATAGGCAGCAGAAATACAGCAGATTCTGCTTACACAGTCTGCGAGCAGTTTGGCGGCAGACACTGCAGAGAATCTGCTGGTACAATTTAATGGCAGAAATCGAGCAGACCCTGCGCTCCGCGATCTGACGTCAGATAGGCAGCAGAAATACAACAGATTCTGCTTACATAGCCTGCGAGCAGTTTGGCGGCAGAAAGTAAGGAAAGTCTGCTGATACAATTTAATGGCAGGAATCGAGCAGATCTTGCGCTCCGCGATCTGACGTCAGATAGGCAGCAGAAATACAGCAGATTCTGCTGACATAGTTCACGACACGACCCCGCCAGGGCGCGATTGGGCGAGCGTTTCTCGCTTGCGAAATAGCACCGTGGCGGGAATAAGTGGCCGAGGGCTTGATCATTCAGGGCTCTCGAGTACGACTCGTATTTGCCGGCATTCCACTGCGGAGTATATATTTGGTATACCCGTCTGTAAGGGCGGTATTATCAGTCGTTGCTGAAGACGAAGATCGTCTTAAGCATCCGGCATCCTTTATTAATCTACTAGACTAGTAGAAGATGCCGCATGCCAAAAACTAAAAAACGATTGATGATAATACCGCCCTAAGACGACTGAATAAATAGTAGTTATCATTAATTCTTTTATATTTGGAAGAACTGTCTTTCAAAGTTTAAATCATTATTTTGAGCCGACCTGGCATTCAATTCACTAACAACTTGCTAAGTAAAACATTAAAAATGTTATAATACCCGTTTAAATACATGGTTTACCAACTGTTCTTTCTTCCATAAAATATGGTAGGAATCAGATCTTTCAAGTCGGTCTTATAAACGTGTTCTATATATTATTTACGCTAAAGACTTTCGCACTGTTTTTAAATCTATACTATTATATAAAATTGCCTACTGTGGCCGACATCAGGATCTGCTTCATTTCTGCCGCCAATTTGCGGGCGGTTTTTGTCAGCAAGATCTGATCGAAATCTGACATCAATCTGCGGTCAGATCCTGATGTCAGGCTCTGACCGCAGAACCATAGTCAAATGCGGACATAATAGGCACCGAATCTGACGTCAGAATCTGCTCTGTATCTGACACCAATCTGCCGTCAGATCGCGCTGCGCAGGATCTGCTCGATTTCTGCTCTCAATCTGCGGTCAGCCACGGCAGCAAGATCTGATCGAAATCTGACATCAATCTGCGATCAGATCCTGATGTCAGGCTCTGACCACAAAACCATAGTCAAATGCGGACATAGTAGGACCCGAATCTGACGTCAGAATATACTCGAATCTGACATCAATCTGTGCTCAGACTGCAGTCAGTTTGTTTACTGGGTAACTTCTACTACTCGATGTAAATCTTGTGATTATACAAAAAGAATTACTTCTGATAATTTAGTTGTTTCAATCCCTATTCAGAATTTGAAAAAAAGAAGCTATAATCTTAACGATTTATTAAACGTTAGATTTTTACATTGGTATGAATCAGATAACGGATCATGTGAACAGTGTACAGGAAATGATATTATGTACAAGAATGAATTAATATTGACGAAAGATATAGTTATTATTCGTTTAATATTATTTTCATTACAAGATGATAAAATAGTCAAAGCAATACGCAAATTTAATATATGTACTATTCCCACAACCAAAGTATTAATAGCTGGACAATCATATAAAGTTATGAATGCTATATTTCATAGTGGTTCATGTATTGAGGATGGCCATTACACCAGTATATGTAAAGAAGACGGAATGACTAGTAGTTGGATTGAAGCTGATGATGTGCAAATTAAAAAAAGGCAATGGCCTAAAGGGGCTAAAGATCTTTATATTTTGTTCTTACAAAAAATTGATAATAAATAAAAATAAGCCAACAAAAATTACCATGCTATGGAATAGCTGAAAGAAGAATGTTGCCATTTGGGCTGCATATCAATCATCAATCAATCAATTAATATATCAGTAAACACTACAAAATGTTTGAAATCCCCACAAAATTACCTTTTCACAAAAAGGTACAAAAAGAGCGCCAAGTATATAATCCCGTAAAAAAGAATCCCATTTAAAAACATTGTCGTAAATTAATATCAATCAATTAATATATCAGTAAACACTACAAAATGTTTGAAATCCCCACAAAATTACCTTTTCACAAAAAGGTACAAAAAGAGCGCCAAGTATATAATCCCGTAAAAAAGAATCCCATTTAAAAACATTGTCGTAAATTAATATAAATTTATTAATGTTCTATATTCAACTTTACAAAAGTAATGATATACAACAGTTGCGCCAATTATCACACTGGCTATTTACACAAAGAACAAAATGTATTCAATAATATTAAGCAGATATATTTTTATACAAATAAATATTTTAATACGAATAAATATTTGATTCAAAATACTTGGCGCTGCGCCCCGAATTGGTGTTGCTAAACTCAATAAATATGTATAAATTGCATTAATCCTTTTCTTTCTTTCTTGTACGTGCGTGCATGCGTGTGTGTGTGTGCGTACGTGCGTGTGCATATGCTACGTATGGTATTAGAATTAAATATATGTAGAATAAATCTGACTGCGTTTCTAATATGTGTATGTATATGTATTTTATATTGTAATGGAGTTGTTGTAAATTATTAATTAATACTAAGGCAATTAACATTTTTTCGGTTGCGCAGCGCCAAGTATTTTGAATCAAATATTTATTCGTATTAAAATATTTATTTGTATAAAAATATATCTGCTTAATATTATTGAATACATTTTGTTCTTTGTGTAAATAGCCAGTGTGATAATTGGCGCAACTGTTGTATATCATTACTTTTGTAAAGTTGAATATAGAACATTAATAAATTTATATTAATTTACGACAATGTTTTTAAATGGGATTCTTTTTTACGGGATTATTTTGTATGCAAGAAATATTTCAAGTTTAAATTTTAGGTGAAGGAAATATCAAAGTTCGGGGGAAAGGATAACTATGATTTCGTTAAACGAGCGTTGACCACGCTGATACACAACGACATGGCCCTAAAATATAGTTGGTTGGGAAGGAAGGGGAAACTCGTATTCCATACGACTACTACATCCAAACTAGTAATATGTAACTATCATCCTTATTTCACTATGGATAATATTGATTTAGAATCGAATGTAATGTCTTATTGAAATTCTTGTTGAAGGTTCAGCAGACAAGACAAACGTTACGGGGTCCAGAAAACAAACGGAAACCAACATACAACTCTGGTTAAGGAGGGCTTACGACCGGCAACAAGCATTACAAAAGAAGTTTCAGTGAGTGGCGGTGGGAGGGGGTCGTGGTGCTTTTTAGTGGGTAAACTTGCGACAAGAGTTGGGCAAAATGTAATCTACTTACAACTTACAAATTACGATTAAAATGTAATTGTATAGTTGATTACACACCACTTTCTGTAATCGTTAATTTAGGTAGAAAATAATGTGTAATCAACTACGCAATTACATTTTATTCGTAATTTGTAAGTTGTAAGTAGATTACATTTTGCCCAACTCTGCCAGCAAGGAGTCCCACACTACCCGGCACACAACATCTCGCCGGGTGTGCGCAATGCATTTTCCCCACGTAAAAAAAAAAAAAAAAAAAAAAAAGCTGGCTGACTGCAAATGAATGCGGACCGGCCGCCTCCCGATGAACAACATCGCTAGCTACTTACTCCACAACAAGCTACTTACTTAGTTGTGGCACCACGGACCTGGTTTTACGTTACATCTTATTATAATTATTAGCAATATATGATAGGTAAACTTTCATGTTTTCTTTTTCAGCGGCCCTCAATAAATCTGTGCGTACCTGAAGTAGAGTCAATATTCCGCAACAAAGCACGATTCACGAGCCTGGGGAAGCGCAACATTGTGGAAAAATCGCTGCTGCCTTCCATGCACACATCGACGCTTGAGCAACACCGCGTGTTGTACACCGATTTGTACATTTTCAATAGAAGCTCGGATAAGAAAGTTCGGATAAGAAAATCTGATTGAAATTTCTGGGTGGCGACGCAAAAAGCCCTCATACCAGTGCCTGCTAGGTCTATTATTAGGAAATGGGTTTTTCCTCTTTCAATTGGTTACAAGTAATTGCACACTATCCAACAAATTCAGTTTGTTTACAGGGAATCCTCTCCGACTGACTTGAAAAAGCCACTGAACCAGAGTATTTTCTTCTGCTGCTGTTAAAACAGTGGATGGTCCCGGTTTTCCTTCTGAATACTTTTGATATTTTTTTGCCACCAAAGTTGATCGTGGAATGTTATATTTGTTAGCAGCTGCAGAAACTGTCATTCCAGAATTAATTGCAGTCAAAGTTGATATCACATTTTGTTTGCTGTAAGAACAGCGTTTTTGTTTATCTTTTCCTCTTAAGGGGTAACACCACTGTAAATTTTTCGGAAAATTGATTTTTTTTATTGGCTTAAAAGATGCTTTGAACCTTCTAGAATATGGGGAAAAACTGTATTAGTTGAAATAAATTTGTTTCCTTGAAATTTCGAGCTCCTCCACAAGCGCGTCGGACTGCTTCGAAACGACTACCGGCGTCAAATTAATAGGAAGGTACAACCTAATGTTCTACCTTTTGATTTTTAACTTCTCTAATACACAACGGATGTCGTTAGAAAGTCGTTATGTTCAGATAGAAGCATTTCCAAATAAAAGTATGTTAGCGGCAACATTTCATTTCTTCATGTCTATAACACATTTCAAAACTTTAAACGCGTTTTTCTCGAAACATGATTTTTCAACACGGCACGCAGCATAACTCCAACAATTTTCATTCTTTTCATTCGACCCTTTAACAATATCTTTAAAATAACATTTTGAAAAGAAATACGTACGGGATTTTCGATAAGTTAATTTAAACATTACTTATTAACAAATGATTGCCCTCTTTTTATAGAAAATTGAACGTTTTTCATTCAAATGCTCACCAATCACACAAAAATCAATATTTTTAAAATCCCCTACGTATTTCTCTAGCTATAAACATGTAGATTTAAGCCATATTTTTTTTTTTTTTTTTAAATTCAAATTTGCACCAGCTACACTGCGTGCCGCAGAGCGCTAAAACTTCAACATGCCTCACGAGAATGGCTTCAGTGCCGCCATTTTGTAATATTTCTCAATAACTTTTTTTTTTAATAACAAAATATGTGCTTAATAACTTCCTCCAGTATAGTTATTCTATTACCTTTCCTTCCCTCCAAGAAAAATTGCCAAAAAACGCTATTTTTCAAGCTGTTACAGTGGTGTTACCCCTTAAACGTCGTTGATGTTATATTTTGTGTGCACCACGTAAGAGATAAATACTAATTTTGAAGCTTTTTTGCATTTCAACTTTACGTAAATACAGATATACTATCAAGGAAAAGGACTAGAATCAAATTTAATATAAATATATTTAATTTATTTATGTAATCCGCAATTTTATCAATGAAAACTTGTGCGGGCAATGATGGTCGCTTGACAGTTAGCGCCTGCAACGTGATTACCATTATTCCCCGGTGTAGAATAAAAATATCTTTCTTCATTACAAGAATTTTATTCTGTAGATGGCAAAAATACGCCCTACAACAATTGAGGGCTCGGATGCAATAACGGGACTAGCGCTCGAAAGTGTGAACAATTATTGTCCAAACGCTAAGAAATATTGGAAAATTAAATATTTTTAAACTGTATTTTAAAAAATATACTGTTGTACAGCTCGTCGCGACACACATTTTTTCTATTTACAGTTCGTTTATCATCAAATCATTACTATTCGAGCTAAAAATTATAAACAAAACATTTTTCATCGTCCAAAATCATTATTTCTTTAAACATAAATTGCGATAACTTGAGTAAATATTAAGGGATCGCTATGAGACTTGAAACATAGAACTCAGAAAATTGTAGCGAAGCCGAAAAATGTATGCACAAAACCCTTATGTTAAAAAATGTAATAATATTTAATTAAAAAGTAATACTGGATATAACCCATGTTTTTCATCGTTCGGCGTTAAAAAGTATCGAGGCAATTTTGAGGTACATATAACTTGCAGCGACAAAGTTTTTCCTTAATATACAAGGAAGATTTTCACCAATTTTCACACTGATAAATGAATACTTGTAGAAGATATGATGATACATATAAATCTTGCGCGCCACCAATAGTCAACAGCCGCGTATAATGCGCTATTTAGCAGTTTTAGCACTCGCGTTGACAGTTGGCCCCGTGCGAGAATGATATGTATCGTCATACCTTTTACAATTATTTATTAATCAATGTGAAAATTGGTGAAAATCTTCCTTGTATATTAAGGAAAAACTTTGTCGTTGCAAGTTATATGTACCTCAAAATTGCCTCGATACTTTTTAACGCCGAACGATGAAAAACATGGGTTATATCCAGTATTACTTTTTAATTAAATATTATTACATTTTTTAACATAAGGGTTTTGTGCATACATTTTTACGGCTTCGCTAGAATTTTCTGAGTTTTATGTTTGAAGTCTCATAGCGATCCCTTAATATTTACTCAAGTTATCGCAATTTATGTTTAAAAAAGTAATGATTTTGGACGATGAAAAATTTTTTGTTTATAATTTTTAGCTCGAATAGTAATGATTTGATGATAAACGAACTGTAAATAGAAAAAATGTGTGTTGCGACGAGCTGTACAACACTATATTTTTTAAAATACAGTTTAACAACATTTAATTTTCCAATATTTCTTAGCGTTTGGACAATAGTTTTTCATATTTTCGAGCGCTACTCCCCTTATTGCATCCGAGCCCTCAATTCGGAAAGCTAATTGGGCTTCCCAAACACTTGAAAAAACAGTGTACAAGTGTACCTATTATTTGCTATCAGTTTGGCCATTTTAATGAAATGTGGTTTCGCTGCATCTCGTGTGGCCTCTCGGCTCATTCTGAATGTTGTGGATGGAACTCGGCGGATGGATATATATGCGAAAATTTTTAAATTTATCACCCGCAACCTGACAATGGCGATAAAACATATATTTTCTGTATTTTGTAATTTTATTGAATAAATCAATATGATATTAATTATTTTCGTATCCTACGGATAGGTTGATAGTTTAAGTTTACAAAAAAATCATTTTCTAGAAATATTGCACCTTATATCTTGATTTCATTACACTTATTGCTTAAGTGACCGCCATTACCCATTCTCCCCTACGTTACGAGGTTGTTCGGCCCAATGTCGGAATTTGACTATCATATCAAAGGGATGTTACGGCAATCTAATATTGTAGATCAAAATGTAAAATTTCAAATGGTGGATCGACATTTTGCATTTTTACAATTTTGCACGCATCTCATAAATGTGTAGGTGATTTGCATGTTTAAGGGGGTATAATACCCAAAAATTTGAATTTTCTTTTGATTTTCTAATAGTTTAGAATTAAGATGAAATTCGAAAAACTCCCAGAGTTATAAGGGCTTACGGCCGCAGTGTGTCCGGCAGTCGTTCCCTCGATCCTTGTATCTAAAGAGACTACATAACTGCCAGCAGAGAAGAGAGCGCTGCCCAACATGATTTTTTTAAAGCTGAGAAAGGTTTCCTCTGGGTCATTCCACGCCAAATCCATCACTTTTTTCCCTTGATGTTTCCGATTTCGTTTAAACTCGAATCTGTGGTAGTCCTCGTGGAATTAGGGGGGTGGGGGCTGAGTTTTAAATCATCATTTTGTCGATTTCGTGTTTGTTTAAATAATACAGACCCTTCAATTTTACGAGTTTTGCCTATTTTAGTAAAAATGGGTTGTACTTATGAATTTTTATCTGGAGAACTATTTGTCGGATTTAGTTGGTTCTTACAGCATTTTAATGTGGAAAAAATTAAATTTGCAATCGTGAAAATTGTAAACAAATTTTTATTTCGCAAATTCGGACTCGAGGACGTGATTTTGAAAATAATGATAAACGAACTGTAAATAGAAAAAATGTGTGTTGCGACGAGCTGTATAACAGTATATTTTTTAAAATACAGTTTAACAACATTTTCCAATATAAATACGGCGGTTCGCGTCGAATCAGGTAAGCGAACCGTTCGACGGACCGTACCGCTACCTTGCCACGTTACTTCAATGAGGTCTAAGAACAATATCGATGGATCCTGTACTCGTCTCAATGGGGCAACTTACACTCTTGGCCAATGACTTTTTCATAATAATCAGATTTCGAAGTGTCAACTTGTCCTATCGTTGATTATTTGTTAAAAAAATTATCATTGCTCGATGGAAACTACGGGAAGGTGGTGGGCTGCTTCCATCAGGGAGGGGGATAAGGATGGGTTAAGAAGGATGGCATGGTAGTGGAGTAATTTCGGCCAAATGACTATTTTTGTGTTATTACTCCCAATGTTGTTACCACGCAAATTTATGCTTTCTCGGTCATACTAGTACAAACTAGACACTTCAAACTATCAATTAATATGAAAAAAAAACTAACAAATGTGTAACTTGTCCAAACGTTTAAAACCACTTTTTCGACCAAAAATTAGTCCTTATGTATCGTAACTTCAGTTGTATACGTCGTAACTGCATGAAAAACTTTAACCGCGTTTTTCTCGAAAGAATTTTTTTAAATCGGGCGCACATTTTTCTCAAAAACTACTGGACCGATTGAGCTAAAATTTGACACACATTCAAAGTGAATGTGTACCTATAGCCCGAATCAGAATGATATTAATGGTTTTAATACAACCTCCCCCACACCTCGTTTTAGCTCAAGAAAAGTCGGAAAAATCGAATATAAATTTTTAAACAGCTGCGATTTCGGTAACAATGTCCGGACTTGATTACATCTGTTCGGGCTAACTAAATGGATAACTATACTCATATCGATTAAAAAAATCTTTGGTACATTCCTTTCAGATGACTGGGACGGCCGCAATTCGTGCGCCCGATGGGGCCGGTTTTTGATGACATGACCTGCGCTTCGGCGTGTAACTTGTACAAATTTCTATATAATGCATTCCAAAAATTTGTGTTAATAGTTGAAACATTACTAAATATGTGTGCAAAACCCCTGCCCTGTAGGTGCGATAGGTTCGTCAGAATTAATTTCCAAATGTCACCTTCAAAAACAAGCGTCTAGACGAGAATACCCCCTTAAGCGTGTGTTCGTCTGGATTCATACGCGACCTTATAGTTGATTTTTAATGTTTCATATTTTTAGAATATCTGATTCACTTAACGTTTTATTACGAAATCAGATTTTATTATGTGCAATCTTGTTTGAGACGGATTTGAGTAGGATTCGTGCGTCAGGAAACAAATCCTTGATACGCTGATGTACGTGTCTTAAATTTGAAACGTATGGATCGGAAGGTGTTAATAGAAAATTTATTATGTCCTCGTTTGAATGTGTAGATGTCGATTTCCCAGAGACAGAGAGGCAGAGAGAGAGAGAGAGAGAGAGAGAGGGAGAGGGAGAGGCGGTCAAAAAGCCCACAGATACTGATCTTCTTAAGGGGAGGTTCTGGTCTAGAGCCCCAAAAAATAGGTGATTTTTAGGAATTAATTAAAGGAAAACTAGTGTGTATAATTTAATGGGACTTGTTGCATTGTATTAAGGATGTCACCCATGCATTTGCCGCTACTCAAATGCCTATAACTTCGGGAATTTTGCGAATTTCAATAAATCCTTTTAAACACGTTTTCCTAAAAGGTTGAACATTCGAAAAATTAAATAAAAAAAATCGACATTTAGACCAGAACCTCCCCTTAAAGTGCTGTATAATTCGCTAAATGAATAACAATCAGCAACGAAATTCAAAATTCGGACCGGACAGATCGGTGGAGATTTTAGTTGCAAAGAATTTAAAACAAAAACGTCAAGTTTACTGAAAAATTGCGACCTGCAGATTGATTTGAACACAACATATCATTATGTTCGACACTGCGACGCCAACGTAGGTATTCCTCCTCCCCTACGCGTATGTTCCCCCTCCACTACGGTAGGGATTTCCCAACTACTCAGGGTGCGGTCCGATTCACGCAGTGAGTGCAGAGATCGCAGCGCAGTCACTGCGCGCATTCATATCGTTCCGTTTCGTTACTGCGGTTCATGCGTTCTTGAAAACGGAACGCTTTTCCCTGCGTTTCATGCGAAATCAAGATGGACGCTACAATGAATAAAGAAATGTTGGTTACAATATCCTCGATATTAATATTAAGTAACAGTGATACTGAAATTAGCAGCAGCAGTGATTCGTCTGAGGAAAGTGAAAATGAAGATAGTTTATTAACTGATAATTTAGAATTAGAAATATTATACACTTTCTTAATTATAAACAAAAAAACACGCGGGGAGGTGGTAGCAGAAAAGTTAACGGGTTATGTAGAACGTGTTATTCCAGGATATTCTAAATCATTATTCAAGCTACATTTTCGGTAAGTAATATCTACATAATTATATGTTTGTATTAAAAAAAAAATAATGTTTCTTCGAAATGATAACCTAGAAAAGTGGCAGCTGTGATCATTAGAGAATTAATTATTTTTATTACTTTTCATTAAATTGTTGAATATCTCTATGTTAGAATGTTGCCGGAGACATTTGAGATGGTCCTGGGAATAATTGGCCCTGGATTGCGTGCGATGAATAATGCATCAGCGGGTAGAAAGGTGATATCAGCAGAGAAACAATTACTTATCGCCATTTGGTTCATGGCTACACCAGATTGTTACAGGTATATTCCATAAGACACACTCACACACACACACACACGCGCGCGCGCGCACACACACACACACAATGTTATGTAAATATTACAGCATTTAATTCACATGACATATTATTCTTGTAGATCTGTATCCACAAAGTTTGGAATAGGCAAAGCAACGGCTTTTCGGGCATTGCGCCGAGTTACCTATGCTCTACATTGTATAGCGCCTGAGTATATTCGTTGGCCGAAACATGAAAATGCTGTAGATGTAATTGATCAATTTCAACAGAAATATGGTTTTCCTAATGTAATAGGTGCCATTGATGGAACACATATTCGGATTGTGCACCCCGTGAGGATCCACATACCCTTGTTACGTATGTGGAATTTTCCCATACGCCGCCCTCAAACGTGTTTCGAGCTCGCGTCTGCGAAGGGAAAACGCCCTAAAAGCCTGTCGCTTATCAACCCCACTAATGGAGGTCAAGATGTCTACCAGCTGCATCGCGACCGTGAGAACGGGAGTGACACGACGACGACCCCGAAGGATTTTCCTTATATGGAAATTCATAACGCATCCCCACTCATTTTTGGGACTATATAAACCCTTCGGTTTCTACCCTCGGTGGTTAATAGCTATAGAGTCACGCGTAACGTCACGTCGTGTCACGCTCGTACAGAGTTGGTTAGATTCATTTCGATCAGGCTAAAGTCTCTGTCGGAATCAAAGTTAATCTTGTAGAATCCGCGAGTCGGTTTATATTCTATTTGGAACTTTGAAATATCCTCTCGTACGCCCCGCATCGCCAGTGCGTCAACACCGTGCAATTAGTGGTAACATATACACATCTTTTATTTAACCAATTTATCGCGACACTTACATTTGTATTAATTGTTTATTCAATATACTTATGGTGTTCACGTCTAAATCGAGTCGATTTCGTTAAACCTATCTTTTACCCAGCGATCCTTATAATATTAGTAGCACTCACCCACAGATACAACTTTACCGCTCGAGTTGTATCAAATTAAGAGTTACGAGGCATTACTAACATTTCCCGCGACTCCCCGATTTAGCATCGGGTTCGTTCGCACCTCTTTACCAAAACAAGTCATCTTCACCAACCCAGTGGCTCCCTGATTTCGCATCAGGTTCGTCCACGAAACCTAACCCTTCCTACGGCTCCCTGATTTTGCATCAGGTTCGTCCGTATCCTACAGCTCCCTGATTTCGCATCAGGTTCGTCTGTAAATCTACCTACTTCCGAACAGCTCCCTGATTTCGCATCAGGTTCGTCTGTGAATAATCCAACCTCCTAGCAGCTCCCTGGTTTCGCACCAGGTTCGTCTGTGAACTTTATCCTAGTGACTCCCCGATTTCGCATCGGGTTCGTTCACGACGTTTCACCCTCCTACGGCTCCCTGATTACGCATCAGGTTCGTCCGTGTCTGACTCCATTCCTAGAGGCTCCCTGATTTCGCATCAGGTTCGTCCTCGCCGTCAATAATCCTAGCGGCTCCCTGATTTCGCATCAGGTTCGTCCGCGCACCTAACTAACAAATTCATATCCGTATTCCTGGGGAAATACCCCTCTCGCCGGCCTCTCGCGTTGCCGCAGCCCCGGCTCGTAACAGAACTGGTGACAGCGGTGGGATCCTACTGCATTAGAATCGCTGTAAAATTTGGGTTTTTAAATACGTTAAATCACTCGTAATTTATTATCGACGATATACTAGTTTTCTCTAGTCACGTCACTTATTTATTTTAAAATGGCAACCGCACAAGCGAACGTTTCTTCTAACGACATAATGAACCTGACAGTTTCAATTGCAAACTCAATGTCACTCTTGACGCAACGGACATGTATACAGAATATTACTATGTCAATTCCAACATTCGACGGTGAAAGTCCAACCTTGTCGCGCTTCGTACAAAATGTGGAAGACGGGTTAACTTTGATTCCTAAGGATACGGAAGCCGAGTATCTTGCAATAATTTTAACGAAACTGATCGGTCCGGAACGCAGGTGCACGTTAGAGCATAAATTCGACTCTGTTAAGTTATTAGTTCAACATTTGAAAAAGAGATTCGCGCCGGGAAGAAGTTTGTCATATTTTCAAGTTGAAATCGCGAAATTAAGCATTCGCGAAGGAGAAAGTCTGCGACAGTACATCGACAGGACTAGTCATCTCGTTTATTGTGCGCGCGGAGCTATTCGGGAAAGGTATCTGGATCAGGCTGAAGATTTCGTCAAAGAAATGGAAAAAGGCGTTAAGGAAAACTTCATTGATGGTTTACCGGATCGAATTTCTTGGAAAGTGTCGGCTCAGAGTCAAGACATTAAAACACTTGAAGAAGCTTACGACGCCGTGCTACAGATAGACAGAAAATTAAGGAATCGGCGACAGTCGCCCCGTAATGAATCACCCTCTAGGTGGTCTCGCCGAGATCATTACGCCGAAGATTCTCGTCGGCACGACCGTGAAGTGTCATACCCACACTCTCCGAGTAGATACGACCAGAACAGGGATCGGTTTACAACAACGTCTGGTTTTGAAGAGGACCGAGAAGGACGAACACGCACGACGGCCTGGACTTTGCGTCACCGGAGCCCCTCGAAATCGCCTTCTTATCGCTCCGACTCATCGTACGCAGATGATGGACAAAAACACTATTCTATTTTAAAAAATCCCGATAAAGATCGTAAGCCGAGTTTATATTGTTGGCATTGCGGTACAGCCGGACATGACGGAAAATCTTGTAGGAAACAACCGCGTAGTCCGAGATATAGACGAGACTCGCGAGATTCATCCGTCGAATCAAACAAGTCTTTAAACTTCGATCGCGCTCAACGTATAGGCGACACGATGAGCGAAAACAAGGAAGCTCGCCAATGGACAGTCCGCTTCGAGGAGGAACTCTCATCAAAGAAGCACCTGCCCCACGCATCAACATCAAGGTTCCAGAACTGGAGTCAGGAACGGGAGAATTCCTAATCGATGGTGGAGCATCCGTTAACTTAGTAGTCATTAACGCCCTGGGAGAAAAAGCCGCGATAAACTCTCGGGAAGAAATCGAATTAACCGGAATTACTACTAATCCAATTCATACTTTGGGAACAACAATTCTTCATATCCACGAAGCTCCAGCACTTTTCTATGTGGTAAAAGAGCTTGCAATAGAAGCAGACGGACTTATAGGAAGCCCATTTTTAAAACAAGAGGAGGCCGAAATTTCCTATTATCATAAGACTTTAGTGTTGAAGAATAAACCAACCCGACCTTTACGTTTTTCAAATTATCAAGACATATCTCAAACAAAAGTACTACTGACGTCGACCAAACATCGTATCGAACCTAGGACGTCGCAACAGATTGCTATAACAATAGCAAACCCCAGGATGAAGGAAGGATATTTACCACGTATCAAGACCCTCGAACATCTCTACATAGGGGAAGCAGTTGTAAGAAATAATAAGGGAAAATGCTACGTTATGGCAACAAACACCAGCGATGTACCCCTAGACGTAGAGATAGAACCACAAACATTAGAGCCATTCGATATCTTCAGTTCGTCAGATGAAGATTTTCACACATCTATAGAACACCCGTCAAAATTCAAAACAAACGAAGATAGGATACAAAAAATTTTAGAAACCTTAAACACCAAACATTTGAACAAGGAGGAACTAGATTTCGTTACCAATTTAGTTAGAGATTTCCCCGATCGCTTTTATCTTCCTGGAGATAAACTCGGAAAGGCCCGCGACTTTAAACATTCAATCCATACATCCAACGATATTCCAATCAACACAAGACAATATCGTTATCCTCTCATACATCAAAAGGAAATTCAGAAACAAATCAGCGCGTTATTATCAAATGGTATAATTACACCTTCAAAATCTCCATACAATTCACCTTTATGGATCGTACCGAAGAAAGAAGATGAGAACGGAGTGAAGCGTTCGCGTCTGGTAATAGATTTCCGTGGCCTCAACGATATAACTATTTCCGATAAGTACCCATTACCTCAAATCACGGAGATATTAGATCGATTAGGAGGAGCTAAATATTTTTCAGTCTTTGATCTTGCTAGCGGAATTCATCAAATAGAGATGGATCCAAAAGATAGAGCAAAAACAGCATTCTGTAACCGTGATACGCGGGGTTACCGGTGGGACGGTGGAGGTACCGTATGGCCAGCTCAGGACGGTGGTCCAGGGCCGCCGATCGAATGATTGAACGCAGGAGTAGAGTAGAGTACGACAGTTTATTTAGGCTTACGGCTACGTACAAAATATCCCGGCCAGGTCTATGCTGGCACACAGTGTGAGGACGGCTTAATATATATCGCGGGTCCCGGTGTGTATCGCAGCGCACGAGTCGGCGTGGGTTCCGGCGCGGATCGCGGCGCGTATCGCGGCGTGTGTCGCGGCGCGTGTTCGGTCGGTAACGATGCGGCGATTGGGGGGGGGGGGGGGGGGAGATGGTTTTGACCGTTCGGTGTCCGGGCGGGCCAACCCTGCCGATGGACCCTAGTCGAAGAGTCTTTAGTCCGGTCACCCAGTGGGCACAACCCGTGGGTGGATCGGAGACTGTGGAGACGCTCTCGAGAATGGAGATAGCTCCGTTCGGGAGATCGATAGCGGTTGACGGCCTGCTTCCAAAGGATGGCTCACGCTGTCCTATTGGGAACCGTGGAGGTTGCAAAAATGGTACGCAGAGATGCAGTCTGTCGACACACGAAAACTGGTGCTTACACTAGCGCTTGTCTTTCGCAACCACGAGTGTCTGCACAAGAATGTGGAATCGAACAGGATGCCTCTGGGAGAGTTGTACTATGTACGGTCGCTTCTAGGCGGTCTCTGCCAAATAGGCCTATGCCCTCGGCTTATATATCCTCGTCCGCGGAGTTTCGGCAGCGAGAGAGTTAATTACTGTGTACCCTCTCGCGCCTATTCTCGGAACCGCGGACGAGTGGTGGGGGGCAAGACCGTTCGCCACGCGTGGTACGCGTCGTTACGGTGAGGCGCGTGGTGGGGGGGGCAAGATCGTCGTCCTACCGACAATAACTCGTTACAATTCACTACTCCAAATGGACACTACGAATTCACTTGAATGCCTTTCGGATTAAAGAATGCACCACCCACCTTTCAACGCCTGATGGATCAAGCACTCACTGGACTTCAAGGAACAGACCTCTTTGTCTACCTGGATGACATAGTGATCTACGCATCATCGTTACAGGAACATAATATTAAAGTCAAAAAGTTGTTGAACCGCCTCCGAGAACATGGATTAACCCTCCAGACCAACAAATGTCAGTTCTTGCGAAAGGAAGTGGCGTACCTTGGACACATTATTTCAAAGGAAGGAGTAAGACCTGACCCTAGGAAATTAAAATCTGTTCAAGATTTTCCAACACCCACATCGCAGAAGAATATTCAACAATTCTTGGGACTTGTAGGATATTATCGAAGATTCGTACCTAATTTCACTACAAAAGCTAAACCTTTAATCAATTTACTAGGAAAAGGTATCAAATTCAAATGGACAGAAGAACAAGACCAGAGTTTTAAGCAATTGCGTAGCGAACTTTGTCAACAACCCATATTGCAATACCCAGATTTCAGTAAACCTTTCATTGTAACAACAGATGCATCTGATTACGCTATTGGAGCTGTACTCGGTCAAGGAGAGATAGGAAATGACCTGCCGATTGCCTACGCATCTCGCAGCCTAAATAAACCTGAGAAGAATTATTCAGCTACGGAAAAGGAATGTTTGGCCATGGTTTACGCCGTAAGATACTTCAGGCCTTACATCTACGGAACTCCATTTACCCTCGTTACAGATCACAGACCACTGGTCTGGTTACATTCTGTCAAGGATCCAACTTCTAGACTTATGAAGTGGAAGCTCCGACTTTTAGAATACGAGTACCAGGTTGTCCATAAATCTGGAAAGACGAATAAGAACGCAGACGCATTATCCCGCAACCCTCCGTCTGCCTGCCTACCTCTTATTCCACGAGAGCTCCAGGACCCCGACTTCAAAGCCCAGATACCGAAAACAGACGCCAACGTCGAAACCATCGGACATCGCATACGACAGTTACGACGAGATAGAGAAATTCGACCCAAGTATCGAGAGACAAGCAGCAGCTCAGATGAAATAGAAGAAACCGCACGTGGGAACGTTCAACATTCTCCAATAATACACAAGAACCGATCTTTTCCCAGCTTATCTCAAGAGGTAACCATGCCAGATGAACGCCAGGAAACCATAAACAGTTTTTCGCCCGCAGCAAACTCCACTCAAATCATCCCTTTAGATAAGGACCAGACTGTCTTTGACAATTTGATATCCTTTGAGGAGCCGCTCGAAAATACTGTAATAGAAAATGCAAGGAACGTTCAACTAGATTTACTCAGTACCCTGCAAGTATCATCGGAAGTCATGGAAGAACCTTTACAACCCCCAATAAACCAGCTACCTGCAGGAGCTACAACCGAAGCAAGTGTAGGACAACCACCTGACAGCAGGTCAACTCAACCTAGGGTCTTTGACCGCACGCTCGACCCTTACCCATTTGTCACTACCGACACCGAGAATTCAAACGACCTTGACGATCTGGAAGGGATCCCACTAGACCAACCACATAAAATTATCGTTTCTTCAAATACTTTTACCGCTGAAGAAGGACATTACGTACACTTCATTTCTGCCGACTGCAATTTAGTAAACCTCGTTGGAAAATTATTACTAGACACTGAGGTGATTAACAAAGCAAATCTTCTAGCAACACAACCAAAAAAGGGACAGGTGATAATTACAGACAATGGATTATTTAAAACTTTCAGTATAATAATCTCAGACAATTTCTTTCATAATATTAAAAGAGTAGATGTGCTCAACGGACTGAAAACTCTTCGACTCACCTTAGATCAGAATCAGATTAAATCATTTCGAATTTCTGCCACGGGGGACCTTCACAAAATACCATCCAATGAATTCGTCAAGATATTAGAAGAGGTTTTCATAGGAACAGGCTTGCAGATTATTCTATGCAACTGTACCATCACCACACCATCCGAAGAGGATAGACAGCACATCATCTGCGAAGCTCATGATAGTTTAATTGGAGGACATAAAGGAGTAACTAAGACGTACAAACGCATTCGATCAAAATTCCATTGGTCACAAATGCGCAACGACATTCAAGACTACATCCGAAGATGCCAAAGTTGTCAAGAACAGAAATTAGTCCGAGCGAAAACTCGACAGCCGATGTTGATCACTGACACACCTATAGGAGCCTTTGACAAAATTTCCTTGGATACAGTAGGACCTTTACCAATTACACCCAGTGGGAATAGAAATATTCTTACCATTCAAGATAATCTAACGAAATATTGCGTAGCCGTAGCAATACCCAACATTCGAGCTGCTACAATTGCAGATGCTTTCGCTAGACATTTCATCGCAGTTTACGGTACACCTCGCGCAATATTAACAGACAAGGGCACTAGCTTCATCGGAACACTTATGACCAATCTATCTGAAATATTTAAAATCAAACAAATCACAACCTCGGGATATAGACCACAAACCAATGGATCTCTTGAACGAAGTCACATCGTCCTTACTGAATACCTCAAGCATTACATGGATAATTATGAAGATTGGGATTTATTGATACCATTCGCAATGTTCTCTTACAACACATCCGTTCATGAAGCTACAAATTTCACTCCATACGAATTAATTTTCGGAACGCCAGCTCGAGAACCAAGCTCTTTTCCAAGTGGCGAAAAATTAAAGTCATTTGGAGACTACTTAGTAGAATTAATAACACACATGACTAATATTCGGAATATAGCCTCAGATAATCTAAATTGTATTCCGTCCTCGGCACAACGGTAAGCCTACCGTATGCCCAAATATGGTCATTATCACCTTGCAACCGAGACATACCCTGGCAAGCAGTGAGAGTCTACCTGAGGGGCACTCTACCCTTCCAATGGCCGCCTCTACAAACAACAACCTGTACGGAGATGCTGATGGGGAACACAACAGATGGCATCACAGCCACGCTGATGCTCGACCGGCTACCCGGACAACCATCACTGGACTTCATCGAGGACTGGCTGCAGATCGGCTACGTAGTGCCCAGCGATAAATAAAATTCGTACACCCCGCAACACCTAGCGATAAGTACACTACATTACATTACACTACACCCGACAATTTTCTTTCACACATCTACTTATGAAAGGATTTGTGGGGCGTTTTTCCTTCTTCTGAAAAGCATCACGAGAATCGCGACGTTTTGTCTTAGGGGGGAGATGTTACGTATGTGGAATTTTCCCATACGTCGCTCTCAACCGTCTTTCGAGCTCGCGTCTGCGAAGGGAAAACGCCCTAAAAGCCTTCCGCTTATCAACCCCACTAATGGAGGTCAAGATCTCTACCAGCTGCATCGCGACCGTGAGAACGAGAGTGACACGACGACGACCCCGAAGGATTTTCCTTATATGGAAATTCATAACGCATCCCCACTCATTTTTGGGACTATATAAACCCTTCGGTTTCTACCCTCGTGGGTTAATAGCTATAGTGTCACGCGTAACGTCACGTCGTGTCACGCTCGTACAGAGTTGGTTAGATTCAGTTCGATCAGGCTAAAGTCTCTGTCGGAATCAAAGTTAATCTTGTAGAATCCGCGAGTCGGTTTATATTCTATTTGGAACTTTGAAATATCCACTCGTACGCCCCGCATCGCCAGTGCGTCAACACCGTGCAATTAGTGGTAACATATACACATCTTTTATTTAACCAATTTATCGCGACACTTACATTTGTATTAATTGTTTATTCAATATACTTATGGTGTTCACGTCTAAATCGAGTCGATTTCGTTAAACCTATCTTTTACCCAGCGATCCTTATAATATTAGTAGCACTCACCCACAGATACAACTTTACCGCTCGAGTTGTATCAAATTAAGAGTTACGAGGCATTACTAACATTTCCCGCGACTCCCCGATTTAGCATCGGGTTCGTTCGCACCTCTTTACCAAAACAAGTCATCTTCACCAACCCAGTGGCTCCCTGATTTCGCATCAGGGTCGTCCACGAAACCTAACCCTTCCTACGGCTCCCTGATTTCGCATCAGGTTCGTCCGTATCCTACAGCTCCCTGATTTCGCATCAGGTTCGTCTGTAAATCTACCTACTTCCGAACAGCTCCCTGATTTCGCATCAGGTTCGTCTGTGAATAATCCAACCTCCTAGCAGCTCCCTGGTTTCGCACCAGGTTCGTCTGTGAACTTTATCCTAGTGACTCCCCGATTTCGCATCGGGTTCGTTCACGACGTTTCACCCTCCTACGGCTCCCTGATTACGCATCAGGTTCGTCCGTGTCTGACTCCATTCCTAGAGGCTCCCTGATTTCGCATCAGGTTCGTCCTCGCCGTCAATAATCCTAGCGGCTCCCTGATTTCGCATCAGGTTCGTCCGCGCACCTAACTAACAAATTCATATCCGTATTCCTAGGGAAATACCCCTCTCGCCGGCCTCTCGCGTTGCCGCAGCCCCGGCTCGTAACAACATAAATAAGAAATTCTCCGTTTTCAAGTACGCTAGCATAGCAACGTCGAAAGATTCCAACTGCCATTTTCGTTTTCGCGGCCAATCAACTTTTCAATTTGATTTCTTATATGTCCCATTTCGCACGTAAATCCTCCCGGAAACGCTTTGAGACGACACCCTGTATATATACATCGAAAGTCGCTGCCGTGTATCTTTACTCGAAGCACGGCTATTCCAATCTTACCTGAAACTTATTTCATTAATATCTCATCACGCCTGCAATATTTTCTAAATTTAAAGGCATTTTTCTTGTGTAAACCGCGTATAAGTTTTCGAACAAGACCAAATTCAATCCCCATAGAAACTTTAAAAAAACCTAGAAAAAATTTATTTTTACTTCTTTTTTTAAGTTTTTTAGGGGGATTTCTTCTTACTTCCAAACAATCCCAAATACCCACTCGAATTTTTGAACACCGATCTAATTTCAAGAACATTTCCACAAACATACAATGTTTCCAACACTTATACTTATAGTATCTTTACGACCAAAACAATTGTCATTACCAGCCACAGTTCTAACGCAACTGCCACTTACAATACCATGTAGCAGTGCCCAGGAAGAAAGTGGAGGGAACAACGCTTCTTCCTTGGGAGGAACTGCTGAAGATGGTAAGTTGGGCTTGGCGGTATGGCGCCTTCGTTAAAGCACCAACGAGGGCGCGAGACACGAAGCACGTGTATTTAATGTTTTTCTCCACAGTTATACTTATATCTTTTCAACCAAACAATTGTCATTACCAGCAACAGTTCTAACGCCGTTATCGCCACCACTAATCTTCAATAATATCCAGGAAGAAAGTGGCGCGATCACCGCTTCCTCGGGAGGAAATGCCGAAATTAGCAAGCAAAATATATGTGTACAATGATAATTGTATGCGGAAATATTTCTTTATCATGGACTGTGAACTTGCAGTGAAACAATATGAACCGTAATAAACAATCTTCAGTAAGCAGCAAGGAAATAATGGCCCAATTAAGAATGATTATCACGCAGAATCATTTGTTGCGGGCCATAGTCAGCGACACACAAGAAAGGGTTAAAAACCTCGAGGAGAAACTGGAGAGTGTGGCGCAACCACAGGACCGGCAACACAGGGAAACATCCTTTTTTGCCAAATTTAACAACTTGGGATTCCCGGTAAATTCTCTCCAAAGTTTTGCAAATTTGGAGAGTATTTTGCAAGAGGAATTTTTTAGGATTTAGGATTTTTTTTGTATCCATTGCTCGATTAAATTAAAATGAGTTTCGATTACTGTGAAATCTACATAGTTTGATATATTATGCTTTGTATCTACAAGATATACAATTTTCCACATTGGACGTTAAGGTGCGGTCAACTGGCATGTCGCGAACCAAAAACATGCTCTGAGAATTCCCAATTCACTGAGCATTGGAGAGTATAGTTTCGTTTCTTACCTTTTTTGGATGGTATGATTTTAATTTAGCCGAGCACGTTCTAATTATATTTTGTATGCAAGAAATATGTAAAGTTTAAATTTTAGGTGAAGGAAATATCAAAGTTCGGGGGAAAGAATAACTACGAATTTGTGAAACGAGCTTTGACCACGCTGATAGACAACGACATGGCCCTAAAATATAGTTGGTTGGGAAGGAAGGGTAAATTTGTATTCCAAAACACTGCTACATCCAAACTAGTACAGTAGTCCCCGAATTATCGAGAAAGATTCGGGGGGACTGGGGATTCTCCATAAACCGGGGCAGGGGAAGTAAGGTAGTTGACCCAGTCGCCGATAGGTTAAGCAGGTGGGCCTAGTCGTCGATAATTTTAATTAATATTGAGATTTTATAAGGTTTTTGAACAATATTGTGATGATACAGGGTCATCGTTTAATCCTGCAACCCGCGCGCGCGCGAACCTGTAAAATGGCAACACCGCCTCACGGACGCATTCCACTACAACCATGCACCGTCCCGGCGTTCGGAGAGCTGCTAGCGACCGCTAGACAGCAGTGATGCCCGAGCTTCGAGAATTTTGGGCTGGTCTCTTTCAAATTAACGTTGCGAAGAACTATTCAAAATTTTCCGGCCGGGGTTGAAAAATTTGGGGCCTTTTTCGTATAACTTTTGAACTATAAGAGATATCGGAATGCAATTTACGCTGGTAAATGAGGAAAAATTATTCCCTCTTAATGATGGATAATTTAACATATTTGACGTTTACTTAATTTTTCTTTTATCATTTTTTTAACCATAATTGCTTAAAAAGCTTTTGCAAACTGTTTATTTGATAATGTATTTAACGCTGTTTTTAAAATTCGTGGTATTGATAAACAATAGGCTTGTTGTTTCTGTATCATTACTTTCATAAATTGAGAAATTAAATTTTTATTGAATTATGTGTTAGTTCTGCAGACCTCCGAATCTATTGTTCTGGTTTTCTTTTTTATGATTTTATCCTTAATGCGGTGCATACCTAAATCAGACGTAGGGGGTAACTAATGGGACGTGTCTTTGATTGTAGCGGTGTTTGATTTTTTTCTCTAGAATTGTTGTGTTTGAATGTTTTAACTACTCAATGCCACGCCTATTCCGGCTTCCGATAATGTCATTTTTTTTAATGATGTGCCATTATTGTGGCTTTTACAAGCACGTGGCGAAAAATCTCTCCGTACAAGGGTATAGCGCCGCGGTCAACCCTGTCGTAGCTAAAATTTTTTGAATTGAGACGAGTACGAGATCAGTTGCCATTATTTTCAAACCTCATTACAGTAATCTGGGGTGCGAGTGGTAAACCGATCATAAAAGCGGAGTGCGTGGCTCGATTACCTGGGCCGGGAAATTCCCAATACCTAGCTCTTTGCGACGCTAAAATTTTCGAAGCCGGGCATCACTCTCTCCGCTGGGCCGGTGCATGGTTGTAGTGGAATGCGTCCGTGAGGCGGTGTTGCCATTTTACAAGTTCGCGCGCGCGCGGGTTGCAGGATTAAACGATGACCCTGTATATGTAGATAAAGACTTAAATATTAATTTGCAATTTTATTTTTTACACAATATTGTTCAAAAACCTTATAAAATCTCAATAGTAATTCAAATTATCGACGACTGGGTACCTATCGGTGACTGGGTCAACTACCTTAGTTTGCGCCTAATAAACTGACCCTTGTCAGGACCCTCGCCCGAACCTTTCAACAAGGAGAGTGAACGACGTAAACCGAGAGTGAGTGAAATAGCGCACCAGTGGGAGACCCTCGGTCTACGGCGAATTGAAATTCAGTATTGAATATGAAAATTTTCATATTACTGATCACACTTTGATGGGAGTACTACCGATGGATTGAGGAGTTTATGTCGACGAAAATGAGTCCAAACACGAAACAATTCGGTTAATTTTTTATTATGATAACACGATTAGATTCCAGTTCCCCGGTTTAAGGGACGTTCACTGAAAATGGACCAAATTTCTCCATATTTGAACTCATTTTCATTGGGAAATCCTGAAAAATCCATTGGCAATACTTTCATGAACTTTTATCAAAAACATGAACATTTTATTTTTCTCTACTGAGTATTTTACCTGGCCCAGCGATTTTACTACTCTCGGCAGTCAACGGGCGGTCTACCTGGGACCGAAGGCCCTCGCTCGCACCGAGGAAGCAAAACTGTGGGATGGGTAGGTCTTTCCCGATGATCCGGGGAAAAAAGCTTGTCAATAGTCCGGGGACTACTGTAATATGTATGTAGGATTGTGACGAAGTCACGTCACGAGAACCACGCGAGCGCGCGGAACCAAAACAAAGGGGCGAGGTGCAGTACGCACCCAGGCCGCTAAGTGGCCACTGGGCCCGCGTATTGCCTCGCTTGCGAAGATGCACGGCTTCTGCATATAAAGGCCGCGGCGAGTGGAATCAGGAGCTCTTGTGCTTGCAGCGTTATGCGAATAGCGGTACGACAAGAAGCCCATTTTTAGTCCCACGAGATGTGTCAGTGGTCGACCATCGTCACCACTGTATCATAACCAGCCTCTTCCGAAATAGGCCGAGATTTATCTTGCGCCCTACCTCCGTCAAAGAGGTGTCTCCGCGCCCATTAGGCCAGAGCCCTATTGCACTTTGATACGATATTTTACGACTCTCAACGGACGTGCCCCATAAGGCCATCTAGAGCAGAACGTTCAACAAATCCGCATCCCACTTTCCTAACTGCTCGCCGAAACGTCGTCGCCGCCGTGTACCGTCGTGTCGCTAAAAGAAACCGCTCGAGCGTCGCGCTACATAAACGTATTTACCGGACGACCCGTCAAAACCCGAAAACGACTACGAAACACACCGCACGGGAGATATGTACACTACAAACATAATTTCAGAGACTTTGACTAATAAACATTGTTATTGTTAAAACCGACTTTACTCATTCACCGAACCCGGGCACACCGACTGAGTCGGCAACCGATCCCTTCTCCGTCCCACCGATAATCGTCTCACGCACCGGAGACCATTACAAAGTGGCGCCCAAACAGGGACGTTGAAAAGGAGAAGGGCGAATGAGTATAAGCGTAGGCTGGGTTTACGAGCTAAGAAAAGCCGTACTAGTCAAAGTCGCCGAAGAATACGGAATTAACGCTATTGGCAATCTCGACGAGCTACGACAACGAGTCACCGCGTACTGCCGAGATCATAATATTATGGGACCGCCAATGATCACAATAACCGGCGAAACGTCCAACCCACCGGAGGTCACGCCCAGTGCAGAACATAACATCATAGCACCTGAGGCAACACCTATGGAAAGAATTAGGAGGTGGGGGACCCGTTACGATGGCGGACCCGGAGCCGCCGAATTCTTGCAACGACTGGGTGACCTACAACACAGTTACATGGTCACGCCAAACCAAATCATCCAGTGCCTCTCCGAAATATTAAAAGGAAGAGCACTTGGCTGGTATCGCCTCCGCCGTACCGAATGGCAGTCGTGGGATGACTTCGTCACCGACTTCCGAGCATTCTTCCTCGCTACCGAAGACGAAAGCGAACTCGAGGAAGCGATTACCCGACGCGTACAACGGCCAGGAGAGTCGGCCACGGACTTCATATTGGACCTGCTGCCACTGATGCAACAATATGGAAAATACTCGTTGGAGCAACAAGTAAATCGGGCTTATCGGAACC
Source organism: Andrena minutula (assembly GCA_929113495.1). Taxonomy (NCBI): domain Eukaryota; kingdom Metazoa; phylum Arthropoda; class Insecta; order Hymenoptera; family Andrenidae; genus Andrena; species Andrena minutula. The sequence continues at coordinate 44,970,198 of OV815993.1, read as the reverse complement.
TCCGACCTGAGTACCGCCGATATATTAAAAGAACGGAGTTTAGGACGTTGCCCGAACTAATGAGACTGGCTGCGGACCAGGACAAGGTCACGGCGGAGGAAAAAGCAGCCGCCGGTCATCAACAGAAGGAGGCCGCCAAACACGAAAAACGACCGGAAAAGAAAACGGAGCAATCCCGTAGCAGCGGGCTGGCCGAAGTACAGGCCGATTACGATCGAGGGACATGCTGCTGGCGATGCGGCCAGCGCGGCCACCGACGCCTCGAATGTCAACGGGCAAGCAAATTATTTTGCTCATACTGCGGAACAAACGGACGGAGCGACCGCGAGTGTCCGTGTAACCCATTCTCGGGAAACGAGGCAGGGCGCGGGAACCGAGGCGACCGACAAAACGCTCCGATAACGCCTCAAAGGATCAATTAAGCGAAGACCCCCGATTATACCTCGCATTCCAAGTCGGAAAGGTGCGTTGGTGGGCACTGGTCGACACCGGAGCGACCCGATCGTTCATACGACCAGATGTCGCAGCCGCGTGCAAACGGCAAGGATATACCCTTGCACCCGCCACCTTCACGGCTAGTGTCGCCGACGGCGCAGAGGTACCACTCCAGGGGGAGATCAAACTAACCGCCAGAATCCACGACCAAAAAGTGGAGCACACGTACGCAGTGCTCCCCGCAACACCTCGCAACTGCAATACCTCGGCCACGTCGTATCAGACCAAGGGGTGAAAACAGACCCTGAGAAGGTCGAGGCGATCCGGAATGCACCTCCCCCGCAGAACTTGCGAGAATTACGACGATTCCTAGGAATGGTCTCCTGGTATAGGAGATACATTCCCCAGTTCTCCTACGCGGCCGCGCCGCTACACCAGCTCCTACAGAAGCGTACGCGTTGGAACTGGACCGACGAAGCTCAAACCGCCTTCGAAACGCTCCGTCACCAACTAGCGACCGCACCAGTCCTGACGTGTCCCGACTTCGACCGACCGTTCGTACTACAAACCGATGCCAGTCAAAGCGGTCTAGGCGCAGTCCTGACCCAAGACCACGACGGCAAAGAAAGAGTAGTGGCCTATGCAAGCCGAACACTCAACTCGGCCGAAAGGAACTACTCCGTCACCGAAAAGGAATGCTTAGCGGTGGTCTGGGGCATTAGAAAGATGCGCCCATACCTGGAAGGATACTCGTTTACTGTCCTAACCGACCACCAAGCCCTAAAATGGCTACAGTCAATCGACAGCCCCTCGGGACGCCTCGCACGCTGGAGTCTAGAACTGCAACAATACGATTTCAAAATCGAGTATCGAAAAGGCGAAAATAATCTCGTAGCAGATGCCCTTTCACGACAAGGCGAGGTTGCGGACGTGAACACCGAAGTATCCAAAGAATGGTACGACGTAAAGAAACGAGCCGTCGAGGAGACACCGCTCCTCCACCCAGAATACAAGATTCACGAGGACGAACTGTACCGCCGCTTCCCAGACACGACCGGCGGACATCCCGAAGACGAGTGGAAACAATGCGTACCGAGGCCCCGGCACGACGAGATACTGAGGGCAAACCACGACGCCCCTACGGCCGGCCACCTCGGAATCAACAAGACTGCGACACGATTGGCACGAAAATATTATTGGCCAGGAATGTTTCGGGACGCCGCCCGATATGTCCGCCAATGTACAAAGTGCCAAGAATACAAAGTATCGCAACAAGCACCGGCCGGACTTATGCACACAACGCCAGCAGCCTACCCATGGGATGTCGTGTCGGCCGATTTAGTCGGACCGCTCCCACGGTCCAAGAAAGGGCATACCGTGGTCGTAGTTATGCAAGACAAATTCACGAAGTGGATTGAGCTCCAGCCCCTGCGACAGGCCACCGCTCCAGCCGTCACCAAAGCATTCCGCGAGCGAGTGGTCATGCGCTTTGGGTGCCCACGACGGGTAATTACCGACAACGGGAAGCAATTCGAGAGCAAGGAATTCACCGCCTTGCTAAAAGAATATGGTATCGACCACCGAAAAACACCACCGTATACGCCGCAATGCAATCCGGTGGAAAGAGCCAACCGAGTAATTAAGACGATGATCGCCCAATTTACCGACGGGGATCACAGGACATGGGATAATTGGCTTCCGGAGATCGCTTTTGCCTACAATACGGCCCGACACGAAGCCACGGGGAGTACGCCAGCCGCTCTGAATTTTGGGCGGGAACTTGTAACACCCGGGGAGCCCCGATACACCAGGAACGCACCGATGGACGAACCGACACGAGAGGACACCTGGGGATGGCAACAGCGACTCACGGGCATCAAGGACAGCATCGAACTCGCACGGTGGAATCTGGCGCGGGCACACCAAAACCAGAAGCACCACTACGATTTGCGACGACGAGACTGGCGCCCCGCGATTGGCGACGAAGTAATGAAACGCGAACACCACCTAAGTGCGGCCGCTAAACAGTTTAATGCCAAGTTGGCACCAAAATTCGCCGGCCCATACACCGTGGCCAAATTCGCGGGACCGAATATCGCGGTACTAAAAGGTGCGCGAGGGAAAACAATGCGCGCGCACCTCAGCGATCTGAAACCGTGCGAAACCCGCGAACCGATTGGCGCGGGCAGCGCCACGGTGTCAACTATAAAAGGCGAGACGAACGCCGAAAAAGGACAATTGGCAATTAACATGCACTACAAACATAATTTCAGAGACTTTGACTAATAAACATTGTTATTGTTAAAACCGACTTTACTCATTCGCCGAACCCGGACACACCGACTGAGTCGGCAACCGATCCCTTCTCCGTCCCACCGATAATCGTCTCACGCACCGGAGACCATTACAGGATCACGGAAAAAAGGGACGTCGCCTACCAGGACTCGAACCCGCGATCTCTACGTTTGCGCGCTGGCCAGCCGCCTTAGCCACCTTTTTTTTTAAAAAAAAAGATACGTTTATTTTTGCCCAACAATGATAAATGTGCTTAATACAAATATAAAGAAAAATATAAATATATCCTTAAACGTATAAAATAGGAACTATTTAATTGCTTAAAGACTAAAGTCTCTTTATTGGGAGTACGCGTAGTCTTGGACTCTCTCTTATCTTATAATAGCACTTATTGCCCACATATCTTATTTTTAATAGTTATTTTCTACCATAACTTTCGCTTTGATCTATATAAAGAAAAAGTATAGAGTCGGCAATTCTATACCCCTTTGTATAATGGGAAGGAGAGAAGGAGAGCTACGGGGGGGGGGGGGGGGGGGTTTGGACACCGCTATAAATCTTAATTGGACCTTACAGAATCAGAAAATGAGAATTCTTATATGAAAAAATTATTTGGCTCACAGGAAAACGAGTTTTCTCGACAGTATGCAAATACCCGGTTTTACCCCATAGGTGTGGGTAAGACCGGGTACCTATTAAGATATTGATGCTGACGTTCTCATTACTGCTTCGAAAAAAACTCATACCACCTTTTTCGTCGAGAATTTCCTAAGCTATAAATGGTATAATAACCGTTTCTGTCGCAAAACTGCTATATAACGAGATATTTGCGAAAAACACTTGTTTTTTTTTCAACCCTCTGTAAAATTTTTAGCGGCGGTCGGATTGATGGGGACTTTTGACATATTGTTTAAAACGACCAAATAAAGGCCCATACCAAAATTTAGCTTGATGGGATTAACGGATCCTAATGTCACTGGACTAATACATAGAACCCGGTTTTGTCCCATAATCAAATACCCGGTTTTGCCCCAAATGAGGTAGTTTACTAAACATTAAATATTTACACTTCAACATGCGATAAAGAACCGGGTAAAACGGCAAAATACTGTCAAAAGTCTACAGAATACAATGCAGTACTTACCGTAATCGATTCTTTAAATCCAAGTGGTATAAAAAAGGCAATTCACCGACGCAACGCTGGAACTTTTCAACTCGAAATTTTTAAACTTCTCTAAATGAAAAACCACGACGGTCTTTGCTCTACGATTGATCTCATTCCGTCGTGAGGTCTACCCGAGTGTAACACCGTACGTTGGCTGCATATCGCACGTCTTGTCTTAGAGAAACAGTGGTACCCGGTCTGACCCGCGTACCCGGTTATGCCCCACTTTCCCCTATTGAAATTCTTGTTGAAGCTTCAGCAGACAAGACAAACGTTACGGGGTCCAGAAAAGAAACCGAAAACAACATTGATAATATTGATTTAGAATCGAATGTAATGTCTTATTGAAATTCTTGTTGAAGCTTCAGCAAACAAGACAAACGTTACGGGGTCCAGAAAAGAAACGGAAACCAATATACAACTGTGGTTAAGGACGGCCTACGACCGGCAACAAACATTGCAAAAAAGTTTCAGTGAGTGGCGGTGGGAGGGGGGTCGTGGTGGTTTTTAGTGGGTAAACATGCGACAAAAGTTGGGCGAAATGTAATCTACTTACAACTTACAAATTACGATTAAAATGTAATTGTGTAGTTGATTACACACTATTTTCTGTAATCGTTAATTTAGGTAGTTGACAAAATTGTGGCCAACCACCTACATTAACGATTACAGAAAATAATGTGTAATCAACTACGCAATTACATTTTATTCGTAATTTGTAAGTTGTAAGTAGATTACATTTTGCCCAACTCTGCCAACAAGGAGTCCCACACTACTCGGCACACAACATCTCGCCGAGTGTGCGCAATGCATTTTCCCCACGTAAAAAAAAAAAAAAAAAAAAAAAAAACTGGCTGACTGCAAATGAATGCGGACCGGCCGCCTCCCGATGAACAACATCGCTAGCTACTTACTTAGTTGTGGCACCACGGACCTGGTTTTACGTAACATCTTATTATAATTATTATCAATATATGATAGGTAAACTTTCATGTTTTCTTTTTCAGCGGCCCTCAATAAGTCTGTGCATCCCTGAAGTAGAGTCAACATTCCGCAACAAAGCACGATTCACGAGCCTGGGGAAGCGCAACATTGTGGAAAAATCGCTGCTGCCTTCCATGCACACATCGACGCTTGAGCAACACCGCGTGTTGTACACCGATTTGTACATTTTCAATAGAAGCTCGGATAAGAAAGTTTGAAAAATTGACTTTCTTTATTGACTATATTGATACAATTTTGCTGAAATACCGTCTCACCCCGAAATGCGTCTTATAGGCGACGTCTTTAAGATGTCTTTTCCAGATATCTTTCAGATGTCTTTTCCAGACATCTTTCAGCTGTCTTTTCCAGACATCTTTCAGATGTTTTTTCCAGACATCTTTCAGCTGTCTTTTCCAGACATCTTTCAGATGTCTTTTTCCGGGCATCTTTAACATGTCTTTTTCCGGATGTCTTTAAGATGTCTCTCTCCGTAAGCTTTTAAGATGTCTTTCTACAGATGTCTGTAAGACTTCCACAAAGACATCTGTAAGATGTCTATGAGATATCTGTAAGTCATCTGTAAGACGTGTTTCACAGGTCCGTGAGACGTCTTAAAGATGTCTTTGTCACGAATCAGGACATTCAGACGTTCAGACGGAAAACAGACGTGAAATGTATGTCTATAAGATGTCGTGTGCTGTCTGGGGCATTAAAATCTTTTTCTTTCTTTCTTGTCTCTGTGGTGTCTTGTCTTGTTTTATTTATTAACCAAGCCAATTAACATTTTTTCGGTTGCGCAGCGCCAAGTATTTTGAATAAAATATGTATTCGTATTAAAATATTTATTTGTATAAACATATATCTGCTTAATATTATTGAATACATTTTGTTCTTTGTGCAAATAGCCAGTGTGATAATTGGCGCAACTGTTGTATATCATTACTTTTGTAAAGTTAAATATAGCAGATTAATAAATTTATATTAATTTACGACAATGTTTTTAAATGGGATTATATACTTGGCGCTCTTTTTTGTACCTTTTTTTAAAAAAGGTAATTTTGTGGAGATTTCACACATTTTGTAGTAGTGTTTATTGATATCAATCACTTTACGACATTGTTTTTAAATGGGATTTTTTTTATGGGATTATATACTTGGCGCTCTTTTTTGTACCTTTTTTCTAAAAAGGTAATTTTGTGGGGATTTCACACATTTTATACTGTTTATTATGACTGGATAATTTTTTCACCCCCTCGGGTGAATTATTAATATTAAGTGAAATATTATATTGCCATCCAAACTACGCACGCCTGCAAAGCTACCAGACAATTGGATTGGTGGAATTGGTTTAAATTTGAGTTTTCAGACATGAAGCAAACATACAGGAAGCAAACAGAGGATTGAAGCTGAATAAAATCGTTTAATGAATATAATACTATGTCACAATAAATTATTTTCTCTAACGTAGATTATCTGTATATATATAAAATCCACATTTTAGTTACAACTTAACGTAGAACATATAGAAATAGAGTGGCCCTTTGTTATAGTAAATGTTAGAGTCTACAAAATGTGCCCGAAGGAAGTGAGAGCGCAGAATGTCTTGTTGGAGGAAATGTAAATACTAAGGGTAATTTATCGAAAATGAACAAAGAGATTCAGTATTTTTAACACACAAATTATTGGTGCTGGAATAAAATTAAATTAGTATGTTTATTGGTGAATTGAAATATTGTTCATGGGAAACTAATCAAATTAATGAATAGCGTAGGAACTACTGTGGATTTTAATAAAATATTATATTCATAATACTTCAGAGATTTCAAATCTTATGTGAAAATATGTTTCACACAAGTTTGGAAAGTATCGAGGGAGATGCATATTCAGCGCACTTTCTTCACTAATGTGACGTACTCGACATTGCAAGCAGTACACCATAATTTTCTTAACCCTTAACTGGTATACTGTTTTTTTCAAACGTAACTGGTATACTGGCGTCGTGGCAGACCCCAAATAAAAAAGGGCACAGAAACTTGTAAAGTCAACACTTGAAGAACCTCTATGAATATTTTGTTCTTAAGTAATATATAAAATAATAGAAACGTAGAAATTTAAAGTATTACTACAAAGTTAATTATAAATTCAGTTTACAAACTTAGACAACCAAAAGTTTCACAGCGAACTCTGTGTGCCGGGGGTAATGAGTGGCCCCAGGATACCAGTTACGGGTTAAATATCAATGCTACGCTAATTTGAAAAATTTTGTCGATTTACCTTATTTGACAAATTTCAAGAAACTTGTGCGAAACAACCTCCAAGCCTGTGTATCCCCTTCATTTCTGTCCAAGCCAGTGCACCCCCTTCATTTCTGTCCAAGCCTGTGCGTCCCTTACATTTTTATCCAACTCCTCTGCGTCTTCTTCATTTCTAAATATAATATATATAAGCTTTACATAAAATCTCTAAATTGCTGGTATAAAAATATCTAGCAATTTAAATTCAATGCAATTTGTTACAATATATATTATTTTGTGCGAAAGAAGATGCTTCTCTGTCGAAGCTTCTCCGGCAACTTCCAAGTCTGCGACTCTACATACTAAATCAATTTAAAAAATTTTGGCGACTTACCTTGTTAATTAAGATAATAATTCAGTCTCCTATTTGGTGTAAAAACTCGTGACATCTCAAAATTTCGTACAACTTACTCCATTTGACATTTAGCACTTGGTTGGTTATAGTATAACTCCATTTGACATTTAGCACTTGGTTGGTTATAGTATATCTCTGTCTAGCTGTCACAACACAAAATATTTGGTTACACGATTGGCCGAACCCACATCCAATGAACGACGTGCCTGAGAGACATTTCCTCACCCCCCCTTGCCTAGAAGTGTAGGACGATGACGATGAAGATTTCATTTTACGAACATGAAAATCGGCAAATTGCCACTTTACAACGAAATATCTCAGCTCATAATACACGTAGGAACAAAACGAAGACACGTTTCTTATGTAAATCATACCCAGGCTATCCATTAAGACCATTCAAAATCGAATCGGATCAGCCGTTATTGAGATTCGGAAATCTCAGGGTTCAGAATAGCGAGTCATGGCGTAATAGAGACACGGCAGTGCTCGCGCTGCGCATATATATATATATCTAGAGACGCGGTAGCGTCTCGACGCCAAGTACATGAAAAAAGAACACCCTATATGTCGATGTCGCTACCGTGTACCTTTACTCGTCGCGGAGACACTCTAACCTAATTCTGACATTTATACATTAATATCTCATCACGCCTGCAATATTTTGTAAATTTAAAGGCATTTTTCTTATATAAACCGCATATCGGCTTTCGAACAAGACCAATTTCAATAAAATCGGTCCACGCATGACGGAGATATCGTAATATCGTCTAATGGATCTGTCGAAAATGGTACGATTTTTCTTCTTCTGATTCTCCTAGAAATTTTTCGTCATCATCAAACAAACATTACGTATATATATCGTCAATATATCTAGAGACGCGGTAGCGTCTCGACGCCAAGTACATGAAAAACACCCTGTATATGTCGATGTCGCTACCGTGTATCTTTACTCGTCGCGGAGACACTCTAACCTAACTCTGACATTTATACATGAATATCTCATCACGCCTGCAATGTTTTGTAAATTTAAAGACATTTTTCTTATGTAAACCGCATATCGGCTTTCGAACAAGACCAATTTCAATAAAATCGGTCCACACATGACAGAGATATCATAATATTGTTCATGGATCAGTCGAATTTATTAATTTTCGTCTCCTGATTCTCCTTCTCCAAGAAATTTTTCGTCAACATAATACGTATATACGGGTTACACACACACCTTCAGCCAACACATGTATCGTTCTTCGTTCGTCGTCCGCCATTGTACGTACATATATATATATACTATTTTGAAATTTATAACCTAAGTGCTAAGTGTCAAATAAAGTAAGTTGTCCCAATTTGAAATGTCAGGAGTTTTTACACTACATAGGAGACTGAATTATTGTCTCAATTAATAAGGTAAGTCGCCAAAATTTTTTTAATAGATTTCTTATGTAGAGTCGCAGACTTGGAAGTTATCCGGAGAAGATTCGACAGAGAAGCATCTCCTTTCGCATAATAATATATATTGCAAGAAATTGCATTGCATTTAAATTGCCTGATATTTGTATTTGTATATACCAGCAAAATAGAGTTTTTAGGTAAAGCTTATTATATTATAGAAATGAAGGGGACGCACAGGCTTGGATAGTTGAATTGATGATGGGGACGCACAGGCTTGGATGAACAGAAATGAAGGGAATGCACAGGCGTAAAAGTTGTCCGGAGAAGATTAAAAAACCCTGATAACCATCTGCCGGCCATCTGCAAGCAGATGGACGGCAGGGTCTGCCGGGAGAGCGCAGGATCTGCCGGCAGCTGCGGTGCAGTCTACGTCCGCATTCGACTACGGATCTGCCGGCAGAGTCTGCGTGGCAGAGTCTGCCGGCAGATCGACGGCAGATCCGCGGCAGATCCTGCCGCCCGCCTGACACATCCAAGAGCGCCATCTGTAGGCCACAATTATGAAACAATTCCCTACCCATGACGTCACATGGATCTACGCACCAACACAAATGTACCGTCATTGCTGTAGGTGTATCCCTACCTAACCTTTCTAGTACGCGCGGAGAATTGACAGGAATCAGTGAAATGGAGAAATGGATTTTGTAAATAATAATTTTGTTTTTAAAGTAATTGTTTTTTATTCATCTTTCAATATTTACAATTTCTGCTTGTGTTTGTTCTGAAAATAAGTACAATATTAATCTATAATTAAAAGGATGAACGTGGGGAGGTATATTTTATTTCTTATGGTAAGTACGTTTTAAATTGGTGGCGCTGAAAAGTGCCGATTGTTGTTCGTTGCGAACATCGAGAGGTAGTTCCCGTTGGATTCAATTAAAATGGGCACTGAAAAGTACCGTTTGTTTTCTTCGCCAGTAAAAGGAGACACACCTCTCCTTTTAATAGGCATATCCATCCTCTGGAAAATAACTGCGGGTAAGTATTGTTTTCACGTGACAGTAAATTATGACTTTTACTGTCACGTGAAAACAGACCTTCATAGGTCAGCTGCAGTTTCTTCTTCCTCTTCTTCGTTCCAGAAGTTGCGGGGCCTCCTATGGTCCTGGGTTGACGAGGGCTGCGTTCGTGATCCACGCTTTCTGCTGCGAACCCTCTCCTTGGCCGCCTTCAATTCCGCCTGCATCCGTAGTTGGAAATCGCATCTTGTGGGCTTCAGGAACTTGCTGTTGCGACACACACCGTCTGAAAAAGAAATGTATGCAAAATACGTCAGCATCAATGGAACATACAGTAATAGTAACAATAATTCTACGTAAAAAGATGAAAAGTGCTTATTGCTTCGTACCAAAAATCGCCATCGCGATACGAGTGTCGAACAGTGATCTGTGTCCTTCGCGGCCAAACCAAGTAAAGGACGACGTTAAGTCGTCCGGCAGTGCTTCCCTGAAGCAGCACTTGACAGCTCCCTTCAAATCGAATCCCCCCATGCATTCGAAATACGATACCTAAACAAAGCGAGTAAAGATTGATGTAAGTATATATTATATATAAAAGTAAATAAAAGAATAATTTCGTTTTCACTTACGACTTTGGAATAGGTGTCGTCATCGATGTCCTCAAAGCAGTCCACCTCCTGGACTGAGGACAAAGGGAGGACTGCTGGCTTAACGGGCCGGCCAGTGTTATGGGGGGTGGTCTGGATAGATTTTTGAAGACTCATCAAGAGAGTATTCATTCTTCTGCAAACAGAACGGATGGATACGTAACGTATTAATAAACACGATACACGCGATACTTACATTAGCTCTGCCTCGATTCGATTCTGCCCAGCGAGATGTTCCATGCTTCTGTAAACATTAACATTTATAAGAAAATATCCTTACAGTGATATTTTTATAGCAAAAAAAAAAACATGTATATTTACCTATTATCAAGGGGTTGGGTCGGCGCTGTATTATGCTGCAACAGCTCACTCTGGATCACAGTGGCGCGTGCAGACGATGTCCCAGAGTCTGCGGTGTCTTCGAAGAGAGGAACATTGGCGGCATACGTTTCCTGAAACAAAATACCCTGGTTGACAGTAGGAACATTGTTTGATATTGTTGGACCGTCTTCCTGCAAGATCATCGACAGATCCTGGATGTCCTCGTCGATGGTTGTTGCCTGGGGGATCAACGTCCTTCGCTGCTTCGGAGTTTCCTCCTCCGAAGAAGTGGTCTGATAACGCCTGGGCCTCACGATGACGCGTTTCTCCTGCCTGTTCATGTCAGCCTGTAAGGAAAAAAAGTACATATTACGATACGTAGCAAAGGCGTGTGTGTTAGATGTTTCTTCCATTTTACATGCAATATTTTATCCACCAACAATTGTCACCTTTTCCAGATTATATTTGTATGTATCTTAATTGTACTAAACCTCGAGACGAACCTGTGTAACGTACTATTCAATAATTCGAGTGTAACGCGACAAAGGCTTCAACAGTAGAAAACGTGAAAAAATGACCCATGCAGAAACATTCGAACCAAACGATAAAATAACCCTTCACCAGAGATTAACAAGGATACGTGCACATATGGTTGTATTTATGAAGAGCAATACAAAAGAAGAAAATCTAAATATTATAGCACGTCACTCACCAGAAAATAGTCGTAACTTACCAAAATGAAGAGACGAAAAGCTAAAAAGTGTTTTTTTTTTTTTTTTTTTTTTTTTACATGGTGGAAATCCCTAACGGATACCTCACCCCCCCCCCCCCCCCCGTGGGAGGGATAAGATTATGTGGGGCTTGCACCCACTAAAACCACCATGGTGACTGCCTGACGCGAGAAGCTACACAAGGGAGAGGGACTGGCAGCGAGATACATCTAGCGAAAATAAAAGTGGAAGAATTTAAATACTATGGATCTTACGGCTTCTCGCTGTGCGTAATAACAGCAACGATATACCTACGGGGTTCTGAGAGATTTGTGTCAGTGGACATACTACAGCGAAAAGGCATTCTATAACATTTGCCACGAACCTGATCGGGGGAGATATATAAAATTTCAGGACTCAATGTGGCACATTTATATATGCCAAGAGCCGAAGACTTTATGCCGACATCATAAAAATTGTCGACTTCTAAAAATTTTTTGATACCCAAACGATACGAGTCATTGTCCATGCCAATAGTGAAAATTATGCAGATCGAGCCATCGGCTGAGATGCAACAATTATCGCGTACATTTGTGCCTAGAGATATATTATTAAATTCTATCTTACGGTACTGAGAACAATTGGTGTTGTTAGTAAGGGGTCTAGATACGCGAATAGAAAAATCGACATTACAATGAATGTTTGTGCCATGTGATTGTATCTCCCTCATCCTGTTGGAAAATTGTTGGAGAGGAAGAGATGGTTTATTAAGAAATTTTTTAAAAATGGACATATTGTTTTCATAGGGAAAAGCAGAACATGAATCTAAATTACCGAAACGTCTGACATCGTTAGTTAAGTGAAGAAGACCATGGACGTTATAACTATTAAAAGTTGGGCCATATAGTTCTTCGTTACGAAGAACAAATTTCTGCAAAGCTGACTCTGCGAATCTCAAGTGGAGGCTCGATGGAGATTCTACAACTAAAATCCTTATGGCTGCATGTAAAATTAGGAAGTGCTTGTATATTTTATCGTTGAGTACACCATACAGTACAACTGGCCCAGTATATAGAAGGAACTGACGAAACTCAGTCGCCTTATATTTACAATATTCCTCAATAGCTCTGGGACGTCTGGCAAAGTCCAAGGGACAATATTTTGCCAGACTGTTGAGTCTCGTAGATATGACAGAAATGTTCAGTGCGGGCAATTTTGACAAAAATGTGAAGCTTCCAGATACCCACGCGGACAAAAGTTTCTTCATTACGCCCAAGCATACAAGATGCATATACTCGAACGGAACTTGTGAAACCATTCCTATCGGTAGCGATGCCAATGGGCTTGGACCTTCTTTGTGATGGTTCTCGTGTAACCGTTTAGGGTATTCCTCATCGGTACGAGGAGAATGATCTATACCATCGAAGGCATAATGCTTACCGTTCAGGGTACCAGAAACCATACATTTGGAACAAGGATATTGAGACATATGCCCAAAATGATTTAACACGAATGCTCGAGCTGGTGCGTCAGCTATGAAGCATCTCAGACGTATGGGCAACTTACTGCCATGAAAATTTATACCTCCGTTGGATATGATGGCTTCGACGTTTGCAATAAATTTCTCAAAAAAAATATTGGGATCTTGTGGTTTATGGCGACCTTTATAGATTCCTACCACTATTGGCTTTATACGGGGAATATTTGAAATCCTACATTGGATAGGCCAGAACTGAATGGAACCTTTGTCCACACGACATCCATCGGTATGAAAATCTAATTCTAACTCTCTAACAAAAGATACGGACAAAGTATTCGGGAGACTTTTAACAATTTCTGTTTCCAGATCGAAATGAATGTATTCTCCTGGTTCCACGACGAATGTAACAGCAGGATTACGTGGCGTATCGAGAAGTGTTCTAACATCCTGAGGCAACTGAGAAAAACAGGAATGCGTTCGAAGGAGACATAATATGTTATTTCCTTGAACGTGTGTCAAATTGTTATCTACGAAACAAGACGCTAACCGTTGGCGAAAAGATGGCTCAGAGGAAGTAACACAGGACAATGAAACGGTATCGCGGAGATTAGAAACGCGTGACGTTGAAGTAGAAGGACCGGCGTGTTCTACATTTATATCGTGCTTAACACTGAATCTATCGGGGATTAAATTAACAGGAACGGACGAACTACAACCTGCAGATGTGCTAGCAGCATCTTGCACGGTAGAAGTATTATTCGCTACTCTACTGACCGTATTCAATCCGGAACGGTATCGCACGCGTAAGTTCTTTCGCACCTCGCGCATAACCCTCCTTTTTTGTCGCGCCGATAATGCTTGTCCGGGTTTCCGCGACGTAGCCAATTTAAAATTATTAAATTCCATAATTACTTACGCCTTCTGGATATCTCGAATACGCTTCAACAGATTTCGCAGGAAATAAATCACTTGGAATTCCTTAGTACCGCTGTCAATGACTGCCACTTCGGAATGAACGAGAATTCGAAACAAACGCGAACTAGGAAGTAGAGTCCCGACCAATCACGAATGTCGTCAATACGGCACAGCCAATCCGTGGCGTAGTCCACTGTACCGCCAAAATGTACGACCAATCCGAGCGATTCCTTGCTACCTCATAACCAGTGGTACCCTTTGTTCGACGTGGTACCCTTTGTGCTTGAAAAGGATCGCTCGGTCCAACAATATCAAACAATGTTCCTACTGTCAACCAGGGTATTTTGTTTCAGGAAACGTATGCCGCCAATGTTCCTCTCTTCGAAGACACCGCAGACTCTGGGACATCGTCTGCACGCGCCACTGTGATCCAGAGTGAGCTGTTGCAGCATAATACAGCGCCGACCCAACCCCTTGATAATAGGTAAATATACATGTTTTTTTTTTGCTATAAAAATATCACTGTAAGGATATTTTCTTATAAATGTTAATGTTTACAGAAGCATGGAACATCTCGCTGGGCAGAATCGAATCGAGGCAGAGCTAATGTAAGTATCGCGTGTATCGTGTTTATTAATACGTTACGTATCCATCCGTTCTGTTTGCAGAAGAATGAATACTCTCTTGATGAGTCTTCAAAAATCTATCCAGACCACCCCCCATAACACTGGCCGGCCCGTTAAGCCAGCAGTCCTCCCTTTGTCCTCAGTCCAGGAGGTGGACTGCTTTGAGGACATCGATGACGACACCTATTCCAAAGTCGTAAGTGAAAACGAAATTATTCTTTTATTTACTTTTATATATAATATATACTTACATCAATCTTTACTCGCTTTGTTTAGGTATCGTATTTCGAATGCATGGGGGGATTCGATTTGAAGGGAGCTGTCAAGTGCTGCTTCAGGGAAGCACTGCCGGACGACTTAACGTCGTCCTTTACTTGGTTTGGCCGCGAAGGACACAGATCACTGTTCGACACTCGTATCGCGATGGCGATTTTTGGTACGAAGCAATAAGCACTTTTCATCTTTTTACGTAGAATTATTGTTACTATTACTGTATGTTCCATTGATGCTGACGTATTTTGCATACATTTCTTTTTCAGACGGTGTGTGTCGCAACAGCAAGTTCCTGAAGCCCACAAGATGCGATTTCCAACTACGGATGCAGGCGGAATTGAAGGCGGCCAAGGAGAGGGTTCGCAGCAGAAAGCGTGGATCACGAACGCAGCCCTCGTCAACCCAGGACCATAGGAGGCCCCGCAACTTCTGGAACGAAGAAGAGGAAGAAGAAACTGCAGCTGACCTATGAAGGTCTGTTTTCACGTGACAGTAAAAGTCATAATTTACTGTCACGTGAAAACAATACTTACCCGCAGTTATTTTCCAGAGGATGGATATGCCTATTAAAAGGAGAGGTGTGTCTCCTTTTACTGGCGAAGAAAACAAACGGTACTTTTCAGTGCCCATTTTAATTGAATCCAACGGGAACTACCTCTCGATGTTCGCAACGAACAACAATCGGCACTTTTCAGCGCCACCAATTTAAAACGTACTTACCATAAGAAATAAAATATACCTCCCCACGTTCATCCTTTTAATTATAGATTAATATTGTACTTATTTTCAGAACAAACACAAGCAGAAATTGTAAATATTGAAAGATGAATAAAAAACAATTACTTTAAAAACAAAATTATTATTTACAAAATCCATTTCTCCATTTCACTGATTCCTGTCAATTCTCCGCGCGTACTAGAAAGGTTAGGTAGGGATACACCTACAGCAATGACGGTACATTTGTGTTGGTGCGTAGATCCATGTGACGTCATGGGTAGGGAATTGTTTCATAATTGTGGCCTACAGATGGCGCTCTTGGATGTGTCAGGCGGGCGGCAGGATCTGCCGCGGATCTGCCGTCGATCTGCCGGCAGACTCTGCCACGCAGACTCTGCCGGCAGATCCGTAGTCGAATGCGGACGTAGACTGCACCGCAGCTGCCGGCAGATCCTGCCTCCAGATCTGGTTATCAGGGAATAAATAGAAAGACAAAGCATCTGGCTTCGCACATGCTTCTGAAAGTCAAATAAGGTAAATCGACAAAATTATAAATATACCAGCAATTTAGAGTTTTTATAATATATATTGCAACAAATTGCATTGCATTTAAATTGCCTGATATTTGTACTTGTATATACCAGCAATTTAGAGTTTTTATGTAAAGCTTATTTTATATTATAGAAATGAAGGGGACGCACAGGCTTGGATAGTAGAATTGATGATGGAGACGCACAGGCTTGGATGAACAGAAATGAAGGGAATGCACAGGCGTGAAAGTTGTCCGGAGAAGATTAAAAAATAAATAGAAAGACAAAGCATCTTGCTTCGCACATGCTTTTGGAAAGTCAAATAAGGTAAATCGACAAAATTATAAACATTCTAAACTAATTTTATTCCAAAACCAATAAATTGTGTGTTGAAAATATTGGACCTCTTCGTTCATCCTCGTTGAATTATTACCATAGCATTTAAATTTCCAGCAACAAGACTTTCTGCCATACGCTCTCATTTCCTTTGGACACATTTTATAATCTACACTTACTTTAACAAAATGCCACTCTATTTCTATATAGTTGCTACGCTATTCATTATTAATTTTACTAGTTTTCCATTAACAATATTTTTTATACTATACTAAACCAACACCAATAAAAATATTGAATCTCTTCATTCATTTTCGCTAAATTACCATTAACATTTCTTAAATTTCTGCCACAAGACTTTCTATCGCAGATCTTCCCAAGTAGGGGAAATCTGCTTCTGAAACACATGTTTCGGTTCTCCTTCCAACGCTGTGCCTGCGGATAAGGTGGGACGATTTCTACTGTCCTCTCTCTCTGCTTCCTAGCGGCGTTACTGTCTCCTCTGAGAGAGGGAGTGTTGGAGGGAGAACCGAAACATGTGTTTCAGAAGCAGATTTCCCCTACTTGGGAAGGCCTGGATTCTATCGTATGCTCTCATCTCCTTTGTACACATTATGTAGTCTCTATCTACACTTACTATAGCAAAAGGCCACTATTTCTATATAATTTCTATAAAAGTAAGTTCTACGTTAAGTTGTATATACCCATAAAAAACTTCAAAGAAGTAAAAAAATACGCCAAGTACATGAAAAATCAAATAAATCACAAAAAATAGAAGACAATAATAATCACAAAAAGTAGAATCTAGAATTTATCCTTAATTCTGTCGCGTGATAATTCGTAATTTATAATATTAAAAATTATCTAAAGTCAATTCCTACGCAAATTATCTTTGTAAAAAGAAGTGAGATCCCCATAAAAAACTTCAAAAAAGTAAAAAAATACGCCAAGTACATGAAAAATCAAATAAATCACAAAAAATAGAAGACAATAATAATCACAAAAAAAAATAGAAAAAGTATACAATACAAAAAAAGATGTGAAATCAAAATGAGCTGCCAGTACATAAAGGTGCTTTCCAACTGCGCTTAAGATGACACAACTACATACACACAGCTGAAATGCTGTGTTCATACATTCCATTACAATGTATTACATAATATTAAGCAGATATATTTTTATACAAATAAATATTTTAATACGAATAAATATTTTATTCAAAATACTTGGCGCTGCGCCCCGAATTGGTGTTGCTAAACTCAATAAATATGTATAAATTGCATTAATCCTTTTCTTTCTTTCTTGTACGTGCGTGCGCGCGTGCGTGCGTGCGTGCGTGTGTGTGCGTGCGTGCGTGTGCATATGCTACGTATGATATTAGAATTAAATATATGTAGAATAAATCTGACTGCGTTTCTAATATGTGTATGTATATGTATTTTATATTGTAATGGAGTTGTTGTAAATTATTAATTAATACTAAGGCAATTAATATTTTTTCGGTTGCGCAGCGCCAAGTATTTTGAATAAAATATTTATTCGTATTAAAATATTTATTTGTATAAAAATATATCTGCTTAATATTATGTAATACATTCTAATGGAATGTATGAACACAGCATTTCAGCTGTGTGTATGTAGTTGTGTCATCTTAAGCGCAGTTGGAAAGCACCTTTATGTACTGGCAGCTCATTTTGATTTCACATCTTTTTTTGTATTGTATACTTTTTCTATTTTTTTTTGTGATTATTATTGTCTTCTATTTTTTGTGATTTATTTGATTTTTCATGTACTTGGCGTATTTTTTTACTTTTTTGAAGTTTTTTATGGGTATACAGTCAACCCTCCTATAACGCGGTACTTTCATAACGCGGTTTCCATATAACGCGGAGCAAAAATTGCGACAGTCCTCCTATAACGCGGTACTCTCATAACGCGGTTTCCATATAACGCGGTACTCTTATAACACGGTTTCTTTATAGTAATACAACTTAATTAGCTTAAGCAGTCTCCCTATAGCATGAATTTTTCTAATTCACTTTTACGGTTGAAATTAATAGGCAATTCCCCTGATTTTATGCATGTACATCAACATTTTTCAATTTCATTTGCCAGGGAATTCCCCTGCCATTGCCGAAATGATGCAGCATTGCTATTTTTTATCAAAACTAAAGGTGCGTCTACACGACGACACTTTTGTGTCTAGATCAAGTGTCTTTTGTGTTTAGCTAGGGCTAGTTATTGCAGTGTTATCAGTCTAGCTCTAGCTGCAACTCCCGCAACGACAGGTCAAATTCAGTGTCGCGGACTCTAAGCAGTTTCCAATCTTCCGGAACTTTTTTTGATTGTCGTATATACTTGATCTAGACATAAAAGTGTCGTCGTGTAGACGCACCTTTAGTTTTGAAATATGTAACCATATATTTATTGCCTTTTGTAGAGTAAACCCTCCTATAATGCGGTTTTCTCAAAACGCGGTTTCCATATAACGCGGTACGAATTAATCTGGTTTCTACTAATTATGAATTTCTTAAAACGCGGTTTCCATATAACACGGTACACAGTCTCTATATAACGCGGTACGAATTAATATGATTTGTGCTATGTAATTCTAAGTTTCTTATAACACGGTTTCCATATAACGCGGTACGAATTAATCGCGTTATAGGAGGGTTGACTGTATATATACGCGTTATGCGCACACCTTCAGCCAACACATGTATCGTTCTTCGTTCGTCGTCCGCCATTGTACGTACATATATACAGGGTCATCCGTTAAAACTGCAACCTACGCGCGCGCGAACAGGTAAATTTGGCAACACCGCCTCACGGACGCATTCCACTACAACCATGCGCCGATACTTCCGCCACCTATGAGCCAATGATGAAAGTGTAGAGTCTTTTAGGTGCCAGTAGAGAGCGTGGGTGCTTTTGGCTTTCGCCTGAGAATATTAAATTTGACGTAGCAGACGGGTAAGAGAACGGTAGCCATTTTAAGAGTGCAACCGCGCCGATCCCGTTATCTACGAATGCAATGGTCCAGCAGCGATATTAGCCCAGAGTTGGGCAAAATGTAATTTAATTACAACTTACAAATTACGATTAAACTGTAATTGTGTAGTTGATTACACATTATTTTCTGTAATCGTCAATTTATCTGGTTGATAAAAGTGTGGTCAACCACCTACATTAACGATTACACAAAATAATGTGTAACCAACTACACAATTACATTTTAAATCGCAATTTGTAAGTTGTAATTAAATTACATTTTGCCCAACTCTGGGCTAATATCGCTGCTGGACCATTGCATTCGTAGATAACGGGATCGTGAGGGGGAAGGAACAACAAACATATCCGATTCAATAAACATATCAGCCATTGCACCCCAAATCGCCCACAATTTCACACATTTATGCTGGCTTATCGGCGGCATTGCCTTTAACTCTTGAAGACTCTAGCGAGAGGATAACCCGTTACCTGCTTTCCTGATTCCATAACCGGGTTGGAGACATGAAAATATTGTATTGTCATCTGAACTACGTATGTGTGACAAATTTCAAGTCGATCGGACATGTGGAAGTGGGTCAAAATTAGCTTACAAGATTTCATCCTCACAAACTAACTAACAAACTCACAAGTGAAGCTAAATAAAAGCTTGTAATATTAGCTAAAGTGAATTAGAATTTCGACCGTAAATTTTTCAAAATTTTAAAAGTAAATGATATCGGCGCATTGATTCGGAAAATTGACCGAATCAATGCGCCGATATCATTTACTTTTAAAATTAATATTAGCATTTTGGAAGGATATTGTAATACAATAATTTTGGTCCCACAAACTCTCAATGAGACAGTTGAGCTAAGAACTCTAGGAACGCGCGACCGACGACGTGACCGGGAGTTGGGCTATCGGGCGGTTCGTAGCACTCAGTCATCGGAGGGCTTGGAAACCGGAGCTTCGGAGCGGGCTGGCAAAATACGGACGAGATCTCAATACCTCCAGATTCTCTTCAAATTCCCGACGAGAGTTTTGAATTTGCTTCGACCTTTATTCGAATTAAGATGTTCTGGAAAGACTTGAACAGTTTAGTCAGTTTAGTTAATACTTTTAAAATAAAAGTATTAATTGTTGAATAAAATTATTTTCAGTGTCCCTTTTATCGCGGAATCAATTTAAGGAAAATATAATGATAGGCTTGTAAGAGAAATTGAATGTTGAAACGTGCGAGAAGCCACTTCTCGTATCGGCCCGGCGTTCGAAGCTGTCAGCGAGCGCTGGACAGCGGTGATGCCCGACCAGCTTCGAGAATTTTCGGATGGTCTCTTTCAAATTAACGTCGCAAAGAGCTATTCGGAATTTCCCGGATCAGATTACTGTAACGAGGTTTGCAAACAATGTGTCGACTGGTCTCGTACCCGGCTCAATTTCACAAATTTTTGGCGTGTGAAAGCCACCATAGTGGCGTACATCGGGCTGAAGAATGTGGTTCCAAGTTGGAACACGTTATTTCATACGTTATTACGCTACTGCTTCAATTTCAAAAAGAATGTGGGTTAGTCCATTGTTTGCTCTCACTGCCACGATCAACGATATTACGTATAAAATTAGTTTGCAGGATTGAAATCCCGTTTCGTTAAAAGTGGTCCGATTTAATTTTTTTTGTCAATTTAATCGGGAGAATACAAGGAATCCATTGCTGTCATTTTCATATTGATATGATGAAAAATGAAGAAATTCCGTTTCTGCATAATCGATGACACATCGCCGAGCATTCTCGCGCTGCAGATTAGTCGGGTGAACGATACAATGTCGCTCGGCTCGAGGAGCCGACGGCTTCGATCAAAGGCGCTCAAGGCTCGCCAAGCTTGAAATAACTTTCGGACATGAATATAAATGAAAGGGAGAGCATTATTCGAAGCTTCGGATGAATTCCCGTCGAATGAAAACATTATTTACAGCGCTTCGAATAACAAATAACTCCGGGTTATTTATATTTGATGAGTTTCAATTAAAATTTCTTCCTTTTATTCGAAACCAATTTTTTATTTAAAATAATTGTTTGCCCATCTCTGATTCCAACTACCACTAATGCAGGCTGGGGAAGGTACCCTTCCATGCGGCCGCCCGGTCTGGTGAAAATGCGCAGGCTGGATGCGCGTGATTATTATGCGGTCCTTTCTTCGAAGTGACAGAAAATATAACCTATATGCTGCATGACAATAAATGTTTATTGGCTATTTCGGTCTTCTACGCTACATTTGTCAACTATGTATGACTTAACATTCCTCCAAAATATTATTATTACGCCGCAACAGTATCTTTATGAAATCAGGTATAGCA
Source organism: Andrena minutula (assembly GCA_929113495.1). Lineage (NCBI taxonomy): Eukaryota > Metazoa > Arthropoda > Insecta > Hymenoptera > Andrenidae > Andrena > Andrena minutula. The sequence continues at coordinate 44,948,364 of OV815993.1, read as the reverse complement.
TATAGGTTATGTTTTCTGTCACTTCGAGGATAGAAAATCCGCTCCTCGAGGCCAGAAAATCCGCTCCTCGATGACAGAAAACCGGCTCCTCGAAGTGACAGAAAACATAACCTATATGCTACATGACGATAAATGTTTATTGGCTATTCCGTTCTTCTACGCTATATTTGTGAACTTTGTATGACTTAACATCCTTCCCAAAAAAATTATTATTACGCCGCAACTGTATCTTTATGAAATCTGGTATAGAATAGTATAGGTTATATTTTCTGTCACTTCGAGGAGGGGAGCACATAATAATCACGCGCATCCAACCTGCGCATTTTCATGTACCATTCCAAAAGATGACATAAACAGAAGCCACTACAGGCGTGGCGTTTAACAGCTAAAGGGTTAAAACATTCAGGCACAAAAATTGTAGAAAAAATTCAAAGACTGCTAGAAACAGCGGCACATCCCATTAGTTACCTCTTACTTCCTATCTGTAGTGCATGCACTACATTGAGGATAAAAATCACGAAAAAGGAAACAGGAGTATTAGATTCTGAGGCTGCAGAACTAATACATAATTGAATAGAAATTTAATTCCTCAATTTGTGAAAGTAATGATACAGGGACAACTAGCCTATTGCTTATCGGCGCCATGAATTTTAAAAAGAGCATTGTACAAAGTATTTAAATAAACAGTTTGCAAAAGCTTCTCGCAACAATCAAGGTTAAAAAATTGAGAAAAAAAATTAAGTAAACGTAAAATTTGGCAAATTTTCCACCATTAGAAAGGGATAATTTGTCCCCATTTTATGGCGCAAATTGCATTCCGATATCTTTTGTAGTTCAAAAATTATGTGAAAACAGCCCCAAATTCTTCGACCAGGGCCACTAACGCGCGTCAGCGCGGTCTAGTACAGAGTTGGGCAAAATGTAATTTAATTACAACTTACAAATTACGATTAAACTGTAATTGTGTAGTTGATTACACATTATTTTCTGTAATCGTCAATTTATCTGGTTGATAAAAGTGTGGTCAACCACCTACATTAACGATTACACAAAATAATGTGTAACCAACTACCCAATTACATTTTAAATCGCAATTTGTAAGTTGTAATTAAATTACATTTTGCCCAACTCTGGGCTAATATCGCTGCTGGACCATTGCATTCGTAGATAACGGGATCGGCGCGGTTGCACTCTTAAAATGGCTACCGTTCTCTTACCCGTCTGCTACGTCAAATTTAATATTCTCAGGCGAAAGCCAAAAGCACCCACGCTCTCTACTGGCACCTAAAAGACTCTACACTTTCATCATTGGCTCATAGATGGCGGAAGTATCGGCGCATGGTTGTAGTGGAATGCGTCCGTGAGGCGGTGTTGCCAAATTTACCTGTTCGCGCGCGCGTAGGTTGCAGTTTTAACGGATGACCCTGTATATATATACTATTTTGAATTTTATAACCTAAGTGCTAAGTGTCAAATAAAGTAAGTTGTCCGAATTTGAAATGACACGAGTTTTTACACTAAATAAGAGACTGAATTATTGTCTCAATTAATAAGGTAATCCGCCAAATTTTTAATAGGTTTCTTATGTAGAGTCGCAGACTTGGAAGTTGTCCGGAGATGGTTCGACTGAGAAGCATCTCCTTTCACACAAGTTTCTGGATATTTGTACCATGAATGTACAAAATAATATATATATATTATAACAAATTGCATTGCTTTTAAATTGCTAGATATTTTTATACCAGCAAATTAGAGTTTTTATGTAACGTTTATATTATATATTATAGAAATGAAGGGGACGCACAAGACTCCGATAAAAATGACGCACAGGCTTGGATGAATAGAAATGAAGGGAATGCACAGGCGTGGGAGTTGTCTGGAGAAGATTAAAATATAAATAGAAAGACAAAGCATCTTGCTTCGCACATGCTTCTGGAAAGTCAAATAAGGTAAATCGACAAAATTATAAATATACCAGCAATTTAGAGTTTTTATAATATATATTGCAACAAATTGCATTGCATTTAAATTGCCTGATATTTGTACTTGTATATACCAGCAATTTAGAGTTTTTATGTAAAGCTTATTATATTATAGAAATGAAGGGGACGCACAGGACTTTGATATAAATGAAAGGGACGCACAGGCTTGGAAGTTGTCCGGAGAAGATTAAATAAATAGAAAGACAAAGCATCTTGCTTCGCAGATGCTTCTGGAAAGTCAAATAAGGTAAATCGACAAAATTATAAACATACTATATATTGTAACAAATTGCATTGCATTTAAATTGCCTGATATTTGTATTTTTTATATACCAGCAATTTAGAGTTTTTACGTAAAGCTTATTATATTATAGAAATGAAGGGGACGCACAGGCTTGGATAGTAGAATTGATGATGGGGACGCACAGGCTTGGATGAACAGAAATGAAGGGAATGCACAGGCGTGAAAGTTGTCCGGAGAAGATTAAATAAATAGAAAGACAAAGCATCTTGCTTCGCACATGCTTCTGGAAAGTTAAATAAGGTAAATCGGCAAAATTATAAACATACTAAACTAATTTTATTCCAAAACCAATAAATTGTGTGTTGAAAATATTGGACCTCTTCGTTCATCCTCGTTGAATTATTACCACAGCATTTAAATTTCCAGCAACAAGACTTTCTGCCATACGCTCTCATTTCCTTTGAACACATTTTATAATCTACACTTACTTTAACAAAATGTCACTCTATTTCTATATACCCAGATAGCCACGTCCGTATTTGCAGATTTTGCTCAACGCCTGAGTACAAATGTTTGTGGCAGAAAGACTACAGATTTGATACAGTATTTGTTATATTCGATGATGAAAGCAGACTGACAGCAGAAAGCCGACAGATTGTGCTGCCTTAACCTGAGAGCAGATTGGCGGCAGGGTCTGCTGATACAATTTAATGGCAGGAATCGAGCAGACCCTGCGCAGCGCGATCTGACGGCAGATTGGTGTCAGATACAGAGCAGATTCTGTTGACATAGCCTGCGGGCAGTTTGACGGCAGATACTGCGGCGAATCTGCTAATCCAATTTAATGTCAGAAATCGAGCAGACCCTGCGCTCCGCGATCTGACGTCAGATAGGCAGCAGAAATACAGCAGATTCTGCTTACATAGCCTGCGAGCAGTTTGGCGGCAGAAAGTAAGGAGAGTCTGCTGGTACAATTTAATGGCAGAAATCGAACAGACCCTGCGCACCGCGATCTGACGTCAGATAGACAGCAGAAATGCAGCAGATTCTGTGTACACAGTCTGCGAGCTGTTTGGCGGCAGACACTGCAGAGAATCTGCTGATACAATTTAATGGCAGAAATCGAGCAGACCCTGCGCTCCGCGATCTGACGTCAGACAGGCAGCAGAAATACAACAGATTCTGCTTACATAGCCTGCGAGCAGTTTGGCGGCAGAAAGTAAGGAAAGTCTGTTGATACAATTTAATGGCAGGAATCGAGCAGATCTTGCGCTCCGCGATCTGACGTCAGATAGGCAGCAGAAATACAGCAGATTCTGCTGACATAGTTCACGACACGACCCCGCCAGGGCGCGATTGGGCGAGCGTTTCTCGCTTGCGAAATAGCACCGTCGCGGGAATAAGTGGCCGAGGGCTTGATCATTCAGGGCTCTCGAGTACGACTCGTATTTGCCGGCATTCCACTGCGGAGTATATATTTGGTATACCCGTCTGTAAGGGCGGTATTATCAGTCGTTGCTGAAGACGAAGATCGTCTTAAGCATCCGGCATCCTTTATTAATCTATTAGACTAGTAGAAGATGCCGCATGCTAAAAACTAAAAAACTATTGATGATAATACCGCCCTAAGACGACTGAATAAATAGTAGTTACCATTAATTCTTTTTTATTTGGAAGAACTGTCTTTCAAAGTTTAAATCATTATTTTGAGCCGACCTGGCATTCAATTCACTAACAACTTGCTAAGTAAAACATTAAAAATGTTATAGTACCCGTTTAAATACATGGTTTACCAACTTTTCTTTCTTCCATAAAATATGGTAGGAATCAGATCTTTCAAGTCGGTCTTATAAACGTGTTCTATATATTATTTACGCTAAAGACTTTCGCACTGTTTTTAAATCTATACTATTATATAAAATTGCTACTATGGCCGACATCAGGATCTGCTTGATTTCTGCCGCCAATTTGCGGGCGGTTTTTGTCAGCAAGATCTGATCGAAATCTGACATCAATCTGCGGTCAGATCCTGATGTCAGGCTCTGACCGCAGAACCATAGTCAAATGCGGACATAATAGGCACCGAATCTGACGTCAGAATCTGCTCTGTATCTGACACCAATCTGCCGTCAGATCGCGCTGCGCAGGATCTGCTCGATTTCTGCTCTCAATCTGCGGTCAGCCACGGCAGCAAGATCTGATCGAAATCTGACATCAATCTGCGATCAGATCCTGATGTCAGGCTCTGACCACAAAACCATAGTCAAATGCGGACATAGTAGGACCCGAATCTGACGTCAGAATATACTCGAATCTGACATCAATCTGTCGTCAGACTGCAGTCAGTTTGTTTACTGGGTCCCTACGCAAATTATCTTTGTAAAAAGAAGTGAGATCCCCATAAAAAACTTCAAAAAAGTAAAAAAATACGCCAAGTACATGAAAAATCAAATAAATCACAAAAAATAGAAGACAATAATAATCACAAAAAAAAATACAAAAGTATACAATACAAAAAAAGATGTGAAATCAAAATTAGCTGCCAGTACATAAAGGTGCTTTCCAACTGCGCTTAAGATGACACAACTACATACACACAGCTGAAATGCTGTGTTCATACATTCCATTACAATGTATTACATAATATTAAGCAGATATATTTTTATACAAATAAATATTTTAATACGAATAAATATTTTATTCAAAATACTTGGCGTATTTTTTTACTTTTTTGAAGTTTTTTATGGGGTATATATATACTTGGCGCGAGACACTGCCGTGTCTCTTGATAATTAGCCCAAGGTGCATACTGCGCACCTCCCTTCATACCGTAAAATATTATATAAGCGGGGCAAGGTCCATGCCGCGCGTACACCCCGCAACCCCTTGTAAAATCATATAAATATAAGGGCTTCGAAACAGAGGTCCTCTTTCAACGAAATATCCTTCGGCGAAAGGAAGCTCTCTTTGGACGAAAACCATTTAAGTAAAGGTCTCGTCAGTCAAAGTATTCTTAAAACTGTAGCCTCGGGATTTGGTAAGGAGTTTGGAAAATTTCTGGACAGACGAAATTTATTCGTATTAGGAGGGAGTACATGGTTGGTTGGAAGGAAGGGGCTACAAATTTCCGTAAATCAGACATTGTGTCTCGCTGAATCTATACAATTTCAATTGTTATTATGTACGAGGTGCATATGGTACATGATTTTAATCTAATGAGGCGTCCAGGAGTTACTCTGTACTCTCCCGTTCGATTGGCGTCCAGGTATTGTCACCGAACTCTCCATAACGAACAGGCGTCCAGGAATAATCTCCCGTACTCTCCTCTCTCAACGATAGGGTATTCAGGAAAGGGACTTTGTACTTTCGCGGTTCTAATCTACCGAGGCGTCCAGGAGTTACTCTGTACTCTCCTCGTTCGGTAGGCGTCCAGGTATGATCGCTGTACTCTCCATACCGAACAGGCGTCCAGGAATAATCTCCCGTACTCTCCTCTCTAGTCTACTGAGGCGTCCAGGAGGTCCATCTGTACTCTCCCGTTCGATTGGCGTCCAGGTATTATCGCCGTACTCTCCATATCGAACGGGCGTCCAGGCATATTCTCCCGAACTCTCCTCTAGTTCTAAAGAGATGCTCTGTACTCTCTCGACCAGTAGGCGTCCAGGTATTATCGCCGTACTCTCCATACCGGTCGAGCGTCCAGGAACACCCTAAGTGCCTAGTCCCTCCAGCAGGCGTCCAGGTATTATCGCCGAACTCTCCTGCCGGAGTCTCTCCAGCGAAGAAGAATTTGCCTTTGCGGTCCTCTAATTTATACCCGATCGTTGCTATCCGCGGCCGCCGAAATCAACAACGCGTTGTCAAGCGCGGGTCTCGCGAGACGCGCTTCCGCGCCCGCACGTCTCTCCTCTCGGGCGGCCTACAAGCGTGTCCGCGAAACGTCTGGATGGTCAGCGTCTCTCATCCGCCTTTTCTGCATGCTACAAAACTAAATTCAATCATCTTCAACAACCAAGCATTGTAAGAGATTATAACTACCATTAATACCACTGTATATCACCATCATCCATACTAGTTATTCATATTCTTATTGTTTCATATTATTTCATATCGCAACGTTTATTGCGCTCATTGTCTTGCTATTTGTATTGCTTTTCACATTATTTCGTATTGCAACGCTTATTGCGCTCATACTATTGTGTATTGCTATTTGTATTGCTTATTAACGCTTATTGCTTAAATCATCCTAGCTTATTAATATATATATTGTATTTCATGTTCATATTCATAACTTATAACTACTATATAAATACTATGTTCATCGCAACCCATTATTATAAACTCTAATAACCTGCACAATAACAGTGCATGGCATATCACTAAAAAGCTACAAGGTGAATAAACAGTTTTACCTTAAATCACGCTTCGAATTATTGTGTCTATCCCTCGACTACGAAGATCCCGAAATCCAAACAGGCTGCCGGAACAGCTGATTACGGGCAACGACCGCGGAAAGCATCACGGTGTTTACTAACTTACTTTCGTATAGATTTCGCTCAACCGCATGACTAGTCGAATTTCGAAGAGTTATTACGTGTGTCTTTTTCCATAATGCAACGGTAAAGCCTATTACCGAGATAAACCAAAACAAGTGCTCTAACGGGTGTCTCCCCGGTGTGTAGTCACTTATTAAACCTTCCCTGGTCGCTCAGCGTGTAGGATTCAAGATCCTCGCCTAAATTCCTTCCACCCCAGCGTGTAGGATTCAAGATCCTCGCCTAAATTCCTTCCACCCCAGCGTGTAGGATTCAAGATCCTCGCCTAAACTCCCTCTACCCTTAGCGTGTAGGATTCAAGATCCTCGCTTAAAATCCCTCTACCCTCAGCGTGTAGGATTCAAGATCCTCGCCTAAACTTCCTCTACCCTCAGCGTGTAGGATTCAAGATCCTCGCCTAAATTCCCTCAACCCCACCGTGTCATTGTCCCCTAAGACCTTCACCCGGGACGTGACAAGCACTTTTTCAGCATGCATTTATTTTTATATCACCGTAATAAAAATAGTTTATCTAATAAATATCAAATAACAATTTACATTCATTACTTCGCAAGATATACTTTCCTTATACAATATGTTCGATAGCAGTCGAATACCTTTTTTGATGAGTTACAGATCTAGGCAATTTTCGTATGATGTTGTGTGAAACAATATTTAATTAATATTGCTTAAACTTTTATTTCAGGCAACATGTAATTTCGATATTGAAATAAAATCATTCCTTTCAAATTTGTTCCATTTCAAAATAAAAGAATAAATTGTTTTTTCCCAGACAGCACACAACGACTTCAAGACGTTAATTTTACGTCTGTTTTACGTCTGAACATCTGAATGTCGTGATTCGTGACAAAGATGTCTTTAAGATGTCACGCGGACGTGTTAAAGACATCTTTAACACGCCCATAAGACATCCTAGAGATGTCTGTCAAAAGAGATCTTAAAGACGTCCGTAAGAAGCAATCTTAAAGCAGGAGCGGCGCAAGGATTTACAAATTTTTGCACCATTTGCATGGAATATTAAACATATAGTAACGCAATTATCGTGCATTTGTTTCGTCAATTTTTCTTCAATACAATTATATGACAGTGTGTGAAATGAGTCTAGAGGCCGAATGGTGATATTTTAGGTTAGGTTGTAGAGCAGCACTTATGCTGAACCACAGCCGACTCTAGTACTAGCCGTGCTGAAGGTAAAATGGCAACACCGCGAGAGTCCGGCTTCGATATATATATATATGTATATCTACAGGGTGTTACTCTACCTATAGTCAATACTTTGGGGGGTGATTGTACAGGCATATATAAGTCGAAAATCAAGAGTGACGAAATTGCGGTAAATGCTTCGTTTATTAATTATCGATGGTTAAAGATTGGCGTCTGGATCGCCTGAATCAGCCTGAATGACGGCAACCCAACGGACAGCGGGCCGCGCGAGGCAGGCCAGCCAAGGGGCATGCAGTGGCGGCGGTTGCGTGACGGATTTGCCATGTAGAGTGCATACTTACTTACCTACCTCGCCGAAACTGTGACATACGGTACTTGCAATAATTTATGAAAAGACGCAAACGTTGTTCGGCATTAAACCTGCCTACTCGTAAAAATCCACAAGGGCATATCAAAACCCGCCCAACGGGATTCTCAAGTAGAGAGGGTGAATGCCATTGCCTTTGAAAATATTGCCCTCAAAAATCACCCACACGGCCATCCAAAGCACCGCGATTGTCCCATCCGCGATTGTTCACTTAATTACACACACGCACCACGATTAGTTTTCTCGCGAGTGTACATGTCTTCACGCACCGCGATTGTCCCGTCCGCGATTGTTTACTTAATTACACACACGCACCACGATTAGTTTTCTCACGAATGTCCATGTCTTCACGCACCGCGATTGCAGTCTGTGCTCGCGTTGACGACAGTCGTCAAACTGAGGAGACCTTGGCCAAATCCCTGCGCGAAGGACACGAACAACGTTACGAATAAACAACCTACATACAATGTATTGCTACACCTTCGCCGAGTGGCTCAAGCGATGATACACAGCTTAAGGCTCGAATAGACTGGGCGATAATCGCCGGCGACTTTGTCGCCGGAGTCGCTGGCGAGTCGGTGGGATAACCGACTTGTCTCCAGCGACTTGTCTCCGGCGACTTTTATTCGGCGACTTGTGTCCGACAAGTTGTGTCTGGCGACTCGTCCTTCAAAGGTTAAGAGATACGAATATACCTGGGAAAGTCGCCGGATACAAGTTGCCGGCGACTTGCAACAATCGCTGTGGGATACAGCAACTCGACCCTTGCCTTAAACGGCCTTCTAGAAACGACTGTTGGCCACATGTTCCCGAAAAACTGTATTCAAGTGGTCGGTGAGCAACATCGCCCGAGTGTCTAGTGCCTGTATTCTGTTTCCCGTTCCGAATGGGAAACATCGCCGACTCTGTGGCAACACACCACACATATATATGTATATAGGGTAAGTCGGGGAGAGATGGCCCACTTTTTTGAAAAATCAGCACACCGTAAATTTAGTGGTTTTATAAAGGACAAAAATATATTTGCAAAAGGAGCGTGATCGAGCCATCTCACCCGGAATTACTCTACATCATATAGTAGATGTATACGTTAAAAATGTACTATACGATGTACTTCAATACTTTACAGTTAATTATCAATTTCTTCTTTTTTTTCTTCAACACGCCCCGTATTGTTCTTAATCTGTACAATATCACTAACTTTTTTCTCGATGTAATGCATCGCAACTACGCATCGATGTTTTCTTTAACATCGAATACTTCTGCGTTTTGAATTAATTAACAGGCCATAAGTAGTGAAATAAAAAAAAAAACCGAAAAGAATAATTTAGAATAATACCCATTTATTATCATTACAATACCAGTATTTTATTTAAATGTCCCAGGGTTCTTTCTGTAGGCATAGTAACAGTAATAGTTTGCTCAATCGTTTAATCTCCAGCAAAGAAATGGATTGGACGGTAAACGATTCAACAAACTATTACTTTTACTACGTCTACAAAAGGAACACTGGGACATTTAAATAAAATACTGTTATAGAAATGATAATAAATAGATTTGATTCTGAATTGTTCTTTCCATATTATTTTTGCTACAATATCAAACATATCGAATAAAGAGTGACCCGAAAGTGAGGCCTTTTTTAGTCTTTTTTATTTTCGAACTGAATTTTGTGCCAAATGATAGCTTATGATGAGACATAAATCACAACAAATTTTCAAATTGAGGTAACAATTAGTTTGTGAGATATGGGAGGTGAAAGAAGTGAAAATTCATTAACGCGTCAGCCCATACGCTTCGATGTATGGACTTTTATGTCATTCCGATAATTTAGATAATTACTTCCATGGGTTTTGCTGACTGCTAACAACGAATTTGAACTTAGTGATTCAGCGGTTGACAACGCTACCTGCGCGTCCGAAGTCACCATGTATACCACCCATTATCGACATCTGGTAGACAAATGTTTCCCAACGAACACTTCGAGAACAAGCTATTGCCTAGTCGTAAAGAAATGATGAAATTTCGCTTCAAAAATACTAAATTGCCAGCTGTAAAATATAACTGAATTCGGACGCGCAGGTAGCGTTGTCAACCGCTGACTCACGGGACAATACGGTCATAAACGGTACGCTTCTCGATACCGCTGATGTACGTAGCATTTGTGACGGTAATAATTATCCAGCCTTTGAGGCTGCAACTGCTGGCGTAAACCATTGGTAGGTATCTGTTTCAAGAGGCAGTGGCTACTGCGAGCCACCCGTGGCGCAAACACGACCACGCTCGGTGTTTTCTATTCGAGCAGTTTTCTTCCAGTGGAAATCAGTAAATTTGCAAGCGCAATATCTCGAAAATCAGTTAAAATGAAGTGTACACATTATAGGTTATTGAATTTGTTTAGGAACTTATTATCAAGTGATCTCTAAAAAGAAAATAGTTCCATTTAAAAACCCGAACTTGACTATCCTATCTGTTAAAATAATAATCGAAGAAAAGTATCGTATGCGCTAATAATTTTATCCCCCCCCCCCCCCCCCCCCGAAGCATGCAGTTGAATATAAACAATTTTTTGTATTTCCGATACGTTGGGAACCATCCAGCTGTTTACTGTTCCCGTGGATACCTGCGTATTAACGAAAAGTCGCATTTTTTTCACAGCGAATAATCTTTAAATTCTTAAAGACTGCGAAGGTACGATCTTAATTGCCCTTTGAAAATCTGGCAATCAGATATTTTAGCTATTGACGGATCCATGGCTGCTAAATAGAGTTTGGAATGGATGCCGAAGGGTCTTGGTCATAAGCTGGGGGACACAAGTTGCCGAGTCGCCAGACACAAGTCGCTGGATACCAGCCGCTCGGTAAAAGTCGCTGGAGACAAGCCGATGCATCCCAGCGAGTCGCCAGGCGACCCGCTGGAGTCGCTGGCGACAAAGTTGCCGGCGATTATCGCCCAATATTAGCGATTATCGACAATATTCGAGCCTTTATGCGATAAATTAAATTCTTTATTCTTCATGGAATCGATAGGTATGGCAGTGACACCAATGGATTCCCTATGTTTTTCCGATGAAAATCATACCAAATGTAATGTAAATCGGATTACTTTTAACGAAGCTAATTTTACATGAGGCCCGCGTGTGCCTGTGCTAGAGAATCACAGCTGTTTCGCACGGCCAGTCAATGCCTCCGATGAGACCGTTCCGCGCTGAGTTTCGTGGCCTCCGACCGCGACGCTCGAGATCAGGGGGCCATACAATGATACGCACTAGAAAGCGACGAATCTGAAATTATTCTGTATTTCTCATCAGATCTTTGCGAAAGTGGCGTCGATCGATTCCTTATGGAAAAACATAGAGAATCCATTGGTGTCACTGCCATACCTATCGATTCCATGAAGAATAAAGAATTTAATTTATGGCATAAGCTGTGTATCATCGCTTGAGCCACTCGGCGAAGGTGTAGCGATACATTGTATGTAGGTTGTTTATTCGTAACATTTTTCGTTTCCATCGCGCAGGGTTTTGGCCAAGGTCTCCTCACAAGGGACGTTCGGCAACCCGAAAATTCAGAAAATTCTGAAACTCGGTGTGCAAGTAGAGTAGTCCATCCGTAATACAACCCTATTTTTTGTTGGTGCCATAATGCAATTTTTATGGGGGAAATCACCCCTTGAAAATAATTCAGAATTTTCTTTTCCGTGGAATATCTCGAGAATGGTGAGAGATATCGAAAAGAAGTTTAAACAAAAGTTGCATCCTTCTTTTATATCTACAAAACCGCGGAAAAATAATTTTCGAAAAATCCATATTTTTCAAGTTACCCCCACCACCAACCCTCAAAATTAAGTTTTTGTATTTTTTAAATATAAGCTGAAATACCTCTGGATAATCTCTTTTCATACATATAAGTGATTTATGTGTTATATTTTTTTTTGCAAACGAATAGAGGCGAATAAAGCCTCTATTACCGAATTTGAAGTCCATTTGGGCAGTTTCCATTAATAACATGGTTTCTTAAAGCCATATTTAGATTATTATTTATGTAAAGTTCAGACAGCTTTCAATTACCTATTTAAGCAGTACGCACCTAAAATTGCATCAAAGGTAAAACTCGTTAAAACTAATCAGTGACGTGCATGAATCAGTATGATAACAGCACATTCGTACATGCATTACTTGAAGTGTAATCTTATTAGGCTATTTCGGAAACCACACGAACAATTAATAATGCGTGAAGATTTACAATGACTTTGCAAAATACATATGTTATCAAGAGACACGGCAGTGTCTCGCGCCAAGTATACCCCATAAAAAACTTCAAAAAAGTAAAAAAATACGCCAAGTACATGAAAAATCAAATAAATCACAAAAAATAGAAGACAATAATAATCACAAAAAAAAAAATAGAAAAGTATACAATACAAAAAAAGATGTGAAATCAAAATGAGCTGCCAGTACATAAAGGTGCTTTCCAACTGCGCTTAAGATGGCACAACTACATACACACAGCTCAAATGCTGTGTTCATACATTCCATTACAATGTATTACATAATATTAAGCAGATATATTTTTATACAAATAAATATTTTAATACGAATAAATATTTTATTCAAAATACTTGGCGCTGCGCCCCGAATTGGTGTTGCTAAACTCAATAAATATGTATAAATTGCATTAATCCTTTTCTTTCTTTCTTGTACGTGCGTGCGTGCGTGCGTGCGTGCGTGCGTGTGTGTGCGTGCGTGCGTGTGCATATGCTACGTATGATATTAGAATTAAATATATGTAGAATAAATCTGACTGCGTTTCTAATATGTGTATGTATATGTATTTTATATTGTAATGGAGTTGTTGTAAATTATTAATTAATACTAAGGCAATTAATATTTTTTCGGTTGCGCAGCGCCAAGTATTTTGAATAAAATATTTATTCGTATTAAAATATTTATTTGTATAAAAATATATCTGCTTAATATTATGTAATACATTGTAATGGAATGTATGAACACAGCATTTCAGCTGTGTGTATGTAGTTGTGTCATTTTTGTTTGTTTTGTTTGTTTTTATTGTTTTCCTGTTAAACAGGATGGCGTTTCAAGCATTTCGCTTATATTGCCCAATGAACTATAGTCTTATCTTTTTCCCTCCTATCTCTCCTTCAGGTCCCAGCAGCAGCGGCGCACCGGGAGAAAGGTGGTCACCCATCTTTCCCCAGTACCCGCCCCGTGATGTTTAACTTCGGTGATCTATCGAGAACCGGTGTTTTTTTTTTTTTTTTTTTTTTTTAAATATGTTTATTATAAAATTTTGAGTACATTCATATTATATATAAAGCTCTAAACAAACATAAAGAAAAACTAGCTACACAATAATAGTTATTAGGATAGGCTAATTGTTCCAACTATTGGAAGCTCTTAGCACACACTAGCCGTATAAACATCTTTGGTGGTAAAAATTCAGGTACTAGTACTTCATAAAGGAATTGCACTTATGTAATCTCAAACGGATTGAGGGTACAAGTAGACTGCTTAAGGGAAAAAAACCTATCGATCCAGAAGGAAGGTAAAACCCTGCACTCAATCTTAAACTTAAATTATAAAGAAAATAGAATAAAAACTTAGTCTAAACTTAAAGTAAACTTATAAAACTATTATTTACAAGATGGCGCAAGCCATGAAGGCCTGAATAAAAAGCCCAACACTATGACGAGAGAGCCAGAAGAGGCATACTTATTAGGTCAGTTTCTCCTAATGAGGAGCTGAGCACGACGGGCTGTCAATTCGGCCATGTGTGCACAATCATTTGAAAGCCACCAATACTTTTCGTGGTTCAGACGGCGGAAGTCATATAGATCAACTTTTGGGATCACTTGGGAGAAAAAGAATCTGTCATTATTATTGATGTAATCTTCTGGCGTAAACGCAACTCTTTTGTCGGCTTTGTTCCTTCTCCAGTGGTAGACGTTGGAAGCATTTTGAATTAGTCCTAGACTATCGCATCGTGGAAAGGCCTGTGGGGTTAGATAACCTGAGGTAAATTGTTTGGCTGTGCGGCAGTTGCGTATCAAAATGTTTGTTACCTCTAAGTAAATAGTCTAGTTGGATTCCCAAATATTTAACGGTTTTTTTATGCGGGATAAGAACTTTGTTCGCGGTACCTGGGATTGTGGCAGAGATCTGGAACGTTGTACTGCCTGCTTTTGTCTTAGATGTAAGATTGTTGACTGGTTTTTTAAATAACATTGTTTCACATTTCTGTGGGTTCAATCTGAGGTTCCAGGACATGTAATACCTATTGACTTTGTCGACTAGAGAGTCTAATTCATTTTGAATTGAGTCCACTCTATTTCCGGAAACGTATATAACCACATCATCTGCGTCTGAAATAAAACCAGCACCACCGTCCTCGCCGAAACCAAAAAGCCTTGGCAAATCACCAAGGAAAATGTTGAAAAGAATTTACTGTTCCCTGTTGCAGCCCTTCTTGGATAAAAAATTCAATGGTTGAAAGATTTATGCCATCCCAAGTTCGAAATGATTTTCCCGTGATCATATCCCAAATTTGGAAGATCAGCCAAGGAGGGAATTTTTTCTTATAAAGTTTGAAAATTAACCCATCGAGCCACACGGAATCGAAGGCCTTTTCTATATCAAGAAAGGCGGCTGCCACCAGGTGACTTTTGCCAACAGAAGTATTTAGGTCCGAAAGTAACTTATGAATTGCGTGTGTTGTGGAGTGACGATGTCTAAATCCAAATTGTGAAGAGGGAATCAAATCATTATCTGTACAGAAAGAAGTAATTTTGTCATTGATAATTGCCTCAAATATCTTACTAATGGAGGGAGTAAGACTAATGGGCCGAAAACTGGATGGGTCGGATGGGTCCTTTCCCTTCTTAGGAATTGACAATACTTTTGCTGATTTCCAAGCGGTAGGAAAATAGCACAAATTTATGGCGTTGTTAAACAGAACGGTTAGATCAACAATTATTGTTGCAGGTAGGTGCTTGAGGCAAATGGGCGGTATACCATCTATTCCACAGGAGGTCTTATTAGGGAGACTCTTAAGTATGAGCACCAATGAAGGGGGGCTGCAGAAAGGGAAAGGGCCCTCAATATCAACCGAAGGATTGGCTGCAGAGCAGTCAGCGCTAAAGTTTACAATGCCCTCGTTACTGTTTCTTAGATCATTGGCCTCAGCCCTAAGGGTGGCAACGGTGGTGTTAACTATTTCCTTCAATCTAGAATCGTTATTGAGATAACGGGGGGAATTAATCGATTCATAAAAGGCCCCTTGAATGTTAAGCTTATCCTTTGAGGACGTAAATACAAGGTTGTCATCAACGACACCTGCTTCACTCAAATTACAACTACTCCTGGTCAAAAGCTGTTCATTATTCTGATGAATCCGTAATTCTCTGACCCCCAGCTTTTGCTTTGGTCGGAATAAGGCGTTAATTTTCGGAAAGAAAGTGTCCGAATTCCGGAAATCAATGTTTTTAATAACATTATTCCAATAAGATTCAGACGCTGATTTGAATTCGGCTTTTAGAGCCTTAATCACCTCTTTATAAGCTAATTTAGTATTTCTAGTAAAGGCGAAACGAGCTTGAGGGTCAGTGAGATGTAGGTCATGTAAAAGGGAGACAAGGATTCTTTTTTCTTCCTGGAGTTTACGGATTTTACGGTTAAGATACCTGAGGGTATTACTATAGGGTTTAAAGACTGGAACAGACCTGGTTATGGATCGATTAATAGTGTCATTAATGTCCCGGAGACCTTGATCAATTTCCTCAATGGTTAGATTACGGAATTTCGGGATCGAGCTTTGATAGTCTCTTTCGGACCTTCTCGTGAAATCATCCCAACGAGCTGAACGGAAATTATAACGTTGAGGGCCGACCTCAGTCCGACTAAACGGAATACTTCCATTCGGTATTTCGAAAATCAAAGAAAGTGCCAAATGGTCACTATCATACGGAAGTGTGTGGGCTTTACCATTAATGTCGTTAAGTAATTTTAATCTAGCATCCGCAATACAAACATCCAAATAAGTCTGAGCCGGCTTGAAAGATGGTACCGCAGTCGTAATTAAATTGATTTTGTAGTTACAATCGTAATCTGATTGCCATTGTTCGAGGAAACGACCTCTAGGATTACTAACTCTATCCCCCCAAGCCTTCCTTCTGGCATTAAGGTCTCCAGCTAGTATATAAAAAACATTATTACTAAATAGCTTAAGTCTAACAAATAGTCTGTCCAGTTCGTCAATGAACAATCTACGATTGTCATGCCTGGCATAAGCACTAATCAGAACCAGTGAGTTATTATCACAGATCGAAATTTTTAGGACAGAGCATTCTAAAATCTCATTGGGGGTGGGGGACAGCAAAGAGATCTCATCGAATTGAATTCCCTTTTTTATTAGGATGGCCGTTCCTCCACCCTGGATGGCATTGGGTCTATCATTTCTGACTATATTGTAGTCCTTAATTACTAACTTATGGTTGGGGTTTAACTTACTTTCTGAAACAAATATAAAGTCATGATTGTGCTCATTGAGGAACTGCAGTAATTCCAGTCTCCGATAGTTGGCTATTAGTGAATTAACATTAATAGCCGCAATTCTAATTTGCGTTTTTATAATATTATTAGACATTGTCTTTTGAAAAAATCGCGTTTAATAAAAATTCAATATTCGCAGTATTGGTAGCAATTTGGGTTGCTAGTGTTTGAAATTGGCTGGTCACTGCTGTCGTAATTTCTTCCATCATCTTGTTAGCCCATTGGGGAGGGGAGGATGAAGTGTCTGAGTGATCTTGTAAGCGTTGAAATTCTCTATCCGGGGTAGACGGGGTCGAAAATCCCTTATTTTGTAAATTCATTGAGACCTTAGGCTTCATGGGTCTCAGAGGAGGCCTAGGATTGCTTACCGCTTGGGCAAAGGAGACAGTATCCCTGATGTTAGATGAGTGATTATTAATCTTTTGTATAGTAGTCTGGTTCTTGAGTGATTTATGCTCTCTTTTCTTGGTTGCGGCGAATTTCAGAAAAGGGCAACCCTTGTATGAAGCTGGATGACCCAGTAGGTTGCAATTAGCACATTTAAGTGCCGATTTATTGTCCTGGATGTTTATGGTGCAAGTTCCAGGTGGATGCGATTGTGCACATTTCACACATCTGTATGGTAAGTGGCAATTTTTGCTGGCATGGCCAAGGCGTTGGCAGTTCTTGCATTGAAATAAATCCACCTTTCTTAGGTGTTCCCATTTAACCCTTTGGTAGGCTAGCGATTTGACTTTGAAAAGGTCCGTAGTCTTGCTATTGCTCGAGAGTTGTACTAAGTAATGAAATCTATCTGGAAGCGACTTGTTGAAGATAAACTTGGTTAAGCTAATGATTTCCACATTTGGGAGTTGTAATTCGGAGATCTCTTGCTTAATGACATCTGGATCAAAAGCGCCTCTGATGCCTTTAAGCAGAATCGATTTCGGTTTCAGATGTTTTGGTGTGTAAGTATAGAATTGTATTTTTAATTCTAGCAATTTCTCACAGACAAGAGTGTGGTTCTCAATATTATTAACAAATATGGAATGAGCCCCGACATCTGTTTCTTTGATTAGAAACTCGGATTTAGGAACGTTCAACGAAGTGATAATATCAATTAAAATCTTGATAGACGACTCCAGCATATTAATGGGAGGAGGTTTTGCAATCTTCTTATTAATAGGTATGCTCGATCTAGAGATGTCTTGCTCTTCTAATTCCAGGTCCATAGAGTTTTGGGTAACTAATGGTTGGAACCGATTATTATCGGAAGTGATGTACTGATGGGTGGAAGGTTGTTCTGCTGATTTGCATGTCTTCTTAGGAAGAGACCAACCCTCTGACGGTAGAGGGTTGCTATTAGAGGGCCCAGGGGGCTCGGGCGTCTCACTAGGTGGCGCCACTGATCCGCTTTTTCGAGCCTTGCTGATGTTGGGCATAACCTTACTTTTTTGTGGAGGCCCAAATTCTTTGAGGAAGTTTTTATGTAAGCGATCAAGTGAAATCGGTTGCGATTTCGGCGTTTTCTTGAGCTTACGATTTATTAAAGAATTTGTCGTATTGTTCTCTTTATATTCCTCCATCGATTCAAAATCACGTTTTTCCCCCTGAGAAGGCATTTTGGCTATCTGGCCCCAAATATACGTGCGGGGGGAACCCGCGCCGATTCATGGCCAGAAGATGAACAAACACACGTCACAACACAGACAGTAATTTTGAAGCAGAAGAACTACCACTCGCAGAAAGACCTTCACGCACAAATCACGAAAAAATGCACGAAAATTCAGGAGCGATCAAAACGACGACCACACTCCAACGGACGCCATATTCGCTCTCCCCCGAGAACCGGTGTTTTCATCACGGCTAAGGCCGCTGGTAGTTGTGTCATCTTAAGCGCAGTTGGAAAGCATCTTTATGTACTGGCAGCTCATTTTGATTTCACATCTTTTTTTGTATTGTATACTTTTTCTATTTTTTTTTTGTGATTATTATTGTCTTCTATTTTTTGTGATTTATTTGATTTTTCATGTACTTGGCGTATTTTTTTTTACTTTTTTGAAGTTTTTTATGGGAATATATATTGACGATATATATACGTAATGTTTGATGATGATGACGAAAAATTTCTAGGAGAATCAGAAGAAGAAAAATCGTACCAATTTCGACAGATCCATGAGACGATATTACGATATCTCTGTCATGCGTGGATCAATTTTATTGAAATTGGTCTTATTCGAAAGCCGATATGCGGTTTACATAAGAAAAATGCCTTTAAATTTACAAAATATTGCAGGCGTGATGAGATATTAATGTATAAAATTTCAGAAGTAGGTTAGAGTGTCCCCGGGTCGAGTAAAGGTACACGGCAGCGACAGTTCGACATATATATATAGGGTGTTTTTCATGTACTTGGCGTCGAGACGCTACCGCGTCTCTAGATAACATATGTATTTTGCAAAGTCATTGTAAATCTTCACGCATTATTAATTGTTCGTGTGGTTTCCGAAATAGCCTAATAAGATTACACTTCAAGTAATGCATGTACGAATGTGCTGTTATCATACTGATTCATGCACGTCACTGATTAGTTTTAACGAGTTTTACCTTTGATGCAATTTTAGGTGCGTACTGCTTAAATAGGTAATTGAAAGCTGTCTGAACTTTACATAAATAATAATCTAAATATGGCTTTAAGAAACCATGTTATTAATGGAAACTGCCCAAATGGACTTCAAATTCGGTAATAGAGGCTTTATTCGCCTCTATTCGTTTGCAAAAAAAAATATAACACATAAATCACTTATATCTATGAAAAGAGATTATCCAGAGGTATTTCAGCTTATATTTAAAAAATACAAAAACTTAATTTTGAGGGTTGGTGGTGGGGGTAACTTGAAAAATATGGATTTTTCGAAAATTATTTTTCCGCGGTTTTGTATATATAAAAGAAGGATGCAACTTTTGTTTAAACTTCTTTTCGATATCTCTCACCATTCTCGAGATATTGCACGGAAAAGAAAATTCTGAATTATTTTCAAGGGGTGATTTCCCCCATAAAAATTGCATTATGGCACCAACAAAAATAGGGTTGTATTACGGATGGACTACTCTACTTGCACACCGAGTTTCAGAATTTTCTGAATTTTCGGGTTGTCGAACGTCCCTTGTCAGTTTGACGACTGTCGTCAACGCGACCACAGGCTGCAATCGGCGAGAAGTATTTCTATTGTAGAAAGCAGTCTGTGTTTTTGAATTTAGTCAGAGTTTTAGTTTCAGTTTCAGTTTTAGTTTCAGTTTTAGCTTTAGCTTAGGCCTTTTAAATTTCTTTCCTTTTCTTTTTTAGGTTTTATTCTGCGTGTGGTGTGTGACGGTGTGTGTAGTAGTATGTGAAGTGGTGTGTGACGGTGTGTGTAGTGGTGTGTGAAGTGGTGTGTGACGGTGTGTGTAGTGGTGTGTGAAGTGGTGCGTACGGACGAATTTTCTACGATGGAAGGACAATATTCGTTCATGGAGCTCGCAGACATGCTCATGTGCTACGGTGAAGCGGAGGGTAGTACTCCTGAAGCACTTCACATTTATTGTCAAAAATATCCAAGGAGAAATGTGCCCGATAGAAGGATATTTACTAGACTGTATCAACGATTACGCGATACAGGTTCTGTTACGGGTAACAGATCCGGGGGATGTGATCAACGAGATCCGCACCTCGAAGAGAGGGTGACGCAGCGAATCGAGGAAAACCCTTCGACCAGCACACGAAGAATCGCGGCAGAGGAACGTTTAAGCAGTACCACTGTCTGGAGAATTCTGAAAAACAATCAACTGTACCCGTATGATTTGCAACGGGTGCAGGAATTAGAAGAGGCTTCCTATCGAAGATATTGTTTTCCGACGAAGCAAACTTCAACCGATATGGCACCGTTAATACACGTAATTCTCACGTCTGGGAAGAAGAAAACCCACACGCGCCGTCAGAAAGAAATACTCAGCGCCAATTTTCAACAAATATTTGGGCAGGAATTCTTGGCGACAAGATTATTGGTCCTGCTGTTCTCCCTCGTCGGTTAACAGGCCAAGGATATCTCGAATTCCTGCAGACACAATTGCCTGCTCTATTAGAAGACGTGCCATTGATTGTGCGAAGAGACATGTGGTACATGCAAGACGGTGCAGGACCACATTACGCCGTAATAGTACGGCAACATTTGAATGCATACTTCGGAAATAGATGGATTGGGCGAGAAGGACCTATCGCTTGGCCTGCTCGGTCTCCAGATTTCAATCCCCTTGATTTCTTTTACTGGGGACATATGAAGAATTTGGTCTATTCAACGCCCGTGGCCACGGTGGACGAATTAGAGCAACGAATCCAGTTTACGTCGGGGATAGTGCAGAATGTGATGGGCGACTTCCGACAAGTACGTGAAAATTTTCGCAGAATAATGCAACTGTGTATTCAGAAGAATGGTGGTCACGTTGAACATCTCCTGTAAGACAATATTTTGTGCGTGAAAACATGGACAATCGTGGACGGGATAATCGCGGTGTGTGAAGACATGTACACTCGCGAGAAAACTAATCGTGGTGCGTGTGTGCAATTAAGTGAACAATCGCGGTGCGTGAAGACATGTACACTCGCGAGAAAACTAATCGTGGTGCGTGTGTGTAATTAAGTGAACAATCGCGGTGCGCGAAGACATGGACATTAGCGAAAAAACTGATCGTGGTGCGTGTGTATAATTAAGTGAACAATCGCGGATGGGACAATCGCGGTGCTTTGGATGGCCGTGTGGGTGATTTTTGAGGGCAATATTTTCAAAGGCAATGGCATTCACCCTCTCTACTTGAGAATCCCGTTGGGCGGGTTTTGATATGCCCTTGTGGATTTTTACGAGTAGGTAGGTTTAATGCCGAACAACGTTTGCGTCTTTTCATAAATTATCGCAAGTATCGTATGTCACAGTTTCGGCGAGGTAGGTAAGTGCGCTCTACATGGCAAATCCGTCACGCATCCGCCGCCACTGCATGCCCCTTGGCTGGCCTGCCTCGCGCGGCCCGCTGTCCGTCGAGTTGCCGTCATTCAGGCTGATTCAGGCGATCCAGACGCCAATCTTTAACCATCGATAATTAATAAACGAAGCATTTACCGCAATTTCGTCACTCTTGATTTTCGACTTATATATGCCTGTAGAATCACCCCCCAAAGTATTGACTATAGGTAGAGTAACACCCTGTATATACCTACCGTATCAGCCTCTCGGGCCGAGTCTCGGCCTCTCACCGGACCAGTGTGAATGGGAAAGGACCAGGGGGACCAAGCCGTCATTCATGGCCGAAGTTCCCGTTTAGTTAGCGCCTTATCGGTAGGAGGCGCTAGGTACATCACACACACATACCTAGGTGTATCAGTGAGCACGCACACAACCTTTCGACGTTGGTGAAATGTTACTTTGGCGCCATTTGGCCACATTTGGCGCAACGCGAGGAAGCATCAAGCATAACCTTCAAATGGCGTCCTCACTTTCCCTGGTTTACCTTTTCTAAGGCCGTCTGACCATGGATCGTCGCGTCAGTGACGCGTATGCAGCAGATAGAAGGATATACAAAGAAATTGAATATATTTTATTTTCCTATGAAAAGAAGAAATATTCAATTTCAATGTTTATCCTTCTATCTGCTGCATACGTGTCGCTGGCGCGACGATCCGTGGACAGGTTTTAGGCCGGTATTCATAGTCGCTACTTATTCTGAAGCAAATGCTTAAGCATGCGTCATCCTCTACTAACCTAGTAGCTAGTAAAAGATGCCGAATGCTTAAGCATTTGCTTAAGAATAAGTAGCGACTATGAATACCTACCGGCCTTAAAGTAAGCGGTGCATTACACGTATACACATACACATACGTCCCGATTCACACCAATTCACACATTCACAGTTTAGTTAGCGCCTTATCGGTAGGAGGCGCTACAAACTCTGCTTCACCTTTCGTAAGAGGGGAGCTTGGCCCCCCTGGAAAGGACCCCGTAGCTAACTGTTACCCTTCGTTACGCATGCGCGTGACGTCAAACCAATCAGTGCTGAGATGGGAAACGAAACGGCGCTACTGTTAAGTCAAGTGAAGCTAGCAAAGCAGACCAACCAGCGTCGCCGGTGGAGCATATTGTCGATGCTGGTTGGCTGCGGTTTCATTTACCTTGGCTAGCTTCGCGGATTGGTGCTGGCGCCGTTTCGTTTCCCATCTTGGCGTTGATTGGTTGATTACAGCTAGCCAACTAGCGTCGACAATATGCTCCACCGGCGACGCTGGTTGGTCTGCTTTGCTATCTTCGCTTGACTTAACAGTAGCGCCGTTTCGTTTCCCATCTCAGCGCTGATTGGTTTGACGTCACGCGCATCCGTAATGAAGCGTAGCAGTTAGCTACGGGGCCCTTTCCCATTCACACTGCACCGGACTCCCGGCTACACAGTCTCTCTCTACCGGCCTTTCGGTTTCGCGTTTATCTTTTAAGGCCGATATTCATAGGCGCTACTTATTCTTAAGCAAATGCTTAAGCATACGGCATACTCTACTAACCTAGTAGCTAGTAAAGGATGCCGAATGCTTAAGCATTTGCTTAAGAATAAGTAGCGACTATGAATACCGGTCTAAATGTTTATATTAAAGTAGTACTGAAGTCCTCTAAATATCAGAAACGGAGCTATAATCCAGGTGTTTTATTTATTTATATTAACCCTACAGATATTTATTTCTGTAGGTAGCACATTTATTTAATATGTTGGCATTTTTACGCTGCAGGTTGTTCCTCTAGTTTGAAATAATGTGGCAGATGTGCTTCTACAATTAGTATATTTGATCAACGTGTTCACTCTCTCACAGTCGTATAAGTACTACACTTGGCATGGATCGCGCGGTTCGCTCAGGTGTCGCGACGGTCGGCATACAACGACACGTTGTGGTATTACGATTTTTCCACATAATACAATCTGTAGCATTTTTGGACATTTTGATTTACATAATTTTTTTTACAAATTTTACGTATTCATTAAGAGAAATTAATAATAATAATAAGGGAAATTAATAGCAAGGGAAATTAATAATAATAATAATAAGTTTATTTGGACTACAGGCTCATAGCCTATTACAAAGGAGGTTTTTGGTTCTCACATCTACATCCTTACTTTTATTTGTGTTACATTGTACTTAAGCCTAATATTTATACTTTATATATTATTTTTACTCTAATTACATTTCATTTAGTGCTAGTTTACTTACTTTTTGACTGTCTGTACAAAATAAATTATATTCTTTGCTTCCTCGATGTTCCTCATATTTAATACTTTAGGGAACTCTTTTTCCCTAATTTTTTGTACATGCCTTTGTTGATATTGCGGACATACAGACAGAACATGCTTTATAGTCTCCCTTCTTCCCATGTTGCATAGTTGACATTCCTCTGCGTTGCTTATTTTTACTCTTCCTTTTCTTCTACCATAGTGAATTCATGTCTTCCTACCAAGAATTGCAAGGGAAATTATAAAGGTACTTTAAAAGATAATAATTATAGCTCTATATTTTTATTCCCCAAAGACGAGGAATTACCGAAAAATAAATGGTTGTTATACCTCGTAAAAATTGGACACCAAAAAATATTCTTTCGGTTGTTGATGATTCCATTCAAATTTACATATCCAGTTATGGGTTCCAGTCTGTTGCTAAAAAAATTAAATTGCAATATATTTCGATTATTAATTATGGATGATAACGGTAAAACTATAGGCGACGTATATTTTGATCACTTACAAAGAGTTCTGTTCTCACTGAAGAAGTGATAAACTCATTTATTTATGTATGTCCAATAATGTAAGCCATAATAGGTGATGGTAATTTGGAATCACAACATTTGCAATATGAAAATCATAAACATATTTTATATAAGTTAACTCATTATAATTACGAAAAGGGTAACGCGTCATGGTAAATACCCGTAGGATGGTGAGAAAATTGTTCACAATTTTAATACTGTCTATTGCGAATATATTGCGTTTATTTATTCAAAATAGACTTACAGGGTTAACTTATCATAGAGTTAACTTATGATACATCTAGGCGATTACTTAAAAGAATTCTCGCGATATAAAACAACAAAACGAGAGAGTATTTCTCCACGTACAAGCGTAAAAGCACCCAAGTGAAGTTGGGCACGGGCCGAAAAAGAACGCCGATGCCCAGCGTAACCAACCCGACGACACGAGCCAATCAGGAATCGAGCCCTAATATTGCAACACTGTCCTCTAACACGATTTTATAATTAACTGCATAATTGTTCCTTTCAATAGCTAATTATGCTAACCTCTTTACTACGGGCACTTAACCTGTTTGGCTTCGTACTGTTGCGTGGCTGGCTGGTTTTTCTGGATCTTATGTAGTGAATTCGGTGGGGTACTATACCCGTGGAGTACTAAGGCACTCTGCTCCTTGGACGCAGATTATTTTGGTGTTAAATATAATGAAAACGATAATAATAAGAACAGAATAAAACGATTTGAACACAATAAACTTATAACTTTAATGAATGAAATAAAAGGTTTGGAACACAATATCTGTTATGTTTATAATACTTTATTGAATAAGATATATATGTGGATATAACTTAATGCTATAAACAATAAGTTATAGGAAATATCGACCGTATTCTTTAGATATAAATGTTATAAACTCTGAATTAACAACGGAAAACTCTCTTAATGCTTTCCATTCATTCCAAACGCTCATATACTTTAAACAAAAGATATACATAAAAAAAACTTCGCTTTACATCTAAATGATAATTAATAATACAATGCACTTAACCCTCTCTAGCTTGCAGGCCAATATCATCAAAATTTTCATAAAATTTTACTCGACCTAGTCCTTTAGTTAGCATATCTGCTAATTGATCTTTGGTATTTATGTATTCAATCACAATTTTGTTTTTCTTTAACCCGTCACTAATATAATCATACTTCACATCAATACGTCTAACTCTCTTGTTGTTTTCTGGGTTTTTTACTAGTGCTATGCAACCTTGGTTATCCTCAAATACTTTTACACTTTGTACTTTTAAATTCATATCTATTAGTAATTTCTTAAATCCTAAGCTGTCTTTCACTGCTGAACACAAAGCCACCAACTCGGCTTCAGTGCTGGATAATGCCACGCAATTCTGTTTTCTGGTTACCCATGACACTGTGTTCCCAAATACTTTTATTAGATAGCCTGTAACCGATTTTCTATCATGCACTTCAGTTGCCCAAACTGAATCAACATAGCATTCAATTGGTAATGGATCTTTCTTTCTACTATATATTAATTCCATGTTCATCGACCCCTTTAAATATCTTAGTACCCTTTTCAAGTAATTCCATATCTGATTTGAATTACTATCCTGGAATCTGCTGAAGTAATTTACTACATAGCTTATATCTGGTCGCGATCCTAACATTAGATACATTAAGCACCCTATCAGTTCCTTAACTGGTGCATTCCCTTTATCCTTTTTTGAATCTAACTCTAATCTTAGTTTTGGATCCACTGGTATATCGCATGGTTTACAATTTTCAAAATTAAACCGTTTTAAGATTTCTCTTAAGTATCTGTTTTGGTTTATTCTTAATATGCCCTTATCTCTATCATAATTAATCTCTAATCCTAAGAAGTGTTTCAAATCTCCTAGATCTTTCATCTCAAATTCTTTAAATAGCTTTACTTTACAATCTTCAATATCTTCTAGGTTTGGTCCTGCTAAAATAATGTCATCAACGTATAACAGTAAATGTATAGAACTCCCTTGGACCACTTTCGTATACATGCAGCAATCAGTACCTGATCTTTTAAAACCATCTTTTAATAGAAAAGTGTTTATCTTATCATTCCAGCATTTAGATGCCTGCCTAAGTCCATATATTGATTTCTTTAATTTCAGTACCTTCCCTTTATTGCATTTGAAACCTTCTGGAGGATATATATATACATTTTCCTTCAAATCACCATTTAAGAAGGCTGTTTTTACGTCTAGTTGCTTAAAATAATACTTATATTGATTTCCAACTGATAATAGTGTTCGTATTGTAGACATTTTTGCAACCGGAGAATAAATTTCATCGTAATTAAAGGATTCTTTCTGTTCAAAACCTCTCACTACTAACCTTGCTTTAAACTTATCTTCAATAATTTTTTCTAATGGTTTTGAGGTAAATACCCTTTTAGTGTTCAATATTTCTGTCCCACTTTGCACATCCATTTCTTCCCATGTTTTGTTTTTTATTATTGACTCTATCTCCTTTTTCATTGCCCCTCTCCAGAATCTTTCATCACTCCTATCATTTAATTCTTCCACTTTCGTTAGTACTTGTTGCACATAAGACATTGCGTCAAACGCCATATACATTTCATAATCATCATATTTACTTGGTATTTTTCTTGTTCGCTTTGTTTCATTTTCACTTTCCACATGAGTTTCTTTTTTTTTCATTTTCTTCCTTTGTCTCTCCTGTATTTTCATCACTTATTTCTATATCTACGTCCGTTCTTAAATCAATACTTGCTGTCATACTCTTATAATAAAATTCTGTTGTAGTATAACCTATCATTATACATCTTTCAGATTTATTATCGAATTTGCTCCTTAATTCTTTAGGAACATGTGCAAAAGCTGTGGAACCAAATACTCTTAAATTACTTACATTCGGTTTACTACCATACCATTTAAATGCCGGATTTTCATCATTTAAATTTCCTGCGCTAGGACTACGATTCATAGTGTATGCAACAACTCACACTGCTTCGCCCCAAAAACTTTTGGGCATGTTCGCTTCATGAATCATCGCTCTGGCTCGTTCTACTAAACTTCTATTAAATCTTTCAGCTTTGCCGTTTTGCTCCGGTGTGTAAGTAATCCTGTAGTCTATAAACGTACCATTTTCGTTACAAAAATCCCTAAATTCGCGAGAAATGTATTCCCTACCATTATCACATCTCAACTTTGCAATTTTTAAATTAAACTTTGCTTGAACCATCTTCGCATAGTCTCTAAAACAATCTAAGGCATCACTCTTATTCTTAATCTAGAGACGCGGTAGCGTCTCGACGCCAAGTACATGAAAAAAGAACACCCTATATGTCGATGTCGCTACCGTGTACCTTTACTCGTCGCGGAGACACTCTAACCTAATTCTGACATTTATACATTAATATCTCATCACGCCTGCAATATTTTGTAAATTTAAAGGCATTTTTCTTATATAAACCGCATATCGGCTTTCGAACAAGACCAATTTCAATAAAATCGGTCCACGCATGACGGAGATATCGTAATATCGTCTAATGGATCTGTCGAAAATGGTACGATTTTTCTTCTTCTGATTCTCCTAGAAATTTTTCGTCATCATCAAACAAACATTACGTATATAAATCGTCAATATATATATACGCGTTACGCGCGCACCTTCAGCCAACACATGTATCGTTCTTCGTTCGTCGTCCGCCATTGTACGTACATATATATATACTATTTGGATTTTATAACCTAAGTGCTAAGTGTCAAATAAAGTAAGTTGTCCCAATTTGAAATGTCAGGAGTTTTTACACTACATAGGAGACTGAATTATTGTCTCAATTAATAAGGTAAGTCGCCAAAATTTTTTTAATAGATTTCTTATGTAGAGTCGCAGACTTGGAAGTTATTCGGAGAAGGTTCGACAGAGAAGCATCTCCTTTCGCATAATAATATATATTGCAACAAATTGCATTGCATTTAAATTGCCTGATATTTGTATTTGTATATACCAGCAAAATAGAGTTTTTAGGTAAAGCTTATTATATTATTATTATAGAAATCAAGGGGACGCACAGGACTTTGATAAAAATGAAGGGGACGCACAGGCGTGGAAGTTGTCCGGAGAAGATTAAATTAAATAAATAGAAAGACAAAGCATCTTGCTTCGCACATGCTTCTGGAAAGTCAAATAAGGTAAATCGACAAAATTATAAATATACCAGCAATTTAGAGATTTTATAATATATATTGCAACAAATTGCATTGCATTTAAATTGCCTGATATTTGTACTTGTATATACCAGCAATTTAGAGTTTTTATGTAAAGCTTATTTTATATTATAGAAATGAAGGGGACGCACAGGACTTCAATAAAAATGAAGGGGACGCACAGGCTTGGAAGTTGTTCGGAGAAGATTAAATAAATAGAAAGACAAAGCATCTTCCTTCGCACATGATTCTGGAAAGTCAAATAAGGTAAATCGACAAAATTATAAACATACTATATATTGTAACAAATTGCATTGCATTTAAATTGCCTGATATTTGTACTTGTATATACCAGCAATTTAGAGTTTTTATGTAAAGCTTATTTTATATTATAGAAATGAAGGGGACGCACAGGCTTGGATAGTAGAATTGATGATGGAGATGCACAGGCTTGGATGAACAGAAATGAAGGGAATGCACAGGCGTGAAAGTTGTCCGGAGAAGATTAAAAAATAAATAGAAAGACAAAGCATCTTGCTTCGCACATGCTTTTGGAAAGTCAAATAAGGTAAATCGACAAAATTATAAACATTCTAAACTAATTTTATTCCAAAACCAATAAATTGTGTGTTGAAAATATTGGACCTCTTCGTTCATCCTCGTTGAATTATTACCATAGCATTTAAATTTCCAGCAACAAGACTTTCTGCCATACGCTCTCATTTCCTTTGGACACATTTTATAATCTACACTTACTTTAACAAAATGCCACTATATTTCTATATAGTTGCTACGCTATTCATTATTAATTTTACTAGTTTTCCATTAACAATATTTCAATTCACCAATAAATATTATTTTTTATACTATACTAAACCAACACCAATAAAAATATTGAATCTCTTCATTCATTTTCGCTAAATTACCATTAACATTTCTTAAATTTCTGCCACAAGACTTTCTGTCGCAGATCTTCCCAAGTAGGGGAAATCTGCTTCTGAAACACATGTTTCGGTTCTCCTTCCAACGCTGTGCCTGCGGATAAGGTGGGACGATTTCTACTGTCCTCTCTCTCTGCTTCCTAGCGGCGTTACTGTCTCCTCTGAGAGAGGGAGTGTTGGAGGGAGAACCGAAACATGTGTTTCAGAAGCAGATTTCCCCTACTTGGGAAGGCCTGGATTCTATCGTATGCTCTCATCTCCTTTGTACACATTATGTAGTCTCTATCTACACTTACTATAGCAAAAGGCCACTATTTCTATATAATTTCTATAAAAGTAAGTTCTACGTTAAGTTGTATATACCCATAAAAAACTTCAAAGAAGTAAAAAAATACGCCAAGTACATGAAAAATCAAATAAATCACAAAAAATAGAAGACAATAATAATCACAAAAAGTAGAATCTAGAATTTATCCTTAATTCTGTCGCGTGATAATTCGTAATTTATAATATTAAAAATTATCTAAAGTCAGTCCCTACGCAAATTATCTTTGTAAAAAGAAGTGAGATCCCCATAAAAAACTTCAAAAAAGTAAAAAAATACGCCAAGTACATGAAAAATCAAATAAATCACAAAAAATAGAAGACAATAATAATCACAAAAAAAAATAGAAAAAGTATACAATACAAAAAAAGATGTGAAATCAAAATGAGCTGCCAGTACATAAAGGTGCTTTCCAACTGCGCTTAAGATGACACAACTACATACACACAGCTGAAATGCTGTGTTCATACATTCCATTACAATGTATTACATAATATTAAGCAGATATATTTTTATACAAATAAATATTTTAATACGAATAAATATTTTATTCAAAATACTTGGCGCTGCGCCCCGAATTGGTGTTCCTAAACTCAATAAATATGTATAAATTGCATTAATCCTTTTCTTTCTTTCTTGTACGTGTGTGCGTGCGTGTGTGTGTGTGCGTGCGTGCGTGTGCATATGCTACGTATGATATTAAAATTAAATATATGTAGAATAAATCTGACTGCGTATCTAATATGTGTATGTACCCAGATAGCCACGTCCGTATTTGCAGATTTTGCTCAACGCCTGAGTACAAATGTTTGTGGCAGAAAGACTACAGATTTGATACAGTATTTGTTATATTCGATGATGAAAGCAGACTGACAGCAGAAAGCCGACAGATTGTGCTGCCTTAACCTGAGAGCAGATTGGCGGCAGGGTCTGCTGATACAATTTAATGGCAGGAATCGAGCAGACCCTGCGCAGCGCGATCTGATGGCAGATAGGCAGCAGGAATCGAGCAAATTCTGTTGACATAGCCTGCGGGCAGTTTGACGGCAGATACTGCGGCGAATCTGCTAATACAATTTAATGTCAGAAATCGAGCAGACCCTGCGCAGCGCGATCTGACGGCAGATTGGTGTCAGATACAGAGCAGATTCTGTTGACATAACCTGCGGGCAGTTTGACGGCAGATACTGCGGCGAATCTGCTAATCCAATTTAATGTCAGAAATCGAGCAGACCCTGCGCTCCGCGATCTGACGTCAGATAGGCAGCAGAAATACAGCAGATTCTGCTTACATAGCCTGCGAGCAGTTTGGCGGCAGAAAGTAAGGAGAGTCTACTGGTACAATTTAATGGCAGAAATCGAGCAGACCCTGCGCTCCGCGGTCTGACGTCAGATAGGCAGCAGAAATACAGCAGATTCTGCTTACACAGTCTGCGAGCAGTTTGGCGGCAGACAGTGCAGTGAATCTGCTGGTACAATTTAATGGCAGAAATCGAGCAGACCCTGCGCTCCGCGATCTGACGTCAGATAGGCAGCAGAAATACAACAGATTCTGCTTACATAGCCTGCGAGCAGTTTGGCGGCAGAAAGTAAGGAAAGTCTGCTGATACAATTTAATGGCAGGAATCGAGCAGATCTTGCGCTCCGCGATCTGACGTCAGATAGGCAGCAGAAATACAGCAGATTCTGCTGACATAGTTCACGACACGACCCCGCCAGGGCGCGATTGGGCGAGCGTTTCTCGCTTGCGAAATAGCACCGTGGCGGGAATAAGTGGCCGAGGGCTTGATCATTCAGGGCTCTCGAGTACGACTCGTATTTGCCGGCATTCCACTGCGGAGTATATATTTGGTATACCCGTCTGTAAGGGCGGTATTATCAGTCGTTGCTGAAGACGAAGATCGTCTTAAGCATCCGGCATCCTTTATTAATCTACTAGACTAGTAGAAGATGCCGCATGCCAAAAACTAAAAAACGATTGATGATAATACCGCCCTAAGACGACTGAATAAATAGTAGTTATCATTAATTCTTTTATATTTGGAAGAACTGTCTTTCAAAGTTTAAATCATTATTTTGAGCCGACCTGGCATTCAATTCACTAACAACTTGCTAAGTAAAACATTAAAAATGTTATAATACCCGTTTAAATACATGGTTTACCAACTGTTCTTTCTTCCATAAAATATGGTAGGAATCAGATCTTTCAAGTCGGTCTTATAAACGTGTTCTATATTTTATTTACGCTAAAGACTTTCGCACTGTTTTTAAATCTATACTATTATATAAAATTGCCTACTATGGCCGACATCAGGATCTGCTTCATTTCTGCCGCCAATTTGCGGGCGGTTTTTGTCAGCAAGATCTGATCGAAATCTGACATCAATCTGCGGTCAGATCCTGATGTCAGGCTCTGACCGCAGAACCATAGTCAAATGCGGACATAATAGGCACCGAATCTGACGTCAGAATCTGCTCTGTATCTGACACCAATCTGCCGTCAGATCGCGCTGCGCAGGATCTGCTCGATTTCTGCTCTCAATCTGCGGTCAGCCACGGCAGCAAGATCTGATCGAAATCTGACATCAATCTGCGATCAGATCCTGATGTCAGGCTCTGACCACAAAACCATAGTCAAATGCGGACATAGTAGGACCCGAATCTGACGTCAGAATATACTCGAATCTGACATCAATCTTGTTGTAAATTATTAATTAATACTAAGGCAATTAATATTTTTTCGGTTGCGCAGCGCCAAGTATTTTGAATAAAATATTTATTCGTATTAAAATATTTATTTGTATAAAAATATATCTGCTTAATATTATGTAATACATTGTAATGGAATGTATGAACACAGCATTTCAGCTGTGTGTATGTAGTTGTGTCATCTTATTACATATACTTGAACAAAGTTTGAAAAATCATCTACAAAAGTTATAAAATACCTTTCCTCATTATGCGTTAATGGGGTTATCGGACCCGCTATGTCTGTATGAATAATTTCTAACAACATTTTCGCTTTGGTTCGTGTTCCAAATTTGGATCTTGTCATTTTATCATTTATACATGATTCGCATAATTCTACTTTGCTCATTTTTAACTTTCCAATACCATCTACCATCTCTCTTTTAATTACTTTTTCCAAATTTGACTGACAAATATGGCCATATCGGTTATGCCATAATTTCATTTCTTGATCTTCTGACTCTATAGTTAAACTCTCTGTATTTCTCACTTTAAACGCTATTTCATACAAATTTTTCTATATCCTATACCTAACAGACCTTCATAGTTATATAATTTAACCTGCCCATTATTAAAAACTACTTTAATACTTGACATTTCTAGTCTCTTAACAGATAATAAGTTTCTTCTCAACATTGGAACGTAAAGTATATTTTTAATAGTACATTCAACATTCTTGCCATACACATCACTCATAACTTTAATATTTCCAACACCCAATGCACTCATATAATTATTGCTCTTAGCTACTGCTATATTAATCGGCTTGTTTAACATTACTAATTCAAAAAATCAATTCTTGTCATTCACTAAGTGATCGGTACATCCGGAATCAATACAAAAAATTAAATTGTCGTCACTCACATTTTCTGAATGTTTAATCAAGTCCGTGCTGAAACATATACCTCCGTTTTCATCTGTAACATCTTCTCTATTTACATAGTTGCCTCGATGACCTCTATAACTCGCACCTTGGCCTCTATTGTTCCTCCCTCCATTGAAATTATTGCTGTGACCTCGATCGCTGCCTCTCCAATATCTGCTTCTACCTCTGTTATATCTGCCATATTGGTTTCCTCGTGCAGTCTGATACTGACTTGACTTGTTACCCTTTTCCTGTGGACAGTTTCTTTGGAAATACCCTACTTCTCCACATCCATAACATGCGCCTGGCTTGCATGAAAAAGCAGTACAGGGTGATTGGCACGAAACGCCTGATCCGCCTCGCAACCATGACGAGGTCAACCCAAACCCCCGTGGTGTCTCTCCGAAGGCTTTTGACCCTCGGAAGGGTTGGAGTACCTATTAGGAAGTGAGAAATCTTCGAATTCCTCATTTCTCATCAGATCTGTGCGAAAGTGACGCCAATGAATTCCTGGCGTTCCGTCGATTAAAATCATACCAAACATCATGCAAATCGGACTACTTTGACACAAGCTATTTGTGTTCCTTATGTAAAATAGCTTGTGTCAAAGTAGTCCGATTTGCATGATGTTTGGTATGATTTTAATCGGCGGAACGCCAGGATTTCATTGGCGTCACTTTCGCACAGATCTGATGAGAAATGAGGAATTCGAAGATTTCTCACTTCCTAATAGGTACTCCAACCCCGTCCGAGGGTCGAAAGCCTTCGGAGAGACACCACGGGGGTTTGGGTTAACTCGTCACGGTTGCGAGGCGAATCAGGCGTTTCGTCCCAATCACCCTGTAGACTTGACTTCGTTTCCTGCACCGCTTACTTCTCCTGTAGCTTTCCTTCTTTCGATCTCAGCCCTCAATCTCGTTTTGACTACTTCCAATGTTAATGAGTCAGACGGCATATTTTCCAAAATTGTTGCGACTGTTTCAAATGATTTTGGCATCGCTAATAGTAGATTGCATACTACATCCTGCTCTTGTATATCCACTCCAGTGACTTTCAGTTTCCTTAAACTCCGTTAGAAAAATTTCTAAATTGTCATGTTCTTGATGCTTTATCGTCATTAACTTTTTCCTTAATACTAATTGTCCTGGTATGCCCTTTTTCTCGTACCTATCTTCTAGGCTTTTTCACATTTGGTCCGCAGTTTCTTTGTCTCTTACAAGATCTATTTGTGAATCATCCAAGCATTGGACAATTAAAGACTTACACAAATTATTTTCTTTTCTTGCTTTTACTTTCTCTATCACCTTACTTGCATCAAAATTTGCCTCATTAAATTCCTCTTTTGTCCAACCAATTACATATTTCTCTGTTAATAACATGGTCATTCTAAACTTCCACGTGTGATAGTTATTTGCGTTCAAGAGTTCGACATTGAGGTTATTTGTGCCGTTTAACTTTTTAGTCTCCATACTTAGTTTTTTAATACTTATTTACTTTCTTATTTTTATCTGCCACTGGGCCCATAACCTGTTATGTTTATAATACTTTATTGAATAAGATATGTATATATATATATATATATATATATATATATATATATATATATATATATATGTGGATATAACTTAATACTATAAACTCTGAATTAACAACGGAAAACGTGTTTGCTACGCCATGTTGTCTATCTCAACAGTGGTCTCAGGCGGAGCCGGAACCTCTTACCTCAGTAAGAAAAAACGCGCGCAAAGACGTACATATAACGCCCTCTATATCTCACTCTACATCCGGTGAAAGCATTATTACAATAATATCGATTCTAAAGAACTTTTAATTAATGGACTGCTCGCTACTGCTTTTGGGGCTCGAGTGACGCTTCCCAAACGGACGTTCTTACAACCGTTTTTTTTTCTTTTTAAGATGTCCTTAACAACTAAGCCAAACAAACATTTATTAGCTAAATTCCTATTCGTTGATCCGATTCCTTTCGGTTATCGATTTTTACAAAACAAGTGTTTAACTACATTGCGCTGGAATTACACACCTAGGAGAAGGGAGGAAGGAGAAGTTCATTTATTCAAACACCCGTTTCCAAGGGGGTATCGATTAATTTATAATCTTGAAGTCCTCTCATTAAAGGATCTCTAAATATTTCAAACACCTTGACCATGTGCGAACTTGACTTTGTCTCCCTTTCCCATTACATTCAGGTGATTCAATCTGAACTCCGCGCTTCAGAAGCTTATACTGCACGCCGCTAGACGGGAGTCGCAATAGTACCAACAATTTTGTCTACACATATTTCAGGTCTCTATTAACTTATACAGGGTCATCGTTTAATCCTGCAACCCGCGCGCGCGCGAACTTGTAAAATGGCAACACCGCCTCACGGACGCATTCCACTACAACCATGCATCGGCCCAGCGAAGAGCTACCAGCGACCGCTGGACAAGAGTGATGCCCGAGCTTCGAAAATTTTAGCGTCGCAAAGAGCTAGGTATTGGGAATTTCCCGGCCGAGGTAGTCGAGCCGGGCGCTCCGCTTTTATGATCGGTTTACCACTCGCACCCCAGATTACTATGATGAGGTTTGAAAATAATGTCAACTGATCTCGTACTCGTCTCAATTTCAAAAATTTTAGCTACGACAGGGTTGACCACGGCGATATACCCTTGTAGGGAGAGATTTTTCGCCACCAGCTTGTAAAAGCCATAATAATGGCACACGTTAAAAAAAATGACATTATCGGAAGCCGGTATAGGCGTGGCATTGAGTAGCTAAAACATTAAAACACAAAAATTCTAGAGAAAAAATTCAAACACTGCTACAATCAAAGACACGTCCCATTAGTTACCCCTTACGTCTGATCTAGGTATGCACCGAATTAAGGATAAAATCATAAAAAAGAAAAACAGGACAATAGATTATGAGGTCTGCAGAAATTTAATTTCTCAATTTATGAAAGTAATGATACAAAAACAACTAGCCTATTGTTTATCAACACCACGAATTTTAAAAACAGCGTTAAATACATTATCAAATAAACAGTTTGCAAAAACTTTTTAAACAATTATGGTTAAAAAATTGATAAAAGAAAAATTAAGTTTGTCACGTCCCGGGTTAAGGATTTAAGGGGACAAATAACATGGTGGGGTTTTACATAAAATCCAGTCGCGAATCTATAGTCCAGCGCACCGGGAGGCGAGGGAATCAGGTATTTAATGGTGTAATTCTACACACCAGCCTTTTCGAACGTCAGGCGAGAAATGTGAAATTCTGCACGCTAATCGTTTCGAACGGCAGGGGAGAATGTGAGATTCAGGAGATTGAAGATTTAGGGAAAGTCAGGCGAGAAATGTTTAATTCTGCACACAAACCGTTTCGAATGTCAGGCGAGAAATGTGAAATTCTGCACACTAATCGTTTCGAGCGGCAGGCGAGAATGTTAATTCTGCACACTAATCGTTTAGGGGAGTCAGGCGAGCAATGTTTAATTCTGCACACTAACCATTTCGAACGTCAGGTTCGTTTGGTTGTTATACCGATGAGGGTCCAGCTCCCCGATTTGAATGATATTTTAATATGTTGTCAGAATCATGATCCTGATGGTGAGGTGGCCCCTAATTGAAAAACTGAACTTGACAAATAAATGTTTCGATCTATGGTATTAAATATTTATTGCACTTTTTGTTATAATACAGAACAGATATTATAAATTATAATTTTTCAAGTGCCCGCTTGTGGTTCATATTACAAAAGAATTGTATACGTATGTACAAATGCGTACATAATATATATTTACTTACTTATTTATAATAATTTTTAAACAATTTGGTTATACACGGTAGTCTACAGTTGTAATATGTTGTCATTTCATTTTCTATAAAATTCTGTACAATCGTTACAAGAAT
Organism: Andrena minutula; assembly: GCA_929113495.1. Taxonomy (NCBI): domain Eukaryota; kingdom Metazoa; phylum Arthropoda; class Insecta; order Hymenoptera; family Andrenidae; genus Andrena; species Andrena minutula. The sequence goes on along the minus strand of OV815993.1, from coordinate 44,910,693 downwards.
CGTTTCTGTAACCGCTTTGGAACTTATATTGAACCTAAAAAATAAAAGTTATTGAATCGGTTCTATAACCGGTTGGAACTTATATTGAACCTAAAAAATAAAAGTTATTGAGCTATATAGGCTCTATATTGAGCTTTATAACGGTTATTCAGAATAAAGGTTCTTCATAACTCTTTCAAGAACCTAAATCTTTATAATAACGCTTTCAAGCCCTGCTCAACAGTGAAATAAAAAAATATATAAGGGTATAAGGGTAAAGGGTAAAAGGTATAACAGGTGCAAGGGTAAGGGGTGCATGGGTAAAGGGTGCAAGGGTAAAGGGTGCAAGGGTAAGGGGCGCAAGGGTAAAGGGTGCAAGGGTAAGGGGTGCAAAGGTAAAGGGTGCAAGGGTAAAGGGTGCGAGGGTAAAGGGTGCAAGAGTAAAGGGTGCAAGGGTATGGGGTGCAAGGGTAAAGGGTGCAAGGGTAAAGGGTGTAAGGGTAAATGGTGTAAGGGTAAAGGGTGCAAGAGTAAAGGGTAAAGGGTGCAAGGGTAAAGGGTGCAAGAGTAAAGGGTAAAGGGTGTAAGGGTAAAGGGTGCAAGGGTAAAGGGTGCAAGGGTAATGGGTGCAAGGGTAAAGGGTGCAAGGGTAAAGGGTGCAAAGGTAAAGGGTGCAAGGGTAAAGGGTGCGAGGGTAAAGGGTGCGACGGTAAAGGGTGCGAGGGTAAAGGGTGCAAGGGTAAAGGGTGTAAGGGTATAAGGGTAGATACATAAGAGTATAGGGGTATATAAGGGTGTAAGGGTATAAGGGTAGGTACATAAGAGTATAGGGGTATATATAAGGGTGTAAGGGTATAACGGTAGGTACATAAGAGTATAGGGGTATATAAGGGTGTAAGGGTATAAGGGTAGGTACATAAGAGTATAGGGGTATATAAGGGTATATACTCTGCGGAATGATCCCGAGAGTCGACGAACGAAACATGTGTGCGAAACTGATAGGTGTGTGTGTGTAACGCGTAGTATACGTATTTGGTTGACGAAACTTATTTGGTTGACGAAATTTTCGACTGGAGAAGAAAAATTTTTCTTACCATTTCTGACGGTAAAGGGTGCGAGGGTAAAGGGTGCAAGGGTAAAGGGTGTAAGGGTATAAGGGTAGATACATAAGAGTATAGGGGTATATAAGGGTGTAAGGGTATAAGGGTAGGTACATAAGAGTATAGGGGTATATATAAGGGTGTAAGGGTATAACGGTAGGTACATAAGAGTATAGGGGTATATAAGGGTGTAAGGGTATAAGGGTAGGTACATAAGAGTATAGGGGTATATAAGGGTATATACTCTGCGGAATGATCCCGAGAGTCGACGAACGAAACATGTGTGCGAAACTGATAGGTGTGTGTGTGTAACGCGTAGTATACGTATTTGGTTGACGAAACTTATTTGGTTGACGAAATTTTCGACTGGAGAAGAAAAATTTTTCTTACCATTTCTGACATTTCCATGAGACGATATTACGATATCTCTAGCATGCGTGGACCGATTTTATTGAAATTGGCCTTATTCGAAAGCTGATATGCGGTTTACATAAGAAAAATGCCTTTAAATTTAGAAAATATTGCAGGCGTAATAAGATAATAATGAAATAAGTGTCAGAATGCCTCCGCGACGAGTAAAGATACACGGTAGCGACAGGGACAGTTCGACATATACAGGGTGTTTTTTTTTTTCATGTACTTGGCGTCGAGACTTTGAAATGCTCAACTCCTCGAATGGATTTTGGGAGTTTTAATAGGAAAGGGACGTCGGTGGTTTTGACTGCTTTGGTCATTTAGAGGGTGTGAGACGTGGTCTCGATTTAAGAGGTTTGTGGGGCGAGGGACTTGTTTAGATTCGATAGGAGGGAAGAGTTTGTGCCGCGTTGGGCGAATAAGGGAAGGAGATTTAATGATTGACCGTCTTGAGATGGGGACCGCTAAGGTACATCGCCAAGGCGGCCGGGGTCATGGAAAAGGGGTAAGAATTGAGATTTGGGGAAGATTTGAGTGGAGTTGTAGATTGATTTATAAAGAGAGTTGAAATAACCGCGCGCGAAAAATCGTGGGGCGTCACAAGTTAACGTAAAATATGTTAAATTATCCATCATTAAGAGAGAATAATTTGTCCTCATTTTTAGGTGCAAATTGCATTCCGATATCTCTTATAGTTCAAAAGTTATACGAAAAAGGCCCCAAATTTTTCAACCCGGGCCGGGAAATTCTGAATAGTTCTTTGCAACGTTAATTTGAAAGAGACCTGCCCAAAATTCTCGAAGCTCGGGCATCACTGCTGTCTAGCGATCTCTAACAGCTCTCCGAACGCGGGGACGGTGCATGGTTGTAGTGGAATGCGTCCGTGAGGCGGTGTTGCCATTTTACAAGTTCGCGCGCGCGCAGGTTGCAGGATTAAACGATGACCCTGTACATACCTTTATCAATTTTTAAATCCTTCAATATGGTTCAAAGATGGTTTTAACTTGTTTCACACTTCTTTTTTCTTGAAATCTCTGTAAATATTTCGAATATAATGCATCACAACACCAAACTATTCCGAGAGTCCACAAAATATATATCACATTTATAAATATTAATATCCCCAAGGTCCATCATCGCTCGCACGGAATACGTCGACGCGTGCTTTTGTTTTGAAATTCGAGCGCGTGCTTAGACACTTGAGATAAGCAAGCGACGTATTCCGTGCGAGCGATGGTGGACCTTGGGGAGGAGATACTGCTGTGAAGAGGGCAGCACAAGTCCGTTGGTCGATCAACCTATGGGCCGGCATTTGTGGCGAGTTTATCGTTGGGCCGTACATTCTGCCAAACAGGCTGGACGGCCCAGCGTATAAACGTTTTTTAGAACATGTTCTGCCGGATCTTATGGACGATATTCCACATGAGATCCGACAGAACATGTACTACCAGCATGACGGAGTTGGGCCACAGTACGCCGATAATGTCCGCGCTTATTTAGGTGAAACCTTTCAGGACAGGTGGATCGGCCGCGGCGGCCAAGAGGCCCACGTTGCGTGGCCCCCACGGTCACCGGATATGAATCCGCTGGATTTTTTCTTCTGGGGCTACCTAAAGGTAATTTGATTATTGCTGTTACTCTTTACTTATTCTTGTTGTAGAATTTCTTTTTTTTTTTACTTACGTTTTGTATTTGTTGTACAACAATCATTTCAGAATGAGGTGTATCGTCAGCCGGTGGACACTCCTGAAGAAGCGGTCGCGCTTATTCACGCAGCGGTGGCCACCATAACGCCGGAAACTTTACAGGGTGTTCAAAGGCAGCTAATTCTCCGCGCTCAAACATGCGTCGATAATGACGGTGGCCATGTGGAGCAGTTCCTCAATTAGAAACAATCGGCCCCTTTCGGGGCCACCAATATTTAAAACGTAGGAACAACAAGTTCCATTAAAAGCAAAGTGATCAGTGTTAGTAGCCGTGCAGTGAAGTGAATATTCGGCACGTTGACCTGGATGCACCTGACATTGCGACCCTTAACTTTGGGTAGTGGGAATGTAACGATACCTGGGACCAGCTGTGCACGGAGCTCGTCCATCGATGACCAGGATCGGTTCAGTGACCCTGTGGCACAGATTTTCAAGCTGCAGGTGAATTTCCAACAAGGGTGAGTTTTAGTTACTTTATTGGTGATAATTCATTTTTAAGTTTAACCCAAGCGATGGCTTATTTCCGGCGATAATTCTCTAAATTCCCGTACGAAAACATTTATATTATCCTTTTAAACAGACTTATTCGTTACCACCAACAGTGCTGGCCGTTATTGAATTACGGATTTTTATCACAATAACGAACAACTATCACCTTTCGTTAATTTCCTGTTACATTACCTTTTCGTGACTACGTTATTAACACAAGGAAATTTACGTATTCCTTATCCTCCCACTTCAAATAATTATTATTTTCGAATCTTCTAAAAAAAAAAATGCGTATTCGTCTTTTTACGTTACACGTGATTTTCATCCATTTATCCTTTATTCATTATTCACTTTAAATGACGAACAAACCATGACAACATGTTCGATTTTATTTGTTACGTCTTTTTCATTTGCCATTCTACGCAAGTTTCTTCGATGCATGCCGAGTTGCTTGCTCGTCGCAGTCGCAGCGCGGCTCGTAGCCACGCTACCGCGGGAACTCGGCCGTCAGACTCGCGCTGTGATTGGTCGGTGCTTTTTATTATTATCTCGTTAACGAAACATCGGAGAACATTTTCGCAAAGGAAAAAGTTGTTTGTAATCACCCCCAGAATCACCCCCTTTAAGGAAACGCAACATTTTGTGGGACACCCTGTATAACAAACTTTCTAGTGCGTTCGTCTGTATGTGTGCATGTGCATATGCTACGTATGATATTAGAATATATGTATTTGTTTATGTAGTTTAAATTGTAAGGGAGTTATTGTTAATTAATAATACTAAGACAATTAACATTTTTTTCGGTTGTGCAGCGCCAAGTATTTTGAATAAAATATTTATTCGTATTAAAATATTGATTTCTATAAAAATATATCTGTTTAATATTATTTAATATATTTTTTCTGTGTATAAATAGCCATCGTTATAATTGGCGCAATTGTTGTATATCATTAATTTTGTATATATGTATATATATTGGTCTTTATTGATTCCCCTAGGGGATACAATCTTTTACACCTCCTCCGTTTCCCATCTTCTTCCCTTAAATCTATCTTATATCTACCTTAACCTATCTTAACCTATCTTAACCTATCTTATCCTACTTCCGCCTCTACCCCCTCGCCGCTCGCTCGCATCCTACTCTCCTCCCCGCCGCTCGCACACGCTACCTCTACACAGACGCTTCCCTCCCTCTCCCGGACCTCCGCTTCCGCTTGACTCCCCTTCCGCTCTCATCTCCTCATCCATGCTCCATACCTTCTCTCCTCTCTTCAATTCTTCTCAGCCACACCTCCCCCTCCCCCCGTCATCTAGAACCTCTCCCGCCATCTCCTGCCATCCTCTCTCTTCTCCCCATCCCATACAAACCTCCCAGACGTGTTCCCACGTCTCTTCCCCCCCTCTACACATGCTGCACATCCTCCCCTCCTCCTTCTCCCAATATCTCCCCCCCTCATTTCATTGCCCAACCTGTACCTCGCGACCCTCCTCCATCTACTTTCCCCCCCACCCCTTCTTCAAGTACCCCGGTAACCCTTCCCCCTTCACCCTACCATACCACCCGTTGCTTCTTGATTCCCCTATCCTTCTCCATCTCTCCTCTTCCTGCAGCTTCCTTTCCCTACCCACTAACTCCTCTCCTCTTATTCCCCCCCTTTCCCTTATCCCTTCCATCTCCTCCCCGGTCCAGCCCTTTTCCTCGTAGAACGGTTTCCTTTCTTCTTCCCACCCCTCCAAGGCCTTTCCCCTCTTGATCCTCCCCTTCATTTCTTCCCAACACCTCCTCGCCAGCTCACCCCCTTGCCCCTCCTCCAGCTTCCTTTCAAACCCCTACGCCCTCATCCCTGCCCTTCCCTTCATCATTTCCCTTTGCAATTCCTCCCTCACCATGTAACTCGGCGTACCTCTTTCCACCCCCAGCACCCACTTCAAAAACCTATCATGTAGGCGTTCCACCTTCTCCCTTTCCCTCCACCCCCACACCTCCGCTCCGTACCCCACCACCGGCCGCACCAGCTTATCGAAAAGCCATAATCTCCTTTCCCAATCGTTTGCAAACATTCTTTTCCCAATACCCCATACCTTCCCCATCACCGCCGCCCCTTTTTTCACCCTTTCCCACACATGCTCCTCCTGCCCCCCATTCCCCATCACCGTATACCCCAGATACTTGAAGCTCCTCACCTCCTCAATCTCCTTCCCCTTCCATCTCCATGTTATCCTCTTCCATCTCCCCCCTCCTCTCCTACACCTCATGACCTTTGTCTTTTCTACGTTGACCTGCAGGCCTTTCCCATCCACATACTTCTCCAGTTTCCCCATAAGCCCCTTCATCCCCTCCTCGTCCTCCGCCAACACCGCCACATCGTCGGCGTATGCCAACGTGTATACCTTTTCCCCCCCTAGTTTCACTCCCCCCCATCCTCCCTTTTTCATTTCCTCTTTCAGGTCCGCTATAAGCAGGGTGCAGAGGCTCGGGCTCAGCGGGCACCCCTGCCTCACCCCTCTCGCTGTCCAAAACCTCTCCCCCTCCTCATCCCCCACCCGCACCGTACAATATGTTTCCCTAAGGACCTCTTCGCACCTCCCCACTAACTCCTCCCTCGCCCCTCTTCCCCTCATAGCCCTAACCAAAACCTCCCTGTCCACCGAGTCAAACGCCGCTTTCATATCTATGAATAACACCACCATTTTCCCCTTCTTTCTTCCCACTTGCCTATTTATTAAATAATTTAGCACATACACGTTATCCATACATCCCACCCCCCTCCTAAAGCCCGTTTGACCCGGTGGCAGCATTCCTTTCCCCTCTACCTCCCCCCTTAGCCTCTCCGCTAACACAGACGCGTATATCTTGTATGCCGTCTGTGTTAGGGTTATCCCCCTATAATCTTCCACCCTCTTTCCCAACCCCTTCTTTATAACTGGCACCACCACTCCCTCTCTCCACCCTTCTGGCCAGCCTTCCCCCCTCCACACCCTCTTACATATCTCCCATAGCCAATTCTCTATTTCCGCGCCTCCGTACTTCCACACTTCATTCGGGATCCCATCTCCCCCTCCCGCCTTCCCATCTTTTAGGTTCCTTATCACCTTTCCTATTTCCTCCCTCTCTATATCCGTCTCTCCGTCTTCCCTCCTTCTTGTCTCCCCCCCCCCCTTCTCACCCTCCATTCCACTCCCCCTAGCAACCCCCTAAAATACCCGTCCCATTCCCCCTTTGAAATTCCTTCATTAACCCTCCTTTTCCCTTTCCTTCCTCTGTTTACCACCTTCCACACTTGTCCTTCCGTTCTTACTCCTTCCACTTCCCTCACCCACCTCTCCACCTCCTTCTTCCTTTTTTCCTCACACAACCTGGCATATTCCCTCTTCCTCTCCTTATATTCTCTCCCATCCCCTCCTTCCTTCCTCCATTTTCTCAACTCCCTCCTTACCTTACTCTTCTCCACTCTACATTCCTTATCCCACCACCCTCCCTTCTTTACCGTCTCCCCCCCCCCCCCATCCCAGTTTTACCCAACGCACCCTTAATCCTTTCTCGCAACTCACACCATTCCTCCTCTATTCCCCTCTCCCCCTCCCCCCTTTTCCCAAATTTCCTCATAAATTCCCTCCTTCCCTCTTCCGTCCAGTCTCCCCTAAAACCGCCCCTCCTCCCTCCTTCCCTCCTTCCCTCTTCTTCCCTCCTCTCCCCCCTTAACCACACCACCACCGGGTGGTGATCTGACTCAACCCTCTCCCCTATCTCCAACCTTTCCACTTTCTCCCTTGTATCCTCGTTCCCTACCACATAGTCTATTACCGTGTTCCCCCTTCCCCCTGTGAAAGTCCACTCCCCCTCCTCATCCCCATCTGTATTCCCATTCAATATTCCCCACCCCCTCTCCTCTAACCAACCACACAGCTTCCTACCTTCCCTATTCTCCTCCTTATCCTTGGATCTCCTTCTCCCTCCCCCTCTCCCTTCATCCTCCTCTTCCCCCTCTATCTCCCCTCCTGCCTCTCCCGTGCGCGCATTAAAATCCCCCCCTATCAATACTCTTATCCCTACCTCTCTCTCTTCCGTCCACTCCCCTAAATCCTCTAGCTTCTCCTTCAAGTACCTGTTCACATACACCCCCACTATTTTCCACCAGCCCCCCCCAATTTTCACTTTCTTAGCCATTATCCCCTCCTTCCCTCCCCCTCCTCCCTCTCCCACTTCTAACTCCTTTCTCACCCCCAACAACATTCCTCCTATCGCTCTTCCCTTCTGGCTATCTCTCCTGGCCCACTGCTTTTCCCATATGTACCCTCTAGGTAGTTTCCTTTCTACGCACCCCCAATCTTTTTCTTCCATCCACGTCTCACTCAGCACCATCACATCCCATTCCTCCAGCCCCCTCCAAAATCCATCATCCTTCCTCTTTACCCCTGCCACATTCCAGAACGCCACCCTCCATAATCCCCCTTCCATTCCCCTCTCCTTCTTCTTTCCCCCTTCCCAGCTCACTCGTTTCCCTGCACCTCAAACCATTTCTCCCTTATCTCGTCCCACCTTCTTACCTTCCCATCTACCCACATCGTCAGATACCCCACCTGCACTTTCCTTCCCTTCTCCCTCTCCATTTGAGCCTCTCCCTCTATCCTCCATTTTGCCCTCCGTTCCTCCTCTGTGAGGTCATCCTCTATCCTTTCCCTTCTGCCCCTCAGTTTCTTCTTTGCCTCCATCACCTCCTTCTTTTCCTCCCTCCCCTCCAACCTCACCAGCGCCATTCCACTCCCCTCCTTCCCTGTTTTTCCTATTCTCACCACCTCCTTTATTCCCTTCACCGCCAAACCCATCCTTTCCCATAACCTCCCCACCTCCTCCTTCACCTCCTTTCCTTCTAGCCCCAACCCCCTTATCACCACATTATTGCTTCTCAACTCCCTATCTTTCTTGTCCTGCATTACCTCTATCCTTCTGATTCTCATCCTCCATTCCTCCTCTTCTCCTTCCCCCCTCCTCTCCTCCCCCCCATTCTCCCTTCTTTCCTTTTCCCACCTTCCTACCTTCTCCATCACCTCCTCCATCCTCCTATCCCATTCTTCTATTTTCACAATCTTCTCTTCTCGCCCTCTTTTCCCTCATCTCCTCCTCCCATCTTCTCCTTTCCTCTCTCCATTCCTCCTCCCATCTTCTCCTCTCCTCTCTCCACTCCTCCTCTCTTCTCCTTCTGTCCTCCCTTTCCTTTTTCATCTCCTCCCTCTCCTTCCTCATCCCCTCCTCTATCATTCTTCTCTCTACCCTTTCCTTTTCCATTTCCTCTCTCATCTTCTTCATCTCGCACATCATTTCCCTCATCATTCCTTCCAGTAGTCCCTCTTCTTCTCCTCCTCCCTCCTTCCTCCCCCCTTTACCACCATTTTCTGGAGACCTCTGAGTCTTCCAGCTTCTCTTAAACCCTTTTACTTTATCCTGCTCCATTGCCCCATATTCCTCCTCTCTTTCCCTCTTCTTTCCCCACACACTATCTACACTTCCCGCACTACTCCCCATGCTGTTCTCACTGTCCTTTCTAATCCTTCCTTCATTTGCCGTCTTTCCCACTTCTTTTTCTCCCTCTTTTTTCTTCTCCATCTCTTTCTCTCTTCTCTATCTCCTTTCCCCTTTCTTCCCCTATCCCACTCTCCTTACCCTTTTACCCCTTTATCCTACCCCTTTAAGCTTTTTCACCTGCTCCTTTTTCTCCTTTACTTTCTCCTCGTCCTTCCTTACACTTCTTACTTTCTCCTTCTTTCAAACTTCCCGCCTTCCCACCAGCTCTTCTCTCCTGTTTTACTCTTCTCCCGCCTGCGTCACTACCTGTCACACTCCACGTTCCTTCCCGCCTTTTTCTCTCTTCCTCTACCACCTAACCTCCAATGCCTTCCTTATCCCTCCCGTATTTCTGCTACCCCGTAACTCCGCCCTTTCCCTTTATCCCCAGACCCTTCCTCAACTCCCCTCTACCTTTCACTCCACTTTCCACTCTCTCTCACCACTTCACCTGCCTTGCACTCTATCCACAAACTCCACTCACTCCAGCACACAACTATCTCTCACGCAACCGGAAACGGAAGTCCTCATTAATTTTGTAATAAATCTATTAATTTAAGACAATGGTTTTAAATGGGATTCTTTTTTATGGATTAATTAAAATGTCCGCTATATGAGTAATGGAATGTATGAACACAGCATTTCAGCTGTGTATATGTTATTAAAAAAAAAGGTACAAAAAAGAGCGCCAAGTATATAATCCCGTAAAAAAGAATCCCATTTAAAAACATTGCCGTAAATTAATATAAATTTATTAATGTGCTATATCCAGAGACGCGGTAGCGTCTCGACGCCAAGTACATGAAAAAAGAACACCCTATATATATATGTCGATGTCGCTGCCGTGTACCTTTACTCGTCCCGGGGACACTCTAACCTAATTCTGACATTTATTACATTATATCTCATCACGCCTGCAATATTTTCTAAATTTAAAGGCATTTTTCTTATGTAAACCGCATATCGGCTTTCGAATAAGACCAATTTCAATAAAATCGGTCCACGCATGACAGAGATATCGTAATATCGTCTCAGGGATCTGTCGAAAACGGTAGATTTTTCTTCTTATTCTTCTTCAATCTCAAATTTTTGTCGACATAATACGTATACGCGTTATTATACGCACACCTTCAGCCAAAACGAACTAATACATGTTTCGTTCATCAATTCCTATCTTCACTATGTGCAATTTACTCCAAATTTTGACAGCTTACAGTCAGGTTATATACAAAATTTGAGATGCCACGTGTTTTTACAAATATATATTATCGTTGTACCATTGAATTGGAATCAAAATGCAGTCTCACATACAATTCCATGAATCTGGAAACACGTACAATTCCATGAATCTGAAAACACGAAAACTCGTGCTAAATCTAGCGATAACCTCTTTAAGCACAGAAATCTGTAAACATGAAAATGAAAATGATACTAAAATCAATTAGAGTCTAATATAACGCATGAATTTGGTAAACATAAACAAATTAATTTAAAAAATACTATTCCATGAAATATACTCAGAAAATGACGTTATGAATGGAAATTTTAATTTTCTAACCACGAAAAACATTTCTCGATTTGATAAAACAATTCATGACATTGTGCGTGCTTTTAGTTTCATGGAATTGTACGTGCTTTCAGATTCAAGGAATTGTACGTGCTTTCAGATTCATGGAATTGTAAATTTCAACAGCTGATAATTATTATGCTGTAATTGTAAAATATATATAAGGATAAGGAAACCAGAAATGAATTACGACATTACGACAATTCACAGAAATCATTGATTATTTTTGTATAAAAACATTTACATGTAGCCCACTGGCGTTTCCCCGCTGGTGGTGGAGCCCCCGGGGTCGGTGCTGGTGGTTGAGCCGCCCCCGGGGTCGGTGCTGGTGGTTGAGCCGCCCCCGAGGTCGGTGCTGGTGGTTGGGCCGCCCCCAGGGTCGGTGCTGGTGGTTGAGCCGTGCCCGGGGTCGGTGCTGGCGGTTGAGCCACCCTCGGGGTCCTTGACGCCGTGGTTTTAGTCTGGCTGCAATTGTCAACGGCCATAAAAACATCGTCATCAGCAGAATCTGGAAAAATAAATTTGATTATTATTATTTTAATTTAATTTTTCTGTAAGTTTATCGTTACAGATTGCGAAATATAGGGTAAGTCGGGGAGAGATGGCCCACTTTTTAAAAAAATCAGCACACCGTAAATTTAGTAGTTTTATAAAGGACAAAAATCTAACCGGAATTACCCTATATAACTTTGCCTCCGCCGGGGACCAGCGTTCGACGGTCTGACTGTCTCGCACGCACGGTGGAGTCACGGCCAACTCAGTCGCCGCTCGGAGGCAAAGTTATATTGCGCGATCTGTAATCGTTATAAAAATAATATAAAACTTACCATACAAAATAGCGTTCTCCTTTTGCAGCTCCTCCTTTTGGGCGTACTCTGTCTTCTGCAAAAATGAAAAACAATTAGCCAAAAAAGTAAATGACATAGGCAAAGGCCTATCCAAAACATTCAAAATCTTGCAGGTTACATGTACATCGTTATTTTTATTCATGACATTAAATAAATTCCCACGAATAAAAGTGACGAACAAAAAATCCACCGGGAAGCTAAGCTATGCTATGCGATGCGATGCTATGCTATGCTATGCTATGCGATGATAGGCTATGCGATACTAGGTTAAAAAAAATTAGCTTCAATACATTCTTATGGCACCATTTCCACCAAAAAATAAGTTAAAACATAGCATCGCATAGCATAGCTCAGCTTAGCTTCCCGGTGGATTCCCGGCTTAACTCTGCTATGAGTATATTTTTATTTCATTACTTACATTTTTATTATACGAAGACATCTTGTTCGTTGTGGCGTCGCGTCGTACGAAGAACAAAAAGAAGCTGAAGCTTGGCCAGATGCAAGGTAAACATTCGACGATCAAACCGCACGTTTTAGTAAATATCGATTATTTGATTCACGCATGGCGAGTCATGGCCAACTCAGTCGCCGCTCGGAGGCAAAGTTATATTGCGCGATCTGTAATTATCGAAATTCTTCATTACGTTTCGCTTTAAGCGAGGATAAAGAAGACCTTGCCCGACGACGGCGGGACGTGACCGACTGCACATTTTTGTGGTACAGATCGCGCAATATAACTTTGTCTCCGAGCGGCGACTAAGCTGGCCGTGACTCCACCGTGCGTGCGAGAGAGTCAGCCCATCGAACGCCGACAGTCTGACTCTCTCGCACGCACGACGAGTCATGGCCAACTCAGTCGCAGCTGGTCGCCGCTCGGAGGCAAAGTTATATTGCGCGATCTGTACGAGGAGGACTCGCTTCCTATTACACCGTGGTCCATGGTGTGACCGTACGGCCAATTGGCAAGCATATTGAGATATAAGCTACTATATTCACTCATATTTTGATTGCGATCAAACCTGACATTATTACAAAATATAAAAAATATTCATCAGCCAAGTTTTAGGTAAGACTGGATTACTCCATTTGTAATTTTCGAATAATTAATCAAGCTACTAGATTCATAAATTATTATTTTCAGATCGTGGATATTTATTTATTTAAAATATAATAACCACATCCTTGAATCTAGATTGACGTGTTCATCAGATAATTTTTAGGTAAGACTGGCTTACTCCATTTGAAATTGTCTAATAAAGAATCAAGTCAGTATATATGCATAAATTATTATTATTTTCAGATCGTATATATTTATTGTTGAGCATCGTGGGATCACCCTTTCGAAAAACTTCTGGTCTCTCTTTATTTCTCTTTTATTTTTCTCGTCTTTTTCCTGTATCTTTTAAAATTTTAATAGTCTGGGCTGCTTATGCGCCAAAACTCTCGGCTGCTTATGCGCCGAAACTATCGGCTGCTTATGCGCCGAAACTATCGGCTGCTTATGCGCCGAATTCTCAACTGCTTACGCGCTGAACTAATGGGAAGCATTCTTAATTCCATAATAATACACTAGTTATCACAAAGTGTAATTTCAGCTGCTGTGAAGCCTGATATTCAATAAAAATAATATTCTCAGTTATAAATCGTTGTTGAATTGTTGGATTACGTACATAGTTATTTGAACTTTACAATCTTATATTATATTATTATTATCATCATATACAATACAATAGTGTATTTGAAATATAAAAGTATAATTCATCATGTCTATACTTAATTTAAAAAGTATGCAAATTATCAATAGAGGCGAATGGTTAACAGATGATTGTATTGAATAGTTTCACAAATTATTAGAAGCTAATTCTAATTATAAACCACGCGAAACGTGGAGAGTTCAATTGCCTGGTACAATTCAACCAGTTCCTGAAAATCAGGATCACATACAGATTTTGCATCAAAGCGAAGACTTTAAAACCAATGCAGGGGGACACTGGGTTTGTAGCTTCTACAAATATGATGAAAGAAGAGTTTATATTTATGATTCTCTTAATTTCTCGAAATTGCATAATCATCATAAAATTTTTCTTGAGAAGTTATACCCATTTTTGAACAAACATGACGGTACAATTGACGAAGAATTTATTGAATTTCCACGTGTACAAGCTCAACCTAACACTCGGGATTGCGGAGTTTTTGCGATTGCATTTGCGGTCTCGTTATTATTCAAAATATTACCAGACAAGGTAACGTACACTCATGCGTTGATGCGTCAACATTTGATCAAAATGTTTCAAACTAATCGTTTAGAACATTTTCCATGCATTCAGGATCAACAATTCACACGTTGTGTGCACGAATATGAATCTGAAATTGGTACTACAATTAATAAAAATCCCCCTTGTGGAAATGAACCTGTATTTAAAATCGGTCAAAGTGACATCACTAACGAAAAAGATGAAATATCCTCAGTTCAAAATGTACCACTTAGTGACAAAGAAGTTACTACACATACAAAAAATATAATAATTCAGACAGATCCACCATTCGTTTCGAAGTCCAAAATCACCAATGTATACGTACCATGTAATAGGACAGAATACAAGTCTAATTATTATAAAAGGCATAAAGAGGAAATTAGTTTAAAAAGAAAAGCTATTTATAAAGCAAATAAAGGGGAGTGTAACAAGAAAAAAGGCAAAGATTGTACAAAAAGGGAGAAAGGCATAATAGAACTTTACAATTTTGATTATTATAATACACATAAAGAAGTGATATACGAAAAGCGAAAAAAGTATTATGAGCTAAATAAAGAAAGTATAATCAAAAAGGCAAAAGTGCATTATGACGTAAATAAAGAAGTGAAATGCGGAAAGGGAAAAAATTATTATGAGCAAAATAGAGAAGGTATAATCAAAAAGGCAAAAGTGCATTATGACGCAAATAAAGAAGTTAAATGCGGAAAGCAAAAAAATTATTATCAGCTAAATAAAGAAGTTATCTCGAAAGAGCGGAAGGTATAATATGATGAAAAAATACGTAAAAACGATGATTATAATAAAGTAGCAAAACGTCGTGCTGCTCTGCAAATAATAAAAAAGTATCATTATATTGCTGTAACAAATAGCAATATAGCAACGAAAACTAACAAAGAAACTTATATTAGAAAACTTTCAAAAATTATTAGCATGCCGTCGGGAGAAGCAAGTAGATTGGAAGCTGAGCGTATAATAAAATGGTGTTTTCATATTAGGCAAAAGTACATTTTGAAAATGAGTAAACTGTTGAAAGATTGTAAACAAAAAGTGGAAGTTTCCTTAACGCGCGCAGCAGAATGTTTAGAAGTTGAGGACAGGATTAATGCTTTGTGTGGAGAATCCAGACATACGTCTTCTTCAGAATCATATTATGCGGAAAGTTCGTACCATCCTTTCAGCGGTTCTGAATCAATTATACTGAATTCGGCAGGGAAAGCTATAAACGTTCTACCTGTATTGCAATCAAAGAAAACAACAAAAGCATGGCATTGTAGTTATCTTTGTAAAACAAAAGATGTTGAAATTCTGAATAATTTACAGGATTTCTTCAAACGATTGTTAGAATGCTCATTAAAAAAGGTACATAAGTTGAACAACCATATCAGTAGCTGTTCTAATAAAGTGCATGCTGAAAAAGTTGGTCATTCTCATGGTTGTTACATAAACCCTAAACTATGTAAGTCCAATTTTTTAGCCTTTGAGATTTTGGCACCTCACTTTCCGGATTTACGACATTTGAAGAGAATGATATACAAAATAGCGAGCATTTATAAAGACCAATTACATAATTTAGACAAAGCCTTAAACGATAATGACCTTGAAACACTTGAACGAATAACACTGCAAGCTCGGAAAGATGCTAAAGCGTTACAAAAAACTAATACTGACATAAGCCTGAGCGAAGAAGAGATTATATCTCGATATTATTTAGCATTTAGAGCATTCACAAAGCGGTCTATGGACACACCACGCATTCCCTGTGTTTCCTGCGAGAAACTCTCTTTTAAAAGAGACCCTGATAACCAGATCTGGCAGCAGAATCTGACGTCAGATCCGTAGTCGTCTGTGTCCGCATTTGGCTGCGTTCTGAGGTACAGAATCTGATGTCAGATTCTGATGTCAGATCTGCAGCAGATGGACAGCAGATTCTGCCGTCTGCTAGGCACAGCCAACAGCGCCATCTGAGGTCCAGAATTAACATACAATTCCCTACGCGTGACGTCACATGGCCGCCCCTACGCGTGACGTCACACTAGGTGTATCCCCACCCTTTCTACTGCTCGTAGAGAAGTTTTGGAGCAGATTCTAAGATTCTGCTCGCAGGTTATATGAGCCGCAGTTTATTAAACAAGTTATTTATTTTTTTATAAAGGTATGTGTTTATTCTTTAATATTTAAAGTACAAAATATTTATAAGTGGCACATATATTAACATTTAATATTTACATTTGGAAATGGTGATTCTAGATGCAAACATAAGCCAATTTTCCCGAGAACGAACTTTTATTCTACATTACATTTGTATTTATATAGATTTTCGACTTATTGTTTTTGCATAGAATCACCATATCCCTGCTTGTATTAACTCTGAAAAGAAATACAACATTAGTATAAAATTGAAACGATACTGGGAATGTACCGATGAATATTTTATTAAACGTTAAATACTTTATTTCAGTGATGCTAAAGTAAAGTGAGCACTGAAAAGTATTGTTTGGTTTTAAAATACTGGCGCTGAAAAGTGCCGATTATTGTTCCTTGTGAACGTCGAGAGGTTGTTCCCGTTGGACTCGATTAAAATGGGCACTGAAAAGTACCGTTTGGTCTCTTCGCCACTGTAAAAGGAGACACATCTCAACTTTTAATGGGCATAATTCTTCAAATAGTCATCAGCTTCTTCTTCGGGCTGCTGGTCGCTCCAAAACTCGCGGCGCCTTTGCAAGGCACTTGGGGGGGCTGCCGGCGCCCGTGGACCACACCTCCTGCTGCGGACTCTTTCTTTCGCGGTCCGCAGTGCCCGCTGCATATATAGTTGAAAGTCCGATCGGAGGGGCTGGTTGAAATGCGGGTTCCCAGACACCGCTTCTGAAAAAGTAATGCACGCAAAGTACATTAGTATAATTATTTATAAAAGCATGAAGATGCTTATTGCTTCGTACCGTAAATCGCCATAGTAATACGGGCGTTGTACAACGGCCGTTGTCCCGTTCGGCCGAACCACGTGAAGGCCGTTGTCACGTCGTCGACAAGGGCCTCCTTCAAACAAAAATCGACCGCGGCCTTCAGGCTGAACCCACCCACGTATTTTAAATATTGGACCTAAACAAAGTAAGTAAATATTGATGTAAGTATGTATTATATAAAAGTAAATAAAAGCATAATTTCGCTTTCACTTACAACATTGGAATATGTTTGGTCGTCGATGGTCTCGAAACAGTCAACCTCCTCCGGTGACGAGAGAGGAATGACTGGTGGTTTTGTTGGCGGACCATTACGGGTGGGCTGCACGCGTTGAAGAAGACTCTCCAACAGAGTATTCATTCTTCTGCAAGCAGAATCGATGGAGGCGTAACGTATTAATAAACACGATAACATGCAATACTTACCTTAGCTCCGTCTCGACGCTCGCCGTGCGGTCTTCCAGGCTCCTGCGAACATGAACATTTATAATAGAAAACGTCACACTATCAATATTTTTATAACAAAAAAAAGAAACATGTAAATTTACCTATTAGCAGGAGGTTGTATGTGCACTGTATGGTGCTGAAACGGCTCATTCTGAATGACCGTGGCGCGTGCAGAGGACGTCCCTGGATCGTGATGATCCCTTATTGTTGCGAGGACAGGAGCACTGGCAGCAGCAGGACTATTCTGCAACATAAGAACGTTACTCGGATTAGTCGTAGAAAAATCCTTTGACGTTGGTAGATAATTATTTGATTCCTGCAGGATTGTCCTCAAATCCTGGATATCCTGATCGATGCTTTGCTTCGGCATGCCTGACGTCTTCTTTCTTGGAGGTTCCTCCTCCGAAGAAGTCGTCTGATACCTCGCTGATTTGGCGACCACACGCTTCTCTCGCTGCGACATGTTTGGTAAACCTGTGAGTAAAAGTACATATTACAATTCTTAGCAAAGGTGTGTTGGCTGATTTTCCTATTTTACATGCATACATGCAATATTAACCGAACCCAGGTAATGTATTACTCAATAATTCGAGTGTAACTCGACAAAGGCTATAACAGTCGAAAATGTAAAAAAGTAACCCATGAAGAAATATTCGAACCAAACGATAAAATAACTCATCAACAGAGATTAACAAGGATACGTGTAAATATAATATTACTTATGAAGAGCAATACAAAAGGAAAGTATAATACAAAAGAAGAAAATGTAAATATTATAGAGCATGCCCCTCACCAGAAAATAGCCGTAACTTACCAAAAACAAGAGACGAGGCTAGAAATGGATTTTTTTTTTTTTTTTTACATGGTGGAAATCCCTAACGGATACCTCACCCCCCATGGCAGGGGTGAGATTATGTGGGGCTTGCACCCACTAAAACCACCATGGTGACCGCCTGACGCGAGAAGCTACACGAGGGAGTGGGACTGACAGCGAGATACATCCAGCGAAAATAAAAGTGGAAGAATTTAAATACTATGGATCCTACGGCTTCTCGCTGTGCGTAATAACAGCAACGATATACCTACGGGGTTCTAAGAGGTTTGTGTCAGTGGACATACTACAGCGAAAAGGCATTCTATAACATTTGCCACGAACCTGATCGGGGGAGATATATAAAATTTCATGGCTCAATGTGGCGCATTTATATATGCCAAGAGCCGAAGACTCTATGCCGACATCATAAAAATTATCGACTTCTAAAAATTTCCTGATACCCAAACGATACGAGTCATTGTCCATGCCAATATTGAAAATTATGCAAATCGAGCCATCGTCTGAGATGCAACATTTATCGCGTACATTTGTGCCTGGAGATATGTCATTAAATTCTATCTTACGGTACTGAGAACAATTGGTGTCCTTAGTAAGGGGTCTAGATACACGAATAGAAAAATCGACATTATAATGAATGTTTGTGCCATGTGATTGTATCTCCGTCATCCTGTTGGAAAATTGTTGGAGAGGAAGAGATGGCTTATTAAGAAGTTTTTTAAAAATGGACATGTTGTTTTCATAGGGAAAAGCAGAACATGAATCTAAATTACCAAAACGTCTGACATCGTTGGTTAAGTGAAGAAGACCATGGATGTTATAACTATTAAAAGTTGGGCCATATAGTTCTTGGTTACGAAGAACAAATTTCTGTAAAGCTGACTCTGCGAATATCAAGTGGAGGCTCGATGGAGATTCTGCAACCAAAATCCTTATGGCCGCATGTAAAATTAAGAAGTGCTTGTATATTTTATCGTTGAATACACCATACAGTACAACTGGCCCTGTATATAGAAGGAACTGACGAAACTCGGTCGCCTTATTTTTACAATATTCCTCAATAGCTCTGGGAAGTCTGGCAAAGTCCAAGGGACAATATCTTGCGAGATTGTTGAGTCTCGTAGATATCACAGAAATATTCAGTGCGGGCAATTTTGACAAAAATGTAAAGCTTCCAGATACCCACGCGGACAAAAGTTTCTTCATTACGCCCAAGCATACAAGGTGCATATACTCGAACGGAACTTGGGAAACCATTCGTATCGGTAGCGATGCCAATGGGCTTGGACCTCCTTTGTGATGGTTCTCGTGTAACCGTTTAGGGTATTCCTCATCGGTACGAGGAGAATCATCTATACCATCGAAGGCATAATGCTTACCGTTCAG
The DNA here is from genome assembly GCA_929113495.1 of Andrena minutula. Taxonomy (NCBI): domain Eukaryota; kingdom Metazoa; phylum Arthropoda; class Insecta; order Hymenoptera; family Andrenidae; genus Andrena; species Andrena minutula. The sequence continues at coordinate 44,891,147 of OV815993.1, read as the reverse complement.
GGTACCAGAAACCATACATTTGGAACAGGGATATTGAGACATATGCCCAAAATGATTCAACACAAATGCTCGAGCTGGTGCGTCAGCTATGAAACATCTCAGACGTATGGGCAACTTACTGCTATGAAAATTTATACCTCCGTTGGACATGATGGCTTTGACGTTTGCAATAAATTTCTCAAAAAAAATATTGGGATCGTGTGGTTTATGGCGACCTTTATAGATTCCTACCACTATTGGCTTTATACGGGGAATATTTGAAATCCTACATTGGATAGGCCAGAACTGAATGGAACCTTTGTCCACACGACATCCGTCTGTATGAAAATCTAATTCTAACTCTCTAACAAAAGATACGGACAAAGTATTCGGGAGACTTTTAACAATTTCTGTTTCCAGATCGAAATGAATGTATTCTCCTGGTTCCACGACGAATGTAACAGCAGGATTACGTGGCGTATCGAGAAGTGTTCTAACATCCTGAGGCAACTGGGAAAAACAGGAATGCGTTCGAAGGAGAGATAATATATTATTTCCTTGAACGTGTGTTAAATTGCTGTCTACGAAACAAGACGCTAAACGTTGGCGAAAAGATGGCTTGGAGAAAGTATCACAGGACAATGAAACTATTGGCGCAATAGCGTTAATCAAGTCGAGCTGTATTTTACACGGGTCTTTGGACACATAAAACACCCTGTGCTTATAAGTATTTATTCTTCGTTAATACATAACGTGTTAGACACCTTACAACCATAAACGCGAGAGACGGAGGAGCTCGAGAAGGGGGGGCGATGGCTCCCAGTGTGGGCAACCTCTAAACGAGATATTAGGTTGGTAGTAAATTAACCGCGAAGGATTGAAAATTCTTACACACCCCTCTCAATTCAAGCGTATATACCACCAGGAAAAATAAACGCTAATTACACTAGCTCAGTCGCATTCCTAATGACTCGATACAATAATAATGTTTGGGTTTAGGTAACGACTTTGTAAAGACGTCAGCCAACATCTGGCTCGAAGGCACAGTTGACAACTCAAACAAACCTTCTCTAATGGCATGACGAATAAAATGGTGGCGTACATCTATGTGCTTAGTTCTAGAATGAAAAACAGGATTTTCTGAAAGACTTTTGGCTCCATGATTGTCGCAGTGCAGGCGTATATTTGCGATTTCCGCGAATCCCAACTCGATCAGTAGAGAACGCAGATACATAGCCTCCTTAGCTGCCTCGGCAAGGGCCATATATTCAGCTTCGGTCGAGGATAGAGCCACGGTACGCTGTTTTTGAGCTTTCCATGAGATTATCGTTCCACTTAGGAGAAATGCGTACCCAGTGTAGGATTTGCGATTGAACGCGCAATTCGCCCAATCTGCATCTGAATATCCTATCACGCCTTCTTCCGACTGCCTGAAACTTAAAGCGTAATTACGAGTGCCCTGGAGATAACGAAGTACTCTCTTTGCAGCCCCCCAGTGTTCTTCTCTGTGACAGTTATTAAACTGTCCAAGAAAACTGACGATGAAAGCGATATCGGGCCTTGTCGCCACCGCCAAATACATTAAGGCCCCTATAAGTTCCCGGTAGGGTCGCTTGTTACCCTTTCCGTCCTTGACTTCATTTTGCTGGAAGGGCCCAGAACCAGTCTCGCCAGGCGTAGCAACTGGATTCGCCTCATTCATTCCAAAACGTTCCAGAACATCTCGAACATAACGCCGCTGCGACAGCGAGACGCCATCGGAAGTTTGATCAATCTCAATACCTAGACAACATCTAGCACGTCCGAGATCTTTGACTTCGAACTCCTGTGACAATCCATCCTTCAGTTCCTGAATCCAGCCAGTATCATTGGACGCAATCAAAATATCGTCCACATAGATAAGAACCAAAATACATATTCTTCCGGTTCGCCTAAAGTATAGGCAATGATCTGCCTGAGTTGGTATTAATCCGAGGTTTCGAAGAACCTCGTCGAGCCGCTTATTCCATTGGCGCCCGGCTTGCTTGAGCCCGTATAAAGCTCGCTTAAGGAGACATACTTTATCTCCTTCCTGTAGGGTTTTTAACATGCTATGGACCTTAACACCAAGCTCCGTTCGTTCTCCTTCCTGTGTAGAAATTTCCTCGAGTGCCTCTTTAAGAAAAACAGGCTTTTCCATAAAAATTTCCTCCTCTAGATACCCATTCAAATAGGCTGTAACTACATCCATCTGGTGCACGGTCATCCTATATCTTGCCGCAATAGCCATCAGCAACCTCAATGATTCCAAACGTGCTACAGGTGCAAAAGTCTGTACAAAATCGATGCCCTGTCTCTGTGAAAAACCTTTAGCAACCAGGCGTGCCTTTCGACGGCACGAATTTTCATCAATTCCGAATTTGTTCGTAAGAACCATACGACAGCCGATGACATCCCGATTTCCCGGACGATCCACCAATTCCCATGTACCCTTCTGGAGTATAGCCTTTAGTTCGAGTATAACAGCCTCTCTCCACTGGTCGGAATGTGGTCCAGTCATGGCGTCCCCAAAATTCACTTCGGACACAAAAGCTATATTCTCAAAAGCATTCGCGTCGTAGAACACATCTTCATTGGCGTGGTCATCGGACGTATCTTCTCCACTTCGCACATCATCAGAATTCAACACCCCGTCCTGTTGATTGTCATTCTCCACGAGCATCTCGGTTGCGTGTTCACCTTCCGTCTCAGTAGAAGCAATCCTGTCGTTTGTGTCGCTCGTCAGGCGATAGACTTTCTTCGGTCTTCCGCGCGCCCCAGTGCGAATTATTCGAGGCCTCCCCGGCGCTCTTCGTGGCACGTCCTCTAATTGCACAGTGGTATTGTCTGTTTGCTCATCTTCAGGACAGAAGGCGGGGTTCGGGACAATTTCTGTTTCCACAGGTGACTCATCAAAGCAATTCCCGCAAGTCTTCTCGTTTGGTTTGACTGGGATTACCCTTTGTTCGGATAAAAATTTCACGTCCCTGGCTATTACTACCTTGTTCTCAGAGGGTATCCATAGTCGATAACCTTTAGTGACCTCCGAGTATCCAACTAAAACACCCGCCTTAGCTCGAGCATCGAATTTTCCTTTCGTTGGAACCTTATCAAGAATGTAGGCCTTTGTACCTATTACTTTCAAATGCTGTAAGCTTGGCGGCTTCCCAGTCCACTCTTGAAATGGCGTCTTGCCATCGATTGATTTCGATGCACATCTGTTCCTAAGGTAATTCGCGCTGTGGATTGCCTCTGCCCAAAGTGATGGTTGCAGACCACCACGTATCATCAGACACCTCGCCATTTCAACTAGAGTTCGATTCTTGCGTTCCGCTATCCCATTCTGTTGAGGCGTACGAGGGACAGTAAGCCGACGCCGAATTCCGTGACATTTAAGGAATTCGTCGAACTCGGTGTTACAAAACTCTCCACCATTGTCTGTTTGTAGGTGCTTGATTTTTTCACCTGTCTGCTTCTCAGCGTATGCTTTATACTGCATAAATACAGAAAGAACATCGCTCTTACATCGGAGAAAGTACACCTCACACCATCTAGAACAATCATCAATAAAGGTGACGAAGAACCGAGCCTTCCCTTTGGACTCTACCCTCATTGGTCCACATACATCAGCATGAACTATTTCCAATCTTTTGTCACTCTTACTGGTACGGTTTGCAAAGGGTAAAGACGTCATTTTGCCCTCCACACAAACTTCGCAAAGAAATGGATTTTCATTACCTTTAAGGTCAACATCTAAAACCTTTCTTGCTTTTACCATCTGAAGAAGATCTCGCACATTTAGGTGCCCCAGTCGCTCGTGCCATAACGTTAAAGTCTCTTCCTTGTGGTCTGTTGACACCGCACACGTCTGCTTGTCTCCTTCCCTCACATAGTACAAGTCACCAACCCGGTCAGCTACTACCTTGACTTGTCCCTCAGGGTTCTTCACCTTGGCACCATGCCTGTGAAACACAACCTCGTAACCCTGATCAGTGATCCGAGACACCGACATTAAATTCATTCTTAAATCGGGGACTAGCAATGTTTCTCGTAGCTCAATTGCTTTATCTCTAGTTCCATCGTTCGTTACCAACTGCACGGTTCCCTTTGCCTCAATGTTAGTTGAAGATTCACTAGCTAATTTCAATTTTCCAAATTTTACCCTGGAGACATCTGAAAAACAATTTTTATCTCGACATATATGAGCAGTGCTTCCACTGTCAAGACACCAGCGATCACACTTCTCCTCCGAATGTGCATTGAGAGCAGTGTAATCTTTTACCTCATTGGTTAGGTAAACATCTTCGACTTGCGCCACATTTTCCTTAGAAGTGGTACCCTTTTTTAAACACTCTGCGGCTTTGTGCCCTAGTTTTTGGCACTTAAAACATTTTATTTTCCACTTTTCTTTAGCTTTATTTGTACTATTTTGATTATCATTACTAGCATTGCTGTCTTTATTTGTATAAGTATTCTTTGGCATACGCTTTTGTCTCCGCGAAGCTATCATCGCTTCTGATTCGCCACTGTGTTTCTGCTTACGTGCTTCACTCTCCTCCAAAATTTTCACTTTCAAAGCCTCCGCTGTGGGCAATGCATCTCGGGATTCGATAGCACAACGAAAATTCTCAAAACTCTGTGGAAGACTGTATAACAACATTATACTGAGCAAGTCTTGATTTATTTCAACACCCATCGTAGCCAACTTATCTACAGCATCAAAGAATCTGTTCATATGCAGACGAACATCTTCTCCTTCCTGCAACCGCTGCAGTGCCAACTGCTTTAACAAGGTAGCCTTACGCGCCGGTCCCTTGGACGCATAGACGTTCTGTAATTTGATCCATATATCTCGCGACGTAACGCATCCACGGACTTGTTGAAGTTCCATTGGACTAATAGATAATATGAGATCGGACTTAGCTTGCTTGTCAGCCTGTAGCCATGCGTTTATGGTTGCCTCAGATTCCGCATTTCCCATGACCGGTTCTGGCTTAGGTGTATCACCGCACACGTACTTCCACGTATTATTCTTCGTCATTAAGGCTTCCACTTGCATGCTCCAGGAGTCATAATTCTCCTTAGTCAGCAATTCAATCCTCACCGGATTTGCCATTTTTGCCCTGATCCGTAACACGAGAACCGATCACGCACGTGTGTAACCTCCAAAAGAACACGTGGTTAACCTCACAAAACTTGCGGTTAATTTCCAACAGCTCACTAATGGCCTGGGCCCATAACCTATTGGCGCAATAGCGTTAATCAAGTCGAGCTGTATTTTACACGGGTCTTTGGACACATAAAACACCCTGTGCTTATAAGTATTTATTCTTCGTTAATACATAACGTGTTAGACACCTTACAACCATAAACGCGAGAGACGGAGGAGCTCGAGAAGGGGGGGCGATGGCTCCCAGTGTGGGCAACCTCTAAACGAGATATTAGGTTGGTAGTAAATTAACCGCGAAGGATTGAAAATTCTTACAGAAACTGTATCATGAATTGAAGAAACGCGTGATGTTTGGGATTGGTCGCAGTGATGCGACCAATTTCCATCTGCACGCTGTAGCGAGGATGCGCGGCAAATTCAAACCTGCGTTGTTGTCGCCTTGGCAACTGAGTGGTCGAGGAGACGGCCTGAGCGGGCCATCTCTTGATTGACACCTGGACTAATTACTCCCATCTTCATTTGCATAGTAACACGCGATGTTACGTGGTCTTCGCGGATTGGCCAGGTGTCCTCGATCTCGAGCCGGTGCCTTGCCTCGTGTCGTCTCTGCGACCACTCGACCTCTTCTCTGTGAAACGCGGAACTGTCGACATCGTGGCGTTACGCGTTGTTTATCACAAAGAGCTATCGGCGCTCCGATATTCTATTCAACTTTCTTGGAATCTTCTAATTCCACTCCGCGTACTTGCGTGGTAGTACTTTTGTAAATAATTAAGTGTGCGTTAAGATATTTGTAACGTCCCATAAACGTGCTCGTTTATTGACTTCATCAAACGTACAATTTGAACCGCGATACCTAAATATAACGTTCGTTTAACCACGTAAACTTAAAACTACAGTGCGTGGTAAGGCAAGACGTAGGTGCTCCTCGTTCTTGCTCGAACACGTGACGTGGAAGTAGAAGGACCGGCGTCTTCTACATTGATATCGCGCCTAACACTGAATCTATCCGGGATAAAATTAATAGGAACGGACGAACTACAACCTGCAGATGTGCTAGCAGCATCTCGCACGTTAGAAGTATTATTCGCTACTCTACGAACGGTGTTAAATTCAGGACGGTATCGCGCGCGAAACTTTTCTCGCATCTCGCGTATAACCCTCCTTTTTTGCCTCGCCGACAATGCGTGTCCGGGTTTCCGCGACGTAGACAACTTGAAACGATTAAATTCCATAATTACTTACGTCTTGCGGATGTCTCGGGATGATATTCGTACTTTCTAATGCTCTGGAAATTCTTCGGATCTGCCGTCGATGACTGCCACCTCAGAATGAACGAGAATTCGAAACAAACGCGAACTGGGAAGTAGAGTCCCGACCAATCAGTTAGAATTACATTTTCATACAGACGGATGTCGTGTGGACAAAGGTTCCATTCAGTTCTGGCCTATCCAATGTAGGATTTCAAATATTCCCCGTATAAAGCCAATAGTGGTAGGAATCTATAAAGGTCGCCATAAACCACACGATCCCAATATTTTTTTTGAGAAATTTATTGCAAACGTCAAAGCCATCATGTCCAACGGAGGTATAAATTTTCATAGCAGTAAGTTGCCCATACGTCTGAGATGTTTCATAGCTGACGCACCAGCTCGAGCATTTGTGTTGAATCATTTTGGGCATATGTCTCAATATCCCTGTTCCAAATGTATGGTTTCTGGTACCCTGAACGGTAAGCATTATGCCTTCGATGGTATAGATGATTCTCCTCGTACCGATGAGGAATACCCTAAACGGTTACACGAGAACCATCACAAAGGAGGTCCAAGCCCATTGGCATCGCTACCGATAGGAATGGTTCCCCAAGTTCCGTTCGAGTATATGCACCTTGTATGCTTGGGCGTAATGAAGAAACTTTTGTCCGCGTGGGTATCTGGAAGCTTTACATTTTTGTCAAAATTGCCCGCACTGAATATTTCTGTGATATCTACGAGACTCAACAATCTCGCAAGATATTGTCCCTTGGACTTTGCCAGACGTCCCAGAGCAATTGAGAAATATTGTAAATATAAGGCGACCGAGTTTCGTCAGTTCCTTCTATATACAGGGCCAGTTGTACTGTAGGGTGTACTCAACGATAAAATATACAAGCACTTCTTAATTTTACATGCGGCCATAAGGATTTTGGTTGCAGAATCTCCATCGAGCCTCCACTTGATATTCGCAGAGTCAGCTTTACAGAAATTTGTTCTTCGTAACCAAGAACTATATGGCCCAACTTTTAATAGTTATAACATCCATGGTCTTCTTCACTTAACCAACTATGTCAGACGTTTTGGTAATTTAGATTCATGTTCTGCTTTTTCCTATGAAAACAACATGTCCATTTTTAAAAAACTTCTTAATAAGCCATCTCTTCCTCTCCAACAATTTTCCAACAGGATGACGGAGATACAATCACATGGCACAAACATTCATTGTAATGTCGATTTTTCTATTCGTGTATCTAGACCCCTTACTAAGGACACCAATTGTTCTCAGTACCGTAAGATAGAATTTAATGACATATCTCCAGGCACAAATGTACGCGATAAATGTTGCATCTCAGACGATGGCTCGATTTGCATAATTTTCAATATTGGCATGGACAATGACTCGTATCGTTTGGGTATCAGGAAATTTTTAGAAGTCGATAATTTTTATGATGTCGGCATAGAGTCTTCGGCTCTTGGCATATATAAATGCGCCACATTGAGCCATGAAATTTTATATATCTCCCCCGATCAGGTTCGTGGCAAATGTTATAGAATGCCTTTTCGCTGTAGTATGTCCACTGACACAAACCTCTTAGAACCCCGTAGGTATATCGTTGCTGTTATTACGCACAGCGAGAAGCTGTAGGATCCATAGTATTTAAATTCTTCCACTTTTATTTTCGCTGGATGTATCTCGCTGTCAGTCCCACTCCCTCGTGTAGCTTCTCGCGTCAGGCGGTCACCATGGTGGTTTTAGTGGGTGCAAGCCCCACATAATCTCACCCCTGCCATGGGGGGGGGTGAGGTATCCGTTAGGGATTTCCACCATGTAAAAAAAAAAAAAAAATCCATTTCTAGCCTCGTCTCTTGTTTTTGGTAAGTTACGACTATTTTCTGGTGAGGGGCATGCTCTATAATATTTACATTTTCTTCTTTTGTATTATACTTTCCTTTTGTATTGCTCTTCATAAGTAATATTATATTTACACGTATCCTTGTTAATCTCTGTTGATGAGTTATTTTATCGTTTGGTTCGAATATTTCTTCATGGGTTACTTACTTTTTTACATTTTCGACTGTTATAGCCTTTGTCGAGTTACACTCGAATTATTGAGTAATACATTACCTGGGTTCGGTTAATATTGCATGTATGCATGTAAAATAGGAAAAACAGCCAACACACCTTTGCTAAGAATTGTAATATGTACTTTTACTCACAGGTTTACCAAACATGTCGCAGCGAGAGAAGCGTGTGGTCGCCAAATCAGCGAGGTATCAGACGACTTCTTCGGAGGAGGAACCTCCAAGAAAGAAGACGTCAGGCATGCCGAAGCAAAGCATCGATCAGGATATCCAGGATTTGAGGACAATCCTGCAGGAATCAAATAATTATCTACCAACGTCAAAGGATTTTTCTACGACTAATCCGAGTAACGTTCTTATGTGGCAGAATAGTCCTGCTGCTGCCAGTGCTCCTGTCCTCGCAACAATAAGGGATCATAACGATCCAGGGACGTCCTCTGCACGCGCCACGGTCATTCAGAATGAGCCGTTTCAGCACCATACAGTGCACATACAACCTCCTGCTAATAGGTAAATTTACATGTTTCTTTTTTTTGTTATAAAAATATTGATAGTGTGACGTTTTCTATTATACATGTTCATGTTCGCAGGAGCCTGGAAGACCGCACGGCGAGCGTCGAGACGGAGCTAAGGTAAGTATTGCATGTTATCGTGTTTATTAATACGTTACGCCTCCATCGATTCTGCTTGCAGAAGAATGAATACTCTGTTGGAGAGTCTTCTTCAACGCGTGCAGCCCACCCGTAATGGTCCGCCAACAAAACCACCAGTCATTCCTCTCTCGTCACCGGAGGAGGTTGACTGTTTCGAGACCATCGACGACCAAACATATTCCAATGTTGTAAGTGAAAGCGAAATTATGCTTTTATTTACTTTTATATAATACATACTTACATCAATATTTACTTACTTTGTTTAGGTCCAATATTTAAAATACGTGGGTGGGTTCAGCCTGAAGGCCGCGGTCGATTTTTGTTTGAAGGAGGCCCTTGTCGACGACGTGACAACGGCCTTCACGTGGTTCGGCCGAACGGGACAACGGCCGTTGTACAACGCCCGTATTACTATGGCGATTTACGGTACGAAGCAATAAGCATCTTCATGCTTTTATAAATAATTATACTAATGTACTTTGCGTGCATTACTTTTTCAGAAGCGGTGTCTGGGAACCCGCATTTCAACCAGCCCCTCCGATCGGACTTTCAACTATATATGCAGCGGGCACTGCGGACCGCGAAAGAAAGAGTCCGCAGCAGGAGGTGTGGTCCACGGGCGCCGGCAGCCCCCCCAAGTGCCTTGCAAAGGCGCCGCGAGTTTTGGAGCGACCAGCAGCCCGAAGAAGAAGCTGATGACTATTTGAAGAATTATGCCCATTAAAAGTTGAGATGTGTCTCCTTTTACAGTGGCGAAGAGACCAAACGGTACTTTTCAGTGCCCATTTTAATCGAGTCCAACGGGAACAACCTCTCGACGTTCACAAGGAACAATAATCGGCACTTTTCAGCGCCAGTATTTTAAAACCAAACAATACTTTTCAGTGCTCACTTTACTTTAGCATCACTGAAATAAAGTATTTAACGTTTAATAAAATATTCATCGGTACATTCCCAGTATCGTTGCAATTTTATACTAATGTTGTATTTCTTTTCAGAGTTAATACAAGCAGGGATATGGTGATTCTATGCAAAAACAATAAGTCGAAAATCTATATAAATACAAATGTAATGTAGAATAAAAGTTCGTACTCGGGAAAATTGGCTTATGTTTGCATCTAGAATCACCATTTCCAAATGTAAATATTAAATGTTAATATATGTGCCACTTATAAATATTTTGTACTTTAAATATTAAAGAATAAACACATACCTTTATAAAAAAATAAATAACTTGTTTAATAAACTGCGGCTCATATAACCTGCGAGCAGAATCTTAGAATCTGCTCCAAAACTTCTCTACGAGCAGTAGAAAGGGTGGGGATACACCTAGTGTGACGTCACGCGTAGGGGCGGCCATGTGACGTCACGCGTAGGGAATTGTATGTTAATTCTGGACCTCAGATGGCGCTGTTGGCTGTGCCTAGCAGACGGCAGAATCTGCTGTCCATCTGCTGCAGATCTGACATCAGAATCTGACATCAGATTCTGTACCTCAAAACGCAGCCAAATGCGGACACAGACGACTACGGATCTGACGTCAGATTCTGCGCTCTCATGCCAGACTCTGCTACCAATCTGATGTCAGATTGGCGTCAGATGGTTATCAGGGGAGGTTCTTAAGTTTGATATTTCTAAAAAAACATATAAGGGAAATGTAATGCAAACATTGTTAAATCATATTGGATACAAAGTTGGTGACATGCATTTTATTTGCCGATATCGTCACGATAAAATTCGCAACGATTCCATACCACCAAAATGTATTTTAAATCAGCTTGATGTACGTTCAGTTCCAGAAATAGCAGTGTTGAACGATTACGAACGAATTCTCATTCAAAGAGCTAAACCATTTCAAACGATTGTGAGAATGGATACAGTAATGCGTAAAAATATGCCACATAAACATATGTTTCCAAAAGTAAAGGGGAGAACATTTCACCTTCCTTTGCCGTTACAAGAAAATTTAAAAAAAATCTGTCCTTCGACTGAACCTTTAAATCAAAATCATGAATTATACATATTGGTGCGGGGCATTCCAACAAAATCTAAAATAGTTTGGGAAAAGTTAGTTGACTTGAAGAAAGTATGGAATGCTTTAGTATGGTTGAAAGCCAATAATCCTCTATACTCAGAAATTGTTTTACCACAATCGCACGATTTATTGCTAAATGCCAAATTACCAGATACAGAATTTCAAGAAGAAGTTGTTGCCAATGATAATAATAACGAATCTATCGAGGACGTTGACGGTGAAATACTTAATATCGATGAAAATAACAAACGTGCATTATTAATGCAAATGTCACAATCTGATTCATATTATGAGCAGTTTACGATTTATCCAATGTACGACAAAAGGGTTAATGAATCTGCTACCGCACTCTATCAAATGCTTAAGGTTCATGACATTCCGTTGGGCCATCCTGCTGAACACTTAGATGTGAAATGTTTCCCAGATTTATATCCTTATGGGGTGAATGGACAGCATGAAGAAAGATTGGTACGTTTGACTGATCATGAATTCATCAAGTCCAAACTGATGTCCAAGCATTCGCAATTTCGATTGAACATGCAATATATTTTCCATTTATTACACGATACCAATATGCGGCAATTGAACGCTGGAATTTATCACAAAATGAACGTCGTAAATCCACGTGAAAAATATACAGCAGCTGGTTTTCCAGAGCAACTCTCTAAAGATCAGCTACAAACAAACTTGAACACTATTTTTTCCAGATTACGTAATACAGCACAGTATTGGCGCAAACCGAGAAACGATTTGAACTGTATGATACACCATTATGGACCAGCTACATGGTTCCTCACGCTTAGTCCAAGTGAGTGGCTATGGACAGATTTAATAGAATATCTTCGTGAAGTAAACGGCCCATCGGTGGCTAAAATGTCCCCGAACGAACTCATTGCTTCTGATCCCGTTTCAACTGCTCGATTTATAGATAATGCATTCCACGCTATGCTGGATTTCATTTGTTCGCCCGACAATCCGATTGGCAAGGTGACACATTACTTTTGGCGCAGAGAATATCAAAGCAGGGGATCACAACATTTTCATCTTTTAATTTGGATTGAAGATGCTCCTATAATCGATAAATCTTCGAAGGAAGATGTAGCACGATTCATTAGGAAATACGTCACTTGCAGATTGCCCTCACCGCATGTGTCGCCAGAATTATATAGTCGTGTAATTGCACATCAAATGCATAAATGCAATAGCTATTGTCTACGCAACAAAAGAACTAAAAATTCCTTCCGTAAAGTATGTAGATTTTCATTTCCACGTCCAGTTACAGATACTTTGATAATAAGGGATGTAGCTGTTTCTATAGGTGCTAGAAAACAATTGAAAGCAAAAGGTAGACTCTATGATCTTCCACGTTCAACACGGGAAGTCCGTATCAATGATTATAATGCTCCCGTTCTCACGGTTTGGAGAGGTAACATGGATATACAGTATATTGGGGAAAAGACAGGGTTGGTAACATGTTACTGTACTAAGTACGTGTCAAAGCCGGAAAAAAGTTACGCTACGGACACTTTGGCAGCAATAAATTCTACTAAGTCATTAGCTAGTCTGCTGTGCAACCTTGGAATGCGCATGCTAAATCATAGAGAATGTGGAGCGCCTGAATGCGCTGATACTCTTTTAGGATTATCATTGTATGGCACTGACTCCAGTACTACTATTAGATGGTTAGATGTAAATATACTGAGAAGTAGGAAATTGAAAACTCGCAAAGAGATTGAGGATCTGGAAGGTGAATCCACAGACATATTTTGTCCATCCCTCATAGATGATTACTATCCTAACAGACCCAAGGAATTAGAATCTATGCATCTGTACGATTTTGCTGTGTGGTATGACGTGACTAAAATTAGACCGTCTGAAAAAACTGAATACTATGAAATCCGTGCATCTTTGTTTTTGAAAAAACGGCAAAGAGGGTATCTTATCAATCATTATAAGTACAATGTTCAAAACCAACCTGAGAATTATTATTTCTCATTATTATTATTATTATTCAAACCTTGGAGAAATACCGACGAATTGAAAAATGGATTTGACACATATGCGGAATCTTTTTTGTCGCTAGAATTACAATTGACAGATGCAGTTCAGTATCACGAACGAATAACGGATATTCAAGAAGCGCGTGATCATATAAAGGAAGAAATTGAAAAGAACGTGTTGAATATTGTAGAACAAGAAGAAAATGATCAAGGCGATCACCCATTAGAGTGTGTCCCCGTTGAAACTGTTGGTGCCATGAAAGATTTTAAAGACACGGAAAACAAATTGGACTGTGGTGATCTTCAAGAAATGATTTCGGAATTGAACCATGATCAGAAGCGGATATTTGATAAAGTTACTAAGTCCTTGACATCTAACGATAACATTCTTAGACTTTATGTCAGTGGAGAAGGTGGCACTGGGAAAAGTTTTTTAATAAAAACTATCAGACAGTGGATCAAGCAGAGTATCGGAAAAGACACAGCAGTAACTGCTCCTACTGGAATCGCAGCTTTTAATATCGAAGGTCTTACCATCCACCGATTATTTCAATTACCCGTCGAACATGGGCATACAGCCCAGTATAGGCAACTTAGCGATGCAGCCCTTCAAATTGTACGAGACCAACTCAAAAATGTTGCTTTACTAATCATCGATGAAATTTCGATGGTTTCTAACGTAACTTTCCTGTACATACATCTACGACTTTCAGAAATATTTGATACTGCATATTCCGATGATGGTTGGTTCGGAAAAATACCTATTCTGCTATTTGGTGACTTACTACAACTTCCTCCTGTTCACGAAGCACCTGCTTTTATACAATTATGCAATAAGAGTATGGAGAAAAATGTTGGAGCATTAGCTTCTTATAATTTATGGTCTGACTTGTTTACCTATGATGAATTGACAATAAACATGCGACAGCAGGGTGATAATATTTACAAAAAGATCTTGTCGAGAATTCGCACTGGAGTAGTGACCGCTTCGGATACAAAGCTTTTAGAATCGAGGAAATTAAATTTCAAAGCGACAAATTGTAATGACCGGTTAAAGGAATTAAGTGATTACATGCTTAATGTAGGATCTAATACGGTGTGTTTACTTCCCACATGTGTTCAGTGTGATGTTTTGAACGCTGCAATGCTGAGTCGATTTCCATCCGAAGAAATCCATTTGATTGCTCAGGATACAACGAATTGTGCACCGTATTTGAAAAAAGGGTGTCAAAGGTATTGAACAATAATGACGATGATAGCTCCCGAACAGCGGGACTTGCAAGAGTCGTAATTGTTAAAACAGGAGTGCAAATCATGATTAGAAGAAATATTGATGTTACACTAGGTCTTGTCAACGGTACCATTGCTAAACTTGTTTCTGTTACACGAGGTGTTAATAATGACGTTGAAAAATTGAAAATTATATTACCCACGGGGCAAGAACATATGATAGAACCGGTAAGTGTTAAATTTGAAGTAATGAATGGAGCGTTTGTTATTAGAAAACAATTTCCGATTTGCCTTAGCTATGGTATAACTATTCACAAAAGTCAAGGACTAAGCTTGCAGAATGTTGTCATAGAATCAGGTAATTCAATATTTACTTGCGGACAAATTTACGTTGCTCTTTCACGGGTGACCACATTACAAGGACTGCATCTTATCAATTATGATCCATCTTCCGTAAAGGCACAAGAATCGGCTATAATAGAGTATAATAGATTGCGAAAAAAATATAGACCTGATCTTATGACTATTTCAATTTCTAAAAACCGCGTTCTCAAAGTTCGTGATGCTGTTTGGGCAGTACCTAATTACAGTGGACGCTCGATAATGTGCCGCAGTCGGGGCTCTAGAGGCGGTGTTTTCTCAGAAGCGGCATATTAACGAGAGCCAATGTAACGCGCGCTCTCCCCATAACTCTCCTCTTTTCTTTTCCGTGATGGCTGCCCCCTACCAGAATACTCTTAAGGTGTGTCACACTGATGCGAGAAAAAGAAAAAACACATTCACGTATATGTATTGCTTGCGAATTGCTTGCGAACTTCAGTGTGGAGGCACCATTAAGGGTTAGCATTCATTGGCTCGCTGAGCGTGAGAGAAAGGGAGGTGCACACACGCGTGCGAGTAAAGGCTCCCACAGACCAACGCGAATATTGCCGCGCGAAGCGGATCCGCCGCGGATTAGATAAGGCTGCCCATAAGCCGACACGTAAAAAAAAAAAGACACAAACTTCAATCCGCGGCGGATCCGCTCCGCGCGGCAATATTCGCGTTGGTCTGTGGGAGCCTTAATGCGTGTGAGCTGGGGCGTTCCTAACGGCACTTTAAACAGCGGCATATTATCGAGCGTCCACTGTATAATGTATCCGAATGTCAGAATACTGATGATTACATCGTTGATACCACTCAATACTGCGTAAGAAGTCTCCCGAATTCTGATGGTGTGTCTTGTTATGCGAATGCCACAATCCAATGCGTATTATATTGTTCATCCATAAGAGAAAACTTATTGTCGACTGAAAAAGCCGATCATATTATAAAAGTCTTTATGGACCAATATAAATCGGATCAAAATTCAAACATAATATCATTACGGCAATTCGCAGGAGAAAAATACGTTTACAATCAGCTACATGATGCAGCTGAGTTTATTACCTCTCTTTGTGATCATGAGATTCTTATTAAGAATGCAGTACAACACGAAATTACCACGGTATTAAGATGTTTAAGTTGTAATTACACAAGTACTACTATCAGTACAAATTGTGTGGTAGATCTTGCACAACCCAAGATGTTAAAAAGTATACCATTCGAATTTCAAGGTATAATAAAATACAATTTCACAGGATGGAAAAATTTGAAAGATACCTGCAATAATTGTGATAATTCAAATTCAAACACAATGAAGAAAGTCGATATAACTGCTTCCAAACAAATTTTTATTGCAAAATTACATTTGTTTGATCACGATAGTAGTGGAACAACGAAAGTGGAAAATTTCTCCATCAAAGCAATACCTACTACTAAAATACAAATGAGAGATCACTGTTATAAACTTAAGACAGCGATTTTCCACCACGGTAAAAATATTGCCGATGGTCATTACACGACTGTGGTAAGGGGTAAGGGCACAACGTGGGTATCTGTTGATGATTTACGTGTAGAAAAAAAGCTTTGCCACGAAATGCTAAAGATGCATACATATTTTTCTTCGAAAGGTGTTAATTGTGGTTGTTATTACACTTCAATGTTAAAGACGTTCAGCGCCATAAGCTGCTTCGCGCACCATGTATTGTACACAAAGTATTATACACATAATACATATAGATCGGCAATGCGGTGCACATGGTTTCTTTTCGTAGTTGTTGAACTTAGTAAAATTTATCCTTAATTCGGTCCCGTGATAATATGTAAGCTATAATTAAAAATTATCTGAAGTCATTCCCTATGCAAATTATCTTTGTAAAAAGAAGTGAGATCCCCATAAAAAACTTCAAAAAAGTAAAAAAATACGCCAAGTACATGAAATCATATAAATCACAAAAAATATAAGATAATAATAATAAATCACAAAAAAAAGAAAATATACAAATCACAAAAAATAGATGATAATAATAATCTTTGTAAAAAGAAGTGAGATCCCCACAAAAAAACTTCGAAAAAGTAAAAAAATACGCCAAGTACATGAAAACATGAAAATCACAAAAAATAGAAGATAATATAATAATTACAAAATTAAAAAAAGATGTGAAATCAAAATGAGCTGCCAGTACATAAAGATGCTTTCCAACTGCGCTTTAGATGACACAACTACATGTGCACATATGCACAGCTAAAATTCCATTACTCATAATGGCTATTTATACAAAGAAAAAATGTATTAAATAATAATATGCAGATATGCAGATATATTTTTATACAAATAAATATTTTAATACGAATAAATATTTGATTCAAAATACTTGGCGCTGCGCAACCGAAAAAATGTTAATTACCTTAGTATTAATAATTTACAACCCCTTTACAATATAAAATACATATACATACACATATTAGAAACGCAGTCAGATTTATTCTACATATATTTAATTCTAATGCCATACGTAGCATATGCACACGCACGCACACACGCATACACGTACAAGAAAGAAAGAAAAGGATTAATGCAATTTATACATATTTATTGAGTTTAGCAACACCACTTCGGGGCGCAGCGCCAAGTATTTTGAATCAAATATTTATTCGTATTAAAATATTTATTTGTATAAAAATATATCTGCATATTATTATTTAATACATTTTTTCTTTGTATAAATAGCCATTATGAGTAATGGAATTTTAGCTGTGCATATGTAGTTGTGTCATCTAAAGCGCAGTTGGAAAGCATCTTTATGTACTAGCAGCTCATTTTGATTTCACATCTTTTTTTAATTTTGTAATTATTATTATCTTCTATTTTTTGTGATTTTCATGTTTTCATGTACTTGGCGTATTTTTTACTTTTTTGAAGTTTTTTATGGGGATCTCACTTCTTTTTACAAAGATATTATTATCTTCTATTTTTTGTGATTATTATTACTTTCTATATTTTGTGATTTATTTGTATCATGTACTTGACGCAATTTTTTTACTTTTTTGATACAATTACAGCATAATAATTATCAGCTGTTGAAATTTACAATTCCATGAATCTGAAAGCACGTACAATTCCTTGAATCTGAAAGCACGTACAATTCCATGAAACTGAAAGCACGCACAATTTCATGAATTGTTTTATCAAATCGAGAAATGTTTTTCGTGGTTAGAAAATTAAAATTTCCATTCATAACGTCATTTTCTGAGTATATTTCATGGAATAGTATTTTTTAAATTAATTTGTTTATGTTTACCAAATTCATGCGTTATATTAGACTCTAATTGATTTTAGTATCATTATCATTTTCATGTTTACAGATTTCTGTGCTTAAAGAGGTTATCGCTAGATTTAGCACGAATTTTCGTGTTTTCAGATTCATGGAATTGTACGTGTTTCCAGATTCATGGAATTGTATGTGAGACTGCATTTTGATTCCAATTCAATGGTACAACGATAATATATATTTGTAAAAACACGTGGCATCTCAAATTTTGTATATAACCTGACTGTAAGCTGTCAAAATTTGGAGTAAATTGCACATAGTGAAGATAGGAATTGATGAACGAAACATGTATTAGTTCGTTTTGGCTGAAGGTGTGCGTATAATAACGCGTATACGTATTATGTCGACAAAAATTTGAGATTGAAGAAGAATAAGAAGAAAAATCTACCGTTTTCGACAGATCCCTGAGACGATATTACGATATCTCTGTCATGCGTGGACCGATTTTATTGAAATTGGTCTTATTCGAAAGCCGATATGCGGTTTACATAAGAAAAATGCCTTTAAATTTAGAAAATATTGCAGGCGTGATGAGATATAATGTAATAAATGTCAGAATTAGGTTAGAGTGTCCCCGGGACGAGTAAAGGTACACAGCAGCGACATCGACATATATATATAGGGTGTTCTTTTTTCATGTACTTGGCGTCGAGACGCTACCGCGTCTCTAGATATAGCACATTAATAAATTTATATTAATTTACGACAATGTTTTTAAATGGGATTCTTTTTTACGGGATTATATACTTGGCGCTCTTTTTTGTACCTTTTTTTTAAAAAAGGTAATTTTGTGGAGATTTCACACATTTTGTAGTAGTGTTTATTGATATCAATCACTTTACGACAATGTTTTTAAATGGGATTTTTTTTATGGGATTATATACTTGGCGCTCTTTTTTGTACCTTTTTTCTAAAAAGGTAATTTTGTGGGGTTACTAATGACAGTACTTTTTTCATCCCCTCGAGGTTATTTTGTTTTTAAAATATTGTATTGTCATCCAAACTATGTCATCAAATTTAAACCAATTCCACCAATCTAATTGGTGGAATTGGTTTAAATTTCACTTTTCAATTATGAACCAAACATGCAAGAAGCAAACAGAGGATCGATGCTGAATAAAATCGTTTAATTGATATAATACTATGTTTCATTTATTTTTTCAACCTTAAATTATACAATTTTCCACATTTATAATAAAATTCGATTTTAATTGTATGTACATATTTTTTAAAACTCTAAAATAGAATTATCCATGAAAATGTGCTCATTTTTCTCATTTGCTCGTGCACTAGGGGTACTTTCTCCTTCGCTTCCGCTTCGATTATCTGAAAATATATATATAAAAGTCACATATTTTAGTTACAACATAACGTAGAATATATGGAAAAAGAGTTGACTTTTACTGTAGTAAGTGTAGAGCAGCGCTGCACAAGGAGCAGTTTTCGGCGCCTAGCGGCGAGCAACCCACCTTTCCTGTTGCTAAGGTTAGAATCGGTGAGGAGAACTGCAGTAGTGTATGTGCGTGTTCGTAGGCTCGTAGCATAGGGATATATGACTGGGTTCCTTGTAGGGGCACCAGTGCAGAACAGGTCCCGTAATAAAATTCGGGGGGGTCATGAAATTTCCAAAATATTTGCTACTGCCGGCATTTGGTATGACTTGAAGGTTCAATTTTACTGATAATGACACATTTATTGCTAATATTACTTATTTTTTCATCCGACACGTAATATATTTATACAGTTAATACTATACAAATAAATAGCTCGGACTCGAAGAAAACCAAATTTTAATGAAGGATATATAATATATAACTCGAAGAAAACCAAATTTTAATGAAGGATATATATTATATATCCTCGAAGAAAACCAAATTTTAATGAAGGATATATATTATATATCCTTCATTAAAATTTGGTTTTCTTCGAGTCCGAGCTATTTATTTGTATAGTATTAACTGTATAAATATATTACGTGTCGGATGAAAAAAATAAGTAATATTAGCAATAAATGTGTCATTATCAGTAAAATTGAACCTTCAAGTCATACCAAATGCCGGCAGTAGCAAATATTTTGGAAATTTCATGACCCCCCCGAATTTTATTACGGGACCTGTTCTGCACTGGTGCCCCTACAAGGAACCCAGTCATATATCCCTATGCTACGAGCCTACGAACACGCACATACACTACTGCAGTTCTCCTCACCGATTCTAACCTTAGCAACAGGAAAGGTGGGTTGCTCGCCGCTAGGCGCCGAAAACTGCTCCTTGTGCAGCGCTGGTGTAGAGACTACATATTGTGTCCGAAGGAGGTGATAGCATATAGCAAAAAGTCTTGTTGGAGGAAATTTATATAGTAATGGTAATTTAGCGAGAATTAACAACGAGATCTAATATTTTTAACGCACAATTTATTGGTGTTGGAATAAAATTAATTTAGTATGTTTATTGGTGAATTGAAATATTGTTAATGGGAAACTAATAAAATTAATGAATAGCGTGGAACCTACTGTGGATTTTAAATTAATAAAGTATTACAAATATCATTCATAAAAGATTGGAAAGTATCGAGGGAGATGCATTGTCAGCATACTTTCTTCATTAGTGTGATTTACTGTACACTGCAAGTAGTACGCCATAGTTTTTTTAATTCTTAACACGTTCGCAGACGTGAATGCTGTAGCGTTCATTTTCATGATGATACAGAATGACATGAATGCTATAGCATTCAAATCTTAAAGTCCATTATTTTGAATTTAATTTTACATAACCTTAACACGTTCGTGGACGAGAATGCTATAGCATTCATTGTATATAATGATTAAAATATGATAATTTGCACCTCGCTGAAACTTTTATTGTCCACAAATGTGTTAATGCTACGCTAATTTGAAAAATTTTGTCGATTTACCTTATTTCTCTATCTAATAACCTCCACCGGACAACCTCCAAGCCTGTGTATGCCCTTCATTCCTGTCCAAGCCCGTGCGTCCCTTTCATTTTTATCCGAGCCTGGGCGTCTCCTTTATTTCTATTCAAGCCCATGCATCTCCTTCATTTCTACAAGTTTTACATAAAAACTCTAATGTAAAAATAGTCTGATGGTATGAAAACATTATATTATTTTGTAGAAACTTGTGTCAAAGAAGAGGCTAATCTGTCGAACCTTCTCCGGACAACTTCCAAGTCTATGCGTCCCCTCCGTTTCTATAAGCTATACATAAATAGTCTATTAAAAAATTTTTGTGACTTACCTTGTTAATTGAGACAATAATTCGGTGTCCTATGTCGTGTAAAAAGTCGTGACATTTCAAAAATGTTGACAATTTCCTTATTTCACACTTCGCAGGTTATGGTTCTTTAATATCCTTAATACTAGCTAGGTTACGTTTATATCTCTACAGACGTGCTTTCTGCTAGCTGTCACGTGACTATTTGTTACGCGATTGGCCTAACCCGCATCAATATATAGATATACACGCTGCGCGAGAACAGAGTGTATCAAGTTACACCACGAGCCAATGAACGACATGGCTGAGAGACATTTCTCTCCCTTTCATGTTCCACTCTTGCCTACACTTTACCAGGACGATGCTGAATTTTTAAGAACATGAAAATCGGGAAATCGCCACATTACAACGAAATATCTCAGCTCATAAGGCACGTAGGAACAAAACGAAGACACTTTTCTTATGTAAATCAAACCCAGACTATCCATTAAGACCATTCAAAATCGAATCGGATCAGCCGTTATTGAGATTCGGAAATATCAGGGTTCAGAATAGCGAGTCGTCGCGTAATAGAGACACTCTGTGCTCGCGCTGCGCATATATACATATATATATACTTGGCGCGAGACACTACTGTGTCTCTTGATTATATATAGTTGTATCATCTTAGGCGCAGTTGGAAAGCACCTTTATGTACTGGCAGCTCATTTCGATTTCACTTTTTTTTTTATTTTATTATTAGTATCTTCAATTTTTGTGATTATTATTGTCATCTATTTTTTGTGATTTATTTGATTTTTCATGTACTTGGCGTATTTTTTTACTTTTTTGAAGTTTTTTATGGGGTTAATATATTACCTCCTTTTCGCTTCACATATGCACACGGGTCCGCTTTAGAACGATTCAACACATATCATACTAGTACGCTTAATATTTCGAATTCACTAACGCCAACAAATTCGAAATATTTGAGCCCAAAGCACACTTCACAGTATATAGAAAAAAGAATACAGAGTTCAAGAAAGATAATTTGCGATTTATGATGAAATACGGCGGGGCGTTCTGTATTTGTCTGGGGCTGTGTGAGTGCAGCTGGAGTGGAAGCTCTACATTTCATCGATGGTATTATGAATCATAGAGTTTATATTAACATCCTGAGCAAGCACATCCATGCTAGAGCAAATAAAATGGGACTTAATGACACTTTTATATTTACCCATGACAATGATCTAAAGCACACTGCATATAATACTAGGCAGAGACTTTTATATAACACGCCAAAATATTCTAAAACGTCACCATAATCACCACATATCAATCCCATAGAGCATCTATGAGATTATCTCGACAAAAATCCGCAATCATAATATTACATCTAAAGAAAATTTGGAAGTCACTCTGCTCGAAGAGTAGAATAAATTACAGCCTGCTATAACATCCAACTTAGTAAATTCCATACCAAGTAGCTCCGAAGCTATTATAAAATCAAAGGGCAATCCCACAAATTATTAAAACATTAGATATTTAGTTTATTTCCATAGTTTATTAACTCTTTATTCAACTGTACGAATACTTTTTGCGCGTCCATTTCTGCACGGTTAATTGTTTTTGTTAATATCTTTGTGAATGTTAAAAGGAATAAAATTTTATTTATTCAAAATCTACTCTACAAACATCGAATAATATTTATTAATCATTGTTTTCCGTTAAAATTTATCACTGTCATGCATATACAAAGTTTTACTTTATGGAGGCCGTCTCACCGGCCTTGAATGTGTGCGGACGCTCACACAAGCTAAGTTAAGCGTGTACGTATACACGTGTAGTAAACAAACCGTTTCAACCGTCTTTCGTCCTGGAATCGACTATAGTCGTATTCAGCTTTATTGGCACTACCAGCTGACGATCGTGGATTGGCAGTCGAAGTTGCGGGACCCCCGAAGGGTATGGTGGGGTAAGGGGAACGGTGCTCGACTCCGCCTGAACGATGCCGTGTGGCTGTTGTTTATTCATAGCGTAATAGTAGTGAGCGTTACGAATCTATGCTTAGACCAATACGAGACGAAGCTACGGCAGAATCCCGTTAGCCGCTGGCCAAGCCTTAAATCCGAGTATGAGTTTCTCGCTTCTATCTGGCCGAAGGGGGGAGCGAGATGGAACGCTTTGCAAACCGGTTTTCCAGTGCTCAGGGCACTGGAAACGTAGATAAAAGGAGTACCGAGGCAGGCAAGCGGTGTGGTGCGAGAATACCCCTCACGAAACTCACCGGCCAATAAAGCTGAATACAACTTTAGAAGGAAGCTTTTGCGGGTACAGTTACCTTCAGTAAACATCTGTGCAGGGTGGTCTGGTGCGTTTGAACGCTAATAAGCACTGTATGTTGAAGTAATAATGAATTTATACGTCACGCTGGTCCTACGTAGCTACAGTACACCATTAGCGCCACCAACGGAGAAGCCTTGAAGCTTCATTCTGTCAGTTTTCGATTCATAAATTCATTATTATTTCAATGTACAGCGCTTATTAGCGTTCAAACACACCAGACCACCCTGCACAGATGTTTACTGAAGGTAACTGTACCCGCAAAAACTTCCTTCTGGCCGATTCCCGAACGAAAGAAGGTTGAAACGGTTTGGTTACTACACGCGTATACGTACACGCTTAGCTTAGCTTGTGTGAGCGTCCACACACATTCAAGGCCCGGTGAGACGGACAATAACAAAACTGAGACGGCCCCCTTAAATTGGCTGCTGTACGAATACTTACGATTTCACTTTTTTTTATTTTGTTATTATTATTATTATCTTCTATTTTTTGTGATTTATTTGATTTCATGTACTTAGCATAATTTTTTTACTTTTTTAAAGTTTTTTTTTATGGGGTGTCTATTTTATTGGCCACTGAAGAGTCTCGAAATTTATCATTGGTGGCGAACGTCGAAAATTTGCTGAAAGTTTACTAAGATAGTCTCAAGACAATGTTCCTGTTAAGGGGTTAAACCACTGTAGAATTTTCAAAAAAAGAAAAATTTTTTTTTTGTTTAAAAGGTGTTTTAGGGTCTTAAAAATAATATACCAAAAGATGGAGGGTGGCAAAAATGTCTAAATGTCCAAATTTTCAATTCTACCGCAACGCTCTCGTGTATGCCCCGAGCGGTTACTCTGCGAGTTACCTCTGCGCGTCTGTGTAGCGTTAGTGAAGGAATAGGAGGTTTACTCATTGTCAGTTCCCTTATTACAACACACAATAGTTCATAAATGAATCTTTATTTAATATATATATCTGTCAAGACGTTGGTCCTTATCAAGGTGTGGGCGAAGACTGGTCTCTGCCGGACAAACATTTTCCGGCTAGACGCGCGCGACACGAAACTCCTCCTAATTGGTTGACCCGATGCCAGTGTCAACCAATCAGTACGTTTCAGGCCCCAAAATCGCGTCACCTATTTCGCGCGTCTTCGGCGCGCTTCACAGTAACAGGGGTGAAATTTGGTGGGATACATATTCCTGGTAATGCAGCGGGATTTCCTCCAGGCCCCAAGGCTCGTGACGTGGCCGGTCGCAGGCCGTCGGGCCCCGCATCATGGGCCCTTCGGAAACTCGAGGTATATGGTACCCGCAATAACTATTGAGGCCGTAAACGAAAGTCTCGAAGAAAAACATGCTTTGTTCAATGACGAAAGGAACGAAAAACGGCTTACTCAAAAATAGTTTTGCTGGCGCGCGTGTCATAAACCGGCATGGTTTATGACACGCGCGCCAGTAAAACTATTTTTGTTTACTAACTGCAGCGGTCATCGTCACGAACAAATATGAACATTTGACGTACGATGGTCATGCCGACCATCGATGGCCGCTACAGTTAGTAAACAGAGAATCGACCGTTGAAAAGGACGCTTTGCTTTCGTGTATAAGTTTTGTAATTTTCGAATAATAGTTCGTATAATACAGTGATAATTGCAATTGCTTTTCACCATGAGTGACGATAAAACGGGTCGTTATAGAAAAGGATCAAAATCTGACAGTGCATTCAGCAAGAAACCGCAAGCGTCACGCAGACGACCGTTGAATCGACATGAAATGGATGCGCCCGAGGATTTGAATGTCAGCGCATCAGCAAAGAAATTGAAGCAGCGTGATTTTTACGATATTGAAGTGGACTCTACTTTTAGCTATCGTCTCTTAAATTTCGTAGCAGTTTTTGCCGCCATTTCGAACGTCGTTGTTTGTAAAGTGTGCCATTCGGAAGTGAAGTTCACTGCAGCTAGCAGACGAGGTTTGGGATTTAAAATAGTTGTGTCCTGTGATAAGTGTGAAAAAATAGAAATACCATGTTGCCCATACGTTAAGAATGCCTACGAAATTAACCGCAGAATTGTGCTTGCCATGCGATTGCTTGGAATTGGTTTACGCGGAATAACAAAATTTTGTGCGTTTATGAAACTGCCCCACCCGGTCTTTCAATCGTTTTATGACAAAATCGTTAAAAACATTGCTAGTGCAACAGAAGTTGTTTGTAAGAAGAGTATTTCGAATGCAGCGAAAGAAGAAAAAACAATTTCTGCTGAGAAAGGAGACAAAAATGGAATCACGGTATCGGGCGACGGATCTTGGCGAAAACGTGGATTTTCATCTTTGTATGGCTTGGTTTCTCTTATTGGTTGGTACACTGGCAAAGTCAATAGTGCACTGGCAAAGTCATCGTAAAATCAAAATATTGTAAATCGTGTGAATATTGGAAGAAAAAAGGAGAAACAGAAGAATATGCGGAATGGTCAGAAAATCATGCAAGCGAATGCCAAGCAAACCACGAAGGATCGGCTGGAAAAATGGAAATCGACGCAGTTGTTGAAATGTTTCGGCGCTCTGAAACCTTACATGACGCGAAATACGCAAGTTATATCGGCGACGGTGATTCCAAGACCTTTAAAGGTATTACAGATGCTACACCTTACAAAAATATTACAGTACAGAAAAAGGAATGCATAGATCATGTTCAGAAACGAATGGGCACCCATCTCCGTAATTTGAAAAAAAGCTAAAAAAGGACTTGGAGGAAAAGGAAAATTGACAGGCAAGCTTATCGCCGAACTTTCAATATATTACGGATTAGCTATTCGTAGAAATTGCGATTCGATTGAAAAGATGAAGAACGCTATATGGGCTACATTGTATCATAAATTATCTACAGATAATAATCCGCAACACGATAAGTGCCCAATTGGAGAAGATTCATGGTGCACTTGGCAAAAAGCGAAAGCGACAAACAGTTTGGGCGATTATCAATACCAACAACCTATGCACAAAGAAGTTTTCGAAGCTATAAAGCCAGTGTACGAAGAATTGAGTAAGGAGGATCTTCTGACTCGTTGCATCGGTGGATTTACACAAAACAGCAACGAGAGTTTCAACTCGACCGTATAGGGGATGGCTCCAAAATCAATATCTAGTGGAAAATTAATATTAGATATTGCCACAAATATTGCTACTTGCGTGTTCAATGACGGATTTTCCTCAATTTTGCATGTAATCGACACTATGGGCATGACAATTGGCCCAAACAGCTATAATCTATGCATAGAAGTGGACGCGGAGCGCATCAAAAGAGCAGAACGATCCTTAAGTGAAGGTACAAGAGAGACTCGAATCGCCTTGAAAACCTTAAGACAGGAAAAAGAGGAGGAAGATGTGACTCTAGAAGGCCAATTGTATGGTGCAGGCATCGCAGATTACAGGTATATAAAAATATAATATGATTTTACAGTACTTAAAACTTTAAACGCCTTTTTCTCGAAATCTCTTTTTTTTAACTGGCCGGAAACATAACTGGAACAAATCTTCACCGATCGATCTGAAAATTTTACAGTGTATTCAAAATTGCTTGCTCCAGCGACGTACGTAGGATTTTTTTTTTACTTTTTTTTTATAAATACTTTTCTGACGATTTTTTCATGAAATTTTGAACTTTTTTTTCAAACATGCACCATTTCGCGTAAAATCAATATATCGAAAAAATCCTACGTACACTCGGCTCAAACGATTGTGGCCGATCGAGTTTCGATTGCATTCGAGCTTACTAGGGCTGACTTTTTTGTATCGCTAACCTTCTACAGTATTTCATGAATATGGTGAGAGCACTGCCAAGCTACAGGTTCCCGTCTCACCATATTCATGAAATACTGTAGAAGGTTAGCGATACAAAAAAGTCAGCCTTAGTAAGCTCGAATGCAATCGAAACTCGATCGGCCACAATCGTTTGAGCCGAGTGTACGTCTCTTGCTGTTGTTTTATAGAATCGAAAAGACTTTGGTTTTTTGTTCCAGGTCAAAAATTGCGGGAGTTAGGTTTCCGGCCGTGGACCCTTTAAAAAAACAGGCACCGACGGAGAAATGCTGTGCAGTCACCATTTTGTTATGAACGAAGTTGAAAAATTTTTTTTTTGTACTTCATTACTAGAAT
The DNA here is from genome assembly GCA_929113495.1 of Andrena minutula. Lineage (NCBI taxonomy): Eukaryota > Metazoa > Arthropoda > Insecta > Hymenoptera > Andrenidae > Andrena > Andrena minutula. The sequence goes on along the minus strand of OV815993.1, from coordinate 44,863,342 downwards.
TATAAATCCCATTTTACAGAATTTCGATTGTTCTCTTTATTGCGCATAAAAAAATTCCCGAAATATGGCTATTTTTTCGTGCTCTACAGTGGTTTAACCCCTTAATTCGTAACCCACTACTCGTCATATGAATAGGTTAATTGGACCTTACAATTAGAACATCCGAGTCCAATGTGTCTAAAGACTACAATCATTTTTTATGATAAAGTCAAATCGTTTTATTACCAAGATGAGAAGGTGAAAGCTTTCTCTTTTTAACCAATGACTCGCTATCGTCAATATCATTATAACTAAGTATGCTTTGTGGGTGGAATGATTTTCCTTATAATAATGTCGGCCGTGAAATCGATCCCGCAGGCTACATCTATCTACTGACCTACCTCCATTGACGAAACATTATTCGATTACACTCTTTAGAAGTGGCTTAAGGCAAAACGGATTATCGCGGGACGCTGAACAAGTCATGATATACAGTCGAGTATTACGCAAGTAAATCCGTCAGGTCGGATGGCCGTAGAAAGTCACCCTGCTATAAATATGTATGTACGTATGTATTCCGTACGACAGGACGTGAATATTACAAATAAAGAAGAAGAGTCACATCGATTGTTAGAGTTTTATATTTAACATTAACCACCGTTATAAAAAATCAGTGAAAATATAAAATATACAAAATATAGGTCTCTATTCTTTATATCTGATGTTCGTAAATAGGTATGTCTTTCCCCCAAGACATAACGTCTTCTTGTTAACCCGTTAATCACAATAATCTTGAAGATATAATCCTACATGCAAAAGTGTTGTCGTTAATAACTTGAATACACTATTTCTACATAGGTAAATATAAGCGTGTAACACAAGTAATACAAGTAATACCTACTTTTCAATCCTTAGCCGAAGCCACCAGGTTGGACCAGTACATTGCGTATTCTTTCAAAATTGTCCCACTGCAATCAGAAAACCAATATAGGTACCTGTAGAATGATTATGTGGTTGTCGAGCAGAACGACACACGACCGTGTTTTCATTGTCGCGTTATTGCCGTCTAAGGTTTGAAATATCGATTGAAGAAAAATTGCTTAACGCTCAATGTCAGCTGAGGAAAATACATGAAAAAAATTAATGTATCTATAGTTTGATGTGAAATTATTTCATACAAAGTATGCCTATATATCGGTTGTTTTCATTCCAATAAAATATGCAACACAATCGTGTCTGTTGATTTTTATATGTGAATCAGCCAAACCGAAACTTTTACGACTTACGTTGCTTTTGCACTTATGTCTTATTCTACATTTATTATGAAAGGCAGAAAAACTTCTCCTCAGGCATCCCTTTTCATCTAACAACACTTGTTGTATCCTATATGTAGAGTTCGATGAAGATTAATTCGATGAACTCGAATTTGATAGTTAATGTGAATCGCGAAGTTTTACCTTGCAATCACAGAATTAGCTATCTTATTCTTTCTCTTCCGAATGTTACGCTCTAACTCATCTCGTATAAAATATCGTATTTTGGCGTTGAACCGCGCGACACATATACAAGAAGAACAACGAATTTAAAATCGCATTCGGAATGCTCTTTTACCGGGGCCGTGGAAAAAGTTATCTGTCCAAACAGCTCCGTAGTCTGGGCAATTCAGTGGGAACCTTTCGGCGTGGTATGTGCACTTTCTGACCAATAATGTTCTCTGGAAATTCGGTGGCTTATTACCCCCCCCCCCCCCCCCCCCCGTGTACAAGTGCATTCGCGAACAATCGTGCAGCACAACCAATTACTTCCACTGGTCAGTGCTCTGCAATTAGTCTTACTGCGTTATCTCTTATCGACGTGGAAATCCTTCATTCTTACTAATTTGATGGATATAGCTTCCCCGGGGAGCGAAATGCCATCCACGCGTTTGTTCTTTCGAGAAAAGACCAGAGGACACGAGCAGCTTTACTTTATCCGATAATCAGCGACAAGTAAATTGGTTCAACCAAAATTAAGGGAAATACGGTTAAATTATTCTAGCAATAGACCTTTAGTGACCAATTACCGTTAAGGAACTAGTTCTTGATCAGGCACTAATTTTTGATCAGTTCATGAAATAAATCGTTCTTTTCAGTTTAAGTCCTTAAATAATTGTTTCAAATAATTACTAACATAAAAAAGGATAATTCACAAATATACGTGTTGTCTGGAAAAGCAGTTAGCGTTAGGTTGGTAGCACGAGCTACTAGTGTATATGCGCCTGCGCAGCAGCGGCTGCCGAGCCAGAGTGTGTATAAGCAATGTACCGCATGTACCGGCCTGGCAAAACATGTGCCTTGTACAAACTAATAAAGTATTCATTATATCAAGCCTTAGTCTAACGAATCTCGGAACACAACATGACATGGCGCAGTTGGCAGAAAACGAATAAAAAAGAAAAATGGTATATTCACTGGGTTAAAAATCACAAATGTCTGATCAAAAGAACGGTGAGGAGAGAACAAAGAAAACTTTAGACAAGGCAGAAACATATACCCCGGACAGCACAGATTCGGAGGAGAGTGAATACGACTCGCTGGAAGAAACTGAGAAAGCAGAGGAAACAGAAATGGAGAATTTAATGCGTGCCCCGACAACACTTTCGTTCGAGGGAAATCTCAAGGAGAATTGGAAAAGATGGCGTCAGAAGTTCGAGATCTATCTAGAAGCAACGGATCTGAATTCTAAACCAGACAAAAGAAAGGTAGCTGTTTTGCTGCACACAGCAGGTGAAGAGGCCATGGAAAAATTTAACACATTTGGCTTAACAGAAGAACAGGCAGGCACACTAGAAGAGGTATATAAAGCATTTGAAGATTTCTGCACACCGAAAGCAAATGAAAGTGTGGAAAGACATCTTTTCTTCACACGTGTGCAGGCAAACGGAGAAAGCTTTGCATCATTCCTGACAGAGCTTAAAAAACTGAGTGCCTCCTGTGGCTTTGCCGAGCTAAAGGAAAGCTTAATAAAAGACCGCATTATTTGCGGCATACGAAACAGTAATGTAAAAAATAGATTATTGAGAGAGGAAAATTTAGACCTTGAAAAGTGCGCCACCATATGCAAAGCGGCAGAGTTGGCGGAAACCCAAATGAAGACCATAGACAATGAAACCAACATTCATGCTATAAAGAAAAAAGGAGGACCAAACAAAACCAAAGGAAAGCCAGTGTACAAGCAGCAGCCAAACAAGCAAAAGGAGGAAGCAGGGACGCAGATGGGTCAACGTTCGCAGAGTTCCAAGTATTTGGGCCAACAGCAACCACAATCGGCAGATGACAGGCAACAATGGAATTGGACCTGTACGAGATGTGGAAAACAGCATAAACCAAGAGACTGTCCTGCCTTCGGGAAAACTTGTATGAGTTGTAGAGGTAAAAACCATTTTGCGGCGGTATGCAAAAAGAAGCTTGTAAATAGTGTAGATAGAGAGGAAGAGGTAAATTCGTTATATGTAGCGTCGATTAATATAAATAAGGACAATAATGCGGAGTGGTATGAAACCATCGTAGTGAATAAGAAATATAAAGCGACAGTTAAATTAGATTCGGGAGCTCCGTGCAATCTGATCTCGTTGACAGATCTAAAGAGTAGGGTAGACAAAGCTTTTAAACTAAATAAGACAGTAGCTAGACTAACTGCATATGGAGGTAACAGTATAAAGACTGAAGGCACATGCAGATTGCTTTGCAGATTTAACAATAGGGAAGAGACTGAACTAGAATTTGTAGTAGTTAGTGGATACAGTAGAAATCATCCCATAATCATAGGCTTACCGACACTAACCAAATTAAATTTAATCAAAAGAGTTCACACAATGAACATGGTTGTTGAGACTGATATAGGTAAAGATATAGGAAAAGAATATAAGGATATTTTCACAGGGCAAGGGGTCATAAAAAACTTTGAATATGAAATAAGGCTAAAAGAAAATGTTAAAGGAAGAATAGCTTCATGCAGGAATGTACCTATTGCACTATTAGAACCGCTAAAAGAAGAGTTGCGGAAGATGGAAAAGCATAACATAATAGAAAGAGTGACAGAACCGTCAGAGTGGGTTCACCCAATAGTTATTGCAAGAAAAAAGGATGGTAAAATAAGACTTTGCCTTGATCCTACTTACTTAAATGAATGTATTTTGCGTCAACATCATGTCATACCAAGTTTTGAAGAAATATGTGCAAAAATGACCAATGCCAGAGTATTCAGTACGCTAGATGCTGATAGAGCATTTTGGCAGGTTAAGTTAACAGAAAACAGCTCAAAATATGTAACGATGATAACTCCATTTGGTAGATACAAGTTTAAAGTAATGCCATATGGTATATCTCCAGCTACGGAAATATTTCAATACATTTTTGATCAAATTTTTGGGGATATAGAGGGAGTTCTTATACTGATTGACGATGTTATGGTATGGGGTAAAGATAGAAATGAGCATAATGCAAGGTTAAAAAAAGTTTTAGACAGAGCGAGGGAATATAATGTAAAATTCAACCTAAACAAATGTCAGTTTGGTAAACAAGAAGTGAAATACATAGGTCACATATTTTCTGATAAGGGAATTAAAGTGGATGAGGACAGAATAAAAGCAATAATTGAAATGAAAACGCCAGAAAACAAAGATGAGTTGCTAACTTTGTTAGGAATGGTAGCGTACGTGGGAAGATACATACCCAACTTGTCTGAGGCAAACGCGATTTTAAGAAATTTAACAAAAAAAAAATGCTACCTGGATTTGGGACTCTAATGCAGAAAAAGCTTTGGTAGAATTAAAGAATTTGCTATTTTGATGTAAATAAGTCTGTAACATTAAGCGTAGACGCTTCACAGAATGGATTAGGTGCAGTTTTGCTGCAGGAGGGTCTCCCAGTGGCATATGCAAGTAAGGCATTAACAGACACAGAGTGTAGGTATGCACAAATAGAGAAAGAGGCGCTAGCCATTATGTTTGGGTGTTCCAAGTTTCACCAATATATCTTTGGAAAAAAGGTACTTGTAGAAAGCGACCACAAACCATTAGAGAGCATATTCAAAAAGCCCATAAATCAATGTCCAGCTAGGGTACAGAGGATTCGTTTAGGCACACAAAAATATGACATAGAAGTAAAATATAAACCAGGGAAAGAGTTATTAATAGCGGATGCTCTGTCGCGTGCGTACTTAAAGAACGAAAAACAGGATTTTGAGGCTGACATGGAAAAGCAGGTGTGTAGTTTATTAGAAACTTTCCCTATATCCATAGAGAAAAAAGAATTGTTCCAAGAAGAAACTGCTAAAGACGAAGAATTACAAATGTTAGGAAGGTATATAAAGGCTGGTTGGCCAAATCAAAAAAGCTTAGTTCCTAGCATAATAAAACAGTATTATAATTCAGCCGACGAACTCACAATTATACAGGGTTTAATATTTAAGGGAATGAAAATAGTTGTACCAAAGAGTTTAAGATCTGAAATGTTAAAAAAGATACACTATAACCATCTAGGCATGGAAAAATGCAAAAGTAGGGCAAGAGAGATTCTGTATTGGCCTTTAATGAATAAAGAAATAGAAGACATGGTCTCAAGTTGCTATATTTGTGCAAAATATAGGAAAGGCAATAATAGGGAACCTCTAATGCCTAGAGAAGTTCCAGAAGGTCCTTGGCAAAAGATAGGATTAGATTTATTTCAGTACAAAGGACAGGAACACTTATTAGCGATAGATTACTTTAGTAAGTACGTAGAGGTAGTGAAACTACATTCCACAGACAGTCTGAGTGTTATAACCATACTGAAATCCTTATTTGCAAGATTTGGTATACCAAAGATAGTATGTTCAGATAATGGACCACAATTTGACAGTCTACAAATGAGACAATTCGCAAAAAATTGGGATTTCAAACATGAGACATCCAGTCCACATTGGTCTCAGTCGAATGGCATGGTAGAAAGACATATTCAAACAATAAAAAACATGTTCAAAAAACTAGAAGAAAATGGAAGGGATCCATGTATAGCTCTGTTAGAGTATAGAAACACACCAATAGACAATAACATTAAATCTCCAAATGAAATAATGTTTGGCAGAAAGATTAGAGGTATTTTAGGGGTGGAAAATTTGAATGAAAATAAGGTAGATTATGAGGACATAAAAAACAGGTTAATTGAGAAACAAGTTAAACAAAAAATGTATTATGATAGAAACAGTCATGCGTTGAAACCGGTTAGGGTTCATGAAAGTATTTATGTTCGCAAAGGTATGAATAAACCGTTAGAACAGGGCAAAATAACTAGAGTATGTGAAAGACCGAGGTCTTATGAAGTAAAACTTGATAACGGATCAGTTATACAGCGTAATAGAATACATATATATCCTTATAATGATGCAAATGTAACTGCAACAAAATCAGAGGCAAACGAAGAAACTGCAAGCAACACGTCAAATTGTATTAAGGACACTAACAATAAGTCTAATGTAGGTGGTGATAAGAATGTATCTCCCATGAAAGACAAGAACGATTCGATAGCAAGTGAACAAAACATGTATACGCGTTCGGGAAGCGCTGTTAAACCACCCGCGCATTTGAAAGATTATGTCTGTACAAAGTAAATTAAGGGTTAAATGTAAGTTTTATTCTATAAGAGAAAGGATGGCAGGTAGAAAATAAGTGTTTAACAAAGGCACACGAGGGCCTACATTCGATATCAATAGAGTTGATTGTATTTTAGTTTATTTACATGAGAAGATTGTATTTTATTTGATTTCCATAAGAAGGAGGATGTTAGGTTGGTAGCACGAGCTACTAGTGTATATGCGCCTGCGCAGCAGCGGCTGCCGAGCCAGAGTGCGTATAAGCAATGTACCGCATGTACCGGCCTGGCAAAACATGTGCCTTGTACAAACAAATAAAGTATTCATTATATCAAGCCTTAGTGTAACGAACCTCGGAACACAACATGACAGTTAGTATTGTTAGTTTTTGTGAAAATAAATGTGTAACGTAGCTCACTTGAAGGAAGCCTCTGTTGAACGCCATCTCTTAATGTAGGAACTAAGAGATCACCATCGACGCCACAGTCGATTTCTTTACTGGTTATTGCGGTATTAAAGATTATTTTCATACATTTTGCTTACAATAGTGTACTTTACAATGTGGCGAAAGAATTTTAGTATTATATGTATCATTTTGCGTTAACAGTCAGTGATCATCATTTAGTTCCACTTTTTTCTTATGGAACCAATTTTTGATCACCTGAATAAAAATTAGGTTAGGGCATCATAATATTATAAAAAAAAATAAAATTTAGATGGTTTAATACTAAAAATAAGTTTATTTGGTACTTTCTTTTTAATTAGTATTAGTATTTGATCAAATATTAATTCCTTACCTGATAAGAAATTAGTTCCCATGTATCTTAGATGATCAAAAACTAGTTCCTGACCTGATCAAATATTAGTTCCCATGTATTTTCAGATGGTCAAAAACTAGTTCCTAGTTACCTTATTATTCCGTACCTTATAAATAATTAAATTATACTTATTTTCAACTTTTTAAAATTTTTCCTTAAAGTGTAAACATTAATTCATCTTTTAGTATAAAAAAAAGTCTATGGTTGAAAGTTTTATTAGGTTAAAAATAAATATTAAAGCGGGAAGCCCTCTAAACTGATCAGAAACTAGTTCCTTAACGGTACTTATTTCGCATGAGAGGACGATGAGGAGCACTTTTTTAGCTTGTATACAATGTACACTTAGGAATGATATAGGTAATCCATCATTGCTTACAAGGTAGAATTCATAAGCGCTATTTCAGCTCCAGCTAAACACTGATTGTCATTTTCATACTGTGTAGACGTGAGTGGCTCTTATTTTCAACTTTTCAATTTTTTCATGGCACCCTCCTGAATAGTTCCAAAGAAAAAGCTGTATAAAATTTGAGCCCGATCAGATAACGTGAAAAGGTGCCCCTGGGTCCTTGAGCATGTAAATAATTATTTAAACGCTCAAAAAGTCGATTTTATATAACATCTTATAAGTTATTGATTACATAAAAAAATATGTCAAACAAAAGTTGCAGATCCAGGCAAGGAGCATCTTTTATGTTGTATTACATTTTCTATTGCGACAAACAGTTTTCGAAAAAAGTCCGGAAACTGAAAAAAAACTTTTGTTTCAAATTTAAAAATTTTCAATTCTTCTTGAACACTTTTTATTTATGAAAACGAACCATAAAATTAAATTTTTATTCGCAAGAAATAATTTGCTAACATTTAAGGGGGCGACACATACCGAAATTTGCCAAAAAAATAAAAAATCCCTTATTTTCAGTGTTTGATATGTCATGAATGTTTCCTGAAAATTTGGAACTGAAATTTGCAAAAATATCGCAGATTTAGAAGTAGATAGGCTATGAGAGTTCCGGACCAAGTGTGGGTGAGGGGGGGAACGATGCTGGAGGGGGGTACCGCGCTCTTCCGCGAGATTGGTGAAGGGTGAGGAGGGGAGAGGGACCGCGTACGTAGGTGAGGGGGAGGACGTCACAGGGGAGGAGGATTCCAAAATGGCGTCCACCGTGTTCGTAGGTGAGGGGGTGACGTCACAGGGGAAGGGGGATTTCAAAATTTTCAAAATGGCGTCTACTGAGTTTGTTGGTGAGGGGGTGACGTAGCGTGGAAGAGGACCCTTGGGAAAGTGTCAACTCCTGACAAACGAGCGTTGGGGATCTGGGGTCTTGGAGGATGGCCTAGCGAACGTATCGCTGGTTTGATCTCGCGCAAGAACGGCCATCTTCCTTGCCTGATCCCCTCGCTCTAGGTAGCTCGGGGTATCCGTTCCGGATTTCCTGCACGAAAAAAAAAAAAAAAAAAAGCGTGGAAGAGGATTTTCAAAATTTTCAAAATGGACGTCGCGCGCGCAGATCGAGTTCGTGAGCAAGAGGGCCGACGTCACAGGGGGGGGGGGGGGATTTTCAAAATTTCAAAATGGCGTCGCGCGTATATTGTATTGGCGCCACCTATTGGATGTTTAAGGTATTTTAGGCACGCGTCGCCGTCGCGCAATCTCCGTACGCGTGCGGGGGTCGCGGCGCGGGCGCGACCGCGACCGATTCGTGGAAATTCGAATCGCTTCTTCGATGATGATATCTGAGAACGGGGGTGGACCAATGATTTCTGAGAAAAGATAAGGAATCATGGCGCGCCACAGGATTGAACGCGTTTTGTACCCCTACGTGCACGCGCTTCCTGCCGTGTGTTTATATTTTAATCGTGGGACCGATACAGCGCACGTGCAATGATGTAACCATAGAGCGATAATTATTGTAAATCAATCGTCGCGATAACCCATGGAATAAACACGACATTGCATTCGATGAGGATTTCTGAGAAATCATAGAGCGAATCGCGCCATGCTGTGTGTTTATATCTCAGCATTGACTTTTCCAAGACCATGCCTCTGAGAAGTACTCTCGAGAAAACGCAATGTCCCTGAAGCAATAAATTAAGCGTTGCGTTCACGGGAGCAACTAAGTGATAATTATTCGGGGTAGAATTCGGAGTAATTTCACGATCGAGAACAGGGTGACGTCTCAAGTACCCTTCTCGAAGGTCTTAAAGTCAAGCGTTGTGGGAAACGTGCCCGAATTTCGCCCTATTGCCTATCCGGAAACGCGAATTCACTAAGACCACGCCTCTAAGAGTTAATATATGGATATCAACATGTACGAAAGGTTATTATAAATAATAAGTTACAGGTATTGATGTGAAAGTCATACATTTATTATTAAAACATATATATGCACGTACTACAGGGAGTCCCAAAAATGCTGTGGGTCCTTAAAGGGGGTGATTCGGGGGGTGATTGCGAACAACTTTTTCCTTTACGAAAATGTTCTCCGAGGTTTCGTTAACGAGATATTAATAAAAAGCACCGACCAATCAGAGCGCTAGCGTGGCTACGAGCCGCGCTGCGACTGCGAACGCGAACAAGCAACTCGGCATGCATCGAAGAAAATTGCGTAGAATGGGTCTTTTGACCGTGAATTTACATTTCTCGTAACTCACGTACGTAGACGAAATTTCTTGTGTCAATTCGCGATCTACGCCTCCAACGGCAAATTAATGGCGGTGGAGAAGGTTGCGGTAAATAAATTGGGCACAAGTATGGAAAACAAATAACAGTATATTAATAACGATTATAGATAGATGTGTCTTTGCGCTTGATGCGTCTTGTACAACGGTATGGTTTTGAATGCAATTTTGACTCGTTGGAAAACGGCCACGACCAAAAGCATCTCCTACAGCCTCTGTGCGGGTGGAGCCTTATTGGCGTTCACCTAATGTAGGCGTGACCTTTGCACGCGGTGCAGTCCCCAATAGTGATGGGCTCAAGACCGATCGAATCGCTTCGAATCTATGACACAATGTTTCTAATCGCTTCGAATCTCATTTGTCATGGTCGCCAAGCAAATCGAATCGCTTCGAATTCTGGACAGAAGTTTCGAATCGCTTCGACTATTATTCGAAACAAACATTTCTTGAAAGTCTTGATAGGTCTTGATAGGTCTTGAAAGTCTTGACAGTTCGAGGTTCGGGAACCCGAGCTTCGGAACGAATCGGAAATATTCGGGGGGGATCGGGTGATATCTCGATACTCTCGAGTCGAGTCGCGAGATTATCTCCAAATTCCGGATGAAAGTTTCGGATCGCTTGACTGTTAGGGTGAATTGACCAGTGAATGAACAAATTGACTTTTTTCGTGTATAACATGAATACTATTTCATTGAAAATAATGATCTTATATTTAGAATGAAGGAAAATTTATTGAGATAACGGCGATACTAATATTTTTTTAATCTATGAACGTCTTGGTCGCTTATTAATTTTTTTGATTTGTGGTTTCAGGTATTGCCATTCACGGCGAGAAACCTAGTAAGAAAACACGTACGATGACAGTTAACCATTATATTGTGTAACCTGTGTTCTGATATAAATAAATTTGTCACGTTCCAATGATTATAATATATAGATTATATTTTTATATTCTTATGTTAGGTCCCTAACTTAACTTCCCTTCTACTTTTGTAGCGTTTTCAGCGATTTCTCGTCAGAAAATGAAGTATTATTCTTTGTGTTCATTCACTGGATACAAGATGTTCATTTAGTAGGTATTTTGTTCATTCACTAGTATATTGGGCATTGATTACATTTTTATGATTTATTTCAAACACTGTTCGAGTAAAAAAGCACAAACAATTTTTTTAGACATTTTTAAAGCCTATTCCGTTACAAATTATTGTTCCATTAATAAATTAGGACATTATTTAATTTTTATCGTTATTTGAAACTGAAAAAACGCTTAGCTGTTCATTCACTGGTCATTTCACCCTATTTGAAATAGGATGTTGTGGGACGTCTTAGACATTTAGTCTTCCTTTGTATGTTGTAAAACTTGCATGTGCGTTTAAAATAAATTATTTTGTGTGTCTCTGTGGAAAATGGAGGGTGGTTTTAAAATAATAACACAAAATTTTATGACAGAAACAGTATATTTTTTTATTGTTTATTTAAAAACAAACTTCGATCTAAACTCTTGCCACTTAATCTATTTCTTTTTTTACTGATTATATTTCCTGCCTTCGAAAAAACTCTTTCGCACGGCACCGACGTTGCAGGGCAGCATAAAAAACATATTGCGAACTGCGCAAGATATGGATATTTAGTTTGATTTTCTTTCCAATATTGCAAAGGATTTTTGTTTCTATTCAAATACGAATCTGCAATGTATCTATCAATCTCATTTACTGGTCCAGAATTTCTAGCATTCACACTATTTTGTTCGTGGACATCATTGTCGAACGATTTCCAAAAAGATTCTCTATCTTGTGCAAAATTAACCGTATTATTATTATTATTATTATTATTATTATTATTATTACCATTATTTACAGTTACGATTAATTGAGGCTGGGCATTAAATATATCTGTCACCTTCTCCAATAATAAAGTTTTTGCTCTTTAAGCATTCTCATACATTTCTAACCCCAACATTTTGAAACGAGGATCGAGTATAGTCGCTATTGAATAATTAGGGTCCGTTTCAATTTTATTAAAATATTTATGTAAAGTTTCTTGTAGTTTTCTAGCTAGTGTATTGTCGACGATTGTATTTAGAAAAATCTTTAATTGTTTTACAGAGATAATTATATCTCTAAATATAACCTTAGAAATTGTTACATACGATTCTCCACTCATTTCAGTGGTCAGGAGGTAAAACGGTTTCATTACCAGAGTAGAGTCTGATAGCAGTTGCCACTCGCCAGCAGTTAAACTTTCTTCGGATTCAGGAAAATATGACAATGCTGACGTTACTGCTTGCCTTTGTTCTAATAACCTGGATATCATTTCATACGTCGAATTCCATCTAGTGTCAACTTCTAAAATTAATTTATGATTTGGTACTTTCAGGAAATTTTGCATTTCGAATAGTTTATCCTTGGCTAAACAACTTTGTTTGAAAAAAGTTACGATGCTGCGACATTTTTTACGCACAGTAACTAAATCATTGACTGAAGAAATAGCTTTCTTGATCACTAAATTTAACGTATGTGCGAAGCAAGATACACTAGATATAGAATTGCCCAAAATTCGTACTGCTGCAAGCATATTTGCTGCGTTATCAGTAACAACAGCTCTTACTTTTCCCTCTACATTCCATTCCGAAAAGGTATTTTTTAAAGCATCACTTAATAAATCGCTGGTATGACTTCCATTCAGTTGGTCTGTCTGCAGTATATATGTTTTCAATTCAAAGTTTTTATTAGTGAAATGGCACGTCGTACTTAAAAAGTGATCCTTATTCATACTGCTCCACGTATCAGTTGTGATGGAGACATCGGAGGCTTCAGCAAGTTCTTCTTGGATTCTGCATTTCTTCTCATTATACGCATTTTCAATTAGTTTTTTTACTGTTTTCCTACTGGGGATATTGTACTTTGGATCCAGATAATTTATTAATGCTTGAAAACCTGTATCTTCCACAATGCTCAGTGGTTGGAGGTCCAATACGATTAAATCGACAAGCAACTTGTCAATTGTAATTTTTTTAATGTCAGTATCTAAATAATTAATGTCATTACTAATTAAGTATCTCAATACATTCGAATACATGGTAGCAATTACGGTGTTGGGTATAATTTTATCGGGATAACGATAAGCGATGAAGCAGAGGCGGCCGCCTCCACGCGTACGTACCAGAATATGGAACCTGGGACGAATTTGGCGAAGATTGTTCTTCATTACCAATTCCGTGAGCATTCAATAAATGTTTTATTAAAACGGTTGTAGATTTGCTGGCTTTAAATTTTTTATCGCAGATTTGGCAATTTATGAAACCGTCATCGGTCTCGTTACAATGTCTCTATACAAATGAACGTTTTGGCATCTAGTACATTACAAGACGATAATATAATCCAATAATTGTATTTTGTTACCGGAAAGAAGTGTGTACTTACTGTTAGATATTGAAGGTTAACTTGATTCTAAATCCTTCGATTCCACACAAGATGTAGCAAATACAAATCTTATCTATATACACTTAATAATAATGATAATATGTTTTTACACTTGATAAATAACTAATTTACACTTGAAGACTAATAATTATTCAAACATGACAGTCCTAAAGCTGCAAAGCGTAAACGCAAGCGTAACAAAATTAGAAGTCCGAAAGCTGGAATATGGAAGTATTGGAAGTGATGCGGATGGATTTCTTATGTTTTTCCGATGAAAATGATACAAAATTTCATGCAACTCGGAGTATTATTAACGAAATTAGCTTGAGGTTATGGAAATTAATTATTCAATTAATTCTTCATGGAATTTCCATCATTATTTTCCGAATTACGTCGTTCTGGGTGTCAGTTTCAACGGCGAAACATAAGGAATCAATTGGCGACGTTTTCGCAAAGATCTAGTGAGAAATGCAGAAGTCGAATCGTTATTGCTACCATGTATTCGAATATATTGAGATAATTAATAATGACTTTAATTATTTAGATACTGACAGACAGACCAACTGAATGAAAGTCATACCAGCGATGTTAAATTTAGTGATCAGAAAGCTATTTCTTCAGTCAATGATTTAGTTACTGTGCGTAAAAAATGTCGCAGCATCGTAACTTTTTTCAAACAGAGTTGTTTAGCCAAGGATAAACTATTCGAAATGCAAAATTTCCTGAAAGTACCAAATCATAAATTAATTTTAGAAGTTGACACTAGATGGAATTCGACGTATGAAATGATATCCAGGTTATTAGAACAAAGGCTAGCAGTACCGTCAGCATTGTCATATTTTCCTGAATCCGAAGAAAGTTTAACTGCTGGCGAGTGGCAACTGCTATCAGACTCTACTCCGATAATGAAACCGTTTTACCTCCTGACCACTGAAATGAGTGCAGAATCTTATGTAACAATTTCTAAGGTCATTATCTCTGTAAAACATTTAAAGATTTTTCTAAATACAATCGTCGACAATACACTAGTTAGAAAACTACAAGAAACTTTACATAAATATTTTAATAAAATTGAAACGGACCCTAATTATTCAATAGCGACTATACTAGATCCTCGTTTCAAAATGATGGGGTTAGAAATGTATGAGAATGCTTAAAGAGCAAAAACTTTATTATTGGAGAAGGTGACAGATATATTTAATGCCCAGCCTCAATTAATCGTAACTGTAAATAATGGTAATAATAATAATAATAATAATAATAATAATAATACGGTTAATTTTGCACAAGATACAGAATCTTTTTGGAAATCGTTCGACAATGATGTCCACGAACAAAATAGTGTGAATGCTACAAATTCTGGACCAGTAAATGAGATTGATAAATACATTGCAGATTCGTATTTGAATAGAAACAAAAATCCTTTGCAATATTGGAAAGAAAATCAAACTAAATATCCATATCTTGCGCAGTTCGCAATAAGTTTTTTATGCTGCCCTGCAACGTCGGTGTCGTGCGAAAGAGTTTTTTCGAAGGCAGGAAATATAATCAGTAAAAAAAGAAATAGATTAAGTGGCAAGAGTTTAGATCGAAGTTTGTTTTTAAATAAACAATAAAAAAATATACTGTTTCTGTCATAAAATTTTGTGTTATTATTTTAAAACCACCCTCCATTTTCCACAGAGACACACAAAATAATTTATTTTAAACGCACATGCAAGTTTTACAACATACAAAGGAAGACTAAATGTCTAAGACGTCCCACAACATCCTATTTCAAGTAACATTCGAACCGATCCGAAACTTTCATCCGGAATTTGGAGATAATCTCGCGACTCGACTCGAGAGTATCGAGATATCACCCGATCCCCCCCGAATATTTCCGATTCGTTCCGAAGCTCGGGTTCCCGAACCTCGAACTGTCAAGACTTTCAAGACCTATCAAGACCTATCAAGACTTTCAAGAAATGTTTGTTTCGAATAACAGTCGAAGCGATTCGAAACATCTGTCCAGAATTCGAAGCGATTCGATTTGCTTGGCGACCATGACAAATGAGATTCGAAACAATTCGAATCTTTACAGGATTGATTAACTTCGAATTGATTTCGAAGCTGTTGTGTTGATCCCATCACTAGTCCCCAAGGAGAGGGTAGAAAATCTCCCAGGAAGGCCGTCTATACCTTCCGTTACCTCGAAGACACTGTCCAGACGCCCGAGTTACAATGTTTGGGCCCTAGACTATCTGGTGCCTGCCAGAGTAAACCCTTGTTAATTTATGAGTCCCCTTCTCGGAGACGGAACAATGGGAAATGAAAAAGACGTAACAAATAAAATCGAACATGTTGTCATGGTTTGTTCGTCATTTAAAGTGAATAATGAATAAAGGATAAATGGATGAAAATCACGTGTAACATAAAAAGACGAATCTGCAGTTTTTTTTTTTTTTTTAGAAGATTCGAAAATAATAATTATTTGAAGTGGGAGGATAAGAAATACGTAAATTTCCTTGTGTAAATAACGTAGCCACGAAACGGTAATGTAACAGGAAATTAACGAAAAGTGATAGTAGTTCGTTATTGTGATAAAAATCCGTAATTCAATAACGGCCAGCACTGTTGGTGATAACGAATACGTCTGTTTAAAAAGCCCGAATAAATATTTTCGTACGAGAATTTTGAGAATTATCGCCGGAATTAAGCCACAGCTTGCGTTAAATTTAAAAATGAAAGATCACCAATAAAGTAACTTAAACTCACCCTTCTTGGAAATTCACCTGCAGCTTGAAAACCTGTGTCACTGGGACGATCCTGGTCGTCGATGGACGAGCTGAGTGCACAGCTGGTCCCAGGTATACGACACTACCCAAAGTTAAGGGTCGCAATGTCTGATGCGTCCAGGTCAACGTACCGAATATTCACTTTACTGCACGGCTAATAACACTGTTCCCTTTATTTACTTTCTATGGAACGTGTTGTTCCTACGTTTTACAAATTGGTGGCCCCGAAAGGGGCCGATTGTTTTCAATTAAGGAATTGTTCCACATGGCCACCGTCATTGTCGACGCATTCTTCAGCGCCAAATGTATCCCCGCTTGGCGTTTGGATGTGAGGATATTATAGCGCAAATGCTCGCGCAGCAGCACTTGCGTCCCCGTTGTTCCGGGCGTACACCCCGAACATCCTGTAGTATTCCTTGGCCGTGAACATTTCTGCAACGCGATTGCTAGCTCACTGACAGCATGTTTTCCAAGCAACTTCCGCTAACCCCAAGTAGCTTCTCTGGTTCCATTATGAGTTAACTCCCACCAGGACAAGAGGCTTTAGGTAAAAAGAAGCCAGCACATTTTCGGAACACATGTGTTTTGCAGAAGTGCAACGAACACTTTCACAAAAGTCCGCGCTCCGTCCTTCTACTGCCAATGTACCCATTGCTTCGAGATAGAAAACAGACACCACGTGCATCAGTTCGAAAGGGTCCGAAGGGACGAGAAGCAAAAAGTCTTCGAGTTGCTATAAAGAAGAAAATGCATACCATTCCTGTCTCCCCTTTCCGATACCCTGAGTTCACGTCTGCTACGAGGCGGAACCAATTAAGTTATAAATTATCCGAAACTGTAGAAAACCGTTCTCTACCGCCGACTCGCGGGACAATAAACCGCGACCCTGGCGAAATGCTCTGGCTGATCAGCCGATTAATTTTGGAGAACTAGAAATTACAGAGTAGTATCCAACATCTATACGTCTCACGGAAAGTCACAGGAAGAGAAAGGATAGTCCGCTGGCTGTGCGTAGTCCCTCCTGCTTCGTCCTACCTTCAAATTAAGGACGGATCCCATATCTCCCGAGTATAAACACGTGCTCGAATTTCAAAACAAAAGCACGCGTCGATGTATTCCGTGCGGGAGATGGTGTACCGACGCCGCACAGTGGGACAAAACGACCCGCCGGCGATCAAAAATCTATAACTTTGGTTCTAGTCAAGATATTTTAATGTAACGGGGCGCATTTTAACCGCAAATTTACAGCCTTTAAGCTGTATGAATATAATTGATATTAACCCTCGGAGGCCCGTGCTGGGCTCGTGAATTTAGACCCATGTTTGCGAAACGTGGGGCTACAGGCCAATTACAATACACATTTTATTAACATTACTATATTTTATTGGTCAATCTGTTTTCGGCGCACAGGTTCGGTCAATTTTTGACAAAAAATTTTCGAAAAGTTTCGGTCAAAAAAGTGACCGAACCTGTGCGCCGAAAACAAATTGATTGATTTTTACGGTCGAAATTATACTTATAAATAACTTATATTTTATTGTAGTAAACCCAGTTTCTTAATATATATATATATACTCTTTATTCGATCCCCTAGGGGTTACAACCTCCCTCTTGCCTTCTTACACCTCACTACAGCCTTTCACCCTCATTACTCTTAACCTAGACTTAACCTATGCCTTAACCTACGCCTTAACCTAAGCCTTATCCTAAGCCTTAGCCTAATCCTTAACTTAAAACTCCTCCCGCCACTTCCTCCCCGCCGCCATACGCTCGCACGCTCGCCCCTCTACCCTGTCCTCCTCGCACGCAACCGACGCCTCTCTCTCCCTAACCCTGACCTCCGCTTCCGCACGCTTCTTCATACACATCCCTTTGTTCATTCATTCCTCCATCCACATCCTGCATACTCTCACCCCCTTCCAATTCTCAATTCTCCTCAGCCACCCCTCCCCTCTCCGTCATCCCGCAACACTTCCCCTACCATACCCTGCCACCCTCTCTCCTCCCCCCAACCCAAGCATACCTCCCATACATGCTCCCAGGTCTCCTCCATCCATCCACACATCCTACACAACCTTTTGTCCTCACCTTCCCAGTATCTTCCACCCCTCATCTCATACCCTAGCCTAAACCTTGCAACTCTTTGCCATCTGCCCTCCCCCATCCCTTCTTGAGGTAACCCGGCACTCCCTTTCCCTTAACCGCCCCATACCACCTGTTATATTTCGCTCCCCGTATCTTTCCCCACCTTTCCTCCTCCTGTTTCTTTGTGTCCCTATCTACTATCCCCTCCCCCTCACCCCCTCTCTCCCTCAATCTTTCCACCACCTCCACCTTCCACCCCAATCCCTCGTAGAAATGCTTCCTTTCCACCTCCCAGCCGTCCAGCACCTTATCCCTTCTCGCCCTTTCCTTTATCTCCCCCCAGCACAACTTAGCCAGTTCTCCTCCTCCCCCCTCCTCTAGCTTTCTCTCAAATCCACATGCTCTCAACCCCGCTCTTCCCTTCAATAACCCCCTTTGCAGTTCCTCTCTCACTAGATATCCCGACGTACTCCTCTCCACTCCCAGCACCCACTTTAGAAATCTCTCCTGCATAGCTTCCATTTTCTTCCTCTCCCTCCATCCCCACACTTCCACTCCATATTCCAACACCGGCCACACCAACTTATCGAATAGCCACAGTCTCTTTCCCCAATCCTTACCAAACTTCCATTTGCCTATTCCCCACACCCTCCCCATCACTGCCGCCCCCTTTCTTATTCTCTCCTCCACATGTGCCTCCTGCCCCCCGCTCCTCATCACCGTCTACCCTAGGTACGTATACTTTCCTACCTCCTCTAGCTCCTTTCCCTTCCACCTCCACTTCACTTTTTTCCATCCCCCCCTTTCCTACACCTCATTATCTTCGTTTTCCCTATATGCACCTCCAGCCCCTTCCCCTCCATATACCTCTCCAACCTCGGAATCATCCCCCTCATTCCCTCCTCATCCTCCGCAAGTACCGCTACATCATCGGCATATGCCAATGTGTACACCTTCCTCCCCCCAGTTTCACCCCCCCCCCCATCCACATTTCTCCAAAATCTCATCTAGATCTGCCATTAACAGAGTGAAAAGACTAGGGCTCAGTGGACACCCCTGCCTTACCCCCCTGGCAGTTCAGAACTTTCCCCCTCCTTTTCCCTTTTTTTTTTTTTTTTTTTTTTTTTTACTTGGTGGAAATCCCCACGGATACCCCCGGCCCGCGGGGGTATCCGTTCTATTCTAACCCTGCATACCGTCTCCTCCAGCATCTCCTCACACCTTCTTACCAGCCCCTCTCTCACCCGCCTCTTCCTCATCGCCTGCAACAGAACCCCCCTGTCCACCGAGTCAAACGCAGCCCTCAGGTCCATGAACAACACCACCATCTTCTTCACTTTCCTCTCTACCTGTCTATTAATCAAGTAGTTCAGAACATAGATGTTGTCCATGCACCCCAGGCCCCTTCTAAATCCCGTCTGACTCGGTGGCATTAGTCCCTTTTCCACCACCTCCTCCCTCAGCCTCTCCGCCAACACTGACGCGTATATTTTATACACCGTTTGCGTTAGCGTTATCCCCCTGGATTGCTCCACCTTATCCCCCGCCCCTTTCTTCAACACTGGGACTACCACACCCTTCCTCCAACCTTCCGGCCACCCTTCCCCCTTCCATACCCTGTTGCATATTTTCCACAGACAATACTCCACCTCTGCTCCGCCTAGCTTCCACACCTCATTTGGAATCCCATCCCCTCCCCCCGCCTTCCCCTCCTTTAACCTACCAATCACCCTTCTTACTTCCTCCCTTCCTATCTCCTCCCCACCATCCTCCCTCCTCTCTCCTCTCCCACCCCTTCTCACCCTCCACTCCACTCCACCTAACATTCCTTTGACGTACTCCTCCCAATCCACCACTTTAATCCTTTCATCTACCGTCTTTCTCATTTTCCTTTCCCTATTTAACACCTTCCAGACTTGCCCTTCTGTCCTTACCCCCTCCAGTTCTTTTTCCCACCTCACTACCTGCTCTTTCTTTTTCTCCTCACAAATCCTCCCATATCTCCTCTTACTCTCTGTATATCCCCCCCTCCCCCTTCCCTCCTCCATCTTCTCAACCCTTTTCTTACCTTTCTTTTTTCCTCCTTACACTCCTCGTCCCACCATCCTCCTCTCCCTCCCTTATACCTTCCTTTTCCCATCTTATCTATTGCCCCATTTATTCTTTCCCTCAGTTCCCTCTACTCCTCTTCCACTCCCCTCCATTCGATTGCCCTTTTCCCAAATTCCCTTACAAACTCCCTCCTACCTTCCTCCGTCCAATTCCCTCGCTCACATCTCCTCGCCCTTCCCTTTCTCCCTCCCGCACTCTGCCCCCTCCCCTCTCCTCTCAGCCACAAAACAACTGGGTGATGGTCAGAGTCCACCCTTTCCCCAACTTCCATTCTTACCACCCTCTCCCTCGTGTTTTCATTTCCGAGCACGTAGTCAATAACTGAACTTCCCCTACCTCCTGTATAAGTCCACTCTCCCTTCTCGTCTGCCTCTACATTTCCGTTTAGAATTTCCCATCCCCTCTCCTCTACATATTTACATAGCATTTTCCCCTCCCCGTTAACCACCTTATCCCTTGATTCCCTGTTTCCCCCGTTGCTTCCCCCCTCCTCTTCTATGTCCCATACCTCCCCCCCCCCCCTATCCTCCCTGTCCTCGCGTTAAAGTCCCCCCCGATGACGTTTCTTACTCCATCCTCTTTCCTCTGTCCATTCCTTCAGCTCTTCCAGCTTCCTTTGTAAATCTTTGTTAACATACACACCTATTAATCTCCACCACTCCCCCCCCCCCCCCTATCCTCACTTTCTTCATCATTAGCCCATCTTTCTCCCCGCTCACGCCCTCTTCCATATCTAGCCCTTTTCTCACCCCCATCATCATCCCTCCTATAGCCCTTCCCTTTTTGCTTTCCCTCTTTGCCCACAGACTCTCCCACACATATCCCCTTGGCATCCTTTTCTCCCCGTAACCCCAGTCCTTCTCCTCTACCCACGTTTCGCTTAAAACCATGATGTCCCATTCCTCCAGCCCCTTCCAGAAGTCCTCATCTTTATTCCTTAGACCTGCCACGTTCCAAAACGCTATTTTGCAGCATCCATTTCCTTCGCTCCCCCCCCCCCCCCCCCGCGTTCCTAGTTTCCCTGGTTCTCGTACCACTTGTTCCCCATCTCGTCCCACCTTCTCACCTTCCCGTCCACCTTCATATTCCCGTACATCTTCATATAGCCTACCTGATCCCTCTTCCCCTTCTCCCTTTCCAATTTTGCCTCCCTCTCAATCCTCCACCTCACCCTCCTCTCCTCCTCCGTAAGGTCATCCTCAATTCTCTCTCTCCTGCCCCTCAAACTCTTCTTTGCTTCCATCACTTTAATCTTCTCACCTCTACCCGTCAGCTTCACCAACACCATACCCCTTCCCTCTTTTCCCTTCTTTCCTATCCTCTCTACTTCTATAATCCCCCCTACCTCTAGTCCCATCTTCTCCCATAACTTATTTGCCTCCTCTCTCACCACCTTACCTTCTACTTCCAACCCCCTAATCACCACATTCCCTCTCCTCTCCTCTCGTTCCTTTTTGTCCTGTCTCAACTCCAATCTCGTCAGTCTACTCCTACAGTCCTATTCTTCTGCCTGATCCGCCTTGCTCGTCCCGCTACTCCCCTCCCCATCCTTTTCCCATCTCTCCTGTTACATGCCCCTATCGGTCCATTCCGTGCTTGCTGTCGTCGCGTCGCTTTTGTTTCGCAAAGGCGAATCAGCGGAATCGCCCCGCGTGTAGCAATCCCGTTGTGCTGAGCCCGTGACAACAGCGTTAGGGACAACGACCGCGTTCGGCCCAGGCCCCGACTCTTTCGCAATAATCTAAGAATCAGTTAAGCAAGCGACAGCTGCCGACGGGGCAGTTATCCCCGTTCGTAGGGATCGTCCGAGGTTCAGCCCGCGATCGAGAGCCGCGGAAATAGACATTCGATTTTGAGAGCTTGAGCTAGGAAGTTGCGACGAGCCAGCGAGCCGTCTTAGTACCGCGACCTCATCTCCGCGCTTAGACTCACCCGCGAAACGCGAGCGGCCGAACAGGTATTGCAAAAGTGTATCTTCATCCGACGCACCGAGAACGACCTAGCCGGGAGAACACATAAGCGCAGACCCGTCCGAGTAACTGTAGTAAGACGAGCGACCACGACCTACCCGAGGTTCAGCGACACTGACGAGACAGCGTAACGTTAGACGACAAGCGTGCCGTACGTTATCTAAGGGAAACTCTGGACGGCCGAGACCAGCTCAAGGTCCAGCGAAACGCGAGCGCCCAGCGATAACGGAGACGTGAACGCCGTTTCCGTGGTATGTTTAGCTCCTTGTAATAATTATAGTTTATCAGAATATATTTTATCCTATTGTTTTCCCTTTTAATCTCTTATATTAGTATATTCAACCCTCTTTCCTCCTTACCATCCCATGGTAAGTATAGTCAAGGTGTGCTTTAGCACTTAAAAGGAGCAAGGACCCGATAGACCATTCCAGCCGCTCGGGGTGATTTATAGAAAAGTCCCTTCAGGACGTATCACTCCACTCTGCCCATCCTCTTATCCATTCTCCCTTCCCATTCTTCCAATCTATCCACTTTTCCCTCCAAGTCCTCACTGCACCTCTTTACCTCCCTTAGCCCCTCTTCCCATCTCCCCCTTTCCTCCATCCATGCTACCCACGCTGCTTCCTATACTACTCACACTATCCCTTCTTGTCTTTCCACTCCCCCGCGCCCCTCCTTCCTCTCTTCCTTTAACCTCCTCCTTACCCCTCTCCCTACCCTCTTCTCCTTCTTTCAACATCTTTTACCCTCCTCGTACTTCCCCTATACCCGCCCTTCCTCACTTCTTTTCCACTTACTTCCCTTCCTCCTAACAACGCCTCCACTGCACTACTTCTCTCTCCTTGAATCTCCCGCCTTCCTTGCGGGTGCCTCTCCTCCTTTGCCTGTAGAGTTCGCTACCTGTCCTTTGCTGCTGTCTTCCCGCTCAAAATCACTCTCGCTCAACTAACCTCCAAATCTACCGAACTATCCCCGACCCCCTTTCGCCCTTACACCGCACCCAGTTCCCTTCACCCCACACACCTTCCATGCCCTTCACAGCCCTCCACAAACCTTCTCTCCACTCTCCTTCATTCCTTTCCCTGTACTACCACTATTCAGATTCACACACTTCCTACACCACACTTTCGCTCATGCGCCCGGAAACGGAAGTCCCCCAGTTTCTTGATATTTGCTATTGTTTTCATGCGAGCGGTGCTCAAAATTTGCCAAAACCGCAAAACTATCGCTTATCAGAAACTTTTATGTTTCTCACAGTTTTTATTCACGATTCTGAAAAAATGTTCTTTAAGAGGTGCAATTTGAGTTAGTTACAAAGTTAATTACATAGCTATATATTCTATTAAGGCCATTCATTAGGGTAAAATGTTAATAACAAACTTTTTTAAATTTTAAAAAGTTGCAACCATATGCAATGGGTTTAACTGATATCATGTGAAAGAATGAACCTTTCACATCGGGTTCGTTCGCACCTCTTTACCAAAACAAGAAAATGATAATTGAAGTAAAATCTACGTTACCTGCCTATTAGAGTAAGAAGCAAAAAAGTTGTAATTAAGATATATCCGGAAGAAATGATTCAATTATTAGATGTGTGACGCAAATATCTTGTATAGCGGGAGTCACGAGACAGCACAGAAAACTCTAATAGGCAGGTAAGGTAGATTTTATTTCAATTATCATTTTCTTGGAAAGTAGCACAAAGTAGCACCTAATTCTTTTTGTTTCTAAGAGAGAAAGGTTCATTCTTTCACATGATATCAGTTAAACCCATTGCATATGGTTGCAACTTTTTAAAATTTAAAAAAAGTTTGTTATTAACATTTTACCCTAATGAATGGCCTTAATAGAATATATAGCTATGTAATTAACTTTGTAACTAACTCAAATTGCACCTCTTAAAGAAAATTTTTTCAGAATCGTGAATAAAAACTGTGGGAAACATAAAAGTTTTTGATAAGCGATACTTTTGCGGTTTTGGCAAATTTTGAGCACCGATCGCATGAAAACAATAGCAAATATTAAGAAACTGGGTTTACTACAATAAAATATAGTAATGTTAATAAAATGTGTATTGTAATTGGCCACTTTTCGCAAACATGGGTCTAAATTCACGGGCCCAGCACGGGCCTCCGAGGGTTAATATCAGTTATATTAATACAGCTTAAAGGCCGTAAATTTGCGGTTAAAATGCGCCCAGTTACATTAAAATATCTTGACTAGAAACAAAGTTATAGATTTTTTATCGCAGGCGGGTCGTTTTGTCCCACTGTGCGCCGTGGTACGATTTCCGTTCGATACTCGATCAAAGTGGTACGAAAGACGTTGGACACACGTTCAGATTGATATGGTTGAGCCGATTTTACACTGACACAATCACGGGAATGAAATGGAAAGAGTATATGATTGTTAAAATGTAACACACAAGTGGGCAATAAATTAAATTATTATTATTATTACATTTTTTCTTTTTATAATGTATTTTTATTGTTACGTTTAGTGGAATTTTCCCATACGTCGCTCTCAACCGTCTTTCGAGCTCGCGTCTGCGAAGGGAAAACGCCCTAAAATCCTTTCGTTTATCAAACACCACTAATGGGGGTCATGATCTCGACCATCTGGATCGTGACCATGGGAACGGGAGTGACACGACGACGACCCCGAAGGATTTCCTTATATGGAAATTCCTAACGCATCCCCACTCATTTTTGGGACTATATAAACCCTTTGGTTTCTATCCACGGCGGTTCGAAGCTATAGAGTCACGCGCAACGTCACGTCGTGTCACGCTCGTAGAGAGTCAGTTATCAAGTAAGATCGGGCTAAAGTCTCCGCCAGAATCAAAGTAGCCACTCGTACGCCTCGCATCACCAGTGCGTCAACACCGTGCATCTAGTGGTAAAACACAACTTCTATTTAATTAACTACTCGCGACACTTACATTTGTATCAATTGTTTGCTCAATATACTTATGGTGTTCACTTGTAAATCGAGTCGATTATCGTTAAACCTATCTTTTACCCAGCGATCCTTATAATATTAGTGGCACTCACCCAAAGATACAACTTTACCGCTCGAGTTGTATTAATTTTAAATAAGAGTTACGAGGCATTACTAACATTTCTTGCGACTCCCCGATTTCACATCGGGTTCGTTCGCACCTCTTTACCAAAGCAAGTCATCTTCTCCAACCCAGTGGCTCCCCGATTTCGCATCGGGTTCGTCCACGAAACCTCACCTCTCCTACGGCTCCCTGATTTCGCATCAGGTTCGTCCCTATCATACAGCTCCCTGATTTCGCATCAGGTTCGTCTGTAAGTCTACCTACTTCCGAACAGCTCCCTGATTTCGCATGAGGTTCGTCTGTGAATAATCCAATCTCCTAGCAGCTCCCTGGTTTCGCACCAGGTTCGTCTGTGAACTTTATCCTAGTGACTCCCCGATTTCACATCGGGTTCGTTCACGACGTTTCACCCTCCTAGCGGCTCCCTGATTACGCATCAGGTTCGTCCGTGTCTGACTCCATTCCTAGAGGCTCCCTGATTTCGCATCAGGTTCGTCCTCGCCGTCAATAATCCTAGCGGCTCCCTGATTTCGCATCAGGTTCGTCCACGCACCTAACTAACAAATTCATATCCGTATTCCTTGGCAAATACCCCTCTCGCCGGCCTCTCGCGTTGCCACAGCCCAGGCTCGTAACATTATATTAAATTTTTATATTTTTATTTTTTTATTTTATATTTTTATATTCTATTTATATTCTATTTTTATATTTTTTCTTTTTTCTTTTATTATTTTATTTTATTTTCTTTTATATTTATGTTGTTTTTTATATTGTATTGTATTAAATTATCTATTTTCTATTTTAATTGTATATTTATATTTTTATATTCATTTATATTTATATTTTTTTTATTATAACGTATATATAACACAATTTTATTTACCCATCATCCTCCTCTCCTCGCCACCTAATTCTAAGATTCGACGTTTCCGAAAAAGTATTATACAGGGTGTCCCAAAAATGTTGCGTTTCCTTAAAGGGGGTGATTCTGGGGGTGATTTCAAACAACTTTTTCCTTTGCGAAAATGTTCTCCGATGTTTCGTTAACGAGATATTAATAAAAAGCACTGACCAATCACAGCGCGAGTCTGACGGCCGAGTTCCCGCGGTAGCGTGGCTACGAGCCGCGCTGCGACTGCGACGAGCAAGCAACTCGGCATGCATCGAAGAAACTTGCGTAGAATGGCAAATGAAGAAGACGTAACAAATAAAATCGAACATGTTGTCATGGTTTGTTCGTCATTTAAAGTGAATAATGAATAAAGGATAAATGGATGAAAATAACGTGTAACGTAAAAAGACGAATACGCAGTTTTTTTTTAGAAGATTCGAAAATAATAATTATTTGAAGTGGAAGGATAAGGAATACGTAAATTTCCTTGTGTTAATAACGTAGCCACGAAAAGGTAATGTAACAGGAAATTAACGAAAGGTGATAGGCGTTAGTAACTAAAACTCACCCTTGTTGGAAATTCACCTGCAGCTTGAAAATCTGTGTCACAGGGTCACCGAACCGATCCTGGTCATCGATGGACGTGCTCCGTGCACAGCTGGTCCCAGGTATCCTTACATTCCCACTACCCAAAGTTAAGGGTCGCAATGTCAGGTGCGTCCAGGTCAACGTACCGAATATTCACTTCACTGCACGGCTACTAACACTGATCACTTTATTTATCCTGAAGTATTCTTGGGCCGTGTACATTTCTGCGACGCGATTGCTAGCTGACTGACAGGATTTTTTCCAAGCAACTTCCGCTACCCCCAAGTAGCTTCTCTGGTTCCATTATGAGTTAACTCCCACCAGGGCAAGAGGCTTTAGGTAAAAAGAAGCCAACACATTTTCGGAACACGTGTTTTGCAGAAGTGCAACGAACACTTTCACAAAAGCCCGCGCTCCGTCCTTCTACTGCCAATGTACCCATTGCTTCGAGATAGAAAACAGACACCACGTGTATCGGTTCGAAAGGGTCCGAAGAGAAGAGACAGTCTTCGAGTTACTATAAAGAAGAAAATGCATACCATTCCTGTTTCCCCTTTCCGACACCCTGAGTTCACGACTGCTACGAGGCGGAACCAATTAAGTCATAAATTATCCGAAACTGTAGGAAACCGTTCTCTACCGCCGACTCGCCGGACAATAAACCGCGACCCTGGCGAAATGCTCTGACTGATCAGCCTGATTAATTTTGAAGAACTAGAAATTACAAAGAGGTAGTCCGCTGACTGCGCGTAGTCCCGCCTGCTTCGTCCTACCTTCAAATTAAAGACGGATCCCTTATCTCTCGAGTATAAATACGCGCTCGAATTTCAAAACAAAAGCACGCGTCGACGTATTCCGTGCTAGAGATGGTGGGCCTTGAGGTCCGATTGGTCCCAAACTAACCAATCTGCCCTGCAGCCCTCCCAAACGGCCACTGTCCTCAAGAGGCCCTCTTCACAGCAGTATCTCCTCCCCAAGGTTCACCATCGCTCGCACGGAATACGTCGCTTGCTTATCTTAAGTGTCTAAGCACGCGCTCGAATTTCAAAACAAAAGCACGCGTCGACGTATTCCGTGCGAGCGATGGTGGACCTTGGGGAGGAGATACTGCTGTGAAGAGGGCCTCTTCAGGACAGTGGCCGTTTGGGAGGGCTGCAGGGCAGATTGGTTAGTTTGGGACCAATCGGACCTCAAGGCCCACCATCTCTAGCACGGAATACGTCGACGCGTGCTTTTGTTTTGAAATTCGAGCGCGTATTTATACTCGAGAGATAAGGGATCCGTCTTTAATTTGAAGGTAGGACGAAGCAGGCGGGACTACGCGCAGTCAGCGGACTACCTCTTTGTAATTTCTAGTTCTTCAAAATTAATCAGGCTGATCAGTCAGAGCATTTCGCCAGGGTCGCGGTTTATTGTCCGGCGAGTCGGCGGTAGAGAACGGTTTCCTACAGTTTCGGATAATTTATGACTTAATTGGTTCCGCCTCGTAGCAGTCGTGAACTCAGGGTGTCGGAAAGGGGAAACAGGAATGGTATGCATTTTCTTCTTTATAGTAACTCGAAGACTGTCTCTTCTCTTCGGACCCTTTCGAACCGATACACGTGGTGTCTGTTTTCTATCTCGAAGCAATGGGTACATTGGCAGTAGAAGGACGGAGCGCGGGCTTTTGTGAAAGTGTTCGTTGCACTTCTGCAAAACACGTGTTCCGAAAATGTGTTGGCTTCTTTTTACCTAAAGCCTCTTGCCCTGGTGGGAGTTAACTCATAATGGAACCAGAGAAGCTACTTGGGGGTAGCGGAAGTTGCTTGGAAAAAATCCTGTCAGTCAGCTAGCAATCGCGTCGCAGAAATGTACACGGCCCAAGAATACTTCAGGATAAATAAAGTGATCAGTGTTAGTAGCCGTGCAGTGAAGTGAATATTCGGTACGTTGACCTGGACGCACCTGACATTGCGACCCTTAACTTTGGGTAGTGGGAATGTAAGGATACCTGGGACCAGCTGTGCACGGAGCACGTCCATCGATGACCAGGATCGGTTCGGTGACCCTGTGACACAGATTTTCAAGCTGCAGGTGAATTTCCAACAAGGGTGAGTTTTAGTTACTAACGCCTATCACCTTTCGTTAATTTCCTGTTACATTACCTTTTCGTGGCTACGTTATTAACACAAGGAAATTTACGTATTCCTTATCCTTCCACTTCAAATAATTATTATTTTCGAATCTTCTAAAAAAAAACTGCGTATTCGTCTTTTTACGTTACACGTTATTTTCATCCATTTATCCTTTATTCATTATTCACTTTAAATGACGAACAAACCATGACAACATGTTCGATTTTATTTGTTACGTCTTCTTCATTTGCCATTCTACGCAAGTTTCTTCGATGCATGCCGAGTTGCTTGCTCGTCGCAGTCGCAGCGCGGCTCGTAGCCACGCTACCGCGGGAACTCGGCCGTCAGACTCGCGCTGTGATTGGTCAGTGCTTTTTATTAATATCTCGTTAACGAAACATCGGAGAGCATTTTCGCAAAGGAAAAAGTTGTTTGAAATCACCCCCAGAATCACCCCCTTTAAGGAAACGCAACATTTTTGGGACACCCTGTATTTTGTTCGTGCCTTCTTCGCGCTGCCAAATGATATCATCCCGCGCGGCTGCTCCAGAGGAGTCAAATTATACACGATCGCGCGATACGCTGCGACGTTAAATCAGATCGCTTCAAAAACTTGTTAGCTTTAGAATGCTTGCTACATAATGGTTTGGAAAAATATGTCTGTTTGCTACATAATAGTTCGCTATATCAGTGATTAAAAATTATTATTTCTCTGTGTTGGGGAAAAATTTCCATCAACGATCTCAATTCGAGACGCGAGTATAACGAGCGATGACGGATATCGTTAACCCGCAATTGTTGCTAGAGGATGATTTAAATAAAGCGATGGAACGACGCTTGGATCACTTGAAAGATAGACTCGAAGAGTTCACGACGACGATGATCACTGACGGTGACAATAGCGGCTACGGCTCCGAAACATCTGATAATAACGAACGATCGCAAAAAATGTGCGCCGATTGCGTTTTGTGAGCACTCAAGGAACTCATACTACTTTTAACGTCTTTGTAACGTCGCGACCATCCCCCATACACCCGTGAAGCATGAGTAAGGAGCGAGTACAATTAGTGAATGAATTACACACCCCCGCGAGACGAAATTTCTCACGGCGTAGCATCGTGATTCGCGGCTACGATGATTTGTGGCAGGCCGATGTGGTGGAGATGCGTTCGTACGCGAAGCAAAATCGAGGTTATCACTATGTACTAACGATCATCGACGCATTCAGCAAGTACGCGTGGGCCGTACCCGTGAAAACGAAAAATGGACCCTACGTGACCGCGGCGTTCACGAACGTATTACAGCAGAGCGATAGATGTTCGCGAAATTTACAAACTGACATTGGTAAGGAGTTTTACAACACGGAGTTTCAACGATGTGTGAAGACCCGCGGGATCAACTACTACTCCACGTACAGCGTGATGAAACCGTCGATTGTCGAACGTTTTAATCGCACGCTGAAAAACCTCATTTGGAAACAATTCTCCTTGAACGCGTCCTATCGTTGGGTCGACCTGTTACCTGCGCTCGTACGCACCTACAATCATCGCAAGCACCGGGCGATCAACGCTCGACCCGTCGACGTGACCTCCGCGACGCGTTTGTCGTTCGCCGCGAATGAACCCCTCTCACCCTCCGCATCGGAAGGTGTTCGACGACGCGCGAAATTCAATGTCGGGGACTGTGGTACGCGTGAGCAAGTTCAAGTGGTCGACCGAGGTGTTCGAAATCGTAACCGTACAACGAACGTATCCGATGACGTACATTCTGCACGATTCCGCTGGAGAGACGATCTCGGGCGTATTCTACGAGTACGAACTACATTCGGTCGCGAATCCGGACGTCTATCTAGTCGAAAAGATTATTCGTTATCAAGAGAAACCAGGTGTACGTTAAGTGGCTCGGATTCGATTCGTCGCGGAACTCGTGGATAAGCGACAAAGATATTCTATGATTCCCGATTATAAAAACACTATATAATAATAATAAATCGTCTTTATTCTCTTAAAATATTCGATACAACATCGTGATGTTAGAAACGCAAAGTACAGAAGGAGCGAGGTTCAGCGTCGCTGTTATTATGCTTGACCCGAAATAGATTCGGAAAAATAGTGAAGAACGAGAATGAGGGGGAGGGGGGGGGGGGGGCTAGAGTACCACAATAAGACGTTTATAAGGACTCAGCGGTATATCACATCAGCACGGTTAGGACTATGCCATGTGTGGATGATTAAGGAAATAAGCTTTGGTCGCATTTTTGAAAGAGTGTAGAGTGGGAACTGAGCGGATTGCATTGGGAAGAAGATTATAGAAATGGGAAGCTGTAAAGGAAAATGAGTCGGAGAATTTAGCAAAGTGGGAAGTAGGAATGGAAATACTGAATTCACTTCTCGTCTGGCAGGAGTTGGAGGAGTGGAAGTCGGCGTTGTAAGGGATTAGGTCGCGAAGGTAAAGAGGTGTTTGCGTAGAGAGGACTTTATATACTAGGCAGCAGAGATGAAGAATCCATTTTTGGGACATGTTTAGCCAACCTGTTTGAGCGAATAACGGGGTGATATGGTCATACTTAAGCGTGTTAAACGAAAAGCGAAGACAGGAGTTCTGGACATATTGTATGCGGCGGAGTATTGATTTAGTGATACATGGACAATACACAATACCGGCATAGTCAAATAATGAGAGAACGAGTAGCTGTGAGACAAGGAGTTTTTGACGAGTGGAGAGGATTCTTTTAAATGGATACAGGATGTTTAGACGGACACGTGCAGCAAAGAGTTTCGTAGATACGTGTGAGGAGAAATTCCAGGAGTCAAAAGTAACACCAAGTACTTTTAGTGATGTTTTTTCAGGGATTATGGTTTGGTTATATTGAGATAGTGGATGCTGTGATATTTTGAAGGAGAGTAGGTGAGCCAGCAAGTAGGGAGGATTTTAAAGGATTTAAATGTAGACCGTGCGACGATGACCACCCCTGAATCCTCACAAAGTCCGATTCAATTTGCTCCACGGCCGACGCACAGCAAGCAGCGTCAAACGACAGAAAAAGTTCAGTATCATCCGCGTACATGTATGCCGTATAGAATTCTGGTATAAGGGGTAGTTCCGCCACATAAAGGTTAAAGAGTAACGGTCCCAAGACCGAGCCTTGAGGAACCCCGTGTGTATCTGTGCATAAAGACGAGAATTGCGGAAAGGGGTTACAGATTACTACTTGTTGCGAGCGTCGAGTAACGTAGGAACGAAACCAGTCCAGAGCTGAGTCGCTAAAGTTAACGTTGCGCATTTTGTTTATAAGTAACTCGTGATTTAATGTATCGAAGACTTTTGAAAAGTCAAGCGAGACGATACATGATATTCGACGCGAATCAAAAGCCCAAAGTACCGAGTTCGACATATGGAGAAGTGAAGTTGTAGTGCTAAAGTTTGGTCTGAAGCCAGATTGGAACAATGGTAATGCGTTAGTGTTCATAAGGAATTTTTGTATTGGTAGGGAGCCCAGCGTCTCGAGAACTTTGGAAAGAAAAGGAAGGATAGAAATGGAGCGGACAGAGTTTAAGCTGGTAGGAGTGGTGGTTTTTGGGATGGCTGTAACAATTGAATGTTTCCACCGCGGCGGGAAAGATTCACTGGAGAGGGAGAAGTTAAAGATATGGAGGAGAGAGTCCAAGCAGTCCGGCATCGGAAGGAAAAGCATGTCAGCAGAAATGTCAGATGGACCAGAGACGTGGGGTTCGTGGTCTTAAGGACGGTAAGAAGGTCAGTAGGTAGGATTGGATCGAAGGTGAAAGATAGTAAGTCGGAAGAAGGGGAAGTACCATTACAAGTTAAACTAGGGTTTGGAGCGCAGGACGGGATGGAGTCTAAAAAATAATCATATATAGCAGTTGGATCAGAACAACTGGGAGGGAAGAGACTAAGAGCGAGATGCTGAGGAGGCCTCTGATTTCCCGAGGAAGTTCCAGAAGGATTGAGAGGAGAATTTAGACGGTTGGGTTGAAAAAGAACGAAAGAAGACCTGTTTTTCTGCCCTAAGCGTGGTTGAGGTGTAATTCCTAAGCTGCTTGTAATACTCCCAGTGCGAAGGAGATTGCGACTTTTTAAATTTAGTCAGAGCTTTATTTCGAAGTGACATAAGTAATTTAATATTAGGAGTTATCCATGGAGCCGGTGGCTTAGTGACTCTAATCAACTCAGTAGGGGCGAATATATCAAAGACGCCTATCAGATTGTCACAAAAAGATGCAAGCTTGGCATCGACCGTGGTGGAATTATAGACTTCGTCCCAACTAATGCGGCTATCCATTGCGCTGAAGTCGTCAAGCTGCATGTTTTTTAGGATGCGTCGTAGTAGATAGCGCTGATCGGGGCGAGGTTTCGACAGATACAGCTTAACATAGACGAGACAATGATCGCTAATCTCACTGGCATCAAGAGAACCCGAGGAAAAGAATATCAATTCATTGTTAACCATAATCAGATCCAGCAGACTGGATCTATCCGAGGTTACGCGCGTAGGAACAGTTATGATTTGCTTTAGGGAGAGGGTACTTAGTATATTATTAATGTATGTGAAGCCAGGAGAGAGCATTGTTGAGATCAACATTAAAATCACCCATGCAGATAGTACAATTAGAGGCAACAGTGAAATCATGTAAAAATGATTCAAATGGGATTAATACAGCCGGTGTACATGACGGGGTAAACAACAAAGACAGCCAATCGGATGTGCGATATAATAATGTTGATCCCAAGTACCTCCAACCGATTATCACAATGATACGAGTCCGGCACCCCGAGACACGTGATTTCATGCCGCAGTTTAGAGTTGACGTACAATGCGACTCCTCCCCCGCGGGAAGAGACATCAGAATCACGATCAGATGGGATCAGAGTATAGCCAGGCAAGAAAAAGCAAGATAAATCATCCTGCGGACGAAGCCACGTCTCACTGAGTCCCACAATGTCAAAATTGTGTGAATTAAGCAGATCAACTATGTTGGTGAAGTGTAGTGCGAGGGAACGCACGTTTAGGTGAGAAATGTAAAAATGAGTAGAAGAGGATACGCGGCGTTGAACATTATTATCAGAAGCAACAGAAGTAGACGCAAGGTTATAAGTTAAAGAAGCGGGGGTAGCAGCACTAAAAGAATAAGAATTAAGCACGACTGTGGAATTAAGGGATGTCGGAGTGTAATTATTGTGACTATTTTTCACTGCCGGGACTTACGACAGTCAATCCATTCGATTATCCGGAGAGAAAAGCGAAGCGGCATTTGTGGTCTGGCGGTCTGCAAGAGGTTGAGGTGCAAGACGGTTGTTGACGTCATTTTCCAGCGCCAGGTAACGGGTGGTTTTCGAATTTGCATCCTTCCTTAGGTATGTGATACCCCTTTTCATCCATACAAATTGAAAGTGATGGGTGGCTGCAAATCGCTTTGCCTTCGTTAATATTCGGCGTTCATCAGCCGTGGATCTTTCGTTTACGTAGATGAATTTGCACGGCCAGGATGAATTTAATTCGGAGGTGAGAAGATTCCTCTTGATTTTTTTTGGCGAGCCATGCATCGCGTGTAAGCACCGATGTGGACCGTAGTATAAGAATTTTGGACTGGGTGTTCTGACTCTTGATCCGAAAGGCCGATGTGGTGTCCGAGTTAGAGAAGGAAGCGTTTAAAGCAGTAGCAATATTAGAAATTACTTCAAACATGGAGTCATTAGCAAAGTCAGGCAGGCCCGAAATCGCCAGTTCGTAGTCCCTACTATGCGTTTCGAACCGATCAATGTGCTTAGAGATGGAGGAGACTGCTGCCTCCGGCAGATTTACAGTAGATGGTGTTGATGTGATGTTAGTGCAGCTAAGTGAGTCTCGATATTATCACAACGTGTAGCCAGTTGTTGTTGCGTCAAAGAAATACCGTCAACCCGAAGAGTAAGGTCGAGCACCGAAGAGCGGAGGTTCTCAATACAGAGCAGACACCGATCAAGAGTGGAAGTGATCTTGACAAGACTGGCGAGCTTCTGTTTGATTTCACCTAGTGAGTCAAGCTGTGATCGCATATCATTGAGCATAGACATAATATTTCCGCAATCCGTAGCAATGTTGGCAGCTTGACTGAGCATAGTAGGCGGTGCGACGTAGATTGATACGCGAGGGACAGATACAGTTATTGGGTTATTGTTTAGACCACAATCAGAGCATATCCGGGATTTTGGGAGAAATTTAGAACATGCAGTGCAGACAAGCATGTTGGTAGTGTAGAGAGAGACGTAGTACGTAAAGTATGACAGCAGGTGACACTCTTGCTTTGAGTCAGTGGGTGTGATTGTATTCTCGTAAAGACCTTGCGTTCGGAGAAACAGATACAAAAACTTTCAGAAAAACCACTGCGCGACACGGACGGCAAATCATAGGCAGTAGAATCGCTATCGGAGGCACGTAAAAGTCCGAATATCTGAGTATATCAGATGAAAGAGAACTAGCCTTTGTGGCCTAGAACTGCACTGCGAACACAGCACAATTAAAGCCCAGAGTCGTACAGAACTTCGCGAATTATTCGGTTGAAAATACGATTTGACTGTGGAGCGATAAGAACACGTGCAGTCAGGTGCACAGTTGTCACGTCGCGGGTGGAGGTCTTTGGGACAATGACGATGTGGGGTTGATGGAGGCCAGGCTCGAATATGAAATTCGTAACACTGAGGGTTGGCGGGAATTTAGGCCAGAATCTTAAATCCTACACACTGAGGGTTGGAAGAAATTTAGGCGAGAATCTTAAATCCTACACACTGCGGGTTGGGGGGAATTTAGGCGAGAATCTTAAATCTTACACACTAATCGACCAGGAAAGGCTTATGAGGTGAACGCGCACCAGGGGGACACCCGTTAGATCACTTGTGGGTTTTTCTTAGGTTTGGTAACTGGATTTACCACTGCATTGGCATAAGAAGCCGCCCGTAATATTCCGCGAAATACGTCTAGACGTATGGTTGTATAAGAGCTATGTGAAAATAAGTCCGGGAAATACTATAGGAACTCTTGCGTTCGCGAACCGAGATCAGCTGTTGCAGCGGCCTGTTATGATTTAGAATCTTCGTAGCCGAAGGATTGACACAATAATACAAAGCATGATTTAAAGTAAAACTGTTTATTCAGTTTGAAGCACTGGTATGCCATGCACTGTTAATGCGATAGCGGTTAGGTTTTATAATGATGCATGGGACGATAAGCATTAGCACATAACATTTATATAAATGGTTATCAATAGTAAAATATGTGTATGAACATGAAACACATGGGTATAAGCCACGGATAATAGTATGAAAAACAATTGGTATTAGCAATGATAGCAATATAAAGCAATAAGCGTTAGTAAAATAATGATATAAAGCAATAAGCGTTAGCAACAATAATAATATAAAGTAATAAACGTTAACAATTCAAAATGATACATTATAGCAGATGATATGCCGTGTAACAATAATTAGTGATAATTGCTTACGGAAGTTGTCGTAGATAAATAACTCGTTGTTCACTGAGCCTAATTTAGAGTAACACTATGTAAATGTATAAACCTTCGCTGGAGTATTTCCGTAGAAGAGTTTCCGTAGAAACGGGCCTCTGTCGCTCGGGCACTCGTATTTATATGATTTACAGGAATGTCAGGTATGAAGGGTATGCGCGGTATGCACCATGATTCATGTACAAAATATATGTTACAATAGGACTTCCAGGGTTTTTATTTGGGCGTTCGCGAAGGGAGTACTCAAGCCGTTGGATTGAGTTTAGGAGGTTCGATTGGAAAGGGATGAGTGTGGCTTTGACTTCTTTGGTCATAGAGAGGGGGTGAGACATGGTCTTGAGATAAGAGGGTTTTTGGGACGAAGGACTTGTTTAGATTTAATGATGAGGGAGGAGATCATGCCTCATAGGGAAAAGAGGGGAAGGGGATGTCGTAGTTGACCATCTCAAGATGGGGACCGCTAAGGTACATCGTCTAGATGGCCCGGTGGTTGGGGAAAAGGGGTAAGAGTTGAAATTTTGGGAATTTTGGGTGGAGTTGTGGAGTGATTTATGAGGGAGAGTTGAAGTAATACCGCGCGAAAATAGTGGGACGTCACACAGTATATCCCCACTCTATGTTACTGAAATAAATAAATAAATAAATACATATAAATATATACATTGTCCGTTTATTCAATTATTCACATACTCTTTCTTCATCTCGTATATGCGTATAATTATTCTTAATCTTAATAAAGTAAGGGAAAAAATATATACATATATACTCACACGTATAAAATACAATTTTGGCTATTCTACGCTATGCATATATTATATATTGATAAATAAATAAATAACATGAACAAAAGAAAGAAACGTACATACGTACATACATATATACATGCAACATACAAACATGCAAACATACTAAACAATGGCATTCTCGAAGGACTGGTCGGGCTCAAACTGGAGGCGTTGGTGAGTCTTGAGCTCGGGGATTTGATAATGCACCCACGGAAGGGTGATGACCAGATCGGCTAAAATACACCGCTTGTCGTCAAACGGACTGACAAGGAGAGGTTCCCAGGTGTCCGCCTCCGATTGCTTTGAATTTTGGATATGTTTTAGAGGACCGAAAAATAAGATATGCGTGTTTTTTTATAGCGGCCCGTTTTCATATTTAGGGGGTGAAACCACCCCCCAAAGTTATAAGATTTTCAGGTGTTCATCTCTGATTGCTTTGGTTTTTGGATATGTTTTAGAGGACCGAAAAATAAGATATACGTGTCTTTTTATTTTGGCCTGCTTCAATGTTTAGGGGGTGAAACCACCCCTCTAATTTTCATACGGGGTACAAAATTGTGTCGAGTAAAACTTCAAATAAATTTCATTTGCGTCATAATTTACTGTATGGACGATGTTCTTGTCGTCAGTCACCCTTATCAGAGGGTAAACTACCCGCAATTGTTTCAATACGTATTTAGGAGGCTTGAAAAGTGTCAAAAATGTCATCAAAAACTTAAAAACCATAAATACAAATTATTTTATGGTGACACATCAGTGGTTTTATGCCCTCCCATTGCTACCGACAACTCCCTGTGAACAACCCCTAGTTAGTCAGCTACGTCGGGCTTATATGAGATATTTCAAAGGAGCGTAAGCTTTGAACGAATACAAAGGAAATTCAGATAAATAGTACTTTATAAAGATGGAGCTCTAAATTGTCATTATAATTACAAATACCCTCAATGGGAGTACAGTAAGCTAAAATTAAAATATTGGAAAAATAAAAAGAAATTGAGGAAGCCAAGTGCCAATGAATTGGCAGCGGTTTTCTTTCATATCGAACATATATTTTTCATAGAACATATGAAACATTCAAAGAACATATGTTCTTAGTTCTTAGTTATTTTATTTTATTGTATTTAGTGTTATTTGTTTTCTTTCATTTTTTATCTATCAACAACTTTTTAGGTTAGGGTGTAGAGTAGCAGTTACTGCTGAACCTCGCCTACTCTCCATTGTAATTTTAATTGTAATGGTGCAATAAAGACATTTAATAATAATAATAATAATAATATATGGTCAGCTGCATTTGACTTGAATGTTTTACCGCATGCTTTTGTTATGACGCTAAAAATAGCAGTTATATCGAGTTACGCGATATTTTCTGCAAGATTGCGGTACGTTGCATCTCGAAAACTGGTTTGTTCTTCAGTCACATCCGAGTGCTTCACGTGTTCACAGAATTTGCAAATACAGTTCTCACGACTAAAAATGATTATTAATCCGCTGAACGTGATCAATTTATTATTAGTAACATTTCAAAGTATGTACTTGATAGAAACTCCTATAACAAGGGAGGAAGTACAATTAAAAGAATCTATACAAAAGATGTTGCTTGATAGCATATTTGAATTTAATGTAGTCGAAGTTTCGGAAGAGTTATCATTGGACTTTCTGGATCAGTTTAAAGAGTGTGAAGTTGAAGCTGTTGATGAAGATGATAATGATGAAAATTGGTCTGAAGAAACATATACAGGAGTTTGTTCTCAACGTGATAAAGATGTTGATGTTGACTATAAGCGGAGAGCGGTTGCATTTTGGAATGACGGAGGAAAAAAGCGTAAGCTTAATACAGTTCAACATAATTTTAAATATGTTACTTCTGAACGGCAATTACGGCGATGGGCTCATCGGCGATGGGCCCAATTGAAGTAGGAGGAACCAAACGAGAAAGATTAGCACAAATTTCCGAGTATGTAATACAAAATTTGAGGGAAGCTATTGATGCCGGTTATATTTTACATGACAGAGATATTCGACGATGGGCTTTTAAGGCATATAAAGAGCAGGGCAATGATAACATGGTTTTTAAAGCTTCTAGAAAATGGGTAAATAATTTTAAAAAAGCTCATCGCATTGTTTCACGGAAAATAACCAAATTTGTTACACGCACAACAATGGAAGACGATGAAGTATTAAAAGTCAGAGCTACAGACTTTGTTTAGGAAGTAAAGCCTTTGAGTGCCAGAATCGGACCTGACAATATATATAATTCAGACCAGAGTGGATTTCAATTAGAAATACATTCTGGACGAACCTTAGCAGTGCAAGGCACAAAAAAAGTATAATGTGTTGTACAATCTGTATTTTCAACGACACATAGTTATACAATACAACCAACAATAACTGCGGATGGAAGATTGTTATCACCCCTCTTTATGGTCTTGCAAGAAGCAAATGGAGAATTTGGACCAATAGTTCAAAATATTGAGGTTGAATGAATTACGAGTTCTTTAATTGGAAAAACAGTTAATATTACAAGTTCTTTTTACAAAAGGCATTGATATCACGTGGAGACGCCTCTCCTCCATCACGTAACGCTCACCAACTGCGTGAGCACAAAAACACTAGAGAGTCGCCACACTCCGCGCCCTTTCTTTTTCTCACAACACCCTCTGGTGTTAACAGCCATAAAATATCATTTCGTATCCATACTTTAATACTTTCCCTTGATAATTTATAGCTAAACGTTCGTATAATTCTGTATTAAAAAGAAAAATAAAAATTAAACCAGGAATAAACAAAATGAAAAGAAAAACTGTCTTTTTTTCTTCTTATGAAAGACCCATTTTGTCGCACAGCATTCTCAGTCGTGGTGCAGCTAACGGCTTCGTCATAATGTCTGCAACCTGGTACTCAGTTGGAACCTGCTGGATTCCCATCTGACCGGCAGTCACCATTTCTCGGATGTGAAAATGCTTGGGTTCGATGTGTTTTGTTCTGCGATGGAATTCTGGATTTTGAGCGAGTCTCACCGCTGCAGTGTTATCCACCTGAAGGACAGGAACACTCTTCAATCGTACGCTTCCCTGGAATAGTCTCGTCAGCCAACTAATTTCCTTGGCTGCTTCACTGGCCGCCATGATCTCAGCCTCAGTTGTTGATAGAGCCACCGTAGCCTGCCTCTGGCTTAGCCATGAAATGACTCCTCCAGCGTACCCGATGACAACTCCTGAAGTCGAACGGCCAGTCTTCGCACAGCCGCTGAAGTCCGCATCACTGTAGCACTCCAGGATGCCTTTCCCTGAACTGCTAGAATAGGTTATTCCTCTTTCAATTGAACCTGCTATATAGCGAAACACTCTCTTGACTTGAGTTACATCCTCCATAGTTGGGTTTTCTAAAGACCTTGATAAAACACCAATGCTATATGCCAAGTCTGGTCGTGTGCCCAGCATTAGGTACATTAACGCACCGACGGCTTGTCTATAAGGAAAGTTGGACTTCTGGATGCTTTCTTTCCCTGTTTTTGTAATCCTTTTACTCTTGATTATTGGTGTAGACACTGGTTTACACTCCAAAAAGTTGAAGCGCTCCAGAATTTTTCTTGCGAATGCACCTTGGCTTATCCTGATGCTTCCATTTTTCTGCTCTATTTCCAAACCTAGGAAGTATTCTGCCTTTTTAGACGTTATTTTGAACTCTTTTCTCAGTTCATCCAAAAAGACTTCCAGTTCATAAGGATCAGTCGCTCCAACCAATCCGTCGTCTACATATAGGACTAGTACAAGTTTCTTGCTATTTCTTTCTCGAAAATACAGGCAGGGATCAGCATCGCTGGCTCTGAATCCCTGTTTTAAAAGAAACCGTCCAAAACACTGGAACCAGCATCTTGAAGCCTGTTTCAGTCCGTAGAGACTTCTCCTAAGCAAGCAAACTTTGTCAGTGCCATTGCTGTAACCTGTTGCTTGTTGCATGTATACGGTTTCCTCTAGCTCGCCATATAAAAATGCTGTTGACACATCAAACTGAGTTAGATCAACACCACCTATATAATAAAGCCAAACTGCTCTGCACCACGTGACCCTGTGACGTCATGTACAAGAGGCATAGAGCGACCAGTTCGTGTTCCTACCACGTTTACCACGTGTGGTTGTTTTATATTATTTCGTAGTCGTTTAAATCTTTTAAAATCATAATTAGTTCAGAATGGTAAATAAGTGTTGTGTACCTGGGTGTAATGGGAATTATTCCGCTAACGACACATCAAAAGTGCACGTTTTTAAATTTCCAACTAACGAAGAGGTTAGGCAGAAGTGGCTCAACGCCATTCGCCGAAAGAATTTTACTAACTCAAAGCATTCAGTAGTGTGCCATCAACACTTTGCGAAATCAGACATTGAATTTACTACAACCGCAGTAGATTGGAAAACTGGAAAAACAATAACAGTGTCCCTAGAGAAACCTAGGATCAAAAGTGACGCAGTGCCTTGTAATTTTCCACAGTATGCCTCTTATTTCAATAAAGAAATAAATTACAGAGAATCTCCACTTGAGAAGACCAGACGAGAAGCTCTAGCTATCCAAAGTGCTATTATTCAAAGCGAAAAAACTGCTGCAGAATATGAAAAACGGTTCTTCTTCAAAACATTTGAAGAATTTACCTGCAAAGCCGAACTAATTAACATAGGTGAAAAGTGGAATCTTATTGTTAAAAAAGAATGTATTATTTACCTTCATTTGAACTTGGAAGGAAATCAACATGATATAATGTATATCTTGATTGATTTAAACTTGAAAGTAACTATTTTTGTGAAAGGCTCGGAAATAACAGTTAAAGGCGTTCCCAAATTTGTAAATAGTGTAATGGATATTGAAAAAATAATAGGCATTTTAGAGAATATCAATATGGGAGAAGAAAATGTGATAGTGGATGTAGTTCTAAATTTATTGGAATCACTAAAAATTAATAATAAGGAAAATAATAAGGTCATTTCATTCTGCAGATCACAAATTCAGCTTTGTACACAGCCCAAACAGAGATATCGCTTCCAGCCTGAAACAATGATAGTTTCTTCAATGCTTTTTTTTATATCTCCACATGCATATAGATTCTTAAGAATGACAGGAATTATTATTTTGCCTCATCCAAATACTGTGAAAAACCTATGTTCAAATAGTAATTCAAGTATGCTGCCGAATGACAATAATTTTTTAGCATATATTAGAGAGAAAAAAGCATCTTTAAACCCTCATGAGTGTTTTGTATCATTAATGTTAGATGAAATTCATATAAAACCTTACATAGATTACAAAGGAGGAAATTTAGTTGGTATGGCATATGACAGCACTGATGTTGCTACAACAGCCC
Source organism: Andrena minutula (assembly GCA_929113495.1). Classification (NCBI taxonomy): domain Eukaryota; kingdom Metazoa; phylum Arthropoda; class Insecta; order Hymenoptera; family Andrenidae; genus Andrena; species Andrena minutula. Next base: position 44,820,575 of record OV815993.1, on the reverse strand, counting down.
ATGTATTTATGATACAAAGCTTGTTGTCTGATTTCAAAGATGTTGTTTACATCTTGCCGGTTCATAAAATGAATGCTAATAATCTCTCTATTATTATTAAAAAGGTTTTATTAGGTTTGGAAAGCATCGGTTTTAAAGTTATTGTCATTGTTACTGATAATAATTCCATTAACAGAAAAGCGATATCATATTTTGCAGATCCTCCTCAAGGAAGCATTGTTTACCCCAATCCTTCAGAAAAAAATCGGCCTTTATTCTTCATAAACGACTCTGTACATATTTTAAAATGCATTAGAAATAACTGGCTTAATTTAAAAAATATCAATTTAACATTTTGTTTTCCGGATTTTGAGAATCCTGACATTATACGTTATGCATCATTTAAAGCTATCAGAGACTTATATGATGTTGAGAGTCAGAAATTGCTTAAATATGGATATGGATTATCTCTTAAGGCACTATGGCCTTCTACATTTGAGAGGCAAAATGTTAAGCTGGTTATGCAAATTTTTAATGAACATATTGAAAACTCATTCCTTGAGTTAGGACCTGCAAATAATATACCCAATTTTAAAGATACAGCAAAATTTATAAATATTATAAGTACATGGTGGAAAATAGTGAATGTCAAAACACCATTTAAAGGACTAAGATATAAAGAACCAATGCAACAGCCTTTAACAAATGATCCATTTGACATACGATGTGCTTATTTAAATAAATTTTTATCATGGTTAGATAAATGGAAATCTCTGAATATACAAGGTAAACTTACAACAGAAACTCATCTTGCATTAACATTAACTACCTATGGTTTGCTAGAATTAAAAGAATATTGTACTAAGGAATTAAATATGTCCTACTTATTACCAGGTAAAATTCAAACAGACTGTTTAGAAGCTAGGTTTGGGCGTTACAGACAACTGTCAGGATCACAGTACTATGTATCACTTAGACAGATTTTAGAGTCAGAAAAAAAGCTGAGGTTATTAAGCACGTTAGACTTACATTTAAAGCCTAGCTCTCATAATAAAATAACAATTACCAGGTTGGATGACAATTACGAATGTATTCAAACTTTTGCTGATGACAACAATAATACTACTACTAATTCCCAAATATTTGAAGACTTTTGCATTTCTACTAATGACTTCATAGAGATTGAAGAAGATCTTCCTGTATTAACATACATAGCTGGTTATTGTTGCCATTCCCTGATAAAAAAATTAAAATGTGATGACTGTAAGGCTTTCTTAGTTATTGATAAAGATTTAGAAGCTGCTAAATTGTCAGAAAGATTAATTGTGAAAATGGATAGAGGAGGTTTGAAATTTCCGCAGGAACTTCCTTTATTTACTGTCATGCACACTTTTGTAATTTTAAAAAAACTTTTAGGAAACGAATATTTTTTAAGATTAACTAATCAAAGATCTGCCGCGTCTGAATTAATTTTTGAAAAAATAAGTTGCACAGATACGTTAAAGAACATTACTAATACTTGTTGTCAACACTCTTCTAATGATTTATGGAAACGAATTATTAATATTTCCGTCAATATTATTCTAAACAATTACTGCAAAGTTACTAATAATAATACTGCTGCAAATGTCCAAAAGAAAAGGACTGCAAAGAGAAATAGGAAACTAACCACTGTAAGTGAAAAACCAAATAAACGATCGCAAAATGCTAAATAATGTTTTATGATAACACAAATTTGTATTACTACAATTTTATGTTACAATGCATACCTCCGTGGCTGTGTTAATGCTGTCTCGTATTAGTAGTAGAAATGTAGATTTATAATTTTTTGTGTATTTGATGCATGATATTCATAATTTTATAAAAAAAAATACATGCAAAGTTTGTATTATTTTTTGTAATAGTTACCTAAAACGGAATATTTTATTTTTGTATTATATCAACAACTAAATATTTTATTTTTGTATGTTATCAAAGACTGAATATTTTATTTTTGTATCTTACCAAAGACTGTATATTTTATTTTTGTATGATATCAAAGACTGAATATTTTATTTTTGTATCTTACCAAAAACTGTATATTTTATTTTTGTATGTTATGAAAAACTGAACATCTTATTTTTAAATGTTATCAGAAACAGAATATTTTATGTTTATATGTTATTACAAACTAAATAAAGTTGTGTAAATACAGTACTTTATTCTACGTTTTTCCACATATACAAAAAGTGCAACTTTAAACTGGCATCCTTTCAGCTTTTAAGAGAATTAACAAACGACTGTGTGAACATCTTGTGCAGGTGTGCAGGATGTAATTAAAATAAATAAAGTTTTTGCTTGTAAATGTATCATTTGAGTGGACCTTACGTATTCCGCCTAGTTCGTGAACGCCGCTTAGCGGTGACGTCACGACGGAGCTGTTTGGCTTTATTATATAGGTGGTGTTGGTTAGATGCATCTTCTCACTTGCAGCAATGCTCAGTACTGAACGTATAGTTCCCATTCTTGCAACTGGACTGAATGTCTGATTATAGTCTATACCTCGGCGCTGACTGAATCCTTTTATGACCAATCTTGCTTTGTATTTGTCAATCGTGCCATCTGAATTTGTTTTTAAACGAAAAACCCACTTACATGGTATTGCCTTTGCATTCTTTGGCAGGTCTACTAGATCCCATGTCCTGTTTTCCTCAAGTGAAGTAATTTCACTATTCATGGCCTTCTTCCATTCCACTTTCTTTTTACTGCTTACAGCCTCCTCAAATGTTTCTGGATACTCTGATTCATCTGTTAAATCTTCAACAGTCATGACGTAGTTACCCAGATGTTCTTCTTCATCTGCTAGGTCTTCAACTGTCATGACGTAGTCATCTAGGTGTTCTGGTTTCTTCAATGTGGAGCGGTCTCTTAATCTTCGTGTTGACGAGGGCTGCTGACTCTCTTCTTCCATTTCAGCATCAGTATCTTCTGCAGTTTTATATTCTTCATCACTTGTTTTATCCGTTTTAATTGAACCATTTGTACTTTCCTCAGGTTCTACTTGTTCAATTCCGATATCTTGGAGTGGCAGTTGAACTTTCTCTTCACACTCTTTGAGAGATTCTTGAAATTTGATGTCTCTGGATACAACAACTTTGTGTTCTCCTTCTATGTACACTCTGTATCTTTCATCACTGTCATATCCTACTAGATATCCTTTTGTAGCTTTCTCATCCATTTTTCTTCGTTTTTGCTTTGGGATGTGGACAAAACAAGATGAACCGATTATCCGTAGATGCTTTAATCTTGGTTTTCGTCCAATCCAGAGTTCGTACGGGCTAGTATCCTTTACCGACGATTTTCCAGTTCTATTAAGGACGTATATTGCAGAGGTCACCAGTTCCGCCCATATTGCTTCAGGAAACCTGACCTCTTTATTTGAATATTTGAACGTTCTTGCCATTTCTATTATTGTCCGATTTTCTCGTTCACTTCCGCCATTCTGTTCTGGCGTATATGGAGCAGTTAATCTTTGTGTGATTCCACTCTTGTGAATAATCTTCCTTACTTCCTCATTGTCAAATTCTCCGCCATTGTCGCTTAATAACTCCTTAATAGAGTGTCCTTGCTGCTTTGCATGTGCAACCACTTGTTGCAGAACAGTTTTGACATCTGACTTTTCCTTAATGACAAAACCATATCGATATTTAGTGTAACTATCTTTGAAAACAACCAAATACCTTTTCTTTCCAAATGACTCGTCGAATGGGCCGCACACATCGGTTGAGATTAACTCTCCAGGTTCGGTCGTTTTTCTCCTTGTGCCAAAAGGTAGACGATGTGTCTTTCCATAAATGCATGGCTCACAGAGTTCCTTTTCCAATTTTACTGTGATACCTAGCTCTTTTTCAAGCATCCCTTTTACATGGCGTTTATCCTGGTGGCCCCATCTCTCATGGTACAGCTGCAGCATGGAGCTATCTGCAATGGCAACTTCCACTCTTATCTGTTCGTTAGGAGTGATTGGTTTAATGTTCGCCTTGAACAGTGTTCCGTATGCGTTACGAGCTCCGCTCATCACTACCCTTCCACCAACTTCAAGCCAACACTTTGTCGTAGTGGATTCAAATCTACTGTTTTTATTTTTGTCCTGCGTTGCCAAAACAGAAAGCAGGTTTTTTGAGATATCCGGAACGTACCAAACATCAGTTAAAGATAGAATCTTATCCTCATTGTTTATAGTTGACACGACCTTAATTGTTCCCTTTTCAAGAGCCTTCAAGGTTTCTTTTCCTGCAGCCTTAATGATGCACGGACTTTTAAATTCGTTAAAATCAATGAAAAAACTTGGATCATTCGTTACATGGCTTGTCGCACCATTGTCTATCCACCAGTCTACTCTATTTTCATCAGTGGAACACACTTCTTCACGCACTGTAAGAAAAAGTGTCTCTTTTAATTCAACTACATTGCCCTGTGATTCGCCGACTTCCTTATTCTTTGGTGGTCGTCCGTCTGCTATCCATTTTCTACAGTCACGCACCCAGTGACCCTTCTTCTTGCAATAATTGCACATGCTGTCCTGTTTCGACATCTTCCTATTTGCCTTAGTTGAGTTTTCTTGCTTCTTGAGAACTTTTGTCACTAGCGCTTCCTGTATGAATTTTTCACTCTTCGCAGTTGCTGTTTTCTTGAAATTTCTTTCAAACATGCAGAGTTGTGTTGTCAGTTCATCAAACGTTTTTTCCGTATCCTTAGTTAGTAACATCCAACTAGAGCGAAACGTCTCAAATTCGTCCGGCAAAATGTGCAAAACTTTACAAACTAACATTAATACTGGTAACTTATTTTCTTGCTTAGCTACGAGGCCATTATTCAGTTCATTCCATAGACTTCTTAATTTTGCTATGTGTGTAGAAACATCCTCGCCAGACGTCCAACCAAAAATAAAAAAAATCACTGCATATCTTAAACAGTTGGTCTTTAGACGTTGCCTCGAATTGTTGTCTAAGCGCTACCCACGCGTCGTGCGCAGTTTCCTTGTCCATAATCTTTTCATATACCGTGTCAGTAACCGAGCTAGCTATCATCGACTTAGCGTAACTGTTCGCCTTACGGTACAGTTCATTTTTTTCTTTATGCTCCTTCCTTTGTTCTGCTGTAGCATCTACAGCGAGAGTCTCTTGTTGGACTAGCTTCTGGTCAATTACGTCTAATGCTCCTTCATGATAATCTAGCATATCACGAATCTTTCGCTTCCAAATCGGCCAGTCTGTCTCACCGGTCAGCGGCTTAATGTGCTTTGTTAGATCCATTTCTTCTATGGCTCTCTCACAATACTTCACAACGGCGCACTTGCTTAACTTTTTCCTTCAAACAACATAATTATGCCTCCGGTTTATAACACAGTTCCCTGGGCCCATAACCTATTGAGGTTGAATGAATTACGAGTTCTTTAATTGGAAAAACAGTTAATATTACAAGTTCTTTTTACAAAAGGCATTGATATCACGTGGAGACGCCTCTCCTCCATCACGTAACGCTTACCAACTGCGTAAGCACAAAAACACTAGAGAGTCGCCACACTCCGCGCCCTTTCTTTTTCTCACAACACCCTCTGGTGTTAACAGCCATAAAATATCATTTCGTATCCATACTTTAATACAAAAAACATTATTTAAGCCAACGAACGTGTACGTGACGGCATCAAAATCTGGAAAACTCACATTTGGTAATGTATATTTTGAAATTATCTTAATTAGAGATTAATTCTTATTGATAATGAAAATTAACTATACATATATGTGTAGTTACGACGGATTTTAATTTAATATTGCAGCTCATTTCAAAACCTGGTTGGAAGAAGTCTTTTTTCCTAAAACCAAACAAACAAGTGTGTTGTTGCTAGACTCTTGGAGTGGGTACTGTGAACAAGATGTACGTGATGCGACACCAGTGGGTAAAGAAATTATAATGAAGATGATACCAAAAGGTACCACTGGACAAATCCAACCTCTAGATGTTTATGGATTTAGGGTGTGGAAGAATTATGTTAGGCGTTTCTCCGACGATGTACTTTTGCATAATTATGCCGTTAATCTTCATTTAAGAAATAATATAATTAAATTACAATCACTTGTACACAACCAATTGTCTTCACCCAGATATATAAATCTATTCCAGTATCCTTGGTATAAAAGTGGAAACACAGAACAAAAGTTAGGAGATTTTGTGAATCCTGTAGACTTTGCTTTTGAACAGAATACGGAAATGAAATGTGCACTCTGCGATGAAACACCGATAGTTAGATGCTCCTGGTGTAAAAGAGCATATTGTTTAAAGCATTTTTTTCATGAATACCACTTTTGTGACAAATATGAACCGTAAGGTCTCCGATAGTATATATACAAATACTTTAAGTGATCGTTTCGTAAACTGTATATATCTTGTAAGAAATTCAGATTAAAAATTTAAGTTAAAAAGAATTAGTGCAGTAAGTAAATTTCTTCATTGTTTACAATAATGTAACTGTGCATTTGGGGGATATTTTCTCATTAAGAAAGATTGAAATTACCTTCATCATTTTGCAGTTAATTTTCCCAAAATAGTCTCCTTGAATTCTGTAAGCCCGACGTAGCTGACTAACTAGGGGTTGTTCACAGGGGGTTGTCGGTAGCAATGGGAGGGCATAAAAGCACTGATGTGCCACCATAAAATAATTTGTATTTATGGTTTATAAGTTTTTGATGACATTTTTGACACTTTTCAAGCCTCTTAAATACGTATTGAAACGATTGCGGGTAGTTTACCCTCTGATAAGGGTGACTGACGACAAGAACATCATCCATACAGTAAATTATGACGCAAATGAAATTTATTTGAAGTTTCACCCCCTAAACATTCAAGCAGGCTAAAATGAAGAGACACGTATTTCTTATTTTTCGGTCCTCTAAAACATATCCAAAAACCAAAGCAATCGGAGATGAACACCTGAAAATCTTATAACTTTGGGGGGTGGTTTCACCCCCTAAATATGAAAACGGGCCGCTATAAAAAAACACGTATATCTTATTTTTCGGTCCTCTAAAACATATCCAAAATTCAATGCAAACGGAGGCGGACACCTGGGACCCTCTCCTTGTGAGAGCGTTCATTTCTTCACTCGCGGTATACACCTCGTGCTCTTTCGAACGTATATTGTTCGGGTGAACCGATTTCTCGGTGAGATTGTGAAGACATCGTCGAATTGTATATGATTCGCGACCACATGTCTCCGAATACACTTCCCTTTTTTAGTCTCACTCATAGACCCCGCTGCCGCGTTAAACGTTCTAGTCGTGTACATCTTAGACCTCAATCCGACGAACTCGGTCATGAAGGCGCCGTTGTTCTCATCTTTCATGAGTCCGAGCACCGTTTTGTCCTCCGCGTAATCACTCGTATCGAATCGTTTAACGTCAAGCTTCATCCTTTCATATACATCCTTGCATTGCACACTATATATTAAACTATCGGTGTCGGTATTTAGATAATATTTCGACCGTAAATCTTAAATAAAAATGGTGTTGGCGCACTGATTCGGTCATAAATAAAGAATTATTTTATTTAATTAAAAATAAAATAAAAGATCAAAGCTATTTCACAAATAATTATATAATATTCCGACATTTCGGTTCTTATAAACATTTATCATAACTATACTGCCTGTGCGTAAACTAAATCGCCACAAAATTACCTTTTTTAAAAAAAGGTACAATAAAGAGCGCCAAGTATATAATCCCATAAAAAAGAATCCCATTTAAAAACATTGTCGTAAATTAATATAAATTTATTAATGTGCTGTATTTAACTTTACAAAAGTAATGATATACAACAGTTGCGCCAATTATCACACTGGCTATTTACACAAGAACAAAATGTATTCAATAATATTAAGCAGATATATTTTTATACAAATAAATATTTTAATACGAATAAATATTTGATTCAAAATACTTGGCGCTGTGCCCCGAATTGGTGTTGCTAAACTCAATAAATATGTATAAATTGCATTAATCCTTTTCTTTCTTTCTTGTACGTGCGTGCGTTCATGCGTATGTGCGTGTGTGCGCGCGTGCGTGTGCATATGCTACGTATGGTATTAGAATTAAATATATGTAGAATAAATCTGACTGCGTTTCTAATATGTGTATGTATATGTATTTTATATTGTAATGGAGTTGTTGTAAATTATTAATTAATACTAAGGCAATTAACATTTTTTCGGTTGCGCTGTGACCTTTTCTCGCCTGACGTTCGAAATGGTTAGTGTGCAGAATTAAACATTTCTCGCCTGACCTTCCCAAAATCTTAAATCTCCTGAATCTCACATTCTCCCGGCCGTTCGAAACGATTAGCGTGCAGAATTTCACATTTCTCGCCTGACGTTCGAAAAGGCTGGTGTGCAGAATTACATCGTTAAATACCTGATTTCCTCGCCTCCCGGTGCGCTGAACTATAGATTCGCGTCTGGATTTTATGTAAATAACCACCATGTCATTTGTCCCCTTAAATCCTTAACCCGGGACGTGACAGCGCAGCGCCAAGTATTTTGAATCAATTATTTATTCGTATTAAAATATTTATTTGTATAAAAATATATCTGCTTAATATTATTGAATACATTTTGTTCTTTGTGTAAATAGCCAGTGTGATAATTGGCGCAACTGTTGTATATCATTACTTTTGTAAAGTTAAATATAGCACATTAATAAATTTATATTAATTTACGACAATGTTTTTAAATGGGATTCTTTTTTATGGGATTATATACTTGGCGCTCTTTTTTGTACCTTTTTTTTAAAAAAGGTAATTTTGTGGGGTATATAATGACCGTAATACAGTATCTACTCGTTAGCAGCTCGACGAACGGCAGCGGGCTCCTAAGGCGACTCGACACTATTCCGCGCGACCACTGGCGCGAATGAGAAAACCTAATGAGCGAGCGAGAGGAAACGAAAGAGCCTAACGCGTCGTAGAAACGGGCTGCTAACGAGTAGATACTGTATTCTGGATACTATCATTTATTGCTGCCGATGGGTATTGCTAGGGTCACTCTTATTTTCGATTTTTGTGTTTTCCTCGGGACACACTCCAGATTAGTTCCAAAAAATTAAAATAATAAAATAATAATAATAATAAGTATTATTACAAATAACAAATAGTTTTTCGGACTATTTTCGATAACTCTTCGTCGCGCGAGGAAAAGTAAATAGAACATAAAAGATACTCCTTGTCCAACAAGTGTTTGGAACTGCTGTGGGTTCGCCTATCTCACCAGTAATTGCTAACATAGTCATGGAGGAATTGGAGACTGTTTCCCTTTCTAATGTACCGTTTGAATTGATTTTTATAAAAGGTATGTAGATGATATTATTACATGTCTTAGACTTGAGGATTTACAAACATTGTTAGACACATTTAACAGTTTCCATGCTAGGTTACAGTTCACTCACGAGGTTGAAAAGAATTCGTGTCTGAGTTTTCTTGATACTACTGTCATTAGAACAAATAGTAAAGTCACCACAAATTGGTACCATAAACCAAGTTGGTCTGGCAGATATATTAATTTTTCACAGCTCATCCCATGCAGCATAAAGTGGGTCTAATCAAAGGATTAATAGATCGTGCAATTTTACTGTCTGACCCGAAATTTCGTCCAGCTAATTTACTTTTAGTTAAAAACACGTTAAAACGTAATGGATATCCTTCAGCTATGGTTTCTGAGATCATTAAGGAAAGGACGTTTGAAATTTATCATCCATTATTAGTTAAAAAACGAAAAACTGAAAGAAGTAATTTATTAGGACCAATTAGCTGGATAAATACTGTTGTTTTGCCTTTTGTAAATAATATTTCGAACGATATTAGAAGGATTTTTAGAAAGGCCGGGATGCACACTATTTTTAAACTACCGTTATATACTAAACATCTATTGCCTTCGATTAAAGATAAAATACCATTGTCCAAAAACTCTAACATTATATATTCAATTCCATGTATGGGCTGCAACCAGGTGTACATTGGGCAAACTTCCAGAAATCTAGAGAAACTTATATATGAACATAAAAGAAATATCTTTCTTTCCCCCCAACAACATACTGCCTTAACTAAACATTCTCTAGAGTTTGATCATTGTTTCGACTTCAGCAATACTAAAATTGTTGATAAAGAAAGTAATTTGAACCGGAGGATTATTTTAGAGACACTACATATGATTAAACAACCTAGCGTGAATCTTAGGTATGAAACACCTAACATACAAGATTATTACGCAACATTACTAAAAAAGTAATGTGTTATGATGTGGATCTCTATTTAACCCCATTTGATCACTCTAGTTCTTACATATCTTTTTAATGTTATGTAATTCTAACACGCTGTATTACACCTATAAGTAGATATACGTTCTATCACATGAGCAAGAATTTAGTTTACGCACAGGCAGTATAGTTATGAAATTTCCAGGTTTAAATGTTTGAATTTGTCAACGGCCTTCTTTTGCCTTGGTTTCGTTTCACCTCTAGTTATGTCTGCTTTGTCTACTGTTTACCTCAGTCTTCTTCCAACCGACTCGGGTGTCGTTTGCAGAGCTTGAACGCCGCGACATATTTATCAGTAGCTCACGCAATATTATATTATTTTCATACTTTCCTTGAGAATGGTTCAAATAAGAACCGAAACGTCGGAATATTATATAATTATTTGTGAAATAGCTTTGATCTTTTATTTTATTTTTAATTAAATAAAATAATTCTTTATTTATGACCGAATCAGTGCGCCAACACCATTTTTATATATCGGTGTCGGTGTACAGAAAGTTACACTGATCACCGAACTCCGCACGCATATACGTATAATGGAACTCGTACAGGAATTCTTTCGATATGTCCAGTACATTCAATCCCACGTATATCGGTTTGTCGAACTTCACTTTCAGTTTTCGCATTTCCATGGCCACGAACTGCTCGGAGAAGATCGTCCGACTGTGAAAGTTCGATTTCGCGATCAGCGCCTCCGCGCTGTAACGACCATCCCACCGCGTCACCAGTCGCACGTCTACGCGATTCCGCACATTCTCCATTATTTTTCCCTACACCGCATTGTTAATTAATTCATACAGAGCCTTCTGAAATTCACTCGTCGGTCGCGTCCTCAAATCGGTGTTCAATTGGATGTAGTCGCGCAACCAATGCGACTCAACGGATCGCAACACCCGATGAATTCGCATCACGAGTAAACCATGTTGTATGCATTGTTTCAGGTAGCGATAGTGGATGAAGTATCGCTCCTTATCGTTGAGCGTGGCAAGCAGCTTGGTCTGTTTTCCTTCTGGCGCGTGCTCGCGCACCGGGCAAAATGGTAGGTCGCCGTGCGCATTGTGAATCTCCTTGGGATATTCAATGTCCACCTCCAACAGGTATCCCTCGGTTTCCTCGTCGTCGGGTCTCTCACCGTCGGACAGGGATGACACGTCGGGTGCGGCCACAGTCGCATCGTCCAGCCATCGAAGCCCTCCTTGCGGCATAGCCTGCGACATTGCCCAGCTGTACAAGTTGTTGACGTCGAAGTACATCAGATACGTCGACGCCTTCGACTCGTCGTACATTCCCGCCGGTAGATACTTGTTGTTGGCACGCGCGTACCTGTGCGAGCACTGGCTCAAACCGCCGCATATGCCACGCTCCACGAACAGTAACATATCCACGTCCGTCAGAAGTTCTAATTGTTTTATAATCAACATAATCTTGTCCTTGCTACTGCGGAAAAAGCATTCGCGAATATTTGGCAGTTATGGATTACATACGTGTAATCTATGTCGCACAGTGGGGGTGAATCCCAGAAAATAGGGAAAAATGCAACATCCTGTACATCGATACTTTCATACTCTATCTAAAACTATTCGAATTTTTAATTTGAGATGATTCTGCTACGAGCTACGATGGTCACCGCAAAACGCTTAAAAAAAGGGACATCCCGGTCATCGCCTATAACTTTCAAATCTTTTAATATTCTTTAACGCAAAAAATGCTGAACTGTCCTTTAGATGTACTCTTAACAATAGACGAATAGTTATTAATAAAAGTGTAACCGTTTTTCTAGAAAAAAAATCCCAAAGAAGCGCACTGTTTCGACCGCTCTAGGTAGGCGTCCCCCCTTAAGGAAATTGATACTAAAAGTGTTAATTTATAAGTTTGACGTTATTTATGAAAATAACTTGAATTCGTCATGGATTAGCGTCAATAGTTCCAATAGAACTAAAAGAATTTGATAAATATGCCATGGAAAGCGCAGTGTTCCTATCGCCACTAGTGCAATGGAGAAGTATGCATCTCTGTCCCTGTTGCACTAGTGGGACCGCCGCCGGCCGCGGCTAGGAGACTCGGTCTTTAAACGGATCGTTAGCGGGCCACGGATTACTACAGCTTTATGACACTAGACCTTTGGCCCCCTTAACGATATAAAGTAAGTAGGAAACATCTGCCAGGTAACTTGCATAACAGCGGAACAACTTTTAGGCTTAATCCCCAATTGCTACAAGCTAATTCCTCTACGTTCGGCAGGTAATAAACCGTGTTTCGCTACAATATAAAAGAATAATAAGTATGGTCGGAACGTTGATCGTGACGAAAATTAATTTTATGGTCCGCACAATTACCAAAAGAAGAAGATGTTCTTACGTTAGATCGAAGAATGTTTCTTTGGCAATGGGGTAGATAAGGAAATTATTCCGCAGAAAGACTAGTGCGCCTCGCGCCACTGGCACAGAGAGCCACAGGAAGAAAAGGGGTGGTCCGCTGACTGCGCGTGATGCCCTATCTCTAGAATATAAACACGCGTTGGAATATCAAAACAAAAGCACGCGCTGACATATTCGGTGCAAGAGAATGTGTGCCATAGGGAGGAGATATTGCGGTGCAGCGGCGGAAAGTTGCAGTTTCAAAGGAATGCAGGACCGACTGATCATAATATAATTTCTTCCCTACACCTTGCGTATTTATACTCGAGAGATAAGAGGTCGGTCTTGAATTTATCGGGAGGACGAAGCAGGCGGCATCCCGCACAGTCAGTCCACTACTTCCCTTCTACCCCTTCGCGTGGCGTGTTGATGTTGGATAATACTTTTTAATTGTTATATTGGTATCATCTTTGTCACATCTCGCATATTTAGATATTATAACAAGTGCCTAGCACGGTGAAATAGGTTTAACTGACCACTTCAGTTCTTAATTCAAAAGTTTCAAAAAATGTCACTTGCATCCCTTTGGTTGTAAGCATCTCATGTATGATGAAACAATAAATAAATACAATTAGAAATAATAAAGAAATAAATATAATGCCTTATCTCTTCTGTTTAATTTAATTGGCACTTCTTTCTACACATTTTCTTTTCCTCCGTAATTCTTGTAGTCTTTGTCCTTACAATCATAAATGACAGGACAATTTGATATATCCTCTATCAATTTTTCGCCCTACTCACACACGCAAAATATGGCACTTGGAAGCACTTTAGAGGTATGCGCGTGATTCCGCCTGTTTCGTCTTCCTGACAAATTCGAAACGGATCCATTATCTCTAGAAGTAGCCGTCATGATATTTTTATCTTCTTTAGGAGCTCATATAAGTAGTTTACAAGAAATATACAGGGTGTAAACAGTATACGTAGCAATATTTTAGGTGGTGGTCCAATGGAACATAAAAGTCCTATGACATAATGTCCGATCTGACTCCATTTTACAGTAATAATGCCCTAAAGTTTGCACCATGCGTTTGAAACGGGTAGTAGCTCGCGCATATTGGTGAGACCAACACATTGAAACAGGGTGTTGACTTCTGATCTTTCATGTAATTCCCAAAGTGGTGTGTTTTTGGGAAGGAAAGACTCTTAAGAGTGATCCTCCAGCGACTCGACTCAAGGAGATGTCGCATCATATCCCGTGGCGAAGACAACACACCATGATGCTTCACCGCAAATTTATGGCTTCCGACCCTTGAAGGGGTTTGAATACCTATTAAGAACCAAACTCTTTCAGCTCCGCATTTCTCATCAGATCTCTGCGAAAACGACGGCAATCGATATGTTTGAGATTCCATTAGTTCAGAGTTCCGCCGTACCCACGCTCGTCGCAGCACCTCCTGGGCAGCGGAACACACCGCTGATCGACGATCATCGATCCGGTGATCGATTCTCCTGGTCGCCTGCTCAGCCAATCACCGTTCGCCACGCGAAACTGGCGGCCCAATCGTAGAGCGTACTTTGTTGGTCGATTCTCGAGGATTGTTCGAGAAGACGCTCAACGGTTTTTCGGCGTTCTCTTGGTTCACTTGCATTCATACCGCTTGTCGCATTAGACGTGTTTTTCATTGTTCTTTTCGCAACGTACGAATTCTTTTCAATCAGTACTTTTCAGTGCTCTGCTCAATTCTCGCTCAATTGTTCACGCGAATATTATTATTGTGCTTTAAAAAACCAGTGCTCAACACGTGTGCTCATCGTGTGTAGCGTGACCGCGTGTTTTGTGCTCAGCCAAAATACTCTGCTCATCTCACACCTGTATTGTGCTCACAGTGACGAAATCAATTTTATAATAAAGTGACTTAGTCATCATTGACTCAATTTGGTGCATAGTGCTTCACTTTCCCACCGTCGTTCCCTAACCTCACTATCCAGCGTGCTCACCCGCTTAAATTACTAACATTTTTGGTCCTTCGAGTCGGATCGACGGTGAAAGTGCAGTTATAAGTGCAGTTATCAGTGCTCATCTCAACAATGGCTGATCAGGACCTCCCCAAGGCCAAGGTGGCCAAGGAGCCCAAGGAGGCCAAGGAGGCCAAGGAGGACAAGGGTGACCAGCCATTGTTAGTGGCAGCCACACTCACTGTCCCCACAGAACAGCCGTCAGCCATTACTGCGACGGAAGGCAAAGGTCGAGTACGAGCAGCATCGCCTCCAAGCCTCTCATCTCAACTCACCATAAAGGCGAGAACGCAGATGGGTCGGTTTAAGTCTCTTTCCACACTCAAGACTCAGCTGCCTTCCCATGCTCACTCCACCTCGTTAGAGGAGGTGCAATTGTTCACAGCACAGGTCGAGGAGATTCACCAGGCCTTCTGCCGTGAACACGAGCACTTTGAGGCTGTGTGGCCCATCAAATTCCTCGACCACGAATATTTCACCACACAGGTGGAGGTGCAGGAGCGTCAGCTGGTATGGGAGATGAGAGTCCATCTTCATCGCCTCAAGGTTGACGTACAAGTCATCGCCGACTTGAGGAAGGCCCCTGCCACAACAGCACCTGCTCATGCAACCAAGCTGCCCGAGATTGAGCTGCCAAAATTCTCAGGCAGCTACACAGACTGGCCGACATTTAGTGAGCTCTTCTCATCGCTCATCATTCAAAATGCTCAGCTCACGGAGATTGATAGGCTCCACTATCTCCGCTCAAGCTTGACTGGAGAGCCAGCAAGGAGAGTCAATGCATTCCCATTCAGGGGCTTTTCATTCCAGGCGTGCTGGGACCTCCTTACAAAGAGGTACGCTAATAAGCGTCTGCTCATCCAAGAGCAGCTGGAGAAGCTGCTCACCCTTCCTCCAGTCGCGTCCCGCACAGCGACGGCCCTCAAAGATTTGGCGGCAACTGCTAACCAAGTGAACGAGTCCTTGGTGGCCCTCAATGCTCACGAGGAGATGCACAACTGCATCCTTGTGCACACCGTCACCAAGGCCCTCGACAAGGTGACGCGGGAGGCTTGGGAAACATCGCTGGCAAGCACCACCGAGTTTCCCAAATATGAGAAACTCCTGGCCTTCATCGAGGCTAAAAGCTCAGCGTTGGAGCAGATGGAGGGCTCAACGAAGAAGTCGGCAGCCAGCGCACCCCCACCAGCACGCTCTGCTCACAAAAAGGCGGTCACGCACTCAGCTCATGCCCAGCCTGATGCTCAAGTTGGTCAACGGTCGAAGTCCACGGTATACCCCTGCGATGTATGCAAGGGCGACCACTTTATGGTCGTGTGCCCTCAAGTTAGGGGCATGACAGTGGAAGCGCGGCGCAGGATTATCACCAGCAACAACCTGTGTCGCAATTGCTGCGGTCGACACCACACAGAGACCTGCAAGTCGACCACCAGATGCAAGTCGTGTAGCGCTCAGCACCACACTATGCTGCATCTGCCCTCCAAGCAGCCTTCTGCTCAGGCCAGCGACAAATCAGCGCATCCACATGCAGCTCAAGACGCAACTCAATGAAGCGTCGGTGCAGTCGTCGCATCAACCCCGTGCTCAACAGGTCCCACTCAGCTCAGCTCAACAGGTCTCACTCAGCTCAGCTCAACAGGTTCGTCAGCATTTGTTCATTCCGCAGCCAAGAACACATCAAGCTTTACCACCACACTGTTGGCAACTGCCAACGCTCAGCTCATCTCATCGGTGACGTCATTACCAGTTAGGATGCTCATCGATTCAGGCTCCGAACTGACCTTCATCAAGGAGGAGCTTGTTACTCAGCTCAAGCTCCAACGCATTCATTCTACAACTTCAGTATTTGGCATTGGAGGCAACAAAGCTACTCAGACTCGAGGAGTCGTGCTGATTACGCTCCGCTCCAACCACTGCTCAGCAACTGTGCACATTCAAGCGCACATACTCAGGGCCCTGACGTCAAATTTGCCATCGATGGAACCACCTCATCAAGAATGGCCACATATCAACGGTCTTCAATTGGCAGATTCTGATTTCCTGACGTCACGACCCATAGAGATTGTCATCGGCGCAGATACCTATGGGCAGATCATCAAGCCCAATATTAGGAAGGGCGATCCTTCAATGCCAATTGCTCAGTTGTCAATATTTGGGTGGCTCGTTCTTGGACCAATCACCGTTAATTCCAATCAACTCAGCTCCTTGCATCACTCTGCCACTGTGCAGCACAAGGACAACGATCTTCAAGATCTACTGGCCAAGTTTTGGGTTCAAGAAGAACTCCCAATGGACACACCAACTCTGCTCACCCCTGAAGAACAAGAGTGTGAGGATCACTTTCGAGCGACACACACTCGTGATTCTACAGGACGTTACATCGGGCGCATCCCTCTCCGTTCATCTCCGAAACTACTTGGTAATTCCTATCTGACTGCACATGCTTGCTTGAAGCGCACGCTTAACAAGCTCAACAGAAACAACGAGTACTGCAATCTGTACCAAGGATTCATGAAGGAATACGAGGAGCTTCAACATATGGTAAGAGCACCATCCATATCACCTAACACCTATTCTATTTTCCATCTACCACACCATGGAGTGATGAAACTCGACAGTGAGACGACAAAGTTGAGGGTCGTCTTCAATGGATCAAGCCAGACTACATCTGGGCACTCAATCAATGACCTCATGCACACTGGCGCAAATCTTCTGCTCAACATCACGGATGTGCTATTGTGGATCCGTCAGCACAAGTTCATCTTTGCCACAGATGTGACAAAGATGTATCGTCAAGTCAAGGTGCATGAAGAGGATCAAGATCTCCAGAGGGTGCTCTGGATAGACGAAAATTCAAAGGAGGTGCCTTACAAGCTCACCATAGTCACATATGGAACGAAGGCTGCTCAATTTCTGGCTGTCAGAGCTCTCCTGCAATTGGTGGAAGACGAAGGTCATCGCTTCCCACTGGCAGTGCCACGTATCACCCACGCCAGATACGTTGACGACATATTTGGTGGCGCTGACACAGGTGAGTCACTTATCACAATTGCGCAACAATTAAGAGACCTGTGCAACGCGGGAGGTTTTCCACTTGCCAAATGGCATTCAACCTTCCCTCCGTTGCTTGAATCAATTTCAAGGACCACACGAGCTCATGGCTCAATCATATCACTAGACGACTGCACTACCAAAATACTCGGACTACATTGGAATGTTTTCCATGACAACTTTTCATTCTCGTCAAAAGCAAGCTCAACTTCTGCTCTTTCTAAACGCCTCATCCTCTCAGAAGTAGCTAAGATATTTGATCCCCTCGGATTTCTGTCACCAGTCATCATTCGAGCAAAGACACTTTTGCAAGAGTAGTGGCTGCACAAGCTCAGCTGGGATGATCCACTGCCATCCCAAGTCACATCCAATTGGTTCATCATCAGAGAAGACCTCACAAGCCTGGCCAGGCTCTCAATACCAAGGTGGTTTCACACCCTCAGCTGCTCAACAGTGGAATTACATGGTTTCTCTGACGCTTCTCAGCTCGCCATGGCAGCGGTAATTTATCTTACCGTGACATCACCGTCCACAAACCATAAAGTGTCGACACTAGTGTGCTCCAAGACGAAGGTAGCACCCCTTAAGAAGCTCACAATCCTGAAGCTCGAGCTTACAGCAGCATTGATGCTTGCAAAGCTCATGAAATATGTTCAAGCAACCCTTCAGCTCAACATAGCTACTACACATCTGTGGACGGATTCACAAGTGACACTAATCTGGATCAAAGCTCACGCATCACGTTGGAAGGACTATGTACGGAATTGTGTCTCCCAAATCGATGAGCTCACCCAAGATGCACACTGGAGACATGTTCCAGGGAAGTCAAACCCAGCTGATTGCGCATCAAGGGGCTTAAGAACTGCTCAGCTTGAACAGCACGAGCTGTGGTGGACGGGACCATCATGGCTCATACAACCCAGTGACACATGGCCACCTCAACCAGTTTTGAAGGACGACGCGAGTGCACTCGAAGCTCGTCCAGGAATTTCAAATCTGCTCAACATCCAACAGATCAATTACCACTGGGACCTCATTTACCAATACTCATCTCTTAACAAACTTTACCGCATCACTTCAGTTTGTTTCAGACTCCTCACGAGAATGAAGAAGTTGCCATTGTCCCTGCCAATCATCTCACTTTTGCCAGAGGATTTGGAATGGGCCAGGAACTTCTGGATAAAAGCCACACAGGCAATCTACTTCTCAACCGAGCTCAAGGTGCTCAGCTCAGGCTCTTCGATGCCGACATCCCATGTGTTCAATCGACTTACAGCCTTCATCGATGAACAAGGAATTATTCGAGTTGGAGGCCGACTCAATAATGCTCACATGGTGTATGAGAGTAAGCATCCTGCAATTTTACCTCGCCATTCACGTCTGTCTGCTCTGATCATAGACCATGCACATCGCAAAACTCTGCATGGAGGGACCCAGCCTTGCTCACGTCAGAACCAATTATTGGATCATCGGAGGGCGAGCGCCAGTCAAGACTCATGTGCTACGGTGTGTTGTGTGTGCTCGACAAAGGGGGATCCGTGCTCATCAATTGATGGGCCAACTACCTCTTTCGAGAGTTGCACCCTCACGACCATTTACACACACTGGCATCGACTACGCGGGTCCCATCACGCTTAAGACGTGGAAAGGGCGAGGCGCAAAGACTCAGAAGGGCTGGATCTGTGTCTTCGTCTGTTTGACGACATCAGCTGTGCATCTGGATGTCGTCACAGATTACTCAACCGAAGGCTTCATCGCTGCCTACAGATGGTTCACAGCAAGAAGAGGAATCCCAACTAAGCTCTACTCCGATTGTGGTACCAACTTCATCGGAGATGACGCCGTGCTCAAGAGTATGTTCATTCAGGGCTCACAAGATCATCAGCAGCTCAGTTAGTTGTTTGTCAATGACAACACTGGCTGGTGCTTCAACCCACCAGCAGCTCCTCATATGGGGGGCAAATGGGAAGCAGTCGTGAAGTCGATGAAACACCATCTTCGGCGAGCCGTAGGTGAGACAGTACTCACCTATGAAGAATTTTGTACACTTCTTACCCAGGTAGAAGCTATGCTCAACTCACGACCGCTCGAGCCTCTCAGTGATGACCCTGAAGACATCTCCACCCTCACACCAGCTCACTTCCTTATCGGGCAGCCTCTTACAAAGCTACCAGAACCATCTGTCGTGCATGAAAACATCTCACCATCAGCCAGGTGGCGACTTATTCAACAACGGGCGCAACGTTTCTGGACTCAATGGTCATCACACTATCTCCAACGTCAACTCTCCATCTCGAAGTGGCACCACCCATCAAATGAGATCAAGATCGGATCCTTAGTGCTCATCACGGATGAACGGTTTCCACCGAGCAAGTGGCCACTTGCTCGAGTCGTCACTCTTCATCCAGGAAAGGATGGGCTCACTCAAGACTGCCACTACAACATTAATCAGGCCAATTGCAAAATTGGCAGTGTTGTCTGTTTCAGATTGTACATCAACATCTTCCAACAGCTGTTGATGGCGGGAGAATGTTTGAGATTCCATTAGTTCAGCGTTCCGCCGTGCCCACGCTCGTCGCAGCACCTACTGGGCAGCGGGATACGCCGCTGATCGACGATTGATCCGGTGATCGATTCTCCTAGTCGCCTGTTCAGCCAATCACCGTTCGCCACGTGAAACTGGCGGCCCAATCGTAGAGCGTACTTTGTTGGTCGATTCTCGAGGATTGTTCGAGAAGACGCTCAACGGTTTTTCGGCGTTCTCTTGGTTCACTTGCATTCATACCGCTTGTCGCATTAGACGTGTTTTTCATTGTTCTTTTCGCAACGTACGAATTCTTTTCAATCAGTACTTTTCAGTGCTCTGCTCAATTCTCGCTCAATTGTTCACGCGAATATTATTATTGTGCTTTAAAAAACCAGTGCTCAACACGTGTGCTCATCGTGTGTAGCGTGACCGCGTGTTTTGTGCTCAGCCAAAATACTCTGCTCATCTCACACCAGTATTGTGCTCACAGTGACGAAATCAATTTTATAATAAAGTGACTTAGTCATCATTGACTCAATTTGGTGCATAGTGCTTCACTTTCCCACCGTCGTTCCCTAACCTCACTATCCAGCGTGCTCAGCCGCTTAAATTACTAACACGATACCTTTCGTCATCGTTTGGTTGTCATTTAAAGTGAATTACGAGTAAAAGATAAATCGAGGAAAATCATGTCAAACGTAAAAAAGTGAATACACATTTTTTTTAAAACAGAATCGAAAATAATAATTATTTGAAGTGAGAGGACAAGAAATACGTAGATTTCGTTTTCAAATATCGCTTAAATGAAAAAGTAATGTAACAGGAAATAAACAAAACGTGATCGTAGTTCGTTATTGTGATAAGAATCCGTAGTTTAATAACGGCCAACACTGTTGCTGATGATGAATAAGTCTGTTTAAAACTCCCGAAGACAAAATTTAGGTATGGAAATTTAGATAAATATCGCCGGAAATAAGCCATAGCCTGCGTTAAATTTAATAACTAATAATCACCAATAAAGTAACTAAAACTCACTCTTTCGGAAATTCACCTGCAGCTTGAAAACCTGCGTCACTAGGTCACTAAACTGATGCTGGTCAGCGACGGATGCGTCCAGTGCACAGGTGGTCCCAGGTACGCGACACTAACCAAAGTAAAAGGGTCGCAACGTCAAGTGCGATTGGGTTAATGTAGATAACGAATATTCACTTCACTGCACTCTTACTAACACTGATCACTTAATTTATTTTTCGTGGAACGCGTTCGTACCTTATAAAAATTAGTGAAAATGAATTTTCACTTGGCGTCCGGTGCCGCGGATATAGCTGCCCAAATGCTCGTACAGCAGTACAGCAGTTGCGTCTCCGTTGTTTTAGGTTTATGCTCGAAACAAGGCATAATACACTTGTGTAGAAAACACTTCTCTGACGCGATTGCAAACTGACAGGATTTTTCCAAGCAAGTTCCTCTACCCCAAGTAGTTTTTCTCGTTCCATTATGAGTTAACTCCCACTAGGATAAGATGCTTTAGGTAAAAAGAAGCAAGCACATTTTCGAGGCACACGTGCGTTGCAGAAGTGCAACGAACGAAACATCCTACACTTTCACAAAAGCCCGCGCTCCCTTCTTTTACTGCCAATGTACCCATTGCTTAGAGATAGACAGCAGACACCACGTGTTTCGGTTCGAAAGGGTCCGAAGAGACGAGAAACAGAAAGTCCTCGAATTGTTACAAAAGGAGAAAAGGCATACCAATCCTGTTTCCGTTTCCCGATGCCCTGAGTTCACGTTTGGTACGAGGCGGAACCAGTTAAGCCATAAATTACCCAAAACTGTAGTAAATCGTTCTCTACCAGCCTGATTAATTTTGGAGAACTAGAAATTAAAGAGTATTATCAAATATCCATACGCCTCGCGGAAAGACACAGGAAGAGAAGGGGTAGTCCGCTGACTGCGCGTAGTCCCGCCTGCTTCACCCTACAGTCAAATGCAAGACAGATCCCTTATCTCTCGAGTATAAACACGCGTTCGATTTTCAAAACAAAAGCACGCGTTGCCGTATTCCGTGCGAGAAAAGGTGGGCCTCGGGGAGGAGATAAAGCTGTGAAGAGGGCCTCTTCAAGACACCGGCCGTTTGGGAGGGATGCAGGGCAGATTGGTTAGATTAGGGCCAATCGGATTTCAAGCCCACCGTCTCTCGCACGGAATTCGTCGACGCGTGCTTTTGTTTTGAAAATCGAACGCGTGTTTATACTCGAGAGATAAGCAGGCCTGATTGGTTAGTTTGGGGCCAATCGGACCTTAAGGCCCACCGTCTCTCGCACGGAATACGTCGACGCGTGATTCTGTTTTGGAATTCGAGCGTGTGTTTATACTCGAGAGATAAAGGATCCGTCTCCAATTTGAAGGAAAGACGGCGTAGGTGGAGTCATGTGCAGTGACTACCCTTTTGCTTCCTGTGTCCCTGCACAAAACGTAGTGCCCCTCCCCCTCCCCAACTGTAACGAAAAAAGATAGACAAATTATTCACTAAAATAGAGATTTAAAGTCTATCCTATGGTTAATGGCCTCTCTAATTTCATACTGACTACAAGAGGATCCCTGATTCGAAGTATTTTGTTCAGCGCTGCATTTAATTGTGAATCGGCATTTCCGTCAACCAGGAAATGTACTAATAACAGTATTTCATTCCCCCTTGTAAACCACCTCAGAAGTCCGCACATCTGCATTGCATGGCCAAGCCGACCTGTAATCGGCTTCGATTGAGGTAAGTCATAAGATCATAAAGACCTGACCGTTTTAAGGGACTCTAAGGTCGGGTACGCGACTCTGGCCGCTCGCGCTGAACGGTCTAGGGGGTCGCAAGACTACCAGCCCTTTACGTGCAATGTCCGTGTTTTTCGCCTGACAGAAAAAAATACTTCCGCTAGCAGGTATCCGCCGCCGTACTGCCAATCAGGGTTCACACGAAGTCCTTCGTCAACCCTGATTGGCTATGCAAATCACTGCCTCTGCGACCAAGTTCCACGTTGGTGTTTTCTTTGACCATGGAAAACGCAGAAAACTCAGTCAAGACACAACAGTCACCACACTCGGTCTCCGAAACCTAACATGACGTTTCCATTTTGGTGACACCATCCGTGCGAAATCGCTGATCGTGCGACACGTGCTCGCGAACTCCTTTGAAGTGAATAAAGTGTGGAAGTGATTTTGTCAAGCATGGGGACCAATGCGGGGTATTCGTGCAATGAAATGTTTAACATGATTATCCTGTATGGGGAGGCTGACTGCAGCGCATTACGTGCGAAGCAATTATACGCGGAACGGTATCCTCATCTGCGATAACCACCCCGGCAGTTTATCGTCATTTTGTGTCAAACATTGAACACTACGGGTTCCTTTTTCCCTCGCATCGAAGGAAGAGGGCCAAGAAGGAATATCGACAGGGAAGATGAAATCCTTCAACATATTGATAATAACTCTGCCCGCAGTACGAGGAGTATTGCTCGAGAAATGGGAGTCTCCCATACGTATGTCCATCGCACATTGCGTGATGAAAGTTTGTAGGAGTTTAGTTGTATAAAATGACATTTCTTTATAAATTTACCTATTCTTACTTTAAATTCACATTTCATTGTAGCTGTAAATTCTTCACTAAATGTATCGCAACATTTTTATTAAGTGCACCCCCGGTAAAAACAATCCATTTTTTTACATATTTTCATTCCACAACATCTCAAGAATTATCAGGTAAAATTTTAGAACGAAATTCCTAATGGCAAAGATTTTACATGCAGTTCAGGGGGATTAACAGTGTGACGCCCTTTAAATAGGTGTTTGTTTGTGCGTGTGCGTGTGTGCGTGAGCGGCGTGCGTTGTTTTAAACGAATAAACGCATGGAAAATGGGGCGCTCACTCAATAGGATTCTACTCGTACTTACATTGGCTTCCGTGCTGCCCTCTGTTGCGAATTTTCATACAGTCAATCTTTTTTAAGAAACATTTTTGTGTGAGAAAACCCCATGTTTCGGGGATTCTACCGTGTAACCATTTAGCCATCATCGTCCAGTTGTTTCTTAACACTCTCCGAAGATAACGCGATAACCACACATGTGTAATTAAGGAATATCTTTGGTTTTTTAATTTGGATGATTCTGTCTAAAGCAGAGTTGAGCATAATCAATTACAAGTGTAATTACTTTCATTACAGTTACAGAGTAATTCCGATTAAAAAGTAATAGCAATTAGATGTAATTGTCCTGCACACTTACAATTACAATTAGATGTAATTGTCCTGCACACTTACAATTACAATTACGATGTAATTGTCCTGCACACTTACAATTACAATCTCAATTAACTAAATTAACGATTAGAGAAAGTAATGTGTAATTGAATTACACAATTACATTTCAATTGTAATTTGTAATCACATTACATTTTGCTCAACTCTGATTTGTAGCAGAATAAAGTGCAAAAAGTTTTAGACTCATACATTGTATACCATTATCTACAAAATATCATAAAAGTCACCTATGTTTTCGCGCGATTTAACCGGGGGATGCCTTTAATATCTGAGTCACTGACGTTATCCTGGCTATCGACTAATGAATAGATACTTATTATTTTATCTTTTTTTCGCATATTTCATTAATAATACGAACTACCACTAATTAAAGAATTATTAATCCAAAATCCCACAGGCTTATACCCTTACCACTCACAGCGAGTGCAAAATTTATTACCAGAGGATTTTGCGAGACGGAAGACTTTCTGCCGGTGGTTCCTCGATAGGGTGGACCTTATTTTTCGACCATCAGATTTTTTTGATCCCGTACGCCAGAAATGTGACACCTGGTGGGAAAATGATCTAAAAAAAATTTCAGCCCGATTGGACCACGGGAAAAGGACGCGCAACGAATTTGAAAATTTTGAACTTTTGAAACCTTGACATAAATATACATTATTATATATCGTTGAATTTGTATTTTTTTTCTGTTTAAGAATATATACACAGCAAATATGATTGTTAACAAGAAAAACGTCCGTGACCTTGAAATCTCGAAAGTGACCTTGAAAAAAAAAATTTTCCTTCCATTATATTCGCCTCTTTATATGCTACAACTTTTGTCTGAAGAGTTTCTTCGTATATCCATAAATGATGGAGATATTAAACATTTTCATTTAAAGACCCATACAGCTTGTAGAAAAAAGGTATACAATGGTATATACAGGTTCATTTTAAATTTCATGTGAAATAGTTGCATTTTTGACAATAGTACAGTTTTTTAAATATTTAATTCGTACATGTATGGAATTGCGAGTTTTGAAAGCCTTCGAAATGCAGCTACAGCTGACTCAGGTAACCAGTTTGTACCCCTCAGAAACCGTTAGAATTCTACCTGCGCAGGAAGGGGTGGGACAGAAGGTCCGAAAACTCATAGTTTGACCATTATGTTCTGAGCGTTCAGCGAGGTAACAGTGAAATATCGCAGTGAAAGTAAAAGTGAAATGGAATGTACAAGGAAAAAATTATATTTATTCGATCATGACGAAATTCAAATTATCGGTGCAAAATTGCCATCCAACGGGCAAGTCTTAAGAGTCCTATTTCACAATCTACGTAATGTGAAATTAAATCTTAAGTCTAGTGCTTCTTTAGTTATTAGGGAAGTTCAAATATTTTGGGACAAAGCACGAATTCCAACAAAAAGACCACAACATTGCATTGACAAGCTAGATGCATTGTGTCAGGAATGGGTGACTTTGCACAAAAGTTGCAAACGTAGTACTGAAACCCACAAAAATGGGGAGAAGGAGTTTGTAGACAAGCTAGATGACCTTTTTGATATTGCACCCGCCGATGCGTTGCAAACTATTAAAATAGAGGAAGACAAACTTTTTCTATTAAGTCAACGAAAAAAAGGACGTCCTGGTTCCATGATTGGAATCGATAATAGATTGTACCGGAAAGAACAGAAAAAAGCGTTTCGGAAGAAGCAAGAAGAATCGAGACAGGCGCAGTGTGAAGTAGAAGCTATGCAAGGTAAGTATTCTTTATGCAATTCATTTTTAAAACGCAAAATATTGATCGTTATCTTAGATATATAATATAAGATATATTGGTCTTTACTGACACTTGTATGTCGTTTAATTCAAGACGGAACAATAGACATAGTAGCATCGCCCAACGAAGAAGATAGTCACCTATCAAGTGAGGGTGAAAATATTGAGTTTGTTATTCCCGTGGATGAAGCTGGTCCAAGCAACCCTAAAAAAAGACGTGCTCAAATTGATATAATTACGCCAAAACTTATTGCAACCCTTGACAAATGCAAAGTAAGCGATCGTGATGCTGTTCGTATAATAACAGCAACAGCTCAAGCTCTTGGTCATGACCTAGACGACTTAATTATTAATCGAACGTTTATGCGGCGTCATCGCACAGATCTTCGAGCACAACTTGCCGATAAGTATCGTGTAGCGTTCAAAGATTGTGAGCTTGGTGCTATTACACTACATTGGGACGGAAAGCTGTTGCCAGCTTTAATAGGCAATGAGAAAATGGAGCGTTTACCTGTATTAATAACTTGCAGAGGTATTGAGCAGTTGCTTGGAATCCCTGCAATTCTATCGGGTACTGGGGACAAACAAGCTTCTGCGGTATACGATTTAGTGCAGAAATGGGATTTAGATGATAAAGTGCAAGCACTTTGCTGTGACACAACGTCATCGAACATGGGACGTTTCCAAGGGGCATGTATCCTTCTCGAACAAAAATTTCAAAGAGATTTGCTATATTTTCCTTGCCGGCATCACATATATGAAATTATTTTACGTAGTGTTTTTGATGTGAAATTAGGGAAATCATCGGGTCCAAATATTCCACTTTTTAAGCAATTTCAGCAGGCTTGGCCCGAGATCAATAAATCGAATTTTGTGGCAGGAATTGAAGACGAGTACGTCCACCAATCTACAATTGCAAATATTACAAAAGTGCTGGAGTTTGCAATGTAAACATTGAAAAACATTAAACAACCACGAGAAGATTATAAAGAATTCTTGGAGCTTACAGTTCTTTTCTTAGGCGGAATTCCTAGACAAAATTATACATTTCGAGTTCCAGGAGCTTTTCATCACGCTCGATGGATGGCCAAGGCGATATATTGTATAAAAATATATTTATTTCGAAAAGAATTTAGCTTGACTAGCGAAAAGGCCACTGGAATTCGGGACATTTGTATTTTCCTCGCCAATTTGTATTTAAAAGCATGGATACAAGCTCCAGTGGCAACAGAAGCCCCGCGACAAGATTTGGAATTTGTAAATAATTTATCCGCTTATCGTCAAATTGACGATACAATAAGCCGCACTGCAATAAGCAAAATGATCAATCATTTGTGGTATTTGGCACCAGAAACTGCCGCATTATCATTTTTCGATAGTGCCATTGGGAATGACACTAAAGTAAAAATGATAGAGGCAACAAATGCCAGTGTAGACAGTGACGACAACGAATGTCTTAAAAAATATAAAATTCTTCCAAAGGATGTGGAACATTTGATCAACAAAAATATGGAACATTTTATATCTCCTGATTCCAAAAGATTCTTTGAAAGGTTTTTAATACCTACCACATTTTTTTAAAAAGACCCTTCTACATGGGATGATGACGAGGGCTTTCCAAATTGGGCGAAACATCGTGAATGGATTAAAAATGGTAAATGACACCGCTGAGCGTGACGTTAAACTTATGGACGAATATAACAAAATATTATCTAAAAATGAAGAGGAGAAACAATTTATACTGCAGAATGTGATGGAATATAGAAATCAGTATCCTGACGTCACAAAGAAGAATTCATCGAAGGATTTTTAAAGCATTTTTAACATACATAAACGAACCCCTAATAAATACCTCCGTGGCTATTTGAATTTTAAAGACGCATTTAAGACTGTGTTTGTTAACACAGTCGCGTCTAGGGTAAGATCTGTTCGGTCTTATCGAACGTCCACGAGCAGGTCTGGGACGAAACGCTTAGGGTATCCATAATTTAGAAACTTACATGATAGGTTAAATGCAAGGTGAGCGTATTCAGACGTTGTATCGGGAATTGAGACAGGTTCTGCTAGATCCTACTGACGAATCCAGTAGCAGATCTGGGACGCAATACTTTGATAACATTTCTATTCGTAATTTACATAATAACTATAGTAACTTATTTTCAGTCTTAGAACTGCATTTCTTCTGTATAATGGAGCGATATAATGAAAATCAAAAATGTTTAATATCTGCATCGTTTATGGATATACGAAGAAACTCTTCAGACAAAAGTTGTAGCATATAAAGAGGCGAATATAATGGAAGGAAATTTTTTTTTCAAGGTCACTCTTTCGAGTTTTCAAGGTCACGGACGTTTTTCTTGTTAACAATCATATATGCTGTGTATATATTCTTAAACAGAAAAAAAATACAAATTCAACGATATATCATAATGTATATTTATGTCAAGGTTTCAAAAGTTCAAAATTTTCAAATTCGTTGCGCGTCCTTTTCCCGTGGTCCAATCCGGCTGAATTTTTTTTTAGATCATTTTCCCACCAAGTGTCACATTTCTGGCGTACGGGACCAAAAAAATTTCACAAAAAAATTTTCGTCAAGAGTAGCTAAGGTCCACCCTAATGACCAGTTTCAGACGATCGTACTCGCAGCTGATGAGTCAACGTTCACACGTTCTGGAATATTTAATTTCCACAATTCCCACGCGTGGGAACCAATGAATCCCCACAATGTAGTAACGGGGCACTTCCAGCACGAGCTGAGGCTAAACATATGGGCTGGGGTAGTAGGCGATCATCTCCTCGGACCGCATATTTTGCCGGCGCGTCTAGATAACGCAAGATATGCTAGATTTCTTCGACGGGATTTGCCACTTCTGCTAGAAGATATTTGCCTGGCCACCCGAAGAAATATGTGGCTTCTTCACGACGGCGCCCCAGCACATATGGGAAGAGCTATACCAGCTATGGAACGAATATGGGGGAACCGAATAATTGCACGGAATGGTGCGGTTGCGTGGCCGCCAAGAAGCCCAGATTTAAATCCAATGGATTTTTACGTATGGGGCCACATATTATACACGGACATCGAATTTGAAACCTTAGAGGAATTGCAAGGTAGAGTATTTCATGCTGGTAACGTTATACGCGAGCAGCCTGGAATATTCGTCCGCGTTCGCGACAATTGGTTACGTCGGTGTCAGGCGTGTCTGGATGCAAACGGCAACCATTTCGAGCATCTTTTGTAAATAAATGTAGGTAGCGAAATTTGTATTTCTTTACTACACATTCAGGTCAGAGTAGCCACGCATATACAGCAGCTTGTTGCGTGACAGTTTAGTCACACTAAAAGGAAAGAAACAGTTTTATCACTTTCTGAAAAAAAAACAACACGTTTTGCAGTCACTTCGTCAAAGGAATTTACTTCCATGTAAATCAATGCATTTTTCGTGAGCATCAAAACTGTCATGCAACAAATTGCCACCACTGCACGCCTGGCCTAAGAACACGTGTAGAGTTTTCGTTCACTTGTTTCTTATTTTCTAGCTGACGACCCTAAGTGCCTCCGCTACTCCAAACAGATCCTCAATGGAACTGCTACTGTAAGGGGCCCGTAGTTACTTGCTTACTTTGTCATCTTGAACAGCTCACAACGGGCGGTCTTTGTGCTACGGCTCATCTGTGTGCGTGTAGCGACGATCTTTTCCACAAACATCTCCGATGTTTAAACCTTTATAACAGCGAAACTATACGAGATACAACAAAATGTATTAAGACCATTTTACTCTACTGGTGGTCTCCAATGTATGTGCAAAATTATGGAATCTTGCGACTATTAGTTTAGCATATAGACATGTTAACTTTGAGGCATTATTACTGTAAAATTGAGACAGATCGGACATTATGTCATAGGACTTTTATGTTCCATTGGACCTACCCTACCACCCCCTAAAATACTGCTACGTACACTGTTTACACCCTGTATAAAAATCCTATAACTTTTGAATTCTAACTTGTTTCCTTATTTCTTGGGATTCTGCCTCACTGTGACGAAGAATACAAATAGTCCGATTTACATGAAATTTGTTATAATTTTCATCAGAAACACATAAGGAATCCATTGGTGTCACTTCCATACCGATACGATAAAGAATATAGAATTTCTTAATACGCTGACATGAATATTTCACATTTTCACCGTCGACAGCGGGACGCCCGAAGTCGAATCGCTGCGGTCGACCGAGGATTCTACCTGTTTCGGAAATAAAATAATTTTGTATTCTTTATCGCATCGATATGAAAGTAACACCAATGGATTCCTTATGTTTTTCCGATGCAGATCGTACCAAATTTCACGTAAATCGGACTATCTTTAACAAAGCTAGCGTGAAATGACATAAATCAATTTTTCATGAAATTTCCTTTATTATGCTGCGAATTACATCGTTCTTGGTATTAGTTTAATCGGCGAAACATAAGGAATCGATTGGCGTGGTTTTCACAAAGATCTGACGAGAAATGCGGAAATCCTGGTCATTTCGCAGTTCTTAATGATATTCAAACCCATTCGAGGGTCGAAGGTGTAAAATTCGGTGAGGCACCACGGGGAGGGGGACTTCGCCATAGGGTGCCAGGCGGCATCTCTTTGAGTCCAGTGGCTCCACGATTACCCTGTAGCCAGCACCCTGTCACAGCTAGGAGATCCCACCTTTATGCGTCGTGATAGCGTCCGTGACGCCCGAGATCACAGTTCCTCGAGCACCCTCTAAAAATCGACGCGGATCACCGTGTCCCACGTTGATGACCGCACCGGTTGAAATATGGCCTATAAACGCAGATTTCACGTCTTCTCATACGACTGCCGGCGATCGAACCGAAACCCCACACCCAACTCGTGAAAACTTTTCCCGCACGATCGCGCGCAATGTCTTTATTCGCGCGATCAACGACACCAGGCGTTGTTTCGCTGCCACGGACACTGCTCCGCTGCTCTGGTACTCAGCGATGAGCTGCAGGCACGTGTTGCAATGATCAATCCAATCTCGGAATTCCACAATACTGCGTAAAAGCTTAGACATCCGGGACAAAACGCTGTACGTGTCCATGAACCCCTTCATATTCGCTTAATCACAAAGGCTTTTGTGTTGCGCCGAATGGACGATACGGCCCTTCAAGGTGATGCGGTCCGTGTTCGGATATCGGAAGCCCAACGGCAAAGTGACGCGCTTCAAGTTCAGTCGCGCAATCGCTGTCGGGTGCTCATCCAAAAATCTTATTAATTCACGACACAAAAACGAGTCCACGGTAATAGTCAATTTTTGAGGGCACAACACTTTGCACATTTCGACCGTACCGTTCTCAATATTCTGCAGAAGCATTAACGGCGTACACACGACCGCGGTAAAGTACTTCAATTGCTTGCGATGCACGTCGTTATCACCAACGATGCAATACAATGTGCATTTATTCGCAGTACGTACCGCACAATATGTCGTAGCAATTGACGATGGTGATGTGACAATTGCATAAATCCATTTTGAACGATACTGCTCCACGACGTCTCAAATAATGACGGTGGGCTTAACACGTCGCGGATCTTATGCTTCTCGATCGTGTGCGTTTGGTGGTTCAATTGCGACATCGCGGGGTACTGACACTGGTATACTGTAAATCAGATACCCATAGGTTTATATCGAACTCATTTCACTCTTTCACGGTCGCTACTACTCCCACGATTCAGATATAAACATACGGCATCCCGCGATGCAACGCCATATTTACTATATGAACTACGGCGACGATTAACTTACAGCCTCCCCGATCGTGAAAATACTCGAAACTCTACCCCAAATAACTGTCGCTGTATATTTACGATGGTTGCTTGCGCGTACCTATCGGTCGCACGATTCAAATATAAACACATGGCACGAGGAGCGTACACGTAGGCACCAAAACGCGTTCAATCCTGCTCAGATATAAACACACGGCATGGCGCGGTTCACTCTATGATTCCTCAGAAATCATCATCGAATGCAATGTCGTGTTTATTCCATGGATTGTCGAGACTATTGATTTACAATAATTATCGTTATATGTATACATCATTGCGCGTGCGCTGTATCTATCGGTCCCACGATTAAAATATAAACACACGGCAAGAAGCGCGTGCACGGAGGTGCACAAAATGCGATCAATCCTGCGGTGCGCCATGATTCCTTATCTCTTCTCAGAAATCATTGGTCCACCCTCTTCCTCAGAAATCATCATCGGAGACGCGATTTGAATTTCCACGAATCTGTCGCGGTCGCGCCTGCGCATCGATCCCCGCACGCGTACGGAGATTGCGCGGCGGCGACGCGTGCCCAAAGTACCTTAAACATGCAACAGGTGGCGCTAATACGAAATGTATGAAAAACTTGGAAATTTTTCCAAGGCAGGTGCAAATACCGACGCGGGCCCGAAGTACCCATCCAATAGGTGGTGCCAATAAGTAATGCGCGCGACGCCATTTTGAAATTTTGAAAATCCACCCCCTCCCCTGTGACGTCAGCCCCTTTGCTCACGAACTCGACCTGCGCGCGCGACGCCATTTTGAAAATTGTGAAAATCCCCTTCCCCTGTGACGTCACCCCCTCACCCACGAACTCGGTAGATATCATTTTGAAAATTTTGAAATCCCCTTTCCCCTGTGACGTAACCCCCTCGCCCACAAACTCGGTCGACGCCATTTTGGAATCCCTCTCCCCTGTGACGTCAACCCCTCACCAATGAACTCGGTACCCCCTCCACTCCTCGACCCTCACCCATCTCGCGGAAGAGCGTGGTACCCCCCGCCCCGCCTCACCCCCCTCGCCAACACTTAGTCCAGAACTCTCATAACCTATCTACTTTTAGACATCAAAAGTGAGCCCTTCAAATGCATTTTTCTCCAAATCATGATTTTCAAACATGTTACCCACGATTACTCAAAAACTATTGAACCGATTTACTTGAAATTTTGCATGGCTATATGATACACTATTACCCAGGCTTTTGACAGCGCGGATTTTTTATTTTATTCATAGTTTCTTTATTATTGCCTAAAAAGTGCAAGATTTCATGCGCGGTCTTTCTTAAAATTTTGAAAAATTAAATATACCTCGAATGTTTCTTACATATGAAGAGTAAAAGAGATCTGTAGAGATCTCTGTCAACAATGAGCATACTTCATGTATACTAAAGTATACTAAATGTTAGCAAAATAGAACTCGAAAATAAAAATTCCATTTTTTTGTTCGTCTTCATAAATAAAAAGTGTTCGTGAACCATTTAAAATTTCTAAATTTGAGAAAAAGAGATTTTTTCAGTTCTCGGCCTTTTTTCGAAAACCGTTTATCGCACGAGAAAAAATAATACAACATAAATGATGCTCCTTGTCCGAATCTACAACTTTCGTTTGGCATATTTTTTTATGTAATCAATAACTTGGAGAATATTATATAAAATCGACTATTTGACATATTAAATAATTATTTAAATGTTCAAGGGCCCAAGGGCACCTTTTCCCGTCATTCAATCGGGCTCAAAATTTACACAGATTTTTTTTTAATTATTTGGAACTATTTGGGGCCGGGGGGGAGGGGGGTGCGCCGAAGAAAATCTTGAAAAAAAATTTATCAAGAGTAATTGAGAGCCAACCTAATGTACGTATTAAGTATACTAGAAGTGAAAAAGGTACCGAAAGTGAAGTTGATCAGATTGGTTACTATTAATATAATTGATCAAAAGTATCATCGCGAATTTTGTTTATCAAAAAGAGATGTGGAAGAATGAAAAAATAGGGGGCGGGGGGATCACTGTACTTACGTGAAGTACACGCGTCCTCGAGCGTTCGGTGGTGCATTCCAAATGAGGGTCGCGTGTTGTTTTACGTGTGGATCAGCGTGTGTCACGGCACTGCATTCAGGGTGAGTATTCGTGTTCTCCGTTTGGGCCCAGGAACCGATCCACCTGTTTGTATCGGGGTCACGTGCCTGAAGGAAAAATCCCTTGAACGTGGAGCCGCTGATGATTACTGAAAAACGACGAAGATGGGGTTCGTTATCTGAGAAACCTCAATCTCAGAGTAAAACCGCAGAGCAGACTGACTTGCAAGGTAATGTGTATGACGACAACGAAAATTTTCTTTTTCGAATGTCAATTTAGAAAACACTTCTTTTGACAAATACCCACCAGTTGTAGGGAAGTTTAGTTAAAAGAAGAGAATCTCACTAAGGTCGAGGCCAAATATATTGGCCGGTGAGTTTCGTGAGGGGTATTCTCCCGCCACACAGTTTGCGTGCCTCGGTGCTCCTTTTCTTAACGTTTTCTTTCTCTCTCTCTCTCTTTCCATCTCGCTCTCGCCTTCGAAAAACAAGAGTGAGCCGGAAGTGGTGGGGATGGTGCCAAGCTTCGAGCGTGTAGGCCAAACTGAGCTGTTAGCGTAGAAATACACACATCAGAATAGGTGTGCGTTAGTTCCGAAAAAATTCAGAAGTTTTATTGGTCAGAAGATTCGTACTTTCTCGGTAGCTTCAGCTCGTATTGGTCTACGCATAGCTTCGTAACGCACACAACTATTACGCTAAGAATAAATCCCCATAAAACACTTCAAAAAAGTAAAAAAATTACGCCAGGTACACGAAAAAGTCGAGGACGGAAAAGAGTAAATTGCAAAAAAGATAATATACAATATAAAAAAATATGTGAAATCCAAATGAGCTGCAAGTACATAAAGTTGCTTTCCAACTGCGCTTAAGATGACACAACTACATATCCACGGTTAAAATGCTGTGTTCATACATTCCATTACTCATATCGCGGACATTTTAATAATGTGAAGATAAAATGTAACATCTATACATTTGCCTAGATATCCGTGGCCTGGAAGTCAAATACTTGGCGTATTTATTGTCACTTTCTTTATGGTCACTTTCTTTAATTTTTTGAAAAAGTGGAAGCATATATTTTCACAGAACTTTTTGCACTTTAAAGAGTAACATTTAAAGAACATTTGGTAATTTTTTTGTAGAAAAATATTTAACCTTTATAACAAAAATACAACAACATCCAAGAAGCCTTTTTAAAAACGGTGAGCACGATATCTCAAAATCTACTGCACCAATGTTTCTCATACTTTGTGGGATTTTTTTTTTTATAAAAATCTATCGACTATCGTTCGCATTTTTTTTAATGTATATTTTCGATTTTATCAACGAAAAATGGCCTTTTTCGCGCGAAAATCAGGTCCTTCAAACTTTAAATAGCCGCCATTTTATTTTAAATTAATATTTCGAATATCCCCCGCCGTCAGTCGAAAGATACATTAATATACTAACGAAATCTTTTTTGTTTTTTTATTTTCGATAATCTGATTCCGAATTGCAGTGCTCACCGCAAAACAACTTTTTGTAAAAGGCTTCTTGGATATCGATTGTAATTTTATTATAAACGTAAATATTTTTTACGAAAAAATTACCAAATCTTCTTTAGATGTTGCTCTTTTAAGTGCAAAAAGTTCTCTAAAAATAGATGCTTCAGTTTTTCCAAACAAAATACGGTGTAGAGGGTGTGATTGAAGGTTGTACTTGAATAAACTGAGGCACCGCACATTAACATTAACAATGAACTGTATTTAAAAGACTAAACTTGAACAAAGGTGACTATGGCAATTAATAATAATGAGTTGTAGGAGTCCATCCATGTTACTCGTGCGAGGTATGCGTTTGGACTGCCTTGGGGCTCTCTCGCTGGCTATAAGGCAAATTCCTAGATGCCGTTTAGGGATGGAGTTTTAACCCCTTGCACTACGCTGAAACTCGGAAGAAGCCGTGCCTAACCCATGCGTCCGAATTGTGGGGAAAGGAGCCAAAACGGCGGAGCCCGAGTGTCGGAACTTGAAACACGATATCTTACGACTAAGTGCGAGATATCCGCGCCCGTGTTTACTTCACGCGATGGTGTGTGGAATACAAATGAATTTGAATCAAAAACTTTTAAAAAAACATTTTAATTATTACATATGATTACAAAAATTCTGCATAAGTAATATTAATATGATTAATTAATAGCGCAGTAATATTTGAACTGAAAGAAATTTTCAGATTATGTCATAATCACCTGACCTAAAAATGAAAAACAACATATAAATAAACAATTAAATATCAACAGTTCGGTACATGCAAAGCCACCTTACATTTTGTACATTCCCAAGTCGTTTCGCTTCGTTTTTTGTATTTGTAACAGACTTTACACACTCTAGTTGAGTGTTACTTTCCAGGCGTTCCATCAATATGTTTCGCGAAATGAGCCCAATATTGTGTTTGTAATCGTAATGGTGTTGCATTGTCTGCGGATTTCACGCGTCTTGTATACTCAGGTAGCTGTACACATTTTAAAATTGCCTCAGCTATATCTATTCTATAATTCACGTATGTTTGTCTTCCTGAATCTTGTAATTGTTTTTTCATAACGTATGTATTAAATAGAGCCATGTCAGACATGTAAAAAAATAGTTTTTTATAACCCTTGAAGAATTTCCTCATAATGGGGAAACATGCCAGCATTCGGTCATCGAGATCAATTCCACCCATTCCTTTGTTATACGGAATCACGCACTTGGGCTTCAATTTCGTCCTATCTTGTTTGTCACTCACTTCGGTCAATTCCACAGATGCGTGTTTGGTTGTCAACATATAGACATCGTGTTTATCCTCCCATCTTAAAGCTAACAACCCATTGCACGTTCTGTGTTTATGTTCTCCTGGTTTTAACTTGTTGGTTGGAAGATCCTTTGGCATATTTTTCCTATTCTTTCGTACGGTGCCGATAACATTTGTCTTTTGTTTGTGCAATCTTAGAAAAAGAAGGGGTGAGGAATACCAATTGTCAATGTACAATGTGTATCCTTTATTTACTACTGATTCTGCCAATTCCATGACAACATTTTCTGATGCACTCTCATTTAGGTCACTTTTATCTTGGCCAGTATATATTTTAAACTTACTGCAGAACCCAGTATTTGCTTCGCATACTTTATATACTTTCAATCCAAACCTGGCTCGTTTGGATGGGTTAAATTGTTTATATTTTAAGCGGCCTTTAAATCGCATTAATGATTCGTCGATACTTATATTTTTATCCGATGTGTAAATCTTATTAAATTTTTCGTTCCAGTACATAATGATTGGTCTTATCTTGTGAAGGCGGTCGTTGCTGCAATGCGTTACAATATTCGAGATATGCAAACATCGTGATATCTGGGTAAATCTTTTGAGCGGCATTACTTTCCCAAGTATAGGTGTTTATATCACTTCTCGTCAGGGTTTGAAACGGTTTTAGAAATAACTGTTTCAAACTGTTATATATCGGTTCTTCATCAAACAGTTATGAAGAACCGATATTTTGAATAACTGTTATAAAGAACCAATATTCTCACTATATCGGTTTCGGTTACGGTTCTAGAACCGATATTGTATCGGTTCTATATCGGTTCTAGAACCGTTATTTTTCGTTCTATATCGGTTCCAAGTCGGTTCTGCAATCGATTCTCGTATCGGTTTTAGAGTGTCTAATTGAGATCGCCAGTATTACAGTTGCAGATTATTCTATATAAGCATAAACATACCTTTTACAAAATCATTATGAAAAAAAAACAAAACTGAAATAATTATGCATAAAATTATCTTGTAACATGAAAAGTGTTCTTTAATATAAGTGGTTTTCTTGGTGTCGTAATATGGATTCTTTTTTACTTTCGACTGATGCGCGCCATAAACATTGTATCGCTTGCAACGGTCTTCAACGGCGCAGCCGGCCGTTGAGACTACAGACTTCTTCGCGATGCTATCGACGCGCCGAATGATACAAGTCAAAGCGCGACCGTTTTCTTCAGACGATACGAAAAGTATCATTTCTGGTCTGATCGTCACAGAGAACAGAAGCCTTTGGTGTCAAAGAAAAGAGCTGTTTTACTGACATTCTTTGTTTAAATTAATATTTGATAAACTTAGTAATAGTTACTATATTCCTGATATACTATATATGTGAAAATTTAAAATAGTGTGTATTTAAACTTACTGTTAAATTAGAGTTAATATAGTGTATATATAACATAAAAGTGGTAATAGATTAGTGTTCAAATTAACTAAATTAGAAAACTCTACAATGGGTAGGAAAAAGTGTGACATTGTGCGAAAGCACTTTACAGACTGTAATGTCATGAACAAGTTGCGGTGTACAATTGAAGATTGTTCTTCAGAAATTTCGGTAATACCTATGTATATTTACATTTTTTTTGCATAATCTTTCATTTTTATTTATTCTTTTACGTTTTTTGCCTTCTTTAATCGTGTAAATTCACAAATTCTAGAATCATTCTACAAACCTAGTGAAACATTTAGAAAATCATCACCCAAACCAATTTACTGTTGTAATGATGACGAAAGAAAGTTACAAAAGAACATCTGGGACGGGGACATGTACTAGATCCAACAATAGCAAGAAGGCAAAATTCGATTTAATTGGTACTTACTTAAGATTAGTCACTATTCACGGCCGGCCATTTTCCTTAGTTGACGATGAAGCTTTTTGTGATATTATTAACATGGTGCCTCAAACGGAAGTAATCAATGCACATAAAGTTCGTAATGCAGTAATGATAGAAGCTGATACAGTAAGGAATAAAATTAAAGATGAAATAGTAGGAAAATTAATATCGCTGAAAGCAGACAGTGCGACATGCATGGGGCGTTCATTTCTGGGAATTAATATACAATTCTTAAAAAAGGGGAAAATACAGATTCGCACATTAGGTGTCGTGGAATTATTTCAAGGCCATACTGCCGAATATTTAAAATTTATAATTATGAACACGTGCAGCAGATTTGGTATTTCAATAAAACAAATATACACCGTCACAGTAGATAATGCTGCAAATATGTTGAAAACCGTAAGAATTTTGAGTGACGAAGACGAGCAAAATAACATTGAAGATAGTAGTGATGATAGTGCAGATATAATCACAGAATCAGAAGTGATTGAGGTTTTATTGAGTCAAGAGGCAAGAGACACATGTCTGGATGACATAGAAACTTCCGAATTTTTAAATGAAACAGATTTCACGATTACCGCAATTAAATGTGCTGCCCACACGCTTCAATTAGCCATCTGTGATTTTCTAAAAAAAAAAGAAGTGGCACAAATTGTGGAAAAAGCTAGGCAAATCGTTAGGAAGTTACGCACGCCTCTCTTAAAATCCACGTTGTCAGCAATGTATGGAAAAAATGCCATTATTGATTTGTCACGTCCTGGGTGGCGGGACTTGGATCGTAACATATATGGGGTAGGGAGGTTGCATGCGGACCTTGCTTCGTAAGAAGACCTGCTTCTTTGTGAAGGCTATGGTTCAGAACTTGCGGATAGGTGTAGGAGAGCTCGAAGACTTTGCTTCGTATGAAGACCTGCTTCAATATGAAGGCTATGCTTCGCGACTTGTGGAGAGGTGTAGGAGAGCTCGAAGACTTTGCTTCGTATGAAGACCTGCTTCAATATGAAGGCTATGCTTCGCGCCTTGTAGGAGAGCTCGAAGACTTTGCTTCGTGGGAAGACCAGCTTCACTATGAAGGCTATGCTTCGCGACTCGTGTCGACCAGGGAAGGCTGTATGGTGATCGTACACCCGAGTGACGCACGTGAGAGTACTGGCTTTGATTTATGGCTCGATAATTGGCTTACTAACTGCATCGTATGAAAAGAGACGTAAATAATAGGGTTTTCATTATAGGTTTGGGAATAGCCATACGGGACTCTATATGAAAGAACGTTAGTAAACACGGGCAAGAACTCCCGGCGCTTGCGGGGACCGATCAGCTGTAGTCGTTGCGCGTAATGGTTCCAGGTATTCGAAGCGAAATAGCGAGAATTAACGGTTAAAGATAAAAGCGAAAGCGTTATTTATTGGAACACGTAACAGATAGCAGTAAACACCTTATAAGTATGCGTTGGACATTCAGCATAGGCACATAACATTTATATAAAGGTAAATGATAGATAATTAGCGTTAGGCAAAATAGCAAAAGTTAAACAATAAGAGATTATATGATAAAGATAGCAATATAACTATATGAGGCTAGAGCCTAAGCAAGAGAAACCGATATAAATGTAAATTAAACAATATATATGTATAAAGCGATAAGCGTAAATCTAAGCAAAGGAGTTAATACAAAGAAATAACGTACCAATTAAATGTTATAAACAAAAGCATAAACAGTAATATAAAATAAGAGAAATGGAAACGCTTACAGTGATGTAGACGCTAGTTGATGTACACTGAATTTAAATGTTAGAATACAACTTAAAGAAAACCACTTAAATCTGAGATGAAACAGAGTGACGATCGTGACTGACGATAGCAAGGAATAATGATTGACTGACTGAAGATACTAAAGAATAGTGATCTGTGGGCCACGCGGCACCGGTATTTATACAAACTGATGGAATGTGAGGTATGCGGGGAATTTGAGGTATGCGTGATGACTCATGCCCAAAGTATGCGTGGAATTTGCGGTATGCGTGATGAGTCATCCGTAAAGTATGTGTCGTAATAGCTCTGGGGTTTTTTAAGAATCAAAGGTTGATCTATAATTAGGCTGTAAGACAATGGGATTTTGAAAAGGGGCACTCAATCCGTTGGGTGAACTTTTGTAGTTCTCATTGGTAGAGAGGGGGAGGGAAGAGGTTTTGATTTAGAAGGTTGGGGCGAGGGACTTGTTGTAATTCGTGATTGAGGGGGAATCATGCCTCTAAGGCGAAGAGGGGAAGGGGAATCAGCTGGAGATGGGGACCGCTAAGGTACATCGTCCAAGATCTGATGATTCGTAAAGGGTTAAGAGTTGTGGTTTATAGATAGTAGTAGGTTCTTGGGTAGGTCATATAAGGAGGAAGCTAGTTAGGGTTGGGCGAAAATTATAGGGACGTCACAGATTGCACTACAAGGTGGCATTCTACACTTGATATGCTCGAAAGACTATTCGAGCTGAAAACATATTGCGAGCAAATCGAGGATACGGACCTACAATTATCAGAAATAATACTGTTTAATTTATAGTTCTCCAAAATTAATCAGGCTGGTAGAGAACGATTTCCTACAGTTTTGGGTAATTTATGGCTTAACTGGTTCCGCCTCGTACCAAACGGGAACTCAGGGCATCGGGAAACGGAAATAGGAATGGTATGCCTTTTCTTCTTTATAACAATTCGAGGGCTTTCTGTTTCTTGTCTCTTCGGACCCTTTCGAACCGAAACACGTGGTGTCTGCTGTCTATCTCTAAGCAATGGGTACATTGGCAGTAAAAGGACGGAGCGCGGGCTTTTGTAAAAGTGTAGGATGGTTCGTTCGTTGCACTTCTGCAAAATACGTGTGTTTCGAAAATGTGCTGGCTTCTTTTTACTTAAAGCCTCTTGTCCTGGTGGGAGTAAACTCATAATGGAACGAGAGAAACTACTTGGGGGTAGAGGAAGTTGCTTGGGGAAAAAATCCTGCCAGTCAGTTAGTAATGCCGCCCCAGAAATGTGCTCAGCCGAAGAGTATTACGCGATGTTCTGTTTGTACGCGCGGCACCTTTCGGGGCCACCAATTCTTATAACGTTGGAACAACACGGTCCGTGAAAAATAAATTAAATGATCAGTGTTAGTATCAGTGCAGTGAGGTGAATATTCGGTATATCAACCCGGACGCACTTGACTTTGCGACCCTTACCTTCGGGTGGTGTCCTGCGAATACCTGCGATCAGCTGAGCACTGGGCGCTACTCTACCATAAATCAGGATCGGTACAGTGACCCAGTGACACAGATTTCCGAAAAGGAAGGAAAGGAATGTCCGAATGGGTGGGTTTTATTTAATTTATTAGTGATTATTAGGTGTAGAAATAAATTCTTTCCGATTTTAGGGTACAATAACAGTTCGATTTAAAAAATATGAAAACAACTCAATCATCGAAATAATTTCCATTATTGTTAATTACTTTTTGCCATTTTTCTGGCAGCTTATGAATACCACCGCGATAGAAATTCAGTAGCTTTGTACTGGTTATGTAAATCCAGTCGGAAATAATTTATTCATTGACTTAATATTATTTTTTAAATTTAGTTGTGATGGCCGTTATTAAACTACGAATTTTTACCTCAATAACGAATTACGATCACATGTCGTACATTTTCTGTTACATTACCTTTTCGTTTATGCCTTATTCAAAAACGAAATTTACGTAGTTCTTGTCATTTCAAATAATTCTTATTTAAGATTCTGCTTTATAAAAAAAAAGTGTAACGCGGTTTCCTTCGATGCATGCAGACTTGCTTGTTCGTACGTTCGTAGTACAAGCGCAGTCGCCTGCCGTGTAGCCAACGCTACCGCGGAATCTCGAGCGGAAGGCGCGCGCTATGATTGGTCGGGGTTTTTTGTTTATATCCCCTTAACGAAGCTTCGGACAATATTTCCGCTGAGGAAAAAGTTGTTTCAAATCGCCCCCTGAATTACCCCTTTCAAGGAACTCCGACATTTTTGGGACACCCTGTATATATATATATATATAGAGGGGGAAAATGCTGTTACGCATACCCTGCCAAGTGTTTGCCGGGGTTATGT
This sequence comes from Andrena minutula, assembly GCA_929113495.1. NCBI lineage: Eukaryota > Metazoa > Arthropoda > Insecta > Hymenoptera > Andrenidae > Andrena > Andrena minutula. The sequence continues at coordinate 44,777,578 of OV815993.1, read as the reverse complement.
AGGACTCCCTGCATAACATAAAAGATGTTATGCGTTATGCAGGATACCCACTAAAAACCCCCTCTTTTAAATCCACCATCTTGTGACCCCATACCGGTGTCCGGAACGTCTATTGTAGTACTTCGGGACGCCGCTACCTGGGGAGGTGGGGCCCCACTGCCCCAAAAGGGGCAGGGTACACACCCGCGATCGGAGTGCATAAAACTCGTGGGGGGAACATGTGACGCGTCTAAAAATGTTAAAACTTACCATCTACGTTGCAAAACGCTAAAATGTATATAGGCAAAACAGTGTATAAACATATAACGGTGCAACACGCAGATAAATAAATAAGTTAAACACATACCACACACGTCACAAAAATCACGATAGGTTCCGTGCGCCCCTAAAACGGGACGTCACGGACCACAATCACCTACCCGGACGCTTTATTTTCCAGGCCAGGCGTTTCCTATTCTGCGCCTTTTGCGCAGCCGCAATTCGGGCGGCCCCGGCTCTGGCGAGACGAAGGACCCGGTCCGCCTCGCGTTCCTTGTTTTACCGATCCGTCATGACGGCAGTAGCAAAATCAAGGAACGCTTGCCACTTCTCGGAGGAGGTAGTGGCCGCGCCAATGAGAGAGTGGGCCTCAATTGGAACCCCCAGGGCTGTAGCTAACGCCGCACGGTCGGTGTCATAAGATGGGCATGACACCAGAGCGTGCTCCGCGTCGTCGATTGCTACCCCGCAATCGAGGCACGACGCGGCGGGTGCTTTCCCGATCCTAAATAGGAACTTCCGGAAGCACCCGTGGCCGCTCATCAGTTGCATAGAGAAATACTCTGCTGCAACTGATGGGCCTGGCGTAGCCACAAAGGTGTTAACCCTGGGGACCAGGCGCCTGACCCAGTTTGATGCTGGGGACATGTCCCACTCTCTCTGCCACTCCTTCATTACCTCCTCCTGGGCATAGGCCTTATGGAGGCGGACCCTCGCCTTGCTAGCCTCCGGGTTGGCCCTTAAAACTGGGTCAACCCGGTCGGCCGTCTTGGCCATAAAAACGGCTCGACCCATCTTGGCCTTCAGGTACAGTGGCATCCGCCCTGCCAAATAACGCAGAGCGAATAAAAGCCAACTGTCCTGAAGGCCGCACTAAAACGGCTGAGGGCGGTACGCTGGGCGCGGCGCAGGATAGCCCTGCCAGCCACCGTCCACAACGACACCGTCCACACCGGCGCGCCATATAAAATGACGGACTCCCACACCGAGTAATAGAGTCTGCGAGACTGGAGTGACGGGCCCCGAGCATTGGGCAGTAAACCTGCCAACGCTCCGGAGACCCTGTCAGCTCTCGCCGCAACTTCCTCCAGATGGGGTCTGAAATTCCTAACGGAATCGGAAGTGACCCCGAGATATCTGATCGTGGCAGCAGTGCGGATAACGGCACCCAGGATATCCAGGTCCAAGATCTTCTGGACCCGGTGCCCGGTCAGGATGATGGCCTCGGTCTTCCCTGCGGCCAGGGAGAGCCCGGTTTTAGCGAAACAGGCCTGAACCCTGGCCATTGCAGATGCCATCATCTCTCTCAACTGGAAGAAGTTGGCTGCAGAAAACAGCAGGGCCAGATCGTCCGCATATGCAATGGCGCGGACGAATCTGCCCTCGGGCTCCATCTCGGTGAGGAGTCCATCGTACACGAGGTTCCACAGGAAGGGCCCTAAAACGGACCCTTGTAGGAACCCCCGCAAATATGGCACGGACCACCGTGCCCTCCGAAGAGTGCACGATGATCCCCCGCCCAGGGAAATAGTCCCCCAACACGGCGCGTATATGGGGGTCTACGCCTCTCCTACGTAATTCTTTAACAATTACGCCCCAGCGTAACGTGTTATACGCGTTACGCACGTCCAGGGTAAGGAAGGTGCAGATTCTCTGCCGGACTCGACAAACTTCCGTGAACCTTGCCACCTCGGTGGCAGCCTCGATTGTGCCGACCCCCCGCCGGAAACTGCACTGGTTTAAGTGGAAGGGATCCCTGCCCAGCTGTTGTTTCAGGAGCTTCTTCATCACATACTCCCAAACCTTTGATAGAGCCGGGAGTATGGATATTGGTCTATAAGCTCCTGGTAGCAAGGGATCCTTCCCCGGCTTCGGGATCAAGATGACTCTTGCCATCTTCCACGAAGCCGGGATTCTTCCACGGACGAGGGTGTCGGTCACCATGTCGCGGATGGTTTGTGGGTCTGCCCGAGCCGTGAGAGCCACGACTTCGGACGGGACCCCATCGAGTCCGGGCGCCTAATTGGGCTTGAGACAGGCCAAGACGCGGCGGATATGGCTCTCAGGGACCTCGGGAGCGCGATCCGAACTACGCAGCCAGCCGCGCAGATCTATCTGCGCGTGCGTGCAGGCACGGGGGCGGAGGAACTTCGCCCTGGGGGAAGGCGAGGGCACAGCAGCGGAACTCGCTGCTGAAATAGAGGGCACCGCGGAGGTGGTAAACAGTGAGTCGACGACCAGTCCAACCTGGACCGCCGACATCACCGTCCGCGGTGCCTTGCCCTCGAGCCTCGCCATAACGATTTTATATGGCTTCCCCCAGGGGTCGCCATCCACAGTACTCTGAAGGGCCCTCCAGAACCTCCCCTTGGAGCGCCAGATCAGGATTTGAACCTGGCGCCTAGCCAAGGAGTAGGCCCGTCTCAGGTCGTCGAGACGGGGTGTCCTTGACCTTCCTTTTCCTCTGGAAGGCCCTTCGAGCCTTATTCATGGCCCTTCTGGCCTCGGCGATTTCCTCCGTCCACCAGTAGTTCGGTTTACACGCTCCCCATGGCAGGCGCTTCTTTACCAACGACTCCGCGCAGACTGTCTCCAGTATTCGCTGGATCTTGTCGGCGCGGAACTCGTCTGAAGCCGGCGTGGGAGGCAAGTCCTCAACAGAGGCGGGCAGGGCATCCCGTAGTTGCTGGAACCTCTCCACCACCGCCGCAGGGTCCATGTCCCTGACGGAATAGGGGGACCAGCTGTCTCGGGGCCTTCTTGGAAAGGAATGCCTCGCCAAGACGTGGAGCACGTACAGATGGTCGGAGGCTGTGAAATATCTTAATACTTCACTCCTCTGTACGTGCCCCGCTAGCCCCCTGTCCATGGACATCACATCAATGAATGATGAACCCTTATTGCGGCGGAAAGTGGCCCTCTGTGATAGTCGTATGGGGACAAGGCCCAGCCTCGTCAGCATGCCTATACACGTATGCCCCCTCTTATTGGACTTCGTGCCGCCCCACGTCGGGGACTTGGCGTTGAAGTCGCCTGCCAAGATCACCCCGATACCAGGGGTACGGAGGGAATCCATAATTCCCTACAGTTCGTCCGTATAACGGACGAACTCTTGTTGCCGTTTGCTCGGCCGGCAGTAACAGCTCACCACGACTGTGTTATCCACGATCGCGGTGGCTATTCCCTCCGCCGCCACTTGGGGGGCCAGGGAGGCGAATCTCCCGTTAAACCTGGTGATCCAGAGCGCCGAATCTCCCGTGGCATCCCCGTTCCACTCAGGTAACACCCTGTATGGCTCGGAGATGACCACGATGTCAGCGCTCATCTGGCTGGCATTTTGGATCAAAAGATCATGCGCCAGCCTGCACCTATTCAAGTTTATTTGTAAAACTTTTCGGTGCATCACCGGGTTCTGGATGTTCTCGGCCCCCCGCCACCGTCTTCCGCCTAACAGCTGAACAGGCCAGCGAAGCCGTAACGTGGGCGGCTTTGGGTCGTTTGACCCCAGCCGCCACGCAAACAATGTATCTTGCTGCATTTGTGCAGGAGGCGATGAGGTGGTCAGTCCCACCAGACCTCCTGGACACTTCCCCTCCACCCTTCTTGGCCATAGGGCAGGCGACCGCCAGATGCCTCAGCTGGTGGCATGCAAAACAGCGCACCAACCTAGCCAGGGGCCTGGCCCGCACTATGGTAAGGCCAGTCTTAAAACGGACGGGCTCCATACCTCGCGGAAGAAGGGAGGAGGGGGCCTCCACCACCGCCGTCTGGGTCCCCCACGGGCCCAACCTGAGGGAGCGAACCCAATGCCGGTCATTACCGACCTTAAGGGCCCCACTCAGGTCTTCGATCAGGGACTTGGCATCGATCATCGGATCGATGTCCCTGATCCCGAGGGACGTCTTGTCCTGAAGGGGGGGCCCAGTTCAGCGCCTCCTTCGTGGCGGTGGTGAAGGCAGGAGCCGTCTCCGCCGTGCTCCCCTTTGCCTCGATTTCGAGGAGGACGTGGCCAAGGCGCGTATTTTTGACGGCCCTGACCCCCGTAAGGGTGGCCCTACCCAAGGTCACCGCAGACCTATAGGTATCTATGTAGGTGCCACCCTCCGGTACCCTTACGAGTACCGCCTCCGGCCTCCTTCTCGGGGGCCTCTTCTTGCGGCTTTTCTTTGGGGCCTCCGGCTGGACCGAAGGTAATTGGCGCGGTTGCGCCCCAGGCACCGGGGGAAGGGGTTTCTTCCCCGCCTGGGTCTTCTACCCCACCTGAGGCCCCTGGGCCCTCGGTGGAGGGGGGGGGGGCAGGAACCCTAGGCTGACCCCTGGGTGCCAACGAGGGGGGAGTGGAGGCCTGATGGGCGTGGCCCTTAGAAGGGGTGAATTGAGTTCGCCCCTGTCCCCCCTTCACCATGTAGGTTTCCCCCACCCCGGCGCTCACCATGTGGGGGGGTCCCGCCCCCGGAGGGAGTGACAACTCCCAGCGGGCTAAGGGCCACCCCACTCGGGCCGGGAACCGCCTTGGGGCCTACCACCTCCGCCAAAAGACGCTTCTTGGTGGTGGTTCCCTTCGCGAGGTCCTCGTTGGGGGAGGAGCGCAATCGCTTCTTCGACTTACTGCCCTCTTTCTTGGAGGAAGAAGACAATCCAGTCTTCGAGTCGAAGATAACGGTGCGCTCCACCGTCTGGCATCCCCTGTCCTTAGTTTGGACAGAGCAGGCCGGTACCTGGGGGGGGGGGGAGGGGGAGGCGGGATATCTGCCGGCTTGTTCCCCTCTGCCCACCCCCCTGTGCCTTCCACCGCTCAATCGACTGCGTGATCGAAACCTCCGCAGCGACTGAGGATACCTCCTTAAACCCCTGGGCCGCCACCTGGACGACCCTGGTGACCGTGGGATTCAACTCCCCGGACGAAAGCTCCGTGAGGACGCTAACCACCTCGTTAGCGACCTCGGCCAAACGGGCCAGGGGCCTACGCACCTTAGAGTCCGGGGACTCCACGGTCACCTTTTTCTTTTTTTTTGGGGGGGGGGGGGCTACCGGGGCCACAAAGGTCCCGGGGGTCTCACAAGGAGGGGGGGGGGGGGCACAGATGACGTGTGCCCCCCAGGCTGGTCCGACCGTGATGCGGGTGAGGGACTCCGTGGGAGTGAGGCATACGGTGTTTGCCTCTCCCCCATGCACCCTCTCCCCACTCCTGCCTCCGCCCGTCGCCCCACTCTGGGTACCCCTGGGCATCCCAGAGGGGGGGGGGGCCTCTTAAGGGTCGTCCCCCGGAAGATGTTCGCTGGGGGGGGGGGGTCTCCGGGATGACCGAATCCAGGTCTATGCAGACCAGATCGGTGGCCACTCCGGTGGGGTTTTGCACGGGGGTGGGCTTACCGATAGCCTTTTTCAGGCTCCGGCCCCAAAACTCCCCCAGTGTACCCTCTCTCGTAACTCGGCGGGGGCGACCCGCCGGGGACTGCGACCGCGTAACCAGGGTCGCATCCCGGGGTGCCTGGGTGAGGCCCGGCACGCGTTCGGGGGAGTCCCTCCCGGGCTTCCCCCCTACACCATGTTCCTTCCTAGGGAAGAAAACCCCTTCGAAGTCCTTCTCATGTCCAGGGGTCTTGCCAGGTCCAGTGGCTGTGGCTTCTTCTGGGGGGTGCACCGGTACATTAACACCACCCCAGTGACGCAAACCCGCCGCTTCAGCTCTGCGTCATCGGACTTAATACTTCCTCCCTTCCCACTGCCGACTGGGCGAGGAGGGGTTGGTCTTCTACCAGTACTCGCGGTGTTTTGTTCATCCGGGGCACCGCTCGTTGCTAAAATTAAACCAAGACTTGTCTTAAGGGCGACGGCCCTACCGCCCAGCGGATTTCCTCCCAACTCGACTCGGTGACCGGTCATGCAGCACAGTACAAAATTAACCCCAAAAACTGCTGGGTCCATATCCCCGGTGGGGTCCTTTTCAGGGACCCACCGGAGAACTAACAAGGAGAGGTTCCCAGGTGTCCGCCTCCGATTGCTTTGAATTTTGGATATGTTTTAGAGGACCGAAAAATAAGATATACGTGTTTTTTCTATAGCGGCCCGTTTTCATATTTAGGGGGTGCAACCACCCCCCAAAGTTATAAGATTTTCAGGTGTTCATCTCCGATTGCTTTGGTTTTTGGATATGTTTTAGAGGACCGAAAAATAAGAAATACGTGTCTTTTTATTTTGGCCCGCTTCAATGTTTAGGGGGTGAAACCACCCCTCTAATTTTCATACGAGGTACAAAATTGTGTCGAGTAAAACTTCAAATAAATTTCATTTGCGTCATGATTTACTGTATGGATGATGTTCTTGTCGTCAGTCACCCTTATCAGAGGGTAAACTACCCGCAATTGTTTCAATACGTATTTAAGTGGCTTGAAAAGTGTCAAAAATGTCATCAAAAACTTAAAAACCATAAATACAAATTATTTTATGGTGACACATCAGTGGTTTTATGCCCTCCCATTGCTACCGCCAACCCCCTGTGAACAACCCCTAGTTAGTCAGCTACGTCGGGCTTATATAAGATATTTCAAAGGAGCGTAAGCTTTGAACGAATACAAAGGAAATTCAGATAAATAGTACTTTATAAAGATGGAGCTCTAAATTGTCATTATAATTACAAATACCCTCAATGGAAGTTCAGTAAGCTAAAATTAAAATATTGGAAAAATAAAAAGAAATTGAGGAAACCAAATGCCAATTCATAAATGCCAAAAACGGGCCGCTATGAAAAAACACGTTGTGACGTCCCACAAAATTTCGCACGCTGTTAAAACAACATTCACTCATAAACCACTCTACAACTCCATTCAAATCTCCCGAAACCTCAACTCTTACCCCTTTCCACTGACCACCTTGGCGATGTACCTTAGCGGTCCCCATTTCAAGACGGTCAATCAGTGAATCCCCTTCCCTTATTCGCCCAACGCGGCACAAATTCCTCCCTCATAACGAATCTAAACAAGTCCCTTGCCCCAAAAATCTCTTAAATCGAGATCACGTCTCACACCCTCTTTATGACCAAAGAAGTCAAAGCCACTACCACATTTTTCCTATCAAAACAGCCAAAACCCATTCGAGGAGTTGAGCATTTCCAATTCACATGTATAAAAACCCCGGAAGCATAATCGCGAAGGATTATTTGGTGTACGTGCCGAAAATGCGAGTCCAGATATAGATCAACCTTTGGTCCTTACAAAAACCCCGGAAATATTACTGCGACGCATATGCGTAAATATGTCAAGGTGCATACTGCGCACCCCCTTCATGCCGAAAAGATTGTATTTAGTGGTTGTGTTCCAATTCACGCATACTGCGCATGAAATTGATGGCATCTTATTGGTGGCATCGTACGATGCCCTAGAATTTCTCTGACTTGCCACTAATACGATGCCACTTCCGGTGCAGTGAGCGTGCAGCAATCGCAGAAAATCAGAGGAGAAGCAGTCACTGCACCGCTCGCTGCACCGGAAGTAGCATCGTACTGGTGGCAAGTGAGAGAAATTCTAGGGAATCGTACGATGCCATCAATTTCATGCGCAGTATGCGTGAATTGAAACACAACCAGTATAAATACGAGGGCCCGCGCGACAAGGATCCTCTTCTACGGAAACATCTCCAGGAAGTATTTTACAAAGTGTTCTACGACAACTACCGTAAGCCAGTATAATTATCTTTATTACCACGGGATATCCTCTCCATTTATATTATTTTGTATTGCTACGCGTATTGCGTTCACATATTATTCGTATTGCTATTCTAATTGCTTTTCATATTATATTATACAACGACGCTTATTGCGTTCACATATTATTTGTATTGCTATTCTAATTGCTTTCATACTATATTGTCTTCTTACGCTTGTTGCTTTTTCATATTGTTTTATTAACGCTCATCGCGATCATATTTCATGTTCTTATCAACGCTTACCGCTTATATCATTCTATCTTAAAACATATACTGTATGTCACGCTCATAACCACATTTTATATATTGATAACCATTTATATAAATGTTCTGTGCCAATGCTTAATGTCTAACGCATTCAATGTTCAACAAATCACTTTCCTAAACAGTGCATATATTCTTGCCTAAACTAATAAACCGCATTGTTCTAAATCACGTTTCGAGTTGATGTATTAATCCTTCGGCTACGAAGATCCCTAAATCAAAACAGGCTGCCGCAACAGCTGATCGCGGGCCGCGAACGCGAAGAGTATATTACAGTGTTTACAAACGTACTTTTGCATAGCTCGCGTACAACCGTATGACTAACAGATTTCGCGGAATCATTACGAGTGTCTTTTACCTCGATGCAACGGTAAATCCGATTATCCAGCCAAACCACAACAAGTGCTCTAACGGGTGTCTCCACGGAAAGTACCAGTTATTAAACCTTCCCTGGTCGATTAGAGTGTAGGATTACAGATCCTCGCCTAAAATACATCTCCGATTAGAGTGCAGGATTCAAGATCCTCGCCTGAGTTCCTTCTGCCCTCAGCGTGCAGGATTCAAGTTCCTCGCCTGAACCCCTCCTACCCTTAGTGTGTAGGATTTAAGATCCTCGCCCGAGCTCCATTTAAAACCCCCATGTCATTGTCTCCAAAGACCTCCACCCGGGACGTGATAACGTATATCTTATTTTTCGGTCCTTTAAAACATATCCAAAATTCAAAGCAATCGGAGACGGACACCTGGGAACCTCTCCTTGTAAGTAACGATGTATCTGATGTCTCAGAAGAAGAAGAATTTGAAAAATCATTGAAAGATGCAGAAGCTACGCATGCCTGTAATAAATCATTAACTCAGAGATCGCAATGCCACATCGAAAATGAAATGGACGAATATTTTAAAGAACCTCGGCTAAAGAAAAACGCGAAGAACAACAAAATGCCTAAATTATATGAATTAGCACAGGTGATTCTAGCCGTTCCACCGACGCAAGTAAGCGTAGAACGACTGTTAATATTTATCCTGTCTTCTCACCGTTCGAAAATGAATTCAGACGTTATAGATAATATATTATTAATTCGATTGAACATGCAAAAGCTGGGAGGAGAGAAAGATGTAAAGAAATGAGGAAATTAGAAACTATATACAATAATTGGATGAGAGCTACGATAGATAAATTACTGATAGTATTATTACAGCTTTGATATTGTGAGTACATGTAACGCTTTAAAATTACATTCTATTAATGAGAAAGTAGTATTTAATTTTTTTATCTATTATCTAGATTCTAGGTCGTATCATATGAAATTGCCGTTTTTCAATCGGCATATAACTCGGATGATATTTTAATACAGCGCAGATTTACAGCAAAATTGGAAAGCACTGAAAAACGATTTGGAAAGGACTTGGCTGGATTCTGCCAATGTGATTCAAGTGCACGCAGTCACATCCCAGGTCCCAGACAAAATAATACAGAAGGAATTTTTGAGAAGTATACATATAGTATAGTAAAGTTTTGCAATTGAGCAGCATGTTTTGAACGTTGCGACAAAATACATACCTACAAGCTATCAGGTAAACGTTTAGTGATCCAAACTTTGTAAAAGTTGATCATCCCATATTTTTTATCTTAATTAATATTAATTTCTTCGAAAATGTTGAGTCTAAAGGTGGCCGTTCTAATAAGCGGCTACAGCCGCCAGCGACTGCGACCGGCGGCTACAGCCGCCAGCAACTCCAACTGGCGTCGTCGCAAATGGTATTTCCTATATCTAAGCGTCGACGCCATGGCCCCCACCAGTGCAACGACGCGCCGCACAGGCCCTTTTCGAGCACTTGAAAAGAGGGTCTATTGTTATATGAGGTCTCGAGGACCGTCGAAGATAGTGAAAGACTAACCATTTTTCTTATATGTACATCGTATTCTGTTTATCTATCGGATTGAAGAAGTCAATGACATTTGGGTGCTTCTTTTAAAATATCGGAATTCAAATTGTGGCAAAAAATAGGATAAACCTATTCCTTTCTAGTGATGTATAAGTTAAAAAATATTTTTTACATCTATTAATTTGTTTTTTCTATTTTTTAACTCAATCGTGATAAAAAATTGGAAACTGTTTTTTGGTACTTTATTAGTGGTTTAAGTCACACGCTGGGGAAACGTTCGGTTTTCAAGTTATTATTTCTGCACTTTCCATAGTATGTATTTATCAATTTTTTTAGTTTTATTGAAATTGTTGACGTTATTTTTTTAAATAACCTCAGACTTTGTTATGAGTTGTATATTAACTCAAATTTTTATGAACTTACTTAACAATATTCAGCATTTTCAACGCGAAAAATGGAATGTTACATTTTCCCCTATTTCTTTGGATTCAGGCCCACTGTACGATATAGAATACAAGTGATTACTCCATTATTAGCAACTATTGTCAAATCTTGTTTTCGCAGTTGCAAGGACAAATATATATTGTTTATACAAGTTCGTGGAAGGTAACTAAAAAGTCAAAAAATACTGATATTTTTTCAATGGGTTTCTTATAGAAAAATAAATGTATATAACGAATTATTTGCTATTATTTTGCAGAATCGATACTATTTCTGACCCCTTTAACTTTACTTTAACAAACTTTGAAAGAAATCACTTAAAATTTTGCATAAAACAACAAATTTGACATGTGTTACACGCAGATCAGATGTAGCCGTCATGATATTTTTACATTTTTTTACAAGAGCTCATATTATTAGTTTACAAGAAATATATATATATAAAAAAAAAACAATTCCATAAGTTATGAATTCTGACTTCTTTCCTTATTTCTGGATAATCTGTCCGAATGTGAGATGGATCGCAGAGCGGCTAGAGTCGCAGAGCGGCTAGAGTCGCAGAGCGGCTAGAGTCGCAGAGCGGCTAGAGTCGCTAGACTGCTTCTGGAGCAGTAGAGCGGCAGCCGCTGCGCGACTTGGCGATTCTGCTGTTACGGCGGAACACAGACACTCGTGGCATTGTGTAGTGTCTCGAGTAGCCTAGGCTGCTCATGAACCAAACGCGCATAGGCTATAGCAATCCTGGCGCGGCCGCAGCAGTCGCAGCCGCCCATAGGAGTTGGGATGAATGCTTTTCCATTGTACCAGTCATCGCGACAGCGGCTGTAGCCGCCGGTCGCAGTCGCTGGCGGCTGTAGCTGCTTATTGGAATGGCCACCTTAAGGATCCTCCGGACGGCCGAGACCGACTCAAGGTCCAGCGACACGCGAGCGCCTAGCGATAACGGGGACGTGAACGCCGTTTCTGTGGTATGTTTGGTTTAGTACATTAATTATATTTTCTCCCAGAATATATCTCATCCTATTGTTTTTCTCTTATAATTTCGTATATTAGTTCATTCGACCCTTTCCTCCCCATCCTTCCCTGGTAAGTATAATCAAGGTGTGCTTTAGCATTTAAATAGAGCAAGAACCCGATAGATCATTCCAGCCGCTCGGGGTGATTTATAGGAAAGTCCCTTCAGGACGTAACACTTCGTTTATTAATTATCGATGGTTAAAGATTGGCGTCTGGATCGCCTGAATCAGCCTGAATGACGGCAACTCGACGGACAGCGGGCCGCGCGAGGTAGGCCAGCCAAGGGGCGTGCAGTGGCGGCGGATGCGTGACGGATTTGCCATGTAGAGCGCATACTTACTTACCTACCTCGCCGAAACTGTGACATACGGTACTTGCGATAATTAATGAAAAGACGCAAACGTTGTTCGGCATTAAACCTGCCTACTCGTAAAAATCCACAAAGGCATATCAAATCCCGCCCAACGGGATTCTCAAGTAGAGAGGGTGAATGCCATTGCCTTTGAAAATATTGCCCTCAAAAATCACCCACACGGCCATCCAAAGCACCGCGATTGTCCATCCTTCGTAGTAAATTCGCCCGTACATACCACTTCACACACCAGGCCCAGAAGAAACACTTAAAAAGAGAAAAAAACAAATCTGAAGCACCTAAGCTAAAGCTAAAACTAAAACTGAAACTGAAACTGAAACTAAACCCAGAATTAATCTAAAACTCTAACTAAATTCAAAAACGGAGACTGCTTTCTACAATAGAAATACTTCTCGCCGATTGCAGTCTGTGCTCGCGTTGACGACAGTTGGCAAACTGAGGAGACCTTGGCCAAATCCCTGCGCGATGGAAACGAAAAATGTTACGAATACAAAATTCAAGATCGTCGCCTGAGTCCCTTCTGCCCTCAGCGTGCAGAATTCAAGATCCTCGCCTGAGTTCCTTCTGCCCTCAGCGTGTAGGATTCAAGATCCTCGCCTGAACCCCTTCCTACCCTCAGTGTGCAGGATTTAAGATCCTCGCCTGAGCTCCATTTAAAACCCCCATGTCATTGTCCCCAAAGACCTCCAACGTCTCTCCAACGTTTTTCGTACCACATTGATCGTGTATCGCACGTCTTTCGTACCACTTTGATCGTGCACCGAACGTGAATCGAACGGCACCGAACATGAATCGAACGCGAATCGAACGGGTATTGAACGCAAGTCGTTGAATTCATGTTCGGTGCCGTTCGATTCACATTCGGTGCACGATTAAAGTGGTACGAAAGACGTGCGATACACGATCAATGTGGTACGAAAGACGTTGGATACACGTTCCGAGTGGTGCGAAAGATGTTTGATACACGATCCGATTGATATGGTCGAGCCGATTTTGTATTGACTCAATCACGGGAATGAAATGGAAAGAGTATATGATTGTTAATTTGTAAGACAAAAGTGGATAATAAATTAAATTATTATTATTATTATTATTATTATTATTGTGACGAAGTCACGTCGCGCGAGCCGCGCGAGCGAGTGTAATCACAACAGAGCGCTAGGCCAAGTACTCGACGCGGCCACTAGGTGGCCACGGGGCCCGCGCTCTGGCTCGCTTGCGAAGATGTACCACCGCCGTATATAACAGCCGAGTCGAGCGGAATCAGGAGCTCTTGTGCTAGTGGCTTCCATGCTCTAAGCGGTACGACAAGACGCTCATTTTTAGCTCCCACGAGGTGCGTCAGTGGTCGACCATTGTCACCACTGTACCATAACCAGCCTCTTCCGAAATAGGCCGAGATTTATCTTGCGCCCTACCTCCGTCAAAGAGGTGTCTCCGCGCCCATTAGGCCAGAGCCCTATTGCACTTTGATACGATATTTTACGACTCTCCACGGACGTGCCCCATAAGGCCATCCGGAGCAGAACGTTCAAAAATCCGCATCCTATTTTTCCTGAACCGCTCGCCGAAATACCGTCGCCGCCGTGTACCGTCGCGTATGCTAAGAGACACCGCTCGAGCATCGCGCCTACACCGTAGTTACCGAACCACCACCCGCAAGAATCGTGATCGAGAAACATATGTCACTAACTCAGCACAATACAGACTTTAACAAATAAACAACTGTTAATATTAAACAAACGCATTCTTACTCATTCGCCGAACCCGGACATACCGACTGAGTCGGCATCACAATCCCTTCTCCGTTCCACCGATAATCGTCTCGCAACCGGAGACCATTACATTATTATTACATTTTATTTTTATTATATTGTATTTTTATATTGATTTTTTTATATTTTTTTTCTTATTTTATATTATATTCTTTTTATATTATATTATATTTATTACTTACTTCTATTTTAATTTCTTTCATATTTATATTGATTTTTATATTGTATTGTGGTTCATTTTATATTTTTATTGAATTTTTATATTTTTATTGGGGAGAAGTGAGAACCAAAATAGAGCAGATAAGTAAAGATATCCAAGAACAAGAAAGAGAGATGAAAATAAAAGAGTCAATGCTCCTAAGAGAATTAAGAGAGGTGGCAAGGAAACCAGGAGATAAGCCGAAATACTTATGGGGGAAAAAGAAAAAAGGAGAGGAGAATTAGAAAGGATAGGAAAATTCATACAGGGTAGTGAAACAAGGGCATGCAAATATTGGCTATCGAAAGAAGAAAGGATATGTAGGCTTTGTAAGAAAGAGGAAGAAACAGTGAAATACATGATTAAAGCATGTGAAATAAGTGGAGAGAGTGGCAGGAATTGGAAAGAGGTAATTAGCGGAACAGGGACAAACTTGGCCTTTCTACAGGATATAATAGGGAGAAGGAAAAGATGGGAAGAACAGGAAAGTGATAAAAGAAGACTCTACAATATGAAACAGATTAGGAAACACTTGTAAAATAGACAAAAATTGTTAAGACACAGCAGGATACATTAGAAGGGTAGGACTTACATTGGCAAAATCACAGGAATGAAATGAAATGAAATGAGTACATGATCGTTAAATCGCAATAAATTAAATTATCATTATTATTATTAGTATTATTATTATTATTATTATTATATTTTTTCTTTTTATAGTGTATTTTTATATTGAATTTTTATATTCTTAATATTTATTTTATATTTTTGTATTCTATTTGTATTCAATTTTATATTTTTTTCTTTTTTATATTATATTTATTATTTAATTTTATTTTCTTTTACATTTATATTGTTGTTTATATTGTATTGTATTTTTATATTTTTATATTCATTTATGTTATATTTTTTTTTATATTGTATTCTATTTTATATTTTAATTGTATGTATGATGCTTTAATGATCCCCTGAGGGTTACATTCTCCTTTACACCCCTCCTCTTTTCCTTCTCTTCTCTTTACAATTTTCTTAACCTATCCTTAAATATTATCCTTACTCCTATGCTTAGCCTAACTTAACCTATTTTAACCTATTTTACATTTAATTTCGCTTTATTTTCCCTCTATCTCGCTCTCTCGCCGCTCTCGCTGCCCCGCGCCGCCCTCTCGCCCTCGCCGCTCTCCTCTCCCTTATCTCTCTCTTATCTCACTCCTTCTCTCTTACAAATCTTACACTTTTCTTACAATTACAATTCTCTCCTCCCCCTCTCCTTTAACTCTATTCCCTCCACCATCGACTTCCACCATCACCATCGACTTCCGGCTCTTCAATCACTCCATTTGTCCTTCTCTTTCGTCCCCTATTCCCACCGTCACCTTTTGTCCATCCCCTCTCCTCTCACCCTCTCTACTTCTTTCATCCACTCTTCCCCCTCCCCCTCCTCTCCCAGCATCACTCCCACCACCTCTTGCCATCCGCCTATTTCCTCTCCCCCTCTTCTACACCCCTCCCATACGTGCTCCCATGTTTCTAACTCTCCCGCACACATTCTGCAGGTTCTTTCCTCCGCACTCAGCCAGTACCTCGCTTCTCTTACCTCATTCCCCATCCTAAACCTCATTATCCTTCTCCACCTAGCCTCAGCCCAACCTTTCTTCAGGTACGCTGGCGTTCCCGGACTCTTCACCCACTTGTACCATCCGTTGTACCTGGCCTCTCTTATCCTCTCCCACCTTTCATTTTCCTGCCTTCTCTTGTCTTCGCTCTCCATCTCCTCATATCACATTTCCCCCATTTCTCTTCTCCTTCCTATCTCCCCCATTCCTATTCCTCTATCCCCGAAAAATCGCTTTCTTTCTTCCTCCCACTTCGTCTGCCCCCCCCCTCCCTCACCGTTATCTCCTCCCAGCATCTCCTCGCTAATTCCCCTCCTTTTCCCTCCCACATTCTCCTTTCAAATCCCCAAGCCCTCTTTCCCGCCCTGGTCCTCATCTTTTCCCTTTGCACTTCTTCCCTAATCAGGTATCCCGGAGTACACCAGTCTACCCCCAACGTCCATCTCAGGAATCTTTCCTGCAATGCCTCCACCTCTTTCCACTCTCTCCACCCCCATATTTCCGCCCCGTATCCCAGCACCGTCCACACTAACCTATCCCACAACCACAATCTTCTCTCCCAATCCTTTCCAAACCTCCTCTTCCCTATTCCCCATACTTGCCTCATCACCACCCCCGCCCTTCCCACCCTTTCTCCCACGTGTGCCATGCTTCCTCCATTCCGCATCATCGTGAACCCCAAGTATCTAAATTCTTTCACTTCCTCCAGTTCTCTTCCCTTCCACCTCCATCTTACCTTTCTCCACCTTCCTCCTCCCCTTCTAAATCTCATTACCTTCGTCTTCTCCGCATTCAGCACCAGTCTTTTCCCATCTAGATACCTCTCTAGCCTCCCTATCATTGCCTCCATTTCCTTCTCCTCCTCCGCTAGCAAAACAACGTCGTCCGCGTACGCCATCCTGCATATCCTCCCCATTCCCTTCACCTGTACACCTCCCCTTTTCCCTTTCTGCAATTCCTCCTCCATGTCTGCCGTCAACAGATTATACAGGTATGGACTCATCGGGCATCCCTGTCTGACCCCCTTCGCCGTCCAAAAAGCCTCCGTTGTCTCACTGCCCACTCTCACCCTACTCTTTGTCTCCCTTAACACCTCTCCTATTCTTTTCCTTAACCCCTCCCTTACTCCCCTTTCCACCATCGCCCTCTCCAACACCTCCCGATCCACCGAATCAAACGCTGCCTTCAGGTCTACGAACATGGCAATCAACCTCCCCTTTTCCCTGCTTATCTGCCTGTGAATGACATAATTGAGCACATATATGTTATCAATTGTCCCCATGCCTTCCCTGAAGCCGGTCTGATTCGGCGGTATCATCCTCTTACTCTCCATCTCTTCCTTTAGCCTATTCGCCAACACCGACACGTAGACTTTGTACAGCGTCGGCATTAGCGTCACTCCCCTGTATTGCTCCCTTCGCTTCCCATCTCCTTTCTTTACAATCGGAATTATTATCCCTTCCTTCCACTTTTCCGGCCAGCCTTCTCCCTTCCAAACCCTGTTACATATCTTCCACACCCATTCCTCCACTTCTGCCCCTCCATACTTCCAAACTTCATTCGGTATCCCGTCACTCCCTACTGCCTTTCCGTCCTTCAACCTGCCTATTACTTTCCTGATTTCTTCCCTGCTTATCTCCTCCTCTTCGTCTCCCTCCCTTTCCCTCACCCTCCCTCTTACAACTCTTCCCTCCACACCTCCTAGCAACCTCATGAAGTATTCCTTCCACTCATCCATCCCTATTTCCTCGTTCACCCTCTTCCTTCCTTTTCTCTCCCTGTTAACCATCTCCCATACTTCCCCCTCATTTCTTATCCCTTCCACTTCTTTCTTGAACCTCTCTCTCTCCTCCTCCCTCTTTCCCTCACACAATTCATTGTACTCCCTCTTTGCCTCCTTATACTCCTTTTTTCCTCTTCTCCCCCTTGTCCATTCCCTCAGCACCCTTCTTACTTCCTTCTTTTTCCGTTCGCATTCCTCATCCCACCACCCTCTTTTCTTGAGTTCCCTCCCCTCCCCCTTTCCCTCCTCCAAGCCTTTCCTAAACTCCTTCATCCCCTCTTCCAATTCTTCCTCTATCCCCCCCCCCCTTTCCCTCCCCCCATCTAATTCCTGCTCTAAACCTCTCTCTCCCTTCCAACGTCCAGTCTCCCCTCGCCACCTTTTCTCCTTTTCTCTCCCTTCTTTTCTTCCCTCTCCTCCCCCCCTCCATCCATACTATTATGTGGTGATCTGAGTCTATTTTGTCCCCTATCTCCAGTTTTTTCACGTTCCCTTTTACCTCGCCATCCCCTATCACGTAGTCTATAACAGTTTCTCCTCTCGCCCCTGTATATGTGAACTCCCCCTCCTCGCCACCTTCCGTATTCCCATTGAATATCTCCCATCCAGTTTCC
Organism: Andrena minutula; assembly: GCA_929113495.1. Lineage (NCBI taxonomy): Eukaryota > Metazoa > Arthropoda > Insecta > Hymenoptera > Andrenidae > Andrena > Andrena minutula. Next base: position 44,759,647 of record OV815993.1, on the reverse strand, counting down.
TGCAGTCTCTCCAATAACCTCTTCCCGTCCGTGTTTTGTTTTTGTCCTTCGACTTCCTTCTACCTTCCTCCCCCGTTATTGCCCCCCTTTCTCTCCAGTCCTTGCATTAAAGTCCCCCCCCCTATAACCGTCTTTCTCCCCTCCTCTACCTCCTCCATCCATTCTTTCATTTCCTCCAGCTTCCTCTCCATGTCCCCATTCACATACGTCCCCACCACCCTCCACCTTTCTAACCCTACCCTAAACTCCGCCATCATTATCCCCTCCGTCTCCTCCTTCCCCCATATCCTTCCTTCCCCCTCCATCATCTCCTTCCTCACTCCTATTATCATCCCACCCATCGCCCTTCCCTTCTTGTTCCTTCTTTTTGCTGCCTGTGCCTCCCATCTGTACCCCCTCGGTAGTCTTTCTTTAATTCTTTCCCAGCCCTTCTCCTCCACCCAGGATTCCATTAACACTACCACATCCCAACTCTCTATCGTCCTCCAGAAGTCCCTATCCTTCTTTCCTATTCCAGCTACGTTCCAGAATCCAATCTTCCACCCCTCCTCCTCTCCCACTTCCCCCTGTCCCCTTCTTCTCCACCCCTTCTCTTTTTCTTTCTCTGTACTCGTCCTCCCCTTCACCTCCTCTCTTATCCCCCTTTTCCCTTCATACCCTCCTCCTCTTCCCCCATCCCATTTTCCTCCTCTATCCTCACCCTCCCTCGCCTGTCTCTTAAAACCTCTTTTTCCTCGTCCCATTTCCACCATTCTTCGTCAATCCTTATCCTTCCGTAGCTCACCCTTACTCTTCTACCTTTCCTTTCTTCTATCTCTGCTATTTCCTTTAACAGACATTGCATCTTCCTCTCTTTCCATGTCCAGTCGTCTGTTATCCTCACTGCCCTTCTTTTTAAATCCCTTTTCTTTTCCATCACCTCTCTTTTATTCTCCATGCTCCCTAGTTTCGCCACTATTAATCCCTCTCTCCTTTCCTTCCCCCCCACGCTCACCCATTTTACACTAGTTATGTCCACCTTTGCTCCTATTTCCTTCATGATGCTTTCCACCCCCTCTCTTACCTTCCCCCCCTCCACCTTAATACCCTTTACCACTATATTCTTTCTCCTCTCTTCTCTCTCCCTCTCCTCTAGTCTTCTCTCTAATTTCTGCATTCTCTCTATCGCATCTATTCCTACTTCTTCACCTCCCCTCCCTCCTCTCTCCAACCTACTAATCCTTTCCTCTATCTCTTTCCATTGATTCATTCTCTCCCCTCCTCTCTCAATTACTTCCAGTCTCTCTCCCAACCTCTCCAACTCTCCCCACATTTCTTTCCTCTCCTTTGCCCACTTTTCCTCTCCCCGACTGATTTCCTCCTTAATCTTCCTCATTTCCTCTCTTATCCCCCTTCCCTGTCCCTTCACTTCATCTAACCCCTCCCTCATCTCCTTCCTCATTTCTAACAACAACTTTTCCAACTCCCCCTTTCCCTCTCCCTGCCCTTTCTCTGGGAACCTTCTGGTCTTCTTACTGCTCTCAAATACCGCCTCCCCCGTTTCTTCCATCACTTCTTCTTCCCCCTCCTCCTCCTCTCTTTTTCTTTTCCACCATTCTGTTATACTACCCGTGCTGCCTGTGCTCCCTGCGCTATTCACCCTTTCCCTCCCCAGTCTCTCTACGTTTGTCGGTCTTCCCTTTTTCTTACCCTCTTCCCCCTCCCTACTTGCCTTACTTCCCCCCGCTGACATCTTCCTCAGCTCACTTCTTTTCTTTTCCTTCTTTCTCTTCTCTGCTTTCTTTCTCCTCCCTTTCTAGCTTTTCCTCTTCCTCTCTCTATATAAATCCCCCGCCTCTTTTGAATCTTCCCGCCTACCCGTTCTTTTCCCCCTGACCACCTGATGTCGCCACCTCTCTCTCGCCTTCCTCTTTCTTTCGCGCCAACGCCAACCGCCTCTCTAACCTCAAATCTACGCTCCTTTTCTCCTACTCACTTTTTGCTCTCTCTACTCACCTACCTCTCCTGCCTTTCACCCTAACTACTCTTCCCTTCTCCCTTTCACTCTCCTCACTTCTAACTTCACTCTCTCACCTCTCACTTCTTATCACTCCTCCAAATCCACTCTCTATCGCACTTGCCTGTCACCACATGCACGACCCGAACCGGAAGTCCTATATTTTAATTGTATTTTTATGTTTTTATTTGTATTATTCTATATTATTTTTCGTGTATATATATATATATATATATATATATATATATATATATATCTTAAACGTATATTACAAAAAATTTTGTTAAAAATAAATTTACTTCATAAGAATCTGACAGTGAAATTGACCCAATCGCTCCTAATATTGAATAATAAGAATTTGAAGTCCAACCAACAATTATCATAGGGTAAACACCTATTCTTAATAAATATGAAAACCCAATTTTTATTGAATATAGCAAAAAAATAATTGATAAATTAGGTCCTTTCGTACAAACAATTTATTAGATAAATATAGATTGAAAATCGATCTGGTTCACGTCGATCTGAACTCAAATCATGTAAGATATTATAAGTCTGACAGACTTAAAATTTAAACTCCTGCATTTAAATTATATCTTAATTCAACATCGAGGAATCAATCATCTTTATAACTATAGGTCATCTAACAAATGTGATAAACAGAACATGGAAGAAAGGGGAACTTTTTGGAAGAATGGAAAGAAGGAATAATAAGTCCGATGTTCAAAAAGAGGACAAAAGGGATATGATTTAAAACTATAGGGGTATAACTTTGATGGATACAAGTTATAAGATATATGCGGAAATTCTAAGGAGAAGATTAGAAGAACAAATGGAAAAATGGGATATTAAACGATACGCACATGGGATTCAGGACAAGGAGAGGAACAGTAGACGCAATAGTGGTAGTTAAAACGGCTATAGATATAGAAACCTAAAAAAAAATGAGGGAAGCTATACCTGTTTTTCACGGATATGAAGGGAGCATTTGATAGATAGAAAAGGGAAGAAATTTGGAAAAGGCTTTAAGAAGAAGGAGTAGGCGAACAACTAAGAATAAGGATATAGGAAATGTACGACAGAACTATACGCAATTTAAGAGTGAAAAAGGAACTGATAGGAAAGTTTTTAATAGGAAAGTGTGTTCGACATGGGTGCCCGTTAAGCGCGACACTTTTTAATGTCGCATTTGCAGACCTGGAAAAAAGAAATGATCAAAGAACAGGAAGGAGGAGTCCTAATAGGTTGTTACGAGCCGAGGCTGAGGGCAATGAGAATGGCGGCTGCGAGGCCGAGGATTGATTTTTGGTTGTTTGAGTTCCTTAGTAGCGGACGAACCGGGGTCTGGTATCCCCGGGAGCCGCTATAAGGAGGTTGGATGTCGTGGACGAACCGGGGTCTGGTATTCCCGGGAGCCACTAGGAAGGTAAGTTTCACGGACGAGCCGGGGTCTGGTATCCCCGGGAGCCGCTAGGAAGGTGGAAGTCGTGGACGAACCGGGGTCTGGTATCCCCGGGAGCCACTAGGAAGGTAAGTTTCACGGACGAACCGGGGTCTGGTATCCCCGGGAGCCGCTAGGAAGGTGGAAGTCGTGGACGAACCGGGGTCTGGTATCCCCGGGAGCCACTAGGAATGTTAATTTAGCCTCGTAACTTTATAATGTGATACACCTTGAGCGGTAAAGGAGTATCTATGTGGGTTTATCTCGAAGAGGAAATTCAGATAGTGATTGATTCAAATAAAAGAACTCTGATTAAGAAATAACAAATTATATTCAATAAGCTCGGTTCTTACAATTGTTTAAGAGTTTAGTTGTCGCGGTACCTAAGTCCACCTCTCGGTTTTCACGCACTGAGAAATGCGGGGGTCTCAAAGAGTTTAACAATTACAACACCTATCAGCAACACTGCGAGCTGTATGGTTTAAGTTGAATTAATACTTGAAGAAGAATGTCTCTCGATCTTACAAGCCTCTTTAGTCTAAACGTATTACACTTGAAATGAGCCCCCGAGTGTGGATTCGTGGCCCTTTTTATACGGTGAAATTCGGCTAGAAAGTAGTGGGGGCATGAGTGCCTTCATTGAATATTAGGTTTTCGGGGAAAACTTGGTTGCATCACACCACTGCAGGAAACGATGACCCCGTCGGGTCACGTGCATTCCAGGCAACCGAAAGGGTTAGAAAGTCAAAGATAAATCTGCGTACGTAACACCTCCCCCTTTAGATAAAACATCGTTTATTACGATGCTTTTCCACCTTTCGGTGTCGGAAATGCACGCGACTGAACAAAATATTACTCACTCGTGCAAAGGTGTGTTGAAACCAAACCTTCCGCGGCCTATTGCGGTGTGCGTGTGATAATTGTAGTGTACTGTGGGGCGATGTCGTGGGTGATGGGTGGCCTCAGTCTTTGGTCCTCTGGAAGGTGTCGTCTCTGCAATACCTCGTGTTGAACTGCAGTCTGCACCTTCAGCAAGTTACCAGGGGTCCAGTCCTTAATGTTTTCGTCTGTCGTAGTACCGTTTTGATCGTTCCTTAGCTCTGTTGAAGTGATCCGCTGCGGTGTTGCGGATATCTATCATCCGAGTGATTAGTTCTGTAAGATAACTCCCGTAGGTTTCTGTATTTTGGTCGACAACAAAAGTGCTGGGAAAACGAGCCATTTTTCCAAATACCAGCTCGTGTGGTGTGAAATTAGTGGCTTCGTGCACAGATGTGTTGTAGGAAAACATGGCGAATGGAATGAAGAGATCCCATTCTTCATGCGACTCCATGTAATGTTTTAAATATTCTGTAAGGACGATATGGCTTCTCTCCAAAGATCCGTTTGTTTGAGGCCTGTATCCGGGAGTAGTTAATTGTTTTATCTTGAAGATTTCAGCGAGGTGTGTCATTACTTTCCCCATAAAACTGGTTCCTTTATCTGTTAATATTGAACGAGGTGTCCCATAGATTGAAATAAAATGTCTTGCGAAAGCGTCTGCGACTGTAGTGGCTCGAATATTCGGTATTGCAACTGCGATGCAATATTTCGTGAGGCTGTCTTGCATTGTTAGAATGTAACGGTTTCCAGCGGGAGTCTCCGGAAGAGGTCCAACGCTGTCCAAAGCGATTTTATCGAAAGGCTCCAAAGGCGTATCGGTGATGATCATAGGTTGCCGTGTTTTTGCTCTAACTAATTTTTGTTCCTGACAACTCTTACATTTCCTGATGAAATCTTGTACGTCTCTTCGCATACCCGGCCAATGGTATTTTGTTTGTAGTCGATTGGATGTTTTGGTAACACCTTTGTGTCCTCCAATGAGGCTGCTATGTGCTTCCTCAATCAGTTGTTTCCTGGTGTCTTCTGGTGGATTTTGGAGATTACTGCTTGATATGGTTGACTGTGGTATGGTTGGGATGTTGGGTGGTTCCTCTTGATCCGAACTGCTATCTTCAGGTGATGAATCTTCGCAATCTATCAGAATGGTATCTATCGTCCTGGAGGTATTTGTTCCGAGAGATAAATTTTGTAAAGGGATGGATAAATTTTGTAAAGGGATGGATATATTTTGTAAAGGGGTCGTTATGTTTCTTAGAGGAATGGGTGTAGATGTAATAATTGGATTACTGAAAGTGGATGATACTGGTGAAATAGGGAGGTTGGATCCGTTTGGTACTTTCATGATTGTCTGTGAAAATAATTGACTTTGATCTGCGGGTATTAATGTAGTGTCCAAAGGATTTGAGTCATAGAAAGGATTTGAATCTGCAGTTAAAGTCCTGTCCTCCTCAATGGGTTCCTTTTCTTCTTGATTTACCGGTGCAGGTTGTATGGTTGGTAATGTAAGAGGTATTTTCCTTTTTAGCACGCTTTGTGGTGGTTTAGTTTTTCGATGCGTTTGGCGAGCAACCGATGTAGCGGCTTCATCAGAATCTTCAGAACTGGGTTCTTTGTAGTTTGGCTTCGCCTCTTGGTTTCGGCATAATGTCCTAATGCGATGTCCGATGGTGTTGGTGTCAGGGTTCGTCTTCCCCTTAGAGGTGAGAGGTAAGCAAACTGCTGTAGGGTTTCGTGCCTCCATTTCTGGGAAATTAGTAAATCTGATAGACTTAATCGGTTGACTGTGAATGACGAGTGTTTTGTGGTGGTATGAAATCTCGGCTTGTTCTTGTAGCAAAAAAGGGCTTCCTATGAGACCATCTGATGATACGGGGAGATCTTTAATAACATAGAAATACGCTGGAATGCCATTGATATGCAACGTAGTGGTTCCCAAAGTATGAATGGGCGACGGAGATAGACTCGTTATCTCTATTTTTTCTCTGGAAGTGATCTCGGTCTTATCTCTCAATACGTTAAGGGCGACCAGGTTAACGGAGGCTCCTCCGTCTATGAGGAACTCCCCTTGTCCGTTTTTCAGTTCCGGGACGTCGACTCTGACTCTCGGTATTGGCGCTTCTTTAAATAATCTTCGTTCTTCTCGTCGGTGATCCTGATTGTTATTTGGGCGATCCCTTTTAAAAATTCTCACCGGATCGGCGTTGTGATGAGCGTCCTCGTAGTTTAAAGATTTTCTTGGTCCGGCGGACGAAGTTATCGGTGGTCTAGTAATACGCTGAAATCTGTTTCTTTCCCTACAAGTCTTCCCGTCATGTCCCTTCACGCCACAATTCCAGCAGTATAATTCTTGCCTATCACTACTTTTCCCGGCGTATTTCCTATCGTGGTGATTACGTTCTTCTGTCGTGTCAGAATTATAGGATGGGGAACGTGAATCGCTCCTACATAAGGTCATAGCCGTCACGCGTTTTGGTCGTTCTTCGTATTCATTTTCCGAACTGGATGCACTACTGTCCCTAAAGTATTGCCTGCGATAACGCGAAGGAGAGGGTGACTGAGGGTACAGAGGTCGCGGCCCGTGATCCCCTTCACGATTCCGTCTTCTTCTGCGGTACTCGTCATCGTAATCTGTCGATCGGTCGTCGTAAGTTTCACGGCGATTCCTGAGGCGACGATCTATTAGGAGGACGGCCTCAATCGCATCGTCCAAATCCTTGTGTTTTTCGCCCAATGCCGCCATTCGCCACGCAACGCGTTCCGGTAATCCCTCGATGAAGTTTTCCAGTATGTCTTTCTCCATGTCCTTAGTTATTTCATCGACGTTCGCATCGTACCGATCCCGAATTGCCGCGCGGGAGCGATGAGCAAGGCGAGTAACCCGGTCGATATATCTTCTTAAAGATTCGTCACTACGAATTTTGAGTCGAGCTATTTCCCTTTGGAACTGCGCCAGATTACGTCCTGGAGCGTATCGTTTTTTAAGATATTTTAATAACTCCGACGTATCAGGAAATGACTTATCCCAAATACTAATTCTCGCAGGACCCGTGAGTTTTGTTAATACGATTGTTAGATATTCAGGCTCCGTATTTGGCGGTATCAATGCCAACCCGTTTTCTACATTTTGCGCGAAAACCGAGAGGGGTGGAGTCTCACCGTCAAAAACCGGAATTGAAGCTGCAGCGTACTGTATGCAGTTACGCTGTGTAAGTAAAGCCATTGAATTGGCCATTGACAAAGTCAGATTAGCTATATCCTCCGGAGAGGCCGAGGCTTCTGTCCCGGGCATGATTAATTAATAAAATAACGACCCGAACAGGCGTTAAAATAAAAGCGAAAGATTTTCTTTCCTTTTACAGATAATTTGATTGCTTCAAATTATCCGAACCGTTCACGGACCGTGCGTGAGGTAATTTAGTATGCAACGAGGGCAATACAAAATTAGTTGAGTCTCGTACAAGAACTCGTTACAAGACTCACAAAGAACTATAGGCGGATCACGCTGGAACCGATGTTCTAATGCGGTACTTGATATTTCTTTAGGCGTGGTTAAAGCACACTGTGAGCAGATTATGCTACCATCGACCAAGGTTGTAGCCCAACCTTTAATACAAATGTTCTCGCGATATTCCGGCCTAACTCTAACAGACCTTTTCGGACGCGGGGCCGTAAGATTTGAATCGTGCTGAGAACACATCAAAATCTGAATAATCAGCTAAGAGAATAAATCCCACCGCTGTCACCAATTTGTTACGAGCCGAGGCTGAGGGCAATGAGAATGGCGGCTGCGAGGCCGAGGATTGATTTTTGGTTGTTTGAGTTCCTTAGTAGCGGACGAACCGGGGTCTGGTATCCCCGGGAGCCGCTATAAGGAGGTTGGATGTCGTGGACGAACCGGGGTCTGGTATTCCCGGGAGCCACTAGGAAGGTAAGTTTCACGGACGAGCCGGGGTCTGGTATCCCCGGGAGCCGCTAGGAAGGTGGAAGTCGTGGACGAACCGGGGTCTGGTATCCCCGGGAGCCACTAGGAAGGTAAGTTTCACGGACGAACCGGGGTCTGGTATCCCCGGGAGCCGCTAGGAAGGTGGAAGTCGTGGACGAACCGGGGTCTGGTATCCCCGGGAGCCACTAGGAATGTTAATTTAGCCTCGTAACTTTATAATGTGATACACCTTGAGCGGTAAAGGAGTATCTATGTGGGTTTATCTCGAAGAGGAAATTCAGATAGTGATTGATTCAAATAAAAGAACTCTGATTAAGAAATAACAAATTATATTCAATAAGCTCGGTTCTTACAATTGTTTAAGAGTTTAGTTGTCGCGGTACCTAAGTCCACCTCTCGGTTTTCACGCACTGAGAAATGCGGGGGTCTCAAAGAGTTTAACAATTACAACACCTATCAGCAACACTGCGAGCTGTATGGTTTAAGTTGAATTAATACTTGAAGAAGAATGTCTCTCGATCTTACAAGCCTCTTTAGTCTAAACGTATTACACTTGAAATGAGCCCCCGAGTGTGGATTCGTGGCCCTTTTTATACGGTGAAATTCGGCTAGAAAGTAGTGGGGGCATGAGTGCCTTCATTGAATATTAGGTTTTCGGGGAAAACTTGGTTGCATCACACCACTGCAGGAAACGATGACCCCGTCGGGTCACGTGCATTCCAGGCAACCGAAAGGGTTAGAAAGTCAAAGATAAATCTGCGTACGTAACAAGGTAGAAGGAAAATTTGGACAATTTCATACGCGGATGATGTTGTGTTAATGGTAAATAATGCACAGGGGCTGAAAAATTTGATAAAGAGATTCGAGAGATACATAAATAAGAAATGCTTGGAGTTAAATGTGCAAAAGTCTAAGAAAATGATATGCAGGAAAGCCGGAGGAAGAAGAAATGAGGAAAGATTTCGTTGAAATTAAGAAGAAAGAGAAAGAGTAAGAGAACTTGAATATTTAGGTTATACAGTGAGAGAGAGAGAGAGAGAGAGAGAGAGAGAGAGAGAGAGAGAGAGAGAGAGAGAGAGAGAGGGGGGGGGGGTATGACGAAATAGAAAAATTGCAGACGGAATACTGTTACGAGCCGGGGCTGCGGCAAGGTGAGAGGCCGGCGACAGCGGTATTTCCCAAGGAATACGGATATGAATTTGTTAGTTAGGTGCGCGGACGAACCTGATGCGAAATCAGGGAGCCGCTAGGAGGGTGAAACGTCGTAAACGAACCCGATGCGAAATCGGGGAGTCACTAGGATAAAGTTCACAGACGAACCTGGTGCGGAACCAGGGAGCTGCTAGGAGGTTGGACTATTTACAGACGAACCTGATGCGAAATCAGGGAGCCGTTCGGAAGTTGGTAGACTTACAGACGAACCTGATGCGAAATCAGGGAGCTGTAGGATACGGACGAACCTGATGCGAAATCAGGAAGGCGTAGGAGGGGTGGGTTTCGTGGACGAACCCGATGCGAAATCGGGGAGCCACTGAGTTGGAGAAGATGACTTGCTTTGGTAAGAGGTGCGAACGAACTCGATGCTAAATCGGGGAGTCGCGGGAAATGTTAGTAATGCCTCGTAACTCTTATTTAAAACTGATACAACTCGAGCGGTAAAGTTGTATCTGTGGGTGAGTGCTACTAATATTATAAGGATCGCTGCGTAACAGATGGATTTAACCTTTAGAGGGCCGGGCTGGCCACCATAGTGGCCACCTAGGAATTCGGATACTTTGCTAGCCATTTTGGTGCTATATATGCATAAATTTTAAGTAAATAAAATTTACAATTTCAATGAAAAATCCCGGCCCTCTAAAGGTTAACGAAATCGACTCGATTTACAAGTGAACACCATAAGTATATTGAATAGATAATTCATACAAATGTAAGTGTCGCGATTAATTAGTTAAATAGAAAGTGTGTTTTACCACTGGTTGCACAGTGTTGACGCCCTGGCGATGCGGGGCGTGCGAGTGGCTACTTTGATTCCGACGGAGATTTTAGCCCGATCTTACTTGATAACCGACTCTGTACGAGCGTGACACGACGTGACGTTACGCGTGACTCTATACTTTTGAAACGACGAGGGTAGAAACCAAAGGGTTTATATAGTCCCAAAAATGAGTGGGGGTTCGTTAGGAATTTCCATATAAGGAGATTCTTCGGAGTCGTCGTCGTGTCACTCCCGTTCCCATGGTCGCGATCCAGATGGTCGAGATCATGACCCCCAGTGGTGTTTGATAAACGAAAGGATTTTTGGGCGTTTTCCCTTCGCAGACGCGAGCTCGAAAGACGGTTGAGAGCGACGTATGGGAACATTCCACCTACGTAACAATACTTACGGTGGATAATGAAATTGGAGAGATCAACACCAACATACTGGCTGTTAAAAGAAACATGAAGAGAAAGAAATTAAAAATGTGAGTAAGGGAAATGAACTTTGAAGAGAGGTTAATAAACTCGGAAGAAGGATAGGAAGAACGTGGGAGAAGATTAATGAGAGGAAATGAAGTAACGAAAAGGGAAAGAATAAGAATCAAATTCTAGGACTGGAGAGGATGGTCAAATGAAGAATGGAAAGGAAGAAGAAGAAGATTAAATGGGGAAGATGTGTGAACCAAAATAGAGCAGATAAGTAAATACATTCAAGAACAAGAAAGAGAGAGATGAAATTAAAAGAGTCAAAGTTCCTAAGAGAATTAAGGGAGGTGGCAAGGAAACCAGGAAATAAGCCGAAATACTTATGGGTGAAAAAAAGAAAAAAGGGAGACGAGAATTAGAAAGGATAGGAAGATTCATAAAGGATAGTGAAACAAGGGTATGCAAATATTGGCTAATGAACGAAGAACGGATATGTAGGCTTGGTAAGAAAGAGGAAGAAACAATGAAACATGTGATTGAAGCATGTGAAGGAAGTGGAGAGAGTGGGAGGAATTGGAAAGAGGTAATTAGAGGAGAAGGGAAAAACTTGGCTATTCTACGGGAGATAATAGGGAGAAGGAAAAGATGGGAAGAACAGGAAAGTGATAAAAGAAGATTATGCAACATAAAATAGATTAGGAAACACTTGTAAAATAGAAAAAATTGTTATGACCCAGCAGGATACATTAGAACGGTAGGACTTACATTGATACAATCACGGGAATGAAATGGAAAGAGTATATGATCGTTAAATTGTAACACAAAAGTGGATAATAAATTAAATTATTATTATTATTATTCTTATATTTTTTCTTTTTATAATGTATTTTTATATTGAATTTTTATATTTTTATTTTTTATTTTTATATTCTATTTATATTCTATTTTTATATTATGTTTTTCTTTTTTATTTTCTTTTATTTTATTATTTTATTTCCTTTTATACTTATATTGTTTTTCATATTGTATTGTATTTTATATTTTTATATTTGTGCTTGTATTATTCTATATTATTTTTTTGTAATCATATATATATGTGTGTCTTAAACGTATATTATTTCTCAATTTTATTCACTCATCATCCTCCTTCTCTCTTTGCCACCTAATTCTGAGATTCGACGTTTCCGAAAAAAGTATTATATTTTGTTCGTGCCTTCATCTCGCTGCCAAATGATATCATCCCGCGCGGCTGCTCTAGAGGAGTCAAATTACACACGATCGTGCGATACGCTGCAACGTTAAATCAGAACGCTTTAACAACTTGTTAGCTTTAGAATGCTGGCTACATAATGGTTCGGAAAAAAATATGTCTGTTTGCTACATAATAGTTCGGTATATATCGGTGATTAAAAAATTATTATTTCTCTGTGTTGGGGAAAAATTTCCATCACATATTGGTATGGAAAAATATCGGAATAAATCGGAACGCTTTAGAATACTGTTAGCTTTAGAATAAAATGTGATTCTACTCTCAATCATATTGTGGATGATGCTCGTAGTAAAAAATGTTAAATTATATTCTTTTAATTTTATGATTTGTAACAATATATATCATAAACGTATATAATTTCTCAATTTTATTTACCCATCATCCTCCTTGCCACCTAACTTTAAGATTTGCTGACGCTGCATAATTCTTTCTATGATTCGCGCTGCCAAGTGACATCACCCTGCACGGCTGCTTCAGGGGACTCAAGGTACACGCGATCGCGCGAGACGCTGCGACGTTAAATCGGAACGCTTAATACTGTTGGCTTTAGAATAAAATGCGATTGTACCACCAAGTATTGCTGTCTCTTTTCCACCTCCAGAATTTTAGCTTTAAAATGCATGCTCCGTCTCTTATGTAGTGGTGTCTCTTTCCCTCCTAGAATTTTAACTTTAAAGTAATGCTCCGTCTCTTTCCCTCGAAGACGCGGTGTCAAAAAACGCCGATCTTTCCCGACATCGTGCGATAAAAATAAATTATTTCTCTGTGTTGGAAAAAAAAATTTTCTAGAACAGTCCCCACCCTGGGTTAGGTCTGAAAAAATTTTCGGGTGGGCCAAGTTCTGAAAGAGATTTTTTTCGGGGGTCAATGCCTCCCTCTGAAAAATTTCCGACGGTGGGTCCGGTCTGGAGAGGCCTCCGCGGCGGCTCGGCCCGGAGTGATCCCCTCCATCATCGCGGCTTCCCCCACTCCGCGGCTCGTGCGCGCGCAACCGGTCTTTCTCTCCCCACAGGCTCCGCGCCCGGGGTTCCCTCCGCCGCGCTCCCCCGCGCGCCCTCAGTTCCCCCCGCCCCCGCGCTCCCGTCAGCACACCCGGGTTAGAACTGTCCTAGCTATACTACTCTACGCGGTAGGCAACTGCGAGTGTACTACGAACGTACGAACAAGCAAATTAGCATGCATCGAAGGAAACCGCGTTACACTTTTGTTTTAAAGCAGAATCTTAAATAAGAATTATTTGAAGTAAGAGGACAAGAAATACGTAAATGCCGTTTTTAAATAAGGCATAAACAAGAAGGTAATGCAACAGAAAATGTACGACATGTGATCGCAATTCGTTATTGAGGTAAAAATCCGTAGTTTAATAACGGCCAACACAACTAAATTTAAAAAATAATATTAGGTGTACGAATAAATTCTTTCCGACTGGATTTACATAACCAGCACCTACAAACCTACTAAATTTCTATCGCGGTGGTATTCATAAGTTGCCAGAAAAATGGCAAAAAGTAATTAACAATAATAAAATTATTTCGATGATAGGGTTGTTTTCATATTTTTTAAATCGAACTGTTATTGTACCCTAAAATCTGAAAGAATTTATTTCCACACCTAATAATCACCAATAAATTAAATAAAACTCACCCATTCGGATATTCCTTTCCTTCGTTTTCGGAAACCTGTGTCACTGGGTCACTGTACCGATCCTGATTTATGGTAGGGTAGCGCCCAGTGCTCAGCTGATCGCAGGTATTCGCAGGACACCACCCGAAGGTATGGATCGTAAAGTCAAGTGCGTCCGGGTTGATGTACCGAATATTCACTTCACTGCACTGATACTAACACTGATCATTTAGTTTATTTTTCACGGAACGTGTTGTTCCTACGTTATAAAAATTGGGGGCCCCAAAAGGGGCCGCGCGTACAACCAGGAACCAGAACATCGCGTAATACTCTTCGGCTGTACTATTACCCCCAAGTAGTTCCTCTCGTTCCATTATGAGTTTACTCCCACCAGGACAAGAGGCTTTAAGTAAAAAGAAGCCAGCACATTTTCGAAACACACGTGTTTTGCAGAAGTGCAACGAACGAACCATCCTACACTTTCACAAAAGCCCGCGCTCCGTCCCTTTAGTGCCAATGTACCCATTGCTTAGAGATAGTCAGTAGACACCACGTGTTTCGGTTCGAAAGGGTCCGAAGAGACGAGAAACAGAAAGTTCTCGAATTGTTATAAAGAAGAAAAGGCATACCATTCCTCTTTCCGTTTCCCGATGCCCTGAGTTCACGTTTGCTACGAGGCGGAACCAGTTAAGCCATAAATTACCCAAAACTGTAGTAAATCGTTCTCTACCAGCCTGATTAATTTTGGAGAAGTAGAAAATAAAGAGTATTATCCAAAATCAATACGCCTCGCGAAGAGACACAGGAAGAGAAGGGGTAGTCCGCTGAGTGCGCGTAGTCCCGCCTGCTTCGTCCTACCTTCAAATTAAAGACGGATCCCTTATCTTTCGTGTCTAAACACGCGCTCGAATTTCAAAACAAAAGCACACGTCGACGTATTCCGTGCGAGAGATGGTGGGCCTTGAGGTCCGATTGGCCTCAAACTAACTAATCAGGCCTGCATCCCTCCCAAATGGCCACTGTCCTGAAGAGGTCCTCTTCACAGCAATATCTCCTCCCCAAGACCCACCATCTCTCGCACGGAATACGTCGACGCGTGCTTGTGTTTTGAAATTCGAGCGCGTGTTTAGAGACGAGATATAAGCATAATGGAACGAGAGAAACTACTTGGGGGTAGAGGATGTTGCTTGGGGAAAAAATCCTGTCAGTTAGCTAGTAACGTCATCCCAGAAATGTACTCAGCCGAAGAGTATTACGCGATGTTCTGGTTCCTGGTTGTACGTGCGGCCCCTTTTGGGGCCACCAATTTTTATAACGTAGGAACAACACGTTCCGTGAAAAATAAATTAAATGATCAGTGTTAGTATCAGTGCAGTGAAGTGAATATTCGGTACATCAACCCGGACGCACTTGACTTTGCGACCCATACCTTCGGGTGGTGTCCTGCGAATACCTGCGATTAGCTGAGCACTGGGCGCTACCCTACCATAAATCAGGATCGGTACAGTGACCCAGTGACACAGGTTTCCGAAAACGAAGGAAAGGAATGTCCGAATGGGTGAGTTTTATTTAATTTATTGGTGATTATTAAGTGTAGAAATAAATTCTTTCAGATTTTATGGTACAATAACAGTTCGATTTAAAAAATATGAAAACAACTCAATCATCGAAATAATTTCCATTATTATTAATTACTTTTTGCCATTTTTTTGGTATCTTATGAATACCACCACGATAGAAATTCAGTAGCTTTGTACTGATTATGTAAATCCAGTCGGAAAGAATTTATTCGTACACCTAATATTATTTTTTAAATTTAGTTGTGTTCGCCGTTATTAAACTACGGATTTTTACCTCAATAACGAATTACGATCACATGTCGTACATTTTCTGTTGCATTACCTTGTTGTTTATGGCTTATATAAAAACGGAATTTACATATTTCTTGTCCTCTTACTTCAAATAATTCTTATTTAAGATTCTGCTTTAAAACAAAAGTGTAACGCGGTTTCCTTCGATGCATGCCGACTTGCTTGTTCGTACGTTCGTAGTACAAGCGCAGTCGCCTACCGCGTAGCCAACGCTATCACGGGAGCTCGAGCGGGAGGCGCGCGCTCTGATTGGTCGGGGTTTTTTGTTAATATCTCCTTAACGAAGCTTCGGACAATATTTCCGCTAAGGAAAAAGTTGTTTCAAATCACCCCCTGAATTACCCCTTCCAAGGAACTCTGACATTTTTGGGACACCCTGTATATTTAATGTTTAGTAAATCACCTCACTTGGGGCAAAACCGGGTTCTATGTATTAGTCCAGTGACATTAGGATCTGTTTTCGGAATAAATCCCATCAAGCTAAATTTTGGTATGGGCTATTATTTGGTCGTTTTAAACAATATGTCAAAAGTCCCCATCAATCCGACTGCCGCTAAAAATTTTACAGAGGGTTGAAGAAACAACTGTTTTTGCGAATATCTCGTTATATAGCAGTTTTGCGACAAAAACAGTTATTATCAAATTTATAGCTTAGGAAATTCTCTACAAAAAAGGTGTTATGAGTTTTTTTCGTAGCAGTAATGAGAACGTCAGCATCAATATTTTAATAGGTACCCGCTATTACCCACACCTATGGGGTAAAACCGGGTATTTGCATACTTTCGGAAAAACATGTTTTCCTGTGAGCCAAATAGGTTTTTCATATAAGAATTCTCATTTTCAGATTCTGTAAGGTCCAATTAAGATTTCTAGCGGTGTCCAAAGTTTATTTTGCCCTCTGACTTTATGCTAGCAGGAAAAATAGGTAATTCTGAATAGTTCTTTGCAACGTTAATTTGGAAGAGACCAGTCCAAAATTCTCGAAGCTCGGACATCACCGCTGTCTAGCGGTCGCTAGCAGCTCTTCGAACGCCAGGACGGTGCATGGTTGTAGTGGAATGCGTCCGTGAGGCGGTGTTGCCATTTTACAAGTTCTCGCGTGCGCGGGTTGTAGGATTAAACGATGACCCTGTATATATATGTTTCTGAGGCAAAATTTAGCTGGCTATAAGGTAAGTGTGTTACTTTATGCTTTTGTAAATAATGTTTCGGGCAGTGTTCATATGATTGTAGTGAGACAAGAAGGGGCATGATAGGCTAATGAAAATGAGCGTTACCGCATCATGCCCCTCAGAAACCTAGATATAAAAATCAAAGTTTCTCATTGTTCCAGGATGGTTAGAAACTACAAACGTAAGACGGACTGTGGAAAATGAATCTATTCTATTAATTAGTCCAAAAGAACTGATTCTCGTGCCAATTACAGAGCAAAAGACTCGTATGTTATCATAAAATTTACCTTGAAAAGTTATATTATTAAAATTTTTTGGTATAAAATAGTTTTGGGTATTTTTCACCCACTCTCTGCTTTCCGGACAACCGTTAGGCGTCCGTGAAAATCGGCAGAAGACAACCAGCCGTCGAGCGAGAGGCTTCGCTCAAACGGTTCTACACCACAAATTGTGTGATTTTGTTATTCATCATCTTATTGTAAATAAACAGTCATTGTTATTGTTAATCGTGAACAATAATATTCACTTCACGTTCCACTCCTACAATTATATCTCATTTTAAAGTAACAATAATTCTTCGCTGAGAGTATCTTCACTTTCTTACAATTAGTAACCGCATGGATAACGAATACCATAATAACCATAAGCCAGCGACTTAAACATTTTCTATGATTTAAATTTTAACGAAGTAATTAGGTTGAAAACTAACACTGCCAAGGAATTTCACCCAATTGACAATTTCCGAATTTGATGAAACTTGGCATATGAGTAGGTATTAGGAAATTTTACACGTGTATTATTGTTATCAGCTGAAATTGATAGGATGGGGATGAAAACTGCTACCAAACTTGAAATTTTTCATCCCTTGAACATGAATTTCAGCGGATAAAAAAATCCGTGCCTAATATTCCTTAACACTCTGCCAATATGATAAGTTCTATCAAAATCGAAGAAAAAAATTTAACCAAAACGGTTATTGTTTAATTCTTCAGCGATATGTACGAACCATTGTATACATTCCTAATTTATATAAATTACTGTTGAAAATTTTATAGTATGTATTCAAATTATTAGAGCATCAGTACGCAATGATTACACTTCAATAGGTAGGTTTTTATTCAGAGTAGAATAGAATCGACCACGTTTAAGGAATGTGAAAGTAGAGGCAATTTGATTGCGTAATAAAATATTGCACCTCACACGAGTAAATGTTAAGGTGTTAATTATACAAGTTAAGGCATATGTCGCTGGACGTACCGGTTATTTGAGAGCCGGGGCCATATTTCGACGACGACCCTGTGAATGTATAGGGGCTCTTATCTAACGGCTGTGACCTTGCTTGACCGTGATTTGGCTCGTTGGCCCGATTTGGTTTCACACAAGTATCCACCGGTGCTCCATCAGGGAAACTGTATGCGAAAAGTGCACAGAAAGCCACGACTAACGTGCCAATAACTATGTTTCTCATAGTCAAACTCATTCTTCGTTCTCCAAGTTCTTCCTGCGCTCGTCACCTTCAATTCGATATTAATACAAATTTGAGAAATGTTAAAAGATCTCGCTTAAAGGCACAACGGACAAACGAATAGGTATATAATTGGTATGAAAATCAAAGCGATTAGATATTAAATAGCTTGTGTTTGTTCATTGCAATTAATTTGCGAAATATTGGTTCTAGTACCGACAATTTCATTTCAACACCATGAACATATATTAGATAAGAATTAGAATGAAAATCGAAAGAGTCAAATGACACGTGTCTACACCTTCTTCGCCAGTATTAAGGGTGAACACCACTGTGACGGCCGGGAAAATGAGCCCATATTTAAGATTTTTTTTAGGAATAACTTACAGTTTTCATCTAAAATTGTTATTACCTTTCTTTAGTACGATGTCTTAAAAGTCTATGAAAATGAATAGAAAAATATGCATAGATTCTCATATTCAGTTAATCTTCTAGACCCTTTACAACAAAACATAGGTCGCTTATCGAAAGGGTATCTTTGAAACGGCAACTTTGAAATCAATATTTTTTTAAATATAATCTATATGAGTGTAATTTCTGGTGTGCGTACCGCAAAAAAAATATTTTTGTAAAAATGGTGCGCTTTAGAAGAAAAAGTTTCTAAAAAGGATAGCTTTTCGATCGTATTTAAAAAAATATGTTTTCGATCTAAAAATCGATACGCACGTCTAAAGATAATCTTTGTTTAAAGATTCTGTCAAAATTTCAAGCCGACCGGATAAATATTGACAGAGTTATTGATTCGATGAGTTAGAAAAATGTCGTTTCGAGAAAATCGCATTTAAAGTTTTACTTGTAATTCGTTTGTAACCGGGATGCGTTTTACAAAATGCACTATATCTTCGTAAATTCTTCGAATATCGACTTGAAATTTTCAGAGAGTATTTTTGAAGAGTCAAACATTAAGAAAGTGATAAAAAGAATCGAAATTTGTTTAACTTTCACAGTGGTGTTCCCCCTTAATTCAAGGGATAGGTACTGGTCAATGTGAAATCAACGTACTGACATTTAAATTTGGTATCATCAACGCCACGTGCACGTATGTAAGTAAGATGCATTAGGGACATTCCACGTGAAATCGGACACTTTTTGGAGTAACATTTCGGATGTGGCTCAAATTTGAATATGTTGTAGTCTTTAGGGATGTATAAACATATCTCGAAAGATTTTTGAAAATTTTGAAAAATGTCGATTTTACAGTTGTTTGAAGGTAAGTGCTAACTTTTTTTTAATAAATTGTAACTATGTAAGTAGTAAACGGATGGAGATCAGGTTTACGGTGATTTGTAGAGAAGACATTGAAGTTTTAAGAAAAGGTATTTCAGTATTAAAAAAAAAATTTGAACCTTTTTGTGCAATTATTATAAACAAATGCAGTTATTTTTAACATCAGGTGCGATTTTGAAAATCTGGAAAAAACAGAATATAGTTCTATCCGTTCCCTTCATGGTCTAATTATCAAAAATATGGACATATTAAAATTGGCGTTGTAAAAATTACCGACAGTGCCCAAATCTGCGTCAAATCACACCGGCTCGACTGGCTGAGCCGTGCGGTGCTCGCAGCGGCCAAACGGCTATATCTGCTATTCTTATACAGTGTTCTCGAATATGGTAAGTATTTGTAAAAAACTGAAGAAGGAAACCTTTTACTGTTTTTTATACAAAACATAATACGCTAACTCAATTTTTGGTGTTGGCAATATTTTCCTAGAAACGAAGGTAAGCCTCAGTTTTTTAAATGGAATGCTATATATTTGATTATCCAATATGAAAGCGACTGTCAAGACAAATTCAAACATATGGTATACTATGACCGTCAGGGCTACACATGGCTAGGAATAAAATAAATATATCGAACTATCTATCTAGGAGATAGAATTTCATCTTTCATTCCTAACCATGTGTAGCCTTGAAGGCCATAGCATACCATATGGTTGAATATGTCTTGACAGTCGCTTTCATATTGGATAATCAAATATATAGCATTCCATTTAAAAATCTGAGGGTCACCTTCGTTTTAACGAAAATATTGCCAACAAGCATATGGTTATACATCCCTAAAGACTACAACATATTCAAATTTGAGCCACGTCCGAAATGTTACTCCAAAAAGTATCCGCTTTCTCGTGGAATGTCCCATTAGCGAAAACTGTAATTGAGGGCTCGGATGCAATAAGGGGACTAGCGCTCGAAAATGGGAAAAATTATTGTCCAAACGCTATGAAATATTGGAAAGTGTTGTACAGCTCGTCGCGACACACATTTTTTTCTATTTACAGTTCGTTTATTGAATTGTTACTATTCGAGCTAAAAATTATAAACAAAAAAATTTTCATCGTCCAAAATCATTATTTTTTTAAACATAAATGTGATAACTTGAGTAAATATTAAGGGATCGTTATGAGACTTGAAACATAAAACTCAGAAAATTCTACCGAAGCCGTAAAATATATGCACAAAACCTTTATGTTAAAAAATGTAATAATATTTAATTAAAAAGTAATACTGGAAATAACCCATGCTTTTCAACGTTCGCCGTTAAAAAGTATCGAGGCAATTTTGAGGTACGTATAACTAGCAGCGACGAAGATTTTCATGAATTTTCACACTGATTAATAAATAATTGTAAAAGATATGATGATATATATAAATCTCGTGCACCACTAACAGTCAGCACCCGCGTATAATGCGCTACTTAGCAGTTTTAGCACTCGCGTTGACTGTTATATCTTCTACAATTATTTATTAATCAATGTGAAAAGTGGTGAAAATCTTCCTTGTATAGGAAAAACTTTGTCGCTGCAAGTTATACGTACCTCAAAATTGCCTCGATACTTGTTATCTGCGAATGTTGAAAAACATGGGTTATATCCCGTATTACTTTTTAATTAAATATTATTATATTTTTTAACACAAGGATTTTGTGCATACTTTTTACGGCTTCGCTAGAATTTTCTGAGTTTTATGTTTCAAGTCTCATAACGATCCCTTAATATTTATTTAAGTTATCGCAATTTATGTTTAAAGAAATAATGATTTTGGACGATGAAAAATTGTTTGTTTATAATTTTTAGCTCGAATAGTAATGATTCGATAAACGAACTGTAAATAGAAAAAATGTGTGTCGGGACGAGCTGTACAACACTATATTTTTTAAAATTCAGTTTATCAACATTTAATTTTCCAATATTTCTTAGCGTTTGGACAATAATTTTTCCCATTTTCGAGCGCAGTCCCCTTATTGCATCCGAGCCCTCAATTGCGACCAATAGGATTAAAATTCCAGTGTCTTTTGCTTATTCACCGAGATTAGTTTAGCAAAATTATAATTGTGGTAGCACTAGTTCTGCTTCGAGATCTTGAAAACCTAATAATTGTGATTAAACTCTTAATCTATGAAATTATTAGATGTCAAATTTGATCACGAGGATTAGTTTACAAAGCATTACTACGCTCAAGGAGAACGCATTGACTCTATTTCTACATCATTTTTCAAAAAGCACTTACTATAATCGAATGAATAAAAATAGGCGGAATTTGTAGCTATCGTGTTACAGGTGAAACTGCTCGAAAGAAACTGCACCGGCCGATCTCCTGAAAGTAAGTCAAACGTGGTAAAATCCCACCATGGGATCATAAAAGGCAGGCTGAATTCACATTTGCTAATTGTTACTTTCACTTCGATCCCTTCGTCAATGTTACGACTGAGTATACGTTACGTTACGGCATGTAGGTTTCTGTAAATCTCATCATTTTCACGACTGCATTTTTCTAAGTTTTACTTATGTACTAAAACATCACAAAAATGTCTATATTATAACTTTCAGTCGATGTGTTTGTGAAAATAGAGTTACGACGTAAATCGTTTAAAAACGTTAGAAACGTTTTTGCAGGACATATCGCATTTCTTAATTTGAAACAAATATGGATCAAAGAAGAACAAACAGTATCAAACATATATAGGTACACATTGGATGTAAGTATCGAACAAAATAAATTGAATTGTGGAATATAACTGTAGATTATCGTAGATAAATTATCGGTCATTACTCATTTTTATATAATTATGCGAGTCGTGATACGAATAGGTAAGTATGTAATATCGTCAATAATATTGATTCCATCCTTCAATTATAACACTATCCCCCATATAAAGTTATTACATCGAATGATATAATTAATATTCGGTTATTAGTATAAAAGAAGTATAGTATACCTATGTAGGTGCGTATAGTATAGATGAAGAAAATTCACTAAAAGTTAAAAAATAATTTAATCCCTTATTTAATCTACGACTCTCATATCTTTTAAGTCGGCACCGAATTTACACAGGGCAAATGATGAGGCACCGACTTAAAAAATATGACAGTCGCAGATTAAATAAGGGATTAAATTATTTGTTAATTTTTAATGAATTTCTATTCTTTCAGGTCGATTTTAATTTTTTTTTATTTTTTCTTTTTTTAGTTTTATATATATTGACACAACATACTTAAGAGATATACGTGTACGTACATAAAATAATAATAATTACGTGATAATAGTCTTTATTATTAACCAGAACTCGCAAAACATTGAGCCAATATTGATGCAGTCTATGATGGGACCACCGAGGCATCGCCCTCTTTCGAATAAAAAAAAGACCACCAAAATCGGTCCACATGCTGAGGAGTTATGCGGGGACGAAAATTAAAAAAATTAAAAAAATATATACGGGCTGAATCTATAACCTCCTCGTTGTTGAAGTCGGTTAAAAATTGATTAAAAAAGATTCTGAATTCTGATATAAGGTAGATGTCCCCATTACCGACCGCGTCCCCATTAGTGACCAATTATTCATTTATTATTGTTTACTAGCATGCCCCGTCTGGACTCGCCCGAGATATTCGCGTGACTGATTCGTGTTTATTAGAATTAATTAATATCGTTTACGGAAATGAAGTATTTTGAGAAAAAAGCTTAATTTCTTCATAATATTTCGGAGAAGATAACATTCTTGGTATAATGCTTTTCTGACATTAGGATGAATTGTTCTTGCGCATCCTATTTTAGCTTCTCGTAAGTTAACATACCTAGTAAATTCCTGGATCATAATTGAATGCAAACCTTCCGGTAACATTCACTCTTATGTGTCCAGGTTTTATATTCCGCGTTGCTCGGCGTGTTTCCACAAACATCTCCGATGTTTAAACCTTTATAACAGCTAAACTATACGAGATACAACAAAATGTATTCACACTCTTTTACTCTACTGGTGGTCTCCAATGTATGTATTTGCAAAATTATGGAATCTTGCAACTATTAGTTTAGCGTATCGACATGTTAACTTTGACGCATTATTACTGCAAAATGGAGACAGATCGAACACTATGGCATAGGACTTTTATGTTCCATTGGACCTCCCCTACCACCCCCTAAAGTATTGCTACGTATACCGTTACACCCTGTATAAAACAGAAAGCGTGTGTGGTTTTTCTGTCGCCTAAGAACTTTCAAATGGTAAACTCAGGGATCACGAAATGTGTCCCCCAGCTCATTATACCTACATAATACAGATGGACGTGGCTATTTAAAAAATAAATAAATAAAAAACGTACTTTTTTTTATAAAATCGAAATCATAATTTCGGGTGAAGCCGAGTAGCATAGCTAGTATTTGCATACGTCGAGCAGGAGCGGATTATCTTGACAAATTTGATCGCACTCGGGGCATAAGTAAGATCTACAGGGGGTACAGTTAATCTGCAACAGCACTTTTTAACTAGACGATCATTCTAACATCTATGTCCGCGGTAATCCACTGCTCTAGCGAGAAAGCGCTCGAGAAGCTTCGTCACCTAGTGGTAACATCGCGGTACTGCTACGGGCAAGGTATGGCGCGAGCCGAATACAAAACAGCCCTACACATGAAATGTTTACATCTAGAGATGCGGTAGCGTCTCGACGCCAAGTACATGAAAAACACCCGGTATATGTCGATGTCGCTGCCGTGTACCTTTACTCGTCGCGGAGACACTCTAACCTAATTCTGACATTTATACATTAATATCTCATCACGCCTGCAATATTTTCTAAATTTAAAGACATTTTTCTTATGTAAACCGCATATTAGCTTTCGAATAAGACCAATTTCAATAAAATCGGTCCACGCATGACAGAGATATCGTAATATCATGTCATGGATCAGTCGGAAACGGTAAGAAATAAATTCTTCTTGTTCTTCTGATTCTCCAGTCGAAATTTTTGTCGACATAATACGTATACGCGTTGCACGCACACCTTCACTACTAACACATGTTTCGGTCGTCGACTCTCGGGATCGTCGTCCATCTTTGTATGCATATTTATTTTATAACCTACCAAGTGCTAAGCGTCAAAAAGTAAGTTGTCCGATTTGAAATGTCACGAGTTTTTATACATTACATAGGAGACTGAATTATTGTCTCAATTAATAAGGTAAGTCGCCAAAATTTTTTAATAGACTTTTTATGTAAAATCACAGATTTGGAAGTTGTTCGAAGAAGGTTCGACAGAAATGCATCTTTCTCATAAGTTTCTGGAAATTTGGGTAAAGTTGTCGAAGAGCTACCTGTCACCGATCTCAATGAGGTTTAAATATGTTGTAGAAGTTAACATTCTGAACAACTTTTTCCTTTGCCGAAAATGGCGGTCAGCTCTAGTTTCCGAGATATTCGCAAAAAAATATACTATTTGCATTAGACTTTTTGGCGGTTCGACGAGAGTAATTATGGAATATATCAGTATTTTGTAAACAAAATTTCAAAAAAATGTAATGAAAATCAATTATGTGTATCGGGATCAAAATTGTAAGAATGATTTACTGTTAAGTGTTTATAGCCTTCGTTGCGAAGGCAATTGTATGCCATCCATCAATCAGACATAATAGTTGTCCCTGGATGTATCCAAATATGTTGTAGAAGTTAACACTCTGAACAACTTTTTCCTTTGCCGAAAATGGCGGTCAGCTCTAGTTTCCGAGATATTCGCAAAAAAAAATCCACGGTGGACTCGAGGTGGTCGGTCGCCGGAGGGATTTGTTATAATTCTGGCTATCTCACGGCGCGTAAGCGCCGTGAGAGGGCACACGGCTCATTCGAGTTTATCACTTAAAAGAATATTTCTACAGATTTGGCACACGGCGCGTCTCAAATTCAATTATTAAGAAAGAAATATTCTTTTAAGTGATAAAAGTGTGTGGTGACAGAGGTGTGGGAAAGTGTGGTGAGGAGGTGAAAGGGAGAATAGAGTGAGAGGGTGGAGGTGAAGGGAGAGGTGTGGAAAGGATTGTGATAAGAGGGAAGGGGCTAGGATAGAGGGTGGCAAGGAATAGGAGTGATAAAGGTAGGTTTGGAGGTTAGGTGTTACAGGTGGGAGAAGTGAGCGGGAAAGAGTAAGAGAGCTGCAGGGAGTGACACCTGTAGGAGAGGAAAGGAGGTAGAGGTGTTGGTAAGGAAGGCGGGAAATTTTGAATAGGGAAGAAAGAACTAAGGTAATGAATAAAGGGAATCTGGATGGGATGGGGGTGGGGGGGGGTTGGGGGAGAAGGGCAATTGGGGGAAGAGGGGAGTAAAGTGTGGGGGAAGGACAAGGGAATGGGGAGTGAAAAGATAAAGGAAAGGTGTAGGAAAGACAGTGGTAGTAGTGTGGGGAGCAGTGTGGGGAGTTCGGAGAGTTTTTGGGCAAAGAAAAGAGGGAGGGAGGACGAGGAAGGGACGATGGAAGAGGAGGGAGGGGCAGGGTTTAAGAGGTGCGGGAAAACGGTGAGGTCTCCGGTGAAAGAGAACAAAGTGGGGGAAGGGGGGCTGGAAGGAAAGATGATGGAGTTGCTATTGGAGATATGGGAAATGAAAGAGGAGATGAGGAAAGAAAGGGAAGAAAGAAGAAGGGTGGAGGAAGAATGGAGAGGGGGAAGAAGGAAGTGGGAAAAGTGGATGAAGGAAGAGAAGGCAAGGAGGGAAGGAATAGAAGAAAAGTTAGAGAAATTGGAAGAAAGGGATAAGAGGATGGAGGAAGTGATGGAGAAGGTAGAGCAGGCCTGCCCCATCGGGTGCAAATACCTCCTGAATTCCTGCGATCCAGGTAACAGCCGAGCGCCGGAACTGCGCCACTGCTACCCGTTGCGAAATTTGTGAGAGAACTGTATGAGTGTGCGTCGTGGTACGAGCCTGCATGGACGGCCGCACACTCATGCAGTTCTCCCGCAGCCCATGCTGTGGTTAGCAACGTAACAGTCTCGCTGCCCGGTTGTTGCCCGGGTCCCAGAAATTCAGGAGGTATTTGCACCCGATGGGGCAGGCCTGAGGTAGAGAAATGGGAGAAGGGAGGAGGAGATGGTAAGGAAGTGGTGGAGGAAGGACAGGTGGAGGAGTGGAGACTGAGGCTGAGAAGGTTGGAGGTAAAGCAGGATAAGAAGGAGAGAGAGGGAAGAAGGAACAATGTGGTAATAAGGGGTCTGGGACCAGAAGGAGGAGAAGTGAAGGAGGGGGTGAAGAAGCTATGGGGGAGGATGGGACTGGATGAGGGGGGTATAAAGGAAATGACAAAGATAGGAGGAGTGGGAGGGGGTGGACGAGGTATGGTACTCGTGAAGTTGGCGGGAAGGGAAGAGAAAAGGAAGGTAATGGAGGCGAGAAAGATGCTAAAGGTAGGGAAAGAGAGGATTGAGGATGACCTCACAGAGGAGGAGAGAAGAGGGAGATGGAAGATTGAAAGAGAGGCGGAGGAGGAGAGGAGGAGGGGGAATAGGGTACAGGTAGGATACATGAAAATGTGGGTGAACGGGAAAATGAGGAGGTGGGAAGAGGTATAGCGAGAAGTGGATGGAGGAACAGGGAAACGGGAAGGGGGGGAGAGGAGGAGGGGAGAGGGGATAAGGGGTGCAGGTGAGGGGAGAGGGAAAGAGGTAGGGGAAGGAATATATAAGGTAGCGTTCTGGAATGTGGCGGGGGTTAAAAAATAAAGAAATGGAGTTTGGGAAGGGTTTGGAAGATTGGGATGTGGTGGTGTTGTGCGAGACGTGGTTAGAGGAAAGAGACTGGGAGAGGGTGAGAAACAAGTTACCAAAGGGGTATGTGTGGGAGAAACAGTGGGCAAAGAGGGAGAGTAAGAGAGGGAGGGCAATGGGGGGAATGATAATGGGGGTCAGGAAGGGGCTAAAAGTAAGGGGAGAGGACGGGGGGGAGAAGGAGGGAATAATGATGAAGAAGGTGAAGATGGGGGGGGGGAGTGGTGGAGAGTGGTGGGAGTATATGTGAATAAGGATTTGCAGAGGAAGCTGGAGGAGTTAAAGGAGTGGGTGGAAGAGAGAGAGGAGGGAGTGAGGGTAGTGATAGTGGGAGATTTTAACGCCAGGACGGAGGGAGAAGGAGGGGAGATATGGGGGGGGGGAGAGGAGGAAGAGAAGGGTTTGGAAAGTAGGAGGTCGAAGGACAGAGAGGTGAATGGGGAGGGGAGGAGGCTGTGTAGCTTTTTGGAGGAGAGGGGGTGGGGGATATTGAATGGAGGCGTGGAGGGGGATGAGGAGGGGGAGTGGACATACACAGGAGGAAGAGGGAACACGGTCATTGAATATGTGCTGGGAAATGATGACACGAGGGAGAGGGTAGATTCGGATCATCACCCAGTGGTAGTGTGGCTGAAGGGGGAAGGTAGGGAGGGGCTGGGAGGGGAGAAAAAGGGGGCGGGAAAAAGGATGGCAAGGGGGAACTGGACAGAGAAGGGGAGAGAGGAGTTTATAAGGATATTCGGTAAGAGGGAGGGAGGGGGAAGGGGAATACAGGAAGATTGGAGGGAGTTGAGGGATAGGATAAAAGGTGTGATAGGGAAGGTGGGGCAAGGAGGGGAGAAGGTAGGACAGAGAGGGTGGTGGGACAAGGAGTGTAGGGAGAAGAAAGGGGAGTTAAGAAGGGAGTTAAGGCGATGGAGGAGGGAGGGTGGAGATGGGAAAGAGTATAGGAGAAAGAAAAAGGAGTATAAGCTTATGTGTGAGGGGAAAAAGAAGAAGGAGATGGAAAGATGGGAGAAGGAGATGGAGGGGGTGAAGACAGAAGGGCAGGTGTGCAAGATAGTAAATAGTGAGAGGAGGAAAAGAAGGAGGGTGGAAGAGGGGATAAAAATGGAGGAGTGGGAGGACTATTTTAGGGGGTTACTGGGAGGAGTAGAATGGAGGGTGAGAAAAGGGGGGGGGGAAAGAAGGAGGGGGGAGGACGAAGAGGGACAGCTAAGTAAGGAGGAGGTCGGAAGGGTGGTGAGGAATCTGAAGGAGGGTAAGGCAGGAGGGGGGGACGGATTAGTAAACGAAGTATGGAAGTATGGGGGGGCGGAGGTGCAGGATTGGCTATGGGATATTTGCAATAGGGTATGGAAGGGGGAAGGTTGGGTAGAAGAATGGAGGGAAGGAATAGTGGTGCCGGTGATTAAGAAGGGAGCAGGAAAGAGGGTGGAGGAGTACAGGGGGGTGACGCTGACACAGACTGCGTACAAAGTGTACGCGGCTGTGTTGGCGGAGAGGCTAAGGGAGGAAGTGGAGGGGAAGGAGTTGCTGCCACCGAGTACTTTAAGCGCCAAGTATTTTGAATCAAATATTTATTCGTATTAAAATATTTATTTGTATAAAAATATATCTGCATATTATTATTTAATACATTTTTTCTTTGTATAAATAGCCATTATGAGTAATGGAATTTTGGCCGTGCATATGTAGTTGTGTCATCTAAAGCGCAATTGGAAAGCATCTTTATGTACTGGCAGCTCATTTTGATTTCACATCTTTTTTTAATTTTGTAATTATTATTATCTTCTATTTTTTGTGATTTTCATGTACTTGGCGTATTTTTGTACTTTCTTGAAGTTTTTTATGGGTATAACTTACCTGTTAATAACGCACTTCTGATACATGCTACATAGCCTATGTCCGTCCCAGAGTATGCAGGAATAATGTGTCAAAATTTGAGGAAGATCGGTTCAATAGGTCTTGAGTTTTGCGCGAACATAAAAATCGGTTCCCTCTTTATATAATAGTACAGATAGATTGCCACACAGAAAGCGAAATATCAACCAGAAGGTTAAGAAATTATAATTAGAGGTATTTCATTTATTGTTTCATACGTTATTTATGTAAGTAGCCGCACATTCATCTAGTAAATTCAAATGTAAATTAGGACTTGGTCATTGACATGAAAGTTGACAGATTTTAATAACGTGAAGTTATACTACAGATATCATTAAAGTCGTAAATTTTATAATAAAAATACATGGATCCATGCAGTAACTTACTCAAATTATGTAATTGATATTGTTATTATGTAATTGGTAAATGATCTGCGCGGGCGTTTCCGATATCTTATATCCTGGTGGGACTCTTGGAGAAAATTCATGTATCGTATGTACGCGCTTCCCATTGTTATATGCGCCAGCGGTCGCGCTGCATTCTACGCGAATAATGTTCACGTTCATGATATTAATCGGATCGTCTGATTCGTGCCACCGTCCTGGTTCCAACACCCGATTCGACGAGAATCCCAGTAACGATCCAATGTTATTGCGCTTCGTAAAGTGTACAGTGAACAAGCAGTACAGCTCGTTTTTCATGGTATTGTTGTTGGGACGCAACACTATAGGACACACATCACCATCGTTAGCATCGGTGCCGTTGAGATTTTGAGGATATCGCTCGAGTAATCGCTACCTTAAGCTATTTTCTAATATCACCACACTCCGAACTCTCTATAACTCCTTGGTTCGTCCTATTCTTGAATATGGCTCCGTTATTTGGGCTCCTTATTATAAATGCCACTCTGCATTAATCGAGGGTGTACAGCACAGGTTTCTTAGACTTGCATCATATCGCACGGAATCACCAATGTCTATTTTTTGCCATAATTATGACTTCATGCTGTTACGCCTTGGATTAATGAGCCTGGATCAACGCCGTGTCGTTGCCGACCTCCTATTCTTATATAAAATTATTAACCATCTTATCTCATGTCCTCAAATCCTTCAAAAACTTACCTTTTATGCACCTGTGCGCTGCCTTAGAAATCATACTCTCTTCCTTCCGGAGTCACATCGTACACTCTACGGCTATTACAATAGTCTTAATCGACTTTTGATAACTGCGAATCGCTATTGTAATTCTGTTGACTTCTTCAATAATTCCTATGATTCCTTCAATCACTCTGCTCTAATCGCTGTTCGTATCTCCTTTTCCCCCTAACTTTTAATATTATGTTTTCTTGTGTTATTATATTATTATTATGATTCTTTTATATCTACTTTTGTCACTATCATTAATGGTTGTTTTGCGTTTGCTTCTTGCCTTTGTTTCTTTTAATTACTTCTATTTGTACTTCCTATTTATATAATATTCTCTCTATGCTTGTGCGACTGTGGCTTGTACTTTTTATAACAAAGGGTTTATCCCGTTGAAATATATATATATTATTATTATTATTATTACCTCAGATACTTGGCAATGGCGTCTAGTTCGTAGGAACCGTGGGGAATCGTAATGTATTCAGGAGTGGTGTGGATGCTGTTGCTGATGTCATAATTTGCGGTGAAGTTGCGCTTTGGAGGACCCCGGCCCAAGCACTTGGAAATTTCAGGCAGGGTCCACCGGCCACCGCTGCTATTGGTCAGAAGGAAACAACCAATGATGGCCAATCAGCGTCGCCGGGGAAATAGGTTGTCGACGCTGATTGGCCGCGGTGTCACTCGCTTGGCGCTGGCGTCGGTTCGTCTCCAATCGAGTAGTAGTTCCTGTACGCGCCCGTCACGCATTTGGCTGGGCTTGGCGTTGGCGTCGGTAGATTTGTGACGTCACATTCGTTGCGCGATGTCGCCGCGTGGCTGGCTTGGCGCCAGCATCAATTCACGCACACATTACCACCGCTCCTGTAGGTGTGGTGCATGGCCGGGGTCCTCCAAACCCTGGGTGAAGTAGAATTTATCGTTGCTCGAGTCGATGCTCGGTATTGTATGATAAGTTTCGAAGGTTGTTAAACCAAGCTCGTAATCATCGTCGCTTAAATCTATGGGTGGAAAGTAGCTCACAGCGAGGGTGCTGCTATTACCGGTTAGAGTGAATGTTAGCGACATATTCCAAGCTGTACGATTCGATTAGTACTGAACCAGAGTGGTGGGAAGTCAATCCTTAAATTTGGCATCGATGGTTTGTAGAAAGCGTAGACATAGTTGCCCGCAATTGCTCTGATCGTACTTCTGATAAGCCGTTCGATTGTATTCGATTTTCACAGCATCTTTGTCCAGATATTGTTCCAATTCCTTAGGCGGCCGAAGATTCCCAAAGCTGTCGAAATATATAGCTCGACACCCTCTCTTCGCATATGCCACCCACTGAGTTGCCGACCCCTCGACATTGTCCAAATTTACGATAATCTAGTTTCGACGTACTCCTCCGGCTGGTAGCGCGTTGCGCATAAAAACACCTCTAAAGAATGGAATACGCATACGTTAGGCCAACTCAGCCAATTGCACATCGGTAGTAAGGCCCACAGGCATTTTTATTTTCTTTTCGACGTTTTTTTTTCGTTTCGATATTCCCTGTCCGCGCTTGTACGGTGTGAGATAAAGTCCGCGACCTTCCATAAAGCGATTATGACGTTGTATTTTCTGCAGCTGATGTTGCGCCGCCGTATTATCGTTTACCACCTTGGCTATCCCCGCCGCTTCACCAGCTAATGATCCGAGAATACCTAGCAGCGGGAGAAGTGGTAATATACCACCCCGTTTTGCCAGCGGAAGAATCCGCTTTTTTTTTCGATGCTCTCATCGTAGTACTTTTGCGGGATTTTGTTTTCACTCCCATTCCGATTTTCGTATTGGCTTTCATAGCTGCCCAACCAGCTGTAGCAGCACCTCTTTCACCTAGAGTCGAGTCTCGCGCAACGATGCGTTTTCGCGCTTTGTCAGCGAGTACGTTATCTGCTGCGTGCCTTTCGTCGAGGTCGTTGCTACGCTAATACGCAATATCGTGTTCGCGACACGCGGCGTCCAACGGATTGATACCTTGATCCCCTCTAGCCAATCGTTTTGTCAGATGAGTTTCTGGACCACAAAACTGATATCCTGGAATATGTAATTCGAAAGGTAGCGTGTTTATCGCCCGATTTAACAAACCACGACCTTTCTTCACTCTCGTTGGCGACATTTACCACAGTTTTTAATCAATGGTGCTGGACCGTCGATATGCGTTCGCTGCCAAAGGCGATTATAATGTTCCAAGCACCGACGATACTGCTGCACCTCAGAATCGGCTTTTACATGCTCGGGCAGCCTGTCCCACAACTGATCAATGTGTCTTTCAAACTCTCGGAGTAGAATAATCTTTCGTATACATTTCTACTGCTCAGAGGTTAGGTCTCGAGTATCGCAATTATCCGACAGGATCAGAAGCATTTTGAATACTGAGGTGTTTTCGCTTCGACGCGGGCCTATAAATAGGACGCGTCATCGTTTCGAAAATCAGTTTTCACACTTCACATCGAGGATGCGATTCGTGCGACAACCTGTAAGGATACGCGCGACAAATTTTGACGATAAATCGGAAATGATGTCACCGAATTCGAAGCGTAGACACGGTAGCATGCTACCAAACACTATCCGCTGTGTTATTTGTGGCCCATCGAATTGTGGAAAAACCAACGTGCTGGTGAGCTTGTGGGAAAGTCCACACGTGTACGTGTATTCCAAGTCGCTGCAACAGCCGAAATATCAAAATTTGGAGAATTTAATGACTCCGATAGATGAAATTGGCTACTTTACGTTTTCGAATAACAGTGACGTCATTCCACCGAGCGAATCGCTTCCGAATTCTATTTTTATCTTTGATGATGTGGCATGTGACAAACAAGATACAATACGAGAGTACTTTGCAATGGGGCGTCACCCGAACGTTGACTGCTTCTATCTCTGTCAGACGTATGCAAATATTTCCAAACATCTCATACGCGACAATGCGAATATGTTGATTCTGTTTAAGCAGGATGGAACCAACTTGAAACATGTGTACAACGATCACGTAAACACCTATATGTCTTGCGAGGATTTCTGCGCGTTGTGTCGTAATTGTTGGCAACGGGAGTATGGTTTTGCGGTAATAGACAAGGATAGCGCGATGTCCAATGGACGTTATAGAAAGGGATTTAACGAGTTTGCCATGCCGTGAGATGGTCAATCGCTGTCAACACTTCGATGAGAAAGCAACGTCTGCGGTACAACGATGATGATTGATATCGATAGTCTGGAGATTAAGGATCGCGAGAGGATAGCGAAGGAAATTGCAAAAACCAGTGCAGCCATTCGCAAGAAACACTTGATTTTGAAGACTGGCTAGATGGAGGAAGATATCGCTTTGGAGAGATACTTTAAACCTATCGGCGTACCCTTGAAACATATAGTGGAAAATACCACAGAGGCTGACACATTACCACAGACAAGCATAGACGTTGAAGAGAATGAAACATTAACGCCTAAAACATGAATCCACCCGAAATGGAACACATCGACGTTGAAGAGAAAGACTCGTAACCTCCACCCCAGTTCAATCGAAGCGGAAACGACAGAATACTACGTTAAACGAGCTCTCGATTCCTCTCACGCCAATAAATACAATTGCTCTCAACCAATGATGGTGATTATGATGATGACGTTTTCGAAAATTCTCCCAATGAGTCATTTGTGACATCTATTAGACAACAACTTCAAACATCCGAAGGACAAGAAACGTTTCGCAGTCATTTCGGTCCGCTGGGGCAAAAATACATGGATACAATCCTAAGTAGCGATAAGGATACGACCATAGACTATGTGTACGGTGTATACTTTGCCAATAGTAAGATGATGCTTGGGAATAAGGCTTTCGATATGGACAAGGATGATAATATACTCATCGATGGTGAAAGATATAGAGGAACGCCGGGGCTTTACGAACTGATTTTCAAGAGAATTCCAGACGATGCTGTATACACCGAGGCCGATAAACAAAAATATAAAAGTATACTGCTTGCGATGAACGCCTACAGACGCGATCATGATGCTCGAAATCAAATACTGAGCAACAAGGGGTACAAGTACAAAAATGTAATTGCGCCGCTACTCCCCCGTTCATCGGCTAGAAGGGCAGGGTAAGGTCTAAGGACACCACGACTCATGGCGGTAAACGATAACAAGACCGATTACGTGCACTGGGACGATCCCAACGAGCTGGTCGATAGATTTAAATTGCTCATTGCATCGCACGCGGCAGGTCACACGGGTCTTGATAACGAAATCGCATCCATCGAGGAGGAACTTCGCGAGGCGGGCCACATTGCATAAATTAAACCGCACGCCAGTGGTAATACTAGAGGAGTTCCAACCCAGGTGTGCTGAGGGGAGCGCGGGGCGGGGGGGGGGGGGGAGTGAGAGCGCGCGGGGGAGCGCGGCGGAGGGAAACCTGGGCGCGGGGCCTGCGAGGAGAGGAAGACAGGTTGCGCGCGCACGCGCCGCGGAGTGGGGGAAGCCGTAATGGTGGAGGGGATCAGTCCGGGCCGAGCCGCCGCGGAGGCCTCTCCAGACCTGGCTCATCGTCGGAAATTTTTCAGAGGGAGGCATTGACCCCCCCAAAAAATCTCTTTCAGAACTTGGCCCACCCGAAAATTTTTTCAGACCTAACCCAGGGTGGGGATTGTCCTAGAAATTTGTTTTTTCCAACACAGAGAAATAATTTATTTTTATCGGATGATGTTTCGGGCAATGTCGACGTTTCACGAACCACATATTCGGAGGGTGGGAAAGAGACGGAGCATCACTTTTAAAGCTAAATTCTAGGAGGGAAAGAGACACCACTACATAGGGGATAGAATCACATGCATTCTAAAGCTAACAGTATTTCAAAGCGTTCCGATTTAACGTCGCCGCGTATCGCGCGATCTCGCGTAATTCGACTCCTCTGGAGCGGCCGTGCAGGGTGATTTCACTTGGCAGCGCGAATCATAGAAATAATTATGCGGCGTCAGCAAATCTTAAAGTTAGGTGGCAAGGAGGATGATGGGTAAATAAAATTGAGAAATTATATACGTTTATGATATATATATATATTGTTACAAATTATAAAATTAAAAGAATATAATTTAACATTTTTTACTACGAGCATCATCCACAATATGATTGAGAGTACAATCACATTTTATTCTAAAGCTAACATTATTCTAAAGCGTTCCGATTTAACGTCGCAGCGTCTCGCGTGATCGTATGTAACTTGAGTCCCCTGGAGCAGCCGTGCAGGGTGACGACATTTGAGAGCGCGAAGAACGCTCGAATCATAGAAAGAATTATGTGGTGTCAGCAGAAATTTTTTTCCATACCAATATATCATGGAAATTTTTCCCCAACATAGAGAAATAATAATTTTTTAATCACCGATATATAACGAACTATTATGTAGCAAACAGACATATTTTTTTCCGAACCATTATGTAGCCAGCATTCTAAAGCTAACAAGTTTTTAAAGCGTTCTGATTTAACGTTGCAGCGTATCGCACGATCGTGTGTAATTTGACTCCTCTGGAGCATCCGCGCGGGATGATATCATTTGGCAGCGAGATGAAGGCACGAACAAAATATAATACTTTTTTCGGAAACGTCGAATCTCAGAATTAGGTGGCAAAGAGAGAAGGAGGATGATGGGTGAATAAAATTGAGAAATAATATATGTTTGGGAATGCATTACTTCCCAAAGCCACCACCCTCGGTCTCGGAGCAGCACCTACTGGGCAGCGGAACGAGCGGCTGATCGCCGATCGACAATCAATCGATCAATCGATATTCACAGTCGAATGCTCAGCCTATCACCGCTCACCACGCACCTCAGCTCAGCCAATCAGACTGCTTCACGCGTGTATCTACACTCTAGCATGCTCGGGAAGACGCGTACCGGAAATCAACCATCTTGCAGTCACTCTCGTTCACATTGAGTTCAGAAAAGGACGCTTCGCTTGCGATTAGCTAACTTTAACTTTAACAGTGTGCGCATTTATTCTAATATTGTCCTCAGCAATTCTGTTGCTCTGCTCATCATTGCGTTATCATTGCGTGGCTTATTATTCTCATCGACATCGTGGAAATAGTTATTCGTGTGTAAATCAGATCGCGTGGTGTCGGTTTCCACAGGACTCACTACGTGCTCAGTGTCTCACGGCTCATTTCAATATATTTCCTGTGCATGTTTTAATCATCAGAACTCACTAAAATAAGCTCATTCTCACCACGAGATTTCAAATAAACCGACAAGCTCTTTTGGGTGCAAAGTGCTGTGTGTTGCTTCACCTTTCTCACCGTCGTTCCTAACCTCAATCGCTTCCCACGCTCAATGAAGCTCACTTAATTCTCAAACAATATACGTTTAAGACATATATATATGATTACAAAAAAATAATATAGAATAATACAAGCACAAATATAAAAATATAAAATACAATACTATACAATATGAAAAACAATATAAGTATAAAATGAAATAAAATAATAAAATAAAAGAAAATAAATTAATAAAATAAAAAAGAAAAATATAAAAACATAATATAAAAATAGAATATGAATAGAATATAAAAATAAAAAATAAAAATATAAAAATTCAATATAAAAATACATTATAAAAAGAAAAAATATAAGAATAATAATACTAATAATTTAATTTATTATTCACTTTTGTGTTACAATTTAACGATCATATACTCTTTCCATTTCATTCCCGTGATTGTGTCAATGTAAGTCCTACCGTTCTAATGTATCCTGCTGGGTCATAACAATTTTTTCTATTTTACAAGTGTTTCCTAATCTATTTTATGTTGCATAATCTTCTTTTATCACTTTCCTGTTCTTCCCATCGTTTCCTTCTCCCTATTATCTCCCGTAGAATAGCCAAGTTTTTCCCTTCCCCTCTAATTACCTCCTTCCAATTCCTCCCACTCTCTCCACTTACTTCACATGCTTCAATCACATGTTTCACTGTTTCTTCCTCTTTCTTACAAAGCCTACATATCCTTTCTTCGTTCATTAGCCAATATTTGCATCCCCTTGTTTCACTATCCTTTATGAATCTTCGTATCCTTTCTAATTCTCCTCTCCTTTTTTTCTTTTTTTTTCACCCATAAGTATTTCGGCTTATTTCCTGGCTTCCTTGCCACCTCCCTTAATTCTCTTAGGAACTTTGACTCTTTTATTTCTATCTCTCTTTCATGTTCTTGAATGTATTTACATTTCTGCTCTATTTTGGTCCACACATCTTCCCATTTAATCTTCTTCTTCTTCTTTTCCATTCTTCATTTGACCATCCTCTCCATTCCAAGAATTTGATTCTTATTCTTTCCCTTTTCGTTACTTCATTTCCTCTCTGTTTGAGAAATTGGTTGGGTGAGCACGCTGGAACTATGGTTATGTTCGACGTTGGAAAAGCAAAGTTTGAACACTGAATGCACTGAGCACAATGAAGTCAATTTATTTAAAACAAGTAAGCGATGGTGAGCAGTCAGCGCGAACAACGAAATTGCACGTCGACAATGGCGACGCGAGATCACGCCGGCCGGCCGTAGCACGCGTCGAGCGCGGTGAGATAAACGTGAATAAATATCGCGTTGATTAGATTTATGAGTAAATGAGCTAACAATGATAATTTCTATGCACTGTAAGCAAGGTTGAGAAAGTCTAAGTAATGGTATGCGCACAAGTTATGTAAAATCGGTGGACTCGAGAGACACACGTCTTTATCGATACACTTTGTGAACAAGATTGATAGCCAAGATGGTGGATTTCCGGAACGCGTCTTCTCGAACATGCTCGACAGTAGAGTTATGCGGGAAGCACTCTAATTGGCTGAGCTGAGCTGCGTGGTGAGCGGTGATTGGCTGAGCTGAGCTGTGTGGTGAGTGGTGATTGGCTGAGCATTCGATGTGAATATCGATTGATCGATTGATTGCTGATCGGCAGTCAGCCGCTCGTTCCCCTGCCCAGTAGGTGCTGCGGCGCGCGGAGATGCGGCGACAAGGTGAATTAACGATTCTCGAACACTCTCATTAATCTTCTCCCACGTTCTTCCTATCCATCTTCCGAGTTTATTAACCTCTCTTCACAGTTCATTTCCCTTACTCACATTTTTAAATTCTTTCTCTTCATGTTACTTTTAACATCCAGTATGTTGGGGTTGATCTCTCAAATTTCATTATCCACCGTATGTATTCCGCCTGCAATCCCCCTCTCCCCCTCTCCCCCTCTCTGAGAGGGAATCTGAAATCCTGCACACTGAGGGTAGAGGAAATTTAGGCGAGGATCTTGAATCCTACACGCTGAGGGTAGAGGGAATTTTGGCGAGGATCTTGAATCATACACGCTGATCGACCATGGAAGGTTTAATGAATTGGGTTGTATCGGGGAGTCACCCGTTAGAGCACTTGTTTTGGTAATAACTCTGCGAAATTCGGCTAGTCATACGGTTGAGCGAGATCTATACAAAAGTAAGTTTATAAACACCGTGATACTTTCCGCGGTCGTTACCCGTAATCAGCTGTTGCGGCAGCTCGTTAGGATTTATGGATCTTCGTAGCCGTAGGATTGACACAATAAATCTAAGCGTGATTTAAAGTAATACTGTTTATTCCGTTAAAACACGGGTAAGCCATGCACTGTAAAGCGATATTGGTTGGGCTTTATAACAATACGTGACACGTTAAGCAATAACACATAATGGTTATATAAATGGTTATTACAATGAAATAAGAGTATGAATATGAGATACAAGTATATAAGCCAAGCATAGAACTGAGTAAGGCATACAGATTTGCTACGCTAGCAATATGAGCAATGAACGTTAGCAATAGTAATAGAATAAAATAACAAGAATTAATGATTCACAGTAATATAAGCGATGAGAGCTAGCAATAATATGAATAAGAAAAGTAATAAGAATAGCAATACACAATATACGATGATCGTGATGTACAATAGTATTAAAGATAATTATAATCTCTTACAATGATTGATGATAGTGGTTTAAATAATCTTTTCGCTGGTTTGATTTTGATAACGACAACTTCCGTCGAAATAGAGTGTCCTTATGTTCGTTGTATTTCGTCGAAAGAGGGCTTCTGTCTCAGAGCCCTTGTATCTATGTGATTTTACAAGGGGTTGCGGGGGTACGCGCGGTATGGACTTTGATCCGTTTATGTAATATTTTACAGTATGAAGGGGGGTGCGCAGTATGCACCTTGACCTAATTATGAACATGCGTCGCAGTAACTTTTGGGGGTCTTTGTAGGGACCAACGGTGGTTGGTCTATATTTGGACTCGTGGTTTTTCTTCTGGGGTTTTTATGCACGTGAATTTGAAATACTCAACTCATCGAATGGTTTTTGGGTGTTTTAATAGGAAAGGGACGTCGGTGGTTTTGATTGCTTTGGTCATTTAGAGGGTGTGAAACGTGGTCTCGAATTAAGAGATTTGTAGGGCGAGGGACTTGTTTAGATTCGATGTGAGAGAGGAATTTGTGCCGCGTTGGACGAATAAGGGAAGGAGATTTAACGGTTGACCGTCTTGAGAAGGGGACCGCTAAGGTACATCGCCAAGGCGGTCGGGGCCATGGAAAGGGGGTAAAGCCGGGAATCCACCGCGAAGCTAAGCTAAGCTATACCATGCGATGCTATGTTTTAGCATAGCTTTCGGTGGAAACGGTTCCATAAGAATGTATTGAAGCTAATTCTTTTAAAACGTAGCATGGCATAGCATCGCATGGCATAGCTTAGCTTAGCTTCGCAGTGGATTCCCGGCTTAAGAATTGAGGTTTGAGGAAGATTTGAGAGGAGTTGTAGATTGATTTATAAAAGAGAATTGAAATAACCGCGCGCGAAAATCGTGGGGCATCACAACTCAATATTTAATAAAAATGTTACTGTCTCCGGTTTGAAATACAGCGGCTTATTATGTAGTGTCATCTTTACAATCGGAGAATTATAGATCTAACAAAAATCCAACGTTAATTGACCAATCTGCATCGAAGGTGATTCAGGTAATCGTGCACGTTCTTCAATGGTTGTACGACTGTTGCATAGAGCGTGCCATGTATACGATAATAACGTGAGATACATCCCACGATTGTCGCCAAGAACAAATTCTACATCGATCTTAGGCCGTACGCTGATTCCAATTTCTAGATATTTACTACCCATGGATGTTAATCCGTATCTTCTGATCATGATACGCGATGTTCCTCGCGAGCTATGAGAACAATCAAAGCTATGAAATTGCCCGCTCGTATTAGGAATAAACATAATAAATTTTGAGATGATGTGAAAATTAAGCCTTACCAAACAACTGTAATGCCCCCGCATTGAGCTACGCAATCATCTTGCACGATCGGAATGTAATAATTCATGCGTTCAACGTTTCCTTCAGCACTGGTACTGCACATTTTTGTTTTCAGAGCACTATTTGTTCCGTCCAAAGTCACTGAGGCTATTGAGCGATTGATGGAATTGCGTCCGGGAAACGGCTTAAATAGAGGTGTAATTGCTTCCCCCGCAAAAGCATTTTATTCCAAAGCTATCAATTCTTCCATAATCCTTTTTTTCAAACTAAACATCACGGCATATTGCACGATCGCGTATAACTTGAACCCACCCTCAAGGATAAAAGTCTCGACACGTGTTGAATGTAATATAATACCTGCGGGAACATCGAATCTTAGAATTATGCGGAATCAGCAGAAACTGTGTCGGATGATTTTGTGCGCTAATTCGTCATACGCGTGAATCATAGAAAGAATTATGTTGTATCGGCAGAAACTGCATAGTTGGTACGAACATGTTGGGACGAATCGTCGGTTTTGCATGCAATGCATTCGAAAGAGAGGAAACATCGAAAGAGTTAGACACAGATAGCAAATCGTGGTGTTAGTCATAAAAGCAAGCTCTAAACTGTACAAAGCTTCAAATCGTTGCAGCGGGTTCCATGGAAAAGACATTACGTTTACATTCCATTTACAATCATGGAAGATTTCGCGCAAGTAGAACGCCAATTGTTGTATCAATCTGCACGATTGATTTCGCGGGAAGAATATCTCGCGTGGAAAGATCGGTGCAACGAGTGCATTGAATCGTTGGAAGAACACAGGCAAGTGAAACGTCCTCGATTATCGATCGGCGTTCGACAATCGTTGGTTGCTCGAATCGCGCGGCTCGAAGGACTGAAACATTCGTTGCGCGGACGTTTCGTGCGCGAAGGTGCAGGACATTCGAACACAGGACTTTTGTGGTACGAAATAGACACCGCGTTCGATAACCGCGTATTAACTGGTGCCGTGCTCAATTCGAACTATATCGAGCCGCGCAACTTCCTCCAGGATACGCCGACTATTGTGCTGGAGCATGTGCGGGGCGCTTTGAGGAAACATCGAAACCTCAAAGTGAACACGGTGTTCAACGGTGAATTTGTGGCGGGCGATAAACGTGCTTGTAAAAGCATCAATACACTAAACTGCGAACTCTTCCACACATCCGATCTGCAGGGGTGATACCAGCGATGCGTCATCGAACCCACCCTGGCATCGTTGAAAGTGTTCCAGGAACGCGACAGCGGATGAGCATTGACGAGAATCACGAATCTGAACGTCAATGTCAACAAGTACAATCCGCTGCGCGCGAGGTGCCACCACAAGTTGCCATAGGATTTATTGTTGAAGAATGCATCGATCAGCGTGCAATCCCCGGACAATGCGTCTTTCGCGTGGGCAGTGGTCGCACGCTAAATCTCCAGGGCATTGAGTTCCCAATGTCTCTGGAGCATATCGGGAACTTTGAACGGCTGAACGGCATCTCCATCAATGTCTATAGCTTCGACATGGAGAGGAAGAAAGGGTCGATCGTCTTTCCGTTGCGCCTGACCAGCCAAAAGAGGGATCAACATGTCAACCTGCTCTATACGCCAAATCGAGGGAACGGCGATGTAGGGCACTTTGTATGGATCAAGAACTTATCCCGGCTGGTGAGCGCCCAGTTGAGCAGGCACCAAAAAAAGAAATTCATCTGCGATCGGTACGTATATAAACTTATGAAATGTTGAAATATCTCACGAAAAATACAAATTAAATAAAACAAATTTGGGGTTTACAGATGCATGCACTATTTCGAATCCGCTGCGGAGTTGGAAGCCCATTCGCTAGACTGTGGCAAGATGAATGATTATGCCATCCTGCTGCCCAGCGAAGGCAATAATCTCCTCAGCTTCAGTAACCACTGCAGGAAGGAGCGGCTGCCCTCCGTGGTGTATGCCGATCTAGAGTGTATCATCGAGAAAACGGAGGACAGTCGGAGTGGTGATATAAATAATCAATTACACACGTATCAGCACCAAAAAGTGCATAGCATAGCATATTATATGCATTGCTCGTACGATAAATCGCTATCGATGTATCGATGCCGCCGCGACACGGATTGTGTTTCATGGTTTGTAGATGAACTGAACAAATTTGCAAACTTCGCCAAACCCATCTTGACCAGTAATGTTCCCATGCTTGATTTGACTCCCGAACAGTTGACGACATTTCACAATGCAACACATTGTGATATTTGCGAAGAACCATTCAAGGCTAGCGATATACGAGTCCACGATCATTGCCATCTGTCCGGACGGTTTAGAGGCCCAGCACATTCAGAGTGCAATTTAAATTATAAAAATGCGTTTTACACCTCCATACTTTTCCATAATTTATCCGGCTATGATTCACATTTCATTATTGAGGAAAAAGCTACCGCTTTCGAAGTTCACGTTGATGTATTGCCTATAACGAAAGAAAAGTATATTTCTTTCACAAAAGATGTCGAGGATACGGCTGATTCAGACTCGCGAAATTGTATTAAATTGCGATTCATCGATTCATTCAAATTTCTTAACACCAGTCTCGACAAATTAGCATCTTTTCTTAGCACAGATCAATTAAAAATTGTACGATCCCAATTTGAAACATTATCCGCCGAGGATTTTAATTTATTGACGCGAAAGGGTGTCTTTCCGTACGAATACCTTGATTGCGCAAACAAGCTGCAGGACCCATGCTTGCCACCGCGCGAATCATTCTACAGTTCGTTAACGGGTGAGACTGTATCCGAGAGCGATTACGCGAACGCCGAGACTGTCTGGCAGCGTTTCGAGATTAGAACCTTGGGCGAATACAGCGATTTGTATTTGAAGACAGATGTCTTGTTATTGGCAGATATTTTTGAAAATTTTCGCGAAAGTTGTATCAAGAGTTACGGATTAGATTCAGCGCATTATTATACTTTACCTGGTTTCACATGGGATGCAATGCTAAAACATACCAAAATTACTTTAGAATTGCTCACTGACGTCGATATGGTCATGTTTATCGAACGCGGTATACGTAGGGGTTAAAGCCAATGTTCCGGAAAATATGTACATGTCAATAACAAGTACATGTCATCTTACGAAGCTACGGAAAAGTCATTGTACTTGATGCACTTTGATGTGAACAATTTGTATGGATGGGCAATGTGTGAGTCCCTACCATACGCTAAATTCCAATGGGTCGAAGATGCTGTAAATTTTGACGTGTCTTCAATCGGTGTCGATTTGCCCACAGGGTACATTCTCGAGGTAGATCTGGAATATTCATAATGTCTGCACAACATTCATGCTGATCTACCGTTCTGCCCGACGCGTGCCAAACCACCTGGCAGCAGACAGGACAAATTACTCGCGACGGTATACGATAAGCAGGGTTACGTTATTCATTATCGCAACCTGCAGCAGTGCACGCGTCATGGTCTTCGTATTAAAAAGATACACCGCATGCTTTAATTCGCTCAATCCCCCTGGCTCCGCGATTACATCGAACTCAACACACGGTTTAGAACAAGCACGTCAAACAATTTTGAAAAAAATTTGTACAAATTGATGAACAACGCGGTATTCGGTAAAACTATGGAAAATGTACGAAATCATGTGCATGTAAAACTTGCGACTCATTGGGAAGGGCGAGCAGAAGTGTTTTTTTCGGAAAATTTAATAGCTGTTGAATTGCGAAAACTCGAGGTGAAATTCAACAAACCGATATATGTGGTTATGTGCATTCTAGACCTATCAAAAATTGTTTTGTATGAATTTCACCACGAGTACATATCTCCCAAGCCCGGACCAAATGGTAAAATTCTATACGCCTACACAGACAGTCTCATTTATCACATGCAATGCGATGATATCTACGATTCCATGAAGCACAATATCGATAAAT
Organism: Andrena minutula; assembly: GCA_929113495.1. Lineage (NCBI taxonomy): Eukaryota > Metazoa > Arthropoda > Insecta > Hymenoptera > Andrenidae > Andrena > Andrena minutula. Next base: position 44,715,202 of record OV815993.1, on the reverse strand, counting down.
TCGACACAAGCGATTATGCTACTGACAATCCATATAATATGCCGCGCGTAAATAAGAAGGTTCCAGGGCTGATGAAGAATGAAAATAACGGTGCGATAATGACCGAATTCGTAGGTCTTAGAGCGAAAATGTATGCCCTTCGCGTAGACGGCAAAAAAGATATGAAAAAGGCAAAAGGCGTTAAGACCAACGTCCTAGCCAGAACGATAACTTTCGACGACTATGCGTAGTGTTTGCACAGGGAGATCAAAATGGTTCGCAGACAATCATGCATACGGTCTAAATTGCACCATGTGTGCACCATTTCGGAATCCAAAATCGCTCTAGGTCCGTACGACGACAAGCGGTATATCGTACCCGATTCGATCGACACTCTGCCCTGGGGACATTATAATATACCATTGTAAAAAATTGTGTAATATAACTGGTGGAATTATTGTATAAAAAATTGTTCGCACATGTATATATATATATCATTGTATTTATTGAATCATGTATTATTATGCTACAATACATTATTTTTATTTATCCAGGAATTGTGTGATTTATCAAACCCCAGCCACTTGACGTATACCTTATCCCCCTTCCTACGCAGCACTTTTTCCACTAGATGCACCTCAGGATCGGTGACGCGTTGCAGCTCGGGTTCGTAGAATCCTCCAGCAACGGGTTTTCCACAGGAATCGAGGAGCAGGTTCGTTGTGGGATTGGTTGTCTGTACTTTGGCTATCTGAAACACCTCATTTGTCCAATTCGGCGTATAGCCTTTATTGAAGATGGTTTTGAATTTGCTCACACGCACAAACTCGCCCAACTTGAATCTCGCTGGAGCAGCGATCTTTATGTTGTTGTATACGGTGGCTCGCAACTTGTCGGCGAGTGCTGGGGTAATATATTGATGGTTCTATGTTTTCGCGCGTTTTACTCTGCGAGAAGACTTGGCAGCGAATCGATCCATCTGTAGGTTCGGTCATCACCGAATACGTCGAATAGTGATTAATGTCATGCTTTGCCAAGAGTTTCTGCACATCTACGTTGTAAAATTCTTTTCCTTGATCGGTTTGCAAATTTTTCGCATATCAATCTCTAAATATCTTTGCAAACGCTTTAGTTTCGGTAGGACAGAGGCCGTTCAACTGTCTTGTCGTGTGTCGATCCTGCTCTGTATTATTTCGTTTCGATAGTGGTAATCTGAGTCTGATTTGTTCGGTCTTATCTCCATTTGTGGATCCTGTGCTCTTCTTTGAGGTGCCGCTGTGTTGTGCGTTTGGAGCCTTTACTTTCCGATTAATTTGCCGTTATTTCTCGGTATTCGGTTGCGGCGTGCTCATCTTGTGTTCGTTCCGCCTGTTTTTGTTGTGACTTTTTCTACGACGTCGTCATCGTTGATTACATCCTCGGATGTGCGTGTAAGGCTAATTAGTATTTAACGACATCTATTGAGGAGTTCAATTTACTACTCTCTGTGTACTGTCGGTATGGCCCATTGTCGTGGTTGCTCCAAATTTCTACCTAAGTCCGGTATCTGTTCAGTCTGTTCAATGAATAATGATTTTGCTGGCCTCGGTGCTACGGACAACAATTTTGCTCTATCGCAGTCTGGACCCTCCATCTCGCCCTCAAGAACTGACGCTTCACAGTATCTAAAGCGACCCCCCCTCTTACGCGGACCTCGATCATTTTATGAAGGCCCGAATCCAAGCACTGGAGGCCGCGACACGCGCGAAAGAATCCGCGGCGCTCGATCGCGACAACGTGGCGGATTCATCGCCCGGCGCTGTCGCTCGGGTTTGCACCACGCACCCTGCGCTAGGCTCGTCGTCATCCGGCACGACATCCCACTGCCCCGTGTGTCGGGCGCGACACGCATTATACAGATGTGTGTCATTTAAGGCCCTCCGCCTCGATCAGCGCCGCAAAGTCGCGACGAATAAGCGCGTATGCTTCAATTGCCTCGCGCCCGGCCACATGGTCCCGTCGTGCCCCGTCGAAACCTGCTGTTCGCGTTGCAACCGGCGGCATCACTCGCTGCTCCATCCACCGTCTTCCAACACGGCAAGCGGCAGCGACGGTGCCACCGGGGCTCCGTCGGCCAGCGACGATTAGCCCCACGCGGCCGCGGTAAACTCCATAGCGTCACCCGCGAACACGGATGGAGCGCCAGTATTGCTGGCCACCGCGATTGTCGGCGTTCGGTCATCGGGCGGCAACGTGCTGACCATCCGGGCACTACTGGATCAGGGAGCCCAGGTGTCCCTGGTATCGGAGTCCGTGGTCCAGACGCTACGGCTCCCACGGCAGGCCAACGCCATCAAGTTTATTGGCGTCCTGGACGGCAACTTGGGTACCTCGCAGACGACGGTGAAGATGACATTGTCGCCGCCGCCTGGAGTCTCCACTACTGCCATCACCATCACCGGCCATGTCGTGCCCAAAGTGTCGTCGTACCTGCCCGAGTGGACTCCGATCACGCAGCGGAAGGACTTCGCCGACCTGCCGTTCGCGGATCCAGATCCATCGACCCGTCGCCCGATTGACCTGATCGTCGGCGCCGACTATTTCGGAGCCCTGTTGCTCCTCGGGTTGCGTCGCGGCACCACTTCGGCCCTCATTGCACCAAGGACCATTTTCGGATGGATCGTCTCCGGCCCGACCGGTCGTTCGCCCGCCATCGGTGCGATTCACCATGTCACGGCCCAGTCCGTGGCAGTGGAGGATAACATCCACGCATCGCTACGGAGATTCCGGGAGGTCGAGGATGCCACCGTGCCAACTACCCTCACCCCCGACGACGAGCGTCGCGAACAACATTTCGCGGGCACGCACTCACGGCGGGCGGACGGTCGGCATATCGTGCGACGCCCTTTGAAGGCCGGACATCCGCTCCGGCAAACGTATCGGCAAACCCGCGTGCACCCGAACGACGCGAACCTTCAGTGTGCACTTCGTGTGTGTGAACCTTCAGGGTGTCTTCAAGACATCGAACTTAAACTAAGTTTGCTGGATGATCTTGTGGCTCGAGTTAAGTCTTTACACACCATGATGTCTGATGTGGCTCTACGTGTGGATAGTTTAGCCGTTGACAAGGATTCATTGAACCGATGCTTGGCGTCGCTGAAGCAGCGTTTTTCCGGTGGCGGAGCGACTGCTGCGACTGGCTTGGTGTCTCTTGCTGAGGTCACCCAAAGATTCGAACGCATGAAGCGGACTACCAGAGACTTTGAAGTTGTAATATCAGGGCTGCCTGATAGTTCAAACGCGGGGCTACTACCGAGTATTAAAAGTGTTGCGGACGCCATCAATGTTTCTTTCTCGCAGTCACATGTTGCCTCTGCGCTTCGACTGCGTCATACCAAAGCTAAGTTTAGGCCTCTCGTTATTCGATTCACCTCTACGTTTATTCGGGACAAGTGGATTGCCAAAAAGAGGGCCAGGAAGGATCTTCATGCTAATGAGATCGTCCCGTCATGGCCTGACTCGCTTATTTATATTGATGAACGTTTCGACTGCCAGCGAGCGTAGCAGTTTGCTGGAGGCCAAGAAACTTGCGAAGGATTACAATTATAAGCATGTTTGGATGAAACGTGGAGTCGTCTACCTAAGGAAGGATGATGGTGCTCCGGTCCGGCGGTTTACGTCTTCTGCAACTTCGTGGAAGAATCATCTTCACAGCCTCCTGTCCTGCAAGGTTCTCCTACTCAAGCTCGTCGTACTATGGATGGGAGTCAGTGACTTGGCCTGAGCCTCCCGGGCCCTGAAGTTCTCTGCTCGCCTACCTTGGATAGGCTGGTTTCTACTCTTGGCAGCTTATATTCCTCTGCGATTTCTGCTTCGTTGGAGTTATCTTCCCCTACTTCTGAGCATGCGCTTTCCACGATCTCTACCTCGCTTTCTTGTAAACTGCGTACGAATTCTAAATCTTTCTCTGCTGCTCACCTAAATGTTCGCTCTCTTATTAGTCATTTCTCGGATCTAGCTGATTTAGTACGCTGTTACAAGTTTGACGTGGTGGCTTTTACCGAAACCTGGCTGCGTACTATTCTTTCTTTCGTGCCGACCGCCGTTCTCGGTTAAATCCAGTTTACATTGTGTAAATATCTTTGAAGTTATTACCGACAATTATTTTTCTGATAGCATTTTGGATGTAGCTGGCATTCTTTTTAGTATTAATGTTTGAGAATAAGACAGTGAGCTTGAGCGTGGGAAGCTGGATAGCGATTGAGGTTAGGAACGACGGTGAGAAAGGTGAAGCAACAAACAGCACTTTGCACCCAAAAGAGCTTGTCGGTTTATTTGAAATCACGCGGTGAAAATGAGCTTATTTTAGTGAGTTCTGATGATTAAAACATGCACAGGAAATATATTCAAATGAGCCGTGAGACACTGAGCACGTGGTGAGTCCTGTGGAAACCGACACCACGCGATCTGATTTACACACGAATAACTATTTCCACGATGTCGATGAGAATAATGAGCCACGCAATGATAACGCAATGATGAGCAGAGCAACAGAATTGCTCAGAACAATATTAGAATAAATGCGCACACTGTTAAAGTTAAAGTTAGCTAATCGCAAGCGAAGCGTCCTTTTCTGAACTCAATGTGAATGAGAGAGCTTGCAAGATGGTTGATTTCCGGAACGCGTCTTCTCGAACATGCTCGAGAGTAGATCTACGCGTGCAGCAGTCTGATTGGCTGAGCTGAGGTGCGTGGTGATCGGTGATTGGTGAGCTGAGATACGTGGTGAGCGGTGATAGGCTGAGCATTCGACTGTGAATATCGATTGATCGATTGATTGTCGATCGGCGATCAGCCGCTCGTTCCGCTGCCCAGTAGGTGCTGCTCCGAGAGCCAGGGTGGTGGCTTTGGGAAGTAATGCATTCCCAAACAATTAAACACGCGCGTACTGCTGCTTTATCTGTTTATCGTCTGTCTACTTGTCCTTTGCCATGCATGAATGATCTGGAACTGTTCCTTGGTGAGGTATCCTGCACCGCTTCATATATTATATGTATGGGTGACTTTAATATTGATTTCAATAATGTATGCGATCCGGGTTTACCTCTTATTCGGCGCTTCATGTCATCGCTTTCTTTGAACCAAGTTATATCTGTGCCTACCCGAATTACTGCGTTATCTTCAACTTTGTTGGATTTAATCTTTGTAAGTGATGCCGTGGATATTGTATCTGCAGGGTATTTGGATGTTAGCTATATTAGCGACCACTGTCTTGTTTTCGCGATTCTTAATATTCCTAAATCGAGGGGCCGACAACGTTTTATTATGCGACGTAATTTTAAGGACATACCTGAGGAGCTATTCCGCCATGCGGCCAAGGGCTTAAGCTGGCATCTGATTGGTGACTTTGATTCTGTCCATTCCAAATTTGCTGCGTTTGAATCTTTGATGGTCACCTTATACGATCAGTTCGCGCCGATTAGACTAATGCGTGTCACTAAACCCTCGGCTCCTCGGTTTACGCAGACTGTGAGGAGCCTTATAAGGTTTCGCAATCGGGCGCTCACGAAATACAGAAAGACTGGAACAGCCGGTGCTTGGGATTATTATACGCGTCATCGCAATGTAGCTAAATCTGTCATCCGTGCTGAGAAGCGGATGTTTTTTCAAAGTTTTCATTCTTCTTCCTCCTCCAGAAGGTTCTCGGATTTCTTATCCCAGGCCGGTTTCTACCGATCGTCTAGGGTTTCGTCTGACATTGATTCTTTTCCTGATTCTACTTTAATTAATAATCACTTCATTGACACTCTTCCTGCTTGTAATGCTTCTCCTAACCTCATATATAATTATGCATCATCGGTTAATGATGATCCTAACTCTCCTACCTTCTCCTTTGAGCCCTTCACTCCTGAGGATCTCCTTTCCGTCTTTAAAACCATTAAGCTTACGTCTTCTAATCCTTATGATATTTCTGGCGGTATGGTCCTTAATTGCCTTCCTTACTTTTTTTTTTTTTTTTTGAAGAGGGGGAAAATGCTTTACGCATACCCCGACATTTGCTGTCGGGGTTATGTGGGACTCCCCGCCTATAAACCTTTTTAGTGGGGATACCCACTAAAAACCCCCTCTGGTGGTCTCCACCAGGGGCCTCATGGCGGCGCCCGGAACTTCTGATGTAGTCCGTCGGGCGCCGCCATCGTTGCCGATGAAGCCCCGCTAACAGCCCCCCACTCCTAAATTAAGCTTGGGAGGGGGGGACACCACCGACTGGGTGTCCACTCTGTTAACACATGTTAAAACGCTTAAAGCTAACTTAATGTTAACTAAAACTACGCTAAAATTATGCTAAAAACGCTAAAAGACGCACGCGGCTCCCGCATGGGGACACAGCCGGGGGGGATTACCTCCCCTCCCATGCGATCAGCGTGGGCCGACCCTCTTTCTTTTTCTTGCGAGACTTAGACGCGTTTGGGCCCTAGCGGCCGAAGCCTCTTGGGCCAGGCGCGCGCGCTCCGCTTGCAAGAGGCGGTCGGCCTCCACCTCCGCCGCCTGGCGGGTCCCCATAACGGAGGCCGCGAAATCGCGGACCACCTCTCCGCAGAGGAAGTGGCAAGAGGCACCAGCGTGGAGACTTCCACGGGTGCCCCCAGGCCGGCGGCCAGCACCTCGCGCTGGGGGGCGGACTCCGGGCATGAAATGAGCACATGCTCTGCTTCATCCCGGGCCGCCCCGCAGTTCAAGCACGCCTCGGAGGGTGCTTTCCCAATTCTGTGTATGAACTGTTGGAAAGACCCATGCCCCGTCAGGAGTTGCATGGCCCAATAGTCCGCAATCACTGAGGGGCCCGAGGCGTCCACGACGGTGCCGACCGCAGGGACCAGGCGTCTCACCCACCCAGTGGGTGGGGACCTGTCTTTGTGGAGGTGGACACGCGTCTTTAAAAGCTCCGGGTCGCCGCCAAGGGTGGGGTCATCCCTATCGCGTGCTTTTGCGCAGAAAACTGCGCGCCCCATTTTGGCCTTAATGTACAGCGGCATTCGCCCTGCTAAAACGCAGAGCGAAGCAAAGGACACAGTCCTATATGCCGTCGTACATCGGATCAGGGCCGAGCGCTGAGTACGGCGGAGAATAGCACGTACATTCTCCTTACTCAACGCAACAGCCCAGACCGGCGACCCGTATAAAATCACGGACTCCCACACCGAGATATATAGCTTCCGGGCAAGGACGGATGGGCCCCTGGTGTTAGGCAGGATCGCGGAAAGCGCTCCTGAGACCCTATCCCCCCTAATGGCAACCTCCCCCAGATGGTCCCGATAATTACGGAGGCAGTCAAATACCACCCCCAAGTATCGGATCCTGGCCGCCGTGGTGACAATGGCTCCCAGGATCGGAAGTCTAACCGTCTTCTCAATCCTGTGGCCAGTCAGGAGGATGGCCTCCGTTTTTTCCGCTGCCAAGGAAAGGCCGGTTTTGCGAAACCAAGCTCCAATCCTCGGCAGCACGGAAGCCATCTGAATCCTGACCCGGGAGAGGTCCCTGCCCGAAAACAAGAGGGCGAGGTCGTCGGCGTACGCAATCGCACGCCCCGCCCCGCCCATATCCAACTCGGTGAGGAGTCCGTCGTATACGGCGTTCCACAGGAATGGCCCTAAAACGGACCCCTGTGGAACGCCCGCGTAAATATTACGGACCACGGTGCCCTCATAAGAGTGCATCGTGATCCCGCGATTGCTAAAATAGTCCCGGAGAAGCGCCCGAACATGTCGGTCTACCCCCCTCCTACTCAACACGTCCAGAACAACACCCCATCTAAGGGTGTTGAAGGCGTTCTGGACGTCGAATGAGAGGAGGAGGCAGATTTTGTTCTTGGTCCTGGAGGCTTCGGCAAACCGAGCTACCTCGGTGGCCGCCTCCATAGTGCCGAAACCTCGACGAAAACCAAATTGGTTCGGGTGGAAAGGATCCCTGCCGAGCTGGGATTCCAGAATCTCCTTTATGACGTACTCCCATACCTTAGATAAGGCTGGGAGTACGGAGATCGGCATATAGGCCCTTGGACTTAGGGGATCCTTACCCGGCTTCGGGATCAAGATGACTCTTGCCATCTTCCACGAAGCCGGAATGCCACCCCGCACAAGGGTGTCGGCCGCCATCTCGCGTATCATATCTTGGTTAGCCCTGGCCACACAGGCCACGACCCCCGACGGGACTCTATCGAGTCCGGAAGCCTTATTGGGCTTGACACGCGAGAGGGCCCTATCGACCTACTCGGGCGTTACCTCCGGGATTCCCCTCCAATAAGAGGAGAGGGGTCGCATGGGGAGGGATCGCAACAAGAGGGGGGCGTGCGCGCGCACTGGCCCAACCGTTGGTGTGGGGGAAGGAGGAGGGAGGGGGGCGGGGCGGGTTAAAACCGTGTTCGGTTTTCTCCCCCCCAGCCTAGCCATAACAATTTTGTATGGTTTCCCCCAGGGATCACCGTCGACCGTGCCGTATAGCTCCCTCCAGAGCCTCTCCTTGGAGCGCCAGATCAGGACCTGAACTGCCCGCCTAGCCAAGGAGAAGTCCCGCCTCAGTTGTTCGAGACGGGGGGAGGAGGGATCTAGTCTCCTCCTGCCTCTCTGGAGAAGCCTACGAGCACGATGCATCGCTGATCTTGCCTCGGCGATGTCCGCGTTCCACCAACGGTTGGGCTTCCGGGTCCCCCTAGGAAGACACCTCTTCCCGAGGACCCGGGCACTAACCCCCTCTAAAAGGCGCTGAAGTCCCTCCGCCCTCGGAACCTCGTCCGTAAAACTGGACGGTTCCAGCGGAGGGGGAGGAGCCGACACGCCCGCAGGCGTGGCCAGCGAGGTGGGCGGAGTCGGGAGGGCGTTCCGCAGAACGCGGAAACCCTCCAGAATCGACTCCGGGGTGACGTCCTTCATCGAGTATGGGGTCCAGCCGTCGCCTGGTGGTCGGCGAGCCACACCCGGTTTTGCCAGGGTGTGGCGGACATAGAGGTGGTCGGAGGCGGTATAGTGCCGAAGCACCTCGCTCTTCCGAACCCTCCCGGTCAGACTTCTGTCAACAGACAGAACGTCGATGAAGGACGAACCCCTGCCCCTCCGGTCAGCAACCTTCCCTCCCCAGGCAGGGGATTTGGAGTTCAAATCCCCCGCGAGGATGACCCCTCTCCCCGGGGCTAAAAGACTTAATACTACTCCTTCCAACTCCTCCAGATAATGCAGAAAGGCAGGGCCCTTCTTGCTCGGCCGACAGTAACAGCTCACCACGACCGTGTTATCCACAATCGCGGTGGCTATTCCTTCGGCAGCGATCGGGGGGGGGGGGGGGTAAGGGAGGCGAACCTACCCTTAAACCCGGTGACCCAGATCGCTGCATCCCCCGTCGAATCCCCCATCCACTCAGGTAATATCCTGAATGGTTCGGAGATAACCACGAGGTCAACCACCAGCAGGCAGGCATTATGGATCATGAGATCCTGTGCCAGCCTGCATCTGTTGAGGTTGATCTGCAGGATCTGGGTCATTAAACCGGTCTACCAGATCTTGGCACCCCCGCTGCCGAACTCGCCCTGATGGCCGGGCAGGCCAACGACGCCGTGATGTGCGCCGCTTTCGGGCCCATGACCTCTGCCGCCGAGCAAATAAGGCATTTGGCTACGCCCCTGCATACTGCAATGGCGTGGTCCGTGGCCGCGCACCTCCTGCACAACTCTTTACCCTCGGGGACCGTGGGGCATGCGGCAGCCAGGTGCCCCAGTTGATGGCATGCAAAACAACGCGTGCTCTTAACCAGGGGCCTGGCCCTCACCACGGTCAAATCCGTCCTAAAACGGACGGGTTCCGCGCCCTTAGGGAGGGCGGTGGTGGGAACCTCCACCACCGCGGTCTGCGTCCCGCTGAGGGCCTGCCTCAGCGAACGGACAACCAGACCGGCCACGTCCACTTTTAGGGCCGCGCCCAAGTCTACGAGGAGGGTCGGGGCATCGATCATCGGATCGATGTCCCTGACCTCTAAAACCGACTTATCCTGGAGGGGTACACAGGTCACCTTACCGGACATAATCCTCGTAAGCTCATTCGCCACCAAGGTCGCACTGACCTTGGGGCCGAGTTCAAGGAGCATGTGCCCCAGGCGCGTGCGTTTCACGGCCCTGACATCTGTCAAGGCCGCACGCCCCAGGGTCACGGTGGTCCGGTAGGTTTCCAAATATTGCCCACCCTCCGGGACCCTAACTAAAACAGCCTCCGGGCGGGTCCTTATTGGCCTCGCCCTCTTTTTGGGCGGGGCGACCTGGCCCCGGGGCGTCGCCGCCGGCGAAGGTGGGGGGGAGCCCCCGCCTTCCTAACACCGGAGCGGGGGGTGCCCGCCTTCCCAGTACCCAGGTTCAGCGCCTGGTTCTTCCCACTCGGAGGGGGTTGACGGGGAGTATTCCCCTTCGGCCCCGCCTTCGGGGGCGCCCCCGGTACGACTAGGGTACTCTGAAGGGCGGACGGCCCCTCCACCTTCTTCTTCCTCTTCTTTTTCTTCCGGGTGACCATCTCACACGGAAGGTCCCCGCCTCCTGGCTCACGGCCCACGCCCTCGACGGAGGGGGATGGGGGTGGAGAACCACCTCCAGCCCTCCCAAAAGGCCCCGCCTCTTTCCCACTAGGGGGGGGGGGGGGCGTGTGTGAGCCCAGGGCCCATGAGGCTCGGGGAGCCAGCGGCGGCAGAGGTCAAAGCCTCAGAGAATAAACGCTTCTTCGTTGCCGCCGCTGCTGTCACCGCCTCGTTGGGGGAAGATCTCAGCCTCTTCCCCTTCCCCTTAGATTGCGGGGTCTTGGACTTTCCCCCCTTCTTAGAGGGAGGGGTCTTGTCACCCACCACATATGTACCCTGTGCCTCTCCGGGGGCCGTGGTAACCCGGCCCCCGTGGGTCCACCCCCTCCACCGTCTGGATGCTCACCTCCGCGGTCAAAGGTCTACGGGTAACCGGCAACCTGGTTTGAACCAGCCCCTTCAGCTGGTTCTTGGCCGACTTCCCCTTAGGCTTTGATACCACTGCGTCATGGTAGGCCTGAGCCTCAACTACGGCCGTCGACGCCACCTCGCAACAGTCAATGATTCCGTCGGCCAGGGTAATTGCCTTCCTTACTGTCTTGACTCTCTCCTACATATCTTCAACGCTGCTATTTCTGCTGGTGTATTTCCTCTTGCCTTGAAGCACTCCTTTGTTGTTCCTATTCCCAAAACGCCTCATGCAACCGCCCTTAACTCCCTTCGTCCTATCTCTCTTACTCCCTTCTTATCTAAGGTGCTTGAGAAACTTTGCATCACCCAGCTTCAGAGGTTTTTCACCTCCAATCTGCGCGGCTGGCTGAGAGATTCGGGTCGCACTCCTGAGGTCAGCGATGACCTCGTACGCCGCGCCTTGGCGGGTATCAAGCCAAACAAGGCACCCGGGCTCGACGGCGTTCCGTCCGAAGTAGTGGCTATCACGGCTCGGGCGGACCCTTCTACCATCCGCGAAATGGTGTCTGATACCCTGACGCGTGGTCGGAACCCGGCTTCGTGGAAGATGGCATGTTTAGAGGTATGCTTGGAGAAGGCGTGTGGATTGCCACTGGTATGGCCAGAGAATGGATGCGCTCCAGCGATGAGAAGAAGTCCACCAATTGTTGGGACGGCACGTTTATTCGCCGTATGTGGGCGTCAGTACAAAAGGACGAGCACTCCACGGACTTACAGATTGACACACTCGACGCACATACACGCAATTACACAAAACAGAGATACGTACAGATTATGTACAGGAGCGCTGGACGCCAAGGCTCGAAGGGCCGTCTTAAAACGTTCCGTTAAAAATAGTCGTGGGTCGCGGGGCGACAAAACCGTTGTAATTCGTGCGTGCGGGAGCGTGTTGTTGTCGTCAGGTGTTCTTGGAAACGACTAACGGATTCCTCGAACCGCGCAATGCTCGAATCCATGCAAAAAACGTGTGACGTAAGTCACCGTCTTACCGGACGGTGTGTCACCAGTGTTGACACGCTCTCGCACGCACGTTTAAATCCGCGTGACAGCTGATCGGCGGATTTCGCCTGCAACATGGCACGTGTCATCTTGATCCCCAAGCCGGGCAAGGATCCCGAAAGTCCTGGAGCATACAGACCCATATCGATACTCCCGGCCCTATCAAAGGTTTGGGAGTATTCGATTAAGGACCTGCTCGATCAACAACTGGGCAGGGATCCCTTTCATCCGAACCAGTTCGGTTTCCGTCGGGGTATCGGCACGGTCGAGGCTGCCACCAAGGTGGCAAGATTCGCGGAGCTATCTCGGGTACGGCGGAGAACCTGCGCCCTCCTGTCCCTGGATTTCCGCAACGCATTTAACACGATGCGGTGGGACGTAATCCTACGAGAATTACGCAGGAGAGGCGTAGACCCCTACACACGCGCCGTGTTGGGGGATTATTTCTCTGGGCGGGGGATCACCGTGCACTCTTCGGAGGGCACGATGGTCCGTGAAATAGTCGCGGGGGTTTCCTCAGGGGTCCGTATTAGGACCCTTCCTGTGGAACCTCGTATATGACGGGCTCCTCCCCGAGTTGGATGCCGAGGGCCGGTTCGTCCGCGTCGTCGCCTATGCGGACGATGTGGCATTCCTATTTTCGGCCGTGGACTTCCTCCAGTTAAACAGGATGATGGCTTCCGCAGTGGCCAGGGTTCAGGCCTGGTTCGTCAAAACCGGGCTTACCCTGGCCACGGAGAAGACTGAGGCCATCTTCCTGACGGGGCAGCAGGTCTAGAAGATCGTGGACCTGAACATCCTGGGTGCGGATATCCGCACCGCTGCCACGGTCAGGTACCTGGGGGTCACTTTCGATTGTATCAGGAATTTTAGACCCCATCTGGAGGGGGTCGCCGCAAGAGCGGACAGGGTCTCCGGGGCTTTGGCGGGCTTACTGCCCAATACCCGGGGTCCGTCCATACACGCGAAAAGGCTCTACTACTCGGTGTGGGAGTCTGTCATATTGTGTGGCGCTCCGGTGTGGGCGGTGTCGTTGTGGACGGGGGCCAGCAGGGTGATCCTGCGCCGTGCCCAGCGAACCGCCCTCACCCGTCTCACCGCGGCCTACAGGTGGGCACAGTGGGCTTTCATTCGCTCTGCGTTTTAGCAGGGCGAATGCCACTGTATCTGAAGGCAAAGATGGGGCGGTCCATCTTTAATGCGAAGGCGGCCTACCGGGCTGACCCCGAGTTTAGGGGCAACCCGGTGGCTCTCAAGGAGCGCGTCCGCTTCCATAAGGCCCGTGCTATGGAGGAGACGATGGATGAATGGCAGTGGGAGTGGGACCATGTTCCAGCGTCTGAATGGGTGAGGCGCCTGGTTCCCAAGGTTAACACCTTCGTGGCTGCGCTTGGCCCGTTGGTTGCTGCAGAGTATCACTCGATACAACTGATGAGCGGCCACGGGGGCTTTCAAACGTTCCGATTCAGAATTGGGAAAGCGCCCGCCGAGTCGTGCCTAGAGTGCGGTGCAGCACTAGACAACGCGGAATATGTTCTGGTGTCGTGTCCATCATACGGCACCGAACGTGCGGCGTTAGCCGCGGCCTTGGGTGCGCCAGTGGAGCCCCACTCCCTCATAAGTATGGCCACTGCCTCCTCAGAGAAGTGGCACGCGTTCCTGTCGTTTGCAACGACCGTTATGACGGATCGGCAGACGAGAGAACAGGAGGCGGACAAAGCTCTCCGAGTCGCGAGAGCAGAGGCCGCACGCCTGGCGGCAGCGCAGAAAGCGCTGGATCGGCGCCGCCTTGCGCGGAAACGCAAACGCCAGGGTGTGGGTTAGCGGCCCAATGGGTCCCCTTTTGGGACCCGCGAGAAACTTTTTGCGGGCTATTTCTACGTGTGTTTTAGTATCCCTATATTTATTTATTTATCCATTTATTTATTTATTTATTCGGCCTTTTACACCGTAGGATATAAGTTTTAACGTTTTTAGCGCGTACCACGAGAATCCCCCACGAGGATTATGCTCACCGGCCGGGGGTGCACGGTCGGTGGAGCTGGCGTGATACTGATTCCCTTTTTGGGCATTAGACACGGTGGGGCCCCACCTCCCCAGGTGGCGGTGTCCTGAAGTACTACATCAGACGTGCCGGGCACCGCTACAGGGTCAACATGATGGTAGGCTTTCTAAGAGGGGGTTTTTAGTGGGTATCCTGCGTCACTTATTTGGTGCAGGGAGTCCCACATAACCCCGGCAAACAATTGCCGGGGTATGTGTAACAGCATTTTCCCCCTCTATAAAAAAAGAGGTTTTTCACCTCCACTAATGCTGTTCCACTCTTTTAGTCCGGTTTTCGACGTGGTCATAGCACTACTACATCCTTGCTGCATTTGTCGGATACCGTATTGCGTGGCTTTGATTCTAGGCGTTTATCGGCCCTCATCTCCTTAGACTTTTCTAAGGCATTTAATACGATTGATCTTGACCTGCTGATTGCTAAACTTCGACATACTGGTTTGTCCTCTAATGTCCTGTCTTTCCTTGAATCGTATCTCTGTTCTCGCACTCAGCAGGTTATGCTTAACCAGTTCATGCCCTCGGTCGGTCTCACCTATTCGCGAGGTTAAACGTGGTGTACCTCAAGGCTCAGTACTTGGGCCACAGCTATTTAGTATTTATGTAAGGGATCTGCCCTCGGCCTGTCGCAATTGCCGGGTTTATATATACGCGGATGACACTCAGCTGGTTAAGGATTTTGTTATCGGCGGGGCTGAGTCTGCTAAACGTGAGATGGCTTCCGACCTGCTTCGCCTCACGGTTTGGTCTGACTCTCACGGTTTGCAGTTAAATCCCGCTAAATCATCTTTATTAGTGGTGGGCTCTCCCGCTCTGCGTCAACAGCTGTCTTCTTTTGTTATTTCCTGGGGCTCTGAATCTCTTTCTATGCAACCTACCGTCAAAATCCTCGGTGTTACCCTAGATCCTCTTTGGTGGTTTGACCAACATGTAGTTGTCTTGTGTCGTTCTGCTTTTGCTCGTCTACGGTTTCTGTATCCTTCACGCCGTATTCTGTCTACCCACACCAAGCTCTCTCTATGCCAGTCACTTGTTATTTCTCCTTTTGACTATGCCGATGTTGTGTATGGCCCTTGTCTCACTACTCGCCTCTCGTCTATAGAGCAACGTATCCAAAATTCATGTCTTCGTTACTTCTATAATGTCCGTAAGTTTGATCACATATCGCCGTCTTTTCTTCGCCCTGTCTGGCTCAATGTCAGACAGCGGTGGATCCTCCACCTGTGCTGCATCGTGCACAAGGCTCTGGAATCTGAGACGCCTATCTATCTGAGAGAATTGCTATGCAGTAACTCTTCTCGGCACTCTGTTTTTGCACCATCTACAAGGCGTGGTGCTGATATGTCTGTGCCTGCTCATCGTACGGTCAAATTTATGGCATCTTTCTTTTATCTATCCTGTTTTTACTATAATTCCCTTCCTTTGGAAATTCGTTCTCTGTCCTCTATCCCCGCTTTTAAATGTGCTGTCCGATCTTTTATTCTCGTTCACTATCCGTAACACCCCTTGTCTTGTGGTTCTCTCTCTCTCTCTCTCTTTCTCTCTTCTGTTGTTTCGCTAGCTTTATTTCTGATTTATAACGTTTTGGGGTTAGGTTGCAAAACAGCAGATATGCTGAACCTCTCCCATATATCACATAATGTATGTAATTTGTGGTGAATAAAGACAAATTATTACTATTATTATTATTATTAATCACCTCAGCGCCACTTTTAGTCTTGAGCGGCACCGCCCATCCATACTTGCTCAGCACATCGATGACGGTGAGTATGTAGTGGTGACCTTAGTTGAATCGTGAGTAAGGACGCATTTCTACAACGTCAGCTTGCCACAGATCATCGTATCCGTGCACTATGACGCGCCTCCGCGGGAAATGTCTTCGAGCTGGAGCGTGCAATTCCTCAACGAGTTGTCGCTTCTTGCGACCATGGTTTTCTTTACTCTTGGATGTCGATAATGGTGGCATGTTTGATCGCAGAGGTGTCTTCGACACGAATGATGCGATAATTATCGTGTACGCGCATCATGTGCTCCCCATCGGTGCGGGGGAAAATTCAACCGTCTCCCATGATTCTCCTTCGCAGCGCTGCAGTGGGATAGAATTCAACGCCTGTGATATCTTTTGAACGCAGTTTTACAATGTCAGTATATCTCTCTGAAACACGACCAGCTTCCTCTCTAATTCACCCTGTTGCTCTCTCAAAAGTTTAATGCTCTTTTCCATATACAGTTTATTGACAGCATCGGTGTCGGCCATGGGTTGCGCTACTCGTCGTATCTTGCGTGATTTTGCATCAAAGTCGACACCGGTCATGTAAAGAGCGTTATCCAGCATGTAATTTCGAAGCAAACCGTTCCATTTGTAGTATTCCATTCTAGCTGCTCCACTCTTTTCGAGCGACGCCCCAAATTTGTTGATCGGCATCTCGATCCATACAGTGCACATCATCGGCGTGCGGTGTAATTTATGCAATGTAGCCTGCCTCGCGGAGTTCCTCGGTAATGGATAGAATTTCTGGACCATGAGAGTTGTTACCCGCCTGACGCAACGCGTGAAGCAAGCGTAATCGGTCCACCAGCTCGTTGGGATCGTCCGAGTGTACGTAATCGATCTTGTTATCATTTACCGCCATGACTCGCGGTGTCTTTAGACCTTTCCCTGCCCTTCTAGCTGATACACGGGGGAGTAGCGGCGCAATTACATTTTTGTACATGTTCAGAATTAAATCAGATGAGCGCACTGGGATGGATGTTAGGTCGACGGTGAAAATGTAAAGTTTGGAACACTGGTGCACTGAGTAAAATGATTCAGTCACTTTATTTAAAACACGTGAAACGTGGGTGAGCACTGAGCTTTACAAGAGTGAGACTGTGAAACACGCGGCCACGCCGACCGGGGGAAACACGTGTTGTGCACGCGGAGCAAATAATTTAATAAATACTCGCGGTAAGTGATTACCCCATAAAAAACTTCAAAAAAGTAAAAAAATACGCCAAGTACATGAAAAATCAAATAAATCACAAAAAATAGAAGACAATAATAATCACAAAAAAAAAAATAGAAAAAGTATACAATACAAAAAAAGATGTGAAATCAAAATGAGCTGCCAGTACATAAAGGTGCTTTCCAACTGCGCTTAAGATGACACAACTACATACACACAGCTGAAATGCTGTGTTCATACATTCCATTACAATGTATTACATAATATTAAGCAGATATATTTTTATACAAATAAATATTTTAATACGAATAAATATTTTATTCAAAATACTTGGCGCTGCGCAACCGAAAAAATATTAATTGCCTTAGTATTAATTAATAATTTACAACAACTCCATTAAAATATAAAATACATATACATACACATATTAGAAACGCAGTCAGATTTATTCTACATATATTTAATTCTAATATCATACGTAGCATATGCACACGCACGCACGCACACACACGCACGCACGCACGCGCGCACGCACGTACAAGAAAGAAAGAAAAGGATTAATGCAATTTATACATATTTATTGAGTTTAGCAACACCAATTCGGGGCGCAGCGCCAAGTATTTTGAATAAAATATTTATTCGTATTAAAATATTTATTTGTATAAAAATATATCTGCTTAATATTATGTAATACATTGTAATGGAATGTATGAACACAGCATTTCAGCTGTGTGTATGTAGTTGTGTCATCTTAAGCGCAGTTGGAAAGCACCTTTATGTACTGGCAGCTCATTTTGATTTCACATCTTTTTTTGTATTGTATACTTTTTCTATTTTTTTTTTTTGTGATTATTATTGTCTTCTATTTTTTGTGATTTATTTGATTTTTCATGTACTTGGCGTATTTTTTTACTTTTTTGAAGTTTTTTATGGGGATCTCACTTCTTTTTACAAAGATAATTTGCGTAGGAACTGACTTTAGATAATTTTTAATATTATAAATTACGAATTATCACGCGACAGAATTAAGGATAAATTCTAGATTCTACTTTTTGTGATTATTATTGTCTTCTATTTTTTGTGATTTATTTGATTTTTCATGTACTTGGCGTATTTTTTTACTTCTTTGAAGTTTTTTATGGGTATATACAACTTAACGTAGAACGTACTTTTATAGAAATTATATAGAAATAGTCAGGGTGGCGAGGAAAGTCCCTGCAGCGGTAGTAGGCTCCTATCGCCGTCTGAACCAATCACCGTCAAGAGGAAAATTCATCGACGCCAGCGCCAAGCCAAGCCAACTAGCCAAGCTAAGTGAAACCGCAGCCAACCAGCGTCGCCGGGGGACTTAGCTTCACTTCACTTGGCTAGGCTTGGCGCTGGCGTCGGTGAATTTTCCTCTTGGCGTTGATTGGTTCAGAATGGGTAGTAGGATTAGAGTGGGGTCTACTATCGCCGTCTGAACCAATCAACGCCAAGAAGAAGATTCACCGATGCCAACGCTAAGCCAAGCCAAGTGGCGTGAACGCGAAGCGGATCGAGTGACGTCACAGACCTGCGTAGTAGACCCCACACGGTCCTACTACCCATTCTGAACCAATCACCGCCAAGAGGAAAATTCACCGACGCCAGCGCCAAGCCTAGCCAAGTGAAGTGAAGCTAAGTCCCCCGGCGACGCTGGTTGGCTGCGGTTTCACTTAGCTTGGCTAGTTGGCTTGGTTTGGCGCTGGCGTCGATGAATTTTCCTCTTGGCGGTGATTGGTTCAGACGGCGATAGGAGCCTACTACCGCTGCAGGGACTTTCCTCGCCACCCTGGAAATAGTGGCCTTTTGCTATAGTAAGTGTAGATAGAGACTACATAATGTGTACAAAGGAGATGAGAGCATACGATAGAATCCAGGCCTTCCCAAGTAGGGGAAATCTGCTTCTGAAACACATGTTTCGGTTCTCCCTCCAACACTCCCTCTCTCAGAGGAGACAGTAACGCCGCTAGGAAGCAGAGAGAGAGGACAGTAGAAATCGTCCCACCTTATCCGCAGGCACAGCGTTGGAAGGAGAACCGAAACATGTGTTTCAGAAGCAGATTTCCCCTACTTGGGAAGATCTGCGATAGAAAGTCTTGTGGCAGAAATTTAAGAAATGTTAATGGTAATTTAGCGAAAATGAATGAAGAGATTCAATATTTTTATTGGTGTTGGTTTAGTATAGTATAAAAAATATTGTTAATGGAAAACTAGTAAAATTAATAATGAATAGCGTAGCAACTATATAGAAATAGAGTGGCATTTTGTTAAAGTAAGTGTAGATTATAAAATGTGTCCAAAGGAAATAAGAGCGTATGGCAGAAAGTCTTGTTGCTGGAAATTTAAATGCTATGGTAATAATTCAACGAGGATGAACGAAGAGGTCCAATATTTTCAACACACAATTTATTGGTTTTGGAATAAAATTAGTTTAGTATGTTTATAATTTTGTCGATTTACCTTATTTGACTTTCCAAAAGCATGTGCGAAGCAAGATGCTTTGTCTTTCTATTTATTTTTTAATCTTCTCCGGACAACTTTCACGCCTGTGCATTCCCTTCATTTCTGTTCATCCAAGCCTGTGCGTCTCCATCATCAATTCTACTATCCAAGCCTGTGCGTCCCCTTCATTTCTATAATATAAAATAAGCTTTACATAAAAACTCTAAATTGCTGGTATATACAAGTACAAATATCAGGCAATTTAAATGCAATGCAATTTGTTGCAATATATATTATAAAAACTCTAAATTGCTGGTATATTTATAATTTTGTCGATTTACCTTATTTGACTTTCAGAAGCATGTGCGAAGCAAGATGCTTTGTCTTTCTATTTATTTTTTAATCTTCTCCGGACAACTTTCACGCCTGTGCATTCCCTTCATTTCTGTTCATCCAAGCCTGTGCGTCCCCATCATCAATTCTACTATCCAAGCCTGTGCGTCCCCTTCATTTCTATAATATAATAAGCTTTACATAAAAACTCTAAATTGCTGGTATATAAAAAATACAAATATCAGGCAATTTAAATGCAATGCAATTTGTTACAATATATAGTATGTTTATAATTTTGTCGATTTACCTTATTTGACTTTCCAGAATCATGTGCGAAGGAAGATGCTTTGTCTTTCTATTTATTTAATCTTCTCCGAACAACTTCCAAGCCTGTGCGTCCCCTTCATTTTTATTGAAGTCCTGTGCGTCCCCTTCATTTCTATAATATAAAATAAGCTTTACATAAAAACTCTAAATTGCTGGTATATACAAGTACAAATATCAGGCAATTTAAATGCAATGCAATTTGTTGCAATATATATTATAAAAACTCTAAATTGCTGGTATATTTATAATTTTGTCGATGTACCTTATTTGACTTTCCAGAAGCATGTGCGAAGCAAGATGCTTTGTCTTTCTATTTATTTAATTTAATCTTCTCCGGACAACTTCCACGCCTGTGCGTCCCCTTCATTTTTATCAAAGTCCTGTGCGTCCCCTTGATTTCTATAATAATAATATAATAAGCTTTACCTAAAAACTCTATTTTGCTGGTATATACAAATACAAATATCAGGCAATTTAAATGCAATGCAATTTGTTGCAATATATATTATTATGCGAAAGGAGATGCTTCTCTGTCGAACCTTCTCCGGATAACTTCCAAGTCTGCGACTCTACATAAGAAATCTATTAAAAAAATGTTGGCGACTTACCTTATTAATTGAGACAATAATTCAGTCTCCTATGTAGTGTAAAAACTCCTGACATTTCAAATTGGGACAACTTACTTTATTTGACACTTAGCACTTAGGTTATAAATTTCAAAATAGTATATATATGTACGTACAATGGCGGACGACGAACGAAGAACGATACATGTGTTGGCTGAAGGTGTGTGTGTAACGCGTATATACGTATTATGTTGACGAAAAATTTCTTGGAGAAGGAGAATCAGGAGACGAAAATTAATAAATTCGACTGATCCATGAACGATATTATGATATCTCTGTCATGTGTGGACCGATTTTATTGAAATTGGTCTTGTTCGAAAGCCGATATGCGGTTTACATAAGAAAAATGTCTTTATATTTACAAAACATTGCAGACGTGATGAGATATTCATGTATAAATGTCAGAATTAGGTTAGAGTGTCTCCGCGACGAGTAAAGATACACGGTAGCGACATCGACATATACAGGGTGTTTTTCATGTACTTGGCGTCGAGACGCTACCGCGTCTCTAGATTTTGAGCGATGAGAGTTTAACAGAGATTGAGATCAATACACTGTACTGAATGAGCAAGAATATTAGAGGGGTTTGCGCACAAGGTAAGCTAAATCTGAGATTTACAAGAGACGCGTCCTTCGCTATACACGTTGTGAACGATAATCAACAAAAGATGGTTGACTTCCGGGACGCATCTTCTCGAACATGCTCGAGAGTAGATCTACGTGGGAAGTTTTCTGATTAGGAAGTTTTCGTGGGAAGTTTTCGATTGATTGTCGATCGTCGATCAACCACTTGATCCGCTGCACAGTAGGTGCTGCGGCGCGCTTGGGTGCGGCGATGAGATGAACAAAATGATTCTCAAACATTCTCCCGCCATCAACAGCTTGAAGACGATGTTCATGATTAATCTGAAACAGGCAACACGGCCAATTTTACAATTGGCCTGATTAATGTTGTCGTGGCGGTCCTGAGCGTCACAACTCGGGTGAGTCCATCCTCCCCAGGGTGCAGTACGCGGATGCGAGCAAGTGGCCACTTGCTAGGTGGAAATCGTTCGTCCGTGATGAGCATCAGAGAGCCGACTCTGATCTGCGTGGATGGATGATGCCACTTCGAGATAGATAGTTGACGTTGGAGATGATGCGATAACCATTGAGTCCAAATGTGTTGAGTCCTTTGTTGAATGAGGCGCCATCTGGCTGATGGTGAGATCGAGGTGTTCTCGAAAAGATGGTTCTGGTAGGGTTGAAAGAAGCTGTCCAGGAAGTGATCTGGAGTGAGCGTTGAGATGTCATCAGGGTCATCACTGAGAGGCTCAAGCGGTCGTGAATTGAGTATGGCTTCTATTTGAGTCAGAAGCGTGCAGAACTCTTCGTAAGTGAGTACAGTCTCATTGACGGTTCGCCGAAGGTGATATTTAATGGATTTCACAACGGCCTCCCATTTGCCTCCCATGTGAGGTGCTGCAGGTGGATTAAAGCACCAGCCAGTGTTGTCATTGACAAACAGCTGACTGAGGTTTTGATGATCTTGTGAGCCCTGAATGAACATTCTCTTGAGAATGGTGTCAGCTCCGATGAAATTTGTCCCACAATCGGAGTAGAGGGTGTTTGGAATTCCTCTCCTAGAGGTGAATCTTCTGTAGGCAACTGTGAAACCATCTGTTGAGTAGTCAGTAACGACGTCCAGATGAACAGTTGATGTGGTGAAACAGACGAAGACACAAATCCAGCCTTTCTGTGTTTTCGCACCTCGGCCCTTCCACGTCTTGAGAGTGATTGGACCCGCGTAGTCGATACCAGTGTGAGTGAATGGTCGTGAGGGTGCAACTCTCGAAAGAGGTAGTTGGCCCATCAGTTGATGGGCACGGATCCCCCTTTGTCGAGTGCACACAACACACCGTAAGATGTGAGATTTCACTGGTGCTCGTCCTCCGATGATCCAGTAGTAGTATCTGACGTGAGCGAGGGTGAGATTGGTCCCTCCATGGAGAGTTTGTCGATGAGCATGGTCTATGATCAGATCAGACAGACGTGAGTAACGAGGTACGATTGCTGGATGCTTACTGTCGTAAATCATGTGAGCATTATTGAGTCGGCCTTCAACTCGTATGATTCCTTGTTCATCGATGAATGCTGTGAGCCGATTGAAGACATGAGATGCTGGCATCGATCAGCCCGAATTGAGGACCTTGAGTTCAGTTGAGAAGTAGATTGATTGTGCTGCCTTTATCTAAAAGATCCTCGCCTGATCCAAGTCCTCTGGCTGAAGTGAGATGATCGGCAGTGATAACGGCAACTTCATCAATCTGGTTAAGATTCTGAAACAGACTGAGGTGATTCGAAACAATCTATTGAGAGAAGAGTATTTATATATGAGATCCCAGTGATATTTATTCTCTTGAATGTTGAGTAGATTTGAAAATCCCGCACAAGCCTCAAGTGCACATGCGTCGTCCTTCAACTCTGGCTGCTTTGGCTATAAGTTACTGGGTTGAGTGAGCTATGATCGTTCACCACAGTTCGTGATGTTCAAGCTGAACAGTTTTTAAGCCTCGAGAAGCGCAATCAGCTGGGTTTGATTTCCCTGGTACATGTCTCCAGTGTGCCTCTTGGGTGAGCTCATGAATTTGGGAGACACGATTCCTTACGTAATCTTTCCAGCGTGATGCGTGAGCTTTGATCCATATTAACGTCACTTGAGAATCCGTCCACAGATGAGTTGTAGCAATGTTGAGTTGAAGAATTGCTTGAACATACTTCGTGAGCTTAGCAAGCATCAATGCTGCCGTAAGCTCGAGCTTTGGGATTTTGAGCTTCTTGAGAGATGCTACCTTCGTCTTGGAGCTCACGAGTGTCGACACCTTGTAATTTGTGGATGGTGATGTCACGGTAAGATAAACTACCGTTGCCATGGCGAGTTAAAAGGCATCAGAGAATCCATGTAATTCCACTGTTGAATTGCTGAAGGAGTGGAACCACCTTGGAATGGAGAGTCTGGCCAGACTAGTGAGATCTTCTCTGATGATGAGCCAGTTGGATGTGACTTGGGATCGCAGTGGGTCGTCCCAGCTGAGTTTGTACAACCACAACTCTTGCAAACGTGTTTTTGCTCGAATGATGACTGGTGATAGGAAACCGAGTGGATTAAATATTTTTGCTACTTCTGAGAGGATGAGGCGTTTGGTGAACCTGGAGTCTGAACTTGATTTTGAAGAGAATGAAAAATTGTCATTGACAATATTCCAATGTAATCCGAGAATTTTGGTATTGTAGTCGTCTAGTGATATGATTGTGCCATGCGCTCGTATGGTTTCAGAAATTGATTCAAGCAACGGAGGGTGTCTCGAATGCCATTTGGCAAGTGGAAAACCTCCCGCGTTGCACAGGTCTCTTAATTGTTGAGCAATTGTAATGAGTGTCTCACCTGTGTCGGCGCCACCAATTATGTCGTCAACGTATCTGGCATGAGTGATGGATGGAAGTGCCAGTGGTAAGCGATGGCCCTCGTCTTCCACCAATTGCAGCAGAGGTCTGACAGCAAAAAAGAACAGCCTTGGTACCATATGTGACTGTAGTGAGCTTGTATGGCACCTCCTTTGAATTTTCATCAATCCACAGCACTCTCTGGAGGTATTGATCATCTTCATGCACCTTGACTTGACAATACATTTTTGTCACGTCAGTGGCAAAGACAAACTTGTGCTGACGAATCCACAACAGTACGTCCGTGATGTTGACACGAAGATTTGCGCCAGTGTGCATGAGATAGTTGATTGAATGCCCAGATGTTGTGGGGCTCCATCCATTGAAAACGACACTCAATTTTGTCGTTTCGCTGTCGAGCTTGAGGACTGCGTGGTGTAGAAGATAGAAAATAGAATGAGTGTTAGGTGAGATGGATGGTGCTCTTACCATGTGTTGATGCTCCACGTATTCCATCATAAATCCTTGGTATTTATGAGTTACGGTATTCGTCCTATCTGTTGAGCTTGTTGAGCGTGCGCTTCAAGCAAGCATGTGCAGTCTGATAGGAATTACTGAGATGATTTGAGAGGGATGCGTACGATGTAACGCCCTGTAGAGTCACGAGTGTGTGTCGCTCAGAAGTGTTCCTCACATTCTTGTTCTTCAGGAGTGAGTTGAGTAGGTGTGTCCGTTGGGAGTTCTTCTTGGATCCAAAACTTTGTCAGAAGATCTTGAAGAGCGTTGGCCTTGTGCTAAACGACGGCAGAGTGATGCAAGAATCTGTGTTGACTGGAGTCAACTGTGATTGGTCCAAGAGCGAGCCGCCCAAATATTGACAGCTGAGCAATTGACATTGAGGAGTCACCTTTCTTGAGATTGGGCTTGATGATCTGCCCATAATAATCTGCGCCGTTGACAATGTCGATGGGTCTTGAGGTTAGAAAGTCTGGATCTGCCAGTTGAAGACCGTTGAGGTATGGCCACTCCTATCGAGGTGATTCCACCGAAGGTAAATTTGACGTCAATGTCCTGAGCAGTGATGCCAGAATCGTGGAACGCGGGACCAAACGCTTACCCCCACTATGACCTACTGTCGACTCCCACTATGGCCTACCGTCGTCCCCCACTTTCTTCTCACCGCACTGCACACAAGCATATTTTTACTCTTGTCCGTGTGAGCTGTCTGTTGGGCTGCTGAGCACATGGACAGGGGTAGGGATATGCTTGTGTGCAGTGCAATGGGAAGAAAGTGGGGGACGACGGTAGCTCATAGTGGGGGTAAACGTTTGGTCCCACGTCCCACGATTCTGGCATCACTGGTCCTGAGTATGTGTGCTTGAATGAGCACGGTTGATGGGCAGTAGTAAGAGAGTTTGTCGATGTTGAGTTGAAGAGTTGCTTGAACATACTTCGTGAGCTTAGCATACATCAATACTGCCGTAAGCTCGAGCTTTGGTAGCTGGTGGATGCAGCATCGTGTGATGCAGTGCTCCACATGTTTTGCATTTCAGTGCCGACTTGCAGTACTCCACCTGATGTCTGCCGCAGCCATTATGGCAGCGATTGAGCTTGTCCACGATCTTACGCCGATCCTCCACACTCATATTGCGGAAACGTGGGCACATGACCACATAGTAGTCCTGTTCGCAACAATCGCATGGATATTTGTTCGCTGATGGTGGCCGTGGTTGAGTTGCATCCCTAATGTTGAGAATCATTTCATCAAACAAACGTGGTTGAGTTGTACTTGTATCCTCTATTGCTCAATAGGCGATTTCGAGCACCATGATCGTGTCTGTGGGCGTTCGTCGCAAGCAGTATACTTTTGTATTTTTGTTTATCTGCCTCGGTGTCTACAGCATCATCTGGAATTCTCTTGAAAATCAATTCGTAAAGGCCGGGCGTTCCTGCGTATCTTACACCATCGATGAGTATATTATCATTCTTGTCCATATTAAAAGCCTTATTCCCATGCATCATTCTACCATTGGCAAAGTATACACCGTACACATAGTCTATGGTTGTATCCTTATCAATACTTAGGATTGCAACCATGTATTTGTGTCCCAATGGACCGAAATGACTGCGAAACGTTTCTTATCCTTCGGATGTTTGATGTTGTTGTCTAATAGGTGTCACAAATGACTCATTGGGAGATGCTTCGAAAACGTCATCATCACCAGCATCAATGGCTGAGAGCGATTGTACACGACGAATTGTATTTATTGGCGTGGGAGGAATCGGGGGCTCATTTGGTGCGACATTCTGTCGTTTCCGCTTCGATTGAACTGGTGTGGAGGTTACGGGTGAACATTCCAATAACCCGCGTGGTTTCCTCTTTGCCTTACGCGATGTATTCCTTTTCGGACGGATTTTTGTTTTAGGCGATAATGTTTCATACCATTCAACGTCGATGTTCATCTGTGGTGATGCGTCAGCTTCTGCCGCCGCAGTATTTTCCGCGATATGTTTCAAGCGTTCGACGATAGGTTTAAAGTATCTCTCCAACGCGATATCTTCCTCCATCTTGCCAGTCTTCAAAGCCAAATGTTTCTTGCGAATGGCTGCACTGGTTTTTGCAATTTCCTCCGCTATCCTCTCGCGATCCTTAATCTCCAGACTATCGATATCAATCATCATCGTTGAACCGCAGACGTTGCTTTCTCATCGAAGTGTTGGCGGCGATTGACCATCTCACGGTATGGCAAACTTGTTAAATCCCTTTCTATAACGTCCATTGGACATCGCACTATCCTTGTCTATTACTGCGAGACCATACTCCCGTTGCCAACAATTAGGACAGAACGCGCAGAAATCATCGTAAGACATATCAGTGTTTACGTGATCGTTGTACACATGTTTCAAGTTGGTACCATCCTGCTTAAACAGAATCAACAGATTCGCATGTCACGTATTAGTTGTTTGGGAATCTTTGCTTACGTCTGACAGAGATAGAAGCAGTCAACGTTCGAGCGACGCCCCATAGCAAAGTACTTTCGTATCGTATTTTGCTTGTCAGATGCCACGTCATCAAAGATAAAAATGGAATTCAGAAGGGATTCGCTCGGTGGGATGACATCACTGTTATTCGAAAACGTAAAATAGCCAATTTCATCTATCGGAGTCAATAAATTCTCCAAATATTGATATTTCGGCTGTTGAAACGACTTGGAATACACGTACATGTTCTATAAGCGCACGCCGTGTGGGCTTTCCAACAAGCTCACCAGCACGTTGGTCTTTCCACAATTCGATGGTCCGCAAATGAGGCAGCGGTTAGTGTTTGGCAACATGCTACCATGTCTACGGTTCGTATTCGGCAACATCATTTGCGATTTATTGTCAAAATTTATCACGTGAATCCTTACAGGTTGTCGCATGAATCGCATCCTCGCTGTGAACTGTGAAAAATGATTTTGATACGTCGAAACGACGACGCGTCCTATTTAAGTAGTAAACTGTGACAAATGATTTTTATACGTCGCAGCGACGACGCGTCCTATTTAAGTAGTATAGCAAGGGGGATTTCAACTCTGGTTCGTTGAGGTGAGCGCGGGGGCGGGGGGAAGTGAGGGCGC
This sequence comes from Andrena minutula, assembly GCA_929113495.1. Taxonomy (NCBI): domain Eukaryota; kingdom Metazoa; phylum Arthropoda; class Insecta; order Hymenoptera; family Andrenidae; genus Andrena; species Andrena minutula. The sequence continues at coordinate 44,687,422 of OV815993.1, read as the reverse complement.
ACGGGGGAGCGCGGCGGAGGGAAACCTGGGCGCGGGGACAGTAGGGAGCGGAAAACAGGTTGCGCGCGCACGAGCCGCGGAGTGGGGGAAGCGGCAATGATGGAGGGGATCACTCCAGACCGAGCCGCTGCGGAGACCTCTCCAGACCGGATCCACTGTTGGAAATTATTTTCAGACCTAAGGCCCGTATGCACGGGCCAAAAGAATTTTTTTCACATAAATCCAATGAAGGGCTCTTATAGGGTGAACATTTCTCTTTAATTCCGTTTTTTTTTTGGTATTTTTGTATGATTTTTATTGACCGAGTTATTCGCTATCAAAGCAAAAATGGAACTTTTCACTTTGAACGGATATAACTTGCGAACGCATGATTGTAGACAATTTTTCATGCATGTTTTGGAAAGCTAAGAAATTAACCTTTCAAATCATTTAGTTGCCAATTTAGTGAGATTTCTTTTCCATCGTATAAAATCCGTTTTAAAATGATGCCCAAAATGACATATTTACTATTTTTTGGTAAGTATGATGACATTTCGAGGAAAAACAGGGAATCATTCAAGTGTCCACGTTTTTTGCGAGTTAAGACTACCCGTAAACGCTGTGCAAAAGGCCGAAACAATCAGATTTTTTTTCCGAATATCCTCGATGGTCAAACATACGATATGGTCTAAAAAATTGAAGGATCATCACCTGCTTTACGTTATGTTTTTCTCTCAAAACCCTTTCTTTTGTTCTCGCGGCTTTTGAACGATTGTTGAACATTTTCTTTTTATTAGTTCCATGTCATTTTGGTAAAAAGGAAAGATTTAAAAAATTTTAAGAAAAACATTTTTATCCAATCTCTTCGCAATGACAAAAACTGTACTTCAATAACTGGCATTAGCACCACCCAAAGCGCGCGAACACAGCATGACAAGACTGTTACTCACGCAGCCACCTGCGACTCTAAATTCGAATTTCAGCTCACATCTTTTTTGCATCAAATTATGCCCCGGCGTCATCTATCTGACTACGAAGTCGCTCGACTTGTGACTTTGTTGGAGGAGGGCCACAGTCAGCGACAAGTTGCTAATTCTTTTGATGTAAGTTCGTCGGTTGTCAATCGTCTTTATGCTCGATTTCGAAATACTGGGCAGTACTCTCGCAGATCAGGGCAGGGACGCAGACGTGCGATAAGTCCGCAAGATGATAGGATGATTGCCAGACATGCTCTTCGAGAGCCAACCATCATTTCACGTGTTATTGCGGGACAGTTTGTGAACAACAGACACAATCCGCCACGTCCGATCTCTAGCAGAACCGTCAGGAATCGATTGAGGGACGTTGGGTTGCGTTCGAGGGGGCCAATGCGAGTCCCGTTGCTCACTCCCACACATCAACGGCAGCGTTTGGCATATGCTCGCCGGTATGTGCACTGGGGTCAGCAGCAATGGACAAATGTCCTTTTTACTGACGAGTCCCGATTTTGTCTCCACGGGAACGATCGACGGGTTCGGGTCTGGCGTCGTCGTGGCGAACGCTATAATGCCAACCATATAAGACCTGTCACTGCGTTCAGTGGTGGATCGGTTATGGTTTGGGCCGAGGTAGCACGGTACTCACGTACCCCATTAATTGTCCTTCCACCTGGTGGGTTGACCACTGAACGGTACATGGACGAGATTCTGCGCCCCGTTTTACTCCCTCAGCGTCAACGCATGGGGAATCGCTTCTTTCTTATGCAGGATAATGCAAGGGCGCATACGGCACGCCATACGCTACGATTTCTGCGCGAAAATCGGATATCAGTGCTTGACCATCCAGCAGTGAGTCCAGATCTGAATCCCATTGAGCATGTTTGGGACATTCTTGGGCGACGTTTGCGACGACAGTACCCGAACCTTGCGAATTTGAGGCAATTAGCAGACGCCCTCCGCCAAATTTGGATCAGAATTCCTCAAGTGAAAATTCGGAAATGCATTAACTTGCGCAACCGATTGAGGGAAATAATCGTGCGAAGAGGTGGCAATACCCATTATTAGACCAAACACAAACACACATACACACAACGCGCGCGCGCGCGCCTCCATACACACACGCATCGGAGGGTGAGTTTGGAGTCAGAAAATATTGCGGGAGTGATGAACCGCAGGGTCTCATCTTTCTATGCTGACGCACACACTATGAAGTGTAAATCCGACTGTGCAAACGCCAACTGGTGGCGCGCTTTGGGTGGTGCTAATGCCAGTTATTGAAGTACAGTTTTTGTCATTGCGAAGAGATTGGATAAAAATGTTTTTCTTAAAATTTTTTAAATCTTTCCTTTTTACTAAAATGGCATAGAAGTAACAAAAAGAAAATGTTCAACAATCGTTCAAAAGCCGCGAGAACAAAAGAAAGGGGTTTCACAGAGAAACATAACATAAAACAGGTGATGATCCTTCAATTTTTTAGACCATATCACATGTTTGACCATCGAGAATATACGGAAAAAAAATTTGATTCTTCCGGCCTTTTGCACAGCGTTTACGGGTAGTCTTAACTCGCAAAAAACGTGGACACTTAAATGATTCCCTGTTTTTCCTCGAAGTGTCATCATGCTTACCAAAAATGGTAAATATGTCATTTTGGGCATCACTTTAAAACGGATTTTATACGATGGAAAAAAATCTCACTAAATTGGCAACTAAATGATTTGAAAGGTTAATTTCTTAGCTTTCCAAAACATGCATGAAAAATTGTCTACGATCATGCGTTCGCAAGTTATATCCGTTCAAAGTGAAAAGTTCCATTTTTGCTTTGATAGCGAATAACTCGGTCAATAAAAATCATACAACAATACCAAAAAAAGGGAGTTAAAGAGAAATGTTCACCCTATAAGAACCCTTCATTGGATTTATGTGAAAAAAATTCTTTTGGCCCGTGCATACGTCCAAATAAGGCAAAAAATTCTGAAATTTTGTTTCCTGCACGTCTTCTTGATAAAACTGTATCATAATCGACGAAGAAAAAAAAATGAGCCAGTGTTTCAAAAACTAGAGACTTCAAGCGTTAAAATGCTTTTTGTAAGTTTATTTGCGACCATTTTTCGCGGATATACAGCCATTTGAAAATGACATTTTTTTGGCAAATTATAGTGTTCCTTTAATTTTTACCAGGAGTGTATATATATATTCCACTACGACCATGCACCGTCCCGGCGTTCGGAGAGCTGCTAGCGATCGCTAGACAGCAGTGATGCCCGAGCTTCGACAATTTTGGGCTGGTCTCTTTCAAATTAACGGTGCAAAGAATTATTCAGAGTTTCTCGGCCCGGGTTGAAAAATTTGTGGCCTTTTTCGTATAACTTTTGAACTATAAGAGATATCGGAATGCAATTTACGCCGAAAAATGCGGAAAAATTATTCCCTCTTAATGATCGATAATTTAACATATTTTACGTTTACTTAATTTTTCTTTTATCAATTTTTTAACCATACTTGTTTAAAAAGCTTTTGCAAACTGTTTATTTGATAATGTATTTAACGCTGTTTTTAAAATTCGTAGTGTTGATAAACAATAGGCTAGTTGTTTCTGTAGCATTACTTTCATAAATTGAGAAATTAAATTTTTATTCAATTACGTGTTAGTTCTGCAGACCTCAGAATCTATTGTTTTGGTTTTCTTTCTTATGATTTTATTCTTAATGCGGTGCATACCTAGATCGGACGTAACGTGTAACTAATGGGACGTGTCTTTGATTGTAGCGGTGTTTGATTTTTTTTCTCTAGAATTTTTGTGTTTGAATGTTTTAGCCACTCAATGCCACCCCTATACCGGCTTCCGATAATGTCATTTTTTTCAATGATGTATGACTATGTATGACTTCATCGTCCTTGTCTCCTACATCAGCACAGGAGAAATGAGGATGTTATAATTGCGGTGTTTCCAGTTTTCTCAACGTACGAGTCTTTTGCTTTGTGATTGGGACGGGAATCAGTTCTTTTGGACTAATTAGTAGAAAAGAAGTATCATTTTCTTCGGTCCGTCTTTCGTTTGTAGTTTCTAACTATCCTGGGACAATGAGAAAGTTTGATTTTTATTTCTAGGTTTGTGATGGGTATGATGGGGTAATGAAAATAAGAGGTACCCCATCATAAATTCTGCCTCAGAAACATATACATGTACTGAAGATCTTCTATATTATCATATCATTATCACGGGTGCTAAAAATAAGGAAGATATTAAGAAATCCCAATAAATTATAAATTATGATCTATCTTTGTCACACGTCCACGTGTTTCACTGACTTGCTGCTCACTGACGGTGTCGGTAACGACACGTTTAACGCGTATGCTCAATTTTGATTAGTGCGTTTGTATCGCGAGATACGGGGGGTACCTCGTCTTGCCCCCCACCCCGTCCTGCCCCACCTTCCCCTGCACGTTTCCTAAAATATTCCAAACATTTTCATTGCCCGAAACGTTTAACCTTCAACATACTCGACACAGTCTACGGGCCGCTCGGTTTTTTCGGACGGTTCGGAAAAATTCTACCTACTCGGTTGTTGCGGCCGATCGGTTTTTACGGGCACTCGGCTTGGCTCGGTTCTTCGATCCGAGTGAGGCTCAGCTCGCTTCTTTCGGGCATTGGAACAGCCCTACAGTATTCACAGTTTTGTCAACTGACGATGACATCGACAGACGACGCTTTAGCCGTAGTAGGGTTTATATTAGCTACAAAAAATTCCTCTAAACGCAAAATAGATCGAAAAGTGTGGTGCAAAAAGTGGTTACAAAAAAGGGGACGTTATTCGCCTACAAATTTATTAAAGGAATTGCACTTTGCGCCTAAAGACTGGTACAATTATTTAAGAATGGATGAAGAGACATACTTAAGGCTACTTTCTTTAGTCACTCCCTTCATACAAAAGAAAGACACAATTATGAGAGACGCCATCTCCCCGCACGAGCGATTAACTGCTACATTGAGATTTCTTGCGACTGGAAGGAGTTATGAAGATCTTAAATTTACCACAATCATATCACCTCAGGCTCTGTCTTATATTATACCGGAAACATGCGCTGCTATATATAAAGTTCTACATAAGGATTATTTGAAGGTAAGGAAAATGACCATCTTTTACTTTGCGATTTCGATGACGTTGTAATATGTTGTCGGGGACATGATTCTAAGCAACTTTTTCCTTAAGATTTACACATTTCTTTATCTTAAATCCGAAAACTTGGCCAAACCATCTAACCCAAGGCAACTACCGATCATATTACTTTGCAAATATTTCGAAAACTAAAGTCGAGTGACGGCAACATGTATAGGAAAAAGTTGTTCGGAATCATGCCTCCGACAACATATTCCATCTGCTCATTTGTAAATAATTAACCGTGGGGATAATGTGTCCAAAATGACCCCCTTAAAGCGTAATTCATAGAAAAAATACAAATGCATATTATTTAAATAAATTTAAAGCAGTGTTTGTAAGTTAGTTGATCTACCTTGTTATTGGTTTAGATCAAATTTAGCTACTTTGATCAATTACATTTGTTGTTCGCATATTTATGAAGGCATACCAAAGTATAATTTTGTACCTACACCTATGTGTATAAAATGATCCCTACGAGGGATCCTTAGAAAAGTATCCCCTAGGATCATTTTACATCTACTGGTAATGAATATAATGAATAAGAAGAACATTAAAAAGCATTGATTTATTAAAATAGAAACAGAAATTGAACTGAGTCACAAAATATGCGACCATAATAAGTTAAAACAATTATTTCCAAAAAGAAAACGTACATAATTTGTGGGACATAATCAATGAATAGAAATACTTAAAATGAACTAACAAATATAAGAAAGTGAGATTATCTTCACAGACTCCAATTTTTTCGCACACTCCCTGGGATTTGTGGAATCATTTTACCCTACCACAGAGGGATCATATGACCCCAAACATCCAACTCTCATTCAATGGTTAAATATAACGTAAAATTATTACATTCGATAACGAAACATACATTAATTTATTTTTGAATTGTCATTCAATCCGCGAAAAAAAAACAGATGTCACACTAAGCCGTTCATGATAACAGTTACGCAACATTGAAAAAAAAACATACCTAAGATAAAAGACAGTAATTTCTATTTTTTCTTGTTTATAATACATACGACGCACAGTGGGGAAATATTGTGATTTTATGGCCAAAACCACGGAAATGAAATTTTTGAATTTTACAAATTTAATACAAATGTCAGTTGAAGAACTATATTCATTTTCGTGGTCAAAACCTCAAAACTTATTTTTAATATATAAAATGCAGCACTTTTATGTTCTGATATATGAGAAACTAAATTATCCGAAAAACAGCACTTACAAAAATTACGAAGGATAAAGATATTTTATTTTTTACATTTATACACTTAAACCTATGAAATTATATGCCCTTAAAACTAGTAGTCCCAGTCGGAATCGCTTTTTTCTTTGTCAGAGCATGTCTCTGCTATAGTGCAGCAGGGCATACAAACAAACATACATAATACAAATAATCAAACAAAGGATCAAAGCTGAATAAAATCGTTTGAAAAAGAATAAAAAGGTTTGTAATGTATAACATGTGAACCAGTCTCGGTCACAGTTATGTCGTATGTTATACAAGACACACTGGATTGTGTTTTAAAAATGCATATAATTACAAGATTAGCAACTATTAGCAATTAATAATTGCATTTATAGAATCAAAACAGTTCAACGTAAAATAGGAATGATAAATCATTGCGGGATATTATGCGATTTATAACTATTTTATGCATTGAAAATTGATTTTTATATGAAAAGGTTATTTCTAAAACACTACTTTCAAAATTGTATAAATTACATATTAAAAACCGAAACATAATGATTTTGAGAACAAAAAGATATCTTACGCGCCACCAGGAGTTGAATCCATACCTTCAAATTATTTTCTGAACTTTAGGTAACAGAATATAAGTGTTTCAAGCAACTTGAAAATCTGGAATAATTCTTTTTATGATAGAATCATAAAAGAATCTCGCGGAGGCGATAGGCGAGTTTCTTAAATTTTATTAAATGTTCAGTGAGGGAGCTTGCGTAAAGGACGATGTCGTCCAAATACACGAACATTTCCGTGCCCTGGAGTCCCGTAAGAGTGTGGTCCATCAGACGTTGGAACGTAGCTGGTGCGTTATAAAGCCCAAACGGCATCCTAACAAACTCGTAATGTCTATGAGGCGTAGAAAATGCTGTTTTTGGTGATTCTTCCGGTTTCATGGGTATTTGGTGAAATCCTGAAGCGAGGTCGAATACGGAGAAGTATTTTGCTCCTCCTAATTGGTCCAATATTTCGTTGATGTTCGGGAGTGGATAGGCGTCAGGAACGGTCTTTTTGTTTACGTTCCTGAAGTCAATTACCATCCGCCACAGGAGTTCTCCATTGGGTCCTGGTTTCTTGGAGTCGATCCAGATGGGTGAATTGTAGGGCGATAATGACGGCTTGATAATTTCGCTTTCCAACATCTTTTGTACTTGTTTGGTGATTTCTTTCTTGTGGACTTGAGGGAAGCGATATTGCTTCGTATTAACCGGTGCCGGGTCCGTTGTTTGGATTCCGTGTTGAATAGCGTTCGTATGACCTAACTTCTCGTCTGGGAGATGGAAGAGGTCATGTTTTCGCTTTATTATTTCTTGAACGTGGCGCTGTTTTTCCGGATTCATGTGTTCCATGGAGATCGATTTTAGCACTAGTTCCGCCCTTGAAGGAGATTCTTCAGAAATTTCCAATAGTTCCATAGTAAACGTTTTCGCGAGAGACGTGAGGGATTTTAAGGGAAGAGAAAATTTCGTGGGATAGGTAGGGGCTGGGAGTGAGTGCACTTTCGCGGGTGCCTCGAGTTGGTGGATTGATAGATCCAGGGCTAACAGGTACTTGATTTTTATTAGGTTGGGGATGGGGTTGATGCCTGAAGGCGGTGTTGTCTCTCTTTGTCGTTTTCGTTTAGGTTCCGGGATTATCCTGTCGAATTCCTCCAGCTCAACAGTGGGCATCGTAATTATGGAGTCCTCTTCGTTTGAGTTTACCATTTGCAAGTATGCCTTGCCGTTTTGATTACGGACAAGAGCGTTACCAGCGTGAATTCCCGTGCCCAGATTTAATCGGGGCAAGTATCCTTCTTCGAGATTTAAGTTCGATACGTACACGAAGGTACCTGTTCTCGATCTTGCGGGTAGCGTCACTTGATCCCTATTAATGAATGGGATGGAGTTTCCGTGAAAGTGTAGCTGTTTCGTAAGGTAGTCGATAGTGGCATTCCTTCCTGTTAGAAATTCGGCTCCTAGTATACCTTGTGGACTACGTGGAACGTGGCATCTTCGCCCAAAAGAGTTATTTTGATTGTCCCGAGGGTAGGGACAGGGTCCGTAGAAATCCCTTTAAGTAATAGTTTATTCTCTACGTTGACGTCTTGGATTCTCTTTACGACCTGAACCTTTAGTAAGTTCACCTCTGATCCGGAGTCGATCATTAATTCGGCGTCTTCTTCGAAATCTGGGGAGTTGACTATTACAGACGGGGCTTCATTTACCGGATATACCCGCGCGGTGGCGATTTTATGCCTGTTACCCTCTATTCCCTCTGTACGTTTATCGGACGCGCTCCCGCTTGGCCTGTCCCACGGTACGCGTCCATAGGTACCCGTGGAGGCGGGGCGTTTCCCGAATTCATCTCCTGGAAGGTTCCAGGGTTCCTTGTATTATAATTATATATACGTTTCCTACATTCTGAAATCAGGTGTCCGGGCTTCTTGCAATATCCGCAGATTCGTAGCTCCGTAGGCCTGGGGGGGGGGGGGGGGTGGAGGTCGAGTCTTGTCCCAGTATGGGAGTAGTTGGCTTGATGCTCTATCTCCATATTCCGCAGGAAGGGTTGTGGGCTGCCTCTCGGAGGGTTGAGCTGGCGGGCCTGGGTTGCTGCGACAGACCCGGGCGTCGTGACCGGTCTTGTTGCAGAGTTGGCACGTCAGTTTGGGAGTCTTCGGTTCTGAGAACCTGATGCGGTCCCTTTCCATCTTCTTGTCCACTCGTATGGCCAGCTTGAACGCTTCGTCGAGCGTTTCGAACTGGTGTTGCAGTAGATTCGTCCTTACATGAGGTGAAAGTCCATCGACGAATGAGTCCAATGTCAGGCGATCTAGGTCGTCGGGGTGATTCCTCGCGAAATCGCGGTAATATTCCCTATCCTCTTCTAAAATTGCGAAGCGGAGGTCCTTAACGCGGGAAATATATTCTAACACGTGCTCGTTGGCTCCTTTCATAACGTTCGCGAGCTCACCGCGATAATGGTCAGTCGTTTTTGCAGGGGAGAAGGTTAATTTAAGTTGTTTGATTAAGTCTTTCACGGTGTCGAAGACCCGATCCTCAACGGCCAAGCTGGCATGGTCTTGTAATTTATTACGTAGTAATCTAGCCAACTGGGGTTCGGCTTGCGGGGGAACCAGAGCCTTAGCCCTATTACAGGCTCTCGCGAATTGCACCACGGGTATGTTATTTCCGTTAAAGATAGGGACTGTTTCTATAGCGTCCTTTAAGCGGATTTGGGGCGATGGACTGTGGTCACTATCGCGGTCATAGTTTAGGTTTGGTTTCCTATCAAATCGCGAGGAACCAGGGGTGGCAAAATTGTTTACCAGTGGCGAGGGTACAAGAAGCTTTTCCATTATTTCGCGGATAGCTTGTATTTGACTAGAGAGATCTTCCGACGCGGGGCCGTCTGAACCGGCGGCTACGTCCGAACGCGTTTTGGATTGCGTATTTACGACATATTTCGGGTGCAAGCGTTAGATTTCAGCTAGTTTTTCCCGTAATAGTTGTATCCGATTCATTAATTCGACGGTCGCGGTGTCGATTCTGTTAGTGGAAGGGTCCGCGCCTTGGTCTATTACGCGAGATTCATTGGTGTCCCCGTACACGGACATGATTAATTGGATTGATTCTGGTGTGTTCGGAAATTATGGGGATTTCCCTACGTTTAGGCGTCCGGCAGCTGTTGCCTAAACCCTGCGGTGCTCTTGACCTTGGTGCAAGTTAAAACCGTTACGTCTCTTATTCGAGAGGCGATCTTTCTCGGTGCATGCGGCACATTCACTAATGGGGCGTGCTCTGAGTAGGTGCTCTCTACAACGGGGACATTCGGGGAGTATGTCGTTTGGTCGGTAGTGGTGTGTTTGATAGATCTCGTCCACCTCTACCGGATCCAAATTGAAACAGTTTTGACAAATATTGACGCCTTCCGTGGTCGTTACTACGGTCCCAGAAACACAAACCAATGCGTTGGAGTCAGATAATACGCCTCGAAATCTACGGCTTGGATAATATAATTTGTCTATACCTGGGTGTTTATCACACATGCTAACCGAAAAATATTATAGGTGTTGAGTACTCGACAGGTCTTTGCCTGTCTGAAATAAACAGACGTTCCACCTTGGGCGACTAGGATTACGTCGCGCCGTTTAATAATCTAGATCTTCTGGTTCTTCGAATTCGTCATGGGTTTTTCCAGAAAGGAGATAGAATTCTACGCATATGGGGCAGCTATGCATGGGGCGAGTGTGGTATAGAAGATTGCCACACCATTCGCAAGGGGGAAGCGTAGAAGGCGTTAGATAATAATGAAGGAGCCGCTCCTTTTCTACTTTTTCTGGGTATAACCAGGAGCAGGGCAAGCAAATATCTTCCCTGTTGAAAGTTCTAGCTAAACGGGCTCTAAGACAAACTAAGTTCTGCATGCACGCTGTGGTGCCTTGTAACCTTTGGCGTCGTTGCCCTACTACAACTCTTTGTGAGCGAGTAATATACATGAGTATTTTGATGAAACTTTGTAGTTGTGAATTTATTTTAAATTTAATTTAGGGCGTTCTATAAATTACGATTATCGAACGGTAGGTAACTTTTACTCGTGAGAAGATAGCTTGCCGTGCACTCGGTGCAATCTCTTATGGGGCGTTTTGGTATTAGTGATTCCCTACACCGCGGGCAATTAACAGGAGTCCTATAAGTGTAATAATAATGCGTCCAATATATTTCTATGGTGTCTGCGGGCGCTACGCTAGAACACCTTAGGCAAATTTCGCTTCCGTCTCGTGTGGTAGCGATCCCTCCAGAAACGCAGGTAAGAGCATTCAAATATGCCGTTAGGCTCTGTAGTCTGCGGCTTCGGTAGGATGGTTCACACCGATTTGGGTGCTCAATGCACATGCTAACTATAGGGACCTTGTTGGCACCGTATTAAAGAGTATCTTTTTACAACGGTTGACGAAGATCCCACCGCTGTTACCAAAATTATGTCACGTCCAGAATTGCCGGAACATTCTGGACGAGATGGGAGTTCTTGCCCCGTCGCCTCCGACGCACCGTAAACCCTAAGGCCGGCCCGGTAACGCCACTATGGAGTAACTGTGCGGGGCGGGTGGATCGGCGTTGGAGGATCGAGGAGGAAAAGAAGAGGTGTGTTTCGTCTTGGGATCGTCAGCCAGACTCATCAGTAGGGCTATAGCTGACGACCCCTGCCCTAGACACACACGGCGACACAGAGGATAGGATTTGGAACTTGTATATATACGAATGAGACTGAAATTAGGGACTAGCGAGAAGATTAGAGACCTCCGGTGGCGCTCGTCGACACTAAGTCGGGATACCGTGGTGGGGCCGGGACGTCACACGGCCAGGAGTCATTTTACCCCAAGGGATCGTTTTGCAAACATTTACCCTAATTTATATAATTATAAAAATTACAAAAAAATTATCTATAATTATTATTATTATTATTATTATTATTACTATTTTTAAAATTTGCCGAATATGTTTGTGGCGAGTTTTCCGGAATGTGAAAGTGAGGTGTCATGGCACTGGGAGTTGATGAATGATAAGGAGAAGGTGGTTCGTGATACTGATACGAATAATGATACATTGGACTGGTGTTACGTGCCGGTTACATTTTTCCAAATTCATTTCTAAATTCTACTAATTTTTATAGTCATTTCGCAGATGTTCTCTATTGATCCAACCGCTTAGCGTGTTATGGGAATCGCCCTCAATCAATAGTCGATTATCTGTAGATATTCTTAATAGTGCTTGACTTATTTCTGATTTAATTCTGTTTGAAGCTTGTCACGCCACGGTATATTCTCATGAAAGATTATTGTCAACGATCTTTCAACGCTGTCGACGTTCTTGGAATGCGCGTTGTGATAAGCCTTCCGAGGCATTGTAGTAGACTACTTTATATTCGGTTTTTCTTTCCTTTCTTCCTCGTTAAAATTTTATTACAGAATCTTTGACATCTGATCCAACCGCTTAGCGTGTTATGGGAATTTCCCTCGATCAGTTGTCAATGATCTGATATAGTATAATAACCGATTTATGATTGTTACGCCACTGCGTTACTTCCATAAGAAAACCTTTCGTCAGCATCAACGTTCTTGGAACGCCGGATGTGATAACATTCAAAACCCTAAGCACTGCGAGGCTGAGAACGGTCCGGGGTGACGACGGTTGGGCCCGTGTGTACGAAATGCATGCTCAGCAATTTGATTCTCTTTGTTCAAAGTCCCAAGTGCTCGGGCCTGCCCTGCGAACGCTCGACACAGTCGGCTGTTAAGTCGCATAGTGCGTGGTCGATCTGTCCGAGGGACGTTACTATTCGATAAAATAGTCTTGAGCCGGAGTTCCCGATTATCACATAGTGCGTGGAAGGACTCAGTCCCCGTAGAGACTTGTATATTCTTGCGTTTTTTTAACAATACTTTTGCGTTTATATATTATTTGTTTTAACACCGTTTTATTTAGCCAAATATTAATATTCTCGCGCTTAATTATAATATATAGTGAACTATTTTGACAATCGTGTGTGTTGTGCGACACTCCTGCGCTTCACCATCTTAGACGCGGGACCCTCCAGGTCATACAGAGCCAGAGTGAGACAGACTTGAAAATACGAATTAGCAATCTCTTGTACAGAGTTGGTGAGTGATTCCATCTATTCATGATATTGTACGGAGGCAGCAGCTGATTCAACCACTTAGTGGGTTATGGGTTTTCCCTCAATTAGCTGCTACTTTCCCTTCGGCGTGTGACGCGTTTTAAAAATTGGCTTGTTTCGCGTAATGTAAATTGTAACCAAATTAATTATACAAATAACTCGAGCGAATGTACAAAATTAACAACAATAGACACGATTATTGATCCAACCACTTAGTGGGTTATGGGGTTTCCCTCGATCAATTATTGTTGATCCGTTATTTGTTCACCATACAACGTTGTCGTTTACATTCAATTGCGACTGAATTGAATCCTTATAACCAGGCGTAGAAATTTATACATCGTAATTGGACTTTTTATACATTATATTTGCATAACACAAATCCATGTAATCTTCCCAATTTTTGTACCACCCTTCTAAAATTTTCCTTTTGCTTATTATTTGTAATACATGGTAATATTTTACTTAAATCCGTCTCATTTTGTTTCGAACCACCTTCACCAAAGTACCACATCCCGATTGGACAACCTGTATAGGTTGTAGACAAAAGCCGCGCCCCAAAATAATCCTGATTTTTGCGTATGTCAAAATTATAAAATCTCTTTAAATTCGTTAAGCGTTACGTGAGTAAATCAGACTCAACCGCTCGGTCTCTTTTAAAATTAACACCCTCACGTAACACTGGGATTAGGAATAGTTGAACTGGAAGTTGTGTCATAAAAATATGACGGTTGCTGAGGTGAGGCATTGGTGTAGGAATAGGAGTGGTGAGGCATTGGTGTAGGAGTAGGAGTAGGAGAACGCATATTCCTATGAATGACCTGTTCCGAAATTAATGTGTGCGCCATATTTAATTTCCCCATTTCGGCCACAAAGAGTGTATCGTTAATGATACGTTCGGCCAGCAGCCTCTGCTCGTTGGGCAAGTCCCGCAACTTCATACCAACGTTTTTACCATAAACGTCAAAACGATCCTCCTGCGTTGCTGGACGTTTAAAATGCTGCTGTACAGATAGCAGTACATCACGCTGTAACGCAGCTTCTTCCAATCGTGCACTCTTCTTCGATTGCCTTGGCCGGTTAGTTTGGCTTGTCGATGTAGAGGGGATTGGAGGTGGATCTATTGAATGTTCATCCCCTTCTATGTCACCTGATTCATTGACATCCGCGGTACAGCCATCTGGAATGCATTCAGCAGATGTTGTTTCCTCTGTATTTTCCAGTGCGTGTTCCTGAAATAATAATATTTTTGTTTTCAGTTTCCGCGAACAACAGAAGAATGGAAGAATGTGGCGAAAGTTTTTGAAGATAGGTGGAACTTTCCACATTGTCTTGGAGCGATTGACGGGAAACATATAGAAATTATTCCTCCAAATGGAAGCGGGACGGAATTCTATAATTATAAAGGTCGTCACAGTATGGTGTTATTAGCAATAGTGGATGCAAAATATCAATTTCTTATGTGCGATTTTGGCACTAACGGCAGAGTTTCGGATGGAGGAGTCCTTCAAAACTCAAAATTTTTTGAAAAACTTCATAACAAGCTTTTAAGGATCCCAAATGAAGAAAGTGTCAGAAACACATCTCTGATTTTGCCCTACGTTTTTGTGGCTGATGATGCCTTTCCATTGCGAGTGGACATGATTAAATCATTTAGACAGGCAGATTTGATTTGCCAAGACAGAAAGATATATAATTACCGCGTATCGCGAGCGAGACGTATCGTTGAAAACGCGTTTGGCATCATGGCATCGCGATTTAGAATTTTCCATACTCAAATTAATATAGGACCAGACAATATTGATTCTGTCGTAATGGCAAGTTGTATATTACATAATTTTTTAATTAAATCGGTGCCAAATTCTTACACGCCTCCAGATTCTTTCGAACGAGAAAATACAGAATATGGGACTATTATGCCGGGGTTTCATACAACAAATTCGAATATGGAAAGTTTAAATCAAAGAAACCCGGGAAATGTAGCTAATGATGCTAAAAGAGTTAGAGAAGGCTTTATAAATTATTTTGTAAATGAAGGTGCAGTTCCTTGGCAAAATAACTTCATTACTTAAATTTAACGCGTTTACTGTAAACATTTGCTGTTTCATTCGACGCGAAATCGGACAGTTTTCGGATTCACATTTTGGATGTTGGCAAAACTTGAATATGTTGTAGTCTTTACTGATATATAACCGTATCTCGAAGGATTTTCCAAAATTTTAAAAATTGTGGATCTTACATCTGTTTGAAATATAAAGGTGACCTTTTTCCAATAAATTATCACTCTTGAACTAAGAAACTGATAGAAATTAGCTTTTTAGGTATAGGATAGGGCTGAGCCGTGCAGTGCAAACAGTGGCCAGGCGGCTATACCTGCCATTTTATACAATGTTCTTGCAAATGTTATGTATTTGGAGACAAAATGAAAACAGAGAACTTGTACACTCTTTTATACCTAACATAATACGTAATGTCAATTTTTTGTGTTCGGATTATTTTGCGCAAACTGATGGTGAGCTCCAGTTTTTTTTAAATAAAATGCTATATATTTTTTTACACATGTAGCATATATGGCCTACAAGGCCGCACTAGATGTAGAATGAACGAAATAGATTCAAAATATTAGATATATAGATAGTTGAATAAAAAAAGGACACGTCTATATTTCAAAAAGCTGTAAGATCAAAATTTTTTAAAATTTTGTAAAATCCTTCGAGATACGGTTATATATCACTAAAGACTACAACATATCCAAGTTTCACCAACATCCGAAATGTTACTCCGAAAACTGTTCGATTTCACGTGGAATGGCCCTACACAACTGTGTCTAAAATTTACTTTATTTTAAAATGTTTACTTTGTGTACAATGTGCACATTCTTCAAATATAATATGCATAAAAAAAATGATTTTTTTTTTAACTTACCTCGATCCCAGTTTCGTCGTCGTCGTCGCTTTCAATATTGGACCGAGAGGTTCTTGGGGTCTCCTGATCATTTAAAAAATCCAGGTCTGCGAAGTACCATAACGTAGGTACATACACATCGTCTGCACCCGCTCCTGTCCTTGTAGAGGCCCTTACTTTTTTTAACTCCTTCCGATAGGTGCTGCGCATGTTGTTGATTCTTTTGATGACACTTTTTCTGGTGCTGGATGGCTCGATTTCTTGTAACTTATTCACTAATCAAGAGACACGGTAGTCCCTCGCGCCAAGTATATATATTGTTGCGCCGGGGTGTTTCCATCGTCGACCACCCCAACGCAAAGGAATAGGTAAGGGTACGCGGAATTATACACGACACGTCTATATTTCAAGATGTACAGAGTAATTAGGTGCAACCCGCGCGTCCGAACGCTGCGGCGTTCGGTACAAGACTCCCCTCATCGGCCTCCCGATCGTCCTCTTCAAGGGGGCCGCCCTTCTTTCTTCTTCGGCTGCGAACACTAGCAGGCCATGCCCGGGCCTATACCCGGTGTTCGCAACACTGCTCCTCCCTTGGGAAAAGCGGGCGTCCCGACCGCGTAGTATCCTCTTCGGTATCTTCGTACCCTGGTCTGAAGAATTGGTCGTGCTATCTGGGTGGCTTCCTCAGACCGCCGCCTCGGCATTCGCCTTTACGCTCAGGGGAAAACCACCCCAAAAACCCTGAACAAGGCGTGGGTACAACGGGACGGCTGGCGAAATCCTCTCGTCGTGACCTTCTTCCGTGGCGCGTTCCCGCTCTCTGTCCCAGGACGTCCCTGGAACTCTGCCCTCCAACGTCGATCCTACTGCGTTGATTCCAGCGGCGAAACATCTTCGGATGCCCAGCGAAGCTCTCGTCTTCCTCTGCATGTCCCACGACGAGATCCATATTGCCGACGTTGCATCCTCTCGGACTCGGCTCCCGGCTGAAGCTTCAGCCGCGGACAGCCCCTGGAGTATGCCCTCGATGTTCTTCCGGTAGCCCTGTTCGAAACTCCAATCCATCGGTGGCTCCGGAAGTCCCTGAAACAACTCAGGAAAAGGGGCAGGGCTACGAAGGTAGCCTCCGCAGCCCAGTCCACTGGATTAGCTTACAACTAATCTTCGGACTTTTCCTTTCCTTCAATAACCATCTTTCTTCGCGGGGACCTTGACGTCGCAAGAAACACTTCTTGAGCAAGAGACTTCTTTTTCTTTGACCTCCAGTCGACGAACGACCCACCTCGATTGAACGACTCAACTCTTCGGGGCTCCTCTCTCGGGGGTTTGGCGATTCTGCGACGGTATTCGCCCTCGAACTCCCTCCGTCGCGACTTCGCACTCGGCCATCCTGCGACGATGTTCGCCCTCGAACTCCCTTCGTCGCAGCTCAGCAACTTCGCGCACTCCAGGCGCCTCCATGTTGCTTCGGTGGTGCCGTGCTCCTGGGGGCTCCGCTCGCCAGCAACACGACTGCATGGATCCCCGGCCGCCACCCAAAGCCGTACACCCACTAACGGTGTGGTCCATGCACTCCCGGACGTCCCTGCGTCTCCGCCGGAGTCGCACCCCCACCACCAACACTTCGACGCTTCTTCCATAGCGTCCTCGGCCGCTTCTGATGATGATTCCCCGAATCCGACGAGCCCTTCGATTCTTCTTGTAGCTCCAAGTCAAATCGGCATTGTTGAACGTTGTATCTGGATGGCGTTCGACGACTCACACCGTCCTCTCGGAAAACCGTTCTGCTCCGTCTCAAGAGAATTCAAAACGTCAATGTCAAAACGTCAATGTGACAAAACGTCAAACTTGCTCGTTACCCGCGAAAGAGCCAAGTTCGGAGCGTACCCAATTCCCTTTGACGTACGCTCGTATTACTTTTAACGTTACCCAATAAGAACGATACAACCAAAATACCGGTTCCTTTTCGTGGGCCGGCTTCTCGAGCTTCCAGAGCTGACCCAGCAGTCGTCTCCTAGTCCCTCTCTTTTCGGCAGCTCCCTCGCCGAAACCTCGAAGCCCCTCCAATGTCAGCGGGCCTCGACCGCCGTCGCCGCTCCCGCGTCTGTCCCTCGATGTCGGCGGGCCTCGACCGCCGTCGCCGCCGCTCCTGTGCCACAGCTGTCCCCCGTTGTCCTGCAAACTGGATCGTACGCAACGGCTCCTTGTGTATCGCACGCAACAGCTCCTTGCGTCTCGTAAGCAACTGCTCCTCGCGTATCGCACGCGACAGCTCCTTGCATTTCTTCGGGATCCGCGGTTACGGATCCCACTTCTGACACCAGTGTTGCGCCGGGGCGTTTCCATCGTCGACCACCCCGACGCAACGGAATAGGTAAGGGTACGCGGAATTATACACGACACGTCTATATTTCAAGATTCCAGAGTAATTAGGTGCAACCCGCGCGTCCGAACGCTTCGGTGTTCGGTACAAGACTCCCCTCGTCGGCCTCCCGATCGTCCTCTTCAAGGGGGCCGACCTTCTTTCTTCTTCGGCTGCGAACACTAGCAGGCCATGCCCGGGCCTATACCCGGTGTTCGCAACAATATATATATATATGCGCAGCGCGAGCACTGCCGTGTCTCTATTACGCCACGACTCGCTATTCTCAACCCTGAGATTTCCGAATCTCAATAACGGCTGATCCGATTCGATTTTGAATGGTCTTAATGGATAGCCTGGGTATGATTTACATCAGAAAAGTGTCTTCGTTTTGTTCCTACGTGTATTATGAGCAGAGATATTTCGTTGTAATGTGGCAATTTGCCGATTTTCATGTTCGTAAAATGAAATCTCCATCGTCATCGTCCTACACTTCTAGGCAAGAGGGGGTGAGGAAATGTCTCTCAGGCACGTCGTTCATTGGATGTGGGTTCGGCCAATCGTGTAACCAAATATTTTGTGTTGTGACAGCTAGACAGAGATATACTATAACCAACCAAGTGCTAAATGTCAAATGGAGTAAGTTGTACGAAATTTTGAGATGTCACGAGTTTTTACACCAAATAGGAGATTGAATTATTGTCTTAATTAACAAGGTAAGTCGCCAAAATTTTTTAAATCGATTTAGAACAGAGAAGCATCTTCTTTCGCACAAAATAATATATATTGTAACAAATTGCATTGAATTTAAATTGCTAGATATTTTTATACCAGCAATTTAGAGATTTGATGTAAAGCTTATATATATTATATTTAGAAATGAAGAAGACGCAGAGGACTTGGATAAAAATGAAAGGGACGCACAGGCTTGGATATAGAATTGAAGGGGACGCACAGGCTTAGATGGACAGAAATGAAGGGAATGCACAGGCTTGGAGGATGTCCGGAGAAGATTCAATAGATAGACAGAGCATCGTGATTCGCACAAGTTAAGTCACATTATTAGTGAAGAAAGTACGTTGAAAACACATCTCCCTTGATGCTTTTCAATCTTTTGTGAAAGACATTCGTAATATTTTAATAAAATCCACAGTAGTTGCCACGCATTCATTAATTCATTAATTTTTTAGTTTCCCATTAACATACTATAAAATCCACAGTAATTGCCACGCATTCATTAATTCATTAATTTTTTAGTTTCCCATTAACATACTAAACTAATTTTATTCCAAAACCAATAAATTGTGCGTTGAAAATATTGGATCTCTTCGTTCATTTTCGCTAAATTATTACCATTAGCATTTAAATTTCCAGCAACAAGACTTTCTGCCATACGCTCTCACTTCCTTCGGACACATTCTGTAGTCTCTACACTTACTGCAGCAAAATGCCACTCTATTTCTATATATAATAAGTTCTACGTTAAGTTATAACTAAAATAACTAAAATGTGGAATTTATATGTTTACAGATAATCGAAGCAGGAGATGATGCTGTGTGATCTACGTCAGACTATGTACGCACAAATTTGCAGGTAGGGTTTTGCATACGCAATTATTTATTCAATGATTTTGAGCACGTGTGATGATTTATAAATAATTAGTAAATGTGTCCTATTTTTCAGTTACCGATGCAGACGAAGAGAATTATTTCAACAGCTGAAAGAAAACTAACCGTGCTGGCTGCGCGATAAATAAGCAATTTTTATGTGTATATATATAATATATAATATATACCCTGATAACCATATCTGGCGGCAGGATCTGCCGGCAGCTGCGGTGCAGTCTACGTCCGCATTCGACTACGGATCTGCCGGCAGAGTCTGCGTGGCAGGGTCTGCCGGCAGATCCACGGCAGATCCGCGGCAGATCCTGCCGCCCGCCTGACACATCCAACAGCGCCATCTGTAGGCCACAATAGCCAAACAATTTCCTCTGCGTGACGTCACATGGACCTACGCACCAACAGAAACGTACATTACTGCTGTAGGTGTATCCCTAACCCCAAATAATAAAGCAAGCAGATTCTACAGTTTATTAAATAATTAATTCCACTTATTTCAAAAAGTATTTATTCATTGTTTAATAATACATGATTGGCGATTACAAATGTTACAAAATAATATAAATAGCGCATATAAATTCGAGGAAGAACATTCAATATTTACATTTATAAATTCACATACAATACGTCCCGTTTCGACTTCTTTTTTCCTGTAGACTCACCATATTCCGTATCATGTTAGCGCTGAAAACAAATAGAACATTAGTATAAAATTAAACGTAACGTTGAATAAACAGGATACATGCGATACTTACTTCAGCTCCATCTCCGGACAGCACACACTCTAGGCGATCATCCATGCTCCTGCGAACATTAACATTTATAATAAAACATGTGTTAAATTATTATTTACGAAACAAGACGCTAAATATTTGCACTTCGCGCATAACCCTATTTTTCTGTCTTGCAGATAATGTGACTCTCGATTTCCGCGACGTAGATAATTGGAAATTATTCAATTCCATAATTACGATTGCCTTCTGGATACGTCTGGATGATTTGTCTGGATATTGATAGATGAAATGACTTGGAATATTCTTCGATTTTACCGGCACTGACTGCCACTGCCAGTGACTGCCACCCCGGACCACGAAAACGAACGCAAACTGGACGTAGATTCTTGACCAATCACGAGTTTCGATACTATGGCGCATGATGTAAAGACATAAGGTCTGCTCGCCCGGCAGCTCATTTTCGTCTTCTACTACGCCTTCCCAATTTCCGCCATATTAAAATATGTATGGATATGAAGGCATATGTATGTGTGCGGTCGCGTTATTGAAATGTTGACAAATTCATTCTATTCTATTGGTTGAGATCCAATATGGAGGGTCTCGGGAAGGGCACGTTATTGGCTAATCTGGAAGGTTGCGCACGAGCACACCTGATGTCTTTACATCATGCTATGGCGCAGCCAATCCGAGCGTAACCCACTGTACCGCCAAATTGTTACACGTGGTGCATCTACATACCGTTTGTTCAAAGTGGCATCCGTCGTGCTTGAAGACGAACGCTCGAAAAATATTCCATGTCATCCTAAAGCATCAATATCTAGACAAATCATCTCGAAGTATTCAGAAAGCAAACGTAATTATGGAATTGAATAATTTTCAATTATTTACGTCGCGAAAATCGAAATTCACATTATCTGCAAGACAGAAAAATATGGTTATGCGCGAAATGCAAATGCTTAGCGTCTTGTTTTGTAAATAATAATTTAACACATGTTTTATTATAAATGTTAATGTTCGCAGGAGCATGGATGATCGCCTAGGGTGTGTGCTGTCCGGAGATGGAGCTGAAGTAAGTATCGCATGTATCCTGTTTATTCAACGTTACGTTTAATTTTATACTAATGTTCTATTTGTTTTCAGCGCTAACACGATACGGAATATGGTGATTCTACAGGAAAAAAGAAGTCGAAACGGGACGTATTGTATGTGAATTTATAAATGTAAATATTGAATGTTCTTCCTCGAATTTATATGCGCTATTTATATTATTTTGTAACATTTGTAATCGCCAATCATGTATTATTAAACAATGAATAAATACTTTTTGAAATAAGTGGAATTAATTATTTAATAAACTGTAGAATCTGCTTGCTTTATTATTTGGGGTTAGGGATACACCTACAGCAGTAATGTACGTTTCTGTTGGTGCGTAGGTCCATGTGACGTCACGCAGAGGAAATTGTTTGGCTATTGTGGCCTACAGATGGCGCTGTTGGATGTGTCAGGCTAGAGACACTATAATGTCTCTTTTTTTTTTTTATAGTGTCTCTATGTCAGGCGGGCGGCAGGATCTGCCGCGGATCTGCCGCGGATCTGCCGTGGATCTGCCGGCAGACCCTGCCACGCAGACTCTGCCGGCAGATCCGTAGTCGAATGCGGACGTAGACTGCACCGCAGCTGCCGGCAGATCCTGCGCTCTCCTGGCAGACCCTGCCGTCAATCTGCTTGCAGACGGCCGGCAGATGGTTATCAGGGTATATATATAAAATAAATTTATGAAGGTGAACATAAAAATGGAATTTTTATTTTCGAGGACTATTTTTTAAACATTTAAGGGGGGCATATACCGAAATATGCAAGAGATAAATTTTTTTTTCTTATTTTCAGTGTTTGATATGTCATGAATGTTTCCTGAAATTGTGGGAACGAAATTTGCAAAAAAAAATAAAAATAAAAAGTCTATATCTTTAACAGCTTGCGAAGTCGATTTTATATAATATTCTCCAAGTTATTGAATAAATAAAAATATATGTCAAAAAAAAGGTTCTAAATCCGGACAAGGAGCATCTTTTATGTTCTATTACTTTTCCTCGCGCGACGAAGAGTTATCGAAAATAGTCCGAAAAACTATTTGTTATTTGTAATAATACTTATTATTATTTTATTATTTTAATTTTTTGGAACTAATCTGGAGTGTGTCCCGAAGAAAACACAAAAATCGAAAATAAGAGTCACCCTAGCAATACCCATCGGCAGCAATAAATGATAGTATCCAGAATACAGTATCTACTCGTTAGCAGCCCGTTTCTACGACGCGTTAGGCTCTTTCGTTTCCTCTCGTTCGCTCATTGGGTTTTCTCATTCGCGCCAGTGGCCGCGCGGAATAGTGTCCAGTCGCCTTAGGAGCCCGCTGCCGTTCGTCGAGCTGCTAACGAGTAGATACTGTATTACGGTCATTATATAATATAATTATATGTATTTATTAATAAAAATATAAAAAATATTTTTTTTTTATTTCTGGCCGCCACGCCCCTGACCGCGACCCCGGCCCCGGTCCCGGCCACGGCCCCGGTCCCGGCCACGACCACGGCCATGCCCATGGCCACGGGCGTATTTTGCCACAGCCCAGGCTCGCAGGGAGGTGGCCTGCTCCTTAATTGCGTTAATAAAGGCCCATTCCTCTTGTCGGGCCCTGGCTCTCCACCCGCTGCGCTGATGGCGCGCAACGCGTGGTTCTGTAATTAGTAAAAATGAAATTTATTAGTCAAATATTTTTTTGGATTTAAAGCATTCTAAACGCATATAACTCCTTAAAATGTGTAAATATTTACCATCGCCCGTGGCCAGGTTTATAGTTGGTGGCGGCGGGTTTTGTGGCGGCGGAGACGTCGGCAGCGGCGAAGACGTCGTCGGCAGCGGCGGAGACGTCGCAAGCGGCGGAGACGTCGTCAGCAGCGGCGAAGACGTCGGCAGCGGCGGAGACGTCGCCGGCAGCGGCGGAGACGTCGTCGTCAGCGGCGGAGACGGCGGCGGTGGCGACGTCTCCAGCGGCTGGGATTTGTCCATGCTGAGCTCTTTAAAGTTCACGTCTATTTCTAAATAAATTATTTTCATTTGAAAAAAAGTTAGAATATATGTATAATAATATGAATTGTTTTTTTATTATTTACCTGCTAATAAAGCTTCTGTTTCTTCTTTCTGCAAAAATTAATAAACAATTAATTAGCCAAAAAGTTCAAGAGTTCATAAAAGCGGGGTATGATAGAAGAAAGTCATATACATGTAGCGCGAGGATACGTATTGATCAATTGTAAATTGGAAATTAGGAAATGTAAATATTTGAAAATTTAAATAGTGTATGATGCGAAATTAAAAATTATATTACATTACATGTTTCTTCTCATTACTTCACTAGCCTTTCAATTATTTAAGCTGTGTTTCAATTCATGCATACTGCGCAATGAAATTGGTGGCATCGTACGATTCCCTACAATCTCTCTCACTTGCCACCAATGCGATGCCACTTCCAGTGCAGTAAGCATGCAGCAATCGCAGAAAATCAGAGGAACAGCAGTCGCTGCACCGGAAGTGGCATCGTATTGGTAGCAAGTAAGAGAAATTCTAGGGAATCGTACGATGCCACCAATACGATGTCACCAATTTCATGCGCAGTATGCGTGAATTGAAACACAGCCTTAGTCACACAAAAAACTGTAACTTATTATAACTTTATTTTGTTTTGTGAACGATTCGCATTTGTGACTAGTACTATAGTAAAAAATAAGATGTTGGACACGTTTAAACATACCCAGTAAACAAACTGACTGCAGTCTGACGACAGATTGATGTCAGATTCGAGTATATTCTGACGTCAGATTCGGGTCCTACTATGTCCGCATTTGACTACGGTTTTGTGGTCAGAGCCTGACATCAGGATCTGATCGCAGATTGATGTCAGATTTCGATCAGATCTTGCTGCCGTGGCTGACCGCAGATTGAGAGCAGAAATCGAGCAGATCCTGCGCAGCGCGATCTGACGGCAGATTGGTGTCAGATACAGAGCAGATTCTGACGTCAGATTCGTTGCCTATTATGTCCGGATTTGACTATGGTTCTGCGGTCAGAGCCTGACATCAGGATCTGACCGCAGATTGATGTCAGATTTCGATCAGATCTTGCTGACAAAAACCGCCCGCAAATTGGCGGCAGAAATCAAGCAGATCTTGATGTCGGCCATAGTAGGCAATTTTATATAATAATATAGATTTAAAAACAGTGCGAAAGTCTTTAGCGTGAATAATATATAGAACACGTTTATAAGACCGACTTGAAAGATCTGATTCCTACCATATTTTATGGAAGAAAGAAAAGTTGGTAAACCATGTATTTAAACGGGTATTATAACATTTTTAATGTTTTACTTAGCAAGTTGTTAGTGAATTGAATGCCAGGTCGGCTCAAAACAATGATTTAAACTTTGAAAGACAGTTCTTCCAAATAAAAAAGAATTAATGATAACTACTATTTACTCAGTCGTCTTAGGGCGGTATTACCATCAATCGTTTTTTAGTTTTTAGCATGCGGCATCTTCTACTAGTCTAGTAGATTAATAAAGGATGCCGGATGCTTAAGACGATCTTCGTCTTCAGCAACGACTGATAATACCGCCCTTACAGACAGGTATACCAAATATATACTCCGCAGTGGAATGCCGGCAAATACGAGTCGTACTCGAGAGCCCTGAATGATCAAGCCCTCGGCCACTTATTCCCGCCACGGTGCTATTTCGCAAGCGAGAAACGCTCGCCCAATCGCGCCCTGGCGGGGACGTGTCGTGAACTATGTCAGCAGAATCTGCTGTATTTCTGCTGCCTATCTGACGTCAGATCGCGGAGCGTAAGATCTGCTCGATTTCTGCCATTAAATTGTATCAGCAGATTCTCTGCAGTGTCTGCCGCCAAACAGCTCGCAGACTGTGTACACAGAATCTGTTGCATTTCTGCTGTCTATCTGACGTCAGATCGCGGTGCGCAGGGTCTGTTCGATTTCTGCCATTAAATTGTACCAGCAGACTCTCCTTACATTCTGCCGCCAAACTGCTCGCAGGCTATGTAAGCAGAATCTGCTGTATTTCTGCTGCCTATCTGACATCAGATCGCGCTGCGCAGGGTCTGCTCGATTTCTGACATTAAATTGGATTAGCAGATTCGCCGCAGTATCTGCCGTCAAACTGCCCGCAGGCTATGTCAACAGAATCTGCTCTGTATCTGACACCAATCTGCCGTCAGATCGCGTTGCGCAGGGTCTGCTCGATTTCTGACATTAAATTGGATTAGCAGATTCGCCGCAGTATCTGCCGTCAAACTGCCCGCAGGCTATGTCAACAGAGTCTGCTCTGTATCTGACACCAATCTGCCGTCAGATCGCGCTGCGCAGGGTGTGCTCGATTCCTGCCATTAAATTGTATCAGCAGACCCTGCCGCCAATCTGCTCTCAGGTTAAGGCAGCACAATCTGTCGGCTTTCTGCTGTCAGTCTGCCTTCATCATCGAATATAACAAATACTGTATCAAATCTGTAGTCTTTCTGCCACAAACATTTGTACTCAGGCGTTGAGCAAAATCTGCAAATACGGACGTGGCTATCTGGGTATATTCTATTCTAATTCTAACTTATAACGCCAACGATTAGAAATATCAAACACATCTGAGTTAAAACATGCTTCTATGTATCCAATATCTTCTTATTGTATTACTTGTTATATACAGTTACGGTCTATGTCCAATGATACTTGACGTAGGCAAACTGTCTATCAAAGACTTTCATAATGTTGTACTTTACATGTTTATTTACGTTCAACTAAGATATGGTTGATATTTCTAATCGTTGGCGTTACAAGTTAGAATATGCTTCAACGTGTCGAATATTTTCTTGCAGTATTACTAGTTATATGTGTGAATTGCTCACAAAATAAAGTTATAATAATAAGTACTTTGCATTTTTTTGTATATGATTGAATTATGAAAAGGCTCTTGAACTAATTTTTATAATTTCGCATCATACACTATTTCAAATTTCAACTTTTTATATTTCCGACTTTCCAATTTGACATTTGTAATTGAACAATACGTATCTTTGCGCAACATGTACGACCCAAGATGTTAAAAAAATCATTTGAATTCCGAGATATATTAAAACACAATTTTTCATAAATAAAGTAAAGATAACCGGGCTAGAGTAAACGATAATAATAACTCTGCTATCTGTATATATATATATATAAATTTATTACTTACATTTTCTTTTTCGGGCCACATGATTTTGGTGAGAAAGATGAAGCTGGCCTCTTGGCCAGCTAAACATTTGACGATCAAAAAGTACATCGATCTATCGAAATTCTTCATTACGTTTTGCGTTAACATGATTACATTTTCTTGTCATATAAAGCGAATGCGAGGTTATAACAAAGCTTATAAATTTTTCGTTTTTTACAGGTTGGAGTATTACAAGAAAAAGTAAAGTAGGGGAGACCGGGGCAAATCGGCCACTTTTTTTTCATTGATAAATTTAACAAACAAAATTTAATTTTTCAATTATGTGAATTATACTATCCGAAAGAGTAATCCCTATAGTACATTGCTACAACAAATTTTCATTAATCCCCTTTTCTAAAGTCATTCCAGAGAATTTGTAATATAATGTAAAATCGCCGTTTCGAAAAATGCCGGGGCAAATCGGCCACTCTTTTGGGGCAAAACGGACCCCTTTTATTCGGGCTGGATGTTGATGAATTTTTAGTCACAAATGAAAATGAGTCGTTTATTTCTCAATTACAAATTACAATAGAGTCAAAAAACTGTTTGAAAAGTGGAGAAGTTCACGTTTTTAACGCACACATACTGCGGTTTAAATATTGTTGCATTTTTCAGTCATCTTTAGTTTCCGAGGTTTAGTTTCTCCAGTTGCTTCTTTTGGCACCTGCGTTTACGCAACATACGTCCAATTGAACACCCTGTCTTCGTCAAAGGCTGAGATTCCAATTCCACGTTGGTGGTCGTAACAGCTTTTCTTGGACGACGATTCGAGGTTTCTTGCGATTGTAATTACGGACCATGTTGTTGAAAAATTTAGACGATATTTATTTCTCCTCGTAACTATTCAAGCTACAATCGCTTGAATCAATATTTAAACGCATAGATATATGTAACTTTCTTTTTCCAAAGATCGAACTGCACTGCGTAGCCGTGCTTCCGTCCAGGCCACACAAATCCTTTCCCCGTCTCGAAACCGTCAACTGTTTTCCATTGTTGAGCGTCGGATCCACTGACGGGGCTGCATCGAAGAATATTTTTACCACAAAAGTTAATAAAACTACTTATTTACTATGGTTCGGCATCATCAGTGAGTGGCCGATTTGCCCCGGGTGTTACGTCGCCGTTTTGCCCCAGACGTAAACTTTAACTTCAATCACTTAAACACAAAGAGATTTTCCAAAATAACTCAAACTATCATCGAAATCGTAATCGGTACCGCTATTTTAATCAGTACATACTCACCTCAAACTTCAGAATACCAATATTACAGAATAAAGGGAACTTTTCCACAAGTCACGAAATTTTTTTATCACTGCCGAAAACGTATTTTGCCTTCTACAAAGTGCAACATAATCTGAAATGCTATCAAATTCCGTTGGTACTGTAGAAACATAGACATTTACAAAAGCAAACACGAGTTTTTATTTTAACTTCCACTGGGTAAAACTTCATGTGGCCGATTTACCCCAGTGGTAATTAATTGTTAATTAATTGTTTAATTAATTGTTAATTAAGCTTTACTGGCTGCATCGCGCCTTATCTTATAATTAAAAAGGAGTTGGGTTTTCTACCTATTGATAACGCCACTCTAAACGGATTTATTTTTATTCTTCCAATACCCATATATCCTAGGAAATCCAGATATATTAATCTAAATAAATATTGAGATAACATTATTTATCATATCACATCAATTGATAGGCAGGCTGCATTGCGCCGTGTC
The DNA here is from genome assembly GCA_929113495.1 of Andrena minutula. Taxonomy (NCBI): domain Eukaryota; kingdom Metazoa; phylum Arthropoda; class Insecta; order Hymenoptera; family Andrenidae; genus Andrena; species Andrena minutula. Next base: position 44,658,739 of record OV815993.1, on the reverse strand, counting down.
GCGAGTATAATTTTCAAGAAAGTTACAATAAGGGAAAATTAAGTCTTAGTTCTTTCTACTAAAACGTCTATACAGGTAGAAAAGAAACATGGAATATCGATGTTTACCGAAAAAAATAAAAATGAAATTTTTCGTGGTGAATGGTTATGGGATGATGATATGGATCGTTTCAATTGCCTTTTACAAAATCATTCCAATTATAGACCTGTTGAAACGTGGCGAGTGCAATTACTTGATACAATACAACCCATACCGACAAATGAAAAGCATATACAATTTTTATATAGTTCGTTGTCGAGAGATAATGCGAATGATAATTGGTTACTGTACGGAAGAGGTCATTGGGTATGCAGCTATTACGACAAAAAAAAATATATATTTATGATTCTTTAAATAATAATAGGTTAGAGAAGGATCATGAACAATTTTTGAAAAAGTTGTTTCCAGCATATGACTTTATTCAGAATCCTGTCCAATTTCCTACAGTACAACAACAACCGAACGGTAGCGATTGCGGTGTTTTTGCAATAGCCTTTGCTGTTTCATTATTATTTAATATTAAACCTGAAAAAGTACAATATAACCATAGTTTAATGCGACCGCACCTGATAAAAATGTTTGAAATCAATATTATAGACCATTTTCCTCAAGATACAAAATTTAGTGTTCCTCATAAAGTGCTTCCATTAAGAGAAGTAAAATCAGTTGATCGACGTCAACAAAAAATGACGCTGTCATTAGAACAAAAAAGTATAATTGCTGAAGGTAGATGGTTAAATGATTTGCATATGGATCATTTTAATTATATTTTAAAAAGCCGCTCAGATTATAGACCTGTCGGGACATATCTGGTACAATCACTTGATAGAATACAATCCATGCCGAGGAATAAAAAGCATATACAGATATTACCTTCTGAATCGTTGGGAATACATTGGACATGCGGTTATTATGATACAAAAAATATATTTATTTATGATTCTTTTAATATAAAACGGTTAAATAAGTGTCAGGAAGAATTTTTGAAAAAGTTGTTTCCAGCATATGACTTTATTCAGAATCCTGTCCAATTTCCTACAGTACAACAACAACCGAACGGTAGCGATTGCGGTGTTTTCGCAATAGCCTTTGCAGTTTCATTATTATTTAACATTAATCCTGTCAAAGTAAGGTATGACCACATCTTAATGCGTCTACATTTAATACAAATGTTTGAAAGCAATGTTGTACAACATTTTCCTCAAGATTTAAACTGTGGTGCCCCTCAGGAAGTGCTTTCATTAACAGAAGTAAAAACAAAACAGGCTAAAGCGATTTGTAATTTAGAAAGTAATAATAAAAAGCGATGTCTATCTGATGAGCCAGATTTAGACAAGAAAGCTAAAAACAATGCTAAAAGACGGTGTCTATATCAAGAACATCTGGAAAATAATCGCGCGAAACAAGTACAACGATATAAAAAAAACCGGGAGAATATTCTTTTAAAAAAACGGTTACGATATCAAGAACATCTGGAAAAAAATCGCGCGAAACAAGTACAACGATATAAAAAAGAACGGGAGAATATTCTTTTTAAAATACGGTTTCGATATCAACAAAACATTGAAAATGACCGTTTTAAAAAATTTCGATGTCCATATAAACAGGATTTTAATAGGCTTTACAATAAGCGATGTATACACATTAGAGATAGTTACATTCGTAATATGAATAAAATGTTAACTCTGCTTAAAAACAAATCAGAAACATGTTTGACTGTTTTTGCAGAATGTTCTACGGCGGATGACAAATTATGAGCGCTGTGTGGCAGATCTAAACATACAGCTTCGTCACAAAATTATTTTGTTGATTCTACATATTACAATATGAATTCATCTGAAGTCACTATAACGGAGCCATTAATAATAAATATGAAAGGACAGACTGAAAATGTATTACCTTTGATTGAAGCACGAGCAACAAAATCGTGGTCGTGCAGTTCTTTATGTAAAATTAATCCGCTTATAATTGCCCGGTATCATAAATTTCTAGAAGCTGTAAATATATGTACATTGAAGAATTTACCCAAACTTATGCAAAACATTCACGAGTGTACTGTGAAAACTTCAAATCATGATAAATTAGGCCATACGCATGGCTGTTATATTGATTTAAATCTTTGTAAAGCGATGTCTGTTCCCATGCAGTTATTATCACCTCATTTCCCCAAAATAAGAACTATTAGACGTTTTATATATCAACTTAAAGGTTTTTATAAAAAAATGTTGTATCTGGACAAAGCATTGTATTCTGCTGATCTGAATACATTAAATGAAATTGTAACTTTCGCGCAAGAAAAAGCTGATATGTATAAGCTTCAGCAAACTGAAATAATGTTATGTGATGATGATATTATTTCAAAATATCATAATGCATTTATGGTTCTGAGAAGATGTTCACTGGACACCCCGCGGTATAGCTGTATATCGTGTGAGAGACTTTGTTACAGAAGAAGTGTTTTTAAAATTAGTAAACAAAAAATGCGGAGGGACAATCGAATTTGGAAAGATTTAATGGTGTATGTAAAGCAACAAAAAATTGATCCGCAATATATATATGTAAGTATTGTGATAACAAATTTCGTAGTGGCTTGATGCCTGCTTATTATATTCTAAATAATCTCTCGGTAAATGATGTGCCTGAGGTAATATCATCTCTTAACGAATTTGAGAAATTGCTTTTACAGAGAGCTAAAGCTTTTCAAACTGTTGTTAAAATGGGAACAGTTGTTAATAAAAAAGCACCTGCACGACAAAGGATATAAAAAGTGAAAGGTAGAACATTTCATTTACCACTTCCTTTACAACAGACTTTCGATAAGTTATGTTCTAACACTGATCCAATAAATTTAAATCATGAATTTATTTTAGTTCGAAATGTTCCAACTAAAAAAAAAAATTATCTGAGAAGATTTAGTGGATATTAAAAAAGTATTTGAAGCTTTAATATGGTTGAAAAACAATAATCCTTTATATTCTGAAATTGTACTGCCCGATATACATGATAAATTGTTTTTGGGGAATTTGGATGATGTAGAATTTGAAATGCAAAAATCAGCAAACGATGCAAGTGATGACTGTGAACCATTAAATAATTTAGAATTACATGTGAAAGAGATAAAAGATCATGTAGAACTTGCATTGAACGATCAGCGCAAGGCAATGCTCACTCAAAAAGATAAAGATGATAGCTATTATGAGCAATATACTATATATCCTCTACATGAAAAAAAAGAAAATCAAACTGCGACTGCTTTATATCAAATGTTAAAAATTCAGGACATACCTTTAGATAATCGTGAAAAGAATTTAGATTTGATGTGTTTTCCAGATTTATTTCCATTTGGTTCTAATGGGCAATGTGATGAAAGTAGACCGATCAAACTTCAAGAGCACGAATTTATTAAATGTCGCTTGACATCTAAGCGTCCACAATTTAGATTAAATCAACAATATTTGTTTTATTTATTAAATAACGCGAATATTCGTCAGTTGAGTCGTGGAATTTACCATAAAATGAATATAACTGATACACGAATTCGTTACACAGTTGCGGAATATTTAGAGGCAATGTCGAAAGAAGCGTTGGAGTCCAACTTAAATTCAATGTTTTCTTCACTTCGAAATACGGAACAATATTGGCGTAGACCGAGAAGTGATTTATCTTGTATGGCACAACATTACGGACCTGCGACATGGTTCCTAACGTTAAGGGGTTACACCACTGTAGGACAAAGTGCTTTGCGTTGATACGAACAGGGCCTGTATCTCGGACAGTTCAATTTCATTTGATACCATTCAGTCATTGTGTGGGAAAAAGTGATTTTACCTGACGGGGGTGCTGCACGGGAGAGTAAGTGAGAAACTGTAAGTATGGACAAGTCAGATGGGGACTTGTTCACATGCTATATTACATTCAGTGGATTTTAGGTTATACACGTGTTCTATGGAAAATGCATTTACTTTATTCGCTGTCGATTGTTTCCCTCCTTTTTGATGATTGAATCTTATATATGTATTTCATTTGGTGTCCCTTCTCTCCCCTTCCCTTTTCCCCCGTGTAGCATCTGTGGGGATATCATTTGTTGTATAATGGTAGTTGATTTAAAATGTCAGGTCATCGGATGGATTGGGTATTGTCGTTGGGGGTTCCAGGTTCTGGGCATGCCAACTTATTTGGGGAATATTCTTGAGACTCCGGGGAAGATTCATTCAATAAAATTAATTATAATTATAGGAATGACGTAGAGTGAGATATGTCCCTACGGGTCGTGTCCTTATTACACAGGGCTAAGAGGCAGTGACATTCAGATATTTCAATTGATGGAACATCCAAGCATTCTAATGGAATGCCTGGGTGTTGGGGTAGATATGCATTAATGGACTTTTATAGTATCAGTTACAGAAATATTGTTTTGCCCATGGGTATTTGATAGTTTAATGGCATGATGGATACAGAGGTTGGAATTCTCAAGGGACATTATAGGGGAAGAGAATTGATAATATAATTATATGGGGTTTTTGAATGAAATTGATGGGATGTGAAATTCGATGATAATCAAAGTACAGCGCGTTGAAAAGGATATAAGGATTTATTACTGCGGATAGAAACACACCTAGCTCGCACAAAGTCTACACGCAGAGAGAGCGAGCGTTCGCTCCCACTCCGAGCACGCTACCTCGCAGAGCTGCTCATGCGCAGCTTGCCTGCGTGGCCGTTCGCGTCGTCTCACACACACGCATGCGATCAAAGCCTGAGAACGATTCCTTCCAACACTTCCCCCGTTTTCATGCTTTCTATCGCAAATGCTTAGGTCTAACCTTAATTTATTGAACTGGTTCTTCGCCAGTGCTTTGGTAAACAAATCAGCCAGTTGCTCAGTCGTCGGTACATAGTTTATCATTATTTGACCAGTCTCAACCCTCTCTCTTATAAAGTGGTACTTAACGTCTATGTGTTTTGTCCGTTTGTGGAACTCTGGGTTAAATACTAAACGAATTGCACTCTGATTGTCTACATTTATCACAGTCGAGCTATGCGGCTCAAATTCTAAATCTTTTAACAATTGTCGGAGCCATACTGTTTCCTTCGACGCCTCGGCTGCGGCTACATATTCAGATTCTGTCGTGCTAAGTGTAACTAATTTTTGGCGTTGTGACGACCAGGTTACTAAAGATTTATTGATCAGAAAAACATACCCGGTGGTGGATCTCCGCGTATCCATATCACCAGCAAAATCAGCATCTGAATAGCCTTTCAAACTAAAGTCTAACTGTCTTCCACCACTCTCATACAACAGTCCATAGTCCATGGTTCCAATCAGATACTTGAAAATTCGCTTAACGGCTAACCAGTGACTCTGGTTATGTTTATTGCAATATCTGCTGACTTGATTTACTGCAAATGCAATGTCAGGACGTGACACCAAAGCCAAGAATGTCAGGACTGCCTCGCGATATGGCACTTTTTCGAGGATCTGATTTTCGGATTCCACCTTACTCAGCGTAGAGTGTGGATCCGAGGGCACACTTACACTTGCTGCATCACCCAGACCAAACTTAATTATCATTTGTTTTGTATACAAACTTTGATGAATAAACATCGACTTTCTCACTCGGTTTCTCTCAATTTGCATTCCAACATACACGCTTACATTACTGACTCGAATTTCGAATGATTTCTTGAGACTGTCAAGAATCACACTTATGACTTCATTCGATTCACTCGCGATTAGCCCATCGTCGACAAACAGAGCAAGGTAGACGCACTTTTTATTTATGACACCCGTATAAATGCATTTATCTGCCGCACTTTCACTGAAGTTAAACCTCTCAAGGAAACTACGAAATTTCTTGTTCCAGCACCGGGGTGCTTGTTTCAAGCCATATAGTGACTTGTTCAGTTTACACACACTGCTGCTTCTTGTCCCGGACACCTCCACTCCTTCCGGTATTTTCTTAAAGATGTCCTCCTCGAGTTCGCCGTAGAGGAACGCAGTCATGACGTCGAATTGAGCCATCTCCCAGTCCAGGTGCGTCACCACAGCTAGCAGAACTCGAAGTGAGTCATACCTTACCACCGGAGCGAACGTCTCTGAGTAGTCCACTCCGTACTTCTGATTGAAACCCCGAGCACATAACCTCGCTTTTCGTTTTTGTACGACATCATCAGCATCTCGAGTAACCTTGAAGACCCACTTGGAGTCTATCGGATGCTGGTTTGCAGTTTTCTTCACTATCGTCCACGTGTTGTTCCTCTGGTGGGCTTCTAATTCCTTCTCAATCGCCTTGATCCACTCTGTGGATTCTGGTCCGCTCACGGCTTCCTGGAACGTCTCAGGTACATTATATTGTGTAAGATTTGCTTCATACCTTTTTGGAAGCCGTATGGAATCACGGTCTCTCAGCTGTCGTTGGGGGGGGGGGGGGCGGTGGTCGTGGTTCGATGAGCACCTGTTCCTCCACGAATTCATCGTCCTCTGCACTGGTTACCTCCTCAGCTCTCTCTGCGACGTCGTCGTTGTTGGCAATCAAGGGTTGACTGTCATCCTTCGGTAGGTGCAGACCAGGACTCTCGTTCACTGCTGGGATGATATTCTCGTTGAAGCTCACGTGTCTCGAGACCTTCACCTTGTCAGTTGCTGCGTCGTATAACCGGTAGTTGGTGGACTCTGCCTCGTACCCCACGAGGATCAACTTAGTCGCCTTCCTGTCGAGTTTAGTTCGATGCTGCTGATCGATGTAGGCATACGCCTCTGTACCAAAAATTCTGGTGTGTGCCATATTGGGCTTCTTCTTCCACCAGACCTCATACGGGGTCTGTGTCATACCTTTTGTCACTAGAGTTCGATTTAATATATAGACGGCAGTGTTGATAGCTTCAGCCCACAGTCTGAGGGTTATACCTTTCGCATGTATCATGGTTCGTGCGGACTCAACTATTGTCCGATTCTCCCGTTCAGCTTTCCCATTTTGTTCGGGAGTATACGGGGCGGTGCATTCTCTCCTTATGCCTCTGGTTTTGAGATAATTATCCATGTGAGTGTTCAGATATTCTTTTCCGTTGTCAGACTTGAGCACTTTTAAATTTTGGCCAAACTTGTTTGCAACCATTCTCTCAAACTCCTTGAATTTTTCAAAAACATCTGACTTGTGTTTGAGAAAATATACAGTTCTGTAATTTGATGCCTCGTCGATGAACAACAGGAAATAACGAGATCCACCGACGGATGTCTCGGAGAACGGTCCACACACGTCAGAGTGAATGTACTCACCCGGTTCCCATTTTTGTTCGACTGCTTCCTGCTTATCAAACTTCAATTTGTGTAGCTTCCCCATTTGACACGCCTCGCAAAAGAAATCCTCTTTCTCGGATATTTTCGCACCCAGGACAATCCCATCGTCTATCACATTTTTCACCATTTGTTTGTTGATGTGCCCCAGCCTTTCATGCCATTTTCGTAAACTTGTTGTGGACACGCTTGCCGCAACGTATTCACTGGTTTCGCACACCTTGAAGAACATTCGGTATACGTCGTTGTCCTGTTTGTGCCCGACAGCTTGAACTTCACTTCCTCGTGTGAGAGTGACTCTGCTCTTTTTGAATATAACCTCGTAGCCTTTATTTGTGCAGACTCCGACTGAGAAAAGGTTTTTCTTGAGCTTGGGTACGTAGAGTACGTTCTCAATTCTTCCGGGTAGCCAGCTACCTTTCACTAGCTTGTGTATTAGCACTGTCCCTTCGCCACTAACCTCACATTGTTCGTCGTCCCCTAGCGATACTGTTTCACCGGAACTCGATTTAAAGTTGGTGAGCCACTCCCGTCGGTAAGTAATGTGACGAGAGGCTCCGCTGTCGGTAATCCAGACATCTTTTTGATCGTTGTCCAGCAACTTCTGGACTTCGTCGCCAGTTGGCGTACCGTTTTCGTGATCTCTCACCCTTGGTGCATCATTTATCACTATGAAGGCATTCACAGGACTGAACTTTTCTTCTTCCTTCTTCTGACCCTTGTCTCTGGCCTTCTTCCTGCATTGACGGGCTATATGTCCCTTCTTCTTACAGTAGAAGCATTCGACCGATGTCCTTTTCTCAGGGCCATCTTCTTTTTGTCCCTTGTGAGCATCGTTCATACCGTATCTTGATGGGGCGCCATACCTCTTTTGTTTATTGAGGCTCATGGCGGCGAACGCAGTTGTTGCGTCATCTCCGGCGTCCATTTTCTTTTCTTCCTCGATGAGTCTTTCTAGCAATATGCCTAGCTTCTGTTCTTGGGTAGGGACACTATCCCACGCTGTTGCTAATGCACTATATTTTGGCGGCAGCGAGCCTAGTATTTTAGCCATAATATCCAAGTCGTCCACTTGCCGTCCAGCATCCTTCAGTTGGCTTGCAAGATTTTGAATATTGGTCACGTGCTGAACCACCGAGTCACTCGGGCTCATCCGGTGTTCGTGATATTTCTGCATTAGTAGGAGCTTACTTGCTGCGGACTTCTGTTCATAAATTCCCCGCAGCGTCTGCCACATTTCTTCTGCCGTAACGCTGTTGATTAGTCCTTCCAGGACTCTTTTCTCCAGAGAAGAAGATATCAAACTCATCGCCTTCGCATTGTCCTTCACCCAACTCTTAACGGGCTCTGCCGTTCTTTCACCGACTGGTCTTACCCTTGACCCGTCGATGAGATCCTCTAGCCCATGGGCCATAAGTAGTTGAGTCATCTCGAACTTCCACGTGGTGAAACCCTGACCGTTAAACTTGGTAATACCTCTCCCGAAGATTTCTGTCGCCATTATTTCAATAACTGCGCAGATAGTCCGTTGACCTTGAACCTCGTTCGTACACGTGCGCACGAAACACCGAACCGGCAACTTTATACTAGCTCGAGAAAATCAGGCAAACTTTTAGACTCACACGCGGCGTAGCCTGGGCCCATAACCTGATCGGATGTGAAATTCGATGATAATCAAAGTACAGCGCGTTGAAAAGGATATAAGGATTTATTACTGCGGATAGAAACACACCTACCTCGCACAAAGTCTACACGCAGAGAGAGCGAGCGTTCGCTCCCACTCCGAGCACGCTACCTCGCAGAGCTGCTCATGCGCAGCTTGCCTTCGTGGCCGTTCGCGTCGTCTCACACACACGCATGCGATCAAAGCATGAGAACGATTCCTTCCAACAGAAATCACTCGTAATCGCGAGTTTTTGGGCGGTATTGAATAAATACTTATATTCAAGTTCGCCTCGAATTAAAATCATTTCACGCGCAGAGGGCGCAGCGTGGGCATTCGCGCGAGTCACGTGGTCCGACAAAGTGCTTTGCGTTGATACGAACAGGGCCGGTATGTCGGACAGTTCAATTTCATTTGATACCATTCAGTCATTGTGTGGGAAAAAGTGATTTTACCTGACGGGGGTGCTGCACGGGAGAGTAACTGAGAAACTGTAAGTATGGACAAGTCAGATGGGGACTTGTTCACATGCTATATTACATTCAGTGGATTTTAGGTTATACACGTGTTCTATGGAAAATGCATTTACTTTATTCGCTGTCGATTGTTTCCCTTCTTTTTGATGATTGAATCTTATATATGTATTTCATTTGGTGTCCCTTCTCTCCCCTTCCCTTTTCCCCCGTGTAGCATCTGTGGGGATATCATTTGCTGTATAATGGTAATTGATTTAAACTGTCAGGTCATCGGATGGATTGGGTATTGTCGTTGGGGGTTCCAGGTTCTGGGCATGCCAACTTATTTGGGGAATATTCTTGAGACTCCGGGGAAGATTCATTCAATAAAATTAATTATAATTATAGGAATGACGTAGACTGAGATATGTCCCTTCGGGTCGTGTCCTTATGACACAGGGCTAAGAGGCAGTGACATTCAGATATTTCAATTGATGGAACATCCAGGCATTCTAATGGAATGCCTGGGTGTTGGGGTAGATATGCATTAATGGACTTTTATAGTATCAGTTACAGAAATATTGTTTTGCCCATGGGTATTTGATAGTTTAATGGCATGATGGATACAGAGGTTGGAATTCTCAAGGGACATTATAGGGGAAGAGGAGAATTGATAATATAATTATATGGGGTTTTTGAATGAAATCACTCGTAATCGCGAGTTTTTGGGCGGTATTGAATGAATACTTATATTCAAGTTCACCTCGAATTAAAATCATTTCACGCGCAGAGGGCACAGCGTGGGCATTCGCGCGAGTCACGTGGTCCGACAAAGTGCTTTGCGTTGATACGAACAGGGCCGGTATCTCGGATAGTTCAATTTCATTTGATACCATTCAGTCATTGTGTGGGAAAAAGTGATTTTACCTGACGGGGGTGCTGCACGGGAGAGTAACTGAGAAACTGTAAGTATGGACAAGTCAGATGGGGACTTGTTCACATGCTATATTACATTCAGTGGATTTTAGGTTATACACGTGTTCTATGGAAAATGCATTTACTTTATTCGCTGTCGATTGTTTCCCTTCTTTTTGATGATTGAATCTTATATATGTATTTCATTTGGTGTCCCTTCTCTCCCCTTCCCTTTTCCCCCGTGTAGCATCTGTGGGGATATCATTTGCTGTATAATGGTAATTGATTTAAACTGTCAGGTCATCGGATGGATTGGGTATTGTCGTTGGGGGTTCCAGGTTCTGGGCATGCCAACTTATTTGGGGAATATTCTTGAGACTCCGGGGAAGATTCATTCAATAAAATTAATTATAATTATAGGAATGACGTAGACTGAGATATGTCCCTTCGGGTCGTGTCCTTATGACACAGGGCTAAGAGGCAGTGACATTCAGATATTTCAATTGATGGAACATCCAGGCATTCTAATGGAATGCCTGGGTGTTGGGGTAGATATGCATTAATGGACTTTTATAGTATCAGTTACAGAAATATTGTTTTGCCCATGGGTATTTGATAGTTTAATGGCATGATGGATACAGAGGTTGGAATTCTCAAGGGACATTATAGGGGAAGAGGAGAATTGATAATATAATTATATGGGGTTTTTGAATGAAATCACTCGTAATCGCGAGTTTTTGGGCGGTATTGAATGAATACTTATATTCAAGTTCACCTCGAATTAAAATCATTTCACGCGCAGAGGGCACAGCGTGGGCATTCGCGCGAGTCACGTGGTCCGACAAAGTGCTTTGCGTTGATACGAACAGGGCCGGTATCTCGGATAGTTCAATTTCATTTGATACCATTCAGTCATTGTGTGGGGAAAAGTGATTTTACCTGACGGGGGTGCTGCACGGGAGAGTAAGTGAGAAACTGTAAGTATGGACAAGTCAGATGGGGACTTGTTCACATGCTATATTACATTCAGTGGATTTTAGGTTATACACGTGTTCTATGGAAAATGCATTTACTTTATTCGCTGTCGATTGTTTCCCTTCTTTTTGATGATTGAATCTTATATATGTATTTCATTTGGTGTCCCTTCTCTCCCCTTCCCTTTTCCAAAGCGCCTGCCAACTGCGGAAGTTTATATTTTAATTATAAACAGACCAATAGTATTGTTTTAATGGCTGTTGTAGACTATAACTATTGTTTTAAATATATTGATGTCGGGTGTAATGGTAGGATATCAGATGGGGGTGTGTTCCGTCAATGTAATTTATATGAAGCATTAGAAAACGGTATCTTACCAAAAGATAATTTTTTTGTTGGTGACAATGCTTTTCCGTTAAAAGAATATTTACTTAAGCCTTTTCCCGGTACTAGATTAACTCTTAAACAAAAAATTTTCAATTACCGGCTCTCTCGAGCGAGAAGAGTAGTCGAAAACGCTTTTGGCATAATGGCAAACAAATTCCGAATATTTGACAGACCCATAGCTTTTTCTCCCGAAAAAGTGGTTTTAATTGTAAAAGCATGTTGTGCATTGCATAATTGGTTACGATTAAGGGGTCTCCCTAGTGTGACGTCTGGAAAATAGGGCTATATTTGGGAATTTTTTTGAAGGAAATGTACTTGATATTGCGGTTTCTAACTTTGGGGTATTTATTCAGTTACATTTTGACAATCTACTTGAATTTTTTGAAACATTAATGATAATTATATTTTATGTTATAAGGGTTATAATGAAAAGCTCGCAAAAAAACGCCTGCTGCTGGCAATCGCGATTCCGGCTGCCATGGTTATCTGAAACAAAAAACACAGTTATTTTCTTAAGCTATATGAATGTAGCTAGGACTTGAACTAGAATGAAAATAGAAAATCACCAAATAAAAAAATGGCGGCACTTTAAAGAAAAGTTTTCATTTCGCGGCAAAAAAGTGGTCAGTTTTTTGAGCTGCAAAATTCGAATTTTGCAAATAATGACTTCATTCTAGGTCAGATCCTAAGAGAACACGCACTCAATATATATGTTAAGTTTTAAGTCGTTTGGTTGAGTAGTTTTGGAGATATCGTGATCGCCGGGCCGAAAAATGTAGTTTCGAGTAAAACGCGTTTAAAGATTCAAGTACCATTTTTCAAATAATAAATCATACTTACGATTAGTCTCCGATGCCTGGCCCATAGAGTACACCTTCCTCTTCTTCATACAATTCTTGTAAAGCTGCATTTGCTTTCCTTCGAGCAGTTCGAGCTTCTTTTGATGCTTCCTGATGCCTTTTCTCTCCAAGGCAAACTCTGTTCACGTCTTGCGTATCGGCAAAACTTTTGGCTTCTGGGCCAATTGTTACTCCCATCGTATTTAATACTCTTAATAGTGACTGGTAGCCATCGTTAAATATGCCAGTTGCTAAATATGTTGCTACTTCAACTGTTTTTGGCCCAGAGTATATATGTTTGGGGGCGAAATGCCAAATTAACTGATTAAAACTTTCGTTATTGTTCTGTGTGTTTCCGCCTAGACATCGCTCTATCAATTCGTGTTGGGATAAATTGGTATAAATGGGCTTTATAACCTGCTGTACGAGTTCAGTAAGGGGTGGATCATGAGTGTAATTGTCGAGGGCGCCTTTTGCTTCAGCGCGGCGCCACGAACACCAGCTGTCGGCTCCGGTAGGGCAGTAATCATGTTCGGGCGCTGTATCAGTGGAGCACTTATGGTGATACGTTGCCCAAATCACATTCTTCATTTCCTCCACTGAATCCGTGTGTCGTGTAATTGCTAACCCATAATATGCTGTTAAATCATTTATTAACTTATCCGTTAATTTTCCCGGACCTTTTCCCCCTATTCCTTTATGTTTCTTTTTTTCTGCTCTCAAACGAGAACCCATCCTTTTTTAACGTGTAAAACACACTCTAACTTTTTCACCTGCACGTCATATGGATTCAAATCCACAATGCCCTTATACGTTTTATTGTCGCCATCGCCAATGTAGCGGGTATACATGGCGCCATATCGGTCGCGCGCTACTGTTCATAGCTCACAGCGTTGCCAAAATTTCGAATTCAGCTATAATATTTTAGGAATATGTTCTTAAGATGTTGAACTTTCAGAAAAAAAAAAAAAAAAAAATCGATTTTTTTGAACCGTCACACTAGGGAGACCCCTTAAACCGAAACACACATGACCGACACTACGACCAAACGGACATAGAAAATCTTGATAATGGTAGCATAATTGAGGGTAGTTGGAGGAGTTCGCAACAACCCCTTGGATTACTTCCAATATCCAGAACTTTATCAAATCATCCAAATCGACGATCTCAAGATCTCCGTGAAAGATTATCAGATTATTTTGTGGGAGAAGGGTCAGTCCCGTAGCAATTAAGGATGGTACATTGAATATATATTGTTATTTAATTTAAGAAAACATTTTCATGTATTATTGAACAAATTAAAATAAAGTTTGTACTTACCAAATTACTCTGCGTTTCTGTACATTCGGAATGTACATTCCGTAGACAATCGTCTAGCATTTGAAACCATCTTACAGATGGTTTATAGATGGTATCAGTGCCCGCTCCAGATCTCTTCGACTCTTTAATTTTTCGTAATTCTTGAGCCTACGTCGATCTTATATTTTTAATTTTTTTTTTTATTTCGTTTTCAGATAAACCCGGAATGTTCATAAACGCCTCTACACTCGCGTACGCAGCCGTCCTTGCATCTTTTTTTTTATATAAAGGATTTCCAACGTTCCACAACGCCTCATGTTTAATATATTCAGATACAAAAAGAAATGTCGTGTGTTCCGACCAACGCGACGACATTTCAGTTCTTAATGGTTATTAATTATATCGATAAAAAAAAACACGTCCTCTGTTCGTTGATTAGTAGTAGGGGTGGGGGAACCCTACTCGACCAGAAAAATCCATTGAAATGGATCTACTCGACTAAACCATTTTACTAAACTACTCGACTAAATTTTAGTGTCCATACACGGTAAGTTACTAAATTACTCGCTACTCGACTAAATTACTCGACCTGTCTGAACCAGCCTTTAGCGACTTTGACTACCAGGTACGTAGCTTGGCGGTGTCCCAACTCACAAAGGACCTCAGAGAAAAACCCGACAGTATACTTCTTTCCGAATCATTCTTCGGGAAACATTTGCCTACCTGATGTGGAAATAGGAGGCAATCGACAACGTGCCGTTTATGGGGGGGGATTTCGACTTTCCTCGCTTCGAGTATATTGCTGTTAACATTTTGAAACCATCCGTACCCGCGTGTACCGTTGTCCACCCCTGACTCAGGTAATACCACTATAAACCGCGACCCTGGCGTGACGCTTCGTCCGATCATCGCGGCTATTTTTTTGGGACCAACTGGCTGGGCTATTCTTCCACGTCGTCATGACGGTGAGGGTACCTGTTCCATCGACGAATTCACAGAGGGGAGACCATCATCTTCCTCAAAAGTGCATCCAATTAGAATTGTCAGCTCCCAGAATTATGGAGTTCCCGCCTATTCCGAGTCTACTTTCTAGACTAGCTTGTGGCTAGCGATCACTCTCTTCCTTAATATTAATTATGGCGGATGATAAAGCATCGGGCAGCACGTGTACCATCCCATTAATTGGGTCTTAATGTTAAATCAAACGGCACGTGGATAATGAAGGAAATTGTATGAAAAATTAATTCCTATAACCTGAAGCTAATTTCGTTAATAATAGTCCGACTTACATGAAATTTTTTATGATTTTAATCGAAAAATAGGCATAAGGAATCTATCCGCATCACTTCCATATCGATAACATAAAGAATAAATAATTTTTTTTTTCTGAAACAAGTATGAATCCTCGGGTGAACGTAGCGAATTGAAGTTGACCCCTGCAGTCGAGGATGAAAATGTGAAATATTCATTTCAGCGTTGTAAAAAATTCTTTATTCTTTATCGTATCGACATGAAAGTGGCACCAATGGATTCCTTATGTTTTTCTGATGCAAATCATAACAAATTTCTTGTAAATCGGACTACTTTTACATAAGGAATATAAATTGATTGTGTAAAAGTAGTCCGATTTGCATGAAATTTGTTATGATTTTAATCGGGAGAACGCCAGGAATCCATTGGCGCCACTTTCATATCGATACGATAAAAAATGATGAATTTTTTACTACGCTGAAATGGAGAATAGGGAGTCTCAAGTGGCGTTCGGTTCGGATCTGGCCGTGGCCTCAGGCCGACCGAATCGTTTTTCCATTTTGCTCCGGCAGGCCTGCACAGTCCGGATTGCGCAAGGAAAAATAAACTTTCTGCTACCGAAATCTACTGAATGTATACAACAGGGTGATTTTCCAGCGACACCTGTCAAAGAGATGCCGCCTTGTACCCCGTGGCGAGGACAGGAATTTGATGGCTCTCGATCTTTGAAAGGGTTGGAATTCCATTAAGAAGTCAGGAATATCCAGGATTTCCGCATTTCTCATCAGATATTTGCTAAAGCGACGCCTATCGATTCCTCATGTTTCGCTGATGAAACTAACACCAAGAACGACACTAATTCGGACCATAATGAATGAAATTTCATGAAAAATCGAATTATATTTTCAAGCTCAATTTGATAAAAATAATCCGATTTACATGAAATTTTGTATGATGTTCATCGGAAAAACATATTAGGAATCCATCGGTATCACTTCTATATCCATACAATGAAGAATAAAGAATTTCTTAATACGCTGAAATGAATAAATCCATTGAATAAATTAATAATAAATGAATATTAATGTTTAACTAAACTGTCGATTTCGTCAAAATTTCTAATAGTACTACTTATTTGGTTATTTCCTTATAATCGGAAACTAAAACTTTCCCCAACAAGCGATTTAAACGCTTAAGGGGGTAGACACGTCACGTGACACGGGCGATGCACCGCGCTGTAATACCGACAATCTAACCTGAAACATGGGTTTGGAATTTTTACTTTTTCGTCCTTATATGAGCAGATTTTGGGCTGGGCGAGGTCTCATTCGAAAGAGGAAGGTTCAATGCAGTGCGCTATGGTCATCGTTTGAGTCACAAAACTCTTTTGTGACCTAAAAATACTTGGATTCTTGCGGGTGTATTTTGTCGACTTTTGCTCTACTTTGATCACTCATATTATTACATATCAACACAATCTCGTCGAACCATGACCATAGCGCACTGCACTGAATCTTCATCTTTCGAATGAGACCTCGCCCAGCCCAAAATCTCCTCATATAAGGACAAACAACGTACCTTCCCAGACCCATGTTTCGGGCCAGATTGTGTCGGTATACAGCGCGCTGCATTACCCGTGTCTACCCCCTTAAAGAGCATTAAATAAAATACTAAATAAATAGTTTTCAAATTTTTTATAACAATTAAGTTGAAAAACTTGAAAAAAAAACATTAAATGAACGTACAATATATTCAATTATAAATCATTAGAATGGAATAATTTTTTCAATTCATGTTTTTTGGCGCCATTCCGAGATCTTTTATAGTTTAAAAGTTATTAAACAAGAATGTCACTAACTATTCCTATCCCGATCATGTGCGGCGTCCGGCCGAGTGCATCCACACGCTCCGGCCGGCCTGCACAGTTCGGCCTGCGCAGGCCAAACCGTCAGTTCGGACGGACCGTGTGTGGCGGCCTTAACGCCGCAGTCAACCCTGTCGTAGCTAAAGGGTCTAGCTGGATAAAATGGTCAAAAGTGCCCTTGAACCGTTTTTATCTGGCAATGCACCTTTCAATAGTGTAGCACAGGAAAACATTGTACACCAAGTTTCAACCCCCTATTTCAACCAGGAGGGTAGTTATAGGGTAAATACGAATTTTCGGTTTTTGCCATATTTTCCCTATTTAATGGTCAGCAAAAATTCTAAAAAAAAATCTGAAATATTGTAGACATGATTGTGTATGACTGTGAATTTTTTCAGATTTTTTCGTTGCAACTGCTAAGTGTAAGAAATAAAAAACGCAAAAAAGGCCGAAAAATACAGATTTTGAGAGACTAGATTTTTAATTTTACAGTAGTTAGTAATTGACATGACTATTATCTACAATTTTTTTCAGATTTTTCGGTAAGGTGCGCCATAGTTAAAAAAATCAGAAAACGATATTTTCGTGATATTTCGCGTGAAAACGTGATAAGTACTTTCAATTTTTGCATTTCCGTCATACAATGAATGCAGTATGTGATTTTAATATCTCTACATTCGACAGAGAAATATGTAAACGGAGGGAATCAAGTTAATATGATTAATTGGAAGTGTATACATACCATATATCATATGGTACGAAAGAATCATTCAGCGCCGCAGTTAGCGGAGTGGTTAGAGTGTTAGACTCCAAAACCGCTGCATACTCTCTTTTGTCGTAGGTTCGCACTCCACCAAGGTCCAATTTTTTTTTCATGATATAACATTTTTTCATCGTTGATTACATGACAATACACGATATTCATTTTAAAATGTTTCTAGAATATTTTAAAAATATTTTATCTTAAGGTTTCCATAAAAATAATTTAAATGCACCGCCGCGCCGGTTTTCTGCCTATGTATTTTTCTAGCTCCGGATAGTTTATAATATTTTGTCAATGGAATAGATGTGTGGTATTGGCTTACGATACGTATTCTGAATCCACTTGTTGGATTCGCCATTTTTTTATCAACGTACACCGTCCTCATTCGATTGTGGTTGCAGTGCATCCGATTAATGGCTGATTTAAAAAAATGAACGTAAAAATATTGCCATAAGCTGTTATTATGCTTTATTACATTATAATATATTATATTATATTGCATTGCATTGCATTGCATTGCATTGCGTTGCATTTTTGTTGTTATGTTATACTATTGTTATATTATGTTATATTATATTATATTGTTTTATTGATCAGGGAATCAGACACTAATTGAACGGACCATAATCATGAACATAACAACAAAAACATAACAAAAATGCAATGCAGTGCAGTGCAATGCAATATAATATAATATATTATAATGTAATAAAGCATAATAACAGCTGTACACTACAGCTAGCTTATGGCAATATTTTTACGTTCATTTTTTTAAATCAGCCATTAAACTTTTATGGTAATCAGCCATTACCTCTTTTATACTTTTCCTCTTCCATCCCCATTTCTCCCCACTTTTCCTTCCCCCTGCTGCCCTGAACCTCATAATTTTGGTCTTTTCCGTGTTAACCGTCAATCCCTTTCTCTCCGCGTATCCTTCCAATTTTTTCAACATTGCCCTCATGTTTCTTTCGTCCTCCGCCAGCACCACCACATCATCCGCGTACATAAGAGAGCGTATCCGCCTCCCTGCTACCCTCACTCCCCCTTTGACCCCCCTACTTAACGCTTCCTCCAAATCCGACGTGAGAATATTAAATAGCAGGGGACTGAGTGGGCATCCCTGCCTCACTCCCCTTGCCGTCCAAAATTCTTCCCCCTCCTCTCCCCCACTCTTTACTTTGCTCCTTGTCTCTCTGTATATTTCCCCTACCCTTTCTCTGAGTCCTTCCCTTACCCCTCTCTTTCTCTCATCGTCTCTCTCAGTATCCCCCTGTCCACTGAATCGAACGCTGCCTTGAAATCAATAAACAGCGCTACTAGCTTCGCTTTTTCATTCGCTATATATCTGCTGACGATGTAATTTAGCATGTAAATGTTGTCTATTGTGCCCATTCCCTTTCTAAAGCCCGTTCGATTCGGTGGCACTATCCTTTTCTCTTCCACTTCCTTCTCCAATCTGTTTGCCAGCACCATCGTGTACACCTTGTACAGCGTGGGTATTAGCGTTACCCCTCTATATTCTCCTACCTTCCCTCCCTCCCCTTTCTTTACTACTGGTATTATAACCCCCTCTTTTCAACTCTGCGGCCACTCTTCCCCCCTCCACACTCTCCTGCATATCTCCCATGCTCTCCTCTTCACTTCCACTTCACCGTATTTCCACGCTTCATTTGGCACTCCGTCAATTCCCGTCGCCTTTCCGTCCCTTAGTTTCCTTATTACCTTTTCCACCTCTTCCCTTGTCACATCCTCTTCCTTCTCTTCCCCCTCCTCTTTAACCCTTCTCCCCCCCCCCCCCCCCCGCTTGCCACTTTATCCTCCACCCCTCCTAACAGCTTCATAAAATGCTCATTCCACTCTTCCTTCCCTATCTCTTTGTTCACTCTTCTCCTCCTCTTCCTCCCTTTGTTTATTATATCCCACACCTTCACCTCCGTCTTGGCTTCTCCTACCTCCTTCATAAATCTTACTTTCTCTTCTTCTTTCTTTCTGTCGCAAAACTCCCTATATTTCCTTTTTTCCTCCCTGTATTCTCTACCTTCTCCCCCCTTGCTTAAAGTCTATGATTAATATAATTGTTAAAGAAGAAATATAAAATTTACGCCAAGAATTGAAGGTATGGAAACATGAAATGATAGTACAGTTTTCAAACTGTATTGGAGGCAAAAATAAATCAGGGGTAAATGTGGGTATGGATTATACATATGCTCGGGTAACAAAGAAAGGTGTAGAAAAGGAATCGGTAATTATCTTAAAGCCAAAGAATAAATAAGATGGAGATGAAACAAGAGAAGATTTGAAGAATAATATTACATTATCAGAATCATGATGTGAGGACATAAGGTGTGCTCGACCGGCAGCTCATTTTCGTCTTCTACTGCGCCTTCCCACTTTCCGCCATGTTAAAATATGGCCGCCTAGTTACATTATTGGGTTTATAATGTACTACCTAACTTCGTGTAGCGTAAACTCTAGAGGCGCGAAGTTTGAACAAGACAACATAAATGTAATAGGATGTCGTATTGGTTGACAATCGAATATGGACGATCTTGGGAAGGGCATGTTATTGGCTAATCTGGAAGGCTGCGCACGAGCACACCTTGTGTCTTTACATCATGATCAGAATTAGGAATAGGGGTAACAAAAGTTAAAAAAGTAGCTGATAGTAAGATAGTGGTAGGATGCCAGACGGAGGAGGAAGTAAAGAAGTTAGAAAATAAAATAGGAACTGAGTATGAAGTAATAGATCCGTTGTTAAAGAAACCAAAGATTAAAATAGTAGGAATTGAGAGAGAGGAAATACAATGTGAAGATAGGATGGTATTAGACAAGATAATAAAACAAAATGCACTAAATAATGTTGGAATAGACAGGCACTTTAAAATATTACATAAGAGTGATAATAAGAGTAGACAGCAACAATCTATTATAGCTGAAATAGATCCTGAAACACATGGAGAATTTATTTTGGCCGAGAAAATTAAACTAGGATGGAGGATATGTCCGGTATTTGATTTTATTAGTATTATCAGATGTTACAAATGTTGGGGATAGGGGAGATCGGGCAAATCGGCCACTGGGGTAAATCGGCCACATGAAGTTTTACCAAGTGGAAGTTAAAATAAAAACTCGTGTTTGCTTTTGTAAACGTCTCTCTATGTGTCTAAAGTACCAACGGAATTTGATAGCATTTGAGATTATGTTGCACTTTGTAGAAGGCAAAATACGTTTTCGGCAGTGATAAAAAAATTTCGTGACTTGTGGAAAAGTTGCCTTTATTCTGTAATATTGGTATTCTGAAGTTTAAGGTGAGTATGTACTGATTAAAATAGCGGTACCGATTACGATTCCGATGATAGTTTGGGTTATTTTGGAAAATCTCTTTGTGTTTAAGTGATTGAAGTTAGAGTTTACGTCTGGGGCAAAACGGCCATGTAACACCCGGGGCAAATTGGCCACTCACTGATGATGCCGAACCATAGTAAATAAGTAGTTTTATTAACTTTTGTGGTAAAAATATTCTTCGATGCAGCCCCGTCAGTGGATCCGACGCTCAACAATGGAAAACAGTTGACGGTTTCGAAACGGGGAAAGGACGGAAGCACGGCTACGCAGTGCAGTTCGATCTTTGGAAAAAGAAAGTTACATATATCCATGCGTTTAAATATTGATTCAAGCGATTGTAGCTTGAATAGTTACGAGGAAAAATAAATATCGTCTACATTTTTCAACAACATGGTCCGTAATTACAATCGCAAGAAACCTCCAATCGTCGTCCAAGAAAAGCTGTTACGACCACCAATGTGGAATTGGTATCTCAGCCTTTGACGAAGACAGGGTGTTCAATTGGACGTACGTTGCGTAAACGCAGGTGCCAAAAGAAGCAACTGGAGAAACTAAACCTCGGAAACTGAAGATGACTGAAAAATGCAACAATATTTAAACCGCAGTATGTGTGCGTTAAAAACGTGAACTTCTCAACTTTTCAAACAGTTTTTTGACTCTATTGTAATTTGTAATTGAGAAATAAACGACTCATTTTCATTTATGACTAAAAATTCATCAACATCCAGCCCGAATAAAAGGGGTCCGTTTTGCCCCGAAGGAGTGGCCGATTTACCCCGGCATTTTTCGAAACGGCGAATTTACATTATATTACAAATTCTCTGGAATGACTTTAGAAAAGGGGATTAATGAAAATTTGTTGTAGCAATTATGTACTATAGGGATTACTCTTTCGGATAGTATAATTCACATAATTGAAAAATTAAATTTTGTTTGTTAAATTTATCAATGAAAAGAAAGTGGCCGATTTGCCCCGGTCTCCCCTATGGACACATGATGAAAAACTTCAAGTCAGAAATTAGATGCAAAAACTGTGGTAAGGATCATAGAGAAAACGAGTGTAAGGAAACAAGTAGTAAGTATGTTAACTGTCTAAATGCAATAAAAAGTAGAAGCTATGTTGATGTGGATGCAAATCGCCAGGCAATAGATCGGAAATGTCCAATATATGTACAGTTATTAAGTAAAATGAGCAATAAGGTGCAATATGCTCAGAAATTATAGCAAAGAGAGATCAGTATGATGTGTTTAAATGTACAGGGACTTCTATACCATAAAAATGAAATTGAGGAGGTAATAATAAAGAAATATAGACCGGATGTATTTATTGCAGTTGAAATACATGTAAACAATGATGTATTGGATCATGTGATTGCCATACAAGTGTAACGTCCGGTTGCCCGGGGACGACTGAACGTTAGCAGATTCTCGAGAGGAGAACGGCGTCCCCTCGAGTATAGGATAGGTGGGGGTTCGTTGGTAGAGTTAAGTAGTAAAATCCAACTTAAAACTTAACAATGATTTTATTTAAACAATACTTATTTCTACTAATGACAATAATGCTTATGACTATGATTATGGTTTTATGTTTTTTATGTTTTATGGGTTTTTTTATTTATTTATGTTAATTAACTGCGCTAAAGATATATATGTATATAAATATGCTTCTGTAGTAAGCTCGGCCGCTACCGTTTCCGGAGCAGTTCCTCGAAACTTTTGACAGAGTTGTATATTCTATGCTAGTGGTAATACTGTGACAGTTCCAATTCACTTTCAAGGCCATTTCCCCCTCCCCGACTCCCCAACCGGCGCGGGGCGGGGGGAAGTGTTGGCGCGCGGGGGAGCGGGGCGGAGGGAAACCTGGCCGCGGGGCTTGCGGGGTGAGGAAGACGGGTTGTGCGCGCACGCGCCGCGGAGTGGGGGAAGCCGCGATGATAGAGGGGGGATCAGTCCGGGCCGAGCCGCCGCGGAGGCCTGTACAGACCTGGCCCACCGTCGGAAATTTTTTATACCTAACCGAGGGAGGGAATGACCTTGGTCGACGCCCGAAAATTTTTTTAGACCGGACCCACCCCGAAATTTGTTTTCCCCACGAATCTTAAAATTATAAGGTGAGGAGGATGACAGGGTAAATAAAATGGGAAAACCATATAAGTTTAAAAATGATATTTTATTATTATTATTTTGTATATTTATAACAATAAATATGGATATAAAAAAAAAACAAATATAAAATGAATATAAAAAATACAATATAAAAAATGAAAAAATACAATAAAATATATAAAATAGAAAAAAGAATATAAAAATACAATATAAAAAATGAAAAAATACAATAAAATATAAAAAGAATATAAAATAAGAAATATAAAATTGAAAAGAATATAAAATAAAGGAAGAAAACAAAATATAAAATGAATATAAAAAAAATATAAAAAAATGACAAAATACAATATAATTATAATAAAAGAAAAAAGACTATGAGATAAGAAATATAAAAAAATTGAAAAAGAAAAAATAAGAAGAATATAAATATTAAAAATATGAAAATATAAAATTATTCTAAAGGGGGTGAGGGAGGCGATGGGGGGGGGGGGGGTGATGGCGGTGATGGTGGCCATGGTATCCGCACCATCGGCCGCTGCAACCGCCGCAGGCCTCCCCGTACATCATATGGGCGCAGCCGCGCCGCCCCATATCCATTTTCACGCCGCACCACAGGGTTTGGCAAGGCCTAGAACATAGATACAAACATTGATATAATATTAACACATCAAACATAGTAAACATGAGATACACAAAACAATGTAAAGTATTACATACCTGTGGTGGCAGCGGTGGTGAAGGCGGGGATGGCGGCGGCGACGGCTGCGGCGAGGGCGGCGGCGACCCCTCCCAATCCGAAGACCAGGCGGGGGATGGTGGTGGCGATGGCGAGTTCTGGAAAAAAAACCATGATATTGAGATGTCCGCCTGATTTAAGAGCACTTGAATTCAACGATTAACCCTTCGAGTACGGAACATCGAGTCCTGTGTCTGGGTCTTGACGGCCCCACATCAATAGCTCACTAATACATATTCATGATCGTTCGAGACGTTAAACGCTGTAAATGTTAAAAATATTTATATGTACATACCTCGGGGTCGCATTCTGGAGCGATTCTCGACCAGCCCATTTTTTCACCAAATATATAAAAAAATGTTAAATGTCACAATGTTTTCAAATATTCAAAATATACTAAGTGCTTTCACTCAGCTTTGACAGGCAACTGGTCTCGCAGCATCTCGTGGCTCTCGCATGTTAAAACCCCTCCTATCATGAAATCGAGAAGTGTGTAGCTTTGCAAAAGTAAGATGTTGTTGTTCTCCACCTTCATTTTCGCTGACCATCCTCCTCCCCCGTGTCCTTATCTTCTTCTTCACTGACCATCCTCTCCTTATTCACACGCATTTTCTTTCCCTTCTTCTTTGACACATCATTCGACTAGATCATACCACTTTGATTGCGTATCGAACGTCTTTCGTACCACTTTGATCGTACATCGAACGTCAATCGAACGTGAATTGAACGTCTTCGAACGTGAATCCAACTGCTTGAAACGTACATCGAACGTGAATCGAACGGCTTGGAACGTGCATCGAACGTCTTTCATACCACTTTGAACGTGAATCAAACGTCTTTCGTACCACTTTGAACGTGTATCGAACGTCTGTCGTACCACTCTGTACGTGTATTGGACGTCTATCGTACCACTTTCAACGTCTATTGTACCACTCTGAACAGGTATGGTACCACTTGTACATAATAATTATAACTATCGTCTTAATCTAGCGTACATCAAACGCAGGAGGTTGGGTTGGGGGAGGGTGAAGAAAATTATACGCATTAAAAATTGATTATATTTATTTATGAATTTCTCTCTGGCGTTTAGTCCACCAGTTGAATATTTTAAATACATTTTGCAAGGCACAGTGCTTTGCATGTCTGCCACATCGCAGAGTATCAACTACATTTAGCTTATTTAGAGATTGTATATCCTCGTAGTCAATGTCCAGAGTCTCGATGCTCACATCCGCTCTCGTACTTGCATCGAGGAAATCCGCAAGCCATTCGCGTTTCTGCAGCCCTTTAACGTATACGACATGGGATGCATTACCTTCTTCGTCGATCGCATCAGCTACAGCTTTCGTAATTAGCTGTTTAGCCATACTGTATGGAATTTCTCCATCATCCCAGCGTAGTCCGTGATGTTTCACCGTCAACCACCGGATGCTTGATTTGTCAGATTTCGTCAGAAGATATTGTGGCATCGAATTCCGAAAAATATAATGCGACAGAATTGTTCCCTTTCGCAAGACAGCCACTTCCTTCACGACAAATCTTCCATCGACGATGAACCCTTGCAGGTCAACAAATGTTAGCGCAGACATTATCGATACAATTTAGAGACCCGCTCGCTTCCAAGACAGATGGGGGAATGCAATCTTTCTCGTTGTTAGTAATTTAAGCGGGTGAGCACGCTGGAGAGTGAGGTTAGGAAACGACGGTGGGAAAGTGAAGCACTATGCACCAAATTCAGTCAATGATGACTAAGTCACTTTATTATAAAATTGATTTCGTCACTGTGAGCACAATACTGGTGTGAGATGAGCAGAGTATTTTGGCTGAGCACAAAACACGCGGTCACGCTACGCACGATGAACACACGTGGTGTGCACAAGAAATGAGAAATAACAAGTAAAAGTGATTTAACTCACTCGCGTGAACAATACAATTATAATGAGCACGAAAGAGACTGTTCTTGAGCACTGAAAAGTACTAATGAATAATTTCACACGTTGCGAGATGAAACAATGAAAAGCACGTTATCGCGACAAGCGGTATGAAACGAGAGTGAACAAAGAGAACCCGAAAAACCGTTGAGCGTCTTCTCGAACAATCCTCGAGAATCGCCCAAGAAAGTACGCTCTCTGATTGGGCCGCCAGTTTCACGTGGTGAACGACGATTGGCTGAGCAAGGGACTAGGAGAATCGATCACCGGATCGATCGTCGATCAGCGGTGTGTTCCGCTGCCCAGGAGGTGCTGCGACGAGCATTGGCACGGCGGAACGCTGAACTAATGGAATCTCAAACACTCGTAAAGCATCTCGATTTTCACGATGAAATTTTCTTTTGGTACGAATTTGACACAGGAGAGGGCAGACAATTTAATTAATTTTGCGCACCACGTTTGTCAGCGGATTGTATTCAACCACCCGATCGTGCAGAATCAGACAATAGGCCGTAGTATTTGCCGGTACATTCTCTTTACATTCGAATTCTATGCGCACATCCACGGTACCGCTTTTAACCGACTCATTTTGTCGCGAACAATCAATTACCACGAAGGGACCAAATTCTAAAAATTCGGCCACGGTGAATAATCCAGCGTTGCAGTTGTAATATGGTTTACGGAATTGCGTGTACATGTGAAACAAGATGGCATGTTTTTCCATGTTAAAGTCCACATGCATGTCATCATATGGGTGAAAATCCGAGTTGAGAAAAGCTTTCACATTGGTTAATTTGCATTTGTCGAACATAGTAGCATCTTTGGACATATAATTCTTTCGGTCAGTCTGTAGAGCAAGGATAATCACACGCGGCTTCTCCAACTGCGCGGATGCCTTCACGGCCCATGAGTGCTTGGTAGTGCTCTGTAAGAGAGGATACTCATACATATCCCACGATTGAAAACAAATGCTCAGGTTTCGTCCACTGTCCAAAGTATGTAGCAACGATAGCTTATTAACGTCGTTCTGCGTCACATGAGGCATCCGCCATTGTACTTTAACTAACTGAATTTCTGGTTCCAACATCGGCGATCCAATTAGAACATTGTTATCATTGCGCGATCGTATTAAAATCAATTCGTGACGCGCATTAATAATAATGTGTTTGTAGTCCTCGCAAAATCCCAGCCAATATTTCAGTGGGATACACAAATTGAAATGATTTTTCACTTTTAGCCCATCGCGTCGTTTCAAGCCCCATCCGGCATTCTCCATATTTTTGTCTTCGCCAGATGTCAGCGATACATAGTTTTTAAGCGTGCTAGTTATTCCAACGTTTCTGTTGCGATCAATCTCTGCGCCATTCAGTTCGTATCGAATCTCATCGAATAAGAACGCCATACAATTATTTCCCAACATCACCGTTAATGCGTCGTTTGGTTTATTTATCTTCAATTTTCCCTTCACGTAGAGGAAGCTTTCGCACGGTAATGTGTACAAATCCTGTTGTTGTATGGGTATTCTTATCTCATCGCTGTGTCCAAACGTTGTGTTGACATATGGGTTGTATGTGTGAGTCTCGAGCTTGACGATGCGATCATCAAACGTCGGCTTTCCTCCAATGCTTAGAATGTCAACCATTTTTCAACTTAATTGCGCACGGTGAATCCCAAGGATTTCAAAAATGCAATGTTTGCAGCAGTGAGTCTCTTCTTTTTAGCGTGATCAGAGCTGTTGTTGTTGTTGTTGTTGTTGTTGTTGTTTTTGTAAACAATTTGGTTTGGAAGAAACGAGTTTCTGGAGTCGTTCAACACAAGCATCTGTTTCGTTCGCACCACACGTATTATCGTCGTCGCCGTCGTACGTGCAATCTGATGGTAATCTCTTCACCTCGAAAATCGAGCAGCCGTCCGTCCACAACCGACGGTCCACAAAACTCGATCCACAACCCGTATCGTTAGATCCGTAACGACCCGTGCGGTGATTGAAAGGTAAATGATCTGCGCGGGCGTTTCAGATATCTTATATCCTGGTGGGACTCTCGGAGAAAATTCATTTATCGAATGTACGCGCTTTCCATTGTTGTACGCGCCAGCGGTAGCGCTGCATGCAACGCGAATAATGTTCACGTTCATGATATTAATCGGATCGTCTGATTAGTGTCACCGACCTGGTTCCAACATGCGATTCGTCGAGAATCCTAGTAGCGATCCAATGTTATTGCGCTTCGTAAAGTCTACGGCAGGCCTGCCCCATCGGGTGCAAATACCTCCTGAATTCCTGCGATCCAGGTAACAGCGAGTGCCGGAACTGCGCCACTGCTACCCGTTGCGAAATTTATGAGAGAACTGTATGAGTGTGCGTCATGGTACGAGCCTGCATGGACGGCCGCACACTCATACAGTTCTCCCGCAACCCATGCTGTGGTTAGCAACGTAACCAGTCCCGCGCTCGGCTGTTGCCCGGGTCCCAGAAATTCAGGAGGTATTTGCACCCGATGGGGCAGGCCTGGTCTACGGTGAACGAGCAGTACAGCTCGCTTTTCATGGTATTGTTGTGGGGACGCAACACTATAGGATACACATCACCATCGTTAGCATCGGTGCCGCCGACATTTTTAGGATACCGCTCGAGTAATCGCTGCCTCAAATACTTGGCAATGGCGTCTAGTTCGAAGGAGCCGTGGGGAATCGTAATGTGTTCGGGAGTGGTGTGGATGCTGTTGCTGATGTCATAATTTGCGGTGAAGTAGAATTTATCGTTGCTCGAGTCGATGTTCGGTATTGTATGATAAGTTTCAGAGGCTGTTAGACCCAGCTCGTAATCATCGTCGCTCAAATCTATGGGTGGAAAGTAGCTCACCGCGAGGGTGCTACTCTTGCCGGTTAGAGTGAATGTTAGCGACATATTCCAAGCTGTACGACTCGATTAGTACTGAATCAAAGTGGTGGGAAGTCAATTCTTAAATTTGGTGCCAATCGTTTGTAGAAAGCGTAGACATAGTTGCCCGCAATTGCTCTGATCGTACTTCTGATAAGCCGTCCGATTGTATTCGATTTTCACAGCATCTTTGTTCAGATATTGTACCAATTCCTTAGGCGGCCGAAGATTCCCGAAGCTGTCGAAATATATAGCTTGACACCCTCTCTTCGCATATGCCACCCAATGAGTTCCCGACCCCTCGACATTGTCCAAATTTACGATACCGCTCTCGTTTCGATGTACTCCTCCAGCTGGTAGCGCGTTGCGCATAAAAACACCTCTAAAGAATGGAATATGCATACGTTTTGCCAACTCAGCCAATTGCACATCGGTAGTTATGCCCACAGGAATTTTTATTTTCTTTTCGACGTTTTTTTTTTCGTTTCGATATCCCCTGTCCGCGCTTGTACGGTGCGAGATAAAGTCCGCGACCTTCCATGGAGCGATTATGACGTTGTATTTCCTGCAGCTGATGTTGCGCCGCCTTATTATCGTTTACCACCTTGGCTATCCCCGCCGCTCCACCAGCTAATGATCCGAGAACACCTAGCAGCGGGAGAAGTGGTAATATGCCACCCCGTTTTGCCACCGGAAGAATCCGCTTTTTTTCGATGCTCTCTTCGTAGTACTTTTGCGAGGTTTTGTTTTCACCCCCATTCCGATTTTCGTCTTGGTCTTCATAGCTGCCCAAACAGCTGTAGCAGCACCTCTTTCACCCAGAGTCGAGTCTCGCGCAACGATGCGTCTTCGCGCATTGTCAGCGAGTACGTTATCTGCCGCGTGCCGTTCGTCGAGGTTGTTGCTACGCGAATACGCAATATCGTGTTCGCGACACGCTGCGTCCAACGGATTAATACCATGATCCCCTCTAGCCAATCGTTTTGTCAGATGAGTTCCAGGGCCACAAAACTGATATCCTGGAATATGTAATTCGAAAGGTAGCGCGTTTATCGCCCGATTTAACAAACCACGACCTTTCTTCACTCTCGTTGGCGACATTCACCACAGTTTTTAATCAATGGTGCTGGACCGTCGATATGCGTTCGCTGCAAAGGGCAATTATAATGTTCCAAGCACCGACGACACTGCTGCACCTCAGAATCGGCTTTTATATGCTCGGGGAACCTGTCCCACAACTGATCAATGTGTCTTTCAAACTCTCGGACTAGAATAATCTTTGGTATATATTTCAACTGCTCAGAGGTTAGGTCTCGAATATCGTAATTATCCGACAGGATCAGAAGCATTTTGAATACTGAGGTGTTTTCGCTTCGGCGCGGACCTATAAATAGAACGTGTCATCGCCCGGAAAATCAGTTTTCACAGTTCACATCGAGGATGCGATTCGTGCGACAACCTGTAAGGATACGCGTGACAAATTTTGACGATAAATCGGAAATGATGTCACCGAATTCGGAGCGTAGACACGGTAGTATGCTACCAAACACTATCCGCAGTGTTATTTGCGGCCCATTGAATTGTGGAAAAACCAACGTGCTGGTGAGCTTGTTGGAAAGCCCACACGGCGTCCGCTTCGAGAACGTATACGTGTATTCCAAGTCGCTGCAACAGCCGAAATATCAATATTTGGAGAATTTATTGACTCCGATAGATGAAATTGGCTACTTTACGTTTTCGAATAACAGTGACGTCATTCCACCGAGCGAATCGCTTCCGAATTCTATTTTTATCTTTGATGACGTGGCATGTGACAAGCAAAATACGATACGAGAGTACTTTGCAACGGGGCGTCACTCGAACGTTGACTGCTTCTATCACTGTCAGACGTATGCAAAGATTCCCAAACATCTTATACACGACAATGCGAATCTGTTGACTCTGTTTAAGCAGGATGGTACCAACTTGAAACATGTGTACAACGATCACGTAAACACCGATATGTCATACGAGGATTTCTGCGCGTTGTGTCGTAATTGTTGGCAACGAGAGTATGGTTTCGCGGTAATAGACAAGGATAGCGCGATGTCCAATGGACGTTATAGAAAGGGATTTAACGAGTTTGTCATACCGTGAGATGGTCAATCGCTGTCAACACTTCGATGAGAAAGCAACGTCTGCGGTACAACGATGATGATTGATATCCATAGTCTGGAGGTTAAGGATCGCGAGACGATAGCGAAGGAAATTGCAAAAACTAGTGCAGCCATTCGCAAGAAACACTTGGCTTTGAAGACTGGCAAGATGGAGGAAGATATCGCGTTGGAGAGATACTTTAAACCTATCGTCGAACCCTTGAAACAGATTGTGGAAAATACCACAGAGGCAGACACATTATCACCAGTGAGCATTGACGGTGAATAGAGTGAAACATTAACGCCTAAAACAAAAATCCGTCCGAAATGGAACACACCGACGTTGAAGAGAAAGAGGAAATCGTGCGCGTCATCGGATTATTCACTCGTAACCTCCACACCAGTTCAATCGAAGCGGAAACGACAGAATACTACGTTAAACGAGCCTCCGGTCCCTATCACACCAATAAATACAATTTCTCCTGTACAATTGCTCTCAGCCATTGATGATGATTATGATGATGACGTTTTCGAAACTTCTCCCAATGAGTCATTTGTGGCATCTATTAGACAACAACTTCAAACATCCGAGGGACAAGAAGCGATTCGCAGTTATTTCGGTCCGCTGGGACGAAAATACATACATGTAATCCTAAGTGAGGATAAAGATAAGACCATAGACTATGTATACGCTGTATACTTTACCGATAATAATAAGATGCTGCTTGGGAATAAGGCTTTCGATATGGACAAGGATGATAATATACTCATCGATGGTGTAAGATACAAGGGAACGCCCGGCCATTACGAACTGATTTTCAAGAATATTCCAAATGATGCTGTATACACCGAGACCGATAAACAAAAATACAAAAGTATACTGCTTGCGACGAACGCTCACAAACAAAAACATGGTGATCGTAATCGCATATCGAGCAACAGGGGATACAAATATGTAATTGCGCCGCTAGTCCGCATTCCATCGGCTAAAAAGGCAGGGAAAGGTCTAAGGACACCACGACTCATGACGGTAAACGATAACAAGATCGATTACGTGCACTGGGACAATCCCAATGAGCTGGTCGATAGACTTAGATTGCTCATTGCATCGCGCGCGGCAGGTCACACGGGTCTCAATAACGAAATCGCATCCATCGAGGAGGAACTTCGCGAGGCGGGCCATATTGTATAAATTAAACCGCATGTCGATGACGCGCACTGTATGCATCGAGATGCCGATCAACAAATTTGGGGTGTCGCTCGAGAAGAGTGGAACAGCTGGAATGGACTACTACAAATGGAACGGTTTGATTCGAAATTACATGCGAGATAACGCTCTTTGCATGACCGGTGTTGACTTTGATGCAAAATCACGCAAGATACGACGGGTAGCGCAACCCACAGCTGACACCGATGCAGTCAATAAACTGTATATGGAAAAGAGCATTAAACTTTTGAGAGAGCAACAGGAAGAATTAAAGAGGAAGCTGGTCGTGTTTCAGAGAGATATGCTGACGTTGCAAAACAGCGTTCAAAAGATATCACTGGCGTCGAATTGTATCCCGCAGCAGCGCTGCGAAGGAGAATCGTGCGAGACGGTTGATCTTGCCCCCGCACCGACGGGGAGCACATAATGCGCGTACACGATAATTATCGCATCATTCGTGTCGAAGACACCTCTGCGATCAAACATGCCACCATTATCGACATCGAAGAGTAAAGAAAACCATGGTCGCAAGAAGCGACAATTCGTTCAGGAATTCCACGCTCCAGCTCGAAGACATTTTCCGCGGAGGCGCGTCATAGTGCACGGATACGACGATCTGTGGCAAGCTGACGTTGTAGAAATGCGTCCTTACTCACGATTCAACCAAGGTCACCACTACATACTCACCGTCATCGATGTGCTGAGCAAGTATGCCTGGGCGATGCCGCTGAAGACTAAAAGTGGGGCTGAGGTGACTAAAGCGTTTGCAAAGATATTTAGAGATCGATATCCGAAAAATTTGCAAACCGATCAAGGAAAAGAATTTTACAACGCTGATGTGCAGAAACTATTGGCAAAGCATGACATTAATCATTATTCGACGTATTCAGTGATGAAGGCCTCCGTCGTGGAACGCTTCAATCGAACTTTGAAGAACAATATGTGGAAAATGTTTACGCTCAATGGAACCTACAGATGGATCGATTCGCTACCAAGTCTTCTCGCAGAGTATAACGCGCGAAAACATAGAACCATCAAAATGCGTCCTTGCGATGTTACCCCTGCGATCGCCGACAAGCTGCTAGCCACCGTGTACAACAACGTAAAGATCGCCGCTCCAGCGAGATTCAAGTTGGGCGAGTTTGTGCGCGTGAGCAAATTTAAAACCATCTTCGATAAAGGCTATACGCCGAATTGGACAACGGAGGTGTTTAAGATAGCCAAAGTACAAGCAACTGATCCCGTGACGTATCTACTCGTCGATTCCTGTGGAAAACCTGTTGCCGGAGGATTCTACGAACACGAGCTGCAACGCGTCACCGATCCTGATGTGTATCTAGTGGAAAAAGTCTTACGTAGGAAGGGGGATAAGGTGTACGTCAAGTGGTTGGGGTTTGATAAATCGCACAATTCTTGGATAAATAAAAATAATGTATTGTAAAAAGTAATAATACATGATTCAATAAATAATAATACAATGATACATATAAATGCATGAACAATTTTTTTATACAATAATTCTACCATTTATACAGGGTGTTACTCTACCTATAGTCAATATTTTGGGGGGTGATTCTACAGGCATATATAAGTCAAAAATCAAGAGTGACGAAATTGCGGTAAATGCTTCGTTTATTAATTATCGATGGTTAAAGATTGGCGTCTGGATCGCCTGAATCAGCCTGAATGACGGCAACTCGACGGACAGCGGGCCGCGCGAGGCAGGCCAGCCAAGGGGCGTGCAGTGGCGGCGGATGCGTGACGGATTTGCCATGTAGAGCGCATACTTACTTACCTACCTCGCCGAAACTGTGACATACGATACTTGCGATAATTTATCAAAAGACGCAAACGTTGTTCGGCATTAAACCTGCCTACTCGTAAAAATCCACAAGGGCATATCAAAACCCGCCCAACGGGATTCTCAAGTAGAGAGGGTGAATGCCATTGCCTTTGAAAATATTGCCCTCAAAAATCATCCACACGGCCATCCAAAGCACCGCGATTGTCCCGTCCGCGATTGTTCACTTAATTACACACACGCACTACGATTAATTTTCTCGCGAGTGTACATGTCTTCGCGCACTGCGATTGTCCCGTTCGCGATTGTTCACTTAATTACACACACGCACCACGATTAGTTTTTTCGCGAATGTCCATGTCTTCACGCACCGCAATTGTCCCGTCCGCGATTGTTCACTTAATTACACACACGCACCACGATCAGTTTTTTCGCGAATGTCCATGTCTTCACGCACCGCGATTGTCCCGTCGCGATTGTTCACTTAATTACACACACGCACCACGATTAGTTTTCTCGCGAGTGTACATGTCTTCACACACCGCGATTGTCCCGTACGCGATTGTCCATGTTTTCACGCACAAAATATTGTCTTACAGGAGATGTTCAACGTGACCACCATTCTCCTGAATACACAGTTGCATTCTTCTGCGAAAATTTTCGCGTACTTGTCGGAAGTCGCCCATCACATTCTGCACTATCCCCGACGTAAACTGGATTCGTTGCTCTAATTCGTCCACCGTGGCCACGGGCGTTGAATAGACTAAATTCTTCATATGTCCCCAGTAAAAGAAATGAAGGGGATTGAAATCTGGAGACCGAGCGGGCCAGGCGATAGGTCCTTCTCGTCCAATCCATCTATTTCCGAAGTATGCATTTAAATGTTGGCGTACTATTACAACGTAATGTGGTCCTGCACCGTCTTGCATGTACCACCTGTCTCTTCGCACAATCAATGGCACGTCTTCTAATAGAGCAGGCAATTGTGTCTGCAGAAATTCGAGATATCCTTGGCCTGTTAACCGACGAGGGAGGACAACAGGACCAATAATCTTGTCGCCAAGAATTCCTGCCCAAATATTTGTTGAAAATTGGCGCTGAGTATTTCTTTCTGACAGCGCGTGTGGGTTTTCTTCTTCCCAGACGTGAGAATTACGTGTATTAACGGTGCCATATCGGTTGAAGTTTGCTTGGTCGGAAAACAATATCTTCGATAGGAAGCCTTCATCGGCTGTAATCATTTCCATCATCCATGTGGAAAAGTGAAAGCGGTTCTCGAAATCACCCTCTTCTAATTCCTGCACCCGTTGCAAATGATACGGGTACAGTTGATTGTTTTTCAGAATTCTCCAGACAGTGGTACTGCTTACACGTTCCTCTGCCGCGATTCTTCGTGTGCTGGTCAAAGGGTTTTCCTCGATTCGCTGCATCACCCTCTTTTCGAGGTGCGGATCTCGTTGATCACGTCCCTCGGACCTGTTACCCGTAACAGAACGTGTATCGCGTAATCGTTGATACAGTCTAGTAAATATCCTAATATCGGGCACATTTCTCCTTGGATATTTTTGACAATAAATGCGAAGTGCTTCAGGAGTACTACCCTTGGCTTCACCGTAGCACATGTGCATGTCTGCGAGCTCCATGAACGAATATTGCCTTCCATCGTAGAAAATTCGTCCGTACGCACCACTTCATACACCACTACACACACCGTCACACACCACTTCACACACCACTACACACACCGTCACACACCACTTCACACACTACTACACACACCGTCACACACCACACGCAGAATAAAACCTAAAAAAGAAAAGGAAAGAAATTTAAAAGACCTAAGCTAAAGCTAAAACTGAAACTGAAACTAAAACTCTGACTAAATTCAAAAACACAGACTGCTTTCTACAATAGAAATACTTCTCGCCGATTGCAGCCTGTGGTCGCGTTGACGACAGTCGTCAAACTGAGGAGACCTTGGCCAAATCCCTGCGCGAAGGAAACGAAAAACGTTACGAATAAACAACCTACATACAATGTATCGCTACACCTTCGCCGAGTGACTCAAGCGATGATACACAGCTTATGCAATAAATTAAATTCTTTATTCTTCATGGAATCGATAGGTATGGCAGTGACACCAATGGATTCTCTATGTTTTTCCATAAGGAATCGATCGACGCCACTTTTGCAAAGATCTGATGAAAAATGCAGAATAATTTCAGATTCGTCGCTTTCTAGTGCGCAACATTGTATGGCCCCCTGATCTCGAGCGTCGCGGTCGGAGGCCACGAAACTCAGCGCGGAACGGTCTCGTCGGGGGCATTGACTGGCCGTGCGAAACAGCTGTGATTCTCTAGCACAGGCACACGCGGACCTCATGTAAAATTAGCTTCGGTAAAAGTAATCCGATTTACATTACATTTGGTATGATTTTCATCGAAAAAACATAGGGAATCCATTGGTGTCACTGCCATACCTATCGATTCCATGAAGAATAAAGAATTTAATTTATCGCATAAGCTGTCTATCATCGCCCGAGCGACTCGGAGAAAGTGTAGCGGTACATTGTATGTAGGTTGTTTATTCGTAACGTTGTTCGTGTCCTTCGCGCAGGGATTTGGCCAAAGTCTCCGCAGTTTAACGACTGTCGTCAACGCGAGCACAGACTGCAATCGCGGTGCGTGAAGACATGGACATTCGCGAGAAAACTAATCGTGGTGCGTGTGTGTAATTAAGTGAACAATCGCGGACGGGACAATCGCAGTGCGCGAAGACATGTACATTCGCGAGAAAATTAATCGTAGTGCGTGTGTGTAATTAAGTGAACAATCGCGGACGGGACAATCGCGGTGCTTTGGATGGCCGTGTGGATGATTTTTGAGGGCAATATTTTCAAAGGCAATGGCATTCACCCTCTCTACTTGAGAATCCCGTTGGGCGGGTTTTGATATGCCCTTGTGGATTTTTACGACTAGGCAGGTTTAATGCCGAACAACGTTTGCGTCTTTTCATAAATTATTGCAAGTATCGTATGTCACAGTTTGGGCGAGGTAGGTAAGTAAGTCTGCGCTCTACATGGCAAATCTGTCACCAATCCGCCGCCACTGCACGCCCCTTGGCTGGCCTGCCTCGCGCGGCCCGCTGTGCGTCGAGTTGCCGTCATTCAGCCTGATTCAGGCGATCCAGACGTCAATCTTTAACCATCGATAATTAATAAACGAAGCATTTACCGCAATTTCGTCACTCTTGATTTTCGACTTATATATGCCTGTAGAATCACCCCCAAAGTATTGACTATAGGTAGAGTAACACCCTGTATATGCCTGTAGAATCACCCCCCAAAGTATTGACTATAGGTAGAGTAACACCCTGTATATTACACAATAAATACAATAGTTTCTATTTCACAAGGGTATATTATAATGTCCCCAGGGCAGAGTGTCGGTCGAATCGGGTACGATATACCGTTTGTCGTCGTGCGGACTTAGAGCGATTTTGGATTCAGAAATGGTGTACACTTTGTGCAATTTAGACCGTATACACGATTGTCTGCGAACCTTTTCGATCTCCCTTTGCAAGCACTGCGCGTAGTCGTCGAAAGTTATCGTTTTGACTATGACGTTGGTCTTGACGCCTTTCGCTTTTTTCGTATCTTTTTTACCATCTACGCGAAGTGCATACATTTTTGCTCTAAGACCTACGAATTCAGTCATTATCGCACCGTAATTTTCATCCTTCATCAGCCCTGGAACCTTCTTATTTAAGCGCGGCATATTATATACATTGTCGATGGGATAATGGTGTCGAATCTGTCGATATTGTGCTTCATAGATTCATAGATATCGTCGCATCGAATGTGATAAATTAGGCTGTCTGTATCTGTGTATAGAATTTTACAATTTGTTCCGTGCTTGGGCGACATGTACTCGTGGTGAAATTCGTACAAACAAATTTTTGATATGTCCAGAATGCACATACCCACGTATATCGGTTTGTTGAATTTCACCTCGAGCTTTCGCAATTCAACAGCTATTAAATTTTTCGAAAAAACACTTCGGCTATGGAAATTCGGTTTCGCGATCATTGCCTCCGCGCCATATCGCCCATCCCAATGCGTTAAGAGTTTTACATCCACATGATTTCGCACATTTTCCATTGTTTTACCGAATACCGCGTTGTCATCAATTTGTACAAATTTTTTTCAAAGTCGTTTGTCGCGCTTGTTCTAAACCGTGTGTTGAGTTCGATGTAATCGCGGAGCCAGGGTGATTGAACGAATTGAAGCACGCGGTGTATCTTTGTAATACGAAGACCGTGACGCATGCACTGCTGCAGGTTGCGATAATGAATAACGTAACGCTGCTTATCGTATACCGTCGCGAGTAACTTGTCCTGTCTGCTGCCAGGTGGTTTGGCACGCGTCGGACAGAACGGTAGATCGGCATGAATGTTGTGCAGACGTTGCGGATATTCTAGATCTACCTCGAGAATGTATCCCGTGGACGAATCGACAGCGATTGAAGACACGTTAAAATTTGCGACATCTTCGACCCATTGAAATTTAGCGTACGGCAGAGGCTGACACATTGCCCATCCATACAAATTGTTCACGTCAAAGTACATCAAGTACAATGAATTTTCTGATGCGTCGTAAGATGACATGTACTTATTATTGGCATGTGCATACCTTCCGGAACATTGACTTAAACCCCCGCGTATACCGCGTTCGACAAACATGACCATATCGATGTCTGTGAGCAATTCGCACGTAATTTTGGTATGTTTTAACATAGCATCCCATGTGAAACCAGGTAAAGTGTAATAATGCGTTGAATCTAGTCCGTAACTCTTAATACAACTTTCGCGAAAATTTTCAAAAATATCTGCCAATAACAAGACATCTGTCTTCAAATACAAATCGCTGTATTCGCCCAAGGTTCTAATCTCGAAACGCTGCCAGACAGTCTCGGCGTTCGCGTAATCGCTCTTGGATACAGTCTCACCCGTTAACGAACTGTAGAATGATTCGCGCGGTGGCAAGCATTGGTCCTGCAGCTTGTTTGCGCAATCAAGGTATTCGTACGGAAAGACACCCTTTCGCGTCAATAAATTAAAATCCTCGGCGGATAATGTTTCAAATTGGGATCGTACAATTTTTAATTGATCTGTGCTAAGAAAAGATGCTAATTTGTCGAGACTGGTGTTGAGAAATTTGTACGAATCGATGAATCGCAATTTAATACAATTTCGAGCGTCTGAATCAGCCGTATCTTGAACATTTTTTGTGAAAGAAATATACTTTTCTTTAGTTATGGGCAACACGTCAACGTGACATTCGAAAGCGGTTGCTATTTCCTCTATAATGAAATGCGAATCGTAGCCTGATAAATTATGGAATACTATGGGGATGTAAAACGCATTTTTATAATTTAAATTGCACTCCGAATGTGCTTGGCCTCTAAACCGTCCGGAGAGATGGCAGTGATCGCGAACTCGTACATCGCTAGCCTCGAATGGTTCTTCGCAAATATGACAATGTGAAGCATCGCGAAATGTGGTCCACTGTTCGGTGGTTAAATCGAGCATGGGAACATGACTGGTCAAGATGGGTTTAGCGAAGTTTGCAAATTCCTAAGTTCGTTGACGAACCATGAAACACAATCCGCGTCGCGGCGACATCGATACACCGATAGCGATGTATCGTACGAGCAATGCATATAATATGCTATGCTGTGCACTTTATGGTGTTGATATGCGCGTAATTTATTGTCTATATCACCCATTCGGTGATTGTCCTCCGTTTTCACCAACACGCACTCCAGATCTGCATACACCACGAAGGGGAGCCGCTCCTTCATGCAGTGGTTCACAAAATGGAGGAGATTTTTTCCTTCGCTGGGCAGCAGGATGGCGCAGTCGTTCATCTTGCCACAGTCCACTGTATGCGCCTCCAACTTCTCAGTAGATCTGAAGTAATGCATGCATCTGTAATAAAACAAAAATACAAAATTTTTTTATTTAACTTTTTATTTAATTTTTTTTTCGCGACGCATTTCATGAGTTTATATACGTACCGATCACAGATGAATTTTTTTTCTTTGTGTCTGTTCATCTGCGTGCTGCACCAGTCGGGACAAGTCTTTGATCCATACAAAGTGCCCTACATCACCGTGCTCTTGATTCGGCGTGTAGAGCAAGTTTACGTGTCGATCCCTCTTTTGACTGGTGAGGTGCAGTGGAAAGACTGTTGGCCCTTTTGTACGCGGAAAGTGTCCAACTAAGGACCTCTCTCGACAATTAGTTATACTTAAGTTTGGTGGCACAGGCCTGCTCACTCGCGTGGAGCGTGAAACGCGTCCCCTTCCATAGATCGCGATCTACGGAAGGGGAAGGCTTGCCTTCCTAGAAATCACGGTCGATTTCTGGGAATCGGCCACTTGCTCCTGACATCACCTTGGGTAAATACGCTTTTCTTAAGCACCTTGCTTGCGCTTTATACTAATTATTGGCTTACGCACATTGCTTGCGCTTTCTTAAAACTCTTTGCTTATGCACATTGCTTGCGCCTTTATTCGACTTGCTTCGAATTCTTTGCTTAAAGACAATTGCTACATGTAAATTAATGTTACTTGTTTATTGTTCAAATTGAGTGTTAATGACTGTTTAATTGTGTGACTCTTGTACATATTTAAATTATACGCTAAATCATCAGATTAATCGCTTGACTAACTAGTGTATAATCACCGAAATTTAAACGTTCGTGGAGTTCGCTCGAAAACGAATAAAGATAGCTGTTAAGCTCTTTAGATCTTACATTAAACCAGTTACTTACACACCGATCCTAAGCTAGTACTGATTATCCTAAATACTTTATATTAACATTATTTTTGGTCCTTCGAGCCGGATAATCAGTGCCTTTGAGACAGTTCGTTAACGTTCGGTAGTGCGGCCAACCGTCGCGCGTGACCTCCACTCGAACGTTGTTTAGTGTCGCGCAACCGTCGTTCGTGACCTCCATTCGAACGTTGTTATTGCCGTCAAACCGTCGCTCGTAATCGCCACCTAAAACAATGGCTCATTGAATTAAAAGTCAACTCGACCTTCACACACGTATAAAAAACGCGTTTGATAATTTGAAAAATGTCGGTGCGAACAATTACACTAAAACTAACGTTACCTCGCGATTAGCACCGCTTCGAAAAAATTGGGAAAAGTTCGAGGAGCAACATGACCAATTACTTGCCCTCTCTTCCGATCCGACCATCTGGCCCACCATCAAAGACCACGAGTATTGGGAAAAGGGAGAGCCATCCAGAACGGAAGAAGTGTTTCTCGCTCAAGAAGTCCTGGTAATAGACAAGCTAGAAAAAATTCTTAAGGCGGAAAGGATACTGGACATTACCAGGGAGCGCTTAACCTTCGGCGAACGATCGATCGACCATTCCACTGCTGTGGCCGCTCGTCCTTCGTCCTCGCTACCAAAAATGCCGTTACCCACCTTCGATGGCAGTCACAAGGAGTGGCCCTCGTTCAAAGGGTTATTCCGTTCGTTGGTGGCCCGTGACGCAACATTAACGGATGCCGAACGGCTTCATTATTTACGGGGCTCGCTCAACGGCGACGCCGCTCTACTTCTTCACAACATGCCTGAAGGAGAAGAGAATTACAAATCGGCGTGGGAATTACTGCAAGAACGCTATGATAACCAACGATTGATGGTCAAGGCTCAAATGAATACCATATTCAATTTACCCACTATTACGCGTGAGTCAGGAACAGAGCTTAAACGATTATTTTATACCGTATGTGATTCCGTTAAGGCCCTTGCCGCCATCAAACGGCCCTTCGATGCCAGCGGCGACTGGCTAATTCATGTAATCGTAGAAAGAATAGATCCATCATCTCGTCGCGAATGGGAGACACTCATCGGGAAGTCGAAGAAGCCTCCTACCTTTGTTGAACTTCAAGAATTCCTGGAAGGCAGAGTTAATACTCTTGAGGCTTTGGAAGCGCAGCGCAAGGGACCCGAGGGCAGAAACGCGAAACAGGCGTCAAACCAAAGAACGAACAAGGTTCATCAGCTGAGCCAAGAGAAACCACCACTAGTACCATGCAGCCTCTGCAAGGCCAACCATTTTATTCTGTATTGTCGATTGTATAAATCAAAGTCAATCCCCGAGCGCCGGGCCTCGCTACAAACCGCGAGCCTGTGCTTCAATTGCATAAGTAGACATCACGTGAAGGACTGTACCTCTGAACGTCGATGCCAACGCTGTAACGGAAAGCATCATACGACAATACATGAAGATAGGTCAGATGCCAACTCTAGTGCTATCGTTGCGACAAATAACTGTGCGTCGAGCTCGATACCTGCAGTACTATTGGCCACCGCTCGTGTAAAGGTGTTTCAGTCCGATGGAGGTTCAAGGACAGTGCGAGCTCTCGTGAATCAAGGTAGCGAGGTGTCCATTATTACCGAGGCTCTGGCTCAGCAGCTGCGACTCCCAAGGAAAGCTACAAACATTAGCCTCGTCGGTGTGGGCAATCAACATTCCGAAAGAATTCGCGGTAAAGTTCAATTAGAGTTTACTTCACGTTTTAATGATAAAGATCGTTATATTATAGCTGCACTGGTATTACCTCGTATCACGTCCTACAAGCCCCGCATCAAACACGCCCCGGGTAAATGGACTCATTTGACGGACCTCACATTGGCTGATCCTAAATTCGAAGCCGATAGTCCTATTGACATTTTACTGGGTGCTGACGCATTTGCACTCGTCATACTTGACGGTATAGTCAGAGGTCGCACGGGGGAACCAGTCGCGCAGAATACCACTTT
Organism: Andrena minutula; assembly: GCA_929113495.1. Taxonomy (NCBI): domain Eukaryota; kingdom Metazoa; phylum Arthropoda; class Insecta; order Hymenoptera; family Andrenidae; genus Andrena; species Andrena minutula. The sequence goes on along the minus strand of OV815993.1, from coordinate 44,616,011 downwards.
GGGCTGGATTGTGTCTGGACCTGCTACACCGGGCACTGGTGCCACTACCATGGATCACCAAAATCCAACATCACTACAGTGTTCAGTTGAAGAGGAGCTTCTTACAATGGTGCGGCGGTTCTGGGAACAGGAGGAACTCAAGGAACCCTTGAGGAACAACAATGCGAAGATCATTTCGCCGCTACTCGCCAAAGACTGCCCTCCGGTCGTTATATGGTACGGTTGCCATTTCGTGAAGCCGCTGACCTTGGAGAGTCTCGTCATGGAGCCCGACGCATGCTCCAGAGGATGGAGAACAAATTCAAAAGGGAACCGGCGTTCGCTGAAGCTTATCACGTCTTTATGCGTGAGTACTTGCAACTCACACACATGACAAAACTAGATGGTCATTTCTCAGGGGACTCCTACTATCTTCCACATCACGGTGTGCTGAAGGAGAACAGCCTTACTACCCGGTTGCGAGTCGTCTTCAACGGATCTTATGCTACGACTACCGGCCGGTCCCTCAATGATACTCTGATGGTGGGGCCTAATCTCTTACCGAACCTCCATCAACTACTGCTACGATGGCGTGTTCACCGTGTCCGCCTTACTGCGGACATAGAAAAGATGTATAGACAGATTCTTCTACACCCAGCTGATCGACGCTATCAACTGGTTTTGTGGCGAGAAAACGAAGAGAGCGATGTTTGTGACTACCAACTGAACACAGTCACTTACGGTTTGGCTTGTGCACCCTACCTTGCCATTTGTACGCTTCGCCAATTAGCTTCAGACGAAAAGGACCGGTTCCCACGAGCAGCTGCTATTCTCGGATGGGATGTTTATATGGACGACGTCGTAACAGGAGCCGATTCAATTGAGGACGCCATAGAATTACAAGCCGAGCTCCGTCAACTCTGCAAAGCGGGCGGTTTTAATTTACGAAAATGGGCGTCCAATCAACAGGAACTGATGGAGAACGTCCCTACCGGAGATGCCATTCCGGACTGCAAATGGCAGATAGGCGAGACACACTCCGCCTTAGGTGTCCACTGGAGTCTGGCCGACGATTGCTTCAGGGTCCAAGTGCAGCCTACCATCAGGGACAACAGCATAACTCGACACTCGGTTCTATCCACTATTGCTAGGATCTTTGATCCATTAGGACTGGTGTCTCCAGTCACAATTAATGCCAAAATTTTCATGCAATCCTTATGGTTGTTACAATTAGATTGGGACACACATTTGCCGTCAACTACTGCCAACCACTGGACACAATTCCTGGACGAGCTCCCAAAACTGAATCGTATCGCTGTTCCTCGTTGGCTGGGCACCGAACCGGTCTCTCAACGTCGGGAACTGCACGGGTTCGCCGACGCTACAGAACGTGCCTATGCTGCGGTGGTGTACCTGCGCACCACAGATGACGAAGGCTTCGTTCGAGTTCAATTAATTACGGCCAAAACCAAGGTGGCACCCTTGAAACAGATTACCTTACCAAAGCTTGAACTGTGCGCTGCAGTCTTACTGTCCAAGCTAGTGGCTTTCACTTGCGAAAGCTTGAATCTGAACGGAACCGCCATACATCTTTGGAGTGATTCCACTATCACTCTGGCCTGGATACAAGGCCATCCGTCGTAGTGGAAGACTTATGTGGCGAATAGGGTGTCAGAGATTCAGCGTACGTTACCGGAAGCACGATGGTATCATGTTACCAGTCAGGATAATCCCGCTGACTGCGCCTCCCGAGGGATGTTTCCGAGTCAACTACCTGACTTTTCACTCTGGTGGACCGGACCTTCTTGGTTGACCACTACATCATGCTGGGATGTCGGGACAGAACCACTATCACACCAAACTGAACTGGAGAGGAGGATCACGGCCAATGTGACCACCGGTGAACCTGCAAAGGGGAGGGGGGGATTTATTGGCACGTTACTCATCCATCCATTTACTCCTCAGAATTACCGCCTGGTGTACGATGGCTACCCAGGCCAACTATTCGCACGAGAGGACGCTGTCTACTACCAACCGAAATAGAAGCTGCTCGCTGTCACTGGCTCCTACTCACGCAACGCCAGGAGTTCAACGCAGAGATCCAGCAACTGAAATTGGGACGACAACTACCGAGTCGCAACAAGCTACTGCCTCTTAACCCTTTCCTCGACAGCCAAGGTCTTCTGCGAGTCGGCGGACGTCTACGACATTCTACTCTACCACAAGATGTTCAACATCAGATTCTGCTACCAAAAAATAGTCGACTGACCGAACTGCTGGTGGCTGATGCCCACCACCGGACGTTACATGGAGGGACACAACTTACGTTGGCCACCTTGCGCCAGAAGTACTGGCTTCTACATGGACGACAGCGAATCAAGGCCCTCATCCACCGCTGTCCAACTTGTTTACCCTGGCGAGCTGCAACAGGACGCCAATTAATGGGAGATTTGCCGTCTACGCGGGTGACATCGGCGTGGCCATTCCTTAATGTGGGATTAGACTATGCCGGACCGATATCACTGTTAATGTCCAGGGGAAGAAGACAACGAACATATAAGGGCTACGTGGCATTATTTGTATGTATGGCCACACGCGCGGTCCACTTAGAGCTTGTTTCCAATTGTAGTACAGAAGCCTTCCTCGCTGCCTTGCGAGGTTTCACTTCACGGCGAGGTCTCTGTGCCGTGATACGAAGTGATCGAGGATCCAACTTCGTGGGCGCCTCTCGAGCTCTGCGGGAGATGCTGACTCACCTCGACACTGGACGCAACCAAATTCATTCCACACTCTTGAAGGACGGGATCGAATGGCAGTTCAACCCGCCTGCTGACCCTCACTTCGGGGGTCTATGGGAAGCAGCCGTTAAATCCACTAAACACCATCTACGACGGGTGGTGGGGGACCAACACCTTACGTACGAGGAGATGACGACGCTACTTCACCAAATCGAAGCCTGCCTGAACTCTCGTCCACTGCAGGCGATGAGCGATGACCCTGGCGATTTGACAGCGCTCACACCAGGGCATTTTCTAATCGGCGACGCCCTGTTAAGCGTACCCGATCCAGACATCGTAGACGTCCCGACTACACGACTTTCCCGATGGCATCTGTTACAACAAATGCGTCTGCACTTCTGGAAACGATGGGCTGCTGAGTATCTACAATCGCTCCAGACCCGTAATAAGTGGACTCACCTACATCAGCAACGTCGCGTCGGAGATCTGTGCCTCCTAAAATCTGAACTGACCTCGCCAACTCGTTGGCCCCTTGCACGTATCACGAAATTACATCCGGGTTCCGACGGTTTGACACGCGTAGCCACTATAAAAACTGCACGTTCCGAATTCACTCGACCGATAACTAAATTAGTTTATCTGCTTTTTGCACAGGTCACTGATCCGACCCATACAACTAACAATTTCACTGTAAAATAATTCACACTCAACTACGTTGCCCGACGCCTTCACTCGTTTGAGCGGAGCCACCGCTGCTAGACTTGCCACACCCTATCGATCGACACATCGATTCGTTATCAAGACAGCTTCAGATTCATCGGGCGATGAATGCCGGGGAGAAAATGTACGCGGAAAGTGTCCTCTCTCGAGGACCTCTCTCGACAATTAGTTATACTTAAGTTTGGTGGCACAGGCCTGCTCACTCGCGTGGAGCGCGAATCGCGTCCCCTTCCATAGATCGCGATCTATGGAAGGGGAAGGCTTGCCTTCCTAGAAATCACGGTCGATTTCTGGGAATCGGCCACTTGCTTCTGACATCACCTTGGGTAAATACGCTTTTCATAAGCACCTTGCTTGCACTTTATACTAATTATTGGCTTACGCACATTGCTTGCGCTTTCTTAAAACTCTTTACTTACGCACATTGCTTATGTCTTTATTCGACTTGCTTCGAATTCTTTGCTTAAAGACAATTGCTACATGTAAATTAATATTACTTGTTTATTGTTCAAATTGAGTGTTAATGACTGTTTAATTGTGTGACTCTTGTACATATTTAAATTATACGCTAAATCATCAGACTAATCGCTTGACTAACTTGTGTATAATCACCGAAATTTAAACGTTCGTGGAGTTCGTTCGAAAACGAATAAAGATAGCTGTTAAGCTCTTTAGATCTTATATTAAACCAGTTACTTACACACCGATCCTAAGCTAGTACTGATTATCCTGAATACTTTATATTAACACCTTTCTTCCTCTCCATCTCAAAGGTGTAGACGTTGATGGAGATTTCATTCAACCGTTCAAACTTCGCAATCTGTGCCAGAGACATTGGGAACTCAATGCCCTGGAGATTTATCACAGATGCATAGTCGGGGTACGAACTTGGGCGATCGGTATGTCGTTCAGCAGGATGGAGAGCTGCAACCACTGCCCACGCGAAACAGGCGTTGTCTGAGGATTGTACACTGATCGTTGCGTTTTTCAGCATTAATTCTGGCGGCAACTTGTAGTGGCACCTGGCGCGCAGCGGATTATACTTGTTGACATTGACGGTCAGGTTGAGGATTCTCGTCAATGCCCATCCGCTGTCGCGTTCCTGGAACTCTTCAAGCAATGCCGGGGTGGGTTCGACGACGCATCGCTGGTACCACTCCTGCAGATCGGACGTGTGGAAGAGTTCGCAGTTCCGGGTATTGATGCTCTTGCAAGCACGTTTATCGCCCGCCACAAATTCACCGTTAAACACAGTGTTCACTTTGAGGTTTCGATGTTTCCTCAAAGCGCCCCGCACATGCTCCAACACAATGGTCCCCGCATCCTGGAGGAAGTTGCGCGGCTCGATATAGTTCGAATTGAGCACTGCACCAGTTAATACGCGGTTATCGAACGCGGTGGCTATTTCGCGCCACAAAAGTCCTGTGCTAGAATGTCCGGCACCTTCGCGCACGAAACGTCCGCGCAACTAATGTTTCAGTCCTTCGAGTTGCGCGATTCGAGCAACCAACGATTGTCGAACGCCGATCGATAATCGGGGACGTTTCACTCGGCTGTGTTCTTCCAACGATTCGATGCACTCGTTGCACCGTTCTTCCCACGCGAGGTACTCTTCCCGCGAAATCAATCGTTCAGATTGATCCAACAATTGCCGTTCTACTTGCGCGAATTCTTTCATCTTCCAATGTAAATGTAGTATGTTTTTTTCCACGCAACACGTTGCAACGATTTGAGGCTTTGTACAGTTTGGAGCTCGCTTTTATACCCACACCACGATTTGCTCTTTCTGTCTAACTCTTTTGGCGTACCTCCTCCCCCCAAAAGATTGCATGCAAAAACGACGATTCGTTCCAACATGGTTCTATGCAGTTTTTGCTGATGCAGCATAATTCTTTCTATGATTCACACGTATGACGAATTAGCGCGCAAAATCGTCCGACACAGTTTCTGCTGATTCCGCATAATTCTAAGAATCGACGCTTCCACAGGTATTATATTACATTCGGCGCGTGTCGAGTCTTTTATCCTTGAGGGTGAGTTCAAATTACATACAATCGCGCGATATGCTGCGATGTTAAGATTGAAAAACATTATGGAAAAATTGGTAGCTTTAGAATAAAATGCTGTGGTGGGGGAAGCAATTGCATCGCTATTTAAGCCGAGCTCTCGGACGCTATTCCATCAATCGCTCAGTAACTCCAGTGACTTTTGACGGAACAAATAGTGCTTTGAAAAAAATGTGCAGTACCAGTGCTGAAGGAAACGCTACATGCCGTGAATTATTACGTTCCGATCGTGCGGGATGATGGTGTAGCTCCATGTGGGGAGAATATATATAACGACGGGTAAGGCTTCTTTTCACATCTCAAAATTTTTATTTCTGATACGTGCAAGCAATTTCATAGCTTTGATTGTTCTCTTTGGCCGCGCCAAGCATCGCGTGTCATGGTCAGAAGATACGCATTAACAACTATGGGGCATAAATACTTGGAAATTGGAATCAACGTAGGACCTATAGCCTCTGTAGAAGTTCTTCTCGGCGACAATCGCGGGAATCGTATCATATTACCATGGCATACACGGAATGTGCTATTCGGCAGCTGGGAAACCATCGCACAACGTGCACGATTACCTGGATCAGAATCGCTACAGATTGATGATTTAATGGTTGAATTTTGTCGGATGTATGATTCTCCGATTGTAAAGATGACGCGATGTGATAAATCACTGTATTTCAAACCGGATACAGTAACATTTTTATGTAATCTTGAGCCGTGTGTGAACTATGTGTATTCGCGGCTGCAGGAAATTGTAGAAGATGTACAAGTCAAATTTGAAACTTTTTTTAACGTGCTACAGCAGAGCGATGTTGCCTGCGAAAAGTTAGATACGCATCGTGCTGCTTAAAATAATACGTGATAGCAAATATTACGATGTGGAGTATCATGTAGATTGCGAACTGATAGCATGTGCCCTCAATGATGTTCTAGCTGATGCTCGTAGGAAAAAAAATGTTAAATTGTATTATTAAGATTATCATCTTTTTTTCGTATGTAACAATATATATCTTAAACACACATCATTGTACCATTTTATTTACCCGTTGTTTGGGATTTAAGGATTAACGGTTTTAGCGCGTTCGAAGCGAGAGGTTCGCAAGATTACAAATATTGTAACTCTAGATTACTTTATTCGTTTCACACTTGTCGCTTACTTTAAGTTATATATCTATTAAATTGGAGTTTACAAATGGCGTAAAAATAGTTTCTCTTTACCTTGCGTAGGCACAAAGATTTAGCGGGCTCTAAACGCACAGAGCAATTTAAGCGGAAGCAATTACACAAAGAAGCAATTAGCGTTAGCGATTAATTCTAGCAAGCGAACAATCCACCAAGCACTAGCCGAAAGCAAGAATAGCGAACCGAATACAAGTTGAAGCAAACCTGGTAGTAGTCGGATCCCAGCGAGAGTGAACGAGGAATCTTCTCGCGATTTCCAGGAAGCGTTATCTCCCTTCCATCGATCCGGATCGATGGAAGGGGTCGAGATCGACGTTCCGCATGAGTGAGTAGGCTTGCCAGACGTATGTCCGTTAGACTTTATACGCGCCACCGAGAGATGGCGTTAAGTTGCCGATTTCTCTTACACCCGTCTTCCATCTCCTTTCGCCACCTAATTTTAAGATTCAACGTTTTAAATTATTATTTCTCTGTGCGTCGAGAAAAAACATTCTGATGACGCCGCATAATTCTTTCTTTGATTCGAGCGTTCTTCGCATCATCAAATGACATCATCCCACACGGCTGCTCCGGAGAACTCATATTACGTATGCTATCGCACGATACGCGGCGACGTTAAATCGGAACGCTTTGAAATACCGTTAGCTTTAGAATGCATGTGATTCTATCCCCTATGTACTACTCTCTCTTTCTCTCTCGAATTTAGCTTTAAAAAGTGATGCTCCGTCTCTTTCCCATCCTCCGAATATGTGGTTCGTAAAACGCCGACATTGCCCGAAACATCATCCGATAAAAAATCAATTATTTCTCTGTGTTGGAAAAAAAATTTCTAGGACAGTCCGCACCCTAGGTTAGGTCTAAAAAAAATTTCGGGCGGGCCAAGTTCTGAAAGAGATTTTTTTCGGGGGGCAATGCCTCCCTCTGAAAAATGGGTCCGGTCTGGAGAGGCCTCCGCGGCGGCTCGGCCCGGACTGATCCCCACTCTATCATCGCGGCTTCCCCCACTCCGCGGCGCGTGCGCGCGCAACCTGTCTTCCTCACCCCGCAGGCCCCGCGTCCAGGTTTCCCTCCGCCCCGCTCCCCCGCGCGCCCTCACTTCCCCCGCGCGCCCTCACTACCCCCCGCCCCGCGCCGGTTGGGGAGTCGGGGAGGGGGTAATGGCCTTGAAAGTGAATTGGAACTGTCATAGTATTACTACTTATGCTTCTGCTGTGAGTTCGGCCGCTACCGTCTCCGGAGCAGTTCCTCGATATTCGTGGCAGAGTTCCTGATCTAATGGTCCGTAGACCTTGTCTTCACTAAGCGGTTAAGCTGCTACCCACTAATAGGAGCAACGCTTGAAACCTCCATGAAGACAAAGTTCTCAACCTTTAAATGAAAGATCCAAAGTGGAGCAACAGTACCTTTGTAGACTAAGAACCAGTCGCTACCGTTTCCGGAGCGTTCTGAAATTCTGCTGGATGGTACCTCAGCTACCTCCAGGAACTAGCATTCATCGGTCGCAAGAACGTATCTCAATTCGAATGAGCGCGTCAGGTGCTGCGTGCGTTTCCTTTTATACTGGATATTAGGCGGGCTGGCGCATGCGCAGGTAGTCAGTTTCTAATATTTCGCTTTTTACTCGCTTATTACATATTATTTTATTTTGTACTTTTGGTAGTATTTCTAACTAATTATTCTTATTGTTCCTATAATATTTGTTTCTTTAATATTCGCATAGTTTATATTTATATCTAAAATATGTACAGTATTGTCTCCGTATGTGCCCGCTGGTCGGGACCGGCGTTGGGCACTCAGAATGCGCAGATCCCTAATTCCGAGTGTGCGTTTCTCGTTTCTTTCTGGCCGAAGGAGTGAGCGAGATGGACCGGTTTTCTTGCGCGCGGGCGTGCGAGCACTCAGATGGAAACGTGACTGCCCACCGCATGCGCGCGACGGTCAGATAGCCAGGCACGGCACAAGTTTTTTTTTGCGCCCTAGACAAACTTTTCAAATTACGCCCTATATTATAATACATTTATTTGAGATTATTAATAACCTTACTTTGAATTTTTATTCGTAGTTTAATCCACTTATAGTACAACTTGTAATATTTAATTCTAAAGTTTATTTTCAGCAATAGCAACAATTTGAAAAGTTGGCCTAGGGCGCAAAAAAAAAACTAGAGCCAGGCCTGCGTCAAGTTTTTGCGTTGCGGTCTCGTGCTTCCGTATGTGCCTGCGACCATCGCGCACGCCCGTCGCGCACGCAAAGGACGGAGTGTCACGGCGCCCAAAAGACGGAGGAAGACAAAACATGAACGCTGTCGTCTGTCTCGTACCGTCCTCGCTCGTTTTTAGTGGCTCTCGCTTGCTCTCGTTCCATCTCGCTCTCGCCTTCGCCGGACAAGAGTGAGACAGAAGTGGTGGGGATAGCGACAGGGCTATATCGTATACGCCAAATCGGGTACATATGGAGACAATACTGTATGTTGCTTGTGCGCGGTAATACAATTTAATTATATGGTAGCGTAGATCGGTTCTACCTTACCGACGGTCGGTAATTGCTGGTTTGAGTCCCCGTGGGACGTTACACAAGGATATAGTACAGAAAGATGCAATAGTACAAATAAAAGGAATGGTGGGGTAATTGCATATATCAGCAGCAATATTAGATATGCATTAGTATGTACAGAATGTTACTTAAATAACACGTGGTATTTGATACTAAAGATAAACAGTATATACCACAGAGGCTATATAGCTAGTTTATATCATTCGCCAAATACTAGTCATGCTGAATTCCTTGAGATGCTAGAGAATATTACAGAAAATGTATTAGTAGATACGAATTCAATTGGAGATTCGTAATATATGCAATTGTTTCTGCGAATAAAGTCATAGATGTTTTGACGACGGTATTAAATGATATAGCACCGTGGAAAAAGAAAGGTTGAAAGCTTAAATGGCCCGATAATAAGTGGTTTGATAAGGATATTAAGGTAGGAATACGAAATAGGGATCGAGGATATAGGATAGCACGATCAGACAACAATCGGCAGGATCTAGAGACGCGGTAGCGTCTCGACGCCAAGAACATGAAAAAAGAACACCCTATATATATATGTCGATGTCGCTGCCGTGTACCTTTACTCGTCCCGGGGACACTCTAACCTAATTCTGACATTTATTACATTATATCTCATCACGCCTGCAATATTTTCTAAATTTAAAGGCATTTTTCTTATGTAAACCGCATATCGGCTTTCGAATAAGACCAATTTCAATAAAATCGGTCCACGCATGACAGAGATATCGTAATATCGTCTCAGGGATCTGTCGAAAACGGTAGATTTTTCTTCTTATTCTTCTTCAATCTCAAATTTTTGTCGACATAATACGTATACGCGTTATTGTACGCACACCTTCAGCCAAAACGAACTAATACATGTTTCGTTCATCAATTCCTATCTTCACTATGTGCAATTTACTCCAAATTTTGACAGCTTACAGTCAGGTTATATACAAAATTTGAGATGCCACGTGTTTTTACAAATATATATTATCGTTGTACCATTGAATTGGAATCAAAATGCAGTCTCACATACAATTCCATGAATCTGGAAACACGTACAATTCCATGAATCTGAAAACACGAAAATTCGTGCTAAATCTAGCGATAACCTCTTTAAGCACAGAAATCTGTAAACATGAAAATTAAAATGATACTAAAATCAATTAGAGTCTAATATAACGCATGAATTTGGTAAACATAAACAAATTAATTTAAAAAATACTATTCCATGAAATATACTCAGAAAATGACGTTATGAATGGAAATTTTAATTTTCTAACCACGAAAAACATTTCTCGATTTGATAAAACAATTCATTAAATTGTGCGTGCTTTCAGTTTCATGGAATTGTACGTGCTTTCAGATTCAAGGAATTGTACGTGCTTTCAGATTCATGGAATTGTAAATTTCAACAGCTGATAATTATTATGCTGTAATTGTATCAAAAAAGTAAAAAAATTACGTCAAGTACATGATACAAATAAATCACAAAATATAGAAAGTAATAATAATCACAAAAAATAGAAGATAATAATATCTTTGTAAAAAGAAGTGAGATCCCCATAAAAAACTTCAAAAAAGTAAAAAATACGCCAAGTACATGAAAACATGAAAATCACAAAAAATAGAAGATAATAATAATTACAAAATTAAAAAAAGATGTGAAATCAAAATGAGCTGCTAGTACATAAAGATGCTTTCCAACTGCGCTTTAGATGACACAACTACATATGCACAGCTAAAATTCCATTACTCATAATGGCTATTTATACAAAGAAAAAATGTATTAAATAATAATATGCAGATATATTTTTATACAAATAAATATTTTAATACGAATAAATATTTGATTCAAAATACTTGGCGCTGCGCAACCGAAAAAATGTTAATTGCCTTAGTATTAATAATTTACAACTCCATTACAATATAAAAAACATATACATACACATACTAGAAACACAGTCAGATTTATTCTACATATATTTAATTCTAATGCCATACGTAGCATATGCACACGCATGCACGCACGCATGCACGTACAAGAAAGAAAGAAAAGGATTAATGCAATTTATACATATTTATTGAGGTTAGCAACACCAATTCGGGGCGCAGCGCCAAGTATTTTGAATCAAATATTTATTCGTATTAAAATATTTATTTGTATAAAAATATATCTGCATATTATTATTTAATACATTTTTTCTTTGTATAAATAGCCATTATGAGTAATGGAATTTTAGCTGTGCATATGTAGTTGTGTCATCTAAAGCGCAGTTGGAAAGCATCTTTATGTACTAGCAGCTCATTTTGATTTCACATCTTTTTTTAATTTTGTAATTATTATTATCTTCTATTTTTTGTGATTTTCATGTTTTCATGTACTTGGCGTATTTTTTACTTTTTGGATATACTATAAACAATGTAGAAATAAATTACTCTCATTAATAAGAATAAAGAAAAAACAGTATCATGAAAAAGCGATCGACGATAACAAGAATAAGCCGAAGGAAAATTGGAAGGTGCTAAAGTATTATTAGCACCTATAAGGTATAAAGTATTATTAGCACCTATAAGGTATAAAGTATTATTGGGGGTAGCAAGAATGCATTAAACACAGCTCATAATTTCGTTATAGATGGAAATAGTGTTGATACAAAGGAACTGGTGGAGGAATACAATAGATATTTAATTACTAGTATTTCAGAAATTAGAAATAGTATTGAACATATAGAGGAGGATGAAGAACAAAGAATAGATAGTAAGATCGATCAGAGGAAATGTGAACTCTCACAGTTTAAGGGGATAGACCCGTCACGTGACCTGGCCGATTTGGCCGGTCGGTATTACAGCAGGTTTTTTCTGCACAGAAATGGTAATACCCATAGATATGCGGCTGCCTGTGCACACGAGAGGGAGCTGTTTGCTATTTCCGTATTCTATTTTGAATGTGGAAAGAAATTCTCAGCTGTTGCGTTGTGCTTTTTAAACAGAAAGTTTGCTGGTACTGCAAACGTAGAAAATTCATTGTACATTTACTTGAAATGTGCTTATGCTACAATATTTTACGTTGGCAGTAAGGAATTATTAGTGAAAAGGAAAAATAGATGAGGGCATGTCCTCAGAAAATGAAGTTTGTTAGGATAGACATTTTTTAATTAGCAAAACACTGAAACAGAACATGAAATACACATCCTATGCAGAACGCAGTTATGAACAAACATATATAACCAATCCACTTGTCGCTATTCGCCTGATCGCGAGTTTCCACTTGGATCTCGTCTCGCCTCGTTTGCCATTGAAGGAGTATATCCGTGTGCCTTTTACACTCGTAAGAGTATAATGTCTCTTCCATATCTGGTTTTGCCGCGTTGGGGCCGTAATCCTGGTCGCACGATTGTTTTTTATTTCGAAAGGAGGATGCTTTCGCTTCTTTTTTATACTCCCTTGCTTTTTCTGCTGCGCGCTTCCGACGTCCTTCCAGCTTTCGTACCATGGTTGGCGGCTCTTTATCCATTGCCATACTCAATCTTCTGAACGCCTCTTTTGTGTTATATTGGACGACTGCAGCGGAGACTCTACCCTCATACGAGCCCCCTCGTCCAAAGTTTATCCTTTTGCCTCCGATGAATTTAGCAATGATGTTGTTAAAACTTTCAACAGCATTGTTATTTAGACCCTGCAGCAAACTGTCAGCTTTAACGAAAAGTTGCAGCATCGCTTCTTCGATACTTTGATAGTAGTATATTTTATTATTCCTCTAGGGGTTATAATCTCCCATTACCCATTACATTTGCACTTAATTCTAGACTTAATCTTCTACAACTTAATCCTACTCCTTATTCTACACCCATTCTCTCGCCGTCGCTCGGCCGCTCGCTCGCCTGTCCGGACCGCCCTCTCCGCTCCCCCTCCTGGACCTCCGCTTCCACTCGCCGCCCATTCTCTCTCATTTCTACATTCACCCTCTACATTTCTCATACACATCTCTCTCCTCTCCTCTATCCACCTCAACCACTCCTCTTCCTCCCCCTCCTTAACCAATACTTCTTCCACCATCTCCTGCCACCCCCTCTTCACCCCCCATCCCATGCATACCTCCCAAACATGCTCCCAAGTCTCTTCCCCCCAACCACACACCCTACACTCCCTTTTTACTCCTCTTCCCAATATCTACCCCCTCTCATTCCATTCCCCAGCCTGAATCTTGCCAGCCTCTGCCACCTACTCTCTCCCCGCCCCTTCTTCAAGTAGCCCGGCACCCCCAGACCTTTTACCCTCCCGTATCACCTGTTATATTTGGCCTCCCCTGTTGTAACCCAACCAACGCCTAAGGGCAACGACACCACGTGCATTCCGATTGCCGCAACCGAACAGCCGAAAACCGACACAGCCGCGTAAGGACTTTCGGAAGCGCATCGAGAACCGTCAGCACATGGCGAAATACCCAAAACGGGTCAAAGATGGAGACCCCGATGGTCCCCACTTCACCCCGATTAGAGTATAAGAATAATGTACAAGCCACTCGTGGCTCTCTTGTAATCAGAACACCTACGTTACAGGACGCGTTACCTGTCACCCAGATCGGGACAGAATAAACTTGTTTAAACCTTGCGATGAGTTCCAACTCTTTAACCTGCAACGTTCCCCTACCCTTCGGATTCCCTCCGAATCCTTCTGTCACGGCACATCTACCCGAATCTTCGGAGGCCGTTGGACAGCACCTGCGAAGGACGCCGGAGCACCTCTGAGATTCGCTACCAGAATCTCGACCTCAGGCGCCTTAGCACAACACCCCTATTTCCTTCCATCTCTCCTCCTCCTGTAACTTTCTTTCCCTCTCCACTATCTCCTGTCCTCTTATCTCCCCCTTTTCTCTTCCTTTTTCTATCTCCTCTACCGTCCACCCCTTTCCCCGAAAAATTGTTCCCTTTCCTTTTCCCACCCCTCTAGCACCCTTCCCCTCCTAAACCTCCCCTTCATCTCCTCCCAAGACGCCCTTGCTAATTCCTCTCCCTGTCCCTCTTCCAATTTTCTCTCGTATCCCCACGCCCGCATCCCTGCCCTACCCTCAACAGCCCCCTTTGCATCTGTTCCCTTACTATGTACCCCGGCGTACTCCTTTCAAGCCCCAACACCCATTTCAAGAACCTCTCTTGTAATGCCTCCACCTTCCCCGTCTCTTTCCAACCCCACACCTCCACCCCATATCCCACCACCGCCCACACTAACTATTGATGTTATAAGGTAAAAGAAAACTTCGGTACTTCTTGTTCAGCTTGACTACGAACAATAGACTTTATTTTATCTGTAACGCTTTATTATGGCCTTGTAATTGGCTCGGCGATTCAGCAGAAACTGAGCCGACCGATGTCGCCTTAGATCACCAAGAATGCGCGCATGCGCGTTGCGCACCGCATCACAGAAGCAAGGATGAAAAAAAGCATAATACTTAACACTTCCGCCTTTTACATACTTGCTATTGAGCACACATTCATACTATCTCGCAATCGAACGAAACTGTCCTTTGGTATTGCTTTGGTGAATATGTCCGCCACTTGACTATTTGATGGCACATATAGAACTCGTATCACATTTCACTCTATCAATTCGCGTACATGATGGTATCGGATGTCAATATGTTTAGTTCTTTGGTGAAACTCAGGATTCTTTGCTATTCTTAATGCACTTTGATTGTCTACGTGCACTATCGTAGGACTTTCTAAATCACATCCAAGACCATTTAACAGAACCCTTAACCACGTTACTTCCTTTCCGGCTAACGGCAACGCAACATACTCAGCTTCTGTTGTACTTAAAGCTACAGACTTCTGACGTTTCGATGACCACGTAACTGGTCCGCCTGCTAAGCAAAATACATAACCAGTGGTCGACCTCCGGGTCTCTAAATCGCTAGCAAAATCCGCGTCCGAGAATCCTACAAGTATTGACTCGCTTCCGCCGCTTTGATAAACTATTCCCAGACTAGTCGTATCTACCAAATATGCTAATATTTTCTTTACCGCTCGCCAATGACTCAAATCGTGAAGATTTAGAAATCTACTCGCGTTATTTACTGCGTAAGCTATATCTGGTCTCGAAACTATTGCAAGAAACATCAGCGCACCCACGGCTTCACGATAAGGTACATTGGTTACGCTTTCACACTCTTTCACAGGTTTCAATTGCACGTGTGGATCAGCTGGTACACTCACAGCCTTTGAATCACGCATACCAAATCTTTCTAATACACGCTTTACATACGCATTTTGATGAATGAATACTGTTTTTCGTCCTCTATCACGCTCAATTTGTAGGCCCACAAAACATTTTTCATCGCCTACTGTTACATCGAACTCTACTTTGAGTCTTGCTATTATTGCTTGAAGTACCTTCACCGAATCACACGCGATGAGTCCATCATCCACAAATAACGCAAGATACACTGTTGACCCTTCCCATTTACCTACATAAATGCACTTGTCCGCGTCTGTTTCCACGAAACTGAACTGTCGTAAGAAGTTATTAAACTTCTTGTTCCAACACAGTGGTGCTTGCTTTAATCCGTAAAGCGATTTATTCAACAGACATACTTTCTCACTCGCAACGTCTTCTTTCTTGCTTTCGACGCACGTCCCTTCTGGAAGCTCCATGTAGATTTCTTCGTCCAAATTCCCATGAAGAAAGGCAGTCTTCACATCGAACTGGATCATCTCAAGGTCCTCCGTTCCTACTCGTGCGAGTAGTACACGAAGTGAGTCGTATCTCACCACAGGTGCAAAGGTCTCTTTGTAGTCGATTCCTTTTCGCTGCTGAAAACCCCTCGCATACAAACGAGCTTTATAACGGTACACATTTCCTTGTGTATCGCGCAACATTTTAAAAACCCATTTTGAATCTATGGTTTTCCTCCCATTTTGTCTCGGAATAATTGTCCACGTGTTGTTTACCTTGTGTGCCGCCAACTCTTCACGTATTGCCTCGATCCATTTTTCTGAATCCTCGCTAACCATCGCCTCGTTGTAACTCTTAGGAGTGTCGTATTCCGCTAGGTGTAGCTCGTGCAGGTTCAGCTCGTATCTCGCAGGTAACCTTAGACTTGCTCTGTCTCTTAACTGTCGAGGTTCCAATGGTAACACACTACTCACGGTACTTCGTTGACTCCCGGTCTCTGTGTTATCGGCTGATGATTCCGCTGGTACATTACCGACAGTCTGTACGTCCTGTATGTTAGCTTCTGGGGATGTAACTGGTGTATTACCGGCTGTTTGACCTCCTGGTTCCTCATCAGTGCTGTCGAAATCTTCAACTGGTACATCCGTGTCTCTTGTCAGACACGTGTTTTCACTTTTGCATACTTCGTTGAACACGACATTTCTCGACACATTTATTTTCTGCGTTTCAGGATCGTATACTCTATAATTTGTTGAATCACCCTCGTAACCCACGAACAATTTTCTTCTTGATCTCGCATCAAATTTTTTTGTAAACTGTTTAGGCATGTGTACGAACACTTCTGACCCAAACACTCTTGTGTGTCCAAGTTCAGGTTTCACTCCCGTCCAAATTTCACTCGGAGTTTTCCTTCCCCTTTTCTCCGACGATAGCACACGATTTAACAGATACACGGCTGTATTAACCGCTTCAGCCCATAGTTTTGTCGGCAAGTTTTTCGCCTTGAGCATTGTGCGAGCACACTCGACTATAGTTCTGTTTTCGCGTTCCGCTTTACCATTTTGTTCTGGTGTGTACGGTGCACTCGGTTCAAATTTAATCCCCCGATTAAACAGAAATTTTTCCATAGTATCGTTGCAGTACTCCCGGCCATTATCGGACCGCAGTACTTTTATCGAACAACCGAACTTATTCACGATTTTTCTTTCAATATCTTTAAACCGATCAAACACATCCGATTTGTGTCTCATGAAGTAAACAAAGCGGAACCCTGACGCATCGTCTATAAAAGTCACAAAGAATCGCGCACCCCCGAGGGAGCATTCCGACATTGGACCGCACACATCGCTGTGGATGAACTCACCCGGTTTCGTGTTCACTTCCTTGTCAGTCTTCTTGAACGGTAACCTGTGGGCCTTTCCCAACTGACAGGCATCACAAAAGAAATCATCGTTATCTGACACTTTCACGCCTTCAACAAGTCCTTGTTTTATTAACTCCATCAGCGCGCGCTTGTTCAAGTGTCCGAAGCGTTCGTGCCACAACTTAAAGTCCGTTTCCAACACATTTACTTCGTCGACATTTCGCGCCTTTTTTACTCGGAAAAACATTCGGCGAATCTCGTTAGATTGTTTGACTCCCATTGCCGCAACTACATTTTTGTCTTTCACATAAACACAGTCGTCATTAAATTCCACACCGAAACCCTTCGACGTGCAGACTCGGACCGAAAACAAGTTGCTACACACTCCCGGTACATAGAGAACATTCTGTAGTGTTGCCTCGCACCACACACCATTTACGAGTTTCTCTAGTATTATAGTTCCTTCACCGACTATCTCACACTCTTTATTATCGCCCAGCGATATCGTGCCCTCACACGGTCGGAACTTGGAGAACCACTCCCTCCTGTAGGTAATGTGTCTTGAGGCTCCACTGTCGGTATACCAGATATCTTCCTTATCCAGCTTCAGCCACTTGTTGATAAGGTCCCTTGGGGCTCTGTTGTACCGACTCGATACCGTAGCGTCGTTCTCCTCCGCAGCAATAAATGCGTATTTCCGTGACTCACCTTTGTCACTTTCACCTTGTTTCTGTTTACGTGCCGGGCAGCTTCGTGCGTAATGTCCTGCCTTGTGACAACGGAAACATTTGAAGTCCCCTTTCTTTTGCCCCTGTCGTGATGACCTCTCGTCCTTGTTTCTCCCAGGTTGTTTCTTGGTCGTTCCTCCTTGTTCGTTTGAGCTTCTCATCGCTGCTAACGCCGATGTTTCGTTTCCTTCAGCGTCCAAGCGACTCTCCTCTTTGATGAGCCTTCCTTGTAGGTACTCCACGGTTTGCCGCTCTGGATCAACGCTGTCCCACGCTGTTTGCAGAGTGCTGAATTTCGGCGTTAGACTCGCCAATATTTTCGCCATTAGCATGACGTCCGTTACTTTTTCATCTAAATCTTTCAACTGCGACGCCATATTCTGGATCTTCGCCACGTGTTGTATCACCGAATCCGTTGCGCCCATGCGGTACTCGTGGAATCTCTGTGTTAACAGAAGTTTATTTGTGACGGTATTTTGAGCATGAATGCTACTTAATTTGTCCCACATTTCCTTAGCGCTTTCACAGGTAAGTAGAGGTTCTAAGTGCTTGTATTCGAGCGCTCTCGAGAAATCGCTCCAAATCGCTTTCGCATTGTCCTTTGTCCACGCCTTCAACTGTAGTTCTTGCGTTGCTGCCGGTTTTGTCCGCGTCCCGTGTACAACATCGTACACACCACCCGCGATCAACGAGGCTTTTTTATTTGAAATTTCCATCCAAGGAAATTCGAGCCATCAAACTTCGGTACTGATGAAACCACGTGCTCGTCCACCATACTTTTGAACTGTAACGACTTTCACAAACCGTTATGGCTACCACGTGCTCGGTTATTTCCGTTTCGCGTTTTCTTATACCTTTATACACGTACTCGAATCGTGACTGGGCCCATAACCTATTGATGTTATAAGGTAAAAGAAAACTTCGGTACTTCTTGTTCAGCTTGACTACGAACAATAGACTTTATTTTATCTGTAACGCTTTATTATGGCCTTGTAATTGGCTCGGCGATTCAGCAGAAACTGAGCCGACCGATGTCGCCTTAGATCACCAAGAATGCGCGCATGCGCGTTGCGCACCGCATCACAGAAGCAAGGATGAAAAAAAGCATAATACTTAACACTAACCTGTCGAAAAGCCATATCCTTCTGCCCCAATCCTTTCCAAATAGCCTTTTTCCTATTCCCCACACCTTCCCCATTACCGCTGCCCCGTTCCTCACTCCCTCTTCCACATGCTTTTCCTACCCCCCATTCCCCATCACTGTGTATCCCAGATATTTATAACTTCTTACCTCTTCCAATTCTTTCCCTTTCCATCTCCATGCCACTTTCTTCCACCATCCCCCACCTTTCCTACACCTCATCACCTTTGTTTTACCCACATTCACTTGCAGACCCTTCCCATCGACATATCTTTCTAACTTCCCTATCATGCCCCTCATCCCATCCTCATCCTCCGCTATCATCGCAATATCGTCTGCGTATGCCAGTGTGAAAATCTTTCTTTCCCCCACCTTTACCCCTCCCCATCCTCCATTCTCCAGCTCCTCATCCATATCTGCAATTAGTAACGTAAAGAGACTTGGGTTTAATGGACAGCTTTTGCCTCACCCCCTTGCGGTCCAAAACCTCTCCCCCTCTTCGTCCCCCACTCTCACCCTGCAAACTGTCTCCCTTAACACCTCCCCACACCTGTCTACTAGTCCTTCCCTTATCCCCCTCCCCCTCATCGTTTTCATCAATACCCCCCTGTCCACTGAGTCAAACGCGGCCTTCAAATCCACGAAGAGTATTATCATTTTTTTACCCTTCCTCAACACCTGCCCGTTCACCAGGTAGTTCAACACATACGTGTTGTCTATGCATCCTACCCCCCCCCTCCCTTCCCTCCTAAACCCCGTTTGACTCGGTAGCAGCATCCTCTTTTCCTCCATCTCTACTCTTACCCTCTCCACCAACACAGAGGCATACACTTTGTACGCCGTCTGCGTCAACGTTATGCCTCTATAATCTTCCACCTTCTCCCCTGCTCCTTCCTTCAACACCGGCACCACCACCCCCTCTCTCCACTCTTCTGGCCACCCTTTCCCCCTCCATACCCTATTACATATTCTCCACAACCACTCCTCCACTTCCACGCCCCCATATTTCCATACTTCATTTCCGATCCCATCCCCACTCACCGCCTTCCCGTCCTTCAAATTCCTCACCACCCTCTTTACTTTTTCCCTTTCCAGCTCCCTCTCTCCGTCCTCACCCCTCCCTTTCTCCCTTCTCTCCCCTCCCATACTCACCCTCCACTTCACTCCTCCTAACAACTCCCTGAAGTATTTGTCCCACTCCCTTATTTCTATCCCCTCCTTTATCCCCTTTCTCATCTTCCTTCCCCTGTTCACCACCTTCCAGACCTGCTCCTCCGTTCTTACCTCCGCCACTTCTTTTTCCCACCTCTCCACTTCCTTTTTCTTTTTCTCCTCACATATCTTCCCATACTCTTTCTTCCTCGCCCTATACTCTTCCCCATCCCCTCCTTCCCTCCATTTTCTAAGCTCCCTCCTTACCTTCTTCTTCTCCTCCCTAAACTCAGCATCCCACCACCCTCCCTTCATTTCCCTCTTCCCCTCTTCTCCCGTCTTACCCAACGCTTCTTTTATCCTTCCCTATAGTTCCCTCCAATCTTCCTCCACTCCCCCTACCCCCACTCCTTTTTCCAAACATCCTCATAAACTCCCTCCTTCCCTCTTCCGTCCAGTTTCCTCTGCCCCCTCCCCTTTCTCCTCCTTTTTTCTCGCTTCTACCTCCTCTCCCCCCCTCCTCGTCCCCCTCTGTGTTTCCGTTCATTATTCCCCAACCCATTTCCTCCAGATACCTGCACAGTCTCCTCCCTTCCCAATTCACCTCCTTATCTTTGAATCTCCTATTCCCCTCCCCTCCCTTCCCCCCTTCGTCCCCCTCCTTTCCTCCCCTCACCATCCCACTCTACTCCCCCTTCTTCCCCGCACGTGCATTAAAATCTCCCCCTATTACTACTCTTACTCCCCCTTCCCTCTCCTCCATCCATTCCCCCAAATCCTCTAGTTACTTCTTCATTCTCCATTTACATATACCCCCACTATCTTCCACCATCCCCCCCAATCTTCACGTTCTTCGCCATTATCCCCTCCTTGCCTCCTCCTCCCCCTCCTTCTGTTTCAAACCCCTTTCTAGCACCCATTATCATTCCCCCTATTGCTCTTCTCCTCTTATTTTCCCTCCTGGCCCATTGCTTTCCCCACACATATTCCCTGGGTAGCCTTCTTGCCACAGCCTCCCACTCTTTTTCCTCTACCCACGTCTCGCTCATCACTATTACGTCCCATTCCATCAAACCCCTCCAGAACTCTTCATCCTACCTCTTTACTCCCGCCACATTCCAGAATGCCACCTTCCAATTCCCCCTCTTTTCCTTTTCTTTCCTCTTCCTTTTTTCCTTTTCCATTACCCCATCCCACTTCATTAGTTTCCCTGCTCCTCACACCATTTTTCCCTTATTTTGTCCCACCTTCTTATCTTTCCGTCTACCCACATTTTCATGTAGCCCACCTGCACTCTTCTACCTCTCTCCCTCTCCCTTTGCGCCTCGCACTCAATCTTCCACCTTGCCCTCCTTTCCTCCTCTGTGAGGTCGTCCTCCACCCTTTCTCTCCTTCCTCTCAATTTACTTTTTGCATCCATAAACTTCCTCTTTTCCTCCCTTCCCTCGAGCCTCACCAATACCATTCCCCCTCCTTCTTTCCCTGCTCTTCCTATTTTCACCACCTCCTTTATTCCCTCCACCCCCAGCCCCATCCTTTCCCAAACCCTCCCCACTTCCGTCTTCACGTCACTTCCTTCCCCCCACCCCCTTACCAACACGTTACATTTTTTTCTCCCTCTTTCCTTCTTGTCGTGCAACACCTCTATCTTTCTCACTCTTAGTCTCCACTCCTCTTCATTCCCAGACACCTCCATGTCTCCCCCCTCCACCTTCTTCTTTTCCTTTTCCCATCTCTCTACCTTCTCCATCACCTCCTCCATCCTTCTCTCCTCTTCTTCTAATTTTCCCAGCTTCTCTACAATCCCTTCCCTCCTCCTCCGCTCCTCCCTCATCTCCTCCTCCCACCTCTTCCTCTCCTCTCTCCACTCTTCCTCCATCCTTCTTCTTTCCTCCCTCTCCTTTTTCATTTCTTCTCTTTCCTTCCTTATTTCATCCTTCATCACTTTTCTCTCCTCCCTGTCCCTTTTCATATCCTCCCTCATCCTCCTCATTTCCAACACCATTTCCCTCATCATCTCTTCCAAACCTTCACCCCCTCCTCTCTTTCTTTCCCTACCCGCTTATCGTATTCCTTCGGTGATCTCATTGTCCTCCCGCTCCTCTTAAACGCGTCCTTATCCTCCATAAGGTCCTCTTTCTCCTCCTCTCCCTCCAGATTTTTCCTCCAAAAATTCTCCAAACTTCCACTGCTCCCCACACTACTCGTGCTGTCCTTTCTCATTCTTTCCTCACTCGCCATCCCCTCTTTTCTTTTTCACCCTTTCTTTCCCTCCTCCATCCTTCCTGTACCATTTCCCTCTTTCTTCCCTTTGCACTTCCCATCCTTCTCCACCTTTCCCTTTCTTACTCTTTCTTACTACCCCTTCTAATCTTATTTTCCCAACTCCTCTCTTGTCGCTCCCTCTTCCCTTTTATCTCTCTACCTTGCTCCTTATCTCCTGTTCGTATTTCCCGCCTATTCACTCCTTTGTCCCACTTCCTTCCTTTTCCGCACGGTGTCACCACTTATCACCCACCGCGCTCTTCACACTATCTTCCGCCTAATTTCACCTGACGCCCCACCTAACCTCCAAACCACTCCCTATCCTTCCTGCGCCTCACCCGCCCTACTGCCTACCCTTTCTCTTTACTCATCGCACCTTCCTCACTACCACCAGTAGTAATACAAGGCGGTTTCTAACCCGGGTGTGCTGAGGGGAGCGCGGGGGCAGGGGGAAAGTGAGGGCGCGCGGGGGAGCGCGGCGGAGGGAAACATGGGCGCGAGGCCTGCGGGGTGAGGAAGACAGGTTGCGCGCGCACGCGCCGCGGACTGGGGGAAGCCGCGATGATGGAGGGGATCAGTCCGGGCCGAGCCGCCGCGGAGACCTCTCCAGACCGGACCCATTTTTCAGAGGGAGGCATTGACCCCCGAAAAAAATCTCTCTCAGAACTTGGCCCACCCGAACCTAACCTAGGGTGGGAGCTGTCCTTAATATGAATATAATAAGAAATATACAAAATAGAAATAATAGAAATAATGGAAATTATGTGACGAGCAGGAAAACGGAAGATGGGCAAATAAATGGAGAAATAAAATACCTTTTAAGAATATATATTATTACAAAAAGAATATAATTATAAATAGAATATAAAAACATGATTAAATTGATTCGGTTTAATTATCCCACTCGGTAACATCTTTAGTAAATAGTTCAGTTAATAATAAATCTATAGGAACTTGCGCAGGGTCAGTTTGAATTCCAACAACGCTAGCCCAAAGCCCTGATACTTTATTCCTATAAGTATCCAAATCAATATTTTTAGCTGTGACGTTTCGCCAAGCCACAATCTTTGGAGGACGCGCAAGATTCTTCTGAGATATAGTTATTTGCACATTATCATCATCGTCGAAATAGCCTAAAAACGTTTGTTGTTCATATCGATGCATCCAATATTCCTCATCATAATCATCATCATCATCACCCTCTAAGTAGTCGAGTATTGGATTTTGGATTTTTTGTTTTTAAAAAACTTTTAAAAAAATGTCGCCATCGTGAACAGCTTCCGCCTCATAAAGTTTTGCACCTAGAATTTCTTCGGTTTGAACCGCAACATTTTGACAGGCCACATACACTTTCGGGCTGGAAGGATGGATAATTGACGCAGCAGCGGTGATCGTAGCAGTAGCCGGACGTTTCAAATTAATGGGCAATGACATAATCTGAAACCGATTTTTCTTATAGTTCTCACCGTTACTAACACTACGATTCACTAAAAATATGATAATGGAAACTTACGGTATTAATCGATTGTATTTCCATGTGTTGAACGATTGATAATATCCTTCAAAGCAATTTCACAACTGTTAGCTGTCACTTTGACTATGATTTGAATGCAACTGGTCTCGCTGCATCTCCTGTCTCTCACATGCTAAAAGCCCATCCTATCATGAAATCGAGAAGTGCCTAGCTTTGCAAAAGTACGATGTCATTGTTCTTCATTATCTTCGTCACAGGCCACCCGTGTCCTTATCTTCTTCTTCACTGACCATTCTCTTCTTATTCACACGTATCTTCTTTCCCTTCTTCGAACCGTATGCATCGAACGGCTTTTAACGGCTTTGATCGTGAGGCTCGAACGAATTTATCAGAAATTGTTTCGGACAATGTCGGGAAAGATCGACGTTTTTTTTTCGACACCGCGTCTTCGAGGGAAAGAGATGGAGCATCACTTTAAAGTTAAAATTCTAGGAGGGAAAGAGAGAGTAATACATAGGGGATAGAATCGCATGCATTCTAAAGCTAACAGTATTTCAAAGCGTTCCGATTTAACGTCGCCGCGTATCGCGCGATAGCATGCGTAATTCGACTCCTCTGGAGCAGCCGCGCGGGATGATATCATTTGATGGCGCGAAGAACGCTCGAACGAAACAGAATTAGCGCGAATCATAGAAAGAATTATGCAGCGTCAGCAAATCTTAAAGTTAGGTGGTAAGGAGGAGGACGGGTAAATAAAATTGAGAAATAAAATATGTTTAAAATGATAATTTATTTAAAATTAAATGAATACAATTTAACATTTTTTCCTACGAGCATCAGCTAAAATATCATTGATGGCACATGCTACCAGTTCGCAATCTATATAATAATCCTCACAGTAATGTTCGCTATCGCGTATGATTTTAGCAGCATGACGTGTATCTAATTTTTCGGAGGCAACATCGCTCTGCTGTAGCACGTTAACAAAAGTTTCAAATTTCATCTGCACATCTCCTACAATATGACACAGCCGCAGATATACATAGTCTGTACATGGCTCAAGATTTAATAAAAATGTTACTGTCTCCGGTTTGAAATACAGCGAGTTATCATGTAACGTCATCTTTACAATCGAAGAATTATAGATCTCACAAAAATCCATCGTTAATTGATCCATCTGCATCGAAGGTGATCCTGGTAATCGTGAACGTTCTTCGATGGTTGTACGATTGTTGCATAGCGCATGCCA
The DNA here is from genome assembly GCA_929113495.1 of Andrena minutula. Classification (NCBI taxonomy): domain Eukaryota; kingdom Metazoa; phylum Arthropoda; class Insecta; order Hymenoptera; family Andrenidae; genus Andrena; species Andrena minutula. The sequence goes on along the minus strand of OV815993.1, from coordinate 44,590,738 downwards.
TGTATATGATGGTAACGTGAGATACATCCCACGATTGTTGCCGAGAACAAATTCTACATCGATCTTAGGTCGTACGCGGATTCCAATTTCCAGATATTTATTGCCCATGGATGTTAATGCGTATCTTCTGACCATGATACGCGATGTTCGTTACGAGCTATGAGAACAATCAAAGCTATGAAATTGTCAGCTCGTATTAGGAATAAAAATAAAAAAAAAATTTGAGAAGATGTGAAAATTAAGCCTTACCAAACAGCTGTAGTGTCCCCGCATTGAGCTACGCCATCATATTGCACAATCGGAACGTAATAATTCATACGTTTAGCGTTCCCTTCGGCACTGGTACTATGCATTATATGTTTTCAAAGCACTATTTGTTCCGTCAAAGTCACTGAGGTTACTGAGCGTTTGATGGAATAGCGTCCGAGAGCTCGGCTTAAATAGAGGTGCAATTGCCTCCCCCGCCACAGCATATTATTCTAAAGCTACCAATTTTTCCATAATGTTTTTGAATCTGAACGTAGCATGTAACTTGAGTCCCACCCTCGAGGATAAAAGACTCCACACGTGTTGATTGCAATATAATACCTGTGGAAGCGTCGATCTCGCGCGCTAATTCGTCATACATAGTATGATGCATAGTATTATGCTGTATCAGCAGAAACTGCATAGAACCATGTTGGAACGCATCATCGTTTTTGCATGCAATGTATTCGAGAGAGAGGGAACATCGAAAGAGTTAGAGATAGCAAATCGTGGTATCAGTCATAAAGGCATGCTCCAACCTGCACAAAGCATCAAATCGTTGCAACGTGTTGCGTGGAAGGGACGTTACATATACATTCCATTTACAATCATGGGAGAATTCGTGCAAGTAGAACGCCAATTATTGGATCAATCTGCACGATTGATTTCGCGGGAAGAGTATCTCGCGTGGGAAGAACGGTGCAACGAGTGCATAGAATCGTTGGAAGAACGCAGCCGAGTGAAACGTCCCCGATTATCAATCGGCGTTCGACAATCGTTGGTTGCTCAAATCGCGCGACTCGAAGGATTGAAATATTCGTTGCGCGGACGTTTCGTGCGCGAAGGTGCCGGACATTCTAGCACAGGACTTTTGTGGCGCGAAATAGACACTGCGTTCAATACCCGCGTATTAACTGGTGCCGTGCTAAATTCGAATTACATCGAAACGTGCAACTTCCTCCAAGATGCGGGAACCATTCTGTTGGAGCATGTGCGGGGCGCTTTGAGGAAACATCGAAACCTCAAAGTGAACACGGTGTTCAACGGTGAATTTGTGGCGGGTGACATGCGTGCTTGTAAAAGCATCAATACCCGGAACTGCGAACTCTTCCGCACATCCGATCTGCAGGAGTGGTACCAACGATGCGTCGTCGAACCCACCCTAGCATCGCTGGAAGAGTTCCAGGAACGCGACAGCGGATGGGCATTGACGAGAATTCTCAACCTGACAGTCAATGTCAACAAGTATAATCCGCTGCGCGCGGGGTGCCACCACAAGTTGCCGCGGGAATTGTTGTCGAAGAAGGCAACCATTAGTGTGCAATCCTCGGACAACGCCTGTTTCGCGTGGGCAGTGATCGCCGCTCTACATCCGGTGGAAAGACATCCCGATCGTCCAAGTTCGTACCCCGATTATGCTTCCACGCTAAATCTCCATGGCATTGAGTTCCCAATGTCTCTGGCACAGATTGCAAAGTTTGAACGGCTGAACGAAATCTCCATCAACGTGTACAGCTTTGAGATGGAGAAGAAGAAGAAGGGGCCAACGGTCTTTCCACTGCGTCTCACCAATCACAAGAGGGATCGACACGTCAATCTGCTCTACACACCAAATCAAGAGCACGGGGATGTAGGGCACTTTGTGCTGATCAAGAACTTGTCCCGGCTGGTGAGCGCACAGCTGAGCAAGAATAAGGCAAAGAAATTCATCTGCGAACGGTACGTATAGAAACTTATGAAATGCGTCGTGAAAAATAAAAAAAAAATTGTTTTTACAGCTGCATGCATTACTTCAGCTGTGTCGAGAAGTTGGAGGTCCATACAGTGGATTGTGGGCAAATGAACGACTGTGCCATCCTGCTGCCCAGCGAAGGTGAAAATCTCCTCAGTTTCAACAACCACTGCAGTAAGGAGCGGCTCCCCTTCGTGGTGTACGCAGATTTAGAGTGTATCATCGAGGAAACGGAGGACAATCGAAAGAGTGATAATAAATTACACAAGTACCAGCATCATAAAGTGCACAGCATAGCATATTATATGCATTGCTCGTACGATACATCGCTATCGACGTATCGATGTCGCCGCGACGCGGATTGTGTTTCATGGTTCGTCAACGAATTGGAAACTTTTGCAAACTTCGCTAAACCCATCTTGACTAGTAATGTTCCCATGCTGGATTTAACCATCGAACAGTGGACCACATTTCGCGATGCTTCACATTGTCATATTTGCGAAGAACCATTCGAGGCTAGCGATGTACGAGTTCGCGATCACTGTCATCTCTCCGGACGGTTTAGAGGCCCAGCACATTCGGAGTGCAATTTAAATTATAAAAATGCGTTTTACATCCCCATAGTTTTCCATAATTTATCCGGCTACGATTCGCATTTCATTATCGAGGAAATAGCGACCGCTTTTGAAGGCAGCGTTGACGTGTTGCCCATAACTAAAGAAAAGTACATTTCATTCACAAAAAATGTCGAAGATACGGCTGATTCAGACTCGCGAAATTGTATTAAATTGCGATTCATCGATTCGTACAAATTTCTCAACACCAGTCTCGACAAATTAGCATCTTTTCTTAGCACAGATCAATTAAAAATTTTACGATCCCAATTTGAAACATTATCCGCCGATGATTTTAATTTATTGAGGCGAAAGGGTGTCTTTCCGTACGAATACCTTGATTGCGCGAACAAGCTGCAGGACCCATGCTTGCCACCGCGCGAATCATTCTACAGCTCGTTAACGGGTGAGACTGTATCCGAGAGCGATTACGCGCACGCCGAGACTGTCTGGCAACGTTTCGAGATTAGAACCTTGGGCGAATACAGCGATTTGTATTTGAAGACAGATGTCTTGTTATTGGCAGATATTTTTGAAAATTTTCGCGAAAGTTGTATCAAGAGCTATGGACTAGATTCAGCGCATTATTACACTTTACCTGGTTTCACGTGGGATGCTATGCTAAAACATACCAAAATTACGTTCGAATTGCTCACAGACGTCGATATGGTCATGTTTGTCGAACGCGGTATACGCGGTGGTTTAAGTCTATGTTCCGGAAGATACGCACATGCCAATAACAAGTACATGCCATCTTACGACGCATCGGAAGAGTCATCGTACTTGATGTACTTTGACGTGAACAATTTGTATGGATGGGCAATGTGTCAGCCTCTGCCGTACGCTAAATATAAATGGGTCGAAGATGTCGCAAATTTTAACGTGTCTTCAATCGCTGTCGATTCGTCCACGGGATACATTCTCGAGGTAGATCTAGAATATCCGCAACGTCTGCACAACATTCATGCCGATCTACCGTTCTGTCCGACGCGTGCCAAACCACCCGGCAGCAGACAGGACAAGTTATTCGCGACGGTATACGATAAGCAGCGTTACGTTATTCATTATCGCAACCTGCAGCAGTGCATGCGTCACCGTCTTCGTATTACAAAGATACACCGCGTGCCTCAATTCGTTCAATCACCCTGGCTCCGCGATTACATCGAACTCAGCACACGGTTTAGAACAAGGGCGACAAACGACTTTGAAAAAAATTTGTACAAATTAATGAACAACGCGGTATTCGGTAAAACAATGGAAAATGTGCGAAATCATGTGGATGTAAAACTCTTAACGCATTGGGATGGGCGATATGGCGCGGAGGCAATGATCGCGAAACCGAATTTCCATAGCCGAAGTGTTTTTTCGAAAAATTTAATAGCTGTTGAATTGCGAAAGCTCGAGGTGAAATTCAACAAACCGATATACGTGGGTATGTGCATTCTGGACATATCAAAAATTTGTTTGTACGAATTTCACCACGAGTACATATCGCCCAAGCATGGAACAAATTGTAAAATTCTATACACAGACACAGACAGCCTCATTTATCATATTCGATGCGACGATATCTATGAATCTATGAAGTACAATATCGACAGATTCGACACCAGCGATTATCCCATCGACAATGTATATAATATGCCGCGCTTAAATAAGAAGGTTCCAGGGCTGATGAAGGACGAAAATAACGGTGCGATAATGACCGAATTCGTAGGTCTTAGAGCGAAAATGTATGCACTTCGCGTAGACGGTAAAAAAGATACGAAGAAAGCGAAAGGCGTCAAGACCAACGTCATAGCCAGAACGATAACTTTCGACGACTACGCGCAGTGCTTGGAAAGGGAGATCGAAATGGTTCGCAGACAATCGTACATACGGTCTAAATTGCACAAAGTGTACACCATTTCGAAATCCAAAATCGCTCTAAGTCCGCACGATGACAAGCGATATATCGTACCCGATTCGACCGACACTCTGCCCTGGGGACATTATAATATACCCTTGTGAAATAGAAACTATTGTATTTATTGTATAATATTCTTCGCACATGTATGGAAAAAAATTATTTGCACATGTATATGTATCATTGTATTTATTGAATCATGTATTATTATTATTATTATTTTTTACAATACATTATTTTTATTTATCCAAGAATTGTGCGATTTATCAAAACCCAACCACTTGACGTACACCTTATCCCCCTTCCTACGTAAGACTTTTTCCACTAGATACACATCAGGATCGGTGACGCGTTGCAGCTCATGTTCGTAGAATCCTCCAGCAACAGGTTTTCCACAGGAATCGACGAGCAGATACGTCGCGGGATCAGTTGCTTGTACTTTGGCTATCTTAAACACCTCCGTTGTCCAATTCGGCGTATAGCCTTTATCGAAGATGGTTTTAAATTTGCTCACGCGAACAAACTCGCCCAACTTGAATCTCGCCGGAGCGGCGATCTTTACGTTGTTGTACACGGTGGCTAGCAGCTTGTCGGCGATCGCAGGGGTAACATCGCAAGGACGCATCTTGATGGTTCTATGTTTTCGCGCATTATACTCTGCGAGAAGACTTGGTAGCGCATCGGTCCATCTGTAGGTTCCATTGAGCGTAAACATTTTCCACATATTGTTCTTCAAAGGTCGATTGAAACGTTCCACGACGGAGGCCTTCATCACCGAATACGTCGAATAATGATTAATGTCATGCTTTGCCAATAGTTTCTGCATATCAGCGTTGTAAAATTCTTTTCCTTGATCGGTTTGCAAATTTTTCGGATATCGATCTCTAAATATCTTTGCAAACGCTTTAGTCACCTCAGCCCCACTTTTAGTCTTCAGCGGCATCGCCCAGGCATACTTGCTCAGCACATCGATGACGGTGAGTATGTAGTGGTGACCTTGGTTGAATCGTGAGTAAGGACGCATTTCTACAACGTCAGCTTGCCACAGATCGTCGTATCCGTGCACTATGACGCGCCTCCGCGGGAAATGTCTTCGAGCTGGAGCGTGCAATTCCTCAACGAGTTGTCGCTTCTTGCGACCATGGTTTTCTTTACTCTTGGATGTCGATAATGGTGGCATGTTTGATCGCAGAGGTGTCTTCGACACGAATGATGCGATAATTATCGTGTACGCGCATTATGTGCTCCCCATCGGTCGGAGGAAATTGTGGACAAGATCAACCGTCTCGCACGATTCTCCTTCGCAGCGTTGCTGTGGGATAGAATTCGACGCCTGTGATATCTTTTGAACGCTGTTTTGCAACGTGAGCATATCTCTCTGAAACACGACCAGCTTCCTCTCTAATTCTTCCTGTTGCTCTCTCAAAAGTTTAATGCTCTTTTCCATATACAGTTTATTGACAGCATCGGTGTCAGCCGTGGGTTGCGCTACCCGTCGTATCTTGCGTGATTTTGCATCACAGTCGACACCGGTCATGGAAAGAGCGTTATCTCGCATGTACTTTCGAAGCAAACCGTTCCATTTGTAGTAGTCCATTCCAGCTGTTCCACTCTTCTTGAGCGACACCCCAAATTTGTTGATCGGCATCTCGATGCATACAGTGCGCGTCATCGGTGTGCGGTTTAATTTATACAATGTGGCCCGCCTCGCGAAGTTTCTTCTCGATGGATGCGATTTCATTATCGAGACCCGTGTGACCTGCCGCGCGCGATGCAATGAGCAATTTAAGTCTATCGACCAGTTCGTTGGGATCGCCCCAGTGCACGTAATCGATTTTGTTATCGTTTACCGTCATGAGTCGTGGTGTCCTTAGACTTTTCCCTGCCCTTTTAGCCGATGAACTGGGGACTAGCGGTGCAATTACATGTTTGTACTTGTATCCCTTGTTGCTCATTATGCGATTGTGATCACCATGTTTGTGTCTGTGAGCGTTCGTCGCAAGTCAGTATACTTTTGTATTTTTGTTTATCGGCCTCGGTGTATACAGCATCATTTGGAAGTTTCTTGAAAATCAGTTCGTAAAGGCCGGGCGTTCCCTTGTATCTTACACCATCGATGAGTATATTATCATGCTTGTCGATATCGAAAACCTTATTCCCAAGCATCATCTTATTATCATCGGTAAAGTATACACCGTATACATAGTCTATGGTCTTATTTTTATCCCCACTTAGGATTATATCTATGTATTTTTGCCCCAGCGGACCGAAATAACTGCGAAGCGCTTCTTGTCCCTCGGATGTTCGAAGTTGTTGTCTAATAGATGTCACAAATGACTCATTGGGAGAAGTTTCGAAAACGTCATCATCATAATCATCATCATCATCATCATCATCGTCAATGGCTGAGGGCGATTGTACAGGAGGAATTGTATTTATTGGCGTGATAGGGACCGTAGGCTCGTTTAACGTAGTATTCCGTCGTTTCCGCTTCGATTGAACTGGTGTGGAGGTTACGAGTGATTTCCTCTTTCTCTTCAACGTCGACGTGTTCCCTTTCGGGCGAATTTTTGTTTCAGGCGTTAATGTTTCATTCTTTTCAACGTCACTGCTCACTGGTGATAATGTGTCTGATAATGTGTCTGCCTCTGTGGTATTTTTCACTATATGTTTCAAGGGTACGACGATAGGTTTAAAGTGTCCCTCCAACGCGATATCTTCCTCCATCTTGCCAGTCTTCAAAGCCAAGTGTTTCTTGCGAATGGCTGCACTAGTTTTTGCAATTTCCTTCGCTATCCTCTCGCGATCCTTAACCTCCAGACTATCGATATCAATCATCATCGTTGTACCGCAGACGTTGCTTTCTCATCGAAGTGTTGACAGCGATTGACCATCTCACGGTATGGCAAACTCGTTAAATCCCTTTCTATAACGTCCATTGGACATCGCGCTATCCTTGTCTATTACCACGAAACCATACTCTCGTTGCCAACAATTACGACACAACGCGCAGAAATCCTCGTATGACATATCGGTGTTTACCTGATCGTTGTACACATGTTTCAAGTTGGTACCATCCTGCTTGAGCAGAATCAACAGATTCGCATTGTCGCGTATAAGATGTTTGGGAATCTTTGCATACGTCTGACAGAGATAGAAGCAGTCAACGTTCGAGTGACGCCCCATTGCAAAGTACTCTCGTATCGTATTTTGCTTGTCACATGCCACGTCATCAAAGATAAAAATAGAATTCGGAAGCGATTCGCTCGGTGGGATGACATCACTGTTATTCGAAAACGTAAAGTAGCCAATTTCATCTATCGGAGTCAATAAATTCTCCAAATATTGATATTTCCGCTGTTGCAGCGACTTGGAATACACGTACACGTTCTCGAAGCGGACACCGTGTGGACTTTCCAACAAGCTCACCAACACGTTGGTTTTTCCACAATTCGATGAACCGCAAATAACACAGCGGATAGTGTTTGGTAGCATGCTACCGTGTCTACGCTTCGAATTCGGTAACATCATTTCCGATTTATCGTCAAAATTTGTCACGCGTATCCTTACAGGTTGTCGCACGAATCGCATCCTCGATGTGAACTGTGAAAACTGATTTTCGAAGCGACGACACCTCCTATTTATAGGTCCGCGCCGAAGCGAAAACACCTCAGTATTCAAAATGCTTCTGATCCTGTCGGATAATTGCGATATTCGAGACCTAACCTCTGAGCAGTTGAAATATATACCAAAGATTATTCTACTCAGAGAGTTTGAAAGACACATTGATCAGTTGTGGGACAGGCTCCCCGAGCATATAAAAGCCGATTCTGAGGTGCAGCAGTATCGTCGGTGCTTGGAACATTATAATCGCCCTTGGCAGCGAACGCATATCGACGGTCCAGCACCATTGATTAAAAACTGCAACGAATGTCGCCGACGAGAGTGAAGAAAGGTCGTGGTTTGTTAAATCGGGCGATAAACGCGCTACCTTTCGAATTGCATATTCCGGGATATCAGTTTTGTGGTCCAGGAACTCATCTGACAAAACGATTGGCTAGAGGGGATCAAGGTATCAATCCGTTGGACGCCGCGTGTCGCGAACACGATATTGCGTATACGCGTAGCAACGACCTCGACGAAAGGCACGTGGCAGATAACGTACTCGCTGACAAAGCGCGAAAACGCATCGTTGCGCGAGACTCGACTCTGGGTGAAAGAGGTGCTGCGACAGCTGTTTGGGCAGCTATGAAAGCCAAGACGAAAATCGGAATGGGGGTGAAAACAAAATCCCGCAAAACTACTACTACTACTACTACTACTACTACTACTACTACTACTACTACTACTACTACTACGAAGAGAGCATCGAAAAAAAAGCGGATTCTTCCGGTGGCAAAACGGGGTGGTATATTACCACTTCTCCCGCTGCTAGGTGTTCTCGGATCATTACCTGGTGGAGCGGCGAGGATAGCCAAGGTGGTAAACGATAGTAAGGCTGCGCAACATCAGCTGCAGGAAATGCAGCGTCATAATCGCTCCATGGAAGGTCGCGGACTTTATCTCACACCGTACAAGCGCGGACAGGGAATATCGAAATGAAAAAAAAAACGTCGAAAAGAAAATAAAAATGCCTGTGGGCATAACTACCGATGTGCAATTGGCTGAGTTGGCAAAACGTATGCATATTCCATTCTTTAGAGGTGTTTTTATGCGCAACGCGCTACCAGCTGGAGGAGTACGTCGAAACGAGAGCGGTATCGTAAATTTGGACAATGTCAAGGGGTCGGGAACTCATTGGGTAGCGTATGCGAAGAGAGGATGTCGACCTATATATTTCAATAGCTTTGGGAATCTTCGGCCGCCTAAGGAATTGGTACAATATCTGGACAAAGATGCTGTGAAAATCGAATACAATCGAACGGCTTATCAGAAGTACGATCAAAGCAATTGCCGGCAACTATGTCTACGCTTTCTACAAACGATCGGCACCAAATTTAAGGATTGACTTCCCACCACTCTGATTCAGTACTAATCGAGTCGTACAGCTTGGAATATGTCGCTAACATTCACTCTAACCGGCAACAGTAGCACCCTCGCGGTGAGCTACTTTCCACCCATAGATTTGAGCGACGATGATTACGAGCTTGGTCTAACAACCTTTGAAACTTATCATACAATACCGAACATCGACTCGAGCAACGATAAATTCTACTTCACCGCAAATTATGACATCAGCAACAGCATCTACACCACTCCTGAATACATTACGATTCCCCACGGCTCCTACGAACTAGACGCCATTGCCAAGTATTTGAGGCAGCGATTACTCGAGCGGTATCCTCAAAATCTCGACGGTACCGATGCTGACGATAGCGATGTGTATCCTATAGTGTTGCGTCCCAACAACAATACCATGAAAAGCGAGCTGTACTGCTCGTTCACCGTAGACTTTACGAAGCGCAATAACATTGGATCGTTACTGGGATTCTCGACGAATCGGGAGTTGGAACCAGGGCGGTGGCACGAATCAGACGATCCGATTAATATCATAAACGTGAACATTATTCGCGTAGAATGCAGCGCGACCGCTGCCGCGTACAACAATGGAAAGCGCGTACATACGTTACATGAATTTTCTCCGAGAGTCCCACCAGGATATAAGATATCGGAAACGCCCGCGCAGATCATTTACCTTCCAATCACCGCACGGATCGTTACGGATCTAACTATACGGGTTGTGGATCAAGACGGATGGCTGCTCGATTTTCACGGTGAAGAGATTACCATCAGATTGCACGTACGACGGCGACGACGATAATACGCATGGTGCGAACGAAAGAGATGCTTGTGTTGAACGACTCCAGACACTCGTTTCTTTCAAACCAAATTGTTTACAACAACAACAACAACAGCTCTGATCACGCTAAAAAGAAGAGACTCACTGCTGCGAACATTGCATTTTTGAAATCCTTGGGATTCATTGTGCGCAGTTAAGTTGAAAAATGGTTGACATTCTAAGCATTGGGGGGAAGCCGACGTTTGATGATCGCATCGTCAAGCTCGAGACTCACACATACAACCCATACGTCAACACAACGTTTGGGTACAGCGATGAGATAAGAATACCCATACAACAGCAGGATTTATACACATTGCCGTGTGAAAGTTTCCTCTACGTGGAGGGAAACTTGAAGATAAATAAGCCAAACGATACATTAACGGTGACATTGGGAAATAATTGCATGGCGTTCTTATTCGATGAGATTCGATACGAGCTGAATGGTGTGGAAATTGATCGCAACAGAAACGTTGGAATAACTAGCACGTTGAAAAACTATGTATCGCTGACATCTGGCGAAGACAAAAATATGGAGAATGCCGGATGGGGCTTGAAAAGTCGCGATGGGCTAAAAGTGAAAAATCATTTCAATTTTTGTATCCCACTGAAATATTGGCTGGGATTTTGCGAGGACTACAAACGCATTATTATTAATGCGCGTCACGAATTGATTTTAATACGATCGCGCAACGATAAGAATGTTCTAATTGGATCGCCGTTGTTGGAACCAGAAATTCAATTAGTTAAAGTACAATGGCGGATGCCTCATGTGACGCTGAACGACGTTAATAAGCTATCGTTGCTACGTACTTTGGACAGTGGACGAAACCTGAGCATTTGTTTTCAATCGTGGGATATGTACGAGTATCCTCTCTTACAGAGCACTACCAAGCACTCATGGGCCGTGAAGGCATCTGCACAGTTGGAGAAGCCGCGTGTCATTATCCTTGCTCTACAGACCGATCGAAAGAATGATATGTCCAAAGATGCTACTATGTTCGACAAATGCAAATTAACCAATGTAAAAGCTTTTCTCAACTCGGATTTTCACCCATATGATGACATGCAGGTGGACTTTGACATGGATAAGCATGCCATCTTGTTTCACATGTACACGCAATTCCGTAAATCATATTACAACTGTAACGATGGATTATTCACCGTGGCCAAATTTTTAGAATTTGGTCCCTTCGTGGTGATTGATTGTTCGCGACAAAATGAGTCGGTTAAAAGCGGTACCGTGGATGTGCGCATAGAATTCGAATGTAAAGAGAATGTACCGGCAAATACTACGGCCTATTGTCTGATTCTGCACGATCGGGTGGTTGAATACAATCCGCTGACAAACGTGGTGCGCAAAATGAATTAAATTGCCTGCCCTCTCCTGTGTTAAATTCGTACCAAAAGAAATGAAAGAGAATGCTTTACGAAAAAGACTGCATTCCCCCATCTGTCTTGGAAGCGAGCGGGCCTCTAAATTGTATCGATAATGTCCGTGCCAACATTTGTTGACCTGCAAGGGTTCATCGTCGATGGAAGATTTGTCGTCAAGGAAGTGGCTGTCCTGCGAAAGGGAACAATTCTCTCGCATTATATTTTTCGGAGTTCGATGCCGCAATATCTTCTTACGAAATCTGACAAATCAAGCATCCGGTGGTTGACGACGAAACATCATGGGCTACGCTGGGACGATGGAGAAGTTCCATACAGTATGGCTAAACAGCTAATTACGAAAGCTGTAGCTGATGCGATCGACGAAGAAGATGACACCTGCCATGTCGTGTACGTTAAAGGGCTGCAGAAATGCGAATGGCTTGCGGATTTCCTTGATGAAAGTACGAGAGCGGACGTGATCATCGAGACGCTGGACATTGACTACGAGGATATACAATCTCTAAATAAGCTAAATGTAGTTGATACTCTGCGATGTGGCAGACACGCAAAGCACTGTGCCTTGCAAAATGTATTTAAAATATTCAACTGGTGGACTAAACGCCAGAGAGAAATTCATAAATAAATATAATCATTTTTTAATGCGTATAATTTTCTTCACCCTCCCTAAACCAACTTCCTAAATATGATGTATGCTAGATTAAGACGATGGTTGCACTTATTTAGAAAATGGTTCGAAGAAGGGAAAGAAGATACGTGTGAATAAGGAGAGGATGGTCAGTGAAGAAGAAGAAGATAAGGACACGGAGGAGGAGGATGGTCAGCGAAAATGCAGCTGGAGCACAGGTGCCCTGTGACGAAGACAATGAAGAACAATGCCATCGTACTTTTGCAAAGCTAAGCACTTCTTGACTTCATGATAGGAGGGGGTTTTAGCATCCTAGAGCCCAGGAGATGCATCGAGACCAGTTGCATTCAAATCACAGTCGAAGTGACTGGCTATAACACCGTGTTTTTAAAAAAAAAAAAAAGTTTTACCAAAAAACAAAAATGGGCCTGGGAAGGATTGCGCCGGAGTGTGACCCTGAGGTATGTACTGAACAATATTCTTGATATTTATCGCGTTTAACCCTTTCGCTACGGCAGTGTGCTCCGCCGGAGTGACACCGCGCCGCCGGAGTAGCGGCACTGTACGGAGCACTGCGCCGCAAAAGTGTACATGTTGCGCGTAGGTAAACTGGTGTTTCTTGCCCCGATTGCTCCCAAACAATGTATATTTATATTACACTTGTTTAAAACAAATATAAACAAACCAGAGAATGAGACAAGTGTGATCGCTGTGCAGTATGCGTAAAAATAAAAAACATCGCGGATCTCATGGTCAAGTGGTATCACGATGTCGTCTATAGGCGACGCTCGTACACACAGGTCGTCGCGCGGATGTCGCCTATAGGCGACGCTCGTACACACAGGTCGTCGCGTGGATGTCGCCTATAGGCGACGCTCGTAGCGAAAGGGTTAATAGTTTAAACCAAGTGCTCTTAAATCAAGTGGTCGTGTCATTATTAAATCGTGGATTTCTATCTTCTAGCGATCGCCAACGCCATCACCTCCCCCGCCTCCGTCGCCGACGTGGTCGAGCGACTGGGGGCCCCCCCAGCCATCGCCATCGCCGCCGCCTACGCCGCCGCCTTCGCCGCCGCAGGTATGTAGTACTTTACATTTTGTGCGTTTAATATTTAGTAGCTTTGATGTGTCATTATTATTATTATTATTATTATTATTATTATTATTATTATTATTATTATTATTATTATTATTATATCAATGTGTGTGTGTGTGTTCTAGGACCTGCCCTATAGGATGCCCCAGCCGCTGAGGCGACCGTGGCCACAGTCCCCGTCGCCCCCACCGCCCCCCTCACCGCCCTCGCCGTCGCCGCCTCTAGTGGTGTGTAATACTTTGCATTGTTTTTGTGTATATGTTTCATATTTAATATATTTATTCATGTGCTTAATTATAATGATATGTGTGTATATGTTCTAGGACCTGCAACTGATCATACGTCCTGCAGTAATGGCTAGGCTGCGACGGCCTGGGGTGCCGCTGAGGCGAAGACCGGTAAGGCGACCGCGGGCCCCGTCGCCCCCCTGGATTGATGTCCGGGGACCACCACCGCCACACCCAGGGTGGGTTGGAAGGGCGATGGAGGAGGAGGAGGAGGAGGCGATGGAGGAGGAGGAGTGATAACTTTAATTTCTTTTTTTAATTCTTTTTTTACTATTATTCTTTTTCTATTTTTATAATTCGTTTCTAATATTATTATTATTATTATTATTAATCTTTTTCTATTTTTCTATTTTTATATTCTTTATTATATTCTTCATCATATTCTTCATTATATTCTTTATTCTTTATTATATATCATTTTAAACATATTTTATTTCTCAATTTTATTTACCCGTCCTCCTCCTTACCACCTAACTTTAAGATTTGCTGACGCTGCATAATTCTTTCTATGATTCGCGCTAATTCTGTTTCGTTTGAGCGTTCTTCGCGCCATCAAATGATATCATCCCGCGCGGCTGCTCCAGAGGAGTCGAATTATGCATGCTATCGCGCGATACGCGGCGACGTTAAATCGGAACGCTTTGAAATACTGTTAGCTTTAGAATGCATGCGATTCTATCCCCTATGTATTACTCTCTCTTTCCCTCCTAGAATTTTAATTTTAAAGTAATGCTCCGTCTCTTATGTAGTGGCGTCTCATTCCCTCCTAAAATATTAACTTTAAAGTAATGCTCCGTCTCTTTCCCTCGAACACGCGGTGTCGAAAAAAAAAACGCCGATCTTTCCCGACATTGTCCGAAATAATTTCTGAAAAATTATTGGTTTGGAAAAAAAGTTCCAGGACAGCTCCCACCCTAGATTAGGTTCGGGTGGGCCAAGTTCTGAGAGAGATTTTTTTCGGGGGTCAATGCCTCCCTCTGAAAAATGGGTCCGGTCGGGAGAGGTCTCCGCGGCGGCTCGGCCCGGACTGATCCCCTCCATCATCGCGGCTTCCCCCACTCCGCGGCGCGTGCGCGCGCAACCTGTCTTCCTCACCCCGCAGGCCCCGCGCCCATGTTTCCCTCCGCCGCGCTCCCCCGCGCGTCCTCACTTTCCCCCTGCCCCCGCGCTCCCCTCAGCACACCCGGGTTAGAAACCGCCTTGTATTACTACTACCACCACTCTCTTCCACACCCACTCACAGCCCTACTTCACCACCTAGCTCACCCTTCCTTCACTTCAGACACCCGCTCTCCTTTCGCACTACTGACACGCAAACGACCGGAAACGGAAGTCCCTCGATACTTTGATAACTACCAGCATTTCTCAGTCGTGGAACGTAGTCTTCTCTGTTGGGATCAGAGTATTTATTACAGAAGTATGCTAACTTCTGACATTCCTTGTGTTCACCGAAAACGTGACTCGGCACATTTGTCAAGTCTTGCTTCAAATTTTGAATTCGTTCCTCGAGTGGTATTTCTTCTCGCAACCGGTATTCCGCAGCTTTTTTATACCAGTACGCAGGCGGAGAGCATTACTCTGTACGACAGCTCTTAGATCTTAAATGCGGCCTTTTTTCCGATGTCGTTTATTCTTTTACTGAAATTGCGTAATAGGTGATTGGTGTATTCGATTTTTTGTACCCCGACCATATAATTTCCATATGGATTACTGTCCAATATCTTCTTGTACACACTGCTATCGCATCGGCAACTAATATATGGTATATTAGGCCGTGCATATCTATGCTGCAATTGAAGCCTTCGACAATAGCAGCACTCACCATGCCAGTTGAACTCTGATTACGACCCCAGTTCTTGAAGCAACGATGCTCGCGGGGTTTTTCCTTCCTCCTACCTGCTATTTGGCAAGTCATGCAGAATTTATTCTTCACGTTGATGTATAGCACTTTCTGCGTGTGGTATCCCACGATGACTCCTACGCCAGAATGAGAATTGTAATCTCCTCCGCGGTAGGACCTTTTCATCCAGCTGCCATCCGCGACAACTGGGATAAACGGTAGATTGGATTCTGCATGTACGTGGCTTCTTTGTATAGCTAATGCTTTTTCCTCATTTCCAGCATCTTCCATTTCGCGTTGTGCGGCCATTCCGAAGCCATCGATTATTTTAATCTGACACTTCTCGTATATCCTTTTCGTCATACAGGACACGTCCACGGCAGTTAGTATTTCTTCCAGTTGATTATATCCGCCGCCCGTCGTCATTGTTGCGGCGACAGCGGCGTGGTTGATATCTATAGTGGAATCACTCTCCCGAAGACAGGATATGCGCTTTGTGTATTTGCACATTTTGCACTCTACATAATACGCATTTTCTAATCCATACCGCTGACATCTAACTATTTCAAAATGTTCGATGCCACAGCCAATAGTCGAATGTTTTCCAAGATTTTTTATTTGTTCGAAAACATGCGGAAAATCAACGAAGTCTATTCCTTCTGAAATTTGATTTTTCGCTGCTCTGGTTCTGCATTCTCCACTACCCAGTAATCGGCATCATTTCCAACATCTTGATTCGTTTCTTCGCTGATGTCTCTTACGGAATGTATCTCATCCCTGTCTATGTCGAAATCTATTTCTTGTGCAATTTCTTCTTCGTTCGACTCGAAATGCACTTCTTCTACAATTTCCTCTTCGTTCGCATTGAAATGTATTTCTTCTTCAATATCTTCTGCGTCCGTATCGAAATGTACTTGTTCTACAATTCCTTCCATAATTGGAAAATCTTCAAAATTTCCTACGTCTTTTTCGTGTATTCTGCCCGTAGGGCAATCATCCGCAGCAGATGTGCGTGGAAGTGTTTCGTACGAGGTACCTGCACGAGTATCTGCTTCCGCCACGGAGCCCTGACCTACCGCGAGGCACGCTGCTCTTTTTGAAAACGGGACCGAAAGTTCTACGGGGACGTCGACGTTGTTCTTCATTGATCATTCAATGTGATCAACGTCTCGGTTACGTTTGTTTATTTTAGATAAAGCCAACCCTACACATCGGTGGGGATACCGATTGCATATTACCACGAGCGAAATCCACAAATTAGATCCATAGCGAGAAATCGAAATACCATCCCGTGACACCTCAATAAAAAAAATATACCGTTCTCTTGCAAAAAAAAACTAACATGACCTTGACATCGCTTCCAGTACCTCATTCATAAAAAAAATTGTACCATTATGTCCGATGGAACTGATACCAAACAGAAATATGTATATTAAGGATGTATTGGACCTATTTTCAAAATAATTCCAAGATGATGAAAATTTGTGAGATTGTTCTTTTTAACCTTCCTGATGTGCTCCAAAAATTTTAAACGAATTCACTAAACGGTTACTAAGTTATAACGATTTTAATTTTCACTGATTTTACACGTACTCTTATGGAAAGAGACGATCTTGACGAATAAATCAACTGAAAAAATGTTGAAGAAATTTTTTTGTACATGCAGTATACGGGTAGATGAAAATATCTGCCGAGTTTCGGAGAAATAAATTATAACTTGAGAAAATTGTGAATTCTGGGTATTTTCACTGCCAAGAGTTTAGCAAATAATGCTTGAGAAAGCATTTGTAAAGTGAAAAATACCTTCCCAGGATTAAAAATAAGACTCCAACTGTCGTTCGAATTCCTTACATATAGATCAGCGCTGACCAGCTCAGGGGCCCCTCACGCGCCTGCTTCCCCTTCCAATCTTTCTCTCGCACAGCGTGCCTTCCGTCGTCAAGGAGACCGCGCGACGCTAAGAAGGCTGTCCAGGGGGACCAAGCCGTCATTCAATGGCCGAAGTTCCCGTTTAGTTAGCGCCTTATCGGTAGGAGGCGCTACAAACTCTGCTTCACCTTTCGTAAGAGGGAAGCTTGGCCCCCCTGAGGCTGTCATGACGGGCTAGCCAGGCTAGCGTCTTCGCGGTTAGGGCAGAGGTGCAAGATGCGAAGATTTTCGACTGCATCGCCGCCTGCGGTGGAGTAAGGAAATCTTCGCATCTTGCACCTCTGCCCTAACCGCGAAGACGCTAGCCTGGCTAGCCCGTCATGACAGACTTCTTAGCGTCGCGCGGCAGAGGTGCAAGATGCGAAGATTTCCGACTGCATCGCCGCCTGGGGTGGAGTAAGGAAATCTTCGCATCTTGCACCTCTGGGTTAGGGGGGCCTCGAACGCTACACACGATGTACATATGTGTTAGTGCCGCGTCCGGCGAGCCGCCTGTCACTTGGATATGGGTTATTTCAGGTTAATTCGTTGACTTTCGTACCTATGTGTCAGGCTTGTTTATGATATTTCTAGTTTCAGAAATTTGCGGGAAGTAGTAGGATTGCCTGGATGCAACGCGCTAATACACATGTCGTATCGGGCGTCCGAGCTCGCTCGCGACGGACACGCTGGTCTGTCATAGTCGCCTCTTTAGCGTCGCGCGGTATCTCTGACAACGCGGACGAGAGTGGGAGAACCCCAATCTCCCGCGGGAGCGACCTTGAACAGCGCTGATATAGATTTACTATGCGTAAAACGTAGCTATTCAAGTATTTCAACTTTTGTCTGATATTGTACGTCCAATACATCCTTAAACAATTTTCACTTATTGGAGTAGTTGGTAAGTAATAAAAGGCGTCCCTCGGTTCGAAATTGAATTTGTACGATATAGGTATAGGTATTCAGCGAACAGCATTCTCCGATGCTCGCAGTTACTTTGTCGCTGTCAGTGTGTCGTAAAAGAAAAGGACAGAACGGGGGTCGTAGCAGCCGAGAAATAAAGCCAGCACCTCGATCTGCTAATACAGAGCCACAGCGTTATTGAGCGGAGGGGGTAAACCGACAGGGGTGGTAGTAATGTGTGCGTCAGCGATCGTCATCGCGTACGTGTTACCACTACTCCTGTAGGTGTTCCTCTCCGCTAAATAATCGATCCTGCATAATGTTGCTGACAACCCTGCAGATACGCAACAATTTTTCAATAACAATAACGGCTCAACTGTTTTACTTTTAATTTTTCTGCATAAACATTTCTTTCAAATATTCATAACATTTTCCTGATTATGATGAGAGCAAACATGATACAATGTCGACCATTTTTGGTCGAAACCGATATTACATCGTGTAACGTGTACGAGAAAATCTGTGTGAAGATATCTTTCTACGGAATAGAATTCTCTATTCGCGTAGTAGTATCCACAATTGCAGGGTACCTACTTGATATGCCGTAAACATTGCCCGGGCTGGGACAAAGGTTACCCGTGAAGCCTGGAGAATGTTTCGAAGACTGCGCTTTTCAATGAAAAAGTTTCGCTGAAAGTACACATGGACTAGGGTTGCCACCCGTAGGGTAGGGTGGGGCTAATAGTCCCGTTTTCCGTATAAACTTATGTAAAATTTAGTACTATCAATCTAGAGATATTTGGTGTTATTTTTTAAAAATTATAACTATCAGGCTTTACGTTCCCGAAGTTCATTTGATGATACTGTTATTTTTTGTTGAGTTATACCACAAAATGTTCGTCAATTCAAAATGGACTTCTTGCCCCACGCACGGGGCAAGAAGTACTTAATGTCTTTTCGTGTAATATTCAACTAAATAAGTAAAAAACTCTTTTTACATCAACAAATATTTATTAAACCAATTCTTTTTGGTATAGAATATTGGAAGGAAAGCGTGACTTCTTTAATAAAAAATAAAAATATACATCAGAGGCTCACTTTGAACTAAAAACTAAAAAAATCGCTCAACTAAAACAGAAACAGTATTTAAAGACTTTGAAAGATCATTTCTTTATACTTTGGCCATCTTGTTATGAAAACAAATAATAATATAATATATACAGGGTGTTACTCTACCTATAGTCAATATTTTGGGGGGTGATTCTACAGGCATATATAAGTCGAAAATCAAGAGTGACGAAATTGCGGTAAATGCTTCGTTTATTAATTATCGATGGTTAAAGATTGACGTCTGGATCGCCTGAATCAGCCTGAATGACGGCAACTCAACGCACAGCGGGCCGCGCGAGGCAGGCCAGCCAAGGGGCGTGCAGTGGCGGCGGATGCGTGACGGATTTGCCATGTAGAGCGCATACTTACTTACCTACCTCGCCGAAACTGTGACATACGATACTTGCAATAATTTATGAAAAGACGCAAACGTTGTTCGGCATTAAACCTGCCTACTCGTAAAAATCCACAAGGGCATATCAAAACCCGCCCAACGGGATTCTCAAGTAGAGAGGGTGAATGCCATTGCCTTTGAAAATATTGCCCTCAAAAATCATCCACACGGCCATCCCGTCCGCGATTGTTCACTTAATTACACACACGCACTACGATTAATTTTCTCGCGAGTGTACATGTCTTCGCGCACTGCGATTGTCCCGTCCGCGATTGTTCACTTAATTACACACACGCACCACGATTAATTTTCTCGCGAGTGTACATGTCTTCACGCAGCAGGATTTTTCACTTAATTACACACACGCACCAAGATTAGTTTTCTCGCGAATGTCCATGTCTTCACGCACCGCGATTGTCCGGTCCGCGATTGTTCACTTAATTACACACACGCACCACGATTAATTTTCTCGCGAGTGTACATGTCTTCGCGCACTGCGATTGTCCCGTCCGCGATTGTTCACTTAATTACACACACGCACCACGATTAGTTTTCTCGCGAATGTCCATGTCTTCACGCACCGCGATTGCAGCCTGTGGTCGCGTTGACGACAGTCGTCAAACTGAGGAGACCTTGGCCAAATCCCTGCGCGAAGGACACGAACAACGTTACGAATAAACAACCTACATACAATGTATCGCTACACCTTCGCCGAGTGGCTCAAGCGATGATACACAGCTTATGCAATAAATTAAATTCTTTATTCTTCATGGATTCGGTAGGTATGGCAGTGACACCAATGGATTCTCTATGTTTTTCCATAAGGAATCGATCGACGCCACTTTCGCAAAGATCTGATGAGAAATGCAGAATACAGTAAAGTCTCGTTAGCCGTTCGATTTACTGTACACGATACTGACTTTTCGCTATCCCCACCACTTTTCTCTCACTCTTGTCCGGTAAAGGCGAAAGCGAGATGGAACGAGAGCGAGCGAAGGCACTGAAAGCGAGCGTGGAAAGTTACGAGACAGACGACGCGTTGATGTTTTGTCTCGCTCCGTCTTTCGGACGCCACAACACTCCGTCCTTTGCGTGCGTGACGGGCGTGCGCGAAGGTCGCAAGCGGTTACGGTGACAACGAGAACCGTTTCGCAAAATCTTGACGCAGGCCCGGCTCAAGTCTTTTTTGCACCGTAGGCGAACTTCTCAAATTGCGCCCTTTATTATAATACATTTATTTGAGATTATTTATGACTTTACTCTGCAAAATTAGGCAACTGCTAGGGCGTAAGGTGGACAAGAGGTGCAAAATGGTATTTTCATCGCTGGCGTTGCTGAAAATAAATTTTTAAATAAAATACTACACATTGTACTACAACGGTTTTAAACTACGAATAAAAATTGAGAGTAAGGACATCAATAAACTGAAATAAATGTACAATAATAAAGGGCTCAATTTGACAAGTTCGCCTATGGCGCAAGAAAGACTGGAGCCGTGCGTGGTTATCTGACCGCCGCGCGCATGCGACAAGCAGTTACGATTACATGGGAGCGCTCGCGTCTGTCGCGCACGCCGGTCGCGCACGCAGTCTTCCATCTCGCTCCCCCCTTCGGCCAGAAAGAAGCGAGAAACTCACACCCGGAATTAGGGTTTTGTCACGATACGTGCTCAATGTCAGTCCTGCCCAGCGAGCGGCTAACGAGACTTTACTGTAATTTCAGATTCGTCGCTTTCTAGTGCGCAACATTGTATGGCCCCCTGATCTCGAGCGTCGCGGTCGGAGGCCACGAAACTCAGCGCGGAACGGTCTCGTCGGGGGCATTGACTGGCCGTGCGAAACAGCTGTGATTCTCTAGCACAGGCACACGCGGGCCTCATGTAAAATTAGCTTCGTTAAAAGTAATCCGATTTACATTACATTTGGTATGATTTTCATCGGAAAAACATAGGGAATCCATTGGTGTCACTGCCATACCTATCGATTCCATGAAGAATAAAGAATTTAATTTATCGCATAAGCTGTCTATCATCGCCCGAGCGACTCGGAGATAGTGTAGCGATACATTGTATGTAGGTTGTTTATTCGTAACGTTGTTCGTGTCCTTCGCGCAGGGATTTGGCCAAGGTCTCCTCAGTTTGACGACTGTCGTCAACGCGAGCACAGACTGCAATCGCGGTGCGTGAAGACATGGACATTCGCGAGAAAACTAATCGTGGTGCGTGTGTGTAATTAAGTGAACAATCGCGGACCGGACAATCGCGGTGCGTGAAGACATGGACATTCGCGAGAAAACTAATCTTGGTGCGTGTGTGTAATTAAGTGAACAATCGTGGTGCGTGAAGACATGTACACCCGCGAGAAAACTAATCGTGGTGCATGTGTGTAATTAAGTGAACAATCGCGGACCGGACAATCGCGGTGCTTTGGATGGCCGTGTGGGTGATTTTTGACAGTTCAAGTTCCAGGCGCGAGCGTCACGTGGGACATAGAGAGGAACAAGAATCTACGAAAGCTCGTGGAGCAGATGAAAGAAGAGGATTCTGCATGGTTCCAGACGGACGCCGATCTCCGTGGTTTGCCCACAGAGGGACACACCCGTTGTATAATGTGGGCTTTTAGCCATGATTTTAACAAACTGAAAAAACTGGTGCCTACATTGGCCGAGAAGTTGTAATATTAAGCATTCGTGCGTATGTAAATGCCAGTTCCTTACCATTGCGTTGTACGTACAAGGGAATTTCAGTTATGTTTCTGTTTAAACAGGCGTTGTCAACGATGATATGATTAATAAAAGTAAGTTATTTTTCCGTACGCAGGTAAAGTGGATTATGCAATCGTTTGAACTTGAAACGTTCGATTTGTCGATAGCGGTTCGATACCTCGCGCCTGTCGCGACATCCGACGGCTACTCCGAAAGTTCCAGTACTACGGCCGCCATGTTTGCTTTAGTTGTCGCGGAGCAGCGGAAGATGGCGCGAGTTGCCAAAGTTTTTCGACCGCGGAACGCTGGATCGATAGTTTTTATTATTGCTGGTGCGCGGCTGGCGAGGGTGGGTAGCTTCAGGTCCGGTTTTGAGGTTAGGGTTAGTGACTCGGTGACACTGGGAAACGGCGGTACGGCGGTTACGGGTTGCGGTGCGTGCGCGGTGACATAAGGGAAAGACGGGATCGTCTGAGCGTTGCGTTTCGCACGGCCGGCGTGACAAGAGGAACGTCCATGCGAGTTCGGAAGCTGGACGACGCGGATCGGTCGCAGGATCGCGAGAAGATTCGCCCGGCGAGAATACGTTCGCGAGGGAATGGCACGCGCAATCGCCACCGATCTGTTTAAATCCTCTGGAACAACGGAATCTACGCACGGCTTTAGGCCGTCTAAAAATAGCCCTCGCTTCCATCGAGGTTCGTAGACCTTTACGTTCCTCGAACGCGAAGGTGGAGGCGAGCCAAGGTCCGTCTGTGCGTCTCTCGAGATCAATTGACCAGGGATCGCGGTGCAACACGTGACATAACGACGGAACGATCGATCGTTAACACAGTCGTCGTTGAGTTCTCGTAAACTCGACAAGTGGAGTTTTGCCGCGAGCGGAGGAATCGCTCGCTGGCGTGGAGGATTGAAGAAATCGAAAGCCGAGAAGCGGGTAACGGAATAGAGGAGGCCCGGCACGACACGGCCCCTCCTCCCTCTGCACTCTGTCGGACGACGAAGCTCCCGAGGAAACCGAACCGAACGGAAAGATGGACACGAAGCAATCGGGTAGTGAGCGGATAGTTTGTCTTACGATGGATAAACGAGAAACGAGGTGAAGTGAAGATGTCACAAACGGCGGATGCTGAGAGTGAAGCAGGCTCCATCTGCGACGAGGAACGCGTCAGGAAACTGTTCCAAGCATGCGACGGCGACGGAGATGGTTTCATCGACAGGTGAGTCGACCAAACCTAGCTTTTCAACTTTCCAACTATATACATATTTACATATTACTTCAAACAACGTGCCATCTTTTCGTTGTTTCCTGTACAATTACGTTGCTCTCAAGCTAATCGTTACGCGTCTATAAGCATTGAATCACGATACGTCCGATCAATGATTCAACGCGAACACTTTAGTCGCACGAATACTCTGTCGATAGACCGGAATGTTTCCGTTCAACTTTGCCCATTGTGCAGCATAAAGACCCTAATTGACATCTTCCATGACGTTAAACTGGCGATACACCCCTCGGGCGCTGACACAGTTTAAAAGTTGGAATAACAAATGTGGTAAATGCACTCGAGGTAGTATCTCTGCGTTTACGAGCGTGGCGAGAAATTCCCGCCGCATAAACTCGTCCGCAAGTAAAGTTGATCAACGGAGTTGTTCGTCGCGCGGCTTTTAATTACTAGCCCGATTAATTAGCCGGTCTGAATACATCGCGCTGCAAATTAACCTCGGCTTTGGGTTCGGGGGTCTGTTCTGTATACTTTTTCTCTTCTTCTCCCCTCTGATACCGTCGGATGAATAAACTTGGAAGATAATGCGAGCAGGCATGGGATGCGAGCAGTGCGAATCACGTAGTCACCGGTGCGTTTCCATTAAACGCGTAACCGTTCCTCTCTGTTCCACGTCCGTGGCTCGTTCCCCCGTTCTTCGTAGCCCCCGCTGTTCGTTGCTCCCGCTGCGACCTACTCTATTCAGCTGTTTTTCGCGAAAATTAGCCGTCGATTCGCCGGGCTGCTATCCACGCTCGCATTCTTCCCCGGCTGAAGCCAGCGAGCTGCTACGCCAAAGCGCGGCTCGGCGCGTTCGCGACAAAAGCCTTCCGAGCTTTTCCGAGCCGGGGTTAGAAACCTCGTCCCAGATGTTTCGCTTCCTTCTGCCGTACCCCCCTGCACGAATTACCCATTTGGTATATACGTTACGCGATGAATCCTATTCCAAGGAAACTGTTTCGCCTGCTCAAAGCGACGCGACGATGGATACCTATCTCGAGGAATAGTATACTTTTGGCCTGCGTGTACGATATGCATGTGTGTAGTAGAGGTTCGGGGAGAGGTAAAGTTTGTTCGAGTCCACGGCACTCTGTGCTTCTCCGACTACCACGTATAGAAGGATTAGTTTGGATTTGGATGCATTCTGGATGCAAGTAACGCGTGGCGCAAAGGCTTTCTGTAATTCGAGAGGCTCGTGGGATTCGAGTCACACCGCTGCCAGCAGATGAAAATGAAAATGAGAAAGGCGGGAGGAGGAGTAGAGGAAGACGGGAAAGTAGAAAGAGCGGAGCATTTTCACGTCTGGCTCTGCGCGTAAAACTCGCCGTTTCCAGCTACCCTCGGAAAGATCGCTCTCGGTCTCCAACACTTTCTCACTCTTCTTCCACTTGTACCTACTACTTCTAAATTCTAAATGCTCCCCCGGAACGTTTCTCCCCCTTGTCTTGCCCCGTGATTACCGCTGCTCCCTTCTCCGCTTTGATATATTGCAGAAATAGGCAATAGGAATACGAATTCCTTCCCTCTGTTCTCTCTCTCTCTCTCTCTCTCGCTTCAGCTCTCTCCTCGACTTGTTTCGGTGAATCAGTTTCACGGATCGATAGCCTGCGAGATTATTACTCGCGCCGAGCTGCGGAAAATTACACGCGAGATTGCGAGCGAAGACGTGCATGGGCCAACGGATCATCGAATCGAATTCGACCACGATTTTTAATCCTTTGGAAAACCGATAGTTTTCGCTCGTTCGATGCTTGACCGAGCATGATGCACGCTACGTGCGAGAAAACTTGTGGGCAGATACAAGCAAGGGAAGGACTGGCATTAGGGCCGTTAAGCGAGAACTCAGAAGAGCGAAATTTCCCTTTCTTTCGGTAGTTCATTATTGTCCACGTTTCGCAACCTCGTTAATCGCAAGCTGGCGAGATTCGCGTGGTCCCGAGCACCGCCTTACGTCTCGTTGCTTTCGTAAGCTTCCGTATCCCGTATCTCTGCGCAGCGACGCAACGCGAGGCGATCTCGGCACCCTTTTCGAAACTCGTGCACTACTTGGTGTGCATCCAGCCGGATGCAAGCTCGCAGAATTACGAACGGAACCGAACAACCGCTCAAGTGCATGCTTACGCGACTTGCCTCTGCGTCTTGCTTCACTCACTCCTCCATCGACTTCCCTTTCCACCCCTCTTTTTCCTATATTTAGGTACTTCCACTCCTTACTTCAATCTTTCTTCAAAACCCTTACTCTACCTTTACTTCGTCTTTATCATTGTGTCGTACATCTCTCCTCTAAATTGTTATTGTTTTTGCCATCGGGCATTTCTGAATTGGCCATTGCTTTTTGTCTTGCTAAACCCGTCTAATAATAAATAATAAATAAATAATAAATCTTTATCTTTCTCTCCAAACTATTTTGAACCTATTACATTGGTTCCTTCATTATCGTACCATTGTCCTCGCGATCACGTCCAGCGCCATCTCGCTGTAATTGTTCTTTATAATTGTCGTTAGTCTGTGTCCACGGGGACTTTGTACAAGGCCAATAAATCCATCCACCTGACTCTCTTTCTCTACTCCTTTGCCTTCCTCCCTCTGGTCCAACCTTGCATTTACCGTTCCTCTCGCTCTCCCTCCCCCTTTTGTCGTTGCGGGTCCTCCATCTCTAGCCTGCTCTTACCTTCTCTGTTTCGTTGCTGGGGTGCGACGGACGCGAAGGCAGTTTCGTATAAATACCCCGTAGTCGGGATGCTAGCGCACGTACCCGGGGCTAAGATCAAACGAGCCAGGCTCGTTCGATGAAAGAAGAAGCGAAAAAGGGGTAAAGCTTGTTACGGAGAACGAAATCGTCGAGGCGAAGCGAGGCGAGGCGAAGCGCGATTAAGTAACGAAAGGCGTCGCGTAATGCCAGATTGAGGGGTATTTGCTCGCGTGACTAGGCGGTTTATCGCGGCATTGTTTGCCACGGATTTTAAATCGAATAATAACAGAGTCACGCCCGCAATCGTTTGTCTCGTAATTGGACAAAGTCCGCTGTAGGAAGCTGGGCTCCTTTTTTGTCCTCGAGCTATTCGAGCCCTCGCGCATCGATCCGCTCAAGCTGTTCAATTCCCCTTCGCTGCACAGACTTTTAATCGTAAATCGTAATACGCGACTGCATCGAGTACAGCTCTATGCAATTAAAAGCTACGCTGGTCCAAGATTCAAGAATCTTTGAACGCAGTTCAATGAAACGTTTGCGAGCCAAACCTTACCATAGAACACTCTCCAAGTCTCTACGATACCCTAGGGTTGCAAGAAGGGTGATCGCGTTTTATGGCAAGTGAGTCACACCGCCGCGGCGCGACCCCCTTTCGTTTCCCTACCACGATTACTCCGGCGTTTTACGCGGAATCGGTTGCGCTTCCACATCTCTTCTCCTCCTTTCCAACGAAATCACATTCGGTCGCTGGAACAAGAAACACTTGGAAATTTATGTGATAAACCCAAGGTCCGCGCGAGGCGAGCAGCGCGCATATAATTCAACGTCCAAGCCTCGAGTTTCTTCGGCTCGATTCCCATTTTTGTCCAGGCTAGAAACACCCTTCGACATCCCTCGAGAAGCGATAATTAAACATCAGAGATAACAGCGTCCAGAATGATTTACCAAGTCGGAGATCAATGCTAGATAGTATTCCTCTTCCTGCGCGAGCAACTTCTTCCGCTTTACCCCATAGCTTTCATTGCGTCCAAGGCTGTAAATATCTAAGCCGGACACCGGCAAAAGTCGTGGCCTTTTCGTTATTATAATTTAAGGATCCCTTCGACCTCTGACACTCGATTAACCGCGCAATACAGGCGGGGATTCCTGCGGACCGGTGCAGGCTGTTCGCCTGCTGACTCACCTGCACGGATATTCTTGACCTGCCCGAACGTCTGCACATAACTACCACATACCTGGGTACTTAGTTGCATCGAGAAACTCATTCCGAACGAATTCCACGCCAAGGTCATCGTCCTCCTCTCCTTGAAAAAAGTAGATCGAACGGTTTCTAGCCATTGGGGGCTGAATTCAGTCATTTAAGGTCATTAAATATTAAGTGAAGTTGAAAAAATTCGTGACTCGCTCCGTTAACTGGTTAATCAATAATTATCGAGCTCCCCTAGTCCGACATCCCCCGTCAGTTAATTACAATACTCGCCGCACTCACGCTCCATCCACCGAGTGGATTTTTGGCCGGCGTGCGAGTCCTCCGAAACGTGGGTGACTCTCGTAATTTCGTTAGGCGTCCCGCAGCCTGTCCAGGGATCTCGTTTATCCGGATCCACCTCGATTCTCGCGTGATAAATTTGAAAATCGCACGGCGACTAGTTATCGTTATTTACGCCTCTCCGTGCACACCCTCTCTTTCCTCCGTAAATCGCCAATTGCCGTAGTTTTTTGCTCCCCCGCTCGAGAGGGTAGCTTCCTGCGCGACGGACACCCGATGGAACAACGTCCGTGCAGATGGCAATTTTCATCGGCTGGAAGTTAATGGTGATCGAAGATAGAGGGAACAGGCGTGGCTCGGAAAGAGGGAACTTAACGCGCGATAAAGCATCCATCGAGCGCGACAGTGTGAAAAAATCCCGGAAACAGACGTCGACGAGTATCGAGTCGTTAGCGCCTGGAACGAGTATCGGGAAATCCCGTTGGGCGGGTTTTGATATGCCCTTGTGGATTTTTACGAGTAGGCAGGTTTAATGCCGAACAACGTTTGCGTCTTTTCATAAATTATTGCAAGTATCGTATGTCACAGTTTCGGCGAGGTAGGTAAGTAAGTATGCGCTCTACATGGCAAATCCGTCACGCATCCGCCGCCACTGCACGCCCCTTGGCTGGCCTGCCTCGCGCGGCCCGCTGTGCGTCGAGTTGCCGTCATTCAGGCTGATTCAGGCGATCCAGACGTCAATCTTTAACCATCGATAATTAATAAACGAAGCATTTACCGCAATTTCGTCACTCTTGATTTTCGACTTATATATGCCTGTAGAATCACCCCCCAAAATATTGACTATAGGTAGAGTAACACCCTGTACATATATATATACATATATATATTTTCAGTCTGAGGGACTTTTTGCCCAATGGTACTTCTATAGTTTATGCGATATTTACGGTAGAAAATATTAACATTAACAAATAAACAATATCATGTACAGATTACTAAAGGAACATAGAATCTTAACGTACTTACCCAATACGCTGATAAACTTTGGTTTACTTCGTACAAAACAATAAAGACGACGTATTTATTTAACTTTTTAACACGTATAATACCAAAGACGTCGTGTAATCCAAACGAACGACCAGAAACGACTGGCGACTGTGTGGTTACCTCCGTTTCTTCTCGCCTTTTACATAGTATACTGCGAAATTCGATACATTGTTTAGGAACAGAGATTTTGCATTCCGGACTTTTTACCCGCCGGACTTTTAGCCCCACCCTACCATACTTTAAAATAAAGTATCTTAGGTTATTATAGGTAAATGTACTCTGTACTTTCGAATAACAATAAAGTACACGAAAATACTTTATTTCACAATTAATGATATTATGGGGAAACGTAACGCAATATTATTATATTCTATCTGTTTCCGCGACTTCTGC
The DNA here is from genome assembly GCA_929113495.1 of Andrena minutula. Taxonomy (NCBI): domain Eukaryota; kingdom Metazoa; phylum Arthropoda; class Insecta; order Hymenoptera; family Andrenidae; genus Andrena; species Andrena minutula. The sequence goes on along the minus strand of OV815993.1, from coordinate 44,561,252 downwards.
ATTTACTGAGAGAGTTTTTTCTGTCATAAATGTGAAGTGGCGCTATGAAAGAAACAAGGCCTCTCTCAATCTAATAAAAAATGAATTATTTATATATTTCAATATGAATATTGAGTGCAATGATGCCATTGAGACATTTCAAAATAATAAAAATTTACTTTGTAATGCTAAAAACAATAGAAAATATGTTTGGAAGAAATAAAAACTAATAAGATTAAAATGTACTTTTAATTTGTTGAGAGTACTTTTTTGTATACGTCACGAAAGCAAATCTACGTTATTTTTGTGTAAAAAAGGTGGCAACCCTATCATGGACGTATATATTGCGGACAAAATTCTACAGAAGAAAAAGCACTGTGTATTTCGTATTCAACAAGTAACTACATATGCTGAACATCGAATCGCAAATCATCGATGACTGTTGCTAATTTACATTATCTTCTACATCACATAAAAAAAATCTAAAGTGTATGTTATATCCATCCGAAACTACGTACAACGATTGAAATAGTCGCAACTGCATTATAAAGGAAGCATACCTCACGAAACGCGTATAGTTTGAACATTTTATGCTAGTAAAACGCATATAATTTGTATAACATATACAGGGTGTCCCAGAATTGATGTACATCACGGAGCATGCAATATCCTGATGGAAATATAAAGTTGGATTAAAATTTCGACCGTAAATCTTTCAAATATTAAAACTTTAGATATCGGCGCACTGATTCGCTCAGTATTAAAGGAATAAAAGCTATTTTGCAAGTCAAACAAATAAAATTTCCGACGTTTCGGTCATAATTTTGACCATTTTCAAGGAAAGAATAATTAAATTGAAAACTGCACTGCTTTTAAATAGCACGTATTCATGCGTGCCAACGAACGAGTCGGTTGGAGAAAGACTGAAGTAAACATATAACTGTAGGCAGGAACAACTAGAGGATAAGCTCAAATGTGAACTAAATAAAAACACTGGAGGGGTAACAGTCAACCGCCAGGACCATTTGAAGAGCAAAAATGTAAATAATCTCTAAAACAAACTGCCAATGCAACAATCTTTCTTGTTGATATGGTATAGAACCAATAAATAAATCTCTCGAGTATAAACACGCGCTCGAATTTCAAAACAAAAGCACGCGTCGACGTATTCCATGCGAGAGACAGTGGGCTTGAAGTCCGATTGGCCCTAATCTAACCAATCTGCTCTGCATCCCTCCCAAACGGCCACTGTTCTGAAGAGGCCCTCTTCACAGCAGTATCTCCTCCCCAAGGCCCACCTTCTCTCGCACGGAATACGTCGACGCGTGCTTTTGTTTTGAAATTCGAGCGCGTGTTTATACTCGAGAGATAAGGGATCCGTCTTTAATTGGAAGGTAGGACGAAGCAGGCCGGACTACGTGCAGTCAGCGAACTACATTCTCTCTTTCTTCCTGTGTCTCTTCGCAAGCCGTATTGATGTTAAATAATACTTTTTAATTGCTAGTTCCCAAAAATTAATCAGGCTGTTCGGCCAGAGCATTTCGCTAGGGTCGCGGTAGACAACGGTTTCCTACAGTTTTGGGTAATTTATGGTTTAGTTGGTTCCGCCTCGTAGCAGACGTGAACTCAGCGTATCGGAAAAGGGAAACAGGAAACAGGATTTTCTTCTTTATAGCAACTCGAAGACTTTCTGTTTCTCTTCTCTTCGGACCCTTTCGAACCAAAACACGTGGTGTCTACTGCCTACCTCGAAGCAATGGGCACATTGGCAGTAAAAGGACGGAACGCGGACCTTTGTAAAAGAGCACGATAGCCCGTTCGTCGCACTTCTGCCCAGCACATGTGTTTCGAAAATGTGCTGGCTTCTTTCTACCTGAAGCCTCTTGGCGTGGTGGGGTTCAACTCATAATGGAACGAGAGAAACTATTTTGGGGTAGAAGAAGTCGCTTGGAAAAGATCTTGTCAGTCAGAAAGCAATCACGTCGCAGAAATGTTCACTGCTCGAGAGTATTACGCGATGTTCTGGGTGTACCCTCCGAACAACGGGGACGCAAGTGCTGCAGCGTGAGAATGTGCGCGAGAATACTCACGGCTCCGAACGCCAAGTAAAAATTCATTTCCATCAATTTTTATAACGTAGAAAGAACACATTCTAATAATACATTAAATGATCAGTGTTAGTAGGCGTACAGTGAAGTGACTTCGGTACATGTGCGGCCCGGACGCACTTGACGTTTCGACCCTTAACTTTGGATGGTGTCGTGTACCTGAAATCAGCTGTGCACTCGGCGCGTCTGTCGATGACCAGGATCGGTTCAGTGACCTAATGACACAGGTTTTCAAGCTGCAGGTGAATTTCCGAACGGGTGAGTTTTAATTACAGGCTATGGTTTATTTCCGGCGATAACTCTCCAAATTTCCGTACGCAAATTTTTCTTCCCAGTTTTTAAACGGACTTATTCATTATCAACAACCAGTGTTGGCCGTTATTGAACTACGGATTTTTGTCACAATAACGAACTACGATCACTTTTCACTCGTTTCATGTTGCCTTACCTTTTCGTGTGTACGTTATTAGAAATGGAAATTTACATGTTCTTTATCCTCTCACTCCAAATAATTAGTATTTTCGATTCTGCTAAAAAAAAAAACAACTGTGTATTCGTCCTTCTACGTTACATATGATTTTCATCCATTCATCCTTCATTCATTATTCACTTTAAATGGCAAACAAACCATGGCAAAAGGTTAGATTTTTTTGTTACGTTTTTCATTTGCCATTCTACGCAATTTCCTGCGATGCATGCCGCCTTGCTTGTTCGTAGCGCGGGAGCTCCAGCGGAAAGCTCGCGCTCTGATTGGTCGGGGTTTTTTCTTAATATCTCGAAAACGAAACCCCGGATCCCAAAACGGTTAAGGACTTTTCGATGTCTTTTCCCATCAGGATATTGCATGCTCCGCGATGTACATCAATTCTGGGACACCCTATATAACGAAATTATTTCTTAATATAAGGGTTTTGTGCATATATTTTACGGCTTTGCTAGAATTTTCCGAGTTTTATGTTTCAAGTCTCATAACGATCCGTTAATATGTATGTGTGCTTTATTGGTTCCCCTTAGGGTTACAAATCTCCTTTACATTTTCCTTACCCTAAACTTATCCTATTTTTCTTATCCTCTATCTTAATCCTCTACTTTCCTCTCGCTCGCCTCGCCCACGCTCGCCTCGCTCGCATTCTCCTCGCTCTCCCTCTCCGCACTCTCGCCTGTCGCTTTCCCCCCTCCCTCCCCTCGCCTACTCCTTTCCCTTCTATCCCACGCCAGTCTCATTCGCCTCTTAGCTCTACGCCTTTTCATTTCTCGCCTCCTCCCTTCTCCTCCGCCTTCGACTTCCATTTCCTCTCTTTCACTCCATTCCTCCTTTCATTCACCAGTTCCTTTCTCCCTCCCTCCTTCCCTCCCCTTTCTCCCCGGATCCTCCCTCCCCCTCCCCTCTCATTTCCTCTATCCTCTTCATCCATTCCTCTCCCTTACCTCCTTCCTCTTCCCTTGCACATCTCTCCAACACGTGTTCCCACGTCTCCTCTTCCCCCCTACATATCCTGCATCTCCTCTCCTCTTCCTTCTCCCAGTATCTCCCCCCCCCCCTCATTTCGTTCCCCAGCCTAAACCTCGCTACCCTCCTGTACCTCTCTTCGCTCCATCCGGCTGCCAGGTACTTCGGTATCCCCCTTGCCACTATCTCCCTATACCACCTATTATACTTTGACTCCTTTATTTTTTCCCTTCTCTCCTCTGCCTGTCTCCTACTGTCTTCCTTCTCCATCTCTTCGTACCCCCCTCTTTCCCTTTCCCTTTCATTTCCTTCACTTCCTCCTCCCTCCAACCTAAACTCCTTTCTCTCTATTTCCCACCTTGACAGCTCCCTCCCCTCCTCCCTCTCCCTCTCCTTTACCTCTTTCAGACATAGTCTGGCCAACTCCCCTCCCTCTCCCCTGCTCAGCCTCTCCTCGTACCTCCACGCCCTTCCCCCCGCCCACATCCTCAGTTTTTCCCTCTTCGTCTCTTCCCTCACCATATATCCTGGCGTCCTCCAGTCTACCCCCAGCGACCACCTTATGTACCTTTCCTGTACCCTCTCTACCTCCTCCCTTTCCTTCCATCCCCATACCTCCGCCCCATACCCGAATACTGTCCACACCAGCGCATCAAACAGCCACATCCTCTTTCCCCAATCCTTTCCAAACTTCCTTTTCCCGATTCCCCAGACCTGTCTCATTACTACCCCTGCCTTTTTTACCCTGTCCTGTATGTGTGCCTCCTGTCCCCCGTTTTTCTTAAACACATACCCCAAATACTTAAACTCCTTTACCTCCTCAATCTCCTTTCCTTTCCACTTCCAATCCACCTTTCTGTCCCTCCCTCCCCCTTTTCTAAATCTTACCACCTTTGTCTTCCCCACGTTAACCTCTAAGTTTTTTCCTTCCAGGTACCTTTCTAACCGCCTAATCATGCTCTCCATCTCTTCTTCTTTTCCCGCCAGCAACACCAGATCGTCCGCATATGCCAGGGAGCATATCCTCCTGCCTCCTACTCTCACCCCTCCCCAATTTCCTTTCCCTAGCTCCTCCTCCACATCCGCTATCAGCAGGTTAAATAGGATGGGGCTTAGCGGGCACCCTTGCCTTAGACCTTTCGACGTCCAGAATTCTTCCCCTATCTCCCCTCCCACCTTTACTTTGCTGGTTGTCTCCCTATATATTTCCTTAACCCTCTCCCTCAGCCCCTCCCTTACCCCTCTCTTCTCCATTGCCTCCCATAATTTCCTCCTGTCTACCGTGTCGAATGCAGCCTTCAGGTCCACAAACAGCGCTACAAGTTTGCCCTTTCCCCTTCTTGACTGCTTCCCTATCATGTGGTTTAGCACATAGATTTGGTCCACTGTCCCTCTCCCTCTCCTGAACCCTGCCTGGTTTTCCGGGATCATCCCCTTGCCTTCCACCTCCTGCTCCAGTCTCTCTCTCAGCACCGCTGTGTACACCTTGTACAGTGTCGGCATGAGTGTTACTCCCCTGTAGTCCTGTACCCCTATCCCCCTTCCCTTCTTCACCAGTGGTGCTATTAACCCCTCCTTCCACTCCTGCGGCCATCCTTCTCCTTCCCATACCCTCCTGCAGATCTCCCATGCTGCCTCTACCCCCTTCTCTCCGCCAAATTTCCAGGCCTCGTTTGGTATCTCGTCCCCTCCCATCGCCTTTCCCTCCTTCAGTCTCCCCAACACCTTTCTTATTTCCTCTTTGCTTATTCCTTCTTCCTCTCCCTTTCTCCTATTTCCCTCCCCTCCCATCCTTACTCTGTTTTCCACTCCCCCTAGCAACCCCATAAAATATTCCTTCCATTCCTCTTTCTTTATCTTTTCTTCCACCCGCTTCCTTCTTTTCCTCCCCCTGTTCACTATCTCCCATACTTTGGTCTCTGTTTTCGCTTCCGCCACCTCCCTTATCAGCCTCTCCCTCTCTTCCCCTTTTTTCCTCTCGCACAGTTCTTTGTACTCTCTCCTTTTCCTTTTGTACTCTTCCCTCGTTCCCTCCCCCTTTCTCCATCTCCTTAGCTCTCTTCTCACCTGCCTCTTCGTTTCCGTGGTTTCTCCGTCCCACCACCCCTCTTTCCGCTTCGTCTCCTTTTCCCCCGTCTCCTCCCCTTTCCTCATCACCTCCTTGATCTTTTCTACCATCTTACTCACCGCCTCCTGTATCCCTTCCCCTTCTATGCTCACTCCTTCCATCCCCCTCCTATACTCCTCTTTCATCCTTGCCGACCACCGCCCTCCTCCTACCTTTTTCTCCCTCCTGTTTCCTTTCCTCTCCCCCACTCCTCCCTCCCTCATCGTCACCACCATCGGGTGGTGATCTGACTCCACTCTGTCCCCTATCTCCATCCTTTCCACCCCCCTTCTCGTCCCCTCATCCCCTAACACGTAGTCGATCACCGTTGTCCCTCTTCCCCCCGTGTAAGTATATTCCCCCTCTTCGTCCCCTTCTATGTTCCCGTTTAAGATTTCCCACCCCGTCTCTTCCATTAGTTTTATTAGGCTTCTTCCATCCCTATTTATCTTCTTGTCTTTCGACCTTCTTCCCCCTCCCTCCTCCTCTTCCTCACCTCCCTCTATCCTTCCGCCCAGCATTCCTGTCCTCGCGTTGAAGTCCCCTCCTATTATCGTCCTCTCTCCCTCTTTCTGTCCCTCCATCCATCCTCTGACCCTTTCTAGCTTCCTCTCCATGTCCCCGTTCACGTATACCGCCACCACCGTCCATTCCTCCTCCCCCGCCTTTATTCTTTCCACCAAAATTCCCTCTTCTTCTCCCTGATCTCGTCCCTGACCTACTTCCATCTCTTCCCTCACCCCTATCACTATGCCCCCCATCGCTCTCCCCTTCTTATTCCTTCTCTTGGCCCACTGCGTCTTCCACCTGTATCCCGTCGGCAGCCTGTGTTTAATCCTGCTCCATCCCTTCTCTTCTATCCATGTCTCCAAAAGCACTATTACTTCCCATTCCCCTATCCCCTTCCAAAATTCCTGCTCCTTGTTTGTTACCCCTGCGACATTCCAGAATGCTATCCTCCAACTTTTCTTTTCTTCCGGTCGTTCTAACGCTCCCCTTTTCTCTCCCTCCCCCCTTGGTTTTTTGCCCCTTCAGCTCCCTGCCTCCCTTCTGTCTTTCCCCCCTCTTGCCTTCCCCTTTCTCCTTCTCGCCCCTCTTTTGTTCCCCCTTCTGCCCTTCCCCTCTCCTTCCCTCTCCAATCTCTTAGTACCTCCCCCTGCTCATCCCAGTACCATGTTTTCCCCTCTATCTCTATCTTCCCGTACTTTACTCTCACTCTATTCCCTTTACTTTCCTCCTCCTCTCCTATCTCCCTTAGCAGCCACTGCATCTTTCTTTCTTTCCATGTCAGGTCGTCTCCTATCCTTTCCTTTCTCCCTTTTAGTTTTCCTTTGTTCTTCATTATTTCCCTCTTCACTTCCATGCTCTCCAATCTCACCTCCAGCATCGCTTCCTCCCTCCCTTGCCCTCTTCCTCTGAGCTCCCTCACTCCCTCTATTCTCCCTTGTATCCCTAGCACGTCTAGCACTTCCTTTGCCTTCCTCATCGCCGTTCCCTCCCTGCTTACCCCTTTGATTATAATGTTCTTCCTTCTCTCTTCTCTCTCTTTCCTTTCAAGTTTTCTTTCCACCCCCTTTACCCTTGTTTCCCAATCTTCCCGACCTGCGTCTTTCCCCGTCCCTTCTCCTCCCCTTCCTTCTCCTACTCCCTCCTCTTTTTTTCTCCTCAATTCAAGATTCTCCAGCCTCTTCTCCATTTCCTTAATTTTTTCCTCCTCTCTCTCTACCTCCTCTAGTCTTTTTTCCACCTTTTCTATTCTATTTCCCAACTCTTTCTTCTCTCTTCTCCACTTCTCATCCCAATCTTCCATTTTCTCTCTCAGTATCGCCATATCTTCCCTCGCCTCTCTCCCTTGTTCCTTCACCTCCTTCAGACCATTTCGCATCTCTGCCCTCATTTCCATTATTAGCCTCTCTATACCTCCCCCCTCTCCATTTCCCTCTGGCGATCTTCCTACCTTCCTACTCTTTTGGAACACTTCTGTTTCTCTCTCTTCCCCATGACTCTGTTCCTCTTTCTCTCTCTTTCTCTTCCACAGTTCCGTAATTTCCCCTACGCTTCCTCCACTCATGCTCCTTTCCCTTGCCAGTCTCTCTGCATTCGTTTTCCTACCTCTCTTTTTCGCCTCTTCTTCCTTTTCATCAACCTTCCTCTCTGTTTCTACCCTTTCTTTCCCTTTTACCTCTCTCTTTTCTCCCTCTTTCCCTTCCATCCTATCTTCTTTACCTTCTGCCTATTATCTCTTCTCTCACTCCCTACTTTATCTACTGTCTCCGCTATTCGTTATTTCCTTTCTTCACCGCCCGGTGTCTCTCTCTTCCCTCTTTCTCCACTTTCCCGCCTTTTCCTATCCCGCTCTATCCTTTCCTCCTTACCCTAACCTCAACACTCGCGTGCTTCCACTCTGTTTTCCTCTTCTCTCTCACTTCCCTTTTCCTCGCCCTATCTCTCCCTTCACTCCCCGCTCCCTCTTCTTCCTCTACACCCACTTTTCACTCCCTACCCGCCCTACTAGCACCTTATCTCACTTCTGTCTCACGCTCGGCTCACTCACACGTCACGCTCCTTACAGACCGGAAATGGAAGTCCCACGATCCGTTAATATTTACTCAAGTTATCGCAATTTATATTAAAAAGATATTGACTTTGGTTGAAGAAATTTATTTGGTTTATAATTTTTACCTCGAATACTAATGATTCGATGAAGAAAGTGTAAAAAGAAAAAATGTGTGACGTGACGAGCTTCACAACACCATATTTTTTAAAATCCAGTTTAACCAAATTTAATTTTCCAAATTTGTTTAACGTTGGGACAATACTTTTTCGCAATTTCGAGCGCTATAGCGCTATAGTCCCCTTATTGTATCCGAGCCTTCAATTACAGATTTTTGAAACTTGATAACTTCATAATTACAAATTTTGGAAATGTTTGAATTTCAACGCTTTCGAAATTGGAAATTCAAGCATTTAGAAACATGAAGATTTTCCTCCTGCGCTAAATCTTGGCTAAAGAAAGCCTATATTACACCCGAATGTACCAAATTGATAAACGTTTACTCTTCTACTGCACTTGCAAATCTATTTCAATAGTTTCACTGTTTCTTCGATTCGCTTTTAAATAGCAAGCAATGCAGCAACGCAGACTCTGGAGGGAGAAAAGGAACGAACTCCGTCGTGGGGACGGAGTCCTTCAACGAGCGGACGGGCTCCGTCGCGACGGAGCACAGTGGGGTATTTGGCTCCGAAACTCGGACATGGCTATTTTAAAATCTTCAAACTGCCATAACTTTGTTAAAAGTTGTCCAAAGTTGATGAAACAAAAACCATTTTAAAGTTTAAACTTTCTACTTTTCGACTCATTAAATCAATTTTATCGAATTCGGTATGCAGGGGGTGAAATCAGCCCTTAAAGGGGAATGTGCTAAACTATAAAAGTTTCTTGATGTTTGTCAAGTGCTACGGAGTGCAAACAATATTTTTGTAATTTGTATGTATAGGGGAGACCGGGGCTGGTAGACCAATTTTTCAGTTTTTGATTTTTAAGAAATTATGTGGACGAAATATCATTAAACCGGTTACTATATTTGATAGGGCGTACATTTGGCTATCTGATAAAATTATTAATGTTGACTCAATGTGACAACATTTAAGGCATTTTAATGTTTTTCTAACACCTTACATGCTAGTCAACCAGCCCCGTGGTCGGGATTGGTAGACTAACAGTACGGGGTAGGTTGACTATAGGTGCAATCAGTGAAGAAAATGTTGTTAGCAACTTATCTGTGTGGTAATAAAATAGCACAATGTCATAATAGTTGTTTCATTATAAAATATTTATTACTTTTTAATAATAAATAACAATTTACACCTTTATAGTCGCAATAAATTTTATATCTAGTATTATAAAAATATTCGCCATTTTCTATCAACTAATTACTGTCTTCACAATCTGATGTGCAATTTTTGCACCCGTAGAAAAGTACATTTCCTTTTACGCATCTCGAGTGCCCCACATCTGGCAAGAAATACCCTGAACCCATTCTTCTCCAAAAATACTTTTTGAATAAAATTCAGTGCATTCAATGCACATTGTATCGTCTGCACCATCAGAGGAGTAATTAGTGTCTTGTGTCTTCATTTTCTTTGTCTGACCAGCTTAGCCATGTAACACCGAACGTTATTAGTCAACCAGCCCCGAACGATCATTTTGACTTCAATACTCTATATAACCTTCAATTATTTATGTAAAATCAAAAACACAGTCTCAGTAAGTCGTTTAATAAACAAACTTTAAAATAGTCTCTCCGCATTTATTCTACTGTAAATACATAGAGCGTGGAAACATAAAATCTGTAAGAAAATATATTTACTTACATAGCCAATTTTTCGAAAAACGCTGGTAACTGCCAAACGACGTGTAATGCCGGTATCGGAAATAAATAAATGACATAGTAGAAATGACTTGTTTCTACAGAAAATCGCTCGGCAGTAGAGCACACGTCAGTGGAAAGTTATTAACAATTAGTCAACCTACCCCTGGGGCCAACCAGCCCCGGTCTCCCCTACTATCGGAAAGTATGATCCTTTGCCTTTACGACAAGCTGAACCTCGTTAAAAAAAGACGTTTTGTTTAACAAAGATACAGCCATTTAATAAAACTTCCATTTTTTAAACGTTTTGTGTACGGTACAGATATGTATATGATATAATATACAGGGTGTCCCAAAAATGTCGGAATTCCTTGGAAGGGGTAATTCAGGGGGTGATTTGAAACAACTTTTTCCTTAGCGAAAATATTGTCCGAAGCTTCGTTAAGGAGATATTAACAAAAAACCCCGACCAATCAGAGCGCGCGCCTTCCGCTCGATCTCTCGTGGTAGCGTTGGCTACGCGATAGGCGACCGCGCTTGTACTACGAACGTACGAACAAGTAAGTTAGCATGCATCGAAGGAAACCGCGTTACACTTTTTTTTTAAAGCAGAATCTTAAATAAGAATCATTTGAAGTGACAAGAAGTACGCAAATTTCGTTTTTAAATAAGGCATAAACGAAAAGGTAATGTAACAGAAAATGTACGACATGTGATCGTAATTCGCTATTGAGGTAAAAATCCGTAGTTTAATAATGGCCATCACAACTAAAATTAAAAAATAATATTAGGTGTATGAATAAATTCTTTCCGACTGGATTTACATAACCAGTACAAAGCTACTGAATTTCTATCGCGGTGGTATTCATAAGCTGCCAGAAAAATGGCAAAAAGTAATTAACAATAATGGAAATTATTTCGATGATTGAGTTGTTTTCATATTTTTTAAATCGAACTATTATTGTACCCTAAAATCGAAAAGAATTTATTTCTACACCTAATAATCACCAATAAATCAAATAAAACTCACCCATTCGGACATTCCTTTCCTTCCTTTTCGGAAACCTATGTCACTGGGTCACTGTACCGATCCTGATTTATAGTAGGGTAGCGCCCAGTGCTCCTGGGGGGTGCGTTACTGGAAATGTAATACGGGCACTACCCCGTTCCTCGAGAGGATAAAATTCTTTTAATTTCTCTATATAAGGCTCGTGTTCTAGTCGTTTAAGTTCCGCAATTCTATCTTTCTTTCACTGTATTCCGTACAGACATGTGAGCGTGTGTGTAAGTGAACGTGTGTGTAAGTGTATGCACATGGTCGTAGGTGATGGGGTGCCTGAGTGTGAGTGTGGGCGGGGGTCCAGGAGGGAGGGCTCCAGGGTTACGGAATGCGTCGTCTGACTCGCTTGGGTTACGTATGGGAGATATCATGAAAGGTGAATGGCTGTGGCTTTGTCCAGAATGGGGTAGATATTGTCAGATCACGGGGACGGTTACGCAGACTTATTATCTAATATAATTGAACTTAACGGGGAACACCTGGACTGACCTATGGCCGTTTGCATTTTGGTACCTTTATCCTTATAATTATGCTCCTTATGCTCCATGTGCTTCTCGAACCGGGAGAGAGTCGGTGGTGGGATTCGCGGGGGCCAGCAGTGATTGGAGAATTCGTGGACACTTGATACTGTATTATGGGAACCGGATTATTGTCCTTTTTTTTTGTAGCATTATGTATCACATTAGGTAGACTCATCGGCAGGAATTCACAGGAGGGGGCGGGTCGGTGACTCGGTGCCCCCTTCCTGCTGGCCCCTGGGAGCTCCATTTCAATCACGGATCATGGGTTGCAATTTGAGACCCAGTCCTTGTAGTTGTCATATCCTGGAGCATGTTTCTTGTACTTCAAACTCCACTCCTCACGGGCGGGTGAGAGGGATGGGTTCCGATGGTCCTGGCGCTTGGGCGCTTGGGTCCAATATCTATCGAGTGGGCGTTATGGTGTAGGGCCGGCTTCGCCCTTCTGGACTTTTAAGACTTTTAGGACTACGGTTGACAAGTCGACGACATTGGTGCCGCTGGACGGCGGACCACTAGCTTCAATGAATAAATGGCAGGACTCATCCCACAAGAAGTGTGCGGGGAAAGGGGAGGTAACGGCCGAAGGTAGGATAGTTGTAGATATGTGTAGTACAGAGGGGCTTGTCTGACGTAAGGCGCCCCGAGGCATTATTTCCTTTCCAGCTGTGTCTGTGTCTGATCAACAATGTGATGGGGTAGTGAGAACAGTGGGGAGGGGCGGGAAAGAAGAGGTAATATACAGTGGTGTAATGCAAGCAGGAGACTTGATGGGGTAATCGGAATATGATCATATGATCATATGATCTAAAGACACTTACATATACAGGGTGTTACTCTACCTATAGTCAATACTTTGGGGGTGATTCTACAGGCATATATAAGTCGAAAATCAAGAGTGACAAAATTGCGGTAAATGCTTCGTTTATTAATTATCGATGGTTAAAGATTGACGTCTGGATCGCCTGAATCAGCCTGAATGACGGCAACTCGACGGACAGCGGGCCGCGCGAGGCAGGCCAGCCAAGGGGCGTGCAGTGGCGGCGGATGCGTCACGGATTTGCCATGTAGAGCGCATACTTACTTACCTCGCGAAACTGTGACATACGATACTTGCGATAATTTATGAAAAGACGCAAACGTTGTTCGGCATTAGTAGTAATACTAGGCCGGTTCTAACGCAAATTTGAGTTTGAAGGCCATGTCCCCCTCCCCTCCCCAACCTTGAAACTCAAATTTGAGTTTCAAAGTCGGCGGAAAAAAATTTTCCGCGGGCGGCGCGTGACCGGGCGGCGCGTGGCCGGGGCGGCGGCGGATGACGTCATCGAGATCGGGCGGCGGCGGATGACGTCATCGAGATGGCGGAATGGTGGGGGTTATAGCGCGAGGACCGATATCAAATCAATCGATAACCGAAACGATACCGAAACCGCCGCATCGAGGAGGAGAGCCTGACTGTCGGTAAAGAAGGAAATATTAATTTAAGATATTAATATAAATGAAAAAACAGAATATATGCAACGGGGCTCGAACCCAAGACCTCCGCGGTACGAGTCAGCCGCCTAACCAACTCCCCCAACGTCGGCTCTCTAACATCAGTCTTTAATGAATGGTACATATACTAAGCATCGTCAAGCATTCGTTTTTCATCGGATAACGTCGGGGAAGATCGGCTTTTTTTAAAACACCGCCTCTTCGGATGGATTGGAAAGAGACAGAGCATTACTTTAAAGTTAAAATTCTAGGAGGGAAAGAGACACCACTACCTAAGAGACGGAGCATACATTTTAAAGCTAAAATTCTGGGGGAGGGAAAGAGACAGCAATACTTGGTGGTACAATCGCATCTTATTCTAAAGCCAACAGTATTATGCGTTCCGATTTAACGTCGCAGCGTATCGCGCGATTTCGCTTAATTCGACTCCTCTGGAGCGGCCGTGCAGGGTGATGTCACTTGGCAGCGTGAATCATAGAAAGAATTATGCAGCGTCAGCAAATCTTAAAGTTAGGTGGCAAGGAGGATGATGGGTAAATAAAATTGAGAAATTATATACGTTTATGATATATATTGTTACAAATCATAAAATTAAAAGAATATAATTTAACATTTTTTAGTACGAGCATCATCGACAATATGATTGAGAGTACAATCACATTTTATTCTAAAGCTAACAGTATTCTAAAGCGTTCCGATTTAACGTCGCAGCGTCTCGCGTGATCGTATGTAACTTGAGTCCCCTGGAGCAGCCGTGCAGGGTGACGACATTTGACAGCGCGAAGAACGCTCGAATCATAGAAAGAATTATGTGGTGTCAGCAGAAATTTTTTTCCATACCAATATGTGATCGAAATTTTTTCCCCAACACAGAGAAATAATAATTTTTTAATTACCGATATATAACGAACTATTATGTAGCAAACAGACATATTTTTTTCCGAACCATTATGTAGCCAGCATTCTAAAGCTAACAAGTTTTTAAAGCGTTCTGATTTAACGTTGCAGCGTATCGCACGATCGTGTGTAATTTGACTCCTCTGGAGCAGCCGCGCGGGATGATATCATTTGGCAGCGAGATGATGGGAAGGAGGATGATGGGTGAATAAAATTAAGAAATAATATAGAATAATACAAGCACAAATATAAAAATATAAAATACAATACAATACAATATGAAAAACAATCTAAGAATAAAAGGAAATAAAATAATAAAATAAAAGAAAATAAATTAATGAAATAAAAAAAGAAAAATATAAAAATAGAATATAAATAGAATATAAAAATAAAAAATATAAGAATAATAATAATAATTTAATTTATTATCCACTTTTGTGTTACAATTTAACGATCATATACTCTTTCCATTTCATTCCCGTGATTGTGTCAATGTAAGTCCTACCGTTCTAATGTAACCTGCTGAGTCATAACAATTTTTTCTATTTTACAAGTGTTTCCTAATCTATTTTATGTTGCATAATCTTCTTTTATCATTTTCCTGTTCTTCCCATCTATTCCTTCTCCCCATTATCTTCCGTAGAATAGCCAAGTTTTTCCCTTCTCCTCTAATTACCTCTTTCCAATTCCTCCCACTCTCTCCACTTACTTCACATGCATCTCCACTTACTCCACTTACTTCAATCACATGTTTCACTGTTTCTCCCTCTTTCTTACAAAGCCTACATAGCCTTTCTTCGTTCATTAGCCAATATTTGCATCCCCTTGTTTCACTATCCTTTATGAATCTTCCTATCCTTTCTAATTCTCCTCTCCTTTTTTCTTTTTTTTCACCCATAATTATTTTGGCTTATTTCCTGGATTCCTTGTCACCTTCCTTCATTCTCTTAGGAACTTTGACTCTTTTATTTTCATCTCTCTTTCTTGTTCTTGAATGTATTTACTTATCTGCTATATTTTGGTTCACACCTCTTCACCTTCTTTTTCTTTTCCATTCTTCACTTGACCATCCTCTCCATTCCAAGAATTTGATTCTTATTCTTTCCCTTGTCGTTACTTCATTTCCTCTCATTAATAATTACCCACGTTCTTCCTATCCTTCTTCCGATTTTATTAACCTCTCTTCACAGCAGGGATCGAAAAAGTTCTCGGACCCTCGTTTTTTAAAAATTCTGTTAGAACTTATTTGTTTCGATTCGGGAAATATATGTTTCTGTGGAATTTTTAATGAAACAAATGCTACCTTCAGGAACTTCTTTAAAAAGTGTTCTCATGGAACAGATATTTTAGAACCTATATAATAAAAGTTCCATGGAAAAAAGTTACATTAGAACATTTATTAAAAAAGTTTTCAAAAGATAAAGAAAAGTACTCAAATATTAGGTACATTATAACGATTCTAAAACATCTACGTAGGTAAGTATTACATATAAATAACACATTCAAAATATCAATTTAACTGTATGAATTATTTAATATTCTTGTAGTACTATCCATTGAATAGTATTTAGTGTTTGTTACAACGATTGAGAACTTTTTTAATATCGGTAAACAAAATATCTGTTCCTGTTATACAGAAATTTTTTATTCTTATATTTTATAAGTTCCATTCCAACTAGAACTTTTATTTTCAAGAACTTTTATTTTATCGGTTCTTCTGAGAACTTATAATGTGAGAACATTTTCAAAAAAAGTTCCGCGGCATTTGTTTTAAATGGAACCTATTGAAAAGTTTCAGAACTTTTTCGATCCCTGCTTCACAGTTCATTTCCCTTACTCACATTTGTAATTTCTTTCTCTTCATGTTTCTTTTAACAGCCAGTATGTAGGTGTTGATCTCTCCAATTTCATTATCCACCGTATGTATTCCGCCTGCAATTTTTCTATTTCGTCATACCATCTCCATCCCCATATCTCTGTTCCATACGCCACGGTGCTTCTAACTAGCGCATCATACAGTTTCGTTCTTCTTTCAAAGTCATCTCTGAATAATCTTTCTCCAATCCCCCACATACTTTTCCTACTGTCATATCCGCTTTCCTAACTACCTTCTTAATATGCTCCCTCTCCCTCTCCCTCTCCCTCTCCCTCTCCCTCTCCCTCTCCCTCTCCCTCTCCCTCTCCCTCTCCCTCTCCCTCTCCCTCTCCCTCTCCCTCTCCCTCTCCCTCTCCCTCTCCCTCTCCCTCTCCCTCTCCCTCTCCCTCTCCCTCTCCCTCTCCCTCTCCCTCTCCCTCTCCCTCTCCCTCTCCCTCTCCCTCTCCCTCTCCCTCTCCCTCTCCCTCTCCCTCTCCCTCTCCCTCTCCCTCTCCCTCTCCCTCTCCCTCTCCCTCTCCCTCTCCCTCTCCCTCTCCCTCTCCCTCTCCCTCTCCCTCTCCCTCTCCCTCTCCCTCTCCCTCTCCCTCTCCCTCTCCCTCTCCCTCTCCCTCTCCCTCTCCCTCTCCCTCTCCCTCTCCCTCTCCCTCTCCCTCTCCCTCTCCCTCTCCCTCTCCCTCTCCCTCTCCCTCTCCCTCTCCCTCTCCCTCTCCCTCTCCCTCTCCCTCTCCCTCTCCCTCTCCCTCTCCCTCTCCCTCTCCCTCTCCCTCTCCCTCTCCCTCTCCCTCTCCCTCTCCCTCTCCCTCTCCCTCTCCCTCTCCCTCTCCCTCTCCCTCTCCCTCTCCCTCTCCCTCTCCCTCTCCCTCTCCCTCTCCCTCTCCCTCTCCCTCTCCCTCTCCCTCTCCCTCTCCCTCTCCCTCTCCCTCTCCCTCTCCCTCTCCCTCTCCCTCTCCCTCTCCCTCTCCCTCTCCCTCTCCCTCTCCCTCTCCCTCTCCCTCTCCCTCTCCCTCTCCCTCTCCCTCTCCCTCTCCCTCTCCCTCTCCCTCTCCCTCTTGTAATGAACTGGTTAGAGCACTTGTTTTGATGCATACAAAATACAAAAGTAAGTTTGTAAACACCGTGATACTTTCCGCGGCCGTTGCCCGTGATCAGCTCTTGCGGCAGCTCGTTTGGATTTATGGATCTTCGTAGCCGTAGGATTGACACAACAAATCTAAGCGTGATTTAAAGCAACACTGTTTATTCAGTGTAAAGCACTGGTAATACGTGACACGATAAGCAATTGCACATAATGGTTATGATAATGAATTAAGAGTGTGAATATGAGACACATGTATATAAGGCAAACATAGAACTGAGTAAAGCATAAAGATTTGCAACCCTAGCAATATGAGCAATGAACGTTAGCAAAAGTAATATAATACATTAACAAGAATTAATGATTCACAGTAATATATATGAATAAGAAAATTAATAAGAATAGCAATACACAATATATGATGATGGTGATGTACAAAGGTATTAAAGATAATAATAATCTCTTACAATGCTTGATGGTTGAAGATGATTGAGTTTGGTTAAATAGAAATGCTTGCAAACAGATGGTGTAGAAACGTTTTTGGGAAAAAACGATAATACCGTTCGTAAACAACGAATTCTCGCTTGGCTATGAGCCCGCTTTTGTCCCGATGCACGAGAAAAGTATGACACCAATATAACAATTAGAAAGTATTACTCACAATCCATACGCCTCGTGGAGAGACGCAGGAAGAAAAGGGGTAGTCCGATGACGGCGCGTGGTTCCGCCTGCGTCGTCCTTCTGTCAAATTAAACACGGATCCCTTATCTCTCGAGTATAAACACGCGTTCGATTTTCAAAACAAAAGCACGCGTTGCCGTATTCCGTGCGAGAAAAGGTGGGCCTCGGGGAGGAGATAAAGCTGTCAAGAGGGCCTCTTCAAGACACCGGCCGTTTGGGAGGGATGCAGGGCAGATTGGTTAGATTAGGGCCAATCGGACTTCAAGCCCACCGTCTCTCGCACGGAATACGTCGACGCGTGCTTCTGTTTTGGAATTCGAGCGTGTGTTTATACTCGAGAGATAAAGGATCCGTCTCCAATTTGAAGGAAAGACGGCGTAGGTGGAGTCATGCGCTGTGACTACCTTTTTTCTTCCTGTGTCCCTGCACAAAACGTATTGCCCCTCCCCCTCCCCAACTGTAACGAAAAAGGATAGACAAATTATTCACTAAAATAGAGATTTAAAGTCTATCCTATGGTAAATGGCCTCTCTAATTTCATAATGACTACAAGAGGATCCCTGATTCAAAGTATTTTGTTCAGCGCTGCGTTTAATTGTGAATCGGTATTTCCGTCAACCAGGATATGTAAATACAAATAACAGTATTTCATTCCCCCTTGTAAACCACCTCAGAAGTCCGCACATCTGCATTGCGTGGCCAAGCCGACCTGTAATCGGCTTCGAATGAGGTAAGTCATAAGATCATAAAGACCTGACCGTTTTAAGGGACTCTAAGGTCGGATACGCGACTTTGGCCGCTCGTGCTGAACGGTCTAGGGCAGCGCTGCACAAGGAGCTGTTTTCGGCGCCTAGCGGCGAGCAACCCGCCTTTCCTATTGCTAAGGTTAGAATCGGTGAGGAGAACTGCAGCAGTGTATGTGCGTGTTCGTAGGCTCGTAGCATAGGGATATATGACTGGGTTCCTTGTGGGGCCAGCATGAAAATGTGTGTTTTTTTACGCCTGCTGAGCGGGAGCAGAATGACTAATTTCAAACGTATTCGCGTAAAGTCTATCTCCCAAGGGAAAAAGACTTAACTCGCATGCGTATTCGCAATTTCTTACTTTCCTCCCAAAGAAACTGGAGTTTGACGTTACCTTATGGTATGAAGATGCAGTTGTTCGACTAATCGTTATCGATTCGTTGGAAAATAAATACACGTATTTATTAATTTTGACAGAATAGAAAAGCAATCGAACATGCATATTTTTTGCGAATCGCTCAGCAGGCTTTCAAAAACACACCTTTCATGCAGGTGTTGAAAAAAAATATAATGCGTGACACGGGAGAGAAGCGATTTCGCCTCTCGTGAATTGCTGCCCGAGCGTAGCGAGTTTTATTACGGGACCTGTTCTGCACTGGGGCCCCACAAGGAACCCAGTCATATATACCTATGCTACGAGTCTACGAACACGCACATATACTACTGCAGTTCTCCTCACCGATTCTAACCTTAGCAACAGGAAAGGTGAGTTGCTCGCCGCTAGACGCCGAAAACAGCTCCTTGTGCAGCGCTGGTCTAGGGGGTCGCAAGACTACTAGCCCTTTACGTGCAATGTCTGTGTTTTTCGTCTGACAGAAAAAAATACTTCCGCTAGCAGGTATCCGCCGCCGCACTGCCAATCAGGGTTCACACGAAGTCCTTCGTCAACCCTGATTGGCTATGCAAATCACTGCCTCTGCGACCAAGTTCCACGTTGGTGTTTTCTTTGACCATGGAAAACGCAGAAAACTCAGTCAAGACACAACAGTCACCACACTCGGTCTCCGAAACCTAACAAGACGTTTCCATTTTGGTGAAACCATCCGTGCGAAATCGCTGATCGTGCGACACGTGCTCGCGAACTCCTTTTAAGTGAATAAAGTGTGGAAGTGATTTTGTCAAGCATGGGGACCAATGCGGGGTATTCGTGCAATGAAATGTTTAACATGATTATCCTGTATGGGGAGGCTGACTGCAGCGCATTAAGTGCGAAGCAATTATACGCGGAACGGTATCCTCATCTGCGACAACCATCCCGGCAGTTTATCGTCAATTTGTGTCAAACATTGCACACTACGGGTTCCTTTTTCCCTCGCATCGAAGGAAGAGGGCCAAGAAGGAATATCGACAGGGAAGATGAAATCCTTCAACATATTGATAATAACTCTGCCCGCAGTACGAGGAGTATTGCTCAAGAAATGGGAGTCTCCCATACGTATGTCCATCGCACATTGCGTGATGAAGGTTTGTAGGAGTTTAGTTGTATAAAATGACATTTCTTTATAAATTTACCTATTCTTACTTTAAATTCACATTTCATTGTAGCTGTAAATTCTTCACTAAATGTATCGCAATATTTTTATTAAATGCACCTCCGGTGAAAACAATCCATTTTTTTTGCATATTTTCATTCCATAACATCTCAAGAATTATCAGGTAGAATTTTAGAACGGAATTCCTAACGGCAAAGATTTTACATGCAGTTCAGGGGGATTAACAGTGTGACGCCCTTAAAATAGGTGTTTGTTTGTGCGTGTGCGTGTGTGCGTGAGCGGCGTGCGTTGTTTTAAACGAATAAACGCATGGAAATGGGGCGCTCACTCAATAGGATTCTATTCGTACTTACATTGGCTTCCGTGCTACCCTCTGTTGCGAATTTTCATACAGTCAATCTTTTTTAAGAAACATTTTTGTGTGAGAAAACCCCATGTTTCGGGGATTCTACCGTGTAACCATTTAGCCATCATCGTCCAGTTGTTTCTTAACACTCCCCGAAGATAACGCGATAACCACACATGTGTAATTAAGGAATATCTTTGTTTTTTTTTTAATTTGGATGATTCAATTACAAGTGTAATTACTTTCATTACAATTACAGAGTAATTCCGATTAAAAAGTAATAGCAATTAGATGTAATTGTCCTGCACACTTACAATTACAATTACGATGTAATTGTCCTGCACACTTACAATTACAATCTCAATTAACTAAATTAACGATTATAGAAAGTAATGTGTAATTGAATTACACAATTACATTTCAATCGTAATTTGTAATCACATTACATTTTGCCCAACTCTGATTTGTAGCAGAATAAAGTGCAAAAAGTTTTAGACTCATACATTGTATACAATTATCTACAAAATATCATAAAAGTCACCTATGTTTTCGCGCGATTTAAGGGGGGACGCCTACCTAGAGCGGGCGAAACAATGCGCTTCTTTGGGATTTTTTTCTAGAAAAACCGTTACACTTTTATTAATAACTATTAGTCTATTGTTAAGAGTACATCTAAAGAACAGTTCAGTATTTTTTGTGTTAAAGAATATTAAAAGATTTGGGAGTTATAGGCGATGACCGGGATGTTGTTCTTTTTTTAAGCGTTTTGCGGTGACCATCGTAGCTCGTAGCAGAATCAACTGAAATGAAAAATTCGAATAGTTTTAGATAGAGCATGAAATTATCTAGGCGCTATCGGGCCCGATTTTGGAAAAATTATTTTGAGACAAAACGGCGGCGCTGCAAAGTTGAACCATTGATTTTCAACTAAAGGTCGTTCCTTTCTTGGCGTGTAAAAAAGAAACTAAGAAGGATAAAAAGAAACCCCTCCGATAGCGCATAGATAATTTCATACTCTATCTAAAACCATTCGAATTTTTAATTTGAGATGATTCTGCTACGAGCTACGATGGTCACCGCAAAACGCTTAAAAAAAGAACAACATCCCGGTCATCGCCTATAACTCCCAAATCTTTTAATATTCTTTAACACAAAAAATACTGAACTGTTCTTTAGATGTACTCTTAACAATAGACTAATAGTTATTAATAAAAGTGTAACTGTTTTTCTAGAAAAAAATCCCAAAGAAGCGCAATGTTTCGACCGCTCTAAGTAGGCGTCCCCCCTTTACCGGGGGATATCTTTAATATCTGAGTCACTGACATTATCCTGGCTATCGACTAATGATTAGATACTTATTATTTTATCTTTTTTTTCGCATATTTCATTAATAATACGAACTACCACTAATTAAAGAATTATTAATCCAAAATCCCACAGGCTTATACCCTTACCACTCACAACGAGTGCAAAATTTATTACCAGAGGATTTTGCGAGACGGCGGACTTTCTGCCGGTGGTTCCTCGATAGGGTGGAAGAGGATGACCAGTTGAGTCAACGTTCACACGTTCTGGAATATTTAATTTCCACAATTCCCACGTGTGGGAACCAATGAATCCCCACAACATTGTAACGGGGC
The DNA here is from genome assembly GCA_929113495.1 of Andrena minutula. Taxonomy (NCBI): domain Eukaryota; kingdom Metazoa; phylum Arthropoda; class Insecta; order Hymenoptera; family Andrenidae; genus Andrena; species Andrena minutula. The sequence goes on along the minus strand of OV815993.1, from coordinate 44,539,355 downwards.
ACTTCCAGCACGAGCTGAGACTAAACATATGGGCTGGGGTTATAGGCGATCATCTCCTCGGACCGCATATTTTGCCGGCGCGTCTAGATAGCGCAAAATATGCTAGATTTCTTCGAAGGGATTTGCCACTTCTGCTAGAAGATATTTGCCTGGCCACCCGAAGAAATATGTGGCTTCTTCACGACGGCGCCCCAGCCCATATGGGAAGAGCTATACCAGCTATGGAACGAATATGGGGGAACCGAATAATTGCACGGAATGGTACGGTTGCGTGGCCGCCAAGAAGCCCAGATTTAAATCCAATGGATTTTTACGTATGGGGCCACATGAAATCATTAGTATACACGGACATCGAATTTGAAACCTTAGAGCAGGGATGCACAAGGGAGCTGTTTTAGCGCTTAGCTGCGAGCAACCCGTTTGTCCCGTTGCTAAGGTTAGAATCGGTGAGGACAATTGCAGTAGTGTACGAGCATTTGGTATGACTTGAACCCAGCCATATATACTTACGCTACGAGCCTACGAGCATGCACGTACACTACTGCAGTTGTCCTCACCGATTCTAACCTTAGCAATAGGACAAACGGGTTGCTCGCAGCTAGGCGCTAAAACAGCTCCCTTGTGCATCCCGGCCTTAGAGGAATTGGAAGGTAGAGTATTTCATGCTGGTAACGTTATACGCGAGCAGCCTGGAATATTCGCCCGCGTTCGCGACAATTGGTTACGTTGGTGTCAGGCGTGTCTGGATGCAAACGGCAACCATTTCGAGCATCTTTTGTAAATAAATGTAGGTAGCGAAATTTGTATTTCTTTACTACACATTCAGGTCAGAGTAGCCACGCATTGACAGTAGCTTGTTGCGTGACAGTTCAGTCACACTAAAAGGAAAGAAACAGTTTTATCACTTTCTGAAAAAAAAACAACACGTTTTGCAGTCACGTCGTCAAAGGAATTTACTTCCATGTTACGAGCCGAGGTTGAGGGCAATGAGAATGGCGGCTGCGAGGCCGAGGATTGAATTTGGTTGTTTGAGTTTGTTAGTAGCGGACGAACCGGGGTCTGGTATTCCCGGGAGCCGCTATAAGGAGGTTGGATGTCGTGGACGAACCGGGGTCTGGTATTCCCGGGAGCCACTAGGAAGGTAAGCTTCACGGACGAACCGGGGTCTGGTATCCCCGGGAGCCGCTAGGAAGGTGGAAATCGTGGACGAACCGGGGTCTGGTATGCCCGGGAGCCACTGGGAAGGTAGAAGTCGTGGACGAACCGGGGTCTGGTATCCCCGGGAGCCACTAGGAATGTTAATTTAGCCTCGTAACGTTATAATGTGATACACCTTGAGCGGTAAATGAGTATCTATGTGGGTTTATCTCGAAGAGGAAATTCAGATAGTGATTGATTCAAATAAAAGAACTCTGATTAAGAAATAACAAATTATATGCAATAAGCTCGGTTCTTACAATTGTTTAAGAGTTTAGTTGTCGCGGTACCTAAGTCCACCTCTCGGTTTTGACGCACTGAGAAATGCGGGGGTCTCAAAGAGTTTAACAATTACAACACCTATCAGCAACACTGCGAGCTGTATGGTTTAAGTTGAATTAATACTTGAAGAAGAATGTCTCTCGATCTTACAAGCCTCTTTAGTCTAAACGTATTACACTTGAAATGAGCCCCCGAGTGTGGATTCGTGGCCCTTTTTATACGGTGAAATTCGGCTAGAAAGTAGTGGGGGCATGAGTGCCTTCATTGAATATTAGGTTTTCGGGGAAAACTTGGTTGCATCACACCACTGCAGGAAACGATGACCCCGTCGGGTCACGTGCATTCCAGGCAACCGAAAGGGTTAGAAAGTCAAAGATAAATCTGCGTACGTAACATCCATGTAAATCAATGCATTTTTCATGAGCATCAAAACTGTCATGCAACAAATTGCCACCACTGCACGCCTGGCCTAAGAACACGTGTAGAGTTTTCGTTCACTTATTTCTTATTTTCTAGCTGACGACCCCAAGTGCCTCCGCTACTCTAAACAGATCCTCAATGGGACCGCTACTGTTAGGGGCCCGTAGTTACTTGCTTACTGGCAGAGTTGGGCATTAGGCGAATAAATTTTTATTCGACTAAATTTTTATTCGAACGATCTCGAATAAAAATTTCGAATAAAGTGTAGTTATTCGAGAATAACGAATAATAATTTATTCGAAAATATAGAATAAATTCTTAGTCGAATAAATTTGTATTCGTTATTCGTTATTCGTTATTCGAAGGACCTCCGTGGCGACTAGGCGACACGAATAAGCGTGGGTCAGAACCCGAGCTGCTCCGTCTGGGGTCCCGAGGCCCTCGGCCTCTGGTCGGGCCGAGAGGGGATTATGAGACAAGGGGAACGCTTTCCGAATGTACCTACCACCCCTACCGGGGGCTACTCGATATTCCCGTACCATATATCTTCAATTTTAACAAATTTCACAGGGTTATAAATTCCGTTCCGTATATTTCACAATAGAGGTTGAAGATCTTGTAATAACGTATAATATTACAAAACTGATGCACTAAACACCATTAAATATATAAACAAACAGATGACAAGTACAAATAACAAATCGAATATGAAACTGCGATGTATACAAAGTGAATGGGCTTGATAAGTGAATAATTACAAAATTTGACAAATCTAATTGAGGGCTACATCTCTTTGATTTACGGTCTTATGGAATGCTAATTGAACTGTTACCCCATTTTCGTATTTATGTTATTTTGGAAAAGTGGAAGGGATGTATACTGGGTGGAATAATTTTTAATATAAATTTTTAATATTCCAGCTCCTACAGATTAGAGGACATTTGTCATGAATATCGTAAATTTGTTGTAGGCAATCGTGTAAAAAATTCCACCTTGTTTCACCTTGTACCCCCTTAACGTGTATTCTCTTCAAATTAGATTTATAATTTACTGACCTTATTGTTCTCATGATATTGAAATAGATTCAGGTAACTATGGCCCATACGGTTAAAGAGATATTTGTTCAGTATTTCATTTTGTTACAAATATTTTTCTTAATAAAGATTGAGCGCAGTGGGTTACGTGCGGTCTAAAAATATTTTTCTTTACAAAATATCCATGCATTCCTAGATTTGGAGATATGGACCTGTGAGGCCAAACATGTGCAATGGTGTAATTTATTTTACGTGTGCACTGTAGGATTATTTACGGTCCGAATTACGTCGTTCTTGGTGTTATTTTCGCCGAAAAAACATAAGGAATCGTTTGGCGTCGTTTTTGTGACGATCTGATGAGAAATGCGGAGCCCGAAATTTCTCACTTCATAATCGTTTTTTTCGCCATGGGGTATCGGGCAGTTCACCCTACACTCGACAAGCGTTCCCCTTGCCCCATAATACCCCTCGGTCACCGGTCGGGCCGAGGACCATGGGAGTTGAGCCCAAGCGGCTTATTCGTGACGCTCAGTCGCCACGGAGGTCCTCCGAATAACGAATAACGACATTTTATTCGAAATTTTTATTCGTTATTTACGAATAACTTTATTCGAAATTTGTATTCGAGTTCATCGAATAAAAACTTAGTCGACTAAAAATTTATTCGTTAATCGCGAATAACTCCATTTTATTCGAAATTTTTATTCCAAGATTCGTCGAATAACAATTTAGTCGAATAATGCCCAACTCTGCTTACTGGGTCATCTTGAACAGCTCACAACGGGCGGTCTTTGTGCTACGGCTCATCTGTGTGCATGTAGCGACGATCTTTTCCACAAACATCTCTGATGTTTAAACCTTTATAACAGCGAAACTATACGAGATACAACAAAATGTATTCAGACCATTTTACTCTACTGGTGGTCTCCAATGTATGTGCAAAATTATGGAATCTTGCGACTATTAGTTTAGCATATAGACATGTTAACTTTGAGGCATTATTACTGTAAAATGGAGACAGATTGGACATTATGTCATAGGACTTTTATGTTCCATTGGACCTCCCCTACCACCCCCTAAAATATTGCTACGTATACTGTTTACACCCTGTATAGTAGAGCTGTTCGAGTACTCGAATATTCGAGTAGCTCGAAATTCGAGTCGAGCCGGGACTCGGTTTCCGAACCGAGCCGAGCGCTCGATTAAAGCGAGCGGCTGAAAACAATTGTTTCGTTCGTCAATCGCTACCTTCATTGTGCAATGTATTCCAAATTTATAACCTGACGTTCCTGACGAGTGTCAAATGAGCTCGATTTTCGATCGAGCCGCTCGCTTTTCGATCGAGCCGCTCGCTTTTTAATCGAGCCGCCCGATTCATTCGAGTCGCTCGGTTTTTTCGAGCGCTCGGCTCGGATCGGTTATTCGAACCGAGTATATCCCGGCTCGCTTGTTCCGAGTACTCGAACAGCTCTACTGTATAGTGGTTTATGAGTGGGAGTTGTTTTAACCGCGCGCGAAAAATCGTGGGACGTCACAACATATTAGCTGTAATTCATATATTTTTCCGAATTGTAAACGAATTATTACGGGTAGAGAAAAATAATTTATTTTTTCGGAGTGGTTTTTGCAATCAGCGTTCATATAAACAGAAAGACAGCAAAATATGCCTAGCTAAGTACGGATGATACCTTTGATAGGTTCAAACAAATAAGCGATTATCACGACAAGGAGTTGTCACTCATAGGGTTGTTTACCCGTAATAATTCATTTACAATTCGAAAAATATATATGAATTACAGCTAATCGGAGCTAATATGTAGCTATTTTGCCTCTTCTGTTTCATTTAAATGTCTTAAGTAGTATCCGAGAAGAAAAATAATAACTTTAAGGGCGTTTACCCTCATATTACCCTTAAGGGGGGGGGGGGGGGTAGCGATCTAAAACTTGACATAATGGTGTTTCAGGCAAGGAGCATTGTTTAAAAAAATAACAACTCCAAAAATCGGCATGAGGGCCGTTTGCCTATGCTTACCCTGCTAGACCCTTTTATGATCGGTACATGTTGAACTGGAAAATTGTAGGCGTCGCACAGTGGGACAAACTGCTCTTTTTTGTGTCAAAATCGTAGAACTCTTGATAGGAATAAGATAGAGGGATGGCACTTTTTGGAGGTTAAAGCTAAGAAGTTGCAGATTAAGGGAAAAATGTTTAGAATGTATAAAAAAAAAATTTGACCTTGAAAATCTAAGTCAAAGTTGGCATTTTCGACGAGAATTTCGGTTTTTCCGTTATAATTCGTGGTTGAAGTTTTTCCATTACTTGTTATACATAATTTCTTATAGATTTTGTCGCGCTGATTTCAAATCCGTTCGCAAAATTTGTCTACCCCCTCAGGATTTTGAAAAAAAGCGATTTTGAGTTTAACACAGATTTTCAAAAGTAAAAAACTTTCGTACCATAATTTCATTAATTTTCCCTTAATCTGCAATCTTTCAGCTTTAATTTAAAAAAAAAATCATCGCTCTATCTCATTTCTATCAAAAGTTCTTTCATTTTGATAGAAATGAGATAGAGCGATGATTTTTTTTTTAAATTAAAGCTGAAAGATTGCAGATTAAGGGAAAATTAATGAAATTATGGTACGAAAGTTTTTTACTTTTGAAAATCTGTGTTAAACTCAAAATCGCTTTTTTTCAAAATCCTGAGGGGGTAGACAAATTTTGCGAACGGATTTGAAATCAGCGCGACAAAATCTATAAGAAATTATGTATAACAAGTAATGGAAAAACTTCAACCACGAATTATAACGGAAAAACCGAAATTCTCGTCGAAAATGCCAACTTTGACTTAGATTTTCAAGGTCAAATTTTTTTTTTTATACATTGTAAACATTTTTCCCTTAATCTGCAACTTCTTAGCTTTAACCTCCAAAAAGTGCCATCCCTCTATTTTATTCCTATCAAGAGTTCTACGATTTTGACACAAAAAAGAGCAGTTTGTCCCACTGTGCGTCGGTTGCAGATGTGATCGTCTCGAACACCTATAAGTTATTTGCAAATAATCGGAATTTTCTGTTTTGGAAACTACTGAAAACTTCAGTCGCAAATGGTTACGTATCAATTATATATATCTTATATTAGTGAAGTTGTTATTATAAAATTTATATCCTAATGAAGTTAAGTCTTAATGAGTTAAGTACGTTATTGGAACATAATTAGTAAACAATATTAGCCTATATTTTAATATTACGGATTTTGTATAACACCGAAAGAAGGTTTTATAACATAGACATTTAAATGTTTTTATAACGATTGTTTATGTTACAGCATTCAGCAATTCTGCATGCACGTATAGAACGTTATGTATGTGAATATCTTTCTTACGAACTGTGAGAAATATCTTCAGAGGTTCATCATTTGTCGAGTGGGGGTAAAGTGAGAGTTAGTATAAAAGGAGGATTCTTTACTTACTTGATGTCCCGAACGATTGGATTCACTTGGAATATCCACCTTTTGACAAAACTGCTACTTTTATCAAAATGAAGAGCATCGTAAGTCATTTTCATATTACCGTTTATTTACATAATTTTATCTATTGTGGTCATATTTATACTTAAATATTTTTGTTACTATACTTTTCAACATCTTGTCTAGTGTAACAAATTTATTTACACAGTTATTTTTTAACTGTAGCATTATTTTCGAAACTAATTGTGTTAAAGCAGATGTAGCTTTATTGAAATTCAGAAGAGAACTGATTATGGAAGAATTTGCATGATTTACTTTTACTGCCTTAACTTTTGTATAATTCGTCCAGTTTCATACCTAAATCTTGTTAGTTACATAACATATTCCCGAAAATCCATAAATACGATTCTTTAACATCAGCATTTGATACATTTACTTGAATTTAATTAATTTATAATTAATTAAGTAGTGAATAATCATTATTTTATTGAACGCTACAGTGGCAAGATTGATTGAAAATAGCGTAAAAGTACCTGAAAATATATACACCCATAATTACTAATTCGTCTAAATAAATAAATAACGAAAAACAAAGCTAAATTGTGAAAGAACTTAATAAAGTTATTAACTGTAAATTATTATACATAACATGTGTTGATATTTTCTATTACTGTATTTATATAACATTTACAATATCCTATACATGTAACTTATAAAACACGTTCTTAACATTGTATACGAAACAAATCCGTTTATGATGGTTCTCAAGTATTTCTGTACCTCTGGCATATAATGTTACTATATTATTTAGTTATTATATGATTTAATATATCATATGTTTCTGTAACTTGTGCACACAAGATTATCATAAACTAAGAATGAACGCTTAAATTTTTATTGAAACACGTGTGTACATTATTAATTGAATCTTTAAAAAGCAGACCACTTTTTTGAGCGCATCTTTATAATTGTATAAAAATGAACACATTTCCTATTTCAGTTTCCAACATTTAATAGAAATATTTGTACATTTATGCATTAAGTTAATCCTTACTAATTTATAAAAGTGAAACATTGCTTGTTTGTTTGTCCTTCTTTCACGTCTAAACGGCTGAACGGATTTCAATGAAAATTCGAATATACATTAAATACGTCGCATATTAGATTATAGGCAATTTATAAATTTCCTATCTAAAATAATAAATAATGATAATAATTCCCGGGTGAAATCGGGTAAAGGGTGAGCTAGTTTAATACAAAGTATAAGGTTAATATGGTATACCTACTTAATTGATTAAGGGGTTAGTGGACTATTTCAGAAAATCGATTACTTTTTTCTTACTGATTTTCAATGTCTTATCCTTTATGAAAATTTTAAATAAAATTTCATGAAGAAATTCTATTAATTGTCGAAGTTATAGCAGCGAACATAATTGAGTGCACCGTCGAGTAACAGCTTCGCAGAACGGTATGTTGGCATAGGGCGCTTTACTTTGAAGCCGGTTTTCTCGAAACACCAGTCTCAGAAACGGTGTACCTTATAACTGTTGAACCAATGAATATTTTTACTTAAAATTTTAACTGGACCTGTAGAATTCCATTCTCTATCCGCTATCGTGTAACAATTCCGCATTAACATTGGATGTTTGTAAAACATTTTATGACTAATTAAAGACGATGTTTTCCCTGTAAAAATGTGGAAAAAAATTGATTCGTGTGTAACTTCCACAATTTTTGTTCAAATTCATCGGCAAGTTTCCACACTGTAGATATTTGTGTATAGAATAATCACCTCAAAGCATTTTGCTTTCAGATGATTGGTTCACCTGAATCGATGTACATCACCTGCTGCGGCGCGCCGTGCAGGACTATCTTCAACGATTAATATCTTCGACAATTTTATACATTCCGACGATTTTATTTTTGTAAATACTCGCAAACGTGCTCACAATAGATTGATAAAAGCACGACTATAACGATTGTTTGGTATTAAAATAATTTAACGTCAAAGAAACTAACGATTTTACGTATTCAACAATCCACTACCCCCTTAAAGCAGATATAAAACTGAGTGCAATAGTTGTACGTAACTTATAAATAGATAACCATACCTTAACAGTGTGCAATTATTGTTAGATTAAATTACTCGCTACCTTTAAATAAGTAATCAATATGAATTTTTACTATTGTATAAATCTTCGTGTAAGTAAACGAATGCTGGTAATGTTGCCATGACTGGAATTAAATTGCAATCTGGGTTATAGAAAGAGATTTGGGAATGTTAATCAATTCCGACGATGAAAGGGACTTGAGGTAGAATAAAGCAATATAAATTCACGAGTTCGCAAACGCGTCGTAGGTCAGAAGTTAAATGACCGACGTTGGCATTTGCTTCTGACTTTCTCTCATCTCACTAACACTGAATTGATGGATGCTGCACTAAAGAAACTGTTGGTACATTTTCCTTGATATTAAATTTTGATGTTCACACAGAAATTTCGTTATTCGACTTAGTAAATTTTTCTTTACTACATGAATTGCATTAAGTTTGAATGTTTTTCGAAGCTTCTATTTTATTGTGATAGATAGTAACTGTAATCCTGGGATTAGCAGCAGCACAAGATTCGAATTACCATGGACGTAACAGTTACCAGGATGATAAACAAAGTCCATCAAATGACGAAAGGAAACTTCAGCTAACTACACCCATTCCAATTTTACATTGGAATAAGCAGCAAGAGCATGATGGAACATATAAAACAAGGTAACAATACACTTTTTATTCAGTACCGTAAACTGGGGTGACATTGTCCGCCGAGGTGACATTGCCCACTTTTTTACTCTGACTGAAAAATGACTTTATGATTGAAATCGCTATTGTTTTTTTCGTTTAACCTTGGAGCAATTATTGCTATCGATTACAAAACACCATATGTTCTAATTACTTCACAATAAAATAAAAAAATTCCGAAAAGTGGGCAATGTCAACCCGGGCGGGCAAAGTCACCCCTCAGTTTACGGTAATCTTATACATTTATATATTGAAATATTATATTTATTACTATATTTTAATATTAAAAACCCGTCGAGTGGCAAATTATTTTCTTTTAATAAATTTACCGCATTATATACTTTATCTAAAAGATTAGAACTGATTTATTATATTCCGAAGCCATTCTTCCTTTTTTGTATTGTTGTGAAAGTAGAAATTATAAACTTTGTGTAATACATTACTAAGTTCATTGTGTGTTAATTATGATAACATAATGACAATTTAAAGTTCCTATCACTTTGTACTGTGCCATGTATCTATGTATTATTGTATCGCCATATATAAGTAATATAAAATTACATATAAATAATTACTATATCGGTAATATTACTAATAATAAAATATAAAAGCATGTAATCCATATTTATTTCTATATCGCAATAGTTCTTCCGTTTACAAATGACCACTTCGTTTTGACAAGTCTAATTCTGTTACAGTGAATGAAAACAACAAAATATAATGTATAAATGTTTCGTTGTGACAAATGAAATTTGTTTAATAGAATATTTACCTACTAGTACTTAATGAAATATAACATCTATACTTTTACTTGACGCTTGATACATGTTTATAACACAACACTTAATATTAAAATAGTAATGATAGGTATATCCCTCTTCTTTCGGAAATTCCTCAAATAAGTTTCAAATATGGTGCCATTAAATTCTTTGTAGTTACGAAACGGGAAACAATATCATCGCTGAGGAGAGCGGTTACATCAAGAAAGTGGGCGAAGGCGAGGACCAAGGAGAGGCATTAGTTCAACAAGGAAGCTATTCATACACAAGTCCCGAAGGGAAGCTGATCACTATTCATTACACAGCCGATGAAACTGGCTTTCACGCGACCGGTGATCATATTCCCACGCCACCGCCAGTCAGTGAGGAGATTCAGAAAGGCCTCGATCTCATCTTTGCTGGGATTCGTCAGCAAGAGGTGCGTCCTACAATTTATCCTTCTCTTATTCTCTGCTTCTTTCTTTCTCTTGTCCCTCCATATCCTTCACCCTTTCGCTTTCTTTTTCTTTTATTATTCGATTCTCACTTTCTCCCTCTTTCCTTCCTACACAGGCACGTACATACATATGCATTACATTCTTCCTAAAATGGAAATCTCATATTGCGTATTTAAACGCAAATTATTCAATTTAATCTTATACCTGTTTATGCAACGCTTGCAAATGCGAAAGTTAAAATCACAATCTCAAAGTTTTGTTCAAACTTCTTTTCTCCTCTCTATTTATTTAAGTTTAATTTATATACTAACAGTTTTAATTTAGTTTTCATATTGTTTGCCAGAATAGTGTAAAATGATGGCACAGATTAAAGATTTTATTTCAAAATCAATGTTACACATTCAATCGGTTAATAATAATCCTCCATAAATTTTATGTCTGCATTAGTGCTTTATTTCAACTAAAGTCGGCTCCTATTTCTACTTTTCAATTAAGATATTTCGTTTCGTTTTTTCCATTTCTAAAATATTTTTTCTTATTTTTTTTCATTCTTAAAATATAAAATATGATTTTCCTCAATTTGAAAAGCACGAGAATTAATCCGCCAATCTTGTTCTGCTTTGTTCCTGTATGGGATATTCCACGCCAAATCGATCACTTCTTGTACTTGACGTCATGTATTCGGATGAAAATCAAATACATGTGTGAGGATTTACGTTACATTCGGGAGATGTAAGTGATAAAACATTTCACTAAAGTTTACAATTTTTACGAAGATAAATTAAATAGAGTGACCGCCAATCATACTATAACCAGCAAGGACATAATTCTTTGTAAAAAATGCTATCATACATTTTTTATTCGTTTCCCAAAAAATAAGTTTAAACGCGGAGTTAAGATACCATAGGTTTACTAGAGTAAGTTTTGAATGACACACTGTACGTGCGCATGACATGCGTTTACTACGCAAACAACAATACTGTGAAATAGTAGCAAGTAGTGTGGGTGGGTAATAGTATAATAAGACTCCGAAATATTTTCTTATAAAATCTCTGGATAGTGTCGTCCATAGTGTTGTAAGCAAAGTTGCAACCCCCGTATTAAGTTAGTGTCAATTAATCCGGCTGTACTACGGTATGACCCAACCAACGGAATGAACTGAAATTTTGAGGGGTTGGGCGGGAGAGGGAGAGAACCTCTAATATAAAATTTTAGCTGCGGGTATTCGTAAGTTTCTGAGATATTAATAAAAAACTTTCGGCAAAATACATTGAAATCTATCTACACAGTAAGGCTGTTCGAGAACTCGAATATTCGAGTAGCTTGAAGTTCGGACCGAGCCGAGACTCGGTTTCCGAGCCGAGCCGAGTACCCGTAAAAACCGAGTAGCTCGAAAGAACCGAGCGACTCGATAAAACCGATAAAACCGAGTACCTCGAATATTTTCGAGCGGCTCGAAAGAAACGAGCGGCCCGAAAGAACCGAGAAGCTCGAATATACTTCGAACAGATCGAAATTATCGAGCAGATCGAAATTATCGAGCAGCTTGAAGCTTGAAGCTTGAACGTTTCGGGCAATACGAATGTTTCGTATATTTTAGGTTACGTTTATCTACTGGAATGTAAATAATGGTTCTCAATAAGTAATGTAAATAATTAAAATGTAAGCTGTAAATGGAAATATTCTGTAACTTTTGAAAATAGATACTAAATTCAAATCTTTCCTTTTTCTTCATTTTTTCGTTTATCTATGAACGTATTCATACACTTCTCTTTATGTTATCTTTCTTTTCTTCTTACTTTTTTCTACTTTTTTACCTTCATCGTATGAGTTTTAACATTGTTAACACAGGGCGTTACCCGCTCATAAATAAATATAAATAAGCGTAATTACAAATAATCGTTAAGTACTTGTAAACATTTAAATATGTAAACCTTGCATTATTAATTTTTAAAATTCTTAGTTTTTATTTAATTAATGTAAGATCACAATAGATATCTGCTTGAATGGGGATGTCAAATACTTATAAAAGAACGTATGAAATCACGGCAGATTATAAGTATAGAATAATTATGTTTTAATAATAATATATATATATATATATACTATTTACATTATCTTGGCACCCGTTGCCAAACAATTTTTGGGGATACCTGCGACACAAGCCTACAGTGAGAGGCTGTTCCCACTTGCGGGAAATATAATCAATGAAAAAAGAGCGTCTCTGTTGTCGGAGAAAGTTGAACAAATTTGTTTTTATGCGCAAATGTAGGAAAATAAAATGGTGTTATATTTAGTAATATGTGTATAGTACGTTGTGTAGTTCTCTAAAAATCAACTGTTTAAAATAATGTAAATAGTATATATATTATTATTAAAACATAATTAGTCTATGCTTAGTATCTGCCGTGATTTCATACGTTCTTTTATAAGTATTTGACATCCCCATTCAAGCAGATATCTATTGTGATCTTACATTAATTAAATAAAAACTAAGAATTTTAAAAATTAATAATGCAAGGTTTACATATTTAAATGTTTACAAGTACTTAACGATTATTTGTAATTACGCTTATTTATATTTATTTAATTATTTATTTATTTATGAGCGGGTAACGCCCTGTGTTAACAATGTTAAAACTCATACGATGAAGGTAAAAAAGTAGGAAAAAGTAAAAAGAAAAGAAAGATAACATAAAGAGAAGTGTATGAATACGTTCATAGATAAACGAAAAAATGAAGAAAAAGGAAAGATTTGAATTTAGTATCTATTTTCAAAAGTTACAGAATATTTCCATTTACAGCTTACATTTTAATTATTTACATTACTTATTGAGAACCATTATTTACATTCCAGTAGATAAACGTAACCTAAAATATACGAAACATTCGTATTGCCCGAAACGTTCAAGCTTCAAGCTTCAAGCTACTCGATAATTTCGATCTGCTCGAAGTATATTCGAGCTTCTCGGTTCTTTCGGGCCGCTCGTTTCTTTCGAGCCGTTCGAAAATATTCGAGCTACTAGGTTTTATCGAGCGTCTCGGTTCTTTCGGGCCGCTCGCTTCTTTCGAGCCGCTCGAAAATATTCGAGCTACTCGGTTTTATCGAGCCGCTCGGTTCTTTCGAGCCACTCGGTTTTTACGAGTACTCGGCTCGGCTCGGCTCGAAAAACCGAGTCTGACTCGGCTCGCTTTTTCCGAGTTCTCGAACAGCCTTACTACACAGACGTTACTGACACAACCATCTGCTCGTCACCGTCGATTGTTTCGCAGCCGACGATTCAATGTATAGGGATACGGTAACAGAAACTGGACGCAAGCCATGTGGGACTGTTGTTGAGGCCTTTGCTCTTTTGTCAGGTACTTAGTTTCGATATTTATTACTATGGCTTCATTATCAACTTATGATATTGCTCTTGAAGGGCGTTGGAATTGAAAGATTAGTAAGCGAAGTGCTGTTCTCTCGAGAGACTTACATCGAATGGTGCAAATGTGTTGGGCTATTGCCCGAAAGAAGAAAATGCCCAAAGAATGGGAAAGAACTAATGATTTTGGAGGCGTCTTCTCGAGTTTATCGCGGGTCCTCAGTTTGTATCGGTATGCGATGGATGTGTCGGAAACATCGCATTGAGCGTACGCTTGCAGAGAATAGTTGGTTTGAGCGACGCAATATTTCTATGGAAGATGTTCTTCGCTTAACTTATTATTTCAGTCGAGGCTTCAAGGCTGTTGATATCGTTAATGAAATTATGGTTCCCGGTCGGGAAATTATATCGGAAAGTACTATAATGGATATTTGGTCCTACTGTCGGGAGGTTTGCATGGTCCGGCTTGATTCGTATTTTGAGGAATCGGGTCAAATTGGGGGTCCGGGAAAAATCATTGAAATTGACGAAATGAAATTCGGCCGTCGCAAATTCGAGCGTGGTCGTGTCATTGAGGGCACATGGATTTTCGGTGCTCTTGATATCGAGACAAATGAGCTTCGTCTTGAGATTTGCCCTCTCAATAAACGTGATAAGGCGACCTTAATTCCTATTATTAAAAAGCATATAGCATCTGGAAGCAAAATGTTTTCAGATTGTTGGAAAGCTTATGATGTTCTTGGTGATGAAGGATATGAGCACCTGACGTGTAACCACTCAATTCAATTTATAAACAATGAAACAGGAGCTAATACTCAGGCCATTGAATCTCAATGGCGTCCTTTACGGCTGAGATTGCAACGAGGAGGCGTGAAAAGTGCAGTTCTCGATTATCACCTTTGTGAGTATTTGTGGCGGAGGATGATTCGTTTACGGGAGCTTGACTCATTCGCAGAAATTATTAAGGCAATCCGGATTGTTTATCCTGGCATTGGATTTTAAAAGTGAAAGCAAGGATGAACATTTGCTATTCCACGGTTTTAAACTATGTTGTTGAAAATATATTTTAGATAAACACATTTTGGTTTGTTTGAATAAACAAATGTATGTTAATCAAAACGTGTCGATCATTTCCAACGTCTGTCAGATTTCCTTTTCAGTGAGGTTTTGCGTACCATCTGAGATCTTATTGCTGATCACTTATTTCGACACAACGCATTCTACTTTCCAGCTTCTCCTGGGTATTAGTGTTGGTTTGGACTAGATGGGGGGGGGGGGGGGGGGGCGAAGCCGCCCGCTTGCGGGCGCGTAAACCATGGTACCGAACCGATGCACAGTGGTCTGGGGATATCTACATTTAAAGCCCAAAATTCTGATCTTTCTGAAACTTGGTGATTAAGGGTTTTTGAGGTCGCTGATAACGAATTTGGCACCAAAAATTTAAAATTCAAAATGACGGATCAATGTGGCGCGCATTGTGGTCTGGAGAGCGGTATTTTATAGCCAAAATTAAAAATCATAGCCGTACTAGAGAAAAGAATGAGGAAAAGTATCAGTTCTCACATTATCTTTTACTTAAAAAATAAAATATTAAAAATACACGCGTCCGGGAAGCCCAAATACCTCGAGCGTCATTTCTAAAAGTCTGCATAAAATTGAAACTTGCAGGAGATTGCACTTGAAATTTGCATGCTCTTGTTAACAATTGTGTAAGCTTTCATGTAAAAAAAGTCCGATGTTAATCTCGCTTAATCCTTTTCTTATAAACCTTCTCAAAGTTTAAATTCATATAAACAATGCACTATTTGTTCATAGACTAAAAAATGCCTATGACACATATAAATAACTGAAATATACTTCCTTACCTATATAACTGTATGATATAAACACGTATTTTGATGTTCTATAATGAGTAATTAAAACAATTAGATTCCCATAAAATTTGATGATTTTGTCTTTGTAATATTGTATCTAATCAAAGAATCATCTGAGAAGGGAAAGCTATGCGGATTTAGAAGCTCTGGAGGGTTGTCAATTTGTAAAAAAAAATGACATTGTAAAGTTGAAGTTAAGAAATTGAATTTTGGCCACCATCCAGACCACTGTGCGATGCATGTGAGTTTGGGAATACCAAAAAACTGATGCAGTTACAAGCATCGCGCGATGAGGTCAATATCGTACATTGTATCGTCGACTGCGGAACAATCGACGGCGACGAGAAGATGGTTGTGTTAGTAACGTCTGTATAGATAGATTTAAATGTATTTTGCCGAAAGTTTTTATTAATATCTCGAAAACTAACAAATACCCGCAGCTGAAATTTTATATTAGAGATTCTCTCCCCCTCCCGCCCAACCCCTCAAAATTTCAGTTCATTCCGTTGGTTGGGTCATACCGTAGCATATCCATTAATCATAGCACATTTATAGTAAAACTAGCAAAATACCCTCGCGTCTCGCTACGGGCCTAAGAGATATCGAGGAAATGAAAACACATTTCACCACTCCTCTTAGCGATTGATTAGGGCAAAGTCCTAAAATTGTTTTTTGGCACTTATGTGGGTAATCTTTGTGAGTAAGAACGAAGTTGATATGTAGTCGGGCCTAAGAGACATTAGGGAAAAGGGAGTCCGAGAAAGTACCTTTTACTCCTTTTCACTCTCTTTGGGGATGAAATTTCCAAAAATCCTTCCTTAGTGCGTGCCTACGAATCGAGCCCTCGGCCACTTATTTATTATTTAAAAAAAAAAGTACGTTAGAACCTTTCTCTCGTCGAGACGAATAAAATGATGTAACATACTTGTAGCTACAGTTCATATTTACTGAGAAATTGCGTTTCAAAGTATGCAACTTCAATTTTATATAATAGTACATCGTTTAATCCTGCAACCCGCGCGCGCGCGCGAACTTGTGAAATGGCAACACCGCGTCACGGACACATTCCACTACAACCATGCACCGTCCCGGCGTTCGGGGAGCTCCTAGCGACCACTAGACAGCAGTGATGCATGAGCTTCGAGAATTTTGGGCTGGTCTCTTTCAAATTAACGTTGCAAAGAACTATTCAGAATTTCCCGGCCCGGGTTGAAAAATTTGAGGCCTTTTTCGTATAACTTTTGAACAATAAAAGATATCGAAATGCAATCTGCGCCGAAAAATCAGGAAAAATTATTTCCTCTTAATGATGGATAATTTAAAATATTTTGCGTTTACTTCATTTTGTTTTATCAAATTTTTAACCATAATTGTTGTGAAAAGCTTTTGCAAACTGTTTATTTCATACTGTATTTAATACTCTTTTTAAAATTCATGATGTTGATAAACAATAGGCTAGTTTTTGCTGTATCATTGCTGTCATAAATTGAGAAATTAAATTTTTATTCAATTGTGTTAGTTCTGCAAACTTCAGAATTTATTGTTCTGGTTTTCATTTTTATAATTTTATCCTTACTGCAGTGCATGCATAGATCGAACGTAACGGGTAAGTAAGCGGACGTGTCTTTGATTGTAGCGGTGTTTGAATTTTTTTCTAGAATTTTTGTGTCTGAATATTTTAACCTTTTAGCTACTCAACGCCACGCCCATACTGGCTTCCGTTAATATCATTACTTGAAACAATGCGCCATTATTGTGGCTTTTACACGCAAGTGGCGAAAAATTTCTGCGTACAAAGGTATAGCGCCGCGGTCAACCCTGTCGTAGGTAAAAGTTTTTAAATTAAGACGGGTACGAGATCAGTCGACATTATTTTCAAACCTGATTACAGTAATCTGGGGTGCGAGTGGTAAACCGATCATAAAAACGGAGCGCGCGGCTCGATTACCTGGGCCGGAAAATTCCCAATACCTAGCTCTTTGCAAAGTTTATTGGAAGGAGACCATCCTAAAATTTTCGAAACTCGGGCATCACTGCTATCCAGCGGTCGCTGGCAGCCAGGGGTGTGCGGGTACCCGACTTTTCGGGCTCGGGACGGACCGGAAACTTTCGGGCGAGATCGGGCGGGATCCCGATATTTTCGTATTGCTCGAGATCCCGACAGTCTCGGGACCCCGACACTCGATTCGGGCTACAAGCATAGCCTTCTTTCCGTCTCGGTCCCCTCGTAATAGCTGGCTTTCGAGCCGATCGCGTCCGAGTTTTGCCGAGCCGACCTGAAATCAAATTGCCCGCTCACGGCGGTCCTGCTTGTAGCCCGAAACGAGTTTCGGGATCTCGAGCAATACGAAAGTATCGAGACCCCGCCCGATCCCGCCCGAAATTTTCCGACCCGTCCCGAGGGCCGGGAACCCGAGCCTCGGGACGATCCGCACGCCCTTACTGGCAGCTCTCCGCTGGGCCGATGCATGGTTGTAGTGGAATGCGTCCGTGAGGCGCTGTTGCCTTTTTATCTGTTCGCGCGCGCGTAGGTTGCAGTTTTAACGGATGACCCTATATATCGAATGGACAATTGATACAAATGTAAGTGTCGCGATTAGTTAATTAAATAGAAAGTGTGTTTTACCACTGGTTGCACGGTGTTGACGCACTGGCGATGTGGGGCGTACGAGTGGCTACTTCGATTCTGACGGAGACTTTAGCCTGATCTTACTTGAAATAACCGACTCTGTACGAGCGTGACACGACGTGACGTTAGGCGTGACTCTATAGCTTGTAACCAACGAGGGTAGAAACCAAAGGATTTATATAGTCCCAAAAATGAGTGGGAGTTCGTTAGGAATTTCCATATAAGGAGATCCTTCGGGGTCGTCGTCGTGTCACTCGTCGTTCCCATGGTCGCTATCCAGATGGTCGAGATCATGACCCTCCTTAGTGGTGTTTGATAAACGATTTTAGGGCGTTTTCGCTTCGCAGACGCGAGCTCGAAACACGGTTGAGAGCGACGTATAGGAAAATTCCATATACGTAACAACCCAGATAGCAGACGACGTCTTCTAGACGTCCATTAAACGTCTCTTTTTGTCTGAACGTCTTAGATTGTATTAAGACGTCTTTAAGACGTCTGTGCTTCACTGACAATCTTGTCCATCAAGAACATTCCCGGCAATCCTGTCGCTTGAGGACTTGTTATCTCTTCGGTATAATCAATGTCTTTAAGGACAGTCCGTAAGGAGAAATCAGCAGGTAATCGAATATTAAAGTCGCGACTAAGGAATATAGTATAACAGGCAGTCAAATACATACGCAAAAGAGTCTTGTTAAATATTATTTTCCCAGAAACTAAGACATTAAATCAAAAATATTTATTCTATATTTTTACAGTTTTTTTTTGTACGGGGCATCTTGTCCTGGTGAGTTGTGCCCCGGTTTGGCACCCTGAATAAGGGAATCTCCCAAACTGTAAATGATACAAGGTTCGATTTTCCTTTATTTTAATACGGAAATATGGTTTCCCCGTATAAAGTCTTTTTAACCGACTTCAAAAAGAATAAACTTTTTTATGTTTGTTCCCTCATAACATCTCAGCATATTCCTCAGTCGATTTTGATGATTTTTTTTTATTTAAAAGAGGTGGATGCCCTGGTGGTCCCATCGTACACTAAATCAGTATTGGCCCAATATTTTGCCAGTTATGGTTAATAATAATTTATATGTTTGTCCCCCCATAACTGCTTAGCATATGGGCCGATTTTAACGATCTTTTCTTTATTAGAAAGGGGGCGATGCCCTAGTGGTCCCATCCTACACAGCATCAATATTTGCCCAATATTTTACCAGTTCTGGTTAATAATAAAGACTATTGTCAGCTAATTGGCTCAGCATGTTAAGTTCATTTATACAGGGTGTCCCTGGGAAGACTGGACAGCGGGATGTCTCCTAACGTATTGGAGACAAAAAAAATATATGGAATTGCATGGTTCGAGGGGGTCAATTTATTAGCGGAAACAATTTTTTTTCGGTTATTATTTTAAAAGATACGATGGTCAAGTTCGGGTTTTTAAATGGAAATATTTTTTTTCAAGTGGTGAGTTGATAGTGCGTTCTAAGACAAATTCAATAAGCATTAATATATACACTTGATTTCCTATGGTTTTTGAGATATTGCGCTTCCAAATTTACTGATTTTCACTGGAAGGAAACCCGCTGAAATAGCAAGGACCGGAGATGGTCTCGCTGGCGCCACGGGTGGCCTTGCCTGTTGAAACAGATACCTACCTGCCAAAGGTCTACGTCAGGAATGGCAGGCCCAAAGGTTGGACAATACTTTTCCGTCAGAAATGCTACTTAGGTACATTTGCGGTATCAAGAAGCGCACCGTTACTTTTATTTCGCACTTGCTTCTACGCTCGGATGGCCGGTTCTTTTTGGAGGGATGCAAGCTCGATTGGTTAGGTTAGGAGGTGTGAAAGTTGCTAGACTAAGTTTCAACTATAGGGAGCAGATTGTATTAGAACCAATCGGATTTGCATCCCTCACAAACGGCTGCTCTCTTGAAGAGACCCTCTTCACAGCAATACCTCCTCCCCAATGCCCACCTTCTCTCGCATGGAATACGTCAACGCATGGTTTTGTTTTGATATTGAAGCTCGTGTTTATACTCCAGAGGACCACGCGTCGACAGTGGGCTACCCCTTTTCTTCCTGTGTCTCTCCACAAGGAGTATCGACGGTGGATTGTAGGAGCGTAGATGTCGGGATGCCAGTTATTGAATTCAGGAGACGATAGAAACACTTTATTACAAAACACACATGTGCTATAGTAAATGATCGAACTTTGCGCCTCACTTCGCGCAGACCGATTACAGGATGATTGGCTCGGTACGCCTAATCCGCCTCGCAACCGTGACGAGGTCAAGCCAATAGGTATGAATCCTGGGTCCTTTTTCCGAAAAAAGCCATAAAATTCGATGGGCACTGCGGGGTGTTGTCGTCCCAGCCATGCTCATTGAATTTGTCTTGGAACGCACTATCAACTCAGGTCTTCAGAAAAAATAGTTCGATTTAAAAAACCGAACTTGACCATCGTATCTTTTAAAATAATAATCGAAAAAAAAATTCGTCCGCGCTAATAAATCGGCCCCCTCGAACCATGCAATTACATATTTTTTTTTATCCCCAATACTTTAGGAGATATCCCGCTGTCCAGTCTTCCGTGGGACACCCTGTATACAAGTGACAAGCTGTAAAGAAGTTTTTTCAAATTTTTGTTCAATTGTGTTCCATTTGGGGTGGGGAAGGGGAACTAACTGTGTTTGAGTTACATTATGTTTCAGTTTCATCAAAATCCATAAAAACGAATACAAATAGTGATGGACTTGATGTGAAATGACCCATGCACAAAAGTTACATTCCTGCAAACTGTTTAACAAAATTTGAGATGATATTTTTCTTTCAGTTGGAAAAAGCAAGATAATTACAGTATTGTCTCCGCATGTGCTCGCTGTTCGGGACCGGCGTTGAGCTCCTATCGTGAATAGTTCCCTAATTCCGAGTGTTCGTTTCTCGGTTTTTTCTGGCCCAAAGGGGGAGTGAGACGGACCGTTTTGCGTGCGCGCAGGCGAGCGCGATGGGTGCGAGCCCTCAGATGGAATCGTGACTGCTCGACGCATGCGCGCGACGGTCAGATAGCCAGGCACGCACGAATCTTTTTTGCACCCTACGCGAACTTGTCCAATTTAGCCCTATATTATAATACATTTGTTTGAGTTTATTGATGTTCTTATTCTTAATTTTTACTCGTAGTTTAAAACCGTTGTAATACAATGTGTAATATCTCATTTAAAAATTTATTTTCAACAATGTCAACAATGAAAAGACCATTTTGCACCTCTTGTCAACCCTACGCCCTAGCAGTTGCCTAATTTTACAGAGTAAAGTCATAAATAATCTTAAATAAATGTATTATAATAAAGGGCGCAATTTGACAAATTCGCCTAGGGCGCAAAAAAAGACTTCAGCCGAACCTGCGTCAAGATTTTGCGATGCGGTTCTTGTGCTCCCGTAAGTGCTTGCGACCATCGCGCATGCCCGTCGCGCACGCAGAGGATGGAATGTCACGGCGCCCGAAAGACGGATCGAGACGAAACATCAGCGCATCGTCTCTCTCATATATCCTCGCTCGCTCTCGTTTCAGAGTGAGACAGAAGTGGTGGGGATAGCGACAAGCACCTACCGTGTGCACCAAACCGAGCACATGCGGAGATAATATTGTACCTACTTTCTCTGTGGTACAATACAGTCTACTGTTTAATAAGATTCTGACTAATTACTATTACACGTTTCAGGAAGCAGATGCACGCGAAGCAACCCAAAAAATACCACAACAGCCTTTGAGTCAACAAATCGAAAAAAGAGACAATTATGATAGGAAATTTTGAAAGTAAAGTGCATGGAAAATAAAAAATTTGCTGATACACATTCGATACTGCTGTGGAAGATATTAATTAAGTTGTCCAATTAAGAGTATTATAACAAAATAAATACAATTAATAAATAAGAATTATATTATATCATATAATAATGTATATAGTCTACAAAATATGATGAAATTGCTATGGGTGTTTCGTATTAAGTTATTAAAATGCTTAATAATTCTATCAGAAACACCTGAAGCACGGCAATTCGGCGATCAGCGGCCCGCATTGCGCAGAGCAGTAGAGTTACATACAATCGCTATTAATAACAACGACACATTTACCAATATTTCTACGAGGATATATGCTATCCATGCGCCTTTGTTTTTTTTTTAGCATTAATATTTAAGAAACGATGCCTCTGCTGCAATTTCATTATTCTTGATTTCCGTCTTATTTTGTCACGTAGAATCACACATTTCATTTTTCCCTCTTCCTTGCCAAACACCCTGTGTAATAATGTAATGTTATGACACATTATATCGTATAATAATAGTTACACACGTATATCAAATATTGAAGTACATTGTTGAATAATGACACTGAGGACGATGGATGGGTTGAAACAGACTTCCTTTTATACGGATTGCACTTTTAATATAGAAATCACTGAACTCGGTATACAATGTCTATGGTATAAAAGTATGGCATAGGATAAAGGGAGGAACAGCGCGGTATGGAATATATCGATCCACAATCAATATCTGACCACTAGTGACCAGAATCGTGGACAGAGGTCGCGACCAGAACGGGTTCCCGATGTATTTTTTAACATATATCAAATAGGATTCTTTATTCTTAATCTTTTAACACTGCTGCACATCCGGGTATTTTGCCGATCCGGACGGCTAAAAATCGATTATAAAAACTATATCGCAAATAAAAATGATAAAGGTCGCTATATAAAGCTGATCCATGTACCAATGACGTACAACACCCCCCCCCCCCCCCCCCCCCCAGTGCAACCCTTTTGCCCGTGCGAACAGTCGAAACTTGGGAACGAATGCGAGTGCTCATTTCTTGTTTTCACTGTGCTTTTTAGTACGCGTACATCGTCATTGAACGTCGTTATTCTCTTTTTTGTGTGCAGGTACCGTTAGAAAATAGAAATAAGAGCCATGGATTCTGATAAAACAGGTAAGTGTGTCTAGTTTTCATGGCCTTTTGTTGCGATAGCTCTCATATTAACTAAAAAACAGTGTTTCAAATACATAAAGTTTTCTAGTATTTTTTCCTATTTGTTTTTCATCACTGAGAGCCCAATAGTTGTACTTCCCGAAGTTCCCCGGCATTGGAGTTGGATTCAATATAAAATAGACTTAAAATAGACTCACTCCATAAAAGAAGAGTAGTGGCTGATCTGACTTTTCTCTTCAAAATTTTGAACGGCCATATTTGATGTCCCGAGATCCTCAACAAAATCTGTCTCAATGCGCCTGAACGAAAGATAAGATCATTGCTATTCCTTAAACCCACGGTCTTAAAAAATAGTGTAGCGGATGCCGATCCCATAAACAGGATTTCCATCCTGGCGAACAAATATTGTTCTGAGTTAGACTTCTTCAATAAGGGTCTAGCTCCTTTTCAAACAGCGGTGCGCAAAATTATTCCTGTAGAATAGCAATAAGCAGTTTCATCGTAAACCTTGTAATTTTAGTGTCTATGTAATACCTCACACAACATTTTTTTCTTATTAACTGTATAGTGTATACTAAGGGCTTGTCTCGTTTAAATAAATAATAATAATAATAATAGTAATAATAATAATATAAAGCTATTTTCTTATTCTTTAGGACACTTGAAACGCTTATTTCAGAATTTTACGATTTTTCAAAATAACGCTCTTGGAAAATGAGTACAGTATTGTCTCCCTGAGGGCTCGCTGGTCGTGACCGGCGTTGAGACCGTGTTGTTTCTCGCTTCTTTCTGGCCGAAGGGGATACCGAGATGGGACGCTTTGCGTGCGCGACCGGCGCGCATACAAAGGTCAAAGTGTCAAGTGTTCGAAACACGGAACGAGATAAAAGATAAACATGTCATCCGTCTCGTATCGTCCTCGATCGCTCCCGTTCCATCTCGCTCCCGCCTACGCCCGACAAGAGTGAGACAGAAGTGGTGGGGATAGCGAAAACTGTACAAAAGATCAAACACTGTTTAAAAGATTGTCACTTCTAAAAACCTTATTTTTCATCTTTTTCTGAAAGTGGTCGACTACTGATACATGGTCGACTACTGGTGGCTTCACCCTATAATGATTTCAATTCATTGGCTGTAACACAGGGTCATCATTTAATTTTGCAACCTGCGCACGGGCGAGCAGGTAAAATGGCTACAGTCCCTCACGGACGCATTCCACTATAATCATGCAGGCCCGGCTTTCGGAGAGCTTCCAACGACAGCTGGAAAGCAGTGCTGCCCGTGTTTTAAAAAATTTAGGATGGTCTCTTTCAAATTAACGTCGCAAAAAACTTCGGAATTTCCCGGCCCAAGTAAGAGCGCCGCGCGCTCCGATTTTATGATCGGTTTATCACTCTCTGTAAGGAGGTTTGAAATCAATGTGGACTGTTCTTGTACCTGTCTCAATTTAAAAAATTTTAGCTACGACAAGATTGACCGCGGCGCTATACCCCTGTTGCAGCCGAAATCCGCCGATCAGCTGTCGCGCGGATTTAGGTGTGCGTGCGAGAGCGTGTCAACACTGGTGACACACCGTCTGGTAAGACGGTGACATACGTCACGCGTTTTTGCATGGATTCGAGCGGTGCACGCTCTTTCAGGAATCCGTTAGTCGCTTCCAAGAACACGTACGACAACAACACGCTCCCGCACGCACAATTTTATAACGGCTTTTGTCGCCCTGCGACTCACGAGCAACGTTTTTAAGGAACTTTTAAGACGGCCCTTCAAGCCTTGGCGCCCTGCGCCCCTGTACATAGCTTGTACATATTTCTGTTCCGTGTAACTGCGTGGTTGTAAGTCGTGTGTGTCCGTTCTGTGTCTGTGGAGTGCTCGTCCGTTGTTGTAACGACGCCCACAGCCGATCAAATAAACGTGCCGTCTCAACAATTGGTGGACGTAATCATCTCGATTGGAGCGCATACCTTCTCTGGCCATACCATTGGCAATCCACCCCACCTTCCTAAGGTCTACGTTTAAACATTTGGTCCTTCGAGCCGGATCGCCTTGAAGGATGGCGACAACGAGGACACTTCTCCAAGATGGCAGCCGTTGGTGACAGAGATTCGGGTGCTTCTCCAAGGGTCCGTTCGCCTCCTCGCCAACTTCAAAAAGATGGGGAGGGCGAAGTTCACCGCAGAGAACACGGAGGATAGGTTGGCCAAGCTCACCGAGACGTGGGCCCGGTGCGAAGCCCTCAATATGGAGCTGGAGCTCCTGCTCTCGGACGCCGAGAGGACGACGTGCTCGTTCACGCAGGCGGAATTTGTCATCGCGGAAGAAGAGTATTGGGCTGCCCGGGACTTTCTACGCGAGGTCCTGAAGACGTTCCAGACGCCGCCTACATCGGGGTCATCACAGGGGACGTACGAAGGACTAAGCAGAGGCCTTGCACGCCTTCCGACCATTGCATTACCGAAATTCTCCGGTGAGTACACGGAGTGGCCGAGTTTTCGCGATCTGTTCACGTCGTTGGTCATCGGCAACGCGACTCTCAGCGACACGACGCGACTGCAGTATCTGCAGTCGGCGGTGGAGGGCCAGGCGGCCGAGACGATCGCTCACATTACCGTGACCGAGGCCAATTTTGGCACCGCGTGGGATCTCATGACCTGAGAATTTGAAAACAAGCGAGCGATCGTCTCGGCCCACCTGCGTGACCTTCTCACTCTACCGCCGATGGCGGCTGCGTCGGCCGATGGGTTGAGGCGTTTGCGTGCCCCTACCAACCGAGCGCTCTCCCTCCTCGCGAACCTAGGTCGCCCCACCGAGCACTGGGATGACGTCATCGTCGCTCTGACGACGATGAAGCTAGATCCCGAGCTCATGGAGGAGTGGGAGCTCTCGCTTGGCGGCAGCACCGACCCCCCCTCGTACGCGGAACTCGATCGGTTCATGAAGGCCCGAATCCAAGCGCTGGAGGCCGCGAGACGCGCGAAAGACTCCGCGGCATCCGATCGCGACGACGTGGCGGATTCATCGCCCGGCGCTGTCGCTCGGGTTTGCACCACGCACCCTGCGCCAGGCCCGTCGTCATCCGACATGACATCCCAGTGCCCCGTGTGTCGGG
This sequence comes from Andrena minutula, assembly GCA_929113495.1. Classification (NCBI taxonomy): domain Eukaryota; kingdom Metazoa; phylum Arthropoda; class Insecta; order Hymenoptera; family Andrenidae; genus Andrena; species Andrena minutula. Next base: position 44,512,988 of record OV815993.1, on the reverse strand, counting down.
CGCGACACGCATTATACAGATGTGTGGCATTTAAGGCCCTCCGCCTCGATCAGCGCCGCCAAGTCGCGACGAATAACCGCGTATGCTTCAATTGCCTCGCGCCCGGCCACATGGCCCCGTCGTGCCCTGTCGAGACCAATTGTTCGCGTTGCAACCGGCGGCATCACTCGCTGCTCCATCCACCGTCTTCCAACACGGCAAGCAGCACCGACGGTGCCATCGGGGCTCCGTCGGCCAGCGACGATCAGCCCCCCGCGGCCGCGGTAAACTCCATTGCGTCCCCCCCGACCACGGATGGAGCGCCAGTGCTGTTTGCCACCGCGCTTGTCGGCGTTAGGTCATCGGGCGGCAACGTGCTGACCATTCGGGCACTACTGGATCAGGGATCCCAGGTGTCCCTGGTATCGGAGTCCGTGGTCCAGGCGCTACGGCTCCCACGGAAGGCCAACGCCATCAAGTTTATTGGCGCCCTAGACGGCAACTTGGGTACCTCGCGGGCGACGGTGGAAATGACATTGTCGCCGCCTTCTGGAGTCTCCACTACTGCCGTCACCATCACCGCCCGTGTCGTGCCCAAAGTGTCGTCATACCTGCCCGAGTGGACTCCGATCACGCAGCGGAAGGACTTCGCTGACCTGCCCTTCGCGGATCCAGATCCATCGACCCGTCGCCCGATTGACCTGATCGTCGGCGCCGACTATTTCGGAGCCCTGTTGCTCCCCGGGTTGCATCGCGGCACCCCCTCGGCCCTCATTGCCCAAAGGACCCTATTCGGATGGATTGTCTCCGGTCCGACCGGTCGTTCGCCCGCCGTTGGTGCGCTGCACCACGTCACGGCCCAGTCCGTGGCAGCGGAGGATGACCTCCACGCGTCGGTACGGAGATTCCGGGAGGCCGAAGAGATCACTGTGCCAACTACCCTCGCCCCCGACGACGAGCGTCGCGAACAACATTTCGCGGCGACGTTCTCACGGCGGGCGGACGATCGACACATCGTGCGACTCCCTTTGAAGGCCGGACGTACGCTCCGGCCAACGTACCGGCAAATCCGCATGCACCCGAACGACGCGAAACACCGGTGCGCACTGTACAGAGCGAATCCCTACGGCCGATCAGTTGCGTCGTCTTTTTTCCCGGCTCCCCTGCGCCTGTTGACGAGATCACGACGTGAACAAGACCTGTACCACCTCGCAATAAATGTACCGTGCCACTCCGGTCCACCTAGTAGCGTCACTGCGTGTCACGGCGGGCGGACGCCCTGCGTCGGCGTCCACCATGGTCGGTCCGTTTCTCCGGACCGAGGCGGGCGGAATGTTGCAGCCGAAATCCGCCGATCAGCTGTCGCGCGGATTTAGGTGTGCGTGCGAGAGCGTGTCAACACTGGTGACACACCGTCTGGTAAGACGGTGACATACGTCACGCGTTTTTGCATGGATTCGAGCGGTGCGCGCTCTTCCAGGAATCCGTTAGTCGCTTCCAAGAACACGTACGACAACAACACGCTCCCGCATGTACAATTTTATAACGGCTTTTGTCGCCCTGCGACTCACGAGCAACGTTTTTAAGGAACTTTTAAGACGGCCCTTCAAGCCTTGGCGCCCTGCGCCCCTGTACATAGCTTGTACATATTTCTGTTCCGTGTAACTGCGTGGTTGTAAGTCGTGTGTGTCCGTTCTGTGTCTGTGGAGTGCTCGTCCGTTGTTGTAACGACGCCCACAGCCGATCAAATAAACGTGCCGTCTCAACAATTGGTGGACGTAATCATCTCGATTGGAACGCATACCTTCTCTGGCCATACCAGTGGCAATCCACCCCACCTTCCTAAGGTCTACGTTTAAACAACCCCTTTATGGAGAGATGTTTAGCCACCAGCGTATAAAAGCCACAATAATGGCTCATCGTTTCGAAAAATGCCATTCAGGGAAGCCAGTATAGGCGTGGTGTTGAGAAGCTAAAAGGTTATAACATTCAGACACAAAAATTCTAGAAAAAAATTCAAACACAGCTGCAACCAAAGACACGTCCCATTAGTTACCCCTTACGTCCAATCGATGCATGCACTGCATTAAGGATAAAATTATAAAAAAGAAAACCAGAAAATAGATTCTGAGATCTGCAGAACTAACACATAATTGAATAAAAAAATTAATTTCTCAATTTATGAAAGTATCTAGCTTAATGTACCCGGCGTTGCCCGGTCTTCTCATATTATGTATTAATAACGGCAGCATTAATATTTTAAAAGTAACTGGAAAACTAATTGATTCTCGAAATAATCATGAACATACAGAGAGAAGAACGTCCGTTTATATATGCACTTGTTGGTTCCCGGCTTCGCTGGGGTGGATTTTGTTATCGATTCATTGCAGCGTCTCTTTATAGACGACATTAATAGTGTTGCACTCAGGAGCAAGTAAGTAAAGGTTCCTGCCGGAACTTACACTGGAGCAGGCTACGTACAACTGTCCACGCGAGAAACATGAAGTACGTAGGTCAACGCCTGTCACTTTGAGTGTTTGACCTTGTGGCTTATTAATGGTCATAGCATAACATACTTTAATAAGGAACTGCAACCGTTTATATTGAAAAGGCATGCCAGAAGAAATCATTGGGATCCGAGATATCATAACATTTTCCCCAGTAGCACAGAGTTCCATTACATAATTTTTGAGGATTTAAATTACGAAGTAGAATTATAGGTGCGCCTACTATTAACTTTAAAGTATGAATTGGTAAGCCTGACGGATTTAATGAATTAAGGAATTCGACAGGGTAATGGATAGTATCCTGGTCGTCCACTACTCGGTCTATTGAGAAATAAATGCGAGGAGGAGCATCAACTTTATTCAAAATGAAATCATTAATACTGTTCACTGATTCATTCGTTGGAGCCAATATTGCTCGTTCTTGAAACCAGGAAAGAGGATTAGTGTTCAGAAGACTAATGTCAGAAGAAACATAATCAACTAATTCATTGATGTCTTTGACCATATTACAGAGTACTGGGTTATCGAGTGAAACCTTTCCATTATTTTGCATGAAGTCTCCATTGCCCAGTTTCAGCAATAAGTCAGAAAACATGTTCACATTGATGTCTCCGTAATGCCGCGTTTACACCAACGCGAACACGAACAAAAACATTGTTTGCGAACGCTTTCGTTTGTTCTTGCCGTGTCCACACCGCCGTAAATAGAACAAAACGTTCACATACGATTCTTATACTGAGTTTTTGTTCATGTTTGCGGCGGTGTGGACACGGCAAGAACAGACGAAAACGTTCGCGAACAATGTTTTTGTTCGTGTTCGCCTTGGTGTAAACGTGGCATTAAGGGTGGCACGCATATTTGTTGTAAGTGACAGCTTCTCAACTGAGGACCACACATAATATCTCTTGAGGCATGCGTTAATTTCATTAGTTCGGGCACCTTTGGGTATTACGGGCAATGTTTGCCGAAAATCTCCTGCAAACAAGACAGTGATTCCTCCCATCATCTTTCTGTTATTACGAAGATTCTTGAAAGTTCTATCCAGAGCTTCTATCGCAGTTTTGTGAGATATTGTACTTTCATCCCATACAATGAGCGAGCATGATTGAAGAACCATAGATATGGCGCTTTGCTTCGAAATATTGCATACAGCGTTTTGATCTGAACATATATCCAATGGGAATTTAAACATCGCATGCGCGGTCCTGCCACCATATAACAACGTTGCAGCTATTCCCGAAAAGGCAACTGCAAGGGCAATTCGACCTTCAGAAGGTCTTTCCGGTCCTACCGGGTGCATCCAAAAAAATATTTTACCAGTTCCGTTTCGGGCACTTGTAAGAATCGCATTACAGTATTGTTTCCGTATATGCTCAGTTTGATGTAGACGATAGGTGCTTGTCGCTATCCCCACTACTTCTGTCTCACTTTTATCCGATAGTACGAGATAGAACGAGAGCAAGCGAGAGCCACTGAAGGCGAGCGAGGACAGTACGAGACAGACGACGCGTTGATGCTTTGTCTCGCTCCGCCTTTCGCATGGGCGTGCGCGATGTTCGTAAGCACTTGCGGGAGCGCGAGAACCGCATCGCAAAAATCTTGACGCAGGCCCGGCTCAAGTCTTTTTTGCGCCCTAGGCGAACTTTTTAAATTACGCCCTTTATTATAATACATTTATTTGATATTATTTATGACTTTACTCTGCAAAATTAGGCAACTGCTAAAGTGTAAGGTTGACAAGTGCAAAATGGTCTTTTCATTTTTGGCAATGTTGAAAATAAATTTTTAAATGAAATACTACGCATTATACTACAACGGTTTTAAACTACAAGTAAAAATTAAGAGTAAGAACATCAATAAACGCAAATAAATGTATTATAATAAATGGCTCAATTGGACAAGTTCGCCTATGGTGCAAAAGAGACTTGAGCCGAGCGTAGCTATCTGACCACCGCGCGCATGCGTCGAGCAGTTATGATTACATGGGAGCGCTCGCGTCGGACGCGCACGCCCACGCGCATGCAAACCGGTCTATCTCGTTCTCCCCTTTGGCCAGAAAGAAGCGAGAAACGAAGACTCGGAATTAGGGACTGTTTACGGTAGATGCTCAACGCCGGTCCCGAACATCAAGCACATGCGGATACAATACTCTATATGCAATTTTTTGATCGCCATTTAAGATTAATTCATTTCTCATAGCATTATCATGTAACTCTTGCCTATTGTAAGCTGTTTCTCGCAAATATTCCCTGCTTATAGTAGGATCGAGTGCAATGCCTGGCAAGCGAAGGCCTAGCGTTTTCACACTCTTTCCCAATAACGGTTGTACCATTTTATCAATTTCTATAAAGGCTGAGCTAAAAATCATATCATTAAATTCTAAGTTCGGCAAGGACTCCTCGGTCCGCATGAGGGTGTAAGATATACTCTGACATACTATCTCTATGTGTGATCCACAAAGATAGTGGATCAGATATTTGGCAAAACGTTAACATCACAGAGAATAAAGATCTCATGTTTCAAGCAGACCTTGTGAGAGCCGCTTCTGTGAGAGTGTTGTCCCAAAGGGAATCATCTTCTAACAAACCTAACATTTTACAGGCGAACTGAACAGAAGGGTGTATCACACCGTGTACAGTGCGTAAATTGTGAAAGGATATAGGACCTCTAACAACGTGGAGTAACATACGCAGATAGTAGCATTCAGTGTTGTTAGGATGGATGGTGTAAACGCGACCGCGTGTATCACTCTTTTTTACTCCTGGATATCCCTCTACCGAGGAACTTTGCTTACGACGCTGAAACATATTTCGGTTCCAAGTATAATAGGAAGGCAGTTCGTTGTAGAGCAACGTTCTGGCGAAGAGATTGATAACGCACAACTTAAAAAATGCTGTCAATATAGTATCTCGCGGATTTGCTGCAATGTTGGCAGCATTATTGGCAGTAAAATAAACACGCTGCCCATTCTCGAGATAGACGGCCAAGTGCACAACAGTAGGTGATCTGTCGTGGATGCTAAAAGACAATATTCTCCACACTGCCTCTAACGTGCTAATATGGCGACCCGATTGGTACTGTTCCACTTCATTCTGAGCATTACTGCTGAACGTAGTTTGATTACTTCCCTTGTTTATGTATTTACATACATATTTGATAGATTTAACAGAACTGCAGAGTTCAACATTAATATGAGCGTCAAACGTCCTTAAAATTGTTACATGCCCCTATCGGTTCGTTTCCGCGCTTGCTGCCCACGAGCCGCCTTCCGTTTCGACAGCGGCGATTCAGCCGAATCGCACCGCGGACGAGAGTCCGCTCGCCGAACCCAGGACTTATCGCTGTAAGCACAACGTGACCTTTGACGGCCCGAGCCATGAATTTCCTAATACGGAGCGATCGACAGGTGCCAACGGGGCTGTTTCCCCCTACCAACGTCGAAACGCGAGGCACGAACAGGGACAGCGGAACTTCAGAAAGGAGAATTCGTTTTTTGAGACTTCGAATTAGGAGGTTGCGACGAGCCGTCTTAGTATCACCGCGCTAAACTCACTGCGATCGTGAAACGCGAGGAACCGCGAGCGAATAAGCGAGTGTTCGAGCGAATAAGCGAGTGTTCGAGCGATTCCAGTGAGAAGAGAGAAAGCGAAACGTCAAGGTGGCCGTTCCAATAAGCGGCTACAGCCGCCAGCGACTGCGACCGGCGGCTACAGCCGCCAGCAACTCCAACTGGCGGCTACAGTCGCCAGCGACTCCAACTGGCGTCGTCGCAACTGGTATTTCCTATATCTAAGCGTCGACGCCATGGCCCCCATCAGTGCAATGACGCGCCGCACAGGCCCTTTTCGAGCATTTGAAAAGAGGGTCTATTGTTGTATGAGGTCTCGAGGACCGTCGAAGATAGTGAAAGACTAGCCATTTTTCTTATATGTACATCGTGTTCTGTTTATCTATCGGATTGAAGAAGTCAATGACATTTGGGTGCTTCTTTTAAAATATCGGAATTCAAATTGTGGCAAAAAATAGGATAAACCTATTCCTTTCTAGTGATGTATAAGTTAATATTTTTTACATCTATTAATTTGTTTTTTCTATTTTTTAACTCAATCGTGATAAAAAAATTGGAAACTGTTTTTTGGTACTTTATTAGTGGTTTAAGTCACACGCTGGGGAAACGTTCGGTTTTCAAGTTATTATTTCTGCACTTTCCATAGTATGTATTTATCATTTTTTTTTAGTTTTATTGAAATTGTTGACGTTATTTTTTTAAATAACCTCAAACTTTGTTATGAGTTGTATATTAACTCAAATTTTTATGAACTTGCTTAATAATATTCAGCATTTTCAACGCGAAAAATGGAATGTTGCATTTTCCCCTATTTCTTTGGATTCAGGCCCACTGTACGATATAGAATACAAGTGATTACTCAATTATTAGCAACTATTGTCAAATCTTGTTTTCGCAGTTGCAAGGACAAATATATATTGTTTATACAAGTTCGTGGAAGGTAACTAAAAAGTCGAAAAATACTGATATTTTTTCAATGGGTTTCTTATAGAAAAATAAATGTATATAACGAATTATTTGCTATTATTTTGCAGAATCGATACTATTTCTGACCCCTTTAACTTTACTTTAACAAACTTTGAAAGAAATCACTTAAAATTTTGCATTAAACAACAAATTTGACATGTGTTTACACGCAGATCAGATATAGCCGTCATGATATTTTTACATTTTTTTACAAGAGCTCATATTATTAGTTTACAAGAAATACATATAAAAAAACATAATTCTATAAGTTATGAATTCTGACTTCTTTCCTTATTTCTGGATAATCTGTCCGAATGTGAGATGGATCGCAGAGCGGCTAGAGTCGCTAGACTGCTTCTGGAGCAGTAGAGCGGCAGCCGCTGTGCGACTAGGCGATTCTGCTGTTACGGCGGAAAACAGACACTCGTGGCATTGTGTAGTGTCTCGAGTAGCCTAGGCTGCTCATGAATCAAACGCGCATAGGCTATAGCAATTCTGGCGCGGCCGCAGCAGTCGCAGCCGCCCATAGGAGTTGGGATGAATGCTTTTCCATTGTACCAGTCATCGCGACAGCGGCTGTAGCCGCCGGTCGCAGTCGCTGGTGGCTTTAGCCGCTTATTGGAACGGCCACCTTCAGACAGCAAGCGTGCCGTATGTTATCTAGGGAAACTCCGGACGGCCGAGACCGACTCAAGATCCAGCGACACGCGAGTGCCCAGCGATAACGGAGACAGTGCGCCGTTTCCTTAGTACGTTTTGTCCACTATAATTCTTATATTTTCTCCCAGAATATATTTTATCCTTCTGTTTTCCTGCTAATTTCGTATAACGGTTTGTTTAAAGCAAAGTAATCTACTTGTAGGAGGGAGAATTTGCGAGTAGAAATGACACTGGTTTTAGTTATCTGTATGTACACTATGTACAATAGGATGATTAAATACTCTTAACTATAAGTCTATAGTGAACGAACACCTTATATCGCCACGTGTTCCCTTTGGAAGAATTTATCTCGGGAGTAATTCTGCGGCAGCAAATGCGCGAATTACCTCCTTAGTAAGTTAGGTAGCAATCCTACTCGGCGGCAGCAAATGCGCGAGTAGGTCCTCTTTAATTTAGCGGTAGCGATTTGCTTCTCTCGAACTCGAGATAGGCCTCAATATTATCTATAGCGCGGGTGAAGATGATTATCGGCGACTGACTCCCGAAATTCACCGTCGCTTTCCGGGAAGCCAGATTGGGTCCCCCTTCCATCGATCGAGGATCGATGGAAGGGGGACTGCGATCGACGCTTCACACAGGCAGATGTGTCGCGCGCCAAATCGAACCAGATCCCGACACTTCTCGGCGCGAGATGACGCCAATTAGCCTATAACTCGAACATTTCCGCCCGCCTTCGTCGATCGACGAATGTTCTTGAACGTTGGCCGATGCTGATTGGTTGGTTCGCGATGTACGTTCCGTCCGCGGTGGCGTCGCCCTGCCTATGTGGAGGTCGTCGCGTCGGTAGCGCAATATAACCTATGGTGTCGTGAGTGGACCACCTTCTTCTTGTGCCTGCACAAACGGTAGGTAAATTAATTTACAGATCGGTCGTACAAATTCAGATCGCGACGTTCTTATTTTTACGACGTGTGTTAACCCGTCCGAGCCAGGATACAATCCTATGATACGGGCCAGCGGCCACTTGGACGGAGGCAGCAATTCGGATTTCAGGATACAGAGGTCCCCGATGCGTGGCTGTGGGTGTTGTGTCGTCCACTTGTGACGTGCCTGCAAGGACTGTAGATACTCCTGTGACCAACGCCACCAAAATTGCAGACGCATCTGCTGAAGAAGGTGCCAGCGTGACAATCGTGCAGCAGGAACGCCTTCGACGAGAGGGTCAGGTACAGTGAGCAGTGGCTCCCCGATGAGGAAGTGCCCGGGCGTTAGTGCAGCGAGGTCCTCGGGGTCGTCAGACAGCGGTTGCAGGGGCCTCGAATTCAAACAAGCTTCCACTTGAGCCAGCAGTGTCGTCAACTCCTCAAAGGTTAGTCGCTGATCACCTATAACTGTACGTAGATGGAACTTTAGTGACTTTACGGCTGCCTCCCAGGTCCCCCCAAAGTGTGGTGCGGCAGGAGGATTGAATTTCCATTCAATGCCTTCCCTCTGTAGACGGACCCTCACGCTCCCTGCCTCCTGGTTAAGCGTTGGGACCAGGGAGCGGAGCTCCCTTGCAGCTCCTACGAATGTAGTTCCTTGGTCGCTGTGTATCACGCTACACCGCCCGCGTCTAGAAGTGAAACGCCGCAAAGCAGCCAAGAATGCTTGCGTACTGTAGTCCGAAACCAATTCCAGATGGATGGCTCGAGTCACCAAGCATTGGAACACGGCTACATAGCCCTTGTGGGTTCGCTGTCCTCTCCCCCGTGACGCCAATAGGACCAAAGGCCCAGCATAGTCCAGTCCCATGTTACGAAAGGGTCGGTCGGGATTGACCCTGACGGCAGGTAGATCCGCCATGAGCTGCTGTCCGTGTGAGGCCCTCCATCGAGTACAGGTGATACAGCGGTGGATAAGGGCCTTCACGCTTTGACGCCCTTGAAGAATCCAATATCGTTGGCGAAGCGTAGCTAAGGTAAGTTGGGTACCTCCATGTAGAGTCCGGTGGTGAGCTCCTGCCACGAGCAACTCCACAAATTTTCCCTTTCCTGGCAGGATAACCGGCTGTCGCTCATTCAAGGACACCGGAGCATGCCGTAGTCGTCCTCCTATGCGCAGGAGTCCTTGTTTGTCCAGGTAGGGATTGAGACGAAGTAGCTTACTGCTGCTTGGTAGCGTAGCTTCTTGTTTCAACCGCCGAATATCCTCAGGAAACTCTTGACGCTGAATGATATTGAGCCAGAGCTTTCGGGCAGCCTCCACCTCGTCAAGCAGCCGTTGAGGTCCCCCTACTGTTCTCGGGCGATGAGGATGACGCCATCGACGACACCAGGCGGTAATTCTGAGGAGCTTTTGAAGAGAGGAATAGCGTATCAGTAAGTACTCGCCTGGGGTCGGCTCCTTGCAAGTCACTCTATGGACCGAGCTCCTTGCTTCGAGTTCAGTTAGCTCTCCAGTCTGCGGCGTCATTGCGGTCCAATGGGGTTCCCCGGTCAACCAGTCGGGTCCTTGGCACCAGAGCGAAAAGGTTGGTAACTGACTCGGAGGTATGCCTCGAGACGCGCAATCCGCTGGGTTGTCTGTGCCAGAGACATGATGCCAGCGGGCTTCGGGAGAGGCAATCTGGATCGCCGACACACCATTACCCACATACGTCTTCCAGTGAGACGGATGTCCGCGGATCCAGTCCAGTGTGACATCTAGTATAGCCGTCTTGGCCCAAAAGAGGCGCGCTCTACCTCAGGCTTTCGCCTATACGAGCATTTGGCTTGCATGGTGGTGTTCGCAGAATTTGACGATCGTCGCGGACCGCTGCCAAGGGGAATTCGGCGTAGATGTTATGTCGAAATGGAACTTGGAAAAACCCTGCCCTCATCCGGTAGGAATCATTGGACAAGTTGAATCTGCCCCGAAGGGCGGCGGCTCGTTTAGTCAGCGTTACACGCCGCGGAGCGACGCGGAACGCTGTCCAGTGGGGACCACGAGGAGGTAGAGCCGCCAGCGCAAGCTCGATCCCAGCAGGATGGCTTTCGCCGATAACGCCCCACCCGCCACAGTGCCTGGGCACTGCCTGCACTGGGGGTCGGGGCGGGGGTCCAGTGTGACAGTCGAATCGGACCAAAGGTGCATAGCTACTCCTTCCAGCTCCAAGGTATCCTTTGTCCATGCCATTAGACGACTCAGCAGCGTCGCCGCGCACAATTCCAGGCGCGGTATTGTCACGCGTTGCAGTGGTGCTACCTTTGTTTTGGCAGTAAGTAGTCGAGCGTGAACCTCACCGCCCGCGTCCACAGTACGGAGATAGATCACCGCGGCGTAGGCCTTCTCTGAAGCGTCTGCGAAGCCGTGAAGCTCTCGGGTGTGTACCGTCGGATGGAGCCCGAGCCAACGAGGTACCCTTGTGCAGTTCAGCGCTGAAAGTTCTGCCACGAACTTCCTCCACTCCAATTCCTCGGTGCCTGGTAGCGGTGAGTCCCAATCCATTTTGAGGAGCCATAAAGATTGCATAAATATTTTAGCAGCCACTGTGACTGGTGCTACCAACCCCAGCGGGTCAAATATGCGGGCGATCCTTGAGAGAACCGCGCGCCGCGTTAGCTGCGGAGCGGGGTCTGCGGGTTGTACGCGCACACAAAAGCAGTCTTCCCCGACGATCCAATGGACTCCCAAAGCCGTAGTCGTGTTGTTCGCCTGCCAGCTGATCTCCGAGATGGTATCCTCCAAGGGTAAGGCTGCCAATAGTTCTGGCTGGTTAGATGCCCACTTGCGCAGGTTGAACCCGCCCGCCTTGCAGATTCGTCGAAGCCCGTCCTGCAGTTCCCTGGCCTCCTTTTCGGAATCAGCTCCGGTGACTACGTCGTCCATATAGACATCACGGAGCAGCGTCGCCCACGCTCGGGGGAATTGTGCCTGTTCGTCGTTGGCCAGTTGATGCAGTGTACGGATAGCGAGGTAGGGCGCGCAGGCTTGCCCGTATGTAACGGTAGATAACTCGTAATCGCTAGCGCCCTCGTCCTTGTCCCGCCAAAGTATTCGTTGATAACGCCAGTCGTCCGGATGGACGACGATTTGTCTGAACATCTTCTCAATGTCCGCTATCAGGCAAATCTTGTGACGACGCCAGCGCAGCAGTAGTTGCTGCAGTCCCGGGAGTAGATTAGGGCCCACCATCAGTATGTCATTGAGCGACTTCCCACTCGAGGTAGCGTAGGACCCGTTAAAAACCACTCTCAATTTGGTTTTGGTACTGCTCTCCTTCAGCACGCCATGGTGAGGAAGGTAGTAGCTTGGATCTGTAAGTTCAACCCCTCTCGCCTTAGACATGTGCCTGAGCGCTTCATACTCATTCATGAACTCGCGGTAGGCTTCGGCGAACTTCGGATCCCTGGTGAATCTACTCTCCATACGGCTCGGGCGCAGCATCCGATGGGCCCCCTCCCGAGATGCTCCCAGCTCAGAGTCGTCCTTGAAGGGGAGTCGTACCATGTAGCGACCCGACGGCAACCGCTGGTGAGTATTTGCGAAATGCTCCTCGTAACTTTGCTCCTCTGTAGTGTATGCCGTTGATCCCGTCACCTCCTCCTGTTCCCAGAAGCGGTTGACCAGCGGGGCGAGCTCGTCCTCCACGCTGCTCTGGAGTACCACGAGGCCGCTGGCTGCCCGTGAATCACTCACCGTCGTCGCTGACGCCGGTCCAGAGACGATCCAGCCCAAGGTCGTCCGCTGTGTAATAGGCACTCCGGCCCCCCCCCCCCCCCCTACGAAGGCCGCTGACAAGGGTCCTAGCGTATGCGTCGGCTCCCAGTAGGACTTCGATTTGGCCCGCGCCCGTGAAGTCCGGATCCGCCAGTGGAATTCCTCTCAGGTGAGGCCAATCCCTCTTGTCGTACTCGAGATGGGGCCTATAAGCCATAATCCGGGGCAATACCAACGCTGATGTCTCATGTGGGTCGGCAGCACCGTCCTGTCCCCTAAATCGTAGTTGGACGCGACCGCGAACTCGCCCTGCTGGGTGATTACCGATTTCGAGGATCCTGATATCCGTGGCCCGCCTCGGGAGTCGTAGATGCTGCGCCAATGTCTCGGTGATAAGGGAGACCTCACTGCCCTGGTCGATCAGCGCCTTCACAACTAACGGCTCTCCGTCGGGAGGAAGTACCGTGATCCGAGCCGTTGCAAGCAAAACGGCCCGCGACTCCGTCTCTCCGCAATATGCCGTGCTGACGGAGGCCTCAACAGGGCCCGTGGGCCCAGTCTCGTTCTCTTCGTGTATGCTGGTATGATGCTTCTGGTTGCAGCGTTGACATCTCTTGTCGGACTTGCACTCGGAGGCTCGATGTCTCCCTAAGCAGTTGTAACAGAGGCCCCTTTCCACCAGGATACCACGGCGACCGTGAGCGGTTTTAGATTTATACCCGGGACAGAAAAGTATGAAGTGGTTTGCCTCGCACAAACTGCACACATCAGGTGAGCGTTTAGCCTTACTCACCTGATGGGCCTTTGCAGACTTCGAGGGTCCAGCAGCTGGCATCACCGCACGTCCTGTTATGACACGATACGCAACCATAACACCTGGTGTAACAAACACCAGCAAGCTCAGCAAGATGCGCAATCAAAAGTAAACCGCATACGCAGCAAGACCCAGATCCACTGGCGAAGACCATTAGGCCTTCCCCCGCGGCCACCAAACCGCGACCCAAAATCTTGTATATAAACCCACGCCCGAACAACCAAAGCGTAACATTGTAATTCGAACAGTAACGCGATCACGTCCGTGATCGCTCGGCTCAAATAAACCTTTATTAAACCTACGGTGAGTTCTAACTCTTCAACCGGCAACGATCCACTACCTCTCGGCTCAACCAGAGAATCCCGTTCCCGGCACCTTCACCCGAACTATCGGAGCCCGAGGAACAACCCGTTCGGGGATAACCGCGGAGTGCAGTCAGATTCTCATAGAGAATCTCCACACCGGTAAATCTCGCAACAAAATTGGTGGCAGCGGTGGGATCCAGCCAACGTAGGGGACAAGGTGAGCCTGACCAACAGAAGCAAGACAAGTTACCACAACCGAGTGCTGTCAACTGACAAAAGAGGACGCCAGCGAAAAATTCTCCATCGCAAAACCATCGGCAGTCCAGCAGCGGCAACAATGATGACGATGCATCTTCTACTACACGTGCTGTAAGTGGAACATTCGATATTACCAAATTCGAGCATCGCGCCGCGAAATTTTTTTCATGCGACGAGCAAACTCGCTAGGAATCAATCTCGAGCGAAATTTAGGCCTAACAGAAGGGCAAAGATTGACATGACGTAGGGCTGAGTGGCAAAATAACCAAAGTAGGGCACATAGCATTCCCTCGATCGTACAGACCGACGAGGAACACAAAGCAGCAAACGATCAGAATCAATCATTAGGGCACAATAGCTCAATAGCCGAGATCCTACAAAATTCTTTAGGGCCTGACGGATATATAGTCCGGGAACGATTTTTTCCTTTTGAGGAGATAGATCCGAATCTACTCCCTCCTGTAAGACTACACCCTTCTGACGAGACGTGTTTAGAATCGAGCAGATTTTACGATAGTGAAACTCTCGGCATCGCAAAAGCCATGGTGATCCATAGCCCAAAGACATCAAGACCCGAAGGAACCTCAAGGGGAGGACCTTCAGGGGAAGATACCACAAACGCGGAACTCTTAATTACCAGAGACGAAACTCTAGGAGACGAATTAAATTCGGGAAATGCAGGGTCTGATGATAGACAAGTTAGGTTAGAACAAACATTAATTCTACTTCAAGACACCGTGCAGCAAAATTGGTCACTTTTGCAAACATTAGCCGAAAGAATGACTGACCTAGAGGTAGCTAATAGAGCAGGAATAAGAGCGCAAACTATTAGTGAACGCGACCGAAGGATGGATAGAGAAGTACATAGGATGCAATCGTCAATGAACGGTTCCCCGCAAGGAGACAGGAACAGGACCATGGTACACTTCAAGGACCACATGGACGAAGAGGACATACCCAGACGATCCAGCATCTTTGTACCCCCTACATACGGGATAGATGAAGCACCTGACATTCCAACAGGATTAGAGGACAACAAAGTCCTCAACGCTTTAAAACTTATACCCAAATTCGACGGGAATCCTAAGGAATTAGTATCATTCCTGGAGACCTGCAAATACATAATAAAAAGTTACAGGATACCTGAATACAAGACACAAATAGTACGAGGAATAAAAGCAACAAGGATTACAGGTACAGCCCAAATAGAAGTGAGGAATCGTCAAATACAGACATTCGATGACCTGGAAAATGTGCTGAATTCGCTGTATAAGCCAACACGTACGACCGCGGCTGTACAAATGGAACTTTTGCAATGCAGACAAGGAATGCAAGAAGATGCCCATGCATACGGGAATCGATTGTCCCAACTACTTAATGAATTAATTGAGACCGGTTTAGATGAAAAAGATACAGTGACAGAAAAAACAGCGGCCATCAAGATATTCAAGAGGCAGGCACATTGCATCTTCCAAGAAGGACTTCGTAACGACCTGAAAATTCTGGTTAAATCACGAAGATCGGCTGATCTGCCAGAGGCCATATATATAGCCATAGAGGAGGAGCGGTCAATTAAAAAGCGGCCCGCAACGAACGGGACAAACCGCGACCCAAATTACAAGGGTCAGAAATACTGTCACAATTGTGAGAGGTCGGGACATACCACCGAGGAATGCTGGAAAGGTATCGGAAATGATCCACGACAACCTGGCACAGAAGCAGGAGATAGAAGAAATCCAAATGGAGGCAACTCGCACTCCACTGAAGAGGGGACATCTGATGCCCAAAACGGGAATCGCCAGTCATACAATACACAGGGACGGCGACCCTATAATACTTATAAAGCAAAAGCACAAGCAGGAGGATCACGAACTCTGCCAACGGCAACAACGAGCACCGAGGACTCCAATACAAATCAAAAACAGGTTAAAATAGCCAAAAGGATCCAGCAGGAAACTGGAACACCTAACTTTGGTTCGGATGAGATACAAGTACAAATAAAAGAAGCAAGAAACGATGAAGTCAGAATGCTAATAGATTCAGGAGCCGAGGTATCCCTAATAAACAAAGCATGTATCAAGGACAACGTAGTATGGAAGGAAAGTGAATTACAACTGGTAGCCTTATCTGGAGGAACCATAAAAACATTAGGAGAAATAGAGGCGACCTTCCCGGTTGGAAAACAAGAAATCAAGCATCCTTTATATGTGATAGAAGACGGTACATTGACAGATTACCAAGGGATATTAGGCATAGATTTCCTAAAAAAAAAACATGAAGCAGGAATACAATATAGGACGCGAGAAATCACGATCCGAGGTGAGCATTGGAAAACTCTTCAATCAAAAAATGAAGTAACGGTTCCCCCGCGCTCCCAAACTCTTGTAGAAGTAGAAGTAAAAGGCAAGAAGGAAGGAAGAATAGAAAAACAAGAGTTAGGGAAAGGAGTATTCCTAGGCGAATGTCTGGTAAAACCCAAAAAAGTGAAAAACAAGCTTGTGTAGTAAATCTATCAAACACAGCACGCACTGTAAATTTACCACGCATACAGCTGACCGAATGGCAAAATTTACTTAAATTAGTTTACTTAAAAAAGTTACTTAATTGCTAGAGCTTATTTCTATATTATATATTTTATTTATTTTTATCTTTTCTGTTACTAGTTTTCTATGTATCTTTTTCTGCTATATTGTAATTTATCTCTGTATTCTAAAGGGTTCCCCCGTTTATTAATAATAATAATAATAATAATAAAAAACAAGGAGGCAGACGAAAAGTATTCCGCTGCCGCAGCATTTCGCGCAACTGTAGGGAAAGAACCGCTGACCACACGTGCAAACCATGTCCTGGAATTAATGGAATTGAGCCACCTGAACAATGAAGGAAGAAGCAGAATGGAAGAAATAGGTAGAGAATATTGCGATATCTTACACCTAGCAGGTGATCAATTAACCACAACGCATGCAACCACGCATCAAATACCTATAAAGGAGGGAGCAAACCCCTGTAATGTTAAACCATATAGATTGCCATATACCATAAAGCCAATTAAGCATAACGCGAGAATCCACTTTACCCACGTCGGCGAACTACACACGGTCATCGATAATTGGAAAATCGCAACTCGATTAGACACAAAAACCACTAGATAGGATAATAAAAAATCCTTCGGTAACAAAATATTATTACGATAATAAAATATACCATTATGGCACATTGTATACCCAAGTCTCACTACAATACTAATAATAGTTATAGTAATACTCACAATCGTGATATACATTGTACATCGCCGGAAGAAAACAATTAGCGGAACTCCGAGCGGGACAATCTAGAAAAATAGGCTAAGAAACGATTGTAAAATAAAAATGTAATCGGGAAAAACACATGTAAAAGCGAAAATTCTACCCGACAACGCCACCTCTTATAAGAGGGGGGGGGGGGGGGAGGAGGATGTTATGACACGATACGCAACCATAACACCTGGTGTAACAAACACCAGCAAGCTCAGCAAGATGCGCAATCAAAAGTAAACCGCATACGCAGCAAGACCCAGATCCACTGGCGAAGACCATTAGGCCTTCCCCCGCGGCCACCAAACCGCGACCCAAAATCTTGTATATAAACCCACGCCCGAACAACCAAAGCGTAACATTGTAATTCGAACAGTAACGCGATCACGTCCGTGATCGCTCGGCTCAAATAAACCTTTATTAAACCTACGGTGAGTTCTAACTCTTCAACCGGCAACGATCCACTACCTCTCGGCTCAACCAGAGAATCCCGTTCCCGGCACCTTCACCCGAACTATCGGAGCCCGAGGAACAACCCGTTCGGGGATAACCGCGGAGTGCAGTCAGATTCTCATAGAGAATCTCCACACCGGTAAATCTCGCAACAAAATTGGTGGCAGCGGTGGGATCCAGCCAACGTAGGGGACAAGGTGAGCCTGACCAACAGAAGCAAGACAAGTTACCACAACCGAGTGCTGTCAACTGACAAAAGAGGACGCCAGCGAAAAATTCTCCATCGCAAAACCATCGGCAGTCCAGCAGCGGCAACAATGATGACGATGCATCTTCTACTACACGTGCTGTAAGTGGAACATTCGATATTACCAAATTCGAGCATCGCGCCGCGAAATTTTTTTCATGCGACGAGCAAACTCGCTAGGAATCAATCTCGAGCGAAATTTAGGCCTAACAGAAGGGCAAAGATTGACATGACGTAGGGCTGAGTGGCAAAATAACCAAAGTAGGGCACATAGCATTCCCTCGATCGTACAGACCGACGAGGAACACAAAGCAGCAAACGATCAGAATCAATCATTAGGGCACAATAGCTCAATAGCCGAGATCCTACAAAATTCTTTAGGGCCTGACGGATATATAGTCCGGGAACGATTTTTTCCTTTTGAGGAGATAGATCCGAATCTACTCCCTCCTGTAAGACTACACCCTTCTGACGAGACGTGTTTAGAATCGAGCAGATTTTACGATAGTGAAACTCTCGGCATCGCAAAAGCCATGGTGATCCATAGCCCAAAGACATCAAGACCCGAAGGAACCTCAAGGGGAGGACCTTCAGGGGAAGATACCACAAACGCGGAACTCTTAATTACCAGAGACGAAACTCTAGGAGACGAATTAAATTCGGGAAATGCAGGGTCTGATGATAGACAAGTTAGGTTAGAACAAACATTAATTCTACTTCAAGACACCGTGCAGCAAAATTGGTCACTTTTGCAAACATTAGCCGAAAGAATGACTGACCTAGAGGTAGCTAATAGAGCAGGAATAAGAGCGCAAACTATTAGTGAACGCGACCGAAGGATGGATAGAGAAGTACATAGGATGCAATCGTCAATGAACGGTTCCCCGCAAGGAGACAGGAACAGGACCATGGTACACTTCAAGGACCACATGGACGAAGAGGACATACCCAGACGATCCAGCATCTTTGTACCCCCTACATACGGGATAGATGAAGCACCTGACATTCCAACAGGATTAGAGGACAACAAAGTCCTCAACGCTTTAAAACTTATACCCAAATTCGACGGGAATCCTAAGGAATTAGTATCATTCCTGGAGACCTGCAAATACATAATAAAAAGTTACAGGATACCTGAATACAAGACACAAATAGTACGAGGAATAAAAGCAACAAGGATTACAGGTACAGCCCAAATAGAAGTGAGGAATCGTCAAATACAGACATTCGATGACCTGGAAAATGTGCTGAATTCGCTGTATAAGCCAACACGTACGACCGCGGCTGTACAAATGGAACTTTTGCAATGCAGACAAGGAATGCAAGAAGATGCCCATGCATACGGGAATCGATTGTCCCAACTACTTAATGAATTAATTGAGACCGGTTTAGATGAAAAAGATACAGTGACAGAAAAAACAGCGGCCATCAAGATATTCAAGAGGCAGGCACATTGCATCTTCCAAGAAGGACTTCGTAACGACCTGAAAATTCTGGTTAAATCACGAAGATCGGCTGATCTGCCAGAGGCCATATATATAGCCATAGAGGAGGAGCGGTCAATTAAAAAGCGGCCCGCAACGAACGGGACAAACCGCGACCCAAATTACAAGGGTCAGAAATACTGTCACAATTGTGAGAGGTCGGGACATACCACCGAGGAATGCTGGAAAGGTATCGGAAATGATCCACGACAACCTGGCACAGAAGCAGGAGATAGAAGAAATCCAAATGGAGGCAACTCGCACTCCACTGAAGAGGGGACATCTGATGCCCAAAACGGGAATCGCCAGTCATACAATACACAGGGACGGCGACCCTATAATACTTATAAAGCAAAAGCACAAGCAGGAGGATCACGAACTCTGCCAACGGCAACAACGAGCACCGAGGACTCCAATACAAATCAAAAACAGGTTAAAATAGCCAAAAGGATCCAGCAGGAAACTGGAACACCTAACTTTGGTTCGGATGAGATACAAGTACAAATAAAAGAAGCAAGAAACGATGAAGTCAGAATGCTAATAGATTCAGGAGCCGAGGTATCCCTAATAAACAAAGCATGTATCAAGGACAACGTAGTATGGAAGGAAAGTGAATTACAACTGGTAGCCTTATCTGGAGGAACCATAAAAACATTAGGAGAAATAGAGGCGACCTTCCCGGTTGGAAAACAAGAAATCAAGCATCCTTTATATGTGATAGAAGACGGTACATTGACAGATTACCAAGGGATATTAGGCATAGATTTCCTAAAAAAAAAACATGAAGCAGGAATACAATATAGGACGCGAGAAATCACGATCCGAGGTGAGCATTGGAAAACTCTTCAATCAAAAAATGAAGTAACGGTTCCCCCGCGCTCCCAAACTCTTGTAGAAGTAGAAGTAAAAGGCAAGAAGGAAGGAAGAATAGAAAAACAAGAGTTAGGGAAAGGAGTATTCCTAGGCGAATGTCTGGTAAAACCCAAAAAAGTGAAAAACAAGCTTGTGTAGTAAATCTATCAAACACAGCACGCACTGTAAATTTACCACGCATACAGCTGACCGAATGGCAAAATTTACTTAAATTAGTTTACTTAAAAAAGTTACTTAATTGCTAGAGCTTATTTCTATATTATATATTTTATTTATTTTTATCTTTTCTGTTACTAGTTTTCTATGTATCTTTTTCTGCTATATTGTAATTTATCTCTGTATTCTAAAGGGTTCCCCCGTTTATTAATAATAATAATAATAATAATAAAAAACAAGGAGGCAGACGAAAAGTATTCCGCTGCCGCAGCATTTCGCGCAACTGTAGGGAAAGAACCGCTGACCACACGTGCAAACCATGTCCTGGAATTAATGGAATTGAGCCACCTGAACAATGAAGGAAGAAGCAGAATGGAAGAAATAGGTAGAGAATATTGCGATATCTTACACCTAGCAGGTGATCAATTAACCACAACGCATGCAACCACGCATCAAATACCTATAAAGGAGGGAGCAAACCCCTGTAATGTTAAACCATATAGATTGCCATATACCATAAAGCCAATTAAGCATAACGCGAGAATCCACTTTACCCACGTCGGCGAACTACACACGGTCATCGATAATTGGAAAATCGCAACTCGATTAGACACAAAAACCACTAGATAGGATAATAAAAAATCCTTCGGTAACAAAATATTATTACGATAATAAAATATACCATTATGGCACATTGTATACCCAAGTCTCACTACAATACTAATAATAGTTATAGTAATACTCACAATCGTGATATACATTGTACATCGCCGGAAGAAAACAATTAGCGGAACTCCGAGCGGGACAATCTAGAAAAATAGGCTAAGAAACGATTGTAAAATAAAAATGTAATCGGGAAAAACACATGTAAAAGCGAAAATTCTACCCGACAACGCCACCTCTTATAAGAGGGGGGGGGGGGGAGGAGGATGTTATGACACGATACGCAACCATAACACCTGGTGTAACAAACACCAGCAAGCTCAGCAAGATGCGCAATCAAAAGTAAACCGCATACGCAGCAAGACCCAGATCCACTGGCGAAGACCATTAGGCCTTCCCCCGCGGCCACCAAACCGCGACCCAAAATCTTGTATATAAACCCACGCCCGAACAACCAAAGCGTAACATTGTAATTCGAACAGTAACGCGATCACGTCCGTGATCGCTCGGCTCAAATAAACCTTTATTAAACCTACGGTGAGTTCTAACTCTTCAACCGGCAACGATCCACTACCTCTCGGCTCAACCCGAGAATCCCGTTCCCGGCACCTTCACCCGAACTATCGGAGCCCGAGGAACAACCCGTTCGGGGATAACCGCGGAGTGCAGTCAGATTCTCATAGAGAATCTCCACACCGGTAAATCTCGCAACAGTCCCTCTTTGCTCGGCAGGTCCTCCTCCAACGCTTCCACCGTATTGATACGTGAGTCCAAAAAGTCCTTGAGCTCGTCGAAGGACGGAGCTGTGCGTTTCTTGCCGAGGTAGTTCTCCCACTCTCTTCTGGACTGAGGATCCAATCGCTCCACCACTAAATACACCAACCAGTCGCCGGTGGCGTCAAAGGGACGCCCCATGGCCTTCAGGGCCGCCACGGAATCACACACCGAGAAAAAAAGCCGCTTTATCTCCGATGCCGATTCCTTGGTGATAAAGGGCAGTTTGAAGAGCGTGCCCATACGCTCCTTTATTATCAGACGCTCGTTTTCGTAGCGTTCCGTAAGCAGAGCCCAAGCCCCTTTAAAGTTTTCCTCCCGAACGGGAAGATTCTGCAGAGCAATAGCAGCATCACCAATCAAGGCACTCTGCAGGTAGAGCAAGCGTTCGGCGTCCGATAGTGATTCATTGCGAACCCCTAGCGAGCTGAATATATCGCGGAAGGCGGGCCATGCTTCGAAGTGGCCGTCGAATTTGGGCAGAGGAATCTGCGGATGCGACGCTCTTGTTCGTCCGATTCCCGGTTTAGCAGCGGTTGTCGGTTCGGGGGTCGCGGCTACCTCTGCCTTGGACAATTCTTCCAGCTTCTCCATGAATTGGGTCTCCTGCACGAGGAATGCCTCCTCAGTTTCCACCGTACGATTCATTGTAAAGTACGGTGCATCCTTCAGCTTAGGATCATCCGCCATGGCGAGCAGCTGATCGTGCTGCTGCTTGTATTTTGCCCAATTCTTTCGGAGTGCCTCCAGTCGCGATTGCACGGCATGTTTAGTAATATTATTAGCACCCATTTTCCTTAAATTCTCAAACGCTCTTGTGATACGACCGTTGAGCTCGCTTTGATTACTTATTAATTGCGCCATTCTTTCAGATGCTGGAGGTCACCGCGACCGTTACACGTGGCACGCCCGAAAACACTCGAAGCTTCCAGAACCGCACTCTAATGGCTCCAATCCGGCTCGAAGGACCACAAATGTTTAAAGCAAGGCAATCTACTTGTAGGAGGGAGAATTTGCGAGTAGAAACGGCACTGGTTTTAGTTATCTGTATGTACACTATGTACAATAGGATGATTAAATACTCTTAACTATAAGTCTATAGTGAACGAACACCTTATATCGCCACGTGTTCCCTTTGGAAGAATTTATCTCGGGAGTAATTCTGCGGCAGCAAATGCGCGAATTACCTCCTTAGTAAGGTCCTCTTTAATTTAGCGGTAGCGATTTGCTTCTCTCGAACTCGAGATAGGCCTCAATATTATCTATAGCGCGGGTGAAGATGATTATCGGCGACTGACTCCCGAAATTCACCGTCGCTTTCCGGGAAGCCAGATTGGGTCCCCCTTCCATCGATCGAGGATCGATGGAAGGGGGACTGCGATCGATGCTCCACACAGGCAGATGTGTCGCGCGCCAAATCGAACCAGATCCCGACACTTCTCGGCGCGAGATGGCACCAATTAGCCTATAACTCGAACACGGTTCATTCAACCCCTTTTCCTCCCTATTCTTCCATGGTAAGTATAGCCCAGGTGTGCCTTAGCACTTAGATAGAGCAAGATAGATAGATCACTCCAGCCGCTCGTGGTGATTTATTGAAAAGTCCCTTCAGGACGTAACAAAATAACAACATTATATGGTACGACTATGGTACGATTGTCAATATCTAATTCTCTTGTCCCTGAACGAATAGTGGCTATACGCCCGCCGATGTCTGGATGCCTTCTGCGATACTTTGGGTATCCATTCGCACCAGTAGACGTATCAGGACTTCCGTTTCTGGTTTGAAAGTGACTGGGTGTGAGAGTGAGCGGTGCGAGGATAGGAAGTAAGATTTGGTTGTTAGTAGAGAGTGCAGGGAGTGGAAAATGGGTGCGGAGGGTGAAGGGGAGCAGGGAAGGAAGGGAGAGAAAGGGCGTGGAAGAGGAACGTGGGGGAGAGGAAGGAAGCAGGCAAGAGGCGCGGAGTTTGGAGGTTAGGGCAAAGAGGGAAAGGATTGAGCGGGAAAGAGAAAGGCGGTAAGGTAGAAAACGAAAGGAAGAGAGAGACATCTGGAGGAGAAGAGTAAGGAGAGCGTAGGTTCGTCGGTAAGGCAGGTCGGACGGTAAAGAAGGGGGCAGTGGGCAAGATGGGAGGGAGTGAGGGAGAAAAGGGATAAAGCAAGGGGAGCGATCAGGTGGTAGGGAAAAAGAAGGAGGAGGAACGAAAGCAGACAAGGCAGGCAGAGTTAGAAGCGCAAGTGGAGGAAATGAAATATAGTCCAAGAGCCAGTGAACATTTTACCTACGTCATTTTTTAATGGAAATAATTCGATAACGGAAACCATCGTCTGGCAGTCGGGCGTTAGAACAACGACGCGTGGGCGGACGTTGAAAGTGCGAAAAAAAACGTAAAATTACGTCATTTTTTAATGGCTGATTTTTGGTGTTGTAATTAATAACATAATGGTAAGTTATAAAAAAATGTTGCCAGACGTTTTTATTAGAACTTACGGGGTGCCAGACGTTCATAAAATTGCATTTTTAAAATGATCATTTACCTCATAGATAAATGGCTGTTTCTTTTTTTGAACTTTAAGTTAGAACCCCTGCAACACTAATATACAATTGCCAGACGAAAATCGCGGAACTAACACCTTGCCAGACGTGAGTAAAGTCTCGGCCGACGCGCACGTCGACACCTCGACGCTACACTTAATCTATTACACTGTCCAACACGGTTTTTGGTCTGCACTAACCGCTGGATGACACTTGTAGAGTTTTTGGCCCTGAACACAAATCCGCAAGCAAAATTGCTCTATCACCTTCAGTTTTTGAGAAAATCGATTTAGAAAAAAACTGCAAATTTTCAACTTTGAGCATCTTTTTTGTCGAAACGGTAATAGTTATTCGACTGCTCTTTACGTCAAATTATTCTATGAACCTTCACGAATGCAACGATATAAGTTATTATGGCATTATAAACATTTAAATATGTTTAAACAACGATCAAAGGGAAAATGATACCCGAAATGCACCCATTTTTGAAGATATCTTTCAATTTATTTCCAAAACTAAAGGTCTAGGAGAAAATCTGTTAATTCCACGCGATGCAGCAGACATTTTTTCCTCGGAAAGCATCAACAGAAGTGGTAAGTCTTGTTTTGTTTTCAATACAGAAGCGAAATGGTTTTGCAAAACGTGCGGTGTCGACAGTGGTAGTCACGCGCGTTAAGCGATTGTGTTACGCTGAGCGGCAGTGGATCGCGCCCCGCCGTTGACTACCACTGTCGACACCGCGTGTTTTACCAAACTATTTCGCTTCTGAATTGAAAACAAAACGTGACTTACCACATTTGTTGATGATATCCGAAGGAAAAATGTCTGCTGCATCGCGTGGAATGGTCAGATTCTCTCCTAGACACTTAATTTTGGAAATAAATTGAAAGATATCTTCAAAAATGGGTGCATTTCGGGTGTAATTTTCCCTTTGATCGTTGTTTAAACATATTTAAATGTTGTGACGTAGCGTCCCAGCACGTGAGGAATCGAGCGCGCGGTAATCCGACCCGGAGTGAGTGAGACGCCAAATGCCCGGCTGACCGCGTCCGAACCACGCCGACCCGGGCCGAGGCACACCAGGCTCGCGACGCGTCAACGCGATGACGATAACTCCCCACCGCGCCGCTAGATCGCGTCGATTTCTTGCGGCTAAGATATTCCGGACATCGGGACATAAGCCTCGCCGCGACGCAAAACAGGCAGTTCGAGTGGGGCTACGGATCCCCCTCCCTAACAGCGCATAGCTGGATGTTGCCCAGTGACCGCGTCAATAGGAAAACAAAGCCGGTAACCGCCGATCAAACGATCGCCACCCATTGTGCCATTACGGAGACGCCAGGATGATGCCCGGTCTCCAGGCCTGCCGCCCCGTTTACAGAGACGCCCGGATGCTGCCCGGTCTCTAGCCGCCGTATCGAGACGCTGGAAGTTGCCCGGTCTCTAGGCCTGCCGCCCCGTTTACAGAGACGCCCGGATGCTGCCCGGTCTCTAGCCGCCGTATCGAGACGCTGGAAGTTGCCCGGTCTCAACGGCCCCCCTTGCCCCGTTCACAGAGACGCCCGGATGTTGCCCGGTCTCTAGCCGCCGTATCGAGACGCTGGAAGTTTCCCGGTCTCAACGCCCCCTTGCCCCGTTTACAGAGACGCCCGGATGTTGCCCGGTCTCTAGCCGCCATATCGAGACGCTGGAAGTTGCCCGGTCTCTAGGCCTGCCGCTCCGTTGCAGAGACGCCCGGATGTTGCCCGGTCTCTACCCGCCAGTACCGAGACGTCTGGAAGCTGTCCGGTCTCCAAAGTGCTTCGCGCCAACATAGAATCACCGGGATACCGCCCGGTCTCTATCTAGTCCGTTCCGAGTAAGACCCGGATGTTGCCCGGTCTCTAGCCGCCGTACCGAGACGCCTGGAAGTTGCCCGGTATCTACCCGCCCGTACCGAGACGTCTGGAAGCTGTCCGGTCTCCAAAGCGCTTCGCGCCAACATAGAATCACCGGGATACCGCCCGGTCTCTATCTAGTCCGTTCCGAGTAAGAGGTGCGAGGACTCTGTCCGACCTCCACGACTACGCCGTATCTAGTATTGAGCTAAGCCAGCACATGTCCGCTTCGGCCGCCGTCTATTGGTATATGTTTATGAAATACAGGACGAGTAATAAAAGGATTACGTTATTAAGAAATCGGTGTACACGAACCCTGTCTTACCGACTCTAGCTAATCACACCGATCCTTACCTCCTGAGTGACGTACGTCACAATCCTTACACTAGCTTATACTATGCTTATCTTATCTTATATTATTCTTATTGTACAGACACTTTTATAATAAACAGGAGCGCTCGCACGGTGGATTCGAGGCATCGGCAGCCGCGTGCCCCCCGCGTCCCGCGGAACCCCGGGTGGACCGAGTAGCTCGGCTCTCGCGGGTGCCGCGGGGGGAGGACGGTTGGCCCCCCTCATTACCACCGATCTTAGGCGAGCTCGCCATTGTCTCAGTAACGACGACACGGTATATCTCGTTTTTCTCGAATGCTCCGACGATTCAATTTTGAACGTGCGTGCGTTATTTATTCACACTCCCTGCAACGTATTCGGAGTCGAACTCGTTTCGGTTTTTAGTGGCCTTCTTCCTTTTTCCGAGAACCAGTAAATTTTAATCTTGGGCTCGGGGTAAATCTGCGTGTCGAAAAGTAGATTCCCGAAGAAGATTAGAGGTAAGCATGGAAAAAAAACAAAAGTAGTAAGATTTAGGAAGGGGGGAGGGGAGAGAAAAAAGGTGGACTGGAGGTGGAAAGGAAAGAAGAAAGAAGAGGTAAAGGAGTTTAGGTATCTAGGGTACACTTTTAAGAGGAACGGAGGGCAGGAGGCGCATATTCGGGAAAGGGTAAAAAAAGCGGGGGTGGTGATGGGTCAAGTATGGGGAATAGGGAAAAGGAAATTCGGGAAAGACTGGGGTAAGAGGATGTGGCTCTTTGATATGTTAGTATGGACGGTGGTAGGTTATGGGGCAGAGGTGTGGGGTTGGAGGGAGAGAGAAGCGGTGGAGAGGATTCAGGAGAGGTATATTAGATGGTAACTACGGCTGGACTGGCAGACACCGGGATATATGGTGAGGGAGGAAACGAAGAGGAAGAAGGTGAGGACGTGGGCGGGAGGAAGGGCGTGGAGGTACGAGGAGAAGCTGGGCATGGGGGGGGGGGGGGAGTTGGCCAGGTTAAGTCTCCGTGAAGTAAAGGAATGGGAACAGGAGGTGGGGTTAGGTTTGTCAGCATGGGAGAAGGAGAGGAAGGAATGTAGAAGGGAGAGGGGAGGGGGTGAAGAAAGGGAAGGGGGCTACGTGGAAATGGAGAAAGATGACGAAAGAAGGCAAGAAGAAGAGAGAAGAGTGAAAATAGAGGAATCTAAGTACAATGGCTGGTATAGGGAGATAAGAACAAGAGGGGTGCTAAAGTATTTGACAGAAGGGTGGAGTGAAGATAGACGAAGAAGAATTGCAAGATTTAGGCTGGAGAATGAAATAAGGGGAGGGAGGTATTGTGAGGGGGAGAAGAGGAGATGCAGGGTCTGCGGGTGGGAAGTAGAGACTTAGGAACACGTGGTGGAGAGTTGCACGCAGGAAGAAGGTATGAAGGAGAATATAGGGGAAAAGATAAGGAGAATTTTGGGCGAAGGAGGTGAGGAAGAGGAGTGGATGAAAAAGGTAGAGGGAAGGAGGGGGGAAAGGGAAGGAGGGGGCGGAAGGGAGGGGTGTGGGAGGGGTGTGGGAGGGGTGTGGGAGCCAGCAAGGAGAGAAGGAGTGATAGAAGGAATGGAGTGAAAGTGAGGAAATGGAAGTCAACGGCGAAGGGTAGATGAGGAAGTAAGGGCGGATTTTCTTGTATATAACGCGATAGGTTAAGAGTAAGTTAAGTATAGGATATGCGGGCGTGCGAGAGAGAGAGAGAGAGAGAGAGAGAGAGAGAGAGAGAGAGAGAGAGAGAGAGAGAAACGGCGGAGGCGGGAGAGCGGTGAGAGAGCGAAAGAGTAGGATAAGGTAGAGTTAAGTATAGGTGTAAGCATAGGTTAAGTCTGTTGTAAGAAGAGAGAGTAAGGAGGAAAGGGTTATGTAACCCTAAGGGGATACATTAAAGTTATACATACATATAAATACAGTAGACGTATCAGTGAGGAACTGCTTAGGATATTGTTTACTACATACCCCTCCGTTCATACACGGAGATCCACTCCACTCCACTCCACTCCACTCCACACGTGATGAGCGGCGCGGCGCCGCCTCAGCACGCCGCGAAGGGTATTTCCTATACCTAAGCGTCGCCGCCAGGGCCCTACGCGGCGCCGCGCTGGCTCTTTTCGAGCACTTGAAAATGTCTATTGTCGTTTGAGGTCTCGAGGACCGTCGTCGACACCGAATTTTATGGCTTTCGACCCACCTCCTTTCGACTTGGTTTGAATACCATCAAAAAGAAATGAGAAATTTCCATGATTTTCGCATTTCTCATCAGATCTTTGCGAACACGACGCCAATCGATTCCGTATGTTTCGCCGATGGTACTAACACAAAGAACGACATAATTCGGAGCATAATGAAGAAAACTGGATGAAAACTTAATTTATATGATTTCTCGCTAGCTTCGTAAAAAATAGTCCGATTTACATGGAATTTGGTACGATTCTCATCGGGAAAATATAAGGAATTCATGGGTGTCACTTCCATATCTATACGATAAAGAATAAAGAAATATTTTATTTCTGAAACAGGTATGAATCCTCGGCCGATCCCAGCGAATCGAGGTTAGCGACCCACAGTCGAGGGTGAAATTTTCATTTCAGCGTATTAAGAAATCCTTTATTGTTTATCGTATCGATAAGGGAGTGACAGCAATAGATTCCTTATGTTTTTCTGATGAAAATCATACCAAATGTCATGTAAATCGGACTACTTTTACAGAAGCAATACAAATCATAAAAAGAGTAGGCATTTCTTTACCTTATTGCTTGTATAAAAGTAGTCCGATTTACAACGGCACAGTGGGCCGGATTGAAAAAGTCAGTGATATTTGGTTGTTTGTTTTAAGGTAGTTCCTTACCAACTATGCTAATCAAGTTAGAGTTGGATATTAAACGATAAATGTAAAGTGGTATGATGCTATGGAAATAATAATAATAAATTTTTAACATCATGTATATATATTTTAAAAAGTGCAATGTTAATATAAATAACTGTAATACGAAAATGGAATATTAAATTTGTAATGGTCTCCGGTTGCGAGACGATTATCGGTGGGACGGAGAAGGGATTGTGATGCCGACCCAGTCGGTGTGTCCGGGTTCGGCGAATGAGTAAAATGCGTTGTTAACAATAACAGTGTTTATTGGTAAAAGTCTGTATAGTGGCTGTATGGTTTACATATGTCCCGTGCCGTTCACAGTTTTGGCGGGCGGTCCGGTAACTACCGTATTTAGCGCGATGCTTGAGCGGTATCTCTTAGCGAACGCGTCGGTTCTTCCGGTGCGTACGGTCACTAAGTGATGAAATGGAATTTTCCAAACTGCATTGGAGGGATTGATGAGAAGCATGTTCGAATATTGGATCCACAAAATAGTGAATCACCATACTTTAATTACAAAAAATACTTTTCTTTTGTATTATTAGCCCTAGTTAGGGTTGCTGCAAATAAATATAATTAAACAATACTTTACCTGTTCTGTTCACTATGGTCGATATTTTTTGCCATACGTTCTCCTTCAACCCTTGATTTTTATAATCCTTGTCTTTAGAATCGTACAGAGCAGGATAACCTGCTACTGTCTGTACTAATTTGTCGTCCTCCTGCGCCGTGAACACCACCTTGATCACTTCACGGGCCATTTCAGATACACATAGAAACACACTGACAATTTGGAGAAAAAAAACAATACACGAGCACACGTCCGTACACCAAGCCGTCGCGAGCAAGCTCTTTCCGTATTGATGAACTATCGCTGTAAGTTTTCATTTAAATACTATATCCTTCAGGATATACATCCTCTTGAAGGCGGAGTTTTCTGCTATTCTCTAAATATTATTGGTTGCGAAAAATCCCACCTTCGCAAATCGTATGCGTAGAGGTGGAAAAATACAAATATACAAAAGAAGGCGATATTCTATGTTTTCCCCGGGCGTGATTCCCATGATGTAGCCATCTGCATGATGCCCTAAAATGGATTGCTGGGGGGCCACGGTTTATTACCGCTTTATGACACTAGACATTTGGACTCCAAGACGCTATAAAGTAATTAGAAAACATTTGCCAAATGACTTGTAGAACTGCAGGACAATTTTTAGGTTTAATCCTCAAATGCTAGAAGCTAATCCCTCTACGTTCGGCAGACAATATACCATGCTCCGCTAAACTGTAAGTGAATTATAATGATGTCCCGAGTGCTGACCGTGGCAAAAATTAATCTTGTGGTCCGCACGTTGGCCCAAAGAAGATGTTGTTCTGTTAGATCGAAGAATGTTTCCCTGCCAAGGGTGTAGGAAATGAAATTATTCTGAAGAAGTACCAGTACGCCTTGCGTTCGGGCACAGAAAGAAAAGGGGTAGTCCTCTGACAGCGCGTGGTCCCGCCTGCGTCGGCTTCCCTTCAAATTAAATATGGATCCCTTATCACTGGAGTCTATACACGCGAATTTCAAAACAGAAGGACGCGTGATGATTCAGTGCAAGAAGAGGTGGAACCTGCAAGGAATGCCGCTCCGATTGGTCATAATATAATCTCTACGGTACGGCTTACCTTCTCTAGCAACGCATACGACGAGCGAACTTTTGTTTTCATATTCCAACGCGTGTCTATACCCGAGAGATAAGGGAGCCGTCCTTAAGGAGGTTCGATACCGGAGAAATAATAGTGAAAAATATTTGAAAAGTGTTTTAATCTAATGTTCAAAGTGTAGGCCGCATTGTGTGAAATTTTCAAGTCGATTGACCGCACGGTTTTTGAGAAAATTCAAATCAAAGTTGCGCTCTTATACACAGGCTGTTATAGGAGAAGCCATAAAATTTCTATAAAATGTTACACAGAGTCCTTAAAAATAGTGAGAAAGTCCGAAAAAATGTTGCAATGAAAAGCTTAAGTATCCTTGTTAAATTAAAAAAAAATCGGTCATGTACCGTACGGTTTATTAGATAATTGAATAAACAGGCAGCAATGTGCTCGTATTTTTATAACTGGCTGAAGGAACTGTTTGAAACATGGCAACGCTATACCCCGCGTAGTCATCTATACGATGTAAAATTGTAGAAAGCATACAGTAATAATTGATAACACTACCAACCTGTAAACATATATTTATGAATTTGTTACGAACCGATACGAACACGCAAAAGGACGCCACAAGTGTGAGGTGGATAGAGAAAAAAAGCAACGTTGCCGCATTTCACTCACATGTTTTACGCTAATTTTAATGAAAGTATTGTGTTTCTAGCTCCATTAAACATACTTTTTGTTTAATTGAATTCCAAAACAAAATATGTAGTAATAATTTTATTAGGAATAGACATGTAAATAACATTTTTGTCTACATAACTTTTTTTTATCTAAGATTGGTATCACTGCAGAGTAGGGTGGACCTTAGCTACTCTTGACGAAAATTTTTTTGTGAAATTTTTTTGGTCCCGTACGCCAGAAATGTGACACTTGGTGGGAAAATGATCTAAAAAAAATTTCAGCCCGATTGGACCACGGGAAAAGGACGCGCAACGAATTTGAAAATTTTGAACTTTTGAAACCTTGACATAAATATACATTATGTGTTGAAGACAAAGTGAGGAGGGGGTCGTTGACGTTACAAGCTAGGCGACACTTAGTTTATAGTTCAGTCGCGGGCTGACACAAAGGTACTGAGTGGGCCATCTCTGGGGCAATTCGATAATTACCGTAACCCACTCGTCCGCGAATGACGTCACACCGATTCACGTGACTTCCCGGAATCCTCGTCAGGATTCCGGGAGACGAGATTCCTTCTTCTCGCTCCAAGTGCCGAACCAACCGCATGTATCGCGATCGCGCGTACTGGTCGATATTTGAGCGAGTCTTAAGCATCTCGAATTACCAGATCGCTGGTGCTGCACACAACTGTGAATCTTAAATAGTTAAAGCAGAATAATTCGGTTATTCAAATCGGTAGTACTTAATTAATTGTATATAGAGTGAAGTGGTTTTATTAAATGGTACACGTGTCGATGTTCGTATTCTTAAACTAATAAATTGTTTGATCCCGTACATTCTACTTAAATTTACTACGCTACATTATGATATATCGTTGAATTTGTTTTTTTTTTCTGTTTAAGAATATATACACAGCATATATGATTGTTAACAAGAAAAACGTCCGTGACCTTAAAAACTCGAAAGAGTGACCTTGAAAAAAAATTTTCCTTCCATTATATTCGCCTCTTTATATGCTACAACTTTTGTCTGAAGAGTTTCTTCGTATATTCATAAACGATGCAGATATTAAACATTTTTGATTTTCATTATATCGCTCCATTATACAGAAGAAAAGCAGTTCTAAGACTGAAAATAAGTTACTATAGTTGTTATGTAAATTCCGAATAGAAATGTTATCAAAGTATTGCGTCCCAGATCTGCTAGTGGACTCGTCAGTAGGACCTAGCAGAACTTGTCTCAATTCCCGATACAACGTCCGAATACGCTCACCTTGCATTTAACCTATCATGTAAGTTTCTAAATTATGGATACCCTAAGCGTTTCGTCCCAGACCTGCTCGTGGACGTTCGATAAGACTGAGCAGATCTTACCCTAGACGCGACTGTGTTAACAAACACAGTCTTAAATGCGTCTTAAAAATTCAAATAGCCACGGAGGTATTTATTAGGGGTTCGTTTATGTATGTTAAAAATGCTTTAAAAATCCTTCGATAAATTCTTCTTTGTGACGTCAGGATACTGATTTTTATATTCCATCACATTCTGCAGTATAAATTGTTTCTCCTCTTCATTTTTAGATAATATTTTGTTATATTCTTCCATAAGTTTAACGTCGCGCTCAGCGGTGTCATTTACCACTTTTAATCCATTCACGATGTTTCGCCCAATTTGGAAAGCCTCGTCATCATCCCATGTAGAAGGGTCTTTTTCAAAAAATGTGGTAGGTATTAAAAACCTTTCAAAGAATCTTTTGGAATCAGGAGATATAAAATGTTCCATATTTTTGTTGATCAATTGTTCCACATCCTTTGGAAGAATTTTATATTTTTTAAGGCATTCGTTGTCGTCACTGTCTACACTGGCATTTGTTGCCTCTATCATTTTTACTTTAGTGTCATTCCCAATGGCACTATCGAAAAATGATAATGCGGCAGTTTCTGGTGCCAAATACCACAAATGATTGATCATTTTGCTTATTGCAGTGCGGCTTATTGTATCGTCAATTTGACGATAAGCGGATAAATTATTTACAAATTCCAAATCTTGTCGCGGGGCTTCTGTTGCCACTGGAGCTTGTATCCATGCTTTTAAATACAAATTGGCGAGGAAAATACAAATGTCCCGAATTCCAGTGGGCTTTTTCGCTAGTCAAGCTAAATTCTTTTCGAAATAAATATATTTTTATACAATATATCGCCTTGGCCATCCATCGAGCGTGATGAAAAGCTCCTGGAACTCGAAATGTATAATTTTGTCTAGGAGTTCCGCCTAAGAAAAGAACTGTAAGCTCCAAGAATTCTTTATAATCTTCTCGTGGTTGTTTAATGTTTTTCAATGTTTGCATTGCAAACTCCAGCACTTCTGTAATATTTGCAATTGTAGATTGGTGGACGTACTCGTCTTCAATTCCTGCCACAAAATTCGATTTATTGATCTCGGGCCAAGCCTGCTGAAATTGCTTAAAAAGTGGAATATTTGGACCCGATGATTTCCCTAATTTCACATCAAAAACACTACGTAAAATAATTTCATATATGTGATGCCGGCAAGGAAAATATAGCAAATCTCTTTGAAATTTTTGTTCGAGAAGGATACATGCCCCTTGGAAACGTCCCATGTTCGATGACGTTGTGTCACAGCAAAGTGCTTGCACTTTGTCATCTAAATCCCATTTCTGCACTAAATCGTATACCGCAGAAGCTTGTTTGTCCCCAGTACCCGATAGAATTGCAGGGATTCCAAGCAACTGCTCAATACCTCTGCAAGTTATTAATACAGGTAAACGCTCCATTTTCTCATTGCTTATTAAAGCTGGCAACAGCTTTCCGTCCCAATGTAGTGTAATAGCACCAAGCTCACAATCTTTGAACGCTACACGATACTTATCGGCAAGTTGTGCTCGAAGATCTGTGCGATGACGCCGTATAGACGTTCGATTAATAATTAAGTCGTCTAGGTCATGACCAAGAGCTTGAGCTGTTGCTGTTATTATACGAACAGCATCACGATCGCTTACTTTGCATTTGTCAAGGGTTGCAATAAGTTTTGGCGTAATTATATCAATTTGAGCACGTCTTTTTTTAGGGTTGCTTGGACCAGCTTCATCCACGGGAATAACAAACTCAATATTTTCACCCTCACTTGATAGGTGACTATCTTCTTCGTTGGACGATGCTACTATGTCTATTGTTCCGTCTTGAATTAAACGATATACAAGTGTCAGTAAAGACCAATATATCTTATATTATATATCTAAGATAACGATCAATATTTTGAGTTTTAAAAATGAATTGCATAAAGAATACTTACCTTGTATAGCTTCTACTTCACACTGCGCCTGTCTCGATTCTTCTTGCTTCTTCCGAAACGCTTTTTTCTGTTCTTTCCGGTACAATCTATTATCGATTCCAATCATGGAACCAGGGCGTCATTTTTTTCGTTGACTTAATAGAAAAAGTTTGTCTTCCTCTATTTTAATAGTTTCCAACACATCGGCGGGTGCAATATCAAAAAGGTCATCTAGCTTGTCTACAAACTCCTTCTCCCGATTTTTGTGGGTTTCAGTACTACGTTTGCAACTTTTATGCAAAGTCACCCATTCCTGATACAATGCATCTAGCTTGTCAATGCAATGTTGTGGTCTTTTTGTTGGAATTCGTGCTTTGTCCCAAAATATTTGAACTTCCCTAATAACTAAAGAAGCACTAGACTTAAGATTTAATTTCACATTACGTAGATTGTGAAATAGGACTCTTAAGACTTGCCCGTTGGATGGCAATTTTGCACCGATAATTTGACTTTCGTCATGATCGAGTAAATATAATTCTTTCCTTGTACCTTCCATTTCACTTTCACTTTCACTGCGATATTTCACTGTTACCTCGCTGAACGCTCAGAACATAATAGTCAAACTATGAGTTTTCGGACCTTGTGACCCACCCCTTCCTGCGCAGGTAGAATTCTAACGGTTTCTGAGGGGTACAAACTGGTTACATGAGTCAGCTGTAGCTGCATTTCGAAGGCTTTCAAAACTCGCAATTCCATATATGTACGAATTAAATATTTAAAAAACTGTACTATTGTCAAAATGCAACTATTTCACATGAAATTTAAAATGAACCTGTATATACCATTGTATACCTTTTTTCTACAAGCTGTATGGGCCTTTAAATGAGAATGTTTAATATCTCCATCGTTTATGGATATACGAAGAAACTCTTCAGACAAAAGTTGTAGCATATAAAGAGGCGAATATAATGGAAGGAAAATTTTTTTTTCAAGGTCACTCTTTCGAGTTTTCAAGGTCACGGACGTTTTTCTTGTTAACAATCATATATGCTGTGTATATATTCTTAAACAGAAAAAAAATACAAATTCAATGATATATAATAATGTATATTTATGTCAAGATTTCAAAAGTTCAAAATTTTCAAATTCGTTGCGCGTCCTTTTCCCGTGGTCCAATCGGGCTGAAATTTTTTTTAGATCATTTTCCCACCAAGTGTCACATTTCTGGCGTACGGGACCAAAAAAATCTGATGGTCGAAAAATAAGGTCCACCCTACTGCAGAGGTCCCATGTATAAGCATGTGTCGTCGCCTGCCCCGCAAATGAAGTATCGGACCTCCTTAATTTGAAGGGACGACGAAGCAGGCGGATCCACGCGCGGTCAGCGGACTACCCCTCCTCTTTCTGTATCTTGCCTCCGCGAGGCGAATTGATTAGTGATGGGCGTGATACCATTCTTTTCTCATGAGTTTTAAACAGTTCAATACCCAAAGTTGGGGAGAGGTGGGATGAAAGGGACACTTGTGTTTAGGACCAGATAGTAAAAAAAACTAAATAACGATGAGTATTACCAGCAAGGAAAGATCCCGAATCCGGAAATTCAAAAAAATTTAAACTTTGTACATATATAGGGGATTTCCTCCTGATTATAACGCAATTTTTGTTTGCTGCCCAAATCCACTCGAAGGTGGTGAAATTAACCTCTGAAGATTCGGCTATTTTCCGACTTTGTGTTATAATTTGTCCACCTTTTTGACGAGAAAGGTAGATTCCACATTACAATTTTGAAGTACAACATAATCTTAATTGGCTTTTTCTGGAAGAGGAGGACCTTCCCTATGGGATTTCGACGGTGGTGGAGGAACCTTTTTCCTCTTGGTGACGTACAGAAGGTAAACCGGACATCTGCCTATAAAATTTTTTGTTAACCAGGTAGATCGGCCAGAGTGTTTCGCCCCTGGCCGTTGTTTATGATCATATTGTCCTGCGATTTGGCAGTGGAAGTCGCCGTGTGTACCACCCGCCAACAGAGCAATCAACGGATTAACGCAGAGCGAAGAAAGTCGAAATCAATGAAAAACGGCACGGTGTCGATTGTCCCTTCACGACATTTGGGAGACAGATGTTTCCCGACGAACGCTTCGAGAACGAGTAATTGCCTATTTAGTCGTAAAGAAATTAAGAAATTCTGCTTCAAAGGTACTAAATTGCCAGCTGTAAAAGATAACTGAATTCGGACGCGCAGGTAGCGTTGTCACTCGCCGAGGTGCGGGACAATAGGGTAAAACTATACAGGGTCATCCGCGAACAGGTAAAATGGCAACAGCGCCTCACGAACACATTCCACTACAAACGTGCACCGGGCCAGCGGAGAGCTGCCAGCGGCCGCTGGACAGCAGTCATACCCAAACCTCGAAAATTTTAGGATGGTCCCCTTCAAATTAACGTCGCAAAGTGCTAGGTATTGGGAATTTCTCGGCCCAGGTAATCGAGCCGCGCGCTCCGCTTTCATGATCGGTTTACTACTCGCACCCTAGATTACTGTAATGAGCTTTGAAAATAATGTCGACTGATCTCGTACCCGTCTGGATTTCAAAAATTTTACCTACAACAGGGTTGACCGCGGCGCTGTACCCTTGTACGCAGAGATTTTTCGCCACCTGCGTGTAAAAATAAAAAAATAATGGCGCATTTAAAAAATGACATTAATGGAAGCCGGTATTAGCGTGAGTAGCTGAAAGGTTAAAACATTCAGACACAAAAATTCTAGAAAAAAATTCAAACACCGCTACAATCAAAGACACGTCCGATTAATTACCCTTTACGTCCGATCTGTACATGCACTGCATTAAGGATAAAATTATAAAAATGAAAAAAAACAATAGATTCTGAAGTTTGCAGAACTAACAGATAATTGTACAAAAATTTAATTTCTCAATTTATGAAAATAATAATACAGAAGAAACTAGTCTATTATTTATCAACACCATGAATTTTAAAAAGAGCATTAAATACATTATCAAATAAACAGTTTGCAAAAACTATTAACAACAATTATGGTTAAAAAATTGATAAAAGAAAAATTAAGTGAACACAAAATATTTTAAATTATCCATCATTAAGTGGGAATAATTTTTCCTCATTTTTCGGCGAAGATTGCATTCTGATTTCTTTTATAATTCAAAAGTTATACGAAAACGACCCCAAATTCTTCAACCCGGGCCAGAAAATATCAAATAACTCTTTACGACGATAATTTGAAGGAGACCATCCTAAAATTTTCGAAGTGCAGGCGTCACTGCTGCCCAGCGGTCGCTTCCAATCCTCCGAAAGGTGAATGGTTGTAGTGGAATGCGTCCGTGAGGCGGTGTTGCCATTTTTGTCTGTTCGCGCGGGCGTAAATTTTTTGCTGGGGCATATTGTCAATTCTGGAGTAAAAAACGCTCGGGCTTCAATTTAGCAACAACGTAGTGAAAAATGTTTGGGCAATAACGATTTAAAGAGATTAAGTAGTTTGTCTACTTTCGAAATATATGTGTGTTTTACCCTACGCTCGGGACGAGATGCTCTGGTCGATCATCCTGATTAATTTTTGGGAAACAGCTTGTTAAGCGGCTTTTAGACGTTG
This sequence comes from Andrena minutula, assembly GCA_929113495.1. Taxonomy (NCBI): domain Eukaryota; kingdom Metazoa; phylum Arthropoda; class Insecta; order Hymenoptera; family Andrenidae; genus Andrena; species Andrena minutula. The sequence goes on along the minus strand of OV815993.1, from coordinate 44,474,427 downwards.
AATATTATTGTGCAATATATTGCACAATATTTATGCGGGTGCCCCTAGACGGTCAATACCGCGCAGTCAGCGTACTACCTCTTTTCTTCCTGTGTCTCATCGCGAGGTGTACTGGTACTTGTTTAGAGTAATTTCGTTTCTTACCCAATTGCCAGTAAAACATTCTTCAATTTACGATAAGAACATCTTCTTTTGGTCATTGCGCGGACCACAAGATTAATGTTCGTCACGGTCAGCGCTCAGAGACAGATTAGCATAGGGAGGAAAATGTCACATCTGGTTTCCCAAAATTTACCTGGGCTGATCGGCCGGCCCGTTTGGCTAAGGTCATACTTTATGGCCGTATTGTCCCGCTGATCGACGTGGCGATTAACAACAATACCTACGTGCGGGTCCGAAACCATCGTACGTACTACCCGGTGACAGAATAATATACGGATTAACACGGACTGAACAATGTCTAAAATTCTTGAAGACCCCATCAAATTGATTGCCCTTTAGAAATCTGGCAAACAGATGTTGTAGAAACCTTCTTCGAAAAATAAGAAATTACCCATCGTAAAGAACGAATGAATTTCTGCCTGGTTCTGAGACCGTTTTTGTCCCGACGCACGTCAGAAAAATGCCACCAATACCCTATAGCAATTATGTAAAGAGTATTATCTATCATGAACACGCTTCGTGAAGTGGCAGAGGAAGAAAAGGGGTAGGCCTCTGCCTGCACGTGATCCCGCCTGCACCATCCTTTCTTCAAATTGGAGCCGGATCCCTTATTGTTTGAGTAGGTATTGTATAAATACACGCGTTCGAATATAATAGTAGGTGCTTAAAAGATCAAGCTACAATATCCAATAGTCATTTGTGTTCAAATTAGTAACAAATATGAAATATAACTTAAAATGTCTTAAGTGGGACTTCCGTTTCCGGTCGCGTGCGAGAGAGGAGTGTATGAAAGCGTGTGAACAGTGGAAAGAGGAAAGAGGAGTGAAAGTGCAAGGCGGTGATTAGGGAGTGAGTGGGGAAAAACGTGTGGAGTAGGCGAAGGGAAGAGGGCAAAGGGTTAAGTAAGGGAAGTGGTGTAGTGAAGGGAATAAGGTGAGAAGGAAGGCATTTGGAGGTTAGGGCGGCAGGACAGGTGGTAAAGTGGCGGGAAGGAAGAGAAGCAGAAGACAGGTAGCGGGATCTAGGGGAAAAAGGAGGAGTTAGGACGACTGACGGGAAGGCGGGAAATTTAAACAGGAGAGAAAGGAAAGAGAGTACGAAAAGAGAGATAAGGAGATAAAGAGCAATAGGTTTATAGGAAGGAAGGGAAAAGGGGGAGAGAATAAAAGGAGGGAAGGGAAAAAGGTAAATGGACGTAGGAAAGGAAAAGGAGGGGTGGGAGGGAGGTAAGGGGGTAGGAAAAGAGAATGAAAGGTCGCAAAAAGGGGGGAGGGTAAGGAAGGATCGTATAAGTAGTGTAGGGAGTGCGGGAAGCTTGGATAGCATATGGGGCAAAAAGAGGAAGGACAGGGAGGATGAAGAGGGGGAGGGGGGGGGACGAAAAGGAAGGGAAGGGTTTTAAAAGGAGTGGGTTGACGCAGAGATCGCCGGTGAGATGGGATGAGGGGAGAAGTTTTGAGACAGAGGAGGAGGTGGGAGGGATGGAAAGAATGTTAAAGGAAATGATGAAGGAGATGAGAGAGTTGAGGGAGGAAGTGAGGGCAGATAGAAAGGAGAGAAGAAGGATGGAGGAGGAAATGAGGAAAGAGAGGGAGGAGAGAAAGAGGGTAGAGGAGGAATGGAGAGAGGAGAGGAGGAGGTGGGAAAAGGAGATGAGGGAAGAGAGGGCAAGGAGAGAAAGGATGGAGGAAAGGATGGACAGGTGGGAGAGTAGAGATAAGAAGATGGACGAGGTGTTCGACAAGGTATTGGGATGGGAAAAGGAAAAAATGAAAAAGGGGGATAAGGTAGATGAAGGAGAAGGGGTAGGGGAGGAATGGAGATGTAGGGTTAGACGAATGGAAATAAGACAAGATAAAAAGGAAAGGGAGGGGAGAAGGAATAATGTTGTTGTGAGGGGGTTAGGGGTGGAGGGGAAGGAGGTGAAGGAGGAAATAAGGAAGCTGTGGGAAAGGATAGGGGTGGAAGAGACGGGAATAAAGGAGGTTATGAAGATAGGAAAAAAGGGAAAGGAAGGGGGAGGAATGGTGTTGGTAAAGCTGGGGTGTAGGGAGGATAAGCGGAAAGTGATGGAGGCTAAGAAAAAACTTAGGGGAAGGAGGGAGAGAATAGAGGATGATCTTACGGAGGAGGAAAGGAGGGTAAGATGGAATATAGAAAGAGAGGCGGAAAGGGAAAGGGAGAGGGGAAGAAAAGTTCAAGTGGGGTACATGAAGATGTGGGTGGACGGGAAGGTAAGAAGATGGGACGAGTTGGGGGAAAAATGGTATGAGGAACAGGGAAACGAGTGAAGAGGGTAGAGGGGTGGGAGGTTGTAAGGAATAGGGAGAAAGGGAGGGAAGATAGTACTTTCAAAGTGGCTTTCTGGAATGTGGCAGGAATGAGAAGGAAAGATGACAAGTTTTGGAAAGGATTGGAAGAATGGGAGGTGATGATTCTCAGCGAAACGTGGCTGGAGGAGAGGGAGTGGGAGTGGGTGGAGAAAAAGCTGCCCAAGGGTTATATATGGGAAAGGCAGTGGGCGAGGAGGGAGAGTAAGAAGGGAAGAGCGATGGGAGGTATGTTGATGGGGGTGAGAAGGGGTATAGAAATTGGGGAGGGGGGTAGAGACGAAAAGGAGGGTTTGATGATGAAGAAAGTGAGGATGGGGGGGGGGAGTGGTGGAAGATAGTGGGGGTATATATAAACAAGGATCTGCAAAGGAAGATGGAGGAATTAGGAGAGTGGACGGAGGAAAGGGAGAAGGGAGTAAGGGTTATAATAGGGGGGGACTTTAATGCGAGGACAGGTGAGGAGGGGGGAGAGGTGTGGGACGAGGAAGTAGAAGGAGAAGGGAAAATGGGAAGCAGAAGATCGAAGGATAAGGAGGTGAATGGAGAAGGAAGGAGGCTATGCCGATATTTGGAAGAAAGGGGATGGGGTATAATGAATGGAAATACGGTGGGGGATGAGGAAGGGGAGTGGACGTTTACGGGGGGAAGGGGGAATTCGGTAATAGATTATGTGATAGGGAATGAGGACACAAGGGAGAGGGTGGAAAGGCTGGAAGTAGGGGAGAGAGTGGACTCGGATCACCACCCGGTGGTGGTGTGGGTGAAAGGAGGAGGGAGGGAGGAGGGAGGTAGTGGGAAAAAGGGTAAGGGGAGGAAGGGGGAGAGAAAAAATTGGACAGAAGAAGGTAGAAGGGAGTTTATGAAGGTTTTTGGGAAAAGGGAGGTGGGGGAGAGGGGAGTTGATGAGGATTGGAGAGAGCTAAGGGGAAGGATAAAGGAGGCAGTAGATAAGATGGGGAAGGGGGAAAAGAAAGGGGGATGGTGGGATTTGGAATGCAAAGAGGAAAAGAGTAAGGTGAGGAGAGAGCTGAGGAAGTGGAGAAGGGAAGGAGGGGATGGGGGAGTGTACAGGCTGAGAAAGAGGGAGTATGGGAAGATGTGCGAGGAGAAAAAGAAAAGGGAAAGGGAGAGGTGGGAAAAGGAAGTGGAGGGGGTAAGAACGGAGGGTCAGGTATGGAAAGTAGTGAACAGAGGACGGAAGACTAGAAGGAGGATAAAGGAGGGGATAGAAATAAGGGAGTGGGATGAGTATTTTAGGGGGTTGTTGGGAGGGGTAGAGTGGAGGGTAAGGAGGGGAGGAGAGAGAAGGAGGGAAGAGGACGGGGAGGGGGAGTTAGGAAGAGAAGAAATAAAAAGAGTGGTGAGGAACTTGAAAGATGGGAAGGCCGGGGGTGGAGATGAGATACCAAATGAGGTGTGGAAATATGGGGGTGATGAAGTGGAGGAATGGTTGTGGAAAATCTGTAATAGGGTATGGAGGGGGGATGGGTGGCCGGAGGGGTGGAGGGAAGGAGTGGTGGTTCCGGTACTAAAGAAAGGGGCAGGGGAGAAACCGGAAGATTATAGGGGAATAACGTTAACGCAGACTGCATATAAAGTGTATGCATCTGTGTTAGCGGAAAGACTAAGAGTGGTGGTAGAGGGGAAGGGAATGCTGCCACCGAGTCAAACGGGGTTTAGGAGGGGGGTGGGATGCATTGATAACATCTATGTTCTGAACTATTTAGTGAACAGGCAAGTGGTGAGGAAGGGGAAGAAGATGGTGGTTCTATTTGTGGATCTGAAGGCCGCGTTTGACTCGGTGGACAGGGGGGTACTGATGAAAGCGTTGAGGGAGAGGGGAGTAAGGGAAGGGCTAGTGGAGAGGTGCGGGGAGGTTCTACAGGAGACGGTATGTAGGGTAAGGGTGGGGGATGAAGAGGGGGAGAGGTTTTGGACCGCAAGGGGGGTCAGGCAGGGGTGTCCTTTGAGCCCAAGCTTGTTTACCCTGTTGTTGGCGGACATTGACGAGGAACTGGGAAGAGGGGGATGGGGTGGGGTAAAGGTGGGGGATAGGAAGGTTTACACGCTAGCATATGCAGACGATATAGCTATGCTAGCGGAGGATGAAGAGGGGATGAGGGGAATGATAGCGAAGTTGGAAAGGTACGTGGACAAGAAGGGTTTGCAAGTGAATGTAGGGAAGACGAAAGTAATGAGGTGTAGAAGGGGGGGGGGGAGGTGGAAGAAAATGACATGGAGATGGAAGGGGAAAGAGTTGGAAGAAGTGAGGAGTGATAGATATCTGGGGTATACGGTGATGGGGAATGGGGGTCAGGAGAAACAGGTGGAGGAGAGAGTGAGGAAGGGGGCAGCGGTAATGGGGAAGGTGTGGGGATTGGGAAAAAGATTATTTGGAAAGGATTGGGGCAGAAGGATCTGGTTATTTGATAAGTTGGTGTGGGCGGTGGTGGGATATGGGGTGGAGGTATGGGGGTGGAGGGAGAGGGGGAAGGTGGAGGCGCTACAGGATAGGTTTCTGAAATGGGTGCTGGGGGTAGAAAGGAACACGCCGGGATATATGGTCAGGGAGGAGTTGCAAAGGGGGTTGATGAGGGGTAGGGCGGGGATGAGGGCATGGGGGTATGAGAGGAAATTGGAAGAGGGGCAAGGTGGGGAATTGGCGAGGGTGTGTTGGGAGGAGATGAAGGGGAGGTTTAAGAGGGGAAAGGTGTTGGAGGGATGGGAAAAGGAAAGGGAATGGTTTTTTGAGGAAAGGGGGTGGACAGTAGAGGAGGTAGAAAGGGGGAGGGAAAGGGGGGAGGTAAGAGGGGAGGAGATAATGGACAGGGAAAGAAAGTTACAGGAGGAGGAGAGATGGAGGAGGATAGGGGAATCCTCTTATAATAAGTGGTATGGGAGAATAAAGGGGCCGGGGGTGCCAGCATACTTAAAGAAGGGATGGGGGGAGAATAGGTGGCAAAGGGTGGCCAGGTTCAGGTTAGGAAATGGAATGAGAGAAAGAAGGTATTGGGAGGGGGAGGAGGAAAGGAGATGCAGGGTGTGTGGTTGGGAGGAGGAGTCGTGGGAGCACGTCTGGGAGGTCTGTATGGGATGGGGAGGGGAGAGGGGTTGGCAAGAGATGGTGGAGGTAGTGTTAGGGGAGGAAGGGGAGGGAGAGGAATGGATGAGGATTATAGAGGAAAAGAGAGAGGGGTGTGTGGGAAAAGAGGGAAGAGCGGTGGTATGAATGAGGAAATGAGAGTGAAAGAGCGGCGAGTGGAAGCGGAGGTCCAGGAGGGGGAGCGGACGGGAGAGCGAGAGAGCGAATTTATCGAATTTGCGATAATTAGTTAAGGAATAGGATAAGGTAGAGTTAAGTTGTTGTATGTATAGGAAGATTATAACCCTTAGGGGAATAATAAAGTTATTATATATATATATATATATATAAATGTCTTAAGTGGTACGATATAAGCAACCATCCCCTATCACGTGTAAAGGGCCCTATGATAAGTTCCATGTGCAACGATGCATTTGTCACAGATATCGATACACATGTTTGTGTTATGTTTCTTCGCACATCACGAATTGGAAAAAGCCTCATCAACATTTGTCCGCAAAAATTAAAAAAAAACATACTTTCCAGCGCTGTAGATTGCAAGAACTCCCTAAAAGCAATGAAAATTGATTTTGGCCAGGACATAGCGAAATTCTAGGAATGTTCGCAAGGGAGTTTTACGATAGTTTCCATTACTCTTAAAATTCGAAGGGTGGGGGGGGGGGGGGTATCGCAGGTACATATTACACCCGCCGCAAATGTACCCTTCAGTTCATTTGAGAGTAAACTAAAGTCAGTCCAATGTGAGCATCATGGGTGACACGCTCTGTTTAGAAATTTTAAACAAATAGGAAAGACAAATGACCGAATCGCCAGTCCCTAAATAACGCAACGTCACTGCCAATCTTGTTTGAGGTAAAATACACCACCTAAAGATTGCATTTGTTTTACTTATTTGTTGTAAACAAGGAATGAATTCTCGCTTGGTTCTTAGCCCGGTTTTGTCTCAACGCACAAATGACGTCAATCCCAAGAATAGAGAAAAAATTCATCATGCTATTTTTTCCAATCAAGATGTCGAATCGTATGAAGCTACGTTATAACAAAAAGTTTTTTTTTTTTTTGCAAATATGCCTATAAAAGTATGTAGTACTAGATCTGAAGAAATCGATGAAAAGTTTAAAACATCTTCGTGTGTATTGCAATGAGAATATTTTTTGAGCGTACAATCTTTTCTATAGGGGAGACCGGGGCCAGTTTATTAATTTTTTACATTTCAAATTTTTATAAATAGACCATTAGTATTTTGTTGACTTGCTGTATACCAAAAGTTTACAAATTTCATTAGGTATACAGGCTTAAATTTTAAAATCGTTTTAATTGATTCTAAGTTGTAGTTTTTATTGTATTCAGAGTAGTGAGACGAATAATTCAACAAACCCCGGCTGCGGGGTTAGTTAAAAAATATATATTTATATATTTCACAAATTGTTTTATTTTTATTGGAATTATGCTGTTATTTGTTTATATAACGTCAAACCTTCGTATGAGTTGTATATTAACAATCTTTTATGAAGTTCCTTAATAATATTTGGCATTTTCAGTACGAAAAATTGGATGTTGCATTTTTCCCCTATTTCTTGGGATTCAGCTCCACTATACGATATAGAATGCAGGTAATTACTTCATCATTAGCAAATATTTCCAAATACAAGGACAAATATATATTAATTATACAATAGAAAAAGCTTGGAAGTTCCCGGAAAGTAACTAAACAGACAATACTAATATTTCTTCAATGAGTTTGTTATGGAAAAAGAATTATATGGAACTAATTATTCGCTATTACTTTGCAGTATCGATAGGTACTACTCATTTTGGTCCCCAAAAAATATTTTCCTTTTATATCACCGAAATTTAAACGACTCGATTTAAAATTCTGCACAAAAAAAACTTTGACACACGTTTACACATACAGCAGAAGTAGCTCTGCCATGATATTTTTACGTTTTTAAGACCTTATATTATTAGGTTACTGTTCGGGAATCTACTTTTCGACACGCAGATTTACCCCGAGCCCAAGTTTAAAATTTACCGGTTCTCAGAAAATAGAAAGAAGGCCTCTAAAACCGAAACTAGTTCGACTCCGAAATACGTTGCGGGAAGTGAGGAGAAATAACGCACGCACGTTCAAAATTGAATTGTCGGAGCACTGAACATAGACTTCACCGCAATTGCCGGCAGATCCTGCCGCCCGATTTGGTTATCAGGGTAGGACATTCTAAGGAGGGCAGTATTCTTTTAAAATGTGCCCGCCGATTTGTGACTTCCGCTTTAGGCCAAAATTGTGGACACATTTGCCGATCACTACCTACAGGATCAGTAGTCCGACATAGAGACACTATAATAAGAGTCTGGACACGAGAAGGCCACTTTTTGATTGGTCCGCCATGTTTGATCGAAATCCCACGAGAGAGAAAGAGATATACGCCATTTCACTCTTAACCAGTCTTAACAACTGTTACGTTTATGGCGGTATTTTACATAGAAAATGTGCATTTGGGTTTTTGATTGGCCCGTCATTTTGCATATATTCCCGCTGATTTTTAAATCTGTCCATTATACCAAGATAATGAAGATATAAAGTAAAAAACTAAATCTTGTGTTCGATTTGATATATATTCTTTTATTATACTTATTTAAATGCGCAATGCATTGCCATAGATTTGCTACCATAAACGTAAGAGTTGTTAAGAGTGGTTAAGAGTAAAATGGCGTATATCTCTTTCTCTCTCGTGGGATTTCGATCAAACATGGCGGACTGTCACTCGTGTCCAGACTCTTATTATAGTGTCTCTAGTCCGACACATCCAATAGCGCCATCTGAAGGCAGGGTCTGCTGCGGATCTGCCGTTCATCACCCTGCCTTGTCAGACCCTGCTGTCCATCTGCTGACAGACTGCAGGCAGGGTTGTTATCAGGGTTCCTTGATAGTCAGATTTGGGGCGCAGAATCTCACGTCAGAATAGGGTTGCCATCCGTAGTTTAAAATAAAGTATTTTACGTTATTATAGGTAAATGTACTCTATACTTATGAATAACAATAAAGTACGCGAAAATACTTTATTTCACAATTAATGATATTATGTGAAATGTAACGCAATATTATTATATTCTATCTGTTCCCGCCACTTCAGCATTTACTGAGAGAGTTTTCTCTGTCATAAATGTGAAGTAGCGCTATGAAAGAAACAAGGCCTCTTTCAATCTAATAAAAAACGAATTATTTATATATTTCAATATGAATATTGAGAGCAATGATGCCTTTGAGACATTTTAAAATAATACAAATTTACTTTGTAATGCTAAAAGCAATAGACAATATGTTTGGAAGAAATAAAAACTAATAAGATTAAAATGTACTTTTAATTTGTTGAGCGTACTTTTTTGTATACCTCACGAAAGCAAATGTACGTTATTTTTTTGTAAAAAAGGTAGCAACCCTACGTCAGAACCGTAGTCGCCTGTGTCCGCATCAGGGGGTGGACAGCAGTGATGGGTCGGTATTTTTCGCCGCGTCGTAAATGCATTTCCGACATGTCGGATATGTATGTATAATATGTCGTTTTCAAGCCCATTTTATACGTGTCATTTGTCGCAAATATAGTAAATAGAAATATTCATTATTTTAAGGTTTCAACAATTAAAGTGTAAGAAAAATATAGTTCTTTCTGCTTCGCTTGTTGGTTGCATGAAAATACTCTAGAATACTGTATATTGAATACGTCGATTACGTCAAAACTGTAACTTTCCTAACCCCAAAAAAGTGTTGCAAAGCGTGTGAAAGTGATGTGAAAGCGTGGTACTTTCAATACTAATACTTAGTACTTTTCCACACAGCACACAACATCCCGAGGACGTCTGTTTTAGGTCCGTTCTAGGACTGTAGGTCTGAATGTCCCGATTGGTTACAAAACGTCCCCGGGTCGTCTGTGGACCAGTGATGCCAGAATGAGGACGGGTGCGCTCGAGAATTTCCCCCACCTCGCACGCACACTACGCCGGAGCTGCGTGTCCGTGAGCTCGGCGCTTCGGACAACGTCGAGAAGACGAGAGAGAAAACGAATGTGCGTCTTTCTCTCTCGCTCTTGAAACGCTCTGATCCAAGGTGGGGTGCAAGCGACACGCGGCCGTGGGCGATCTTCCTGTGTGCCTCGAGATTAGTATATTGCGTGACAAGGGAGAGAAGTAAGCGATTCCGACGAGCGTGAACTTTTCACGCGAGGCGAAATCGCTTTTCTCCCGTGTCACGCATTACATTTTTTTCAACACCTGCATGAAAGGTGTGTTTTTGAAAGCCTGCTCAGCGATTCGCAAAAAATATGCATGTTCGATTGCTTTTTTATTCTGTCAAAGTTAATAAATACGTGTATTTATTTTCCAACAAATCGATAACGATTAGTCGAACAACTGCATCTTGATACCATAGGGTAACGTCAAACTCCAGTTTCTTTGGGAGGAAAGTAAGAAATTACGAATACGCATGCGCGTAAAGTCTTTTTCCTTTGGGAGATCTAGAGACGCGGTAGCGTCTCGACGCCAAGTACATGAAAAACACCCGGTATATGTCGATGTCGCTACCGTGTACCTTTACTCGTCGCGGAGACACTCTAACCTAATTCTGACATTTATACATTAATATCTCATAACGCCTGCAATATTTTGTAAATTTAAAGACATTTTTCTTATTTAAACCGCATATCGGCTTTCGAACAAGACCAATTTCAATAAAATCGGTCCACGCATGACAGAGATATCATAATATCGTCTCATGGATCGGTCAGATTCGATAGGTTTAAGATTTTTCTTATGATTCTTCTCCTGATTCTCCAAGCCAAATGTTCGTCCACATAATACGTATACACGCGTTACACACACACCTTCAGTCAACACATGTATCGTTCTTCGTTCGTCGTCCGCCATTGTACGTACATATATATATATATATATATATATTATTTTGAATTATATAACCTAAGTGCTAAGTGTCAAATAAAGTAAGTTGTCCCAATTTGAAATGTCACGAGTTTTTACACTACATAGGAGACTGAATTATTGTCTCAATTAATAAGGTAAGTCGCCAAAATTTTTTTAATAGATACACTTTACGCGAATACGTCCTGAAATTAGTCATTTTGCTCCCGCTCAGCAGGGGTAAAAAAACCTTAGAGCATATATATATGGAGGTATCATTACCTTAGAGTGAGTGCCTCGAAACTGTCGGGCAACATCACGCGAGAGAGAAAAAGAGAAATATATGTCCTATTCGAACGATATGCGCATGCGCCGATATCGTGCGAGAGAGAAAAACATGTGCGAGCGAAAGATGTATAGGAGAACAATCGGCCGTAATATACTTCTCTCGATGTGTTTCTCTCTCGCACGATATCGGCGCTTGCGCATTACGGTTGAATAGGACACATACTTCTCTCGCTCGCACGTCTTTCTCTCTCGCACCATGTTGGGGACAGTTTCAAGCTTTCAATGAGACCTCCATATTATATGCTCTAAGAAAAAAACACATTTTCATGCAGGTGTTGAAAAAACACTTTTCATGCAGGTGTTGAAAAAACACTTTTCACTTTCTGACATATGTATAATACTCTTGTAATGAAAAAACATTTGGAAAAAATTTTGTTAGGGAAATCACGTTTTAAGACCTCCTGATCACGTTTTGACTATTTAGAAAAGAGCTTTTTTTTTAAATATCTCATGTATTTGTTAACACGATTACGTTTAAACGGCAAAATGGTTTTCAATGAAACTTTATATTAAAATTTTATATTCTTGTCTTAAGATCCGATTAGATCACGAAAAGTGATAACTACCCGTTATGGTTCTTCGATTTTTCAGATATACGAACTAAATTCAACATAAGAAAAAGTTAAATAAAGTTCTTCTGTAACTTGTTTAACAAAGAAAAATGTACATTCATAATTGAGGCATTTGATGGAAAAAGGGCACATACGCCAAAATGCCATTTCAAGAAAATCGATTTCAAAGTGTTCATTATAGTATAACTTAATAAAAAGTAATGTAATTAAATCAAATTTTTTTTAAGGATGTAGTTACCGTGTCGTTCAAGCGTTCTCAATACAGAAGTCATGATTTAAAAATGATATGTGTCTTTATTTATAAGTTTTAAACAAGTGGTTTATGTGCCCTTTTTCCATCAAATGCCTCAATTTCTTGTGTTCATTTTAAATTTCCGTAATATTTATTTGAGCTATTTCTATTTTTCAAACCTTAAAATGAATTTTTTTTATTAAAAGACGAATATTTTGATACTGTATATTGGTGAACTTTGTTAAAATTAGAATCCACTCTTGGCCAGTACCATGCACGCTGTAGAAGCCTTCGATAAAAAATATTTTTCAGAGTATGATCTAAAATCTAAAATCTAAACGTAATCACATCAAACGTAATTATATCAAGTTGCGACAAGTTGTGGTCTCTCCCATCGGGAGAGAAATGTAAACAATTGGTTATGCAAAGCTAACATCGCGATACATGTTGTACACTAACAGTACAAAAACCTTACAAAAATAAAAAAGAAAGGTAGCACGTAAATATATCAATTGGGTTCGATATATTGACGAGATGTAAGACTGAAATAATGCTACAATTGTTTACATTTCCATAGGATAGAAAGCAAGCAAAGGAATTTACTATAATACATGCGACAGAATTTCGAGATAATTGTTACATATAAAATGAATATAATTAAGAATATACATTTATTTGTACAATTATCTCGAAGTTCTCTCTATGAATCATATGTACAACAAGCAAGCGAATTTATTGCAAGGATAAAACAAGAATTGCGTGAGGTAAATCGAACAACTATTGAAATGACGGTTAAATGTCGCGAAACACAAGTTGCGCCACTTCGCGACCCCCACGAAACGCATCGACACGTAAACATAAACAAAGCATACGCGACCACAGATCGCGGATCTGACCGTCAAATGTACTTGACGAAAACCAGGCCCGAGCGAACCCTCGAAACGGGAAACGAAATGAATAGATAGGAAATTGTAAAATAGTAAGAAAAATTCAGAAAGGAGAAAAATCGAAGAAAGGCTAAAAGAAATAACAGTAAGGCAATGGTGACAGTACCGAACTGCCACAGATGCATTTACCAGTTACCTTTCTTTCTCCTATTCTTGTACAATAATACCTTTATACCAATTTACACATTTTAGTGTACAACCAGGGTTTGGCGGACCCCGGCCATGCACCACACCTACAGGAGCGGTGGTAATGTGTGCGTGAATTGATGCTGGCGCCAAGCCAGCCACGCGGCGACATCGCGCAACGAATGTGACGTCACAAATCTACCGACGCCAACGCCAAGCCCAGCCAAATGCGTGACGGGCGCGTACAGGAACTACTACTCGATTGGAGACGAACCGACGCCAGCGCCAAGCGAGTGACACCGCGGCCAATCAGCGTCGACAACCTATTTCCCCGGCGACGCTGATGGCCATCATTGGTTGTTTCCTTCTGACCAATAGCAGCGGTGGCCGGTGGACCCTGCCTGAAATTTCCAAGTGCTTGGGCTGGGTCCCGCCAAAGCCCACGTTTTACGTGGCACAGGGTCCACCTGTGACGTCACATTCGTTGCGCGATGTCGCCGCGTGGCTGGCTTGGCGCCAGCATCAATTCACGCACACATTACCACCGCTCCTGTAGGTGTGGTGCATGGCCGGGGTCCGCCAAACCCTGTGTACAACATGTATCGCGATGTTAGCTTTGCATAACCAATTGTTTACATTTCCCTCTCGATGGGAGAGACCACCACTTTCCCGTAGTTTCCATCGAGCTGTAACGTGCACGCTGCGCGTAATTAATTTGTAAATAGTGCGTGATTCTTTGTCGCAACTTCATATAATTACGTTTGATGTGATTACGTTTAGATTTTAGATTTTAGATCATACTCTGAAAAATATTTTTTATCGAAGGCTTCTACAGCGTGCATGGCACTGGCCAAGACTGGATTCTAATTTTAACAAAGTTCACCAATGTACAGTATCAAAATATTCGTCTTTTAATAAAAAAAATTCATTTTAAGGTTTGAAAAATAGAAATAGCTCAAATAAAAAGTACGGAAATTTAAAATGAACACAAGAAATTGAGGCATTTGTTGGAAAAAGGGGACATATCATTTTTAAATCATGAGTTCTGTATTGAGAACGCTTGAACAACAAGGTAATTACATTCAAAAAAAAAAATTGATTTAATTACATTACTTTTTATTAAGTAATACTATAATGAACACTTTGAAATCGATTTTCTTGAAATGGCATTTTGGCGTATGTGCCCTTTTTCCATCAAATGCCTCAATTATGAATGTACATTTTTCTTTGTTAAACAAGTTACAGAAGAACTTTATTTAACTTTTTCTTATGTAGAATTTAGTTCGTATATCTGAAAAATCGAAGAACCATAACGGGTAGTTATCACTTTTTGTGATCTAATCGGATCTTAAGACAAGAATATAAAATTTTAATATAAAGTTTCATTGAAAACCATTTTGCCGTTTAAACGTAATCGTGTTAACAAATACATGAGATATTTAAAAAAAAAGCTCTTTTCTAAATAGTCAAAACGTGATCAGAAGGTCTTAAAACGTGATTTCCCTAACAAAATTTTTTCCAAATTTTTTTTCATTACAAGAGTATTATACATATGTCAGAAAGTGAAAAGTGTATCTCGAGGCACTCAGGAAGATCGCCCACGGCCGCGTGTCGCTTGCACCCCACCTTGGATCAGAGCGTTTCAAGAGCGAGAGAGAAAGACGCACATTCGTTTTCTCTCTCGTCTTCTCGACGTTGTCCGAAGCGCCGAGCTCACGGACACGCAGCTCCGGCGTAGTGTGCGTGCGAGGTGGGGGAAATTCTCGAGCGCACCCGTCCTCATTCTGGCATCACTGCTGTGGACGGCTCTGGGATGTTTATAGACGTTTTTGGGACATTGTGTAACTACAGTGGCGCCATCTGTACAATGTCCTAAGGACGTCTTGGGGAGGCGTATGGGACGTGTCTTTGCGGGGTGTATAATTCCTCAAGCTCCACCAAAGGGCGACGCGCCTCGAGAATTTCTCGCCGGTGATCGTGGACCCAGTTAGTATATATGCAGATTCCGTCGCAGTCCTTCTTTCCTTTTCTAAGGCATTGCGGTTTTTTGAAACTTTTCCGAATGTTACTCTTAGCTTCGGCTCCCAGGGGATTAAAGAGGAGAAGTGATCTCCTCTCTTTCCCTCTACTGAGCAGAGTATAAAAAAAATCCATCTTTCTTTTTCGAAGGTGGTGACCGACTGCATAGACGGTCCAGTTAGATCACCTAATTTATCGATAAATAGGTCTTAATTACGTCTTTTGAATGCTTGTTTCAGTCCTAATCCAGGCCTGTTTAAGACGTCCCAAAAACGTTGTTTAAACGCTTGTTCAGTCAAAATCCAGGCGCTTTAAAAGACATACCCGGTACGACTGTTTTGGTAACATTCGTCATTCAGAGGACGTACGTAAACCGTTCGTGGGACATTCGGCACGTCCCCGGGACGTCCAGTACAGCTGGGACCAGTGATGCCAGAATCGTGGGACACGGGACGGGACGCTTACCCCCACTATGACCTACCGTCCTCTCCCACTATACCCTACCGGCGTCCCCCACTTTCTTCCCACCGCACTGCACACAAGCATATTTTTACTCCTGTCCGTGTGAGCTGTCTGTCGAACTGCCGAGCACACGGACAGGGGTAGGGATATGCTTGTGTGCAGTGCGATGGGAAGAAAGTGGGAGACGACGGTAGGCCATAGTGGGAGAGGACGGTAGGTCATAGTGGGGGTAAGCGTCCCGTCCCGTGTCCCACGATTCTGGCATCACTGGCTGGGACGAACGTCCCCGGGACGTTGTGGGGACGATTGTGTGCTGTGTGGGTTAATACTTTTTCACATTATTCTGGGTTTTGTTTGAAAAGCTAGGTATTGTTTAGCTTACACAGTTTTTTAGATTCATATTGTGGGAATTCTAAAAATGTTTTAGAATTACAGTACTAGAATTTAGAATATTTTAATCTTTTTGTGTACATTATATTTTTACGAAATGTTAATTTTGAATAAATTTTATTTTAATTCTATGTAAAAATGTGTTATGAACGTTATTACCATGTTTTGTAATTTTAATTTTAATACACTAACATTAAAAATGATTTTTTTTAAGATTACTATTTTTAAAAATTTTATTATAATACAAATAACTTCAGCCTTCATCAGTAGACAAATCTAACAGAGTTTTCTAGTTTCAGTGAATCATAAAATCTCACTAATTTTGCCAATTTGTGGTCTTTTAACCGATTTCTCGTTTTACAACGAACCTGTGCTCATTGAGAAAATAGCTAATCCATATGTGAGATAATGATTTTCGTTATACATTGCTGTAGCGTTATTTTGAATTCTGTAAAAGGTAACATGGCCACAACAGTTTTAATGTCAGCTATTGAATTTTTCCAACCATCAGTTAATAGTACTCTTTCTTGTGGTTCATCTTTCCTTATAGAATTAACAAGTTCTATTCTATATCTAAAATTGTTGTGGATAATGTTTTCCACGTAGGAGCCTTAAACTGATGGACGATGGTCCAATTTATTGACAAACGCTTTGAAATGTTTTGATTCTACTATGCTAAGAGGTATATTGCAGCCAAAAATAAAATTGACTAGTAGTTGATCAATCTTTCTGTTCCTAAAATAAAAATAGTCCTTTTATTAAGGGGGCCGTCTCAGTTTTGTTATTGTCCGTCTCACCGGGCCTTGAATGTGTGCGGACGGTCACACAAGCTAAGTTAAGCGTGTACGTATACGCGTGTAGTAAACAAACCGTAAATTACAACTTTCGTCCTGGAATCGGCCAAAAAGAAGTTTTTGCGGGTACAGTTGCCTTCAGTAAACATCTGTGCAGGTTGATCTGGTGCGTTTGAACGCTAATAAGCACTGTACATTGAAATAATAATGAATTTATGAATCGAAAACTGACAGAATGAAGCTTCAAGGCTTCTCCGTTGGTGGCGCTAATGGTGTACTGTAGCTACGCAGCACCAGCGTGACGTATAAATTCATTATTATTTCAACATACAGTGCTTATTAGCGTTCAAACGCACCAGACCAACCTGCACAGATGTTTACTGAAGGTAACTGTACCCGCAAACACTTCCTTCTAGCCGATTTCAGGATGAAAGACGGTTGAAACGGTTTGTTTACTACACGCGTATACGACTTTGTTAGGTCCGACGTGACTCGGGAATGGATAGGTAAAGAACGTAAACGTATAACACGGTTATAAGCACTTCACATAATATAATGACGAATACGAATACAATATAAATAGTGTAATATGGAGGCGCGTGGTCACACCTAGTGATGGGACTGATACCAATACTATTGATGATATTCAATCAATTCGATACCAAAGTACTCAATAGGAAATATCGATACGCATCGAAATGTTACGTACTTGGTATCAATCGTCGATACCGATTCTTCTTCAACCGATACCATATCAATACTATACCGAATCAAAACCGGTTTGATACTTTACGGAATTATCGATACTTATTTGATACTTTCGAAATTATCAATACTTGTCTGATACTGTATGAAGTTATCGTTATTTATTTGATAATTCTGTGTTCAGATGGCAAACCTGTTATGATATCTATTGGATACGAAAGTAGCGGTTTCGATTTGCAATTTACTACTTCACGAAAATAGTATTTATTACCACTCATGATTTGATAATATAACTAATGAAGTAGGAGTTGGAATCAGTATCGTGATCTACGTATATAATTGAATTTTTATTAATACATTATGTATTATGTATACATACATTATTCCTTAATGCGTAAAAATTGGTGCATTATACAATGTTATTTATATATTATATATATAATAAAGAGTTACTAAGTAAAAAAAGAAATCGTTTAAAAGATAACAAAGTCAACAAAATATTATTTCTTAATTCTTAAGGAATAATGTATATGTACATATTACATCATGTATTAATAAAAATTATTGATGACAGGGTAATTCTATCTCCCCTCACGTTTTTTTTCATAATTTTGTATTATCTGCGCACGTCTACAAAGTTTCAAGACAATTGGATTGGTGGAACTGGGTTAAATAGGTTTTCCGTTTTGCCCCACATGCAGTCATTTGGTAAACATTTAATATTTACGGCCGATTTCTTCACCTTCAGTAATCTTCCAGTTAAAGTTATATTTCACATAACTGCCAAATGATAGGATCCTATTGGTTTAGAACATTTAAATGCTCTACGCCAATTGGTCGTTCACTGACCGGAAGATTACTGAAGATGAAGAAATCAGCCATTACACTTCAACGTGAGGTAAAGATATTGCAGGTATCGATATTTTCGTATAGGTATCAAGTAGGTATCGATATTTTTGTATAGGTATCAAATAGGTATCGATATATTGTGATATGTAAGTATCAAAGAAGCATCGATTCCTTTTGATACCTTTGACTATGATATGTATCAATACCAGATTGAAATTTGTAGAAGGGTATCGATGTGTATCGATACGGTATCAGTCCCATCACTAGACTCACACCACCTACGTGCACGCCAGCCATGCCGAACTGCCGACCTCCTGCGCAGTGTTGCCAGATTGGGCGATTTATCGCCAATTGGGCTACTTTTGAAACAAAATTGCGACGGCTATTTTGAAGAAATCGCAAGTCGCAAATTGGGCGATTTTAAAGAAATCATTGGCGATTTCAAATTCTGGTACTATTTAGAAGAAATTCAGTGCAATTTAATATTTCAATACACGTTTCTCTGGGTTTGGTGATGAATATTTATTATGTTGGTAAATTGTATGTTTTAACATTTTATGTTGGTAGCCGAATTTGTGATTGGGTATGTATTTTCTTCCCCTAAATTACTAAAGAATTCTGATATTCCGTTTACGGTTATTTCATACATTTCATATTCATACATATAAAATAATAATGGGAAAATGGGCAAAATACAATAAAAAACACAAGAAAGAATGGGAACAGGAAGCTTCTTTTCGTAGTAAGTTTGTGATAAGTCAATTTATGTATTTTCATTGGGTATGTTAGATTGATATAAATTATTGTTTGCGAATGATTATAGTTTTATTTTTTTTTATTTTCGTTAAAAACACCTTCAATATTTTCTCACTGGGATTGGCAGCACTGTCGCAATTTTCGGCGATTTTGGGCGACTTTAGACAACTCGGTTGGCGACAACTCTTGTAAAAAATCTGGCAACACTGCTCCTGCGCCCTCTCCCGAGACGCGGAGTCGCGCAGGCGCGTGCGCAGTCCCAACAGACTTATACGCTTAACTTAGCTTGTTTGAGCGTCCGCACACATTCAAGGCCCGGTGAGACAGCGCCCTTAACATTATTTTTAATTCAAACAAATTATATTTATTATTCTATATCCATTTTTCGTCAGTGTAACTTAATTTAATTTAATTTTTTTAATCAGAATTATAATTCTAAATAAATTGGCACTCTTCATAACCTATGCGAAAAATGTGTTATAGGTTAGTTATTTTCATTCCAGCGCTATACAACGCTTACGACGTATACGACGTATAAGACACGAGTCCTGTATAAAACAGAAATTTCGTGTCTTTACCCATCTCAGGTGGACAGTAATATAGGCGCCGTGCAGAAACATAGTACATCCCGGTTTGAGTATACGCTAGATGGCGTTGTTTCGCTCCCTCACGCCCCTCACTCCGCTGGTGGTAGGTTGCGTTTGTCTTGGTTGCACTCAGTAATCAGTTCATGTCAGTTCAAATCAGTTGTTCCTAACCTATTTTGCTGTGTTTGTGCCACTAGAGAATGTAATTTAAGATTATTAAAACGATGTCATCAAAATTCGCTTCAAGGTCAACAATGGAAATACGCTCTTTTATGGAAACACTGTGATATAAGTAATTAATATAATTATGTAATTAGCACTATAGGGTTTAATCATAGACTTATATAGACGGAATGTTTGCTGAGGGGGGTTGCAAGGTTCGCGGTTAGGGGAAGGTCATAGAGGCAAATCGGGTAACTCCGTTCCTCCTCGGTGCTATTCGGAAATACAATGACGATTTATATATCTATGAGGGATACTTAGTCGAAAAGGTTAAGTATACTTATACATACATTCAAAATTTCGTATATCATTTAGTTCATAAACATAATTAATATGCATAAATAATTATATAGTATATTGGTCATTTGCTGCGACATAACTAAAAATTCATAATTTTGGAGGAAACGCGTTCAAAAGTTTTGTTAGACAACAACCGCTTTTTCTATACAAATAATTCAAAAACTGCAAATTTTTAATTGTGTCGTTGTTGCAGGAAATGAGCGATATAGTACAGATATAGATATATTTAAGGATAAGAATAAATAAAAGACACGTAATTTATTTAATTTATGCCTATCTGTGACAGTTGAGCAACAGTGGTTATGTTATGATACGAACATAATACGAACACAGCCATTAATGCCGAACCGACACGAACCGAATACACCCGAACTTAACTACCGAATTGTCTGTATGGTTTCTGCCTTTTCCCCTCCGATCATACGTTCCCCTCGCCCAAAGTCCTCGCTTCCGTTCCGTCTATATAAGTCTATGGGTTTAATCAAACTGTTAACCTATCTACAGCAATAAAAGATATTTGTAAAGAAGTTCTGAGCGTAGAGAAGTTTCGTGTTATGGACGTACGAGATGTAACAGATGGACTGTAATCTTAAGGGGTTACACCACTGTAACAGCTTGAAAAATAGCGTTTTTTTGGCAATTTTTCTTGGATGGAAGGAAAGGTAATAGAATAGCTATACTGGAGGAAGTTATTAAGCACATATTTTGTTATTAAAAAAAAAAGTGTTTTTGTGTGATTGGTGAGCATTTGAATGAAAAACGTTCAATTTTCTATAAAAAGAGGGCAATCATTTGTTAATAAGTAATGTTTAAATTAACTTATCGAAAATCCCGTACGTATTTCTCTTCAAAATGTTATTTTAAAGATATTGTTAAAGGGTCGAATGAAAAGAATGAAAATTGTTGGAGTTATGCTGCGTGCCGTGTTGAAATATCGTGTTTCGAGAAAAACGCGTTTAAAGTTTTGAAATGTATTATAGACATGAAGAAATGAAATGTTGCCGCTAACATACTTTTATTTGGAAATGCTTCTATCTGAAGATAACAACTTTCTAACGACATCCGTTGTATATTAGAGAAGTTAAAAATCAAAAGGTAGAACATTAGGTTGTACCTTCCTATTAATTTGACGCCGGTAGTCGTTTCGAATCAGTCCGACGCGCTTGGGGAGGAGCTCGAAATTTCAAGGAAACAAATTTATTTCAGCTAATACAGTTTTTAATCCCATATTCTAGAAGGTTCAAAGCATCTTTTAAGCCAATAAAAAAAAATCAATTTTCCGTAAAATTTACAGTGGTGTAACCCCTTAATATGTAATAAAAAAATTCTTTAAAACAATTTCATTACTTTTTGCTATTCGTAAAACACACTTTTATGAATAAGAACTTAATAAACTGAAGAGACCAATAGAAAAACATATAGAAATACATAATTAGTTAATACAAATAGTTACTGTAACAACATCATGTATTTCTGTATGTTTTTCTATTGGTCTCTTCATTTTAGTAAGTTCTTTAATTACGTACAGCACATTATCTGAATAATATCTCCATCCTCTGAACGGTTATCTATTATCTTGTTTTGGGGTTCTGAGTATGCGCTAGATGGCGTCACTGGCGTCGATAACCCTAACCCTAACCCTATCCTTCTGCACTCTTAAAGCATTGGAGTGTCCATGCCCTGGTCCGCATTTGGCCACGTTCTGAGGTGCAGATGTTGTGCCCAGGCAACGCCCAAGCACACGTGTCAGATATATTATACATCAACAGGCACACCGAGCGACCACGTCTCTATACACGAATGACAGCGAAATTGACAGGTCTCCGTAGCTATTTTGGTCTTTTTTTCTTGTCTTATGACATAGTCCCGGTGTTTTAACGTGATTAAGCGAATAATTTTTTTTTTTCGAACCCATTTGTCGTTTTAGTTAATGCATCAAGCTATTTTTCTAAAAGATAAAACAATTATGCAAAATTTTTATTTAGGAAAAGGACACTTTTTTTACGAGACAGTCAGTCCGCACGTAGCGCTTGTACTTGACGCCAGCAGATGTCGCCATTCTCGTTTTACTTCTCCAATTCACGCGGGTAGATGTCGCCTTTCGTAAGCTGATGTGGGGAGCGACTGTTCTCCCACTCCAAGGATTGTTTGGTAGTGGGGAGACTGCGCGAGCCTTCTTGCGTTGCCATGCGGTTGGCATGGCGCGACACTTCGCTTTGTGACTTGTTCCTGTAAAGTCGCTAGAGACTCATAGTTAGTCTTTGGACCACGTGTCCTTTGTCTCGTGTAAGAACTTTTTATTGTCATATTCACGTGATTGGTATACGCGTCTTGCGCTTGTGCGCATTATACATTCTAATTAACATTGGAAGTTCATACGTCATCGATCTCAGTTAGAGACCTCGGTGTACCTTGTACAGAAAATATACATAGCTTCATTTCCTACATAACGAGTGAAGTTCATCCAGCACATCCCATCCCAACGGCGTAGGGCCGTACGAGAGGGATTCCTACTTCACCGGTAGTCTGAACCCTACATCTGGTGACCCCGACGTTCGTTTTTACCACGTGAATGCTGGAAGTACCACGAGAGGCTGGTTTTGAAGTCGGCCAGTCCTGTTCCCGAGACAGAAACAAATCCATGTGCTACATGCACCAGTTGCATAGTCTACTCGTCGAGATGACTTCCTGAGGAGCTCTTCAGTTTCCATCAGGGTGCTTGGTATCTACAGGACCGAGGTGTTCAGGCAGAGCCACGACCAAGTTCCTGGTTGCAGAATCCTGTTTCCTGCGCCTGGACCTGTTCCCGCTGTCAGCACGTGTTGGCTGCCTTCCTGGACAGTTGCTGTTCGCAGGACTGCGCTGAAAAATCATTGAAGGCATTGCGGTGAGCGAGTTGGCAATAATTATTTGTATTTCGTGGTGGTTATGAGCCTTTCTTTAACGTACAGTATTCGTACCGTTCGAAATTTCGCGCGCGTGCGGGCATATAGGAACGGCGACGTTGCCGGATCGGTCGTAAATTCGTGGAATTGCGTACCGTCAAGCGTGTAGCACCGCTGTCGAAACTATTGGCAACAGCGCGTGCCCGGCGAGCATCACGCGTTCGTCCGAACGTTACCGCGAAGGACAACATTGTTGTGGGTCCTAAAAAAATACGGAGACATTGTCGTCAATAATATAGCACGTAGGCGCGTTCGTAATCGTGTTCTTGTTATAGTGCAGCACTTATGTATATATAATTTTAGTTTATGCTATTGCAATAGTGATTAGTAATTTTAATAGTTACACGGTTTTATATAATATTTGGTATCATAGTAATTTTAATCACTTACTTTAAAATGTCGTCCAATGACGACAATCAGGGCACTTCGGGCCTGAGTCAAACAGAAAACGATCTGCACATTGACAATTATAGAATTCCGAAAATCCCAAAATTTTTCGTACAAATCCTGCAACTTGGTTCTTGCGGGTCGAGGCGTCTTTGCGAAGCGCCCACATAACCGTAGATAGTACAAAGGCGGATTTCGTAATCGCCGAGCTCGACGACGAAATCGTTGAGTCACTAAATGACTTAATTACGCAAAGTCCGCAACCGGGAGATCTGTTTCAACAAATAAAACAGCGGATTGTAAGCACTTACGCTACTTCAGCGGAAGAAGATTTACGGAAATTGTTAAAAGGGGAAATTTCCACTACGGGAAAACCCTCATTAATTTTAAATAGGCTTCGTAGTTTAAACAAGGGTAAATGCAGCGACGAAATACTTGGTACAATTTTATTGAGCATCTCCCAGCTACCACGCGCGCGATTTTAGCCGCGGGTGATATTTCTGATTTGAACAAACTCGCGGAAATGGCGGATAAAATCGCGGAAACGTATCAAGGCGCTGAAAAACCGGCCGTAGCCACGGTTGAGAAGTCTGATGTGTCAAGTTCAGCGCTTGCGGAGATTCGAGATCAGTTAAAAGTGATTTCAAAACGGTTACAGAAAGTGGCGAATAAATTAAATTCACGCAATTCGAGATCTAAATCTAGATCTAAATCAAAGGGTAAACCTGATAGCGATAAAAGCAAAGGAAAATCATGCCATTCCCATCAGAAATTCCCAAATAATCCATTGCATTGCAAACCGTCTTGTCCGCAATACGAGACGTGGAACCAGGGAAAATAGCTCGACCTTCCGTCTCGGAGATGGACGTGGAGGGTCGCACCACTTCGAAGCGTCTCCATGTACGCGACCGAGCGACCGGACAAATGTTCCTTGTTGACACAGGGGCAGATATCTCGCTGCTTCCTGCTGTTCACAAAAATCGCGGTGAGCCAACTTCGTTTAAGTTATTCGCCGCGAACGATACACGAATTAATACGTATGGTGAGTCATTTAGATCACTCGATCTGGGACTCAGGCGTCCATTGAGTTGGAATTTCACGATCGCAGACGTTCCGTACGCGATTATAGGCGCGGATCTGTTGTCGCACTTCGGATTATCGGTCGACCTGCGCAAACGTGTTCTCGTGGATTCCCTCACCGGATTACAAGTCCATGCGAGCATTAAACAGGTAGAATTTATATCAACCAGTGCGATCGACCATGCGTCGACGTACTCTGGTTTATTACTACAATTCCCCGAAATCACGGGAAATTCTCGTGTTGCTCCACCGACCGGCGGTGATGTTTATCATTACATAAACACAACTGGCCCTCCAGTTTCCGAACGACTGAGGCGTTTAAGCCCGGACAAATTAAAAGCCGCAAAAGCTGAATTCAAAAGGCTGGTGGAAGCGGGCATTTGCCGCCCGTCTTCCAGTTCATGGTCTAGCCCGATCCATATGATCATGAAAGCGGACGGAACCTGGAGAATTGCTGGAGATTATCGGCGTACTAACGCGATTACAGTACCGGATCGGTACCCGACCCCTCATTTGCATGATTGTGCGACGAATCTGTCGGGTAAGACGATTTTCTCTTCGCTTGATTTGCATAGAGCATACAATCAGATTCCAATGGCGCCTGAGGACGTGCCAAAAACTGCAGTCATTACGCCGTTTGGTCTCTTTGAATTTGTATATATGATTTATGGCTTGAGAAATGCGAGTCAAACCTTTCAATGATACGTTGATAGGATACTTGGGGATTTGGACTATGTTTTCGTTTATATAGACGATATTTTGATTGCATCGTCTTCGCAAGAAGAACATGCAGAACACCTGAAAACGGTTTTTGAGAGATTAAAATCTGCTCACCTTAGATTAAACCTAAGCAAATGCGTTTTCGGCTTTTCCGAAATCGAGTTTTTGGGTTATCTTATTGATTCATAGGGCATTCGTCCTACCACCAAAAAGGTGGAGGCTATTACGAATTTCCCAAAACCTAAAACTATAGTCGAGCTTAGACGTTTTTTGGGTATGACTAATTTCTATAGACTCAGTATTCCTCATGCCGCCAAAATTCAAGCACCACTGAATGCGTATCTTAAGGATTCTAAAAAGAATGATAAGAGACCGATCGAGTGGACTGCAGAGTCAGAATTGGCGTTTGATGACGTCAAGAAAAAACTTGCCGAGGCTACCCTTCTGGTACATCCTCGACAAGGTGCCGAAACGCGCATCGTGACCGATGCATCGGACGTAGCAATGGGTGCAGCCCTTGAGCAGCAGAGTTTCTCAGGCGAGTGGGAGCCGTTGGCATTTTTTTCCCAGAAGCTGTCGCCCGCGCAATTAAATTACAGCGCATACGATCGTGAATTAACCGCGATTTTTGAAGCTCTAAAGTATTTTAGATACTACGTCGAAGGCAGAAATTTTAAGATTGTAACTGACCACAAACCTCTCGTTTATGCTTTTAAACAGTCTTCTGATAAGGCATCGCCACGCCAGATTCGCCAACTTTCATTCATAGCCCAATTTACTACGCTAATAGAACATATTCCTGGTCTAAACAATGTTATGGCAGATCCATTGTCGCGAATAGAATCTCTCAGACTTCCTCTGGAGATCAATCTGAAAGAATTAGCGCAGGCACAAATTCAAGACGAGGAGGTGGTTCAGTTGCAAAAGATGCAAAATCCTCCATTGAAATTAATTAAATTGCAATGGGGCCCGGCCCATACCACGGTGTTTTGCGAGATGTCAGGTGAGGCCATCCGCCCATATATTCCTGCATCTCTGCGCGAGACAGTTTTTGGGATGTTCCACAAGCCTGCTCATCCCAGTGCGAGGATATCAGATCGCACGATCAGACAGCGGTATGTCTGGCCAAACATGCACAGAGACATTGCACTCTGGTGCAAGCAATGCATTGATTGCCAACGATCAAAAGTCACGCGACATGTAAAACGTGTTCCGGAACATTTTGTTGCACCGGACGGTCGATTTGACCAAATACACATAGACATAATCGGTCCTTTACCGGTTAGTGAAGGTTTTGCATACTGTCTGACAATGATCGATCGGTTTTCGCGCTGGGTTGAGGCGACTCCTATCGTCGAGATTTCTGCGCGGACAGTGGCAAGGGCATTCTTCGATACCTGGATCTCCCGATACGGTGCACCCAGGGTGATAACCACCGATCAAGGATCACAGTTCGAGTCACGATTATTTACTGCATTGCTGACCTTAATAGGTTCTGAACGTATACGGACTACCCCGTATCACCCGGCGTCCAACGGTATGATAGAACGTTGGCACCGAGTATTGAAAGCGGCAATTATGTGCCATGCAGGGGAAGATTGGTCCCGAGCGCTGTCCGTAGTGCTCATGGGGTTGCGTTCGCACGTTCGCGCGGATACCGGTGCGTCTCCGGCAGAATTTCTGTTTGGAACTGCAATTCGATTGCCGGGAGAATTTTTTCTTCCCGACGATTTGTCGCCAAATCCGCAAATATTCATCGAGGAATTCCGGGAATACATGCGTATGGTTAGGCCGGTACCGGTAGTGCACAATTATAAAAAGTGTGACGTACTGTCACTCAGGAGGTAAGGATCGGTGTGATTAGCTAGAGTCGGTAAGACAGGGTTCGTGTACACCGATTTCTTAATAACGTAATCCTTTTATTACTCGTCCTGTATTTCATAAACATATACCAATAGACGGCGGCCGAAGCGGACATGTGCTGGCTTAGCTCAATACTAGATACGGCGTAGTCGTGGAGGTCGGACAGAGTCCTCGCACCTCTTACTCGGAACGGACTAGATAGAGACCGGGCGATATCCCGGTGATTCTATGTTGGCGCGAAGCGCTTTGGAGACCGGACAGATTCCAGACGTCTCGCTACGGCGGCTAGAGACCGGGCAACATCCGGGTCTTACTCGGAACGGACTAGATAGAGACCGGGCGGTATCCCGGTGATTCTATGTTGGCGCGAAGCACTTTGGAGACCGGACAGCTTCCAGACGTCTCGGTACTGGCGGGTAGAGACCGGGCAACTTCCAGGCGTCTCGGTACGGCGTCTTGAGACCGGGCAACATCTGGGTCTTACTCGGAACGGACTAGATAGAGACCGGGCGGTATCCCGGTGATTCTATGTTGGCGCGAAGCACTTTGGAGACCGGACAGCTTCCAGACGTCTCGGTACTGGCGGGTAGAGACCGGGCAACATCCGGGCGTCTCCGTAATGGCACTATGGGTGGCGATCGTTTGATCGGCGGTTACCGGCTTTGGTTTTCCTATTAACGCGTCACTGGGCAACATCCAGATATGCGCTGTTAGGGAGGGGGATCCGTAGCCCCACTCGAACTGCCTATTTTGCGTCGCGGCGAGGCTTATGTCCCGATGTCCGGAATATCTTTGCAGCGAGAAATCGACGCGATCTAGCGGCGCGGTGGGGAGTTATCGTCAACGCGCTGACTCGTCGCGAGCCTGGTGTGCCTCGGCCAGGGTCGGCGTGGTTCGGACGCGGTCGGCCGGCCATTTGGCGTCTCCCTCACTCCTGGTCGGATTACCGCGCGCTCGATTCCTCACGTGCTGGGACGCTACGTCACAAAAGCGAGCATTCTTTTTCAAAGAATTGAAAACGTGCTCCCATGTCTTTCTTCGCAATATGGCGAAGAAGGCGCTGGAACCTCCATATTCCGGCCCGTTCAAAATAGAGAAACGTATCTCCGACGCGGTCTACGAAATCATTGTAAACGGTGCCGCGCGATGCGTATCGACGGATTTATTAAAGCCAGCGTTTTTCTTGTTAGAAGACGCGCCTGAAGCGACGCCTGATAAGGCAGGTCCCTCGAAAGACACGGCGGTGTCATCGGACATTCAGCCGAGACCTGAGCTGAAAACGTATTCCCGAAGGAATGTAACAATGGCGCAGGGCTCATAACCACACGAAACTGCAAAAGTTGCCAGCCTCGTTGCATCGTACATGCAAAATGTATATATTGTATATATCTTGTATTATATTATTCATTTTATTTATTTAGATTAAGTTCGTGCATGTGCACACTTGCACTCGGGGGGGGGGGGGGGAGTGTGTGGGGAGCGACTGTTCTCCCACTCCAAGGATTGTTTGGTAGTGGGGAGACTGCGCGAGCCTTCTTGCGTTGACATGCGGTTGGCATGGCGCGACACTTCGCTTTGTGACTTGTTCCTGTAAAGTCGCTAGAGACTCATAGTTAGTCTTTGGACCACCTGTCCTTTGTCTCGCGTAAGAACTTTTTATTGTCATATTCACGTGATTGGTATACGCGTCTTGCGCTTGTGCGCATTATACATTCTAATTAACATTGGAAGTTCATACGTCATCGATCTCAGTTAGAGACCTCGGCGTACCTTGTACAGAAAATATACATAGCTTCATTTCCTACATAACGAGTGAAGTTCATCCAGCACATCCCATCCCAACGGCGTAGGGCCGTACGAGAGAGATTCCTACTTCACCGGTAGTCTGAACCCTACACTGAAGTTATCCGGAATGGTTTTGCTGAAAATTGCGGTTGCGCAGTTTACAAAAAAGGCAAAAAACCGCTACTTTCGGTTCGCTAGTAAATGTCACCTAGCTGTCAATCAATCACAACTTGCCTGTGTCAGTTATCAAAAGTTTTGAAATGTCACGAGTTTTTCCACCATATAGAACATTGAATTATTGTCTCAATCAATTAACAAGGTAAGTCGCTATATTATTTTTGTTATACAGTTACGGTCTATGTCCACTGATACTTAACGTATGAGTTTCTTCTATCTTACGCCACTTTTATGAACTCTGGATGATTTTTTTGGTTAATTAATTGTTTATTAATTTTTGTAGAAAATGCGGGATGCCGCCCTACTTGATGGTGAGTTTTATTAACAATAAGCTTGCAGAAGAATTAAATAATAAAAAATTTTATATATACATTTATTCAAACTCATTTTTTCCAGACTCGAATGATGCCGACAGCGAACAAGGTACCTATAGAACTGCGGCGTTGCCACCACCACCACAGCAGCCGGCGACAAACGGTATTAATTCCTAATATTATTATTAATTAGTATTTTTTATCTTTTAACAATATAATAAAAATTGTTGATTTTAGCTTATATCAGGGGAGCCCAGGCCGGTTGGCTGTCGCTGACAGTCGCAACTACGTCGCTGCCCCCTCCCCCACCACCACCAACGCCACCACCACCACCACACCACCACCATCGCCACCACCACCATCGCCACCACCACCATCTCCACCACAGGGCCCGGCCACGACACATGGTATTATTTCTTAATACTTTAATTAAATACCTGTTTATGTTTTTTACAATATAACATTTTTATCTGCGCGTGCCAACAATGTATAAATTATTATAATAATATACTTGCTGACGTTTATTATTATTATTACTGATTACAGGAGGATACACGTCGAAGCGTCATAAGAGGAGCGGCTTATCATGCATAAAAATGAACCGCTTTGAGGATGAAGACCGTTCCCAGAGAGCACCGTACATCCCAAGGACGTCCGTTTCATGTCCAGTTTATATCCGAACGTCCTACGTCCATTTTGAACATACCTATACTCGAAGTCATGTAAGAAGGATTGTGGCGACCGACGAGTTTAGACCGGTTCTGCGCATGTTGGCGGTCATTGGCTATGTCACCACCAATGGTCTTTCGGCTGCGCATGCGTGCTGTGCCGAAAGCATTGGTGTGGCGCCAATTGGGGGAACACAGATCTCGCGACAGTTGAAGAGCTCATTCTACATGCGCGAAAAAGATCCTTCTTACATGACTTCGAGTATAGGATGTTCTTAGGACTTAAAATTCGGATGTTCTAGGTACGTCCGTTTCTTAAGTCCTACGGACGTTCTTAGGACTTAAATTTCGGATGTTCTAGGTACGTCCGTTTCTTAAGTCCTACGGACGTTCTTAGGACTAAAATTTTGGATGTTCTAGGAACGTTCGTTTCTTAAGTCCTACGAATGTTCTTAAGATTTAAATTTCGGATGTTCTAGAAACATCAAACAATCTTGTAAGTCACGTGATTGTTTTGGACTACTACATTTCGAATGTTCCGAGAATCTTCGTCTCGTAAGTATTGTGAACGTTTAGAAGAACTGAATTTCCGATCTTCGAAGAACAACCGTCTTGTAGGTTTTACAGATGAGTAAGGTTAGGTTGCAAAACAGTCCTATGATTGAATCTGGCATTTGCGTTATTTTTTGTGCAATGAAGTCGCTGAAATGTTCCCAGATAGCATACGACATCTTAAGGCAGACATCTTTAATTTTTACACACACGACGTCTTAAAGACGTCAGTCTTAAGATGTCGTTAAAACATCTGTCTTGAAACGAATGTGAAATTTTAAGCAATGAGTCAAGAGGTCGAATGATGATATTCTGTAGAATATTTCGCGTCAATGCGTGTATTTTATAAACAATTAAATCTAGTTATATATCTAGAAATGAGAACTATCTTCAAGGAAGTGTCTTGGGTAGTTGCGAAAAGCGGTTGCTTCGTAAGTTAGGAGACCCTGGGTTCGATTCTCGTCACCGCCAAATTTTTTTTCTTAATGTCCTAACCCAGACTTGATGAAGACGTATTTTGGACGTATTTAATTTGTACTTTCGGACATTCAGGAAACGTTCTGAGAATGTCGGCACAGCACGTCCTCAGGACGTTCCACTTTGTAAATAGGACATTTAAAGGACTTAACGAGGACGTACAAGGGACATATGGACCTTCTGGGGACATCCTTCGAACGTTCAGTACGTCCGGAACGGACGTTCTTGGGACGAACATAAGATGTCTTTGTGCTATCTGGGTTATGAGATAGGGCACTTAGTAATTTATAACAAATTATGAAAAAAGTAATGAAATCCCCCCCCCCCCCCCAAAAAAAAAACATGACTCATGTATGAAAGAAGCTAATTCCCTTTAAGTCACGAAAAAAGATCACAAGCAAAGATTGTGAAATCATCTTTGCTAATTCTAATTGTACCCTTCATTCACGAAAAACATTAAAAAAGTTGTCACGCAAAGATTGTGAAATCAACTTTGCTAATTCCAATTGTATTCTCGTTCTCCGTTCGAACACTGATTCTTCTGTCACTTTTTATACTTGACATTCCTTTATTGGCCACAAATCAATTCAGTGCTCAGATTTTCAGCTTCGGTTTTAAGGAATTAGCGGGCGTTGTATAAAAGGGACATCTTCTGTTAAAAATGTCGTATAAAAATCGTTTTCTGATGGAAAATGATAATAACTTGGTAGAGACTAATTTAAACGAATCAAAGTCGGTAATACATTGATAGCACATTCGACAACCTGCACTAGTGCGAACTGAATGCGAAATTTCTCGCTTCCAATTGGAAACATTTTGTTTTAAGTCGACTTCATAGTTTTTTTTCTTATACAACGCCCGCTAATTCCTTAAAACCGAAGCTGAAAATCTGAGCACTGAATTGATTTGTGGCCAATAAAGGAATGTCAAGTATAAAAAGTGACAGAAGAATCAGTGTTCGAACGGAGAACGAGAATACAATTGGAATTAGCAAAGATGATTTCACAATCTTTGCTTGTTATCTTTTTTCGTGACTTAAAGAGAATTAGCTTCTTCCATACATGATATAGAAAAACTGTAGAAACTTTAAAATAAGATTTTACAAACAGATTCCAAGATTTAGATAAACTAGAACAGTCTCTTGATATAGTATCATCACCGTTTTCAGTAAACGTCGAGACAGTTCCACCTAATTTACGATCATAATTAACAAATGTAAAGCAAGATCAGGCACTTGAGAAAAAATTTAACGAAACAAGTCATATCACCGAATTTTACAAAAACTTTCCGGTATGTAGATTTCCTTATCTACGTAAGAGCTATTCCACGTCAAAACGAATAGAGGGAAAATTTAGTTTCACCGATTCTCTTCAAAATTACAGTATGTGTCGATAACCTTGCAAAAATAAAGTATACTGAATTATAGAGGCCTATGTCAAATAGTTTTCGAAATATTTAATGTTAAAGTCTTAAAAATTGGAACAAAATCGGCTGCCGCGTCATCACTTAAACTGTAATATCTCGGTCATTTTTACAGATAATGTCTCCGTCATGGGCTAATTTTAAATCTGAAGGAATGCTTTCCCAACCCGTATATAGAATATTTTATTTATGGTTAATAATCTTGGCATTAATTGATGTTAAAGTTTCAAATCCCGATTTGACGTCGTTCTCCCCCATGTTCCGGCTTGAAAAAATACCATTCGATTCGTTGAGTCTTCAGCTAATAAATGCGTTTTTAAAAAAAGTGGAGAGATTTTGGGAACAGTTAACAAAAAATAAAACTTACGATAGTGCACACCGCTTAGAACTGCACAGATCCCATGGTCAGTCCGCACGCACGCGTTCTCAAAACAATCGCCTAGAGTAGGAAAGTATTTATATACGTGTGACGCCCCAAGATTTTTCGCGCGCGGTTACTTCAACACATTTATAAATCTATCTACAAATCCGCTCAAATCTTCCCCAAACCTCAATTCTTACCCCTTTACCGACGACCTCGGCCGCCTTGGCGATGTACCTTAGCGGTCCCCATCTCAAGACGGTCAATCATTAAATCTCCTTCCCTTATTCGCCCAACGCGGCACAAATCCCTCTCTTACGTCGAATCTAAACAAGTCCCTCGCCCCACAAATATCTTAAATCGAGACCACGTCTCACACCCTCTCAATGACCAAAGCAGTCAAACCCACCGACGTCCCTTTCCTATTAAACCACCCAAAATCCATTCGAGGAGTTGAGCAATTCAAAATCACATGTATAAAAACCCTAGAAGAAAAACTGCGAGTCCTAATATAGATCAACCTTTGATCCCTGCAAAAACCCCAAAAGTTATCATGACACATGTTTATAATTAGCCCAAGGTGCATACTGCGCACCCCCCTTCATACCGTAAAATATTATATAAGCAGGGCAAAGTCCATACCGCGCGTACACCCCACAACCCCTGGCAAAATCATATAAATACAAGGGCCCGGAGACAGAAGTCCTCTTTCGCCGAAATACCAGGATCGAAGGGACACGCTCTCTTTCGACGAAATATCCTTGGCGAAAGGAAACTCTTTCAACAAAATATCCTTCTTCGAAAGGAAACTATCTTTGTACGAAACCCATTTAAGGTCTCGTCAGTCAAAGTATTCTTAAAACTAAATTCAATCATCATCAACCATCAAGCATTGTAAGAGATTAAAACTACCATTAATACCACTGTATATCACCATCATCCATATTAATTATTCATATTCTTATTGTTTCATAATGTTTCATATTGCAACGCTTATTGCGCTTATATTATCTTGTATTGCTATTCTTAGTGCTTTTCACATTATTTCGTATTGCAACGCTTATTGCGCTCATACTATTGTGTATTGCTATTTGTATTGCTTATTAACGCTTATTGCGTAAATCATCCTAGCTTATTAATATATATATATATATTGTATTTCATGTTCATACTCATAACTTATAACCACTATATAAATGCTATGTTCATCGCCAACCCATTATTATAAACCGTAACTATCTGCACAATAATAGTGCATTACATATTACCAAAAGCTATAAAGTGAATAAACAGTTTTACTTTAAATCACGCTACGAATTATTGTATCAATCTTTCGGCTACGAAGATCCCTAAATCCAAACAGGCTGCCGGAACAGCTGATTACGGGCAACGACCGCAGAAAGCGTCACGGTGTTTACTAACTTACTTTCGTATAGGTTTCGCTTAACCGTATGACTAGTCGAATTTCGCGAAGTTATTACATGTGTCTTTTACAATAATGCAACGGTAAATCCGATTCCCTAAGCAAACCAAAATAAGTGCTCTAACGGGTGTCTCCCCAATACAAACCAGTTCATTAAACCTTCCCTGGTCGATTAGTGTGCAGAATTAAACATTACTCGCCTGCCGTTCGAAACTATTAGTGTGCAGAATTTCACATTTCTCGCCTGACGTTCGAAATGGTTAGTGTGCAGAATTAAACATTGCTCGCCTGATTTTCCCTAAATCCTCAGTGTGCAGAATTAAACATTACTCGCCTGCCGTTCGAAACGATTAGTGTGCAGAATTTCACATTTCTCGCCTGACGTTCGAAATGGTTAGTGTGCAGAATTAAACATTGCTCGCCTGATTTTCCCTAAATCCTCAGTGTGCAGAATTAAACATTACTCGCCTGCCGTTCGAAACGATTAGTGTGCAGAATTTCACATTTCTCGCCTGACGTTCGAATTGGTTAGTGTGCAGAATTAAACATTGCTCGCCTGATTTTCCCTAAATCCTCAGTGTGCAGAATTAAACATTACTCGCCTGCCGTTCGAAACGATTAGTGTGCAGAATTTCACATTTCTCGCCTGACCTTCCCAAAATCTTCAATCTCCTGAATCTCACATTCTCCCGGCCGTTCGAAACGATTAGCGTGCAGAATTTCACATTTCTCGCCTGACGTTCGAAAAGGCTGGTGTGCAGAATTACATCGTTAAATACCTGATTTCCTCGCCTCCCGGTGCGCTGAACTATAGATTCGCGCCTGGATTTTATGTAAATAACCACCATGTCATTTGTCCCCTTAAATCCTTAACCCGGGACGTAACATGATTTTTGGTGACAGCGGTGAGATCTTCGTCTACCGTCGAGAGAAAAATTTCTTTGAGATGGTACCCACAAGGTCCCGACAATTAATATGTATATTACAAGGCCACTGCAGATCGCGGTAGCGTATAGAAGCCGCGTGCTAGAAACCACTACTACACATATGCAAATATTAATGTGTGTAAAACTGAGTTTAGCTACAACGAACCAAGTCAACGACATTTGCTTGTGCTGCTCCTGGTTGGACACAGCAAATACGGTGACAGTATCTGAAAATTATTACCGCCAAACGGCCTATACATTCCACAATTGCCCTCGATGCAATCAAATCTTACTTTAAACATGTCTGTGTACGGTGAAGCCGACGACTCTCCCGTAATGGATCAAGACGCGGACCCTTCCACTAACAGAATCGACACCGCGACCGCCGAATTAATGGATCGGGTACAATTATTGCGGGAAAAACAAGTTGAAATCGAGAGCTTAAACGCGAGATATGTCGTAAACCCGCATTCCAATACGCGTTCGGGCGTGGCCGCCGGTTCAGATGGCCCCGCGTTAGAAGATCTTTCTAGTCAAATTCAAGCCATCCGCGAAATGATGGAAAAACTTCTTATACCTCCGCCAACGGCAAACAATTTTGCTACTCCAGGTTCCTCCCGTTTTGATAGGAAACCAGTATTAAATTATAATTATATTCCGGACCAGGATCCATCGCCCCAGATCACATTAAAAGACGCCGTAGAAACGGTCCCAGAGTTTAACGGTCACAACATGTCTGTTTTGCAATTCGCGAGAGCCTGCAATAGGGCTAAGGCTCTGATTCCCTCGCACGCCGAACCCCAGCTAGCGAGGTTGTTGAGAAATAAACTGCAAGATCATGCGTACTTGGCTGTTGAGGATCGGGTCTTCGATACCGTAAACGAATTAATCAAACGACTTAAACGTACATTTTCCCCCGCTAAAACATCAGACCACTATCGTGGAGAGCTCGCGAACGTTATCAAGGGATCCAACGAGCACATATTGGAGTACATCTCTCGCGTAAAGGACCTCCGATTCGCCATTCTAGAAGAAGATAGGGAATATTACCGCGACTTCGCGCGAAATCACCCGCAGAATCTGGATCGCCTAACTCTAGATTCTTTCGTCGATGGCCTTCCACCTCACATAAGGACGAGGCTACTACAACACCAATTCGAAACGCTCAACGAAGCGTTCGATTTAGCTGTCATTACGGACAAAGAAATTAACAGGGACCGTCTCCGATTCCCCGAGCAGAAGACGCCCAAACTAACGTGCCAGCTCTGCAACAAGACAGGTCATGACGCACGGTCCTGTTGGAGCAACCAAGGCCCGCCAGCTCAACCTTTTGAGAGGAACTCTCTAAACCGCGCCGCGGAATACAGGTCCCAAGCACCGAAGCCCCAGGTCCCCTACTGGGACCAGTCTCGACCTCCACCTTCCAGGCCTACGGAGCTGCGAATCTGCGGGAACTGTAAGCCCGGACATGTGACTTCGGAATGCAGAAAACGCACCTTCTCTATCAAGGAAGATCCTAGAGCCTTGTGGGAAACGAAGTCGGGAATTACTCCTCCGAGCGCCTATGGATGCGAACTGTGGAACGAGCCAAGCAGAAGCGCACCAATTTACGATACACCCCAAAGCACTAGCGGTATCATAAGAGTCGCTGCAGTTCAACTAAACCCGGTCGTACTACGGACGAGGACAAAATCCTCCTTTTCCGTACATAATCCGGACCTAAAGGACTCCCCGCAAATTATAAACTCTAGCGAGATTGACACTCCAAGTATCACGCCCACCATCGAAGTAGAGAAATCCGACAGAAAAACTCCAAAATCCAAACCAAAAAGACCAATAGAGACTACAACGCCTGTAGGCATTACTCCCATCCTCCCCCTAATAAAAAACAAGTCCCTCTTAGCCGTGCATCCGTCGATCCACCATCTCGAGGCACTCACGAAAGTGCACTCACTCTTACCCCCTGCGCTATACGCCAAACCAACCCTTCTCCTAAATTCCCAAAAGTCTCTTGCGGCTACACTGGAACTGATAGTATTAAAAATTTCTGCGGAAGCTCCTTCAAGGGCAGAAAATTTACTTAAGTCAATCTCTAAAGAGCACCCGATTCATGGGAAATGCGATAAGTTCTCCGAAGCTGCACCTGACATGCCAAAACAAATAAAAATTTCCTTGGATTAACCAGATATCATAGAAGGTTTATCCTGGAGTTTTCTAAAAATGCTCACCTGTTAACCCAACTTTTGAAGAACGACACAGCATTTAACTGGGGACCGTCCAAGCAAACTGCTTTCAATCACTTAAGTTCAGTCTTGCAGAAGGAACTTATCCTGCAATACCCGAATTTTGACCTGGGATTCAACGTCACTACAGACGACTTATCCTATACTTCCCCTGCAGTGGAGGCACGCTCCAAACGACCGCGCGACAAATGTGACGACAACTTGGAGGACTGGCCCAAAAGTGGACCAAGCGGTTCCAAGAGGCCTCGGTTCTCAAAATCACCGATCCATGCGCCAACGAGTGGCAGCAACCCCGTCGACTCTGCAACACCCACATCCAGCGCTCGCCAGGGAAGGAAATGCAGAAGGACTCTATTAAACAGAAAGATGCGCCGGAAGATATCATCTGCAGAAATTCCACCAATTCCCTCATCAGAAATCATACATGAACGACTGCCTACAACAACATCAGACAACAAATATAAATTACCCATACAGGATTTATTCGTAAAATATTTTGTGTGCGTGCTTCTCAGCTTATACTCATCAATTAAGATCGCTGACGAAGTTATTAAAAGATTAATTTGTCACTTCGGAGCTCCTAGAGCCATTCTCACCGACCAAGTACCAAATTCTACTAGAAATTTTATAAAACCGGCACCGTGGAAATGGAAAGACCAACAATTCCGAACCACAGCCTTTCACCCACCGTCTAACGGCTCTCTAGAGAGATTGCATCTCGTAATGACCCAATATTTAAAATTGATTATCGGTAGATACACTGACTGGGACGAATGGACCAACTTGGCCGCGATCTCGTATAATGCCAGTGTCCGCGAGTGCACTAAATACACTCCACATGAACTATTATTCGGGAAATTAGCTCGGATACCGAACTGCAACCTGGTTCCTGTAGAAACCGAAAACGAAACATACCAAGGTTACCTTTCGAAACTTAGTAGGAGCCTACGGTATAAAAGACCTGACGATCGCGATATCCACTTGCGCGAGAGTCCCGGTTGACCCCAAGCCAACACAAATTAAAATACTCTAATAAATTTTCCCCATAGGTCGTTGCAACTGCAACATTCATTGCAGTCACCACTTACGCGGCTATGCCGTCCACAGGAAGGAAGGAATATTACACCCTCCTCCCTAAAAACATCTCACACATCATCATTAAGGAGCCATCTCAAGACGGTCATCGCTATAGATGACTCCTTCCCCTCCAACATCAGTCATCTGAGAGCAACTCCAAGATGCCATTGCCCCTTCGCCCCGTATGGACCCCCAATCTTACGAACAAACAAATCCACCCCGCTCCTTACGGTGAAGAAATGCAGGCATTTCTTCATATAAGGGGGGAGGTGTGACGCCCCAAAATTTTTCGCGCGCGGTTACTTCAACTCATTTATAAATCTATCTACAAATCCGCTCAAATCTTCCCCAAACCTCAATTCTTACCCCTTTACCGACGACCTCGGCCGCCTTGGCGATGTATCTTAGCGGTCCCCATCTCAAGACGGTCAATCATTAAATCTCCTTCCCTTATTCGCCCAACGCGGCACAAATCCCTCTCTTACGTCGAATCTAAACAAGTCCCTCGCCCCACAAATATCTTAAATCGAGACCACGTCTCACACCCTCTCAATGACCAAAGCAGTCAAACCCACCGACGTCCCTTTCCTATTAAACCACCCAAAATCCATTCGAGGAGTTGAGCAATTCAAAATCACATGTATAAAAACCCTAGAAGAAAAACTGCGAGTCCTAATATAGATCAACCTTTGATCCCTGCAAAAACCCCAAAAGTTATCATGACACATGTTTATAATTAGCCCAAGGTGCATACTGCGCACCCCCCTTCATACCGTAAAATATTATATAAGCAGGGCAAAGTCCATACCGCGCGTACACCCCACAACCCCTGGCAAAATCATATAAATACAAGGGCCCGGAGACAGAAGTCCTCTTTCGCCGAAATACCAGGATCGAAGGGACACGCTCTCTTTCGACGAAATATCCTTGGCGAAAGGAAACTCTTTCAACAAAATATCCTTCTTCGAAAGGAAACTATCTTTGTACGAAACCCATTTAAGGTCTCGTCAGTCAAAGTATTCTTAAAACTAAATTCAATCATCATCAACCATCAAGCATTGTAAGAGATTAAAACTACCATTAATACCACTGTATATCACCATCATCCATATTAATTATTCATATTCTTATTGTTTCATAATGTTTCATATTGCAACGCTTATTGCGCTTATATTATCTTGTATTGCTATTCTTAGTGCTTTTCACATTATTTCGTATTGCAACGCTTATTGCGCTCATACTATTGTGTATTGCTATTTGTATTGCTTATTAACGCTTATTGCGTAAATCATCCTAGCTTATTAATATATATATATATTGTATTTCATGTTCATACTCATAACTTATAACCACTATATAAATGCTATGTTCATCGCCAACCCATTATTATAAACCGTAACTATCTGCACAATAATAGTGCATTACATATTACCAAAAGCTATAAAGTGAATAAACAGTTTTACTTTAAATCACGCTACGAATTATTGTATCAATCCTTCGGCTACGAAGATCCCTAAATCCAAACAGGCTGCCGGAACAGCTGATTACGGGCAACGACCGCAGAAAGCGTCACGGTGTTTACTAACTTACTTTCGTATAGGTTTCGCTTAACCGTATGACTAGTCGAATTTCGCGAAGTTATTACATGTGTCTTTTACAATAATGCAACGGTAAATCCGATTCCCTAAGCAAACCAAAATAAGTGCTCTAACGGGTGTCTCCCCAATACAAACCAGTTCATTAAACCTTCCCTGGTCGATTAGTGTGCAGAATTAAACATTACTCGCCTGCCGTTCGAAACTATTAGTGTGCAGAATTTCACATTTCTCGCCTGACGTTCGAAATGGTTAGTGTGCAGAATTAAACATTGCTCGCCTGATTTTCCCTAAATCCTCAGTGTGCAGAATTAAACATTACTCGCCTGCCGTTCGAAACTATTAGTGTGCAGAATTTCACATTTCTCGCCTGACGTTCGAAATGGTTAGTGTGCAGAATTAAACATTGCTCGCCTGATTTTCCCTAAATCCTCAGTGTGCAGAATTAAACATTACTCGCCTGCCGTTCGAAACGATTAGTGTGCAGAATTTCACATTTCTCGCCTGACGTTCGAAATGGTTAGTGTGCAGAATTAAACATTGCTCACCTGATTTTCCCTAAATCATCAGTGTGCAGAATTAAACATTACTCGCCTGCCGTTCGAAACGATTAGTGTGTAGAATTTCACATTTCTCGCCTGACGTTCGAAATGGTTAGTGTGCAGAATTAAACATTTCTCGCCTGACCTTCCCAAAATCTTCAATCTCCTGAATCTCACACTCTCCCGGCCGTTCGAAACGATTAGCGTGCAGAATTTCACATTTCTCGCCTGACGTTCGAAAAGGCTGGTGTGCAGAATTACATCGTTAAATACCTGATTTCCTCGCCTCCCGGTGCGCTGAACTATAGATTCGCGCCTGGATTTTATGTAAATAACCACCATGTCATTTGTCCCCTTAAATCCTTAACCCGGGACGTGACATACGATGCGACAAAACAAACTTTTCGTTCAGTGTTTTCGGTATTCTCGAGAAAAATAATAGGAATATCTGCTTACCATACAAAAGCATAGCAATAGTAGGTAGCTTTTAGTCATTCTTCCTTTTCTTTTTTTACATGTTGTCACTGAACAAAAAGTTTGTTTTGTCGCATCGTATATAAATACTTTCCTACGCTAGGCGATTGTTTTGAAAGCGCGTGCGTGCGGACTGGCCATGGGATCTGTGCAGTTCTAAGCGATGTGCACTATCGTAAGTTTGATTTTTTTGTTAACTGTTCCCAAAATCTCTCCACTTTTTTTAAAAACACATTTATTAGCTGAAGACTCAACGAATCGAATGGTATTTTTTTCAAGCCGGAACATGGGGGGGGGGGACGACGTCAAATCGGGATTTGAAACTTTAACATCAATTACTGCCAAGATTATTAACAATAAATAAAATATTCTATATACGGGTTGAGAAAGCATTCCTTCAGCTTTAAAATGAGCCCATGACGGAGACATTATTTGTAAAAATGACCGAGATATTACAGTTTAAGTGATGACGCGGCAGCCGATTTTGTTCCAATTTTTAAGACTTTAACATTAAATATTTCGAAAACTATTTGACATAGGCCCCTATAATTCAGTATACTTTATTTTTGCAAGGTTATCGACACATACTGTAAGTTTGAACAGAATCGGAGAAACTACATTTTCCCTCTATCCGTTTTGACGTGGAATAGCTCGTAAGTGTATCGCGAATACATTGGCCATGTTTGGTTTGACATTTATTTGCGAACAATTCTTTTCTGTCATGAAAAGAGTAAAATCACGACGCGAACGAGAATAACCGACTCTAATTTGAAAAGTTCATTAATTTTAAGTGCATGCCAGGCATTTTCTCCTGACATAGAACATTTAGTACAGCAAAAGCACCACTAGGTATGAAGGCAAATCACATAATCGACATAACACATTCGACTGACATAACGTTATCTGCAAGCAGAGTTGGACAGTAATTGATTATATCCATCAAAAACTTCAAAAAAGTAAAAAATTACGTCAAGTACATGATAGAAATAAATCACAAAAAATAGAAGATAATAGTTAAATTAAAAAAAGGTGTGAAATCAAAATGAGCTGCCAGTACATAAAGATGCTTTCCAACTGCGCTTTAGATGACATAACTACATATGCACAGCTAAAATTCCATTACTCATAATGGCTATTTATACAAAGAAAAAATGTATTAAATAATAATATGCAGATATATTTTTATACAAATAAATATTTTAATACGAATAAATATTTGATTCAAAATACTTGGCGCTGCGCAACCAAAAAAATGTTAATTGCCTTAGTATTAATAATTTACAACAACTCCATTACAATATAAAATACATATACATACACATATTAGAAACGCAGTCAGATTTATTCTACATATATTTAATTCTAATACCATGCGTAGCATATGCACACGCACACACACACACACGCGCGCGCGCACACACACGTACAAGAAAGAAAGAAAAGGATTAATGCAATTTATACATATTTATTGAGTTTAGCAACACCAATTCGGGGCGCAGCGCCAAGTATTTTGAATCAAATATTTATTCGTATTAAAATATTTATTTGTATAAAAATATATCTGCATATTATTATTTAATACATTTTTTCTTTGTATAAATAGCCATTATGAGTAATGGAATTTTAGTTGTGCATATGTAGTTGTGTCATCTAAAGCGCAGTTAGAAAGCATCTTTATGTACTGGCAGCTCATTTTGATTTCACACCTTTTTTTAATTTAATTATTATCTTCTATTTTTTGTGATTTATTTGTATCATGTACTTGGCG
Source organism: Andrena minutula (assembly GCA_929113495.1). NCBI lineage: Eukaryota > Metazoa > Arthropoda > Insecta > Hymenoptera > Andrenidae > Andrena > Andrena minutula. The sequence goes on along the minus strand of OV815993.1, from coordinate 44,431,810 downwards.
TAATTTTTTACTTTTTTGAAGTTTTTGATGGATATCTCACTTCTTTTTACAAAGATATAATTTATTATATTTTTTCTTTTGTTTGTGACGTACTTGCACCTCATTTTGATTTCACATCTTTTTTTTATATTGTAATTATATATTATTATCTTCTATTTTTTGTGATTTATTTGTATCATGTACTTGGCGTATTTTTTTACTTTTTTGAAGTTTTTGATGGGGTTATAATATAGGGTGAAGCCACCAGTAGTCTCGACCATATATCAGTAGTCGACCGCTTTCAGAAAAACATGAAAACTATGGTTTTTAGAAGTAACGATCTTTTGAGCAAAGTGCAGTTCTCTGACTGCACTCTATCTACACTCTGTTCAAAAGATTGTCACTTCTAAAAACCTTAGTTTTTATGTTGTTTTTTTTTTAAAGTGGTCGACTACTGGCGGGCTTCACCCTATGTATTAATTATGTATGTTCATCTTACTGTATTATATTTAAAATAAAAAAAAATGTTTACATATTTTGGAGCGAAAATGATAGTATATTTTATTATATTGTATTCTCTTATCATACCTTAATTGTGCCTTAATAGGCGCATAATAAAAATCTTTAAAAAATCATACCATTGTGCCTTAATATACGCATAATAAAATTAATATTTTATAGTGTAATTGTAAATGATTTAATTAATACCAAAATGTTGTAAATTTTGTTAAGATAAAAAGATACTTTTCTGTATCTGTACCAGTTTTTAGACTAGATTCTTGAGTACTGTGTACTCTTGCTCGAATTGTACACATAGTATGCTATACGATAAATTAACAAATTAAAATAAGCATAGTAATTGTTAAGTTAATAAATCATTTTATAAAGGTAAAAGGAAATTCAAAATTATTTGTAACAAGGTTGAAAACAAAATATTACTAATGGGAAGAATAGTGATTAAAGTAAATAGACTAAGAATATTTAAAATATGTATTCGTAGGAAGTGTAAAATTCTTCAGAGTTCTGCAACGAAAGTGAAAAATACACGCATTTATTTACATTTTTTTGTGAATGCCAATGAGAGTGTGGAAATTAATAAATTGCGGATTTGAAAGTATTGCGTAAGGATTAAGAAAAATTCATACATACACTTCTAAAATTGCATTCGGAAGTATAGATCTTGAGCAAACCAGCTTAACTTTTCACGTTTATTTTATGTAAAAGTTTATGGTTTATGGAAAGAAAACGAAATGAAATAATCGTTTGATATTACTGAATTCTTGTTGGTAATCTTTTTATTTAAAAGCACGAGAGCATTCTTATCACACACATCTAATCGTTACACAAATTAATATTCTGTCACATTATTGTTTGCTTTTTAATGAATACACGTATAGGTCAAAACGTGGCCTTTTCCTATGGACCGCTGTACCATCATCTTCGGAATCACCATTGGAAGATAAAAAATCTGGTTTCCTCTGGGTGTTCTGAAACAATAATTATTAAACGATACATTTTGAAATGTGTAGCAACTCATAGAAGACATATATTATTAAACGATACATTTTGAAATCTGTAGCAACTCGTAGAAGACATCTTATGCAAACATACAATTTCTAACTTTTTATCCCATATCCCATAACCTTTACATAACAACTCTAAATTGCTGGTATAAAAATAAATCAATTTAAAAATATCTGTCAATTTAAATGCAATGCAATTTGTTACAATAATATATTAAATGTAATTTGTTACAATAATATATTATTTTGTACATGCATGGTATACAAATTTCCAGAAATTTATGAGAAAGATGCTTTTCTGTCGAACCTTCTTCGAACAACTTCCAAATCTGTGATTTTACATAAAAAGTCTATTAAAAAATTTTGGCGACTTACCTTATTAATTGAAACAATAATTCAGTCTCCTATGTAGTGTATAAAAACTCGTGACATTTCAAATGACATTTCAAATCAGACAACTTACTTTTTGACACTTAGCACTTGGTAGGTTATAAAATAAATATGTATACAAAGATGGACGACGATCCCGAGAGTCGACGAACGAAACATGTGTTAGTAGTGAAGGTGTGAGTGCAACGCGTATACGTATTATGTCGACAAAACTTTCGACTGGAGAATCAGAAGAACAAGAAGAATTTATTTCTTAAAGAAGAATTTATTTCTTACCGTTTCCGACTGATCCATGACATGATATTACGATATCTCTGTCATGCGTGGACCGATTTTATTGAAATTGGTCTTGTTCGACAGCCGATATGCGGTTTACATAAGAAAAATGTCTTTAAATTTACAAAATAATGCAGGTGTGATGAGATATTGATGTATAAATATCAGAATTAGGTTAGAGAGGCTCTGCGACAAGTAAAGGTACACGGTAGCGACATCGACATCGACATATATAGGGTGTTCTTTTTTCATGTACTTGGCGTCGAGACGCTACCGCGTCTCTAGATTTGACAATTATGATTAATAAAAAATGTAATCATTTTGTGCTTAATTGACGATTATTCAGTTAATGATGCTCACTGATTACATTTTCTTTGATTACGTCAGTTATTCATTAATCATGATTGCTGGATTACTTATTGTTAGTAATCAGAATCGTTTATCATGAACATGATATCACTCTATATAGTTATAATCGCTAATCATCCATCAGATTACTTTTTGTCCACCTCTACCAATATGTATAAATGTATAGTAAAGCACGTAAAGCGTGACAATGGAATATTATCGAAAATATTGGTGATATAAAAAACTGTTATTAGGAAAAATTGAAGTGTGTAAGAGGCAGACTTCTCAGTGTGATTTAATTTTTAAAAAAAAGGTACAAAAAGAGCGCCAAGTATATAATCCCATAAAAAAGAATCCCATTTAAAAACATTGTCGTAAATTAATATAAATTTATTAATGTGCTATATTTAACTTTACAAAACTAATGATATACAACAGTTGCGCCAATTATCACACTGGCTATTTGCACAAAGAACAAAATGTGTTCAATAATATTCAGCAGATATATTTTTATACAAATAATTATTTTAATACGAATAATTATTTTATTCAAAATACTTGGCGCTGCTCTCCAAATTGGTGTTGCTAAACTGAATAAATATGCATAAATTGCATTAAAGTCTTTTTCTTTCTTTCTTGTCTCTGTGGTGTCTTGTCTTGTTTTATTTATTAACCAAGACAATTAACATTTTTTCGGTTGCGCAGCGCCAAGTATTTTGAATAAATAATAATTACAAAATTAAAAAAAGATGTGAAATCAAAATGAGCTGCTAGTACATAAAGATGCTTTCCAACTGCGCTTTAGATGACACAACTACATATGCACAGATAAAATTCCATTACTCATAATGGCTATTTATACAAAGAAAAAATGTATTAAATAATAATATGCAGATATATTTTTATACAAATAAATATTTTAATACGAATAAATATTTGATTCAAAATACTTGGCGTCCCGCAACCGAAAAAATGTTAATTGCCTTAGTATTAATAATTTACAACTCCATTAGAATATAAAATACATATACATACACATACTAGAAACGCAGTCAGATTTATTCTACATATATTTAATTCTAATGCCATACGTAGCATATGCACACTAGGGAGGACCTTATTTTTCGACCATCAGATTTTTTTGGTCCCGTACGCCAGAAATGTGACACTTGGTGGGAAAATGATCTAAAAAAAATTTCAGCCCGATTGGACCACGGGAAAAGGACGCGCAACGAATTTGAAAATTTTGAACTTTTGAAACCTTGACATAAATATACATTATTATATATCGTTGAATTTGTATTTTTTTTCTGTTTAAGAATATATACACAGCATATATGATTGTTAACAAGAAAAACGTCCGTGACCTTGAAAACTCGAAAGAGTGACCTTGAAAAAAAAAATTTCCTTCCATTATATTCGCCTCTTTATATGCTACAACTTTTGTCTGAAGAGTTTCTTCGTATATCCATAAACGATGGAGATATTAAACATTTTCATTTAAAGGCCCATACAGCTTGTAGAAAAAAGGTATACAATGGTATATACAGGTTCATTTTAAATTTCATGTGAAATAGTTGCATTTTTGACAATAGTACAGTTTTTTAAATATTTAATTCGTACATATATGGAATTGCGAGTTTTGAAAGCCTTCGAAATGCAGCTACAGCTGACTCATGTAACCAGTTTGTACCCCTCAGAAACCGTTAGAATTCTACCTGCGCAGGAAGGGGTGGGACACAAGGTCCGAAAACTCATAGTTTGACTATTATGTTCTGAGCGTTCAGCGAGGTAACAGTGAAATATCGCAGTGAAAGTGAAAGTGAAATGGAAGGTACAAGGAAAAAATTATATTTACTCGATCATGACGAAAGTCAAATTATCGGTGCAAAATTGCCATCCAACGGGCAAGTCTTAAGAGTCCTATTTCACAATCTACGTAATGTGAAATTAAATCTTAAGTCTAGTGCTTCTTTAGTTATTAGGGAAGTTCAAATATTTTGGGACAAAGCACGAATTCCAACAAAAAGACCACAACATTGCATTGACAAGCTAGATGCATTGTATCAGGAATGGGTGACTTTGCATAAAAGTTGCAAACGTAGTACTGAAACCCACAAAAATCGGGAGAAGGAGTTTGTAGACAAGCTAGATGACCTTTTTGATATTGCACCCGCCGATGTGTTGGAAACTATTAAAATAGAGGAAGACAAACTTTTTCTATTAAGTCAACGAAAAAAATGACGCCCTGGTTCCATGATTGGAATCGATAATAGATTGTACCGGAAAGAACAGAAAAAAGCGTTTCGGAAGAAGCAAGAAGAATCGAGACAGGCGCAGTGTGAAGTAGAAGCTATACAAGGTAAGTATTCTTTATGCAATTCATTTTTAAAACTCAAAATATTGATCGTTATCTTAGATATATAATATAAGATATATTGGTCTTTACTGACACTTGTATATCGTTTAATTCAAGACGGAACAATAGACATAGTAGCATCGTCCAACGAAGAAGATAGTCACCTATCAAGTGAGGGTGAAAATATTGAGTTTGTTATTCCCGTGGATGAAGCTGGTCCAAGCAACCCTAAAAAAAGACGTGCTCAAATTGATATAATTACGCCAAAACTTATTGCAACCCTTGACAAATGCAAAGTAAGCGATCGTGATGCTGTTCGTATAATAACAGCAACAGCTCAAGCTCTTGGTCATGACCTAGACGACTTAATTATTAATCGAACGTCTATACGGCGTCATCGCACAGATCTTCGAGCACAACTTGCCGATAAGTATCGTGTAGCGTTCAAAGATTGTGAGCTTGGTGCTATTACACTACATTGGGACGGAAAGCTGTTGCCAGCTTTAATAAGCAATGAGAAAATGGAGCGTTTACCTGTATTAATAACTTGCAGAGGTATTGAGCAGTTGCTTGGAATCCCTGCAATTCTATCGGGTACTGGGGACAAACAAGCTTCTGCGGTATACGATTTAGTGCAGAAATGGGATTTAGATGACAAAGTGCAAGCACTTTGCTGTGACACAACGTCATCGAACATGGGACGTTTCCAAGGGGCATGTATCCTTCTCGAACAAAAATTTCAAAGAGATTTGCTATATTTTCCTTGCCGGCATCACATATATGAAATTATTTTACGTAGTGTTTTTGATGTGAAATTAGGGAAATCATCGGGTCCAAATATTCCACTTTTTAAGCAATTTCAGCAGGCTTGGCCCGAGATCAATAAATCGAATTTTGTGGCAGGAATTGAAGACGAGTACGTCCACCAATCTACAATTGCAAATATTACAGAAGTGCTGGAGTTTGCAATGCAAACATTGAAAAACATTAAACAACCACGAGAAGATTATAAAGAATTCTTGGAGCTTACAGTTCTTTTCTTAGGCGGGACTCCTAGACAAAATTATACATTTCGAGTTCCAGGAGCTTTTCATCACGCTCGATGGATGGCCAAGGCGATATATTGTATAAAAATATATTTATTTCGAAAAGAATTTAGCTTGACTAGCGAAAAAGCCCACTGGAATTCGGGACATTTGTATTTTCCTCGCCAATTTGTATTTAAAAGCATGGATACAAGCTCCAGTGGCAACAGAAGCCCCGCGACAAGATTTGGAATTTGTAAATAATTTATCCGCTTATCGTCAAATTGACGATACAATAAGCCGCACTGCAATAAGCAAAATGATCAATCATTTGTGGTATTTGGCACCAGAAACTGCCGCATTATCATTTTTCGATAGTGCCATTGGGAATGACACTAAAGTAAAAATGATAGAGGCAACAAATGCCAGTGTAGACAGTGACGACAACGAATGCCTTAAAAAATATAAAATTCTTCCAAAGGATGTGGAACAATTGATCAACAAAAATATGGAACATTTTATATCTCCTGATTCCAAAAGATTCTTTGAAAGGTTTTTAATACCTACCACATTTTTTTAAAAAGACCCTTCTACATGGGATGATGACGAGGCTTTCCAAATTGGGCGAAACATCGTGAATGGATTAAAAGTGGTAAATGACACCGCTGAGCGTGACGTTAAACTTATGGAAGAATATAACAAAATATTATCTAAAAATGAAGAGGAGAAACAATTTATACTGCAGAATGTGATGGAATATAGAAATCAGTATCCTGACGTCACAAAGAAGAATTTATCGAAGGATTTTTAAAGCATTTTTAACATACATAAACGAACCCCTAATAAATACCTCCGTGGCTATTTGAATTTTTAAGACGCATTTAAGACTGTGTTTGTTAACACAGTCGCGTCTAGGGTAAGATCTGCTCGGTCTTATCGAACGTCCACGAGCAGGTCTGGGACGAAACGCTTAGGGTATCCATAATTTAGAAACTTACATGATAGGTTAAATGCAAGGTGAGCGTATTCAGACGTTGTATCGGGAATTGAGACAGGTTCTGCTAGGTCCTACTGACGAGTCCACTAGCAGATCTGGGACGCAATACTTTGATAACATTTCTATTCGTAATTTACATAACAACTATAGTAACTTATTTTCAGTCTTAGAACTGCTTTTCTTCTGTATAATGGAGCGATATAATGAAAATCAAAAATGTTTAATATCTGCATGGTTATGTATATACGAAGAAACTCTTCAGACAAAAGTTGTAGCATATAAAGAGGCGAATATAATGGAAGGAAAATTTTTTTTTCAAGGTCACTCTTTCGAGTTTTCAAGGTCACGGACGTTTTTCTTGTTAACAATCATATATGCTGTGTATATATTCTTAAACAGAAAAAAAAAACAAATTCAACGATATATCATAATGTATATTTATGTCAAGGTTTCAAAAGTTCAAAATTTTCAAATTCGTTGCGCGTCCTTTTCCCGTGGTCCAATCGGGCTGAAATTTTTTTTAGATCATTTTCCCACCAAGTGTCACATTTCTGGCGTACGGGACCAAAAAAATTTCACAAAAAAATTTTCGTCAAGAGTAGCTAAGGTCCACCCTATTGTGGCACCCAGTGTCAGCGATAGCGCGTCTGACAGCTGGGTGCCCCTGGGTACAGCCGAGTGTCTGCAATTATTAGGTATACCCGAATGGCTGCCATTATTAGATACAGCCGAGTGGCTGCCGTTGGGTATGTCCGACTGGCTGACTTTGTTTGCAGCTATTAATATTATTTTATCCTCCTCTGTATCTGGAAATATAAATTTGAATAAATGTATATAGAAAAAATTGTTATTATTGTTATTAATTAAATAATGAATTTAATTCTACTGTAGGTTTATTGTTAATTGTTAATGAAACTTACTATTTAGAAAGGCAGCCCCCTGTCCATTCTACAAAAATTAATAAACAATTAATTAGTAAAAGAAACAAGAGTTTATAAAAACGGCTTATGATAGAAAAAAGTCATACGTTAACTATCAGAGGAAGTGGACCGTAATTGTATAGCAAGTAAAACAACAAGAAGATATTAGGTGGACACATTGAAGCATATTCTAACTTCTGAGTTCAACGTAAATGAAAATTTAAACTTTATGGAAGTCTTTAATAGGCACTTTGCCTACGTTAAGTATCAGTGGACTTAAACCGTAATAACTGTATAACAAGCAATACAATAAGAAGATATTGGATATATAGAAACATATTTTAACTCAGATGTGTTTCCTATTTCTAATCTTTGACGTTACAAGTAGAATATGCTTCAACGTGTCTATCAAATAATATCTTCTTATTTTTTCTTTTACTGGCTATATAGAATTACGGTGTATTTCCACTTATACTTTGACGTGCGTTACGAAAAGTAGAACGTTTCAATTTTCTTACAAAAACTAGCACGTTCCAGTTTTCGCTGTGAAAACCAGCACGTTTCGGTTTTCGCTGCAAAAACTAGCACGTTTCGGTTTTCGCTGCGAAAACTAGCACGTTTGTGTGATTTTGCACGAAAAGTAGTACGTACTTACCATATGCAGCAATGGAAAGAAGCAAATTTGAATGGTTGGTAATAATTGTAAGTAAAAATATGTAAACATGTACATTGTTAAACTATAAGATGCCTTTATTTAACTTTAAGTAGATGCCGTGATTTTATTTAGAATTAAGTAACCGAACTATGAGAAAATTATTCTTTGCTGGGTACTGGGTAGTATAGAGATTATAGATGGAATTATTAGGTATTTATTAAACAATATTTTCAACAGTTGAATTCTTTTAAACTGACCACGCGCTGAAACGTAATAATTTTGCAGTCTGCAGTGTAATCCAAAACGTGCTATTCTTCGTGGCAAACCGCAACGTGATAGATTCGTAAGAAAATTGAAACGTCCTACTTTTCGTAACGCACGTCGACTTAATGTAGGGAAAGTGCCTACCAATGACTTTGAAAATGTCGTAGCTTACATGCCCATTCGTTAGTTTTATGATAAATCTCACGAATCACGAAAAAATTTCTCACAAATAATAAAACTAACGAATATATCAATTCTCACGAATAAAACTAACAAATAAAAATAAATTCTCACGAATAAAACGAACGAATATTACTTACAATTTCTGTCCATAGCTTGCAGATGCAGATCACGTTTCTCAGACATTTTGGAAAGTAGCTTCCCTCTGAAGTTGACCTAGATGCCAAAAAGATAATCGACGATCGAAGAGCATTTGTTAGTCAAAATATCGATCTATCGATTCATCATTACGTTTTGCCATCGACGAAGATTTTATTTTAATTAAACAAAGAAAAGAAAGATATATATATATATAGATTGGCAATGAGGTGTACATGATTTCTTTTCGTAGTTCTCAAAAAAGAAAATATTTACGTCGAGTAGATGAATTAATTATTGACGGGGTAACCAAACTTTGTTGGTACGAGGAGGGCTCGTTTTGACCGACTGGCATGTGAGCCTAGGGTAGCGCGCTTTTTTCCCCCTATATCGGCAGAGACACGCATGTCGCAGCATCTAAACATTTTTCCTTATTTTCTTACATGTAAGTGTGCTTTATTATTATTATTATCTAGAGACGCAGTAGCGTCTCGACGCCAAGTACATGAATCGACACCCTGTATATGTCAACTATCGATGTCGCTACCGCTATCATTTATTTAATTAAGCTGTGCACATAATGAAACGAACATAAATGAATATAGGTTATTGTTTCATTACACGTGTATGCAGACATTTTTCATTACACGTGTATGCAGACATTATTATTAATTAAGCAGTACGCATAATGAAACGAACATATTTTCAACTAATAGGTTATTTTGTTTCATTACGTGTATACAGACATTATTATTTTAATTCAGCTGTACGCATAATGAAACAAACATATCTGTAACGAATAGGTTATTGTCGTTTCATTACACGTGTTAAATAATAGTCTGCGCAAATTTTTGCTAATTTTTTTAAAGAAATGTTTATCTTTTTAGTATCAAGACCCTTGGAAGAACATTTTATTCTCCGTAGTAGGAGATATTCTCCGTAGTAGGAGAAACAGAATTAAAAATATTATTATTATATTTGGTAAGTGACCTTTACATTTATTTATAATGATACGTATGATATTAGTGTTTATTACAAATTCCTCGTTTTTTTACAGGTTGGAGTATTTCAAAAACACATAAAGTACACTCGAGCAGCTGTTGTGCGCTATTCCGAGTAAGCTTTATTGGCTGCATACTTATGCGCCTTAATTTACAACAGGCCTGGGATTTAAGTGAACGCGGCGGCCGATTTTCAGAGTCAACGCCTCTTTTTCCCCACCGCACGTCTTGGCCCCCGCGGCGGCCTAGGAGCTTCGAGCGCTTCAGGCCCGTACCATATGAACCGCGCGTAGCTCATATCAACCGAGCTACGCGCGGTTCATATGGCACGGGCCTGAAGCGCTCGAAGCTCCTAGGCCGCCGCGGGGCCAAGACGTGCGGTGGGGAAAAAGAGGCGTTGACTCTGAAAATCGGCCGCCGCGTTCACTTAAATCCCAGGCCTGATTTACAACATCACTCGATAGGCTGCAGTGCGCCTTGTCTCGAGTATAACCACTTTCAATAAAGTTGGTCATCCGCGAGAGCATAACCGCCATGCTTATATATATATATATATATATATATATATATATATTATATTATTATTGAATCATAATTATATATATAAATATAAATAAAAGTATTATATATATTATTGAATCATAATCAAACCACCTTATATTATATATAAAATATATAAATTATATATATAAATAAAAGTATAATTCGTCATGTCTGTAATTAATCGCAGTATTAATATCTTACCGCTCAGTGTTAATAATATGCAAATTATCATTAATGGCGAATGGTTAGCAGATGATCATATCGAATATTTTCATAAATTATTAGAAGCTATTTCTAATTATAAACCACGCGAGACGTGGAGAGTTCAATTGCCTGCTACAATTCAACCAGTTCCTGAAAATCAGGATCACATGCAGATTTTGCACCAAAGCGAAGATTTTAAAACCAATGCAGGGGGACACTGGGTTTGTAGCTTCTATAAACATGATGAAAGAAGAGTTTATATTTATGATTCTCTTAATTTCTCGAAATTGCATAATCATCATAAAATTTTTCTTGAAAAGTTATACCCATTTTTGAACAAACATGACGGTACAATTGACGAAGAATTTATTGAATTTCCACTTGTACAAGCCCAACCCAACACTCGGGATTGCGGAGTTTTTGCGATTGCATTTGCTGTCTCGTTATTATTCAAAATATTACCAGACAAGGTAACGTACACTCATGCGATGATGCGTCAACATTTGATCCAAATGTTTCAATCTAATCGCATAGAACATTTTCCATGCATTCAAGATCAACAATTGACACGTTGTATATATGAATATGAATCTGCAATTGGTAATACAACAAATAATAAAAATCCCTCTTGCGGAAATTATCCACCATTTAAAATTGGTCAAAGTGACGTTACTACCGAAACAGATTATAATAAAGTATTCCCTGTTCAAACTGTAGTATTTAGCGATAGTGACAAAAACGGCACCATATGTACAAAAATGTAATTCAGATCGATCGACCATTAGTTTCGGAACCAAAAATTAGCAATGAATACATGACTGATTATTATAAAGAACGTAAAGAGGAAATTAATTTAAAAAGAAAAGCTGTTTATAAAGCAAAGAAAGGGGAGTGTAACACGAAACAAGGCAAAGATTGTAAAAAAGGGGAGGAAAGCATAAAACTTTATAATTATGAATATTATAAAGAACGTAAAGAGGAAATTAATTTAAAAAGAAAAGCTGTTTATAAAGCAAAGAAAGGGGAGCGTAACACGAAACAAGGCAAAGATTGTAAAAAAGGGGAGGAAAGCATAAAACTTTACAATTATGAATATTATAACACACACAAAGAAGATATAGTAAAAAAGAGAAAAGTGTATTATGACGCAAATAAAGAAGTGACATGCGGAAAGCGAAAAAATTATTATCAGGTAAATAAAGAAGGTAAACTCAAGAAGGCAAAAGTGCATTATGACGCAAATAAAGAAGTGAAATGCGGAAAGCAAAGAAATTATGATCAGCTGAATAAAGAAGTTATCTCCAAAAAGCGGAAGGTATATTATCATGAAATACGGAAAAGAGATGATTATGATAAAGTAGCAAAACGTCGTGCTGCTTTGCAAATAATAAAAAAGTATAGTTATATTGCTGTAACAAATAACAATATAGCAACCAAAAATAACAAAGAAACTTATATCAGAAAACTTTCAAAAATTATTAGTATGCCGTCCGGAGAAGCAAGTAGATTGGAAGCTGAGCGTATAATAAAATGGTGTTTTCATATTCGGCAAAAGTACATTTTGAAAATCAGGAAACTGTTGAAAGATTGTAAAAAAAGAGTGGAAGTTTCCTTAACGCGCGCAGCAGAATGTTTAGAAGTTGATGACAGGATTAATGCTTTGTGCGGAGAATCCAGACATACGTCTTCTTCAGAATCATATTATGCAGAAACTTCGTACCATACTTTCACCGGTTCTGAATCAATCATACTGAATTCGGAAGGGAAAGCTATAAACGTTCTACCTGTATTGCAATCGAAGAAGAAGACAGAAGCGTGGCATTGTAGTTATCTTTGTAAAACAAAAGATGTTGAAATTCTGAATAATTTACAGGATTTCTTCAAACGATTGTTAGAATGCTCATTAAAAAAGGTACATAAGTTGAGCAACCATATCAGTAGCTGTTCTAATAAAGTGCATGCTGAAAAATTTGGTCATTCTCATGGTTGTTACATAAACCCTAAACTATGTAAGTCCAATTTTTTAGCCATTGAGATTTTGGCACCTCACTTTCCGGATTTACGACATTTGAAGAGAATGATATACAAAATAGCGAACATTTATAAAGACCAATTACATACTTTAGACAAAGCCTTAAACGATAATGACCTTGAAACACTTGAACGAATAACACTGCAAGCTCGGAAAGAAGCTAAAGCGTTACAAAATAATAATACTGACATAAGCTTGAACGAAGAAGAGATTATATCTCGATATTATTTAGCATTTAGAGCTTTCACAAAGCGGTCTATGGACACACCACGCATTCCGTGCGTTTCCTGCGAGAAACTTTGTTTTGAAAGAGAGGTTCTTAAGTTTGATACTTCTAAAAGAACGTATAAGGGAAATGTAATGCAAACATTGTTAAATCATATTGGATACAAAATTGGTGACATATATTTTATTTGCCGATATTGTCACGATAAAATTCGTAAGGATTCCATTCCATCAAAATGTATTTTAAATAAGCTTGATGTACGTTCAGTTCCAGAAATAGCAGTGTTGAATGATTACGAACGAATTCTCATTCAAAGAGCTAAACCGTTTCAAACGATTGTGAGAATGGATACAATAATGCGTAAAAATATGCCACATAAACATATGTTTCCAAAAGTAAAGGGGAGAACATTTCGCCTGCCTTTGCTGTTACAAGAAAATTTACAAAAAATCTGTCCTTCGACTGAACCTTTAAATCAAAATCATGAATTATACATATTGGTGCGGGGCGTTCCAACAAAAGCTAAAATAGTTTGGGAAAAGTTAGTTGACTTGAAGAAAGTATGGAATGCCTTAGTATGGTTGAAAGCTAATAATCCTCTATACTCGGAAATTGTTTTACCACAATCGCACGATTTATTGCTGAGTGTCAAATTAGCAGATACAGAATTTCAAGAAGAAGTTGTTGCCAATGATGATAATAATGAACCTATCGAGGACGTGGAATGTGAAACACTTAATATCTATGAAAACAACAAACGTGCATTATTGACGCAAATGTTAGAATCTGATTCATATTATGATCAGTTTACGATTTATCCAATGTATGACAAAAGGGTTAATGAATCTGCTACCGCACTCTATCAAATGCTTCAAGTTCATGACATTCCGTTGGGCCATCGTGCTGAACAATTAGATGTGAAATGTTTTCCAGATTTATATCCTTATGGAATGAACGGACAGCATGAAGAAAGATTGGTTCGTTTAACTGATCATGAATTCATTAAGTCCAAACTGATGTCCAAGCATTCGCAATTTCAATTGAACATGCAATATATTTTTCATTTATTACACGATACCAATATGCGGCAATTGAACGCTGGAATTTTTCACAAAATGAACGTCGTAAACCCACGTGACAAATACACAGCTGCTGCTTTTCTAGAGCAACTCTCTAAAGATCAGCTACAAACGAACTTGAACACTATATTTTCCAGATTACGTAATACAGCACAGTATTGGCGAAAACCGAGAAATGATTTGAACTGTATGATACACCATTATGGACCAGCTACATGGTTCCTCACGCTCAGTCCAAGTGAGTGGCTATGGACAGATTTAATAGAATATCTTCGTGAAGTAAACGGCCCATCGGTGGCTAAAATGTCCCCGAACGAACTCATTGCTTCTGATCCCGTTTCAACTGCTCGATTTATAGATAATGCATTCCACGCTATGCTGGATTTCATTTGTTCGCCCGACAATCCGATTGGCAAGGTGACACATTACTTTTGGCGCAGAGAATATCAAAGCAGGGGATCACAACATTTTCATCTTTTAATTTGGATTGAAGATGCTCCTATAATCGATCAATCTTCGAAGGAAGATGTAGCACGATTCATTAGGAAATACGTCACTTGCAGATTGCCATCACCGCATGTGTCACCGGAATTATATAATTGTGTAATTGCACATCAAATGCATAAATGCAATAGCTACTGCCTACGCAACAAAAAAACTAAAAATTCCTTCTGTAAAGTATGTAGATTTTCATTTCCACGTCCAGTTGCAGATACTTTGGTAATAAGGGACGTGGCTGTTTCTATAGGTGCTAGAAAACAATTGAAAGCAAAAGGTAGACTCTATGATCTTCCACGTTCAATAAAGGAAGTCCGTATCAATGATTATAATGCTCCCGTTCTCACGGTTTGGAGAGGTAACATGGATATACAATATATTGGGGAAAAGATAGGGTTGGTAACATGTTACTGTACTAAGTACGTATCAAAGCCGGAAAAAAGTTACGCTACGGACACTATGGCAGCAATAAATTCTACAAAGTCATTGGCTAGTCTTCTGTACAACCTTGGAATGCGCATGCTCAATCATAGAGAATGTGGAGCGCCCGAATGCGCTGATACTCTTTTAGGATTATCATTGCATGGCACTGACCCCAGTACTACTATTAGATGGTTAGATGTAAATATACTGAGAAGTAGGAAATTGAAAACTCGCAAAGAAATTGAGGATCTGGATGGTAAATCCACAGACATATTTTGTCCATCCTTCGTAGATGATCACTATCCTAACAGACCTAAGGAATTAGAATCTATGTATCTGTACGATTTTGCTATGTGGTATGATGTTACCAAAATTAGACCGTCTGAAAAAACTGAATATTATGAAATGCGTGCATCTTTGTTTTTGAAAAAAAGGAAAAGAGGTTATCTTATCAATCATTATAAGTATAATGTTCAAATGCAACCTGAGAATTATTATTTCTCATTATTATTATTATTCAAATCATGGAGAAACACCGATGAATTGAAAAATGGATTTAACACATATGCAGAAGCTTTTTTGTCGCTAGAAGCACAATTGACAGAAGCAGTTCAATATCACGAACGAATAACGGATATTCAAGAAGCGCGTGATCATATGAAGGAAGAAATTGAAAAGAACGTGTTGAATACCGTAGAACAAGAAGAAAATCATCAAGGCGATTACCCATTAGAGTGTGTTCCCGTTGAAACTGTTGGTGCCATGAAAGATTTTAAAGACGCAGAAAACAAATTTGACTGCGGTGATCTTGCAAAAATGATTTCGGAATTGAACCATGATCAGAAGCAGATATTTGATAAAGTTACTAAGTCCTTGACGTCTAACGATAACATTGTTTGAATTAGGATCTGGTCTGAGGAGATAATAGTGAAGGCGAGAAAAATAGCTTTATTGCGACTGGTTACACTTGCCGATCGGAACTCCCCGTTACCCAAGACTTTCTTCATCCAAGACCCCCCCGGCCCCCTCTCCTACCGCTGCGTGAGGGGGGGGGGGGGGGGGGGGGGGAGTGTCGCGTCCTCCCGTGCGTTCAACGGTGTTGTCGGTTTTGGGCGGGATATACGAAAGGAAATAGACTTGTACATTTTTCACATCCTCCCACCTTGAGTCCAGGACTCAACACAACATTCTTTCCGTTTTACAGATGTTCAAGATTTATACCGGTCTGGTTTTTTCAAGATACGACCGCTTCGCGTTCTGTTCTCCGTAACACCGCAATTTTCATTCACTTCCATACAACACGGTTTTTCTTTTACATCTTTACATGTGATCTTCTCTTTCGCCTTCTCTCGCAACATATTACTGTTGGCCATATGATCAGAAACCTCGAGCGGGTAAATGCGTTGTACTGGCCGCCTGAATCTTCCCGTACTCGTTTTCACAACAGCTACCCGAAATTTTTTGTCTCGTCCTTCAATCAGTTCTTCGATGCGTGCCAAAGGCCAATCCAACCGTTTACGGTTGTCATCGCCCACGAGAACGACATCACCCTTTTTAAGTTCACGTGATTCCCCAGTACGAGGTTTCATTACAAGTTGGCTTAGATATTCCCTACGAAAACGACGTCTCAAGTGTCCCATTAATTCTTGTTTATACTTATACCTAGACTTGAGATCAACTCGATCGATTATATCAAGATCGGGTGTTTCTGACTCCTTTATATCGCGTAAAAACATAGCCGGCGTAAGTGGTTTTAAATCATTCGTTTCGTCGGAGAGGTACGTCAAAGGGCGAGAATTTAAAGTGTTTTCACACCTGCATAACACCGTACACATCTCCTCGTACGTGAGGCATGACTTTCTTAAAACTTTCCGCAAGATATTCTTGAGCATGCCTATCAGTCGCTCCCACCATGCACCCCACCACGCGGCGGTAGGTGGATTAAATCGCCACTCGATACGTTGCGCGCAACTATACTGAGAAATGGTAACCCAGTTCAAATCGTCAAGTAAATTGTTCGCGCCTACAAAATTTGACCCATTGTCGCTGTACATAATAACAGGTCTTCCGCGACGTCCAATAAACCGACGAAAGCCGCCCAAAAACTCTAGTGTCGACAAGGATGTCACGAGTTCAAGGTGTACCGCCCGATACACTGCGCAGGTATACAGGCAGATCCAAGCCTTCTGCTGTCCGCGCAAAAACAATGGTCCGGCAAAATCGACTCCGGTTATTTCGAATACCGCGGCATCCCTAACACGATGTAGTGGTAGGGAGGCTGGATCTACCCGCATTGCCTTCGCGCCGAAACGCTTACATGTGACGCACCTCTCTATGACAGACCGAATCGCCTTCCTTGCTTTTAAGATCCAGAATCTTTCTCGCAGTTGACACATTACGCCCTGAACACCTGCATGACACATATTTTCATGTGTCTTTCGGATCAACAACTCGACTACCTTATCCTTATAATCTAAAACAATAGGTGTTAGAGTTTACACAATTGTGTGTATATGTTCATGTCGTTTCCCCGTATTCAAAACTGGCGCCATCTGATGAGGATGTGCGTCTTTGTACTCGAATGATCGAGATCGATACTTTTATATAGTCCTGCCAGAGCTTCTGTACATTGCGCTTACCTGCTTGCTAATCCGTTTATATCCACTTTAATCATTGCTTTGTATCGCACTAAATATAACGTGCTTTTTCATTAAACCAAGGGTGTTTTTGCATATAAGCCTCATTCTTTTCAACAGATTATGAGACTTATGATTTGTGCTTTATATAAACGCATGTGCTTTTTGAGGTTATACAGACACGTGCAGTGAGATTTCAAAGTACGGTCGTGAGTTCATTTTTTGCTAAGCGAAGTTTGGTTCGCTAGTTGGTAATTAAAGGAAAGTCATGACGACTGAGGAAAATCTAAGTTTTAATCGCGAGATTCGAGTGACCAAAATTTCCAAGGCAACATTCAGCCGTTGGAAAATTGAAATTCGAGACGTATTGGAAAGTCATCGAATTTGGGAGGTCGCCAATGGCACAGCGATTAAACCAGAAGTAGAAAACTTGACGGAATTAAGCAATTGGAGGGCAAAGGATAGTAAAGCTCGATCAATTATTCGGTCAACCTTAGATGATGCAACATTCGATCAGGTATGTGACTGTGAAACTTCCGCTGATATTCTAACGAGAATTAGGACCGTATTTGAACCAAAGACGCTCAATGTTCTCTTGGAACTGTTGCGTGAGTTTTTCACGCACTCGTGGAAACCGGATAGCACGGTTGGTACATTTGTGGCAGGACTCAAGGTCATTGCTCGCAAGATTGAAGCGTTAGAGTCTCAGGATTTTGGCAAAAGTTTTAATGAAAAACTTTTAATGGCAAAAATTCTCGGTAGCTTGCCGAAGGAATTTGACAACTTTGTAACAAGTTGGTCACTTTTATCAGACGATGTGTCGTTGGCATCTTTTCTGGAAAAGCTCGCAAATGCAGAAAGAAGCCTTGCAGAGCGCATTGATGACACGCCACATGAAGCTTTCAAAGCAAAAGTACATTCAGGAAAGAAAATAGCAGAAAATTCAAGTCAAGGGAAGAAAATTATGACAAAGAAGTTTCCTGGTAAATGCCATAAGTGTGGTAAAAGGGGGCATATGCAACGTGATTGCTGGTCAAAAGACAACAAGTCAAAACAGTCTGATGAAGAAGCTTTTAACGAAACTCGAAAATGTGCGAGTGGTCTGTCAGCCTCGTCACTAAGTGATTCGAACAAGAGTGGCAAAATAATTGCAGATTCTGGAGCAAGCGTTCATCTAACAAAGAATATAGAATGGTTTTCCTCGCTGCGTAAACTGAGTTCGCCGATAGAACTAAATGCAGCGAATGATGTCACTCTCTGGGCAACACATGTCGGTGATATCGAAATTGAGAAGTCAATAAACGGTAACACATGGGAAGACCGAGTATGGGAAAATGTATATTATTCTGAAAATATGAGTAATGAATCGCTGTTCTCAACAACGTACATGGAAAGCACAAAAGGATATGCTTTTCATCATGGAAATGGAGTCATGCGGTTGACGAATGGACGAGATACAGTCTTGGGTGGAAGAAGAATAGGAAACCAGTATATTCCATTCATACGTATTAAGCCACCATCGATTTCTGTAAAAATGGCTCAGTCAATTGGGTTGTGGCATCAACGCCTGGGTCATGTAGGTGATAAGGTAATTGAAGCAATGCTAAGTAAGAACCTGTCTGATGGTCTTGAGGTAATAGTTACCAAAAGAAACATTTGTGATGCATGTTACTTTGGAAAACAAACCATTAGTTCACATCCTACAAGGGAAAGACGAGATTGTGCACCCGGTCAATGTTTTCACTCGGATGTATGTCATGTTGGGACACCGTCATGGAATAAATGCAAATATTTTATGACAATGAAAGATGAAGCATCAGGCTATCGCAGAGTATTCTTTATGAAAACTAAAGAAGAAGTATCAAGTACTTTAAAATTGTTCTTTGTGGATGCCGAAAAGGAAACCGGAAGAAAAGCAATTTCGTTACGAACGGACAATGGCACTGAATATGTGAATGAGAGCGTCAAAAATTTTCTTGAGAGCATGGGTATTACTCACGAGCTATCACCACCGAATGTTAAACAATGCAATGGAATGGCAGAGAGAGAGAATCGGACTTTATGTGACACTGCTCGTTCTCTGTTGTTTAACACTGACCTCTCAAGAGGGGATCGCCAACTGCTTTGGACAGAAGCTATTGCCACAGCAGCATATCTACGAAATCGAGTACCGAATCGTGGTGATATGAACACAACTCCATATTATGAGTGGTATGGGAAGAAACCCAACGTATCTCACCTCCGAGTTTTTGGTGCAGTTGCTTTTGTACATATTCCTGATTCTATGAGGCATAAAATGGATGCCAAAGCTAAAAAGACAGTGTTCGTTGGATATGATCGTTTAACAGAAAGAGTTTTTAGAGTTTTTGATCCAATTAAGAAAACTGTGGAAAGAGTATCTGATGTCATTATACGTGATGTAACTGATGCAGAAAACAAGATTTTATTTCCTTTATCAGGTTATGAACGTGAGGAACATGAGGTTACTACAGCCGAGCCACCTCGTCCGAACTGTGAGAAAGAAACTAGTTCAGACGATGTTGATGACGATGTTTTTGTGGATGCTAAAAATGAGTACGAAATCCCACCCGGGAATACAAAAAAGAAAGGGCGACCACTTGGTTCAAAGAATTTTGAAAAGTTAGCTCCGGGGACGGATAGAACACTAAGAAGCCAATCGAAGTCAGTAAGTATTGCTGAAATGAAAATGTCCATGGACCCAGTCTCATATGAAGATGCGATCGGTAGAAACAATGCTAATTTTTGGAAAATGGCAATGGACGAAGAAATACTAGCGTTAACGAAAAATGAGACATGGAGACTGGAAGAACTACCAAAAGGCAAGCCAGTTGTGTCCTGTCGATGGGTTTTCAAATCGAAAATAAAACCTGATGGAACAGTCGAGAGATATAAGGCCAGGTTGGTTGCACGTGGCTTTAGTCAGACACAAGGAATAGACTACTTTGAGACGTTCTCACCGGTAGTACGCTATGAATCGGTAAGAACGGCGTTGGCCATAGCTGCTAAAGAAAATATGGAGATGGCACAATTCGACATAAAGACAGCTGTCCTTAATGGTCCCCTGGAAGAAGATATTTATATGAAACAACCCGAAGGATATGAGGATGGAACTGATCGGGTCTGTCATTTACAAAAGGGCTTGTATGGGCTCAAGCAGGCATCCAGAAATTGGAATACTCTCTTTAATGATTTTGTAACCGAGTATGGTATGACAGAATCGGCTTCAGATCCTTGTGTATTTACAAAGGACGTCAACACAAACAATTGGATGATGCTGTGCCTATATGTTGATGATGGTTTAGTAATATGTAAAAATAGAGAACTACTGATGGTTTTCATGTCATCATTAGGAGAAAAATTCGAAATCACATGTCACGAACCGTCATGCTATGTCGGTATGGAAATCAGTCGTGATCAACAAATAAAGACAATAAGCGTGAATAAACGAGGATATATATCACGTGTTTTGCATCGTTTTGGAATGGAAAATTGCAAACATGTGACTTCGCCGTTGAGCTCGACTAAGTTGCCAGAAATGAATCGGAAAGGGGAGAGTTTCGAAAAAAAATGGCCTTATCGAGAAGCTGTGGGGTGTCTAAATTATATTGCATTGATTTCAAGGCCGGACATATCGTTTGCTGTCAATGCACTTGCTAGATACTCAAATAATCCTGCCGAAACACACTGGAAGGAAGTTAAGCATATTATGAGGTATTTAAAGGGCACGATTAATCTTTCTTTATGTTACAGTGGTAATTATGACAGTAATTTGATCGGGTATTGTGATTCTGACTTTGCCGGTGATCCGGAAGAAAGAAAGTCGACCTCCGGTTATATTTTTGTATTATATGGTGGACCCATAGCCTGGTCGTCCAGTCTGCAGCCAGTAACAGCTCTCTCGTCGGCAGAGGCTGAGTATATGTCCATTTCTGAAGCCTTGAAAGAAATTTTGTGGCTGAGACCTCTTCTGGAGTCCCTTGGTTTGATGCAAACCAAGAATACTGAGTTAAGAGTGGATAACCAAGCGGCAATTGCGATGTCGAGAAATCCAGAATATCACAGACGGACGAAACACATTGGGATTCGTTTTCACAGAGTCCGGCAAGAGCAAAAAGCCGGAAACGTGATTGTTAATTATGTACCGTCTAAAAACCAATTAGCTGACTTACTCACGAAAAGTCTAACATGGACAAAAATTGACAATTATTTGCGAATGTTAAAAATGACGTCATGAACAAGAGGGGGTGTTAGAGTTTACACAATTGTGTGTATATGTTCATGTCGTTTCCCCGTATTCAAAACTGGCGCCATCTGATGAGGATGTGCGTCTTTGTACTCGAATGATCGAGATCGATACTTTTATATAGTCCTGCCAGAGCTTCTGTACATTGCGCTTACCTGCTTGCTAATCCGTTTATATCCACTTTAATCATTGCTTTGTATCGCACTAAATATAACGTGCTTTTTCATTAAACCAAGGGTGTTTTTGCATATAAGCCTCATTCTTTTCAACAATAGGATATAAAAATGAAAAATGGTCATCACGCTCGGAAATCTTTGTTTTCAAACGTATGAGGTCATCCTTGTGTACAAAAACTTGTAATTTTGCCAAACGAGGGTCTTTCTCCGATTGAAACGTTTTGCGTTGAACGAATTTCAAATATTTTAACTCAGCTCGGTAAACTTCTTGGTACGTTAATCTCTTACCTCTATCCGTATCAACATTGCGCTTAAAATTAACAAATCTTAACATTATGGCGAAAAATCTGATTAGTTTAGTGTACGAAGAGAATCGCTCTACTATTTGCACATCTGTTTGACTTTCTTTACTAAACATAGAAAGTTGAACTGCTCTTTTTAATTCGCTTTGGATTTCTTTTTCATCGAAATTAATTGCTGACTCCGGCCAGTTATTTTGATCCCCGCGGAGCCAGTCAGGCCCCTCCCACCAGCGAGAGTCGAGTAGTTCCTTTGCCCGACAACCACGTGAGGGAAGGTCCGCAGGATTCATTTCTCCTGGCACATATCGCCACTCTCCGGACTTTGTCAAAGTTCGAATCTCCCGCACACGATTCCAAACGAAAATACCCCATTGACTATCTCGATTTAGCCATGCCAATACTGTCGTCGAATCGGACCAGTAAAAGACAGGTACTTCACGGTATTCTAGCGCCTCGATAATTTCGCGCGTTTGTCGGCTCCCTATTGAAGCCGCCAAAAGTTCTAAGCGAGGAATGGTTGCTTTCTCTGGAGCTATCCTTGTTTTCGCCGCTATGAAACGTAGTTCGACACCCCTCTCCTTTTCTACGCGTAAAAATGATACCGTGGCGTACGCGGCTTGACTCGCATCACAAAACGTGTGGAGAGAAATGTTTCCGCTGCCGAGCGTTCGAGGGATAGCTATCTCCTTCAAATAACATAATTGTTCAAGCCAATTAAGAAACTTCTGTTGAGTTTCGCTATCTACCGGCGAATCCCATTCCGTCTTGCTTTTCCATAACTCTTTTAATAGTAATTTAGGCAATAATGTTACTGGTGAAGTAAATCCAATTGGGTCAAATACTTTGTGCGCCATAGATAAAATCACTCTTTTACTAATTAGGCCTATATTAGTTTTTTCCAAAACCGCCGGGTTGATCGAGAGAGTATCTTGTATTTTATTAAATAAAAGACCGAGCACTAAAGTCGTTGGTTTCTCGCTAAAGTCGTGCGTATACTCCCACCTTCTTAAGTCAAAACTTCCTTTTTTCATAACTTCTTTTGCTGTCGAAATAAACAGATCTAATTCTGCCGACGATCTGACACTCGTAAGACAATTATCCACGTAAAATGATTTAGCCAATTGTTCAATTGTTTCCCCTGACCATTCACTATTTGTTATGTCTCGTAAAACGTTTGACAGATGTAATTCAAGCACGGCACCTAACAGGAACGGGCTACAGGTGAGGACAAAAACAACCCGTCTATGTCGGAATGACTTAAGTTCACCGTCTTTAAACCACAGAAATCTCAAAAAATCTCTATCTTTCTTATTAATTTCAATTTGTAGAAATGCTTTCCGAATATCTGCCAAAACCGCAATTTCGTGTTCCCGAAATCTAAGCAGTGCGGCTGGGATTAACTCCATGAGATTAGGTCCCTTTTCGAGACAGTTATTCAACGAGGGTTTACCCTTCTCGGCTGCGGAAGCGTCGGTTTTTTCGACTCTTGTTTTGGCTAAATCGAAATTATCTGATAAAGGGGCGTGGTCTGCAATCCACGGCAAATCCACCGAATAACGACCGTTCTCTTGTAATCGAACCGTTTTCAAAAAATGATCTTTTACCGTTTGTTCTCTTAAAAAACTTTCAGATTTTTCAACCGGATCTCTTATGCCTAAAACGTCCAAGCTCCACAGTTCGGAGACCTTTGTCTCCGACATAAACATTGAGACGGCTGTGCTTCCAGCATCCTTTCGCACATTCGCCGAGACCTTGCCTGAAATCGTCCAGCCCAGCCTGGTTTCTAAAGCAGTGAGACCGTTCGCCAAATCGAATTTATTTCCAGTCAAAAGTTTACCAAAAATATCTGCGCCTATTAACAGTGCAATCGAGTCATCACCGTTTTCCTCTGTCGAATTCAAATCAGATAGAGAAATATTGTTACGCTCTAGCTCTTTAAACCAATTTGCCTTCTCGATACGCGCAATATTCTCGCAAATGACCTGCTGGTCCAGGGCCTGGAAATTACAGGCATAGTCTCCGTTGATACTCTTCATGCGTATCGTAAAAATGTTATGCGTCTGATTTTTCGAACTCGCTCCACCGAAAAGCTTATGTACAATCTCTCTACTACCTATGGGCTCGTAGCCTAAATATTTTGCTAAGTCTGATCGAACATAAGTACGCGTGCACCCGTTGTCGATCACCCCGCGCACAATTTTCTGTTTCGATTCGGAGTACAATATAACGCGCAACGTTAGCAAACATACTTCAGGAAGACTGCAAAAATTCGCGAGATTCTGTTCCATGGTGGGCTTGTCGACAGGTTTCTCGGCTTTAGGCGCATTGTTTGAATTATTTAGCGTGGGACAAACCAAAATCGCGTGCCGTTTTCCACACCACCCGCAACTCAACTTTACGCGACACTCCTTCGCGCGATGTCCACTAGGGTGGACCTTAGCTACTCTTGACGAAAATTTTTTTGTGAAATTTTTTTGGTCCCGTACGCCAGAAATGTGACACTTGGTGGGAAAATGATCTAAAAAAAATTTCAGCCCGATTGGACCACGGGAAAAGGACGCGCAACGAATTTGAAAATTTTGAACTTTTGAAACCTTGACATAAATATACATTATGATATATCGTTGAATTTGTTTTTTTTTTCTGTTTAAGAATATATACACAACATATATGATTGTTAACAAGAAAAACGTCCGTGACCTTGAAAACTCGAAAGAGTGACCTTGAAAAAAAAAATTTCCTTCCATTATATTCGCCTCTTTATATGCTACAACTTTTGTCTGAAGAGTTTCTTCGTATATACATAACCATGCAGATATTAAACATTTTTGATTTTCATTATATCGCTCCATTATACAGAAGAAAAGCAGTTCTAAGACTGAAAATAAGTTACTATAGTTGTTATGTAAATTACGAATAGAAATGTTATCAAAGTATTGCGTCCCAGATCTGCTAGTGGACTCGTCAGTAGGACCTAGCAGAACCTGTCTCAATTCCCGATACAACGTCTGAATACGCTCACCTTGCATTTAACCTATCATGTAAGTTTCTAAATTATGGATACCCTAAGCGTTTCGTCCCAGACCTGCTCGTGGACGTTCGATAAGACCGAGCAGATCTTACCCTAGACGCGACTGTGTTAACAAACACAGTCTTAAATGCGTCTTAAAAATTCAAATAGCCACGGAGGTATTTATTAGGGGTTCGTTTATGTATGTTAAAAATGCTTTAAAAATCCTTCGATAAATTCTTCTTTGTGACGTCAGGATACTGATTTCTATATTCCATCACATTCTGCAGTATAAATTGTTTCTCCTCTTCATTTTTAGATAATATTTTGTTATATTCTTCCATAAGTTTAACGTCACGCTCAGCGGTGTCATTTACCACTTTTAATCCATTCACGATGTTTCGCCCAATTTGGAAAGCCTCGTCATCATCCCATGTAGAAGGGTCTTTTTAAAAAAATGTGGTAGGTATTAAAAACCTTTCAAAGAATCTTTTGGAATCAGGAGATATAAAATGTTCCATATTTTTGTTGATCAATTGTTCCACATCCTTTGGAAGAATTTTATATTTTTTAAGGCATTCGTTGTCGTCACTGTCTACACTGGCATTTGTTGCCTCTATCATTTTTACTTTAGTGTCATTCCCAATGGCACTATCGAAAAATGATAATGCGGCAGTTTCTGGTGCCAAATACCACAAATGATTGATCATTTTGCTTATTGCAGTGCGGCTTATTGTATCGTCAATTTGACGATAAGCGGATAAATTATTTACAAATTCCAAATCTTGTCGCGGGGCTTCTGTTGCCACTGGAGCTTGTATCCATGCTTTTAAATACAAATTGGCGAGGAAAATACAAATGTCCCGAATTCCAGTGGCCTTTTCGCTAGTCAAGCTAAATTCTTTCGAAATAAATATATTTTTATACAATATATCGCCTTGGCCATCCATCGAGCGTGATGAAAAGCTCCTGGAAATCGAAATGTATAATTTTGTCTAGGAGTTCCGCCTAAGAAAAGAACTGTAAGCTCCAAGAATTCTTTATAATCTTCTCGTGGTTGTTTAATGTTTTTCAATGTTTGCATTGCAAACTCCAGCACTTCTGTAATATTTGCAATTGTAGATTGGTGGACGTACTCGTCTTCAATTCCTGCCACAAAATTCGATTTATTGATCTCGGGCCAAGCCTGCTGAAATTGCTTAAAAAGTGGAATATTTGGACCCGATGATTTCCCTAATTTCACATCAAAAACACTACGTAAAATAATTTCATATATGTGATGCCGGCAAGGAAAATATAGCAAATCTCTTTGAAATTTTTGTTCGAGAAGGATACATGCCCCTTGGAAACGTCCCATGTTCGATGACGTTGTGTCACAGCAAAGTGCTTGCACTTTGTCATCTAAATCCCATTTCTGCACTAAATCGTATACCGCAGAAGCTTGTTTGTCCCCAGTACCCGATAGAATTGCAGGGATTCCAAGCAACTGCTCAATACCTCTGCAAGTTATTAATACAGGTAAACGCTCCATTTTCTCATTGCTTATTAAAGCTGGCAACAGCTTTCCGTCCCAATGTAGTGTAATAGCACCAAGCTCACAATCTTTGAACGCTACACGATACTTATCGGCAAGTTGTGCTCGAAGATCTGTGCCATGACGCCGTATAGACGTTCGATTAATAATTAAGTCGTCTAGGTCATGACCAAGAGCTTGAGCTGTTGCTGTTATTATACGAACAGCATCACGATCGCTTACTTTGCATTTGAAAAGGGTTGCAATAAGTTTTGGCGTAATTATATCAATTTGAGCACGTCTTTTTTTAGGGTTGCTTGGACCAGCTTCATCCACGGGAATAACAAACTCAATATTTTCACCCTCACTTGATAGGTGACTATCTTCTTCGTTGGACGATGCTACTATGTCTATTGTTCCGTCTTGAATTAAACGATATACAAGTGTCAGTAAAGACCAATATATCTTATATTATATATCTAAGATAACGATCAATATTTTGAGTTTTAAAAATGAATTGCATAAAGAATACTTACCTTGTATAGCTTCTACTTCACACTGCGCCTGTCTCGATTCTTCTTGCTTCTTCCGAAACGCTTTTTTCTGTTCTTTCCGGTACAATCTATTATCGATTCCAATCATGGAACCAGGGCGTCATTTTTTTCGTTGACTTAATAGAAAAAGTTTGTCTTCCTCTATTTTAATAGTTTCCAACACATCGGCGGGTGCAATATCAAAAAGGTCATCTAGCTTGTCTACAAACTCCTTCTCCCGATTTTTGTGGGTTTCAGTACTACGTTTGCAACTTTTATGCAAAGTCACCCATTCCTGATACAATGCATCTAGCTTGTCAATGCAATGTTGTGGTCTTTTTGTTGGAATTCGTGCTTTGTCCCAAAATATTTGAACTTCCCTAATAACTAAAGAAGCACTAGACTTAAGATTTAATTTCACATTACGTAGATTGTGAAATAGGACTCTTAAGACTTGCCCGTTGGATGGCAATTTTGCACCGATAATTTGACTTTCGTCATGATCGAGTAAATATAATTTTTTCCTTGTACCTTCCATTTCACTTTCACTTTCACTGCGATATTTCACTGTTACCTCGCTGAACGCTCAGAACATAATAGTCAAACTATGAGTTTTCGGACCTTGTGTCCCACCCCTTCCTGCGCAGGTAGAATTCTAACGGTTTCTGAGGGGTACAAACTGGTTACATGAGTCAGCTGTAGCTGCATTTCGAAGGCTTTCAAAACTCGCAATTCCATATATGTACGAATTAAATATTTAAAAAACTGTACTATTGTCAAAAATGCAACTATTTCACATGAAATTTAAAATGAACCTGTATATACCATTGTATACGTTTTTTCTACAAGCTGTATGGGTCTTTAAATGAAAATGTTTAATATCTTCATCGTTTATGGATATACGAAGAAACTCTTCAGACAAAAGTTGTAGCATATAAAGAGGCGAATATAATGGAAGGAAAATTTTTTTTTCAAGGTCACTCTTTCAAGTTTTCAAGGTCACGGACGTTTTTCTTGTTAACAATCATATATGCTGTGTATATATTCTTAAACAGAAAAAAAATACAAATTCAACGATATATAATAATGTATATTTATGTCAAGGTTTCAAAAGTTCAAAATTTTCAAATTCGTTGCGCGTCCTTTTCCCGTGGTCCAATCGGGCTGAAATTTTTTTTAGATCATTTTCCCACCAAGTGTCACATTTCTGGCGTACGGGACCAAAAAAATCTGATGGTCGAAAAATAAGGTCCTCCCTAGTGCCACAACTATAACACCAACGCCGTCACCGTCACCGCAATGTCCATCAGGCCCGGCCACGGCACATGGTATTAATTCTTATTAATTCTTTCATTAGTTTAAAAATTAAGATATATTTTCATAAGAAATATCCAGATTTGAGCATTAATTAATTATATTTATTTTTTTTATATTTACATAACAGATCAAATAATAAAAGTGCCAATTATTTGTAAGTGCTAATTATTTTATATATACTACTAATTACAGGAGGATATGCGACGCGCCGACACAAGCGGAGTGGTGTGCAAGTCAGGGCCCAACAACAACGTTGGGCCACACTGAAAATTGTGCGCGACCAGGCTAGAAGCCTGCGCGCACAAGCCAGCACGATACAAACCTTAATCGTGGATCAGTGCCATGCCGGGGTCGTGGCCGGAGTCGTGGCCGGGGTCGCGGTCGGGGCCGTGGCGAACCCAACATGTAAGCTGTCGTATATATAAAAGAAGTTCACGTCTCCATTTTTAATTATTTTATATTTTATGTTTGAAATTGATACGTTAGTCCAGGCTGGTCCAGGTGCGCGGTCCGAGGACGCTAGCTTCCATAGCGTCTTCTACGTGCTGCGTGGAAGAGGGTGCTCGAAGCCATTGAAGCGGCGGGCGTGCCACGGACAAGGAAAACTCTAGTAGTGTGCTCTTGAATCCTAAAGGTGAAGTTCCACGGCTCGTGGCTCGGTTCGTCGCTTGGCTCGTCCAGGTCCAGCGAACCGACGGGCCACGCGCCGTTGAACTTCACCTTAAGGATTCAAGAGCACACTACTAGAGTTTTCCATATCCGTGGCATGTCCGTCACTTCATTGACTTCGAGCACCCTCTTCCACGCAGCACGGAAGAAGACGCTATGGAAACTGAAGCTAGCGTCCTCGGACCGCCCACCTGGACCAGCCTGAGTTAGTCTGTATCTACCGCACCGAATAGCGAATGATTATATTTTATGTATTTTATGTTTGTCACAAAATAATCGTTAGTCTATACTCTATACCTACCGTACCGTATGATACCAAATAATTATATTTTATGTTTGAAATTGATACGTTAGTCCAGGCTGGTCCAGGTGGGCGGTCCGAGGACCCTAGCTTCCATAGCGTCTTCTACATGATGCGTGGAAGAGGGTGCTCGAAGCCACTGAAGCGGCGGGCGTGCCACGGACAAGGAAAACTCTAGTAGTGTGCTCTTGAATCCTAAAGGTGAAGTTCCACGGCTCGTGGCTCGGTTCGTCGCTTGGCTCGTCCAGGTCCGGCGAGTCGACGGGCCACGCGCCGTTGAACTTCACCTTAAGGGGGCCGTCTCACCGGGCCTTGAATGTGTGCGGACGCTCACACAAGCTAAGTTAAGCGTGTACGTATACGCGTGTTGTAAACAAACCGGTTCAACCGATTTTCGTCCTGGAATCGGCCAGAAGGAAGTTTTTGCGGGTACAGTTGCCTTCAGTAAACATCTGTGGGGGGTGAGGCGGTGCGTTTGAACGCTAATAAGTACCGTACGTTGAAATAATAATGAATTTATGAATCGAAAACTGACAGAATGAAGTTTCAAGGCTTCTCCGTTAGTGGCGCTATTTGTGTATTGCAGCCACGTAGCTCCAGCGTGACGTATACGCAGGGCCGGCGCGAGGTTAGCTGGCGGCCTTATGCAAGAAAATTTTTGGTACTCCCAATGTTTGCACCTGTTTTCTGTTTAATATGATTTGTCTTTACGGGGTGTACATTTCGTTTATATGGGGGTTGGATTCTTTTATTATTAAGCGTGCGATATAGTTTTTTAACGTCCCATTCGGCTGTCGCCCTTATTGCGACGCATAACTTGCATAATGATTCCGCCGATCCTGCCTATACGCGATGTAGTAAACAAACCGGTTCAACCGAATTTCGTCCTGGAATCGACCAGAAGGAAGTTTTTGCGGGTACAGTTGCTTTCAGTAAACATCTGTGGGGGGTGAGGCGGTACGTTTGAACGCTAATAAGTACCGTACGTTGAAATATTAATGAATTTCTGAATCGTGTACTGAGACAGCCTCGAGAAATGACAGAATGAAGCTTCAAGGATTCTCCGTCCCCGGCGCTGGTGGTATTTTCGCGCTATTTACCATCAGAAACGGTAGAAGTCCAAGCTAGCCGATAAATATAGGAAAAACGTAGTTGCCGAGACGTATCGAGAGGCGTATCACGCTGTTGCCGCATTTCCTCTATTACTATTTTCTCCTAAGGGAGGCCTGAATGAATCACGGCGAAGCTGCTAGAGAACAGAAATGGGCAAATATAATATCTGGATAAACTAAAATAAAAGATACTACAATATTGTCTCATTACGGATTCAGTTTGGTGTAGACGATGTGGATTTTTCGTTATTCACACCACTTCTGAGTTCTGTCTCACTTTTGTCCGGCGAAGCACAGTGGTTCCAAAGTGACTTTTCGCGGTCAAAATTCCGTATCTCCGTCAATTCTCAACCGATTTTTGATTTCTTTGGCTCATTTTGTAGGGAATTAAATTTGCTAAAATGTCACGCAGTAGTTTTCCAAAATTTTCTTTAGGCATTAAAAAAAAACAAATTCTGAACTCCTGGTTCCGAAACAACGAGTTTATTAACCAGTTTTTTTCATATAACATTAAAACAAGAAAGAATAAAAGAAATATAAATTAAACAATTCAAATTTAAACAAGTTAGTCTTCTTCTATATATTCTACATCTTCATAATTAGACAACAGATATTTTGCGTCTTTTTCAAGTTCAACAGACGCAGTTGGCCATTGGGACCTCAAAATCGAAATTAAAGGATTCGATGTTATTAATAAATTATGCATTATATCCTCATTTGTCGAAAACCTCCAACTTTTTCTGGTATTATATTGCCGGGATCTTTTAAAATCTTCGATTTTTCGAATTTCGATTTTGAGGTCCCAATGGCCAACTGCGTCTGTTGAACTTGAAAAAGACGCAAAATATCTGTTGTCTAATTATGAAGATGTAGAATATATGAAAGAAGACTAACTCGTTTAAATTTGAATTGTTTAATTTATATTTCTTTTATTTTATCTCGTTTTAATGTTATATGAAAAAACTGGTTAATAAAGTCGTTGTTTCGGAACCAAGAGTTCAGAATTTGTTTTTTTTTTAATTCCTAAAGAAAATTTTGGATAACTACTGTGTGACATTTTAGCAAATTTAATCCTCTACAAAATGAGCCAAAGAAATAAAAAATCGGTTGAGAATTGACGGAGACACGGAATTTTGTCCACAGAAAGGCACTTTGGAACCACTGTACGCCGGTCCCGACCAGCGAGGACTTGGGCTGTTCGGCGACGCACAGTGGTCTGGAGAGTGGCGTTTCGTGGCCAAAATTCAAATAATACTTATATCGATTTATTTCCACACATATTTTCATGTATTACGACTATTTATACTAATTGTGATGTAATACGATTATTTAGAGTGAATTATTAAAAGAATAGTAATTGTTACTGTGCACAAAAGAATGAAATTTCACGGCAAAATTCTAGACATGTTTATGGCTATTTTGTAAGTCAAAATTAATTGCTTTTATAATAAAATTCGATTTCATTTAGTTAAGTTAACATTTTTGGATAAGTAGACAATATTAAAAAGATAAAAAAAGAACGTAAAACGGAAGAAGACGAAAACTGATTGATAAATATAGCTGAAATATACATATAAATACCTGATTATTATACGTCTTCTAAATATAACATATAATTTTAATTTAGAGAATTTTACTGTACCTAATATATAAAATTAAATGAAAACTTCAAACTGCAAGAGATGGCTCACTGTGCGCATTCGGTAAAAGACTAATCCGAGGAGGCAGAAAGACACTTTGAATGAGGCAATATCCAGTGTTTATACGAATTAATATTAACAGAAGATAAGGTCCACGCAATGGAAGCGTTTCAGATTTCCCTCAACCTCCTCAGGCGCCTTTCAAGTGGTTGCATAGGGACACGCGTTCAGAACGCCAAAACTCCTCGCCCAACGGATTTTAAAATCCCTATAGAGCCAAAGGTTGCAGGAAGTTGCACTTAAAATTTATATGATCTGAACAGCAATTGTCTAAGCTTTCATATAAAATAGGTCCAATGTGTATCACTTCTAATCATTTTTTTTATAAGCCTTTTCAAAGTGTAAATAGTTATAAATTTTACATTGTTTATATACACATTAAGAAATGCTTATAACACATATAAATAACTAAAATATATTTCCTTACCTACATTAGGGAGGACCTTATTTTTCGACCATCAGATTTTTTTGGTCCCGTACGCCAGAAATGTGACACTTGGTGGGAAAATGATCTAAAAAAAATTTCAGCCCGATTGGACCACGGGAAAAGGACGCACAACGAATTTGAAAATTTTGAACTTTTGAAACCTTGACATAAATATACATTATTATATATCGTTGAATTTGTATTTTTTTTCTGTTTAAGAATATATACACAGCATATATGATTGTTAACAAGAAAAACGTCCGTGACCTTGAAAACTTGAAAGAGTGACCTTGAAAAAAAAATTTTCCTTCCATTATATTCGCCTCTTTATATGCTACAACTTTTGTCTGAAGAGTTTCTTCGTATATCCATAAACG
The DNA here is from genome assembly GCA_929113495.1 of Andrena minutula. Classification (NCBI taxonomy): domain Eukaryota; kingdom Metazoa; phylum Arthropoda; class Insecta; order Hymenoptera; family Andrenidae; genus Andrena; species Andrena minutula. The sequence goes on along the minus strand of OV815993.1, from coordinate 44,398,413 downwards.
ATGAAGATATTAAACATTTTCATTTAAAGACCCATACAGCTTGTAGAAAAAACGTATACAATGGTATATACAGGTTCATTTTAAATTTCATGTGAAATAGTTGCATTTTTGACAATAGTACAGTTTTTTAAATATTTAATTCGTACATATATGGAATTGCGAGTTTTGAAAGCCTTCGAAATGCAGCTACAGCTGACTCATGTAACCAGTTTGTACCCCTCAGAAACCGTTAGAATTCTACCTGCGCAGGAAGGGGTGGGACACAAGGTCCGAAAACTCATAGTTTGACTATTATGTTCTGAGCGTTCAGCGAGGTAACAGTGAAATATCGCAGTGAAAGTGAAAGTGAAATGGAAGGTACAAGGAAAAAATTATATTTACTCGATCATGACGAAAGTCAAATTATCGGTGCAAAATTGCCATCCAACGGGCAAGTCTTAAGAGTCCTATTTCACAATCTACGTAATGTGAAATTAAATCTTAAGTCTAGTGCTTCTTTAGTTATTAGGGAAGTTCAAATATTTTGGGACAAAGCACGAATTCCAACAAAAAGACCACAACATTGCATTGACAAGCTAGATGCATTGTATCAGGAATGGGTGACTTTGCATAAAAGTTGCAAACGTAGTACTGAAACCCACAAAAATCGGGAGAAGGAGTTTGTAGACAAGCTAGATGACCTTTTTGATATTGCACCCGCCGATGTGTTGGAAACTATTAAAATAGAGGAAGACAAACTTTTTCTATTAAGTCAACGAAAAAAATGACGCCCTGGTTCCATGATTGGAATCGATAATAGATTGTACCGGAAAGAACAGAAAAAAGCGTTTCGGAAGAAGCAAGAAGAATCGAGACAGGCGCAGTGTGAAGTAGAAGCTATACAAGGTAAGTATTCTTTATGCAATTCATTTTTAAAACTCAAAATATTGATCGTTATCTTAGATATATAATATAAGATATATTGGTCTTTACTGACACTTGTATATCGTTTAATTCAAGACGGAACAATAGACATAGTAGCATCGTCCAACGAAGAAGATAGTCACCTATCAAGTGAGGGTGAAAATATTGAGTTTGTTATTCCCGTGGATGAAGCTGGTCCAAGCAACCCTAAAAAAAGACGTGCTCAAATTGATATAATTACGCCAAAACTTATTGGAACCCTTGACAAATGCAAAGTAAGCGATCGTGATGCTGTTCGTATAATAACAGCAACAGCTCAAGCTCTTGGTCATGACCTAGACGACTTAATTATTAATCGAACGTCTATACGGCGTCATCGCACAAATCTTCGAGCACAACTTGCCGATAAGTATCGTGTAGCGTTCAAAGATTGTGAGCTTGGTGCTATTACACTACATTGGGACGGAAAGCTGTTGCCAGCTTTAATAAGCAATGAGAAAATGGAGCGTTTACCTGTATTAATAACTTGCAGAGGTATTGAGCACTTGCTTGGAATCCCTGCAATTCTATCGGGTACTGGGGACAAACAAGCTTCTGCGGTATACGATTTAGTGCAGAAATGGGATTTAGATGACAAAGTGCAAGCACTTTGCTGTGACACAACGTCATCGAACATGGGACGTTTCCAAGGGGCATGTATCCTTCTCGAACAAAAATTTCAAAGAGATTTGCTATATTTTCCTTGCCGGCATCACATATATGAAATTATTTTACGTAGTGTTTTTGATGTGAAATTAGGGAAATCATCGGGTCCAAATATTCCACTTTTTAAGCAATTTCAGCAGGTTTGGCCCGAGATCAATAAATCGAATTTTGTGGCAGGAATTGAAGACGAGTACGTCCACCAATCTACAATTGCAAATATTACAGAAGTGCTGGAGTTTGCAATGCAAACATTGAAAAACATTAAACAACCACGAGAAGATTATAAAGAATTCTTGGAGCTTACAGTTCTTTTCTTAGGCGGAACTCCTAGACAAAATTATACATTTCGAGTTCCAGGAGCTTTTCATCACGCTCGATGGATGGCCAAGGCGATATATTGTTTAAAAATATATTTATTTCGAAAAGAATTTAGCTTGACTAGCGAAAAGGCCACTGGAATTCGGGACATTTGTATTTTCCTCGCCAATTTGTATTTAAAAGCATGGATACAAGCTCCAGTGGCAACAGAAGCCCCGCGACAAGATTTGGAATTTGTAAATAATTTATCCGCTTATCGTCAAATTGACGATACAATAAGCCGCACTGCAATAAGCAAAATGATCAATCATTTGTGGTATTTGGCACCAGAAACTGCCGCATTATCATTTTTCGATAGTGCCATTGGGAATGACACTAAAGTAAAAATGATAGAGGCAACAAATGCCAGTGTAGACAGTGACGACAACGAATGCCTTAAAAAATATAAAATTCTTCCAAAGGATGTGGAACAATTGATCAACAAAAATATGGAACATTTTATATCTCCTGATTCCAAAAGATTCTTTGAAAGGTTTTTAATACCTACCACATTTTTTTAAAAAGACCCTTCTACATGGGATGATGACGAGGCTTTCCAAATTGGGCGAAACATCGTGAATGGATTAAAAGTGGTAAATGACACCGCTGAGCGTGACGTTAAACTTATGGAAGAATATAACAAAATATTATCTAAAAATGAAGAGGAGAAACAATTTATACTGCAGAATGTGATGGAATATAGAAATCAGTATCCTGACGTCACAAAGAAGAATTTATCGAAGGATTTTTAAAGCATTTTTAACATACTGTTAGAAATTTAACCGGGTGAGCACGCTGGAAAGTTAGGTTAGGAATCGACGGTGGGAAAGTACGACGCAGTACACTTAGTTCTTAGTCAAAATTGACCGAGTCACTTTATTATAAAGTCAATGGAGTCAAGGTGAGCACAATATTTATGAGCTGAGCAGAATCGCGCACAGAACAATTGCAAATGCACAAACACGCGGTCACGCGAGACACGATGCGCACACGTGTTGAGCAAAAATCGCAATAATAATATTCGCGTGAGCAAAACTAAATCACTGAGCACAGAAACTGAGCAGAGTACTGAAAAGTACTGATTTGAGAATTCGTACGTTGCGCAATAAAAACAAGTAAAAAGAAACACGTCTATCGCGACAAGCGGTATGAACAAGAGTGGACAAAGAGAACGCAGAAAACCGTTGAGCGTCTTCTCGAACAATCCTCGAGAATCGACCAAGAAAGTACGCTCTCTGATTGGGCCGCCAGTTTCACGTGGTGAACGGCGATTGGCTGAGCAGGGGACTAGGAGAATCGATCACCGGATCGATCGTCGATCAGCGGTGTGTTCCGCTGCCCAGGAGGTGCTGCGACGAGCATTGGCACGGCGGAACGCTGAACTAATGGAATCTCAAACACATACATAAACGAACCCCTAATAAATACCTCCGTGGCTATTTGAATTTTTAAGACGCATTTAAGACTGTGTTTGTTAACACAGTCGCGTCTAGGGTAAGATCTGCTCGGTCTTATCGAACGTCCACGAGCAGGTCTGGGACGAAATGCTTAGGGTATCCATAATTTAGAAACTTACATGATAGGTTAAATGCAAGGTGAGCGTATTCAGACGTTGTATCGGGAATTGAGACAGGTTCTGCTAGGTCCTACTGACGAGTCCACTAGCACAGGCCTGGGATTTAAGTGAACGCGGCGGCCGATTTTCAGAGTCAACGCCTCTTTTTCCCCACCGCACGTCTTGGCCCCCGCGGCGGCCTAGGAGCTTCGAGCGCTTCAGGCCCGTGCCATATGAACCGCGCGTAGCTCGGTTGATATGAGCTACGCGCGGTTCATATGGTACGGGCCTGAAGCGCTCGAAGCTCCTTGGCCGCCGCGGGGGCCAAGACGTGCGGTGGGGGAAAAGAGGCGTTGACTCTGAAAATCGGCCGCCGCGTTCACTTAAATCCCAGGCCTGCACTAGCAGATCTGGGACGCAATACTTTGATAACATTTCTATTCGTAATTTACATAACAACTATAGTAACTTATTTTCAGTCTTAGAACTGCTTTTCTTCTGTATAATGGAGCGATATAATGAAAATAAAAAATGTTTAATATCTGCATGGTTATGTATATACGAAGAAACTCTTCAGACAAAAGTTGTAGCATATAAAGAGGCGAATATAATGGAAGGAAAATTTTTTTTTCAAGGTCACTCTTTCGAGTTTTCAAGGTCACGGGCGTTTTTCTTGTTAACAATCATATATGCTGTGTATATATTCTTAAACAGAAAAAAAAAACAAATTCAACGATATATCATAATGTATATTTATGTCAAGGTTTCAAAAGTTCAAAATTTTCAAATTCGTTGCGCGTCCTTTTCCCGTGGTCCAATCGGGCTGAAATTTTTTTTAGATCATTTTCCCACCAAGTGTCACATTTCTGGCGTACGGGACCAAAAAAATTTCACAAAAAAATTTTCGTCAAGAGTAGCTAAGGTCCACCCTATTGTGGCATTTCCAGACGGAAACTATTATGTTGTATAATGGTCATTCCAGATAGAACCAAATTTTTTTTTCGAAGTATATGTTTCGTAGAACCGGATAGGACCGCATTAATTTTCTATCCGTCAATCAGGTGGAAACCGAGCCAAATTCTTTCTCTTCGAACTCCATATGCATCCCGTGAAATATATTCTCTGCCAATCCGGATCGCGATGAGCTCGATAGAGCTTGTGGCATTTCCAGATTGAATCCGTAAGACTTTTGATCCGCAATGAGTAGTAATACTATAAGAGTTCTAACGCAAATTTCAGTTTGAAGGCCATTCCCCCCCCCCCCTCCCCGACTCCCAACCGGCGCGGGGCGGTGGGGAAAGTGAGGGCGCGCGGGGGAGCGGGGCGGAGGGAAACCGTGGCGCGGGGCCTGCGGGGGAGGAAGACCGGTTGCGCGCGCACGCGCCGCGGAGTGGGGGAAGCCGCGACGATAGAGGGGGGATCAGTCCGGGCCGAGCCGCCGCGGAGGCCTCTCCAGACCTGACCCACCGTCGGAAATTTTTCATAGGGAGGCATTGACCCCCGAAAACTTTTTCGAACCCCACCCACACCCCTTCGAGAACTTTTTAGACCGGACCCACCAACAAAAATTTTTTCCAAACCAATAATTTATCAGAAAATCTTAAAATTATAAGGTGAGGAGGAGCAGGGTGAATAAAATGGAGGAATAATATGTTTCGGAAATTTATTTAAAATTAAAAGATTATAAAATTAAAAAAATACAATTTAACATTTGTTTTTCCTACGAGCATCAGCTAGAATATCATTGATAGCACATGCTACAAGTTCGCAATCTACAAGATAATCCTCACTGTAATATTCACTATCACATATGATTTTAGCAGCATGAAGCGTATCTAATTTTTCACAGGCAACATCGCTCTGCTGTAGCACGTTGACAAAAGTTTTAAATTTTATCCTCGCATCTTCCGCAGTTTGATACAGCCGCGGATACATATAGTCTATACAGTGCTCAAGATTTAATAAAAATGTTACTGTATCCGGTGTGAAATACAGCGTAGTATCACATTGGCACATCTTTACAACCGGTGAATCGAGGATCTGACAAAAATCCACCGTTAATTCATTAATCCGCATCGATTCTGATCCTGGTAATTGTGCACGTTCTTCGATGGTTGTACGCATAGCGAATAGCACAGTCCATGTATGCCATGGTAATATGAGATGATTTCCATGATTGTCACCGAGAAGAACTTCTACATCGGCCATAGGTCCTACATCGATTCCAATTTCTAGGTATTTACTACCCATTGATGTTAATGCATATCTTCTAACCATGATACGCGATCCTCGGCGCGGACTAAGAGAACAATCAAAGCTATGAAATTGCTCGCTCGTATTAGGAATACAAATTTTGAGATGTAAAAATTACGCCTTACTAGTCATAATATATATATATTCTCACCACATGGAGCTACGCCATCATCTCGCACGATCGGAAAGAAAAAATGCTCACAGTTAGCGAGTATTTCATCAATGGTATACATTTTTGTTTTCACAGCACTATTTGTTCCATCGAAAACTGAAGCTACTGAGCGATTGATCGAATAATGTCGGGGTGACGGCTTAAATAGGGGTGTAATCGCTTCCCCCACCATATTTTATTTTAAAGCTAAAAATTGTTTTTCAAAAGATGATTTTCAATCTTAACGTCGCAGCGTATCGCGCGAGCGTGTGTAACTTGACTCCCCTGGAGCAGCCGTGTAGGATGATATCATTTCAGAAACGCTGAATCTTAAAATTATGTGGCGAGGAAAGAAGATGGGTAAATGAAATGGAGAAATAATATGTTTCGAAAATTTATTTAAAAATTAAAAGAATATAATTTAACATGTTTTCCTACAAGCATCAGCTAGAATATCATTGATTGCACATGCTAACAGTTCGCAATCTATATAATAATCCTCACAGTAATGTTCGCTTTCACGTATGATTTTAGCAGCATGACGCGTATCTAATTTTTCACAGGCAACATCGCTCTGCTGTAGCACGTTAACAAATGTTTTAAATTTCGTCTGCACATCTCCTACAATTTGATAAAGCCGCGTATATACATAGTCTATACATGGCTCAAGATTTAATAAAAATGTTACAGTCTCCGGTTTGAATTACAGCGGCTTATCATGTAGTGTCATCTTTACAATCGGAGAATTATAGATCTCATAAAAATCCACCGTTAATTGACCAATCTGCATCGAAGGTGATTCAGGTAATCGTGCACGTTCTTCGATGGTTGTACGATTGCCGCATAGCGCATACCATGTATCCCATGATAACGTGAGATACATCCCACGATTGTCGCCGAGAACAAATTCCACATCGATCTTAGGTCGTACGCGGATTCCAATTTCTAGGTATTTACTACCCATGGATGTTAATGCGTATCTTCTGACCATGATACGCGATGTTCGTCGCGAGCTATGAGAACAATCAAAGCTATGAAATTGCTAACTTGTATTAGGAATACAAATTTTGAGATGTAAAAATTAAGCCTACCAAACAACTGTAAAATCCCCACATTGAGCTACGCCATCATCTTGCACAGTCGGAACGTAATAATTCATGCGTTTAGCGTTTTCTTCGACACTGGTACTGCACATTTTTGTTTTCAAAGCACTATTTGTTCCGTCGAAAGTCACTGAGACTACTGAGCGATTGATCGAACAGCGTTCGGGAGCCGTCTTAAATAGAGGTGAAATTGCTTCCCCCACCACAGCATTTTATTCTAAAGCTACCAATTCTTCCATAATGTTTTTGAATCTTAACGTAGCATGTAACTTGAACCCACCCTCAAGGATAAAAGACTCCACACGCGCCGAATGTAATATAATACCTGTGGATGCGTCGATTCTTAGAATTATGCGGTGTCAGCAGAAACTGCATCGGATGATGTCGCGCGCTAATTCGTCATACGCGTGAATCATAGAAAGAATTATGCTGTATCAGTAGAAACTGCATAGAACCATGTTGGGACGAATCGGCTTTTTGCATGCAATCTTTTGGGGGGAGGAGGTACGCCAAAAGAGTTAGACAGAAAGAGCAAATCGTGGTGTGGGTATAAAAGCGAGCTCCAAACTGTACAAAGCCTCAAATCGTTGCAACGTGTTGCGTGGGAAAAAAAAACATACTACATTTACATTCCATTTACAATCATGGGAGAATTCGCGCAAGTAGAACGCCAATTATTGGATCAATCTGCACGATTGATTTCGCAGGAAGAGTACCTCGCGTGGGAAGAACGGTGCAACGAGTGCATCGAATCGTTGGAAGAACACAGCCGAGTGAAACGTCCCCGATTATCGATTGGTGTTCGACAATCGTTGGTTGCTCGAATCGCGCGACTCGAAGGACTGAAACATTCGTTGCGCGGACGTTTCGTGCGCGAAGGTGCAGGACATTCGAACACAGGACCTTTGTGGCGCGAAATAGACACTGCGTTCGATACCCGCGTATTAACTGGTGCCTTGCTAAATTCGAATTACATCGAGCCGCGCAACTTCCTCCAGAATGCGGAGACCGTTGTGTTGGAGCATGTGCGGAGCGTTTTGCGGAAACATCGAAACCTCAAAGTGAACACGGTGTTCAACGGTGAATTTGTGGCGGGCGATAAACGTACTTGCAAGAGCATCAACACCCGAAACTGCGAACTCTTCCACACATCCGATCTGCAGGAGTGGTATCAGCGATGCGTCGTCGAACCTACCCTGGCATCGCTGGAAGAGTTCCAGGAACGTGACAGCGGATGGGCATTGACGAGAATTCTCAACCTGACTGTCAATGTCAACAAATATAATCCGTTGCGCGCCGGGTGTCACCACAAGTTGCCGCGAGAATTGTTGTCGAAGAAGGCAACGATCAGTGTGCAGTCCGAGGATAACGCATGTTTCGCGTGGGCAGTGGTTGCAGCTCTCCATCCTGCTGAACGAGACACCGCGCGCACAAGTTCATACCCGCCTTATACATTGGTGCTAAATCTTCAGGGCATTGAGTTCCCAATGTCTCTAGCACAGATTGGAAAGTTTGAACGGCTGAATGAAATCTCAATCAACGTCTACAGCTTTGAGATGGAGAAGAAGAAGAAGGGGCCAACGGTCTTTCCACTGCGTCTCACCAATCACAAGAGGGATCGACACGTCAATCTGCTCTACACACCAAATCAAGAGCACGGGGATGTAGGGCACTTTGTGCTGATCAAGAACTTGTCCCGGCTGGTGAGCGCACAGCTGAGCAAGAATAAGGCAAAGAAATTCATCTGCGACCGGTACGTATAGAAACTTATGAAATGCGTCGTGAAAAATAAAAAAAAAATTGTTTTTACAGCTGCATGCATTAATTCAGCTGTGTCGAGAAGTTGGAGGTCCATACAGTGGATTGTGGGCAAATGAACGACTGTGCCATCCTGCTGCCCAGCGAAGGTGAAAATCTCCTCAGTTTCAACAACCACTGCAGTAAGGAGCGGCTCCCCTTCGTGGTGTACGCAGATTTAGAGTGTATCATCGAGGAAACGGAGGACAATCGAAAGGGTGATAATAAATTACACAAGTACCAGCATCATAAAGTGCACAGCATAGCATATTATATGCATTGCTCGTACGATACATCGCTATCGACATATCGATGTCGCCGCGACGCGGATTGTGTTTCATGGTTCGTCAACGAATTGGAAACTTTTGCAAACTTCGCTAAACCCATCTTGACTAGTAATGTTCCCATGCTGGATTTAACCATCGAACAGTGGACCACATTTCGCGATGCTTCACATTGTCATATTTGCGAAGAACCATTCGAGGCTAGCGATGTACGAGTTCGCGATCACTGTCATCTCTCCGGACGGTTTAGAGGCCCAGCACATTCGGAGTGCAATTTAAATTATAAAAATGCGTTTTACATCCCCGTAGTTTTGCATAATTTATCCGGCTACGATTCGCATTTCATTATCGAGGAAATAGCGACCGCTTTTGAAGGCAGCGTTAACGTGTTGCCCATAACTAAAGAAAAGTACATTTCATTCACAAAAAATGTCGAAGATACGGCTGATTCAGGCTCGCGAAATTGTATTAAATTGCGATTCATCGATTCGTACAAATTTCTCAACACCAGTCTCGACAAATTAGCATCTTTTCTTAGCACAGATCAATTAAAAATTTTACGATCCCAATTTGAAACATTATCGGCCGATGAATTTAATTTATTGAGGCGAAAGGGTGTCTTTCCGTACGAATACCTTGATTGCGCGAACAAGCTGCAGGACCCATGCTTGCCACCGCGCGAATCATTCTACAGCTCGTTAACGGGTGAGACTGTATCCGAGAGCGATTACGCGCACGCCGAGACTGTCTGGCAACGTTTCGAGATTAGAACCTTGGGCGAATACAGCGATTTGTATTTGAAGACAGATGTCTTGTTATTGGCAGATATTTTTGAAAATTTTCGCGAAAGTTGTATCAAGAGCTACGGATTAGATTCAGCGCATTATTACACTTTACCTGGTTTCACGTGGGATGCTATGCTAAAACATACCAAAATTACGTTCGAATTGCTCACAGACGTCGATATGGTCATGTTTGTCGAACGCGGTATACGCGGTGGTTTAAGTCAATGTTCCGGAAGATACGCACATGCCAATAACAAGTACATGCCATCTTACGACGCATCGGAAGAGTCATCGTACTTGATGTACTTTGACGTGAACAATTTGTATGGATGGGCAATGTGTCAGCCTCTGCCGTACGCTAAATTTCAATGGGTCGAAGATGTCGCAAATTTTAACGTGTCTTCAATCGCTGTCGATTCGCCCACGGGATACATTCTCGAGGTAGATCTGGAATATCCGCAACGTCTGCACAACATTCATGCCGATCTACCGTTCTGTCCGACGCGTGCCAAACCACCGGGCAGCAGACAGGACAAGCTACTCGCGACGGTATACGATAAGCAGCATTACGTTATTCATTATCGCAACCTGCAGCAGTGCATGCGTCACGGTCTTCGTATTACAAAGATACACCGCGTGCTTCAATTCGCTCAATCCCCCTGACTCCGCGATTACATCGAACTCAACACACGGTTTAGAACAAGCGCGACAAACGACTTTGAAAAAAATTTGTACAAATTGATGAACAATGCGGTATTCGGTAAAACAATGGAAAATGTGCGAAATCATGTGGATGTAAAACTCTTAAGGCATTGGGATGGGCGATATGGCGCGGAGGCAATGATCGCGAAACCGAATTTCCACAGCCGAAGTGTTTTTTCGGAAAAATTAATAGCTGTTGAATTGCGAAAGCTCGAGGTGAAATTCAACAAAACGATATACGTGGGTATGTGTATTCTGGACATATCAAAAATTTGTTTGTACGAATTTCACCACGAGTACATGTCGCCCAAGCATGGAACAAATTGTAAAATTATATACACAGACACAGACAGCCTCATTTATCATATTCGATGCGACGATATCTATGAATCTATGAAGCACAATATCGACAGAGTCGACACCAGCGATTATCCCATCGACAATGTATATAATATGCCGCGCTTAAATAAGAAGGTTCCAGGGCTGATGAAGGACGAAAATAACGGTGCGATAATGACCGAATTCGTAGGTCTTAGAGCGAAAATGTATGCACTTCGCGTAGACGGTAAAAAAGATACGAAGAAAGCGAAAGTCGTCAAGACCAACGTCATAGCCAGAACGATAACTTTCGACGACTACGCGCAGTGCTTGGAAAGGGAGATCGAAATGGTTCGCAGACAATCGTGCATACGGTCTAAATTGCACAAAGTGTAAACCATTTCGGAATCCAAAATCGCTCTAAGTCCGCACGACGACAAGCGATATATCGTACCCGATTCGACCGACACTCTGCCCTGGGGACATTATAATATACCCTTGTGAAACAGAAACTATTGTATTTATTGTATAATATTCTTCGCACATGTATGGAAAAAAAATTATTTGCACATGTATATGTATCATTGCATTTATTGAATCATGTATTATTATTATTATTATTTTTTACAATACATTATTTTTATTTATCCAAGAATTGTGCGATTTATCAAAACCCAACCACTTGACGTACACCTTATCCCCCTTCCTACGTAAGACTTTTTCCACTAGATACACATCAGGATCGGTGACGCGTTGCAGCTATTGTTCGTAGAATCCTCCAGCAACAGGTTTTCCACAGGAATCGACGAGCGGATACGTCGCGGGATCAGTTGTTTGTACTTTGGCTATCTTAAACACCTCCGTTGTCCAATTCGGCGTATAGCCTTTATCGAAGATGGTTTTAAATTTGCTCACGCGAACAAACTCGCCCAACTTGAATCTCGCTGGAGCGACGATCTTTACGTTGTTGTACACGGTGGCTAGCAGCTTGTCGGCGATCGCAGGGGTAACATCGCAAGGACGCATCTTGATGGTTCTATGTTTTCACGCGTTATACTCTGCGAGAAGACTTGGTAGCGCATCGATCCATCTGTAGGTTCCATTGAGCGTAAACATTTTCCACATATTGTTCTTCAAAGTTCGATTGAAACGTTCCACGACGGAGGCCTTCATCACCGAATACGTCGAATAATGATTAATGTCATGCTTTGCCAATAGTTTCTGCACATCAGGGTTGTAAAATTCTTTTCCTTGATCGGTTTGCAAATTTTTCGGATATCGATCTCTAAATATCTTTGCAAACGCTTTAGTCACCTCAGCGCCACTTTTAGTCTTCAACGGCATCGCCCAGGCATACTTGCTCAGCACATCGATGACGGTGAGTATGTAGTGGTGACCTTGGTTGAATCGCGAGTAAGGACGCATTTCTACAACGTCAGCTTGCCACAGATCGTCGTATCCGTGCACTATGACGCGCCTCCGCGGGAAATGTCTTCGAGCTGGAGCGTGCAATTCCTCAACGAGTTGTCGCTTCTTGCGACCATGGTTTTCTTTACTCTTGGATGTCGATAATGGTGGCATGTTTGATCACAGAGGTGTCTTCGACACGAATGATGCGACAATTATCATGTACGTGCATTATGTGCTCCCCATCGGTGCGGGAGCAAGATCAACCGTCTCGCACGATTCTCCTTCGCAGCGCTGCTGCGGGATAGAATTCGACGCCTGCGATATCTTTTGAACGCTATTTTGCAACGTTAGCATATCTCTCCGAAACACGACCAGCTTCCTCTCTAATTCTTCATGTTGCTCTCTCAAAAGTTTAATGCTCTTTTCCATATACAGTTTATTGACAGCATCGGTGTCAGCTGTGGGTTGCGCTACCCGTCGTATCTTGCATGATTTTGCATCAAAGTCGACACCGGTCATGCAAAGAGCGTTATCTCGCATGTAATTTCGAAGCAAACCGTTCCATTTGTAGTAGTCCATTCCAGCTGTTCCACTCTTCTCGAGCGACACCCCAAATTTGTTGATCGGCATCTCGATGCATACAGTGCGCGTCATCGGCGTGCGGTTTAATTTATACAATATGACCCGCCTCGCGAAGTTCTTCCTCGATGGATGTGATTTCGTTATCAAGACCCGTGTGACCTGCCGCGCGCGATGCAATGAGCAATCTAAGTCTATCGACCAGCTCGTTGGGATCGTCCCAGTGCACGTAATCGATCTTGTTATCGTTTACCGTCATGAGTCGTGGTGTCCTGAGACCTTTCCCTGCCCTTTTAGCCGATGAACTGGGGACTAGCGGCGCAATTACATATTTGTACTTGTATCCCTTGTTGCTCAATATGCGATTGCGATCACCATGTTTTTGTTTGTGAGCGTTCGTCGCAAGCAGTATACTTTTATATTTTTGTTTATCGGCCTCGGTGTATACAGCATCATTTGGAATTTTCTTGAAAATCAGTTCATAAAGGCCGGGCGTTCCCTTGTATCTTACACCATCGATGAGTATATCATCATGCTTGTCGATATCGAAAACCTTATTCCCAAGCATCATCTTATTATCATCGGTAAAGTATACACCGTATACATAGTGTATGATCTTATCTTTATCCTCACTTAGGATTACATCTATGTATTTTTGCCCCAGCGGACCGAAATAACTGCGAAGCGCTTCTTGTCCCTCGGATGTTCGAAGTTGTTGTCTAATAGATGTTACAAATGACTCATTGGGAGAAGTTTCGAAAACGTCATCATCATAATCATCATCATCTATGGCTGAGAGCAATTGTACCGGAGGAATTATATTTATTGGCGTGATAGGGACCGGAGGCTCATTTAACGTAGTATTCTGTCGTTTCCGCTTCGATTGAACTGGTGTGGAGGTTACGAGTGACTAATCCGATGACGCGCGCGATTTCCTCTTTCTCTTCAACGCTGATGTGTTCCATTTCGGACGGATTTTTGTTTTAGGCGTTAATGTTTCATTCTTTTCATCGTCAATGCTCACTGGCGATAATGTGTCTGCCTCTGTGGTATTTTCCACTATATGTTTCAAGGGTTCGACGATAGGTTTAAAGTATCTCTCCAACGCGATATCTTCCTCCATCTTGCCAGTCTTCAAAGCCAAGTGTTTCTTGCGAATGGCTGCACTAGTTTTTGCAATTTCCTTCGCTATCCTCTCGCGATCCTTAACCTCCAGACTATCGATATCAATCATCATCGTTGTACCGCAGACGTTGCTTTCTCATCGAAGTGTTGACAGCGATTGACCATCTCACGGTATGGCAAACTCGTTAAATCCCTTTCTATAACGTCCATTGGACATCGCGCTATCCTTGTCTATTACCACGAAACCATACTCTCGTTGCCAACAATTACGACACAACGCGCAGAAATCCTCGTATGACATATCGGTGTTTACGTGATCGTTGTACACATGTTTCAAGTTGGTACCATCCTGCTTAAACAGAATCAACAGATTCGCATTGTCGCGTATAAGATGTTTGGGAATCTTTGCATACGTCTGATAGAGATAGAAGCAGTCAACGTTGGAGTGACGCACCATTGCAAAGTACTCTCGTATCGTATTTTGCTTGTCACATGCCACGTCATCAAAGACAAAAATAGAATTCGGAAGCGATTCGCTCGGTGGGATGACGTCACTGTTATTCGAAAACGTAAAGTAGCCAATTTCATCTATCGGAGTCAATAAATTCTCCAAATATTGATATTTCGGCTGTTGCAGCGACTTGGAATACACGTACACGTTCTCGAAGCGGACGCCGTGTGGGCTTTCCAACAAGCTCACCAACACGTTGGTTTTTCCACAATTCGATGGACCGCAAATGAGGCAGCGGATAGTGTTTGGTAGCATGCTACCGTGTCTACGCTTCGATTTCGGTGACATCATTTCCGATTTATCGTCAAAATTTGTCACGCGTATCCTTACAGGTTGTCGCACGAATCGCATCCTCGATGTGAACTGTGAAAACTGATTTTCGGAGCGATGACACGTCCTATTTATAATTCCGCACCGAAGCGAAAACACCTCAGTATTCAAAATGCTTCTGATCCTGTCGGATAATTGCGATATTCGAGACCTAACCTCTGAGCAGTTGAAATATATATCAAAGATTATTCTACTCCGAGAGTTTGAAAGACGCATTGATCAGTTGTGGGACAGGCTCCCCGAGCATATAAAAGCCGATTCTGAGGTGCAGCAGTGTCGTCGGTGCTTGGAACATTATAATCGCCCCTGGCAGCGAACGCATATCGACGGTCCAGCACCATTGATTAAAAACTGTGGTGAATGTCGCCAACGAGAGTGAAGAAAGGTCGTAGTTTGTTAAATCGGGCGATAAACGCGCTACCTTTCGAATTACATATTCCTGGATATCAGTTTTGTGGTCCAGGAACTCATCTGGCAAAACGCTTGGCTAGAGGGGATCAAGGTATCAATCCGTTGGACGCCGCGTGTCGCGAACACGATATTGCATATTCGCGTAGCAACGACCTCGACGAAAGGCACGCGGCAGATAACGTACTCGCTGACAAAGCGCGAAAACGCATCGTTGCGCGAGACTCGACTCTGGGTGAAAGAGGTGCTGATACTGCTGTTTGGGCAGCTATGAAGGCCAAGACGAAAATCGGAATGGGGGTGAAAACAAAATCCCGCAAAACTACTACTACGAAGAGAGCATCGAAAAAGCGGATTCTTCCGGTGGTAAAACGGGGTGGCATATTACCACTTCTCCCACTGCTAGGTGTTCTCGGATCATTAGCTGGTGGAGCGGCGGGGATAGCCAAGGTGGTAAACGATAATAAGGCGGCGCAACATCAGCTGCAGGAAATGCAGCGTCATAATCGCTCCATGGAAGGTCACGGACTTTATCTCACACCGTACAAGCGCGGACAGGGAATATCGAAACGAAAAAAAAAACGTCGAAAAGAAAATAAAAATGCCTGTGGGCATAACTACCGATGTGCAATTGGCTGAGTTGGCAAAACGTATGCATATTCCATTCTTTAGAGGTGTTTTTATGCGCAACGCGCTACCAGCTGGAGGAGTACGTCGAAACGAGAGCGGTATCATAAATTTGGACAATGTCGAGGGGTCGGGAACTCATTGGGTAGCGTATGCGAAGAGAGGATGTCGAGCTATATATTTCGATAGCTTCGGGAATCTTCGACCGCCTAAGGAATTGGTACAATATCTGAACAAAGATGCTGTGAAAATCGAATACAATCGAACGGCTTATCAGAAGTACGATCAAAGCAATTGCGGACAACTATGTCTACGCTTTCTACAAACGATCGGCACCAAATTTAAGGATTGACTTCCCACCACTCTGATTCAGTACTAATCGAGTCGTACAGCTTGGAATATGTCGCTAACGTTCACTCTAACCGGCAAGAGTAGCACCCTCGCGGTGAGCTACTTTCCACCCATAGATTTGAGCGACGATGATTACGAGCTTGGTCTAACAACCTTTGAAACTTATCATACAATACCGAACATCGACTCGAGCAACGATAAATTCTACTTCACCGCAAATTATGACGTCAGCAACAGCATCCACACCACTCCTGAATACATTACGATTCCCCACGGCTCCTACGAACTAGACGCCATTGCCAAGTATTTGAGACAGCGATTACTCGAGCGGTATCCTAAAAATGTCGGCGGCACCGATGCTAACGATGGTGATGTGTATCCTATAGTGTTGCGTCCCAACAACAATACCATGAAAAGCGAGCTGTACTGCTCGTTCACCGTAGACTTTACGAAGCGCAATAACATTGGATCGCTACTAGGATTCTCGACGAATCGGGTGTTGGAACCAGGGCGGTGGTACGAATCAGACGATCCGATTAATATCATGAACGCGAACATTATTCGCGTTGAATGCAGCGCTACCGCTGGTGCGTACAACAATGGAAAGCGCGTACATACGATACATGAATTTTCTCTGAGAGTCCCACCAAGATATAAGATATCGGAAACGCCTGCGCAGATCATTTACCTTCCAATCACCGCACGGGTCGTTACGGATCTAACGATACGGGTTGTGGATCAAGACGGACGGCTGCTCGATTTTCGAGGTGAAGAGATTACCATCAGATTGCACGTACGACGGCGACAACGATAATACGTGTGGTGTGAACGAAAGAGATGCTTGTGTTGAACGACTCCAGAAACTCGTTTCTTCCAAACCAAATTGTTTACAACAACAACAACAACAGCTCTGATCACGCTAAAAAGAAGAGACTCACTGCTGCGAACATTGCATTTTTCAAATCCTTGGGATTCACCGTGTGCAATTAAGTTGAAAAATGGCTGACATTCTAAGCATTGGAGGGAAGCCGACGTTTGATGATCGCATCGTCAAGCTCGAGACTCACACATACAACCCATATGTCAACACAACGTTTGGTTACAGCGATGAGATAAGAATACCCATACAACAGCAGGATTTATACACATTACCGTGCGAAAGTTTCCTCTACGTGGAGGGAAAATTGAAGATAAATAAACCAAACGATAAATTAACGGTGACATTGGGAAATAATTGCATGGCGTTCTTATTCGATGAGATTCGATACGAGCTGAATGGTGTGGAAATTGATCGCAACAGAAACGTTGGAATAACTAGCACGTTGAAAAACTATGTATCGCTGACATCTGGCGAAGACAAAAATATGGAGAATGCCGGATGGGGCTTGAAACGACGCGATGGGCTAAAAGTGAAAAATCATTTCAATTTTTGTATCCCACTGAAATATTGGCTGGGATTTTGCGAGGACTACAAACACATTATTATTAATGTGCGTCACGAATTGATTTTAATACGATCGCGCAACGATAACAATGTTCTAATTGGATCGCCGATGTTGGAACCAGAAATTCAATTAGTTAAAGTACAATGGCGGATGCCTCATGTGACGCTGAACGATGTTAATAAGCTATCACTGCTACATACTTTGGACAGTGGACGAAACCTGAGCATTTGTTTTCAATCGTGGGATATGTACGAGTATCCTCTCTTACAGAGCACGACCAAGCACTCATGGGCCGTGAAGGCATCTGCGCAATTGGAGAAGCCGCGTGTCATTATCCTTGCTCTACAGACTGATCGAAAGAATGATATGTCCAAAGATGCTACTATGTTCGACAAATGCAAATTAACCAATGTAAAAGCTTTTCTCAACTCGGATTTTCACCCATATGATGACATGCAGGTGGACTTTGACATGGATAAGCATGCCATCTTGTTTCACATGTATACACAATTCCGTAAATCATATTACAACTGTAACGACGGATTATTCACCGTGGCCGAATTTTTAGAATTTGGTCCCTTCGTGGTGATTGATTGCTCGCGACAAAATGAGTCGGTTAAAAGCGGCACCGTGGATGTGCGCATAGAATTCGAGTGTAAAGAGAACGTACCGGCAAATACTACGGCCTATTGTCTGATTCTGCACGATCGGGTGGTTGAATACAATCCGCTGACAAACGTGGTGCGCAAAATGAATTAAATTGCCTGCCCTCTCCTGTGTCAAATTCGTACCAAAAGAAAATTTCATCGTGAAAATCGAGATGCTTTACGAGAAAGAATGCATTCCCCCATCTGTCTTGGAAGCGAGCGGGTCTCTAAATTGTATCGATAATGTCTACGCCAACATTTGTTGACATGCAAGGGTTCATCGTCGATGGAAGATTTGTCGTCAAGGAAGTGGCTGTTCTGCGAAAGGGAACAATTCTCTCGCATTATATTTTTCGGAGTTCGATGCCGCAATATCTTCTTACGAAATCTGATAAATCAAGCATCCGGTGGTTGACGGCGAAACATCATGGGCTATGCTGGGACGATGGAGAAGTTCCATACAGTATGGCTAAACAGCTAATTACGAAAGCTGTAGCTGATGCGATCGATGAAGAAGATGACACGTGCCATGTCGTGTACGTTAAAGGACTGCAGAAACGCGAATGGCTTGTGGATTTCCTCGATGAAAGTACGAGAGCGGATGTGATCATCGAGACGCTGGACATTGACTACGAGGATATACAATCTCTAAATAAGCTAAATGTAGTTGATACTCTGCGATGTGACAGACACGCAAAGCACTGTGCCTTACAAAATGTATTTAAAATATTCAACTGGTGGACTAAACGCCACAGAGAAATTCATAAATAAATATAATCATTTTTTGAATGCGTATAATTTTCTTCACCCTCCCTAAACCAACTTCCTAAATATGATGTATGCTAGATTAAGACGATGGTTGCAATTATTGAGAAATGGTTCGATGCACGGTCCAAGACGTTCGCTTCACGTTTGATGTACGTATCAAACCGTTCGATTCATGTTCGATGAACGGCCGAAGACGTTCGATTCACGTTCGATGTACGTTTCAAGCCGTTCGATTCACGTTCGATGTACGTTTCAAGCCGTTCGATTCACGTTCGATGCATGATCCAAGACGTTCGATACCCGTCCAACACCTGTTCAATAACTGATGGATATGCGATTAAAGTGGTGTAATCTAGTCGAATGATGTGTCAAAGAAGAAAGAAGATGCGTGTGAATAAGGAGAGGATGGTCAGCGAAGAAGAAGATGCGTGTGAAAAAGGTGAGGATGGTTAATGAAGAAGAAGATAAGGACACGGGGGAGGAGGATGGTCAGCGAAAATAAAGGTGGAGAACAACAACATCTTACTTTTGCAAAGCTACGCACTTCTCGATTTCAAGATGAGAGGGGGTTTTAACATGCGAGACCCAGGAGATGCAGCGAGACCAGTTGCATTCAAATCGTGGTTGACAGCAGTCAAATTTCTATATAAAGTGACAATGGGATTATTCCGTATTGCGCCGGAGTAAGACCCCCAGGTATGTACATATAAATATTTTATCATTTTACCGCGGTTAACTTTTTTTTAAACCAAGTGCTATTAAAATCAGACATTCGTGTCAGTATTAAATCGTGGGTTTTCTATTTTTCCAGAACTCCCAATCACCGCCACCGTCGCCTCCCCCGCCGCCGTCGCCCACCTGGTCGTCAGATTGGGGGTCCCCGCAGCCGTCGCCGCCGCCATCACCGCCGCTGGTGCCTTCGCCGCCACCGCCGCCGCCTTCGCCGCCATCACCATCGCCATCGCCTTCGCCGCCCTCGCCGCCCTCGCCGCCCTCACCGCCTTCGCCGCCCTCGCCGCCCTCACCGCCTTCGCCGCCGCCGCCTATAGTGGTATGTAATACTTTGCATTGTTTTGTGTGTTTTCATGTTTATTATGTTTAATGCACCCATATTATATCGATGTTTGCGTCTATGTTATAGGACATACCGCTACACATCATTCGGGATTGGCTGGCGGATATGGAGGCACGTGCCCACCAAATTGCACCCCGAGGGGTGCAGGTGCGGCGGGTGGTGCCCGTGATCGGTCCCGTGGAGGCTGCCCGGCTGCGGCGGTATGACCCCCATCATGGGATCAGGTGGGCACCATACGGGATGCCGCGCCCCCCCCCCCTATCGCCCTCTTCGCCACCACCCCCCTCACCACCGCCGCAATAATTTTTTTAATTTTTAAAAAAATAAATGTCTTAAACCTATATCGTTTCCCCATTTTATTCACCCATCACCCTCCTCACCTTATAATTTTAAGATTTTCTGATAAATTATTGGTTTGGAAAAAATTTTTGTTGGTGGGTCCGGTCTAAAAAGTTCTCGAAGGGGTGTGGGTGGGGTTCGAAAAAGTTTTCGGGGGTCAATGCCTCCCTATGAAAAATTTCCGACGGTGGGTCAGGTCTGGAGAGGCCTCCGCAGCGGCTCGGCCCGGACTGATCCCCCCTCTATCGTCGCAGCTTCCCCCACTCCGCGGCGCGTGCGCGCGCAATCGGTCTTCCTCCCCCGCAGGCCCCGCGCCACGGTTTCCCTCCGCCCCGCTCCCCCGCGCGCCCTCACTTTCCCCACCGCCCCGCGCCGGTTGGGAGTCGGGGAGGGGGGGAAATGGCCTTCAAACTCAAATTTGCGTTAGAACTCTTATAGTATTACTACTCAGATACGAACCTTCCGGGTTTATACAAATGGTAATTCCTGATAGAAACTGATAAATTTTGGACCTGAAAAATTCCGTTTGATGCATCGATCTGGATATCCGCATTGAACCAGATTCTTTTTTGCACTGCCAAAAATCACTGCTTGAAAATCCAGGTAGTGCCGAATTGAACCAGATAGATCCAGTTCAAAATTCAATGCGGTTCTAACTGGCAGTTGCAGCAGGGAAGCAGCCGTCGGAACACGCAGTAAACAGCTGTACGGGTTGACCTTGCTGGGTCCGATTCATCTTATCACCGTCGTTGGTTCACGGACGAGAGGACGCCTCACAGTGGGACGACGCGTGCAAATATCCGGACATTGGCGAAAATATTATGTACCTTTTTTTATTGATATAATTATATGAGCTTTATCTGTGAGTGCAAATGGGTACGAAATGATGAAAAAAGAAACTTTTTAAACATTTTAAATCCCAAATTTTTAACAGTAAATACGTTCACTTCTGGCTGTCATATGAATGTAAATAATTAGTATTAGAATAATGAAAACAATAGTATTTATCTTCGATATCTGTTTTTTGACAGGTTATTAATTCGAGATCAAGAAAAAATGACAAGAATAAAATTGTTTATGTGTGTAATATTTATGCCAATTTTGATAAAGATATGATAGGTCACATACAAGAAGTTTGAATGCCCAGCAATGTATACGTTTCGTCCCACTGTCTGTTTTACCTTCCTTTATCATATTCATTTTTGCAGCAAATATTACTTCATCTCCCGAAACCCTTTATATTTACACCGAAAACCAGACAAAACTATTTTAAAATTTGCTAAATTTTCAAAGTCTCATAACTTTGCTAAAATTGATCCAAAGTTGATGAAACAAAACCATTTTAAAGTTTGTATTGTTTGAACTTTGTACTGTTCGAATTGTTGAATCACATTTATCAAAATGGGTGTTTAGGGGGTAAAACCCAGCCTCAAAGAAGAATGTGACAAACTGCAAAAATTTGTTGAGATTTATCAAATGCTGGAGACTGCAAAAATATTTTGTACAATTTTTATGTTCACGGCCGGAGAGTATAATCATTTACCTTTAAAATAAGTTAAACTTCGTCAAAATAGGATGTTCTTTAACAAAGATACGGTCATGTCCAGAGTTGTCTACGTTTCGTCCCACTGTGCGGCGTCCACTGTAGGAATTTTTCTCTATGAGCAGGATGCCAGGTAGCGAATAATATAATACATTCGCCACAAGACTAGGTCCTTGGCTATCTTCTGCTCTTTTTGGGGTGCATGCACTCACCCGGGACCACCAGGGACGCTCTGGTGGCCGGGGACGGCTCTGCATAAAATCGCATGCCAGTCCCCATGCGAATTCGGGTACACCGGGAACGCAATCGTCCGTACTGGGGTTAGAAGAACCACCAGCCCCTGGTGGGAAGCGGGAAAGACAAATAAGAACGCAGACGCCCTCAGTAGAATGTTCGCGATTACGCGAGGGACGAAGCGACAGCTCAACACAGAAACACTAGCCGCCGCCAGTGAAAGCGCCAATGAAGAAGACGAATCAGAAGAAGAAAAGAGATCAGCAGAAGGAAAGAGACCAGAAGAAAAAAAGAGCGATACAACATATACGGAGGACGATAAAAATCGAATACTGCGCGAATTTCATGACACTCCCTTAGGTGGACATTTAGGAGTAAAACGGGCCCTGGAACGTATAAAATGAAACCATTCGTGGTCAGGAATGCGCCAAGACGTTGAAAAGTACATCTCCAGATGCGAAAAATGTCAGAAAAATAAATTAACGAGAATAACCAAAGCTCCCATGGTAATTACAGACACTCCCACGGAACCATTCGAAAAATGTGCACTGGACATAGTAGGACCTTTACCCGAGACAAGCAGACGAAACAAATACATATTAACCTTCCAAGATCTATTAACCAAATTCAGTAAAGCCATACCCCTCGAGAATCAAGAAGCGAACACTGTAGCTAAGGAATTCGTCACTAAGATAATTTGTGAATACGGTATACCACAACGAGTGCTAACCGATCAAGGAACCAATTTCTTAAGTCAAGTATTCAAAAACGTTTGCAAATTGCTCAAGATCGAAAAAAATCAAACCACGGCCTATCACCCACAATCAAACAGAGCTCTAGAAAGAAGCCATCGTACACTAGCCGAGTACTTAAAGAACTTTATCGCGGAAGACCAGACTGATTGGGATGAATGGTTACCGTACGCGATGTTTACTTACAATACTACACCCCGCACACGTCTACTAGTTACACGCCCTACGAACTCGTTTTCGGGAGACAAGCTACCCTGCCGACCTCACTAAATCAGGCACCGCAACTAACATATACCTACGACAAATACGCCGAACAATTACGCGAAAGACTACGGTCAACAAATAGCATAGCGCGCGAAACAATAGGAATCAATAAAGATAAATCAAAAAAGCAATACGATAAAAAGACAACTAACAAATCCTTCAAAATTGGGGACCAAGTGCTTCTGCACGACGAGACTTTGAGACGCGGACGATCAAAGAAATTTACACCCGCTTGGATAGGCCCGTATACGATTCAAAACACACATGACAATAATAACTATACTATTGTGGCAGTTTCGTCTCTGCCACCATGTTCTTTCTCGGCGGCATTTTTCTTTTCCTATGTTTCTAACTTTCACTTTTCTAAATTCTGTTATCGTTAGCAACTTCCTGTCTATTCTTCTACTGTTCGTTTCTCTAGGGTTTCGCCTGGGCCTGGGGTTCGTTGAGAACATGTGGCGACCAGGCCCGCGCGAGCCCAAGCGAAGTCGCTTCTCCCGTAGCTTTCTCTTTTACCTTTATCTTGGCTTGTCTGCAGTTTTCTATCTACCTCTTTTTCTATTTCTTTCCTTCGTTTCTTCCACCCCCGGTTAAGGGGACGGTTGGTGAAGGGAGTCAGTTGGTGTCGAGCAGTTCCTACGAGTAAATGCCGTTGTCCCATCACGAGCTTTCGTTGAACGTTGCGATCCCTAGAGTTAAATAAATTGAGTGTGGTTTAACGGAGTTCATTTATTTTATTACCTTCCACCTCACTATAAATAAAGGACGACGAACGCTTCGCGTACACGCAAATCAACTTAAACACTTCATAGAATAGGACAGGAATAGGACGAAATGAAGGAAATAAAAACTTACTCTAAGCATGACAGAGGTGTAGGGTGAAAAGAACGAATAGAAATATATTTTTTTTGTCATATAATATTAAAGTATTAAGGCATGAGTTCGAACTAGCTCGGGCTCGAACTCGTCGTCCGACGAGTCAGGAAGACTCCACGAAACGCGGGAAGAGGCGGCCCCTATAAAACTATCCCCGTGGCGTGCTGGAACAATAAACAGACACGAAAGAATTAAAATAGGGTATACGACCAGGGACGAACAACACCGAAATACAAAAGCACTAGAAAACTCACCAAACAAGCCCCGTACCCACCATGAGTCCTCAAAGACCATCCACAACTCATTTTTCCTAAATTAAAGTCGCCGATCTGCCCGATATTCGCACACAACGCGGCGATAGCAAATGCTGATGAAACTCGGCGGGGACGGATGTTCCAAGCTCTAAAAAAGAAAGGAAACACGAACTTCACACCCCACGCACATCGCAAAGATACACAACAGCCAGTACCCACTAGGATAAACGAATCGTTCTACGCGTACATAGAATCCCTCGACTCCTGCGTAGTACTTGACACCTCGGTGCAAGATTACATACAGTTAAGCGAACAGGACGTATCGAAATGTAAAACTATAAACCAGCGCTGCACAAGAAGCTGTTTTCGGCGCCTAGCGGCGAGCAACCCACCTTTTCTGTTGCTAAGGTTAGAATCGGTGAGGAGACCTGCAGTAGTGTATGTGCGTGATCGTAGGCTCGTAGCATAGGTATATATGACTGGGTTCCTTGTGGGGCCCCAGTGCAGTACAGGTCCCGTAATAAAATTCGGGTTATTTATTTGTATATTGTTACGTGTACAAATTTATTAGTTATGTAATTTTCTTCTTGTAAATATCGCTAAATGTAATGGCGAGCACCAAATGTGTGTACATATGTATATATTTATTTATATATAACTTTCCGACTTATAAATGATATATATCCTTAATTAAAATTTGGTTTTCGTTGAGTCAGAGTCATTTATTTGTATAGTATTAACTTTCTATACAGTCAACCCTCCTATAACGCGATTAATTCGTACCGCGTTATATGGAAACCGTGTTATAAGAAACTTAGAATTACATAGCACAAATCATATTAATTCGTACCGCGTTATATAGAGACTGTGTACCGTGTTATATGGAAACCGCGTTTTAAGAAATTCATAATTAGTAGAAACCAGATTAATTCGTACCGCGTTATATGGAAACCGCGTTATGAGAAAACCGCATTATAGGAGAGTTTACTCTATAAAAGGCAATAAATATATATATGGTTACATATTTCAAAACTAAAGGTGCGTCTACACGACGACACTTTTATGTCTAGATCAAGTATATACGACACTCAAAAAAAGTTCCGGAAGATTGGAAACTGCTTAGAGTCCGCGACACTAAATTCGACCTGTCGTTGCGGGAGTTGCAGCTACAGCTATACTAGAAGTCATGTTAGAAGGAATTTGCAGACCGACGAGTTTAGACCGGTTCTGCGCATGTTGGCGCTGATTGGTGCCGAAACAAGCTCCTATTGGCTATATCCCAAACGAACGCTTCCTCGGAGCCAATGAGCTCATTCTACATGCGCGAAATAAGTTCCTCCTAACACGACTTCGAGTATAGACTGATAACACTGCAACTAGCCCTAGCTAGACATAAAAGACACTTGATCTAGACACAAAAGTGTCGTCGTGTAGACGCACCTTTAGTTTTGATAAAAAATAGCAATGCTGCATCATTTCGGCAATGGCAGGGGAATTCCCTGGCAAATGAAATTGAAAAATGGTGATGTACATGCATAAAATCAGGGGAATTGGCTATTAATTTCAACCATAAAAGTGAATTAGAAAAATTCATGCTATAGGGAGACTGCTTAAGCCAATTAAGTTGTATTACTATAAAGAAACCGTGTTATAAGAGTACCGCGTTATATGGAAACCACGTTATGAGAGTACCGCGTTATAGGAGGACTGTCGCAATTTTTGCTCCGCGTTATATGGAAACCGCGTTATGAAAGTACCGCGTTATAGGAGGGTTGACTGTAGTATATTGCGTGACAAGGGACAGAAGTAAGCGATTCCGACGAACGTAAAGTTTTTCGTTCACGCGAGGCGAAATCGCTTCTCTCCCGTGTCACGCATTATAATTTTTTCAACACCTGCATGAAAGGTGTGTTTTTGAAAGCCTGCTCAGCGATTCGCAAAAAATATGCATGTTCGATTGCTTTTTTATTCTGTCAAAATTAATAAATACGTGTATTTATTTTCCAACAAATCGATAACGATTAATCGAACAACTGCATCTTCATACCATAGGGTAACGTCAAACTCCAGTTTCTTTGGGAGGAAAGTAAGAAATTGCGAATACGCATGCGCGTAAAGTCTTTTTCCCTTGGGAGTGTTACGTGTTGTAGCAGGGATTTCGAAGTCCAGATGCAGATGGGTTCGCTGCCCGTGGAGCGCTAATGCGCTCTGCTCACGTTCGCCCTTGGTGTCGGCCTCCAGCTTCTTCCAGTGATAATTAGGATGTATAATTTGAGTCAGAACTATTCCGTTTATAACTTGGTATTGCGTTTATATATATATTTCAAAGTACGACAAATTAAAGAATACGTCTAATCGACTTGGTCGTTGATCAACGAGTGAGTGTACAAGGATGTCGTCGTTCAGAAGAAGGATGTAACATGCTTTTTGGTAATAAAGATATCCAATTACACAAATGGTTTCTTAACGAATTATTTTTCAATTTATTTGATTGGTTCTTAGTTTATCAAGAACGAGCGTTTCACGTGGTATCGGTGATTTAGAATCGAAGCAACCGAAATCAATATTAAATCAATATTATTTAACGAGCGTCTCTAAGTAGTATTCATTGGAATGACTTGTTCATGGTTTCAGTTGCTTCATTTAACAATTTGAATTTGGCGCGTCTAAACTTGGTTATGTAGAGCCTTCTAACATTAAGCTCTTTCTACATGTTACCACGCAGTACCGTAACAGGAGATAGACTTTACGCGAATACGTCTGAAATTAGTCATTTTGCTTCCGCTCAACAGGTGTAAAAAAACACACATTTTCATGCAGGCCCCACAAGGAACCCCGTCATTTATTCCTATGCTACGAGCCTACGAACACGCACATACACTACTGCAGTTCTCCTCACCGATTCTAACCTTAGCAATAGGAAAGGTGGGTTGCTCGCCGCTAGGCGCCGAAAACAGCTCCTTGTGCAGCGCTGCTATAAACGATCTATATCTCTGCACATCTAACCGCCCGATATTCAAAGCGATACCATACGGACCCTGCGAAGTACAGTTTTACACCAAGTTAACAAAAAAAAACCGAATAATTGTAAAATACGAATCATGACTTTGAACCATACAATCCTAATAGAATTACAACAACCAGGCGCATGGATTTATATCACACCAAAACCGATACAATTAGCAGCAACTTGCGACGATAAAGGCACAAACATGAATAATATTAAGGACTCTGGTATAATAACGATAAGAAATAAATGTATTATCACTACGGCCGAATTTACGATAGAAACCGGAAAACAATACGGTATAGAAAAAAACATGGAACTACTTACCTGGTCACAATTTATCACTAGACGAAATCACACTGCCACAGACCACTGTAAACTCATATCATAACACAAATTTCGAACTAAAAAGGATAATCAAACACCCAGAAGAATTGAATAAAGTTAGCAAAAAATTAGACGACTTACAAAATGACGTAGAAAAACCCGAGATTATACCAACCGAGTATCACTACAGCTTCTTTACGCTATCCTCAATAACGGGATTCATAACAATTACACTATGTATCATTACACTCTACAAATGTATTGTACTGTCACGTCCCGGGTGAAGGTCTTAGGGGGCAATGACTGCACGCTGAGGGTAGAAGGAATTTAGGCGAGGATCTTGAATCCTACACGCTGAGGGTAGAGGGAATTTAGGCGAGGATCTTGAATCCTACACACTGAAGGTAAAAGGAGGTTAGGCGTGAATGTTAAATCCAACACACTGACCGTATTAGGAGGTTTAGGCATGAATATTAAATCCAACACACTGAAGGTAAAAGGAGGTTAGGCGTGAATGTTAAATCCAACACACTGATCGTATTAGGAGGTTTAGGCGTGAATGTTAAATCCAACACACTGAGGGTAAAAGGAATTTAGGCGAGGATCTTGAATCCTACACGCTGATCGACCATGGAAGGTTTAATGAACTGGGTTGTATCGGGGAGACACCCGTTAGAGCACTTGTTTTGGTTTGCCTTGGTAATCGGATTTACCGTTGCATTATTGTAAAAGACACACGTAATAACTTCGCGAAATTCGACTATTCATACGGTTAAGCGAAACCTATACGAAAGTAAGTTAGTAAACACCGTGATGCTTTCCGCGGTCGTTGCCCGTAATCAGCTGTTCCGGCAGCCTGTTTGGATTTAGGGATCTTCGTAGCCGAAGGATTGACACAATAATTCGAAACGTGATTTAAAGTAAAACTGTTTATTCACTTTGTAGCTTTTTGGTAATATGCCATGCACTGTTATTGTGATGGTTGTTAGGTTTTATAATAACGGGTTGGCGATGAACATAACATTTATATAGCGTTTATGAGTTATAGGATATGAGTATGAACATGAAATACAATATATGTTAATAAGCTAGAATGATTTAAGCAATAAGCGTCAATAAGACAATATAATACGATCGCAATGAGCATTAAGAATAGCAATACAATATAATATGAGCACAATAAGCCTTGCGATACGAAATAATATGAAACAATAAGAATATGAATAATTGATATAGATGATGGTGATATACAGTGGTATTAATGGTAATTATAATCTCTTACAATGTTTGATGATTGAAGATGATTGATTTTAGTTTAAATGATACTTTGTCGAGCGAGACCTTTCCTTTCTGGGTTTTCGTTGAAAGAGCGACCTTTCGCCGACGCACAGTGGAACGACGTAAGGACAATAACTGGACATGGCAATTACTTCCAAACGGTTTGGATTTTCATTGTAAAAATTTGCACACATTCAATTCATGTTAAGTAGAATAACACAAAATCGAAAAATAGGCAAATTTTCGGTGGTTAATTCCCCCCCCCCCCCCCCCATTGAATGAATTATTACGTATAACTTATAGTGACGATTCATTATTAAATATAACAATTTTATTAAAAATATCAACAGAAAAATATACATTTAAATATTAATTATGTATTAATGTTCATTAGAGATTCCTCTTCTTCTACATTTACATCAACATCTGTTTCGGCTAAAAGTTCTATTGCTTCCTGAAGTAATGCTTGTTTTGTAGTTTTAACTAATGGAGGTCGGAGAGATGATATTAATGGATCATGCGTTCGTCGATATACGCGTGTCGCGACGATCGAGCATTTCTGCTAGCTGAGGTTAAATACGTATGAACTGAAATGTTTACATTAGATTTATTTTATTAATCGCAGCTAGTAGCAGGTAATTTTACTACAGTTCAAAACCTTACTATTAAAGGATTAAATTAAGGTATTTTAGACCTTGGGCGACTTTGAGCAAAACTTTAAATCACTAGTTGAATTATTATAGTACCGAGTGCAACACACTTTTATTTAATACAGTTGTTTATTGATGAAATCCAAGTTAATTCCGAATGTTTTTTGTACAAAATCATTAATAATAAGATACTCAGTAATATGTAAATTATTGAGAACTTATGAAGTAATAGGATGTAGGCAATAATGGTTTAAAGTGGTGAAAGACAAAAAGATTGAAATTTTCATATAGGTCAGATTCATATACAATTAAATCAAACTTAATGTGAATATAAAGTTTATTTCTTTGTGTTTTCTAATGCTACGAACACTTAATAAAGATTTAATGAAGCTATAGAACCGAATTTTGACACTTCAAATTTTGGCCGATGTCCAAATAAATAGGGCATTCTCGTTCCACTGTGCGCCTGACCGAGCTGACGACATGTGGTTGCGAGCAGCCTTGTGAGTAACAAAATAGCGCAAACGTACATATTGTAAACCAGAATCCTATAGAAATTTAGAAACGGCATTTGCATGACTATAGAAGACGAACACGCGAATCAATTTAAACTCCCGGGTCAAAGAAGCTTATCACGATCATTCGAGTCGTTTTTCGATAAAAAAACTAATATTGGTACGATAGGAACTAGACCTTCTACCTTCTATAGCAGCGCTGCACAAGGAGCTGTTTTCGGCGCCTAGCGGCGAGCAACCCGCCTTTCCTATTGCTAAGGTTAGAATCGGTGAGGAGAACTGCAATAGTGTATGTGCGTGTTCGTAGGCTCGTAGCATAGGGATATATGACTGGGTTCCTTGTGGGGCCTGCATGAAAATGTGTGTTTTTTACGCCTGCTGAGCGGGAGCAAAAGGACTAATTTCAGACGTATTCGCGTAAAGTCTATCTCCCAAGGGAAAAAAACTTTACACGCACGAGTATTCTCCATTTCTGACTTTCCTCCCAAAGAAACTGGAGTTTGACGTTACCCTATGGTATGAAGATGCAGTTGTTCGACTAATCGTTATCGATTTGTTGGAAAATAAATACACGTATTTATTAATTTTGACAGAATAAAAAAGCAATCGAACATGCATATTTTTTGCGAATCGCTGAGCAGGCTTTCAAAAACACACCTGCATGAAAGGTGTATATCATTTAAGGATATATATCATTTTAAAGTTGGAAAGTTATATATAAATAAATATATACATATGTACACACATTTGGTGCTCGTCATTACATTTAGCGATATTTACAAGAAGCAAATTACATAACTAATAAATTTGTACACGTAACAATATACAAATAAATGCAGGGATCGAAAAAGTTCTCGGACCCTCGTTTTTTAAAAATTCTGTTAGAACTTATTTGTTTCGATTCGGAAAATATATGTTTCTGTGGAATTTTTAATGAAACAAATGCTACCTTCAGGAACTTCTTTAAAAAGTGTTCTCATGGAACAGATATTTTAGAACCTATATAATAAAAGTTCCATGGAAAAAAAGTTACATTAGAACATTTATTAAAAAAGTTTTCAAAAGATAAAGAAAAGTACTCAACTATTAGGTACAAGTTCTAATATAATATATAATATATAATATAATATAATAAACGTTCTAATATAACTTGTTTTCATGGAACTTTTATTATAACGATTCTAAAACATCTACGTAGGTAAGTATTACATATAAATAACACATTTAAAATATCAATTTAACTGTATGAATTATTTAATATTCTTGTAGTACTATCCATTGAATAGTATTTAGTGTTTGTTACAACGATTGAGAACTATTTTAATATCGTTAAACAAAATATCTGTTCCTGTTATACAGAAATTTTTTATTCTTATATTTTATAAGTTACATTCCAACTAGAATTTTTATTTTCAAGAACTTTTATTTTATCAGTTCTTCTGAGAACTTATAATGTGAGAACATTTTTAAAAAAGTTCCGCGGCATTTGTTTTAAATAGAACCTATTGAAAAGTGTCAGAACTTTTTCGATCCCTGAATAAATGACCCGAATTTTATTACGGGACCTGTTCTGCACTGGGGCCCCACAAAGAACCCAGTCATATATACCTATGCTACGAGCCTACGAACACGCACATACACTACTGCAGTTCTCCTCACCGATTCTAACCTTAGCAACAGGAAAGGAGGGTTGCTCGCCGCTAGGCGCCGAAAACAGCTCCTTGTGCAGCGCTGTTCTATAGACCATCCAAGACCGTCTCGACGAACACTTCGACCGTCACCGTTGCGACTAAGCACTAGAAAAAACGACGATTCAAGTACCGAATCATCCCCAGAAAACTTTGTAACGCCAAATTGGGAATATCCGATTGTACTAGCGGACTTTAGTTTGTTGGGCAGAGAAGAAACGGAAAAACGAGAAATGTCGCTAAATGAGGGAAATACCCTCGCGGTACCGCCGTCAGACGCGAAAAGATTATCTACCGCGCTATCGTTAGTCGATAAATTATTAAGAAAATCGTCGGACGAGCTTGCAGAATTTTGAAGTCATATACAAGCGCCGGGGAGTTTGTTCCCGCGAATGAATTGCCGCGATTCTTGAAAACAGTGATAGGTACAAAAATTAAAGGCAAAGCAGCCAAGGTACTAGTGTACAAAGAAGTAGATACTTTCGATAAATTAAAGGACATCCTAACTTCCTTATTCGTAGACAAAAGGTCCATAGGAGCAGTTGGGGCAGAATTTCATGCCTGTCATCAACGACAAGGCGAAAGTGTAAAATTATTCGCGTGTAGAGTAGAAGAATTAACTGGAGAACTATCTGAATTATCGGTAAAACCAGGGAACAGTGATGAAGTAAATAACGCGTTAACAGAATCAGTGCAAGAACGTGCCCTAGATGTTTTCACCTTTGTAACGTTCCGCTACGAACCGCCCTACATTTTTTCAATACTTCCTATACTAATTATTAATTTCACCATTTATTCTATTCCTTATTTTAACTAGCATTAAGAATACTGTAAACATTCACGAGCGACCTCCCATACCGCGGAAAAACAACGAATCTAGTAACGCGCAACGCATGCGCATACCCGCATATTCAAACAAGCAGACTCAGTGCCGCGCGTGAGACAAGGACGCATGCGCACACCGTACGGCAAACCGGACGCCGAATAAACCAAGCGTAGTCCGCGAGTGGCGCGAACCGGATGCTAATTATCATTGGCGCGCAATATTCGCACAGCCAGCGATTGGCGGGCTGAGTACGCCGAACTAGTATAAATACCGGGTCGCCGGCAGCAGCAAGCAGACTTGGTTCTACTACCAAACCACCAAGCAGTAGGCCGCTTTAACTAGCCCCTCAGTCTTGCAACGAGTATTCTTTAACTTCGTCCTTTCCGAGGCCGCTTTCGCTAGCCCCACAACCTCCAGTCCGAGGCCGCTTTAACTAGCCCCTCACACCGTTCCGAGGCCGCTTTAACTAGCCCCTCAATCCTTCGAGGCCGCTTTCGCTAGCCCCTCAAAATCCTTCGAGGCCGCTTTCGCTAGCCCCTCAAATATCCTTCACGTGTCACTTTCGCTAAAGCCTTCTAATTCTAAAGCGTGGGCCAGCTAATAGGCACCAGAAGAATCTACAAATCTGAAGGAAGAAATCCTCTCACTATATCATCGACTTAGCGTCGTAATCAAACTCATTAAATCGACAAATAGTCGCTCTCTGTATCATCGACATAGCGTCGTAATCAAATTCAATTACTAAATCGACAAATAGTCACTCTCTGTATTACCGACTCAGCGTCGTATCAATAAATCTATATTGATAATTACCGACCTAGGGTTAAGTCCTAAATAATAACTTCAAAAAAGTAAAAAAATACGCCAAGTACATGAAAAATCAAATAATCACAAAAAAAAATAATAATCCCCGAAAAATCAAATAAATCACAAAAAAAAATAGAAGACAATAATAAAAATCACAAAAAATAGAAGATAATATAATAATTACAAAATTAAAAAAAGTTGTGAAATCAAAATGAGCTGCCAGTACATAAAGATGCTTTCCAACTGCGCTTTAGATGACACAACTACATATGCACAGCTAAAATTCCATTACTCATAATGGCTATTTATACAAAGAAAAAATGTATTAAATAATAATATGCAGATATATTTTTATACAAATAAATATTTTAATACGAATAAATATTTGATTCAAAATACTTGGCGCTGCGCCCCGAATTGGTGTTGCTAAACTCAATAAATATGTATAAATTGCATTAATCCTTTTCTTTCTTTCTTGTACGTGTATGCGTGTGTGCGTGCGTGTGCATATGCTACGTATGGCATTAGAATTAAATATATGTAGAATAAATCTGACTGCGTTTCTAATATGTGTATGTATATGTTTTTTATATTGTAATGGAGTTGCAAATTATTAATACTAAGGTAATTAACATTTTTTCGGTTGCGCAGCGCCAAGTATTTTGAATCAAATATTTATTCGTATTAAAATATTTATTTGTATAAAAATATATCTGCATATTATTATTTAATACATTTTTTCTTTGTATAAATAGCCATTATGAATAATGGAATTTTAGCTGTGCATATGTAGTTGTGTCATCTAAAGCGCAGTTGGAAAGCATCTTTATGTACTGGCAGCTCATTTTGATTTCACAACTTTTTTTAATTTTGTAATTATTATATTATCTTCTATTTTTTGTGATTTTTATTATTGTCTTCTATTTTTTTTGTGATTTATTTGATTTTTCGGGGATTATTATTTTTTTTGTGATTATTTGATTTTTCATGTACTTGGCGTATTTTTTTACTTTTTTGAAGTTATTTTTATGGGGATCTCATTTCTTTTTACAAAGATAACTTGCGTAGGGACTGACTTTAGATAATTTTTAATATTATAAATTACGAATTATCACGCGACAGAATTAAGGATAAATTCTAGATACAATTTTTTGTGATTATTATTGTCTTCTATTTTTGTGATTATTTGATTTTTCATGTACTTGGCGTATTTTTTTACTTTTTTGAAGTTATTTTTATGGGGATCTCATTTCTTTTTACAAAGATAACTTGCGTAGGGACTGACTTTAGATAATTTTTAATATTATAAATTACGAATTATCACGCGACAGAATTAAGGATAAATTCTAGATACAATTTTTTGTGATTATTATTGTCTTCTATTTTTGTGATTAATTTGATTTTTCATGTACTTGGCGTATTTTTTTACTTTTTTGAAGTTTTTTTTATGGGGATCTCACTTCTTTTTACAAAGACAATTTGCATAGGGACTGACTTTAGATAATTTTTAATATTATAAATTTCGAATTATCACGCGACAGAATTAAGGATAAATTCTATATTCTACGTAAGTTTAACAACTACGAACAGAAACCATGTGCACCGGATTGCCAATCTATATGTATTATATTATATGTATAGTACTTTGTGTACAATACATGGTGCACGAAGCAGCTTATGTCGCTGAAAGCAGCCTTTGGCGCTGGACGTATTTAACATTGAAGTGTATTAACAAACACAATTAACACCTTTCGAAGAAAAATATGTATGCATTTTTAGCATTTCGTGGCCAAGCTTGTTTTTCGACTCGTAAATTATCAACGGATACCCACGTTGTGCCCTTACCCCTTACCATACTCGTGTAATGACCATCGGCATTACTTTTACCATGGTGGATAATCGCTGCCTTAAGTTTATAACAGTGATCTACCAATTGTATTTTAGTAGTAGGCATTGCTTTGACGTAGAAATTTTCCACTTTCGTTGTTGTTCCACTACTATCGTGATCGAACAAATGTAATTTTGCAATAAGAATTTGTTTGGAAGCAGTTATATCGATTTTCTTCATTGTGTTTGAATTATCACAATTATTGCAGGTATCTTTCAAATTTTTCCATCCTGTGAAATTGTATTTTATTATATCTTGAAATTCGAATGGTTTATTTTTTAACATCTTGGGTAGTGCAAGATGTACCACACAATTTGTACTGATAGTAGTACTTGTGTAATTACAACCTAAACATCTTAATACCGTTGTAATTTCGTGTTGTACTGCATTCTTAATAAGAATCTCCTGATCACAAAGAGAGGTAATAAACTCAGCTGCGTCATGTAGCTGATTGTTAGCGTATTTTTCTCCTGCAAATTGCTGTAATGATATTATATTTGGATTTTGATTCGATTTATATTGGTCCATAAAGACTTTTATAATATGATGATCATCTTTTTCAATCGAAAATAAGTTTTCTCTTATGGATGAACAATATAACATACATTGGATTGTGGCATTCGCATAACAAGACACACCATCAGAATTCGGGAGACCTCTTACGTAGTATTGCATGGTATCCACGATGTGATCATCAGTATTCTGACATTCGGATACATTATAATTAGGTACTGGCCAAACAGCATCACGAACTTTGAGAACGCGGTTTTTAGAAATTGAAATAGTCATAAGATCAGGTCTATACTTTTTTCGCAATCTATTATACTCTATTATAGCCGATTCTTGTGCCTTTACGGAAGATGGATCATAATTGATAAGATGCAGTCCTTGTAATGTGGTCACCCAAGAAAGAGCAACGTAAATTTGTCCGCAAGTAAATATTGAATTACCTGCTTCTATGACAGCATTCTCCAAGCTTAGTCCTTGACTTTTGTGAATAGTAATACCATAGCTGAGGCAAATCGGAAATTGTTTTCTAATAACGAACGCTCTATCCATTACTTCAAATTTAACACTTACCCGTTCTATCATATGTTCTTGCCCCGTGGGTAATATAATTTTCAATTTTTCAACGTCATTATCAACACCTCGTGTAACTGAAACAAGTTTAGCAATGGTACCGTTGACAAGACCTAGTGTAACATCAATATTTCTTCTAATCATGATTTGCACTCCTGTTTTAACAATTATGACTCTTGCAAGTCCCGCCGTTCGGGAGCTATCCTCGTCATTATTGTTTAGTACCTTTGACACCTTTTTTTCAAATACGGTGCACAATTCGTTGTATCATGAACAATCAAATGTATTTCTTCGGATGGAAATCGACTCAGCATTGCAGCGTTCAAAACATCACACTGAACACATGTGGGAAGTAAACACACCGTATTAGATCCTACATTAAGCATGTGTAACGTCCGGTTGCCCGGGGACGACTGAACGCTAGCAGGTTCTCGAGAGGAGAGCGGCGTCCCCTCGAGTATAGGATAGGTGGGAGTTCGTTGGTAGAGTTAAGGAGTAAAATCCAACTTAAAACGTAACAATGACTTTATTTGAACAACACTTATTCCTAACAATAATAATAATAATAATATTTATAACTATGTTTTATGTTTTTTATGGTTTTATGGTTTTTTCTGTGGTATTAAAGTTAAATAATTGTATATAAATATGCTTCTGTAGTAAGCTCGGTCGCTACCGTTTCCGGAGCAGTTCCCAAAACTTTTGACAGAATTCTTTTATTTATGCTGCTGCTGTTCATAGCGGCCGCTACCGTTTCCGGAGCAGTTTCCGATATTCATGGCAGAGTATGTATTCTAGGGTTCCGTAGACCTTGCCTTTGCTAAGTGGTTAAACTGCTACCTACTAATAGGAGCATCGCTTGAAACCTCCGCAAAGACAAAGTTCTCAACCTTCAAATGAAAGATCCAAAGAGGAGCAACAGTACCTTTGTACACTGAGAACCAGTCGCTACCGTTTCCGGAGCGGTCTGAAATTCTACTGGATAGTACCTCAGCTACCTCCAGGAACTAGCATTCGTTGGTCGCAGGAACGTATCCGTATTCGAATGAGCGCGCCAGGTGCTGCGTGCGCCTCCTTTTATACTCGAGTTTTGGCGGGTTGGCGCATGCGCAGTGTGTTAATTTTCAATGTTTCGCATTTTACTCGCTTATTATATATTATTTTATTTGATGCTTTTGGTAATACTTATATTTAATTATTTCTAATGTTTCTATAATATTTGCTTCTTTAATATTCGCTTAGTTCGTAATTTACGTAATAAAGTATGTACAATGTTTGTGCGCGGTAACGCAGTTTGGATTAAAGTAGCATAGATCGATCCTACTTTACCGACGGTCGGTAACTAATGGTTCGAGTCCGCGTGGGACGTTACACCTCCCCCCTAGGGTATCTCTCGTCCTCGAGAGATTTCGTATTATATGGAAAGGAATTAAATATATACGATTGTTTATTCCTGGTGTATATCTATTTATTTGGGTTTATACGGGTAGGCCGCCCCAGAACCAAATAACCCTATTATTCGCCAAACTCTCCTTCGGGGGTCTTCCTTTGGGAGGGACCGGTACCATTCCCAATCCGGTAGTGGAATGTCTATGGATATTAGTTTGGGCCATTTCTTCTTTGGTATATCCGGAATTTTGAATTCTGATGTAGTCTTAAAATCAGGAGTTTTCGGAAATTCCGGCGTTGTAGGTAATGAATCCGGAGATTTGTATGGAGGTGTACGGGGTTGCATCTTGAATTGAAGGATTTATTTTAGTTTTAAAAAGAGAAGATAAAGAAAGGTATTTTACCATTTTGTTGGGTGATCCCGGAAGTGGGGTAATTAGTGGCGGTATCTCCGTCATTTCTTTCAATATTTTCTTTAATTCCTTTCTTTTACTGTAACGCGAGCCTGAACGCTTCGGCATTTTGTAGTTTTATGAATACGTTTGTTATGCGCAAGCGCAGATTCAGAAAAATACGTTGGGCCTTCATACAGTGGTGCCCTCTGACGGATTTTTCTCGAATTCTCTTACAACTTATAAGCTATGCAATAATGTTATTTATTTTATTTAGGAAAGGTTATGATTACCACGTGTTTTTATATTTTTTAGGTTAGAAAAAATATTTATTATAAAAATTTACGGTGTGAGTGTTTATTACATTATGGATGTGTGTATGGCGTATGTCTGTAGAGTGTACTGTATAAAAAAAATAAAAAATATAAAAGTTCTTAAAATTAGGTGTTGGTGTTTATTACATTTTGTTCGTGAGTGTAGCGTGTATATGTAAAGTGTAATGTTAAAAAAAAAAATATATATACTTAATCTAGGTATGAATTTTTTTATATTCGTATCTTCCTTTTCTGATGTATTCTTTTTTTATTGGATATGCTCCTCCTCGGTGCAAATCTTGTAAATACTCTTCTTGTATTTGGGGGAATAATGCCATACACAATTTGCAATTTAGAATGCTTTTGGGCTGAAACATTAGCCGTCTACAAAATCGGCATATGCAGTAGTCTCTTTTATTTCCATATGCCATTAAATGTGTATGTGCTATTGCCCGTACCCTATTTTCTCTCTCCTCTTTGCAAGTTTGGCACATTAAGTGCACACTGTCTATTATGTAATATGCGTCCTTTCCCATTGTATTATCCAGGCATTTATATTGGTCCATTTTTTTTTTAGAGAGAGCACCGTTTTCAATGAAAGACTTTTGTAACAATGGAGGAACCCTTTGTCTCGTGTTCCTTATATAAGCGTCTACTCAGGGTTGCAACTTTGTATAGTAAAGAATTGTTTAGGGAATTTTTATAAATTTTTAAAAATTTGTTCCCGTATAATAGGATAAGTGAATCCTGATTGCATCCTGTATATTGCTGTTGATGATAAATAGTATAATACTAATGTACATAAATTACAATTAGTTGCAGCTTTTTGTTTAAATAATAATGTATCGCAGATAAAACATTTTTTTATCCCGCTTCTCCATACAAGAAGGTGGTCTCTGGTTGGATTCGTATGTACCAATCCTATTCTTTGGGCACAGTGTCCGCAAAGTAATTCTTTATCCATATAATAATATACATCGCCTCGAAAGAATTTCATAAAACATTTAAAGTTTTCCATTATAAGAGAAATTATTTTTGATCCTTCTGCTATGAATGTTTGCGCTTTAATGAATAGATTCGACTTCTGTTCCTTCTTATATAGTCGCCTAGATGCAAGGTTGCAATTCCTCTACAGTGGCGCCCTCAGGTAGATAGGCTTTTTTTACTCTGTTCATATGTATGACTCTAGTTTGTTTTACAGTGATTGCTATCTTCAAATTGCTATTCTCTAGAACCTCAGTAATTTGGTAGGGTCCGCTGTATTCTGGTCCTAATTTTTCGCGCCTTGGATTTAATAACCAAACCCAATCTCCTATTTTGTATGTTTGAGGTTGTATCTTCTGGTCGTAGTAATGCTTCTGCCGAACTTTTGATTCTTCTAAGTTATTTCGCGCCATTTGTCGAATGTGGTGTAATTTGTGTATTAATTCGTCAACATAGTCCGGATATGTTTTGATATTGTCTGTTGGAGGAATACTTGAAGGAAGACGTGCTTTTTTACCGTAGACAAGTTCGTGGGGCGTAAATTTCGTGCCTTCGTGAGTGCTTGTATTATACGAAAACATTGCTTGAGGTAACCATTGATCCCATTGTTTTTCTTTTGATACATAGTGTCGTAGATATTCAATAAGAACGTGATGACTTCTTTCTAGTGATCCATTGGACTGAGGATGGTATGCTGATGTTCGATATTGTTTGATGTGGAATGTTTTGGCTAACTTTTTCATAAGGGAACTCATGAAATTTGGCCCTTGATCAGTAAGGATAGCTTTAGGACTTCCAAATTTGCAGATAAAATGTTCTGTAAATGCTTTAGCTATGTCCTTTGCAGTTATGTTTACTAATGGTATTGCAAGGGAATATTTAGTTAAGTTATCTTGGATAGTAAGTATATAACTATTTCTTACATCTGTAAAAGGTAATGGTCCTACTATGTCCATAGAAATTTTGTCAAATGCATCTAATGGTGTATCTGTTAATACCATAGGCTCCTTATTTTTTACTCTGACCAATTTAGTTTTCTGGCATTCTAAACAAGTTTTAATGAATTGTGTTATCTCGTATTTCATGTTCTTCCAATAATATTTACTTCTTATTCGATGGTATGTTTTAGTAATTCCTTTATGTCCTCCTACAGGTGTTTGGTGATTTTCTAAGATAATCTGCTGCCTGTCTTGTATGGATGGAGTTAAGAGAGTACCCTTGCAAAAATTAAATTGGATATCCTCTTGTATGAATATTATGTCTATTAAATTCCGTAGTTTGTTTAATGAAATTTTATTTCCTTCTGCTGATATATATACTTTTGTGGCTTTTTCAGATATTAAGTATGTATGAAGTATCCTTAGTGAATTATATAAGTCCTCTTCTGTTGGATGGTCTACCGTGATGATTCCAAGAATTGTATGTTTT
The DNA here is from genome assembly GCA_929113495.1 of Andrena minutula. Taxonomy (NCBI): domain Eukaryota; kingdom Metazoa; phylum Arthropoda; class Insecta; order Hymenoptera; family Andrenidae; genus Andrena; species Andrena minutula. The sequence continues at coordinate 44,357,389 of OV815993.1, read as the reverse complement.
CCTTCCTTAATTTTTATTAATCCTCCGGCTTCTAATGGGAGTGGAAATTTGTGAGTTTTTATGTTTTTTTCTTTATATAATTTTTCTCCTGCTGGTCCTATTGGTTTACCCTCTGTATCAATAAATGTTATGATATATCCTTTTCCCATCCATAAGTGGTCCTCTATTTCAATGTTTTGTTTTTTGACAGGAACATTTGACACTATTTTTGGTCTGCCTGTTGTATGTTGTGGAGGTGGAGTAGTTGGGAATGATAATGGTGGAAGAGATAAAGGTGGTGAAGGGGACAGTGAAAGAGGTATAGGTACTTTTTTTATTCTTATGGGAGTTATGGGAGCTGTATCTGTACTAGAGTTTAATTTCTGTTTCTTCTTTTTAGGTGCATGGTGGGTGCTTTTATCTGAGCTTGTTTCTGCACTAATTTTGGGAGGGTCTCTGTAATTGTGTTTTGGTACTATAGTTGTTTCGTCTATTTCTTCTATTAAGTCCTCTTGAAGTGTCTTGATGTTAGGTTTTTTCTTTGGGTGGTCTTGTTTTATATTTTGAGGAAGTATTGCCTCTTGAGGGGTCGTATGTACTTCTACGTTTTGAGGGGGTGCATGTATTTCTACTGGTACTGTGATTTGAGATGGTGTATATACTTCTATGTTTTGAGGGGGTGCATGTACTTCTACTGGTACTGTAATTTGAGGTGGTGTATGTATTTCTATGCTTTGTTTTTTAACTTCTGGTTGAGATGAAGAAGTGTTTCTTTTTATTTTCCTTTTTAATTTTTGTCGCTTAGTTTCTTTTGAATCACTTTCATCATATGAGAAATCGGAATCTGATGAACTAAGTCTAAGTTGTTTATATGGAGCTGGATTTCCTGAGGTTGAGGCAGTTGTTTCTCTCTGTCGTGTGTTGGGTTGGTGAAATTGTTTCTGTTTTTTGTTATCCTGAGAACTTGTTTCTGAGTGTGCTCGTTTCGCGTTTAGTGGTAATGCTATTGGGTTTCTAGATAAAGCGTCCGCATTTGTATTATATTTACCGGGTTTATATAAAATTTTGTAATCGTATTCCGCAAGTTTGATTTTCCAACGCATTAGTCGTGATGCAGGATTTGAAAGATTTTGTAGCCATTCTAAAGGTTTATGATCTGTGATTAGGAAAAATTTCCTGCCATAAATATAAGGTCTAAAGTGAAATACCGCGTATATAATTGCTAAAAGTTCCCGTTCTGTTGGTGAATATCGTGTCTCTGCATCGTTTAAAACTCGAGATGCGTAAGCTATGGGTAAATCTTTCCCTATTTCTCCCTGACTAAGAACTGCACCTACAGCAATACCTGAGGCGTCTGTCGTTATGTTGAATGTTTTTTCGAAATCCGGAAATTGTAGTATGGGTTTCTTGCAAAGAGCTTCCCTTAAAGTTTCAAATGCTTTTTGTTGCTTATATGTCCATTCGAATTGATAGTCCTTTTTAGTGAGGTTGGAAAGTGGTCTTGCAATTTTTGAAAAATCTTTTATGAATCTTCTGTAATATCCACTCAGTCCTAAGAACTGTTTTACGTTTTTGACCGTTGTGGGAGTTGGAAATTCCTTAACTGCTATTATTTTCTTTGGATCGGGTTTGACTCCCTCTTCTCCTATTATATGTCCTAAATATGAAACTTCTTTCTTCAGGAACTCACATTTGTCTGGTTGAAGGTGTAGATCTGCGTCTCTTAGTCTGTTCATTAGTCGTTTGAATTTAGTTGCATGTTCTTTAAGCGAGCTGGCATATATGACAATGTCATCTAAATATACGAATAATTCAATCCCTTGGAGACCGGTTAAAACTTGGTCCATAAGTCTTTGGAAGGTAGCTGGTGCGTTTTTAAGTCCAAATGGCATTCTATTGAATTCATAGTGCCCGTATATTGTAGAGAAGGCTGTTTTATGGCGATCATCCGGATGCATAGGAATTTGGTGGAATCCAGATGCAAGATCAAATACGGAGAAATATTTCGCGCTTCCCAACTGATCTAATATGTCAGTTATATTGGGTAAAGGATAGGCGTCTCCAATCGTTTTTTCATTTAATTTCCTGAAGTCAATTACTATTCGTCGTTTCTTCACTCCTTCCGAATCTTCTTTCTTGGATACTATCCATATAGGTGAATTATAAGGAGATGATGAAGGTTGTATTATTCCTTTCTCTAGTAATTCCTTTGTTTGTTTCCTTACTTCTTCTTTAAATGTTTGAGGGTACCGATATTGTTTTGTAAAAACAGGAACGTCATTTTCTGTTATGATTTTATGGTGAGCTTTATTTGTTGCTTCTAGTTTTTCCCCTGGAAGATAAAATCTATCCGCGTGTTCCTTTATTAATTCTTCAACACTGGCTCGTTCCTCTGAATTTAGATGGTCTAGTCTTAGCAGTTGTAATAACTGGTGAGTTCTATTGGTTTTCATGTATTTGTTTGTTTCTTCTCCTTCTATAGGTACTTCTATAAATGGTTCTAATTCGACTGATGGTACAGGAATTTTTATGTCTTTTGTGGATGTATTTATTGCGAAAAGACATGCCATGCCGTTATTATTTGATACTACTGCATTTCCTATATGTAAATTAGGATGAATATTGATTTTAGGAATATATCCTGTACTAAACTGTGTGTTAAGGACTCGTACATAGATTTGACTTCTTGTTCTGGCTGGTATTGTGACCATTTCTGGGTCGATAAATGGAATAGTTTCTATTCCAATGGTTATTACCGATCTTGTGTAATCGATAGTTGCTCCATTGGTTTGAAAGAAATCTGTTCCTAATATTCCATCCTGTTTGATAGGGAGGTTTTCTACGACGTAAATAATGATTTCCGTATTTAGGGTTCTTATTTTGATGTATCCTATGGTGCTAAGTAGACCGTCTGTAATGCCATTAAGGTCGAAAACGGTGTCCGTAAAGATTGGGATGTCGGGAGAAACAGCACATCTCTTAATTACATTTAAGTCAGACCCAGTATCAATCATTAGTGTTGCTTGTCCTCCGTTGAATCCTGTATCAAAAAGAAGGATGCTAGGTGGTTTCCGTATTTGCTCTGTTTTGAGTCTGAGTATGGCTTGTCTACGTACCATACGGGGTTGTGTTTCTTCTTTTTCTTTTTTATCGAAGTACATCTTTTTTCTGCATTGTTCTATCGTGTGGCCTCTAAACTTGCAATATTCACAGGATATATTTGCATAACTCCAATTTCTGCATTCTTCAATTGTATGTCCTGGTCTTCGACAATAATTGCAATATGTGTTGGTTTGTGGAGTTCCATTCGTGTAACTTTGACTTCTACATTGTTGCGTCGTGTGACCTGGTCTTCGGCAGTTGCTACAGTATTCGTTGGATTGAGGGGCTCTGTTGGCTTGGCTTCTACAATCTTGAGTCATGTGACCTGGTCTTCGGCAGCTGTTGCAATACTCGTTCGATTGAGGGGCTCTGTTGGTGTAGCTTCGGGTCCTACAATCTTGTGTCATATGACCCGGTCGTCGACAGAAGTCACAGAATGTATCGTTTTTGTTAAGATTTCTACATTCTTGTATTGTATGGCCTATTTTTTTACAATGTTGACAGTTTTTTTGTCGCCAGTCGGCGCGTGAAACTTGCTGATTACTGCAGGTGGTGACGTCATGGCCGTATGCAAGGCAGTTTATACATTGATTATTTTGTATTGCTCCTGTTGCTATCTTCGTTTTTGTTTGATACTCATTGTATTCTGCTTCCGCTTTTATGGCAACATTAATAGCGCGATCAAGATTGGCGTAGGTGCAGTCGTGTATTCTATTATATATTTCGATCTTTAAACCCGTTAGAAAGGCTTTAACAGCATTTTGTTCCGCATTTATATTAAATTGAGCCTCGTTTCCAGGTACTTCTATTGTATTACAATGTCTAATTTGTAAGAGTAGATTAGATACGCGGCTACTGTAGTCTACCGTTGTTTCGTTTGGTAACTGCGCGATTTTTGCTAGTTCGCCGTATAATTGTATTGACGTATATAATGGAGCGAATCGTGAGCTTAGTACTGAGATAAGATCGCTGATTGTGTTATATTCTCCGCTTAAAACTACTCTTGAAGCTTGTCCGTAAAGCTTGTTTTTTATGAGTTGAACTAATCCATATTCCGCGTTAGGATTTACCATGCGTCGTGCATGTCGACAGCTTTTAATGAATTGATGTAATGGTATATTTCTACCATTAAAAGAAGGTACAGTGTCTGCTGTGTCGCGTAAACTAATATGTGGTAGATGCGGATATACATTCGTAGCTGTATTAATTTGAGGTGTTGAAGTTCCCGGAATATTTTCATTTTCTACAATTTCTGGATTTTCTGGATTTTCTGGATTTTCTGGATTTTCTGGAGTTTCTGTAGCAAATGCTAATTTACTCATTCTTTCTCCAAGTGTGTCAGGCATTGTGAAGTTTTAAGTCTCTATAGAAAGTTAGGAAAAAAATTTCTGAGAAAATACTCACTTTTGGAGTGTTTTTACTAAGCGAAAATATCCTTCTCAACGAGATATCCCACCGCTGTCACCAAAAAATATCCGACCTGTAACGTCCGGTTGCCCGGGGACGACTGAACGCTAGCAGGTTCTCGAGAGGAGAGCGGCGTCCCCTCGAGTATAGGATAGGTGGGAGTTCGTTGGTAGAGTTAAGGAGTAAAATCCAACTTAAAACGTAACAATGACTTTATTTGAACAACACTTATTCCTAACAATAATAATAATAATAATACTTATAACTATGTTTTATGTTTTTTATGGTTTTATGGTTTTTTCTGTGGTATTAAAGTTAAATAATTGTATATAAATATGCTTCTGTAGTAAGCTCGGTCGCTACCGTTTCCGGAGCAGTTCCCAAAACTTTTGACAGAATTCTTTTATTTATGCTGCTGCTGTTCATAGCGGCCGCTACCGTTTCCGGAGCAGTTTCCGATATTCATGGCAGAGTATGTATTCTAGGGTTCCGTAGACCTTGCCTTTGCTAAGTGGTTAAACTGCTACCTACTAATAGGAGCATCGCTTGAAACCTCCGCAAAGACAAAGTTCTCAACCTTCAAATGAAAGATCCAAAGAGGAGCAACAGTACCTTTGTACACTGAGAACCAGTCGCTACCGTTTCCGGAGCGGTCTGAAATTCTACTGGATAGTACCTCAGCTACCTCCAGGAACTAGCATTCGTTGGTCGCAGGAACGTATCCGTATTCGAATGAGCGCGCCAGGTGCTGCGTGCGCCTCCTTTTATACTCGAGTTTTGGCGGGTTGGCGCATGCGCAGTGTGTTAATTTTCAATGTTTCGCATTTTACTCGCTTATTATATATTATTTTATTTGATGCTTTTGGTAATACTTATATTTAATTATTTCTAATGTTTCTATAATATTTGCTTCTTTAATATTCGCTTAGTTCGTAATTTACGTAATAAAGTATGTACAATGTTTGTGCGCGGTAACGCAGTTTGGATTAAAGTAGCATAGATCGATCCTACTTTACCGACGGTCGGTAACTAATGGTTCGAGTCCGCGTGGGACGTTACACATGTAATCACTTAATTCCTTTAATCGGTCATTACAATTTGTCGCTTTGAAATTTAATTTCCTCGTTTCTAAAAGCTTTGTATCCGAAGCGATCACTACTCCAGTGCGAATTCTCGACAAGGTCTCTTTGTAAATATTATCACCCTGCTGTCGCATGTTTATTGTCAATTCGTCATAGCTAAACAAGGCAGACCATAAATTATAAGAACCTAATCCTCCAACATTTTTCTCCATACTCTTATTAGATAATTGTATAAAAGCAGGTTCTTCGTGAACAGGAGGAAGTTGTAATAAGTCACCAAATAACAGAATAGGTATTTTTCCGAACCAAGCATCATCTGAATCTGCAGTATCAAATATTTCTGTAAGTCGTAGATGTATGTACAGGAAAGTTACGTTAGAAACCATCGATACTTCATCGATGATTACTAAAGCAACATTTTTTAATTGATCTCGTACAATTTGAAGGGCTGCATCGCTAAGTTGCCTATACTGGGCTGTACGTCCATGTTCTACAGGTAATTGAAATAATCGGTGTATGGTAAGACCTTCGATATTAAAAGCTGCGATTCCAGTAGGAGCAGTTACTGCTGTATCTTTTCCGATACTCTGCTTGATCCACTGTTTGATAGTTTTTATTAAGAAACTTTTCCCAGTGCCACCTTCTCCACTGACATAAAGTCTAAGAATGTTATCGTTAGACGTCAAGGACTTAGTAACTTTATCAAATATCCGCTTCTGATCATGGTTCAATTCCGAAATCATTTCTTGAAGATCACCACAGTCCAATTTTTTTTCCGTGTCTTTAAAGTCTTTCATAGCACCAATAGTTTCAATGGGGACACACTCTAAGGGGTGATCGCCTTGATCATTTTCTTCTTGTTCTACAGTATTCAACACGTTCTTTTCAATTTCTTCCTTCATATGATCACGCGCTTCTTGAATATCCGTTATTCGTTCGTGATACTGAACTGCATCTGTCAATTGTGATTCTAGCGACAAAAAAGATTCCGCATATGTGTTAAATCCATTTTTCAATTCGTCGGTGTTTCTCCAAGGTTGGAATAATAATAATAATGAGAAATAATAATTCTCAGGTTGGGTTTGAACATTGTACTTATAATGATTGATAAGATACCCTCTTTGCCTTTTTCTCAAAAACAAAGATGCACCGATTTCATAGTATTCAGTTTTTTCAGACGGTCTAATTTTAGTAACGTCATACCACATAGCAAAATCGTACAGATGCATAGATTCTAATTTCTTGGGTCTGTTAGGATAGTGATCATCTATGAGGGATGGACAAAATATGTCTGTGGATTCACCTTCCAGATCCTCAATCTCTTTGCGAGTTTTCAATTTCCTACTTCTCAGTATATTTACATCTAACCATCTAATAGTAGTACTGGAGTCAGTGCCATACAATGATAATCCTAAAAGAGTATCAGCGCATTCAGGCGCTCCACATTCTCTATGATTTAGCATGCGCATTCCAAGATTGCACAGCAGACTAGCTAATGACTTAGCAGAGTTTATTGCTGCCAAAGTGTCCGTAGCGTAACTTTTTTCCGGCTTTGACACGTACTTAGTACAGTAACATGTTATCAACCCTGTCTTTTCTCCAATATATTGTATATCCATGTTACCTCTCCAAACCGTGAGAACGGGAGCATTATAATCATTGATACGTACTTCCTGTGTTGAACGTGGAAGATCATAGAGTCTACCTTTTGCTTTCAATTGTTTTCTAGCACCTATAGAAACAGCTACATCCCTTATTACCAAAGTATCTGTAACTGGACGTGGAAATGAAAATCTACATACTTTACGGAAGGAATTTTTAGTTTTTTTGTTGCGTAGACAATAGCTATTGCATTTATGCATTTGATGTGCAATTACACGACTATATAATTCTGGCGACACATGCGGTGATGGCAATCTGCAAGTGACGTATTTCCTAATGAATCGTGCTACATCTTCCTTCGAAGATTGATCGATTATAGGAGCATCTTCAATCCAAATTAAAAGATGAAAATGTTGTGATCCCCTGCTTTGATATTCTCTGCGCCAAAACTAATGTGTCACCTTGCCAATCGGATTGTCGGGCGAACAAATGAAATCCAGCATAGCGTGGAATGCATTATCTATAAATCGAGCAGTTGAAACGGGATCAGAAGCAATGAGTTCGTTCGGGGACATTTTAGCCACCGATGGGCCGTTTACTTCACGAAGATATTCTATTAAATCTGTCCATAGCCACTCACTTGGACTAAGCGTGAGGAACCATGTAGCTGGTCCATAATGGTGTATCATACAGTTCAAATCGTTTCTCGGTTTTCGCCAATACTGTGCTGTATTACGTAATCTGGAAAATATAGTGTTCAAATTCGTTTGTAGCTGATCTTTAGAAAGTTGCTCAAGAAAACCAGCAGCTGTGTATTTATCACGTGGATTTACGACGTTCATTTTGTGATAAATTCCAGCGTTCAATTGTCGCATATTGGTATCGTGTAATAAATGGAAAATATATTGCATGTTCAATCGAAATTGCGAATGCTTGGACATCAGTTTGGACTTAATGAATTCATGATCAGTCAAACGAACCAATCTGTCTTCATGCTGTCCATTCACCCCATAAGGATATAAATCTGGGAAACATTTCACATCTAATTGTTCAGCACGATGGCCCAACGGAATGTCATGAACTTTAAGCATTTGATAGAGTGCGGTAGCAGATTCATTAACCCTTTTGTCATACATTGGATAAATCGTAAACTGATCATAATATGCATCAGATTGTGACATTTGCGTCAATAATGTACGTTTGATATTTTCATCGATATTAAGTATTTCACCGTCAACGTCTTCGATAGATTCGTTATTATTATTATTGGTAACAACTTCTTCTTGAAATTCTGTATCTGGTAATTTGGCATTTAGCAATAAATCGTGCGATTGTGGTAAAACAATTTCTGAGTATAGAGGGTTATTGGCTTTCAACCATACTAAGGCATTCCATACTTTCTTCAAGTCAACTAACTTTTCCCAAACTATTTTAGATATTGTTGGAACGCCCCGCACCAATATGTATAATTCATGATTTTGATTTAAAGGTTCAGTCGGAGGACAGATTTTTTTTAAATTTTCTTGTAACGGCAAAGGAAGGTGAAATGTTCTCCCCTTTACTTTTGGAAACATATGTTTATGTGGCATATTTTTACGCATTACTGTATCCATTCTCACAATCGTTTGAAACGGTTTAGCTCTTTGAATGAGAATTCGTTCGTAATCGTTCAACACTGCTATTTCTGGAATTGAACGTACATCAAGCTGATTTAAAATACATTTTGGTGGTATGGAATCGTTGCGAATTTTATCGTGACAATATCGACAAATAAAATGCATGTCACCAACTTTGTATCCAATATGATTTAACAATGTTTGCATTACATTTCCCTTATATGTTCTTTTAGAAATATCAAACTTAAGAACCTCTCTTTTAAAACAGAGTTTCTCGCAGGAAACACACGGAATGCGTGGTGTGTCCATAGACCGCTTTGTGAAAGCTCTAAATGCTAAATAATATCGAGATATAATCTCTTCTTCGTTCAGGCTTATGTCAGTATTATTTTTTTGTAACGCTTTAGCTTCTTTCCGAGCTTGAAGTGTTATTCGTTCAAGTGTTTCAAGGTCATTATCGTTTAAGGCTTTGTCTAAATTATGTAATTGGTCTTTATAAATGCTCGCTATTTTGTATATCATTCTCTTCAAATAGTTCAAATGTCGTAAATCCGGAAAGTGAGGTGCCAAAATCTCAATGGCTAAAAAATTGGACTTACATAGTTTAGGGTTTATGTAACAACCATGAGAATGACCAACTTTTTCAGCATGCACTTTATTAGAACAGCTACTGATATGGTTGTTCAACTTATGTACCTTTTTTAATGAGCATTCTAACAATCGTTTGAAGAAATCCTGTAAATTATTCAGAATTTCAACATCTTTCGTTTTACAAAGATAACTACAATGCCATGCTTTTGTCGTTTTCTTTGATTGCAATACAGGTAGAACGTTTATAGCTTTCCCTGCCGAATTCAGTATAATTGATTCAGAACCGCTGAAAGGATGGTACGAACTTTCCGCATAATATGATTCTGAAGAAGACGTATGTCTGGATTCTCCACACAAAGCATTAATCCTGTCCTCAACTTCTAAACATTCTGCTGCGCGCGTTAAGGAAACTTCCACTTTTTGTTTACAATCTTTCAACAGTTTCCTCATTTCAAAAATGTACTTCTGCCTAATATGAAAACACCATTTTATTATACGCTCAGCTTCCAACCTACTTGCTTCTCCAGACGGCATGCTAATAATTTCTGAAAGATTTCTAATATAAGTTTCTTTGTTATTTTTGGTTGCTATATTGTTATTTGTTACATCAATATAACGATACTTTTTTACTATTTGCAGAGCGGCACGACGTTTTGCTACTTTATTATAATCATCGTTTTTACGTATTTCAACATAACGTATCTTCCGCTTTTTGGAGATAACTTCTTTATTTAGGTCAGGCCTGGGATTTAAGTGAACGCAGCGTCCGATTTTCAGAAGCAACGCCTCCTTTCTCCCGCCGCACATCTTGGCCCCCGCGACGGCCAAGAAGCTCGGAACGCCTCAGGCCCGTACCATTTGAACCGCGCGTGGCGCGTTGACAAAACAAAAACGCATCGACAATCGTGCTCTCTGGGACGATGTGGAAACCTATTGATACAATGTCACCCTAATACGCCACGCCCGGTTCACGTGGTACGGGCCTGAGACGCTCTTAGCTACTGGGCCGCCGCGGGGGCCAAGATGTGCGGCGGGAGAAAGGAGGCGTTGCCTCTGAAAATCGGCCGCTGCGTTCACCTAAATCCCAGGCCTGATTTAGGTGATAATATTTTTTTTTCTTTTCGCAAATCACTTCATTATTTACGTCATAATGCACTTTTGCCTTTTTGATTATACCTTCTTTATTTATCTGATAATAATTTTTTCGCTTTCCGCATTTCACTTCTTTATTTGCGTCATAATGCACTTTTTTCTTTTTTATTATACGTTCTCTATTCAACTCATGATAATTTTTTTCGCTTTTCGCATATCACTTCTTTATTTGCATCATAATGCACTTTTTTCTTTTTTATTATTCCTTCTTTGTGTGCGTTATAATATTCATAATTATAAAATTTTATGCTTTCCTCCCCTTTTTTACAATCTTTACCCTTTTTCATGTTACATTCCCCTTTCTTTGCTTTATAAACAGCTCTTCTTTTTAAATTAATTTCCTCTTTCTGCCGTTTATAATAATTAGACATGTATTCGTTCCTTTTACATGGTACGTATGGTTGATCTGTCTGAATTATATTTTTGGTATGTGTAGTGACTTCTTTGTTACTTACTGTTGCATTTTCAACTGGGGATATTTCTTCTTTTTCATTAGTAATATTACTTTGACCAATTTTAAATGGATGATAATTTCCACAAGAGGGATCTTTATTATTAATAGTATTACCAATTGCAGATTTATATTCATATATACAACGTGTTAATTGTTGATCCTGAATGCATGGAAAATGTTCTATACGATTAGATTGAAACATTTGGATCAAATGTTGACGCATCAATGCATGATTGTACGTTACTGTGTCTGGTAATATTTTGAATAATAACGAGACCGAAAATGCAATCGCAAAAACTCCGCAATCCCGTGTGTTAGGTTGAGCTTCTACACGTGGAAATTCAATAAATTCTTCGTCAATTGTACCGTCATGTTTGTTCAAAAATGGGTATAACTTCTCAAGAAAAATTTTATGATGATTATGCAATTTCGAGAAATTAAGAGAATCATAAATATAAACTCTTCTGTCATCATGTTTATAGAAGCTACAAACCCAGTGTCCCCCTGCATTGCTTTTAAAATCTTCGCTTTGGTGCAAAATCTGTATATGATCCTGATTTTCAGGAACTGGTTGTATTGTACCAGGCAATTGAACTCTCCAGGTCTCGCGTGGTTTATAATTAGAATTAGCTTCTAATAATTTGTGAAAATATTCAATATGATCATCTGTTAACCATTCGCCTCTATTGATAATTTTCATAATTTTTAAATTGAGTGGCAAGAGTCTATTAACTATAGACATGATGAATTATAATTTTATATTTATATGGTGGGACGGAGAAACCACGGAAACGAAGAGGCAGGTGAGAAGAGAGCTAAGGAGATGGAGAAGGGGGGAGGGAACGAGGGAAGAGTACAAAAGGAAAAGGAAAGAGTACAAAGAACTGTGCGAGAGGAAAAAAGGGGAAGACAGGGAGAGGCTGATAAGGGAGGTAGCGGAAGCGAAAACAGAGACCAAAGTATGGGAGATAGTGAACAGGGGGAGGAAAAGAAGGAAGCGGGTGGAAGAAAAGATAAAGAAAGAGGAATGGAAGGAATATTTTATGGGGTTGCTAGGGGGAGTGGAAAACAGAGTAAGGATGGGAGGGGAGGGAAATAGGAGAAAGGGAGAGGAAGAAGGAATAAGCAAAGAGGAAATAAGAAAGGTGTTGGGGAGACTGAAGGAGGGAAAGGCGATGGGAGGGGACGAGATACCAAACGAGGCCTGGAAATTTGGCGGAGAGAAGGGGGTAGAGGCAGCATGGAAGATCTGCAGGAGGGTATGGGAGGGAGAAGGATGGCCGCAGGAGTGGAAGGAGGGGTTAATAGCACCACTGGTGAAGAAGGGAAGGGGGACAGGGGTACAGGACTACAGGGGAGTAACACTCATGCCGACACTGTACAAGGTGTATACAGCGGTCCTGAGAGAGAGACTGGAGCAGGAGGTGGAAGGCAAGGGGATGATCCCGGAAAACCAGGCAGGGTTCAGGAGAGGGAGAGGGACAGTGGACCAAATCTATGTGCTAAACCACATGATAGGGAAGCAGTCCAGAAGGGGAAAGGGGAAACTTGTAGCGCTGTTTGTGGACCTGAAGGCTGCTTTCGACACGGTAGACAGGAGGAAATTATGGGAGGCAATGGAGAAGAGAGGGGTAAGGGAGGGGCTGAGGGAGAGGGTTAAGGAAATATATAGGGAGACAACCAGCAAAGTAAAGGTGGGAGGGGAGATAGGGGAAGAATTCTGGACATCGAAAGGTCTAAGGCAAGGGTGCCCGCTAAGCCCCATCCTATTCAACCTGCTGATAGCGGATGTGGAGGAGGAGCTAGGGAAAGGAAACTGGGGAGGGGTGAGAATAGGAGGCAGGAGGATATGCTCCCTGGCATACGCGGACGACCTGGTGTTGCTGGCGGGAAAAGAAGAAGAGATGGAGAGCATGATTAGGCGGTTAGAAAGGTACTTGGAGGGAAAAAACTTAGAGGTTAACGTGGGGAAGACAAAGGTGGTAAGATTTAGAAAAGGGGGAGGGAGGGACAGAAAGGTGGATTGGAAGTGGAAAGGAAAGGAGATGGAGGAGGTAAAGGAGTTTAAGTACTTGGGGTATGTGTTTAAGAAAAACGGGGGACAGGAGGCGCACATACAGGACAGGGTAAAAAAGGCAGGGATAGTAATGAGACAGGTCTGGGGAATCGGGAAAAGGAAGTTTGGAAAGGATTGGGGAAAGAGGATGTGGCTGTTTGATGCGCTGGTGTGGACAGTATTGGGGTATGGGGCGGAGGTATGGGGATGGAAGGAAAGGGAGGAGGTAGAGAGGGTACAGGAAAGGTACATAAGGTGGTCGCTGGGGGTAGACTGGAGGACGCCAGGATATATGGTGAGGGAAGAGACGAAGAGGGAAAAACTGAGGATGTGGGCGGGGGGAAGGGCGTGGAGGTACGAGGAGAGGCTGAGCAGGGGAGAGGGAGGGGAGTTGGCCAGACTATGCCTGAAAGAGGTAAAGGAGAGGGAGAGGGAGGAGGGGAGGGAGCTGTCAAGGTGGGAAATAGAGAGAAAGGAGTTTAGGGTGGAGAGAGGAGGAGGTGAAGGAAATGAAAGGGAAAGGGAAAGAGGGGGGTACGAAGAGATGGAGAAGGAAGACAGTAGGAGACAGGCAGAGGAGAGAAGGGAAAAAATAAGGGAGTCTAAGTATAATAGGTGGTATAGGGAGATAGTGGCAAGGGGGATACCGAAGTACCTGGCAGCCGGATGGAGCGAAGAGAGGTACAGGAGGGTAGCGAGGTTTAGGCTGGGGAACGAAATGAGGGGGGGGGGGAGATACTGGGAGAAGGAAGAGGAGAGGAGATGCAGGATATGTAGGGGGGAAGAGGAGACGTGGGAACACGTTTTGGAGAGATGTACAAGGGAAGAGGAAGGAGGGGAGAGAGGAATAGGGGAAAGGATAAAGGAAATTTTGGACGAAGGAGGTAAGGGAGAGGAATGGATGAAGAGGATAGAGGAAATGAGAGGGGAGGGGGAGGGAGGATCCGGGGAGAAAGGGGAGGGAAGGAGGGAGGGAGTAAGGAACTGGTGAATGAAAGGAGGAATGGAGTGAAAGAGAGGAAATGGAAGTCGAAGGCGGAGGAAAAGGGAGGAGGCGAAAAATGAAAAGGCATAGAGCTAAGAGGCGAATGAGACTGGCGGGGATAGAGGGGAAAGGAGTAGGCGCGGGGAGGGAGGGGGGAAAGCGACAGGCGAGAGTGCGGAGAGGGAGAGCGAGGAGAATGCGAGCGAGGCGAGCGTGGGCGAGGCGAGCGAGAGGAAAGTAGAGGATTAAGTTAGAGGATAAGATAAAAATAGGATAAGTTTAGGGTAAGGAAAATGTAAAGGAGATTTGTAACCCTAAGGGGAATCAATAAAGCACACATACAATTTTATATTTATATTGATTATTTATAATAATATAAGATAGAAATGTCCAATAAGTATGTTACGTAATTCAACAATTCAACAACGATTTATAACCAAGAATATTATTTTTATTGATTTTGAATATCACGCTTCAGCAGTTGAAATTACACTTTGTGATTACTAGTGTATTATTATGGAATTTAGGAATGCCTCGCATTAATTCAGCGCCTAAGCAGCTGAGAATTGCGGCGCATAACCAACCGATAGTTTCGGCGCATAAGCAGCCGAGACTTTCGGCGCATAAGCAGCCGAGAGTTTCGGCGCATAAGCAGCCGAGAGTTTCGGCGCATAAGCAGCCGAGAGTTTCGGCGCATAAGCAGCCGAGAGTTTCGGCGCATAAGCAGCCGAGAGGTTGGCGCATAAGCTGCCAAGACTAAGAGAATATTAATTATTAAAGGAAAGAGGAATAAAAAAGGAAAAGTGAATGTGAAACAAAGAGAGGTTAGAAAGTATGAAAAAGTAATAGAATAATAGAATAGAATGGGTGATCCCACGCTGGTTTTAAAGAATTTAATGTCCACGATCTGAAAATGATAATTTATGCATATATTAACTTGATTATTTATTAGACAATTTCAAATGGTGTATTCCAGTCTTACCTAAAACTTATCTGTGGACTCAATCTCGATTAAATGATTATTATTTTATTAAAATATTTTAAATCATTAAATATCCACGATCTGAAAATAATAATTTATAAATATATTAGCTTGATTAATTATTAGAAAATTTCAATTGGGGTAATCCAGTCTTACCTAAAACTTAGCTGATGAATATTTTTTATATTTCTAACACAATCAAAATATAAGTGAATATATTTGCTTATAACTTAACACGCTTGCCAATTGTCCGTGCGGTCACACCATGGACCACGGTGTAATAGGAAGACGTCCCAACGCATATTTCTATATATGGATTTGAACCATGGAGCATACGAAAAAATGAGCTCCGGTTGTCCGCTTCGTTTTGTGTTTCACGCGACCCTAGACCCATGATGTACCCATACAGCACAACGTCCGGCAAAGTCCCAAAAACATCCTGGGGACGTCATGTTAAAATATGGCCGCCTAGTTACATTATGGAGTTTATAATGTACTACCTAACTTCGTGTAGCGTAAACTGTAAAGGTGCGAAGTTTGAACAAGACTACGTTACGTTACCAGATTTTAATGCAACTGTCGTATTGGTTGACTATCCAATATGAACGATCTTGGGAAGGGCACGTTATTGGCTAATTTGTAAAGAGTGCGCACGAGCACACCTTATGTCTTTACATTGTTGCGACTCCCGTCTAGCGGCGTGTAGTTTAAGCTTTAGATGCGCGAAGTTCAAATCGGATCACACTAATGTAATAGGAAAGGGAGATTAGGTGAAGTTCGCACAAGGCCGAGGGGTTTGAAAATAGTTAAATATTCTTTTAATAAGGGAACCTCAAGATTATAAACTAATCGATACTAGTCGATACTAATCGATACCCACTTGGATACGGGTGTTTGAATAAATGAACTTCTCCTTCCTCCTTTCTCCTAGGTGTGCGATTCCAGCGCAACGTTGTTAAACGCTTGATTTCGTAAAAGTTGATAACCGAAAGGAATCGGATCAACGAATAAGAATTTAGCTAGCTAAATAGTAAATTTGCGATTGGCTCTCGGTAACCAAGCCATTTTGAAATTAACAAGAGGAAAAGCGAAGGGTTTTTCGGAAGCGTCACTCGAGCCCCAAAAGCTGTAACGAGCAGTCGCATAAAAAGTTCTTTAGAGTCGATATTGTGTTACAAACGTTTATTTCATTCATTAAAGTTACAAGTTTTGAGTTCCTTTTGTTCTTTTATTGTATTATCCTTTTATTTATTATCGGTTCTAATTACATTTATTTCTCGAACAATCCTCGTCCTAGGAGCAGAGTGCCTTAGCACTCCACGGGCATCGACACCTCGCCGAATTCCCTACGAGGGATCCAGGAGAACCAGCCGGCCACGCAACAATTTGGTGACAGCGGTGGGATTCTTCAAATTCACCGGCTCGTGGACGCAGGATTCAAAGAGCAGCCATCGGCCAATTCGTGCAGTCCCTCTTTCCTGGGTTTTTGGACGGTTTCCCCCGGAACATGGGTGAATACCAGAGGGAAGTGACTTCGGACGACCGTACCAGTTTTTCCTGAAGCCACATGCACTCGACTAAAGGACCTTCGCTGAGATCAACCAGGACAACGGGGCGACATCGAACACTCGTCTGTAATTGCGTGAGAGATCGAAGTTTATTTAAATTATCCAATTTACGGTTCAATTGTTAAATTAGGGTGTTGTAATTTATCGTTGCGTTGTGTTAGTTATTACTTGATAAGATAGAGTTCCGTACTTACACTACGAAAATGTTGCGTAAAAGCAAAAAGTTATTGAAACGTAAACCGAGACGACAACCACGTTAGGGTTGCTTATGAACGTTAGGGTTTCGAAGTCGAGGATGTATTTGCTGAAATGATGCAAATAGAGCGTCCTATTACGTTCTCACAATCTCAAACATGAAGTATTTTGCCCTGCCCAGCCACGGTTGTTGCTGCTAATTTATAAATTCCCGGTGATGAGTCACAGTTGCGCGAACTAAACTTTTGCCGACGCGATTGGATCCTCCTGTCCTTAATTTGTCCGAATTAAATAGTGAGTCGCTTTGTTCGAGTGTAGTTTCTAAATAAAAATCGTCGGAATTAGTAAATCTTGTTTCTTAAATCTTACGACTGGTTAAAGTCCGACTTAACTTAACTAAAGGTGGCCGTTCCAATAAGCGGCTACAGCCGCCAGCGACTGCGACCGGCGGCTACAGCCGCCAGAAACTCCAACTGGCGTCGTCGCAAATGGTATTTCCTATATCTAAGCGTCGACGCCATGGCCCCCACCAGTGCAACGACGCGCCGCACAGGCCCTTTTCGAGCACTTGAAAAGAGGGTCTATTGTTGTATGAGGTCTCGAGGACCGTCGAAGATAGTGAAAGACTAACCATTTTTGTTATATGTACATCGTATTCTGTTTATCTATCGGATTGAAGAAGTCAATGACATTTGGGTGCTTCTTTTAAAATATCGGAATTCAAATTGTGGCAAAAAATAGGATAAACCTATTCCTTTCTAGTGATGTATAAGTTAAAAAATATTTTTTACATCTATTAATTTGTTTTTTCTATTTTTTAACTCAATCGTGATAAAAAATTGGAAACTATTTTTTGGTACTTTATTAGTGGTTTAAGTCACACGCTGGGGAAACGTTCGGTTTTCAAGTTATTATTTCTGCACTTTCCATAGTATGTATTTATCAATTTTTTTAGTTTTATTGAAATTGTTGACGTTATTTTTTTAAATAACCTCAGACTTTGTTATGAGTTGTATATTAACTCAAATTTTTATGAACTTACTTAACAATATTCAGCATTTTCAACGCGAAAAATGGAATGTTACATTTTCCCCTATTTCTTTGGATTCAGGCCCACTGTACGATATAGAATACAAGTGATTATTCCATTATTAGCAACTATTGTCAAATCTTGTTTTCGCAGTTGCAAGGACAAATATATATTGTTTATACAAGTTCGTGGAAGGTAACTAAAAAGTCAAAAAATACTGATATTTTTTCAATGGGTTTCTTATAGAAAAATAAATGTATATAACGAATTATTTGCTATTATTTTGCAGAATCGATACTATTTCTGACCCCTTTAACTTTACTTTAACAAACTTTGAAAGAAATCACTTAAAATTTTGCATAAAACAACAAATTTGACATGTGTTTACACGCAGATCAGATGTAGCCGTCATGATATTTTTACATTTTTTTACAAGAGCTCATATTATTAGTTTACAAGAAATATATATATAAAAAAAAACAATTCCATAAGTTATGAATTCTGACTTCTTTCCTTATTTCTGGATAATCTGTCCGAATGTGAGATGGATCGCAGAGCGGCTAGAGTCGCAGAGCGGCTACAGTCGCGATACTGCTTCTGGAGCAGTAGAGCGACAGCCGCTGCGCGACGTGGCGATTCTGCTGTTACGACGGAACACAGACACTCGTGGCATTGTGTAGTGTCTCGAGTAGCCTAGGCTGCTCATGAACCAAACGCGCATAGGCTATAGCAATCCTGGCGCGGCCGCAGCAGTCGCAGCCGCCCATAGGAGTTGGGATGAATGCTTTTCCATTGTACCAGTCATCGCGACAGCGGCTGTAGCCGCCGGTCGCAGTCGCTGGCGGCTGTAGCCGCTTATTGGAACGGCCACCTTAACGTGCAAGGTAAGGCCTGACGATCGGAAGAGTCTTCATTTCCTCATTCGGGGTAGGATCGAGGGATACGCCCATTTACTCTTGTTAAATCGTCGAGAACCTGAAACATTAGAAAAAATTGATTAGTCTTCTAAAAAAAAAAAAAAAAATCGCGCAATCATTTAATGTACGTAGTTTGAATGCCGAGTTAATGACTCTGCGTCAAGACAGAAACGAACCGGTTGAGGTTTTTGGAGCCCGAGTTAACGAAACCTTAAATGGAGGTTTAGAAACTGCCAGGGACACTTATAACCCTGGACAAGTAGTGGGTGTTAATGATTTGTAAAAAAAAAAATACGGCAATAATTTCCTTCATTAAGGGCTTATAGAACGAAACCGCGCGATTCTATCTGAATAGATTAAAGGACGCTAACAATTTACTCGATCTCGAAACTGTTGCCAGAAAGATAGTTAAACTTAGAATTGGTTGATTATTCAAGGCCCCTCCATTTTCAAAATCTTTTGAAATCCATAAATCACACATCTAACTGTACTAAGACAGACTATACTGACACCCCTCCCTCTAAGCGTCTGCAAAGGGTAGTCGTAGGCGCCAACGACGCATCACTTGCAGATTCTGAAAAGGAAAAGGGTATAGACTATGACAGATTATGGGAAAATAATGAGAAGTTAATAGCCACTATTTTTCTCACCCATGAAACAATTTTTGATGGTCCACCTGAGGTCTCTATTGAAACTGAACATTCAGACGATAGTTCAATTGACAGCGACGCTTACTTTACTGCAGACGAAGAGATGTCACCTTCTCTTACGACAGAAATATCTATAAAAGGCGGAGTCCCAACTAAAAATGTAGTGGTTGGAGGATCGTTCTTGAGAGGTCGTGTGGATGAGCTTCGACCCGGCTGTCTGTTGGACATCGGATAGGCTGATTTTAAAGGCACCCCGCCACAGAACCCGCTAGGGGCAGCCCACGTACCTCAGGGTGAGCAGGATACGTCTGACCTGGGACATCGGATAGGCTTTAAGCACCCCGCCCAGGTCCACGGCCTGGCACCCGCGGCTTGTGTCTGGTTAGGGGCCTGAGGAGCCAAATTTAGAGGCTGAAAGATGCCGGCTTTTATTTGAGACCAAGTTCGTAGATGATGAGACACGATCCTCCGTTGATGTGGCCTCAGGAAACAGTGACCTAGTTGAACAAAGTAATAGTAGTTTTAATGACAAAGACTACTTCATTAATGCCAATCATTCATCGGTCTTTTCTTATTAATGTTATTTACTCTAGAGATTACCCCTATCTGTACAAGGATAATTTTATTCATTTTTGTTCCCTCCTTCTCCTCGATTATGAAATCCTCTCAAGCCATTAAAGATTTGTTATTCTATAATGATTTTTTCATTCGGATATATTAAATAATATAACACAATGTCAGAGGAACAATGGACTTTCTCAACATAACATCTCTTACCTTCATCTTTTGTAGAGTCACGTCTAGCAGAATCAGTAAGCCAGAACCATCTTAAATTTTTGGTAATTTCCTTCAAACACCTTATAAATACTTTGGTCATCGAAGCAGTCAGTATCTCTGAATATGATAATAATATCGAGCCTGTTAGTTGGGATTTCATTGAATGTATTCTAAAACAGGAATTAAATGGGTTAGAATAAGCAATTAAGGTCCCTACCAATCAAGTTATAGCTGCACTTACAATAGGCTCTAATTCCTCCATAAAGAATTTTATGAATTCACCATCGATAGTCATCAAGTATTCGTATATTCTTCCACGTGAATTTGTATCTGGTGCAAAAGGCTATATTCGCCCGGAGTTCATTAAACAATTCTATGAATGTTTGTTAATCATTTGGATGACTTATTTTCAAAAATAAGCACAACCCAGGCTGTAGCAGTGGCAAATCTGGAAAGAATAAAGCAGAAAAGCAAATTAGATTTCGACAGAAGGGTCAATTCTTATAAATTCTTAGTAGATGATGATATATATGTATTGAAAGAACCAATAACATCTAACACGATTCTAGCTGGTTAGCACTTTACAAAATTGTTAGAATATTTGATAATTTGAATGCAGGAATAGGCATAAGAGTTAATAAATTCAAAGTAGTTTATGTGAACTAATTAAAATTAGCCTGCATAAGATTAGACACTTTATGAATACTTACCTTTATCGTGGTACCGTTGTTATATTCCTTTATTGTTGGAATGTGCTACATTACCTTGGCATAAGTTAAGATCAACTTTATTCCATTTGTTTGTGAATTCGATGCCGCGTTAGTTTATAATTAAAATTTCATGTATTACCCAGAATCAATCTGGAGACGTCGTGTCTAGTAGACAAAATTGTAACAAATAGTAACACAGTGAACATTCTGTAGCGTCTTTCGAATCGCATTCTTCGCGGGAACCCGGGTGGACCGAGTAGCTCGGCTACCGTGGGGGAGGCGAGGAGGGGAGGCTCAGGAATCTTCACTGTAAGAAGTTTATTTATAGTTTCAATTAAGAATTAAAATTAAATTTGATAAATGTATTATTGAAAAAGCTGTTTCCATTGGAAAACATCTTTTGTATAAGGAGGGAAGTGTTGCGACTCCCGTCTAGCGGCGTGTAGTTTAAGCTTTAGATGCGCGAAGTTCAAATCGGATCACACTAATGTAATAGGAAAGGGAGATTAGGTGAAGTTCGCACAAGGCCGAGGGGTTTGAAAATAGTTAAATATTCTTTTAATAAGGGAACCTCAAGATTATAAACTAATCGATACTAGTCGATACTAATCGATACCCACTTGGATACGGGTGTTTGAATAAATGAACTTCTCCTTCCTCCTTTCTCCTAGGTGTGCGATTCCAGCGCAACGTTGTTAAACGCTTGATTTCGTAAAAGTTGATAACCGAAAGGAATCGGATCAACGAATAAGAATTTAGCTAGCTAAATAGTAAATTTGCGATTGGCTCTCGGTAACCAAGCCATTTTGAAATTAACAAGAGGAAAAGCGAAGGGTTTTTCGGAAGCGTCACTCGAGCCCCAAAAGCTGTAACGAGCAGTCGCATAAAAAGTTCTTTAGAGTCGATATTGTGTTACAAACGTTTATTTCATTCATTAAAGTTACAAGTTTTGAGTTCCTTTTGTTCTTTTATTGTATTATCCTTTTATTTATTATCGGTTCTAATTACATTTATTTCTCGAACAATCCTCGTCCTAGGAGCAGAGTGCCTTAGCACTCCACGGGCATCGACACCTCGCCGAATTCCCTACGAGGGATCCAGGAGAACCAGCCGGCCACGCAACAACATCATGCCTAGACCCAAGTGCCCGTGCGCGCCGTCGGGCGAAATTCAAATTTTCTATACCCTCGCTTAACGCGAAACGTATTGAAGAAAGATTTCGATAATTAGCAGTATCGATCGATATTTTCTAAAACGAGCGCTTTGATCGTCGAATGTTTACCTTGCATCTGGGCAAGCTGAAGCTTGCTTTTGTTTTTCGTACAACGCCACGACGCACAAGATGTCTACGCCTAATGAAAATGTAAGTAATACAAATAATACAAATAAATATACTCGTAGCAGCTAAGCTATGTTATGCGATGCTATGTTTTAACTTAGCTTTTGATGGAAACGGTTCCATAAGAATGTATTGAAGCTAATATTTTAATAGTATAGCATCGCACAGCATAGCATCGCATAGCATAGCATAGCATAGCATGGCACAGCATAGTATAGCATAGCTTAACTTCCCGGTGGATTTTCAATTCGCCGCTTTGATTCGTGGGAATTTATTTAATGTCACGAATAATAAAACTAACGAATGTGCATGTAACCTGTAAGATTTTGACAGTCTTTGGTATGCACTTTGCCTATGTCATTTAGCTTTATGGCTAATTAATGGTTTATTCATTTTTGCAGAAAACAAAGTACGTCTCAAAGGAGGACCCCTCGCAAGAACTTGCCGAGGAAAACGCCCTTCTGTTTGGTAAGTTTTATATTATTAAGGGGGTAGACAAGCCACGTGACATGGGCAATGCTCCGCTCTGTAATACCGACAATGTAACCTAAAACATGGATTTGGGATTTTTCGTTTTTCGTCCTTATATGAGCAGATTTAGAGCTGGGTGAGGTCTTATTCGAAAGAGGAAGGTTCAATGCAGCGCGCTGTAGACATTGTTTGAGTCACAAAACTCTTATAGTGACCTACAAATACTTGGAATCTGCGAGTGTATTTTGTCCATTTTTTCTCTACTTTGGTCACTCATATCATTACATACCAACAAAATCTCGTCGAACCATGTCTACAGCGCGCTACATTGAACCTTCCTCTTTCGAATGAGACCTCGCCCAGCCCAAAATTCGCTCATATAAGGAAATCAAGCGTATCCTACTAAACCTATGTTTTGGGCCAGATTATGTCGGTATACAGCGCGCTGCATTACCCGTGTCTATCCCCTTAACGATTAACTTACAGAAAAATTAAATTAAATAATATTAATCAAATTTATTTTTCCAGAATCAAATGACGACGAGGACGTTTTCATGGGAGGGGGGGGGGGGCAAGAACGCGCGCCGACCCAGAGGACGGCTCAACCCCCACCGGCACCGGCACCGGCACCGAACCCAAGGGCGGCTCAACCCCCACCAGCAACGATTCAGAGGGGGGATCAGCCACCAGCGGAGCAACGCCGTTGGCCTACGTGTAAGTGTTTTTCTAAAAAAAGAAATCAATGATGTCTGTGATTTATTTATTTTCTTTTTTATTTAGTTCATTTAAAATTTATCATTTCAGATAGAGGCACTAGGGCTGGACGATCCAGACGGCAGGAAGATTTTATGAATTTTTTATATAAATTAAGTGCTGCCGATTACCATTGGGGGAGGAGAGGGCGGGGGGGGGGGAGGGGGGCAGGAGTACAGAAAAAATAAAATAAAAAATAAAGTTTTATTATTTCAAACATAAAAATGGGGTTATTAAATTTGCTCGTGCAGCAGAGTTCCTTTCTCTTTCAGCTATTGAAATGATTCTCTTCGTCTGCATTATTAACAGAAAAATAGGGCACCTTTACTAATTATTTATTATTATTTATAAAATAAATTTTCGCATGTACTTGACGTCGAGACGCTATGTTTCCATCATTTTTTTCTCTGCCGTAGATCATACTGCATCATCTTCTGCTTCGATTATCTGTAAATATATAATAATATATATATATATATAAAATCCACATTTTAGTTATTTTAGTTATTATTACAACTTAACGTAGAACTTATTATGTACACAAATAGAGTGGTATTTTGTTATAGTAAGTGTAGAGACTACAAAATGTGTCCGAAGGAGGTGAGAGCGTATGGCAGAAAGTCTTGTTGCAGGAAATTTAAATTCTAATGGTAATAATAATGGGAATCTAAAAAATGAATGAATTAATAAATAGCGTGGCAACTACTGTGGATAGGTTATAAGGGTATATAAGAGTATAAGGGTATAAGGATAATGGAAAACTAGTAAAATTAATGAATAGCGTAGCAACTATATAGAAATAGATTGGCATTTTGCTATAATAAGTGTAGATTACAAATGTGTCCGAAGGAAATGAGAGCGTATGATGTCGGAAGGAAATGAGAGCGTATGATGTCCGAAGGAAATGAGAGCGTGTGGCAGAATGTCTTGTTGCCGGAAATTTAAATGCTATGGTAATAATTCAGCGAAGATGAACGAAGAGATCCAATATTTTCAAAACACAATTTATTGGTTTTGGAATAAAATTAGTTTAGTATGTTTATAATTTTGTCGATTTACCTTATTTTACTTTCCCGAAACTTGTGCGAAGCAAGATGCTCTGTCTATCTATCTATTCTTCTCCGGACAACCTTTACGCCTGTGCATTCCCTTCATTTCTATCCATTCAAGCCTATGCGTCTCCTCCAATTCTACTATCCAAGCCTGTGCGTCCTCTTCATTTTTATCAGAATCCTGTGCGTCTCCTTCATTTCTATAATATACATAAAAACTCTAAATTGCTGATATGCAAATACAAATATCTGGCAATTTAAATGCAGTGCAATTTTTTACTACAATATATTTTATTTTATACATGCATGGTACAAATTTCCAGAAACTTGTGTGAAAGGAGATGCTTCTCAGTCGAACCATTTCCGGACAACTTCCAAGTCTGCGACTCTACATAAGAAATCTATTAAAAAAATTTTGGCGACGTACCTTATTAATTGAGACATTAATTCAGTCTCCTATGTAGTGTAAAAACTCGTGACATTCCAAATTCGGACAATGTACTTTTTCTGACACTTAGCACTTGGTAGGTTATAAAATTCAAAATAGTATATATAAGTATATGTATGTACAATGACGGACGACGATCCCTGGTGAATATTCCCGAGAATCGACGAAAGAAGAACGAACATGTGTTGGCTGAAGGTGTGTGTGTAACGCGTATATACGTATTATGTTGACGAAAAATTTCTTGGAGAAGGAGAATCAGGAGACGAAAATTAATAAATTCGACTGATCCATGAACGATATTATGATATCTCTGTCATGTGTGGACCGATTTTATTGAAATTGGTCTTGTTCGAAAGCCGATATGCGGTTTACATAAGAAAAATGTCTTTAAATTTACAAAACATTGCAGGCGTGATGAGATATTCATGTATAAATGTCAGAATTAGGTTAGAGTGTCTTCGCGACGAGTAAAGATACACGGTAGCGACATCGACATATACAGGGTGTTTTTCATGTACTTGGCGTCGAGACGCTACCGCGTCTCTAGATAAGCAAGCAATACGTCGTTACGTATTTTATACTAAGTAATTATAATAATTCATACGACTTCGTGTCGCAACTTATTTTTGAATAAACCTTGTTATTATTTACTAAAGAAGGACTCTTGTATCTTGAAATTCATTTCTTAATCGTACGTCACCCGAACCTATCCCACAAATTCACGGGTAACCGCTCTATTCGTGAATCTCCTGTAAGGAACGGCAACGTCTTGTTCGAGAACGTTACACCCTCGGGTTAAATGTAAAACTGAGAACGATCATAAGGTCTCGAAACTATGATACGTTAAATGTACCAATAGCCGCTGCTATAGAAGAGGAACAAGCGATGGGTTTAAACACCTCGCGAAATTACAGGAAATTCGGTAATCAGCCCAAGGGAAGGGAAGGATCAAGCGTACCACGCTGCGATCGGTGTAATAAATTGGGACATTTAGCAAGGAATTGTTATACGCGATTAAGTATGCCTCGAGAAAACTCCCCGACGCAACAAACGACAGTAAAAAGGGAAGTTCAGCGCGTCACAATGGTCTGCCATTACTGTAAAAAGCCGGGACATCTAATCAGAGAATACAGAGCTAGGGAAAGAGCAAACGGACGAGAATACAGACCGCGCTATACGAACACAAATTACAGACGCGAAGATACCAGACAGAATTTTAATAGAACTCCGGGTCGAGAACAATCTAACGAAAATCAAAATTCCCCTACCACGAGCCGCGGGACAACCGACGACAGACAAACAAACGCAGAATCTAGGGTAGAGTCGTATCGAGCGAATATGGTGGTGACATCCCAACTCGAAAATACAATCGAAATTAGGGCGCCGGAACTAGTGTAAGAAAGGGCGAATATGTCAGTAGACACTGGAGCCGATATTACGTTAATAAAGATAGGTAAAGTACAGGGCGATGTTCGGGCCGAAGACGAAATAGTTTCCTTGCGAGGAATAGCCCCTATGGAAATTAAAACGCTGTGTCTAGTACAATTAAATATGGAAATCGGAAATAAAACAGTAACGCACCCTTGCCGATTAGTTAGAGACGACTTCCCATTAGAAGCAGACGGAATCCTAGGACAAGATTTTATGGCTAAACACGATGTATGCATCCGGGCGAACCTACGAATAGAGATATACGGAATACAATTCCCCTACTCAGGAGGAAAAATAGCTTTAAAACCGCGATCTGAAACCATTCTCCTAGCCAGAACGACTGATAATGGCGTAGGTATAGTGGAAGGACAATCTATTAAACCAGGAGTATTCATAGGAAACTCGTTAACAGTAGGCCAGCACGGGAAATGCGCAATAAGCGTAATGAACACTACCACGGACGAAGTCCTTATCAACATGCCAACAGTGACGTTACAAACGCTGACGAGCGATGACATTGACTCGACAGACGCGAATTGCGACAAGGAGCGCGACACGCCGATGTACGTAGTGCACGCCGTATACGGGAGAAATAGAATGCAAACCATGCGCGAAAACCTTAGAACAGATCACCTAAATAAGGAAGAAGAGGCCAGCTTACTCGAGCTATGTGAGAAGTATAATGAAATATTCGGTTTAGAAGGAGACAAGTTAGGATACACCACGATGGCAAAGCATTCGATTACCCTAATCCCAGGTACTAAACCTATATACGTAAAACCGTATAGATTACCTCAAGCGCATAAGGAAGAAGTAAATAGACAAGTTCAAGAAATGATAAAAGAAGGAATAGTTAGTCCACGCGTCAGCCAATGGAACATCCCGTTGCTAGTAGTTCCTAAAAACCCAGACGCTTCAGGAAAACGCAAACTCAGAGTGGTGGCAGATTTGAGGCAAGTGAACGACGCGACGGTATGCGACTCGTACCCCTTACCGAATATAACGGACATCTTAGACCAATTAGGAGGAGCAAAATATTTTTCAACCTTAGATTTAGCGTTAGGATTCCATCAAATAGCCATGAAAGAAGAAGATCGTGAGAAAACGGCATTTTCGACACCATACGGCCATTTCAAATATAATAGAATGCCGTTTGGGCTTAAAAACGCTCCCGAGACATTCCAAAGACTAATGAATACCGTATTATCGGGATTACAAGGAATAAAATGTTTCGTGTATTTAGACGATATTGTCGTCTATGGACGCTCGTTGAAAGAACACCAAAATCGTCTAGAACTAGTATTCGAACGTATACGCGAGAGTGGCCTAAAACTTCAACCCAATAAATGCGAATTTCTACAGGAAACCATATACCTTGGCCACGTGATAAGTGAGAATGGCATCAAACCGGACCCTACGAAACTCGACGCTGTAAAAAACTTTCCGATACCCAAAAGAATTAAAGACATACAATCCTTCTTAGGCCTAGCCGGATATTATAGGAGATTCATAGAACATTTTTCACAAATCGCGAAGCCTTTGACGCAACTATTAAAGAAAGACCAAGCATTCAGATGGACTGCACAAGAACAGGAAGCCTTCGAGATATTGAAAGAAAAACTAACAACAACACCGATACTACAATATCTCGATTTCACGAAACCATTCGTTCTTACAACAGACGCTTCCGGAAAATCAATAGGAGCAGTATTATCGCAGGGAAAGATAGGCCAAGACTTACCCATAGCATACGCAAGTAGAGTATTAAATAAAACAGAAGAAAACTATAGTACCACAGAAAAGAAATTGTTGGCCATCGCATGAGCGACGCAACATTTCAGACCTTAAGTATATGGCACAAAATTTAAAATCGTAACAGACCATAAACCTCTTACTTGGCTTTTTAACGTAAAAGACCCCGGCTCAAGATTAATGAGATGGAAATTGAAACTAGCAGAATACGATTACAGCATAGAGTACAAAGCGGGAAAGACATCTAGTGTAGCCGTCTTGGCCCAAAAGGGGCGCGCTCTACCTCAGGCTTTCGCCTATACGAGCATTTGGCTTACATGGTGGTATTAGCAAAACATTTCCAGCGAAACCGCCAGGGCCGGGCCGGAAAAGCAGAGAAGGACCACACTTGACTCCACGGCGCGCCGATATTTCGGTATTTCGTTGAAAGAGGACTTCTGTCTCGGAGCCCTTATATTTATATGATTTTACAAGGGGTTGCGGGGTGTACGCGCAGTATGGACTTTGACCCGTTTATGTAATATTTTACAGTATGAAGGGGGGTGCGCAGTATGCACCTTGACCTAATTATGAACATGCATCACAGTCACTTTTGGGATTTTTTGTAGGGACCAAAGGTTGGTGTATATTTGGATTCGCGTTTATGCTTCCGGGGTTTTTATGCTCGTGAATTTTAAATACTCAACTCCTCGAATGGATTTTGGTTGTTTTAATAGGAAAGGGACGTTGGTGGTTTTGGCTGCTTTGGTCATTTAGAGGGTGTGAGACGTGGTCTCGATTTAAGAGATTTGTGGGGCGAGGGCCTTGTTTAGATTCGATGTGAGAGAGGAATTTGTGCCGCGTTGGGCGAATAAGAGAAGGAGATTTAATGGTTGACCGTCTTGAGATGGGGACCGCTAAGGTACATCGCCAAGGTGGTCGGGGGTCATGGAAAAGGGGTAAGAACTGAGGTTTGGGGAAGATTTGAGTGGAGTTGTAGATTAATTTATAAAAGAGAGTTGAAATAATCGCGCGCGAAAATTCGTGGGACGTCACAACAATATAAAAAAACAACATAAATATAAAAGAAAATAAAATAATAAAATAAAAAAGAAAAATATAAAAATTCAATATAAAAATACATTATAAAAAGAAAAAATATTAGAATAAAAGTAATAATTTAATTTATTGCCCACTTTTGTGTTACAATTTAACGATCATATACTCTTTCCATTTCATTCCCGTAATCGTGTCAGTGTAAGTCCTACCGTTCTAATGTATCCTGCTGTGTGCTACCAATTGTTTTCTATTTTACAAGTGTTTCCTAATCTATTTTATGTTGCATAATCTTCTTTTATCACTTTCCTGTTCTTCCCATATTTTCCTTCTCCCTATTATCTCCCGTAGAATAGCCAAGTTTCTCCCTTCTCCTCTAATTACCTCTTTCCAATTCCTCCCACTTACTTTTATTTTGGGACGAGAAACTTGTTTAAATTAGATATGTGGAAGGAATTTGTGCCTCGTAGGGCGAATAGGTGAAGGGGATTTACTGGTTGACCGTCTTGAGATGGGGACCGCTAAGGTACATCGCCAAGGTGGTCAGTGGTCGGGGAAAAGGGGTAAAAGTTGAGGTCTGTTGAGTTTTAGTGGAGTTGGTTTGTAACTAATGAGGGAGACTTGATATGGTACCGCGCGAAAAATAGTGGGACGTCACAACATTAACGTTTTACATTTCATAAAACTTTGGCGTTATCAGCGTGCAAACTTTTGAAAATTGACGGTTGCTGTTTTCAAAATAAATTGTGAATCCTTGATCTATCATTAACTTTGTTTATTTATATGTCACGTCCCGGGTGGAGGTCTTTAGGGACAATGACATGGGGTTTAAAATGATACTCAGGCGAGGATTTTGAATCCTGCACACTGAGGGTAAGAAGGATCTCAGGCGAGGATCTTGAATCCTGCACGCTGAGGGTAGAAGGAACTCAGGCGAGGATCTTGAATCCTGCACACTGAGGGTAAGAAGGATCTCAGGTGAGGATCTTGAATCCTGCACGCTGAGGGTAGAAGGAAACTCAGGCGAGGATCTTGAATCCTACACACTGAGGGTAAGAAGGATCTCAGGCGAGGATCTTGAATCCTGCACGCTGAGGGTAGAAGGAACTCAGGCGAGGATCTTGAATCCTGCACACTGAGGGTAAGAAGGATCTCAGGCGAGGATCTTGAATCCTGCACGCTGAGGGTAGAAGGAACTCAGGCGAGGATCTTGAATCCTGCACACTGAGGGTAAGAAGGATCTCAGGCGAGGATCTTGAATCCTGCACGCTGAGGGTAGAAGGAAACTCAGGCGAGGATCTTGAATCCTACACACTGAGGGTAAGAAGGATCTCAGGCGAGGATCTTGAATCCTGCACGCTGAGGGTAGAAAGGATCTCAGGCGAGGATCTTGAATCCTGCACGCTGAGGGCAGAAAGAAATCAGGCGAGGATCTTGAATCCTGCACGCTGAGAGTAGAAAGGATTTTAGGCGAGGATCTGAAATCCTACACTCTAATCAGAGATGGCTTTTCAGGCGAGGATCTGTAATCCTACACGCTAATCGACCAGGGAAGGTTTAATGTGGTACTTTCCGTGGGGACACCCGTTAGAGCACTTGTTATGATTTGGTTTTGGTAATCGGATTTACCGTTGCATCGAGGTAAAAGACACTCGTAATGATTCAGCAAAATCAGCTAGTCATACGGTTATACGCGAGCTATGTAAAAGTAAGTTGGTAAACACCGCGATGCTTTCCGCGGTCGTTGCCCGTAATCAGCTGTTCCGGCAGCTCGTGTGGATTTAGGGATCTTCGCAGCCAAAGGATTAACACAATGACTCGAAACGTTAGTTAAGCAAAGCGTTTTATTAGTTTAGGCAAAAATATAGGCACTGTTTGTGAAAGTGCTTTGTTGAATATATATATTATGCGTTTAGACATTAATCATTAGCACAGAACATTAATATGAATGATTATCAATATATATTTAAAATGTGATTATGAGCGTGACATACAATATATGTTTTAAGATGTAATAATATAAGCAGTAAACGTTGATAAGAACATGAAATATGGTCGCAATGAGCGTTAATAACACAATATAATATGAAAAGCACTTAAGCGTAACAAGACAAAATAATATGAATAGCAATAAGAATAGAAATGCAAAATAATAGGTGAACGCAATACGCGTAGAAATATAAAATACTATGAATAGCAATTAGAATAACAATACAAAATAATATGTATGGATATGATATGCAATAGTTTAAATGGTAATATAAATTCTTACGGTAGTTGCCGTTGAACACTGAATTTAAATGAAGACAATTATATAGATTTCTGTAAGATAGATTTCTGCAGAACGAATCGTTGATTGATTTCCGTAGAACGAGCGTCGATGATAAATTTCCGTAGAACGAGCGTCGATGATAAATTTCCGTAGAACGAGGACGAGCTCTCGCGGTTCCACGTATTTATACTAATTACAATCTTTTCGGCTTGAAGGGGGGTGCGCAGTACGCACCTTGACATAGTTACGCATATGCGTCGCAGTAACATTTCCGGGGTTTTTGTAAGGACCAAAGGTTGGTCTATATTTGTACTCGCATTTTCGGCACGTACGCCAAATAATCCTCGCGATTATCCTTTAGGGGTTCTTATACATGTGATTTGGTAATGCTCAACTCCTCGAATGGGTTTTGGGTATTTTTATAGGAAAGGGGTGATAATGGATTTGACTTCTTTGGTCATTTAGTGGGCTTGAGACGTGGTCTCGATTTAAGAGATATAAGGGGCGAGGGACTTGTTTAGATTCGATAGGAGGGAAGAGTTTGTGCCGCGTTGGGCGAATATGTGAGGGAGATTCACTGATTGACCGTCTTGAGATGGGGACCGCTAAGGTACATCGCCAAGGCGGTCGAGGTCATGGAGAAGGGGTATTTTGGTGTTTGGGGAGATTTGAGAGGAGTTGTATAATGGTTTATGAAGAAATATTATTTTATCTGCGAGCGAAATTTTGTGGGACGTCACACCTCCCCCCTTATATGAAGAAATGCCTGCATTTCTTCCCTGTAAGGAGCGGGGTGGATTTGTTCGTTTGTAAGATTGGGGTCTATACGGGGCGAAGGGGCAGTGGCATCTTGGAGTTGCTCTGATGACTGATGTTGGAGGGGAAGGAGTCATCTATAGCGATGACCGTCTGTGAAGACGCCTCCTTGATGATGATGTATGAGATGTTTTTAGAGAGGAGGGATGTGATATTCCTTCCTTCCCTCTTGACGGCATAGCCGCGTAAGTGGTGACTGCAATAAGTGTTGCAGTTGCAACGATCTATATTGGAAAATTTGATTAATGTTTTTGTTCATTGTGACTTGGGGTCAACCGGGACTCTCGCGCAAATAAATATCGCGATCGTCAGGTTTTTTATACCTTAGGCTCCTACTCAGTTTCGAAAGGTAACCTTGGTATGTTTTATTTTCAATTTCTTCAAGAACCGGGTTCCGGTTCGGTTTCCGAGCTAATTTCCCGAATAATTTTTCATGCGGAATGTATTTAGTACACTCGCGGACACTGGCATTATACGAGATCGCGGCCAAGTTGGTCCATTCGTCCCAGTCAGTGTATCTACCGATAATCAATTTTAAATATTGGGTCATTACGAGATGCAATCTCTCTAGAGAGCCGTTAGACGGTGGGTGAAAGGCTGTGGTTCGGAATTGTTGGTCTTTCCATTTCCACGGTGCCGGTTTTATAAAATTTCTATTAAAATTTGGTACTTGGTCGGTGAGGATGGCTCTAGGAGCTCCGAAGTGACAAATGAATCTTTTTATAAATACGTCAGCGATTTTAATTGATGAGTATAGGTTGAGAAGCACGCACACAAAATATTTTATAAATAAACCCTGTATGGGTAGGTTATAAGTGTTGCCTGTTGTAGTTGTAGGCAGTCGTTCACGTATGTTTTCTGGTGAGGGAATTGGTGGAATATCTGCAGATGATATTTCCCGGCACATCTTTCTATGTGGTTGAATCCTTCTGCATTTCCTTCCCTGGCGAATGCTGGATGTGGGTGTTGCAGAGTCGACGGGGTTGCTGCCACTCGTTGGCGCATGGATCGGTGATTTTGAGAACCGAGGCCTCTTGGAACTGCTTGGTCCACTTTTGGGCCAGTCTTCCAAGTTGTCACCTTTGTCTCGTGGTCGTTTGGAGCATGCCTCCACTGCAGGGGAAGTATGGGATAAGGCGTCTGTAGTGACGTGGAATTTCAGTTCAAATTTCGGGTATTGCAGGATAAGTTCCTTCTGCAAGACTGATTTGAAGTCGTCAAAAACGGTTTGCTGGGACGGTACCCAGTTAAATGCTGTGTCGTTCTTCAAAAGTTGGGTTAACGGACGAGCATTTTTAGAAAATTCTGGGATAAACCTTCGATGATATCTGGTTAATCCAAGGAAATTTTTAATTTGTTTTGGCATGCGAGGTGCAGCTTCGGAGAACTTATCGCATTCCCCATGAATCGGGTGCTCTTTAGAGATTGACTTAAGTAAATTTTCTGCCCTTGAAGGAGCTTCCGCAGAAATTTTTAATACTACCAGTTCCAGCGTAGCCGCAAGAGACTTTTGGGAATTTAGGGGAAGGGTTGGTTTGGCGTATAGCGCAGGGGGTAAGAATGAGTACACTTTCGTGGGTGCCTCGAGATGGTGGATCGACGGATCCAGGGCTAAGAAGGACTTGTTTTTTATTAGGGGGTGGATGGGAGTAATGCCTATAGGCGTTGTAGTCTCTATTGGTCTTTTAGGTTTGGATTCTGGAGTTTTCCTGTCGGATTTCTCTACTTCGATGGTGGGCATGGTGCTTGGAGTGTCAATCTTGCTAGAATTTATAATTTGCGAGTAGTCCTTTAGGTCCGGATTATGTACAGAAAATGAGGATTTTGTCCTCGGCCGTAGCACGACCGGGTTTAGTTGCACTGCAGCGACTCTTATAATACCGCTAGTGCTTTGGGGTATATCGTAAATGGGTGCGCTTCTGCTTGGCTTGTTCCACAGTTCGCATCCATCGGCGCTCGGAGGAGTAATTCCCGACTTCGTTTCCCACAAGGCTCTAGGATCTTCCTTGATAGTGAAGGTGCGTTTTCTGCATTCCGAAGTCACATGTCCGGGCTTTTTACAGTTCCCGCAGATTCGCAGCTCCGTAGGCCTGGAAGGTGGAGGTCGAGACATGTCCCAGTAGGTGACCTGGGGTTTGGGTGCTTGGGACCCATATTCCGCGGCGCGGTTTATAGAGTTCCTCTCGGAAGGTTGAGCTGGCGGGCCTTGGTTACTCCAACAGGACCGTGCCTCATGACCTGTCTTGTTGCAGAGTTGGCAGGTTAATTTGGGAGTCTTCTGCTCGGGGAATCGGAGACGGTCCCTGGTAATTTCTTTGTCCACACGGACAGCTAAATCGAACGCTTCGTTGAGCGTTTCGAATTGGTGTTGTTGTAGCCTCATCCTCATATGAGGTGGAAGGCCATCGACGAAAGAATCTAGAGTTAGGCGATCCAGATCCTGCGGGTGATTTCGCGCGAAGTCGCGGTAATTTTCCCTATCTTCGTCTAGAATGGCGAATCGGAGGTCCTTTACGCGAGAGATATACTCCAATATGTGCTCGTTGGATCCCTTGATAACGTTCGCGAGTTCTCCACGATAGTGGTCTGATGTTTTAGCAGGGGAAAAGGTACGTTTCAGTCTTTTGACTAATTCATTTACGGAGTCAAAGACCCGATCCTCAACAGCCAAGTACGCATGGTCTTGCAGTTTATTTCTCAACAACCTCGCTAACTGGGGTTCGGCTTGCGAGGGAATCAGAGCCTTAGCCCTATTGCAGGCTCTCGCGAATTGCAAAACGGACATGTTGTGACCGTTAAACTCTGGGACCGTTTCTACGGCGTCTTTTAATGTGATCTGGGGCAATGGATCCTGGTCCGGAATATAATTATAATTTAGTACGGGTTTCCTATCGAAACGAGAGGAACCTGGAGTAGCAAATTTGTTTGCCGTTGGCGGAGGCATAAGAAGTTTTTCCATTATTTCGCGGGTGGCTTGAATTTGACTAGAAAGATCTTCTAACGCGGGGCCATCTGAACCATTGGCTACGCCCGAACGCGTATTGGATTGCAGGTTTACGACATATCTCGCGTACAAGCTCTCAATATCAGCTTGTTTTTCCCGCAATTTTTGTACCCGATCCATTAATTCGGCGGTCGCGGTGTCTATTCTGTTAGTGGAAGGGCCCGCGTCTTGATCCATTACGGGAGAGTCGTCGGCTTCACCGTACACAGACATGTTTAAAGTAAGATTTGATTGCATCGAGGGCAATTGTGGAATTTATAGGACGATTGGCAGTAATGATTTTCAGATACTGTCACCGTATTTGCTGGGTCCCACCGGGAGCAGCATAAGCAAATTTCGTTGACTTGGTTCGTTGTAGCTAAACGCAGTTTTACTGTGCCCTGCGGCTTCGATAGGCTACTGCGGTCTGTTGCGTGCGAGTAATATACATGTTAAATCACGGGGACCGTGTGGAAAAAGTACTTCTTTTCTTTCAACGGTATACGAAGATCCCATCTTATGTGGCCAAAATTACGTTACTTCAGACAACTGTTAATTATTACTTATAAATCTGGAATTTGTCTACACGGGTAGACGTTGTCGAATTCATTATAACTCCTTTCAGAAGAGAGATACCAATTTATGCAATCAACGCACTGATCAGCAGGACGTTTGTGGAGCAAAACAATGCCGCACCGTGGGCAATTGGGGAACACGTAAGGCGTTTGGCAATAATGGATTAAATAAGCTCTTTCGGTGTCTGTTGGATCTCGTAGGGAGCAGCTTAAACAAATATCGTAACCGTCAATGGTTGTTGCTATGCTCCCAGAAACGCAGATCATCCACCGCATATACGCAGTCAAACTTTGTAATCTGCGGCTACAATAGTTCAGTACACCCCGATTTGGGCAATTAATACACATACTTGAAAATAGGGACTTTGTGAGCACCGTATCATAGAATTTCCTTCTATCAACGGCAAACGCGTATCCCACCGCTGTCACCAAAATTATGTCACGTCCCGGGTGGAGGTCTTTAGGGACAATGACATGGGGTTTAAAATGATACTCAGGCGAGGATTTTGAATCCTGCACACTGAGGGTAAGAAGGATCTCAGGCGAGGATCTTGAATCCTGCACGCTGAGGGTAGAAGGAACTCAGGCGAGGATCTTGAATCCTGCACACTGAGGGTAAGAAGGATCTCAGGTGAGGATCTTGAATCCTGCACGCTGAGGGTAGAAGGAAACTCAGGCGAGGATCTTGAATCCTACACACTGAGGGTAAGAAGGATCTCAGGCGAGGATCTTGAATCCTGCACGCTGAGGGTAGAAAGGATCTCAGGCGAGGATCTTGAATCCTGCACGCTGAGGGCAGAAAGAAATCAGGCGAGGATCTTGAATCCTGCACGCTGAGAGTAGAAAGGATTTTAGGCGAGGATCTGAAATCCTACACTCTAATCAGAGATGGCTTTTCAGGCGAGGATCTGTAATCCTACACGCTAATCGACCAGGGAAGGTTTAATGTGGTACTTTCCGTGGGGACACCCGTTAGAGCACTTGTTATGATTTGGTTTTGGTAATCGGATTTACCGTTGCATCGAGGTAAAAGACACTCGTAATGATTCAGCAAAATCAGCTAGTCATACGGTTATACGCGAGCTATGTAAAAGTAAGTTGGTAAACACCGCGATGCTTTCCGCGGTCGTTGCCCGTAATCAGCTGTTCCGGCAGCTCGTGTGGATTTAGGGATCTTCGCAGCCAAAGGATTAACACAATGACTCGAAACGTTAGTTAAGCAAAGCGTTTTATTAGTTTAGGCAAAAATATAGGCACTGTTTGTGAAAGTGCTTTGTTGAATATATATATTATGCGTTTAGACATTAATCATTAGCACAGAACATTAATATGAATGATTATCAATATATATATAAAATGTGATTATGAGCGTGACATACAATATATGTTTTAAGATGTAATAATATAAGCAGTAAACGTTGATAAGAACATGAAATATGGTCGCAATGAGCGTTAATAACACAATATAATATGAAAAGCACTTAAGCGTAACAAGACAAAATAATATGAATAGCAATAAGAATAGAAATGCAAAATAATAGGTGAACGCAATACGCGTAGAAATACAAAATACTATGAATAGCAATTAGAATAACAATACAAAATAATATGTATGGATATGATATGCAATAGTTTAAATGGTAATATAAATTCTTACGGTAGTTGCCGTTGAACACTGAATTTAAATGAAGACAATTATATAGATTTCTGTAAGATAGATTTCTGCAGAACGAATCGTTGATTGATTTCCGTAGAACGAGCGTCGATGATAAATTTCCGTAGAACGAGCGTCGATGATAAATTTCCGTAGAACGAGGACGAGCTCTCGCGGTTCCTCGTATTTATACTAATTACAATCTTTTCGGCTTGAAGGGGGGTGCGCAGTACGCACCTTGACATAGTTACGCATATGCGTCGCAGTAACATTTCCGGGGTTTTTGTAAGGACCAAAGGTTGGTCTATATTTGGACTCGCATTTTCGGCACGTACGCCAAATAATCCTCGCGATTATCCTTTAGGGGTTCTTATACATGTGATTTGGTAATGCTCAACTCCTCGAATGGGTTTTGGGTATTTTTATAGGAAAGGGGTGATAATGGATTTGACTTCTTTGGTCATTTAGTGGGCTTGAGACGTGGTCTCGATTTAAGAGATATAAGGGGCGAGGGACTTGTTTAGATTCGATAGGAGGGAAGAGTTTGTGCCGCGTTGGGCGAATATGTGAGGGAGATTCACTGATTGACCGTCTTGAGATGGGGACCGCTAAGGTACATCGCCAAGGCGGTCGAGGTCATGGAGAAGGGGTATTTTGGTGTTTGGGGAGATTTGAGAGGAGTTGTATAATGGTTTATGAAGAAATATTATTTTATCTGCGAGCGAAATTTTGTGGGACGTCACATATAACTAAACATTTTATTGATAAAAATATAAATTATTTCTGAAAATTATTTATAAAAATATTTCATTTCGAGTATAAAAGTAATATTTCATTTACAAAAATATTCAAAGTAGATGTTTATAAAATTATCTATAAAATTTAATCAATTTAGAAAAAGACGTAAATGTGTTTTTCAGAATTTATATATAAAGTAAATAAATTGATTTTATTTCTCATTATAAATTTGTTTTATTTATACTATGTATTTCGCTGTGGATTGCAAAAGATGCAAGGCCAGGTTACCCATACAGCACACTTCGTTGCGGCAATGATGCATTCACTAAATCCACTATAGTAGAACCAGTCAAGGATACAAAAACGAAACATACTGAGAAGGTTTTGATGAATCTTATATTTTTATTTGGTGTACCCACAAGGATTATCAGCGATCGTGGAACCAGTTTTGCATCGCACAGATTTGCCATGTTATGCAACACCTATGGAATCAAACATATTTTGATTGCAGTAGCAACTCCAAGAGCCAATGGGCAATGCGAGCGCTATAACAAGACAATTGTTGATGCACTTGCTACGACTGCAGCAGGTCAAGATCCCCGTAATTGGGATACACAAGTTAAAAGAGTGCAGAGTGCTATCAATTCGATGTACAATAAAGGCATCAACACTACACCGATGAAGGCGCTAATTGGATGTAATACCAACATAATAGCAGACGGACCGATATTGAGCGCCATACGTGAAGAAATGGATAGAGTAGATTTAACTGCTCTAAGAGCAGACATCAAAATACATATCACTCAGGAGCAGAAAACACAGAAGGAGCAGTATGACCGGACAAGGAAGGAAGCTCGTAAATACAATGAAGATGAACTTGTACTAGTACGGATAACCAGTGATCCGTCCACGGGAAGCAGCAAGAAGCTGTTGCCAAAATATAAGGGGCCCTTTCGCATTCGAGCCGTGTTGCCAAACGATCGTTATGACGTAAAGGATCTACGTGAAGGGGTGAAACGGTTACGAACAGTCGTTGCGGTTGATAAATTAAAACCTTGGATTTCCATACAAGGGGACGACCACTAAGTATAATCCTTTACAATAACATGCACTATTCTCCAATTTTAATTAATGTTCTTTTATAGAAGTACGAGATAATGTTTAAGTAAATAAACTTTATCATTTATTCATTCGATCTTTGTTAAAGAAAAATAAACTCAATAAGAGGGCGTAAGAGAAGGTACGTATATCTCGAACGCGAGGCAAGGTGCCGAAAGGTACAGGTGGCTCATACAACCCGACCACCACCGACCGGAGCAACGGCTCCTACGAAAGGGGCAACGGCCCTTACCTGATAATGAAGGAAGACCAACGGGTCTTGACATAACGAAGGACGCAGGGTGCGTTATGACATGACGGTGTCAACAAGGTTAAGCCCAGATACAATGGTATCTATATGGCGTCGAACCGGACAGATACAACGGTGTCTCAGGCAGGGTGACGTCCAACGACGAGTACAAAGAGTACTTCAAACCAAAAGGGTTACAAAGGAATCCATAGCTGATTGTAAGCAATACGACGGTATTGTACTATGACGACACTTGTAGTTTTATTTTTCAAATCATAACACATGTAAGGTCTGAGGACAGACACGACGTCAATATGGCCGAATGTAAGAAAATCCGAGGTAGGCAAGCGGTTGAAACAGGCCATGTGCATTTCTTCAAGAGGCACCCCCTCTCGATGGGAAAACCTTAAGGACTAGAGCCATAAAAAGGGAAAGCGTGGGCCTTACTGACGACTGCGTCCGGTCGACCACTCACTCTAGTACGAACCGATCTCTGAGATAGTCACAAATAAAGCATACATTTTAACGGAATACGTGTTACCTTTGTTTATTGTAAAACACTTAGTATCTTTCGCGTCATCCTGCGCCCCCCCCCCCCCCCCCCCCCGTAACCAGCGTACACATCTTATTCAAGTTTCACAAAAATCCCATATGTTACTCCGAAAAGTGGACTTCCGATTTCGGTCGCGTGTGTGACAGGTGCGTGTGTAAGAAGCGGTTAGGTGAGGTGAAAGAAAGGTGTGTGAGGTGGTGTAGGAGAGCTGAAGAGTGTGGGTGAAAGGTGGTGGAGTTGCGAAGAAGGGGCGAGGGATAAAAGTAGAGGGCAGACGTCTGGCGGTGATAGGGATACGGGAGGTTGTAGGGAGGTTAGAGGTTAGGTGGTGGCGGTAGACGAAAAAAAGGCGGGAAAGAGCGTGGAGAGAACTGTGTAGTGGAGAGTGGTGCCGCCGAACGGGAGAGGTGCGAGGTTGGGAGAAGAGCATACGGGCGGGAAATTTGAACGGGCGATAAGGCGAAAGGTAGAACTACCCCCTTTAGTTAAAATGTCCTATCTAACATTTTGAAACAACCGAGAAAACTGAAGTTTTATCATTTACTTTGTACCGTTCTTAACATGTTGTCACTATTTGGTAACACCCTAATATAATTTTTTGTAATAGGTATACTGGTAGGTAATATATTATTAACGTACCAATTAATTAATTGCTTTAGATAGGATATTTTAACCAATTGGAAAAAAGTTAGGTTAAATACATTAGAGTGTTTATAAATCTTTACGAAGCACGTAGAGTTGTCTAACTTTACTTAAAAGGTAAAAGACGTGTGGAACTTCAAATATTTCAACATATCTCAAAAAATGAAAAAATGCTAGATAGGACGGTTTAACTAAGGAGGGCAGAGAAGGCTAGAGGAGAAAAGGATAATTGGATAGGAAGGAGCTGAGAGGAAGGGGGAAGGTCAAACTGCACAGGAAGGGAAGAGGAAGAGATGGAGGAGGGAAAGGGAAGGGGTAACAGTGAAGAAAGGAAAAGAAAAGATAGTTTAAGTAGTGTGGGCAGCAGTGTGGGCAGCGTGGACGGTCCCTAGAGAAAAAAGCGAGAGAGGGAGGAGGAAATGGGGGAGGAGGCGAGGGAAAGGGCGGCAGGTTTTAAGAGGAGCGGGAAGACAAGGAGGTCACCGGAGAAAAAAGGGGAGAAGGGGGGTGAGAAAGAGTTGGAAGAGGCGGATGGAGGATTAGTGGGGATGATGAAGGAAATGATGCTGGAGATGAAGAGGATGAGGGAGGAAATGAAGAGAGACAGGGAGGAGAGAAAATAACTGAAGGAGGAAATAAGGGAAGAGAGGGAGGAGATGAAGAAGGAGAGGGGGGAAAGAAGGATGGAGGAAGAGTGGAGGGTGGAGAGAAGGAGGTGGGAGGTGGAAATGAGGGAAGAGAGAGAGAGGAGAGAGGGGTTGGTGGAAAGGATGGGGAAATTAGAGGAAAGAGAGAAAAGTATGGAGGAGGTGATGAAGAAGGTAGGGAGATGGGAAAAGGAGAGAATGGGAAATGAAGGGACAGGGGGGCTGGTGGATGGAGAAGAGGAGGAATGGAGACTGAGAATGAGAAAGTTAGAAGTGGGGCAGGATAAAAAGGAGAGAGAGAGAGAGAGAGAAAAAGAAGTAATGTAGTGGTAAGGGGGATGGGTGGAGAGGGCAGGGACGCATTGGAGGAGGTGGAGAAACTATGGGAAAAAATGGGGTTGGGGGTGGGGGGGATAAAGGAAGTAATGAGACTGGGAAGAGCGGGGTGGGAGGGGGGTGGATTGGTGTTGGTGAGACTCGAGGGAAGAGAGGAAAAGAGGAAAGTAATGGAGACAAAAAGTAAATTAAGAGGGAGAAGGGAGAGGGTGGAGGATGACCTCACGGAGGAGGAAAGAAGAGCGAAGTGGAAAGTAGAGAGAGAGGCGCAAATGGAGAGGGAGAGGGGGCGAAGGGTGCAGGTAGGGTACATGAAGATGTGGGTGGATGGGAAGGTAAAAAGGTGGGACGAGATAAGGGAGAAATGGTGTGAGGAGCAGGGAAACTAATGATGCGGGGAGGGGGATTTGAAGTGGAAGAGAAAAGGGGTATTAGAAATGAAGGAGGGGGGAGATGGAGGGTGGCTTTCTGGAACGTGGCAGGACTGAGGAGGAAGGACGATGAGTTCTGGAGGGGACTGATGGAGTGGGACGCTATGGTGCTGTGTAAGACCTGGGTGGAGGAGAAAGAGTGGGTGTATGTGGAAAGGAGGCTGCCTAGGGGGTTCGTGTGGGAGAAGCAATGGGCTAGGAGGGAAAGCAAGGGGAGAGCGATAGGGGGAATGATATTGGGGGTTAGAAAGGGGTTGGAAGTGGGCTAGGGGGGTGGAGGTGGGAGGAAAGGGATTATGGCGAAGAAAGTGAAGTTTGGGGGGGGGGGTGGAAAATAGTGGGGGTTTACGTGAATGGGGACCTGAAAGAGAAGCTAGAGGAGCTGGAAGAGTGGATGGAAGAGAAGGAGGCGGGGGTTAGAGTGGTAATAGGTGGGGATTTTAACGCGCGTACGGGGGAAGAGGGGGGAGAGGTTTGGGAAGTCGAGGAGGAGGAGGGGAGGGCAGAGGGGAGTAGGAGATCCAAGGATAAGGTGATGAATGGAGAAGGGAGGAGGTTGTGCAGGTGCTTAGAGGAAAGAGGGTGGGGCATACTGAATGGAAATACACAGGTGGACGAGGAGGGGGAGTGGACATTCACAGGGGGGCGGGGTAACACTGTGATTGACTATGTGTTAGGGAACGAGGAAACAAGAGAGAAGGTGGAGAAGATGGAGGTATGGGAAAGGATTGAGTCAGATCACCACCCAGTGGTTGTGTGGCTGAGAGGGAAGGGGAGGGAGGGTGAGGGAGGGGGGAAACAAAGAGGAGAAACGGGAGGGAGCAGAGGAAATTGGACGGAGAAGGGAAGGATGAAGTTTTTAAGGAAGTTTGGTAAAAGAGGTGGAGGGAGAGGGGGTGGACAAGGAATGGAGCGAATTGCAGGATAGGATAAAGGACGCGATAAGTAAGATGGAGAAAGGGGGGGAGAGAGAAAATAAGGGAGGGTGGTGGGACGGGGAGTGTAGGGAGAGAAGGAGGAAGGTGAGGAGAGAAGTGGAGAAGTGGAGGAGGGAAGGAGGGAACGGAAGAGAATATAAGGAGAGAAAGAGGGAGTATGGGAGGTTATCTGAGGAAAAAGAAAGAAGGGGGTGGAGAGGTGGATGAAGGAGGTGGAAAGTGTAAGAACGGAGGGACAAGTGTGGAAGGTGGTAAATAGAGGGAGGAAAAGGATGGGGAGGGTTAATGAAGGGATAGCAATGTTTCAACGGTGCCTTGGGAAGGCGTAGTGGATCGCCACTGGTAGGGCCAGGAAAGGGATGCACTCCAAATTGGACGAACACGTCTTTTATTCGGCTCGTGGGCGTCGTTAACAAGAATGACGAACACTCCACAGAAATACAGCACGAATACACGACTCACAAAACACGCAATAACAATTAACGGAACTATATACAGATTATGTACACGGGCGCAGGGCGCAGAGGCTCGAGAAGCCGTTTTATAAAGTTCTTTTGTACGTGGGTCGCTGGGCGACAAAGAAAAGCCGTTAATCTGTGCGTGCGAGAGCGTGTGTTGACAACAGACGTGTTCTTGGAACTAACTGCCGGATTCTAGGAAGCGCGCAACGCTCGAATCCGAGCAAAAACGGGTGACGTATGTAACCGTCTTACCGAACGGTGTGTCACCGTGTTTACCCGCTCTCGCACGCACATTTAAATCCACGCTACAGCTGATCGGCGAATCTCGGCTGCAACATTCCGCCCGCCTCGGCTCAATCAAGCCGACCGTGACGGACGCCGACGTCCGGCGTCCGCCCGCCGTAACACGCAGTGACGCCGCACGGTAGACCGGAGTGGCGCGTTACATCGATTGCGAGGTGGTACACGCACCGTTCACGTCATGGTCGCCGTCAGCAGAAGCGGGGGGGGGGGGGGGGGGCACGGGAGAAGGACGACCTGGGTGATAGGCCGCAGGGATTCGCCCTGGGCAGTGCGCACCGTCACTACTCGAACGCGACCGTCCGAACCAGGGTGGACGCGCGAGATGCGGCCGAGTCACCACTGCGCCGGCGGGGCATCATCGCCCTTGTGGACCACGACATCGCCGACGCAGAGGTTCCTCTCTGGGCTATTCCACTTACGCCGCGGTTGAAGGGAGTGGAGGTAGTCCGCGTGCCATCGCCTCCAAAAGTGGTCATGCATCCGCTGGACGATCTTCCATCGGGCCCGAAGCGACGCCGGACCAGTCGCCGACACTAACGGGGGCAGCGCCAACGGAGGCGCGCCGGTCACAAAGTGAGCGGCGGTGAGCGCGATGTCTTCGTCGTCCTCGGACGC
Source organism: Andrena minutula (assembly GCA_929113495.1). Taxonomy (NCBI): domain Eukaryota; kingdom Metazoa; phylum Arthropoda; class Insecta; order Hymenoptera; family Andrenidae; genus Andrena; species Andrena minutula. The sequence continues at coordinate 44,312,941 of OV815993.1, read as the reverse complement.
GGGAACGAGCGGGCGTGAGTTAAGGCATGCCTCGACCATGCAGAGCACCGTCGTCAACTCCTCGTACGAGAGGGTGTGATCTCGCACGACTCGGTGCAGGTGGTGCTTTGCGCTCTTCACACCGGCCTCCCACAGTCCCCCGAAATGCGGTGCAGCGGGGGGGATAAAACTCCACGTGATCTGTTCGATGTCGTAGAAGGCGCGAGCTCCGGTGAGCCCACCGCGCCGCGTATCGCGGCGCCGAGGTCCCGCGCGGCACCTCTGAAGTTCGTGCCGTTATCGCTATATACGCGCTGAGGGCGTCCGCGTCGGGAGACGAACCGCTGAAACGCGGCGAGAAATGTCGCGGTGGTGTAATCCGACATCAGCTCCATATGCACGGCCCGCGTCGACATGCACACGAACAGGGCAACGTATGCCTTATGGGCCTTGTATCCGCGGCCCTTTGCCGGGCGTGCCATTATTGGTCCGGCGTAATCTACCCCGGTATGCGCGAATGGTCGGGACGGGGAGACTTGCGCGGCGGGAAGGTCCGCCATGATCTGCGTCCCGGTGGTGGCGCGAAAGCGGGCGCATATCGTGCACCGGTACACAATCGCGCGAACCGCATCTCTCGCACGAAGCACCCAGAAATTATTTCGCAAGACGCCGAGGGTGAGCTGGGGCCCGCCATGCAGCGCGCGGAGGTGCGCGTGTTCAATAATGAGCTTAGACACGTGATGTGCCGGAAGGACTATCGAGTGCCGAGCGTCGTACGGAATCGGGGCATGCTGCAACCTCCCCCCCACGCGAACCAAACCGTCCTCGTCCACGAACGGGGCCAGCTGACGGAGCGGACTGGCCCTTCGGACCGGATCTTCCCTTCGAATCGCGGCGATATCGTCCGCGAAGGCCGTGCCCTGAAGCCACCGGAGCCACCACACGCGTGCCCGCTGCACCCCTGACAGACGCGACCCCCCACCCCCCGCGGTTTCGCGCCGGCACAACCGCGCGAAAGTCAGGACGCGAGCCGTAATTCGGAGGAGTCGCGGCCAGGAGGAAACGCTGTCCGGCAGCGGGGCTAACGGGCAAAGAGGGGGCGACGTGGTAACATGGGTCACCCGCTTTCGTCTCTCCTCCTCGACTGGTCGCGAGTCCTCCGAAATCGGGCACGCTGGCCACTCCGAAGGTGCCAGCACTAAGCCACCTCGCCCCCCCCCCCCACCACCACCAGAGCTCGTGTTGGAGTAGGTCGCGTGGGTGCATGCCTCGGGATGCACAATCGGCCGGGTTGTCATGCGTCGGGACGTGACGCCACGCTGTTGCCGGCAGCATGGTTTGGATTTCCGAGACCCGGTTCGCCACGAACACGTTCCAGTGGGAGGGGTGACGCTGTAGCCACGCCAGCACCGTGCGCGAATCCGTCCAGGCGTGTGTCGACGACGGAGGCCAGGGGGCCTCGGATGTTACCCGCTGTGAGGCGCGCAAGGAGGACGGCGGCGCTCAGCTCGAGTCGCGGAATGCTCATGGTCTGGACCGGCGCGACCTTCGTTTTAGCAGCAAGAAGAGAAACGAGTGCTGCTTCCCCGTGTCGGCGAACGATCCTGGAGTACACGACCGCGCCGTAGACCCTTGATGACGCGTCAGCGAAGCCGTGCAGCTCGCAGGTCACGACGGATGCGTCGTGCCCGCACCAACGCGGAATGCGCAAGGACTCCAGGAGGGGAAGGGACGAAACATGATCCTCCCATCCCTGCAGCACGTCTGGCGGGAGCGGAGCATTCCAGTCCGACCCTCGCACCCATAGGTTCTGTAATAGAATTTTAACGACCACCACCGCGGGCGATATCCAGCCGAGCGGGTCGTACAGGCGCGCCGCCACCGACAGGATGGTGCGCTTGGTCGTTGCGGGGGCGGAAGGGGGGCCAATCACATGTCTGAACACGTCCGCCTGGCGAATCCAATGAATCCCCAGGACGGAGTGCAAGTCTGAGCCCTCGGGGGCCCAGGGGACCGGCGATTCGGACGTGGCCGACGTCGTGCTGTCCGGCAAGAGGGACTGGTGATTGGCCGCCCACTTACGTAGCACGACCCCCCCCCCCCCCCCCGCGCAAGCAAAGCGCAGAACTCGTCGCGATCCGCGAGTGCCGACGAGATCTCATCTGCCCCAAATAAAACGTCATCTACGTCAAATTGAGTCTTGAGAATCTGTCGCCCTCGCGGGTATCGCCCTCCTTCGTCGGTGGCTAGCTGCTGGAGAACCCGCATGGCTAGATAGGGCGCGGAGGCAGTGCCGTAAGTCACGGTCCGGAGCTGAAAAGTAAGGGGCGCTTCTTCGGAATGACGGTGCCACAGTATGCACTGGAGGTTCGAGTCACTCGGGTGCACGAGGATCTGCCGGTACATTTTCTCAATGTCGGCCTTGAGGGCGAAGCGAGGGAGGCGCCACTGGAGAAGCACAGCCAAGATGTCGCGCTGCAGCTTCGGGCCGACTAGAGTAGGGATACTAGGAGAGTTCTAACCCAAATTTGAGTTTCAAGGCCACGATAAGGATTTTCCCCCCGACCTTGAAACTCAAATTTGAGTTTCAAAGTCAGCGGAAAAAACTCTCCGCGGGCGGCGCGTGACCGGGCGGCGCGTGGCCGGGGCGGCGGGGCGGATGACGTCATCGAGATCGGGCGGCAGCGGATGACATCATCGAGATGGCGGAATGGTGGGGGGGTTATAGCGCGAGGACCGATATATCAAATCAATCGATAACCGAAACGATACCGAAACCGCCGCATCGAGGAGGAGTGCCTGACTGTCGGTAAGGAAGGAAATATTAATTTAAAATATTAATATAAATGAAAAAACAGAATCTATGCGATGGGGCTCGAACTCAAGACCTCCGCGGTACGAGTCAGCCGCCTGACCAACTCCCCCAACGTCGGCTCTCTAACATCAGTCTTTAATGAATGATACATATGCCAAGCGTCACCAAGCATTCGTTTTTCATCGGATAACGTCGGGAAAGATCGGCTTTTTAAACACTGCGTCTTCGGATAGATGGGAAAGAGAGAGCATGCATTTTAATGCTAAAATTCTGAGGGAGGGAAAGAGACAGCACTACGTGGTGGTACAATCGCATGCATTAGGAGGGAAAGAGACAGAGCATTATTTTAAAGCTAAATTCTAGGTAGGGAAAGAGACAACACTATTTAATGGTACAATCGCAAGCATTCTATAGATAGTAATTGTTTTCAAATGATTTTCAATCATGTAACTTGAGCCATGCCCTCAAGTATAAAAGACTCGACACGCGCCGAATGTAATATAATACCTGTGGGAACGTTGAACCTTTGAATTATGCGATGTCAGCAGAAATTTCCTCGGATGATCTCGCGCGCTAATTCGTCATACGTGTGAATCATAGAAAGAATTATGTTGTATCAGCAGAAATTGCATAGGATCATGTTTGGACCAATCAGCTTTTTGCATGCAATCTTTTGGGGGGAGGAGGTACACCAAAAGAGTTAGACATACGCGTCCATCATAGAAAGAATTATGCTTTATCAGCAGAAACTGCATAGAACCATGTTGGAACGAATCGGCTTTTTACATGCAATCTTTTGGGGGGAGGAGGTACGCCAAAAGAGTTAGACAGAAAGAGCAAATCGTGGTGTGGGTATAAAAGCGAGCTCCAAACTGTACAAAGCCTCAAATCGTTGCAACGTGTTGCGTGGGGAAAAAAAACATACTACATTTACATTCCATTTACAATCATGGGAGAATTCGCGCAAGTAGAACGCCAATTATTGGATCAATCTGCACGATTGATTTCGCAGGAAGAGTACCTCGCGTGGGAAGAACGGTGCAACGAGTGCATCGAATCGTTGGAAGAACACAGCCGAGTGAAACGTCCCCGATTATCGATTGGTGTTCGACAATCGTTGGTTGCTCGAATCGCGCGACTCGAAGGACTGAAACATTCGTTGCGCGGACGTTTCGTGCGCGAAGGTGCAGGACATTCGAACACAGGACTTTTGTGGCGCGAAATAGACACTGCGTTCGATACCCGCGTATTAACTGGTGCCGTGCTAAATTCGAATTACATCGAGCCGCGCAACTTCCTCCAGAATGCGGGGACCATTGTGTTGGAGCATGTGCGGAGCGTTTTGCGGAAACATCGAAACCTCAAAGTGAACACGGTGTTCAACGGTGAATTTGTGGCGGGCGATAAACGTACTTGCAAGAGCATCAACACCCGAAACTGCGAACTCTTCCACACATCCGATCTGCAGGAGTGGTATCAGCGATGCATCGTCGAACCTACCCTGGCATCGCTGGAAGAGTTCCAGGAACGTGACAGCGGATGGGCATTGACGAGAATTCTCAACCTGACAGTCAATGTCAACAAGTATAATCCGCTGCGCGCCGGGTGCCACCACAAGTTGCCGCGGGAATTGTTGTCGAAGAAGGCAACGATCAGTGTGCAATCCGAGGATAATGCGTGTTTCGCGTGGGCAGTGGTTGCAGCTCTCCATCCTGCTGAACGGCATACCGATCGTCCAAGTTCATACCCGCCTTATACATTGGTGCTAAATCTCCAGGGCATTGAGTTCCCAATGTCTCTAGCACAGATTGGAAAGTTTGAACGGCTGAATGAAATCTCAATCAACGTCTACAGCTTTGAGATGGAGAAGAAGAAGAAGGGGCCAACAGTCTTTCCACTGCGTCTCACCAATCAAAAGAGGGATCGGCACGTAAACTTGCTCTACACACCAAATCAAGAGCACGGCGATGTAGGGCACTTTGTGCTGATCAAGAACTTGTCCCGACTGGTGAGCGCGCAGCTGAGTAGACACCATGGAAAGAAATTCATCTGCGATCGGTATGTATAGAAACTTATGAAATGCATCGTGAAAAAAAATTAAATAAAAAAAATAAAACAAATTTTGTTTTTACAGCTGCATGCACTATTTCGCATCTGTCGAGACGTTGGAGGTCCATACAGTGGATTGTGGGCAAATGAACGACTGTGCCATCCTGCTGCCCAGCGAAGGCGAAAATCTCCTCAGCTTCAACAACCACTGCATGAAGGAGCGGCTCCCCTTTGTGGTGTATGCAGATTTAGAGTGTATCATTGAGAAAACGGAGGACAATCGAATGGGTGATAATAAATTACACAAGTACCAGCACCATAAAGTGCACAGCATAGCATATTATATGCATTGCTCGTACGATACATCGCTATCGGTGTATCGATGTCGCCGCGACGCGGATCGTGTTTCATGGTTCGTCAACGAACTTAGCAATTTTGCAAACTTCGCTAAACCCATCTTGACTAGTAATGTTCCCATGCTGGATTTAACCACCGAACAGTGGACCACATTTCGCGATGCTTCACATTGTCATATTTGCGAAGAACCATTCGAGGCTAGCGATGTACGAGTTCGCGATCACTGTCATCTCTCCGGACGGTTTAGAGGCCCAGCACATTCGGAGTGCAATTTAAATTATAAAAATGCGTTTTACATCCCCATAGTTTTCCATAATTTATCAGGCTACGATTCGCATTTCATTATCGAGGAAATAGCAACCGCTTTCGAAGGTCACGTTGACGTGTTGCCCATAACTAAAGAAAAGTATATTTCTTTCACAAAAAATGTTCAAGATACGGCTGATTCAGACTCGCGAAATTGTATTAAATTGCGATTCATCGATTCGTACAAATTTCTCAACACCAGTCTCGACAAATTAGCATCTTTTCTTAGCACAGATCAATTAAAAATTTTACGATCCCAATTTCAAACATTATCCACCGAGGATTTTAATTTATTGAGGCGAAAGGGTGTCTTTCCGTACGAATACCTTGATTGCGCGAACAAGCTGCAGGACCCATGCTTGCCACCGCGCGAATCATTCTACAGTTCGTTAACGGGTGAGACTGTATCCGAGAGCGATTACGCGCACGCCGAGACTGTCTGGCAGCGTTTTGAGATTAGAACCTTGGGCGAATACAGCGATTTGTATTTGAAGACAGATGTCTTGTTATTGGCAGATATTTTTGAAAATTTTCGCGAAAGTTGTATCAAGAGCTACGGATTAGATTCAGCGCATTATTACACTTTACCTGGTTTCACATGGGATGCTATGCTAAAACATACCAAAATTACGTTCGAATTGCTCACAGACGTCGATATGGTCATGTTTGTCGAACGCGGTATACGTGGGGGTTTAAGTCAATGTTCTGGAAGATACGCACATGCCAATAACAAGTACATGCCATCTTACGACGTATCGGAAGAGTCATCGTACTTGATGTACTTTGACGTGAACAGTTTGTATGGATGGGCAATGTGTCAGCCTCTGCCGTACGCTAAATTTCAATGGGTCGAAGATGTCGCAAATTTTAACGTGTCTTCAATCCCAGTCGATTCGCCCACGGGATACATTCTCGAGGTAGATCTGGAATATCCGCAACGTCTGCACAACATTCATGCCGATCTACCGTTCTGTCCGACGCGTGCCAAACCACCCGGCAGCAAACAAGACAAGTTACTCGCGACGGTATACGATAAACAGCGTTACGTTATTCATTATCGCAACCTGCAGCAGTGCATGCGTCACGGTCTTCGTATTACAAAGATACACCGCGTGCTTCAATTCGCTCAATCACCCTGGCTCCGCGATTACATCGAACTCAACACACGGTTCAGAACAAGCGCGACAAACGACTTTGAAAAAAATTTGTACAAATTGATGAACAACGCGGTATTTGGTAAAACTATGGAAAATGTGCGAAATTATGTGGATGTAAAACTCTTAACGCATTGGGATGGGCGATATGGCGCGGAGGCAATGATCGCGAAACCGAATTTCCACAGCCGAAGTGTTTTTTCGGAAAAATTAATAGCTGTTGAATTGCGAAAGCTCGAGGTGAAATTCAACAAACCGATATACGTGGGTATGTGCATTCTGGACATATCAAAAATTTGTTTGTACGAATTTCACCACGAGTACATGTCGCCCAAACATGGAACAAATTGTAAAATTCTATACACAGACACAGACAGCCTCATTTATCACATTCGATGCGACGATATCTATGAATCTATGAAGCACAATATCGACAGATTCGACACCAGCGATTATCCCATCGACAATGTATATAATATGCCGCGCTTAAATAAGAAGGTTCCAGGACTGATGAAGGACGAAAATAACGGTGCGATAATGACCGAATTCGTAGGTCTTAGAGCGAAAATGTATGCACTTCGCGTAGACGGTAAAAAAGATACGAAGAAAGCGAAAGGCGTCAAGACCAACGTCATAGCCAGAACGATAACTTTCGACGACTACGCGCAGTGCTTGGAAAGGGAGATCGAAATGGTTCGCAGACAATCGTGCATACGGTCTAAATTGCACAAAGTGTACACCATTTCGGAATCCAAAATCGCTCTAAGTCCGCACGATGACAAGCGATATATCGTACCCGATTCGACCGACACTCTGCCCTGGGGACATTATAATATACCCTTGTGAAATAGAAACTATTGTATTTATTGTGTAATATATAAATGGTAGAATTATTGTATAAAAAAATTGTTCACACATGTATATGTATCATTGTATTTATTGAATCATGTATTATTATTTTTTACAATACATTATTTTTATTTATCCAAGAATTGTGCGATTTATCAAACCCCAACCACTTGACGTACACCTTATCCCCCTTCCTACGTAAGACTTTTTCCACTAGATACACATCAGGATCGGTGACGCGTTGCAGCTCATGTTCGTAGAATCCTCCGGCAACAGGTTTTCCACAGGAATCGACGAGCAGATACGTCGCGGGATCAGTTGTTTGTACTTTGGCTATCTTAAACACCTCCGTTGTCCAATTCGGCGTATAGCCTTTATCGAAGATGGTTTTAAATTTGCTCACGCGAACAAACTCGCCCAACTTGAATCTCGCTGGAGCGGCGATCTTTACGTTGTTGTACACGGTGGCTAGCAGCTTGTCGGCGATCGCAGGGGTAACATCGCAAGGACGCATCTTGATGGTTCTATGTTTTCGCGCGTTATACTCTGCGAGAAGACTTGATAGCGAATCGATCCATCTGTAGGTTCCATTGAGCGTAAACATTTTCCACATATTGTTCTTCAAAGTTCGATTGAAACGTTCCACGACGGAGGCCTTCATCACCGAATACGTCGAATAATGATTAATGTCATGCTTTGCCAATAGTTTCTGCACATCAGCGTTGTAAAATTCTTTTCCTTGATCGGTTTGCAAATTTTTCGGATATCGATCTCTAAATATCTTTGCAAACGCTTTAGTCACCTCAGCGCCACTTTTAGTCTTCAACGGCATCGCCCAGGCATACTTGCTCAACACATCGATGACGGTGAGTATGTAGTGGTGACCTTGGTTGAATCGCGAGTAAGGACGCATTTCTACAACGTCAGCTTGCCACAGATCGTCGTATCCGTGCACTATGACGCGCCTCCGCGGGAAATGTCTTCGAGCTGGAGCGTGCAATTCCTCAACGAGTTGTCGCTTCTTGCGACCATGGTTTTCTTTACTCTTGGATGTCGATAATGGTGGCATGTTTGATCACAGAGGTGTCTTCGACACGAATGATGCGATAATTATCATGTACGTGCATTATGTGCTCCCCATCGGTGCGGGAGCAAGATCAACCGTCTCGCACGATTCTCCTTCGCAGCGCTGCTGCGGGATAGAATTCGACGCCTGCGATATCTTTTGAACGCTGTTTTGCAACGTCAGCATATCTCTCTGAAACACGACCAGCTTCCTCTCTAATTCTTCCTGTTGCTCTCTCAAAAGTTTAATACTCTTTTCCATATACAGTTTATTGACTGCATCGGTGTCAGCTGTGGGTTGCGCTACCCGTCGTATCTTGCATGATTTTGCATCAAAGTCAACACCAGTCATGCAAAGAGCGTTATCTCGCATGTAATTTCGAAGCAAACCGTTCCATTTGTAGTAGTCCATTCCAGCTGTTCCACTCTTCTCGAGCGACACCCCAAATTTGTTGATCGGCATCTCGATCCATACAGTGCGCGTCATCAGCGTGCGGTTTAATTTATACAATATGACCCGCCTCGCGAAGTTCTTCCTCGATGGATGTGATTTCGTTATCGAGACCCGTTTGACCTGCCGCGCGCGAAGCAATGAGCAATCTAAGTCTATCAACCAGCTCGTTGGGATCGTCCCAGTGCACGTAATCGATCTTGTTATCGTTTACCGTCATGAGTCGTGGTGTCCTTAGACCTTTGCCTGCCTTTCTAGATGATGATGAACGGGGGAGTAGCGGTGCAATTATATGTTTGTACTTGTATCCCTTGTTGCTCAATATGCGATTGCGAGCACCATGATCGCGTCTGTGGGTGTTCGTCGCAAGCAGTATACTTTTGTATTTTTGTTTATCGGCCTCGGTGTATACAGCATCGTCTGGAATTCTCTTGAAAATCAGTTCGTAAAGGCCGGGCGTTCCCTTGTATCTTACACCATCGATGAGTATATTATCATCCTTGTCCATATCGAATGCCTTATTCCCAAGCATCATCTTATTATTGGCAAAGTATACACCATACACATAGTCTATAGCCTTATCTCCATCCCTACTTAGGATTACATCCATGTATTTTTGCCCCAGCGGACCGAAATGATTGCGAAGCGTTTCTTGCCCCTCGGATGTTCGAAGTTGTTGTCTAATAGATGTCGCAAATGACTCATTGGGAGAAGTTTCGAAAACGTCATCATCATAATCATCATCATTGGTTGAGAGCAATTGTACAGAAGGAATTGTATTTATTGGCGTGATAGGGACCGGAGGCTCGTTTAACGTAGTATTCTGTCGTTTTCGCTTCGATTGAACTGGTGTGGAGGTTACGAGTGAATAATCCGATGACGCGCGCGATTTCCTCTTTCTCTTCAACGTCGACGTGTTCCATTTCGGACGGATTTTTGTTTTAGGCGTTAATGTTTCATTCTCTTCATCGTCAATGCTCACTGGCGATAATGTGTCTGCCTCTGTGGTATTTTCTACTATATGTTTCAAGGGTTCGACGATAGGTTTAAAGTATCTCTCCAACGCGATATCTTCCTCCATCTTGCCAGTCTTCAAAGCCAAGTGTTTCTTGCGAATGGCTGCACTAGTTTTTGCAATTTCCTTCGCTATCCTCTCGCGGTCCTTAACCTCCAGACTATCGATATCAATCATCATCGTTGTACCGCAGACGTTGCTTTCTCATCGAAGTGTTGACAGCGATTGACCATCTCACGGTATGGCAAACTCGTTAAATCCCTTTCTATAACGTCCATTGGACATCGCGCTATCCTTGTCTATTACCACGAAACCATACTCTCGTTGCCAACAATTACGACACAATGCGCAGAAATCCTCGTATGACATATCGGTGTTTACGTGATCGTTGTATACATGTTTCAAGTTGGTACCATCCTGCTTAAACAGAATCAACAGATTCGCATTGTCGCGTATAAGATGTTTGGGAATCTTTGCATACGTCTGACAGAGATAGAAGCAGTCAACGTTCGAGTGACGCCCCATTGCAAAGTACTCTCGTATCGTATTTTGCTTGTCACATGCCACGTCATCAAAGACAAAAATAGAATTCGGAAGCGATTCGCTCGGTGGGATGACGTCACTGTTATTCGAAAACGTAAAGTAGCCAATTTCATCCATCGGAGTCAATAAATTCTCCAAATATTGATATTTCGGCTGTTGCAACGACTTGGAATACACGTACACGTTCTCGAAGCGGACGCCGTGTGGGCTTTCCAACAAGCTCACCAACACGTTGGTTTTTCCACAATTCGATGGACCGCAAATGAGGCAGCGGATAGTGTTTGGTAGCATGCTACCGTGTCTACGCTTCGATTTCGATGACATCATTTCCGATTTATCGTCAAAATTTGTCACGCGTATCCTTACAGGTTGTCGCACGAATCGCATCCTCGATGTGAACTGTGAAAACTGATTTTCGGAGCGACGACACCTCCTATTTATAAGTCCGCACCGAAGCGAAAACACCTCAGTATTCAAAATGCTTCTGATCCTGTCGGATAATTGCAATATTCGAGACCTAACCTCTGAGCAGTTGAAATATATACCAAAGATTATTCTACTCAGAGAGTTTGAAAGACACATTGATCAGTTGTGGGACAGGCTCCCCGAGCATATAAAAGCCGATTCTGAGGTGCAGCAGTGTCGTCGGTGCTTGGAACATTATAATCGCCCCTGGCAGCGAACGCATATCGACGGTCCAGCACCATTGATTAAAAACTGTGGTGAATGTCGCCAACGAGAGTGAAGAAAGGTCGTGGTTTGTTAAATCGGGCGATAAACGCGCTACCTTTCGAATTACATATTCCTGGTTTTGTGGTCCAGGAACTCATCTGGCAAAACGCTTGGCTAGAGGGGATCAAGGTATCAATCCGTTGGACGCCGCGTGTCGCGAACACGATATTGCGTATACGCGTAGCAACGACCTCGACGAAAGGCACGCGGCAGATAACGTACTCGCTGACAAAGCGCGAAAACGCATCGTTGCGCGAGACTCGACTCTGGGTGAAAGAGGTGCTGCTACAGCTGTTTGGGCAGCTATGAAGGCCAAGACGAAAATCGGAATGGGGGTGAAAACAAAATCCCGCAAAACTACGAAGAGAGCATCGAAAAAGCGGATTCTTCCGGTGGCAAAACGGGGTGGCATATTACCACTTCTCCCGCTGCTAGGTGTTCTCGGATCATTAGCTGGTGGAGCGGCGGGGATAGCCAAGGTGGTAAACGATAATAAGGCGGCGCAACATCAGCTGCAGGAAATGCAGCGTCATAATCGCTCCATGGAAGGTCACGGACTTTATCTCACACCGTACAAGCGCGGACAGGGAATATCGAAACGAAAAAAAAAAACGTCGAAAAGAAAATAAAAATGCCTGTGGGCGTAACTACCGATGTGCAATTGGCTGAGTTGGCAAAACGTATGCATATTCCATTCTTTAGAGGTGTTTTTATGCGCAACGCGCTACCAGCCGGAGGAGTACGTCGAAACGAGAGCGGTATCATAAATTTGGACAATGTCGAGGGGTCGGGAACTCATTGGGTAGCGTATGCGAAGAGAGGATGTCGAGCTATATATTTCGACAGCTTCGGGAATCTTCGGCCGCCTAAGGAATTGGTACAATATCTGGACAAAGATGCTATGAAAATCGAATACAATCGAACGGCTTATCAGAAGTACGATCAAAGCAATTGCGGGCAACTATGTCTACGCTTTCTACAAACGATCGGCACCAAATTTAAGGATTGACTTCCCACCACTCTGATTCAGTACTAATCGAGTCGTACAGCTTGGAATATGTCACTAACGTTCACTCTAACCGGCAAGAGTAGCACCCTCGCGGTGAGCTACTTTCCACCCATAGATTTGAGCGACGATGATTACGAGCTTGGTCTAACAACCTTTGAAACTTATCATACAATACCAAACATCGACTCGAGCAATGATAAATTCTACTTCACCGCAAATTATGACATCAGCAACAGCATCCACACCACTCCTGAATACATTACGATTCCCCACGGCTCCTACGAACTAGACGCCATTGCCAAGTATTTGAGACAGCGATTACTCGAGCGGTATCCTAAAAATGTCGGCGGCACCGATGCTAACGATGGTGATGTGTATCCTATAGTGTTGCGTCCCAACAACAATACCATGAAAAGCGAGCTGTACTGCTCGTTCATCATAGACTTTACGAAGCGCAATAACATTGGATCGCTACTAGGATTCTCGACGAATCGGGTGTTGGAACCAGGGCGGTGGCACGAATCAGACAATCCGATTAATACCATGAACGTGAACATTATTCGCGTTGAATGCAGCGCTACCGCTGGTGCGTACAACAATGGAATGCGCGTACATACGATACATGAATTTTCTCCGAGAGTCCCACCTGGATATAAGATATCGGAAACGCCCGCGCAGATCATTTACCTTCCAATCACCGCACGGGTCGTTACGGATCTAACGATACGGGTTGTGGATCAAGACGGACGACTGCTCGATTTTCGAGGTGAAGAGATTACCATCAGATTGCACGTACGACGGCGACAACGATAATACGTGTGGTGTGAACGAAAGAGATGCTTGTGTTGAACGACTCCAGAAACTCGTTTCTTCCAAACCAAATTGTTTACAACAACAACAACAACAACAACAACAACAACAGCAACAACAACAACAACAGCTCTGATCACGCTAAAAAGAAGAGACTCACTGCTGCAAACATTGCATTTTTGAAATCCTTGGGATTCACCGTGTGCAATTAAGTTGAAAAATGGTTGACATTCTAAGAATTGGAGGGAAGCCGACGTTTGATGATCGCATCGTCAAGCTCGAGACTCACACATACAACCCATATGTCAACACAACGTTTGGTTACAGCGATGAGATAAGAATACCCATACAACAGCAGGATTTATACACATTACCGTGCGAAAGTTTCCTCTATGTGGAGGGAAAATTGAAGATAAATAAACCAAACGATAAATTAACGGTGACATTGGGAAATAATTGCATGGCGTTCTTATTCGATGAGATTCGATACGAGCTGAATGGTGTGGAAATTGATCGCAACAGAAACGTTGGAATAACTAGCACGTTGAAAAACTATGTATCGCTGACATCTGGCGAAGACAAAAATATGGAGAATGCCGGATGGGGCTTGAAACGACGCGATGGGCTAAAAGTGAAAAATCATTTCAATTTTTGTATCCCACTGAAATATTGGTTGGGATTTTGCGAGGACTACAAACACATTATTATTAATGTGCGTCACGAATTGATTTTAATACGATCGCGCAACGATAACAATGTTCTAATTGGATCGCCGATGTTGGAACCAGAAATTCAATTAGTTAAAGTACAATGGCGGATGCCTCATGTGACGCTAAACGACGTTAATAAGCTATCGTTGCTACGTACTTTGGACAGTGGACGAAACCTGAGCATTTGTTTTCAATCGTGGGATATGTACGAGTATCCTCTCTTACAGAGCACGACCAAGCACTCATGGGCCGTGAAGGCATCTGCGCAATTGGAGAAGCCGCGTGTCATTATCCTTGCTCTACAGACTGATCGAAAGAATGATATGTCCAAAGATGCTACTATGTTCGACAAATGCAAATTAACCAATGTAAAAGCTTTTCTCAACTCGGATTTTCACCCATATGATGACATGCAGGTGGACTTTGACATGGATAAGCATGCCATCTTGTTTCACATGTACACACAATTCCGTAAATCATATTACAACTGTAGCGATGGATTATTCACCGTGGCCGAATTTTTGGAATTTGGTCCCTTCGTGGTGATTGATTGTTCGCGACAAAATGAGTCGGTTAAAAGCGGCACCGTGGATGTGCGCATAGAATTCGAGTGTAAAGAGAACGTACCGGCAAATACTACGGCCTATTGTCTGATTCTGCACGATCGGGTGGTTGAATACAATCCGCTGACAAACGTGGTGCGCAAAATGAATTAAATTGCCTGCCCTCTCCTGTGTTAAATTTGTACCAAAAGAAAATTTCATCATGAAAATCGAGATGCTTTACGAGAAAGACTGCATTCCCCCATCTGTCTTGGAAGCGAGCGGGCCTCTAAATTGTGTCGATAATGTCTACGCCAACATTTGTTGACATGCAAGGGTTCATCGTCGATGGAAGATTTGTCGTCAAGGAAGTGGCTGTCCTGCGAAAGGGAACAATTTTCTCGCATTATATTTTTCGGAGTTCGATGCCGCAATATCTTCTTACGAAATCTGACAAATCAAGCATCCGATGGTTGACGACGAAACATCATGGGCTACGCTGGGACGATGGAGAAGTTCCATACAGTATGGCTAAACAGCTAATTACGAAAGCTGTAGCTGATGCGATCGACGAAGAAGATGACACGTGCCATGTCGTGTACGTTAAAGGGCTGCAGAAACGCGAATGGCTTGCGGATTTCCTCGATGAAAGTACGAGAGCGGACGTGATCATCGAGACGCTGGACATTGACTACGAGGATATACAATCTCTAAATAAGCTAAATGTAGTTGATACTCTGCGATGTGGCAGACACGCAAAGCACTGTGCCTTGCAAAATGTATTTAAAATATTCAACTGGTGGACTAAACATCAGAGAGAAATTCATAAATAAATATAATCATTTTTTAATGCGTATAATTTTCTTCACCCTCCCTAAACCAACTTCCTAAATATGATGTATGCTAGATTAAGACGATGGTTGCAATTATTGAGAAATGGTTCGATTCACGTTTGATGTACGTTCCAAGCCGTTCGAATCACGTTCGATGTACGTTTCAAGCCGTTCGAATCACGTTCGATGTACGTTCCAAGCCGTTCGAATCATGTTCAGTACATGATCAAAGTCGCTCGATTCACGTCCAACACCCGTTCAATAACTGATGGATATGCGATTAAAGTGGTGTAATCTAGTCGAATGATGTGTCAAAGAAGAAAGAAGATGCGTGTGAATAAGGAGAGGATGGTCAGCGAAGAAGAAGATAAGGACACGGGGAGGAGGATGGTCAGCGAAAATAAAGGTGGAGAACAACAACATCTTACTTTTGCAAAGCTACGCACTTCTCGATTTCAAGATGGGAGTTAACATGCGAGACCCAGGAGATGCAGCGAGACCAGTTGAATTCAAAGATTTGAAGACAGACAGTCTTATTAACAGTTTTTGTGCAACAATTTTAGTATAATGGGATTATCACGGATAGCGCCGGAGTGCGACCCTGAGGTATGTACTGAACAATGTTTTATCATTTACCGCGGTTAACTTTGTTTTAAACCAAGTGCTATTAAAATCAGACATTCATGTCAGTATTAAATCGTGGGTTTTCTATTTTTCCAGAACTCCCAATCACCGCCACCGTCGCCTCCCCCGCCGCCATCGCCGCAGCCGTCGCCGCCGCCATCACCGCCGCTGGTGCCTTCGCCGCCACCGCCGCCGCCTCTAGTGGTATGTAATACCTTGCATTGTTTTGTGTGTTTCATGTTTATTATGTTTAATGTAGCAGTGTTATATCAATGTTTGTGTCTATGTTATAGGACATACCACTTCGCATTATGCGAGAATGGCTGGCAGATGTTGAGGCACGCGCTCATCAGATTGTGCCCCGAGAGGTGCAGATGCAGCGGGTGGGACCGGTGATTGGCCCCATAGCGGTGCGGTTGCGGCAGCGCAGCCCTCCCCCCGGCCAGATCAGGTGGGCACCATATTGGGTGCCGCGGTCCCCATCGCCCTCATCACCACCCTCACCGGAGCCACCATCATCGCCCCCCTCACCACCGCCCCCCTCATCATCACCCCCCTCACTCTAATATTAGATTTTTATATTTTTATATATATATTCTTTTTTATTTTTTATTTTTATTTTATATTCTTTCTATATTTGTGTTAAAACTTCCTTTTTTATTATAATTATTGAATTTTAAAATTAAATTTCATAAACATATATCGTTTTCCTAATTTTATTCTCCCGTAATCCTCCTCACCGTCTAATTTTAAGATTTAAGAGAAAATTTTTTTTCCTATTTTTTTTTAATATTTAATATTTTATTATTATATTCTTTCTATATTATATTTTTCTTAACAAATTAGCACACAAAAAATCATCCGAGGAAATTTCTTAACAAATTAGCGCAAAAAATCATCCGAGGAAATTTCTGCTGACACCGCATAATTCTAAGAGTCAACGTTCCCACAGGTATTATATTACATTCGGCGCGTGTCGAAACTTTTATCCTTGAGGGCATGGCTCAAGTTACATGATTGAAAATCATTTGAAAACAATTACTATCTATAGAATGCTTGCGATTGTACCATTAAATAGTGTTGTCTCTTTCCCTACCTAGAATTTAGCTTTAAAATAATGCTCTGTCTCTTTCCCTCCTAATGCATGCGATTGTACCACCACGTAGTGCTGTCTCTTTCCCTCCCTCAGAATTTTAGCATTAAAATGCATGCTCTCTCTTTCCCATCTATCCGAAGACGCAGTGTTTAAAAAGCCGATCTTTCCCGACGTTATCCGATGAAAAACGAATGCTTGGTGACGCTTGGCATATGTATCATTCATTAAAGACTGATGTTAGAGAGCCGACGTTGGGGGAGTTGGTCAGGCGGCTGACTCGTACCGCGGAGGTCTTGAGTTCGAGCCCCATCGCATAGATTCTGTTTTTTCATTTATATTAATATTTTAAATTAATATTTCCTTCCTTACCGACAGTCAGGCACTCCTCCTCGATGCGGCGGTTTCGGTATCGTTTCGGTTATCGATTGATTTGATATATCGGTCCTCGCGCTATAACCCCCCCACCATTCCGCCATCTCGATGATGTCATCCGCTGCCGCCCGATCTCGATGACGTCATCCGCCCCGCCGCCCCGGCCACGCGCCGCCCGGTCACGCGCCGCCCGCGGAGAGTTTTTTCCGCTGACTTTGAAACTCAAATTTGAGTTTCAAGGTCGGGGGGAAAATCCTTATCGTGGCCTTGAAACTCAAATTTGGGTTAGAACTCTCCTAGTATCCCTACTGACTAGCATATGGTCGTTGAGGGAGGTTCCGTTCGACGTCGGGTTCGACGCGTTGAACACGACGCGTAGCTTGTCCTCCGTGCCGGGGGCCCTTTTCACAACGGCGTGATGGGGCAAATATAATAACCGGGGAGACGCATCGATCCTCTGCGGAACGGCGACCTCCTCCATATGCCCGAGCGCTTCGTATTCGGCCAGGAACGAATAATACGACCTCTCCAGTGTCGCGTTCCCCGCGAGACGCCGGTCAAGCGAGCGCAAGAGGGCGGTCGCGCGGGACCGGGACTCGCCGACATTCAGCGGATGTCCGGACTTGAGCGGGAGTCGGACGATGTACCGACCGTCCGCCCGCCGCGAATGCGTGCTCACGAAATGCTGCTCGCAGCGTGCGTCGTCTGGGGCGAGAGTCGTTGGCACGGTTGCCTCTTCGACTTCCCAAAATTTCTGGAGCAACGCATGGATGTCGTTCTCCACAGCCACGGGCTGGGCCGTGACGTGGTACACTGCACCGGTGGCGGGCGCACAGCCGGTCGGACCGGAAACAATCCACCCGAAGATCGTCTGTTATGCGATCAGGGCCGAGGGGGAGCCCCGGCGCAGCCTGGGGAGTAGTAGGGCTCCGAAATAATCGGCGCCGACGATCAGGTCAATCGGGCGCCGTGTGGACAGATCTGGATCAGCGAAGTCCAGGCCGGCGAAGTCCTTCTGCTGCCTGGTCGGACTCCATTCGGGGATGTAGTTCGCCACTTTCGGCACTACGTGGGCGGTGATGGTGACGGCAGTCCTTGACATACCAGACGGCGGCGCCAAAGTTATCCTCACCTGCGACTGGGAAGCTCCCAGTTTGCTGTCCAGAGCGCCGACCAAGTTGGTCACGTGCGGTCGGCGGGGAAGTCGTAGCGTCTGGACTACGCACTCCGACACGAGAGACACCTGTGCTCCTTGGTCCAGCAACGGTCAGCAGCTCACCGCCCGATGACCTAACGCCGACAATCGCGGTGGCCAGCAACACTGGCGCTCCATCCGGGGGCGTCGGCGACGCGACAGAATTTATGGCTGCCGCGGCGGGCTGATCGGGACTGGTCAACGGGCCTGCAACGGCCTCGTTGGTGCCGTGTGGCGATTCGGTGCCCGATGGATGCGACGGGGCAGGACGGGGCCATGTGGCCGGGCGCGAGGCAATTAAAGCAGACGCGCTTGTCTACCGCGACTTCGCGACGGTGTTCGAGGCGGAGGGCCTTAAACGCCTGGCACCGATATAACGCATGTCGCGCCCGACACACAGGGCACTGGGCCTTTGAATAGTCCGACGAAGGGTCGGACTCAGGGTTGGTCGTGCAGACCCGAGCGACGGACCCGCGCGACGCATTCCCGGTTTGCCTTCGATCGGGCGCCTTGGGTGCTTCGGCTTCCTTCAGGTGTTGTACCGCGTTGAGCGATCGAATCCGCGTCTACATGAATTTGTCGAGCTCCGCGTAGGAAGGGGGATCGGTGCTGACACCAAGCGAGAGCTCCCACTCCTCTAATAGCTCGGGATCGAGCTTCATCGCCGTCAGAGCGACGATGTCGTCATCCCAATGCTGAGTGGGGCGGCCCAGGTTTGCGAGGAGGGAGAGCGCCCGATTGGTGGGGGCACGCAACCGTTTCAACTCCGCGGCTGACGCACTGGCCATCGGCGGCAAGGTGAGGACGTCACGCAGATGTGCCGAGACGATGGCCCGTTTGTTTTCAAACTCCTGGGTCATGAGGGCCCACGCGGTGCGGAAATTGGCCTCGGTGATCGTAATATGGGCGATCGTCTCGGCTGCCGAACCTTCCACCGCCGAATGGAGATACTGTAGCCGCGTCGTATCACTGAGGGTCACGTTCCCGATGACCAATGACGTGAACAGGTCGCGAAAACTCGGCCACTCCGTGTACGCACCTGAGAACTTCGGCAACGCGATGGGTGGAAGGCGCGCGAGGCCCCTGCTCGATCCCCCGCTGGTCTCCTCAGACGCTCTCGATGTGGACGGCGGTTGGAACGACCGGATGACCTCCCGGAGAAAATCCCGGGCTTCCCAATACTCGTTCTCCGCCTGGATGAACTCTTCTTGCGCGACGAACGGGCACGCTGTCCGCTCGGCATCCGGCAGTAAAAGCTCCAACTCCATATTGGGGGCCTCGCATCGGGCCCAAGTCTCATTCAACTTGGCTAGTCGATCCTCGGCGTTTTCCTCCGTAAACTTAGCCTTCCCCATCTTCTTAAAGTTCGCGAGAAGGCGAACGGACCCTTGCAGCAGTAGTCGCATCTCCTTGACCAGCGACTGCCATACTGGAATGGACGTCGAGGGGCCACCCGTTGCTGCATCTTTGGACGTAGTTCCTGTGATTGGAGCCATCCTTCACGGCAAATCCGGCTCGAAGGACCAAATGTTTCAACGGTGCCTTAGGAAGGCGTAGTGGATCGCCACTGGTAGGGCCAGGAAAGGGATGCACTCCAAATTGGACGAACACGTCTTTTATTCGGCTCGTGGGCGTCGTTAACAAGAATGACGAACACTCCACAGAAATACAGCACGAATACACGACTCGCAAAACACGCAATAACAATTAACGGAACTATATACAGATTATGTACACGGGCGCAGGGCGCAGAGGCTCGTGAAGCCGTTTTATAAAGTTCTTTTGTACGTGGGTCGCTGGGCGACAAAGAAAAGCCGTTAATCTGTGCGTGCGAGAGCGTGTGATGACAACAGACGTGTTCTTGGAACTAACTGCCGAATTCTAGGAAGCGCGCAACGCTCGAATCCGGACAAAAACGGGTGACGTATGTAACCGTCTTACCGAACGGTGTGTCACCGTGTTTACCCGCTCTCGCACGCACATTTAAATCCACGCTACAGCTGATCGGCGAATCTCGGCTGCAACAGGACGGATACTTCAGGAGGCTGCTAGGGGGGGGGGGGGTGGAATGGAGAGTGAGAAATGGTGATGAGATAAGGAGGAGAAAGGACGGCGAGGCAGAGATAGGAAAGGAAGAGATAGGAAGGGTCATAAGGAACTTAAAGGATGGGAAGGCGAGAGGGGGGGATGGGATCACAAATGAGGTGTGGAAGTATGGAGGCGCGGAAGTGGAAGAATGGTTCCTGAGGATCTGTAATAGGGTGTGGATGGGAGAAGAGTGGCCAGAAGGATGGAAGGAGGGGGTGGTGATACCGGTTCTGAAAAAGGGAGGAGGGGGGAAGGTGGACGATTATAGGGGGATAACCCTAACACAGACGGCGTACAAGGTGTATGCGTCTGTGTTAGCGGAGATGCTGAGGGTGGAGGTGGAGGAAAGAGGACTGTTGCCACCGAGTCAATCGGGGTTTAGGAGGGGGGTGGGGTGTATTGATAACATATATGTTCTGAATTATTTAATAAATAGGCAGTTGGGGAGAAAGGGGGAAAATATGGTTGTAGTGTTTATAGACATGAAGGCCGCGTTTGACTCTGTGGACAGGGAGGTTTTGGTCAAGGCAATGAGGGCGAGGGGGGTGCGGGAAGAGTTGGCGGTAAGGTGTGAGGAGGTGTTGAAGGAGACAATATGTAGGGTGCGGGTGGGGGATGAGGAGGGGGAGAGGTTCTGGACGGCGAGAGGAGTGAGGCAGGGATGCCCGCTGAGCCCGAGCCTCTTCACTCTTCTCTTAGCGGATATGGATGATGAGCTAGAAAAAGGAGGGTGGTGACGGGTGAAGTTGGGGGGGGGGGGGAGAGAGTATACACGTTAGCATATGCTGACGATGTGGCGGTGCTGGCCGAGGACGAAGAAGGGATGAAAGTAATGCTGGGGAAGCTGGAGAGATGTGTGGACGGGAAGGGACTTCAAGTAAATATAGGGAAAACGAAGGTTATGAGGTGTGGGGGGGAGGGAGATGGAAGAGTGTGAAGTGGAGATGGAAGGGCAAGGAGTTGGAGGAGGTTAGGAGTTTTAGGTATTTGGTCTATACGGTGATGGGGAATGGGGGGCAAGGGGACATGTGTAGGAGAGGGTGAGGAAGGGAGCGGCGGTAATGGGAAAGGTTTGGGGGATTGGGAAGAGGTTATTTGGTAAGGACTGGGAAAGAAGAATTTGGCTGTTTGACAGATTGTGTGACCGGTTGTGGGATACGGGGAGGAAGTGTGGGGGTGGAAGGAAAGGGAGAAGGTGGAAAGACTGCAGGATAGATTTTTGAAATGGGTGCTGGGAGTGGATAGGTGTACGCCGGGGTACCTAGTGAGGGAGGAAGCACAGAGGGAAATGCTAAAGGGAAGGGCAGGGATGTATGAGAGCCTGGGCGTATGAAAGGAAGCTGGAGGAGGGGCAGGGGGGGGTGCTGGGAGGAGGTGAAGGCGAAAATAAAGAGGGGAAAGGGGCTGGAGGGGTGGGAAGAAGAAAGGAAGGAGTTCTTCGAGAAGAGGGGGTGGAAGTTGGAAGATATTGAAAGCATGAGGGAGGCTGGGGGATTAAAGGGAGAAGATTTGGTAAGTAGGGAAAGGAAAATGCAGCTGGAGTAGAGGTGGGAAAGGATAGGGGACTCAGGTTACAATAGGTGGTACGGAAGGGTGAAGGGGGAAGGGTTGCGTGGCTACCTAAAGAAGGGGTGGGGGGAAAGTAGGTGGAGAAGGGTGGCTAGGTTTAGATTGGGGAACGAGATGAGGCGGGGTAGGTACTGGGTGGATAGAGAGAAGAGGAAATGTAGGGTATGTGGAAGGGGAGAAGAGATATGGGAGCATGTGTGGGAGGAGTGTATGGGATGGAGGGTAGAGAGGGGGTGGCAGGAAATGGTGAGAGAGGTGCTTGATGACGAAGGGGAGGGGGAGGAATGGATGCGGAAGTTAGAGGAATGGAGACAGCTGTGTAACGGAGTGGAGGTGGGTGAGATGGAATGGAATGAAAGGGGAGACGAGTGGAAGCGGAGGTCCGGGGGCGGATAGGTGTGCGGAGGGGCGCAGGGGAAGTGATGGGAGAGCGAGCGATCGTGCGGGCGGATTGCGTTCGCAATCCGCTATTTGTATATATTGTATGTAGGATAATTTTAAGGATTAGGGTAAGCTAGGTTAAGGTAAATTAAGATAATTTAAGTTAGGTTAAGGTGGTGTATGGGAGATTAAGTGTAAAGAGTGGAGGGAACGAGGTCGGAGGAGATTGTAACCCCTAGGGGAACAATAAAAAGGATTTATTACTCCGAAAAGTGTCTGAATTCGCGTGGAATGGCTCAGGATTGAAATGCGAAGAGTATTCTTTTCACACGCGGTCAAGTGTACACGCGCCTGTATACTCACACAGCCGCGTATCGCAACGCAGCCATGTTTGCTTGTGGCTGCCTTCGCTTGCGAGTAGCGGAGATGGTTGTGCAGATGTGTGCGTGTGAAAAGAAAACAGGCCAAATGTGCATTTCCTTCGGTTTGCATAGCGAGGGAATCACGTTGTGTAAGAGGAACATTTGTATCACGTTACGTCCCTCTTCGTATCACCAAGATATTTTAGACTGATGTTCACAGTAATGCAATAATAATAATAATACTTTCATAAATGAAGTATCGTAACATTTGTGATGTTTCTGTAATGATTAATTGCAGCAAACACGGTATAATTTGTATACATGAAAATCACAAAAAATAGAGGATAATAATAATTACAAAATTAGAAAAAGATGTGAAATCAAAATGAGCTGCCAGTACATAAAGATGCTTTCCAACTGCACTTTAGATGACACAACTACATATGCACAGCTAAAATTCCATTACTCATAATGGCTATTTATACAAAGAAAAAATGTATTAAATAATAATATGCAGATATATTTTTATACAAATAAATATTTTAATACGAATAAATATTTGATTCAAAATACTTGGCGCTGCGCCCCGAATTGGTGTTGCTAAACTCAATAAATATGTATAAATTGCATTAATCCTTTTCTTTCTTTCTTGTACGTGGATGCGTGTGTGCGTGCGTGTGCATATGCTACGTATGGCATTAGAATTAAATATATGTAGAATAAATCTGACTGCGTTTCTAATATGTATATGTATATGTTTTTTATATTGTAATGGAGTTGTAAATTATTAATACTAAGGTAATTAACATTTTTTCGGTTGCGCAGCGCCAAGTATTTTGAATCAAATATTTATTCGTATTAAAATATTTATTTGTATAAAAATATATCTGCATATTATTATTTAATACATTTTTTCTTTGTATAAATAGCCATTATGAGTAATGGAATTTTAGCTGTGCATATGTAGTTGTGTCATTTAAAGTGCAGTTGGAAAGCATCTTTATGTACTGGCAGCTCATTTTGATTTCACATCTTTTTCTAATTTTGTAATTATTATTATCCTCTATTTTTTGTGATTTTCATGTACTTGGCGTATTTTTTTACTTTTTTAAAGTTTTTGATGGGGATCTCACTTCTTTTTACAAAGATTATGATTATCTTCTATTTTTTGTGATTTATATGATTTCATGTACTTGGCGTATTTTTTTACTTTTTTAAAGTTTTTGATGGGGATCTCACTTCTTTTTACAAAGATTATGATTATCTTCTATTTTTTGTGATTTATATGATTTCATGTACTTGGCGTATTTTTTTACTTTTTTGAAGTTTTTTTTTAAGTTACAACTTAACGTAGAACTTATATAGAAATAGAGTGGCATTTTGCTATAGTAAGTGTAGACTACAAAATGTGTCCGAACGAGGTGAGAACGTATGGCAGAAAGTCTTGTTGCTGGAAATTTAAATGCTAATGGTAATAATTCAACAAACATAAACAAAGAGATCCAATATTTTCAACACACAATTGATTGGTTTTGGTATAAAATTAGTTTAGTATTAGTATAATTATTGGTGAATTGAAATATTGTTAATTAATGACTACCTAAAAAATTAATGAATTAATGAATGCATGGCAACTACTGTGGATGTTATATTAAATTATTACGAATGTCTTTCACAATAGATTGAAAAGCATTAAGGGAGATGTGTTTTCAGCGTACTTTCTTCACCAATGTGACTTGCTCTACATTGCAAGCAGTCCACCATAAATAATGTATTTTCTTAATAATTCTTAATGCTATGTCTTTTGACAATTTTTGTCGATTTACCTTATTTGACAAATATTCAGAAACTTGTGTGAAAGAAGATGCTCTGTCTATCTATCTATCTAATCTTCTCCGGACAACCTCCAAGCCTATGCATCCCCTTCATTTCTATCCATCCAAGCCTGTGCGTCCCCTTCATATCTATCCAAGCGTCACCTTCATTTCTATAATATATAATATAAACGTTACATAAAAACTGTAAATTGCTGGTATAAAAATATTTAGCAATTTAAAAGCAATACAATTTGTTACAATATATATATATATTATTTTATACATGCATGGTACAAATTTCCAGAAACTTATGCGGAAGGAGATGCTTCTCAGTCGAACCATCTCTGAATAACTTCCAAGTCTGCGACTCTACATAAGAAATCTATTAAAAAATTTTGGCGACTTACCTTATTAATTGAGACAATAATTCAGTCTCCTATGTAGTGTAAAAACTCGTGACATTTCAAATTGGGACAACTTACTTTATTTGACACTTAGCACTTAGGTTATAAAATTCAAAATAGTATATATATATGTACGTACAATGGCGGACGACGAACGAAGAACGATACATGTGTTGGCTGAAGGTGTGTGTGTAACGCGCATATACGTATTATGTCGACCAAAAATTTCTTGGAGAATCAGAAGAAAAATCTACCGTTTTCGACTGATCCATGATACGATATTACGATATCTCTGTCATGCGTGGACCGATTTTATTGAAATTGGTCTTATTCGAAAGCCGATATGCGGTGTACATAAGAAAAATGCCTTTAAATTTACAAAACATTGCAGGCGTGATGAGATATTAATGTATAAAAGTCAGAATTAGGTTAGAGTGTCTCCGCGACGAGTAAAGGTACACGGTAGCGACAGTCGACATATATATATATACAGGATGTTTTTTTTTCATGTACTTGGCGACGAGACGCTGCCGCGTCTCTAGATAATACATATTTAGTGGCAATAAGTTTCGGCCGCAGAGAAGAATAACGAATGAAAAAGATGGAGATATTCGGCAGTCATTTTTTCTACTCGCTCTCTTCTCCTACGTTCGAGACTGTCGACAAAATTCTAAAAATGTAGGATCTACAGTAAAATCTCGATTAGAGTTCAAAATTGTGACTATATAACATTAGTGTTAATTTCTGTCACCCCTAGTTGGGGTGGTCTCCCCTGGAATCAGTGAAGCGTGTAATATGGCTCCTGCGCCAATCGTGTAACCCGATCCGAAATCGAAAATCGGTGAGAAACAACACCGATGCAAACGAGGTTCACAATTAAAAGTATTTTATTTTTGGTTCATTTTTATAATTTTTTTACCAACATATTTGTCAGGATTTTCTGATTAAAATGACACCAAATACGATATGGTTTGGACAATTATATAAATATAAATGATTCGTATCCACGATAAGTAAAAGTTGTCCGATTTATGTCGTGTTCGGTATCATTTTAATCAGGCGATTCTAACAAACATGTTGGTAAAAATTTCATGAAAATGGAACCAAAAACACAAAAGTTTTAATTTTAAATTTTGATTGCGTTAGTATTGTCTCACACGTACGCGGGTTATTAAACTTGCTTCGTTCCGAGGCTTTCGCTTACATCCAGACTTTACTGTATATCTTCTTTTACTATGCCTGCTTTTCTTTTCTACTGTATGTTTTTTCTTATTTCGATGTATGTGCCACGTGTTACTTATTATTGACTCTTTACGTGCAGGCAACGATTGAAGAACGCAGCGTGTCTCACGGTAAGTCAGGGTACCGTGACGGAAGCAAGTACTCGTGCAGGTACCTTATACGAAGCACTTCCAAGCACATCTGCTGCGGATGATTTTTCTACAGCCAGAATATATGAAGAAGACGTAGGAAATTTGGAAGATTTTCCAATTATCGATGTAATTGTGGAAGACGTACATTTCGATACGGGCGCAGAAGATATTGAAGAAGAAATACATTTCAATGCGGACGAAGAGGAAATTGTAGAAGAAGTGCATTTCGAGTCGAACGAAGAAGAAATTGCACAAGAAATAGATTTCGACATAGACAGGGATGAGATACATTCCGTAAGAGACATCAGCGAAGAAACGAATCAAGATGTTGGAAATGATGCCGATTACTGAGTGGTGGAGAATGCGGAACCAGAACAGTCGGAAAATCTAATTTCAGAAGGAATAGACTTCGTTGATGTTTCCGCATGTTTTCCAACAAATAAAAAATCTTGGAAAACATTTGACTATTGGCTGTGGCATCGAACATTTTGAAATAGTTAGATGTCAGCGGCATGGATTAGGAAATGCGTATTATGTAGAGTGCAAAATGTGCAAATACACAAAGCGCATATCCAGTCTTCTGGAGAGTGATGCCACTATGGATATCAACCACGCCGCTGTCGCCGCAACAATGACGACGGGCGGCGGACATAATCAACTGGAGACAATACTGACTGCCGTGAACGTGTTCTGTATGACGAAAAGGATATACGAGAAGTGTCAGATTAAAATAATCGATGGCTTCGAAGTGGCCGCACAACGCAAAATGGAAGATGCTGGAAATGAGGAAAAAGCCTTAGCTATACAAAGAGGCCACGTACATGCAGAAACTAATCTACCGTTTATCCCAGTAGTCGCGGATGGCAGCTGGATGAAAAGGTCCTACCGCGGAGGAGATTACAATTCTCTTTCTGGCGTAGGAGTCATCGTGGGATACCACACGCAGAAAGTGCTGTACATCAACGTGAAGAATAAATTCTGCATGACTTGCCAAATAGCAGGTAGGAGGAAGGAAAAACCCCGCGAGCATCGTTGTTTCAAGAACTGGGGTCGTAATCAGAGTTCAACTGGCATGGAGAGTGCTGCTATTGTCAAAGGCTTCAATTGTAGCATAGATATGCACGGCCTAATATACCATATATTAGCTGCCGATGGCGATAGCAGTGTGTACAAGAAGATATTGGACAGTAATATACTCTTTATTCGATCCCCTAGGGGTTACAACCTTCCTCTTGCCTTCTTACACCTCCACTACAGCCTTTCACCCTCATTACTCTTAACCTAGACTTAACCTATGCCTTACCCTACGCCTTATCCTAAGCCTTATCCGAATCCTTAACCTAAAACGCCTCCCGCCACTTCCTCCCCGCCCGCGCCGCCATACGCTCGCACGCTCGCCTCTCTACCCTATCCTCCTCGCACGCAACCGACGCGTCTCTCTCCCTAACCCTGACCTCCGCTTCCGCACGCTTCTTCATACACATCCCTTTGTTCATTCATTCCTCCATCCACATCCTGCATACTCTCACCCCCCCCCCCTCCAATTCTCAATTCTCCTCAGCCACCCCTCCCCCTCTCCCTCATCCCCCAACACTTCCCCTACCATACCCTGCCACCCTCTCTCCTCCCCCCAACCCAAGCATACCTCCCATACATTCTCCCAGGTCTCCTCCATCCATCCACACATCCTACACAACCTTTTGTCCTCACCTTCCCAGTATCTTCCACCCCTCATCTCATTCCCTAGCCTAAACCTTGCAACTCGTTGCCATCTGCCCTCCCCCCATCCCTTCTTGAGGTAACAAGAAGTCCTAAGAGTTAGGACTCACCGTAAGGGTTCACCAAGTTTATTTAGTCCCGATCTGGGTGAAAGTGACACAGAGCCTTGATTGGCGTGAGTATAGATAAGACGGGTGATGTTCCCGTTACAGAGCGTTATCAATTCTGAGCTCCCATTGCTCGTACATTACTCTTATACTCCTATCGGGACGAAGCGGGGACCATCGGGGTCTCCGCCTTTGGCCTGCTTTTAGGTCTGTCGCCATATGCTGACGGAACCTGGTGTATTTCCGAAATCCTTTATGCGATTGTACTGGATTTCGGCCGCTCGATTGCATCGATCGGAATGTGTGCGGTGTCGACACGCTTAGGTGTCGGTCCGGCACAACACTCCTTCCAGCCATCCAGCACTTTACCATTTCTTGCCCTTTCCTTTATCTCCCCCCAGCACAACCTAGCCAGCTCTCCTGCTCCCCCCTCCTCTAGCTTCTTCTCAAATCCCCATGCTCTCAACCCGGCGCTTCCCTTCAACAACCCCCTTTGCAGTTCCTCTCTCACTAGATATCCCGGCGTGCTCCTCTCCACTCCCAGCACCCACCTTAGAAACCTCTCCTGCACAGCTTCCATTTTCTCCCTCTCCCTCCATCCCCACACTTCCACTCCATAATTCAACACCGGCCACACCAACTTATCGAATAGCCACAGTCTCTTTCCCCAATCCTTACCAAATTTCCTTTTGCCAATTCCCCACACCCTGCCCATCACTGCCGCCCCCTTTCTTATTCTCTCCTCCACATGTGCCTCCTGCCCCCCGCTCCTCATCACCGTGTACCCTAGGTACGTATACTTTCCTACCTCCTCTAGCTCCTTTCCCTTCCACCTCCACTTCACTTTTTTCCATCTCCCCCCCCCCTTCCTACACCTCATTATCTTCGTTTTCCCTATATTCACCTCCAGCCCCTTCCCCTCCATGTACCTCTCCAACCTCGGAATCCTCCTCCTCATTTCCTCCTCATCCTCCGCAAGTACCGCTACATCATCGGCATACGCCAATGTGTACACCTTCCTACCCCCGAGTTTCACCCCCCCCCCCCCATCCACCTTTCTCCAAAACCTCATCTAGGTCCGCCATTAATAGAGTGAAAAAAATAGGGGTCAGTGGACACCCCTGCC
The DNA here is from genome assembly GCA_929113495.1 of Andrena minutula. Taxonomy (NCBI): domain Eukaryota; kingdom Metazoa; phylum Arthropoda; class Insecta; order Hymenoptera; family Andrenidae; genus Andrena; species Andrena minutula. Next base: position 44,283,489 of record OV815993.1, on the reverse strand, counting down.
TTACCCCCCTGGCAGTCCAAAGCTTTCCCCCCTCCTCTTCCCCTTTTTTTTCGTGCAGGAAATGCGGAACGGATACCCCGAACTTCGGGGGAAGTCCGGGGGTATGTTGGGCTCCAACCAACTAAAACCTGCACGGTAACCGCCTAGAGCGAGGGTGTTAGGCAAGGAAGATGGCCGTTCTTGCGCGAGATCAAACCAGCGATGCGTTCGCTAGGCCATCCCCCAAGAGCCCCAACAACCTCACTCCTTACCAGAGTTGGCACTTTTCCAAGGGGGAGAGAAGCTCCCCGGAAGTAATCCATCTAACTCCGGGCGACACTGCGGGTTACTCGCCAATGCCGCCCCACGTCTCTGGCTGCTGCTGCTAGGTTCGGCGAGCCCCCGCTCGCCTCTCCCACAGCCCTCCGATGCCGCCAGCCGCCCTAAGCGCACTGTACGGGAGGGAGTGTGTCCGGAAGATCTCCCGGCGCTCCACACCCCCCCCCCCCCCCGCGGACATCACTCACGCCCTGCAATGTGGGGGGGGGGGAGGTGCCGATGACACCCCCCCCCAACCCCCCTATCGCAAACCCGATTTTGTGTGTGGGTGGGGAGTGGGAGGGGAGAAATCCCCTAACGGAGAGTCCCCCTCCTCCCCTGTCCCTCTAATCGCCAAACACCTCCCCCCCCCCCCTTCGCCAATGCACCAAAAGCACCTGGGGCCTCCTAGAAGAGTTTGACGCCCTTCTTCAGGAAGAAGGGGTTGCCCGGTGTCGCACCCCGGTGTCGCGCCTCGCCATCTGCCTTCCCCTCACTACATCCGCGTCTTTTTCTATGTCTCTCTTGGCGAATTCTCTGTATTTTCGACACAGGTCTTTCCAGTGGCCGTTGCTAGTCATCGCTCTTATGGCAACCGGCGTGCGGAGGTCTGTTCTCATCTTTGGCGGGATGGGTCCCGCCTCCGAAACGACCACCCCCGGTTTCCCGCGAACCCTCCTCTTCCCCCTTTTTTTTTTTTTTTATTTACTTGGTGGAAATCCCCACGGATACCCCCGGCCCGCGGGGGCGGGCGGGGGGTTATGTGGGACTCGAACCCACTAAAACCACCAAGATGACCTCCTCGGGAGCGGCGTCGCGCGCATGAGGGGGAGGACTTGTGCGAGATCAAACTAGCGATACTTTCGCTTGCCTCCCCCTCCTGCGCTTGCGGTACGACGCCGCCCACACCCCCGACGCACTTTGTCGCGTCGGGGTCTTCCCTGGGGGAGAGGTTTACCTCCCCCAGCTTCGTCTCGGCGACGCGCGACGGGTCATACGCCCGCGCCGCCATTTGGGGGCCGCTGCTGCTAGGTTGAGTAGTGTCCCCCGACACCCCCACCCCACGGCCCCGCGATCGAACAGCCCCCCCGCTCGGTCCTGGAACCAGGAACTGGCCAGAGCGGTTGGGGCCGAAGGCGTGACTGGCCACAGTGAGTGACCCGCCCGCCCCGGGGCTGCTCGATCGCATAGGGGGGGCGACAACTGGTAGTCGACCCCCCCTGGAGGGTTCATTCCTCGCCGGGACCCTCCGATGTCCGCCCCGTCGCTGCCGCCGCGGACCGACGACGCGCTGCCACCGCGCCGCCGCGGCAACACTTGCGGACCGCGAGGTGGCCCAACCATAAGGGGACCACCTTCCTCCCTTCCCTTCCCAAAACCCCTCTCTCACTCTCACTAAAGACGAGGGCCACTGCCGGGGGTTTGCGAACCCCGGACTTCCCTCCCTTCCCCCCAACACTGTCGTGGGGGGAGACGACGACGACGGTGCGTGGCCGGGGTCGATACCGGAAGAGCGGGCGACCTACAATGTCGCTGGGTCGCGTCCCCCGGCCCCGGTTCATCTATACCTCGCTCGTCGTCGTCTGCCGGGAGGCCGTGGGATACGGCCCGGATGACCGGACCGTTCCCTGTCCCTCTCCGCCTCCTCCTTCTCGAGCATTATTAGCTCCGCGAAGAGGGACACGGCCTCCCAGCAGCCCCGATCTCCAGCCATCCGACGCACGACCGTCGGCAGACTGAGATCGGGGCCCAGCTGCGCCTCCAGGACTCGGCGGTCGTCGATCCACTCCCGGCAACGCGCCAGGGTGTGATCCGCCGAGTCCAGGTCGCCCGAGTCGCAGCTGAAGCACCGCGACGTCTCCTCCCGCCCTATGCGGCACAGGTAATCACCGAAACAGCCATGTCCGGCGATCACCTGCGTCAGGCGGAAGGTCAGCCAACCATACCTGCGCCCTGCCCATTCTCCCAGGATGGGCAGGAGCGCCCCGACGACGCGTCCCTCCCGATGTTCGGGGAGGGACAACCACTCGACCCACCTGTCGCCGGTGCGTCGCCGGGCCTGGCCCCGTACCTCTACTTCGCGTCCCATGGCCGCAGGGTCCCCCGCCTCGCGGAGAGCGCGGACGGCGGAATAGACTTCCGCCTCCATCTCCGCGAGAAGATGGAATGGGGGGACGCGGCCAATGCGGACAGTCCGGCGTGTGACACCGTGCGATGGGCTCGCACGGCTCGGAGGAGCACGCGGCGGTGGGCTCTAGCCAAGAGCTCCCGCCCAACGCGACACTCCTCCAGGTCACCGGCCCATATGGGTGCGCCATACAACACCATGGACCGGATGACCGTCACGTATAGCCGCCGGACACCCTCGCGAGGGCCCCCGAGATTCGGCATGATTCGCCCGAAGGCGAATATTTGCCGTTCTATTCGGGGGCCGAGGGCCTTGAAGTGAGGCGTGAATCGCCAGTAGGTGTCGAGGGTCAGGCCGAGATATCGCATCGATCGACCGACCCTGACGTTGGCTTCCCCGATCCTTAGAGACGCTCGGTTCGGGACACCGGTCCCGTTCCGGTCTGCGAGCCATATCGCCTCGGTTTTCCCGAAGGCGACTCGCAGACCGAGCGTCTCGATCGAGGCCACGACACGTCGCAGTGCCTCCTCGGCGAGGCTGATAGCCTCCTGCCGCCGCTGCCCGGAAGCCACCACCAAGGTGTCATCTGCGTAGCAGACTAGCGACACTCTTGGTGATGGCATCTCAACCCGCAGCACCCCTCCTCTTCCCCTATCCTAACCCTGCATACCGTCTCTTCTAGCATCTCCTCATACCTTCTCACCAGCCCCTCTCTCACCCCCCTCTTCCTCATCGCCTGCAACAGAACCCCCCTGTCCACCGAGTCAAACGCAGCCCTCAGGTCCATGAACAACACCACCATCTTCCTCACTTTCCTCTCTACCTGTCTATTAATTAAGTAGTTCAAAACGTAGATGTTGTCCATGCACCCCAGGCCCCTTTTAAATCCCGTCTGACTCGGTGGCATTAGTCCCTTTTCCTCCACCTCCACCCTCAGCCTCTCCGCCAACACTGACGCGTATATTTTATACGCCGTTTGCGTTAACGTCATCCCCCTGTATTGCTCCACGTTATCCCCCGCTCCTTTCTTCAACACTGGGACTACCTCACCCTCCCTCCAATCTTCCGGCCACCCTTCCCCCTTCCATACCCTGTTGCATATTTTCCACAAACAATACTCCACCTCTGCTCCCCCTAGCTTCCACACCTCATTTGGAATCCCATCCCCTCCCCCCGCCTTCCCCTCCTTTAACCTACCAATCACCCTTCTTACTTCCTCCCTTCCTATCTCCTCCTCGCCCTCCTCCCTCCTCTCTCCTCTCCCACCCCTTCTCATCCCCAAACCACTCCACCTAACATTCCTTTGACGTACTCCTCCCAGTCCACCACTTTACTCCTTTCATCTACCGTCTTTCTCCTTTTCCTTTCCCTATTTAACACCTTCCACACTTGCCCTTCTGTCCTTACCCCCTCCAGTTTTTTTTTCCACCTCACTACCTGCTCTTTCTTTTTCTCCTCACATATCCTCCCATATCTCCGCTTACTCTCTCTATATCCCCCCCCCCTTCCCTCCTCCATCTTCTCAACTCTTTTCTTACCTTTCTTTTTTCCTCATTACACTCCTCATCCCACCACCCTCCTCTCCCTCCCTTATACCTTCCTTTTCCTATCTTATTTATTGTCCCATTTATTCTTTCCCTCAGTTCCCTCCACTGCTCTTCCACGCCCCTCCTTTCGATAGCCCTTTTCCCAAATTCCCTTACAAACTCCCTCCTCCGTCCAATTCCCTCGCTCACATCCCCTCGCCCTTCCCTTTCTCCCTCCCGCACTCTGCCCCCTCCCCTCCCCTCTCAGCCACAGAACAACTGGGTGATGGTCAGAGTCCACCCTCTCCCCAACTTCCATTCTTACCACCCTCTCCCTCGTGTCTTCATTTCCGAGCACGTAGTCAATAATTGAACTTCCCCTACCTCCTGTATAAGTCCACTCTCCCTTCTCGTCTCACTCTACATTTCCGTTAAGAATTTCCCATCCCCTCTCCTCTACATATTTACATAGCATTTTCCCCTCCCCGTTAACCACCTTATCCCTTGATTCCCTGTTACCCCCGTTGCCTCCCCCCTCCTCTTCTATGTCCCATACCTCCCCCCCTATCCTCCCTGTCCTCGCGTTAAAGTCCCCCCCCGATGACGTTTCTTACTCTATCCTCTCTTTCCTCTGTCCATTCCTTCAGCTCTTCCAGCTTCCTTTGTAAATCTTTGTTAACATACACACCTATTATTCACCACCACTCCCCTCCTATCCTCACTTTCCTCATCATTAGCCCTTCTTTCTCCCCGCTCACGCCCTCTTCCATATCTAGCCCTTTTCTCACCCCCATCATCATCCCTCCTATAGCCCTTCCCTTTTTGCTTTCCCTCTTTGCCCACTGACTCTCCCACACATATCCCATTGGCACCCTTTTCTCCACGTAACCCCAGTCCTTCTCCTCTACCCACGTTTCGCTTAAAACCATGATGTCCCATTCCTCCAGCCCCTTCCAGAAGTCCTCATCTTTATACCTTTGACCTGCCACGTTCCAAAACGCTATTTTGCAGCATCCATTTCCTTCGCTCCGCCCCCCCCCCCCCCCGCGTTCCTAGTTTCTCTGGTTCTCGTACCGCTTGTTCCCCATCTCCTCCTGCCATCTCTCCCTTATCTCGTCCCACTTTCTTGCCTTTCCATCCACCCACATCTTCATATAACCCACCTGCACCTTCCTTCCTCTCTCCCTTTCCACTTGCGCCTCTCTATCTATTTTCTATCTTGCCCTCCTCTCCTCCCCGGTGAGGTCATCCTCCACCCTCTCCCGTCTTCCTCTCAGTTTGCACTTCGCCTCCATTACCTTTCTCTTTTCCTCTCTACCCTCCAATCTCACCAGAACCAGACTACCCCCTTCTTTTCCTGCTCTACCCAAACTCACCACGTCCTTAATTCCCCCCACCCCCAGCCCCATCCTTTCCCACAACCTCCCCACTTCCCCCTTCGCGTCCTTTTCACCGCCCCCCCCCCCCCACCAGCCCCCTTACCACCACATTACTTCTTCTACCCTCCCTCTCCTTCTTATCCTGTAGCACCTCCGTCCTTCTTATTCTCAGTCCCCATTCCTCCGTATTCCCCTCCCCTACCAGGACCTCCCCCTCCCCCTCCCTTCCCGTTCTTTCCTTTCCCCAACTCTCCATCGCTATTCTCTATCGCTTCCTCCAGCCTTTTCTCCCTTTCTTCCACCTTCCCTAGCCTTTCCGCCAGCCCCTCTCTCTTCACCCTCTCCTCCTCCTCTCCTCCTCTCCTCTCTTCACTCTTTCTCCATTCTTTTCCTTTCCTCCCTCTCCTTCCTCATTTCCTCCCTCTCCGTCTTTATTTCCTCCTTCAGTTCTTTCCTCTCCTCCCTGTCCCTTATCATTTCCTCCCTCATCCTCTCCATCTCTAACATCATCTCCCTCAACTAGAGCTGTTCGAGTACTCGGAACAAGCGAGCCAGGATATACTCGGTTCGAAAAAAGCGAGTTGCTCGAATGAATCGGGCGGCTCGATCAAAAAGCGAGCGGCTCGATCAAAAATCGAGCTCATTTGACACTCGTCAGGAACATCAGGTTATAAATTTGGAGTAGATTGCACAATGAAGGTAACGATTGACGAACGAAACAATTGTTTCCAGCCGCTCGCTTTAATCGAGCGCTCGGCTCGGTTCGAAAACCGAGTCCCGGCTCGACTCGAATTTCGAGCTACTCGAATATTCGAGTACTCGAACAGCTCTAAATTGCGCATGAAGACGTGACGTCAAACCAATCAACGCCAAGATAGATTTAGCAGTTGCAGAGGGAGCCAGTGGCCTCAACATCCCCTCCAGCTCATCCCCCCCTTCCTCTGACTCACTCCTCCCTCCTTTTACCCCTTTCTCCGGCGTCCTCTTTATCTTCCCACTCTTCTTAAACCCCACCGCCTTTTCCTCCTCCAACTCTCCCACCTCCACCTCTCTCTCCCGCTCCCCCCCCCCCCCCAGTAATTGTCCAAACTACTCACACTACTCCCCACACTACTTGTGCTATCCTTTCTTTTCCTCTCTTCCCCCATGAGCTTCCCCTTTCCCCTCCCTTCCCGTCCTCCATCTCTACTTCTCCCCTCCTTTCCGCCCTTTACCGTTCCTTCCCCTTACCCGTCTTTCTCTGCCCTATTAGCCTCTTCTCCACTTTCCCTATCTTTTCCTATCCACTCCTCGCGTTTCCTCCCGTTTCAAATTCCCGCCTTCCTACTCTCTCTTCCCTACTTTCCTATTCTCCCGCACGGAGCCACCACTTACCACACTCCACGTACCTTCCCGACCAAATTCACCCACCACGGCCACCAAACCTCTCACCTCCCTTTTACCTTCCTGAACCCTATCACACCCTACCGCCGTCCCTTTCCCTATACCCCTCACCATTTCCTCTCTACTCCACCACCTTTCTCCTACACTCTCCCACCCTCCTACGCCACTTCACTCGCCAATCCTTCTCCACAAAACACCACTTACTCCTGCACACAGCTGACATTCACGCGTCCGGAAACGGAAGTCCCGATATTGGACAGTAATCCATATGGAAAGTATATGGTGGGGGTACAAAAAATCGAATGCACCAATCACCTATTACGCAATTTCAGTAAAAGAATAAACGACATCGGAACAAAAGGCCGCAATAAATATTTAACAGCTGTCGTACAGAGTAATGCTCTCCGCCTGCGTACTGGTATAAAAAAAAGCTGCGGAATACCGGTTGCGAGAAGAAATACCACTCGAGGAACGAATTCAAAATTTGAAGCAAGACTTGACAAATGTACCGAGTCACGTTTTCGGTGAACACAAGGAATATCAGAAGTTAGCATACTTCTGTGATAAATACTCTGATCCCAACAGAGAAGACTACGTTCCACATCTGAGAAATGCTGGCATTTATCAAAGTATCGAAGAAGCGATGCAGCAAAATAACAATTCTGTTGAAAGTTTTAACAACATCATTGCTAAATTCATCGCAGGCAAAAGGATAAACTTTGGACGAGGGGGGTCGTATCAGGGTAGAGTCTCCGCTGCAGTCGTCCAATATAACACAAAAGAGGCGTTCAGCAGATTGAGTACGATAATGGGTAAAGAGCCGCCAACCATGGTAAGGAAGCTGGAAGGACGTCGGAAGCGCGCAGCAGAAAAAGCAAGGGAGTATAAAAAAGAAGCGAAAGCTTCCTCCTTTCGAAATAAAAAACAATCGTGCGATCAGGATTACGGCCCTAACGCTGCAAAACCAGATATGGATGAGACAGTATACTCTTCCGAGTGTAAAAGGCACGCGGATATACTCCTTCGATGGCAAACGAGGCGAGACGAGATCCAAGTGGAAACTCGCGATCAGGCGAATAACGACAAGTGGATTGGTTATAGGAAGAAATTATTAACTGCATCCAATTTCGGCAAGGTATGCCGATTACGAAAAACTACACCACGGGCGAATACTGTGAAGAGTATAATGTACCCGCAACTCGATAATTTACATTCTCTCTAATACGGAAAGGAAAATGAGGCAAACGCCTTGAGACAAATGCAAGAAGAATTAGGAATGCGTATTCTACCGTGTGGCCTCTTCATCGATGACACTGTGCCTCACTTAGGTGCAACTCCTGACGGCCTCGTGGACCATGATAAAATGGTCGAAGTAAAGTGCCCTGAATCGGCCAAGGATTTATCACCTGCTGAAGCAATAAAGCAACTTGATAATATAAGGCGTATTTTCAAGGGTGATGAAATGAATAAAAATCATCATTACTATTATCAAGTGCAAGGACAATTGCACATAACGAAAAGGCAACGGGCCTATTTTTGTTTATGGACGCCGAAAGGAATGAAGATTACAACAGTATCGAGAGATAATCAATTCTGGGCAACAGAGATGGAGGAAAAACTGAAGAAGTTCTATGAGGACTGCATGTTGCCAGAAATTATATATAGTAGATACAATCGATAACAGCCGATTAGAGAACCTCCGTATATAAAAACAGGAGCGGCAGGTACGAGTACACAAGAAAGTACACAAAACGATGGATAAAAGCATCGCAATAGCACCGGCGAGTGCATCCAGCGCATATGAAGAGCTAGCGAATAAGCAATTGCAATACAAAGTGACTAATGCATCGGCGAGTGCATCCAACGCATATGAAGAGCTGGCGAATAAGCAACGTGGAAGCGCCTGGAGTGCGCAGAGTTAATGAGCTGCGACAAAGGGAGTCCAAGAGCGAACATCGTCGCAGAATGGCCGAATTCTCCATGAGAGAGAGCCCCGAAGAGTGGAGTTGTTTAGACAGGACGGGTTGTTCGCCGACCAAAGATCCAGGAAGTCTCTCGCTCGAGGAGAGAGTTTGAAGTTCTGAACGAAGAGTCTGAAGATTAGTCTAAGCTAATCTACTCGACTGGGCTGCGGAGGTTACCTTCGTAGCCCAGCCCTCTGTTTCTTTAAAGTGTTTCAGAGAGCACGAAACCCCACGGCGAGGGACAAGGTGTCGGGGGACTGCCACCGCCTCAGTCGGCCAAGCGATGCGACTGCTTGGATCGGCTGCAGGAGATGTCGCGGAGACGGGAGCGTTAACAGGACGCACAGGACGGTCCCCTGGGTCAGCACCAGAAGCCACGAAGAGGAATGGGGCCATCTGAAATCCAAGGCCTGAGAGAGGGAGAAGAGGACAGACAAGAAGTCCAGAAGAAAGAAAATGCAGACGAGCTGGGGTGCTGGACAGATTGATCGGGGAACGGGCCGATAACATGCTCATGACCTGTGATCCCCTGTTATGGGTTCCGTCTCGCCTTTCCATGTTCCCGGTTCTTTCAGCTCCAACGGATTCTCTCAAATGAAAGTAAATGTTAATGCTTCTCCGTCTCTTTTGCATGGAATCTGGAGCCGTGAAGGGATTGAAGTTTCAAGCTCGTACGGCCACCGAAAGGTCATCGAGGACGAGTCGCTGGGGAAGAGAGTCGACCGCGACCAAGGATTCGACGAGGAGGAGGGAACGGCGCCGAAACAGTGGAGACGTCGTGGGACGTCCTTCTGGAGGAGACTGCCTGCAAACGAGGCAGCGCTGGAGTCTGCACGGGGTTCCGGAGGCTGCACGAAGGAGGATGCAGCGTCGGAGCGTCGGAGTCGACGTGGGACGTTCCAGAGTGGAGTTCCAGGGACGTCGCGGGACAAGGACCAGGGGCGTTTCGTCGAGGGAGAATTAGAAGTCCCGCGGTACCCGTGCCAGACTGCTGGACCCGAAGCTATCCGTGGATTTCGTCGTGGGACACTCGGAAGAGAAACGCGCCCGGAGCTCCCCTTGGATTTCGTCGTGGGACCAAGAGCCGCAGGATTCCAGAGACGTCGTGGGACAGGAAGCTGCAGAGTTCCAAAGACGTCGCGGGACCAGAAGTTGGAGCGTTTCGTCGTGGCAGATCGAGATATCCCGTTGTACCCACGCCTTCCTCAGGGTTTTTCCGTGGTTTTCCCCTGAGCAAGAAGACAAATGTCGGGGCGGATGTCTGAAGAAGCAACGGGGCTGCACGACCACTTCTTCAGGCAGGGGTACGAAGATTCCGAAGAGGATTCAATGCGGCCGAGACGTCCGCTCTTCCAGAGGGGAGAGCAGTGTTGCGAGCACCGGGTATAGGCCCGTGTATAACCTGCTGGTGCTCGTAGCCGAATATAGAAGAAGGTCGGCCCCCTTCGAGAGAACGATGACCAGAAGACTGTCTTGTACCGAACTGTTTTGTAACCGATATTGCTCTATGTAACAATATAGTTCAGTCGTGTGTACTCCCGTGTAATCATTATTCTATCCTTTGCGTCGGGGTGGCCTGCGATGGTAACGCCCAACAGTGGGGCACGTCACATAGGATTCGCGGAAAAAATTTCATAACTTCGGTGTTTCCCAATATTTTTTAGTACTTTTTTTTATATTATTTGTTAATAGCCAACGGTTATATGGACAGGAACATTAAAAGAATTGAAGCATCTTTTACAAATAAAATAGTAATAAACCCCGTAAACATCGTGTTTCGTAATACATCCAGTTCAGAATTCGTTCATGAAATCCGCTACTGAAAATGCGCACGCTGGATGCGCGTGATTATTATGTGGTCGGCTCCTCGAAGCGACAGAAAATATAACCTAAGTATATGCTATATGACAACAAATGTTTAGTGACTATTTCGTTCTTTTACGAAACATTTGTGAAAAGTTTACAAGTGTTTCGTAAAAGAACGAAATAACCACTAAACATTTGTTGTCATATAGCATATACTTAAGTTATATTTTCTGTCACTTCGAGGAGCCGACCATATAATAATCATGCGCATCCAGCCTGCGCATTTTCACTAGTCCAATTCAACATCCAACACAATTTTATTTATAATGTTTGTTCATAACTGCTTTCTGCATAGGACGTGTAATAAGTGTATTTCATGTTCTGCTTCGGTACTTTGCTAGTAAAAAAATGTCTAACCTAACAAACTTCATTTTCTGGGGATATCCCTCATCTATTTTCCCTTTTCGCTTATAATTCCTTACTGCTAACGTAGAATATTGTAGCATAAGTACATTTCAAGTAATTCAAATTTACAATGAATTTTCTACGTTTGCAGTACCAGCCGACATTCCGTTTAAATTTTTATAAGTACAGTAAAGTCTCGTTAGTCGCTCGCTGGTCGAGACTGGCGGTGAGCACGTGTCGTGATAGATCGCTAATTTCGGGTCTGAGTTTCTCGCTTCTTTCTGCCCGAAGGGGGGAGCGAGATGGAAGACTTTGCGTGCGCGGCCTGCGTGCGCGACAGACGCGAGCGCTCCATGTAATCGTAACTACTCGACGCATGCGCGCGACGGTCAGATAGCCAAGGACGGCTCCAGTCTTTTTTGCGCCATAGGCGAACTGGTCCCATTCAGCTCTTTATAATAATACATATATTAGAGTTTATTGATGACCTTAATCTGAATTTTTATTCGTAGTTTAAAATAGTTGCAGAACAATTTGTAATATTGTATTTTCAAGTTTATTTTCAACAATATCAGCAATGAAAATTCCATTTTGCACCTCTTGTCGACTTTCCACCCTAGGCAGTCGCCTAATTTTGCTTATGGAGACAAGCCAAGCTTACAGGCAGCGATCAGTATGTATATATATAATATATACACAAATATATATAATATATACATACTGATCGCTGCCTGTAAGCTTGGCTTGTCTCCATAAGCAAAATTAGGCGACTGCCTAGGGTGGAAAGTCGACAAGAGGTGCAAAATGGAATTTTCATTGCTGATATTGTTGAAAATAAACTTGAAAATACAATATTACAAATTGTTCTGCAACTATTTTAAACTACGAATAAAAATTCGGATTAAGGTCATCAATAAACTCTAATAAATGTATTATAATAATGGGCGCAATTTGACATGTTCGTCTAGGGCAGCGCTGCACAAGGAGCTGTTTTCGGCGCCTAGCGGCGAGCAACCCGCTTTTCCTATTGCTAAGGTTAGAATCGGTGAGGAGAACTGCAATAGTGTATGTGCGTGTTCGTAGGCTCGTAGCATAGGGATATATGACTGGGTTCCTTGTGGGGCCTGCATGAAAATGTGTGTTTTTTACGCCTGCTGAGCGGGAGCAAAAGGACTAATTTCAGACGTATTCGCGTAAAGTCTATCTCCCAAGGGAAAAAAACTTTACACGCACGAGTATTCTCCATTTCTGACTTTCCTCCCAAAGAAACTGGAGTTTGACGTTACCCTATGGTATGAAGATGCAGTTGTTCGACTAATCGTTATCGATTTGTTGGAAAATAAATACACGTATTTATTAATTTTGACAGAATAAAAAAGCAATCGAACATGCATATTTTTTGCGAATCGCTGAGCAGGCTTTCAAAAACACACCTGCATGAAAGGTGTATATCATTTAAGGATATATATCATTTTAAAGTTGGAAAGTTATATATAAATAAATATATACATATGTACACACATTTGGTGCTCGTCATTACATTTAGCGATATTTACAAGAAGCAAATTACATAACTAATAAATTTGTACACGTAACAATATACAAATAAATGACCCGAATTTTATTACGGGACCTGTTCTGCACTGGGGCCCCACAAAGAACCCAGTCATATATACCTATACTACGAGCCTACGAACACGCACATACACTACTGCAGTTCTCCTCACCGATTCTACCCTTAGCAACAGGAAAGGAGGGTTGCTCGCCGCTAGGCGCCGAAAACAGCTCCTTGTGCAGCGCTGGTCTAGGGCGCAAAAAGGATTTCAGCCGGGCCTGAGTTAAGATTTTGCGAAACGGTTCTCGCAGTCACCGCAATCGCTTGCGACCATTGCGCACGCCCGTCGCGCACACAAAGGACGGAGTGTTGCGACGTCCGAAAAACGGAGCGAGACAAAACATCAACGCGTCGTCTGTCTCGTACTTTCCACGCTCGCTTTCAGTCAAGGTCTGTAGAATAGAAAGGTTGGCTGGTAACTTTCGACCAATCAGGAACCAGAATAAAAGTCCGCCGCGTGACGTCAGGCAGAGAATAATATATAAAAACTCACATATACAAACAATAATATATAAAAACTAATATATAAAAACAATAATAAAACAATAATATATAAAAACTAATGCACGAAATTCGTCTTCGCACGTTGGAATATGATCAGAATCCACTATTCTAGCGTTGTTTGGCACGCTGGGTGACGTAGCAATATGGTTGCTATTGGTGACCAGGCAACCTCTCTATTCTACAGACCTTGGCTTTCAGTGCCTTCGCTCGCTCGCGTTCCATCTCGCTCTCGCCTTCACCGGATAAGAGTGAGCGAAAAGTGGTGGGAATAGCGAAAAGTCAGTTATTGTGTTGAGCAAATCGAGCGGCTAACGAGACTTTACTGTACAACGCAACAGCTGAGAATTTATTTCCATATTCAGAACAGAATACGGAAATAGCAAACAGTTCCCTCTCGCGTTTACCAGGCAATCATCGATCTATCGGTATTGCCATTTCTGTGCAGAAAAACCTGCTGTAATACCGACCAGCCGAATCGGCCAGGTCACGTGACGTGTCTACCCCCTTAAGGGGGTAGACACGGGTAATGCAGCGCGCTGTATACCGACACAATCTGGCCCGAAACATGGGTCTGGGCGGGCATGTTGTTTGTCCTTATATGATCAGATTTCGGGCTGAGTGACGTCTCATTCGAAAGAGGAAGCTTCAATGCAGACCGCTCTGGTCATGATTCGACGAGATTGTGTTGATATGTAATAATATGAGTGATCAAAGTAGAGCAAAAGTCGAGAAAATACACCCGCAAGAATCCAAGTATTTTTAGGTCACTAAAAGAGTTTTGTGACTCAAACGATGACCAGAGCGGTCTGCATTGAAGCTTCCTCTTTCGAATGAGACGTCACTCAGCCCGAAATCTGATCATATAAGGACAAATAACATGCCCGCCCAGACCCATGTTTCGGGCCAGATTGTGTCGGTATACAGCGCGCTGCATTACCCATGTCACGTGGCGTGTTTACGTCCTTAAGTATTTTTAGGTCATTAAAAGAGTTTTGTGACTCAAACGGTTATCCCAGCGCTCCGCATTGAACCTTCCTCTTTCGAATGAGACCTCACCCAGCCCAAAACCTGCTCATATAAGAACGAAAAAGGAAAAATTTCAAACCCATGTTTCAGGTTAGATTGTCGGTATTACAGCGCGGTGCATCGCCCGTGTCACGTGACGTGTCTACCCCCTTAAATTCAAGTACTGGTTAGTTCAATCATTGAAAGTAGAAGTTACGACAAATGATTTTTCAGCATACGAATAAAGTAAATGTATTATCAAATTGGTTTACTTTTTTCAACATTTTTGAGTGTACATACACGAATACTTCAGTAGTTGGCATTCTATATATAATAACTATAGGTCTGTTCCTGAGTTTAATAGATAGTACACCCCATTATAATCAGTCTGCAGCATCTCCAAAGGTAACAAAAATACATTTACTTCCCTATATTAATGTTATTTTTCATGCAATACACAATATAATGTTAATTCATACCGTTCAAGTCAAAACACTTTTGAAATACAACCACTTTTTGCTTAACGCACTTACATGTTTATTTTCTAAGGCAGTGCTGTTCACCTCGGCGTCTTTATTCTACCTACGCGCTAGGTATATTGTTTGTTTGAGGGGTGCGCACAACGCGGCGGCCTCAACTAGTTTTCATATTAAGGTAACGAAGGTAGTGTGGCAAGGTCACTAAGCTATGGAGTTTAGGTTGAACAGCACTGTTGCAAGGAATTCATAGTTAATATTGTAATGACTTCAATAAATTATTAATAAAATGGGCAGAGTACTATAATAAATCTATAACAATTATACATCATTAACTAACCAGACTTCTACATAGAATAAAATGTAATACTTTCAATATTGAAAATATAGATCAAAGCGGGGTATTCTGTACATTTTAATAGTGTGATGTTTCCGATTACGTCGGAAAAGATAGCTGTCCGAATACACAATTTTTTTTACAGATGCCATAAAATTGTTGCGACGTTTTCGTATACTGTATAACAAACATGTGGTAATTTTTAACTATATTTCAACTGATGGAAAGTACGATTCCGCCTGTTTCTGTCTTGATTATCAACAACGACATCAGTACTATTTTTTAAATTACATTTATAACTAATAAGTAGTACATATGTCAAGCTTTTCTTTTACGCAATTTAGCTTTTGCTTCTTTCAGTAGAAGGTCGAATGTGTTATCTTCGTTGACCTGTGGTATATTATGTCCACCATTATTAGGTGAATTGCTTGCCATGCCATCTAACAGAAAATACGTTACATTTAGAATATTTTCCATAATTCTTCCTGAGTTCCACTCCCTTTCTTAAAAATCATGTAATGTAAACTTGCACTGGACATTTTTGTTGTATATAGCTATCCTGATTAAGTAAATACAGGACCGGTTTTATAAGTATTTTACAAGAAATGGACTACTGTTTGATTTAAATATACAGAATATTAATATATTGCACTCTTCGATGAGAAGAAATAAATTATTTTTAAATATAGCACTACCTGCAATTAGTTAAATGGTACTGTTTCAGCCAGGGACTTAATACCGGTATGATGCTTATACCGAAACCAATATGTTACCGAAAACCAAAATAAATACCGGTACTGTTTCGATATTTGTTTCGGTGACATGGTAGGTTTCGGTATTTTCCGGTAATACTTTCGTAGCCCTTATAAAATTGGAACTATTTTATATAAAACAGGGTTGACTAGCTCAGGCCTGGGATTTAAGTGAACGCGGCGGCCAATTTTCAGAGGCAACGCCTCTTTCTCCCACCGCACGTCTTGGCCCCCGCGGCGGCCCAGGAGTTCCGAGCGCCTCAGGCCCGTACCATATGAACCGCGCGTAGCTCGGTTGATATGAGCTACGCGCGGTTCATATGGTACGGGCCTGAGGCGCTCGGAACTCCTGGGCCGCCGCGGGGGCCAAGACGTGCGGTGGGAGAAAAGAGGCGTTGCCTCTGAAAATCGGCCGCCGCGTTCACTTAAATCCCAGGCCTGGACTAGCTGACGACTCACGAGCCGCCGGGGGCCCCTCTGCTGTGCTGCCACGCTGAACGTCCCCCCTCCATACCGACTAGTGATGAGATCTCGGGCGGGTATTCTCGTGCATGCGCCAGCGCTTTTAGCATCAGTATAGTACAAGTTTTGATAAAATAGGGCACCTTGAACATCCTGCTGCTTTCCCGCCAATGATACTACATATATTAGTTGGGCCCCAACATAGATACGGTACTGCAAAAGCCGCGCATGCGCGAGAAAACCCGCTCGAGATCTCATCACTGATACCGACCAAACTCTGACGATCGCAGGCGAAAAGAGAAGGAAAGAAGCAGGAATCGACTGCGAGATCGTCAGTGTTTGGTCGGTATGGAGGGGGGACGTTCAGCGTGGCAGCAAGGCGGAGGGACTCCCGGCGACTCGTGAGTCGCCAGTTAGTCAATCCTGAATTATAAAAATACCAGTATAACATTACACCCTTATATAAAAATATCGGTATATTAATAAATATTCACGGTTATTTTTTCGGTTTCGTATTCCATTATGTCTAACTTTCAAGATATTTTTAATTATGTTTTTAGGATATTTTTAAGGTATTTTTAATTAAATTAAGTAAAACAATTTAGACAACAATTTAAAAGAAAATGTAGGATACATGAAAATGCGCAGTAGTTGGTGACGCGTCTCCACGCTCTTGTCCCTAATGTCGAGAATAAATCTTCATTTGTTTATATACCAGCTCCACTTTAGCACCGAGCCTTCCTACTATCCCTTTCTGGCATAAGACAGACATCATAGGGTGGCAACAATCGACGTCATGACACTTGGTGTTTGAGATCGACGTTTCGACGATTGCAACATTGTACCATCGCATTCCTTTTCAATCGCGATCACACTTACATATTACCAGAAAAATGCTGGTAATTCTTTTTGTTTCGATATTACAGCGATTTCGGTACTATATCGGTTTCGGTATAATTTCGCTAACATAATACCGGTTTTAAATTTCTGCTTTCAAATATCTTGAAAATTGTAATAAAATGGGAAAACTGAAAAAATTACCGGTAAATATTCCGGTATTCTCATATAGCGGTATGATCTCATACCGGTATTTTCGTAATTCGCTTTCTATTAGGAAGTGACATCCGTCACCATGACATCTGGTGGCGAAAGTAGAAGAGCTCCTTGGGTACACATCAATTCGAATCGGTGAGTCCGGGTTCGCGGTGTTCCCTTGTTAGTCAGGCCCCGCCCACATGTCACTTCCCAATAAGGGTTACGAACATAACACCGGTATTTTACGTACCGGTAGGAGTCCCTGGTTTCAGCCCATTCACGTTATAGTTTTTTTTATATTTAAACCATAGCAACGTTCATGAATATTGTATATGATACTTTTCTGATTTTAAAAAATGTCTCAAATGGTTTACTAACTATGAGTCCAGCTTTGTTAAATTAAATATAGGTATAATATTATTTATTAAATATAACTATTTCTTACCAAGATCAGCATATTTCACTTTACAAAAAGCTCGTCGGCCTCCAAAGCATAGATCATATCTCGGCAAAGCTGGATCATCATTACCGTGTTCTACTGCTTCATATGCATCATTTTTGTAAGCGAATGTTACAAAACCATAATTATCGCTAAAACGTGAAGAAAAATTTGAATATTTTTTATTTTCAAGAATATACAAAGGTATTATGAAATATAAAAAAAAGATTACCCATGTTCGCGGAAATGTACACTAATATCTACTACAGGACCGAAATTTTCGAATCTTCTACGCAAATCAACTTTAGCAATTCCTTCTTCTAAGCGTCCAACATAAATCACTCTTCGTTCCTCCACTTGTCTTTGCTTCTCTCTGTCGTACCAAGTATCATACGATTTCTGGTAGGAATTCGACGGGGATCTTCGAATGTACAATTAAAACCATGAAAATTATGATGAAATAAGTAAGCAAGGAGTATATATAGTATGAGCTCTATGAAACAAATTTCGCTTAATCCGACCTCTGCCTAACCCGTTAATTCGAATAAGAGGTTAATCTACCTTGACCGATTAAAAAAAATTGGAAACTTTTTTTCTTTCCATATATTGATATTTTAATATCTTAAAAGTAAAATACAATTTATCCAAAGTCGAAATTTCAATTTAAATTATTCGAATCCGTTGAAAAGCATTACCGCATGCATTTTTAACAAAGATTTTGCACCTGTTCTTTGTTTTATGGAAGTAAGGAGGATTTTAATCGGCTCCCTTGCTTTCCAAACAGTGCAAGAGATAGACTCATCTAATGACTCTATGAATACACTCCTCAAACGCAGGAGGCAACTGGGGGCTCGATTAGGGGGAAAAAAACAGAAAGAAAAGGCTAAACAGGTGTTAACGAAGAACAAAAAGAATTGAAGGTATGGGTGCACAAATTTTGAATTTATCTAGGGGTAAAAAAGGGATTTAGTTTTTTGTCAAAAACCGCCTTTTTCCGGAGCAGTGTACGCTATAAATTCAGTAAAACTGTATCTATTGTTGTTAAATTTTACACAGATATTCTTAAATACATTGTCTATCTTAGAGATCCAATATGCCCCGGTTTTCCCGGAACAGTCACGCATTTTTAGCTGTTCCTCGGTTTTATCCCGGTGTTCCGAAAAATCAGTTAATATTTCATTGATTGAATTTTATTTTAGAAACCTGTTCTTCGTAAAGGGTATAGTCGGTTAAGATGGTCAAATGTGCCCCTGGACCAAACTCAAATCGCGATGAGTCATTCGAAAGCTTATAAAAAAAGAATGATTTCTGTCAAGTTTCAACTTTGTATCTCGACCCGGGGGGTAGTAAACGGTAAAAATAGAAAATCAGGTTTTTGGCGAATTTCTACTATACCAGGGAATGAAAAATTTTAGAGGTATATCTGTTATCGGGGCACATATTAGGGAATTATTTCAGTTTTTTAAATTGAGAAACCAAGCTGTGAAAAATAGGAAACGTAAAAAAATGATAAAAAATGCCGGTTGTGTATCGAAGCAGTTCCAGAAATATAATCATATTTTTACTGTAAGTAGGTATCATTGTTACTATTGTCCTGATTTTTTTTCAGATTTTTCAATTTTGGGGCGCCGCAGTTAAAAAAAATTAAAAACCGATTTTTACGTCGTTTTTTCCATGTCAGAGTAACTCATAGGTAGTGATGGGATCAACACAGCAGCTTCGAAATCAATTCGAAGTTAATCAATCCTGTAAAGATTCGAATTGTTCCGAATCTCATTCTGTGTGTGTGTGTGTGTGTGTGTGTGTGTGTGTGTGTGTGTGTGTGTGTGTGTGTGTGTGTGTGTGTGTGTGTGTGTGTGTGTGTGTGTGTGTGTGTGTGTGTGTGTGTGTGTGTGTGTGTGTGTGTGTGTGTGAGAGAGAGAGAAATGATATAAATCACTTACATCTAACCTTGCGAAATCTACTTACGTTATGCTTCAGTCCGGTTTAAACCGACCCTACATTCAATATACAGGACAATACTTTCTGTGCTCTCTCGGTGTGAGAACACACCATTGGCAGAACTTTTAATGCACAAACATATTCATGGCAGGCAAAAAATGAATAATAAATAAATTTCTCGCCCTGAAAAAATGTTACTAATATGACATACTCACCGTCTCCAATCTCTATAACTACGATAGCTACTTGAGGAGCGCTGCCTATGCCTTTCGTAACTTCTACGATAGCGTCGTTCTCTTCTTCGACGACTTGACCATTTAGTCCTTCCGAAATTTGAACGAGATGAAGATCTGCAAATACGGTTCGTTTAACACATTTAATATAACATTCGTTACTTTTCCTTCCGTGCATTTTGCGAACATGTACCTTGAGCAACTAGAATACCTGGAGGAACACCGAGATCTCGATCTTGATGATCTAGAACGCGATCGTGAGTAACTTGATCCTGAACTGAAAGTAGACCTAGTATTTGACCGTGAACGTGAACGAGATGACCAACTACTACTTGAACTGACAGAGCTGCGGCGATGACTTATTCTTCGATGACGCGTGTTACTGCGTTTACGAGATCTGCTCTGACTGCTACTACTTCTGCTTCTGCTTCTACTCCTGTTTTTGCTTTTACTTCTTGATCTAGATCGGCTTGAACTAGAACTAACTCTGTGTTTTCTGCAAAGTCGTTGACTCGTATCCCGTACATGATTATCTCTGACAATCATTAAAATTTCAATAGAATACAAATCATTAATCCATAACGTTTGTCTGGTGTAAACAATCTTATTTTTATATCACATATACATATATCTAAAAAGCATGGTTTTATTCCTGTACCTTTGATCCTCGTGCCTTTCATCAACATCAATTAGAGATTTTGGGGGAAATTCAAATACAGTTTCGTAAGTTTGTATTCCTACATCACATGTGAGCGGTTTCGGACGAAGTTTCTCCTCGTCTATGTCTACTTTTGGCTTTAAAATTGATACAATTTCTCTTTCCGACCAAATCAAATTTTTAGGATCGTCTTTAACAGGTTCGGTTGTAGTAGAAGCATGATGAACATATATTAATGTCATCGGTTGTATCGGAGAATTTGTTCTACTATTATCACTACGATTCTGTTCCCTTCTACTTCTATACTCTGCCAAATTTAATTTTCTCCGAGGAGGTTTCCTTTCCTCCTCCCGTGGGAATATTTCCTCAGTATCTTGAATAATAATATTCTGCACTTGATCGTTCGAGTGCTTAGTAGTAGTTACTATACTTGTGTTAGCGATAGTTGTTGAAACTGGTAGTTGGACATGAACTTGCTTTTTTAACACTGAAACCATTTGTTTTGCTTTATAACTCCCTCCTTTCACGGTTTTTGTTTGACTCGAAACACCTCGTTGTAGCTGTAAAATGCTCGATGCCAAAGCTGAACGTATCTTTATTTCTTGTGTTGAAGTATTCGAGGACTCGTTCTGAACTTCATTAATAGAACAATTTGATGTATTGTTTGAAATATCAGCATTTTCATCGCTACGCTGTCCTGTTGATGTGCCTATCTGATATTTTTTAGTCTCAGTTTGCAATTTTATAGATTCATTGACTCGAACATCATTAACTATTGTAACCCCTGACAGTTCTTCACTGTTGTCACTTACTTCACTCGACTCTAAACCACTATCCTTCCTCGAATTGCTTTCAGTTGAAAATTCTCGTTTTATAATAATTTTATTCAACTGTGACGAAAATGTTTGTTTTATATTAGACGTATAACAATGAGATGATTTCTGAACATCACTCTTGACTGAAGTCATTTTTTCATTGTCACTAGATTGTCTTTCATATTCACTATTACTATCTGAACTAATAGAGGAATTAGTACTACTGCAGTAGTCATGATCTAGTTGTACTAGTCCACCATCAATAGTTCTACTTTTACTATTATTTGTTACCTAGTGCAATAAGAAACGGTTATTCATCTCTCTAAAAGCATTACAGTTGTCTTACGATTTAATGACATACAACCTTATTATCTTGGATATTAGATACATAAAAAGGGACATTGCTATGAATGTTTATACTCAACTATTTTTAGAAGTTTATTGCGAGAAAGCGTTACAGCAGCATCTTGCATACGTGTTCCGCTGCTACGACCACTACTATGTGCATTAGGCATTGCTGGTATTATCGAAATTACCTTTTTCCGTCCAGATGTCTAATAAAATACAATTGCATCCATGATGATCTGACTTTGTACCGAACAAAATACTTTTCGTACTTATTAGATTTTCATACAATTACCTTTATCTTTTCAATCACTTCTTTAGGTAGAGCATCTCTAATATTTTTATGCAAATTCGAAATTTGTGATAACGATTTTTTTATGGTATTGACTCGGGACTGTTTCATGCGTTGTTGAATTCTAGTATATTTTACAGGTACACCTTGTTCATATACTGTATTACGTTTAGTAGATAAATAAGATGACGTATTTTCAGAAGCTTCAAATTGTTCTAGTAAACTTTTAACATCTCCAGCCTCCAAGACTATAATATCGAATATGGGGTACGATCGGTTCGAATAATGTTTCATAACACTGTTTAAGTAAAATAGCTTTGACTATGATAAGTATATTACCTGGTAAGTGATTTGAGGAAGATTCATTATTATTACAAACACTATTTCTTATATTTGCATTATGCACTAAGGATTTTTCCTTCTTTTTCTTTTGCTTTGTTAATACATTTGCAGTGACATCTATTCCTATACTGTCGTACTTAGGTATGTGCTTTTTCACTTTGTTTTGATTTTTTATATGTTTATACTCTGTAGACAGTGATTTAGATTCTGTTTCTACTTTCTTATCACCACCTTCTACAATATCTCTTCTTTTGTGATATGATTTTTGTTCTACTGCACTTTCTGCACAAAACAGAATAACGAACTTGTATTATAATAAAACGAATAGTTAATTACATAAAAATAAGTTAGCGAACTACAGAAACCTAAAACATTGCCACTGCTTTCTAGCATTTGTATATTCTGTTCGTTTTGAAAGGATTCATTTTTTAACTCCTCTTGCTTCATTTTTAAAAAATCAGATTCCTGAATTTCTATTAGCTTATCATCCTGTAGTATATTGTCTGAAGTACAAAGACTCTTTTTATCGGTAGAATTCATACCTAAGCCTATGATATCCATATACTCATCCATATCCGTGGCCTAAAAGAATTGCTAACAATCACAAGAGTTGCATAGAATAAATAACATTATAATAAATTAGTAAAACCTGTAAGTAACCAATATGTTCTTGCCAATCTGTAAGAACTTTTGCAAAATCTTCTTTAATATTATCAATTTTAGAGATTGTGGGGATTTCAGAAATTGACATTTCATCCATGTCTGTAATACGTCTAAAATACATAAGGTTCATTATCGTACTTTGTTTTCAAAATTCGGTGCAATGAAAGATAACTTACTCATGATCGTTACTCCATAAGCTATCAGAATTTGTGATATCAAGATGCGTTTCCATGTAATCAAAGTCATTTTCAACCATGTGCATTAATAAATCTTGAGGTTTTTCCATTAAATTCTGTTTAAAAGTAACATATGGTATAATACGCATAATAAAATAACTTAAAGCTGTAAAAAACATTGTTATAAGCACAACTATTTCTGTATTCCATTATCATATGGACACTGAAAGATATAATATAAATGATTAAACCGATACTAATTCAATTATATCAATGACTAATTGAAAATCCAAAAACGGGACATGTAGCGCCTCTCTTTAAAATTACAGCTTAACATTCCATAAGGTTCTTAGCATAACATGCCATAAATTAATTAAAAAATTAAAGGTTCATTCTTTCGGGAAGCTAAAACTGTGAAATGATATGTATAATTTTCAGAAAGAAAGATTGGGACAGAAAGAGTGCGATACAAGGGGAAAATTATACCAATTAATGTCGTAAGGATTTATACTCTGTAAAGAAAACTTAATAGTCAAGTTACCTGTTCTAGGGATAATGAAAAATCTGAGAAGTGTTCCTCATCATGGAAATTTAAAAATCCTGTTTCCATGACACAACTTCAAATTCTTTATCGAAACGTTATTCTACGCAAGGAGCCTGTAATTCACGAAAAAGAAACCAGAATAAATAGGAAACTCGAAACGATGCGACCACGCGTTTGTGTAAGGTTATGTTCAAAGTAATAAAAGCGTGATACGAATTTTAATGTAAATGTATTAAAATTAGTACGCCATCCGTAATATCATTTTATTTGTTAATAGTCACATACACTTAAAGGCTTAATAACCAAATTTAACATAAAATATAAAATTTATTCACATTACCTTCTACAAACGTGAAAATGCTAGTCAACACACAGCCAAGGGATACCGTTATTCTAATGAACGAGTACATCAATTCAAAACAATGTACTTGTCACAAAACTACACCTTGACAAACATATAATATGATATTTTGATAAATACTTTGTAAAACCGTTCTAACATTCGCGACTGCTATTTGATTTCAAATGTACGTTCACGGCTTCGCTTATTCACGTTCGCTCGCGCACGCACATGTACGTGCATACGAGCGAATATACGCGAGCGGAAGAAAGCATACGGGATATACAGTTGGTTATAACACCACGCCTCCAGGATCTCTGGTCAACTATTAAAAGCCAGTCTATCCTGGTACATGACAATTACTTTATAGATATTGCAAATAACACTTATTTTGCAGATTGTTTTACATTATACCGCGTAACGTGAGCAGCATGTGTCAGCTACTGTTTGCCAATCAGCAGACAATTATCTACCTATATATCTGAACTGAAACTTTCATCTGATATATAACGTTATATATATTTACATGACACTGAATATGAAAATATACCACCAACAATTTTCGCAATTTTAATTTTAATGCAATGTATCTATGTATTACTTACTGAACGTATACAAGCGGCTACGTCACACGTGACTGACACGTTATAGATGCTTTTCTTGGTTGCTTACCATGCGCAATAGCGCACACATGGATATGTAAGTACATACATTCAGCTAAAAATTGTCGTACCAAGTTACCACGGATGAGCGTCAGGGCGTCGGGGAAGGTGCCCCTTCTTAGGAGCCGGTCGACTCCAGGCGTTGCGCCGATTGAATGCGCATGAAATTATTATATCGTCCGCTTTTCTATGTGGCGGATGAGAACAAAAAATAACCTATAGGCTGTATAACAACAAATATTAGTTATTTTGCACTGCATGTGTAATTTTTTCACGAGTTTGGAGAATCATTATAAGATATTATTATTGCGCCGTAACAGTAGATTTGTGAAGTCGAGGAATGTTCCCACACAGCACACAATCGTCCCCAAAACGTCCCCGGAAAGTTTGTCCCAGCCGTACCGGACGTCCCGGGGACGTCCCGAATGTCCCACGAACGGCTTACGTACGTCCTCTAAATGACGAATGTTACCAAAACAGTCGTCCCGGGTATGTCTTTTAAAGCGCCTGGATTCGGACTGAACAAGCGTTTAAACGACGTCTTAAACAGGCCTGGATTAGGACTGAAACAGGCATTCAAAAGACGTAATTAAGACTTATTTATCGATAAATTAGGTGATCTAACTGGACCGTCTATGCAGTGGGTCACCACCTTAGAAAAGGAAAGAAGGACTCCGACGGAATTTGTATATATACTAACTGGGTCCACGATCACCGGCGAGAAATTCTCGAGCCGCGTCGCCCTCTGGTGGAGCTTGAGGAATTATACACCCCGCAAAGACACGTCCCATACGCATCCCCAAGACCTCCTTAGGACATTGTACAGATGGCGCCACTGTAGTTACACAATGTCCCAAAAACGTCCCGAAACCGTCTATAGACAATCCAGAGCCGTCCACAGACGTCCCGGGGACGTTTTGTTACCAATCGGGACATTCAGACCTGCAGTCCTAGAACGGACTTAAAACAGACGTCCCCGGGATGTTGCGTGCTGTGTGGGTTATTATTCATGGATAAAAAATCAAAATTTCCAGTTACAACCTTATGGTATGAAAGCATTTCATTGGAAAATAAATTTTCGGCTTTACTCATTGTTTTTGTGGTTGCCAGAATCATGCACTTTATGCATTTGTGATGGCTATTTGGTAACTAAAAATTCTATCTGAAAAAAAATTCTATCATTCAATAATAAATAAATGAAATTAAGCAGATTGTATTAACTAAATATTATTTATTATATATTGAAATCCGTAAGTAATATGCAGTAAGTACTTCAGTGTATTTCATGTTCATTGTGTCCAGATAGCACCCCAGATAGCACAGGACGTTTTGAAAACGTCCACTTTACGTCCATTTTAGGTCTGAACGTCCATAGCTTGATTTGTGAAAATGGACGTTATTAAAACATTTTCTGGACGTTTTAAAAACATCCAGAAAAGGTCCCGAAAACGTCCAGAAGACATTTTAAAAACGTATTTTGCAGACGTTTTAAAACGCTTTGGTTGCGTTCGAAACAGGCGTTCCAAGGAGCCTGTACGCCATGTGAGAAATGTGTTCATCACAATCAGTTCAAGGAAACCAGGGATTGCAACCGTTGTCTAATCTAAAGCACCCACACAGCACAACGTCTGGCAACGCCTTAAAGACGTCTACAAGGCGTCTTTGAGACGGCTACACGGCCGTCTCTAATACAGGTCTCCACCTTGCCAAAATGGCAACGCTGTTCAGAAGGCCGATGTGAAGTTGTCTGAAGCTTTTCTTTCGCGCGTTCTGTCACCATCTGTCACTGCCAGGCACTGCCGTCGTGGTTATGTAGTTATAGAAGTGTAATTTGTATTTAGATAAAGTATTGTAAATCAAAAGACATGGTGTTACGCTATCGCTTGAATATGGCCGCGGAAATGTATATAATCGATATGTAGAGTACGTAGGAGCGAGATTTGAAACGGAGGATGAGAAAGAGTTTATTGTAGAGCGCGTTGTGCTTCATGGGGGGGTTTTCCTTGCTAGTTTTCAATGTTTCAAGTTACCGTTAGACCAGGCGAGGGTAGTAAATAGCTTAACTTTTTCCTTTGCACATCTGCGTGCCAAATTTCGTCGAGCGGGCAACGGTACGTCTCGTAAAAGTACTTAAAATTCTGTCCTCCCTTTCAATAACTGTCGATGTCCTGTTAGGGTAAAAACTCTGGTCGACGAAGGCTGAAAGTCATAAAACCATAAACTTTCTCCGAGTGACGTCGTCTTGACCCCGAGGGTTGCGCTTACTTACCTGCGAGATATGTATGTACTCTACGTAGCCTATGTACCACTATATGTAAAACGGGGAGCGTGCCTCGATCACCAGACGAAAGTGGGAGGAAGCGTGAAGGAAGGGCGAAGGACAACCCACTGTCGAAGCTTGAGGGATGCAATCGCGCTGATTGGACAACAAGGATCTAGGGGAGGATCAACAGAATCTTGGCAGCGACTTCGCCGATGAGCTCGGCGCGTTTTCTTGTACACTGCATTCATTCTGTCGACAGCCAGCTTCTTGAGTAGTCAAAATACAGTTTGAAGTTTAACTTAAAATAGTTCCGTGTACTTTGTTTTATTTCAAATACCCGCGCACTCCAACGAGCAGAGCGGTGCAGCGCTCCACGGGCACCAACCCGCGTCCTCATCCCAATTTCTCCGCTAAAATACGTAACAATGGTAATGTCTCGCGCCAAGTACATGAAAAACACCCGGTATATGTCGATGTCGCTACCGTGTACCTTTACTCGTCGCGGAGACACTCTAACCTAATTCTGACATTTATACATTAATATCTCATCACGCCTGCAATATTTTGTAAATTTAAAGACATTTTTCTAGTGTAAACCGCATATCGGCTTTCGAATAAGACCAATTTCAATAAAATCGGTCCACGCATGACAGAGATATCATAATATCGTCTCATGGATCGGTCAGATTCGATAGGTTTAAGATTTTTCTTATGATTCTTCTCCTGATTCTCCAAGCCAAATTTTCGTCCACATAATACGTATACACGCGTTACACACACACCTTCAGACAACACATGTATCGTTCTTCGTTCGTCGGCCGCCATTGTACGTACATATATATATATACTATTTTGAATTTTATAACCTAAGTGCTAAGTGTCAAATAAAGTAAGTTGACCCAATTTGAAATGTCACGAGTTTTTACACTACATAGGAGACTGAATTATTGTCTCAATTAATAAGGTAAGTCGCCAAAATTTTTTTAATAGATTTCTTATGTAGAATCGCAGACTTGGTAGTTGTCCGGAGATGGTTCGACTGAGAAGCATCTCCTTTCGCATAAGTTTCTGGAAATTTGTACCATGCATGTATAAAATAATATATATATATTGTAACAAATTGTATTGCTTTTAAATTGCTAAATATTTTTATACCAGCAATTTAGAGTTTTTATGTAACGTTTATATTATATATTATAGAAATGAAGGGGACGCACAGGACTTGGATAAAAATGAAGGTAACGCACAGGCTTGGATAGAAATGAAGGGGACGCACAGGCTTGGATGGATAGAAATGAAGGGGATGCACAGGCCTGGAGATTGTCCGGAGAAGATTAGATAGATAGTCTCAATTAACAAGGTAAGTCGCCAAAATTTTTTAAATAGATTTCTTATGTAGAGTCGCAGACTTGGAAGTTGTCCGGAGATGGTTCGACTGAGAAGCATCTCCTTTCGCATAAGTTTCTGGAAATTAGTACTATGCATGTACAAAATAATACATATATATTGTAACAAATTGCATTGTTTTTAAATTGCTAGATATTTTTATACCAGCAATTTAGAGTTTTTATGTAACGTTTATATTATGTATTATAGAAATGGGACGCACAGGACTTGGATACAAATGAAGGTGACGCTTGGATAGATATGAAGGGGACGCACAGGCTTGGATGGATAGAAATGAAGGGGATGCACAGGCTTGGAGGTTGTCCGGAGAAGATTAGATAGATAGATAGACAGAGCATCTTCTTTCACACAAGTTTCTGAATATTTGTCAAATAAGGTAAATCGACAAAAATTGTCAAAAGACATAGCATTAAGAATTATTAAGAAAATAGATTATTTATGGTGGACTGCTTGCAATGTAGAGCAAGTCACATTGGTGAAGAAAGTACGCTGAAAACACATCTCCCTTGATGCTTTTCAATCTATTGTGAAAGACATTCGTAATAATTTAATATAACATCCACAGTAGTTGCCATGCATTCATTAATTCATTAATGTTTTAGGTAGTCATTAATTAACAATATTTCAATTCACCATTAATTATACTAATACTAAACTAATTTTATACCAAAACCAATCAGTTGTGTGTTGAAAATATTGGATCTCTTTGTTTATGTTTGTTGAATTATTACCATTAGCATTTAAATTTCCAGCAACAAGACTTTCTGCCATACGTTCTCACCTCGTTCGGACACATTTTGTAGTCTACACTTACTATAGCAAAATGCCACTCTATTTCTATATAAGTTCTACGTTAAGTTGTAACTTAAAAAAAACTTCAAAAAAGTAAAAAAATACGCCAAGTACATGAAATCATATAAATCACAACAAATAGAAGATAATAATAATCTTTGTAAAAAGAAGTGAGATCCCCATCAAAAACTTTAAAAAAGTAAAAAAATACGCCAAGTACATGAAAATCACAAAAAATAGAGGATAATAATAATTACAAAATTAGAAAAAGATGTGAAATCAAAATGAGCTGCCAGTACATAAAGATGCTTTCCAACTGCACTTTAGATGACACAACTACATATGCACAGCTAAAATTCCATTACTCATAATGGCTATTTATACAAAGAAAAAATGTATTAAATAATAATATACAGATATATTTTTATACAAATAAATATTTTAATACGAATAAATATTTGATTCAAAATACTTGGCGCTGCGCAACCGAAAAAATGTTAATTACCTTAGTATTAATAATTTACAACTCCATTACAATATAAAAAACATATACATACACATATTAGAAACGCAGTCAGATTTATTCTACATATATTTAATTCTAATGCCATACGTAGCATATGCACACGCACGCACACACGCATACACGTACAAGAAAGAAAGAAAAGGATTAATGCAATTTATACATGTTTATTGAGTTTAGCAACACCAATTCGGGGCGCAGCGACAAGTATTTTGAATCAAATATTTATTCGTATTAAAATATTTATTAGTATAAAAATATATCTGCATATTATTATTTAATACATTTTTTCTTTGTATAAATAGCCATTATGAGTAATGGAATTTTAGCTGTGCATATGTAGTTGTGTTATCTAAAGTGCAGTTGGAAAGCATCTTTATGTACTGGCAGCTCATTTTGATTTCACATCTTTTTCTAATTTTGTAATTATTATTATTCTCTATTTTTTGTGATTTTCATGTACTTGGCGTATTTTTTTACTTTTTTAAATATATATATGCGCAGCGCGAGCACTGCCGTGTCTCTATTACGCCACGACTCGCTATTC
This sequence comes from Andrena minutula, assembly GCA_929113495.1. NCBI lineage: Eukaryota > Metazoa > Arthropoda > Insecta > Hymenoptera > Andrenidae > Andrena > Andrena minutula. The sequence goes on along the minus strand of OV815993.1, from coordinate 44,253,433 downwards.
TGAACCCTGAGATTTCCGAATCTCAATAACGGCTGATCCGATTCGATTTTGAATGGTCTTAATGGATAGCCTGGGTATGATTTACATAAGAAAAGTGTCTTCGTTTTGTTCCTACGTGTATTATGAGCTGAGATATTTCGTTGTAAAGTGGCAATTTGCCGATTTTCATGTTTGTAAAATGAAATCTTCATTGTCATCGTCCTACACTTCTAGGCAAGAGGGGGTGAGGAAATGTCTCTCAGGCACGTCGTTCATTGGATGTGGGTTCGGCCAATCGTGTAACCAAATATTTTGTGTTGTGACAGCTAGACAGAGATATACTATAACCAACCAAGTGCTAAATGTCAAATGGAGTTATACCCCTGATAACCAGGCTGCCGGCAGATCCGGCGCAGTTTATGTCCGCATTCAACTACGGATCTGCCGGCAGACCCTGACAAGGCAGAATCTGCTGCGGATCTGCCGTTCATCTGCCGGCAGATCCGCAGCAGATCCTGCTGCCCGTCCGACACATCCAATAGCGCCATCTGAAGGCAGGGTCTGCTGCGGATCTGCCGTCCATCTGCCGGCAGACCCTGCCTTGTCAGACCCTGCTGTCCATCTGCTGACAGACTGCAGGCAGGGTGGTTATCAGGGACTATAACCAACCAAGTGCTAAATGTCAAATGGAGTAAGTTGTACGAAATTTCGAGATGTCACGAGTTTTTACACCAAATAGGAGACTGAATTATTGTCTTAATTAACAAGGTAAGTCGCTAAAATTTTTTAAATCGATTTAGTATGTAGAGTCACAGACTTGGAAGTTGCCGGAGAAGCTTCGACAGAGAAGCATCTTCTTTCGCACAAAATAATATATATTGTAACAAATTGCATTGAATTTAAATTGCTAGATATTTTTATACCAGCAATTTAGAGATTTTATGTAAAGCTTATATATATTATATTTAGAAATGAAGAAGACGCAGAGGACTTGGATAAAAATGTAAGGGACGCACAGGCTTGGATATAGAATTGAAGGGGACGCACAGGCTTGGATGGACAGAAATGAAGGGAATGCACAGGCTTGGAGAATGTCAGGAGAAGATTCAATAGATAGACAGAGCATCGTGTTTCGCACAAGTTAAGTCACATTATTAGTGAAGAAAGTACGTTGAAAACACATCTCCCTTGACGCTTTTCAATCTTTTGTGAAAGACATTCGTAATACTTTAATAAAATCCACAGTAGTTGCCACGCATTCATTAATTCATTAATTTTTTAGTTTCCCATTAACATACTATAAAATCCACAGTAGTTGCCACGCTTTCATTAATTCATTAATTTTTTAGTTTCCCATTAACATACTAAACTAATTTTATTCCAAAACCAATAAATTGTGCGTTGAAAATATTGGATCTCTTCGTTCATTTTCGCTAAATTATTACCATTAGCATTTAAATTTCCAGCAACAAGACTTTCTGCCATATGCTCTCACTTCCTTCGGACACATTCTGTAGTCTCTACACTTACTGCAGCAAAATGCCACTCTATTTCTATATGTAATAAGTTCTACGTTAAGTTATAACTAAAATAACTAAAATGTGGAATTTATATGTTTACAGATAATCGAAGCAGGAGATGATGCTGTGTGATCTACGTCAGACTATGTACTGTTACGTCCTGAAGGGACTTTCCTATAAATCACCCCGAGCGGCTGGAATGATCTATCGGGTTCTTGCTCTATTTAAATGCTGAAGCATACCTTGACTATACTTACCAGGGAAGGATGGGGAGGAAAGGGTTGAATGAACTAATATACGAAATTATAAGAGAAAAACAATAGGATGAGATATATTCTGGGAGAAAATATAATTAATGTACTAAACCAAACATACCACAGAAACGGTGTTCACGTCCCCGTTATCGCTAGGCGCTCGCGTGTCGCTGGACCTTGAGTCGGTCTCGGCCGTCCGGAGGATCCTTAGATAACGTACGGCACGCTTAACGTATGATGTTTCGCTCTCTCTCTCTCTCTCTCTAACACTCGGTTGCTCGCTTGCTGTACTTCACGTTTCGCGATCGCGGTGGCTCGGATCGGCGCGTATGTGCTCTCCCGGCTAGGCCGTTCTCGATGCGTCGGATGGAGAAACACTTTTGCAATACCTGTTCGGCCGCTCGCGTTTACGCGGGTGAGTTTAAGCGCGGAGATAAGGTCGCGATACTAGACGGCCCGCTGGCTCGTCGCAACTTGCTAACTCCCTGTCTCAAAAACGAATCCCCGCTAGAACTTCCGCGGTCCCTGTTCGTACCTCGCGTTTTTTACGTCGGTAGGGGAAACCGCCCCGTCGGCATTCGTCGACCGCTCCTTATAAGGAGATTCATAGCTCGGACCATCGGCGGTCACGTTATGCTTACGATGATGTGTCCTTGGTTCGGCGAGCGGGCTCTCGTCCGCGGTGCGATTCCGCTGAATCGGCGCTGTCGGAACGGAAGGCGGCGCGTGGACAACGAGCACGAAAATGAACCGATAGGGGCATATAACAGTACGAACAAATTTGCAGGTAGGGTTTTGCATACGCAATTATTTATTCAATGATTTTGAGCACGTGTGATGATTTATAAATAATTAGTAAATGTGTCCTATTTTTCAGTTACCGATGCAGACGAAGAGAATTATTTCACCAGCTGAAAGAAATCTAACCGTGCTGGCTGCGCGATAAATAAGCAATTTTTATGTGTATATATATATAATATATAATATATATATACATACCCTGATAACCAGATCTGGCGGCAGGATCTGCCGGCAGCTGCGGTGCAGTCTACGTCCGCATTCGACTACGGATCTGTCGGCAGAGTCTGCGTGGCAGGGTCAGGGGGGCCAAGCTTCCCTCTTACGAAAGGTGAAGCAGAGTTTGTAGCGCCTCCTACCGATAAGGCGCTAACTAAACTGTGAATGTGTGAATTGGTGTGAATCGGGACGTATGTGTATGTGTATACGTGTAATGCACCGCTTACTTTAAAACCTGTCCACGGATCGTCGCGCCAGCGACACGTATGCAGTAGCTAGAAGGATAAACATTGAAATTGAATATTTCTTCTTTTCATAGGAAAATAAAATATATTCAATTTCTTTGTATATCCTTCTATCTGCTGCATACGCGTCACTGACGCGATGATCCATGGTCAGACGGCCTTAGAAAAGGTAAACCAGGGAAAGTGAGGACGCCATTTGAAGGTTATGGCCGGTACTCATAGTCGCTACTTATTCTTAAGTAAATGCTTAAGCATTCAGCATCCTTTACTAGCTACTAGGTTACTAGAAGATGCCGCATGCTTAAGCATTTGCTTAAGAATAAGTAGCGACTGTGAATACCGGCCTATGCTTGATGCTTCCTCGCGTTGCGCCAAATGTGACCAAATGGCGCCAAAGTAACATTTCACCAACGTTGAAAGGTTGTGTGCGTGCTCACTGATACACCTAGGTATGTGTGTGTGATGTACCTAGCGCCTCCTACCGATAAGGCGCTAACTAAACGGGAACTTCGGCCAATGAATGACGGCTTGGTCCCCCTGGGCAGGGTCTGCCGGCAGATCCACGGCAGATCCGCGGCAGATCCTACCGCCCGCCTGATGTAGGGAGCGCTTACCCCCTCCGCAGGGGACTGCCCAGAGAGTGGGGAGCTCGCCGGTAACGGCAAAGGTTGCCATGAGGCACGACACACTTGACTAAAATACTTCGTGGTCACGCGTCGACTGAGTGCGCATTTCACTTAACGGCGAGTTAGCCGGAGAGGTTTTCTTTGTTAATTAATACAATATATATTTCCTCGTACCACGACTTTTATTCCTACTCCTTCGGGATAGGCTTCCCTCTTCGCCGTGGGCTAAACAAGGGATCAATTGGGCTAGATCTTTACCTAAATCCCTACACTGACACATCCCACAGCGCCATCTGTAGGCCACAATAGCCAAACAATTTCCTCTGCGTGACGTCACATGAACCTACGTACCAACACAAACGTACATTACTGCTGTAGGTGTATCCCTAACTCCAAATAATAAAGCAAGCAGATTCTACAGTTTATTAAATAATTAATTCCACTTATTTCGAAAAGTATTTATTCATTGTTTAATAATACATGATTGGCGATTACAAATGTTACAAAATAATATAAATAGCGCATATAAATTCGAGGAAGAACATTCAATATTTACATTTATAAATTCACATACAATACGTCCCGTTTCGACTTCTTTTTTCCTGTAGAATCGCCATATTCCGTATTGTGTTAGCGCTGAAAACAAATAGAACATTAGTATAAAATTAAACGTAACGTTGAATAAACAGGATACATGCGATACTTACTTCAGCTCCATCTCCGCACAGCACACACCCTAGGCGATCATCCATGCTCCTGCGAACATTAACATTTATAATAAAACATGTGTTAAATTATTATTTACGAAACAAGACGCTAAATATTTGCATTTCGCGCATAACCCTATTTTTCTGTCTTGCAGATAATGTGACTGTCGATTTCCGCGACGTAGATAATTGGAAATTATTCAATTTTTATTAAACAAATTATTATTAAACAATGAATAAATACTTTTTGAAATAAGTGGAATTAATTATTTAATAAACTGTAGAATCTGCTTGCTTTATTATTTGGGGTTAGGGATACACCTACAGCAGTAATGTAAGTTTGTGTTGGTGCGTAGGTCCATGTGACGTCACGCAGAGGAAATTGTTTGGCTATTGTGGCCTACAGATGGCGCTGTTGGATGTGTCAGGCTAGGCAGCAGGATCTGCCGCGGATCTGCCGTGGATCTGCCGCGCGAGGCAGACTCTGCCGGCAGATCCGTAGTTGAATGCGGACGTAGACTGCACCGCAGCTGCCGGCAGATCCTGCGCTCTCCTGGCAGACCCTGCCGTCAATCTGCTTGCAGACGGCCGGCAGATGGTTATCAGGGTATAAAATAAATTTATGAAGGTGAACATAAAAAGGGAATTTTTATTTTCGAGGACTATTTTTTAAACATTTAAGGGGGGCATATACCGAAATATGCAAGAGATAAAATTTTTTTATCTTATTTTCAGTGTTTGATATGTCATGAATGTTTCCTGAAATTGTGGGAACGAAATTTGCAAAAAAAATAAAATTAAAGAGTCCATATTTTTAACAGCTTGCGAAGTCGATTTTATATAATATTCTCCAAGTTATTGATTAAATAAAAATATATGTCAAAAAAAAAGTTCTAAATCCGGACAAGGAGCATCTTTTATGTTCTATTACTTTTCCTCGCGCGACGAAGAGTTATCGAAAATAGTCCGAAAAACTATTTGTTATTTGTAATAATACTTATTATTATTTTATTATTTTAATTTTTTGGAACTAATCTGGAGTGTGTCCAGAAGAAAACACAAAAATCGAAAATAAGAGTCACCCTAGCAATACCCATCGGCAGCAATAAATGATAGTATCCAGAATACAGTATCTACTCGTTAGCAGCCCGTTTCTACGACGCGTTAGGCTCTTTCGTTTCCTCTCGTTCGCTCATTGGGTTTTCTCATTCGCGCCAGTGGCCGCGCGGAATAGTGTCCAGTCGCCTTAGGAGCCCGCTGCCGTTCGTCGAGCTGCTAACGAGTAGATACTGTATTACCACAGACGAGGTATGGAATAGACTACTCACCCAATGTATTTTTGTGTCACCGGTTTGGGGGGTCCTAGGACCCCCTTACCATTTTAGTGTCGCATGCAACGTTACCGGTGAAGTCTCGAAACAGATTGTAACGCTACGCGTGGTAGGAATTAGAATTCAGCACGGGTAAAACTAGGTTATTTTTTGAGAGCCGAAGCCCGCGATTTACAAATGTTTCTGTTAAAGTAACGATTTAAAAATCATAATATGAACATATTCCGTTCAACAGAAGAGAAAGGCGGATGAAAATAAAACGATATCACATTCGCTTTTTAACCTTGCTGTCCTATTCCGGTTTATTTAAAGCAAAACAAATTTCATTCGCTTGCAATAACGTAATATGTAAAAAGAGTGCTTTAATGTTTTTTAAGAGCACGTGTTGCTGAACCCCACCCATTCATCATGTGTTTACGCATACATTAATGTTGGTCTATACGATATAATACAGACATATAATAATAACAATAATAATAATAATAATATCCTTCTACTGTACTATATTATTATTTAATAAGAACATATCGAACCCGTACACACCGATTTTTGTGCAATTTTGCAAGTCTGCGGAGTAACCAAAAATAATCGATACATATTTTTTGAAAAAATAATTCATTCTATTCCATAACTATTAGAAAAATTCATTTGTTTAAACTATGTACTAACTGACGTTAACTGACTAATATTAACTGATGTTCGGATATTTCAATAAGTTTATACAGTATATCCGATTTGTTCTTATATTATTTTTATAGCTATTGAAAAAGCAAACAAATGTTTCATATGAAAGTTTTTGTATTTGATGGAGGAAACTGAATAGTATAGGGGGTGGGGGAGTATGGTATTTAGAATGCAAGAAGTAAATATATTTAAGGTTTGGAATACATAAAGTGCTCGATACGACCGTCCTATGCGAGCGACTCCAGGAGACAGTCAGAGATGGGCAAACAATTATTTGAAATAAAAATTTGTGTACGACATTTTTATTTCAAATAAGTTTTTGCCCATCTGCTAAGGAGATTGTCTTCGTCCGCCGCCGATCGTCTCGTTCTTTTGTCGATGTCGACGGGCTCGACGTCACAGTTTCGGCCACGTCCAACAATGCGTTTGCAGACCTTAGAATCTATTGTTCTGGTTTTCCCGACTTCAAAATAATAAAAATCCGCTAAAAAGTACAAAATAATTTTGTTACCTATTTAATCTACGACACTCATTTTTTTTAAGTCGGCGCCAGATTTACACAGTGCAAATAATGAGGTGTCGATATAAAAAAATGAGTGTCGTAGATTAAATAAGGAACCAAATTTTTAATATTATGAAGTCGGTTTTAATTATGATTTTCCATTTTTTGGACCGATGCGCCATTATTGTGGCTTTTACACGCGGGTGGCGAAAAATCTCTCCGTATAGGAATATATCGCCGCGGTCAACCCTGTCGTAGCTAAAAGTTTTGAAATTGAGTCGACATTGTTTTCAAACCTCATTACAGTAATCTGGGGTGTGAGTTGTAAACCGATCATAAAAGCGGAGCGGGCGGCTCGCTTACACGGGCCGGGAAATTCCCAACAGCTCTTTGCCACGTGAATTTGAAAGAGACCATCCTATAATTTCCAAAGCTCGGGGATCACTGCTGTCCAGCAGTGAGATTGCTGGCAGCTCTCCGAACGCCGGGACGGCGCATGGTTGTAGTGCAGAGATAGACAAAATATTATATGAAATATAAATTTGTATACGAAATTTTTACTTCAAATAATTTTTTGCCCATCTCCTGAGGAGATTGCCTCCGTCGGCTTCCGGTCATGTCGTTCTTTTGTCAATGACGACGGGCTCGACGACGCGGTTTCGGCCACGTCCAACAATGCGTTTGCAGACCTCAGAATCTATTGTCCTGGTTTTCTTTTTTATGATTTTATCTTTAATGTAGTGTATGCATAGATTGGACATAGGGGGTAACTAATCGGACGTGTATTTGATAGTAGCGGTGTTTTAATTTTTTTTTTCTAGAATTGTTGTGTCTGAATGTTTTAACCCTTTAGCTCAGGGGTGTCGAACAGGCGGCTCGCGAGCCACAGTGGCTCTTTCTCCTCTTCGCCCGTTCAGGAGAGCCGTAGGAGAACGACCCCCTCCATATCTACTTCATTCTGATGTGTTTCTCGTCCGCGAACCGCACAAGCCCGTGGGCTCGTGGTGGGAGGGGATCGGTTCACTGACAATGAGCGTTGGTCTCGAGCTACTCCTGGAGAAAGATAAGTGGGGGAACTCACTGACCGGGCGCCCAAGACGTGTGGCTCGCGGAGTGGGGAAGTTCGACAGCCCTGCTTTAGCTACTCAACGCCACGCTTATACCGGCATCCGTTAATGCCATTTTTTTAAACGATGCGCCATTATTGTGGCTTTTACACGTGGGTGGCGAAAAATCTCTCCCTATAGGAGTATATCGCAGCGGTCAACCCTGTCGTAGCTAAAAATTCTGAAATTGAGATGGGTACGAGACCAGTCGACATTGTTTTCAAACCTCATTACAGTAATCTGGGGTGCAAGTTGTAAACCGACCATAAAAGCGGAGCGGGCGACTCGCTTACCCGGGCCGGGAAATTCCCAACAGCTCTTTGCCACGTGAATTTGAAAGAGACCATCCTATAATTTTCAAAGCTTGGGGATCACTGCTGTCCACCGGCCGCTGGCACCTTTCCGAACGCCGGGACGGCGCATGATTGTAGTGCAGAGATGGGCAAAAAGTTATTTTAAATAAGAATTTGTGTGCGAAATTTTTATTTCAAATAATTTTTTGCCTATCTCTGTTGCAGTGGAATGCGTACCTGTTCGCGCGAGCGCGGGTTGCAAGATTAAATGATGATCCTGTATATTTCTTTTACTATTGTTAATTTTCTAAATTTTCCATCCTTATACCAATGGAATACAACAGATGCAAGGCATTTCATCCCAAACAACGAAATGATAGAGCAGTGAATCGATAATGATTATGTTAGAAATGTTTATCCCTCTTCTGTTTATTGCTGTTCTTGTTAATAAAATTAATAAATTGAGAAACAATTTTCAATCGATTTGATTGTTCGCAAAATACACCTCATCCAGCTCCTTCCAAAGAAATATAACTCGTAAATACTTCAGATGTATGTAGTAATCCGCAGCGTTTCAAGACCATTATACTCATTCATCTTTCTCCTTCAGCGTCGGATCTGTATTCGTACTCAGAATGTTAAAATTCGATGGCCACGACATTCTGGCCTTTTCACTGCACGCTCTGTTGAAATCGGTTGAACGGTAACGCGTACCTTTTTTTACGACCCTGATGGGTTCTTAGGTAAAAGCTCTCGAACGACACAGCTTGGAGGGTCAACGCAACAGTAGTGGCATAAAGACAAAGTCAGCAATATGCCATTGTAATGGGTATGTCAATTTCTATCATAGAAGTATCACAAATGGAATACTAAGGTGTTTTGCTAACGAAAATGACACCAAATATGATATAATTCCGATTATTTTTACTGACTAATGGAAAGTACTTGGAGTAAAGTAATTGAGGAAAGTAATGAAGAGCACTTGAATTCTACGTGAGCTGACACGGAACTGATATGTGTGCCCAGATCTTAACGTAAGCGATCCTATGCTCGTGTACTTACATCGTAGATGTTTTTTATAATTTTTAAATCTATTCAATAGTTAATAAGGACAGACCCAATCAATTTGTAATGAAACGTAAGGATTTAGGGGCCTCGGGTCCCAAAAGCAACGAATATAAATTTTACTAAAACGTTTCAATTTATTATTTACAATGATTTTTACGTATCGTAGGATGGGCACCGTCTATTTAGACACGCGCGAAGGGCAGAGATTTGCGGGAATGTCAGTAATAGCGCCATTTTTTAATATTTTTCGGCGTACAACACGTGAAAATATTAGTTGAATGTTCCACTATATGTAAAATACTAACAATTAATTTCGTCTTGCAATTTATAGCTTGTATAAGCTCTCAAGAAGTGCCATATTTTAGTGTCATATAGGGTCCTGATTCCCGAAATAGATTTTCAGAGAGAAATCCGACGTGAGTCGTTGACAAACCAAGCTAAAGCATAGCTTAGCAAAAGCCTGCCCTCTACGTTAAATTCTCTCTTTAAACAAGTCACACGTATACAAGCTAGGGCTCTCACTATCCGGATATCCGAATCTGAGTATCCGGATTTCGATTCGGATTTCGAGTTATAACGAGCAATCCGGATACTCCAGATAATCCGGATACCTAGTACCTACCTAGTAGGTAGTAGGGCTCTTACTATTCGGATATCCGAGTATCCGGATTGCTCGTTATAACACGAAATCCGAATCGAAATCCGGATCTAAGCATCCGGATATCCGGATAGTGAGAGCCCTAATACAAGCACGCACACACCTTTCAGTATTTCAACACATTTCAGAGTAGTTCTTGAATTGGACGCTGTTCATGAACAGAGGTCGCTAAATTCAGTCCTCAAATTATGGGTCGGTAACGCAGTTTGGGCGGTGACACGAAGTCCCATAAGGTGAGTAGTCTATTCCATACCTCGTCTGTGGTATTACGGTCATTATATAATTTTAAAAAAAAGGTACAAAAAGAGCGCCAAGTATATAATCCCACAAAAAAGAATCCCATTTAAAAACATTGTCGTAAAGTGATTGATATCAATAAACACTACTACAAAATGTGTGAAATCTCCACAAAATTACCTTTTTTAAAAAAAAGGTACAAAAAGAGCGCCAAGTATATAATCCCATAAAAAGAATCCCCTTTAAAAACATTGTCGTAAATTAATATAAATTTATTAATGTACTATATTTAACTTTACAAAAGTAATGATATACAACAGTTGCGCCAATTATCACACTGGCTATTTGCACAAAGAACAAAATGTATTCAATAATATTAAGCAGATATATTTTTATACAAATAAATATTTTAATACGAATAAATATTTTATTCAAAATACTTGGCGCTGCGCAACCGAAAAAATGTTAATTGTCTTGGTTAATAAATAAAACAAGACAAGACACCACAGAGACAAGAAAGAAAGAAAAAGATTTTAATGCAATTTATGCATATTTATTCAGTTTAGCAACACCAATTTGGAGAGCAGCGCCAAGTATTTTGAATAAAATATTTATTCGTATTAAAATATTTATTTGTATAAAAATATATCTGCTTAATATTATTGAATACATTTTGTTCTTTGTGCAAATAGCCAGTGTGATAATTGGCGCAACTGTTGTATATCATTACTTTTGTAAAGTTAAATATAGCACATTAATAAATTTATATTAATTTACGACAATGTTTTTAAATGGGATTCTTTTTTATGGGATTATATACTTGGCGCTCTTTCTGTACCTTTTTTTTAAAAAAGGTAATATATTACAGAAGTATAAGAATTGGAAATATAAGACAATACAGTGTGTATTAAACGATCCTTACCTCCATTTCTGAATTTATATTAATACATATGTTTGTGATGCTGTTTTATAGATGCCAAACAAATGTTGTATCAAACCAAAGAAACTTATTAATAAGTTTAGGATATAATAGCATTTTACAAGATTGTGATATATTATTAAAGAACATTGTGGCTGTTTTGGTTTTTTTTGTTTGGCCTTTTCTGCCAAGGCCAACTAAATAGTAATGCAACATCCATTGGTCATCATCGACGTTAGCCCCCGTTTCACAAAATTATAATGATTGGAACCATCCAAATTTGCCATTTCGTTAACCTAAAATTTAAAAATTATTCAAACCCTAACCTAGAACTACATACCTTTGACCGTAAATACTGAAACAAACCCTGATAACCAGATCTGTCGGCAGGATCTGCCGGCAGCTGCGGTGCAGTCTACGTCCGTATTCGACTACGGATCTGCCGGCAGAGTCTGCGTGGCAGGGTCTGCCGACAGATCCACGGCAGGGTCTGCCGACAGATCCACGGCAGATCCTGCCGCCCGCCTGACACATCCAACAGTGCCATCTGAAGGCCACAATAGCCAAACAATTCCCTCTGCGTGACGTCACATGGACCTACGCACCAACACATGTGTACAGTGATTGCTGTAGGTGTATCCCTACTCCCACACAACAAGCAAGCAGATTCTACAGTTTATTAAATAATTAATTCTACTTATTTCAAAAAGTATTTATTCATTGTTTAATAATACAGGATTGGCGATTATAATTGTTACAAAATAATATAGGGACTGCATATAAATTTGAAGAAGAACATTTAATATTTACATTTATAAATCTATATACAATACAAATTTCCTGTATTTTAGACTTCTTTTTTCTGTAGAATCACCATATTCCGTATTGTGTTAGCGCTGAAAACAAATAGAACATTAGTATAAAATTAAACGTAACGTTGAATAAACAGGATACATGCGATACTTACTTCATCTCCATCTCCGCACATCACAAACCCTAGGCGATCATCCATGCTCCTGCGAACATTAACATTTATAATAAAACATGTGTTAAATTATTATTTACGAAATAAGGCGCAAAATATTTGCACTTCGCGCATAACCCTATTTTTCTGTCTTGCAGATAATGTGACTCTCGATTTCCGCGACGTAGATAATTGGAAATTATTCAATTCCATAATTATATTTGCCTTCTGGATACGTCTGGATGATTTGTCTGGATATTGATGGATGAAATGACTTGGAATATTCTTCGATTTTGCCGGCACTGACTGCCACTGCCAGTGACTGCCACCCCGGACCACGAAAACGAACGCAAACTGGACGTAGATTCTTGACCAATCACGAGGTTTGGTACTATGGCGCAGCCAATCCGAGCGTAACCCACTGTGCCGCCAAATTGTTACACGTGGTACATCTACATACCGTTTGTTGAAAGTGGTATCCGTCGTGCTTGAAGACGATCGCTCGAAAAATATTCCATGTGATCCTAAAGCATCAATATCCAGACAAATTATCTCGACGTATCCAGAAGGCAAAGGTAATCATGAAATTTAATAATTTCCAATTATTTACGTCGCGGAACTCGAGATTTACATTATCTGCATGATAGAAAAGTATGGTTATGCTGGAAGTGCGAATGTTTAGCGTCTTGTTTATTAGATAATAATTTAACACATGTTTTCTTATAAATGTTAATGTTCGCAGGAGCATGTATGATTGCCTAGGGCAGCGAAGATCAGGTGGGCGGTCCGGGGACGCTAGCATTCATGCGTCTTCTACGTGCTGCGTCGAAAAGGGTGCTCGAAGCCAATGAAGTGACGGGCATGCCACGGACATGGAAACCTCTAGTAGTGTACATGTAGGCTCGTACCTTTAAGGTGAATTTCCAGGGCGTGTGGCTCGTCGACTCACGGTCGCCAAGCCGACTCTTCGAACCTAGACTAGCCAAGCCAGGAACCGAGCCACGAGCCGTGGAACTTCACCTTTAGGGCCCAAGAGCACACTGCTAGAGCTTTCCATATACGTGGCATGCCCGCCGCTTCATTGGCTTCGAGCACCCTCTTCCACGCAGCATGTACAAAACGCTATGGATGCTAGCGTCCTCGGACCGCCCACCTGATCTTCGCTGGCCTAGGGTGTGTGCTGTGCATAGATAGAGCTGAAGTAAGTACGCATGTATCCTGTTTATTCATACGTTACGTTTAATTTTATACTTGTCACGTCCTGGGTGGCGGGACTTGGATCGTAACATATATGGGGTAGGGAGGTTGCGTGCGGACCTTGCTTCGTAAGAAGACCTGCTTCTTTATGAAGGCTATGGTTCAGAACTTGCGGATAGGTGTAGGAGAGCTCGAAGACTTTGCTTCGTATGAAGACCTGCTTCAATATGAAGACTATGCTTCGCGACTTGTGGAGAGGTGTAGGAGAGCTCGAAGACTTTGCTTCGTATGAAGACCTGCTTCGATATGAAGACTATGCTTCGCGCCTTGTAGGAGAGCTCGAAGACTTTGCTTCGTGGGAAGACCAGCTTCACTATGAAGGCTATGCTTCGCGACTTGTGTCGACCAGGGAAGGCTGTATGGTGATCGTACACCCGAGTGACGCACGTGAGAGTACTGGCTTTGATTTATGGCTCGATAATTGGCTTACTAACTGCATCGTATGAAAAGAGGCGTAAATAATAGGGTTTTCATTATAGGTTTGGGAATAGCCATACGGGACTCTATATGAAAGAACGTTAGTAAACACGGGCAAGAACTCCCGGCGCTTGCGGAGACCGATCAGCTGTAGTCGTTGCGCGTAATGGTTCCAGGTATTTGAGGCGAAATAGCGAGAATTAACGGTTAAAGATAAAAGCGAAAGCGTTATTTATTGGAACACGTAACGGATAGCAATAAACACCTTATAATTATGCGTTGGACATTCAGCATAGGCACATAACATTTATATAAAGGTAAATGATAGATAATTAGCGTTAGGCAAAAATAGCAAAAGATGCGAAGCAATGGAGTTAAACAATAAGAGATTATATGATAAAGATAGCAATATAACTATATGAGGCTAGAGCCTAAGCAAGAGAAACCGATATAAATGCAAACTAAACAATATATATATATATATATAAAGCGATAAGCGTAAGTCTAAGCAAAGAAATTAATATAAAGAAATGACATAGCAATTAAATGTTATAACAAAAGCATAAACAGTAATATAGAATAAGAGAAATGGAAACGCTTACAGTGATGTAGACGCTGGTTGATGTACACTGAATTTAAATGTTAGAATACAACTAATAAAGAAAACCACTTAAGTCTGAGGTGAAACAGAGTGATGATCGCGACTGACGATAGCAAGGAATAATGATGCGTGGGCCACGCGGCACCGGTATTTATACAAACTGATGGAATGTGAGGTATGCGGGGAATTTGAGGTATGCGTGATGACTCATGCCCAAAGTATGCGTGGAATTTGCGGTATGCGTGATGAGTCATCCGTAAAGTATGTGTCGTAATAACTCTGGGGTTTTTGTAAGAATCAAAGGTTGATCTATAATTAGGCTGTAAGACAATGGGATTTCGAAAAGGGGCACTCAATCCGTTGGGTGGACTTTTGTGGTTTTCATTGGTAGAGAGGGGGAGGGAAGAGGTTTTGATTTAGAAGGTTGGGGCGAGGGATTTGTTGTAATTCGTGATTGAGGGGGAATCATACCTCTAAGGCGAAGAGGGGAAGGGGAATCAGCTGGAGATGGGGACCGCTAAGGTACATCGTCCAAGATCTGATGATTCGTAAAGGGTTAAGAGTTGTGGTTTATAGATAGTAGTAGGTTCTTGGGTAGGTCATATAAGGAGGAAGCTAGTTAGGGTTGGGCGAAAATTATAGGGACGTCACATACTAATCTTCTATTTGTTTTCAGTGCTAACACAATACGGAATATGGTGATTCTACAGGAAAAAAGAGGTCGAAAATATAGAAAATTTTCTGATATCGCACTTAATAGGTACCACTGGTTACGGGACGTATTGTATATGAATTTATAAATGTAAATATTGAATGTTCTTCCTCGAATTTATATGCGCTATTTATATTATTTTGTAACATTTGTAATCACCAATCCTGTATATTACTAAATAAAGAATAAATACTTTTTGAAATAAGTAGAATTAATTATTTAATAAACTGTAGAATCTGCTTGCTTGTTGTGTGGGAGTAGGGAGACACCTACAGCAATCACCGTACACATGTGTTGGTGCGTAGGTCTATGTGACGTCACGGAGAGGGAATTGTTTGGCAATTGTGGCCTTCAGATGGCGGTGGTGGATGTGTCAGGATAGTGATCCTCTAGGTAGTGATACGCAGATGTGGCCGCCGTTTTCTATTGGTCGACACCATTAGTGACCGAAACCGGAAGTAGAGAGAGGAAGTAAATAAGTAGAAAAAGAAAGTTTTGATATTTTGACATATTTTTTAACCTTTTTTGTGACAGTTGCAGTGAAAGTGTGACAGATGAAAATTATTTCAAAATTTTGTACCTGTAGATTAAAAGTAAATAACAAAATTACCAAATGTAATAAGGTATGTGAGAAACTGAATTATAGATTTGATTTTTTCCAGAAATCTTTCCTATATTCTGCTCTCCTCAGTTAAAATAACTAGGGGTGTGCGGATCGTCCCGAGGCTCGGGTTCCCGGCCCTCGGGACGGGTCGGAGAATTTCGGGCGAGATCGGGCGGGGTCTCGATACTTTCGTATTGCTCGAGGTCCCGAAGTTTTCGGGATCCCGAGACTCGTTTCGGGCTACAAGCAAGACCTCCGTGAGCGGGAAATTTGATTTCAGGTCGGCTCGGCAAAACTCGGACGCGATCGGCTCGAAAGCCAGCTATTACGAGGGGACCGAGACGGAAGGGGCTATGCTTGTAGCCCGAATCGAGTCTCGGGATCCCGAGACCGTCGGGATCTCGAGCAATACGAAAGTATCGGGATCCCGCCCGATCTCGCCCGAAAATTTCCGGCCCGTCCCGAGCCCGAAAAGTCGGGTACCCGCACACCCCTGAAAATAACCTATCTAGCATTTATTCATTTTTCAAGCTATGTTGAAATATTGGAAGTTCCACACGTCTTTTAATAATAATAATAATAAATTATTTTTTTATTCTTTTAGTCTTTATTCTTTTATAATATTCGATACAACGTAGTGGAGTTAGAAACGCAATGTACAGAAAGGGCGAGGCTCAGTGTCGCTGTTATTATGCCTGACCCGAAATATACCTTTTTAGTCTTTTACCTTTTAAGTAAAATTGGAAAACCCTACGTGCTCCGTAGAGATCTAGACACAGTCTAATCTATTTAACCTAACATGTTTTAATTTGTATGAAGAACGGCAGAAGGAAATAGTACAACTTCAGTTTTCTCGATTATTTCAAAATGTGCCCGCCAATTTACGACTTCCGCTTTAGGGGAAAATGGTGGACACATCTGCGTATCACTACCTAGAGGATCACTATGTCAGGCGGGCAGCAGGATCTGCCGCGGATCTGCCGTGGATCTGCCGACAGACCCTGCCACGCAGACTCTGCCGGCAGATCCGTAGTCGAATGCGGACGTAGACTGCACCGCAGCTGCCGGCAGATCCTGCGCTCTCCTGGCAGACCCTGCCGTCAATCTGCTTGCAGACGGCCGGCAGATGGTTATCAGGGTATATACAGGGTGTTACTCTACCTATAGTCAATACTTTGGGGGGTGATTCTACAGGCATATATAAGTCGAAAATCAAGAGTGACGAAATTGCGGTAAATGCTTCGTTTATTAATTATCGATGGTTAAAGATTGGCGTCTGGATCGCCTGAATCAGCCTGAATGACGGCAACTCGACAGACAGCAGTCCGCGCGAGGCAGGCCAGCCAAGGGGCGTGTAGTGGCGGCGGATGTGTGACGGATTTGCCATGTAGAGCGCATACTTACTTACCTACCTCGCCGAAACTGTGACATACGATACTTGCGATAATTTATGAAAAGACGCACACGTTGTTTGGCATTAAACCTGCCTACTCGTAAAAATCCATAAGGGCATATCAAAACCCGCCCAACGGGATTCTCAAGTAGAGAGGGTGAATGCCATTGCCTTTGAAAATATTGCCCTCAAAAATCACCCACACGGCCATCCAAAGCACCGCGATTGTTCACTTAATTACACACACGCACCACGATTAGTTTTCTCGCGAATGTACATATCTTCACGCACCGCGATTGTTCACTTAATTACACACACGCACCACGATTAGTTTTCTCGCGAATGTACATATCTTCACGCACCGCGATTGTTCACTTAATTACACACACGCACCACGATTAGTTTTCTCGCGAATGTCCATGTCTTCACGCACCGCGATTGCAGTCTGTGCAGCATTGACGACAGTCGTCAAACTGAGGAGGCCTTGGCCAAATCCCTGCGCGAAAGACACGAGCAACGTTACGAATAAACAACCTACATACAATGTATCGCTACACTTTCTCCGAGTCGCTCGGGCGATGATAGACAGCTTATGCGATAAATTAAATTCTTTATTCTTCATGGAATCGATAGGTATGGCAGTGACACCAATGGATTCTCTATGTTTTTCCGTAAGGAATCGATCGACGCCACTTTCGCAAAGATCTGATGAGAAATGCAGAATAATTTCAGATTCGTCGCTTTCTAGTGCGCAACATTGTATGGCCCCCTGATCTCGAGCGTCGCGGTCGGACGCCACGAAACTCAGCGCGGAACGGTCTCGTCGGGGGCATTGACTGGCCGTGCGAAACAGCTGTGATTCTCTAGCACAGGCACACGAGGGCCTCATGTAAAAATAGCTTCGTTAAAAGTAATCCGATTTACATTACATTTGGTATGATTTTCATCGGAAAAACATAGGGAATCCATTGGTGTCACTGCCATACCTATCGATTCCATGAAGAATAAAGAATTTAATTTATCGCATAAGCTGTCATCGCCCGAGCGACTCGGAGAAAGTGTAGCGATACATTGTATGTAGGTTGTTTATTCGTAACGTTGTTCGTGTCCTTCGCGCAGGGATTTGGCCAAGGCCTCCTCAGTTTGACGACTGTCGTCAATGCGAGCACAGACTGCAATCGCGGTGCGTGAAGACATGGACATTCGCGAGAAAATTAATCGTGGTGCGTATGTGTAATTAAGTGAACAGTCGCGGTGTGTGAAGACATGTACACTCGCGAGAAAATGAATCGTGGTGCGTGTGTGTAATTAAGTGAACAATCGCGGACGGGACAATCGCGGTGCTTTGGATGGCCGTGTGGGTGATTTTTGAGGGTAATATTTTCAAAGGCAATGGCATTCACCCTCTCTACTTGAGAATCCCGTTGGGCGGGTTTTCATATGCCCTTGTGGATTTTTACGAGTAGGCAGGTTTAATGCCAAACAACGTTTGCGTCTTTTCATAAATTATCGCAAGTATCGTATGTCACAGTTTTCTGGTAGACACAAGTTGCGAACACGAGCCTTCATAGCGAAGCAGGTCTTCCTACGAAGCAAAGTCTTCGAGCTCTCCTATACCCCTCCCTCAAGTGCGAAGCATAGCCTTCATAGTGAAGCAGGTCTTCCTACGAAGCAAAGTCTTCGAGCTCACCTACACCCCTCCCTCAAGTGCGAAGCATAGCCTTCATAGTGAAGCAGGTCTTCCTACGAAGCAAAGTCTTCGAGCTCACCTATATTCCCCCTCAAGTGCGAACCATAGCCTTCATAGAGAAGCAGGTCTTCTTACGAAGCAAGGTCCGCATGCAACCTCCCTATACCCATATATGTTACGACCCAAGTCCCGCCACCCAGGACGTAACAATAATAATAATAAGTATTATTACAAATAATAATAATAAGTATTATTACAAATAATAATAATAAGTATTATTACAAATAATAATAAGTATTATTACAAATAATAATAAGTATTATTACAAAAAAAGCGGGTGCTATAAGCGAACCCCGGGGCCTAACAACCCCGCGTGGCAAGCGAAGGCCCTGTCGTGGACCAACTCCCCAATCCAAGGTGGAAGCTATCGTGCCGAGGGATGAATGGTACCGGGGTACGGTGCCTCGAACGATGCCCTTGGGGTACCAGGCGACCCCCCATTGTATTTAGCCTTACCCCCATGTTACGTCCTGAAGGGACTTTCCTATAAATCACCCCGAGCGGCTGGAATGATCTATCGGGTTCTTGCTCTATTTAAATGCTGAAGCATACCTTGACTATACTTACCAGGGAAGGATGGGGAGGAAAGGGTTGAATGAACTAATATACGAAATTATAAGAGAAAAACAATAGGATGAGATATATTCTGGGAGAAAATATAATTAATGTACTAAACCAAACATACCACAGAAACGGCGTTCACGTCCCCGTTATCGCTAGGCGCTCGCGTGTCGCTGGACCTTGAGTCGGTCTCGGCCGTCCGGAGGATCCTTAGATAACGTACGGCACGCTTAACATATGATGTTTCGCTCTCTCTCTCAAACACTCGGTTGCTCGCTTGCTGTACTTCACGTTTCGCGATCGCGGTGGCTCGGATCGGCGCGTATGTGCTCTCCCGGCTAGGCCGTTCTCGGTGCGTCGGATGGAGAAACACTTTTGCAATACCTGTTCGGCCGCTCGCGTTTACGCGGGTGAGTTTAAGCGCGGAGATAAGGTCGCGATACTAGACGGCCCGCTGGCTCGTCGCAACTTGCTAACTCCCTGTCTCAAAAACGAATCGTCGCTAGAACTTCCCCGGTCCCTGTTCGTACCTCGCGTTTTGACGTCGGTAGGGGAAACCGCCCCGTCGGCATTCGTCGACCGCTCCTTATAAGGAGATTCATAGCTCGGACCATCGGCGGTCACGTTGTGCTTACGATGATGTGTCCTTGGTTCGGCGAGCGAGCTCTCGTCCGCGGTGCGATTCCGCTGAATCGGCGCTGTCGGAACGGAAGGCGGCGCGTGGACAACGAGCACGAAAATGAACCGATAGGGGCATATAACAGCTCCCCATTTAGACGCGAAACGGCCTCGCGAGTCCGTTTCGTCGCTAACACGTGCGTAGTTGTCGACGCGTACACCTTCCTAATGACTTAAAACTACGGTTAACGCTACTAACACTATGGGGTCGTAAAGGAATACAATAAATGAATCATAAATGAACATTAGATAATTATATATATTGTTACAAATGTTATTATAATAGTAAAAAAAAATAGAAAGTGAAAATTGAAAATCAAAATTTGAAAATTGAAAATAAGCCAAAAAAACGAAAAATTAAGCGATAAAGGTAAAGATTATTAAAAAAAATTAAAAAGGGAGGGGGTTCTGGTAATGGCCCTTAGAAGGTCGGTGCTCTGCTGTGAATAAAAAAAAAAACGGATGCAATTACAATTTTGTCGCGACACTTTGAAGTGTTTACAGTTTATTGCGTATTTACCTAATGCGAGGGGTAGCGTTTCCTTACTCCGCTCCTGCAGGCAGAATCCAGGGGACGTCCCGGGGTTTCGGGGGCTCCAACGGACGCGGCGCTTGTAAAATCGGGAAAGCTGGTAAATACCGCGGCTCCATATCGAGGATTGCACGAATACACCCTGTGCAATTTCCGGGGATTGACCACCGGAGGTGTCGTCCTTTGCATTGAATGCACTTCGTAAGGGCGACCGCCCTTACCTCTTCTGCGAGCCAGTGGATTGGAATCTTCCGAAATTCGTTGAAGTTCGCCGGCGGATTCACCCACGCACATGCCGCGCATATTGTCTCTGTTCCCTTGGCCCAGACGCGGCCGTCTTCCCCCGTGATGCTACGTTCGGGCCGCACGCACAATCTCCGCCCGAAGGGGTTGATTAGATGACGGGGCAGAATTGCCTCCGCGAGGGTTGTACGTGTAAACTTTATATCGTTAAAACGTGGGTCACACATGGTGGTGTTTTGCTTGCGTTAAATTCGTAACGACTCTCCCTCGCATGTCTTAATCGCTAACTTATATGCTATTATCCCTACCAACTAGTTTTCACAGCAGAGCGCCTCGCGGGGTGGGTACTAAGGCTACGCGCGGGGTTTTTTGCTGCTATCAGCAAGGTACTTCTTAGAATACTTCGAAGTACGGCTCGGAAGCCGCGAAACTATTCGCTCGTTCTACGTGAGCTATCTCTCTTGTCCTCATGGGTGATATAACGGGTAAATCAGGAGGAAAGGATGTAATCGTTAGAGGACGGGGTCTAGAAATTATTTGAGGAGAGGGGCGGTGAGGTATCATTTCTATATTAACCTTTGTCTCTTTCCTTAGGGGTTCTCGATGTTGATTGCGGCGTGCCCTCAAAAAACGGTATCCAATCCATATAACGAGGATAATTACAAACATGCTTCCTAGTCCTGGTAGTCCATAAGTAACATAAGTCGATAAATTTTCAGTCCGATGATGAGTTGCTATTTCCCTTGCTTGTCTTTCTATGTCCTCCAATGCGATCGAATTTGCTTTGGCATGGGCGTTTTGAAGGGTTCCCTGTGATTCCTTTTCTTGATAGTCAGTTAGAATTTTTACATGGTGTTCCGTGAGAGTTGGCAGTATTTCCGAAATATTTATGCCGATAGATGGCTTGTAGATGGATGTTAATGTCTCAGTGTCAACTCCGGATGCCCATATCTGGTCTGTCCCAATTTTAGCCTCGCAATCCCTTCGTAGTTGTAGAATTCCGGCCCCCTGAAGCACTTCATATCCGGCCGCGTGCTTGTTGCATCGTACCTGCAGTGCTAGGGTGCTCTTGACGGAATATAACCAGGTGTTGGGTGTAATCATTTTCTTGAGAAAGGTTCTGCTTCCGGGGAGAGCTTGGATGTTACAGCTAGACCACTTGATGTTTTGTGGTTTCAATAAGGCGTCCGTTTCACAGCTTGGGGCTTTTTCCAAGTCCTGGATTGGTAAACTGAGTTCGCACATGTACGTTCGAGGGTGGTTTCTGCATCCGGTGATGTAGTTTTCGTTGGGCATGAAGTATTGAGAATTAATTTGACTGATTGCTAAGTATTCTGTTCTTGGTTTTATGAATATAGGAGTAGAGACATTGGTCGATACACTTTGAAATGAAGGGCACGGTTGGAGGTAGTAGAGGTCAAAAGGAATTTGGTCGAGTAAAGGGATGTCAAGAGACAAGATGATCCGGCCCTGTGAATAAACTACGTTTAATTTGGTCACCCCTTGTAGCTGCTCAGAATTTAACTCTTCCAGAGTCAGCGGGAATTCATATGGAGTAGTTTCGCGAATTCGTTCGCAAGTCTGTGCTAGCTGATTCGGAGAAAGAACGGCCGGGTGTAAGATTCCAAGCTTCGCGAATGTGAGCGCGTCTGTAATTACAATTAACGCGGTCACGTATTCGTCCACGTGCCTGGTCATTAGGAATGTCCACGACGAAAAAGCTAATTCTAATTCGATTTTTGTTTCACGATCGTCTAATTGTCGGATGCCCGTCGCAATTTCCTTAATTCTATCGCTTGTTGTTCGCACGGATCCCGTTATGGATTTGAGTGAGTCGTGTATGTCTTGGAATTCCGATCTTATAACATGCGTTTGGTTTCCTAATAATTCCGCGAGGTGATTCTGATCCTTATAAAGTTTATCTATTTCTTTATTATAATATTGCGCGTCGTCGCTGTCTAGGGTTCCGAATAAAGCTCTGCTCAGCGATCCGATGAATCCCAATGGTACCGTTCGCTTGGTGCGTCGAAGCTGTGGCTTCCCTAATATATTTAATAGGAGTTCTTCGTATCGTTTGCCATCGAGGAGTTTTCGTTGGAGAGCCGTATTGAGATCGTCGGCTGGGCAAGATGTCCAATTATACGTCGTACATAATGCTTTTATCCTGTTGATTTGGGGTTGGATTTGTGGTCTTGAAGTCAATACTTCGGCGACTCCGATACCCGTAACCAATCTCCATTGGGTGTGAAAAACTCGGAGAGGTCGGATTTTTTCGAAATACAAGCCCGGATTATTGCTCAAAGGTGATATATGGTAGTCCCCTTCCATGATAGTACCAATAGCACTCGCCCAAATGAACGTGAATGTGAGCAGGCCATATTTGTCCATGGTGGCTGTAGTATGAGGTTTTTTTTTTTTTGATAAATGTTCCTCAAGGAGAATCTATTGTTTCACGTAAGCGACACATTAATACATATAATAATAATAAGTAAGATAAGGGAGGGATCAGATTTACGGAGTGTGTGGGAATTTAGTTGGAGAGTCGGTTAGAGGAGCTCTCCCGCCGGTTCATTGTAATAAGTAAGATAAGGGAGGGATCAGATTTACGGAGTGTGTGGGAATTTAGTTGGAGAGTCGGTTAGAGGAGCTCTCCCGCCGGTTCATTGTAACTTAAACCACTGACTATCATGCATTGGCGTCAGGGTGGTTTATCTTTAGTATAAGCATGCTTTAGTTTATCGAAATGTTTAATGATTTGTTGGCCCTCTTCCGAAATCAATACTGCATTATTTTGATCGGTAATTGCTTTTATTCTGAAGGGGCCTATGTAGTGAGGATCGCATTTATGGAGTCGAGGTTCTTTAAGTACATAAACGAGATCATTTACCGCGAATATAACTTGATTACTTTTCCGGTCATAAATATTTTTTGAACGCAATTTACTCGTGTCCAAATTTATTCGTGTGGTTTTTCGGATTTCATTTAAGCGCTCCACCAAATTTTGAACATAAGTCGGATACGTAAGGAGTTCCTCCTGGGACATAGGTGTGAACGGATCGCGAGCTAATTGTCCGAAAACCACTTCATATGGAGTGAATTTAGTGGCTTCATGTACCGAAGTGTTGTACGCATACATAGCAAACGGAAGGAGTAAGTCCCAATCCTCGTATTTTTCCAAATAATGTTTTAGGTATTCAGTTAAGACGATGTGACTTCTCTCTAAGGAACCGTTAGTTTGAGGTCGGTATCCCGATGTCGTTACATGTTGAACCTTAAAGACTTTGGCTATCCCCTGTATTGTGTTATTAATGAAACTCGTGCCACGATCCGTTAGTATAGCACGCGGTGCGCCGAAAATTGCAATAAAATAGCGCGAGAATGCGTCGGCGATGGTAACGGCTTTTATATCGGGTAGAGGTACGGCCATGCAGAATTTCGATAATTGGCATTGTATTGTAAGTACGTGACGGTTTCCACTAGGGGTAGGGGGAAGCGGTCCTACAGTATCTAGGGCTATTTTATCAAAAGGTTTAGCGGGTGTATCCGTGATTAACATCGGTTCCCGAGTTTTGATTCGCACGAGCTTTTGTTCTTGGCAGCTCTGGCAACTACGTATGTAATTTTCTATATCCCGATGTAGGTGAGGCCAGTCAAACAGGTGACGTATACGTCGGTACGTTTTTGTTACGCCCTTATGCCCTCCTATCATGGTTTCATGGTAGTGACGAATGATATTCTCTCGTTCGTTTTCTGGCGGTAATTTTACTTCGCCGGAACAAATTGTAATTGAGACAGGCGTGTGTTGAAAAACAATCTTGCAGTGTTTTCGGAGCGCTTCGGCGTTGAATCGGTGCAGAGTTTCTCCATGCGCCGCTATTCTAAACGACCTGACACGTTCGTTCTCTACGACGCCCCGGAGAAACCTTAATGCAGTCACTAGCTCTTTTGCCCCGATTTCATGATAGAAATTTTGTGCTCCCACAATACTAAAGATTTTCCCTATTTCGTTATAAGTGACTATTACGCGATTTTGAAAGAATGCGTTGGATAATAGTTTAGTTTCGTCAAGGAGACCGGTGGCTATTAAGGTTTTACAAATTGGACTAGTTAATATCCTGTCGGATGATATAAAATGTGCATAGTTGTCCTGGGAGGATGTAAGTGTGGTTTTTACAATTTTTATAGCACATTTCGTTGGCTGATCTTTGAATGACGAGGCGTCTGGGGAGTAAATGGGTGTAATTGGGGAATCGTCTGTCCCGTTTCTCCTATATTCGGGCGATTCCCGTGCAACCGTTTGAGAATAGGGAGGATATTTAAATGGCCCCACGGCTGCGCCATAACGTTCCGTTGAGTCCGGTGTTTCTATTATACTAAAATCTCGTCTAGGTGGCGGTTGATCATTTAATTCTTCTAGGATCTCATCTGTGGGATCAATCATGGTCGATTGCGGGATGTCCAGAACTTCTTCATAAAGAGGAACTCCCCACGATACTCGCTTCCTAGGGCCTGATTGTAGTCTATTCTCCTGAGTGTTTAATGTTTCCACCCTTTCACACGTGGGGTTTCCGAGACTGATAATTTTCCTTTCTGTTTCTGCACCCTCAGGGGTATTAATGGTCTCGGAGGTGGGGTCCAAGTCATCTCTTTCTATATACTCCCATTCATCCTCCGTATGCCCTGCGTCCGGGCCTTCAGTCATCTGCTTGTTCTGGACTGGATCCTCCTCGTCCAGGCTTTTCAAGTAAGTGATTTCTTCCTGTGTGAACGAACCTGTGACCGAGCCATCACTCAGGATGGTTGGTTCCTCGTTGGTCAATTCCAAGTCCTCGTCCTCTTCCAGGAATTCGGGCATTCCCGTTCGTTCTCCCTCCGTATCCAGAACAGTAGAATTGGCCCTGCTTTCTATATCGTTTGGGTCAACACTCGATAGTGTGGATTCATCTATAAGCGACGGTGGTTCTTCGTAATTCGGCCGCGGCTGGCCTTGTCGGCGCTCCGATACGCGCGTTCCTATTCCCTCATTTTCGCTATTAGGGGCGGTCTCCTTCGGAATCGTCGGAAAAGCGTATGAGACCGGATTTCGTGATAGCGCGTCTGCGTTTGCGTTTACTCTGCCGGGTTTGTATATGATTTCGTAATTGTAATCGGCAAGCGTAATTCTCCAACGGGCGAGTCGCGATACCGGATCTTTTACCGAAAATAACCATTGAAGTGGCCTGTGGTCAGTTACTAAGGAGAATTTTCGTCCATAAATGTATGTTCGAAATTGTTTTACCGCATAAATTATCGCGTAGCATTCCTTTTCGGTAGTCGAGTAATTTTCTTGACACGGTGAGAGCACCTGTGAAGCGTATGCTATGGGCGGGTCTTCGCCTATCTTGCCCTGGCTTAGAATTGCGCCGACTGCTACGTCGGAAGCGTCGGTAGTAATGATAAACGGTTCGTCGAAATTTGGATAACGTAACACTGGTTCTTTGCAAAGTGCCTGGCGTAGGTCTTCGAAACTTTCCTGATGGTTTTCGGACCAATAAAATGGAATCTTCGGGGTTGTTAAGGTTGTGAGTGGTTTAGCGCGCTTTGCCATGTCCGGTATAAAGCGACGGTAATAATTGACTAGGCCTAGGAATTGCTTCAAATTTTTCCGAGTCTTCGGTACAGGGAATTCGGCAACGGCCTTAATCTTTTCGGGATTGGGTCGTACTCCGTCTGCTGCTATGATATGGCCTAAGTATATGACCTTGTCCTTTAAGAACTTGGCCTTTTCCGTCTGTAGAGTCAGGTTATGTTCGCGTAAGCGTTCGAAGAATCTCGCGAGTCGGAGTTCATGCTCTGCAAGTGTACGCGAGTATATGACCACGTCGTCTAGATACACGTATAATTCTTTACCGATAAGCCCTCTCAACACGTTGTTCATTAAACGCTGGAAAGTTGCCGGAGCGTTCTTCAATCCGAAAGGCATGCGGAGGTATTCATAGTGTCCGTCTGGAGTAGTAAACGCGGTTTTTGCACGGTCCTCGACTTTCATAGGAATTTGATGAAAACCGTTCGCCAAGTCAAAGACTGAAAAGTATTTGGCACCACCTAATCGATCAAGAATGTCAGTAATTCGCGGTAAGGGGAATCGGTCGTCGATAGTTTTCGCGTTGACAATTCTAAAGTCAGCCACCACTCTATATCGTTTGTTTCCTTCCTCATCCTCCTTTTTCGGGACTACATGCAGAGGTGAATTATGTGGTGACGACGAAGGGGTGATTATTCCTAATTCTTCTAAATTGTGCATTTGTCTAGCAATTTCTTCGTCCATCAATGGTGAGTGCGGATATTGTCGTACAAACACGGGCGTCGAATCGGTCATCGGGATGGTGTGTTCTGCTGACGTCGTTCCGCCAAGCGGATCTCCTGGTACGAAAAACCTGTCTGAGTACTTTGCAACCAAATCCTCAATAGGCCGGCGCGGTTCCGGATCTAATTCTTCCAATTTCAAAGTCTTTAATATATGTTGTAACCGTTCTTCTGGGGGTTTCTGATCCACACGATAGTCTCCCAAATCTTGATCTTCGTTCGCGTCGAATTCTTCCTCGAAGGGGGTAGGGGTATCTATCTCCACATTATCTGGACAATTGCAGTCTTCAGGGAGGCAAACGCTTACTACATTCTCATTCGTCTCGGATTTTATTGGTTTGTTTAAATGAGCCAGGAAGTCCTCATGGCTCTGCTTACATGCCGCCAACGTGTCTTCTAGCTCTTTAGAGTTTGAGAAAATTACCGGGCTAATTGGATGTTTAGCAGTTACCATAGTGCGTTGGTGGTAGGAAACGATGGCTTCTTCCTGGAGCAGATACGGGCTCCCTACGAGGCCTGAAATTCCTTTTGGTAAATTGGGCATACGCATGACGTAGAAGAGCGCCCAACTGCCATTAATTTTTACAACAGTCGTTCCCAGGGTCATGACCTTTCCGTTTAAACCATTAATTTCAATGGGAGTTGTGCTCAGGACCATGGCTTTTGAGCTTGCGGATCCGATTTCTAAGAGGTTCAATGCAGATCCTGTGTCTATGATGAATTCTCCCTCACCGTTCTCCAATTGTTCTGCCTTGACTCGGATGCGGGGGGAATCTGCGCGTACGAGTCCCGTAGCTGGTTCTGATTTTGGGGCAATCTTGGGGTCTGCGAAGAGGACCCGCCCGCCTCGTTCTGGTTGCACGGGCGGGCACGCTGGGAGTTTAAATGACCGGTATTTTGGGCCGGTGCTGTTCCAAGTGCTGTCGGTTGTTGATATTCTTGTGTTTCATATCTCCCGGGATCGCGTGATTGGTAACCTTGTGATTCACGGGTGTCGTATCTTTGGGGTTCGTGAGGATGATCGCGAGATTGATTCCGTCTATCGTTTTGATATCTTCCGCGTCCACCTCTCCCGCGGGGAACGTACGGTGGGCGTTCATAGTCCAACGGGCGTTCACCTTGCCTCGTCAGCAAGGCCGCTGGACGGCGCTCCGTCAACGGATCTCGATAATACGGCTCTTGGTAATAAACATCTCGATAGCGAGGGGCACTATAGCCGGAATAAGCAGAATGATATTCGCGATACGAGTCATCTTCATGTGGCTGTCTCCATTCGTTCCATCTACGTTGGGGGTCATACGGGGACGGGGGACGCGCGTTTTGTGTGTATCCATACGTGTCGTCGCGCGGCAACCCTGACAATTCTTGTTCTCGTCTTTGTATGTGTAATGCCAAATCAAACGCGTCATCCAATGACTCGGGGGTAGATAATGCTACTTTAGTTGAAATTCTTTGGGGTAAGGCCGTAATAAACGAAGTTCGCGCCAAGCGCCCCACCTCTTTTATGGTCCTCTCTACGTTTTCTCCGATTAATTCTTTCGCTCTTACGATTACTTGTCTGTATAAGCGGCCCACGCGGTGGATAAAGTCTATCAATCGTTCCCGGGGATGCATGCTTATACGTTCGAGTTCTAGGCGGAGCTCCTCATAACCGCGACATGGGGAATATCGGACCTTTAGAAGGGAGAGCAGATCGGCCACGCTTTGACAACCTTTCCCTTCGACATAATATCTAATAGGGTCTTTTAGTTTGTATATCAATTCGGTCAGAAATCTTTCCTCTTGACCGGATGGTACGCGCTTCGAAGCACGCTGTATCGCGGCAGCGAAATCTTCTAAAGTTACGAAATCAGGATCAAAACGGGGAATGCTGTCAAGCGCCCTATAAACTCTCTCTTCGTCTTCTCGGGAACGCCATACGTCTAATACAGACATTTCAAGGTCGTTCGTCCGGGAACCAAGGGACGGTCGGCCACTCGATGATGGCGGTAAAGGGGGAGGAACTACAGTAGGGGCATTTATGGAGGAAGCATTTTCAGAGGTTTGAGTGTTAGGAAAAATATGTGAAGGGGGTGATCTCAAAATACCACCTGTCATTATGACTTTGTAATTGTAAGGAACTTCGAGTAGTAGGAAGTGTAGTCAAGTTACGAGCAGATAAGATTGCGGTGGGTCACGTTATGTGACGACAACACGCTCACTTTCTCTAATAAGAAATAATAATAATAAGGGAAAAATAATAATAAGGGATAAAAAGTATCCCACTTCTGACACCAGTTTGTTACGTCCTGAAGGGACTTTCCTATAAATCACCCCGAGCGGCTGGAATGATCTATCGGGTTCTTGCTCTATTTAAATGCTGAAGCATACCTTGACTATACTTACCAGGGAAGGATGGGGAGGAAAGGGTTGAATGAACTAATATACGAAATTATAAGAGAAAAACAATAGGATGAGATATATTCTGGGAGAAAATATAATTAATGTACTAAACCAAACATACCACAGAAACGGCGTTCACGTCCCCGTTATCGCTAGGCGCTCGCGTGTCGCTGGACCTTGAGTCGGTCTCGGCCGTCCGGAGGATCCTTAGATAACGTACGGCACGCTTAACATATGATGTTTCGCTCTCTCTCTCAAACACTCGGTTGCTCGCTTGCTGTACTTCACGTTTCGCGATCGCGGTGGCTCGGATCGGCGCGTATGTGCTCTCCCGGCTAGGCCGTTCTCGGTGCGTCGGATGGAGAAACACTTTTGCAATACCTGTTCGGCCGCTCGCGTTTACGCGGGTGAGTTTAAGCGCGGAGATAAGGTCGCGATACTAGACGGCCCGCTGGCTCGTCGCAACTTGCTAACTCCCTGTCTCAAAAACGAATCGTCGCTAGAACTTCCCCGGTCCCTGTTCGTACCTCGCGTTTTGACGTCGGTAGGGGAAACCGCTCCTTATAAGGAGATTCATAGCTCGGACCATCGGCGGTCACGTTGTGCTTACGATGATGTGTCCTTGGTTCGGCGAGCGAGCTCTCGTCCGCGGTGCGATTCCGCTGAATCGGCGCTGTCGGAACGGAAGGCGGCGCGTGGACAACGAGCACGAAAATGAACCGATAGGGGCATATAACACCCACATAGCAGGCTCTGTGGGGGTGGACCGCATACTTCCTGCACACTCGTGGGAATCGTATGGAAAGCGATCTAACTCTAATTAGAGGAAAACCAGCGGGAGAAGGGCCCTCGAAAGAGGGAACATCTCCCGTACACACGGCGGAAGTCACCGTACAGGGACCGGCAGAGACTGACGCGGCGCTAGCCGCGGCGGTTGAAACCGGGCTCTCGGGGGCGGAAGCTACCACACGGAGGACGGGCGCGGGCGACGGTGACAAAGCCGAAGCAGCGCCCGACACTCCGACTAAGCGGAGGAAGGCGACCCGCAGCGGGGCGGCAAAGAGGAGGGCCCGAAAAGCCAAATTGGCTTCACTCGGGACCACCTTGGAGGCGACCCAAGCGGGAGCGCCGACCTCCGGAAAGGCAACGGAGGGGGAGGTGGGCCCGCATGACGGGCAAACAGACCCCTCCGCAAAGCAGAGTGGGAAGGGAGGAGAGACCACGGGCAAGGGCCTGAAAAGGGCCCGACAGACCGATGGCTCGACCCCCGAACACCCTGCAAAAAGAAAAGGGCTAATCTTCCCAGAGCCCTCCAACTTCAAGGAAGCGCTGGTGGGGGGTAGGAAGGTGGCGATAGCGCCATCTGACTACCCCGAAACCACGCTAACACCGGAGCAGGGGGATCTGGTGATGAGGAAGCTCGGAGAAGCGATGGACGCCATTCCCAAGGAAATGGCGGCCCCCCGCTTCGAAGAGTGTAGGTTCGTGCAGGGCATCCTCTGGGTAACCTGCACGGACGCCGCAGCCAAGCAATGGCTAAAAGAAGCGGCAACAAACCTGAAGCCCTGGGAGGGCGCATCTCTCCAGGTAATGGAGAGAGAGTGCCTACCCAGGCTTCGAAAGATGGCGACCGTCATCCCCGGACCTCCGGAGAAGACGGAAGTCATCCTACAACGGATCGGCCGGCAAAACCCGGGCCTCCGCACCCAACTATGGAGGGTGTGGGGCAGAAGGGAGGCGGAACGATCCGTGCACTTGATCCTGGGGGTGGACGCGGAGTCGCACGAGGCGCTAAGCAAGCGGGGCTTCGTCATCCACGTGGGGCTGGGCAGGGCGCTCCTTAGGGAGTTCCAGGCTCGGACCGGCGGGGGTGGCGGGGAACCGGGAGCGGCGGCAGCGGCACCCCAGGCCAGTGCAGGGATTGGGCCGGGGGGAGTGGGGGAGGCCTCGGGCGCGGGGGCGATACCCAGCACCGGAGCCGACCCGGCCCCTCAGGACCAAGCCCAGAGCGGAGCAGCGGGGGGAGGGAAGGAACCCTCGGTGGTGGCGACCGCGGGGGAGACCTCTGGCACACCCACGGGGGGGGGGGGGGACCGACTCCCCATGACGAAGGAGGTGAATTTACCCACCCGCGGAAAAAGGGGGAGACCCCTGAAGGCCGTGGGGTGGGGTAGGGCTGGGCCCTCGGGGACCCGAGGAGGAGTCCAAAGGACTACCAACTCGGGGTCACTGAGGGACCAGTTCCTCAAAATCGCCGGGGTGGAGAGCAAGGCCGCCACGGTAAAGCGAAGGGGGAAATAGAAGTGGACCGTAACACGGGACACACTACTTCCCCCGGAGCACGTGCGAGAGCGAGCAATACTGCAGCCATCATGGCTGCAGGATGCATCAGCATCTCGCAGATAAATCTGCAGCACTGCAAAGCAGCGACGGATCTACTTGACCGCCGCACAGTGGTGCTGCAAACAGACATAGTACTCATACAAGAACCTTGGCTGATCAAGGGTCGAGTAGGAGGACTGAACGAGAGACAGGGCACGATAATACACGGGCCCGGTGACCCCGGACCAAGAGCGTGCGTCTACGCGAGTAAAAGACTGCACGCCTTGAGGCTGGGAGAATTCTGCACTAGGGACCTAACAGCTGTCCTAATAGAGCCAAAAATGGGCGGGAACACGGAAAAGGTCGTGGTCTGCTCAGCATACCTACCATACGACTCTGAGGAGTCCCCCCCAACGAGGGAACTCAGAGCACTGGTGGAGGCATGTAAAAATAGGGGGCTGCAACTGGTGGTGGGATGCGACGTCAATGCCCACCACATTGTATGGGGCAGCACCGATATCAACAAGAGAGGGACGAGCTTACTCGAATACCTCTCGACAACGGAACTGGAGATCCTCAATCGAGGTTCCAAGCCCACGTTCGTTACCTCCAGAAGGCAGGAGGTAATTGACATCACGCTGGGCTCCAGAAAGGTGGCTCAAGCAATAAAGGATTGGCATGTGGCGGAGGAGGTAACACTCTCCGACCACAGGCTAATCGAATTTAAACTGGCGGGAGACGCGGCACACGAACCCACGGGAGTCTACAGGAACCCCAGGGCCACCGACTGGCAACTCTACAAAGAGGAGCTAGAAGGAAGGCTCGGGGGGAACTTCGGACCCCCGAGAACGGGTGGGGGGATCGAGCAGGCGGTTGAGAAACTGCAGGCTGCGATCACCCAATCGTATGAGGCATCATGCCCGGCCAAACAAAGGAAAAGCAGCAGACGGGTACCCTGGTGGAACCAGGAGCTGACCAGGCACAGGACCAGAAGCCGGAAGCTGCTAAACAGAGCCATGAGGCTTGGCACGAGGGTCGAATGGGAAAACTACAAGGAAGCCCATAGATCATACAAAAAGCTCAT
Source organism: Andrena minutula (assembly GCA_929113495.1). Lineage (NCBI taxonomy): Eukaryota > Metazoa > Arthropoda > Insecta > Hymenoptera > Andrenidae > Andrena > Andrena minutula. Next base: position 44,220,442 of record OV815993.1, on the reverse strand, counting down.
CAGAGCATCAAAAAGAAAAAGCTGGAGGGGATTCTGCCATGAATCCGAGGCCCTACCACTAGTGGCTAGGCTTCGAAAGGTTTTTGCAACCGGACCTCCGGAAAAACTGAACGGACTCAGACTCCCGGACGGGAGGTACTTAGAGGACCGACAACAAATCCTAGAACACCTGATAGAGGTCCACTTCCCAGGCTCGGGATTCTGTCAGCAGGGGCAGCCAACAGTAGAGCTGGAACCTCAAAGCGACGGACCGAAGGACTGGGGGATGGCCTCCAGAGTGGTAAACCGAGACAGGATCAGATGGGCCATAAACTCATTTAAGAGATTTAAGAGTCCGGGAGTAGACGAGATCTTCCCCGCCCTTTTACAGGAAGGAGGGGAGGACCTGATAAAACGACTGGACCTTATCTTCAAATACTGTCTTGCCTTGGGGTATATACCCAAAACATGGAGAACGACTAGAGTCGTGTTCATACCCAAACCAGGGAAGAAGGACTACGATTCTGCCAAATCCTTCAGGCCTATCAGCCTAACGTCCTTCCTTCTGAAGACGCTGGAAAGACTGGTGGATAGGCACATCAGGGAACATGCGCTGGTGGAAAGACCAGTTCAAAACTCCCAACACGCGTATCAGGCCGGCAGATCCGTGGAGACGGCGCTCCACCACCTGGTAGGGGTGGTAGAAGGGGCCCTGGAGCGGAAACAGTCGGTCCTGAGCGTATTCCTAGACATCGAAGGAGCGTTCGATAACACATCCTTGGATGCCATAAGCAGGGCTCTAGACTAGAGCTGTTACTACCCGACCCGTCGGGTACTCGGGTACCCGGCGGGTACCCGGGTACCCGTCAAATACCCGGGTACCCGTGAGATACCCGGGTAGACAAAAATTACCCGACTACCCGGATACCCGTGAGATACCCGAGTAATTCTGATTTGACAGCCGATCGTCTTTTGACTTTCGATCATTTTCGGTTAACATCACTAATGAACGGAATAAACTTCAAGCAATTAAATGTGATATTGTCTGCGCATTATGGTTATGAAATTATGACTCTGATACATAAAATGTCGACGTTCTTTGCACCTACAATAGGGTAGTTTGCCCTATTACAGTGCCTGCCCCTATTAACTTAAGAGGAGAGGAATCAGTCTTATCTAATCCCAACCAACTCCGTCAGTCGATGGCAGAACTCGGAAAATCCTAGGAAAATGCACTCGTTCTGGGTTTTCGTTCGCATCGTTAATCGGAGTTTGTCGGGGCTAGATCTGTTTAGCGGCTTCCCGTGAAGGAGACCGACAACTTTTATGATATTTAAGATGAAAAAATTTATTTCCGAAATAAGTAAAACAACACGTGTATTTGTTTGATATGAGTTTTACAAACTTTTTATGTTTCATTATTAAATACATGCATTGAATAGTTGCTCACACGCAAATTATATTTATACAAATTTAGAAAGGGATAAGTTTATCCTATTTTGTGGCAAAAAATTCATTCTGATATCTTTTACAGTTCAAAAGATGTACATAAATGTTCAGGCGGGCCGCAAGTCAGCGGCTGGCTGACTTTGTTTGGCGGTAAAAAGACAATAGTTAATCATTAAAAAAAACTAATATTTTATTATATATTCGTAACCAGTACACCCTTGGCTTCAATTTGAATATATAAAAATTGAAACTAAACATAAAATCTTTCATTTATAAAGAAAAAACGAAAAAGTGAGAAATGTCCGATTTGCCCCGAAACTTGGGGCGAATCGGACCATCCAGAAATTCCGTTCCAAGATTTCCAAACTTCCAATTAAGTTAAATTGTTCCTATTGTTTGTTTTGTTGTATGTTTATTTTTATTATTCTCGTTAATTGCGTTACTATATATAATTGATATTAGTTAATTTAGTTAGTCAGTGAACAGGAATTATTGTTACTTTAATAATAACCTTTGTACTATTTGCAGTGGTGTAATCATATTTCTGGTTTGTATCTTGTTAATCGTTTATGTATTGAATATAGAGTAATTAGTTTTTCAGTTAATAAGTACTGACAATTATTTATAGATTAATTTATTTGATTATGGCTCACCGTAAAAGCTGGGTAATTTCGTGTTAACGCATTTAACGCTGCCCAAACTCCGAAAATAAGAATTATGTGGTTTATGACCTGTGCCAGATTAAACTGTCGAGATTAATCTATGAGAGGTGATAATAGTGATTGTGTACCCAATAAGGTATAGAGGAGCTCATTTTCGGCGAAATGAGAGGAGGAGATAACTTAAGCACTGACAAGGGTGGTTCCGGCAAACATACTGTCTATTTCATTTAGCAATAGTGCGGATTTTAAAGATTTTATGACCGTGGTGAATGCCGATTATCGATGCCTGTGCCCCAAAACTCTTTTCAAACGTTTGCAAACTTGGAATTGTTATATGGAGAGAAACGGAAGAAAATTGAACAGGAGCTTGATACAGCGTCCTCGATATCTGTGACCATCGATAAAAGGCGCCCTACATAATCATAACGCGCAGACAATATCACATTTAATTGCTTGAAGTTTATTCCGTTCATTAGTGATGTTAGCCGAAAATGATCGAAAGTTAAAAGACGATCGGCTGTCAAATCAGAATTACTCGGGTGTCTCACGGGTATCCGGGTAGTCGGGTAATTTTTGTCTACCCGGGTATCTCACGGGTACCCGGGTAATTTTGTCTACCCGGGTGTCTCACGGGTACCCGGGTACCCGGGTACTCGGGTACCCGGGCGAAAACAACAGCTCTACTCTAGACAACTTCAAGGTCGAAGAGTCGATCGGAAGGTGGATCCGCAACATGTTGCGGACTAGAGCCGTGACGGCCAGCTGAGAAGGGACCACGATAAGGGCTCGGGCCAACAGGGGCTGCCCGCAGGGGGGAGTTCTCTCCCCACTGCTGTGGACCCTGGTGGTAGACGAGTTACTGCGTGGGCTCGGAGAAGAAGGCGTAATAGTACAGGGCTATGCCGACGACATAGCGATCGCTGTCAGAGGCACGAGCCCGACATGCATGGCCAGGAGAATGCAGAAGGCACTCACACTGGTTCAGGAATGGTGCCACAACCAAAACCTAAGGGTAAATCCGTCCAAGACGGAGATGGTACTGTTCACGAGGAAGCGGAACTTAAAGTTTAAGGCCCCCTCAATATTCGGAGCGGAGCTTCATACCTCCTCGGAGGTAAAATATCTGGGAGTGACCCTGGATAAGAAGCTCACGTGGAAAAGCCACATCACGAAGCAGACCCAGAAGGCGCTTGTTACCTACTGGGCCTGCAGAAGGATGTTCGGCAGCACATGGGGATTAAAACCATGGGTGGTTAAATGGATCTATACAGCCATCCTGGAGCCCCAACTAATATACGCATCAGTGGTATGGTGGACCTCCATGAGGAGGGACACCCACAGGAGGACATTGGGCAAGGTGTATCGCCTGGCACTGCTGGGGATAACGGGTGCGTTTCCCACCACGCCCACCCTGGCGATGGGGGCCTTGCTGGACCTGCCGCCGCCGCACTTGGCTGCGGAGGCCGGGGCTAGGAAGGCTGCCCTGAGGATACACTTTGCGGGAAGATGGAAAGGCACGGGGAATGGGCACACGGCGATCCTGCAGCACGTAAGGGACTCGTACGAGGCTCTGGACTGCGGAGGAGACCAATGTGACCCAGCCTACCGCTTCCAACATAACTTCGTCGTTCGCTTTCCAAGCAGGAAGGACTGGGAAGAAAACGAGAAGGAGTTACTCTCTCCGGGGGGACTTATCTGGTATACAGATGGTTCCAAAACCAAAACCGGAACCGGAGCCGGGATATGTGGGGAGAGGCCCAGGGTGGAAAGATCCATCGCCCTGGGCCCACACGTATCGGTCTTTCAGGCGGAGGTGCAGGCTATCAGGACCTGTGCCAGATTGAATCTGGACAGGGGCTATGAGGGCAAGCACATCTATATCTGTAGCGACAGTCGGGCCGCACTGGGATCCCTCCGCAACACGGTGGTGAGATCCAGTCTGGTGCTAGACTGCGTGGACGCGCTGACGCAATTGGCTAACAGAAATCGCGTCAGTCTACTATGGGTTCCGGGGCATGCCGGAATCGAGGGAAACGAAGGGGCAAACGTCAGGGCTCGAGAAGGTGCGCGTAATCTGGATCGTGACCCGTCGTGCACCGTAGGTGTCTCCATGGGGACTGTGAAGGAGTGGACGAGTCGCTGGATCAGACAGCAACTCGAACAACTCTGGGAACGGACCCAACAGATGAGACACGCGAAGGCTCTGCTGAAGCGGCCTTCAAAGAAGATAGGGGCGGCGCTCAGCCGCCTGGATAGGTCGCAGCTGCGACTACTCGTGGGGATGGTCACAGGACACTGGCACACGAGAAAACACCTGGCGCGCCTAGGGATCGGTGAGGGACCTAGGTGCCCGCGGTGCGAGGAGGACGACGAAACGCCGCTCCACCTAATGACGCAGTGCGAGGGTATGGCGGCCCAAAGGCAGTTACTGCTGGGAGCTGCCTTCCACCGCACGTCGAACCTGGAGGACACAACCCTAAGCGGGCTTCTCGAGTTCGCACGAGAGGCCGGCCTAGTGGCAAGCCCTCCCAACTAGGACTGCCCGTACGGGCTCGGGCACAATGGTCCCATAGGACTGAGTGCCCGGAACCGCCCAGGAAAAAAAAAAATTATTACAAATAATAATAATAAGTATTATTACAAATAATAATAAGTATTATTACAAATAATAATAAGTATTATTACGAATAATAATAAGTATTATTACAAATAATAATAAGTATTATTACAAATAATAATAAGTATTATTACGAATAATAATAAGTATTATTACAAATAATAATAAGTATTATTACAAATAATAATAATAAGTATTATTACAGATAATAATAATAATAAGTATTATTACAAATAATAATTAGTTTTTCGAATTTTTCCAAAATCGTTTGTCGCACGAGAAAAGTAATACAACAAAAAAGATGCTCCTTGTCCGGATCTATAACTTTTGTTTGACATATTTTTTTATTTAATCAATAACTTGGAAGATGTTATGTAAAATCGACTTTGCGAGCTGTTAAATAATAATTTAAATGTTTAAGGGCCCAGGGGCACCCTTTCCCGTTGTTCCATCGAGCTCAAACTTTACAGGGATTTTTTTTAAATTATTTGGAATTATTCTGGAGGGTGCCCCGAAGCAAACCCTGAAAAAAAATTTTACCAGGAGTAAATAAGAGCCACCCTAGTATATACAGTGTCTATTTTAATTCTATTTTACATATACACATGAAAATTTCTTATTTCATTAGCTGGGTTATTGTGCAGCAGGGTTAGTGTCTCTTTCAGCTCTTGAAATAATTCTCTTCGTCGGCATCGTTAACTGAAAAATAGGACACATTTACTAATTATTTATAAATCATCACACATGCTCATATGTCAAGATCATTGAATAAATAATTGCGTATGCAAAACCCTACCTGCAAATTTGTGCGTACATAGTCTGACGTAGATCACACAGCATCATCTCCTGCTTCGATTACACAGTCCAACAAAATGAAACTTTTTTTCTGTTCCACAATATCCACTGGGTGATTCTAGTAGAGTTTTTCGCCCTGAACACGAATCCGCAAACCGTTTGTCACCATCACACTTTTGAAAAATTCGATTTTGAAAAAACCTGCAAATTTTCGACTTTGAACATCTTTTGCGTCGAAACGATAATACAGATGCGGCCAAACTGGGCCATTCGGGAGTAGGGTCTCCATGATGTTTACCATAGCCGCGCGGAAGGGGAGCTCGAAAACCAATGGTGACGTGGGCGCGCCAAGGATAGAGAAAACTGTAGTAGTGTGCGGTGCAACCTCATGCACGTACGATAGGCTTGAATAACTGTGAATGTTGGGGGCCCCAGGGATCGCTGCCACTTGGGCTCCTAAAAGGGCCAGTTATTTCAGCCTAGGGGTACGAGCCTGCACCGCACGCTACTACTTACATTCTTACACTCTTCCCTATCCGTGGCGCGCCTACGTTACCATTGGCTTTCGGGGCCCCTTCCGCGCGGTTAAAGTAAACATCATGAAGGCCTTACTCCCAAATGCCCCGGTTTGGCCGCATCTGGTCTAGGAGAAAATCTGACTATTCCACGCGATGCAGCAGACATTTTTCTTTCGGAAGTCATCAACAAATGTGGTAAGTCACGTTTTGTTTTCAATTCAGAAGCGAAATAGTTTGGCAAAACGCGCGGTGTCAACAGTAGTCAACGACGGCGCGCGATCAGGGGGGCCAAGCTTCCCTCTTCCGAAAGTTGAAGCAGAGTTTGTAGCGCCTCCTACCTATAAGGTGCGTACTAAACTGTGAATGTGTGAATTGGTGTGAATCGGGTCGTATGTGTATGTGTAATGCACCGCTCACTTTAAAACCTGTCCATGGATCGTCGCGCCAGCGACACGTATGCAGCAGATAGAAGGATAAACATTGAAATTGAATATTTCTTCTTTTCATAGGAAAATAAAATATATTCAATTTCTTTGTATATCTTTCTATCTGCTGCATACGCATCACTGACGCGACGATCCATGGTCAGACGGCCTTAGAAAAGGTAAACCAGGGAAAGTGAGGACGCCATTTGAAGGATTTCTGGTCATTCCAAAAATTTAATCTTTTAAATTTTATTTTAGAAATGACAGGGGTCCTTTGAATCACGTCCGTACTTCCTCCGATTTACCTTCTGAAAATATAAATATAATTAAAAGTAAAAGTATAATTAGATACATAAATACATGTTAAATGATATACAAATTCTTTATTAATTTTAAATAATATTAGTTATTACAATTATTACAATAATAATGATCATATTAAATTCAACAATAATATTACAAACTTTATACAACTCCTAAAATATTTTACTTTATTTCCCAAATTGCTTCAATTCGTTGACATCAATAGAATCTGCAAAATAATTAAATTGTTTACAAAAATTTTTTTCTTTCGGTTGTTTTTACGAGGGAAAACAGCGGGAATCTTCAAAAGACGCCTAGTAGGATCCGCACTACTAGGCAGTGTCGGATTTATACCGACTAAAACCGCTAACCCCATTCGCATACCAAGCACTCATTTCCACTCCTACATGCAATATAAAAAGTCAAACACTCCTGCAATATAAAAAGTCAAACACTCATGCAACAGTCCCACAGCCAAACATACAGGGTGTCCCAAAAATGTTGCGTTTCCTTAAAGGGGGTGATTCTGGGGGTGATTTCAAACATCTTTTTCCTTTGCGAAAATGCTCTCCGATGTTTCGTTAACGAGATATTAATAAAAAGCACCGACCAATCACAGCGCGAGTCTGACGGCCGAGTTCCCGCGGTAGCGTGGCTACGAGCCGCGCTGCAACTGCGACGAGCAAGCAACTCGGCATGCATCGAAGAAACTTGCGTAGAATGGCAAATGAAAAAGACGTAACAAATAAAATCGAACATGTTGTCATGGTTTGTTCGTCATTTAAAGTGAATAATGAATAAAGATAAATGGATGAAAATCACGTGTAACGTAAAAAGACGAATACGCATTTTTTTTTTAGAAGATTCGAAAATAATAATTATTTGAAGTGGGAGGATAAGGAATACGTAAATTTCCTTGTGTTAATAACGTAGTCACGAAAAGGTAATGTAACAGGAAATTAACGAAAGGTGATAGTTGTTCGTTATTGTGATAAAAATCCGTAATTCAATAACGGCCAGCACTGTTGGTGGTAACGAATAAGTCTGTTTAAAAGGCCCGAATAAATGTTTTCGTACGGGAATTTAGAGAATTATCGCCGGAAATAAGCCATCGCTTGGGTTAAATTTAAAAATGAATTATCACCAATAAAGTAACTAAAACTCACCCTTGTTGGAAATTCACCTACAGCTTGAAAATCTGTGCCACAGGGTCACTGAACCGATCCTGGTCATCGATGGACGAGCTCTGTGCACAGCTGGTCCCAGGTATCCTTACATTCCCACTACCCAAAGTTAAGGGTCGCAATGTCAGGTGCATCCAGGTCAACGTACCGAATATTCACTTCACTGCACGGCTACTAATACTGATCAAGAATCGATCGTAGATCCTTACTGAGCCACCTATGGGTGCGCGGGAAAAGCTTCACGCATGAATTTTTACTCCTTTTTATCCAACACTTCCCCTTAAAAATACAATGCTTAAATTTTAACTTAAAGGCTCTAAACCTAACAGTCTAATACAATTGGAATGCTTTGGTTTATTCAAAGCTTTGGTTAGTATATCCGCCGTCATTTCCTGGGTACACATATACTTCAGTGTGATTTTTCCTTTAGTTAGAATTTCACGTATAAAGTGGTGCTTAATGGCAATGTGTTTCGTTCTGGCATGATACACCGGGTTTTGGGTCAACTTCAGAGCGCTTGCGTTATCGTTATAAAGGAGAACGCCCGGCTCAAACTTTACACAGAGTTCGGCAAGTGCGGCCTCCAAATAAATCGCTTCCTTAGCCGCTTCGGTAATAGCAGCATACTCCGTCTCAGTGGTAGATAAGGCGACCGTGCGTTGTTTTCGTGATTCCCAAGTAACAGGACTTCCACCATAGAAGAACACGTAACCAGTATACGAATGTCGATCATTTACGCAACCTCCCCAATCCGCATCGGTATAACCTATTAATTTAGCGTTATTAGGCCGATAGGTTAAACAATAATCAGCTGTACCCTTTACATATCGTAAGACCCTTTTTGCAGCCTCCCAGTGCGTTTTATCAAAACAATTGTTAAATTGGCTTAACAAACTAACAGCATGAGTAATGTCGGGTCGGGTGGTAACTGACAAATACATGAGGCTACCTACTAACTCACGATAAGGATACTGAGTTACCCAATTTGTCCGTGTGAGCTCACTTTTTATTAGTCTCACTACTGGTTCCAATGGGGTACTTACTGGATTCGCCTCGGATAATTTAAATCTTTGCAATAACTCCTGAATGTATCCCTTTTGGCTCATAGTAACCTTTCCTTTCTCCAATTCAAACTCAATACCTAGACAGTATTTGATATTACCTAAGTCCTTTATTTCAAACGCATTAGATAGATGATCCTTGACTCGTTGGATTTTGTTTGGATCTCTGGAAATTATTAGAATATCATCAACATAAATAACAATCAAAAACATATCTTCCCCTTTTTCAATGTAATAGACACACGGATCAAAGTTCGATGGAGTTGCACCGAGGCATCTTAATTCCTCATTTAATCTCGCGTGCCATTGTCGTCCAGCTTGTTTTAGGCCATAGATGGCTTTCTTTAATTTACAAACTTGATTTCCTGATTCTAATAGCTGGAGCATTTTCTGAGCCTTATCCTGGATCGCGCTATCCTTTATTTCCACCTCAATAAGTTTGACCAGCATTTCCTGCATGTTTTCAGGAATTTCCATGTAAATATCCTCTTCTAAGGACCCATATAGATAAGCGGTATTCACGTCGGTTTGGTGAATGGTCAAGTCATATTGAGCCGACAAGGCCGCAATCAAACGAATGGAACTCAATCGCGCGACAGGGGCGGAGGTTTCGTTGAAGTCCGTTCCAGGCCTCTGACTAAAACCCCTAGCAACTATCCTAGCTTTTCTTCTTTCAATGGTTCCGTCAGCTCCGTACTTGTTGGATAATATCACCCGACTTCCAACAATGTTTCTTCCTTCAGGACGTTCGACCAGATCCCATACATCCTTTTCCAACATAGACCGAAGCTCGTTTGCCATGGCAAGCAACCACTCATTAGCATCTGGTCCAGCAGTCGCGATGTTCATCTGTACTTCGGTAGCATATGCCACCCTGTCTTCTTGGTGATCGGCAGGCATTTCAGAATATTTCTTTCGAGGTCTACCCCGAGATCCACTTCTTATTACTCTGGGTCGCCCGCGACCTCTTTTGAGTGGGTGCTCTATTTGTTCCTCATTTCCTTTTCTGTCATTATCTTTTTCATCGGTACACTCTGAACTTTCTTCAGAGGATTCCTCAGAATCGCTACTTACAGGACTAGAACCGAGATTGAACGTGACTTCGCGCGGAGAATCCGCCTCTACTTTATTTCTATCATTTACATTTTCAGACTTCGTTTGAATTCTCTCCTGGTTGCATACTACATCGTCTATAAACTTAACATATCTACTAATTACAACTTTGTCTGTTTTGGTGTCTAACAGGCGGTATCCTTTGGATTGATCGTCTACCCCTACGAATTTTAGTTCAATTGCCTTATTGTCTAACTTTCTCCTTAATTCTTTTGGTATGTGAGCATAAGCCCGAGCCCCAAATATTTTTAGAGTTTGCAAATCTGGTTTTACGCCCTCCCACATATAGATAGGGATATTTCCGGTTCCTTTGGTGCACATTCGGTTTTGTAAGTAGTTAGCGTGGCTAACAGCTTCCCCCCAGTATTTGTGTGGGAGCTTGGCCTCAATTAAAAGGCACCGGGCCATCTCAATTAGTGATCTGTTTTTCCTTTCGGCTACACCATTTTGCTCTGGGGTGTAGGAAACCGTGAGTTGACTAGCGATACCTTCCTTTTCAAACAATTCTTTAACTTCATGATTTACATATTCCGTGCCCCGATCAGATCGAAAAGTCTTTGGTACTTTGCCGAATTTCGTTTTCATAAATTGGATGTAGCTTTTAATTTGGTTCGGGACTTCCGATTTAAAACTTAATAGGGCTATGATTGTATATCTACTGTAATCATCAATTAGTGTTAGAATGTAACGCTTCTTTCCAGGGGTCATTGTAGGCATTGGCCCACATAGATCTGTATGGATGAGTTCCAAAATTGACCGGGATTGACTATACGATTTCTTAGGAAACGGTTGCCGAGTCATTTTTCCTTTAATGCACGTTTCACAAATTTCTCTTAAACCACAATCTTTTATTTGAATTCCCTCAATAAGTTTCTTGGTTAACATGTCTTTAATTGAATCATAATTTCTATGCCCTAACCTTCTATGCCACATATGTTGGCAATTTTCATTATGTACGCTGATAACTGATGATGCCTTATGTATGTTCCTTGATTTATACAGGCTACCACATAATTCAGCAATTGCCACTGTTCTTCCTTTGTTAATTATATGACATACATTCTTAAAAAAATTAACCTTAAAATCTCCTTCTGCTAACTTCTTGACAGAAATTAAGCTTTCTTCTAGAGCAGGAATATACAATACATTCCTCATGTTAACTATTTGAGTGCTTCCTTCTACGGTTTCACATATAATATCACCTTCCCCTATTCCTAGGGCGTTTACAAGAATACCGTTTGCTAACCTCACTTTCTCATTTTGACATGAGTTGAGTACTTTAAAGAAATCTTTATGATTGCACATGTGACTAGTCGCCCCTGAGTCGATATACCATCCCTTTTCTTTCTGTGAATAACTATCCTTGACTTGAAAACAAAGTCTACTTTCATTTGCATCCTCTGTTACAGCTTGACTAACTTTTGGATTGTTGTCTTTCTTTTCTTTCCAGCTTTTATATTTAATACAATCCTTTTTCATGTGTCCTTTCTTACTACAAAAGTAACATGTGATCATACCTGGGGCGATCCTTTTTGTGTTCTTCACCCCTGAGGTCTTCTCGTGCCTTGCCTTGAGTGCAGCATCGTCATGTTCAGAGATATTTATTCTGGAATTTTGACGTCTTTCGGCCTCACCAATCAACTTTCCTTTAACCAGCTCTAGTGTTAGTTCATCCTGTGCTCTTGTCTCCAATGCGGTGATCAGGGTGTTGAAAGACTCTGGAAGACTACCCAATAGCATAGCGATTACTAACTTATCCTTTAATATTTCCCCTAACGCAGCGAGCTGGTCCACAATATTTAACATTTCATTTATGTGTTTGGACATGTCTCCATCTTCTGAAAGTTTTGAGTTACAAATTTTCTTATATAAATAAACTTGGTTACTTAGAGATGCCTTCTGGTGATATTTCTTTAGTGCTTCCCACGCTTCCTTGGCACTGGAGGTGTCCTTTATATGCCTTAACTGATCATCCTCCACCAATAATCCCATCGTTGCTCTTGCTTGCCCGTCTGCCTTGATCCATTTTTCGTCCGGATTTACGGGGGTTTCCTTTTGGACCGTATACCATAGGTCTTCCCTAATTAGCAACAACTCCACCTTACATTTCCAGATTGGAAAATTTGAGTTATTTAATTTAACGATAGAAAATCGTGTCGAGTCTGCCATTGTTCCTTTTTCTACGCCACGTGGCCTGGGCCCATAACCTATTAGATTATCCTTTTTGTTGGTAGAAATATGGCCGGACTTGTTTTCGATAATCGTTTATTACAACTCCTTTTTGTAGAAATGATCTTGGTTATATAATAGTACAAAACTTCGGAAGAACCGACCTTATGGGGAAGCGTTGCTAAATTTCTCTCCAGCATACACGTCCTTCTTTGCAACGATACAGAACGGAAGTGACGCGTGAAAAATAGAAAGCTTGAAGCATTAAAACAAAAATAATTAGAGCACAAGAATCGATCGTAGATCCTTACTGAGCCACCTATGGGTGCGCGGGAAAAGCTTCACGCATGAATTTTTACTCCTTTTTATCCAACACAGAAGCAACAGTTTTGTCAAAGCAGTCTGTCTGTGAACGTGGTTGAGCGATTCAAAATATTCTTTTGCAGTGTTAAAATTTAGTTTAGTATTAATTATAATACTATAAGTTATTTAGTCCAGTTTAGTATAAGTTATAATATTATAGTACCAGTGATAAGTTATAGTGTTAAGGTGTATATAGTGCTAAAAAATAGTGTTAAAGTATTTATAGTAACAGTTTCCTTAAAAGTAAATTAAATATAATATAAATATTATGGAATCACACAAGAAGGGACAAACAATCCATAGCGAGACTCGAAACATCGTGAATAGAATTATTAAAAAATGTGATGAAGAAGCTGAAAAGGGTCAACTTGTTCATATGCTAAGGCAATCCACTAAGCGTGCGGCCGATTACACTGGTATGTCAGTAAGTACGATTAAAATAATTCGGTATGAAAATTCCCAATTATTATCTAGAACAGAGAAATTATCATCGCCAGGGAAGAAACGTCCGCGAAACACTGAAAAAGTGTTTCATTGCTCTGAGGAGGATAGAATAATCATAAGAAACATAATTTATGAATTTTACACAGAAAACAAAGTTGTTCCGACTGCTGGAAAACTGCTAGGTGCAATAAGGGAGAAAATAAATTTTCCGTGGAAAATAGATATGCTTTATAAGTTACTTAAAAGTATGGGATTCAAATATACAAAGAGCAACAGCATCAGAAAAATTTTAATCGAGAAGCCTAATATTGTTAAGTGGAGAGCAATGTACTTAAAAGCTATAAAATCATATAGAACACAGAATAGAAATCTTATTTACATGGACGAAACGTGGATCGACAATAGTTTGTGTTTCGGCAAATATTGGCAGATCGATGACATGTTAGGAGTATTAAAAAAATGATAGTTCTTCCCACCGCCTAATAGTTGTGCATGCCGGTGGAAAAGAGGGATTTGTAAATGGTGCGGAACTTATATTCAAAGCGGGATTGAAAACTAGCGACTATCACGGGCAAATGAATGCTGTCAATTTTGAGAAGTGGATTAGAGAAAAATTATTACCGAATATTCCACCAAAGTCGGTTATAGTGATGGACAATGCTCCGTACCATAGCACACAATTAAATAAACCACCGACAAAATCCAGTAAAAAAATAATATTAATAGAATGGCTAAGAGAAAATAAAATTGCATGTACAGAAAAAATGAGGAAGTTTGAATTATTAGACCTTGTCGAACAACACAAAAAATCAGAGAAAGAATATAAAATGGACGAATTGATAAAAGAACACGGACATAATGTGCTAAGACTACCACCATATATGTGTGAATTTAATCCTATCGAATTAGCTTGGGCGCAAGTCAAACGAAAGATTCGAGAACGAAATATTAGCTCAAATATTTCAAACACCGATTTAGAAGCATTTACACGACAAGCTATAGGCGACGTGACACCAGACCAGTGGAAAAATTTGTGTACACACGTTGAAAAAATTGAAGAACAATATTGGACGAGGGATAATTTATTAGAAAACCTGATGGAAGATTCAGCATTGGAAACTGAAAGTACCGAGACTGACGAATCCGACGAATCCGACGAGTCCGACGATAGCACCTTCTCAGAAAATTTATAGGGTAAGAAAACATGAAAATTATAATTATGTACAGTTTGTTCTGATATAAATGAGTCTAAATATGACCCTCGTCGAACTATTCTTAATAGTGTGATATTCGAATTAATTCTTTTAATGGAGATGCTATTTAAAACCTCTCTACGAACCAGTGGTAATACTTTTCTGAACATGTGAAAAATAAGGAAATTTATAGGTACATTATAAGTACCTATAGTGGTTAACACTATGAGACGTCTACGCTATTGCTTTTCGTCGGGTCCGTGAATATAGCTCTATTTCTCTCGAACTCGGTGTGTTTCGCTCGCTCTCTTCGTCGCACGATGCTACGGATCGATTCGGCGATGGTCAGTGATGCCAGAATCGTGGGACGCGGGACTGAACGCTTACCCCCACTATGACCTACCGTCGTCCCCCACTTTCTTCCCCTCGCACAGCACACAAGCATATCCCTACCCCTGTTCGTGTGCTCGGCAGCCCAACAGGCAACTCACACGGACAGGAGTAAAAATATGCTTGTGTGCAGTGTGGTGCGAAGAAAGTGGGGGACGCCAGTAGGTCGTAGTGGGGGTAAGCGTTTGGTCCCGCGTCCCACGATTCTGGCATCACTGGCGATGGTGTCGCGTCTAGAGCTGTTGTTTTCGCCCGGGTACCCGAGTACCCGGGTACCCGGGTACCCGTGAGACACCCGGGTAGACAAAATTACCCGGGTACCCGTGAGATACCCGGGTAGACAAAAATTACCCGACTACCCGGATACCCGTGAGACACCCGAGTAATTCTGATTTGACAGCCGATCGTCTTTTAACTTTCGATCATTTTCGGCTAACATCACTAATGAACGGAATAAACTTCAAGCAATTAAATGTGATATTGTCTGCGCGTTATGATTATGTAGGGCGCCTTTTATCGATGGTCACAGATATCGAGGACGCTGTATCAAGCTCCTGTTCAATTTTCTTCCGTTTCTCTCCATATAACAATTCCAAGTTTGCAAACGTTTGAAAAGAGTTTTGGGGCACAGGCATCGATAATCGGCATTCACCACGGTCATAAAATCTTTAAAATCCGCACTATTGCTAAATGAAATAGACAGTATGTTTGCCGGAACCACCCTTGTCAGTGCTTAAGTTATCTCCTCCTCTCATTTCGCCGAAAATGAGCTCCTCTATACCTTATTGGGTACACAATCACTATTATCACCTCTCATAGATTAATCTCGACAGTTTAATCTGGCACAGGTCATAAACCACATAATTCTTATTTTCGGAGTTTGGGCAGCGTTAAATGCGTTAACACGAAATTACCCAGCTTTTACGGTGAGCCATAATCAAATAAATTAATCTATAAATAATTGTCAGTACTTATTAACTGAAAAACTAATTACTCTATATTCAATACATAAACGATTAACAAGATACAAACCAGAAATATGATTACACCACTGCAAATAGTACAAAGGTTATTATTAAAGTAACAATAATTCCTGTTCACTGACTAACTAAATTAACTAATATCAATTATATATAGTAACGCAATTAACGAGAATAATAAAAATAAACATACAACAAAACAAACAATAGGAACAATTTAACTTAATTGGAAGTTTGGAAATCTTGGAACGGAATTTCTGGATGGTCCGATTCGCCCCAAGTTTCGGGGCAAATCGGACATTTCTCACTTTTTCGTTTTTTCTTTATAAATGAAAGATTTTATGTTTAGTTTCAATTTTTATATATATATATTTTATATATTAATGTTGTGTTCAGGATCGTAAATAATTCAAACTCACTTGGTTTAATATTGCTGAACGAAAATAATCTCTTTTATTGTACGACTTGTTACCATCACCGCATGGCTTACTCTGCTCCCTCTTCAGAGAGAGCAGTTACTCAGTGCCTCCAATAGGACCCACGAGTGCCACCTGTTCCGAAACAGCGCGAAATTCAAACTCCTCAACACTCCCACTAATTGAGCGAAAAAAAAAAAAAATTATCATACATTTTGATGTAGGAACGCAACATAAATATTACATTAGTCTTACATGATACTCTCATCTTGCTATTTCCTAACCAGTTATAATACAAGAGATGTAATGTTAATTAGAGTAGGCTTTTATTATACCTAATTCGTTACGCAGTGTTTCGAACTGACTACAAGGAATCGCTTTGGTTAGTACGTCTGCTAACTGTCGTTTGCTTGGCACGTAATGTACATCTATGTCGCCATTGGCCAATTTTTCGCGTGTATAGTGATAACGTATGTCCACGTGCTTCGTTCTTTTATGGAACTCTGGATTATGTATTAATTTGATGGCGCTTTGACTGTCCATGAAGATTGGTGTTGGTCCCCTCATGGGCTCCCCCACATCGCACAACAGTTGACGTATCCACATAGCTTCTCGTGTTGCGCATGACGCCGCGATATATTCCGCCTCCGTAGTCGATAGGGAAACTGTTGACTGGCGTTGACTATTCCAAGTCACAGGTCCGTTGCTTAATTTAAAGGTGTAACCACTCGTAGATCTCCTCGTGTCGATATCATTTGCGAAGTCTGAATCCGAGAATCCTTGTATCACCTCTGATCTCGTAGTTTTTGTGTATAGTATCCCATGTTCACGTGTATTTTTCAGGTATCTGATTATCCTCTTGACGGCGTTCCAGTGGGAATGTCCATGCTTGTCCAGATATCTGCTGACGACTCCCACTGCAAAAGCAATATCCGGTCTGGTAACTATTGCCGCAAACATCAGGCTGCCGACTGCTTCTCTGTAAGGCACCTGTGCTTCGTTTTCCATCACTGAAGTTAAATGCGCATAAGTGTCGAATGGAGTAGAAACTCCCACTGCATCCTCCATGCCGAATTTTTTAATAACGCGACCAATATAATCCTCTTGGTGTATAAATATTGATCCTTCATCTATATTATGCGTGATTTCCATCCCTACAAAATTACGCACATTGTTGCAGCTCGTGATTTCAAAAGTTGCCTTGAGTTGTGAGATTATTGATTGCAGTTCCCTCTCATCGATCCCCATCAGTAGTCCATCGTCGACGTATAAAGCGAGAAGAACCTTTGATGCATCAGAGTGTCTGTAGTATACGCATTTATCGGCATTACTTTGTTGGAACTTGATGGATTTTAGGAAACTGTCAATTCGCTCATTCCACTGTCGGGACGCCTGCTTAAGACCATATAGTGCTTTTTCCAGTTTGCATACCGTACCTTCTTTAAATTTCATACCTTCCGGTGGGAACATATATACATCGTCCACAAGATCACCATTTAAGAATGCCGTCTTGACGTCAAATTGAATTAGCTTGTAATTTCGTTGAACGGCTAGAGCTAATAGAATTCTTATGGAATCGTATCTAACAGTCGGTGAGAAAGTGTCGTGATAGTCAATACCTTTTCTCTGTGCATATCCTTTAGCACACAGCCGTGCTTTGAAACGGGGAATACTTCCGCCATTGGTACCTGGCTTCACACTGAAGACCCATTTTGAATCAATGGCATTTTTGCCTTTTGGGAGAGAGGTTACATGCCATATTCTGTTTGCTTTTAGTGCTTCTATTTCTTCTCTTATCGCTTTACGCCACTTTTCCTTTTCTGCACTATTCATTGCTTCCTCAAAGGTTTGTGGAATGCGAATATCGACAGCATGCGCCTCATAACGTTCTGGCCTCCTTATATTGTCTCGATCACGCAGCTTATATCCCTCTGAACTTGTGTCCTTGTCATTGTTGATTGTATTCGGATTTTCTGTGTTCCCTACCTCTCTATTTTCTTGACTTTCTTGTTCTTCACTCGCTGATTCATTTACATATACATCAGGAAGTATTGCTGGAATATTTACTCTCGCTTCATGTACCGTTGCGTCTTCATCGAACGTGACATTACGTGAAATCTTGATTTTCTTAGTGTCTGTGTTAAACAAACGGTAATTCGTCGAATTGCCGTCATACCCTACTAATATTAGTTTCTCGCTCTTTGGGGAGAGCTTGTTTCTCATTTCTTTTGGCACATGCATGAACGCGTTACACCCAAAGGTTTTTATATGATTTAATACCGCGGATTTTTCGGTCCACATTTCAAACGGTGTCGAATTTGGTGCCTGACTTGTCGAGGTTCTGTTCAAGATGTAAACAGCCGTGTTCACGGCTTCAGCCCACAAATATAACGGGACATCCTTTGCATAAAGCATTGAGCGCGCGCTCTCTACGATTGTTCTCATATCTCGCTCCGCTCTCCCGTTTTGCTCGGGAGTATAGGGAGCAGTTGTTTCTAATTCTATTCCCTTTTGGGAAAGAAAAACCTTAAACTGGTTATTACAGTATTCACGTCCATTGTCGACATGCAAGATCTTCACTGAATTTCCCAGCTTATTTTTCGATAGTCTACAAAATTCTTTGAAGCATTCTAAAGTTTCATCTTTATGTTTGATGAAGAACACTACCCTATACCCCGATAAATCATCTTTGAACAGAACAAAATATCTAGCACCTTGGACAGAAGGTACAGACATCGGTCCGCAGAGATCGCTGTGTATATACTCGCCAAGTTTAGCTTTAATTCGCTTTGCGGGGACAAAAGATAGCTTATGCTGCTTGCCATACATACATGCTTCACAAAAGAAATTTTCTGTATCTGACAACTCTACGCCTTTAATTAGGTTCTTGGACACCATCTCTTTAATACATTTTACATTTATATGACCTAATCTTTCGTGCCATTTTCGTAAACTATCTCTTGTCACCACATTTGCTTCTTGTGTCAATACTGTTTTGAACTCCATGTGATATAGATTATTTTCCTTACGTGTAGCAGTCGCAACTGGTATCTTATTGTTGTAGACAATAGCATTAATACCTTCTTTTACAATTTTCATTCCCTTTTTTGCGATTATACCTTCTGAGAATAGATTTTTGTTTAAGTTAGGAACATATAAGACTTCAGTAATTATCGAATCATACCATTCGCCATTTATCAATTTCTTAATTTTTACATCACCTTTTCCTTTTACCGATAATTCCTGTCCGTTTCCTAAAACTACAATTGCATTGTTATTCGGTTCCTGAAAAACAGCAAAGAAGTCACGACGATGAGTCATATGTGACGTTGCGCCACTGTCGAAAATCCAGACTTCATTGTCTAAATTCATCAATGAGTTACTTTCTGATGCACTAAAAGCGGAATAATTTCCCTCGTGCGTGTCCCGCTGGTTTTCAGGTGTAACCTTTCTTTCTCCGCGACATTCCCTAGCGAAATGACCTTTCTTCTGACATTTGTAACAAGTTATCTTTGACTTGTCGAATTTCGGACGCGGTTCTTGCTCTTCGCGATTAGCCATCTTGTTTACATGTGACGACGTTACAAGGGCTTTCTCATCCTCGTCGTGCGCGGTCAAACCGTTCTCTTCGTCTATTAAACGCGACATAAGATTTCGAATTGTTTGCTTCGTCTCATCTTGCGACAACCATGCTTGCCGAAAGCTTCTAAATTTCGGCGGCAAGCTTCCGAGTATTTTGGTTATGATTGCAATATCGCTTACCGTTTCGCCTGTGTCTTTTAGCTGCTGCGCAAGATTCTCGATCTTCGCAATATGCTGTGCAATTGAATCCTTCGAGTCCATTCTGTATCCCGAAAACCTTTCGTGCGCCAACATCTTATTAGTTTCGGTCTTTTGTTCGTAAATTGCATCCAGTCTATCTAGAATTTCCTTGGATGATTGGCAGTTTTCTATGAGTGTTACCTGCGAATAATCCATTGCAGAGGTTAACAAAAACATGGCGCACGCATCATCCTTTGTCCACTTTCTGCCTGTTGCGACTTCCGCTGCCGTCGGTACTTGCGACGTCTCCGGCTTTATTTCTATGCCCTTTGCAATTTCAAAAAGGCCCCTTGCACGTAGTGCACAGCATAGCTGGAATTTCCATTGATGGTAATTTTTTCCATCGAACTTAGTAATTGATGATGCGTCAATTTTGCTTTCCGACATATTTTTCTTCACTGCCCTTTACGTGAATACGTGTAACGACACAATTGTACTCGTACAAAGGAAAAGACAAGGTTATGTCTGACACGTGGTCTCTGCTCACTGTATTAACTGAATCTGTCTCCGCGTTACTTCACGTATACTGGAAACTTTTACGCACCAGAAAGGATCTGGGCCCATAACCTGTTGTGTTCAGGATCGTAAATAATTCAAACTCACTTGGTTTAATATTGCTGAACGAAAATAATCTCTTTTATTGTACGACTTGTTACCATCACCGCATGGCTTACTCTGCTCCCTCTTCAGAGAGAGCAGTTACTCAGTGCCTCCAATAGGACCCACGAGTGCCACCTGTTCCGAAACAGCGCGAAATTCAAACTCCTCAACAAAATTGAAGCCAAGGGTGTACTGGTTACGAATATATAATAAAATATTAGTTTTTTTTAATGATTAACTATTGTCTTTTTACCACCAAACAAAGTCAGCCAGCCGCTGACTTGCGGCCCGCCTGAACATTTATGTACATCTTTTGAACTGTAAAAGATATCAGAATGAATTTTTTGCCACAAAATAGGATAAACTTATCCCTTTCTAAATTTGTATAAATATAATTTGCGTGTGAGCAACTATTCAATGCATGTATTTAGTAATGAAACATAAAAAGTTTGTAAAACTCATATCAAACAAATACACGTGTTGTTTTACTTATTTCGGAAATAAATTTTTTCATCTTAAATATCATAAAAGTTGGCGGTCTCCTTCACGGGAAGCCGCTAAACAGATCTAGCCCCGACAAACTCCGATTAACGATGCGAACGAAAACCCAGAACGAGTGCATTTTCCTAGGATTTTCCGAGTTCTGCCATCGACTGACGGAGTTGGTTGGGATTAGATAAGACTGATTCCTCTCCTCTTAAGTTAATAGGGGCAGGCACTGTAATAGGGCAAACTACCCTATTGTAGGTGCAAAGAACGTCGACATTTTATGTATCAGAGTCATAATTTCATAACCATAATGCGCAGACAATATCACATTTAATTGCTTGAAGTTTATTCCGTTCATTAGTGATGTTAACCGAAAATGATCGAAAGTCAAAAGACGATCGGCTGTCAAATCAGAATTACTCGGGTATCTCACGGGTATCCGGGTAGTCGGGTAATTTTTGTCTACCCGGGTATCTCACGGGTACCCGGGTATTTGACGGGTACCCGGGTACCCGCCGGGTACCCGAGTACCCGACGGGTCGGGTAGTAACAGCTCTAGTCGCGTCGGCCAATAGCGACAATACGTGTGCCATAACTCTACGATATTGCTATAGAACGCGGGCCTATGGGGATAAGCTATTCGGACCCTAGAGTTTCTCGGGGTTCATCTTTCCACCGGAGCACAGTAGGGTGCGAGTAGTAAACCGATCATGAAAGCGGAGCGCGCGGCTCGATTACCTGGGCCGAGAAATTCCCAATATTCACATCGATGTATTCCGTGCGAGAGAAGGTGGGCCTTAGGAAGGAGATATTGCTGTGAAGAGAGCCTCTTCAGAACAGTGGCCGTTTGGGAGGGATGCAGGGCAGATTGGTTAGATTAGGGCCAATCGGACTTCAATCCACTGTCTCTCGCACGAAATACGTCGACGCGTGCTTTTGTTCTGAAATTCGAGCGCGTGTTTATACTCGAGAGATAAGGGATCCGTCTTTAATTGGAAGGTAGGACGAAGCAGGCCGGACTACGTGCAGTCAGCGAACTACTATTAGCGGGCCAAAAGAAGACCCTTAGGAGGCGGGCTCGGGCGATGCAGTCCACCGATGTCACGATTGGTCGATTCACCTATTTGAACACATTTCTAAAGACAGGGCACACGTATTTTGGTTATTGGCTGAAGTAGGCACATACATTATCGCACCGCGCGACGAAGAGAGCGAACAAAACACATCGAGATCGAGTGGGATAAAGCGATCTGACCGACGAACGTCAAAGCAATAGCGTAGGCATCTTTAACGGTTAACCATTAATATATAATAACATACAAATTTCCTCATTTTTCACAATATGTTCACGAAAGTATTATCCTGATACTAACCCAATGATAATACTTTCTGAACATATTGTGAAAAATAAGGAAATTTTTAAGTTATTAAATATTAATAGTTAACCGTCAAAGATGCCTACGCTATTGCTTTGACGTTCGTCGGTCAGATCGCTTTATCCCACTCGATCTCGATGTGTTTTGTTCGCTCTCTTCGTCGCGCGGTGCGATAATGTATGTGCCTACTTCAGCCAATAACCAAAATACGTGTGCCCTGTCTTTAGAAATGTGTTCAAATAGGTGAATCGACCAATCGTGACATCGGTGGACTGCATCGCCCGAGCCCGCCTCCTAGGGATCTTCTTTTGGCCCGCTAATAGTACATGCTCTCTTTCTTCCTGTGTCTCTTCGCGAGCCGTATTGATGTTAAATAATACTTTTTAATTGCTAGTTCCCAAAAATGAATCAGGCTGTTCGGCCAGAGCATTTCGCTAGGGTCGCGGTAGACAACGGTTTCCTACAGTTTTGGGTAATTTATGGTTTAGTTGGTTCCGCCTCGTAGCAGACGTGAACTCAGGGTATCGGAAAAGGGAAACAGGAAACAGGATTTTCTTCTTTATAGCAACTCGAAGACTTTCTGTTTCTCTTCTCATCGGACCCTTTCGAACCAAAACACGTGGTGTCTACTGCCTACCTCGAAGCAATGGGCACATTGGCAGTAAAAGGACGGAACACGGACCTTTGTAAAGGTGGGATCTCCTAGCTGCGAGAGGTCGCTGCGACTTGTCCCTAGGCTGAATCTCCTTGCCTGCGACAGGGTGCTGGCTACAGGGTAAGCCTGGAGCCACTGGACTCAAAGAGATGCCGCCTGGCACCCCGTGGCCGAGGTGAACCCTCGGTCGCGAGGAAAAGCCCCCGCAGTGCCTCCCCGAATTTTAGGGCTTTCGATCCCCGAAGGGGTCCGAGAGCCTATTAATAAATGAGAAATCTTCGACTTTCTCATTTCTCATCAGATCTTTGCGAAAAGGACGCCAATTGATTGCTTATGTTTCGCCGATGAAACTGACACCAAGAATGACGTACAGTGGACGCTCGATAATGTGCCGCAATCGGGGCTCTAGAGGCGGTGTTTTCTCAGAAGCGGCATATTAGCGAGAGCCAATGTAACGCGCGCTCTCCCCATAACTCTCCTGTTTTCTTTTCCGTGATGGCTGCCCCCTACCAGAATACTCTTAAGGTGCGTCACACTGATGTGAGAAAAAGAAAAAAACACATTCACGTATATGTATTGCTTGCGACTTGCTTGCGAACTCCAGTGTGGAGGCACCATTAAGGGTTAACATTCATTGGCTCGCTGAGCGTAAGAGAAAGGGAGGTGCACACACGCGTGCGAGTAATGCGTGTGAGCTGGGGCGTTCCTAACGGCACTTTAAACAGCGGCATATTATCCAGCGTCCACTGTAATTCGGACCATAATTGAGGAAATTTCATGAAAAATAAATTTCCATAATTGCAAGCTAATTTCGTTAATAATAGTCCGATTTACACGAAGTTTGGTATGATTTTCATCGGAAAAAGATAAGAAATCCATTGGTGTCACTTCCATATCAATACGATAAACAATAAAGAATTAGTTTTTTCTAAAACAGGTATGAATCCTCGGCCGACCGCAGCGATTCGAGGTCGGCGCCCCGCAGTCAAGGAGTGAAAATGTGAAATATCCATTTCAGCTTATTAAGAAATTCTTTATTCTTTGTCGTATCGATATGGAAGCGGTACCAATGGATTCCTTGTGTTTTTCTGATGAAAATCATACCAAATATCATGCAAATCGAACTACTTTGACATAGGGAATACAAATTGTATTACCTGGCCCAGCCATTTTATTGCTCTCGGCATTCAACGGGAGGTCTAACTGAGACCGAAGGCCCTGACTCGCACCGAGGAAGCAAAACTGTGGGGTAGTAGGTCTTTCCCGATGATCAGGGGAAAAAAGCATATTAATAATCCAGGGACCACTGTAATTCCTCTACGTTCGGCAGGCAATAAACCGTGTTTCGCTACAGTTTCCCGGCCCGGGTAAACGAGCCGCGCGCTCCCCTTTTATGACAGGATTACCACTCGTACCTCATTTACTGTAATGATGTTTGAAAACAATGTCGACTGCTTTCGTACCCGTAGTAATCAAAAAGTTTAGCTACGCCAGGATTGACCGTACGGTGCCGCGAGCCGGTTGTGGACAACGGTACGTGCCGGTCCCAAGTCCTCGTGTAGCGCCCGGTGACAGAGCAATTACCGGATTAACTCAGTGCGAAGAAAGTTTAAACCCCGTGCAAAAATCGGCACGGTGTCGATTGTCCCTGATCGACATCAGGTACACAAATGCTTCCCGACGAACGCTTCGAAAACAAGCAATTGCCTACCGTAAACGAATGAAGAAATTTCGCTTCTAAAAATTCTAAATTACCGGCTGTAAAAGATAATTGGATTTTTCGCCTCGCTCTGAGCCCAGATTTAAAATTCTGCAGGAAAAATACGTACAAACATAGACACGTGTTTACACATACCTAGATCAGAAGTAGGCGTCATGATATTTTTACCTATTTTAGGTACTCATATTAGTAGTCTACAGGTATCATATAAAAATACGTACTCCCATATCTTTTGAATTCTAACTTCTGTCCTTATTTCTTGGGATTCTGTCCCACTGTGGACAATGGATCGCAGTGCGACTCACAGTCGGACTACGCGTACAAATTCCCAGACATTGGCGAAAATATGAAGTACCTTTTTTTATTGATATAATTATATGAGCATTATCCTTGAGCACTAATGGATACGAAATTATGAAAATATAAACTTTTTAAATCCCGAATTTTTAACAGTAAATACGTTCACTTCTGGAGACGGCTGTAATATGAATGTAAATAATTAGTATTAGAATAATGAAAAAAAAATTTACCATCATACTACACATTGGGGTTGATTGTTAAGAAGTTGTTTATGTGAAAAAACCCAATGATTTTATTTGTTTTCAACTTGTCAAAAAAAATTTGTTTTTGTCGATTTAAAAAAATGTCGAAAATTGTCCAAAAAACATTTTATACCCATATAATCACTAAACATCGTAGTTTTAGAAAATCCAAACACCAGCTGCGTCAACATGCGATCTTGAGCAGAATTAATAAAATTGTGTACGCATGTGGGACGAAATGAGTAAATATGTATCTAGACATTCCTTTTCTTGTATCCGATTCATTATGTCATTATGATATCTTTATGGAAATGAATATAAATATGATATAGTGAACTATAATTCATAAAATAAGGTTATTATTATTAAAGTTAGTTGAACTTTAATAAATAAACGACACAAGCATCGCATCGCTTTCTTATTTTCTTAAAAAGAAATACATTTTTAGAAATAGATTTGGGGAGTCGAAATTATGATCAAACGTAATATTTATATAAATACTATGCATAAATTGAGACAACAAAACACAATTTTCAATATCTGTAGTAATTTCCGTGTCAAATACTGGTTCTATGTACCTAGACCCTCTTGAAGGCTTGCCGGTTTCACTGTCCGTGTCTACATCACATTCTGGTGTGTTCTGCATGTCCATTAATTCTTCTAAATTTTCTTCGTTAACTTCATTATTTAATAACAAAAGTACTTAGGGGAACATTAATTACTTTATATTTTGTCTGCAATGTGTGATCAAATATTTGAAAGCAGAGAATCCGATGAAATTAAGAGATTGTGGAAAATATCCTCATATGTGCGTTTTCTGTTTATTTTTTGACCGGTTATTAGTTCAAGATCAACAAAAAATCACAAAAACAAAATGGTTTATGTGTGTAATATTTATGCCACTTTTGACAAAGATATGATAGGTCACATACAAGAAGTTTGAATGTCCAGCAATTTATACGTTTCGTCCCACTGTCTATTTACCTTCCTTTCTCATATACATTTTTGCAGAAAATAATAGTTCATCTCCTGAAGCCCTTTATATTTGCATCGAAAACCAGATAAAACTATTTTTAAATTTGCTAAATTTTCAAAGTCTCACAACTTTGCTAAAATTCATCCAAAGTTGATGAAACAAAACCATTATAAAGTTTGAACTTTCTACTTTTCGACTCGTTGAATCACATTTATCGAAATGAGTGTCCAGGGGGTAAAATCCGCCCTCAAAGAAGAGTGTGCCAAGCTGCAAAAATTTGATGATGTTTGTCAAAAGCTAGAGAGTGCAAACAATATTTATTGCAATTTTTATGTTCACTGTCGGAAAGTATGATCATTTGCCTTTAAAATAAGTTAAACCTCATCAAAATAGGATGTTTTTTTAACAAAGATACGGCCATGTCCAGAGATGTCTACATTTTGTCCCACTGTGCGACTGGTCGCTGGACTCCTTCGGGACGAGTCTAGCGACCGGTGGTCGCAGTGCCAGCCTGCGACTAGGTATAATGGGAAACAGACCTTCATCGCATTGTGTTGCACCTCGAGTAGCCTAGGCTGGTACTCAAACAGACTCGCGTCAGGCTCCTATGTCTGGCGCATACCCGACGATCGCAGTCGCATGTAGGAGAACAGATGCATGCTTTCCCCATTGCACCAGTACCTGCGACCTGTCGCAGCTAGGAGATCCCACCTTAAAAGAGCACGACAGCCCGTTCGTCGCACTTCTGCCCAGCACATGTGTTTCGAAAATGTGCTGGCTTCTTTCTACCTGAAGCCTCTTGGCCTGATGGGGTTCAACTCATAATGGAACGAGAGAAACTATTTGGGGGTAGAAGAAGTCGCTTGGAAAAAATCTTGTCAGTCAGAAAGCAATCACGTCGCAGAAATGTTCACTGCTCGAGAGTATTACGCGATTTTCTGGGTGTACCCCCCGAACAACGGGGACGCAAGTGCTACAGCGTGAGAATTTGCGCGGGAATACCCACGGCTCCGAACGCTAAGTAAAAATTCATTTCCATCAATTTTTATAACGTAAAAAGAACACGTTCTATGAATAATACATTAAGTGATCAGTGTTAGTAGGCGTTGTTACGTGCGTAACGAATGGCCAGGTCAGGGAAAGTTTTAGTGAAAAAATCCAGATGTGGATCCGAGTGTTGGCCGGGCATTTTAGTAAACAACTGAGGCAGGCCTTCCATGAGCTCGGCGCGCTCATCTGTTGAGGGACTGGGCAGTAACCCTTAGGCACAAGAGCGGTCTTTGAAATCGTGACGCCCAAGGATCTTCAAGGCCTTCGCTGCAATGTCTCTCCGCCGATGCCAATGTCTGGACTTCGTCAGCGATATACTTTGGATCGTGGGAATGTTTAGGCCGGTTTTTCCATCTTGGCCATTCGAGGGTAGGGGGTGAAACCTCTCTACCCAGCTTTTCGAAATAAGAGTTGGCTGGCACGGACGTCAGTTGACTTAGAGATTTCAAGCAAGCAAGTTCACTCGGAGAACATAATTATTTCGTGCTACCGAAGTCCCTATCCCAGTTGTAAATGACTTAAATGTCATGACATGAAAAAGGGACACCATTTTATTAATAAAGAATTATATTAACAGATAACTACTTGTTATAATTCGTAACAGAATTTTGGTGACAGCGGTGGGATTGAAAATCGGTAGTGACGGAAAATTTTGATGTGCTGTGAATTAAAGTTAATCGGTTAACTGTGAACAATTAAAATTAATTAGATTTGTGAGTGATAATTTTTCTTCTTTAAAAAAAAAAATAGAGAAGAGAAAAATGTCTGTGAGTCGTACACCAACCGGGCCACACTTGCGTGTGTCAGGATCATTACCGGAACTCTCGGGTTCACCGAGAACATCACCGGAACCGCCGTCTCTAGAAGAACACCGGAGGCAAATGGAGGAAATGCGACAGTTAATGACGGAACAAATGGCGCAAATGCAGATCCAGCAACAGCAAATTTTGATGCAACAGGAACTATTGGCCCAACAACAACGATTAGGATTTCAACAGTTACAACAAGAACCACATCCAACATCTGTCGAAGATGAGGCAACATCCGTTCCGCCCGTTCATACTGCAAATGTAAGTAGCACGTATTACGTGACTTTGTACAAGGATGCGTTATGCGCAGTTCCAGACTTTGACGGAAAAAACATGGACTTCATATGTTTCGCCGAGGGCTGTAAAGAAGCTCTGAGCATGATTCCTCCACATTATGAAGAAAATTTTGTAAAATCATTGCGAAATAAGTTGAAGTACGTCGGTCAATTATCGGAATGCGGTTCAGTAAGGTGAGCGAATTGGTCGAGCATTTAAGGTCTATTTACGCACCGCATGAGGCGGTATATGAAACGCTGGGAAAATTGTCAAATGTCTTTCAGAAGTCTAATGAGGAAGTAATAACATTTGCTAATAGAGTTCGCGAATTAGGAAAGCGAATATTAGACGCGTTTAAACGGGTATATGGAACAGTTTCACAAACGTTTATTATAAGTACGGATGAAAGCTTGAAGAAATGTTTCCTTCGGGGATTAAAATCTGAAATTTCCGTGCGTATGCTTTCAGTAGACGTGGAATCGTTAAACGGATTAATTACTAAAGCAATTGTGATTGAAAAGGAGAATGAAGCAATTTCACAGATGCGTGGGTTGTCAGTAGGGAAATCGGAAAAACGTGTCAATCTTGGTACCGTACATAAAGTTCAATCCGAACAAATTATTTGTCAACTTTGTAAGAAATTCGGGCATGATGCAACTGAATGTAGGTCCTATAAAACCATTCGCGTAAAGAGAAATAACAATAGCAGTTATAATGTATCTTCGCAACCGTCTGGTACACCGGATTATAAACAGATTGTAGATGCTCTATTAAACGCACAACAGCAAATGTCATCTCCACAAGGTAACCGTCAGGAAGATAATAATGGAAATAATAATTGTAGTTACCATAGACATATCGAAAATCGGGATAATAACCAGAATGATGCAAGATTTTGTAGATACTGTAGAAAACCGGGACATAACATTGAGGACTGTAGAAAACTTGCATATAATAATAGCAAGACGAATAATAATTTCTCTTCGGAAAATTCACAGAATGTTTCGGGAAACTTGCGGGGCTCCACGAGGACGAGCGCCCCTCGCGGAAAGTTATCAGAGCGTTCAGCTCATCCGATTGTCGCGGATGTCGTCGAGTCCGAGATAGACGAGTAAACCTTACGCAGACCGGTTATGTACCTGTTGTCCGAATTGATGGTACTGACTTGATTTCTCCCTCAAATTTTATGGTGGATAGTGGATCTGGTCCAAATCTGTTGAAACGTCGCTCGGTGCAGCCTTCCATATCAGTAGATGTAAAGGAAATTCTTCGTCTCACTGGAATTACTCCTCAGCATGTGTTCACAAGAGGACTAGTAGTTTTAGAAATTTTAGGGCAACGTGTACATTTCCATTTAGTAGATAACGATTTTCCTATAGCACAGGAAGGAATTATTGGGTCAGATTTTCTTATGCAGCAAAAAGCTCATATAAATTATGAAAGGAAGTGTTTGGAATGCAATGGAAAATCGTTTCCTTTTGAGACAAGAGAACACATTGTAATTCCAGCGAGATCACGAACACAAGCTTATGTTATAGCAGCAAATCCAGAAATCGGGCAAGGATATGTACCTCATTTAAGGGTGCAAGGGATTGATGGGGTGTACCTTGGTGACGCTTTGGTCACGGTAACTAATGGAAAGGCTTATCTCGATGTATTCAATACAAATAATCGAGATATTGAAATAATTGTACCCAAAGTTAAAATTCAGGAAGTCTTGTACATAAGTGAGGAAAATAAAATTTCTAAATTCAAAATAGCAGAGGAAACTGTTTCTAATTCTCACTTGCCAATTAATCTTGAAAAGGAAAAAGATACTTCGGTATGTACTACGGAAAGGGAAGCCTTATATAAGGAATCAAGAATTTCGACTGTGCAAACTTCTAATTCGTATCCATCGACGGAAAATGATTCTAAATTAACGGTAGAATCGATGACAGCGATTGCAGATGTAGGAACTCAAATTTCGGTAAAGGATAGGATAGATCAAATTCAAAAATTTCATGAGAACCTAAATTTAGAAATAAATTCATTTTGCCGCAAATTAAGAGAAGAGGTTGAAGTAGATCACTTTTCTGAAATAGATAAGACTTGGGAAATCGAAAGACAAAGTGACAAATATCATTGTTTTCCAGTGAGTAAGTCAGGAATTATTGAACGTGCAAATAGGATTGAGAGTTTATTGCGGTTAAATCATTTAAATTCGGAGGAACGGGAAAGTGTAAACCAGTTAATTTGGGAGTATTCTGACTGTTTCCACATACCTGGCGAGTCTTTGGGTTTTACGACAGTGACCGAACATCGGATACCGACAATTGAAAATCGACCCATAAACCGACGACAATACCGGTTTCCCCCTGTGCACAAGGATGAAATTAAACGTCAAGTAAATACGTTGTTAGAAACTGGAATAATAAAACCATCGAAATCTGCTTATAATATCCCTGTCTGCATTGTTCCGAAGAAACCAGATAGTAAGGGCAACAAACTTTGGAGAATGGTTTTAGATTTTCGGGACGTAAATGAAAAAACTATAAGTGATGCCTATCCTATACCCAACATAGTGGAAATTCTTGATCAATTGGGTAGTGCTAAGTATTTTTCAATATTTGATTTGGCGTCGGGTTTCCATCAGATCCGCATGCACCCTGAAGACAGTCATAAGACCGCTTTTACAACACCTCATGGTCATTATGAGTTTGAAAGGATGCCATTCAGTTTAAAAAATGCACCGGCAACCTTTCAAAGGTTAATGGATAGGGTCTTAACAGGTCTGCAGGGTAATGAAATGTTTGTCTATTTAGATGACATTGTCATATATTCGAGTTCTTTACGTGAGCATGAAATCAAGTTTCGTAAATTGATGGAAAGGTTGCGTCAGGCGAATTTAAAATTACAACCGGATAAATGCGAGTTTTTGCGAACAGAAGTTTGTTATTTAGGACATATAATTAGTGCGGATGGTGTTCGACCTGATCCGGCGAAAGTAAATGCAGTAAGGAATTTTCCAATTCCAAGAAATGCAAAAAATGTAAAACAATTTCTTGGATTGGCGGGTTATTATCGTCGATTCATTCAAAATTTTTCCAACATTTCAAAGCCATTAACTAATTTACTAAAAAAGGATGAACCGTTCCGATGGACTGAAAGACAGTGTGAAGCTTTTGAAATTTTACGCGATAAATTATGCGAGGAGCCCGTTTTGCAGTATCCTGATTTCAACCAACCTTTCGTACTGACAACCGATGCTTCGGATTTTGCAATAGGGGGTATCTTGAGTCAAGGTTCGATTGGAAAAGATAAACCAATAGCATATGCATCACGAGTATTAAATAGCGCAGAGTTATATTATCCTACGATACAAAAGGAGTTGTTAGCAATGGTATATTGTGTGCAACATTTTCGGCCATATTTGTATAGTAGAAAATTTACGTTTGTAACTGACCATAAGCCACTCACCTGGCTGCATTCCGTGAAAGACCCAACTTCAAGATTAATGAGGTGGAGGTTAAAACTTGCTGAATATGAGTATGACATCTTATATAAGGCTGGAAACACAAATGTGAATGCAGATGCATTGTCACGGAATCCACCGAAGGAATTCGTACAAGGGACACTATATCCAATTAAGGCTGTGGTTACAGTGGACGCGTTTTCGCGCGAACTGAGCATCGCGCGAACGGCGCGATGTTTTCGTAACTGCATTTCGTCAGAAGAAATGTGACGTCCCACGATTTTTCGCTCGCGGTTATTTCAACTCCCTTTTATAAATCAACCTACAACTCCACTCAAATCTTCCCCAAACCTCAAATCTTGCCCCTTTTCCATGATCACGGCCGCCTTGGCGATGTACCTTAGCGGTCCCCATCTCAAGACGGTCAATCATTAAATCTCCTTCCCTTATTCGCCCAACGCGGCACAAATCCCTCCCACACACCAAATCTAAACAAGTCCCTCGCCCCACAAATATCTTAAATCGAGACCACGTCTCACACCCTCTAAATGACCAAAGCAGTCAAACTCACCGACGTCCCTTTCCTATTAAAACACCCAAAATCCATTCGAGGAGTTGAGCAATTCAAAATCACGTGTATAAAAACACTAGAAGAAAAACTGCGAGTACAAATATAGATCAACCTTTGGTCCCTGCAAAAACCCCAAAAGCTACCGTGACACATGTTTATAATTAGCCCAAGGTGCATACTGCGCACCCCCCTTCATACTGTAAAATATTATATAAGCAGGGCTAAGTCCATACCGCGCGTACACCCCACAACCCCTTGCAAAATCATATAAATACAAGGGCCCACAGACAGAAGTCCTCTCTCAACGAATTACCCTTCGGAGAAAGGAAGTTATCTTTACACGAAAACCATTTAAGGTCTCGTCAAACCAAGTGTTAATTAAAATAAATTCAATCATCATCAACCATCAAGCATTGTAAGAAATTATAATTATCTTTAATACCATTGTACATCACCATCATTATATATTGTGTATTGCTATTCTTGTTACTTTTCTTATTCATATTATTGCTAACGCTCATCGCTTATATTACTGTGAATCATTAATTCTCGTTACTTTATTATATTACTATTGCTAACGTTCATTGCTCATATTGCTAGCGAACGAATCTTTATGCTTTACTCTGTTCTATACTTGGCTTATATACTTGTACCTCATATTCATACTCTTATTTCATTGTAATAACCATTGATATAACCATGATGTGCTAATGACCAACGTGTCACATTTTATCAGTACTTTAACTAAATAAACAGTTTTACTTTCAATCACGTTTCATTGTATCTATCCCTCGGCTACGAAGATCCCGAAATCCAAACAGGCTGCCGGAACAGCTGATTACGGGCAACGACCGCGGAAAGTATCGCGGTATTTACAAACTTACTTTCGTATAGGTTTCGCATGACCGTATGACTAGTCGAATTTCACAGAGTTATTACGTGTATCTTTTATCGTAAAGCAACGGTAAATCCTATTACCGCGACAAACCAAAACAAGTGCTCTAGCGGGTGTTTCCCAGCGTGTATTCGCTTATTAAACCTCCCCTGGTCGATCAGTGTGTTGGATTTAACATTCACGCCTAAACTTCCTAATACGATCAGTGTGTTGGATTTAACATTCACGCCTAAACTTCCTAATACGATCAGTGTGTTGGATTTAACATTCACGCCTAAACTTCCTTTTACCATCAGTGTGTTGGATTTAACATTCACGCCTAAACCTCCTTATACGATCAGTGTGTTGGATTTAACATTCACGCCTAAACTTCCTAATACGATCAGTGTGTTGGATTTAACATTCACGCCTAAACTTCCTTTTACCATCAGTGTGTTGGATTTAACATTCACGCCTAAAACTCCTTATACGATTAGTGTGTTGGATTTAACATTCACGCCTGAACCTCCTTATACAATCAATGTGTTGGATTTAACATTCACGCCTAAACCCCTTTTTCCCTCAGTGTGCTGGATTTAAGATTCGCACCTGGGCCCCAATAATTCCCCCATGTCATTGTCCCCTGAGACCTTCACCCGGGACGTGACATAATTTTGGTGACAGCGGTGGGATCTTCGTCAACCGTTGTTAAAAAGAAATTCTTTAATACGGTGCCCACAAGGTCCCTATATTTAGCATTCATGTGCATTGAGCACTCAAATCGGTGGGAACCATCTTACCGAAGCCACAGACTGCAAAGTCTAACGGCTTACTTGAATTCACTGACCTGCGTTTCTGGAGGGATCGCTACCACACAAGACGGAAGCGAAATTTGTCTAAGGTGTTCTAGCGTAGCGCCCGCAGACACCATAGAAATATATTGGACGCATTATTATTACACTTATAGGACTCCTGTTAATTGCCCGCGGTGTAGGGAATCACTATTACCAAACCGCCCCATAAGAGATTGCACCGAGTGCACGGCAAGCTATCTTCTCACGGGTAAAAGTTACCTAAGGTTCGATAACCGCAATTTATAAAAGCCTAGACTTACAATATCAAATTTATAATAAATTCTCAAGTACTAAGTTTCATTAAAACTACTTATGTATATTACACGTTCACAAACGATCATAGTAGGTCAACGACGCCAAAGGTTACAAGGCACCATTGCGTGCATGCAGAGCTTAGTTTGTCTTAGAGGCCGTTTAGCTAGAACTTACAACAGGGAAGATATTTGCTTGCCCTGCTCCTGGTTGTTCCCAGAAAAAGTAGAAAAGGAGCGGCTCCTTCATTATTATGAAACGCCTTCTACGCTTTCCCCTTGCGAATGGTGTGGCAATCTTCTATACCATACTCGCCCCATGCATAGTTGCCCCATATGCGTAGAATTCTATCTCCTTTCTGGAGAAACCTACGACGGATTTGATGAACCAGAAGATCTAGATTTTTAAACTGCGACGTAACCTTAGTAGCCCAAG
The DNA here is from genome assembly GCA_929113495.1 of Andrena minutula. Lineage (NCBI taxonomy): Eukaryota > Metazoa > Arthropoda > Insecta > Hymenoptera > Andrenidae > Andrena > Andrena minutula. The sequence continues at coordinate 44,185,626 of OV815993.1, read as the reverse complement.
GTGGAACGTCTGTTATTTCAGACAGGCAAAGACCTGTCGAGTACTCAACACCAATAATATTTTCCGATTAGCATGTGTGATAAACACCCAAGTATAGACAATTTGTATTATCCAAGCCGTAGATTTCGAGGCGTATTATCTGACTCAAACGCATTGGTTTGTGTTTCTGGGACCGTAGTAACGACCACGGAAGGCGTCAATATTTGTCAAAATTGTTTCAATTTGGATCCGGTAGAGGTGGACGAGATCTATCAAACACACCACTACCGATCAAACGACATACTCCCTGAGTGTCCCCGTTGTAGAGACCATCTACTCAGAGCACGCCCCATTAGCGAATGTGCCGCGTGCACCGAAAAAGATCGCCTCTCCAATAAGAGACAAAACGGTTTTAACGCGCACCAAGGTCTAGAGCACTGCAGGGTTTAAACAAAGGCCGGACGCCTAAACGTAGGGAAATTCCCATAAATTCCGAACACTCCAAACTCTATTCAATTAATCATGTCCGTGTACGGGGACACCAATGAATCTCGCGTAATGGACCAAGGCGCGGACCCTTCCACTAACAGAATTGACACCGCGACCGTCGAATTAATGGACCGGATACAACTATTGCGGGAAAAACAAGCTGAAATCGAACGCTTGCACACGAAATATGTCGTAAATCCGCAACCCAAAACGCGTTCGGACGTAGCCGCCGGTTCAGACGGCCCCGCGTCGGAAGATCTCTCTAGTCAAATACAAGCCATCCGCGAAATAATGGAAAAGCTTCTTGTACCCTCGCCACTAGTAAACAATTTTGGCACCCCCGGTTCCTCGCGATTTGATAGGAAACCAAACTTAAACTATGACCGCGATAACGACCACAGTCCATCGCCCCAAATCCGCTTAAAGGACGCTATAGAGACAGTCCCTAATTTTAACGGAAATAACATACCCGTGGTGCAATTCGCGAGAGCCTGTAATAGGGCTAAGGCTCTGGTTCCCCCGCAAGCCGAACCCCAGTTGGCTAGATTACTACGTAATAAATTACAAGACCATGCTAGCTTGGCCGTTGAGGATCGGGTCTTCGACACCGTGAAAGACTTAATCAAACAACTTAAATTAACCTTCTCCCCTGCAAAAACGGTTGACCATTATCGCGGTGAGCTCGCGAACGTTATGAAAGGAGCCAACGAGCACGTGTTAGAATATATCTCCCGCGTTAAGGACCTCCGCTTCGCAATTTTAGAAGAGGATAGGGAATATTACCGCGATTTCGCGAGGAATCACCCCGAGGATCTAGATCGCCTGACATTGGACTCATTCGTCGATGGACTTCCACCTCATGTAAGGACGAATCTACTGCAACACCAGTTCGAAACGCTCGACGAAGCGTTCAACCTGGCCATACGAGTGGACAAGAAGATGGAAAGGGACCGCATCAGGTTCTCAGAACCGAAGACTCCCAAACTGACGTGCCAACTCTGCAACAAGACCGGTCACGACGCCCGGGTCTGTCGCAGCAACCCAGGCCCGCCAGCTCAACCCTCCGAGAGGCAGCCCACAACCCTTCCTGCGGAATATGGAGATAGAGCATCAAGCCAACTATTCCCATACTGGGACAAGACTCGACCTCCACCCCCCAGGCCTACGGAGCTGCGAATCTGCGGATATTGCAAGAAGCCCGGACACCTGATTTCGGAATGTAGGAAACGTATATATAATTATAACGCAAGGAACCCTGGAACCTTCCAGGAGACGAACTCGGGAAACGCCCCGCCTCCACGGGTACCTATGGACGCGTACCGTGGGACAGGCCAAGCGGGAGCGCGTCCGATAAACGTACAGAGGGAATAGAGGGTAACAAGCATAAAATCGCCACCGCGCGGGTAAATCCGGTTAATGAAGCCCCGTCTGTAATAGTCAACTCCCCAGATTTCGAAGAAGACGCCGAATTAATGATCGACTCCGGATCAGAGGTGAACTTACTAAAGGTTCAGGTCGTAAAGAGAATCCAAGACGTCAACGTAGAGAATAAACTATTACTTAAAGGGATTTCTACGGACCCTGTCCCTACCCTCGGGCAATCAAAATAACTCTTTTGGGCGAAGATGCCACGTTCCACGTAGTCCCAAAAGATTTCCCAATTAGACCACAAGGTATACTAGGAGCCGAATTTCTAACAGGAAGGAATGCCACTATCGACTACCTTAAGAAACAACTACACTTTCACGGAAACTCCATCCCATTCAGTAATAGGGATCAAGTGACGCTACCCGCAAGATCGAGAACAGGTACCTTCGTGTACGTATCGAACTTAAATCTCGAAGAAGGATACTTGCCCCGATTAAATCTGGGCACGGGAATTCACGCTGGTAACGCTCTTGTCCGTAATCAAAACGGCAAGGCATACTTGCAAATGGTAAACTCAAACGAAGAGGACTCCATAATTACGATACCCACTGTTGAGCTGGAGGAATTCGACAGGATAATCCCGGAACCTAAACGAAAACGACAAAGAGAGACAACACCGCCTTCAGGCATCAACCCCATCCCCAACCTAATAAAAATCAAGTCCCTGTTAGCCCTGGACCTATCAATCCATCAACTCGAGGCACCTGCGAAAGTGCACTCACTCCCACCCCCTACGCATCCCACGAAATTTTCTCTTCCCTTAAAATCCCTCACGTCTCTCGCGAAAACGTTTACTACGGAACCATTAGAAATTTCTGAAGAATCTCCTTCAAGGGCGGAACTAGTGTTAAAATCGATCTCCATGGAACACATGAATCCGGAAGAACAGCGCCACGTTCAAGAAATAATAAAGCGAAACCATGACCTCTTCCATCTCCCAGACGAGAAGTTAGGTCATACGAACGCTATTCAACACGGAATCCAAACAACGGACCCGGCACCGGTTAATACGAAGCAATATCGCTTCCCTCAAGTCCACAAGAAAGAAATCACCAAACAAGTACAAAAGATGTTGGAAAGCGAAATTATCAAGCCGTCATTATCGCCCTACAATTCACCCATCTGGATCGTCTCCAAGAAACCAGGACCCAATGGAGAACTCCTGTGGCGGATGGTAATTGATTTCAGGGACGTAAACAAAATAACCGTTCCTGACGCCTATCCACTCCCGAACATCAACGAAATATTGGACCAATTAGGAGGAGCAAAATACTTCTCCGTATTTGACCTCGCTTCAGGATTTCATCAAATACCCATGAAGCCGGAAGACTCACCAAAAACAGCATTCTCTACGCCTCATGGACATTACGAGTTTGTTAGGATGCCATTTGGACTTTGTAATGCACCAGCTACATTCCAACGTCTGATGGACCACACTCTTACGGGACTCCAGGGCACGGAAATGTTCGTGTATTTGGACGACATCGTCCTTTACGCGAGCTCCCTCACTGAACATTTAATAAAATTTAAGAAACTCGCCTACCGTCTCCGCGAAGCGAACCTTAACTGCAACCGTCGAAATGCAAATTTTTACATAAAGAAGTTGCATACTTGGGTCACGTGATCACCGAGGAAGGTGTGAAACCGGATCAACAGAAAATTCAAGCCGTCCGTAACTACCCAGCACCTCGCACACCCAAAGGAATTAAAGAATTCCTTGGATTAACCGGTTATTACCGAAGATTTATCCCAGACTTTTCTAAGGTTGCTCGCCCGTTGACCCAACTTTTGAAGAAAGACACAACATTTAATTGGGGACCGTCCCAGCAAACTGCTTTCGACCACTTAAGGTCAGCCTTGCAAACACAACCTATCCTGCAATATCCGAATTTTGACCTGGAATTCCACGTCACTACTGATGCCTCCGAATACGCCATCGGAGGAATATTAAGTCAGGCTATTGACGAAAAGGAGCTACCAATTGCCTACGCGTCCCGTCTTTTAAACAAAGCGGAAATCAATTACGCGACTATAGAAAAGGAACTCCTAGCCATAGTTTATTGTGTCAGATACTTCCGTCCTTACCTTTATGGAAGGAAATTTATTTTATATACCGACCACCAACCTTTAGTTTGGTTACACAGGGTGAAGGACCTGACGTCGCGCCTCGTTAGGTGGCGCCTAAAATTAGCGGAATACGACTATGAAATTCGATATCAACCGGGAAAAAGCAACAAACTTGCCGACGCCTTATCCCGTAATCCACCTACGGCGGAGACATGCCCCATACGACCACGAGAGGAAGCTGACGATGACTGGGAAGATCTGCCCCCGCCTAAACGAGGCCCAGGGAGGCCTCGGGGCTCCCAAGCGTCCACCTCCACACAAAATTCTACAAGTAAAATTCGCCACAGAACGGCGCCTACGAGGACACAACCACGCCGAAAGGTACGCAAGGACCTGACGTCGATAATAGCGCCACCGGATTCCCCGTCGCTAAATCTACCAGAAACAGGAAATACTACAGAAGAAGAAACCCAGGTAGCAGAAGAAGAACCTGCAGAGGAGCCGTATTCGGTTATTTCGCTTCCGGAATCGCCAGCACCGCCTGAACGAGACGACTCAGATTCCGATGTGGCGTCCAACGCTTCGCACGAATCGACGTCAGACTCGGAATCATCGATAATCGAGACGAACGATCCTCCGGAAACAGCCTACGAAGCAGACCCTGATAGGGACCTCAGGATAACGCCAATAATCACTCGCGACCCGTTGTCCCTACGAAAGGAAACGCTCGTGTTCTTTTTAAGCGCCGATGGGAAAACTTGCGACGATGGAGTGAAACAGCTGCAGGAAATGGGAATTCTGCCAATAACAAACAACCTCACACTGGGCAGAGCTCACGTAACTTTTATCAAGGGACAAATACTCATCGGGTTAGTTATTAAGGAAACGCAAAATACGCCTTTAACCACCGCGACATGGGGCGAAGCCCTTTCTTCCCTTAAAAACGTGATACGTGAACTCATAATATATTCCTTCAGTATAGCTAAAACTACAAATATCGATCAGCTGAGCTGGCAAGAGATTATTACGGATATTCTCGAAGCCATCGACGAAGAGGACATCAGTGTCACAATATGTTTACAAATAGTCCGCATCCCGAAGGATGCGGAACGACGAAACATTATTGTGGAGAATCATGCATCCGCATTAGCCGGCCATAAAGGAGTAACCAAAACATATAACCGTATTCGTCACAACTACTTTTGGAAGGGCATGAAGAAAGCCGTGGAAGACTACGTTCGAAACTGCGAGGACTGCCAACGGAAGAAACTCGTGCGTGTAAAAACCAGACAACCAATGATCCTCACCGATACTCCGGGACACGCCTTCGATAAAGTTGCATTGGATATAGTAGGGCCGTTACCTACTACAAGAACGGGGAATACCTACATCCTAACAATGCAGGATTTACTAACAAAATACTTCGTGTGCGAGCCCCTTAAACAATCCACAGCAATAAAAATCGCGGACGCATTTATAAAACGATTTATTTGTCAATTCGGAGCTCCTAGAGCCATTCTCACTGACCAAGGAGCAAATCTCACCGGTAATTTCATGAAAGCTATCGCGCAAAAATTTAAAATTGAACAATTTCAAACCACAGCCTTTCACCCGCAAACGAACGGCTCTCTAGAACGATCGCACCTCGTGTTAACAGAATATCTAAAGATGTTTATAAGTAGGTACAGCGACTGGGCCAAATGGACTGAAATGGCCGCGTTCTCTTACAATACCAGCGTCCACGAGGGCACTGGTTACACTCCACACGAGTTGGTATTCGGGAAAATAGCCCGGGTACCCAGTCAGAAACGGGTGCCCGAAGATTTTGAAAATGAAACTTACAATCATTATCTTTCCAAATTAAGTACGAGGGTACAAGAACTGCAAACCGCTGCAGCTGAAAAATTAAATCAATCCAAACTCCGTTACAAAAAATATTATGACAGGCATATAAACGAGGAGACCTTCAAACCGGGTGACCCTGTCTTCGTCTTAATAGAACCGCGAAAAGGGAAATTTGGTGACCTCAGTACTCTGGTCCGCATACTATATTAGAAGTAATCCCCTCTCAGAACCTCAAAATATCCTGGAAAGGCAAAACGAAAATTATACATGCCAACAAAGCGCGTCTTGGTCGGATACGCGAGAGGCCCGGTTGACCCCAAGTCACAATAAACAAATATTTTAATCAAAAATTTTTCACTATAGATAGTCGCAATTGCAACACTGATTGCAATCACAAAAAAAAAAACTATGCCACACAGAAGGGCCACCCACCCCGACAAACCCCAGAGCGGGGGTGGGACAAAAAGGAGACTGCAGCATATGCGGTGGATGCGCCGGGAGGCCTTACGGGCGGGAGGAGCCTGTCGTCCCTCCACCCGAAGGTAACCTCCACCACCATCATCAGGGAGGCAGACACACAGACAGAGGTCATCACGATCCCCGACTCCCCCACACCAACACCTATAGACTGGGAGGCACTACAGGAGGCAGCAACCCCGCCACCCCCAAATCGCCCTCCCTCATACGACCGGACAAGTGAGGAAATACTTAACGCCCCACTCCCCTACCAATCCCCTCCCCGACACACCAATACCTCTGCCCCCTCCATCATTCCTCCAAACCCAGGCGTGATCGAGATTTTGGACACGGGGACCGCCACTCGGGTACCTAACCACGAGGAACTGACCCCCGAGTTCCTAAAATGGTTCAATGACCTCTATCAAGGGGGCTATGACCTCACGTATATCCTGGACGATCCCACTTACCAAACCCTTTCCTATTCCTACCCCCCCCCCCCCCCCCCTTAAATTCCTTGTACATAATTCCTCATATTCCACTGTAAATAGCCCCTGTATATACCCCTTTACTCATTCATTCTTTTTTTTTTATTTCTTTAGGCCCTTTTGGCCACACAATTTTGTTTCTTTTTATTTTTCTCTAATAGCCAACACCAATTCCATTTTATTTTATTTTCGTACAAGGCACATTTTTCGTTTACCTCTGCAATGAGCAGAACGAATAACTTCAAAGTCCACCCCGCTCCTTACGGTGAAGAAATGCATGCATTTCTTCATATAAGGGGGGAGGTGTGACGTCCCACGATTTTTCGCTCGCGGTTATTTCAACTCCCTTTTATAAATCAACCTACAACTCCACTCAAATCTTCCCCAAACCTCAAATCTTGCCCCTTTTCCATGACCACGGCTGCCTTGGCGATGTACCTTAGCGGTCCCCATCTCAAGACGGTCAATCATTAAATCTCCTTCCCTTATTCGCCCAACGCGGCACAAATCCCTCCCTCACACCAAATCTAAACAAGTCCCTCGCCCCACAAATATCTTAAATCGAGACCACGTCTCACACCCTCTAAATGACCAAAGCAGTCAAACTCACCGACGTCCCTTTCCTATTAAAACACCCAAAATCCATTCGAGGAGTTGAGCAATTCAAAATCACGTGTATAAAAACACTAGAAGAAAAACTGCGAGTACAAATATAGATCAACCTTTGGTCCCTGCAAAAACCCCAAAAGCTACCGTGACACATGTTTATAATTAGCCCAAGGTGCATACTGCGCACCCCCCTTCATACTGTAAAATATTATATAAGCAGGGCAAAGTCCATACCGCGCGTACACCCCACAACCCCTTGCAAAATCATATAAATACAAGGGCCCACAGACAGAAGTCCTCTCTCAACGAATTACCCTTCGGAGAAAGGAAGTTATCTTTACACGAAAACCATTTAAGGTCTCGTCAAACCAAGTGTTAATTAAAATAAATTCAATCATCATCAACCATCAAGCATTGTAAGAAATTATAATTATCTTTAATACCATTGTACGTCACCATCATTATATATTGTGTATTGCTATTCTTGTTACTTTTCTTATTCATATTATTGCTAACGCTCATCGCTTATATTACTGTGAATCATTAATTCTCGTTACTTTATTATATTACTATTGCTAACGTTCATTGCTCATATTGCTAGCGAACGAATCTTTATGCTTTACTCTGTTCTATACTTGGCTTATATACTTGTACCTCATATTCATACTCTTATTTCATTGTAATAACCATTGATATAACCATGATGTGCTAATGACCAACGTGTCACATTTTATCAGTACTTTAACTAAATAAACAGTTTTACTTTTAATCACGTTTCATTGTATCTATCCCTCGGCTACGAAGATCCCGAAATCCAAACAGGCTGCCGGAACAGCTGATTAAGGGCAACGACCGCGGAAAGTATCGCGGTATTTACAAACTTACTTTCGTATAGGTTTCGCATGACCGTATGACTAGTCGAATTTCACAGAGTTATTACGTGTATCTTTTACCTTTTCACAAAAAGGTACAAAAAGACCGCCAAGTATATAATCCCATCAAAAAGAATCCCATTTAAAAACATTTTCGTAACTTAATATCTCATCAAAAAGAATCCCATTTAAAAACATTGTCGTAAATTAATTTAACTTTACGAAAGTAATGATATACAACAATTGCGCCAATTATCATAATGGCTATTTATACAAAGAAGAAATGTATTAAATAATATTAAGCAGATATATTTTTATACAAATAAATACTTTAATACGAATAAATATTTTATTCAATTCAAAATACTTGGCGCTGCAATCTTAGTATTAATTATTATTAATAATTAATTACGTAATAAATAACTCCCTTACAATCAAAAATACATAATAAACATATACATATACATATTAAAAACGCAGTCAGATTTATTCTACATATATGAAATTCTATTATCCTACGTAGCATATGCACACGCACGCAGAAGAAAGAAAGAAAAAGATTTTAATGCAATTTATACGTATTTATTCAGTTTAGCAACACCAATTCGGAGAGTAGCGCCAAGTATTTTGAATTGAATAAAATATTTATTCGTATTAAAGTATTTATTTGTATAAAAATATATCTGCTTAATATTATTTAATACATTTCTTCTTTGTATAAATAGCCATTATGATAATTGGCGCAATTGTTGTATATCATTACTTTCGTAAAGTTAAATTAATTTACGAAAATGTTTTTAAATGGGATTCTTTTTGATGAGATATTAATTTACGAAAATGTTTTTAAATGGGATTCTTTTTGATGGGATTATATACTTGGCGCTCTTTTTGTACCTTTTTGTGAAAAGGTAATTTTGTGGGGATTTCAAACATTTTGTAGTGTTTACTGATATATTAATTGATTGATTGATGATTGATATGCAGCCCAAATGGCAACATTCTTCTTTCAGCTATTCCATAGCATGGTAATTTTTGTTGGCTTATTTTTATTTATTATCAATTTTTTGTAAGAACAAAATATAAAGATCTTTAGCCCCTTTAGGCCATTGCCTTTTTTTAATTTGCACATCATCAGCTTCAATCCAACTACTAGTCATTTCGTCTTCTTTACATATACTGGTGTAATGGCCATCCTCAATACATGAACCACTATGAAATATAGCATTCATAACTTTATATGATTGTCCAGCTATTAATACTTTGGTTGTGGGAATAGTACATATATTAAATTTGCGTATTGCTTTGACTATTTTATCATCTTGTAATGAAAATAATATTAAACGAATAATAACTATATCTTTCGTCAATATTAATTCATTCTTGTACATAATATCATTTCCTGTACACTGTTCACATGATCCGTTATCTGATTCATACCAATGTAAAAATCTAACGTTTAATAAAACGTTAAGATTATAGCTTCTTTTTTTCAAATTCTGAATAGGGATTGAAACAACTAAATTATCAGAAGTAATTCTTTTTGTATAATCACAAGATTTACATCGAGTAGTAGAAGTTACTTGATGCTCTACCAACTGTCTTATACAATCATATTCTGTGCACAGGGTTATAAGAAAATCGAATACATCTCGTTTTACGTTTACTGAAAAATGTTCTCCTAAACTTTGCCGTACTGTATATGTATTTAAATTGCCCATTCCATTTTCATATCGATGCATTAATATCTTCAAAACATTTGATGATTCATTACAATTAAACAATTGTTTTCTAATGGCACGTAAATGCATTAAACATTGTAATACTGCATTTGCATAACATGAAGCATTATCTGTGTTTTGAAAACCATGTAAAACCCAAGAAACATCTTTTTTTAATAATTTTTGAGTTTGGCAATTTTCTTGGACAGAATCAATTACTTTTGACAATATCCATGGAACATCTTTCACTTTCGAATAGCGTTTTTTTGAAACAGTAATTATGTCTGCGTCTGGTTTGTACTTGGATCTTAGCCGATTATATTCCCTAATAGCTTTTTCGTCAGCTGTTACTGACGAAGGATCAAAATTAATCAAATGCAAACCTTCTGAAGACGTTACTCGTGATAATGCAACATAAGCTTGGCCACAATTAAATATAGAATTGCCTATGTCCATAATAGCACTTTGTAAACTTAATCCTTGACTTTTATGAATTGTGATTCCATAACTCAGACACAATGGAAATTGTTTTCTAATAACAAATGCTCTATCCACTACTTCAAATTTAACGCTTACTCTTTCAATGAAATACTCTAATCCTGATGGTAGAAGGAGCTTGACTTTCTCTACATAATCGGTAGACATATCTTGTACAACTGAAATGACCTTAGCTATGGTACTGTAACGTCCCACGCGGACTCGAACCATTAGTTACCGACCGTCGGTAAAGTAGGATCGATCTATGCTACTTTAATCCAAACTGCGTTACCGCGCACAAGCATTGTACATATTTTTATACGTAAATTACGAACTAAGCAAATATTAAAGAAGCGAATATTACAGAAACATTAGAAATAATTAAATATAAGTATTACCAAAAGCATAAAATAAAATAATATATAATAAGCGAGTAAAATGCGAAACATTGAAAATTAATACACTGCGCATGCGCCAACCCGCCAAAACTCGAGTATAAAAGGAGGCGCACGCAGCACCTGGCGCGCTCATTCGAATACGGATACGTTCCTACGACCAACGAATGCTAGTTCCTGGAGGTAGCTGAGGTACCATCCAGTAGAATTTCAGACCGCCCCGGAAACGGTAGCGACTGGTTCTCAGTGTACAAAGGTACTGTTGCTCCTCTTTGGATCTTTCATTTGAAGGTTGAGAACTTTGTCTTTGCGGAGGTTTCAAGCGTTGCTCCTATTAGTAGGTAGCAGCTTAACCGCTTAGCAAAGGCAAGGTCTACGGAACCCTAGAATACATACTCTGCCATGAATATCGGGAACTGCTCCGGAAACGGTAGCGGCCGCTATGAACAGCAGCAGCATAAATAAAAGAATTCTGTCAAAAGTTTTGGGAACTGCTCCGGAAACGGTAGCGGCCGAGCTTACTACAGAAGCATATTTATATACAATTATTTAACTTTAATAGCATAGAAAAAACCATAAAACCATAAAAAACATAAATCATAGTTATAAGTATTATTATTATTATTATTGTTAGGAATAAGTGTTGTTTAAATAAAGTCATTGTTACGTTTTAAGTTGGATTTTACTCCTTAACTCTACCAACGAACTCCCACTTATCCTATACTCGAGGGGACGCCGCTCTCCTCTCGAGAACCTGCTAGCGTTCAGTCGTCCCCGGGCAACCGGACGTTACAGGTCGGATATTTTTTGGTGACAGCGGTGGGATATCTCGTTGAGAAGGATATTTTCGCTTAGTAAAATCACTCCAAAAGTGAGTATTTTCTCAGAAAATTTTTCCTAACTTTCTATAGAGACTTAAAACTTCACAATGCCTGACACACTTGGAGAAAGAATGAGTAAATTAGCATTCGCTACAGAAACTCCAGAAAATCCAGAAAATCCAGAAATTGTAGAAAATGAAAATATTCCGGGAACTTCAACACCTCAAATTAATACAGCTACGAATGTATATCCGCATCTACCACATATTAGTTTACGCGACACAGCAGACACTGTACCTTCTTTTAATGGTAGAAATATACCATTACATCAATTCATTAAAAGCTGTCGACATGCACGACGCATGGTAAATCCTAACGCGGAATATGGATTAGTTCAACTCATAAAAAACAAGCTTTACGGACAAGCTTCAAGAGTAGTTTTAAGCGGAGAATATAACACAATCAGCGATCTTATCTCAGTACTAAGCTCACGATTCGCTCCATTATATACGTCAATACAATTATACGGCGAACTAGCAAAAATCGCGCAGTTACCAAACGAAACAACGGTAGACTACAGTAGCCGCGTATCTAATCTACTCTTACAAATTAGACATTGTAATACAATAGAAGTACCTGGAAACGAGGCTCAATTTAATATAAATGCGGAACAAAATGCTGTTAAAGCCTTTCTAACGGGTTTAAAGATCGAAATATATAATAGAATACACGACTGCACCTACGCCAATCTTGATCGCGCTATCAATGTTGCCATAAAAGCGGAAGCAGAATACAATGAGTATCAAACAAGAACGAAGATAGCAACAGGAGCAATACAAAATAATCAATGTATAAACTGCCTTGGATACGGCCATGACGTCACCACCTGCAGTAATCAGCAAGTTTCACGCGCCGACTGGCGACAAAAAAACTGTCAACATTGTAAAAAAATAGGCCATACAATACAAGAATGTAGAAATCTTAACAAGAACGATACATTCTGTGACTTCTGTCGACGACCGGGTCATATGACACAAGATTGTAGGACCCGAAGCTACACCAACAGAGCCCCTCAATCGAACGAGTATTGCAACAGCTGCCGAAGACCAGGTCACATGACTCAAGATTGTAGAAGCCAAGCCAACAGAGCCCCTCAATCCAACGAATACTGCAGCAACTGCCGAAGACCAGGTCACACGACGCAAGAATGTAGAAGTCAAAGTTACACGAATGGAACTCCACAAACCAACACATATTGCAATTATTGTCGAAGACCAGGACATACAATTGAAGAATGCAGAAATTGGAGTTATGCAAATATATCCTGTGAATATTGCAAGTTTAGAGGCCACACGATAGAGCAATGCAGAAAAAAGATGTACTTCGATAAAAAAGAAAAAGAAGAAACACAACCCCGTATGGTATGTAGAAAAGCCATACTCAGACTCAAAACGGAGCAAATACGGAAACCACCTAGCATCCTTCTTTTTGATACAGGATTCAACGGAGGACAAGCAACACTAATGATTGATACTGGGTCTGACTTAAATGTAATTAAGAGATGTGCTGTTTCTCCCGACATCCCAATCTTTACGGACACCGTTTTCGACCTTAATGGCATTACAGACGGTCTACTTAGCACCATAGGATACATCAAAATAAGAACCCTAAATACGGAAATCATTATTCACGTCGTAGAAAACCTCCCTATCAAACAGGATGGAATATTAGGAACAGATTTCTTTCAAACCAATGGAGCAACTATCGATTACACAAGATCGGTAATAACCATTGGAATAGAAACTATTCCATTTATCGACCCAGAAATGGTCACAATACCAGCCAGAACGAGAAGTCAAATCTATGTACGAGTCCTTAACACACAGTTTAGTACAGGATATATTCCTAAAATCAATATTCATCCTAATTTACATATAGGAAATGCAGTAGTATCAAATAATAACGGCATGGCATGTCTTTTCGCAATAAATACATCCACAAAAGACATAAAAATTCCTGTACCATCGGTCGAATTAGAACCATTTATAGAAGTACCTATAGAAGGAGAAGAAACAAACAAATACATGAAAACCAATAGAACTCACCAGTTATTACAACTGCTAAGACTAGACCATCTAAATTCAGAGGAACGAGCCAGTGTTGAAGAATTAATAAAGGAACACGCGGATAGATTTTATCTTCCAGGGGAAAAACTAGAAGCAACAAATAAAGTTCACCATAAAATCATAACAGAAAATGACGTTCCTGTTTTTACAAAACAATATCGGTACCCTCAAACATTTAAAGAAGAAGTAAGGAAACAAACAAAGGAATTACTAGAGAAAGGAATAATACAACCTTCATCATCTCCTTATAATTCACCTATATGGATAGTATCCAAGAAAGAAGATTCGGAAGGAGTGAAGAAACGACGGATAGTAATCGACTTCAGGAAATTAAATGAAAAAACGATTGGAGACGCCTATCCTTTACCCAATATAACTGACATATTAGATCAGTTGGGAAGCGCGAAATATTTCTCCGTATTTGATCTCGCATCTGGATTCCACCAAATTCCTATGCATCCGGATGATTGCCATAAAACAGCCTTCTCTACAATATACGGGCACTATGAATTCAATAGAATGCCATTTGGACTTAAAAACGCACCAGCTACCTTCCAAAGACTTATGGACCAAGTTTTAACCGGTCTCCAAGGGATTGAATTATTCGTATATTTAGATGACATTGTCATATATGCCAGCTCGCTTAAAGAACATGCAACTAAATTCAAACGACTAATGAACAGACTAAGAGACGCAGATCTACACCTTCAACCAGACAAATGTGAGTTCCTGAAGAAAGAAGTTTCATATTTAGGACATATAATAGGAGAAGAGGGAGTCAAACCCGATCCAAAGAAAATAATAGCAGTTAAGGAATTTCCAACTCCCACAACGGTCAAAAACGTAAAACAGTTCTTAGGACTGAGTGGATATTACAGAAGATTCATAAAAGATTTTTCAAAAATTGCAAGACCACTTTCCAACCTCACTAAAAAGGACTATCAATTCGAATGGACATATAAGCAACAAAAAGCATTTGAAACTTTAAGGGAAGCTCTTTGCAAGAAACCCATACTACAATTTCCGGATTTCGAAAAAACATTCAACATAACGACAGACGCCTCAGGTATTGCTGTAGGTGCAGTTCTTAGTCAGGAAAAAATAGGGAAAGATTTACCCATAGCTTACGCATCTCGTGTTTTAAACGATGCAGAGACACGATATTCACCAACAGAACGGGAACTTTTAGCAATTATATACGCGGTATTTCACTTTAGACCTTATATTTATGGCAGGAAATTTTTCCTAATCACAGATCATAAACCTTTAGAATGGCTACAAAATCTTTCAAATCCTACATCACGACTAATGCGTTGGAAAATCAAACTTGCGGAATACGATTACAAAATTTTATATAAACCCGGTAAATATAATACAAATGCGGACGCTTTATCTAGAAACCCAATAGCATTACCACTAAACGCGAAACGAGCACACTCAGAAACAAGTTCTCAGGATAACAAAAAACAGAAACAATTTCATCAACCCAACACACGACAGAGAGAAACAACTGCCTCAACCTCAGGAAATCCAGCTCCATATAAACAACTTAGACTTAGTTCATCAGATTCCGATTTCTCATATGATGAAAGTGATTCAAAAGAAACTAAGCGACAAAAATTAAAAAGGAAAATAAAAAGAAACACCTCTTCATCTCAACCAGAAGTTAAAAAACAAAACATAGAAATACATACACCTCCTCAAATCACAGTACCAGTAGAAGTACATGCACCCCCTCAAAACATAGAAATACATACACCACCTCAAATTACAGTACCAGTAGAAGTACATGCACCCCCTCAAAACATAGAAGTACATACACCATCTCAAATCACAGTACCAGTAGAAATACATGCACCCCCTCAAAACGTAGAAGTACATACGACCCCTCAAGAGCCAATACCTCCTCAATATATAAAACAAGACAACCCAAAGAAAAAACCTAACATCAAGACACTTCAAGAGGACTTAATAGAAGAAATAGACGAAACAACTATAGTACCAAAACACAATTACAGAGACCCTCCCAAAATTAGTGCAGAAACAAGCTCAGATAAAAGCACTCACCATGCACCTAAAAAGAAGAAACAGAAATTAAACTCTAGTACAGATACAGCTCCCATAACTCCCATAAAAATAAAAAAAGTACCCATACCTCCTTCACTGTCCCCTTCACCACATTTATCTCTTCCACCATTATCATTCCCAACCACTCCACCTCCACAACATACAACAGGCAGACCAAAAATAGTGTCAAATGTTCCTGTCAAAAAAACAAAACATTGAAATAGAGGACCACTTATGGATGGGAAAAGGATATATCATAACATTTATTGATACAGAGGGTAAAACAATAGGACCAGCAGGAGAAAAATTATATAAAGAAAAAAACATAAAAACTCACAAATTTCCACTCCCATTAGAAGCCGGAGGATTAATAAAAATTAAGGAAGGAAAACATACAATTCTTGGAATCATCACGGTAGACCATCCAACAGAAGAGGACTTATATAATTCACTAAGGATACTTCATACATACTTAATATCTGAAAAAGCCACAAAAATATATATATCAGCAGAAGGAAATAAAATTTCATTAAACAAACTACGGAATTTAATAGACATAATATTCATACAAGAGGATATCCAATTTAATTTTTGCAAGGGTACTCTCTTAACTCCATCCATACAAGACAGGCAGCAGATTATCTTAGAAAATCACCAAACACCTGTAGGAGGACATAAAGGAATTACTAAAACATATCATCGAATAAGAAGTAAATATTATTGGAAGAACATGAAATACGAGATAACACAATTCATTAAAACTTGTTTAGAATGCCAGAAAACTAAATTGGTTAGAGTAAAAAATAAGGAGCCTATGGTATTAACAGATACACCATTAGATGCATTTGACAAAATTTCTATGGACATAGTAGGACCATTACCTTTTACAGATGTAAGAAATAGTTATATACTTACTATCCAAGATAACTTAACTAAATATTCCCTTGCAATACCATTAGTAAACATAACTGCAAAGGACATAGCTAAAGCATTTACAGAACATTTTATCTGCAAATTTGGAAGTCCTAAAGCTATCCTTACTGATCAAGGGCCAAATTTCATGAGTTCCCTTATGAAAAAGTTAGCCAAAACATTCCACATCAAACAATATCGAACATCAGCATACCATCCTCAGTCCAATGGATCACTAGAAAGAAGTCATCACGTTCTTATTGAATATCTACGACACTATGTATCAAAAGAAAAAGAATGGGACCAATGGTTACCTCAAGCAATGTTTTCGTATAATACAAGCACTCACGAAGGCACGAAATTTACGCCCCACGAACTTGTCTACGGTAAAAAAGCACGTCTTCCTTCAAGTATTCCTCCAACAGACAATATCAAAACATATCCGGACTATGTTGATGAATTAATACACAAATTACACCACATTCGACAAATGGCGCGAAATAACTTAGAAGAATCAAAAGTTCGGCAGAAGCATTACTACGACCAGAAGATACAACCTCAAACATACAAAATAGGAGATTGGGTTTGGTTATTAAATCCAAGACGCGAAAAGTTAGGACCAGAATACAGCGGACCCTACCAAATTACTGAGGTTCTAGAGAATAGCAATTTGAAGATAGCAATCACTGTAAAACAAACTCGAGTCATACATATGAACAGAGTGAAAAAAGCCTATCTACCTGAGGGCGCCACTGTAGAGGAATTGCAACCTTGCATCCAGGCGACTATATAAGAAGGAACAGAAGTCGAATCTATTCATTAAAGCGCAAATATTTTCCATACGAGGATATACTGGGAGAAGTTTTTGTCTCAGAGGCCTTACACACAATGCTTTCGCTGCCAGTCCTTCGGGCACTCCTCGGCAAACTGTAATCACCCGCCAAAATGTGTGAAATGTGCGGGTTCGCATCAATCACGTGAGTGTGTTAAGACTATAGAGGTTACCCCTACATGTGCAAATTGCGCCGGACCGCACACGGCAAATTTCTCAAAATGTCCGTCCCTCGAGAGGTTCTTAAAATCTAGGAATAGACGGGTTGTGGCTCCTGTCGTGTTATCACAGAAGGACCTG
Source organism: Andrena minutula (assembly GCA_929113495.1). Lineage (NCBI taxonomy): Eukaryota > Metazoa > Arthropoda > Insecta > Hymenoptera > Andrenidae > Andrena > Andrena minutula. The sequence goes on along the minus strand of OV815993.1, from coordinate 44,167,745 downwards.
AATAACAATGGGCCTCCCACTCATGACAAAGAATTTGTCACGCCTGTTGCTCCTGGTTCCCAGGGGGCCAGATCTACTTATAGGGATGCCCTCCTGGGCGTTCCCGGTGGCCCTGACCGGCTCAGTATGCATGGGGCAGTGCATAGATCCCAAGATGACACGGCTACAGTTCTAGATACGCTTAGTGTTTGTAGAGAGATTGGTAGAGTATGTGACCTAGCTCAGATTCAGGCAGCGGCAAATCGCCTGCTTATTAAGTTGAGGAGCTGTTCAACTAAGGGGCAGCAGCTAGCTGCATTCCTAGAGGTCGCACAGTCTTTGGATTAGATGGCGCCTTTCCCGAAAATTATTTTATGGAACGCGGGCTCGGTAGCCAAAAAGAGGAGCGAGCTTATGGTCGTGTTACAAAAGTATGGCATTCATATAGCTCTTATCACTGAGACATGGCTGTCGGGAGGGGTAGATTTTACAGTCCCGGGTTATAGGGTGGTTAGGGCCGACCGTGCAGGGGGCAGGTGCGATGGAGTGGCTGTCCTGGTTCACTCGACGCTTAAATTCTCGGTTGTGCCTTTCGCTGCGGGGGCTGCGTATGAGGGCGTTTTCATCAGGTTGGCGAGTCCTGTGGTGTATATCGGGGCTATTTATAGTCCTCCGCAGTGCGACTTGAGGGCGCCCGATTGGGATGTCATCACGGGGGTTGGGAGTCCTCTGGTGGTGGGTGGTGACTTCAACGCGAAGCATACTGCCTGGAAAAACTTCACCAATAATGCTTCTGGGGTGTCGCTCTTCAGGCACTCCCTCAGCAATACTTATCGTATAGTGTCGCCGGATGACTTCACATTTCAGGGTGTCCCTGGTAGAAACCCTTCGGTACTGGACATCTTCCTGGTGGACAGTGGGTTGGGGTTCGAATGCAAGATCACGGACGATTTCGGTACAAGTCATAGACCAGTACTGCTAAGTGTTCTGGGTGACGCTATGCACCCCCCGGACTGGGTGCGCACTACTGATTGGGAGGATTATGGGAGGAGGACTGGGGGTCTCAAATTGAGGACTAGATTTGAGTCCGTTGAGGAGTTAGAGGAATTCATCGTGTACCTGAATGCCTTCCTGAGGACTAGTCTCAGGAAGTCGTCCAGTTATATTCCCCCGAAAAATCCGAATCATATTGTCCAGGACTCGCTCCTCCAGGCGTACGTTCAGAGTAGGCGGAGGGCCCGTAAGAGTTGGCAGAGGACAGGGTCGGATTATTTCAGGCAGCTGGCTAAACAGTTTACGTATGAGATAGATGTCCGGTTGAGAAAACTTCGTTGTCAGGTTTGGCGAGACCGATTGCTTGCCCTTGACAAAACAGACCACACTTTCTGGCTGAACTACAAAAGATTAACCAGAGCGCCGATGGTCATTCCCCCGCTGAAAGAGGGGAATGGTTTTCTGCTTGCTGATCTGGATAAGGCTGAGGCCTTCGCTCGTGCGTTCGCGGCGGTCCACGATGGAGTGGCGGGCAGGTCTTCCCCATTCGATGGTCTTGTCAGAAACGGTATCCTTGAAATTGAGGGGTCTCCGGTCGATGGGGGTCTGGCGTCCTCTCCCCCCCTTATTACCTTGGAGGAGGTGGTTACTGCCATTGGACGGCTTAGAAGCAATAAGGCTCCTGGGTGTGATGGGATTACACCAATCATGATAAAGGAGGCCTCGAGGAAGGTTTGGCTACAGATTTATTATATATTTAGATACTCGTTGTCGGTCTCCTACTTTCCTGAGTGCTGGAAGGTTGCAAGGGTCACCCCTGTCCCAAAGCCGGGCAAGCCTAGGGAAAGGGTGGATGGCTACAGGCCTATCAGTCTTTTACCAGTATTGGGGAAGGTGTTTGAGCGTTGTATACATCAACGGCTCCTGGGGTTCTTGGATGAGAATAAGATTATAATTTCCCACCAGTTTGGATTTAGGGCTGGCCACTCAACCATCCACCAGCTGGCTAGAGTTTCCCAGGGTATAGCTCATGAGCTAAATGTCAGGCGTTCGGCTGCAATGGTCTTGCTGGATTTGACTAGAGCGTTTGATTCGGTATGGCATGATGCACTATTGTACAAGTTGTGGAGAATTGGCCTCCCGATAGGTCTGGTAAAGCTTGTCAGGTGTTACCTGGCGGATAGACATATATTTGTATCCATAGGTGGGGTGGAGTCTTCCAGATTCGTGGTGTCCGCGGGCGTCCCGCAGGGTTCAATCTTGGGGCCGGTTTTGTTTAATATTTACATAAATGACATCCCGATTGTGGATAATTGTACTTTGGCCCTCTATGCAGATGACACCACGTTAATCGCCTCGTCGTGGTGTATCAAAACCCTGGTACTTAAACTACAGATTTACCTGGACCGGGTGCTCGATTTTTTCAACAATTGGAAACTCATTGTTAACCCAACCAAAACCCAGGCTATATTCTTTAATCGTTATAAGCCCATACCCACAAAATATATGTTGAGTGTTGGGGGTGTGGCGATCTCTTGGTCACGGGAGGTACGATACCTGGGTCTGGTTTTTGATAAGGGACTTACTTGGTCCCCCGCGATTGAGGATAGGGTGAGGAAGATCAAAGCTGCGGCAGGGGCTCTGCACAAGTTTATTTCCCCCTCTTCCTACCTATGTAGGAGCTTCCGGATTGCCACATACAAGATTTGTCTGCGTCCGGTACTTACGTACGGGTCGCAGATATGGTCGTGTGCGGCTAGTACAAATTTATCGGCTGCCAGGGTATCCCAAAATAGAATACTTAAGATAATTACGGGCCACCCGAGAAGGTTTTCTTCGGAGCGACTTCACCGTGAGACTGGTGTGGAGCCGCTGATGGATTACATAAGAGGTCTGAGGGAGAGTTATAACGTGAAGGATCATGAGAATCCATTGGTCAGGGTCACTGGGACTTATGACCTAAACAGAATTCCTTACCGGGTAAAAGTGAGTTTCCCCTTAGCTCATGGAGGGGACTATACATAGGCTCGTGATGCTTGTTTTCCGGGGTGCCCTAGGCCCTTGATGGCATGAGGGTTTTCCGGTGATTGCTGTGCGGTCTCCTATGGGACCTCGTCTCTGTCCTTGAGGAGCTAGCTTATGCAGATTCCAGAAAATCTTTTGTTGCTCTTAGCTTAAACATTTCAACCCTCCTGCAACGTAGGTGTTGAGGGTGCTCATGAGTGGGTTTTTGAAATTTTTCCCCACTACGACTTTGAGGTAATAAATTAGCCTTCATGATGGTAATGCCACCCACATGCTCACCCTTGTCGGTAAGGGGGCCTACGCTCTCAGGGACGACAACAAACTACTCAAAGTATAATTAAAAAAAAAAAAAAAAAAAAGAATCTATTCATTAAAGCGCAAACATTCATAGCAGAAGGATCAAAAAGAATTTCTCTTATAATGGAAAACTTTAAATGTTTTACGAAATTCTTTCAAGGCGATGTATATTATTATATGGATAGAGAATTACTTTGCGGACACTGTGCCCAAAGAATAGGATTGGTACATACAAATCCAACCAGAGACCACCTTCTTGTATGGAGAAGCGGGATAAAAAAATGTTTTATCTGCGATACATTATTATTCAAACAAAAAGCTGCAACCAATTGTAATTTATGTACATTAGTATTATACTATTTATCATCAACAGCAATATATAGGATGCAATCAGGATTCACTTATCCTATTATACGGGAACAAATTTTTAAAAATTTATAAAAATTCCCTAAATAATTCTTAACTATACAAAGTTGCAACCCTGAGTAGACGCCTATATAAGGAACACAAGACAAAGGGTTCCTCCATTGTTACAAAGTCTTTCATTAAACACGGTGCTCTCTCCAATAGTAAAAAAAATGGAAAACTATAAATGTCTAAAGAATACAATGGATAAAGACGCATACTATATACTAAATAGTGTGCATCTAATGTGTGAGAATTGCAAAAAAGGAAAGGAGGAAAGAGTACGCTCGAAGGCACATACGCACTTAATCGCATATGGGGATATGCGAAATTATCGCATATGCCGGTTTTGCAGGAGAATAATGTATCAGGAAGAATATATTAGTAATTGCCGAGTATGTACTGCCCTGTTCCCTCAAATACAGGCTGAATATATAGAAAATTTACATCAAGGAGGAGCATATCCGGTCAAACAGGAATTTATACGGAAGATGCACATCTAAATTAAGTATTTCGATTTAACATTACACTTTACATATACACGCCACACTCACGAACAAAATGTAGAGTACGGCGGGGTATTCTGGGACACACTTTTATTTTGGCTAAAAAGTCACATAAAAATCATTTTTTCTAGAAATTTCAACGCACGGTTTTGTAGTACGGAGAATAACCTTTCATTTGATACCAGTGGCTTGATCCAATTCCTACAAATTGTACAAGTTATATCAGTTGGCGCAAAAAACTAATTTGCGCGATTTTGAAAAATCTCGGGGAATTGTGGGACATCTTTTAAATCGAATAAAAAATGAATGTTATCGAAGGAAAACGCGTATTTATTATTGTAAACGAAATAATAATTTATAATTAATATAAAAAGAAGAAAAATGGCGAACAGAATCATTCCGAATCGCAGTGAACACACGTGTAAGTGTTTGGGTTTGGACCGGCGCATCTTATGTGGACGCCACGATCACAAACGGTGCAATATGCAGTGTTCCGGCGGTTCTCTTTCTTTGGCATATTTTTTTTGCACACTGTGCAAAAGTCTAGGTCCTCCTCCGCGTCAGTTTCAGTCGGAGACGGAATATGCTTCCGCTTCTTTGCCGCTGGTGCGTCGCCTTTCTTCGCCAATCTTTGCCGCTTCTTCTCGGCCTTATCACGCAGGTCAGCAACAATTTCTGGCGATGTCAAAACGGCCGTTTTCATTGGCTTCCGACCACGATTCGACTTTTTGGCTGGCGTGCCCATTTTCAATGGTCCAACCGTTTTCAGTGCGTTCCGCAGCTGTTTGGCCGAAACGTGAGAGCTCAACGAAGCAGTTCCGCTTGTCGACGGTTCTGATGTCAACACTTCTTCTTGTGCTGCGGTTGAAATATCATCGCCAGACACAATAATTGGACGCTGGGTATCAGGATTTTCTTCATCATCATCATCATCATCATCATCACCGCACAAATTTTCGCTGCTCAATTTTGAAGCTGTGAAGTCGACTTCGGAGAAGATTTGTGCATCGAACGGAAAGATACCAGTCGCACGAAAGCCAGATTTGATGATCTTCGGCGTCAACATAGCATCGAGGCATTGATAAACAATGAGCGGCACATGATGAAGGTCGAATGAAACACCGACGTTTGACTTTTTCCATGCGTCGTGTTTTGCAGAAAACATGGTCTTAAAAGAACTGAAGACCGACACATCAAGAGGCTGCATTCGGTGTGTGCAATGCGGTGGAAAAGACAGCATGGTGATGCCATGAAGTAGCGCCAAATCTATCGCCTCGATCGTCAGATGCGCCACAAAATTGTCCAGCAGCAGTAGAGTTGGCACATTAGCATTCGCACCGGTGTGCTTGATGAAATGGCGCACGAATGTCGGAAATTCATGAGATGTCATGTATCCAGATTTGTTTGCTAGACCAACGGAACCTGGACCCGCGTGAGTCATGTATGACTCTTTCCAATTTTTGCGGGGAAAGATATAAAACGGCGGTATTGATTGTCCTGTCGCACTGACGGCCAAAGCTACAGACACATTGGTGCCTCTTTCGGCTGATGTTGATGAGCCGACACGCTTTTGTCCCTTTCGAGCAACGATTTTGATAGGTTTCGATGGCACAGTCGGGCATCCAGTTTCATCCATATTCCAAATGCGATGCGCTTCGACAGGTGTGGCACTGAACACAGACAACAAATTGGCGAAGAAGGCATCGACATTCTCTTTGCAGAAGGCATTCGCTCGTTTTTGGCTGGTTTGCTGTGGTTTCCGCAAAGACAAATTGCTATGCCGCTTCATGAAATTTAGCTGCCAATCCGAACTTGCCTCTTGGTTTTCGTCCCATGAATTCGGATACGAAATGCCGATCTTTTTAGCATATTCGTATGCAAGTGCCCGCAGCTCCTTCAAACTCAAACCATTGTTGATATCGCTGGCCCTCAGCACGTATTTCATGAGCTCCGCTTCTTGTGCTGAATTGAAAATCTGAAATAAAAATTCTTAATTTGTTAATGAATGAACAAAATGAATGAAATCAACACAACTCACTGTTTTTGGACCGCTCGTCAAACATTCCATCAGCAAACTCTTCATCACATCAACATCAGCTGTGGCAACGTCAATTTTCGCCTTGTCAAAGCTTGCAACATAGCGCGCCAAATTACTCTTCGGAATGTTGTACGTTGTTTCAGCTTCACGAAATGAAGCGTTGTGGATTTTAATTTGTTTGATCGCCTCCAGAATAGAGGCGATATTCACCGGTTTTTCTTTTTTAGCGTAATAACGCGGCATAATAAGGCTAAAAAATATTTTTGAAACAAAAAACAATAGAAATTTGCCAAAATAATAATGCTGTGTTGAGATAATGCATGAAAAATCACTTATACGCATCAAAAACACGAGTTTAGCTTGTCAAACGTAAAAAACTGACTGTCCTGTAATTCCCCGAACAAAGCGTCCCACAATTCCCCAGACGCTTATCTTTACAATATTGCGGCGTATAAGTAACACAAAGCAAACTTCATGCAAAATTTCTTTTGTGGTTCGAAGTTTTAAGGTTAGACGAATATCATAAACATATTTACCTGAACTGGTTTGCGGAAAAACAAAAATAAATAAACCAAATGCACACTGGCAATAAAATTTTGAGAGGTATAACAATTAACTCGATATCAGAGCGAGGTAACAGAGCGTGTGAACAAGTCGAGTGCTCAATAGAAAACGAGTTTAGCATGAGACGAAGCGATGACAGCCGTTTGCAACTGTCAACTATTACTAGGTAAAAGAATATGGCGCTGTCCCACAATTGTCCGTGTCCCAGAATACCCCGCCGTACTCTACTAAACACCAACACCTAATTTTAAGAACTTTTATATATATTCTTACAGAACACTTTACATATACACGACACACACACACAAACAAAATGTAATTAATACTCACACCATAATTTTAATAAATAAACATTTTTTTTCCTTCTAACCTAAAAAACATAGTAATTATAACCTTTCAAAAAATAATATAAGTAAATAGTCTATAAGTTACAAACATAAGAATTCGAGAAAAATCCGTCAGAGGGCACCACTGTATGAAGGCCTGTGGGGATCGAGCGTTAGGCCTCGAGCCATCCCCTCCTAGCGGACTGTGCAGGAGTGGGGATTGCGGAGCTCGTGCGACCGTTGCCGTGCGGACTCGCCCCAGTCTGTTGTCTAGAGTCTTGGCAAGGCGTCCTGTAGACACCACGTGCTTACATTGGTGTTCTCACCACGCTGTGTTGTAGCGTGTGACCTGTTGGTCTCCGTATTGGTGGTTTAGATACCATCATCCTCACGTGCACGTTTACCTTCGCACGTGTAGGCAATAAAGTTCCTGGTCTTGCCAAATCAACCTGCATATTATTACCTCTCAATCATTTGAACATATACGCGGTAGTAGGGCCGCTGAGGGTTAAGGTTGTTACCTTTTCCCCACCATACATCCTACATTGGTGACCCCGACATTGTACGAGAGGATGGTTGCTGTCAGTCACCCGGTTCATTAGGCATTTTCTGGTGGTTACTTTCTGGATCATCTGGGCGACTACGGCTGTTCCGGCAGGTGTTGTAGCACCTTCGTATGCAGTTCTTGGGTTGTCCCTCGTCGAGGAAGCTGCTAGCCTGTCTTCTGGCCGGGGCCTTTCTGCAAGGAGCTGTGCGAAGGATTCTGCATTGCTGAGCCACGCACGTTCCCTGTGGTCTCTCTCTGATGCTCGGCTGATCGACGCATCATTCGCCAGATTGGGATCAACGTGGACTTGCGGTAAGCGAACTGGCAAATTTACCATTGTTATGCATTCAGGTGGTTCTGTAATCGTGGTTGGTAGAGCGTTTGACCTTCAAGTTGTTGTGTCTCGCGCGAGCGTCGAGCGTTCGTGAGCGTCGACGTTGCCAAGTCGTTTCCAAATTCTACGAATTTCGCAGTGGCAGCGAGGAACGAATAGATCGCGACAAAGTAATTTCGTTTTTTTTTCTTCCTTGCGTACGGCCGCGTCCGCGTGCTTTCCGAGAAGCGATGACTCACCGCCACGGTGCTGTGTTTCGGTAGACGATTTCTGCGAACACATCGTATTATATTTTAACATACACCTGTACATAATATTTTAGTATTTTTATATGTCTTAAGCGTTTGTATAGTTCAGTATATATATGTTTTCTTCCTTTTCGTATGCATATTGCGTTTAGTATTATGTAAAAATGCCGCTGCACACAGACGATTCAGATAAGTCTCAGTACGACTCGGCTTCGAGCCAGGCGCATTGTGATCATTATCGGGTACCTAAGATACCAAGATTTTTTAAAGAGGACCCGGCGACATGGTTCATGCAAGTAGAAGCATCGCTGCGCAGTGCACAGATTAGTGTTGAGGCCTCGAAGGCCGATGTAGTCATTGCGGAATTGGATTACGAGACTGTAATTTCGATTAAAGACTTGATGGCGTTACGGCCGCGTCCCGCGGACATATTCGAACAAATAAAAAAGAGAATTATCTCAACGTTTGCGGTTTCTCCGGAATCTAATTTGCGAAAATTATTGAAAGGTCAAGTATTGACTGACGGGAAACCTTCGTTAATTCTAAATAGACTAAAAAATTTAAATGATGGAAAATGCGACGACGCTATCATGAAATCGATATTTATGGATCAATTACCTGTAAATATTCGAGCTACGTTAGCGGCATCGGGTGTCGAGGACGTAAATAAATTAGCTGCGATGGCCGATAAGATGGCTGAGTATTCCACTAATGCGGAAACTCAGATTGCTTCAGCGGCAAATGCGCCGTCGTCAACGGGTCCGTCATTGCTGGATCTGCAGACTGATATTAAGCGATTGACGGACACCATCGAGTCTCTTTCGGTTAGATTAAAGCGTGTTGAAAATACCTCGAATCAGCGTAAATCGCGTTCCAAATCACGTTCCAAACCGCAGTCCAAGGTGAGTGCCAATAAGGACTCCACCCCGTCAGGCGACGTTAAAGAGGAGAAGTTGTGTTATGCACACAGGAAATATCCTTCGAATCCTCTCTCGTGTACTAAGCGGTGTCCGAAATTCAGTGCCTGGGCGTCGGAAAAATAAAACGGCCCTCCGTTGCGGAGACTAGCGTTGAGGGTCACAACAAAAGTAAACGTCTCCACGTTAGAGATCGAATGTCAGGACAAACGTTCCTGGTCGATACCGGGGCGGATATATCGCTCATCCCGGCGATTGAGAAAATTCGTGGTGAGCCGAGCGCGTTTAAGCTGTTCGCCGCGAATGATACGCGTATCGATACTTTCGGAGAATCGTTTCGAACAATCGATATTGGATTGAGACGCGATATTAAATGGAATTTTACCATTGCCGCGGTTCCGTACCCAATATTAGGTGCTGATTTATTGACGCATTACGGGTTACTGGTCGATCTACGCAATCGGCGCTTGGTTGATTCAGCGACCGAGGTGTTCGTGTCTACCACGGTGAAATCTGTTGACGTTGTCACGGTAAGTACGGTCGATCCTCTATCGACGTACGCAAAGATTTTACAAGAATTTCCAGAAATAACCGGCGCGACGCGTTTGGATCTTCCGTTCGAGAGCGATGTATATCACCATATTGTTACCTCGGGCCATCCGGTTTCGGAACGTCCTAGGCGGTTAAGCCCGGACAAACTCAAAGCCGCTAAGGCAGAATTTAGGGCGCTTGTTCAGGCGGGCATATGCCGACCGTCGTCCAGCCCCTGGTCTAGTCCAATACATATGGTTTTAAAAAAGGATGGCACGTGGCGAATTGCAGGAGATTATCGTCGGGTTAACGCATTAACGGTCCCGGATAGGTACCCTACGCCACACTTGCATGATTGTTCGACTAATTTGGCCGGTAAAACAATTTTTTCGTCTCTAGACCTCCACAGGGCGTATAATCAAATTCCCATGGCACCGGAGGATGTCGAGAAGACGGCGGTTATTACGCCATTTGGTCTTTTCGAATATTTATATATGACGTACGGATTAAGAAATGCCAGTCAATCCTTTCAGCGCTACGTTGACCGCGCATTGGGTGACTTGGACTTTGTGTTCGTGTATATTGATGATATTCTCGTAGCATCCTCGTCTGAGGCTGAACATGCCGTGCACCTTCGCACGGTGTTTGAGAGATTAAAACGTTTTCATCTACGTCTTAACGTCAGCAAGTGTGTCTTGGGGTCCTCCGAGATTGAATTTCTTGGATATACAGTCAGTAGCAAGGGCATTCGCCCGACTGCTTCTAAAACAGAAGCGATCCTCACTTTTCCAAAGCCCAAAACGGTAGTGGAATTAAGACGATTTCTCGGAATGATAAATTTCTATCGACTTAGTATTCCGCATGCTGCAAAAATACAGGCTCCTTTAAATGTTTATTTGAAAGACTCCAAGAAAAACGATAAAAGGCCTATTACCTGGTCAAAGGAGGCGGAGGACGCTTTTGATAAAATTAAATCAAATTTGGCGGAAGCTACCTTATTGGTTCATCCCCGTCAGGGCGCAGAAACGCGCATTGTGACGGACGCTTCGGATTTCGCGTTAGGCGCGGTTTTAGAGCAGCGATCAGTTTCGGGTTCTTGGGAGCCTTTAGCATTTTTCTCGCGGAAGTTGTCGCCAGCGCAAGTAAATTACAGCGCATATGACCGCGAATTGACCGCGGTGTTCGAGGCGGTAAAACATTTTCGCTATTTTATTGAGGATCGGGTATTCAAGATCGTGACGGATCATAAACCATTGGTTTATGTCTTTTCTCAACGCTCTGACAAGGCTTCGCCGCGTCAGGTGCGTCAATTGTCGTTCATTGCTCAGTTCACGACATCGATCGAGTACTTGGCGGGTTCGAGTAACGTGGTTGCTGATCCGTTATCGAGAATCGAGGATCTCAGACTTCCGGTAGAGATTAGTCTGACAGAGCTGGCTGAAAAACAGGCTGTCGACTCTCAGTTGTTGGAATTGAATAAATCCACGAACCCTTGTTTAAAGCTTATTAAATTGCAATGGGGTCCGACCCATACCTCTGTCTTTTGCGAGATGTCTGGGGAGGCTCTCCGTCCTTATGTGCCCGAGGTGTTGCGCGAAAGAGTGTTTGATTTGTTTCACAAGCCAGCGCACCCGGGTGCCAAAATAACGGATCGTACTATACGCCAACGCTATGTTTGGCCTAACATGCATCGCGATATTACGCGGTGGTGTAAAAATTGTGTCGACTGTCAAATGTCGAAGGTTTCGCGACATGTCAAGCGAATTCCCGAGCATTTTGTTGCGCCCGATGGACGATTCGACCATGTGCACATCGACATCATTGGTCCATTGCCAGTGAGCAATGGATGTTCGTACTGTTTAACGATGGTTGACAGATTTTCTCGTTGGGTTGAGGCCGTTCCGTTAGTGGAGACCTCGGCTCAGACGATTTCGAGAGCATTCTACGATACGTGGATCTCACGTTTCGGCTCTCCCAAGGTTATTACGACTGACCAGGGTGCTCAATTTGAATCGCGATTGTTTTCCGCGCTCCTCGAATTGATCGGGTGTGAGCGAATTCGAACGACACCTTATCACCCCGCTGCGAACGGAATGATCGAGCGGTGGCATCGTGTTTTAAAAGCGGCAATTATGTGCCACAATGACCAAGATTGGTCACGGGTTTTATCGACCGTACTATTGGGCTTACGTTCGCATGTGCGGGCGGATACCGGTGCGTCACCCGCCGAGTTCTTGTTTGGCGCGGTGATTCGCCTTCCGGGAGAGTTTTTCTTGCCGGAGGATTTGACGCCGAATCCTAAAATATTCATCGAAGAGTTCAGAGAGTTTATGCGTCAGGTTCGGCCAGTGCCCGTAGTGCATAATCACAAAAAACGCGCGTTCTTTTATAAAGATCTAAAAACGTGCACCCATGTGTTTCTTAGAAACATGGCTAAAAAAGCCTTGGAACGGCCGTATTCAGGCCCTCACAAGGTTGAAGAACGAGTGTCGGATGCAGTCTACCGCATTGTAGTGAACGGCACTGCACGTAACGTGTCGACGGAGTTGTTAAAACCGGCGTTCTTCATGTTGGATGATAGGGACGATTCGCCGTCAAATGGCGCGGGTCCGTCTGCCGATGTACCGGCGTCTGCGTCGCAACGCCCAGTTCTCAGAACGTATGCGCGAAACAAAGTAGCGTTTGCGCCCGATACAGAACCATCCACGTAAATGCATTCACTGCCACGTTCGCCTTCCTGCGTAGTATCTTGTATATATTGTATATAATTGTAAATATGTTATATTTGTTTCTTATTATTTTATTTCTTAAACTTAGCATGTAATCGTGCATTTAACTGCGTTTGCACTCGGGGGGGAGTGTGTGGGGATCGAGCGTTAGGCCTCGAGCCATCCCCTCCTAGCGGACTGTGCAGGAGTGGGGATTGCGGAGCTCGTGCGACCGTTGCCGTGCGGACTCGCCCCAGTCTGTTGTCTAGAGTCTTGGCAAGGCGTCCTGTAGACACCACGTGCTTACATTGGTGTTCTCACCACGCTGTGTTGTAGCGTGTGACCTGTTGGTCTCCGTATTGGTGGTTTAGATACCATCATCCTCACGTGCACGTTTACCTTCGCACGTGTAGGCAATAAAGTTCCTGGTCTTGCCAAATCAACCTGCATATTATTACCTCTCAATCATTTGAACATATACGCGGTAGTAGGGCCGCTGAGGGTTAAGGTTGTTACCTTTTCCCCACCATACATCCTACAGGCCCAACGTATTTTTCTGAATCTGCGCTTGCGCATAACATACGTATTCATAAGCTACAAAATGCCGAAACGTTCAGGCTCCCGTCGTAATAAAGAAAACAAAAAAGAATTAGAAAGAATATTAAAGGAGATGACGGTAATACCTCCACTAATTACCCCACTTCCGGGATCACCTAGGAAAATGGTAGAGTACCTCAACAAATTCCATCTTCCTTCAAAAATTAATTTAAAATTCTTTAAACTAGATATCAACTTGCACACCACCCTGGAATTCTCCGGAATCACTTCCTACTACACCGGAGTTTCCGAAAACTCCAGACTTTAAATTTATAGAATTTAAAATACCGGATTTACCGGCAAAAAGATGGCCAAAGTTGAAAGTAATAGATATCCCAGACCCTGACTGGGAAACATACCGTCGACTACCGCCAACGGATCCCAGAAAGAAAGCATGGCGGTTACTAGCGCTGTTCGGTTCGGGAGCAGCCAAACCTTACAGACCATAAATAAATTCTTTTTCATTTCTTTTAAATTGTCTATTTTTTTTCCAAACTTTATGTAAATCTCTCGAGGACGAGAGATACCCTAGGGGGGAGGTGTAACGTCCCACGCGGACTCGAACCATTAGTTACCGACCGTCGGTAAAGTAGGATCGATCTATGCTACTTTAATCACAGACCAGGTATAGAATAGACCTTCCATCCTTTTGTATTCTGTGTCACTCGATTTTGGGGCTCTAGAGCCCCATTACCATTTCCGTGTCGCATCCAACGTTAACGGCTGAGCATGAAATAAGAGTGCAGCGCTATAAGCGGTAGGAATGAAAGTTATAATTGCGGTGAGAATTTACATACAGGGTGTCCCGATGTCAAATTAATACAGCATTTTTAAAAGGCATTTCAAAATTTCCTCATTTCTTTCTCAATCAGCAACTCTACAGACCCATACAACGGAGAAGCATTGTACAACTTCGCTTACGATGTAACGAACCTCTGCTATCTTGTAATTTCCTAATAAATTATTTGCGGACATGGGTTTATATTAACTTTTTCAACTTTTCAATTTTTTTCAACTGTATACCCGTGATACTCTGTGTACAGACATACACTTTCATTTATCGTATTGAACACTTCCTATAAGAACTAATTAAAAAATGATTAATAAATTATGGTAATCTTATGGCGTGTCTCGTATCAAGCAGCAGAGTAGTGATGGGCCCCTGCCTACATATATTGATTGTGTAATTCTACACAATCAAGTCATTCCGAAATCTTTAACAATTTTTACTGATCAAAGCTTCATTCAAACATTTTTCGTTTCCAACACGTAGAATACATTGATATAAAAGAAAATTGGTAAATTTGTTGAAAAGCTACCTCCTCATCGATTTCAATGACCTTTGCATATGTTGTCAATGTCGTCATTCTGAACAACATTTCCTTTTAAACTTTTTGACGGCCTCAATTTCGGAGATATTAATAAACAACTTTCGGCATAATAGATTGAAAGCTACCTTCCTACTGATTTCAATGATCTTGCCATGTTATAAAAAACATATGAAAAACTTTCGGCATAGGGTAAAGAGTACAATGGTTGGCCACTTAAGTAATAGTGTCACATAAATAATAAATTATAAATGCGAATTTAGTAAATTTGAAATGGAAATCAATATAAATAAGTACGAAAAACCCCTAATAATCTAAAAATAAATAGAGTTTATAGAAAAAAAATCAAGAATGTATAAAAATATACAAAAAATGTGTTTCCTACGAAGAAATATAGTTATTGGCATGGTCAAGACAGTAATTGTCCAACCGGTTCGACAGTGATTGGCCGCTATTGGATACATAATGTAACCTAAAAGAAAAATGTTACCTGATTTGGTGATAGATATAAGATTAAAATTATACAACAAAAATGGATATATTTTATTATGTATGTATTTGTTGTGTTTATTTCTGTTTTTAAAAAGTGGCTAATTACTGTTTCACCATTAACATGGTTAAAAAAAGTCACTGGTCGCCTGGCCAATTACTGTCATGCAACATTATTCATATGACAGTTGTTGGCCCCCGGTATTTTTCATAATATATGTATAAATTTAACAAATAAATAATTCTTTTATAAAGTTTCAACTTTTATTTATCGATATAAACCGAATATAAGAGATATACAGCGTCATCGTTTAATCCTGCAACCCGCGCGCGCGCGAACTTGTAAAATGGCAACACCGCCTCACGGACGCATTCCACCACAACCATGCACCGTCCCGGCGTTCAGAGAGCTACTAGGGACCGCTAGACAGCGGTGATGCCCGAGTTTCGAGAATTTTGGGCTGGCCTCTTTCAAATTAACGTTGCAAAGAACTATTCAGAATTTCCCGGCCCGGGTTAAAAAATTTAGAGCCTTTTTCGTATAACTTTTGAACTATAAGAGATATCGGAATGCAATTTGCGCCGAAAAATGAGGAAAAATTATTCCCTCTTAATGATTGATAATTTGACATATTTTACGTTTACTTAATTTTTCTTTCATCAATTTTTCAACCATAATTGTTTAAAAAGCTTTTGCAAACTGTTTATTTGATAATGTATTTAACGCTGTTTTTAAAATTCGTGATGTCGATAAGCAATAGGCTAGTTGTTTCTGTATCATTACTATCATTACTTTCATAAATTGAAAAATTAAATTTTTATTCAATTATGTGTTAGTTCTGCAGACCTCAGAATCTATTGTTCTGGTTTTCTTTTTTACGATTTTATCCTTAATGCGGAGCATACCTAGATCAGACGTAAGGGGTAACTAATGGGACGCGTCTTTTATTGTAGCAGTGTTTGAATATCTTTTTCTAGAATTTTTGTGTCTGAATATTTTAGCTACTCAACCACGCCTATACCGGCATCCGTTAATGTCATTTTTTGGAACGATGCGCCATTATTATGGCTTTTACAAGCAGGTGGCGAAAAATCTTTCCGTACAAGGGTATAGCGCCGCGGTCAACCCTGTCGTAGCTAAAATTATTTAAATTGAGACGAGTACGAGATCAGTTGACATTATTTTCAAACCTCATTATAGTAATCTGGGGTGCGAATGGTAAACCGATCATAAAAGCGGAGCGCGCGGCTCGATTACCTGGACCGGGAAATTCCCAATACCTAGCTCTTTGCGACGCTAAAATTTTCGAAGCTCGGGCATCACCCTTGTCCATCGGTCGCTGGCAGCTCTCCGCTGGGCCAGTGCATGGTTGTAGTGGAATGCGTCCGTGAGGCGGTGTTGCCATTTTATAGGTTCGCGCGCGCGCGGGTTGCAGGATTAAACGATGACCCTGTACATATCATAAATACATTAAACTATTCACAAACTTTCAACTGCACTCTTACGGTTTTTTTATTAAATCGCTGTAATTTCCAAGCTTCAAAGCCGAGTCATCCTATTTGCATTTATATATAATCACAGTATATAATGAGTGGAGAAATATTGATTACATCCGAAGCAAGAAAGTACAAGGAATATGAATATGTTCATTAAAAAAAGGCATAATATTGGTATTTCTTTATAATCATTTATTTCTCAAAATAAGGCCAATCACTGTCAGGTGGCCAACAACTGTGTTCTTTACCCTAATATATTTAAATCTGTTTCATAGCTGACGGTATATCGGTTGGGGCTAGATTAGGGCCGGGGCGCGTAAAGCATGGTACCGCAGCGTACAACATGTGTTAAACTCGGTATTAATTCTTGTGTTAAGTAACGTTTTTTGCGAATATTTCGTAAACCAAAGCCAACTGCCAAAAAGGTTAAAGGGAAATGTTGTTCAGAATGATGACTTCGACAACATATGTGAAGGCCATTGAAATCGGTGAGGAGGTAGCTTTTCGACAAGTTTACCAAAAAATTTAACATTAATTTTCAATATTATAAATAATTTCGCGGACACTTTTTTTACAAATGTCCACCGATCCATAGGTGTTTCACCCCCTAAGAGTAACGACCAATAATTTTTCTACACACTGTACAATGAATGTGGAGAATGAGCAGATAGGTGTGTTCTGTAGGAGCGAGTACTTTTTGCAAGAGTGACGTGTAACTGATTTTTGAGGTGTGTGATTGTGGCAGGAATCAGTTGTCAGGCGACGCACATAGAAAAGTTGTGGGGGTCGCGTCGCGGCAACAATAACCTCGATAGACGGTCAGCGGGTAAGCGGTTGGGGAAAACCCAAGTGGTGTAAACTCCTGCAGGTCAAGATACTAAATGTGATTTTCGCTTCTCATTTTGGAACCATTTTAGTTTCTGACCTTTTGCCTGCCTTCTAGCATCTAGACATCGAGAAATACTTTGGAATGGTTTTATGAAAAAATGCTTCCAACAAAAGTTGCTTGTTTTCTAACGTGGATTAGGAAAATAATTGGTTTCACCCCTGCTTCAAATACAAGGAGAGATGAGTGCGAGCCGAGTCTATAGAACTCGAGACCAGAACGATTAAAATTGATCGTGTGCATGATTCTCGATATATTGAGGTATTAAAATTTATGCGTGTTACCCTATATAATTAGGGAAAGCATAAGCGAAATGCGGATATGCTTTTAATAATCTTTGATTTCTGTATATACATGTTACGAGCCGGGGCTGCGGCAACGCGAGAGGCCGGCGAGAGGGGTATTTCCCCAGGAATACGGATATGAATTTGTTAGTTAGGTGCGCGGACGAACCTGATGCGAAATCAGGGAGCCGCTAGGATTATTGACGGCGGGGACGAACCTGATGCGAAATCAGGGAGCCTCTAGGAATGGAGTCAGACACGGACGAACCTGATGCGTAATCAGGGAGCCGTAGGAGGGTGAAACGTCGTGAACGAACCCGATGCGAAATCGGGGAGTCACTAGGATAAAGTTCACAGACGAACCTGGTGCGAAACCAGGGAGCTGCTAGGAGGTTGGATTATTCACAGACGAACCTGATGCGAAATCAGGGAGCTGTTCGGAAGTAGGTAGATTTACAGACGAACCTGATGCGAAATCAGGGAGCTGTAGGATACGGACGAACCTGATGCGAAATCAGGGAGCCGTAGGAAGAGTTAGGTTTCGTGGACGAACCTGATGCGAAATCAGGGAGCCACTGGGTTGGTGAAGATGACTTGTTTTGGTAAAGAGGTGCGAACGAACCCGATGCTAAATCGGGGAGTCGCGGGAAATGTTAGTAATGCCTCGTAACTCTTAATTTGATACAACTCGAGCGGTAAAGTTGTATCTGTGGGTGAGTGCTACTAATATTATAAGGATCGCTGGGTAAAAGATAGGTTTAACGAAATCGACTCGATTTAGACGTGAACACCATAAGTATATTGAATAAACAATTAATACAAATGTAAGTGTCGCGATAAATTGGTTAAATAAAAGATGTGTATATGTTACCACTAATTGCACGGTGTTGACGCACTGGCGATGCGGGGCGTACGAGTGGATATTTCAAAGTTCCAAATAGAATATAAACCGAACTCGCGGATTCTACAAGATTAACTTTGATTCCGACAGAGACTTTAGCCTGATCGAAATGAATCTAACCAACTCTGTACGAGAGTGACACGACGTGACGTTACGCGTGACTCTATAGCTATTAACCAACGAGGGTAGGAACCGAAGGGTTTATATAGTCCCAAAAATGAGTGGGGATGCGTTAGGAATTTCCATATAAGGAAAATCCTTCGGGGTCGTCGTCGTGTCACTCCCGTTCTCACGGTCGCGATGCAGATGGTAGAGATCTTGACCTCCATTAGTGGGGGTTGATAAGCGGAAGGCTTTTAGGGCGTTTTCCCTTCGCAGACGCGAGCTCGAAAGACGGTTGAGAGCGACGTATGGGAAAATTCCACATACGTAACATACAGTATATATATTTAATATTATATTATATTAATATTATTTTTATATTATATTTTACATTATATTATAGTTTCCCAGAAATCAAAGATTATTAAAAGAACGGTTAATCCGATTCTCGACTGAGCCTATCTTTTTTTCGGCCCGTCACGATGCTCATTACGAAGTCCTCAACCCGTAATCTTACATCGTAAGTAGCACGTATTACATTATTGGATAAAAGAGTTTGTTAATGCACGAAATATAGTACTTTCATACTCAGAATTCGCTATTTTTAAAAAATGAATTTTTAGTTTCGACCGTAATAATTGATAGTAAATATTTAGTATCGGCGCAATGGTTCGGTCAATTTAAACTGATAACTAAAATAGCTATTTTGCAATTGTATTTTATACGCTTTCGACGTTTCGATCTGGATTTAGATCATCCACAGGAAAGAATTATAAAGTATACTGCTATTGCTATTAATATTCGATTAATATTCAATCACAGTGTCATGGCACTACGTGTGAATCGCGAGTCGGTTGGAGAAAGACTGACATATACGTGAACACAACGTCTGCTTCAGAAAGGTGAATACAAGGTAATTACCGTTGACAAACAAAAACATATTTAAACTCCTTGAATTTCAAAATTAATAGATATACCTTTTACAGTAAGCAAGCATTCATGCCATGTGTTGTGTTATACACTTTAAAGATGTTAACAAGCAGATAAAGAAAAAATTTTCATACCATTTGAAGTTTCGCCATTCTTTTTTAAAAAATGAATTTTTTAGTTTCGACCGTAATAATTGATAGTCAATATTTAGTTTCGGCGCAATGGTTCGGTCAATTTAAACTGATAACTAAAATAAAGTTTAACAATTAAAAGTTTAAATTGACCGAACCATTGCGCCGAAACTAAATATTTACTATCAATTATTACGGTCGAAACTAAAAAATTCATTTTTTAAAAAAGAATGGCGAAACTTCAAATGGTATGAATATTTTTTCTTTATCTGCTTGTTAACATCTTTAAAGTGTATAACACAACACATGGCATGAATGCTTGCTTACTGTAAAAGGTATATCTATTAATTTTGAAATTCAAGGAGTTTAAATATGTTTTTGTTTGTCAACGGTAATTACCTTGTATTCACCTTTCTGAAGCAGACGTTGTGTTCACGTATATGTCAGTCTTTCTCCAACCGACTCGCGATTCACACGTAGTGCCATGACACTGTGATTGAATATTAATCGAATATTAATAGCAATAGCAGTATACTTTATAATTCTTTCCTGAGGATGATCTAAATCCAGATCGAAACGTCGAAAGCGTATAAAATACAATTGCAAAATAGCTATTTTAGTTATCAGTTTAAATTGACCGAACCATTGCGCCGAAACTAAATATTTACTAAGAATTCGCTATTCTATGGAATTTGACAGTCCATTTGAAAAAAATTCAATTGACCTCCACATCTGATCTATGTCTGTAAAGAAACTAGTTTCACTGTGCTTCGCTTAAGTAATAACTTGAAATAATAGATATTTGAAGTGAACCGATTTAGTGGGACACCCTGTATAGCATAGCTTCTATAGTTTCCTCGGCGGTACCGGCAGCTTTACCTGTGTCAATACTAGAAACACATAATGTTTCCGGCACCCACCGTTCGAATATTCGAGAGGGCGCTCGAAAACCAGTGGTTATTTCAGAATATCGGTACTTCAGACCTGTGACACTGAAGACAAAAGGATGGAAGGTCTATTCTATACCTGGTCTGTGCTTTAATCCAAACTGCGTTACCGCGCACAAGCATTGTACATTTTTTTATACGTAAATTACGAACTAAGCAAATATTAAAGAAGCGAATATTACAGAAACATTAGAAATAATTAAATATAAGTATTACCAAAAGCATAAAATAAAATAATATATAATAAGCGAGTAAAATGCGAAACATTGAAAATTAACACACTGCGCATGCGCCAACCCGCCAAAACTCGAGTATAAAAGGAGGCGCACGCAGCACCTGGCGCGCTCATTCGAATACGGATACGTTCCTACGACCAACGAATGCTAGTTCCTGGAGGTAGCTGAGGTACCATCCAGTAGAATTTCAGACCGCCCCGGAAACGGTAGCGACTGGTTCTCAGTGTACAAAGGTACTGTTGCTCCTCTTTGGATCTTTCATTTGAAGGTTGAGAACTTTGTCTTTGCGGAGGTTTCAAGCGTTGCTCCTATTAGTAGGTAGCAGCTTAACCGCTTAGCAAAGGCAAGGTCTACGGAACCCTAGAATACATACTCTGCCATGAATATCGGGAACTGCTCCGGAAACGGTAGCGGCCGCTATGAACAGCAGCAGCATAAATAAAAGAATTCTGTCAAAAGTTTTGGGAACTGCTCCGGAAACGGTAGCGGCCGAGCTTACTACAGAAGCATATTTATATACAATTATTTAACTTTAATAGCATAGAAAAAACCATAAAAAACATAAATCATAGTTATAAGTATTATTATTATTGTTATTGTTAGGAATAAGTGTTGTTTAAATAAAGTCATTGTTACGTTTTAAGTTGGATTTTACTCCTTAACTCTACCAACGAACTCCCACTTATCCTATACTCGAGGGGACGCCGCTCTCCTCTCGAGAACATGCTAGCGTTCAGTCGTCCCCGGGCAACCGGACGTTACAGTACCATTCACAAGACCCAAAGTAGCATCAATGTTACGCCTTATCATAACATTTGCTCCAATTTTAATTACAATTTTCTTTGAAAGTCCAGCAGTTTTAGAATCATCGTCATC
This sequence comes from Andrena minutula, assembly GCA_929113495.1. Taxonomy (NCBI): domain Eukaryota; kingdom Metazoa; phylum Arthropoda; class Insecta; order Hymenoptera; family Andrenidae; genus Andrena; species Andrena minutula. The sequence goes on along the minus strand of OV815993.1, from coordinate 44,146,123 downwards.
AGTATTGGACAATACTTTTGATACTTTCTTTCTCACATACGGAATACAGTCAATCATGTCTTCGGCAATTAATAATATCTCTTTTGCTGTAATGCGATTTAACATTGCAGCATTAAGAACGTCACACATATTACGAGTAGGCAATAAACAAACAATGTCCAACGGAAAATCATTAATAAACTGGCATAATTCGTTTAATCTGAGTTCAAACGAATCCCCAGTAAAAGATATTTTTCTATTCTCAAGAATCTCGCAATCAGGTTTTGTCACAACACCAATTCGAATTTTTGACAGTAACTGTCGATAAGAATCATCCCCTTGCTGACGCATGTTGATCGTTAACTCATCATAATCAAATAGTGTAGTCCATAAATTAACAGCAATTAAAGAACCGACATATTTGTTAATTTTATCATTTGATAATTGTACAAAAATTGGGTCTTCGTGTACAGGGGGTAATTGAAGCAGATCACCAAATAAAAGAACGTGCTTTTGACCAAACCAACCGTCTTCACAATCATTCGTATCAAATATTTCAGACAATCGGAAATGTATATACATATTTACAAAAGTAATGATATACAACAGTTGCGCCAATTATCACACTGGCTATTTACACAAAGAACAAAATGTATTCAATAATATTAAGCAGATATATTTTTATACAAATAAATATTTTAATACGAATAAATATTTGATTCAAAATACTTGGCGCTGCGCCCCGAATTGGTGTTGCTAAACTCAATAAATATGTATAAATTGCATTAATCCTTTTCTTTCTTTCTTGTACGTGTGTGCATGCGTGTGTGTGTGCGTACGTGCGTGTGCATATGCTACGTATGGTATTAGAATTAAATATATGTAGAATAAATCTGACTGCGTTTCTAATATGTGTATGTATATGTATTTTATATTGTAATGGAGTTGTTGTAAATTATTAATTAATACTAAGGCAATTAACATTTTTTCGGTTGCGCAACGCCAAGTATTTTGAATCAAATATTTATTCGTATTAAAATATTTATTTGTATAAAAATATATCTGCTTAATATTATTGAATACATTTTGTTCTTTGTGTAAATAGCCAGTGTGATAATTGGCGCAACTGTTGTATATCATTACTTTTGTAAAGTTGAATATAGAACATTAATAAATTTATATTAATTTACGACAATGTTTTTAAATGGGATTCTTTTTTACGGGATTATATACTTGGCGCTCTTTTTTGTACCTTTTTTTTAAAAAAGGTAATTTTGTGGAGATTTCACACATTTTATAGTGTTGTATTATGGTTGTATAATTTTTTCACCCCCTCGGGTGAATTATTAATATTAAGTGAAATATTATATTGCCATCCAAACTATGCACGCCTGCAAAGCTACCAGACAATTGGATTGGTGGAATTGGTTCAAAAATTTGAGTTTTCAGACATGAAGCAAACATACAGGAAACAAACAGAGGATTGAAGCTGAATAAAACCGTTTAATTAATATAATGCTATGTCACAATAAATTTTTTTCTCTAACGTAGATTATCTGTAAATATATAAAATCCACATTTTAGTTATAACTTAACATAGAACATATAGAAATAGAGTGGCCCTTTGTTATAGTAAATGTAGAGACTACAAAATGTGCCCGAAGGAAGTGAGAGCGCAGAATGTCTTGTTGGAGGAAATTTAAATACTAATGGTAATTTATCGAAAATGAACAAAGAGATTCAATATTTTTAACACACAATTTATTGGTGCTGGAATAAAATTAAATTAGTATGTTGATTGGTGAATTGAAATATTGTTCATGGGAAACTAATCAAATTAATGAATAGCGTAGGAACTACTGTGGATTTTAATAAAATATTATATTCATAATACTTCAGAGATTTCAAATCTTATGTGAAAATATGTTTCACAAAAGTTTGGAAAGTATCGAGGGAGATGCATATTCAGCGTACTTTCTTCACTAATGTGACTTACTCGACATTGCAAGCAGTACGCCATAATTTTCTTAACCCTTAACTGGTATACTGTTTTTTTCAAACGTAACTGGTATACTGGGGTCGTGGCAGACCTCAAATAAAAAAGGGCACAGAAACTTGTAAAGTCGACACTAGAAGAACCTCTATGAATATTTTGTTCTTAGGTAATATATAAAATAATAGAAACGTAGAAATTTAAAGTATTACTACAAAGTTAATTATAAATTCAGTTTACAAACTTAGACAACCAAAAGTTTCACAGTGAACTCTGCGTGCCGGGGGTAATGAGTGACCCCAGGATACCAGTTAAGTGTTAAATATCAATCCTACGCTAATTTGAAAAATTTTGTCGATTTACCTTATTTGACAAATTTCAAGAAACTTGTGCGGAACAACCTCCAAGCCTGTGTATCCCCTTCATTTCTGTCCAAGCCTGTGCACCCCCTTCATTTCTGTCCAAGCCTGTGCGTCCCTTACATTTTTATCCAAGTCCTCTGCGTCTTCTTCATTTCTAAATATAATATATATAAGCTTTACATAAAATCTCTAAATTGCTGGTATAAAAATATCTAGCAATTTCAATGCAATGCAATTTGTTACAATATATATATTATTTTGTGCGAAAGAAGATACTCTACATACTAAATTGATTTAAAAAATTTTGGCGACTTACCTTGTTAATTAAGACAATAATTCAGTCTCCTATTTGGTGTAAAAACTCGTGACAATTCAAATTTTCTGACAACTTACTTCATTTGACACTTAGCACTTGGTAGGTTATAATATATCTCTGTCTAGCTGTCATGTAGCTGTCACGTCACAACAAAATTTGTTACACGGTCGGCCGAACCCGCATCCAATGAACGACGAGAGACACTTTTCCTCACCCCCTCTTGCCTAAAGTGTAGGACGATGACGATGAAGATCTTAATTTTACGAACATGAAATTCGGCAAATTGCCACTTTACAACGAAATATCTCAGCTCATAAGGCACGTAGGAACAAAACGAAGACACTTTTTTTATGTAAATCAAACCCAGGCTATCCATTAAGACCATTCAAAATCGAATCGTATCAGCCGTTATTGAGATTCGGAAATCTCAGGGTTCATAATAGCGAGTCGTGGCGTAATAGATACACTCTGTGTCTCGCGCTGCGCATATAATAATATATACTTGGCGCGAGACACTACCGTGTCTCTTGAAAGTTAAATTTGATATCATTGACACTTCATCAATTACAAAAAGAACAACATCTTTGAGATTTGCTCGTAAAACTTTTAATACATGATCAGATAATTGTTTGTACTTTGGCGTTAGACCATGTTCAACGGGTAATTGAAGCAATCTATGAATTGTCAAACCGTCTATATTAAACGCTGCTATACCAGTAGGTGCCGCTATAGCGGTATCTTTATTGAGATTTTGTTTTATCCAACACTTAATGGTTTTAATTAAAAAACTCTTTCCCGTTCCACCTTCTCCGCTAACAAACAATCGTAATATCGAATTATCTGACCTTACAGTATCAATAACTCTGTGGAATACTCCTTTTTGGTCGGCATTTAATTTTGCTATCATTTCAGACACATCAATTTTTTCATCCATTTTATTACCAAGATCCCTAAAATCTTGCATTGCTTCACCAGCTTCTACATTTTGAGCTCCTATCGGATTGTCAGGGTCATCCTGAGACACGTTTTTTTGTAATTCTTCATCTAATTGCCGAACTAACTCTTGCGCAGTTTCAAATGCTTTTTTCAATTCTTCTAGTTTTTCGTGATATTGTAATGCTTTCGTAAGATGTAGTTTTACGTTATGAAATGCTTCCATATAAGTATCACAACTATTTTTAAGATCCTTTAATTCCCGCCATGGTTTAAACATAAGCAATAAAGAAAAGAAATAATCTTCCGGTCGATTATTAACATTATGTCTATAATGATTAATAAGACATCCACGTTGTCGCCGTTTAAGATAATGACTATTATCTAATTTATAATATTTAATATTATTATTTTTCGGTCTGATTGTCGTAATATCATACCATTGTGCGAATTCATAAAGAGACATAGATTCTAATTCTCCAGATCTATTTGGATAATAATTGTCTATTAAAGATGGACAAAATATATCTGTAGATTCACCATCAAGAGCTTCAATTTCTTGACGACTTTTTAATTTCCTCTGTCGTATAGGATTAACATCTAACCATTTAATAGTTGTATTTCGATCAGTTCCATATAAAGGCATACCTAACAATGTATCAGCAGCCTCAAGAGCTCCACATTCTCTATTGCTTATGGATCGTAAAGCAAAATTCCAAAGAACACTTGCCAATGACTTATTTTTATTATTTACACTATTTGCAAAATCAAAATCAGACAGTTCACTTTTCCCTGCTTTATTCAAATATTTAGTAACATACCAAGTGAGCAGTGTCGATTTTTCACCAATAAACTGTATATCCATATTGCCTTCCCACGCAGTAAGTATAACAGGATTATAATCATTAATATCAACTTCATTCTTTGTTCGAGGAAGATCGTATAATCTACTCTTATGTTTTAATTGTTTTCTACCTACTATCGAAGTTGCTACGTCTCTCATATTTAGCGTGTCAGTAACAGGACGAGGAAACCCAAAACGACACCTACGAATAACTTTAGATCCTACTTTTTTAGTACGAAGACAATAATCATTATGTTTGTGTCGTTGGTGCGTATTAACACGTCTGTGCAATAATGGCGAAATATTTTCATGTGGCATTTTGCAACTTATATATTGTAAAATAAATTTAGAGACTTCTTCAATAGAAGATTCGCCGAAAATTGGTGCACCTTCAATCCAGATTAATAAATGAAAATGTTGTATACCTCTACCTTGATATTCTCGTCGCCAGAAATAGTGTGTTACTTTACCAATCGGAGAATCTTCTGAACAAATAAAGGCAAGCATTGCTTTAAATTTATTCTCAAGAAATCTCGATGTTGATACAGGATCTTTAGCAACAAGTAAGCTAGTGGTTAACGAAGAGTCTTGCCACCCATTTGCGTCACGAATATATTCACCTAAATCGTCCCATAACCATTCACTTGGACTTAATGTTAGAAACCATGTCGCAGGTCCGTAATGTTGTGCCATACAAGATAAATCACTTCTCGGTCTACGCCAATATTGTTCCGTATTTCGAAGTGAAGAAAACATTGAATTTAAGTTGGACTCCAACGCTTCTTTCGACATTGCCTCTAAATACTCCGCAACTGTGTAACGAATTCGTGTATCAGTTATATTCATTTTATGATAAATTCCACGACTCAACTGACGAATATTCGCGTTATTTAATAAATAAAACAAATATTGTTGATTTAATCTAAATTGTGGACGCTTAGATGTCAAGCGACATTTAATAAATTCGTGCTCTTGAAGTTTGATCGGTCTACTTTCATCACATTGCCCATTAGAACCAAATGGAAATAAATCTGGAAAACACATCAAATCTAAATTCTTTTCACGATTATCTAAAGGTATGTCCTGAATTTTTAACATTTGATATAAAGCAGTCGCAGTTTGATTTTCTTTTTTTTCATGTAGAGGATATATAGTATATTGCTCATAATAGCTATCATCTTTATCTTTTTGAGTGAGCATTGCCTTGCGCTGATCGTTCAATGCAAGTTCTACATGATCTTTTATCTCTTTCACATGTAATTCTAAATTATTTAATGGTTCACAGTCATCACTTGCATCATTTTCTGATTTTTGCATTTCAAATTCTACATCATCCAAATTCCCCAAAAACAATTTATCGTGTATATCGGGCAGTACAATTTCAGAATATAAAGGATTATTGTTTTTTAACCATATTAAAGATTCGAATACTTTTTTAATATCCACTAAATCTTCCCAGATAATTTTTTTTTTAGTTGGAACATTTCGAACTAAAATAAATTCATGATTTAAATTTATTGGATCAGTGTTAGAACATAACTTATCGAAAGTCTGTTGTAAAGGAAGTGGTAAATGAAATGTTCTACCTTTCACTTTTTGTATCCTTTATCGTGCAGGTGTTTTTTTATTAACAACTGTTCCCATTTTAACAACAGTTTGAAAAGCTTTAGCTCTCTGTAAAAGCAATTTCTCAAATTCGTTAAGAGATGATATTACCTCAGGCACATCATTTACCGAGAGATTATTTAGAATACAATAAGCAGGCATCAAGCCACTACGAAATTTTTTATCACAATACTTACATATATATTGCGGATCAATTTTTTGTTGCTTTACATACACCATTAAATCTTTCCAAATTCGATTATCCCTCCGCATTTTTTGTTTACTAATTTTAAAAACACATCTTCTGTAACAAAGTCTCTCACACGATATACAGCTATACCGCGGGGTGTCCAGTGAACATTTTCTCAGAACCATAAATGCATTATGATATTTTGAAATAATATCATCATCACTTAACATTATTTCAGTTTGCTGAAGCTTATACATATCTGCTTTTTCTTGCGCGAAAGTTACAATTTCATTTAAGGTATTCAGATCAGCAGAATACAATGCTTTGTCCAGATACAACATTTTTTTATAAAAACCTTTAAGTTGATATATAAAACGTCTAATAGTTCTTACTTTGGGGAAATGAGGTGATAATAACTGCATGGGAACAGACATCGCTTTACAAAGATTTAAATCAATATAACAGCCATGCGTATGGCCTAATTTATCATGATTTGAAGTTTTCACAGTACACTCGTGAATGTTTTGCATAAGTTTGGGTAAATTCTTCAATGTACATATATTTACAGCTTCTAGAAATTTATGATACCGGGCAATTAGAAGCGGATTAATTTTACATAAAGAACTGCACGACCACGATTTTTTTGCTTGTGCTTCAATCAAAGGTAATACATTTTCAGTCTGTCCTTTCATATTTATTATTAATGGCTCCGTTATAGTGACTTCAGATGAATTTATATTGTAATATGTAGAATCAACAAAATAATTTTCAGACGAAGCTGTATGTTTAGATCTGCCACACAGCGCGCATAATTTGTCATCCGCCGTAGAACATTCTGCAAAAACAGTCAAACATGTTTCTGATTTGTTTTTAAGCAGAGTTAACATTTTATTCATATTACGAATGTAACTATCTCTAATGTGTGTACACCAGCGTACGACTTTCTCAACTTCTAATCGTTTTTTAATATAACCTTTACCGCAATCTGTAATATTGAACTTGTGTAAAATATTTTTAACGATTACTTCCGCAGAATCGCGAATTTTCATAAAATTTCTAGACCGAAGCATAACATATTTTTTTCTAATATGTTTGGCAGTATTGTTCTTAGCAAGTGTTAAATTACTTATTTTCTGATTCTGATAATATCGCTTATTGTAAAGCCTCTTAAACTCCTGTTTATATGGACATCGAAATTTAAAACGGTCATTTTCAATGTCTTGTTGATATCGAAACCGTCTTTTAAAAAGAATATTCTCAGGTTCTTTTTTATATCGTTGTACTTGTTTCGCGCGATTTTTTTCTAGATGTTCTTGATATCGTAACCGTTTTTTAAAAAGAATATTCTCCCGGTTTTTTTTATATCGTTGTACTTGTTTCGCGCGATTATTTTCCAGATGTTCTTCATATAGGCACCGTCTTTTAGCATTTTTTTTTAGCATTATTGTCTAAATCTGGCTCATCAGATAGACATCGCTTTTTATTACTACTTTCTAAATTACAAATCGCTTTAGCCTGTTTTGTTTTTACTTCTGTTAATGAAAGCACTTCCTGAGGGGCACCACAATTTAAATCTTGAGGAAAATGCTCTACAACATTGCTTTCAAACATTTGTATTAAATGTAGACGCATTAAGCTGTGGTTATACCTTACTTTGTCAGGATTAATGTTAAATAATAATGAAACTGCAAAGGCTATTGCGAAAACACCGCAATCACTACTATTCGGTTGTTGTTGCACAGTAGGAAATTGAACAGGATTCTGAATAAAATCATGTGTTGGAAATAATTTTTTCAAAAATTCTTCCTGACAATTATTTAACCGTTTTATATTAAAAGAATCATAAATAAATATATTTTTTGTATCGTAATAACCGCATATCCAGTGTATTCCCAATGATTCAGAAGGTAATATCTGTATATGCTTTTTATTCCTCGGCATGGATTGTATTCTATCCAGTGATTGTACCAGATATGTCCCGACAGGTCTATAATCTGAGCAGCTTTTTAAAATATAATTAAAATGATCCATGTGCAAATCATTTAACCATCTACCTTCAGCAATAATACTTTTTTGTTCTAATGACAGCGTCATTTTTTGTTGACGTCGGTAAGCTGAGATATTACTATTTAATCCGTTCTCAGATTGCTGAAAATCGCAATTTGTTTGTAATAAGCTCGATTTCAGTCGTTCCATTTTTTTACGTTGACGTATTGTGCGCTTACAAGACGCTTTAACCTCGTTTGCTTTTACTTTTCTTAATGGAAGCACTTTATGAGGAACACTAAAATTTAGATCTTGAGGAAAATGGTCTATAATATTGATTTCAAACATTTTTATCAAGTGCGGTCGCATTAAACTATGGTTATATTGTACTTTTTCAGGTTTAATATTAAATAATAATGAAACAGCAAAGACTATTGCAAAAACACCGCAATCGCTACCGTTCGGTTGTTGTTGTACTGTAGGAAATAGGACAGGATTCTGATTAAAGTCATATGCTGGAAACAACTTTTTCAAGAATTGTTCATGATCCTTCTCTAACCTTTTATTATTTAAAGAATCATAAATAAATATATTTTTTTGTCGTAATAGCGGCATACCCAATGACCTCTTCCGTACAGTAACCAATTATCATTCGCATTATCTCTCGACAACGAAGTATATAAAAATTGTATATGCTTTTCATTTGTCGGTATGGGTTGTATTGTGTCAAGTAATTGCACTCGCCACGTTTCAACAGGTCTATAATTGGAATGATTTTTTAAAAGGCAACTGAAACGATCCATATCATCAACCCATAACCATCCACCACGAAAAATTTCATTTTTATTTTTTTCGGTAAATATCGATATTCCATCTTTCTTTTCTACCTGTATAGACATTTTAGTAGAAAGAACTAAGATTTAATTTTCCCTTATTGTAACTTTTTTGAAAATTATACTCGCGACACGGCGCAATGCAGCCTGCCTATCGATTGATGTTATATGATAATGTTATCTCAATATTTATTTAGATTAATATATCTGGATTTCCTATGATGTATGGGTATTGGAAGAATAAAAATAAATCCGTTTAGAGTGGCGTTATCAATATAATATATGTAGAAAACCCAACCCCTTTTTAATTATAAGATAAGGCGCGATGCAGCCAGTAAAGCTTAATTAACAATTAATACTCGCAAAAGCGCAAAGCAACCAAACGAGCGCAAAGCAGCTCAGCGAGAGTACTTTACTTTTTCTTGTAATACTCCAACCTGTAAAAACGAAAAATTTATAAACTTTGTTATAACCTCGCATTTGCTTTATATGACAAGAAAATGTAATCAACAGACGCGGTCGCGTCTGGAAGCTAATTCCCCCTTCCCCTCTCTCCAGGCACACCGAGCGACCACGTATCTATACACGAATGACAGCGAAATTGACAGGTCTCTGTAGCTATTTTGGTCTTTTTTTCTTATCTTATGACATAGTCCCGGTGTTTTAACGTGATTAAGCGAATAATTATTTTTTTTCGAACCCATTTGTCGTTTTAGTTAATGCATCAAGCTGTTTTTCTAAAAGATAAAACAATTATGCAAAATTTTTATTCAGGAAAAGGACACTTTTTTACGAGACAGTCAGTCCGCACGTAGCGCTTGTACTTGACGCCAGTAGATGTCGCCATTCTCGTTTTACTTCTCCAATTCACGCGGGTAGATGTCGCCTTTCGTAAGCTGAAGTTATCCGGAATGGTTTTGCTGAAAATGCGGTTACGCAGTTTACAAAAAAGGCAAAAAACCGCTGCTTTCGGTTCGTTAGTAAATGTCACCTAGCTGTCAATCAATCACAACTTGCCTGTGTCAGTTATCAAAAGTTTTGAAATGTCACGAGTTTTTTCACCATATAGAACATTGAATTATTGTCTCAATCAATTAACAAGGTAAGTCGCTATATTATTTTTGTTATACAGTTACGGTCTATGTCCACTGATACTTAACGCATGACTTTCTTCTATCTTACGCCACTTTTATGAACTCTGGATGATTTTTTTGGTTAATTAATTGTTTATTAATTTTTGTAGAAAATGCGGGAGGCCGCCCTACTTGATGGTGAGTTTTATTAACAATAAGCTTGCAGAAGAATTAAATAATAAAAAATTTTATATATACATTTATTCAAACTCATTTTTTCAAGACTCGAATGATGCCGACAGCGAACAAGGTACCTATAGAACGGCGGCGTTGCCACCACCACCACAGCAGCCGGTGACAAACGGTATTAATTCCTAATATTATTATTAATTAGTATTTTTTTATCTTTTAACAATATAATAAAAATTGTTGACTTTAGCTTATATCAGGGGCAGTGATGCCAGAATCGTGGGACACGGGACGGGACGCTTACCCCCACTATGACCTACCGTCCTCTCCCACTATGGCCTACCGTCGTCTCCCACTTTCTTCCCATCGCACTGCACACAAGCATATCCCTACCCCTGTCCGTGTGCTCGGCAGTTCGACAGGCAGCTCACACGGACAGGAGTAAAAATATGCTTGTGTGCAGTGCGGTGGGAAGAAAGTGGGGGACGCCGGTAGGGCATAGTGGGAGAGGACGGTAGGTCATAGTGGGGGTAAGCGTACCGTCCCGTGTCCCACGATTCTGGCATCACTGATCAGGGGGAGCCCAGGCCGGTTGGTTGTCGCTGACAGTCGCAACTACGTCGCTGCCCCCTCCCCCACCACCACCACCGCCACCATCTTCACCACAGGGCCCGGCCACGGCACATGGTATTATTTCTTAATACTTTAATTAAATACCTGTTTATGTTTTTTACAATATAACATTTTTATCTGCGCGTGCCAACAATGTATAAATTATTATAATAATATACTTGCTGACGTTTATTATTATTATTACTGATTACAGGAGGATACACGTCGAAGCGTCATAAGAGGAGCGGCTGGAGGCAGGGCGCCAAGTATCTTGAATAAAATATTTATTCGTTAAAATATGTATTTGTATCAAAATATATGTGGGCGCAGTTGGAAAGAAAAATCAGCTTCAACCCAAAAATAAATATACTAAATAAACTAAAGAACAAGAAAGAAATTTTTTTCAACATATATATATATTAATTCATCATATCGAATACGAGGTATAACTCCACGAATTCAAATAATAAAAAAATATGATATATTCATACAATTAAAAACTTCACCTCAAATAAATTAAATCCTTATGCTCTAAGGCCAAAAGTCATCCTTTCTTGTGTCACAGTGATGTTTCCTCATGAAATAGAAGTGTTCTAGACGGGAACCTGTAGCTTGGCAGTGCTCTCACCATATTCATGAAATACTGTAGAATGTTAGCGATGCAAAAATGTTAGTCCTATATATATAGTAAGCTCGAATGCAATCGAAACTCGATCGGCCATAATCGTTTGAGCCGTGTGTACGAGCAGGGCTCGCTCTGACCGATGGGCATGTAAGTCTAGGGTCGCGCGAAACACAAAACGAAGCGGGCGACCGGGGCTCACTTCATTTTCGTATTGGCAGAGACATTCCTGGCAATCGAAAATTAATTAAGCTGTATGTATAATTATTAATAATAAATAATTACAATTAAACAAAAATTCAAATAAACCAATTTTAGCGTTTTTGGGCTTTCGTTTAATTTTGTCGTCAATACATTTCTATGCTGATGCACCATCACGTATCATGCATAAAAATGAACCGCTTTGAGGATGAAGACCGTTATGAGATAGGGCACTTAGTAATTTATAACAAATTATGAAAAAAGTAATGAAATCCCCCCCATAAAAAACATGACTCATGTATGAAAGAAGCTAATTCCCTTTAAGTCACGAAAAAAGTTCACATGCAAAGATTGTGAAATCATCTTTGCTAATTCTAATTGTACCCTTCATTCACGAAAAACATTAAAAAAGTTCTCACGCAAAGATTGTGAAATCAACTTTGCTAATTCCAATCCCTTTAAGTCAAAAAAAAAGTTCACATGCAAAGATTGTGAAATCATCTTTGCTAATTCTAATTGTACCCTTCATTCACGAAAAACCTTAAAAAAGTTCTCACGCAAAGATTGTGAAATCAACTTTGCTAATTCCAATTGTATTCTCGTTCTCCGTTCGAACACTGATTCTTCTGTCACTTTTTATACATGACATTCCTTTATTGGCCACAAATCAATTCAGTGCTCAGATTTTCAGCTTCGGTTTTAAGGAATTAGCGGGCGTTGTATAAGAAAAAAACTATGAAGTCGACTTAAAACAAAATGTTTCATATTCTCCGCATCTCTCTTACAGCGTATTTTCATGGTCGCAATGGTGCGCTCTGGGTGCGAATTTTCGCCAATAGGAAGCGAGAAATTTCGCATTCAGTGCGCACTAGTGCAGCTTGTCAAATGTGCTATCAATGTATTACCGACTTTGATTCGTTTAAATTAGTCTCTACCAAGTTATTATTATTTTCCATCAGAAAACGATTTTTATACGACATTTTTAACAGAAGATGTCCCTCTTATACAACCAGTGGCGGATCCAGAGGGGGGCGATGGGGGCGATCGCCCCCCCTAAGAATAATAAATTATTCAATAACAGGTAAGTACTGCAATTATTCTGATTTCTTGTGATGTATAAATAACCCATTTAAAAACCTTGTCGTAAATTAATATAAATTTATTAATGTGCTATATTTAACTTTACAAAAGTAACGATATACAACAGTTGCGCCAATTATCACACTGGCTATTTGCACAAAGAACAAAATGTATTCAATAATATTAAGCAGATATATTTTTATACAAATAAATATTTTAATACGAATAAATATTTTATTCAAAATACTTGGCGCTGCTCTCCAAATTGGTGTTGCTAAACTGAATAAATATGCATAAATTGCATTAAAATCTTTTTCTTTCTTTCTTGTCTCTGTGGTGTCTTGTCTTGTTTTATTTATTAACCAAGACAATTAACATTTTTTCGGTTGCGCAGCGCCAAGTATTTTGAATAAAATATTTATTCGTATTAAAATATTTATTTGTATAAAAATATATCTGCTTAATATTATTGAATACATTTTGTTCTTTGTGCAAATAGCCAGTGTGATAATTGGCGCAACTGTTGTATATCGTTACTTTTGTAAAGTTAAATATAGCACATTAATAAATTTATATTAATTTACGACAAGGTTTTTAAATGGGATTATATACTTGGCGCTCTTTTTTGTACCTTTTTTTTAAAAAAGGTAATTTTGTGGAGATTTCACACATTTTGTAGTAGTGTTTATTGATATCAATCACTTTACGACATTGTTTTTAAATGGGATTTTTTTTATGGGATTATATACTTGGCGCTCTTTTTTGTACCTTTTTTCTAAAAAAGTAATTTTGTGGGGATTTCACACATTTTATACTGTTTATTATGACTGGATAATTTTTTCACCCCCTCGGGTGAATTATTAATATTAAGTGAAATATTATATTGCCATCCAAACTACGCACGCCTGCAAAGCTACCAGACAATTGGATTGGTGGAATTGGTTTAAATTTGAGTTTTCAGACATGAAGCAAACATACAGGAAGCAAACAGAGGATTGAAGCTGAATAAAATCGTTTAATTAATATAATACTATGTCACAATAAATTTTTTTCTCTAACGTAGATTATCTGTAAATATATAAAATCCACATTTTAGTTACAACTTAACGTAGAACATATAGAAATAGAGTGGCCCTTTGTTATAGTAAATGTTAGAGTCTACAAAATGTGCCCGAAGGAAGTGAGAGCGCAGAATGTCTTGTTGGAGGAAATGTAAATACTAAGGGTAATTTATCGAAAATGAACAAAGAGATTCAGTATTTTTAACACACAATTTCTTGGTGCTGGAATAAAATTAAATTAGTATGTTTATTGGTGAATTGAAATATTGTTCATGGGAAACTAATCAAATTAATGAATAGCGTAGGAACTACTGTGGATTTTAATAAAATATTATATTCATAATACTTCAGAGATTTCAAATCTTATGTGAAAATATGTTTCACAAAAGTTTGGAAAGTATCGAGGGAGATGCATATTCAGCGCACTTTCTTCACTAATGTGACGTACTCGACATTGCAAGCAGTACGCCATAATTTTCTTAACCCTTAACTGGTATACTGTTTTTTTCAAACGTAACTGGTATACTGGGGTCGTGGCAGACCCCAAATAAAACAGGGCACAGAAACTTGTAAAGTCGACACTAGAAGAACCTCTATGAATATTTTGTTCTTAAGTAATATATAAAATAATAGAAACGTAGAAATTTAAAGTATTGCTACAAAGTTATTTATAAATTCAGTTTACAAACTTAGACAACCAAAAGTTTCACAGCGAACTCTGCGTGCCGGGGGTAATGAGTGACCCCAGGATACCAGTTACGGGTTAAATATCAATGCTACGCTAATTTGAAATTTTTTTTTCGATTTACCTTATTTGACAATTTTCAAGAAATTTGTGCGAAACAACCTCCAAGCCTGTGCACCCCCTTCATTTCTGTCCAAGCCTGTGCGTCCCTTACATTTTTATCCAAGTCCTCTGCGTCTTCTTCATTTCTAAATATAATATATATAAGCTTTACATAAAATCTCTAAATTGCTGGTATAAAAATATCTAGCAATTTAAATTCAATGCAATTTGTTACAATATATATTATTTTGTGCGAAAGAAGATGCTTCTCTGTCGAAGCTTCTCCGGCAACTTCCAAGTCTGCGACTCTACATACTAAATCGATTTAAAAAATTTTGGCGACTTACCTTGTTAATTAAGACAATAATTCAATCTCCTATTTGGTGTAAAAACTCGTGACATCTCAAAATTTCGTACAACTTACTCCATTTGACATTTAGCACTTGGTTGGTTATAGTATAACTCCATTTGACATTTAGCACTTGGTTGGTTATAGTATATCTCTGTCTAGCTGTCACAACACAAAATATTTGGTTACACGATTGGCCGAACCCATCCAATGAACGACGTGCCTGAGAGACATTTCCTCACCCCCTCTTGCCTAGAAGTGTAGGTAGGACGATGACGATGAAGATTTCATTTTACGAACATGAAAATCGGCAAATTGCCACTTTACAACGAAATATCTCAGCTCATAATACACGTAGGAACAAAACGAAGACACTTTTCTTATGTAAATCATACCCAGGCTATCCATTAAGACCATTCAAAATCGAATCGGATCAGCCGTTATTGAGATTCGGAAATCTCAGGGTTCAGAATAGCGAGTCGTGGCGTAATAGAGACACGGCAGTGCTCGCGCTGCGCATATATATATATATATACTTGGCGCGAGACACTACCGTGTCTCTTGATTAATGTGTATTTAATTATTCAGGCTATAGTATCAGATAGACATATTAAAATATAAATTACAAGCAAATTTTAAATCTCGTAAAAGAAAATTAAAAAATGTAGGTATGTACTTTTACACGTCTCGTTTCGCCCCCCCCCCCCCCCCCCCCCCAAGAACGGCTCCTGGATCCGCCACTGTATACAACGCCCGCTAATTCCTTAAAACCGAAGCTGAAAATCTAAGCACTGAATTGATTTGTGGCCAATAAAGGAATGTCGTGTATAAAAAGTGACAGAAAAATCAGTGTTCGAACGGAGAAGGAGAATACAATTGGAATTAGCAAAGTTGATTTCACAATCTTTGCGTGAGAACTTTTTTAAGGTTTTTCGTGAATGAAGGGTACAATTAGAATTAGCAAAGATGATTTCACAATCTTTGCATGTGAACTTTTTTTTTTACTTAAAGGGATTGGAATTAGCAAAGTTGATTTCACAATCTTTGCGTGAGAACTTTTTTAATGTTTTTCGTGAATGAAGGGTACAATTAGAATTAGCAAATATGATTTCACAATCTTTGCATGTGAACTTTTTTCGTGACTTAAAGGGAATTAGCTTCTTTCATACATGAGTCATGTTTTTTATGGGGTTATATTAACGCAAAACGTAATGTAGAATTTCGATAGATCGATGTACTTTTTGATCGTCAAATGTTTAGCTGGCCTCTTGGCCAGCTTCAGCTTTTTGTACATACGAAAAGCAATGTGGCCGGAGAAAGAAAATGTAAGTAATAGCAGAGTTATTATTATCGCTTACTCTAGCCCGGCTATCTTTACTTTATTCTTGAAAAATTGTGTTTTAATATATCTCGGAATTCAAATGATTTTTTTAACATCTTGGGTCGTGTAACCTAGATTACAAGCGGCGTATGGTAGAAAACAGTCGTACATGTTGCGCAAAGATACGTATTGTTCAATTACAAATGGCAAATTGAAAAGTTGAAATTTGAAATAGTGTATGATGCGAAATTATAAAAATTAGTTCAAGAGCCTTTTCATTATTCAATCATATATACAAAAAACTGTAAAGTATTTATTATTATTATAACTTTATTTTGTGAACAATTCACACTTATAATAACTAGTAATACTGCAAGAAGATATTCGACACGTTGAAGCATATTCTTCGTGAAGTAATGAGAAAAAACATGTAATGTAATATAATTTTTAATTTCGCATCATACACTATTTAAATTTTCAAATTTTTACATTTCCTAATTTCCAATTTACAATTGATCAATACGTATCCTCGCGCTACATGTATATGACTTTCTTCTATCATACCCCGCTTTTATGAACTCTTGAATCTTGAACTTTTTGACTAATTAATTGTTTATTAATTTTTGCAGAAAGAAGAATCTGACGCTATACTGGCAGGTAAATAATAAATAAAACAATTCATCTTATTATACATATATTCTAACTTTTTTCCACGCATGTGATAATAAAATGAAAATAATTTATTTATTTAGAAATAGACGTGAATTTGGAAAGTCTCCATATGTCCTCCCCCTCCCCCGAAATGACGTCCCAGCCGCTGTCCACGTCCCAGCCGCTGCCGACGTCCCAGCCGCTGCCGACGTCGCCGCCGCTGCCGACGTCCCAGCCGCTGCCGAGGACCCTGCCACCTCCGACGTCGCCGCCGCCACAGAACCCGCCGCTGCCTCTGTCTCCGCCGCCACCAGCTATAATCCCGGCCACGGGCGATGGTAAATATTTACACATTTTAAGGGGGTAGACACGTCACGTGACACGGGCGATGCACCGCGCTGTAATACCGACAATCTAACCTAAAACATGGGTTTGGGATTTCTCGTTTTTCGTCCTTATATGAGCAGATTTTGCGCTGGGCGAGGTCTCATTCGAAAGAGGAAGGTTCAATGCGGAGCGCTCTACGCACCGTTTGAGTCACAAAACTCTTTTAGTGACCTACAAATACTTGGAATCTGCGAGTGTATTTTGTCCATTTTTTCTCTACTTTGGACACTCATAT
The DNA here is from genome assembly GCA_929113495.1 of Andrena minutula. NCBI lineage: Eukaryota > Metazoa > Arthropoda > Insecta > Hymenoptera > Andrenidae > Andrena > Andrena minutula. Next base: position 44,128,514 of record OV815993.1, on the reverse strand, counting down.
TATTACATATCAACATAATCTCTTTGAACCATGCCAAGAGCGGGCTGCATTGAACCTTCCTCTTTCGAATGAGACCTCACCCAGCCCAAAATTCGCTCATATAAGGAAATCAAGCGTAACTTTCCAGACCCATGTTTCGGGCCAGATTGTGTCGGTATACAGCGCGCTGCATTACCCGTGTCTACCCCCTTAAGGAGTTATATGCGTTTAGAATGCTTGAAGATAGGTCTAAATTTCCAAAAAAATATTTGACTAATAAATTTCGATTTTACTAATTACAGAACCACGCGTTGCGCGCCACCAGCGCAGCGGGTGGAGGGTCCGGGCCCGACAGGAAGAGTGGGCCTTCATAAATGCTCTTAAGGAGCAGGCCACCTCCCTGCGAGCCTGGGCTGTTTCTAAATACGCCCGTGGCCATGGGCATGGCCGTGGCCGGGGCCGGGGTCGCGGTCAAGGGCGTGGCGGCCATCAATAAAAAAAAATGTAAATATGAATTTTGAAATCTATGTATTCCCAAAAAATAAAATAATTAACGTTTAACTGTATTACAAATTTAATCGAACCGTCTCTTTCATTTACACCCCTGTTCTTTAAACCAGGCCTTCCCAAGTAGGGGAAATGCACTCCTAAAACAGATGTTTCGGCTCTCCCTCCACCGGCGCGCCTTCAGCTAAGGTGGGACGATTCCTACTGTCCTCTCTCTCTGCTTCCTAGCGGCGTTACTGTCTCCTCGGAGAGAGGGTTGTAGGAGTCATCCCACCTTAGCTGAAGGCGCGCCGGTGGAGGGAGAGCCGAAACATCTGTTTTAGGAGTGCATTTCCCCTACTTGGGAAGGCCTGCTTTAAACGAAACTAAAAATTCCAATTTTTTTTTCACCTTCATAAATTTATTTTATATATAAATATATATATATATATATATATACAGACATATATATACACACATGAATATTGTTAATTTATCGTGCAGCACGGTTTTTTCTCTTTGAGCTGTTGAAATAATTCTCTCCGTCTGCATCGTTAACTGAAAAATAGGACACATTTACTAATTATTTATATATCATCACACGTGCTCATATGTCAAAATCATTGAATAAATAATTACGTATGCAAAACCCTACCTGCAAATTTGTGCGTACATAGTCCGACGTAGTTCACACAGCATCATCTTCTGCTTCGATTATCTGTAAATATATAAAATCCACATTTTAGTTATTTTAATTATAACTTAACGTAGAACTTATATATAGAAATAGAGTGGCATTTTGCTACAGTAAGTGTAGACTACAAAATATGTCCGAAGGAAATGATTGCGTATGGCAGAAAGTCTTGTTACTGGAAATTTAAATGCTAATGGTAATAATTCAGCGATAAATAATTACGTATGCAAAACCCTACCTGCAAATTTGTGCGTACATCGTCTGACGTAGATCACACAGCATCATCTTCTGCTTCGATTATCTGTAAATATATAAAATCCACATTTTAGTTATTTTAGTTATAACTTAACGTAGAACTTATTATATATATTTAATCTTCTCCGGACAACCTCCAAGCCTGTGCATCCCCTTCATTTCTGTCCATTCAAGCCTGTGCGTCCCTTTCATTTTTATCCAAGTCCTCTGCATCTTCTTCATTTCTAAATATAATATATATAAGCTTTACATAAAATCTCTAAATTGCTGATATAAAAATATCTAGCAATTTAAATGCAATGCAATTTGTTACAATATATATATTATTTTGTGCGAAAGAAGATACTCTACATACTAAATTGATTTAAAAAATTTTGGCGACTTACCTTGTTAATTAAGACAATAATTCAGTCTCCTATTTGGTGTAAAAACTCGTGACAATTCAAATTCTGACAACTTACTTCATTTGACACTTAGCACTTGGTAGGTTATAATATATCTCTGTCTAGCTGTCATGTAGCTGTCACGTCACAACAAAATTTGTTACACGGTCGGCCGAACCCGCATCCAATGAACGACGAGAGACACTTTTCCTCACCCCCTCTTGCCTAAAGTGTAGGGCGATGACGATGACGATCTTAATTTTACGAACATGAAATTCGGCAAATTGCCACTTTACAACGAAATATCTCAGCTCATAAGGCACGTAGGAACAAAACGAAGACACTTTTCTTATGTAAATCAAACCCAGGCTATCCATTAAGACCATTCAAAATCGAATCGGATCAGCCGTTATTGAGATTCGGAAATCTCAGGGTTCAGAATAGCGAGTCGTGGCGTAATAGATACACTCTGTGTCTCGCGCTGCGCATATAATAATATATGCTTGGCGCGAGACACTACCGTGTCTCTTGATCGTAAAGCAACGGTAAATCCTATTACCGCGACAAACCAAAACAAGTGCTCTAGCGGGTGTTTCCCAGCGTGTATTCGCTTATTAAACCTCCCCTGGTCGATCAGTGTGTTGGATTTAACATTCACGCCTAAACTTCCTAATACGATCAGTGTGTTGGATTTAACATTCACGCCTAAACTTCCTAATACGATCAGTGTGTTGGATTTAACATTCACGCCTAAACTTCCTTTTACCATCAGTGTGTTGGATTTAACATTCACGCCTAAACCCCTTTTTCCCTCAGTGTGCTGGATTTAAGATTCGCACCTGGGCCCCAATAATTCCCCCATGTCATTGTCCCCTGAGACCTTCACCCGGGACGTGACAGAAAGACACATACTTTATTTCCTTTTTAATTTATGTTTGTATTTTAAAAATACAAAGTATTTTATTTTGTATTTTAAGCAGTATTAAGTAAGTGTTGCTGAAATACATTAAAGAATTAAATGAAAAATGAAATAAGAATGAAACAATAAAATAACATTATTTATTATTTTTGTCTCTTTTTTATTATTTACTATTTTTTATTATTCAAAATATTTGTTTGACAGCTGCATCAGATCTGTATATAGTGCAAGGTTAGACATTGTATATGTGTATGTAGTGTGACGTTGTAGATATTGTAGATGTATTGCTGTACAGAGATTGTCGCCGGACTTCGCGCGACCAGAAACAAATTGATTTGATATTGCCAGCGAAAATCGCCTATCGTCGCTAGGCATTTGAAATCAATTTCGGATCGCGTATAGATAACTCATTGAGCTATAAGAATACCTGGAGAGGGAACAGAGCAATGGCGGCCGGTCCGAGAAAGAGGGAAGATTACGGGTGAACCTATCTCTGTCTTACAACAGGCTATGGATGTATAGTGCATGTCAGTGAATGTGAGTGAAGTTATCTGTACAGAGTGAGAGGTATAATAGGAAGAAGGATAGGTTCACCCGTTCTTCTATTTCCCTCAGACCGCTGTCGCCTCTACTTCTTCCTATTGCTGTTCCCTCTCCAGGTATACTTATAGCTCAATGAGATAACTATGGACGTCGAGAAATTAATCAATGCGGTATTCCTACGAAAGCCCTTGTGGGATCAATCCTCAAAAAAATACAAAAACCGATATACAGGCGACAAATTGTGGGATGAAGTGGCGAAAGAATTAAATGTACCAGGTAAGTAAAATAATAAGATTATTTCATATAGCGCGGGTACATATATAAACTGTATTGTAAAGAAACAGTTTCTGTGTGACTTCCAGCTGAAGTGGCTAAAAAAAAGTGGAAGGGCCTCCGTGATACGTACCAACGGGAATGCAACAAAATAAAGTCAAAAATCCGTTCTGGCGCTCCTGGAGGGGAAAAAAATTCTTCAAAGTGGGCATATTTCAAAAGCCTAGATTTTTTAAAACATCTGACCACACCACGACTCTCCACTGGGAATATTCCCGCACCACCCACCTCTCCAGAAATAATAATAATTCCCCAGGCAGACGAGACAGATGATTCAAATTTAAATTTATACAGTGACATTGAAGATGCGACTGAAGATGAATGTTTTCCACACACATACGCAGACACATCACAAAGGTCACATTTACACATTGACATCGACAATCACGCAGAGGATGAATCTTTACCACATACGCACGCTCACACATCACAGTCGACCACACACCACAAAACTACAACACTACGACCATCCAAACGAAAACGTTCACATAACACAATTCAGGACAAATTATTACGTTTGGAAGAAGGGAAGCTAAATTTAATGAAGGACAAAGAACAGGACAGTAACTACCACTTTTTAATGAGCCTATTGCCCCAATTAAAAAAAATTCGAGACGACAGACTACTGATTACACAAATGGAACTACAACAAGTACTCTTTGACGAACTGACGACAACACCAACAGTACACACAACGCACACCTCACATCACGACACATCTGCAGAGTCAACAGCACACACTGATGTAAATGATACATTGTAAAGAGAAAATATTAAATATAAAAGTTGTTGTGGCCAAAATGTCGCCTTTTTCCTTTGGAGGTTATAAGTCTCCGACAACACCCTGTCACACTCCTTGTAGATTGTTAAGTCCGCTAGAGTTCACTAGTTGATGCTGATTGAGTTTTAGTAGGATAAGGTAAAATCACTTGAGACACTACAGCGCGTAACAAATAATAATGAAAATTCTGTACAAAAGTAAGTCCAAACAATATCAAATAGTAACAAATAATGATTTTATTATTGTAGTCTTTACAATATATTACACGTACTGGAAGGGTACTTCACCCTCAGGACTAACAAAATAATTTTTGAACACTTCTCTCACATGATTTGCGGATCTACCATAATTATTGTACCGCCTTGATACAGGCAAATTTCTGCGGGGTGTTGGGTTATTATTGTGACATGATAATACAACACCTTCTCTATTAATAATTATGTTGTGCAATAAACATATGCATTTAATTACAATGTCTACATTCTCTGGGCTGATTTGCATTTCTGTTTTCAAGCATCTCCATTTCGCTACCAAGATGCCAAATGCACATTCAACGCAACGTCGAGCTCTAGATAATCTATAATTGATTATCTGTTCATTTGGTGTAAGATTCTTCCTGGAATATGGTTTTAATAAATACGTTTTGAGTGGATAGGCCTCGTCACCTAATAATACAAATGGGGCCGAAATGTTTGTAGACGGGATATTTTCATTTGCTGGCACATTAAATGTATTTGTCTCCAAACGTTTGAAGACATTTGTATCAGTAAATATTCCAGCGTCGCTTTGCTTCCCATAAGCCAGGCATGCACAGATGGGCGTTCCGGTACAGTGGACGCTCGATAATGTGCCGCAGTCGGGGCTCTAGAGGCGGTGTTTTCTCAGAAGCGGCATATTAACGAGAGCCAATGTAACGCGCGCTCTCCCCATAGCTCTCCTGTTTTCTTTTCCGTGATGGCTGTCCCCTACCAGAATACTCTTAAGGTGCGTCACACTGATGTGAGAAAAAGAAAAAACATTCACGTATATGTATTGCTTGCGAATTGCTTGCGAACTCCAGTGTGAAGGCACCATTAAGGGGTCTCCCTAGTGTGACGGTTCAAAAAAATCGATTTTTTTTTTTTTGTTTTTTCTGAAAGTTCAACATCTTAAGAACATATTCCTAAAATATTATAGCTGAATTCGAAATTTTGGCAACGCTGTGAGCTATGAACAGTAGCGCGCGACCGATATGGCGCCATGTATACCCGCTACATTGGCGATGGCGACAGTAAAACGTATAAGGGCATTGTGGATTTGAATCCATATGACGTGCAGGTGAAAAAGTTAGAGTGTGTTTTACACGTTAAAAAAAGGATGGGTTCTCGTTTGAGAGCAGAAAAAAAGAAACATAAAGGAATAGGGGGAAAAGGTCCGGGAAAATTAACGGATAAGTTAATAAATGATTTAACAGCATATTATGGGTTAGCAATTACACGACACACGGATTCAGTGGAGGAAATGAAGAATGCGATTTGGGCAACGTATCACCATAAGTGCTCCACTGATACAGCGTCCGAACATGATTACTGCCCTACCGGAGCCGACAGCTGGTGTTCGTGGCGCCGCGCTGAAGCAAAAGGCGCCCTCGACAATTACACTCATGATCCACCCCTTACTGAACTCGTACAGCAGGTTATAAAGCTCATTTGTACCAATTTATCCCAACACGAATTGATAGAGCGATGTCTAGGCGGAAACACACAGAACAATAACGAAAGTTTTAATCAGTTAATTTGGCATTTCGCCCCCAAACATATATACTCTGGGCCAAAAACAGTTGAAGTAGCAACATATTTAGCAACTGGCATATTTAACGATGGCTACCAGTCACTATTAAGAGTATTAAATACGATGGGAGTAACAATTGGCCCAGAAGCCAAAAGTTTCGCCGATACGCAAGACGTGAACAGAGTTTGCCTTGGAGAGAAAAGGCATCAGGAAGCATCAAAAGAAGCTCGAACTGCTCGAAGGAAAGCAAATGCAGCTTTACAAGAATTGTATGAAGAAGAGGAAGGTGTACTCTATGGGCCAGGCATCGGAAACTAATCGTAAGTATGATTTATTATTTGAAAAATGGTACTTGAATCTTTAAACGCGTTTTACTCGAAACTACATTTTTCGGCCCGGCGATCACGATATCTCCAAAACTACTCAACCAAACGACTTAAAACTTAACATATATATTGAGTGCGTGTTCTCTTAGGATCTGACCTAGAATGAAGTCATTATTTGCAAAATTCGAATTTTGCAGCTCAAAAAACTGACCACTTTTTTGCCGCGAAATGAAAACTTTTCTTTAAAGTGCCGCCATTTTTTTATTTGGTGATTTTCTATTTTCATTCTAGGTCAAGTCCTAGCTACATTCATATAGCTTAAGAAAATAACTGTGTTTTTTGTTTCAGATAACCATGGCAGCCGGAATCGTGATCGCCAGCAGCAGGCGTTTTTTTGCGAGCTTTTCATTATAACCCTTATAACATAAAATATAATTATCATTAATGCTTCAAAAAATTCAAGTAGATTGTCAAAATGTAACTGAATAAATACCCCAAAGTTAGAAACCGCAATATCAAGTACATTTCCTTCAAAAAAATTCCCAAATATAGCCCTATTTTCCAGGCGTCACACTAGGGAGACCCCTTAAGGGTTAGCATTCATTGGCTCGCTGAGCGTGAGAGAAAGGGAGGTGCACACACGCGTGCGAGTAATGCGTGTGAGCTGGGGCGTTCCTAACGGCACTTTAAACAGCGGCATATTATCGAGCGTCCACTGTATTTCGAGCATTCATCGCGTTTTTCGAAGCTCGCGTGGAAGGGGGTGCTCGGAACCCATGACGTTGCGGGCATATCACGGATGGGGCAGACTCTAGTAGTGTGCGTGTAGGCTCGTACCCGTAGGTTTATGTAATTGGGGCTCTTGGAGCCCCAGTGTTCTACATTTTAGAAATTGGCAAAATAAACAGGAATTGACTAATGATTAAACAATAATATTATATAATTGGGCGGAATAGACTTGAACAGTCCCACTTACACCTCTGATTAACAAAAAGTTTCTTATTAAACGATTTTTATTCAGTATCTATCAAGTTTAGTTAAAATTTAGAAACTCAATTTTAACCCCCTTCCAACTATCCAATAAACTTGAAACTTTGCAGGCATACGTAATTTGGATGACAATACAAAATTATGAAGAAAAAGAAACCGCCCCCGGGGTTTAAAAAATTACCTAGGGCGGTATTCTCAGTCGTTGCTTATTCTTAAGCAAATGCTTAAGCATTCGGCATCCTTTACTAGCTAGTAGGTTAATAGAGGATGCCGCATGCTTAAGCATTTGCTTAAGAATAAGTAGCGACTGAGAATACCGCCCCTAGTCATCAATAAATATAACCCATAACCACAAATCCAAACGACTTGAAATCAGCCTATAACCACAAATCATATAAATTTAATCGCAATGAAATCAGCATGTAACCACAAATTTAAACTAGTCAATAAAAAGTAAATAAAGAAAAGAATTATTTTTTAGTTTTTAGTGCATTTTAAATAAAATCATTTAACAGTTTAACGTAAAATTTGTTTTATATTTTTCATTTTGTACAAATCAATCGAATCAAATAACATATAAAACGTTCAATTTAAATTAGAATCAAATGCATTTAAAACATTTGGTTTTCCACAAAGCATTTTGCACAGATCGATATTAATAAGTAAGATTACATACTTAATAAATATTGTTGCGGCGTAGAGGCGTCGCCTCGTTGGCTTTCGTGATTTATTTACAGTTATGTACACGAGTTGAAATTTAACACTATACATTTATACAATATTCACATCAAGTATACGTTTATATACAATATAAGATTCAATATAATACATATAATATAAGATACAATATAAGAACTTTGGCCTTTGATTGAAATCGCAATGTACGATGTACATATATTACACATCCATACATTCATACATTCATAAATTCATACATCCACACATCCATACATACATATCCGCGATATACGAAGGTCACCCGGACGACGTACGTGCAGGCAACCACACATTGCACAAATCTATTGCATGATAATTGAATATTATCGAAAATATTGGTGATATGAAAAATGTTGTTACGAAAAATGTAAGTATTCGAGGGGTAGACTTTTAGGCGTAATTTCCCTAAAGAAAAATCTGATGTTACAGATGCAATAAATGTAGATCTAGCTAGAAAGATATATTTTTTAATTTTAGAGATGAACTTCTTGTATTTCTGGATATTGTGAACCACGACGTTCCGCAATTGCAGGACAAGAAGTGGTTATGCAATTTAGCTTTTCTATCAGACCTATCAGATCATTTGAATATATTAAATGTAGACTTACAAGGGAAGGGTAAAACTGTGATAGATTTCTACGATTCTATTCGCGGATTTCGAAAGAGCCGGAGAGTTGGTCAAGTTACTACTTTCAGACTCTGTAAAGTATAACCTATCGATACGCAAGATCGTGTTAATGTTCAGAACAATTGTCACTCCGGGAATCAAACAGTTGACTGAATAGCGTTATCACGAGTCATTCTGTGTTTTTCGCGAATTATTGGTTAAACAAGATACGTGGACGCAACATTGAATATCAAACAGTGGTGATAAAATCCCCCAGTTTGCAACCCGATTTTCTGTAAGTAAGTATTGTCTTAAAGCTAAGATCGACCAGTTTTTCTGAATCAGCATAAAATTCTGAGCATGTAAGGTTCATTCTGATAAAATAAATAATATCAGTATTAGTTTAATAGCCTTTTTATGTTAGATCCAGCGCATCCCCCGGATTTACCCTAGTTGCACGTTATCACGTGTTTCACGTTTGTGAACGGTGGAAAAAAAAAATGGATTATCCATCAAGTTCGAAACGCAAGTTTGAGGAATGCTGGGAAGAGTTGTACCTTCTGACACACCATGACGGGGAAATACACCGTCTTGTGTGTCAGAAGGTACTGTCTTCTAAATGGGTCCAAAATTTAAAAAAACATTACAATGCGCGTCATGCAAAAGAGTATGACATTATGTCAAGGGACGAGCGTCTTCATACTATCGAGCGCCTGAAAGGGAAATTAATAAAAGAGAATGAAAATCAATCGGAAGATTTAATTGTAAGTGTTTGTAAATTCGTAGTAGAATATTTAATGCTTATCAATTCTTTTAGAACATATGTATACTATTGAGTTCATTGCTTTCCCTGTAGGAGTGTAATGCCGCGAATAAGCATGCTGTATTGAAGTGCAGCTATGAACTTGCACTTAAAATAGCGAAAAATGGGCGCCCATTCTCGGATGGGGATTTCATTGAAGAATGTTTCACGACAACGGCAGAGCTTCTAGTCCCCAACGAAGCCGAACAATTTCGACAAGTGAGCTTATCGCGAACCACGGTCATCAGACGAATTCGAGAGATGGCAGCGGACGTCCAGCGACAACTAGCTGCTGTCGCCCGCGAATTTATCGCATTTAGTTTGGCATTGGACGAGTCAACGGACGTGACAGGCACACCACAAGTTGCAATATTTGTTCGTGGTGTCAATGAGAAGTTGTCAATAATAGAGGAACTGTTAGATTTCAGCCCCTTAACAGAAACCACGACAGGAGCAGATATCTTGTCGTGTGTAGATAAAGCAGTCGACGGTATGGGGTTAGACTGGACCAAGCTGGTCTCCGTCACAACCGATGGTGCTCCATCAATGGTTGGAGAGTACACCGGATTCGTCGGCCGCCTCCGAGATGGGTTAAGAAATCTTCCAGTTCCTCATAAAATTGACAACTTCCATTGTATCATCCACCAGCAAAATTTATGTGCCAAACATATACAATTTCAGGACGTTATGTCAGTCGTTATTCAAACGACTAACTATATCCGAATGAACGGATTAAAACGGAGACAGTTCCGCACGTTCCTTGAAGATTTGGAATGCGATTATTGTGACTTGCCGTTACATACCGACGTGCGTTGGCTTAGCCGTGGTAAAGTTTTAGACAGATTTTTCCATCTTAGAGACGAACTTCTTGTATTTCTGGATATGGTGAACCACGACGTTCCGCAATTGCAGGACAAGAAGTAGTTATGCAATTTAGCTTTTCTATCCGACCTATCAGATCATTTGAATATATTAAATGTAGACTTACAAGGGAAGGGTAAAACTGTGATAGATTTCTACGATTCTATTCGCGGATTTCGAAAGAAAATGGATATATGGATCTCACAATTGCACGAAAACAATTTCTGTCACTTTCAAAAACTAACATCTGTACTCACAGATGAAATAAATATGGATGTAGCTAGATATAGAAAAGCAGTGGAAACTTTAAAACAAGATTTTACAAACAGATTCCAAGATTTAGATAAACTAGAACAGTCTCTGGATATAGTATCATCACCGTTTTCAGTAAATGTCGAGACAATTCCACCTAATTTACGATCAGAATTAACAGCTTTAAAGCAAGACCAGGCACTCGAGAAAAAATTTAACGAAACAAGTCATATCACCGAATTTTACAAAAACTTTCCGGTATGTAGATTTCCTCATCTCCATAAGTGTATCGCGAATACATTGGCCATGTTTGGTTCGACATATATTTGCGAACAATTCTTTTCTGTCATGAAAAGAGTAAAATCAACGACGCGAACGAGAATAACCGACTCTAATTTGAAAAGTTCATTAATTTTAACTGCATGCCAGGCATTTTCTCCTGACATAGAACATTTAGCACAGCAAAAGCACCACTAGGTATGAAGGCAAATCACATAATCGACATAACACATTCGACTGACATAACGTTATCTGCAAGCAGAGTTGGACAGTAATTGATTATTTGATAATTATGATTAATACAAAATGTAATCATTTTGTGCTTAATTGACGATTATTCAGTTAATGATGCCCACTGATTACATTTTCTTTGATTACGTCAGTTATTCATTAATCATGATTGCTGGATTACTTATTGTTAGTAATCATAATCGTTTATCATGAACATGATATCACTCTATATAGTTATAATCGCTAATCATCCATCAGATTACTTTTTGTCCACCTCTACCAATATGTATAAATGTATAGTAAAGCACGTAAAGCGTGACAATTGAATATTATCGAAAATATTGGTGATATAAAAAACTGTTATTAGGAAAAATTGAAGTGTGTAAGACGCAGACTTCTCGGCGTGATTTAATTTTTTGTGCGTGAAAATGTCAATGATATCATAAGGTCATCATACGCATACTTTTCAAATTATAGTCGGTTATTCTCGGTCGCGTTGATGATTTTCATGACAGTGAAAATTCGGTGATATGACTTGTTTCGTCAAATTTTTTCTTGAGCGCCCGGTCAATCTTTAAATCTATTAATTCTAATTGTAAATCAGGTGGAACTGTTTCGACGTTTACTGAAAACGGTGATGATACTATATCCAGAGACTGTTCTAATTTATCTAAATCTTTGAATCTGTTTGTAAAATCTTGTTTTATAGTTTCCATTGCTTTTCTATATCTAGCTGCATACATCTATATTTATTTCATCTGTGAGTACAGACAAATGTTAGTTTTTTAAAGTGACAGAAATTGTTTTCGTGCAATTGTGAGATCCACATATCCATTTTCATTCGAAAACCGCGAATCGTAGAAATCTATTACAGTTTTACCCTTCCATTGTAAGTCTACATTTAATATATTCAAATGATCTGATAGGTCTGATAGAAAAGCTAAATTGCATAACCACTTCTTGTTCTGCAATTGCGGAACGTCGTGGTTCACAATATCCAGAAATACAGGGTCATCGTTTAATCCTGCAACCCGCGCGCGCGCGAACCTATAAAATGGCAACACCGCCTCACGGACGCATTCCACTACAACCATGCACTGGCGCAGCGGAGAGCTGCCAGCGACCGATGGACAAGGGTGATGCCCGAGCTTCGAAAATTTTAGCGTCGCAAAGAACTAGGTATTGGGAATTTCCCGGTCCAGGTAATCGAGCCGCGCGCTCCGCTTTTATGATCGGTTTACCACTCGCACCCCAGATTACTATAATGAGGTTTGAAAATAATGTCAACTGATCTCGTACTCGTCTCAATTTAAATAATTTTAGCTACGACAGGGTTGACCGCGGCGCTATACCTGAACTGAAGCCAGCGTTCAGTCCACGCACACATTACCACTACCGCCTGTCGGTGTTTTTCCCCCTTCATTGTTGAGCATAGTTGGTCCGCACGCTGGTTTGACGTTACCCTATGGTATGAAGATGCAGTTGTTCGACTAATCGTTATCGATTTGTTGGAAAATAAATACATGTATTTCTTAATTTTGACAGAATAAAAAAGCAATCGAACATGCATATTTTTTGCGAATCGCTCAGCACGCTTTCAAAAACACACCTTTCATGCAGGTGTTGAAAAAAAATATAATGCGTGACACGGGAGAGAAGCGATTTCGACTCGCGTGAATTGCTGCCCGAGCGTAGCGAGTTTTATTACGAGACCTGTTCTGCACTGGGGCCCCACAAGCAGTGATGCCAGAACCGTGGGTTTGCGCCCACGGACCCTACCACCACTCCACGACCAAGCGTACCCCCTCCTAGCGCCTCTAGCGCACCACACAAGCATACCTGTCCCTCCATCTGTGTGCTGTGCGCGCTACCTGGCTGGTGCTCTCCGGCGAGAATTCGTTTAACCGATACCGAAGCGCTTGGGTCGCAAGCAAAAAGTCAGGAGTTCAAATCCCGGTATGGATATTCTACTTTTTTTCTTTATTTATTCCCTAATTTCTCTTCCTATATTCTCAGAAGACTAAAGACTTGAAAACTGTTAATTTACAAAACATTTTCGAAGCCTGATTTGTTGCTAAAGATGCGATCCCCTTCTGGTTTGATCACATCTTTAGCAACAAATCAAGCTTCGAAAATGTTTTGTAAATTAACAGTTTTCAAGTCTTTAGTCTTCTGAGAATATAGGAAGAGAAATTAGGGAATAAATAAAGAAAAAAAGTAGAATATCCACACCGGGATTTGAACTCCTGACTTTTTGCTTGCGACCCAAGCGCTTCGGTATCGGTTAAACGAATTCTCGCCGGAGAGCACCAGCCAGGCAGCGCGCACAGCACACAGATGGAGGGACAGGTATGCTTGTGTGGTGCGCTAGAGGCGCTAGGAGGGGGTACGCTTGGTCGTGGAGTGGCATTCCTTGCAAGTTCCACCTCTTTTTGCACTGAATCATCACGCGTCCTTCTGTTTTGAAATTCGCGTGTATAGACTCCAGTGATAAGGGATCCATATTTAATTTGAAGGGAAGCCGACGCAGGCGGGACCACGCGCTGTCAGAGGACTACCCCTTTTCTTTCTTTGTCCGAACGCAAGGCGTACTGCTACTTCTTCAGAATAATTTCATTTCCTACACCCTTGGCAGGGAAACATTCTTCGATCTAACAGAACAACATCTTCTTTGGGCCAACGTGCGGACCACAAGATTAATTTTTGCCACGGTCAGCACTCGGGACATCATTATAATTCATTTACAGTTTAGCGGAGCATGGTATATTGTCTGCCGAACGTAGAGGGATTAGCTTCTAGCACAGGCATGGAACTAAAGTGAACGCCGCGGCCGTTTTTCGGAGGCAACGCCTCCTTTCTCCCGCCGCGCGTCTTCGCCCCCGCGGCGGGCCTAGGAGCTTCGAGCGCCTCAGACCCGTACCATATGAACCGCGCGTGGCGCATTAGGGCGACACCCGTATCAATAGATTTCCGCATCACCCATGGGGTACTATTATCGATGCGTTTTTTTTTGACAGTGGTATCCCCTGTAGGCCTATTCCACTGTGTCACGCGATAAAAATGGATAGAAGAAACGCGTTTTACTATCAAAATTTTAAATACGTTTGGGAAAACTTAATTTTCGCGCACGTTTAGACGTGCTGGGCATTTCTAAAATATCAATGGGGAGGCTGGTCGACGTTGTACGTATTAAAGTTGAAAGCGAGGAATCGCTTAGCCGTGTGCGCTGTTCTGTCTTAATGGCACGCATTTTTGAGAACGAACATTCGCAAAAATATGTTGACCCGAACATGGAAAAAATTTGGAGCGCGAAATTTCTAAGTTTAGGGTATGTCGATTCTTCCAGCGTTTTAAAGAATTCGGCTCCTTTTTCTTCCCTCGTTTTCAAAGAAATGTCGTGCTGAAGATCGCACAGTTCTTCTTGATACTCGAGGGCCTGTTCTTCAATTTTTACGGTGAGGGGATTCTCAAAGAGAATTAGATCATTTCTGAGCGAGTCGAAGTCAGTGAAACGCTCATCGAACTGATCTATCACCGATTGAAGAACGTGTAAATGATTATCAAAATCACACTCATTGCCGAATTCCTCGAAAATTACCCTACACGAGGGAAAAAAGAAAAAAAAATTTTCTTCCAACAGGAGATGATTTTGATACACTAGCAACCTCCTACGAAAAGAATCGACGTGGCTGAACAACTGCGAAATAGTTTGACCGGGTTTCTGCAGTTTTAAATTTAATCTATTTAAATGATTAGTCAGATCTACTATAAGTGAGAGTTCACAAAGGAAACTCGCATCTGTTAATAAGGGGAAATATTCTGCTCCCTTTTTTTCTTGATATTCTTGCAAGAAATGGAAGATCTCATTTCTTATAGCAAAGAATTGACTTAGACATTTCGCTGCACTGAGCCAGCGTATTTCGCAATGCAAAGGGACATCAGTGTAAGCAGCGTTATGTGTTTCAAGAAATTCTATGAATTTCCTGTGAGATAGAAATTTATTTCCGCTCTTGATAGAGTTGATTAGTTGCGTCTGTTCGATCTGTACGAATGGAAACGTCTGACCGAAAATACGTGACATACAATGTTGGAAAACAGAAAACAGTCGCTGATACAATGTTGGAAAACAGAAAACAGTCGCTGATACAATGTTGGAAAACAGAAAACAGTCTCTGTAACTGTAACGTATTTTCGTTTCCATTCGTTCAGATGGAACAGACGGCGAAACAGATCAAGATGTCTACAGAGCAAAGGTATTATCAAAATTTTAACAAGGTATGGGAAAACTTTTTTTTCGCTAAAATTAGTGATCGTACGATGTGTCTTCTTTGCGGATTTGAGCCTGCCCTAGTAAAGAAAAATGCTATTGAACGGCACTTTTCAAGTTGTCATGCGCAAAAGTATACATCGTATGAAGGCCGCGAAAAATTGTACGTGCGCGAAAATTAAGTTTTCCCAAACGTATTTAAAATTTTGATAGTAAAACGCGTTTCTTCTATCCATTTTTATCGCGTGACACAGTGGAATAGGCCTACAGGGGATACCACTGTCAAAAAAAAACGCATCGATAATAGTACCCCATGGGTGATGCGGAAATCTATTGATACGGGTGTCGCCCTAATGCGCCACGCGCGGTTCATATGGTACGGGTCTGAGGCGCTCGAAGCTCCTAGGCCCGCCGCGGGGGCGAAGACGCGCGGCGGGAGAAAGGAGGCGTTGCCTCCGAAAAACGGCCGCGGCGTTCACTTTAGTTCCATGCCTGTTCTAGCATTTGAGGATTAAACCTAAAAACTGTCCTGCAGTTCTACAAGTCATTTGGCAAATGTTTTCTAATTACTTTATAGCGTCTTGGAGTCCAAATGTCTAGTGTCATAAAGCGGTAATAAACCGTGGCCCCCCAGCAATCCATTTTAGGGCATCATGTAGATGGCTACATCATGGGAATCACGCCTGGGGAAAACACAGAATATCGCCTTCTTTTGTATACCTGTATTTTTCCACCTCTACGCATACGATTTGCGAAGGTGGGATTTTTCGCGACCAATAATATTTGGAGAATCGCAGAAAACTCCGCCTCCAAGAGGATGTATATCCTGAAGGAAATAGTATTTAAATGAAAACTTACAGCGATAGTTCATCAATACGGAAAGAGCTCGCTCGCGACGGCTTGGTGTACGGACGTGTGCTCGTGTAGTGTTTTTTCCAAATTGTCAGTGTGTTTCTGTGTGTATCTGAAATGGCCCGTGAAGTGATCAAGGTGGTGTTCACGGCGCAGGAGGACGACAAATTAGTACAGACAGTAGCAGGTTATCCTGCTCTGTACGATTCTAAAGACAAGGATTATAAAAATCAAGGGTAGAAGGAGAACGTATGGCAAAAAATATCGACCATAGTGAACAGAACAGGTAAAGTATTGTTTAATTATATTTATTTGCAGCAACCCTAACTAGGGCTAATAATGCAACCGAAAAGTATTTTTTGTAATTAAATTATGGTGATTCACTATTTTGTGGATCCAATATTCGAACATGCTTCTCATCAATCCCTCCAATGAAGTTTGGAAAATTCCATTTCATCACTTAGTGATGAAATGGAATTTCAGATGAACATAATATTACAATAATCAAACATCAAGTTCTGACTACTTGTACGTGTATTGTCCTTCTTTATTTATTTAAGTAAAATATTATTATTACATAGGATATGTTTATTTAAAAATTCGAGCGCGTGTATATATTCAAGAGATATGGAATACGTCTCCAATTTGAAGCTAAGCCGATGGAGGCGGGACCACGCGCACCCACAACAGGATTAGGGTAAACTCGGGTAAATTGGTGATAGTTTTAGAATTTCTCTAATAACTGCTAATATTTACATATTCTGAAAGTGAGTCTAGGGTATAATGATAGGCCAGACATTAGAGAAACAAATGATAGGTTAAGATAATTTTACTAATTAATTAAAAATATACAAAATTACGTTGTCATAACATACTCTAGTTATTCGGTAATAGTACTCTAGTAATTCGGTGATAGTTCTCGCTAGCCCCTGATGTGGCCATCGACTACTTTTTTTATTTTATTTTATATAATTTTACATTAGTTTAGATTAGTTCACATTAGTTTACATTATTTTAAATTATTTTACATTAATTTATATTATTTTATATTATTTCATATTATCTAGAGACGCGGTAGCGTCTAGTGTTCCTGATTTCTCGATATTTTTCGCATCTCGAGAAATGAGAAATCAGATTATATTTCTCGAGAATCCTCGAGAATTCTCAAGAAATTAAAAACTATTGTAAAATTTATAATTTTTGAATAATGTTGATAATATTTATCTAAATTTTTATTCGTGTCCAACTTAAACAAAACTTGTCTAAATGAAAAAAAACAGATATTAAATATAATAGATAAATTTATTTATTTAATATAAAATGTGAGCAAAACGAAAATTTACTTCTTTGTTTTAAAATAGTATTTTTTCAAAAGCACAATGCGTCTAATGTCGCGTCAGCCAATCTACTTCTTTTTTCTTTGTGACAAAATCTGCGGCTGTAGAAAAATTTCTTTCATTTTGAGTGGATGTGGGTGTAATTGTACATAGAACATCGGCGATACGAAGAGAAAAGTTTATAAACAATCGCGCAATTATTCGCATATATTGCTAACATTTATCACTGATTGTAGATGTGTTTATATGTTCACGATTAACACACAATTTGAACCAACTGAAAATTCATTTCTGAAAACTAATGGAATTTATAATAATTTTCTTACACTGAAGATTCTCGAGAAACAATGTAATTTCTCGAGAAATGAGAAATAAGAAATTATAAAATTTCTCGAGAAATTCTCGAGAAAGAATTCTCGAGAAGGAACACTAGTAGCGTCTCGACGCCAAGTACATGAAAAAAGAACACCCTATATGTCGATGTCGCTATACCGTGTACCTTTACTCGTCGCGGAGACACTCTAACCTAATTCTGACATTTATACATTAATATCTCATCACGCCTGCAATATTTTGTAAATTTAAAGGCTTTTTTCTTATATAAACCGCATATCGGCTTTCGAACAAGACCAATTTCAATAAAATCGGTCCACGCATGACAGAGATATCATAATATCGTCTAATGGATCTGTCGAAAATGGTACGATTTGTCTTCTTCTGATTCTCCTAGAAATTTTTCGTCATCTTTAAACAAACATTACGTATATATATCGTCAATATATATATATATCCACAAAAAAACTTCAAAAAAGTAAAAAAATACGCCAAGTACAGGAAAATCACAAAAAAATAGAAGATAATAATAATTACAAAATTAAAAAAAGATGTGAAATCAAAATGAGCTGCCAGTACATAAAGATGCTTTCCAACTGCGCTTTAGATGACCCAACTACATATGCACAGCTAAAATTCCATTACTCATAATGGCTATTTATACAAAGAAAAAATGTATTAAATAATAATATGCAGATATATTTTTATACAAATAAATATTTTAATACGAATAAATATTTGATTCAAAATACTTGGCGCTGCGCCCCGAATTGGTGTTGCTAAACTCAATAAATATGTAATAAATTGCATTAATCCTTTTCTTTCTTTCTTGTACGTGTGTGTGTGTGCGTGCGCGTGCATATGTTACGCATGGTATTAGAATTAAATATACGTAGAATAAATCTGACTGCGATTCTAATATGTGTATGTATATGTATTTTATATTGTAATGGAGTTGTTGTAAATTATTAATACTAAGGCATTTAACATTTTTTCGGTTGCGCAGCGCCAAGTATTTTGAATCAAATATTTATTCGTATTAAAATATTTATTTGTATAAAAATATATCTGCATATTATTATTTAATACATTTTTTCTTTGTATAAATAGCCATTATGAGTAATGGAATTTTAGCTGTGCATATGTAGTTGGGTCATCTAAAGCGCAGTTGGAAAGCATCTTTATGTACTGGCAGCTCATTTTGATTTCACATCTTTTTTTAATTTTGTAATTATTATTAATATAAATTTATTAATGTGCTATATTTAACTTTACAAAAGTAACGATATACAACAGTTGCGCCAATTATCACACTGGCTATTTGCACAAAGAACAAAATGTATTCAATAATATTAAGCAGATATATTTTTATACAAATAAATATTTTAATACGAATAAATATTTTATTCAAAATACTTGGCGCTGCTCTCCAAATTGGTGTTGCTAAACTGAATAAATATGCATAAATTGCATTAAAATCTTTTTCTTTCTTTCTTGTCTCTGTGGTGTCTTGTCTTGTTTTATTTATTAACCAAGACAATTAACATTTTTTCGGTTGCGCAGCGCCAAGTATTTTGAATAAAATATTTATTCGTATTAAAATATTTATTTGTATAAAAATATATCTGCTTAATATTATTGAATACATTTTGTTCTTTGTGCAAATAGCCAGTGTGATAATTGGCGCAACTGTTGTATATCGTTACTTTTGTAAAGTTAAATATAGCACATTAATAAATTTATATTAATTTACGACAAGGTTTTTAAATGGGATTATATACTTGGCGCTCTTTTTTGTACCTTTTTTTTAAAAAAGGTAATTTTGTGGAGATTTCACACATTTTGTAGTAGTGTTTATTGATATCAATCACTTTACGACATTGTTTTTAAATGGGATTTTTTTTATGGGATTATATACTTGGCGCTCTTTTTTGTACCTTTTTTCTAAAAAAGTAATTTTGTGGGGATTTCACACATTTTATACTGTTTATTATGACTGGATAATTTTTTCACCCCCTCGGGTGAATTATTAATATTAAGTGAAATATTATATTGCCATCCAAACTACGCACGCCTGCAAAGCTACCAGACAATTGGATTGGTGGAATTGGTTTAAATTTGAGTTTTCAGACATGAAGCAAACATACAGGAAGCAAACAGAGGATTGAAGCTGAATAAAATCGTTTAATTAATATAATACTATGTCACAATAAATTTTTTTCTCTAACGTAGATTATCTGTAAATATATAAAATCCACATTTTAGTTACAACTTAACGTAGAACATATAGAAATAGAGTGGCCCTTTGTTATAGTAAATGTTAGAGTCTACAAAATGTGCCCGAAGGAAGTGAGAGCGCAGAATGTCTTGTTGGAGGAAATGTAAATACTAAGGGTAATTTATCGAAAATGAACAAAGAGATTCAGTATTTTTAACACACAATTTCTTGGTGCTGGAATAAAATTAAATTAGTATGTTTATTGGTGAATTGAAATATTGTTCATGGGAAACTAATCAAATTAATGAATAGCGTAGGAACTACTGTGGATTTTAATAAAATATTATATTCATAATACTTCAGAGATTTCAAATCTTATGTGAAAATATGTTTCACAAAAGTTTGGAAAGTATCGAGGGAGATGCATATTCAGCGCACTTTCTTCACTAATGTGACGTACTCGACATTGCAAGCAGTACGCCATAATTTTCTTAACCCTTAACTGGTATACTGTTTTTTTCAAACGTAACTGGTATACTGGGGTCGTGGCAGACCCCAAATAAAACAGGGCACAGAAACTTGTAAAGTCGACACTAGAAGAACCTCTATGAATATTTTGTTCTTAAGTAATATATAAAATAATAGAAACGTAGAAATTTAAAGTATTGCTACAAAGTTATTTATAAATTCAGTTTACAAACTTAGACAACCAAAAGTTTCACAGCGAACTCTGCGTGCCGGGGGTAATGAGTGACCCCAGGATACCAGTTACGGGTTAAATATCAATGCTACGCTAATTTGAAATTTTTTTTTCGATTTACCTTATTTGACAATTTTCAAGAAATTTGTGCGAAACAACCTCCAAGCCTGTGCACCCCCTTCATTTCTGTCCAAGCCTGTGCGTCCCTTACATTTTTATCCAAGTCCTCTGCGTCTTCTTCATTTCTAAATATAATATATATAAGCTTTACATAAAATCTCTAAATTGCTGGTATAAAAATATCTAGCAATTTAAATTCAATGCAATTTGTTACAATATATATTATTTTGTGCGAAAGAAGATGCTTCTCTGTCGAAGCTTCTCCGGCAACTTCCAAGTCTGCGACTCTACATACTAAATCGATTTAAAAAATTTTGGCGACTTACCTTGTTAATTAAGACAATAATTCAATCTCCTATTTGGTGTAAAAACTCGTGACATCTCAAAATTTCGTACAACTTACTCCATTTGACATTTAGCACTTGGTTGGTTATAGTATAACTCCATTTGACATTTAGCACTTGGTTGGTTATAGTATATCTCTGTCTAGCTGTCACAACACAAAATATTTGGTTACACGATTGGCCGAACCCATCCAATGAACGACGTGCCTGAGAGACATTTCCTCACCCCCTCTTGCCTAGAAGTGTAGGTAGGACGATGACGATGAAGATTTCATTTTACGAACATGAAAATCGGCAAATTGCCACTTTACAACGAAATATCTCAGCTCATAATACACGTAGGAACAAAACGAAGACACTTTTCTTATGTAAATCATACCCAGGCTATCCATTAAGACCATTCAAAATCGAATCGGATCAGCCGTTATTGAGATTCGGAAATCTCAGGGTTCAGAATAGCGAGTCGTGGCGTAATAGAGACACGGCAGTGCTCGCGCTGCGCATATATATATATATATACTTGGCGCGAGACACTACCGTGTCTCTTGATTATCTTCTATTTTTTTGTGATTTTCCTGTACTTGGCGTATTTTTGTACTTTTTTGAAGTTTTTTATGGGGATCTCACTTCTTTTTACAAAGATAATTTGCATAGGGACTGACTTGAGATAATTTTTAATATTATAAATTACAAATTATCACGCGACAGAATTAAGTATAAATTCTATATTCTATGTAAGTTTAACACCCACGAACAGAAACCATGTGCACCGGATTGCCAATCTATATGTATTATATTATATGTATAGTACTTTGTGTACAATACATGGTGCGCGAAGCAGCATATGGCGCTGAAAGCAGTCTTTGGCGCTGGACGTATTTAACATTGAAGTGTATTAACAAACACAATTAACACCTTTCGAAGAAAAATATGTATGCATTTTTAGAATTTCGTGGCCAAGCTTGTTTTTCTGCTCGTAAATCATCAACGGATACCCACGTTGTACCCTTACCCCTTACCATACTCGTGTAGTGACCATCGGCATTACTTTTACCATGGTGGAAAATCGCTGTCTTAATTTTATAACAGTGATCTACCAATTGTATTTTAGTAGTAGGCATTGCTTTGGCGTAGAAATTTTCCACTTTCGTTGTTGTTCCACTACTATCGTGATCGAACACATGTAATTTTGCAATAAGAATTTGTTTGGAAGCAGTTATATCGATTTTCTTTATTGTGTTTGAATTATCACAATTATTGCAGGTATCTTTCAAATTTTTCCATCCTGTGAAATTGTATTTTATTATATCTTGAAATTCGAATGGTTTACTTTTTAACATCTTGGGTAGTGCAAGATCTACTACACAATTTGTACTGATAGTAGTACTTGTGTAATTACAACTTAAACATCTTAATACCGTTGTAATTTCGTGTTGTACTGCATTCTTAATAAGAATCTCCTGATCACAAAGAGAGGTAATAAACTCAGCTGCATCATGTAGCTGATTGTTAGCATATTTTTCTCCTGCAAATTGCTGTAATGATATTATATTTGGATTTTGATCCGATTTATATTGGTCCATAAAGACTTTTATTATATGATCATCTTTTTCAATCGAAAATAAGTTTTCTCTTATGGATGAACAATATAACATACATTGGATTGTGGCATTCGCATAACAAGACACACCATCAGAATTCGGGAGACCTCTTACGTAGTATTGCATGGTATCCACGATGTGATCATCAGTATTCTGACATTCGGATACATTATAATTAGGTACCGCCCAAAGAGCATCACGAACTTTGAGAACGCGGTTTTTATTATGTGTAATACTCTATAATACTCTATAGAGTTATAATTTTTAATAAATAGAGTTATAATTTTTAAATAATAAACTTTGAATATTTAAGATTGGTGGAATTGGTTTATTTAAATTTGAATATTCAGATATAAAGCAAGCATACAAGAAGGAAACAGAGGATCGAAGCTGAATAAACTCATTTAATTAATATAATAATAATAATGCCATGTTTCAATAATTTTTTTTCTGCCGTAGATTGCACTGCATCATCTTCTGCTTCGATTATCTGTAAATAAATAAATATAAAAGCCACATTTTAGTTATATACAACTTGACATAGAACTTATTATTTATAGAAATAGAGTGGCCTTTTGCTATAGTGATTGTAGAGACTACATAATGTATCAGAAAATGTTGCAGGAAATTTGAATGCTAATGGTAATAATTCAGCGAATCAGCGAAAATAAACGAGATTCAATATTTTTAACGCACAATTTATTGGTGTTTGAATAAAATTTAGTATGTTTATTGGTGAATTGAAATAATGGCAATCTAAAAAATTAATGAATTAATGAATAGCGTAGCAACTACTGTGGATTTTATTAATTAAAGTATTGGGAATGTCTATCACAAAAGATTGAAAAGCATCAAGAGAGATAATAATTCTTAATGCTATGTCTTTATACAAAGTTTGTCGATTTACCTTATTTGGGAAGTTTTCAAAATTGTGAGAAAGAAGATGCTTCTATCGAAGCCTCTGCGTCCCCTTCACTTTTATCCAAGTCTCTGCGTCCCTTTCATTTTTATCCAAGCCTCTGCGTCCCTTTCGTTTATATACGTAGGCCCCAGTAAACAAACTGACTGCAGTCTGACCACAGATTGATGTCAGATTCGAGTATATTCTGACGTCAGATTCGGGTCCTACTATGTCCGCATTTGACTATGGTTTTGTGGTCAGAGCCTGACATCAGGATCTGATCGCAGATTGATGTCAGATTTCGATCAGATCTTGCTGACAAAAACCGCCCGCAAATTGGCGGCAGAAATCAAGCAGATCCTGAGTCGGCCATAGTAGGCAATTTTATATAATAGTATAGATTTAAAAACAGTGCGAAAGTCTTTAGCGTAAATAATATATAGAACACGTTTATAAGACCGACCGACTTGAAAGATCTGATTCCTACCATATTTTATGGAAGAAAGAACAGTTAGTAAACCATGTATTTAAATGGGTATTATAACATTTTTAATGTTTTACTTAGCAAGTTGTTAGTGAATTGAATGCCAGGTCGGCTCAAAATAATGATTTAAACTTTGAAAGACAGTTCTTCCAAATATAAAAGAATTAATGATAACTACTATTTATTCAGTCGTCTTAGGGCGGTATTATCATCAATCGTTTTTTAGTTTTTGGCATGCGGCATCTTCTACTAGTCTAGTAGATTAATAAAGGATGCCGGATGCTTAAGACGATCTTCGTCTTCAGCAACAACTGATAATACCGCCCTTACAGACGGGTATACCAAATATATACTCCGCAGTGGAATGCCGGCAAATACGAGTCGTACTCGAGAGCCCTGAATGATCAAGCCCTCGGCCACTTATTCCCGCCACGGTGCTATTTCGCAAGCGAGAAACGCTCGCCCAATCGCGCCCTGGCGGGGTCGTGTCGTGAACTATGTCAGCAGAATCTGCTGTATTTCTGCTGCCTATCTGACGTCAGATCGCGGAGCGCAAGATCTGCTCGATTCCTGCCATTAAATTGTATCAGCAGACTTTCCTTACTTTCTGCCGCCAAACTGCTCGCAGGCTATGTAAGCAGAATCTGTTGTATTTCTGCTGCCTATCTGACGTCAGATCGCGGAGCACAGGGTCTGCTCGATTTCTGCCATTAAATTGTACCAGCAGATTCTCTGCAGTGTCTGCCGCCAAACTGCTCGCAGACTGTGTAAGCAGAATCTGCTGTATTTCTGCTGCCTATCTGACGTCAGACCGCGGAGCGCAGGGTCTGCTCGATTTCTGACATTAAATTGGATTAGCAGATTCGCCGCAGTATCTGCCGTCAAACTGCCCGCAGGCTATGTCAACAGAATTTGCTCGATTTCTGCTGCCTATCTGCCATCAGATCGCGCTGCGCAGGGTCTGCTCGATTCCTGCCATTAAATTGTATCAACAGACCCTGCCGCCAATCTGCTCTCAGGTTAAGGCAGCACAATCTGTCGGCTTTCTGCTGTCAGTCTGCTTTCATCATCGAATATAACAAATACTGTATCAAATCTGTAGTCTTTCTGCCACAAACATTTGTACTCAGGCGTTGAGCAAAATCTGCAAATACGGACGTGGCTATCTGGGGCTTTACATAAAAACTGTAAATTAAAATGTTATAAAAATAAATATCTGACAATTTAAATAAATGCAATTTGTTACAATACATTACTTTGTACATATGGTTCAAATTTTCAGAAACTTATGCAAAAGAAGATGCTTCTCGGTCGAATCGAACCTTCTCCAGATAACTTGCAAGCCTGCAATTCCACATAAGAATTTAAATGCAATTTGTTATTGTAACAAATTGCATTTAAATTCTTATGTGGAATTGCAGGCTTACGAGTTATCCGGAGAAGGTTCGATTCATTGTACAAATTTCCAGACATTTATGTGAAAGGAGATGCTTCTCACAATCAGTCGAACCATCTCCGGACAACTTCCAAGTCTGCGACTCTACATAAGAAACTTATTAAAAAATTTTGGCGACTTACCTTATTAATTGAGACAATAATTCAGTCTCCTATTTAGTGTAAAAACTGGTGACATTTCAAATTCGGACAACTTACTTTATTTGACACTTAGCACTTAGGTCAGGCATGGAACTAAAGTGAACGCCGCGGCCGTTTTTCGGAGGCAACGCCTCCTTTCTCCCGCCGCGCGTCTTCGCCCCCGCGGCGGGCCTAGGAGCTTCGAGCGCCTCAGACCCGTACCATATGAACCGCGCGTGGCGCATTAGGGCGACACCCGTATCAATAGATTTCCGCATCACCCATGGGGTACTATTATCGATGCGTTTTTTTTTGACAGTGGTATCCCCTGTAGGCCTATTCCACTGTGTCACGCGATAAAAATGGATAGAAGAAACGCGTTTTACTATCAAAATTTTAAATACGTTTGGGAAAACTTAATTTTCGCGCACGTACAATTTTTCGCGGCCTTCATACGATGTATACTTTTGCGCATGACAACTTGAAAAGTGCCGTTCAATAGCATTTTTCTTTACTAGGGCAGGCTCAAATCCGCAAAGAAGACACATCGTACGATCACTAATTTTAGCGAAAAAAAAGTTTTCCCATACCTTGTTAAAATTTTGATAATACCTTTGCTCTGTAGACATCTTGATCTGTTTCGCCGTCTGTTCCATCTGAACGAATGGAAACGAAAATACGTTACAGTTACAGAGACTGTTTTCTGTTTTCCAACATTGTATCAGCGACTGTTTTCTGTTTTCCAACATTGTATGTCACGTATTTTCGGTCAGACGTTTCCATTCGTACAGATCGAACAGACGCAACTAATCAACTCTATCAAGAGCGGAAATAAATTTCTATCTCACAGGAAATTCATAGAATTTCTTGAAACACATAACGCTGCTTACACTGATGTCCCTTTGCATTGCGAAATACGCTGGCTCAGTGCAGCGAAATGTCTAAGTCAATTCTTTGCTATAAGAAATGAGATCTTCCATTTCTTGCAAGAATATCAAGAAAAAAAGGGAGCAGAATATTTCCCCTTATTAACAGATGCGAGTTTCCTTTGTGAACTCTCACTTATAGTAGATCTGACTAATCATTTAAATAGATTAAATTTAAAACTGCAGAAACCCGGTCAAACTATTTCGCAGTTGTTCAGCCACGTCGATTCTTTTCGTAGGAGGTTGCTAGTGTATCAAAATCATCTCCTGTTGGAAGAAAATTTTTTTTTCTTTTTTCCCTCGTGTAGGGTAATTTTCGAGGAATTCGGCAATGAGTGTGATTTTGATAATCATTTACACGTTCTTCAATCGGTGATAGATCAGTTCGATGAGCGTTTCACTGACTTCGACTCGCTCAGAAATGATCTAATTCTCTTTGAGAATCCCCTCACCGTAAAAATTGAAGAACAGGCCCTCGAGTATCAAGAAGAACTGTGCGATCTTCAGCACGACATTTCTTTGAAAACGAGGGAAGAAAAAGGAGCCGAATTCTTTAAAACGCTGGAAGAATCGACATACCCTAAACTTAGAAATTTCGCGCTCCAAATTTTTTCCATGTTCGGGTCAACATATTTTTGCGAATGTTCGTTCTCAAAAATGCGTGCCATTAAGACAGAACAGCGCACACGGCTAAGCGATTCCTCGCTTTCAACTTTAATACGTACAACGTCGACCAGCCTCCCCATTGATATTTTAGAAATGCCCAGCACGTCTAAACGTGCGCGAAAATTAAGTTTTCCCAAACGTATTTAAAATTTTGATAGTAAAACGCGTTTCTTCTATCCATTTTTATCGCGTGACACAGTGGAATAGGCCTACAGGGGATACCACTGTCAAAAAAAAACGCATCGATAATAGTACCCCATGGGTGATGCGGAAATCTATTGATACGGGTGTCGCCCTAATGCGCCACGCGCGGTTCATATGGTACGGGTCTGAGGCGCTCGAAGCTCCTAGGCCCGCCGCGGGGGCGAAGACGCGCGGCGGGAGAAAGGAGGCGTTGCCTCCGAAAAACGGCCGCGGCGTTCACTTTAGTTCCATGCCTGGTATAGGGGATACGAAAATATTTCTTTTAAGTTCATAAACTCGTCTCTCTAAAAGTCTAGATGTTTGTGCAATGTAAACTTGATTACAACCCAAACAAGGGATAGAATATACAACGTTAGATTGTTTTAAAAGAGGTATTTTGTCTTTAATTAAAGGGAACAATTGTTTCGTGTAAAACGGTAATTTAAAAATATTATGAATTCCAACTTTTCTAAAGATTCTTCTTATGTCATTGGAGATATTGTTACAAAATGGTAAAACAACGGTGTTTCTCCAATTAATTGATCCTATTTCATTTTTCTTTAGTTCTTTCTGTCTTTCTGTTAATAATGGATGGTAAATTTCGAAAGTACGTTCTTTAATAATAGAAGAAACCATATCTATAGGATATCCATTACGTTTTAAGGTGTTTTTTAGAAGAAGCAAATTAGCTGGTCGGAATTCTGGATTCGAAAGTAAAATCGCACGATCAATTAGTCCTTTAATAAGTCGAAAGCTTTTATTATCTATTGCTAAATAGCTTGTGTTTTAATGATTTAAAATTGACCGAACCTGTGCGCCGAAATCAAATAATCGTACTAAATATTACGGTCGAAATTATAATTTAAAAAAGTCATCGGAAAGTGAAACAAATACCAATACTATATGCCCCCCTCATGTAATATAATGTAATAGTATATAGTAGCATCTAGTACGTGCGTAGGGCTAACAGTACATTGTATGCCTATACTGTATGTTCCATGTATATAATAAGTAATGTATATGTATAGCATGAATATAGTGTTATGTAGTATGTACATAGTATGCGTGCATCATGTATGAAGTATGTATGTAATCCAATGTACGAAATAAGCTACAGCGTATAATTAAGCTGTGCAAATGTTGGTTAAATACAATTATTTTATTTCTTGTAATTTCATACGCTCTTGCAGAAGTATTCCCCATCCTCATTCAAACGGATTGGTATTGCGTCCTTGTATTAATTAAATAAAAAAATGGACGTTGTTTTAGTTGTTTATTGTTTAAGAATTATTCGTTTATTTATTTACACCTAGACTGCGGAAGTTAATGCAAGTCTCATATACCGCGTTCCAGAGCACAACCCTAATCCCTTCAATACAAATTACTAAACTTTTGAATATAATGTAACTATTACACTTACATAAAATTTTTAACATAGGTATGAAGCTATTAAACTTTAAAAGCGAGGTTCAGCAACTTTTAACAATTACTTGAGCTAATTTGTAAACAAATTCCGTATATGCGAGAACCATGAAAAATACCCGAAATATGCAAAATTACAAATATATTTTTAAAATCCTCTTAATGTTGAAATATAGATCGGTCAAAGTCCCACTTGTTTAATCCATTACTACAAAAACATGTATTTGCATAAAATTCCGCAGTCTATATTATACCTATTTCTTTTTTTTATTCAGTTATACTTATTTAGCCATTAACAGGCAACACCCTTTATTAAGGTGTTACGCCAATCTGAGACGCTCGAAACAATACTAAACTAGACGAATTCTTTTTACAGATACTATGAGATTGAAAATTATTTCGTTAATTCTTATGTGCAGAGCATGTATTAAGGCATATGTTGTATAAATATTATGCGCGCGAGCTATGTATCAAATTATGATGCCCAGGTTTATCTAACATGAGAAAGACCATGATTCTAGTGTTCATTAATAAAATATATACACTGTAGCATACGAATTTGAGAAGAAAAAATTTATTCTACAAATGAGAGCAAGGTGAATATCACTATTCATTTTTTACCTAACAAGGCAAACTTAAAACATTTATTACATACGAATGGGTTATCGTATAAAAAAAATGATAGGCTACGTTTTAGATAATATCATTAAGAACATATATACCAAACTTGAAATAAATCGGACAAATAGTTTTTGATCTGCTCGAACTTCTATCGGACCGCTCGTTTCATTCCATGCCACCCGGTTTCTTACGATCCGCTCGCTTACTTTCCAAGCCGCCCGGTTTCTTTCGGGCTACTTGGAAAAATTCGAGCCGCTTGGTTCTATCCAATCCGCCCGGTTTCTTTCGGGCAGCTTGGAAAAATTCGAGTACTCGGTTCTATCCGATCCGCCCGGTTTCTTTCGGGCCGCTTGAAAAAAATTCGAGTACTCGGTTCTATTCGAGCCGCTCGGTTTTTTCGGGTACCTGGCTCGGCTCGGAAACCGAGTCCCGGATTGGTTCGGATTTCAAGCTACCCGAATATTCAAGTACTCGTACAGCTCTACACTTTGGGACGATATATCGCCAAATTTGCTAACATCGACGTTGCTACGGAAAGATTAAACAAATATTTTGTCATTCAGATACATGAATAAACATTTCATAACAGAAATTGTAATTTTTATTTGATTTTTGAAAGTGGCTCACGATTCCCCGAGATTTTCAAAATTCAAGAAAATGCAAATTTTTTGTAATAGTCTTAAAATCATTTAATTTGCAGATATTCGATTAAACTATCGTGTCTAAAAGAAAGGTAAATCTTCATACTACAACATTTAGCGTTGAAATTTGATGAAAAACTTAATTTAATAGCAGTTCTTTGGCAATGAAAAAAAGTGGCTCACAATACCCCGACTTCCCCTAGTTGTGTCATCTAAAGTGCAGTTGGAAAGCATCTTTATGTACTGGCAGCTCATTTTGATTTCACATCTTTTTTTAATTTTGTAATTATTATTATCGTCTATTTTTTGTGATTTTCATGTACTTGGCGTATTTTTTTACTTTGTTGAAGTTTTTGATGGGGATCTCACTTCTTTTTACAAAGATTATTATTATCATCTATTTTTTGTGATTTGTATATTTTCTTTTTTTTTGTGATTTATTATTATTATCTTCTATTTTTGTGATTTATATGATTTTATGTACTTGGCGTATTTTAAGATTCTTCTTCTGATTCTCCAAGCCAAATTTTCGTCCACATAATACGTATACACGCGTTACACACACACCTTCAGCCAACACATGTTCGTTCTTCTTTCGTCGACTCTCGGGTTTATTCAGCAGGGATCGTCGACCGTCATTGTACATATACTATTTTTAATTTTATAACCTACCAAGTGATAACTGTCAAATAAAGTGCGTTTTCCGAATTTGAAATGTCACGAGTTTTTACACTACATAGGAGACTGAATTATTGTCTCAATTAATAAGGTAAGTCGCCAAAATTTTTTAAATAGATTTCTTATGTAGAGTCGCAGACTTGGAAGTTGTTCGGAGATGTTTCGACTGAGAAGCATCTCCTTTCGCACAAGTTTCTGGAAATTTGTACCATGTATGTACAAAATAATATATATATTGTAGTAAAAAAATTGCACTGCATTTAAATTGCCAGATATTGCCAGATATTATGTATATTATAGAAATGAAGGGGACGCACAGGATTCCGATAAAAATGAAGGGGATGCACAGGCTTGGATAGTATAGAATTGAAGGGGACACACAAGCTTTGATGGATAGAAGTGAAGGGAATGCACAAGCGCGGAGGTTGTCCGGAGAAGATTAGATAGATAGACCGAACATCTTGCACCACACAAGTTTCTAGAAAGTCAAATAAGGTAAATCGACAAAATTTGTTTAAAGACAAAGCGTTAAGAATTATGAAGAAAATAGATTATGGTGGACTGCTTGCGATGTAATGCAAGTCGCATTAGTGAAGAAAGTACGCTGAAAACTGATCTCCCTTGATGCTTTTCAATCTTTTGTGAAGGACATTCGTAATATTTTAATTAGTAAAATCCACAGTAGTTGCCACGCTATTTGTTAATTTTTTAGATTCCCATTATTTCAATTCACCGATAAACATACTAAATTAGTTTTATTCCAACACCAATAAATTGTGTGTTAAAAATATTGGATCTCCTTGTTCATTTTCGCTGAATTATTACCATTAGTTTTAATTAATAAAATCCACAGTAGTTGCGACGCTATTTGTTAATTTTTTAGATTCCCATTATTTCAATTCACCGATAAACAGACTAAATTAGTTTTATTCCAACACCAATAAATTGTGTGTTAAAAATATTGGATCTCCTTGTTCATTTTCGCTGAATTATTACCATTAGCATTTAAATTTCCGGTCTACGCTTACAATAGCAAAATGCCACTCTACTTCTATATAAGTTCTATGTTAAGTTATATCACAAAAAAAAAGAAAATATACAAATCACAAAAAATAGATGATAATAATAATCTTTGTAAAAAGAAGTGAGATCCCCATCAAAAACTTCAACAAAGTAAAAAAATACGCCAAGTACATGAAAATCACAAAAAATAGAGGATAATAATAATTACAAAATTAAAAAAAGATATGATATCAAAATGAGCTGCCAGTACATAAAGATGCTTTCCAACTGCACTTTAGATGACACAACTACATATGCACAGCTAAAATTCCATTATTCATAATGGCTATTTATACAAAGAAAAAATGTATTAAATAATAATATGCAGATATATTTTTATACAAATAAATATTTTAATACGAATAAATATTTGATTCAAAATACTTGGCGCTGCTCTCCGAATTGGTGTTGCTAAACTCAATAAATATGTAATAAATTGCATTAATCCTTTTCTTTCTTTCTTGTACGTGTATATGAGCTATTCCACGTCAAAACGGATAGAGGGAAAATTTAGTTTCACCGATTCTCTTCAAAATTACAGTATGTGTCGATAACCTTGCAAAAATAAAGTATACTGAATTATAGAGGCCTATGTCAAATAGTTTTCGAAATATTTAATGTTAAAGTCTTAAAATTTGGAACAAAATCTGCTGCCGCGTCATCACTTAAACTGTAATATCTGGGTCATTTTTACAGATAATGTCTCCGTCATGGGCTCATTTTAAAGCTGAAGGAATGCTTTCTCAACCCGTATATAGAATATTTTATTTATTGTTAATAATCTTGACAGTAATTGATGTTAAAGTTTCAAATCCCGATTTGACGTCGTTCCCCCCCATGATCCGGCTTGAAAAAAATACCATTCGATTCGTTGAGCCTTCAGCTAATAAATGCGTTTTTCAAAAAAGTGGAGAGATTTTGGGAACAGTTAACAAAATAAAGAAACTTACGATAGTGCACATCGCTTAGAACTGCATGGATCCCATGCTCAGTGATGCCAGATCGAGGACGGGTGCCCTCGAGAATTTCCCCCACCTCGCGCATACTACGCCGGAGCAGCGTGTCCGTGAGCTTGGCGCTTCGGAGTCCAACTCACGGACGCGCTGCTCCGGCGTAGTGTGCGCGAGGTGGGGGAAATTCTCGAGGGCACCCGTCCTCGATCTGGTATCACTGCCCATGCTCAGTCCGCACGCACGCGTTTTCAAAACAATCGCCTAGAGTAGGAAAGTATTTATATACGATGCGACAAAACAAACTTTTCGTTCAGTGTTTTCGGTATTCTCGAGAAAAATAATAGGAATATCTGCTTACCATACAAAAGATTAGCAATAGTAGGTAGCTTTTAGTGATTCTTCCTTTTCTTTTTTTACATGTTGTCACTGAACGAAAAGTTTGTTTTGTCGCATCGTATATAAATCTAGAGACGCGGCAGCGTCTCGACGTCAAGTACAGGGTCATCGTTTAATCCTGCAACTAGTGATGGGACTCCGAAGCGGTTCCCGGCGCTTCGAATCGGTCTTGAATGTCAGGCGACTACTTCGAAGCGCTTCGAACATGATTCAAAGCTTAAAAGTCTTGAAAAGTCTTGCTCGGCTTCGAAGTCTTGGTGGGCTTCGAAGTCTCGAATCTTTAGGTTCGAAACCTCGGTACGTTTGGGACCCATATTTACAGAATACCGCCTGGCACCCCGTGGCGAAGGCAACACTGTCTAATGCCTTACCAAATTTTATGGCTTTCGACCCTCCAAGGGGTTTGAATACCATTAACAAGTGAGAAATGTCTAGGATTTTCGAATTTCTCGTCAGATCTGTGCGAAAACGACGCCAATCGATTCCTTATGTTTCGCCGATGAAACTAACACCAAGAACGACGTCATTCGGACCATAATCAAGTAAATTCCATGAAAAATCGAATTATATAATTTGAAGTTGCCTTCGTTAAAAATAGTCCGATTTACAGTGGACGGTGGATAATATGCCGCTGTTTAAAGTGCCGTTGGGAACGCCCCAGCTCACACGCATTACTCGCACGCGTGTGTGCACCTCCCTTTCTCTCACGCTCAGCGAGCCAATGAATGCTAACCCTTAATGGTGCCTCCACACTGGAGTTCGCAAGCAATTCGCAAGCAATACATATACGTGAATGTGTTTTTTCTTTTTCTCACATCAGTGTGACGCACCTTAAGAGTATTCTGGCGGGGGGCAGCCATCACGGAAACGAAAACAGGAGAGTTATGGGGAGAGCGCGCGTTACATTGGCTCTCGTTAATATGCCGCTTCTGAGAAAACCCCGCCTCTAGAGCCCCGACTGCGGCTCATTATCGAGCGTCCACTGTACATGAAATTTGATATGATTTTCATTGGAAAAACATAAGGATTCCATCGATGTCACTCCCATATCCATACGATAAAGAATAAAGAATTATTTTATTTCTGGAAGAGGTATGAACTCGAGGTTAAGTTCGACTTAAAGCCAGTGTATAATAAACACAATTCTCTTTATTAACAGTAATATTCTATAATAAACTGGTGAGGAAAGAAACACGCGCAATAACATCTCTTAACTTTCGACGAAGCCCGTTTCTTCATGAATGCACAAATGAAGAAAACAATATTCATACATTATTTTTCACATACTGTATTGACTGGGACTGTATTGTCCCGCGAGCCAGCGGTGGTGGTCTGGACAGCATAAGCAACCCAAATTGCTTGTGCGAAAGTAATCCGATTTGCATGAGATTTGGCATGACGTTCATTAGAAAAACATAAGGAATTCATTGGTGTCACTTCCATATCGATACGATAAAGAATAAAAAATTTCTTTTCTTACGCTAAAATGAATATTTCACATTATCACTCTCGACAGCGGGGCGCCGACCTGGAACGGCTGCGGACCACAGCCTGCGGTCGGCCGGAGGATTCATACCTGTTTCAGAAATAACATAATTCTTTATTCTATATCGTATGGATATGGGAGTGACATCGATGGAATCCTTATGTTTTTCCAATGAAAATCATATCAAATTTCATGTAAATCGGACTATTTTTAACGAAGGCAACTTCAAATGATATAATTCGATTTTTCATGGAA
Source organism: Andrena minutula (assembly GCA_929113495.1). Lineage (NCBI taxonomy): Eukaryota > Metazoa > Arthropoda > Insecta > Hymenoptera > Andrenidae > Andrena > Andrena minutula. The sequence goes on along the minus strand of OV815993.1, from coordinate 44,093,285 downwards.
TTTACTTCATTATGGTCCGAATGACGTCGTTCTTGGTGTTAGTTTCATCGGCGAAACATAAGAAATCGATTGGCGTCGTTTTCGCAAAGATCTGATGAGAAACTCGGAAATCCTAGACATTTCTCACTTTTTAATGGTATTCAAACCCCTTGGAGGGTCGAAGGCCATACAATTTTGTGAGGCACTGACGAGTGTTGTTTTCGCCACGGGGTACCTACCAAGGTTCGAACCAAGAGTTTCGAGACTTCGAAGCCGAACAGACTTCGAATCCGTTCAGACTTCGAAGCCGACCAAGGCTTTTCAAGAGCTTCGAATCATGTTCGAAGCGCTCCGAAGTTTTTGTCATATATATAGATTCGAAGCGCTTCGAAGCGCTTCAGATCCCATCACTACCTGCAACCCGCGCGCGCGCGAACTTGTAAAATGGCAACACCGCCTCACGGACGCATTCCACTACAACCATGCATCGGCCCAGCGGAGAGCTGCCAGCGACCGTTGGACAAGAGTGATGCCCGAACTTCGAAAATTTTAGCGTCGCAAAGAGCTAGGTATTGGAAATTTCCCGGCCCAGGTAGTCGAGCCGCGCGCTCCGCTTTTATGATCGGTTTACTACTCGCACCCCAGATTACTATAATGAGGTTTGAAAATAATGTTAACTGATCTCGTACTCGTATCAATTTCAAAAATTTTAGCTACGACACGGTTGGCCACGGCGCTATACCCTTGTAGGGAGAGATTTTTCGCCACCAGCTTGTAAAAGCCACAATAATGGCACATCATTAAAAAAAATGACATTATCGGAAGCCGGTATAGGCGTGGCATTGAGTAGCTAAAACATTAAAACACAAAAATTCTAGAGAAAAAATTCAAACACTGCTACAATCAAAGACACGTCCCATTAGTTACCCCTTACGTCTGATCTAGGTATGCACCGCATTAAGGATAAAATCATAAAAAAGAAAACCAGAACAATAGATTCTGAGGTCTGCAGAACTAACACATAATTGAATAAAAATTTAATTTCTCAATTTATGAAAGTAATGATACAAAAACAACTAGCCTATTGTTTATCAACACCACGGATTTTAAAAACAGCGTTAAATACATTATCAAATAAACAGTTTGCAAAAGCTTTTTAAACAATTATGGTTAACAAATTGATAAAAGAAAAATTAAGTAAACGTAAAATATTTTAAATTATCCATCATTAAGAGGGAATAATTTTTCCTCATTTTGCGGCGCAAATTGCATTCCGATATCTCTTATAGTTCAAAAGTTATACGAAAAAGGCCCCAAATTTTTCAACCCGGGCCGGGAAATTCTGAATAGTTCTTTGCAACGTTAATTTGAAAGAAACCAGCCCAAAATTCTCGAAGCTCGAGCATGACTGCTGTCTAGCGATCGCTAGCAGCTCTCTGAACACCGGGACGGTGCATGGTTGTAGTGGAATGCGTCCGTGAGGCGGTGTTGCCATTTTACAAGTTCGCGCGCGCGCGGGTTGCAGGATTAAATGATGACCCTGTACATGAATATGCCGACTGTCGCTGCCGTGTACCTTTACGCGACGCGCGGCTATTCCAACCTAACCTGACATTTATTTCATTAATTATCTCTTCACGCCTGCAATATTTTCTAAATTTAAAGGCATTTTTCTTATGTAAACCGCATATCAGCTTTCGAATAAGACCAAAATCAATCAAATCGGTCCACGCATGTCAGAGATATCGTAATATCGTCTCATGGATCTGTCAGAAACGGTCCGTTTTTTCCGTTTTCTTCTCCGTCGTCAAGAAAATTTTCGTCAACATAATACGTATACGCATTATACGCACACCTTCACCCAAAAGAGGGACTAACACATGTTTCGTTCGTCGTTCGTAGACTCTCGGGATCATTCGGCAGGGATCGTCGTCCGTCATTGTACATACATGCATAACCTAAAGTGCTAAGTGTCAAATAAAGTAAGCTATCCCAATTAGAAATGTCAAATAAAGTAAGCTATCCCAATTAGAAATGTCACGAGTTTTTTTACGCTAAATAGGAGACAGAATTATTGCCTCAATTAACAAGGTAAGTTGCCAAAATTTTTTAATGGGAGAAAGTTCGATTCGACAGAGGAGCATCTTCTTTCGCATAAGTTTCTTAAAATTTGTACCATGCATGGACAAAATAATAATAATGTAGTATAGACTTTTTATTTAGAGACACAGACTTGGAAGTTGTCCGGAGAAGGTTCAATTCGACAGAGAAGCATCTTCTTTTAAGCCTTTTATGTAGAGTCGCAGACTTGAAAGTTGTCTGGAGAAGGTTCAATTCGACAGAGAAGCATCTTCTTTCACATAAGTTTTTTAAAATTTGTACCATGCATGGACAAAGTAATAATAATATAGACTTTTTATATAGAGTCGCAGACTTGGAAGTTGTCCGGAGAAGGTTCGATTCGACAGAGAAGCATCTTCTTTTAAGCCTTTTATGTAGAGTCGCAGACTTGAAAGTTGTCTGGAGAAGGTTCAATTCGACAGAGAAGCATCTTCTTTCACATAAGTTTTTTAAAATTTGTACCATGCATGGACAAAGTAATAATAATATAGACTTTTTATATAGAGTCGCAGACATGGAAGTTGTCCGGAGGAGGTTCGATTCGACAGAGAAGCATCTTCTTTTAAAATTTTTATGTAGAGTCACAGACTTGGAAGTTGCCCGGAAAATATTCGATTCGACAGAGAAGCATCGTCTTTCACATAAGTTTTTTAAAATTTGTACCATGCATAAACAAAATAATAATAATATAGACTTTTTATGTAGAGTCGCAGACTTGGAAGTTGTCCCGACAAGGTTCAATTCGACAGAGAAGCATTTTCTTTCGCATAAGTTTCTTAAAATTTGTACCACGCAGGGACTAAAAAATAAATAATAATAATATAGACTCTTTATGTATAGTTGCAGACTTAGAAGTTGTCCAGAGAAGGTTCAATTCGACAGAAAAGCATCTTCTTTGAGAGTTTTTATGTAGAGTCGCAGACTTGGAAGTTGTCCGTAGAAGGTTTGATTCGACAAAGAAGCATGTTCTTTTGCATACGTTTCTGAAAATTTTATGTAGAGTCGCAGACTTGGAAGTTGTCCGCAGAAGGTTCGATTCGACAGAGAAGCACCTTCTTTCGCATATGTTTCTGAAAACTTGTATCATGCATGTACAAAATAATTATATTGTAACAAATTGCATTTAATTTGTCAGATATATATGTAATATATATAATATAGAGTTTTTATGTAAAGCTTATAGAAATGAAGGGGACGCACAGGCTTGGATAGAAATGAAAGGGACGCAGAGGCTTGGATAAAAATGAAGGGGATGCAGAGGCTTGGATAGAAATGAAGGGGACGCACAGGCTTGGAGGTTGTCCAGAGACAGTTATTATTTTATTTTAGATAGACAGAAAAGCATCTTCTTTCGCACAAGCTTCTGGAAATTTCTCAAATAAGGTAAATGAACAAAATTTAGTTTAAATTTAGCAATGTGGAGCAAGTCACATTAGTGAACAAAGTACGCCGACGACACATCTCCTTTGATACTTTTCAATTCAATCTTTTGTGAAAGACATTCGTAATACTTTAAAATCCATAGTAGTTGCCACGCTATTCATTAATTTTATTAGTTTTCCATTAACAAGATTTCAGTTTTCCATTAAACATACTAAATTAATTTTATTCCAATACCCATAAGTTGGGCGTTAAAAATATTGGATCTCTTCGTTCCTTTTCCGTTCGTTCATTACCATTTAAATTTCCTGCAACAAGACTTTTTGCCATATGCTCTCACCTCCTTCGGATATTTTGTAGTCTCTACACTTACCATAGCACAGGATCACTCTATTTCTATGTACTATATAAGTTTTACGTTAAGTTGTAACTTAAAAATGTGGATTTATATATTTAATTTTAATATATATCCACATTTAATAAAAAAAAAAATATATATATAGGGTGAAGCCACCAGTACTCGACCATGTATCAGTAGTCGACCGCTTTCAGAAAAACATGAAAAATAAGGCTTTTAGAAGTCACGATCTTTTGAACAAAATGCAGTTCCCCAACTGCACTCATAACTGCACTCTAGCTACACTCTGTTCAAAAGATTGTCACTTCTAAAAACCTTATTTTTTCATGTTTTTCTGAAAGTGGTCGACTACTGATACATGGTCGACTACTGGTAGCTTCACCCTATTATAAACTTCAAAAAAGTAAAAAAATACGCCAAGTACATGAAATCATATAAATCATATAAATCACAAAAATAGAAGATAATAATAATAAATCACAAAAAAATAAGAAAATATACAAATCACAAAAAATAGATGATAATAATAATCTTTGTAAAAAGAAGTGAGATCCCCATCAAAAACTTCAAAAAAGTAAAAAAATACGCCAAGTACTATTAGCGGGCCAAAAGAAGATCCCTAGGAGGCGGGCTCGGGCGATGCAGTCCACCGATGTGACGATTGGTCGATTCACCTATTTGAACACACTTCTCAAGACAGGGCACACATATTTTGTTTATTGGCTGAAGTAGGCACATACATTATCGTACCGCGCGACGAAGCGAGCGAACAAAACACATCGAGATCGAGTGGGATAGAGCGATCTGACCGACAAACGTCAAAGCAATAGCGTAGGCATCTTTAACGGTTAACCATTAATATATAATAAAATACAAATTTCCTCATTTTTCACAATATGTTCACGAAAGTATTATCCTGATACCAACCCAATGATAATACTTTCTGAACATACTTGTAAAAAATAAGGAAATTTTTAAGTTATTAAATATTAATAGTTAACCGTTAAAGATGCCTACGCTATTGCTTTGACGTTCGTCGGTCAGATCGCTTTATCCCACTCGATCTCGATGTGTTTTGTTCGCTCTCTTCGTCGCGCGGTGCGATAATGTATGTGCCTACTTCAGCCAATAACCAAAATACGTGTGCCCTGTCTTTAGAAATGTGTTCAAATAGGTGAATCGACCAATCGTCACATCGGTGGACTGCATCGCCCGAGCCTGCCTCCTAGGGATCTTCTTTTGGCCCGCTAATAGTACATGAAAATCACAAAAAATAGAGGATAATAATAATTACAAAATTAGAAAAAGATGTGAAATCAAAATGAGCTGCCAGTACATAAAGATGCTTTCCAACTGCGCTTTAGATGACACAACTACATATGCACAGCTAAAATTCCATTACTCATAATGGCTATTTATACAAAGAAAAAATATATTAAATAATAATATGCAGATATATTTTTATACAAATAAATATTTTAATACGAATAAATATTTGATTCAAAATACTTGGCGCTGCGCCCCGAATTGGTGTTGCTAAACTCAATAAATATGTATAAATTGCATTAATCCTTTTCTTTCTTTCTTGTACGTGTATGCGTGTGTGCGTGCGTGTGCATATGCTACGTATGGCATTAGAATTAAATATATGTAGAATAAATCTGACTGCGTTTCTAATATGTGTACGTATATGTTTTTTATATTGTAATGGAGTTGTAAATTATTAATACTAAGGTAATTAACATTTTTTCGGTTGCGCAGCGCCAAGTATTTTGAATCAAATATTTATTCGTATTAAAATATTTATTTGCATAAAAATATATCTGCATATTATTATTTAATACATTTTTTCTTTGTATAAATATCCATTATGAGTAATGGAATTTTAGCTGTGCATATGTAGTTGTGTCATCTAAAGTGCAGTTGGAAAGCATCTTTATGTACTTGCAGCTCATTTTGATTTCACATCTTTTTTTAATTTTGTAATTATTATTATCCTCTATTTTTTGTGATTTTCATGTACTTGGCGTATTTTTTTACTTTTTTGAAGTTTTTGATGGGGTTTATTAAACGAATTGCATTTTGCGCCTAAAGACTGGCACAATTATTTAAGAATGGATGAAGAGACATACTTAAGGAGACATAAGGAATCTATCGGCATCACTTCCATATCGATAACATAAAGAATAAATAATTATTTTTTTCTGAAACAAGTATGAATCCTCGGGTGAACGTAGCGAATTGAGGTCGACCCCTGCAGTCGAGGATGAAAATGTGAAATATTCATTTCAGCGTAGTAAAAAATTCTTTATTCTTTATCGTATCGATATGAAAATGGCACCAATGGATTCCTTATGTTTTTCTGATGCAAATCATAACAAATTTCTTGTAAATCGGACTACTTTTACATAAGGAATATAAATTGATTGTGTAAAAGTAGTCCGATTTGCATGAAATTTGTTATGATTTTAATCGGGAGAACGCCAGGAATCCATTGGTGCCACTTTCATATCGATACGATAAAAAATGATGAATTTTTTACTACGCTGAAATGGAGAATAGGGAGTCTCAAGTGGCGTTCGGTTTGGATCTGGCCGTGGCCTCAGGCCGACCGAATCGTTTCTCCATTTTGCTCCGGCAGGTCTGCACAGTCCGGATTGCGCAAGGAAAAATAAACTTTCTGCTACCGAAATCTACTGAATGTATACAACAGGGTGATTTTCCAGCGACACCTGTCAAAGAGATGCCGCCTTGTACCCCGTGGCGAGGACAGGAATTTGATGGCTCTCGATCTTTGAAAGGGTTGGAATTCCATTAAGAAGTCAGGAATATCCAAGATTTTCGCATTTCTCATCAGATCTTTGCTAAAACGACGCCTATCGATTCCTCATGTTTCGCTGATGAAACTAACACCAAGAACGACACTAATTCGGACCATAATGAATGAAATTTCATGAAAAATCGAATTATATTTTCAAGCTCAATTTGATAAAAATAATCCGATTTACATGAAATTTTGTATGATCTTCATCGGAAAAACATAAGGAATCCATCGGTATCACTTCCATATCCATACAATTAAGAATAAATAATTTCTTAATACGCTGAAATGAATAAATCCATTGAATAAATTAATAATAAATGAATATTAATGTTTAACTAAACTGTAGATTTCGTCAAAATTTCTAATAGTACTACTTATTTGGTTTTTCCTTATAATCGGAAACTAAAACTTTCCCCAACAAGCGATTTAAACGCTTAAAGAGCATTAAATAAAATACTAAATAAATAGTTTTCAAATTTTTTATAACAATTAAGTTGAAAAACTTGAAAAAAAAACATTAAATGAACGTACAATATATTCAATTATAAATCATTAGAAGGGAATAATTTTTTCAATTGATGTTTTTTGGCGCCATTCCGATATCTTTTATAGTTTAAAAGTTATTAAACAAGAATGTCACTAACTATTCCTATCCCGACCATGTGCGACGTCCGCGTACGGCACAGTTCGGCCTGTGCAGGCCGGCCTGACGGCCGAGTGCATCCACACGCTCCGGCCGCACAGTGGAACGACGTAAGGACAATAACTGGACATGGCAATTACTTCCAAACGGTTTGGATTTTCATTGTAAAAATTTTGCACACATTCAATTCATGTTAAGTAGAATAACACAAAATCGAAAAATAGCCAAATTTTCGGTGGTTAGTTTCCCCCCCCCCCCCCCCATTGAATGAATTATTACGTATAACTTATAGTGACGATTCATTATTAAATATAACAATTTTATTAAAAATATCAACAGAAAAATATACATTTAAATATTAATTATGTATTAATGTTCATTAGAGATTCCTCTTCTTCTACATTTACATCAACATCTGTTTCGGCTAAAAGTTCTATTGCTTCCTGAAGTAATGCTTGTTTTGTAGTTTTAACTAATGGAGGTCGGAGAGATGATATTAATGGATCAGACGTTATAAGCAGATTGTGCAAGATATCTTCATTTGCTGAGGTTAAATACGTATGAACTGAAATGTTTACATTAGATTTATTTTATTAATCGCAGCTAGTAGCAGGTAATTTTACTAAAGTTCAAAACCTTACTATTAAAGGATTAAATTAAGATATTTTAGACCTTGGGCAACTTTGAACAAAACTTTAAATCACTAGTTGAATCTAGAGACGCGGTAGCGTCTCGACGCCAAGTACATGAAAAACACCCGGTATATGTCGATGTCGCTGCCGTGTACCTTTACTCGTCGCGGAGACACTCTAACCTAATTCTGACATTTATACATTAATATCTCATCACGCCTGCAATATTTTCTAAATTTAAAGACATTTTTCTTATGTAAACGGCATATTAGCTTTCGAATAAGACCAAAATCAATAAAATCGGTCCACGCATATCAGAGCTTTCATAATATCGTCTCATGGATTAGTCGGAAACGGTAAGATTCTTCTTCTTCTTCGTCAAGGAATTTTTCGTCAACATAATACGTATACGCGTTACACGCACACCTTCACTACTAACCATGTTTCGGTCGTCGACTCTCGGGAATGTCGTCCATCTTTGTATGCATATTTATTTTATAACCTACCAAGTGCTACGTGTCAAAAAGTAAGTTGTCCGATTTGAAATGTCACGAGTTTTTATACATTACATAGGAGACTGAATTATTGTCTCAATTAATAAGGTAAGTCGCCAAAATTTTTTAATAGACTTTTTATGTAAAATCACAGATTTGGAAGTTGTTCGAAGAAGGTTCGACAGAAAAGCATCTTTCTCATAAATTTCTGGAAATTTGTATACCATGCATGTACAAAATAATATATTATTGTAACAAATTGCATTTAATATATTATTGTAACAAATTGCATTACATTTTTTAAATTGACAGATATTTTTAAATTGATTTATTTATATACCAGCAATTTAGAGTTGTTATGTAAAGGTTATGGGATATGGGATAAAAAGGTAGAAATTGTATGTTTGCATAATAAGATGTCTTCTACGAGTTGCTACATATTTCAAAATGTATCGTTTAATAATATATATGTTATGTGTCTTCTACGAGTTGCTACACATTTCCTAAATGTATCGTTTAATAATATATGTCTTCTACGAGTTGCTACACATTTCAAAATGTATCGTTTAATAATTATTGTTTCAGAACACCCAGAGGAAACCAGATTTTTATCTTTCAATGGTGATTCCGAAGATGATGGTACAGCGGTCCGTAGGAAAAGGCCATATTAATATTAATTTGTGTAACGATTAGATGTGTGTGATGAGATTGCTCTCGTGCTTTTAAATAATAAAAAAAAATTCAGTAATATCAAACGATTATTTCATTTCGTTTTCTTTCCATAAACCATAAATTTTTACATAAAATAAACGTGAAAAGTTAAGCCGGTTTGCTCAAGATCTATATTTCCGAATGCAATTCTAGAAGTGTATGAATTTTTCTTAATTCTTACGCAATACTTTAAAATCCGCAAATTATTAATTTCTACACTCTCATTGGCATTCACAAAAAAATGTAAATAAATGCGTGTATTTTTCACTTTCGTTGCAGAACTTTGAAGAATTTTACACTTCCTACGAATTTACATATTTTAAATATTCTTAGTCTGTTTACTTTAATCACTATGCTTCCCATTAGTAATATTTTGTTTTCAACTTGTTACAAATAATTTTGAATTTTTCCTTTTACCTTTATAAAATGATTTATTAACTTAACAATTACTATGCTTATTTTAATTTGTTAATTTATCGTATAGCATACTATGTGTACAATTCGAGCAAGAGTACACAGTACTCAAGAATCTAGTCTAAAAACTGGTACAGATACACAAAAGTATCTTTTTATCTTAACAAAACTTACAACATTTTGGTATTAATTAAATCATTTACAATTACACTATAAAATATTAATTTTATTATGCGCATATTAAGACACAATGGTATGATTTTTTTAAAGTTTTTATTATGCGCCTATTAAGGCACAATGGTATGATAGGAGAATACAATAATAATAAAATATACTATCATTTTCGCTTCAAAATATATAAACATATTTTTTTATTAATTAAATATAAAATTAAGAGGAACATAGAAAATTAATACATAGGGTGAAGCCCACCAGTAGTCGACCATGTATCAGTAGTCGACCACTTTAAAAAAAAAACATGAAAAATAAGATTTTTAGAAGTGAAAATCTTTTGAACAGAGTGTAGATACAGCGTAGTCAGTCAGAGAACTGAACTTTGCTCAAAAGATCGTTACTTCTAAAAACTTTAGTTTTCATGTTTTTCTGAAAGCGGTCGACTACTGATACATGATCGACTACTAGTGGCTTCACCCTATATAATATAATAATTATTACTTTTGTTACTGTGATTTAAAAAAATAATATATAAAAAAATATAATCATTCGGTACGGTAGGTACAGACTAACGCAGACTGCCCAGGTGGGCGGTCCGAGGAAGCTAGCTTCAGTTTCCATAGCGTCTTCTACGTGCTGTGTGGAAGAGGGTGCTCGAAGCCACTGATGCGACGGACATGCCACGGGTAGTGTTCCTGATTTCTCGATATTTTTCGCATCTCGAGAAATGAGAAATCAGATTATATTTCTCGAGAATTCTCGAGAATTCTCAAGAAATTAAAAACTATTGTAAAATTTATAATTTTTGAATAATGTTGATAATATTTATCTAAATTTTTATTCGTGTCCAACTTAAACAAAACTTGTGTAAACGAAAAAAACAGATATTAAATATAATAGATAAATTTATTTATTTAATATAAAATGTGAGCAAAACGAAAATTTACTTCTTTGTTTTAAAATAGTATTTTTTCAAAAGCACAATGCGTCTAATGTCGCGTCAGCCAATCTACTTCTTTTTTCTTTGTGACAAAATCTGCGGCTGTAGAAAAATTTCTTTCATTTTGAGTGGATGTGGGTGTAATTGTACATAGAAGATCGGCGATACGAAGAGAAAAGTTTATAAACAATCGCGCAATTATTCGTATATATTGCTAACATTTATCACTGATTGTAGATGTGTTTATATGTTCACGATTAACACACAATTTGAACCAACTGAAAATTCATTTCTGAAAACTAATGGGATTTATAATAATTTTCTTACACTGAAGATTCTCGAGAAACAATGTAATTTCTCGAGAAATGAGAAATAAGAAATTATAAAATTTCTCGAGAAATTCTCGAGAAAGAATTCTCGAGAAGGAACACTAGCCACGGGTATGGAAACCTCTAGAGTTTTCCTTGTCCGTGGCACGCCCGCCGCTTCATTGGCTTCGAGCACCCTCTTCCTCGCAGCACGTAGAAGACGCTATGGAAGCTAGCGTCCGCGGACCGCCCACCTGGACCAGCCTGGACTAACGTATCAATTTCAAACATAAAATATAATTATTTGGTATCATACGGTACGGTAGGTATAGACTATAACGATTATTTTGTCACAAACATAAAATAAGTAAAATAAAATATAATCATTCGCTATTCGGTGCGGTAGATACAAACTAACTCAGGCTGGTCCAGGTGGGCGGTCCGAGGACGCTAGCTTCAGTTTCCATAGCGTCTTCTTCCGTGCTGCGTGGAAGAGGGTGCTCGAAGTCAATGAAGTGACGGACATGCCACGGATATGGAAACCTCTAGTAGTGTGCGTGTAGCCTTGTACCCTTAAGGTGAAGTTCAACGGCGCGTGGCCCGTCGGTTCGCTGGACCTGGACGAGCCAAGCGACGAACCGAGCCACGAGCCGTGGAACTTCACCTTTAGGATTCAAGAGCACACTACTAGAGTTTTCCTTGTCCGTGGCACGCCCGCCGCTTCAATGGCTTCGAGCACCCTCTTCCACGCAGCACGTAGAAGACGCTATGGAAGCTAGCGTCCTCGGACCGCGCACCTGGACCAGCCTGGACTAACGTATCAATTTCAAACATAAAATATAAAATAATTAAAAATGGAGACGTGAACTTCTTTTATATATACGACAGCTTACATGTTGGGTTCGCCACGGCCCCGACCGCGACCCCGGCCACGACTCCGGCCACGACCCCGGCCACGGCACTGATCCACGATTAAGGTTTGTATCGTGCTGGCTTGTGCGCGCAGGCTTCTAGCCTGGTCGCGCACAATTTTCAGTGCGGCCCAACGTTGTTGTTGGGCCCTGACTTGCACACCACTCCGCTTGTGTCGGCGCGTCGCATATCCTCCTGTAATTAGTAGTATATATAAAATAATTAGCACTTACAAATAATTGGCACTTTTATTATTTGATCTGTTATGTAAATATAAAAAAAATAAATATAATTAATTAATACTCAAATCTGGATATTTCTTAAGAAAATATATCTTAATTTTTAAACTAATGAAAGAATTAATAAGAATTAATACCATGTGCCGTGGCCGGGCCTGATGGACATTGCGTGGTGCACAGCAGGGTGCCCCTGGGTACAGCCGAGTGTCTGCAATTATTAGGTATACTCGAATGGCTGCCATTATTAGATACAGCCGAGTGGCTGCCGTTGGGTATGTCCGACTGGCTGACTTTGTTTGCAGCTATTAATATTATTTTATCCTCCTCTGTATCTGGAAATATAAATTTGAATAAATGTATATAGAAAAAATTGTTATTATTGTTATTAATTAAATAATGAATTTAATTCTACTGTAGGTTTATTGTTAATTGTTAATGAAACTTACTATTTAGAAAGGCAGCCCCCTGTCCATTCTACAAAAATTAATAAACAATTAATTAGTAAAAGAAACAAGAGTTTATAAAAACGGCTTATGATAGAAAAAAGTCATACGTTAACTATCAGAGGAAGTGGACCGTAATTGTATAGCAAGTAAAACAACAAGAAGATATTAGGTGGACACATTGAAGCATATTCTAACTTCTGAGTTGAACGTAAATGAAAATTTAAACTTTATGGAAGTCTTTAATAGGCACTTTGCCTACGTTAAGTATCAGTGGACTTAAACCGTAATAACTGTATAACAAGTAATACAATAAGAAGATATTGGATATATAGAAATATATTTTAACTCAGATGTGTTTCCTATTTCTAATCTTTGGCGTTACAAGTAGAATATGCTTCAACGTGTCTATCAAATAATATCTTCTTATTTTTTCTTTTACTGGCTATATAGAATTACGGTGTATTTCCACTTATACTTTGACGTGCGTTACGAAAAGTAGAACGTTTCAATTTTCTTACAAAAACTAGCACGTTCCAGTTTTCGCTGTGAAAACTAGCACGTTTCGGTTTTCGCTGCAAAAACTAGCACGTTTCGGTTTTCGCTGCGAAAACTAGCACGTTTGTGTGATTTTGCACGAAAAGTAGTACGTACTTACCATATGCAGCAATGGAAAGAAGCAAATTTGAATGGTTGGTAATAATTGTAAGTAAAAATATGTAAACATGTACATTGTTAAACTATAAGATGCCTTTATATAACTTTAAGTAGATGCCGTGATTTTATTTAGAATTAAGTAACCGAACTATGAGAAAATTATTATTTGCTGGGTACTGGGTAGTATAGAGATTATAGATGGAATTATTAGGTATTTATTAAACAATATTTTCAACAGTTGAATTCTTTTAAACTGACCACGCGCTGAAACGTAATAATTTTGCAGTCTGCAGTGTAATCCAAAACGTGCTATTCTTCGTGGCAAACCGCAACGTGATAGATTCGTAAGAAAATTGAAACGTCCTACTTTTCGTAACGCACGTCGACTTAATGTAGGGAAAGTGCCTACCAATGACTTTGAAAATGTCGTAGCTTACATGCCCATTCGTTAGTTTTATGATAAATCTCACGAATCACGAAAAAATTTCTCACAAATAATAAAACTAACGAATATATCAATTCTCACGAATAAAACTAACAAATAAAAATAAATTCTCACGAATAAAACGAACGAATATTACTTACAATTTCTGAGTTGGTGTCCATAGCTTGCAGATGCAGATCACGTTTCTCAGACATTTTGGAAAGTAGCTTCCCTCTGAAGTTGACCTAGATGCCAAAAAGATAATCGACGATCGAAGAGCATTTGTTAGTCAAAATATCGATCTATCGATTCATCATTACGTTTTGCCATCGACGAAGATTTTATTTTAATTAAACAAAGAAAAGAAAGATATATATATATAGATTGGCAATGCGGTGTACATGATTTCTTTTCGTAGTTCTCAAAAAAGAAAATATTTACGTCGAGTAGATGAATTAATTATTGACGGGGTAACCAAACTTTGTTGATACGAGGAGGGCTCGTTTTGACCGACTGGCATGTGAGCCTAGGGTAGCGCGCTTTTTTCCCCCTATATCGGCAGAGACACGCATGTCGCAGCATCCAAACATTTTTCCTTATTTTCTTACATGTAAGTGTGCTTTATTATTATTATTATCTAGAGACGCGGTACCCAGTAAACAAACTGACTGCAGTCTGACGACAGATTGATGTCAGATTCGAGTATATTCTGACGTCAGATTCGGGTCCTACTATGTCCGCATTTGACTAAGGTTTTGTGGTCAGAGCCTGACCTCAGGATCTGATCGCAGATTGATGTCAGATTTCGATCAGATCTTGCTGCCGTGGCTGACCGCAGATTGAGAGCAGAAATCGAGCAGATCCTGCGCACCGCGATCTGACGGCAGATTGGTGTCAGATACAGAGCAGATTCTGACGTCAGATTCGGTGCCTATTATGTCCGCATTTGACTATGGTTCTGCGGTCAGAGCCTGACATCAGGATCTGACCGCAGATTGATGTCAGATTTCGATCAGATCTTGCTGACAAAAACCGCCCGCAAATTGGCGGCAGAAATCAAGCAGATCCTGATGTCGGCCATAGTTGGCAATTTTATATAATAGTATAGATTTAAAAACAGTGCGAAAGTCTTTAGCGTAAATAATATATAGAACACGTTTATAAGACTGACTTGAAAGATCTGATTCCTACCATATTTTATGGAAGAAAGAAAAGTTGGTAAACCATGTATTTAAACGGGTATTATAACATTTTTAATGTTTTACTTAGCAAAGTTGTTAGTGAATTGAATGCCAGGTCGGCTCAAAATAATGATTTAAACTTTGAAAGACAGTTCTCCCAAATAAAAAAGAATTAATGGTAACACTACTATTTATTCAGTCGTCTTAGGGCGGTATTATCATCAATACTTTTTTAGTTTTTAGCATGCGGCATCTTCTACTAGTCTAGTAGATTAATAAAGGATGCCGGATGCTTAAGACGATCTTCGTCTTCAGCAACGACTGATAATACCGCCCTTACAGACGGGTATACCAAATATATACTCCGCAGTGGAATGCCGGCAAATACGAGTCGTACTCGAGAGCCCTGAATGATCAAGCCCTCGGCCACTTATTCCCGCCACGGTGCTATTTCGCAAGCGAGAAACGCTCGCCCAATCGCGCCCTGGCGTGGCGTGTCGTGAACTCTGTCAGCAGAATCTGCTGTATTTCTGCTGCCTATCTGACGTCAGATCGCGGAGCGCAAGATCTGCTCGATTCCTGCCATTAAATTGTATCAGCAGACTTTCCTTACTTTCTGCCGCCAAACTGCTCGCAGGCTATGTAAGCAGAATCTGTTGTATTTCTGCTGCCTATCTGATGTCAGATCGCGGAGCGCAGGGTCTGCTCGATTTCTGCCATTAAATTGTATCAGCAGATTCTCTGCAGTGTCTGCCGCCAAACAGCTCGCAGACTGTGTACACAGAATCTGCTGCATTTCTGCTGTCTATCTGACGTCAGATCGCGGTGCGCAGGGTCTGTTCGATTTCTGCCATTAAATTGTACCAGCAGACTCTCCTTACATTCTGCCGCCAAACTGCTCGCAGGCTATGTAAGCAGAATCTGCTGTATTTCTGCTGCCTATCTGCCATCAGATCGCGCTGCGCAGGGTCTGCTCGATTCCTGCCATTAAATTGAATCAGCAGACCCTGCCGCCAATCTGCTCTCAGGTTAAGGCAGCACAATCTGTCGGCTTTCTGCTGTCAGTCTGCTTTCATCATCGAATATAACAAATACTGTATCAAATCTGTAGTCTTTCTGCCACAAACATTTGTACTCAGGCGTTGAGCAAAATCTGCAAATACGGACGTGGCTATCTGGGTAGCGTCTCGACGCCAAGTACATGAATCGACACCCTGTATATGTCGACTGTCGATGTCGCTACCGCTATCATTTATTTAATTAAGCTGTGCACATAATGAAACGAACATAAATGAATATAGGTTATTGTTTCATTACACGTGTATGCAGACATTTTTCATTACACGTGTATGCAGACATTTTTCATTACACGTGTATGCAGACATTATTATTAATTAAGCAGTACGCATAATGAAACGAACATATTTTCAACGAATAGGTTATTTTGTTTCATTACGTGTATACAGACATTATTATTTTAATTCAGCTGTACGCATAATGAAACAAACATATTTGTAACGAATAGGTTATTGTCGTTTCATTACACGTGTTAAATAATAGTCTGCGCAAATTTTTGCTAATTTTTTTAAAGAAATGTTTATCTTTTTAGTATCAAGACCCTTGGAAGAACATTTTATTCTCCGTAGTAGGAGATATTCTCCGTAGTAGGAGAAACAGAATTAAAAATATTATTATTATATTTGGTAAGTGACCTTTACATTTATTTATAATGATACGTATGATATTAGTGTTTATTACAAATTCCTCGTTTTTTTACAGGTTGGAGTATTTCAAAAACACATAAAGTACACTCGAGCAGCTGCTGTGCGCTATTCCGAGTAAGCTTTATTGGCTGCATACTTATGCGCCTTAATTTACAACATCACTCGATAGGCTGCAGTGCGCCTTGTCTCGAGTATAACCACTTTCAATAAAGTTGGTCATCCGCGAGCGCATAACCGCCACGCTTATATATATATATATATAATATTATTATTGAATCATAATTATATATATAAATATAAATAAAAGTATTATATATATTATTGAATCATAATCAAACCACCTTATATTATATATAAAATATATAAATTATATATATAAATAAAAGTATAATTCGTCATGTCTGTAATTAATCGCAGTATTAATATCTTACCGCTCAGTGTTAATAATATGCAAATTATCATTAATGGCGAATGGTTAGCAGATGATCATATCGAATATTTTCATAAATTATTAGAAGCTATTTCTAATTATAAACCACGCGAGACGTGGAGAGTTCAATTGCCTGCTACAATTCAACCAGTTCCTGAAAATCAGGATCACATGCAGATTTTGCACCAAAGCGAAGATTTTAAAACCAATGCAGGGGGACACTGGGTTTGTAGCTTCTATAAACATGATGAAAGAAGAGTTTATATTTATGATTCTCTTAATTTCTCGAAATTGCATAATCATCATAAAATTTTTCTTGAAAAGTTATACCCATTTTTGAACAAACATGACGGTACAATTGACGAAGAATTTATTGAATTTCCACGTGTACAAGCCCAACCCAACACTCGGGATTGCGGAGTTTTTGCGATTGCATTTGCTGTCTCGTTATTATTCAAAATATTACCAGACAAGGTAACGTACACTCATGCGATGATGCGTCAACATTTGATCCAAATGTTTCAATCTAATCGCATAGAACATTTTCCATGCATTCAGGATCAACAATTGACACGTTGTATATATGAATATGAATCTGCAATTGGTAATACAATAAATAATAAAAATCCCTCTTGCGGAAATTATCCACCATTTAAAATTGGTCAAAGTGACGTTACTACCGAAACAGATTATAATAAAGTATTCCCTGTTCAAACTGTAGTATTTAGTGATAGTGACAAAAACGGTACCATATGTACAAAAAATGTAATTCAGATCGATCGACCATTAGTTTCGGAACCAAAAATTAGCAATGAATACATGACTGATTATTATAAAGAACGTAAAGAGGAAATTAATTTAAAAAGAAAAGCTGTTTATAAAGCAAAGAAAGGGGAGTGTAACACGAAACAAGGCAAAGATTGTAAAAAAGGGGAGGAAAGCATAAAACTTTATAATTATGAATATTATAAAGAACGTAAAGAGGAAATTAATTTAAAAAGAAAAGCTGTTTATAAAGCAAAGAAAGGGGAGCGTAACACGAAACAAGGCAAAGATTGTAAAAAAGGGGAGGAAAGCATAAAACTTTACAATTATGAATATTATAACACACACAAAGAAGATATAGTAAAAAAGAGAAAAGTGTATTATGACGCAAATAAAGAAGTGACATGCGGAAAGCGAAAACATTATTATCAGGTAAATAAAGAAGGTAAACTCAAGAAGGCAAAAGTGCATTATGACGCAAATAAAGAAGTGAAATGCGGAAAGCAAAGAAATTATGATCAGCTGAATAAAGAAGTTATCTCCAAAAAGCGGAAGGTATATTATCATGAAATACGGAAAAGAGATGATTATGATAAAGTAGCAAAACGTCGTGCTGCTTTGCAAATAATAAAAAAGTATAGTTATATTGCTGTAACAAATAACAATATAGCAACCAAAAATAACAAAGAAACTTATATCAGAAAACTTTCAAAAATTATTAGTATGCCGTCCGGAGAAGCAAGTAGATTGGAAGCTGAGCGTATAATAAAATGGTGTTTTCATATTCGGCAAAAGTACATTTTGAAAATCAGGAAACTGTTGAAAGATTGTAAAAAAAGAGTGGAAGTTTCCTTAACGCGCGCAGCAGAATGTTTAGAAGTTGATGACAGGATTAATGCTTTGTGCGGAGAATCCAGACATACGTCTTCTTCAGAATCATATTATGCAGAAACTTCGTACCATACTTTCACCGGTTCTGAATCAATCATACTGAATTCGGAAGGGAAAGCTATAAACGTTCTACCTGTATTGCAATCGAAGAAGAAGACAGAAGCGTGGCATTGTAGTTATCTTTGTAAAACAAAAGATGTTGAAATTCTGAATAATTTACAGGATTTCTTCAAACGATTGTTAGAATGCTCATTAAAAAAGGTACATAAGTTGAGCAACCATATCAGTAGCTGTTCTAATAAAGTGCATGCTGAAAAATTTGGTCATTCTCATGGTTGTTACATAAACCCTAAACTATGTAAGTCCAATTTTTTAGCCATTGAGATTTTGGCACCTCACTTTCCGGATTTACGACATTTGAAGAGAATGATATACAAAATAGCGAACATATATAAAGACCATTTACATACTTTAGACAAAGCCTTAAACGATAATGACCTTGAAACACTTGAACCAGTAACACTGCAAGCTCGGAAAGAAGCTAAAGCGTTACAAAATAATAGTACTGACATAAGCTTGAACGAAGAAGAGATTATATCTCGATATTATTTAGCATTTAGAGCTTTCACAAAGCGGTCTATGGACACACCACGCATTCCGTGCGTTTCCTGCGAGAAACTTTGTTTTGAAAGAGAGGTTCTTAAGTGTGATACTTCTAAAAGAACGTATAAGGGAAATGTAATGCAAACATTGTTAAATCATATTGGATACAAAATTGGTGACATATATTTTATTTGCCGATATTGTCACGATAAAATTCGTAAGGATTCCATTCCATCAAAATGTATTTTAAATAAGCTTGATGTACGTTCAGTTCCAGAAATAGCAGTGTTGAATGATTACGAACGAATTCTCATTCAAAGAGCTAAACCGTTTCAAACGATTGTGAGAATGGATACAGTAATGCGTAAAAATATACCACATAAACATATGTTTCCAAAAGTAAAGGGGAGAACATTTCACCTTCCTTTGCCGTTACAAGAAAATTTACAAAAAATCTGTCCTTCGACTGAACCTTTAAATCAAAATCATGAATTATACATATTGGTGCGGGGCGTTCCAACAAAAGCTAAAATAGTTTGGGAAAAGTTAGTTGACTTGAAGAAAGTATGGAATGCCTTAGTATGGTTGAAAGCTAATAATCCTCTATACTCGGAAATTGTTTTACCACAATCGCACGATTTATTGCTGAGTGTCAAATTAGCAGATACAGAATTTCAAGAAGAAGTTGTTGCCAATGATGATAATAATGAACCTATCGAGGACGTGGAATGTGAAACACTTAATATCGATGAAAACAACAAACGTGCATTATTGACGCAAATGTTAGAATCTGATTCATATTATGATCAGTTTACGATTTATGCAATGTATGACAAAAGGGTTAATGAATCTGCTACCGCACTCTATCAAATGCTTAAAGTTCATGACATTCCGTTGGGCCATCGTGCTGAACAATTAGATGTGAAATGTTTTCCAAATTTATATCCTTATGGAATGAATGGACAGCATGAAGAAAGATTGGTTCGTTTAACTGATCATGAATTCATTAAGTCCAAACTGATGTCCAAGCATTCGCAATTTCGATTGAACATGCAATATATTTTTCATTTATTACACGATACCAATATGCGGCAATTGAACGCTGGAATTTTTCACAAAATGAACGTCGTAAACCCACGTGACAAATACACAGCTGCTGCATTTCTAGAGCAACTCTCTAAAGATCAGCTACAAACGAACTTGAACACTATATTTTCCAGATTACGTAATACAGCACAGTATTGGCGAAAACCGAGAAATGATTTGAACTGTATGATACACCATTATGGACCAGCTACATGGTTCCTCACGCTCAGTCCAAGTGAGTGGCTATGGACAGATTTAATAGAATATCTTCGTGAAGTAAACGGCCCATCGGTGGCTAAAATGTCCCCGAACGAACTCATTGCTTCTGATCCCGTTTCAACTGCTCGATTTATAGATAATGCATTCCACGCTATGCTGGATTTCATTTGTTCGCCCGACAATCCAATTGGCAAGGTCACTCATTACTTTTGGCGCAGAGAATATCAAAGCAGAGGATCACAACATTTTCATCTTTTAATTTGGATTGAAGATGCTCCTATAATCGATAAATCTTCGAAGGAAGATGTAGGACGATTCATTATGAAATACGTCACTTGCAGATTGCCATCACCGCATGTGTCGCCGGAATTATATAATCGTGTAATTGCACATCAAATGCATAAATGCAATAGCTACTGCCTACGCAACAAAAAAACTAAAAATTCCTTCTGTAAAGTATGTAGATTTTCATTTCCACGGCCAGTTGCAGATACTTTGGTAATAAGGGATGTGGCTGTTTCTATAGGTGCTAGAAAACAATTGAAAGCAAAAGGTAGACTCTATGATCTTCCACGTTCAATAAAGGAAGTCCGTATCAATGATTATAATGCTCCCGTTCTCACGGTTTGGAGAGGTAACATGGATATACAATATATTGGGGAAAAGACAGGGTTGGTAACATGTTACTGTAGTAAGTACGTATCAAAGCCGGAAAAAAGTTACGCTACGGAGACTATGGCAGCAATAAATTCTACAAAGTCATTGGCTAGTCTTCTGTACAACCTTGGAATGCGCATGCTAAATCATAGAGAATGTGGAGCGCCCGAATGCGCTGATACTCTTTTAGGATTATCATTGCATGGCACTGACCCCAGTACTACTATTAGATGGTTAGATGTAAATATACTGAGAAGTAGGAAATTGAAAACTCGCAAAGACATTGAGGATCTGGATGGTAAATCCACAGACATATTTTGTCCATCCTTCGTAGATGATCACTATCCTAACAGACCTAAGGAATTAGAATCTATGTATCTGTACGATTTTGCTATGTGGTATGATGTTACCAAAATTAGACCGTCTGAAAAAACTGAATATTATGAAATGCGTGCATCTTTGTTTTTGAAAAAAAGGAAAAGAAGTTATCTTATCAATCATTATAAGTATAATGTTCAAATGCAACCTGAGAATTATTATTTCTCATTATTATTATTATTCAAATCATGGAGAAACACCGATGAATTGAAAAATGGATTTAACACATATGCACAAGCTTTTTTGTCGCTAGAAGCACAATTGACAGAAGCAGTTCAATATCACGAACGAATAACGGATATTCAAGAAGCGCGTGATCATATGAAGGAAGAAATTGAAAAGAACGTGTTGAATACCGTAGAACAAGAAAAAAATCATCAAGGCGATTACCCATTAGAGTGTGTTCCCGTTGAAACTGTTGGTGCCATGAAAGGTTTTAAAGACGCAGAAAACAAATTTGACTGCGGTGATCTTGCAAAAATGATTTCGGAATTGAACCATGATCAGAAACAGATATTTGATAAAGTTACTAAGTCCTTGACGTCTAACGATAACATTCTCAGACTTTATGTGAGTGGAGAAGGTGGCACTGGGAAAAGTTTTTTAATAAAAACTATTGTTACGTCCTGAAGGGACTTTCCTATAAATCACCCCGAGCAGCTGGAATGATCTATCGGGTTCTTGCTCTATTTAAATGCTAAAGCACACCTTGACTATACTTACCAGGGAAGGATGGGGAGGAAAGGGTCGAATGAACTAATATACGAAATTATAAGAGAAAAACAATAGGATGAGATATATTCTGGGAGAAAATATAATTAATGTACTAAACCAAACATACCACAGAAACGGCGTTCACGTCCCCGTTATCGCTAGGCGCTCGCGTGTCGCTGGACCTTGAGTCGGTCTCGGCCGTCCGGAGGATCCTTAAGGTGGCATTTCCTAAGCGCGGCTCGCCGCGGCGGCGCGCGACCGCGGCGCGCCGCGGTACACTGCTACAATGGGAAAGCATTCATCTGTTCTCCTATCTGCGACTTCGACCGCGCGCGGCTGCGGCAGATTGCTATAGTGTATGCAAGTCTGCTCCAGGAGTAGCCTAGGCTACTGGAGAAGCAACACAATGGGACGAGTGTCTGTTTTCCGCCATTTTGGCAGAATCTACTAGCCGCTCGACGGCCCGCGGCTGCCAGTCGCTACACTGCTCCAGAAGCAGTGCTGCGCGGCTGGCCGCCCCGCGGCCCATCGCCACAATGGACCAGAATCCCCAGAAATAAGGAAACAAGTCAGAATTTCAAAGTTATGGAATGATGGTTTTATATATTTTTGTAACCTAATAATATATGGTCTTAAAAACGTAAAAATATCATGGCAGAGCTACTTCTGCTGTATGTGTAAACATGTGTCAAAGTTTTTTTTGTGCAGAATTTTAAATCGAGTCGTTTAAATTTCGGTGATATAAAAGGAAAATATTTTTTTGGGGACCAAAATGAGTAGTACCTATCGATACTGCAAAGTAATAGCGAATAATTAGTTCCATTGTGACGTCCCACAAAATTTCGCTCGCAGATAAAATAATATTTCTTCATAAACCATTATACAACTCCTCTCAAATCTCCCCAAACACCAAAATACCCCTTCTCCATGATCTCGACCGCCTTGGCGATGTACCTTAGCGGTCCCCATCTCAAGACGGTCAATCAATGAATCTCCCTCACATATTCGCCCAACGCGGCACAAACTATTCCCTCCTATCGAATCTAAACAAGTCCCTCGCCCCTTCTATCTCTTAAATCGAGACCACGTCTCAAGCCCACTAAATGACCAAAGAAGTCAAATCCATTATCACCCCTTTCCTATAAAAATACCCAAAACCCATTCGAGGAGTTGAGCATTACCAAATCACATGTATAAGAACCCCAGAAGGATAATCGCGAGGATTATTTGGCGTACGTGCCGAAAATGCGAGTCCAAATATAGACCAACCTTTGGTCCTTACAAAAACCCCGGAAATGTTACTGCGACGCATATGCGTAACTATGTCAAGGTGCGTACTGCGCACCCCCCTTCAAGCCGAAAAGATTGTAATTAGTATAAATACGAGGAACCGCGAGAGCTCGCTCTCGTTCTACGGAAATCAATCAACGACTCGTTCTACGGAAATCAATCAACGACTCTTTCTACGGAAATTTATCATTGACGCTCGTTCTACGGAAATCTATACAAGTTACTTAAAGTATTATAAAATCAAGAAATTGTCACCGCTTAAACATAAATTCAGTGTTCAACGGCAACTACCGTAAGAAATTATATTACCATTTAAAATATTGCATATCATATCCATACATATTATTGTGTATTCCTATTCGTATTGCTTTCACATATTATTTTGTATTGCTATTCTAATCGATATTTATATTATTTCGTATTTCTACGCGTATTGCGTTCATCTATTATTTTGTATAGCTATTCTAATTGCTTTCATATTATATTGTCTTGTTACGCTATTTCTATATTATATTGTGTTATTAACGCTCATCTAAATCATATTTCATGTTCTTATCAATGCTTACTACTTATATCATTCTATCTCAAACATATAGGGTAGACCGGGGCGAATCGGATCACTTTGTGTTTGACGATAAAAAAACAATAGTTAAGCATTAAAAAACTAATTTTTTATTATATATTCGTAACCAGTACACCCTTGGCTTCAACTTGAATATATAAAAATTGAAACTAAACATAAAATTTTTCATTTATAAACAAAAAACGAAAAAGTGAGGAATATCCGATTTGCCCCGAAACTTGGGGCGAATTGGACCACCCAGAAATTTCTGAAAAACCTGAAATTTTCATACCAAAATCTTTATAATCAACTAAAATAAATCTAATTTAATGACAATGATGTCAAGTGATACTATTTAGCACACAAATCGGAAGGATATTGCCGTTTTTTGCCGCCTCTATTAGTACAATTATCGTGGCACCACTCTTCTCAGACAATCTTCTGAAAATGGACGAATAAATTTTTGACCGCAGTAAATACAATGCCATCTTCTTAAAACCATTAATTTATTTATTTTTTGCGTCATTTTTTTAGATTTAATTTATATCACAGCTTCCTTTATTTTTTTTGGACACCATGATCCCTGATTGCGCTTTTTATGTACCTACGAACTATCTGTATATAAACAATCATCATATTTATAATTATAGAAGTACGTAAATGAAAAAAAAGGAGTGATCCGATTCGCCCCATATAACGTGATCCGATTAGCCCCATATATAAGTATTTCAAAGATTGTAGATTACATAAACATATTATGATATAATAGTCTAAAATACATCAAATACTAAACTTGGACACCGTGCAAACTAATAACAATAAGCACATTTGAATTTTCAAGCTTGCTTTTTATTTTAAATACGAAGTTGCAGATTACGTAGGTTAGATACGGACAAAAATTGTAACATTCGCACGCAACCATCTCATTGAAAACGTATGCCAGCTCTAAGCAATGACTTAAAACAATTGACGAACTATTGTAGTAGGTGCGGGGGAGAGGGACGAGGTACTACGAACGATCGGAATGATCATTTCTATCGCGATGTAAGAAATATGGACTAAATTCTTATTTTGATCCGATTCGCCCTGTGATTCGATTCGCCCCGGTCTACCCTACTGTATGTCACTCTCATAATCACATTTTATATATATTGATAACCATTTATATTAATGTTCTGTGCTAATGATTAATGTCTAAATGCATAATATATTCAACAAAGCACTTTCACAAACAGTGCCTATATTTTTGCCTAAACTAATAAAACGCTTTGCTTAACTAACGTTTCGAGTCATTGTGTTAATCCTTCGGCTGCGAAGATCCCTAAATCCACACGAGCTGCCGGAACAGCTGATTACGGGCAACGACCGCGGAAAGCATCGCGGTGTTTACCAACTTACTTTTACATAGCTCGCGTATAACCGTATGACTAGCTGATTTTGCTGAATCATTACGAGTGTCTTTTACCTCGATGCAACGGTAAATCCGATTACCAAAACCAAATCATAACAAGTGCTCTAACGGGTGTCCCCATAACAAGTGCTCTAACGGGTGTAGGATTTCAGATCCTCGCCTGAAAAGCCATCTCTGATTAGAGTGTAGGATTTCAGATCCTCGCCTAAAATCCTTTCTACCCTCAGCGTGCAGGATTCAAGATCCTCGCCTGATTTCCTTCTGCCCACAGCGTGTAGGATTCAAGATCCTCGCCTGAACCCCTTTTACCCTCAGCGTGCAGGATTCAAGATCCTCGCCTGAGATCCTTCTTACCCTCAGTGTGCAGGATTCAAGATCCTCGCCTGAGATCCTTCTTACCCTCAGTGTGCAGGATTCAAAATCCTCGCCTGAGTATCATTTATAAACCCCATGTCATTGTCCCCAAAGACCTCCACCCGGGACGTGACACCATATAGTTCTTTTTCCATAACAAACTCATTGAAGAAATATTAGTATTGTCTGTTTAGTTACTTTCCGGGAACTTCCAAACCTTTTCTATTGTATAATTAATATATATTTGTCCTTGTATTTGGAAATATTTGCTAATGATGAAGTAATTACCTGCATTCTATATCGTACAGTGGAGCTGAATCCCAAGAAATAGGGAAAAAATGCAACATCCCATTTTTCGTACTGAAAATGCCGAATATTATTAAGGAAGTTCATAAAAGATTGTTAATATACAACTCATACGAACGTTTGACGTTATATAAAAAAAATAACAGCATCATTCCAATAAAAATAAAACAATTTGTTAAATATATAAATATATATTTTTTAACTAACCCCGCAGCCGGGGTTTGTTGACTTATTCGTCTCACTATTCTGAATACAATAAAAACTACAACTTAGAATCAATTAAAACGATTTTAAAATTTAAGCCTGTATACCTAATGAAATTTGTAAACTTTTGGTATACAGCAAGTCAACAAAATACTAATGGTCTATTTATAAAAATTTGAAATGTAAAAAATTAATAAACTGGCCCCGGTCTCCCCTATAGAAAAGATTGTACGCTCAAAAAATATTCTCATTGCAATACACACGAAGATGTTTTAAACTTTTCATCGACTTCTTGAGATCTAGTACTACATACTTTTATAGCCATCTTTGCAAAAAAAAAACAATAACCTTTTGTTATAACGTAGCTCCATACGATTCGACATCTTGATTGGAAAAAATAGCATGATGAATTTTTTCTCTATTCTTGGGATTGACGTCATTTGTGCGTTGAGACAAAATCGAGCTAACAACCAAGCGAGAATTCATTCCTTGTTTACGATCGGTAATTTCATTTTTTTTTTTCATACTTTTATACAAGCAATAAGGTAAAAAAATGCCTACTCTTTTTATGATTTGTATTGCTTCTGTAAAAGTAGTCCGATTTACATGACATTTGGTATGATTTTCATCAGAAAAACATAAGGGATCTATTGCTGTCACTCCCTTATCGATACGATAAACAATAGAGAATTTCTTAATACGCTGAAATGAATATTTCACCCTCAACTGTGGGTCGCTGACCTCGATTCGCTGGGGTCGGCCAAGGATTCATACCTGTTTCAGAAATAAAATATTTCATTATTCTTTATCGTATAGATATGGAAGTGACACCCATGAATTCCTTATATTTTCCCGATGAAAATCGTACCAAATTTCATGTATATCGGACTATTTTTTACGAAGCTAGCGAGAAATCATATAAATTAAGTTTTCATCCAGTTTCCTTCATTATGCTCCGAATTATGTCGTTCTTGGTGTTAGTATCATCGGCGAAACATACGGAATCGATTGGCGTCGTTTTCGCAAAGATCTGATGAGAAATGCGAAAATCATGGACATTTCTCATTACTTCTTGATGGTATTCAAACCAGGTCAAAAAGAGGTGGGTCGAAAGCCATAAAATTCGGTGTCGACGACGGTCCTCGAGACCTCAAACGACAATAGACCTTTTCAAGTGCTCGAAAAGAGCCAGCGCGGCGCCGCGTAGGGCCTTGGCGGCGACGCTTAGGTATAGGAAATACCCTTCGCGGCGTGCTGAGGCGGCGCCGCGCCGCTCACCGCCGCGGCGAGCCGCGCTTAGGAAATGCCACCTTTAGATAACGTACGGCACGCTTAACGTACGATGTTTCGCTCTCTCTCTCTCTCGAACACTCGATTACTCGCTTGCTGTACTTCACGTTTCGCGATCACGGTGGCTCGGATCGGCGCTTATGTGCTCTCCCGGCTAAGCCGTTCTCGGTGCGTCGGATGGAGATACACTTTTGCAATACCTGTTCGGCTGCTCGCGTTTACGCGGGTGAGTTTAAGCGCGGAGATAAGGTCGCGATACTAAGACGGCCCGCTGGCTCGTCGCAACTTGCTAACTTGATGTCTAAAAAACGAATCCTCGCTAAAACTTCCGCTGTCCCTGTTCGTGCCTCGCGTTTCGACGTCGGAGGGGAAAACCGCCCCGTCGGCACCTGTCGATCGCTCCTTATAAGGAAATTCATGGCCCGGGCCATCGGCGGTCACGTTGTGCTTACGATGATGTGAACTTGGTTCGGCGAGCGAGCTCTCGTCCGCGGTGCGATTCCGCTGAATCGGCGCTGTCGGAACGGAAGGCGGCGCGTGGACAACAAGCACGAAAATGAACCGATAGGGGCATATAACAGCTCCCCATTTCGACGCGAAACGGCCTCGCGAGTCCGTTTCGTCGCTAACACGTGCGTAGTTGTCGACGCGTACACCTTCCTAATGGCTTAAAACTACGGTTATCGCTACTACGACTAAGGGGTCACAAAGGAAGTACAATGAATCACGCTGCTCTGCTGTGAATTTAACTAAATCGGAAACAATTGCAATTCGGTCCCGTCACATTTAAGTGATTACAATCTGATAGTGAGTTACCTACTGCGGTAATTATTGCTGTTATCAGCAACTTATGGCTTAGAATACATCGAAGTACTTTTCGAAGCCCGCGAAACTTCTCGCTCGCTCCATGTGGGCTCTGTCACTTGTCCTCGTGGATGGTATAACAGGTAGGTCGGGAGGAAAAGGTAAAATGACTACTGGACGGGGTTTGGAAATTACTTGAGGGGGAGGACGGTGGGGTATCATTTCTATATTAACCTTTGTCTCTTTCCTTAAAGGCTCTCGATGTTGATTGCGACATGTTCTCAAAAATCGGTATCTCATCCAAACAATGAAGATAATTACATAAGTGCCTCCTAGTCCTGGTAGTCCATAGGTAACATAGGTCGATAAATTTTCTGTCCGATGATGAGTTGCTATCTTTGTCTCTTTCCTTAAGGGCTCTCGATGTTGATTACAGCGTGCCCTCAAACAACGGTATCCAATCCAGACAATAAGGAGGATCACTAGGGTGCCTCTTAATCCTGGCAGTCCATGTGTAACATGTGATGAATTTTCGGTCCTATGATGGGTTGCTATCTCTCTTGCCTGTCTCTCTATGTCTTCCGGTGCGATTGCGTTAGCTTTCGCAGGGGAATCTTGAAGGGTTCCTTGGGGTTGCTTTTCTTGATGGTCAGATAATATTTTCACATGATGTTCCGTTAAAGTTGGGAGAATTTCCGAAATGTTAATGCCAATCGATGGTTTGTAATTGGATGTTAATGTCTCAGTGTCGACTCCGGATGCCCAAATCTGGTCGGTCCCAATTTTGGCTTCGCAATCTCTCCTTAGTTGTAATATTCCTGCTCCCTGGAGCACTTGGTATCCGGCTGCGTGCTTGTTGTAACGTACCTGCAGTGCCAGGGTGCCTTTGACGGAATACAACCAGGTGTTGTGTGTGACCATTTTCTTGAGGAAGGTTCGGTTTCCAGAAAGATCTTGAATGTTGCAGCTGGGCCACTTGATGTTTTGTGGTTTTAGTAGAGCATCCGTCCCGCAGGTTAGTGCTTTTTCCAAATTTTGAAGTGGTACGCTGAGCTCGCGCATATACATTCGAGGGTGGTTCCTGCATCCTGTGATGTAGTTTTCGTTGGGCATGAAGTATTGAGAGTTAATTCGACTGATTGCTAAGTATTCCGTTCTTGGTTTTATGAATATAGGAGTAGAGACATTGGTTGATACACTTTGAAATGAAGAGCACGGTAGAAGGTAGTAGAGGTCGAAAGGAATTTGGTCGAGTAAAGGGATATCAAGAGACAAGTTGATTCGGCCCTGTGAATAAACTACGTTTTATTTGGTCACCCCTTGTAACTGCTCAGAATTGAATTCTTCCAGAGTCAGCGGGAATTCATATGGAGTAGTTTCGCGAATTCGTTCGCAAGTCTGTGCTAGCTGATTCGGAGAAAGAACGGCCGGGTGTAAGATTCCAAGCTTCGCGAATGTGAGCGCGTCTGTAATTACAATTAACGCGGTCACGTATTCGTCCACGTGCCTGGTCATTAGGAATGTCCACGACGAAAAAGCTAATTCTAATTCGATTTTTGTTTCGCGCTCGTCTAATTGTCGGATGCCCGTCGCAATTTCTTTAATTCTATCGCTTATTGTTCGCACGGATCCCGTTACAGATTTGAGTGAGTCGTGTATGTCTTGGAATTCCGATCTTATAACATGCGTTTGATTTCCTAATAATTCCGCGAGGTGATTCTGATCCTTATAAAGTTTATCTATTTCCTTATTATAATATTGCGCGTCGTCGTTGTCTAGTGTGCCGAATAGGGCCTTCTGAGGATTAGAATTTTCGTGGGTATTCGATGTTTCGCCTTTTTCCCACGGGAGTCTTCCCGGGATGAAGGAAGTCATCTCTGTTTCTGGGCCCTCCGGGGTGTTAATGGTTCCGAAGGTGGGGTCCAAGTCGTCTCCTTCTATATACTCCCATTCGGGTGGTTCGTCCAGACTCTTTAAAAAGGCCCATTCGTCCATCGTATGCCCTGCGTCCGGGCCCTCAGTTAACATGGGGGAGTAGTCTTCTTCAAAATCTTCAATTCCGTAGTATCCCAACCATACCCCCTTGTTCTTGGGGGGGGGGGGGGGGGGTATTTCTCATCCAGGCTTTTCAAGATAGTGGTTTCTTCGTAATTCGGCCATGGCTGGCCTTGACGACGCTCAGCCACGCGCGTTCCTATTCCCTCGTTTTCACTATTAGGCGCGGTTTCCTTCAGTGTTGTCGGAAAAACATGTAAGTCTGGATTTCGTGATAGCGCGTCTGCGTGTGCATTTACTCTGCCGGGTTTGTAGATGATTTCGTAATTATTCTCCCTCACGGCTCTCCAGTTGTTCTGCCTTGACACGGATACGGGGGGACTCTGCGCGTACGAGATGTAATAACTGGTATTTTGGGCTGACGTTTCACGTTCTGTCAATCCTCGAGATTCTTGAGTTTCGTATCTCCCTGGATCGCGTGGTTGATATCCTTGTGATTTGCGGTAGTACGACTCGCGATAATAATCATCTCGATAGCGAGGGGCACTATAGCCAGAGTAAGCGGAATGATATTCGCGATACGAGTCATCTTCATGTGGCTGTCTCCACTCGTTCCATCTACGTTGGGGGTCATACGGGGACGGGGGACGCGCGTTTTGTGTGTACCCATACATGTCGTTGCGCGGCAAACCTGACAATTCTTGTTCTCGTCTTTGTATGTGTAATGCTAAATCAAATGCGTCATCCAATGACTCGGGGGTAGATAATGCTACTTTAGTTGAAATTCTTTGGGGTAAGGCCGTAATAAACGAAGTTCGCGCCAAACGCCCCACCTCTTTTATGGTCCTCTCTACGTTTTCTCCGATTAATTCTTTCGCTCTTACGATTACTTGTCTGTATAAGCGGCCCACGCGGTGGATAAAGTCTATCAATCGTTCCCGGGGATGCATGCTTATACGTTCGAGTTCCAGGCGGAGCTCCTCATAACCGCGACATGGGGAGTAACGGACCTTTAGAAGGGAGAGCAGATCGGCCACGCTTTGACAACCTTTCCCTTCGACATAATATCTAATAGGGTCTTTTAGTTTGTATATCAATTCAGTCAGAAATCTTTCCTCTTGACCGGATGGTACGCGCTTCGAAGCGCGCTGTATCGCGGCAGCGAAGTCTTCTAAAGTTACGAAATCAGGATCAAAACGGGGAATGCTGTCAAGCGCCCTATAAACTCTCTCTTCATCTTCTCGGGAACGCCATACGTCTAATACAGACATTTCAAGGTCGTTCGTCCGGGAACCAAGGGAAGGTCGGCCACTCGATGATGGCGGTAAAGGGGGAGGAACTACAGTAGGGGCATTTATGGAGGAAGCATTTTCAGAGGTTTGTGTGTTAGGAAAAATATGTGAAAGGGGTGATCTCAAAATACCACCCGTCATTGTGACTTTGTAATTGTAAGGAACTTCGAGTAGTAGGAAGTGTAGTCAAGTTACGAGCAGATAAGATTGCGGTGGGTCACGTTATGTGACGACAACACGCTCACTTTCTCTAATAAGAAATAATAATAAAGGGAAAAATTTATAATAAGGGATAAAAAGTATCCCACTTCTGACACCAGTTTGTTACGTCCTGAAGGGACTTTCCTATAAATCACCCTGAGCGGCTGGAATGATCTATCGGGTTCTTGCTCTATTTAAATGCTAAAGCACACCTTGACTATACTTACCAGGGAAGGATGGGGAGGAAAGGGTCGAATGAACTAATATACGAAATTATAAGAGAAAAACAATAGGATGAGATATATTCTGGGAGAAAATATAATTAATGTATTAAACCAAACATACCACAGAAACGGCGTTCACGTCCCCGTTATCGCTAGGCGCTCGCGTGTCGCTGGACCTTGAGTCGGTCTCGGCCGTCCGGAGGATCCTTAGATAACGTACGGCACGCTTAACGTACGATGTTTCGCTCTCTCTCTCTCTCGAACACTCGATTACTCGCTTGCTGTACTGCACGTTTCGCGATCGCGGTGGCTCGGATCGGCGCGTATGTGCTCTCCCGGCTAGGCCGTTCTCGGTGCGTCGGATGGAGATACACTTTTGCAATACCTGTTCGGCCGCTCGCGTTTACGCGGGTGAGTTTAAGCGCGGAGATAAGGTCGCGATACTAAGACGGCCCGCTGGCTCGTCGCAACTTGCTAACTTGATGTCTAAAAAACGAATCCTCGCTAAAACTTCCGCTGTCCCTGTTCGTGCCTCGCGTTTCGACGTCGGAGGGGAAAACCGCCCCGTCGGCACCTGTCGATCGCTCCTTATAAGGAAATTCATGGCCCGGGCCATCGGCGGTCACGTTGTGCTTACGATGATGTGTCCTTGGTTCGGCGAGCGAGCTCTCGTCCGCGGTGCGATTCCGCTGAATCGGCGCTGTCGGAACGGAAGGCGGCGCGTGGACAACAAGCACGAAAATGAACCGATAGGGGCATATAACACTATTAGACACTGGATTAAGCAGATTATCGGAAAAGACACAGTAGTAACTGCGCCTACTGGAATCGCAGCTTTTAATATCGAAGGTCTTACGATACACCGATTATTCCAATTACCCGTAGAACATGGGCACACAGCCCAGTATACACAACTTAGCGATGCAGCCCTTCAAATTGTACGAGATCAGCTCAAAAATGTTGCTTTAGTAATCATTGATGAAATTTCGATGGTTTCTAACGTAACTTTCCTGTACATACATCTACGACTTACAGAAATATTTGATACTGCATATTCCGATGATGGTTGGTTCGGAAAAATACCTATTCTGCTATTTGGTGACTTACTACAACTTCCTCCTGTTCACGAAGCACCTGCTTTTATACAATTATGCAATAAGAGTATAGAGAAAAATGTTGGGGGATTAGGTTCTTATAATTTATGGTCTGACTTGTTTAGCTATGACGAATTGACAATAAACATGCGACAGCAGGGTGATAATATTTACAAAGACATCTTATCGAGAATTCGTATCGGTGTAGTGACCGATTCGGATACAAAACTTTTAGAATCGAGGAAATTGAATTTCAAAGCGACAAATTGTAATGCCCGATTAAAGGAATTATGTGATTACATGTTTAATGTGGGATCTAATACGGTGTGTTTACTTCCCACATGTGTTCAATGTGATGTTTTGAACGCTGCAATGCTGAGTCGATTTCCGTCCGAAGAAATCCATTTGATTGCTCATGATACAACGAACTGTGCACTGTACTTGAAAAAAGGGTGTCAAAGGTACTAAACAATAATGACGACGATAGCTCCCGAACGGCGGGACTTGCAAGGGTCGTAATTGTTAAAGCAGGAGTGCAAATCATGATTAGAAGAAATATTGATGTTACACTAGGTCTTGTCAACGGTACCATTGCTAAACTTGTTTCAGTTACACGAGGTGTTGATAATGACGTTGAAAAATTGAAAATTATATTACCCACGGGGCAAGAACATATAATAGAACGTGTTAGTGTTAAATTTGAAGTAATGGATAGAGCGTTCGTTATCAGAAAACAATTTCCGATTTGCCTCAGCTATGGTATAACTATTCACAAAAGTCAAGGACTAAGCTTGCAGAATGCTGCCGTAGAAGCAGGTAATTCAATATTTACTTGCGGACAAATTTACGTTGCTCTTTCTCGGGTGACCACATTACAAGGACTGCATCTTATCAATTATGATCCATCTTCCGTAAAGGCACAAGAATCGGCTATAATAGAGTATAATAGATTGCGAAAAGAATATAGACCCGATCTTATGACTATTTCAATTTCTAAAAACCGCGTTCGCAATGTTCGTGATGCTGTTTGGGCAGTACCTAATTATTATGTATCCGAATGTCAGAATACTAATGATCACATCGTGGATACCACTCAATACTACGTAAGAGGTCTCCCGAATTCTGATGGTGTGTCTTGTTATGCGAATGCCACAATCCAATGCGTATTATATTGTTCATCCATAAGAGAAAACTTATTGTCGACTGAAAAAGCCGATCACATTATAAAAGTCTTTATGGACCAATATAAATCGGATCAAAATCCAAACATAATATCATTACGGCAATTCGCAGGAGAAAAATACGTTTACAATCAGCTACATGATGCAGCTGAGTTTATTACCTCTCTTTGTGATCATGAGATTCTTATTAAGAATGCAGTACAACACGAAATTACCACGGTATTAAGATGTTTAAGTTGTAATTACACAAGTACTACTATCAGTACAAATTGTGTGGTAGATCTTGCACTACCCAAGATGTTAAAAAGTAAACCATTCGAATTTCAAGATATAATAAAATACAATTTCACAGGATGGAAAAATTTGAAAGATACCTGCAATAATTGTGATAATTCAAATTCAAACACAATGAAGAAAGTCGATATAACTGCTTCCAAACAAATTTTTATTGCAAAATTACATTTGTTTGATCACGATAGTAGTGGAACAACGAAAGTGGAAAATTTCTCCATCAAAGCAATACCTACTACTAAAATACAAATGAGAGATCACTGTTATAAACTTAAGACAGCGATTTTCCACCACGGTAAAAATATTGCCGATGGTCATTACACGACTATGGTAAGGGGTAAGGACACAACGTGGGTATCCGTTGATGATTTACGAGTAGAAAAAAAAGCTTGGCCACGAAATGCTACAGATGCATACATATTTTTCTTCGAAAGGTGTTAATTGTGGTTGTTATTACACTTCAATGTTAAAGACGTTCAGCGCCATAAGCTGCTTCGCGCACCATGTATTGTACACAAAGTATTATACACATAATACATATAGATCGGCAATGCGGTGCACATGGTTTCTTTTCGTAGTTGTTGAACTTAGTAAAATTTATCCTTAATTCGGTCCCGTGATAATATGTAAGCTATAATTAAAAATTATCTGAAGTCATTCCCTATGCAAATTATCTTTGTAAAAAGAAGTGAGATCCCCATAAAAAACTTCAAAAAAGTAAAAAAATACGCCAAGTACATGAAATCATATAAATCACAAAAAATATAAGATAATAATAATAAATCACAAAAAAAAAGAAAATATACAAATCACAAAAAATAGATGATAATAATAATCTTTGTAAAAAGAAGTGAGATCCCCACAAAAAAACTTCGAAAAAGTAAAAAAATACGCCAAGTACATGAAAACATGAAAATCACAAAAAATAGAAGATAATATAATAATTACAAAATTAAAAAAAGATGTGAAATCAAAATGAGCTGCCAGTACATAAAGATGCTTTCCAACTGCGCTTTAGATGACACAACTACATATGCACAGCTAAAATTCCATTACTCATAATGGCTATTTATACAAAGAAAAAATATATTAAATAATAATATGCAGATATATTTTTATACAAATAAATATTTTAATACGAATAAATATTTGATTCAAAATACTTGGCGCTGCGCAACCGAAAAAATGTTAATTACCTTAGTATCAATAATTTACAACTCCATTACAATATAAAAAACATATACGTACACATATTAGAAACGCAGTCAGATTTATTCTACATATATTTAATTCTAATGCCATACGTAGCATATGCACACGCACGCAGCCACGCATACACGTACAAGAAAGAAAGAAAAGGATTAATGCAATTTATACATATTTATTGAGTTTAGCAACACCAATTCGGGGCGCAGCGCCAAGTATTTTGAATCAAATATTTATTCGTATTAAAATATTTATTTGTATAAAAATATATCTGCATATTATTATTTAATATATTTTTTCTTTGTATAAATAGCCATTATGAGTAATGGAATTTTAGCTGTGCATATGTAGTTGTGTCATCTAAAGCGCAGTTGGAAAGCATCTTTATGTACTGGCAGCTCATTTTGATTTCACATCTTTTTCTAATTTTGTAATTATTATTATCCTCTATTTTTTGTGATTTTCATGTACTTGGCGTATTTTTTTAGTTTTTTAAAGTTTTTGATGGGGTTCTTTTTACACATTTACAATTTTTACACTTTTTACACTCTTTACACTCTTTACACTCTTTACACTCTACACTTTTTACACTTTTTCCACTATTTACACTTTTTACACATTTTACACATTATACACTTTTTACAATTTTTACACTTTTTACACTTTTACCAATGTAAACACATGGTACAATCAGTGATACAAAGCAAAAGAGAAAGTGCAATCAATCTTCCAATAGCAGTCAGATATCAATTCCTGATTTGGATTCTTGTTCTGACTCGAGGGACATGGGCTTACAAAAACGAGCGCGCCTATTGACAAATCATTAAAAAAACAATCAGTGCTGCGTTTGTAAAGAGAATTATATTACTAGTAAGGAAAATTGGTTCCAATGCAAAATTTGCGGTAAATGGGCCAATGAGTCATGCGGAATAAAAGGCACAATCAATTTTTTCTGTTCCATGTGACACTAATAATAAAATTTTGATGATTTATTCTACAAAGAGTTAATTTTTTCGTAGATTTCGTTGTTTTGTATCATTAAGATTTAGAATTATAATTCTAATACTTAATAAGTTTATTTTTATTAACGTGTCCCTTTCATGACTGATACTGTCCCTTTTAAAAACACCTAGTCGTAAAAGGGACATTTCCCACTTTTTTGTAAATCGAAGATTTTGTTAATTTCTATTACAATTGATGAGTTTGCAATATACTTTTATTGAAGGGAAATAAACGCGCTTTCTTGTGGTGTAGTTATTTTTTAAATACCTATAACGATATTGTCAGAAATGGACGCTAAACAAAAGTGTCCCTTTTATAGCACCTCTCCCCTACAAAACAAATTGTCTAGTTTCAAGCGTCTTAGGGTGGCGTAACCCCTTAAACTTCGTAACCCGAGCCAGGATTTACAATGCAGACGTGACTTTCTCTGATTTCTAAAACTGTGAATTTATTACTTTGAATTTATTCATTTATAATCATGGAAAACTGCTACTTCTAACTACAGCTTCGGGGACTCGGCCTTTTTTGCTTCTGAATGCTAATTGCCATGTCGTAAATGCAGAAGGACAGGACTCCTTGCATACCATCGACTCAAGGTCCCTTTTCCAAAATTACGCACGTGTGCAACGTCCCTGCATTACCTGCTTGCACACCCCCTTCCACTAAGTGTCTGCCAAATCAAAGAAACGCACAAAAGATGTTCATCATTGGTGTCTTCACACCCACGTCTTGTAATGCAATTCGCTAAAGATTTTCTGGAAGGTGACCAGTGTTAAAATCCTGGGGAGTATCTAGTCAGTCAACCGTCAGTCAAACGCCAGTGTCGAAAACGAAGCCACGTTGCTAGACTTAACATCGCGACAACACTTTCTCATAATTATGGCTCCACGAAAAAGTTGGGTGTGGAGGTACTGCACTGTGTCAGAAGACAACAAAATTGTTTGTGGTTTGTGCTATGCTGTATTGGCGTACGGAGGATCCACTTCATCAATTGTGAAGCATTTGCGGTGCAAACACCGTGATGTTGTCTCTGAGACTTTCTTCTCGTCGTCATCGGACAGTTTGCAAATTGGGGACGAGCTACCATCGACTTCCGGTGAACATCCCACGAAGAAGAGGAAACCCGTAGAAGAATGCAGTGCGAGGAGGCAAGAAGAAATTACCCAAGCACTTTCCCGGATGATATCAATGAATATGATGCCCATATCATTCTGCAACAGCAAAGGGTTTGAGGAGTTTATGAAAATCCTAGAACCAGGATACAGCTGCCCGTGTCCTCAAACCGTCACAAAGCGGTTACAATTATTGTACGAGGATAAACGGAAAAAAGTACTCGCAGAAATGGCCTCTACACAACACGCGTCATTAACCGTAGATGGGTGGTCGTCGAGGGCGCAAAACTCATACGTGGGTACAACCGCTCATTTTATTAATAAAGATTGGCTGCTTCAAACTTATACGCTGGCAACGCACCCCATGGACGATCGTCATACGGCGATAAATTTGCAACATTTGTTTTGTTTGGTGACAGAAGATTGGGAAATAGAGAGTAAGATAATTGGTGTCGTGCATGACAATGCACAAAACATTTGTTCACCGATAAAATTACCAAATGTGCAATATAGTGTTTCCTGCGCTGCTCATACATTACAGTTGTGTATAAAGGACGCGATGAACAGTGTGCCTAGATTTGATGAAGTGATTAAAAAGGGGGCTAAAATAGTCCAACATTTTAAGCACTCAACAGTAGCCACAACCGCGTTGCAAAATAAGCAACAACAATTACAATTACAAGAACTGAAACTTATACAATCATGTCCCACAAGATGGAATTCAACATATTATATGTGTGACCGCTTAGTAATTAATAGGGATGCAATTATATCGGTTTTAAGTGACAGGCAAGTCACAACATTAAATGTTGCGCTAAAATTAGAAACGCAAGTGCAGGATTGGATTACATTGGATGAAATTATTAAAATTTTAGAACCAATTGAATTAGCTACAAAAGAGTTATGTTCTGACAAAAAAGTTACAATATCTTTAGTTCTCCCGATTATGCACGGATTAATAAATAATCATTTAAATAATAACAATGCCGAGAGCGACCATAGTCGACAATTTAAAAATACATTACAAATATCCCTCAAAGATAGATTTGCGTTGGTGACAGATTCGGAAAGTGTACACTCTATTGCATCTTTCCTTGATCCACGCAGTAAACAGTTAACATTTGAAACAGCCGCTATAAAAACAAATGTACACAATTATATAAAAAATATATTGAGCAATGTTACTACAAATGAAAATAACACATCCGATCCTGTTCCATCTGCATTAGATATTATCCATCAAAATCGTAACATAAATGTTACATCCGAATTTGACATGTATTTAGAAATATATCAAATTAACCATAATTCGTGTCCATTAGCATGGTTCAAAACGCACCAAAAAAGATTTCCGAAAATGGCGGAATTAGCTAAGAAATACTTAAGGGGGTAGACACGGGTAATGCAGCGCGCTGTATACCGACACAATCTGGCCCGAAACATGGGTCTGGGCGGGCATGTTGTTTGTCCTTATATGATCAGATTTCGGGCTGAGTGACGTCTCATTCGAAAGAGGAAGCTTCAATACAGACCGCTCTGGTCATGATTCGACGAGATTGTGTTGATATGTAATAATATGAGTGATCAAAGTAGAGCAAAAGTCGAGAAAATACACCCGCAAGAATCCAAGTATTTTTAGGTCACTAAAAGAGTTTTGTGACTCAAACGATGACCAGAGCGGTCTGCATTGAAGCTTCCTCTTTCGAATGAGACGTCACTCAGCCCGAAATCTGATCATATAAGGACAAACAACATGCCCGCCCAGACCCATGTTTCGGGCCAGATTGTGTCGGTATACAGCGCGCTGCATTACCCATGTCACGTGGCGTGTTTACGTCCTTAAGTATTTTTAGGTCATTAAAAGAGTTTTGTGACTCAAACGGTTATCCCAGCGCTCCGCATTGAACCTTCCTCTTTCGAATGAGACCTCGCCCAGCCCAAAATCTGCTCATATAAGAACGAAAAAGGAAAAATTTCAAACCCATGTTTCAGGTTAGATTGTCGGTATTACAGCGCGGTGCATCGCCCGTGTCACGTGACGTGTCTACCCCCTTAAGCATACCTGCAACGTCCAGCAGTTCCGAACGCGTATTTTCGGCGGCCGGAAATATTGTTAATCCAAAAAGAAGTTCCTTACTTCCAGAAAATGTTGATTTATTAGTATTTTTATATAAAAATAGACATGTATGATACGCTATAGGTAGTATTTGACGTTGTATGATCCGTGTGTACTTTGTAATTATGTGTGCGTGATTGAAAAAATGACTTCCGTAAATACCATAATTAGTAATTGTTAAGTATAGTAAGTAATATAAGTTTTCTTTTACATTTACGTATTAAGTATATGTATTTAGTGTTTTGTGCTTATTCCCTAATCTCAGTATACTTGCTTTGTAATATAAAATAAAAATAACATATGTAGGCTTATTCGCCAACGTCCCGAGCGCTTCGGGGTAAGTGAAAAAACCTCGGGCATCGTCGCCGATACTACGTGTTGCAGCGCGAGGCAACAGTTCTTGTTCGGCAAAGCCCGATATTCGATAATGACCTATTGGAATTTTGGACTATCGACCGATTCAGGACAAACCTAATAAAAACTTAACGTGGATGGCGATAACAGATAAGAACAGTATTATTTTCATTATCCCACTGCTAACTATCCTCATGCTTCTTCAATACCAATGATTTCAACTAGAAATAATTGTTCGCTATATATACTAAACTTCATGCGACAGATATTTTTTGTATTTTCTTACTTTTTTTTTTAAATATGTAAATAGAAATATCTAACCGGACGCTCGGGATTCATTGGTTCGGGACGTGTTTAATTGGCAAGCGCAGTCCGGTTTCGCGAACCTTCGCTAACTGGAAATTTCTCACTTCTTAATGTTATTCCAACCCCTTCGTCGAAAGCCATAAAAATCGGTGAGATACCGCAGGGGGTTGACGTCGCCACGGGGTGCCACACGGCATCTCTCTGATAGGCGTCACTCCAGAATCACGCTGTTTACTCTGTAAGTTCTCGGGTATCTCCAGTATTTCGGATAGCTTTCCCAGGAAGCGCCTACCCGGGAATTTTTCTCGTCCCGGGTATCTCACGGGTACTCGGTTCACAGCTACAGCCTTACCCTGAAAAGTGCGTTGTCCGTATTACGGTGCCCTTTTTAGGGAATTTTCTTCCCCGACGAAGAGTCTCCGGGTGGAGGAGGAACACGCCACGCATGCGCATTACAGCTGTTCGAGTACTCGGAACAAGCGAGCCGGAATATACTCGGTTCAAATAATCGAGCCAAGCCGAGCGCTCGAAAAAACCGAGCGAATCGATCAAAAAGCGAGCGGCTCGATTAAAAATCGAGCTCATTTGACACTCGTCAGGAATGTCAGGTTATAAATTTGGAGTAGATTGCACAATGAAGGTAGCGATTGACGAACAAAACAATTGTTTCCAGCCGCTCGCTTTAATCGAGCGCTCGGCTCGGTTCGGAAACCGAGTCCCGGCTCGACTCGAATTTCGAGCTGCTCGAATATTCTAGTACTCGAACAGCTCTAAATTGCGCATGAAGACGTGACCTCAAACCAATCAACGCCAAGATAGATTTAGCAGTTGCAGAGGGAGCCAGTGGGCACTGAAGGGTACGGTAATTGGGACAAGCGTTAAATTCCTGTCCCTATTACTGGCTCCACTTTAAAAAATACGAAAACGTTTCAAAAGTGCTCATTTTGCTATTTTTTCATAAAATTGGAACCTTTTATCATATAATTAACACTTTACATAACTGCAAATCATGATAATTATCAATTTATTCACGTTTGTAATATACGTGTTCCTTACCGTATCTGGTAAGAATTTGAGTATATCTATCGAAATCATCATATTCATTTTTGAATTCTTTTTACTATGATTTAATTGTTTAAAAATGCAACCCTGTCGTTTGTAACACATACATTAATAGTTCAACTTAATTAAAAAGATTCTTTCCTTATTTATTTATGCGAGTTTTTTGTACGGCTTCTTTAAGTATAAAGGCACCGTAATTAGGACAGGGCACCGTAATAGGGAGACGTACCCTACCTATAGTACAAAAAAGTCAGCGATTCTATATATAAATAAAGAAGTATCACAAAAAATAGAGGATAATAATAATTACAAAATTAAAAAAAGATGTGAAATCAAAATGAGCTGCCAGTACATAAAGATGATTTCCAACTGCACTTTAGATGACACAACTACATATGCACAGCTAAAATTCCATTACTCATAATGGCTATTTACACAAAGCAAAAATGTATAAAATAATAATATGCAGATATATTTTTATACAAATAAATATTTTAATACGAATAAATATTTGATTCAAAATACTTGGCGCTGCTCTCCGAATTGGTGTTGCTAAACTCAATAAATATGTAATAAATTGCATTAATCCTTTTCTTTCTTTCTTGTATGTGTATGTGTGCGCGCGCGTGTATGTGTGCGTGTGCATATGCTACGCATGGTATTAGAATTAAATATATGTAGAATAAATCTGACTGCGTTTCTAATATGTGTATGTATATGTATTTTATATTGTAATGGAGTTGTTGTAAATTATTAATTAATACTAAGGCAATTAACATTTTTTCGGTTGCGCAGCGCCAAGTATTTTGAATCAAATATTTATTCGTATTAAAATATTTATTTGTATAAAAATATATCTGCATATTATTATTTTATACATTTTTGCTTTGTGTAAATAGCCATTATGAGTAATGGAGTTTTAGCTGTGCATATGTAGTTGTGTCATCTAAAGTGCAGTTGGAAATCATCTTTATGTACTGGCAGCTCATTTTGATTTCACACCTTTTTTTAATTTTGTAATTATTATTATCCTCTATTTTTTGTGATTTTCATGTACTTGGCGTATTTTTTACTTTTTTGAAGTTTTTTATGGGGATCTCACTTCTTTTTACAAAGATTATTATTGTCATCTATTTTTTGTGATTTATTATTATTATCTTCTATTTTTTGTGATTTATATGATTTCATGTACTTGGCGTATTTTTTTACTTTTTTTAATAGGCTTTACATAAAAACTGTAAATTAAAAAAAATAGTTTTGCTATAAAAATAAATATCTGACAATTTAAATAAATGCAATTTGTTACAAAACTAATGGCAATCTAAAAAATTGATGAATTAATGAATAGCGTGGCAACTACTGTGGATTTTATTATTAAAGTATTACGAATGTCTATCACAAAAGATTGAAAAGCATCAAGGGAGATAATAATTCTTAATGCTATGTCTTTATACAAAGTTTGTCGATTTACCTTATTTGGGAAATTTTCGAAATTGTGAGAAAGAAGATGCTTCATGTCTATTCATGCCTGTGCATCTCCTTCATTTCTATCCAAGCCTCTGCGTCCCCTTC
The DNA here is from genome assembly GCA_929113495.1 of Andrena minutula. Classification (NCBI taxonomy): domain Eukaryota; kingdom Metazoa; phylum Arthropoda; class Insecta; order Hymenoptera; family Andrenidae; genus Andrena; species Andrena minutula. Next base: position 44,049,755 of record OV815993.1, on the reverse strand, counting down.
ACTTTTATCCAAGCCTTTGCGTCCCTTTCATTTTTATCCAAGCCTCTCCGTCCCCTTCATTTCTATAGGCTTTATATAAAAACTGTAAATTAAAAAAAATAGTTTTGCTATAAAAATAAATATCTGACAATTTAAATAAATGCAATTTGTTACAAAACTAATGGCAATCTAAAAAATTAATGAATTAATGAATAGCGTGGCAACTACTGTGGATTTTATTATTAAAGTATTACCAATGTCTATCACAAAAGATTGAAAAGCATCAAGGGAGATAATAATTCTTAATGCTATGTCTTTATACAAAGTTTGTCGATTTACCTTATTTGGGAAATTTTCAAAATTGTGAGAAAGAAGATGCTTCATGTCTATTCATGCCTGTGCATCCCCTTCATTTCTATCCAAGCCTCTGCGTCCCCTTCACTTTTATCCAAGCCTTTGCGTCCCTTTCATTTTTATCCAAGCCTCTCCGTCCCCTTCATTTCTATAGACTTTACATAAAAACTGTAAATTAAAAAAAATAGTTTTGCTATAAAAATAAATATCTGACAATTTAAATAAATGCAATTTGTTACAAAACTAATGGCAATCTAAAAAATTAATGAATTAATGAATAGCGTGGCAACTACTGTGGATTTTATTATTAAAGTATTACCAATGTCTATCACAAAAGATTGAAAAGCATCAAGGGAGATAATAATTCTTAATGCTATGTCTTTATACAAAGTTTGTCGATTTACCTTATTTGGGAAATTTTCAAAATTGTGAGAAAGAAGATGCTTCATGTCTATTCATGCCTGTGCATCCCCTTCATTTCTATCCAAGCCTCTGCGTCCCCTTCACTTTTATCCAAGCCTTTGCGTCCCTTTCATTTTTATCCAAGCCTCTCCGTCCCCTTCATTTCTATAGGCTTTACATAAAAACTGTAAATTAAAAAAAATAGTTTTGCTATAAAAATAAATATCTGACAATTTAAATAAATGCAATTTGTTACAAAACTAATGGCAATCTAAAAAATTAATGAATTAATGAATAGCGTGGCAACTACTGTGGATTTTATTATTAAAGTATTACCAATGTCTATCACAAAAGATTGAAAAGCATCAAGGGAGATAATAATTCTTAATGCTATGTCTTTATACAAAGTTTGTCGATTTACCTTATTTGGGAAATTTTCAAAATTGTGAGAAAGAAGATGCTTCATGTCTATTCATGCCTGTGCATCCCCTTCATTTCTATCCAAGCCTCTGCGTCCCCTTCACTTTTATCCAAGCCTTTGCGTCCCTTTCATTTTTATCCAAGCCTCTCCGTCCCCTTCATTTCTATAAGCTTTACATAAAAACTGTAAATTAAAAAAAATAGTTTTGCTATAAAAATAAATATCTGACAATTTAAATAAATGCAATTTGTTACAAAACTAATGGCAATCTAAAAAATTGATGAATTAATGAATAGCGTGGCAACTACTGTGGATTTTATTATTAAAGTATTACGAATGTCTATCACAAAAGATTGAAAAGCATCAAGGGAGATAATAATTCTTAATGCTATGTCTTTATACAAAGTTTGTCGATTTACCTTATTTGGGAAATTTTCAAAATTGTGAGAAAGAAGATGCTTCATGTCTATTCATGCCTGTGCATCTCCTTCATTTCTATCCAAGCCTCTGCGTCCCCTTCACTTTTATCCAAGCCTTTGCGTCCCTTTCATTTTTATCCAAGCCTCTCCGTCCCCTTCATTTCTATAGGCTTTACATAAAAACTGTAAATTAAAATGCTATGAAAATAAATATCTGACAATTTAAATAAATGTAATTTGTTACAATACATTACTTTGTACATATAGTTCAAATTTTCGGAAACTTATGCAAAAGAAGACGCTTCTCTGTCGAATCGAACCTTCTCCGGATAACTTGCAAGCCTGCAATTCCACATAAGAATTTAAATGCAATTTGTTACAATACATTATTATTTTGTACATGCGTTGTACAATTTTCAGACACTTATGTGAAAGGAGATGCTTCTCAGTCGAACCATCTCCGGACAACTTCCAAGTCTGCGACTCTACATAAGAAACCTATTAAAAAATTTTGGCGACTTACCTTATTAATTGAGATAATAATTCAGTCTCCTATTTAGTGTAAAAACTCCTCACATTTCAAATTCGGACAACTTTATTTGATTTGACACATTTGACACATATTTGATTTGACACATTTGGTAGGTTATAAAATAATTCAAAATAGTATACAATGACGAACGACGATCCCTGCCGAATAATCCCGAGAGTCGACGAAAGAAGAACGAACATGTGTTGGCTGAAGGTGTGTGTGTAACGCGTATATACGTATTGACGAAAATATATATACGTAATGTTTGATGACGAAAAATTTCTAGGAGAATAAGAAGAAAAATCGTACCATTTTCGACAGATCCATGAGTCGATATTACGATATCTCTGTCATGCGTGGACCGATTTTATTGAAATTGGTCTTATTCGAAAGCCGATATGCGGTTTACATAAGAAAAATGCCTTTAAATTTACAAAATATTGCAGGCGTGATGAGATATTAATGTATAAATGTCAGAATTAGGTTAGAGTGTCTCCGCGACGAGTAAAAGGTACACGGCAGCGACATCGACATATACCGGGTGTTTTTCATGTACTTGGCGTCGAGACGCTACCGCGTCTCTAGATAAAAGCCACATTTTAGTTATATACAACTTAACGTAGAACTTACTTATATAGAAATTATATAGAAATAGTGACCTTTTGCTATACTAAGTGTAGAGACTACATAATGTGTCCAAAGGAGGCGGGAGCATATGATAGAATGTCTTGTGGCAGAAATTTAAAAAATGTTAATGGTAATTTAGCGAAAATGAACAAAGAGATTCAATATTTTTACTGGTGTTGGTTTAGTATAGTATATACAAATATTTATTGGTGAATTGAAATATTGTTAATGGAAAACTAGTAAAATTAATGAATAGCGTAGCAACTATATAGAAATAGAGTGGCATTTTGCTATAATAAGTGTAGATTACAAATGTGTCCGAAGGAAATGAGAGCATATGACAGAAAGTCTTGTTGCCGGAAATTTAAATGCTATGGTAATAATTCAGCGAAGATGAACGAAGAGATCCAATATTTTCAACACGCAATTTATTGGTTTTGGAATAAAATTAGTTTAGTATGCTTATAATTTTGTCGATTTACCTTATTTGACTTTCCATAAACTTGTGCGAAGCAAGATGCTCTGTCTATCTATCTATTCTTCTCCGGACAACCTCCACGCCTGTGCATTCCCTTCATTTCTATCCATCCAAGCCTGTGCGTCATTTTTATCGGAGTCCTGTGCGTCCCCTTCATTTCTATAATATATAATATAAACGTTACATAAAAACTCTAATTTGCTGGTATAAAAATATCTAGCAATTTAAAAGCAATGCAATTTGTTACAATATATATATATTATTTTGTAGATGCATGGTACAAATATCCAGAAACTTGTGTGAAAGGAGATGCTTCTCAGTCGAACCATCTCCGGACAACTTTCAAGTCTGCGACTCTACATAAGAAACCTATTAAAAAATTTTGGCGACTTACCTTATTAATTGAGACAATAATTCAGTCTCCTATGTAGTAGTAAAAACTCGTGGCATTTCAAATTCGGACAACTTTATTTGATTTGACACTTATCACTTGGTAGGTTATAAAATAATTCAAAATAGTATATATATAAAATGACGGACGACGATCCCTGCCGAATAATCTCGAGAGTTGACGAAAGAAGAACGAACATGTGTTGGCTGAAGGTGTGCGTGTAACGCGTATATATACGTACGTATTGACGATATATATATGTAATGTTTGATGATGACGAAAAATTTCTAGGAGAATCAGAAGAAGAAGAAGAAAAATCGTACCATTTTCGACAGATCCATGAGACAATATTGCGATATCTCTGTCATGCGTGGACCGATTTTATTGAAATTGGTCATGTTCGAAAGCCGATATGCGGTTTATATAAGAAAAATGCCTTTAAATTTACAAAATATTGCAGGCGTGATGAGATATTAATGTATAAATGTCAGAATTAGGTTAGAGTGTCTCCGCGACGAGTAAAGGTACACGGTAGCGACATCGACATATACCGGATGTTTTTCATGTACTTGGCGTCGAGACGCTACCGCGTCTCTAGATTCATTGTGATTCGATACAAGTAGGTAGGGGAGACCGGGGCTAAGCGGCCACCGGGGCTAAGGCCGGTATTCATAGTCGCTACTTATTCTTAAGCAAATGCTTAAGCATTCGGCATCCTTTACTAGCTACTAGGTTAGTAGAGGATGACGCATGCTTAAGCATTTGCTTAAGAATAAGTAACGACTATGAATACCGGCCTAAGTCGCCACTTTTAAATATCTCCGAATCTATACCACAGACCAGGTATAGAATATTCTATACCTGGTCTGTGCTATGATCTCGCGATCGATAATGTAGATCTTCAATCAGATTTCAATGACACCGACAGAGTATGGTGAATTTAGGAACTAAATTGTAATTTTTATTTCGTTGAACGTGCTGGTTGCTATGAAAAGTGACCGAAAGTGAATTTCTTTTCGCAACGAAAATTTCGGTTTGCACCTTCGCACTCATCGTGGAAAATCTGAAGGTAAGTGATTCTTAGAGAATTAAGCCTGCCAAACACGATTCTGATATGAAATCTTTCATTTTCTTTTATCTAAAATATTTTCTGAGCGACCGAAGTTGTGATTGGCGCTCGGGGCTAAGCCGCCACAAAACCATTGGGGTTAAGTCGCCACATTCATAATTGTCACTTAGTCGAATTCACTCTATATTTAATTGTAAACAGTGTCATATTGACGCTGTAAAAAAAACAAGTAAACCAAATTAAAAATATTCTTTTTAATTTTTTTGGTATTAATATAAGAGTATCTTAATAAATACCAGAAACAATTATTTCATTATATGTTGTATTTACTGACAAGAAGAGTATTTTAGGTGTCCGCCTCCGATCATTTTGATTTTTGGATATGTTATAGAAGGGCGGCCTAGGAAAAATGCTGAGACTGAACGATGAAATAAAAAATAAAATAATAAAATAATAAAAAACATAATAACACATCTTTGAGTGTTATCCTTCAAACAATTTTCATTTTCTACTATCAATTTGGTACGAAAAGAAGGTGGCGACTTAGCCCCAGGAGGGTGGCGCCTTAGCCCCGGCGATTTTGACATTTCAGAAAATACACCAACCTCAATTTTTCGATTTCTTCATTACACTATGCCAGATAAACATTATATCGTATAGTAATTTTGTAGCTGAGGCTTTACTCTTTCCAACAGTGTAAATATGTACGGTAAAATTATTTATTTTATTATCGAAAATTGGCACCGCCAAAAACGTGGCCGCTTAGCCCCGGTCTCCCCTATTGATAATTTTGCTTCGAATGCTTCGATACTGAGCAAGTACCAATACTTTCATTCGATACAAGCAATGAGTAAAAGTATCGATTCATCCCTAGCCTTAAGTGTTCATTTATTGATGTGTTTACCCTATATGGCGATACTTCCTATACAAGTTATGAGTTATCGATACTTTGACGGTATCAGTTCATCCCTTGATACTTGCCCGCGAACTTTTAACAGGCATACACTACAGATCTCGTTCTTTCTTTCCCTTTTACTTTTCATGTCAGTAGAACAAGATTGACTACGTTTTGATAAAATTGTTGGCCCTGAAAAGGGCCGTATAAAATGACACGTCGTTGGATTTATTTCGAGCTGGTGTATTTGGTAACAGCTTTGGTGCCTTCAGAGACTGCGTGTTTGGCTAATTCACCAGGCAACAAAAGTCTCACGGCTGTTTGGATCTCCCGAGATGTGATGGTCGATCTCTTGTTGTAGTGAGCCAACCGGGAGGCTTCGGCAGCAATGCGCTCGAACACATCGTTGACGAAGCTGTTCATGATGCTCATAGCTTTGCTGGATATTCCAGTGTCGGGATGGACTTGCTTCAACACTTTGTAGATGTAGATGGCATAGCTCTCCTTCCTCCTCCTCTTCTTCTTCTTGTCGGTCTTGCTGATGTTTTTCTGGGCCTTGCCAGCCTTCTTCACAGCTTTTCCGCTCGCTTTTGGTGGCATTTTAACAAATGCTTGGTAAACTTGACGTACGTTCTACCTCGGTAGAAAATCAAGACTGAATGATTTTGCACAGAATGGAGCCGCCTTATATGCTACGGAAACTAACAGTATAGCGCGCCAATGGCGTGCGACTCCCTTCGTCATTGGCCGGAGTTAGGTCTCGGTTATGTGTGCCTGGCATGCCATTGGTCGCGTGCATACAGCCAGACTTCACATATAAAGAGGTCGCTTTCTCCGGAAAACTCAATTCCTCCAGATTTTTGTCGAGTACTCTTGTATTTTGTGAATCCATTTCTTGGAAAATGTCTGGACGTGGCAAAGGTGGAAAAGCGAAGGGGAAGTCGAAGTCTCGTTCTAACAGAGCAGGCCTTCAATTCCCTGTTGGACGTATCCATAGACTTCTTCGCAAAGGAAACTATGCAGAACGCGTTGGTGCAGGAGCACCAGTGTATCTCGCTGCAGTTATGGAATATTTGGCTGCTGAAGTTCTGGAGTTGGCTGGTAACGCAGCCAGAGACAACAAGAAGACCAGAATTATTCCCCGTCATTTGCAACTCGCCATCCGTAATGACGAGGAATTGAATAAATTGCTATCTGGTGTAACCATTGCTCAAGGTGGTGTTCTACCAAACATCCAAGCAGTTTTGCTGCCGAAGAAGACCGAGAAGAAAGCTTAACTACCACCTCAACAACAAATGGTCCTTCTCAGGGCCACAAAATAATTCATAACGAAGGAATCTCTAATTCACACTATACTAAACCTTATCCAATTCCCAGATAGGACCATACATCCCAAGGACGTCCGTTTCATGTCCAGTTTATATCCGAACGTCCTACGTCCATTTTGAACATACCTAGGATGTTCTTAGGACTTAAAATTCGGATGTTCTAGGTACGTTCGTTTCTTAAATCCTACGGACGTTCTTAGGACTAGGGATGCCGATCTTTCCTATAGAATCGATTTTTCGATTCAATTCAGATCGTTATGCAAGGAATCGATTCGTAAAAATATCGGAACTAAAAAATCGATCCCATCGAGATCGATTCATTAGAATAAAAAAAAATGGAGGGTAGTTTTGGACACCCTACTTTGCAAAATGGGTGCAGTCAAAGGTTTTTTATGTCACAATGCGAACATGACTATAGATATAGGTTTTTACGTTCGTTTAGTTTAGTTTTTTGTAATCCCAACAAAATGTCATTAAATACTAGGAGCCAATCGGAGAATTATTAATAAGATAAATTTCTATTCATCGTTACATTTCCTCTCGGATATCGATTTCTTACTTATCAAGTGTTTAACACCTTTGCGCAGGCTTTACACATTTAGGAGAAGGGATAAAAGTGGAGTTCAAATGTTCAAACATCTGCTTCCAAGGATGTATTGATTAATTTATAATCTTGTAATATATCTATTAAAAGAACCTCCAACTGTTTTCAAACTCCTCGGAGTTGTGCTAACATTACTTTTGCTTCCCTTTCCTATTACATTTGTATGGTCAGATTCAAAGTTCGCACTTCTAGAGTTTACGCTACACGCCGCTAGGGATTCACGATCTCTTTGGTTGCGATACGATCTTCGAATCGATCCGCGTCTTGAGAATCGATTTAAAAAATCGAAAATCGTGACAAAAATTATCGATCTTTGAAAGATCGATTTTAAATCGGCATCCCTACTTAGGACATAAATTTTGGATGTTCCAGGAACGTTCGTTTCTTAAGTCCTACGCATGTTTTTAGGACTTAAATTTCGTATGTTCTTGGAACATCCGTTTCTTAAGTCCTACGGATGTTCCCAAGACCTAAATTTCGTACATATATGTTCTAGGAACGTCCTTTTCTTAAGTCTTACGAATGTTCTTAGGATTTAAATTTCGGATGTTCTAAAAACATCAAACAATCTTGTAAGTCACGTGATTGTTTTTGACTACTACATACATTTCGAATGTTCCGAGAATCTTCGTCTCGTAAGTCTTGTGAATGTTTAGAAGAACTGAATTTCTGATCTTCGAAGAACAACCTTCTTGTAGGTTTAACAGATAATTAAGGTTAGGTTATTTTTTGTGCAATGAAGTCGCTGAAACGTTCCCAGATAGCACACGACCAGAGCACTAAAGAGGTGAGTATTCCTATCCGCCATTTTGGGTCCTCTGGAGAGAGAAAATTATTGAGTACCCATCTTTTTATGTATTGTCAGATACATTATTAGAGTATTTTATTACATTTAAGTTTATATTTGGTTTATAAAGCGAATTTGACAATACTCAAAAAGGCGGGTACTCAATAATCTTCTCTCTTCAAAGGACCAAAAATGGCGGATAGGAATACTCACCTCTTTAGTGCTCTAACACGACGTTTTAAGACAGACATTTTTAATTCTTACACACACGACGTCTTAAAGACGTCAGTCTTAAGACGTCGTTAAAACATCTGTCTTGAAACGAATGTGAAATTTTAAGCAATGAGTCAAGAGGTCGGATGATGATATTCTGTAGAATATTTCACGTTAATGCGTATTTTTTATAAACAATTAAATATAGTTATATACCTAGAAATGAGAACTATTTTCAAGTAAGTGTCTTGAGTAGTTGCGAAAAGCGGTTGCTTCGTAAGTTGGGAAACCTGGGTGGTTCAATTCTCGTCACCGCCATTTTTTTTTTTTTCATAATGTCCTAACCCAGACTTGATGAAGACGTCTTTAAGACGCTTTTACGACATCTGCAAAATGTTTTTACGACGCCTTCTGGACGTATTGAATTTGTTCTTTCGGACATTCAGAAAACATTCGGAGAATGTTGACACAACACGTCCTCAGGACGTTTTACTTCGTCAATAGGACCTTCCTACGACATTTAATGAACTTTACGGGGACGTACAGGGGACATATGGACACTCTTGGGACATCCTCCGAACGTACAGTACGACCGGAACGAACGTTCTTCGGATGTGCATAAGACGTCTTTGTGCTATCTGGGATGTAGTTCAGTGGATACAAAAGGAGGATCCAGATTTGGTTCTATTAAATGAAACAAAACTGAAGCCCTTCCACAAGCCCAAATTTAAAAACTACAATATGATAAAAAATGGCAGAACCTCGTCAAATGGAGGTGATGTTGCGTTACTAATCAAAAAACGAATTAAGTATGAACAAATTACTCTTAATACACGGTTAGAAATATTAGAGATCGTTGTTGCAAAGATTAGGTTGCAAAGTGGTAATAGCCTACCCAGATAGCACAAAGACGTCTTATGTGCATCCGAAGAACGTCCGTTCCGGACGTACTGTACGTTCGGAGGATCTCCCAAGAGTGTCCATATGTCCCCTGTACGTCCCCGTAAAGTTCATTAAATGTCGTAGGAAGGTCCTATTTACAAAGTAGAACGTCCTGAGGACGTGCCATGTCAACATTCTCCGAACGTTTTCTGAATGTCCGAAAGTACAAATTCAATACATCCAGAAGGCGTCTTAAAAACATTTTTCAGATGTCGTAAAAGCGTCTTAAACACGTCTTCATCAAGTCTGGGTTAGGACATTAAGAAAAAAAAATTGACGGTGACGAGAATTGAACCACCCAGGTTTCCCAACTTACGAAGCAACCGCTTTTCGCAATTACCCAAGACACTTTCTTGAAAGTAGTACTCATTTCTAGGTATATACCTATATTTAATTGTTGATAAAAAATACGCATTGACGCGAAATATTCTACAGAATATCATCATTCGACCTCTTGACTCATAGCTTAAAATTTCACATTCGTTTCAAGACAGATGTTTTAACGACGTCTTAAGACTGACGTCTTTAAGACGTCGTGTGTGTAAGAATTAAAGATGTCGTATACTATCTGGGAACATTTCAGCGACTTCAATGCACAAAAAATAACCTAACCTTAATTATCTGTTAAACCTACAAGAAGGTTGTTCTTCGAAGATCAGAAATTCAGTTCTTCTAAACATTCACAAGACTTACGAGACGAAGATTCTCGGAACATTCGAAATGTAGTAGTCCAAACCAATCACGTGACTTACAAGATTGTTTGATGTTTCTAGAACATCCGAAATTTAAATCCTAAGAACATTCGTAAGACTTAAGAAAAGGACGTTCCTAGAACATATATGTACGAAATTTAGGTCTTGGGAACATCCGCAGGATTTAAGAAACGGATGTTCCAAGAACATACGAAATTTAAGTCCTAAGAACATGCGTAGGACTTAAGAAACGAACCTTCCTAGAACATCTAAAATTTAAGTCCTGAGAACGTCCGTAGGACTTAAGGAGGTTCGATACCTCACTTGCGGGGCGGGCGACGAGAGGGGTAAGCCCTTAGACCATATATACTCATAGACACGGCCCGCTCTATATGCATCCACGAGCCGAAGTGAAGCCAAGATAACGGGCAAAAGTGACGTCACTTGTGGGCAAAAGATAATTCAAAATGGTGGTTACTGCACATTGCATCAGGTCTAAGGTTAGATCGATCCATCTTCAAATAAAATAATTATGATTATATCCTAACACTATACCTATTTTTTCTTACTACTACATTTAACCACATGAGCATTTCCGGAAATATTTTTAAATTGCTTTGAATATAAGAGCTTCCATTATTTTGCCCACATGTGACGTCACGTAGATGATTTTATCTTTGCGTCAAGGCAGTTATCTGGAGCCGCGTCTATGAGTATATATGGTCTAAGGGTAAGCCTGTGCTTATGCATGGGAGCTCTGCAGTGATACCAATCTTAGATAAAAAAAATTTATGTAGACAAAAATGTTATTTACATGCCTATTTCTAATAAAATTATTTGTACATATTTTGTTTTGAAATTCTATTGAACAAAAAGTATGTTTAATATAGCTAGAAATACAATATTTTCATTAAAAGTAGCGTAAAATATGCGAGTGAAATGCGGCAACGTTGCTTTGCGTCCATCCTTCTTTCTGTTTCCATCTCACACTTGTAGTGTCCTTTTGTACATTCGTATCGGTTCGCAACAAATTACTAAATACATGTTTACAGCTTGGTAGTGTTTTTACCAATATTTACTGTATGCTTTGTACAAGTATACATTGTAGAGATGACTACGCGGCGTACAGCGTTGCCACGTTTCAAACAGTTCCTTCAGGCAGTTTCCAAAATACGTGCACATTACAGTCTATTTATTCAATTATCTAATAAATCGGACAGAACATGACCGATTTTTTTACGGGGAATTTCATAGGAATACTTAAGCTTTCTATTGCAACATTTTTTCGGACTTTGTCACTATTTTTAAGGACTCTGTGTAACATTTTATAGAATTTTTTTCGCTTCTCCCATAACAGCCCGTGTATAAGAGCGCAACTTTGATTTCAATTTTCTCAAAAACGGTGTAGACAATCAACTTGAAATTTTCACACAATGCGGACGTCACTTTGAACATTAGATTAAACCACTTTTCAAAGATTTCTCACTATTTTGTCTCCGGTATCGAACCTCCTTAAGAAACGGACGTACCTAGAACATCCGAAGTTTAAGGGGGTATAACCGTTTGAAAGTGTCAAAAATCGGATTTTTTCTTTTTACATTTTTTCATAGATTGATGTTTAAGGAATGTTATAAATCAAGTCCGATGTCAAAATTCGGAAGACTGACAAAGTTACAAGCATTTGAGTGGAACCATCCAGGTAGCACCGGACGGCGATGCGCGGCGACTCGACCGATCGCAGCGGAACTACATTCTTCATTACGGTGGCCTGTTTTACATATTTTCATAGATTGATGTTTTAGAAACAGTATAAAACAGGTCTGATGTAAAAATTCGGAAAATTGACGAAGTTATAGGCATTTGAGTGAAACATCCCAGGTAGCACGGGGCGGCGCGACGCGGCGGCTCGACCGATCGCAGCAAAACTATATTTTTCATTACGGTAGCCCTAAAAACTCGCGCTACGTTCAACCAATTCACTTCCAATTTTGCATGCAGAATTATAATAAGATTCCATATCGTCCAACGAAGGCTTTTTTTTATTCCGATTCTCCGTTTATTAGTTATAAAGAAAAAAGGTGGATTTTTCTCTTAGAAAAATCTAACTTTACCTGTGATCTCTCACCATTTCTTTATTTTTCAAAATTTTCAAAATCGGCTTCGTTGGACGATAGCTATTGACATACTTCGTAAGAAAATTGTATTGTTTTTATTTCAGACACGACATACAGCTGTTTTCAGGGCCACCGTTTAGCCGTCTAAAATCGAAAGACCTTCGGATGTGTATGCATAACTTCCCAAAAACAATAGTTTTTTAACTGAAACTTTTTTTTGAGTAGTTCATAATACTATGTGAAGATAGTAAAAAAAACGGAAAATCTGCATCAAACCGTTGACTTGTAAAAAAATCCACAAAATGTACACATTTTCCGAGGATTCAAACGAGTATACCCCCTTAAGTCCTAAGAACATCCTAGGTATGATCAAAATGGACGTAGGACGTTCGGATATAAACTGGACATGAAGCGGACGTCTTTGGGATGTGCGGTGCTATCTGGGAAGCATGTACTTTAAATTCCTATATAGGATGACGTCATTCAGGCTTTGAATTTCTCAAAATGATGTTGAAACCTTAGGCGACTACATTGGGAATTATTTTTGGCCCTGAAAAGGGCCGATTGTTATTAGAACAGAGAAAATTTAAGCTCTCTCTCCACGAATGCGACGTGCTAGTTGTATGTCTTTAGGCATGATGGTGACTCGCTTAGCATGAATTGCGCACAAGTTGGTGTCTTCGAATAATCCAACAAGGTAAGCTTCACTAGCTTCCTGCAAAGCCATCACAGCGGAGCTTTGGAAACGAAGATCCGTCTTGAAATCCTGAGCAATTTCACGAACCAGACGTTGGAACGGAAGTTTCCGGATCAAAAGTTCAGTGCTCTTCTGGTAACGTCTGATTTCGCGAAGGGCTACAGTTCCAGGCCTGTAGCGATGAGGTTTCTTCACTCCACCAGTTGCAGGAGCACTTTTACGCGCTGCCTTTGTCGCCAGTTGTTTTCGTGGAGCTTTTCCACCAGTTGATTTACGAGCAGTTTGCTTGGTACGAGCCATTGTCGTTGATACGATACAAACGCTTTCGTTTCACAATCGGAATCGAATTTGCTTGACGCCGAAAACTGCGTCGCGTATATGTACTTTCAACCCAGACCTAACGAAGACCTGATTTGTCGACACACAAGTGGAGGGGATGTTCTCCTTGGTGCTTTCTGATTGGATCGTAATTGATGGTGGGAATTTAGGCTTCCTAGTACTATATCATAACACCGTTTTCCGACGGAAACAGCACACTTCACAAGTAACCGGTAACTTGAGCACTTGTATCGATCAGTATGACTGGCCGTGGAAAGGGAGGAAAGGGTTTGGGAAAGGGAGGAGCGAAGCGTCACAGGAAGGTTCTTCGTGATAACATCCAAGGTATCACAAAGCCAGCCATTCGTCGTCTGGCTCGTCGTGGTGGTGTGAAGCGTATTTCTGGATTGATCTACGAAGAAACCAGAGGCGTGTTGAAGGTTTTCCTTGAAAACGTCATCCGCGATGCTGTGACCTACACTGAGCATGCCAAGAGGAAGACAGTGACTGCCATGGATGTCGTCTATGCTTTGAAGCGACAAGGCAGAACCTTGTATGGTTTTGGCGGTTAATTGTCCCATCATATACCACGATGCAGCAAAAATTGGCCCTTTTCAGGGCCACCAAATATTCAAACTAGGTTAACATTGGTTTGAACTATAAAAATATACCTATCTACAATCCCACTATAGCTCATAAAACTAGCAGCTTTACTGAATACACAGATATTTTTGAGCAGTGTGTTTCAATGGCTACGGAGGTAGAAAATAATTTCTACTACGATAACCAATAATATAATTCCCTAAAGAGCAGATCATTCAATGAATATTAGGATAGCTCGCGATTTTATTGTAGTTAAGCATTGCCGTAATAAAACGGGTCCACGCTACTCTTTCTGAATGCAGCATATAGTAACTCCCATTCCGAAATTCCCAGGAATATGTTGGAAATATCCAGTGCATTACTACTTGTTGATTGGACTTTTATATAGATCCGCGAAAGAAACATGTTTTACAGTTCTTAACGTGGTAGCGCTGAGACTTAGAGTGCAAGTAGAATAGTCGTACCTATGCTTTTAGAACAATAATTCAACACATCCGATAAGCAATGAAGAGTAAAACTCATCTATTTTGCTGTTCAAACCATGAACATAATTCTTTTCAGTAAGGATTATACCGCTTTATATTTTGAGAATACTGTAGTTTAAATTTTTGTGTATTATTCCTGTTCGTACACTGTTCAACTCTTATACGAGCATTAAAGTTATAAACATGATATGCATGGTTTCTACTTTATTATTAGGATTTATTATGATTACCATTTCACTCTATTCATATTTTAAGCGGTTGATAAAGAATCTTGTTTTAAATAGTGTTAGTCATATCTACATTACTCAGAGTTTCGTGATACTAATGTTTCCTTCAAACGGAACTTGTATCGTAAAAGACAATTGTTTCTATTATCATTCTGAATATCCAGCATTCCTTCTGACACTCTGTTTTACTTGAATCATGCATACAAGCTCGTAAACACATGCCCACAGATACAGTAGACTTATTGCGTCCTCCAATGTGGCGACTTATTCTTCATATATCGTGTTACACTATCGCCTTTCGTAATTTAATCAATAGTAACATAGTACAACAAGTTTTGACTTTTTTCCGGACTTGTAACATTCAATAGCAGGCTCTTATAGGTTTTCGTGCCCCGAAAATGAATCCGCGAACCGTTTGTCGCCATCACCCTCAGTTTTGAGAAAATCGATTTTGAAAAAACTGTAAATTTTTAACTTTGAACATATTTTGTATCGAAACGGTAATAATCATTCCGTTGCTCGTTGTTTCAAATTATTCTATGAACCCTCCCGAATACAACGATATAAGTTATTATTGCATTATGAACATTTAAATATGTTTAAACAACGATCAAAGCGAAAAGGATACCCGAAATGCACAAATTTTTGCAGATATCTTTCAATTTATTCCCAAAACTAAGCGTCTGGGGGGAAATCCGACCATCCCACGCGATACAGCAGACTGTTTTCCTTGGGAAAGCATAAACAAAAGTGGTAAGTCGCGTTTTGTTTTCATTACAGAAGCGAAATAGTTTGGCAAAACGCGCGATGCCGACAGTGGTAGTCAACGGCGGCGCACGAGCCACTGCCGCTCAGCGTAACACAATCGCTTAATGGCGCGTGACTACCACTGCCGGCACCGGGCGTTTTCTGAAGCTATTTCGCTTCTGTATTGAAAACAAAATGCGACTTACCATTTCTGTTTATGGTTTCTGATGGAAAACTGTCTGCTGCATCGCGTAGGATGATCAGATTTTCTCTCAGACTCTTAGTTTTGGAAATAAATTGAAAAATATGTGCAAAAATTGGTGAATTTCGAGTGTCCTTTTCCCTTTGACCGTTGTTTAAACATATTTAAATATTCATAATGCATTAATAACTTATATCATTGTATTCGGGGGAGTTCGTAGAATAATTTGACGCAACGAGGAACAGAATAATTATTACCGTTTCGATACAAAAAATGTTCAATGTTGAAAATTTGCAGTTTTTTCAAAATCGAATTTCTCAAAAACTGAGGATGATGACGACAAACGGTTTGCGGTTTCGTTTTCAGCGTACGAAAACCTATAAGAAACGGCTATTGAATGTTACAAGTCCAGATGGCTGTTGTACTGTGTAATCGAGCCCTTCAATTTGGTACGAAAACATGTCAATTTTAATTTGCATAACGCACATTTGTGCCGGTGATTGTGAAAGCTGTATAAAATATTTAAATTTTTGCGTTTTGGCGTATTAAAAAATATTTCTCGATTATTGAACAAACTGTTTCGCATCATATATACTCTACTAATGTCAGACTTATCTATTATTGTAGATTTTACATTCAAAGGTTTAACTAACACATTTTGTATGAAAATGTGTTATTTAAACCTTTGAATGTCTCCCAAGTTTCAAAAGTGATGAAATGTATTTTTGCGATCTTCACAACTTAATAAATTCAAATATTTTGACCAACAAAAGCAATTTTTAGTTTCAAATACTTTCCCACTAACAACTTTACCATTTTTTGTAATGTATGCTTTACAACTATTTGTCCTAATTTTTCTCATATATAGTATACTTATTTCTCGTTTTTTTGTACTTGTCCCCATCTAAGATTAATACATCATACATAAATATGTAATTGTTTCCTTTCTTACAAATTACAGAGTACAAATGATTTACATTACTATCGAAAGGAAATTGAAACTGTCGCGACTCATTATGAGAGTGTCACAATCATGTAATTGCTTACTCGAAGGCTATTTTGCAACAATTCCTTCATAATATTGAAATATAAATCAATATAACATAAGATAAGAGAAATCTCAATTTTGGGTTTTTTTATTTACACTACTTTCATAATCATCGGCACTTTTATGCATAAACTTTCATTTTTGAAGAAGAAACATCGGTTCCAACGCAACGACGTAGTTTCCAAGGAATCAACTTTCAAAGGAGCTATATTTATCATTTGGAAACGAATAATTTTTCAAATAAATCAATGTTCGAAGTGTTGTTCATATTTCTACTCCACTATAATTTCATCAATTTCAATAAACATTTTGTTCGAATAAATTTCACGTCGTCCATTCCTGTTGCGTCTTCTCGATCTTTGTATTTCCCACCATGTAGAACTCTTCGAATGTAGGCTAACATGCGTTACCTGTTGCAGATTCTCGCATATCAATTATTAGCTCTAACATTAGGACACTCGATTCCAGCAAATAAGCTATGCTTATGTAAACATTTTCCTGTTTTTTATCCAATTTTCCGCCTCGGTCTACCCTGTCCCAGAGAACGACCATGCGTCTGCGTGAGTTCGTCAATATGAAATGGTGGAAAGTGAGCCAGAAGGTGGGAGATGACGACAGTGCGAAATACTGCCGACAATAATTAATCATTTGGGCACATGACAAATGCTTTTAAAAGGATGAATCTTGGTTTAAATCGGTAGGATGCACCAGGGAGTCTCTGATTCTCGGCAACGTGATATCAGAAACATAGCTGGGGGTTTCCTCCGTGGTCCGCGCTGCCGCAGTAAATATGAGAGTCTAAGCAGCGAGCGTCGTTTAATTCTGATAGATCGAAGCAGTATCTGTGAACGGTTTATTATAAAATTTATCTG
Source organism: Andrena minutula (assembly GCA_929113495.1). Taxonomy (NCBI): domain Eukaryota; kingdom Metazoa; phylum Arthropoda; class Insecta; order Hymenoptera; family Andrenidae; genus Andrena; species Andrena minutula. Next base: position 44,032,309 of record OV815993.1, on the reverse strand, counting down.
ACATTCTCCTTTTTTTATACGGTTGTCGTATAATTTTTAAGAATGGAGGATAAAAATAGTTCCGGGACCGCAACGGCGGCGGAAAATCAGTCTACGAATACGACTCCATCAAAGAAAGCCGCCAGATCAAAGGCGGCAAAGTCGCAACGGCCAAAATCTTCGCATCCACCAACTTCGGAGATGGTGAATTCTGCTATCAAAGAGCTGAAAGACCGCAAGGGATCGTCGTTGCAGGCCATCAAGAAGTACATAGCATCTACGTACAAGGTAGACGGTGAAAAGCTGGCTCCATTTATCAAGAGGTATTTGAAAACCGCCGTGATTTCCGGTACAGTTATGCAGACGAAAGGAAAGGGTGCCTCCGGCTCGTTCAAGCTCTCTGGTGCCCCCATGAACGGTCCAGAGACCAAGCGTAAGTCGAAACGAGAAGTGAGGAAGACCACGGCGGAAAAGAAGCCAGTTGAGAAAAAACTGGTGACCCCAAAAAAGGTCGCAGTGTCGAAGAAACAGGCCGCTCTTAAGAAACCAGCCGTGCAACTCAAGAAGTCACCCTCGCCGAAGAAAGCGAAGACCGTTGCTGCAAAGAAAGCGGAAGCTGCCGCGCAACAGAAGGCTGTAGCACAGACAAAAAATCTATCGAAGACAAAGAAGGCTACGAAGGCGCCAGCAGCGAAAACAAAAACACCGAAGCCGAAGACCGCCAAATCACCGAAAGCTGCAAAGGCTTCAGCGAAGAAATAATCATTTGACGATTACAATAACATTGGCCCTTTTCAGGGCCACAAATTTTTTAAAACGAAACAACTATCTGTGTTTTCAGAAACATTCCTCAATATGATCATTCTTCCACTTTGTTTAATGAAGAACACCAATTAAGATCAATTAGATTAGGGTTTACTAACTGGTGGCTCACGGGCCACCTCTACCTTGGGGGCACCTCTACCTTGCTGCCACGCTGAACGGCCCCCTTCATACTTACCAAACACTGACGATCGCAGTCAGTGATGAGATCTCGCGCATGCGCAGCGATTTTAGCATCAGTATAGTACAAGTTTCGATAAAATGGGGCACCTTGAACACCCGGCTGCTTTCCCGCCAATAATACTACACCTATTAGTTGGGCACCAACATAGATACGGTACTGCATGCGCGGGAAAACCTGCCCGAGATCTCATCACTGATCGCAGTCGAAAAGAGAAGGAAGGAAGGAAGGAGGGATCCACTGCGATCGTCAGAGCTTGGTTGGTATGAAGGGAGGCAGCGTAACGGCAAGGCGGTGGAGCCCCCGGTGGTTCACGAGTAGAGCTGTAATTATTCGACTATTCGAATAATTCGAATAATTTCTTCGAATATTCGAATATTCGAACCTTCGAATATTCGAATATTGGGATCTATCAAATTTCTGATTGTATCGAATAGGAATCTGAACATGAAATATTTGTTCACAGTTTCTCGTGAAATTTTTTTCATATTGGCCTTTACAATTATTTGTTTTTCAAACGATAAATTTTTAACTTTATTAATCTTCGGTAAATTTATACATTTTGAAATGAAAACAACCATCAGTTATTAGTATTATTTTTATAACGATTAGTGGGCAATCCCGACGGAATTGGCCAAGGGCCCGCTCCTCTAGGCCTACCCGTGTCCCATCATAAGCGAATGACAAACAGTATAAGCAGACTTTTTGTAGGAAGCTAAAACCCCATAAACGATTTTGAGGAACTATAATATTTTTATTTTTCCCTCGTTACTATAACGTTATATTTCTAAATTTATAGAGTATTATTCGCTTTATAGACACCATCTTACTCATTAATAGTAATTTTATTCCTTGTTTCTGTAACCTACTCCCACATGTGCGAATGTCTCTCCCTTCTCTCAGGGTTGTAAGGCTCGATTAACTCTCGTGGTACGCGATGTAAGTGACTTTGTCACTCGACAAATTAATTTTAAGTGACTGATTGAAAATATGATGAGTAAAAAGAACTCATTGGCCCGACGGCCAGTTGCATTCAAACACTCATAACTTCGTTCATTTTAGGAGTTCACCCATAGGCTTTCGCAAGTATATCTTTGAAACTACGTTTTTTAAGGAAATACAAAAGCAATCAATTTTTCAAAGGTTTACACTAGAATACTCGCTTAAACTGTAACAGATATTCGGATACGTTTTACGCAAAATTAATCTATGAACTCTAAAAATTGTGAATTTTCTGAAAAACAGAATGTACACGAAAAACGATTTGCAGATTCGTATTCAACGCATAAAAATGTACAAGAAACACGTATTGGATGTTACAAGTCTCAAAAAACGATTAAATATGTAAACATTGTAAATAATTGTAAATAGGATAGTTAACAACTAAGCTAAGTGAAGTGAATGTGGATGTGTAAATGGATATAGGTATGTGTATGGACGAATGTGTATATAAGACTGGAAGGGGGGGGGGGGGGGGTTAAGCAAGATAGATAAGACACCTTAGCGAATAAGGATAAAATGTATGAATGATACAATGTTATCTCGTACAGGAAGCTAAGAATAAAATTACTATTATTGCTATTAATGAGCATTATGATTCAACATTATATATTTTAAATACACTAAGGTCGGTATCAAATATATTGGCCGGTGAATTCGTTTTCACGAACAGCGATCGAGGAGAAATCAGCCACCACCATCTGACGATCGTGGATTTGTCAATGACGAAGATGACTGCAATTTTTTCCCACCCGTGACGCCACCAGCACACAGTCCCATTTATACAATACACAAATGAAAATTTCGCGCGCAAACAATTCACACATACGCACTCAGGCACATCCACAGTTCCCCATTGCAGTTGTGACGAATGTCACTCCGGAGGTAAGGATCGGCGTTATTAGCTGTAGTCGGTAAGACAGAGTTCGTTACGCCGATTTCTTAATTACGTAATTCTTTATTACTCGTCCTGTGTTCGAATACAATATTACAATATACGGCGGCTGAAGCGGGCCTGGGCCGGCGTTTCAAAGGCGCTGACTGGTAACTGGATACGGAGTAGTCGTGGAGGTCGGACAGTGTCCTCGTACCTCTAGACTCGGAGCGGCCGAGATAGAGACCGGGCGGTATCCCGGTGAGTCTATGTCGGAGCGGAGAGATTGGAGACCGGGCAACTTCCTGGCGTCTCGGTACGGGCGGCTAGAGACCGGGCAGCATCCGGGCGTCTCTGCAACGGAGAAGTCGAGACCGGGCAACTTCCAGGCGTCTCAGTACGGGCGGCTAGAGACCGGGCAGCATCCGGGCGTCTCTGTAACGGGGAAGGGGGGGGGGGGCGGCGAGACCGGGCAACTTCCAGGCGTCTCGGTACGGGGCTAGAGACCGGGCAGCATCCGGACGTCTCTGTGTAGGGGCGGCGGGCCTAGAGACCGGGCATCATCCGGGCGTCTCGGAACGGTACGAGGTATTACGATCGCTTGATCGGTGGTTACACGGGTTTGTTTTCCTAGTTACGCTGTCACCGGGCAACATCCAGCTGGGCGCTTTAGGGAGGGGATTCCGTAGCCCCACTCGAACTGCCTGTCCTGCGGCGCGTTGAGGCTTAGGGTAACTGTACCTAATATCGCCACTGTTCCTAATATCGCCATCCCCTGTATCTTGCAAAGTAAGCAGTAAAATTTATCGGTTATGCACTAAATTAGTGCCTAACCATATGTAGGAAGACATGCTGTAATTGCAGCGTCATGTGATCAACGATTACAAAAGGGGAAGGATTTTGGAGAATCTTGATAGTGGAAAAATTTATTGGACTGCCACAATTTTAAATCCCATTCGAAGGAGAAAAGTCTAATAATTCCATGAATATAAGACTATCTACTAGAAATACCTGATTAATAATGTACTTAAGGTATGAAATCGATTCAAATATGTTCCGTGATGAAAATAGTGTTTTTCTTTTAGCAGTATGGGTGTTCCGAATACCGCCTACCGGAGAACAATGGTTTCGATGTAATGTTTGTTCCAGGTGGGGTTGCGAAATGTGCCGAGCAACCGAAATAAACTTTATTTGTCCAATATGTACATCGGAATGTGGAAAATAAAATATTTTAAAAATCTATATTTGTAAATTTCTGTTTTTCTAATATAAATAAAATCAAAGATGGATAAAAATACATTTATAGTGCAAGAAATAATAAAATCACCTGTGAAAATGACTTAAAAACTCATATATACATGAATTAATCAATATTTCTTGAGTTGGTGATATTAGGTACACTTTTTTCAGGACCCGATTTTTGCATGTCTTACGTTTCTTGAGTCCTAATTAAAATTTTGTAGGTTTCAACGATTCTAACTTATGCTACATGAAAGATGAATAATCTCTCTTTACTTTGAAACACACTGCATGCAAAAATATCAATTATTATTCAATTGGCAGCGATTTAACTTTTGCCTGGCGATATTAGGTACAGTTACCCTATGTCCCGATTCCCGGAATTTCTTAGCAGCGAGAAATCGACCCGATCTAGCGGCGCGGTGGGGAGTTAGCGTCATCGCGCGGACGCGTCGCGAGCCCGGTGTGCCTCGGCCCGGGTCGGAGTGGTTCGGGCGCAGTCGGCCGGGCACTTGTCGTCTCCCTCACTCCCCGTCGGACTACCGCGTGCTCGATTCCTCGCATGCTGGGACGCTACGTCACACAGTTGCTTGGCCCTCGCAGGGTATGGTGTAATGGGTAACGGGAACGCTGCTCGGGTCCGCCTGAACCTAGCCGTTTGGCTGTTATTTATCCTTAACGTAATAGTTGTGTGCATTACGAAGCTTTGCGTAGACCAATACGAGATGAAGCTATCGAGAAAGAACCAATGTTCTGACAAATAAAACTCCTGAATTTTTTCTTTGCTAACGCACACCTATTCTGATGTGTGCATTCTTACGCTGACAGCTCGGTTTGGCCTACACGCCAGAATCTTGGTACCATCCCCACCACTTCTGGCTCACTTTTGTTCTGCGAAGGACAGAGCGAGATGGAACGAGAGCGAGTCAGAAAACGTTGAGGAAAGGAGCACCGAGGCAAACAAACGGTGTGGTGAGAGAATACCCCTCACGAAACTCACCCGCCAATATATATGACAGGCCTGGGATTTAAGTGAACGCGGCGGCCGATTTTCAGAGTCAACGCCTCTTTTCCCCCACGGCACGTCTTGGCCCCCGCGGCGGCCAAGGAGCTTCGAGCGCTTCAGGCCCGTACCATATGAACCGCGCGTAGCTCATATCAACCGAGCTACGCGCGGTTCATATGGTACGGGCCTGAAGCGCTCGAAGCTCCTTGGCCGCCGCGGGGGCCAAGACGTGCCGTGGGGGAAAAGAGGCGTTGACTCTGAAAATCGGCCGCCGCGTTCACTTAAATCCCAGGCCTGATATATGATACCGACCTTAGGTCCCTAAATTTAAATAGAATTTATACTTTTCGTTGCAAAATTCATAGAACCAGAGATTAATAAAATTCCAAATTTATCGTTTGAAAAACAAATAATTGTAAACGCCAATATGAAAAGAATTTCACGATAAACTGTGAACAAATATTTCATGTTCAGATTCCTATTCGGTACAATCAGAAATTCGGTAGATCCGAATATTCGAAGAAATTATTCGAATGTTCGAATAGGCTCCATATCAAAACGACACAGTACAAAACTACACATGCAATGTAGGACACATCAGAATAGTGCACAGAAAGTAGTGCACATACATTTTAGAACACATGAAATTTATAGTGCACATACAATTTAGGACACATACAACTTAGGACACATACAATTTAGGACACATGCGATTTAGGACACATACAACTTAGGACACATGCGATTTAAAACACATGCGATATATAGTGCACATAAAATTTAGGACACATGCGATTTAGGACACATACAATTTAGAACACATGCGATTTATAGTGCACATACAATTTAGGACACATGCGATTTAGGACACATACAATTTAGGACACATGCGATTTAGGACCAGGTCCGGCGGAACCCATTATGCAAGTAATGCGTTGCATAAGGGCGCCAGCCGAAGGGGGCGCTGAAAACTATATCGCAGACTTAATAATAAAGGAATCCAACTCCCGTATAAACCAAATGTAAATGTAATTCTCTTTTTATTGTACCTCTTAATGTCAAAACATATTAAATAGAAAACAGGTGCAAAAATTTGGGGTTACCAAAAATTTTCTTGCATAAATGCGCCATCCATCCTCTCGCCGACTCTGTTTAGGACATATACAAATTATAACACATGCGATTTAGGACACATACAATTTGGAACATGTGAAATATTTTAATTAATTGTAGTTACAATTTGAACAACGTTTCGTATAGTAGTGTGGTATACAAGATGGCGCGTATGCAATTAAGCCTACAGTATATTTAAAATTCGGCGCGCGTACACATTGACAGACAGCAAAACAGCATACACACAAAATTCGAAACTCATTTAAATGTTACAAACGATGATCACAGTTTGGTAATAAACAATTCGGAATGCAACAACATGGAAAAGGAGCAAAGGAATTAATGGATAATTACGGAGCAATATGAATTAAAAGCATTTATTTAATAAATTATGACTTACAACGGGCTTGTGACCAGTTTTAACTTTCCGGTATAGATTCGCAAGCATAGTCTAGTGCTGTTCCTGACCCTGGTGGCCATAGGGTGGTCATAGATCGGTTAGTCGCATTTTTACATTGATTGGTTTCGCACGCAATACCATGGAATAATCCACCTTAAGGAATAATCATTTATCAACTAATATTCGTCATTTTTGCTTTGAAGCAACAGTTTAATTAATATTGTTGCTATATGTATAAATAGCCTAAAGCGATGGCTGAGTGATCATGAACGTACCCTGCTCACGGTGACGGAAGACGCTGGAAGTTCTAGGACTTCTGGGACGTGTAAATAGAAATTATATGGGCAAAAAGAAACGGGCAGCCTGTATTACACTTGAATAAAATAGATTTCCACATCACCCTAGAGGTACTATCGTCGATGCGTTTTTTTTTTTAAGTGGTGTCCCCATTAGGCCTATTCCACTAGAATTCAAAGCCCCATTTGTTTTGAAAATTTTTCCTGCAACGATGTTATACCATATTATCGTAACTATTCAGTTTTGGACATACGCGTGAGAAAGTATTGTAAATGGCATACCTCAAATTAAGTTGAGATTGTCTTGACAACCATGTTGTAGCGCGCACGGCAAACGGGGCACGTTTTGCGCTTCAATTTTGGCAGGCATTCTGCACATAAACATAAATGCCCGCATGGTACAAAAACGTATGTCGCCCGTAGACACAGGCAGACACAGCACACACCCCCGCCTTGTGATCGGTTGCCGTCATCTGCGAAACAAATGGTAAGTATTAAATTTGAATTGAAATGGAAGCAATTAGGGAAGCTAGTAAATATAAAGCGAAAGGTACGCCTTCGAAGGAATTTGTCTGTAAAAGTACAGTATAAAAATATGAACAAAACAAGTTTTCTAAAGTTATCGGCAGCTTGTGAGAGAGATGACGCGATGGGCGCAGGGAGCTCATTTTTTACAACGTATTCTCATTTCCACTAATATTACAGTTGGGAGGTGTAACAAGACATGTATGTTAAACAATTTTGGTGGGAAATACGCCAATTAAATTTTACGACGCTCGCGTTTATATTAATGATAAAATGTAATTATTCAAATTCTCCTCAGGTTCGTAGTCTGTAAAATGCTATAATTATCATTCTTATTCAGGTAGACAAGTGAGATTCTGTGCGTGTTTTATGTAGTTTCAACTGCATCAGGAATAAGATGCAATACAATCAACGATAATTGCAATTATCAATTACATACTTTCCATAACGCCAGTCGAGGTGCTGGTCATTGGATCAGCGCTGGTCCGATGAACGGCAGCAACACCGCCGTCGCTATCGCCACTGCCGCGAAGGACTGTAGTCCTTCCTTCGGACGCATCACCTAATTGTGGTAAGTTTAAAATTTAATAAGAATCAATCAAAGACATGTGATACTTTACAATATCCGTAACGTGAGTGGAGTAAGCGCTGGTATTATTACGTTGCGCGAGTAGTTTTAGTATTCGTTTGAATCATTTGAAATTTGCATAAACAATTTTACGCAATCCAACTTGTGTTTATCAATATGTACATCTCAAATAAGCCGGAATCAATTGCTGCTAATTGTCTGTATGAAACACTTTCATACCAACCTCGACTGTTGAGATTCTGTCGGCGCTCTGGTCCTGCGGGCTGTACCGCACGGGCTGTCGATTGGTCTTCCGCATTTGGAGAAGACCGCGCACGACCGCGACACCTGCGACGACCTCGTCGCAGTGGCTGTGCAGCTTGCTGCTCTTGGTCGCTTAGAGTGGAGCGTGCCTGCACAGACACTTCCTCTGCCGGTTCAGAGACTCTAACTGCCGGATCAGGGACTCTAACTGCCGGATCAGAGACTCTATCTGCCGGTTCAGGAGTTACTTCTGCACATAGAATGCCGGAATAGAGAAAAACTTATAGTATGCATGAAATACATAAAATGACAATGCCTACATATCTACTGCGCTTTGATGAGAAGAAGGCTAACGTGGCGGCACAGAGGTTTTGAAGTACTCTTTTCTATTTGATTGATGCATCGGATAGAAGCATTCCTTTGCTTAGCGGTTAGCCATTTGCTCATCAACGCACGGTAAACTGAGAATTTTTTTTACAGCAGTCGATCTGATCGAATTTTAATCGTGCAGCTACCGGTAATGTGATATCGTGTATGTCTTTCAAGTACAGTGGACGCTCGATAATGTGCCGCAGTCGGGGCTCTAGAGGCGGTGTTTTCTCAGAAGCGGCATATTAACGAGAGCCAATGTAACGCGCGCTCTCCCCATAACTCTCCTGTTTTCTTTTCCGTGATGGCTGCCCCCTACCAGAATACTCTTAAGGTGCGTCACACTGATGTGAGAAAAAGAAAAAACACAATCACGTATATGTATTGCTTGCGAATTGCTTGCGAACTCCAGTGTGGAGGCACCATTAAGGGTTAGCATTCATTGGCTCGCTGAGCGTGAGAGAAAGGGAGGTGCACACACGCGTGCGAGTAATGCGTGTGAGCTGGGGCGTTCCTAACGGCACTTTAAACAGCGGCATATTATCGAGCGTCCACTGTAATACGCTGCAGCTGATATATGATTACTAAAGTTCTTGTTCCCGAATTTTCTTTCCCGTCTGATAAGGAAAAATAAATAGTACATCTCGTTGTGAATTCGCGTTTGTTTTTTTATAATGCTATTATAATATATCTTATACCGGTACCGCTCTTTACTAAATCAGAAACTGAACCACGTGCAAAATAGTTCCTTTTAAGAGGTAATATATCAGCTGCGATGTAGCAATAGAAACATATATAGGTATTGAGTAGGGGAGACCAGAGCTAGTTGATACGTTTTTCAGTTTTCAATCTTTTCATTTTTGTTTGAATTAGTTACTTAATAACAAATATGCCAAAATATTCTTTAGCCCTTCCCCTTTAATATATAGTAAGCGAAAACTTAAGAAAATACATACAAAATGAATGAAACTATGTTATTTGGACGATCAATTTGGATGTATCGAATCAAAACTATTTACTTTGTCTCTATATAAACGAAAACAGTTAAAAAACAATTGTTAACGTCAAGGTAGACACACGTACGCTGGATCGTAAGAAAAAATTGACTAACAATCTTGACATATCTCGCTCAAATGGAGTTACATATATGCGGTGTCGACATAATTCGTCTGTATCAACCTGCCCCTGTATCAACTAGCCCCGGTCACCCCTACCCAAAAATTTAAAAAGCAAGAAGGGCACTAACACCGATAATAGTACCTGGATACGTTCCACATACACTTATTCTTAAGATTATGTTCAGTTTCATTTTTTCAAATTCTGAGCAATAGAAATACACGTCGTTTGCTCTATTTATCCCAGCTAAATACAGGGTATCGCAGAACTGGCGATACAACCGAGAAGGTGGTAAAAAACATAAGTTGAAAACATGGAATAAATTTTTTTGAAATTACGCTTTGTTTCCTAGAAAATTAACTTGGAACTTTAGGGTCTTGTGCTTGCACAGAAATACGGGTTAAGGGGTTATACCTAGTCAGGAGGCCGAAAAGAAGCGAATGTTTGCGAGTTTTTTTTTTTGAAAAAGTGTAAGCATATATTTAGACAGAACTTTTTGCACTTTAAAGAGTAACATTTAAAGAACATTTGGTAATTTTTTTGTAGAAAAATATTTAACGTTTATCATAAAAATACAACGACATCCAAGAAGCCTTTTTAAAAACGGTGAGCACGATATCTCAAAAACTACTGCACCAATGTTTCTCATACTTTGTGGGATTATTTTTTATATAAAAATCTATCGACTATCGTTCGCATTTTTTTTAATGTTTATTTTCGATTTTATCAACGAAAATGGCCGTTTTTCGCGCGAAAATCAGGTCCTTCAAACTTCAAATAGCCGCCATTTTATTTTAAATTAATATTTCGAAAATCCCTCGCCGTCAGTCGAAAGATACATTAATATACTAACGAAATCTTTTTTGTTTTTTATTTTAGATAATCTGATTCCGAATTACAGTGCTCACCGCAAAACAACTTTTTATAAAAGGCTTCTTGGATATCGATTGTAATTTTATTATAAACGTAAATATTTTTTACGAAAAAATTACCAAATCTTCTTTAGATGTTGCTCTTTTAAGCGCAAAAAGTTCTGTAAAAATAGATGCTTCAGTTTTTCAAAAAAAAAATTCACAAACATTCGTCTCTTTTCGGCCTCCTGACTAGGAATAACCCCTTAATACGGCTGAGAGGAATGCGGAGTAAGGGGAATGCGTCGGACTAGTAGTAGATGGAGACAAGGTTTAGACAACGAGTGTTCTTTGTACCCCCGCGTACTCTACTAGTACCACGAACCGAGTCGAAATTCAAAATCAATTCTCTCAGAAACGAAGCGTGATTAAAAAAAAATATTTTGTATTATCGAGTTATCGTTTTATGTAGAATCACTCTGTTAGAAAGTTTATTAACGGATCGGCGCAAGAAAGCTCTTACACAATTAGCGAAGCACAGAGTTTATTTGAAACAATTATGAGAGCACGAAAACGTATATGTTTGGAATTGGTAGATTTAATTTACAGTTATAGGTAATTGGACTATAGTACAAGGTCAGACACAATAAATTAATAGTTATTTTACACAACACATTTGACTACTTATTACACCAAACAAGCAACACTTAGAAACTAGTATTAAGCTCAAGCGTAGCGATTATTAGCTGGCGAAGCAAAGTCGCGAAGCGTAGAGATTCGAAGCAGTTTCGAATAAAGCGCAAGCAAGGTGTGAGAGAGCGAAAAAATAAACAGATCATCACGGTACGTGTTTCGAACTAGAACTCGATCCAGGAAACCGCGGTCGATTTCCTGGAAGGAAGAGTCTTCCCCTTCCATCGGTCGCGAATCGAGGGAAGGGATACTGATCGCTGCTCCACATGAGTCAGCGGTCCGAGCTAGGGGTGTTCGATTCACCTCAAAGAATCGATTCTTAAATCGATTCAAAATCGGATTATAAGAATCGATCCTTCTAAAAAATCGGAACCAGAGAATCGATTCTGGAAGAATCGAGATGAAAAAAATCGCCATAAAACTTTTTTCCAAAATTAGTACATTTAGAACTCGATTTTGAATAATTTTGTATATAAAATATTAATTTTAAATATTTTGTTCAGCATGCAATTGCCATTCTTTCATTGATAAGGAATTTAAAAACAATAATTGCAGTAAATGTTCAGGTGAAAATCTATTTCTGTGATCAGTTCAAATATTTCCAGCTTTGGAAAATACACATTCTGATGGTACAGATGTTGCCATGATTGGTAGATATTTTTTCGCAATAATACTTAATGTAGGATAAATCCTTTCGTACTGTAACCAATATCCAGAACATAAGAATCGTATATAAATTCGGCGCGAATCCTGTATAAATTTTGCGGAAATCGTGTGTAAATGGCGGGAAACGTATAAGACCAGGAAAACCTACGCATCAAGCAGTTTGATTGGTCCTTTCACTAGTGGCAATTAATTCCGTCAGAGGGCAAAAAATCGGTTGTCGATTCATACATCAAAGAATCGATTCTGGGGAAAATCGGATACCAAAGAATCGATTCAAAACATCGATCTTTTAACCAAAAGAATCGATTTTCTGAAGAATCGAATCGGAATCGAACACCCCTAGTCCGAGCCACTAATTGCCGAGTTGTTGACGGCTCTGTAAGATGGCGCAAAAATGCCTCTTTTCTTGAACAACTCCCTTTTCGGCTGTACCATCACTTCTGAAACACCGTGCATACACATCACTTATTCGTTTAAGTGCATGTTTAAAATGTTTAATCTATGGTCAACGAATTCGAATTATATTTAATAAAAAAACAAGCAACTGTAGAATATTTACGCATAGAAAATGTACATTCTAAATAAGAATCGACAGCGTTTAATATTTTGTATATTACTAGCTGTAATTAAGGATACCGTGATATACATATCGTAACTGAGTGATCATCTGACGCATCTTCTAGGTCGGCCGTTTGATGCTCAGAATCATTTTCGTCGACTGAAACATATATGAATGTTGAAATTACACATAGATAAATTTCGTAACATTAAGTGATACTTGTATTACTAAAGAATGATTCACCTTCGCGATTTCTGGCCAGTTCCTGGAATGTATATTCCTCTTGGAACCGGTTGAAGCTTCGCAAAAATTCGCGCAGTGATAATCTATAAATTCAAAAAGAAAAATCACACTTCGTTTATATTTAATAGAGAAGATAGATTTATATTTAAAGGATAGATTTATATTTAAAGATAATACTGGAAGTAGCAATACGCGGTCTTATAACAAAGATTTCAGTCACCTTCCGGTAGTTAAGGCGTTTTGCGCCCTCAAAATTACCTTATCCCGGCTAATATATTTGTTCCTCCGACCTTCTCGACTAACGATACCTTGCTGAAGTCGGGCAAAGTTGATTTCCTCGTCTTTTATGAGGTCGTGCAACTTATCTACGGTTATAAAGAATTAAAATTCGAGCTTATCCACAAATTTGACGACACATTCAATCTGATTAATCGTTAATTAATAATACTTACATAAAAAAATCCATATGTTTGGATGTGTGCCGCCTAATTTCTTCCATGCTACGCCATGGAAGGCCTCAACAAAATTGTTAGTGCGAAGAGGGCACGTATGGACGCTCACTAAAGGTGCCATTTCCAATGCGCCGCCTCAGCACGCCGCAGGATTCGTCGTGCGGCCGCAGACGGCATTTTCTATACATAAGCGTCGCCGCCAGGGCCCACAGTGGGCCGGATTTTAAATTTGCCGCCTTATGGGTCTTTTTTTTAAGATATCGGGATGAAAGTTTCGCTAAAAAACAGGAAAAAATTATTCCTATCTAATGATGTATAATTTAATTTTTTAAACAATTATTTATTTATATATTTTTTAATTTTGTTAACTTATTTTTGATAAAAAAAAATTTAATTCTGTTTATTTGGTACCTTATTTAATGCCCTTTACAGTGGTGTACGCAAAATTTTGGGAAACTTTTCGTTTCCAAGTTATACGGAAAATTCGAATAATGAAGGAAAGTAGCAACAAATCGGTTTGTTTAAATTATAGACCAGGTTTTTGCGATAAATATCTTCTTTTATTAGTAACTAATATAAACAATCCATTAAAAAGTATTTTTATATGCATTAACGAAAATGGCGACATTTTTCAAATTTGATTAAGGATATCTTCCAAACGCCGAAAAGTTCCACTTTGGGACCAATTGCAATATTTTCAGCGCACTTTACTCTAAATAATCACGTATCGATCATTTCCCCCCTCGTCCCACTGCTCAAATTATTAGTGTTTAAAGTTATCAACCTTCGGTCAGTCCGTAGGGTAAAGGTGGGATAGTTGAGCAGAAGGGAAACATGATCACAGAGATGTTATTATTAATGTATTTGCAATATGCCCCTATTGTCGCGTTGTTATGTTCATGTTTGCAATATTAATTGCTCAGCTTGTAGGTCTAAATTCTGATTTTTTGTGGTAGATAATCTCATTCGCAGAAAACAACGAAAAGAAAGTAACAAAAATAAAAACAAATGCAATTTTTCAATTTAACCTAAAATAACGAAGAGCCCTTGTCAAAAATTTTTCATTATATCTGAATTTGATAGTCATAGTTAATTTTTTACTATTAGTTTGTGGTTTTCTTGTTAAATACATTAGTTTATATTTCATTGTACATCTCTTTGGTAAGTATGAAACACTTAAAGGGCTCATGAACAACACAACGCGACCCACCTTTACCCTACGGACTGACTGAACGTTAATAACTTTAAACACTAATAATTTGAGCAGTGGGACGAGGGGGGAAATGATCGATACGTGATTATTTAGAGTAAAGTTCGCTGAAAATATTGCAATTGGTCCCAAAGTGGAACTTTTCGGCGTTTGGAAGATATCCTTAATCAAATTTGAAAAATGTCGCCATTTTCGTTAATGCGTATAAAAATATTTTTTAATGGATTGTTTATATTAGTTACTAATAAAAGAAGGTATTTATCGCAATAACCTGGTCTTTAATTTAAACAAACCGACTTGTTGCTACTTTCCTTCATTATTCGAATTTTCCGTATAACTTGGAAACGAAAAGTTTCCCAAGATTTTGCGCACACCACTGTAAAGGGCATTAAATAAGGTACCAAATAAACAGAATTAATTTTTTTTTTATCAAAAATAGGTTAACAAAATTAAAAATAAATAAATAAATAATTGTTTAAAAAAATTAAATTATACATCATTAGATAGGAATAATTTTTTCCTGGTTTTTAGCGCAACTTTCATCCCGATATCTTAAAAAAAGACCCAAAAGGCGGCAAATTTAAAATCCGGCCCACTGTGGGGCCCCACGACGCGCCGCGCTGGCCCTTTTCGAGCACTTGACCAGGGTCTATTGTTGTATGAGGTCTCGAGGACCGTCTTTGACACCGAATATGGGTTTCGACCCTCGAAGGGGTTTGTATACCATCAAGAAGAAGTGATAAATGTCCAGGATTTTTGCATTTCGCATCACATCTTTGTGAAAACGACGCCAATCGATTCCGTATGTTTCGTCGATGAAACTAACACCATGAACGATATATTTCGGAGCATAATGAAGGAAATTATATGAAAACTTAATTTATATAATTTCCCGCTAGCTTCGTTAAAAATAGTCCGATTTACATAAAATTTGTTACGATTTTCTTCGTGGAAATATAAGGAATTCATCGGTGTCACTTCCATATCTATACGATAAATAATAAAGAAATATTTTATTTCTGAAACAGGTATGAATCCTCGGCCGACCCAAGCGAATCGAGGTCGCCGACCCACAGTCGAGGGTGAAATATTCATTTCAGCGTATTAAAAAATTCTTTATTGTTTATCGTATCGATAAGGGAATAACAGCAATATATTCCTTATTTTTTTCTAATAAAAATCATACCAAATGTCATGTAAATCGGACTACTTTTACAGAAGCAATACAAATCATAAAAAGAGTAGGCATTTTCTTACCTTATTGCTTGTATAAAATTAGTCCGATTTACAATGGCACAGTGGGCCGGATTGAAAAAGTCAGTGACATTTGGTTGTTTCTTTTAACGTAGTTCCTCACCAACTATGCTAATCAAATTAAAGTTGGATAATAAAGGATAAATATAAAGTAGTATGATACTATGGAAATAATAATAATAATAATTTTTAACATCATGTATATGATTAAACTATCCCTTTCTAGTAATGTATAATTTAATATTTTTTACATTTATTTTTTCCAATTTTTAACTTCATCATGTTAAAAAAAAAATTGAAAACTGTTTACAGTAATCATTTGTATTAAACCCTGCGAACGGAGCTGGCGACGGACGTACGACGCGTTGCGGACACTATTCTGTTGTGCGGCCGATGCCGCGATTGAGAAAAGCGAAGCGCGAACTAGAGGGAATGAAACAGTTGACACGAAGTTGCCGTCGACTCTTTCGTTCTCTCACTCTCGACTAAAGCAGGCCTGGGATTTAAGTGAACGCGGCGGCCGATTTTCAGAGTCAACGCCTCTTTTCCCCCACGGCACGTCTTGGCCCCCGCGGCGGCCAAGGAGCTTCGAGCGCTTCAGGCCCGTACCATATGAACCGCGCGTAGCTCATATCAACCGAGCTACGCGCGGTTCATATGGTACGGGCCTGAAGCGCTCGAAGCTCCTTGGCCGCCGCGGGGGCCAAGACGTGCCGTGGGGGAAAAGAGGCGTTGACTCTGAAAATCGGCCGCCGCGTTCACTTAAATCCCAGGCCTGGACTAAAGGATTCCAAGATATGGTGGGGATAGTCACCGGGCGTACTAATCAGAATAATTTTTTTTTCAATGGCTATCGTATGACTCGAACCCTTTCGATTACTGTATAATTAAACACTTGTATTTTTTTCTGAAAGGAACTGTGATTAAAAGGAAAAAAATTTTCACAAAATTCACCAACTTGATCTCTTTATTTTGCAAGATATCTCGAGTACCAATTGATTTATGACGAAATTACCTGTATATATTCTTTGTCCTTATTATCTTACGAATCCATTGAATGCAAAAACATTAAAAAC
Source organism: Andrena minutula (assembly GCA_929113495.1). NCBI lineage: Eukaryota > Metazoa > Arthropoda > Insecta > Hymenoptera > Andrenidae > Andrena > Andrena minutula. The sequence goes on along the minus strand of OV815993.1, from coordinate 44,015,554 downwards.
CGTACAGCACATCCAGAGATACAATAACAGGTTACAAATACACTTTAAAAGTTTACATTTCAAAATTCAGAAGATATTGTACATCAGAACATAATATAAATATATACATCAAATAGTAAAATATTATTTTATTATCCTTGCTTCTTATTGGCAAGGAACTTCTCCAGCGGGCGAAATGAACCAGTTTACGAATGCGTTGAAAATGTCCATAGCTCGTTTATTTAGTCTTGCATAACGACCGACAATGAAATATTTTGCGTATACATGCTATTGTCGTTGCTGCTATCCTAACAAAGCACCAAATTATGTAGTGTCCAATGCTCGAAAAGACATTCCAGTGCCCAAAAATCTAAAACTTTATTAAGGAAAAACCAATTATAAATACAAACGAATAATAACTTGACAATTGAATAATTACGAATGCAAATTCTAATATTACTTTTCAATATAGGATTTGGTTGTGACGTTAACATACCCGATACGCTTGGGTTTGGTAATATACTTGAGACTAGCTGTGTACTAGGGATGCCGATTTAAAATCGATCTTTCAAAGATCGATAATTTTTGTCACGATTTTCGATTTTTTAAATCGATTCTCAAGACACGGATCGATTCGAAGATCGTATCGCAACCAAAGAGATCGTGAATCCCTAGCGGCGTGTAGCGTAAACTCTAGAAATGCGAAATTTGAATCTGACCATACAAATGTAATAGGAAAGGGAAGCAAAAGTAATGTTAGCACAACTCCGAGGAGTTTGAAAACAGTTGGAGGTTCTTTTAATAGATATATTACAAGATTATAAATTAATCAATACATCCTTGGAAGCAGATGTTTGAACATTTGAACTCCACTTTTATCCCTTCTCCTAAATGTGTAAAGCCTGCGCAAAGGTGTTAAACACTTGATAAGTAAGAAATCGATATCCGAGAGGAAATGTAACGATGAATAGAAATTTATCTTATTAATAATTCTCCGATTGGCTCCTAGTATTTAATGACATTTTGTTAGGATTACAAAAAACTAAACTAAACGAACATAAAAACCTATATCTATAGTCATGTTCGCATTGTGACATAAAAAACCTTTGACTGCACCCATTTTGCAATGTAGGGTGTCCAAAACTACCCTCCATTTTTTTTTATTCTAATGAATCGATCTCGATGGGATCGATTTTTTAGTTCCGATATTTTTACGAATCGATTCTTTGCATAACGATCTGAATTGAATCGAAAAATCGATTCTATAGGAAAGATCGGCATCCCTACTGTGTACTACGCGCGTCCACCGATGACTAGGGTCGGTACAATGATCCAGTGACACGTGTTTTTAAGCTGCAGGAGAATCGTTCCTTTTTTCTTCCACCTGTTATTTTACACAATTTCCTTCGATGTATACTGACTTGCTTGTTCGTAGTACAAGCCCAGCGCGTAGCCACGCTACCGCGGAATATCGGCAGACTCGCACTCTGATTGCTTTGGGTTGTTTGTTAATATCTCGTTAACAAAATCTCGAAGAACATTTTCGCTAAGGAAAAAGTTGTTTCAAATCACCCCACGAGTCACCCCTCTCAAGGGACTCCGTCATTTTTGGGACACCCTGTATACACAATTAAATGAATTAATTTACACAATGATACATAAACAATGAATAAGTAGTTTTAATTTAAAAATTTTAAAATTACCTTAACGTTACTCTAAACACAGCTTATAATTTTTGGAAGCCACGTACTTAGTACGCAAATAGGTCTCGTTTTATACTGCGAGACAGTTTTCTTGCCACTCTACAGCCCCTTGTGGCGTGTTAAAATAACTTCGAAATTTATTTCGTACTTCGAATCCTTCTACATTTCCGAAGCCTCCTGCTCTACCCAACGGCAACATATTGCTCGTTGGCAACTGCGCTTCGGAATTTTGTTGTCTTTCACTATTATTCCGCATATACTCATCGCGCAACATATTATGCAGGCAGCACGATACTGTAATTATGGAATCTGTCGTCTCCGGCAATACCGCGATAGGTGAATAGAACACTCGAAAACACTGCGATAGCAGTCCGAAAGCATTCTCTGACACCCTTCGTGCTCTGCACAAACGATAATTAAATATTTTTTTTGTTTGATCTTCCGCAGCGACATTTTTTGGATATGGCTTCATCATGTGCTTTGTCAGCCGGAATGCTTCGTCACCCACAATGACGTGTGGCACCACTATGCGAGATCTTGGCAATGCCTTCGCAGTGGGAAAATTAAATGTTCCCGTCCGAATTTGTTTGCCCATCACAGATTTTTCTAGTATACCACTGTCCCCTTCTTTCCCGTAGGACCCGACGTCAATTACTATAAATCTATAGTCGGCATCCACTAATGCTAATAATACAAGCGAGAAGTAATTCTTATAATTAAAATATAACGATCCGCTATTTTTCGGACAAAATACTCTAACGTGCTTCCCGTCGAGTGCTCCAATACAATTTGGAAAATTCCATTTTTCAGAAAATTGCCGTGCAATTTTTCTAAAATCCAAAATACTGGGCTGTGGCATAAATATTCGGACTAATGTGCGGCATAGATGTTTTAGAGTATCTTTTACAATGATGCTGATATACCCTGGCGAAATCCGGAATGCATATGATAAAGATTGGAATGATTCCCCAGTAGCAAGGAACCTATAAAAAACATATCAGCTAATTATTTCGGCTGCTGATTGGAAAAAAGATGGAGAAATATACGTGATACATTCGTGAAAATGAAGCGAGGTAACAAATACGATATAGGCCGGTATTCATAGTCGCTACTTATTCTTAAGCAAATGCTTAAGCATTCGGCATCTTTTACTAGCTACTAGGTTAGTAGAGGATGACGCATACTTAAGCATTTGCTTAAGAATAAGTAGCGACTATGAATACCGGCCATAGGGTTGGCCCCAATGCCAAAAACAAAATGACCGTTGTTGGAGCAACAAATTTTTTTGGAGAATGTCTGTCGTTTTGGAGGGAGCAAGTATGCTTTTACACACATTATGAGTTCTAAAATGTAATCAATTTTAAAAATTTAATTTATATCTTTTATTATAATACCCACAGTAATATAGAAGAAAGCAAAGAGGTTTAACAGATTGGAAGCAGTACGGATAGCGACATTCGAGGAACATCGGTGGATATTACAGAAACTCCTACAAGGTGTGAAGGTTTTATAGAAACACAATCAGAGATCATAACTTCTTATTCAGGGGAAAGATGACCCGGCAGTACCTCCAGTTCGGTGTAAAAAATGCACAGAAATGATTTCAGAACTGTACTGAGTATTTTTAAAAAAAGAGCTGTCGAAAGCGAAACACTACAATGGGCAGTATCGGCAAATCAATGGAAGAAGACTACGACTGTACTTCAATATTTTTAAAAGTATGGCGATGACGGTTAAAAAATATTCGACCGCACTTAATTGCGGAAGAAGCAAATGCATCTGTGCTTAAATTGATTAATGATCTGTGTCTAATATGTCCCCGAAGCCCCACCAAGTGTGGAGTATGCAAAGAGCGAAGCGAATGCGTACAACGTATGTATGTGAAAATCAGTAGTCGGCGCGTGATTATTAAGAGAACAGTCAAAATATACAACAGCTATAATAAAATTATGTTGGGAAAAAATAAATTATATTTTTAAGAAATTAACTTGCCTTAATGTGAGGAGCACCTTTTCCTGTGGGGAGATGGGAGACGGCACTCTCCCACACGATTGTTTTTTTAAATCCGCCCCCACAAGATTTAACACAAAATCGACCTGATCTTTATTTAATCTAAAGAATTGTCTAAACGTTTCGATATCTCCCAAAAGATGGTTGGCTATTAGCATGCTTGAATAGCCCTCGGTGGAGCGATTTTTATACAAGGCCTTCACTTCCTTCTGCTTCCTTTTCGTCCCTTCAAAGTGGGCAACCAGAAGTGCGTCGTCATCTTCTTCTTCTTGGAGTAAAACGGCAAGCAATTTCCGATTCATTGTTCAACACTTCGCACAACTACGATGCTGTTCTTTCACGATGTTTGCACCTCGAAGTCACAGTAACGAGTGCTGTTCCAGCAAACTGTGGGAGATGTCCTAACCCAAAGGTAAAATGTCTGCATTTATGACATCCTCTAGGTATAAGCAGAACTGCCAGGAAACTTTCGGCCGGACAAGATGTTTAGTGGAGGGGGAACACCTACAGGAGTGGTGGTAATGTGTGCGTCACGAGCAGTGATGCCAGAACCGTGGGTTTTCGCCGATGGATTCTACCACCACTCCACGACCAAGCTTACTCCCTCCTAACGCCTGCACCTACACCGCACCACACAAGCATACTCATCCCTCTATCCGTGTGCCTGACACGCAGCTCCGGCGTAGTGTGCACGAGGTGGGGGAAATTCTCGAGGGAACCCGTCCCGAATCTGGCATCACTGATCGCATGTATCGTACGACGGGGGCGAAGAAGAAGAAGAAGAAGAAGAAGAAGATGAGGAGGAGGAGGAGGAGGAGGGGGAGGAGGAGGGGGGAGGAAGTTCTGCTAGCACATTTTGAAAGAAGAAAAACAAAGGAAATGAAAACCATGTAAAAAAATCGAATCACCGAGGGCTATTTTGATATATTAATAAGAAATCACTTATTGGATAACGACGAAACGTACAGACCATTATTTAGGTTAAGGAAAGAACAGGTTCATATCGTTTTAAAATTTGTTGGAAAGAATTTAAAAAAAACAGACGTGTAGGAGAGTGCAGTATTAAATTTCAGCAGAAGAAACGTTGCCCCTGACATTACACATGTTGATTTTCCAGACATATTTTATTTTTACATAAAATTATTTTATTTAAAACATCAAATCGTACTATTACAAGCACAGGTGTCTTGTGTTAATATTAATTCGTAGTCGTTCATTATTTTGAACACAGCACTCTTTGCTTGCGCAAGTACATGCGGCGGAAATCTCTTAGCGGTAGCCCCCATAGACTTAAAAAACAGCATTGTGGCATCATTCTCATCTTCCTTTGATACATTAATACTTTTTAATAATGTTTCTCGTTCGCGAGCTCTTTCTCTCCACACACTGACCACGCCGCTGGAATCATGTCGCTTCCTTTTTGGCACCGAATTTGCTTCGTTCCCGCAAGGCCGTTTTCTTGATGGAGCGATATTGGCCTCCTCTAGCGATGATTCGTCTTCATCAGGAACATCTTCCCCGCTGGGGTCGCTGGGACCGCTGGGACCGCTGGGGCCGCTGGGGCCGCTGGGGCCGCTGACCGGCGGTTCCGAAGCATTATTCTCTGCAACGTCTTCGCGTATTGCGTCGAGATTACTGTGGGTACTATAATAGAATAAATAGAATAAATTGAATAAACAGAATAAATAATAGATGAATGAAATAAATTTTTGAAATTTATTGTATTTTAGAATTCATTGTGTGTGTAGAAAATACTTGCCTCCTCTCAAAAGACACACTGTCCAGAAATGATAATGATTTCATCAACGGCCATTGGTTTTTTGATTTTGCTGCCGATCCCGTACCATATTTGTTATTCCTCTTCTTTTTCATGTACGTGTCCCTTATATTTTTCCACCTAGCTTTACAATCTGTATCTGCAATAATTAGATAATATATTTTTTTGCATGTTCATTAACCCTCGGAAGACGAATGATAGATATGGTCGCGTGAGACGAATGCAGGGTCAATTTGACCCATAGTAACATTTCTTTGGTTTCACGAAAAAATTGAATATAAAATAAATTAAATAATTAAAAATTCTCAAATTAACTAAAAGGGTCTAGCAGGGTAAGTATGGGCAAACGGCCCCCACGCCGATTCCTGGAGTTGTTATTTTTTAAACAATGCTCCTGGCCTGAAACACCATTGTGTAAAGTTTTAGATCGCTACCCCCCCCCCCCCCCCGTTTAAGGGTAATACGGGGGTGAACGCCCTTAACGTTATTATTTTTTATCTCGGTTACTACTTAAAATATTTGAATGAGAAAAATATGAAAAAATAGCTACATCCTAACTGTACTTCGTGTATTTTTCTCGAAATTGTTAATTAATTATTAAGGGTCGAAAAAAAAAAATTAATTTTTTGAGGGTGATTTTTCGAAACAACCCTTTGAGTGACAACCTCCAAAAAAATAAAAAATAATGCTCTATTATCGTGGTATTATATAAAAAATCCTGAAGATGATCGAGTTGGTGGAACATAGTTAAATAATTTAAAGAAGGTCAATATATTATAAATATGCAGGGTTTTGTGACGAGAAAAAGTATTTAAATGCGAATGGAAGAAACGATTGCGGTTCGTTTGGGACATCGAAGTGTGAAGGTGAAGGTAACTGCGAAACAACGTGCATGCGTTAAATACGAATATTTCCCAGATATTAATAGGGTCTAGCAGGTAAGTATGGGCAAAGGGCCCCGACGCCGATTCTTGGAGTTGCTATTTTTTAAACAATGCTCCTAGCCTGAAACACCATTATGTAAAGTGTTAGATCGCTACCCCCCGTTTAATACGGTAATACGGGGGTAAAAGCCCTTATAGTTATTATTTTTTTTTCTCGGTTACTACTTAAGATATTTAAATGAAAGAAAAGCGACAATATTTTTCCGGATTGGAAATGAATTATTACGGGTAGAAAAATATAATTTATATTTGAGGGTGGTTTTTGCAAACAACCCTATGAATGACAACCCCTTGTCCTGATAATCGCTTATTTGTTTGCACATATCGAAGGGATAATCCGTACTTAGCCAGGCGTATTTTACTGTCTTCCTGATTATATAAACGCTGATAACTTATAATCTATTAAAGAAAAATTACAAATAATGCACTTATCACTACTGCTTTCAGGCATTTTTCTAAATAATACTGGTGCTAAAGAAGAGAAAATCATGAATGTTACGATAAAAATTGTTTGAGTGCTTTATTTAGCACCAGTATTATTTAGAACAATGCCTGAAAGCAATAGTGATAAATGCATTATTTGTAATTTTTTTTTATTAGATTATAAGTTATCAGCGTTTATATAATCAGAAAGACAGTAAAATTCGCCTGGCTAAGTACGGATTATCCCTTCGATATGTGCAAACAACTAAGCGATTATCACGACAAGGGGTTGTCATTCATAGGGTTGTTTGCAAAAGCTTCCCCCCAAATATAAATTATATTTTTCTACCCGTAATAATTAATTTCCAATCAGGAAAAATATTGTCGCTTTTGTTTTATTTAAATATCTTAAGAAGTAACCGAGAAAAAAAATAATAACTATAAGGGCTTTTACCCCCGTATTACCGTATTAAACGGGGGGTAGCGATCTAACACTTTACATAATGGTGTTTCAGGCTAGGAGCATTGTTTAAAAAATAGCAACTCCAAGAATCGGCGTTGGGGCCCTTTGCCCATACTTACCTGCTAGACCCTATTAATATCTGGGAAATATTCGTATTTAACGCATGCACGTTGTTTCGCAGTTACCTTCACCTTCACACTTCGATGTCCCAAACGAACCGCAATCGTTTCTTCCATTCGCATTTAAATACTTTTTCTCGTCACAAAACCCTGCATATTTATAATATATTGACCTTCTTTAAATTATTTAACTATGTTCCACCAACTCGATCATCTTCAGGATTTTTTATATAATACCACGATAATAGAGCATTATTTTTTATTTTTTTGGAGCTTGTCACTCAAAGGGTTGTTTCGAAAAATCACCCTCAAAAAATTAATTTTTTTTTTTCGACCCTTAATAATTGATTAACAATTTCGAGAAAAATACACGAACTACAGTTAGTATGTAGCTATTTTTTCATATTTTTCTCATTCAAATATTTTAAGTAGTAACCGAGATAAAAAATAATAACGTTAAGGGCGTTCACCCCCGTATTACCCTTAAACGGGGGGGGGGGGGGGTAGCGATCTAAAACTTTACACAATGGTGTTTCAGGCCAGGAGCATTGTTTAAAAAATAACAACTCCAGGAATCGGCGTGGGGGCCGTTTGCCCATACTTACCCTGCTAGACCCTTTATTAATAAAGAAATACATAAAAAAATTATTTATGTACATTTGCTACATGCAATAGGTGTATTTCCTGTATGATTTTTACAAATAATATTACTGCAATTTATGCATTTTATACTATATTTTGCCATTGCCAACACAAATATAACATCATGATAGACTTTGTCAGAATTGGGTCAAAATGACCCTGCATTCGTTGTACGAGGGTTAACACGTTCCCTGCCGCGTGGGGCGTATACGCCCCACGCTGAACTTTCCGTTCAAGCCATTTGGTATTATCATTGTAAAATGAAGAATTTTTTAAAAATTCATTATGGAGTCAATTATGGACATCATAACATCATCTTCAAAAAACGGTCTGGCAGGGAACGTGTTAATGCTGCAGCAACATTCAGATCGTTGTCATTTGCATTCAGAATAATATACGGATAAATAAGTAGTGTTTCTGTTTTTTTGACATTTTTCATTTTTCGAGAAAATAAATACCTGGTACTCCGTATTTCTAGAAAAATCACGAGAAATTTGTAAATAACAGTGAGGACGACGCAGGCGGGGTCGCGCGCAGTCAGCGGACTATCATTTTTCTTCCCCTGAAGAAATTACTCCAAAGACATAACGAACTTGACCATCGTATTACTTAAAATAATAATCGAAGAAAAAATTCGCCTGCGCTGATATTTCCCCCATCGAACCATGCAATTGCATATACAGGGTGATTCTGTCAGTCCGCCAGATCAAACAGATGCCGCCTGGTCAACCGTGATGAGGTCACCCCCCCCCCCCCCGTGGCGCCTCTCCTAATTCATGGACTTCGACCCTCGAAGGTGTTGGAGTACCTATTAAGAAGTGCGAAATGTCCCGCTTCTGCATTTCACATTAGATTTTTGCGAAAACGACGTCAATTGATTCCTTATGTTTCGCCGATGAAACTAACACCAACGGCGCAATTCGGAGCATAATGAAGGAAATTAGATGAAAACTTAATTTATATAATATCTCGCTAGCTTCGTTAAAAATAGTCCGATTCGCATGTTTGGTATAATTTTCATCGTCAAAACCTAAGGAATCCATCTGTGTCACTTCGATATCGATATGGTAAACAATAAGCAATTAAGGGGTTAGGCCACCTTGAACGGAGCAAAATTGCAGTCATTTTCGGCATTTTTTTTTAGGAAGATATTGAAATAAACAAGAAGTTTAATATGAAGTCTGTTATTATACAACTCTCGCCAGAAAAAATCGTATTTTTTATTATTACAAAATGGCGGCGGTAGAGCCGTGATATGCAAGATTCTGAGGCGCGACGTTTTAAACGGTGTTCAATCTCACGGCTATACCGTTTGACTTAAAACAAAAAACCAAAAAGATTTATTTTCTGCATGCCTAAAACTATGGAAGTACGTAGCCGTTTTGCGATATCTTTAACATATTCTTTGCAATTGACACTTTTATAAAAAAATTAAATGCACTTTTTCTTCCCATGTTCACCATTTCGTGACAAATTAATATTTCTGAATTTTCCTACGTACTTTCATAGCTTTAGGCATGCAGAACACCGTTTAAAACGTCGCGCCTCAGGATCTTGCATATCACGGCTCTACCGCCGCCATTTTGTAATAATAAAAAATACGATTTTTTCTGGCGAGAGTTGTATAATAACAGACTTCATATTAAACTTCTTGTTTATTTCAATATCTTCCTAAAAAAAATGCCGAAAATGACTGCAATTTTGCTCCGTTCAAGGTGGCCTAACCCCTTAATTGCTTATTGTTTACCATATCGATATCGAAGTAATACAGATGGATTCTTTAGGTTTTGACGATGAAAATTATACCAAACATGCGAATCGGAATATTTTTAACGAAGCCAGCGAGATATTATATAAATTAAGTTTTCATCTAATTTCCTTCATTATGCTCCGAATTGCGTCGTTGGTGTTAGTTTCATCGGCGAAACATAAGGAATCAATTGACGTCGTTTTCGCAAAAAATCTAATGTGAAATGCAGAAGCGGGACATTTCGCACTTCTTAATAGGTACTCCAACACCTTCGAGGGTCGAAGTCCATGAATTAGGAGAGGCGCCACGGGGGGGGGGGGGGGGTGACCTCGTCACGGTTGACCAGGCGGCATTTGAATTAAACAAGATGATGGTTGTTCTGTCTGTGCTAATTACTGTATTGATATTCTTTGTCTTAATGGGCTTATCCCGTAAATAAATATTGTTATTACTATTATTATTATTAAATTATTATTATTATTATTATCTCTATGATCAGGCGCACAGAGAAAATCACCCTGTTCACATTTTTTTATCTCTAATGCGTCGGGAATATCCAGCTGTTTATTGTTCCCGCCGACATTCGCATATCCGTAATTTCAATTTGATCTTGTTGCAAGTGGATCTTTAAATAATCACATATCAATCTCTTAAATAAGCACATCCCATGTAATAATGATATTTTATTTAAATGAATAAAGAAGGACAATAAACGTACAAGTAGTCAGAAATTGATATTTTTAACGTAAACTAATATTTCCGATTTGAAAAAAAAAATTGTAAAACACTTAGTGATGAAATGGAATTTTCCAAACTGCATTGGAGGGATTGATGGGAAGCATGTTCGACTATTGTATCCACAAAATAGTGAATCACTATACTTTAATTACCAAAAAATTACTTTTCAATGGCAGTATTTGCCCTAGTTTATGGTTGCTACAAATAAATATAATTAAACAATACTTTACCTGTTCTGTTCACTTTAGTGGGTACTGCTTGCCAGACATTTATCTTCACCCCTTGATTTTTATAGTCCTTGTGGATGGAATCGTACAGAACAGGATAACCTGCTACTGTCTGCACTAACGTATCATCCTCCTGCGCCGTGAACACTTCGATGGCCATTTCAGATGTATTGGTTGTGAGAAACACACTACTAGAACGTTGCTCCCGAGTTGGTCCCAATTCAGGGGGATTTCTGAACGCGAACTGGAGGCAGACTGTGAAAGAAACTACACGAGCACACGTCCGTACGCCAAGACCGTCGCGAGCGAGCTCTTTCCGTATTGATGAACTATCGGTGTAAGTCACAGTTTAAGTACTATTTCCTTCAGGGTGTACACCCCATTGAAGGCGGAGCTTTGTGCGACACTCCAAATATTATTGGACGCGAAGAATCCCACCTTTGCAAATCGTGGGCGTATAGGTGGGAAAATACAGGTACACAAATAAAGGCGATTTTCTGTGTTTTCCCCGGGCGTGATTCCCATGATGTACCCATCTGCGTCAGGTCCTAAAATGGATTGCTGGGGGGCCACGGTTTATTGCCGCTTTATGACACAAGACATTTCATGTCCAAGACGCTGTAAAGTAATTAGAAAACATTTGCCAAATAACTTGTAGAACTGCAGGACAGTTTTTAGGTTTAATCCTTAAATGCTACAAGGTAATCCCTCTAAGTTCGGCAGACAATAAACCATGCCCCGCTGCACTATAAATAAATTATAATGATGTCCCGAGCGCTGACCGTGGCGAAAATAAATCTTGTAGTCCGCACGATGACCAAAAGAAGATGTTCTTATGTTAGATCGAAGAATGTTTCCCTGACAAGGGTGTAGGAAACGAAATTACTCTGAAGACACAGGAAGAAAAGGGGTAGTCCTCTGACAGCGCGTGTCCCCGCCTGCGTCGGCTTCCCTTCAAATTCAAGATGGATCCCTTATCGCTAGAGTCTATACACCCGCTCGAATATCAAAACAGAAGGACGTGCGATGATTCAGTGCAAAAAGTGGTGGAACCTGCAAGGAATGCCACTCCGATTGGTCCCAGGGGGGCCAAGCTTCCCTCTTACGGAAGGTGAAGCAGAGTTTGTGGCGCCTCCTACCGATAAGGCGCTAACTAAACTGTGAATGTGTGAATTGGTGTGAATCGGGACGTATGTGTATGTGTATACGTGTAATGCACCGCTTACTTTAAAACCTGTTCACGGATCGTCGCGCCAGCGACACGTATGCAGCAGATAGAAGGATAAACATTGAAATTGAATATTTCTTCTTTTCATAGGAAAATAAAATGTATTCAATTTCTTTGTATATCCTTCTATCTGCTGCATACGCGTCACTGACGCGACGAACCATGGTCAGACGGCCTTAGAAAAGGTAAACCAGGGAAAGTGAGGACGCCATTTGAAGGATTTCTGGTCATTCCAAAATTTAATCTTTTAAATTTTATTTTAGAAATGACAGGGGTCCTTTGAATCACGTCCGTACTTTCTCCGATTTACCTTCTGAAAATATAAATATAATTAAAAGTATAATTAAATACATAAATACATGTTAAATAATATACAAATTCTTTATTAATTTTAAATCATATTAGTCATTACAATTATTACAATAACAATGAACATATTAAATTCAACAATAATATTACAAAATTATTAATACAACTCATAAAATATTTCATTTTATTTCCGATATTGCTTCAATTCGTTGACATCAATAGAATCTGCAAAATAATTAAATTGTTTACAATTTTTTTTTTTCTTTGAGTTGTTTTTACGCGGGAAAACAGCGGGAATCTTCAAAAGACGCCTAGTAGGATCCGCACTACTAAACAGTGTCGGATTTGTACCGACTAAAACCGCTAACCCCATGCACATACCAACCACTCATTTCCACTCCTACATGCAATATAAACAATCAAACACTCATGCAATGTAAAATATATATAATAAAAACCGCAATACACACTCACGCAACAGTCCCACAACCAAACATATATATATAAGAAATATGTATACTTCTTAAACATTCGAATTCTACCGCGTTAGTCGAGTAGGTAAAGTAGAGCACTGAAAAATATGACTAAGCAGATTGGAGAGAGTTAGCACGCTTTGAGCAATACAAAAGGAATTTATTTGTAATCTGTGAGGGACAGGATTGTAACTAATAAACATTGAATGTTGTTTCTTATTTTTACAGGTTTGTAAACTATTTTATAAGTAAGGGGGGAATATTGTAAATAGTTGTATGATATAATAAACTTATTTTTACAGAGAAACGTTTCGGTTTGTGGTTATATTAATCTTGCCCCAGATTAATCAAAATTAAATCACATATTATAAAACAACATTCCCGTTTAAGAGAAGAAAAAAAAAACAATGGAAAAATTGAAATTTGAATTTAAAGCGAGAGGTAGTACAGATGGAAAGTCAAATATACTATGCATAACCTCAATTGAAACTCCAGATGGGAGGAGGTTTATTCTCCCTGATGAAATACAACCAACATCATTACATACAGTGATATAAAACCATGAAGTGTTTGCAAAGGTGAAAAAAAGTATAACCAAAAGAAATCAATTTAGAAAAATCTGGATAACACTAACTGAACAGGTTAGAAATGAATACCTAGATGAAGAGGAAAACTTACAATTTAAAGATTATTACTTAGAAGAATCAACAATAAATAGTGAAACAGCAAAGGAGTCTGCACAAACAACAACATTGGAAAGATTAATAGAAACATTAATTGAAACTAATAAAAAGTCAGAAAAATCTATTGAACAAATTGCAAAAGAGTTTACTATAAACAAGTTTAACAATAGAACACAAAATGCTAGTCAATGGTTGAATGAATTTGAAGAGGAATGCAACAGATTCGATGTAACAGAAGATAGAAAAAAAAATAAAACTACTGAAGCCTCTCCTAGACAAAACAGGTGTAGACTGGTATGAATGTGTCTTAATAAAACTGACTATTAACTCACAATGGTTGGACTGGAAAAAAAAATTTTGTGACACTTTTGCTAATAAAGGTTGGAGTCCCATCAGATATGCAATTAATTTTAAATATCAAACAGGATCATTAATAGAATATGCATTAAAAAAAGAAAAGTTAATGTTAGAAACAAGAAAAGATATTGATGTTGGCACACTGATTGATTTAATTACAGTAGGTCTACCCAACTATGTGAGTGATAAGATTGATAGAAATACCTTAGTTGAAACAGAAGATCTATATAATGAATTGGGTAAGTTAGAACACCTAACCTATAAAAAAACAGATATCCCAAAAAAATTAAATGAACAGGGACAAAAAGTGAAAACACCTTGTACATTATGTAAAGAAAAGATGAACAAAGTTCGGTTTCATCCAGTAGAAAGTTGTTGGTATAAAGACATACAAGAAAAAGATAAAAAAGAGAAAAAAGTAAACAATGCTTTAATAGACATAGAAACGGATGAACAAGATCCAAAAAACTAGTATACACACCATTGATTGAATTAAAAGTTATAATAAATAAAGAATTTGTTATAAATGGAGTATATGATACAGGATCAAATGTATCACTCATTAATGCAAAAACACTACAATTAAAAGTAAACAAATCTGATTATAATAAAGCAAAATTAAGAACAATCAATGGTGTGAATGACACTAAGCATTTAATAAAATTAAAAGTTAGGATTTTCAACATAGAAAAAGATGTTGATGTCTTTGTAATAGACAACGAGAATTTCAAATTTGATTTTCTCATTGGACTAGATCTAATAAAACAATTTCATTTATCTCAAGATGAAAATCTGTGTATAGCACAAAAAGGGAAAGAATCTAATATTGACAATAATGATTGCAAAAAAGATAACCCTAAAAAAGCAAATATAACAGATGAAGAAGAAAAAACAAAAAATGAAAATAAAGAAAGTACCCATGAAATAAATTTTAATGAATGCATTGATACCAGTAATTTTAAAGCAATTACAGATCACTTAAATGAGAAAAACAGAAAATCAATTAATAACCTAGTAAATAAATATAAACACATATTTGCTAAAGATAAATTTGATATTGGGACTGTACAAGAATATGAAGCTAGAATTGATCTGACAATAGACAAATATTGCAGCAAGCGACCATACAAGTGTACAATGGAAGATAAGAAAGAAATAGAGCAACAAATATCAGAACTGTTAAAGAGGAACTTGATAGAAGAGTCTTATAGCCCTTTTGCAGCGCCTGTGACACTCGCATTTAAGAAGGATGAAAATAAAAGGTCAAGACTGTGTATAGATTTTAGAGAGTTAAACAAAATAATAATACCACAGTCACAACCATTTCCAAGAATTAAGGATTTAATAACAAAAACTAGAAATTGCCAATTTTTTTCAAAATTAGATATTAATTCTGCCTTCTGGTCAATTCCATTAAGAATAGAAGACAGAAGTAAAACAGCTTTCGTGACACAGGAGGGTCATTATCAATGGACATGTTTACCTTTTGGAATGAAAACATCACCAGCAATATTCCAAAGAATTCTAAATAATATAATCAGAAAATATAAACTGGAAAATTTCACAGTAAACTTCATTGATGATATATTGATATTTTCAAAAACGTTGGAAGAACATTTAGATCATCTAGAAAGATTATTAGATGCTATAACAAGAGAAGGTTTCAAATTGAAATTATCAAAATGTCTTTTTGCAACAGACACAGTAGATTACTTAGGTCACATAATAGGTCATAATATAGTAAGACCTATGACAGATAATCTAAAATCAATAAGGGACTTCCCGACACCAACGACAAAAAAAAACATTCGCCAATTCTTAGGTAAAATTAATTTCTATCATGAGTATGTGCCGAGAATTGCAACTATTTTAGAACCACTACACAAATTACTTAGAAAAAACCAAAAATATATATGGTCACAAGAATGCCAAAAAATCTTTAATTATTTAAAAGATTATTTATGTAAAAAACCAATTTTAACTATTTATGATCCTAAATTACCAATTAAAATTTATACTGATGGAAGTATTGTAGGATTGGGAGCAGTGTTAAAACAACCTCAATCAGACGGTAACGAAAAACCAGTAGCATATTTTTCGAAAAAATTAACAAGTGCACAAAGTAAAAAGAAGGCAATATACTTAGAAGCATTAGCTATTAAAGAAGCTATAAAATTTTGGCAATACTGGTTAATCGGTAGATCTTTTGAAGTATATTCGGATCACAAACCTTTAAAAGACTTAAACTTAAAAGCTAGACCAGATGAAGAACTGGGTGACTTGACTTATTATATGTCTCAATTCGACTTTAAGGTGATATATAATCCTGGAAAATTCAATATAGAAGCGGATTGTTTAAGCAGGAACCCGGTACTGGAAGCGGATGAAAATGAAGATGATATTCTGAAAACAGTAAATATAATAAATCTAGAAAGTATCAAGAAAGACCAAGACAAAAATAAGGAATTAAAAATTCAAAAAGCGATGTGCAATGAATATAATTTATATTTACAGAAAGGTAAAATTATATTGTCAGAAGACTTAAGCAAGACACTAATAATAAAGGTACATAAAGAGTTCAATCACATTGGAGTAAGTCAAATGACCAACATGATAAAAAAATATTACACAGCTAAAAATCTTTTAGAAAACATCAAAGATACATGTAGAAAATGTGAGATTTGTATACAAAATAAATCAAGAGGCCAATATAAATATGGATTGTTATCACAATTGGGTCCAGCAAAAGAACCCTATGAAATAATGTCAATTGATACGATAGGAGGTTTCGGAGGCTCAAGAACGACAAAGAAATATATGCATCTGCTAGTAGACCATTTTACTAGATTTGCACAAATTATAACTTCAAAAACTCAATCAGCTAGTGATTTCATAAAATTGGTAAAAAAAGTAGCAGATAATGAACAAATAGGGAAAATCTTAGTCGACCAATACCCAGGAATAAATTCTTATGAATTTAAGGAATATTTAAAGAACAAAAATATCCAATTAATTTTCACAGCTGTGAATGCACCCTTTTCTAACGGCTTGAATGAACGGTTAAACCAAACCTTAATAAATAAAATAAGATGTAAAGTGAATGAAACCAAAGACAAAAAAGCTTGGACAACCATAGCGCAGGAATGTGTACAAAAGTACAATGAAACGATACACACAGTGACAAAATTTAGCCCGAAATATTTGATGGAGGGCACTATAACTACCCTTTTACCAAAAGAACTAACTACAGATCAACAACTAACAAATTTAAAAGAAGATAGAGTCAAGGCACTACAAAACAGCATAACATACCATGAGTATAATAAAAAAGTATATGATAGAAATAGAAAAGATCATGTTTTCCAAACTGGTGAAATGGTATATGTAGAAAATGGAAACCGTCTTAACAGGAAAAAATTAGATAAGTTAAGAATAGGACCATACAAGATATTAGAAAAGATCTCCGAAACAATGTTCAAAGTAAACACGGGATATAAAAAAGAAGAGTCTAACATCTTTCACTACTCAAAACTAACTCCGATGAAAGATGATACAGGACAAGTGGCTGAAGGCGTTTCTCTTTTCCGAGGGGGGGAGATATAAGAAGTATGTATACTTCTTAAACATTCGAATTCTACCGCGTTAGTCGAGTAGGTAAAGTAGAGCACTGAAAAATATGACTAAGCAGATTGGAGAGAGTTAGCACGCTTTGAGCAATACAAAAGGAATTTATTTGTAATCTGTGAGGGACAGGATTGTAACTAATAAACATTGAATGTTGTTTCTTATTTTTACAGGTTTGTAAACTATTTTATAAGTAAGGGGGGAATATTGTAAATAGTTGTATGATATAATAAACTTATTTTTACAGAGAAACGTTTCGGTTTGTGGTTATATTAATCTTGCCCCAGATTAATCAAAATTAAATCACATATTATATATACATAATAAAAACCGCAATACACACTCATGCAACAGTCCCACAGCCAAACATATATACATAATAAAAACCGCAATACACACTCATGCAACAGTCCCACAGCCAAACATATATACATAATAAAAACCGCAATACACACTCATGCAACAGTCCCACAGCCAAACATATATACATAATAGAAACCGCAATACACACTCATGCAACAGTCCCACAGCCAAACATATATATACATAATAAAAAACGCATTACACACTCATACTGCAATCGCATACATGCAAAAACACTTAAAAGTAGATTCGGATATATATTGGGTTGGCGAATATGTTCGAAGCGTTTTATGTTTTCTTTTATCCTAGAACGATTTGTTTTCTGTTTTGCAAAGTGTTTATATGCATTCGAAAGAGCTCTTTCTGCTCTACAAAACTGTGATAATCGTTGTTTTCAATAATTTAATTTTTTATTATTTTTCAAGCTTAAAAATGGAATTTCCAGGAGGCAAAAATCAACATTTTCGACATCTGCTTTTCTTCGCTTTCATCGAAGTCAAGCAGCTGCCGCAGTCGCTCGAGAGATTTGCGACGTGTACGGAGAAGGTGGTATAGGCAAGTCAACTGCGCGAAAATGTTGATTTTTGCCTCCTGAAAATTCCATTTCTAAGCTTGAAAAATAATAAAAAAAAAAATAAATTATTCAAAACAACGATTATCACAGTTTTGTAGAACAGAAAAAGCTCTTTCGAATGCATATAAACACTTTGCCAAACAGCAAACAAATCGTTCTAGGATAAAAGAAAACACAAAACGCTACGAACTTATTCACCAACTCAATAAAAGCACAATTAGGACCTATGTTTCCTATGTGATTTGCCATACGTCAAAGCACATAATGACAAACCAAACATTGGAATCATAGGTTCTTCGGAACAATTGATTAGCACATTAGTGGAAGAAATACATTTTTTTAATACATGATCGACATAGTTATCGGTCAAATACACTTTGAGATGCCCTAAAGGGCAATCGCTCAGGTTTACATCAACTGAGAGGCTTAAACATGTCTGAATTAAAAGTTTTAAATTGGAATGTTCCGCGAATTCATCAAAACAGTATTTTGTTAAAACATAAACCTCTCGCATAAATTGTCCTATTGCATCTTTTTGCGTTAAAAAAGCTTGGCAACACGTAGCACAAGCTTGAATAAATGGTTCCAAGTAATCTAAATTGACAGTAGTAGCATCATAATTTTGCAAAATTGACTCTACTGATTCTACAGCTACTACTGGTACTTCATTATTAAAACAGTTAGAATTTGGATTGCGAGAGGAAAATTCGAAAATCTCTTTTACATTTAACAAATTTTCACTATAATCTGCCTCGCAGTTTTGTCTTCCCGAGTTGGAAAATAATGAATTTATAAGCAATGACTTGTAGTATCCGGTAAATACTGAACAAGTCGGATTTGTATTTCTTCCACCATGTTGTCGCACTAGCGAGAAAAAATTTTCCAAAGGATCTTGGTTAAAATCTCTGGTTTTGAATCCTGCAAACCCAAGATCCAGCAAATACGATTTAAGAATTTTGAACCCTTTCAGGGTATGTATCCAATTCTGCAACACCGCAGGATGCTCTTTATCTCCCGCTTTGCGTTTGATAAATCGCATACTTTGGAATAAGTTTATACACTTATTCCAAATATCTGTGGCGTTGCTTTCGTTATCTAAAATGGCCCTACTATTGATAGTGTCGAAAAGTGAATTTAAATTTAGAAATAAAATCGCCGTATCAATTCCCGAAGCTGACATCTTTCTGGATTTACAAGCACTTTCCGCCTCAGTAGTGCTCATAAGTTCCATAAGAGATGCTACTTTACGCGAGAAGACTTGTGTACAATATTTGACACGCATCTTCTTAATTTTACTTGGAACGACATGCTGTTCCGTAATATTAGTTAAAGTTCTAAAATCACCTCTACACCGATCAATGTGATAAGTATCTTCCAAGTGGGACCATTTTGCCGTTCTTTCTATACCGTCCAGAGTATAACGAAGATCCTTCGTTAACAAATTATTTCTTATACATTTTAGTAAATGAGGCGGATCAAACAGTGGTACTATCTTTTGGTCATGTACCATGATGAGCCCCTCTTCAGCCGACTCGCAATTTCTTTTCGTGTCGAAAAGTAATTGCTTAATCGCGCGTACATTTGTTGACCCTTGATCACAAACCGAAGCAACAACTTTTAAGCGTATAAAAGTGCATTCCTCTACTATGGCCTTAAATGTACGCGCTATCGACTCCCATGAAGCGGTGCCCCTACAAAAGGAGTACGACACTGTTTGCTTCCACGGTTTATCTCCAAATATCCCTCTTAACATAAAGACCTGAACATGGTCTGCAATGTCTCTATTACGCGAAAACCCGAAATCTACTAGTCCCTCTACAACAGGCCTGGGATTTAAGTGAACGCGGCGGCCGATTTTCAGAGTCAACGCCTCTTTTCCCCCACGGCACGTCTTGGCCCCCGCGGCGGCCAAGGAGCTTCGAGCGCTTCAGGCCCGTACCATATGAACCGCGCGTAGCTCATATCAACCGAGCTACGCGCGGTTCATATGGTACGAGCCTGAAGCGCTCGAAGCTCCTAGGCCGCCGCGGGGACCAAGACGTGCCGTGGGGGAAAAGAGGCGTTGACTCTGAAAATCGGCCGCCGCGTTCACTTAAATCCCAGGCCTGCTCTACAATATCGGATTTGACATTATAATGAAGCCCGGGACTAAGCTTCATTTCGTCAAATAACAAAATGCAATATCTATACCGCGGATCCTCGAAATTGTCGAGTATATTTTCAATGCTGTGGAAGACAGACTTACTAATACCGGGAGATACAATGATTTTAGTGACCATTTTTCTTAAGGTCTCTGCACTAGGTAAGAGGAAAATATTTGAAAGGTATCGATAAACCTTTGGACTTTGCTTCTGCAATGAAAGCGCAAAAATTTTATCATCTAAAGTGTAATTTCTACTGAACTTAGGTCGTCCCATGTTACGGACTTGTAATGCAAAAAAATCTCGCACAGTTAATGGCAGACTTTCAATGCGTTCCGCAAAGCCACGTTTTAACAACATTTCGGCATGTTGCAAACGTTCCTTACATTCTACATGGCGGTTACGCATTTGTCTCCTTGTTTTCATCAAGGAGACAATTACGTTGTACTGCCGCACCTCGTCTGGAGAAAGGCTGGACGTCCTAGTCGTTCTGAACAATTTCAGCACAGATGCTAAATAGTGCAAAGTAAAACAATTTATGCATGCAAAATAAAACTGAATTTCCAGCACCCAAAAAACTGTATAAAATTTAAGGTGGTTTTATCAACACCCCATGCTCCGGATTATAATAAAAAACAAGCTGTTAGCCCATGCTCAGCATAAAGAATATATATTAAAAGGAGGAATTGGGGAATACTAATAAACAGTACAAATAACAGAAGTTTAAGGGGGTCGCACAGTGTAACGAGTATATAGGAAAAAGAATCAAAAATCAATTTTCAATTAAGATACAATTATTTACATGTAATTGATATGTTAATCATATTTATACACAAAAAAATTAATTTTTAATGTAAAATAATTCATTAAAATATATTTTTCAACATAATAAAAGTAAAACAAATAAAATATATATTTTTTCAATATATTTAAACACGCATTAATAACAAACATATGAAAAAATTATAAAAACAATCAAATTAATTTTTTAAATAATTCGTGTTTATAATAGATTTTAAATTATTCATTCCTATGATGCATATTCATCATTATCAGTTGAATCTGAAGGAATTCAAAGCTCGGTGTCTTTTAAAAAAAATATTTGAGCACAGATTTGTCAAGTTTTTTCGTTTTATTATGTGTATTTTTCTTATGTGGGAGCACTCGGGGGCAGATAAAATTTATACCAAATTAAAGAGCAAAAATAGAACTAATTGCAGGTAAAAAATGAAAGAACCGATATGTTTCGTTTTTTTTTAATTCTCTCCAGAATGTAGAAGATGCAACAAAAAGTAATAATTTGAGCCGCTGGTACGTATCCATATCTTTAAATACAAGAATTTTTAATTAATAAATCGAAAAAGGATACATTTTGCTTATTTTCAAGAAATAAGAAACAAATGAATTTATAAATGCAACAAAAATGCAATGGGTAAATATTTCCTACGCGCTGTCTGTGGCAGCTTGCGTTTGGTTATTCAACTTTGAATGTAATTACTAACCTTAAATCCGTTATTTATGTTAATAAATTATGACGTTCTAATATCGAAGGACTGTTTACTATCAATTCTATGCAACGAAATACAAAATTTCAAAACTCTAATTTTTTCTTTTTGAACACGTACCGCGACACTGTGGGTCGTCTTATGTGACGGCCGATTTTTCTTCGCTTTTTTGGGGAATTTTTTTTGACGAACCATGAAAACACAATACGTTGGAATTTTTACTACATATTTATTAACATTTGAACAGTTATTCAGAATGTTTTGAAGTTAAAATATGGAGTGGAATTGACTTTACACAGGTCAGTTGCGAAAAAAATGTTGGTCGACGGCTGACATGATTCCGGCTGTCCCGCTCATCTGAAATCAAAAAGTCAAACGGCACATTAATTTGTAGACTTGTGGCTATAGCCGGTACCAGAATGAAGTTAAAATATTGGAAATTTAGTGTTTGGCACAGTTTTGAAAATAAAGTTCCAATGACGAAGTAAAGATTCAGTGATGAGAATCGTAACTTTATTTTCAAAGCTATGCCAAACATTAAATTTTCAATATTTTGACTTCATTCTGGTACCAACTATAGCCACAAGTCTACAAATTAATGTGCCGTTTGATTTTTTGATTTCAGATAAGCAGGACAACCGGAATCATGTCAGCCGTCGACAATTTTTTTTTCGCAACTAACCTGTGTAAAGTCAATTCTACCCCATATTTTAACTTCAAACATTCTGAATAACTGCTTAAATGTTAATAAATATGTAGTAAAAATTCCAACGTATTGTGTTTTCATGGTTCGTCAAAAAAATTCTCCAAAAAAGCGAAGAAAAACCGGCCGTCACACAAGATGACCCCCTTAAGGGAGTTTTTAGACGAACTGGATTTTAGATAAAACAACCTTAAGAATAGTTTATAATATAAAACGTCACAGTACCTTTCCTTGTCCGCAATGATTTTCCAGAGGTACCAGCAACAGCATATCCAGTATCTGTAAAATGTATTCCAAATGATTAATTCGTTAACTCGAATCTGAAGGGAAGAACTAAAATCTTCGAGTTATAGAGGTTTTGACTTATCGAAGTTATGGGGTAAATTAATAATTTGCTGATCGAAATGGCATAAAGATAGAAAAATTCAATTTGTACTACTACACTACTATTCATTATTATTGAAAAATATCTTACCAGTATGGACCTCCATACGTTCAGCTGCTTGCTGAACCTCCAGGCGGCCAATCCCTCCACAGGGTCCATTATTATTATTATCTGTAACGAAAATTACAAATATTCATATTGTATAAACTAGTTAAATTCTAAGTTTAAATAAAAACAAACACACGCATTATAAATTTTATAATCTATATCTATACTGCAGCTCATGTTAGAAGTAACCCATTTCGCGCATGTAGAATGAGCTCTTCGACTGTCACGAGGTCTCTGTTCCCCCACTTTACCACCCAAGCTTCCCTCTCTCCATGCACCGTTCCATATACCGGGTAACCAAATAAAACGTGTAGTCTATTAAATTCGTGCTATATATATTAAGAATTTATTTATTAGTCATATTCTACTGAAATGGTTACGGTATTAATATTATGAAATATAACAACAAAGTATGACATATAAAAATAAATTTTATTATCAAAAACTTAACAAAACTTTGGACAGAGGAAATTTATAATTAATATTTACAATGATAAGAAGGCTTAATTTCCAAATATGAAGTACAAAGAAATAATCAATTAATTGGAAATATTTGCGGCGTGGGCTATCCGCCATCGTACCGTCGTCGACACTTTAAAAGAATTTAAAACGACGGAGATCGTGACATCACCGTCGAAGAAACGGGTAAAGCCCGATATAATGCAGAAGATGTCGGAAGAGAAAATTGGAGCAATAAGGAAGCATGTGCACGCCTTTTGGGAACGAAGAGAATTATCGACAGTTCCGAGAGTTTTGGCGGCGATCCGAAGAGATGAAAATTTACCTATTATGTCGCTAAGTACATTACAACGCCTCTTGAAGAAAATGAACTTCAAGTACGGACAGAGGCAACGCAATAGTGCCCTTATCGAGCGGGAAGATATAATTCGTTGGCGCCGAACGTTTATCACCAAAATTCGAGAGTGCAGAGCGGCGGGAAGGCCCATTTATTATTTGGACGAGACATGGATAAATGCGGGCGACACACGGCAGCGAGTGTGGATGGACAACACCATAGCTTCAGCATCGAACGCCAGAGAACGGGGCCTGACGATTGGCCCACCTACTCCGACTGCGAAAGGAAAGCGCCTCATCGTACTCCATATTGGATCGGAGGATGGTTTTGTGGAAAATGGCCTGCTTTGTTTTGAATCGAAGACCAAGAGCGGTGATTACCACGACGAGATGAATGCAGCACACTTTCTCGAGTGGTTTAAGCGCATTGTACCACATTTAAAACCAAACGCCGTTATTGTGATGGATAACGCGCCGTACCACTCTGCGAAACAGGAGCGCTGTCCCGTAACGAGCTGGAACAAACCGCAGATAAGAGAGTGGCTTACCAGCAAGGGAGTACAAATGCCAGATACAGCACTGAAGTGGCAGTT
The DNA here is from genome assembly GCA_929113495.1 of Andrena minutula. NCBI lineage: Eukaryota > Metazoa > Arthropoda > Insecta > Hymenoptera > Andrenidae > Andrena > Andrena minutula. The sequence goes on along the minus strand of OV815993.1, from coordinate 43,990,938 downwards.
ATTGGACGAAATTCGCAGAATCAAGCCCAAGTATGATACATATGTAATCGATGAATTCGCAAAGACAACGGGGAGAACTATTCTCCGACTACCGCTTCACCATTGCGACTTGAATCCAATTGAGCTCGCATGGGCGGTAGTAAAAGGCCACGTAAAAGCCAACAACAAGTCTTTCCACCTTGCTGATGTAAAGCGGCTACTAATACAAGAGGTGGAAAACCGAAATGTGTAACCAGGTAATCGACCATATGCAGGATAATGCGCAGCATCCTTCACCCGATGAAAGTGACCCAGACTACGAAGGTGGGCATCCGGATTCATGTTGAAAGTTTCTGAAAGAAGTACAGAAGTACATAAAAATATATACATAAGAAAGATAGATTGAAAGATTAGATTATTTCCATGAAATGCAGCTTACCGGACTACTGTGCAATTTCTCCCTTGATATATCAATCCGAATCCGATTCCATTTCTAAATTCGGTTCCGATTCTGGGTCGTCTTCATCGAAGGAAGAATCATCCGCGTTATCCTGCATATCGTCGATTACTTGGTCCAGGTCGTATAATTTATCCTCCACCTTCGTCGTGTGGCGGATAAAATTTACCCACATTTCGGGTGTTGCCTTTTCCACCCCTTGTATTAATAGCTGCTTTACATCAGCAAGGTGGAAAGTCTTGTTGTTGGCTTTTACGTGGCCTTTTACTACCGCCCACGCGAGCTCAATTGGATTCAAGTCGCAATAGTAACGCGGTAGTCGGAGAATAGTTCTCCCCGTTGTCTTTGCGAATTCATCGATTACATATGTATCATACTTGTGCTTGATCTGGCATTTGTACTCCCTTGCTGGTAAGCCACTCTCTTATCTGCGGTTTGTTCCAGCTCGTTACGGGACAGCGCTCCTGTTTCGCAGAGTGGTACGGCGCGTTATCCATCACAATAACGGCGTTTGGTTTTAAATGTGGTACAATGCGCTTAAACCACTCGAGAAAGTGTGCTGCATTCATCTCGTCGTGGTAATCACCGCTCTTGGTCTTCGATTCAAAACAAAGCAGGCCATTTTCCACAAAACCATCCTCCGATCCAATATGGAGTACGATGAGGCGCTTTCCTTTCGCAGTCGGAGTAGGTGGGCCAATCGTCAGGCCCCGTTCTCTGGCGTTCGATGCTGAAGCTATGGTGTTGTCCATCCACACTCGCTGCCGTGTGTCGCCCGCATTTATCCATGTCTCGTCCAAATAATAAATGGGCCTTCCCGCCGCTCTGAACTCTCGAATTTTGGTGATAAACGTTCGGCGCCAACGAATTATGTCTTCCCGCTCGATAAGGGCACTATTGCGTTGCCTCTGTCCGTACTTGAAGTTCATTTTCTTCAAGAGGCGTTGTAATGTACTTCGCGACATAATAGGTAAATTTTCATCTCTTCGGATCGCCGCCAAAACTCTTGGAACTGTCGGTAATTCTCTTCGTTCCCAAAAGGCGTGCACATGCTTCCTTACTGCTCCAATTTCCTCTTCCGACGTCTTCTGCATTATATCGGGCTTTACCCGTTTCTTCGACGGTGATGTCACGGTTCCCGTCGTTTTAAATTCTTTTAATGTTTCGACGACGGTACGATATCCCACGCCGCAAATATTTCCAACTAATTTGATTATTTCCTTGTACTTCATATTAGGAAATTCAGCCTTCTTATCATTGTAAATATTAATTATAAATTTCCTCTGTCCAGAGTGAACTATCTGTAAGAGAAACGTTTCCCATTAAATTAAAATATATATTTTCAGGCCTTTCAGGTTAATATTTATTCTTATATTTTATAGTTGCTTATAATACTTCAGTTGCTTATAATACTTCTGTTACTTATAATATTTCAGTTGCTTACCTTTCCTTTCTTATTTCTTTGCTCGGGCAAACCGTTTCCATCCATTTATTAATTTTTTATATACCCACATCTTGCAATTAACAGAATTATTGATGTTTACAATAAAAAAGTGACAATCAAATCCGACAAAAACTCGAAACACGCGGTATACACGAAAGTAGCGCCTCGCCAATGTTTTCGGCGCAGCACGGATGCGCAGCCGGAAGACCATTGGTGGTGGCATAGCCAATGAGCGCCAACATGCGCAGAACCGATCTAAACTCGTCGGTCGGCAAGTTACTTCTTACATGAGCTGCAGTATATACTATTATATAAAAGTGAAGTTGCATACTTTGAAATGCGGTTTCTCAGTAAATATGAACTGCAACCACAAGTGTGTTACATCACTTTGTTCGTCTTGACGAAAGGAAGGTTTTAACGTTATTTTTTTTAAATAATGATTTTTAAATAATCCCTGATAACCAGGTCTGCTGGCAGATCCGGCGCAGTTTATGTCCGCATTCAACTACGGATCTGCCGGCAGACACTGACAAGGCAGGATCTGCTGCGGATCTGCCGTTCATCTGCCGGCAGATTCGCAGCAGATCCTGCTGCCCGTCCGACACATCCAATAGCGCCATCTTTAAGGCAGGGTCTGCTGCGGATCTGCCGTCCATCTGCCGGCAGACCCTGCCTTGTCAGACCCTGCTGTCCATCTGCTGACAGACTGCAGGCAGGGTGGTTATCAGGGATATTATATAAAATTGAAGTTATGGTAGGCTATGGTAACTTCCCTACATATAATACTATAGGTTCGGTACCATAACCGAAACCAGGTATGGCAGTATATTACCATAATTCTGTGGACTGGTTCAAGTTACAGCCTTGAAAAAGTTCACTATCGAGGCCAAGATTATTACAGGCATTACTGAAGGCGAAACAGTATTTATTCCAAGAATTCCTCTAATGCCTTCTGACTTTCCAATTCAATTTAAACGACTTCAATTTTCGATAAATGCAGCTTGTGCTATGACTATTAATAAAACTCAGGGGCAAACCCTTAATGTTGTCGGCGTAGATTTGGAAAATGATGTATTTTCTCATGGACAACTGTACCTATGTAGCGCTATCAATAACAGGGGATTCCTCTAACCTTTACATACATTGCCCTCAACATGAAACCAGGAACGTGGTTTATAAAGATATTTTGTAAAATAACGTTTAAGCCCGGAATTGAAGCTATATATATAAAAGAACTAAGCGAACCGTAGCGAAGCATGGGTACTTAGCTAGTAAGTATATATTTGTATTTCCTTACCAATATGTATATCCAACGGTTCCCTTACTTCCGGTACCTCCTGATGGTCAACTGCATGCTGTAGCAAGCAGCTTACATCAATTGGTGCTACAAAATATTAAAATAGTGTTTAGTAAAGTAAATTATATGTAAACCATGCAAATGATTCTAGAGGTGAAAATAAGACGAAAATCAAGAATAACGATTTCGCGTTTGAGCTTCCATTTTGCAGTAATAATGGGTTAAATTTAAATTTCTGTCTCCTAAACTAGTAGTCGGAGGACTCTGGGCTTTTGTAGTTACATTGTCGACTAGCAATAGAACAAAAAAGTATTCATACATTTTTCTGTGTCTCTTCGGGTTTAACATTTATAAAGCTTTTAAAATCCGAGATGTCGGTAAGGAATGAATCTCGAATATTATAAACTTTATAAATGTTAAACCCTAAGAGATACAGAAAAATGTATCAATACCTTTTTGTTCTATTGCTAGTCGATAATGTAACTATAAAAGCGCAGTGTTCTCCGACTATTAGTTCAGGAGATAGAAATTTAACTTTAAATCATTATTACTGCAAAATGAACGCCCAAACGCGAAATCGTTATTATTAATTTTTGTCTTATTTTTACCTCTGGAATCACCCCTTACAATATTTTCAGGACGTTTTAAGAAACGTACACTCTATATATTAAACATACCTGGAAGTTGAAGCGTTGGAACAGCAGTCTTACAAAGTTGCGTTTGTAATTTGTAGATGCCTAAGAAGTGCGCATCGCAGATCTTCCTGTTGCGAAGAGATTGGTGCATTAACAATGGATTGCCGCAAGCAGCAATCCATTTTAAGCACCTCTCTCGGTCTTTAAGGATATCGGGAAATGTCCTCAGTACTGCATTTCCCGATTCGCAACCTTTTACTTCGCACTTCTTAGGCCTGGACATAATCTGAAACTTAAATTAATGGAATTAATAAAAAAACTTACACTATCTCAAAGACGCTATATTACAAAAATTACTTAACTCATGCGTTGATGGATCCACGTGGGTTAGACTTCCTCGTGTCCGCGCCAATTTGAAGCAATTAAAAATGGCGACGGTCGTCATGGTAACTGATGGTAACATTTCACCAACGTCGAAAGGTTGTGTGCATGCTCACTGATACACCTAGGTATGTGTGTGTGATGTACCTAGCGCCTCCTACCGATAAGACGCAAACTAAACGGGAACTTCGGCCAATGAATGACGGCTTGGTCCCCCTGATTGGTCCTTTGTACCTTGTTCCTTGTTTCCTTTATTCCTTGGCGACCTTCTGTTTTCATATTCCAACGCGTGTTTGTACTGCCCCTACAGGACATTTTGTTGCAGAAATGTTGCACAAAAGTTGCAGAACATTGCAATGTTGCCGTTTGGTTGCGAGTTGCATTGCAATATTACTGTAAAATTGTGGAAACATTCCCGTGCAATATTTCAACGGCCAGATTTGTGCAATATTGCTATGGCCACGTTTGTGCAATGTTTCAGGAATATTGCCCAAATGTTGAAGTGCAATATTACAATGGCCAAGTTTGTGCAATATTTCGGGAATATTCCGCACAACTTGCCGTGCAATATTACAATGGCCAAGTTTGTGCAATATTTCGGGAATATTCCGCACAACTTGCCGTGCAATATTACAATGGCCAAGTTTGTGCAATATTTAAGAAATATTACACACACATTGCCGTGAAATATTGCGCATATACTGAGATATAATCCGCGCGAAACGTTTCAGCAATGAAACCGCAATAAATCCGGAATTTCGCGGAGCGATCCCGAATTGTCGACACGCAGAATACAGTCTAAGATTCCAAAGGTTACCACCGAGGAAATGTATGCGAACAAGGACATTATTTGACAAAAAAAATAATACGATTATTTAATTAACACCATCGAGTTTAAACAATCTTATATATAATATTCAACAAAAAATTTATAAAAAGTGTTACACGTGCCAATTGCTGCCAGTCTACCTACCATTACCGTTTAATTGATTACATCTAATTAGAACGTTCCGAATTGTCGAGGGAAAAAAACTAAGTCCGGATATATTGCCGTTTCATTGCTGAAATCTTGCACATATGTTGCAAGATGTACTCGCAAGATATGTGAAAAATACTCTGACGTTATAGGTACTATTACGATTCTGCACGCATTCATGTCGTCGCGTCCATCAAAGCCACGGTATACAATTTTTACCACTTTCCTACCGATATTTTTATTTTTGGCCCTACTGCCCGAAACGTTGCCTGACCATTGCTGTAAAATCTCAGAAATGTTGCGCTACCATTGCTGTAAAATCTCAGAAATGTTGCGGTACCATTGCTGTAAAATCTCAGAAATGTTGCGCTACCATTGCTGTAAAATCTCAGAAATGTTCCGCTACCATTGCTGTAAAATCTCAGAAATGTTGCACTACCATTGCTGTAAAATCTCAGAAATATTGCGCTACCATTGCTGTAAAATCTCAGAAATGTTGCGCTACCATTGCTGTAAAATCTCAGAAATGTTGCGCTACCATTGCTGTAAAATCTCAGAAATGTTGCACTACCATTGCTGTAAAATCTCAGAAATGTTGCGCTACCATTGCTGTAATATCTCGAAGCAATGTTGCAGAAATATATCCTGCAATGTTGCACAGGTGCGGACATAGCAATTTACTTGTAACTTTTCGGCAATATTGCGTGCAATATTTCAAATATGAAACCGCAACGTAACTGAAACATTTCGGCAACAAATGTGCTGTAGGGGTGGAGAGAAAAGGGAGCCGTTTTTAATTTGAAGGGAGGACGACGCAGGCGGATCCACGCGCGGTCACCGGACTACCCCTTCTCTTCCGGAATCTTGTCTCCGCGAGGCGAATTGATTAGTGATAAGCGTGATACCAGTTTTTTCTTATGAGTTTTAAGCAGTTCGATACCCAAAGTACTTGCTAGCTTCGTTAAAAATAGTCTGCTTTACGTGAAATTTGGTATAATTTTCAATGGAAAAACATAATTAATCTATGGACGGAGAATTCTCACTCGCATATCAATACGATAAAGAATAAAGAAATATTTTATTTCTGAAACAGGTATGAATCCTCGGCCGACCCCCGCGAATCGAGGCCGGCGCCCCACATTCGAGGGTGAAATATTCATCACAATGTATTAAGAAATTCTTTATTCTTTATCGTATCTTTATCGATTTTTCAGAATCGTGAATAAAAACTGTGGGAAACATAAAAGTTTTTGATAAGCGATACTTTTGCGGTTTTGGCAAATTTTGAGCACCGATCGCATGAAAACAATAGCAAATATTAAGAAACTGGGTTTACTACAATCAAATGCAGTAATGTTAATAAAATGTGTATTGTAATTGGCCTGTAGCCTCACTTTTCGCAAACATGGGTCTAAATTCACGGGCCCAGCACGGGCCTCCGAGGGTTAATATAAATTATATTAGTACAGCTTAAAGGCCGTAAATTTGCGGTTAAAATGCGCCTAGTTACATCAAAATATCTTGACTAGAACCAAAGTTATAGATTTTTGATCGCCGGCGGGTCGTTTTGTCCCACTGTGCGCCGCTTGACGCAGCGGCCCACTGTTTCGCAGTCGACGATACAATGTATTATAGGGATATGGTAATAGAATCTGGACGCGAACAGGACGCACGCCTCGCACTTATTGCTTGTAACTTCCGCATTTTGTGAAAACTAATGAAAACTAAACGAATATAATAGTAATAAACGACGCTTTGAATTTTTTAACATACGTTCACAACTTATATCTCGATTGTTTGTTCGAGATAGGAAATTTAGTTGTCCCGGGCCCCACAATCTCTAATGCCGGGTTTACACCAAGGCGAACACGAACAAAAACATTGTTCGCGAACGTTTTCGTCTGTTCTTGCCGTGTCCACACCGCCGCAAATAGAACAAAACGTTCACATACGATGCGTACACTGAGTTTTGTTCATGTTTGCGGCGGTGTGGACACGGCAAGAACAGACGAACACGATCGCGAACAATGTTTTTGTTCGTGTTCGCCTTGGTGTAAACCCGGCATAAGAGTGACACCTTGTGTAAGCACAAACTAAGAAACAGCAAAAATAAATCATGTTACACTTGACAGTCTAATAGAGATTATGGTTAAATTTGAGACTCGTATATTATTGTTTTTTTTTTTTTTTTTAGAAATCCTACTGTAGGACAAAAGCTGTCCTACAGGAGCCTGAAGCCATCTTTGGATAGGGAAAAAGCCAAACAATGGCCAACACTGCCGCGTTCGATGCACGAGCTTGGTCTCGCGCTAAATGATTACGCGCCTCTCCAAAATACATTCCGCTGCATGATTAACGCGGAAGATGGAAATAGAATTATAATATTCACGTCCGATACATTGCTGGGTGCGTTGCAGCAATCCGAAGAATTATACATGGATGGTACATTTTCGGTAAGTCGTTAATGTTATTAACATTATAACATAAGTCGTGTTGCACACAGCCCTATTTTACACTATCTACATATATACGCCCGAGGTTGAAAGGTGTCGTAGGTTACACGTTAACTCTTACCGCTATGAATTCTTCTAAATTTAAGTTCCTCAGCATACCGTTTGTGGCACTCGCATAATGTGATGTTTGTTACTTTTAGGTTGTTCCGAGAGTGCCATCCATTGCTCAACTGTACACCGTCCATGTACGCCATATGGATACGGTAAGATGTACATGAATAATACTACGTTTTATATGCCGTTGTTGAAGTAGTATGTATCTCACAAATAGCACTTTCGGTGATAATATAATTACTAATTTAGTAGAGCTAACAAGGAAAGATCTCGAACCCGGAAATTCAAAAAATTCTGAAACTTTGTGGATATGTAGGGGATTTCCTCCTGATTACAACGCAATTTTTTGTTGCCTGCCCAAAATCACTCTAAGGGGGTGAAATTAACCCCTGAAGATTCGACCCTTTTTCGATTTTGTGTTATAACTCGCGAACTGTAAGAGATAGAAAAAGAATCTCAAGACGAAAGTTACTTCTTTTAATTAGATCTATCAAATAGTAAAAGTTAAATCAATTGTTTAAACAATTAGAAAAAAGTTATAAACAAAAATATTAATAATGTTTTTTACAATTCGTTGTTTCGCGTGAAATCTGAATTGGTGGTTTAAATAATTATAAAACCGCATAATCCAATTTTTTTCAAACAATTTCAACTATTGTTGTATCGCGGAACTGTGCTCCTCGACAATCGAAGAACTTTTGGATCCCATTGTAACGTGCCTTAAGCTGCATATCGAACAATGTTTTTCTAACATTTATTAGAACAATTTTTTATTTTTTACAACAATAGTTCATGTGTATGAAGTTAGCCCCACATTTTCTGAGAAATTAAAAAATCATTGTTGTACTAGTTTTGTACCGCATTGTACTGTCGAGAATTTTCAAAAATTTGGAACCGTTTGCGAAAAAAATTGAGAAAACCAATTTTAAAGGTAGCTCCCTTTTTGAAAAAAATCATTTTTTTCCGATTGTACAGCACTGTAATAGTTGCACCGAGCATTGTACCGTTCAAAGAAAGGGTGTATCAGTAGTTTGCAAAAGAAATAAAAAAATGTAGTCTGTCCCAAGTCACTTGTTATTTCCTAATAAATGTTAGAAGAACATTGCTCGTCCTGCAGCTTCAGGTACGTTACAATGGGATTCAAAAGTTCTTCGATTGTCGCGTAGCACAGTTCCGCAATACAACAATAGTTGAAATTGTATGGAAAAAAATATGGATTATGCTGTTTCATAATTATTTAAACATCCAGTTCAGATTTCACGCGAAAACCCGAATTTTAGAAAACATTCATATTTTTGTTTATAACTTTTTCTAATTGTTTAAACAATTGATAAAACCTTTACGCTTTGGTAGATCTAATTGAAAGAAGTAACTTTTGTCTCGAAACTTTTTTTCTATCTCTTACAGTTTGCGAGTTATAACACGAAATCAAAAAATGGCCGAATATTCAGGGGTTAATTTCACCCCATTAGAGTGATTTTGGGCAGCAACAAAAAATTGCGTTGTAATCAGGAGGAAATCCCCTACATATCCACAAAGTTTCAGAATTTTTTGAATTTCCGGGTTCGGGATCTTCCCTTGTAAGTTCCAGTTCACATACCGAAATCTATATATATTAAATCAGTAGGTATATTATCGCCAGACCAGCCCTTTAAGACACGGACGCGTCCCAACTGCAACATTAGGCTACGGTTACAGTGGATGCGTTTTCATACGAATGATGTTCTGACGAGTACGTTTCAACTGTTTTATCGCATACGATGAAACCGTAGCCTAATGCGGTCGTGAATCCTTTGATTATCACGTACTTTGTACTATGAAAAGTAAGTAACTGAAAATATTGTGTAATGCAGGGCATCGCCACGATATTTGCGCTATGTGAAGCGCGGACAAGCGCAACGTATCGGGCTTTGTGGGATAAGCTATTGGAGCTTTGTCCTGGGTTGCGGGAAAGTGTCCGTCACACGATGAGTGACTTCGAACAGGCAACACTGCGAACCCTGCAGGAAACTTTTCCAAATGGACAAGTTCATGGCTGCTGGTTCCATTTTAAGCAGGTATTATGCATTCCAACAAAATATACATCATATTCAAGGAAAAAGTGTCAACGTGAAATGCCAAAGGAAAATTTGAAGTTCACTTTTCTTTGGCTATAAACAAACTTTATAACATAGATATTTTGTGCTGGAACATTTTTAGTATTTTATTACATACATAATATCTATTTCATGTTGGCACGCATATATATTAAGGACACTATATATGTTATACATGCTTTGTAGGCCGTGTTACGCAAGTGGCGCAGTTTGCGATTGACCGATGCTCCCCGCGAAGTACTAGCAATGACGATGAGTTTGCCATTGGCTCCGGCGGATCAGTTCGATGATGGCCTGGCCATTATAAACGACCTGGCCGATAATATAGCGGAGAGATATCCTGCCGTTTTGTCGTTCACATCTTACGTGCGACGGACCTGGATATCACGGGCTCCCTTAGTGAGCGTCCATACGTGCCCTCTTCGCACTAACAATTTTGTTGAGGCCTTCCATGGCGTAGCATGGAAGAAATTAGGCGGCACACATCCAAACATATGGATTTTTTTATGTAAGTATTATTAATTAACGATTAATCAGATTGAATGTGTCGTCAAATTTGTGGATAAGCTCGAATTTTAATTCTTTATAACCGTAGATAAGTTGCACGACCTCATAAAAGACAAGGAAATCAACTTTGCCCGACTTCAGCAAGGTATCGTTAGTCGAGAAGGTCGGAGGAACAAATATATTAGCCGGGATAAGGTAATTTTGAGGGCGCAAAACGCCTTAACTACCGGAAGGTGACTGAAATCTTTGTTATAAGACCGCGTATTGCTACTTCCAGTATTATCTTTAAATATAAATCTATCCTTTAAATATAAATCTATCTTCTCTATTAAATATAAACGAAGTGTGATTTTTCTTTTTGAATTTATAGATTATCACTGCGCGAATTTTTGCGAAGCTTCAACCGGTTCCAAGAGGAATATACATTCCAGGAACTGGCCAGAAATCGCGAAGGTGAATCATTCTTTAGTAATACAAGTATCACTTAATGTTACGAAATTTATCTATGTGTAATTTCAACATTCATATATGTTTCATTCGACGAAAATGATTCTGAGCATCAAACGGCCGACCTAGAAGATGCGTCAGATGATCACTCAGTTACGATATGTATATCACGGTATCCTTAAGTACAGCTAGTAATATACAAAAGATTAAACGCTGTCGATTCTTATTTAGAATATACATTTTCTATGCGTAAATATTCTACAGTTGCTTGTTTTTTTATTAAATATAATTCGAATTCGTTGACCATAGATTAAACATTTTAAACATGCACTTAAACGAATAAGTGATGTGTATGCACGGTGTTTCAGAAGTGATGGTACAGCCGAAAAGGGAGTTGTTCAAGAAAAGAGGCATTTTTGCGCCATCTTACAGAGCCGTCAAAAACTCGGCAATTAGTGGCTCGGACCGCTGACTCATGTGGAGCAGCGATCAGTATCCCTTCCCTCGATTCGCGACCGATGGAAGGGGAAGACTCTTCCTTCCAGGAAATCGACCGCGGTTTCCTGGATCGAGTTCTAGTTCGAAACACGTACCGTGATGATCTGTTTATCTTTTCGCTCTCTCACACCTTGCTTGCGCTTTATTCGAAACTGCTTCGAATCTCTACGCTTCGCGACTTTGCTTCGCCAGCTAATAATCGCTACGCTTGAGCTTAATACTAGTTTCTAAGTGTTGCTTGTTTGGTGTAATAACTAGTCAAATGTGTTGTGTAAAATAACTATTGTAGCCTCGGGATTTGGTAAGGAGTTTGGAAAATTTCTGGACAGACGAAATTTATTCGTATTAGGAGGGAGTACATGGTTGGTTGGAAGGAAGGGGCTACAAATTCCGTAAATCAGACATTGTGTCTCGCTGAATCTATACAATTTCAATTGTTATTATGGACGAGGTGCACATGGTACATGATTTTAATCTAATGAGGCGTCCAGGAGTTACTCTGTACTCTCCCATTCGATTGGCGTCCAGGTATTGTCACCGAACTCTCCATAACGAACAGGCGTCCAGGAATAATCTCCCGTACTCTCCTCTCTCAACGATAGGGTATTCAGGAAAGGGACTTTGTACTTTCGCGGTTCTAATCTACAGAGGCGTCCAGGAGTTACTCTGTACTCTCCTCGTTCGGTAGGCGTCCAGGTATGATCGCTGTACTCTCCATACCGAACAGGCGTCCAGGAATAATCTCCCGTACTCTCCTCTCTAATCTACTGAGGCGTCCAGGAGGTCCATCTGTACTCTCCCGTTCGATTGGCGTCCAGGTATTATCGCCGTACTCTCCATATCGAACGGGCGTCCAGGCATATTCTCCCGAACTCTCCTCTAGTTCTAAAGAGATGCTCTGTACTCTCTCGACCAGTAGGCGTCCAGGTATTATCGCCGTACTCTCCATACCGGTCGAGCGTCCAGGAACAGACTCTAGTTCCTCCAGCAGGCGTCCAGGTATTATCGCCGAACTCTCCTGCCGGAGTCCCTAAGCTGTTCGAGAGCGGCCGTGTGTGTACCTCGTCCTCTCTCTCGAAGCAGCGAAGAAGAATTTGCCTTTGCGGTCCTCTAATTTATACCCGATCGTTGCTATCCGCGGCCGCCGAAATCAACAACGCGTTGTCAAGCGCGGGCCTCGCGAGACGCGCTTCCGCGCCCGCACGTCTCTCCTCTCGGGCGGCCTACAAGCGTGTCCGCGAAACGTCTCGATGGTCAGCGTCTCTCATCCGCCTTTTCTGCATGCTACACTATTAATTTATTGTGTCTGACCTTGTACTATAGTCCAATTACCTATAACTGTAAATTAAATCTACCAATTCCAAACATATACGTTTTCGTGCTCTCATAATTGTTTCAAATAAACTCTGTGCTTCGCTAATTGTGTAAGAGCTTTCTTGCGCCGATCCGTTAATAAACTTTCTAACAGAGTGATTCTACATAAAACGATAACTCGATAATACAAAATATTTTTTTTAATCACGCTTCGTTTCTGAGAGAATTGATTTTGAATTTCGACTCGGTTCGTGGTACTAGTAGAGTACGCGGGGGTACAAAGAACACTCGTTATCTGAACCTTGTCTCCATCTACTACTAGTCCGACGCATTCCCCTTACTCCGCATTCCTCTCAGCCGTATTAAGGGGTTATTCCTAGTCAGGAGGCCGAAAAGAGACGAATGTTTGTGAATTTTTTTTTTGAAAAACTGAAGCATCTATTTTTACAGAACTTTTTGCGCTTAAAAGAGCAACATCTAAAGAAGATTTGGTAATTTTTTCGTAAAAAATATTTACGTTTATAATAAAATTACAATCGATATCCAAGAAGCCTTTTATAAAAAGTTGTTTTGCGGTGAGCACTGTAATTCGGAATCAGATTATCTAAAATAAAAAACAAAAAAGATTTCGTTAGTATATTAATGTATCTTTCGACTGACGGCGAGGGATTTTCGAAATATTAATTTAAAATAAAATGGCGGCTATTTGAAGTTTGAAGGACCTGATTTTCGCGCGAAAAACGGCCATTTTCGTTGATAAAATCGAAAATAAACATTAAAAAAAAATGCGAACGATAGTCGATAGATTTTTATATAAAAAATAATCCCACAAAGTATGAGAAACATTGGTGCAGTAGTTTTTGAGATATCGTGCTCACCGTTTTTAAAAAGGCTTCTTGGATGTCGTTGTATTTTTATGATAAACGTTAAATATTTTTCTACAAAAAAATTACCAAATGTTCTTTAAATGTTACTCTTTAAAGTGCAAAAAGTTCTGTCTAAATATATGCTTACACTTTTTCAAAAAAAAAAACTCGCAAACATTCGCTTCTTTTCGGCCTCCTGACTAGGTATAACCCCTTAACCCGTATTTCTGTGCAAGCACAAGACCCTAAAGTTCCAAGTTAATTTTCAAGGAAACAAAGCGTAATTTCAAAAAAATTTATTCCATGTTTTCAACTTATGTTTTTTACCACCTTCTCGGTTGTATCGCCAGTTCTGCGATACCCTGTATTTAGCTGGGATAAATAGAGCAAACGACGTGTATTTCTATTGCTCAGAATTTGAAAAAATGAAACTGAACATAATCTTAAGAATAAGTGTATGTGGAACGTATCCAGGTACTATTATCGGTGTTAGTACCCTTCTTGCTTTTTAAATTTTTGGGTAGGGGTGACCGGGGCTAGTTGATACAGGGGCAGGTTGATACAGACGAATTATGTCGACACCGCATATATGTAACTCCATTTGAGCGAGATATGTCAAGATTGTTAGTCAATTTTTTCTTGCGATCCAGCGTACGTGTGTCTACCTTGACGTTAACAATTGTTTTTTAACTGTTTTCGTTTATATAGAGACAAAGTAAATAGTTTTGATTCGATACATCCAAATTGATCGTCCAAATAACATAGTTTCATTCATTTTGTATGTATTTTCTTAAGTTTTCGCTTACTATATATTAAAGGGGAAGGGCTAAAGAATATTTTGGCATATTTGTTATTAAGTAACTAATTCAAACAAAAATGAAAAGATTGAAAACTGAAAAACGTATCAACTAGCTCTGGTCTCCCCTACTCAATACCTATATATGTTTCTATTGCTACATCGCAGCTGATATATTACCTCTTAAAAGGAACTATTTTGCACGTGGTTCAGTTTCTGATTTAGTAAAGAGCGGTACCGGTATAAGATATATTATAATAGCATTATAAAAAAACAAACGCGAATTCACACCGAGATGTACTATTTATTTTTCCTTATCAGACGGGAAAGAAAATTCGGGAACAAGAACTTTAGTAATCATATATCAGCTGCAGCGTATTACAGTGGACGCTCGATAATATGCCGCTGTTTAAAGTGCCGTTAGGAACGCCCCAGCTCACACGCATTACTCGCACGCGTGTGTGCACCTCCCTTTCTCTCACGCTCAGCGAGCCAATGAATGCTAACCCTTAATGGTGCCTCCACACTGGAGTTCGCAAGCAATTCGCAAGCAATACATATACGTGATTGTGTTTTTTCTTTTTCTCACATCAGTGTGACGCACCTTAAGAGTATTCTGGTAGGGGGCAGCCATCACGGAAAAGAAAACAGGAGAGTTATGGGGAGAGCGCGCGTTACATTGGCTCTCGTTAATATGCCGCTTCTGAGAAAACACCGCCTCTAGAGCCCCGACTGCGGCACATTATCGAGCGTCCACTGTACTTGAAAGACATACACGATATCACATTACCGGCAGCTGCACGATTAAAATTCGATCAGATCGACTGCTGTAAAAAAAATTCTCAGTTTACCGTGCGTTGATGAGCAAATGGCTAACCGCTAAGCAAAGGAATGCTTCTATCCGATGCATCAATCAAATAGAAAAGAGTACTTCAAAACCTCTGTGCCGCCACGTTAGCCTTCTTCTCATCAACGCGCAGTAGATATGTAGGCATTGTCATTTTATGTATTTCATGCATACTATAAGTTTTTCTCTATTCCGGCATTCTATGTGCAGAAGTAACTCCTGAACCGGCAGATAGAGTCTCTGATCCGGCAGTTAGAGTCCCTGATCCGGCAGTTAGAGTCCCTGATCCGGCAGTTAGAGTCTCTGAACCGGCAGAGGATGTGTCTGTGCAGGCACGCTCCACTCTAAGCGACCAAGAGCAGCAAACTGCACAGCCACTGCGACGAGGTCGTCGCAGGTGTCGCGGTCGTGCGCGGTCTTCTCCAAATGCGGAAGACCAATCGACAGCCCGTGCGGTACAGCCCGCAGGACCAGAGCGCCGACAGAATCTCAACAGTCGAGGTTGGTATGAAAGTGTTTCATACAGACAATTAGCAGCAATCGATTCCGGCTTATTTGAGATGTACATATTGATAAACACAAATTGGATTGCGTAAAATTGTTTATGCAAATTTCAAATGATTCAAACGAATACTAAAACTACTCGCGCAACGTAATAATACCAGCGCTTACTCCACTCACGTTACGGATATTGTAAAGTATCACATGTCTTTGATTGATTCTTATTAAATTTTAAACTTACCACAATTAGGTGATGCGTCCGAAGGAAGGACTACAGTCCTTCGCGGCAGTGGCGATAGCGACGGCGGTGTTGCTGCCGATCATCGGACCAGCGCTGATCCAATGCCCAGCACCTCGACTGGCGTTATGGAAAGTATGTAATTGATAATTGCAATTATCGTTGATTGTATTGCATCTTATTCCTGATGCAGTTGAAACTACATAAAACACGCACAGAATCTCACTTGTCTACCTGAATAAGAATGATAATTATAGCATTTTACAGACTACGAACCTGAGGAGAATTTGAATAATTACATTTTATCATTAATATAAACGCGTGCGTCGTAAAATTTAATTGGCGTATTTCCCACCAAAATTGTTTAACATACATGTCTTGTTACACCTCCTAACTGTAATATTAGTGGAAATGAGAATACGTTGTAAAAAATGAGCTCCCTGCGCCCATCGCGTCATCTCTCTCACAAGCTGCCGATAACTTTAGAAAACTTGTTTTGTTCATATTTTTATACTGTACTTTTACAGACAAATTACTTCGAAGGCGTACCTTTCGCTTTATATTTACTAGCTTCCCTAATTGCTTCCATTTCAATTCAAATTTAATACTTACCATTTGTTTCGCAGATGACGGCAACCGATCACAAGGCGGGGGTGTGTGCTGTGTCTGCCTGTGTCTACGGGCGACATACGTTTTTGTACCATGCGGGCATTTATGTTTATGTGCAGAATGCCTGCCAAAATTGAAGCGCAAAACGTGCCCCGTTTGCCGTGCGCGCTACAACATGGTTGTCAAGACAATCTCAACTTAATTTGAGGTATGCCATTTACAATACTTTCTCACGCGTATGTCCAAAACTGAATAGTTACGATAATATGGTATAACATCGTTGCAGGAAAAATTTTCAAAACAAATGGGGCTTTGAATTCTAGTGGAATAGGCCTAATGGGGACACCACTTAAAAAAAAAAACGCATCGACGATAGTACCTCTAGGGTGATGTGGAAATCTATTTTATTCAAGTGTAATACAGGCTGCCCGTTTCTTTTTGCCCATATAATTTCTATTTACACGTCCCAGAAGTCCTAGAACTTCCAGCGTCTTCCGTCACCGTGAGCAGGGTACGTTCATGATCACTCAGCCATCGCTTTAGGCTATTTATACATATAGCAACAATATTAATTAAACTGTTGCTTCAAAGCAAAAATGACGAATATTAGTTGATAAATGATTATTCCTTAAGGTGGATTATTCCATGGTATTGCGTGCGAAACCAATCAATGTAAAAATGCGACTAACCGATCTATGACCACCCTATGGCCACCAGGGTCAGGAACAGCACTAGACTATGCTTGCGAATCTATACCGGAAAGTTAAAACTGGTCACAAGCCCGTTGGAAGTCATAATTTATTAAATAAATGCTTTTAATTCATATTGCTCCGTAATTATCCATTAATTCCTTTGCTCCTTTTCCATGTTGTTGCATTCCGAATTGTTTATTACCAAACTGTGATCATCGTTTGTAACATTTAAATGAGTTTCGAATTTTGTGTGTATGCTGTTTTGCTGTCTGTCAATGTGTACGCGCGCCGAATTTTAAATATACTGTAGGCTTAATTGCATACGCGCCATCTTGTATACCACACTACTATACGAAACGTTGTTCAAATTGTAACTACAATTAATTAAAATATTTCACATGTTCCAAATTGTATGTGTCCTAAATCGCATGTGTTATAATTTGTATATGTCCTAAACAGAGTCGGCGAGAGGATGGATGGCGCATTTATGCAAGAAAATTTTTGGTAACCCCAAATTTTTGCACCTGTTTTCTATTTAATATGTTTTGACATTAAGAGGTACAATAAAAAGAGAATTACATTTACATTTGGTTTATACGGGAGTTGGATTCCTTTATTATTAAGTCTGCGATATAGTTTTCAGCGCCCCCTTCGGCTGGCGCCCTTATGTAACGCATTACTTGCATAATGGTTCCGCCGGACCTGGTCCTAAATCGCATGTGTCCTAAATTGTATGTGCACTATAAATCGCATGGGCGTAATCGGGGGGGGGGGGGGGGGGGGGTTTTGGCCCTTGCCCCCTGACTGGAAAAAAAATAAATTAAACGTTCGTCCAAAATTAAATTAGTTTATTGCAAAATAAAAATATATTCAATTGTGAAGTAATTCCGCATTACACAACCCCGTTTATATTGATTATTACATATGTACATAAATTCAAAATTCAGTGCACAAATGACCGAATTGGAAGCCGGAGGAGTCTTTTATTGACCCCCCCCCCCCCTCCGGAATGAGGTGGGGTTAGGGTTACGATTTCCCCCCGAATGAAATCCTAGCTATGTCCATGATAAATCGCATGTGTTTTAAATCGCATGTGTCCTAAATTGTATGTGTCCTAAATCGCATGTGTCCTAAATTGTATGTGCACTATAAATCGCATGTGTTCTAAATTGTATGTGTCCTAAATCGCATGTGTCCTAAATTTTATGTGCACTATATATCGCATGTGTCCTAAGTTGTATGTGTCCTAAATCGCATGTGTACTAAATTGTATGTGTCCTAAACCGCATGTGTCCTAAATTGTATGTGCACTATAAATCACATGTGTTCTAAAATGTATGTGCACTATTTTCTGTCTTCTATCTTGTGTCCTAAATTGTATGTGTCCTAAATCGCATGTGTTTTAAATCGCATGTGTCCTAAATTGTATGTGTCCTAAATCGCATGTGTCCTAAATTGTATGTGTCCTAAATTGTATGTGCACTATAAATTTCATGTGTTCTAAAATGTATGTGCACTACTTTCTGTGCACTATTCTGATGTGTCCTACATTGCATGTGTAGTTTTGTACTGTGTCGTTTTGATATGGAGCCTTCTTTGTCCTTATTATCTTACGAATCCATTGAATGCAAAAACATTAAAAACCGTACAGCACATCCAGAGATACAATAACAGGTTACAAATACACTTTAAAAGTTTACATTTCAAAATTCAGAAGATATTGTACATCAGAACATAATATAAATATATACATCAAATAGTAAAATATTATTTTATTATCCTTGCTTCTTATTGGCAAGGAACTTCTCCAGCGGGCGAAATGAACCAGTTTACGAATGCGTTGAAAATGTCCATAGCTCGTTTATTTAGTCTTGCATAACGACCGACAATGAAATATTTTGCGTATACATGCTATTGTCGTTGCTGCTATCCTAACAAAGCACCAAATTATGTAGTGTCCAATGCTCGAAAAGACATTCCAGTGCCCAAAAATCTAAAACTTTATTAAGGAAAAACCAATTATAAATACAAACGAATAATAACTTGACAATTGAATAATTACGAATGCAAATTCTAATATTACTTTTCAATATAGGATTTGGTTGTGACGTTAACATACCCGATACGCTTGGGTTTGGTAATATACTTGAGACTAGCTGTGTACTAGGGATGCCGATTTAAAATCGATCTTTCAAAGATCGATAATTTTTGTCACGATTTTCGATTTTTTAAATCGATTCTCAAGACACGGATCGATTCGAAGATCGTATCGCAACCAAAGAGATCGTGAATCCCTAGCGGCGTGTAGCGTAAACTCTAGAAATGCGAAATTTGAATCTGACCATACAAATGTAATAGGAAAGGGAAGCAAAAGTAATGTTAGCACAACTCCGAGGAGTTTGAAAACAGTTGGAGGTTCTTTTAATAGATATATTACAAGATTATAAATTAATCAATACATCCTTGGAAGCAGATGTTTGAACATTTGAACTCCACTTTTATCCCTTCTCCTAAATGTGTAAAGCCTGCGCAAAGGTGTTAAACACTTGATAAGTAAGAAATCGATATCCGAGAGGAAATGTAACGATGAATAGAAATTTATCTTATTAATAATTCTCCGATTGGCTCCTAGTATTTAATGACATTTTGTTAGGATTACAAAAAACTAAACTAAACGAACATAAAAACCTATATCTATAGTCATGTTCGCATTGTGACATAAAAAACCTTTGACTGCACCCATTTTGCAATGTAGGGTGTCCAAAACTACCCTCCATTTTTTTTTATTCTAATGAATCGATCTCGATGGGATCGATTTTTTAGTTCCGATATTTTTACGAATCGATTCTTTGCATAACGATCTGAATTGAATCGAAAAATCGATTCTATAGGAAAGATCGGCATCCCTACTGTGTACTACGCGCGTCCACCGATGACTAGGGTCGGTACAATGATCCAGTGACACGTGTTTTTAAGCTGCAGGAGAATCGTTCCTTTTTTCTTCCACCTGTTATTTTACACAATTTCCTTCGATGTATACTGACTTGCTTGTTCGTAGTACAAGCCCAGCGCGTAGCCACGCTACCGCGGAATATCGGCAGACTCGCACTCTGATTGCTTTGGGTTGTTTGTTAATATCTCGTTAACAAAATCTCGAAGAACATTTTCGCTAAGGAAAAAGTTGTTTCAAATCACCCCACGAGTCACCCCTCTCAAGGGACTCCGTCATTTTTGGGACACCCTGTATACACAATTAAATGAATTAATTTACACAATGATACATAAACAATGAATAAGTAGTTTTAATTTAAAAATTTTAAAATTACCTTAACGTTACTCTAAACACAGCTTATAATTTTTGGAAGCCACGTACTTAGTACGCAAATAGGTCTCGTTTTATACTGCGAGACAGTTTTCTTGCCACTCTACAGCCCCTTGTGGCGTGTTAAAATAACTTCGAAATTTATTTCGTACTTCGAATCCTTCTACATTTCCGAAGCCTCCTGCTCTACCCAACGGCAACATATTGCTCGTTGGCAACTGCGCTTCGGAATTTTGTTGTCTTTCACTATTATTCCGCATATACTCATCGCGCAACATATTATGCAGGCAGCACGATACTGTAATTATGGAATCTGTCGTCTCCGGCAATACCGCGATAGGTGAATAGAACACTCGAAAACACTGCGATAGCAGTCCGAAAGCATTCTCTGACACCCTTCGTGCTCTGCACAAACGATAATTAAATATTTTTTTTGTTTGATCTTCCGCAGCGACATTTTTTGGATATGGCTTCATCATGTGCTTTGTCAGCCGGAATGCTTCGTCACCCACAATGACGTGTGGCACCACTATGCGAGATCTTGGCAATGCCTTCGCAGTGGGAAAATTAAATGTTCCCGTCCGAATTTGTTTGCCCATCACAGATTTTTCTAGTATACCACTGTCCCCTTCTTTCCCGTAGGACCCGACGTCAATTACTATAAATCTATAGTCGGCATCCACTAATGCTAATAATACAAGCGAGAAGTAATTCTTATAATTAAAATATAACGATCCGCTATTTTTCGGACAAAATACTCTAACGTGCTTCCCGTCGAGTGCTCCAATACAATTTGGAAAATTCCATTTTTCAGAAAATTGCCGTGCAATTTTTCTAAAATCCAAAATACTGGGCTGTGGCATAAATATTCGGACTAATGTGCGGCATAGATGTTTTAGAGTATCTTTTACAATGATGCTGATATACCCTGGCGAAATCCGGAATGCATATGATAAAGATTGGAATGATTCCCCAGTAGCAAGGAACCTATAAAAAACATATCAGCTAATTATTTCGGCTGCTGATTGGAAAAAAGATGGAGAAATATACGTGATACATTCGTGAAAATGAAGCGAGGTAACAAATACGATATAGGCCGGTATTCATAGTCGCTACTTATTCTTAAGCAAATGCTTAAGCATTCGGCATCTTTTACTAGCTACTAGGTTAGTAGAGGATGACGCATACTTAAGCATTTGCTTAAGAATAAGTAGCGACTATGAATACCGGCCATAGGGTTGGCCCCAATGCCAAAAACAAAATGACCGTTGTTGGAGCAACAAATTTTTTTGGAGAATGTCTGTCGTTTTGGAGGGAGCAAGTATGCTTTTACACACATTATGAGTTCTAAAATGTAATCAATTTTAAAAATTTAATTTATATCTTTTATTATAATACCCACAGTAATATAGAAGAAAGCAAAGAGGTTTAACAGATTGGAAGCAGTACGGATAGCGACATTCGAGGAACATCGGTGGATATTACAGAAACTCCTACAAGGTGTGAAGGTTTTATAGAAACACAATCAGAGATCATAACTTCTTATTCAGGGGAAAGATGACCCGGCAGTACCTCCAGTTCGGTGTAAAAAATGCACAGAAATGATTTCAGAACTGTACTGAGTATTTTTAAAAAAAGAGCTGTCGAAAGCGAAACACTACAATGGGCAGTATCGGCAAATCAATGGAAGAAGACTACGACTGTACTTCAATATTTTTAAAAGTATGGCGATGACGGTTAAAAAATATTCGACCGCACTTAATTGCGGAAGAAGCAAATGCATCTGTGCTTAAATTGATTAATGATCTGTGTCTAATATGTCCCCGAAGCCCCACCAAGTGTGGAGTATGCAAAGAGCGAAGCGAATGCGTACAACGTATGTATGTGAAAATCAGTAGTCGGCGCGTGATTATTAAGAGAACAGTCAAAATATACAACAGCTATAATAAAATTATGTTGGGAAAAAATAAATTATATTTTTAAGAAATTAACTTGCCTTAATGTGAGGAGCACCTTTTCCTGTGGGGAGATGGGAGACGGCACTCTCCCACACGATTGTTTTTTTAAATCCGCCCCCACAAGATTTAACACAAAATCGACCTGATCTTTATTTAATCTAAAGAATTGTCTAAACGTTTCGATATCTCCCAAAAGATGGTTGGCTATTAGCATGCTTGAATAGCCCTCGGTGGAGCGATTTTTATACAAGGCCTTCACTTCCTTCTGCTTCCTTTTCGTCCCTTCAAAGTGGGCAACCAGAAGTGCGTCGTCATCTTCTTCTTCTTGGAGTAAAACGGCAAGCAATTTCCGATTCATTGTTCAACACTTCGCACAACTACGATGCTGTTCTTTCACGATGTTTGCACCTCGAAGTCACAGTAACGAGTGCTGTTCCAGCAAACTGTGGGAGATGTCCTAACCCAAAGGTAAAATGTCTGCATTTATGACATCCTCTAGGTATAAGCAGAACTGCCAGGAAACTTTCGGCCGGACAAGATGTTTAGTGGAGGGGGAACACCTACAGGAGTGGTGGTAATGTGTGCGTCACGAGCAGTGATGCCAGAACCGTGGGTTTTCGCCGATGGATTCTACCACCACTCCACGACCAAGCTTACTCCCTCCTAACGCCTGCACCTACACCGCACCACACAAGCATACTCATCCCTCTATCCGTGTGCCTGACACGCAGCTCCGGCGTAGTGTGCACGAGGTGGGGGAAATTCTCGAGGGAACCCGTCCCGAATCTGGCATCACTGATCGCATGTATCGTACGACGGGGGCGAAGAAGAAGAAGAAGAAGAAGAAGAAGATGAGGAGGAGGAGGAGGAGGAGGGGGAGGAGGAGGGGGGAGGAAGTTCTGCTAGCACATTTTGAAAGAAGAAAAACAAAGGAAATGAAAACCATGTAAAAAAATCGAATCACCGAGGGCTATTTTGATATATTAATAAGAAATCACTTATTGGATAACGACGAAACGTACAGACCATTATTTAGGTTAAGGAAAGAACAGGTTCATATCGTTTTAAAATTTGTTGGAAAGAATTTAAAAAAAACAGACGTGTAGGAGAGTGCAGTATTAAATTTCAGCAGAAGAAACGTTGCCCCTGACATTACACATGTTGATTTTCCAGACATATTTTATTTTTACATAAAATTATTTTATTTAAAACATCAAATCGTACTATTACAAGCACAGGTGTCTTGTGTTAATATTAATTCGTAGTCGTTCATTATTTTGAACACAGCACTCTTTGCTTGCGCAAGTACATGCGGCGGAAATCTCTTAGCGGTAGCCCCCATAGACTTAAAAAACAGCATTGTGGCATCATTCTCATCTTCCTTTGATACATTAATACTTTTTAATAATGTTTCTCGTTCGCGAGCTCTTTCTCTCCACACACTGACCACGCCGCTGGAATCATGTCGCTTCCTTTTTGGCACCGAATTTGCTTCGTTCCCGCAAGGCCGTTTTCTTGATGGAGCGATATTGGCCTCCTCTAGCGATGATTCGTCTTCATCAGGAACATCTTCCCCGCTGGGGTCGCTGGGACCGCTGGGACCGCTGGGGCCGCTGGGGCCGCTGGGGCCGCTGACCGGCGGTTCCGAAGCATTATTCTCTGCAACGTCTTCGCGTATTGCGTCGAGATTACTGTGGGTACTATAATAGAATAAATAGAATAAATTGAATAAACAGAATAAATAATAGATGAATGAAATAAATTTTTGAAATTTATTGTATTTTAGAATTCATTGTGTGTGTAGAAAATACTTGCCTCCTCTCAAAAGACACACTGTCCAGAAATGATAATGATTTCATCAACGGCCATTGGTTTTTTGATTTTGCTGCCGATCCCGTACCATATTTGTTATTCCTCTTCTTTTTCATGTACGTGTCCCTTATATTTTTCCACCTAGCTTTACAATCTGTATCTGCAATAATTAGATAATATATTTTTTTGCATGTTCATTAACCCTCGGAAGACGAATGATAGATATGGTCGCGTGAGACGAATGCAGGGTCAATTTGACCCATAGTAACATTTCTTTGGTTTCACGAAAAAATTGAATATAAAATAAATTAAATAATTAAAAATTCTCAAATTAACTAAAAGGGTCTAGCAGGGTAAGTATGGGCAAACGGCCCCCACGCCGATTCCTGGAGTTGTTATTTTTTAAACAATGCTCCTGGCCTGAAACACCATTGTGTAAAGTTTTAGATCGCTACCCCCCCCCCCCCCCCGTTTAAGGGTAATACGGGGGTGAACGCCCTTA
This sequence comes from Andrena minutula, assembly GCA_929113495.1. NCBI lineage: Eukaryota > Metazoa > Arthropoda > Insecta > Hymenoptera > Andrenidae > Andrena > Andrena minutula. Next base: position 43,966,197 of record OV815993.1, on the reverse strand, counting down.
ACGTTATTATTTTTTATCTCGGTTACTACTTAAAATATTTGAATGAGAAAAATATGAAAAAATAGCTACATCCTAACTGTACTTCGTGTATTTTTCTCGAAATTGTTAATTAATTATTAAGGGTCGAAAAAAAAAAATTAATTTTTTGAGGGTGATTTTTCGAAACAACCCTTTGAGTGACAACCTCCAAAAAAATAAAAAATAATGCTCTATTATCGTGGTATTATATAAAAAATCCTGAAGATGATCGAGTTGGTGGAACATAGTTAAATAATTTAAAGAAGGTCAATATATTATAAATATGCAGGGTTTTGTGACGAGAAAAAGTATTTAAATGCGAATGGAAGAAACGATTGCGGTTCGTTTGGGACATCGAAGTGTGAAGGTGAAGGTAACTGCGAAACAACGTGCATGCGTTAAATACGAATATTTCCCAGATATTAATAGGGTCTAGCAGGTAAGTATGGGCAAAGGGCCCCGACGCCGATTCTTGGAGTTGCTATTTTTTAAACAATGCTCCTAGCCTGAAACACCATTATGTAAAGTGTTAGATCGCTACCCCCCGTTTAATACGGTAATACGGGGGTAAAAGCCCTTATAGTTATTATTTTTTTTTCTCGGTTACTACTTAAGATATTTAAATGAAAGAAAAGCGACAATATTTTTCCGGATTGGAAATGAATTATTACGGGTAGAAAAATATAATTTATATTTGAGGGTGGTTTTTGCAAACAACCCTATGAATGACAACCCCTTGTCCTGATAATCGCTTATTTGTTTGCACATATCGAAGGGATAATCCGTACTTAGCCAGGCGTATTTTACTGTCTTCCTGATTATATAAACGCTGATAACTTATAATCTATTAAAGAAAAATTACAAATAATGCACTTATCACTACTGCTTTCAGGCATTTTTCTAAATAATACTGGTGCTAAAGAAGAGAAAATCATGAATGTTACGATAAAAATTGTTTGAGTGCTTTATTTAGCACCAGTATTATTTAGAACAATGCCTGAAAGCAATAGTGATAAATGCATTATTTGTAATTTTTTTTTATTAGATTATAAGTTATCAGCGTTTATATAATCAGAAAGACAGTAAAATTCGCCTGGCTAAGTACGGATTATCCCTTCGATATGTGCAAACAACTAAGCGATTATCACGACAAGGGGTTGTCATTCATAGGGTTGTTTGCAAAAGCTTCCCCCCAAATATAAATTATATTTTTCTACCCGTAATAATTAATTTCCAATCAGGAAAAATATTGTCGCTTTTGTTTTATTTAAATATCTTAAGAAGTAACCGAGAAAAAAAATAATAACTATAAGGGCTTTTACCCCCGTATTACCGTATTAAACGGGGGGTAGCGATCTAACACTTTACATAATGGTGTTTCAGGCTAGGAGCATTGTTTAAAAAATAGCAACTCCAAGAATCGGCGTTGGGGCCCTTTGCCCATACTTACCTGCTAGACCCTATTAATATCTGGGAAATATTCGTATTTAACGCATGCACGTTGTTTCGCAGTTACCTTCACCTTCACACTTCGATGTCCCAAACGAACCGCAATCGTTTCTTCCATTCGCATTTAAATACTTTTTCTCGTCACAAAACCCTGCATATTTATAATATATTGACCTTCTTTAAATTATTTAACTATGTTCCACCAACTCGATCATCTTCAGGATTTTTTATATAATACCACGATAATAGAGCATTATTTTTTATTTTTTTGGAGCTTGTCACTCAAAGGGTTGTTTCGAAAAATCACCCTCAAAAAATTAATTTTTTTTTTTCGACCCTTAATAATTGATTAACAATTTCGAGAAAAATACACGAACTACAGTTAGTATGTAGCTATTTTTTCATATTTTTCTCATTCAAATATTTTAAGTAGTAACCGAGATAAAAAATAATAACGTTAAGGGCGTTCACCCCCGTATTACCCTTAAACGGGGGGGGGGGGGGGTAGCGATCTAAAACTTTACACAATGGTGTTTCAGGCCAGGAGCATTGTTTAAAAAATAACAACTCCAGGAATCGGCGTGGGGGCCGTTTGCCCATACTTACCCTGCTAGACCCTTTATTAATAAAGAAATACATAAAAAAATTATTTATGTACATTTGCTACATGCAATAGGTGTATTTCCTGTATGATTTTTACAAATAATATTACTGCAATTTATGCATTTTATACTATATTTTGCCATTGCCAACACAAATATAACATCATGATAGACTTTGTCAGAATTGGGTCAAAATGACCCTGCATTCGTTGTACGAGGGTTAACACGTTCCCTGCCGCGTGGGGCGTATACGCCCCACGCTGAACTTTCCGTTCAAGCCATTTGGTATTATCATTGTAAAATGAAGAATTTTTTAAAAATTCATTATGGAGTCAATTATGGACATCATAACATCATCTTCAAAAAACGGTCTGGCAGGGAACGTGTTAATGCTGCAGCAACATTCAGATCGTTGTCATTTGCATTCAGAATAATATACGGATAAATAAGTAGTGTTTCTGTTTTTTTGACATTTTTCATTTTTCGAGAAAATAAATACCTGGTACTCCGTATTTCTAGAAAAATCACGAGAAATTTGTAAATAACAGTGAGGACGACGCAGGCGGGGTCGCGCGCAGTCAGCGGACTATCATTTTTCTTCCCCTGAAGAAATTACTCCAAAGACATAACGAACTTGACCATCGTATTACTTAAAATAATAATCGAAGAAAAAATTCGCCTGCGCTGATATTTCCCCCATCGAACCATGCAATTGCATATACAGGGTGATTCTGTCAGTCCGCCAGATCAAACAGATGCCGCCTGGTCAACCGTGATGAGGTCACCCCCCCCCCCCCCGTGGCGCCTCTCCTAATTCATGGACTTCGACCCTCGAAGGTGTTGGAGTACCTATTAAGAAGTGCGAAATGTCCCGCTTCTGCATTTCACATTAGATTTTTGCGAAAACGACGTCAATTGATTCCTTATGTTTCGCCGATGAAACTAACACCAACGGCGCAATTCGGAGCATAATGAAGGAAATTAGATGAAAACTTAATTTATATAATATCTCGCTAGCTTCGTTAAAAATAGTCCGATTCGCATGTTTGGTATAATTTTCATCGTCAAAACCTAAGGAATCCATCTGTGTCACTTCGATATCGATATGGTAAACAATAAGCAATTAAGGGGTTAGGCCACCTTGAACGGAGCAAAATTGCAGTCATTTTCGGCATTTTTTTTTAGGAAGATATTGAAATAAACAAGAAGTTTAATATGAAGTCTGTTATTATACAACTCTCGCCAGAAAAAATCGTATTTTTTATTATTACAAAATGGCGGCGGTAGAGCCGTGATATGCAAGATTCTGAGGCGCGACGTTTTAAACGGTGTTCAATCTCACGGCTATACCGTTTGACTTAAAACAAAAAACCAAAAAGATTTATTTTCTGCATGCCTAAAACTATGGAAGTACGTAGCCGTTTTGCGATATCTTTAACATATTCTTTGCAATTGACACTTTTATAAAAAAATTAAATGCACTTTTTCTTCCCATGTTCACCATTTCGTGACAAATTAATATTTCTGAATTTTCCTACGTACTTTCATAGCTTTAGGCATGCAGAACACCGTTTAAAACGTCGCGCCTCAGGATCTTGCATATCACGGCTCTACCGCCGCCATTTTGTAATAATAAAAAATACGATTTTTTCTGGCGAGAGTTGTATAATAACAGACTTCATATTAAACTTCTTGTTTATTTCAATATCTTCCTAAAAAAAATGCCGAAAATGACTGCAATTTTGCTCCGTTCAAGGTGGCCTAACCCCTTAATTGCTTATTGTTTACCATATCGATATCGAAGTAATACAGATGGATTCTTTAGGTTTTGACGATGAAAATTATACCAAACATGCGAATCGGAATATTTTTAACGAAGCCAGCGAGATATTATATAAATTAAGTTTTCATCTAATTTCCTTCATTATGCTCCGAATTGCGTCGTTGGTGTTAGTTTCATCGGCGAAACATAAGGAATCAATTGACGTCGTTTTCGCAAAAAATCTAATGTGAAATGCAGAAGCGGGACATTTCGCACTTCTTAATAGGTACTCCAACACCTTCGAGGGTCGAAGTCCATGAATTAGGAGAGGCGCCACGGGGGGGGGGGGGGGGTGACCTCGTCACGGTTGACCAGGCGGCATTTGAATTAAACAAGATGATGGTTGTTCTGTCTGTGCTAATTACTGTATTGATATTCTTTGTCTTAATGGGCTTATCCCGTAAATAAATATTGTTATTACTATTATTATTATTAAATTATTATTATTATTATTATCTCTATGATCAGGCGCACAGAGAAAATCACCCTGTTCACATTTTTTTATCTCTAATGCGTCGGGAATATCCAGCTGTTTATTGTTCCCGCCGACATTCGCATATCCGTAATTTCAATTTGATCTTGTTGCAAGTGGATCTTTAAATAATCACATATCAATCTCTTAAATAAGCACATCCCATGTAATAATGATATTTTATTTAAATGAATAAAGAAGGACAATAAACGTACAAGTAGTCAGAAATTGATATTTTTAACGTAAACTAATATTTCCGATTTGAAAAAAAAAATTGTAAAACACTTAGTGATGAAATGGAATTTTCCAAACTGCATTGGAGGGATTGATGGGAAGCATGTTCGACTATTGTATCCACAAAATAGTGAATCACTATACTTTAATTACCAAAAAATTACTTTTCAATGGCAGTATTTGCCCTAGTTTATGGTTGCTACAAATAAATATAATTAAACAATACTTTACCTGTTCTGTTCACTTTAGTGGGTACTGCTTGCCAGACATTTATCTTCACCCCTTGATTTTTATAGTCCTTGTGGATGGAATCGTACAGAACAGGATAACCTGCTACTGTCTGCACTAACGTATCATCCTCCTGCGCCGTGAACACTTCGATGGCCATTTCAGATGTATTGGTTGTGAGAAACACACTACTAGAACGTTGCTCCCGAGTTGGTCCCAATTCAGGGGGATTTCTGAACGCGAACTGGAGGCAGACTGTGAAAGAAACTACACGAGCACACGTCCGTACGCCAAGACCGTCGCGAGCGAGCTCTTTCCGTATTGATGAACTATCGGTGTAAGTCACAGTTTAAGTACTATTTCCTTCAGGGTGTACACCCCATTGAAGGCGGAGCTTTGTGCGACACTCCAAATATTATTGGACGCGAAGAATCCCACCTTTGCAAATCGTGGGCGTATAGGTGGGAAAATACAGGTACACAAATAAAGGCGATTTTCTGTGTTTTCCCCGGGCGTGATTCCCATGATGTACCCATCTGCGTCAGGTCCTAAAATGGATTGCTGGGGGGCCACGGTTTATTGCCGCTTTATGACACAAGACATTTCATGTCCAAGACGCTGTAAAGTAATTAGAAAACATTTGCCAAATAACTTGTAGAACTGCAGGACAGTTTTTAGGTTTAATCCTTAAATGCTACAAGGTAATCCCTCTAAGTTCGGCAGACAATAAACCATGCCCCGCTGCACTATAAATAAATTATAATGATGTCCCGAGCGCTGACCGTGGCGAAAATAAATCTTGTAGTCCGCACGATGACCAAAAGAAGATGTTCTTATGTTAGATCGAAGAATGTTTCCCTGACAAGGGTGTAGGAAACGAAATTACTCTGAAGACACAGGAAGAAAAGGGGTAGTCCTCTGACAGCGCGTGTCCCCGCCTGCGTCGGCTTCCCTTCAAATTCAAGATGGATCCCTTATCGCTAGAGTCTATACACCCGCTCGAATATCAAAACAGAAGGACGTGCGATGATTCAGTGCAAAAAGTGGTGGAACCTGCAAGGAATGCCACTCCGATTGGTCCCAGGGGGGCCAAGCTTCCCTCTTACGGAAGGTGAAGCAGAGTTTGTGGCGCCTCCTACCGATAAGGCGCTAACTAAACTGTGAATGTGTGAATTGGTGTGAATCGGGACGTATGTGTATGTGTATACGTGTAATGCACCGCTTACTTTAAAACCTGTTCACGGATCGTCGCGCCAGCGACACGTATGCAGCAGATAGAAGGATAAACATTGAAATTGAATATTTCTTCTTTTCATAGGAAAATAAAATGTATTCAATTTCTTTGTATATCCTTCTATCTGCTGCATACGCGTCACTGACGCGACGAACCATGGTCAGACGGCCTTAGAAAAGGTAAACCAGGGAAAGTGAGGACGCCATTTGAAGGATTTCTGGTCATTCCAAAATTTAATCTTTTAAATTTTATTTTAGAAATGACAGGGGTCCTTTGAATCACGTCCGTACTTTCTCCGATTTACCTTCTGAAAATATAAATATAATTAAAAGTATAATTAAATACATAAATACATGTTAAATAATATACAAATTCTTTATTAATTTTAAATCATATTAGTCATTACAATTATTACAATAACAATGAACATATTAAATTCAACAATAATATTACAAAATTATTAATACAACTCATAAAATATTTCATTTTATTTCCGATATTGCTTCAATTCGTTGACATCAATAGAATCTGCAAAATAATTAAATTGTTTACAATTTTTTTTTTTCTTTGAGTTGTTTTTACGCGGGAAAACAGCGGGAATCTTCAAAAGACGCCTAGTAGGATCCGCACTACTAAACAGTGTCGGATTTGTACCGACTAAAACCGCTAACCCCATGCACATACCAACCACTCATTTCCACTCCTACATGCAATATAAACAATCAAACACTCATGCAATGTAAAATATATATAATAAAAACCGCAATACACACTCACGCAACAGTCCCACAACCAAACATATATATATAAGAAATATGTATACTTCTTAAACATTCGAATTCTACCGCGTTAGTCGAGTAGGTAAAGTAGAGCACTGAAAAATATGACTAAGCAGATTGGAGAGAGTTAGCACGCTTTGAGCAATACAAAAGGAATTTATTTGTAATCTGTGAGGGACAGGATTGTAACTAATAAACATTGAATGTTGTTTCTTATTTTTACAGGTTTGTAAACTATTTTATAAGTAAGGGGGGAATATTGTAAATAGTTGTATGATATAATAAACTTATTTTTACAGAGAAACGTTTCGGTTTGTGGTTATATTAATCTTGCCCCAGATTAATCAAAATTAAATCACATATTATAAAACAACATTCCCGTTTAAGAGAAGAAAAAAAAAACAATGGAAAAATTGAAATTTGAATTTAAAGCGAGAGGTAGTACAGATGGAAAGTCAAATATACTATGCATAACCTCAATTGAAACTCCAGATGGGAGGAGGTTTATTCTCCCTGATGAAATACAACCAACATCATTACATACAGTGATATAAAACCATGAAGTGTTTGCAAAGGTGAAAAAAAGTATAACCAAAAGAAATCAATTTAGAAAAATCTGGATAACACTAACTGAACAGGTTAGAAATGAATACCTAGATGAAGAGGAAAACTTACAATTTAAAGATTATTACTTAGAAGAATCAACAATAAATAGTGAAACAGCAAAGGAGTCTGCACAAACAACAACATTGGAAAGATTAATAGAAACATTAATTGAAACTAATAAAAAGTCAGAAAAATCTATTGAACAAATTGCAAAAGAGTTTACTATAAACAAGTTTAACAATAGAACACAAAATGCTAGTCAATGGTTGAATGAATTTGAAGAGGAATGCAACAGATTCGATGTAACAGAAGATAGAAAAAAAAATAAAACTACTGAAGCCTCTCCTAGACAAAACAGGTGTAGACTGGTATGAATGTGTCTTAATAAAACTGACTATTAACTCACAATGGTTGGACTGGAAAAAAAAATTTTGTGACACTTTTGCTAATAAAGGTTGGAGTCCCATCAGATATGCAATTAATTTTAAATATCAAACAGGATCATTAATAGAATATGCATTAAAAAAAGAAAAGTTAATGTTAGAAACAAGAAAAGATATTGATGTTGGCACACTGATTGATTTAATTACAGTAGGTCTACCCAACTATGTGAGTGATAAGATTGATAGAAATACCTTAGTTGAAACAGAAGATCTATATAATGAATTGGGTAAGTTAGAACACCTAACCTATAAAAAAACAGATATCCCAAAAAAATTAAATGAACAGGGACAAAAAGTGAAAACACCTTGTACATTATGTAAAGAAAAGATGAACAAAGTTCGGTTTCATCCAGTAGAAAGTTGTTGGTATAAAGACATACAAGAAAAAGATAAAAAAGAGAAAAAAGTAAACAATGCTTTAATAGACATAGAAACGGATGAACAAGATCCAAAAAACTAGTATACACACCATTGATTGAATTAAAAGTTATAATAAATAAAGAATTTGTTATAAATGGAGTATATGATACAGGATCAAATGTATCACTCATTAATGCAAAAACACTACAATTAAAAGTAAACAAATCTGATTATAATAAAGCAAAATTAAGAACAATCAATGGTGTGAATGACACTAAGCATTTAATAAAATTAAAAGTTAGGATTTTCAACATAGAAAAAGATGTTGATGTCTTTGTAATAGACAACGAGAATTTCAAATTTGATTTTCTCATTGGACTAGATCTAATAAAACAATTTCATTTATCTCAAGATGAAAATCTGTGTATAGCACAAAAAGGGAAAGAATCTAATATTGACAATAATGATTGCAAAAAAGATAACCCTAAAAAAGCAAATATAACAGATGAAGAAGAAAAAACAAAAAATGAAAATAAAGAAAGTACCCATGAAATAAATTTTAATGAATGCATTGATACCAGTAATTTTAAAGCAATTACAGATCACTTAAATGAGAAAAACAGAAAATCAATTAATAACCTAGTAAATAAATATAAACACATATTTGCTAAAGATAAATTTGATATTGGGACTGTACAAGAATATGAAGCTAGAATTGATCTGACAATAGACAAATATTGCAGCAAGCGACCATACAAGTGTACAATGGAAGATAAGAAAGAAATAGAGCAACAAATATCAGAACTGTTAAAGAGGAACTTGATAGAAGAGTCTTATAGCCCTTTTGCAGCGCCTGTGACACTCGCATTTAAGAAGGATGAAAATAAAAGGTCAAGACTGTGTATAGATTTTAGAGAGTTAAACAAAATAATAATACCACAGTCACAACCATTTCCAAGAATTAAGGATTTAATAACAAAAACTAGAAATTGCCAATTTTTTTCAAAATTAGATATTAATTCTGCCTTCTGGTCAATTCCATTAAGAATAGAAGACAGAAGTAAAACAGCTTTCGTGACACAGGAGGGTCATTATCAATGGACATGTTTACCTTTTGGAATGAAAACATCACCAGCAATATTCCAAAGAATTCTAAATAATATAATCAGAAAATATAAACTGGAAAATTTCACAGTAAACTTCATTGATGATATATTGATATTTTCAAAAACGTTGGAAGAACATTTAGATCATCTAGAAAGATTATTAGATGCTATAACAAGAGAAGGTTTCAAATTGAAATTATCAAAATGTCTTTTTGCAACAGACACAGTAGATTACTTAGGTCACATAATAGGTCATAATATAGTAAGACCTATGACAGATAATCTAAAATCAATAAGGGACTTCCCGACACCAACGACAAAAAAAAACATTCGCCAATTCTTAGGTAAAATTAATTTCTATCATGAGTATGTGCCGAGAATTGCAACTATTTTAGAACCACTACACAAATTACTTAGAAAAAACCAAAAATATATATGGTCACAAGAATGCCAAAAAATCTTTAATTATTTAAAAGATTATTTATGTAAAAAACCAATTTTAACTATTTATGATCCTAAATTACCAATTAAAATTTATACTGATGGAAGTATTGTAGGATTGGGAGCAGTGTTAAAACAACCTCAATCAGACGGTAACGAAAAACCAGTAGCATATTTTTCGAAAAAATTAACAAGTGCACAAAGTAAAAAGAAGGCAATATACTTAGAAGCATTAGCTATTAAAGAAGCTATAAAATTTTGGCAATACTGGTTAATCGGTAGATCTTTTGAAGTATATTCGGATCACAAACCTTTAAAAGACTTAAACTTAAAAGCTAGACCAGATGAAGAACTGGGTGACTTGACTTATTATATGTCTCAATTCGACTTTAAGGTGATATATAATCCTGGAAAATTCAATATAGAAGCGGATTGTTTAAGCAGGAACCCGGTACTGGAAGCGGATGAAAATGAAGATGATATTCTGAAAACAGTAAATATAATAAATCTAGAAAGTATCAAGAAAGACCAAGACAAAAATAAGGAATTAAAAATTCAAAAAGCGATGTGCAATGAATATAATTTATATTTACAGAAAGGTAAAATTATATTGTCAGAAGACTTAAGCAAGACACTAATAATAAAGGTACATAAAGAGTTCAATCACATTGGAGTAAGTCAAATGACCAACATGATAAAAAAATATTACACAGCTAAAAATCTTTTAGAAAACATCAAAGATACATGTAGAAAATGTGAGATTTGTATACAAAATAAATCAAGAGGCCAATATAAATATGGATTGTTATCACAATTGGGTCCAGCAAAAGAACCCTATGAAATAATGTCAATTGATACGATAGGAGGTTTCGGAGGCTCAAGAACGACAAAGAAATATATGCATCTGCTAGTAGACCATTTTACTAGATTTGCACAAATTATAACTTCAAAAACTCAATCAGCTAGTGATTTCATAAAATTGGTAAAAAAAGTAGCAGATAATGAACAAATAGGGAAAATCTTAGTCGACCAATACCCAGGAATAAATTCTTATGAATTTAAGGAATATTTAAAGAACAAAAATATCCAATTAATTTTCACAGCTGTGAATGCACCCTTTTCTAACGGCTTGAATGAACGGTTAAACCAAACCTTAATAAATAAAATAAGATGTAAAGTGAATGAAACCAAAGACAAAAAAGCTTGGACAACCATAGCGCAGGAATGTGTACAAAAGTACAATGAAACGATACACACAGTGACAAAATTTAGCCCGAAATATTTGATGGAGGGCACTATAACTACCCTTTTACCAAAAGAACTAACTACAGATCAACAACTAACAAATTTAAAAGAAGATAGAGTCAAGGCACTACAAAACAGCATAACATACCATGAGTATAATAAAAAAGTATATGATAGAAATAGAAAAGATCATGTTTTCCAAACTGGTGAAATGGTATATGTAGAAAATGGAAACCGTCTTAACAGGAAAAAATTAGATAAGTTAAGAATAGGACCATACAAGATATTAGAAAAGATCTCCGAAACAATGTTCAAAGTAAACACGGGATATAAAAAAGAAGAGTCTAACATCTTTCACTACTCAAAACTAACTCCGATGAAAGATGATACAGGACAAGTGGCTGAAGGCGTTTCTCTTTTCCGAGGGGGGGAGATATAAGAAGTATGTATACTTCTTAAACATTCGAATTCTACCGCGTTAGTCGAGTAGGTAAAGTAGAGCACTGAAAAATATGACTAAGCAGATTGGAGAGAGTTAGCACGCTTTGAGCAATACAAAAGGAATTTATTTGTAATCTGTGAGGGACAGGATTGTAACTAATAAACATTGAATGTTGTTTCTTATTTTTACAGGTTTGTAAACTATTTTATAAGTAAGGGGGGAATATTGTAAATAGTTGTATGATATAATAAACTTATTTTTACAGAGAAACGTTTCGGTTTGTGGTTATATTAATCTTGCCCCAGATTAATCAAAATTAAATCACATATTATATATACATAATAAAAACCGCAATACACACTCATGCAACAGTCCCACAGCCAAACATATATACATAATAAAAACCGCAATACACACTCATGCAACAGTCCCACAGCCAAACATATATACATAATAAAAACCGCAATACACACTCATGCAACAGTCCCACAGCCAAACATATATACATAATAGAAACCGCAATACACACTCATGCAACAGTCCCACAGCCAAACATATATATACATAATAAAAAACGCATTACACACTCATACTGCAATCGCATACATGCAAAAACACTTAAAAGTAGATTCGGATATATATTGGGTTGGCGAATATGTTCGAAGCGTTTTATGTTTTCTTTTATCCTAGAACGATTTGTTTTCTGTTTTGCAAAGTGTTTATATGCATTCGAAAGAGCTCTTTCTGCTCTACAAAACTGTGATAATCGTTGTTTTCAATAATTTAATTTTTTATTATTTTTCAAGCTTAAAAATGGAATTTCCAGGAGGCAAAAATCAACATTTTCGACATCTGCTTTTCTTCGCTTTCATCGAAGTCAAGCAGCTGCCGCAGTCGCTCGAGAGATTTGCGACGTGTACGGAGAAGGTGGTATAGGCAAGTCAACTGCGCGAAAATGTTGATTTTTGCCTCCTGAAAATTCCATTTCTAAGCTTGAAAAATAATAAAAAAAAAAATAAATTATTCAAAACAACGATTATCACAGTTTTGTAGAACAGAAAAAGCTCTTTCGAATGCATATAAACACTTTGCCAAACAGCAAACAAATCGTTCTAGGATAAAAGAAAACACAAAACGCTACGAACTTATTCACCAACTCAATAAAAGCACAATTAGGACCTATGTTTCCTATGTGATTTGCCATACGTCAAAGCACATAATGACAAACCAAACATTGGAATCATAGGTTCTTCGGAACAATTGATTAGCACATTAGTGGAAGAAATACATTTTTTTAATACATGATCGACATAGTTATCGGTCAAATACACTTTGAGATGCCCTAAAGGGCAATCGCTCAGGTTTACATCAACTGAGAGGCTTAAACATGTCTGAATTAAAAGTTTTAAATTGGAATGTTCCGCGAATTCATCAAAACAGTATTTTGTTAAAACATAAACCTCTCGCATAAATTGTCCTATTGCATCTTTTTGCGTTAAAAAAGCTTGGCAACACGTAGCACAAGCTTGAATAAATGGTTCCAAGTAATCTAAATTGACAGTAGTAGCATCATAATTTTGCAAAATTGACTCTACTGATTCTACAGCTACTACTGGTACTTCATTATTAAAACAGTTAGAATTTGGATTGCGAGAGGAAAATTCGAAAATCTCTTTTACATTTAACAAATTTTCACTATAATCTGCCTCGCAGTTTTGTCTTCCCGAGTTGGAAAATAATGAATTTATAAGCAATGACTTGTAGTATCCGGTAAATACTGAACAAGTCGGATTTGTATTTCTTCCACCATGTTGTCGCACTAGCGAGAAAAAATTTTCCAAAGGATCTTGGTTAAAATCTCTGGTTTTGAATCCTGCAAACCCAAGATCCAGCAAATACGATTTAAGAATTTTGAACCCTTTCAGGGTATGTATCCAATTCTGCAACACCGCAGGATGCTCTTTATCTCCCGCTTTGCGTTTGATAAATCGCATACTTTGGAATAAGTTTATACACTTATTCCAAATATCTGTGGCGTTGCTTTCGTTATCTAAAATGGCCCTACTATTGATAGTGTCGAAAAGTGAATTTAAATTTAGAAATAAAATCGCCGTATCAATTCCCGAAGCTGACATCTTTCTGGATTTACAAGCACTTTCCGCCTCAGTAGTGCTCATAAGTTCCATAAGAGATGCTACTTTACGCGAGAAGACTTGTGTACAATATTTGACACGCATCTTCTTAATTTTACTTGGAACGACATGCTGTTCCGTAATATTAGTTAAAGTTCTAAAATCACCTCTACACCGATCAATGTGATAAGTATCTTCCAAGTGGGACCATTTTGCCGTTCTTTCTATACCGTCCAGAGTATAACGAAGATCCTTCGTTAACAAATTATTTCTTATACATTTTAGTAAATGAGGCGGATCAAACAGTGGTACTATCTTTTGGTCATGTACCATGATGAGCCCCTCTTCAGCCGACTCGCAATTTCTTTTCGTGTCGAAAAGTAATTGCTTAATCGCGCGTACATTTGTTGACCCTTGATCACAAACCGAAGCAACAACTTTTAAGCGTATAAAAGTGCATTCCTCTACTATGGCCTTAAATGTACGCGCTATCGACTCCCATGAAGCGGTGCCCCTACAAAAGGAGTACGACACTGTTTGCTTCCACGGTTTATCTCCAAATATCCCTCTTAACATAAAGACCTGAACATGGTCTGCAATGTCTCTATTACGCGAAAACCCGAAATCTACTAGTCCCTCTACAACAGGCCTGGGATTTAAGTGAACGCGGCGGCCGATTTTCAGAGTCAACGCCTCTTTTCCCCCACGGCACGTCTTGGCCCCCGCGGCGGCCAAGGAGCTTCGAGCGCTTCAGGCCCGTACCATATGAACCGCGCGTAGCTCATATCAACCGAGCTACGCGCGGTTCATATGGTACGAGCCTGAAGCGCTCGAAGCTCCTAGGCCGCCGCGGGGACCAAGACGTGCCGTGGGGGAAAAGAGGCGTTGACTCTGAAAATCGGCCGCCGCGTTCACTTAAATCCCAGGCCTGCTCTACAATATCGGATTTGACATTATAATGAAGCCCGGGACTAAGCTTCATTTCGTCAAATAACAAAATGCAATATCTATACCGCGGATCCTCGAAATTGTCGAGTATATTTTCAATGCTGTGGAAGACAGACTTACTAATACCGGGAGATACAATGATTTTAGTGACCATTTTTCTTAAGGTCTCTGCACTAGGTAAGAGGAAAATATTTGAAAGGTATCGATAAACCTTTGGACTTTGCTTCTGCAATGAAAGCGCAAAAATTTTATCATCTAAAGTGTAATTTCTACTGAACTTAGGTCGTCCCATGTTACGGACTTGTAATGCAAAAAAATCTCGCACAGTTAATGGCAGACTTTCAATGCGTTCCGCAAAGCCACGTTTTAACAACATTTCGGCATGTTGCAAACGTTCCTTACATTCTACATGGCGGTTACGCATTTGTCTCCTTGTTTTCATCAAGGAGACAATTACGTTGTACTGCCGCACCTCGTCTGGAGAAAGGCTGGACGTCCTAGTCGTTCTGAACAATTTCAGCACAGATGCTAAATAGTGCAAAGTAAAACAATTTATGCATGCAAAATAAAACTGAATTTCCAGCACCCAAAAAACTGTATAAAATTTAAGGTGGTTTTATCAACACCCCATGCTCCGGATTATAATAAAAAACAAGCTGTTAGCCCATGCTCAGCATAAAGAATATATATTAAAAGGAGGAATTGGGGAATACTAATAAACAGTACAAATAACAGAAGTTTAAGGGGGTCGCACAGTGTAACGAGTATATAGGAAAAAGAATCAAAAATCAATTTTCAATTAAGATACAATTATTTACATGTAATTGATATGTTAATCATATTTATACACAAAAAAATTAATTTTTAATGTAAAATAATTCATTAAAATATATTTTTCAACATAATAAAAGTAAAACAAATAAAATATATATTTTTTCAATATATTTAAACACGCATTAATAACAAACATATGAAAAAATTATAAAAACAATCAAATTAATTTTTTAAATAATTCGTGTTTATAATAGATTTTAAATTATTCATTCCTATGATGCATATTCATCATTATCAGTTGAATCTGAAGGAATTCAAAGCTCGGTGTCTTTTAAAAAAAATATTTGAGCACAGATTTGTCAAGTTTTTTCGTTTTATTATGTGTATTTTTCTTATGTGGGAGCACTCGGGGGCAGATAAAATTTATACCAAATTAAAGAGCAAAAATAGAACTAATTGCAGGTAAAAAATGAAAGAACCGATATGTTTCGTTTTTTTTTAATTCTCTCCAGAATGTAGAAGATGCAACAAAAAGTAATAATTTGAGCCGCTGGTACGTATCCATATCTTTAAATACAAGAATTTTTAATTAATAAATCGAAAAAGGATACATTTTGCTTATTTTCAAGAAATAAGAAACAAATGAATTTATAAATGCAACAAAAATGCAATGGGTAAATATTTCCTACGCGCTGTCTGTGGCAGCTTGCGTTTGGTTATTCAACTTTGAATGTAATTACTAACCTTAAATCCGTTATTTATGTTAATAAATTATGACGTTCTAATATCGAAGGACTGTTTACTATCAATTCTATGCAACGAAATACAAAATTTCAAAACTCTAATTTTTTCTTTTTGAACACGTACCGCGACACTGTGGGTCGTCTTATGTGACGGCCGATTTTTCTTCGCTTTTTTGGGGAATTTTTTTTGACGAACCATGAAAACACAATACGTTGGAATTTTTACTACATATTTATTAACATTTGAACAGTTATTCAGAATGTTTTGAAGTTAAAATATGGAGTGGAATTGACTTTACACAGGTCAGTTGCGAAAAAAATGTTGGTCGACGGCTGACATGATTCCGGCTGTCCCGCTCATCTGAAATCAAAAAGTCAAACGGCACATTAATTTGTAGACTTGTGGCTATAGCCGGTACCAGAATGAAGTTAAAATATTGGAAATTTAGTGTTTGGCACAGTTTTGAAAATAAAGTTCCAATGACGAAGTAAAGATTCAGTGATGAGAATCGTAACTTTATTTTCAAAGCTATGCCAAACATTAAATTTTCAATATTTTGACTTCATTCTGGTACCAACTATAGCCACAAGTCTACAAATTAATGTGCCGTTTGATTTTTTGATTTCAGATAAGCAGGACAACCGGAATCATGTCAGCCGTCGACAATTTTTTTTTCGCAACTAACCTGTGTAAAGTCAATTCTACCCCATATTTTAACTTCAAACATTCTGAATAACTGCTTAAATGTTAATAAATATGTAGTAAAAATTCCAACGTATTGTGTTTTCATGGTTCGTCAAAAAAATTCTCCAAAAAAGCGAAGAAAAACCGGCCGTCACACAAGATGACCCCCTTAAGGGAGTTTTTAGACGAACTGGATTTTAGATAAAACAACCTTAAGAATAGTTTATAATATAAAACGTCACAGTACCTTTCCTTGTCCGCAATGATTTTCCAGAGGTACCAGCAACAGCATATCCAGTATCTGTAAAATGTATTCCAAATGATTAATTCGTTAACTCGAATCTGAAGGGAAGAACTAAAATCTTCGAGTTATAGAGGTTTTGACTTATCGAAGTTATGGGGTAAATTAATAATTTGCTGATCGAAATGGCATAAAGATAGAAAAATTCAATTTGTACTACTACACTACTATTCATTATTATTGAAAAATATCTTACCAGTATGGACCTCCATACGTTCAGCTGCTTGCTGAACCTCCAGGCGGCCAATCCCTCCACAGGGTCCATTATTATTATTATCTGTAACGAAAATTACAAATATTCATATTGTATAAACTAGTTAAATTCTAAGTTTAAATAAAAACAAACACACGCATTATAAATTTTATAATCTATATCTATACTGCAGCTCATGTTAGAAGTAACCCATTTCGCGCATGTAGAATGAGCTCTTCGACTGTCACGAGGTCTCTGTTCCCCCACTTTACCACCCAAGCTTCCCTCTCTCCATGCACCGTTCCATATACCGGGTAACCAAATAAAACGTGTAGTCTATTAAATTCGTGCTATATATATTAAGAATTTATTTATTAGTCATATTCTACTGAAATGGTTACGGTATTAATATTATGAAATATAACAACAAAGTATGACATATAAAAATAAATTTTATTATCAAAAACTTAACAAAACTTTGGACAGAGGAAATTTATAATTAATATTTACAATGATAAGAAGGCTTAATTTCCAAATATGAAGTACAAAGAAATAATCAATTAATTGGAAATATTTGCGGCGTGGGCTATCCGCCATCGTACCGTCGTCGACACTTTAAAAGAATTTAAAACGACGGAGATCGTGACATCACCGTCGAAGAAACGGGTAAAGCCCGATATAATGCAGAAGATGTCGGAAGAGAAAATTGGAGCAATAAGGAAGCATGTGCACGCCTTTTGGGAACGAAGAGAATTATCGACAGTTCCGAGAGTTTTGGCGGCGATCCGAAGAGATGAAAATTTACCTATTATGTCGCTAAGTACATTACAACGCCTCTTGAAGAAAATGAACTTCAAGTACGGACAGAGGCAACGCAATAGTGCCCTTATCGAGCGGGAAGATATAATTCGTTGGCGCCGAACGTTTATCACCAAAATTCGAGAGTGCAGAGCGGCGGGAAGGCCCATTTATTATTTGGACGAGACATGGATAAATGCGGGCGACACACGGCAGCGAGTGTGGATGGACAACACCATAGCTTCAGCATCGAACGCCAGAGAACGGGGCCTGACGATTGGCCCACCTACTCCGACTGCGAAAGGAAAGCGCCTCATCGTACTCCATATTGGATCGGAGGATGGTTTTGTGGAAAATGGCCTGCTTTGTTTTGAATCGAAGACCAAGAGCGGTGATTACCACGACGAGATGAATGCAGCACACTTTCTCGAGTGGTTTAAGCGCATTGTACCACATTTAAAACCAAACGCCGTTATTGTGATGGATAACGCGCCGTACCACTCTGCGAAACAGGAGCGCTGTCCCGTAACGAGCTGGAACAAACCGCAGATAAGAGAGTGGCTTACCAGCAAGGGAGTACAAATGCCAGATACAGCACTGAAGTGGCAGTTATTGGACGAAATTCGCAGAATCAAGCCCAAGTATGATACATATGTAATCGATGAATTCGCAAAGACAACGGGGAGAACTATTCTCCGACTACCGCTTCACCATTGCGACTTGAATCCAATTGAGCTCGCATGGGCGGTAGTAAAAGGCCACGTAAAAGCCAACAACAAGTCTTTCCACCTTGCTGATGTAAAGCGGCTACTAATACAAGAGGTGGAAAACCGAAATGTGTAACCAGGTAATCGACCATATGCAGGATAATGCGCAGCATCCTTCACCCGATGAAAGTGACCCAGACTACGAAGGTGGGCATCCGGATTCATGTTGAAAGTTTCTGAAAGAAGTACAGAAGTACATAAAAATATATACATAAGAAAGATAGATTGAAAGATTAGATTATTTCCATGAAATGCAGCTTACCGGACTACTGTGCAATTTCTCCCTTGATATATCAATCCGAATCCGATTCCATTTCTAAATTCGGTTCCGATTCTGGGTCGTCTTCATCGAAGGAAGAATCATCCGCGTTATCCTGCATATCGTCGATTACTTGGTCCAGGTCGTATAATTTATCCTCCACCTTCGTCGTGTGGCGGATAAAATTTACCCACATTTCGGGTGTTGCCTTTTCCACCCCTTGTATTAATAGCTGCTTTACATCAGCAAGGTGGAAAGTCTTGTTGTTGGCTTTTACGTGGCCTTTTACTACCGCCCACGCGAGCTCAATTGGATTCAAGTCGCAATAGTAACGCGGTAGTCGGAGAATAGTTCTCCCCGTTGTCTTTGCGAATTCATCGATTACATATGTATCATACTTGTGCTTGATCTGGCATTTGTACTCCCTTGCTGGTAAGCCACTCTCTTATCTGCGGTTTGTTCCAGCTCGTTACGGGACAGCGCTCCTGTTTCGCAGAGTGGTACGGCGCGTTATCCATCACAATAACGGCGTTTGGTTTTAAATGTGGTACAATGCGCTTAAACCACTCGAGAAAGTGTGCTGCATTCATCTCGTCGTGGTAATCACCGCTCTTGGTCTTCGATTCAAAACAAAGCAGGCCATTTTCCACAAAACCATCCTCCGATCCAATATGGAGTACGATGAGGCGCTTTCCTTTCGCAGTCGGAGTAGGTGGGCCAATCGTCAGGCCCCGTTCTCTGGCGTTCGATGCTGAAGCTATGGTGTTGTCCATCCACACTCGCTGCCGTGTGTCGCCCGCATTTATCCATGTCTCGTCCAAATAATAAATGGGCCTTCCCGCCGCTCTGAACTCTCGAATTTTGGTGATAAACGTTCGGCGCCAACGAATTATGTCTTCCCGCTCGATAAGGGCACTATTGCGTTGCCTCTGTCCGTACTTGAAGTTCATTTTCTTCAAGAGGCGTTGTAATGTACTTCGCGACATAATAGGTAAATTTTCATCTCTTCGGATCGCCGCCAAAACTCTTGGAACTGTCGGTAATTCTCTTCGTTCCCAAAAGGCGTGCACATGCTTCCTTACTGCTCCAATTTCCTCTTCCGACGTCTTCTGCATTATATCGGGCTTTACCCGTTTCTTCGACGGTGATGTCACGGTTCCCGTCGTTTTAAATTCTTTTAATGTTTCGACGACGGTACGATATCCCACGCCGCAAATATTTCCAACTAATTTGATTATTTCCTTGTACTTCATATTAGGAAATTCAGCCTTCTTATCATTGTAAATATTAATTATAAATTTCCTCTGTCCAGAGTGAACTATCTGTAAGAGAAACGTTTCCCATTAAATTAAAATATATATTTTCAGGCCTTTCAGGTTAATATTTATTCTTATATTTTATAGTTGCTTATAATACTTCAGTTGCTTATAATACTTCTGTTACTTATAATATTTCAGTTGCTTACCTTTCCTTTCTTATTTCTTTGCTCGGGCAAACCGTTTCCATCCATTTATTAATTTTTTATATACCCACATCTTGCAATTAACAGAATTATTGATGTTTACAATAAAAAAGTGACAATCAAATCCGACAAAAACTCGAAACACGCGGTATACACGAAAGTAGCGCCTCGCCAATGTTTTCGGCGCAGCACGGATGCGCAGCCGGAAGACCATTGGTGGTGGCATAGCCAATGAGCGCCAACATGCGCAGAACCGATCTAAACTCGTCGGTCGGCAAGTTACTTCTTACATGAGCTGCAGTATATACTATTATATAAAAGTGAAGTTGCATACTTTGAAATGCGGTTTCTCAGTAAATATGAACTGCAACCACAAGTGTGTTACATCACTTTGTTCGTCTTGACGAAAGGAAGGTTTTAACGTTATTTTTTTTAAATAATGATTTTTAAATAATCCCTGATAACCAGGTCTGCTGGCAGATCCGGCGCAGTTTATGTCCGCATTCAACTACGGATCTGCCGGCAGACACTGACAAGGCAGGATCTGCTGCGGATCTGCCGTTCATCTGCCGGCAGATTCGCAGCAGATCCTGCTGCCCGTCCGACACATCCAATAGCGCCATCTTTAAGGCAGGGTCTGCTGCGGATCTGCCGTCCATCTGCCGGCAGACCCTGCCTTGTCAGACCCTGCTGTCCATCTGCTGACAGACTGCAGGCAGGGTGGTTATCAGGGATATTATATAAAATTGAAGTTATGGTAGGCTATGGTAACTTCCCTACATATAATACTATAGGTTCGGTACCATAACCGAAACCAGGTATGGCAGTATATTACCATAATTCTGTGGACTGGTTCAAGTTACAGCCTTGAAAAAGTTCACTATCGAGGCCAAGATTATTACAGGCATTACTGAAGGCGAAACAGTATTTATTCCAAGAATTCCTCTAATGCCTTCTGACTTTCCAATTCAATTTAAACGACTTCAATTTTCGATAAATGCAGCTTGTGCTATGACTATTAATAAAACTCAGGGGCAAACCCTTAATGTTGTCGGCGTAGATTTGGAAAATGATGTATTTTCTCATGGACAACTGTACCTATGTAGCGCTATCAATAACAGGGGATTCCTCTAACCTTTACATACATTGCCCTCAACATGAAACCAGGAACGTGGTTTATAAAGATATTTTGTAAAATAACGTTTAAGCCCGGAATTGAAGCTATATATATAAAAGAACTAAGCGAACCGTAGCGAAGCATGGGTACTTAGCTAGTAAGTATATATTTGTATTTCCTTACCAATATGTATATCCAACGGTTCCCTTACTTCCGGTACCTCCTGATGGTCAACTGCATGCTGTAGCAAGCAGCTTACATCAATTGGTGCTACAAAATATTAAAATAGTGTTTAGTAAAGTAAATTATATGTAAACCATGCAAATGATTCTAGAGGTGAAAATAAGACGAAAATCAAGAATAACGATTTCGCGTTTGAGCTTCCATTTTGCAGTAATAATGGGTTAAATTTAAATTTCTGTCTCCTAAACTAGTAGTCGGAGGACTCTGGGCTTTTGTAGTTACATTGTCGACTAGCAATAGAACAAAAAAGTATTCATACATTTTTCTGTGTCTCTTCGGGTTTAACATTTATAAAGCTTTTAAAATCCGAGATGTCGGTAAGGAATGAATCTCGAATATTATAAACTTTATAAATGTTAAACCCTAAGAGATACAGAAAAATGTATCAATACCTTTTTGTTCTATTGCTAGTCGATAATGTAACTATAAAAGCGCAGTGTTCTCCGACTATTAGTTCAGGAGATAGAAATTTAACTTTAAATCATTATTACTGCAAAATGAACGCCCAAACGCGAAATCGTTATTATTAATTTTTGTCTTATTTTTACCTCTGGAATCACCCCTTACAATATTTTCAGGACGTTTTAAGAAACGTACACTCTATATATTAAACATACCTGGAAGTTGAAGCGTTGGAACAGCAGTCTTACAAAGTTGCGTTTGTAATTTGTAGATGCCTAAGAAGTGCGCATCGCAGATCTTCCTGTTGCGAAGAGATTGGTGCATTAACAATGGATTGCCGCAAGCAGCAATCCATTTTAAGCACCTCTCTCGGTCTTTAAGGATATCGGGAAATGTCCTCAGTACTGCATTTCCCGATTCGCAACCTTTTACTTCGCACTTCTTAGGCCTGGACATAATCTGAAACTTAAATTAATGGAATTAATAAAAAAACTTACACTATCTCAAAGACGCTATATTACAAAAATTACTTAACTCATGCGTTGATGGATCCACGTGGGTTAGACTTCCTCGTGTCCGCGCCAATTTGAAGCAATTAAAAATGGCGACGGTCGTCATGGTAACTGATGGTAACATTTCACCAACGTCGAAAGGTTGTGTGCATGCTCACTGATACACCTAGGTATGTGTGTGTGATGTACCTAGCGCCTCCTACCGATAAGACGCAAACTAAACGGGAACTTCGGCCAATGAATGACGGCTTGGTCCCCCTGATTGGTCCTTTGTACCTTGTTCCTTGTTTCCTTTATTCCTTGGCGACCTTCTGTTTTCATATTCCAACGCGTGTTTGTACTGCCCCTACAGGACATTTTGTTGCAGAAATGTTGCACAAAAGTTGCAGAACATTGCAATGTTGCCGTTTGGTTGCGAGTTGCATTGCAATATTACTGTAAAATTGTGGAAACATTCCCGTGCAATATTTCAACGGCCAGATTTGTGCAATATTGCTATGGCCACGTTTGTGCAATGTTTCAGGAATATTGCCCAAATGTTGAAGTGCAATATTACAATGGCCAAGTTTGTGCAATATTTCGGGAATATTCCGCACAACTTGCCGTGCAATATTACAATGGCCAAGTTTGTGCAATATTTCGGGAATATTCCGCACAACTTGCCGTGCAATATTACAATGGCCAAGTTTGTGCAATATTTAAGAAATATTACACACACATTGCCGTGAAATATTGCGCATATACTGAGATATAATCCGCGCGAAACGTTTCAGCAATGAAACCGCAATAAATCCGGAATTTCGCGGAGCGATCCCGAATTGTCGACACGCAGAATACAGTCTAAGATTCCAAAGGTTACCACCGAGGAAATGTATGCGAACAAGGACATTATTTGACAAAAAAAATAATACGATTATTTAATTAACACCATCGAGTTTAAACAATCTTATATATAATATTCAACAAAAAATTTATAAAAAGTGTTACACGTGCCAATTGCTGCCAGTCTACCTACCATTACCGTTTAATTGATTACATCTAATTAGAACGTTCCGAATTGTCGAGGGAAAAAAACTAAGTCCGGATATATTGCCGTTTCATTGCTGAAATCTTGCACATATGTTGCAAGATGTACTCGCAAGATATGTGAAAAATACTCTGACGTTATAGGTACTATTACGATTCTGCACGCATTCATGTCGTCGCGTCCATCAAAGCCACGGTATACAATTTTTACCACTTTCCTACCGATATTTTTATTTTTGGCCCTACTGCCCGAAACGTTGCCTGACCATTGCTGTAAAATCTCAGAAATGTTGCGCTACCATTGCTGTAAAATCTCAGAAATGTTGCGGTACCATTGCTGTAAAATCTCAGAAATGTTGCGCTACCATTGCTGTAAAATCTCAGAAATGTTCCGCTACCATTGCTGTAAAATCTCAGAAATGTTGCACTACCATTGCTGTAAAATCTCAGAAATATTGCGCTACCATTGCTGTAAAATCTCAGAAATGTTGCGCTACCATTGCTGTAAAATCTCAGAAATGTTGCGCTACCATTGCTGTAAAATCTCAGAAATGTTGCACTACCATTGCTGTAAAATCTCAGAAATGTTGCGCTACCATTGCTGTAATATCTCGAAGCAATGTTGCAGAAATATATCCTGCAATGTTGCACAGGTGCGGACATAGCAATTTACTTGTAACTTTTCGGCAATATTGCGTGCAATATTTCAAATATGAAACCGCAACGTAACTGAAACATTTCGGCAACAAATGTGCTGTAGGGGTGGAGAGAAAAGGGAGCCGTTTTTAATTTGAAGGGAGGACGACGCAGGCGGATCCACGCGCGGTCACCGGACTACCCCTTCTCTTCCGGAATCTTGTCTCCGCGAGGCGAATTGATTAGTGATAAGCGTGATACCAGTTTTTTCTTATGAGTTTTAAGCAGTTCGATACCCAAAGTACTTGCTAGCTTCGTTAAAAATAGTCTGCTTTACGTGAAATTTGGTATAATTTTCAATGGAAAAACATAATTAATCTATGGACGGAGAATTCTCACTCGCATATCAATACGATAAAGAATAAAGAAATATTTTATTTCTGAAACAGGTATGAATCCTCGGCCGACCCCCGCGAATCGAGGCCGGCGCCCCACATTCGAGGGTGAAATATTCATCACAATGTATTAAGAAATTCTTTATTCTTTATCGTATCTTTATCGATTTTTCAGAATCGTGAATAAAAACTGTGGGAAACATAAAAGTTTTTGATAAGCGATACTTTTGCGGTTTTGGCAAATTTTGAGCACCGATCGCATGAAAACAATAGCAAATATTAAGAAACTGGGTTTACTACAATCAAATGCAGTAATGTTAATAAAATGTGTATTGTAATTGGCCTGTAGCCTCACTTTTCGCAAACATGGGTCTAAATTCACGGGCCCAGCACGGGCCTCCGAGGGTTAATATAAATTATATTAGTACAGCTTAAAGGCCGTAAATTTGCGGTTAAAATGCGCCTAGTTACATCAAAATATCTTGACTAGAACCAAAGTTATAGATTTTTGATCGCCGGCGGGTCGTTTTGTCCCACTGTGCGCCGCTTGACGCAGCGGCCCACTGTTTCGCAGTCGACGATACAATGTATTATAGGGATATGGTAATAGAATCTGGACGCGAACAGGACGCACGCCTCGCACTTATTGCTTGTAACTTCCGCATTTTGTGAAAACTAATGAAAACTAAACGAATATAATAGTAATAAACGACGCTTTGAATTTTTTAACATACGTTCACAACTTATATCTCGATTGTTTGTTCGAGATAGGAAATTTAGTTGTCCCGGGCCCCACAATCTCTAATGCCGGGTTTACACCAAGGCGAACACGAACAAAAACATTGTTCGCGAACGTTTTCGTCTGTTCTTGCCGTGTCCACACCGCCGCAAATAGAACAAAACGTTCACATACGATGCGTACACTGAGTTTTGTTCATGTTTGCGGCGGTGTGGACACGGCAAGAACAGACGAACACGATCGCGAACAATGTTTTTGTTCGTGTTCGCCTTGGTGTAAACCCGGCATAAGAGTGACACCTTGTGTAAGCACAAACTAAGAAACAGCAAAAATAAATCATGTTACACTTGACAGTCTAATAGAGATTATGGTTAAATTTGAGACTCGTATATTATTGTTTTTTTTTTTTTTTTTAGAAATCCTACTGTAGGACAAAAGCTGTCCTACAGGAGCCTGAAGCCATCTTTGGATAGGGAAAAAGCCAAACAATGGCCAACACTGCCGCGTTCGATGCACGAGCTTGGTCTCGCGCTAAATGATTACGCGCCTCTCCAAAATACATTCCGCTGCATGATTAACGCGGAAGATGGAAATAGAATTATAATATTCACGTCCGATACATTGCTGGGTGCGTTGCAGCAATCCGAAGAATTATACATGGATGGTACATTTTCGGTAAGTCGTTAATGTTATTAACATTATAACATAAGTCGTGTTGCACACAGCCCTATTTTACACTATCTACATATATACGCCCGAGGTTGAAAGGTGTCGTAGGTTACACGTTAACTCTTACCGCTATGAATTCTTCTAAATTTAAGTTCCTCAGCATACCGTTTGTGGCACTCGCATAATGTGATGTTTGTTACTTTTAGGTTGTTCCGAGAGTGCCATCCATTGCTCAACTGTACACCGTCCATGTACGCCATATGGATACGGTAAGATGTACATGAATAATACTACGTTTTATATGCCGTTGTTGAAGTAGTATGTATCTCACAAATAGCACTTTCGGTGATAATATAATTACTAATTTAGTAGAGCTAACAAGGAAAGATCTCGAACCCGGAAATTCAAAAAATTCTGAAACTTTGTGGATATGTAGGGGATTTCCTCCTGATTACAACGCAATTTTTTGTTGCCTGCCCAAAATCACTCTAAGGGGGTGAAATTAACCCCTGAAGATTCGACCCTTTTTCGATTTTGTGTTATAACTCGCGAACTGTAAGAGATAGAAAAAGAATCTCAAGACGAAAGTTACTTCTTTTAATTAGATCTATCAAATAGTAAAAGTTAAATCAATTGTTTAAACAATTAGAAAAAAGTTATAAACAAAAATATTAATAATGTTTTTTACAATTCGTTGTTTCGCGTGAAATCTGAATTGGTGGTTTAAATAATTATAAAACCGCATAATCCAATTTTTTTCAAACAATTTCAACTATTGTTGTATCGCGGAACTGTGCTCCTCGACAATCGAAGAACTTTTGGATCCCATTGTAACGTGCCTTAAGCTGCATATCGAACAATGTTTTTCTAACATTTATTAGAACAATTTTTTATTTTTTACAACAATAGTTCATGTGTATGAAGTTAGCCCCACATTTTCTGAGAAATTAAAAAATCATTGTTGTACTAGTTTTGTACCGCATTGTACTGTCGAGAATTTTCAAAAATTTGGAACCGTTTGCGAAAAAAATTGAGAAAACCAATTTTAAAGGTAGCTCCCTTTTTGAAAAAAATCATTTTTTTCCGATTGTACAGCACTGTAATAGTTGCACCGAGCATTGTACCGTTCAAAGAAAGGGTGTATCAGTAGTTTGCAAAAGAAATAAAAAAATGTAGTCTGTCCCAAGTCACTTGTTATTTCCTAATAAATGTTAGAAGAACATTGCTCGTCCTGCAGCTTCAGGTACGTTACAATGGGATTCAAAAGTTCTTCGATTGTCGCGTAGCACAGTTCCGCAATACAACAATAGTTGAAATTGTATGGAAAAAAATATGGATTATGCTGTTTCATAATTATTTAAACATCCAGTTCAGATTTCACGCGAAAACCCGAATTTTAGAAAACATTCATATTTTTGTTTATAACTTTTTCTAATTGTTTAAACAATTGATAAAACCTTTACGCTTTGGTAGATCTAATTGAAAGAAGTAACTTTTGTCTCGAAACTTTTTTTCTATCTCTTACAGTTTGCGAGTTATAACACGAAATCAAAAAATGGCCGAATATTCAGGGGTTAATTTCACCCCATTAGAGTGATTTTGGGCAGCAACAAAAAATTGCGTTGTAATCAGGAGGAAATCCCCTACATATCCACAAAGTTTCAGAATTTTTTGAATTTCCGGGTTCGGGATCTTCCCTTGTAAGTTCCAGTTCACATACCGAAATCTATATATATTAAATCAGTAGGTATATTATCGCCAGACCAGCCCTTTAAGACACGGACGCGTCCCAACTGCAACATTAGGCTACGGTTACAGTGGATGCGTTTTCATACGAATGATGTTCTGACGAGTACGTTTCAACTGTTTTATCGCATACGATGAAACCGTAGCCTAATGCGGTCGTGAATCCTTTGATTATCACGTACTTTGTACTATGAAAAGTAAGTAACTGAAAATATTGTGTAATGCAGGGCATCGCCACGATATTTGCGCTATGTGAAGCGCGGACAAGCGCAACGTATCGGGCTTTGTGGGATAAGCTATTGGAGCTTTGTCCTGGGTTGCGGGAAAGTGTCCGTCACACGATGAGTGACTTCGAACAGGCAACACTGCGAACCCTGCAGGAAACTTTTCCAAATGGACAAGTTCATGGCTGCTGGTTCCATTTTAAGCAGGTATTATGCATTCCAACAAAATATACATCATATTCAAGGAAAAAGTGTCAACGTGAAATGCCAAAGGAAAATTTGAAGTTCACTTTTCTTTGGCTATAAACAAACTTTATAACATAGATATTTTGTGCTGGAACATTTTTAGTATTTTATTACATACATAATATCTATTTCATGTTGGCACGCATATATATTAAGGACACTATATATGTTATACATGCTTTGTAGGCCGTGTTACGCAAGTGGCGCAGTTTGCGATTGACCGATGCTCCCCGCGAAGTACTAGCAATGACGATGAGTTTGCCATTGGCTCCGGCGGATCAGTTCGATGATGGCCTGGCCATTATAAACGACCTGGCCGATAATATAGCGGAGAGATATCCTGCCGTTTTGTCGTTCACATCTTACGTGCGACGGACCTGGATATCACGGGCTCCCTTAGTGAGCGTCCATACGTGCCCTCTTCGCACTAACAATTTTGTTGAGGCCTTCCATGGCGTAGCATGGAAGAAATTAGGCGGCACACATCCAAACATATGGATTTTTTTATGTAAGTATTATTAATTAACGATTAATCAGATTGAATGTGTCGTCAAATTTGTGGATAAGCTCGAATTTTAATTCTTTATAACCGTAGATAAGTTGCACGACCTCATAAAAGACAAGGAAATCAACTTTGCCCGACTTCAGCAAGGTATCGTTAGTCGAGAAGGTCGGAGGAACAAATATATTAGCCGGGATAAGGTAATTTTGAGGGCGCAAAACGCCTTAACTACCGGAAGGTGACTGAAATCTTTGTTATAAGACCGCGTATTGCTACTTCCAGTATTATCTTTAAATATAAATCTATCCTTTAAATATAAATCTATCTTCTCTATTAAATATAAACGAAGTGTGATTTTTCTTTTTGAATTTATAGATTATCACTGCGCGAATTTTTGCGAAGCTTCAACCGGTTCCAAGAGGAATATACATTCCAGGAACTGGCCAGAAATCGCGAAGGTGAATCATTCTTTAGTAATACAAGTATCACTTAATGTTACGAAATTTATCTATGTGTAATTTCAACATTCATATATGTTTCATTCGACGAAAATGATTCTGAGCATCAAACGGCCGACCTAGAAGATGCGTCAGATGATCACTCAGTTACGATATGTATATCACGGTATCCTTAAGTACAGCTAGTAATATACAAAAGATTAAACGCTGTCGATTCTTATTTAGAATATACATTTTCTATGCGTAAATATTCTACAGTTGCTTGTTTTTTTATTAAATATAATTCGAATTCGTTGACCATAGATTAAACATTTTAAACATGCACTTAAACGAATAAGTGATGTGTATGCACGGTGTTTCAGAAGTGATGGTACAGCCGAAAAGGGAGTTGTTCAAGAAAAGAGGCATTTTTGCGCCATCTTACAGAGCCGTCAAAAACTCGGCAATTAGTGGCTCGGACCGCTGACTCATGTGGAGCAGCGATCAGTATCCCTTCCCTCGATTCGCGACCGATGGAAGGGGAAGACTCTTCCTTCCAGGAAATCGACCGCGGTTTCCTGGATCGAGTTCTAGTTCGAAACACGTACCGTGATGATCTGTTTATCTTTTCGCTCTCTCACACCTTGCTTGCGCTTTATTCGAAACTGCTTCGAATCTCTACGCTTCGCGACTTTGCTTCGCCAGCTAATAATCGCTACGCTTGAGCTTAATACTAGTTTCTAAGTGTTGCTTGTTTGGTGTAATAACTAGTCAAATGTGTTGTGTAAAATAACTATTGTAGCCTCGGGATTTGGTAAGGAGTTTGGAAAATTTCTGGACAGACGAAATTTATTCGTATTAGGAGGGAGTACATGGTTGGTTGGAAGGAAGGGGCTACAAATTCCGTAAATCAGACATTGTGTCTCGCTGAATCTATACAATTTCAATTGTTATTATGGACGAGGTGCACATGGTACATGATTTTAATCTAATGAGGCGTCCAGGAGTTACTCTGTACTCTCCCATTCGATTGGCGTCCAGGTATTGTCACCGAACTCTCCATAACGAACAGGCGTCCAGGAATAATCTCCCGTACTCTCCTCTCTCAACGATAGGGTATTCAGGAAAGGGACTTTGTACTTTCGCGGTTCTAATCTACAGAGGCGTCCAGGAGTTACTCTGTACTCTCCTCGTTCGGTAGGCGTCCAGGTATGATCGCTGTACTCTCCATACCGAACAGGCGTCCAGGAATAATCTCCCGTACTCTCCTCTCTAATCTACTGAGGCGTCCAGGAGGTCCATCTGTACTCTCCCGTTCGATTGGCGTCCAGGTATTATCGCCGTACTCTCCATATCGAACGGGCGTCCAGGCATATTCTCCCGAACTCTCCTCTAGTTCTAAAGAGATGCTCTGTACTCTCTCGACCAGTAGGCGTCCAGGTATTATCGCCGTACTCTCCATACCGGTCGAGCGTCCAGGAACAGACTCTAGTTCCTCCAGCAGGCGTCCAGGTATTATCGCCGAACTCTCCTGCCGGAGTCCCTAAGCTGTTCGAGAGCGGCCGTGTGTGTACCTCGTCCTCTCTCTCGAAGCAGCGAAGAAGAATTTGCCTTTGCGGTCCTCTAATTTATACCCGATCGTTGCTATCCGCGGCCGCCGAAATCAACAACGCGTTGTCAAGCGCGGGCCTCGCGAGACGCGCTTCCGCGCCCGCACGTCTCTCCTCTCGGGCGGCCTACAAGCGTGTCCGCGAAACGTCTCGATGGTCAGCGTCTCTCATCCGCCTTTTCTGCATGCTACACTATTAATTTATTGTGTCTGACCTTGTACTATAGTCCAATTACCTATAACTGTAAATTAAATCTACCAATTCCAAACATATACGTTTTCGTGCTCTCATAATTGTTTCAAATAAACTCTGTGCTTCGCTAATTGTGTAAGAGCTTTCTTGCGCCGATCCGTTAATAAACTTTCTAACAGAGTGATTCTACATAAAACGATAACTCGATAATACAAAATATTTTTTTTAATCACGCTTCGTTTCTGAGAGAATTGATTTTGAATTTCGACTCGGTTCGTGGTACTAGTAGAGTACGCGGGGGTACAAAGAACACTCGTTGTCTGAACCTTGTCTCCATCTACTACTAGTCCGACGCATTCCCCTTACTCCGCATTCCTCTCAGCCGTATTAAGGGGTTATTCCTAGTCAGGAGGCCGAAAAGAGACGAATGTTTGTGAATTTTTTTTTTGAAAAACTGAAGCATCTATTTTTACAGAACTTTTTGCGCTTAAAAGAGCAACATCTAAAGAAGATTTGGTAATTTTTTCGTAAAAAATATTTACGTTTATAATAAAATTACAATCGATATCCAAGAAGCCTTTTATAAAAAGTTGTTTTGCGGTGAGCACTGTAATTCGGAATCAGATTATCTAAAATAAAAAACAAAAAAGATTTCGTTAGTATATTAATGTATCTTTCGACTGACGGCGAGGGATTTTCGAAATATTAATTTAAAATAAAATGGCGGCTATTTGAAGTTTGAAGGACCTGATTTTCGCGCGAAAAACGGCCATTTTCGTTGATAAAATCGAAAATAAACATTAAAAAAAAATGCGAACGATAGTCGATAGATTTTTATATAAAAAATAATCCCACAAAGTATGAGAAACATTGGTGCAGTAGTTTTTGAGATATCGTGCTCACCGTTTTTAAAAAGGCTTCTTGGATGTCGTTGTATTTTTATGATAAACGTTAAATATTTTTCTACAAAAAAATTACCAAATGTTCTTTAAATGTTACTCTTTAAAGTGCAAAAAGTTCTGTCTAAATATATGCTTACACTTTTTCAAAAAAAAAAACTCGCAAACATTCGCTTCTTTTCGGCCTCCTGACTAGGTATAACCCCTTAACCCGTATTTCTGTGCAAGCACAAGACCCTAAAGTTCCAAGTTAATTTTCAAGGAAACAAAGCGTAATTTCAAAAAAATTTATTCCATGTTTTCAACTTATGTTTTTTACCACCTTCTCGGTTGTATCGCCAGTTCTGCGATAC
This sequence comes from Andrena minutula, assembly GCA_929113495.1. Classification (NCBI taxonomy): domain Eukaryota; kingdom Metazoa; phylum Arthropoda; class Insecta; order Hymenoptera; family Andrenidae; genus Andrena; species Andrena minutula. The sequence continues at coordinate 43,933,706 of OV815993.1, read as the reverse complement.
CCTGTATTTAGCTGGGATAAATAGAGCAAACGACGTGTATTTCTATTGCTCAGAATTTGAAAAAATGAAACTGAACATAATCTTAAGAATAAGTGTATGTGGAACGTATCCAGGTACTATTATCGGTGTTAGTACCCTTCTTGCTTTTTAAATTTTTGGGTAGGGGTGACCGGGGCTAGTTGATACAGGGGCAGGTTGATACAGACGAATTATGTCGACACCGCATATATGTAACTCCATTTGAGCGAGATATGTCAAGATTGTTAGTCAATTTTTTCTTGCGATCCAGCGTACGTGTGTCTACCTTGACGTTAACAATTGTTTTTTAACTGTTTTCGTTTATATAGAGACAAAGTAAATAGTTTTGATTCGATACATCCAAATTGATCGTCCAAATAACATAGTTTCATTCATTTTGTATGTATTTTCTTAAGTTTTCGCTTACTATATATTAAAGGGGAAGGGCTAAAGAATATTTTGGCATATTTGTTATTAAGTAACTAATTCAAACAAAAATGAAAAGATTGAAAACTGAAAAACGTATCAACTAGCTCTGGTCTCCCCTACTCAATACCTATATATGTTTCTATTGCTACATCGCAGCTGATATATTACCTCTTAAAAGGAACTATTTTGCACGTGGTTCAGTTTCTGATTTAGTAAAGAGCGGTACCGGTATAAGATATATTATAATAGCATTATAAAAAAACAAACGCGAATTCACACCGAGACTGATTTAGTAAAGAGCGGTACCGGTATAAGATATATTATAATAGCATTATAAAAAAACAAACGCGAATTCACACCGAGATGTACTATTTATTTTTCCTTATCAGACGGGAAAGAAAATTCGGGAACAAGAACTTTAGTAATCATATATCAGCTGCAGCGTATTACAGTGGACGCTCGATAATATGCCGCTGTTTAAAGTGCCGTTAGGAACGCCCCAGCTCACACGCATTACTCGCACGCGTGTGTGCACCTCCCTTTCTCTCACGCTCAGCGAGCCAATGAATGCTAACCCTTAATGGTGCCTCCACACTGGAGTTCGCAAGCAATTCGCAAGCAATACATATACGTGATTGTGTTTTTTCTTTTTCTCACATCAGTGTGACGCACCTTAAGAGTATTCTGGTAGGGGGCAGCCATCACGGAAAAGAAAACAGGAGAGTTATGGGGAGAGCGCGCGTTACATTGGCTCTCGTTAATATGCCGCTTCTGAGAAAACACCGCCTCTAGAGCCCCGACTGCGGCACATTATCGAGCGTCCACTGTACTTGAAAGACATACACGATATCACATTACCGGCAGCTGCACGATTAAAATTCGATCAGATCGACTGCTGTAAAAAAAATTCTCAGTTTACCGTGCGTTGATGAGCAAATGGCTAACCGCTAAGCAAAGGAATGCTTCTATCCGATGCATCAATCAAATAGAAAAGAGTACTTCAAAACCTCTGTGCCGCCACGTTAGCCTTCTTCTCATCAACGCGCAGTAGATATGTAGGCATTGTCATTTTATGTATTTCATGCATACTATAAGTTTTTCTCTATTCCGGCATTCTATGTGCAGAAGTAACTCCTGAACCGGCAGATAGAGTCTCTGATCCGGCAGTTAGAGTCCCTGATCCGGCAGTTAGAGTCCCTGATCCGGCAGTTAGAGTCTCTGAACCGGCAGAGGATGTGTCTGTGCAGGCACGCTCCACTCTAAGCGACCAAGAGCAGCAAACTGCACAGCCACTGCGACGAGGTCGTCGCAGGTGTCGCGGTCGTGCGCGGTCTTCTCCAAATGCGGAAGACCAATCGACAGCCCGTGCGGTACAGCCCGCAGGACCAGAGCGCCGACAGAATCTCAACAGTCGAGGTTGGTATGAAAGTGTTTCATACAGACAATTAGCAGCAATCGATTCCGGCTTATTTGAGATGTACATATTGATAAACACAAATTGGATTGCGTAAAATTGTTTATGCAAATTTCAAATGATTCAAACGAATACTAAAACTACTCGCGCAACGTAATAATACCAGCGCTTACTCCACTCACGTTACGGATATTGTAAAGTATCACATGTCTTTGATTGATTCTTATTAAATTTTAAACTTACCACAATTAGGTGATGCGTCCGAAGGAAGGACTACAGTCCTTCGCGGCAGTGGCGATAGCGACGGCGGTGTTGCTGCCGATCATCGGACCAGCGCTGATCCAATGCCCAGCACCTCGACTGGCGTTATGGAAAGTATGTAATTGATAATTGCAATTATCGTTGATTGTATTGCATCTTATTCCTGATGCAGTTGAAACTACATAAAACACGCACAGAATCTCACTTGTCTACCTGAATAAGAATGATAATTATAGCATTTTACAGACTACGAACCTGAGGAGAATTTGAATAATTACATTTTATCATTAATATAAACGCGTGCGTCGTAAAATTTAATTGGCGTATTTCCCACCAAAATTGTTTAACATACATGTCTTGTTACACCTCCTAACTGTAATATTAGTGGAAATGAGAATACGTTGTAAAAAATGAGCTCCCTGCGCCCATCGCGTCATCTCTCTCACAAGCTGCCGATAACTTTAGAAAACTTGTTTTGTTCATATTTTTATACTGTACTTTTACAGACAAATTACTTCGAAGGCGTACCTTTCGCTTTATATTTACTAGCTTCCCTAATTGCTTCCATTTCAATTCAAATTTAATACTTACCATTTGTTTCGCAGATGACGGCAACCGATCACAAGGCGGGGGTGTGTGCTGTGTCTGCCTGTGTCTACGGGCGACATACGTTTTTGTACCATGCGGGCATTTATGTTTATGTGCAGAATGCCTGCCAAAATTGAAGCGCAAAACGTGCCCCGTTTGCCGTGCGCGCTACAACATGGTTGTCAAGACAATCTCAACTTAATTTGAGGTATGCCATTTACAATACTTTCTCACGCGTATGTCCAAAACTGAATAGTTACGATAATATGGTATAACATCGTTGCAGGAAAAATTTTCAAAACAAATGGGGCTTTGAATTCTAGTGGAATAGGCCTAATGGGGACACCACTTAAAAAAAAAAACGCATCGACGATAGTACCTCTAGGGTGATGTGGAAATCTATTTTATTCAAGTGTAATACAGGCTGCCCGTTTCTTTTTGCCCATATAATTTCTATTTACACGTCCCAGAAGTCCTAGAACTTCCAGCGTCTTCCGTCACCGTGAGCAGGGTACGTTCATGATCACTCAGCCATCGCTTTAGGCTATTTATACATATAGCAACAATATTAATTAAACTGTTGCTTCAAAGCAAAAATGACGAATATTAGTTGATAAATGATTATTCCTTAAGGTGGATTATTCCATGGTATTGCGTGCGAAACCAATCAATGTAAAAATGCGACTAACCGATCTATGACCACCCTATGGCCACCAGGGTCAGGAACAGCACTAGACTATGCTTGCGAATCTATACCGGAAAGTTAAAACTGGTCACAAGCCCGTTGGAAGTCATAATTTATTAAATAAATGCTTTTAATTCATATTGCTCCGTAATTATCCATTAATTCCTTTGCTCCTTTTCCATGTTGTTGCATTCCGAATTGTTTATTACCAAACTGTGATCATCGTTTGTAACATTTAAATGAGTTTCGAATTTTGTGTGTATGCTGTTTTGCTGTCTGTCAATGTGTACGCGCGCCGAATTTTAAATATACTGTAGGCTTAATTGCATACGCGCCATCTTGTATACCACACTACTATACGAAACGTTGTTCAAATTGTAACTACAATTAATTAAAATATTTCACATGTTCCAAATTGTATGTGTCCTAAATCGCATGTGTTATAATTTGTATATGTCCTAAACAGAGTCGGCGAGAGGATGGATGGCGCATTTATGCAAGAAAATTTTTGGTAACCCCAAATTTTTGCACCTGTTTTCTATTTAATATGTTTTGACATTAAGAGGTACAATAAAAAGAGAATTACATTTACATTTGGTTTATACGGGAGTTGGATTCCTTTATTATTAAGTCTGCGATATAGTTTTCAGCGCCCCCTTCGGCTGGCGCCCTTATGTAACGCATTACTTGCATAATGGTTCCGCCGGACCTGGTCCTAAATCGCATGTGTCCTAAATTGTATGTGCACTATAAATCGCATGGGCGTAATCGGGGGGGGGGGGGGGGGGGGGGGGTGTGGGCACTTGCCCCCTGACTGGAAAAAAAATAAATTAAACGTTCGTCCAAAATTAAATTAGTTTATTGCAAAATAAAAATATATTCAATTGTGAAGTAATTCCGCATTACACAACCCCGTTTATATTGATTATTACATATGTACATAAATTCAAAATTCAGTGCACAAATGACCGAATTGGAAGCCGGAGGAGTCTTTTATTGACCCCCCCCCCCCCTCCGGAATGAGGTGGGGTTAGGGTTACGATTTCCCCCCGAATGAAATCCTAGCTATGTCCATGATAAATCGCATGTGTTTTAAATCGCATGTGTCCTAAATTGTATGTGTCCTAAATCGCATGTGTCCTAAATTGTATGTGCACTATAAATCGCATGTGTTCTAAATTGTATGTGTCCTAAATCGCATGTGTCCTAAATTTTATGTGCACTATATATCGCATGTGTCCTAAGTTGTATGTGTCCTAAATCGCATGTGTACTAAATTGTATGTGTCCTAAACCGCATGTGTCCTAAATTGTATGTGCACTATAAATCACATGTGTTCTAAAATGTATGTGCACTATTTTCTGTCTTCTATCTTGTGTCCTAAATTGTATGTGTCCTAAATCGCATGTGTTTTAAATCGCATGTGTCCTAAATTGTATGTGTCCTAAATCGCATGTGTCCTAAATTGTATGTGTCCTAAATTGTATGTGCACTATAAATTTCATGTGTTCTAAAATGTATGTGCACTACTTTCTGTGCACTATTCTGATGTGTCCTACATTGCATGTGTAGTTTTGTACTGTGTCGTTTTGATATGGAGCCGGACAGACGAAATTTATTCGTATTAGGAGGGAGTACATGGTTGGTTGGAAGGAAGGGGCTACAAATTTCCGTAAATCAGACATTGTGTCTCGGTGAATCTATACAATTTCAATTGTTATTATGGACGAGGTGCATATGGTACATGATTTTAATCTAATGAGGCGTCCAGGAGTTACTCTGTACTCTCCCGTTCGATTGGCGTCCAGGTATTGTCACCGAACTCTCCATAACGAACAGGCGTCCAGGAATAATCTCCCGTACTCTCCTCTCTCAACGATAGGGTATTCAGGAAAGGGACTTTGTACTTTCGCGGTTCTAATCTACAGAGGCGTCCAGGAGTTACTCTGTACTCTCCTTGTTCGGTAGGCGTCCAGGTATGATCGCTGTACTCTCCATACCGAACAGGCGTCCAGGAATAATCTCCCGTACTCTCCTCTCTAATCTACTGAGGCGTCCAGGAGGTCCATCTGTACTCTCCCGTTCGATTGGCGTCCAGGTATTGTCGCCGAACTCTCCATATCGAACGGGCGTCCAGGCATATTCTCCCGAACTCTCCTCTAGTTCTAAAGAGATGCTCTGTACTCTCTCGACCAGTAGGCGTCCAGGTATTATCGCCGTACTCTCCATACCGGTCGAGCGTCCAGGAACAGACTCTAGTTCCTCCAGCAGGCGTCCAGGTATTATCGCCGAACTCTCCTGCCGGAGTCCCTAAGCTGTTCGAGAGCGGCCGTGTGTGTACCTCGTCCTCTCTCTCGAAGCAGCGAAGAAGAATTTGCCTTTGCGGTCCTCTAATTTATACCCGATCGTTGCTATCCGCGGCCGCCGAAGTCAACAACGCGTTGTCAAGCGCGGGTCTCGCGAGACGCGCTTCCGCGCCCGCACGTCTCTCCTCTCGGGCGGCCTACAAGCGTGTCCGCGAAACGTCTCGATGGTCAGCGTCTCTCATCCGCCTTTTCTGCATGCTACAGTCTCCCCCTCTGGACACGAAAACGTCCCGGTGAGTAGTCCAGGATCCTATGTGTCGAAGTAGTCTCTGGAGCTGGGGTCGAACTGGCACCACTGGTGCAGGTGTCTGGTTCCGTGCTCCAGCGTACAGGCTGAGGACTGCGATGCGAAGAGCCAATACCACGGCGAGAACCTCTCGCTTCGTAGTGGGATCGGTCTGTCTGCTGGTGGTAGACCGCTGCTGGCGAGCTCCAGGTGTTCGGTCTCCTTCTCCCCCTGGAGAAGAGCTGCTCCTTTGGCGTAGCTGCTAACGCAAGTTCGGCAGGATGGGATGTCGTCTCGTCGGCGGGCTGCCGACTGGATGCGTTGGCGAGGGCGTCTTTAGGTGGTCGTCGCTGGTTGTCGTTGCGAGGCGGCCCTCCTCAGGATGTTCCTTTTCAGGCGTCGGTAGTCGATGCACCTATGGAAGCTCCGATCCTTCACTGGTGTCGGCATCTCTCTCCTCGTAGGTGGTGGCTGACACGATGGGACTGCAGTGAGGACAGCTTCACTCGTCCTCGGCTCCTCTACGTCGATGGAGGCGATGTCCATACGGGTTTCATACATCCTTAGGCATTGCTCGAAAAGGGCGTCGATACCGGACCATTTGAGCTCGGCGTCCTCGGTGGTAGCCATACGTGGACGTTTGATGGGGCTCAGCAGAGGTGGTGGCATCGGGAATTCGTCGGCTATTTCCTCCAGGTAGCCTTGTAGTCCACCTGATGTGGCCGGTGTTGCATCGGTGGTTGAAAGGGTAACGCCTGAGGTGGCGTTCTCCTCCGTTTCGGCGACTTCTCCCTGGAAGTCGTACTCCTGCTTTGGCCGATCCAAGAAATGCCAGCTGCGTTGTGGGGTGTTAATGACAATTCCCGCCTCTTCCAGGAAGTCTATCCCCAAGAGCGTCCTGTCGTCCGTGCTATTGGGTAGGACGATGAAGGAGGTTGGTAACGTTCGTCCTTCCAGGCGTACGTCAGCCGTGGTGATCATCACGTCTTGGATCCGGGGATTCCTATCAGCCAGGGCGACTCGCATTCGCTTGGTCGTGAAGGATTGCCCTTTCCCTTTCAGCACGCTGTACAAACTCTGGCTGGCCACGCAGCATTTGGCACCGGTGTCCAGATAGGCACGACCTTCCTCGCCGGCAATGCCGACGGTTACTGTTGGTCGGGACCTTGGTTGCGCCATGGTGTCGACAGAGCAGAATGCAGCTTGGGTCGACGACGTCGTCTTCTTGCTGCAGTCCGGGCATTTGCTCCTCACGAACCCTAGCTTGCCACAACCATAGCACTTCAGGGGTGGTCGTGACGTGCTGTCGCTGGAGTTTCGCTCAGGTGACGTGCGTTGTTCGCGCCGTGAGTTTGTAGGGGCCTGGAACGTACGATGCCTACACTCCAAGGTGGTATGCCCGAATTTTCGGCATATCCCACAACGCGCTCGTTCCTTCGATGACTGCTCTGCCAGTCCTCTCTTCGTGGGTCGTTCCTCCCGGGTTTGCTGCAGGGCTTCTTTCTCCAGAGCCTCGACATCCCTTGCTCGCGTCACCAGGTCCGTGAAGGAGGTGACCGACTCGCGTGAGATTCGTTCACGCAGGTGGAAGCGTAGGAGCCCATAGATCATATCGATCTGCATGCTCTCCGTAGGCAGCTCTGGGAGTTCCGCAAGAAGTGCCCTCTTCGTGCTGACGTAGTGGTCGGTTGGTGTCTTCAGGTCTTGGGCATGGCGGAATACCTCCATGTAGACCTGGTGTGCTGGTCGTCGGGGAGCGAAGGTGGCACGCAGCAACTCGATGGCTTCTTTCCATGTCGTCACGGTGGATTTGACGCCTCTCCACCAGGTGGCTGCATGTCCTTCGAGCAATAAGGGTAACCCCCGAAGAGCATTGTCGTCGGTAATGTGCTCGATGTCCTTAAAAATCGTAGCGGTCGATGCAAATTCGACAACTTTTGCGTAATTGTGGCTGCCGTTGAACCGCGCAGTGCATTTCGAAAAGCTGCCTTCCTCTACCGGCTGAGTCCGCTGGATGGATTCCAGGATTTGCGAAAACTGGGAACCGGATAGCTGGAGGGCCGTTGGTGAAGGACTGGATTGGGACTGGTCGTGGTTCAGGGCCTGCTCGTTGGGCGCCATTTTGTAGCCTCGGGATTTGGTAAGGAGTTTGGAAAATTTCTGGACAGACGAAATTTATTCGTATTAGGAGGGAGTACATGGTTGGTTGGAAGGAAGGGGCTACAAATTTCCGTAAATCAGACATTGTGTCTCGGTGAATCTATACAATGTCAATTGTTATTATGGACGAGGTGCATATGGTACATGATTTTAATCTAATGAGGCGTTCAGGAGTTACTCTGTACTCTCCCGTTCGATTGGCGTCCAGGTATTGTCACCGAACTCTCCATAACGAACAGGCGTCCAGGAATAATCTCCCGTACTCTCCTCTCTCAACGATAGGGTATTCAGGAAAGGGACTTTGTACTTTCGCGGTTCTAATCTACAGAGGCGTCCAGGAGTTACTCTGTACTCTCCTTGTTCGGTAGGCGTCCAGGTATGATCGCTGTACTCTCCATACCGAACAGACGTCCAGGAATAATCTCCCGTACTCTCCTCTCTAATCTACTGAGGCGTCCAGGAGGTCCATCTGTACTCTCCCGTTCGATTGGCGTCCAGGTATTGTCGCCGAACTCTCCATATCGAACGGGCGTCCAGGCATATTCTCCCGAACTCTCCTCTAGTTCTAAAGAGATGCTCTGTACTCTCTCGACCAGTAGGCGTCCAGGTATTATCGCCGTACTCTCCATACCGGTCGAGCGTCCAGGAACAGACTCTAGTTCCTCCAGCAGGCGTCCAGGTATTATCGCCGAACTCTCCTGCCGGAGTCCCTAAGCTGTTCGAGAGCGGCCGTGTGTGTACCTCGTCCTCTCTCTCGAAGCAGCGAAGAAGAATTTGCCTTTGCGGTCCTCTAATTTATACCCGATCGTTGCTATCCGCGGCCGCCGAAGTCAACAACGCGTTGTCAAGCGCGCCCGCACGTCTCTCCTCTCGGGCGGCCTACAAGCGTGTCCGCGAAACGTCTCGATGGTCAGCGTCTCTCATCCGCCTTTTCTGCATGCTACAGTACAATGTTTTTAAATGGGATTCTTTTTTATGAGATTATATACTTGGCGCTCTTTTTTGCACCTTTTTTTTAAAAAAGGTAATTTTGTGGAGATTTCACACATTTTATAGTGTTTATTATGGCTGTATAATTTGTTCACCCCCTCGGGTGAATTATTAATATTAAGTGAAATATTATATTGCCATCCAAACTACGCACGCCTGCAAAGCTACCAGACAATTGGATTGGTGGAATTGGTTTAAATTTGAGTTTTTAGACATGAAGCAAACATACAGGAAGCAAACAGAGGATTGAAGCTGAATAAAATCGTTTAATTAATATAATACTATGTCACAATAAATTTTTTTCTCTAACGTAGATTATCTGTAAATATATAAAATCCACATTTTAGTTACAACTTAACGTAGAACATATAGAAATAGAGTGGCCCTTTGTTATAGTAAATGTAGAGACTACAAAATGTGCCTGAAGGAAGTGAGAGCGCAGAATGTCTTGTTGGAGGAAATATAAATACTAATGGTAATTTATCGAAAATGAACAAAGAGATTCAATATTTTTAACACACAATTTATTGGTGGTGGAATAAAATTAAATTAGTATGTTTATTGGTGAATTGAAATATTGTTCATGGGAAACTAATCAAATTAATGAATAGCGTAGGAACTACTGTGGATTTTAATAAAATATTATATTCATAATACTTTTGAGATTTCAAATCTTATGTGAAAATATGTTTCACAAAAGTTTGGAAAGTATCGAGGGAGATGCATATTCAGCGTGCTTTCTTCACTAATGTGACTTACTCGACATTGCAAGCAGTACGCCATTGTTTTCTTAACCCTTAACTGGTATACTGTTTTTTTCAAACGTAACTAGTATACTGGGGTCGTGGCAGACCCCAAATAAAAAAGGGCACAGAAACTTGTAAAGTCGACACTAGAAGAACCTCTATGAATATTTTGTTCTTAGGTTGTGACGCCCCAAGATTTTTCGCGCGCGGTTACTTCAACTCATTTATAAATCTATCTACAAATCCGCTCAAATCTTCCCCAAACCTCAATTCTTACCCCTTTACCGACGACCTCGGCCGCCTTGGCGATGTACCTTAGCGGTCCCCATCTCAAGACGGTCAATCATTAAATCTCCTTCCCTTATTCGCCCAACGCGGCACAAATTCCTCTCTTACGTCGAATCTAAACAAGTCCCTCGCCCCACAAATATCTTAAATCGAGACCACGTCTCACACCCTCTCAATGACCAAAGTAGTCAAACCCACCGACGTCCCTTTCCTATTAAAACACCCAAAATCCATTCGAGGAGTTGAGCAGTTCAAAATCACATGTATAAAAACCCTAGAAGAAAAACTGCGAGTCCCAATATAGATCAACCTTTGATCCCTACAAAAACCCCCAAAAGTTAATGCGACGCATGTTCCTAATCAGGTCAAGGTGCGTACTGCGCACTCCCCTTCATACCGTAAAATATTATATAAGCAGGGCAAAGTCCATACCGCGCGTACACCCCACAACCCCTTGCAAAATTATATAAATACAAGGGCCCGGAGACAGAAGTCCTCTTTCGCCGAAATACCAGGATCGAAGGGACACGCTCTAGGGATGGCGATACAGGCCAACTGTATCGATATTTCGTATCGATACATATCGAAGGACAAATTATCGATACAGATGAAATATCGAAAACGAAGTATCGATATCGTCAATATCGATACTTTTATTCCATTGCCACAGCCGTAGTAGAGACGGCTGTGCCATTGCCCACATAGCTTTAGGACGTCTTTTAGGCATGTTTAGACCTTAGAACATAATATGTTCTACATATGCTCTAAGGTTTAGACGTCTGTATGCTATTTGGGTATCTGCAGTTCGAATAAAATCAAACAATAAAAGTAAATAATTTTTTTAAATTACAAGGTGTCCATAAACAATACAACAATTAAAAAAAATAGTTTTATTCAAAATTCCAATCATCGATTGTTAATGATCCTAAAAATAGCAATTGCTGCAAATGCTGTCCAGTTAAACGATTTCTGTCTTCATTTAAAATCCTACCAGCTTTAGAAAATAACCGTTCGGATGAAACGGATGTGGCACATATTGTTAAGTACCTTTTAGCCAACTTGCTTAAATTTGAATTATTAAATTTATTCCAAAATTTCAGTGGACAATCTTTCATTGGTATCGGAGGTTGATTTAAATAATATTTTAGTTCTTCCGGCATTTCGTTTTGGTTTATTACTTCCTTCGTTTGGATAGAATTTATTACTAAATTGTCATGGTATGACCAAAAATCAGTTTTTGGAACTACTGTATTCGTGGAAGTTTCTGTTTGGTCTGTGTAACTAGTATTTGAAACTATATTATTTACAGCTCTTACTATCTTGTTAATTGCATGTGAGCAGGCTATTTTATCCGAAAAGTGAAGTCGCTTAAATCTTGGATCCAAAATAGTGGCTATTGCAAGATTTGATACTTTTTCTACGCAGTCAAATCTTTGATTGAACTGTTCTAATAACAGTTTCTTCAATTTAAGACCATTATCAGTTATTGGATTTGTGACTTGTAAATTTTTTCTAAGAGTATTTACTATCGGAATGATCTTACTGCCTGTTAGGTAAGATTCTCCGGATACAATATTTGTAGCATCTTGAAATGACTTCAAAAGTTCAACAAATTCTTTAATACTCTGTAATTCTAACGAAGTTAGCATCTCTGGAGCTGTAGGAAACTGTAACAATATTAAACCTACTTTTTCTGATAATTCTATAAATCTCTCAAGCATAGCATATGTAGAATTCCACCTTGTTGGTATTGATTGAATAAGCTTTAGATCTGTAAGCGATCGTAATTTATCAGCAATAACCACAGATTTCTTGAAGTGTTTTACTATTTTTTTTACTTTCTTGCATATAGAATTAATACTATTGTCAGTATCATTAGTATCGTCAGTATCGTCAGTATCGTCAGTGTCGACAGATTCAATCATCACGTTTGCAGGTACCAAATTTAAGCTGTGTGCAAAGCATGCTAAATGCTTATCCACACCAAAAGCATCTCTGATAGCTTTTTTTATATTAGCTGCACTATCGGAGACAACTATTGCTATACTATCTTTATTGATCTTCCAATCGTTTATTAATTCCAATAGCTGCATTTGAAGGTACTCGGAGGTATGTCTTTCATTCAATTCTTTTACACCAATTGCAATGGATTTATATTCATCATTTAGTATAAAATGACATGTTACTCCCAGATAGCTCTTCGTATTTAATGAGTCCGTCCAAATATCGGTAGTAATAGATAAATACTCTACGTTTGAGAGCTGACATTTAATCTTATTTGACATCACCATGTACTTTTCCTGTATCATGTTTGTTACAGTGTTTCTACAAGGTAATTTGTATAAGGGAGCAATAGTTTTTACAAAAGTTTTAAATCCCTCTTTCTCAACAATCTGATATGGCATGCTATCCTTTGCAACCATAAATAACAGTTTGTTGGTTATTTCAGCAGCTTTTAATCCACCGTCTTGAAATGACCTTTGTTTGTTGAAAGTCGCATCTAATTTGAGTTGCTTTTTTGATATTTCACTTAGTGCAGCGGATGATGTTGAGGGTTTAGAAGTTACAGATTCTGTGGATAAAATTGGAGATGGAACTGCCTCGTCAAAATATTCCAAGCCACCATCTTCCTCTTCATCTTCATCTTCATGCCTCCGCTTTAGTGTCGGCGTAGACTTATCTGTGGTAGTATGAGCCGTCACCATTTCAAGTTTGGGATGTATACGCTTAAGGTGAAATCTTAAATTCGTGGTATTGCTACAACTCTTCACCACTTGCTGGCAAATTATACATCTACCTCCCGTAGATGTTTTTATGAAGTATTTCCAAACATTGCTTTTTGGGGGCACTAAAATAGACAATTAAATAAGATAGACAACAGATTAAATATTTTAGGAAGACTCTACAATTACTATTCTACTATGAATACTGAAAATTATGAGGAGAATAGCTGGTATTCATAGTCGCTACTTATTCTTAAGCAAATGCTTAAGCATTCGGCATCCTTAACTAGCTATTAGGTTAGTAGAGGATACCGCATGCTTAAGCATTTGCTTAAGAATAAGTAGCGACTATGAATACCGGCCAAAAATGTTTATGTTTGGATAAAAGGATCATAGGAAATTTGTATGCATACTGTTGTGTGATGTGACAACAGCTACGACACCAATGAATTTGGAAAAATTATGTTACCAACACCAATGCTGAAACGTGCAAGTAAAATCTGTTTAAATCAAAATAAACCATGCGCGTGCGACAGGAAAACTGATAAATAGTTCATAATTACAAAAATAAATAAATATGTGATAGTGACCTTTTAATAAAAATTTCGCAGTTACCGCACGTGCACACGCCTGCTTCAAGAGCCAATAGCCATTCAAGAGCATTCAAGAGCTGCTTTCGCCTCTCGCGAGAATGCGCCAGTTGCTGGGGCACCGGTTGTGCGCTCTGGTGGCGCTGCGGCGAAACCGCCACAAATGTATCGAAATTCGATATTTGTGGTTATGTATCGATATTGCAATATATCGCTACATTAGGTATCGATACAAAATATCGATATTTGGATTGAAAAATATCGATATTTCGATGTATCGATACCTGTATCGCCATCGCTAACACGCTCTCTTTCGCCGCAATACCAGCTCCGAAAGGACACGCTCGGCAAAGTGTTATTTAAACTAAATTCACCCATCTTCAATCATCAAGAATTGTAAGAGATTATAATTACCATTAATACCACTGTGTATCACCATCATCATTATCAATTATTCTTATTCTTATTGTTTCATATTATTTCATATTGCAACGCTTATTGCGCTTATATTATATTGTATTGCTATTCTTAGTGCTTTTCACATTACAGTAATTCCTCGTTAGTGTCGCGTTTTTACCATGCGTTATAATCGCGTTCACTATCCCCACCATTTCTTGGAATCCTTCAGTCGAGAGTGAGAGACTCTGAGAACGTGCGAGCGAGAACAAAATAATCGACACGAAGTTGCCGTCGGCTATGAAAGAGAGAAAGCATGATACTTTGTCTCGCTCCGTCTTTCAGCTCGAGCTCGAGCTCGACCCGCGTGCGGATTATAACGCATCGGCGCTTTTCGTATTTATAATACATATTGTAATTCGTTTCGCGAAAGCCGAGTGTGACAAATATTCGCGGAACGTAGAATCCTCTATAGTATTGAATCCTGAAATTTTTAATACTGTAACGTACATATTAAATATTCTCGGTGAAAAGAAGAGCAACCACGGCGTTCGCCGACTACATACTTATGAATTACATACTCTGATTAGATATGTATACGTGCACGTCCCTTATCCCCCTCCCATTCTTTCGTACTTGTATTTAACACATATTTACAATAATAATTCTTTATTTAACAGTATTTACAATGCAACAATCTATGATGATAATATTTACATCCATGTGACATTTATTATGCTCTCATCGTTGGACCTAGAAAAAAACGATAAAAAGTTTAAAAACATCTCAAACCGTCATACACACTTAAAAAATATACTTTACCGTGGTTCCACCGATGAATTTAGGGGTCTTCTCTGAAAATATATTCTTTGACATTTTTCAAACATCGTTGGACGTGTCGTGGCGACTCTTTCGATTCATTTTTTAAGACCCTCAGCGCTCTTAATACTCTCCGCGCCCGGATATCTTCTTCGGTCCTTGTATCTTCTTCTTTTTCTCCTTCTGTTTGCCCTTCTGCTTCGTTTTCCTCTTCACCTTCTGTTTCGCCTTCTCCTTCGTTTTCCTCTTCTCCTTCTGTTTGGCCTCCATCTCCGTTTTCCTCTTCTCCTTCTGTTTCGCCTTCTCCTGCGTTTTCCTCGTCACGGGTTTCTGCATCATCGCAGCTTCTTAAGTATTCTGTAACCCTGTCTCCGCTTTGATCTTCCCCAGTAATCGCGGCTATTAGTTCTTCCAACTGGGGTTGTGATGGGTCTATTGACTCTTCCTCTTCTGCCGTTTCTTCGCGGGCTGTATTCATAATACTATTCCACGAATTTCTAATATTCGAGGGGGTTATACATTTCCAGGCTTCATCTAAGAAATGAATACAATCTTTGATATTGTAGTTTTTAAAAAATTGTTGAATATTGTCAGAACTGGTTACTATCTCTGTTAGCATTCTGTGCCGAAAAACTTTCTTTGTTTTTGAAATCACCCCCTGATCCATAGGTTGGATGATAGAGGTTGTATTTGGAGGCAAAAACACAATTTGAAATTGATCGTCTTCCACAAATTCCCCTGGTATCAATTTGTGCCCTGCACAATTGTCTAGTAAAAGAATTACTTTCCCAACCGTCCGACTCTCCAGTTGATATCTTCTCACGGCTGGCTGGAAATGATTTTGGTACCAATCCGTGAATATTATATGGTCCATCCAAGCATTTTTTGGGGCTTTGTACACCACTGGTAGATTGTTTATAATATTTTTTAGTGGCCTTGGTTTTTTATACTTATGGATAAACACGGGCATCAGTTTATGGGTTCCGGTCATATTTGCGCATAAGCCCACACTCACTCTATCTTTTTTAATTTTTGTACCACCCACTTGTTTTTCATTATTGTGTATTAATGTTTTGGAGGGTAGAGCTTTCCACGTAAGGCCAGTCTCGTCCATATTATAAATATTAGTATGTTCGATCCCTTCCTCGTTTATTTTTCGTGTGAATTCCGAGATGAAATTTTCCGCAGCTACTGTGTCTGCACTTGCCTTCTCCCCGTGAACTGTAGCCGAGTGAATTGCGTAACGGTGTTTAAATTTTTGGAACCAGCCTATACTTGCCTTAAAAGTTGTTTCATTGCCTTCTATTTCTTTCATTAATTGGACGGCCTTTTGGCGCAATATCAAATCAGATATTGGGTCCCCCATCGCTTTCCGTTCCGTAAACCACGAGTATAGTAGGTACTCTAAATCTTCGTACTTTGCCTTCCGTATCCTCTTGCTCTTCAATACGTGACGTCCTCCCTCCGCAGCTTGCCTTATTTTGATTCCATTTTTACGAATAAGCCGCACGGTACTAGTATCAATTTGATACTTACAAGCAATTGCCTTAACTGGTATCTCATTGGACAATTTATCTAAAATGTCCAACTTTTGCTGTATAGAAAGCGATGTACGTTTGCTGATATTCCTCGGCATGACAAGCGTAATTTGCACGGATTGCACGTTGTTGCTAGGCAAAAGTCAAAATGAGACTGCTCCTCGTCGATGGTACCGTCACTTTTTTTTCGGGAACAATTCTTGGGGCCCAGGAAAATAATGGCTGTTTCGCAATTGTTTCGCAATGCGCGTTTTGCGGAAAAAGATCGCCATAGTTTGGACGAAAGCGATTTTATGTGGAAAGCTCGAAGATATTAGTACAACATAAGGAAAAACACGCTAATGGGTACAAAAATTAAGAAAGATCAAGTGTGGGCTTCTGCTCCAAAATGACAGAAACCCACAAATTGATGCCCGTGTTTATTCATAAATACAAAAAACCAAGCACAGAGAAACAGTGTTCACGGACTGGTTCGAAAATCATTTCAAGCCAGACGTGAAAAAATACCAGCTAGAGCAGGCCCGTCCAACTTTTGCTCTTGGCCGCGAAGAGCGGTTGCGAGTGGTTGCGAGCTGTTGTGAACGAAGGCAAGAGCGACGGCAAGAACGGCAGCCGTAAAAGTGTGGGGATAGGTAGCGTTCACAGATTCACCCTCCAAGGAGGGATTTCGCTCTTTGGCCTGGCTCCGTGGCTCTGAGAGCGAAGAGCAACTCGCGGCTGCTCGCACGAGCAAACCCTTGGACGGACCTGAGCTAGAGAGTCGCACGACCGGAAAAGTAATACTTTTACTGGATAAATGTGCAGAGAACAAATTGACACCAGAGGAATTTGTGGAGAATAATCAATTTCAAATTGTGTTCTTGCCCCCAAATACTACCTCCATCATTCAACCCATGGGTCAGGGGGTGATCTGAAAAGTAAAGAAAGTTGTCCACCACAGAATGCTGACAGTATACAGTAATATGTATACAAGAATTTTATAAAAAAATACAATCTTAAAGATTGTATTCATTTCTTAGATGAAGCCTGGAAATGTATAACCCCCTCGAATATTAGAAATTCGTGGAATAGTATTATGAATACAGCCCGCGAAGAAACGGCAGAAGAGGAAGAGTCAATAGACCCATCACAACCCCAGTTGGAAGAACTAATAGCCGCGATTACTGGGGAAGATCAAAGCGGAGACAGGGTTGCAGAATACTTAAGAAGCTGCGATGATGCAGAAACCCGTGACGAGGAAAACGCAGGAGAAGGCGAAACAGAAGGAGAAGAGGAAAACGGAGATGGAGGCCAAACAGAAGGAGAAGAGGAAAACGAAGGAGAAGGCGAAACAGAAGGTGAAGAGGAAAACGAAGCAGAAGGGCAAACAGAAGGAGAAAAAGAAGAAGATACAAGGACCGAAGAAGATATCCGGGCGCGGAGAGTATTAAGAGCGCTGAGGGTCTTAAAAAATGAATCGAAAGAGGCGCCACGACACGTCCAACGATGTTTGAAAAATGTCAAAGAATATTTTTTCAGAGAAGACCCCTAAAGTCATCGGAGGAAACACGGTAAAGTATATTTTTTAAGTGTGTATGACGGTTTGAGATGTTTTTGAACTTTTATCGTTTTTTTCTAGGTCCAACGATAAGGGCATAATAAATGTCACATGGATGTAAATATTATCATCATAGATTGTTGCATTGTAAATACTGTTAAATAAAGAATTATTATTGTAAATATGTGTTAAATACAAGTACGAAAGAATGGGAGGGGGATAAGGGACGTGCACGTATACATATCTAATCAGAGTATGTAATTCATAAGTATGTAGTCGGCGAACGCCGTGGTTGCTCTTCTTTTCACCGAGAATATTTAATATGTACGTTACAGTATTAAAAATTTCAGGATTCAATACTATAGAGGATTCTACGTTCCGCGAATATTTGTCACACTCGGCTTTCGCGAAACGAATTACAATATGTATTATAAATACGAAAAGCGCCGATGCGTTATAATCCGCACGCGGGTCGAGCACGAGCTCGAGCTGAAAGACGGAGCGAGACAAAGTATCATGCTTTCTCTCTTTCATAGCCGACGGCAACTTCGTGCCGACTGTTTTGTTCCCTCTCGCTCGGCTCATGGGTTTTCTCACTCGCAGCAACGGCCGCACGGAATAGTGTCCGCATCGCGTTAGTATCCTGCCGCCAGCCCCGATCGTCAGGATTATAACGAGAAATTACTGTATTTCGTATTGCAACGCTTATTGCGCTCATACTATTGTGTATTGCTATTTGTATTGCTTAGTAACGCTTATTGCGTAAATCATCCTAGCTTATTAATATATATATTGTATTTCATGTTCATATTCATAACTTATAACCACTATATAAATGCTATGTTCATCGCCAACCTATTATTATAAACCGTAACAATCTGCACAATAATAGTGCATTACATATTATCAAAAGCTATAAAGTGAATAAACAGTTTTACTTTAAATCACGCTACGAATTATTGTGTCAATCCTTCGGCTACGAAGATCCCTAAATCCAAACAGGCTGCCGGAACAGCTGATTACGGGCAACGACCGCGGAAAGCATCACGGTGTTTACTAACTTACTTTCGTATAGGTTTCGCTTAACCGTATGACTAGTCGATTTTCGCGAAGTTATTACATGTGTCTTTTACAATAATGCAACGGTAAATCCGATTACTTAAGCAAACCAAAACAAGTGCTCTAACGGGTGTCTCCCCAATACAAACCAGTTCATTAAACCTTCCCTGGTCGATTAGTGTGCAGAATTAAACATTACTCGCCTGCCGTTCGAAACGATTAGTGTGCAGAATTTCACATTTCTCGCCTGACGTTCGAAATGGTTAGTGTGCAGAATTAAACATTGCTCGCCTGATTTTCCCTAAATCCTCAGTGTGCAGAATTAAACATTACTCGCCTGCCGTTCGAAACGATTAGTGTGCAGAATTTCACATTTCTCGCCTGACGTTCGAAATGGTTAGTGTGCAGAATTAAACATTTCTCGCCTGACGTTCGAAATGGTTAGTGTGCAGAATTAAACATTACTCGCCTGCCGTTCGAAACGATTAGCGTGCAGAATTTCACATTTCTCGCCTGACGTTCGAAAAGGCTGGTGTGCAGAATTACATCGTTAAATACCTAATTTCCTCGCTTCCCGGTGCGCTGAACTATAGATTCGCGCCTGGATTTTATGTAAATAACCACCATGTCATTTGTCCCCTTAAATCCTTAACCCGGGACGTGCCAAGGTAATATATAAAGTAATAGAAACGTAGAAATTTAAAGTATTACTACAAAGTTAATTATAAATTCAGTTTACAAACTTAGACAACCAAAAGTTTCACAGCGAACTCTGCGTGCCGGGGGTAATGAGTGACCCCAGGATACCAGTTAAGGGTTAAATATCAATGCTACACTAATTTGAAAAATTTTGTCGATTTACCTTATTTGACAAATTTCAAGAAACTTGTGCGGAACAAGATGATTCTCTGTCTATGTAATAACCTTCTCTGGACAACCTCCAAGCCTGTGTATCCCCTTCATTTCTGTCCAAGCCTGTGCGCCCCCTTCATTTCTGTCCAAGCCCGTGCGTCCCTTTCATTTTTATCCGAGCCTGTGCGTCTCCTTTATTTCTATTCAAGCCTATGCATCTCCTTCATTTCTACAAGTTTTACATAAAAACTCTAATGTAAAAATAGTCTGATGGTATGAAAACAATATATTATTTTGTAGAAACTTGTGTCAAAGAAGACGCTAATCTGTCGAACCTCCTCCGGACAACTTCCAAGTCTATGCGTCCCCTCCGTTTCTATAAGCTGTATATAAATAGTCTATTAAAAAATTTTGGTGACTTACCTTATTAATTGAGACAATAATTCGGTGTCCTATGTCGTGTAAAAAGGCGTGAGATTTCAAAATTTTTGACAATATCCTTATTTCACACTTCGCAGGTTATGGTTCTTTAATATCTTTAATACTAGCTAGGTTACGTTTATATCTCTACAGACGTGCTTTCTGCTAGCTATCACGTGACTATTTGTTACGCGATTGGCCGAACCCGCATCAATATATAGATATACACGCTGCGCGAGAACAGAGTGTATCAAGTTACACCACGATCCAATGAACGACGTGCCTGAGAGACATTTCTCTCCCTTTCACGTTCCCCTCTTGCCTACACTTTACCAGGACGATGCTGAATTTTTAAGAACATGAAAATCGGGAAATCGCCACTTTACAACGAAATATCTCAGCTCATAAGGCACGTAGGAACAAAACGAAGACACTTTTCTTATGTAAATCAAACCCAGACTATCCATTAAGACCATTCAAAATCGAATCGGATCAGCCGTTATTGAGATTCGGAAATATTAGGGTTCAGAATAGCGAGTCGTCGCGTAATAGAGACACTCTGTGCTCGCGCTGCGCATATATACATATATATACTTGGTGCGAGACACTGCCGTGTCTCTTGATCGGAGTCCTGTGCGTCCCCTTCATTTCTATAATATATAATATAAACGTTACATAAAAACTCTAAATTGCTGGTATAAAAATATCTAGCAATTTAAAAGCAATGCAATTTGTTACAATATATAAATTATTTTGTACATGCATGGGACAAATATCCAGAAACTTGTGTGAAAGGAGATGCTTCTCAGTCGAACCATCTCCGGACAACTTTCAAGTCTGCGACTCTACATAAGAAATCTATTAAAAAAATTTTGGCGACTTACCTTATTAATTGAGACAATAATTCAGTCTCCTATGTAGTATAAAAACTCGTGACATTTCAAATTCGAACAACGCACTTTATTTGACACTTATCACTTGGCAGGTTATAAAATTAAAATTGTATATATAAGTATGTGTATGTACAATGACGGACGACGATCCCTGCCGAATAATCCCGAGAGTCGACGAAAGAAGAACGAACATGTGTTGGCTGAAGGTGTGTGTGTAACGCGTATATATGTATTATGTTGACGAAAAATTTCTTGGAGAAGAAGGGGGAGAAAAATTTAATATTGCCGTTTCTGGCAGATCCATGAAACGATATTATGATATCTCTGTTAAGGCTCGTATAGACTGGGCGATAATCGCCGGCGATTCTGTCGCCAGCGACTCCAGCGGGTCGCCTGGCGACTCGCTGGGATGCATCGGCTTGTCGCCAGCGACTTTTACCGAGCGGCTGGTATCCAGCGACTTGTGTCCGGCGACTCGGCAACTTGTGTCCCACACCTTAGGACCAAGACCCTTCGGCGTCCATTCCAAACTCTATTTAGTAGCCATGGATCCGTCAATAGTTATGGGTGTTTCCGCCGCGTTCATTGTAATAGCATCGACCAAAAGAAAAAGAAAAAGGCGTTGGTGGAAAAAGGCGTTTTTGAGAAATGGAGAACATTACGGTGATGATTTAATGTCACAGTTTCTATTAAGGGGAGAGGTCACTGAAAAGATCGTGATTTTCGACCATTTTTAAGATTTTTTTTTTTGCATTTTTGACAAGTTTGAACCCTTGTTCAACCGTACACAACATGGTTTGAAATTCAGTGTTGCCTTTCTACTAGAAAAACCTATTTTTCCGAAACCTTGCAAAAGAGCCGAAAATTAAAACCTTCGTTTTTCGGTATATCTCTCTATTATTTAGCTCTTTGAGTATGTTCACCCGCTCGCTAGAGTTTTGGGAAATCCAAATTAACTGCGAGGCCTTGAAATTGTTTATTTTCACTAATGGCCAAAATACGTTTCACGATTCTAAAATGCACGCGTGCTCTGTAACAGAATCCATTTGACTGCGCCTACTAAACTACGAACGCTTTTTTACAAAGTACTGTATGTGACTGAGTTCGTGGTCAGGCTGCGTATCCCTCGGCTATCGGTAACGCGGCCATGTACAGTAGGTAACTCTCTAAGCGGGCCCAAAAGGGTCAGTGGCTGCCGACAGAGGTCAGTCTCTCCGGGCGCTAGACACCATATTTTTTTAAATCCTTCAAAACTCTGGTTTACGAGAGAATATAGAGTGAGATTTTACGGTGAAGTGAAATTAGCTTGCATAAAACGAGTGAAATGGATCTCATTAGCCGAAAATATCGCAAGAGTAAGAGGAGAGTGAAGCGTGATGTTCGTTTAGCAAAACAAGCGGCGATAGTTGCTAAATTGGAGAGAAATAAACCTGCAATAGATGATTCATCTAGTGCTCATTTCGATAATGGCAAAGAGAAGGCGACCAGTACTAAGAAACTGGAATACTTCAGAAATAATGAAGAAAAACCTGTTTCTGAAATGCAGGATGAATTTTATATAGTGCACAGATCTACAATTCAAGAGTTGATCAAAGACTGGACTTGCAGTGTTTGCCATTCAAAAATGGTTATTCTGGATAGTGACGTACAGGTAAAGTGACCATCCTCCTCAAACATATCGGAATAATCCCAAATTTTCACTCTTTTCATCATTTTCATTTTGTCCCGTTTTGTTCCGAATTATAAACATTTTTTTCCATTTATTATTACAAAGTTACTCTGCCTTGATTAGTTTTCTGACTATAGAAAATTCCTTACACATATTTTTGTGTTTATAAAAAGTTCTTTATCCCTCCTTGTCCAATCATCCTGAATTCTGTATTTGGAAATCTGATCTCCTTACATATAGGGATTCACAAGAAAATTGACTGCAAGATGCACCAGTTGTGAGAATATTATGGGGCAAACTTACACCAGCCCCAGGATAAGCACCGATGAAACCACAAAACGACCACCGTTCCTGATAAATAGGAAAATGGTAGATGCTTTTGTCTCTGTGGGAGCTGGTTACGCTGCAATGGAACGGTTTGGAATGGAAACCGGTATCAATGTGCTTTCACCAACAGCATGGAAAGCACACCTTGAAAAAATTCAAGCAAGAAATAAAGAATTCAAGGAAAGTATTCTTAGGAAGTCGTGCCAAGTTGTGAGAAACATGCACACTACTGATGAAGGTGAAGTGCTCGATACACAAATATCATTCGATGGATCATGGCACAAGAGAGGACATACTTCCCTTCATGGCATCGCCTTTGTCATAGACATAATGACAGGACTCGTTGTGGATTATGAAGTGATGTCAAAGTATTGCCACATGTGTGCGCTACGAGCAACTGAATTCGAAGCAGATTCACCAGAATTTATCAAATGGAAGAAAGTGCATGTGGAAATAGGAGAATGTCAGGTAAGTTTTGTATATGAATATAATTTTGATATATCCATAAACCAGAAAAATATGTATTTGCATGTATATATGTATATGCACGCATTTATTCTTTTAGATAAATTTTGAAGGATCCTCCGGAAGGATGGAGATCGCAGCTGCTGAAGCAATGTGGAAAAGATCCATCGAACATTGTAACATGCGATACACCACAATGTTATCAGATGGTGATGCAAAGACCCACACTTATCTTCAAAGTTTGCAAGTGTACGGTCCTGACATTGACATCCGGAAAGAAGAATGTGTAAACCACATTGCGAAGCGCATGGGTACTGGCCTTAGAAATGTTGTCAAAGAGTGGCGAGCCAAAAATGTGACACTTGGTGGCAAGGGTGAAGGCACACTCAAGGAATCTACCATTGACAAATTGACAGCATATTACAGGTTATAAAGCGATTGCAGAAAATATATATTTTATCAATTTGATATTTTCTGTCGAATTACAAAATTTACTTCTAATGTTACATAAATGCCATAGTAAAAAATATGCCAAATGTAAAGGACATGGAAAATGCCGTGATGGCTACTTTAGATCACTGTAGCTCTACAGACAGTAAACCTAACCATGCCAGATGTCCTAAGGGCAAGCAATCGTGGTGCTTTTACAATCGAGCAAAAAGTACTAGACAAAAACCAATGAGCTGTTGCGAACTTCCGCCTAGCGGCGTGTGTTATAGGCTTCGGAAACGCGAAGTTTAAACCGGAACACACGAATGTAATAGGAAAGGGAGACAGGATGAAGCTCGTACAAGCCCGAGGGGTTTGAAAATAGTTAGAGATTCTTTTAATAAGGGAACTTTAAGATAATAAACAAATCGATACAAATCGATTCTAATCGATACTAATCGATACCCACCTGGATACGGGTGTTTGAATAAATGAACTCCTCCTTCCTCCCTTCTCCTAGGTGTGCGATTCCAGCGCAACGTTGTTAAACGCTTGATTTCGTAAAAGTTGATAACCGAAAGGAATCGGATCAACGAATAAGAATTTAGCTAGCTAAATAGTAAATTTGCGATTGGCTCTCGGTAACCAAGCCATTTTGAAATTAACAAGAGGAAAAGTGAAGGGCTTTTCGGAAGCGTCACTCGAGCCCCAAACGCTGTAACGAGCAGTCGCATAGTAAATTTCTGTAGAAATCTATATTGTGTTACTAACTTTTATTTAATTCATTAAAGTTATAAGTTATTGTGTTCCAATCGTTTTATTCTGTTCTTATTATTATCGTTTTCATTATATTTAACACCAAAATAATCAGCGTCCAAGGAGCAGAGTGCCTTAGCACTTCACGGGCATCGACCCTCGCCGAATTCCCTAAGAAGGATCCAGAAGGACCAGCCGGCTACGCAACAGAGCCACACACACATGTCACTCAAGCTGTCTGAAGATGTCGCCACCAAAGTGAAACCCCTATATGAAAGACTGTCAAATGAAAATTTGATGGCACGGTGCTGTAAGGGAGGCACTCAAAATGCTAATGAATCTCTCCATGCAAAAGTATGGAGATTCTGCCCGAAGACAATATTTGTGTCGAAAGCAAGACTTGAAGTAGCTGTGGCACGTGCTGTCTCAGAATTGAATATGGGTTGCGTAAGCTCATTGACAGTGAGGAAACAAACAGCTGGGGAAATTATAACTGAAACAGCTAAAAGCATAGCTAAAGGCAGAGACACCAGAAGAGAAACCTGCAGTGCACAACAGGAGGCCACTACAAGAAAGCGCTTTAAGAGGAAACACAACGCAAGGAAAATTGCTGCTGAGAGGAAGAGACGCAAGATTGATGAGGATGTGTATCAACCAGGTGGATTTTAAAGTATACACAAATGAAAAATGGTCTGGAATTTACTCTTTAGATTTCAAATGCATTTATCTCAGAACTTACTTTTTTAATATATTTAATGTTCCTTGCGCAAAACTGTTGGTCTGATTCTCTTGCAGCTTGGCATACTTGAAGAGCAACATGAGACCAAGAAAATTGTGTATCGGCATGAAGAAATCTGCAAAACTCTTTGCGGTATGCTTGTTTTTCCTCAAAATTTTAATCAAATATTGCAGTTTTTACATTTAATAAATTCAATAATTTTTAGCTCAAAAAGTATGAGACGTAGGAACTTCTCGATACACAACTTTTTACTCTACCATGGACCCTTCTTCGCTGCAAAACCTGGAGGCTGTGGCATCACACACTTTGCGCAAGAAGATTTTTGAAGTTATGCTTGATTTTTGCAATGTATTGTAAATTGTATGAAAAGTAATAATTAAAACTGAGTCTACCCTGGCAGCAAGGACTTTATTTCGAACCTACTTCCTTCCCTTAAAAGGAATTTCGCATGTTTCAAATATTTTCGGATTTCAAAGTTTCAGTGACCTCTTCCCTTAAACGACGGAAGTAGTTTTATTAATTTTGTGCGAATGACAAAATCTGATTTTGAAGAGCTCCTGACTTTAGTAGCTCCAAAAATTGCAAAGAAAGACACAAATTGTCGTCTTGCAATTCCGCCCACCATACTATTAGCTGTCACGCTTAGATACTTGGCTACAGGTGATTCTTATGCCAGTTTAATGTTTCTATTCAAAATATCGAAACAAGTAATATCATCCATTGTGCCGGAAGTGTGTGAGGCGATCATCGAAGTTCTTCGACAATACTGTCGGGTAAGTAAAATACACAGAATTATTTATATATAAAATGTTTTTAATTAATAATTAATTTAATGTTCCTTAAAATTACTTAACATTACTCAACACAATCATACAATACATTGACATAACACACTCATACAACATACATGTTCCTTAAAATTACTTAATATTACACAACACAATCATACAATACATTCACATAACACACTCATACAACATACATGGTCCTTAAAATTACTTAATATTACACAACACAATCATACAATACATTCACATAACACACTCATACAACATACACAAAGCAGGGGAAGCAGAAGCTCGATCCGAATGCCCGTTTACCCGTAAGCACATCGAATGTATACCAGACCCACTATCCAGAAACTGAACCATTTCATAAATATTTAACAAAATTAAAGAAAAGTGTACATAGGGTAAAAATGTGTCAGACAAAAGAGAAATGGTTTCAGGGGGCAAGTATTTCCTATGTGGACGCGTAAAGGACATATGCGGGTCAATTTTGTTATTTTACATGGGATCATATGCTTTTTAATACATTATTCGTTGCAGCTCGGCATTCTCTATAAAAAAGTATTAAACTATGTATATCGAAAAGCTCTGTAGGGGAGACCGGGGCTAGTTGTTACAGGGGCAGGTTGTTACAAAGCAGTTTAAATTTTTTTCGCTTGGACTATCACTTCGACGATGAAGTGGCTGATGTGTTTCAACCATACGCACTTGTGTATGTTGTTTGTTTGTAGTCGGTTCACGCGTTGTCACTTTATTACAGTTTTTTGTGTTTTCGGTACTAATAGTAACTTTTCTCTTTCTACTTGAATCTTTTCCACCGCAAAGACAGATAAATGTATGTAAATTAATATTACCAGGTTTGAATCAGTGTTCCTTTAGCTACAGATTGGCACCAAGAACATAAGAATACACCCAACTGGTATGAACTTATAGCTTTTTATACACAATGGTGTCAACCGGGGCAAGTTGTTACACAAGACAAGGGGCAAGTTGTTACACAAGACAAGGGGCATGTTGTTACATACGAAAAGGGGTACGTTGTTACAGAGCGAAAGGGGCATTTTGTTACATTGTATTTAGTAATTAATTTATTAATTTAATCCTTTAGTTACCACGAGTCACTATAATAGTTTCGCGCTAAATGATTTTTCGGGGACGGAACGCTACTATGTCTCCACAGAGTGGATTCAGTGCATAGAATGCAAAAAGTGGGCACATGAGAAGTGTGCAAAACCAAAGAATCACTTTTAGGTGTGCATTAATTGCGAGTCCCCGTATGAAACGGACGACGATAATTGACGATAATGATTTCAGTAGTTTTTTATTATTTTTAAAATAGATTTTTTATTGTAACAGATTCTTAACAGTAGTTATACTATGAGAGTTCTGGACCAAATTGGGGCGAGGGGTGAGACGGGGCGGGGGGTACCGCGCGATGGGCGAGGGGGAGGTGGGGAGGGGGTACCGCCGCGGTCTTCCGTGAGATGGGTGAGGGGGAGGCGGGGAGGGGGGGTACGCAGTTCGTGGACGAGGGGGATGACGTCACAAGGGGGGGGGATTCCAAAATTTTCAAAATGGCGTCGCGCGCGCAGATCGAGTTCGTGGGCGAGGGGGTGACGTCACAGGGGAGGGGGATTTTCAAAATTTTCAAAATGGCGTCGCGCGCGCATGTCGAGTTCGTGGGCGAGGGGGCTGACGTCACAGGAGAGGGGATGAAGTTTCAAAATTTCAAAATGGCGTCGCACGCATTTCGTATTGGCGCCATCTACTGGATGTTTAAGGTACTTTGGGTCCGCGTCGGTATTTGGACCCGCCTTGGTAAATTTTCCAAGTTTTTCAGACATTTCGTATCGACGCCACCTGTTGGATGTTTAAGGTACTTTGGGCGCGCATCGCCGCCGCACAATCTCCGTACGCGTGCGGGGATCGGTGCGCAGGCGCGACCGCGACCGATTCGTGGAAATTCAAATCGCGTCTTCGATGATGATTTCTGAGAAAGAGGGTGTACCAATGATTTCTGAGAAAAGATAAGGGATCGACAGGATTGAACGCGTTTTGTGCATCTACGTGCACGCGTTTCCTGCAGTGTGTATATATATAAATCGTGGGACCGTTACAGCCCACGTACAATGATGTATACATATAGCGATAATTATTGTAAATCAATCATCGCGATAGCCCATGGAATAAACATTGCACCGCGCCATGCCGTGTATTTATATCTGAGCAGGATTGAACGCGTTTTGGTGCCTACGTGCACGCTCTACGTGTTGTGTGTAATATACACATTACCGTGTACGTGTGCGTGAATCAGTATAAAATAACGTGGGTCAGTCATACGGACATCATTACACCACGTACGCTCGAGTCCTATCAAGTATCGTTCGCGTCATTCTTTAGCCGTCGATGAAAATCATTCGCAGTGTATATCAAAATGTACAAACGCAGCTTAAACGATTCATCATGCGCATCCGACAACGATGGGGGCTTTCCAAATAAACACCAACAACATCACCAACAATCCAACACGAGGTATGTATACGTTACTATACACTTTACACATACTTCATTCACTTACTAAACGCAAACGAACGAAGCATTAATTCCGTGTACATATTTCTTACAGTTCTGTATCCGCAACGCCAAAAATGGTGAAAACACCAAAACCATCAGTCGTACGGATCCTGGGACGTGATTATCCACTGACCGCAACAGCTTATAAACGTCTAACTATTGGAATTCGTATTATCATTGATTCGTGTCACGTCGAGATCACCATAGTCGACAACAAAGGCAACGAGTTGAGCTTTTCAATGTCTACGTGGAAGCTCATGCTACAAAACGAGGTGGACATCCTCCAACGATTACGCAGCAACGCAACAGCACCCCAAACTCAAATCGTAATTGATAATTTACGACTATACTTCACGCGTATAGATGATAATCAACTTATTAAAATTACTGATAATCGCGTTGTCATATATATGACTGAAGTCACGATGCGTAAACTATTCGCGTACAACCAGTGCATTGAACATATGTACACCTGGCTAACAGAAAACATGTACTCTGTAAGCAGTAAATATGCAACCTTCGTAGACGTTCTGCGTACTGCTACGACACCAACGAATTATGTGAAATTAATTTCCGAAAGCGAGCACTTTGAAAAGCATTCATTGATTGATTGTGAATTGTTGGCGTTAAGATTACAATCAATGCTGCGTGATGTGAACCGCGTACCACTATAGTACGTGTATATATATATATGTTTAATAATAAATATACAACAATTTTAAATAAATATTTTTTATTCAAAACAGTGTGTTTTATTAATGTACATCCACGCATGCATACTTAAATTATAAAATCAGTATTTGCGAAGAAGAAAATAACGTTCGTATGGGAGGGACCCAGTCAGCCACATCCGTATTTGCAGATATTGCTCAACGCCTGAGTACAAATGTTTGTGGCAGAAAGACTACAGATTTGATACAGGATTTGTTATATTCGATGATGAAAGCAGACTGACACCAGAAAGCCGACAGATTGTGCTGCCTTAACCTGCGAGCAGATTGGCGGCAGGATCTGCTGATACAATTTAATGACAGGAATCGAGCAGACCCTGCGCACCGCGATCTGACGTCAGATAGACAACAGAAATACAGCAGATTCTGTTTACACAGTCTGCGAGCAGTTTGGCGGCAGACACTGCAGAGAATCTGCTGGTACAATTTAATGACAGGAATCGAGCAGACCCTGTGCTCCGCGATCTGACGTCAGATAGGCAGCAGAAATACAGCAGATTCTGCTTACATAGCCTGCGAGCAGTTTGGCGGCAGAAAGTAAGGAAAGTCTGCTGATACAATTTAATGGCAGGAATCGAGCAGATCTTGCGCTCCGCGATCTGACGTCATATAGGCAGCAAAAATACAGCAGATTCTGCTGACATAGTTCACGACACGACCCCGCCAGGGCGCGATTGGGCGAGCGTTTCTCGCTTGCGAAATAGCACCGTGGCGGGAATAAGTGGCCGAGGGCTTGATCATTCAGGGCTCTCGGGTACGACTCGTATTTGCCGGCACTCCACTGCGGAGTATATATTTGGTATACCCGTCTGTAAGGGCGGTATTATCAGTCGTTGCTGAAGACGAAGATCGTCTTAAGCATCCGGCATCCTTTATTGATCTACTAGACTAGTAGAAGATGCCTGTTTAGTGTCGCGCAACCGTCGCTCGTGACCTCCATTCGAACGTTGTTATCGCCGTCCAACCGTCGTTCGTAACGCTACCTAAAACAATGGCTCATTTACTTAAAAGTCAACTCGACCTTCACAATCGTATAAAGAACGCATTTGAAAATCTAAAAAAAACAGGTGCGAACAATTTCACGAAAACGAGCGTTGCGTCGCGATTAGCTTCGCTTAGGAAAAATTGGGAAAAGTTCGAGGAGCAACACGACCAATTACTAATTCTCTCTTCCGATCCTACAACCTGGACCACTATCAAAGACCACGAGTATTGGGGAAAGACCGAGCCATCCAGAACGGAGGAATTGTTCCTCGCTCAAGAAGTTCTGTTAATGGATAAACTAGAAGAAATTACTAAGGCGGAAAGAATCCTGAATATTACTAGAGAACGCTTGGCCACCGGAGACCGATCGATCGACCATTCCAATGCTGTGGCCGCTCGTCCTTCGTCTTCGCTGCCGAAAATACCGTTACCCACCTTTGATGGCAGTCACAAAGAATGGCCATCGTTCAAAGGATTATTCCGTTCGTTAGTAGCTCGTGACGCAACACTAACGGATGCCGAACGGCTTCATTATTTACGGGGTTCGCTCAAGGGCGACGCCGCTCTACTCCTTCACAACATGCCCGAGAGCGAAGAGAATTTCAAGGTTGCATGGGAATTACTGCAAGAACGTTTCGATAATCAACGATTAATGGTCAAAGCACAAATGAATACCATATTCAGTCTACCCACTATCGCACGTGAGTCAGGAACCGAGCTTAAACGATTATTTTATACAGTATGTGATTCCGTTAAGGCCCTTGCTGCCATCAAACGACCTTTCGATGCCAGCGGCGACTGGTTAATTCACTTGATCATGGAACGAATAGATCCCTCATCTCGTCGCGAATGGGAGACACTCATCGGGAAGACGAAGGAGCCTCCTACCTTTGCTAAGCTTCAAGAATTCCTGGAAGGTAGAGTTAATATGCTTGAGTCCTTGGAAGAGCAGCGCAAGGGACACGAGGGCAAAACCGCGAAACAGGCGTATAATCAAAGGACGACCAGAGTGCATCAGGTGAGTTCAGACAAGCGCCCACTGGAACCATGCAGTCTCTGTAAGTCAAACCATTACATTTTGTACTGTCGATTGTATAAAGCAAAGACAATTGAAGAACGACGGGCCGCGTTACAAGCCGCGAATCTCTGTTATAATTGTCTGGGCAGACATCAAGTAAAGGATTGTACCTCGGACCGACGCTGTCAGAAGTGTAACGGGAAACACCACACTACGATACATATGGAACGTGCCGATTTCACCTTCGATAAGGAGCTCGCTTCCCACACATCTAATTGTGTGACGAGTCCATTACCAACCGTTCTTCTGGCCACGGCACGGGTAAGGGTGTGGCAGCCCGACGGTGGCTCTAGATTGGTGCGGGCTTTGATTGATCAAGGCAGCGAGGTGTCGATTATTACCGAAGCCCTGGCTCAGCAACTGCGCCTCACCAGGAGATCTGCGAACATTAGTATCGTCGGTGTAGGGAGCTCAGGAGCGCATCCGTGGCAAAGTACAGCTCGAATTATCTGCGCATTTCAACTCCACAGACCACCACATGATAACCGCTCTGGTACTGCCTCGAATAACGTCCTACCAACCACGCATCGATAGCCGTGCTGCTATGTGGAATCATCTTAAGGAACTCACTTTAGCGGATCCCCACTTCAATGCCAAGGGACCGATCGAGTTACTGCTGGGAGCCGACGTCTTTGCCATCGTCGTGCTTGATGGCATTGTTAGAGGCCACCCAGAAGAACCCATCGCCCAGAAGACAACGCTGGGATGGATTGTATCAGGAACAGCCCTATCTAACGCTAGGTGCTTAACAAATGACAGGCTCGAACCCGCAGCTCTGTCATGCTCCACCGAGGAAGACCTACTGCCCTTGGTACGCCGTTTTTGGGAACAAGAAGAAATAGCGGTATCATCTGCCTATACCGCTGAGGAACAGAAGTGCGAGGACCATTACCGGACGACACACCAGCGCTTGCCGTCCGGACGCTATATGGTCCGCCTACCTTTTCGTGAGACGCCAGAACTCGGTGAGTCTTACTCTGGTGCCAGAAGGATGCTGCAGCGGATGGAGGCCAAATTCAAACGCAACCCGACATTCGCCCAGGCTTATGGCACATTCATGAGTGAGTATATGCAACTCACTCACATGTCAAGGATAAATAAGGAATTATCAGGGTCAGCGTATTACTTGCCTCATCACGGAGTGATGAAGAAGAGCAGCTCGACCACCAAGCTAAGAGTGGTGTTCAACGGTTCCTACACCACTACTTCTGGGCAATCCCTCAACGATGCTTTGAGGGTAGGACCCAATCTACTGCCGAATCTACACAGGTTGCTTCTCCGGTGGCGAATTCATCGCGTCTGTCTTACTGCGGACGTGGAGAAAATGTATCGCCAGATCCTAGTACATCCCGATGACCGTCGCTATCAACGGGTACTCTGGAGAGGAAATGAAAGCAGTGCCATAACCGAATATCAATTGAACACGGTTACTTATGGGCTAGCCTGTGCCCCTTACCTGGCTATCCGAACACTAAGGCAGCTGGCTTTGGACGAGCAGGAGCGGTTTCCGAGAGCGGCGGCCATTTTGCAGCAGGACGTATACATGGACGACGTCTTGACAGGCGCTGACTCCGAGCAAGAAGCCATCGAGATCCAGACCGAGCTCCGTCTCCTATGCAAGGCAGGCGGTTTCAACTTAAGGAAATGGGCATCCAACAAACCAGTGCTAATGGCAAAGGTGCCTTCCGAAGACGCCATTCCAGAATGCAAGTGGCAGGCAGGCGAAACCCACACAGCACTGGGAGTTCATTGGGGGCTGTCTGACGACTGCTTCCGAGTCCAAGTACAGCCTACCATGCCGGGGAGCGGAGTCACAAGAAGACTGGTTCTATCAAAAGTCGCAAAGATATTCGATCCCTTGGGTTTATTGGCTCCAGTTACCGTTAATGCCAAAATCTTTATGCAATCTTTGTGGTTATTACGTTTAGAATGGGACATACCTTTGCCGCCGGCTGAAGCCGGTTACTGGATGCAGTTTCTCTCGGAGCTGACGGCGTTGAACCGCATTACAGTTCCTCGCTGGCTCGGTCTACAACCAACGTCGATCCAACGAGAGCTCCATGGATTTGCGGACGCCTCGGAACGGGCCTATGCTGCCGTAATCTATCTCCGAGTCGTGGAACCTGATGGAACTATCCACACCCATCTAGTCACTGCAAAGACAAAGGTTGCTCCGTTACAAAAGATATCGCTCCCCAGGCTGGAATTGTGTGTAGCCGTACTGCTGACCAAGTTAATGGCCCTCACCTGCGAGAGCCTGAGTCTGACGGGAACTCCTATTCACTTGTGGAGCGACTCGACCATCACACTCGCGTGGATTCACGGATACCCGTCACACTGGAAAACGTATGTGGCCAACCGTGTATCGGAGATTCAGCGGACACTACCTGGAGCTCAATGGCATCACGTATCCAGCCGGGACAATCCTGCCGACTGTGCGTCCCGGGGCTTACAACCTATCCAGCTACCCGACTTTGCCTTGTGGTGGACTGGACCGAGATGGCTGTCGGCTGCTACTGGCTGGACTATCACCAATGAAGATTCGCTACCCTGGACGGATCTGGAGTCCCGGACGACCTCTCACACTACGTCGGGTGAACCTGCCGCATGCGAGACTTTCTTGAAACGCTATTCATGTATACATTCTTTGCTTAGAATCACTGCTTGGTGCTTGAGGTGGTTACCTCACAGTACTGCCCAGAAAGGAGGAAGCTCCCTGTTGCCAGCTGAGATAGAGGCAGCCCGAACCCGCTGGCTGTCATTGGTCCAACAGCAGGAATTTGCTGTGGAAATTCAGCACCTGCAGCTGAATCGTCCTCTACTAAGCCGCAGCCGGCCGCTGCGGCTCAACCCCTACTTAGATGAGCAAGGACTTCTACGAGTGGGCGGACGGCTACGCCACTCATCGCTCCCGATGGATGCCAAGCACCCGTTGGTTCTACCTGGACACAGCCACCTGACAGAACTACTAGTCGATGAGGCACACCGACGCACGCTACACGGTGGGACTCAACTTACCTTGGCTACCCTGCGCCAACGGTATTGGGTTCTGCAGGGCCGCCAACGAGTGAAGGCCATGATTCACCGCTGTCCTACTTGCATTCGATGGCGAGCTACAACAGGCCAACAGCTGATGGGTGATCTGCCAGCCCCACGCGTCACTCCATCTCGGCTCTTCCAGCACATCGGGGTGGATTATGCTGGGCCTGTATCGCTGCTTCCGGTTAGGGGCAGAGGCCAGCGCACACACAAGGGCTATGTGGCGTTGTTCATATGTTTAACTACTCGTGCTGTCCATTTAGAACTTGTCTCGGATTGCAGCACCGAGGCCTTCATCGCTGCGCTGCGCCGATTCACGTCCCGGCGAGGCCTGTGCACCTCTATCCACAGCGACAACGGGACCAATTTCGTCGGCGCCGACCGTGCCCTACGGGAAATGCTGGACGAGGCCTCATTCACTCCACTCTTCTAAAGGAAGGCATCGAGTGGAAATTCAACCCGCCTGCTGCCCCTAACTTCGGGGGAATCTGGGAAGCTGCCGTCAAATCAACTAAGTATCACCTGAGGAGGGTGATAGGCGAACAGCACCTCACCTTTGAAGAGATGGCTACACTACTACCTCAAATCGAGGCCTGCCTGAACACACGGCCATTGCTTGCCATGAGTGACGACCCCGGGGACCTGTCCGTACTGACGCCCGGCCACTTCCTGATCGGCGACGCTCTTCTTAATCTGCCTGATCCAGTCGTCGAGGATGTGCCCATCAATCGACTGTCCCGCTGGCATCTACTGCAGCAAATGAGGCTGCAGTTCTGGAAGCGATGGTCAGCCGAATACTTGCAGTCGCTCCAGGCCCGTAATAAATGGACTCAGCAACGCGACCAGCCCCGCGTCGGCGACTTGTGTTTAATAAAGTCGGAACTAACCTCACCGGCCAGATGGCCATTAGCACGTATAATAAAATTACATCCTGGGTCGGATAACCTCACTCGCGTAGTTACGGTAAAAACTTCGCTTTCAGAATTTGTACGTCCTATTTCCAAATTAGTGTTTCTGCCACTTAACGATATTAGCGAAAATACACGTTCACATAATGATTTAACTTCACAAAATCGCGATCAATAAATTCACTTGCGTTGCCTGATGCCTCCACATGAGCTGAGCGGCGCCACCGTCACGAAGGCTATCGAACTGATTATCGATTACATACCGAATCAGATTCAGCGATTGCTGAATGCCGGGGAGAATGTTCGGAAAAGAGGCCTATTCGCGACACCTATTGTCGATTAATGCTAATTAGGCAGGTGGCAACGGCCTGCTCACTCATGTGGAGCGCGGATCGCGTCCCCTTCCATCGACTCGCGATCCATGGAAGGGGAAGGCTTGCGCTTCCTAGAAATCGACGCTGATTTCTGGGAATCGGCCACTCTGTTCCAGTCATCACGCTTGGGTAATATACTTTCGCTTACGCACTTTGCTTGCGCTATACTTTCGACATTGCTTCGAATCTTATACTTTCGCTTACGCATTTTGCTTGCGCTATATGTTCGACATTGCTTCGAATCTTATTCTATCACGCTGCGTGACTTTGCTTCGCCAGTTTCTTGCACGTTTTAAAGCTTAATTATATTTAAACATTAACTAGATATTGTAAATTGTGTGTGAAAATCGTTCTTTACTTATTCTGTGTGTTTGACTTCTGTACATATCTTGAATTATAACCGTCGTGTTAAATTAATCGTCTAAAATTATCGTATCGCTCGCTTTAATCGTTTCTAAATAAATCTTGTGCTAAAATACTATTGAAACTGTTTCCTAGTGCTTGTTCCGATTATACATTGTAACAAT
Organism: Andrena minutula; assembly: GCA_929113495.1. Taxonomy (NCBI): domain Eukaryota; kingdom Metazoa; phylum Arthropoda; class Insecta; order Hymenoptera; family Andrenidae; genus Andrena; species Andrena minutula. The sequence continues at coordinate 43,897,320 of OV815993.1, read as the reverse complement.
GCCGCATGCTAAAAACTAAAAAACGATTGATGATAATACCGCCCTAAGACGACTGAATAAATAGTAGTTATCATTAATTCTTTTTTATTTGGAAGAACTGTCTTTCAAAGTTTAAATCATTATTTTGAGCCGACCTGGCATTCAATTCACTAACAACTTGGTTAAATAACTAACAACGGTTATAATACCCGTTTAAATACATGGTTTACCAACTTTTCTTTCTTCCATAAAATATGGTAGGAATCAGATCTTTCAAGTCGGTCTTATAAACGTGTTCTATATATTATTTTCGCTAAAGACTTTCGCACTGCTTTTAAATCTATACTATTATATAAAATTGCCTACTATGGCCGACATCAGGATCTGCTTGATTTCTGCCGCCAATTTGCGGGCGGTTTTTGTCAGCAAGATCTGATCGAAATCTGACATCAATCTGCGGTCAGATCCTGATGTCAGGCTCTGACCGCAGAACCATAGTCAAATCCGGACATAATAGGCACCGAATCTGACGTCAGAATCTGCTCTGTATCTGACACCAATCTGCCGTCAGATCGCGCTGCGCAGGATCTGCTCGATTTCTGCTCTCAATCTGCGGTCAGCCACGGCAGCAAGATCTGATCGAAATCTGACATCAATCTGCGATCAGATCCTGATGTCAGGCTCTGACCACAAAACCATAGTCAAATACGGACATAGTAGGACCCGAATCTGACGTCAGAATATACTCGAATCTGACATCAATCTGTCGTCAGACTGCAGTCAGTTTGTTTACTGGGGATATTCATATTCGTGGCTAGAGGAAGCAGGCACAATTGTCACAGATCTTATCACCGCCGCCGCCGTTGTGTTCACTATAGAAAAAAAAAAAAAATGATTCTTACATAGATATTCGTTTCTTTTGCATATGACGCGTAAAGTAGATGCAACGTGTGTGTAGTACTTACATTAGGCGACGCTACGTATATAATTCCATATTTTATAGACATTATCCAGCGCGCAAACACCGTAGTTGTTATGAAATGAACATCGAATGACATCCGTGGTAGACATAGACTTTAGGTTAGGAACGTCGGAGTCCGCGGTGACATGCATGATCCCGCAATAATCATCGTCAACGTCGTAGCCTCCGTCATCTTCGACAGTTCGCGCGTTGATGTTGTTGCTGTTGCTGTTGTTGCTGTTGTTTCTGTTGTTGCTGTTGCTGTTGCTGTTGCTGTTGTTAGTGTTGTTGATCTTTTGCGTCGGCAGTTTATATAAATCACATACATCCATAACGAATATGTCAGGAAGTAGTTTCAGCAGCCACGTTTTCTTTTCCGCACCTTTTACGAGGACAAAGTCAGTGTTTGCGAGTGCGCTGGTTAGGAGTCCTGGTAGTTTGGAGTATGGAACGTGACCGTCAGACCATGGAATCCCGTGATGATGGTACGCGAGCCAGGACGCATGACGGTGTTCCCGCGAATTCATTAAGGTAAGTTTAATTTTTAATCTTTTTCAAATCGAGTGCATTGAGGCCATTGAGGGACACTTGATCGGTGTGTGAGGTGGGATACTTGATCAGCTGAAAATGCCCCAAAGAGAACCATAGAACGGCTAATGAAACAGAAAAATATGGCAAAAAACGTGGGATGGAAAATCTTTTCTTCATCGTCATCTCAACCTTCGTACAACGAATGGAGGGTCATTTTGACCCAACTCTGACAAAGTCTAATACGATGTTATAATTGCAGTAACATTATTTGTAAAAATCATGCAGGAGATACACCTATTTTATGAACCAAATGTACATAAATAATCTTTTTATGTATTTCTTTATTAATAAATTTTAGTTCATTTGAGAAATTTTAATTATTTAATTCATTTTATATTGAATTATTTCGTGAAACCGGTGTACCAAAGAAATGTTGCTATGGGTCAAGTTGACCCTGCATTCGTTTCAGGCAACCATATCTATAATTCGTTTTCCGAAGGTTAATCAGGTGATATATCTAAGTGAAATGTCATTTAAGAATGTATTTATGTTGTTTTATGTCATAGATTTTAATTTTTTGGTTTTGTTTTTTCAGTAATTCTTTCAAGTTATAGTTTATCTTCTTTTTATTTCTCCCTTTATTTAATGTTATTGTCAAAGATAATAAATATATTTTAGAATGTTAATGTGTTTTTTACTCCTAAAGTTCACTTATCAAGTCCCCCTAACCTTTTGATCAAGTCTAACGAATCGCCAGAGACAACCTCGAGCAACGTCGACGCGAAGCATTCGCAAAAACATCGCCGACGTCATCGACAAAAAGGAACGAAACATCAAAAAGGATCGAAACATCGAAAAGGTGCGAAACGTCAAGACGTGGACGCAAAGGTGGAAATCGCCAAAGTCAGCGACGTTATACGTAAAAAGAGCATGGCCTTGAAAATTGGTAAGATGGCTACGGAAGCGGCTGTGGAAGCGAGCACGCGTCCCATCGTCGAGCCGCTGAAACAAGATAAATGGAAAGTTCAAACTGCAGGTAAGTGATGGTAAAATGACACTTAGACAAGTCTTACTCTTGAAATTATCATACAACTAGCCCACCCGTTACCCGGTTTCACCCGGCAATTGATTTTTTCTAATGATGTCACCGTTAATTATTATAATTTTACAATAAATATTATTTATTTTGATCGGTATATCATTTAAGTAATTCTTATAGATCGGAATAATTCATTTTATGCAATAGATGGAGGTTGAATAGTAAAATTAAGGCCTGTTCTTTAGTATGATTTCGCCATCACTTCCTACTAACATCGTCGCGTTTTAACACTCAAACGGCACTTTCATTTTACAATATTACTTTTAAGTACTAGGTACATACGAATACATATATTTGTTTTATTTTTTATGTAAATTAGAATCTCCGTTTAATAATAACATTTTTGTACATTTTTTATACGCCATGTTTGAATTACATTAAATAAATAAAGTGTCAGTAATTGGAATACTGGCAGTAATTGGGACATCTACCCTAATCTTCTCGACCAGATAGACCTCCAGATTCGCGATCGAATGAAGTTCGTATTCGTAGAATCCACCCAAGATCGGCTATCCCGCGGAATCGCACAGAATGTGTCAAAGGGCACATGCGTTGTACGGTTACGATTTCGAACACCTCGGTCGACCAGATCGAAGTGTACCCCTTCTCAAAGAGAGTTTTGAACTTGCTAACGCGTACCTTGTCATCGACGTTGAATTTCGTGCGTAGTCGAACACCTTTCAATACAGAGAGGGATAGGGGCTCATTCGCGGAGAACCGTCAGCGAATCGGGTGTTGATCGTTCGATGCTTGCGATGATTGTAGGTGTGTACGAGCGCAGGTAACAGGACACTCGCGAGACTGTGGGAGGGAAAGTGACGAACGTGTAAGAATTCTCGGCAATTTATCGATATCATGTGTCTTTATTATAGAAGATATGGATCGTCATTGCGCGTGCGATGGATATCCCCACCATGAACCATGCATATCGTAGTCTTTAAGAAAGATTGACACGCCACTGCGAGGGATCATTACACGTTTCAATCAGGATGTGGTGCGACGAAAGCACCGAGATGAAGGAGTATTTGGTAAGTGATATTTGTAGGTAGCGACTATGAGATCTTTTTATAAAAAGCACGTGTTTTCTATAGTTTCTCATATGTTTCAGCGAACGGAATATCCATATACGAAGGGATACTACAGCATTAAATGTAGAAAATTAATGCATGGCTTCAGGCAGTTTTGGCGTGAGGTTCGAGACGATTTAGACCGTTGGGCGTTCAATGACAACAACGATGAATCGGACTTTTGGGGGCTACGACGATTGTTCGAGCCGTAAATGTATGTATATGTGTTCAGAGGATTTATTTGATATAATACAATCGCGATTTGATACACGTGCATAATGATTACAATATACTGTATGTGCATAACTTTGCGTGTTGTAAAGAGTATTAAGGCTATCGCCCACTAGGCCGAACGGAACCGAACTGAAGTTCGTCGGCGCTCTTCTATCATATGGGCGATGCATGGTCGCTGCTGTTCTATCATATGAGCGATGCGTGGCTGTCGCGCTTCGCTTCGCTTCCGTTCTGTCTAGTGAGCGACCACCTTTAACTCGCAACCAAGACAGTGGACGCATCAGAGGTATCTTCCGATGCAGTCGTAGTCACCGATGCAGCCCCCGACACAACCATCGTTATTAACGTCGAGACAGCCATCGTTACCGTCTTCGAGATAGTCAGCGCTATCGTCAGCGTCATTGACATTGCCGAGACGGTTGTCGTTGTCATCGACGAGGCAGCCGCCGTTACCGACACCGAGACAGTCACCACATGAAGAAGTAGCCCTTACCGATACCGGGGAAGTCCCGATGAACGGAATGCAACACTTTGTAAGACACCATTGAAATCCCGCTCATTTAAGGGCTTTGTTTTCATTTATGATACACGTGGGTTGAGAAGATGAGGTTTCTTTGTACAGTTGCAATTCCGTTGTTGCGGGTAGTTGGTTTCTCTCAATGCATTATTCGGACCTAAAACATCCGCGCAGTGATGTGAATTTCCATTACGAATAAACAGAAAATGTATTATATAATAAGATAATAAGATGCTTTACACATTCCGGACAGAAATATATTGTCGATTGGTAGGAAACCTTCACCATTAGGATTAGAATTGATCGTTCACGATATATCATACGTCATAGTACTGTTAATGACGATTATATGCATCATAACCTATGTATAATGATGATGAGGGTGAGGAGTAAAAATAATAATAAAAAATTTAGGTCACATAAAAAAAAAAGTATGTTTAATTACATGTGCGTTTCCTTGTCTATTAAAATATATTTCCATAAAAAATTGTATGCTTTTATCTATGTATAGAATATTAAAAAAAAGGTACAAAAAGAGCGCCAAGTATATAATCCCATAAAAAAGAATCCCATTTAAAAACATTGTCGTAAATTAATATAAATTTATTAATGTGCTATATTTAACTTTACAAAAGTAATGATATACAACAGTTGCGCCAATTATCACACTGGCTATTTGCACAAAGAACAAAATGTATTCAATAATATTAAGCAGATATATTTTTATACAAATAAATATTTTAATACGAATAAATATTTTATTCAAAATACTTGGCGCTCAACACACTCAGCGCACACACTCAGTCGGTGTGTCCGGGTTCGGCGAATGAGTAAAATGCGTTGTTAACAATAACAGTGTTTATTGGTAAAAGTCTGTATGGTGGCTGTATGGTTTACATATGTCCCGTGCGGTGGATTCCGTAGTCGTTCTCGATTCTCGCGGGTCGTCCGTTAAATACTGTTCGGTTGGCGCGGTGCTTGAGCGGTATCTCTTAGCGAACGCGTCGGTTCTTCCGGTGCGTACGTTTCGGCAGCGCGGGCTTGAGCGGTATCTCTTAGCGGCGCGTCGGTACGTCCGGCGAATACGTTTCGGTAGCGCGGCGCTCGAGCGGTTTCTCGTAACGGCGCGTCGGTGCACGGCGGCGCCGGCTTGTCGGCGAGCGGTTAGGAAAGTGGGATGCGGATTTATTGAACGTTCTGCTCAGGATGGCCTTATGGGGCACGTCCGTTGAGAGTCGTATAATCGCGTATCAGAGTGCAGTAGGGTTCTGGCCTAATGGGCGCGGAGACACCTCTCTGACATAGGCAGGGCGCAAGATTTCTCTCGGCCTATTTCGGAAGAGGCTGGTTATGGTACAGTGGTGGCGATGGCCGACCATTGACACACCTCATGGGAGCTAAAAATGAGCATCTTGCCGTACCGCGTGAAGCGCATAAGCGACACGCACAAGAGCTCCTGATTCCGCTCGCCGCGGCCTTTATATGCAGGAGCCGTGCATCTTCGCAAGCGAGGCAATACGCGGGCCCAGTGGCCACTTAGCGGCATGGGTGCGTACTGCACCTCGCCCTTTGTTTTTGTTTCGCGCGCTCGCGCGGTCCGCGTGACCAAGGGGTCTAACTACCACTGCGGGGCGGGACCCGTTGCGGGACGGGGACGAGGTAAAAGGGTGCCTCCTTTTCATTGGCCGCTGTCCGGTGCAAGCGCAGTACTACCATATGTACCGTTGCCAAAGCAGAAGAGGTTATAAATGTAACATCACGATTATCAAGATTATGTATTGAACCGGTGGAAACTGATTTTCACAATATTAACAATCACTTAAATGATCATGATTACATTCAAGACATTCGAGAAATTACAGCATTCTCAATGAGTGTTGTTGAATATATAGCTGGGTATGTTGTGTTCCAATTAAAAAAACGGTTACTGTGCGAAGTTTGTACAAACGAACTAACTGACAGTAATATTGGAAGAAATAATTTAATTAATGTGAAAACCCGTGGGCGATTAATACAGCCGTCAGACCAAGTACTTGCGATTTGCCGCAAGTGTGAACATAAAATTCGATGTGCCATCCATTCAGATGTGATCTTTAGGCAGCAAACAATTCAATTGTATTTATCAAATGCAGTATTAGAGAAATTTATTAACACTAATATATTTCAAAATTTAAAAAAACATACACATGAACAGGGATTTATGGAAAACCATGTAGTGCACTTAACACGTGCCATAATAAAAAAATATATTAAAATAAGGTTATATTACATAGGTTTAAGTAAAATAGATACGTCAAATTGTCGAAGACATTTTTTTAACAAAATGACACTTTTTAGGGGCGAGTGATAGAAATATTTCAAATTTCATGTAATTAATAATAAGTATACTAGTAATAAGTATGTATTGTATAATATTTCATTTCAATATAAATAATAAATTATTTTCAATCAGTATTTTTTCTTTAATTCATTTTATATATTCTAGTAATTGAAGATGTATATTTCTCTTAAATTTTCATAATATTCAAAATTCAAATTCATAAATAATCACTTTTTAGTATTAACGATATTTGCATTAATCTGTGGTTAATAGTTTTTCATAATTAGCGGTACAGAGCATGCGCAACAATGCAACCAATCACTACAGGGCACCCTTCGGTTGCCCTGGGTGGGGGCCCGTCCCTCAACTAGGCTTCGCGTCCCTCGTCCACAAGCTAGCCTCACCCTCTGTCCCTATATTCCTATGTCCATGCGTGACGTGACTTCGTCACACACTTAATGGTTTTAATTAAAAAGCTCTTTCCCGTTCCACCTTCTCCGCTAACAAACAATCGTAATATCGAATTATCTGACCTTACAGTAGCAATGACTCTGTGGAATACTCTTTTTTGGTCGGCATTTAATTTTGCTATCATTTCAGACACATCAATTTTTTCATCCATTTTATTACCAAGATCCTTAAAATCTTGCATTGCTTCACCAGCTTCTACATTTTGAGCGCCTATCGGATTGTCAGGGTCATCCTGAGACACGTGTTTTTGTAATTCTTCATCTAATTGCCGAACTAACTCTAGTGCAGTTTCAAACGCTTTTTTCAATTCTTCTAGTCTTTCGTGATATTGTAATGCTTTCGTAAGATGTAGTTTTACATTATGAAATGCTTCCATATAAGTATCACAACTATTTTTAAGATCCTTTAATTCCCGCCATGGTTTAAACATAAGCAATAAAGAAAAGAAATAATCTTCTGGTCGATTATTAACATTATGTCTATAATGATTAATAAGACATCCACGTTGTCGCCGTTTAAGATAATAATGACTATTATCTAATTTATAATATTCAATATTATTATTTTTCGGTTTGATTGTCGTGACATCATACCATTGTGCGAATTTATAAAGAGACACAGATTCTAATTCACCAGATCTATTTGGATAATAATTATCTATTAAAGATGGACAAAATATATCTGTAGATTCACCATCAAGAGCTTCAATTTCTTTACGACTTTTTAATTTCCTCTGTCGCATAGGATTAACATCTAACCATTTAATAGTTGTATTTCGATCAGTTCCATATAAAGGCATACCTAACAATGTATCAGCAGCCTCAAGAGCTCCACATTCTCTATTGCTTATGGATCGTAAAGCAAAATTCCAAAGAACACTTGCCAATGACATATTTTTATTATTTACACTATTTGCAAAATCACAATCAGACAGTTCACTTTTCCCTGCTTTATTCAAATATTTAGTAACATACCAAGTGAGCAGTGTCGATTTTTCACCAATAAACTGTATATCCATATTGCCTTCCCACGCAGTAAGTATAACAGGATTATAATCATTAATATCAACTTCATTATTTGTTCGAGGAAGATCGTATAATCTACTCTTATGTTTTAATTGTTTTCTACCTGCTATCGAAGTTGCCACGTCTCTCATATTTAGTGTGTCAGTAACAGGACGAGGAAACCCAAAACGACACCTACGAATAACTTTAGATCCTACTTTTTTAGTACGAAGACAATAATCATTATGTTTGTGTCGTTGGTGCGTATTAACACGTCTGGGCAATAATGGCGAAATATTTTCATGTGGCATTTTGCAGCTTATATATTTTAAAATAAATTTAGAGACTTCTTCAGTAGAAGATTCGCCGAAAATTGGTGCACCTTCAATCCAGATTAATAAATGAAAATGTTGTATACCTCTACCTTGATATTCTCGTCGCCAGAAATAGTGTGTTACTTTACCAATCGGTGAATCTTCTGAACAAATAAAGGCAAGCATTGCTTTAAATTTATTCTCAAGAAATCTCGATGTTGATACAGGATCTTTAGCAACAAGTAAACTAGTGGTTAACGAAGAGTCTTGCCACCCATTTGCGTCACGAATATATTCACCTAAATCGTCCCATAACCATTCACTAGGACTTAAGGGGTTACACCACTGTAACAGCTTGAAAAATAGCGTTTTTTTGGCGATTTTTCTTGGATGGAAGGAAAGGTAATAGAATAACTATACTGGAGGAAGTTATTAAGCACATATTTTGTTATTAAAAAAAAAAAGTTATTGAGAAATATTACAAAATGGCGGCACTGAAGCCATTCTCGTGAGGCATGTTGAAGTTTTAGCGCTCTGCGGCACGCAGTGTAGCCGGTGCAAATTTGAATTTAAAAAAAAAACAATAATATGGCTTAAATCTACATGTTTATAGCTAGAGAAATACGTAGGGGATTTTAAAAATATTGATTTTTGTGTGATTGGTGAGCATTTGAATGAAAAACGTTCAATTTTCTATAAAAAGAGGGCAATCATTTGTTAATAAGTAATGTTTAAATTAACTTATCGAAAATCCCGTAGGTACGTATTTCTCTTCAAAATGTTATTTTAAAGATATTGTTAAAGGGTCGAATGAAAAGAATGAAAATTGTTTATGTGAGTTATGTGAGTTATGCTGCGTGCCGTGTTGAAATATCGTGTTTCGAGAAAAACGCGTTTAAAGTTTTGAAATGTATTATAGACATGAAGAAATGAAATGTTGCCGCTAACATACTTTTATTTGGAAATGCTTCTATCTGAACATAACAACTTTCTAACGACATCCGTTGTATATTAGAGAAGTTAAAAATCAAAAGGTAGAACATTAGGTTGTACCTTCCTATCAAGAGACACGGTAGTGTCTCGCGCCAAGTATATATATATCTCCACAAAAAAACTTCAAAAAAGTAAAAAAATACGCCAAGTACATGAAAATCACAAAAAATAGAAGATAATAATAATTACAAAATTAAAAAAAGATGTGAAATCAAAATGAGCTGCCAGTACATAAAGATGCTTTCCAACTGCGCTTTAGATGACCCAACTACATATGCACAGCTAAAATTCCATTACTCATAATGGCTATTTATACAAAGAAAAAATGTATTAAATAATAATATGCAGATATATTTTTATACAAATAAATATTTTAATACGAATAAATATTTGATTCAAAATACTTGGCGCTGCGCCCCGAATTGGTGTTGCTAAACTCAATAAATATGTAATAAATTGCATTAATCCTTTTCTTTCTTTCTTGTACGTGTGTGTGTGTGCGTGCGCGTGCATATGTTACGCATGGTATTAGAATTAAATATACGTAGAATAAATCTGACTGCGATTCTAATATGTGTATGTATATGTATTTTATATTGTAATGGAGTTGTTGTAAATTATTAATACTAAGGCATTTAACATTTTTTCGGTTGCGCAGCGCCAAGTATTTTGAATCAAATATTTATTCGTATTAAAATATTTATTTGTATAAAAATATATCTGCATATTATTATTTAATACATTTTTTCTTTGTATAAATAGCCATTATGAGTAATGGAATTTTAGCTGTGCATATGTAGTTGGGTCATCTAAAGCGCAGTTGGAAAGCATCTTTATGTACTGGCAGCTCATTTTGATTTCACATCTTTTTTTAATTTTGTAATTATTATTATCTTCTATTTTTTGTGATTTTCATGTACTTGGCGTATTTTTTTACTTTTTTGAAGTTTTTTTGTGGAGATCTCACTTCTTTTTACAAAGATAATTTGCATAGGGATTGACATCAGATAAATTTTAATATTGTAGCCTCGGGATTTGGTAAGGAGTTTGGAAAATTTCTGGACAGACGAAATTTATTCGTATTAGGAGGGAGTACATGGTTGGTTGGAAGGAAGGGGCTACAAATTTCCGTAAATCAGACATTGTGTCTCGGTGAATCTATACAATTTCAATTGTTATTATGGACGAGGTGCATATGGTACATGATTTTAATCTAATGAGGCGTCCAGGAGTTACTCTGTACTCTCCCGTTCGATTGGCGTCCAGGTATTGTCACCGAACTCTCCATAACGAACAGGCGTCCAGGAATAATCTCCCGTACTCTCCTCTCTCAACGATAGGGTATTCAGGAAAGGGACTTTGTACTTTCGCGGTTCTAATCTACAGAGGCGTCCAGGAGTTACTCTGTACTCTCCTCGTTCGGTAGGCGTCCAGGTATGATCGCTGTACTCTCCATACCGAACAGGCATCCAGGAATAATCTCCCGTACTCTCCTCTCTAATCTACTGAGGCGTCCAGGAGGTCCATCTGTACTCTCCCGTTCGATTGGCGTCCAGGTATTATCGCCGTACTCTCCATATCGAACGGGCGTCCAGGCATATTCTCCCGAACTCTCCTCTAGTTCTAAAGAAATGCTCTGTACTCTCTCGACCAGTAGGCGTCCAGGTATTATCGCCGTACTCTCCATACCGGTCGAGCGTCCAGGAACACCCTAAGTGCCTAGTCCCTCCAGCAGGCGTCCAGGTATTATCGCCGAACTCTCCTGCCGGAGTCCCTAAGCTGTTCGAGAGCGGCCGTGTGTGTACCTCGTCCTCTCTCTCGAAGCAGCGAAGAAGAATTTGCCTTTGCGGTCCTCTAATTTATACCCGATCGTTGCTATCCGCGGCCGCCGAAATCAACAACGCGTTGTCAAACGCGGGCCTCGCGAGACGCGCTTCCGCGCCCGCACGTCTCTCCTCTCGGGCGGCCTACAAGCGTGTCCGCGAAACGTCTCGATGGTCAGCGTCTCTCATCCGCCTTTTCTGCATGCTACAATATTATTTTTTATAACTTAAAAATTATCAAAATTAAAAATTATATTTTATTTTATTATTAGTATCTTCAATTTTTGTGATTATTATTGTCTTCTATTTTTTGTGATTTTTCATGTACTTGGCGTATTTTTTTACTTTTTTGAAGTTTTTTATGGGGTCTTCTTTACCCTTGCCTTTTAGTTACGCTTTCACATCAGCCTTATTATTTATTCGGTCCGGATCTTATATACAGTTAAATACTCTTGTAGTATGAAAATACCATTTTGGCTTTTTGTCGAATGGGCCTTCGTATTCGAGATATTATAATTTAAAGTTTCTAACGTACGTAGTAAACTAATTATATATATACCCACACAGCACAACGTCCGGCGGCGTCCCAGGGACATCCACAGACGTCCCTGGGACGCCGCCGGACGTTGTGCTGTGTGGGTAGTTAGTAACCTACACCTAAGAAAGTTCCGTGGACACAACGGTAGCGCGTCAGATTATCACCAGAGCAGCATTTGGGGTTCAAGTTCCCCCGCGACTCTGTACCACTCTAGTTTTCTTTTTTTTTTTAACAATTTTTTCCGTGGAAATATATTTTGTGAATATTACGTATTATATGGTGAAAATACGCCTTTTTTAACGGCTATCCCACTTCAGCTGCTCGACAATCGCAGGCGTCGAAAGTTTCGGAATGAAATATATTTTCGCAGTACAAGAATATGATATTTTTTTGTAAAAAAGGTGGCAACCCTAACTACGACCCCCATATACTGTTGTTCCAAAAGCGATTTCCACATCCGTGGCGTCCCCTTGTTAGTTTCCCGGCTAAAAATCAATGAAAATTCAAAAAGCCCGCGGCAGAATGTGTCCGTATCTATGCCAAAAGCGGGCTCCTTAAAAAACAAATGAGCAGCGGAGGAGCTCGCCTCATCTTGCACGTGATGAGAAAGAACATTCTCAATTGCCGATCGCAACGCGAAACACGTTACAATGGCTGAAAATGTAATTAATAAATTATATATTCATGATTCGTTTCCTCACATAAATTCTGATTACAAGCGGCGTATGATAGAAGAAAGTCATACATCTAGTGCAAGGATACGTATTGTTCAATCGCAAATTGAATTGGAAATTCGGATTAAAAAGTAAAAATTACATTACATTACATTATATATATTACATTACAAAATATATTTCTTCTCATTACTTCACGAGCCTTTCCATTATTATTCAATACAAAAAACTGTAACATATTATAACATAACATTATTTTGTGAACTATTCGCAGTTGTAAATAGTAGTAACACAAGAAGATATTTTAGACACATCGAAGCATATTCTAATAACTTATAACACCAACGATTATAAATATCAAACATATCTGAGTTGAACGTAAATCTAATTTTATTATGTGAACGATTCGCACTTATAACTAGTAGTAAAACACGAACATATTAGACACGTTGAAGCATATTCTAATAACTTATAACGCCAATGATTATAAATATCAAACATATCTGAGTTGAACGTAAATGAACACCCATAAAAAACTTCAAAAAAGTAAAAAAATACGCCAAGTACATGAAATCATATAAATCACAAAAAATATAATATAATAATAATAAATCACAAAAAAAAGAAAATATACAAATCACAAAAAATAGATGATAATAATAATCTTTGTAAAAAGAAGTGAGATCCCCACAAAAAAACTTCGAAAAAGTAAAAAAATACGCCAAGTACATGAAAACATGAAAATCACAAAAAATAGAAGATATTATAATAATTACAAAATTAAAAAAAGATGTGAAATCAAAATGAGCTGCCAGTACATAAAGATGCTTTCCAACTGCGCTTTAGATGACACAACTACATATGCACAGCTAAAATTCCATTACTCATAATGGCTATTTATACAAAGAAAAAATATATTAAATAATAATATGCAGATATATTTTTATACAAATAAATATTTTAATACGAATAAATATTTGATTCAAAATACTTGGCGCTGCGCCCCGAATTGGTGTTGCTAAACTCAATAAATATGTATAAATTGCATTAATCCTTTTCTTTCTTTCTTGTACGTGTATGCGTGTGTGCGTGCGTGTGCATATGCTACGTATGGCATTAGAATTAAATATATGTAGAATAAATCTGACTGCGTTTCTAATATGTGTATGTATATGTTTTTTATATTGTAATGGAGTTGTAAATTATTAATACTAAGGTAATTAACATTTTTTCGGTTGCGCAGCGCCAAGTATTTTGAATCAAATATTTATTCGTATTAAAATATTTATTTGTATAAAAATATATCTGCATATTATTATTTAATATATTTTTTCTTTGTATAAATAGCCATTATGAGTAATGGAATTTTAGCTGTGCATATGTAGTTGTGTCATGTAAAGCGCAGTTGGAAAGCATCTTTATGTACTGGCAGCTCATTTTGATTTCACATCTTTTTTTAATTTTGTAATTATTATAATATCTTCTATTTTTTGTGATTTTCATGTTTTCATGTACTTGGCGTATTTTTTTACTTTTTCGAAGTTTTTTTGTGGGGATCTCACTTCTTTTTACAAAGATTATTATTATCATCTATTTTTTGTGATTTGTATATTTTCTTTTTTTTGTGATTTATTATTATTATATTATATTTTTTGTGATTTATATGATTTCATGTACTTGGCGTATTTTTTTACTTTTTTGAAGTTTTTTATGGGGATCTCACTTCTTTTTACAAAGATAATTTGCATAGGGAATGACTTCAGATAATTTTTAATTATAGCTTACATATTATCACGGGACCGAATTAAGGATAAATTTTACTAAGTTCAACAACTACGAAAAGAAACCATGTGCACCGCATTGCCGATCTATATGTATTATGTGTATAATACTTTGTGTACAATACATGGTGCGCGAAGCAGCTTATGGCGCTGAACGTCTTTAACATTGAAGTGTAATAACAACCACAATTAACACCTTTCGAAGAAAAATATGTATGCATCTTTAGCATTTCGTGGCCAAGCTTTTTTTTCTACTCGTAAATCATCAACGGATACCCACGTTGTGCCCTTACCCCTTACCATAGTCGTGTAATGACCATCGGCAATATTTTTACCGTGGTGGAAAATCGCTGTCTTAAGTTTATAACAGTGATCTCTCATTTGTATTTTAGTAGTAGGTATTGCTTTGATGGAGAAATTTTCCACTTTCGTTGTTCCACTACTATCGTGATCGAACAAATGTAATTTTGCAATAAGAATTTGTTTGGAAGCAGTTATATCGATTTTGAAAATGAATGAAAAGATTCAATATTCTTATTGGTGTTGGTTTAGTATAGTATAAAAAAAGGAGATGAGAGCATACGGTAGAAAGTCTTGTGGCAGAAATTTAAAAAATGTTAATGGTAATTTAGCGAAAATGAATGAAGAGATTCAATATTTTTATTGGTGTTGGTTTAGTATAGTATAAAAAATAATATTTATTGGTGAATTGAAATATTGTTAATGGAAAACTAGTAAAATTAATAATGAATAGCGTAGCAACTATATAGAAATAGAGTGACATTTTGTTAAAGTAAGTGTAGATTATAAAATGTGTTCAAAGGAAATGAGAGCGTATGGCAGAAAGTCTTGTTGCTGGAAATTTAAATGCTGTGGTAATAATTCAACGAGGATGAACGAAGAGGTCCAATATTTTCAACACACAATTTATTGGTTTTGCAATAAAATTAGTTTAGTATGTTTATAATTTTGTCGATTTACCTTATTTGACTTTCCAGAAGCATGTGCGAAGCAAGATGCTTTGTCTTTGTATTTATTTAATCTTCTCCGGACAACTTTCACGCCTGTGCATTCCCTTCATTTCTGTTCATCCAAGCCTGTGCGTCCCCATCATCAATTCTACTATCCAAGCCTGTGCGTCCCCATCATCAATTCTACTATCCAAGCCTGTGCGTCCCCTTCATTTCTATAATATAATAAGCTTTACGTAAAAACTCTAAATTGCTGGTATATAAAAAATACAAATATCAGGCAATTTAAATGCAATGCAATTTGTTACAATATATAGTATGTTTATAATTTTGTCGATTTACCTTATTTGACTTTCCAGAAGCATCTGCGAAGCAAGATGCTTTGTCTTTCTATTTATTTAATCTTCTCCGGACAACTTCCAAGCCTGTGCGTCCCTTTCATTTTTATCAAAGTCCTGTGCGTCCCCTTCATTTCTATAATATAATAAGCTTTACATAAAAACTGTAAATTGCTGGTATATACAAGTACAAATATCAGGCAATTTAAATGCAATGCAATTTGTTGCAATATATATTATAAAAACTCTAAATTGTTGGTATATTTATAATTTTGTCGATTTACCTTATTTGACTTTCCAGAAGCATGTGCGAAGCAAGATGCTTTGTCTTTCTATTTATTTTTTAATCTTCTCCGGACAACTTCCACGCCTGTGCATTCCCTTCATTTCTATTCATCCAAGCCTGTGTGTCATTTTTATCGGAGTCTTGTGCGTCCCCTTCATTTCTATAATATATAATATAAACGTTACATAAAAACTCTAATTTGCTGGTATAAAAATATCTAGCAATTTAAAAGCAATGCAATTTGTTATAATATATATATATTATTTTGTACATGCATGGTACAAATATCCAGAAACTTGTGTGAAAGGAGATGCTTCTCAGTCGAACCATCTCCGGACAACTTCCAAGTCTGCGACTCTACATAAGAAACCTATTAAAAATTTTGGCGACTTACCTTATTAATTGAGACAATAATTCAGTCTCGTACGTAGTGTAAAAACTCGTGACATTTCAAATTGGGACAACTTACTTTATTTGACACTTATCACTTAGGTTATAAAATTCAAAATAGTATATATATATGTACGTACAATGGCGGACGACGAACGAAGAACGATACATGTGTTGGCTGAAGGCGTGTGTGTAACGCGTATGTACGTACGATGAAAAATATATATACGTAATGTTTGATGACGAAAAATTTCTAGGAGAATCAGAAGAAGAAAAATCGTACCAATTTCGACAGATCCATGAGACGATATTACGATATCTCTGTCATGCGTGGACCGATTTTATTGAAATTGGTCTTATTCGAAAGCCGATATGCGGTTTACATAAGAAAAATGCCTTTAAATTTACAAAATATTGCAGGCGTGATGAGATATAATGTAATAAATGTCAGAATTAGGTTAGAGTGTCTCCGCGACGAGTAAAAGATAACGGTAGCGACATCGACATCGACATATACAGGGTGTTTTTTTTTTCATGTACTTGGCGTCGAGACGCTACCGCGTCTCTAGATGTAAAGTACAACAGTTTGAAAGTCTTTGATAGGCACTTTGCCTATGTTAACTATCAATGGAAATAGACCAGAACTGTATATCAAGTAAGTAATAGTAATAATACAACAAGAAGATATTAGACACGTGGAAGCATATTCTAACTTGTAACGCCAGCAATTAGAAATATGAAACAGATCTGAGTTAAAATATGCTTCTATGTATCCAATATGTTCTTGTTGTATTACTGCATTTGATTACTATGTATTATTAAACGTAGGCAAAGTGCCTATCAAAGACTTTCATAATGTTGTTCTTTACATATTCATTTACATTCAACTCAGATATATTTGATATTTATAATTGTTGGCGTTATAAGTTATTAGAATATGCTTCAACGTGTCTAATATCTTCTTCTTTTACTGCTAGTTATAATTTGCAACTGAACAATGCGTATTCTTGCGCTACATGTATATCTTCTATCATACGCCGCTTTTATAAACTTTTGATTTTTTTGCTAATTAATTGTTTTTTTAATTTTTATAGAAAAACGAGGAAGAACTACTTTCATTTGGTAAGTTTTATATTAACTTATAGAAAAGTTAAAATAAAAAATAATACAAATTTATATACACTTATTCCAATTTATTTTTTCAGATTTGGATGATGATGAAGATATTGCAATGAAGGATCTCCCGCCGCCACCATCACGGCCACAACCACCACCATCACCACCACTACCGCCACCACCACCTCCAGAGTGTAGAGGGACGCCGGCTACGGCAAACGGTAAATACATAAATACATATACACTAGGCGGCAAAATCGGCTTCCCTCCGGAAATTTGGCAACGTTGCATGTCGGGTCCCCCTGTGTCGAAGAACTACTGAGTTATGCCTAGTGACAATGGTGACAATTCTACAAGTTATTATTTAGTTAGCTAAAATGAATTTTGCTTGATAAAACATTATATGTAAGATGATGTTGGGCTCGATTCCTCATCTATTTGGCAAAGAAGTAGCATGTATCGTAGGTAGAAAGTTTTTAGACTCCCGTGCAGCGAATTGCCGCTAAGAGGCTAGTTATTTCTTACGAAGGAATGACGGAGAGCATGCGGTAGACAGGGATGGTGCTAAACAAGGACAGAGCTTTGTGTGCAAGTGAGAGGGTCTTATGCGGGCGGCGGCTACCTTGGGGTCGCGGCGGCCAAAACGCCTTCCCTTGCCTTTCCGTGCTGGAACACCGATATGGGAATTTCGTGCGTCTACCTAGGGTGCGTTCCAGTTGGGCCCAAATCGCCCGCACGGTCGCGATATGTAATGAAAATCATGGGTGTTGTGGGCGATTTGGGCCCAACTGGAACGCACCCCTAGACTTCGGCCTTGCAGTCTAAAAACTTTCTACCTACGATACATGCTACTTCTTTGCCAAATAGATGAGGAATCGAGCCCATCATCCTCTTACGTTTAATGTTTTATCAAGCAAAATTCATTTTAGCAAATTAAATAATAACTTGTAGAATTATCATCATTGTCACTAGGCATAACTCAGTGGTTCTTCGACACAGGGGGACCCGACATGCAACGTTGCCAAATTTCCGAAGGGAAGCCGATTTTGCCGCCTAGTGTACATATACATTTTAAGGAATTACATACATTTCGAATGCTTGGAAATAGATCTAAATGAACAATTTTTTTATTATGCATAACATTAGATAGTATATATATCTTGTACCGCAAAATTTTAACAAAATTTTTGGACATTTTCTGGAGAAAAGATATTAATTCCGATCTTTTTATCTTTGAACACTGTAAAAATTGTTCATTTTAGCATATATCTAAACGTTCCAAAGGTTTTTGAATTATAAATAAAACACTTTACTAATAATTTTTTTTTACTAATTACAGGAGAGTATGTGACTCGTCGACATGCAAGGAGCGGCGTGTCAGTACGTGCGAATCAGAAACAATGGGCCATCCTGCGGGCTGTTCGCGCGCAAGCGAACCGCCTGCAGGCGCAGGCCGTAACTCTGCGTGATATTGTTACTTCCGAGTACCGTGGCCGTGGCCGTAGCCGTGGCGGCGATGGTCGTGGCCGTGGCGGCATTGGTCGTGGCCGTGACGGCGATGGTCGTGGCCGTGGCGGCGGTGGCCCAGATTATTTGTAATACTCTATAATACTCTATAGAGTTATAATTTTTAAATAATAAACTTTGAATATTTAAGATTGGTGGAATTGGTTTATTTAAATTTGAATATTCAGATATAAAGCAAGCATACAAGAAGGAAACAGAGGATCGAAGCTGAATAAACTAATTTAATTAATATAATAATAATAATGCCATGTTTCAATAATTTTTTTTTCTGACGTAGATTGCACTGCATCATCTTCTGCTTCGATTATCTGTAAATAAATAAATATAAAAGCCACATTTTAGTTATATACAACTTGACATAGAACTTATTATTTATAGAAATAGAGTGGCCTTTTGCTATAGTGATTGTAGAGACTACATAATGTATCAGAAAATGTTGCAGGAAATTTGAATGCTAATGGTAATAATTCAGCGAATCAGCGAAAATAAACGAGATTCAATATTTTTAACGCACAATTTATTGGTGTTTGAATAAAATTTAGTATGTTTATTGGTGAATTGAAATAATGGCAATCTAAAAAATTAATGAATTAATGAATAGCGTAGCAACTACTGTGGATTTTATTAATTAAAGTATTAGGAATGTCTATCACAAAAGATTGAAAAGCATCAAGGGAGATAATAATTATTAATGCTATGTCTTTATACAAAGTTTGTCGATTTACCTTATTTGGGAAGTTTTCAAAATTGTGAGAAAGAAGATGCTTCTTTCGAAGCCTCTGCGTCCCCTTCACTTTTATCCAAGTCTCTGCGTCCCTTTCATTTTTATCCAAGCCTCTGCGTCCCTTTCGTTTATATACGTAGGCTTTACATAAAAAGTGTAAATTAAAATGTTATAAAAATAAATATCTGACAATTTAAATAAATGCAATTTGTTACAATACATTACTTTGTACATATGGTTCAAATTTTCAGAAACTTATGCAAAAGAAGATGCTTCTCGGTCGAATCGAACCTTCTCCAGATAACTTGCAAGCCTGCAATTCCACATAAGAATTTAAATGCAATTTGTTATTGTAACAAATTGCATTTAAATTCTTATGTGGAATTGCAGGCTTACAAGTTATCCGGAGAAGGTTCAATTCATTGTACAAATTTCCAGACATTTATGTGAAAGGAGATGCTTCTCACAATCAGTCGAACCATCTCCGGACAACTTCCAAGTCTGCGACTCTACATAAGAAACTTATTAAAAAATTTTGGCGACTTACCTTATTAATTGAGACAATAATTCAGTCTCCTATTTAGTGTAAAAACTCGTGACATTTCAAATTCGGACAACTTACTTTATTTGACACTTAGCACTTAGGTTATAAAATTCAAAATAGTATATAATATATATATGTATATACGTACAATGGCGGACGACGAACGAAGAACGATACATGTGTTGGCTGAAGGTGTGCGCGTAACGCGTATATACATATTATGTTGACGAAAAATTTCTTGGAGAAGGAGAATCAGGAGACGAAAATTAATAAATTCGACTGATCCATGAACGATATTATGATATCTCTGTCATGTGTGGACCGATTTTATTGAAATTGGTCTTGTTCGAAAGCCGATATGCGGTTTATATAAGAAAAATGCCTTTAAATTTACAAAATATTGCAGGCGTGATGAGATATTAATGTATAAATGTCAGAATTAGGTTAGAGTGTCTCCGCGACGAGTAAAGGTACACGGTAGCGACATCGACATATAGGGTGTTCTTTTTTCATGTACTTGGCGTCGAGACGCTACCGCGTCTCTAGATATATATGCGCAGCGCGAGCACTGCCGTGTCTCTATTACGCCACGACTCGCTATTCTGAACCCTGAGATTTCCGAATCTCAATAACGGCTGATCCGATTCGATTTTGAATGGTCTTAATGGATAGCCTGGGTATGATTTACATAAGAAAAGTGTCTTCGTTTTGTTCCTACGTGTATTATGAGCTGAGATATTTCGTTGTAAAGTGGCAATTTGCCGAATTTCATGTTCGTAAAATTAAGATCTTCATCGTCATCGTCCTACACTTTAGGCAAGAGGGGGTGAGGAAAAGTGTCTCTCGTCGTTCATTGGATGCGGGTTCGGCCGACCGTGTAACCAAATATTTTGTGTTGTGACAGCTATACTGCAGCTCATGTAAGAAGTAACTTGCCGACCGACGAGTTTAGATCGGTTCTGCGCATGTTGGCGCTCATTGGCTATGCCACCACCAATGGTCTTCCGGCTGCGCATCCGTGCTGCGCCGAAAACATTGGCGAGGCGCTACTTTCGTGTATACCGCGTGTTTCGAGTTTTTGTCGGATTTGATTGTCACTTTTTTATTGTAAACATCAATAATTCTGTTAATTGCAAGATGTGGGTATATAAAAAATTAATAAATGGATGGAAACGGTTTGCCCGAGCAAAGAAATAAGAAAGGAAAGGTAAGCAACTGAAATATTATAAGTAACAGAAGTATTATAAGCAACTGAAGTATTATAAGCAACTATAAAATATAAGAATAAATATTAACCTGAAAGGCCTGAAAATATATATTTTAATTTAATGGGAAACGTTTCTCTTACAGATAGTTCACTCTGGACAGAGGAAATTTATAATTAATATTTACAATGATAAGAAGGCTGAATTTCCTAATATGAAGTACAAGGAAATAATCAAATTAGTTGGAAATATTTGCGGCGTGGGATATCGTACCGTCGTCGAAACATTAAAAGAATTTCAAACGACGGGAACCGTGACATCAC
Organism: Andrena minutula; assembly: GCA_929113495.1. Classification (NCBI taxonomy): domain Eukaryota; kingdom Metazoa; phylum Arthropoda; class Insecta; order Hymenoptera; family Andrenidae; genus Andrena; species Andrena minutula. The sequence goes on along the minus strand of OV815993.1, from coordinate 43,875,590 downwards.
CGTCGAAGAAACGGGTAAAGCCCGATATAATGCAGAAGATGTCGGAAGAGGAAATTGGAGCAGTAAGGAAGCATGTGCACGCCTTTTGGGAACGAAGAGAATTACCGACAGTTCCAAGAGTTTTGGCGGCGATCCGAAGAGATGAAAATTTACCTATTATGTCGCGAAGTACATTACAACGCCTCTTGAAGAAAATGAACTTCAAGTACGGACAGAGGCAACGCAATAGTGCCCTTATCGAGCGGGAAGACATAATTCGTTGGCGCCGAACGTTTATCACCAAAATTCGAGAGTTCAGAGCGGCGGGAAGGCCCATTTATTATTTGGACGAGACATGGATAAATGCGGACGACACACGGCAGCGAGTGTGGATGGACAACACCATAGCTTCAGCATCGAACGCCAGAGAACGGGGCCTGACGATTGGCCCACCTACTCCGACTGCGAAAGGAAAGCGCCTCATCGTACTCCATATTGGATCGGAGGATGGTTTTGTGGAAAATGGCCTGCTTTGTTTTGAATCGAAGACCAAGAGCGGTGATTACCACGACGAGATGAATGCAGCACACTTTCTCGAGTGGTTTAAGCGCATTGTACCACATTTAAAACCAAACGCCGTTATTGTGATGGATAACGCGCCGTACCACTCTGCGAAACAGGAGCGCTGTCCCGTAACGAGCTGGAACAAACCGCAGATAAGAGAGTGGCTTACCAGCAAGGGAGTACAAATGCCAGATACAGCACTGAAGTGGCAGTTATTGGACGAAGTTCGCAGAATCAAGCACAAGTATGATACATATGTAATCGACGAATTCGCAAAGACAACGGGGAGAACTATTCTCCGACTACCGCGTTACCATTGCGACTTGAATCCAATTGAGCTCGCGTGGGCGGTAGTAAAAGGCCACGTAAAAGCCAACAACAAGACTTTCCACCTTGCTGATGTAAAGCAGCTATTAATACAAGGGGTGGAAAAGGCAACACCCGAAATGTGGGTAAATTTTATCCGCCACACGACGAAGGTGGAGGATAAATTATACGACCTGGACCAAGTAATCGACGATATGCAGGATAACGCGGATGATTCTTCCTTCGATGAAGACGACCCAGAATCGGAACCGAATTTAGAAATGGAATCGGATTCGGATTGATATATCAAGGGAGAAATTGCACAGTAGTCCGGTAAGCTGCATTTCATGGAAATAATCTAATCTTTCAATCTATCTTTCTTATGTATATATTTTTATGTACTTCTGTACTTCTTTCAGAAACTTTCAACATGAATCCGGATGCCCACCTTCGTAGTCTGGGTCACTTTCATCGGGTGAAGGATGCTGCGCATTATCCTGCATATGGTCGATTACCTGGTTACACATTTCGGTTTTCCACCTCTTGTATTAGTAGCCGCTTTACATCAGCAAGGTGGAAAGACTTGTTGTTGGCTTTTACGTGGCCTTTTACTACCGCCCATGCGAGCTCAATTGGATTCAAGTCGCAATGGTGAAGCGGTAGTCGGAGAATAGTTCTCCCCGTTGTCTTTGCGAATTCATCGATTACATATGTATCATACTTGGGCTTGATTCTGCGAATTTCGTCCAATAACTGCCACTTCAGTGCTGTATCTGGCATTTGTACTCCCTTGCTGGTAAGCCACTCTCTTATCTGCGGTTTGTTCCAGCTCGTTACGGGACAGCGCTCCTGTTTCGCAGAGTGGTACGGTGCGTTATCCATCACAATAACGGCGTTTGGTTTTAAATGTGGTACAATGCGCTTAAACCACTCAAGAAAGTGTGCTGCATTCATCTCGTTGTGGTAATCAGCGCTCTTGGTCTTCGATTCAAAACGAAGCAGGCCATTTTCCACAAAACCATCCTCCGATCCAATATGGAGTACGATGAGGCGCTTTCCTTTCACAGTCGGAGTAGGTGGGCCAATCGTCAGGCCCCGTTCTCTGGCGTTCGATGCTGAAGCTGTGGTGTTGTCCACCCACACTCGCTGCCGTGTGTCGCCCGCATTTATCCATGTCTCGTCCAAATAATAAATGGGCCTTCCCGCCGCTCTGCACTCTCGAATTTTGGTGATAAACGTTCGGCGCCAACGAATTATATCTTCCCGCTCGATAAGGGCACTATTGCGTTGCCTCTGTCCGTACTTGAAGTTCATTTTCTTCAAGAGGCGTTGTAATGTACTTAGCGACATAATAGGTAAATTTTCATCTCTTCGGATCGCCGCCAAAACTCTCGGAACTGTCGATAATTCTCTTCGTTCCCAAAAGGCGTGCACATGCTTCCTTATTGCTCCAATTTTCTCTTCCGACATCTTCTGCATTATATCGGGCTTTACCCGTTTCTTCGACGGTGATGTCACGATCTCCGTCGTTTTAAATTCTTTTAAAGTGTCGACGACGGTACGATGGCGGATAGCCCACGCCGCAAATATTTCCAATTAATTGATTATTTCTTTGTACTTCATATTTGGAAATTAAGCCTTCTTATCATTGTAAATATTAATTATAAATTTCCTCTGTCCAAAGTTTTGTTAAGTTTTTGATAATAAAATTTATTTTTATATGTCATACTTTGTTGTTATATTTCATAATATTAATACCGTAAACATTTCAGTAGAATATGACTAATAAATAAATTCTTAATATATATAGCACGAATTTAATAGACTACACGTTTTATTTGGTTACCCGGTATATGGAACGGTGCATGGAGAGAGGGAAGCTTGGGTGGTAAAGTGGGGGAACAGAGACCTCGTGACAGTCGAAGAGCTCATTCTACATGCGCGAAGTGGGTTACTTCTAAAGCCGGGTCCAGACCTGAATGCGTATACGCTGAGCAGGCTGAGCGCGGCACGAATATTCTGATGTGGACGGGTGAAACGGTAGCCAGGGCCGCATGCTTCTACGTCAGAAAGGGTGAGCGTGAACGCATATGCTAGTGTGGACGGGTCATTCGTAGTGACTCGGCGCATGCGACCCGACTCGCGAATGCCGGCGCAGGCACATGGCCTGAGCCGACCGTTGTCGGTTTTCTTCCACACATCAAAGGAAGTTTGGAGTGCATTGCGTTCAGCGTGGAAGATAGGGGCAGATGTGATACTTTTCTAAAATCCTCGATGTCTCGGATTTTCATGATATTAAAATATATATATGGTAGCCCATATGAAATTAGGGAGGGTTAAGTCCTCATTTTTGCAGATTCGAAATTGTTTAAAAAATACAAATTTTCTAAGTTGCCCGCTTTCGGTAATTTTTACGAAACGCCTGCACAAATTAATTTCAATGACTTAAATTATTGAAGGCATAGACTAAATAAATTTAAAAATTACATTTTGAATAATAATAATGCAATTTTTCGGTAATTTTTACGAAACGCCTACACAAATTAATTTCAATGACTTAAATTATTGAAGGCATAGACTAAATAAATTTAAAAATTACATTTTGAATAATAATAATGCAATTACCATATGATAGACTTTAAAGCTCTATTTTACTGAATAATTTGTCTTTCTTTTCTTCACTACACCCTGCATTGTTCTTAATTCATACAGCCAGGCCAACTCGCTGTTGTGTTAAAAAATCACACGAGATTACTCGCGGGGGGCAGCCATACGCCTCGTGGAGGGACGCAGGTAGAAAATGAGGTATCGGCTGACAGCGCGTGATCCCGCCTGTGACGTCTTCCCTTCGAATTGGAGACTGATCCCTTATTTCTTCAGTATAAACACGTGCTACAATATCAAAACCAAACTACGCACTGACATATGCGGTGCGAGACAACGTGGACCATAAAGAGAAAACATTACTATGATGAGGTGAAAACGTTGCGTCTGCAACGAATGCAGATCCGATTGGTCATAATATAATCTCCCTCCTACGCCTCATCCTTTCTCGCAGTACATACGCCGGTGCCTGTTTTTGTTATGATATTGGAGCGCGTAGTTACTCGAAAGATATGGGATTCGTCTTCAATTAGAAGGGAAAACGACGCAGACGGGAACCAGGCGTCCCTCCAGCCTGCAGGTGGCGTATTGATGGTGGACCATACTTTTTAATTGCTATATTGGTAACATCTTTTTCATATGCATGAAGTAATTGTAGTTTTAATATAATTATGAAACACACATTGGGAACACCGCTCCTCGAAAAGGGAGGACCTTCCTTCAGTGAATTCGTTCGTAGAGGAGCAACCCTCTCATCCTTGACGAAGTAGAGGAGGGAAATGCCACATCTGGTTGCCAAAAACTTAGCAGGGTCGATTGGCCGGACCGTTTCACTAAGCTCGCGGTTTATGGCCGTATTATGGCCGTAGTCTATTCATACAGTGACAAATCAAAAATTGTAGCAATTATCAAATAAGTAATTACATAACCGGTCATTTATTCCAAAAGACGCTCAAAAATGCGAAAAAATTAATTATTATCCTTTAACATAATCCCATCACATCCTATCCTTTCCCGATGGAAGAATACTCACCACCTTCTCGTGGTTTCCATTGAACAATGGTAACTTAAATGTTTCAAACAATAAGTGCCATCGACAGAGTGTGATTTTCCAGTAACTATTAACGGTATTAAACCTTGCAGCGGTCCTCATTAATACCCTATATAAAAATGGCAGGTATAGACGCTCAGCCGCACTGCAGGGGGTTGTCCTAGCCACGGGGTACCAGATGGCAACTCTTTGACAGGCGTCGTTGGACAATCACCTTGTATTGGTAAACGGGATGACTCGGAGGGTTGAGCTGTATGTTTATTTAGCTAACTATGTATCACACCATCTTTAAGACTGCGGAGTGGGCTAAGTTAAGGGGGCCGTCTCAGTTTTGTTATTGTCCGTCTCACCGGGCCTTGAATGTGTGCGGACAGGTCACACAAGCTAAGTTAAGCGTGTACGTATACGCGTGTTGTAAACAAACCGGTTCAACCGATTTTCGTCCTGGAATCGGCCAGAACGAAGTTTTTGCGGGTACAGTTGCCTTCAGTAAACATCTGTGGGGGGTGGGACGTTGCGTTTGAACGCTGATAAGCATTGTACATTGAAATAATTATGAATTTATGAATCGAAAACTGACAGAATGAAGCTTCAAGGCTTCTCCGTTGGTGGCGCTAATGGTGCACTGTAGCTACGTAGCACCAGCGTGACGTATAAATTCATTATTACTTCAATATACAGTGCTTATTAGCGTTCAAACGCACCGTCCCACCCCCCACAGATGTTTACTGAAGGCAACTGTACCCGCAAAAACTTCCTTCTGGCCGATTCCAGGACGAAAATCGGTTGAACCGGGTTGTTTACAACACGCGTATACGTACACGCTTAACTTAGCTTATGTGACCTGTCCGCACACATTCAAGGCCCGGTGAGACGGACAATAACAAAACTGAGACGGCCCCCTTAAGCACAGAAGTTGGTGAAGAAAGACACAATGGCACTTTCGACCTCTCCGCATGCGTCATTCGTGCGCGCACAGCCTGCTCAGCGTATACGCATTCAGGTCTGGACCCGACTTAACATGAGCTGCAGTATAGACAGAGATATACTATAACCAACCAAGTGCTAAATGTCAAATGGAGTTATACTATAACCAACCAAGTGCTAAATGTCAAATGGAGTAAGTTGTACGAAATTTTGAGATGTCACGAGTTTTTACACCAAATAGGAGACTGAATTATTGTCTTAATTAACAAGGTAAGTCGCCAAAATTTTTTAAATCGATTTAGTATGTAGAGTCGCAGACTTGGAAGTTGCCGGAGAAGCTTCGACAGAGAAGCATCTTCTTTCGCACAAAATAATATATATTGTAACAAATTGCATTGAATTTAAATTGCTAGATATTTTTATACCAGCAATTTAGAGATTTTATGTAAAGCTTATATATATTATATTTAGAAATGAAGAAGACGCAGAGGACTTGGATAAAAATGTAAGGGACGCACAGGCTTGGATATAGAATTGAAGGGGACGCACAGGCTTGGATGGACAGAAATGAAGGGAATGCACAGGCTTGGAGGATGTCCGGAGAAGATTCAATAGATAGACAGAGCATCGACAGAGCATCTTGTTTCGCACAAGTTTCTCTAAATTTGTCAAATAAGGTAAATCGACAAAATTTTTCAAATTAGCGTAGCATTGATATTTAACCCTTAACTGGTATCCTGGGGTCACTTATTACCCCAGGCACGCAGAGTTCGCTGTGAAACTTTTGGTTGTCTAAGTTTGTAAACTAAATTTATAATTAACTTTGTAATAATACTTTAAATTTCTACGTTTCTATTATTTTATACATTACCTAAGAACAAAATATTCATAGAGGTTCTTCTAGTGTTGACTTTACAAGTTTCTGTGCCCTTTTTTATTTGGGGTTTGCCACGACCCCAGTATATCAGTTACGTTTGAAAAAAACAGTATACCAATTAAGGGTTAAGAAAATTATGGCGTACTGCTTGCAATGTCGAGTAAGTCACATTAGTGAAGAAAGTACGCTGAATATGCATCTCCCTCGATACTTTCCAAACTTTTGTGAAACATATTTTCACATAAGATTTGAAATCTCTGAAGTATTCTGAATATAATATTTTATTAAAATCCACAGTAGTTCCTACGCTATTCATTAATTTTATTAGTTTCCCATGAACAATATTTCAATTCACCAATAAACATACTAAATTAATTTTATTCCAGCACCAATAAATTGTGTGTTAAAAATATTTAAATTTCCTCCAACAAGACATTCTGCGCTCTCACTTCCTCCACTCTATTTCTATATATAATAAGTTCTACGTTAAGTTATAACTAAAATAACTAAAATGTGGAATTTATATGTTTACAGATAATCGAAGCAGGAGATGATGCTGTGTGATCTACGTCAGACTATGTACGCACAAATTTGCAGGTAGGGTTTTGCATACGCAATTATTTATTCAATGATTTTGAGCACGTGTGATGATTTATAAATAATTTGTATATATAAACTTTATTAATCCCCTCGGGGTTATAATCTTCCATCACCTTACACTTACATTTACTCTTACAACTACCTTATCCTATGCCTTCTCCTTTTCCTTAAATCTACCTTAGCCTATTCTTATTTCTATCCTCTCCTCCACCGCTCGCTCGCTCGCCGCTCGCACGTTTTCTCGCACGCTCGCTCGCCCGTCTCCTCTCCCCCCTGGACCTCCGCTTCCGCTCGCCGCCCTCTCACTCCCATCTCCTCATTCATTTCTCATCTCCTCCCTCCTCTCATCCATACCCCTCCCTCCTTTCCTCTATTTTCCTTAACCATTCCTCCCCTTCCCCCTCATCCCCCAATACCTCTCCCACCATCTCCTGCCATCCTCTCTCCACTCCCCACCCCATACATACCTCCCACACATGCTCCCAAGACTCTTCCTCCCCCCCACATACCCTACACCTTCTTTTTTCCTCCTCCTCCCAATATCTCCCCCCTCTTACGCCATTCCCCAATCTAAATTTAGCCACCCTTTGCCACCTACTCTCCCCCCACCCCTTCTTCAAATATCCCGGTACCCCCGGCCCCTTCACCCTCCCATACCACCTATTATACCCCGACTCTCCAATCTTTCCCCACCTCTCCTCCTCCTGCAACTTCCTTTCCCTGTCCACTATCTCCTCCCCCCTTATCCCCCCCCTTTCCCTCTCTCTTTCTACCTCCTCCACTGTCCATCCTCTTTCCCCAAAGAACTGATCCCTTTCCTTTTCCCATCCCTCCAAGACCCTTCCCCTCCTCAATCTCCCCTTCAACTCCTCCCAACACAACCTCGCCAGCTCCCCTCCTTCTCCTTCTTCCAATTTTTTCTCATATCCCCACGCCCTCATCCCTGCCCTACCCCTCAACATCCCCCTTTGCAGTTCCTCCCTAACCATGTATCCCGGTGTCTCCCTGCTCACCCCTAACACCCACTTTAAAAATCTCTCGTGCAGCGCCTCCACTTTCCCCCTTTCCCTCCATCCCCACACCTCTACCCCATATCCCACCACCGCCCAAACCAACCTATCGAACAACCATATTCTTCTGCCCCAGTCTTTCCCGAATAATCTTTTCCCCAACCCCCATACCTTCCCCTATAAATAATTTGTAAATGTGTCCTATTTTTCAGTTACCGATGCAGACGAAGAGAATTATTTCAACAGCTGAAAGAAAACTAACCGTGCTGGCTGCGCGATAAATAAGCAATTTTTATGTGTATATGTATATATAATATATAATATATATATATATAAAATAAATTTATGAAGGTGAACATAAAAATGGAATTTTTATTTTCGAGGACTATTTTTTAAACATTTAAGGGGGGCATATACCGAAATATGCAAGAGATAAAATTTTTTTTTCTTATTTTCAGTGTTTGATATGTCATGAATGTTTCCTGAAATTGTGGGAACGAAATTTGCAAAAAAAATAAAAATAAAGAGTCTATATCTTTAACAGCTTGCGAAGTCGATTTTATATAATATTCTCCAAGTTATTGATTAAATAAAAATATATGTCAAAAAAAAAGTTCTAAATCCGGACAAGGAGCATCTTTTATGTTCTATTACTTAAAATTACTTACTGAATTACTTACTGAAAATAGTCCGAAAAACTATTTGTTATTTGTAATAATACTTATTATTATTTTATTATTTTAATTTTTTGGAACTAATCTGGAGTGTGTCCCGAAGAAAACACAAAAATCGAAAATAAGAGTCACCCTAGCAATACCCATCGGCAGCAATAAATGATAGTATCCAGAATACAGTATCTACTCGTTAGCAGCCCGTTTCTACGACGCGTTAGGCTCTTTCGTTTCCTCTCGTTCGCTCATTGGGTTTTCTCATTCGCGCCAGTGGCCGCGCGGAATAGTGTCCAGTCGCCTTAGGAGCCCGCTGCCGTTCGTCGAGCTGCTAACGAGTAGATACTGTATTACGGTCATCATATAACCATAAAAAAGAATCCCATTTAAAAACATTGTCGTAAAGTGATTGATATCAATAAACACTACTACAAAATGTGTGAAATCTCCACAAAGTTACCTTTTTTAAAAAAAAGGTACAAAAAGAGCGCCAAGTATATAATCCCATAAAAAAGAATCCCATTTAAAAACATTGTCGTAAATTAATATAAATTTATTAATGTGCTATATTTAACTTTACAAAAGTAATGATATACAACAGTTGCGCCAATTATCACACTGGCTATTTGCACAAAGAACAAAATGTATTCAATAATATTAAGCAGATATATTTTTATACAAATAAATATTTTAATACGAATAAATATTTTATTCAAAATACTTGGCGCTGCGCAACCGAAAAAATGTTAATTGTCTTGGTTAATAAATAAAACAAGACAAGACACCACAGAGACAAGAAAGAAAGAAAAAGATTTTAATGCAATTTATGCATATTTATTCAGTTTAGCAACACCAATTTGGAGAGCAGCGCCAAGTATTTTGAATAAAATATTTATTCGTATTAAAATATTTATTTGTATAAAAATATATCTGCTTAATATTATTGAATACATTTTGTTCTTTGTGCAAATTGCCAGTGTGATAATTGGCGCAACTGTTGTATATCATTACTTTTGTAAAGTTAAATATAGCACATTAATAAATTTATATTAATTTACGACAATGTTTTTAAATGTGATTCTTTTTTATGGAATTATATACTTGGCGCTCTTTTTGTACCTTTTTTTTAAAAAAGGTAATTTTGTGGAGTTAATTTGACGCCGGTAGTCGTTTCGAAGCAGTCCGACGCGCTTGGGGAGGAGCTCGAAATTTCAAGGAAACAAATTTATTTCAACTAATACAGTTTTTCCCCATATTCTAGAAGGTTCAAAGCATCTTTTAAGCCAATAAAAAAAAATCAATTTTCCGAAAAATTTACAGTGGTGTAACCCCTTAACGTTAGAAACCATGTCGCAGGTCCGTAATGTTGTGCCATACAAGATAAATCACTTCTCGGTCTACGCCAATATTGTTCCGTATTTCGAAGTGAAGAAAACATTGAATTTAAGTTGGACTCCAACGCTTCTTTCGACATTGCCTCTAAATATTCCGCAACTGTGTAACGAATTCGTGTATCAGGTATATTCATTTTATGATAAATTCCACGACTCAACTGACGAATATTCGCGTTATTTAATAAATAAAACAAATATTGTTGATTTAATCTAAATTGTGGACGCTTAGATGTCAAGCGCCATTTAATAAATTCGTGCTCTTGAAGTTTGATCGGTCTACTTTCATCACATTGCCCATTAGAACCAAATGGAAATAAATCTGGAAAACACATCAAATCTAAATTATTTTCACGATCATCTAAAGGTATGTCCTGAATTTTTAACATTTGATATACCGTTAAGGAACTAGTTCTTGATCAGGCACTAATTTTTGATCAGTTCATGAAATAAATCGTTCTTTTCATTTTATGTCCTTAAATAATTGTTTGAAATAATTACTAACATAAAAATGGATAATTCAAAAATATACGTGTTGTCTGTGAAAGCAGTTAGTATTATTAGTTGTTGTGAAAATAAATGTGTAAGGTAGCTCATTTGACGGAAGTCTCTGTTGAACGCCATCTCTTAACGTTCGAACTAAGAGATCACCCTCGACGCCATAATCGATTTCTTTACTGGTTATTGCGGTATTAAAGAATATTTTCATACATTTTGCTTACAATAGTTTACTTTACAATGTAGCGAAAGAGTTTTAGTATTATATGTAGCATTTTGCGTTAAAAGTCAGTGATCATTATTTAGTTCCATTTTTTCTTATGGAACCAATTTTTGATCATCTATATCAAAATTAGGTTAGGACATTATAAAATTATAAACGAAATTAAATTTAGATGGTTAAATACAAAAAATAAGTTTATTGCGTACTTTCTTTTTAATTAGTATTAGTATCTGATCAAATATTAGTTTCTTACCTAATAAGAAATTAGTTCCCATGTATTTTAGATGATCAAAAACTAGTTCCTGACCTGATCAAAAATTAGTTCCCGTGTATTTTCAGATGATCAAAAACTAGTTCCTAGTCACCTTATTATTCCATACCTTATAAATAATTAAATTATACTTATTTTCAACATTTTAAAATTTTTCCTTTAAGTGTAAACATTAATTCATCTTTTAGTATAAAACAAGTCTATAGTTGAAAGTTTTACAGTGGACGCTCGATAATGAGCCGCAGTCGGAGCTCTAGAGGCGGGGTTTTCTCAGAAGCGGCATATTAACGAGAGCCAATGTAACGCGCGCTCTCCCCATAACTCTCCTGTTTTCGTTTCCGTGATGGCTGCCCCCCGCCAGAATACTCTTAAGGTGCGTCACACTGATGTGAGAAAAAGAAAAAACACATTCACGTATATGTATTGCTTGCGAACTCCAGTGTGGAGGCACCATTAAGGGTTAGCATTCATTGGCCGGTATTCATAGTCGCTACTTATTCTTAAGCAAATGCTTAAGCATTCGGCATCCTTTACTAGCTACTAGGTTAGTAGAGGATGAGGCATGCTTAAGCATTTGCTTAAGAATAAGTAGCGACTATGAGTACCGGCCATTGGCTCGCTGAGCGTGAGAGAAAGGGAGGTGCACACACGCGTGCGAGTAATGCGTGTGAGCTGGGGCGTTCCCAACGGCACTTTAAACAGCGGCATATTATCCAGCGTCCACTGTATTAGGTTAAAAATAAATATTAAAGCGGGAAGCCCTCTAAACTGATCAAAAACTAGTTCCTTAACGGTAAAGCAGTCGCAGTTTGATTTTCTTTTTTTTCATGTAGAGGATATATAGTATATTGCTCATAATAGCTATCATCTTTATCTTTTTGAGTGAGCATTGCCTTGCGCTGATCGTTCAATGCAAGTTCTACATGATCTTTTATTTCTTTCACATGTAATTCTAAATTATTTAATGGTTCACAGTCATCACTTGCATCGTTTGCTGATTTTTGCATTTCAAATTCTACATCATCCAAATTCCCCAAAAACAATTTATCATGTATATCGGGCAGTACAATTTCAGAATATAAAGGATTATTGTTTTTTCAACCATATTAAAGCTTCAAATACTTTTTTAATATCCACTAAATCTTCCCAGATAATTTTTTTTTTAGTTGGAACATTTCGAACTAAAATAAATTCATGATTTAAATTTATTGGATCAGTGTTAGAACATAACTTATCGAAAGTCTGTTGTAAAGGAAGTGGTAAATGAAATGTTCTACCTTTCACTTTTTGTATCCTTTGTCGTGCAGGTGTTTTTTTATTAACAACTGTTCCCATTTTAACAACAGTTTGAAAAGCTTTAGCTCTCTGTAAAAGCAATTTCTCAAATTCGTTAAGAGATGATATTACCTCAGGCACATCATTTACCGAGAGATTATTTAGAATACAATAAGCAGGCATCAAGCCACTACGAAATTTGTTATCACAATACTTACATATATATTGCGGATCAATTCTTTGTTGCTTTACATACACCATTAAATCTTTCCAAATTCGATTGTCCCTCCGCATTTTTTGTTTACTAATTTTAAAAACACTTCTGTAACAAAGTCTCTCACACGATATACAGCTATACCGCGGGGTGTCCAGTGAACATTTTCTCAGAACCATAAATGCATTATGATATTTTGAAATAATATCATCATCACATAACATTATTTCAGTTTGCTGAAGCAAACAGTCCGTCCGAACTGACGGTTTGGCCTGCGCAGGCCGAACTGTGCAGGCCGGCCGGAGCGTGTGGATGCACTCGGCCGTCAGGCCGGCCTGCACAGGCCGAACTGTGCAGGTCGGCCGGACGCCGCACATGGTCGGGATAGGAATAGTTAGTGAAATTCTTGTTTAATAACTTTTAAACTATAAAAGATCTCGGAATGGCGCCAAAAAACATCAATTGAAAAAATTATTCCATTCTAATGATTTATAATTGAATATATTGTACGTTCATTTAATGTTTTTATTTTCAAGTTTTTCAACTTAATTGTTATAAAAAATTTGAAAACTATTTATTTAGTATTTTATTTAATGCTCTTTAAGCGTTTAAATCGCTTGTTGGGGAAAGTTTTAGTTTCCGATTATAAGGAAAAACCAAATAAGTAGTACTATTAGAAATTTTGACGAAATCTACAGTTTAGTTAAACATTAATATTCATTTATTATTAATTTATTCAATGGATTTATTCATTTCAGCGTATTAAGAAATTATTTATTCTTAATTGTATGGATATGGAAGTGATACCGATGGATTCCTTATGTTTTTCCGATGAAGATCATATAAAATTTCATGTAAATCGGATTATTTTTATCAAATTGAGCTTGAAAATATAATTCGATTTTTCATGAAATTTCATTCATTATGGTCCGAATTAGTGTCGTTCTTGGTGTTAGTTTCATCAGCGAAACATGAGGAATCGATTAGCGTCGTTTTAGCAAAGATCTGATGAGAAATGCGGAAATCCTGGATATTCCTGACTTCTTAATGGAATTCCAACCCTTTCAAAGATCGAGAGCCATCAAATTCCTGTCCTCGCCACGGGGTACAAGGCGGCATCTCTTTGACAGGTGTCGCTGGAAAATCACCCTGTTGTATACATTCAGTAGATTTCGGTAGCAGAAAGTTTATTTTTCCTTGCGCAATCCGGACTGTGCAGGCCTGCCGGAGCAAAATGGAAAAACGATTCGGTCGGCCTGAGGCCACGGCCAGATCCGAACCGAACGCCACTTGAGACTCCCTATTCTCCATTTCAGCGTAGTAAAAAATTCATCATTTTTTATCGTATGGATATGAAAGTGGCACCAATGGATTCCTGGCGTTCTCCCGATTAAAATCATAACAAATTTCATGCAAATCGGACTACTTTTACACAATCAATTTATATTCCTTATGTAAAAGTAGTCCGATTTACAAGAAATTTGTTATGATTTGCATCAGAAAAACATAAGGAATCCATTGGTGCCACTTTCATGTCGATACGATAAAGAATAAAGAATTTTTTACAACGCTGAAATGAATATTTCACATTTTCATCCTCAACTGCAGGGGTCAACTTCAATTCGCTACGTTCACCCGAGGATTCATACTTGTTTCAGAAAAAAATAATTATTTATTCTTTATGTTATCGATATGGAAGTGATGCCGATAGATTCCTTATGTCTCCTTAAGTATGTCTCTTCATCCATTCTGATGAGAGGATATTAAACAGTGGCCAGCAGTGCGAGTAAAATAGATATGTTTATTAGAATATAAGTAAACATGAGTGGACCACTCGAAACATTAAGATAATGTTAATACTGAATAAAAAAGATTAATATTCGTGCCGCCTTGATCGGACGATGCAGCACACACAGGCACACATAACCAACAGGGAGGAAGAACTAGTAACTGCGAGCGTCTTACACTCATGCGCATGCGCACCATACCTCCCAGCATACATGGGGATGAGATTGCATATTTCAACACTCCGCCTCAAGCTCACGCGCCATGCAGCATAACAAAAACGAACAATACATTTCATTCACTCATTCATGCCTAACTCCTTTCGGAACTTTATAAACTTATCCCTTGCTAGGGCTTTGGTCAAAATATCCGCCGTCTGATCTTCCGTAGACACATACTTAACTTCTATCTTCTTATTACTATAGAGATCTTTGATAAAACTATACTTAATGTCTACGTGTCTTAACCGCTTGTTGTCCTGTTTGGACAATGACGCAATACAAGATTGGTTATCCTCGTACATTCTTAAAGGCATATTTGTTTCTATCCCGAATATATTCAAGAGTGGTTCCAACCATAAATATTTCATAGCACAGGTAGCGAGTGATATATACTCCGCCTCGGTGGAGGATAATGCCACACAATTTTGCTTCTTGGTCGTCCAACAAATAGTGTTTCCGTACAGTTTATATAAATGGCCTGATGTGGATTTTCTATCTTCGGAATTCGCCCAATCCGCATCAGCATACGCGGATAACGGAGACCCTGCATTTCCTTCCGATTTGGTGTATAATAAACCGTAATTCAAGGTACCCTTGAGATAGCGCAATACTCTTCTCAAACCCTTCCAATGAGATTCTTTGGGATCAGACTGAAAACGACTAAAAAAATTTACAGTATAACATAGATCGGGTCTAGTGGTTTGCGTCGCATATAGCAGGCACCCAATCAATTCCCTGTAAGGTATCTTTTCACCTAAAGCTAAGTCTTCTGATCTCTTCGTGGGATTGACCTCCATAGGTGTACTTATCGGTTTACAATCAGACATATTAAACCTTTTGATTAATCTCTCAAAATATGAATATTGACTTAAAAACATACCTCTATCAGTTCTGGTTATCTTAATCCCAAGAAATGAACGCAGTTCTCCTAAATCTTTCATCTTAAATCTACTTTTCAAAAAACTTTTAACTTCTTGCATCTTAACAGTATCATTTCCTGCCAAGATGATGTCGTCCACATACAGTAATATATACATTTTTATATTTCCACATTTAAGAACATAAAGACATTGGTCTGCGATCGCAGGTATAAAACCTAAACTCTTAATGAATTTATCGAATGTCAAATTCCAAGCACGAGAGGCTTGTTTTAAACCGTATAAAGACTTATTTAACTTGGCCACTTTACCTGATTCGTTTGCAAAACCCTTGGGAATTTTTATATAGACATCCTCATGTAGATTTCCATGAAGAAAAGCGTTCTTAACATCTAATTGACAAGTCATTAGGTCCTTGTGATTTATGACCACCAACAGAATTCTCAATGTCGTCAAATTTGCAACTGGTGCGTATGTTTCGCAATAATCAAAACCCTTTTTCTGTACACATCCTTTAACCACTAATCTTGCCTTAAAGGTATCGACACCTTAAAAACCCATTTTGTGTCTATTGCCCTTCCTTTTTCAGGTAGATTACACAACGACCATGTGTCATTTTCGATTATCGCGTTGACCTCTTCTTGAACAGCCTGAAGCCACTCATCTTTGTCATCTCTTGAAAAAAATGTCCTCATATGTGTCCGGAACATCGTCCACGTATGTTTCCGCATTGAAGGCCAATGCCGCGTAGTCACGCATCCGGACTGGTTCTTTTCTTGTACGCGTGCTTCTGCGTGTCTCATCTTCTCCTGATCCGGGAGGTTCAGCGAATTCTTCTGCCGATTCGTAGTTCTCCAATGAGGTCACATCTTCTTCCCGTGTGTCATCCGGTGTTTCCTCGAATTGTGGATGTATTCCTGGTAGCCATTGATCTTCGGGTGATGTTTCAAATTGGGTTTCATCGAATCTCACATCTTTCCCGAGAAGTATACGTTTAGTTTCCGGACACCAAAGCCGGTATCCATTAACGCAATATCCAACCATGATACATTTTATAACTCTTGAGTCGAATTTTCCAGCAACCAGTTCCTTGGGTAAATGAAGGTATGCAAGACAACCGAAAATTTTTAATTTTTGCAACTTCGGCTTCTCTCCATACCACAGGGTTGCCGGTAAGTTGTCCTTTATTGCGGTAGTTGGCATTCTGTTAATCAGGTACACAGCAGTCAAAACAGCTTCTGACCAAAATTCCTTTTTTAGTTTACTATTTAGCAACAAACATCTGGCCTTTTCACAAATGTTTCGGTTCATGCGTTCAGCCACGCCATTTTGTTGTGGCGTATACCTTATAGTGAGTTCGAACTGAATTCCCTTTTCCTTAAAGAAATCTTTTATCTCGTTGGATAAATATTCTCTACCGTTATCACAACGAAATCTACTAAGCCTACAATTAAAATACGCTGTGGCCATAGCCTCGTATATTTTGAAGTATTCAAAAACATCCGATTTGTTTTCCATTGGGTAGACAGCGGTAAAATGCGTGTAATCGTCTATAAATGAAACTATGTACCTCTTCCCATCATATGAAATTGGATGGATAGGTCTCATTACATCACTGTGTACGAGCTGCTAGGGACGTGTGGCTCGAGTACGGTGCTGATTGTGTGACAATTTTGTTTGTTTGCCTTCCACACATATGCTGCAAATTTCCGAGGATTGCCTTCCGTCGTTGATTTTCATTCCTTCAACGTATCGTGGTAACGTCCTCAAGGCTTCATAGTTGAGGTGTCCTAACCTCTTGTGCCAAACGTCTATTCCCTCGCACAGGAGCGCCGTCGCTGAGTTCCAGTGAAACTTTAAATCATACAATTCCATTTCATTTAATTCCGCAACCGCAATTATTTTATTATTCCTTTCGATAGTTCCTTTACCGTTCTCGAAAATCACACGGTACCCGTTCCTCTCTAGCTTACGCACTGAGAGAAGGTTACGTGTTAAACCAGGAACTCTCAAGACATTCTGAACTTTAATTCTAATTTCTTCTTCGTTCACTAGACTTATAACGTTAATCTCACCAAATTCCTTGGCGAGCAGGATTGCATCTGATTTTGCTGCTTTAATTCTAATTGGTTTCTTTAGAACTTTAATATTTTCTAACCTTCCTTGTCGTTTACCAGATGCTCGGTTGCTCCAGAGTCCAATAGCCAGTCCGTTGTAGTTTCATTTATCGCTGAGAAGCAAAAACCAGATGCATTTTCCACTGTCATTGCACTCGAAGTAGATGCAATTTGATTCCCTGAATTCTTGGAATTGTTCTGGTTAGCTTCAGTTTGTCTCTTCCTACAATCGGCACGCTTGTGACCTTGTTCACCACAGTGGTGACATTTGAAAGCAAATTTCTTTTCTCCGCCTGAAACAAACTTCTTTTTCGTTTCATTTTTCTTGTAGCCTGCCTTGTTCGATTGCGCGTTGAATGCGTTGAATTTATCTGAGTCTACTTGTTTTCTCTTGTTCACGTCCACTCGTTTGGTTTCTTGATCGAGAAGTCTATTCTTTACAAAACTAATAGTTAAATCTTCCATCGAGAGGGTCTCAATCGCGGTTACGACTCCTTCATATTCCTGAGGCATTGTAAGCAATAAATGACATACTACGTCCACTTCTTCCACTGTTGCACCAGTTGATTTGAGGTCTCGAATTAATTTATCGAACATCAAAAAATGACTAGCAAGTGTATCCTTATTTGAATTATATTTCAGTAATAACAGCTTCTTTCGCAGGAGCAATTGGTTTGCTATGCTCTTTCTTTCAAAAGTGCTACATAAGGACTTCCACATATCAAACGCACTTACTTGGTCCTTTACATGTTCCAAGTGACTGTCCGCTATTCGTTGAATGATCTGGGAGCGACATTTTTTGTCACGCTTACATAATTCCTTCAATCGTCTTTCCTTTTCGGCCAGTTCAGCAGATGTGTCCTTTTCCAAAAATGTAATCATTTCCGAGTAAACTCTTTCCGTGAAGTCCATCAGTTCCAATTCGCTTAACAACGTTTCCATTCTGAATTTCCAATTTCCGAAATTCGTTCCGTCGAACAAAGGAACACGATATTTAGGTTCCGTTTCTTCCAACATTTTTATCGCACCTCTGACTGTCTAGTCACTTAAGAAGAATGTCTGGGTTATCAAAAACCACTCGCCACGTGCTGAACTTTAGGTTAACTGGGCCCATAACCTGATGAGAGGATATTAAACAGTGGCCAGCAGTGCGAGTAAAATAGATATGTTTATTAGAATATAAGTAAACATGAGTGGACCACTCGAAACATTAAGATAATGTTAATACTGAATAAAAAAGATTAATATTCGTGCCGCCTTGATCGGACGATGCAGCACACACAGGCACACATAACCAACAGGGAGGAAGAACTAGTAACAGCGAGCGACTTACACTCATGCGCATGCGCACCATACCTCCCAGCATACATGGGGATGAGATTGCATATTTCAATACATTCTTAAATAATTGTGCCAGTCTTTAGGCGCAAAATGCAATTCGTTTAATAAATTTGTATGCGAATAACGTCCCCTTTTTTGTAACCACTCTTTGCACCACACTTTTCGATCTATTTTGCGTTTAGAGGAATTTTTTGTAGCTAATATAAACCCTACTACGGCTAAAGCGTTGTCTGTCGATGTCATGGTCAGTTGACAAAACTGTGAATACTGTAGGGCTGTTCCAATGCCCGAAAGAAGCGAGCTGAGCCTCACTCGGATCGAAGAACCGAGCCGAGCCGAGTGCCCCTAAAAACCGATCGGCCGCAACAACCGAGTAGGGTAGATGTCCCAATTACTGCCAGTGTCCCAATTACTGCCACTTTATTTATTTTATGTAATAAAAACGTAAAGTATAAAAAAAATGTACATAATATGTTATATTTAAACGGAGATTCTGATTTACATAAAAATAAAACAAATAAAAAATAAAAAAATCATACGGACAAGACGATTTTTGAGGTGACAGTTATAGGTACACTAGGATCGCTCGGGAATTTTAATTAATTATTAATAAATTCTTCATATTTAATTTATAAAACTATTTTTTTTTTTAATAAAAGAGATGTTAAATAATATTATGTTTCAAACTAAGACGATTTTTAGGTTAAACTGTCACGTCCCGGGTTAAGGATTTAATGGGACAAATGACAAAGGGGTTTTTACATAAATTCCAGGCGCTGATCTATAGTTCAGCGCACCGGGAGGCGAGGAAATCAGGTATTTGACGACGTAATTCTGTACACCAGCCTTTTCGATTGTCAGGCGAGAAATGTGAAATTCTGCACGCTAATCGTCTCGAACGGCCGGGAGAATGTTAGATTCAGGGGATTGAAGATTAGGGAAGGTCAGGCGAGCAATGTTCAATTCTGCACACTAACCATTTCGAGCGTCAGGCGAGAAATGTGAAATTCTGCACACTAATTGTTTCGAATGGCAGGCGAGTAATGTTTAATTCTGCACACTGAGGATTTAGGGAAAGTCAGGCGAGCAATGTTCAATTCTGCACACTAATCATTTCGAACGTCAGGCGAGAAATGTGAAATTCTGCACACTAATCGTATCGAACGGCAGGCGAGTAATGTTTAATTCTGCACACTGAGAATTCAAGGAGAGTCAGGCGAGCAATGTTCAATTCTGCACACTAACCATTTCGAACGTCAGGCGAGAAATGTGAAATTCTGCACACTAATCGTATCGAACGGCAGGCGAGTAATGTTTAATTCTGCACACTGAGGATTTAGATAGAAGGCGGGAGAGAAATGCGAAATTCTACGCACTAATGGATTTGGGACTGACAGGCGAGAAATGTTTAATTCTGCACACTAACCGTTTTTTGAACGTCAGGCGAGTAATGTTTAATTCTGCACACTAATCGACCAGGGAAGGTTTAAATGAACTGGTTTGTATTGGAGAGACACCCGTTAGAGCACTTGTTTTGATTTGCTTAGGTAATCGGATTTACCGCTGCATTATTGTAAAAGACACGTGTAATACTTCGCGAGATTCGACTAGTCATACGGTTAAGCGAAACCTATGCGTAAGTAAGTTTAGTAAACACCGTGACGCTTTCTGCGGTCGTTGCCCGGAATCAGCTGTTCCGGCAGCCTGTTTGGATTTCGGGATCTTCGTAGCCGAAGGATTGACACAATGATTCGTAACTGAGTTAAAGTAAAACTGTTTATTCACTTTATAAGTTTCGATACTAGGTAATGCACTATCGTTGTGCAGATAGTTACGTTTTATAATAATGGATTGGCGATGAACATAGCATGTATATAATGGTTATAAGTTATGAATATGAACATGAAATACAAGATATATATATTAATAAGCTAGTATGATTTACGCAATAGGCGTTAATAAGCAATGCAAACAGCAATACACGATAATATGAGCGCAATAAGCTTTGCAATACGAAATAATGTGAATAGCAATACAAGATAATATAAGCGCAATAAGCGTTGTAATGTGAAACAATATGAAACAATAAGAATGTGAATAATTGTTATAGATGATGGTGATATACTGTGGTATTAATAGTAGTTATAATCTCTTACGATACTTGATGGTTGATGGTGATTGAATTTATTTTAAATGATACTTTGATCAGCGAGACCTTAAATGGTTTCGTGTAAATAGCTTTCCTTCGGCAAAGGTATTTCGTCGAAAGAGAGTGTGTCCCTTCGATCCTGGTATTTCGGCGAAAGAGGACTTCTGTCTCCGGGCCCTTGTATTTATATGATTTTGCAAGGGGTTGTGGGGTGTACGCGCGGTATGGACTTTGCCCTGCTTATATAATATTTTACGGTATGAAGGGGGGTGCGCAGTATGCACCTTGGGCTAATTATAAACATGTGTCATGATAACTTTTGGGGTTTTTGCAGGGAGCAAAGGTTGATCTATATTGGGACTCGCAGTTTTTCTACTAGGGTTTTTATACATGGGATTTTGAATTGCTCAACTCCTCGAATGGATTTTGGGGTGTTTTAATAGGAAAGGGACGTCGGTGGGTTTGACTGCTTTGGTCATTGAGAGGGTGTGAGACGTGGTCTCGATTTAAGATATTTGTGGGGCGAGGGACTTGTTTAGATTTGACGTAAGAGAGGAATTTGTGCCGCGTTGGGCGAATAAGGGAAGGAGATTTAATGATTGACCGTCTTGAGATGGGGACCGCTAAGGTACATCGCCAAGGCGGCCAAGGTCGTTGGTAAAGGGGTAAGAATTGAGGTTTGGGGAAGATTTGAGCGGATTTGTAGATAGATTTATAAATGAGTTGAAGTAACCGCGCGCGAAAAATCTTGGAGCGTCACACCTCCCCCCTTATATGAAGAAATGCCTGCATTTCTTCACCGTAAGGAGCGGGGTGGACTTTGAAGTTCGTAAGATTGGGGTCCATACGGGGCGAAGGGGCAGTGGCATCTTGGAGTTGCTCTCAGATGATTGATGTTGGATGGGAAGGAGTCATCTATAGCGATGACTGTCTTGAGATGGCTCCTTGATGATGATGTGTGATGTTTTTAGGGAGGAGGGATGTGGTATTCCTTCCTTCCTGTGGACGGCATAGCCGCGTGACTGGTGGTTGCAAAGAATGTTGCAGTTGCAACGATCTATGGGGGAAATTTATTAAAGTATTTCAATTTGTGTTGGCTTGGGATCAACCGGGACTCTCGCGCAAGTGGATATCGCGATCGTCAGGTCTTTTATATCGTAGGCTCCTACCGAATTTCGAAAGGTAACCTTGGTACTTTTTATTTTCAATTTCTTCAAGAACCGGGTTCTTGTTGGGTATCCGAGCTAATTTCCCGAATAATTTTTCATGCGGAGTGTATTTAGTACACTCGCGGACACTGGCATTTTACGAGATCGCGGCCAAGTTGGTCCATTCGTCCCACTCAGTGTATCTACCGATTATCAATTTTAAATATTGGGTCATTACGAGATGCAATCTCTCTAGAGAGCCGTTAGACGGTGGGTGAAAGGCTGTGGTTCGGAATTGTTGGACTTTCCATTTCCACGGTGCCGGTTTTATAAAATTTCTATTAAAATTTGGTACTTGGTCGGTGAGAATGGCTCTAGGAGCTCCGAAGTGACAAACGAATCTTTTAATAACTTCGTCAGCGATCTTAATTAATGAGTATAAGCTGAGAAGCACGCACACAAAATATTTTATGAATAAACCCTGTATGGGTAATTTATATTTGTTGCCTGCTGTTGTTGTAGGCAGTCGTTCATGTATGATTTCTGATGAGGGAATTGATGGAATTTCTGCAGATGATATCTTCCGGCGCATCTTTCTATGTGGTTGAATCCTTCTGCATTTCCTTCCCTGGCGAATGCTGGATGTGGTTTCTGCAGAGTCGACGGGGTTGCGGTCACTCGTTGGCGCATGGATCGGTGATTTTGAGAACCGAGGCCTCTTGGAACCGCTTGGTCCACGTTTGGGCCAGTCCTTCAAGTAGTCGTCACATTTGTCGCGCGGTCGTTTGGAGTGTGCCTCCACTGCAGGGGAAGTATAGGATAAGTCGTCTGTAGCGACGTTGAATCCCAGGTCAAAATTCGGGTATTGCAGGATAAGTTCCTTCTGCAAGACTGAACGTAAGTGGTTGAAAACGGTTTGCTGGGACGGTCCCCAGTTAAATGCTGGGTCGTTCTTCAAAAGTTGGGTTAACAGGCGAGCATTTTTAGAAAATTCCAGGATAAACCTTCTATGATATCCGGTTAATCCAAGGACATTTTTGCTTCGTTTTGGCATGCGAGGTGCAGCTTCGGAGAACTTATCGCATTCCCCATGAATCGGGTGCTCTTTGGAGATTAACTTTAGTAAATTTCCTGTCCTTGAAGGAGCTTCCGCAGAAATTTTGAATACTACCAGTTCCAGTGTAGCCGCAAGAGACTTTGGGGAGTTTAGGGAAAGGGTTGGTTTGGCGTATAGCGCAGGGGGTAAGAGTGAGTGCACTTTCGTGAGTGCCTCGAGATCGTGGATCGAAGGATCC
Source organism: Andrena minutula (assembly GCA_929113495.1). NCBI lineage: Eukaryota > Metazoa > Arthropoda > Insecta > Hymenoptera > Andrenidae > Andrena > Andrena minutula. The sequence continues at coordinate 43,852,198 of OV815993.1, read as the reverse complement.
AGGGCTAAGAGGGACTTGTTTTTTATTAGGGGGTGGATGGGAGTAGTGCCTATAGGCGTTGTAGTCTCTTTTGGTCTTTTTGGTTTGGATTCTGGAGTTTTTCTGTCGGATTTTTCAACTTCGATGGTGGGCGTTTTACTTGGAGTGTTAATCTCGCTAGAGTTTACAATTTGCGAGTATTCCTTTAGGTCCGGATTATGTACGGAAAAGGAGGATTTTGTCCTCGGCCGTAGCACGACCGGGTTTAGTTGAACTGCAGCGACACTTATGATACCGCTAGTGCTTTGGGGTAGATCGTAAATTGGTGTGCTTCTGCTTGGCTCGTTCCACAATTCGCATCCATCGGCGCTCGGAGGAGTAATTCTCGACTTCGTTTCCCACAAGGCTCTAGGATCTTCCTTGACAGTGAAGGTGCGTTTTCTGCATTCTGAAGTCACGTGTCCGGGCTTCTTACAGTTCCCGCAGATTCGCAGCTCCGTAGGCCTGGAAGGTGGAGGTCGAGACTGGTCCCAATAGGGGACCTGGGGTTTGGGTGTTGGGCCTTGGGACCCGTATTCCGCGACGTGGTTTAGAGGGTTCCTCTCGGAAGGTTGAGCTGGCGGGCCTTGGTTGCTCCAACAGGACCGTGCGTCATGACCTGTCTTGTTGCAGAGCTGGCACGTTAGTTTGGGCGTCTTCTGTTCGGGGAATCGGAGACGGTCCCTGTTAATTTCTTTGTCCGTAATGACAGCTAAATCGAACGCTTCGTTGAGCGTTTCGAATTGGTGTTGTAGTAGCTTCGTCCTTATGTGAGGTGGAAGGCCATCGACGAAAGAATCTAGAGTTAGGCGATCCAGATTCTGCGGGTGATTTCGCGCGAAGTCGCGGTAATATTCCCTATCTTCTTCTAGAATGGCGAATCGGAGGTCCTTTACGCGAGAGATGTACTCCAATATGTGCTCGTTGGATCCCTTGATAACGTTCGCGAGTTCTCCACGATAGTGGTCTGATGTTTTAGCGGGGGAAAATGTACGTTTAAGTCGTTTAACTAATTCATTTACGGTATCGAAGACCCGATCCTCAACAGCCAAGTACGCATGGTCTAGCAGCTTATTTCTCAACAACCTCGCTAGCTGGGGTTCGGCGTGCGAGGGAATCAGAGCCTTAGCCCTATTGCAGGCTCTCGCGAATTGCAAAACGGACATGTTGTGACCGTTAAACTCTGGGACCGTTTCTACGGCGTCTTTTAATGTGATCTGGGGCGATGGATCCTGGTCCGGAATATAATTATAATTTAATACTGGTTTCCTATCGAAACGGGAGGAACCTGGAGTAGCAAAATTGTTTGCCGTTGGCGGAGGTATAAGAAGTTTTTCCATCATTTCGCGGATGGCTTGAATTTGACTAGAGAGATCTTCCGACGCGGGGCCGTCTGAACCGGCGGCTACGTCCGAACGCGTTTTGGATTGCGGATTTACGACATGTTTCGCGTGCAAGCGTTCGATTTCAGCTTGTTTTTCCCGCAATAGTTGTATCCGATCCATTAATTCGACGGTCGCGGTGTCTATTCTGTTAGTGGAAGGATCCGCGTCTTGATCCATTACGGGAGAGTCGTCGGCTTCACCGTACACAGACATGTTTAAAGTAAAATTTGATTGCATCGAGGGCAATTGTGGAATGTATAGGCCGTTTGGCAGTAATAATTTTCAGATACTGTCACCGTATTTGCTGGGTCCAACCAGGAGCAGCACAAGCAAATTTCGTTGACTTGGTTCGTTGTAGCTAAACGCAGTTTTACACATATTAATGTTTACATATGTGTAGTTTTGGTTTCTAGCACGCGGCTTCTATACGCTACAGCAGACTGTGGCCTTGCAATATACATATTAATTGTCGGGACCTTGTGGGTACCATCTCAAAGAAACTTTTCTCTCGACGGTAGACGAAGATCCCACCGATTTGGGTGCTCAATGCACATGAATGCTAAATATAGGGACCTTGTGGGCACCGTATTAAAGAATTTCTTTTTACAACGGTTGACGAAGATCCCACCGCTTTGGGTGCTCAATGCACATGAATGCTAAATATAGGGACCTTGTGGGCACCGTATTAAAGAATTTCTTTTTACAACGGTTGACGAAGATCCCACCGCTGTCACCAAAAATTTTGTCACGTCCCGGGTTAAGGATTTAATGGGACAAATGACAAAGGGGTTTTTACATAAATTCCAGGCGCTGATCTATAGTTCAGCGCACCGGGAGGCGAGGAAATCAGGTATTTGACGACGTAATTCTGTACACCAGCCTTTTCGATTGTCAGGCGAGAAATGTGAAATTCTGCACGCTAATCGTCTCGAACGGCCGGGAGAATGTTAGATTCAGGGGATTGAAGATTAGGGAAGGTCAGGCGAGCAATGTTCAATTCTGCACACTAACCATTTCGAGCGTCAGGCGAGAAATGTGAAATTCTGCACACTAATTGTTTCGAATGGCAGGTGTCATATACGTAATAACCCCACTATGGGTATGTTCCCCCGCCAGGTGTACCTACCTGCGCTGCATGGCAACCGCATTGTATAAAAGGGCAGGAACGACACGAATAAAGAGTCAGTCAATTAATCAGTCTTCCTTATATAAAAAAGTTGCGATCCCGTGACAGTTTTGGCGATCCTGCCAGGATACCATTCATCGGCAATCGAAGAAAGGGGTGAACCGAAAGAAGCCCGGCACTACGTGAGGCAGAGTAGACTTCGGGGACTACGAGAACCACACCCTAATCACGCCGTTGAAGCCACTATTTTATGCTGCATCAAGAGAACGAGGAGCACTTCATCAACGAAGGGACTACGTGCGCCAGACTCCTGCCAAGCTCAACTATATCATCCAAAGACGAAACTCAAGTAAGAAATTCCAATTTTCTTAACTTGCCTGAACAATTCCGTGCATTTCGCGAACCCGTACGAGATATTATATCCGACACGGATTCTGAAAGCACAATGACGGAGTTATCAATTGATAAACTGACCCAATTGATGGAAAGTATAAAACAAGACATAGCAATGTTAGCTAAAGAAAACGAAAATAGATCACGCGAGATTCGTGAAGTATACCAAGTAATTAAAGATAGGAGCGATCGAATTACCACGGAAGACGACGCGATAAACGACGAGGCGCGACTACCCGTACCCCCGGCACCGCCCGCTGCTCCCGCGGAAAGAAGACCGGCAAAAGAAATAATCCGCACAATTGAAGTATTGAAAGGACGCGATGATATCGGCATCGAAGATTTTATTAAACAGACGAAGCGCGCTGCACTTCGTTGCTTAGAGCCAGAATTACTTCTCGATTTAATATTAGTAGAAAAAATCCAAGAACAAGCGAAACGTAGCATTCGGTTTCTCATTATAACATCGTATGACGAACTATATTCCGCACTACGTACACACGTCAATCCACCGACTACCATAGGTAATTGCAGACAACGCCTTTCAAATACCAAACAGGGCGCTACTGAATCGGTTCAGTCGTTCAATCTCAGATTTCGACAAAATCTGAACGAACTACAATACGCAGTACAGAACAAACACTCCAATGCCGTCGCAAGGTCTATCGCTTTGGAGAGTGAAAACGATAATGCCACACACGTCTATATCTTAAACTTGAGACACGAATTAGGAAAACTCGTGATTGCTAGGAGTCCTCCGACCATTTCTGAAGCACAGTCTATTGCATGTGAAATGGAAATGTGGCTTAGAGAAGGTTCTCGAATGTCAAACGCGAACGCATCGCTCGGCAACAGATATAAGTCAGGTAATCAACACCCGACACCGCGTTCGATAAAACATTCCAGCGTATCATCCACCTCGTCCCGATCGATGAACGACTCAGAAAAGGAACGGAATCAATCACGCTCAACACTGCAATGTGAAATATGTAAACGCTATGGACATACAAAGGAACGATGCTATTCTCGAAATTTTCGGGACGGGCAACCAGGGAAACTACCACCACGAGTAAACAACATAAAAGAAGAGAACCCACAGGAGAACGCGGAGGAGAACCACGAATATTTTGTACCACCGGAAGATTACGGCACATACGAGCAAAACTCAGAGGAATGGAAAGATCCGGAAGACTCTTACTTGACACCGGAGCAGGAATAAATTTAATAAAATCAAACATGATAGCTGCAGGAACAAAAAGAGTTTCCGTAAAGAAAACATTTTCAATGGGTAAAGACAAGCATATTTCTACAGAATATGTAACATTGACAGGTTTGGAGACAGAACATACGTTTTACGTGATCCCTGACAATTTTCCACTGAAAGAAGACGGTATAATTGGCATACAGTTTCTCGAAAAATACAAATTCGAAATTAATAACACTAGGTTAAAGTTGAACGGCACGGAGATAAAATTATTCTCCGAACCAAAAATCCCACCGCTTTCATATTTTACAACAAGCGCAGTAATAGACGGGAAATTAGAGCGCGTAACATTCATTAACACTGAAAACGAAGAATTAGAGCCACCCCAAATCCTTGATATCGATCCACCAGATGCCAATGATAGACTCCGGCTTTTGAAACAAAGCATTCGCACAAATCACATAGAACCGCAACTCCGTAAAACCATAGAGAAAATAATATTTGGCTATTCGGACATTTTCACGCTAGAATCAGACCCTTTACCTTGCACTCGGTTAACCGAACATGAGATTATTTTAAAAGACCCAAAACCAATAAACGTTAAAAGCTATAGACCACCGGAATGCCATAAAAATGAGATCAAACGTCAAATTGACGACATGTTAAAGAAATCAGTAATCGAACCAAGCGACTCACCTTTTAATTCACCTCTATGGGTAGTTCCCAAAAAACTTGACGCTTCAGGCAAACGTAAATGGAGAATTGTGATTGACTTTCGGAAATTAAACGAACAAACTGAGCAAGACGCGTACCCGTTACCAAATATTGATGATATTCTCGACCATCTAGGTAAATCAAAATTCTTTTCCGCTTTAGACTTGAGTTCTGGATTCCATCAAATTTCAATGGAACCAAATTCAAAGAAATATACAGGTTTTAGTACTCCCGACGGACACTTTCAGTACAGGCGCATGCCATTCGGGCTTAAAAACGCACCCGCTAGATTTCAACGTATGATGAATAACGCACTACAAGGATTAATAGGCAAACATTGCTTCGTTTACCTTGATGATATAATCATTTTCGGCACTACCATAGAAGAGCACAATCGAAATTTAGCCATAGTTTTCCAACGTTTACGGGAAACCGAGCTGAAATTGCAGCCAGATAAATGCGAATACTTGAAACCAGAGTTAGAATATTTAGGACACCTGATCACAGCTGAAGGTATACGACCGAACCCCTTGAAACTGGAAGCTGTAAAGAATTTCAAGATACCAGGAAACGTCACAGAAGTGAAAGCTTTTCTTGGCCTTACGGGCTATTACAGAAAATTCATTCGGAACTTTGCTAAAATTTCTAAACCGTTGACAGAATTGACCAAGAATGACGTACCATTTCATTGGACAGACAGACAGCAAATTGCTTTTGACATTCTTAAAGGTAAATTACTTGAAGAACCAATATTAAAGCGACCAGACTTCTTACAACCATTCACTCTGACAACCGATGCTTCCAATGAAGGAATAGGAGCAATACTTTCACAAAACGGACATCCGTGCTGTTATATTTCCCGAACACTCATACCCGCCGAAACAAATTATACAACTACGGAAAAGGAACTACTTGCAATTGTATGGGCAGTAAGGAGATTAAGGCAATACTTATTAGGAAGAAAGTTTACAATCCTCACTGATCACAAAGCGCTAGTCTGGTTGTTTAACGTAAAAGACCCATCGTCCCGTCTGGCGAGATGGAGACTGAAGCTCGAGGAATATGAATATGTAATAAAATATATAAAGGGAAAGGAAAACACCGCCGCTGATGCTCTATCGAGAGTGCTCCCGCTAGGAAACTACGAAAGAGAAGAATTGTTAGAAGAATTAGACGAACTCATCCGAGACCAGGAACATCTACCCCAACAGATTCCGAGTGAATCCTCGGCAGAACCAGGAACCAGTCAGAATACCCTTTATGACGATTTCAAGAATTGGGTTCTCACAGCCAACAGTAAAGGAATAACGATCAAAGAGATGACCCCACCTGACTGGATCCAGCTTAGCAGATCTAGACTAGGAGACTTCAACGAAGAGCAATGGGTTAATAATTTAAACACTTTCATTCATGAAATATTGGACAAATTGCGTCAAAATAATATGAGGATACAGTTGAATGATAACACCTTCAATTCTACAGAGAAATTATTCATTCAAAATTTCTTATCTTTCATTGTTAATCGAATACCGAATATCCAAATTTCATTTTGTCCAAATTCATATCGAGAACTCCAACCCAACGAAATTACAAAAATACTATACGAAAATCATAACGCATACTCCACACAGCACTTCGGAGAGAATAAAACCATAGAACGAATCAAGCAAAGATATTACTGGAAAAACATGGACGAAGACATCGCTAATTTCGTCAAGAGATGCAAAACTTGCCAAATACAGAAACTCACCCGCGTACGGCCAACGGAACTACCTGTTATTCCTGACACTCCTACGGAAGCGAATGAGAAAATAGCCATGGACATTTTCGGCCCACTTAGAAAAACACATAGCAAAAATGAGTATATTCTTTCCATTCAAGATATGTTAACAAAATATTTGATACTCATCCCGCTTCGCAACACACGCGCAGAAACAATCATCGAAAATCTACTAACTCATTACATTTACATCTTCTCGTCACCTAAACATATTTTAACCGACCAGGGAAGCAACTTTATTTGCGGACTAATGCAACAGTTCGAACGCGAGTTTCAAATCCGACACATCCGTACTACAGCGTTCCATCCACAATCGAATGGAGGATTGGAACGAGCTCACGCAGTAGTGAAAGATCTCATTAAGACTTGTATGAATGATAGACAGAATGAATGGGACGAAAATCTTTCTCTCATCTGCATGGGTTATAACACTTCAGTTCACGAAGCAACCGGTTATACACCGTTCGAACTAACCTTTGGAAGAAAGGCGAATTTACCATCAACCATCGCTACTACATCACCTCTCAGTCAAGATAAACTCATACAAATGTGGAAAGAACGATATCAAAGATACTTAACGAACGCACGAAGCAACATCCTTAAAAGCAAAGAAAAGAACAGAGCCACACAAGAACGTCGTATTATCAAAACACAAACTGTATTCCAAGTAAATGATAAAGTATTAGTTTCAAATGATCATAAAACGGACAAGCTTGCACCCAATTGGCTGGGCCCTGCTAAAATTTTGGAAGTTAACACCCCAAATTATTTGATACAGTATTTCGACACAAATCGCATAGTCACTGTGCATGGCAATAGATTAAAATTATTTCTGCACTAAAATTACAGGATGACTGCCGTACACCGTATGCTTTGGATCGTTCCCTTGGTGTTGGGTTTTCACGTACAAGATCTCGGACATAACAACATTTACATTGAGAAGCTTCACTCCGCATCCGTATATCACTCCTCATGGATCCTTCTTTTTGCCCTAGACACTTCCAACATTCACACACGACTCGAACAGATTACCAACATGCTCGAAGAAACACGCACGATATGCAACAGGGCGTGCGACCATATCCACGAAATCGCGGCACTCTCGCAACAACTGCAACGAATTCTCCAAGACGAAAATCAATTGGTAGCTCTCATCCACCTAGAGGACAATCAACGTCGACGGCGACGTAGAGGTGCATTCGACTTCATCGGTCACGTTAGCAAGTCCCTCTTTGGAACTCTCGACTCTGACGACCTCGAGATGATCAACAAAAATCTCGACAAGATTTTTGCGAACGAGAACAAATTGGCCAGTGCTATCCGCAATCAAAGCACCATACTACGTGGCATCGGGAGGAGGGAGCTGCAGACGGAACTCATGAAGATGTACAACACCAGTGCCAATCAACTAAGGAATATGCAGACTATCGTTAACACCGATCGGAAACGTATCCACCTTAACAGCCAATTGATTATGCTCTCCTCACTCTTGGATGAATTAGTCCGAGACATCAGGACACTCAAAACGGCCATCGCTATGGGACATAAAGGTATCGTACACCCAGACGTATTATCACCTAAAGATGTTATTCACAGTATGCAGGTTATGGAAGAAGAGACGAGAACACGGTACCCACTCGTCCTGAACGAATCAATTTACAACCTATTGATCCAGATCTCCCAAATCACCATTGGAAGCCTCAAGAAACAGCTCATCTACAAAATCGATGTACCTGTACTCGAGAAGGATGACTGGGCAATCAAACGGATTCATCCCATACCGCAGAAGACTGGAGATTTCTTCACGTCCATTACTGTGACCCATGACCTGGTGATGATGCACAGAGACAAATACATACTACTCGACAGGGACTATCTTTTACGACATTGCATACACGCACATTCACGATACTACTGTAGACAGACACAACCTGCAACCCTTTCCTACCAAATCCACAATTGTGAGAGTGAAATCCTCAAAATAACGCCATCCCAGGATATTTCCAAGTCTTGCAACGCACGGTCCTTTCGCATAAAAGAACTTTTATATAAACAATTAACCACGCCTGATCTTTATCTAGTAGTTCCGGAAAAGCCGATCGTATTACAAACGCTCTGCAGAAACTACTCTACGCTAGAGCTGACCAACGCAGCGATCCTCTCCAGTTCTGAGGACTGTACACTAATCGGAGATGCTACACTTATGAAAATTGGAGGCAGTAACATCACCTACACTGTCGAGACCAGATACAAACCTGTCAACATCAGCTACACGATCAGCGAACGCGAGTCCATCTACCACCAGCTTCACGATCTGCCGTTCCAGTACGCGGAGGAGGCCATTCAAGTCTACGGAACAACCCTTGACAAACTGGATGATGTGTTAGCATCAATACAAACCGAACATCGCATCCGATCATGGACATCAGTCGGATGGACCACCCTACAGTGGATCTCGTATATCTGTTCAGCCCTTGTCCTAATTTATCTATTGAAACGAATTGGCCTCTTTTCTTGTATTTCTAAACTTATTCCAAAAACTATTTGTTTTCGCATATTCAGTCCCACTTTCAATAATCAAACTCGATCTATACATAATCAGACGCAAATACCGGATAATAACCCTATTGTATTATTTACACGTGAACCAAATGAAACACTTGTAAGACCAATCACACCATTAGACATTAGACGTAAGAAACGAGCTGTAAAATTTGAGGAACAAATTTAATCTAACAAGGGGGGTGTCATATACGTAATAACCCCACTATGGGTATGTTCCCCCGCCAGGTGTACCTACCTGCGCTGCATGGCAACCGCATTGTATAAAAGGGCAGGAACGACACGAATAAAGAGTCAGTCAATTAATCAGTCTTCCTTATATAAAAAAGTTGCGATCCCGTGACACAGGCGAGTAATGTTTAATTCTGCACACTGAGGATTTAGGGAAAGTCAGGCGAGCAATGTTCAATTCTGCACACTAATCATTTCGAACGTCAGGCGAGAAATGTGAAATTCTGCACACTAATCGTCTCGAACGGCCGGGAGAATGTTAGATTCAGGGGATTGAAGATTAGGGAAGGTCAGGCGAGCAATGTTCAATTCTGCACACTAACCATTTCGAACGTCAGGCGAGAAATGTGAAATTCTGCACACTAATCGTATCGAACGGCAGGCGAGTAATGTTTAATTCTGCACACTGAGGATTTAGATAGAAGGCGGGAGAGAAATGCGAAATTCTACGCACTAATGGATTTGGGACTGACAGGCGAGAAATGTTTAATTCTGCACACTAACCGTTTTTTGAACGTCAGGCGAGTAATGTTTAATTCTGCACACTAATCGACCAGGGAAGGTTTAAATGAACTGGTTTGTATTGGAGAGACACCCGTTAGAGCACTTGTTTTGATTTGCTTAGGTAATCGGATTTACCGCTGCATTATTGTAAAAGACACGTGTAATACTTCGCGAGATTCGACTAGTCATACGGTTAAGCGAAACCTATGCGTAAGTAAGTTTAGTAAACACCGTGACGCTTTCTGCGGTCGTTGCCCGGAATCAGCTGTTCCGGCAGCCTGTTTGGATTTCGGGATCTTCGTAGCCGAAGGATTGACACAATGATTCGTAACTGAGTTAAAGTAAAACTGTTTATTCACTTTATAAGTTTCGATACTAGGTAATGCACTATCGTTGTGCAGATAGTTACGTTTTATAATAATGGATTGGCGATGAACATAGCATGTATATAATGGTTATAAGTTATGAATATGAACATGAAATACAAGATATATATATTAATAAGCTAGTATGATTTACGCAATAGGCGTTAATAAGCAATGCAAACAGCAATACACGATAATATGAGCGCAATAAGCTTTGCAATACGAAATAATGTGAATAGCAATACAAGATAATATAAGCGCAATAAGCGTTGTAATGTGAAACAATATGAAACAATAAGAATGTGAATAATTGTTATAGATGATGGTGATATACTGTGGTATTAATAGTAGTTATAATCTCTTACGATACTTGATGGTTGATGGTGATTGAATTTATTTTAAATGATACTTTGATCAGCGAGACCTTAAATGGTTTCGTGTAAATAGCTTTCCTTCGGCAAAGGTATTTCGTCGAAAGAGAGTGTGTCCCTTCGATCCTGGTATTTCGGCGAAAGAGGACTTCTGTCTCCGGGCCCTTGTATTTATATGATTTTGCAAGGGGTTGTGGGGTGTACGCGCGGTATGGACTTTGCCCTGCTTATATAATATTTTACGGTATGAAGGGGGGTGCGCAGTATGCACCTTGGGCTAATTATAAACATGTGTCATGATAACTTTTGGGGTTTTTGCAGGGAGCAAAGGTTGATCTATATTGGGACTCGCAGTTTTTCTACTAGGGTTTTTATACATGGGATTTTGAATTGCTCAACTCCTCGAATGGATTTTGGGGTGTTTTAATAGGAAAGGGACGTCGGTGGGTTTGACTGCTTTGGTCATTGAGAGGGTGTGAGACGTGGTCTCGATTTAAGATATTTGTGGGGCGAGGGACTTGTTTAGATTTGACGTAAGAGAGGAATTTGTGCCGCGTTGGGCGAATAAGGGAAGGAGATTTAATGATTGACCGTCTTGAGATGGGGACCGCTAAGGTACATCGCCAAGGCGGCCAAGGTCGTTGGTAAAGGGGTAAGAATTGAGGTTTGGGGAAGATTTGAGCGGATTTGTAGATAGATTTATAAATGAGTTGAAGTAACCGCGCGCGAAAAATCTTGGGGCGTCACAAAACAACGCTTGAAATGATTAAATGAAGTTAAGTTATAATCTTAAGGTGGCAGTAATTGGGACATCTACCCTAGGTAGAATTTTTCCGAGCCGTCCGAAAAAACCGAGCGGGCCGTAGACTGTGTCGAGTATGTTGAAGGTTGGACGTTTCGGGCAATGAAAATGTTTGGAATATTTTAGGAAACGTGTAGGGGAAGGTGGGGCAAGATGGGGTGGGGGGCAAGACGGGGTACCCCCCGTATCTCGTGATACAAACGCACTAATCAAAATTGAGCATACGCGTTAAGCAAGATTCACACTAACCGTCTGGACGGCGGCCGAACGACGGCCGGTCCACTAGTGCAACAGAGACACAGATTCATACCTCTCCATTGCACTAGTGGAACGGCCGTCGTTCTGCCGCCGTCCAGACGGTTAGTGTGAATCTTGCTTTAAACGTGTCGTTACCGACACCGTCAGTGAGCAGCAAGTCAGTGAAACACGTGGACGTGTGACAAAGATAGATCAGAATTTATAATTTATTGGGATTTCTTAATATCTTCCTTATTTTTAGCACCCGTGATAATGATATGATAATATAGAAGATCTTCAGTACATGTATATGTTTCTGAGGCAGAATTTATGATGGGGTACCTCTTATTTTCATTACCCCATCATGCCCCTCACAAACCTAGAAATAAAAATCAAAGTTTCTCATTGTCCCAGGATGGTTAGAAACTACAAACGAAGGACGGACCGAGGAAAATGATACTTCTTTTCTACTAATTAGTCCAAAAGAACTGATTCCCGTCCCAATCACAAAGCAAAAGACTCGTATGTCGAGAAAACTGGAAACACCGCAATTATAACATCCTCATTTCTCCTGTGCTGATGTAGGAGACAAGCACGACGAAGTCATACATATGTGCCGCGTCTGTCAACCCAATAAATAATTAATTTATATATATTGTTTTTTAATTGGTACCCCATCATGCCCCACCCGTGGGGCAAGACGGGGAGATAGGACTATTTCTGAATTCTTTTATTTATTACATTAAAACCTGTAAAGATTAGGTTGATTCATAGTTAAACTGAAAGACTTATTACCAAAGAATGGCTCAGACATAAAATTGATTAGTTGATTATGAAAACCTGTGTTTTATTCATCATCAAACCTTAACTACCCCGTCTTGCCCCACCTTCCCCTATCTACTGGAATGTGAATAATGGTTGTTAATAATGTGAATAATTATAAAGTAAACTGAAAATGAAAATACACTGCTGGACAAAATTAAAGGAACACTATAATGTCCCGATAAATTCGGTCATTTTGAAATGGCTGTATCTCCGCGAAAAATTGTCGCAAAAAATATTTAAAAAGCAGTTTAGCGCTTCCAGTTTCTAGTTTTTGATTCAAGGACACATTTTTTCAGCCATTATGATACTGTTTTATCAACATAAAGCACAGGAAAGAAAATTTAAAAAATTTAAAATACTGTCAGGCCGGCCGGAGTGTGTGGATGCACCATCCGGCCAACCTGCGAGGCCGGACGGAGCGTGTGGGGGCACTACGGGCGTCCGGCCGGCCTGCACAGTTTGGCCTGCGCAGGCCAAACCGTCAGTTCGGACGGACCGTGTGTGGCGGCCTTTATACATATCAGCTTTTTCTTGCGCGAAAGTTACAATTTCATTTAATGTATTCAGACAGAGTTTGCAGGTCTCCAGCGGTGCTGAACACCTACAGGGGCGGTGGTAATGTGTGCGTGAATTGATTCCAGCGCAAAGCCAGTCACGTGGCGAAAACGCGAAACGAATGTGACGTCACTACGGTAAGCTCTCGGCTCCCTAGAATGGTAGCTTGGCCCGTCTCCAGCGGAGCCCATACAATACCCCACTGCTATTGGTCAGAGGGAAACACCTATAGGGAGCGGTGGCAATGTGTGCGTGAGACGCACGATGGGAGCCGACCCGACACTACGGCCAACCAGCGTCATCGGGACATATGTTGTCGATGCTGATTGGTCGCGACGTTACTCGCTTGGCGCTGGCGTCAATTCGTCTCCAATCGTAGCGTCTCACGCATGCGCGCCCGTGGCACATGTGGCTTAGTTGGGCGCTGGCATCGGTACAACTGTGACGTCACATTCGTTTCGCGTTTTCGCCATGTGGCTGGCTTTGCGCTGGCGTCAATTCACGCACACATTACCACCGCACCTGTAGGTGTTCGGCACCGCTGGAGACCTGCAAACTCTGTATTCAGATCAGCAGAATACAATGCTTTGTCCAGATACAACATTTTTTTATAAAAACCTTTAAGTTGATATATAAAACGTCTAATAGTTCTTATTTTGGGGAAATGAGGTGATAATAACTGCATGGGAACAGACATCGCTTTACAAAGATTTAAATCAATATAACAGCCATGCGTATGGCCTAATTTATCATGATTTGAAGTTTTCACAGTACACTCGTGAATGTTTTGCATAAGTTTGGGTAAATTCTTCAATGTACATATATTTACAGCTTCTAGAAATTTATGATACCGGGCAATTAGAAGCGGATTAATTTTACATAAAGAACTGCACGACCACGATTTTGTTGCTCGTGCTTCAATCAAAGGTAATACATTTTCAGTCTGTCCTTTCATATTTATTATTAATGGCTCCGTTATAGTGACTTCAGATGAATTCATATTGTAATATGTAGAATCAACAAAATAATTTTGTGACGAAGCTGTATGTTTAGATCTGCCACACAGCGCGCATAATTTGTCATCCGCCGTAGAACATTCTGCAAAAACAGTCAAACATGTTTCTGATTTGTTTTTAAGCAGAGTTAACATTTTATTCATATTACGAATGTAACTATCTCTAATGTGTATACATCGCTTATTGTAAAGCCTATTAAACTCCTGTTTATATGGACATCGAAATTTTTTAAAACGGTCATTTTCAATGTTTTGTTGATATCGAAACCGTATTTTAAAAAGAATATTCTCCCGTTCTTTTTTATATCGTTGTACTTGTTTCGCGCGATTTTTTTCCAGATGTTCTTGATATCGTAACCGTTTTTTTAAAAGAATATTCTCCCGGTTTTTTTATATCGTTGTACTTGTTTCGCGCGATTATTTTCCAGATGTTCTTGATATAGACACCGTCTTTTAGCATTTTTTTTTAGCTTTATTGTCTAAATCTGGCTCATCAGATAGACATCGCTTTTTATTATTACTTTCTAAATTACAAATCGCTTTAGCCTGTTTTGTTTTTACTTCTGTTAATGAAAGCACTTCCTGAGGGGCACCACAGTTTAAATCTTGAGGAAAATGTTGTACAACATTGCTTTCAAACATTTGTATTAAATGTAGACGCATTAAGCTGTGGTCATACCTTACTTTGACAGGATTAATGTTAAATAATAATGAAACTGCAAAGGCTATTGCGAAAACACCGCAATCGCTACCGTTCGGTTGTTGTTGTACTGTAGGAAATTGGACAGGATTCTGAATAAAGTCATATGTTGGAAACAACTTTTTCAAAAATTGTTCATGATCCTTCTCTAACCTATTATTATTTAAAGAATCATAAATATATTTTTTTTTTGTCGTAATAGCTGCATACCCAATGACCTCTTCCGTACAGTAACCAATTATCATTCGCATTATCTCTCGACAACGAACTATATAAAAATTGTATAAGTATGCTTTTCATTTGTCGGTATGGGTTGTATTGTATCAAGTAATTGCACTCGCCACGTTTCAACAGGTCTATAATTGGAATGATTTTGTAAAAGGCAATTGAAACGATCCATATCATCATCCCATAACCATTCACCACGAAAAATTTCATTTTTATTTTTTTCGGTAAACATCGATATTCCATGTTTCTTTTCTACCTGTATAGACATTTTAGTAGAAAGAACTTGTGACGCCCCAAGATTTTTCGCGCGCGGTTATTTCAACTCATTTATAAATCTATCTACAAATACGCTCAAATCTTCCCCAAACCTCAATTCTTACCCCTTTACCAACGCCCCCGGCCGCCTTGGCGATGTACCTTAGCGGTCCCCATCTCAAGAAGGTCAATCATTAAATCTCCTTCCCTTATTCGCCCAACGCGGCACAAATTCCTCTCTTACGTCAAATCTAAACAAGTCCCTCGCCCCACAAATATCTTAAATCGAGACCACGTCTCACACCCTCTCAATGACCAAAGCAGTCAAACCCTCCGACGTCCCTTTCCTATTAAAACACCCAAAATCCATTCGAGGAGTTGAGCAATTCAAAATCCTATGTATAAAAACCCTAGTAGAAAAACTGCGAGTCCCAATATAGATCAACCTTTGCTCCCTGCAAAAACCCCAAAAGTTATCATGACACATGTTTATAATTAGCCCAAGGTGCATACTGCGCACCCCCCTTCATACTGTAAAATATTATATAAGCAGGGCAAAGTCCATACCGCGCGTACACCCCACAACCCCTTGCAAAATCATATAAATACAAGGGCCCGGAGACAGAAGTCCTCTTTCGCCGAAATACCAGGATCGAAGGGACACGCTCTCTTTCGACGAAATACCTTTGCCGAAGGAAAGCTATTTACACGAAACCATTTAAGGTCTCGCTGATCAAAGTATCATTTAAAATAAATTCAATCACCATCAACCATCAAGTATCGTAAGAGATTATAACTACTATTAATACCACGGTATATCACCATCATCTATGACAATTGTTCACATTCTTATTGTTTCATATTGTTTCACATTACAACGCTTATTGCGCTTATATTATCTTGTATTGCTATTCACATTATTTCGTATTGCAAAGCTTATTGCGCTCATATTATCGTGTATTGCTGTTTGCATTGCTTATTAACGCCTATTGCGTAAATCATACTAGCTTATTAATATATATATCTTGTATTTCATGTTCATATTCATAACTTATAACCATTATATACATGCTATGTTCATCGCCAATCCATTATTATAAAACGTAACTATCCGCACAACGATAGTGCATTACCTAGTATCGAAACTTATAAAGTGAATAAACAGTTTTACTTTAACTCAGTTACGAATCATTGTGTCAATCCTTCGGCTACGAAGATCCCGAAATCCAAACAGGCTGCCGGAACAGCTGATTCCGGGCAACGACCGCAGAAAGCGTCACGGTGTTTACTAAACTTACTTACGCATAGGTTTCGCTTAACCGTATGACTAGTCGAATCTCGCGAAGTATTACACGTGTCTTTTACAATAATGCAGCGGTAAATCCGATTACCTAAGCAAATCAAAACAAGTGCTCTAACGGGTGTCTCTCCAATACAAACCAGTTCATTTAAACCTTCCCTGGTCGATTAGTGTGCAGAATTAAACATTACTCGCCTGACGTTCAAAAAACGGTTAGTGTGCAGAATTAAACATTTCTCGCCTGTCAGTCCCAAATCCATTAGTGCGTAGAATTTCACATTTCTCTCCCGCCTTCTACCTAAATCCTCAGTGTGCAGAATTGAACATTGCTCGCCTGACTCTCCTTGCATTCTCAGTGTGCAGAATTAAACATTACTCGCCTGCCGTTCGATACGATTAGTGTGCAGAATTTCACATTTCTCGCCTGACGTTCGAAATGGTTAGTGTGCAGAATTGAACATTGCTCGCCTGACTTTCCCTAAATCCTCAGTGTGCAGAATTAAACATTACTCGCCTGCCGTTCGATACGATTAGTGTGCAGAATTTCACATTTCTCGCCTGACGTTCGAAATGGTTAGTGTGCAGAATTGAACATTGCTCGCCTGACTTTCCCTAAATCCTCAGTGTGCAGAATTAAACATTACTCGCCTGCCATTCGAAACAATTAGTGTGCAGAATTTCACATTTCTCGCCTGACGCTCGAAATGGTTAGTGTGCAGAATTGAACATTGCTCGCCTGACCTTCCCTAATCTTCAATCCCCTGAATCTAACATTCTCCCGGCCGTTCGAGACGATTAGCGTGCAGAATTTCACATTTCTCGCCTGACAATCGAAAAGGCTGGTGTACAGAATTACGTCGTCAAATACCTGATTTCCTCGCCTCCCGGTGCGCTGAACTATAGATCAGCGCCTGGAATTTATGTAAAAACCCCTTTGTCATTTGTCCCATTAAATCCTTAACCCGGGACGTGACAAACTAAGACTTAATTTTCCCTTATTGTAACTTTCTTGAAAATTATACTCGCGACACGGCGCAATGCAGCCTGCCTATCAATTGATGTGATATGATAAATAATGTTATCTCAATATTTATTTAGATTAATATATCTGGATTTCCTAGGATATATGGGTATTGGAAGAATAAAAATAAATCCGTTTAGAGTGGCGTTATCAATAGGTAGAAAACCCAACTCCTTTTTAATTATAAGATAAGGCGCGATGCAGCCAGTAAAGCTTAATTAACAATTAATTAAACAATTAACTAACAATTAATTACCACTGGGGTAAATCGGCCACATGAAGTTTTACCCAGTGGAAGTTAAAATAAAAACTCGTGTTTGCTTTTGTAAATGTCTCCCTATGTTTCTACAGTACCAACGGAATTTGATAGCATTTCAGATTATGTTGCACTTTGTAGAAGGCAAAATACGTTTTCGGCAGTGATAAAAAAATTTCGTGACTTGTGGAAAAGTTCCCTTTATTCTGTAATATTGGTATTCTGAAGTTTGAGGTGAGTATGTACTGATTAAAATAGCGGTACCGATTACGATTCCGATGATAGTTTGAGTTATTTTGGAAAATCTCTTTGTGTTTAAGTCAGGCCTGGGATTTAAGTGAACGCAACGGCCGATTTTCAGAAACAACGCCTCCTTTCTCCCGCCGCACATCTTGACCCCCGCGGGGGCCAAGAAGCTCGGAACGCCTCAGGCCCGTACCATATGAACCACGCGTGGCGCGTTGACAAAACAAAAACGCATCGACAATCGTGCTCTCTGGGACGACGTGGAAACCTATTGATACAATGTCACCCTAATACGCCACGCACGGTTCACGTGGTACGGGTCTGAGACGCTCTTAGCTACTGGGCCGCTGCGGGGGCCAAGATGTGCGGCGGGAGAAAGGAGGCGTTGCCTCTGAAAATCAGCCGCTGCGTTCACTTAAATCCCAGGCCTGGTTTAAGTGATTGAAGTTAGAGTTTATGTCTGGGGCAAAACGGCCACGTAACACCCGGGGCAAATCGGCCACTCACTGATGATGCCGAACCATAGTAAATAAGTAGTTTTATTAACTTTTGTGGTAAAAATATTCTTCGATGCAGCCCCGTCAGTGGATCCGACGCTCAACAATGGAAAACAGTTGACGGTTTCGAGACGGGGAAAGGATTTGTATGGCCTGGACGGAAGCACGGCTACGCAGTGCAGTTCGATCTTTGGAAAAAGAAAGTTACATATATCTATGCGTTTAAATATTGATTCAAGCGATTGTAGCTTGAATAGTTACGAGGAGAAATAAATATCGTCTAAATTTTTCAACAACATGGTCCGTAATTACAATCGCAAGAAACCTCGAATCGTCGTCCAAGAAAAGCTGTTACGACCACCAACGTGGAATTGGAATCTCAGCCTTTGACGAAGACAGGGTGTTCAATTGGACGTACGTTGCGTAAACGCAGGTGCCAAAAGAAGCAACTGGAGAAACTAAACCTCGGAAACTAAAGATGACTGAAAAATGCAACAATATTTAAACCGCAGTATGTGTGCGTTAAAAACGTGAACTTCTCCACTTTTCAAACAGTTTTTTGACTCTATTGTAATTTGTAATTGAGAAATAAACGACTCATTTTCATTTATGACTAAAAATTCATCAACATCCAGCCCGAATAAAAGGGGTCCGTTTTGCCCCGAAAGAGTGGCCGATTTGCCCCGGCATTTTTCGAAACGGCGATTTTACATTATATTACAAATTCTCTGGAATGACTTTAGAAAAGGGGATTAATGAAAATTTGTTGTAGCAATTATGTACTATAGGGATTACTCTTTCGGATAGTATAATTCACATAATTGAAAAATTAAATTTTGTTTGTTAAATTTATCAATGAAAAAAAAGTGGCCGATTTGCCCCGGTCTCCCCTACTATACTTTTTCTTGTAATACTCCAACCTGTAAAAAACGAAAAATTTATAAGCTTTGTTATAACCTCGCATTCGCTTTATATGACAAGAAAATGTAATCATGTTAACGCAAAACGTAATGAAGAATTTCGATAGATCGATGTACTTTTTGATCGTCATATGTTTAGCTGGCCAAGAGGCCAGCTTCATCTTTCTCACCAAAAGCATGTGGCCCGAAAAAGAAAATGTAAGTAATAAATTTATATATATATATATCTATATACACATAGCAGAGTTATTATTATCGTTTACTCTAGCCCGGTTATCTTTACTTTATTTATGAAAAACTGTGTTTTAATATATCTCGGAATTCAAATGATTTTTTTAACATCTTGGGTCGTGTAACCTGGATTACAAGCGGCGTATGGTAGAAAAAAAAAACAGTCGTACATGTTGCGCAAAGATACGTATTGTTCAATTACAAATGTCAAATTGGAAAGTCGGAAATATAAAAAGTTGAAATTTGAAATAGTGTATGATGCGAAATTATAAAAATTAGTTCAAGAGCCTTTTCATTATTCAATCATATACAAAAAAATGCAAAGTACTTATTATTATAACTTTATTTTGTGAGCAATTCACACATATAACTAGTAATACTGCAAGAAGATATTCGACACGTTGAAGCATATTCTAACTTGTAACGCCAACGATTAGAAATATCAACCATATCTTAGTTGAACGTAAATAAACATGTAAAGTACAACATTATGAAAGTCTTTGATAGACAGTTTGCCTACGTCAAGTATCATTGGACATAGACCGTAACTGTATATAACAAGTAATACAATAAGAAGATATTGGATTCATAGAAGCATGTTTTAACTCAGATGTGTTTGATATTTCTAATCGTTGGCGTTATAAGTTAGAATTAGAATAGAATATACCCAGATAGCCACGTCCGTATTTGCAGATTTTGCTCAACGCCTGAGTACAAATGTTTGTGGCAGAAAGATTACAGATTTGATACAGTATTTGTTATATTCGATGATGAAAGCAGACTGACAGCAGAAAGCCGACAGATTGTGCTGCCTTAACCTGAGAGCAGATTGGCGGCAGGGTCTGCTGATACAATTTAATGGCAGGAATCGAGCAGACCCTGCGCAGCGCGATCTGACGGCAGATTGGTGTCAGATACAGAGCAGATTCTGTTGACATAGCCTGCGGGCAGTTTGACGGCAGATACTGCGGCGAATCTGCTAATCCAATTTAATGTCAGAAATCGAGGAGACCCTGCGCAACGCGATCTGACGGCAGATTGGTGTCAGATACAGAGCAGATTCTGTTGACATAGCCTGCGGGCAGTTTGACGGCAGATACTGCGGCGAATCTGCTAATCCAATTTAATGTCAGAAATCGAGCAGACCCTGCGCAGCGCGATCTGATGTCAGATAGGCAGCAGAAATACAGCAGATTCTGCTTACATAGCCTGCGAGCAGTTTGGCGGCAGAATGTAAGGAGAGTCTGCTGGTACAATTTAATGGCAGAAATCGAACAGACCCTGCGCACCGCGATCTGACGTCAGATAGACAGCAGAAATGCAACAGATTCTGTGTACACAGTCTGTGAGCTGTTTGGCGGCAGACACTGCAGAGAATCTGCTGATACAATTTAATGGCAGAAATCGAGCAGATCTTGCGCTCCGCGATCTGACGTCAGATAGGCAGCAGAAATACAGCAGATTCTGCTGACATAGTTCACGACACGTCCCCGGCAGGGCGCGATTGGGCGAGCGTTTCTCGCTTGCGAAATAGCACCGTGGCGGGAATAAGTGGCCGAGGGCTTGATCATTCAGGGCTCTCGAGTACGACTCGTATTTGCCGGCATTCCACAGCGGAGTATATATTTGGTATACCCGTCTGTAAGGGCGGTATTATCAGTCGTTGCTGAAGACGAAGATCGTCTTAAGCATCCGGCATCCTTTATTAATCTACTAGACTAGTAGAAGATGCCGCATGCTAAAAACTAAAAAACGATTGATGATAATACCGCCCTAAGACGACTGAATAAATAGTAGTTATCATTAATTCTTTTTTATTTGGAAGAACTGTCTTTCAAAGTTTAAATCATTGTTTTGAGCCGACCTGGCATTCAATTCACTAACAACTTGCTAAGTAAAACATTAAAAATGTTATAATACCCGTTTAAATACATGGTTTACCAACTTTTCTTTCTTCCATAAAATATGGTAGGAATCAGATCTTTCAAGTCGGTCTTATAAACGTGTTCTATATATTATTTACGCTAAAGACTTTCGCACTGTTTTTAAATCTATACTATTATATAAAATTGCCTACTATGGCCGACATCAAGATCTGCTTGATTTCTGCCGCCAATTTGCGGGCGGTTTTTGTCAGCAAGATCTGATCGAAATCTGACATCAATCTGCGGTCAGATCCTGATGTCAGGCTCTGACCGCAGAACCATAGTCAAATGCGGACATAATAGGCACCGAATCTGACGTCAGAATCTGCTCTGTATCTGACACCAATCTGCCGTCAGATCGCGCTGCGCAGGATCTGCTCGATTTCTGCTCTCAATCTGCGGTCAGCCACGGCAGCAAGATCTGATCGAAATCTGACATCAATCTGCGATCAGATCCTGATGTCAGGCTCTGACCACAAAACCATAGTCAAATGCGGACATAGTAGGACCCGAATCTGACGTCAGAATATACTCGAATCTGACATCAATCTGTCGTCAGACTGCAGTCAGTTTGTTTACTGGGTATGCTTAAACGTGTCCAACATCTTATTTTTTACTATAGTACTAGTCACAAATGCGAATCGTTCACAAAACAAAATAAAGTTATAATAAGTTACAGTTTTTTGTGAGACTAAGGCTGTGTTTCAATTCACGCATACTGCGCATGAAATTGGTGACATCGTATTGGTGGCATCGTACGATTCCCTAGAATTTCTCTTACTTGCTACCAATACGATGCCACTTCCGGTGCAGCGACTGCTGTTCCTCTGATTTGCTGCGATTGCTGCATGCTTACTGCACTGGAAGTGGCATCGCATTGGTGGCAAGTGAGAGAGATTGTAGGGAATCGTACGATGCCACCAATTTCATGCGCAGTATGCATGAATTGAAACACAGCTTAAATAATTGAAAGGCTAGTGAAGTAATGAGAAGAAACATGTAATGTAATATAATTTTTAATTTCGCATCATACACTATTTAAATTTTCAAATATTTACATTTCCTAATTTCCAATTTACAATTGATCAATACGTATCCTCGCGCTACATGTATATGACTTTCTTCTATCATACCCCGCTTTTATGAACTCTTGAACTTTTTGGCTAATTAATTGTTTATTCATTTTTGCAGAAAGAAGAAACAGAAGCTTTATTAGCAGGTAAATAATAAAAAAACAATTCATATTATTATACATATATTCTAACTTTTTTTCAAATGAAAATAATTTATTTAGAAATAGACGTGAACTTTAAAGAGCTCAGCATGGACAAATCCCAGCCGCTGGAGACGTCGCCGCCGCCGACGTCTCCGCCGCTGACGACGACATCTCCGCCGCTGCCGGCGACGTCTCCGCCGCTGCCGACGTCTTCGCCGCTGCCGACGACGTCTCCGCCGCTGCCGACGTCTCCGCCGCCACAAAACCCGCCGCCACCAACTATAAACCTGGCCACGGGCGATGGTAAATATTTACACATTTTAAGGAGTTATATGCGTTTAGAACGCTTTAAATCCAAAAAAATATTTGACTAATAAATTTCATTTTTATTAATTACAGAACCACGCGTTGCGCGCCATCAGCGCAGCGGGTGGAGAGTCAGGGCCCGACAAGAGGAATGGGCCTTTATTAACGCAATTAAGGAGCAGGCCACCTCCCTGCGAGCCTGGGCTGTGGCAAAATACGCCCGTGGCCATGGGCATGGCCGTGGCCGTGGCCGGGACCGGGGCCGGGGTCGCGGTCAGGGGCGTGGCGGCCAGAAATAAAATTTTTTTTTTTATATTTTTATTAATAAATACATATAATTATATTATATAATGACCGTAATACAGTATCTACTCGTTAGCAGCTCGACGAACGGCAGCGGGCTCCTAAGGTGACTGGACACTATTCCGCGCGGCCACTGGCGCGAATGAGAAAACCCAATGAGCGAACGAGAGGAAACGAAAGAGCCTAACGCGTCGTAGAAACGGGCTGCTAACGAGTAGATACTGTATTCTGGATACTATCATTTATTGCTGCCGATGGGTATTGCTAGGGTGACTCTTATTTTCGATTTTTGTGTTTTCTTCGGGACACACTCCAGATTAGTTCCAAAAAATTAAAATAATAAAATAATAATAAGTATTATTACAAATAACAAATAGTTTTTCGGACTATTTTCGATAACTCTTCGTCGCGCGAGGAAAAGTAATAGAACATAAAAGATGCTCCTTGTCCGGATTTAGAACTTTTTTTTTGACATATATTTTTATTTAATCAATAACTTGGAGAATATTATATAAAATCGACTTCGCAAGCTGTTAAAGATATAGACTTTTTATTTTTATTTTTTTTGCAAATTTCGTTCCCACAATTTCAGGAAACATTCATGACATAACAAACACTGAAAATAAGAAAAAAAAATTTATCTCTTGCATATTTCGGTATATGCCCCCCTTAAATGTTTAAAAAATAGTCCTCGAAAATAAAAATTCCATTTTTATGTTCACCTTCATAAATTTATTTTATATATATACCCTGATAACCATCTGCCGGCCGTCTGCAAGCAGATTGACGGCAGGGTCTGCCAGGAGAGCGCAGGATCTGCCGGCAGCTGCGGTGCAGTCTACGTCCGCATTCGACTACGGATCTGCCGGCAGAGTCTGCGTGGCAGGGTCTGCCGGCAGATCCACGGCAGATCCGCGGCAGATCCAACAGCGCCATCTGTAGGCCACAATAGCCAAACAATTTCCTCTGCGTGACGTCACATGGACCTACGCACCAACATAAACGTACATTACTGCTGTAGGTGTATCCCTAACCCCAAATAATAAAGCAAGCAGATTCTACAGTTTATTAAATAATTAATTCCACTTATTTCAAAAAGTATTTATTCATTGTTTAATAATACATGATTGGCGATTACAAATGTTACAAAATAATATAAATAGCGCATATAAATTCGAGGAAGAACATTCAATATTTACATTTATAAATTCACATACAATACGTCCCGTTTCGACTTCTTTTTTCCTGTAGAATCACCATATTCCGTATCGTGTTAGCGCTGAAAACAAATAGAACATTAGTATAAAATTAAACGTAACGTTGAATAAACAGTGTGACGTAGCGTCCCAGCACGTGAGGAATCGAGCGCGCGGTAATCCGACCGGGAGTGAGTGAAACGCCAAATGGCCGGCCGACCGCGTCCGGACCACGCCGACCCGGGCCGAGGCCCACCAGGCTCGCGACGAGTCAACGCGATGACGATAACTCCCCACCGCGCCGCTAGATCGCGTCGATTTCTCGCTGCAAAAATACTCCGGACATCGGGACATAAGCCTCGCCGCGACGCAAAACAGGCAGTTCGAGTGGGGCTACGGAACCCCTCCCTAAGCGAATAGCTGGATGTTGCCCGGTGACAGCGTGATAGGGAAAACCAGCCGTGTAACCACGATCAAGCGATCGACAACTCTCCGCCACAGAGACGCCCGGATGATGCCCGGTCTCTAGGCCCGCCACCCCTTTACAGGAGACGCCCGGATGTTGCCCGGTCTCTAGCCCTAGCACCGAGACGCCTGGAAGTTGCCCGGTCTCTAGCCGCCCGTACCGAGACGCCTGGAAGCTGCCCGGTCTCCAAAGCGCTTTGCGCCCACATAGAATCACCGGGATACCGCCCGGTCTCTATCTAGTCCGTTCCGAGTAAGAGGTGCGAGGACCCTGTCCGACCTCCACGACTACGCCGTATCTAGCACCCGTCAATAGTATTAAGCCAAGCCAGCACCTGTCCGCTTCGGCCGCCGGCTATCAGTAGATGTTTATGAAATACAAGACAATGAATAAAGGATTACGTTATTAAGTGATCGGTGTACACGAACCCTGTCTTACCGACTCTAGCTAATTCCACCGATCCTTACCTCCTGAGTGACATACGTCACACAGGATACATGCGATACTTACTTCAGCTTCATCTACGCACAGCACACACCCTAGGCGATCATCCATACTCCTGCGAACATTAACATTTATATTATTAACATTTATAATAAATCATGTGTTAAATCTAGAGACGAGGTTCGGCGAGTTGGCTTGGCGACGTGAGTCGACGAGCCACGCGCCTTGGAACTTCACCTTAAGGGTACGAGCCTACATGTACACTACTAGAGGTTTCCATGTCTGTTGCATGCCCGCCGCTTCATTGGCTTCGAGCACCCTCTTCCACGTAGCACGTAGAAGACGCATGGATGCTAGCGTCCTCGGACCGCCCACCTGATCTTCGCTGCCCTAGGCGATCATACATGCTCCTGCGAACATTAACATTTATAATAAAACATGTGTCAAATTATTATTTACAAAACAAGACGCTAAGCATTTGCATTTCGCGCATAACCATATTTTTCTGTCTTGCAGATAATGTGAATTTCGATTTTCGCGACGTAAATAATTGAAAATTATTCAATTCCATAATTACGTTTGCTTTCTGAATACTTCGAGATGATTTGTCTAGATATTGATGCTTTAGGATGACATGGAATATTTTTCGAGCGTTCGTCTTCAAGCACGACGGATTCACGGATGCCACATTGAACAAACGGTATGTAGATGCACCACGTGTAACAATTTGGCGGTACAGTGGGTTACGCTCGGATTGGCTGCGCCATAGTATCGAAACTCGTGATTGGTCAAGAATCTACGTCCAGTTTGCGTTCGTTTTCGTGGTCCGGGGTGGCAGTCACTGGCAGTGGCAGTCAGTGCCGGTAAAATCGAAGAATATTCCAAGTCATTTCATCCATCAATATCCAGACAAATCATCCAGACGTATCCAGAAGGCAAACGTAATTATGGAATTGAATAATTTCCAATTATCTACGTCGCGGAAATCGAGAGTCACATTATCTGCAAGACAGAAAAATAAGGTTATGCGCGAAGTGCAAATATTTAGCGTCTTGTTTCGTAAATAATAATTTAACACATGTTTTATTATAAATGTTAATGTTCGCAGGAGCATGGATGATCGCCTAGGGTGTGTGTTGTCCGGAGATGGAGCTGAAGTAAGTATCGCATGTATCCTGTTTATTCAACGTTACGTTTAATTTTATACTAATGTTCTATTTGTTTTCAGCGCTAACACGATACGGAATATGGTGATTCTACAGGAAAAAAGAAGTCGAAACGGGACGTATTGTATGTGAATTTATAAATGTAAATATTGAATGTTCTTCCTCGAATTTATATGCGCTATTTATATTATTTTGTAACATTTGTAATCGCCAATCATGTATTATTAAACAATGAATAAATACTTTTTTAAATAAGTGGAATTAATTATTTAATAAACTGTATAATCTGCTTGCTTTATTATTTGGGGTTAGGGATACACCTACAGCAGTAATGTACGTTTATGTTGGTGCGTAGGTCCATGTGACGTCACGCAGAGGAAATTGTTTGGCTATTGTGGCCTACAGATGGCGCTAATGGATGTGTCAGGCGGGCGGCAGGATCTGCCGCGGATCTGCCGTGGATCTGCCGGCAGACCCTGCCACGCAGACTCTGCCGGCAGATCCATAGTCGAATGCGGACGTAGACTGCACCGCAGCTGCCGGCAGATCCTGCCGCCAGATCTGGTTATCAGGGTATATATTATACAGGGTGTCCCAAAAATGTTGCGTTTCCTTAAAGGGGGTGATTCTGGGGGTGATTTCAAACAACTTTTTCCTTTGCGAAAATGCTCTCCGATGTTTCGTTAACGAGATATTAATAAAAAGCACCGACCAATCACAGCGCGAGTCTGACGGCCGAGTTCCCGCGGTAGCGTGGCTACGAGCCGCGCTGCGACTGCGACGAGCAAGCAACTCGGCATGCATCGAAGAAACTTGCGTAGAATGGCAAATGAAAAAGACGTAACAAATAAAATCGAACATGTTGTCATGGTTTGTTCGTCATTTAAAGTGAATAATGAATAAAGGATAAATGGATGAAAATCACGTGTAACGTAAAAAGACGAATACGCAGTTTTTTTTTAGAAGATTCGAAAATAATAATTATTTGAAGTGGGAGGATAAGGAATACGTAAATTTCCTTGTGTTAATAACGTAGCCACGAAAAGGTAATGTAACAGGAAATTAACGAAAGGTGATAGGCGTTAGTAACTAAAACTCACCCTTGTTGGAAATTCACCTGCAGCTTGAAAATCTGTGTCACAGGGTCACCGAACCGATCCTGGTCATCGATGGACGTGCTCCGTGCACAGCTGGTCCCAGGTATCCTTACATTCCCACTACCCAAAGTTAAGGGTCGCAATGTCAGGTGCGTCCAGGTCAACGTACCGAATATTCACTTCACTGCACGGCTACTAACACTGATCACTTTATTTATCCTGAAATATTCTTGGGCCGTGTACATTTCTGCGACGCGATTGCTAGCTGACTGACAGGATTTTTTCCAAGCATCTTCCGCTACCCCCAAGTAGCTTCTCTGGTTCCATTATGAGTTAACTCCCACCAGGGCAAGAGGCTTTAGGTAAAAAGAAGCCAGCACGTTTTCGGAACATGTGTTTTGCAGAAGTGCAACGGACACTTTCACAAAAGCCCGCGCTCGGTCCTTCTACTGCCAATGTAACCATTGCTTCGAGATAGAAAACAGACACCACGTGTATCGGTTCGAAAAGGTCCGAAGGGAAGAGACAGTCTTCGAGTTGCTATAAAGAAGAAAATGCATACCATTCCTGTTTCCCCTTTCCGACACCCTGAGTTCACGACTGCTACGAGGCGGAACCAATTAAGTCATAAATTATCCGAAACTGTAGGAAACCGTTCTCTACCGCCGACTCGCCGGACAATAAACCGCGACCCTGGCGAAATGCTCTGGCTGATCAGCCTGATTAATTTTGAAGAACTAGAAATTACAGAGTATTATCCAACATCAATACGCCTCGCGGAAAGACACAGGAAGAGAAGAGGTAGTCCGCTGACTGCGCGTAAGGTGAAAGTCCCAATTTCTGCTCATTTAAGAGGTTACTCATCATAAAGAAGGTGTAAAAAATTTCTTTGTGATGAAAATTTGCAAAGTAATTCATTAATTCTTTAATAATAAATCAACCAATTCAAAAATTATTTATGAAAGATATTTCAAGATGTTTAACTATTAGTAATTTGTAATTAAAGACAATGCTCTAAATGTCCGTATTTCTGCTCACGAAAAATAGCGACGTACGTATTTCTACTCACCATTTGTACCAATTTCTGCTCACATAATAAGTTAAAATAAGTTACATCTTTTATGAAGAGGTTTTATAACACAACAGTAAAGCATGAAATAATGATAAACAAAAAATAAAGTGCCTTCGAATAGAAATAGGAGTCACAGCATACATTGAATTGTGAGGTTATGTTACTATAAGTGTTGTGAGTAGAAATGCGGACATGACGGTGATTCACTTGACCCTAAACCTACTCACCTATTTTCTACATAAAAAAATTAAAAATAGTAAAAAAATCGAAATCCCGAGCACAATACACAGTATCTGTTCTTGTTATTAAATAAGAACTTTTACTGCAAAAACTATTTTCTGCCCAAATATCGAATACCAATAGTGACGCTGTTCCTTAGCACAACCAGCTAGAATACGATCGAAAAATCATGAGTCTCTTGTTTTAAAAGTTTTTCGTCGCTTATGCTGTACTTGTTTAGCCCCAACCCCGTGCAACACGCGCGTAAATGTTCAAATAATTTGGAATTATTTTGTTGCAACTGTAGTACAAACGTAACGCTAATAATAATAAGAAAATACGAAGTGAGCAGAAATGGGGACATGAGCAGAAATTGGGCCATTTACCTTAGTCCCGCCTGCTTCGTCCTAGCTTCAAATTAAAGACGGATCCCTTATCTCTCGAGTATAAACACGCGCTCGAATTTCAAAACAAAAGCACGCGTCGACGTATTCCGTGCTAGAGATGGTGGGCCTTGAGGTCCGATTGGTCCCAAACTAACCAATCTGCCCTGCAGCCCTCCCAAACGGCCACTGTCCTGAAGAGGCCCTCTTCACAGCAGTATCTCCTCCCCAAGGTTCACCATGCGTTTCTAATATGTGTATGTATATGTTTTTTATATTGTAATGGAGTTGTAAATTATTAATACTAAGGTAATTAACATTTTTTCGGTTGCGCAGCGCCAAGTATTTTGAATAAAATATTTATTCGTATTAAAATATTTATTTGTATAAAAATATATCTGCATATCTGCATATTATTATTTAATACATTTTTTCTTTGTATAAATAGCCATTATGAGTAATGGAATTTTAGCTGTGCATATGTAGTTGTGTCATCTAAAATGCAGTTGGAAAGCATCTTTATGTACTGGCAGCTCATTTTGATTTCACATCTTTTTTTAATTTTGTAATTATTATATTATCTTCTATTTTTTGTGATTTTCATGTTTTCATGTACTTGGCGTATTTTTTTACTTTTTCGAAGTTTTTCTGTGGGGATCTCACTTCTTGTTACAAAGATTATTATTATCATCTATTTTTTATTATTATTATCTTATATTTTTTGTGATTTATATGATTTCATGTACTTGGTGTATTTTTTTACTTTTTTGAAGTTTTTATGGGGATTTTACAATTACAGCATAATAATTATCAGCTGTTGAAATTTACAATTCCATGAATCTGAAAGCACGTACAATTCCTTGAATCTGGAAGCACGTACAATTCCATGAAACTGAAAGCACGCACAATGTCATGAATTGTTTTATCAAATCGAGAAATGTTTTTCGTGGTTAGAAAATTAAAATTTCCATTCATAACGTCATTTTCTGAGTATATTTCATGGAATAGTATTTTTTAAATTAATTTGTTTATGTTTACCAAATTCATTTCATTATATTAGACTCTAATTGATTTTAGTATCATTTTCATTTTCATGTTTACAGATTTCTGTGCTTAAAGAGGTTATCGCTAGATTTAGCACGAATTTTCGTGTTTTCAGATTCATGGAATTGTACGTGTTTCCAGATTCATGGAATTGTATGTGAGACTGCATTTTGATTCCAATTCAATGGTACAACGATAATATATATTTGTAAAAACACGTGGCATCTCAAATTTTGTATATAACCTGACTGTAAGCTGTCAAAATTTGGAGTATATTGCACATAGTGAAGATAGGAATTGATGAACGAAACATGTATTAGTTCGTTTTGGCTGAAGGTGTGCGTATAATAACGCGTATACGTATTATGTCGACAAAAATTTGAGATTGAAGAAGAATAAGAAGAAAAATCTACCGTTTTCGACAGATCCCTGAGACGATATTACGATATCTCTGTCATGCGTGGACCGATTTTATTGAAATTGGTCTTATTCCAAAGCCGATATGCGGTTTACATAAGAAAAATGCCTTTAAATTTAGAAAATATTGCAGGCGTGATGAGGTATAATGTAATAAATGTCAGAATTAGGTTAGAGTGTCCCCGGGACGAGTAAAGGTACACGGTAGCGACATCGACATATATATATATATAGGGTGTTCTTTTTTCATGTACTTGGCGTCGAGACGCTACCGCGTCTCTAGATTAAAGTATTACGAATGTCTTTCACAAAAGATTGAAAAGCATCAAGGGAGATGTGTTTTCAACGTACTTTCTTCACTAATAATGTGACTTAACTTGTGCGAATCACGATGCTCTGTCTATCTATTGAATCTTCTCCGGACATCCTCCAAGCCTGTGCATTCCCTTCATTTCTGTCCATCCAAGCCTGTGCGTCCCCTTCAATTCTATATCCAAGCCTGTGCGTCCCTTTCATTTTTATCCAAGTCCTCTGCGTCTTCTTCATTTCTAAATATAATATATATAAGCTTTACATAAAATCTCTAAATTGCTGGTATAAAAATATCTAGCAATTTAAATTCAATGCAATTTGTTACAATATATATTATTTTGTGCGAAAGAAGATGCTTCTCTGTTCTAAATCGATTTAAAAAATTTTGGCGACTTACCTTGTTAATTAAGACAATAATTCAATCTCCTATTTGGTGTAAAAACTCGTGACATCTCAAAATTTCGTACAACTTACTCCATTTGACATTTAGCACTTGGTTGGTTATAGTATATCTCTGTCTAGCTGTCACAACACAAAATATTTGGTTACACGATTGGCCGAACCCACATCCAATGAACGACGTGCCTGAGAGACATTTCCTCACCCCCTCTTGCCTAGAAGTGTAGGACGATGACGATGGAGATTTCATTTTACGAACATGAAAATCGGCAAATTGCCACATTACAACGAAATATCTCTGCTCATAATACACGTAGGAACAAAACGAAGACACTTTTCTTATGTAAATCATACCCAGGCTATCCATTAAGACCATTCAAAATCGAATCGGATCAACCGTTATTGAGATTCGGAAATCTCAGGGTTCAGAATAGCGAGTCGTGGCGTAATAGAGACACGGCAGTGCTCGCGCTGCGCATATATATATATATATATATATATATATATATATATATATATATATATATATATATATATATATTGTTGCGAACACCGGGTATAGGCCCGGGCATAGCCTGCTAGTGTTCGCAGCCGAAGAAGAAAGAAGGTCGGCCCCCTTGAAGAGGACGATCGGGAGGCCGACGAGGGGAGTCTTGTACCGAACACCGAAGCGTTCGGACGCGCGGGTTGCACCTAATTACTCTGTACATCTTGAAATATAGACGTGTCGTGTATAATTCCGCGTACCCTTACCTATTCCTTTGCGTCGGGGTGGTCGACGATGGAAACACCCCGGCGCAACAATATATATACTTGGCGCGAGACACTGCCGTGTCTCTTGATTAGTGAATAAGTTACAAGAAATCGAGCCATCCAGCACCAGAAAAAGTGTCATCAAAAGAATCAACAACATGCGCAGCACCTATCGGAAGGAGTTAAAAAAAGTAAGGGCCTCTACAAGGACAGGAGCGGGTGCAGACGATGTGTATGTACCTACGTTATGGTACTTCGCAGACCTGGATTTTTTAAATGATCAGGAGACCCCAAGAACCTCTCGGTCCAATATTGAAAGCGACGACGACGACGAAACTGGGATCGAGGTAAGTTAAATAAAATAATTTTTTTATGCATATTATATTTGAAGAATGTGCACATTGTACACAAAGTAAACATTTTAAAATAAAGTAAATTTTAGACACAGTGGTGTAGGGCCATTCCACGTGAAATCGAACAGTTTTCGGAGTAACATTTCGGATGTTGGTGAAACTTGGATATGTTGTAGTCTTTAGTGATATATAACCGTATCTCGAAGGATTTTACAAAATTTTAAAAATTTTTGATCTTACAGCTTTTTGAAATATAGACGTGTCCTTTTTTATTGAACTATCTATATATATAATATTTGGAATCTATTTCGTTCATTCTACATCTAGTGCGGCCTTGTAGGCCATATATGCTACATGTGTAAAAAAATATATAGCATTTTATTTAAAAAAAAATGGAGCTCACCATCAGTTTGCGCAAAATAATCCGAACACAAAAAATTGACATTACGTATTATGTTAGGTATAAAAGAGTGTACAAGTTCTCTGTTTTCATTTTGTCTCCAAATACATAACATTTGCAAGAACATTGTATAAAATGGCAGGTATAGCCGCCTGGCCACTGTTTGCACTGCACGGCTCAGCCCTATCCTATACCTAAAAAGCTAATTTCTGTCAGTTTCTTAGTTCAAGAGTGATAATTTATTGGAAAAAGGTCACCTTTATATTTCAAACAGATGTAAGATCCACAATTTTTAAAATTTTGGAAAATCCTTCGAGATACGGTTATATATCAGTAAAGACTACAACATATTCAAGTTTTGCCAACATCCAAAATGTGAATCCGAAAACTGTCCGATTTCGC
The DNA here is from genome assembly GCA_929113495.1 of Andrena minutula. Classification (NCBI taxonomy): domain Eukaryota; kingdom Metazoa; phylum Arthropoda; class Insecta; order Hymenoptera; family Andrenidae; genus Andrena; species Andrena minutula. Next base: position 43,818,584 of record OV815993.1, on the reverse strand, counting down.
GTCGAATGAAACAGCAAATGTTTACAGTAAACGCGTTAAATTTAAGTAATGAAGTTATTTTGCCAAGGAACTGCACCTTCATTTACAAAATAATTTATAAAGCCTTCTCTAACTCTTTGAGCATCATTAGCTACATTTCCCGGGTTTCTTTGATTTAAACTTTCCATATTCGAATTTGTTGTATGAAACCCCGGAGGACTTCCGTTTCCGGTTGCGTGAGAGGTTGTTGCGTGCTGGAGTGAGTGGAGTTTGTGGATAGAGTGGAAGGCAGGTGAAGTGGTGAGAGAGTAGTGGAAAGTGGAGTGAAAGGTAGAGGGGAGTTGAGGAAGGGTCTGGGGATAAAGGGAAAGGGCGGAGTTACGGGGTAGCAGAAGTACGGGAGGGATAAGGAAGGCATTGGAGGTTAGGCGGTAGAGGCAGTGAGAAAAAGGCGGGAAGGAGCGTGGACTGTTGACAGGTAGTGACGCAGGCGGGAGAAGAGTTAAACAGGAGAGAAGAGCTGGTGGGAAGGCGGGAAGTTTGAAAGAAGGAGAATATAAGAAGTGTAAGAAAGGACGGGGAGAAAGTAAAGGATAAAAAAGGAGCAGGTGAAAAAGGTTAAAGGGGTAGGATAAAGGGTTAAAAGGGTAAGGAGAGTGGGAAAGGGGAAGAAAGGGGAAAGGAGATAGAGAAGCGAGAAAGAGATGGAGAAGAAAAAAAGGGGGAGAAAAAGAAGTGGGAAAGACGGCAAATGAAGGAAGGATTAGAAGGGACAGTGAGAACAGCATGGGGAGTAGTGCGGGAAGTGTAGATAGTGTGTGGGGAAAGAAGAGGGAAAGAGAGGAGGAATATGGGGCTATGGAGCAGGATAAAGCAAAAGGGTTTAAGAGAAGCGGGATAACTCGGAGGTCTCCAGAAATTGGTGGTAAAGAGGGGGGGAAGGAGGGAGGAGGAGAAGAAGAGGGACGACTGGAAGGAATGATGAGGGAAATGATGTGGGAGATGAAGAAGATGAGAGAGGAAATGGAGAAGGATAGGGTAGAGAGAAGAATGATAGAGGAGGGGTTGAGGAAGGAGAGGGAGGAGATGAAAAAGGAAAGGGAGGACAGAAGAAGAAGAGAGGAGGAGTGGAGAGAGGAGAGGAGAAGATGGGAGGAGGAATGGAGAAAGGAAAGGACAAGATGGGAGGAGGAGATGAGGGAAGAGAGAGCGAGAAGAGGTGGGATGGTAGAGAAGATTGGGAAAATAGAAGAATGGGATAGGAGGATGGAGGAGGTGATGGAGAAGGTAGGAAGTTGGGAAAAGGAAAGAAGGGAGAGTGGGGGGGAGGAGAGGAGGGGGGAAGGGGAAGAGGGGGAATGGAGGTTGAGAATCAGAAGGATAGAAGTAATGCAGGACAAGAAAGATAGGGAGTTGAGAAGGAATAATGTGGTGATAAGGGGGTTGGGGCTAGAAGGAAAGGAGGTGAAGGAGGAGGTGGGGAGGTTATGGGAAAGGATGGGGTTGGGGGTGAAGGGAATAAAGGAGGTGGTGAGAATAGGAAAAACAGGGAAGGAGGGGAGTGGAATGGCGCTGGTGAGGTTGGAGGGAAGGGAGGAAAAGAAGGAGGTGATGGAGGCAAAGAAGAAACTGAGGGGTAGAAGGGAAAGGATAGAGGATGACCTCACAGAGGAGGAACGGAGGACAAAATGGAGGATAGAGGGGGAGGCGCAAAGGGAGAGGGAGAAGGGAAGGAAAGTGCAGGTGGGGTACCTGAAGATGTGGGTAGATGGGAAGGTAAGAAGGTGGGACGAGATAAGGGAGAAGTGGTTTGAGGTGCAGGGAAACGAGTGAGCTGGGAAGGGGGAAAGAAGAAGGAGAGGGGAATGGAAGGGGGACTATGGAGGGTGGCGTTCTGGAATGTGGCAGGGGTAAAGAGGAAGGATGAAGGATTTTGGAGGGGGCTGGAGGAATGGGATGTGATGGTACTGAGTGAGACGTGGATGGAAGAAAAAGATTGGGGGTGCGTAGAAAGGAATCTACCTAGAGGATACATATGGGAAAAGCAGTGGGCCAGGAGAGATAGCCAGAAGGGAAGAGCGATAGGAGGAATGTTGTTGGGGGTGAGAAAGGAGTTGGAAGTGGGAGAGGGAGGAGGGGGAGGGAAGGAGGGGATAATGGCTAAGAAAGTGAAAATTGGGGGGGGGGGGGTGGTGGAAAATAGTGGGGGTGTATGTGAACAGGGACTTGAAGGAGAAGCTAGAGGATTTAGGGGAGTGGACGGAAGAGAGAGAGATAGGGATAAGAGTATTGATGGGGGGGGATTTTAATGCGCGCACGGGAGAGGCAGGAGGGGAGATAGAGGGGGAAGAGGAGGATGAAGGGAGAGGGGGAGGGAGAAGGAGATCCAAGGATAAGGAGGAGAATAGGGAAGGTAGGAAACTGTGTAGTTGGTTAGAGGAGCGGGGGTGGGGAATATTGAATGGGAATACAGATGGGGATGAGGAGGGGGAGTGGACTTTTACAGGGGGAAGGGGGAACACGGTAATAGACTATGTGGTAGGGAACGAGGATACGAGGGAGAAAGTGGAAAGGTTGGAGATAGGGGAGAGGGTGGAGTCAGACCACCACCCGGTGGTTGTGTGGTTAAGGGGGGAGAGGAGGGAAGAAGAGGGAAGGAGGAAAGGAGGGGGAAGGGGCGGTATTAGGGGAGACTGGACGGAAGAGGGAAGGAGGGAATTTATGAGGAAATTTGGGAGAAGGGGGGAGGGGGAGAGGGGAATAGAGGAAGAATGGTGTGAGATGCGAGAAAGGATAAAGGGTGCGTTAGGTAAAAAGGGGATGGGGGGGGGAGACGGTAAAGAAGGGAGGGTGGTGGGATAAGGAGTGTAGAGTGGAGAAGAGTAAGGTAAGGAGGGAGTTGAGAAAATGGAGGAAGGAAGGAGGGGATGGGAGAGAATATAAGGAGAGGAAGAGGGAGTATGCCAGGTTGTGTGAGGAAAAAAGGAAGAAGGAGGTGGAGAGGTGGGTGAGGGAAGTGGAAGGAGTAAGAACGGAAGGACAAGTGTGGAAGGTGGTAAATAGAGGAAGGAAAGGGAGAAGGAGAGTTAATGAAGGAATTTCAATGGGGGAATGGGACGGGTATTTTAGGGGGTTGCTAGGGGGGGTGGAATGGAGGGTGAGAAGAGGGGGGGAGACAAGAAGGAGGGAGGACGGAGAGACGGATATAGAGAGGGAGGAAATAGGAAAGGTGATAAGGAACTTAAAAGATGGGAAGGCGGGAGGGGGAGATGGGATCCCGAATGAAGTGTGGAAGTACGGAGGCGCGGAAATAGAGAACTGGCTATGGGAAATATGTAAAAGGGTATGGAGGGGGGAAGGCTGGCCAGAAGGATGGAGAGAGGGAGTGGTGGTGCCAGTGGTAAAGAAGGGGTTGGGAAAGAGGGTGGGAGATTATAGGGGGATAACCCTAACACAGACGGCATACAAAATATACGCGTCTGTGTTAGCGGAGAGGCTAAGGGGGGAGGTAGAGGGAAAAGGAATGCTGCCACCGGGTCAAACGGGCTTTAGGAGGGGGGTGGGGTGTATGGATAACGTGTATGTGCTAAATTATTTAGTAAATAGGCAAGTGGGAAGAAAGAAGGGGAAAATGGTGGTGTTATTCATAGACATGAAAGCGGCGTTTGACTCGGTGGACAGGGGGGTTCTGGTTAGGGCTATGAGGGGAAGAGGGGTGAGGGAGGAGTTAGTGGGGAGGTGTGAAGAGGTCCTTAGGGAAACATATTGTACGGTGCGGGTGGGGGATGAGGAGGGGGAGAGGTTTTGGACAGCGAGAGGGGTGAGGCAGGGGTGCCCGCTGAGCCCGAGCCTCTTCACCTTGCTTATAGCGGACCTGGAAGAGGAAATGAAAAAGGGAGGATGGGGGGGAGTGAAACTAGGGGGGGAAAAGGTATACACGTTGGCATATGCCGACGATGTGGCGGTGTTGGCGGAGGACGAGGAGGGGATGAAGGGGCTTATGGGGAAACTGGAGAAGTATGTGGATGGGAAAGGCCTGCAGGTAAATGTAGATAAGACAAAGGTCATGAGGTGTAGGAGAGGAGGGGGGAGATGGAAGAGGATAACATGGAGATGGAAGGGGAAGGAGATTGAGGAGGTGAGGAGCTTCAAGTACCTAGGGTATACGGTGATGGGGAATGGGGGGCAGGAGGAGCATGTGGGGGAAAGAGTGAAAAAAGGGGCGGCGGTGATGGGGAAGGTGTGGGGTATTGGAAAAAGAATGTTTCCAAACGATTGGGAACGGAGATTATGGCTGTTCGATAAGCTGGTGTGGCCGGTGGTGGGGTACGGAGCGGAGGTGTGGGGCTGGAGGGAAAGGGAGAAGGTGGAACGCCTACATGATAGGTTTCTGAAGTGGGTGCTGGGGGTGGAAAGAAGTACGCCAAGTTACATGGTGAGGGAGGAATTGCAAAGGGAAATGATGAAGGGAAGGGCAGGGATGAGGGCGTGGGGGTTTGAAAGGAAGCTGGAGGAGGGGCAAGGGGGTGAGCTGGCGAGGAGGTGTTGGGAAGAAATGAAGGGGAGGATCAAGAGGGGGAAGGCCTTGGAGGGGTGGGAGGAAGAAAGGAAAGCGTTTTATGAGGAAAGGGGTTGGTCCGGGGAGGAGATGGTAGGGATAAGGGAAAGGGGGGGAATAAGAGGAGAGGAGTTAGTGAGTAGGGAAAGGAAGCTGCAGGAAGAGGAGAGATGGAGAAGGATAGGGGATTCGAGAAGCAACGGGTGGTATGGTAGGGTGAAGGGGGAAGGGTTACCGGGATACCTGAAGAAGGGGTGGGGGGAAAGTAGATGGAGAAGGGTCGCGAGGTACAGGTTGGGCAACGAGATGAGGGGGGGGGAGATATTGGGAGAAGGAGGAGGGGAGGATATGCAGGATGTGTAGAGGGGGGGAAGAGACGTGGGAACACGTTTGGGAGGTTTGTATGGGATGGGGAGAGGAGAGAGGATGGCAGGAGATGGCGGGAGAGGTTCTAGATGACGGGGGGGAGGGGGAGGTGTGGATGAGAAAAATTGAGGAGAGGAGAGAAGGTATGGAGCATAAATGAGGACATGAGAGCGAAAGGGGAGTCAAGCGGAAGCGGAGGTCCGGGAGAGGGAGGGAAGCGTGTATGAGAGGTAGCGGGTGCGAGCGGCGGGGAGGAGAGTAGGATGCGAGCGAGCGACGAGGGGTAGAGGCGGAGGGAGGAAGTAGGCGTGAATAGGTTAAGATAGGTTAAGATAGGTTAAGATAGGTTAAGGTAGACATAAGATAGATTTAAGGGAAGAAGTTGGGAGACGGAGGAGGTGTAAGAGTGATTGTAACCCCTAGGGGATTCAATAAAGACCAATATAAATTGTATGAAACCCCGGCATAATAGTCCCATATTCTGTATTCTCTCGATCGAAAGAATCTGGAGGCGTGTAAGAATTTGGCACCGATTTAATTAAAAAATTATGTAATACACAACTTGCCATTACGACAGAATCAATATTGTCTGGTCCTATATTAATTTGAGTATGGAAAATTCTAAACCGCGATGCCATGATGCCAAACGCGTTTTCAACGATACGTCTCGCTCGCGATACGCCGTAATTATATATCTTTCTGTCTTGGCAAATCAAATCTGCCTGTCTAAATGATTTAATCATGTCCACTCGCAATGGAAAGGCATCATCAGCCACAAAAACGTAGGGCAAAATCAGAGATGTGTTTCTGACACTTTCTTCATTTGGGATCCTTAAAAGCTTGTTATGAAGTTTTTCAAAAAATTTTGTGTTTTGAAGGACACCTCCATCCGAAACTCTGCCGTTAGTGCCAAAATCGCACATAAGAAATTGATATTTTGCATCCACTATTGCTAATAACACCATACTGTGACGACCTTTATAATTATAGAATTCCGTCCCGCTTCCATTTGGAGGAATAATTTCTATATGTTTCCCGTCAATCGCTCCAAGACAATGTGGAAAGTTCCACCTATCTTCAAAAACTTTCGCCACATTCTTCCATTCTTCTGTTGTTCGCGGAAACTGAAAACAAAAAATATTATTATTTCAGGAACACGCACTGGAAAATACAGAGGAAACAACATCTGCTGAATGCATTCCAGATGGCTGTACCGCGGATGTCAATGAATCAGGTGACATAGAAGGGGATGAACATTCAATAGATCCACCTCCAATCCCCTCTACATCGACAAGCCAAACTAACCGGCCAAGGCAATCGAAGAAGAGTGCACGATCGGAAGAAGCTGCGTTACAGCGTGATGTACTGCTATCTGTACAGCAGCATTTTAAACGTCCAGCAACGCAGGAGGATCGTTTTGACGTTTATGGTAAAAACGTTGGTATGAAGTTGCGGGACTTGCCCAACGAGCAGAGGCTGCTGGCCGAACGTATCATTAACGATACACTCTTTGTGGCCGAAATGGGGAAATTAAATATGGCGCACACATTAATTTCGGAACAGGTCATTCATAGGAATATGCGTTCTCCTACTCCTACTCCTACACCAATGCTTCACCACTCCTATTCCTACACCAATGCCTCACCTCAGCAACCGTCATATTTTTATGATACAACTTCCAGTTCAACTATTCCTAATCCCAGTCCAATGTATCATTATTCGTATCAGTATCACGAACCACCTTCTCCTTATCATTCATCAACTCCCAGTGCCATGACACCTCACTTTCACATTCCGGAAAACTCGCCACAAACATATTCGGCAAATTTTAAAAATAGTAATAATAATAATACTAATAATAATAATAATTATAGATAATTTTTTTGTAATTTTTATAATTATATAAATTAGGGTAAATGTTTGCAAAACGATCCCTTGGGGTAAAATGACTCCTGGCTGTGTGACGTCCCGGCCCCACCACGGTATCGCGACTTAGTGTCGACGAGCGCCACCGGAGGTCTCTAATCTTCTCGCTAGTCCCTAATTCCAGTCTCATTCGTGTATATACAAGTTCCAAATCCTATCCTCTGTGTCGCCGTGTGTGTCTAGGGCAGGGGTCGTCAGCTATAGCCCTACTGATGAGTCTGGCTGACGATCCCAAGACGAAACACACCTCTTCTTTTCCTCCTCGATCCTCCAACGCCGATCCACCCGCCCCGCACAGTTACTCCATAGTGGCGTTACCGGGCCGGCCTTAGGGTTTACGGTGCGTCGGAGGCGACGGGGCAAGAACTCCCATCTCGTCCAGAATGTTCCGGCAATTCTGGACGTGACATAATTTTGGTGAATTTTGGAAAACAAAGTTTCATCAAAATACTCATGTATATTACTCGCTCACAAAGAGTTGTAGTAGGGCAACGACGCCAAAGGTTACAAGGCACCACAGCGTGCATGCAGAACTTAGTTTGTCTTAGAGCCCGTTTAGCTAGAACTTTCAACAGGGAAGATATTTGCTTGCCCTGCTCCTGGTTATACCCAGAAAAAGTAGAAAAGGAGCGGCTCCTTCATTATTATCTAACGCCTTCTACGCTTCCCCCTTGCGAATGGTGTGGCAATCTTCTATACCACACTCGCCCCATGCATAGCTGCCCCATATGCGTAGAATTCTATCTCCTTTCTGGAAAAACCCATGACGAATTCGAAGAACCAGAAGATCTAGATTATTAAACGGCGCGACGTAATCCTAGTCGCCCAAGGTGGAACGTCTGTTTATTTCAGACAGGCAAAGACCTGTCGAGTACCCAACACCTATAATATTTTTCGGCTAGCATGTGTGATAAACACCCAGGTATAGACAAATTATATTATCCAAGCCGTAGATTTCGAGGCGTATTATGTGACTCCAACGCATTGGTTTGTGTTTCTGGGACCGTAGTAACGACCACGGAAGGCGTCAATATTTGTCAAAACTGTTTCAATTTGGATCCGGTAGAGGTGGACGAGATCTATCAAACACACCACTACCGACCAAACGACATACTCCCCGAATGTCCCCGTTGTAGAAAGCACCTACTCAGAGCACGCCCCATTAGTGAATGTGCCGCGTGCACCGAGAAAGATCGCCTCTCGAATAAGAGACGTAACGGTTTTAACTTGCACCAAGGTCAAGAGCACCGTAGGGTTTAGGCAACGGCTGCCGGACGCCTAAACGTAGGGAAATCCCCATAATTTCCGAACACAACAGAATCAATCCAATTAATCATGTCCGTGTACGGCGACACCAATGAATCTCGCGTAATAGACCAAGGCGCGGACCCTTCCACTAACAGAATCGACACCGCGACCGTCGAATTAATGAATCGGATACAACTATTACGGGAAAAACTAGCTGAAATCTAACGCTTGCACCCGAAATATGTCGTAAATCCGCAATCCAAAACGCGTTCGGACGTAGCCGCCGGTTCAGACGGCCCCGCGTCGGAAGATCTCTCTAGTCAAATACAAGCTATCCGCGAAATAATGGAAAAGCTTCTTGTACCCTCGCCACTGGTAAACAATTTTGCCACCCCTGGTTCCTCGCGATTTGATAGGAAACCAAACCTAAACTATGACCGCGATAGTGACCACAGTCCATCGCCCCAAATCCGCTTAAAGGACGCTATAGAAACAGTCCCTATCTTTAACGGAAATAACATACCCGTGGTGCAATTCGCGAGAGCCTGTAGTAGGGCTAAGGCTCTGGTTCCCCCGCAAGCCGAACCCCAGTTGGCTAGATTACTGCGTAATAAATTACAAGACCATGCCAGCTTGGCCGTTGAGGATCGGGTCTTCGACACCGAGAAAGACTTAATCAAACAACTTAAATTAACCTTCTCCCCTGCAAAAACGACTGACCATTATCGCGGTGAGCTCGCGAACGTTATGAAAGGAGCCAACGAGCACGTGTTAGAATATATTTCCCGCGTTAAGGACCTCCGCTTCGCAATTTTAGAAGAGGATAGGGAATATTACCGCGATTTCGCGAGGAATCACCCCGAGGACCCAGATCGCCTGACATTGGACTCATTCGTCGATGGACTTCCACCTCATGTAAGGACGAATCTACTGCAACACCAGTTCGAAACGCTCGACGAAGCGTTCAACCTGGCCATTCGAGTGGACAAGAAGATGGGAAGGGACCGCATCAGGTTCTCAGAACCGAAGACTCCCAAACTGACGTGCCAACTCTGCAACAAGACCGGTCACGACGCCCGGGTCTGTCGCAGCAACCCAGGCCCGCCAGCTCAACCCTCCGAGAGGCAGCCCACAACCCTTCCTGCGGAATATGGGGATAGAGCATCAAGCCAACTACTCCCATACTGGGACAAGACTCGATACCCCCCCCCCCCCCCCTAGGCCTACGGAGCTACGAATCTGCGGATATTGCAAGAAGCCCGGACACCTGATTTCAGAATGTAGGAAACGTATATATAATTATAATACAAGGAACCCTGGAACCTTCCAGGAGATGAATTCGGGAAACGCCCCGCCTCCACGGGTACCTATGGACGCGTACCGTGGGACAGGCCAAGCGGGAGCGCGTCCGATAAACGTACAGAGGGAATAGAGGGTAACAGGCATAAAATCGCCACCGCGCGGGTAAATCCGGTAAATGAAGCCCCGTCTGTAATAGTCAACTCCCCAGATTTCGAAGAAGACGCCGAATTAATGATCGACTCCGGATCAGAGGTGAACTTACTAAAGGTTCAGGTCGTAAAGAGAATCCAAGACGTCAACGTAGAGAATAAACTATTACTTAAAGGGATTTCTACGGACCCTGTCCCTACCCTCGGGACAATCAAAATAACTCTTTTGGGCGAAGATGCCACGTTCCACGTAGTCCCAAAAGATTTCCCAATTAGACCACAAGGTATACTAGGAGCCGAATTTCTAACAGGAAGGAATGCCACTATCGACTACCTTACGAAACAGCTACACTTTCACGGAAACTCCATCCCATTCATTAATAGGGATCAAGTGACGCTACCCGCAAGATCGAGAACAGGTACCTTCGTGTACGTATCGAACTTAAATCTCGAAGAAGGATACTTGCCCCGATTAAATCTGGGCACGGGAATTCACGCTGGTAACGCTCTTGTCCGTAATCAAAACGGCAAGGCATACTTGCAAATGGTAAACTCAAACGAAGAGGACTCCATAATTACGATACCCACTGTTGAGCTGGAGGAATTCGACAGGATAATCCCGGAACCTAAACGAAAACGACAAAGAGAGACAACACCGCCTTCAGGCATCAACCCCATCCCCAACCTAATAAAAATCAAGTACCTGTTAGCCCTGGATCTATCAATCCACCAACTCGAGGCACCCGCGAAAGTGCACTCACTCGTTTACTACAACGTTTACTATGGAACCATTGGAAATTTCTGAAGAATCTCCTTCAAGGGCGGAACTAGTGCTAAAATCGATCTCCATGGAACACATGAATCCGGAAGAACAGCGCCACGTTCAAGAAATAATAAAGCGAAACCATGACCTCTTCCATCTCCCAGACGAGAAGTTAGGTCATACGAACGCTATTCAACACGGAATCCAAACGACGGACCCGGCACCGGTTAATACGAAGCAATATCGCTTCCCTCAAGTCCACAAGAAAGAAATCACCAAACAAGTACAAAAGATGTTGGAAAGCGAAATTATCAAGCCGTCATTATCGCCCTACAATTCACCCATCTGGATCGACTCCAAGAAACCAGGACCCAATGGAGAACTCCTGTGGCGGATGGTAATTGACTTCAGGGACGTAAACAAAAAGACCGTTCCTGACGCCTATCCACTCCCGAACATCAACGAAATATTGGACCAATTAGGAGGAGCAAAATACTTCTCCGTATTCGACCTCGCTTCAGGATTTCACCAAATACCCATGAAACCGGAAGAATCACCAAAAACAGCATTTTCTACGCCTCATGGACATTACGAGTTTGTTAGGATGCAGTTTGGGCTTTATAACGCACCAGCTACGTTCCAACGTCTGATGGACCACACTCTTACGGGACTCCAGGGCACGGAAATGTTCGTGTATTTGGACGACATCGTCCTTTACGCAAGCTCCCTCACTGAACATTTAATAAAATTTAAGAAACTCGCCTATCGCCTCCGCGAGGCGAACCTTAAACTGCAACCGTCGAAATGCAAATTTTTACATAAGGAAGTTGCATACCTGGGCGACGTGATCACCGAGGAAGGTTTAAAACCGGATAAACAGAAAATTCAAGCCGTCCGTAACTACCCAGCACCTCGCACACCCAGAGGAATTAAAGAATTCCTTGGATTAACCGGTTATTACCGCAGATTTATCCCAGACTTTTCTAAGGTTGCTCGCCCGTTAACCCAACTTTTGAAGAAATACACAGAATTTAACTGGGGACCGTCCCAGCAAACTGCTTTCGACCACTTAAGATCAGCCTTGCAAACAGAACCTATCCTGCAATATCCGAATTTTGACCTGGAATTCCACGTCACTACTGATGCCTCCGAATACGCCATCGGAGGAATATTAAGTCAGGCTATTGACGAAAAGGAGCTACCAATTGCCTACGCGTCCCGTCTTTTAATCAAAGCTGAAATCAATTACGCGACTATAGAAAAGGAACTCCTAGCCATAGTTTATTGTGTCAGATACTTCCGTCCTTACCTTTATGGAAGGAAATTTATTTTATATACCGACCATGTACATGTGTACATGTCTTCACGCACCGCGATTGCAGTCTGTGCTCGCATTGACGACATTTTTCTCGAGAGATTTTCGAATTTCTTGACGGCTATGACGGCTTTTTAAGGCTTTCTTTGTCAACTGCCTCACGTTTGCGACGGTACGTGCGTACCATGTTGCTGTAATGATGTAAAGAACTGAGGTGTTCACAATTAAAGATAGAGTGAATTCGACTAAGTGACAATTATGAATGTGGCTACTTAGGGGAGTGTCCTGCTTTACAAGGTCAAAAAAAATGATTTTTTCGCGATTTTTTTTTGAAAGGGAAAGGAACAATTGATCTTCGTAAAATTTTAGGTATACTTAAACATATATTCGATGGGTACAAAAAAAAAATTTTCTCATAAAATTATGAAATATGGCAGATTCATCAGCCGATTCTCGGAGCGCTTTGCCACTGCAGTCTCCAATTGGCGGGAAGGATTCTGGTTGTAATTCTTGTCTGAAATGAAAAAATCAAAATGGTTTTTGATGCTCATATATTTTTCGGTAATTATTTACTTTAGCGATTCCTCACCGATTTTGATGAAATTTAGATATGTTGCCGGGTACACGATTCTGTACAACTTTTTCCTATACATGTTACCGCCGCTCGACCTTCGTTTCCGAGATATTTGCGAAAAACTACTGCTACTGCTACAATGTATTCTGCCGTAAACCTACCTACAGTACACGTTCGTGGCAGCGTGTGCGCCAGCATGGGACAAAACTAATGACGAACCTTTGTTTCCGAGATATTTGCGAAAAACTTGTATTGATTTATTCCGACGCAACGGACACAGCGATCAACTTGAGGTGGTTGGTCATCGGGGGGGATGTGTTTATTCCCGCTTGCTGGACACCTCGGGGCGTGAAGCACGTGGAAATGTAATTGAAAAAAATTACTTTCGTTTTGAAAAAAGTTACTTTCTTTTTTTCAATCACATTACCACGTGCTATCCACCTCGGGGCTTCGCTTCGCGCGAGCGGGAGAGGGGGAGAGGGGGAGAGGGGGAGAGGGGGAGAGGGGGAGAGGGGGAGAGGGGGAGAGGGGGAGAGGGGGAGAGGGGGAGAGGGGGAGAGGGGGAGAGGGGGAGAGGGGGAGAGGGGGAGAGGGGGAGAGGGGGAGAGGGGGAGAGGGGGAGAGGGGGAGAGGGGGAGAGGGGGAGAGGGGGAGAGGGGGAGAGGGGGAGAGGGGGAGAGGGGGAGAGGGGGAGAGGGGGAGAGGGGGAGAGGGGGAGAGGGGGAGAGGGGGAGAGGGGGAGAGGGGGAGAGGGGGAGAGGGGGAGAGGGGGAGAGGGGGAGAGGGGGAGAGGGGGAGAGGGGGAGAGGGGGAGAGGGGGAGAGGGGGAGAGGGGGAGAGGGGGAGAGGGGGAGAGGGGGAGAGGGGGAGAGAGATAAAAATATGCATGTGTGTGTGTATATACATCATATAGTAGATGCATACGTTAAAAATTTACTACAGGATGTAGTTCAATACTTTACAATTAATGATCAATTTCTTCTTTTTTTCTTCAACACGCCCTGTATTGTTCTTAATCTGTACAATCTCACTAACTTTTTTCTCGATGTTATACATCGCAACTACGCATCGATATTTTCTTTAACATCGAATACTTCTGCGTTTTGAATTAATTAACAAGCCATAACTAGTGAAATAAAATAAAATACCGAAAAGAACAATTTAGAATCATACCCATTTGTTATCATTACAATAACAGGGTTCCTTCTGTAGGCATAGTAAAAGTAATTGTTTGCTCAATCGTTTAACCTCCAGTAAAGGAATGGATTGGACGGTAAACACTGGGACATTTAAATAAAATACTGTTATAGTAATGATAATAAATAGATTTGATTCTGAATTGTTCTTTCTATATTATTTTTGCTACAATATCAAACATTGTATTGGCCATAGGCAAGGAGGATCAAATGAGTAATTTTTTCCCAAAGTGGAGTAAAATCACGACATGATCAACCAGCATCCTGGATCATTGGTTTGATCAGCCTCTTCTGAAGCATCGAATGAAATACATCGATGTATCGAATAAAGAGTGACCCAAAAATGAGGCCTTTTTAGCCGTTTTTAGTTTGGAACTGAATTTTGTGCCAAATGATAGCTTATGATGAGACATTAATCACAAGAAATTTTCAAATTGAGGTAACAATTAGTTTGTGAGATATGGGAGGTGAAAGAAGTGAAAATTCATTAACGCGTCAGCCCATACGCTTCGATGTATGGACTTTTATGTCATTCCGATAATTTAGATAATTACTTCCAGGGGTTTTGCTGACTGCTAACAACGAATTTGAACTTATTGAGTCAGCGGTTGACAACGCTACCTGCGCGTCCGAAGTCACCTTGTATAGCACCCATTATCGACATCTGGTAGCAGGTAGACAAATGTTTCCCAACGAACACTTCGAGAACAAGCTATTGCCTAGTCGAAAAGAAATGAAGAAATTTTGCTTCAAAAATACTAAATTGCCAGCTGTAAAAGATAACTGAATTCGGACGCACAGGTAGCGTTGTCAACCGCTGACTCACGGGACAATACAGTCAATAAAAACAGGGACCCTGTCGAAACCCTCTGGCCGATCAGCTTGATTAATTTTTGAGAACCAGATGTGGTATACAACTCAGCCCCTTCAGTTTTTATCTAAATGTACCAGGTATAGCAGTTAAAAAGTATTATCCAACATCAATACGCCTTGTGGAGAGACAGAGAGACACACAAGAAGAAAAAATGGTAGCCCGCTGACTGCGCGTGGTTTGCAAGCGTAATATCTCCAAAATCAGTTAAAATAAGGTGTCTACATTATAGGTTTTTGAATTTGTCTGGAAAGTCACTATCAAGTGATCTCTAAAAAGAAAATAGTTCCAGTTAAAAACCCGAACCTGACCATGATATCTCTTAGAGTAATAATCGAAGAAAAATATCGTATGCGCTAATAATTTTTTTCAACACCTGCATGAAAATGTGTGTTTTTTTACGCCTGCTGAGCGGGAGCAAAATGACTAATTTCAGACGTATTCGCGTAAAGTCTATCTCCCAAGGGAAAAAGACTTTACGCGCATGTGTATTCGCAATTTCTTACTTTCCTCCCAAATAAACTGGAGTTTGACGTTACCCTATGGTATGAAGATGCAGTTGTTCGACTAATCGTTATCGATTTGTTGGAAAATAAATACACGTATTTATTAATTTTGACAGAATAAAAAAGCAATCGAACATGCATATTTTTTGCGAATCGCTCAGCAGGCTTTCAAAAACACACCTTTCATGCAGGTGTTGAAAAAAATATAATGCGTGACACGGGAGAGAAGCGATCTCTTGCTTCTCTCCCTTGCCACGCAATATACTATTACACCCCCCGAAGCATGCAATTGAATATAAACAATTTTTTTTATTTCCAATACGTTTGGAACCATCCAGCTGTTTACTGTTCCCGTGGATACCTGTGTATTAATGAAAAGTCGCATTTTTGATCACAGTGAATAATCTATAAATTCTTAAAGACTGCGAAGGTACGTTCTTGATTGCCCTTTGAAAATGTGGCAACCAGATGTTGTCGAAGCTGTCTTGGAAAATACAGAATTGCCCACCAATAAACGATAAATGAGTTTTCGCTTCGCTCTCAACTGTTACCTCCCCGAGCCCGCTTCGTTTGGGATAATTCCAATGGCATTGGTTTACGAAAAACTCTAAACACCGTAGCTAGCAAACCAAACACATTTTCCACCACTCGCCTAGCTCTGCTTAATCTATAATTAAAAATTCTTCCAATCGAACCGCTTTCGTGCGAACCAGGGAATGGTTTCATTAAATGGTGGCTTAACGCAAATGCATCGTCCGCTACTAGAACAAAGGGACTATGAATTGTTCCTCCTAACAGTGATCCCGGCTGTGGAATATTTAGCTCGCCTTTTATTAATTTATCATAAAACTTGGTGTTATGAAAGACTCCACCATCAGAAATTCTGCCTTGTGATCCCACATCAGCATAGACAATGCGGTAATCGGCATCTACGATGGCCATAAGCACAATGCTGAATGTCCCCTTATAATTGAAATATATACTCCCACTATTTCGTGGAGCTTCAATTTGTATATGCTTCCCGTCGATCGCACCAATACAATGGGGGAAATTACATTTACTACTGTAGTCTTCCGCTATCTGCAACCATGCCTCTTCTGATCCTGGTATCTGCAAAAATTCAAAATACAATATATATACACGTGTATGTACAGGAGCATATGTATATCTGTGTGTGAATATAGGTGTGTTTTTCGCAAATGGTTAATCCATAGTAAATATTTCATTATCTATCTCAAATTTCAGGACGATACGGAGGTGCCTGCGAGTACCGCAGCTAGCGATGGAGCATCCACAACAGGAGCCACTACTGTTGTGGATGAAACTATTCCTCCGGAGGAAATTATTCCACACAGCCACGGCTGGAACGTCTTCAATAAGAGAAGAAGAAACGATTCGAGAGTGGACGACGCGTATTCGTTTATGAAGAATGTGGAGGAGACAATGAAGGAAAGGGACGACTTTGCGGCATATGGTGAAGTAGTAGGAAGGCGAATGCGTAGTGCCAAACGTAGCAGTCGCGATACGGCAATTTTAAAAAATAAAATTGACAATTTGTTGTTTCAATTTGAAATGGGAGGACCTGAAGCAATGAACGAAACACCATCCGAATACCCGTTACCTGCAAGCACATCGAATGTAACCCCCACACATTGCCCGGAAACTGAACCATATAGCCTAACAAATTATGTTAGGTTTGAAGAACAACGCTAAAAAAAAGTGTACATAGTGTTGTGACCCAACCAACGCCTAAGGGCAATGACACCGCGTACATTCCGATTGCCGCAACCGAGCAGCCGAAAACCGCCACAGCTGCGTCAGGACTCTCGGAAGCGCATCGAGGATCATCAGCATATGGCGAAATACCCAAAGCGGATCAAAGATGGAGACCCCGATGGTCCCCACTTCACCCCGATTAGAGTATAAGAACCATGTACAAGCCACGAGTGGCTCTCTTGTAATCGAAAGACTGACGTTATAGTACGCGTTACCTGTCACTCACATCGGGACAGAATAAACCCTTCTTTAAAACCTCGCGGTGAATTCCTATTCTTCAACCTGCTACGATCCCCATACCCTTCGGATTCCCTCTGAATCTTTCTGCCACGGCACCTCTAACCGACCCTTCGGAGCCCGTGGACAGCAACAGCGAAGGACGCCCGGAGCACCCCTGAGATTCGCTACCAGAATCTCGGTCTCAGGCGCCTTAGCACAACAATAGAATAAAATGTGACAGACAAAAGTGAAATGGTTTCGAAGGGTAAGTATTTCCTATGCGGACACGTAGAGGAGATATGAAGGTCAAATTTGTTATTTTACATGGAATCATATGCTTTTTAATACATTATTCGTTTCAGCTCGGAATTCTCTATAAAAAAGTGTTAAACTATGTATAGTAGGGGAGACCGGGGCTAGTTGTTACACTTTTTAGTTTTTTATTTTTTATTTTGTTTGCATTCCATATTAATACTATCAATGACTCTTACTTAAAGTACGTTCTTTCCTCTACCGATGACCGCTATGGCATGCAATTAAACGCAAACCATGACTTTGAAACAAGCCATTTTGAAAGTCGAGACATGTTGTATCAACGTGCCCCGAGTAGGGGCTAGTTGTTACACAATACGGGGCAAGTTGTTACAGAATTAAATTTTACGAAACGAAGCTTATTATGAGTAATATTGTTACAAAGTATTATCGGAACAAGCACTAGGAAACAGTTTCGATAG
Organism: Andrena minutula; assembly: GCA_929113495.1. Lineage (NCBI taxonomy): Eukaryota > Metazoa > Arthropoda > Insecta > Hymenoptera > Andrenidae > Andrena > Andrena minutula. Next base: position 43,801,102 of record OV815993.1, on the reverse strand, counting down.
TATTTTAGCACAACATTTATTTAGAAACGATTAAAACGATTAAAACGAGCGATACGATAATTTTAGACGATTAATTTAACACGACGGATATAATTCAAGATATGTACATAAGTCAAACACACAGAATAAGTAAAGAACGATTTTCACACACAATTTACAATATTTAGTTAATGTTTAAATATAATTAAGCTTTAAAACGTGCAAGAAACTGGCGAAGCAAAGTCGCGCAGCGTGATAGAATAAGATTCGAAGCAATGTCGAAAGTATAGCGCAAGCAAAGTGCGTAAGCGAAAGTATATTACCCAAGCGTGATGACTGGAACAGAGTGGCCGATTCCCAGAAATCAGCGTCGATTTCTAGGAAGTGCAAGCCTTCCCCTTCCATGGATCGCGAGTCGATGGAAGGGGACGCGATCCGCGCTCCACATGACTGAGCAGGCCGTTACCACCTGCCTAATTAGCATTAATCGACAATAGGTGTCGCGAATAGGCCTCTTTTCCGAACATTCTCCCCGGCATTCAGCAATAGCTGAATCTGATTAGGTATGTAATCGATAATCAGTTCGATAGCCTTCGTGACGGTGGCGCCGCTCAGCTCATGTGGAGGCATCAGACAACGCAAGTGAATTTATTGATCGCGATTTTGTGAAGTTAAATCATTATGTGGACGTGTATTTTCGCTAATATCATTAAGTGGCAGAAACACTAATTTGGAAATAGGACGTACAAATTCTGACAGTGAAGTTTTTACCGTAACTACGCGAGTGAGGTTATCCGACCCAGGATGTAATTTTATTATACGTGCTAATGGCCATCTGGCCGGTGAGGTTAGCTCCGACTTTATTAAACACAAGTCGCCGACGCGGGGCTGGGCGCGTTGCTGAGTCCATTTATTACGGGCCTGGAGCGACTGCAAGTATTGGGCTGACCATCGCTTCCAGAACTGCAGCCTCATTTGCTGCAGTAGATGCCAGCGGGACAGTCGATTGATGGGCACATCCTCGACGACTGGATCAGGTAGACTAAGAAGGGCGTCGCCGATCAGGAAGTGGCCGGGCGTCAGTACGGACAGGTCCCCGGGGTCGTCACTCATGGCAAGCAATGGCCGTGAGTTCAGGCAGGCCTCGATTTGATGTAGTAGTGTAGCCATCTCTTCAAAGGTGAGGTGCTGTTCGCCTATCACCCTCCTCAGGTGATACTTAGTTGATTTGACGGCGGCTTCCCAGATTCCCCCGAAGTGAGGGGCAGCAGGCGGGTTGAATTTCCACTCGATGCCTTCCTTTAGAAGAGTGGAATGAATGAGGCCTCGTCCAGCATCTCGGAGGGCCAGCATTTCCCGTAGGGCACGGTCGGCGCCGACGAAGTTGGTCCCGTTGTCGCTGTGGATAGAGGTGCACAGGCCTCGCCGGGACGTGAATCGGCGCAGCGCAGCGATGAAGGCCTCGGTGCTGCAATCCGAGACAAGTTCTAAATGGACAGCACGAGTAGTTAAACATATGAACAACGCCACATAGCCCTTGTGTGTGCGCTGGCCTCTGCCCCTAACCGGAAGCAGCGATACAGGCCCAGCATAATCCACCCCGATGTGCTGGAAGGGCCGAGATGGTGTGACGCGTGGGGCTGGCAGATCACCCATCAGCTGTTGGCCTGTTGTAGCTCGCCATCGAATGCAAGTAGGACAGCGGTGAATCATGGCCTTCACTCGTTGGCGGCCCTGCAGAACCCAATACCGTTGGCGCAGGGTAGCCAAGGTAAGTTGAGTCCCACCGTGTAGCGTGCGTCGGTGTGCCTCATCGACTAGTAGTTCCGTCAGGTGGCTGTGTCCAGGTAGAACCAACGGGTGTTTGGCATCCATCGGCAGCGATGAGTGGCGTAGCCGTCCGCCCACTCGAAGAAGTCCTTGCTCGTCTAAGTAGGGGTTGAGCCGCAGCAGCCGGCTGCGGCTTGGTAGAGGACGTTTCAGCTGCAGGTGCTGAATGTCCACAGCAAACTCCTGCTGTTGGACCAATGACAGCCAACGGGCCCGGGCTGCCTCTAACTCAGCTGGCGACAGGGAGCTTCCTCCTTTCTGGGCAGTACTGTGAGGTAACCACCTCAAGCACCAGGCAGTGATTCTAAGCAAAGAATGTATACATGAATAGCGTTTCAAGAAAGTCTCGCATGCGGCAGGTTCACCCGACGTAGTGTGAGAGGTCGTCCGGGACTCCAGATCCGTCCAGGGTAGCGAATCTTGATTGGAGATAGTCCAGCCAGTAGCAGCCGACAGCCATCTCGGTCCAGTCCACCACAAGGCAAAGTCGGGTAGCTGGATAGGTTGTAAGCCCCGGGACGCACAGTCGGCAGGATTGTCCCGGCTGGATACGTGATGCCATTGAGCTCCAGGTAGTGCCCGCTGAATCTCCGATACACGGTGTAGTAATTTTATTATCGTTCCCCTGAGGGTTACAATCTTCTTATAATTTCCTTCACCTTCGTACACTTTCCATAATCTATCTTATTCTACTTAACCTAACTTAGCCTACGTCTTAAACCTACTCCCGCTCACTCGCACTCTCCCCCTCCCTTCCTCGCACGCCGCACGCTCCCCCTCCTCCGCTCCTCGGACCTCCGCTTCCGCACCCTTCCCCATCCACTCACATTCCTTCATTCATCCCTACACTCCCCCCCCCCGCACAAATCTCTTTTTTTTCCAGCCTCTTCATCCACTCCTCCCCCTCCCCATCATCCCCCAGAACCTCTACCATCGCATTCTGCCAACCCCTCTCCACCCCCCACCCTGTACAAACCTCCCACACATGTTCCCATGTTTCCTCTCCTTGTCCACACACTCTACATTTTCTTTTCTCCTCCTCCTCCCAATATCTCCCCCCCCCCCCTCATCTCATTCCCAAACCTAAACCTTGCTACCCTCCTCCACCTATCTTCCCCCCATCCTTTCTTCATGTACCCCGGTACACCCATTCCTTTCACCCTCCCATACCATTTATTATATCTCCCCTCCCCTATTTTCCTCCACCTCTCCTCTTCCTGCGCCCTTCTCTCCCTCTCCACCAACTCCTCCCCTCTTAATTCCCCTTTTTCCCTCACCCTTTCCACCTCCTCAACCGTCCACCCTTTGTCCTTATAAAACTGCTCCCTCTCTTCCTCCCATCCGTCCAGCACCTTTCCCCTCCTCATCCTCCTCTTCATCTCCTCCCAACATTCTCTCGCCAGCTCCCCCCCTTTTCCTTCCTCCAACTTTCTCTCATATCCCCATGCCCTCATCCCTGCCCCTCCTTTCATCATCCCCCTCTGCAATTCCTCCCTAACCATGTATCCTGGGGTACTACAATCCACTCCCAACACCCACTTCAAATACCTTTCGTGCAGCCCCTCCACCTTTTCCCGAATCTCCGATACACGGTTGGCCACATACGTTTTCCAGTGAGACGGGTGTCCTTGAATCCACGCGAGTGTGATGGTCGAGTCGCTCCACAAGTGAATAGGAGTTCCCGTCAGACTCAGGCTCTCGCAGGTGAGGGCCATTAACTTGGTCAGCAGTACGGCTACACATAATTCCAGCCTGGGGAGCGATATCTTTTGTAACGGAGCAACCTTTGTCTTTGCAGTGACCAGATGGGTGTGGATAGTTCCATCAGGTTCCACGACTCGGAGATAGATTACGGCAGCATAGGCCCGTTCCGAGGCGTCCGCAAATCCATGGAGCTCTCGTTGGATCGACGTTGGTTGTAGACCGAGCCAGCGAGGAACTGTAATGCGATTCAACGCCGTCAGCTCCGAGAGAAACTGCATCCAGTAACCGGCTTCAGCCGGCGGCAACGGTGTGTCCCATTCTAAACGTAATAACCACAAAGATTGCATAAAGATTTTGGCATTAACGGTAACTGGAGCGAATAAACCCAAGGGATCGAATATCTTTGCGATTTTTGATAGAACCAGTCTTCTTGTGACTCCGCTCCCCGGCATGGTAGGCTGTACTTGGACTCGGAAGCAGTCGTCAGACAGCCCCCAATGAACTCCCAGTGCGGTGTGGGTTTCGCCTGCCTGCCACTTGCATTCTGGAATGGCGTCTTCGGAAGGCACCTTTGACATTAACACTGGTTTGTTGGATGCCCATTTCCTTAAGTTGAAACCGCCCGCCTTGCATAGGAGACGGAGCTCGGTCTGGATCTCGATGGCTTCTTGCTCGGAGTCAGCGCCTGTCAAGACGTCGTCCATGTATACGTCCTGCTGCAAAATGGCGGCCGCTCTCGGAAACCGCTCCTGCTCGTCCAAAGCCAGCTGTCTTAGTGTTCGGATAGCCAGGTAAGGGGCACAGGCTAGCCCATAAGTAACCGTGTTCAATTGATATTCGGTTATGGCACTGCTTTCATTTCTTCTCCAGAGTACCCGTTGATAGCGACGGTCATCGGGATGTACTAGGATCTGGCGATACATTTCCTCCACGTCCGCGGTAAGACAGACGCGATGAATTCGCCACCGGAGAAGCAACCTGTGTAGATTCGGCAGTAGATTGGGTCCTATCATCAAAGCATCGTTGAGGGATTGCCCAGAAGTAGTGGTGTAGGAACCGTTGAACACCACTCTTAGCTTGGTGGTCGAGCTGCTCTCCTTCATCACTCCGTGATGAGGCAAGTAATACGCTGAGCCTGATAATTCCTTATTTATCCTTGACATGTGAGTGAGTTGCATATACTCACTCATGAATGTGCCATAAGCCTGGGCGAATGTCGGGTTGCGTTTGAATTTGGCCTCCATCCGCTGCAGCATCCTTCTGGCACCAGAGTAAGACTCACCGAGTTCTGGCGTCTCACGAAAAGGTAGGCGGACCATATAGCGTCCGGACGGCAAGCGCTGGTGTGTCGTCCGGTAATGGTCCTCGCACTTCTGTTCCTCAGCGGTATAGGCAGATGATACCGCTATTTCTTCTTGTTCCCAAAAACGGCGTACCAAGGGCAGTAGGTCTTCCTCGGTGGAGCATGACAGAGCTGCGGGTTCGAGCCTGTCATTTGTTAAGCACCTAACGTTAGATAGGGCTGTTCCTGATACAATCCATCCCAGCGTTGTCTTCTGGGCGATGGGTTCTTCTGGGTGGCCTCTAACAATGCCATCAAGCACGACGATAGCAAAGACGTCGGCTCCCAGCAATAACTCGATCGGTCCCTTGGCATTGAAGTGGGGATCCGCTAAAGTGAGTTCCTTAAGATGATTCCACATAGCAGCACGGCTATTGATGCGTGGTTGGTAGGACGTTATTCGAGGCAGTACCAGAGCGGTTATCATGTGGTGGTCTGTGGAGTTGAAATGCGCAGATAATTCGAACTGTACCTTGCCACGGATGCGCTCCTGAGCTTGGTTCCCTACACCGACTATACTAATGTTCGCAGATCTCCTGGTGAGGCGAAGTTGCTGAGCCAGGGCTTCGGTAATAATCAACACCTCGCTGCCTTGATCAATCAAAGCCCGCACCAATCTAGAGCCACCGTGGGGCTGCCACACCCTTACCCGTGCCGTGGCCAGAAGAACGGTCGGTAATGGACTCGTCACACAATTAGATGTGTGGGAAGCGAGCTCCTTATCGACGGTGAAATCGGCACGTTCCATATGTATCGTAGTGTGGTGTTTCCCGTTACACTTCTGACAGCGTCGGTCCGAGGTACAATCCTTTACTTGATGTCTGCCCAGACAATTATAACAGAGATTCGCGGCTTGTAACGCGGCCCGTCGTTCTTCAATTGTCTTTGCTTTATACAATCGACAGTACAAAATGTAATGGTTTGACTTACAGAGACTGCATGGTTCCAGTGGGCGCTTGTCTGAACTCACCTGATGCACTCTGGTCGTCTTTTGATTATACGCCTGTTTCGCGGTTTTGCCCTCGTGTCCCTTGCGCTGCTCTTCCAAGGACTCAAGCATATTAACTCTACTTTCCAGGAATTCTTGAAGCTTAGCAAAGGTAGGAGGCTCCTTCGTCTTACCGATGAGTGTCTCCCATTCGCGACGAGATGAGGGATCTATTCGTTCCACGATCAAGTGAATTAACCAGTCGCCGCTGGCATCGAAAGGTCGTTTGATGGCAGCAAGGGCCTTAACGGAATCACATACGGTATAAAATAATCGTTTAAGCTCGGTTCCTGACTCACGTGCGATAGTGGGTAGACTAAATATGGTATTCATTTGTGCTTTGACCATTAATCGTTGATTATCGAAACGTTCTTGTAGTAATTCCCATGCAACCTTGAAATTCTCTTCGCTCTCGGGCATGTTGTGAAGGAGTAGAGCGGCGTCGCCCTTGAGCGAACCCCGTAAATAATGAAGCCGTTCGGCATCCGTTAATGTTGCGTCACGAGCTACTAACGAACGGAATAATCCTTTGAACGATGGCCATTCTTTGTGACTGCCATCAAAGGTGGGTAACGGTATTTTCGGCAGCGAAGACGAAGGACGAGCGGCCACAGCATTGGAATGGTCGCTCGATCGTTCTCCGGTGGCCAAGCGTTCTCGAGTAATATTCAGGATTCTTTCCGCCTTAGTAATTTCTTCTAATTTATCCATTAACAGAACTTCTTGAGCGAGGAACAATTCCTCCGTTCTGGATGGCTCGGGCTTTTCCCAATACTCGTCGTCTTTGATAGTGGCCCAGGTTGTAGGATTGGAAGAGAGAATTAGTAATTGGTCGTGTTGCTCCTCGAACTTTTCCCAATTTTTCCTAAGCGCAGGTATTCGCGACGTAACGCTCGTTTTCGTGATATTGTTCGCACCTGTTTTTTTTAGATTTTCAAATGCGTTCTTTATACGATTGTGAAGGTCGAGTTGACTTTTAAGTAAATGTGCCATTGTTTTAGGTAGCGGTTACGAACGACGGTTGGACGGCGATAACAACGTTCGAATGGAGGTCACGCGCGACGTTGGACGGCACTACCGAACGTTCTATACTGTTTCACAGGCACCGGACTCCGGCTCGAAGGACCAAAAAATGTTACAAAGTATTATCGGAACAAGCACTAGGAAACAGTTTCAGTAGTATTTTAGCACAAGATTTATTTAGAAACGATTAAAACGATTAAAACGAGCGATACGATAATTTTAGACGATTAATTTAACACGACGGATATAATTCAAGATATGTACATAAGTCAAACACACAGAATAAGTAAAGAACGATTTTCACACACAATTTACAATATTTAGTTAATGTTTAAATATAATTAAGCTTTAAAACGTGCAAGAAACTGGCGAAGCAAAGTCGCGCAGCGTGATAGAATAAGATTCGAAGCAATGTCGAACATATAGCGCAAGCAAAGTGCGTAAGCGAAAGTATAAGATTCGAAGCAATGTCGAAAGTATAGCGCAAGCAAAGTGCGTAAGCGAAAGTATATTACCCAAGCGTGATGACTGGAACAGAGTGGCCGATTCCCAGAAATCAGCGTCGATTTCTAGGAAGCGCAAGCCTTCCCCTTCCATGGATCGCGAGTCGATGGAAGGGGACGCGATCCGCGCTCCACATGAGTGAGCAGGCCGTTGCCACCTGCCTAATTAGCATTAATCGACAATAGGTGTCGCGAATAGGCCTCTTTTCCGAACAAATATAATTATATTTTCTTGGACAAAAGTAAATTTATTAATGTTAAGAATCTGTTACAATAAAAAATCTATTTTAAAAATAATAAAAAACTACTGAAATCATTATCGTCAATTATCGTCGTCCGTTTCATACGGGGACTCGCAATTAATGCACACGTAAAAGTGATTCTTTGGTTTTGCACACTTCTCATGTGCCCACTTTTTGCATTCTATGCACTGAATCCACTCTGTGGAGACATAGTAGCGTTCCGTCCCCGAAAAATCATTTAGCGGGAAACTACTATAGTGACTCGTGGTAACTAAAGGATTAAATTAATAAATTAATTACTAAATACAATGTAACAAAATGCCCCTTTCGCTCTGTAACAACGTACCCCTTTTCGTATGTAACAACATGCCCCTTGTCTTGTGTAACAACTTGCCCCTTGTCTTGTGTAACAACTTGCCCCGGTTGACACCATTGTGTATAAAAAGCTATAAGTTCATACCAGTTGGGTGTATTCTTATGTTCTTGGTGCCAATCTGTAGCTAAAGGAACACTGATTCAAACCTGGTAATATTAATTTACATACATTTATCTGTCTTTGCGGTGGAAAAGATTCAAGTAGAAAGAGAAAAGTTACTATTAGTACCGAAAACACAAAAAACTGTAATAAAGTGACAACGCGTGAACCGACTACAAACAAACAACATACACAAGTGCGTATGGTTGAAACACATCAGCCACTTCATCGTCGAAGTGATAGTCCAAGCGAAAAAAATTTAAACTGCTTTGTAACAACCTGCCCCTGTAACAACTAGCCCCGGTCTCCCCTACAGAGCTTTTCGATATACATAGTTTAATACTTTTTTATAGAGAATGCCGAGCTGCAACGAATAATGTATTAAAAAGCATATGATCCCATGTAAAATAACAAAATTGACCCGCATATGTCCTTTACGCGTCCACATAGGAAATACTTGCCCCCTGAAACCATTTCTCTTTTGTCTGACACATTTTTACCCTATGTACACTTTTCTTTAATTTTGTTAAATATTTATGAAATGGTTCAGTTTCTGGATAGTGGGTCTGGGATACATTCGATGTGCTTACGGGTAAACGGGCATTCGGATCGTGCTTCTGCTTCCCCTGCTTTGTGTATGTTGTATGAGTGTGTTATGTGAATGTATTGTATGATTGTGTTGTGTAATATTAAGTAATTTTAAGGACCATGTATGTTGTATGAGTGTGTTATGTGAATGTATTGTATGATTGTGTTGTGTAATATTAAGTAATTTTAAGGAACATTATTATTATTATTATTATTAAACGTCTTTATTACTGGGGTAAAAGGCGAGGTGCAGCAAACCTGCTGTTATTATACCTGACCTTACAACATGTATGTTGTATGAGTGTGTTATGTCAGTGTATTGTATGATTGTGTTGAGTAATGTTAAGTAATTTTAAGGAACATTAAATTAATTATTAATTAAAAACATTTTATATATAAATAATTCTGTGTATTTTACTTACCCGACAGTATTGTCGAAGAACTTCGATGATCGCCTCACACACTTCCGGCACAATGGATGATATTACATGTTTTGATATTTTGAATAGATACATTAAACTGGCATAAGAATCACCTGTAGCCAAGTATCTAAGCGTGACAGCTAATCGTATGGTGGGCGGAATTGCAAGACGACAATTTGTGTCTTTCTTTGCAATTTTTGGAGCCAGAGTCGCCGGCGATTATCGCCCAGTCTATACGAGCCTTAAGAATCACTTACCTTCAGATTTTCCACGATTTCGGTCACTTTCCATAGCAACCAACACGTTCAACGAAATGAAATTACAATTTAGTTCCTAAATTCACCATACTCTGTCGGTGTCATTGAAATCTGATTGAAGATCTACATTATTGATCACAAGATCATACGATGTATAGATTCGGAGATATTTAAAAGTGGCGACTTAGCCCCGGTGGCCGCTTAGCCCCGGTCTCTCCTACACTGTTTTCGGCTATGTACAAAAGACCAGGCAGCTGCTATGAAAAGTAAATTTTTATAAATGTCTCACAGTAGACATTTTCGTAGTGTTTTTATACGAGCTATAAGAACGATAGTTTTTCTCCGAGCCACACCGTGTCCTTATGAATTTTTACTGTTAATTGCGAAATAAATTAAATCTTTACGATGTGCAGCACGTTCACCTTGGCTAAACCATTTTGGATATGTTTGTTCTACAACAGAACAAATTATCGAAAATAGTTTATCCAAGATGTTTGTTTGACTCCGTAGCGTCGGGTAATAAGAATCAAATATTCGCGACATAATTTGGAAAATAATGGAAAAATCTTTGCTTGGAACATAAAGATGTCCAAAGTCAAGATTGTCTTGCACAATATATGCACAGAAAGCCAACAGTGTTTGCTCGTTTCGAGAAGAACTGGCATTTTCTTCAACCAATTCAGCTAAGCATTCCTTACAACCCGTCTTTTGTATACTTTTCTTAGCAACATATCCCGCAAAATATTCTATCGCGCATCTTTCTAAGGAGCACACCGATGTTGAAAGTTCATTAATAGCAACGTCCAAATCAAAATGCCCACAGAGACTTTCATCATCAATGTTCTCCTCAATCGCACATGTGGGAAATTCTTGATGGAACCCGTCCGCGATCTGGCATCACTGCTCAGTGCGCGTACCTCATGGCGAGGTGCCGAAGTGATTCGGTCTGTTTTTTATTATAAATATATAATTAGGGCACACGCTAGGTTCACTGAAAATGTGTTCTGTAGCACGCGTTACACGTGTTTAACTGTGCCTTTATGTTTGGCTGACAAGGGGACATCACAGTTGTGGACATCGCTTTTGGAACGACACTATATAGGGGTCGTAGTACTCATGTAGTATGAAAATACCATTTCGGCTTTTTGCATGGTGGGCCTTCGTTTTCGAGATATTTTGATTTAAAGTTTTTAACGTACGGAGTAATAAACATATATACCATTTATAGTAACCTATAGTAAGAGGGAGGGGGAGGGGGAGAGGGAGAGGGAGAGGGAGAGGGAGAGGGAGAGGGAGAGGGAGAGGGAGAGGGACTCGAACAACGGCAAGGCAGGCGAGGACGTTCAGCCACACGTGCTGTTTAAAATTCTCATATTTTTTATTACAGCTTCATGGGAATGTTATCGATGGATCGGTGATATCTGTCGAAATAAAGGTAGTCGCTCACTAGGTAGTCGAAGCGTGGTCGCAGCCGTTCTGTCATATAAGCGATGTGTGGTCTCCGCGTTGCGCTTCGCCGCGTTTCGGTCTAGCGGGCTACTACCTCTAAACGAGTCCAAACACGAAGCGATTGTAATTCCTTTTAATTATGAAAACACGATTAAAATTGAAAAAGTAATTGTATCTACACCCGCCATAGCTAAAGGTTTCATTTGTTTCAACCAGAGATGGGCAAAATATTGTTATAAATGAAAAATTGAATTTAAATAAAAGACGAAAATTTTATTCGACGCTCATGAATAAGAATAATCAGAGTCAATTTTTATTCGAAGCGTCATGATTGAAATAATTCAATAATGGGGATTCAATCGCGGGCCAAAGCGTGGCCGAAGCACTTTAAAGCCGCTCACAAATTTGCAAAGTAACCGCTTAGCGTAGCACCGTAACGTAACAATGTGGGCGGTATTCGCAACTTCGTACCGTGCAAAAATTTTGATACGATGTTAGGAGAGAATGGGGCAATTGCGGTCAATGGACAATGATGGGCAGTATTGTCATTATAATACGGCATGTCCGAAATGTGCAATTTCTTTTCCTTACGTTCCACGAAATCATTCGCTATATTGTCGAACTACCTCGCTTTAATAGTTGCTAAGTCTTTAAATTAGAAGTCGGTAATACAATTTCGCTGAAATGCCGTCTCACCCCGAAATGTTTCTTATAGGCGACGTGTTTAAGATGTCTTTTCCAGACATCTTTCAGTTGTCTTTTCCAGACATCTTTCAGTTGTCTTTTCCAGACATCTTTCAGTTGTCTTTTCCAGACATCTTTCAGTTGTCTTTTCCAGACATCTTTCAGTTGTCTTTTCCAGACATCTTTCAGCTGCCTTTTCCAGACATCTTTCAGATGTCTTTTTCCGGACGTCTTTAATATGTCTTTTTCCGGACGTCTTTAATATGTCTTTTTCCGGACGTCTTTAATATGTCTTTTTCCAGATGTCTTTAAGATGTCTCTCTCCGTAAGCTTTTAAGATGTCTTTCTACAGACGTCTGTAAGACTTCCACAAAGACATCTGTAAGATGTCTATACGATGTCTGTGTGCTGTCTGTAAGACGTCTTTCACAGGTCCATGAGACGTCTTAAAGATGTCTTTGTCACGAATCAGGACATTCAGACGTTCAGACGGAAAACAGACGTGAAATGTACGTCTATAAGACGTCGTGTGCTGTCTGGGACTGAGCCTCGCCCTTTCTGACTAAAAGAATAAAAAAATAATTTATTATTATTATTATTAAAAGACGTGTGGAATTTCCAATATTTCAACATAGTGTTACGTGAGGGTGTTAATTTTAAAAGAGACCGAGCGGTTGAGTCTAATTTTCTCAGGTAACGCTTAACGAATTTTAAGAGATTTTATAATTTTGAATTGATTAGATTATTACGCAAAAATCAGGATTGTTTTGGGGCGCGGCTTTTGTCTACAACCTATACAGGTTGTCCAATCGGGATGTGGTACTCTGGTGAAGGTGGTTCGAAACAAAATGAGACGGATTTCAGTAAAATATTACCATGTATTACAAAAATATATAGATATATATAGGAGTTTTCAAAGGTGGAACAAAATGGTGAAAATTACATGGATTTGAACAAATAACCGATCAACAATAATTGATCGAGGGAAACCCCACAACCCACTAAGTGGTTGGATCAATAATCGTGTCTATTGTTAATTTTATACATTCACTCGAATAATTAATGTGGTTACAATTTATATTACGCGAAACAAGCCAATTTTTAAAACGCGTCACACGCCGAAGGGAAAGTAGCAGCTAATTGAGGGAAAACCCATAACCCACTAGGTGGTTGAATCAGCTGCTGCCTCCGTACAATATCATGACAGATCGAATCACTCACCAACTCTGTACAAGAGATTGTTAATTTGTACAACGGCTTACTTTCAAGTTCTCTCTCTCTCTCTCTCTCTCTCTCTCTCTCTCTCTCTCTCTCTCTGGCTCTGGCTCTGTACGACCTGGAGGGTCCCGCGTACTGGATAATGAAGCGCAGGAGCGTCGCACAACACACACGCACAATGTCGAAAGTCAGTTTACAATAAAGCCGAAAATATTAATGTTTAGTTAAATATACGGTTTGAAACAAATAAGAGTTTAAATTGTTGAAAAACGCAAGAATATATAAGAGTCTCTACGGGGACTGAGTCCTTCCACGATCACTGCAAGATACGGGAACTCCGGCTCAAGACTATTTTTAATGAATAGCTATGTCCCTCGGACAGATCGACCACGCATTATGCGACTTAACAGCCGACTGTCGTAAAAAGGTAAATTTTTAATGAAAAGATGAAATGGTAAAAACGCAAAAATATACAGGAGTCTACGGGGACTGAGTCCTTCCACGCACTATAAGATAGACGGGAACTCCGGCTCAAGACTATTTTAGAGAATAGTTACGTCCCTCGGACAGATCGACCACGCACTATGCGACTTAACAGCCGACTGTCGTAAAAAGGTAAATTTTGAATGAAAAGATGAAATGGTAAAAACGCAAAAATATACAGGAGTCTACGGGGACTGAGTCCTTCCACGCACTATAAGATAGACGGGAACTCCGGCTCAAGACTATTTTAGAGAATAGTTACGTCCCTCGGACAGATCGACCACGCACTATGCGACTTAACAGCCGACTGTCGTAAAATGGTAAATTTTGAATGAAAAGATGAAATGGTAAAAATGCAAAAATATACAGGGGTCTACGGGGACTGAGTCCTTCCACGCACTATAAGATAGACGGGAACTCCGGCTCAAGACTATTTTAGAGAATAGTTACGTCCCTCGGACAGATCGACCACGCACTATGCGACTTAACAGCCGACTGTCTCGAGCGTTCGCAGGGCAGGCCCGAGCACTTGGGACTTTGAACAAAGAGAGTCAAATTGCTGAGCATGCATTTCGTACACACAGGCCCAACCGTCGTCGCCTCGGACCGTTCCCAGCCTCGCAATGCTTAGGTTTTCGAATGTTATCGCATCCGGCGTTCCAAGAATATCGATGCTGATGAAAGATCTTCTCATGGAAGAACGCAGTGGCGTAGCAATTATTATTATAAATTGGTTAGTATACCATATCGGTTTATTGACAATTGATCGAGGGAAACTCCCACAACACTCAATGGTAGGATCAGATGTCAATGATACTGTAATCAAATTTTAACAGGGAAGAAAAATATAAAGTAGTCTACTACAATGCCTCGGAAGACTTATCACAGCACGCATTCCAGGAACGTCGATGGCGTTGAAGGATCGTTGATAATATTCCTTCGTGAGTACCTGCCCTGACGTGACCGGGTTCAGGCAGAAATAAATCAGAATTAAGTCAAGCACTATTAAGAATATCTACAGATAATCGACTATTGATCGAGGGAAATTCCCATAACACGCTAAGCGGTTGGATCAATAGAGAACATCTGCGAAATGACTGTAAAAATTAGTAAAATTTAGAAATGAATTTGGAAAAAGTAACCGGCACGTAACAATAGCTTGAAAAATTAAAAAATGCTAGATAGGATATTTTAACTGAGGAGAGCAGAATATAGGAAAGATTTCTGGAAAAAATCAAATCTATAATTCAGTTTCTCACATACCTTATTACATTTGTAATGGTCTCCGGTTGCGAGACGATTATCGGTGGAACGGAGAAGGGATTGTAATGCCGACTCAGTCGGTATGTCCGGGTTCGGCGAATGAGTAAAATGCGTTGTTTAACAGTAACAGTGTTTATTAGTCAAAGTCTCTTAGATTCTGTTTGGCTTTTACATATGTCCCGTGCGGTGTGTATCGTAGCCGTTCACGTTTTTGGCGGGCTGTTCGGTAAATACAAGTATGTAGCGCGACGCTCGAGCGGTGTCTCTTAGCGAACGCGTCGGTACACGGCGGCGACGATGTTTCGGCGAGCGGTTAGGAAATAGGATGCGGATTTGTTGAACGTTCTACTCCGGATGGCCTTATGGGGCACGTCGGTGGAGAGTCGTATAATATCGTATCAGAGTGCAATAGGGCTCTGGCCTAAGGGGCGCGGAGGCACCTCTCTGACGGAGGTAGGGCGCAACATAAATCTCGGCCTATTTCGGAACAGGCTGGTTATGGTACAGTAGTGACGATGGTCGACCACTGACACACCTCGCAGGAACTAAAAATGGGCTTCTTGTCGTACCGCGAGTAGCATAAAGCTGCTAGCACAAGAGCTCCTGATTCCGCTCGCCTTGGCCATAATATATAGCGGTCGTACATCTTCGCAAGCGAGCCAGAACGCGGGCCCCGTGGCCACCTAGTGGCCGTGGCGTGTACTGAGCCTTGCGCTTTGTTATGGTTCAGCTCGCTCGCGCGGACCGCGCGACGTGACTTCGTCACACATTTGGTAATTTTGTTATTTACTTTTAATCTACAGGTGTTGCGTGGCCGGCTGGTTCTCCTGGATCCCTCGTAGGGAATTCGGCGAGGTGTCGATGCCCGTGGAGTGCTAAGGCACTCTGCTCCTAGGACGAGGATTGTTCGAGAAATAAATGTAATTAGAACGGATAATAAATAAAAGGATAATACAATAAAAGAACAAAAGGAACTCAAAACTTGTAACTTTAATGAATGAAATAAACGTTTGTAACACAATATCGACTCTAAAGAACTTTTTATGCGACTGCTCGTTACAGCTTTTGGGGCTCGAGTGACGCTTCCGAAAAGCCCTTCGCTTTTCCTCTTGTTAATTTCAAAATGGCTTAGTTACCGAGAGCCAATCGCAAATTTACTAATTAACTATCTAAATTCCTATTCGTCTATTCGATTTCTTTTTGGTTCTCAATTTTTACAGAACAAGCGTTTAACTACACGGCGCTGGAATTACACACCTAGGAGAAGGAAAGAAGGAGAAGTTCATTTATTCAATTACCCGTTTCCAAGTGGCTATCGATTAGTTTATAATCTTGAAGTCCTCTTATTAAAAGGATATTTAACTATTTTCAAACCCCTCGGCCTTGTGCGAACTTCACCTAATCTTCCTTTCCTATTACATTCGTGTGATCCGATTTGAACTTCGCACATCTAAAGCTTAAACTACACGCCGCTAGACGGGAGTCGCAACACTTCCCTCCTTATACAAAAGATGTTTTCCAGTGGAAACAGCTTTTTCAATAATACATTTATCAAATTTAACTTTAATTCTTAATTGAAACTATAAATAAACTTCTTACAGTGAAGATTCCTGAGCCTCCCCTCCTCGCCTCCCCCACGGTAGCCGAGCTACTCGGTCCACCCGGGTTCCCGCGAAGAATGCGATTCGAAAGACGCTACAGAATGTTCACTGTGTTACTATTTGTTACAATTTTGTCTACTAGACACGACGTCTCCAGATTGATTCTGGGTAATACATGAAATTTTAATTATAAACTAACGCGGCATCGAATTCACAAACAAATGGAATAAAGTTGATCTTAACTTATGCCAAGGTAATGTAGCACATTCCAACAATAAAGGAATATAACAACGGTACCACGATAAAGGTAAGTATTCATAAAGTGTCTAATCTTATGCAGGCTAATTTTAATTAGTTCACATAAACTACTTTGAATTTATTAACTCTTATGCCTATTCCTGCATTCAAATTATCAAATATTCTAACAATTTTGTAAAGTGCTAACCAGCTAGAATCGAGTTAGATGTTATTGGTTCTTTCAATACATATATATCACCATCTACTGAGAATTTATAAGAATTGACCCTTCTGTCGAAATCTAATTTGCTTTTCTGCTTTATTCTTTCCAGATTTGCCACTGCTACAGCCTGGGTTGTGCTTATTTTTGAAAATAAGTCATCCAAATGATTAACAAACATTCATAGAATTGTTTAATGAACTCCGGGGGAATATAGCCTTTTGCACCAGATACAAATTCACGTGGAAGAATATACGAATACTTGATGACTACCGATGGTGAATTCATAAAATTCTTTATGGAGGAATTAGAGCCTATTGTAAGTGCAGCTATAACTTGATTGGTAGGGACCTTAATTGCTTATTCTAACCCATTTAATTCCTGTTTTAGAATACATTCAGTGAAATCCCAACTAACAGGCTCGATATTATTATCATATTCAGAGATACTGACTGCTTTGATGACCAAAGTATTTATAAGGTGTTTGAAGGAAATTACCAAAAATTTAAGATGGTTCTGGCTTACTGATTCTGCTAGACGTGACTCTACAAAAGATGAAGGTAAGAGATGTTATGTTGAGAAAGTCCGTTGTTCCTCTGACATTGTGTTATATTATTTAATCTATCCGAATGAAAAATCATTATAGAATAACAAATCTTTAATGGCTTGAGAGGATTTCATAATCGAGGAGAAGGAGGGAACAAAAATGAATAAAATTATCCTTGTACAGATAGAGGTAATCTCTAGAGTAAATAACATTAATAAGAAAAGACAGATGAATGATTGGCATTAATGAAGTAGTCTTTGTCATTAAAACTACTATTACTTTGTTCAACTAGGTCACTGTTTCCTGAGGTCATTTCAACGGAGGATCGTGTCTCATCATCAACGAACTTGGTCTCAAATAAAAGCCGGCATCTTTCAGCCTCTAAATTTGGCGTCTCAGCCCCTAACCAGACACAAGCCGCGGGTGCCAGGCCGTGGACCTGGGCGGGGTGCTTAAAGCCTATCCGATGTCCCAGGTCAGACGTATCCTGCTCACCCTGAGGTACGTGGGCTGCCCCTAGCGGGTTCTGTGGCGGGGTGCCTTTAAAATCAGCCTATCCGATGTCCAACAGACAGCCGGGTCGAAGCTCATCCACACGACCTCTCAAGAACGATCCTCCAACCACTACATTTTTAGTTGGGACTCCGCCTCTTTTAGATATTTCTGTCGTAAGAGAAGGTGACATCTCTTCGTCTGCAGTAAAGTAAGCGTCGCTGTCAATTGAACTATCGTCTGAATGTTCAGTTTCAATAGAGACCTCAGGTGGACCATCAAAAATTGTTGCATGGGTGAGAAAAATAGTAGCTATTAACTTCTCATTACTTTCCCATAATCTGTCATAGTCTATACCCTTTTCCTTTTCAGAATCTGCAAGTGATGCGTCGTTGGCGCCTACGACTACCCTTTGCAGACGCTTAGAGGGAGGGGTGTCAGTATAGTCTGTCTTAGTACAGTTAGATGTGTGATTTATGGATTTCAAAAGATTTTGAAGATGGAGGGGCCTTGAATAATCAACCAATTCTAAGTTTAACTATCTTTCTGGCAACAGTTTCGAGATCGAGTAAATTGTTAGCGTCCTTTAATCTATTCAGATAGAATCGCGCGGTTTCGTTCTATAAGCCCTTAATCAAGGAAATTATTGCCGTATTTTTTTTTTACAAATCATTAACACCCACTACTTGTCCAGGGTTATAAGTGTCCCTGGCAGTTTCTAAACCTCCATTTAAGGTTTCGTTAACTCGGGCTCCAAAAACCTCAACCGGTTCGTTTCTGTCTTGACGCAGAGTCATTAATTCGGCATTCAAACTACGTACATTAAATGATTGCGCGATTTTTTTTTTTTTTTTTTTTTTTTTTTTTTTTTTTTTTTTTTTTAGAAGACTAATCAATTTCTTCTAATGTTTCAGGTTCTCGACGATTTAACAAGAGTAAATGGGCGTATCCCTCGATCCTACCCCGAATGAGGAAATGAAGACTCTTCCGATCGTCAGGCCTTATCTTGCACGTTAGTTAAGTTAAGTCGGACTTTAACCAGTCGTAAGATTTAAGAAACAAGATTTACTAATTCCGACGATTTTTATTTAGAAACTACACTCGAACAAAGCGACTCACTATTTAATTCGGACAAATTAAGGACAGGAGGATCCAATCGCGTCGGCGAAAGTTTAGTTCGCGCAACTGTGACTCATCACCGGGAATTTATAAATTAGCAGCAACAACCGTGGCTGGGCAGGGCAAAATACTTCATGTTTGAGATTGTGAGAACGTAATAGGACGCTCTATTTGCATCATTTCAGCAAATACATCCTCGACTTCAAAACCCTAACGTTCATAAGCAACCCTAACGTGGGTGTCGTCTTGCTTTACGTTTCAATAACTTTCTGCTTTTACGCAACATTTTCGTAGTGTAAGTACGGAACTCTATCTTATCTAGTAATAACTAACTCAACGTAACGATAAATTACAACACCCTAATTTAACAATTGAACCGTAAATTGGATAATTTAAATAAACTTCGATCTCTCACGCAATTACAGACGAGTGTTCGATGTCGCCCCGTTGTCCTGGTTCATCTCAGCGAAGGTCCTTTGGTCGAGTGCATGTGGCTTCAGGAAAAACTGGTACGGTCGTCCGAAGTCACTTCCCTCTGGTATTCACCCGTGTTCCGGGGGAAACCGTCCAAAAACCCAGGAAAGAGGGACTGCACGAATTGGCCGATGGCTGCTCTTTGAATCCTGCGTCCACGAGCCGGCGAATTTGAAGAATCCCACCGCTGTCACCAAATTGTTGCGTGGCCGGCTGGTTCTCCTGGATCCCTCGTAGGGAATTCGGCGAGGTGTCGATGCCCGTGGAGTGCTAAGGCACTCTGCTCCTAGGACGAGGATTGTTCGAGAAATAAATGTAATTAGAACGGATAATAAATAAAAGGATAATACAATAAAAGAACAAAAGGAACTCAAAACTTGTAACTTTAATGAATGAAATAAACGTTTGTAACACAATATCGACTCTAAAGAACTTTTTATGCGACTGCTCGTTACAGCTTTTGGGGCTCGAGTGACGCTTCCGAAAAGCCCTTCGCTTTTCCTCTTGTTAATTTCAAAATGGCTTAGTTACCGAGAGCCAATCGCAAATTTACTAATTAACTATCTAAATTCCTATTCGTCTATTCGATTTCTTTTCGGTTCTCAATTTTTACAGAACAAGCGTTTAACTACACGGCGCTGGAATTACACACCTAGGAGAAGGAAAGAAGGAGAAGTTCATTTATTCAATTACCCGTTTCCAAGTGGCTATCGATTAGTTTATAATCTTGAAGTCCTCTTATTAAAAGGATATTTAACTATTTTCAAACCCCTCGGCCTTGTGCGAACTTCACCTAATCTTCCTTTCCTATTACATTCGTGTGATCCGATTTGAACTTCGCACATCTAAAGCTTAAACTACACGCCGCTAGACGGGAGTCGCAACACAGGTACAAAATTTTGAAATAATTTTCATCTGTCACACTTTCACTGCAACTGTCACAAAAAAAGTTTAAAAAATATGTCAAAATATCAAAACTTTCTTTTTCTACTTATTTACTTCACTCTCTCTACTTCCGGTTTCGATCACTAATGGTGTCGACCAATAGAAAACGGCGGCTACATCTGCGTATCACTCTCTAGAGTGATTTGCTGAAACGTTATTGCGACTCCCGTCTAGCGACGTGTAGTTTAAGCTTTCGGAGCGCGAGGTTCAAATCGGATCACACGAATGTAATAGGAAAGGGAGTGTGACGTCCCACTATTTTTCGCGCGGTACCATATCAAGTCTCCCTCATTAATTACAAATCAACTCCACTAATACTCAACAGACCTCAACTCTTACCCCTTTACCACTGACCACTGACCACCTTGGCGATGTACCTTAGCGGTCCCCATCTCAAGACGGTCAATCAGTGAATCCCCTTCACCTATTCGTCATGCGAGGCACAAATTCCTCCATCATATCTAATGTAAACAATGTTGAATATTTGGCGGGTCAGTCCCCGCTTCTTCCGGTGCGTCCGGTACCCGGGGCGGCCGACGCACAGTGGTCCGAATCGACGAAAACGTGAAAAAAAATCCTTACGCTCACATTTCACCATTTATTATTATGAAGATGGTCATTCCAGGGGTTTTTGGGGTCGCAGAATCTGATTCCGAGGTCAAAATTGTTATTAAATTAAAACTGAGCCCTGTAGGAGGGGGGAAATGTTGATAAAAAAATATTATGTTTTTTTTAACAGTCCTGTTTGATTTAATTACGTTATTTGAACATAATTACGACATCAAATTTTGAAAAATTAACATGGATAGTGTTTTTAAGATAGCAAAACGTATTGAGCGCGCGGAAACTAAAAGGTCAATAATTTGTATAAATTCACACTTCAGATATTGAAAATGCTTTCATTTATCCATAATATGAAATTGTGCATTCATTCGATGTTATTAAAACACATAAAAAGTTATAAATAACTGAAATACGAGATGGTGGTTTTTAATCGCATGTAACATTTTTCGGAATCGAGAGGAATCTTTGAAACTTACATTATTTAATAGTCTATAGTTTAAGGAATGTATGTGCAAAAGGAGAAGTTGCACTTTTTTGCTATTCCCGAGTAATCATCAATTATGTAGGCAGAAATCAGGCCGCTCGCGCGGCACAAGTACTAAGTGTTTTCGTCCCGGCGATACTTGTGCCGCACGAACGGCCTGATTTCTGCCAACACATTTGATGATTACTCGGGAATAGCAAAAAAGTGCAACTTCTCCTTTTGCACATATATTCCTTAAACTATAGACTATTAAATAATGTAAGTTTCAAAGATTCCTCTCGATTCCGAAAAATGTTACATGCGATTAAAAACGACCATCTCGTATTTCAGTTATTTATAACTTTTTATGTGTTTTAATAACATCGAATGAATGCACAATTTCATATTATGGATAAATGAAAGCATTTTCAATATCTGAAGTGTGAATTTATACAAATTATTGACCTTTTAGTTTCCGCGCGCTCAATACGTTTTGCTATCTTAAAAACACTATCCATGTTAATTTTTCAAAATTTGATGTCGTAATTATGTTCAAATAACGTAATTAAATCAAACAGGACTGTTAAAAAAAACATAATATTTTTTTATCAACATTTCCCCCCTCCTACAGGGCTCAGTTTTAATTTAATAACAATTTTGACCTCGGAATCAGATTCTGCGACCCCAAAAACCCCTGGAATGACCATCTTCATAATAATAAATGGTGAAATGTGAGCGTAAGGATTTTTTTTCACGTTTTCGTCGATTCGGACCACTGTGCGACGGGAGCGCCACGGGTAGTTGTTGCGTGCTGGAGAGCGACCTGGCCACGCGGAGTTTTGTATAAAAGGAATATATAAATTGTTATACCTCAAGTATACCCGTCTACTACCTTCTGTCGATCCCGATACAATACACAACATAATTGGCGACGAGGATGGGATTCAGGAAAGTAAATCCTAGAAGTTAGTATGCGGCGAGCCGAAGAAATCTAAAGTAACCTAAAAGTTGAGTTACCACGTGCACGCGTTCAGATAAGGTAGCCGCTGGTCGGAAAGAATGGCACTTATCGGGGCCATTGAACCCTTTAAAGTAAAGGACGCTGATATAAACTCATATCTTGAGCGTATGGAACAATTGTTCGTATGTAATGGCACCAAGGACGAGACGAAAGTAGCCTTACTGTTGACCTTGATAGGGGGAGAAGCCTATAATGTGATAAAAGACTTGATTTCTCCCGAGCTACCCAGTTCTAAGTCATACGAGGCCTTAAAGAAAGTCCTTTTGGATCACTTTGCGCCGAGAAAGCTAGTCATAGCTGAGAGATATAAATTCTACCATTGCCAGCAAGAAGCTGACGAGGAGTTATCCGCATATATAGTGAGACTAATGAGTCTAGCGAAGGGCTGTAAGTTCGCACTATTCTTAGACGAAGCCTTACGAGACAAATTTGTATGTGGAGTCTCATCGGATAAGATCAAGCGAAAATTATTGGCCGAAGAAAATTTAACATTTCAGAGGGCCTGTCAACTAGCTCATTGTGTAGAATTAGCGGAAGGACAAGCACGGGCTATAGGACCAGAAACGGTAAACAAAATAAGTAGTCAGGGGACACGCAAGCCAGGAGAAAAACAACACTGGCGCACCAAATCAAACCAGAGAAGCGTGTCAAGATTCAACCAAGGACCGGATAAACCGGGCAGTAGTTCTGCAGAAAAAAACTATCAGCCAAAATGTCGGAGATGTCTGCGGTCGCATGTAAATAAGGGACCCTGTCCGGCGGTGAGCTGGATGTGCTTTGCATGCAATAAGGTGGGTCATATTGCAAAGTCGGATCTATGCAAGGCAAATACCAAAGTCCACTATGTGGAAGAAACCGAAGAAGACGAAGGGCACCTCGGAGAGCTGGATTCAGATGAAGATGACGAGGTAATGTGGAAGAAAAATGGCACCATACAACTAAATAAAGTAGGCAGTAACAAAATAGAACCGGTATTAGTTAAAGTAATGGTCGAAGATAACTGACTGAAGAGACTGTACAGTTATTCCATTTGATTCGTTTAGGAAATTATTCCCAAAAATTCCAGTTACACGAGATAACGTTAAAGTATCAACCCTATTTAATCGCATAGATAAGCCGGTATTTACGGCGGTAGTGAATGTCAAATATGAGAAGAGCGTACACAAACTAGAAGTAAGGCTAATTGATTTTCAAACAAAGATTTGTCTTCTAGGTAGAGCGTGGTTAAATATACTACTACCAGAGTGGCAAAAACAATTTAATAGCATGAGTAAGGAGGTGAGAGTGAATATGAATAAGCTAGAGTGCACCAAGGATGAGCTGGTGGGGTTAAAGAAAAAATATACCGGAGTGTTTAACAAAAATGACTGTATAAAGGATTTTATGGTGAACATCAAAATTAGAGGTAACGCGGTACCAAAATTTTGTAAGCCATACAGGATACCGTTTGCAGCAAAAGATAAAGTTAAGAAGGAAATTACTAAATTAGTTGAACAAGTTATCCTGGAGCCAGTCGAAACAGCAGAGTGGGCAAGTCCAATAGTGGTGGTCCCAAAATCAGAGGAGGAGATCCGCATTTGTGGAGACTTCAAAAATACGATAAACCCAGTAATAGAAAATCAATATTATCCCCTACCGACTACAGAGGAGATTTTCGCGTCTTTAGCAGGGGGCACATTGTTTTCAGTGATTGACTTGAAAAATGCTTATTTTCAACTTCAAGTAACAGACGAAAGCAAAAAATTACTTACTATCAACACGCCCGTTGGGTTATATCGGTACGGACGTTTACCGTTTGGTATAAAATCGGCGCCACATATTTTTCAATCAGTCATAGACCAAATTTTGAGGGACATCCCAGGGGTTCAATGCTACTTAGATGATTATTGTTGGAGGATCGCTGATCGACCACCGATTCATCGAACGCTGTGAGGGATCCCTTCGGCGGTCATCGAGGGATCTCGGTGTCACGTGATCGATGCCCCACGCGGGCACGGAGGGCGCGCGCGTCCTCGTGCGGCACTGTGCACGCACCACGCACTTCGAAAACGGCCATATTGCGGAACGGACGTATTAACGCGAATATTGTGTACGAATTGTCTACCGTCGATCACGTTGCCTTATTATTATAACCTCTGTTAATAGGTTATGGGCCCAGTCTTGTCGCGATAGGGATAATTCGAGACGATAAAAAGTCAAAAGTTCAACAAATATCAATCGTGTATGTGACAATATGGCGTCGTTGAACACGTCACGCGTCGAGCTTCTAACCCGTGACAATTATGACACGTGGAGAATACAGATGGAAGCGATTCTCGTGAAAAACGACGCGTGGGAGTACGTGAGTGGCGCGAAATTGAAACCCGAGGTCGTGGAAGACGACGCTCAGTCCAGGCTCGCGGCTGAAACATGGGACACGGCGGATAGGAAGGCGAAAGCGGACATCATACTCTGCATGAAATCAACGGAACTGAAACTGGTGAGGGGTAGCAATACAGCGCGCGATGTATGGACACGACTGGAATCCATATATCAGTCGCGTGGTCCAGCGAGAAAAGCCACGGTGCTGAAACGATTCACGCAGCACAAGATGGCGGACGGCGACGACGTGCGCGACCACGTGCGACAGTTCTTCGACACCGTCGACAAACTCGCGGAAATGGACATCGAGATGCACCCCGACCTATTAGCGACTCTCTTGCTGTACAGTCTCCCTAGTCGTTTCGAGAACTTTCGGTGTGCGATCGAGTCTCGCGACGAACTACCCTCGCCGGAAACGTTGCGCGTTAAAATTATAGAGGAAAGTGACGCGCGAACAGTCGAAACGCCGAGTACGACAACGAGTGCTATGCTCGCGAAAAGGCAATCGGACAAACGGCCGCATCCGCGAAAGAAGGAAACTGGTGGCGTGCCGAAGGCTGACGGGAAGTTCGGGGGTGCATGTTATCGCTGCAAAAAGATCGGTCACAAGGCGTCTGAGTGCAAGAGCCAGTCGTCGGGGCAAAAGGATAGTGCGGGTAGAGTCGAGGACATGTCTTTGTACGCGCCGCTCGCTGTAACGGGTGAGCAGGGCAGTTTTCGCGCGGAAAAAAACTGACTCCGGTACGGGTTGGTGCTTAGACAGTGGCTGCACGAGCCACTTGTGCAAAGAATCGAGCAAATATTCTGATCTTGTGGGAGCTACGTCGGAAAAATTAAATTTCGCGAATAACACGTCAACCGAGATAAAAGCGCGCGGATGCATCTCGATCGACGCGGATATCGGGGGAAGTGCGAAGAGCGTGAGCATCGATGGCGCGCTCTATGTTCCGGACCAGCGGTCGAACCTGTTGTTTGTTGGACGAATCGCCGACAAGGGATACCGCGTTACGTTCGACGATAAATCCGCGAAGGCGATCGACAGCAGAGGGGCTACCGTGTTGCTCGCCGATCGCAGGGACGGGCTGTATTTTTTACGCGAGCGAAAGCATACACGCAGCTCGATCCAGGAAGCGAACGCTGCGGGCGAGGAATCAACGCCTGACTCAACGAGCATGTGGCATCGCAGGATGGGTCACCTCAACTACCGCGATCTCCTAGAAGGAGAACGAAGCGGAGCTGTGAGTGGGATGAAGCTCGGAAAAACCCGCGACTTCAACTGAGAAACTTGTCTTCGTGGGAAGATGACACGAATGCCCTTCCCCAAAGAAAGCGAGCGTGACTCCGAAGTGCTGGAGATTGTTCATTCGGACGTGTGTGGCCCCATGCGGACAGAGTCAAACGGTAAGAGCAGATATTTCGTCACATTTATAGATGACAGCTCAAAATGGTGCGAAGTAAAAATGATCCGCGAGAAGGGGCAGGTTTTTGAAGCGTTCAAGGAATTCAAGGCGCACGCGGAGAATTGCACCGGGAAAAAAATAAAGTTTCTGCAGTCCGACAACGGACGTGAGTACATAAACACAAAATTTGACGAATTTCTCAGGGAAAATGGTATGTCTCACAGACTAACGGTCACTCACACGCCAGAACAAAACGGCGTCGCCGAGCGGAGGAACCGCACGCTAGTGGAAATGTCTAGGTGCCTAATTATACAATCCGGATTGCCTATGTCGTTCTGGGCGGAAGCGGTTAATACCGCGAACTACATCCGAAACAGATGTCCTTCGAAAAGCCTGGGCGGGAGGACAGCTTACGAAAAGTGGACCGGAAAAGTGCCCAACGTGAATTATTTCAGAGAATTCGGCTGCGAAGCGTACTCGCTAAATCGAGAACCGAGTAAGGGAAAATTCGAATGTCGATCTAAGAAAGGCATACTTGTAGGATACAGCGAACAGTCCAAGGCCTACAGGATCTGGCTTCCCGAAGAAAGGAGGATTGACATCGCGAGGGACGTGAGATTCGTCGAGGGCACTACGGAGCGGCCGAGCGGCGATCCCGTCTTGGAGTTAGTCGACGAAGAAGCCCCTGCGCGCGACTCCCTGGATTTTCCCCTTCTGACACGCGGGAATTCGAACACTAATCTCCAGCCGGACTCAGGTGGGAGGGGGAATGACCCAGAAGTGAGTTCTGAAGGTGGTGTCGCGTCCGATCGGACTCCCGAGGACCGGGGTTCCCCCGGATTCGCAGGTCAGCCGCAAAGGAGAGGCAGAGGAAGGCCAACAAAGGTTAGGACCGGGCGCAGGGGGAGACCTAGAAAGCTCTACCAGGTCGCTCGGGACGGGGGCGACGAGGAGGCCCCTCGAGATGGGAGCGTCGGCGCGGTCCCTCGGGAAGGGAGCGGTGACGCGATCCCTCGGGACGGGGACAGCGACGCGGTCGCCTGCGAGGACAATCAGGCGGCGCACTTGGCCTGCCTTGCCGAGATTTCCGCGAAGGATGCAATGCAGGGAGCGGACTCGAGCGCATGGATCCGCGCCATGGTTTCCGAGATGACATCCATAATAAAAAACCACACCTGGAAGATAGTCAAGCGCCCGAAGGATCGCGCGGTCATCGGGAGCCGTATCGTGTTGCGGAACAAGTACAACCAAGACGGTACAGTACAGAGAAGGAAGGCGCGCATTGTCGCGCAGGGCTTCTCACAGCGCCCCGGGATGGACTTCGACGAGACATTCGCCCCCGTTGCCCGGATTGGAACTATTCGGACGATGATAGCTCTTGCCGCTCAGCACGGCATGATCGTGCACCAGCTCGATGTTACCACGGCATATCTCAACGGTACGTTGCAGGAAGAAGTCTTTATGGAGGTGCCGGGGTATGCCGAAGAGATATTGGAGGAGATCGTACGCACCGCAGCGAAGAGCGACGGGATCGGAGAGATGGCGTCGCAAATGCTGCGTGAGATGCGGCATGGGGATCGGGTCTGTCTCCTGTAAAAGGCGCTCTATGGATTGCGTCAGGCGGGACATCGTTGGCACTTAAGGCTGTGCGAGGAACTGATAAAGTTCGGACTTCGACCATCCTCGTCGGATCCCTGTATGTTCTACTCGGGGCACGGTCCGGATATCATGATGGTCGCCGTTTACGTCGACGACATCCTGGTCGTCTCGAGGAATCCCGCCGACGTCAACGAGTTCAGGTCGTACCTGACAACGAAGTTCGAGATCAGGGACCTTGGTGAAGCGAAGTGTTGTCTGGGAATCGAGATCTCCCGAAGAAAGGACAACATAATCCTGAACCAGACCGGCTACATAAGGGACATCTTGAATCGATTCGGCATGAGTGAAGCAAAAAGCGTCCAGACACCGATCGAGTTGGGGACAAAACTGAACAGGGGAGAGACTAATCTGGAGAGCTCCGGATCCAACGGAGAAAAGAAAGCGCCTTATAAAGAATTAGTTGGTGCGCTGATGTATCTTGCGGTCTGTACCAGGCCCGACATTGCGCACGTTGTGAGTTACCTGAGTCAATTTAACTCATGTCATGACTCTACACACTGGGCTGCCGCGAAACGTGTACTGCGTTACTTAAAAGGTACATCCGAGCTAGGACTGGTTTTCAGATGCTGCCAGGAGCCATTGAAGGGTTTCGTCGACGCGGACTGGGCCAACTGTCCTGACGATAGAAGGTCGTACACAGGGTACGCTTTCCTCCTCAGTGGGTGTCCTATCTCCTGGGAATCGAGGAAGCAGGCGACCGTGGCATTGTCGACAACCGAGGCCGAATACATGGCGCGGCGGAGGCGGCCAGGGAGACTGTGTATCTGAAGCGGTTCCTCACGGAGCTGGGTTTTGCTGTGCTAGCCGATGTGGAGGTTCTTGGGGACAACATCGGGGCGCAGAGACTGGCGGAGAATCCGGTTTTCCACCACCGGACAAAGCACATCGACATCCGGCATCATTTTGTTCGGGAGGCCCTGCGAGATGGATGCCTGCGAGTGGGATACACTCCCACGGAGGACATGCCGGCCGACGTCTTGACGAAGGGACTCTCCGGGCCGAAGCATCGCCGGTGTCTGGAGCTCCTGGGAGTCGGCAGCGCTTAGACGTCAGCGTTCTTGCATCGAGGGGGAGTGTTGGAGGATCGCTAATCGACCACCGATTCATCGAACGCTGTGAGGGATCCCTTCGGCGGTCATCGAGGGATCTCGGTGTCACGTGATCGATGCCCCACGCGGGCACGGAGGGCGCGCGCGTCCTCGTGCGGCACTGTGCACGCACCACGCACTTCGAAAACGGCCATATTGCGGAACGGACGTATTAACGCGAATATTGTGTACGAATTGTCTACCGTCGATCACGTTGCCTTATTATTATAACCTCTGTTAATAATTGTCTTATAACGGCAAAAAATCATAAAGAAATGTTAAAGAAATTGGAAGCAGTTTTAGAAAGATTTAAAAAATATAACGTTAGAATCAATTTGGAAAAAAGTAAATTCTTTGTAGAACGTGTTGAATTTCTAGGGCATGTGCTTTCCGCTAAGGGAATTGAGCCATCAGAAAATAAAATAAAAGCCATTTTAAAGGCACCCACCCCGGAAAATAAGCAGCAATTGCAATCATACTTAGGGTTACTGCACTATTATGCTAAATTCATACCTATGGTAACAGAAAAAGTGGGGTTATTGTATGGGCTCTTGAGAAAGGAGGTTCCTTGGCATTGGTCCAAGGAAATAGATGCCTGTTTTGAGAACAGTAAGCGCCTGTTAATCGGCTCCAGGGTGCTAATGGCGTTTAATCCTAAGTTACCGATTACATTAGCGTGCGATGCGTCCCCATATGGAGTAGGCGCAGTGTTAGGGCACATGTTAGCCGATGGGAGCGAAAGACCTGTCATGTACGCGTCCGCATCTCTCTCCAAAACAGAAGGAAATTATAGCCAGATAGAAAAGGAATCGCTAAGCATAATTTATGGGGTAAAGAAATTCCATAATTATTTGTACGGGAGGAAGTTCTATTTGTACAATGACCACAACCCCTTACAGTCGTTACTTTCACCACTAAAGGCCCTACCCCCAGTGGCGGCGGCAAGAGTCCAACGGTGGGCAGTAACATTATCTGGCTATGATTATATTTTCAAATACAAAGAGGGTAAAGGGGTGAGACATGCGGATGCGTTGTCAAGGTTGCCGTTAAGCACCGAAACAAGTGGGGAGTTGGTTAAGTACTTTTCAATTGTCAAAGAGCTACCGTTGTCGTTCAGAGATATACAGTGGGTACAGAAAGTATTCGTACACCCTTTAAAATCGCATAACTTTGTTCGAATTAATCCAAACAACTTGAGTTTTTTTTACAAGCTAGAGGGATTAGTTTGCTAAATGATGTGATTCGTCGTTTTGAAAAAAATGAACATGGTCGGAATAGCAAAAAATGTAGTAAAAGTGGTTTTTGAAACTTTTTTTTGTGAGCCTGTAATGAAAATTCAACAAACCCGTTTGTAGATTTCAGTAAGTTATATACGTGCCTAAAATTTCATCAAAATCGGTTAACGTTGCTCTGAGTTATGAACGCTTAAAGATCGCAGAATAAGGTCGAAAATCGCTGATTTCGGGAATTTCCGCGATTTTCGACCTTATTCTGCGATCTTTAAGCGTTCATAACTCAGAGCAACGTTAACCGATTTTGATGAAATTTTAGGCACGTATATAACTTACTGAAATCTACAAACGGGTTTGTTGAATTTTCATTACAGGCTCACAAAAAAAAGTTTCAAAAACCACTTTTACTACAGTTTTTGCTATTCCGACCATGTTCATTTTTTTCAAAACGACGAATCACATCATTTAGCAAACTAATCCCTCTAGCTTGTAAAAAAAACTCAAGTTGTTTGGATTAATTCGAACAAAATTATGCGATTTTAAAGGGTGTACGAATACTTTCTGTATCCACTGTAGCAACGGAGACGATAAAGGATCCAACGTTAAACGTAGTGAAGGAGTACATTCAAAATGGTTGGCCGAATTACGGTGTGGCGGACGAGGTCTTGCCCTATTTTAAAGTGAAAGAATATCTCAATTTAGATCAGAATTGTATTATGTTCTGTAACCGAATTGTCATTCCAAAAAAATTAAGAACCAGGGTACTGAGCCTAATACATGATCAGCACCCGGGCGTAGTTAAAATGAAAATGTTAGCCAGACAGTATGTGTACTGGAATAACATAAACAAAGATATTGAAAAAATGGTTCAAGAATGTGAATGTTGTCAGCTGAACGGGGGTAACGGGGCGCAGGCGCCGTTGACTTCCTGGACCTGGTGTACCAGGAAATGGCAACGAGTGCATTTAGACATAGCCCAGAAGGCGGATACCAAATTTTTGGTTTTGATTGACTCGCATAGCAAGTGGGTGGATGCATGGATCTTAAAAACTACTAACGCAGCCAACATTATAGCATGTTTAAGGAAATCCTTTGCGGTATTTGGATTACCGGACGAGATTCATACGGATAACGGGTCACCCTTTAATTCCGAGGAATACGCCGACTTTTGTACATTCAACGGAATTTGTTCGGAAAAGAGGCCTATTCGCGACACCTATTGTCGATTAATGCTAATTAGGCAGGTGGCAACGGCCTGCTCACTCATGTGGAGCGCGGATCGCGTCCCCTTCCATCGACTCGCGATCCATGGAAGGGGAAGGCTTGCGCTTCCTAGAAATCGACGCTGATTTCTGGGAATCGGCCGCTCTGTTCCAGTCATCACGCTTGGGTAATATACTTTCGCTTACGCACTTTGCTTACGCTATACTTTCGACATTGCTTCGAATCTTATACTTTCGCTTACGCACTTTGCTTGCGCTATATGTTCGACATTGCTTCGAATCTTATTCTATCACGCTGCGCAACTTTGCTTCGCCAGTTTCTTGCACGTTTTAAAGCTTAATTATATTTAAACATTAACTAAATATTGTAAATTGTGTGTGAAAATCGTTCTTTACTTATTCTGTGTGTTTGACTTCTGTACATATCTTGAATTATATCCGTCGTGTTAAATTAATCGTCTAAAATTATCGTATCGCTCGTTTTAATCGTTTCTAAATAAATCTTGTGCTAAAATACTATTGAAACTGTTTCCTAGTGCTTGTTCCGATTATACTTTGTAACAGAATTAAAGTTTTAAAATCACCACCGTTACACCCTGCGTCAAATGGAATAACTGAACGTTGCATCCTGTCGTTTAAAAATAATTTAATGAAACAAATTTTTGAGGATCAAAATGATCTATTGTCCAGCCAAGAAAAACTGGATAATTTCCTTTTCTTCTATAGAAACATACCCCATAGTATGACTCAAATGTCACCGGCAGAAGTAATGTTAAAACAAAAACCAAAAACTAGATTAATGTTACTCAAACCTAATTTGAACAAATATGTACAAGACAAACAAACACAGTTATTAGAAAGAAAAAACGAGAAAGTACACGAAAATAGGTATTTTAATTTTAAAGAGGAAGATAGAGTATATGTGAAAAATGTAAGAGGAGAAAAGGACAAATGGTCCAAAGGAGTAGTTAAGGCCAGAATAAGTCCCGTTACATACATTGTATTGATAGATGATAAGATTAGATATGTACACGTCGATCACCTCCGCAACGCTAGTAAGACGGAGTCGGAGGAAAAGGATTACGCCATACCGGTGGCGAGTATTGAGAATAGAGGCAAATTAAATCAAGCCCACCCGTTTGATAGTGGAGGGGGGCCCGGTATCGGGGAAGGGGTTCAGTTACCAAAACCCGACCCCCAGACAGACGTGGGGAAGGTCAGCGAGGGGGTACCAGTATCGGGTACCAATACGACTCGAGGGGCCAGTAATGATACGGTTGAACGCGGGGTCGAACTACTGCGGAGGTCATCTAGAGTAAAGACGAGACCAGATAGATACGTAGCTTAAGATACCTAGAATTAGAAAAGTATTATGTGGAACCATTAAAATTAAGAGGAAAGAGATGTTGAATATTTGGCGGGTCAGTCCCCGCTTCTTCCGGTGCGTCCGGTACCCGGGGCGGCCGACGGGAGCGCCACGGGTAGTTGTTGCGTGCTGGAGAGCGACCTGGCCACACGGAGTTTTGTATGAAAGGAATATATAAATTGTTATACCTCAAGTATACCCGTCTACTACCTTCTGTCGATCCCGATACAATACACAACAAACAAGTCCCTCGTCCCAAATACCCTCCTAAATCGAGACTAAGTCTCACAACCTCCCTATGACCAAAGAGGTCATACCCACTACCACCCCCTTCCGATTAAACCACCAAAAATCCATCAAATGGGTTGAGTAATTCCTTTGCAGAAGCCCCTAAACTCTTCGCACTCATAAAACCACGGAAGACTAAATTTCTATTGTCTGCGAATCTAAATATAGACCAACCGTTGGTCCTTACAAAAACCCCGAAAATATTATATAAACGGGTCAAAGTCCATATTGCGCACCCCCCTTCATACCGAAAATTATTATATAAACGGGTCAAAGTCCATACCGCGGGTACCCCCGCAACCCCTTGTAAAATCATATAAATACAAGGGCCCCGAGACAGAGGTCCTCTTTCAACGAAATACAACGAACATAAGGACACTCTATTTCGACGGAAGTTGTTATCAAATTCAAACCAGCGAAAAGATTATTTAAACCACTACCATCAATCATTGTAAGAGATTGTAATTATCCCCTGATAACCATCTGACGCCAATCTGACATCAGATTGGTAGCAGAGTCTGGCACGAGAGCCCAGAATCTGACGTCAGAACCGTAGTCGTCTGTGTCCGCATTTGGCTGCGTTCGGAGGTGCAGATTCTGATGTCAGATCCTGATGTCAGATCGGCAGCAGATTGACAGCAGATCCTGATGTCAGATCGGCAGCAGATTGACAACAGATCCTGATGTCAGATCGGCAGCAGATTGACAGCAGATCCTGATGTCAGATCGGCAGCAGATTGACAGCAGATCCTGATGTCAGATCGGCAGCAGATGGACAGCAGATTCTGCCGTCTGCTTGGCACAGCCAACAGCGCCATCTGAGGGTCAGAATTAGCAAACTAACGTGTGGTAAGAAAAAATAAGTACCAACAAATACAAACGTTGTATTCCCAAGCGGTCACACCCATCCAAGTACTAACCGCGCCCAATGCCGCTTTAACTTCAGTGATCGGACGAGAACTTGTGTTCTTTCTGACACGAAATGATCGTTGGTAAAAGTTTGGCTGTTATTAATACTTATTGTTAAAAAATCTTCATACTATTATATTCTAAGAACTCATTATATAGCGTTTAAGTCGAAAAGAGACGTTGTTCTGTGGCATAAGTACCTGTTTAAACTACAATTTTACATTTTCTGTGTACTTTACTGACGTGGTAGTAGAAGTGGACACAGTTTCAATGTATTCTACAGGAATTAAAGGTTAAATTGTGAAAATAAGTTAATTTATTATATAATTGTGAAAATAAGTTAATTTATATAATAAATTCATAACATTAACCTTTAATTCCTGTAGAATACATTTAAACTCTGTCCAATTCTACTACCATGTCAGTAAAGTACACAGAAAATGTATAAAAATTAAATACAACAGGTAAAAAGAATTGCGTTAGGTAAGTTATTTAATATTGATATCATTTGTAATTTAAACAGGTACTTATACCACAGAAGAACGACTCTTTTCGACTGCTGCCGATCTCACATCAGGATCTGCTGTCAATCTGCTGCCGATCTAACATCAGGATCTGGCATCAGAATCTGCACCTCAGAACGCAGCTAAATGCGGACACAGACGACTACGGTTCTGACGTCAGATTCTGCTGCCAGATCTGGTTATCAGGGTCTTTAACACTATTGTACATCACCATCATCATATATTGTGTATTGCTATTCTTATTGGTTTTCATATTATTTTGTCTTGCTATTCTTATTGCTTTTCGTAATATTTTGTCTTATCTACGCTGATTGCGTTCATATTATTTTGTATTGCTACGCCTACTGCATTCACATATTATTTGTATTGCTATTCTAATTGCTTTTCGTAATATTTTGTCTTATCTACGCTTATTGCGTTCACATATTATATTGTCTCGTTACGCTTAAGTGCTTTTCATATTATATTGTGTTCTTAACGCTCATTGCGATCATATTCTATTTCTTATCGACGCTTATTGCTTACATCATTCTAACTTATTAACATATATGGTATTTCATGTCCATACTTATATGCTATAATTTATATTGCCTACATAAATGTTACACTCATCGCTAACGCGTTTTTATAAACCCTAACAACTAGGGCTCTCACTATCCGGATATCCGGATCTGAGTATCCGGATTTCGATTCAGATTTGTAGTCATAACGAGGAATCCGGATACTCCAGATAATCCGGATACCTAGTACCTACCTAGTAGGTAGTAGGGCTCTTACTATTCGGATATCCGAGTATCCAGATTGCTCGTTATAACTCGAAATCCGAATCGAAATCCGGATACTCAGATCCAGATATCCGGATAGTGAGAGCCCTACTAACAACCAGCACAATAGCAGTGCATGGCATATTACCAAAAAGCTACAAAGTGAATAAACAGTTTTACTTTAAATCACGCTTAGATTTATTGTGTCAATCCTTCGGGTACGAAGATCCATAAATCCAAACGAGCTGCCGCAACAGCTGATCACGGGCAACGACCACGGAAAGTATCACGGTTTTTGCAAACTTACTTTTGTATAGCTGTCGCTCAACCGTATGACTAGCCGAATTTCGCAGAGTTATTACGTGCGTCTTTTACCATAATGCAACGGTAAAGCCAATGTAACCACGCTCGGCGGGAGTTACTCGTCGGACGGCTGTTCGAGGTAGTCGATCGAATGAAACAAGGTGGACGGAGCAGACGGTTCTTTATTCGGACTAGAATATACAAGATTACCCGGCCAGGTCGATGCTGGCTAACAATGTGTGTTCGGCGGCTTATTCTATCACGAGTCGCGGGGTGAATCGCGGCGCAGGCGCGGTTCGCGGCGGCGATGAGTCGGTGGAGGCGCGTGGCGCGAACGCGAGTCGTCGTATCGGCGGTGAATCGGCGGAGGCGCGTGGCGCGGTTCGTATCAGCGGACCCGGCGCGAACGCGGTTCGTTGCGGCGGCGGACGAGGGAGGGGGAATTAGTCGTTCTGGTGCCTTGGCTGTTATCTCCACCAATGGCCCACGCTTGGAAGTCTTGAGTCCGGTCGCCCAGTGGGTATAACCCGCGGGAGATACGGAGACTGTAGGATGTCCTCCGGGACAGACTAAGCCTGACCCTAAGATAGACGGCGGATATCGACCTGCGTCTAGAGGTTGGCGTACTCGCGTTCCTCTAGGAGCCGTGGAGGTAGGGGGATTCCAAAAACTTACGCAGCGAGACAGCTTGTGCTTTACAAGAGGTTCGCTGGGAGCTCTAACCGTTCGCCTGTATCGCTCGTGGCAGAGTCTGCCTGACGAGCCCGTCGCTCTGGCTTATACCGAGCGCCGTGCTAACTTTACCAGCGAGAGCGCCGTTCGGTGCGTGGCCATCTCGCGGCCACGCTCGGTAGCGACGGGCCGCGCCAGGCGCACGGAGTGGGGAAGGTTCGCGTCCCACCGTATCTAACCCCGGGTCTCCACCAAAGCGAGCACGAGCAAAAACATTTGCTCGCGAGCATGCTAGCTAACACGGCGTTCGGCTCGGTGTGGACGCCAAATAACAGTGTTCGCAAGCAAATGACCCTCGTAATAGGCAATAAATTTTCCGGATGGTCACGGTAGACGTCGAGAGAGGGTGTTCGCGAACAAAGTTCGGTGATCTACCAGGCACGAACATTTTTGACGAACATCGGCTGTTTTCTCGTTCTTGTCCCTTTTCAAACCCATGAAACTTGGGCCTTGCAATCCCTTTCCATTGTGTGACTGCTCGTAAACAGGCGACCCTCCGCAACCCTCCGCCGGCAGGTACTCCACAGAAATAGCATGCGTGACAGGCACGAATAAAATTTTTATATTTTTTGTTTTAACATAATGAGAATATTTCCAACGTATGGATGAGATATTTCTAATAAAAATGAAACCAAACACGACGAAATTCGGACAAATTAGAGTTGTAGCATCAACAGTTTTTTATGCTAGTCAATAACAGATTATCTTGAAAAAGAGGGTGAAATTTTTGTTAGGTGGTGATTCGTGTTTAAAGCTGTGTGGTATTACTAGGAAATAAGAAGAAGGTATGAACGAACTATGTGCGCATTTATAACTATATAGTGTATAGACATACATATATTTACATACCTGTGCAATGTGCAAACATTAAAATATACAAACATAGGTACCTATACAATATATATACAAAGATTAAACTATACAATATATATACAAACATTAAACTATACAAACATGGGTATCTATATAATATATACAAACATTAACGAATAGAAATATATAATATAACACACACACGCGTACATATACATATTTACATGGTCCCAATCTCGGAGTTGCACACCCATTTCAAGTGTATCGCCGTTGCGAGGGTATTTGCCCATGTTGGGTTAAAAAAAATTTGGCAAATTCTGCCCGACTGTCGGTTGCTGAACGGGAAGAACGCCCCCGTGGCGCATTTCGTACCGGCATGTATGAGCCATCGCCCGATCCTGCACCTGACCTCCTCCATTCGCCCGGTATGAGATCTCCCGTGTCCGGGTCAAAACGGTCCAAAGTACCGGGCGGGGAATACATGGATTGCGTGGTCTCGTTGCGCCTACGGAAATTGTGCAGGTGCAGGCAGGCTAAAATCACGACGGTGGCCTTCTCCGGTTGTAACATGATCGGGCGCCTTAAGATTCTAAAAATAGAGGCCAATATGCCAAATGCATTTTCGACAACAATGCGGGCTCTGCAAAGTCTATAATTGAAGACCCTTTCGGGTGAGCCACGCATTTGATGGCCGCTGAAAGGCTTCAAGATGTGCCGTTGAAGCGGAAACGCGTCGTCCGCGACAAATACGTATGGAACTTCAGCTGTTCCTGCCGGTAAACGGCTTGTCGGTGGCAGGTTAAGCCCGTTCCCCAATAACTTGTCATAGACGGAAGTGTTTTTAAAAACCCCTCCATCGGATATACGTCCCTGGCAGCCCACATTTACGAACGTAAAATTTGCCGATGCATCGACAATGGCCATAAGGACGATGCTGAATGATCCCTTGTAATTGTAATATTCGCTCCCGCTGTTGAATGGGGCTTGTATCACAATGTGTTTTCCATCAATGGCGCCGACGCAATGTGGAAAATTCGTTTTCTCATTGAAAATATTTGCCACATCCAGCCACTCTGCTGGCATTGATGGAAACTGGAAAAAATGGTTCAACTTAGTTTAGTTTAGACCGGTTTGCAATGGTGATTATTTTAGTAATGAAGGTGAGACATATGGGGTAAGTCCGGGAGAGTCAGGCCAGTGCTGATATTTTCAAACTGACGCAAGATAGGGCACTGTGAGTCATTGACACAAAATAAATGAAGACGCTTGTTGTTTATCTCACATTGACCATTGTCACAAATCCATATTTGAATTATAAGATGCAGTTAAGACTTTACGCGAGGCTGAAAGTTTTTCGACCAACTTACAGTGGGGGCGATATTTAAAAAACAGGTTAGTTTATTTACGCTCTTCCGATATTGGGGATATAATATGCATATAACTACAGTGTAACACCAACAATACGTATGTATTCGTTTTTTTTTTCTTTTTTGATAAGGTGGTCGATCACTACCTTGATTAGTCGTAGTGGGTGGACGGTCCACAGTGGGGCACGTTATATAGGATTTGCGGAAGAAATCTCATAACTTCGGTGTTTTTCAATAGTTTTGAGTAGTTAAAAAAAAACAAAAAAAACTATAACTTTCATACAAACTAAAACTATCAAAATCTAATATAAAATTGAAACTAGTGATGGATATACAAAAATATAACTTTCATTTTAAGACTTTTTTCCTCTCCAGTTGCAATGTGCCAATGTTTTGATTGAAAATGAAAATAAACAATTTGTAATTATCGCACACTATAATAATTTATATATAGGGGAGATCGGGGCTAGTTGACTAATTTTTTACATTCCTAATTTTTATAAATATACCATTGTTATTTTTTTGACTGGCTGCATACCAAAAGTTTACAAATTTCATTAGGTATACAGGCTTAATTTTTAAAATCGTTTTAATTGAGTCTACGTTGTTGTTTTTATGGTATTTAGAGTAGTGAGACGAATGAGTCAACAAACCCCGGCTGCGGGGTTATTTGGAAGGCCTGAGAGTTTGAAGGGAGGATAGGGTGTAAAACTGGTAGGGGTGAGTTTGGAAGAATTTTATGGTGGGGGAAGTGGATTTGAGCAGCTAAACTCTTTGCCGCGACTGCATCTTGAGGATAAAAATGCAATTACTAGTGGTATTCCTATGCTTAGTCAAGTAACCCCGTCCGAAACGCCGAAAACGTGGAAAAAAATCGTTACGCTCAGATTTCACCCTTTATCATCATGAAGATGGTCATTCCAGGGGTTTTTGGGGTCGCAGAATCCGATTCCGAGGTCAAAATTATTATTAAATTAAAACTAAGCCCTGGAGTGGGGGGGGGGGAAATGTTGATAAAATAATGTTATATTTTTTTTTAACAGCACAGTCTGATTTGGTTACGTTACTTGAAGTTAATTACGGCATCAAATTTTGAAAAATTAATAGGAATAGCGTTATTAACTTAGCAAAAGCTATTGAGCGCGCGGAAACTAGAAGGTCAACAACTTGTATAAATTCACACTTCAGATATTGAAAATGCTTTTATTTATTCATAAGATGAAATTGTGCATTCATTCGATGTTATTAAAATGTATAAAAAGTTATAAACAACTGAAATACACGATGGTCGTTTTTAATCGCGTGTAACATTTTTCGGAATCGAGAGGCATCGTTGAAACTCACATTATTTAATAGTCCAATGTTTAACGAACGTATATGCAAAAGGAGAAGTTGTGGATTTTTGCGATCTTCGAGTAATAACCAATTATGTTGGCAGAAATCAGGCCGCTTGCGCGGCACAAGTATCGCCAGGACGAAGACACTTACTTGTGCCGCGCAAGCGGCCTGATTTCTGCCAACATAATTGGTTATTACTCGAAGATCGCAAAAATCCACAACTTCTCCTTTTGCATATACGTTCGTTAAACATTGGACTATTAAATAATGTGAGTTTCAACGATGCCTCTCGATTCCGAAAAATGTTACACGCGATTAAAAACGACCATCGTGTATTTCAGTTGTTTATAACTTTTTATACATTTTAATAACATCGAATGAATGCACAATTTCATCTTATGAATAAATAAAAGCATTTTCAATATCTGAAGTGTGAATTTATACAAGTTGTTGACCTTCTAGTTTCCGCGCGCTCAATAGCTTTTGCTAAGTTAATAACGCTATTCCTATTAATTTTTCAAAATTTGATGCCGTAATTAACTTCGAGTAACGTAACCAAATCAGACTGTGCTGTTAAAAAAAATATAACATTATTTTATCAACATTTCCCCCCCCCCCCCCCACTCCAGGGCTTAGTTTTAATTTAATAATAATTTTGACCTCGGAATCGGATTCTGCGACCCCAAAAACCCCTGGAATGACCATCTTCATGATGATAAAGGGTGAAATCTGAGCGTAACGATTTTTTTCCACGTTTTCGGCGTCTCGTCCCACGGTGCGTACGTACGAAATCTTCACGCACCGGATAAAATAAAATACCACAAATTATAGTCAAGGTATCACGTTTTGACAAAATATTCATGAAAAAACATCAAGCAGTACTTAGTGGACAAAAATTCATAAATAGTCGAAATAAAAATATTTACTTCCCGCCGAACTTTTTAGATTTTTCATTCTCACTGACAGAATACGCAAGTTTTTGTCACGGCGACACATTAAATGGCAAGCTGGTCAGTCATATGCTTCAATATCGCGAATCGCCGAATAATTTATTCCATAATACAACAATTACATGGAATTAGTCAACTAATCTCGTTAGCCAACTAGCCCCGGTCTCCCCTACCCTAAATTGCTTGGGCTTTGCTTTGATCTGCATAAAACGACAAAAATGTGAAAAACAACGATGCTACAATTTCTTTTCCAAAAAGTGGTCGAACTCTCCCGGACTTAGGATATAAAATAAAGTGGGTACTATCAATTAAAATATAGTTACCTTTATCCTGTCCTTTAAAGCGTCAATTAATGCTTCGCACACCTCTGGAACTATTTTGGATATGGTTTGTTTCGCCACGCGAAACGTATACATCAGGCTCTGATACGAATCCCCTGTAGCGAGGAATCTGAGGGTGATGAGCAGCCTGTCGGTCACCGAAATGCATTTTCGGTAATTGGTGTCTTGCCGAGCAATTCGATCACCAATCAATGTGACCAAATGTTCGAAATCATTTCGGGACACGCGTGTGAAGTTCTGAAATCCACTGGGGTCGTTTATGTGCAAGTCCTGGAGAAGGGAAGATCCCGTCCGTTCTTTGAATAGGGCCCTCGTCCAGCATTTCCTTCTTTTTCTTTGCTGTGCTGCTGAGTTTAAAATAATTGCAGCACAGCACACACTGATTTCATCGTCACTGCTGGACATATTTTAGCACTTCACTGCGAGCTGAATATGTTTTTGGAAATGCTACAGAGTAGCGTGCACCGAATTAATTTCAAAGACACTCTGGTTCTCTGTTGCGGAACGCAAGTCCTTATATATTATTTTCCTAGGAGGCGTATTCGTTTGAGGGTGGAGTTTTGAGGGAGAGTTTTAAATATAATTGGTCGCGACGAAACTCTTCCCCCGTCAATCGTGGGTGCCGTGGTGGGGACAGGTATGCGTCCAAAAATTAACCGGGACTTTCTGTATTGCCCGGGCGTGAGTCACCAATGTAATCATCTACCCTAATGGAATCGTTAGCGGGTCACGGTTTATTGCAGGTTTATGACTGTGGACACTTTCCTACGCTCTATAGAGCTGACATTCAGTAGGCAATAAAACCGTGCTCCGCTACACACTACTTCCGAAATTCACTGACTTCACTGATTCTACCTGAGGTATCTAGAATATTGACAAGGACCCCGATCGTGAACGCGCCCCCCCCCCCCCCCCCGATTTGCAGAAACTTAGTATGCCAGGAGAACAGCAAATAATAATAGATACGTATGGTTTTTAGCTGCGGTAACTCAAGTTTAAGGGATGTAACCGCCCTTTGAAAATTCGCACCCTCGAGGCACCCATCTGGAAAACTACTAAAAAAATGTGGCAATCGAAGGAACGCCAGAGAGTTGGGTAATATTATAACTACGACTTATGATTCACATACTGCTTTTATTATCGCGGGCTGTCTGTCTCGTCTGTATGTAACTGCTCGACTCTGCCGTATCGCGACATAATTCAGAATTCAACGATGCGCTTGAAGATACCTATGCGTTTTAGATTGTTGTTCGGGAAATAATACTAAGGGCGGGATCTCCTAGCTGGCGCAATGGGAAAGCATGCGTCTGTTTTCCTACAAGCGTTTGCGATAGCGCCGGCCGTAGGGGTCAGACGCGAGTCTGACTGAGTATCAACCTGAGCTACTCGTGACGCAACACTGTCCGACGCGGGTCTGTTTCCCTATACATATATGGCGAAATTTTCTAGCCGCGCGCTGGGGACTGCGACCGGTCACTCGACGGCTCCGAAGGGAGTCTAGCGACGTGGTTGCACTGCGATCGATTGCCACAGTGGGACAGACACTACCAAAAAATCAGGAAAGAAGTCAGAATTCAAAAGTTAGGGGATTATGTACTTTTTATATGTTTTCTGTGGGCTACTAATATGGGCTCTTAAAAAAGGTAAAAATATCATGACGCCTACTTCTGAGGTGTATGTAAACACGTGTCAAAGTTTGTATGTATTTTGTGTGCAGAATTTCAAATTGAGACTTTCAATTTTACAGTACAGTTTCTGCCTTCAACTACTTTATACTTTTCACTTTATTGTATAAAGAAGGGAAAATGATATGAAAGTTATTGTTGTTGTAATCTAATTATGAAACTAACATTTTGGAAACACCGTTCTGCGAGAGGGGGGGATCATCCCTCTGGGAATTCATCGGCGGAGGAGAAACCTTCTCCCTGTTGACGATGTGGGGGTGGGAAATACCACATTTGGTTCCGAAATACTAAGCAGGCCGATCGGCCAGAGCGTGTCGCCAGGGTCGGGGTTTTATGGGCGTAATGTCCCGCGAGTCGGCGGTAGAGGCTTCGGACGTGCCGGTCCGAATTCCCCGTGTACCACCCCGTGACAGAGCAATCAACGGATTAACCCAGTACGAAGAAAGTCGAAAATCCTGCCATAATATGACCATATAAACCGCGACCCTGCCGAGGCGCTCTGACCGATCAGCCTGAATAATGTTTGGGATTCAGGTGTGGCTTTTTCCTCGACTAACAAAAGGAGAAGATATGCTTATATTAGATTGAAAAAAGGTTTCCCTGACAATGGAATAGGAAACTAAATTACTCTGAAGAAGTAGGTAGCAGTAGAGGAAGGTGGGGCAAGACGGGGCGAGGGGCAAGATACGGGGTACCCCCCGTATCTCGTGATACAATCGCACTAGTAAAAATTGAGCATACGCGTTAAACGTGTCGTTACCGACACCGTCAGTGAGCAGCAAGTCAGTGAAACACGTGGACGTGTGACAAAGATAGATCAGAATTTATA
The DNA here is from genome assembly GCA_929113495.1 of Andrena minutula. NCBI lineage: Eukaryota > Metazoa > Arthropoda > Insecta > Hymenoptera > Andrenidae > Andrena > Andrena minutula. The sequence continues at coordinate 43,757,797 of OV815993.1, read as the reverse complement.
ATTTATTGGGATTTCTTAACATCTTCCTTATTTTTAGCACCCGTGACAATGATATGATAATATACAAGATCTGCAGTACATGTATATGTTTCTGAGGCAGAATTCAGCTGGCTATGAGGCACGTGTGTCATTTTATCCTTTCGCAAATACTGTTTCGGGCAGTGTTCATATGATTGTAGTGAGATGAGAAGGGGCATGATTGGGGTACCTCTTATTTTCATTACCCCATCATGCCCCTCACAAACCTAGAAATAAAAATCAAAGTCTCTCATTGTCCCGGGATGGTTAGAAACTACAAACGAAAGACGGACCGAGGAAAATGATACTTCTTTTCTATTAATTAGTCCAAAAGAACTGATTCCCGTCCCAATCACAAAGCAAAAGACTCGTATGTCGAGAAAACTGGAAACACCGCAATTATAACATTCTCATTTCTCCTGTGCTGATGTAGGAGACGAGGACGATCAAGTCATGCATATGTGCCGCCTCTGTCAACCCAATAAATAATTAATTTATATATATTTACTTTATTTATATTGTTTTTTAATTGCTACCCCATCATGCCCCACCCGTGGGGCAGGACGGGGAGATAGGACTTTTTCTGAATTTTTTTATTTATTCCATTAAAACCTGTAAAGATTAGGTTGATTCATAGTTAAACTGAAAGACTTATTACCAAAGAATGGCTCAGACATAAAATTGATTAGTTGATTAAGAAAACCTGTGTTTTATTCATCATCAAACCTTAACTACCCCGTCTTGCCCCACCTTCCCCTACGTCTCGCGGTGAGACACAGGAAGAAACGGGGTAGTCGGCTGACTGGTAACTAAAGGAAGGCAACTAAATGCCGATAATTGCTGAGATTTTTTCAATGGGTTTCTTATGGAAAAGAACTGTATGTAACTAGTTATTTGCTATTATTTATTATCAGAATCGATACTGCTGATTTTGGGCCCAAAAATGTTTTTCTTCCATATCGCCGAAGAATTTAAAGAATCGATTTGAAATTCTGCACACAAAATACATACAAACTTTGACACGTGTTTACACGCACCTCAGAAATAGACGGCATGATATTGTAACCCTTTTCGGGAGCTCATATTAGTAGTTTAGAAGAAATATATAGAAAATACATAATCCCATAACTTTTGAATTCTGACTTCTTTCCTTATTTTTTTGGTATTCGGTCCCACTGTGGCGACGGATGGCCAGATTCCTGTCGCAGGCGAGTAGATTCAGGTTAGGGAGCCAGTCGCTGGATCTGCCGCAGCTAGAAGATCTCATCTGTAGTCGGACTTAGCGCATCTGATGGCAGCATCCATGGTATCCAATTTTTCACCCCTTACATTTGAGTCACCGCAGTGAAAAACAACACGTACCTATCTATTATTTTTTGCTGTTCCACAACCCCTCCCAAGTTTCATGCAAATCGGAGGGGGATCGTTCGCGACCATTCCTTCCGAGATTTGACCTGAAGCGACAACTTTGCAACGCGAGACCGCGGAAATCCCCGAGCTAGCGAATATCCGTTGCCGCGCGGAAGGTTTTTCATACGGCAATCGCTATTGAGAACAAGCGAGCACGATAGGTATCGGCAACACCCCTGCTTTCCATATAATGGCCCTTTCTACTAATTTAGTTAATTAGGGTTTGACGTTAGGGTCATCGTATGCACTACCCACCGGCAGAGCAAAAAAGTAGGCCTAAAATTCTTAACGACGGTAAATATTTATACGGTTTGCCAGAATTTTAAGGGGCAATCAAGAACCTGGTGCCGTCTTTAAGAATTTTAGGCCTTGTTTAGCCTCTGTTAATCCGTATACCACTCTGCCGGTGGGTAGGAAGTACGTGCGACCACTTCGGACCCGCACGTACCGTTGTTAACCGCCGTCGCGCGGAACAATGTGATCATAAACGCGACCGTACCGACTTCGTCAAGATGGAGAGGGTTCCTTCTCCCCCGACGAATTCACGGAGGGAAGGTCCCCCCTCTTCGAGGAACGGTATTCCTAATGTGTGTTTCATAATTACATTAAAACAACAATCACTTGTACATCATTTTCTCTTACCATAATCCCATAACTTTTGTTTCATTATTCTGAAGCAGTCTAGCGTTTGGGCGCAGCATCCAGACACCGGCTAGGAGATTCCGCCATTAAAGCAGGAACACAGACACTCTTCCCAGTGTGCTTGCGTCTTGTAGAGTAGCCTAGGCGGCTGCTACAGCAGACGCCCGAAGACTCCTACGTCTGGCGTGACTGGGGGTACATACCTACACTGCGTCTGATCATGGCGCCCAAATCTAGCTACGGGGTGTCGCCTTTACGACATAAATTAGAAAAATAATAATCTGTGTACACTAAAACCGATCATACTTTGAATATGTGTTCGCATCTGGTCCCGACCGAAGTCCCGTACATGAAACCAGAAGCATGCGGCCTCATAAAATTGACTCTGGGACCCTGGCTTAACGATGGTGTAAGGTCGATAGGGGGTAAAAGTAATCACGTTTCGGTGGTCAGGACCAACAAAGGGACAACAGCACTGAGAAATAAGGATTTCGGTCTCTTTCAGAACCAAAGTAAATAGCCATTATCTGTTTATAGTAGTTGCAGTTGCTGGTATCCGGTTCTTCACTCCGACCTCGCTATAAGCGATAGGGTAAGCCGGGATAATATGCCACAGTTAACTTTGAAACGCGATATCTCGCAAGTGTAAGTAGGTACCGGGAAAAAGAAAAAAAGTATATGAAAGTGTAACTAATTCTGTGTATTGGCCAGAAAGTAGAGATATGTAACTTTTATAATTCAATGAGAAACGTACAAATACAAAAGCCCTCGAAAGTGGCATATTACCCAGGTGGTGGGTGAATATGCCACAAGGTCTGAAGTAATATGCCACAAGCTATGAAGTGCGAACTAATCACTCAAATTTTGGAGAATCAACAATATTTTAAACTATTTACGCTATTAATAACTAATAACAAATATTTGAGCTCAATGAAACGTAAAATATATTTGAAAAAATAGCTATTTCTTACAAACTAAATAGTCTCCAATCTCTACGCAGTCTTCATGAACCCACTTTTTGCAACAAGTAGTTTTTACCCAGTCACATTTAGGTCCTTCTTTGTCATAATAATAGAGTTCGTCTATTGCACAGTAATTGTCATTTTCTGCATCAGTCGAATCGACATAAGAAATATCTACTACATTCTCCAAATTTGTTCTTCGGTTTTTATTTCTAGAACAGCTCCTTTTATTCGTACATACTTCTTAGGCATGGTTCTAATACGAAAAAACAACTCGATGGCATTAAACAGAAAGAGTTATAAAGATAAGATCATGTGGTATATTACTCCAAACGACCATAAAAAGAAGGATGGAAAATCTCTCCACAAAGAACATAGTTTTAACGGATGTTTGAGAGGTTATAGAATTCGTTTGTTTGTATACTTTAACATAATCTATTGCTTTTTGGTATAGCTGTTCACACAAATGTATAATCTGCATTCTAGTTACAGTATGAAATTAGATCAAACCGATAATTTTATAACTTACCAGGATTTATTAAAAATAAAGGAAGATAAAATCCAAAATCTGTTGTCGTCTTGACAGTTACACTAAACTGAACGGAATTAGTGCAAATATGACGCCATATGTGCATTATTTAAAAAATATTGAGAAGTGGCATATTACCCGCGGTGGCATATTACCCCGACTTACCCTAAGTAATTTCAAAAAGTATTTATGATATCCTGCGAAAGCAGGTATACGGAGTCTTCGAGTACGTATGCCATTCGATACATGCGTCCTCGTAGGGGAGGGTCGTGCAGTACCGACCGCTCTAAGTTTTTTTTGTAATATCTTGGGGTAGAGTCGATGAAAATCAGAAATTCAAAAACGTGTTTGTATTATAGATAGAACTTAGTAAGAGGAGGGTAATTATTTTTGTGTAATTCAATTATAAGAATTGATAATTCGCAAAAGTAAAAATGTTGTAATTTCTAGGAAACGAAAAATTGTCGTCCACTACCGACCAACTATTAAATTAGTAGATTCTTAGGTTTAAATGATTAACAATGTTAATAACGACATTTAACTAGTACAATACAAGATTCTGTTCAAATTTTATTCGTACAAACTCGCAAGTCAGATAATTAATATTCTCCTGATCTGTGCATTCGACGTGTGCCCAACCGTCACATACGGTATACTGCATCCACTATTTGTCAAATGATTCCTTGCAAACAGAGATGGGCAAAATTTTTATTTAAATAAAATTTCGAATAACGAATAAAAAAACTAACCTCTTTCGTCGAATAAAAAAATTAACTTCATTCGTCGAATAATCTAAAGTTAAAGTAACTTTTATTTGATCCTTATTTCCATAATTTTTTATTTAGTTAATGCCCAACTCCGCTTGCAAATAACACACTGCATAACTTCTTCATTAGATCTTAGCTTCCTGTTTGTTAGGTTATCATACCCTATCCTTATTTACTTTATATTTCTGCGCGAAAAGGTAGTCACTCGAATACAAATTTCCACAAGAACATCGAATTCTGCGGCCAAAAAAAACCTATCAACTCGTTTTTACAATCAATAGTCGTGTGTTATTGACGTGAACATTATTCTCCGTGATTTCTGAGAGCCGTAGGGGAAGGTGGGGTAAGACGGGGTAGTCAAGGTTTGATGATGAATAAAACACGGGTTTTCTTAATCAACTAATCAATTTTGTGCCTGAACTATTCTTTGATAATAAGTCTTTCAGTTTGACTATCAATCAACCGATTATTTAATGGTTTTAATAGAATAATTAAAAAAAATTCAGAAAAAGTCCTTTCACCCCATCTTGCCCCACGGGTGGGGTAATATATTTCTTTAATCAATCTGAGGCTGGCAACAGCATTTAATTTTTATTTTAAGATTCAAACTTTGAACTACTCAGGAACCTAAAATTTCACACAAACTGTTTTCTTGTGCGATTCGACGTGAAATGGCGCATTAGTGGGTGAAGGGTCGGTTACAATAAATTTGAATGTACACTTATTCTTTACCATGTAATGACAATAGTATTTTTTATTCATTTTAATAAAATGGAACATGAAACATTCGTTACATTTAACACTTGCGCACGCTTCCGTTACCACACACGCTATCTGCGCGCACTCATATCTCGCGCCCCCCCCCCCCCAATTAACACTCATTCCGCAGTCGCGGAAAAAATTTCGTCCCCCCATACTCGTGTCACTCATTAGTGATATTAGTCTAGTAATAACTCGTAATATTAATAATTAATAATAATAATAATACACTACTAATAACTAATAATATTAATAATTAAGAATAATAATACGCTACTAACAACTAATAATATTGATAATTAAGAGCTGCTATGCGACGCGAATGACAGCTGCGAAGAAGCAGCTCTTTCTCCGTTCTCCTGCATCGCAATCAACATGTTGTATAGAATATCATCCATCTGGCGTTGTGCTATCGTGCGATGAAAATCGCTCGGCAATTGCCGCAATTTGTGGGCCACTAATTCCCCATACGTTGCGGACGCATCGGTGTACTTAGTACTCCTTGCGCGGATCACAGCTTGCATCGTTTCAAACGCTAGTTCCGCTTTATCTGCCGGCTTCAGTCGTTTGGCAGGTGGCTCCAGTCTGCTTCCGGATGCCTCATCGACAATAGTGTTGACATCAACGGCAGGTTGTACATGACTCCCCTCTCCACTTGTTCCGGGATTACTTTCCATATCGATGCTATTCGCAGCACTTTCCTGTAAAAATTTTACATACATTAATTTCATATGTTGCGTCCGAATATTTGAATCAATTATTATTATTTCCTATACAAATTTCAAATGCTTACCGTTGTGGGAGTTATTGACTCTCTCGTTTTTTTTGGTTTGTTAATATCGTGCAGGAAATTCATCCGGTCATAGCCAAACCATTTCGGCACATAGATCTCCTGTGTCCCACTCCCGGATTTTTTCGATTCCCCAACTTTCCGCTTCTCTCTGCGGTAAGAAGCGAGCAGGGATTGCATTTTGCATTCGGCTTCCGCGACAGTAACATTTAAAGTGATGCTGATTGCACGCCACGCGTCATCTCTTAAATGTTTTTTTTTATACTGTGGTGTGTCCACTTTCCACAAACAATCAAATTTCTCGTACTCCGCTATTAGAGCGTTCATATCTTCGCGAGTCCACTCCATTTCGTATAAACTGTGCAGGAAAAAATTAGCGATACGAAACACTTCTGCTCGACGCGATGTTTCAAACTGAAATGGTTTCTGCAGCCAGGTATGCCGCCTTTTATAGGAAATGGCTTCAGAAGGTAGCCAATAACTACCCCCGCCGATACCCCGACCGCAGTGACCGCTCGAAATTTCAAAGAAAATTTTTGAATCTTAAAATAATAAATTAAAAGTATTTTTAGTATCATTATTCTTAATTATTAATATTATTAGTTATTAGTAGTGTATTATTATTATTATTAATTATTAATATTACGAGTTATTACTAGACTAATATCACTAATGAGTGACACGAGTATGGGGGGACGAAATTTTTTCCGCGACTGCGGAATGAGTGTTAATTGGGGGGGGGGGGCGCGAGATATGAGTGCGCGCAGATAGCGTGTGTGGTAACGGAAGCGTGCGCAAGTGTTAAATGTAACGAATGTTTCATGTTCCATTTTATTAAAATGAATAAAAAATACTATTGTCATTACATGGTAAAGAATAAGTGTACATTCAAATTTATTGTAACCGACCCTTCACCCACTAATGCGCCATTTCACGTCGAATCGCACAAGAAAACAGTTTGTGTGAAATTTTAGGTTCCTGAGTAGTTCAAAGTTTGAATCTTAAAATAAAAATTAAATGCTGTTGCCAGCCTCAGATTGATTAAAGAAATATATTACCCCACCCGTGGGGCAAGATGGGGTGAAAGGACTTTTTCTGAATTTTTTTTAATTATTCTATTAAAACCATTAAATAATCGGTTGATTGATAGTCAAACTGAAAGACTTATTATCAAAGAATAGTTCAGGCACAAAATTGATTAGTTGATTAAGAAAACCCGTGTTTTATTCATCATCAAACCTTGACTACCCCGTCTTACCCCACCTTCCCCTACGGCTCTCAGAAATCACGGAGAATAATGTTCACGTCAATAACACACGACTATTGATTGTAAAAACGAGTTGATAGGTTTTTTTTGGCCGCAGAATTCGATGTTCTTGTGGAAATTTGTATTCGAGTGACTACCTTTTCGCGCAGAAATATAAAGTAAATAAGGATAGGGTATGATAACCTAACAAACAGGAAGCTAAGATCTAATGAAGAAGTTATGCAGTGTGTTATTTGCAAGCGGAGTTGGGCATTAACTAAATAAAAAATTATGGAAATAAGGATCAAATAAAAGTTACTTTAACTTTAGATTATTCGACGAATGAAGTTAATTTTTTTATTCGACGAAAGAGGTTAGTTTTTTTATTCGTTATTCGAAATTTTATTTAAATAAAAATTTTGCCCATCTCTGTTTGCAAGGAATCATTTGACAAATAGTGGATGCAGTATACCGTATGTGACGGTTGGGCACACGTCGAATGCACAGATCAGGAGAATATTAATTATCTGACTTGCGAGTTTGTACGAATAAAATTTGAACAGAATCTTGTATTGTACTAGTTAAATGTCGTTATTAACATTGTTAATCATTTAAACCTAAGAATCTACTAATTTAATAGTTGGTCGGTAGTGGACGACAATTTTTCGTTTCCTAGAAATTACAACATTTTTACTTTTGCGAATTATCAATTCTTATAATTGAATTACACAAAAATAATTACCCTCCTCTTACTAAGTTCTATCTATAATACAAACACGTTTTTGAATTTCTGATTTTCATCGACTCTACCCCAAGATATTACAAAAAAAACTTAGAGCGGTCGGTACTGCACGACCCTCCCCTACGAGGACGCATGTATCGAATGGCATACGTACTCGAAGACTCCGTATACCTGCTTTCGCAGGATATCATAAATACTTTTTGAAATTACTTAGGGTAAGTCGGGGTAATATGCCACCGCGGGTAATATGCCACTTCTCAATATTTTTTAAATAATGCACATATGGCGTCATATTTGCACTAATTCCGTTCAGTTTAGTGTAACTGTCAAGACGACAACAGATTTTGGATTTTATCTTCCTTTATTTTTAATAAATCCTGGTAAGTTATAAAATTATCGGTTTGATCTAATTTCATACTGTAACTAGAATGCAGATTATACATTTGTGTGAACAGCTATACCAAAAAGCAATAGATTATGTTAAAGTATACAAACAAACGAATTCTATAACCTCTCAAACATCCGTTAAAACTATGTTCTTTGTGGAGAGATTTTCCATCCTTCTTTTTATGGTCGTTTGGAGTAATATACCACATGATCTTATCTTTATAACTCTTTCTATTTAATGCCATCGAGTTGTTTTTTCGTATTAGAACCATGCCTAAGAAGTATGTACGAATAAAAGGAGCTGTTCTAGAAATAAAAACCGAAGAACAAATTTGGAGAATGTAGTAGATATTTCTTATGTCGATTCGACTGATGCAGAAAATGACAATTACTGTGCAATAGACGAACTCTATTATTATGACAAAGAAGGACCTAAATGTGACTGGGTAAAAACTACTTGTTGCAAAAAGTGGGTTCATGAAGACTGCGTAGAGATTGGAGACTATTTAGTTTGTAAGAAATAGCTATTTTTTCAAATATATTTTACGTTTCATTGAGCTCAAATATTTGTTATTAGTTATTAATAGCGTAAATAGTTTAAAATATTGTTGATTCTCCAAAATTTGAGTGATTAGTTCGCACTTCATAGCTTGTGGCATATTACTTCAGACCTTGTGGCATATTCACCCACCACCTGGGTAATATGCCACTTTCGAGGGCTTTTGTATTTGTACGTTTCTCATTGAATTATAAAAGTTACATATCTCTACTTTCTGGCCAATACACAGAATTAGTTACACTTTCATATACTTTTTTTCTTTTTCCCGGTACCTACTTACACTTGCGAGATATCGCGTTTCAAAGTTAACTGTGGCATATTATCCCGGCTTACCCTATCGCTTATAGCGAGGTCGGAGTGAAGAACCGGATACCAGCAACTGCAACTACTATAAACAGATAATGGCTATTTACTTTGGTTCTGAAAGAGACCGAAATCCTTATTTCTCAGTGCTGTTGTCCCTTTGTTGGTCCTGACCACCGAAACGTGATTACTTTTACCCCCTATCGACCTTACACCATCGTTAAGCCAGGGTCCCAGAGTCAATTTTATGAGGCCGCATGCTTCTGGTTTCATGTACGGGACTTCGGTCGGGACCAGATGCGAACACATATTCAAAGTATGATCGGTTTTAGTGTACACAGATTATTATTTTTCTAATTTATGTCGTAAAGGCGACACCCCGTAGCTAGATTTGGGCGCCATGATCAGACGCAGTGTAGGTATGTACCCCCAGTCACGCCAGACGTAGGAGTCTTCGGGCGTCTGCTGTAGCAGCCGCCTAGGCTACTCTACAAGACGCAAGCACACTGGGAAGAGTGTCTGTGTTCCTGCTTTAATGGCGGAATCTCCTAGCCGGTGTCTGGATGCTGCGCCCAAACGCTAGACTGCTTCAGAATAATGAAACAAAAGTTATGGGATTATGGTAAGAGAAAATGATGTACAAGTGATTGTTGTTTTAATGTAATTATGAAACACACATTAGGAATACCGTTCCTCGAAGAGGGGGGACCTTCCCTCCGTGAATTCGTCGGGGGAGAAGGAACCCTCTCCATCTTGACGAAGTCGGTACGGTCGCGTTTATGATCACATTGTTCCGCGCGACGGCGGTTAACAACGGTACGTGCGGGTCCGAAGTGGTCGCACGTACTTCCTACCCACCGGCAGAGTGGTATACGGATTAACAGAGGCTAAACAAGGCCTAAAATTCTTAAAGACGGCACCAGGTTCTTGATTGCCCCTTAAAATTCTGGCAAACCGTATAAATATTTACCGTCGTTAAGAATTTTAGGCCTACTTTTTTGCTCTGCCGGTGGGTAGTGCATACGATGACCCTAACGTCAAACCCTAATTAACTAAATTAGTAGAAAGGGCCATTATATGGAAAGCAGGGGTGTTGCCGATACCTATCGTGCTCGCTTGTTCTCAATAGCGATTGCCGTATGAAAAACCTTCCGCGCGGCAACGGATATTCGCTAGCTCGGGGATTTCCGCGGTCTCGCGTTGCAAAGTTGTCGCTTCAGGTCAAATCTCGGAAGGAATGGTCGCGAACGATCCCCCTCCGATTTGCATGAAACTTGGGAGGGGTTGTGGAACAGCAAAAAATAATAGATAGGTACGTGTTGTTTTTCACTGCGGTGACTCAAATGTAAGGGGTGAAAAATTGGATACCATGGATGCTGCCATCAGATGCGCTAAGTCCGACTACAGATGAGATCTTCTAGCTGCGGCAGATCCAGCGACTGGCTCCCTAACCTGAATCTACTCGCCTGCGACAGGAATCTGGCCATCCGTCGCCACAGTGGGACCGAATACCAAAAAAATAAGGAAAGAAGTCAGAATTCAAAAGTTATGGGATTATGTATTTTCTATATATTTCTTCTAAACTACTAATATGAGCTCCCGAAAAGGGTTACAATATCATGCCGTCTATTTCTGAGGTGCGTGTAAACACGTGTCAAAGTTTGTATGTATTTTGTGTGCAGAATTTCAAATCGATTCTTTAAATTCTTCGGCGATATGGAAGAAAAACATTTTTGGGCCCAAAATCAGCAGTATCGATTCTGATAATAAATAATAGCAAATAACTAGTTACATACAGTTCTTTTCCATAAGAAACCCATTGAAAAAATCTCAGCAATTATCGGCATTTAGTTGCCTTCCTTTAGTTACCAGTCAGCCGACTACCCCGTTTCTTCCTGTGTCTCACCGCGAGACGTAGGGGAAGGTGGGGCAAGACGGGGTAGTTAAGGTTTGATGATGAATAAAACACAGGTTTTCTTAATCAACTAATCAATTTTATGTCTGAGCCATTCTTTGGTAATAAGTCTTTCAGTTTAACTATGAATCAACCTAATCTTTACAGGTTTTAATGGAATAAATAAAAAAATTCAGAAAAAGTCCTATCTCCCCGTCCTGCCCCACGGGTGGGGCATGATGGGGTAGCAATTAAAAAACAATATAAATAAAGTAAATATATATAAATTAATTATTTATTGGGTTGACAGAGGCGGCACATATGCATGACTTGATCGTCCTCGTCTCCTACATCAGCACAGGAGAAATGAGAATGTTATAATTGCGGTGTTTCCAGTTTTCTCGACATACGAGTCTTTTGCTTTGTGATTGGGACGGGAATCAGTTCTTTTGGACTAATTAATAGAAAAGAAGTATCATTTTCCTCGGTCCGTCTTTCGTTTGTAGTTTCTAACCATCCCGGGACAATGAGAGACTTTGATTTTTATTTCTAGGTTTGTGAGGGGCATGATGGGGTAATGAAAATAAGAGGTACCCCAATCATGCCCCTTCTCATCTCACTACAATCATATGAACACTGCCCGAAACAGTATTTGCGAAAGGATAAAATGACACACGTGCCTCATAGCCAGCTGAATTCTGCCTCAGAAACATATACATGTACTGCAGATCTTGTATATTATCATATCATTGTCACGGGTGCTAAAAATAAGGAAGATGTTAAGAAATCCCAATAAATTATAAATTCTGATCTATCTTTGTCACACGTCCACGTGTTTCACTGACTTGCTGCTCACTGACGGTGTCGGTAACGACACGTTTAACGCGTATGCTCAATTTTTACTAGTGCGATTGTATCACGAGATACGGGGGGTACCCCGTATCTTGCCCCTCGCCCCGTCTTGCCCCACCTTCCTCTACTGCTACCTACTTCTTCAGAGTAATTTAGTTTCCTATTCCATTGTCAGGGAAACCTTTTTTCAATCTAATATAAGCATATCTTCTCCTTTTGTTAGTCGAGGAAAAAGCCACACCTGAATCCCAAACATTATTCAGGCTGATCGGTCAGAGCGCCTCGGCAGGGTCGCGGTTTATATGGTCATATTATGGCAGGATTTTCGACTTTCTTCGTACTGGGTTAATCCGTTGATTGCTCTGTCACGGGGTGGTACACGGGGAATTCGGACCGGCACGTCCGAAGCCTCTACCGCCGACTCGCGGGACATTACGCCCATAAAACCCCGACCCTGGCGACACGCTCTGGCCGATCGGCCTGCTTAGTATTTCGGAACCAAATGTGGTATTTCCCACCCCCACATCGTCAACAGGGAGAAGGTTTCTCCTCCGCCGATGAATTCCCAGAGGGATGATCCCCCCCTCTCGCAGAACGGTGTTTCCAAAATGTTAGTTTCATAATTAGATTACAACAACAATAACTTTCATATCATTTTCCCTTCTTTATACAATAAAGTGAAAAGTATAAAGTAGTTGAAGGCAGAAACTGTACTGTAAAATTGAAAGTCTCAATTTGAAATTCTGCACACAAAATACATACAAACTTTGACACGTGTTTACATACACCTCAGAAGTAGGCGTCATGATATTTTTACCTTTTTTAAGAGCCCATATTAGTAGCCCACAGAAAACATATAAAAAGTACATAATCCCCTAACTTTTGAATTCTGACTTCTTTCCTGATTTTTTGGTAGTGTCTGTCCCACTGTGGCAATCGATCGCAGTGCAACCACGTCGCTAGACTCCCTTCGGAGCCGTCGAGTGACCGGTCGCAGTCCCCAGCGCGCGGCTAGAAAATTTCGCCATATATGTATAGGGAAACAGACCCGCGTCGGACAGTGTTGCGTCACGAGTAGCTCAGGTTGATACTCAGTCAGACTCGCGTCTGACCCCTACGGCCGGCGCTATCGCAAACGCTTGTAGGAAAACAGACGCATGCTTTCCCATTGCGCCAGCTAGGAGATCCCGCCCTTAGTATTATTTCCCGAACAACAATCTAAAACGCATAGGTATCTTCAAGCGCATCGTTGAATTCTGAATTATGTCGCGATACGGCAGAGTCGAGCAGTTACATACAGACGAGACAGACAGCCCGCGATAATAAAAGCAGTATGTGAATCATAAGTCGTAGTTATAATATTACCCAACTCTCTGGCGTTCCTTCGATTGCCACATTTTTTTAGTAGTTTTCCAGATGGGTGCCTCGAGGGTGCGAATTTTCAAAGGGCGGTTACATCCCTTAAACTTGAGTTACCGCAGCTAAAAACCATACGTATCTATTATTATTTGCTGTTCTCCTGGCATACTAAGTTGCTGCAAATCGGGGGGGGGGGGGGGGGCGCGTTCACGATCGGGGTCCTTGTCAATATTCTAGATACCTCAGGTAGAATCAGTGAAGTCAGTGAATTTCGGAAGTAGTGTGTAGCGGAGCACGGTTTTATTGCCTACTGAATGTCAGCTCTATAGAGCGTAGGAAAGTGTCCACAGTCATAAACCTGCAATAAACCGTGACCCGCTAACGATTCCATTAGGGTAGATGATTACATTGGTGACTCACGCCCGGGCAATACAGAAAGTCCCGGTTAATTTTTGGACGCATACCTGTCCCCACCACGGCACCCACGATTGACGGGGGAAGAGTTTCGTCGCGACCAATTATATTTAAAACTCTCCCTCAAAACTCCACCCTCAAACGAATACGCCTCCTAGGAAAATAATATATAAGGACTTGCGTTCCGCAACAGAGAACCAGAGTGTCTTTGAAATTAATTCGGTGCACGCTACTCTGTAGCATTTCCAAAAACATATTCAGCTCGCAGTGAAGTGCTAAAATATGTCCAGCAGTGACGATGAAATCAGTGTGTGCTGTGCTGCAATTATTTTAAACTCAGCAGCACAGCAAAGAAAAAGAAGGAAATGCTGGACGAGGGCCCTATTCAAAGAACGGACGGGATCTTCCCTTCTCCAGGACTTGCACATAAACGACCCCAGTGGATTTCAGAACTTCACACGCGTGTCCCGAAATGATTTCGAACATTTGGTCACATTGATTGGTGATCGAATTGCTCGGCAAGACACCAATTACCGAAAATGCATTTCGGTGACCGACAGGCTGCTCATCACCCTCAGATTCCTCGCTACAGGGGATTCGTATCAGAGCCTGATGTATACGTTTCGCGTGGCGAAACAAACCATATCCAAAATAGTTCCAGAGGTGTGCGAAGCATTAATTGACGCTTTAAAGGACAGGATAAAGGTAACTATATTTTAATTGATAGTACCCACTTTATTTTATATCCTAAGTCCGGGAGAGTTCGACCACTTTTTGGAAAAGAAATTGTAGCATCGTTGTTTTTCACATTTTTGTCGTTTTATGCAGATCAAAGCAAAGCCCAAGCAATTTAGGGTAGGGGAGACCGGGGCTAGTTGGCTAACGAGATTAGTTGACTAATTCCATGTAATTGTTGTATTATGGAATAAATTATTCGGCGATTCGCGATATTGAAGCATATGACTGACCAGCTTGCCATTTAATGTGTCGCCGTGACAAAAACTTGCGTATTCTGTCAGTGAGAATGAAAAATCTAAAAAGTTCGGCGGGAAGTAAATATTTTTATTTCGACTATTTATGAATTTTTGTCCACTAAGTACTGCTTGATGTTTTTTCATGAATATTTTGTCAAAACGTGATACCTTGACTATAATTTGTGGTATTTTATTTTATCCGGTGCGTGAAGATTTCGTACGTACGCACCGTGGGACGAGACGCCGAAAACGTGGAAAAAAATCGTTACGCTCAGATTTCACCCTTTATCATCATGAAGATGGTCATTCCAGGGGTTTTTGGGGTCGCAGAATCCGATTCCGAGGTCAAAATTATTATTAAATTAAAACTAAGCCCTGGAGTGGGGGGGGGGGGGGGAAATGTTGATAAAATAATGTTATATTTTTTTTAACAGCACAGTCTGATTTGGTTACGTTACTCGAAGTTAATTACGGCATCAAATTTTGAAAAATTAATAGGAATAGCGTTATTAACTTAGCAAAAGCTATTGAGCGCGCGGAAACTAGAAGGTCAACAACTTGTATAAATTCACACTTCAGATATTGAAAATGCTTTTATTTATTCATAAGATGAAATTGTGCATTCATTCGATGTTATTAAAATGTATAAAAAGTTATAAACAACTGAAATACACGATGGTCGTTTTTAATCGCGTGTAACATTTTTCGGAATCGAGAGGCATCGTTGAAACTCACATTATTTAATAGTCCAATGTTTAACGAACGTATATGCAAAAGGAGAAGTTGTGGATTTTTGCGATCTTCGAGTAATAACCAATTATGTTGGCAGAAATCAGGCCGCTTGCGCGGCACAAGTATCGCCAGGACGAAGACACTTACTTGTGCCGCGCAAGCGGCCTGATTTCTGCCAACATAATTGGTTATTACTCGAAGATCGCAAAAATCCACAACTTCTCCTTTTGCATATACGTTCGTTAAACATTGGACTATTAAATAATGTGAGTTTCAACGATGCCTCTCGATTCCGAAAAATGTTACACGCGATTAAAAACGACCATCGTGTATTTCAGTTGTTTATAACTTTTTATACATTTTAATAACATCGAATGAATGCACAATTTCATCTTATGAATAAATAAAAGCATTTTCAATATCTGAAGTGTGAATTTATACAAGTTGTTGACCTTCTAGTTTCCGCGCGCTCAATAGCTTTTGCTAAGTTAATAACGCTATTCCTATTAATTTTTCAAAATTTGATGCCGTAATTAACTTCAAGTAACGTAACCAAATCAGACTGTGCTGTTAAAAAAAAATATAACATTATTTTATCAACATTTCCCCCCCCCCACTCCAGGGCTTAGTTTTAATTTAATAATAATTTTGACCTCGGAATCGGATTCTGCGACCCCAAAAACCCCTGGAATGACCATCTTCATGATGATAAAGGGTGAAATCTGAGCGTAACGATTTTTTTCCACGTTTTCGGCGTTTCGGACGGGGTTACTTGACTAAGCATAGGAATACCACTAGTAATTGCATTTTTATCCTCAAGATGCAGTCGCGGCAAAGAGTTTAGCTGCTCAAATCCACTTCCCCCACCATAAAATTCTTCCAAACTCACCCCTACCAGTTTTACACCCTATCCTCCCTTCAAACTCTCAGGCCTTCCAAATAACCCCGCAGCCGGGGTTTGTTGACTCATTCGTCTCACTACTCTAAATACCATAAAAACAACAACGTAGACTCAATTAAAACGATTTTAAAAATTAAGCCTGTATACCTAATGAAATTTGTAAACTTTTGGTATGCAGCCAGTCAAAAAAATAACAATGGTATATTTATAAAAATTAGGAATGTAAAAAATTAGTCAACTAGCCCCGATCTCCCCTATATATAAATTATTATAGTGTGCGATAATTACAAATTGTTTATTTTCATTTTCAATCAAAACATTGGCACATTGCAACTGGAGAGGAAAAAAGTCTTAAAATGAAAGTTATATTTTTGTATATCCATCACTAGTTTCAATTTTATATTAGATTTTGATAGTTTTAGTTTGTATGAAAGTTATAGTTTTTTTTGTTTTTTTTTAACTACTCAAAACTATTGAAAAACACCGAAGTTATGAGATTTCTTCCGCAAATCCTATATAACGTGCCCCACTGTGGACCGTCCACCCACTACGACTAATCAAGGTAGTGATCGACCACCTTATCAAAAAAGAAAAAAAAAACGAATACATACGTATTGTTGGTGTTACACTGTAGTTATATGCATATTATATCCCCAATATCGGAAGAGCGTAAATAAACTAACCTGTTTTTTAAATATCGCCCCCACTGTAAGTTGGTCGAAAAACTTTCAGCCTCGCGTAAAGTCTTAACTGCATCTTATAATTCAAATATGGATTTGTGACAATGGTCAATGTGAGATAAACAACAAGCGTCTTCATTTATTTTGTGTCAATGACTCACAGTGCCCTATCTTGCGTCAGTTTGAAAATATCAGCACTGGCCTGACTCTCCCGGACTTACCCCATATGTCTCACCTTCATTACTAAAATAATCACCATTGCAAACCGGTCTAAACTAAACTAAGTTGAACCATTTTTTCCAGTTTCCATCAATGCCAGCAGAGTGGCTGGATGTGGCAAATATTTTCAATGAGAAAACGAATTTTCCACATTGCGTCGGCGCCATTGATGGAAAACACATTGTGATACAAGCCCCATTCAACAGCGGGAGCGAATATTACAATTACAAGGGATCATTCAGCATCGTCCTTATGGCCATTGTCGATGCATCGGCAAATTTTACGTTCGTAAATGTGGGCTGCCAGGGACGTATATCCGATGGAGGGGTTTTTAAAAACACTTCCGTCTATGACAAGTTATTGGGGAACGGGCTTAACCTGCCACCGACAAGCCGTTTACCGGCAGGAACAGCTGAAGTTCCATACGTATTTGTCGCGGACGACGCGTTTCCGCTTCAACGGCACATCTTGAAGCCTTTCAGCGGCCATCAAATGCGTGGCTCACCCGAAAGGGTCTTCAATTATAGACTTTGCAGAGCCCGCATTGTTGTCGAAAATGCATTTGGCATATTGGCCTCTATTTTTAGAATCTTAAGGCGCCCGATCATGTTACAACCGGAGAAGGCCACCGTCGTGATTTTAGCCTGCCTGCACCTGCACAATTTCCGTAGGCGCAACGAGACCACGCAATCCATGTATTCCCCGCCCGGTACTTTGGACCGTTTTGACCCGGACACGGGAGATCTCATACCGGGCGAATGGAGGAGGTCAGGTGCAGGATCGGGCGATGGCTCATACATGCCGGTACGAAATGCGCCACGGGGGCGTTCTTCCCGTTCAGCAACCGACAGTCGGGCAGAATTTGCCAAATTTTTTTTAACCCAACATGGGCAAATACCCTCGCAACGGCGATACACTTGAAATGGGTGTGCAACTCCGAGATTGGGACCATGTAAATATGTATATGTACGCGTGTGTGTGTTATATTATATATTTCTATTCGTTAATGTTTGTATATATTATATAGATACCCATGTTTGTATAGTTTAA
Organism: Andrena minutula; assembly: GCA_929113495.1. NCBI lineage: Eukaryota > Metazoa > Arthropoda > Insecta > Hymenoptera > Andrenidae > Andrena > Andrena minutula. The sequence goes on along the minus strand of OV815993.1, from coordinate 43,739,608 downwards.
TGTTTGTATATATATTGTATAGTTTAATCTTTGTATATATATTGTATAGGTACCTATGTTTGTATATTTTAATGTTTGCACATTGCACAGGTATGTAAATATATGTATGTCTATACACTATATAGTTATAAATGCGCACATAGTTCGTTCATACCTTCTTCTTATTTCCTAGTAATACCACACAGCTTTAAACACGAATCACCACCTAACAAAAATTTCACCCTCTTTTTCAAGATAATCTGTTATTGACTAGCATAAAAAACTGTTGATGCTACAACTCTAATTTGTCCGAATTTCGTCGTGTTTGGTTTCATTTTTATTAGAAATATCTCATCCATACGTTGGAAATATTCTCATTATGTTAAAACAAAAAATATAAAAATTTTATTCGTGCCTGTCACGCATGCTATTTCTGTGGAGTACCTGCCGGCGGAGGGTTGCGGAGGGTCGCCTGTTTACGAGCAGTCACACAATGGAAAGGGATGCGGATCGCCAGGTATCGTCAGAAATGTTCGTGTTCGCTGCGTTCCTACTGTCGCGAGCATTCTCGAGAACGTTCGTACGCGGAGTTCTGTTCGTGTTCGCGGCGGTGTGGACACGACGAAAACAGACGAAAACGTTCGCGAACAGTGCTTTTGCTCGTGCTCGCTTTGGTGGAGACCCGGGGTAACTCGTTACACCAATTCCAAGGCAAACCAAAACAAGTGCTCTAACGGGTGTCTCCCGATACAACCCAGTTCATTAAACCTTCTATGGTCGATCAGTGTGTAGGACTTGAATCCTACACATCAGTGTGTAGGACTTGAATCCTACACATCAGTGTGTAGGACTTGAATCCTACACATCAGTGTGTAGGACTTGAATCCTACACATCAGTGTGTAGGACTTGAATCCTACACATCAGTGTGTAGGACTTGAATCCTACACATCAGTCTGTAGGACCTGAATCCTACACATCAGTGGGTAGGATGAAGATCCTCGCCTAAATTCCCTCTATCCTCAGCGTGTAGGATTCAAGATCCTCGCCTAAATTCGCTCTACCCTCATCGTGTAGGATTCAAGATTCTCGCCTAAATTCCCTCTACCTTCAGCGTGTAGGATTCAAGATCCTCGCCTAAATTCCCTCTACCCTCAGTATGCAGGATTCTAGATCCTCGCCTAACCTCCCCCCGAAACACAGTGTGCAGGATTTCATATCCTCGCCTGGGCTCCATTAACCCCACCATGTCATTGTCCCCTAAGACCTCCACCCGGGACGTGACAGGAGACACGGTGAAGTTCGCACAAGGCCGAGGGGTTTGAAAATAGTTAGATATTCTTTTAATAAGAGAACTTCAAGATTATAAACTAATCGATATCCACTTGGAAACGGGTATTTGAATAAATGAACTTCTCCTTCCTCCCTTCTCCTAGGTGTGTAATTCCAGCGCAATGTAGTTAAACGCTTGTTTTGAAAAAATCGATAACCGAAAAGAATCTGATCGACGAATAGGAATTTAGCTAATAAATGTTTGTTTGGCTTAGTTGTTAAGGACATCTTGTAAAATAAAAAACGGTTGTAAAAGCGTCCGCTTGGAAAGCGTCACTCGAGCCTCGAAAGCAGTAGCGAGCACACGTATTTGTAAAATCCTCTAAAATTCTTTATTAGCGTTCAAATCTTTTCGTTGAGTTTATTAAAGTTACTAGTTATTTGTATTTAAATCGTTTTATTGTTTTATTATCCTCATCATTATTACAATCATTTCCTTAAAAAATCGGCGTCCAAGGAGCAGAGTGCCTTAGCGCTCCACGGGCATCGACCCTCGCCGAATTCCCAACGAAGGATCCAGAGGGAAACCAGACGGCCACGTAAAGGCTCCCACAGACCAACGCGAATATTGCCGCGCGGAGCGGATCCGCCGCGGATTAGATAAGGCTGCCCATAAGCCGACACGTAAAAAAAAAAGACACAAACTTCAATCCGCGGCGGATCCGCTCCGCGCGGCAATATTCGCGTTGGTCTGTGGGAGCCTTAATACAGTTAATGCGAGTGTTACGCTATCGCTTGAATATGGCCGCGGAAATGTATATAATCGATATGTAGAGTACGTAGGAGCAAGATTTGAAACGGAGGATGAGAAAGAGTTTATTGTAGAGCGCGTTGTACTTCTTGGGGGGGTTTTCCTTGCTAGTTTTGAATGTTTCAAGTTACCGTTACACCAGGCGAGGGTAGTAAATAGCTTTACTTTTTCCTTTGCACATTTGCGTGCCAAATTTCATCGAGCGAGCAGCGGCTCGTCTCGTAAAAGCACTTAAAATTCTGTCCTCCCTTTCAATAATTGCCGATGTCCTGTTAGGGTAAAAACTCCGGTCGGGGGAGGTTGAAAGTCATAAAGCCATAAACTTTCTCCAGGCGACGCCGTCTTGACCCTGAGGTAGTAAATAGCTTTACTTTTTCCTTTGCACATCTGCGTGCCAAATTTCGTCGAGCGGGCAGCGGCTCGTCTCGTAAAAGCACTTAAAATTCTGTCCTCCCTTTCAATAATTGCCGATGTCCTGTTAGGGTAAAAACTCCGGTCGGGGGAGGTTGAAAGTCATAAAGCCATAAACTTTCTCCAGGCGACGTCGTCTTGACCCTGAGGGTTGCGCTTACTTACTGTTAGGTTGGTAGCACGAGCTACACTAGTATGTATGCGTCTGCGCAGGAGGCGCAGCCGAGCCCCAGTGCATGGATACAGTAATCCCCCGTTATGAGCCCGACGAACGGGGCTGGCGGCGGGCTCATAGTGGCTTGCGGACATGATTCTCTCTTTCGTACCCGACAGCAACTTCGTGTCTGACTCTTTCGTTTCCTCTCGCTCGTTGTCCAGTTCTCTCACTCTCGTCCGTAGGCTTCCAAGAAATTGTGGGGATAGTCGTCGGGCTATCAACGGGGGGAAAAAACGGGCTCATAACGGGGAACTACTGTAGTCGAAAATGGACGATCAAGAGACACGGTAGTGTTTCGCGCCAAGTATATATATATATAGTATATGCGCAGCGCGAGCACCGAGTGGCTATATTACGCCACGACTCGCTATTCTGAACCCTGATATTTCCGAATCTCAATAACGGCTGATCCGATTCGATTTTGAATGGTCTTAATGGATAGCCTGGGTATGATTTACATAAGAAAAGTGTCGTCGTTTTGTTCCTACGTCTCTTATGAGCTGAGATATTTCGTTGTAAAGTGGCAATTTGCCGATTTTCATGTTCGTAAAATTAAGATCTTCATCATCATCGTCCTACACTTCAAGGCAAGAGGAGATGAGGAAATGTCTCTCAGGCACGTCGTTCATTGGATGTGGGTTCGGCCAATCGTGTAACCAAATATTTTGTGATGTGACAGCTAGACAGAGATATACTATAACCAACCAAGTGCTAAATGTCAAATGGAGTAAGTTGTACGAAATTTTGAGATGTCACGAGTTTTTACACCAAATGGGAGACTGAATTATTGTCTTAATTAACAAGGTAAGTCGCCAAAATTTTTTAAATCGATTTAGTATGTAGAGTCGCAGACTTGGAAGTTGTCCGGAAAAGCTTCGACATAGAAGCATCTTCTTTCGCACAAAATAATATATATTGTAAGAAATTGCATTGCATTTAAATTGCTAGATATTTTTATTCCAGCAATTTAGAGATTTTATGTAAAGCTTATATATATTATATTTAGAAATGAAGAAGACGCAGAGGACTTGGAAAGGGGACGCACAGGCTTGGATGGACAGAAATGAAGGGTGTTGGAAACTAAGTTTAAGGATGAAACGATATGATTCGCGGTTCGCCCAGGGCCTACGTGTCGAAGGACGTGATTGGCGGAGCAAGCGAGCTCGCAGGCACTTCCTGAACGATAAGATTAGAGCGTCTGGGAACGTGAAAGACAACAGTAAAGAAAGTCCATTCTTGAATCCGCGTCGTAAAAATCACTGTTAAAACATCTTTGTTTTTAAGTTAATTGTATGTCGCAAGAAATAGAGCTGCGATTGAATTATACATTTATTATTTTCTAACAATTGGGAGTTTGTATTTTACAATTGTTATCACCTTTCTCCCTTTGGAAAACCTTGGCCTCTCAACAAAGGGAATCCACAGGCTTGGAAGATGCCCGCAGAAGATTAAATAGATAGACAGAGCATCTTGTTTCGCACAAGTTAAGTCACATTATTAGTGAAGAAAGTACGTTGAAAACACATCTCCCTTGATGCTTTTCAATCTTTTGTGAAAGACATTCGTAATACTTTAATAAAATCCACAGTAGTTGCCACGCATTCATTAATTCATTAATTTTTTAGTTTCCCATTAACATACTAAACTAATTTTATTCCAAAACCAATAAATTGTGCGTTGAAAATATTGGATATCTTCGTTTATTTTCGCTGAATTATTGCCATTGGCATTTAAATTTCCAGCAACAAGACTTTCTGCCATACGCTCTCATTTCCTTCAGACATATTTTGTAGTCTCTACACTTACTGTAGCCAAATGCCACTCTATTTCTATATATAATAAGTTCTACGTTAAGTTATAACTAAAATAACTAAAATGTGGAATTTATATGTTTACAGATAATCGAAGCACGAGATGATGCTGTGTGATCTACGTCAGACTATGTACGCACAAATTTGCAGGTAGGGTTTTGCATACGCAATTATTTATTCAATGATCTTGAGCATGTGTGATGATTTATAAATAATTAGTAAATGTGTCCTATTTTTCAGTTACCGATGCAGACGAAGAGAATTATTTCAACAGCTGAAAGAAAACTAACCGTGCTAGCTGCACGATAAATAAGCAATTTTTATGTGTATATATATAAAATAAATTTATGAAGGTGAACATAAAAATGGAATTTTTATTTTCGAGGACTATTTTTGAAACATTTAAGGAGGGGCATATACCGAAATATGCAAGAGATAAAATTTTTTTTTCTTATTTTCAGTGTTTGATATGTCATGAATGTTTCCTGAAATTGTGGGAACGAAATTTGCAAAAAAAAAATAAAAATAAAGAGTCTATATCTTTAACAGCTTGCGAAGTCGATTTTACATAATATTCTCCAAGTTATTGATTAAATAAAAAAGTATGTCAAAAAAAAGTTCTAAATCCGGACAAGGAGCATCTTTTATGTTCTATTACTTTTCCTCGCGCGACGAAGAGTTATCGAAAATAGTCCGAAAAACTAATTGTTATTTGTAATAATACTTATTATTATTATTATTTTATTATTTTAATTTTTTGGAACTAATCTGGAGTGTGTCCCGAAGAAAACACAAAATCGAAAATAAGAGTCACCCAGCAATACCCATCGGCAGCAATAAATGATAGTATCCAGAATACAGTATCTACTCGTTAGCAGCCCGTTTCTACGACGCGTTAGGCTCTTTCGTTTCCTCTCGCTCGCTCATTGGGATATCTCATTCGCGCCAGTGGCCGCGCGGAATAGTATCCAGTCGCCTTAGGAGCCCGCTGCCAGCCCCGTTCGTTGAGCTGCTAACGAGTAGATACTGTAATACGGTCAATATAATTATACGTATGTATGTATTTATTAATATTGACGAAAGATATAGTTATCATTCATTTAATATTATTTTCATTACAAGATGATAAAATAGTCAAAGCAATACGCAAATTTAATATATGTACTATTCCCACAACCAAAGTATTAATAGCTGGACAGCATATAAAGTTATGAATGCTATATTTTATAGTGGTTCATGTATTGAGGATGGCCATTACACCAGTATATGTAAAGAAGAAGGAATGACTAGTAGTTGGATTGAAGCTGATGACGTGCAAATTAAAAAAAGGCAATGGCCCAAAGGGGCTAAAGATCTTCATATTTTGTTCTTACAAAACATTGATAATAAATAAAAATAAGCCAACAAAAATTACCACGCTATGGAATAGCTGAAAGAAGAATGTTGCGATTTGGGCTCCATATCAATCACCAATCAATCAATCAGAACTACACAGTACGATATTGTCGTAAATTAATATATCAGTAAACACTACAAAATGTGTGAAATCCCCACAAAATTACCGTTTCACATAAAGGTACAAAAAGAGCGCCAAGTATATATTCCCATAAAAAAAAATCCCATTTAAAAACATTTTCGTAAATTAATATCCCATCAAAAAGAATCCCATTTAAAAACATTTTCGTAAATTAATATCCCATCAAAAAGAATCCCATTTAAAACATTTTCGTAAATTAATATCCCATCAAAAAGAATCCCATTTAACCCTTTCGCTACTACGGGCGACTATAGTCGCTCTCCACAAGACGCCATGTACATACGACGGGCGACTATAGTCGCTGGCCACAAGATGCCTATGTACATACGACGGGCGACTATAGTCGCTGGCCACAAGATGCCTAAGTACATACGACGGGCGACTATAGTCGGTGGCCACATAACGCCATGCACATACGACGAGCGACTATAGTCGCTCTCCACAAAACTATTTTATTTTCCCAATCTGTTCAACACTGAATAACGTTCCGCATCCCGTAATAATAATAATAATAATAATCATTATATTACTATTGTGTTTTGTTGTGTAAAAATATTAATTTCAATGTTTAATTAAACAATTGTTTGTGTGGAAATTATAAATATCTTGTTTTAAAGAAAAGTCCCTGTTCTTCCAAAAACTTGTTACGGCGGTGTTGCTCAGGCGTAAGACGTAAATCTGAACATCGAAAACTGTCCACACCAGCGCTGTCCAAGGTCGCTCCCGCGGGAGATTGGGGTTCTCCCACTCTCATCCGCGTTGTCAGGGATACCGCGCGACGCTAAACGCGAAGACGCTAGCCCGGCTAGCCCGTCACGGTAGCCTTCTTGGCGTCGCGCGGTCTCCCTGACAACGGAAGGAACGCTGTGTGAAGGTGGCCGTTCCAATAAGCGGCTACAGCCGCCAGCGACTGCGACCGGCGGCTACAGCCGCCAGCAACTCCAACTGGCGTCGTCGCAAATGGTATTTCCTATATCTAAGCGTCGACGCCATGGCCCCCACCAGTGCAACGACACAAAGGGCACAGGCCCTTATCGAGCACTTGAAAAGAGGGTCTGTTGTTGTATGAGGTCTCGAGGACCGTCGAAGATAGTGAAAGACTAACCATTTTTCTTATATGTACATCGTATTCTGTTTATCTATCGGATTGAAGAAGTCAATGACATTTGGGTGCTTCTTTTAAAATATCGGAATTCAAATTGTGGCAAAAAATAGGATAAACCTATTCCTTTCTAGTGATGTATAAGTTAAAAAATATTTTTTACATCTATTAATTTGTTTTTTCTATTTTTTAACTCAATCGTGATAAAAAATTGGAAACTGTTTTTTGGTACTTTATTAGTGGTTTAAGTCACACGCTGGGGAAACGTTCGGTTTTCAAGTTATTATTTCTGCACTTTCCATAGTATGTACGGCGGAACACAGACACTCGTGGAATTGTGTAGTGTCTCGAGTAGCCTAGGCTGCTCATGAACCAAACGCGCATAGGCTATAGCAATCCTGGCGCGGCCGCAGCAGTCGCAGCCGCCCATAGGAGTTGGGATGAATGCTTTTCCATTGTACCACTCATCGCGACAGCGGCTGTAGCCGCCGGTCGCAGTCGCTGGCGGCTGTAGCCGCTTATTGGAACGGCCACCTTGAGAGAAAGATTGGAAGGGGAAGCAGGCGCGTGAGGGGCCCCTACGCTGGACAGCGCTGGTCCACACGCAGTGTGTACAATCGTGGCGCGGGGTCCCGTTCAGTGGAGGTCACCCGGGGGACCGGACTATCGTAGCGAAAGGGTTAAAAACATTGTCGTAAATTAATATAATATATATATAATATATATATATATATATATATATATATATATATATTATATATTATATATATATAATATATATATATAAAAAATATATAAAATATATATAATATATATATATTTTTGTATATCATTAATTTTGTAAAGCTATTAATTTAAGACAATGTTTTTAATTGGCGCAATTGTTGTATATCATTACTTTCGGAAAGTTAAATATAGCACATTAAGAAATGTATATATATGTCACGTCCTGGGTGGCGGGTTTTAGGACAGTGACATTGTGGAAGGGTAACGGGAGTCGAACGCGAAATCCTGTTTCGCTGCTCCGAGAGGTAAGGAGGATTTTAAGCCCGAAATTTTGTTTCGCTGCTCTAAGCGATTGCAAGGTTCAGGCACGGAATCCTGTTTCGCTGCCCCAAACGGTTTGCAAAGGTTAGGCACGAAAATCTTTTCGTTGCTCTACGGAATAGGAAGGATCTAGGCACGAAACCCTGTTTCGCAGTCCTGGTGAATAGGAGGGAATTCAGGCACGAAACCCTGTTTCGCAGTCCTGGTGAATAGGAGGGAATTTAGGCACGAAACCCTGTTTCGCAGTCCTAATGCGAAGGAAGGTTGTTAAGCACGAAACCCTGTTTCGCAGCCCTAATGCGAAGGAAGGTTGTTAAGCACGAAACCCTGTTTCGCAGCCCTAATCGACCAGGGGAGGTTGGGTAATAAGCGCGCACCCGAGTGACACTCGTTAGGTTATTCGCGAAGGAAAACGGTGGTAGAAAGGCCGGTTATGATTTTAAACGTTTGAGTAATAGAACCACTATTTATTGGTAAGCGAGTGAAATAGCAGTGTGCTTCCGATGATATAGCAGTTTACAATAATGCATGAACATAGAGCATTGGGACAAACATTTATATAACGGTGATTGAGAATATAATAAACATGTGACAACTTAGTAACGCTAATAATGATTTAGTATAACTAATGAAATTAAGCAATGGTATAATTAGGCAGTAAGCAATTGAAAGTTAAAGAGAAAGCAATACAATTGAGCGATGTACATATAAAATAATAAGCAAAATCAAAGTGAATAATATAAAGTAATAAACAAAATCAAAGCGAATAACATAAATATAAGGAGTTAAACAATAATGTTGCACGTGAGCAAAAGAAAATAGGATAATGAAAGTTATAATAGTTAAATGCTTACAGTGATATAGAAGAGGTGAAATCCTTATAGCACTTCACTAACAATACAGACACGTGGTGTCGCGAAAGATATAGTAATGGAATGGTCGATAGTAACTGACTGAACGATTGTAACAGACTGATGATGCGCGGTCCATGTGGCGCTTGTATTTATACAAAATCAATGGAATGTCTGGTATGCGAGGAATTTACGTTATGCGTGGAATCTGTGGTATGCGTGATGAGTCATACGCGTTATGTAATCGACGCGTGCCGATGACTCATGCGTAAGGTATGCGTGGAATAGCGGATTTCGGCGGTTCTTTCGGGGTTTTTAGAGATGGGTATTCCACCCGTTGGATGGATTTAGAGGATTTTGATTGGGGTTTTAAGGTGGAGGCTTGAGTACGTTTGTAGAAAGAGGGGGGGGGGAAGAGGGGTACATGGTCTCGAGATGAGCGAGCTTTGGCGAGGGACTTGTATTAGATTTGAATGGGGAAGAGTTCGCGCCTCTAAGGCCGAAGAGGGGAAGGGGATTCGAAATTTGGGCGTCTGGAGATGGGGACCGCTAAGGTACATCGTCCAAACAACCCGGAGGTTGGAAAAAGGGGTTTAGCATTTGTGGTTTCGAGAATAGTTGAGTGGATTTATATGGAGGATGCCATTTAGGACCGGCGAAAATTATCGGGACGTCACATATATACATTTCTTAATGTGCTATATTTAACTTTCCGGGGGACCGGACTGCCGTAGCGAAAGGGTTAAAAACATTGTCGTAAATTAATATAATATATATATAATATATATATATTATATAATATAATATATATATATATATATATATTATAATGTATATATATACATTTCTTAATGTGCTATATTTAACTTTCCGAAAGTAATTATATACAACAATTGCGCCAATTAAAAACATTGTCTTAAATTAATAGCTTTACAAAATTAATGATATACAAAATTTACACCAATTATAACAATGGCTATTTATGCAAAGGAAAAATGTATTAAATAATATTAAGCATTGTAGCATGCAGAAAAGGCGGATGAGAGACGCTGACCATCGAGACGTTTCGCGGACACGCTTGTAGGCCGCCCGAGAGGAGGGACGTGCGGGCGCGGAACCGCGTCTCGCGAGGCTCGCGCCTGACGACGCGTTTGTTGATTTCGGCGGCCGCGGATAGCAACGATCGGGTATAAATTAGAGGCCCGCAAAGGCATATTCCTTCTTCGCTGTGACTCAGCGAGACCATATTTCACAAGAGCAAAATTGGTTTTGACTCAGCGAGAAACACTCAGCGAGTCATTCCGAGAGTTTGATTCAGCGAGCACAGACGTGTTTTGTCCTCCGCTTCCAATCGGGTCTCGTAATACCGTCGTCGCGACGAGTTGCGGCGCTCCTCGCTCCCAGCTTCGCGGTACCATCGCGTTACCTCTGTTTTCTCAATTATTACGTGCATGGCGTTCTTAACTTAATGCCGAGTGTGAATAATCGCGCTCGTGACACTAATGTGCTGGACCCTTGTCCTCAAGTTCAAGAACAAAGCTCCCAAAACCCAAGACTTCGCAAAATCGGCGAAGCCTGCTCAGATGAACCTGCAAAATCTGTTTCACTGCTCAATGTGAATTGGTCTCCGCTCCCCTCTGGAGACTCATCAAGGAAGACCCTCCGTGCTCAGCGCACCCCGGGGGGCAGAATTGTCCGTTTCAAGGACTCCCCCTCAACGAAAGTTAGAAAACTTCTCCCTGGAGTTTTAAGGGATCTTGCTGACAATTGTGATACCATTGGTCTGAGGTCATTCCAGAGGTCCAGTACAGATAGTTCTCCCACCCCTGAGGTGGATGACACTAATAGTGGTGGCCAGGTTGCATTCTCTGCCCAACTCCCAGAAGATATAAATAATCCAGGCGAAGGGACCATGGAAGGCTTGCGGTCCGAGACCTTATCTTCATCCTTTAATTCTGGGATTATTAAGAGTAAAATTACCCCGGTTCTCATGAACGTCCCCGCATCTCTGCAGGGAACATCCCTCCAATCCTCTTCTCTTGAGCATCTGCCCAAGGACGTCGATATGGATCTTGAAACGTCTCCCAACGTACAGGTTAGAAACAGATTTAGTATTCTTTCCTCCTTTAAGTCTAGTTGTGAGGATGCCACTGTTCGGGATGGCCCCTCATCATTTTCCCAGTCTGAAAATAGAAATAAGAAAGATAATACTCAAAACCCAGGAAGTCAGAAGGAACAAGGGCATTCCTCGCCTATTCCAAAGACCTCGGGCGTTCGCCCTCCCCCGATTTATGTACAAAATTTTGATGGTGACCTCATTAAACTTTCTGGTTCCCTTGAGGAGAGATTCGGAAAGGACTTTAATTTAAAGTTCCTCGGTAATAGAGTACGGATTCAGGTTTTCCGAGAGGATGATTTTAATGAATTGAGGCGTAGCTTACTATCTGGAAATTTGGCATTCCATACTTTTACCATTAACTCCCAAAAGGTATTGGTGGTAGTGCTAAAGGGTCTGTCTAGAGTTCCTGTGGAGGATATTATTACTGAAATTAGGTCGCATGGGCTGGCTCCTATTTCTTGTAGCTCTTTAAATATGGGCAACAGGAAGAACTCACAATACTCGTCGTATAAAGTAGTTTTCCCCCAGGGCACTACTCTGAACGCGGTTAATAAGATAGGATTCATTTTTCATACCAGGGTTTACTGGGAAAAATTCCTGTCACAGAGGCCATATACCCAATGTTTTAGGTGCCAGTCTTTCGGTCACTCTTCGTCGAATTGTAACTACCCCCCGAGATGCGTTAAGTGTGCAGGTGCTCACCACACTCGGGAGTGCATTAAGGCAATCGAGGTAACACCCACTTGTGCTAATTGTGAGGGCCCTCATACCGCTAACTTTTCCAAGTGTCCCGCTCTAGTCAAATATCTCGAGAGCAGGAAAAAGCAGGTACCCCATACTGCCCCTCCTGCTTTCACTGATTTAAACAATAATAAAAAACACTTTATATTTGATGGCCCAGGGCTGCCACCGCCAGTCAGGATGCAGGATCCTAAGCCTTCTTATAGGGATGTCCTCGAGGGGACGCCTCGGTTTCTTCCTCGAGCGGGGGACCCCAGTGCCCCTGAAATTCATTCTACTTTGGGGTCTGAATCCTTGCCGGTTCTCGATACTCTAAACATATGTAGGGAGATTGGGTCGATCTGTGACTTAACTTTGATTCAGAATGCTGCAAATCGTCTACTCATGAGATTAAAAAACTGTACAACCAAGGCTCAATAACTCGCTGCCTTTTTGGAAGTCGCACAATCACTGGATTAAATGGACCCTTTTCCGAAAATTCTCTTATGGAATGCCGGCTCGGTGGCAAAAAAGAAAAATGAATTGATGGTAGTTCTTGCTAAGCATGGTATACATGTGGCGCTCATCACGGAGACCTGGCTGGACTCGGGAGTGGATTTTTCCATCCCCGGTTATAGGATTGTAAGGGCAGATCGTGTGGGTGGCAGAGGAGGTGGAGTGGCCATATTGGTTCATTCATCCATGAGGTCTTCTGTGGTGCCTGTGGCAGGTGGGGGTGCGTTTGAGAGGGTCTACGTCAAACTCAATCGTCCATCGTTGTTCGTTGGCGCGGTGTACAATCCTCCCCAAAGCTTGATAGATGGTGTAGATCTGGATGTCATTACTGGGGTGGGAAGCCCTTTGGTGATTGGTGGTGACTTCAATGCCAGACACACGACATGGAAGAACTTTTCAAACAATAAAAATGGGGTAGCTCTTTATCGCCACTCATTGAGGAATACATACAGAATATTGGCTCCGGATGAGTTTACCTACCATGGAGCTCCAAAACAAAATTCCTCCGTCATTGACTTCTTTTTGGTGGATAGCGTTCGGGGATTTGAATGCGAAACCACAGAGGATTTTGGTACTTCCCACAGGCCGGTGGTTCTCACTCCCAGTGGTGATGTTATCCACCCACCTGATTGGGTCCGTGTAACGGACTGGGAAAAATACGCTGTTTTGACCCGGGGATTAAAGTTGAAGATACATTTCTCCGATGCAGAGGAGGTTGAAGACTGCATTCGGTCGCTGACTGCCTTTTTGAGGACATGTCTTAACAGGGCTTCGGAGTTTGTCCCCTCAAGGGATGCTAACAACTATCATATGGATCCGTACCTAATGGCTTATATTAGGAAAAGGCGGGAGGCTCGCAAGTGCTGGCAGCGTATGGGTCTCCACTACTTCAGACAGCTGGCTGGACAGTTCACCTGGGAGATCGAGATACGTTTGAGAGGTCTTCGATGTAAGACTTGGCGTGACCGTCTCCTCTCGCTGGACAAGACTGACCATACGTTCTGGAAAAGTTACAGAAGATTGACAAATCGGTGACAGTTATTCCGCCACTAAAAGTGGGTAACGATCTTATTGCTGGGGATCGTGAGAGGGCGGAGACATTCGCTGGGGCATTCGCAGCGGTCCATGACGGGGTTTCGGGGTTGCCATCCCCGCATGCTGATGCTGTTGGGGAATTCATGGACTCCTTGGGGGGGGGGGGGCCGCGACGGATCTGGATGACGGGAACTTCACGTGCTTTACTTTGGAGGAGGTGGATGCTGCAATTGTTAGGCTAACCTGCGGCAAGGCCCCTGGATATGACAGGATTACCCCATCCATGATAAAGGCTGCTTCTGGGAAGATCAGACTGCAGATTTACTATATATTCAAACAGTCACTCACCTTTGCTCGGTTCCCAAGTGTCTGGAAGACTGCAAGAGTCATTCCAATTCAGAAGCCGGGGAAACCTAAAAATAGCGTAGAGAGCTATAGACCAATTAGCCTGCTCCCGGTTCTGGGTAAGGTCTTCGAGCGTTGCTTGCACCGGCGGCTGTTGGATTTCCTGGAGGATAACAACGTAATAGTTGCGCACCAGTTTGGATTTAGAGCTGAGCATTCTACGGTGCATCAACTGGCTCGGGTTTCACAGTCTCTGGCCCACGAAATGAATGTCCGTAGATCGGCGGCCATGGTCCTGCTGGACCTCACTAGAGCGTTCGACTCTGTATGGCACGAGGCGTTGCTCTACAAATTGTCCAGGATAGGTCTGCCTCTCCCAATGGTCAAATTAATTCGATCATACTTGGCGGACAGGTTTATATTTGTCTCCTTAAACGGAGCTGAGTCTTCCAGGTTCGGGGTTTCTGCGGGGGTGCCGCAGGGGTCGATTCTTGGTCCTGTTCTCTTTAATATATTTATTAACGACATCCCCATGGTTGATAACTGCTCGTTAGCCTTATATGCAGATGACACCACACTCATCGCGTCCTCTTGGCAAGTGTCGACACTGGTTCTGAAGTTGCAAAGTTATCTGGATTTGGTCTTGGAGTTCTTCGACAGTTGGAAGCTCACTGTAAACCCAGCCAAGACGCAGGCTATTTATTTCAACCGATATAAGCCCATTCCGGTGCAACGGCCTCTTTATATCAAGAATGTAGCTATCCCTTGGAGTGGTGAAGCGAAATATCTGGGATTAATTTTCGATAAGGGACTCACCTGGTCGCCAGCTATTTCTGACCGAATGGCTAAGGTCAGGGCAGCAGCTGGGGCTATCCATAGTTTCATTGCCCCCTCCTCCTATGTAACCAGGAGCCTTCGTATAGCCATATACAAAATTTGTCTCCGGCCAGTGCTTACTTATGGTTCGCTGATTTGGTCATGTGCTGCCAAGTCCAATATTTCGTTGGCGAGGGTATCGCAAAACAGAATCCTGAAAATTATAACTGGAAGGCCTGTTTGGTACTCCTCGGAACGCCTGCATCAAGAGACTGGAGTTGAACCATTATTGGAATACATTCGGGGAATAAATAGCAGATACTATGTGGATAATCATCAGAACCCTTTGGTCAGAATCACGGGGACATATGATATTAACAAGATTCCCTACAGAGTAAAAATAAATTTCCCCATTGCTCGAGGGGGGGAGACCTTCTGAGGTTGAGGTTCTCCTCCTCAATCATATTTTGTGATTCACACTTTATACCGTGTAATCTTTGTTCTGCTTGGCTTACCGCTGGATATTCTTGTGATGACCCCAGGGAGTCTACTCTCGCTGTGCACGACCTTTCCGAAGGCTTGCCGGTACAGTGTTTTGGGAGCTAGCCTGGTGCATGCTGATTATTATTTTCCCGCCACAAAGAGTGGCTGGGGCTCATGAGAGGGTTTTTGAAAATTTTTCCCCTCAACAAGTTTTTTGATATTTTACACTTCATGCCGGTTACACCACTTATATTATTACGATTTTTGGTAAGGGGGCTCTCGCTCCCAGGAACATCTTTTTAAAACACAAAGTATATAATAAAAAAAAATTAAAAAAAAGCATATTCCTTCTTCGCTGTTCCGAGAGAGAGGACGAGGTAAGAGCAACGGCCGCTCTCGGACAGCTTAGGGACTCCGGCAGGAGAGTTCGGCGATAATACCTGGACGCCTGCTGGAGGGACTAGGCACTTAGGGTGTTCCTGGACGCTGGACCGGTATGGAGAGTACGGCGATAATACCTGAACGCCTATCGGTCGAGAGAGTACAGAGCATCTCTTTAGAATTAGTGAGGAGAGTACGGGAGAATATGCCTGGACGCTCGTTCGATATGGAGAGTTCGGCGACAATACCTGGACGCCAATCGAACGGGAGAGTACAGATGGACCTCCTGGACGCCTCTGTAGATTAGAACCGCGAAAGTACAAAGTTCCTTCCTAAATACCCTATCGTTGAAAGAGGAGAGTAAGTACGGGAGATTATTCCTGGACGCCTGTTCGATATGGAGAGTTCGGCGACAATACCTGGACGCCAATCGAATGGGAGAGTACAGAGTAACTCCTGGACGCCTCATTAGATTAAAATCATGTGCCATATGCACCTCGCCCATTAGAAACAAGCAAAATTGTATAAATTCAGCGAGACGCAATGTCCGATTTACGAAAATATGTAGCCTCTTCCTTCCAACCAACCATGTATTTTACTTCCTGATCCGAATAAATCTTGCCTGTCTAGAAACTTCCATTTCCTTACGAAACCCAAATACTACAGCATCTATATTTTTACACAAATAAATATTTTAATACGAATAAATATTTTATGCGTATGATATTATATGTAGAATAAATCTAACTGCATTTCTAATACGTGTATGTATTTGTTGTAATATGTAATGTATTTTGTCCTAAGACAATTAACATTTTTTCGGTTGCGCAGCGCCAAGTATTTTGGATAAAATATTTATTCGTATTAAAATATTTATTTGTGTAAAAATATATATGCATAATATTATTTAATACATTTTTCCTTTGTATAAATAGCCATTGTTATAATTGGTGTAAATTTTGTATATCATTAATTTTGTAAAGCTATTAATTTAAGACAATGTTTTTAATTGGCGCAATTGTTGTATATCATTACTTTCGGAAAGTTAAATATAGCACATTAAGAAATGTAGGTATATATATACATTTCTTAATGTGCTATATTTAACTTTCCGGGGGGCCGGACTGCCGTAGCGAAAGGGTTAAAAACATTGTCGTAAATTAATATAATATATATATATATATTAAAAACATTGTCGTAAATTAATATAATATATATATATATTAAAAACATTGTCGTAAATTAATATAATATATATATATATATATATATATATAATTAATATAATATATATATATATATATTATATTAATTTACGACAATGTTTTTAACCCTTTCGCTACGGCAGTCCGGTCCCCCGGGTGACCTCCACTGAACGGGACCCCGCGCCACGATTGTACACATTGCGTGTGGACCAGCGCTGTCCAGCGTAGGGGCCCCTCACGCGCCTGCTTCCCCTTCCAATCTTTCTCTCACACAGCGTTCCTTGAGAGAGAATCATGTCCGCAAGCCACTATGAGCCCGCCGCCAGCCCCGTTCGTCGGGCTCATAACGGGGGATTACTGCATCCATGCACTGGGGCTCGGCTGCGCCTCCTGCGCAGACGCATACATACTAGTGTAGCTCGTGCTACCAACCTAACAGTAAAGGTGGCCGTTCCAATAAGCGGCTACAGCCGCCAGCGACTGCGACCGGCGGCTACAGCCGCTGTCGCGATGACTGGTACAATGGAAAAGCATTCATCCCAACTCCTATGGGCGGCTGCGACTGCTGCGGCCGCGCCAGGATTGCTATAGCCTATGCGCGTTTGGTTCATGAGCAGCCTAGGCTACTCGAGACACTACATAATGCCACGAGTGTCTGTGTTCCGCCGTAACAGCAGAATCGCCAAGTCGCGCAGCGGCTGCCGCTCTACTGCTCCAGAAGCAGTCTAGCGACTCTAGCCGCTCTGCGATCCATCTCACATTCGGACAGATTACCCAGAAATAAGGAAAGAAGTCAGAATTCATAACTTATGGAATTGTTTTTTATATATATATATATATATATATATATATATATATATATATTTCTTGTAAACTAATAATATGAGCTCTTGTAAAAAAATGTAAAAATATCATGACGGCTACATCTGATCTGCGTGTAAACACATGTCAAATTTGTTGTTTTATGCAAAATTTTAAGTGATTTCTTTCAAAGTTTGTTACAGTAAAGTTAAAGGGGTCAGAAATAGTATCGATTCTGCAAAATAATAGCAAATAATTCGTTATATACATTTATTTTTCTATAAGAAACCCATTGAAAAAATATCAGTATTTTTCGACTTTTTAGTTACCTTCCACGAACTTGTATAAACAATATATATTTGTCCTTGCAACTGCGAAAACAAGATTTGACAATAGTTGCTAATAATGGAGTAATCACTTGTATTCTATATCGTACAGTGGGCCTGAATCCAAAGAAATAGGGGAAAATGCAACATTCCATTTTTCGCGTTGAAAATGCTGAATATTGTTAAGTAAGTTCATAAAAATTTGAGTTAATATACAACTCATAACAAAGTCTGAGGTTATTTAAAAAAATAACGTCAACAATTTCAATAAAACTAAAAAAATTGATAAATACATACTATGAAAAGTGCAGAAATAATAACTTGAAAACCGAACGTTTCCCCAGCGTGTGACTTAAACCACTAATAAAGTACCAAAAAACAGTTTCCAATTTTTTATCACGATTGGGTTAAAAAATAGAAAAAACAAATTAATAGATGTAAAAAATATTTTTTAACTTATACATCACTAGAAAGGAATAGGTTTATCCTATTTTTTGCCACAATTTGAATTCCGATATTTTAAAAGAAGCCCCCAAATGTCATTGACTTCTTCAATCCGATAGATAAACAGAATACGATGTACATATAAGAAAAATGGTTAGTCTTTCACTATCTTCGACGGTCCTCGAGACCTCATACAACAGTAGACCCTTTTTTCAAGTGCTCGAAAAGGGCCTGTGCGGCGCGTCGTTGCACTGGTGGGGGCCATGGCGTCGACGCTTAGATATAGGAAATACCATTTGCGACGACGCCAGTTGGAGTTGCTGGCGGCTGTAGCCGCCGGTCGCAGTCGCTGGCGGCTGTAGCCGCTTATTGGAACGGCCACCTTAAGTAAGCGCAACCCTCAGGGTCAAGACGACGTCGCCTGGAGAAAGTTTATGGCTTTATGACTTTCAACCTCCCCCGACCGGAGTTTTTACCCTAACAGGACATCGGCAATTATTGAAAGGGAGGACAGAATTTTAAGTGCTTTTACGAGACGAGCCGCTGCCCGCTCGACGAAATTTGGCACGCAGATGTGCAAAGGAAAAAGTAAAGCTATTTACTACCTCAGGGTCAAGACGGCGTCGCCTGGAGAAAGTTTATGGCTTTATGACTTTCAACCTCCCCCGACCGGAGTTTTTACCCTAACAGGACATCGGCAATTATTGAAAGGGAGGACAGAATTTTAAGTGCTTTTACGAGACGAGCCGCTGCTCGCTCGATGAAATTTGGCACGCAAATGTGCAAAGGAAAAAGTAAAGCTATTTACTACCCTCGCCTGGTGTAACGGTAACTTGAAACATTCAAAACTAGCAAGGAAAACCCCCCCAAGAAGTACAACGCGCTCTACAATAAACTCTTTCTCATCCTCCGTTTCAAATCTCGTTCCTACGTACTCTACATATCGATTATATACATTTCCGCGGCCATATTCAAGCGATAGCGTAACACTCGCATTAACTGTATTACGTGGCCGTCTGGTTTCCCTCTGGATCCTTCGTTAGGAATTCGGCGAGGGTCGATGTCCGTGGAGCGCTAAGGCACTCTGCTCCTTGGACGCCGATTTTTTAAGGAAATGATTGTAATAATGATGAGGATAATAAAACAATAAAACGATTTAAATACAAATAACTAGTAACTTTAATAAACTCAACGAAAAGATTTGAACGCTAATAAAGAATTTTAGAGGATTTTACAAATACGTGTGCTCGCTACTGCTTTCGAGGCTCGAGTGACGCTTTCCAAGCGGACGCTCTTACAACCGTTTTTTATTTTACAAGATGTCCTTAACAACTAAGCCAAACAAACATTTATTAGCTAAATTCCTATTCGTCGATCAGATTCTTTTCGGTTATCGATTTTTTCAAAACAAGCGTTTAACTACATTGCGCTGGAATTACACACCTAGGAGAAGGGAGGAAGGAGAAGTTCATTTATTCAAATACCCGTTTCCAAGTGGATATCGATTAGTTTATATTCTTGAAGTTCTCTTATTAAAAGAATATCTAACTATTTTCAAACCCCTCGGCCTTGTGCGAACTTCACCGTGTCTCCTGTCACGTCCCGGGTGGAGGTCTTAGGGGACAATGACATGGTGGGGTTAATGGAGCCCAGGCGAGGATATGAAATCCTGCACACTGTGTTTCGGGGGGAGGTTAGGCGAGGATCTAGAATCCTGCATACTGAGGGTAGAGGGAATTTAGGCGAGGATCTTGAATCCTACACGCTGAAGGTAGAGGGAATTTAGGCGAGAATCTTGAATCCTACACGATGAGGGTAGAGGGAATTTAGGCGAGGATCTTCATCCTACCCACTGATGTGTAGGATTCAGGTCCTACAGACTGATGTGTAGGATTCAAGTCCTACACACTGATGTGTAGGATTCAAGTCCTACACACTGATGTGTAGGATTCAAGTCCTACACACTGATGTGTAGGATTCAAGTCCTACACACTGATGTGTAGGATTCAAGTCCTACACACTGATCGACCATAGAAGGTTTAATGAACTGGGTTGTATCGGGAGACACCCGTTAGAGCACTTGTTTTGGTTTGCCTTGGTAATTGGCTTTACCGTTGCATTATGGTAAAAGACACACGTAATAACTCTGCGAAATTCGGCTAGTCATACGGTTGAGCGACAGCTATACAAACGTAAGTTTGTAAACACCGTGATACTTTCCGTGGTCGTTGTCCGTGATCAGCTGTTGCGGCAGCTCGTTTGGATTTATGGATCTTCGTACCCGAAGGATTGACACAATAAATCTAAGCGTGATTTAAAGTAAAACTGTTTATTCACTTTGTAGCTTTTTGGTAATATGCCATGCACTGTTATTGTGATGGTTGTTAGGGTTTATAAAAACGCGTTGGCGATGAGTGTAACATTTATGTAGGCAATATAAATTATATGAAAAGTATAATATGTAAAGCTTCTGTTTCCGGGCGCGAGTGTGACAGGAGCGTGTGAAAGCGAGTGGTTGAGAGAAGTCAAGTAAAAGTGTGTGAGGCGGGGTAGGAGGGCTAGAGAGTGTTGGTGAAGGGTAGTGAGTGTGAGGAAAGGGCGAGGGATAAAGGGAGAGGGCAGGCGACAGAGGGTGATAGGGATACAAGAGGTGGTTGAGTGGCTAGAGGCTAGAGGTTAGGTGGTGGCGGTAGGAGGAAAAAGGCGGGAAGGTACGTAGAGAGCGCAGGTAGTGGAGAGTGGGCAGTGGTGCCACCGCGCGGGAGAGGTGCGAGTTAGGGAGAAGAGCGTTCAGGCGGGAGGTTGGTGAAAAGGAGAAAGGTAGAAGAAGGGAGTTGAGAGGAAGTGACAAAGTAAAAGTGAGGAGGAAGGGAGGAAGAACAGATGGAGGAGGGAAAGGGAAAGGTGGCGAGTGAAGAAAGGAAAAGAAAAGATAGTATGAGTAGTGTAGGCAGCAGTGTGGGGAGTATAGATAGTATGTGGGGTAAAAAGCGAGAGAGAGAGAGAGGAGGAGGAGGGGGAGGAGATGAGGGAGGGGAAGGCAGGATTTAAAAGGAGTGGGAGGACAAGGAGGTCACCAGAGAAAAGGGAGAAGGGGGGTGAGAAAGAGATGGAGGAGGGGGCAGGGCTAATGGGGATGATGAAGGAAATGGTGTTGGAGATGAAGATGATGAGGGAAGAAATGAAGAAGGAGAGGGAGGAAAGAAGAAGGATGGAGGAAGAATGGAGGGTGGAGAGAAGGAGGTGGGAGGAGGAAAGGAGGGAAGATGATGGAGGAGGGAGGGGATGGAAAGGAGGTTAGTAAGGATGGAAGAAAGGGAAGGAAGGGTGGAAGAGATAATAGGGAGGATGGAGAGATTGGAAAAGGAAAAGGAAGGGAGGGGTAGTAGTGAGAGGTGGGAGTGGGGAGAATTGGAAGAATGTTGGCTAAGGGTGAGAAAGATGGAGCTAAAACAGGACAAGAAGGAGAGGGAGGAAAGAAGAAATAATGTGATAGTAAGGGGGGTGGGGGCGAAGGAAATGGAGGAGGAGAAGGAGGTGAGGAAATTATGGGCAGAGATGGGTATAGAGGAGGGGGGCATAAAGGAGGTGAAAAGGATAGGAAAAAGGGGAGAGAAAGGGAGCGGGTTGATTTTGGTGAAGTTGGCGGAGAGGGAAAATAAGGTAAAGGTGATGGAGGCGGAGAAAAAGCTGAGGGGCAGGAGGGAAAGGATAGAGGATGATTTAACGGAGGAAGAAAGAAAGGCGAAGTGGAAGGTGGAAAGTGAGGCGGCAAGGGAGAGGGAGGGAGGAAAGAAGGTGCTGGTAGGATATAAGAAGATCTGGGTGAACGGGAAGGTGAGATGAGTTGAGGGAGAGCAGGGTGGAGGAGCAGGGAAACGAAGGGTTAGGGAAAGGGGGTGGAGATGAGGTAGAGGTGGAAGAAAAGGGGGGAGGGGGAAGTAAGTACAAGGTTGTATTCTGGAACGTAGCAAGATTAAGGAATAAAGACGGGGATTTTTGGAAAGGGTTGGAGGAGTGGGACGTGTTAGTGCTGAGTGAGACGTGGATGGAGGAAAGAGGTTGGGAAAATGTAGAGAGGAGGTTGCCAAGGGGGTATGTATGGGATACAGGGTGATTGGCACGAAACGCCTGATCCGCCTCGCAACCGTGACGAGGTCAACCCAAACCCACGTGGTGTCTCTCCGAAGGCTTTTGACCCTCGGAAGGGTTGGAGTACCTATTAGGAAGTGAGAAGTCTTCGAATTCCTCATTTCTCATCAGATCTGTGCGAAAGTGACGCCAATGAATTCCTGGCGTTCCGTCGATTAAAATCATACCAAACATCATGCAAATCGGACTTTTAAATAAGGAACACAAATAGCTTGTGTCAAAGTAGTCCGATTTGCATGATGTTTGGTATGATTTTAATCGACGGAACGCCAGGAATTCATTGGCGTTACTTTCGCACAGATCTGATGAGAAATGAGGAATTCGAAGATTTCTCACTTCCTAATAGGTTTTTTTTTTTTTTTTTTTTTTTTTACGTGCAGGAAATCCGGAACGGATACCCCGAACTTCGGGGAAAGCTCGGGGTTATGTTGGGCTCCAACCAACTAAAACCTGCACTACCCTTCCCCCTAAGGTGAATGGTAGCGCACTTTTTGGGGTTGAACTTCAACCCCGCCGCAGCCGCCGCCCCCTGGATCTCATCTAGGAGGAGCTGCATCTCCGCTGGTGATGCCGCCACAAGGCCAATGTCGTCCGCGTAGGCGAACGCACGGTGGAGTTGCGCACCCAACCTATAGCCCATCGGGAGTGACTCGATGGATCGAATCACTCGCTCGATGGCCAGGTTAAAGGTTATCGGACTACACGGACAACCTTGCTTGACACCAGCCAGCATGGGGATGTTTTCTGTAAAGCCCCGGGAGGTACGGACCCTGGTCGTGCATCCAGTGTTCATGGAGAGCATGACCTTCTGGATGTTGAGGGGTAGTTGGGCACCCTCAAAGGCGTCGAACAGGATGGCGTGGGGGATCGACCCAAACGCGTTGGTCAGATCCAGCCACGCCACCACGGCCTGTCGACCCTCTCTCCGGCTGTCCTCGAGGATCTCCTGAAGCATAAAGTTGTGCTCTATGCAACCCTCGTGCTTCAGAAAACCCTTCTGAGGATTACTCAGCCGTTTGCCCTTGACCGCGAAATCCATCAACCTGTCCGCCAGCACTGCAGCGAACAGCTTGGCTACTGTGTCGCCGAGTGCAAGCGGACGCCAATTCGAAAGGTCGCTTCGGTCCCCTTTTTTGTACGTAAGTACGGTGGTGGAGGACTTCCACGACTCCGGAACGGCCTCCGTACGAAGGCAGGCGTTAAACACCGAGGCGAGCACGGAGCACCCTGGATCTGCCCTCCTCAGTTCGTCGTAGGTCACCCCGTCCGGACCCGGAGCGCTTTTATGCGTCCGCTTCAGACGGGCTTCCACCTCCGACGCCGAGAAAGGGCTCACCAGCGCGCCCCGTAACTCGCCCTCCTCGTCCGTAGGCCACTCCGGCCACACGTAAGGCTCGCCCACAGGGGGAGCCGTCGCCGAGTACATCTTTCGAAAGTACTGCCCGACCTCCTCCGCACTGACTTGGCAGTGGGGCGAAGGGCCAGACAGTACCTCGTCCATCGCTCGGCGTCGATTCTCCCTGTACAGGCGCTGCAACCTGGTGGCTTTCTTCACATGGTCCTCCGGGCCCTGGTCTTGGCGGGCCCTAGGACGACCATGCTGGCGGTTGTGGGGCTGTTGCCCCTCCCCCCCCTGAGCCGATCGAGACTGAAAGTAAGTGGTGAGATCTTTGGCCAGAACTTCCAGGATCTCGATCGTCTCGACACCCTCGGCGCGTGAAATAAGGGCTCTGCGTAAGTCCGCGTCGGCCCGTCTCGCATCGCGCCCAGGATGCCGGGGGGGGGGGTGGAATTCGCGGGGGGAGAGAGGGCAGGTTCGTGCCAACGACCAGAATGGGGGAAGGGAGTGGTACGCGTGTTTGGACGGCCCCGTGGCTGTCCACGTCGAGAACGGGTCGAAGGGGCAGTAACGCGCGAACCCGCCGACGCACCGGCAGCGGCCGACCGGGGGCCCCCTCGGCGATCGCTCGCCGCGGTAGGGTGGGGCTCAGGTGGCGGCTGCGACGACGAACGCGACCTCGTGTTGTGGGTTTGAGTGTGGGGGGGTGTAATTATTGGGGACGGCAGTGGCGGCAGTGATGGCGAAGGCGCCGGTGTCGATGCCGTTGGGGACATCGTCCTCCCTCGTCCCGGCGTCCTCCGAAATCCCGCGTTGTTGCCACCCGTTTCCTCGTCGCTCTCCGAGGAACCACCGCTGGTGATGAGGCGCCGCCATTTCCTTTTCGGGGCCGTCTGCCACGGCTGGTCGGTCCTGGAGGGGGTGGTAGATTTGGGGGGGGGCCTCCAGGCCCCCCTCTTCCTCGATGGAAACCAGGGGCTGAAATACGAGCGGCCGCTCGGTGACGACCCTGACCGTGTGCGTGGTAGTGATGCATGACGTCATGACGGGGCCACCACGAGACGTCGTCGTGACGGTACTCGTGGTAAGGGTGGCCCCGGTCGATGACGTCACCACGGCCAGGGTGGCCGAGACGGCGCCGCTCGTTCGTGGAGGGGGAGTTGCCGGCCAGTTTGGGGAAGTTGAAACCGCCCTCTGTTTGGAGGTCCTCTCCTCCTGGACTTGCCTGGTGGTGCTGGCTGATGTTGAGGGTCCAGGAGGGTGGGTCGATGCCTCCGAGGTAGGTACGGGGGCCGGGGTCTTTTTTGGGCGCCCCGGCCCCTTCCTGGTGGTGGTGGTGGCCTCCTGGCCCACTGGGGGCGCCAACTCCTTCTTCGGGCGCCCCGGCCCCCTCTTGATGGTGGTGGAGGTGGCGGTGGACCTTGGAGGCTGCGTTGACCTCGGAGGCAGACTGGAGGACCTCGTTAATCTTCGGGTCACTGGGCTCGATGGACTGCCCAGTGACCTTTTCTTCTCGGGCGGCTTCTCCAAGCTTCCCCTGGTGGGATTGTGGCCGGCCGATGAAGTGCTCCCCCTCGAGCAGGTGGTGGAGGGCCCCTGGTTTCGGGCCGCCGCCTCCGCGTAGGTGGTGGGCGGAGGGGTGTGGCTGGCGGTGGTGTTGGGGACGGCCCCGTTTCCCTCGACGATGGTGGTTAGGGATCGGCGGACCGCTGATGAACCCGCGGTGGCCCACTTCGAGAGGCGAGTACTAAGGGTGGCAGGTTCCTTCTCCCTCTTGCTGCTGGTGGTGGATGGGGGTGGCTTGGCCGTTACGGACACCCTACTTGTTGACGGCCTCTGTGCCACTGCCGTCGTGGTCGCGCTCTTTTTCGGGGGTAGGGGGGGGGTTCGATTTACGGGGGGCAGGGGGGGTCGTCGATTTGCGCGGGGGGGGGGGGGTGTCGCACGCTGTGTGAGGGAGGCCGTCGCAGCCCCCGACACTGAAGGGCGGCTCTGCGGGGGGTCGCCTCCGCCGCTTGTGCTGCTGCTGGGGCTGCGCACCCTTTCGGTACTAGGCGCACTCGGAGCCGTCCCAGCACTCTGGGCCGCGGGGTGGAATTTGGCCACGTGGGCGTTTACGTCCTTTGTAGGGTATTTACCCTTTCCCACGTGGCCGCAGTACCGACAGGTAGGTTTTAGTGTCCACCCCGCGTGACTTCGCCTCACGTGCTGGGAGAGCTCAAAGTACCCCCTGTACCGAAAACCGTTGCTTTTTGAGCCTCTTTTCGCGTAGCACTCGGGACACGTTAGGCCGTCCGTGGCCGGGAGTTCGACGGCGACTTCCCTCGTTGGGGCCGGCGGAGCCATTTATAAAAGAAAAAAAAAAGAAAGAGAAACAAGAAAAGGGAGTAGAATAAGTGTGGCTGGTACAGGTTGTGTCGCCGGTCCAACGAGAGAAGCCTCCCGAGTGCTTGGGTGCGCAGCGGGCGTGATGAGTGGAGAAGTAACACGTATTCTGATAGTAGCGGTGCAGCAGCACCGCGGCGCGGATAAATAAATAGATGGGGACGAATAGAGTGAAATAGAATGCGTTAGCGGGATGTAAATCAGGGCAGTCGCCGAGATGTAAAATAGAAATATAATAAATAGATAATAAAATAGGAATAAATAAATATATAGCGCTGTGGAGTGTGCTAGTGTAAAATCAGGCCGGACTGGAGCACTGGTGTTGCCTTTTGTCCCTTAAAACGCGGTGTATCGTGCCGTAATAAAACAATAAATAAATACGTAAATATATATAAAAAGGAACAAGAAGGCACGCTACAAAGTATGGGTAAATAAATAAATAAATAAGGGACACTGAAACAAAACCAAGTATAAAATGCTAAAAGGTGACTAGAGTTGCCTGTCTGTTAAAATTCTAGTAACTAAATAGTCGATGAAAATAAAACGGCGTCAAAAAGTAAAAATGTATAGATAAAAATGTATAAATATAAATGTAGAGAGTAAAAAGGACGTCGACAGAAGTTAATAAATAAATAAATAAACAACAAGCAACAGAAATCACAATTTAAAATGTCGCAGTATATCTAGGTAACACCGACCAAGTCCCCTTCGGCCGTTCTCGACCGAGTTCGTGCGAGAAAGAAGGACAGCAGTAGAGTGGGAGACAGAGAGACGTGGCGAAGGAAGCAAAGCGAGAGAAAGCGAGAGAGAAAGCAGGCGATAGAAAAGGAGCGGAAGCGAAGAGGAAAGCCTCTCTATCGCGAGAGTCAGAAATAAGAATAAGTTAAAACTAAGACTAGAATAAAAGCTAAGAGTTAGAGTTGATCCCCAAGCAGGGATCAACCGCGTAAAAGAGTTCTACCCGCGGTAGAGAAGCGAGACGGAGTCGGCAAAATCTCTGGAAGAGGTGTGTGTCAAGATGTTAAAATAACGGGCGTAAAGCCTCCGTCGACAAATCTGTCAATTATAACACCTCTTCCTTTGATTCGACCGACGGGGTGATGAAGGGAGTCCCCCTCGCATGCACCGTGGTGCACCGAACCGCGATATTACTCGCGGAACGGCGAAATTCCAACGGTGCACTTTTAAACTTTCCGAAAACAATCAACGGTATTCGCTAATTGTTTTCGGAAAGGTCGCGAGAGAAACACAGGTGTTAGGGGGCCACCTGAGGCGGGACGGGGGAGCGAACTCAACCGTCTTCGCGCTCAGCTGGGGGGGACTAGTCGCCGCGTGCTCGAGTTACGTCAGAGAGAGCGACGTCACTCGGGCAACGACTCCTAGAGGGGGAAAGCGATAGAAAGAAGAAGGAAAGACTTACTCGGTCAGCTGGCTGGCTGGGGGCTCGTCGGCTCCAGTCCTGGGTCCTGTCGGCGCTCGTCGGGGAGATATGCGGTGGCTCGAAAACACGTGAATTTTTCACCGCTAAAACTAACTATTCTCCGCACGACTACTAAGGTCGCTTCTCGGGCTTATGGCTGCTGTATTGGGGAGTCAGAATTGTGTTTTGGAAAGCGTTTATTGAGCCAATCCTGGCGGCACTGCAATGCCAGGCTGACTCGCGACGGAGGTGGAGCAAGCACCAACGCTCCGTCAGTTTCCAAAAATCAGATTAATATTCTGACTCCCCAATGGGGAGTGTATCAGATATTAAGCTGATAAGAACAGATTGTGAGAATGCATAAGGGCAAACAATGTTTAAGCACATTTAGTAACACAAGTGTTAGTGCTTGTATGGTCTGAGCTTAACAGCAAATTTACATTCTTCCTTTCGGAGAATTTGAACGCTTTTGGTCCCAGCCATATAACCAAGACACTTTGATCTTAGCCATAAGGCCGAGAAGCGATCCTAATAGGTACTCCAACCCTTCCGAGGGTCAAAAGCCTTCGGAGAGACACCACGGGGGTTTGGGTTGACCTCGTCACGGTTGTGAGACGGATCAGGCGTTTCGTGCCAATCACCCTGTAGACCAGGCGTGCACAGCTAAATGCCCGCGGGGCAAAAATTTTCGGAAGCGTAGGGAAAGAGCATCGTAAACGCATTCATGAACAACAGTGCTGTGGTGGGGAGTGTTCGTGAGTGAAGTGAGCCGGTGTACGTCATCAATCCACCTAACAGTTTACACGCATACTACTTCAGCTAGTGGCCACAGGGAGGGGGCACAGCTCGCGGCGTCGCTCTTCGCTTTGCTCGCGAGCAATCGAGAGCGCTCTTGCCCGTCACAGCCTTGCTGTGCAGGCCTGCTGTAGACAGTGGGCACGGAGGGAGAAGAAGATGGGTAGGGCAATAGGGGGGATGTTACTGGGGGTGAGAAAGGGGTTGGAAGTGGGAATGGAGGAGGAAGGAGGGAGAGAGGGGATAATGGCGTAGAAGGTGAAGTTGTGGGGAGAGTGGTGGAGGATAGTGGGGGTACATGTAAATGGAGATTTGACAAGGAAGTTGGAGGACCTGGATAGAAGAGAGGGAGTGGGGAGTGAGGGGGCTAATAGGGGGGGATTTTAACGCTAGGACAGGGGAAGAAGGGGGACGGGTCTGGGGAGGGGAAGATGAGGAGGGAGGAGACAGGGGGAGTAGGAGGTCAAAGGATAAAGAGGGGAATGGTGATGGGAGGAGGCTATGTGCCTACTTGGAAGAAAGAGGTTGGAGTATTATAAACGGGGGGGGGGTGGAGGGGATGAGCAGGGGGAATGGACTTTTACCGGAGGGAGGGCGAATACGGTAATCGATTATGCGTTGGTGAATGAGGATACTTGGGAAAAGGGGGAGAGGTTAGAAGTGGGGGAGAGGATAGATTCGGACCACCATCCGTGGTGGTATGGTTGAGGGGAGAGGGAGGGGGTGGAGTAGAGAGGAGAAAAGGTGGTGGGAGGAGGGGAGGAGGAAGACGGAATTGGACCGAGGAAGGGAGAAAGAAGTTTAGGGAAAGCCTTGCGGAAAGGGAAGAGGGGATAAGGGGGGTAGAGGAGGAGTGGAGAGAGTTGAGAGAAAGGATAAAGGATGCGGTGGAGAAGTCAGAGGTGGGGGAAGAGAGGAAAAGGAAGGGAGGATGGTGGGATGAGTGGTGCAGAGAGGAGAAGAGCAAGGTAAGGAAGGAATTGAGAAAGCGGAGAAACGAGGGAGGGGACGGTAAGGTGTATAGAGAAAGGAAAAGGGCTTATAGGAAATTATGTGAGGAAAAGAAGAAGAAGGAGGTGGAGCGGTGAAAAAAGGAGCTGGAGGGGGTGAGGACAGAAGGACAGGTATGGAAGGTGGTGAACAGAGAGAGGGGAAAGAGAAGGAGGGTGAATGAGAAAATAAAAATGGAGGAATGGGAAGAGTATTTTAAGGGTTTGTTGGGAGGGGTGGAGGGTTGTGAAAGGGGGGGGCAAAGGAAAGGGGAAAGGACGGGAAGATGGAGATAGGATGGGAGGAATTCAGAAGGGTGGTAAAGAATTTAAAGGACGGGAAGGCCGGGGGAGGGGATGTAATTCCAAATGAGGTGTGGAAGTACGGGGGCGAGGAGGTTGAGAAGTGGCTGTGGGAGGTATGTAACAGGGTTTGGAGGGGGGAAGGGTGGCCAGAGGGATGGAAGGAAGGCGTGGTGGTGCCGGTGATGAAGAAAGGGGCAGGGGGAAGAGTAGAGGACTACAGGGGGATCACACTGACGCAGACGGCGTATAAGATATACGCGTCGGTACTGGCGCACAGTGGTCCGAATAGGGGTAGTAGAGGACATTCGTGTATAACTTTTGAACTATAAAAGATATCGGAATGAAATTTACGCCAAAAAATAGGAAAAAATTACCCCTTTCTAATGATTTATTACTTAATATATTGCAAGTTTATTTAATGTTTTTTTTTCAATTTTTTCAACTTAATTGTCATTAAAAAAAATTGAAAACGGTTTATTTAGTAGTTTATTTAATGCTCTTTAAGTGATTTAAATCGCATGTTGGGGAAACTTTTCGTTTCCAAGTTGTAAGGAATAATCGAATAGTACAATAAGAAATTGTGACGAAATCTACAATTTAGTTAAATATTATTATCAATACAATGTTAGTAATACAATGATAGTACAAAGTGGTCCGAATAGTTATAGGATATTCCAGATATATTATTTTAAACACTTGTTAACTTTTGAACCATATGAGATATCCGCATGAAACTTGAACTGTAGATATAATGTAAGAATGTTAGGTCATTCTATCATTCCTATAATAATATCGATTTTTTTTCCTCTATTTAAGTATTAGATCTGCAGCTTCGGGATCTAGGTTTTTAACTTTCTTGTCACATGATTTTATTCTTAATGAAGAAATGTACGGATCAGAAGTTAAAAGAAGTCGATTAAATGTATCTTCGTTTGATGCTTGTCTTGAACATTTTCTCGTATTATTATTCCTAAATTTTTTAAAATCCTTATGCTTTGTCTCTTGAGCTTCCTCAGAGAGCTGCCCGATTGGTAGTAATGCATGTTTGATTATTTCTGCCCCATGTATTAATAATTTGTGTACAGATGCTGGCATATAATACCAGCCGTAGTGAGTAATAAAATATTTTGCCGTTTCTTGTGTGTATACGTGGAACTTTTCTATATCTATTCTGTACGGAGAAGAAATTACCTGTAACACAGTATAGAACATTTTAATTCATGTTAGATTAATCCCTGTTTTTTAAATTCTATTTCATACAGAGGATAAATACTTATAAAAATGATATATAACACTAGGTATTCTGCCTGTATTCCCAAAATATTTCAATATGTATTCTATCTAGGAAAGAAATTACTTACCTGTAATATAATGTGCAACTTTTTAATTAACATCACATCAACTCCAGTGATTGCGGCTGACACTTCTGCATTCGTAAAAAAACGTCGTGCTGTATTGCCATCGTTGGACGACCCCCATCCTTGCTTTACGAAATCAATATATAAGCCCATTTTTTCCTTAAATTCGTTTTGTATTTGTTCCTTCTTTTGCTTCTTTATCTCCTTCAAAGCATCTGTATTTGCAGTCCATTTCTTGAATGGCAAATTATATGCTATATGCAATACAAATTCCAAGCATCGAATCCAAGCGTGCAACGAAGATATGCCAAAAGAATAATTTGATTCGTTACACGTTTTGGAATTTATAAGATTTAAATTGTTCATTTCTGTCGGTGTTGCGTGACAAATATAGCATCGCATTGCAGATGAAGTGCTCGTAATTGCATTACAAATTTTATTATCCACCATGGTTAGTGCCATGCTATATTCAATTTCAACGTTGTTTATTTTTATTGATTTTAAATTTTGTATTTCGTTTCTGACTTCATTTATTTCATCATCTATAATTTCATTACTTTCTTTCACAAATGAAAATCTGATAGGTCGGCAAAACCAAGGCGATGACGGGTGTGGATTTTCCCAAACTTTTGCTTTATTTAGTTTATTTTCTAGCCTTATCGGCACTAAGCTTGAAATGAAAACGCTATCTTCGTTTATGTCGGAATTTCCATGCTGAATTTGTTTGTATCGTTGTTGGCCAGAAGCTCCATCACAACCCCATTTGCATATTAATACTAAATCTATGTTATCTTCCAATGTTCCTACACTTTTCATTATTCGGGAAGCAGTATGGTCTAATAAACTTTGCAGGTCAACTTTGACACCCATTTCAGTTATTTTCACTGTATCTTTGGATGGATAACAATTTTTTTTTTCTGCTAATAATATATGATACGAAGGCCATGGATTACTATTGCATTTTATCGATTCATTTCGAATTTTAATATATTGAAATTTCGATAGATCTGCCATAATAAAGATAGTCAAAGCCTTTTCTGCTGTAAATACTCTTTTTTTAATTAATGTGTCATATTTTTCAACAAAATTTCCAACGCTTGTACTAGATTCATTAGACTGCAAATATTTGGGGAGGTATGCCTTTCGATGCATACCATGGCTAAGCAAACTCAGCTTAGTTGCATGAATCAATTCCTCCAATGAAAAATTGGTGACGAGAGCCTGGGCTCTTCGTGTTTTTTGCCGAGTACTGCATTGCGAGAATAATTTTCTTCCCTTCGAATTTGTAGCCCTTGATGTCTGCGGTCTAACTACGCCACTTGTCGATGGAATTGCTGCTAATATTATATTAGGATACACAAAATCTTTCTGCAACCATTCAGAATTAAATTTCAGAAATTGTTCTTTTGTGTATCTGGCTTTTATCCACTTTTGTTTTAATTTGCAAGCAAATTTTTTCAAAGTGATTTTCAATTTCTTGGAATTTTCGGGAGGAATATGAAATTTCTCACATATTTTCTCATATAAAAATATGTAATCACTCATATCTTTATTGGAATCTTTTAATTTCAAGAATAAATCTTTATGTGTACGAAAACCTTCCATTATCACAAAATAAAGAATATCTAGATAACAAAGAACGAAATATTGAATACCTATAGAAAATAATTCATGTAATAAATTTTTAAGTGTTTTCGTACTTACCAAATGGAAGTGAAACAAAATGTTATATAAATGAGGAAGAAAACACTATAACTGAAATTTCAGCTTAAACTTAACTGAATAAAGCATATATATATATATATATATTTAATACAGGAAACGCAAACTAAACAAAACAACACATCGAACGAACAAAAAATAACAAAAACTTAACAGTAACTTTTGAATACGCAATGTCGGGCTAGGAATATCTGAATGTGCGAGTCGAATGGTTCTGCTGCAACTGACTGCAGTCAGAAAATCGAAGACTTAGTCGAAGGCTTATCTACACCATAGCATAAACAAATGACAGGCGTATAATCTAAACAGTATAGGAGTTCCATAGAACTCCTTAGCTCGTCACTCCTCGCGGAGTTTCGGCGATGGATACGAACGCGTATACGTAAAACGCGCGGCGAGCCGCGTTACTGGCGGCTTCAAACAGTAATAATTTGAAGAAAGGGATGAAGTGGGATGTGATTTTTGCATGATGTATAGAGGAAGGTGTGCTGAAAAGATTCCAATTGGTTAGAACGTGGGACTCGGTGGGACTTTTAAGATATTCCTTGGCAATTGTACAGAACTTCGACAATTTTCTCTATTTCATTGAACATTACTTTTTTAATATATTATGAACAGTAACTTTTAGTTAAAGTTATTAATTCTTAACGGAAAAGAATGCTCTTCATTCTAGAAAAATATAGGAGAGAAAATATTAAACAGGGTCGTCAGGGCATCGCGAAGAAGAAAGCAGTTTTTTCTGGTGAAAAATGCTATCTTTAAAATGTCCAACTTTAAGCGTTCGTCCTAATTACAATTTTTATTAAATTTTTATAATATTTTCGGTTTCGAGACTGCTGGACATTTAGGAACTAGTATACATTCATTAGACTTCGATAGGAGAAAGTTCATTTTTCGGCCGAATGTCCTCTACTACCCCTATTCGGACCACTGTGTGGCGGAGAGGTTGAGGGTAGAGGTGGAGGAGAAAAAACTGCTACCACCGAGTCAAACGGGGTTCAGGAGTGGGGTAGGGTGTATTGACCACATTTATACGCTAAACTATCTGATCAACAGACAAATAGGGAGGAAGGAGAGAAAAATGATGGCGTTATTTGTAGATTTGAAGGTCGCGTTTGACTCGGTGGACAGGGGGGTCTTGATAAGGGCTATGAGGGGAAGGGGGGTGAGGGAAGAGTTGGTGGTGAGATGTGAGGAGGTATTGAGGGAAACGATAGGAAGGGTGAGGGTGGGGGTGGGGGGTGGAGGGGGGAGTGTTTCTGGACGGCAAGGGGTGTAAGGCAGGGGTGCCCGATGAGTCCTATTATGTTTACGCTCCTAATAGCGGACATGGACGAGGAGTTACGAAGAGGTGGCTGGGGGGAGTGAGGCTGGGGGAAAGGAAGATCCACACGTTAGCGTACGCGGACGATGTGGCGGTGTTGGCAGAGGACGTGGAAGGGATGAAGGGGATGATGGGGAAACTAGAAAAGTATTTCGAGGGGAAGGGGCTGCAGGTAAATATAGATAAGACTAAGGTGATGAGGTGTAGAAGGGGGGGGGGAGGTGGAGTAAGGTGATTTGGAGGTGGAAAGGAAAGGAGTTGGAGGAGGTAAGGAGTTTTAAATACTTGGGATATACGGTGATGGGGAATGGGGGACAGGAGAAACACGTAGAGGAGAGGGTTAGAAAGGGGGCGGCGGTGATGGGACAGGTGTGGGGGTTGGGGAAAAGGATTTTTGGAAAGGACTGGGGGAGAAGGCTGCGGTTATTTGATAAACTGGTCTGGGCGGTAATGAATTATGGGGTGAGGGTGTGGGGGTTGGGAGAGAGGGAAAAAATAGAAGCAGTACATGAAAGGTACTTGAAGTGGGTGTTGCGAGTAGATAGGAGTACTCCAGGATATATGGTCAGGGAGGAACTGCAGAGGGGGATGTTGAAGGGAGGGGCGGGACTAAGGGCATGGGGGTATGAGAGGAGTTTGGAGGAGGGGAAGGGGGGAGGGTTGGCGAGGGAGTGTTGGGAGGAAATGAAGAGAAGGCTGAAGAGGGGAAAGGTGTTGCAGGGATGGGAAGAGGAGAGGGAGAAGTACTTTAAGGACAGGGGATGGACGGTTGAGGAGGTAGAAAGGGGGAGGGATAGGGGAGAGATGAGGGGAGAGGATCTGGTGAGGAGGGAGAGGAGGCTACAAGAAGAGGAGAGGTGGGGGAAGATAGGAAGTTCGAAGTACAATGTTTGGTATGGGAGAGTGAAAGGGGTGGGGGTACCAGCGTACTTGAAGAAAGGGTGGGGGAGGAAGGTGGAATAGGGTAGCAAGATTTAGATTGGGTAATGAGATGAAGGCGGGGAGATACTGGGAGGGAGAGGAGGAGAGGAGATGTAGAATATGTGGACAAGGGGAGGAGACGTGGGGGCACGTCTGGGAAGTATGCTCTGGATGGGGAACGGAGAGGGGGTGGCAGGAGGTGATGGTAGAGGTATTGGGTGATGAGGGAGAGGGGGAGGAGTGGATGAGGAAATTGGAGAGGAAGAGAAGGTTTAGGAGAGGAAAGTGGAGGAATGGATGGTGAATGGATGAGAAGAGGATTGAGAGTGGAAGGGGAAGCGAGCGGAAGCGGAGGTCCAAGAGGCGGAGGAGGGGGCGTAGGCGTGCGTGAGAGAGGGGAGGTTGATGAGGAGGCGAGCGAGCGAGCGGGCGATGATAGATTTAAGTGCATAGGATAAGTTAAGTTAAGTTAGGTTAAGGTAGATATAGGATAAATGTTAAGGAGAAGAGTGCGAGGAGATTGTAACCCCATTGGGGATCAATAAAGTGATTACTGTTACTGTATAATATGAAAAGCACTTAAGCGTAACAAGACAATATAATATGTGAACGCAATAAGCGTAGATAAGACAAAATATTACGAAAAGCAATAAGAATAGCAAGACAAAATAATATGAAAACCAATAAGAATAGCAATACACAATATATGATGATGGTGATGTACAATAGTATTAAAGACCCTGATAACCAGATCTGGCAGCAGAATCTGACGTCAGAACCGTAGTCGTCTGTATCCGCATTTGGCTGCGTTCTGAGGTGCAGATTCTAATGCCAGATCCTAATGTCAGATCGGCAGCA
The DNA here is from genome assembly GCA_929113495.1 of Andrena minutula. NCBI lineage: Eukaryota > Metazoa > Arthropoda > Insecta > Hymenoptera > Andrenidae > Andrena > Andrena minutula. The sequence goes on along the minus strand of OV815993.1, from coordinate 43,703,812 downwards.
GATTGACAGCAGATCCTGATGTCAGATCGGCAGCAGATGGACAGCAGATTCTGCCGTCTGCTTGGCACAGCTAACAGCGCCATCTGAGGGTCAGAATTAGCAAACTAACGTGTGGTAAGAAAAAAAAATACCAACAAATACAACGTTGTATTCCCAAGCGGTCACCACCCATCCAAGTACTAACCGCGCCCAATACCGCTTTAACTTCAGTGATCGGACGAGAACTTGTGTTTTTTCTGGCACAGAATGATCGTTGGTAAAAATTTGGGTCTTATTAATACTTCCTGTGTAAAAATTTTCATACTATTATATTCTAAGAACTTATTATATAGCGTTTAAGTCGAAAAGAGTCGTTGATGTCAGATGGTTACGAAAATGTTTTAAATGGGATTCTTTTTGATGGGATATTAATTTACGAAAATGTTTTTAAATATGATTCTTTTTGATGGGATATTAATTTACGAAAATGTTTTTAAATGGGTTTTTTTTATGGGATTATATACTTTGCGCTCTGTTTGTACCTTTTTGTGAAAATACGCAATATACCAGCATGGAGAGACACGTGCCTTGTAATGCATAAGCAAATAAAGTGTTCTATACATTCCAGTATATTAAGCCTTATTCTATTACCAAACGAACCAAGGAAATAAACATGACATGGCGCAATTGGAAGATAACGAGTAAAAAAGAAAATGCTATATTCACCGGGTTAAAAAAGCTCAAATGTCTGATCAAGAAAACGGTGAGGAGAGAACAAAGAAAACTATAGACAAGGCAGAAACATATACCCTGGACAACACGGATTCGGAGGAGAGTGAATACGACTCGCTGGAAGAAACTGAGAGAACATAGGAAACAAAAATGGAAAGTATAATGCGTGCCCCGACAGCACTTTCGTTCGAAGGAAATCTCAAGGAGAATTGGAAAAGATGGCGTCAGAAGTTCGAGATCTACCTAGAAGCAACGGATCTGAATTCTAAACCAGACAAAAGAAAGGTAGCTGTTTTGCTGCACACAGCAGGTGAAGAGCCCATGGAAAAATTTAACACATTCGGCTTAACAGAAGAAAAGGCTGGCAAACTAGAAGAGGTATATAAAGCATTCGAAGATTTCTGCACACCGAAAGCAAATGAAAGTGTGGAAAGGCACCTTTTCTTCACACGTGTGCAGGCAAATGGAGAAAGCTTTGCATCATTCCTTACAGAGCTTAAAAAACTCAGTGCCTCCTGTGGCTTTGCCGAGCTAAAGGAAAGCTTAATAAAAGGCCGCATTATTTGCGGCATACGAAACAGTAATGTAAAAAATAGATTATTGAGAGAGGAAAATTTAGACCTTGAAAAGTGCGCCACCATATGCAAAGCGGTAGAGTTGGCGAAAACCCAAATGAAGACCATAGACAATGAAAGCAACATTCATGCTATAAAGAAAAAAGGAGGACCAAACGAAACCACCCACACAGCACCATAACATTGCAGCAACGTTTCTGCAGTATTGCGGTGCAAGATTGCAATGTTGCACCATAACATTGCAGAGACGTTGCAAGTTTAGTCCTATGTCCGCCTTCGTAATATTGCAGGTGTGTATTTTTGCAATGTTGCGGCAGCATTGCAAACATGTAGTCCTGCAACGTTTCGGCAATGATTCTGCAACGAATTGCATGATTCTTCGGAAATATTGCGGTGCGAGATTGCAATGTTGCACCGTATCATTGCAGGGAAATTGCAGGTTCACTCCTATGTCCGCCTTAGCAATATTGCAGGAGTATATTCTCTTGCTCGATTGTATATACGTGTTTTTGCAATCAAGACGTTTAATAATTATAATAATAATAATAATTTCACACATTAAAATATATAGTATTTACTCTATCTAAACAAATTAAATTCATTTTCAAATCTCTTCTATAATTTAAATCCATGTACAAACAACTCTTATAATAACACTATTTTCATATCCAGTTAAATGAAACATGCTGTAGAATCTACTCGACGTCATATTTCAAATTACGTCAAAGTCATAGTTGCTTCAGAATATTGCTGTACTGTTTCTACAATATTTCCACTACAGTATTGCACAGCAATATGTAGGCAATTTTGCTGGTTCGTTGCCACTGAAACATTGCACATCGATTTGCGCGCAATATTGCCGAAATATTGCAGGATCGTTGCCAGTGGAACATTGCACGTCGATGTGCGGGCAATATTGCCGAAATATTGTAGGATCGTTGCCACTGGAACATTGCACGGCAACGTTCTTGCAATATTGCTGCAATATTGTAGGATCATTGCTACTCCAATAATGCACGGCAATATTGTAGGAACGTTCCTACAGTATCGCAATGCAACCTGCAACAACGCAATATTGCAGCAACGTTCCTGCAATACAGCTGCAACGAAGTGTGCTGTTTGGGCAGAGGAAAGCCAGTGAACAAGCAGCAGCCAATCAAGCAAAGGGAGGAAGCAGTGACGCAGATGGGTCAACCATCGCAGAGTTCCAGGTATTCGAGCCAACAGCAACCACAATCGGCAAATGACAAGCAACAACGGAATTGAGCCTGTACGAGATGTGATAAACAGCATAAACCAAGAGACTGTCCTGCCTTCGGGAAAACTTGTATGAATTGTAGAGGTAAAAACCATTTCGCAGCGGTATGCAAAAAGAAACTGGTAAATAGTGTAGATAGAGAGGAAGAGGTAAATTCGTTATATGTAGCGTCAATTAATATAAATAAGGACAATCATGCGGAGTGGTATGAAACCATCGTAGTAAATAAGAAATATAAAGCGACAGTTAAATTAGATTCGGGAGCACGGTGCAATTTGATCTCGTTGACTGATCTAAAGTGTGGGGTAGACAAATATTTTAAACTAAGTAAAACAGTAGCTGGACTAACTGCATATGGAGGTAACAGTATAAAGACTGAAGGCACATGCAGATTGCTTTGCAGATTTAACAATAGGGAAGAGACTGAATTAGAATTTGTAGTAGTCAGTGGATACAGTAGAAATCATCCCATGATCATAGGCTTACCGACACTAACCAAATTAAATTTAATCAAGAGTTCACACGATGGACATGGTTGTTGAGACTGATATAGGTAAAGATATAGAAAAAGAATATAAGGATATTTTCTCAGGGCAAGGGGTCATAAAAAACTTTGATTATGAAATAAGGCTAAAAGAAAATGTTAAAGGGAGAATAGCTTCATGCAGGAATGTACCTATTGCACTACTAGAACCGCTAAAAGAAGAGTTGCGGAAGATGGAAAAGCACAACATAATAGAAAGAATGACAGAACCGTCAGAGTGGGTTCACCCAATAGTTATTGCAAGAAAAAAGGATGGTAAAATAAGACATTGCCTTGATCCTACTTACTTAAATGAATGCACTTTGCGTCAACATCATGTCATACCAAGTTTTGAAGAAATATGTGCATGAATGCCCAGTGCCAGAGTATTCAGTACACTAGATGCTGATAGAGCATTTTGGCAGGTTAAGTTAACAGAAAACAGTTCAAACTATGTAACGACCCATACAGCACACTCCATTGCAGGAAGGTTCTCTGAAGAATCCTATGTCCGCCCTTTGGGAACATTCCACGGAAATGCTTTTGCACCATGTGTACTCTTGAAAGTCATAGTATACCATATGATTAAATTTGTCTTGACAGTCACTTTCATATTGTATAATCAAATATATAGCATTCCATTTAAAAAGCTGAGGATCACCTTCGTTTCGCGGAAAATATTGCGAACACCAAAAATTGAGTTACCGTATTATGTAGTGTATAAAAAACAGTAAAAGTTTTCCTTCTTCAGTTTTTTTTACAAATACTTACCATATTCGAGAACATTGTTTAAGAATAGCAGATATAGCCGCTTGCCGCTGCGAGTACCGCACGGCTCAACCAGTCGAGCCGGTGTGATTTGATGCAGCGTCAAATTTCGGCAATTTTTACAGGGCCAATTTAAAAATGTCCATATTTTTTACAATTAGACCATGAAGGGGAAGGATAGAACTATATTCTGATTTTTTCAGATTTTTAAAATCGCGCCCCATGTTAAAAAAATGCATTTGTTTAAAATAATTGCACAAATGTCACGTCCCGGGTTATGGATTTAATGGGACAAATGACAAAGGGGTTTTTACATACATTCCAGGCGCGAATCTATAGTTCAGCGCACCGGGAGGCGAGGAAATCAGGTATTTGACGACGAAATTCTGTACACCAGCCTTTTCGATTGTCAGGCGAGAAATGTGAAATTCTGCACGCTAATCGTCTCGAACGGCCGGGAGAATGTTAGATTCAGGGGATTGAAGATTTAGGGAAGGTCAGGCGAGCAATGTTCAATTCTGCACACTAACCATTTCGAACGTCAGGCGAGAAATGTGAAATTCTGCACACTAATCGTATCGAACGGCAGGCGAGTAATGTTTAATTCTGCACACTGGGAATTCAAGGAGAGTCAGGCGAGCAATGTTCAATTCTGCACACTAACCATTTCGAACGTCAGGCGAGAAATGTGAAATTCTGCACACTAATCGTATCGAACGGCAGGCGAGTAATGTTTAATTCTGCACACTGGGAATTCAAGGAGAGTCAGGCGAGCAATGTTCAATTCTGCACACTAACCATTTCGAACGTCAGGCGAGAAATGTGAAATTCTGCACACTAATCGTATCGAACGGCAGGCGAGTAATGTTTAATTCTGCACACTGAGGATTTAGGTAGAAGGCAGGAAAGAAATGCGAAATTCTACACACTAACGGATTTGGGACTGACAGGCGAGAAATGTTTAATTCTGCACACTAACCGTTTTTTGAACGTCAGGCGAGTAATGTTTAATTCTGCACACTAATCGACCAGGGAAGGTTTAAATGAACTGGTTTGTATTGGGGAGACACCCGTTAGAGCACTTGTTTTGGTTTGCTTAGGTAATCGGATTTACCGCTGCATTATTGTAAAAGACACATGTAATACTTCGCGAAATTCGACTAGTCCTACGGTTAAGCGAAACCTATACGAAAGTAAGTTGGTAAACACCGTGACGCTTTCTGCGGTCGTTGCCCGGAATCAGCTGTTCCGGCAGCCTGTTTGGATTTCGGGATCTTCGTAGCCGAAGGATTGACACAATAATTCGTAACTGAGTTAAAGTAAAACTGTTTATTCACTTTATAGCTTTTGATAATATATAATGCACTATCGTTGTGCAGATAGTTACGTTTTATAATAATGGATTGGCGATGAACATAGCATGTATATAATGGTTATAAGTTATGAATATGAACATGAAATACAAGATATATATATTAATAAGCTAGGATGATTTACGCAATAGGCGTTAATAAGCAATGCAAACAGCAATACACGATAATATGAGCGCAATAAGCTTTGCAATACGAAATAATGTGAATAGCAATACAAGATAATATAAGCGCAATAAGCGTTGCAATATGAAACAATATGAAACAATAAGAATGTGAATAATTGATATAGATGATGGTGATATACCGTGGTATTAATAGTAATTATAATCTCTTACGATACTTGATGGTTGATGGTGATTGAATTTATTTTAAATAACACTTTGATCAACGAGACCTTAAATGGTTTCGTGTAAATAGCTTTCCTTCGGCAAGGGTATTTCGTCGAAAGAGGACTTCTGTCTCCGGGCCCTTGTATTTATATGATTTTGCAAGGGGTTGTGGGGTGTACGCGCGGTATGGACTTTGCCCTGCTTATATAATATTTTACAGTATGAAGGGGGGTGCGCAGTATGCACCTTGACCTAATTAGGAACATGCGTCGCAGTAGCTTTTGGGGTTTTTTGTAGGGACCAAAGGTTGATCTATATTTGGATTCGCATTTATGCTTCCGGGGTTTTTATACATAGGATTTTGAATTGCTCAACTCCTCGAATGGATTTTGGGTGTTTTAATAGGAAAGGGACGTCGATGGGTTTGACTGCTTTGGTCATTGAGAGGGTGTGAGACGTGGTCTCGATTTAAGATATTTGTGGGGCGAGGGACTTGTTTAGATTTGACGTAAGAGAGGAATTTGTGCCGCGTTGGGCGAATAAGGGAAGAAGATTTAATGATTGACCGTCTTGAGATGGGGACCGCTAAGGTACATCGCCAAGGCGGCCAAGGTCGTTGGTAAAGGGGTAAGAATTGAGGTTTGTGGAAGATTTGAGCGTATTTGTAGATAGATTTATAAATGAGTTGAAATAACCGCGCGCGAAAAATCTTGGGGCGTCACACAAAAAAGGTTAAAAAATTTGTTTTTTTAAACTGGAATAATTTTTCCTTAAAACTTCAATGTCTTCTCTACAAATCACCGTAAACCTCATCTCCATCCGTTTACTACTTCCATAGTTATAATTTATTGAAAAAAAGATAGCACTTACCTTCAAACAGTTGTAAAATCGACATTTTTCAAAATTTTCAAAAATCCTTCGAGATATGTTTATACATCCCTAAAGACTACAACATACTTAAATTTGAGCCACATCCGAAATGTTACTCCAAAAAGTGTCCGATTTCGCGTGGAATGTCCCATACCCAACTTGTCCGAAGCAAACGGGATTTTAAGAAATTTAACAAAAAAAATGCTACCTGGATTTGGGACTCTAATGCAGAAAAAGCTTTCGTTGTGTAACGTCCCACGATTTTTCGCGCATTTCTTATTCCATAAACCTTAAAAACACTCCATCAAACTCAACTCCTATCCCATCTCCTCAATCATTGATCACCTTGATGTTGCACCTTAGCGGTCAACAGCACGGGATGACCAACACAAACCTCCACCTCGAAGATGCACCTTAGTGGTCCCCATCGCGAGATGGTCGTTTCAAAACCCTCTTCACCTATTCGCCCTACGAGGCACGAATCATTCCCTTTAAAAACGAATTCAAACAAGTCCTTCGTTATAAATCGAGACCACATCTCAATCCCCTCTTTACAATTCACAGAGTCCAAGCCACTCTAACCCCTTTCCTATCAAACACCCAAAATCCAATCGAAGAGTTGAGCATTACCAAATCACATGTATAAGAACCCTAGAAGCCCAATTACGACGCATTTGGCGTACGTGACATAAAATATGACTATTAATAGCCATACCGTTTGTAAAAACCCCGGAAATCATCCTACGTCTTATTCCGAAATGTGTCAAGGTCTTTACCGCGCGTAACCCCCGCAATACTCCTGTAAGAATATATAAATACGAGGTCCTGCGAGGCCTCGTCCTCTTTCATCGCAGAACTTCCGACTAAGTATCGATAAAAGTATCTATCAGGTGTTAAAGATTTATTGCTTAATACTCAAAGTATTAGAATCAGTGCTCAACGAGAACCACTGTAAGTGATTATTACTATATCATATAATTATTCATCTCCATAATACTAAATTCATTACTGTTTACATAAATACTTGTGTCTTTTATTTACATATATATAATTTCGCTAATTCTTTCTATTATAAAAATTCATATTACTTTGTATATCAACGCTTATTGCATTCTAAAGCTTGCTGCTTTTCATTTATATTTTGTATTATTATTCTTATATTATTATTATTATATCACTTCATATCCATACATTGCTAATAATCATTATATATATATCCTAACGACAAGTCCCCGCATTGTTATAAACATTCTAAAAAGGCTAATAAACCGCTCTGTTATCTACCACGTTTCGAATTATTATATGTATCCTCGAGTCGCATACTATCCAAACGTAACTGACCCGCAGCAACAGCTGATTCGCGAGAGAGCGGCTAGTGTTTACAAACATATTACTGCATGAGCCGTGCAATCCGTAGAAGAACTAAGCTCGGTTTCTTTTATACAATTGCAACAGTGAATCCTAATTATCGAACCAAAACAAATACGAAGTGCTGTAACGGGTGTTCTCCAAGTATCTTCTACCTCCCCTGGTCGATTAGTGTGACGGATTTAACATTCGCGCCTGATCACCTCCAGAAACAAAAGCGTGACGGATTTAACATTCGCGCCTGATCTTTCCTCAAAAACCACAGAGTGACGGATTTAACATTCGCGCCTAAGTTCCTCCCAAACCTAGTGTGACGGATTTAATATTCGCGCCTAAGTTCCTTTCAAACCCTAGTGTGACGGATTTAATATTCGCGCCTAAGTTCCTTTCAAACCCTAGTGTGACGGATTTAATATTCGCGCCTAAGTTCCTTTCAAACCCTAGTGTGACGGATTTAATATTCGCGCCTAAGTTCCTCCCAAACCTAGTGTGACGGATTTAATATTCGCGCCTAAGTTCCTTTCAAACCCTAGTGTGACGGATTTAATATTCGCGCCTAAGTTCCTCAAAACCCTCAGCGTGACGGATTAAATATTCGCGCCTGAGTCCCTCAAACCTCAGAGTGCAGGATTATAGATTCGCGCCTGACTCTCCCTTAAAATCCTCAGTGTGCTGGATTATAGATTCGCGCCAGATATTCCCTCAAAATCCTCAGTGTGCTGGATTTTAGATTCGTGCCTGACTCTCCCTTCAAAACCCTCAGAGTGTTGGATTATAGATTCACGCCTGATTTTATTCCCCATGTCATTGTCCCCAAAGACCTCACCCGGGACGTGACATATTTTTTGGTGACAGCGGTGGGATCTTCGTTAGCCGTTGTTAAAAAGATAGTCTTTAATACGGTGCCCACAAGGTCCCTATATTTAGCATGTGCATTGAGCACCCAAATCGGTGTGCACCCTCGTACAGAAGCCGCAGACTACAGAGCCTAACGGCCTATTTGAACGCTCTTACTTGCGTTTCTGGAGGGATCGCTACTACACGAGACGGTAACGAGGTCTGCTTGAAGTGTTCTGACAAAGCGCCCGCAGACACTATAGAAATATATTGGACTCATTATTATTATACTTATAGGACTCCTGTAAATTGCCCGCGGTGTAGGGAATCACTATTACCAAACCGCCCCATAAGAGATTGCACCGAGTGCACGGCAAGCTATCTCCTCACGGGTAAAAGTTACCTAAGGTTCGATAACAGCAATTTATAAAAACCCTAGACGTATAATCTCAAATTTATAACTTATGTATATTACGCGTTCACAAGTGATCATAGCAGGCCAACGACGCCAAAGGTTACAAGGCACCGTTTCGTGCACCATTGAGTGCATGCAGAGCTTAGTTTGTCTTAGAGGCCGTTCAGCTAAAACTTACAAAGAGGAAAATATTTGCTTGCCCTGCTCCTGGTTGTACCCAGAAAAAGTAAAAAAGGAGCAGCTCCTTCATTATTACGAAGCGCCAACTACGATTACCCCTTGCGAATGGTGTGGAATTCTTCTATACCATACTCGCCCCATGCATAGTTGTCCCATATGCGTAGAATTCTATATCCTTTCTGGAGAAACCTACGACGGATTTGAGGAACCAGAAGAACTAGATTTTTAAACGGCACGACGTAACCTTAGTAGCCCAAGGTGGAACGTTTGTTTACTATTCCAAAGAGATAGATCTGTCGAATACAAGATACCCGTAATATCCTTTTGACTAATATGTGTGATCAACGACAAAATCAAGACACACTAGATTACCCAAGCCGTAGACTACGGGCTGTATTATCAGACTCGAATAAATTGATTTGTGTTTCTGGAGGAGTCGCAACGACCCCGGAAGGCAGAAAAATTTGTCTAAATTGTTTTAATTCGAATCCAGTGGAGGTAGATGAAATAAATCAAGTACACTACCACCAACATAACGATACGTTTCCTGAATGCTCTCGTTGCAAAAACCTTTTGTTTAAATTACGGCCCATTAAAAATCGTGCCGCGTGCACAGAGGATTGCCGCCGATTAAGTAAAAATTACAACAGATTTGATCTAAACTACCCGGGTAGAGAGTACTATAGATTTTGAATAACTACGGCCGGACGCCTAAATATAGGAAACCCCTTGAATCACCCTAAGATAATAAAACTTACTAAATTTAAAATGTCTGAACACAGCGATATCGACGACCCCTGCGTGATAGACCAAGACGCGGGACCTTCCAAAAGTGCTATAGTAATCGCGACCGCCGAAATAATGAAAGCCTTACAAGAATTAAGCGACAAACGAACCGAGACTGACGGTTTGCCCGCGAAAATTTCGGAAACCCTCGAAACTAAAACGCATACGGGCGTAGGCGCCGGACCATCCGAACCCACGTTTAAAGGTCTTTCCGATAAAATACGGAACATCGAAGCAACGATGAAGAAACTTCATGCACCCCCGTCAGTCGCGAATAATTTTGCCACACCGGCTTCCTCCCGTTTTGATAGAAAACCGGTATTCAATTTTGATAAAACTCCTCAGGCATTGAATAATAATATTCCGGACCAGGGTCCATCCCCCCAGATAAAATTAAAGGACGCCGTAGAAACAGTCCCAAAATTTAACGGTCATAATATGTCCATTTTGCAATTCGCGAGAGCCTGCAATAGGGCTAAGGCTCTGGTTCCCTCGCATGCTGAACCTCAGCTAGCAAGGTTGTTGACGAATAAATTACAAGACCATGCATACTTGGCAGTTGAGGATCGGGTCTTCGACTCCGTAAACGACTTAATAAAAACACTTAAACGTACCTTCTCCCCTGCGAAAACGTCGGACCACTATCGTGGAGAACTCGCCAATGTCATTAAAGGAACCAACGAACACATGTTGGAATATATTTCACGTGTTAAGGACCTCCGATTCGCTATTATGGAAGAGGACAGCGAATCTTATCGTGATTTTACACAGAATCGCCTCGAAGATATAGAGCGATTGACACTAGACTCATTTGTGGATGGTCTTCCTCCATATATACGAAATAGATTTCTCCAAAATAATTTCGAAACGCTTGAGGAAGCTTTTGAGTTAGCCATATTCGTAGATAAGAAAATAGAAAAGGATCGACAAAGGTTTTCGGAACAAAAGACCCCGAAATTAACGTGTCAACTCTGTAATAAAACAGGACATGATGCGCGGACTTGTAGAAATAACCAAGGTACCGCTCCACAAACCTTCGAGAGATATTCTCCAAATCGCGTTGCAGGATATGGAAATCAGGCATCTAACCCTATGCTCCCTTACTGGGACAAAACCCGACCTCCTCCCTCAACGCCTACGGAATTACGTATTTGCGCGTATTGCAAAAAGCCCGGACATCTAATTTCTGAATGTAGAAAGAGAATATTCAATCGCAATGAGGGAAACCCTGGAACCTCCCAGGAACGAGACTCGGGAAACGCTCTGCCCCTACGGTCAACAGCGGACGCGTACCGTGGAACGGGCCAAGCAGCAACGCGCCCGATAATAATGCAAGCGGAGGCGGGAATAACAAAACCAGAATCGCTACCGCATGGTTAAATGCCACCGATGAAGCCCCGTCAGTGATCATTCAATCCCCGGATTTTATAATGACACCAGAATTAATGATTGATACTGGATCCGAAGTGAACCTATTGAAAATTCACGTACTAAAACAACCTCAAGATATAGATATCAATAAGAAAGTGCAATTAAGAGGCATTGCTAAAGACCTCGTCCCCACCTTTGGGACAGTAACCATAGCTCTACTAGGCAAAAATGTCACATTCCATATAGTCGAAAACGACTTCCCGATTAAGCCACACGGAATATTAGGAACTGAATTCTTTATAAAACAGAACGCTTCAATACACTACTCAAAGAAACAGTTGGAGTTCGAAGGAAACTCCATTCCGTTTGTAAATAGGGATCAACTCGTGTTACCCGCTAGATCAAAGACAGTTTGTTTTGTAAATATAGCAAATTCAAGCATAAAGGAAGGATATTTACCCAAATTAGATTTAGGCACTGGTATTCATGCAGGTAATGCCCTCGTCCGTAATCAGAACGGCAAAGCGTACCTACAAATTATAAATTCTAATGAAATGGACACAACAATCACTGTACCTACTGTTGAATTGGAAGAATTCGAAATTGTGATCCCAGAACCCAAACAAAGACGACCGAAAGAGACTAAGACGCCTAAACACGTCACTCCTATTCCAACCCTAACAAAAATCAAACCCCTCTTTCCCCAGGATCCGTCGATCCATCATTCAGAGACACCCGCAGAGGTGTACTCACTCTCATTCCCAGGGCATTATGCCGAAACAACCCTTCCCCTAGGATTCCATGAGTCTCTAACTATGGCGTCGGGTGAGGAAATACAAACAATTTCTGAAGAAACCGCAACAAGAATGGAACGAGTGCTTAAGTTAATTTCAACGGAACATATGAATCCGGAGGAAAAACTTCATGTCCAAAGAATTTTATGTAAATACCATGACCTCTTCCATTTACCGGATGAGAGGTTAGGCCATACAAACGCTATCCAGCATGGGATCCAGACAACGGACCCAGTGCCTGTAAATACTAAACAATATCGCTTCCCTCCTGTACATAAGAAGGAAATAGATAAACAAGTAAAAAATTTACTTGAAAACGACATTATAAAATCGTCGTTATCGCCTTACAATTCGCCTATTTGGATCGTCTCCAAAAAACCAGGACCCAATGGGGAACTCTTGTGGAGAATGGTAATTGACTTTAGAGATTTAAATGAAAAGACCGTTCCTGATGCATACCCACTTCCAAACATTACTGAAATACTGGACCAATTAGGAGGAGCAAAATACTTCTCTGTATTCGACCTAGCTTCAGGATTTCACCAAATCCCTATGAAACCGGAAGATGCACCTAAAACGGCTTTTTCCACACCTCATGGACATTATGAGTTTGTCAGAATGCCGTTTGGACTATGTAATGCACCAGCAACTTTCCAACGCCTAATGGACCACACACTTACGGGACTTCAGGGCACGGAAATGTTTGTTTACTTGGACGATATCGTCCTATATGCGAGTTCCCTCACGGAACACCTGATGAAATTTAAAAAACTTGCTCAACGCCTAAGAGAGGCGAATCTTAAACTTCAGCCTTCGAAATGTAAATTTTTACACAAGGAAGTCGCATATTTGGGTCACATAATCACTGAGCAAGGGGTAAAACCTGATCCAGGAAAAATTGAAGCCGTCCGAAACTACCCGGCACCAAGTACAGCAAAAAGAATCAAACAATTCCTTGGTTTAACCGGATACTATAGGAAATTTATCCCAGACTTTTCTAAAATAGCTCGTCCGTTGACCCAACTATTAAAGAAAGACACAATATTTGAGTGGGGACCGTCCCAGAAAACGGCTTTTGACCACTTAAGATTAGCATTGCAGAAAGAACCTATCCTGCAATACCCGAATTTTGACCTGGAATTTCATGTTACCACCGACGCTTCCGAATATGCTATAGGAGGAATATTAAGTCAAAATATCGATGGAAAAGAGTTACCAATTGCTTATGCCTCTCGTCTCTTAAATAAAGCAGAAATAAATTACGCAACCATAGAGAAAGAACTACTAGCCATTGTCTATTGTGTCGGACATTTCCGACCTTATGTATATGGAAAGAAATTTATATTATATACAGACCACCAACCTCTAATTTGGTTACATAGGGTAAAAGATCCAACGTCACGTCTCGTTAGGTGGCGTTTAAAGTTAGCGGAATATGACTACGAAATTCGTTATCAATCAGGGAAAAGCAATAAGCTTGCTGATGCCCTGTCTCGTAATCCTCCTGTAAAGAGAGCATGTCCTACACGACCGCGAGAGGAAACTAACGAAGAATGGGTACCTAGTAAAAGGTCTCGAACTGCCAAGGAAACTAACAACCGCCCAAAGGCAAAACCCACGAGGACCCAACCACACCGAAAGGTGCGCAAAACTCCAACACCCGTAATAATACCACCCGACATCTCCCCAGTAAACGCACCAGAATCTATGAGTGACATAGATAAGGAAGACCAAAGGGAGGAAGAACAGGAAATAAATATTCCCCATCAAATCGCTTCACCCCCGCAATCTCCAACACCACAGGAACAGGAAGACCCTGATTCCGAAATAGAATCTAATGCATCAAACGAATCAACAACAGACTCAGAATCGTCGTTAATCGAACTGGACGATTCTCCAGTAGAAACATACGAAGCAGACCCCGACAGGGATCTTAGAATAAAACCAATAATTAGTCGCGACCCGTTATCCCTGCGAAAAGAAACGCTTGTTTTCTTCCTGAGTACTGACGGAAAACCTTGCGACGACGGAGCTAAACAGCTGCAGGAAGCGGGAATCCAAATAAATACAAATAACCTCACACTGGGCAGAGCTCACGTAACTTATAACAAGGGACAAATTCTCGTCGGTTTAGTTATTAAGGAAACGCTGAGTACGCCTTTAAACACCACGACATGGAGCGAGGCCCTTTCTTCCCTTAAAGACGTAGTACGCGAACTTATCATATATTCATTTAGTATAGCTAAAACAACGAATATCGATCAATTGACCTGGCAAGATATCATTATGGATATTCTCGAAACCATCGACGAAGAAGACATTGAAGTCACGATATGTTTACAGATAGTTCAAATTCCCGAAGAGTCAAAGAGACAAAGTATAATTACGGAAAATCACGCGTCTGCATTAGCTGGACATAAAGGAGTAACTAAAACCTACAACCGAATTAGACACCATTATTTTTGGAAAGGAATGAAGAAAGCCGTAGAAGATTATATTAGAAAATGCGAAGATTGTCAACGAAAGAAACTCGTCCGCGTCAAAACCAAACAACCTATGATTCTTACTGACACGCCTGGACGAGCCTTTGACAAAGTTGCGCTAGATATAGTGGGACCGTTACCTACTACCAGAGAAGGAAATACATATATATTAACAATACAAGATTTGTTAACAAAATACTTCGTGTGCGTACCCCTTACACAGTCGACATCAATAAAAATCGCAGATGCGTTCATTAAGAAATTCATCTGTCAATTCGGAGCTCCCAGAGCCATTCTCACTGACCAAGGAGCAAACTTCACCAGTAAATTCATGAAAACTATTGCACAAAAATTTAAAATCGAACAATTTCGAACCACAGCCTTTCACCCACAGACAAATGGTTCTTTAGAGCGATCGCACATAGTTCTAACAGAATATTTAAAAATGTATATCAGTAAATATGATGATTGGGATGAATGGACTGATTTAGCCGCGTTCTCTTA
Source organism: Andrena minutula (assembly GCA_929113495.1). Classification (NCBI taxonomy): domain Eukaryota; kingdom Metazoa; phylum Arthropoda; class Insecta; order Hymenoptera; family Andrenidae; genus Andrena; species Andrena minutula. The sequence goes on along the minus strand of OV815993.1, from coordinate 43,688,667 downwards.
TAATACCAGCGTCCATGAGGGCACTGGTTACACTCCATACGAGTTAGTGTTCGGGAAAATAGCCCGGGTACCCAGCCGGAAAAGAGTACCCGAAGACTTCGAAAACGAAACCTATAACCAATACCTCTCGAACTTGAGTACGAGGGTGCAAGAATTACAAACCGCCGCTGCGGAAAAATTAAATCAATCAAAACTTCGGTATAAAAGATATTATGACCGACATATAAACGAAGAGACTTTTAAACCGGGTGACCCAATTTTCGTCCTAATAGAACCAAAAAAAGGAAAATTCGGAGACCAATACTCGGGTCCCCACACCATATTGGAGGTGATCCCTTCACAAAATTTGAAAATATCGTGGAAAGGAAAAACGAAAATCATACATGCTAATAAAGCACGTCTTGGTCGATTACGCGAGGATCCCGGTTGACCCTAATCCCATACAAGCATGTACTAATAAATTATTCCCTAGGTGAAAAAAATATAATGCCGCACAAAAGGGCCCACAAGCCCAATGGGCCAAATAGACGAGGAGCAGGCATTAAGAGGAGGATGGCCCGCATCCGATGGATGCGGAAGGAGGCCATCAGGGAGGGCAGAAGCCTTTCGCCCCTTCTTCCCCGAATCACATCCACGGTGATCATCAGGGAAGCAGAGCCAGAGCCAGAAATTATCACCATCGATGACTCCCCCCTGAGGACACCGATGGACCCACCAACCCCAAACTGCCCTCCAATAAACGAGGAGGTACTCTCCCGTCCCCCTCCAGTCCCATATCAACCCTCCACCTCTCAAATTCCCTCCATTATCCCTCCACCTCCAGATGTCGTGGAAATCCTGGACACGGGGTCAGCTACCAAGATCCCAGACCATACGGAGCTGACACCCGCGTTTCTAAGGTGGTTCAATGACCAGTACAAAGACGGTTACGACCTCACGTTCATCCTGGACGATCCTACCTTCGCGACCCTCGAATATTCCTTCCCTCCCTATTAATCCCTCCGAAATTCCTTTCTTTAATCCTATCCTATCCTTGTAAATAATTCCTTGTAAATATTCCTTACTTTCTATATTTCTTTTTATATATATTCTTTATTTTTATTATATAAATGTTTTTCTTTTCTTTCTCAATTCCAATCTATACCTTTATTTTCTTTAAAAATCAAACATATCTTTTTATTTTTCTTTTCGCCAAATAGGCCAACCATTTTTATTTCGCTATTTTAAACATATTTTATTTTATTTTCGTTATCTTCTCCTACACATTTTGTTACGCCAAATGGGCCACACATTTTTATTTTCTTTTCGTTCTTTGCTCATTTCAAAACACCCTTACCCTGTGTTAAGAAATGCTACGCATTTCTTCATATAAGGGGGGAGGTGTAACGTCCCACGATTTTTCGCGCATTTCTTATTCCATAAACCTTAAAAACACTCCATCAAACTCAACTCCTATCCCATCTCCTCAATCATTGATCACCTTGATGTTGCACCTTAGCGGTCAACAGCACGGGATGACCAACACAAACCTCCACCTCGAAGATGCACCTTAGTGGTCCCCATCGCGAGATGGTCGTTTCAAAACCCTCTTCACCTATTCGCCCTACGAGGCACGAATCATTCCCTTTAAAAACGAATTCAAACAAGTCCTTCGTTATAAATCGAGACCACATCTCAATCCCCTCTTTACAATTCACAGAGTCCAAGCCACTCTAACCCCTTTCCTATCAAACACCCAAAATCCAATCGAAGAGTTGAGCATTACCAAATCACATGTATAAGAACCCTAGAAGCCCAATTACGACGCATTTGGCGTACGTGACATAAAATATGACTATTAATAGCCATACCGTTTGTAAAAACCCCGGAAATCATCCTACGTCTTATTCCGAAATGTGTCAAGGTCTTTACCGCGCGTAACCCCCGCAATACTCCTGTAAGAATATATAAATACGAGGTCCTGCGAGGCCTCGTCCTCTTTCATCGCAGAACTTCCGACTAAGTATCGATAAAAGTATCTATCAGGTGTTAAAGATTTATTGCTTAATACTCAAAGTATTAGAATCAGTGCTCAACGAGAACCACTGTAAGTGATTATTACTATATCATATAATTATTCATCTCCATAATACTAAATTCATTACTGTTTACATAAATACTTGTGTCTTTTATTTACATATATATAATTTCGCTAATTCTTTCTATTATAAAAATTCATATTACTTTGTATATCAACGCTTATTGCATTCTAAAGCTTGCTGCTTTTCATTTATATTTTGTATTATTATTCTTATATTATTATTATTATATCACTTCATATCCATACATTGCTAATAATCATTATATATATATCCTAACGACAAGTCCCCGCATTGTTATAAACATTCTAAAAAGGCTAATAAACCGCTCTGTTATCTACCACGTTTCGAATTATTATATGTATCCTCGAGTCGCATACTATCCAAACGTAACTGACCCGCAGCAACAGCTGATTCGCGAGAGAGCGGCTAGTGTTTACAAACATATTACTGCATGAGCCGTGCAATCCGTAGAAGAACTAAGCTCGGTTTCTTTTATACAATTGCAACAGTGAATCCTAATTATCGAACCAAAACAAATACGAAGTGCTGTAACGGGTGTTCTCCAAGTATCTTCTACCTCCCCTGGTCGATTAGTGTGACGGATTTAACATTCGCGCCTGATCACCTCCAGAAACAAAAGCGTGACGGATTTAACATTCGCGCCTGATCTTTCCTCAAAAACCACAGAGTGACGGATTTAACATTCGCGCCTAAGTTCCTCCCAAACCTAGTGTGACGGATTTAATATTCGCGCCTAAGTTCCTTTCAAACCCTAGTGTGACGGATTTAATATTCGCGCCTAAGTTCCTTTCAAACCCTAGTGTGACGGATTTAATATTCGCGCCTAAGTTCCTTTCAAACCCTAGTGTGACGGATTTAATATTCGCGCCTAAGTTCCTCCCAAACCTAGTGTGACGGATTTAATATTCGCGCCTAAGTTCCTTTCAAACCCTAGTGTGACGGATTTAATATTCGCGCCTAAGTTCCTCAAAACCCTCAGCGTGACGGATTAAATATTCGCGCCTGAGTCCCTCAAACCTCAGAGTGCAGGATTATAGATTCGCGCCTGACTCTCCCTTAAAATCCTCAGTGTGCTGGATTATAGATTCGCGCCAGATATTCCCTCAAAATCCTCAGTGTGCTGGATTTTAGATTCGTGCCTGACTCTCCCTTCAAAACCCTCAGAGTGTTGGATTATAGATTCACGCCTGATTTTATTCCCCATGTCATTGTCCCCAAAGACCTCACCCGGGACGTGACAGTTGAATTAAAGGATCTGCTCACAAATGCTCCGGTGTTGAGATATTTTGATGTAAATAAGTCTGTAACATTGAGCGTAGACGCTTCGCAGAATGGATTAGGTGCAGTTTTGCTGCAGGAGGGTCTCCCAGTAACATATGCAAGTAAGGCATTAACAGATACAGAGTGTAAGTATGCACAAATAGAGAAAGAGGCGCTAGTCATTATGTTTGGGTGTTCCAAATTTCACCAATATATCTTTGGAAAAAAGGTACTTGTAGAAAGTGATCACAAACTATTAGAGAGCATATTCAAAAAGCCCATAAATCAATGTCCAGCTAGAGTACAGAGCAGGCCTGCCCCATCGGGTGCAAATACCTCCTGAATTTCTGGGACCCGGGCAACAGCCGGGCAGCGAGACTGTTACGTTGCTAACCACAGCATGGGCTGCGGGAGAACTGCATGAGTGTGCGGCCGTCCATGCAGGCTCGTACCACGACGCACACTCATACAGTTTTCTCACAAATTTCGCAACGGGTAGCAGTGGCGCAGTTCCGGCGCTGGGCTGTTACCTGGATCGCAGGAATTCAGGAGGTATTTGCACCCGATGGGGCAGGCCTGGTTTAGGCACACAAAAATATGACATAGAAGTAAAATATAAACCAGGGAAAGAGTTATTAATAGCGAATGCTCTGTCACGTGCGTACTTAAAGAACGAAAAACATGATTGTTGAGTACGAATATGCTCGAGCTAATCGCCAAGCCGTAATCGATTCTCAAAATGCCGTAACTATGTGGATGGGTGGTAAATAATTATATTCAGTTAACAATAACAATAACGTGTTCTGTATATTAAAAACAAGTATGGTCGAACAATTACAGACCGGCTCAGTCGAGCGCTCGTTTCGATCTGATCTACCAACGACGGTAACATTCGCTCGCGGCCGAGAAAACTCCAAGATTCCTCGCAGGGGTGGAGTCTTAAGAAAAACAGGGATAAATGAAAAACTATTGGTGGAGGCGTGTCAATGTCGAGGGTGGTTGTGAAGCGTAAGAGAGGGAACCTTCCAAATCTCGTAAATGATCTGAACAGTATTCCTCGAAGCATCTAATTTATGGTTTTACAATCGGTGACAGTCTAAACATCGACGCGAGGTTACCCGAGTGGAACCCTTAAACTCTGTGAAACTTAACTCCGTCCTAGGCCATGACTCGAACCTCGGTGATATATGGCTGGACAACAGCCCTACGCTTCAATTGACGAAAAACAGACGCGCATCCTCAAGCCTAAACACGACAATACGCCGATGTCCCCTTTTGGCCTCGAGAGTAAACCATCTTACGCTTTCTCTTCTCAACATATCGCCCGCCTTGAACGATCACGTTCAACAAAAAAAAAAACATGTAGTAAGATCATACTGAAAATGATCAATGACAGTAAGAATGAGACTAACCCAAAAATTAGAAAAACGGTAACACAAATCTTAATAAGATGTTAGATATATGCGTGAACACCACGCAGTCTTAAAAGTATCACTTAATAATCAATATAATAAAAACGCAAAAAAAAATCAAGTAGACAACGAAACCGAAAGCAGAACATTTACATATAAGTGATTATATACCTTATAAATGACATACATAATTAAATTATGGTGACAAACGTTGTACTAATAATAAACAAGTATAAGCGACGACGCTTAGGTCTTATGGCAATTAAATTAACCTATTTGGATCAATTATCCAAATCTGGACTTTCAATCGGTAGTGGCGAAAGTCTTTTTACACTACGCTTATAAGTTCCGTGAATTGTCCGGATCGTGACAACACGCACAATATTGTCTTCTCCCGGATGAATGTCCACAATTCGTCCAAGCTTCCATTGGAGTGATGGGGTGTTGTCCTCCCTGATGATTACCAGAGTTCCTTTCTTAAATGATGTACTGTCCCCGAGATGCCATTTCTTTCGAGTATGTAGAATCTGCAAATACTCTTTGTGCCAGCGTGACCAAAAATGTTGCTTCACCTTTTGTACGTGTTGCCAAAGGGACAGCCTGTTAGTTTTTACATCTAATAAATCACTCTCAGGTAGGCTGTACAGCGAATCGCCGATTAGAAAATGGGATGGGGAAAGAGCAGTTAAATCATTAGGATCTGAGGACAATGGAATCAATGGACGTGAGTTTAGTATGGCTTCGATTTCAATAATCAGTGTATTAAATTGTTCATAAGTGAACAGTTCCTCGCCAACAACTCTATAAAAATGTGATTTGAAAGCCTTTACCGCTGCTTCCCAAAGACCGCCAAAATGCGGTGAACGGGGAGGCGAGAAGTGCTAAGTTATATTTTCATTACTTAAAAAATGATGGAATTTCTTGTGATGTTCATCGGAAGCTAAAAATGCCTGAAGCTGCATAATTTCATTCTTAGCACCAACAAAGTTGGTACCGTTGTCCGTGTATATATTTTGCGACCTTCCTCGCCTAGCAAAAAAACGTCTAACAGCAGCTAAACATGCCTCCGTCGTGAGATCTGTGACCAATTCCAAGTGCACGGCCTTAGTCGCAAAACAAACAAAAATCGAAACGTAAACCTTAACCCTTGTACGGTTACGAACCTTCTTTTCCTTAATGTAGAAAGGACCGCAATAATCTATTCCCGTATTTTGAAAGGGTCGGGACTGCGTGACTCTGTCTTTAGGTAAGTCCCCCATAATATAATTTGGTACCCTGGAACTATGCCTGCAGCAACGCACACATCGATGAATGATGCGCCTTGTCCCGTTTTTGCCGTCAATCGGCCAATAATTTTGTCGCACGGCATTCAAAGTTGCCTGAATACCGGCGTGCCAATGCCGCAGATGTTCGCGCCGAATTATCAACTCTGTAATAATATGATTACGAGGTAGAAGAATAGGGTGTTTTTGTGCATAACGCAACGGTGCGTGCTTCAATCTACCACCGACCCTAACTAAACCCTGTTCGTCTAAGAACGGCGTCAAATTCAAAATTTTGCTTCCTCTAGGAAGTGAAATTCCCTTCTTTAAATTACTGATTTCCGCGGAAAATACCTCTGCCTGCATTTCGCGTAGGATTATTCCGTGGGCCTTACGAATCTCTTCGGGCGTTAGTTCACCCTTGATCTTCGTTTGATACCTAGCATTATGGTAGAAACGGAAAATATACGCGACGACTCTGTTCAAGAGACTGATTGACGAGAACCTAGTCAATAAGTCATTTGACACCTTGTTACATGTCAGCGTAATTATATTCCGTTTTTCAGGAACCGTAGCTAACGTGACAATACTAACGGGCCAACAACTTTCTTCTTGTGCCAGCCATTGAGGACCCTCTAACCAGATCTTATTATCAAGAAATTGTGACGGTGATTGTCCTCTTGAAATGCAATCCGCAGGATTATCGTGTGTAGCAACATGAAACCACGCTTGTGGGTCAGTTTCATTTTGTAGTTTATTAACTCTATTTGCTACAAAAGTTTTCAACACATGTGGTGCTGTTTTGATCCAGTGTAAAACTACGCTTGAATCTGACCAAAACCTCACCATGTTAAACCCGATGATAGGCAAAGCCTTCATCACTTCTCGAAATAGCTTAGACAATAGTCTAGCCGCACAAAGTTCGAGCCGTGGCAACGATATAATTTTCACCGGAGCGACTCGTGACTTCGCACATAAAAGACTCACACTGTGTTGAAACTGACTGGTAGTGCTTCTAATATATAAGCATGCGCCGTAAGCGCGTTCGCTGGCATCGCAAAATCCGTGAAGCTGCAAATGCATAACCTGATCAACAACTACCTTTCGCGGAGCAGAGAAGTTATTCAAACAATGCAGTTCACTTTTAAATTCGACCCAAGATTGTTGTAGATTTTGTGGAACAGCTTCGTCCCACCCTATATTAGCTTTCCAAAGCTCTTGCATAAAGATTTTTGCCCTAATTACGACTGGCCCGATCAAACCGAACGGATCGAACAGCTGAGCAATTTGAGACAAAATTACTCTTTTTGTAAACTGTTGTGATTCTGGAAAAGGTTTGATCACATAAAATACTTCGTCTGTAGACGATCTCCAAAACACTCCTAATGTTTTCCTAATGGTCGTATCATCTAAACACAAGGCCTTCTGACTATTTTGCCGTTCCAAATCTTCCACTAACTCAGATTCGTTCGAAGCCCACTGCCTGAGATGGAGTCCTCCCAATTTTGCCAGCGCAATCAAATCATCTCTTAACTTGAAGGCTTCCTCGATGCTAGGAGTCCCCGTGAGCAAATCATCGACATAAAAGTCCCGTTCGAAAACTTGCGACGCGACTGGAAATTTCTCCGACTCATCTACCGCGAGCTGCTTCAAGCATCGAACTGCGAGAAATGGAGCTGCCGAAGTACCGTACGTCACTGTGTTCAATTGAAACGTCCTGACATGTTCATCTACTGAATCACGCCACAAAATTTTTTGATACTTAGTGTCTTCAGGGTGCACTAGAATCTGCCTATACATCTTCTCGATATCCGCCGTTAGAACAACAATATGAAAACGGAATCGTAATAAGATTGACCACAAGCTGTCCTGAATTGTCGGACCGGTCAACAAAGCATCATTGAGAGAGACCCCGCTGGAACTTTTAGCCGAGGCGTCGAAAACTACCCTAACCTTCGTGGTGGCGCTCGACTCCTTAACAACCGCGCGATGCGGCAGGTAAAATCCTGAATTATCCTCGTCTTGAGTGACCTCGCGCATGTGCCCTAACGCTGCGTATTCTCGCAGGAATTCCTTATACTGCTCCCTAAGAGCTGGATTCTTTTCTAACCTGCGCTCTAGAGCATAAAACCGTTTGAGAGCAGCACTCCGCGACTCGCCAATATGATCCTTCCGCTCATTGAAAGGCAAATTTACAATATAGCGACCCGATGAATGGCGCGATGTGTGATTGACGAAGTGTCTCTCACATTCCAATTCTTCAAATGAAAAGAGTGGCTTCGATGCTACCTCTTCAAACTCCCAAAATTGAGTTAAACATTTCTCCAAGGTCGTAACCAAATGGCAGGTTCGGACCAAACCTACGCCCGAAAAACGTCGCTGCCAATCATTAGATCCTGTTACCAACCAGCCTAAATGTGTCCCCTGTAAAATAATGGAACCCCCACATAACTCGATTTGCTCTGCGCGTAAGAGTCTATAGAAAAGATTACTTCCTAATAAAGCATCAATGACTCCTGGTCTGTGAAATTCCGGATCAGCTAACCTTAATTTTTTCGGAATGTTAAATGCGCTACGATCAACCTGCGATGACGGTAGAAATCCAGTAATAGATGGAAGCGTAACAAATGTAACTTGCGTTTCAAAAGTACCTACTCTCGATTTGATGACAGTATTGACATAATGCTTCGCACGTGTCTCTACGCGAGACAGTCCAGAAAAAGACAAATCGATTTCATGTTTGTCCAATTGCAGCACATTCGCAAAACCTTCAGTCATCACATGAGCCTGAGAACCACTGTCTAACAATACACGACAAAGATTCTCATTACCGTCCCGATCCAGGACCTTTATTACTGCTGTCCCAAGTAGGACCTCGCCTTCCACGGTCACGTTTAACGTGGTCTTTATGACACCCACCGAGGGTGACGCGCCTGGAACCGATTCCTTGACCTCTGGAGTTATATTGCGAGGCCCCGACGGAAAATGCAACAGCGTATTATGCCTGCGATAGCATTTCTTACATTTCCCAAATTTGCAGTTATTAGCAAAATGATCCGAACCGAAACAATTAAGACATAACGCTGCTCTTTTAGTAGCGTCTAACCGTTCCCGAACTGATAGCTCCAAAAATTTCGGACAACTAGATATCACGTGATCTTCCTTGCAGAAACTACACGATGTCGAACTATTGGTTGCTACATAAACTTGACCACGGTTTGCCACCTTTGATTTAACATTTTTATCCTGACCCTGTTTCGCAGCCTGCGGATAATCCTTTTCGCAATCTTCACCTCGCGATCGCTTATTGAGAAAAGCCATTAATTTATGGAAATTAGGTATCTCATCGTCCTCTAAAGTACGCTCCCAAGATATACGCGTCCTTTTATCTAGTTTTTTGGCAATTATATACACTAAGATAGTGTCCCAATGTTGCACTGGTTGCTCCAGCGATTTGAGAGCAGCCACGTGCATCTGAGCTTGTTCTGCAAGTAATCGCAAATTCGCAGGAGAGTCACGCGTAATTTCTGACAATTCAAGCAACTTCTTACAATGCGCGTTTATGATCTGCCGCGGTTTGTTACATCGCCGCTGCAGCAAGTCCCAGGCTACCAAATAATTCTGCTCAGTAGCGTTAAATGGAGCAATAATTGACGCGACATCGCCACGCAATGCGTTCCTCAACAAATGAAATTTCTGAACTGCTGGTAATTCGTCACTATTATGAACTACTGACGTAAAAGTATCGCGAAATGTGTGCCACTCAAGAGGATTACCATCAAAGGGTTTTATTTCAATTTTCGGCAAAAGAGAACTGGCCTCCTTTACCAACACCGTGCTCGGTGAATCCACATTTCGCGTCACAAAAGCAGCTCTTCCTACATTTTTTAACGCGGCAATACGCGCGGTGATTAAATCAGAAACCTGATAATATTGATCTTCAAACTGTTCACGATCAATCGTATGATCAGCGTCTAAATCCCCCGATTCGATCGCGAGTTGCATTTGCGAAAAATATCGATATGCTTCCTCTAACTTAGCGACGCGTGACTCTAACGCGTCAAGAGGAAGATCCGCGTTGTCGTTCACCGAATTAAACAATCGTGTCACTTGACCCTTAATGGTCGCACGATACTTCTTATGCTTCTTTAACTCGGCAGACTCAGATTCAGACATGATTATTGAAATCCAAACTTAAGAAAGGAAACACAACTAAAGGACAACGATTCGCTGAACTCACCCAAGCAGTGACCCAAGATGCAAACAAAACTGCTGTCGGCGTGGTCCAGACGATGTATGATGCAAATCCAAATTCGTTGTCCATAAAGCAAACGACGTCACTGATCCATCGGAAGCTGTCTGCACGCCGCGTTGGTGTCCCGCGAAGTCCTTCCGCGCTTGGCTCCTTGGAGGTCAATCCACTGTGATCCGCAATAGGCCGCCCTCTAATAACCGGAATCTGATTCCCGATGCAGGCGATGCGATCTGGAGTGTACCCTCCAATGTATCCAGAAGATGTATCCGACAAAGTAAGATCCGTCGATGATAAATCCGGAACGTGATCCGATCCAAAATGTTCGAAAGCGCAGTTCAAAGTGTAAATTCGAACTGCGGTCAGCACTGAATAAACCACCACTGGTCACAATGTTCAAATATATCCGGCTCGAAGGACCAAAATGTTGAGTACGAATATGCTCGAGCTAATCGCCAAGCCGTAATCGATTCTCAAAATGCCGTAACTATGTGGATGGGTGGTAAATAATTATATTCAGTTAACAATAACAATAACGTGTTCTGTATATTAAAAACAAGTATGGTCGAACAATTACAGACCGGCTCAGTCGAGCGCTCGTTTCGATCTGATCTACCAACGACGGTAACATTCGCTCGCGGCCGAGAAAACTCCAAGATTCCTCGCAGGGGTGGAGTCTTAAGAAAAACAGGGATAAATGAAAAACTATTGGTGGAGGCGTGTCAATGTCGAGGGTGGTTGTGAAGCGTAAGAGAGGGAACCTTCCAAATCTCGTAAATGATCTGAACAGTATTCCTCGAAGCATCTAATTTATGGTTTTACAATCGGTGACAGTCTAAACATCGACGCGAGGTTACCCGAGTGGAACCCTTAAACTCTGTGAAACTTAACTCCGTCCTAGGCCATGACTCGAACCTCGGTGATATATGGCTGGACAACAGCCCTACGCTTCAATTGACGAAAAACAGACGCGCATCCTCAAGCCTAAACACGACAATACGCCGATGTCCCCTTTTGGCCTCGAGAGTAAACCATCTTACGCTTTCTCTTCTCAACAATGATTTTGAGGCTGACATGGAAGAGCAAGTGTGTAGTTTATTAGAAACTTTCCCTATATCCATAGGGCAGTATTCATAAACGTGTGTTAAGATTAAGCAAATGCTTAAGCATGCGGCATCCTCTACTAACCTAGTAGCATAGTAAAGGATGCCGAATGCTTAAGCATTTGCTTAATCTTAAGACACGTTTATGAATACCGCCCATAGAGAAAAAAGAATTGTTCCAAGAAGAAACTACCAAAGACGAAGAATTACAAATGTTAGGAAGGTATATAAATGCTGGTTGGCCATACCAAAAAAGCTTAGTTCCTAGCATGATAAAACAGTATTATAATTCAGCGGACGAACTCACAATCATACAGGGTTTAATATTTAAGGGAATGAAATTAGTTGTACCAAAGAGTTTAAGACCTGAAATGTTAAAAAAGATACACTATAACCATCTAGGCATGGAAAAATGCAAAAGTAGGGCAAGAGAGATTCCGTATTGGCCTTTAATGAATAAAGAAATAGAAGACATGGTCTCAAGTTGCTATATTTGTGCAAAATATAGGAAACGCAATAATAGGGAACCTCTAATGCCTAGAGAAGTTCCAGAAGGTCCTTGGCAAAAGATAGGATTAGATTTATTTCAGTACAAAGGACAGGAACACTTATTAGCGATAGATTACTTTAGTAACTACGTAGAGGTAGTGAAACTACATTCCACAGACAGTCTGAGTGTTATAGCCATACTGAAATCCTTATTTGCAAGATTTGGTATACCAAAGATAGTATGTTCAGATAATGGACCACAATTTGACAGTCTACAAATGAGACAATTCGCAAAAAATTGGGATTTCAAACATGAGACATCCAGTCCACATTGGTCTCAGTCGAATGGCATGGTAGAAAGACATATTCAAACAATAAAAAATATGTTCAAAAAACTAGAAGAAAATGGAAGGGATCTATGTATAGCTCTGTTAGAGTATAGAAACACACCAATAGACAATAACATTAAATCTCCAAATGAAATTATGTTTGGCAGAAAGATTAGAGGTATTTTAGGGGTGGAAAATTTGAATGAAAATAAGGTAGATTATAAGGAAATAAAAATCAGGTTAATTGAGAAACAAGTTAAACAAAAAATGTATTATGATAGAAACAGTCATGTGTTGAAACCAGTTAGGGTTCATGAGGATATTTATGTTCGCAAATGTATGAATAAACCGTTAGAACAGGGCAAAATAACTAGAGTATGTGAAAGACCGAGGTCTTATAAAGTAAAACTTAATAACGGGCCAGTTATACAGCGCAATAGAATACATATACCCCCTTATAATGATGCATATGTAACTGCAACAAAAGCAGAGGAAAACGAAGAAACTGCAAACAACACGTCAAATTGTATTAAGGACACTAACAATAAGTCTAATGTAGGTGCTGATAAGAATGTATCTCCCACGAAAGACAAGAACGATTCGATAGCAAGCGAACAAAGCATGTATACGCGTTTGGGAAGAGCTGTTAAACCACCCGCGCATTTGAAAGATTATGTCTGTACAAAGTAGATTATGGGTCAAATATAAGTTTTATTCTATAAGAGAAAGGATGGCAGGTAAAAAATAAGCGTTTAACAAAGGCACACTAAGGCCTACATTCGATATTAATAGAATTGATTGTATTGATTGTATTTTAGTTTATTTTCATGAGAAGATTGTATTTTATTTGATTTCCATAAAGGTGGGATCTCCTAGCTGCGACCGGTCGCAGGTACTGGTGCAATGGGGAAAGCATGCATCTGTTCTCCTACATGCGACTGCGATCGTCGGGTATGCGCCAGACATAGGAGCCTGACGCTATGTCCTAATTAGATGTCGCACAGCGACAAAATCGTTGTCGTCCAACCGACCGATTTCAGTTGGTCGTACGACAATGCAACAGTGTCCATATACGGCCGGCTGTAGAGTACTATTTGCAACCAACTTTTGCGGTTAGTTTACAAGATGGAGTTGTTTGTTCTTAGTGAAAATAGTTATCGAAACGCCGAAAGCTTTTATAATTTTTATTGCTAAATAGCTTGTTTTTTATTGTTTTAAAATTGACCGAACCTGTGCGCCGAAAACAGATAGATATATTACAACGAACAAATACACGGAAGAGAAATCATCAGTTTATATTGTTCCAATTGTTCCATAACATAGGCCGTTTTTGGACTTCTGAAATCAGTAATCCCACGAAATCCATTGATTTTTTGGGACGTCGTGCGTGCGATACGACAAAAAAACAAACTGGTTTGAAATTCAAACAAAACGACCGACATATACGAAGCTGCCGCATTGCATGCATTGCCAATTTGGACAAGCCCATAGAAAATCCTTTGTTTATTTATAGGCGTGTTGGTCGGTCGGTTGGACGACAACGATTTTGTCGCTGTGCGACATCTAATTAGGACATAGCGTGACGCGAGTCTGTTTGAGTACCAGCCTAGGCTACTGGAGGTGCAACACAATGCGATGAGGGTCTGTTTCCCATTATACCTAGTCGCAGGCTGGCACTGCGACCACCGGTCGCACAGTGGGACGCAATGTAGACATCTCTGGACATGGCCGTATCTTTGTTAAAAAACATCCTATTTTGATGAAGTTTAACTTATTTTAAAGGCAAATGATCATACTTTTCGACAGTGAACATAAAAATTGCAATAAATATTGTTTGCACTCTCTAGCTTTTGACAGACATCAACAAATTTTTGCAGCTTGGCACACTCTTCTTTGAGGGAGGATTTTACCCCCTGCGCACTCATTTCGATAAATGTGATTCAACGAGTCGAAAAGTAGAAAGTGCAAACTTTAAAATGGTTTTGTTTCATCAACTTTGGATGAATTTTAGCAAAGTTGTGAGACTTTGAAAATTTAGCAAATTTAAAAATAGTTTTATCTGGTTTTCGGTGCAAATATAAAGGGCTTCAGGAGATGAACTATTATTTTCTGCAAAAATATATATGAGGAAGGAAGGTAAATAGACAATGGGACGAAACGTATAAATTGTTGGACATTCAAACTTCTTGTATGTGACCTATCATATCTTTGTCAAAAGTGGCATAAATATTACACACATAAACCATTTTGTTTTTGTGATTTTTTGTTGATCTTGAACTAATAACCGGTCAAAAAATAAACAGAAAACGCACATATGAGGATATTTTCCACAATCTCTTAATTTCATCGGATCCTCTGATTTCAAATATTAGATCACACATTGCAGACAAAAGATAAAGTAATTAATGTTCCCCTAAGTACTTTTGTTATTAAATAATGAAGTCAATGAAGAAAATTTAGAAGAATTAATGGATATGCAGAACACACCAGAATGTGATGTAGACACGGACAGTGAAACCGGCAAGCCTTCAAGAGGATCTAGGTACATAGAACCAGTATTTGACACGGAAATTACTACAGATATTTAAAAGTGTGTTTTGTTGTCTCAATTTATGCATAGAATTTATATAAATATTACGTTTGATCATAATTTCGACTCCCCAAATCTATTTCTAAAAAATATATTTCTTTTTAAGAAAATAAGAAAGCGATGCGATGCTTGTATCGTTTATTTATTAAGGTTCAACTAACTTTAATAATAATAACCTTATTTTATGAATTATAGTTCACTATATCATATTTATATTCATTTCCATAAAGACATCATAAAGACATAATCAATCGGATACAAGAAAAGGAATGTCTAGATACATATTTACTCATTTCGTCCCACATGCGTACACAATTTTATTAATTTTGCTCAAGATCGCAAGTTGACGAAGCTGGTGTTTGGATTTTCTAAAACTACAATGTTTAGTGATTATATGGGTATAAAATGTTTTTTGGACAATTTTCGACATTTTTTTAAATCGACAAAAACAAATTTTTTTTGACAAGTTGAAAACAAATAAAATCATTGGGTTTTTTCACATAAACAACTACAGTCCGCGACAAAATGATAGGACACCCCTGGATTTTTCGTGTTTCTCAAAACCAATGATGTATACTAAGATTTTCTATATAGGTCTATATAAAGTATCCCTTTCTTAGTAACATGCGAAAGCACGGCAACTGTTTAAGCTATTTTGTAAGAATTATAACCATTTACCTGAAAAACGCGTGCGACAAAATGATAGGACATGTCGAAAAAAAAGAATGATTTAAGTCTAAAACAATGGTTTTATTTGAATTTTAATAATGAGTACATTTTCCCCTTTTTTCTATAACCTCCAATAGCCTCTTAGGTAAACTTTTGTATAACTTTTTTAACAATTTCCTTGAAATGGAATTCCAGCCTTCCTCAATAGCGATTTTTAACTCGTCCAAGGAATTAAATTGTTTTCCACCTCGATATACATAACGAGTTAATTGCCCCCATACGTTCTCGATAATATTTAAATCCGGTGATCTGGCTGGCCATGTTAAAACTTTGATATCATGAGTATCAAAATAATTTTTTATAATTTTGGCAGTATGCACGGCTGCATTGTCCTGCTGGAATATGAATTTTTCTCCACTTATTCGCCGTGCATGTAACGTTATTTCCTCGTTTATAAGTTTCATATAATCTGGGCTTTTCATGTTTCCATTTACAAACCGAATATTGCTCTTTCCTTTATACCCAATCGCTCCCCAAACCATAATACCTCCTCCTTTCATTTGGCGTGTCATTTGAAACTGCGGATCTTTTCTAAGGTCGTGAAAATAGTATGACCAGCCATCAGGTCCGTCAAGCGTAAATCTTTTTTCGTCTGAAAACATAACTCTTTTCCACTTTTTCCTCCAGCTTATGTGTTGTCGAGCAAATACCATCCGGTCGTCGATGTGTTTCTTCGATAAGGGTGGTTTTCTTTTAATTTTTCTTCGTTGAATATTTTCCGATTTTTGTAAAATACGTTGCACGTTTCGTACATGTGTAGATACACCAGCTTCCTGCGCAATTTGACGTGATGTCAACATCGAATTGGACGCAACTTTAACAATTGCACGCACTCCGCGGTCACTTACGGCCCGTGGACGACCCTTTCCTTTCGTCTTGCCGTACTTATTAGGATTCTTTAATAAATTTCTAATCACATTTCGACTTCTGCCTACTAATTTTGATATTTTAGAAAGGCTTGTGCCTTCTTGCCTTAAGTTTAAAATCATTTTTATTTCGGTTTCGTTTAACTGTGTACCGCGTCCCATTTTATTACCGCCAATTATTCGTTTGTTTTTGGGGTTAAGGTCGCCCATACTGCGCGACCCCAGCGCCACTGTTAGCGCTACAGAAAACAAATGTACACACTATTATAACTCAAATAAAACACTTGTTACTGAATTCAATTATCCTTTTTCTTCAACATGTCCTATCGTTTTGTCGCAGTCGTTTTTCAGGTAAATGGTTATAATTCCTGGAAAATAGCTTAAACAGTTGCGGGTTTTCTGCATGTTACTAAGGAAACCATACTCGATATAGATCTATATAGAAAATCTTGGTATTCATCATTGGTTTGGAGAAACACGAAAAATCCATGGGTGTCCTATCATTTTGTCGTGGACTGTACTTAACAATCAACCCCAATGTGTAGTATGATGGTAAATTTTTTTTTTCATTATTCTAATACTAATTATTTACATTCATATTACAGCCGTCTCCAGAAGTGAACGTATTTACTGTTAAAAATTCGGGATTTAAAAAGTTTATATTTTCGTAATTTCGTAACCATTAGTGCTCAAGGATAATGCTCATATAATAATATCAATAAAAAAAGGTACTTCATATTTTCGCCAATGTCTGGGAATTTGTACGCGTAGTCCGACTGTGAGTCGCACTGCGATCCACTATCCACAGTGGGACAGAATCCCAAGAAATAAGGACAGAAGTTAGAATTCAAAAGATATGGGAGTACGTATTCTTATATGATACCTGTAGACTACTAATATGAGTACCTAAAAAAGGTAAAAATATCATGACGCCTACTTCTGATCTAGGTATGTGTAAACACGTGTCTATGTTTGTATGTATTTTTCCTGCAGAATTTTAAATCTGGGCTCAGAGCGAGGCGAAAACTCCAATTATCTTTTACAGCCGGTAATTTAGAATTTTTAGAAGCGAAAGGGTATAGCCGGATAAGATGGTGAAATGTGCCCCTGAACGGAATTCAAATCACGATGGGTCATTCGAAAGCTTATAAAAAAAGAATGATTTCTGTCAAGTTTCAACTTTGTATCTCGACCCGGGGGGTAGTAAAGGGTAAAAATAGAAAATCAGGTTTTTGCTGAATTTCTCCTATACCAGCGGATGAAAAATTTTGAAAAAATTCAGAGGCATGTCTGTTATCGGTGCACATATTGGGGAATCGTGTGTTACGTCCTGAAGGGACTTTTGCGATACACCCCGAGCGGTTAGGGTGAATCGCAGGGTTCGCTGCTCTGTTAAGGTGCTAAAGCACGCCTTGACTATACTTACCAAGGAGAGGAAGGTGATTAAGGGTTGAATAAGAGAGTACAATGGAAGATAAAGGAAAACGATAGTGAAAATATATTGTTACACAAATAAATTGTCCTACCTAGAGACGGCGCTTCGTCTGGCTGTCGCTCGCTGTATCGCGCGGCACGCGTTCCTACTCGTGTTGCGCTCGCTTACAATGTCGCTGACCGATCGTAGGTCGTGGTCGCTCGCTGTGCTCTCGGGTAGCACACGGAAGTCGGTGAACTGGGGTCCGTCGTACCTCTTATACTCGATTCGTTGCTGTTCCTTACGGTCGTACGTCGATCGCGATTGACGCTCAAGGGCTCTCCCGGCTAGGCCGTTCTCGGTGCGTCGGATGGAGTTACCCTTTCACGAATTACTATCGGCCGAGCGTGACTCGCGGAGCGAACGTCGAAGTGAGGACGCGATTTCTAGACGGCCCGCTGGCTCGTCGCGACTACCTAGCTCGAACTCCCGAAATTGATTGTCTGTTTTCGCGGCTCTGGATCGCGGCCTGAACCTCGGACGATCCCTACGAACGGGGATAACTGCCCCGTCGGCAGCTGTCGCTTGCTTAACTATTTCTTGTATTATTGCGAAAGAATCGGCGCTCGGGCCGAACGCGGTCGTTGTCCCTAACGCTGTTGCCACGGGCTCAGCACAACGGGATTGCTACACGCGGGGCGATTCCGCCGAATCGCCTTTACGAAAGAAAGCGACGCGAGGACAGCAAGCACGGAATGAACCGATAGGGGCATGTAACACGTGTCAGATTTTTAAATTGAAAACCAAGCTGTGAAAAATAAAAAACGCCAAAAAATGCTGAAAAATGCCGGTTTTGTATCAAAGCAGTCTTGATACTGTCACGTCCTGGGTGGTAAAGGGGTTAGGACGATGACGAGAAAGGAGTTCTTGCCCCGTCGCCTCCAACGTACCGTCGCGCCCTAAGGCCGGCCGGGTTACGCCGCAATGGAGTAAACTGTGCGGGGCAGGTGGATTGGCTTTTTGGGATCGAGGAGGAAAAGAAGAAGTGTGTTTCGTCTTGGGATCGTCAGCCAGACTCATCAGTAGGGCTATAGCTGACGACCCCTGCCCTAGACACGCACGGGGACACAGAGGATATGATTTTGGAACTTGTATATATACGAATGATATTGAGAGTTAGGACTAGCGAGAAAGATTGATTGGAGACCTCTGGTGACGCTCGTTGACACTAAGTCGCGTGGTGGGGTCGGGACGTCACAATACTATAATTATATTTTTACTGTACGTCCGCATCATTGTTACTATTGTCTTGAATTTTTTTTCAGATTTTTCAATTTGGTGCGCCGCAGTTAAAAAAATTAAAAACCGAATTTTTCGCCGCTTTTTCTGTATCAGGGTAACTTATACGTCGAACTGCTTCATGAATTAAGTGTTTTATGTGATCTTCAATGTTTCTGCATACCGCAAAGCAACATATGAATTAGAGAAATTGGAAAAACCGAATCATTTGAAACTACGCTATGCTCCTTACATTGAAAAGTATCAACCATACTTTCCAACGGTGTCAGCGGCGCAGTGTTAAAGTGTCGAGCTGCTAAACCAGCGCTGCACAAGGAGCTGTTTTCGGCGCCTAGCGGCGAGCAACCCACCTTTCCTGTTGCTAAAGTTAGAATCGGTGAGGAGAACTGCAATAGTGTATGTGCGTGTTCGTAGGCTCGTAGCATAGGTATATATGACTGGGTTCCTTGTGGGGCTCCAGTGCAGATCAGGTCCCGTAATAAAATTCGGGTTATTTATTTGTATATTGTTACGTGTACAAATTTATTAGTTATGTAATTTTCTTCTTGTAAATATCGCTACATAACTTTCCGACTTATAAACGATATATATCCTTATTTAAAATTTGGTTTTCTTTGAGTCAGAGTTATTTATTTGTATAGTATTAACTTTCTATAGTATATTCCCTGACAAGAGAGAGAAGTAAGCAATTCACGCGAGGCGAAATCGCTTCTCTCCCGTGTCACGCATTATATTTTTTTCAACACCTGCATGAAAGATGTGTTTTTGAAAGCCTGCTCAGCAATTCGCAAAAAATATGCATGTTCGATTGCTTTTTTATTGTGTCAAAATTAATAAATACGTGTATTTATTTTCCAACAAATCGATAACGATTAGTCGAACAACTGCATCTTCATACCATAGGGTAACGTCAAACTCCAGTTTCTTTGGGAGGAAAGTAAGAAATTGGGAATACACATACGCGTAAAGTCTTTTTCCCTTGGGAGATAGACTTTACGCGAATACGTCTGAAATTAGTAATTTTGCTCCCGCTCAGCAGGCGTAAAAAAACACACATTTTCATGCAGGCCCCACAAGGAACCCAGTCATATGTCCCTATGCTACGAGCCTACGAACACGCACATACACTACTGCAGTTCTCCTCACCGATTCTAACCTTAGCAATAGGAAAGGCGGGTTGCTCGCCGCTAGGCGCCGAAAACAGCTCCTTGTGCAGCGCTGTGCTAAACCAATGTAAACTTTTTGAACGTAGGTTCGAGCCCCGAACTTACAAGTACCCCTTAACCCCTAACCCTAACCCTTAGGTTAAGTTTTGTTTTTCATTAACTATATATATTTCCTAATTATATGACAAAATAATCAATATTTATTTTCAAATGTTTAAGACTATTTTAAAAACATATTAACCTGAAATATACGTAATAATGAGTTTGGATTGCTTTTTATGCCACCGTTTGTCTTGTCAAGTATCCTATCAATTACGGTATTGTTTAACATTTCCTACACTATATTAATATGTGAAGGTGGTTTTTAAATCTCTTACCTTTAACAATTATGGATGAATAACAAAAAAAATCGTGTTGTTGTTTTGCTACTATTTAGCCTTTTCGTCTATTAGATCTTACGATTCTCTACTTTTTCAAAATATATGTTAGAATTCCTGTCACGGCTACAATGTGCAATGGGAAAAGCCAATCATGATTGTTCGATTGATAAGGCATGTTTGGAACAGTGCAATGGGGACCGAGGAAGAATGTTTATGCTAGAGTCTCGAGTGTGTTGTTACATGCCCCTAACGTACGTTCTAGCTCTTTAGAATTGGAGAAAACTACCGGGCTGATTGGATGTTTAGCAGTTACCATCGTGCGTTGATGATAAGAGACAATTGCTTCTTCCTGGAGCAGATACGGGCTCCCGACGAGGCCCGAAATTCCTTTCGGTAAATTGGGCATGCGCATTACGTGAAAGAGTGCCCAACTGCCATTAATTTTTACGACAGTCGTCCCCAAGGTCATAACCTTTCCGTTTAAACCATTAATTTCGAGGGGCGTTGTGTTCAGGACCATGGCTTTTGAGTTTGCGGATCCGATTTCTAAGAGGTTCAATGCAGATCCTGTGTCTACGATGAATTCTCCCTCACCGTTCTCCAATTGTTCTGCCTTGATTCGGATGCGGGGGGAGTCTGCGCGTATAAGTCCCGTTGCTGGTTCTGATTTTGGGGCAATCTTGGGGTCTGCGAAGAGGACCCGCCCGCCTCGTTCCGGTTGCACGGGCGGGCACGCTGGGAGTTTAAATGACCGGTATTTTGGGCCGATGTTCCAAGTTCTGTCGATTGTTGATATTCTTGAGTTTCATATCTCCCTGGATCGCGTGATTGGTAACCTTGCGATTCACGGGTGTCATATCTTTGAGGTTCGGGAGGAGGATCACGAGATTGGTTCCGTCTATCGTTTTGATATCTTCCGCGTCCACCTCTTCCGCGGGGAACGTACGGTGGGCGTTCATAGTCCAACGGGCGTTCACCTTGCCTCGTCAGCAAGGTCGCTGGACGGCGCTCCGTCAACGGATCTCGATGATACGGCTCCTGGTAAAAATCGTCTCGATAGCGAGCGGCACTATAGCCGGAGTAAGCGGAATGATATTCGCGGTACGAGTCATCCTCGTGTGGCTGTCTCCACTCGTTCCATCTACGTTGGGGGTCATACGGGGACGGGGGACGCGCGTTTTCTGTGTACCCATACGTGTCGTCGCGCGGCAAACCTGACAATTCTTGTTCTCGTCTTTGTATATGTAATGCTAAATCAAACGCGTCATCCAATGATTCGGGAGTAGATAATGCTACTTTAATTGAAATTCTTTGGGGTAAGGCCGTAATAAACGAGGTTCGCGCCAAACGCCCCACTTCTTTTATAGTCCTCTCTACATTTTCTCCAATTAATTCTTTCGCTCTTACAATTACTTATCTGTACAAGCGGCCCACACGGTGGATAAAGTCTATCAATCGTTCCCGGGGATGCATGCTTATACGTTCGAGTTCCAGGCGGAGCTCCTCATAACCGCGACATGGGGAGTAACGGACCTTTAGAAGGGAGAGCAGATCGGCCACGCTATGACAACCTTTCCCTTCGACATAATATCTAATAGGATCTTTTAGTTTGTATATCAATTCGGTCAGAAATCTTTCCTCTTGACCGGATGGTACGCGCTTCGGAGCGCGCTGTATCGCGGCAGCGAAGTCTTCTAAAGTTACGAAATCAGGATCGAAACGGGGAATGCTGTCAAGCGCCCTATAAACTCTCTCTTCGTCTTCTCGGGAACGCCAAACGTCTAATACAGACATTTCAAGGTCGTTCGTCCGGGAACCAATGGATGGTCGGCCACTCGATGACGGCGGTAGAGGGGGAGGAACTACAGTAGGGGTATTTATGGAGGAAGCATTTTCAGAGGTTTGGGTGTTAGGAAAAATATGTGAAGGGGGTGATCTCAAAATACCACCCGTCATTGTGACTTTGCAATTACAAGAAACTTCGAGTAGTAGGAAGTGTAGTCAAGTTACGAGCAGGTAAGATTGCGGTAAGTCACGTTAAGTGGCGACAGCACGCTCTCCTCTTCTAATAAGAAATAATAATAAAGGGAAAAAATAATAATAAGGGATAAAAATATCCCACTTCTGACACCAGTTTGTTACGTCCCGAAGGGATTATTCTATAAATCACCCCGAGCGGCTGGAATGATCTATCGGGTTCTTGCTCTATTTAAATGCTAAAGCACACCTTGACTATACTTACCAGAGAAGGATGGGGAGGAAAGGGTTGAATGAACTAATATACGAAATTAGAAGAGAAAACAATAGGATGAGATATATTCTGGGAGAAAATATAATTATTGTACTAAACCAAACATACCACAGAAACGGCGTTCACGTCTCCGCTATCGCTAGGCGCTCGCGTGTCGCTGGACCTTGAGTTGGTCACGGCCGTCCGGAGTTTTCCCTTAGATAACGTACAGCACGCTTGCCGTATGATGTTTCTCTCTCTCTCTCTCTCTCTCTCTCTCTCTCTCTCTCTCTCTCTCTCTCTCTCTCTCTCGAACACTCGATTACTCGCTTGCTGTACTTCACGTTTCGCGATCGCGGTAGCTCGGATCGGCGCGTATGTGCTCTCCCGGCTATGCCGTTCTCGGTGCGTCGGATGGAGATACACATTTGCAATACCTGTTCGGCCGCTCGCGTTTACGCGGGTGAGTTTAAGCGCGGAAAAGAGGTCGTGATACTGAAAACGGCCCGCTGGCTCGTCACAACTGTCTAACTCGCTGTCTCAAAAACGAATCCTCGCTAAAACTTCCGCTGTCCCTGTTCGTGCCTCGCGTTTCGACGTCGGTGGGGGAAAACCGCCCCGTCGGCACCTGTCGGTCGCTCCTTATTAGGAAATTCATGGCTCGGGCCGTCAACGGTCACGTTATGCTTACGACGATACGTCCTTGGTTCGGCAAGCGGACTCTCGTCCGCGGTATGATTCCGCTGAATCGGCGCTGTCGGAACGGAAGGCGGCGCGTGGACAACAAGCACGAAATGAACCGATAGGGGCATGTAAAGGTGGTATTTCCTAAGCGCGGCTCGCCGCGGCGGCGCGCGGCCGCGGCGCGCCGCGGTACACTGCTACAATGGGAAAGCATTCATCTGTTCTCCTATCTGCGACTTCGACCGCGCGCGGCTGCGACAGATTGCTATAGTGTATGCAAGTCTGCTCCAGCAGTAGCCTAGGCTACTGGAGAAGCAACACAATGGGACGAGTGTCTGTTTTCCGCCATTTTGGCAGAATCTACTAGCCGCTCGACGGCCCGCGGCTGCCAGTCGCTACACTGTTCCAGAAGCAGTGCTGCGCGGCTGGCCGCCCCGCGGCCCATCGCCACAATGGGCCAGAATCCCCAGAAATAAAGAAACAAGTCAGAATTTCAAAGTTATGGAATGAAGGTTTATATATATTTTTGTAACCTAATAATATAAGGTCTTAAAAACGTAAAAATATCATGGCAGAGCTACTTCTGCTGTATGTGTAAACATGTGTCAAAGTTTTTTTTGTGCAGAATTTTAAATCGAGTCGTTTAAATTTCGGTGATATAAAAGGAAAATATTTTTTGGGGGCCAAAATGAGTAGTACCTATCGATACTGCAAAGTAATAGCGAATAATTAGTTCCATATAGTTCCCAGTAAACAAACTGACTGCAGTCTGACCACAGATTGATGTCAGATTCGAGTATATTCTGACGTCAGATTCGGGTCCTACTATGTCCGCATTTGACTATGGTTTTGTGGTCAGAGCCTGACATCGGGATCTGATCGCAGATTGATGTCAGATTTCGATCAGATCTTGCTGCCGTGGCTGACCGCAGATTGAGAGCAGAAATCGAGCAGATCCTGCGCAGCGCGATCTGACGGCAGATTGGTGTCAGATACAGAGCAGATTCTGACGTCAGATTCGGTGCCTACTATGTCCGCATTTGACTATGGTTCTGCGGTCAGAGCCTGACATCAGGATCTGACCGCAGATTGATGTCAGATTTCGATCAGATCTTGCTGACAAAAACCGACCGCAAATTGGCGGCAGAAATCAAGCAGATCCTGATGTCGGCCATAGTAGGCAATTTTATATAATAGTATAGATTTAAAAACAGTGCGGAAGTCTTTAGCGTAAATAATATATAGAACACGTTTATAAGACCGACTTGAAAGATCTGATTCCTACCATATTTTATGGAAGAAAGAAAAGTTGGTAAACCATGTATTTAAACGGGTATTATAACATTTTTAATGTTTTACTTAGCAAGTTGTTAGTGAATTGAATGCCAGGTCGGCTCAAAATAATGATTTAAACTTTGAAAGACAGTTCTTCCAAATATAAAAGAATTAATGATAACTACTATTCATTCAGTCGTCTTAGGGCGGTATTATCATCAAACGTTTTTTAGTTTTTAGCATGCGGCATCTTTTACTAGTCTAGTAGATTAATAAAGGATGCCGGATGCTTAAGACGATCTTCGTCTTTAGCAACGACTGATAATACCGCCCTTACAGACGGGTATACCAAATATATACTCCGCAGTGGAATGCCGGCAAATACGAGTCGTACTCGAGAGCCCTGAATGATCAAGCCCTCGGCCACTTATTCCCGCTACGGTGCTATTTCGCAAGCGAGAAACGCTCGCCCAATCGCGCCCTGGCGGGATCGTGTCGTGATCTATGTCAGCAGAATCTGCTGTATTTCTGCTGCCTATCTGCCGTCAGATCGCGGTGCGCAGGGTCTGTTCGATTTCTGCCATTAAATTGTACCAGCAGACTCTCCTTACATTCTGCCGCCAAACGCCTCGCAGGCTATGTAAGCAGAATCTGCTGTATTTCTGCTGCCTATTTGACGTCAGATCGCGCTGCGCAGGGTCTGCTCGATTTCTGACATTAAATTGGATTAGCAGATTCGCCGCAGTATCTGCCGTCAAACTGCCCGCAGGCTATGTCAACAGAATCTGCTCTGTATCTGACACCAATCTGCCGTCAGATCGCGTTGCGCAGGGTCTGCTCGATTTCTGACATTAAATTGGATTAGCAGATTCGCCGCAGTATCTGCCGTCAAACTGCCCGCAGGCTATGTCAACAGAATCTGCTCTGTATCTGACACCAATCTGCCGTCAGATCGCGCTGCGCAGGGTCTGCTCGATTCCTGCCATTAAATTGTATCAGCAGACCCTGCCGCCAATCTGCTCTCAGGTTAAGGCAGCACAATCTGTCGGCTTTCTGCTGTCAGTCTGCTTTCATCATCGAATATAACAAATACTGTATCAAATCTGTAGTCTTTCTGCCACAAACATTTGTACTCAGGCGTTGAGCAAAATCTGCAAATACGGACGTGGCTATCTGGGTTCTTTTTCCGTAACAAACTCATTGAAGAAATATTAGTATTGTCTGTTTAGTTACTTTCCGGGAACTTCCAAGTCTTTTCTAATATATATTTGTCCTTGTATTTGGAAATATTTGCTAATGATGAAGTAATTACCTGCATTCTATATCGTACAGTGGAGCTGAATCCCAAGAAATAGGGGAAAAATGCAACATCCCATTTTTCGTACTGAAAATGCCGAATATTATTAAGGAAGTTCATAAAAGATTGTTAATATACTACTCATACGAAGGTTTGACGTTATATAAAAAAATAACAGCATAATTCCAATAAAAATAAAACAATTTGTTAAATATATAAATATATATTTTTTAACTAACGCAGCCGGGGTTTGTTGACTTATTCGTCTCACTACTCTGAATACAATAAAAACTACAACTTAGAATCAATTAAAACGATTTTAAAATTTAAGCCTGTATACCTAATGAAATTTGTAAACATTTGGTATACAGCAAGTCAACAAAATACTAATGGTCTATTTATAAAAATTTGAAATGTAAAAAATTAATAAACTGGTCCCGGTCTCCCCTATAGAAAAGATTGTACGCTCAAAAAATAATCTCATTGCAATACACACGAAGATGTTTTAAACTTTTCATCGACTTCTTGAGATCTAGTACTACATACTTTTATAGGCATCTTTGCAAAAAAAAAACAAAAACCTTTTGTTATAACGTAGCTTCATACGATTCGACATCTTGATTGGAAAAAATAGCATGATGAATTTTTTCTCTATTCTTGGGATTGACGTCATTTGTGCGTTGAGACAAAATCGAGCTAAGAACCAAGCGAGAATTCATTCCTTGTTTACGATCGGTAATTTCATATTTTTTTTGATACTTTTATACAAGCAATAAGTTAAAAAAATGCCTACTCCTTTTATGATTTGTATTGCTTCTGTAAAAGTAGTCCGATTTACATGACATTTGGTATGATTTTCATCAGAAAAACATAAGGAATCTATTGCTGTCACTCCCTTATCGATACGATAAACAATAGAGAATTTTTTAATACGCTGGAATGAATATTTCACCCTCAACTGTGGGTCGCTGACCTCGATTCGCTGGGGTCGGCCAAGGATTCATACCTGTTTCAGAAATAAAATACTTCATTATTCTTTATCGTATAGATATGGAAGTGACATCCATGAATTCCTTAAGGTGAACGTACCGATTATGGAACACCTTCCTAACTACGTCCCCCTTTTGAAACAGTACCACAAATAGTAAAGTAAAAAATTCTCACAAAATATAAAAATAAGTATGAAAATTTTATTGATATTCCTAAACATTTCTGTTTGCAAAATTTACAAATATGACGATTTATATGCAACAATTAACTTAAAAAAAAATTAAGTAAGTTACTTCCGATACTCGCAAAAAATAGCTTCCGTGTGCACAAAAAACGCTAATATGTGGGCCAGATTCTCTTAAGGATATTTACAATTTTCAATTATTTTCGAATATGCTTATTGGTGTACAGTGGACGCTCGATAATGAGCCGCAGTCGGGGCTCTAGAGGCGGGGTTTTCTCAGAAGCGGCATATTAAGGAGAGCCAATGTAACGCGCGCTCTCCCCATAACTCTCCTGTTTTCTTTTCCGTGATGGCTGCCCCCTACCAGAATACTCTTAAGGTGCGTCACACTGATGTGAGAAAAAGAAAAAACACAATCACGTATATGTATTGCTTGCGAATTGCTTGCGAACTCCAGTGTGGAGGCACCATTAAGGGTTAGCATTCATTGGCTCGCTGAGCGTGAGAGAAAGGGAGGTGCACACACGCGTGCGAGTAATGCGTGTGAGCTGGGGCGTTCCCAACGGCACATTAAACAGCGGCATATTATCCAGCGTCCACTGTATATGATAACCCCCCATAAAAAACATGACTCATGTATGAAAGAAGCTAATTCCCTTTAAGTCACGAAAAAAGTTCACATGCAAAGATTGTGAAATCATCTTTGCTAATCTAGAGACGCGGTAGCGTCTCGACGCCAAGTACATGAAAAAAGAACACCCTATATGTCGATGTCGCTACCGTGTACCTTTACTCGTCGCGGAGACACTCTAACCTAATTCTGACTGACATTTATACATTAATATCTCATCACGCCTGCAATATTTTCTAAATTTAAAGGCATTTTTCTTATATAAACCGCATATCGGCTTTCGAACAAGACCAATTTCAATAAAATCGGTCCACGCATGACAGAGATATCGTAATATCGTCTAATGGATCTGTCGAAAATGGTACGATTTTTTTTCTTCTGATTCTCCTAGAAATTTTTCGTCATCAAACATTACGTATACAGTGGACGCTCGATAATGTGCCGCAGTCGGGGCTCTAGAGGCGGTGTTTTCTCAGAAGCGGCATATTAACGAGAGCCAATGTAACGCGCGCTCTCCCCATAACTCTCCTGTTTTCTTTTCCGTGATGGCTGCCCCCTACCAGAATACTCTTAAGGTGCGTCACACTGATGTTCGCGCAATTCACAAGCAGTATAGGTACAAATCGTACTTCTTTCACTAAAGCTTTTGCGACCATATTTAAATTTTATACAGATCCCTATTCACGAAGTGTTTACCGATGAAGACACACATTTTTACTATAAGCACGTTATACATGTACGATGAATAAAGAAAGCTTATATAGCAATGTAACTTTTATTTATAATCGTAATATTGTAGCATCTTTCAGTGTTTCAGTTTTTAGAATTAACGTTAAATATATTTTTTAACATTGTAATACATAAATCTGTAATTTCGGTATACCTTCTACCTGTCGTATATTTTTACAGTTCATCTTTCCCTTACCCATTTACATAACTATTTATGCCCAATATGAAATAAATGTGCCTAATACAAAATGTAACTGATCATAATTCAAAATATTTAAAAAAACATTTGAATAAAACGATATTATACGTACTTATACTTCTGTCATTAAAAAATGTATGAGTTAAGATGTGTCTTCATCGGCAAACAGTTCGCGAGAAAGTGTCTATGTGTATAAGACAAAAATATGTTCGCAAGAGTTTTATTATTAGTGAGAAAAAGAAAAAACACATTCACGTATATGTATTGCTTGCGAATTGCTTGCGAACTCCAGTGTGGAGGTACCATTAAGGGTTAGCATTCATTGGCTCGCTGAGCGTGAGAGAAAGGGAGGTGCACACACGCGTGCGAGAAATGCGTGTGAGCTGGGGCGTTCCTAACGGCACTTTAAACAGCGGCATATTATCCAGCGTCCACTGTATATATTTTCGTCAATACGTATGTACGCGTTACGCGCACACCTTCAGCCAACACATGTATCGTTCTTCGTTCGTCGTCCGCCATTGTACGTACATATATATATACTATTTTGAATTTTATAACCTAAGTGCTAAGTGTCAAATAAAGTAAGTTGTCCGAATTTGAAAGGACACGAGTGTTTACACTAAATAAGAGACTGAATTATTGTCTCAATTAATAAGGTAAGTCGCCAAAATTTTTAATAGGTTTCTTATGTAGAGTCGCAGACTTGGAAGTTGTCCGGAGATGGTTCGACTGAGAAGCATCTCCTTTCACACAAGTTTCTGGATATTTGTACCATGCACGTACAAAATAATATATATATATATATTATAACAAACTGCATTGCTTTTAAATTACTAGATATTTTTATACCAGCAAATTAGAGTTTTTATGTAACGTTTATATTATATATTATAGAAATGAAGGGGACGCACAAGACTCCGATAAAAATGACGCACAGGCTTGGATGAATAGAAATGAAGGGAATGCACAGGCGTGGAAGTTGTCCGGAGAAGATTAAAAAATAAATAGAAAGACAAAGCATCTTATTCCGCACATGCTTCTGGAAAGTCAAATAAGGTAAATCGACAAAATTATAAATATACCAGCAATTTAGAGTTTTTATAATATATATTGCAACAAATTGCATTGCATTTAAATTGCCTGATATTTGTACTTGTATATACCAGCAATTTACAGTTTTTATGTAAAGCTTATTATATTATAGAAATGAAGGGGACGCACAGGACTTTGATAAAAATGAAAGGGACGCACAGGCTTGGAAGTTGTCCGGAGAAGATTAAATAAATAGAAAGACAAAGCATCTTGCTTCGCAGATGCTTCTGGAAAGTCAAATAAGGTAAATCGACAAAATTATAAACATACTATATATTGTAACAAATTGCATTGCATTTAAATTGCCTGATATTTGTATTTTTTATATACCAGCAATTTAGAGTTTTTACGTAAAGCTTATTATATTATAGAAATGAAGGGGACGCACAGGCTTGGATAGTAGAATTGATGATGGGGACGCACAGGCTTGGATGAACAGAAATGAAGGGAATGCACAGGCGTGAAAGTTGTCCGGAGAAGATTAAATAAATAGAAAGACAAAGCATCTTGCTTTGCACATGCTTCTGGAAAGTCAAATAAGGTAAATCGACAAAATTATAAACATACTAAACTAATTTTATTCCAAAACCAATAAATTGTGTGTTGAAAATATTGGACCTCTTCGTTCATCCTCGTTGAATTATTACCACAGCATTTAAATTTCCAGCAACAAGACTTTCTGCCATACGCTCTCATTTCCCTTGAACACATTTTATAATCTACACTTACTTTAACAAAATGTCACTCTATTTCTATATAGTTGCTACGCTATTCATTATTAATTTTACTAGTTTTCCATTAACAATATTTCAATTCACTAATAAATATTATTTTTTATACTATACTAAACCAACACCAATAAAAATATTGAATCTCTTCATTCATTTTCGCTAAATTACCATTAACATTTTTTAAATTTCTGCCACAAGACTTTCTACCGTATGCTCTCATCTCCTTTTTTTATACTGTACTAAACCAACACCAATAAGAATATTGAATCTTTTCATTCATTTTCAAAATCGATATAACTGCTTCCAAACAAATTCTTATTGCAAAATTACATTTGTTCGATCACGATAGTAGTGGAACAACAACGAAAGTGGACCCAGATAGCCACGTCCGTATTTGCAGATTTTGCTCAACGCCTGAGTACAAATGTTTGTGGCAGAAAGACTACAGATTTGATACAGTATTTGTTATATTCGATGATGAAAGCAGACTGACAGCAGAAAGCCGACAGATTGTGCTGCCTTAACCTGAGAGCAGATTGGCGGCAGGGTCTGCTGATTCAATTTAATGGCAGGAATCGAGCAGACTCTGCGCAGCGCGATCTGATGGCAGATTGGTGTCAGATACAGAGCAGATTCTGTTGGCATAGCCTGCGGGCAGTTTGACGGCAGATACTGCGGCGAATCTGCTAATCCAATTTAATGTCAGAAATCGAGCAGACCCTGCGCTCCGCGGTCTGACGTCAGATAGGCAGCAGAAATACAGCAGATTCTGCTTACATAGTCTGCGAGCAGTTTGGCGGCAGACACTGCAGAGAATCTGCTGGTACAATTTAATGGCAGAAATCGAGCAGACCCTGCGCTCCGCGATCTGACGTCAGATAGGCAGCAGAAATACAACAGATTCTGCTTACATAGCCTGCGAGCAGTTTGGCGGCAGAAAGTAAGGAAAGTCTGCTGATACAATTTAATGGCAGGAATCGAGCAGATCTTGCGCTCCGCGATCTGACGTCAGATAGGCAGCAGAAATACAGCAGATTCTGCTGACATAGTTCACGACACGACCCCGCCAGGGCGCGATTGGGCGAGCGTTTCTCGCTTGCGAAATAGCACCGTGGCGGGAATAAGTGGCCGAGGGCTTGATCATTCAGGGCTCTCGAGTACGACTCGTATTTGCCGGCATTCCACTGCGGAGTATATATATGGTATACCCGTCTGTAAGGGCGGTATTATGAGTCGTTGCTGAAGACGAAGATCGTCTTAAGCATCCGGCATCCTTTATTAATCTACTAGACTAGTATAAGATGCCGCATGCTAAAAACTAAAAAACTATTGATGATAATACCGCCCTAAGACGTCTGAATAAATAGTAGTTACCATTAATTCTTTTTTATTTGGAAGAACTGTCTTTCAAAGTTTAAATCATTATTTTGAGCCGACCTGGCATTCAATTCACTAACAACTTGCTAAGTAAAACATTAAAAATGTGTTATAATACCCGTTTAAATACATGGTTTACCAACTTTTCTTTCTTCCATAAAATATGGTAGGAATCAGATCTTTCAAGTCGGTCTTATAAACGTGTTCTATATATTATTTACGCTAAAGACTTTCGCACTGTTTTTAAATCTATACTATTATATAAAATTGCCAACTATGGCCGACATCAGGATCTGCTTGATTTCTGCCGCCAATTTGCGGGCGGTTTTTGTCAGCAAGATCTGATCGAAATCTGACATCAATCTGCGGTCAGATCCTGATGTCAGGCTCTGACCGCAGAACCATAGTCAAATGCGGACATAATAGGCACCGAATCTGACGTCAGAATCTGCTCTGTATCTGACACCAATCTGCCGTCAGATCGCGCTGCGCAGGATCTGCTCGATTTCTGCTCTCAATCTGCGGTCAGCCACGGCAGCAAGATCTGATCGAAATCTGACATCAATCTGCGATCAGATCCTGAGGTCAGGCTCTGACTACAAAACCATAGTCAAATGCGGACATAGTAGGACCCGAATCTGACGTCAGAATATACTCGAATCTGACATCAATCTGTCGTCAGACTGCAGTCAGCTTGTTTACTGGGGAAAATTTCTAAGTCAAAGCAATGCCTACTACTAAAATACAAATGGTAGATCACTGTTATAAACTTAAGACAGCGATTTTCCACCATGGTAAAATTAATGCCGATGGTCACTACACGAGTATGGTAAGGGGTAAGGGCACAACGTGGGTATCCGTTGATGATTTACGAGCAGAAAAACAAGCTTGGCCACGAAATGCTAAAAATGCATACATATTTTTCTTCGAAAGGTGTTAATTGCGTTTGTTAATACACTTCAATGTTAAATACGTCCAGCGCCAAAGGCTGCTTTCAGCGCCATATGCTGCTTCGCGCACCATGTATTGTACACAAAGTACTATACATATAATATAATACATATAGATTGGCAATCCGGTGCACATGGTTTCTGTTCGTAGTTGTTAAACTTACGTACAATATAGAATTTATACATAATTCTGTCGCGTGATAATTTGTAATTTATAATATTAAAAACTATCTAAAGTCAGTCCCTATTAAAATTATCTTTGTAAAAAGAAGTGAGATCCCCATAAAAAACTTCAAAAAAGTAAAAAAATACGCCAAGTACATGAAAAATCAAATAAATCACAAAAAATAGAAGACAATAATAATCACAAAAAATTGAATCTAGAATTTATCCGTAATTCTGTCGCGTGATAATTTGTAATTTATAAATAAATCACAAAAAATAGAAGACAATAATAATCACAAAAATTGAAGATAGTAATAATAAAATAAAAAAAAAAGTGAAATCGAAATGAGCTGCCAGTACATAAAGATGCTTTCCAACGGCGTTTTAGATGACACAACTACATATGCACAGCTAAAATTCCATTACTCATAATGGCTATTTATACAAAGAGAAAATGTATTAAATAATAA
Source organism: Andrena minutula (assembly GCA_929113495.1). Classification (NCBI taxonomy): domain Eukaryota; kingdom Metazoa; phylum Arthropoda; class Insecta; order Hymenoptera; family Andrenidae; genus Andrena; species Andrena minutula. Next base: position 43,655,007 of record OV815993.1, on the reverse strand, counting down.
TATGCAGATATATTTTTATACAAATAAATATTTTAATACGAATAAATATTTGATTCAAAATACTTGGCGCTGCGCAACTGAAAAAATGTTAATTGCCTTAGTATTAATAATTTACAACTCCATTACAATATAAAAAACATATACATACACATATTAGAAACGCAGTCAGATTTATTCTACATATATTTAATTTTAATGCCATACGTAGCATATGCACACGCGCGCACGCACGCGCACGCTCGCACGCGCGCACACACACACACGCATGCACGTACAAGAAAGAAAGAAAAGGATTAATGCAATTTATACATATTTATTGAGTTTAGCAACACCAATTCGGGGCGCAGCGCCAAGTATTTTGAATCAAATATTTATTCGTATTAAAATATTTATTTGTATAAAAATATATCTGCATATTATTATTTAATACATTTTCTCTTTGTATAAATAGCCATTATGAGTAATGGAATTTTAGCTGTGCATATGTAGTTGTGTCATCTAAAACGCCGTTGGAAAGCATCTTTATGTACTGGCAGCCCATTTCGATTTCACTTTTTTTTTTATTTTATTATTACTATCTTCAATTTTTGTGATTATTATTGTCTTCTATTTTTTGTGATTTATTTATAAATTACAAATTATCACGCGACAGAATTACGGATAAATTCTAGATTCAATTTTTTGTGATTATTATTGTCTTCTATTTTTTGTGATTTATTTGATTTTTCATGTACTTGGCGTAGTTTTTTACTTTTTTGAAGTTTTTATGGCTCTAATTGTACCCTTCATTCACGAAAAACATTAAAAAAGTTCTCACGCAAAGATTGTGAAATCAACTTTGCTAATTCCAATCCCTTTAAGTCACGAAAAAAGTTCACATGCAAAGATTGTGAAATCATCTTTGCTAATTCTAATTGTATTCTCGTTCTCCGTTCGAACACTGATTCTTCTGTCACTTTTTATACATGACATTCCTTTATTGGCCACAAATCAATTCAGTGCTCAGATTTCAGCTTCGGTTTTAAGGAATTAGCGGGCGTTGTATAAGAGGGACATCTTCTGTTAAAAATGTCGTATAAAAATCGTTTTCTGATGGAAAATAATAATAACTTGGTAGAGACTAATTTAAATGAATCAAAGTCGGTAATACATTGATAGCACATTTGACAAGCTGCACTAGTGCGCACTGAATGCGAAATTTCTCGCTTCCTATTGGCGAAAATTCGCACCCAGTGCGCACCATTGCGACCATGAAAATACGCTGTAAGAGAAATGCGGAGAATATGAAACATTTTGTTTTAAGTCGACTTCATAGTTTTTTTCTTATACAACGCCCGCTAATTCCTTAAAACCGAAGCTGAAAATCTGAGCACTGAATTGATTTGTGGCCAATAAAGGAATGTCATGTATAAAAAGTGACAGAAGAATCAGTGTTCGAACGGAGAACGAGAATACAATTGGAATTAGCAAAGTTGATTTCACAATCTTTGCGTGAGAACTTTTTTAATGTTTTTCGTGAATGAAGGGTACAATTAGAATTAGCAAAGATGATTTCACAATCTTTGCATGTGAACTTTTTCGTGACATAAAGGGAATTAGCTACTTTCATACATGAGTCATGTTTTTTTTTGGGGGGGGGGGGGGATTTCATTACTTTTTTCATAATTTGTTATAAATTACTAAGTGCCCTATCTCATAACGGTCTTCATCCTCAAAGCGGTTCATTTTTATGCATGATACGTGATGGTGCATCAGCATAGAAATGTATTGACGACAAAATTAAACGAAAGCCCAATACGCTAAAAATTGGTTTATTTGAATTTTTGTTTAATTGTAATTATTTATTATTAATAATTATACATACAGCTTAATTAATTTTCGATTGCCAGGAATGTCTCTGCCAATACGAAAATGAAGTGAGCCCCGGTCGCCCGCTTCGTTTTGTGTTTCGCGCGACCCTAGACTTACATGCCCATCGATCAGAGCGAGCCCTGCTCGTACACTCGGCTCAAACGATTGTGGCCGATCGAGATTCGATTGCATTCGAGCTTACTAAGGCTGACTTTTTTGCATCGCTAACATTCTACAGTATTTCATGAATATGGTGAGAGCACTGCCAAGCTACAGGTTCCCGTCTAGAACACTTCTATTTCATGAGGAAACATCACTGTGACACAAGAAAGGATGACTTTTGGCCTTAGAGCATAAGGATTTAATTTATTTGAGGTGAAGTTTTTAATTGTATGAATATATCATATTTTTTTATTATTTGAATTCGTGGAGTTATACCTCGTATTCGATATGATGAATTAATATATATATGTTGAAAAAAATTTCTTTCTTGTTCTTTAGTTTATTTAGTATATTTATTTTTGGGTTAAACCTGATTTTTCTTTCCAGCTGCGCCCACATATATTTTGATACAAATACATATTTTAACGAATAAATATTTTATTCAAGATACTTGGCGCCCTGCCTCCAGCCGCTCCTCTTATGATGCTTCGACGTGTATCCTCCTGTAATCAGTAATAATAATAATAAACGTCAGCAAGTATATTATTATAATAATTTATACATTGTTGGCACGCGCAGATAAAAATGTTATATTGTAAAAAACATAAACAGGTATTTAATTAAAGTATTAAGAAATAATACCATATGCCGTGGCCGGGCCCTGTGGTGGAGATGGTGGCGGTGGTGGTGGTGGGGGAGGGGGCAGCGACGTACTTGCGACTGTCAGCGACAGCCAACCGGCCTGAGCTCCCCTGATATAAGCTAAAGTCAACAATTTTTATTATATTGTTAAAAGATAAAAAATACTAATTAATAATAATATTAGGAATTAATACCGTTTGTCGCCGGCTGCTGTGGTGGTGGTGGCAACGCCGCCGTTCTATAGGTACCTTGTTCGCTGTCGGCATCATTCGAGTCTTGATAAAATGAGTTTGAATAAATGTATATATAAAATTTTTTATTATTTAATTCTTCTGCAAGCTTATTGTTAATAAAACTCACCATCAAGTAGGGCGGCCTCCCGCATTTTCTACAAAAATTAATAAACAATTAATTAACCAAAAAAATCATCCAGAGTTCATAAAAGTGGCGTAAGATAGAAGAAAGTCATGCGTTAAGTATCAGTGGACATAGACCGTAACTGTATAACAAAAATAATATAGCGACTTATCTTGTTAATTGATTGAGACAATAATTCAATATTCTATATGGTGGAAAAACTCGTGACTTTTCAAAACTTTTGATAACTGACACAGGCAAGTTGTGATTGATTGACAGCTAGGTGACATTTACTAGCGAACCGAAAGCAGCGGTTTTTTGCCTTTTTTGTAAACTGCGCAACCGCATTTTCAGCAAAACCATTCCGGATAACTTCAGCTTACGAAAGGCGACATCTACCCGCGTGAATTGGAGAAGTAAAACGAGAATGGCGACATCTACTGGCGTCAAGTACAAGCGCTACGTGCGGACTGACTGTCTCGTAAAAAAAAGTGTCCTTTTCCTAAATAAAAATTTTGCATAATTGTTTTATCTTTTAGAAAAACAGCTTGATGCATTAACTAAAACGACAAATGGGTTCGAAAAAAAATAATTATTCGCTTAATCACGTTAAAACACCGGGACTATGTCATAAGATAAGAAAAAAAGACCAAAATAGCTACGGAGACCTGTCAATTTCGCTGTCATTCGTGTATAGATACGTGGTCGCTCGGTGTGCCTGGAGAGAGGGGAAGGGGGAATTATCTTCCAGATGCGACCGCGTCTGTTGATATTAACCTTAGATTTTATTTTTTTTTACAAATTTTCCAATTCCGATGTATTTTTTATTAATTAAATGACTGTTTCATATAGCGTACTTGAATTTTTCGAATGTCCGTAGTTATGGAACAGTTGAAATCAGCGTTTCAAATTAACGGTCCGCTTTCTGCTGCCTGTACCGTTTATGAAACGCATGTGAGAATTGTCGTGGCATCTGTATATGCAGTTAATTTAATTATTATAATTATATTAGAGCGATGTGAATAATACCTATAACTCCATTTATACGAGTATATCAAGTATATAAGAGTAAGTATACCAAATTCGAAGGTTTTATATGAACCCAGATAGCACAACGTCTGATAAAGTCTTAGAGACATCCAAAAGGCGTTTTAAAGACGTCTTATAGACGTCTTGTTACAAATCAAGACGTTCAGACCTAAAATGGACAGAAACTAGACGTCTCTAAGACGAAGTGTGCTATCTGGGAAACTAAAATTCTAACCTATAAACATGTCATGCACAACTTGTAAGCGCAATTACTTATTTCATTTAGTTTGATATTTTCTTTCAAGATTATTGTTACACTCAAAGATTTTAACAATGGCAACAAAGCTTAGAAAGAGGGGAAGAAATGAAAATAAAAAAGGACAGAAAAGTAAGAAAAGTGATAATAGTGTTGTGACGAGAAGTGCTAAGAGTAAAATAAGAAGAGTAGTGTATAAGAAGGAAAATATAAAAGCAAATAACAAGAAGGAGAAGAAAAGAAGGAATAATTACACTCCTGAAGCATTGCAACATACTGTAAAAGCTGCCAGTAAAGGTGCTTCATTCAGAAAAGCTGCTAGAATGTATGGAGTTCCTGTGACTATTGTTTTCCGAGCAGTGAAAACCCCTAAAATGGAACCAAAATACAGTACATGTACTGTGTTATCTACACAAGAAGAAGAAGAAGTATGCAACTGGGTCCTATACAGAGCTGAAAGGGGTTACCCAGTGACTAAACATGAATTATTAGACAGCGTGCAATCATATGTAACTCAGTTGGGAAAAGCAACTCCCTTTACAGATGGAAGGCCAGGTCGCCACTGGTATGAAGCCTTTTTAAGGCGATATCCCCATTTAACTATGCGAACTGCTCAGCATCTAACTCTTAATAGGGCTTTAGTAACAGAAGAGGACTGTAGAAATTGGTTTGAGGAAATCCGAATTTATTTGGAGAACAAGAATTTACTTACTGTACATCCATCAAGAGTATACAAGTGCGATGAAACAAATATGCAATTGTTGCCCAAACCAGATAGAGTTTTAACACAGAAAGGAACCCGTTCAGTTTATAAAGTAGTAGGTGGCAATGAAAAGGAGAGCCTAACAGCTTCCCTGATAACCAGATCTGAAGCGCAGAGCCTGACGTCAGATCCGTAGTCATCTGTGTCCGCATTAGGCTGCGGTCTGAGGTACAGAGCCTGACATCAGGGCCTGACGTCAGATTGGCAGCAGATTGACAGCAGATCCTGATGTCAGATCGGCAGCAGATGGACAGCAGATTCTGCCGTCTGCTTGGTGTAGGGTTCAGACTACCGGTGAAGTAGGAATCCCTCTCGTACGGACCTACGCCGTTGGGATGGGATGTGCTGGATGAACTTCACTCGTTATGTAGGAAATGAAGCTATGTATATTTTCTGTACAAGGTACGTCGAGGTCTCTAACTGAGATCGATGACGTATGAACTTCCAATGTTAATTAGAATGTATAATGCGCACAAGCGCAAGACGCGTATACCAATCACGTGAATATGACAATAAAAAGTTCTTACACGAGACAAAGGACACGTGGTCCAAAGACTAACTATGAGTCTCTAGCGACTTTACAGGAACAAGTCACAAAGCGAAGTGTCGCGCCATGCCAACCGCATGGCAACGCAAGAAGGCTCGCGCAGTCTCCCCACTACTAAACAATCCTTGGAGTGGGAGAACAGTCGCTCCCCACACACTCCCCCCCGAGTGCAAGTGTGCACATGCACGAACTTAATCTAAATAGATAAAATGAATAATATAATACAAGATATATACAATATATACATTTTGCATGTACGATGCAACGAGGCTGTCAACTTTTGCAGTTTCGTGTGGTTATGAGCCCTGCGCCATTGTTACATTCCTTCGGGAATACGTTTTTAGCTCAGGTCTCGGCTGAATGTCCGATGACACCGCCGTGTCTTTCGAGGGACCTGCCTTATCAGGCGTCGCTTGAGGCGCGTCTTCTAACAAGAAAAACGCTGGCTTTAATAAATCCGTCGATACGCATCGCGCGGCACCGTTTACAATGATTTCGTAGACCGCGTCGGAGATACGTTTCTCTATTTTGAACGGGCCGGAATATGGAGGTTCCAGCGCCTTCTTCGCCATATTGCGAAGAAAGACATGGGAGCACGTTTTCAATTCTTTGAAAAAGAATGCTCGCTTTTTATAATTGTGCACTACCGGTACCGGCCTAACCATACGCATGTATTCCCGGAATTCCTCGATGAATATTTGCGGATTTGGCGACAAATCGTCGGGAAGAAAAAATTCTCCCGGCAATCGAATTGCAGTTCCAAACAGAAATTCTGCCGGAGACGCACCGGTATCCGCGCGAACGTGCGAACGCAACCCCATGAGCACTACGGACAGCGCTCGGAACCAATCTTCCCCTGCATGGCACATAATTGCCGCTTTCAATACTCGGTGCCAACGTTCTATCATACCGTTGGACGCCGGGTGATACGGGGTAGTCCGTATGCGTTCAGAACCTATTAAGGTCAGCAATGCAGTAAATAATCGTGACTCGAACTGTGAACCTTGATCGGTGGTTATCACCCTGGGTGCACCGTATCGAGAGATCCAGGTATCGAAGAATGCCCTTGCCACTGTCCGCGCAGAAATCTCGACGATAGGAGTCGCCTCAACCCAGCGCGAAAACCGATCGATCATTGTCAGACAGTATGCAAACCCTTCACTAACCGGTAAAGGACCGATTATGTCTATGTGTATTTGGTCAAATCGACCGTCCGGTGCAACAAAATGTTCCGGAACACGTTTTACATGTCGCGTGACTTTTGATCGTTGGCAATCAATGCATTGCTTGCACCAGAGTGCAATGTCTCTGTGCATGTTTGGCCAGACATACCGCTGTCTGATCGTGCGATCTGATATCCTCGCACTGGGATGAGCAGGCTTGTGGAACATCCCAAAAACTGTCTCGCGCAGAGATGCAGGAATATATGGGCGGATGGCCTCACCTGACATCTCGCAAAACAGTGTGGTATGGGCCGGGCCCCATTGCAATTTAATTAATTTCAATGGAGGATTTTGCATCTTTTGCAACTGAACCACCTCCTCGTCTTGAATTTGTGCCTGCGCTAATTCTTTCAGATTGATCTCCAGAGGAAGTCTGAGAGATTCTATTCGCGACAATGGATCTGCCACAACATTGTTTAGACCAGGAATATGTTCTATTAGCGTAGTAAATTGGGCTATGAATGAAAGTTGGCGAATCTGGCGTGGCGATGCCTTATCAGAAGACTGTTTAAAAGCATAAGCGAGAGGTTTGTGGTCAGTTACAATCTTGTACAGTTACAATCTCAGTTACAAACTGGAGGACCAGTTGTGTTTATGTAATGATAAACATCACCGCTGGTCGGTGGAGCAACACGAGAATTTCCCGTGATTTCGGGGAATTGTAGTAACAAACCAGAGTACGTCGACGCATGGTCGATCGCACTGGTTGATATAAATTCTACCCGTTTAATGCTAGCATGGACTTGTAATCCGGTGAGGGAATCCACAAGAACACGTTTGCGCAGGTCGACCGATAATCCGAAGTGCGACAACAGATCCGCACCTATAATCGCGTACGGAACGTTTGCGATCGTGAAATTCAGGGTTTGGAGGACCCCGGCCATGCACCACACCTACAGGAGCGGTGGTAATGTGTGCGTGAATTGATGCTGGCGCCAAGCCAGCCACGCGGCGACATCGCGCAACGAATGTGACGTCACAAATCTACCGACGCCAACGCCAAGCCCAGCCAAATGCGTGACGGGCGCGTACAGGAACTACTACTCGATTGGAGACGAACCGACGCCAGCGCCAAGCGAATGACACCGCGGCCAATCAGCGTCGACAACCTATTTCCCCGGCGACGCTGATTGGCCATCATTGGTTGTTTCCTTCTGACCAATAGCAGCGGTGGCCGGTGGACCCTGCCTGAAATTTCCAAGTGCTTGGCCGGGGTCCTCCAAAGCGCACTTTTTACGTAGCACAGGGTCCACCTGTGACGTCACATTCGTTGCGCGATGTCGCCGCGTGGCTGGCTTGGCGCCAGCATCAATTCACGCACACATTACCACCGCTCCTGTAGGTGTGGTGCATGGCCGGGGTCCTCCAAACCCTGGTGAAATTCCAACTCAGTGGACGCCTGAGTCCCAGATCGAGTGATCTAAATGACTCACCATGCGTATTAATTCGTGTATCGTTCGCGGCGAATAACTTGAACGAAGTTGGCTCACCGCGATTTTTGTGAACAGCAGGAAGCAGCGAGATATCTGCCCCTGTGTCAACAAGGAACATTTGTCCGGTCGCGCGATCGCGTACATGGAGACGCTTCGAAGTGGTGCGACCCTCCACGTCCATCTCCGAGACGGAAGGTCGAGCTATTTTCCCTGGTTCCACGTCTCGTATTGCGGACAAGACGGTTTGCAATGCAATGGATTATTTGGGAATTTCTGATGGGAATGGCATAATTTTCCTTTGCTTTTATCGCTATCAGGTTTACCCTTTGATTTAGATCTAGATTTAGATCTCGAATTGCGTGAATTTAATTTATTCTCCACTTTCTGTAACCGTTTTGAAATCACTTCTAACTGATCTCGAATCTCCGCAAGCGCTGAACTTGACACATCGGACTTCTCAACCGTGGCTACGGCCGGTTTTTCAGCGCCTTGATACGTTTCCGCGATTTTATCCGCCATTTCCGCGAGTTTGTTCAAATCAGAAATATCACCCGCGGCTAAAATCGCGCGCGTGGTAGCTGGGAGATGCTCATTAAAAATTGTACGAAGTATTTCGTTGCTGCATTTACCCTTGTTTAAACTACGAAGCCTATTTAAAATTAATGAGGGTTTTCCCGTAGTGGAAATTTCCCCTTTTAACAATTTCCGTAAATCTTCTTCCGCTGAAGTAGCGAAAGTGCTTACAATCCGCTGTTTTATTTGTTGAAACAGATCTCCCGGTTGCGGACTTTGCGTAATTAAGTCATTTAGTGACTCAACGATTTCGTCGTCGAGCTCGGCGATCACGAAATCCGCCTTTGTACTATCTACGGTTATGTGGGCGCTTCGCAAAGACGCCTCGACCCGCAAGAACCAAGTTGCAGGATTTGTACGAAAAAATTTTGGGATTTTCGGAATCCTATAATTGTCAATGTGCAGATCGTTTTCTGTTTGACTCAGGCTCGAAGTGCCCTGATTGTCGTCATTGGACGACATTTTAAAGTAAGTAATTAAAATTACTATGATACCAAATATTATATAAAACCGTGTAACTATTAAAATTACTAATCACTATTGCAATAGCATAAACTAAAATTATATATACATAAGTGCTGCACTATAACAAGAACACGATTACGAACGCGCCTACGTGCTATATTATTGACGACAATGTCTCCGTTTTTTTTTTTTTTTTTTTTTTTTTTTTTTTTAGGACCCACAACAATGTTGTCCTTCGCGGTAACGTTCGGACGAACGCGTGATGCTCGCCGGGCACGCGCTGTTGCCAATAGTTTCGACAGCGGTGCTACACGCTTGACGGTACGCAATTCCACGAATTTACGACCGATCTGGCAACGTCGCCGTTCCTATATGCCCGCACGCGCGCGAAATTTCGAACGGTACGAATACTGTACGGTAAAGAAAGGCTCATAACCACCACGAAATACAAATAATTATTGCCAACTCGCTCACCGCAATGCCTTCAATGATTTTTCAGCGCAGTCCTGCGAACAGCAACTGTCCAGGAAGGCAGCCAACACGTGCTGACAGCGGGAACAGGTCCAGGCGCAGGAAACAGGATTCTGCAACCAGGAACTTGGTCGTGGCTCTGCCTGAACACCTCGGTCCTGTAGATATCAAGCACCCTGATGGAAACTGAAGAGCTCCTCAGGAAGTCATCTCGACGAGTAGACTATGCAACTGGTGCATGTAGCACATGCTACAGGAGATCACGGCGATTATGACCATCCTCTCGAACTGGATTGACAGCAATTACGGCATCAAATGCTTAGCTGAATGCTGACGATTTGTTTCTGTCTCGGGAACAGGACTGGCCGACTTCAAAACCAGCCTCTCGTGGTACTTCCAGCATTCACGTGGTGAAAAATCACGTCGGGGTCACCAGATGTAGGGTTCAGACTACCGGTGAAGTAGGAATCCCTCTCGTACGGCCCTACGCCGTTGGGATGGATGTGCTGGATGAACTTCACTCGTTATGTAGGAAATGAAGCTATGTATATTTTCTGTACAAGGTACGTCGAGGTCTCTAACTGAGATCGATGACGTATGAACTTCCAATGTTAATTAGAATGTACAATGCGCACAAGCGCAAGACGCGTATACCAATCACGTGAATATGACAATAAAAAGTTCTTACACGAGACAAAGGACACGTGGTCCAAAGACTAACTATGAGTCTCTAGCGACTTTACAGGAACAAGTCACAAAGCGAAGTGTCGCGCCATGCCAACCGCATGGCAACGCAAGAAGGCTCGCGCAGTCTCCCCACTACCAAACAATCCTTGGAGTGGGAGAACAGTCGCTCCCCACATTGGCACAGCTAACAGCGCCATCTGAGGGTCAGAATTAGCAAACTAACGTGTGGTAAGAAAAAAAAATGCCAACAAATACAACGTTGTATTCCCAAGCGGTCACCCATCCAAGTACTAACCGCGCCCAATACCGCTTTAACTTCAGTGATCGGACGAGAACTTGTGTTTTTTCTGGCACAGAATGATCGTTGGTAAAAATTTGGCTTTTATTAATACTTCTTGTGTAAAAATCTCCATACTATTATATTCTAAGAACTTATTATATAACGTTTAAGTCGAAAAAAGTCGTTGTTCTGTGGTATAAGTACCTGTTTAAATTACAAATGATATCAATATTAAATAACTTACCTAACGCAAGTCTTTTTACCTGTTGTATTTAATTTTTATACATTTTCTGTGTACTTTACTGACATGGTAGTAGAATTGGACAGAGTTTAAATGTATTCTACAGGAATTAAAGGTTAATGTTATGAATTTATTATATAAATTAATTTATTTTCACAATTTAACCTTTAATTCCTGTAGAATACATTTAAACTGTGTCCAATTCTACTACCACGTCAGTAAAGTACACAGAAAATGTAAAATTGTAGTTTAAACAGAATTATGCCACAGAACAACGACCCTTTTCGACTTAAACGTTATATAATAAGTTCTTAGAATATAACAGTATGAAGATTTTTTAACAATAAGTATTAATAACAGCCAAATTTTAACCAACGATCATTTCGTGTTAGAAAAAATACAAGTTCTCGTCCGATCACTGAAGTTAAAGCGGTATTGAGCGCGGTTGGTACTTGGATGGGTGACCGCTTGGGAATACAACGTTGTATTTGTTGGCATTTTTTTTTCTTACCACACGTTAGTTTGCTAATTCTGACCCTCAGATGGCGCTGTTAGCTGTGCCAAGCAGACGGCAGAATCTGCTGTCCATCTGCTGCCGATCTGACATCAGGATCTGCTGTCAATCTGCTGCCAATCTGACGTCAGGCCCTGATGTCAGGCTCTGTACCTCAGACCGCAGCCTAATGCGGACACAGATGACTACGGATCTGACGTCAGGCTCTGCGCTCTCACGGCAGACCCTGCTGCCAATCTGACGTCAGATTGGTAACAGATGGTTATCAGGGTTTGTTTATGTATAATGCTGAGGGTTCTCGAGCTCCTCCTATGATAATGTACAAATACAAGGACAATGTACCAAAAAAAATTCTAGGAAATTGCCCAAGTGGATGGGGCATAGGAATATCAGAAAACGGATGGATGACGACGGAAAGTTTTTATGAATATATAGCTAATGTTTTTTACCCTTGGCTACTAAAGGAAGAAATCCAGTTTCCAGTGATAATTTATTTAGATGGTCACTCCTCGCATATTACAATACCACTAGTTTCATTTTGCAGAGACAAACACATAGAACTTGTAGCTCTATTTCCAAATGCTACACATGTCATTCAGCCTCTAGACATTGCATTCTTTCATCCACTTAAAAATGTTTGGAAAAAAACTGTTGCACAGTGGAAAGCTGAAAATAATACCATTACGCTAAAAAAAGAACAATTTCCAACCGTTTTGCAGAAAGCTTTAGAGTCATTCACTGAAGAAAAAAAAGTTATTCAGAGTGGATTTAAAGCTGCTGGATTAGTTCCTTTTAATCCAAATGAAGTCGATTACAATGTGCTACACAAAAAGAAGAGAAATAATCAGAAACATGATGAATCAGAAATTAAGAAAAGCAAAGATGTAGTAGAGGATAGCAAGCAGAATTTAATGACATTTGAAAGCAATTTATCAAAGGAATTACTCGAAGAATTTAAAAAAGCAGAACCTAGCAGCATATGGACGAATGATGATGAAAACAAAGGACTTTTTCAATACTGGTTTAAAATAAAAAAAGGATCTTGTGGTAGAGAAATTATTTAGTTTTTCGATTATTTGGAATAATTTTTTTTACAAATGTATTCAATTTTTATTTTGATTTGTATTCTGTTGATGATGTAGTTTTCTTCCAATATAGATACTAGTGTTAAGGTGAAGCCTACGATAAAACATATAGCTAAACTGGTAAATCATAAAGTAATTACAGTACATCAGTCTAATAATGAAAATGTAATTGTTGGACACAATAAGCAAACTATACCATATACAAATGATAGCATAATAGAAACAGAGTTAACAGTTAGCACTCAAGATATTCCTATAGATAATTGCATGATTTTAGAAAATTATATAAATGAGCATAGTATATCAGAAAATGATATTAGTAAAGGGGACATTGCATTGCCAGATGATATTGCTGTAGTTCATGACAGTTTATTACATGAAATTAATCAAACAGGTTTGTATGGAAATACTTACATTTAAATATTTTCATTCTATTGAAGTATATAATACTATTTATTGTTTATTTTCCCAGGAAATATTGTTGATACTTGTTTTGAAGAAAATAATAATTTACAAACAAATAATAATAGTTTAGAAACAAATAATGGTAGTGTAGATGGTATTTGTCAAGTTTTACAAGAGAATAGTAGTAGTAAGTATTCAAATAATAAATGTTAATCCACTACTTTTTCAGATAAAAATAACTCTCCCTTACAAAAAAGTTTTTCTAATGCTTTCACTCTACCTACTGAATACTTACCAAAAAAAAAGCGTGTTAAGGTAGAAAAATCTGGAAAACGAAAACTACCTTCAGTTGGGACTTCCGATGAATGGTGGAAAGCCCAAATGCAAAAAAAAAAAGAACGGAGACTGAAAGAAGAAAAGGCTGCACAAAAAAAATTGTTGCAAGAAGAAAAGAAAAAGTTAGGCGAAGAAAAAAAGAAACTACAACAAAAAATGGCTGAAATTCAAAAGAAAATTAAAAATGAAAAAATTTGATAAATTCTAATAATTATTTGCATTTTCAAAGTTTTAAAACTAAAAGAAAAAATTTGATTATGTATTTTTATTCATCCCTTGCAAACTATTATTTTTAATTTATTACTATTACACGCCTTGTAGATAGGTATTTTAAGATTAAAGTTGGTTTAAAGATATTTTCTTAAAAAATTATTGCCTTGAAATAATTTGTCATATTTAAAAACACTAACCAACACTAATGAGTTTTTAAGGTTTTAGTACCTCGCAAAAATACTATTTTCATGATAATTTTGATTTGCGAATTTTTTGATGCTAAAAATTCAATTCAATCTTTGTTTCTACTTAAAGTGGTACGTTTGTAACAACTTGAATGACTGTTTCAAAATGGGGACACTGAATCTGGAACACCGGGTCATGGTACGAAAGCGGTGTTTCATAACACGTACAGATCCTTACTTTAGTTTTTTAAACATATTATTTTTTACTCATAATGAATAACAATTTTATGGCTCATTATGTAATCACAAAACATTTATCTATCGAATGGTGTACAAGGTTTCGAAGTTAATCCGTTTAATTATTTAAATTACATGATAATTGAATATCCCTGCCGAAAATCGTTCCATAATCGGTACGTTTACCTTATATTTTCCCGATGAAAATCGTACCAAATTTCATGTATATCGGACTATTTTTTACGAAGCTAGCGAGAAATCATATAAATTAAGTTTTCATCCAGTTTCCTTCATTATGCTCCGAATTATGTCGTTCTTGGTGTTAGTATCATCGGCGAAACATACGGAATCGATTGGCGTCGTTTTCGCAAAGATCTGATGAGAAATGCGAAAATCATGGACATTTCTCATTTCTTCTTGATGGTATTCAAACCAGGTCGAAAGAAGGTGGGTCGAAAGCCATAAAATTCGGTGTCGACGACGGTCCTCGAGACCTCAAACGACAATAGACCTTTTCAAGTGCTCGAAAAGAGCCAGCGCGGCGCCGCGTAGGGCCCTACGCGGCGACGCTTAGGTATAGGAAATACCCTTCGCGGCGTGCTGAGGCGGCGCCGCGCCGCTCACCGCCGCGGCGAGCCGCGCTTAGGAAATGCCACCTTAACAGTGTCAGGAGTGTGAGGTCTAAATGGTTTCTCAGAATGTACGTAGAAGATTTGGATAACTGAAGTGCGTGTCAAGAGTGTAAGTATGTTGTGGATGTGGATCGCGGGCAGCGCAACAGACGAATGCACAAGGGTAGTCTAGTAAAGAGTGTCACAGAGTTCGCGTCGTCGTGGCTTTGGTCTTTACAATCTGTAGTAACTTTTCAATTAGACTTGCTTTCACCCACCATATCTACAATTGTTGTAACTTCTTTAAGTGTTTTTAAATATTGTTTTGTCGGTGTGCGTTTATCTGTGGGTGTGTCCAATATGTGGACTGAGAAAGTACAATTTGTTGAAAGGAAAACCTTGCATGCTAAGTGTATTTGGTGTAATATTTTGCTTCGCAAATCGCATGGTCAGATACGGAAAATCAAGACGGAAGTTGATGCAGTCAAGTATTCCAAAATTCTGAAAGGAGTGGTAACTATTGGTGATATGTTATGCAATAAGTGTCGCATTTACACGTACAAGGAAGCGACGACTACCGCCTCCGATCCTGAAAATTCTCAAGAATTTCGTCAGTTTGAGGAATCTACTGTCACAGCGTTTTCTGGAGATCGATCTTTTTCGACAGCTGGTCCGTCTTCTTCAGCTGAACCATCTTCTTCAGCTGGTCCGTCTTCTTCAGCTGAACCATCTTCTTCAGCTCGTCCGTCTTCTTCAGCTGAACCATCTTCTTCAGCTCGTCCGTCTTCTTCAGCCTAACCCTCCTCTTCATCCGAAACTTTATCAGTCGCAATATCTTTACGCAGAACATCTCCAACCGAAATACTTTCACCCGAAAATTCAACTGACAAATCTTTACCCGAAAAATCTGAACCTGAATCTGTTGCTCCATCGTGTTCCTCAACAGAAGATCCATCGTTTCTTATGGATTTGAGGAATGTTGAACAAGTATCTACAGAATACATTGAAATGCCATTTGCTAGAATTATTTCCACTCATAGGTACTGTTTCGTGTGTGGGTTTACGAAAAATATTGTGAATGTACCGGCAGAAACAAGAAAGCAAGTATTTATTATGCGAAGATTATATGTTCCTAAAGGAAATCGGTGCTGTCCTGGTCATTTACTAAAGAAGCGTTTGTATCAAGAAGATGTTCTGAATTGAAAAATACATTCAAATAACAGTATAATTGATACCAAAGAATTACGAAATTACTTTGAATACCTTTCCGTTAGTAATAATTCAAATATTAAAGATACAATAGGTGATTTTACACTTTCTGAAGAGCGGTTAAAAGTATTTACCGGTTTAACGTGGGAAAAATTAATAAAACTTCGGGAAATGATGACTTCTTTGAGAAATTCTGAACAACGAAATGTCACACAAGCTATTGTTGTTTTCTTGTTCAAATTGCGTACTGGTAATTCAAACAGTATGATAGCTGCAATTCTTGGATTAGAACGCGAACAACAGGTATCTGATTTTAGTAGGTCCGTCACAAATTCTTTTGAAAAAGACATTCTACCTTCTTATTTTGGATTCGCGACACTTCCTCGAAAAACCCTAATAGAAAATCAAACCTCTCTTGTTGCAAAAAAGTTGTATGTAACAGATCAATTAGCACTGATTTTCGATGGAACCTATATTCGGCATCAAAAAAGTTCTAATAATGAATACCAGCGAAAATCATATTCGGGTCAAAAGAAAGTACCTTTGTGTAAACCATTCACAATTTGCACCACAAACGGCTATGTGGTTGAAATTCTTGGCCCTTTTTGTGCAAACTTGAACGATGCACAAATTATGAAAATAGCAATGGAAGATCCAAATGGATTGCAAATTCTTTTAAAACCTGGGGATATTTGTATTGTTGATCGAGGGTTTCGCGACGTAACGTTGTTACGAAGTAGAGAAGGCACTCGTGCTTTCTCAGTAACTTTAGAGGTGGTTATGAATAGACTTTTATTTATAAGAATGAAAACCGTGCTTAAGGTAACGAACGCGTACAATGAATATAACTCGGTTGTCCGTTCTGGAGTGACTGGCGTCGGGTCGAGGTCCAAGGGTTTTATACCCTTTGAGGGCACGACGCTTTCCTCTGTTTGTTGGCGGGAAAATCTGGCGGGAAACTCTGGCGGGAGGATTTGGCGGGAAGATCCACTTTAGAGATCTAGCGCTAAGATCTATTGCGAAGGTCTGGAGAGATCTGGCGCTAAGATCTACCGGGAAAGGGTGTAGCGAGTGGACCTGGCGAGAAGTTATCGTGGTCCTTTGTCACAGGTAGGGGTGAGCCTTGTCTATCGGCGCCAGCCTGGCGCGTAGCGTAACACCTCCCCCCTTGGATTGAAGTTCGTCCTCGGACTTCGAAGTACTGGTGGTCCTCAATTCAACTCGTATGATGGGGCACCCAGCTTCGGTCGTCTTGCCCTTCCTTTCGCCTTATGGGTCGTTTGAGAGGTGGTCGTTTTTGTAGTTGCTGCGTAAGTCGGTGGACGTACCTCTGATTCTCCCGAAAAAACAACAAGTCGCGGCGAGGGTACTTCTTGTAATAAACTCTCGCGTTGAGTTATCGTATTATGATTGCTTGAATCATTATTCGTGTTGTAACAATTTACGTAGTAATGTGTACATGGTTTACATAAGCAGAGCGCCAACTTGTAAATTTTAAATTTATATATTCCGTACATCAATACGCAACCAGACAATATCAGTAGACCTAATTTTATCGTGACCCATCGTGACTCTGAGGTGGATAAGATTCGAACTCGATTCTCCATTGATTCTGCTTCTACGCGAATGCTATCTAAGCTTCTTAGTTTTTCATGTAAGGTATCCGAGTCAAAAGAAATCTCCTTGATTTCGGGGATAAAAGCAATCGTGAGGTTATCTGGTAGCGTATGATTCATTTGCGGTAACCCTAGGTCTAGCGAAACGCGGTATGTCTTTTCAGCATTTGCTGCGTACAGTGTTGCTGCAGTCGATACCATCGTACAACCGGGTTTGAGGTTTAGTACAAATACCCCAGTTCTAGAAATAGTGTCGTGAAACCCGTTTTTACAAGACACCTGCATATAGTCGTTAAAGGGTACGATCCCTATCCAAGCATTAGGCTCCTCTAATTGATGCCAAATTGAATGAGAACTCTTAGCTAATGCCATTGGGCAATACTTTGACGGATCGTCATGTAGATTTTTTGTTCCAATTCGAATGCAGGGGTCTTGCAGGCTTATTGAATAGCGAGGAATGTGTCGTTTACAAATTCGTTTATCCCCTAGTTTCTTACACGAATCAAGTTCACGCTTAGAGGTCGGCATGTAAGAATGCGTGGTGCGGTCCATTATAACATGTGGGATTCACAACTGAATATATTTTAATCCAAGTTGTGGTTGATCAATTGCGGGTATTGGTACCAAGTGATGTGCCATAAAATCGTTTTCCTCTAGGATGGGAATTCTAATCTCGAAACAGATTTTTTTATTGTTGAGTGTCGCGATGTTAATTGTACTGACTCTTAGCACATCGAAGTGATGTTTAGCTTTAAAGGGAAGGACCATTTTATTCTGGCCGTACATTTGTATAATTTCCTCTAGAACTGCGTCTAATTTGTCAACACTTCATAAGCTAGGATGGATTTGGCCTTGTTCCGCGTGTATTACAATGGTTCCTAGTAACGAGAGAGAATCGGCAAATTCGCTGATTAGATCACTAACTATCATTACTTCTTCTAACGAGATAATTTCCGTACGTACTTCCGCGTTAACCTTATTAATTTCCCGAATTAAGCTATTAGTATGGAGGTTCAATTTCTTCTCGAATAAATCTGCGTCGAACGCGGATGTCTTCAAAATGTGCGTTTCGTTCGCGATAAGTTTTGCGAGGCTGTTTTGGCTGGATATAACTTTATCTATTTCCCTATTATAGTACTCGGCGTCTTCGTTCGTCATCGTTCCAAATAGGGTCTTGCTAATTTCTCCCATAAAGTTAAACCATCCGCGTTTCTGTCTTTGTTCGCTTTCTGAGGTGCCCACGCTAAGGAGTAGATTAGCGGAATATTTTTGCCATCGATGGAATCGATCTACTTGTGATGCTAATAGTGGACTGATCGTTTCGTTAACCCTAAGTTGGAATGTCGACAGTCTGTGCGCGAGAGCTGACTCAATTTGAATGAGTTCCATCAAATCATAATAAATAACTATTTTCCATTCCTCGTGGAATACCCTAACTGGTCCCATGTTGTCGAAGTAGATGTTGGGAAGCTGCGTTAATTCGGTGATTCGATACCCCGATTCGGTTAATGGTAGAACCTGAATTGCCATATTGGTTATCCTGTAACAGAAGAAAAGTTAGCGAATTTGACTCTATTGATGTGTACTATTTCACGTTTGTTGGGCCTTCTAATCATTATGTTGGTGTCGCTGAGAATATCGACAATTTCATAAGGGCCCTCAAATTTAGGATGCAGCGGATTGCTTATCTTCCTATTCTCGTGTGCACGCAACCACACGTAGTCCCCGATCTCGTAATTTCGATGGTTCGCTGTTTTATCGAAGGTCTCCTTGACCTTTCTTTTGTAGTCCGTGTTTACTTTCCGGGCCATTACTTCACCCTTCCTAATCCTCAGACGCAGGCGATGGAGATAATCGAGGTAGGATTCGTTTCCGTCTTCCAGTAAATCATCAAGTACCGTGGGTTGTCGCCCAAAGACGAGTTCATAGGGTGAGAACCCGGTACTGCTGTGTTCCGTGCCGTTGTAGCAGTTGACGAAGAATGGGAGCAGGTCGTCCCAATCCTGGTCCGTTGTTCGGTTTGCCCTGAGGTATTCCTTTAAGCTCGCATGCATCCGTTCCAAACTTCCGTTGGACTGTGGCCTGAATGGTGTGGCTGTAACGTGCCGAATTTTAAACATCGAAAAGAATTGTTCCGTTAATTCGGCGATAAAGTTTTGTCCGTTATCGGTCAGTATTGTGTACGATATTTCGAAATGAGAGATATATTTTTCGGAGAGGGCTTGAACAGTGGTTTCAGCGGTTGCCTGCCTGATAGGGTAGGCTTGCACAAATTTAGTCAGGTTGTCCTGGATCGTAAGGATGTATGAATGCCCTTGTTCGGTGGTTTCGAGTGGTCCCACGATGTCCAAGGCTATCTTCTGGTTGAACTCGGTCGCAGTGTCTGTGATCTGCATAGGTGCCCTTTCCCTCTGTCTATGGATCTTCTCTCTTTGACACTCTGCGCAGCTGGCTATGTAGTCATGCACTTCCTGGTGCATTCCGGCCCAGTAGTAACGTTTGCTGAGAAGTTTGAGGGTTTTGGTTATTCCCTGGTGTCCAAACTCTAAAGATTCATGGAATCGTTGTAAAACCTGTCGTCGTTCTTCTCCGTTTTCTGGTTGCTTCAGTAGCTCCGCTCCTAATTCCACGGTAATTGCGGGGTCATTGAAGATGTCCCTCAAGATCGTCTTCAGCTCCCTTTTATCTCCTTCGTACAAGTTCTCGAATTTGGCCAGGTTCATATAAATGCGGTTGATGCCTTCGGATATCAGGTCTTGCAACACCTCGGTCAGGAAAGTTCGACATGTTGCTTCGTCGAATTTTTCGTACATGGCTACCGCCAGTAAAAGGTTATCTTCCTCGAGCATCTTGCTTAGTTGGTTCCTGTTACTTAACTCGAATTGGAGGGGAAGCGCATCCTCGGACACCTCTTTTACAAATACGAAATTCTTTCGCCAGCCTGGTGGTTGTACCTCGGTAAAACACACTGGGTTACGGCTCAGAGCGTCGGCCACAAGGTTCTGCTTACCCTTTATGTAGCGGATCTTGTAGTCGTAGTCCTCCATTGAGATTCTCCAGCGCATGTGTCTTGACGAAGGATCTTTCACGTTCATCAACCACGTCAGCGGTTGATGATCAGTTTGGATTATAAATTCCTTCCCCAATAGATAAGGTCTGTAATGTTTTAGGTTCCAGACGATGGCGAGCAACTCTTTTTCAGTCGTCGAATAATGTTTCTCCGCCGGGTTTAGGCTCCTGCTTGCGAAAGAGACTGGCCTCAGCGAGCCTCCTTCATCCTCTTGCTCCAAAACGCCGCCAATTGCTGTGTTGCTGGCGTCAGTGGTTAAAACGAAGGGTTTTGTAAAATCTGGAAATTGTAGCACGCAAGAATTCTTTAAATCTAGTTTCAGGGTTTGAAGTGCGTCTCGTTGATCTACTCCAAATTCAAAGGGAGTGCCCTTTTTCAGTAGGCGGTTGAGAGGGCCTGCTTTTCGGCTGAAATCCTTGATGAACCTCCTGTAGTAACCTGCCAATCCGAGGAACTGTTTCACTTGTTTCTCGTTCTTGGGCTCTGGAAACTCATCCACTGCTCTGAGTTTTTCGGGGTTAGGCTTTACACCATTTTTCGTAATGATGTGTCCCAGGTATCCAAGTTCCGGCTTCAAATACTCACACTTGTTGGGCTGCAATTTGAGGTTCTGGTCGCGCAACCTATCGAAGAGCTGACGAAGTTTGTGGTTATGCTCTTCCAAGGTTTTACCAAAGACAACTATGTCGTCGAGATAAACGAAACATACAGTCCCTATAAGGCCAGTCAAGGCGTTATCCATGGTTCGCTGGAATGTTGCCGGTGCATTTTTTAACCCGAAGGGCATCCTACAGAATTCGAAGTGTCCGTCGGCCGTGGAGAAGGCGGTATTTTCGCGATGTGGCTTATGAAGTGGAATTTGGTGAAACCCGCTTGCCAGGTCGAACGCAGAGAAATAGCGAGCCTGTCCCAGAGAGTCCAGAATTTCTTCCATATGTGGAAGGGGGTAATTATCCAGTGGCGTTTTGATATTTAGTTCTCTAAAATCGATCACGATGCGCCATTTCTTTACTCCTGATGCATCCATCTTTTTTGATACTACCCATAAGGGAGAATTATAGGGAGATTTGCTGGGTTGGATTACACCATTTTCTAACATCTCTGTAACCTGTTTTTTTACTTCTGGCTTGTGTACAACAGGATACCGAAATTGTTTCACGTTAACCGGTCTATCGTCGCTCGTATCTATCCGGTGTTCCGCAATATCCGTTTCTGGGAGCTGGTCGCCGGGGAGAACAAATATATCTGAATAAAGGCGAATAATGTCCCATATTTCGGCCGCATCTTTTTCATTGACATGTCCTAACCTCGTATTTTCGCGTAGGAGTACTTCTCTCGCTGGGCAACTGTTCGGCGACGCGGTTCGTGCCATGAAAATGATCTCTTGCTTCTCCGTGTCGAGTTTGATACGCTCCGATCTCATCATCCCCATGCCGATCAATCCGTCGTATTGCCCGAGAGTTCCAGTTCTTACTATGTTGAACTCATAACCGTGTAAGTCGACGCAAAACTTTGACTCCCCTTCACTTCCGTTGGATGTTGAATACTTACAGGTTTTGCGTTTTAGCGGGCACCCCAGTGCAGCTTCTTCAGAAATGAGATTAATTGAGGCTCCGGTGTCAAGCAAAAATTCGCGAGGGCCACTAGGTGTTTTAACCGTTAATGTGGCTAGTTCGGTTGATTCTCTAACAGTGTATGCCCGGTGTCGTGTATTGAGGCTGTCGATCGAAAATTTCTCTCATCGCGGCGGTTTTCGCGCAGTTCGTCGCGTCTTCTTGGGTCCCTACGTTCAGGACACTCGCTTCCGTAATGAGGTCCGTTGCAATTGTAGCATCGCAGTGAAGGACGAGGTTCATCGCGCCTCTGCTGGTCTCTACGTTCAGGACACTCGCTTACGTAATGGGGTCCGTTGCAGTTGTGGCATCGTAGGGGGGGGGGGGGGGCGCGATTCTTCTCTACCCTGCTGTGTCCTAGTCGTGGATCCGCGTCGCGCAGGTTGACCTCTGTGGCTTCTATCGTATGCATGTCTAGGGTCTTGATATTCGCGATCGCGGTGTGGAGTGAAGCCGCGGTTTATTTGTTGCCCTACCGATTCTTCCTGATCGAACTGAATAGCAAAATCGGTGACTTCACGTAGTGTCGAGGGCTTCATGGCCGTACTTAGAAGACGGGTATTTCCGTTTAGCCCACGGAGGAATTGAGTGCATGCTAGTCTATCTTCGTTATTCTGTATCGCTTCTTTATATATTGCCGAATGAAGAGGGTCGTCAAGTACGGCGCGACGCACTTCGCGCTGGCACTCAGTGAATCGTTTTATGTAGTCGAGGACGGGATCCCGGCCTTGCCTGACTGACATTCGTTTTTGCACCGCTAATTCGTAACTCTTAATACTCCCGAATTCTTGTCTTAAGATTCGACATAATGAATCGATTGTCGTCGGAATGCTACCATCTATTGCTCTACGAGCATTGCCAATTATTTTTTGAGTTAGGAGTAACCGAACGTAGAAGTCTGCCGCTGGTGCGGTGGTGTCGAATAGGCTCTTGATCTCTCCGATAAAGGTTTCGACGGAAATGTTCTTGTCGTCGAACGTAGTAACCAACTCGAGGCTCTGACGAATATTTTTAATTTCCCTACTGGTATCTCTACTAATATGGTTACCCCTGTCAGAAATTCCTGCTGCAGAGGCAATTCGTGGCGCGGACGCGGCACTTATTCCCGGTTCATTGGACTCGCGCTCATTACCAGACTCGGCACTTCCAGCTGGTAGGTTAGTTTCGACTTCGCGCTCACGATCAGATTCGTCGGTCGAGATAGTAGTTTTTGGCTCACGATATCCAGTGAACGACATTTTTATATAATTTATGTTGGTTACTTACAGGGTAACTAGAAGATGTACTCGCATGGATTCCTCGGAGTCGATGCTTTATGTCTTCCGTTGATCACCTCGGTGATCTTGGCGCTTCCCAAATGCACGGATCCTCGGATCGAATTTTCTTCTTGTGGATCGTCTCGACGATCGTAGTCTATCCCACCGCTGCCACCAGAAATTGTTGTTACGAAGTAGAGAAGGCACTCGTGCTTTCTCAGTAACTTTAGAGTTGGTTATGAATAGACTTTTATTTATAAGAATGAAAACCGTGCTTAAGGTAACGAACGCGTACAATGAATATAACTCGGTTGTCCGTTCTGGAGTGACTGGCGTCGGGTCGAGGTCCAAGGGTTTTATACCCTTTGAGGGCACGACGCTTTCCTCTGTTTGTTGACGGGAAAATCTGGCGGGAAAGTCTGGCGGGAAACTCTGGCGGGAGGATTTGGCGGGAAGATCCACTTTAGAGATCTAGCGCTAAGATCTATTGCGAAGGTCCGGAGAGATCTGGCGCTAAGATCTATCGGGAAAGGGTGTAGCGAGTGGACCTGGCGAGAAGTTATCGTGGTCCTTTGTCACAGGTAGGGGTGAGCCTTGTCTATCGGCGCCAGCCTGGCGCGTAGCGTAACAACGTCTTATTTACAGGAACGCGGTTACAGGGTGCTCATGCCTGCGTTAAAAGGCAAGCGTAATCAGCTAACGACTGCAGAGTCAAATGCATCCCGCCACGTTATTAAAGTTCGCTGGGTAGTCGAGGCAATTCACGGCATCATAGGACAAAAATACAAACTTATCCGCCATCAAATGGACAATAAGTTACTTCCAAAAGTCAGTTTATATTGTAGAATAGCGTGTTTGTTAAATAATACATTGGGGAAACGCTTAAATTCGGACGTAGAACTTTGTGATGAAATAGTAGAAAGAATGTCATTTCAAAACAGCACTGAGAATTCTTTGTCAGTGGAAGTGGAAAATCAACATTGGAATAGACGAAAGATTCCATTTAATCAACTATCATCTACCGAGCTTCCTGATTTTCCGGAAATGACAGAGAAAGATCTCAAAATTCTGTTTACTGGCCTCTATCAATTGTCTCAAGCAATCTCATATTTAGCAGAATTGATGGATGAAGAGAACAATATTAATCTTCGTTGTCTTAAGGGGTCATATACGTTTCTCGACACTAAAATGTACTCAATGTTTACAAGCAATTTGTGGACAAACTATTAAGCCAATTGGTTGAATTCTTTTTGTAACGTAAAAGTAGATGTTTATACAGCAGTAAACACGAATGAAGATGTATAAATTGTTAAAAATTTGGCGTTTAATTGCATTAACGCAGAATGTTTTTTTTTTATCCTGCCGCAAACGGTGTGCATGATTTAACTCGTACAAGTAATCTGAAACAAAAATTTGCGATTTATTTACACTTATTGAGATCATAGTTATCGGTTGACGAGGGTTTTTTTTTAAAAAAACACGATATTGTAGCAGTAGTAACAATTAGAAGACGGAGATCATGATTTTCGTAAAAAGAACCGCACATTTTTGTTTGTTATTAAGAAATGGTTTATTTTATCGGAAAAAGTCCTCGTTGACCGATAAAGGATCTTATTTAGAATATGTATGTAAAACATAAAGTTAATCGGATAAACAGTGGGGCAGATATTGTGCACGCCGTCATGAGAAATGTTGTTTCGAGAAAAACGTGTTTAAAGTTTTCGAAGAGCTTTAAAGTTCGATAAAATAGAAATTTTGTAACTTACTCTTAATCTGCTATACCGGCACCGTAGAGCTTTCCTTCCCTTGCAATGTAAGCCTCCTCTGCATGCAATCTGCTTTGTCTTTTGCAAATCCTTCCTTCTTTTGTCGCTTGCTGAGCTCTGAGTTCACCAGTCGAAACACGCTGCGCATCGACCTCCTGGCACATCCGGTACGCTGCAGTGCCAATGGTAACATGTAATGTCTCTAAAATTTTTATCAAAGACATCTGGCCTTCATTGAACATTACTGTTGCAATGTATGCGGCGATTTCAGTGATTATGGAACCGCTATATGTCTCTTTTGGAGCAACTTTCCATATGAGGGCATTCAGACTCTCATTAGAATTTTGTGTGTAACCACCGACACATCTAACAAGCAAACATTATTGCTTAGGTCTTCGTACACAGGACAAATAGCATCTTGTACAATTTGATGAAGAGCAGGTTTATGTTTATAATCCTTCAATTTGCTGGTCGCGTACGCTCGTTGCCACGAACACTACGATTGTTCTCCGGTTGGGCAGTAATGGTGCTGCGGTTTGTCATCACTTGAAATTTTGTGATAATATGTCGACCAAATAGCATTCCTCATTTCTTCGACGGAATTGCTGTGTCTCCTGATGGCTAGACCGTAGTAAATCTGTAATAATTTGCCTGTAAGCTTTCCCTTTCCTCCGAGACCTTTATTCGTTTTCTTTATTGCACGAAGACGAGTTCCCATCCGCTTTTGCACATGGCCTACACATTCTTTTTTAATAACCGGTGTATCATACGGATCTGCTAGCAGAATACCATTAAACGTTTTACTATCACCGTCTCCGATGTAATATGAATATTTGATTCCGTGCAATTCAAGCGATCGCTGAAAAATTTCCTGTATCCCGTTTACCTCCATCTTCCCTGCACTTCCTTCGTGATTGGCGCTACACTCGTGCTCTTTTTTATTCCAATCTTCATATTCGGCCGTGTTGCTCTATTTCTCCCAATATTCGCAGGTCTTGCAATAGGCTGATTTTATCAGCACATCTACAACTTTCCCTGTCAAATTCCCAATAAGTGTTACCACGCCGAACAGGGAAGAGAAGCCACGCTTTTTCCAGGTCCCATCTCCGGAAACAACAATTCCTGCATCATCCGCGAGTATTCCTGCTTCTCGAGTAGCTGTTCTCTCCTCAATCGCAGCATTCTTTAATGAAGCATCAGTAACGGCTTTTGTCGCAATACGAATGCTTCGTACTATAGCATCGTACGTCGATTGCGCTACTGATTTTGGTAAGTCCATGAGTCCGCAAAACTTTCGCATACCATATTGTCCGAGTCCTAACACTCTCATTGCAAACACGAAACGTCTGTTTATCTCGTAAGCCATATCAATTTGTGGGCACGAAGAGATATTTCGAGAATTACATCGATCACATTGTACTACAATCTGAAAGCCAAGGCCCCGAATTGCATCTTCAGTAAACTTCACTTCCCCTCCACACGTTTTACACTTCACGTATGCACTAATAGCCGTAAATACGGCATAGAAGTTTATAATTCGGTACCCGAATGCTGAATCTATGGTTACTTCATTGCAGTTCGAATTTTTCAACTTTTTCGCCGATGCACTTGTCGTTTCTTCGTCGGAACATATTTCCCGTTTCGCCGGAGGTCGTCTTTTTACCGGTCGCGAAGGTCGTCTCGAATCAGTTTTTGACCCTTTTCGGTCTACGCATGAACGCCGTTTTATCATTTTCTTGACAGCTGAGCACAAGTTGCTGGTCAGAAACGAACTGAACGCGCTAAATTAGCCGCGTAAAGGAGCAGTGGTGGGCGCCTGACGCGGCCGCCGCGGAAAAACCATGGGTTTTCCCCGATCCGCGGGTGTATCAGCCCCTAATTCACGCGCATCATGACGAACATAGAATTCTCTATAACTTTAGGTCGTGGGCATCATGGATACATCTTTCTACACCTCTCAAAATTCAAATCAAACAAGGGCATTCGACGCTCTGACACGCTGATCTGTGGACCGACACGACCAGTTCCATTTAAACGGCTGTAACTTCGCCAATAATTCGAATTTCATGTTCGTTCTGGGTTCAAAATGTGCCCCCGATGTGCATCTTTCAATATATGTAAAAAGATATGTAAAAGAAGTGGAGAAACGTATATGACCCCTTAAAGAGAGAAATAATATTATTAAATTCAAAGTAAGATCGCGACATATTAACAGTAAAACCTACAGGTGTTATATTGATTATACACCAAACTCAATAGGCTATTCCTGAATTAAACGCTATTGTTGTGAATGTGCAAATGGTAACCGTACCGTCGGGTGCTGTTCACATATAGCTGCAATAATTTATTATTTGTCACATGCTCGATACCTATCGAAAATTGTAAGGCCTGCAGAAATTCTCAGTAAAATATTCAACAATGAACACGTGACACCTGTAATTAACGAAGACAGCGTTGAAGATTGAATACACTACACACGATTTTTGTTGTTATCCATCCATAATTGTTAAAGGTAAGAGATTTAAAAACCACCTTCACATATTAATATAGTATAGGAAATGTTAAACAATACCGTAATTGATAGGATACTTGACAAGACAAACGGTGGCATAAAAAGCAATCCAAACTCATTATTACGTATATTTCAGGTTAATATGTGTTTAAAATAGTCTTAAACATTTGAAAATAAATATTGATTATTTTGTCATATAATTAGGAAATATATATAGTTAATGAAAAAAAAAACTTAACCTAAGGGGTACTTGTAAGTTCGGGGCTCGAACCTACGTTCAAAAAGTTTACATTGGTTTAGCAGCTCGACACTTTAACACTGCGCCGCTGACACCGTTGGAAAGTATGGTTGATACTTTTCAATGTAAGGAGCATAGCGTAGTTTGAAATGATTCGGTTTTTCCAATTTCTCTAATTCATATGTTGCTTTGCGGTATGCAGAAACATTGAAGATCACATAAAACACTTAATTCATGAAGCAGTTCGACGTATAAGTTACCCTGATACAGAAAAAGCGGCGAAAACATCGGTTTTTAATTTTTTTAACTGCGGCGCACCAAATTGAAAAATCTGAAAAAAAATTCAAGACAATAGTAACAATGATGCGCACGTACAGTAAAAATATAATTATAGTATCAAGACTGCTTTGATACAAAACCGGCATTTTTCAGCATTTTTTGGCGTTTTTTATTTTTCACAGCTTGGTTTTCAATTTAAAAATCTGACACGATTCCCCAATATGTGCACCGATAACAGACATGCCTCTGAATTTTTTCAAAATTTTTCATCCGCTGGTATAGGAGAAATTCGGCAAAAACCTGATTTTCTATTTTTACCCTTTACTACCCCCCGGGTCGAGATACAAAGTTGAAACTTGACAGAAATCATTCTTTTTTTATAAGCTTTCGAATGACCCATCGTGATTTGAATTCCGTTCAGGGGCACATTTCACCATCTTATCCGGCTATACCCTTTTAGGTGAAGGAAATATCAAAGTTCGGGGGAAAGAACAACTATGAATTCGTTAAACGAGCTTTGACCACTCTGATAGATAACGACATGGCCCTAAAGCAGCGCTGACCAGCTCAGGGGCCCCTCACGCGCCTGCTTCTCCTTCCAATCTTTCTCTCGCACAGCGTGCCTTCCGTCGTCAAGGAGATCGCGCGACGCTAAGAAGGCTGTCATGACGGGCTAGCCGGGCTAGCGTCTTCGCGGTTAGGGGGGCCTCGAACGCTACACACGATGTACATATGTGTTAGTGCCGCGTCCGGCGAGCCGCCTGTCACTTGGATATGGGTCATTTCAGGTTAATTCGTTGACTTTCGTACCTATGTGTTACGCTTGTTTATGATATTTCTAGTTTCAGAAATTTGCGGGAAGTAGTAGCATTGCCTGGATGCGACGCGCTAATACACATATCGTATCGGGCGTCCGAGCTCGCTCGGCGAGGGACACGCTGGTCTGTCATGGTCGCCTCTTTAGCGTCACGCGGTATCCCTGACAACGCGGACGAGAGTGGGAGAACCCCAATCTCCCGCGGGAGCGACCTTGAACAGCGCTGCCCTAAAGTATAGTGGGTTGGGAAGGAAGGGGAAACTTGTATTCCATACCACTACTACATCCAAACTAGTAATATGTAATTCATAATAATATGTAAACGACTCTTTTCGACTTAAACGTTATATAATAAGTTCTTAGAATATAATAGTATAAAGATTTTTTAACAATAAGTATCAATAAGAGCCAAATTTTTACCAACGATCATTCTGTGCCAGAAAAAACACAAGTTCTCGTCCGATCACTGAAGTTAAAGCGGTATTGGGCGCGGTTAGTACTTGGATGGGTGACCGCTTTGGAATACAACGTTGTATTTGTTGGCATTTTTTTTTCTTACCACACGTTAGTTTGCTAATTCTGACCCTCAGATGGCGCTGTTAGCTGTGCCAAGCAGACGGCAGAATCTGCTGTCCATCTGCTGCCGATCTGACATCAGGATCTGCTGTCAATCTGCTGCCAATCTAACGTCAGGCTCTGATGTCAGGCTCTGTACCTCAGACCGCAGCCTGATGCGGACACAGATGACTACGGATCTGACGTCAGACTCTGCGTTCTCACGGCAGACCCTGCTGCCAATCTGACGTCAGATTGGTAACAGATGGTTATCAGGGATTGAAATTGTTGTTGAAGGTTCAGCAGACAAGACAAACGTTACGGAGTCCGGAAAAGAAACGGAAACCAATATACAATTGTGGTTAAAGAGGGCCTACGACCGGCAACAAACATTGCAAAAAAAGTTTCAGTGAGTGGCGGTGGGAGGGGGTCGTGGTGGTTTTTAGTGGGTAAACTTGCGACAAGAGTTGGGCAAAATGTAATCTACTTACAACTTACAAATTACGATTAAAATGTAATTGTGTAGTTGATTACACACTATTTTCTGTAATCGTTAATTTAGATAGTTGACAAAATTGTGGCCAACCACCTACATTAACGATTACGGAAAATTATGTGTAATCAACTACACAATTACATTTTAATCGTAATTTGTAAGTTGTAAGTAAATTACATTTTGCCCAACTCTGCCTGCAAGGAGTCCCACACTACCTGGCACACAACATCTCGCCGGGTGTGCGTAATGCATTTTCTCCACGTAAATAAAAAAAAAAAAAAACAGCAGGCTGACTGCAAATGAATGCGGACTGGCCGCCTCCCGATGAAATAGGCCGCAGGGTCATGTGTTATTTTAATTTTAACGAGTCACACGATAGATAATTTTTAAAGCGCACAACAAGCTACTTACTTAGTTGTGGCACCACGGACCTGGTTTTACGTTACACCTTATTTGTCGATGTGTTTGAATTATTAGCGATATATGATAGGTAAACTTTCATGTTTTCTTTTTCAGCGGCCCTCAATAAGTCTGTGCATCCCTGAAGTAGAGTCAACATTCCGCAACAAAGCACGATTCACGAGCCTCGGGAAGCGCAACATTGTAGAAAAATCGCTGCTGCCTTCCATGCACACAACGACGCTTGAGCAACACCGCGTGTACTTGTATTCTGCTACGTTCAACAAATTATATCCATTATAAGTGCATATGTTTATAACTAGTATTTTCTATATATAACTAAGTATTTTCAAAGTCACGGAGCACCTTTAACACTAGATTTCCCGACGACGATGAATATTCTCTTCTCTTTTAAGGTGTGTGAACGTGAAAGAATTTAAAACTCGCTCACCTCGACATGTAGCAGCGATTTTCAACCTTATTCTGTGATGTTTAAGAGTTTATAATTCCGAACAACGCTAACCGATTTAGATGAAATATGCATATATCTTACTTGAATCTATAAATGGCATTTTGTGCATTTTATATAATAGAAGCTCGGATAAGAAAATTTGAAAAATTGATTTTCCCCGTTTTTTTTTGTTATTTCGAAAAATCCGATTTTTTATTCAAAACGACGAAAACACGATGTATCTAGTAATTTTAAAAAAGTTATGCGAAATTAAACAGTGTACGTATACTTTTGTCTACCACTGCGCGAGTATATCTACTACTCTGTCTGCACCCAGTAAACAAACTGACTGCAGTCTGACGACAGATTGATGTCAAATTCGAGTATATTCTGACGTCAGATTCGGGTCCTACTATGTCCGCATTTGACTATGGTTCTGCGGTCAGAGCCTGACATCAGGATCTGATCGCAGATTGATGTCAGATTTCGATCAGATCTTGCTGACAAAAACCGCCCGCAAATTGGCGGCAGAAATCAAGCAGATCCTGATGTCGGCCATAGTAGGCAATTTTATATAATAGTATAGATTTAAAGGACTTCCGTTTCCGGTCGCGTGGAAGATCGTTGTGCGAAAGGAGCGGTGTAGGTGAGCGAGAGGATAGTGTGGTGAAAGTGTGAGGAGAGTGTGGTGAGGAGTGGAGAAGGGAAAGTGCTAGGGTTGAAGGGAAGAGGGAGAAGGGAAAGGGCGAACGGTGTGGGGGTAGAGGTGAGATAGTGAGAGAGAGAAAGATTTGGAGGTTAGGGCGGTACGGCAATAGTGGCGTGAGGCGGGAAGAGAGGCAATTGGCGGGTGGCGCGCTCTTGCGGAAGATAGGAGGAAGTAGGACAGGTGACAGAAAGGAGGGAATTTTAAACGGTTAGGGAAGTGAAAGGAGCGTGGGAAGAGAAGAGCAAAAGGGTATAGAGAAGAGGGAAAGGGGTAAGAGGGGAAATGAGTGGAGGAAAGGAAAATGAGGAGAGGGAAGGAGGGAAGGAAGAAGGAAAAGTTAGGGAAATGGGGGAAAGGGGCCAAAAAGTAGAAAGAGGAAGGAAGGATAGTGGAAGTAGTGTAGGGAGTGTGGGTAGTTTGGAAAGCATGTGGGGTAAAAAGAGGAGGGATAGGGATGAGGAAGAGGGAGGGGAAGATAAACAGATGAAGGAATTCAAAAGGAGCGGCAAAACGGCGAGATCACCAGTGGGAGGGAGTAAAGGGGGAAGGGAAGGGAAAGAGGAAGGTATGGGAGGATTAGAAGGAGTATTGAGGGAAATGATGCGGGAGATGAGGGAAATGAGAGAGGAGATGAGGGTGGACAGGGAGGAGAGAAGAAGGGTGGAGGAGGAGATGAGGAGGGAAAGGGAGGAAAGAAGGAGGGAAGAGGAAATATGGAGAAAAGAAAGGCGAAGGTGGGAGGAGGAGATGAGAGAAGAAAAGGCAAGGAGAGAAGAGATGGAGAAAAGGATGATAGATAGGGACAGGAGGTTGGTGGAAGTGATGGGGAGGGTAGAGGGATGGGAGAAGGAAAAAAGTAGCGGAGGGGATAAAGAAGGGGTGGAGAGAAAGGTAGGGGAGGATTGGAAAATGAGGGTGAGAAGAATGGAGATAAAGCAGGATAAAAAGGAGAGAGAGGGAAGAAAAAATAATGTGGTGATAAGGGGGATAGATATAGAGGGAAAGGATGTGAAGGGGGAAGTGAAAAAGTTATGGGAAAGGATGGGGGTGGAGGAGGAGGGAATAAAAGAGGTTGTGAGGATAGGTAGAGCGGGGAGAGATGGGAGTGGTATGGTGTTGGTCAAACTGGCGGGGAGGGAGGAAAAAAGGAGGGTGATGGAGGCGAAGAAAAAGTTGAGGGGTAGGAGGGAAAGAATAGAGGATGACCTCACGGAGGAGGAGAGAAAGACGAGGTGGAGGATAGAAAGAGAGGCAGAAGTTGAGAGGGAGAGAGGAAGGAAAGTACAAGTGGGGTATATGAAGATGTGGGTGGACGGGAAGATAAAGATTTGGGATGAGTTGGGGGAAAAATGGAGTGAGGAGGAGGGAAACGGGGGAACGTGGCAGGGGGAAAGGGGGAAGGTAATAATAGGAAGGAAGGAAGGAGCAAAGGGAGGAGATTTAAAATAGCGTTTTGGAATGTGGCAGGGCTAAGGAGAAAGGATGGAGATTTTTGAAAGGGGCTGGAGGAGTGGGATGTGTTTGTGCTGAGCGAAACGTGGTTGGAGGAGAGGGAGTGGGAGTGGGTGGAGAGGAAAATACCCAGGGGGTATGTATGGGAAAGACAATGGGCCAAGAGAGAGAATAAGAAGGGGAGAGCAATGGGTGGGATGTTGATGGGAATGAGAAAGGGGTTGGAGACGAGAGGGGAGGGAAGGGTAGAAATAGAAGGGGTGTTGACGAAGGAAGTGAAAATGGGGAGAGAGTGGTGGAGGATAGTAGGGGTTTATGTGAATAAGGATATAGATAGGAAGCTAGTCGAGCTAGGGGAATGGACGGAGGAGAGGGAGGGGGGAGTGAGAAAAGTAATAGGGGGGGGGGGGACTTTAATGCTAGGACAGGAGAGGAAGGAGGGGAGGTAGGGGAGGGGGGTGAGGGGGAGGGAGAAAGTGTGAATAGCAGGAGATCAAAGGATAAGGAGATGAACGGGGAAGGGAGGAAATTGTGTAAATACCTGGAGGAAAGGGGGTGGGGGATTTTGAATGGGAGCGTAGAAGGGGACGAGGAGGGGGAATGGACGTTTACCGGTGGGAGGGGGGTATCGGTAATAGACTACGTGTTAGGGAATGAGGAGACTAGGGAGATGGTGGAGAGGCTAGAGATAGGGGAGAGGGTCGACTCAGATCACCACCCGGTGGTGATCTGGGTAAATGGGGGAGGAAGGGGGGAGGGAGTGACTGGGAAAAAAGTAGTAGGGCGGAATGGGGGGAGGGGTAATTGGACAGAAGAAGGTAGATTGGAATTTAGGAGGAGATTTGGGAAAAGGGAGGTAAGGGAGATGGGGGTAGAGGAGGAATGGGGGGAGCTGAGCAGTAGAATAAAGCAGGCAGTGAGTAAGACGGGACGGGGGAAAAGAAGGGAGGTTGGTGGGATGAGGAATGTAGAGAGGAAAAGGGTAAGGTGAGGAGGGAGTTGAGGAGGTGGAGAAGGGAAGGAGGGGATGGGAGTATATATAGGACAAGGAAGAGAGAATATGGAAAGTTGTGTGAGGAAAAGAAGAAGAAGGAGGTGGAGAGGTGGGAAAAGGAAATAGAAGGTGTAAGAACGGAAGGGCAGGTATGGAAGGTGGTGAACATGGCTAGCAAGAAGAAAAGGAGGATAAATGAAAGAATAGAAATAAGGGAATGGGACGAGTATTTTAGGGGATTGCTAGGAGGAGTGGAATGGAGGGTGAGAATGGGAGGGGAGAGAAGGAGGGAAGCGGATGAAGAGGGGGAGTTGGGGCGGGAGGAAATAGAAAGGGTGGTGAGGAATTTAAAGGGTGGGAAGGCAGGGGGAGGGGATGGGATTCAAAATGAAGTATGGAAGTATGGGGGAGAGGAGGTGATGGAGGGGCTATGGGTGATATGTAATAGGGTATGGAGGGGGGGGGGGGGTTGGCCAGAAGAATGGAAAGAAGGGGTGGTAGTGCCGGTGTTAAAAAAAGGGGCGGGGGAAAAAATAGAGGATTATAGGGGAGTTACGCTAACGCAGACGGCGTATAAGGTTTACGCCTCTGTGTTGGCTGAAAGGCTAAGGGAGGATGTGGAGGGGGGGGGGGGGCTTGCTGCCACCGAGTCAAACGGGGTTCAGAAGGGGGGTTGGCTGTATG
The DNA here is from genome assembly GCA_929113495.1 of Andrena minutula. Lineage (NCBI taxonomy): Eukaryota > Metazoa > Arthropoda > Insecta > Hymenoptera > Andrenidae > Andrena > Andrena minutula. The sequence goes on along the minus strand of OV815993.1, from coordinate 43,620,325 downwards.
GACAACATTTATGTTTTAAACTATATGGTGAACAGGCAGGTGGTAAGGAAGGAAAGAAAAATGATGATCTTGTTCCTGGACCTAAAGGCTGCGTTTGACTCGGTGGACAGGGGGGTGTTGATAAAGGCGATGAGGAAGAGGGGGGTGAGGGAAGGGTTGGTGGAGAGGTGCGGAGAAGTGTTGCAGGAGACAGTGTGTAGGATGAGGGTGGGGGAGGAGGAAGGGGAGAAGTTTTGGACAGCGAGGGGGGTGAGGCAAGGGTGTCCCCTAAGCCCAAGCTTATTCACACTGCTCATAGCAGACATGGACGAGGAGCTGGAGAGGGGAGGATGGGGGGGAGTGAGAGTAGGGGGAGGAAAATATACACGCTGGCATATGCCGATGACGTGGCGGTGCTAGCGGAGGATGAGGAGGGGATGAGGGGAATGATAGGAAAGCTGAAGAAATATATGGATGGGAAAGGTCTGCAGGTAAACGTGGAGAAGACGAAGATAATGAGGTGTAGGAGGGGTGGGGGGAGGTGGAAGAAAATGAAATGGAGATGGAAGGGTAAAGAGCTGGAGGAGGTGAGGAGTTTTAAATATCTAGGATATACTATAATGAGGAGTGGCGGGCAGGAGGAACATGTTGAGGAGAGAGTGAGGAAGGGGGCGGTGTGGGATGGGGAAGGTGTGGGGGTTGGGGAAAAGATTATTCGGGAAAGACTGGGGCAGAAGAATATGGTTGTTCGATAGGTTGGTTTGGGCGGTGGTGGGATATGGGGTAGAGGTGTGGGGATGGAGGGAAAGGGGGAAAGTGGAGGCGCTGCAAGAAAGATTTTTAAAGTGGGTGTTAGGGGTGAGCAGAGAGATACCGGGATACATGGTTAGGGAGGAACTGCAAAGGGGGCTGTTGAGGGGTAGGGCAGGGATGAGGGCGTGGGGATTTGAGAAAAAATTGGAAGAAGGAGAAGGAGGGGAGCTGGCGAGGTTGTGTTGGGAGGAGTTGAAGGGGAGATTGAGGAGGGGAAGGGTCTTGGAGGGATGGGAAAAGGAAAGGGAGCAGTTCTTTGGGGAAAGAGGATGGACAGTGGAGGAGGTAGAAAGAGAGAGGGAAAGGGGGGGATAAGGGGGGAGGAGATAGTGGACAGGGAAAGGAAGTTGCAGGAGGAGGAGAGGTGGGGAAAGATTGGAGAGTCGGGGTATAATAGGTGGTATGGGAGGGTGAAGGGGCCGGGGGTACCGGGATATTTGAAGAAGGGTTGGGGGGAGAGTAGGTGGCAAAGGGTGGCTAAATTTAGATTGGGGAATGGCGTAAGAGGGGGGAGATATTGGGAGGAGGAGGAAATAAGAAGGTGTAGGGTATGTGGCGGGGAGGAAGAGTCTTGGGAACATGTGTGGGAGGTATGTATGGGGTGGGGAGTGGAGAGAGGATGGCAGGAGATGGTGGGCGAGGTATTGGGGGAGGAGGGGGAGAGGGAGGAATGGTTAAGGAAAATAGAGGAAAGGAGGGAGGGGTATGGATGAGAGGAGGGAGGAGATGAGAGATGAATGAGGAGATGGGAGTGAGAGGGCGGCGAGCGGAAGCGGAGGTCCAGGGGGGAGAGGAGACGGGCGAGCGAGCGTGCGAGCAAACGTGCGAGCGGCGAGCGAGCGAGCGGTGGAGGAGAGGAATAGAGATAAGAATAGGCTAAGGTAGATTTAAGGAAAAGGAGAAGGCATAGGATAAGGTAGTTGTAAGAGTAAATGTAAATGTAATGTGATGAAAGATTATAACCCCGAGGGGAATAATAAAGTTTATATATAGTATAGATTTAAAAACAGTGCGAAAGTCTTTAGCGTAAATAATATATACAACACGTTTATAAGACCGACTTGAAAGATCTGATTCCTACCATATTTTATGGAAGAAAGAAAAATTGGTAAACCATGTATTTAAACGGGTATTATAACATTTTTAATGTTTTACTTAGCAAGTTGTTAGTGAATTGAATGCCAGGTCGGCTCAAAATAATGATTTAAACTTTGAAAGACAGTTCTTCCAAATAAAAAAGAATTAATGGTAACTACTATTTATTCAGTCGTCTTAGGGCGGTATTATCATCAATAGTTTTTTAGTTTTTAGCATGCGGCATCTTCTACTAGTCTAGTAGATTAATAAAGGATGCCGGATGCTTAAGACGATCTTCGTCTTCAGCAACGACTGATAATACCGCCCTTACACACGGGTATACCAAATATATACTCCGCAGTGGAATGCCGGCAAATACGAGTCGTACTCGAGAGCCCTGAATGATCAAGCCCTCGGCCACTTATTCCCGCGACGGTGCTATTTTGCAAGCGAGAAACGCTCGCCCAATCGCGCCCTGGCGGGGTCGTGTCGTGAACTATGTCAGCAGAATCTGCTGTATTTCTGCTGCCTATCTGACGTCAGATCGCGGAGCGCAGGGTCTGCTCGATTTCTGCCATTAAATTGTATCAGCAGATCCTGCCGCCAATCTGCGAGCAGGTTAAGGCAGCACAATCTGTCGGCTTTCTGCTGTCAGTCTGCTTTCATCATCGAATATAACAAATCCTGTATCAAATCTGTAGTCTTTCTGCCACAAACATTTGTACTCAGGCGTTGAGCAAAATCTGCAAATACGGATGTGGCTGACTGGGCACTCTCATACTTTATCAAATCATATATAGTACTCTAACATATGTCTTATATGTTATACATATGTAATAATTTTTTTCATACTGCTCTGCATATTCTGTAACTAACTAACTACATCTGTATTCACAACTTATTGTAACCCAGATAGCACACTTCGTCTTAGAGACGTCTAGTTTCTGTCCATTTTAGGTCTGAACGTCTTGATTTGTAACAAGACGTCTATAAGACGTCTTTAAAACGCCTTTTGGACGTCTCTAAGACTTTATCAGACGTTGTGCTATCTGGGAAGTGCATTCTATCATTCTATACCCACACAGCACAACGTCTGGCAAAGTCTTAAAGACGTCTCAACGACGTCTTAAGGACGTCTTTAAGACTTTGCCAGACGTTGTGCTGTGTGGGTATATTCATTTCGCGCATACACGCACCACTAATCTGATTATAAAAATATAATAATGTTATTTATTTATAGTTTTTAAGAATTAAAAATAAAGTTATTCAATATTTGTAAACATCACACGCATAAATATATGTAATGCAGTGGATGATATGTATATTTTATGAAATGCATGGTATATCTAATATTCATAAAAATAAAAGCAACTGTAATGAAATAAATGAAAATAAATTTTTATCAACTTTGATTTCATTTTCATCGTATCGTTAACAACGTCTTAAATATATACATCCCAATACATCTAGCCTAATTTAGCCTCAAAGCCGTCTGTAAAAAGACATCTCAAAACCGTCTGTAAAAAGACATCTTAACGATGACTGTAAAAAGACATCTTAACGATGACTGTAAAAAGACATCTTAACGATGACAGTAAAAAAATATCTCAAAGCCGTCTGAAAAAAGACATCTTAAAGATGACTGTAAAAAAATATCTCAAAGCCGTCTGAAAAAAAAAATCTCAAAGTTGTCTGTAAAAAGACGTCTTAAAGACACAGGAAAAGACATCTTAAAGAGGTCTGCAAGATGTCTGTAAGACGTCTTTCAAATGTCTTGATTCGTGACATAAGACGTGCAGAAGACCTGTATAAGACGTGAAAACGACTTTCACAGCCGTCTAAAAGACGTCTGAACGTCTGACTCTAGACATCTGTAAGATGTCTATACGATGTCTGTGTGCTGTCTAGGGTGTCGCTGTTATTATGCCTGACCCGAAATATACCTTTTTAGTTTTTTACCTTTTAAGTAAAGTTGGAAAACCCTACGTGCTCCGTACAGATCTAGACACGGTCTAATGTATTTAACCTAACATGTTTTAATTTGTATGAAGAACGGCAGAAGGAAATAGTACAACTTCAGTTTTCTCGGTTATTTCAAAATGTGCCCGCCAATTTGTGACTTCCGCTTTAGGCCAAAATGGTGGACACATCTGCGTATGTTGCGTGGCCGGCTGGTTCTCCTGGATCCTTCGTAGGGAATTCGGCGAGGGTCGATGCCCGTGGAGTGCTAAGGCACTCTGCTCCTTGGAACGCTGATTATTTTGGTGTTAAATATAATGAAAACGATAATAATAAGAACAGAATAAAACGATTTGAACACAATAACTTATAACTTTAATGAATGAAATAAAAAGTTTGGAACACAATATCGATTCTAAAGAACTTTTTATGCGACTGCTCGTTACTGCTTTTGGGGCTCGAGTGACGCTTCCAAAAGGTCCTTCGCTTTACCTTTTTGTTAATTATATAAAAATGGCTTAGTTACCAAGAGCCAATCGCAAATTTACTAATTAGCTAGCTAAATTCCTATTCGTCGATCCGATTTCTTCCCGGTTGTCGATTTTTACAAAGCAAGCGTTTTACTACATTGCGTTAGAATTTCACCTATGAGAAAGGATCGAAGTGCGGTTCATTTATTCAAACACCCGTTTCCAAGGGGGTATCGATTAATTTATAATCGAGAAGTCCTCTCGTTAAAGGATCTCTAATGTTGCGTTATCCGCTGGTGTTAATCCATATATTATATGAAGTTAGCTATAAATCATAAAGATATCGAAGCTAGATGTAGAGCGAGATTCAAAATCCTTTTGTATTGAAAGATAGGAATAATATATATAGATTCAAAGCGAACGGAACATTAAGGTCTTAAGCAAATGTGAAACGGAGGACAAGGAAGAGTTTATTGTAGAGCGCGTTATGTTTCTTAGGGGGGTTTTCCTTGCTAGTTTTGAATGTTTCAAGTTACCGTTAGATCAGGCAAGGGTAGTAAATAGCTTTACTTTTTCCTTTGCACATCTGCGTGCCAAATTTCGTCGAGCGGGCAGCGGCTCGTCTCGTAACAGTACTTAAAATTCTGTCCTCCCTTTCAATAACTGTCGATGTCCTGTTAGGGTAAAAACTCCGGTCGAGGAAGGCTGAAAGTCATAAAGCCATAAACTTTCTCCGAGTGACGTCGTCTTGACCTCGAGGGTTGCGCTTACTTACCTGCGAGATATGTATATACCGTACGTAACCTATGTACTACCCCTATGTACTTGGGAAGCGTACCTTGATCAACAGAGGAGAGTGGGAGGAAGCATGAAGGAAGGGCGAAGGACAGCCCACTAACGAAGCTAGAGGGATGACACCGTCTTGATTGGGCGAAAGGATCCGGAGAGGGAGTTCGAGGAAGACTTCAAACTTAAAGGAGTAGGGACTCGGAGGTGACAAGCGAGGCGTTATTTTTGTAAAAGATCAGATCAAACTTGTCAGCAGACTTGAAACAGTTTACGTAGAAAATATACAAATAGTTTCTGAACATTTTACTTTGTGAAATCATTTGAAATACCCGCGCACTCCAACGAGCTGAATGCTTCAGCATTCCACGGGCACCAACCCGCGTTCCGTTCTGAGAATCACCGCCGGGACGCGCAACACTAACTATTTCAAACACCTCGACAAGTGCGAACTTCACTTCGTCTCCTTTTCCCATTACATTTAGGTGATTCAATCTGAACTCCGCGCTTCAGAAGCTTATACTGCACGCCGCTAGACGAGAATCGCAACTCCTGGATCCCTCGTAGGGAATTTGGCGAGGGTCGATGCCCGTGGAGTCCTAAGGCACTCTGCTCCTTGGACGCGGATTATTCATGAAATAAATGTAAAGAAAACGAATAATAAATAAAAGGATAAACTCAATAAAAGAACAATTAGAATTCAATACTAGGAACTTTAATTAACAAAATAGCTCTAATATCTAAATTTCTGGAAGTTGTCTACAACTCGACTGCTCAACAGCTCGACTGCTTCGCTTTTCCTCTTGTTAATTTCAAAATGGCTTAGTTACCGAGAGCCAATCGCAAATTTACTAATTAACTACCTAAATTCCCAGATAGCACAAAAACGTTTTCAAAACGTTTTTAAAACGTCCAGGTCAGACGTCAGGACGTTTTGAGAACGTCCAGAAAAGGTTCTAAAAATGTCCATTTTCACAAACCAGACGTTTTGTAGGACATTTGTAAAACGTTTTTGAAACGTTTTCAGAACGTTTTTTAAACATTTTCAGAACGTTTCAAAAACGTTTTTAAAACGTCCTGCTTAGGTCCGAAACAGGCATTTTTGGGACGTTCGACGGTACTGGTTCGATTTAATAAAAATTTAAGGAAGTAAATCGTTTTCAAAAGAAGATCAAACTGGAAAACAATTTATTTCATTTATTTAATTCAGAAATAATACAGAATATATGCACTTACAATAGATACAAGAACATGTTAGTACGAGGTCCAATATACAGAATATACAAACTATGCAGGATATACACTTAAAATAGATATGGATGTGCACTTAAACAGATAGCGCTGTATTTTTTCTATTCTCTGCCATTTCCCTATGTTCTGCTGCACCTTAAAAAAGAATTTTGAGGAAACACTACATTGAATTTTACAGTAATCAATATTAGGAACAGTAAAATAAGAGTGATAGGCCGGTACTCATAGTCGCTACTTATTCTTAAGCAAATACTTAAGCATGCGTCATCCTCTACTAACCTAGTAGCTAGTAAAGGATGCCGAATGCTTAAGCATTTGCTTAAGAATAAGTAGCGACTATGAATACCGGCCATAGTTACATATTAAAACTGTTGCTACCTTTAATTTATGGAAATCTTCTTTCCCTTTTCTGCCAAGGCCAACTAAATAGTAATGCAACATCCATTGGTCATCATCGACGTTAGCGCCCGTTTCACAAAATTATAATGATTGGAACCATCCGAATTTGCCAATTTGTTAACCTAAAATTTAAAAATTATTTAAATCCTAACCTAGAACTACATACCTTTGATCGTAAATACTGAAACAAATATACAGAAACGTTAATGAAAGCTGTATAAAAACTGTATGAAAACAATATAAAAACTGTATAAAACCGGTTTACAAACATTCAATCAGAAACATTTAAACATATGCCTTTGTGTTTTTTTTTTCTAATGTTTCTTTGAGCAAATGTTCATAAACATTTATATGTCCCAGTATATACATTTATATGTACCTGTGCGATCTATCCATATTTCGTGGATGCTTTAGATTAGACAGCGGTTGCAATCCTTGCTTTCCTTGAACTGATTGTGATGAACACATTTCTCACATGGCGCACAGCCTCTTTTGAACGCCTGGTTCGGACGCAACCAAAGCTTTTTAAAACGTCTGCAAAGTACGTTTTCTGGACTTTGTCTGGATGTTTTCTGGACATTTTATGGATGTTTTCGAAACATCCAGGAAATGCTCCAAACATGTCCAGAAAAAGTCCAGAAAATGTTTTAAAAACGTACATTTTCACAAATCAAGCCGTGGACGTTCAGACCTAAAATGGACGTAAAGTGGATGTTTTCGAAACGTCCTGTGCTATCTGGGTTCCTATTCGTCTATTCGATTTCTTTTCGGTTCTCAATTTTTACAGAACAAGCGTTTAACTACGCGGCGCTGGAATTACACACCTAGGAGAAGGAAAGAAGGAGAAGTTCATTTATTCAATTACCCGTTTCCAAGTGGGTATCGATTAGTTTATAATCTTGAAGTCCTCTTATTAAAAGGATATTTAACTATTTTCAAACCCCTCGGCATTGTGCGAACTTCACCTAGTCTCCCTTCCTATTACATTCGTGTGATCCGATTTGAACTTCGCGCATCTAAAGCTTAAACTACACGCCGCTAGGCGGGAGTCGCAACAGCGAAACGGAAGGCAGCCCCGAATTTAGTGATTTTGTACTCCATCCCTATGCGCAAGCCCAACGCTTTCACAAAAGTTTGGCGGTTAAAATCAGTTAAAATGGCGTGGAGTAAAGTGTTATCAGGATTTGATAGAGAAGAAGAAACTGTGAATTTTGGGGCAAGAACGGTAGTAAAGAATAATGGATCGTTATATGAAACGTCTACAATTGCCACAATACAATCAGACGAAGAGGTAACTTATTATCAAATTTATTGTCACTGTAACGCGATGAAGCTTAACGATAGCCGTTTCTTTTTTCATGTCACATATTTTTTCATAAAATAAACATGGATTAAAAGATTTATAGACAATTTATATTCAAGACATAATTTTTCTAGTTTACCTTTATCTATTATTCTTTAATTTATCATTTTGGTTTCATGATTTATATTTGAGATAGCCCATACACATAACACTGGATAAAATGTGAACTACATAGACAAGTTTAGTAAATAATATTTTCAAAATTGACACTAAAATTAATAGAAATGAAATACAGTATTTTAAATACAGCAAAACAACTTGAATTGTCATTATATTTTATATTTTCAAAGTGCCAAATAAAATATTCTGTTCTGAGCCTTAAAATATTAAAATTTGAAATATCCTGTAGTAGAAGAAATAAAATAGTTTTTACCGTATCAACTGCTAAAGACTGTATTAAACATCAAATATATGTATGTGGAATAATTCTCTACTTTAGAAGGTGACAACGGAACTACATGTTTTTGCATCTATACAATATACAAGAGTTTGTGTAGCAATTGATAAGTCAATTACTATATTTGAAAATGAAACATGTAAAGAAATATTATTAAGTGTGAGCTTTGGCTTACGAATAACATGTTATTGTATCTCTGGTGATGGTTCATTTCTGTTTGTTATTTTATCAAATGGAGTCTTGTATTGTCTCCATTTATTAAGTAAAGGTCAACTTATTTTCTCAAAGTAAGTTTAAACATAAAATTTCATGTCGCAATGTTATATAGATATCTTACATCATATTAATTATAAAAGTGTATTTATTTCCATATATAGAAATATTACAAAAGATCAAGATATTATATTATCAATATTCTTACAAAATGATGGTAACAAACATATCAATATATACCTGATGACAAGAAGCGGAGCTATTTACAGGTAAATGTGAAAAATTATTATGCGCTCAAATAAAATTTTAATTATATAATGATTATATATTTTAGAATATCAAAATTTAATTCTAAACTTACTGAGGATGCTCTTTTGAATGAAAATGATGTTACACTGAAAGAACTTATACAACAAATTGAATGTGTACAGTTATTTAAAGGATTGCTAAATGATGAGGTAAACTATATGTATATTTATAGAATTTAGTGAATCTTTAGATAATCTGTTATTGGAACTGAAGATATTAACATAAGCTTTTTATAGGTAATACACGTCTCCGTAGATATAATAAGCAAAGAAGTATCAATAGCGATGTTATGTTCAAACATGTTATTTATGTGGCCCAGTGAACAATGTACGAAGTTCAGCGCATTAGGGTATAGTTATACCAAACTAAAATTTTATAAGAAATCTATGTAAGTACCTATGAAAGTTTTACATAAATCTTCATTCTGAAGTACTTTAATCGTTTGTGGTGCAAATTATTCTTAATCTCTTGTTTTAGCTGATCTACATTTATGTAATTACTCTCACTAGTATCATAAACTAACTTTATGCTGATCTTATCAAAGTTGTATTGTATTATACAAAAGAAATTTTTTTATACACATATAGGTACACTGTGGGCTGTAATTCATGGTATAGGTAGAATGGTGGAAATTCTCTAGCTCTAAATAAGTCGAAATGATAGATAATGATGATAACAAATTTCTGTGGTTCGAAAATTTATTTTTCAGAAAAATGACTTTGAAAAACAATTGAGTACGCGCACACTTGACTGATATTTTGCGTAACAAGTTTCTCACGGGACTGTAGCGAATCGCCAGTGTGGTTGTTTCTGTACATGATGCAATGGTAGGGCTTGTTTACTATTAGGCTGCCTCCAGAGCACCACTGGAGACACCATAATGCCACTTTCGTACGTGTGAATCGTACGTTCCTACCGCTTTTCGCTAATTTAAACGAATTCTCGTGACTCGCGACAGCTACAAGTTGAAAGACAAAGAGTGTCTAGAGTAGTGCTTGAAAATTTATCGAAAAATTATTGTAAACGAATATGCTTTTGCGTTAGCATGTAATGGAAGTTTACTATTCCACGCGATTTAGCAGACAGTTTTCCTCCGGAAACCATCAACAGACGTGGCAAAATACCTTTTGTTATTAAAACCGAAACGATAGAGTTTGGCAAAACGTGCGGCGCCGACAGTGGTAGTCAATGGTGGGTGGGCTGCCGCTGAACGTCACAGAATCGCGTAACGCGAGTGACTCACTGTCGGCGCCACACGTTTTGCCAAATTCTTTTGTTTCTGTATTGAAAACAAAAAGTGTTTTACCACTTCTGTTGATGGTTTCCGTTATGGGACGGAAGAAAAATGTCTGTTGCATCGCGTGGAGTAGTCAAATTTTCTTCTACATTGCGTTCCATATAAGGGCGGACCAACCGCGATAAAGTGGAATTCAGTGTAAATTCTTAGTTTTTGAAGTATATAGAAAGATATCTGCAAAAATTGGTGCATTTCCGGTGTCCTTTTCCTTTTGACCGTTGTTCAAATATATTTCAATGTTTATAATTCAATAGTAACTTATAGCGTTGTGTTCGCGAGGGTGCATATATTAATTTGGCGGAACAAGTAATCGAATAACTATTACTGTTTGAATACAAAAGATGTTCAATGTTGAAAATTTGCATTTTTTTTTCAAAATCGAATTTCTCGAAAACTGAGAGTGATGGCGACTGAGGGCGACAAACAGTTTGCGGATTCGTATTTAGCGTACAAAACTCTATAAGAATGGCTATTGAATATTTCAGAACAGAAAAAAGTTAAATTTTGTTGAACAGTGTTTTCAGTCATTTTTCTGAAAAGTGGAAATTCATACAACAAACAGTTTTTCTATCATATCGACTTATTGTGTGTCACAGAATTACGCTCACGCCACTTATACCTAGAATTACGGCCCACGATGTATACAATTACAATATTATAGGGTACCTAGGATCACTAGAACATGTAACAATCTGACATAATAAAATCTAATGTTAAACAGATGATAGGGCTGGCTAGAATGAAATACAATTTTCAATGCACTTACAAGAAACATCACTCACTTCATACGCTCAGATTTTGGTCAAAGTCTACACACGTTTATCTGCCTAAATTCATGTTTACGGGTGGTAGGGCTGTTTGAAATCGGATTATAACAATCGATCTTTCTAACAAATCGAAACCAAATAATCGATTCTGGAAGAATCGTTATGCAAAGAGATTTGGAAGAATCGTCATAAAAAATCGGGTAAATGTTTACTTTGGAGGAGGCATCTCCGATTTCAATGACCTAGACATATGTTGTTAAGGACATTCTGAACGACATTTCCCTCTAAACTTTTCAGCGCTCGGCTTTGGTTTATGAGATATTCGCAAAAAACTTTAGTTAACACTAGAACTACCGATGGTCTCATAGTCGACGATAGAGTAAAGGACCCAATTACTGACCCTGATAACCATCTGCCGTCCGTCTGCAAGCAGATTGACGGCAGGGTCTGCCAGGAGAGCGCTGGATCTGCCGGCAGCTGCGGTGCAGTCTACGTCCGCATTCGACTACGGATCTGCCGGCAGATCCAACAGCGCCATCTGTAGGCCACAATAGCCAAACAATTCCCTCTTCGTGACGTCACATGGACATACGCACAACACATGTGTACGGTGATTGCTGTAAGTGTATCCCTACTCCCACACAACAAGCAAGCAGATTCTACAGTTTATTAAATAATTAATTCCACTTATTTCGAAAAGTATTTATTCATTGTTTAATAATACATGATTGGCGATTACAAATGTTACAAAATAATATAAATAGCGCATATAAATTCGAGGAAGAACATTCAATATTTACATATATAAATTCACATGCAATACGTCCCGTAACCAGTGGTACCTATTAAGTGCGATATCAGAAAATTTTCTATATTTTCGACTTCTTTTTTCCTGTAGAATCACCATATTCCGTATTGTGTTAGCGCTGAAAACAAATAGAACATTAATATAAAATTAAACGTACTGTGTCCCGATGGAAAGATGATAGGCCAGCGAAGATCAGGTGGGCGGTCCGAGGACGCTAGCATCCATAGCGTTTTGTACGTGCTGCATGGAAGAGGGTGCTCGAAGCCAATGAAGCGGTGGGCATGCCACGGATATGGAAACCTCTAGTAGTGTGCTCTTGGGCCCTAAAGGTGAAGTTCCACGGCTCGTGGCTCGGTTCCTGGCTTGGCTAGTTGCCTGGTTCGGCGAGTCGGCTTGGCGACCGTGAGTCGACGAGCCACGCGCCCTGGAACTTCACCTTAAGGGTACGAGCCTACACGTACACTACTAGAGGTTTCCATGTCCGTGGCATGCCCGCCGCTTCATTGGCTTCGAGCACCCTCTTCCACGCAGCCCGTAGAAGACGCATGGATGCTAGCGTCCTCGGACCGCCCACCTGATCTTCGCTGCCCTAGGCGATCATACATGCTCCTGCGAACATTAACATTTATAATAAAACATGTGTTAAATTATTATTTACGAAACAAAACGTTAAACATTTGCACTTCGCGCATAACCATATTTTTCTGACTTGCAGATAATGTGAATTTCGATTTTCGCGACGTAAATAATTGAAAATTATTCAATTCCATAATTACGTTTGCTTTCTGGATACTTCGAGATGATTCGACTGGATATTGATGCTTTAGGATCACATAGAATATTTTTCGAGCGTTCGTCTTCAAGCACGACGGATACCACTTTGAACAAACGGTATGTAGATGTACCACGTGTAACAATTTGGCGGTACAGTGGGTTACGCTCGGATTGGCTGCGCCATAGTACCGAAACTCGTGATTGGTCAAGAATCTACGTCCAGTTTGCGTTCGTTTTCGTGGTCCGGGGTGGCAGTCACTGGCAGTGGCAGTCAGTGCCGGCAAAATCGAAGAATATTCCAAGTCATTTCATCCATCAATATCCAGACAAATCATCCAGACGTATCCAGAAGGCAAACGTAATTATGGAATTAAATAATTTCCAATTATCTACGTCGCGGAAATCGAGAGTCACATTATCTGCAAGACAGAAAAATAGGGTTATGCGCGAAGTGCAAATATTTAACGTCTTGTTTCGTAAATAATAATTTGACACATGTTTTATTATAAATGTTAATGTGGGCAGGAGCATGGATGATCGCCTAGGGTGTGTGCTGTGCGGAGATGGAGCTGAAGTAAGTATCGCATGTATCCTGTTTATTCAACGTTACGTTTAATTTTATACTAATGTTCTATTTGTTTTCAGCGCTAACACAATACGGAATATGGTGATTCTACAGAAAAAAGAAGTCTAAAATACAGGAAATTTGTATTGTATATAGATTTATAAATGTAAATATTGAATGTTCTTCTTCAAATTTATATGCGCTCCCTATATTATTTTGTAACAATTGTAATCGCCAATCCTGTATTATTAAACAATGAATAAATACTTTTTGAAATAAGTAGAATTAATTATTTAATAAACTGTAGAATCTGCTTGCTTGTTGTGTGGGAGTAGGGATACACCTACAGCAATCACTGTACACATGTGTTGGTGCGCGTGTCCATGTGACGTCACGCAGAGGGAATTGTTTGGCTATTGTGGCCTACAGATGGCGCTGTTGTATGTGTCAGGCGGGCGGCAGGATCTGCCGCGGATCTGCCGGCAGACCCTGCCACGCAGACCCTGCCACGCAGACTCTGCCGGCAGATCCGTAGTCGAATGCGGACGTAGACTGCACCGCAGCTGCCTGCAGATCCTGCCGCCAGATCTGGTTATCAGGGGACACTTTAAACGTTGACGCTGACATTATCTTATAGTTTTGTACTTATAGACTAAAATTATATGCTATTCTTGTTATTTATTATTGTTTAATATGTTTACTTGATGAACCAAATTTGGTGGACCTTAAAATTTCAATTTTGATGTATAAATTCATCAATTTCAAAAATATATTTCGAGATCTAGTACTGACACCCTTCAAATGTATTTGACTGAATTTCTGACACCCCAATTATTGCCAGCTAACCTAATACTGTTTATCTCATTTTAAAGTTATGTTATCTCATGTAGAGTACGTGTCCCTATTACGGTGCTTTGACGCCGACTTGCTCACGAAGGAATTAATTACTGACTTCTTTTACTTTAATTTTGTTTGGTGAAAATTTATATTGGTTTTTTGAACCTATCTCTTTATTAAGGCAATTTTTTGGGGTTAAAAATGTTAATTTTTCATATTGTTTTAATTGAAATAAAAATACATGTTTTTGTCCCAATTATGGTGCCCTGAAAACTACGTTGTCCGTATTACGGTGCCCGTCTTTGAATAACGTTCTCGCGGTTAGGTTATGTCTTCGAACTTCGAACTGTTCAGAACATTTTTTTCTCTACGAGAGGTGTTTATATGTAATTTAATATGACCGTTTCATTATAAATCAAAATATGCAATTATAAAGCTTGTTCTTATAACTAAAGCCGGCATTTAATGTTTTAATTACAGTTATGAAACGTCATTAAAATATAATTGTATAATATTAAAGAACGTCATTGAAAATTGATAGGAAAGTAAATTACATCATTTTTATTAAATTTTTTATTTTATTTAACATGCATGAATTCGAAATGGATGGCATTTGTTGGACCTTGATCCCGAGTACAGGTGTCATTAAATAAAGACACTGAAAATTGATAGAATAGTAAATTACATAATTTTATTGCATTCTTTATTTTATTTAATATTTATCAAATAAAAAGGGAGGGTCTTTGATGGATGTTGGCTATTTGTTGTACGTCTCCTTTGTTTTGTCTTCTGAGATTCTTTCTTGACCACAGTCTTCGCAGCTCTTATTAACTTTTTCAGTTCCCTCTCCTTTTCTATCTCTTGCTTCTTCTCTTCTTTTTCTCTATACCATCTTACAAGGAGACCTCACAGTCCCGGGATTTTAATACAATTTTAAGGGATGAATTTGGTGGTCATGTTGATGACCTGTAAAATATTTTATGCCAATGGCCATTATTTGTAAACAATCGATATGTGCCATGTAAAAGCTGTTCACTTGAAACATATTTCAAGAACGTGAATTGGGCGAGTGCGTATAGCGCTTACTTCCCAACCCAAAACGGCACGGGTTCAAATCCTGTCATCCTAATTTATTTTTTCCTTTCTTTTAACTGTTATTTTGAATAATTAAATTTCATACTGCTTTGTTTCATAAATATTGTAATTTTTTAACATAAATTTTATATATAAACATGGTAAAAATACATAACTTTTCATACACATACAAACATAACTGGTACATACTTGTGCTATAAAGACACTGTAAATTATATATTTAATATGAAATTTTTCTTTATAATACATATACACACGTCTATGTGACTATACAAATATTTATCTACCTATCTATCCTATTATTATTATTATTATTATTATTAAATGCCTTTATTGCACCATTACAATAAAAATTACAATGGTGAGTAGGCGAGGTTCAGCATGACTGCTGCTCTACAACCTAACCTAAAAAGTCGTTGACAGATAACAGAAAAGAAAACAAATAACACTAAGTACAGCAAAAGAAAAAGTCATTCACATAGGGAACCGCAAGAGGATGAAAGAACGAGCACTCAGCTTAAATGCAGCAAACGATGACGAAGAACGTATATCAGACGGGATTTGGTTATAATAATAGGAAGACATATATGAGAAGGACGCAGTGAATTTACAGGAGCGATGGTGAGGCACAGACAAATCAAAACAGTGTCTCGTTGTCATAGAGTCCACACTAGAGCGCGTGGATAAATTGGAGCGCAGCAGATCATACAGATAACTCGGCGTACCTGTTGCAAGTATTTTATAGACAAGACAGCAGAGATGGAAAATCCATCTCTGCTTCATCTTTAGCCAGCCAGAACGTTGGAAAGAAGGTGTTATGTGATCATACTTACGAACATTATAAGAGAAACGGAGACATGAGTTCTGGACACGTTGGACAACAGACAAAAGTGAAGAGGAGAGACACGGACCATACACTACATCGGCATAATCAAAAATGGAAATAATTAAGGCTTGACATAACAAGAGCTTTGTGTCAGTAGACAATATACGACGTGAAGGGTAAAGGGAGCGCATGCGAGAGAAGGCAGATCGACATAACACAGCAACATGACGGTCAAAACACCAATGGGGATCAAAGGTCACACCTAAGTTTTTTAATACAGGTTGTACACCAAGGACAGAGGAGCCAAAGGAAATGTCAAAAGAGGACAGTTTACTGAGGAGGATAGGAGAACCAGCAAGAAGAACAGTAGTTTTGGTTGGGTTAAGCTGGAGGCCATGAGAGTCAGACCAGTGAATAAGGCGCCGTAGATCAGCTTCAATTTCTGCCTTAGCTAGATCAGCACAGCTAGGATCATAAACCTTAATGAGCTGGGTGTCATCCGCATACATATAAGTTTGACAATGTTTACATACTTCAGGCAGATCACTAACGTAGATACTGAACAGAAGTGGACCTAGCACAGAGCCTTGCGGAACTCCACGAGAAGTCTGTCTAATGGTCGAAAATAGAGGTAAAGATCGTTTGAGCACAACCTGCTGAGTGCGCGGTGAAAGATAAGATTTAAGGAATAACAAAGCACTAGGCGACAGTCCAAGATAACTTAGCTTGGCACCCAGCAAGTTGTGATCAATTGTATCAAACGCCTTTGAGAAATCCAGAGACGTGACACAAGTTAAGCGGCGCGAGTCAAATGCACGAAGAACAGTATCCGAGATGTGGAGCAAGGCAGTGCTCGTACTATAACCTCTACGAAAGCCAGACTGAAAAGGCGGAATAGCATTGCATGAGTCAAAGTGCCTCAGCAGTTGTGCAAAACAAAGCTTTTCAAGAATTTTAGAAAGGAAAGGTGTAAGAAAAATAGGACGAAGGGAATCAAGGGTGGAAGCATTAGCAGATTTGGGAATAGGATAGACAAAGGAATGCTTCCAAGTAGCAGGAAAGGACCCGGATAGCACAGCAGAGTTGAAAATATGTAGAAGAGAATCAAGACAGTAAGGAATACAATTAAATATCATCATGCCAGAAATATCATAGGGGTTGGAGGAGGTAAGTTTTATGCCTTTGAAAACAGAGTAAAGATCGCCTAATGAGAAAGGTGCAAAAGTAAAGCTAGAGGAAGCAGAGGACTCACGTGTTTGGGATAAATAATAGGAAATGAGCTCAGGAGACACAGAGGTAGAAGGTAGAGAATCGAGAAAGTGATTGTTAATAGCAGAGGGATCCGGAAAGGAGTCAGGAACAGAAGAGGAATGTGATGGCCTGTGAAACCCAGCAGTAGAGAGAAAGTGCCAGAAGCTCTTAGAGGAGACGGAACGGGAAAGATTCTTGAAATATAGTCGCTTTTCAGTACGAATAGAGGAATTGGCGAGGTTCCGAAGCAATTTATAGTAATCCCAAGCAGCTACCGTTCCAAATCTCCTATACTTGGTTAGCGCACGGTTACGAAGGTTCATAAGCTTTTTGACAGTAGGTGTGAGCCACGGTATGGGAGTCTTCGAGACCCGCTTCAGACGTACAGGCGCGAACTGCTCAAATAGATCAGTGATTAACGTAGCAAACGCTTCAGCTTTGGAGTCCGTAGTGTCCAAGTTATGTATGGACTCCCAATTGACCTGCTCAGCAGCGATACGGAAGCGCTCAGTAGGGATGCTATTTAGGTCTCGACTCAAAACATAACGCTGTCGCATACGAATCTTAGGAATATCAAAGAGGGCATATATTAAACAATGATCACTAATGTGACTTATATCATATACACCCGAGGAGACCACATCCATATCACTGCTGACCAAAATCAGATCAAGCAAGGTTGACGAAGTTTGCGTAATCCGCGTTGGGTCACTAATGATCTGTTTTAAGGATAGAATAGACATTATACTATGAATGTAATGTAGATCTGAATTGCTAGCGTTATTGAGATTGACATTAAAATCACCTAGGCATACTATGCGATCAACGTAGCAAGAAATATCCGTAAGAAAAAGTTCTAAATTCTTTAAAGACGTGATCGGACAACTAGGCGGACGATAAATAGAAAGTATTGCCAGACGACTATGATTAACACTTATAAGAACACCAGATACATCAAGTAAGCTGTTAGAAAAAAGGTTGTCGGGAAACGTATTAAAGATGCTAGAACAATTAAAGCTAGAATTAATATACAGAGCCGAACCACCTCCACGAGAGAGGGAGTCAGAACACCGGTCCGAACGAATAAGTACGTATCCAGGTATATTATACAGGGTATCTAAAAAATACTGCTGGTCCTTAAAGGTGTTACGTCCTGAAGGGACTATTCTATAAATCACCCCGAGCGGCTGGAATGATCTATCGGGTTCTTGCTCTATTTAAATGCTAAAGCACACCTTGATTATACTTACCAGGGAAGGATGGGGAGGAAAGGGTTGAATGAACTAATATACGAAATTAGAAGAGAAAACAATAGGATGAGATATATTCTGGGAGTAAATATAATTATTGTACTAAACCAAACATACCACAGAAACGGCGTTCACGTCTCCGCTATCGCTAGGCGCTCGCGTGTCGCTGGACCTTGAGTTGGTCACGGCCGTCCGGAGTTTTCCCTTAGATAACGTACAGCACGCTTGCCGTATGATGTTTCTCTCTCTCTCTCTCTCTCTCTCTCTCTCTCTCTCTCTCTCTCTCTCTCTCTCTCTCTCTCTCTCTCTCTCTCTCTCTCTCTCTCTCTCTCTCTCTCTCCCTCTCGAACACTCGATTACTCGCTTGCTGTACTTCACGTTTCGCGATCGCGGTAGCTCGGATCGGCGCGTATGTGCTCTCCCGGCTATGCCGTTCTCGGTGCGTCGGATAGAGATACACTTTTGGAATACCTGTTCGGCCGCTCGCGTTTACGCGGGTGAGTTTAAGCGCGGAAAAGAGGTCGTGATACTGAAAACGGTCCGCTGACTCGTCACAACTGTCTAACTCGCTGTCTCAAAAACGAATCCTCGCTAAAACTTCCGCTGTCCCTGTTCGTGCCTCGCGTTTCGACGTCGGTGGGGGAAAACTGCCCCGTCGGCACCTGTCGGTCGCTCCTTATTAGGAAATTCATGGCTCGGGCCGTCAACGGTCACGTTATGCTTACGACGATACGTCCTTGGTTCGGCAAGCGGACTCTCGTCCGCAGTATGATTCCGCTGAATCGCCGCTGTCGGAACGGAAGGCGGCGCGTGGACAACAAGCACGAAATGAAACGATAGGGGCATGTAACAAAGGGGGTGATTCGGGGGGTGATTGCAAACAACGTTTTCCTTTGCGAAAATGCTCTCCGAGGTTTCGTTAACGAGATATTAATAAAAAGCACCGACCAATCAGAGCGCAAGTCTGACGGCCGAGCTCTCGCACTACCGTGGCTACGAGCCGCGCTGCAACTGCGAACAAGCAACTCGGCATGCATCTAAGAAAATTGCGTAGAATGGCAAATGAAAAAGGCGTAACAAATAAAATCGAACATGTTGTCATGGTTTTTTCGTCATTTAAAATGAATAATGAATAAAGGATAAATGGATGAAAATCACGTGTAACGTAAAAATACGAATACGCAGGTTTTTTTTAGAAGATTCGATAATAATAATTATTTGAAGTGGGAGGATAAGGAATACGTAAATTTCCTTGTGTTAATAACGTAACCACGAAAAGGTAATGTAACAGGAAATTAACGAAAAGGGATAGTAGTTCGTTTTTGTGATAAAAATCCGTGTGATAAAACTCACCCTTGTTGGAAATTCACCTGCAGCTTGAAAACCTGTGTCACTGGGTCACTGAACCGATCCTGGTCATCGATGGACGAGCTCAGTGCACAGCTGGTCCCAGGTATACGACACTACCCAAAGTTAAGGGTCGCAATGTCGGATGCGTCCAGGTCAACGTACCGAATATTCACTCCACTGCACGGCTACGAACATTGATCACTTTATTTGCTTTTCAAGAGCGTGTTGTTCCTATGTTTTGGTGGCTCCGAAAGGGGCCGGTTGTTTTCAATTTAAAAAGTGCTCCACGTGGCCGCCGCCATTCTCGATGCATGTTTCAGCGCGGAGAATCAGCTGCCTTTGGACACCCTGTAAAGTTTGCGGCGTTATGTTGGCTACCGCTGAGTGAATAGGCGCGACGGCTTCTTCAGGGCTATCCACCGGCTGACGATACACTTCATTCTGAAATGATTGTTGTACAAGAAATACAATACGTAAGTAGAAAAAAGAATTCCTACAACAAGAATAAGTAAAGAGTAACAGCAATAATCAAATTACCTTCAGGTAGCCCCAGAAGAAAAAATCCAGCGGATTCATATCCGGTGACCGTGGGGACCACGCAACGTGGGCCTCACGCCCGCCGCGGCCGATCCACCTGTCCTGAAAGGTTTCACCTAAATAAGCGTAAACATTTGCGGCGTAATGTGGCCCAGCTCCGTCGTGTTGGTAGTACATGTTCTGTCGGATCTCATATGGAATATCGTCCATATGATCCGTCAGAACATGTTTAAAAACATTTATACGCTGGGCCGTCCAGCCTGTCTGGCAGAATGTACGGCCCAACGATAAATTCGCCACAAATGCCGGCCCATAGGTTGATCGACCAACGGACTTGTGCTGCACGTGGACGAAGCGCTAGAGGATTTTCGTCGCTCCACACATGCATATTGTGGGAATTGTAGCACCCTTCCCTGTCGAAAAGTGCTTCATCCGTCTACAATATGCATTTGGTGAACGACGGATTCCTTTGCAGCTGTCCCAACAGCCACCTGGAATATTCAATCCGTTGGATGTAATCTCCGGCGTGCAAATGTTGCACCCGTGCATATTAGCTAACACTAGAACAAAATGCAAAAACATCCATTATTAGATAACATTTTTTTCTTAATTAATAATTGGTGCAGTTATCTTGAACTGTGACTTACTTTAGGCGACGGCTCAAGATGTGCACACTGATCGTCGGGTCAGCTTCAACGGCGTCGAGGATTCTCTCGATGGTGCCCAGATTTCGCGCTGTTACGGGTCTGCCCACCTCGCTGCCTCGCGGCATCATGGACCCCGTCGAGAATAGCCTCGACGCTAACCGTCGAAATGTATCCTCGCTTGGAGTTTCGATGTTAGGATATTCTAGCGCAAATGTTCGCACAGCAGCACTTGCATCCCCGTTGTTCCGGGCGTACACCCAGAACATTCTGTAATACTCTTGGGCCGTGAACATTTCTGCAACGCGATTGCTAGCTGACTGGCAGGATTTTTTCCAAGCAATTTCCGCTACCCCCAAGTAGCTTCTCTGGTTCCATTATGAGTTAACTCCCACCAGGACAAGAGGCTTTAGGTAAAAAGAAGCCATCACATTTTCGACACACGTGTTTTGCAGAAGTGCAACGAACGAACCATCGTACACTTTCACAAAAGCCCGCGCTCCGTCCTTTTACTGCCAATGTACCCATTGCTTCGAGATAGAAAGCAGACACCACGTGTATCGCTCGAAAGGGTCCGAAGGGAAAAGAAACAGAAACTCTTCGAGTTGCTATAAAGAAGAAAATGCATGCCGTTCCCGTTTCCCACGTCTGCTACGAGGCGGAACCAGTTAAGTCATAAATTATCCAAAATTGTAGGAAACCGTTCTTTACCGCCGACCAGCGGGACAATGGGGACATAAACCTGGCGAAATGCTCGGGCCGATCAGCCTGATTAATTTTGGGGAACTAGAATTTATAAAGTATTATCCAACATTCGCTGATAGGCTATGTGCAAATTAAGCTTATTTCTAGTGTAATGCAGCTGATATTAACGTCGCAGTAAGTTGTTACAGACAATGGTGGAGGAGCGGCCCGTCCCAGGTAAAGAAACCGCGCGCGATTACAGTCAGCTGACCGTACCGCTACCACCCCATATTTCTTCAGTGAGGTTAAAAAGCAACCTCGCTCAACCTAGCTTATTTCTAGAACTTACAAATGTGATTATTATAAAAAAAGTGTCATTGGCAAAAAACAGACCGAAACAATTGCAGGAGAATTTTACTAACCACTCTTGGCCATTTTTTAACCACTCTTGAAATTTTAATAACCCATTCTCTTGCAATTGAATTTGAAGAACGGAGCGCGGGCTTTTGTGAAAGTGTTCGTTGCACTTCTGCAAAACACGTGTGTTCCGAAAATGTGCTGGCTTTTTTTTACCTAAAACCTCTTGTCCTGGTGGGAGTTAACCCATAATAGAATCAGAGAAGCTACTTGGGGGTAGCGGAAGTTGCTTGGAAAAAATCCTGTCAGTCAGCTAGCAATCGCGTTGCAGAAATGTTCACGGCCCAAGAATACTACGGGGACGCAAGTGCTGCTGCGCCAGCATTTGCGTTAGAATATCCTCACATCCAAACGCCAAACGAGGATACAGTTTGCGCTGAAGGATGCGTCGACAATGACGGTGGCCATGTGGAACAATTCCTTAATTGAAAACAATCGGCCCCTTTCGGGGCCACCAATTTTTAAAACGTAAGAACAACACGTTCCATGAAAAGTAAAGAAAGGGATCAGTGTTATTAGCCGTGCAGTGGAGTGAATATTCGGTACGTTGACCTGGACGCATCCGACATTGCGACCCTTAACTTTGGGTAGTGTCGTATACCTGGGACCAGCTGTGCACTGAGCTCGTCCATCGATGACCAGGATCGGTTCAGTGACCCAGTGACACAGGTTTTCAAGCTGCAGGTGAATTTCCAACAAGGGTGAGTTTTATCACACGGATTTTTATCACAATAACGAACTACTATCCCTTTTCGTTAATTTCCTGTTACATTACCTTTTCGTGGTTACGTTATTAACACAAGGAAATTTACGTATTCCTTATCCTCCCACTTCAAATAATTATTATTATCGAATCTTCTAAACAAAAACTGCGTATTCGTATTTTTACGTTACACGTGATTTTCATCCATTTATCCTTTATTCATTATTCATTTTAAATGACGAACAAACCATGACAACATGTTCGATTTTAAATGGTACGTCTTTTTCATTTGCCATTCTAAGCAAATTTTCTTCGATGCATGCAGAGTTGCTTGTTCGCGTTCGCAGTTGCAGCGCGGCTCGTAGCCACGCTAGCGCGGGAGCTCCGCGCCAGACTCGCGCTCTGATTGGTCGGTGCTTTTTATTAATATGTCGTTAACGAAACCTCGGAGAGCATTTTCGCAAAGGAAAAAGTTGTTTGCAATCACCCCCCGAATCACCCCCTTTAAGGACCCGCAGCATTTTTGGAACACCCTGTATATCATCTATAGTAACCTACGCTCGAGAGGGTTCCGTGGACACAATGGTAGCGCGTCAATTACTTTACAGGTTACGTACAGCTAGCCCTTACCTTCCGGAAGCTTAACAATAAAAAATCAGCGAGCTTTGACAATATTCCATACTATATCCTACTGTACACCATCCTCTTCAATAATTGTTTAAACCTAGCCTACTTCCCACAGCACTGGAAAACAGCGAAACTTATAACTATAAAAAAAAAGGGCAAAGAAGAGTAGCAATCCAGCCAGCTACCGTCCAATAAGTCTTCTGCTTAATATCAGTAAAGTCTTTGAGACTATCATAAACTCGGCGCTGCGTGATCACTGTACTGCAAATAACATAATCCCAGAGCACCAATTTGGTTTCAAACACAGACATTCCACTATACATGCGCTATCGAAGTTCACTGCGGATCTGTGCTGGTACAGAAACGCAGGGAAAAGGCCTTTGACACGGTCTGGCTTGACGGCCTCTGTTTTAAACTTTTGGAAAAGAAATTCCCCTCACATCTAGTGAAAATGCTATGGAGCTCCCTCCAAGATAAGAAGTTTTTCGTCGCAGATGGAGAATTAGTCTCCTCCAGGCACTTCTCAATTGCAAATGGGCTCCAACAGGGTACGGTAAACTCCCCCATCCTGTTTAACATCTTTATGGCTGACCTACTTCATCTTTTTGACCTAAACAATAATAAAAAAAAATCACGCCCTGGCTTTCGCTGATGATCTTATTATCTACATCAACGGAAAATTTGCGTCAATTATTCAGAAGCAACTCCAAACACTTTTTAACAAGATAGCTGATTATTTTCACACCTGGAAACTCAAAATTAATGAAAGCAAATGCGAGACAATGCTATTCAGACCCTACATCTCCAAAACTTCGGACGCAAATACTCATGTCAGAACCTTTTCAAAGAAGTTTGCTCTGAAATCTACCTCCGACCCTAACATAAACATACCCCACAATAGCATAGTTCGCTACCTAGGTGTTCACATTGACTTCAAACTCAACTATAACGATCACGTATATACACAGCTCCAAAAAGCACAAAAAGCATTCTATGCTAATAAAAGTCTTTTTTATGCGAGAGACCTTAATAAAACAGTGAAAATCCTCTGTTACAAATTACTGATAAGACTCATACTTACATATGGTTGTCAGATATGGTTCAATGTAAGCGCGGGGGTTATGGAGAAGTTAAGATTATTTGAGCGGAAATGTATACGCGCCTGCCTGGGTAGATACAGATCACTTGAATCTGATTTCACTAAATACGTAAGCAATTACAATTTATACGTCAAAGCCAAACTAATCAGGATTGATTTATTCATATTTAAATTAATTAGAGATCATTGCGCCAGTATCATATCAGTCGACTCGAACTCCCTTATTTCAAATTCAGTCTACCCAAACCCTCTATTCTTCGATAACGCAAGGCTCTCGGGTTACGTTCCCCCTCAGGCCTTTCCCTACCTGGACTCTCTAGGCTTTATACAAAATAGCAAAATGCTCCCTATAATTTCCCATGTAAATAGGAAAGCCGCCAACAAAAAACTAACTTATAGGCGGAATATGAACTCTAAGGACACTGATTTGAGATTTGTGCATAGACTGACAAAATGGGTCAAGGAGGTTTATCACAAAAAAATCGTAACAAAATACTGGTGGCTTTATTAAATACCAGTCGTGATCAATAAACCATTCATTATAACCCACTTAAAATAATAATCACATAAGGTTGTGTATAGCCAAAACCTTCTGGTACAATTTTAAACATAAGTTCCTACTTAAATACATTATAGCAATATAGAGCGTGTTACTCTACGTCAGGCCTGGGATTTAAGTGAACGCAGCGGCTGATTTTCAGAGGCAACGCCTCCTTTCTCCCGCCGCACATCTTGGCCCCCGCGGCGGCCCAGTAGCTAAGAGCGTCTCAGGCCCGTACCACGTGAACCGTGCGTGGCGTATTAGGGTGACATTGTATCAATAGGTTTCCACGTCGTCCCAGAGAGCACGATTGTCGATGCGTTTTTGTTTTGTCAACGCGCCACGCGCGGTTCATATGGTACGGGTCTGAGGCGTTCCGAGCTTCTAGGCCGCCGCGGGGGTCAAGATGTGCGGCGGGAGAAAGGAGGCGTTGTTTTTGAAAATCGGCCGTTGCGTCCACTTAAATCCCAGGCCTGCTCTACCTATAGTCAATATTTTGGGGCGAGGGGGGGGGGGGGGGGGATTCTACAGGCATATATAAGTCGAAAATCAAGAGTGACGAAATTGCGGTAAATGCTTCGTTTATTAATTATCGATGGTTAAAGATTGACGTCTGGATCGCCTGAATCAGCCTGAATGACGGCAACTCGACGGACAGCGGGCCGCGCGAGGCAGGCCAGCCAAGGGGCGTGCAGTGGCGGCGGATGCATGACGGATTTGCCATGTAGAGCGCATACTTACTTACCTACTTCGCCGAAACTGTGACATACGATACTTGCGATAATTTATGAAAAGGCGCAAACGTTGTTCGGCATTAAACCTGCCTACTCGTAAAAATCCACAAGGGCATATCAAAACCCGCCCAACGGGATTCTCAAGTACAGAGGGTGAATGCCATTGCCTTTGAAAATATTGCCCTCAAAAATCACTCACACGGCCATCCAAAGCACCGCAATTGTCCCGACCGCGATTGTTCACTTAATTACACACACGCACCACGATTAGTTTTCTCGCGAATGTCTATGTCTTCACGCACCGCGACTGTCCCGTCCGCGAGTGTTCACTTAATTACACACACGCACCACGATTAATTTTCTCGCGAGTGTACCTACATGTCTTCACGCATCGCGATTGTTCACTTAATTACACACACGCACCACGATTAATTTTCTCGCGAGTGTACATGTCTTCACGCACCGCGATTGTTCACTTAATTACACACACGCACCACGATTAATTTTCTCGCCAGTGTACATGTCTTCACGCACCGCGATTGTTCACTTAATTACACACACGCACCACGATTGCAGTCTGTGCTCGCGTTGACGACAGTCGTCAAACTGAGGAGACCTTGGCCAAATCCCTGCGCGAAGGACACGAACAACGTTACGAATAAACAACCTACATACAATGTATCGCTACACCTTCGCCGAGTGGCTCAAGCGATGATACACAGCTTATGCAATAAATTAAATTCTTTATTCTTCATGGAATCGATAGGTATGGCAGTGACACCAATGGATTCTCTATATTTTTCCATAAGGAATCGATCGACGCCAATTTCGCAAAGTTCTGATGAGAAATGCAGAATAATTTCAGATTCGTCGCTTTCTAGTGCGCAATATTGTATGGCCCCCTGATCTCGAGCGTCGCGGTCGGAGGCCACGAAACTCAGCGCGGAACGGTCTCGTCGGGGGCATTGACTGGCCGTGCGAAACAGCTGTGATTCTTTAGCACAGGCACACGCGGGCCTCATGTAAAAGTAGCTTCGTTAAAAGTAATCCGATTTACATTACATTTGGTATGATTTTCATCGGAAAAACATAGGGAATCCATTGGTGTCACTGCCATACCTATTGATTCCATGAAGAATAAAAAATTTAATTTATCGCATAAGTTGTCTATCATCGCCCGAGCGACTTGGAGAAAGTGTAGCGATACATTGTATGTAGGTTGTTTATTCGTAACGTTGTTCGTGTCCTTCGCGCAGGGATTTGGCCAAGGTCTCCTCAGTTTGACGACTGTCGTCAACGCGAGCACAGACTGCAATCGTGGTGCGTGTGTGTAATTAAGTGAACAATCGCGGTGCGTGAAGACATGTACACTGGCGAGAAAATTAATCGTGGTGCGTGTGTGTAATTAAGTGAACAATCGCGGTGCGTGAAGACATGTACACTCGCGAGAAAATTAATCGTGGTGCGTGTGTGTAATTAAGTGAACAATCGCGGTGCGTAAAGACATGTAGGTACACTCGCGAGAAAATTAATCGTGGTGCGTGTGTGTAATTAAGTGAACAATCGCGGACGGGACAATCGCGGTGCGTGAAGACATGGACATTCGCGAGAAAACTAATCGTGGTGCGTGTGTGTAATTAAGTGAACAATCGCGGACGGGTCAATCGCGGTGCTTTGGATGGCCGTGTGGGTGATTTTTGAGGGCAATATTTTCAAAGGCAATGACATTCACCCTCTCTACTTGAGAATCCCGTTGGGCGGGTTTTGATATCCCCTTGTGGATTTTTACGAGTAGGCAGGTTTAATGCCGAACAACGTTTGCGCCTTTTCATAAATTATCGCAAGTATCGTATGTCACAGTTTCGGCGAGGTAGGTAAGTAAGTATGCGCTCTACATGGCAAATCCGTCACGCATCCGCCGCCACTGCACGCCCCTTGGCTGGCCTGCCTCGCGCGGCCCGCTGTCCGTCGAGTTGCCGTCATTCAGGCTGATTCAGGCGATCCAGACCTCAATCTTTAACCATAGATAATTAATAAACGAAGCATTTACCGCAATTTCGTCACTCTTGATTTTCGACTTATATATGCCTGTAGAATCACCCCCCCCAAAGTATTGACTATAGGTAGAGTAACACCCTGTATATTTAAGAAACGTAATACAATCCTCTACGTTAAGCTAGGCATCTAAATTTATATTTAATTACACATAGATATTACACTTTATCACTCGTCTCAATTCCAATGCAATATTATTTCTAACTGTATAATTATAGCGTATAGGTATGAATGTTGTGTACATAGGTTTGCATGCTGGTATGAATGGCACTTGTACATATAGTATGGTTGTTGTATGTTAGTATGAATGTGTTTAAGAAAACATGAAAGAGTTTGCCTATCTCGTTGCAGAACTTGTTAGCTGCTGTCCAGCTGTGAGCGATATTAATGTACCTGGTATTTTTAAGCACCGTCCAATGTCCGGCTGTGACCGTCCACCCCCTGTATATACAAACCCCAAAATTTGTACAAATTTATCATACCAGTATAGTTTTTATACCTTTTCTATACTCTCAAAACCATGTAGTTTACCGATAAGTTCACAATGTTAAAAGTTTCTATATTACATATCATAGCCATTATAGCACATATGTAAAAGTGCTCTCGTTACTTGTCTAAAATGTGTCTACGCGTACCTAGAAATAGGTCTATAGTCCTTAAGTTTATAAAACCTTAAAAAATGTTCCTTTATGCGTTAAGGAAAAGGTTATGTCTCATTGTTAACAAACCATCGATATAATAAACGCATACTTTAAAAAAAAAATGGTAGCGCGTCAGATTGTCACGAGGGCGGCCGGGGTTCGAGTCCCCTCGCTCGCAACTTCTTCTCATACTCCTTTTTTTTTAAAAACAATTTTTCCCATGAAAATATATTTTGTGGATATTACGTATCATATACGTTACATATTACTCTACGCAAATTTTAAGGTTAATTAAAATTGCGTTTATAACATAACATATTATTCTAATCATCTCTTTCACCGGTGTTTTCATATCATATTCTTGTACTGCGAAAATATATTTAATTCCGAAACTTTCGACGCCTGCGATTGTCGGGCACGTGAAGTGGGACAGCCGTTAAAAAAGCCGTATTTGCACCATATAATACGTAATATCCACAAAATATATTTCCACGGAAAAAATTGTTAAAAAAAAAGAAAAATAGAGTGGTACAGAGTCGCGGGAGAACTTGAACCCCAATAGCTGCTCTGGTCACAATCTGACGCGCTACCGTTGTGTCCACGGAACTTTCTTAGGTGTAGGTTATTATACATGAAAAATCAAATAAATCACAAAAAAATAGAAGACAATAATAATCATAAAAAATTAAATCTAGAATTTATCCTTAATTCTGTCGCGTGATAATTTGTAATTTATAATATTTAAAATTATCTAAAGTCAGTCCCTATGCAAATTATCTTTGTAAAGGTAGGATTTCCTAGCCACGATTTCGCCGCGGCGGCGGATCGCGGCGGTGAATCGCGGCCCGTCTCCGCGGCGAGCAGACCTCCGGTACCTTGTTAAGGGACCCCGTTGGGTTCGAGCACTTGCAAGGGTCTATTCTAACGGTCGGTATACCTGTTTCAGAAAAACCAGATTGTTTATTTTTTATCTTATCTTTATTTAAGTGACACCGATGGCTTCCTTACGTTTTTCCGATGAAAATCATACCAAATGTCATGTAAATCGGGCTATTTTTAACGAAGATAGCTTGAAATTATGCAAACGAATTTTTAATTTATTTTCCTTCATTATGCCCCGAATTATGTCGTTCTTGGTGTTAGTTTCATCGGCGAAACATAGCGAATCGATTGGCACCGTTTTCGCAGAGATCTGATGAGATATATGGAACTTGGATTTTTCCACTTTTAATGGTATTCCAAATCCTCTGTGGGTCGAAAGCCATAAAATTCGACGCGGCATCACGAGAGGTTGACCTGGCCACGTGGTGCCAGCTGGTATCTCTTTGACAGGCGTCGCTCCAGTAGCACCCTGTACAATACAGTATGTATATGTACATATAGGCTCGAGGACGAAATGAGACGGCGATTCGAGGTCTGTGAAGTTGGCACCACCCAATTGCGAATTTTTATAAAATAATGATGGCATTCGTTTGTCGTCATTTGTCCAACAAAAGTTTGGTTTGTCCACCCGTAAAAAAAGATATACCTAAAGAATACAACTGTAAACAGTAAAAATATAAATAATATCGTAATATGAATATAAATGTATGCATGATTACCCCTCAAGTCAAGTATGTACATTGAACATACATATACCGATACCAGGAGTTCATATAGTACAATGTTTCAGCTTTCAACTAATTTACATTTTTCATTTTAACGTATAAAGAAGAGAAAGTAAGATGAAGGTAATTGTTGTTGAAATTTAATTATAAAACACACATTGGAAACACCGTTCCTTAAAGAGGGGGGAATTATACCTGTGAATTCGGCGGCGGAGGACGAGGAATCTTCTCCCTCTTGACGACATTGAGGGGGAAAACCCCCCACAACTGGTGGCAAAAATATATTCTGGCTGATCGGTCAGAGATCCTCGAGAGGGTCGACGTTTATAACCTCACTGTCCATCGCGTTGGCGGTTAACAACGGATTAACTCAGATTGAAGAATGCCTCAATTTCTTAAAGACGGCACGACGCACGGTGGTGCAAAATCCCCAAAACGTGGCAAAAACTCGATGTTCGTGGAAACGGTATTTTAGAAAATTGACGTAGCAATATTAAAATACACCGTAGATTATAATATAAGTTATAAAAAGAAAAATGGCATTAAAAACAACTGCGTTATCTATATGATTTTTTAAAAAAATGTTTCTTTCCAATTTCTGTTGATTTTGTTTTTAATTCTTGAAGTATTTAAGTATTATCGTATGGATACTATTTAATGCGATAAATACTTTACTCTAAACGAGTAAAATATAGAAAAAGTTGCCAATTTGGACATTAATTATAATTATTTTGTTTATAATTAAGGTCCTTCAAGTCCCACCTAAATTTTTTTTTTTCAGTTAAAAGTAGACATAAATATGAACATTATAATCCGAAAAAAGTCTGCGACTTTTTCGACCTTGGTCACAGTGGTGCAAAATAATACTCCAAAACGTGGCAAAAATTCCAAATATATTTATTAATCGGATATTATGACATTTTATGCCTTGTTACGCAAAATGAAATATATGCATGGAAAAAATTAATTAATGGGGAAGGGATAAATATATATTTCATTTTGCGTAACAAGTCATAAAATGTCATAATATCTGATTTCGAAATATATTTGGAATTTTTGCCACGTTTTGGAGTTTTATTTTGCACCACTGTGACCAAGGTCGCAAAAAGTCGCAAACTTTTTTTGGATTATAATGTTCATATTTGTGTATATTTTTAACTGAAAAAAGAAATTTAGGTGGGACTTGAAGGACCTTATTTATAAACAAAAAAATTATAATTAATGTCCAA
The DNA here is from genome assembly GCA_929113495.1 of Andrena minutula. Taxonomy (NCBI): domain Eukaryota; kingdom Metazoa; phylum Arthropoda; class Insecta; order Hymenoptera; family Andrenidae; genus Andrena; species Andrena minutula. The sequence goes on along the minus strand of OV815993.1, from coordinate 43,588,971 downwards.
ATATGCAACTTTTTTCTGTATTTTACTCGATTAGAGTAAAGTATTTATCGCATTAAATAGTATCCATACGATAATACTTAAATACTTCAAGAATTAAAAACAGAATCAACAGAAACTGGAGAGAAACATTTTTTTAAAATATCATATAACGCAGTTGTTTTTAATGTCATTTTTCTTTTTATAACTTATATTATAATCTACGATCGATGTATTTTAATATTGCTACGTCAATATTTTAAAATACCGTTTCCACGAACATCGAGTTTTTGCCACGTTTTGGGGATTTTGCACCACCGTGCGACGGTCATGATTGCTCTTTTGACATAATGGCAAACAGATGTTATTGAACCATCCTTTGGGAAATATAAAATTACGGGTCCAATACAACGAATGAATCCTCGCTGAGCTCTGAGCCCCCTATGTTCCAACGCACAATGGGCGTCAATCTCAAGAGTATAGAAAAAATTCAACATGCCATTTTTTCCAATTAAAATGCCCAATTATATCAAGCTACTTTATAAAAAAAAGTTCTTTGTCTTTTTTTTGGCGAAGATACCTTGAAAACTATCTACTACTGGATATCAAGAAGTCGATAAAAGGTTTGATACTTCTTCGTTTGTATTGCAATGTGACTATTTTGTGCGTACATACAATCTTTTCTATACTTTTTAAAATCTTTATATCTGGTGTGTTGGGTCCCTTCCCCCAATTAGCCGAGTGGCAGGTTGCCCAAATATTGAATAATTTCGTATGAATGTATTAACATTTTTTGAATAGTGCCTATTTATTTAGTATATTGGTACCGGGATAACATGGATACAGGTTTACAATTTTTTCTCCACATTCCATAGTATGTATATTTATCAAATTCTTTTAGATTTATTGGAATTATTGACGTTGTTTTTGTAGGTAACGTCGAACCTTCCTATGAGTTTTATGTTAAATCTTCCTTTATGAACTTCCTTCATAATGTTTGCCATTTTTAGAGCTAAAATTGGGATCTTGCATTTTTCCCCTGTGTATTTGGATTCTGCCCCGCCGTGCGACATGGAATACAAGTAATTACTCCATGATTGACAAATATTGCCAAATCTTGTGTTTGCAGTTGCAAGGACAAATATATGTTGATTATAAAACAAAAAAGAAATTTGCTTGGAAGTTCCCGAAAGGCAACTAAAAGGCTGACAATTGCTGATATTTTTTCTATGGGTTTCTTCTGGAAAAACTATATGTAACTAATTATTTGCTACTGCTTATTGGAAACGATATTACTCATTTTGGTTCCCAAAATATTTTTCTTTTATATCACCAAAATTCAAAAGCTTCGATTTAAAATTTTGCACAAAATAAAACGTACAAACTTTGAAACGTGTTTACACACAGATCAGAAGTAGCCACCATGATATTTTCCCCTTTTTTAGGTGCTCATATTATTATTTTACAAGAAATATATATAGAAAACATAATCACATAATTTTCGGATTTCAACTAGTTTTCTTATTTCTTGGGATTCTGTCCCACTGTTGAGATGGATCGCGCGGCGGTCTCCGCTAGACTCAGTTTGGAGCAGTCAAGGTTTTGACCGCCGCGATTCGCCGCCCGCCAGGAGATTCCGCCATAAATGGTGGAAAACAGACACTCATCCCATTGTGTTGCGTCTCGAGTAACCTAGGTAGCTGCCGAGACAGACGCACTGACAGAGCGGTTGGAAAACGCGGCTAGGAAAACGGATACACGCTTCTCCATAAGAGCGGTGCTTAGGATTCGCCGCCGCGATCCGCCGCCGCGGCGAATCGTGGCTAGGAAATCCTACCTTAAAAAGAAGTGAGATGCCCATAAAAAAACTTAAAGTAAAAAAATACGCTAAGTATATGAAAAATCATATAAATCACAGAAAATAGAAGACAATAATAATCACAAAAAATTGAAGATAGTAATAATACATGAAAAATAAAAAATCACAAAAAAATTAGGATAATAATAACAAAATAAAAAACAAAGTGAAATCGAAATAAGCTGCAAGTACATAAAGGTGCTTTCCAACTGCGTCTAAGATGATACAACTATATATAATAACATATACACAGCTAAAATGCTGTGTTCATACATTCCATTACTCATATTGCGGACTTTTTAATTAATCCATAAAAAAGAATCCCACTTAAAAACATTGTCTTAAATTAATAGATTTATTACAAAATTAATGATATACAGCAATTGCGCCAATTATAACAATGGCTATTTATACAAAGAAAAAATATATTAAACAATATTAAACAGATAGGGGAAGGTGGGGTATAACGGAACGCTTAACTTTGGAGGGTGATAACTTAAAATCGGGAGGAGAAAAAGACACGAGACTTCAACAGGAGTCTTCAGTGGACCTTAGACTATAAGAAAATCATGGTCATTGTTAAGAAAAATCTTTGGGAACGACGAAAAATGAAATTTACCAGGAGTATTGAAATCTTCGCCTCGCTCAAATGGTGGGGTATAACGGAACACTCCCTCGAAGACCGTGTAAACGTACAAAATCTTTACATTTATGATTTAAAATGTATTACTTTATGTTAAAATCTATAAATATATGTTTTAGGTTTAACTATTGCAAATAAAATATAACAAAAATATATATTTTACATATAAGAGAAAATATTATAGTAGATAACATGAAAATTAACGGAAAATAATCAAATATAAATATAATATCGTAAAAGAAGGATAGATTAATATAGATTATTTATTAGTTTATGAACAATAATCGCATACAAATGCATCATCTTCCTTTTCAGCACTGGTGCAGTCCTCATGGGGCCACCCTTTACATGTGATGAATTGTATCCAACTTTCTTCCTGTGTGGAATGAACAAAGAGTTCATTACAAAATATGCATCGGTCCGTAAGAGATTTCTCTGAGGCTACATTCGTTTCAGGGTTCTTTTTTAAATTTGGTTTCCCTTTTTTCTGGTAACGGCTGTCTTTTTTTACTATTTTCGGCTTTATAATTTTCTTCTTTTTATTTAAGTTGCTTTCGAGTTCCAGTTCTTGCATATAGGTAGATGAAGTTAATATGACAGTTTTGCCCCTTCTTCTGCTCATTTTTTTCTCTTTCCTATTTTCTTCCTGAGGAATAGGCATTAGTATTGTAGGTGTGCATGAAAATGATGAAGTCTGGGCACTATAGTCTCTGGAGGTTGAAGGTTCACCTTCCCCAGACGTGAACGGGACATTATAGTCTCTGGAGGTTCAAGGTTCCCCTTCCTCACACGTGAACGGGGCAGTATAGTCTCTGGAGGTTGAAGGTTCACCTTCCTCATACGTGAACGGGGCACTATGGTCTCTGGAGGTTGAAGGTTCACCTTCCTCACACGTGAACGGGGCACTATAGTCTCTGGAGGTTGAAGGTTCCCCTTCCTCACACGTGAACGGGGCACTATAGTCTCTGGAGGTTGAAGGTAGACTGTGGTCAACAGGCCTATCAGTAGTCTGTGATGGAGCAAACATATAATCGGGGAAGATTTCTCTATTAAAAGGAAATATTCCAGTTTTCTTAAATCCTTCAATAGCTGTCTGCATTAGGGCGGCTCTTGAAAATGCTGCCCCGAATAATTTCCCTACCTCGTAAATTGTTACGCATCTTCCAGGATGATGAATTAGCCATTTCCGCACCTCTTGTTCATAATAAACATTTATTGGCGCCATAAGTGACACATCCAGTGGCTGCAACCGATGAGTGCAGTGGGGAGGGAAACATAACAGAATAACATTATTTTGTTGTGCAAGACGAAGTAGTTCTATGCTTTTGGTATGAGACGCATGTCCATCCAGCAGTAAAAGCACGGGCTTCTGAGGTGACGGATTGGAGAATTCAATAAATTTTTTAAACCAAATAATGAAGCTCTCTTTTTGAATCCATCCACTTTCATGATATACAGCAAATGAACCGGGCGGGGCGTCATCTATCAATCTGGGGTTTTGCTTCTTTCGTGGGAACACAAACATACAAGGCAGGAACCTTCCAGCAGCATTCATACATATTTCTACTGTAACCAGAACACCTCTTTCCGATGACGATAAAGAGCCCACTTGGTTTTTTCCCACGAAGGGCTAACACTTTGGATGGTTTATTAGGTACTGTTGTTATGCCAGTTTCGTCCACGTTATAAATGTCATTAGGTGACAATTTGTGCTTCTCATATATTGACCCTAACAGATTAAAGAAATTATTAACAGCTACTTGGTTGAAACCCTTTGCACGTGCAAGAGATGTCTTCTCAGGCTGTCTTAATGAAAGTTCCTTATTCCTACGAAGAAACCCATACAGCCAGTCCTTTCCAGCAATATTGTACTTTACATTATACCGATGAGGAATGTTATTTTTCTGTGCTAACTCAAATGCTAGTTTACGTAAGTCTATCAAAGTGACACCAAACATTCTCTGCTCTAAAAGTAATAGGTGCTTAACTAATTCTTGTTCTTGAGCATGTGTAAAAGTAGTTCTGTAGCCGCCAAAGGTTTTCTTTGCAGCTTGTACAGGTTGCAATTTTTTCTGTTGAGATTTCTCTATTTTTCTGTGCAGCGTAGTTAAAGGAATACTAAATGCTTGACTTGCTTTTCGGAGAGACATTTTCTTCTCTAGCCATGCTTTCTTCAGACCAATTCTGCCGTTCGTTTTTTTTTGATACTTCCGTGGCATTTTGGAATTAATTGCCTGAGTAATTTCGAAGAAAAATGATACGTTAATATTAATAATTTACATCTATTTCATGTACTAACTTACCTTGCTTAATAATCGACCACTGCTATAAGATTACGAAGTACGTACGAAATAAACACTCCCAGATTTATTTGAAACAAAAGACTGGTATCGTCATGGAAACCATGAATATTAGCTCGCCGCATCATTAACAGGTGGTAGTACCACACAGCGTCAAGTTACGCGGTTTTTTTAAAAACATAAAATTGCACTAAAAAGTAAAAAATAATTGTTTTCCTTATTTAGTCTACGACTCTCATATTTTTTAAATCGATGCCTCAGCATTTGTACTGTGTAAATCTGACGTCGACTTAAAAATATGAGAGTCATAGATTAAATAAGGAAAAAAATTATTTTTTACTTTTTAGTACAATTTCATTCTTTTGGAGTCGGTTTCAATTTTTTCTTAAATTTTTTTATATTTTAAGAAATAGAAGGGGCCGGAATCACCCGCTGGCTGGAATTACCCCGCTTTCCCCTACACGTGGATTTTTACATGAATATCAATACTTGCATGGAGAACACATCTGCATTAAATGATTATGTTATTTATTACAATTTAAACTAACAGTTTGATCGAATAAAAGATGTACCTCATACATCATAATTTTCTATACAAAATCAATTTTCTTGGAAACAAGGATAGTAATTAAAAGTTTAATCTACAATCTAATAATTAAAAGAGATAATAAACACGTACTAAGAGACGTTTCCATTCTTCCCCATGTATAACAGGCGTTCCGTTCTACCCTGCGAAAAGTGTTCCGTTTTGCCCCACGTGCAGACATTTAGTAAACATTTAATATTTACACTTCAGCGTGAGGTAATGAACTTTTTATATACGTCAAAATGTAGCGTAAGGAATATAGAATCCAACAACATATTTGCCGTTATTAATTTTCAAAGCCCAAGTACCGAAAAGTGGTCGAAAGTCCAACGCAATATTGAAACGTCGATACCAGAAATTTTTCCAACTCTCTTAATGGAAAAATAACTTGTGCAGGGGTCTATGGTCTATCATAAAATGCTATGAGGACCCTTTGGTTCCATGTCACGCGATACCAACTCATTCGCAGCTCTTATCTAACAGAAACATTGGTGTTCCGTTATACCCACCCGTTCCGTCATACCTTACCTTCCCCTATATTTTTATACAAATCAATATTTTAATACGAATAAATATTTTATTCAAAATATGTTTAATCGAAGGCCTTAGGAAGGTGGCCACTGGTATGGCCAGAGAAGGTATGCGCTCCACGCGAGATTATTGAGTCCACCAATTGTTGGGACGGCACGTTTATTTAGCGGTATGTGGGCGTCGTTACAAAGATTACGGACGAGCACTCCACAGAACCACAGAACGGACACACACGACTTACAACACACGCAGTTACACTGAACACGAATATGTACAAATTATGTACACGAGCGCTGGGCGCGAGGGCTCGAAGGGCCGTCTTGAGATGTGCAAAACTCAACTCGTGGGTCGCAGGGCGACAAAGCGTTTTCAGTCAGTGCGTGCGGGAGCGTGTTGTTGTCATTCGAGGAATTCGTGGAACCGACTAACGGATTCTTCGAAGCGCGCAACGCTCGAATCCACGCAAAAACTCGGTGACGTAGGTAACCGTCCTACCGGACGGTGTGTCACCGTGTTGACACGCTCTCGCACGCACATTTAAATCCGCGCGACAGCTGATCGTTGGATTTCGGCTGCAACAAAATACCTGGCGCAGCGCAACCGAAAAAATGTTAATTGTCTTAGTATTAATAATTTACAATAACTCCCTTACAATCTAAAATACATAAACAAATACATACACATATTAGAAACGCAGTCAGATTTATTCTACATATATTCTAATATCATACGTAGCATATGCACATTAGGGTGGTCCTTAGCTATGGGGGTCAAAATTTTTTTTTAGTTTTTTTTTTGTCTTACCGTCCTAAAATATGAGGTTTGGTGAGAAAATAATATGTGTAAAGTTTGGAAGTGATTGGACAACGGGAACCCGTGCCGCATTTGAGTTGAAGTTTTGAAAAATAGTGATTTCTCAATATTTTTGCATTTTTACGAAAAGTTGTTTACCCAGCACGAATTTGCTCCACACTATCGGATTCTGTAGACATTTCTGAAGAAGAAACCATACATTAAAAATGTCAGAACGGTTTATAACTTGGACTGTTCGAGAAAATATCCGTCGGGAACGCGTGCACAGCGTTTTGCCGCCTGGCGGCCATGGCTCGTCTTCCACGACTCGTCAGGGCCGTCGCTACGCGCAATTGACACGGTGCCCCGTGGAGTGGTCCTTAGTCATAGAAGTTAAAATTTGTTTAGTTTTATTTTAGTCTTCGGCTACTTTCGAAGTATTAGTGAATATTTTTTAATAAAAGTACAATTTCTTACATGTATAATAGTAATATTTGTATATTACTTCCAACAATAAATTCAAAATCTTTGAATTAAGCATAGCATATAAGGCAGCGGCTGAGTCATGGCAGTGCATAAGCCAGCTACCTGACGGGGAAAATTCAGTCATCCATTTAGCGACCCTCACTGTTTTTTCCCTGCGTAGGACCTTTTATAAAAAATTATGTTAATGCCAGTGTGGAAAAATTTATTACAGGAGAAAGCAAAATTTTTTACCAGATTTAATATATCGATAAATTTTTTGCAAATAGATCCGGCGGCTTGGGAAAACGACGAAGAATATAAAGCGGGTTTAGAAGTTGTACACGATTTGAAAATTGTGAATGACACTGCGGGGCGAGGCGTAAAATTGATGTGCGACTATGAAATATTAACTATAAATGAAGACAACAAACAATACATTTTACAAGTTTTAGAAGAATATCGACAACTGTACCCCGATACAAAGAAATCTAGCTTGATAAAAGACAACTACTAACACATATGCAGTATTTTAATTTTATTTATACCCATAAGTTAAATTGTAATAATATTTTGTTGTAGGGTAAAGGCAGGTAATATGGAACATCTGATTTCAAAAGCTTGTCAAAAGCAGGGGAATTTGTGTTTTTTAATAAAACGGACATGAGGGGACGAAGGAACTAATGCATAATGATACTTACCTAGTCAAATGTAAAAAAATCCAATGCTTTTGCAGTTATAATAAAAAAACTGAAAAGACTGAAAATCGTCCGTTCGAAAAAATGGGTCCTAACATGGAACACCTAGGAAATTTGTAAAGAAAACTTAAAAATCTTTACCTTTTTTTACTAAAACTAAAGATTTATTAAGTAGAAGATACAAATAAATAAATATACATCATTTATGTAATTTATTCCTGCTTTCTGTGTCTCCTACACGTTGGGCACGTGAATAATACGTTGAAAGCTCCACATTCTTCGTGTGCCCACTGAAAGCAGCGAATACATTGGGTCTACTTTTCATTGCCATTATTTTTACCTACACGTTGGGCACGTGAATAATACGTTGAAAGCTCCACATTCTTCGTGTGCCCACTGAAAGCAGCGAATACATTGGGTCTACTTTTCATTGCCATTATTTTTATAATTACCATCGTAAAGTGAGCATTCCGCATCATCGTCGTCATCGTCATTATCAACTTCATCTATGTTACTCGGTATGTTCCATATTACGTACACACATGTTCCGACAAGAAATTAAGAATTATTCTAAGAAGAAAGTAACTTTATTAGTAAACTATTATTGAATAATCAAGACCACGCATATTTAATGATAAATTATATCAAAATAATAAATTGTAACATACCTTCGCTACAATATTCAACCGTTTGTTGCACTTTTCAGAAACTTTTACACCCCAGAAAAAATATAAACGTTTCTCTTTCAATGATAGATGTCCGACTGGTGCTCAATTGTCAGTATCATCGTCTATTGTGTCTAGGGATCTAATATACACGATTGCCTGCAGTGTTCGTTATTTCGTTATCGAAATATTACGAAGTTCCATATTACGTGCCGTTCCATATTACCTGCCTTTACCCTATACAAATACTTACACAATTATAAGGAATTAGTGAATAATACAATTTTAGTAAATAAAAAATATTGCAGATTCTGACATCCGGATTCCGCACCTGCGTAGAGTAGCTTCCACGTTGCGTTACATTCTATAATTGTAAGAGATAAAAATCAAAGATTTCGTCTATGTTTCTGGAAGTAATATACAAATGTTACTATTATATATGTAAGAAATTGTACTTTTTATTAAACAATATTCACTGATACTTCCAAAGTAGCCGAAGACCAAACAAAAATTCAAAACAAATTTTGACTTCTATAGCTAAGGACCATTCTACGGGGCACCGTGTTGATTGCGCGTAGCAACGGCCCTGGCGAGACGCGTCAGGCGAGCAATGGCCGCCACTGCCGCCAAGCGAAAAAACACCGTGCACGCATTTCCGCTGGATATTTACTCAAATAATCCGAGTTTCAAACCGTTCCTACATTTTTTGTGAATGGTTTCTTCTTCAGAAATGTCTACAGAATCCGATACTTTTGAGCAAATTCGTGCTAGATTAACAACTTTTCGTAAAAATGCAAAAGTATTGCGTAGAAATTATGCACATCGGTACTTTTTTAAACTTTGACGGCCGATTATAACCGTATAAAGCCATTAAATTTAATAGTTGTATACACCGATATATTTAGGAAACTCTCCTCTATCTTTTGAGAGTAAATTGAACTTTCTAGCATTCTTGGTTTTCACGTAATATCTCATTCTTGCCCAAAATCGGGCGTTTTTTTTACAAAAACTCATGTTTTTCAAAAACTGTGGGTGATAGAGCAGTTTTGTTTACGGATACGTGTTTGGGACGAAAAACTCTGCTAGGATCCCGGAGTTCATATTGCAGATCCAAATACGTGTTGGATAGTGTAGTTAAACCCCCAAATCGCCTATTCTGGCTTATACGCTGCGTTGTATACTAATTTTAAAAGATAAAATTCAAAGATTTCGTCAATATTTTTTAAAATAACACATACATATTCTTATTGTACATCTAATAAACTGTACTTTTAGCAAAAGTATTAAATTGACGAGAAATCACTATTTTTTCAAAACTTCAATTCAAATGCGGAACGGGTTCCCGTTGTCCAGTCACTTCCAAACTTTAGACATATTATTTTCTCACCCAACCTCATATTTTAGGAGGGTAAGACCAAAAAAAATCGGAAGTTGAAGAATAAGGACCACCCAAATGCACATGCACACATACAGACGAACGCACTAGAAAGTTTGTTATAATATACATGTTTATTCAGTATAGCAACACCAATTCGGGGCGCAGCGCCAAGTATTTTGAATAAAATATTTATTCGTATTAAAATATTGATTTCTGTAAAAATATATCTGTTTAATATTGTGTTCAGTACGGGACGATGATGCTTCGAACGTCCGCGATTTAGTTTAATTTAGACTTAATTTATTTATAAGCTAGCCGATAAAGATATGTTAGACTTAGCCGTTATGTTCAAAATCTAAGGTCACGGTCATTTGTATTTACAGCACAATTACACAATATATTACAATTACAATTAACACGGAACTTAACTATTTACAAGAACGCTAGTACGTTAGATTTAAGTGCGAGCCGAGCAGCTCGAAGTTAAGATCAATAGGCGATCTAGAAAAGCGCGAACACGCGAGACTAAAGCAAGTACTGGTTGACTCAACGGTTCTTGGAAGAGAGATCGATCGCGGTGATGGATCGGGCCGTTTCGCCGAATTCTGTGACGTCAGCATCCCACCCAACAGCTGCTCGCCCTGAGCAGGACGAGGACCTTATCGGCGAGACAAAGCATCTCGCGCGATGAAGCGGGACAGCTGCCTAATTAGCTGAGGTGTGCGTCAACAGATGGCCCCGCCGATCGCATCACCGCGATCATTCCGCGATCAGGTCGCGTCTAGTGAGTTCGAAAAGCGCGCGGATTTGGTGGCGCATCCGACGCCGGCTTGGCCCGTGACCGATTGGGCCAATCCCAAACATATTGTTTAATATATTTTTTCTTTGTATAAATAGCCATTGTTATAATTGGCGCAATTGCTGTATATCATTAATTTTGTAATAAATCTATTAATTTAAGACAATGTTTTTAAGTGGGATTCTTTTTTATGGATTAATTAAAAAGTCCGCAATATGAGTAATGGAATGTATGAACACAGCATTTTAGCTGTGTATATGTTATTATATATAGTTGTATCATCTTAGGCGCAGTTGGAAAGCACCTTTATGTATTTGCAGCTCATTTTGATTTCACTTTTTTTTATTTTGTTATTATTATCTTCAATTTTTTGTGATTGTGATATTTGATTTTTCATGTATTATTACTATCTTTAATTTTTTGTGATTATTATTGTCTTCTATTTTTTGTGATTTATTTGATTTTTCATGTACTTGGCGTATTTTTTTACTTTTTTGAAGTTTTTTATGGGTGTGTTCTTACGCACAGAATACTAATTTTAAAACCGTAAATGAAACAAGTACTCTTCAGTGCAGGAGAATCTTTGTAGGTACAAAGTAGCAAATATGATTCTATTGCTCTGAAGAGCGATAGCGCAGCCGCGTGGTGCCAATGCAGCGTAGTAATGAATTAATGAAAATAAGGGTATACATATAAGTTCACTATCAGATTTTACCGTCGATCCGAAACTTGTACGTAATTGTATATACTGTCTTTATTGACTCCCCTCGGGGTTACAATCTCCTTAACCTACGCCTCCTATCACTCTCTTCTCCCTTACTCTACCTTAAATCTACCTTAAACTATCTTAAACTATCTTAGCCTATCTTATCCTATCTTAATCTACTTCCACCCTTCCGCGCTCGCTCGCCCTCCACCTCCCGCTCCGCCGCTCGCAACGCGTCTCCCGCTCTCTCCCGGACCCCCGCTTCCGCTCGACTCCCCTTCCACTCTCATCTCCTCATCCATGCTCCCTTCCCTCTCTCCTCTCCTCAATTCTTCTCATCCATACCTCCCCCTCCCCCCCATCATCTAGCACCTCCCCTGCCATTTCCTGCCACCCCCTCTCTTCCCCTAACCCCATACACACCTCCCATACGTGCTCCCACGTCTCTTCACCCCCTCTACACACCCTGCATATTCTATTTTCCTCCTCCTCCCAGTACCTCCCCCCCCTCATTTCATTTCCCAACCTAAACCTCGCAACCCTTCCCCATCTACTTTCCCCCCACCCCTTCTTCAGATACCCCGGCAACCCTTCCCCCTTCACCCTACCATACCACCCGTTGTATTGTGATTCCCCTATCCTTTTCCACCTCTCCTCTTCTTGCAATTTTCTTTCCCTGTTCACTAACTCCTCCCCTCTTATTCCCCCCCTTTCCCTTATCCCTTCCATCTCCTCCAGAGTCCACCCCCTTTCCTCGTAAAACACTTTCCTTTCTTCTTCCCACCCCTCCAAAGCCTTTCCCCTCTTTAACCTCCCCTTCATTTCTCCCCAACACCTCCTCGCCAGCTCCCCCCCTCGCCCCTCCTCCAGCTTCCTTTCAAACTCCCACGCCCTCATCCCTGCCCTTCCCTTCATCATTCCCCTTTGCACCTCCTCCCTCACCATATAACTCGGTGTACATCTTTCCAGCCCCATCACCCACTTCAAATATCTGTCATGTAATTGTTCCACCTTTCCCCTCTCCCTCCACCCCCACACCTCCGCTCCGTACCCTACCACCGGCCACACCAACCTGTCAAAGAGCCATAATCTCCTTTCCCAGTCATTTCCGAACATCCTTTTCCCAATACCCCATACCTTCCCCAACACCGCCGCCCCTTTTTTCACCCTTTCCCTCACATGCTCCTCCTGACCCCCGTTCCCCATCACCGTGTACCCCAGATATTTGAAGTTCCTCACCTCCTCAATCTCCTTCCCCTTCCATCTCCATACCACCCTCTTCCATCTCCCCCCTCCCCTCCTACACCTCATAACCTTCGTTTTCTCCACATTGACTTGCAGTCCTTTCCCATCCACATACTTCTCCAGCTTCCCTATCAGTCCCTTCATCCCCTCCTCGTCCTCCGCCAAAACCGCCACATCGTCAGCGTATGCCAACGCATAGACCTTTTCCCCCCCTAACTTCACTCCCCCCCATCCTCCCTTTTTCAGCTCTTCTTCCATGTCTGCTATGAGCAGGGTGAAGAGGCTCGGACTCAGTGGGCACCCCTGCCTCACCCCTCTCGCCGTCCAAAACCTCTCCCCCTCCTCCTCCCCCACCCGCACCCTACACGATGTTTCCCTCAAAATCTCGTCACACCTCCCCACCAACTCCTCCCTCACCCCCCTCACCCTCATTGCCCTAACCAATATCTCCCTGTCCACCGAGTCAAACGCTGCTTTCATATCTATGAACAGTATTACCATTTTCCCCCTCTTTCTTCCCACTTGCCTGTTCATTAAATAATTTAATACATACACATTGTCCATACACCCCACCCCCCCCCCCCTAAAGCCCGTTTGACCCGGTGGCAGCAGTCCTTTCCCCTCCACTTCCACTCTTAATCTCTCCGCTAACACAGAGGCGTACACCTTGTACGCCGTCTGTGTCAGCGTTATCCCCCTATATTCTTCCACTTTCCTACCCACCCCCTTCTTCACTACGGGTACAACCACCCCCTCTCTCCACTCTTTAGGCCAGCCTTCCCCCCTCCACACCTTCTTACATAGCCCCCAAAGCCAATTCTCCACTTCTGCTCCTCCATACTTCCACACCTCGTTCGGTATCCCATCCCCCCCCCCCGGCCTTCCCATCCTTTAAATTCCTTATCACCTTCCCAATTTCCTCTCTCCCTATTTCCGCCTCTCCATCCTCCCTCCTCCTCGTCTCCCCACCCCTTCTCACCCTCCATTCCACCCCCCCCAGCAACCCCCTGAAATACCCGTCCCATTCCACCATTGATATTCCTTCATTAACCCTCCCTCTCCTTTTCCTACCCCTATTTACCACCTTCCATACTTGCCCCTCCGTTCTTATTCCTTCCACTTCTCTCATCCACCTCTCCACCTCTTTCTTCCTTTTTTCCTCGCACAACCTGGCATACTCCCTCTTCCTCTCCTTATATTCTCTCCCATCCCCTCCTTCCCTCCTCCATTTTCTCAATTCTCTCCTTACCTTATTCTTCTCTTCTCTGCACTCCTTATCCCACCACCCTCCCTTCTTTGCCGTTTCCCCCCCCTTCCCCATCATACCCATCGCGCCCTTAATCCTTTCTCGCATCTCACACCATTCCTCATCTACTCCCCTCTCCCCCTCCCCCCTTTTCCCAAACTTCCTCACAAATTCTCGCCTTCCCTCTTCCGTCCAGTCACCTCTACCCCCTCCCCTCGCCCCTCTATTCCCCCCATTTTCCCCTTCCACCCTCCCCTCCCCTCTTAACCACACCACCACCGGATGGTGATCTGATTCCACCCTCTCTCCTACCTCCAACCTTCCCACTTTCTCCCTTGTATCCTCGTTCCCTACCACGTAGTCAATTACCGTATTCCCCCTTCCCCCTGTGAACGTCCACTCCCCCTCCTCGTCCCCCTCTGTATTCCCATTTAATATTCCCCACCCCCTTTCCTCTAACCACCTACACAGCCTCCTCCCTTCCCCATTCACTTCCTTATCCTTGGATCTCCTACTCCCTCCCCCTCTTCCCTTACCCTCCTCTTCCCACAATATCTCCCCTCCTACCTCCCCCGTTCGCGCATTAAAGTCCCCCCCTATCAGTACTCTTATCCCCACCTCTTGCTCTTCCATCCACTCCCCTAAATCCTCTAGCTTCTCTTTCAAGTCCCTATTCACATATACGCCAACTATTTTCCACCATCCCCTCCCAATCTTCACTTTCTTCGCCAGTATCCCCTCCTTCCCTCCCCCTCCCCCATCACCTACTTCCAGCTCCTTTCTCACCCCCATCATCATTCCTCCTATCGCTCTTCCCTTCTGATTATCTCTCCTGGCCCACTGCTTTTCCCAAACATACCCTCTAGGTAGTCTCCTCTCGACATATCCCCAATCTTTCTCCTCCACCCACGTCTCACTCAATACCATCACATCCCATTCCTCCAGTCCCCTCCAAAAACCTTCATCCTTCCTCTTTACCCCCGCTACGTTCCAGAACGCCACCCTCCACATCCCCCCTTCCTTTCCCCTCTCCCTCCTCCTTCCCCCTTCCCACTTCATTCGTTTCCCTGCCCCTCACACCATTTCTCCCTTAACTCGTCCCACCTTCTTATCTTCCCGTCCACCCACATTTTCAAATAACCCACCTGCACTTTCCTTCCCCCTTCCCTCTCCATTTGTGCCTCTCTTTCTATCTTCCATTTTGCCCTCCGCTCCTCCTCGGTGAGGTCGTCCTCTACCCTTTCCCTTCTTCCCCTCAGTTTTTTCTTCGCATCCATCACCTTCCTCTTCTCCTCCCTCCCCTCCAACCTTACCAGCACCATTCCACTCCCCTCCTTTCCAACTCTTCCTATTCTCACCACCTCCTTTATTCCCTTCACCCCCAATCCCATCCTTTCCCATAGTTTCTCTACTTCCTCCTTCACCTCCTTCCCTTCCAACCCCAACCCCAACCCCCTTATCACCACATTGTTTCTTCTCACTTCCCTTTCTTTTTTGTCCTGCAAGACCTCTATTCTTCTAACTCTCGCCCTCCATTCCTCCTCTTGTCCTTCCCCCCTCCCCCCTCCCCCCTCCCCCCCGCTCCCTCTTCTTTCCTTTTCCCACCGCCCTACCTTCTCCATCACCTCCTCCATCCTCCTATCCCATTCTTCTATCTTCCCTAGCTTCTCCACCAGGCCTCCTCTCCTCACCCTCTCTTCCCTCATCTCCTCCTCCCATCTCCTCCTTTCCTCTCTCCACTCCTCCTCACTTCTTCTTCTGTCTTCCCTTTCCTTTTTCATCTCCTTCCTTTCCTTCCTCATCTCCTCCCTCTCCTTCCTTATCTCCTCCTCCATCATCCTTCTCTCTTCCCTATCCTTTCTCATTTCCTCCCTCATCCTACTCATCTCCAACATCATATCCCTTATCATTCCCTCCAGCGATTCCTCTTCTTTTCCTCCCTCCTCCCTCTCTCCTTTCCCTCCATTTTCCGGGGACCTCCACGTCTTCGAGCACCTCTTGAATCCTCCTTCTTTATCCTGCTCCATTGCTCCAGTGTCTTCCTCTCTCTCCCTCTTCTTTCCCCCCATAGAGTCTAAGCTTCCTACGCTACTCTCACTGTCCTTTCTATATCTACCTTCGTTTGCCGTCTTTCCCATTTCTTTTTCTCCCCCTTTTTTCGCCTCCATCTCTCCTCTTCTTCTCTCTCCCCTCTCTCCTTTCTTCCCCTTTCCCACTTTTCTTGCCCTGATTCCCTTTTATCCTACCCTCTTATCCTTTTATCCCTTGTACCTTTGATCCTTTCCTTTCTCCTCGTCTTTCCTTACCCCTCTAGCCTTCTCTGTTTTTCAAATTTCCCGCCTTATCACCAGCTCGTCACTCCTGCTTCACTCTTCTCCCACCTGCGCCACTACCTGTCACACTCCGCGTTCCTTCCCGCCTTTTTTCGCCTATCTCCACCTAACCTCCCAAGCCTCCCTTATCCCTCCCGTATTTCTACTACCACCTAACACCGTCCCTTTCCCTTTATCTCCCGACCCTTCCTCAACTCCCCTCTGCCTTTCACTCCACTTTCCACTCTACTTCACCACCTCACTCGCCTTTCGCTCCAGCTACACACTCCACTCACTCTTACGCCCAGCTATCACGCACGCGACCGGAAACGGAAGTCCAACTTGTACGTAATTAAAATTGCACATATGTATTGTAAGAGCTTGTGCCGCGGGTAATAGTAAGGGAAGGGAAATAACATAAGGAACAAATCTGTTTCCGAGTAATAGTACCTGCTTCTTTCAGTAGCTGTGTGCGTAATTACTAATAATGGGGTCTACTGTGTAATGCAAGGTATCAGGAGAATTAGGCACGTTTATTTGTCGCAACTATGTTTCTTGGATTCTGTGCCAGAACTGCCTTCGCGGCAACGGCCGGCTACTATCGATCCCTGTTACCCGAGTTATCTTGCAAATGATTGCCCCCTAGCAACCAGTTTTTGGAAAAGCTATTTCGGAGACGGTGTTCCTTAGCAACAGTTACTTCAAAATTGCGCAGCGTTGCACAGTCTTATACTTTTCTCGCTTACAATTTTTCGATCCGCTTACAATATGAAATCAAATTTGGTATCATTAAAAAAATGTGGAAAGTTGGTATTTGTGGGGCCCCTCAGAAGTCGGGGCCCCGGGCGCGCGCCCGGTGCGCTGTTGTTAAATCCGCCTCTGTTCGTTTTCTTCCTATTGATTGACTTAACATCGTCAGTTGTCTCTTCAGAACGACTATTCGTATTTTTAAAAAGGATCTTATGTCCTTGAATTTCTTCATTTTTTAATTTGAGGTGCTTGAATGCAAATAAGTAAATTTGCCCGCTAAACAACGCTAACAATTAATCGACAACAATAACAACTAAGAATGACAGATAAAATTGTGGTGAAAATAAGAATATATATATATACATAAAAGGTTTAAAGGTTACAAATACAAAGGCTAAACTCGTCGAGTCCTGTTCGGTAGGACGATTGACTCTGCGAGTCGAACGCCGGCGGCTTGGCGCTCCCGCGATGTTGCCAGTGTTGAATATGTAGAATATGTAATGCTCTCTCATTTGAGTTTGAATGTATGTGAAAGGGTGTGAGGAAGCGAGTGGCGCCGCCTTTACAGTGAACGAGTAATTGAGTCAGAAGTGAAAGAGAGTCCTTAAGCACATGGTGTGTAGTTCAGTAAGCAATAATATGAAAGGAAATATTGTAAGATATTTAAAGAGAAATATAAAGTTTTGTGTCAATCCAATCGGGCATATATTATTTCATACCGAAAGAGAAGATTACATTTAATCTGGGGAACGCAATATATAAAAGCCAGGCGCTACGCCCAAGCGAGCGTCGAGAACAAACAACGAACTACGCAGCGCTCGTGCCTTAAGGTGGGATCTCCTACACGCGATTGGTCGCAGCGATTTGACCCAGCGACTGGCCCTAGGCTGATTCTCCTCGCCTGCGACCAGGAGTGTGCTCGGGACGGGCCGGAAACTTTCGGGCGGGATCGGGCAGGTTCCCGAGACTCGATTCGGGCTACAAGCATAGTCGCCATAAGCGGGCAATTTGATTTCAGGTCGACTCGGCAAAACTCGGACGCGATCGGACGATTTCGTTACCAGAAATAGATCAAAATTATTACCTGAGACCATAGAAAAATTATGTTTCTTACACGTTAATTTGAAATAATAAAATATTCGCCTTCCGGCATATTGTTGTTACTATGAAACATCCAGGAAATATTCCTTTCTGTATGCAAAGATAAAAAAATACCGAATCATATTAAGCTTCTTTATAAAAAAAGTGTTTGATTTTCTTTCGGCAAAGATAGAAAACTATTACTGGATCTACAGAAATGCATAAAAAGTTCAAAACACCTTCTTCTGTATTCCAGTGGGAATCTTTTGACCTACAATTTGTTCTATAATTTTTAAAATCTTTATTTCTGACTTCATCTTGGGTCTCTCCACCTAATTGGCCGATTGTAAGGTTGCCAAAATATAATATATTTTGGCAGGAATGTATCAACACTTTGTGAACAGTGTTTGGTATATAGGATCACATGGATACAGGTTTACAAATATTTCTGCATGTTTTGCCTTGTGGGACAAAAGTGGGCTCAGAGCGAGGCGGAAATTCCAATTATTTTTTACAACTGGTAATTTAGAATTTTTCGAAGCGAAATTTCTTCATTCGTTTACGATAGGTAATAATTGCTTGTTTTCGAAGCGTTCGTCGGGAATAATTTGTGTACTTGGTGTCGAACAGGGACAATCGACACCGTTCCGTTTTTTTGCAGGGGTTTGAACTTTCTTCGCCCTGAGTTAGTCCGTTGATTGCTCTGTTACCTGGGCTACACAGGGACCGGCACGTACCGTTGGCTACCACCGGCTCGCGGGACCATAACCGCGACCCTGGCGAGACGCTCTGACCAATGATACCAGATCGAGGAGAGTTCCCTCGAGAATTTCCCCCACCTCAAGCACACTACGCCAGAGCAGCATGTCCGTGAGTTGGACTCCGAAGTGCCGAGCTCACGAACACGCTGCTCCGGCGTAGTGTACGCGAGGTGGGGGAAATTCTCGAGGGAACCCGTCCTCGATCTGTCATCACTGGCTCTGACCGATCACACTGATGAATTTTTCACAGCGAGGTAAATATTCATTCGTTGTTTACAAGCGGTAATATTCATATTTTCCCAAGAACGTTTCTACAATATCCGTTTGCCACATTTCTAAATGGCAAACAAGCACGTGGTGGGGTCTTTAAGAACTTTAGGCATTCTACAGCCTGAGTTAATCCGTATATTGCTCTGTCAGTGGATGGTACATATGTATTTTGGAACCAAATGTGGTAGATATTTTCTTCCCCCACTTCGTCAACAGAGAGAGGGTCCCCCCTTCTCGAAGAACGATGTTTCCAAAATGTTAGTTTCATAATTATATCAAAACAACAACTACTTTCATGTCATTTTCTCTTCTTTATCCAATGAAGTGAAAAATATAAATTAGTTGAAAGCAGAAACCTTGTAGGTACTGTACGAATTCTCATTATTGTTATACCTGGTTATGGATGGGTATTCTTTCATTGGCATACATTTATATTCATAATACGATATCATTTGTTGAGACGAAGTAAAGAAGTTGGAACATAAGGTCATTTAATGTCGCACGAGGTTGTAAATTACATATCGAGGCCTCCAAGAAGTCAGGTACATAAACAACAAACGGTGGTCGTCTCGTTGAACCCTATTTCACCGTGCTAGGCAATTGTTATAATATCTACATATGCAAGATGTGGCAAAGATGATACTAATATAGCAATTAAAAAGTATTATCCAACATCAATACGCCACGCGAAGGGGTAGAAGGGAGGTAGTCCGCTGACTGTGTGGAATGCCGCCTGCTTGATCCTCCCGACAAATTCAAGACCGATCTCTTATTTCTCGAGTATAAACACGCAAGGTATAGGGAGGAGATTATATTATGTCCAGTCAGTCCTACATTCCATTGACGCGAGGCGTACTGGTCTTTTTGCAGAATAATTTCGTTTCCTACCCTATTGCCAAGGAAACATTCTTCAATCTAACATAAGAACATCTTCTTCTTTTGGTAATTGTGCGGACCTTAAAATTAATTTTCGTCACGGTCAACGTTCCGACCATACTTTTTATTCTTTTATGCTGTAGCGAAACACGATTTATTGCCTGCCGAGCGTAGAGGAAATAGCTTGTAGCAATTGGGGAGTAATCTGCAAGTTACTTGGCAGATGTTTCCTAATTACTTTATATCGTGTAGGGGGCCAAAGGTCTAGTCATAAAGCTGTAGTAAACCGTGGCCCGCTAATAATCCGCTTAGGGCATCACTCATCACGCTACATCATGGAACTTCGCGCCCCAGATAGCACCATACATCCAAAGGACGTCCGTTCCATGTCCAGTTTATATCCGAACGTCCTACGTCCATTTTGAACATACCTAGGATGTTCTTAAGACTTAAATTTCGGATGTTCTTGGTACGTAAGTTTCTTAAGTCCTACGGACGTTCTTAGGACTTAAATTTCGAATGTTCCAGGAACGTTCGTTTCTTAAGTCCTACGCATGTTCTTAGGACTTAAATTTCGTATGTTCTTGGAACATCCGTTTCTTAAGTCCTACGGATGTTCCCAAGACCTAAATTTCGTACATATATGTTCTAGGAACGTCCTTTTCTTAAGTCTTACGAATGTTCATAGGATTTAAATTTCTGATGTTCTAGAAACATCAAACAATCTTTTAAGTCACGTGATTGTTTTGGACTACTACATTTCGAATGTTCCCAGAATCTTCGTCTCGTAAGTCTTGTGAACGTTTAGAAGAACTGAATTTCCGATCTTCGAAGAACAACCGTCTTGTAGGTTTTACAGATGATTAAGGTTAGGTTGCAAAACAGTCTTATGATTGAATCTGGCATTTGCGTTATTTTTTGTGCAATGAAGTCGCTGAAATGTTCCCAGATAGCATACGATGTCTTAAGGCAGACATCTTTAATTTTTACACACACGACGTCTTAAAGACGTCAGTCTTAAGATGTCGTTAAAACATCTGTCTTGAAACGAATGTGAAATTTTAAACAATGAGTCAAGAGGTCGAATGATGATATTCTGTAGAATATTTCGCGTCAATGCGTGTATTTTATAAACAATTAAATCTAGTTATATATCTAGAAATGAGAACTATTTTCAAGGAAGTGTCTTGGGTAGTTGCGAAAAGCGGTTGCTTCGTATGTTAGGAGACCCTGGGTTCGATTCTCGTCACCGCCAAATTTTTTTTCTCAATGTCCTAACCCAGACTTGATGAAGACGTCTTTTGGACGTATTTAATTTGTACTTTCGGACATTCAGGAAACGTTCTGAGAATGTCGGCACAGCACGTCCTCAGGACGTTCCACTTTGTAAATAGGACCTTCCTAGGACATTTAAAGAACTTAACGAGGACGTACAAGGGACAATATGGACCTTCTGGGGACATCCTTTGAACGTACAGTACGTCCGGAACGGACGTTCTTGGGACGTACATAAGATGTCTTTGTGCTATCTGGGGCGTATGCCGATAGGAATACTGCACTTTCCATGGCATATTTATCAAATTCTTGTAGTTTTATTGGAACTATTGACGCTAATTTATGACGAATTGACGTTAAATAATGTCAAACTTATATATTAACACTTTTAGTATCAATTTCCTTAGTAATATTCGGCATTTTTAAATTGCAAAATACAGGATGTTACATTTTTCCCATTTTTGGGGATTTACCCCCACTGTGCGACATAGAATACACGTATTTAATCCATGACTGCAAAATATTCGCGAAGTAACTAATTATTTGCTATTACTTAACAGAATCGACACTACTTATTTTGGGGCTCCAAAAATTGTTTTCTTTTATATCACCAAAAATTAAAAGACTCGATTTAAAATTCTGCACGAAAAATACATACAATCACAGAGACGTGTTTGTACACAGATCAGAAGTAGGCGTCATGATATTTTAACCGTTTTTAGGTGCTCATATTAGTAGTCTACAGGTAACATAAAAATACATATCTTTTGAATTCTGACTTCTTTCCTTATTTCTTGAGATTTTGTCACACTGTGGCAATGGGTGGCAGTGCCGACCTTGCGACCAGGTATAATGGGAAACAGACCCTCCTCGCATTGTGTTGACTCTCGAGTAGCCTAGGCTGGTACTCAAACAGACTCGCGTCAGGCTCCTACGTCTGGCACATACCCGCCGATCGCAGTCGCATGTAGGAGAACAGATACATGCTTTCCCATTGCACCAGTATACTGCGACCAATCGCGTGTAGGAGATCCTACCTTTACGGGACATTCCACGCGAACTCGGACACTTTTTGGAGTAACATTTCGGAAGTGGCTCAAATTTGAATATGTTGTAGTCTTTAGGGATGCATAAACATGTGTAGAAGGATTTTTGAAAATTTTGAAAAATATAGATTTTACAGTTGTTTGAAGGTAAGTGCTAACTTTTTTTCAACAAATTATAACTATGGAAGTAGTAAACGGATGGAGATGAACTTTACGGGGATTTGTAGAGAAGACATTGAAGTTTTAAGGAAAATTTATTTCAATTTTTAAAAAAAAAATTTGAACCATTTCTGTGCAATTATTATAAACAAATGCATTTTTTTTAACATGGGGCGCGATTTTAAAAATCTGAAAAAAATCAGAATATAGCCCTATCCTTCCCCTTCATGGTCTAATTGTCAAAAATATGGACATTTTAAAATTGGCCCTGTAAAAATTGCCGAAACTTGACGCTGCGTCAAATCACACCGGCTCAACTGCCTGAGCCGTGCGGTACTCGCAGCGGCCAAGCGGATATATCTGCTACTCTAATACAATGTTCTCGAATATGGTACGTATTTGTAAAAAACTGAAGAAAGACAACTTTTACTGTTTTTTATACACAACATAATACGGTAACTCAATTTTTGGTGTTCGCAATATTTTCCGCGAAACGAAGGTGACCCTCAGTTTTTTAAATGGAATGCTATATATTTGATTATCCAATATGAAAGCGACTGTCAAGACAAATTCTACCATATGGTATACTATGATCTTCAAGACTACACATGGTTAGGAATTTAATAAATATATCGAACTATCTATCTAGTAGATTGAGTTTCATATTTCATTTCTAACCATGTGTAGTCTTGAGGGTCATAGTGTACCATATGGTTGAATTTGTCTTGACAGTCGCTTTCATATTGGATAATCAAATATATAGCATTCCATTTAAAAAACTGAGGGTCACCTTCGTTTCGCGGAAAATATTGCGAACACCAAAAATTGAGTTACCGTATTATGTTGTGTATAAAAAACAGTAAAAGTTGTCTTTCTTCAGTTTTTTACAAATACTTACCATATTCGAGAACATTGTATTAGAGTAGCAGATATATCCGCTTGGCCGCTGCGAGTACCGCACGGCTCAGGCAGTTGAGCCGGTGTGATTTGACGCAGCGTCAAGTTTCGGCAATTTTTACAGGGCCAATTTTAAAATGTCCATATTTTTGACAATTAGACCATGAAGGGGAAGGATAGGGCTATATTCTGATTTTTTCAGATTTTTAAAATCGCGCCCCATGTTAAAAAAATGCATTTGGTTATAATAATTGCACAGAAATGGTTCAAATTTTTTTTTTTAAAAATTGAAATAAATTTTCCTTAAAACTTCAATGTCTTCTCTACAAATCCCCGTAAAGCTCATCTCCATCCGTTTACTACTTCCATAGTTATAATTTATTGAAAAAAAGTTAGCACTTACCTTCAAACAGCTGTAAAATCTATATTTTTCAAAATTTTCAAAAATCCTTCTACACATGTTTATGCATCCTTAAAGACTACAACATATTCAAATTTGAGCCACTTCCGAAATGTTACTCCAAAAAGTGGCCGAGTTCGCGTGGAATGTCCCTTACGTGAGGCACATCAAACGCAGATAAAACCCCGCGTCCCCTACAGCTCGGCCATTCCTGACCTTCGTGCCCGACCTCGGGCACGGCACATGGCAACAAACTAGAGCTGTTCGGGTGCTCGAATATTCAGGCGGCTTGAAATTCACACCGAGCCGGTACTCGGTTTTTGAGCCGAGCCGGGTACCCGTAAAATTCGGACGGCCCGAAAAATCCGGGTAGCTCGAATTTGTTTCGAGTGGTTTGAAAAATTCGGGTAGTCCTAATCGTTTTGGGTCGCCCGGAAGAACCGAATAGCCCGAATTGTTTCGAGCCGCTCGAAAGAAGGGGCTAGCTCGAATTGTTTCGGGTGGCTCGGAAAATCCGTACGCTTTGACTGTGATTCGAGCAGTTCGACTATGTTGAGTAGGTGAAATATTTCGAACGGTATGGAATATTTTAAGAAATATTTTTCTAATGGGATGTAAATGACGGTTATCAATAATACGAATAATTAAAATGCAAACGTTAAATAGAAGGTTAAATAGAAATATTCGGTAACAATTGAAAATAACACTAGTTTACAACCATTTCGCGCAGCAGATGCCACTATTTTTTTCTTACATAAAATGGGCCCCTGATTCCCGAAATAAGGTCTAAAAGACTTTCTATGGATACGTTTTCGAGATATTAACAGGTGAACTTTTTACCTGTCTCTCAAGCAGGTGCTACTGAAGAAAATCTGTGGGAAAACTCCGAAGCTAGAGACAATTGTGTGAAAACACAAAAATTTCATTTTTTCATGGTTTTTGTGTTTTTTCTTCATTTTATTGTTTTATTTCAATTTTAATTCATTCTGTACATTTTTTCAAGTATTTTGTTAATATGTGTGTGTTTTAGAAATCGTTCTGGCTCTTTTTTTTCTTTTGTACTATTTGGTCAATTTCGACGGTGTTTTCTCACTATAAATAAAATGGGGGAGCAGGATATTTCATGACAGAATATGAATCAATTTAATACAGCAATTTGTTATGAGATATCCTGCGCCATGATTTTATTTAAAGTCAAAATACACCATCGAAACTGTAGTTTAAGAAAAGATTTGTATTTTAGTTTTTATCAGGGATTGTAACCCGTACCCTTACCGCGTTCGGTATCTCGTACCGTAGACTAACCGGCCTAACCGGGTAACAGAAAACATCTATAACCCGAGTAACCCGGTTAACCCGGTTAACGCGGGTTACAGTAAGGGCGGCATCTCAGCTGTGTCTGGCTGCTACGTTTGACTGCGGCGTTCAACAAGGTTTCTTCGTTCAACTATTTTATATTTTTCATTTTAATGTTTTTCATTTTTATATTTTTCATTTTATGTTTACTACGTTGTATATATTATGTATCTTTATATTTTTTACCCAATTATCCTTAACTTATGTTTGTTCGTTGTATATTTATTGTGCTTGTTTTGACAATAGTAACATATGACTATTGTCAAGGATTCTTGGGATAAAATAAAATAATTCTTGAAGTTCAAAAGATAAAGTACAAATTCCGTTTCTAACAACCCTCTAAATGTAATCAATCCTGCATGCATTTTATGTACTCGTACTGCCTATATTTTAAACATTTTGTATTCATTTGATCTGAATATTGCCGGTAGATTGACACGTCTCTGACCAACTTTAAAGAGAATCTCTCGGACTCTGAGTTCCAAAGACTCATTTTTTTTGCATTTTTCGAAAGTATTTAGTTGTTACAATATTCTGTTAAGGGTTGGGAGCAATATTCGAAGTATTTCAATATTTAAAGACCTGTGAAGTGAGCTCGTTACAGCATGCTGCGGAAGAATGCCGAACACTTTTAACGCGTATTTCGCAACATGACTTTTTCTCGACTAACGGGTCGGAAATAAAAAAAAATACCTGACAAATCGGTCTGCAACTTTTTGAGGTTATCCTACCAACCATTGGCTATCGCAGAAAGGAGAATCGAGTTTTTTTTTTTTAATTGAATCATCATACTTTTTATACACTGTGTTTTTTTAGTTGTGTGTTCCCGCAATAGTGGCACTCATACAAATTATCAATCTCTTTGGAATTTTTGTTTTAGATAAGTTTGTGATCCTAAACCTGACCCGCCACAGAGATGTCTCTTGTTCAAGGCGTCATATTGAAGCACAATTTTTGCATAAAAAGTTACCGAAAAATTTGTTTTGTATACTCTTCAAGTAGATGAATATTAGGTAAAAAGTTTTGCACGATTATATTTATTATTCATTCAGTAAAACAATCATATAGATTGCTCAGTTTTTCGGCCGGATGACCAGAGTATGTATCCCCTTAAGTGTCTGTCTAGACTAGACTATCTTATGTTACTAGTAACCCGCTACGAGCGGGTTAACCGGCTCTTTTTAGAATTTAGAAACCGTTCTCTCGCGGTTAGTATGGGTTACAGTAACCTTCCTTGGTTAACCGGCTTCGGGTTAGGGTACGGCGCGGGTTACAATCCCTGGTTTTTATTGTATTTTTCGTAAAATCGTTTAATATAATTTTTCTCAGATAGATATACTTCAAAAAAGTAAAAAATACGCCAAGTACATGAAAACATGAAAATCACAAAAAATAGAAAATAATAATAATTACAAAATTAAAAAAAGATGTGAAATCAAAATGAGCTGCTAGTACATAAAGATGCTTTCCAACTGCGCTTTAGATGACACAACTACATATGCACAGCTAAAATTCCATTACTCATAATGGCTATTTATACAAAGAAAAAATATATTAAATAATAATATGTAGATATATATTTATACAAATAAATATTTTAATACCAATAAATATTTGATTCAAAATACTTGGCGCTGCGCCCCGAATTGGTGTTGCTAACCTCAATAAATATGTATAAATTGCATTAATCCTTTTCTTCCTTTCTTGTACGTGCATGCGTGCGTGCATGCGTGTGCATATGCTACGTATGGCATTAGAATTAAATATATGTAGAATAAATCTGACTGTGTTTCTAGTATGTGTATGTATATGTTTTTTATATTGTAATGGAGTTGTAAATTATTAATACTAAGGCAATTAACATTTTTTCGGTTGCGCAGCGCCAAGTATTTTGAATCAAATATTTATTCGTATTAAAATATTTATTTGTATAAAAATATATCTGCATATTATTATTTAATACATTTTTTCTTTGTATAAATAGCCATTATGAGTAATGGAATTTTAGCTGTGCATATGTAGTTGTGTCATCTATAGCGCAGTTGGAAAGCATCTTT
The DNA here is from genome assembly GCA_929113495.1 of Andrena minutula. NCBI lineage: Eukaryota > Metazoa > Arthropoda > Insecta > Hymenoptera > Andrenidae > Andrena > Andrena minutula. Next base: position 43,561,847 of record OV815993.1, on the reverse strand, counting down.
ATGTACTAGCAGCTCATTTTGATTTCACATCTTTTTTTAATTTTGTAATTATTATTATCTTCTATTTTTTGTGATTTTCATGTTTTCATGTACTTGGCGTATTTTTTACTTTTTTGAAGTTTTTTATGGGGATCTCACTTCTTTTTACAAAGATATTATTATCTTCTATTTTTTGTGATTATTATTACTTTCTATATTTTGTGATTTATTTGTATCATGTACTTGACGTAATTTGTTTACTTTTTTGATACAATTACAGCATAATAATTATCAGCTGTTGAAATTTACAATTCGATGAATCTGAAAGCACGTACAATTCCTTGAATCTGAAAGCACGTACAATTCCATGAAACTGAAAGCACGCACAATTTCATGAATTGTTTTATCAAATCGAGAAATGTTTTTCGTGGTTAAAAAATTAAAATTTCCATTCATAACGTCATTTTCTGAGTATATTTCATGGAATAGTATTTTTAAATTAATTTGTTTATGTTTGCTAAATTCATGCGTTTTATTAGACTCTAATTGATTTTAGTATCAATTTTCATTTTCATGTTTACAGATTTCTGTGCTTAAAGGGGTTATCGCTAGATTTAGCACGAATTTTCGTGTTTTCAGATTCATGGAATTGTACGTGTTTCCAGGTTCATGGAATTGTATGTGAGACTGCATTTTGATTCCAATTCAATGGTACAACGATAATATATATTTGTAAAAACACGTGGCATCTCAAATTTTGTATATAACCTGACTGTAAGCTGTCAAAATTTGGAATAGATTGCACATATTGAAGATAGGAATTGATGAACGAAATTTGCCTAGTGAAGATAGGAATTGATGAACGAAACATGTATTAGTTCGTTTTGGCTGAAGGTGTGCGTATAATAACGCGTATACGTATTATGTCGACAAAAATTTGAGATTGAAGAAGAATCAGAATCAGAAGAAAAATCTACCGTTTTTGACAGTTCCCTGAGACGATATTACGATATCTCTGTCATGCGTGGACCGATTTTATTGAAATTGGTCTTATTCGAAAGCCGATATGCGGTTTACATGAGAAAAATGCCTTTAAATTTAGAAAATATTGCAGGCGTGATGAGATATAATGTAATAAATGTCAGAATTAGGTTGGAATGCCTCCGCGACGAGTAAAGGTACACGGCAGCGACAGTTCGATATATATATATATTTATTTATTTACTTACTTTTACTCGTCTCTGTGAATGTGAACGTGCACATTGAGGCTGCGTCACATTCACAGAGACGAGTAAAAGTAAGTAAATAAATATATATATATATATATATATATATTTATTTATTTACTTACTTTTACTCGTCTCTGTGAATTAATTTTGATAATATATTTTGATAATATATAAATATATATATATATATATATATATATATATATATATATATATTTATTTATTTATTTACTTACTTTTACTCGTCTCTGTGAATGTGAACGTGCACATTGAGGCCGCGTCATATTATTGACAAGGGATGGTATATCCGCATCAATTTTTATTATAGCTATCCTTAATTGCGAAGATAATGAATGGTCCGTTAATCTTGATCGATATTTACTTTTTATATTTTTCATGTCGGAAAACGCACCTTCGCATCTGTACGTAGAACCAAACATCGATGAAATTTTTCCACCAATTTCGGATACTTTGCTTCTGGTAATAATTTAAAAAACTCTTGTCCAAAATCATTTCTGGCGAGTACGAACGGATCTGCTTGCAAATTACACAATTCAACTCGATAATACATTTGTTGGTCTTCGATCTTACATCCTTTTGGGTTATTAAATATTATAAGCTCATTTTTCAGTACTGTATCGAAATCTGTAAAGCGCTTTTTAAATTGTTGCTGTATTTCGATTAGTATTGGTACTAATTTCACAAAATTTGCATTAGGACGTTCAGTAGCAATTTCATTGCAGGATGGAAAATGGTGGAATTGCAACGCTTTTAATTCTAATATATACAGTTGCAATTGGTTTTGAAATCCGTTTATGTGCCCAATCAAATCAGAAATATTTTGGCCTTGTTGCTGCAATTTCATATTTAATGTATTCAAATGTAATGTCGTATCTGTTAAAAGTGCGAGCTCACATAAAAATTTAGTGTTTTTAAATTTTTTCAGGATATCTTTATCGGTGTTGGTTTTCTTTTTTAAAAATTTTAAGATAGGGTATGACGCACTGCGACCACAATCGAATGAGGACGGTGTACGTTGATAAAAGAATGGCGAATCCAACCAGTGGATTCAGAATACGTATCATAAGCCAATACCACACATCTATTCCATTGACAAAATATTATAAACTATCCGGAGCTAGAAAAATACATAGGCAGAAAACCGGCGCGGCGGTGCATTTAAATTATTTTTATGGAAACCTTATGATAAAATATTTTTAAAATATTCTAGCAACATTGTTAAATGAATATCGTGTATTGTCATGTAATCAACGATGAAAAAAATCGTATATCATAAAAAAAAATTGGACCTTGGTGGGGTGCGAACCTGCGACAAAAGAGAGTATGCAGCGGTTTTGGAGTCTAACATTCTAGCCATTCCGTTAACTGCGGCGCTGAATAATTCTTTCGTACCATATGATATATGGTGCGTATACACTTCCAAATAATCATACCCTGATAACCACCCTGCCTGCAGTCTGTCAGTAGATGGACAGCAGGGTCTGACAAGGCAGGGTCTGCCGGCAGATGGACGGCAGATCCGCAGCAGACCCTGCCTTCAGATGGCGCTATTGGATGTGTCGGACGGGCCGCAGGATCTGCTGCGGATCTGCCGGCAGATGAACGGCAGATCCGCAGCAATTCCTGCCTTGTCAGGGTCTGCCGGCAGATCCGTAGTTGAATGCGGACATAAACTGTGCTGGATCTGCCGGCAGACCTGGTTATCAGGATATTAACTTGATTCCCTCCGTTTACATATTACTCTGTCGAATGTAGAGAGTAGTTAAGCTATGCCGATTCTGGACCAAATGGGGGCGAGGGATGAGACGGGGCGGGGGTTACCGCGCGATGGGCGAGGGGGAGGTGGGGAGGGGGTACCGCGCGATGGGCGAGGGGGAGGTGGGGGTGGCGGGGAGGGGGAGGGTACGCAGTTCGTGAACGAGGGGGATGACGTCACAACGGGGTGGGGGATTTCAAAATTTTCAAAATGGCGTCGCGCGCGCAGGTCGAGTTTGTAGGCGAGGGGGATGACGTCACAGGGGAGGGGGTGAATTTTCAAAATTTCAAATTGGCGTCGCACACATTTCGTATTGGCGCCATCTACTGGATGTTTAAGGTACTTTGGGTCCGCGTCGGTATTTGGGCCCGCCGTGGTAAATTTTCCAAGTTTTCCAGACATTTCGTATCGACGCCACCTGTTGGATGTTTAAGGTACTTTGGGCGCGCGTCGCCGCCGCGCAATCTCCGTACGCGTGCGGGGGTCTGTGCGCAGGCGCGACCGCGACCGATTCGTGGAAATTCAAATCGAGTCTTCGATGATGATTTCTGAGAAAGAGGGTGTACCAATGATTTCTGAGAAAAGATAAGGGATCGACAGGATTGAACGCGTTTTGTGCATCTACGTGCACGCGCTTCCTGCAGTGTGTATATATTTGAATCCTGGGACCGTTACAGCCCACGTACAATGATGTATACATATAGCGATAATTATTATTATAAATCAATCATCGCGATAGCCCATGGAATAGACATTGCACCGCGCCATGCCGTGTATTTATATCTGAGCAGCATTGAACGCGTTTTGTGCGCCTACGTGCATGCTCTTCGTGCCGTGTGTTTATATTTGAATCGTGGGACCGATACCGCGCACGTACAATGATGTACACATATAGCGATAATTATTATAAATCAATCGTCGCGATAACCCATGGAATAAATACGTCGTTGCATTCGATGGGGATTTCTGAGAAAGGGGTGGTATATGATTTCTGAAAAATCATAGAGCGAACCGCGCCGTGCCGTATGTTTATATCTGAGCAGGATTGAACGCGTTTTGTGCGCCTACGTGCACGCTCTACGTGTCGTGTGTAATGTTCACATTACCGTGTACGTGTGCGTGAATCAGTATAAAATAACGTGGGTCAATCCTACGGACATCATTACACCACGTACGCTCGAGTCCTAACAAGTATCGTTCGCGTCATTCTTTAGCCGTCGATGAAAATCATTCGTAGTGTATATCAAAATGTACAAACGCAGCTTAAACGATTCATCATGCGCATCCGACAACGATGGGGGCTTTCCAAATAAACACCAACAACATCACCAACAATCCAACATGAGGTATGTATACGTTACTATACACTTTACACATACTTCATTCACTTACTAAAACGCAAACGAATGAAGCATTAATTCCGTGTACATATTTCTTACAGTTCTGTATCCACAACGCCAAAAATGGTGAAAACACCAAAACCATCAGTCGTACGGATCCTGGGACGCGATTATCCACTGACCACAACAGCTTATAAACGTCTAACTATTGGAATTCGTATTGGCATTGATTCGTGTCACGTCGAGATCAGCATAGTCGACAACAAAGGCAACGAGTTGAGCTTTTCAATGTCTACGTGGAAGCTCATGCTACAAAACGAGGTGGACATCCTTCAACGATTACGCAGTAACGCAACAGCACCCCAAACTCAAATCGTAATTGATAATTTACGACTAGACTTCACGCGTATACATGATAATCAACTTATTAAAATTACTGATAATCGCGTTGTCATATATATGACTGAAGTCACGATGCGTAAACTATTCGCGTACAACCAGTGCATTGAACATATGTACACCTGGCTAACAGAAAACATGTACTCTGTAAGCAGTAAATATGCAACCTTCGTAGACGTTCTGCGTACTGCTACGACACCAACGAATTATGTGAAATTAATTTCCGAAAGCGAGCACTTTGAAAAGCATTCATTGATTGATTGTGAATTGTTGGCGTTAGGATTACAATCAATGCTGCGTGATGTGAACCGCGTATCACTATAGTACGTGTATATATATATATATATATATATATATATATATATAAAATATTTATTTAAAATTGTTGTATATTTATTATTAAACATATATATATATATATATATATATATATATATATATATATATATATATGTTTAATAATAAATATACAACAATTTTAAATAAATATTTTTTATTCAAAACAGTGTGTTTTATTAATGTACATCCACGCATGCGTACTTAAATTATAAAATCAGTATTTACTTAGAAAAAATAACGTTCGTATGGGAGGGATATTCATATTCGTGGTTAGAGGAAGCAGGCATAGTTGTCACCGATCTTATCACCGCCGCCGCCGTCGTGTTCACTATAGAAAACAAAAAAAAATGATTCTTACATGGATATTCGTTTCTTTGCATATGACGCGTAAAGTAGATGCAACGTGTGTGTAGTACTTACATTAGGCGACGCTACGTATATAATTCCATATTTTATAGACATTATCCAGCGCGCAAACACCGTAGTTGTTATGAAATGAACATCGAATGACATCCGTGGTAGACATAGACTTTAGGTTAGGAATAATCCCGCAATAATCATCGTCAACGTCGTAGCCTCCATCATCTTCGACAGTTCGCGCGTAGCTGTTGCTGTTGTTGCTGTTGCTGTTGTTAGTGTTGTTGATCTTTTGCGTCGGCAGTTTATATAAATCACATATATCCATAACGAATATGTCAGGAAGTAGTTTCAGCAGCCACGTTTTCTTTTCCGCACCTTTTACGAGGACAAAGTCAGTGTTTGCGAGTGCGCTGGTTAGGAGTCCTGGTAGTTTGGAGTATGGAACGTGACCGTCAGACCATGGAATCCCGTGATGATGGTTCGCGAGCCAGGACGCTTGACGGTGTTCCCGCGAATTCAGGTGTTCCCAGAAGTATGGTGGTTCGAAGATCCAATGGCTGATCGTAGTTGTTTCATCCCTGATGCTGTTTACACGAATCGCAATCTCTTTGGCGACGAACTCGCGTTCGATATCGAAGCCTTGCAGATCGACAATGGCGAACATTATTCGTTTAGGTAGTACCGTCTGCGACGGTGTCAGAACAGTAACTGAACTCTTCGACATCGGCGTTTTTAAAACAGTAGCAGTATCCGCAGTAGTAGTAGTATTATTAGTAGTAGTAGTAGTAATAGTTCACGCACGCGTACTATATTAGTTTGCGTACCATGTTGGATAAAGGGCTGTATTCGACTATACAATCGTGTATGAATAAACAGACGGCGGAAGTATTAGCAGGGACATTTTCTTTGCATTCGAAATCTATTCGCACGTCCACCGTACCACTCTTCAACGACTCGTTTTGCCTAGAACAATCTATGACCACGATAGGCGCGTATTTATAGAATTCGTTCGCGCTCAGTAACGGTTCCCCGTGACCATAGTACGATCGGGCAAATTTCGTATACATATCGTACAGGACCGCGAATTTATACTTATCAAAATCTATTTGCATATCGTCGTACGGATACATCTCGGAATTTAGGTAGAGTCGAACGTTCGTGAGATCATTCCGGTCGAGCATCCACGCAGGGGTTTCGGCATCATTCTTTCGATTGGTTTGCATACCGAAAAACACGTATCGAGGCTTCTCAATTTGCGACGTAGTTTTCATGGTCCATGTATGTTTCGTCGTCGTTTGCAGTAACGGATACTCGTGCAGGCTTCACGATCGGAAACTCATCGCGATCGGTCGACCGCTTTCCAAGATACGCAGCATCGATAGTTTATTCACTTCATCCAAAACAACGTGAGGCATACGCCACTGCACCTTGCGTATCTCAAGTTTTGGAATCGCAGTGGCGGAGGTGCAGTGCATCGCGTTCGAATCGTCTCGTGCGTGTATAAGAATCAGTTCATGTCGCATGTTCATCACGATGCGTTTGTAATCCTCGCAAAATCCTAATAACATGTTCAGGGGTACGCAGAAATTGAAAGAGCCCGAATGAAAAGTGTCGTTTTCGTAATCGATTTCATAATTCCAACCAGCATTCGCGAGCACTCTGCTTCTCTCGGGTGACAACGAAACGAAATTTTTCAACGTGGTGGTGATTCCCGGATTTCTGCAACGATCGACCTCAAAACCGTTCAATTCGTATCGAATCTCATCGAACATGAACGCGACGCAATTATTATCGAGAACAGCGGTCGCGGACGTTGCCGGACCTTTCGCGACCTGCGCTGTCAACGTGCCGCGACCTTCGAAAACTTTCGCATGGAAGCGTGTACAGATCTTGCTGCTGTATAGGTATCCTTATCTCGTCACTATTGTCAAACGTCGTGTTGGCGTATGGATTATACGTGTGTAACTCGATCTTCGTAATACGATTGTCGAAGGTTGGCGTATTCGTTACGTCCAAAATATTCGTCATCGCGGTTGCGCGTCTAATAGGTTACGATGTAACCTAACGATCGTAGGAACCGTGCGTTTCGACGAGTCAACGGCTTTCTTATGCTTCTTACCGGTGCTCCTCTTATCGCACCTCCCGTCTTTATTGTTCTTATACTTTCGTCGGTCGATAAAGGGTCGCGCAGATGACGCGAGACAGAGACGTCAGGAGTAGCAACGGCGATTGATGAGTCGAACGTATGATCTAACACTAACATACTACACACGCATACACGTGACCGCACACGCTATCTATCGCGCTGACGTCGTTGAACGTGCAAACGAATCGTTATTTCTTCTCCACGAAAATCTATAGGACGATCGTGTTGATCGACGATGCACAACGTTAGATCTTGTATTGCTCGCGCGACGATCGGCAAGTAAATGACGTGTCGCGGAGTTTCCGATATCTTATATCCCGGCGGCACGCGAGGTGAAAATTCGTGGATCGTGTGTACTGGTTTATCGTTGCTGTACGCGCCGATAGTGACGTTGCACGTTACTCTGATCACGTTAACGTTTATAATATTCACCGAAGCGTCTGACTCGTGCCAGATTCTCGGTAATAAGACGCGATTCGGGGAAAATCCTAGCAACGAGCCCACATTGTTCGGTTTCGTAAAGTCCACATAGAACGAACAGTACAGTTCACTTTTCATGGTGTTGTTGTTAGCTCGTAGCATTAGAGGGTACTTGTCGTCATCGTTGTTCTCACTGTTACCGCGTTTTCGAGGATATCGATCAAGTAATTGTTGTTTCAGGTACTCGGCGATAGCGTCTAATTCATAGGAGCCGTGAGGTATCGTTATGTAATCATGAGTAGCGCCAGCGCGGGTGCTGTTATAGTTCACGATGAAATAGAATTTATCGTTGCTCGAGTCGATGTTCGGTATCGTGTGAAATGTCTCCAAGTCCGCGAGTCCTAATTCGTATTGACCATCGCTCAAATCTATCGGTGGAAAATAGTTTACTGTGAGCACGCTGCTCCGTCCCGTTAACGTAAGCGTGAACGACATATCATAGATTACACTCGCGAGACTGTGGGAGGGTAAGTGACGCACGCGTAAGAATTCTCGGCAATTTATCGATATCGTGTGTCTTTATTACAGAAGATATGGATCGTCATTGCGCATGAATACATTGTAACATAATCTTAGTACACACCGTTATTATTATTATTAATTATTAGTACATAGACTATAATTCCATAATCGTCATTGCGCATGAATACATTGTAACATAATCTTAGTACACACCGTTATTATCATTATTAATTATTAGTACATAGACCATAATTCCATAGATTTTTGCTGTAAAAATTGCATGCATAAGTGACCGCAATTCATCTCGTCGAAACGTTGAAGACGATCGTGATTATACGTGATCGTTGTACCGCGTCCGAAATAGTAGATCAATTCCGCGGGAGGTCGCAGATTCCCAAAACTATCAAAGTATTGTACTCGTGGTCCGCGTTTCGCATACGCGACCCAGTGCGTACCGGCGCTTCGATTCTCGTCCAGATTCGCGATACCGCATTCGTTGGTTCGTACGCGCGTGGGAAGCGTATCGCGCATAAACACCCCTCGAAAGAATGGGATGTTTCCGCACCCGCGCTCTAATTGCAGGTTCGTCATAGGTTGTTGAATTATCGCCGCCACCGTCGCCACGCGCCTACGCGATCGACGTTTTTTTTTTTTCGTTTCCACTCGTCGTTGGCGCCGCCGTCTCGGGTTCAAGCCCGCGCCTCGCTTGTACGGTGTCAGATGCATCCCTCGCCCCTCCATCGCCCGATGATGACGCAACGTCTCTTCCAGCTGTTTTCGAGAGGCCCTTGAATCGTTGACCGCTTTGGTTATACCAGCCGCTCCACCGGCCAATGCTCCGATAGCCGATAAGGCGGGTAACACCAACGGAAGAAATGGAAGAAAGCCACCACGTTTCGCCACTCGTAGATTACGACGTTGTCGTCGCCGTTGCGGATTTTTCCTTGCAGACTTTCTATGTTTTCGTTTCGTCCTTCTCATACCCATGCCGAGTTTAGTCTTAGCCTTCATCGTTGCCCACACGCCAGTGGCTGCAGCTCTTTCGCCGAATGTCGCGTCGTTTGCGAACACCCGTTCTCGCGCTCGTTCGACTAACGCACGATTTGCCTCGTGTCTCCCCTCTATATCCTTTCGACGAGAGTACGCGATATCGTGATCGCGGCACGCTGCGTCTAGGGGATTTACACCTTCGTCGCCACGAGCCAATCGCTTGAGTAATCGCGTTCCCGGTCCGCAGAACTGATAGCCCGGAACGTGTAGTTCGAACGGCAGACGGTTTATGATATCGTTAACCAAACCAGATCCAGTCTTCCTATTCTTTTTCAGATTCTTCTTATTCTTATTCTTTTTCTTACTCTTTTGATTGTTGTCTAGCCCGTGAGACGTCACAATCGCTGATGCACCCATATACGTTAGAATAGTCGCGATAGCTACTACAATAATAAACGCATACGCACGCTCCACCGATCACTGTGGTAGTGACCTGCGCGACGCGTGCCACGAATATAAATAGTAGTCCATTGTCATAGACGTGCGCACGAATATGCGATTCGTGAAACACTCGGACGTCATTCGCGTGACCGCGAACAGAATGCTCGAGGATGATAGGCATTCGAGTCGATCGAACAGACACGGCCCGTTGCTGCCGAACAGCGTGCGAGGTGTAATTTGCGGACCGTCCGGATGTGGAAAAACTAACGTGCTTCTAAGTATGCTAGAGAGTCCGAACGGTTTGCGTTTCGAGAACGTGTACGTGTACTCGAAATCGTTGCATCAGCCAAAGTATCGATATCTCGAACAGGTGTTGTCGCTCGTCGACGGAATCGAATACTTTCCATACTCGGACAACGCTGAAATCGTTCCACCTAGAGATGCTCGGCCCGATTCAATCTTCGTATTCGATGACGTGGCTTGCGACGAACAGAACGCGATACGCGAATACTTCTCCATGGGTCGTCACTCGAACGTTGATTGCTTTTATTTGTGTCAGTCGTACGCTAGAATACCTAAACATTTGATCAGGGACAACGCGAATTTTCTCATGCTGTTCAAACAAGACGATACGAACTTGCGTCACGTGTATAACGATCACGTGAACACAGACATGACGTTCGAGGCGTTCAACGACTTGTGTGCGAGATGTTGGCGTCGACGATACGATTTCGTGGTGATCGATAAGGATAGTTCCATGTACGAAGGTCGATATCGAGGAGGATTTAACGAGTTCGTCGTAGCTCGTTGACATTAGTAAACCGCGAATCGTTCATCGAGCAACACGAAATGTCTAACGAATCGCCAGAGACAACCTCGAGCAACGTCGACGCGAAGCATTCGCAAAAACATCGCCGACGTCATCGACAAAAAGGCACGAAACATCAAAAAGGATCGAAACATCGAAAATGTGCGAAACGTCAAGACGTAGACGCAAAGGTGGAAATCGCCAAAGTCAGCGACGTTATACGTAAAAAGAGCATGGCCTTGAAAATTGGTAAAATGGCTACGGAAGCGGCTGTGGAAGCGAGCACGCGTCCCATCGTCGAGCCGCTGAAACGATTGATCGAGAACTCTACCGCGTTGAAAATACGCCCAACACCTCGATCGCGATCAGTGAAAAGGAAACACGAATACGATCAGCAGCAATCATCCAAGAGACTTCGACCCGTTACTCCGTTGACAATCAAGGAACATCCGAATAATCTTCCAGATTCTAGCGACTATGACGACGATGACAACGACAACGACAACGACACCGACAACATCAATGACAACGACCGCAACACCGATAACGATGTTAACGATGAAGATAATAATGTTGATGATGTTGTTGATGATGTTGTTGATGATGTCAATGACGAAGACAATGAAAAAATTCAGGATGAAGAGTCGTCAACAAAGGTTCATGATTTGGGTTTGCTGCACAACCACGTCAACGATATCGAAGTGTATGTACGGAACGCGAAAGGTCCCTTGTCGCGAGAATACCTGAGACTGTTATTCACCGATACCAAGAGACTAATCGACGACGTGTACGGCGTATACTTGGGACCCCACGAGGATCTAATGATCAGCGATTCCGTGCTAACCATCGACGCGGACGGTGATGACATTCGCGTGAACGGAACGCGATACCCGGGGACTCGGGGTTTGTACGAATTGGTGTTTATGCGAGAGCCCGACGAGCAGGCGTGCACGGAGGCTGATTTTCGCTCGTACCGACGTATCTTGTTGTCGACGAGTGCGCATAAGCAAAACCATTCGCCAAGCAAGCGCACGCTGGGTAACAGGGGGTACAAGTATAAGAAAATCATATCGTCGATGATCGGCGGGGTGCGGACATCGGGCGTCAGATGTGTTAGGGGGAGCGCGGGCGGCGCGGGCACGCGACGAGGTCGAGGATTACCCATCGACGAATCGATGACGGTAACCGATAACGCGATCGATTACGTGTACTGGGACGATCCGAACGAATTGATCGATAGACTTAGATTACTCATTGCATCGCGCGCGGCAGGTCATACGGGCCACGATAACGAAATCGCATCCCTCGAGGAGGAACTTCGCGAGGCTAGATATATATCTTAAATTGAACGAACCGGTGATCGTCGCGTCAGTAGTGTTCGCGCATACGCATCGTTATGTCGGTGAACAAGTTTGGTACCTCGTTACACAATAACAACAACAACAACAATAGCAACAACAGCGACGAAGCGAGAATGACAATGACTAGATTATTATCCTCGGTGGATGAACGCTTTACCCAAAAAATTGAAACGGCTATCGCGAGCGCGCGACTGGACTGCGCGCATCAAAGATCTGAACTCGAGACGCGAGTACAACGAACGATGTCGGATATCGTTAACGCGCAATTGTCCCAGCTGGAGGATGATTTAAATACCGCGATGGAACGACGCTTCAATCACTTGAAAAACATAATCGAAGCATTCACGACGACGTCACCGACTGCGATAACAACCACGGATCTATACAAACGAAAGGAACCGCGAAAAGCTAACGAGGGTCTACGACGTCTTTGGAACATCGCGACCATCCCCGACCCATCCGCGAAACATGAGCAACGAGCGAATACAACTAGTGAATGAATTACACGCTCCCGCGAGACGAAATTTCCCACGGCGTGGTGTCGTGATTCGCGGCTACGATGATTTATGGCAGGCTGATTTGGTGGAGATGCGTCCGTACGCGAAGCAAAATCGGGGATATCACTACATATTAACGATCATCGACGCGTTCAGCAAGTATGCATGGGCCGTACCCGTGAAAACGAAAAGTGGACGCGACGTGACCGCGGCGTTCACGAATGTATTGCGGCAAAGCGATAGATGTCCGCGAAATTTACAAACCGACATGGGAAAGGAATTCTACAACGCGGAGTTTCAACGATACGTGAAGATGCGCAGGATCAACCACTATTCCACGTACAGCGTGATGAAAGCATCGATCGTTGAACGGTTCAATCGCACGCTGAAAAACCTTATGTGGAAACAATTCTCCTTGAACGCGTCATATCGTTGGGTCAATCTGCTATCCGCGCTAGTACACACGTACAATCATCGCAAGCACCGAACGATCAACGCCCGACCCGTTGACGTAACCCCCGCGACGCGATTGTCGTTCGCCGCGAATGAACCACTCCCACCAGCCGCATCGGAAGGTATTCGACGACGAGCGAAATTCAAAGTCGGAGACAAGGTACGCGTGAGCAAGTTCAAGACACTCTTCGAGAAGGGGTACACTCCGAACTGGTCGACCGAAGTGTTCGAAATCGTAACGGTACAACGAACGTTCCCGGTGACGTATATTCTGCGTAATTCCGCGGGAGAGTCGATCTCTGGCGGTTTCTACGAGTACGAACTGCATTCGGTCGCGAATCCAGACGTCTATCTGGTCGAGAAGATTATTCGACGCAAGGGAAACCAGGTGTACGTCAAGTGGCTCGGATTCGATTCGTCGCGGAACTCGTGGATACGCGACAAGGATATTTTATGATTCGCGATCGTATACGTACTCTATGTTACTGAAATAAATAAAAAATAAATACATATAAATATATATATATTGTACATTTATTCTTCTTCTTCATCATATATACGTACAATTTATTTTTTTAATATATGAGGGAAAAATATAATTTTTGATTATTCAATGATATACATATATTACATATATTACATATATTACATATTCGTAAATTTATATGAACAAAAGAAAGGCTTACAACGTAAGATATATACATATGTATATGCAAACATACAAACATGCAAACATACAATCATGCAAACACTCTATACAACAGGGTTTACAAGGGACTCGTCGGGTGCATGTCCGAGTAATTCGTGAGTCTGGAGCTCGGGGATTCGACAATGCCCCCACGGAAGGGTGTCGACTCCACCGGCTAAAATGCACCGCTTATCGTCAAACGGGCTGAGTGCATTCTTTTCCTCGCTCACGGAATACACGTCATGCTTCTTCGAGCGTATATTATTCTGTCGAACCGACTTCTCAGTGAGATCGCGGAGACAACGAATGTAATCGTTAAATTGAATTTCATTCGCGACTACGTGTCTCCGCACACCCTTCACTTTTTTCGTCTCACTCGTAGACCCCACTGTCGCGTTAAATGTTCTAGTCGCGTACATCTTCGATCGCAGTCCGACAAATTCCGTCATCAAGGCACCATTGTTCTCATCCTTCATGAGACCCGGTACCTTTTTATTTACGCGGGGCATGCCATACGAATTGTCCACCGCGTAATCACTTGTGTCGAACCGCGCGATGTCGCACTTCATCGTTTCATATACAACATCGCATTCCACACTATACATTAAACTATCGGTGTCGGTGTACAGAACCTTGCACCGATCACCGAACCTCGCACGCATATACGAATAATGAAATTCGTACAAACATTCTTTCGATACGTCCAGCACACTCATATCCACGTATATCGGTTTGTCGAACTTCACTTTAAGTTTTCGCATTTCGATCGCAACGAGTTGTTCGGAGAAGATCATACGACTGTGAAAGTTCGGTTTCGCGATCAGCGCTTCCGCACCGTAACGACCGTCCCATCGCGTCAACAGTCGCACGTCTACGCGATTCCGCACATTCTCCATTGTTTTCCCATACACCGCGTTATTCATTAACTTGAATAAAGTCTTCTGAAATTCACTTGCGGCGCGCGTTCTTAAATTAGTGTTCAATTGTATATAGTTGCGCAGCCAATGCGACTGGTCGAATCGCAACACCCGATGAACTCGCGTCACGCGTAAACCGTGTTGGATGCACTGTTTCAGGTAGCGATAGTGGATGACGTATCGCTTCTTATCTTCGAGCGTGGCAAGCAGCTTAGTCTGTTTTCCTTCTGGCGCGTGCTCGCGCACCGGGCAGAATGGTAGGTCAGCGTGGGCATCGTGGATTTCCTTGGGATATTCGATGTCCACCTCAAGCAGGTATCCCTCAGATTCCTCGGAGTCCTCGCCGTCGGGTAGGGATGATACGTCGAGCGCGGCCGCTGTCGCATCGTCCAACCACCGAAAAACCTCCATGCGGCATAGCCTGCGACATCGCCCATCCGTACAAGTTGTTGACGTCGAAGTACATCCGATACGTGGACGCCTTCGACTCGTCGTACATCTCTGCAGGCAGGTGCTTGTTGTTGGCACGCGCGTACCTGTGCGAGTACTGACTCAGACCGCCGCGTATGCCACGCTCCACGAACAGTAGCATGTCCACGTCCGTTAAAAGCTCTAATCGTACGCCGGTGTACTTGAGCATTGCGTCCCACGTGAAACTCGGTAACGTGAAATAATGCGCGGGATCCAGGTCGTAACTCGCGATACAGTCCGTGCGGAAACTCTCGAATACGTCGGCGAGTAACAGCACATCTGTTTTCAAGTACAAATCACTGTACTCGCCCAATGTCTGTACGCGAAAAGTATTCCACACGTTCACGGCGTGCGCGTAATCAGACTCCGACGCGGCGCGATCGTTCAGCTGGTTATAGAACGCCTCGCGGGACGGTAAACACGCATCGTTCAGCTTGGCGTATGATGTCACGTAGTCGTACGGGAAGACGCCCTTCCTAGTTAGAAGATCGAATTGGTGGTCGGGCAGGTTTTGAAATTCGCGTCGAAGGATCGCCAGTCGTTCCTGGCCAAGGTTCGAAGCGAGTTTCTCCAGACTGGCTGCTAAGAACTTCAACGAATCGATGAAACGGAACTTCAAACCCCGCTTCCAATCCTTGTTCTCGGCGTCGATTCCCTTGACGTGTTTCGTGAACGATATGTATCGTTCCTTCGTCAACGGCAGCAGGTCGATCTGTCCCTCGAACGCTGTGGCCAACTCCTTGATGACGAAATGCGCGTCGTAGCCTGATAGATTGTGGAATACTACCGGTATAGTGTACGACCGCTGAAATTGTAAATTACACGACACGTGGGCCGCGCCTCGGTACTCGCCCGTCGAGTGACAATGATCGCGCACTTTTTTGTCCGTGACGACGAATGGTTGTCCGCACACGTGACACGCGATCGCTTCGTTAAAACTTTGCCACTGTTCACTCGTCAACGAGTTCATAGGTTTCGCGTTCCGCAACCACGAATACGCAGTGTCAGCAAAGTCACGAAGTTCTTTCACGAACCACTTCACGCACTCGGTTTCGTGACGATACGCGCGATAACGGCACAGAGATGCGTCGGTGGAGCAATGGATGTAGTATCCCACGCTGTATACTCTATGCTGCTGGTACGTGTACGTCCGTAGTCGCTCCGCAGGCTCAATGTCCTCCAGCATGCATTCCAAGTCCGCGTAAATGGTGAATGGTGCTCGTTCCTTGTTCTTAAAGTTCTTGAACTGCAACCATTTATCCTCCACGGACGGCAATTCGACTGCACACTCGTTCATACGTTGGCAGTCCACGGTGTGTTTAGTCAATTGCTCGGACGAATAGAAGTAATTCAGACATGCAACGATAATAGAAATAATAATAATAAAAATAATAAATAATACACCGATCGAAGTATTTCGTATTTGACTCACCTTTCGCAAACGAATACTTGATGTCCGTGATTGCCGAGCTGCTTCGAAATCAGTCTTGACATGCTTCGAATGCACGCGAAATGGTATCGTTGGGGCTCCTTAGGGTCCTGCACCAGCAGTAGGTTCGCGTGTCTCTCTCGCTTGTCCTCGGTCAAACGCAGAGGAGAGCAGCTTCCGTCGGACCACGCGTACACGTTCACCGACACGTCGTTCATCCTCTCGAACTTCGTCAGCTGGTCCAACGTCACGGGAAGAGTTATATCGTCCGTGCGAAGCAACTCCGAGTAGTGTTGATACGACGCGATCCTATCCGCATGCGTAGCAACAGGGTACAAACTGGCGATGACTGCCCATAAGAAGCACGCATTGTCTCTGTTCTTTATGTTCACCACCGCTTTCTTCAGAACAACGGCGCGCGGCAGCGATACGTCGCAACCGGCTCGAAGTGGATTATGCTTATTAATATTCACTAGAATATTTAGCACAGCCCTTAGGGTCCATCCACTGTCGCGATCTTGAAACTCCTCGATCGCCACTAACGTGGGAGCGACTACGTGTTTCGAGTACCACTCGCGCACGTTCGAAGTCATCAACAGTACATGATTTCGCGTACCGAAACTTTTCACGTCTGTAGTTTCACCCAACATAAACTCCGCGTTTAAGTTTGTATTAACGGCCACGCTCTTATGCGTCGTGATAGCGTTCGTGACACGCGAAATCACAATGCATCGAGCATCCTCTAAAAATCGACGCGGATCACCGTGCCCCACGTTGATGACCGCACCGGTTGAAATACGGTTTATAAACGCGGATTCCACGTCTTCCCATAGGACTTTGGGTGCCGTCGATCGGCCCGAAACTCCGCAACCGACTCGCGAAAACTTTTCCCGCGCGATCGCGCGCAATGTCTTTATTCGCGCGATCAGCGACACTAGGCGTTGTTTCGCGGCCACTGTCACCCTTCCGCTGCTCTGGTACTCGCGGATGAGTTGCAGGTACGTGTCGCATTGATCCACCCAGTCTCGGAATACCGCAATACTGCGTAAAAGCTTAGACATCCGAGACAAAACTTTGTACATGTCCATGAACCCCTCCATATTCGCTTAATCACAATGGATTTTGTCTACCAGACACGCACGAATAGCGCCGAATGGGTGATACGACTTTTCCAGGTGATGCGGTCCGTGTTCGGAAATCGGTAACCTAACGGCAAAATGATGCGCTTCGAGTGTAGTCGTAGAATCGGTGTCGGGTGCTCATCCAAAAATCTCACTAATTCACGACACAAAAACGAGTCCACGGTAATAGTAAATGTTCGAGGGTATAACACTTTGTACACTTCGACCGTGCCGTTCTCAATGTCATGCAGAAGCGTTAACGGCGTACACACGATCGCGGTAAAGTACTTCACTTGCTTGCGATGCACGTCCTTATCACCAACGATGCAATACAATGTGCATTTACTCGCAGTACTATATCGCGCAATATGGCGTAGCAATTGACGATTGTGATGTGACAATTGCATAAATCCGTTTTGAACGATACTACTCCACGAAGTCTCGAATAATGACGGTGGACTTAACACGTCGCGGATCTTATGCTGCTCGATCGTAAGCGTTTGGAGGTCCAACTGTGACATCGCAGGGTACTGACATTGGTATACTGTAAATCAGATACCCATGGGTCTACATCGAACTCTTTTAACTCTTACACGGTCGTTACTACCCCACGACTCGGATATAAACATACGGTATCGCGCGGTGCAACGTCATGTTTACTCTATGGGCTACCGCGACGATTGACTTACAGCCTCCTCGATCGTGAAAATGCTCGGAACTCTACCCCGAATAATTATCGCTGTATGTTTACGATGGTTGCTTGCGCGGCCCTATCGGTCCCACGATTCAAATATATACACACGACACGTAGAGCGTGCACGTAGGCGCACAAAACGCGTTCAATCCTGCTCAGATATAAATACACGGCATGGCGCGGTGCAATGTTTATTCCATGGGCTATCGCGATGATTGATTTATAATAATAATTATCGCTATATGTATACATCATTGTACGTGGACTGTAACGGTCCCACGATTCAAATATATACACACTGCAGGAAGCGCGTGCACGTAGATGCACAAAACGCGTTCAATCCTGTCGATCCCTTATCTTTTCTCAGAAATCATTGGTACACCCTCTTTCTCAGAAATCATCATCGAAGACTCGATTTGAATTTCCACGAATCGGTCGCGGTCGCGCCTGCGCACAGACCCCCGCACGCGTACGGAGATTGCGCGGCGGCGACGCGCGCCCAAAGTACCATAAACATCCAACAGGTGGCGTCGATACGAAATGTCTGGAAAACTTGGAAAATTTACCACGGCGGGCCCAAATACCGACGCGGACCCAAAGTACCTTAAACATCCAGTAGATGGCGCCAATACGAAATGCGTGCGACGCCATTTTGAAATTTTGAAAATTCATCTCCTCTACTGTGACGTCAGCCCCCTCGCCCACGAACTCGACATGCGCGCGCGACGCCATTTTGAAAATGTTGAAAATCCCCCTCCCCTGTGACGTCGCCCTTCGCCCACGAACTCGAACTGCGCGCGCGAAGCCATTTAGAAATTTTTGAAAATCCCCCTCTCCTGTGACGTCATCCCCCTCGCCAACAAACTCGACCTGCGCGCGCGACGCCATTTTGAAAATTTTGAAATCCCCCCCCCCCTGTGACGTCATCCCCCTCGTCCACAAACTGCGTACCCCCCCCCCCCCCCCCCCCCGCCTCCCCCTCACCCATCTCACGGAAGACCGCGGCGGTACCCCCTCCCCACCTCCCCCTCGCGCGGTACCCCCCGCCCCGCCTCACCCCTCGCCCCCATTTGGTCCAGAATCGGCATAGCTTAACTACTGTAGAGATATTAAAAATCACATACTGCATTCACTGTATGACGGTAATGCAAAAATTGAAAGTACTTACAGTGGCGGACATATACTTATGAACATAGTCATTTTCAATCTTTTATTACGTTTTACAATCAAACGGACATAGATCATGTATTTATATTGGAATTATAAATAACACAAGTTATGTTCTTTGGATACATATAATATATTTTATTTCAAATTGATAACAAATGCAACATAATAAAAGAACAACATTTCTGGTTACAGATTTCAGCGACACACACTTATGAACATAATTGTCGAACAAGATTTTCTTAATTTCTAATCAGTTTCAAAGGTCTAAATAATACCAAACATTATTAAGCTAATATTTTGTAGCTCTCCCCCTATTTTTGATAACTTGGGCACACCGTCGAGGCAAAGAGTTAATTAAACGAATACACCTATCGATTGGAATGGACTTCCACGCTTCTTCAATTGTTTTAAATAAATCCTGGATATTTTTTGGTTTCTGCCGTTTTATTTCACGATCAACATCAATCCACAGCATCTCTATTGGATTGAGATCTGGGGACTGAGCAGGCCATTTCATGACATTTATTTTTTTCTTTGCTAAAAATTCTTTTACAATACGTGCCGTATGTTTTGGATCGTTATCTGCCTGGTAAATCCAATTTTTACGCATTTTATCTTTAGCAAATGGAAGAAGAACATTTTTTACCATCTCTAAATAAACAAAACGATCCATAATTCCTGTAATCCGATGTATTGGGCCAGTACCATTCATGCTCATACACCCCCAAACTAGTGCTGACCCGCCACCACCTTTAACGGTTGGTTTTGTACAATTTTTTTTAAATTCTTCTCCAGCTGTACGTCTCACATAAGATTTGCCATCAGAACCAAATCGGTTAAACTTACTTTCGTCAGTGAACACAACTTTGGACCATTTTTCTACCGTCCATGTAATATGAGTTTTTGCGAATTGAAGTCTAGCACGTCGATTCTTTTCGGATATTAGAGGTTTTTTTCGGGCTACTCTCCCCATCAAATTAAACTCATTTAAGCGACGTTGAACCGTTCTTACACTTATTGTTTGCTTCAAATACGGTGATATTTCATTATGAATATCTACAGCAGTTTTAAAACGATCAGCTTTGGAGGTTCGGTGAATCACGCGGTCAGTGTGAACATCCGTTTTACGTGGTTTTTCTCTCCGAGGAACATTATCTGCTGTTTTATTCACTTTTATATGCTTTACAGCTGCGTAACAAGCTCCAACAGATATTCCCAATTCCTTAGAAATGCTTCGATATGTATTACCGTGCTTTCGAAGCAACTGTATTTGCAGCCGTTGCTTTGGTGTAATATTTTTACCTTTACTCATAATTAAAATAACTTTCACGTATACTGTGTAATGTACAGAACGTCCACGATCGTTTCTGGCACAACGATAACTGAACATTGTTTGTTTACACTGTAGGAAAGTCGTTCAGTTCGTGTGTTCATAAGTATGTGTCCACCGATGTGTCGTAGGTAAACATTACAAACTCCAGTACATTGTGAGTTATGTTCACCTTGGCGATCACAAATATCCCAGAAACCATTACATAAATTACACTTTCAAAGTACGTGATGAAAATCTTTAAATCTAATATGGCTTTTATGATGCAGTTCCTGGAAGTTTAATTATCGCTGTGTTCATAAGTATATGTCCGCCACTGTATCACGTTTTCACGCGAAATATAACGAAAATATCGTTTTCTGATTTTTTTAATTATGGCGCACCTTACCGAAAAATCTGAAAAAAGTGTAGATAATAGTCATGTCAATATCTAACTACTGTAAAATTAAAAATCTAGTCGCTCAAAAACTTCAACACGAAATCTGCAGTTTTCGACATTTTTTTGCGTTTTTTATTTCTTACACTTAGCAGTTGCAACGAAAAAATCTGAAAAAATTTACAATCACACAATCAAGTCTACAATATTTCAGATTTTTTTTAGAATTTTTGCTGACCATTAAATAGGGAAAATATGGCAAAAACCGAAAATTCGAATTTACCCTATAACTACCCTCCTGGTTGAGATAGGGGGTTGAAACTTGGTGTACAATGTTTTCCTGTGCTATACTATTGAAAGGTGCATTGCCAGCTAAAATCGGTTCAAGGGCACTTTTCACTATGCTTATCCAGCTAGACCCTTTGTTTGCATTATTAACATGATCTTCAGGAGTTTCATGCTCATGCTGTACATTTGAACTACTATCTACATTAAAAAGTATTTCTTCTGATAAATTCATAGGCAGAGGAAAATAATCATTTCCTTGATTATTTAGGACAGAGAATTGCAAATTAATATTAGAAGATACTTCTTGCGCATCAACTACATTTTGTAAAACAATCAGCTGTAAAAAAATACTTATGTTACTATATAAATAAAAAAATGATTTCTGTAAATACAAATAAAGAATTGTATTTATAGTGGAGCTATCTTATATTATAAATATATGTTTCCCAAAAAAGTGAATATAAGATAATATGCGCGTGTAAAATTAAATATGTTTAAGATAAATTATGTAGGTACAAAAACATCGCGTAAAAACGAATCTATTAAAAACATAAAAATAAATCACACGTAGATTACAATTACAATTCCAATTCACACAATGGGTGTGAATTAAAATTAAACTTGGACAACTAATACTTATTTAAATGTAAATGTCAATGCGTTTTGTAAATACTATGCAATTCTTAATTTACTTCTGGATTCAAAACTTCCATAGGTAGTTCTTTCTGTTGTTCTACGTATGTAACACAATCCATATGTTGAAGGGTAGGTTCATCATGTAGTACTTGTCCGGATAGTGATTCTATAGAATTAACATGGTGAATCTTTGAGCAAACTTTAATGTTAGTTTTATAACAGTCTGCACGTATGCGTTTCCACACATGATAAAGGTTCGTGTCATCAGTTTTTCCTTCCCATTTTTCAACTTCACCACAAGCTCGAAATAGCTTCAGTGTATCTGGGTCAATATATTTCTCAAAAGACTCTATCAGCGACTGTTCCGGACTTATGGTAGATTCCTGATTTATGATAGTTTCACTATCATTGTTTTTGGAACGAATAAACAGTTTAGAAAGATCTAATTTGTCTATTACAAATGGATGTAATCCGCAAGCACTGAAACCATTTGATAGAATTGTCTTTATATCCATTTTTGTGAACACATTTGCTAAAAGTACAGCAAAATCATGTTTGGCGACACTCAATACATGATTTTCAATTCTGTACGCATTGACTTCTTTCCTCCAATGCGCTTTAAATGGAGAAAACATTGTAACGTCCATGGGTTGCATTAAGTGGGTGGTGTTCGGTGGTAGAGCGACCAATATTATATGATGGTCATGACAAAACGCACTTAGTGGTTGCGTTATGTGAGACACATGCCCATCCAAAAATAATATTACCGGTAGCTGGATTCCAGATGCAATAACCCATGGATAAAATTTATTAGCAATGTACTCGTAAAATAATTCCGAGGTCATCCATCCTTTCTCTGAAGTGCCCACATGGAACTCTGGAGGCAGTTTAGCATAAATTGAAGATGGTACTCGTTGGTAATTGAAAACAACTAACGTTGGGGCCAGTTGACCTGCCGCGTTGCCAGTTACTAAGACAGTTAAATTCTCCTTCTCATTATTATTAACTATGTTATACACGTTTTTGGATCCTTTTGCTGCCAAGACTGAACCTCCTTTTGGATTTAGTAGCAGAGCTGTTTCGTCTGTGTTAAAAATTCGTGACCCATCAATATTTTCAAGATTTTCTTTCTTTAAATAAGCACCAATATCTGTGAACCATTTTTTTTTAATGATTCTTCAGTCACCAAGGCTCTAGCGAGTGATATATTTTCTGATATTCTCTGTGTTAGCACTGGGTGCCTTCGAAGGAAACCATCAAACCAATGTCGGCCTGGTCGTCCGTCAGTAAATGAATTTTCCCGTTTCAATTTCTTTATTAAAACTGCTACGCTGTTCAATAAATGCTCTTTTGTGACTGGACAGCCAAGAGAACACATTTGCAAATGTTGGGCCAAAAAATGTTCGCTTTTTCACCAATTTTTTAAGCGAAAAGTATTAAATATTGAATGTTGATATTTGGTATGTTGACTAAGCGGTCTTTATTGAACATAAAAATATTTTTTAAAGTTTGACAAAACATGGTAGTGGGAGTGGGAGGAGCCACGTATGCCAGTGCGCGGGCGATGACATTCTTCGCTTGCGGAAGTCCTAAGTCTCGGACAGGTGATCTGAAGCAAAAAAATGAAACATATTCTTACTTTGTACAATATTGTGTATAAGTTGAACCAGAATCAAGAAGAAAAATTGGAAAATAAAACAATAGTGAGCGATCGAAGGTAAGTTGTTTTTTTTTTACCAAAAATTTTTGCAGTTTTTGGTTCATAAAATAAAAACGTTTGAATATTTTTGGATAATTCTAGTTCAACTAATACACAATATTGTACAAAGTAAAAATATGTTTTATTTTTTTGCTTCAGATCACCTGGCCGGGACTTAGGACTTCCGCAAGCGAAGAATGCCATCACCCGCGCACCGACATACATGGCTCCTCCCACTCCCACTACCATGTTTTGTCAAACTTTAAAAAGTATTTTTATGTTTAATAACGACCGCTTAGTCAACATACCAAATATCAACATTCTATATTTAATACTTTTCGCATAAAAAAATTGGTGAAAAATCGAACACTTTTTGGGCCAACAAGGCAGAAACCTCCCTTAAGACTGTACTTCGTCCAGGTGTGTCACTTTTATATACTTTCTTCGCTTTATTGTAAAGTGATGTTCGTGGCACAGAATATTTTTTGCTTGCAGTATTTATCTGCATTCCAGAAGCGACTGCTTCCAAGGCTTTAGACATATCACTTTTATTATATAAAAAACGTTTTTTTTTTGTGGAGGCTGATACATGTTTCTTATACAAATTTGTCCAGAACCACACACGCGCTTCACTTTTGACAGCTTGGAACAAAAATGAGGTTATAACGAAGATCGCGCTTCCGGCTTCGAGGCTCTGTATTACAGACAAGATTGAAAATCTGGCGGTATTACGGAATTTAACTTAACAATAAAAATAAATAAGTTTGTAGGTCCTGAATTTATTATTTTTAATTACATTAAACCTTTTTAGGATATAATATGCACTTTATACGGTGAAAACAGTGTTTATAATTGATTTATATGAAATAGTTCGGTACATCATTTCTTAAGGTTTTGGACAAGAAATGCTATTAATTCACCGAAAGGGAGAGGGGGAGGGGGACGGGAGGGGAGAGAGGGAGAGGGCCGTAGAGGGGAAGCGGATTTGAAATTTGGTCGTCTGGAGATGGGGACCGCTAAGGTACATCGTCCAAACAACCCGGAAGTTGGGAAAAGGAGTTTAGCATTTCTGGTTTCGGAAATAGTTGTGTACTTGTGTGGATTTATATGGAGGATGCTATTTAGGGCCGGCGGAAAAATAGCGGGACGTCACACTTGTCCTTCGGATGCTTGAAGTTTTCGTCTAATAGATGTCACAAATGACTCATTGGGAGAAGTTTCGAACACGTCATCATCACCATCACCAATGGCTGACAGCGATTGTATACAAGGAATTGCATTTATTGGCGTGGTAGGGACCGGAGGTTCGTTTAACGTAGTATTCTGCTGTTTCCGCTTCGCTTGGATTGGTGTGGAGGTTACAGGGGTATATTCCACTACCGCGCGAGGTTACCTCTTTGCCTTACGCGATGTGCTCCCTTTCGGATGGGGTTTTCTTTTAGGCGTTCATGTTTCACTCCATTCAACGTCGATGTTCGTCTGTGGTAATGTGTCAGCCTCTGCGGTATTTTCCACTATATGTTTCAAGGGCTCGACGATAGGTTTAAAGTATCTCTCCAACGCGATATCTTCCTCCACCGTACCAGTCTTCAAAAACAAGTGTTTCTTCCGAAAGGCTGCACTGGTTTTTGCAATTTCCTTCGCTATCCTCTCGCGATCTTTAATCTCCATACTATCGATATCAATCATCGTTGTACCGAAGACGTTGCTATCTCACCGATGCGTTGACAGCGATTGACTATCTCACGGTATGGCAAACTCGTTAAATCCCTTTCTATAACGTCCATTGGACATCGCGCTATCCTTGTCTATTACCACGAAACCATACTCTCGTTGCCAACAATTACGACACAACGCGCAGAAATCCTCGTATGACATATCGGTGTTTACGTGATCGTTGTACACATGTTTCAAGTTGGTACCATCCTGCTTAAACAGAATCAACAGATTCGCATTGTCGCGTATAAGATGTTTGAGAATCTTTGCATACGTCTGACAGAGATAGAAGCAGTCAACGTTCGAGTGACGCCCCATTGCAAAGTACTCTCGTATCGTATTTTGCTTGTCACATGCCACGTCATCAAAGATAAAAATAGAATTCGGAAGCGATTCGCTCGGTGGGATGACGTCACTGTTATTCGAAAACGTAAAGTAGCCAATTTCATCTATCGGAGTCAATAAATTCTCCAAATATTGATATTTCGGCTGTTGCAGCGACTTGGAATACACGTACACGTTCTCGAAGCGGACGCCGTGTGGGCTTTCCAACAAGCTCACCAGCACGTTGGTTTTTCCACAATTCGATGGACCGCAAATGAGGCAGCGGATAGTGTTTGGTAGCATGCTACCGTGTCTACGCTTCGAATTCGGTGACATCATTTCCGATTTATCGTCAAAATTTGTCACGCGTATCCTTACAGGTTGTCGCACGAATCGCATCCTCGATGTGAACTGTGAAAACTGATTTTCGGAGCGATGACACGTCCTATTTATAAGTCCGCACCGAAGCGAAAACACCTCAGTATTCAAAATGCTTCTGATCCTGTCGGATAATTGAGCAGTTGAAATATATACCAAAGATTATTCTACTCCGAGAGTTTGAAAGACACATTGATCAGTTGTGGGACAGGCTCCCCGAGCATATAAAAGCCGATTCTGAGGTGCAGCAGTGTCGTCGGTGCTTGGAACATTATAATCGCCCCTGGCAGCGAACGCATATCGACGGTCCCGCGCCATTGATTAAAAACTGTGGTGAATGTCGCCAACGAGAGTGAAGAAAGGTCGTGGTTTGTTAAATCGGGCGATAAACGCGCTACCTTTCGAATTACATATTCCTGGATATCAGTTTTGTAGTCCAGGAACTCATCTGGCAAAACGCTTGGCTAGAGGGGATCAAGGTATCAATCCGTTGGACACCGCGTGTCGCGAACACGATATTGCATATTCGCGTAGCAACGACCTCGACGAAAGGCACGCGGCAGATAACGTACTCGCTGACAAAGCGCGAAAACGCATCGTTGCGCGAGACTCGACTCTGGGTGAAAGAGGTGCTGCTACAGCTGTTTGGGCAGCAATGAAGGCCAAGACGAATATCGGAATGGGGGTGAAAACAAAATCCCGCAAAACTACTACGAAGAGAGCGTCGAAAAAAAGCGGATTCTTCCGGTGGCAAAACGGGGTGGTATATTACCACTTCTCCCGCTGCCAGGTGTTCTCGAATCATTAGCTGGTGGAGCGGCGGGGATAGCCAAGGCGGTAAACGATAATAAGGCGGCGCAGGAAATGCAACGTCATAATCGCTCCATGGATGGTCGCCGACTTTATTTCGCACCGTACAAGCGCGGACAGGGAATATCGAAACGAAAGAAAAAACTACCGCAATTGGCTGAGTTGGCAAAACGTATGCATATTCCATTCTTTAGAGGTGTGTTGCGGCCGAAAATCAGCGCGCCGTATCACGCTCGATTAAACGCGCGTGCGAGAGCGCGTAAACATGGTGACACCAGCCGTTAGGACGGGCACGCGGATCACACGTTTTTATAGAAGTTTCGCGCGGTGCGCGCTTCTTGGAATAAGGCCGTTAGTTCTTCGAATATCGACTGATTGAAGACACGCTCTCGCACGCCAACGCTCGAATCCTTTTGTCGCCCTGCGACCCACGAATAGAGATTCGCTGCTATACCTTCAAACGGCTTCACAAGCCCTCGCGCCCTGCGCCTTGTACATAAGCCTGTATATAAGTTGTGCCGTACTCATTCTTTGTTGTAAGTCGTGTTTGTTCGTCTCATCGTCTGTGGTGTGATCGTAATTTGTGTGAACGACACCCCCGCGGTGAATAAATCATCTGGGTATCCGAGTCGCTGGAGTGCATCACTTCCCTGGCAATCCACACGCCTTCTCTAGGCATACGTTTAAACAAGGTGTTTTTATGCGCAACGCGCTACCAGCTGGAGGAGTACGTCGAAACGAGAGTGATATCGTAAATTTAGACAATGTCAAAGGGCCAGGGACTCTTTGGGTGGCATATGCGAAGAACAGAGGGTGTCGAGCTATATATTTCGATAGCTTTGGGAATCTTCGACCGCCTAAGGAATTGGTACAATATCTGGACAAAGATGCTGCGAAAATCGAATACAATCGAACGGCTTATCAGAAGTACGATCAGAGCAATTGCGGGCAACTATGTCTATGCTTTCTACAACCGATCGGCGCTAAATTTAAGGATCGACTTTTCACTACTCTAATTCAGTACTTGTCGAGTCGTACAGCTCGGAGTATGTCGTTAACATTCACTCTAACCGGCAAGAGTAGCACCCTCGCGGTGAGCTACTTTCCATCCATAGATTTGAGCGATGATGATTACGAGGTTGGTCTAACAACCTTTGAAACTTATCATACAATACCGAACATCGATTGGAGCAACGATAATTTCTACTATGTCTCAAACTATGGCATTAAAACCATCAGTGTTGATACCACTCCTGAAATTATATGATTCCACATGGCTCCTACGAACTTGCTGCCATTGCCAAGTATTTGAGGCAGCGATTACTCGAGCGGTATCCTAAAAATCTCGGCGACACCAATGCTAACGATGGCGATGTGGATCCTATAGTGTTGCGTCCCAACTACAATACCATGAAAAGCGAGCTGTATTGTTCGTTCACCGTAGATTTTACGAAGCGCAATAACATTGGATCGTTACTGGGATTCTCTACGAATCGGATGTTAGAACCAGGGCGGTGGCACGAAACAGATGATCCAATTAATATCATGACCGTGAACATTATTCGCGTAGAATGCAACGCGACCGCTGGTGCATACAACAATGGGAAGCACGTACATACGATACATGAATTTTCTCTGAGAGTCCCACGAGGATATAAGATATCGGAAACGCCCGCGCAGATCATTTACCTTCCAGTCACCGCACGGGTCATTACGGATCTAACGATACGCGTTGTGGATCAAGACGGACGGTTGCTCGATTTTCGAGGTGAAGAGATTGCCATCAGATTGCACATACGACGGCGACGGCAATAATACGCGTACGAACGAAACAGATGCTTGTGTTGAACGACTCCGGAAGCACGTTTCTTCGAAGCGAAATTGTTTATAACAGCAACAACTGCAGCAGCTTCGATCACGCTAAAAAGAAGAGGCTCAGTGATGCGAACATTGCATTTTTGAGATCATTGGGATTCACCATGCACATTTAAGGGGGCCGTCTCAGTTTTGTTATTGTCCGACTCACCGGGTCTTGAATGTGTGCGGACGGTCACACAAGCTAAGTTCAGCGTGTACGTATACGCGTGTAGTAAACAAACCGTTTCAACCGTCTTTCGTCCTGGAATCGGCTAGAAGGAAGTTTTTGCGGGTACAGTTACCTTCAGTAAACATCTCTGCAGGGTGGTCTGGTGTGTTCGAACGCTAAGAAGCACTGTACATTGAAATGATAACGAATTTATGAATCGAAAACTGACAGAATGAAGCTTCAAGGCTTCTCCGTTGGTGGCGCTAATGGTGTACTGTAGCTACGTAGCACCAGCGTGACGTATAAATTCATTATTATTTCACATACACTGCTTATTAGCGTTCAAACGCACCAGACCACACTGCACGGATGTTTACTGAAGGTAACTGTACCCGCAAAAACTTCCTTCTAGCCGATTCCAGGACGAAAGACGGTTGAAACGGTTTGTTTACTACACGCGTATACGTACACGCTTAACTTAGCTTGTGTGAGCGTCCGCACACATTCAAGGCCCGGTGAGACGGCTCCCTTAAAGGCACCTTTTTAAAAATTTAAAAAAAAATAGGAAGATATAGAAGAAATTCAATCTACTAGATAGATAGTTCGATATATTTATTTCATTCCTAACCTTGTGTAGCCTTGAAGGTCAATGTATACCATATGGTGGAATTTGTCTTGACAGTCGCTTGCATATTGGATAATCAAATATATGGCATACCATTTAAAAAATTGAAGGTTACCCTCGTTTCAACGAGAATATTGCGAACACCAAAAATTAAGTTACCGTATTATGTTGTGTACAAAAAGCCGTAAAAGTTTTCCTTCTTCGGTTTTTTGAGTGGGGTCGCTGCGAGTACCGCACGGCTCAGCTACTCGACCCGGTGTGATTTGACGCAGCGTTACATTCATTTAATTTTCATTTGGCCAATTTTAAAGTGTCCACGATTTTTAAAACGTGTCTATAAAGAGGACAAACAAGGCTATGTCCTTCTATTTTTTCAAATTTTTAAAAAGGTGCCTTCAAT
The DNA here is from genome assembly GCA_929113495.1 of Andrena minutula. Classification (NCBI taxonomy): domain Eukaryota; kingdom Metazoa; phylum Arthropoda; class Insecta; order Hymenoptera; family Andrenidae; genus Andrena; species Andrena minutula. The sequence goes on along the minus strand of OV815993.1, from coordinate 43,531,688 downwards.
TATAAAATTGCAATTGTTTACAAGAATTGCAAAATAATTGGTCAAAAAAAAAATTTTTTCTTTCAGTGAAATAGTTTCTATACAACTTATTTCGTCATGTATTACATCGGTATCTTCTTTTATAAACCTTATTCTGATTGGTCTACAATACCTTGGAGATGATAGTGTCGGATTATCCCAAATGATTTTTCTATTTTTTGAAGAAATTAATCGTAGGGGAAGGAATGAGCTCTGAAATATGTGACTGTTTGAATCAGAAATGTTTTCAAATTGTTGTTTATATTGTGCTTGTTTGGATCCATCACAACCCCATTTACTAATTAATTGTAATTGACTGATCTCATTTTCTTGTAAATTATGTAATACTTCTTCCAAATATAACAGTAACCGAACAGCTGTGTGATCTAGTAATTCTTGCAGCTTTATTTCTGCAGAAGTGTCAGTTATGACGAATGCTTCTTGAACAGGATAGCAATCTTTCTTAGCCTTCTGTAATACAGAATACGATGGAAAAAGTTTTTTATCCATTGTACGGACAATTTCATATTCTTGCCTGGATAAATTTGCTTGTGCAAATATAAATAGGGCTTTCAAAATCGAGGATTATCTTGTTTTTGCTTGTTGATTTGTGGAACAAAGTTTCCTGCACTTTTTGGCATTGTGTGACTTCCTGCAATACTATGGAAGCGTCCACTTGACCAGAAGACCTTAGCTTTGCCCGTGCAGCAAATGTTAATTCCTCGGTGCTAATCATTTTCCGTACATCTTCTGTTTTTCTTTTTTTGCTTCGCTCAGATAATTCGGTAAAAGACTTAGGTAGACGTCCAGCCTGGGATGATGTTGTGGGTATTTCAAATGTCCCTTGAAGCCAGTTTAAATTCTGTTTTTCGAAAAGATCCTTCCTATATTTTGCAGAAACCCATCTACGTTTGAATTCTGATTTAAAATGAGAAATACTTTGTTTAAACGCTACACGCTCTTCTTCTGAATGTATGTTGCGATTTAATAAATAATTTTCAAGATACTCCAGTTTTTCAGTAATTTTTTCGCTTTCACACCCCTGCATAATATTAAATAATTGTTTTCGCGTCATAACTTTTATCCCAGAGGATTCTCCAGTATCCGATGACATTTTACTACCTATATGGACATATATTGTCGTCAACTTACATCTGAATACTGAAAAAGAATATACTGAATGCGGAAACTAGTTCTGCTAACAAATCATGTTTCTACTTACCAAATATAGGTGAAATGAAGTAGAATATAAAACAAAATGGAACTTAAAAAATATACTGCACCAATTAACTTAAGTAAATACTAAATATACACTCAAACCACAGTATGAACTAAAATAAGGAAACAATACACACATAAAATTTAAATAATACATAGGAATCTTTTAAAGACACTTGGATAACTCCCACTGCACACGTAACTCTTTGACCGAATGGTTCCAACTGAATTCAATCAGAAAGAAGAGACTTAGTCGAACACTTATCTCCTGTGTAACATAAACATCTCGCGAGTCCGTAATCTAAACAGTCCCTTCGATGGGTTTCGTATTACAGAGCCTCAGCATCCGCGAAGGAACAAGTGAGTGAAAAATGCATACTTTTCGCCATGGCTATATATTTAAAACACAGCATTCTTTGTAATAAGATTATACTTTTCGATAGTATTAATTAAAGTGGTATCGGCGCACTGATTCGGTCACAGAAAAACAATTATTTTGTTATAGAACAAAATAATAATAATATTCAAAAGCTATTTTGCAATAAAAATTTTTCGTATGCTTCGACGTTTCGGTCCCCAATTTGGACCTTCTTCAGGAAAGTAATATTATTTTGCTTTGCTAATGAAATGTCGCAGCAGTTTAAATAAAGCCAGCGACACGCGAGCCGGTTGGAAGATGACTGAGGTAAACAGCGAACAAGACAACCAACAACCTGAAGGTGAGACGAACTGTGGCCAACGAAGCCGTTGAAAATACTAACATATGAATTCCTAAAATTCAAATTTATATTATCAGGGCAAAAAACTAAATCAAACCTCTTATTCATGTGGTGAACTTTGCATACACTCACAGATGTCAACGAGCAAATTTCAAAATTACATACCTTGTATAGAATATGTAACTGATAGAGTATAATATGGAGTTATATAGAGAACCACATCATAAAATCATTACTTCTTCAGTAATGTTGCGTAATAATCTTGTATTTTAGGCGTTTCGTACCTAAGATTCATGCTAGGTTGTTTAATCATATGTAGTGTCTCTAAGAGAATCCTCCTGTTTAAGTTGGTTTCTTTATCAACCACTTTAGCATTGTTAAAATCAAAACAATGATCAAACTCTGAGGAATGCTTAGTTAATGCCGTGTGTTGTGAAGGGGATAAAAAAATATTTCTTTTATGTTCATATATACGTCTCTCAAGAAGTCTGGAAGTTTGTCCGATGTAAACCTGATTGCAACTCAAACATGGAATTGAATATACTATGTTGGAATTTTTTAACAAAGGTATTTTATCCTTAATTGGAGGAAACAGATTTTTAGTGTAGATAGGCAATCTAAATATTGTGTGTATACCAGCTTTTCTAAAGGTTCTTCTAATATCAATTGAAATATTATTAACAAACGGCATAACAACCGTGTTTCTCCAGCTAATTGGTCCTGTTATCTTGTTTCTTTTTTCTTTTCGTTTCGCGACTACCAACGGATGGTAAATTTAAAAAATACGCTCCTTAATGATCGAAGAAATCATATCTACAGGATATCCATTCCGTTTTAGCGTGTTTTTTTACCAAAATTAAATTAGCCGGTCGAAATTCTGGATCAGCAAGTAAAATAGCTCGATCTATTAATCCTTTTATTAATCCGATCTTATGATTCATGGGATGAGCAGAACGAAAATTTATGTACCTCCCAGACCAACTCGGCTTTTGATACCAGTTTGTAATAATTTTGCAATTAGATCTAATGACTGTAGTATCGAGAAAACTGAGACAGGAATTTATTTCAACCTCATGAGTGAACTGCAATCGGGGGTGAAAACTGTTGAATGTATCCAATAACGTTTGCAAATCATCAAGTTTAAGACACGTAATGATATCATCGACATACCTTTTGTAGAAAATAAGTTTAAATGGTACCTTGGAGAGGGAAATCGTCCCCAATTCCTCCATAACAATGTTTGCAATTACTGGGGATATAGGAGATCCCATTGCTGTTCCAAATACCTGTTTATAATATACACCATTGAACAGAAAAACATTTGATTCCAATACAAATTTTACAGCACTAAGAAAACCGCTTCGATCAATATTCGTGTACCCTTTAATTCATCCCAGCGACGATCAAGCACTTGCAAGGCTAAATCAATTGGAATATTGGTGAATAGCGATGTAACATCTAAAGAAACCAATCGCAGTGATTGGTCTTCCAATTGCACGTTTCTAATTTCCTTACTAAATTGCCAGCTATCTATAGTGTGGTATGGTAATTTACCCACTATTTTTGAAAGAATGTTCGCTAAATAGCTAGACAATTTGTAAGTGGGACCACCAATTGAGGACACAATAATCCTCCAAGACAAATTCTCCTTGTGCGTTTTTGGTAATGCGTATGCTCTGCTTTCGATAGTATACATAAAATAGACGAGTAACGTAAAAATATTGATTACAATCTGCAGTACTGGATCGGAAAATAGCAACAAACTATACAATCCGATACGCTGCTCTATAAGGACAGATTTTTCACTCAAAACACCCATTTTAGTAAAAACGGTATATATCACAAAAAAATAGAAATCTCAAGCCTTAAAATGTTTTTTTTTTCATCAAATTTGGATAAATTTTAGCAAAGTTATAGCAGTTTGAATATTGAGCGAATATTGAAATAGCTTTGTCCGCATTTTCGGGGCAAATACCCCACTGTGATCGTTGGCTTAGTAAAATTTTCTACAAGTTGTAAATAAATTTTGTGAATTCTTGCATTATGGAAGCTTTTCAGGTAGGTATACAGGGTGTTACTCTACCTATAGTCAATACTTTGGGGGGTGATTCTACAGGCATATATAAGTCGAAAATCAAGAGTGACGAAATTGCGGTAAATGCTTCGTTTATTAATTATCGATGGTTAAAGATTGACGTCTGGATCGTCTGAATCAGCCTGAATGACGGCAACTCGACGGACAGCGGGCCGCGCGAGGCAGGCCAGCCAAGGGGCGTGCAGTGGCGGCGGATGCGTGACGGATTTGCCATGTAGAGCGCATACTTACTTACCTACCTCGCCGAAACTGTGACATACGATCCTTGCGATAATTTATGAAAAGGCGCAAACGTTGTTCGGCATTAAACCTGCCTACTCGTAAAAATCCACAAGGGCATATCAAAACCCGCCCAACGGGATTCTCAAGTAGAGAGGGTGAATGCCATTGCCTTTGAAAATATTGCCCTCAAAAATCACTCACACGGCCATTCAAAGCACCGCGATTGTCCCGTCCGCGATTGTTCACTTAATTACACACACGCACCACGATTAATTTTCTCGCGAGTGTACATATCTTCGCGCACTGCGATTGTCCCGTCCGCGATTGTTCACTTAATTACACACACGCACCACGATTAATTTTCTCGCGAGTGTACATGTCTTCACGCACCGCGATTGTTCACTTAATTACACACACGCACCACGATTAGTTTTCTCGCGAATGTCCATGTCTTCACGTACCGCGATTGCAGTCTGTGCTCGCGTTGACGGTCGTCAAACTGAGGAGACCTTGGCCAAATCCCTGCGCGATGGACACGAACAACGTTACGAATAAACAACCTACATACAATGTATCGCTACACCTTCGCCGAGTGGCTCAAGCGATGATACACAGCTTATGCAATAAATTAAAATCTTTATTCTTCATGGAATCGATAGGTATGGCAGTGACACAATGGATTCTCTATGTTTTTCCATAAGGAATCGATCGACGCCACTTTCGCAAAGATCTGATGAGAAATGCAGAATAATTTCAGATTCGTTAATTTCTAGTGCGCAACATTGTATGGCCCCCTGATTTCGAGCGTCGCACAGTGGGGCATTTCGGGTCGAAACGCGGCACTAAGTCCTTTTACAAAAATATTGCCAAACTGCAAATTTTTTTTTACGGGTAGTTGATTGTGTATTTGGATGATAATGTAGCATGATTGTTTTTCACATTCATTAATTTTTAACGCGACTACACGGTTTTGAAAAGGACAACAACGAAACTCTTCAGAACTTGTATTGTTATTTATAATTTTGTTGTTTGTTTAATTCAACTAATTTTTGGTGGGATTAAGTGTTGAGGTATGTATTTGAAGTGTGCCAAGTTTGATTTTGTAATCTCTAATATTTTTGGAATTATACCTTACTGAATTTTTCAATTTTCATTGTTTATTTTGAACGGGAATTCAGTGGAGTTCAGTGTTCTTATTGGTCACATTGGAAAGGGTGAAGCCTTACCTTTATCGTACAGAAAAAATTGGCTGCTACTAGCTGCTACTGGGGTAGTTAGAGGGGCGAGAAGGCGTCTTTGACGTGTTCTTTTTTCAAAAATGCCTTTCCTGCAATTGAAATTCAAAGTAAATGAAATATTTTTATGTGTGAAAGATGCGGAGCTTTTTCCTATGTACAGTTTGCACGATATTGTCGGCAGTTTGTACATAGCCAGTGGAGAAGTCCTCAGGGTGAAGCTGGTACTTGTCGTAAATCGGAAGAATCAGTCGCAACACATTCGTTCGTTTCGTTTACATCATGCCAGGAAATTTTCACGGGAACAATGCAATAGGGATGTTTTAAACAGGTACGATTGCATATCGATACCTTGGCTTATGGCATGGCGCGTGTTACAACTGATTTTAACAATTGACGATTACTCATTTACTTGAATTATAAATAGGCTTTTACTTACTTCTGACCCACTGATCTCCAGTATGCGGAAGAGGTCAAATAAAAAATCGGAACCGTTCTTAAGAGAAATGAGGAAATTATTTGTTGCGACAGAATCTCCTGATGATGAGGACCAAGATGAAAATGAGAGCGAAGATGAAGATGAGGACGAAGAGGAAGACGAGGACGCAGAGGACGACGAGCACGAAGAAGAAGACGAGGATGAAGAGGAAGATGAAGAATGCTGAAGTAATTCAGCAAAGTGAGATAAGCGCTTCATTACCGAGCAAGACTGACTTCCCGCTTATACCTCAAATCTGTGATAAATATCTTTCACTGTTTACATTAATAAAATATGTTTGTTAAAAAGTTTTGAAGTTACGTAAATAAAGATTTTATAACTATTCAATATTATACGATTTAAATGTTCCCCAAAAGTTTATTTACAAATACAGTTAAGGGGGCATAGTACTTTTTTCCCCGAAAATTAACCAATCTTTGTGAATTTGTTTCTATATGAAATTGAAATGCTAGAAAGATAGTGTTTGTTGCAAATGTAAGATCACTGATTGAAAGTATTAACAATAGACACCATTCCTCCCCTCGCTATAAGTTCTCAAAGGTTGCTCGCGGAATAAGTAAAATTACGGTGCCATAAATTCCGCCTTCTATGCTTACCTGAAAGATAAAAACAAATCAAGACATTAAACTTTATTACATTTTGTTTTGTTGACAGAGTCGATTCTTAAATTTCGCATTTCAAATAAAATGGCGCGCTATTGCGAACTGTCAAACCTATAGGGTGAAGCCACCAGTAGTGGACCATGTATCAGTAGTCGACCACTTTCAGAAAAAAAACAGGAAAAATAAGGTTTTTAGAAGTAACGACCTTTTGAACAAAGTGCAGTTCTCTAACTGCACTCTATCTACACACTGTTCAAAAGATTGTCACATCTAAAAACCTTATTTTTCATGTTTTTCTGAAAGTGGTCGACTACTGATACATGGTCGACTACTGGAGGCTTCACCCTATAATTTTGACAGTTCGCAATGGCGCGCCATTTTATTTGAAATGCGAAATTTAAGAATCGACTCGGTCAACAAAACAAAATGTAATAAAGTTTAATGTCGTGATTTGTTTTTATGTTTCAGGTAAGCATAGAAGGCGGAATTTATGGCACCGCAAGGGACCAACTTTGAGCGATTATAGCAGGCCTGCCCCATCGGGTGCAAATACCTCCTGAATTTCTGTGACCCGGGCAACAGCGAGTTAATTTTTCTGTATCAATAGGACCATAAATATACGCATAATACATCCAGGAAATATTCCTTTCTGTATGCGTATAGTTGTTCGTACGTTTTCTATTTTAAATCTGAACATATCCCGAAAAAGAGAATACCCTTGTGACGTCCCGTTAATTTTCGCCCAGTCCTAACTAGCTTCCTCCTTATATGACCTACCCACGAATCTACTACTATCTATAAAACCACAAATCTTAACCCTTTACCAATCCCAGATCTTGGACGATGTACCTTAGCGGTCCCCATCTCCAGCTGATCATATACGAAATTCCCCTTCCCCTCTTCGCCTTAGAGGCATGATTTCCCTCCTCAATCACGAATTTCAACAAGTCCCTCGCCCCAACCTCTCTAAATTGAAACCTCTCCCCCCCCCCCCCCCCTCTCTACCAATGAAAACCACAAAAGTCCACCCAACGGATTGAGTGCTCCTTTTCGAAATCCCATTGTCTGCTAAACTAATTATAGATCAAACCGTTGCCTCTTACAAAAACCCCAGAGTTATTACGACACATACCTTACGGATGACTCATCACGCATACCGCAAATTCCACGCATACCGCAAATTCCACGCATACATTGGGCATGAGTCATCACGCATACCTCAAATTCCCCGCATACCTCACATTCCATCAGTTTGTATAAATACCGGTGCCGCGTGGCCCACGCATCATTATTCCTTGCTATCTTCAGTCGCGATCATTATTCTTTAGTAATCTGTCTCACCTCAGATTTAAGTGGTTTACTTTATTAGTTATATTCTAACACTTAAATTCAGTGTTCATTAACCAGCGTCTACATCACGTAAGCGTTCCAATTTCTATTATATTTAAATCTTATGTTTATAACTTTAATTGCTTACTTTACTCCTTTATATTAATTCTTTGCTTAGGCTCATAACCATTACGCTCATAACTTTACACATATACAGGGTGTTACTCTACCTATAGTCAATATTTTGGGGGGTGATTCTACAGGCATATATAAGTCGAAAATCAAGAGTGACGAAATTGCGGTAAATGCTTCGTTTATTAATTATCGATGGTTAAAGATTGACGTCTGGATCGCCTGAATCAGCCTGAATGACGGCAACTCGACGCACAGCGGGCCGCGCGAGGCAGGCCAGCCAAGGGGCGTGCAGTGGCGGCGGATGCGTGACGGATTTGCCATGTAGAGCGCATACTTACTTACCTACCTCGCCGAAACTGTGACATACGATACTTGCAATAATTTATGAAAAGACGCAAACGTTGTTTGGCATTAAACCTGCCTACTCGTAAAAATCCACAAGGGCATATCAAAATCCGCCCAACGGGATTCTCAAGTAGAGAGGGTGAATGCCATTGCCTTTGAAAATATTGCCCTCAAAAATCACCCACACGGCCATCCAAAGCACCGCGATTGTCCCGTCCGCGATTGTTCACTTAATTACACACACGCACTACGATTAATTTTCTCGCGAGTGTACATGTCTTCGCGCACTGCGATTGTCCCGTCCGCGATTGTTCACTTAATTACACACACGCACCACGATTAGTTTTCTCGCGAATGTCCATGTCTTCACGCACCGCGATTGCAGTCTGTGCTCGCGTTGACGACAGTCGTCAAACTGAGGAGACCTTGGCCAAATCCCTGCGCGAAGGACACGAACAACGTTACGAATAAACAACCTACATACAATGTATCGCTACACCTTCGCCGAGTGGCTCAAGCAATGATACACATCTTATGCAATAAATTAAATTCTTTATTCTTCATGGAATCGATAGGTATGGCAGTGACACCAATGGATTCCCTATGTTTTTCCGATAAAAATCATACCAAATGTAATGTAAATCGGATTACTTTTAACGAAGCTAATTTTACATGAGGCCCGCGTGTGCCTGTGCTAGAGAATCACAGCTGTTTCGCACGGCCAGTCAATGCCCCCGACGAGACCGTTCCGCGCTGAGTTTCGTGGCCTCCGCCCGCGACGCTCGAGATCAGGGGGCCATACAATGTTGCGCACTAGAAAGCGACGAATCTGAAATTACAGTAAAGTCTCGTTAGCCGCTCGCTGGGCAGGACTGACATTGAGCACGTATCGTGACAAAACCCTAATTCCGGGTGTGAGTTTCTCGCTTCTTTCTGGCCGAAGGGGGGAGCGAGATGGAAGACTGCGTGCGCGACCGGCGTGCGCGACAGACGCGAGCGCTCCCATGTAATCGTAACTGCTTGACGCATGCGCGCGGCGGTCAGATAACCACGCACGCCTCCAGTCTTTCTTGCGCCATAGGCGAACTTGTCAAATTGAGCCCTTTATTATTGTACATTTATTTCAGTTTATTGATGTCCTTACTCTCAATTTTTATTCGTAGTTTAAAACCGTTGTAGTACAATGTGTAGTATTTTATTTAAAAATTTATTTTCAGCAATGCCAACAATGAAAATACCATTTTGCACCTCTTGTCCACCTTACGCCCTAGCAGTTGCCTAATTTTGCAGAGTAAAGTCATAAATAATCTCAAATAAATGTATTATAATAAAGGGCGCAATTTGAGAAGTTCGCCTACGGTGCAAAAAAGACTTGAGCCGGGCCTGCGTCAAGATTTTGCGAAACGGTTCTCGTTGTCACCGTAACCGCTTGCGACCTTCGCACACGCCCGTCACGCACGCAAAGGACGGAGTGTTGTGGCGTCCGAAAGACGGAGCGAGACAAAACATCAACGCGTCGTCTGTCTCGTAACTTTCCACGCTCGCTTTCAGTGCCTTCGCTCGCTCTCGTTCCATCTCGCTTTCGCCTTTACCGGACAAGAGTGAGAGAAAAGTGGTGGGGATAGCGAAAAGTCAGTATCGTGTACAGTAAATCGAACGGCTAACGAGACTTTACTGTATTCTGCATTTCTCATCAGATCTTTGCGAAAGTGGCGTCGATCGATTCCTTATGGAAAAACATAGAGAATCCATTGGTGTCACTGCCATACCTATCGATTCCATGAAGAATAAAGAATTTAATTTATTGCATAAGCTGTGTATCATCGCTTGAGCCACTCGGCGAAGGTGTAGCGATACATTGTATGTAGGTTGTTTATTCGTAACGTTGTTCGTGTCCTTCGCGCAGTGATTTGGCCAAGGTCTCCTCAGTTTGACGACTGTCGTCAACGCGAGCACAGACTGCAATCGCGGTACGTGAAGACATGGACATTCGCGAGAAAACTAATCGTGGTGCGTGTGTGTAATTAAGTGAACAATCGCAGTGCGCGAAGACATGTACACTCGCGAGAAAATTAATCGTGGTGCGTGTGTGTAATTAAGTGAACAATCGCGGACCGGACAATCGCGGTGCGTGAAGACATGGACACTCGCGAGAAAATTAATCGTAGTGCGTGTGTGTAATTAAGTGAACAATCGCGGACGGGACAATCGCGGTGCTTTGGATGGCCGTGTGGGTGATTTTTGCGGGCAATATTTTCAAAGGCAATGGCATTCACCCTCTCTACTTGAGAATCCCGTTGGGCGGGTTTTGATATGCCCTTGTGGATTTTTACGAGTAGGCAGGTTTAATGCCGAACAACGTTTGCGTCTTTTCATAAATTATTGCAAGTATCGTATGTCACAGTTTCGGCGAGGTAGGTAAGTAAATATGCGCTCTACATGGCAAATCCGTCACGCATCCGCCGCCACTGCACGCCCCTTGGCTGGCCTGCCTCGCGCGGCCCGCTGTGCGTCGAGTTGCCGTCATTCAGGCTGATTCAGGCGATCCAGACGTCAATCTTTAACCATCGATAATTAATGAACGAAGCATTTACCGCAATTTCGTCACTCTTGATTTTCGACTTATATATGCCTGTAGAATCACCCCCCAAAATATTGACTATAGGTAGAGTAACACCCTGTATATTGTTTAATTGTATTTATATCGGTTACTCTTGCTTATTATTGTCTAACTCCATTACCTCGCATCTTTATGTTATTATCTACTTAATGTTAATTATCTACCATTTACCTTATATAAATGTTATGTGCCTATGCTGAATGTCTAACGCATAATTATAAAATGTCCATTGCTATCTTCTACGCGTTCCAATAAATAACGCTTTTGCCTCTACCTTTAACTGTGAATTCTCGCTATTTCGCCTCGAATTCGCGGAACCATTACGAGCGATTACTACAGCTGATCGGTCTCCGCGAGCGTCGGGAGTTCTTGCCCGTGTTTACAAACGTTCTTTCATATAGAGTCCCGTATGGCTATTCCCAAACCTATGGTGAAAAACCTACTATTTACGCCTCTTTTCATGCGATGCAGTTAGTAAGCCAATTATTGTGCCATAAATCAAAGCCAGTATTCTCACGTGCGTCACTCGGTGTACGATCCCCATACCGCCTTCCCTGATTGACACGAGTTACGAAGCATAGCCTTCATAGTGAAGCTGGTCTTCCTACGAAGCACAGCCTTCGAGCTCATCTACGCCCCCTCAAGTGCGAAGCATAGCCTTCATAGTGAAGCTGGTCTTCCTACGAAGCACAGCCTTCAAGCTCACCTCCACCCCTCCTCAAGTGCGAAGCATAGCCTTCATAGTGAAGCTGGTCTTCCTACGAAGCACAGCCTTCGAGCTCACCTCCACCCCTCCTCAAGTGCGAAGCATAGTCTTCGAGCAACCTCCCTACCCCATATATGTTACGATCCAAGTCCCGCCACCCAGGACGTGACACCCTATACAGGGTGTTTCTCTACCTGCGGTCAATACTCTAAGGCAGGCCTGCCCCATCGGGTGCAAATACCTCCTGAATTTCTGGGACCCGGGCAACAGCCGAGCGCGGGACTGTAAAGTTGCTACACATTGCGAAATTTGTAATAAGAGAACTGCATGAGTGTGCGTCCATGTAGGCTCGTACCACGACTCTTTGCGATTCTGGGCGCCGGGTCAGGAGCCAAGCATGGAGCTATTTCGTTGCTCGGTTCACGCTCGGCTGTGCTATTCTTTGCTACTATAGAATTATTTATTATGGTAAGGAACCCCGGGATGATGCATATGTGTAACAAGCAATAAAATTGAAAATATAGAAACGTATTATACAATTTCACCGCAACATAACATATTTAGAATGTTATTACTATAAAAATAAATAACTTACAAAGATAAAGAACAGTAGTAATACTATGGGAGTTCTAATTCATTTTCAAGGCCATTTCCCCCTCCCCGACTCCCAACTGGCGCGGGGCGGTGGGGAAAGTAAGGGCGCGCGGCGGAGGGAAACATGGACGCGGGGCCTGCGGGGGAGGAAGACCGTTTGCGCGCGCACGAGCCGCGGAGTGGGGGAAGCCGCGACGTTAGAGGGGGGATCAGTCCGGGCCGAGCCGCCGCTGAGGCTTCTCCAGACCTGGCCCACCGTCGGAAATTTTTCAGAGGGAGGCATTGACCCCCGAAAACTTTTTCGAACCCCACCCACACCCCTTCGAGAACTTTTTAGACCGAACCCACCCTGAAATTTTTTTCCCCACGAATCTTAAAATTATAAGGTGAGGAGGATGACAGGATAAATAAAATGGGGAAAACCATATAAGTTTAAAAATATTTTATTATTATTATTTTATATATAAAAAATGAAAAAGTACAATATAAAAATGAAAAAAGTACAATATAAAAAAATGAAAAAAAAATACAATAAAATATATCAAATAAGAAATATAAATATAATAATAATAAAAGAATATAAAATATGAAATATAAAAATTGAAAAAAGAAAAACTAATATAAAATATGAAAAAATATGAAAAAATATGAAATTAAAGAGGCGAGGGTGGCGATGGGGGGGATGGTGGTGATGATGGTGATGGTGGTGATTGTGGCCATAGTATTCGCACCATCGGCCGCCTCAATCGTCGCAGGCCCGGCATCTGATATGGCCGCAGCCGCGCCGCTCCATAACCATTTTCACGCCACCGCGGCGCACGTGCATGATGCAACAAGTCCTAGAACACATACGCAAACATTGATATGACACTGATACATTAAACATAATAAACATGAAACATACAAAACATTACAAACATTGATATAATATTAACACATCAAACATAGTAAACATGAGATACACAAAACAATGCAAAGTATTACATACCTGTGGTGGCAGCGGTGGCGAAGGCGGCGAGGGCGGCGAGGGTGGCGAGGGCGGCGAGGGTGGTGAGGGTGGCGAGGGTGGCGAGGGCGGCGGTGACCCCTCCCAATCCGATGACCAGACGGGGGATGGTGGCGGCGATGGCGAACGCTAGAAGATAGAAACCCACGATTTAATAATGACACAACCACGATTTAAGAGCACTTGGATTCAACGGTTAAACGCGGTAAATGACAAAATATTTATATGTACATACCTCCGGGTCGCACTTCGGGGCGATGCGTTTTAATCCCATTTCACTATAGTTGTACAAATGTCAAATTAAATAGACTGTTCACTTCAAAGCTTTGAAGACGACTGAGCTCGCTGCATCTCCCGGCTCTCGCATGTTAAAACCCCTCCTATCATGAAAATCGAGAAGTGCGTAGCTTTGCAAAAGTAAGATGTTGTTCTCCACCTTTATTTTCGCTGACCATCCTCCTCCCCCGTGTCCTTATCTTCTTCTTCATTGACCATCCTCACCTTTTTCACACGCATCTTCTTCTTCGCTGACCATCCTCTCCTTATTCACACGCATCTTCTTTCACTTCTTCTTTGACACATCATTCGACTAGATTACACCACTTTAATCGCATATCCATCAGTTATTGAACGGGTGTTGGACGGGTATCGAACGGCTTTGATCATGTACCGAACGTGAATCGAACGGCTTGAAACGTACATCGAACGTGATTCGAACGGCTTGGAACGTACATCGTACGTAAATCGAACGTCTTGGACCGTGCATCGAACCATTTCTCAATAATTGCAACTGTTCGGAAAAGATTTTTATTCGCGACACCTATTGTCGATTAATGCTAATTAGGCAGGTGGCAACGGCCTGCTCACTCATGTGGAGCGCGGATCGCGTCCCCTTCCATCGACTCGCGATCCATGGAAGGGGAAGGCTTGCGCTTCCTAGAAATCGACGCTGATTTCTGGGAATCGGCCACTCTGTTCCAGTCATCACGCTTGGGTAATATACTTTCGCTTACGCACTTTGCTTGCGCTATACTTTCGACATTGCTTCGAATCTTATACTTTCGCTTACGCACTTTGCTTGCGCTATATGTTCGACATTGCTTCGAATCTTATGCTATCACGCTGCGCGACTTTGCTTCGCCAGTTTCTTGCACGTTTTAAAGCTTAATTATATTTAAACATTAACTAAATATTGTAAATTGTGTGTGAAAATCGTTCTTTACTTATTCTGTGTGTTTGACATATGTACATATCTTGAATTATATCCGTCGTGTTAAATTAATCGTCTAAAATTATCGTATCGCTCGTTTTAATCGTTTTAATCGTTTCTAAATAAATCTTGTGCTAAAATACTATCGAAACTGTTTCCTAGTGCTTGTTCCGATTATACTTTGTAACAGCAACCATCGTCTTAATCTAACATACACCATATTTAGGAAGTTGGTTTGGGGAGGGTGAAGATAATTATACGCATTAAAAAAATGATTATATTTATTTATGAATTTCTCTGTGGCGTTTAGTCCACCAGTTGAATATTTTAAATACATTTTGCAAGGCACAGTGCTTTGCGTGTCTGCCACATCGCAGAGTACCAACTACATTTAGCTTATTTAGAGATTGTATATCCTCGTAGTCAATGTCCAGCGTCTCGATGATCACATCCGCTCTCGTACTTTCATCGAGGAAATCCGCAAGCCATTCGCGTTTCTGCAGCCCTTTAACGTACACGACATAGCACGTGTCATCTTCTTCATCGATCGCATCAGCTACAGCTTTCGTAATTAGCTGTTTAGCCATACTGTATGGAACTTCTCCATCGTCCCAGCGTAGCCCATGATGTTTCGCCGTCAACCACCGGATGCTTGATTTGCCAGATTTCGTAAGAAGATATTGCGGCATCGAACTCCGAAAAATATAATGCGAGAGAATTGTTCCCTTTCGCAGGACAGCCACTTCCTTGACGACAAATCTTCCATCGACGATGAACCCTTGCATGTCAACAAATGTTGACGTAGACATTATCGATACAATTTAGAGACCCGCTCGCTTCCAAGACAGATGGGGGAATGCAGTCTTTCTCGTAAAGCATCTCGATTTTCACGATGAAATTTTCTTTTGGTACGAATTTGACACAGGAGAGGGCAGGCAATTTAATTCATTTTGCGCCCCACGTTTGTCAGCGGATTGTATTCAACCACCCGATCGTGCAGAATCAGACAATAGGCCGTAGTATTTGCCGGTACGTTCTCTTTACACTCGAATTCTATGCGCACATCCACGGTGCCGCTTTTAACCGACTCATTTTGTCGCGAACAATCAATCACCACGAAGGGACCAAATTCTAAAAATTCGGCCACGGTGAATAATCCATCGCTACAGTTGTAATATGATTTATGGAATTGTGTGTACATGTGAAACAAGATGGCATGCTTATCCATGTCAAAGTCCACCTGCATGTCATCATATGGGTGAAAATCCGAGTTGAGAAAAGCTTTTACATTGGTTAATTTGCATTTGTCGAACATAGTAGCATCTTTGGACATATCATTCTTTCGATCAGTCTGTAGAGCAAGGATAATGACACGCGGCTTCTCCAATTGCGCAGATGCCTTCACGGCCCATGAGTGCTTGGTCGTGCTCTGTAAGAGAGGATACTCATACATATCCCACGATTGAAAACAAATGCTCAGGTTTCGTCCACTGTCCAAAGTACGTAGCAACGATAGCTTATTAACGTCGTTCAGCGTCACATGAGGCATCCGCCATTGTACTTTAACTAATTGAATTTCTGGTTCCAACATCGGCGATCCAATTAGAACATTGTTATCGTTGCGCGATCGTATTAAAATCAATTCGTGACGCACATTAATAATAATGTGTTTGTAGTCCTCGCAAAATCCCAGCCAATATTTCAGTGGGATACAAAAATTGAAATGATTTTTCACTTTTAGCCCATCGCGTCGTTTCAAGCCCCATCCGGCATTCTCCATATTTTTGTCTTCGCCAGATGTCAGCGATACATAGTTTTTCAACGTGCTAGTTATTCCAACGTTTCTGTTCCGATCAATTTCCACACCTTTCAGCTCGTATCGAATCTCATCGAATATGTCCACCGATATATGTACACCGATGCTGTCAATAAATTGTATATGGAAAAAAACATTAAACTTTTGAGAGAGCAACATGAAGAATTAGAGAGGAAGCTGGTCGTGTTTCAGAGAGATATGCTGACGTTGCAAAACAGCGTTCAAAAGATATCGCAGGCGTGGAATTCTATCCCGCAGCAGCGCTGCGAAGGAGAATCGTGCGAGACGGTTGATCTTGCTCCCGCACCGATGGGGAGCACATAATGCACGTACATAATAATTATCGCATCATTCGTGTCGAAGACACCTCTGTGATTAAACATGCCACCATTATCGACATCCAAGAGTAAAGGAAACCATGGTCGCAAGAAGCGACAACTCGTTGAGGAATTGCACGCTCCAGCTCGAAGACATTTCCCGCGGAGGCGCGTCATAGTGCACGGATACGACGATCTGTGGCAAGCTGACGTTGTAGAAATGCGTCCTTACTCGCGATTCAACCAAGGTCACCACTACATACTCACCGTCATCGATGTGCTGAGCAAGTATGCCTGGGCGATGCCGTTGAAGACTAAAAGTGGCGCTGAGGTGACTAAAGCGTTTGCAAAGATATTTAGAGATCGATATCCGAAAAATTTGCAAACCTATCAAGGAAAAGAATTTTACAACGCTGATGTGCAGAAACTATTGGCAAAGCATGACATTAATCATTATTCGACGTATTCGGTGATGAAGGCCTCCGTCGTGGAACGTTTCAATCGAACTTTGAAGAACAATATGTGGAAAATGTTTACGCTCAATGGAACCTACAGATGGATCGATGCGCTACCAAGTCTTCTCGCAGAGTATAACGCGCGAAAACATAGAACCATCAAAATGCGTCCTTGCGATGTTACCCCTGCGATCGCCGACAAGCTGCTAACCACCGTGTACAACAACGTAAAGATCGCCGCTCCAGCGAGGTTCAAGTTGGGCGAGTTTGTGCGCGTGAGCAAATTCAAAACCATATTCGATAAAGGCTATACGCCGAATTGGACAACGGAGGTGTTTAAGATAGCCAAAGTACAAGCAACTGATCCCGCGACGTATCTGCTCGTCGATTCCTGTGGAAAACCTGTTGCTGGAGGATTCTACGAACATGAGCTGCAACGCGTCACCGATCCTGATGTGTATCTAGTGGAAAAAGTCTTACGTAGGAAGGGGGATAAGGTGTACGTCAAGTGGTTGGGTTTTGATAAATCCCACAATTCTTGGATAAATAAAAATAATGTATTGTAAAAAATAATAATAATAATACATGATTCAATAAATACAATGATACATATACATGTGTAAATATTTTTTTTCCATACATGTGCGAAGAATATTATACAATAAATACAATAGTTTGTGCAATCAATGATATTCTAGCTGATGCTCGTAGGAAAACATGTTAAATTATATTCTTTTAATTTTTAAATAAATTTTCGAAACATTATTTCTCCATTTCATTTACCCATCTTCTTTCCTCACCACATAATTTTAAGATTCAGCGTTTCTGAAATGATATCATCCTACACGGCTGCTCCAGGGGAGTCAAGTTACACACGCTCGCGCGATACGCTGCGACGTTAAGATTGAAAATCATTTTTTGAAAAACAATTGTTAGCTTTAAAATAAAATGTGGTGGGGGAAGCAATTACACCTCTATTTAAGCCGTCACCCCGACATTATTCGATCAATCGCTCAGTAGCTTCAGTTTTCGATGGAACAAATAGTGCTGTGAAAACAAAAATGTATACCATTGATGAAATACTCGCTAACTGTGAGCATTTTTTCGTTCCGATCGTGCGAGATGATGGCGTAGCTCCATGCGGTGAGAATATATATTATGACTGGTAAGGCGTAATTTTTCACATCTCAAAATTTTTATTCCTAATACGAGCGAGCAATTTCATAGCTTTGATTGTTCTCTTAGTCCGCGCCGAGGATCGCGTATCATGGTTAGAAGATATGCATTAACATCAATGGGTAGTAAATACCTAGAAATTGGAATCGATGTAGGACCTATGGCCGATGTAGAAGTTCTTCTCGGTGACAATCATGGAAATCATCTCATATTACCATGGCATACATGGACTGTGCTATTCGCTATGCGTACAACCATCGAAGAACGTGCACAATTACCAGGATCAGAATCGATGCGGATTAGTGAATTAACGGTGGATTTTTGTCAGATCCTCGATTCACCGGTTGTAAAGATGTGCCAATGTGATACTACGCTGTATTTCACACCGGATACAGTAACATTTTTATTAAATCTTGAGCACTGTATAGACTATATGTATCCGCGGCTGTATCAAACTGCGGAAGATGCGAGGATAAAATTTAAAACTTTTGTCAACGTGCTACAGCAGAGCGATGTTGCCTGTGAAAAATTAGATACGCTTCATGCTGCTAAAATCATATGTGATAGTGAATATTACAATGAGGATTATCTTGTAGATTGCGAACTGGTAGCATGTGCTATCAATGATATTCTAGCTGATGCTCGTAGGAAAAACAAATGTTAAATTGTATTTTTTTAATTTTATACTCTTTTAATTTTAAATAAATTTCCGAAACATATTATTCCTCCATTTTATCACCCTGACATCCTCCTCACCTTATAATTTTAAGATTTTCTGATAAATTATTGGTTTGGAAAAAATTTTTGTTGGTGGGTCCGGTCTAAAAAGTTCTCGGGTGGGCCAAGTCCTGGAAGAGATTTTTTTTTCGGGGGTCAATGCCTCCCTCTGAAAAATTTCCGACGGTGGGTCCGGTCTGGAGAAGCCTCAGCGGCGGCTCGGCCCGGACTGATCCCCCCTCTATCGTCGCGGCTTCCCCCACTCTGCGCCTTGTGCGCGCGCAACCGGTCTTCCTCCCGCGCAGGCCCCGCGCCACGGTTTCCCTCCGCCCCCCCCCTCCGCCCCGCTCCCCCGCGCGCCGTCACTTCCCCCACCGCCCCGCGCCGGTTGGGAGTCGGGGAGGGGGAAATGGCCTTGAAAGTGAATTAGAACTCCCATAGTATTACTACTAAGAACAGAATTTTATTGAACGATATATATACACACACATTTGCAAAAGTTAAAAAGTATATACTAATAAATATATACATACATATTATATATATTTGTGTATTAGTCTTTATTGCACTCAGCGATCGAGGCAAGCGCAAAATTATATACATATATACATTGGTGTATTAGTCTTTATTGCACTCAGCGATCGATGCAAGCGCAAAGTTTTATACATAAGGAATGTGTATGTACATTACTGTTATACAGGGAATTAATGAAAATAAAATGGGTTGAATAAACCTGCTAAACACACACGCACGCACGCACGCACCACACATCCATGCAGATAATGCAGAACATTGTACATATACACCGACTACAAAATTATATACATAATATGATACACGCAAAATTCAAGAGGAATACAAGGTCGGGTGCGCTATTGAATGTGCATGTTAAGGAAATTCTGCAGTCTAACGCCATCTGTGAGGTCCACCGCTAATTAGGCAATGGCAGCGGCGCGCTGACTCATGTGGAGCGTCGATCACGGCCCCTTCCATCGACTTACGATCGATGGAAGGGGGACTCTCTTCTTCCTTCCAGGAAATCGGGCCGATTTCCTGGAGCGCTCTCTGTTCGCGATTACGAGACTAATTAGACGGGCCGTCTACTAGTCGCAATTTTGTTACGCTTGCTAAAACGCTTCGGTTTGTTCGCTTTGCTTGTACGGAATCGGGCCGATTCCACGTGCATCGTTTGCTTAAAAGAAATCCTACAGCGTAGGACGCGACTAACTCGACCTTACATCAATACAGTCCATTATATTACGTCAAACCAGTGCTTTATTGTAAATATTGTAAATAGACATATACTTAGAACTAAATAATTATCGACCAGCGAAGTCCCAACGTTCCCACGTGCGCGATCCGTGTAATTCTGCTAACAGTGCACAATGGGTTACGCAAGTGGAAGTAAAGTGTATCTCGGTTTGCATAACTGCCAATCGCCATAACCTATTGTACACATACAATATCGCACCCCACCTCCTATTCCTCTTGAATTTTGCGTGTATCATATTATGTATATAATTTTGTAGTCGGTGTATATGTACAATGTTCTGCATTATCTGCATGGATGTGTGGCGTGTGCGTGCGTGCGTGTGTGTTTAGCAGGTATATTCAACCCATTTTATTTTCATTAATTCCCCGTATAACAGTAATGTACATACACATTCCTTATGTATAAAACTTTGCGCTTGCATCGATCGCTGAGTGCAATAAAGACTAATACACCAATGTATATCTAGAGACGCGGTAGCGTCTCGACGCCAAGTACATGAAAAACACCCGGTATATGTCGATGTCGCTACCGTGTACCTTTACTCGTCGCGGAGACACTCTAACCTAATTCTGACATTTATACATTAATATCTCATCACGCCTGCAATATTTTGTAAATTTAAAGGCATTTTTCTTATGTAAACCGCATATCGGCTTTCGAACAAGACCAATTTCAATAAAATCGGTCCACGCATGACAGAGATATCGTAATATCGTCTAATGGATCTGTCGAAAATGGTACGATTTTTCTTCTTCTTCTTATTCTTCTGATTCTCCTAGAAATTTTTCGTCATCATCAAACATTACGTATATATATCGTCAATATATATATATATATATATATATATATATATATATATATATATATATATATATATATACGCGTTACGCGTACACCTTCAGTCAACACATGTATCGTTCTTCGTTCGTCGTCCGCCATTGTACGTACATATATATACTATTTTGAATTTTATAACCTAAGTGCTAAGTGTCAAATAAAGTAAGTTGTCCGAATTTGAAATGTCACGAGTTTTTACACTAAATAGGAGACTGAATTATTGTCTCAATTAATAAGGTAAGTCGCCAAAATTTTTTAATAGGTTTCTTATGTAGAGTCGCAGACTTGGAAGTTGTCCGTAGATGGTTCGACTGATTGTGAGAAGCATCTCCTTTCACATAAGTGTCTGGAAATTTGTACAATGCATGTACAAAATAATAATGTTATTGTTACAAATTGCATTTGAATTCTTATGTGGAATTGCAGGCTTGCAAGTTATCCGGAGAAGGTTCGATTCGACTGAGAAGCATCTTCTTTTGCATAAGTTTCTGAAAATTTGAACCATATGTACAAAGTAATGTATTGTAACAAATTGCATTTATTTAAATTGTCAGATATTTATTTTTATAGCATTTTAATTTACAGTTTTTATGTAAAGCCTATATAAACGAAGGGGACGGAGAGGCTTGGATAAAAATGAAAGGGACGCAGAGGCTTGGATAAAAGTGAAGGAGACGCAGAGTCTTGGATAGAAATGAAGGGGATGCACAGGCTTGAATAGAAATGAAGCATCTTCTTTCTCACAATTTTGAAAATTTCCCAAATAAGGTAAATCAACAAACTTTGTATAAAGACATAGCATTAAGAATTATTATCTCTCTTGATGCTTTTCAATCTTTTGTGATAGACATTCCTAATACTTTAATTAATAAAATCCACAGTAGTTGCCACGCTATTCATTAAATTCATTAATTTTTTAGATTGCCATTATTTCAATTCACCAATGAACATACTAAATTTTATTCCAACACCAATAAATTGTGCGTTAAAAATATTGAATCTCGTTTATTTTCGCTGAATTATTACCATTAGCATTCAAATTTCCTGCAACATTTTCTGATACATTATGTAGTCTCTACACTCACTATAGCAAAAGGCCACTCTACAGTGGACGCTCGATAATGAGCCGCAGTCGGGGCTCTAGAGGCGGGGTTTTCTCAGAAGCGGCATATTAACGAGAGCCAATGTAACGCGCGCTCTCCCCATAACTCTCCTGTTTTCGTTTCCGTGATGGCTGCCCCCCGCCAGAATACTCTTAAGGTGCGTCACACTGATGTGAGAAAAAGAAAAAACACATTCACGTATATGTATTGCTTGCGAATTGCTTGCGAACTCCAGTGTGGAGGCACCATTAAGGGTTAGCATTCATTGGCTCGCTGAGCGTGAGAGAAAGGGAGGTGCACACACGCGTGCGAGTAATGCGTGTGAGCTGGGGCGTTCCCAACGGCACTTTAAACAGCGGCATATTATCCAGCGTCCACTGTATTTCTATAAATAAGAAGTTCTATGTCAAGTTGTATATAACTAAAATGTGGCTTTTATATTTATTTACAGATAATCGAAGCAGAAGATGATGCAGTGCGATCTACGTCAGAGAAAAAAATTTATTGAAACATGGCATTATTATTATTATATTAATTAAATGAGTTTATTCAGCTTCGATCCTCTGTTTCCTTCTTGTATGATTGCTTTATATCTGAATATTCAAATTTAAATAAACCAATTCCACCAATCTCAAATATCCAAAGTTTATTTCATAATAATCATAATAATATCATAACTCTAGATTATATTATTATACATAGTCTGGGCCATAGCCGCCACGGCCACCGCCGCTACGGCCACGACCATCGCCGCCACGGCCACGACCATCGCCACCACGGTACTCGGAAGTGACAATGTCGCGCAGAGTCACAGCCTGCGCCCGCAGGCTGTTCGCTTGCACGCGAACAGCCCGCAGGATGGCCCACTGCATGGACCTGAAGGACAGTGCGTAAGCTAGACTTATGGATGGGGGGGTTGAAGCAAAAGACGGAAGGAGAATCGACCCCCTCCCAACTGCTTTTTGAGGGACGACTGGTGGTGCCATCTGTGCCATACCGTCGAAAATTTCTTCTAGCAAACCATTCTAAATTTGATTATTCGCGCGTTGAATACCGTAGAAGTCACTGGTGACAGGCACTTTGGATTTACATTATTTTCTTAAAACACGTGTAATAAATAAAGCGTAATGTCTGTAAACTTTCAATCAACGTTAATATTAAGAATATGTGAAATACTAAATGTATCAGTGAACTAGAAAGTTGTTCTGTTTGTAGGAAGGGATATGTAAATAAATGATAGAACATAAAAAGCGTTGAAAAATTGCGCCTTTGTTGATAGGTTAATCAATAAAATCAATAAGTCGCTAATATGTATGTAGTTGTATGTAATTCATAAATATATGTACAATTACTAATATTTAAATAAGTATCACATCACAAATATGCATTCTGCTATTATAGCTACCTTCATTACTGAACGTATCAGACAAACAAATGCAAGTTCTCGTATATTATTCGTGCGTTGAATGCCGTCGAAGTCACTGGTGATAGGCACTTTGGATTTACTTTATTTTCATAAAACACCTGTATTAAATGAAGCGTAATGTCTGTAAACTTTCAATCAACGTTAATATTAGGAAGAATATGTGAAACACTAAATGTATCAGTGAACTACAAAGTTGTTCTGTTTGTAGCAAGGGATATGTAAATAAACGATAGAACATAAAAAGCGTTGAAAAATTGCGCCTTCGTTGATAGGTTAATTAATAAAATCAATAAGTCGCTAATATGTGTGTAGTTGTATGTAATTCATAAATGTATGTACAAGTTCTAATATGTAAATAAGTATCACATCACAAATATACATTCTGCTATTATAGCTACCTACATGCATTATTGAAAGCATCAGATAAACAAATGCAAGTTCTCTTATATTAATAAAACCACCATAATATTATTTACAATGTGGCACGCATTCTGCTATTATAGCTACCTATATACATGCATTACTGAAAGCATCAGAAAAACAAATGCAAGTTCTCTTATATTAATAAATCCACCATAATATAATTTACAATGTGGCATTGAAGAAGAAATATGAAACTAAATTACACATATTATATAATTAATAATTAAAGGTATAAATAGAAGTAGCAAGAAAATAGTAAAAGAATAGTAATGCAGCAAACAATTTTACAATCATCGTGACCATGAAACCCGACACATCGAAACACTGAAATATATATATAGTTTTAATCTTTAGCTTTTTCAATGCATGGAAAACATTCCAAAGAAGACCTCACATGCCAACTTTATAGACTCAATGTCCAGAAAATAATATTAATTTATTGTAGAACGTTCTTTTATTTTGTGCAGTAGTGTCTTTTTGTTTGCATATATGATGAATCCTAACTTTAATGTATTCATTAATTATACATTTAATCAGGTGAATTCTATGATTCATCAGGGGCGTTTGGTCATTAGAGTGGTTTACTAAGTCTTTACATAGATTATGAACATTTAACATGCGAAAAACTGAATTTTGCATCAATGCCAAATTCCCTAAATTGTCCTTAATATGAGAAATTTGGATTACTTTCTCACATGCACGTGAAATAGCAATTACATCATGCGCTGGATATATGAGACTACCACGATTTTTGACATTAATTAAATTGTGTATTCTTTTGGGATGTGTTGTGTCATACAAACTATTTACGCATTCCAAACAACGTATACATTTGCTAAGTTTTCTTACAATCCACCCACTGATATATACAACGATCCTGTCTTTGAATTCTGTGTATGCTGTGAAATCTTCTTCATTTGGTAATATATAATTGTGATATTCGTTTATTTGGTCTGTTTTCTCAAGTTCTTGTAATTGTTCCTCATAAGTTTGGAAATCTTCACTCAGCGTCACGCCCTGCGTAGAGGAATTAATCACATCTACGGGTGTTGCCGACGAATAATATAAAATTGGTATATTGTGCAATGGTATGCAATTTCCAGTTTGGACACTTTTTACTTCATTGCGCAGCAATAACCTCTTAAAAGCTGATTTAAATTGTCGTGCCGTCGGATTATTGTTGCTTCTGCCAAAGCTCCTTATGCAACCAAAAAACAGTTCTATGTGGTCCTGGCTAAACCGATACATTGGAATATGTTGAATGCAATCTGTTGCACAAAGATTTTCATATAATTGAATTGTCGATTCTATGCATATTACGAGACCCAAAAAACCTACTTTTCTGTTTGATTCCACGACTTTTCTTCCATCGTCATATGTAATGTTCAATAAATAATTTTTGCATTCCAATAATTTTGTTTTGATGCTATCGTAATTTTCTACACTGATCGGTCGTTTGTAATTCTGCTGTCTTAAGTTTTTGGAATTTAATATATCAAATAAATCATTTATTAATAGTAAACACTCCTCTGTGGCATATGAATGGCGAAATTGTGGTAAGCGTAAATCAGTTCTGCATATGTTTAGAGCATTGCCCACAGAAGCACTGAATATTTGAGTAGCATATTTTACTTTAATTTTTTTCTTTTCATATTCTATATGCCTCTTGCTCAGTTTGTTTCCTAAGTGTAAACCTTCTTTATCTTGTAAATTGTGTAGGGCAACTATATATACCCATTTTATGCGTTTATTTAACGAATTCTTAAGACATTTAAAATCGCCAAGTGTATTCCTAATTAATTTTACCATGTGGCACGGGTCCGGCATAAAGTATACATGTTCCATCGTTATTGGATGGCGGAAATATGTTTGTAGACAATTCACATCTGAAAAGTTACAACCTAATATTTTAATCATGGCAATGTTATTAGCCGCACCATCGCACGTGACGCAAACAACCCTCACACCCGTATCATGCACCAGTCTCAGACATTGTTGGACTAAATTAGATTTTTGCTCGCCAGATATTCTATCAATTAAAAAATACCCTACGGGTATTTTCCACGTTTGGTTTAATCCAACTAACAAAAATACCAAAGCATCTTTTGCAGTATTATTGCTATTGCATGCAAATTCTCTACCCACATTTACCACACCACAAAATCTTTTCCCGTCAAATTCAATTTGTTGCCTTATTGACATCTCGTCGATTACTAATGTAGCATATACATTAGTGTCTATACTTGTACTATATGCTGTAAGATGCCTAATGGCTTCGTCGTTGAAACCAGGTTCCCCATCAATTGACCTATACCATTTATATAAAGTTTTTGGATGGGGAATACACAAATTGAATTTCTCCCTTACGTACGAATACGCTCGCGGCGAATAATAATGTAATGTTAAAGAAAATAATCTTATTTCCGCAGAGTATTGCCGTTTAATAGGAAGCTTCGCAGATTTCCTTCTCATCAATTGAAAAAGCTGCTTATTAAAACTAGATATATTTTCCAGTGTTTCAATATGCTCACCTTCTAATAAATTTTTTTTCCTCAGTGTCTGTAGCATTGTTTGTAATGTTTCAACTTTCTTCGCACTCCTTTTGTATTTCTGCTTTAGTAGCTTCAATTCGTTCTGGAATTTTTTCTTCATCCTTGCTGCATGTCTTCGTAATTCCTGTTTCCTAGGTGAATTGAAATGCATGGTTGGTGACACGCATGTTGCTTTATCATTGCATGACATTGTCACCTGCATGCCTTTATCATTTGTGTATGTCTGTAACAGTAATGTCATAAAACGCTCATCATACGATACTTCATAGATATATTCAATACATAACAGAGACTTACACATTCACTATTACTTGCAGACTCGCATCTTTGCATTTCCTTCAATGGTTCAGCAAATAAATCCGAATCATTGTGGAACTCCTCCTTCAATACAAGCTATTTAATAATGAATATTTGTCATAAAATGCTCTTCATACGTTACTTCATAGATATATATAATACATAACAGAGACTTACACATTCACTATTACTTGCAGACTCGCATCTTCGTATTTTCTTCAATGGTTCGGCAAATAAATCTGAATCATTGTGGAACTCCTCCTTCAATACAAGCTATTTAATAATGAATATTTATCATAAAATGCTCTTCATACGATACTTCATAGATATATATAATACATAACAGAGACTTACACATTCACTATTACTTGAAGACTCGCATCTTTGCATTTCCTTCAATGGTTCGGCAGATAAATCCGAATCAGTGTTTAACTCCTGCTTCAGTACCTTATATTTAAATATAAATAATCAATTTCAAAACATTTTCCAGGACAAAACTATAATGCAACTCACACATGAAGAAATATTACATACATAAGGTATAGCATGCGACTTTAGCCTTATGCGGGATGGGCAAGTCCTATCGTAATCGCCAGTAACAAAATGCATTGAACACACTACAGCGTCATTGGGCACGTCAGATTCGTGTATACCCAAATTTTCCAGCCACGATATGCGCCTAATAATATTTTTGGGAACCCTAAGAAATCAATTATGAAAGAGATTGGTTTTTCATAGAATATTTTTATGTGCATGTATTACTTTCTTCATGCTTACCTATGGAAACTGAGTTTTCTTCCTTCTTCGATGGCTTCCTGCTTCGAAGACTTACAGGAAGTTCGATTCGTGCAGTCTTTCAAAATGCAGCTCGGCATTTTCGGGGTCGATTACCACCTAAATACTAATAATTTATATTTCTATATCAATTTTTAATCTTGAAATATAATACTTTTACTATTCTACTAAAAAATTTAATATTACTTACGTAATTTCGAAAGTATTGTAAGTAATAAGACAATTATTTACTAACAAACACACCACACGCATCCGAGTTACTTTGCACCGTTTTGCACAATGGCGTCACAAGGATATACAACGAGGGACGCTATTTCTAAAGCTTATACTCGGCTGTAGAGGACACCACCAGTCGTCCCTCAAAAACCAGCCCCTTCCGTCTTTCGCTGTACCCCCCCGGAACTAGGCACTGTCCTTCAGGTCCATGGCCCACTGCCTTTTATTGGCCCGTACTGATGTGCCGCTCCTTTCGTGACGACGAGTCACATACTCTCCTGTAATTAGTAAAAACAAAAATTATTAGTAAAGTGTTTTATAATTCAAAAACCTTTGGAACGTTTAAATATATGCTAAAATGAACAATTTTTACAGTGTTCAAAGATAAAAAGATCGGAATTAATATCTTTTCTCCAGAAAATGTCCAAAAATTTTGTTAAAACTCTGCGGTACAAGATATATATACTAAGTATCTAATGTTATGCATAATAAAAAAATTGTTCATTTAGATCTATTTCCAAGCATTCGAAATGTACGTAAGGTAGTTGACCCAGTCGCCGATCGGTTTAGGCCTAGTCGTCGATCACTTAAATATTGAGATTTTATAAGGTTTTTGAACAATATTGTGATGATATATGTAGGTAAAGACTCTTAAATATTAACTTGCAATTTTGTCCTTCACACAATATTGTTCAAAAACCTTATAAAATCTCAATATTAATTCATATGATCGACAACTGGGTACCGTTCGACGACTGGGTCAACTACCTTAATTCCTTAAGGGGGCCGTCTCACCGGGCCGCGAATGTGTGCGGACGCTCACACAAGCTAAGTTAAGCGTGTACGTATA
Organism: Andrena minutula; assembly: GCA_929113495.1. Classification (NCBI taxonomy): domain Eukaryota; kingdom Metazoa; phylum Arthropoda; class Insecta; order Hymenoptera; family Andrenidae; genus Andrena; species Andrena minutula. Next base: position 43,502,882 of record OV815993.1, on the reverse strand, counting down.
CGCGTGTAGTAAACAAACCAGTTCAACCGATTTTCGTCCTGGAATCGGCCAGAAGGAAGTTTTTGCGGGTACAGTTGCCTTCAGTAAACATCTGTGCAGGGTGGCTGATGCGTTTGAACGCTATTAAGCACTGTATATTGAAATAATAATGAATTTATACGTCACGCTGGTGCTACGTAGCTACAGTGCACCATTAGCGCCACCAACGGAGAAGCCTTGAAGCTTCATTCTGTCAGTTTTCGATTTATAAATTCATTATTATTTCAATGTACAATGCTTATTAGCGTTCAAACGCATCAGCCACCCTGCACAGATGTTCACTGAAGGCAACTGTACCCGCAAAAACTTCCTTCTGGCCGATTCCAGGACGAAAATCGGTTGAACCGGTTTGTTTACTACATGCGTATACGTACACGCTTAACTTAGCTTGTGTGACCGTCCGCACACATTCGCGGCCCGGTGAGACGGACAATAACAAAACTGAGACGGCCCCCTTAAAATGTGTATGTATGTATTTACCGTTTGCCGTAGCCGGCCTCCCACTAGATTCTGGAGGTGGTGGTGCTGGCTGTGATGATGGCCGTGATGGTGGAGGTGGTGGCCGTGATGGTGGCGGCGGGGGCCGTGATGGTGGCGGCGGTGATACATGTGGCGTGACTATCTCCATAGAATCGTTATAATCGTTATAATCCAAGTCTGGAAAAATAAATTGGAATAAGTGTATATAAATTTGTATCATTTTTTATTTTAACTTTTCTATAAGTTAATATAAAACTTACCGCATAAATAAAACTTACCACATAAAAGTAGTTCCTCCTCGTTTTTCTACAAAAATTAATATAAACAATTAATTAGCAAAAAATCAAAAGTTCATAAAAGCGGCGTATGATAGAAAATATACATGTAGCGCAAGGATACGCATTGTTCAGTTGCAAATTATAACTAGCAGTAAAAGAAGAAGATATTAGACACGTCGAAGCATATTCTATAACTGTAACATATTATAACATAACATTATTTTGTGAACTATTCGCAGTTGTAAATCAAGAGACACGGTAGTGTCTCGCGCCAAGTATATATATGTATATATGCGCAGCGCGAGCACAGAGTGTCTCTATTACGCGACGACTCGCTATTCTGAACCCTGATATTTCCGAATCTCAATAACGGCTGATCCGATTCGATTTTGAATGGTCTTAATGGATAGTCTGGGTTTGATTTACATAAGAAAAGTGTCTTCGTTTTGTTCCTACGTGCCTTATGAGCTGAGATATTTCGTTGTAAAGTGGCGATTTCCCGATTTTCATGTTCTGAAAAATTCAGCATCGTCCTGGTAAAGTGTAGGCAAGAGGGGAACATGAAAGGGAGAGAAATGTCTCTCAGGCACGTTGTTCATTGGCTCGTGGTGTAACTTGATACACTCTGTTCTCGCGCAGCGTGTATATCTATATATTGATGCGGGTTCGGCCAATCGCGTAACAAATAGTCAAGTGACAGCTAGCAGAAAGCACGTATGTAGAGATATAAACGTAACCTAGCTAGTATGAAGGATATTAAAGAACCATAACCTGCGAAGTGTGAAATAAGGAAATTGTCAACATTTTTGAAATGTCACGACTTTTTACACGACATAGGACACCGAATTATTGTCTCAATTAACAAGGTAAGTCACAAAAAATTTTTAATAGACTATTTATGTAAAGCTTATAGAAACGGAGGGGACGCATAGACTTGGAAGTTGTCCGGAGAAGGTTCGACAGATTAGCGTCTTCTTTGACACAAGTTTCTACAAAATAATATATTGTTTTCATACCATCAGACTATTTTTACATTAGAGTTTTTATGTAAAACTTGTAGAAATGAAGGAGATGCATGGGCCTGAATAGAAATAAAGGAGACGCACAGGCTCGGATAAAAATGAAAGGGACGCACGGGCTTGGACAGGAATGAAGGGCATACCAGGGGGGCCAAGCTTCCCTCTTACGAAAGGTGAAGCAGTGTTTGTAGCGCCTCCTACCGATAAGGCGCTAACTAAACTGTGAATGTGTGAATTGGTGTGAATCAGGACGTATGTGTATGTGTATACGTGTAATGCACCGCTTACTTTAAAGTATTATGTATATATAAACATGCTTAAGCATGCGTCATCCTCTATTAACCTAGTAGCTAGTAAAAGATGCCGAATGCTTAAGCACTTGCTTAAGAATAAATAGCGACTATGAATACCGGCCTAAAACCTGTCCACGGATCGTCACGCCAGCGACACGTATGCAGCAGATAGAAGGATAAACATTGAAATTGAATATTTCTTCTTTTCATAGAAAAATAAAATATATTCAATTTCTTTGTATATCCTTCTATCTGCTGCATACGCGTCACTGACGCGACGATCCATGGTCAGACGGCCTTAGAAAAGGTAAACCAGGGAAAGTGAGGACGCCATTTGAAGGTTATGCTTGATGCTTCCTCGCGTTGCGCCAAATGTGGCCAAATGGCGCCAAAGTAACATTTCACCAACGTCGAAAGGTTATGTGCGTGCTCACTGATACACCTAGGTATGTGTGTGTGATGTACCCAGCGCCTCCTACCGATAAGGCGCTAACTAAACGGGAACTTCGGCCAATGAATGACGGCTTGGTCCCCCTGGGGCATACACAGGCTTGGAGGTTGTCCGGAGGAGGTTATTAGATAGAGAAATAAGGTAAATCGACAAAATTGTTCAAATTAGCGTAGCATTAACACGTTTGCGGACAATAAAAGTTTCAGCGAGGTGCAACTTATCATATTTTAATCATTATATACAATGAATGCTATAGCATTCACGTCCACGAACGTGTTAAGGTTATATAAAATTAAATTCAAAATAATGGACTTTAAGATTTGAATGCTATAGCATTCATGTCATTCTGTATCATCATGAAAATGAACGCTACAGCATTCACGTCTCCGAACGTGTTAAGAATTAAAAAAATTATGGCGTACTACTTGCAGTGTACAGTAAGTCACACTAATGAAGAAAGTATGCTGACAATGCATCTCCCTCGATACTTTCCAATCTTTTATGAATGATATTTGTAATACTTTATTAATTTAAAATCCACAGTAGGTTCCACGCTATTCATTAATTTTATTAGTTTCCCATTAACAATATTTCAATTCACCAATAAACATACTAAATTAATTTTATTCCAACACCAATAAATTGTGCGTTAAAAATATTAGATCTCGTTGTTAATTCTCGCTAAATTACCATTACTATATAAATTTCCTCCAACAAGACTTTTTGCTATATGCTATCACCTCCTTCGGACACAATATGTAGTCTCTACACTTACTACAGCAAAAGTCAACTCTTTTTCCATATACAGTGGACGCTTGATAATATGCCGCTGTTTAAAGTGCCGTTAGGAACGCCCCAGCTCACACGCATTACTCGCACGCGTGTGTGCACCTCCCTTTCTCTCACGCTCAGCGAGCCAATGAATGCTAACCCTTAATGGTGCCTCCACACTGGAGTTCGCAAGCAAGCACAAGCAATACATATACGTGAATGTGTTTTTTCTTTTTCTCACATCAGTGTGACGCACCTTAAGAGTATTCTGGTAGGGGGCAGCCATCACGGAAAAGAAAACAGGAGAGTTATGGGGAGAGCGCGCGTTACATTGGCTCTCGTTAATATGCCGCTTCTGAGAAAACACCGCCTCTAGAGCCCCGACTGCGGCACATTATCGAGCGTCCACTGTATTCTACGTTATGTTGTAACTAAAATATGTGACTTTTATATATATATTTTCAGATAATCGAAGCGGAAGTGAAGGAGAAAGTACCCCTAGTGCACGAGCAAATGAGAAAAATGAGCACATTTTCATGGATAATTCTATTTTAGAGTTTTAAAAAATATGTACATACAATTAAAATCGAATTTTATTATAAATGTGGAAAATTGTATAATTTAAGGTTGAAAAAATAAATGAAACATAGTATTATATCAATTAAACGATTTTATTCAGCATCGATCCTCTGTTTGCTTCTTGCATGTTTGGTTCATAATTGAAAAGTGAAATTTAAACCAATTCCACCAATTAGATTGGTGGAATTGGTTTAAATTTGATGACATAGTTTGGATGACAATACAATATTTTAAAAACAAAATAACCTCGAGGGGGTGAAAAAAGTACTGTCATTAGTAATAATCAATAAATTAAAATCAGTTACTCGCGATAAAGGCAGCATAAAAGCCATGGCAGCATAAGAGATTGCCATGGAAAATGTATAATTTAGAGGGAAAAAAAATGATTGAGGCATAATATTATATTGTATGTAGGGATCCAATGTAGAGCCCTATGTTATTGGTGAAGGAGCCAGGTGATAACGGAACGCATCAAGGCGTTAGAGCATATAAACATGGAGGAAGCATGGAATGGGCGAAAATGTAGACGGCAGTAGAAAGAGAAAGAAATGCATGGGGAACACCCTCTCTCTTTCTAACATAAAAAAAAACGTTTTCGCCTCTGGCGTTAGAAAGAGACAGGGTGCCCCAATGTATATTTTTTTTCCATCGTCTACATTTTCGCCTATTGCATACTTCCTCCATGTTTATATGCTTTAAGGTCGAGGCAGTCGAGAACGACCGATCGAGAGCAGTAGATGCGTGGGACAATAAAAAAGAAATGTGAAGTGCGAATGACGTTTGATAAGATGCATAAGTGCTTTTTCGCTGTGTGGGAGGGCGGGGCATACGGCCACCGCGGTGAAAGACTTGCGAACAGCAGATTTACATGCAGCTAAATACGGTCCGAAGTGCGAAAGATTAAAGCTAAAGTGACCAGATATTTTTTGCTCCAATGCGGGACAAGCGAGGAGGCGACGTAGCAAACAAAAAAAAGGTTCACAGCTCAGTGAGGAGATCGTTTCCGCAGTTTGTTAAATTAAACGATTTTGAATTATATAAAAAAGTATTTATTACACACACACACATATATTTATTTAAAAAAAAATACTTTTATATCAAAAGATATAATATATATAAAATAATAAAATATATAAAAGATATAAAATATATAAAATAATAAAAGATATAATATATATAAAATAATAAAAGATATAAGAGATATAAAATAATAAAAAATATAAAGAATAATACAAATATTTATACACGGCCACGGCCACGGCATTGCGCCTTTACTAAATCGCGTAAAGTGTCCGATTGGGCCCGCAATATGTTAAGGGCGACCCTATTATCATTTATTACTAATCGAACCCTCTACCCACTCCTTTGGCGATGGGCTACGCGTCCTTCTGTAATTGGTAAAAAAAATAATTAGAGTCACTTTTATTTGATCCGTTATTAATTAGTTTACTGCTTAAATCTGGTTAATTCTTATTATGATAATCTATCTTAATTTTTAAATTTGTCTGAATAAAATTCTACAATGATTAGTATTCTACTAATTTTTTCCCTATTAAAAACTACTCCGCACGTCGGCAAATCGATAAATATTATTTATAAATTTTTTTTGGCACACACAGATAAAAAGGTTCGCCTCCCCTGATATAGACTAAAATGGACAGTTTTTATATTGTTAAAAGATAAAATATGTCTAATTAAAGTACTAATTAAAGTATTAAAAATTAATACCATGTGCTGAGGGTACCCTTTGGGGTGGTGTTGGTAGTGGTGGTGATGGTGTTGGTAGTAGTGGTAATGGTGTTGGTAGTCGTGGTGATGGTGTTGGTAGTGGTGGTGATGGTGTTGATAGTGGTGGTGATGGTGGTAGTGGTGGTGGTGACGGTGGTTGTACTGACGCTGGTGGATGTCGTTTTGTTTGTACTGTCAGTCCTGGTGGGGTCAGTGGCTCCCCTCTGTTTGTGCTGGCCATACTGTTTGGCCATACTCGAAGGCCTCCTCTCGTATAGGCTAATATGAACAAATTTTATATTGTAGAAAGATAAAAAAATATCTAATTAAAGTATTAATAATTATAAAATATTAACAATTTGTGATTGCCATGGGTTCCCCCTGCCCAGGCACTTGTGGTGATGATGGCGAGGCCACACTTCTGATGGATCCCATGGACCTGTCAAAAACGCCACTGGGCACCATCATCACTGTATCGTCATCAGAGTCTGGAAAAATAAATTTGAATAAATGCACATATAAATTTTTATTATTTAATTTTTATATAAGTTTATGGTTAATGAAACTTACCATTCAGTAGGGAGTTTGTCTCCATTTTCTACAAAAAGTAATAAACAATTAGCAAAATAGATCAAGAGTTCATAAAAGTGGTATATGATAGAAGGGAGTCATACGTTAACTATCAGTGGAAGTAGACTGTAACTGTATAGTAAGTAATACCACTTTGAAGATATTAGACGCGTTGAAGCATATTTTATTTTAACTTATAACGCCACCAATTAGAAACATCAAACATATCTGAGTTGAACGTAAACGAACATGTAACCACAACATTATGAAAGTCTTGGATAGGCACTTTGCCTACATTAAGTATCAATGGACGTAAACCGTAATAACTGTATAACAAGTAATACAACAAGAAGATATATCAAATACAAAGAAGAATATTTTAATTTAGATGTTTCATATTTCTAATCGTTCACATTACAAGTTAGAATATGTTTCAACGTGTCTAATATCTTGTTGTTGTATTACTTGTTATATACAGTTACGGTCTACATCCACTGATACTTAACGTAGGCAATGTGCCTATCAAAGACTTTCATAATCGTTTACGTTCAACTGAGGTATGTTTGATGATATTTCTAATTGTTAATGTTATAAGTTACAATACAATATGCTTCAATGCGTCTATGTTATAAGTTACAATACATACAATATGCTTCAATGCGTCTATCTTGTTGGAACAGAATATATTTTGGATACACAGAAGTATATTTTAACTCTTTTTTTTTTCATTTCTAATCATTTGTGTTACAAGTTGGAATAAAATATGCTTCAACACATCTATATCTTCTTGTGGTATTACTTGCTATACAGTTACGGTCTACTTCCACTTATACTTAACCCTTCGTGGTTCACTGTACCCCACATGGGGTTCACTGTACCCCAGCGTCATTTTTTGAGTTACCATTTTCATATTTTTGAATCTTAGAACTTTTCAGTGATAATTGCACATTCGTAATACTTACAATCATGGTCTAATAGTCTTTTTCTAGATATGTAAATTTTTATATGATAAAATTTGTAGTTGAAAATGAGGGATTTTCCATGGTTGTGGGATAAACCAGATTTTTAAATTTTTTTTTTTATTTTTTTTGCGATAAATCCCCTTTGGAAGACATAAAGGTGCGATATTTCAAATCGAAAATTGCTCTTGGGGTACAACACACACCGTGTGACTACGAAGGGTTAACATAGGAAATGTGCCTACCAAAGACTTTCAAAATGTTGTAGCTTACATGCACATTCGTTAGTTTTACGAATAAAAATAAATTCTCACGAATAAAAATAACTTCTCACGAATATAAATAAATTCTCACGAATAAAATAAATTCTCACGATAAAACTAACTAATAAAGAAACGAACTAATATGTATGATTAACGATGACTCTACTCTGCTATAAATAAATGATATATGAATTGTATTTTTTTATTACTTACATTGTGCTCGCTCGACATGATCACTGCTGTAGGCACCAAAAACGAGAATGCGCGGGCAAGAACTAGCGAGCTTTAGCTACGCTAGATGGGGGAGGAAACACCTACGGGAGCGGTGGTAATGTGTGCATGAACTGCGCCTGGGCCAGTCACGCACACATTACCACCGCTCCTGTAGGTGTTTCCTCCCCCATCATTGCAAATCTATCGTTCCAAACCGTCCACATGCAGCATCAGGGCCGTCTTAACAAATTTGAGCGTCCTGGGCTAAAAATGTTTGGCGCCCTAGCCCTTAAGAGTGCAATTTCTTCGCAATCGGTGCAAAGCAGTACATCACAACCGCGGGTCTCCACTAAGGGAAACACGAACAAAAACAATGCCTGCGAAGCGAATGTCGCGCGACACTTGTCTTTTTCTTCGTCGATTAATTCGATACTGCCGGGCAGAGATGAGCAAAAAATTATTTCAAATAAAAAATTAAATTCGTCTAAAAGACGAAAATTTTATTCGAGACTCATGAATAAGATTTACCCCGAGTCAATATTTAATCGTAGCGCTCATAATTGAAATCATGGGTATTCAATCGTCGGCCACGATTGAATTAATTCAGCCAGAGAATTAAAATCGTCGGCCACGATTGAACTACTTCAGCCAGGGAGTTCAATCGTGGCTCGCGATTGAATTGCCTTCTGCCATGGGTAGTGAAATCAAGAATGAATGAACAGTGGTCTCGTATTCAATCGTATTTATTCGAATGAAGCTCGATAACCTCGAGACTTGCGAGAGTCTTTGATCGATGCCGCGCGATGCCCGAGCCGAGCGACATTGTATCGTTCACCCGTCTAAACTGACGCCTGGAGTTGCTTGGCGATGTGTCATCGATTATACGAAAAGTGAATTTCTTTATTTTTCATCGTATCAATATGACAGTGATACCGATGGATTCCTGGCGTTCTCACGATTAATCGGTCACAAAATAATTGAAATCGGACTACTTTTAATGGAGTTAGGTGTAGATTGTGTAAATTAATTGTATGCATATGTAATTTCGTTAATTATGGCCCAAAATTATGTCAAGTTTGTTATAATTTTTGCCAGGGAAACAGAAGAAGACAATTGATGTCAGTTTCGTGCATATCCGATAAAGAAATTCACATTTTTCCGTTCTTAAAGGCTAGTGCTATCCTTGTCTTTTATGACCCCATGGTTCTCGGCGATCCGTGTCGAGCGTTCGCTACTGAAGGGTCCTTACATAATATGTCTTAGACTCTTCAATAAAGGAAGAATGATAGGGATCATGATTTTGGAATTTGGATCAGGTTAACGAGCACTACTTACATATACATACAAATGTTAGGAAATTTTAAAGCAGTGCTTTAAAATACGATTCTAGTTGAGAAGAATTATTTTTGTCGTTAGTTTTCCCTGTACATATGTATACTTTAATAGTATTTACTCGTTTCTTACTTTTAGTGTTAGGTATTATTTTACATATTTATGATTACTCTTTGCATTTTTTTATGTTTGAATAAACATACATGTTGTTTTCTTTAAAAGCTAATATTTCCCGATTATAATCAATTAGTTTCATGGAATATTTACAAATAAACATATAAGTATTTTAGCAAAAATCAGAAAGTGCATATAATCCATATGTATTACACAGAGTGCGAAGTACTGGAAATACTGCAATATATAGTGTTCTGTCACTTTAATAATGAATACATTAATAGAATTTAAGGACAACTTTTGCTGTTTTTGCAGGTTATTGAAATTCGATTATTTCCTTAAAAAGAAAAAACAATTTCTCAACTAGTACTATGTTTAGCCATATATATTATATGCATTTTTTATTTTTGCTGAAATACCTATGTGTGTATTTGTAAATTTACCATTAAACTAATTCATTATAATCTGTAAATACCTATTAACTTTTACCAAGAACACCTTTATTTGTACTTACACACAAAATCATGCAAAAATAACAATAAATAAGTAAAAAAACACTAAAAATAATAAATGAGTAAATAATATTAAAGTATGCATATGCACAGGAAAAACTAACGACAAAAATAATTTTGCTCAACTACAATCGTATTTTTAAGCACTGTGGAGCGCGCGTTTCAACTGCAACATTAACAATACCCTACAATATTACCTCTACTTTGCGATGGTCTTAACCAGAGTTTCGCACCAATCAATTAAAAAATAAATTGATTGGTTAATTAACAGTTACAATTTACAATTAATAAATTCTGCATGATTTTAATGACGCCTAATTTAATTGCACTTACAAACTGAATTACTAATTGTAATTAAAATAATATGTTTTGATGTGTAACACGAAGTTCGCGGTCGCGCATGATAGGATCATATGAGATTGGTTGTGTAATTTGCCTGTATGGGGGTAGACTGAGAAAGAGAGAGAGAGAGAGGGGGGGGGGGTGGAGAGAGAGGGGGGCAAAAATCGAAGGAGGACGAGCAGAATGTGCAAAAGGAATTTACACAGTATCACAAGTTCCATTATACATTTTTATTGTTTTATTTCAATCATTGTACATGGAGAGAACTGACAACAGTCGCTTCATACATTCTTTACGGTTTATATTATGTCCATGCAGAAATTTATTCGCTTTATTGATACTAAATTGTTTATTAAAAGTATAAATATATTTCATATTGTTGTAACAAAAACATTTTTCTTTAATATTTATAATTTTTTCCCACTTTTCTGGTTAAAGTTCAACCAGATGATCTGATAAATTTGACAAATTATAACAAACCGTGTTTTGGAAACACAGTCGTTTCTTTATGTTTCTGTTTCAATGCGATACGTCAACGTTATAATATATTGGTGATCAATTTGTGGACTGCACTTCGGATACATTTAAAAATATTTTAAGATCAGATACTTCAAATGATACATTCTGTTATTGTGATTAAATTCGCCCTTTTATGTAGTATAAATATATATGAAGAAATAGATATGGTTTTTATTCAAAAACACAAAATACTTCTAATTTGTTATGCAACAAAATTATAACAAAATTTTGCTTATGTGAATAAATTCTTATATTGCGTGTAGAGACTGAATGCAGGTGTCGCCCACGTGGAAATGCGACGTGACCACATTAAAGGGGGTACGTATGCATACTCTGGGGCTCATGTCTACTTAGTTTAAAGTTCGTAGACGATAGAAGCATAAGGAACATCAGGTTCTATTCTCCTTGAAGCAGATTATACATCATTCCGGACAGGTGAATTACCTAAAACACAAAACAGAAGCGTTTTTATAATCTGTAAGACAGTTTATGTTTTGTGTCGGAAGCAAAATTCGAATAAAAAAATTAATACAATTTTTATGTACATATATACGATTTTGTCCTTTTGGCCAGGAAAAATATTTTTCTTTTTTTTTCTTTTAAGAATTTATATTAATAATGTGCTCCCGACACATTTGCGGGAATAGTTTCCGAGATTTTATGTTCACAGTTGTGGAAAATGTTGTTTATGGGAAATCATGTTTAAAGTTGTACATGCAATTTTGTCGTACTTAACGCATTAATAATTTCCTACTTACGGATTTCAATCGATGCCTGGTCCATACATTACGTATTCCTCCGATAGATTAAGATCTTCTATGGCCTTTCTTTTTCTCCTTATTTCAATTCTGCCTTCTTTCGTCGCAAGTGAGGCACGGCGATCAGCGATCACCGATCACCGAAAGTTATGCGGATGTTCTTTGATGTTTCCACACTTTACAGTTGAAGCTTTCGTTTCGATTTTATGAAAATCGTTCCAGATATCTTTCCAGGAGTTCTGTATTACGAGGCATAACTAACATTTCCCGCGAATCACTGATTTCACATCAGGGTCATCTGCACCCCTAACTAATTAACCAGTTAACCAATTAACTACTGTTTCAATTCTTTTTATTTCAGCTATCGCGACCGATAAGAATTCCTTTTAACAAAAAGGAGAATCAATTTCCTTCTTATTAAACTATTTTTTTTAATCATTCAAATTGGCCTTCAAAACCACTCTCCTTTGGAACATACTATCAGAAAGCCTATTGGACTTTGGAGAATTTGTCATGGTGGCGTAAGAAAAGAGCCTTTCCACAGGAGCCGATGATGGCAATGGCGTATTATATTTAAAAAACAATTTTTTTATTAATATATATTTGTTCAAAATTTTGAATTCGGGTGTCTCTTCCTCTGCGAAATAGTGTAATATCTGAAAGTGAAATGTGAACAGATTAGGAATACGTAAGTTCCATTATATATTTACTAAATGAAAAAAAATACTAACTTCGAGTGATGCTTTAGAAGAATATTCTGCAGTTCCCAGCGAAGTCGTAGCTCCAAAATCAAAGAAAGAATTCCGAGGTTTGCGACCAGACGATGTAGCTGCTTCAGTCGTTCCGGATGCTGTATTCGCTTTCATTTCCTCAATTATTTCATGTTTAAGGAGCTCCTCCATTTTGCCACGGTCCTCCTCGGCAATGCACGGGAACCACGCATTCTTGAATTCTGGATGCGTTAATGCGGCCATGGCGGCATTCTGTGACTCCGGTGTTGCGAGTTTCAAATAATCTTCAAATCTCGAATTCACCGCGTAGCGAAGGCACTGACTTATGGGATTACAGAATTTCCACTCCCTTTCATCCAGTAATTGCAATTTTAAACGCAGAGATAACAAACATGGCAAAAGTGTGCCATAGAAAATATTGTCTCCCTGCAAAATGTCTATCGCTTCCGCGATTGGCGCCGTACATTCTATGTGTTCTTCTAAATATGTAAAGTCATTTTCTCTCAACACAATTCTTATACCTAAAAGTTTTGTCAAGTCTGTCATTTTGTTTTTAATTTTCAAAATTTGTTTTAGAGAATCGTATAGGGAATTCCACCGAGTCTCGCCCGGTCGTTTCAGTGTGTGTCCAATTGCCTTTAGTATTATTTCGGCGGATTTTGGCCTGATCGCCGCATTCCACAACAGGTTACATCTATGCATGGCGTCTTTATGTATACCCGACAGCACACCATCGCACTTAATTGTGCGCATCATGTCCGATGTAATACACAAATTGAGAGTATGTGCAGCACATTTAATATGGCGAGGCAGTATATACTGTAAAGGACGCGTAACATCTGTGTCCAGTGGTGTGGTTTCTTGTGGTTCTTCATCGGATGAAGAATAGGAGGAAACATCCGAATTATCTTCCTCAACTTCCTTTCTAATGAAGGCTGCTTTAACGCCAAACGTTCTGAAAGCCTTTGCAAAATTACTTGCGTTATCAGTGACCGTTGCCACAATTTGGGTCTCAGTTAAGCCAAACTCGGTATGAATGCTCTTCAGTAAGTCCGTGATTGTAGCAAACGAATGTTCACCAGCAAAGCGACGACATGCTAGAGCTGCTGATTTCCTTTCATAATTTGTGGAAATCCAATGTGCTGTTACACCCAAAAAACTTCGTCGCCTTCCTGACCAAATGTCTGCAGTTGCGCAGACAAATTGAACAGACTCTAATTGGCTTTTAATGTTGCACATACACTCTGTATACTGTTTGTCAAGTATTCTCCCTAGTCCACGGCGACTAATTGCATTAACTTTATTACCAAGTTTCTGATTAATAAATATTTTTCGAAAGTATTTACTATCCACCACTTTCAATGGGACCATGGCATCAATGACGAACTCTGCGATATCCATTTCAAACTGGTTCTGTGAGATCGTTTGTTTATCAATCGCAGAACTCCCAGATGCTGTTTGCTTGTTTGTTCCCATTTCCGTAGAATATTCGGCAAATGCTTCACAATGTTTCCGCTTCAAATGTGACAGGAAATTGGATGAAGATGTTACCTGGCCTTTGATTTCAATGTCTTTTGGCAAACAAAATTGGCATTGTCCCACAATGGTCTTCTGATTCGATTTTTCCTTCACCAGCGAGAAATATTTCCCACTAACAATCGTAGGGACGCGAAACACCTCTACAACCGAACCTTCACTTGCACAACTTGCAGTCGACGTCGACGCGTGCGATTCACCCGCGACGGAAATGTTTTGCAATTCACAGTCTCTGTCATTCATTTTAATAAATTATATATACACTACACTTATTTAATAGTATTAGATAAATATCTTATTAAATAGAAAAGTAAATGTTTTAAATATGAAATAATACTTGACTAAATATAAGTAATTTACACTACACTAACTTAATAGTATTAGGTAAATATCTTATTTAATAGAAAAGTAAATGTTCTAAATATGAAATAATACTTGACTAAATATAAGTAATTTACACTACACTAACTTAATAGTATTAAGTAAATATCTTATTTAATAGAAAAGTAAATGTTCTAAATATGAAATAATACTTGACTAAATATAAGTAATTTACACTACACTAACTTAATAGTATTAAGTAAATATCTTATTTAATAGAAAAGTAAATGTTCTAAATATGAAATAATACTTGACTAAATATAAGTAATTTATACTAAACTAATTTTAAAGTGTAATATTATAAAGGCTTAAAATGGTTTGACAACTCTGTGATCCTCTCTTAATGATTACCATCAAGAGACTGATTCTACAATTCTTCTAACTGCATGTCTCCCACGCAGGGATTTCGGGCTTTTCCCAACGCGTAGTGGAGGGGGAACACCTACAGGAGTGGTGGTAATGTGTGCGTGACGATCCCGCTGACGTAAGTGGTCCTCCATAATGTTGTCTAGGGTCGGTATCATATATATTGGCCGTTGAGTTTCGGAGGGGTATTCTCCCAACACACCGTTTGTTTGCCTCGGTGCTCCTTTTCTCAACGTTTTCTGACTCACTCTCGTTCCATCTCGCTCTCGCCTTCACAGAACAAGAGTGAGCCAGAAGTGGTGGGGATAGTGCCAAGATTCTGACGTGTAGGCCGAACCGAGCTGTCAGCGTAGAAATACACACATCAGAATAGGTGTGCGTTAGCAACGAAAAATTCACAAACTTTATTGGTTAGAACAATGATTCGTTTTCGATAGCTTCATCTCGTATTGATCTACGCATAGCTTCGCAACGCACACAACTATTACGTTAAGGATAAATAACAGCCAACCGGCTAAGTTCAGGCGGAGCCGAGCAGCGTTCCCTTTACCCCACCATACCCTGCGAGGGCCACGCAACTCCAACTGACAAATCAGCGATCGTCAGATGGTGATGGCTGATTTCTCCTCGATCGCTGCTCGCGAAACCGAATTCACCGGTCAATATATTTGATACCGACCTTAGTAAATCTGATCAGGGTAACTCTATTTCCGCAAAATGCTAAAATATTTACAACGCGAGTGCTAACAAGTTGCAAAACATGGATTTTGCCCTGCATATTTTATTATATTTTTTAACATAAGGGTTTATGCATACACTTTACGATTTCGCTAGAGTTTTCTGAAGTTTGTTTTAAGTCTCATAACGATCCGTTAATATTTTGTAAGAAAAAGCTACTATGTATTATATATTTTGCACAAAATGAAACGAGACCTCCAAACATCCGCTCGTTTGAAAAACTCTGCAGGGGCCACTCGTTTGTCGAAGTCACGGGCCCAGTTGGTTTTCCATACTCGTCGACTCTTGAAACAATTTATGACCGGCGAAGACGTCATTGAACGGGGTCGTTGCCGTAGCCGTTGCACCGTAAACAGACCCACGATGCATCGAACAGCCTTCTCCGCTCAACGCCGAATTGTCTAACAATTTACTGAAGTTATCAAAATTTATGAGAAATACTGACTTTAGAGTTTAGACGAAGAAAAAGTTATAGTTTATAATTTTTATATCGAATAGTAATGATTGGATAAGCAAACTCTAAATGGAAAATATTGTGTCGTGTCGAGCTTTACAACACTATATTTTTTAAATAACACTAAGATGATAGCGGCGCACTAGTTCGGTCAGTTAAACAAGTTATTTTTTTTATAATAGCTAATTTGCAATTATTAATATATAACTTCCGACGTTTCGGTCTGTGTTTAGACCATTTTCAAGGAAGATACAAACAAATACTGCTTTCGCTTATTATAAGTCACACGTTATCAAAGTACGTGTAACACGCGAGTCGGTTGGAGCGTGACTGAAGTAAACAGTATGAATCTTAGGAACATTTAAAGGTGAAAACAAACTGTAGCTAAAACAGGAGCCAAAAGTAAGAACGGTTGAATATTACGGACAGATTTTAAAACTCAACGGAAATGACATTTTAAACCCCAACAAACACACAGTCAAAATACCAATGATTGAATTCATGTGGTAAAAGCCCACACTCTTAGGTATATGAAAAATAATTACATAATGTTACTTTATTATGTATTAATGTTTAAATCATATAAAAAGAAATAGATAACTCTATCAGGAGAATTTGCATCATAAACCTTATTGTTTCAATAAGGTTGCGTAATAATTTTGTATTTTAGGTGTTTCGTACCTAAGATTTACGCTAGGTTGTTTAATCATATGCAAAGTCTCTAACAGAATTCTGCGACTCCAATTAGTCTCTTTATCAATTATTTTAACATTGTCAAAATCAAATCTATGATCAAATTCAAAAGAGTGTTTCGTTAAGGCAGTGTGTTGGAGGGGAGATAGAAAAATATTTTTTTTTATGTTCATAAATCCGTCTTTCTAAATGTCTAGATGTTTGTCCAATATAAACTTGATTGCAACCCAAGCAAGGGATAGAGTAGATGACATTAGAGTTCTTTAACGTAGGTATTTTATCTTTAATTATCGGAAACAAATTTTTAGTATAAACTGGAAGTTTAAATATAGTGTGTATCCCAGTCTTTCTAAAGATTCTTTTAATGTCATTAGAAATATTATTAACAAAAGGTATGACTACCGTATTTCTCCAACTAATTGGTCCAATCTTTTTCGCTTTCTCCTCTTTACGTTTTTTAATTAACATCGGATGATAAATTTCAAAAATGCGGTCTCGGATGATTGTTGAGACCATTTCAATGGGATAACCATTACGTTTCAACGTGTCTTTAATGAGGAGTAAGTTAGCTGGTCGAAATTCAGGATCAGAGAGCAAAATGGCACGATCAATTAATCCTTTTATTAATCCTACTTTATGTTGCATGGGGTGAGCCGAAAAAAAGTTAATATATCTACCAGACCAACTCGGTTTATGATACCAATTGGTGATAAGTTTATTATTTGATCTAATAATTACTGTATCGAGAAAACTTAGACAAGAATCTTTTTCAACTTCATAACTCGCGTGTTACACGTACTTTGATAACGTGTGACTTATAATAAGCGAAAGCAGTATTTGTTTGTATCTTCCTTGAAAATGGTCTAAACACAGACCGAAACGTCGGAAGTTATATATTAATAATTGCAAATTAGCTATTATAAAAAAAAATAACTTGTTTAACTGACCGAACTAGTGCGCCGCTATCATCTTAGTGTTATTTCTGCAATTACGGTCGATATCTTGATTACATTATTTTACTATATTTTTTATAATCCACTTTACCAACATTTAGTTTTTCACTCTTTCTTAGCGTTTCGACAATACTTTTTCACATTTTTCAGCGCTAGACCCGTTATTGCACCCGACCGTTCATTAACCGCCCAACATTTTCTTAAAGTTGCTGTCAAACGCCAATCTTTTAACTACCTTTACGTGCCTAGCGAGAAAAACTCTCAATTACTACCTGAAGCGGCGAAACTACACATCTGCCTGCCAAACGTTCACCACCATAAACGCTGTAGGGAAAACAGACCCATAAAGCATTGGACTCACTGGTACGCATCAATCCTTGGGTTATTCCTATCCACGACCTTTCCTACTTTTACTTTTCTACCCATTAACTATGGTCGCCTACTTCCTTACTCCGTCAAAACTTCCTCACAATATAGACATAGGCAATAAAGAAGGAAACCCAATAACACAGAAGCCACACTCAACGTTCTTCCCCCAAATGTCTACTTCTCGACCTAATATTAACTGGAAAAAATGTATGAAACGTCAAAATGTATTATTATACATTTAGTAATTCAGTTTATAAGTGCATGCTAGCGTTACCGAATGTAAGGATGAGGTCGAGGGCGGATGGCCCCACGCTGTCCTGCTTTCGAGAGTTTTATGGTAGGGACTTAGCTTGTGTGCGGTCCTGATAGGGAGTCAATGAGATTAATAGTCCGTGAGTCAGCGACACTTTTTGATGACTCATTTGTTTAAAGTTTGTTTATCTTTTTTCCAATATATTTGTGCTACATATGCACGCGAAGACCTCCTGCTATAACGATAATGGAACAACGCTTATCAGCAGCGTGTCAATTGTGTAAGCAAATATTGTGCAAAATTCTTATTTGTTTATATTTGAAAATTTTGTACTAATAATAGACATCATATAACACCGAAAAATGATCTGCTGCCACCTTAGTTGCGGAACGGCATGCTACTGCCACTCCTATAAACATGTTAAAAAAATGAACTCCATTGAAATGTTTTTTACACCATACATAAGACATACAAATTCTTCTAACGTAGAAAAAATGGTCACACTTTCTTTTCTGAAGAATGAAGGATTAAAATCACATCCTGTGAATGCATGGAAAACTGGTAATGCATTACACAAATTTTCCCCTAATGCTTCGTAAATGTCTGACACTATTGTGTCTATATTTGACAGAAAACAGAACCTCTACTACGGTCCCTGCAATTGAGCTCGTCGCATCTGGAATCTATAACCCTGACTCGGAAAGTCTAGTGGCTGCAGAGTAATTTACAGCTTTCGTTCCAACCCGTGTCCCTTCAACCGTTCGGTCTTCAGGACCCGGTGACATAATTTAGAGGGTTACGAGTGTCGAGTTTACCCTTTTTAAGAAATACAACTGTATTCTTTAGTTCGGGCCTTTAGACCGGACATGCACTGTCTATGAATCGAACTATTAAACGAATATAAAGGGGTGTATATATGTGTGTAAATCATTATGTACTAAGATAAAGAGACAAATTTTATTGCACTTTTAAATATTCTGGTTAAATTCATACAACTCGCCACACTGCACCTTTCATTCCCTCAGCCAACAACAGGACCTTCGGTGGCTCCTGCCAAGCCTTTTGTTCCACGATAGGATTGGCAGCAATCGTTTTTCTTCCATTTTGTGATTAAAAGTACCACCAACAAAAATTTCAGCTTTAAACATTTTGGTCAATGGAGTTCATTTTTTAACATGTTTATAGGAGTGGCAGTAGCATGCCGTTCCGCAACTAAGGTGGCAGCAGATCATTTTTCGGTGTTATATGATGTCTATTATTAGTACAAAAATTTTCAAATTTAAACAAATAAGAATTTTGCACAATATTTTCTTACATAATTGACACGCTGCTGATAAGCGTTGTTCCACTATCGTTATGGCAGGAGGTCTTTTCGTGCATATGTAGCACAAATATAGAAGAACAAAAGATAAACCAACTTTAAACGAATTGACAAAAAAAATGTGTCGCTGGCTCCCGGACTATAAACAGTAAACAGTTCTGGCAACTGACGATAGCTGACGGTCGCATGAGGTTTTCCAATTATCGGGTGTTGAAACATTAATTGTAAAAATGAAGAGAGAGTTTAGATATGGCAAGCGGCCTGACACCGTATTACCAAATAATAGGGACTCTATTCCTGAAGGATCTGCCCATATGAATGGGGAAGGCTATGCTTTCCGGTGAAAACTGTGATAGGCCGCGTAGTCCTTACCCTATAACTGTCCTGGAGCGAACTTCTTTATAATCCTTATACAGTCGTTTCTAACATACAATTAAAATGGCCGCTAGACAAATTATTGCCCGTCTGTGGATAGTATTGGAAGGTTGCATAATAATATTTAAAGGTTGTAGAATATATTGTGTGAATGAAGAAGAAAATCGACCCCTAGGCGCTAAACATATTGTACAATATGAATATTGCACAATAATATTGCGCGTCTACGGGCCGCTTAATTTAAGCATTAATAAAATAATGCACTTTTCTGTACTGGGACATGGCCGGGCACTGGTACATTTACCTTAATTGGTTAGAAAATAATTGAAATCAGACTATTTTTAACGAAACGGGTTTTGAATTCTGCGAATAAATTTCTGGCGTAATATCCTTAATTATGGTCCGAATTATATCATTTTTGGGGCCATTTTCACGGAAAGACACGAAAAATCGATTGATAATACTTTCATCAACACTTATTAAAAACAAGAACATTTTATGTTGTCCGTCGGTTTTATTGCTTTCAACTGCCAACGGGCGGTCTTACTGGGGCCCGAAGGTCCTCGCCCGCGGAAAGAAAGCTAAACAGTGGGGTGCGTAGGTCTTTCCTGATAATCCGAGCCCATAGGCTTTTCAACAATCGAAAGACTGTATTCTTTCCGCTGATTTCGACGATCCGCGCAACCATTCGCGTACGCGGCTTCATGTTGCACGAGGTCCCTCATTCCGCGTCCACAGTCTACACATTAAAATCGACCCTTTCAAGGGTGTTCTGTAGCGCACATTACACATGTTTATAACTTGCCTTAATAGCGGAGCGCGCGGCTCGCTTACCTGCAACGAGGCGCACCGCTATTTTTAACGTTTAATATACAAATTACTAACAACCGATAGACTTATTTTATAGAAAACACTTCAGCCAATATGGTAGTATATTTTCGGATGTTTAAAGTCGGGACCTTGAATCGGATTGAAAGCCAGTTTCGTTAAAAATAGTCCGATTTCAATTATTTTCTGACCAATTAATCGTGATAACGCCAGAAATCCATCGGTGTCACTTTCATATTGATACGATGAAAAATAAAGAAATTCACTTTTCGTATAATCGATGACACATCGCCAAGCAACTCCAGGCGTCAGTTTAGACGGGTGAACGATACAATGTCGCTCGGCTCGGGCATCGCGCGGCATCGATCAAAGACTCTCGCAAGTCTCGAGGTTATCGAGCTTCATTCGAATAAATACGATTGAATACGAGACCACTGTTCATTCATTCTTGATTTCACTACCCATGGCAGAAGGCAATTCAATCGCGAGCCACGATTGAACTCCCTGGCTGAAGTAGTTCAATCGTGGCCGACGATTTTAATTCTCTGGCTGAATTAATTCAATCGTGGCCGACGATTGAATACCCATGATTTCAATTATGAGCGCTACGATTAAATATTGACTCGGGGTAAATCTTATTCATGACGAATAAGACTGAAGTATTTTTTATTTGATATGTCATTTAAATAATTTTGTATTTAAATAATGCCCATCTCTGCTGCCGGGGCATCATGTATCAAGGGAAAGACATGCGTTTTCTCACTTTCACCTACAGTTCGGTCCGCGCGGATCATGACGCAAGGATGCTCTAGAAAGAAATTTTTGTCTCCAAAATTGAAGAGAGGAAAGCAATTCAACATATTTGATTCTTAAGCACCCTTGCATCACGGACGCCCCTGGCCTATCGCCCATTTCGTCCATTGGTAAAGGCGGCTCTGCGCAGCGTGGGACGGTAAAGCTGGGATTTCCGAGGGTGCATTCCAGTTGGGCCCAAATCGCCCGCAACACCCATGATTTCTATTACATATCGCGACCGTGCGGGCGATTTGGGCCCAACTGGAACGCACCCCGAGTGGGACCGTCGCCGGCCACGCATTGGAAATCCCCTGTTAGGAATTATTCATTTTAATTAATTTGATATTTCTCTCCACACATTTTCTTTGATCTTTGTTACTAATATCATTATAAAGTACAGGGTCATTTGCGATATTTTATATCAATCTTTCGTCCTTCTGAAGAAAACTGCGATTTTTGTGATCGCTTCTGATTGGTGGAGAGCATATAACTGCTCTTTGCACGTCTCACATAACAAGGGTTGCCACCTTTCTGGTTTTGGCCCGGAGACTCCGGGTGTTGAAGCAAATCTCCGGGCTCCGGTTTTACTGAAAAAATCTCCGGGTTGTAGAATAAAATGATATAATAATAAATTGTGGTATTATACAACAATGGTATCAATTTTATTAAAAAAAATAGTTCATTCAAGATCGAGAATTACGACAACAGTAAACAATTGATAATCGGTAATATAATCGACTCTTCGGGAAAAGAACACTTCCCTACTAACGCTTACGAACCCCGTTCCACTACACGAAAAATTCCTGCGGTCGTGGGCGCGGACGATTTGGGCTTAAGTGGAAGTAGTGGAACACACTCTTAGCTGTTGTAAGATCTCCATAAAAAACTTCAAAAAAGTAAAAAAATTACGCCATGTATGTGAAAATGTCGAGGACGAAAAAGTGTATTATTTGTATTTTTACGTTAGATTTAGCTGTATGTAAGATCCGGACCGAATAAATAACATTTCAATACACATTTTCTTGGTACATACCCTAGGCGGCAAAATCGGCTTCCCTTCGGAAATTTGGCAACGTTGCATGTCGGGTCCCCCTGTGTCGAAGAACCACTGAGTTATGCCTAGTGAGAATAGTGACAATTCTACAAGTTATTATTTAGTTTGCTAAAATGAATTTTGCTTGATAAAACATTACACGTAAGAGGATGATGGGCTCGATTCCTCATCTATTTGGCAAAGAAGTAGCATGTATCGTCGGTAGAAAGTTTTTAGACTGCGAGGCCAAAGTCTAGGTAGACGCACGAAATCCCCATATCGGTGTTCCAGCACGGGAAGGCAAGGGAAGGCGTTTTGCCCGCCGCGACCCCAAGGTAGCCGCCGCTCGCATAAGACCCTCTCACTTGCACATAAAGCCCTGTCCTTGTTTAGCACCATCCCTGTCTACCGCATGCTCTCCGTCACTCCCGTGCAGCGAATTGCCGCTAAGAGGCTAGTTATTTCTTACAAAGGAGCAATATCGATGGTCCTCATCATCGTTAGCTTATTTTCACTACCCATAGTTATCGGTATTGAAAATCGAGGGTTGATATCTGTGCAATTCTGATCGCTTTGCTTAAGAACTACTGACAAAGCATTAAACTTACCATAATAATAATCAAAAACATCGAAATCCATTAGGAAAACATCGATGGTTTCGATATAAATAATCGATATTGCTCCTTCGTAAGAAATAACTAGCCTCTTACAATAGCGGCAATGCGGTGCACGGGAGTGACGGAGAGCATGCGGTAGACAGGGATGGTGCTAAACAAGGACAGGGCTTTATGTGCAAGTGAGAGGGTCTTATGCGGGCGGCGGCTACCTTGGGGTCGCGGCGGGCAAAACGCCTTCCCTTGCCTTCCCGTGCTGGAACACCGATATGGGGATTTCGTGCGTCTACCTAGACTTTGGCCTCGCAGTCTAAAAACTTTCTACCGACGATACATGCTACTTCTTTGCCAAATAGATGAGGAATCGAGCCCATCATCCTCTTACGTGTAATGTTTTATCAAGCAAAATTCATTTTAGCAAACTAAATAATAACTTGTAGAATTGTCACTATTGTCACTAGGCATAACTCAGTGGATCTTCGACACAGGGGGACCCAACATGCAACGTTGCCAAATTTCCGAAGGGAAGCCGATTTTGCCGCCTAGTGTACAAGGAGGGCTCGGTTTGACAGACGGGCACATGGGCCTAGGGTCGTGCGTAAAGGCTGATGTTACAATGTGCGGCCGGCGACTGCGGCTGCCGACGGTCCCACTAGTGCAAGGGAGACGTATGCATCTGTTTCTCCGTTGCACTAGTGGGGTCGCTGCGGGTCGCTGTGACCTGTCGCAGCTAGGAGATCCCGCCTTTAATGCAAAAAAAAAAAACAAAGCGGGCGACCGGAGTTCACGCATGTCACGGCGTCCGCAAATTCTTCTTCATTTGCTTACATGTAAGTGTGCTTCATTATTATTAATTAAGCTGTACGTATAATGAAATTGTATGTTATTATTGTAGTGGCGCGAAACCCGGCTAAGGTCGAGGCGTGTGTGCGCGCGTGTGTGTGTGTGTGTTGTCTAGTCCGTATCATGTATGTATTGGTATGTTATGAGAGACTCCAGGTAGCACGACTCAGAGTCGTCGTCGTAACGAGAGAGAGTACATGTGATCGTTACTACAAGTTGTATATTTTCTATATTAATTATATTCATCTTTTTCCTCGTCCAACGAGTTGTGTAGCCCGTTAAAACCTTCAATCCAAAGGTCCCACATTATAATATAATATAATGTTATTGTTTCATTACACGTGTATACAGATGTATGTGCAGTCAAATAATCGCCTGCGGAGATTTTAGCTAACCTATTTCTTTATTGAAATGTGTATCGTTTTAGTATCAAGTCCCTTGGAAGGACGTTTATCTCCTACTTAGTAGGAGAAGCAAAACCAAATTATTATATTTGGTAAGTGACGTTTACATTTATTTATAATTATTTATAATAATACGTATGATATTAGTGTTTATTACAAATTTTTCGTTTCTTACAGGTTGGAATTCAACAATTAACTAAAGTAAACTCGCTGAGCTGCTTTGCGCTATTCCGAGTAAGCTTTAGCGGCTGCATCGCGCCTTATCCTATAACATCACTCGATAGGCAGATTACATTGCACCGTGTCACGAGTATAACTTTCAAGAAAGTTACAATAATAGAAAATAAAAACTAATTTTAGTTATTTTTACTAAAATGTCTGTACAGGTAGAAAATAAATATGGAATAGCGATTTTCACCGAAAAAAATAAAAATGAAATTTTTCGTGGTGAATGGTTATGGGATGATGATATGGATCGTTTCAATTACCTTTTACAATTTCATTCCAATTATAGACCGGTTGATACGTGGCGAGTGCAAGTACTTGATACAATACAACCCATACCGAAAAATGAAAAGCATATTCAATTTTTATATAGTTCGTTGTCGAGAGATAATACGAATGATAATTGGTTACTGTACGGAAGAGGTCATTGGGTATGTAGCTTTTACGACAAAAACAATATATTTATTTATGATTCTTTGAACAATAAAAAGTTAGAGAAGGATCATGAACAATTCTTGAAAAGATTATTTCCAACATATGACTTTATCCATAATCCTGTTACATTTCCTACTGTGCAACAACAACCGAACGGTAGCGATTGCGGTGTTTTCGCAATAGCTTTTGCTGTTTCGTTATTATTTAATATTAAACCTGAGAAAGTAAGATATAATCATAGTTTAATGCGACCGCACTTGATAAAAATGTTTGAAATGAATATTATAGACCATTTTCCTCAAGATCTACATGTTAGTGTTCCTCATAAAGTGCTTCCATTAAGAGAAATAAAAGCAAAAGAGGTTAAAGCGTCTTGTAAGCGCACAATATGTCAACGTAAAAAAATGGACCAACTGAAATCGAGGTTATTAAAAACTAATTGCGATTTTCAGCAATCTGAGGACGGAGTAAATAGTAATATTTCGGCCAAACGATGTCAACAAAAAATGGTGCTGTCATTAGAACAAAAAAGTATTATTGCTGATGGCAGATGGTTAAATGATTTGCATATGGATCATTTTAATTATGTTTTAAAAATCTGCTCAAATTATAGACCTGTCGGAACATATTTGGTACAAGCAATGGATAGAGTACAACCCATGCCGAGTGATAAAAAACATATACAGATATTACCTTCTGTATCATTGGGAATACATTGGACATGCGGTTATTACGATACAAAAAATATATTTATTTATGATTCTTTTAATACAAAACTGTTAAGTGACTGTCAGGAAAAATTTTTCAAAAAATTATTTCCAACGTATGATTTTACTCAGAATCCTGTCCAATTTCCTACTGTGCAACAACAACCGAATAGTAGCGATTGCGGTGTTTTCGCAATAGCCTTTGCTGTTTCATTATTATTTAACATTAAACCTGACAAAGTAAGGTATGACCACAGCTTAATGCGTCTACATTTAATACAAATGTTTGAAACCAATGTTGTAGAGCATTTTCCTCAAGATTTTCCTCAAGATTTAAATTGTGGTGCTCCTCAGGGAGTGTTTTCATTAACGGAAGTAAAAACAAAAGAGGGTAAAGCGATTTGTAATTCAGAAAGTAATAGTAAAAAGCGATGTATATCTGATGAGCCAGATTTAGACAATAATGCTAAAAAAATGCTAAAAGACGGTGTCTATATCAAGTAGATCTGGAAAATAATCACGCGAAAGAAGTACAACGATATAATAATAATAAAAAGAACATTCTTTTTAAAAGACGATTTCGATATCAACAAAATATTGAAAATAACCGTTTTAAAGTTCGGTGTCGATATAAACAGGATTTTAAGAGACTTTACAACAAGCTATATTATCAGAATCAGAAAAAAAAAGTAATTTAACACTTGCTAAGAACAATACTGCCAAAAATATTAGAAAAAAATATGCTTCGCTTCGGTCCAAAATTTCTATGAAAATTCGCGATTCTGCGGAAGTAATCGTTAAAAATATTTTACACCAGCTTCATATTACAGATTGCAGCAACTGTTATATTAAAAAACTATTAGAAGTTGAGAAAGTCGTACGCTGGTGTATACACATTAGAGATAGTTATGTTCGTAATATGAATAAAATGTTAACTGTGCTTAAAAACAAATCAGAAACATGTTTGACTGTTTTTGCAGAATGTTCTACGGTAGATGACAAATTATGCGCGCTGTGTGGCAGATCTAAACATACAGCTTCGTCTGAAAATTATTTTGTTGATTCTACATATTACAATATAAATTCATCTGAAGTCACTATAACGGAGCCATTAATAATAAATATGAAAGGACAGACTGAAAATGTATTACCTTTGATTGAAGCACAAGCAAAAAAATCGTGGTCGTGCAGTTCTTTATGTAAAATTAATGATCCACTCCTAATTGCCCGATATCATAAATTTCTAGAAAGTGTAAATATATGTACTCTGAAGAATATACCCAAACTTATGCAAAACATTCACGAGTGTACTGTGAAAACTTCAAATAATGATAAATTAGGCCATACGCATGGCTGTTATATTGATTTAAATCTTTGTAAAGCGATGTCTGTTCCAATGCAGTTATTGTCGCCTCATTTCCCCAAAGTAAGAAGTATTAGACGTTTTATATATCAACTTAAAGGTTTTTATAAAAAAATGTTGTATCTGGACAAAGCATTGTATTCTGCTGATCTGAATACATTAAATGAAATTGTAACTTTAGCGCAAGAAAAAGCAGATATGTATAAGCTTCAGCAAACTGAAATAATGTTAAGTGATGATGATATTATTTCAAAATATCATAATGCATTTATGGTTCTGAGAAAATGTTCAGTGGACACCCCGCGGTATAGGTGTATATCGTGTGAGAGACTTTGTTATAGAAGAAGTGTTTTTAAAATTAGTAAACAAAAAATGCGGAGGGATAATCGAATTTGGAAAGATTTAATGGTGTATGTAAAGCAACAAAAAATTGATCCGCAATATATATGTAAGTATTGTGATAAAAAATTTCGTAGTGGCTTGATGCCTGCTTATTGTATTCTAAATAATCTCTCGGTAAATGATGTACCTGAGGTAATATCATCTCTTAACGAATTTGAGAAATTGCTTTTACAGAGAGCTAAAGCTTTTCAAACTGTTGTTAAAATGGGAACAGTTGTTAATAAAAAAACACCTGCACGACAAAGGATACAAAAAGTTAAAGGTAGAACATTTCATTTACCACTTCCTTTACAACAGACTTTCGATAAGTTATGTTCTAACACTGATCCAATAAATTTAAATCATGAATTTATTTTAGTTCGAAATGTTCCAACTAAAAAAAAATTATCTGGGAAGATTTAGTGGACATTAAAAAAGTATTTGAAGCTTTAATATGGTTGAAAAACAATAATCCTTTATATTCTGAAATTGTACTGCCCAATATTCATGATAAATTGTTTGTAGGAAATTTGGATAATCTAGAATTTGAAATGCAAAAATCAGAAAATGATGCAAGTGATGACTGTGAACCATTAAATAATTTAAAATTACATGTGGAAGAGATACAAGATCATGTAGAACTTGCGTTGGACGATCAGCGCAAGGCAATGCTAACTCAAAAAGATAAAGATGATAGCTATTATGAGCAATATACTATATATCCTCTACATGAAAAAAAAAGAAAATCAAACTGCGACTGCTTTATATCAAATGTTAAAAATTCAGGACATACCTTTAGATAATCGTGAAAAGAATTTAGATTTGATGTGTTTTCCAGATTTATTTCCATTTGGTTCTAATGGACAGTGTGATGAAAGTAGACCGATCAAACTTCAAGAGCACGAATTTATTAAATGTCGCTTGACATCTAAGCATCCACAATTTAGATTAAATCAACAATATTTGTTTTATTTATTAAATAACGCGAATATTCGTCAGTTGCGTCGTGGAATTTACCATAAAATGAATATAACTGATACACGAAATCGTTACACAGTTGCGGAGTATTTAGAGGCTATGTTGAAAGAAGCGTTGGAGTCCAACTTAAATTCAATGTTTTCTTCACTTCGAAATACGGAACAATATTGGCGTAGACCGAGAAGTGATTTATCTTGTATGGCACAACATTACGGACCTGCGACATGGTTTCTAACGTTAAGTCCTAGTGAATGGTTATGGGACGATTTAGGTGAATATATTCGTGACGCAAATGGGTGGCAAGACTATTCGTCGTTAACCACTAGTTTACTTGTTGCTAAAGATCCTGTATCAACATCAAGATTTCTGGATAATAAATTTCAAGCAATGCTTGCTTTTATTTGTTCAGAAGATTCTCCGATTGGTAAAGTAACACACTATTTCTGGCGACGAGAATATCAAGGTAGAGGTATACAACATTTTCATTTATTAATCTGGATTGAAGGTGCACCAATTTTCGGCGAATCTTCTATTGAAGAAGTCTCTAAATTTATTTTACAATATATAAGCTGCAAAATGCCACATGAAAATATTTCGCCATTATTGTACAGACGTGTTAATACGCACCAACGATACAAACATAATGATTATTGTCTTCGTACTAAAAAAGTAGGATCTAAAGTTATTCGTAGGTGTCGTTTTGGGTTTCCTCGTCCTGTTACTGACACACTAAATATGAGAGACGTGGCAACTTCGATAGCAGGTAGAAAACAATTAAAACATAAGAGTAGATTATACGATCTTCCTCGAACAAATAATGAAGTTGATATTAATGATTATAATCCTGTTATACTTACTGCGTGGGAAGGCAATATGGATATACAGTTTATTGGTGAAAAATCGACACTGCTCACTTGGTATGTTACTAAATATTTGAATAAAGCAGGGAAAAGTGAACTGTCTGATTGTGATTTTGCAAATAGTGTAAATAATAAAAATAAGTCATTGGCAAGTGTTCTTTGGAATTTTGCTTTACGATCCATAAGCAATAGAGAATGTGGAGCTCTTGAGGCTGCTGATACATTGTTAGGTATGCCTTTATATGGAACTGATCGAAATACAACTATTAAATGGTTAGATGTTAATCCTATACGACAGAGGAAATTAAAAAGTCGTAAAGAAATTGAAGCTCTTGATGGTGAATCTACAGATATATTTTGTCCATCTTTAATAGATAATTATTATCCAAATAGATCTGGAGAATTAGAATCTGTGTCTCTTTATGAATTCGCACAATGGTATGATGTCACGACAATCAAACCGAAAAATAATAATATTGAATATTATAAATTAGATAATAGTCATTATCTTAAACGGCGACAACGTGGATGTCTTATTAATCATTATAGACATAATGTTAATAATCGACCAGAAGAGTATTTCTTTTCTTTATTGCTTATGTTTAAACCATGGCGGGAATTTAAAGGATCTTAAAAATAGTTGTGATACTTATATGGAAGCATTTCATAATGTAAAACTACATCTTACGAAAGCATTACAATATCACGAAAGACTAGAAGAATTGAAAAAAGCGTTTGAAACTGCACTAGAGTTAGTTCGGCAATTAGATGAAGAATTACAAAAACACGTGACTCAGGATGACCCTGACAATCCGATAGGCGCTCAAAATGTAGAAGCTGGTGAAGCAATGCAAGATTTTAAGGATCTTGGTAATAAAATGGATGAAAAAATTGATGTGTCTGAAATGATAGCAAAATTAAATGCCGACCAAAAAAGAGTATTCCACAGAGTCATTGATACTGTAAGGTCAAATAATTCGATATTACGATTGTTTGTTAGCGGAGAAGGTGGAACGGGAAAGAGCTTTTTAATTAAAACCATAAAGTGTTGGATAAAACAATATCTCAATAAAGATACCGCTGTAGCGGCACCTACTGGTATAGCAGCGTTTAATATAGACGGTTTGACAGTTCATAGATTGCTTCAATTACCCGTTGAACATGGTCTAACGCCAAAGTATAAACCATTATCTGATCATGTATTAAAAGTTTTACGAGCAAATCTTAAAGATGTTGTTCTTTTTGTGATTGATGAAGTGTCAATGATATCAAATTTAACTTTAATGTATATACATTTCCGATTGTCTGAAATATTTGATACCAATGATTGTGAAGACGGTTGGTTTGGTCAAAAACACGTTCTTTTATTTGGTGATCTGCTTCAATTACCCCCTGTACACGAAGACCCAATTTTTGTACAATTATCAAATGATAAAATTAACAAATATGTCGGTTCTTTAATTGCTGTTAATTTATGGACTACATTATTTGATTATGATGAGTTAACGATCAACATGCGCCAGCAAGGAGATGATTCTTATCGACAGTTGTTGTCAAGAATTCGTATAGGTCTAATGACAAAACTTGATTGCGAGATTCTTGAGAATAGAAAAATATCTTTTACTGGGGATTCGTTTGAACTCAGATTAAACGAATTATGCCAGTTTATTAATGATTTTCCGTTGGACATTGTTTGTTTATTACCTACTCGTAATATGTGTGACGTTCTTAATGCTGCAATGTTAAATCGCATTACAGCAAAAGAGATATTATTAATTGCCGAAGATACAATTGACTGTATTTCGTATGTGAGAAAGAAAGTGTCAAAAGACACTAAATGTATCGTTCTTCGTTCGTCGTCCGCCATTGTACGTATATACATATATATTATATACTATTTTGAATTTTATAACCTAAGTGCTAAGTGTCAAATAAAGTAAGTTGTCCGAATTTGAAATGTCACGAGTTTTTACACTAAATAGGAGACTGAATTATTGTCTCAATTAATAAGGTAAGTCGCCAAAATTTTTTAATAGGTTTCTTATGTAGAGTCGCAGACTTGGAAGTTGTCCGGAGATGGTTCGACTGATTGTGAGAAGCATCTCCTTTCACATAAATGTCTGGAAATTTGTACAACGCATGTACAAAATAATAATGTATTGTAACAAATTGCACTTAAATTCTTATGTGGAATTGCAGGCTTGCAAGTTATCCGGAGAAGGTTCGATTCGACAGAGAAGTTTCTGAAAATTTGAACCATATGTACAAAGTAATGTATTGTAACAAATAGCATTTATTTAAATTGTCAGATATTTATTTTCATAGCATTTTAATTTACAGTTTTTATGTAAAGCCTATAGAAATGAAGGGGACGGAGAGGCTTGGATAAAAATGAAAGGGACGCAAAGGCTTGGATAAAAGTGAAGGGGACGCAGAGGCTTGGATAGAAATGAAGGGGATGCACAGGCATGAATAGACATGAAGCATCTTCTTTCTCACAATTTTGAAAATTTCCCAAATAAGGTAAATCGACAAACTTTGTATAAAGACATAGCATTAAGAATTATTATCTCCCTTGATGCTTTTCAATCTTTTGTGATAGACATTCGTAATACTTTAATAATAAAATCCACAGTAGTTGCCACGCTATTCATTAATTCATTAATTTTTTAGATTGCCATTAGTTTTGTAACAAATTGCATTTATTTAAATTGTCAGATATTTATTTTTATAGCAAAACTATTTTTTTTAATTTACAGTTTTTATGTAAAGCCTATAGAAATGAAGGGAACGGAGAGGCTTGGATAAAAATGAAAGGGACGCAGAGGCATGGATAAAAGTGAAGGGGGCGCAGAGGCTTGGATAGAAATGAAGGGGATGCACAGGCTTGAATAGAAATGAAGCATCTTCTTTCTCACAATTTTGAAAATCCGAAATAAGGTAAATCGACAAACTTTGTCTATAGACATAGTATTAAGAATTATTATCTCCCTTGATGCTTTTCAATCTTTTGTGATAGACATTCGTAATACTTTAATTAATAAAATCCACAGTAGTTGCCACGCTATTCATTAATTCATTAATTTTTTAGATTGTCATTATTTCAATTCACCAATAAACATACTAAATTAATTTAATTCCAACACCAATAAATTGTGCATTAAAAATATTGAATCTCGTTTATTTTCGCTGAATTATTACCATTAGCATTTAAATTTGCTGCAACATTTCATGATAAATTATGTAGTCTCTACACTCACTATAGCAAAAGGCCACTCTATTTCTATAAATAATAAGTTCTACGTTAAGTTGTATATAACTAAAATGTGGCTTTTATATTTATTTACAGATAATCGAAGCAGAAGATGATGCAGTGCGATCTACGTCAGAGAAAAAAATTTATTGAAACATAGCATTCTTATTATTATATTAATTAAATGAGTTTAGTCACATGCATGCTTTTTATCTGAAAATTCAAATTTTTAAATAAACCAATTCCAACAAACCCAATTATTTGATTTTATTTTATATATTTTATGTAAGGTACAACATAATAACCGAAATGAAAAGAAAATATTATTGCGGGCCACCGCCGCGCCGCCGCGGCTATATTCACCACGACCACGGCCACCACGACCACGACCACGGCCACGGCCACCGTACCGCGATGAAACCAGGTCACGGAGCGTTTGGGCCTGGGCCTGCAGGCTATTTGACTGGGCGCGGACAGCCTTCAGGATGGTCCAGTTTTCCTGGTTTTCTCTTACGCTTCGACCGCTGCGTTGGTGGCGGCGGGTTACATGCTCTCCTGTAATTAGTAATAAACAAAAAAAATTATTAGTAAAATGTTTTTTAATTGAAACACCTTTCGAACGTTTAGATATAGGCTAAAATGAAGAATTTTTATAGTGTTTAAAGATAAAAACATATGTAATTGAAAATCAGATTTAATATCTTTTCTCGAGAAAATGTCCGGAAATTTTGTTAAAACACTATATATAATATATACTATCTAATGTTGTGAATAATAAAAAAATTGTTCATTTAGACCTATTTCCAAGCATTATAAATGTATGTAAATCCTCAAAATGTGTATGTATATGTATGTATTTACCGTTTGCCGTGGCCGGCCTGCCTTGCAGATGTTGTTGTGGTGGTGGTGGTGGTGGTGGTGGTGGTGGTGGTGGTGGTGCCGGCGGCGGTAGTGGTGGGGATGGTTGTGGCCGTGATCAGTGATGCCAGAATCGTGGGACACGGGACGGGACGCTTACCCCCACTATGACCTACCGTCCTCTCCCACTATGCCCTACCGGCGTCCCCCACTTTCTTCCCACCGCACTGCACACAAGCATATTTTTACTCCTGTCCGTGTGAGCTGCCTGTCGAACTGCCGAGCACACGGACAGGGGTAGGGATATGCTTGTGTGCAGTGCGATGGGAAGAAAGTGGGAGACGACGGTAGGCCATAGTGGGAGAGGACGGTAGGTCATAGTGGGGGTAAGCGTCCCGTCCCGTGTCCCACGATTCTGGCATCACTGGCCGTGATGGTGGCGGCGGCGGTGGCTGCTGATATGGGGCAATGCGCTCCATTGAAACGTCATCATCTGAATCTGGCAAAATAAAAAAATTTGAATAAGAGTGTACATAAATTTCTATTATTTTTTATTTTTTAACTTTTCTATAAGTTAATAAAACTTATCACATAAGAGTAGTTCCTCTGCGTTTCTCTACAATTAATATGAACAATTAATTAGCAAAAAAATCAAGAGTTCATAAAACCGGCGTATAATAGAAGAAAGATATACATGTAGCGCAAGGATGCGTATTGTTCAGTTGCAAATTTGAAATTAGGAAATATAAAAATTTGAAAATTGAAATAGTGTATAATGTGAAAGTATAAAAATTACATTACATTACATTACAATTACACAATTACACAATTACATTATTTTAACTCAAATCTGTTTCATATTTTTCTAATTGCTAGCGTTACAAGTTAAAATATGCTTCAACGTGTCTTATATTTTCTTGTCGCATTACTTGCTATACAGTTACGGTTTACTTCCATTAATTGTTAACATAGGCAAAGTGCCTACCAAAGACTTTCAAAATGTTGTACTTTACATGTTCGTTTACATTCAACTCAGATATGGTTGATATTTATAATCGTTGGCGTTATAAGTTATTAAAATATGCTTCAACGTATCTAATATCTTCTTGTGTTACTACTATTTACAACTGCGAATAGTTCACAAAATAATGTTATGTTATAATACGTTACAGTTTTTTGTATTGAATAATAATGGAAAGACTCGTGAAGTAATGAGAAGAAATATATTTTGTAATGTAATATATATAATGTAATGTAATGTAATTTTTACTTTTATAATCCGAATTTCCAATTCAATTTGCAATTGAACAATATGTATCCTTGCACTAGATCTATGACTTTCTTCTATCATACGCCGCTTGTAATCAGAATTTATGTGAGGAAAAAATCTCACGAATCATGAATATATATTATAATTTATTACTTACATTTTCAGCCATGGTTTCGTCTATCGTGGTACGATCGACAATCGAGAATGATCTTTCTCACTACGTGCAAGATGAGGCGAGCTCCTCCGCTGCTCATTTGTTTTTTAAGGAGCCCGCTTTTGGCATAGATACGGACACATTCTGCCGCGGGCTTTTTGAATTTTCATTGATTTTTAGCCGGGAAGCTAACAAGGGGACGCCACGGATGTGGAAATCGCTTTTGGAACAACAGTATATGGGGGTCGTAGTTAGGGTTGCCATCTTTTTTACAGAAAAATAACGTACATTTGTTTTCGTGGGGTATAAAAAAAATGTTCGTTCAACAAATAAAAAGTAAATTTTAATCTTCTTAGTTTTTATTTATTTCAAACATATTTTCTATTGCTTTTAGCATTACAGAGTAATTGTTATTATTTTGAAATATGTCAATAACGTAAGATACTTTATTTTAAAGTACGGGTGGCAACGCTAGTCGTAGTACTCATGTAGTAAAATAGAAAAAATACTATTTCGGCTTTTTGTCGATGGACCTTTTTTTTCGAAATACCTATTGTAATTTAAATTTAAAGTTTTTAACGTACGTAGTAATCAAGATATATACCATCTATAGTAACCTACGTTCAAGAGGGTTCCGTGGACACAATAGTACCGCGTCAGATTGTCACGAGGGCGGCCGGGGTTCCAGACCCCTCGCTAGCAACTCCTTCTCATACTCCTTTTTTTTTTAATTTTTCCCGTGAAAATATATTTTGTGGATATTACGTATCATATATGTTACATATTACTATACGTAAATTTTAAGGTTAATTAAAAAAAAATGCGTTTATAACATAACATATTATTCTAATCATCTCTTTCACCGGTGTTTTCATATCATATTCTTGTACTGCGAAAATATATTTCATTCCGAAACTTTCGACGCCTGCGATTGTCGAGCAGGTGAAGTGGGATAGCCGTTAAAAAAGCCGTATTTTCACCATATAATACGTAATATCCACAAAATATATTTCCACGGAAAAAATTGTTAAAAAAAAGAAAAATACAGTGGTACAGAGTCGCGGGGGAACTTGAACCCCAAAAGCTGCTCTGATGACAATCTGACGCGCTACCGTTGTGTCCACGAAACTTTCTTAGGTGTAGGTTACTATATATATATAATTGGTTTACTACGTACGTTAGAAACTTTAAATTATAATATTTCGAAAACGAAGGCCCATTCGACAAAAAGCCAAAATGGTATTTTCATACTACATGAGTATTTAACTGTATGTAAGATCCGGACCGAATAAATAATAGGGTAAAGAAGACCCCATAAAAAAACTTCAAAAAAGTACAAAAATACGCCAAGTACATGAAAAATCAAATTAATCACAAAAATAGAAGACAATAATAATCACAAAAAATTGTATCTAGAATTTATCCTTAATTCTGTCGCGTGATAATTCGTAATTTATATTATTAAAAATTATCTAAAGTCAGTCCCTACGCAAATTATCTTTGTAAAAAGAAGTGAGATCCCCATAAAAAACTTCAAAAAAGTAAAAAAATACGCCAAGTACATGAAAAATCAAATAAATCACAAAAAATCGAAGATAATAATAATCACAAAAAATAGAAAAAGTTTACAATACAAAAAGATGTGAAATCAAAATGAGCTGCCAGTACACAAAGGTGCTTTCCAACTGCGCAAGATGACACAACTACATACACACAGCTAAAATGCTGTGGTCATACATTCCTTTACAATGTATTACATAATATTAAGCAGATATATTTTTATACAAATAAATATTTTAATACGAATAAATATTTTATTCAAAATACTTGGCGCTGCGGCCCGAATTGGTGTTGCTAAACTCAATAAATATGTATAAATTGCATTAATCCTTTTCTTTCTTTCTTGTACGTGCATGCGTGGCGCGTGCGCGCGCGCGTGCGTGTGCATATGCTACGTATAGCATTAGAATTAAATATATGTAGAATAAATCTGACTGCGTTTCTAATATGTGTATGTATATGTTTTTGATATTGTAATGGAGTTGTAAATTATTAATACTAAGGCAATTAACATTTTTTCGGTTGCGCAGCGCCAAGTATTTTGAATAAAATATTTATTCGTATTAAAATATTTATTTGTATAAAAATATATCTGCTTAATATTATGTAATACATTGTACAGGAATGTATGACCACAGCATTTTAGCTGTGTGTATGTAGTTGTGTCATCTTGCGCAGTTGGAAAGCACCTTTATGTACTGGCAGCTCATTTTGATTTCACATCTTTTTTGTATTGTATACTTTTTCTATTTTTTGTGATTATTATTATCTTCGATTTTTTGTGATTTATTTGATTTTTCATGTACTTGGCGTATTTTTTTACTTTTTTGATAATTTATTTATTACTTACATTTTCAGCCATTGTAACGTGTTTCGCGTTGCGATCGACAATTGAGAATGGTCTTTCTCATCACGTGCAAGATGAGGCGAGCTCCTCCGCTGCTCATTTGTTTTTTAAGGAGCCCGCTTTTGGCATAGATACGGACACATTCTGCCGCGGGCTTTTTGAATTTTCATTGATTTTTAGCCGGGAAGCTAACAAGGGGACACCACGGATGTGGAAATCGCTTTTGGAACAACAGTATATGGGGGTCGTAGTTAGGGTTGCCACCTTTTTTACAAAAAATAACGTACATTAGCTTTCGTGGGTTATAAAAAAAAAGTTCGTCCAACAAATTAAAAGTACATTTTAATCTTATTAGTTTTTATTTATTTCAAACATGTTTTCTATTGCTTTTAGCATTACAGAGTAATTGTTATTATTTTGATATATGTCAATAACGTATGATACTTTATTTTAAAGTACGGGTGGCAACGCTAGTCGTAGTACTAATGTAGTAAAATAGAAAAAATACTATTTCGGCTTTTTGTCGATGGACCTTTTTTTTCGAGATACCTATTGTAATTTAAAGTTTTTAACGTACGTAGTAATCAAGATATATACCATCTATAGTAACCTACGCTCAAGAGGGTTCCGTGGACACAGTGGTAGCGCGTCAGATTATCACCAGGGCGGCCGGGGTTCGAGGTCCCCTCGCAACTTTTCCTCCTTTCTCATACTCTTTTTTTTTTTTTAAACAATTTTTCCCGTGAAAATATATTTTGTGGATATTACGTATCATATATGTTACATATTACTATACGTAAATTTTAAGGTTAATTAAAAAAAAAAATGCGTTTATAACATAACATATTATTCTAATCATCTCTTTCACCGGTGTTTTCATATCATATTCTTGTACTGCGAAAATATATTTCATTCCGAAACTTTCGACGCCTGCGATTGTCGAATAGCTGAAGTGGGATAGCCGTTAAAAAAGGCGTATTTTCACCATATAATACGTAATATTCACAAAATATATTTCCACGGAAAAAATTGTTAAAAAAAAAAAAGAAAAATAGAGTGGTACAGAGTCGCGGGGAACTTGAACCCCAAAAGCTGCTCTGGTGACAATCTGACGCACTACCGTTGTGTCCACGGAACTTTCTTAGGTGTAGGTTACTAACCAGAGATGGGCATTATTTAAATAAACAATTATTTAAATAACTTTATAAATAAAGGAGACTTTATCTGTATGTCTCATAAATAAAAATTCCCAGAGTTATTTATTATTTGAAGCGCCATAAATAATATTTTCAATTGACGGGATTCATCCGTAGGTCCATAAATAAAATTTTCAGCGACGAGAATTCATCCGTAGGCCCATAAATGAAATTCCCCATTGACGGGGATTCATCCGTAGCTTTGGCCAATTTTCTCACTTTCATTTGTATTTATAGCGGAGAAGCTTAAATAGCTGTGGACGTGGCTCCGGAGGCCTGCGGGCCTCAAGTGTCTTTGCTCGAAGCCGGCGGGTCCTCGAGGCGAGCGACATTGTATAGTTCACCCGTCTAATCTGCAGCGCGGAGTTGCTCGGCGACGAGTCATCGATTGTACAGAAACTGAATTTCTTTATTTTTCATCGTATCAATATGAAAGGAACACCAATGGATTCCTTGCATTCTCCCGATTACATGGATAAAAAAATATTTAAATTGGGCCAGTTTTAACGAAATGGGCTTTCAATCCTGCAAATTAATTTTATGCCTAATATCGTTAATTGAGGTAGTGAGAGCAAACAATGGACTAACCCACAATCTTTTCGAAATTGAGTTAATAGCAATAACATATTCCTATACCCGCTACTAATCATATAAAATAGGCGAAATTTTTTTTTTTTAATGTGAGTTGATCCGTTGCCGCTTTTACTGATTCAATTATAGTTAAAATTTTGTCAGGTGTGGTATCACTTTCATCGGGAAAGCACAAGATTTTCTTAAAATTTGTGTGAAACGCCAATCTTTTAACTACCTTTACGTGCATAGGGAGAAAGACTTCGAATTACTATCTGAAAAGGCTAAACAACACATCTGCCTGCCATACGTTCAGCACCATAAACGTTTTAGCGAAAACAGAGCCATAAAGCATTCGAGTCACTGTCGAGTCACTTACGTTATTCCTGTCCACGAGCTTTCCTACTTTCACTTTTCTACCCATTGAAGGTCTAGTGGTAAGAAGAAGAGGGGCGTAAAGGGTCTCTTCTTCTTACCACTGGCACGCCACTGTACTTTCGTACAGATCCAATGACAAATGCGGGATTTAAGATTTTTCCTTTCTTACATAATGGCTAGTGCATCACTACAAGTGCATCGCTAGCAATCACTACTATCCTTGTTTTTTATAGTCCCGTGGTTCTCGGCTGTCAAGCGCTCCCTTCTTAAGCAGGGCTTGAAACCGTTATTATGAAGATGTAAATTCTTGAAAGAGTTATGAAGAAACTTTATTATGAATAACCGTTATAAAAAACTTAAATATCAGACTATATAAGTTTGAGTTATGGTTTCTATGAAGCTCTATTACTTTTATTTTTTGGGTTCTATATAAGTTCCAAACTATGCACTACTGTGCATAACCAAATTGTTTAAAAATTATTATAAATAAGTAAATATATATTATGTACACATTTGTACATACGTATACAATTATTTTGTAATATGAAGTGTTCGTTAATATAAATGTTTGGTTGTTATACCAATGAGGGACCGCCACCAGCCGCCGTCGCCGCCGCGCCGACCGCGGTTATCACTCAGCGGTCTATCACAGTTCTCTTACCAAAGGGCATAGCCTTCCCCATTGACGTGGCCAGATCCTCCAGAAACAGAGCCAGGCCGCTTGCCATATCTAAACCATCTCTTCATTAAAATAAGCAATCCTCATTCGATGAAATTGGAACTGTCTTAGGGCGCATGCACACGGCGACTTTTTGCAGCGATACAGTCGCGATACACTCGCGATGCAAACGCGATGCAGTCACTGCCCGTCTACCTTCGCACACTTGCGTTTGCATCGATACAATCGCTGGCACTGTATCGCTGCAAAAAGTCGCCATGTGCAGACGCCCTTAATTCGTGAAATTCGTGTTATACGTCGTAAAGTATTTTTTTTTAGTTAAAATTAGTAATTCAGTTTCTAACATGCAATTAAATTATGCGTCATTAAAATCATGCACAACTCATTAATTGTAACTAAGTAGTTGCTATCGATGCGAAACTCTGGTTAAGAACATCGTAATACGGAGCTACTACTCTAGGCCGTAGAATCGACGGTATTGTCAATATTGCAGTTGAAAGTGTAGAGACGCGTACCTGACCGTGTTAAGATCTGGGACGATAATGAGCATGAAATTAATTTGCAGAATTAAAAGCCCGTTTCGTTAAAACTGGCCCGATTTAAATATTTTGTTATCCATTTAATCGGGAGAATGCAAGGAATCCATTGGTGTCCCTTTCATATTGATACGATGAAAAATAAAGAAATTCAGTTTCTGTACAATCGATGACTCGTCGCCGAGCAACTCCGCGCAGCAGATTAGACGGGTGAACTATACAATGTCGCGCGCCTCGAGGACCCGGCAGCTTCGAGCAAACACGCTTGAGGCCCGAGGGCCTCCGGAGCCACGCCCACAGCTATTTAAGCTTCTCCGCTATAAATACAAATGAAAGTGAGAAAATTGGCCAAAGCTACGGATGAATCCCCGTCAATTGAGAATTTGATTTATGGGCCTACGGATGAATTCTCGTCGCTGAAAATTTTATTTATGGACCTACGGATGAATCCCGTCAATTGAAAATATTATTTATGGCGCTTCAAATAATAAATAACTCTGGGAATTTTTATTTGCTGAGTTTCGAATAAATTTTCTACTTTTATTCGAACACAATTTTTTATTTAAATAAAAAATTTGCCCATCTCTGTTACTAACTATACATATAATTGGTTTACTACGTACGTTAGAAACTTTAAATTATAATATCTCGAAAACGAAGGCCCATTCGACAAAAGGCCAAAATGGTATTTTCATACTACATGAGTATTTAACTATATATAAGATCCGGACCGAATAAATA
Source organism: Andrena minutula (assembly GCA_929113495.1). Classification (NCBI taxonomy): domain Eukaryota; kingdom Metazoa; phylum Arthropoda; class Insecta; order Hymenoptera; family Andrenidae; genus Andrena; species Andrena minutula. The sequence continues at coordinate 43,461,984 of OV815993.1, read as the reverse complement.
ATAAGGCTGATGTGAAAGCGTAACTAAAAGGCAAGGGTAAAGAAGATTCCGCCGGACCGCGGCGGTACGTGACCGGTGGCACATTTTCTCGGTACTTACGAGGAGGGCTCGCTATATGACCGACGGGCACGTCAAAACACAAAGTGGACGACCGGAGCTCATGCATGCCACGGCGTCCAAACATTCTTTCCGATTTCCTTGCATGTAAGTGTGCTTCATTATTATTAATTAAGGTGTACGCATAATGAAACGAATATATTTTCAACGAATAGGTTATTGTTTGTTTCATTACATGTGTAAAATAATAGTCTGCGCAGATTTTTGCTAACCTATTTCTTTATTGAAATGTGTATTTTTTTAGTATCGAGTTCCTTGGAAGGAAATTGAACAAATCTTATTGGTGAAGCAAAAGAGAAAATATTATATTTGGTAAGTGACGTTTACATTTATTTATATACAGGGTGTAAACAGTATACGTAGCAATATTTTAGGGGGTGGTAGGGGAGGTCCAATGGAACATAAAAGTCCTATGACATAATGTCCGATCTGTCTCCATTTTACAGTAATAATGCCCTAAAGTTTGCACCATGCGTTTGAAACGGGTAGTAGCTCGCGCATATTGGTGAGACCAACACATTGAAACAGGGTGTTGACTTCTGATCTTTCATGTAATTCCCAAAGTGGTGTGTTTTTCGGAAGGAAAGACTCTTAAGAGTGATCCTCCAGCGACTCGACTCAAGGAGATGCCGCATCATATCCCGTGGCGAAGACAACACACCATGATGCTTCACCGCAAGTTTATGGCTTCCGACCCTTGAAGGGGTTTGAATACCTATTAAGAACTAAACTCTTTCAGCTCCGCATTTCTCATCAGATCTCTGCGAAAACGACGGCAATCGATACCTTTCGTCATCGTTTGGTTGTCATTTAAAGTGAATTACGAGTAAAAGATAAATCGAGGCAAATCATGTCAAACGTAAAAAAGTGAATACACATTTTTTTTTAAAACAGAATCGCAAATAATAATTATTTGAAGTGAGAGGACAAGAAATACGTAGATTTCGTTTTCAAATATCGCTTAAATGAAAAAGTAATGTAACAGGAAATAAACAAAACGTGATCGTAGTTCGTTATTGTGATAAGAATCCGTAGTTTAATAACGGCCAACACTGTTGCTGATGATGAATAAGTCTGTTTAAAACCCCCGAAGACAAAATTTAGGTACGGAAATTTAGATAAATATCGCCTGAAATAAGCCATAGCCTGCGTTAAATTTAATAACTAATAGTCACCAATAAAGTAACTAAAACTCACTCTTTCGGAAATTCACCTGCAGCTTGAAAACCTGCGGCACTAGGTCACTGAACTGATGCTGGTCAGCGACGGATGCGTCCAGTGCACAGCTGGTCCCAGGTACGCGACACTAACGAAAGTAAAAGGGTCGCAACGTCAAGTGCGATTGGGTTAATGTAGATAACGAATATTCACTTCACTGCACTCTTACTAACACTGATCACTTAATTTATTTTTCATGGAACGCGTTCGTACCTTATAAAAATTGGTGTAAATGAATTTTCACTTGGCGTCCGGTGCCGCGGATATAGCTGCCCAAATGCTCGTACAGCAGTAATTGCGTCTCCGTTGTTCTAGGTTTATGCTTGGAACAACGCGTAATACACTTGTGTAGAAAACACTTCTCTGACGCGATTGCAAACTGACAGGATTTTTCCAAGCAAGTTCCTCTACTCCAAGTAGTTTTTCTCGTTCCATTATGAGTTAACTCTAGGACAAGATGCTTTAGGTAAAAAGAAGCAAGCACATTTTCGAGGCACATGTGCGTTGCAGAAGTGCAACGAACGAACCATCCTACACTTTCACAAAAGCCCGCGCTCCCTTCTTTTACTGCCAATGTACCCATTGCTTAGAGATAGACAGCAGACACCACGTGTTTCGGTTCGAAAGGGTCCGAAGAGACGAGAAACAGAAAAGTCCTCGAATTGTTACAAAAGGAGAAAAGGCATACCAATCCTGTTTCCGTTTCCCGAGGCCCTGAGTTCACGTTTGCTACGAGGCGGAACCAGTTAAGCCATAAATTACCCAAAACTGTAGTAAATCGTTCTCTACCAGCCTGATTAATTTTGGAGAACTAGAAATTAAAGAGTATTATCCAACAACAATACGCCTCGCGAAGAGACACAGGAAAAGAAGGGGTAGTCCGCTGACTGCGCGTAGTCCCGCCTGCTCACCCTACCGTCAAATGCAAGACAGATCCCTTATCTCTCGAGTATAAACACGCGTTCGATTTTCAAAAGAAAAGCACGCGTTGCCGTATTCCGGACCGCATATTTTGCCGGCGCGTCTAAATAGCGCAAAATATGCTAGATTTCTTCGACGGGATTTGCCACTTCTGTTAGAAGATATTTGCCTGGCCACTCGAAGAAATATGTGGCTTCTTCACGACGGCGCCCCAGCCCATATGGGAAGAGCTATACCAGCTATGGAACGAATATGGGGGAACCGAATAATTGCACGGAATGGTACGGTTGCGTGGCCACCAAGAAGCCCAGATTTAAATCCAATGGATTTTTACGTATGGGGCCACAGGAAGTCATTAGTATACACGGACATCGAATTTGAAACCTTAGAGGAATTGCAAGGTAGAGTATTTCATGCTGGTAACGTTATACGCGAGCAGCCTGGAATATTCGCCCGCGTTCGCGACAATTGGTTACGTCGGTGTCAGGCGTGTCTGGATGCAAACGGCAACTATTTCGAGCATCTTTTGTAAATAAATGTAGGTTGCGAAATTTGTATTTCTTTACTACACATTCAGGTCAGAGTAGCCACGCATTGACAGCAGCTTGTTGCGTGACAGTTTAGTCACACTAAAAGAAAAGAAACAGTTTTATCACTTTCTGAAAAAAAAACAACACGTTTTGCAGTCACTTCGTCAAAGGAATTTACTTCCATGTAAATCAATGCATTTTTCGTGAGCATCAAAACTGTCGTGCAACAAATTGCCACCACTGCACGCCTGGCCTAAGAACACGTGTAGAGTTTTCGTTCACTTGTTTCTTATTTTCTAGCTGACGACCCTAAGTGCCTCCGCTACTCCAAACAGATCCTCAATGGGACCGCTACTGTAAGGGGCCCGTAGTTACTTGCTTACTGGGTCATCTTGAACAGCTCACAACGGGCGGTCTTTGTGCTACGGCTCATCTGTGTGCGTGTAGCGACGATCTTTTCCACAAACATCTCCGATGTTTAAACCTTTATAACAGCGAAACTATACGAGATACAACAAAATGTATTCAGACCATTTTACTCTACTGGTGGTCTCCAATGTATGTGCAAAATTATGGAATCTTGCGACTATTAGTTTAGCATATAGACATGTTAACTTTGAGGCATTATTACTGTAAAATGGAGACAGATCGGACATTATGTCATAGGACTTTTATGTTCCATTGGACCTCCCCTACCACCCCCTAAAATATTGCTACGTATACTGTTTACACCCTGTATAATAATACGTATGATATTAGTTTAGTGTTTATTACAAATTTTTCGTTTTTTATAGGTTGGAATATTAAAAAAAGGAAAAGTAAAGTACACTCGCTGAGCTGCTGGGCGCTCCTCCGAGTATTTGATAATAATACTAATAAACTTTACTTGCTGCATCGCACCTTACCTTTTATAACCTGCAGGGCGCCACGTCTCGAGTATAACAACTTTCAATAAAGTTGGGCGTCTGCGATAGCATAACCGCTACGCTTATATATTATTATTGTACTATATAGTGTACTAGAAATATAAAAAATAAAAATATAAATCGTCATGTCTATAATTAATAATAGTATTATTAATATCTTACCACTCAGTTGTCACAATATGCAAATTATCAGTAAAGGCGAATGGTTATCAGATGACCATATAGAATATTTTCACAAATAATTAGAAGCTAACTCGAATTATAAACCACGCGAGACGTGGAGAATTCAATTGCCTGGTACAATTCAACCAGTTCCTGAAAATCAGGGTCACATACAGATTTTGCACCAAACCGAAGACTTTAGAATCAATGCAGGGGGACACTGGGTTTGTAGCTTCTATAAACACGATGAAAGAAGAGTTTATATTTATGATTCTTTTAATTCCTCGAAGTTGCATAATCATCATACAATTTATCTACAGAAGTTATACCCTTTATAAATAAACATGAAGGAACAATTGACGAAGAATTTATTGAATTTCCACGTGTACAAGCTCAACCTAACACTCGGGATTGCGGAGTTTTTGCGATTGCATTTGCTGTCTCGTTATTATTCAAAATATTACCAGACAAAGTAACGTACAATCATGCGTTGATGCGTCAACATTTAATCCAAATGTTTCAAACAAATCGTATAGAACATTTTCCATGCACTCAAAATCCACAATACACACGTTGTGTGCACAAATATGAATCTGCAATTGGTAGAACAATTAATAAAAATCCCTCTTGTGGAAATTGTCCTCCATTTAAAATTGGTCAAAGTGACATTTCTAATGAAACAGATAATAAAATATCCCCAGTTCAAAATGTAGTACTTAGTGACAAAGAAGTCACCATATATACAAAAAATGTAATTCAGATAGATCCATCATTGGTTTCGAAGACAATGATCAGCAATGTATACTCATCAAGTAGTAGGACAGAATACATGTCTAATTATTCTAAAGATTATTATAAAAAACATAACGAGGAAATTAATTTAAATTCTAAAGATTATTATAAAAAATATAAAGAGGAAATTAATTTAAATTCTAAAGATTATTATAAAAAACATAAAGAGGAAATTAATTTAAAAAGAAAAGCTGTTTATAAAGCAAAGAAGGGGGAGTGTAACACAAAACAGGGCAAAGATTGTAAAAAGGGGGAGTAAAGCATAAAACTTTATAGTTATGAATATTATACCGCACACAAAGAAGGTATAATAAAAAAGAAAACAGTGCATTATGACGCAAATAAAGAAGGTATAATAAAAAAGAAAACAGTGCATTATGACGCAAATAAAGAAGTGAAATGCGGGAAGCGAAAAAATTATTATCAGCTAAATAGAGAAGGTATAGTCAAAAAGGCAAAAGTGTATTATGACGCCAATAAAGCAGGTATAATTAAAAAGGCACAAGTGTATTATGACGCCAATAAAGCAGGTGTAATTAAAAAGGCACAAGTGCATTATAACGCCAATAAAGCAGGTATAATTAAAAAGGCACAAGTGCATTATGCCGCAAATAAAGATGTGCGATGCGAAAAGCGAAAAAATTATTATGAACTAAATAAAGAAGTTATCTCCAAAAAGCGGAAGATATATTATCATGAAATACGTAAAGGAGGTGGTAATAATAAAGTAGCGAAACGTCGTGTTGCTCTGCAAATAATAAAAAAGTATCGTAATATTGCTGTAACAAATAACAATATAGCAACCAAAAATAAGAAAGAAACTTATAGTAGAAATCTTTCAAAAATTATTAACATGCCGTCCGGAGAAGCAAGTAGATTGGAAGCTGAGCGCATAATAAAATGGTGTTTTCATATTAGGTAAAAGTACATTTGGAAAATCAGGAAACTGTTGAAAGATTGTAAAGAAAAAGTGGAAGTTTCCTTAACACGCGCAGCAGAATGTTTAGATGTTGACGACAGGATTAATGCTTTGTGTGGAGAATCCAGACATACTTCTTCTTCAGAATCATATTATGCGGAAACTTCGTACCATCCTTTCAGCGGTTCTGAATCAATCATATTGAATTCGGCAGGGAAAGCTATAAACGTTCTACCTGTATTGCAATCGACGAAGACATCAAAGGCATGGCATTGTAGTTATCTTTGTAAAACAAAAGATGTTGAAATTCTGAATAATTTACAGGATTTCTTCAAACAATTGTTAGAATGCTCATTAAAAAAGGTACATAAGTTGAACAACCATATCAGTAGCTGTTCTAATAAAGTGCATGCTGAAAAATTTGGTCATTCTCATGGTTGTTACATAAACCCTAAACTATGTAAGTCCAATTTTTTAACCATTGAGATTTTGGCACCTCACTTTCCGGATTTACGACATTTGAAGAGAATGATATACAAAATAGCGAGCATTTATAAAGACCAATTACATAATTTAGACAAAGCCTTAAACGATAATGACCTTGAAACACTTGAACGAATAACACTGCAAGCTCGGAAAGAAGCTAAAGCGTTACAAAAAAATAATACTGACATAAGCCTGAGCGAAGAAGAGATTATATCTCGATATTATTTAGCATTTAGAGCTTTCACAAAGCGGTCTATGGACACACCATGCATTCCGTGTGTTTCCTGCGAGAAACTCTGTTTTAAAAGAGAGGTTCTTAAGTTTGATATTTCTAAAAGAACATATAAGGGAAATGTAATGCAAACATTGTTAAATCATATTGGATACAAAGTTGGTGACATACATTTTATTTGCCGATATTGTCACGATAAAATTCGCAACGATTCCATACCACCAAAATGTATTTTAAATCAGCTTGATGTACGTTCAGTTCCAGAAATAGCAGTGTTGAACGATTACGAACGAATTCTCATTCAAAGAGCTAAACCGTTTCAAACGATTGTGAGAATGGATACAGTAATGCGTAAAAATATGCCACATAAACATAGGTTTCCAAAAGTAAAGGGGAGAACATTTCACCTTCCTTTGCCGTTACAAGAAAATTTAAAAAAAAATCTGTCCTTCGACTGAACCTTTAAATCAAAATCATGAATTATATATATTGGTGCGGGGCGTTCCAACAAAATCTAAAATAGTTTGGGAAAAGTTAGTTGACTTGAAGAAAGTATGGAATGCCTTAGTATGGTTGAAAGCCAATAATCCTCTATACTCAGAAATTGTTTTACCACAATCGCACGATTTATTGCTAAATGCCAAATTACCAGATACAGAATTTCAAGAAGAAGTTGTTGCCAATGATAATAATAACGAATCTATCGAGGACGTTGACGACGAAACACTTAATATCGATGAAAACATCAAACGTGCATTATTGACGCAAATGTCACAATCTGATGCATATTATGATCAGTTTACGATTTATCCAATGTACGACAAAAGGGTTAATGAATCTGCTACCGCACTCTATCAAATGCTTAAAGTTCATGACATTCCGTTGGGCCATCGTGCTGAACAATTAGATGTGAAATGTTTCCCAGATTTATATCCTTATGGGGTGAACGGACAGCATGAAGACAGATTGGTTCGTTTGACTGATCATGAATTCATTAAGTCCAAACTGATGTCCAAGCATTCGCAATTTCAATTGAACATGCACAGCTGCTGGTTTTCTAGAGCAACTCTCTAAAGATCAGCTACAAACGAATTTGAACACTATATTTTCCAGATTACGTAATACAGCACAGTATTGGCGAAAACCAAGAAACGATTTGAACTGTATGATACACCATTATGGACCAGCTACATGGTTCCTCACGCTTAGTCCAAGTGAGTGGCTATGGACAGATTTAATAGAATATCTTCGTGAAGTAAACGGCCCATCGGTGGCTAAAATGTCCCCGAACGAACTCATTGCTTCTGATCCCGTTTCAACAGCTCGATTTATAGATAATGTATTCCACGCTATGCTGGATTTCTTTTGTTCGCCCGACAATCCGATTGGCAAGGTGACACATTACTTTTGGCGCAGAGAATATCAAAGCAGGGGATCACAACATTTTCATCTTTTAATTTGGATTGAAGATGCTCCTATAATCGATAAATCTTCGAAGGAAGATGTAGCACGATTCATTAGGAAATACGTCACTTGCAGATTGCCATCACCGCATGTGTCGCCAGAATTATATAGTCGTGTAATTGCACATCAAATGCATAAATGCAATAGCTATTGTCTACGCAACAAAAAAACTAAAAATTCCTTCCGTAAAGTATGTAGATTTTCATTTCCACGTCGAGTTACAGATACTTTGATAATAAGGGATGTAGCTGTTTCTATAGGTGCTAGAAAACAATTGAAAGCAAAAGGTAGACTCTATGATCTTCTACGTTCAACACAGGAAGTCCGTATCAATGATTATAATGCTCCCGTTCTCACGGTTTGGATAGGTAACATGGATATACAGTATATTGGGGAAAAGACAGGGTTGGTAACATGTTACTGTACTAAGTACGTGTCAAAGCCGGAAAAAAGTTACGCTACGGACACTTTGGCAGCAATAAATTCTACTAAGTCATTAGCTAGTCTGCTGTGCAACCTTGGAATGCGCATGCTAAATCATAGAGAATGTGGAGCGCCTGAATGCGCTGATACTCTTTTAGGATTATCATTGTATGGCACTGACTCCAGTACTACTATTAGATGGTTAGATGTAAATATACTGAGAAGTAGGAAATTGAAAACTCGCAAAGAGATTGAGGATCTGGAAGGTGAATCCACAAACATATTTTGTCCATCCCTCATAGATGATTACTATCCTAACAGACCCAAGGAATTAGAATCTATGCATCTGTACGATTTTGCTATGTGGTATGACGTTACTAAAATTAGACCGTCTGAAAAAACTGAATACTATGAAATCCGTGCATCTTTGTTTTTGAAAAAAAGGCAAAGAGGGTATCTTATCAATCATTATAAGTACAATGTTCAAAACCAACCTGAGAATTATTATTTCTCATTATTATTATTATTATTCAAACCTTGGAGAATTACCGACGAATTGAAAAATGGATTTGACACATATGCGGAATCTTTTTTGTCGCTAGAATCACAATTGACAGATGCAGTTCAGTATCACGAGCGAATAACGGATATTCAAGAAGCGCGTGATCATATAAAGGAAGAAATTGAAAAGAACGTGTTGAATATTGTAGAACAAGAAGAAAATGATCAAGGCGATCACCCATTAGAGTGTGTCCCCGTTGAAACTGTTGGTGCCATGAAAGATTTTAAAGACACGGAAAACAAATTGGACTGTGGTGATCTTCAAGAAATGATTTCGGAATTGAACCATGATCAGAAGCGGATATTTGATAAAGTTACTAAGTCCTTGACATCTAACGATAACATTCTTAGACTTTATGTAAGTGGAGAAGGTGGCACTGGGAAAAGTTTTTTAATAAAAACTATCAGACAGTGGATCAAGCAGAGTATCGGAAAAGACACAGCAGTAACTGCTCCTACTGGAATCGCAGCTTTTAATATCGAAGGTCTCACCATCCACCGATTATTTCAATTACCCGTCGAACATGGGCATACAGCCCAGTATAGGCAACTTAGCGATGCAGCCCTTCAAATTGTACGAGACCAACTCAAAAATGTTGCTTTACTAATCATCGATGAAATTTCGATGGTTTCTAACGTAACTTTCCTGTACATACATCTACGACTTTCAGAAATATTTGATACTGCATATTCCGATGATGGTTGGTTCGGAAAAATACCTATTCTGCTATTTGGTGACTTACTACAACTTCCTCCTGTTCACGAAGCACCTGCTTTTATACAATTACCCAAAAAGAGTATGGAGAAAAATGTTGGAGCATTAACATCTTATAATTTATGGTCTGACTTGTTTAGCTATGACGAATTGACAATAAACATGCAACAGCAGGGTGATATTATTTACAAAGAGATCTTGTCGAGAATTCGCACTGGAGTAGTGACCGCTTCGGATACAAAGCTTTTAGAATCGAGGAAATTAAATTTCAAAGCGACAAATTGTAATGACCGGTTAAAGGAATTAAGTGATTACATGCTTAATGTAGGAACTAATACGGTGTGTTTACTTCCCACATGTGTTCAGTGTGATGTTTTGAACGCTGCAATGCTGAGTCGATTTCCATCCGAAGAAATCCATTTGATTGCTCATGATACAACGAATTGTGCACCGTATTTAAAACAAAGGGTGTCAAAGGTACTGAACAATAATGACGATGATAGCTCCCGAACGGCGGGACTTGCAAGAGTCGTAATTGTTAAAACAGGAGTGCAAATCATGATTAGAAGAAATATTGATGTTACACTAGGTCTTGTCAACGGTACCATTGCTAAACTTGTTTCTGTTACACGAGGTGTTAATAATCCCTGATAACCAGATCTGGCGGCAGGATCTGCCGGCAGCTGCGGTGCAGTCTACGTCCGCATTCGGCTACGGATCTGCCGGCAGAGTCTGCGTGGCAGGGTCTGCCGGCAGATCCACGGCAGATCCGCGGCAGATCCTGCCGCCCGCCTGACACATCCAACAGCGCCATCTGTAGGCCACAATTATGAAACAACGCCCTATCCATGACGTCACATGGACCTACGCACCAACACAAATGTACCGTTATTGCTGTAGGTGTATTCCTAACCTTTCTAGTACGCGTGGTTAATTGACAGGTCCTGTGCGTCCCCTTGATTTCTATAATAATAATATAATAAGCTTTACCTAAAAACTCTATTTTGCTGGTATATACAAATACAAATATCAGGCAATTTAAATGCAATGCAATTTGTTGCAATATATATTATTATGCGAAAGGAGATGCTTCTCTGTCGAACCTTCTCCGGATAACTTCCAAGTCTGCGACTCTACATAAGTAATCTATTAAAAAAATTTTGGCGACTTACCTTATTAATTGAGACAATAATTCAGTCTCCTATGTAGTGTAAAAACTCCTGACATTTCAAATTGGGACAACTTACTTTATTTGACACTCAGCACTTAGGTTATAAAATTCAAAATAGTATATATATATATGTACGTACAATGGCGGACGACGAACGAAGAACGATACATGTGTTGGCTGAAGGTGTGTGTGTAACGCGCATATACGTATTATGTCGACGAAAAATTTCTTGGAGAATCAGAAGAAAAATCGTACCATTTTCGACAGATCCATTAGACGATATTACGATATCTCTGTCATGCGTGGACCGATTTTATTGAAATTGGTCTTGTTCGAAAGCCGATATGCGGTTTATATAAGAAAAATGCCTTTAAATTTATAAAATATTGCAGGCGTGATGAGATATTAATGTATAAATGTCAGAATTAGGTTAGAGTGTATCCGCGACGGGTAAAGGTACACGGTAGCGACATCGACATATACCGGGTGTTTTTCATGTACTTGGCGTCGAGACGCTAACATTTCGCCGAATTAATTTTTTCAACCAAACGGTTCAAAATGATTTCATTACATGCATTTATAATTTGATTTTGTATGTTCCAGCTAATGTAGGTAGCGTTTTTGGCACAATATTTAAAATGTTCAATGAGGTTTTCATCGCCCGCATCGGTCTCGTTCTTAACAAAGCTCGAAAATTGCCTTCATTGGCGATTGGCTTCTTTTCAAATGAAAATTCTCCATAATCTCGATGACCTCTTAATGGTATATTTTGCCGACCACATACAATTAACTTTTTTATAATCGGTTCTAACCGTTTTCGATTAACTGCAGCTTGTTGAGCACTACTTACATCAATTTGGCGATTAATTGCTATGCATTTTCCATCTCGAATACTGAATAGTTTTTCGTACGTGGTAACAGCCGTTATATGGTATTTTGTTTTCTGGTGGTTAATGTATTTCTCAATGGCTTTCTTCCAATTATTATAACCTTCGGTAACTAATTGCTCAGGTACATCACATTGCGATTTTCCCACATTAGTAGGTGCAAAAAACACACAATATACACAATATGCACTATTTTCAATATGCGAGTATGTAAGCCAAGCAAATTTTTCCAACCATTGATATTGGAAACTTCGAGCGTGATTTGTGGTATTGGCACTGATTGTAGGAAATTTAAAATTAGATGCTGGTTTCCACACCTTTTTCATAATACCTAACGCATCATCCGAATTAAATGTTTTCATTTTCAACAATGCAATGTCGGAAGAATTATTTTTGGCTACTAAGGAAGCACTACTTTGTTCTGGACAATGCGATGTCTGGCATGCGACTGCGGAAATCGAATACAAATCCGTATGGACAATATTAATATCGTTGACATTGTTACTGCTATTAACATTTAAGTCTTCCTTTTTCGTTTTTTTTTTTTTAAATAGTTTAATAATCTGTTTTGCATGCGTTTTTCCGCCATAATTTGAAGCACAAGAACTAAAAACTAAAATACGATTTTTTACACATTTAACTTTAAAATGATATTGAAGAATTTACGTACGGTAAATGTATGGTCTTCGGAGATGGAAAGCTAAGTGTCAAGTTCAACATATGCTTGTAATGCGCCTTTAAAGATTAGACTGTTCCTCTGACTTTTTCACAAACTCAATGCGACATAGCAAACGATCGTTTCCCGCGGCGCTTTTGTTGAAGGTGAGACCGAGAGAGAGAGAGAGAGAGAGAGAGAGAGAGAGAGAGAGAGAGAGAGAGAGAGAGAGAGAGAGAGTGAGAGAGAGAGAGAGAGAGAGAGAGAGAGAGAGAGAGAGCTCCAAAAGCGAGGAAGGAAGATGCGAGACGCGCGACGCGATGATTGTTTCGCTACGTTTTCCCAGCACTTCATACTCCGTTTTTGCGTGATGTCGAGTTCCTAACGAAATTTTTTAATTTCTCTTAAAGTAGTTAGGTTTCTCCTAAGGAAACTTTTTCCTTTTTTCCCTTTTTCTTGGGGGGGGGGGCGAGGCCCCCTGCCCCCCCCCCTTCGAGTGCGCCACTATACATGTTAAATTGAAAGTTAAATAATTTGAAAACTATCGAATCAATTTTTCAAAAATTTTGTACAGGGTTTTACTATTGCATCAAAATTTATGCCCCCAATTTTCAAAGATTTTCGCTTATTTTGAATGTTACTGAAGTTCATCCGAAAGGTAGTTCCTCGCCAACTATGCTAATCAAATTATAGTTGGATAATAAACGATAAATATAAAGTAGTATAATACTATGGAAATAATAATAATAATTTTTAACATCATGTATATATATTTTAAAAAGTGCAATGTTAATATAATTAACCGCTTCGTTCCCATGGACGTGTTATGTCGCGACGCCGATATTGTTGGTATAAACTCACAGACGAGTTATCACGCGCCGTAAGGTAAATGGCCCAGTCCTTAAACAAGGCCCAATAATTAAAAATTGAGAAAAAATTTCATTAATAATATCTGTTTTACTAATTTGCAATGTTTAAACTGTTCGAAATATAATTGCAATATGTATTAGCTTTATATAGATACAATTATAAGCTTATATAACTGAATAGTTATATCATGCAAAAATATTATTGTACAGTAAAGCTTCAACAGTTTCAATCTCGCTTCTTACCTAATGGGCTCGAGCAAGCGAGAGAATATTTTTGTTAAGGTTATAATTAATTATTATTTTATAGTTTTTGAAATAGTACACTTGTTTTGGGTTTATTAGATATTGAAGAATTGAAAATTAATTGGATCTTTTAGTAATTTTTTGTTTTTAATATTGAAATTGTTGGGTTTATCCACTAGTACACGATACCATGACACGGACCATAACTGGTAACTTAAACGCGTGTTTAAAGGTTATGGAAACACTGGTATAGACGCCAGTATTCAGTGAAGTTTTAAAATTATTAAAATTTATTGTACCAACGTATTTTTTGTATCCTATATATTTACGTTAATAATAACTAGACAAAAATATAATACTGTTTAAGAATTACATATTAGGATAATTAATCTCAAACACGTCACAATATTAACATAACCTAAAATTTTATAATATACTATTAATCATTTTTTCCTGCCGAAAATTGAACACAAATTTATTATAAATAAAATGTTTTTATTACCCTAAAATATTACCACATTGATTTATTTTCATTAACTGATAGAAATAGTTAAATTAAATATGTATTCAATTATTGGGACACTGATAATTAATGACTGGGACACGCTATGAATTTCATTTAATTACTGGGCCATATGAACACTTTCACGTTTTAATTAATTTACAACTTTTCCTTTAACAAATGTAGATTCTTGTTACGTTATCTGAAAGGAGAAATTTTACGCTTCCGAATAATTATATTTAGTTACAATTTTATACTATTTAAATATAAAAGAAATTGCAATTATCTCAACTGCTTCCTTAACTGTTTCACCACTGGGCCATTTACCTTAATGCCGTTCGTGCGATGCCACAGACGACTAAACGCGCGACGCAAGGCCCTTCCTGCGATGCCACAGACGAGTAAACGCGCGACGCAATGCCCTTCCTGCGATGCCACACACGAGTAAACGCGCGATGCGATACCGTTCGTGCGATGTCACAGACGACATATCTTGCGTGCATCATTATTAAATTAAAAGCTTTAATTCGAAAGAGTGTTAATTCCGGAAACGGTATAGACAAAGAAAAACATATTGTTTTCAGGACAACTGGTATTTATTATTCTTGTGTGTGATATAGTTCAAAACATGGGGTTACACATAATGGTACATCGCAATTTTTACAATAATATCTTGTTTCTTTGCGGATCTTTTTTGTTTTGCACCATGCACAACATTTCATGGGATGACACTTTTTATTTGTTGGTGGTAATTTTTTGAGGAAACATCTAGATTGAAAACGAAGAGGATGAAAATAATTTCTTTTTCCTTTGTTATGAAAATTATCCATTGGGCTATGGTTATGGTAGTGTTTCAGTAAGCCCATTATTATGTCCCTTTTTATTTCATAGAAACTTTTTCTGCTTGCATGAAGACAGTTCCATATGATAAGAGAATTATATATTGCAATGTCTAGTAAATAAAAAAAATATTTTTTATACCATTTTAACGTTTTCCTAAATGATTCATACCCATGTAAAATCTGATCCACATGGTCTACCCCACCCATATACATATTGTAATCTAAAATTATATTTGGCTTTTTAATGTGTTGTTTTGTAATATAGTCAATTTTTTCACTAGTTACCAACTGTGGAATATGTAAGGTGCTGAGAGCTAACACCGGTCTTTTGTCCTTCCATGCACAAAATGCCATAAATTTATTGTACCGTACTAACATCTCACCTTTGTGCAAACTTTTTATGTTTTTTACCTTTTCGTCGCACGGCATACCTTTTCTATTAATTCGAACAGTGCCACAAGCATGTGTCTTATATTTATATAATTCCTCATATAAAGCAGGAGAGGTATACCAATTGTCGAGATAAATAATTCGCCCTTCATTCAATAAATTTTTGGATAAATCCATTACGATAGATCCGGATTTTCCTAGTAATGTGGACGTTTTTCCATCTAATGTGCGCCCACTGTATAATTTTAAATTATAGACATATCCAGTCTCTGATTCGGCTAAAATAAATGATTTTATACCAAATCTTGCTCGTTTGCTACTAATATATTGCTTGAATGAAAGTCTGCCTTTCCACAATAATAAACTTTCATCGACAACTATATGCTGTCCTGGCCGATATGCCTTTTGGAAACGGTGTATTAGGATGTCAATCACGGGCTGTATTTTTTGAGTTCTCTCATTTGCATTACCATTCTGATCTGCACTATTAAAATGCAGGAATCGCAGAACATTGAAAAACTTTTGTTTTGACATAATTTGTCTTACAAATACAAAATTATACATTGGACTTGTATTCCAATACATAGATAGTTTTGGTAAGCGAACTATACTCATATATATACTAATGGCAAAAAAACCATATATATCTTCACTGGAAATACTACAATACATTCTCGATAAACCTTGTTTGCAGATAAAGTTGTTACTCTCCTTTACAATTAGTTGTACAAGTTCTTCACAAAAGAAAAATTCAAAAATGGAGAGAGGGGAACTATTTTCTGATATACCCGATTCATGTAGTACACCGCTATGTGGATCGGTGTATCCAAATACTTGAGGTTCAAAATTCACTGTTGCAGTGGGAATTTTCCACTTTCTTTGATTTCTTAAATTCTTCCACTTTCGGACAATGGAACGTCATCCTCAATTAAATTATATCGATTACTATCCGTATCACTATCGCTATCACTTATAATACGATTTCTTATTCGTGGCATCGTGACCTGCTCTCATGAACAACTACACAGGAACTGATTCTCACAACATAGAAGCAAGCTAACAAAGTAATCGCCGGACTACAGCTACCGCGGAGCAAAAACAGAAGACGCGCGTTTACTCGTCTGTGGCATCGCAGGAAGGGCCTTGCGTCGCGCGTTTAGTCGTCTGTGGCATCGCACGAACGGCATTACGGCGCGTGATAACTCGTCTGTGAGTTTATACCAACAATATCGGCGTCGCGACATAACACGTCCATGGGAACGAAGCGGTTAATTGTAATACGAAAATGGAATATTAAATTGGTTAGCGTAGTGAATTGGAGCAGCAGATCTGACAACGTCGCATTCATTCGGAGCGTTCTTTGTAACCAAATATCAGAAAAAATGTTCATTTGGATCTGAATCTTCGTTCCCTATTTAAATGTCTAAACATATCGATTGTGCGACGTTGCCACGTTCACTGCTCTACGTAATTTCTCAAAAATTTGCATGTAAACTTATTTTTTTATGGGCATTTACGAAGAAACTATGTGGTCAGTTTTGCAGAAATTTATAAATTTATTTCCTGACATTTCGATGTACTTTTGGGCCAATTTTGGTACATTTCATAAATATGGTTTTCCTGTTTCGGAAGAAAAACTGAAACTATAACCCTCTTTTTTACTTCGCCATATGCCACTATGTTAAGATGCATCAACTTTAATTAATAATTTCTCTATAACTATATGGCAAATCGATTTTAAACTTTGTACAAGGGTTTCTTGTATTCCAAATTAGTTTTGTACGAAATTTGAAAGAATTCTGTAATTTAGTAGATTATTCAGGAACTATCGTAAGATATCGGAATGAAATTTGCGCAAAAAATATGATAAAACTATTCCTTTCTAGTAATGTATAATTTAATATTGGGGACTTCCGTTTCCGGTGGCTGGAGAGTGAGTTGTGAGAGAGTGCGATCGTGCGAAAGTGAAGGGAGAGGGTAGGCAAGGGGTAGGACCGTGGTGAAGGGAGGTGTTGGTGCAATTGGGCTAGGGAGTTGAGTAGGAAAGGTAGTACAGGGGAGGGAGGCGCATAAGTGAGAAAGTGAGGTTAGGGAGAAACGACTGAGAAAGGCGGGATAGAGGACAAGGAGCAAAGGAAAGGGTAACGGGGACATCTGTGGGCGCGAAAGAGCAGTTATAGGAAAACGCAGGGAGGTCGGTAAAGAAGGTAAGGTGATAAGGTAGATAGTAGAGCTGTTCGAGTACTCGGAACAAGCGAGCCGGGATATACTCGGTTCGAATAACCGATCCGAGCCAAGCGCTCGAAAAAAGCGAGCGGCTCGAATGAATCGGGCGGCTCGATTAAAAAGCGAGCGGCTCGATCAGAAAGCGAGCGGCTCGATTAAAAATCGAGCTCATTTGACACTCGTCAGGAACGTCAGGTTATAAATTTGGAGCAGATTGCACAATGAAGGTAGCGATTGACGAACGAAACAATTGTTTCCAGCCGCTCGCTTTAATCGAGCGCTCGGCTCGGTTCGGAAACCGAGTCCCGGCTCGACTCGAATTTCGAGCTACTCGAATATTCGAGTACTCGAACAGCTCTAGTAGATAGGAGTGCGAAAATAGCAGGAGGGATTGGCGAGGAGAAAGGTGAGTCGACAAAGAAAGGCAGGCCGACAAATTGCGGAAAGATTAGGAAGGGATAGGGCAAATAGCCTAATCGGTAGCATGGAGCTTCTGTGGGGAGTGAAAAGAAAGGACAGGGAGGAGGATAATGAGGAAGCGACTGAGGCCCTTAAGAAGAGTGCAAAGACGGAGGATTTATCGGCAAAAGGGGATGATGGCGGTGCTGATAGATTTAAGGGAGGAAGTGAAGGGAATGAGGGAAGAGATGAGAGTAGCCAGAGAAGAACTAATAGAGGCGAGAGAGGAAAGAATTGTGGTGAAAAGGATGGTAGAGGATATGAATAGGAACGCGGAGGAGGATAGGGAAGTGTTGGGCAGAAGGATGGAGGAGGTAGAGAGAAAGGTGGACAGAATGGTGGTGAAGGAGAATGGAGAAGGAAATGGAAATACTAGAGAAAAGGAGCGGTGATGGGGCGGGAAGGGGTTGGAACGAGAAGGTGGAGAGGTTGGAGTGGTGGAAGAAGTGGTTGGAGAAGTGGAGATGCAGGAAAGGGAGAGAAGGAAGAGCAATATCAGTGAGGGGCCTGAAGGTAGAAGGGGAGGGAAAACAGGGGATCAGAGAGGGGCTGCAGAAGGTGATGGAGGAGATTGGGGTCAAAGTTGAGGTAAAGGATGTGAGGAGATTAACCAGGAGAGACAAAGAGGGGAGGGAAATGGTGTGGGCAAAACTGGGGAGTAATGAGCAGAAAAGGAAGGTAATGCAGGAGAAGAGGAGGTTAGGGGGGGGGGGAAGGAATGGATCGGGGATGACTATACGGAAAAGGAGAGGAAAGCTGAGTGGATGGTTAATTGGTAGGCTGAGAGAGAAAGAAGGAAAGGGAAGAGGGTAAGGGTAGGATACATGAAGCTGTGGGTGGAGGGCAAATGCAAGATATGGGATGAAAGGGAAGGGGGCTTCAGGGAAGGAATGAGTGGGGGTAGAGATATGAAGGAGGCGGCTGAGGGTATGGGAAACGGGCAGGGCGGGGTAGACAAGGGAGTAAAAAAGTGAGGATTAGGGATCGAAGGGGTGGGGTGAAAATAGGCTTCTGGAGCGTAGCGGGGCTAAGGGTGAAGGACGAGGACTTTTGGAGGGGTTTAAAAGAGTGGGACATTGTGTGTTTGATGGAGACATGGGATGGAGGAGAAAGGTTGGGAGGGTTTAAAGAATATGCTGCCGTGAGGGTACAGGTGGGAATGGCAGGAGGCTAGAAGGGTGAACAAAAAAGGTAGGGCGAGCGGGGGGATGTTGATGGGGTGAGGGAGGGTTTGGAAGCAGAGGAGTGGGGGGAGGTGGGAAAGGAAGTGGGAGAGGGGGTGATGATGAAAAGGGTAAAGATAGGGAAAAGAGTGTGGTAGGAGGAGGGTGGTAGCGGTCTACGTCAATGGTGATCTAGAAAGGAAATGGGAGAGACTTAAAGGTTGGGGGGTGATGACGAACGGGGAACTGGTGTTGGTGGGCGGAGACTGGAATGCAAGGACAGGGGAAAGGGGGGGGGGGGGTGATCTAGAGAATGAGGGGGAGCTCAGGAGGTCGAAAGACAAGAGGGTAAATAAAGATGGGGAAAAGTTGTTAGAAAGGATCGGGGAGATGGGGTGGGTAATATACAACGGGGCGATAAAGGGTGATGAGGAGGGGAAGTTGACGTTCACGGGAGCGAGGGGGCACACAGTCATTGACTATGTGATGGGTGGTAGGGAGGTAAAGGCGGAGGTGGAGGGAATGTGGGTGGGGGACAACGTTGACTCTGATCATCACCCGCTGGTAGTGGAGATCAGAGGAGAAGGAGTAGGGAAGTAGGGAGACTGCAGGGGAAGACAGGGTGGAGGAAGGGATGGGAGTGGACTGCGGAGGGAATAGAGAAGTTTAGGGAGGTTACGGAGGGATGGGAGCTAAAAGAGGGAGGTATAGATGAAATGGTGGCAGAGTTAGTAGGAAGGGTGGAGGAAACTAGAGAGGCCCTTGGGAAGGAAAAGGGGGTAGGGGATAAGAGGGGGTGGTGGGATGGGGAATGCAATGCGAAACAGGAGGAGGTCAGAAGGGCGTTGAGAAGGTGGAGGAGAACAGGTGTAGGGAGAGAGCAGTACGGAAGAGAGAGGGGGCAGTACAATAAAATGTGCGAGGAGAAGAAACGGAAAAGGGCTGAGGATTTCATGGATATGGTGGGGAGGGTAAGGTCAGAGAGGGAGGTTTGGGAACTACTGAGTAGAAACAGGAAGAGGAGAAAGGGGGTAAATGAGGAAATCAAAGAGGAAGAATGGAGAGAGTACTTCATGGGCCTTTTAGGGGGGACGGATGGGAGGGTGCGAGAAGGGTTGGGGGAGGAGACGGAGGAAGGTGAAGCTGAGGGGGTGAAGGAAGACAGGGATAGTTGTACCACTGCTAAAAAAAAAGGGGAAGGGAAGAAGGTGGAGGATTATAGGGGGATCACGTTGAAAGAAAAGAGGATCCTGGATGGAAGCGGGAAGGGGGAGGTTTGGATGAAGAGAAGGATAGAAAGAACAAATAAGGGAGCGGGGAGTGAGGTTGTTGATGGATGAGTGGAAGTACGGCGGAAGCGGAGGTCCGAAGGGATGAGAGGGAGAGAGTGGAGGGATGAGTGCGGAAGGACGGAGTGTGATGAGTGAGGAGAGGCACAGGACTGTAGTGGCGGCGCGTGAGAGCAAGGCGTAACGGCGGGTAGGGCAAAGCGGGCAGGAAGAGAGAGGCAGAGGGGAGGCGTAAAGTGGAGAATTGTAAGGCAGAGTGGGGTCTGCCGTTGTACCCCGTAAGGGAAACATTAAACTTATATGTATGTATAATTTAATATTTTGTACATTTATTTTTTCCAATTTTTAACATAATCATGATAAAAAAATTGAAAACTGTTTACAGTCATCATTTGTATTAAACTCGACGAATGAAGCTAGCGGCGGGCGTATACGACGCGTTGCGGACACT
Organism: Andrena minutula; assembly: GCA_929113495.1. Classification (NCBI taxonomy): domain Eukaryota; kingdom Metazoa; phylum Arthropoda; class Insecta; order Hymenoptera; family Andrenidae; genus Andrena; species Andrena minutula. The sequence goes on along the minus strand of OV815993.1, from coordinate 43,441,371 downwards.
ATTCTGTTGTGCAGCCGGTGCCGCGATTGAGAAAATATTTTTATTTATGTCACCGAAATTTAAACGACTCGATTTAAAATTTTGCACAAAAAACATACAAACTTTGACACATGTTTACACATACAGCAGAAGTAGCTGCCATAATATTTTTACATTTTTAAGGGGTTATGCCTACCTGCAAAATTCGAAAAAATGGATTTTGGGGTTTTGACATTTTCTTAAAGTACAACATCTCAAAAGTATTGTGTGAAAGTTTCAATTTGATCCGACCAAAATTGGCGGAGTTGTGCAAGTTTTAGTATAGGTATGTCCTAGAAGATTCGGAGCAGGTATGAAGTGGCGGCTACTCGCGCACCGCGGTTTTTTTTTTATGGGGATGCGTGAGCCAGAAATGCCATTGCAGTTTATACTTTTATTAGGGAATACCCAAGGCTATATAAAGTCGTAGTAATATGAATAACGGTGTTTTTGAGCAACATGCAGAAAATCCAGGGACTCTAGCAGTACTGCAGTTGCCCCCAAGACGTCGAGTTGTCTATAAGCCGAAGCGAAGTGGTACCACAGTGTTTATTTTTTAAAATCATCATGGGTCGTGATAAAGTATCTCGTGCGTTAAGAAAATCAGGCAACGTGCGAAAGTCGAGGGCAGTGAAAAGAAAGCCAGTGAATCCGAATCTGATTGAGCGCGATGAGAGTAGTTTTGGTACATCGGCGAAAAAGCTGAAAACGGACAACGAGATTATTATTTCAGAAGATTCGTCCATTGAATATAGAATTGTAAACTTTACAACTGTATTTGCTGCACTATCCACTATTGTAAATTGCAAAATGTGTAATGGTGATTTAAAATTTCAACCCGCCACAACGCGCGGGCTGGGATTCAAAATAATGGTTGTGTGTGTTTCGTGCGCGCCTCGTAATATTCTATCCTGCCCTCTCATTAAGAATACTTACGCAATAAATAGGCGATTTATATTGACAATGAGAGTGTTAGGCCTAGGATTGAAAGGTGCGCAAAAGTTTTGCGGCCTTATGGATATGCCACAATTTCTTTCCCATAACACGTATGACATAATTCTCAAAAATATACACGCTTGTATAAAAACATTTTCTCAAAACTGTTTGAGAATGCTGTTAAAGAAGAAGTGCAACAGTCTCGGAAGGAAAAAAATGTGGAAAACATGGGATTGACTGTATCTGGAGATGGGACGTGGAAGAAGAGAGGTTTCACTTCCTTATTTGGTGTCTCTTCGATTATCGGATACTACAGTGGTAAAGTGCTTGATATTTGTATAAAAAGCGCATATTGCAAAATGTGCGAGTTTTGGGCTAAAAAAGAAGATACTAACGAGTACATAGAGTGGCTGGAAACGCATAAACCCAACTGTTCAGCAAACCACACAGGTTCATCCGGAAAAATGGAAGTCGACGCCATCGTGGAAATGTTCAAATGTTCTGAACAAAATTACAGCGTCAAATACAAACATTACATCGGCGATGGGGATTCTAAAACTTATTCCGGAATTATAAAATCGGTACCTTATGGCGATACTACTCTCGTCACTAAAAAGGAATGCATTGGGCACGTCCAAAAACGAATCGGCAGTAGATTACGAGAATGTAAGAAGAAAAATAAAGGTCTCGGCGGCAAGGGCAAGTTAACGGGCAAAATGATTGACAAATTAACCGTTTATTACGGTTTGGCCATAAGGCGAAATTGTGATTCGGCAAAAAATATGACGGACGCGATATGGTCGACGTTCTATCGCTACAGCTCAACGGATAAAAATCCGCAGCACAGCAAGTGCCCGACTGGAGCTGAATCATGGTGCAGCTGGCAGCGTGCTAGCGCGACAGATACGCTGAAATCGTTTGTACATGAGTATAAGCCTTTATCCAAAGATGTTTTGACGGCAATTAAACCAATATACCAAGATTTGAGTAAAACCGAATTATTAGAAAGATTCGTTGGCGGTTTTACTCAGAATAATAACGAAAGTCTGAATCAACTCATATGGAAAATTAGTCCCAAAATTATACGGAGTGGCCAAATTGTGGCAGAATTGGCTGCATACATCGCCGCCGGTATATTTAACGAAGGTACTGCAGTATTACTCAAGATGTTTCACGCTATTGGACTAAACAGTGGCCCGAATGCTCACAAATATGCTGCAAAAGAAGACGTTGTGCGCATTAATATTTCAAACCTTCGCGCACAACAGAGCACTCGGAAGGCAAGAGTGCTTCGTAGACAAGCCCAAATTGATGTTTTGGAAGGTTCAACCAGTGCAGAGGGTCTACTATATGGACCCGGAATTGACGACACCGTGTAAGTTAAAAAATTTGCATTTTATTCGAATGTAAACCTAACTTAAAACTTTAAACGCTTTTTTCTCGAAACTACATTTTCAGAATCGGTACCAAAATATCTCGAGAACCGCTGCATCGAATGAATTCAGCCTTTGTAGGCTGATACGATATATAAAAATCTTGTCCTTAATCGTGGCTTTTTCATTTCCGTTGCGTAGTTTTTACTTTACAGATGAAAAACGAGCGATTTTTACGGCGAAAATCGATTTTTTAATCTGAACAGCCGCCATTTTGTAGCAAATTAATTTTTCTGGATAATCAACGATAAAGGACAAGATAATTTAATATACTAACTAAATTCTTTGGAATTTTTCATTTCAGATGAATCAGGTCAAAGTTAGAGTGGTCACCGCAAACTACTGAAAAAAAATCGCTGCCGGAAGATGACTGATATTTCTTTTATTTATTTATATTTTTCATTGGAATGATTACTTCAAGTAGTATAAGATGTACACTTTCGAATATATAAAAGTTTGTTTAAAAAAGTCTTCAAGTTTTTCTCTCAAAAAATCCCGAAAATACTTGCGTTTTCAGACCTTGCAGGTGGGCATAACGCCGTAAGACCTCATATTATTAGGTTGCAAAAAATGTATAAAAACATAATTCCATAACTTTTAAATTTTGACTTGTTTCCTTCTTTCTGGGGATTCTGTCCCATTGTGGCGATGGGCCGCAGGCCGTCGAGCGGCTAGTAGATTCTGCCATAATGGCGGAAAACAGACACTCGTCCCATTGTGTTGCTTCTCCAGTAGCCTAGGCAGCTCCTGGAGCAGACTTGCATAGAGTCTGTAGCAACCTGTAGCAACCTGTCGCAGCCGCGCGCGGTCGAAGTCGCAGATAGGAGAACAGATGAATGCTTTTCCATTGTACCAGTGTACCGCGGCGCGCCGTGGCCAGCCGCGCATTGGAAATGGCACCTTTAACAGCCTTTCAACCACTGATCCTTTGAACCCTTCGGCTACCAATTCTCTATATCAGGGCTGAGCAACTTGTTCGCCGCCGCGGGCCGCACAGTTCCCACTACCAGTCAACCGGTTTCCCCACCATCAGCAGCTTCATGCGGCCCGCGAGACACCAGTACACTGTAGTGTAGGAGTAAAAAGAGTTTTGTGGGGGTCGTTCTTGTGCGGCCCAACAGAGCAGGCAAGTGGGGGAAGGGACTGCATGCGGCCCATGGGCCGCGGATTGCTCAGCCCTGCTCTATATAACCCCCAGTTAGTAAATCTAGGGTTCCTGCGGTATGTAACCAGCATTTCTCGCCTGCTACTTACATGAAAGCAGATATACATATGGTCCGATAGACTAACCTCGCGTGAAACCCTCCAACCCCCAATTGAACTTACTATTGTGCGCAGAATGTTATATCCGTCTTCTTTCCACGATGAAGTCTGCTAGATGTCCCCCTTGGGTTATTAATTGAGCTCCCCAGGTCTCATGCCTTTGCGTGTACATCCGCTCCTGTTAGTATCCCTACTTTATTTGTCTCTGTCCAATCTACCAGATGTGTGCACTTTGTATCTGGACCCCCCCCCCCCCCCCCCCTAGAATTCCACAGAGAGTATACTGATACTATCAGAAACTCTTCCACTTCTGCGTTTCCGCTGGTTACCTTAGCCTGTGTTACTGCCATCAACTATGAACTTAACTGCGTCATAAAAGTCGCTGAAACTCCTCATTTTGTAACTACACATGCCTTTGGAATATTCGGTGTGCTGGCCACATAAACTGTCTCTATCAAGCCCATCACCCTAACCCCTTGGAATGCCATCTATGGCTGTTACGCTAACGCTATGTCCAGATCCTCCTTCCTCATGAAGTTTACCAGTTCTGCCTCGGGTGGTCCTTAGCTACTCTTGGTGAAAATTTTTTTGCAAGATTTTCTTCATGCCCCCCCCCCCCCCCCCTAAAATGGTTGCATTGGGTAAGAAAATAATTACCGTAAAAGATGAAGTTGATTGGATAAGAGGAAGACGTGGCTCATTCGCGTTAAAGTTGCAATAAATAAAAAAAATTATAATGACGTAATGTAATTAAACGTGCTTTTTGCGCACAAAAAATTTACGATAATAGTGTTATAGTATCACTTTTTTCAACATAATAACTAATTGATATTTATATCTTTTTTAATTAATTATATAAAATTTTATGTATTTTAATGAAAGTGGCCATTCTTTTAATTTCTTTCTTATATTATTTGCAATTTCATAATAATATTAATTTTAAAAATGGAGGAATGTTCGACATTAATATTTTATATTTAATAAAAAGATAATATTTTTAATACTGTTATGTTTTTGGTTTGGCATAACGATAGTTTAATGTAAGACAGAAGGAACGGAACATGAACAATAACAATTAAAGGAATGTAATCTCTAATGTACAGCAATCTGGTAATATCGATACGTCTGTTCGCAATGGCGTCTGACTCTCAAATGACAGGTAGGCAATCTGATTAATCGGATTACCTTCTTCTCGCTCGCCTTCTTGCTTTTGTCGCTAGCATCAGCAGGCCTTGGATCCCTTTTACAGGATGCTCGCAACAATATGAAATGGTGAATATTATATCATAAATAGGCGAAGAAAAAATACGGTTATTGAATTTACATAGTTTTTAATACTCGCATTTAAAAACAATTTACAAATTTGCATTAACGTAGTTTTTTTGTGTCTGGATAGCGCTTTCGGTAGCCGGATACTATTTGCATTATAATTTTTTTTTCCTCTTCATTTCGCGATAATACATTATTAAACTCTTGCACGAGTTTCACTCCTCGTTCGGCCGAATCTAAACGGGGGCGTGCTCAACAGGTAGCGGCCTAACGGGTCCTTATTAAGAACTCACGAAGGATCCGACTTCTATACTTGGGCACTGAGGTTTGGTGAGAAAATGATATGTGAAAAGTTTCAAAGTGATTGGACAACGGAAACCCGTGTCACAATTGAGTTACAGTTTTGAAATAATAGTAATTTCTCAATATTTTTGTATTTTTACGAAAAGTTGTTTAGCTATCACGAATTTGCTACAGAGTATCGGCTCCCCATGGCTCGCCTGCCGCCAGGCGGCACAACATCGTGCACGCGTTGCGGATGGATATTTTTTGGAAAAATCCGTGTCAAAAATCTTTCCGACATTTTTCGTGGATGGATTCTCCTTCAGAAATGTCCACAGAATCCGATACTGTGTAGCGAATCCGTGCGAGATAAACAACTTTACGGAAAATTGCAAAAGGATACGGATAGTAATCGAAATAATTTAAATTACTATCCGAAATTATTAAATTATTTCGATTACTATCCGTATCACTATCGCTATCACTTATAATACGATTTCTTATTCGTGGCATCGTGACCTGCTCTCATGAACAACAAAACAGGAACTGATTTCCACTACATAGAAGCAAGCTAAGTGACCGCAGAGCAGAAACAGAAGACGCGCGTTTACTTGTCTGTGGTATCGCACGAAAGATATTGCGTCGCGCGTTTACACGTCTGTGGCATCGGACGAACAGCATTACGTCGCGTGATAACTCGTCTGTGAGTTTGTACCAACAGTATCGGCGTCGCGACATAACACGTCCGTGAGAACGAAGCGGCTAAGACTCCCGATTGCCTACTGTGGCTTAAACGCTGCATTGTATACTAATTTTAAAAGATAAAACTCAAAGATTTCGACAATATTTTTGGAAGTAATACATACATATTATTATTATTGTTACGAGCCGGGGCTGCGGCAACGCGAGAGGCCGGCGAGAGGGGTATTTCCAAAGGAATACGGTTATGAATTTGTTAATTAGGTGCGCGGACGAACCTGATGCGAAATCAGGGAGGTGTAGGATACGGACGAACCTGATGCGAAATCAGGGAGCTGTAGGATACGGACGAACCTGATGCGAAATCAGGGAGCCGTAGGAGAGATGAGGTTTCGTGGACGAACCCGATGCGAAATCGGGGAGCCACTGGGTTGGAGAAGATGACTTGTTTTGGTAAGAGGTGCGAACGAACCCGATGCGAAATCAGGGAATCGCGGGAAATGTTAGTAATGTCTCGTAACTTTTATTTAAAATTGATACAACTCGAGCGGTAAAGTTGTATGTGTGGGTGAGTGCTACTAATATTATAAGGATCGCTGTGTAAAAGATGGATTTAACGAAATCGACTCGATTTACAAGTGAACACCATAAGTATATTGAATGGACAATTGATACAAATGTAAGTGCCGCGATTAGTTAGTTAAATAGAATGTGTGTATTACCACTAGATGCACGGTGTTGACGCACTAGCGATGCGGGGCGTACGAGTGGCTACTTTGATTCTGACTGAGACTTTAGCCCGATCTTACTTGAAATAACCGACTCTGTACGAGCGTGACACGACGTGACGTTACTCGTGACTCCTATAGCTTTGAACCGACGAGGGTTGAAACCAAAGGGTTTATATAGTCCCAAAAATGAGTGGGGATTCATTAGGAATTTCCATATAAGGAAATCCTTCGGAGTCATCGTCGTGTCACTCCCGTTCTCATGGTCGCGATCCAGATGGTCGAAATCATCACCCCTGTAGTGGTGTTTGATAAACGAAAGGATTTTAGGGCGTTTTCCCTTCGCAGAAGCGAGCTCGAAAGACGGTTGAGAGCGACGTATGGGAAAATTCTACATACGTAACATTATACATCTAATAAACTGTACTTTTATTTAAAAAAATTTCACTGATATTTCCAAAATAGTCGAACACAATGATGTTTGAAATTGACGAGAAATCATTATTATTTCAAAACTTCACATGTGAGGAGGCATATCTTGCCGACGTCCAAGCGATCTCAAATTTTGCGCAAATTATTTTTTCATCAAATAGAACAAAATTGGGGCGGGGGGGGTGGGGGGGGGGGGGTGCAAAAAATTTTATGGTCGAAAAATAAGGACCACCTTAGTCCTGCCTCTGCGTCCTGACTGTGGTGCAAGTTTATCTGGACCACCCTCAGAGCCATGTTTGCTGAAAGCATATCAGAATTCTACACATTTGTTCAAGTTCGTTCTCCGTCCGCATACGAGAACATGTTGAGGTCAAGGTGTCTGACTGTCTGCGGTGTTATATCCCCAGGTTTTGCGTTCGTGTCTATCCAGGGGGAGCAAGGCCTAGGAATAGGCTACCGTCATGAGCCATATTCCGTAGTTCATTTCCTTTCGGAGTTCATGGTCTCGCGCCCCCAGAGAGAGAGAGAGAGAGAGAGAGAGAGAGAGAGAGCGGAAGGGGAGGCGGAGAGCGAGAGGGAGAGAGAGAGCGGAATATATGGTACACAGGCGCTCCTTATTCCTCCCTCTACCTTCGAGAGGGGAGTTCATTCTGCCTCCCTCCCCCTCTCTTTTCTTGACTGATCTGCCAGTTGAGTTAGTCCTACCCCGGGGCCTGTGGATACTTCCCCTTCCCCTCCCAATGACTAGCCTCTTATTGCGATCCTCGGAATCTCTTTAAGGTTTGGACACCACGGTTTGGCAAGATTAACAACTACAAATGTACTGACTCGTAGCCGACTATTCGGATGGGCCGACTATCCGACCACTTTTGTAGTCAGCGAATAGTCGACAACAAAGACCGATTGATCGGCTCTCTTTTGGGGAATACTTGCCCATCTTTCTTTCTGTCTTTCTAACAAGTGTTATAACATTGCTATTAAAGAAGTACCGAATAATGACTGACTAGTCGGGTAAACCAACTATCCGGCCACTTCTATAATTGGCTACTAGTCGGCTTCGCGGGGGCTGCTTAATCAACTAGTCAGCTAGTCGGCCAAAACCCTAGTCAGTACATCTCTAGCAACGACCCTGAATATGATTGCAGCCAGAGAAGGAGCCCTCTTTGTTCAGCTTGCCAATACCGGCCCTAAAGTCGGGACACCCCTACTTCCCAGTTCCGCCTGTTCTCGTAGCGCTGGTATTGTTGGTACCACTCTGCCTACTCTTTGATACCTTCCTATCTTCCTCCTCCCTCTTGCCCTCCCGACGCCCGAGGACGTCATTATATTCTGGCCAGGCTGTCCTCCGTTCGCCGACCAAAGTTTTGCTGGGCGGGCCAAACCGCGGGCAGGCCTCGCTCCATGCGTAATACAGGAGGAGGGGACAGGTGGTCTTTCGTCCCCGTTCGTTCGGTTTTTGGATATGTAAGGGGGGGGGGGGGGAGCTTGCAAAAAGGGTACAGGATGTTGGAATAAAAGAAAAGTGAGGGATGGATGGAAAGGGAGAGAGAAGGGCAGGGCCCACCTCGCTCCCCTTGATGAGTTACAACCGGAATCCGCTCTATCCAAGTCTAAAGCAGATCCCTACCCCCATAGTCCCTTCCTAATTGCCCTGTGGAGAGTGATGACTTGATTTGGCATGGGGAGTGCACGTGAAGGAGGCCTTGGGTATTGGAGTGAAGGGGTCATGTATATAGAAGGAGTGGGAGGAATTTACGTTATTTGGACTGTGGATCTTTGGATTTAGGTGGGTGAAAGGCCCCCCTCCCCATCCTCCTCTTCCTCTCCCTACCACCTCTCGGAGAAGATAATCCTACCCAGCATCAACCACATCCTCCTCGTTTTTACATATACCAGAATTCTTCTGTTGCACCCTATTACAAATTCGCGGCCCCTACCCTGGGGTGGCCCCATGCCCTTACTTGTATTGTCGAGTGTTCCCTCCCCACTACTCTTATTAAGGTTTCCCGGATTATTGAAGGGATCGAACTCCACACATACATTTCCATTCCTATCTGTAGCGCCCCGCTTGTCCTCATTATCATCCTCATGCCCCCCCCCCCCCCCCCCACCAAACGAACCGACCCTCCTCCACTTCTCTACATATCCACTCTTTGGTAAATGCATTCCCGTGGTCACTATCGTCTCCCGGTTCCTCAATCCGTACCTTCCTACGTTAATGATAACCTCCCCAGCGAGTGACCTTTCTAGTAGTTGCTGCAGGATTCCATCCAGATGTTCCCTTTCACGAGATTATATTATATCAGCCTCCTCGCCCCCCCCCCCCCCAGTGTTCTTCCATCTCCTCAGGCCACATCCTCCTCGCCGGCCTCCCTCTCTCCCCGTTACTCCATCATCCACCCTCTGCATCTCTAGCACCCCCTGCACCCTATTCTCCTCCTCCTCTCCCGCCTCCTCTCTCTGCTGGACAGGTGCACTTTCCTCATTGTCCATCACTAAAATCCCCCCGAAATCATTGCTGATCAATGAATAAATTTCTTGAGGATCTACACGAGAGAACAGGCCAATACCGATGCTGATAATCAAAGGGCTCGTACAATCCCGCCTGGAAGTTTGAGATAATTAGACCTCCCCCTTTCGCTCCTATACCCGTAAGTCTCTATGACATATGATCCTGGTTAGCTGTAATCCTGTTTAAACAAATAAGTCCACCTTGAATTTGGTTGCCTCTATAATAAGTGAGTCATTGCCAATATCAATTGTCATAATATTTCTTTTACTTTCAAACTTTACATGCTATCATATACATTCTCCAGCTGTGTCCATTTACACTACCTTTCCCCTTCCCCTTGTTTCCTTGCGTATTTCTACTCTATCTCCCTTAGCCTGGCTGCAGACTCCGGAGGGCAGTACTCCAGGACATGAATGTGCCCAGTTTCGTCCCTGAGGGTATAATTTGTTTTCCTCACTGTGCTCCCGAATCGTCTCGGAACGGCATACCTAAGGTCGGTATCAGATATATTGGCCGGTGAGTTCAGTTTCGCGAACAGCGGTCGAGGAGAAATCAGCCACCACCATCTGACGATCGTGGATTTGTCAGTTGGAGTTGCATGGCCCTCGCAGGGATGGCGGGGTAACGGGAATGCTGTTCGGCTCCGCATCAACGTTTGGCTGTTATTTGTTCTTAGCGTAATAATTATGTGTGTTACGAAACTATGCCTAGACCAGGGTTAACTAACTGGCGACTCACGAGCCGCCGGGGGGCCACTCCGCTTTGCTGCTACGCTGAACGTATCCCTTCCACACCGACCAAACTTTAACGATCGCAGTCGAAAAGAGAAGGAAAGAAGCAGGAATCGACTGCGATCGTCAGGGTTTGGTCGGTATGGAGGGGGGACGTTCAGCGTGGCAGCAAGGCGGAGGGGCCCCCGGCGACTCGTGAGTTCTGAATCTTGCCAACTTCTGCCATCTGCTTTCCCCCCACCCCTTCATTAAATACTCCGGCAACCCCACCCCCTTAATCCTCCCATACCAACTGTTGTACCTCGACTCACTAATCTTCTTTCATCTCTCTTCTTCCTGCAACCTTTTTTCCCTGGCAACTAAATCTTCCCCCCTTAATTCCCCCATTTCTCTCCATCTTTCCACCTCATCCACCTCCCACCCTCTATCCTTAAAGAACTGCTCCCTTTCCCGTTCCCATCCTTCTAGCACCCTTCCCCTCTTATACCTCGCCTTCATCTCCTCCCAACACTCCCTAGCCAGCTCCCCTCCCTTTCCCTCTTCCAATTTCCTTTCGTAACACCACGCTCTCAGGCCCGCCCTTCCCTTCACCTTCTCCCTTTGTAGTTCCTCCCTCACCATATACCCTGGTGTACTCCTATCCACCCCTAATACCCACCTCAGGAACATATCTTGCAACCCTTCAACTCTCTCCCTCTCCTTCCATCTCCAAATCTCCACCCCATATCCCACCACCGTCCACACTAGCTTATCAAAAAGCCACACTCTTCTGCCCCAATCCTTTCGAAATATTCTTTTCCCAATCCCCCATACCTTCCCCATTACTGCAGCCCCCTTCCTCAACCACTCCTCTACGTGCTTCTCCTGTCCCCCATTCCCTATCACAGTATACCCTAAATACTTAAAACATTTCACCTCCTCCAGCTCCTTCCCCTTCCACCTCCAAGCCACTTTTTTCCATCTTCCCCCTCCCCTCCTACACCTCATCACTTTCGTTTTTCCTACATTCACCTGTAGTCCCTTCCCCTCCACGTACTTCTCCAACTTTGCCATCATCCCCCTCATCCCCTCCTCATCCTCCGCTAACGCAGCCACGTCATTTGCAAACGCTAGCGTGTACACTTTTCTTCCCCCAAGCTTCACTCACCCCACCCTCCCTTCTCCAACTCCATATCCATATCCGCAATGAGCAGGGTGAAGAGACTTGGGCTTAAAGGGCATCCCTGTCTCACCCCCCTTGTAGTCCAAAACCTCTCCCCTTCCTCCTCACCCGCCCTCACCCTGCACATCGTCCCCCTCAGTACTTCCCCGCACCTCTCCTCTAGCCCTTCCCTCACACCCCTCTTCCTCATCGCCTCCAGCAATACCCCCCTGTCTGCAATTTTGAATGTATGTAAGTAAAACCTTTTAGACTAAGTATCTCTCATAGATATGTAATGTCATTTGGTATTTTCGAATAGCACTGAAGAGGAACGGAGTTACCCGATTTACCTTTTTTTCGACTTGGAGGAAATCTCCACGGATACCCCCGACCTTCGAGCGAAGGCCAGGAGTTATGTGGGACTCGAACCCACTAAAACCTCCAAGGTGGTTTACCTCGTGCGCGGAGTTGCGCGCTCTGTGTGTGTGGGTGGGGGGGGGGATGAAACTAGCGATGCGTTCGCTACCCCCCCCCCCCCCTCCCTGCGCGCAGTGCAACTCCACACGAAATACTCCCTGAACGTGATCTTCCGTGGGGGAGTAGAACCTCTCCCAGCTATGTCCTCTTCTGGGGTCGCTGCTACTAGGACGGGAGTTGCTACGCGGCACCCCCACCCCGCGACCCCGCGACCGAGCTACTACCCGGCCGCGACAGTAGACAGAGTCGCGATCGGGCGCGGGGCGTTGGCTGGTCTGAAGGGCTGCCCACACCGCCGCACCCGAAGGGGCCTTTCGGCGACCGGACCGAAAACCGGCGGACACCTCGAATGGGCGGCTCTGTATGTACTACGAGGGCGGCCCAGCTATGGGCCACCAATTTCGCCCCGCGAGCATCAATCGCTATCGGGGAACGGCGTTGTCGCCGCCGCTCACAAGGAAGGTGGGCCGTCCAGGTTCGGGGGCTCCCCCTCTCCCTCCCACTAACGCCGCCGCGGCACGGGTACCCCGCCATGGTGCGACCGCGGCGGCTCTTGCTGCTGATCCTCTAACTAACGGGGCACCCACCTCCCTTTCCTGCTTCCGTGCCTCTCTCTCTCTCTCTCTCTCTCTCTCTCTCTCGCTCTCGCTCTCGCTCTCGCTCTCTCTCGCTCTGTCACTGAGGGGGAGCACGAACTCCCCAGGCATCCCTGTCCTGAGGTATGACGACTAAACGACAACGCGGTCTCGAGCCAACGGGGGAGCGGGGCGACCAAAGAAAGTTATTTCGCCGCACCGCCTCCCCCGGCTCCGAGTCATATCGCTCGCGTCCGCCGTTTTCTGGGAGCCGCGATACGGGACGGGTGTACCCCGCGCGCCCTGTCCTTCTCCACCTTTTCCTTTTCGAGCATGATCTGCTCGGCGAAGAGGTACGTTGCCTCCCAACACTCCCGATTCCCCACCATCCGACGCACAACCGTCGGCAACGAGGGATCGGGACCCAGCCGCAACTGAAGAACCCGGCGGTTCTCGTGCCACTCCGGACACATGGCCAGGGTGTGGTCCGCCGAGTCTTCGACGACCCGATTTGCCTGTATCATCCCCTTACCGCGAACCTTGCAACCGCTCTCAGCTTACGCTCGGTCTATATAAGTCTATGGGGTTAGCGCAAGGCTCTCCAGCGTAGGGGCCCCGCTCACGTATGCTTCCCCTTCCAATCTTGCTTTCGCGCAGCGTACCTTCCGTTGTCAGGGTGACTACGCGACGTTACGAAAGCTGACATGACGGGCTAGCGTCTTCGTGGTTAGCGTCACGCGGTATCCATGACAACGCGGACCAGAGTGAGAGAACCTCGCGTGTACGCGTACACGACCTTGGACAGCGCTGCTAGGTCCTAGAATCCTCTCACTTCCGGTGCAACAAGGGTGCAGCAAACGCTGAAACTGGGACGAGATGCAGTTACTCCGCGCATGCGTATGTGTCTGGATCAGAAACAAATATTCGTGTTCTTTGAATATTGTTCTCCAATATTCCGGAATGATACATTCTACATAATTTGTTGATTTTTCGGTAAACATCTCTCCACGTGTTTTGTTTATAATTAATGAGGACTGAAGATGTCGCGCCCGCAGGCGCTGCGAGTGTGGCATCAGCCATGCCGCATCGCCCCTATCCTATTTGCACCATATGCGGGCACTTTATATACACTATACACTAGACTTTTACACTAGTACTTTTTATACACTAGACTTTAGACATTATCATATATAATTAAATAGGGTCAGTCACGTAATCTAGGCGAGCCGTATGTACTTCCTATTTTGTGGAAGAAAAAAGCATTGATTTTCATAACAATCTTTATCGGCTGTAGTTCCAAATGGCCCCAGTAGCTGATCGACATGAGATTCGACGGGAGAGGTGGGGGGGGGGGGGGGGGGTATGAACCCTGAATCCAAAATTGTAATTTCGGGTATTTATTAGTTTCCGCGATATTATTAAAAAATTACTGTTAATTTTCTTTTACAATCTATCTAGATTTTTTTGGGGTTTATGTTACGAGCCGGGGCTGCGGCAACGCGAGAGGCCGGCGAGAGGGGTATTTCTCAAGGAATACGGATATGATTTTGTTAGTTAGATGCGCGGACGAACCTGATGCGAAATCAGGGAGCCGCTAGGATTATTGACAGCGAGGACGAACCTGATGCGAAATCAGGGAGCCTCTAGGAATGGAGTCAGACACGGACGAACCTGATGCGTAATCAGGGAGCCGTAGGAGAGGTGAGATTTCGTCGACGAACCCGGTGCGAAATCGGGGATCCACTGGGTTGGAGAAGATGACTTGCTTTGGTAAAGAGGTGCGAACGAACCCGATGCTAAATCGGGGAGTCGCGGGAAATGTTAGTAATGCCTCGTAACTCTTAATTTGATACAACTCGAGCGGTAAAGTTGTATCTGTGGGTGAGTGCTACTAATATTATAAGGATCGCTGGGTAAAAGATAGGTTTAACGAAATCGACTCAATTTACAAGTGAACACCATAAGTATATTGAATAGACAATTAATACAAATGTAAGTGTCGCGAGTAGTTAAATAATAGAATGTGTGTATTACCACTAGATGCACGGTGTTGACGCACTGGCGATGCGGGGCGTACGAGTGGCTACTTTGATTCTGACGGAGACTTTAGCCCGATCTTACTTGGTAACTGACTCTGTACGAGCGTGACACGACGTGACGTTACGCGTGACTCTATAGCTTTGAACCGACGAGGGTAGAAACCGAAGGGTTTATATAGTCCCAAAAATGAGTGGGGATGCGTTATGAATTTCCATATAAGGAAAATCCTTCGGGGTCCTCGTCGTGTCACTCCCGTTCTCGCGGTCGCGATGCAGCTGGTAGAGATCTTGACCTCCATTAGTGGGGTTGATAAGCGGAAGGCTTTTAGGGCGTTTTCCCTTCGCAGACGCGAGCTCGAAAGACGGTTGAGAGCGACGTATGGGAAAATTCCACATACGTAACATTTACATCCCCAGACCTCCCCTCAAACCTTATGTCGAACGGCCACTGGGGCCATTCCGAACCATATTCTTATCTATCCTGTGATGTTACAATGATGCACTTGGAAAGTGCAATTATACTTTTAATTAATAGCTACCATACATTTCCTTTGAAGACCGATTTTGTCGGCATTCCGCGTATCACAGTGCTAGAGAAATGTTGTTGAAAAATGAGTACTGTAACCGGGGTAACATTGACAACTATGTATGTACAATAGTATTAACAACTAAAATTGTACTAACCACGAGTTACATACATTGGCACTAAAATTTGTTTCTTTTTATTTTCAATCATAAAATGTATATCGTACTTTATACTGCATGACATTCATTGTCAGACAAATAATATTATTATTGTATCCAAAGAAAATGATAAAAAGGCATTCGTATTTAAAATCTGCAAGAAATAAACTGAATATTGAATTAAATTCAGGTTGTAAACATTTTTAATTAGAATTACTTGATTGAAAGGTGGGGAGAATGCACAATAGTGATCACTATAATGATTTGAGAGAAATTGGACTTAATTGGAAAGCGAATAATTAAAAATCAAATGTAAAATGCGTTGTCAAATTATTTTTAGAATGATCATTTTTGGCATTTTTAAGCAGAGTGTTAAAAATATTCAGTTATTTATGAATTAAAAACGTATGTATCTAATAAGTCAAAGATTTGATGCCCGCGCTCCATTCTAACGCTGACATTTGTATCATCACATGCCAATTAAAACCAACCTGATTCGTATACGTGTCAGGAAACCGTGAATTTATTACGCATAAGTTAAATAAGAGATCAATTATTCTATAGTAATGTCAAAGTATTAATTACTAATAATGGGTTAATCACATTTATAATTTTAGTGCTATGCTGTGCTTACGTACCGATTATATGTTAAATATGGTATGCCCTCAAACTTTACTTGGATTAAAAGTGTTTAATGAACCAGTAGCAGACTTTGCAGTGATTGAAAATAACGATAGCAGTTTATGTCATATTCTTGTCTTAACAAGAAATGATGGTGATTGTACTAAGCATACTTTACGTTTTCTTTCATTCCCAGGTATGAAACATCTTAATCCTATGTACTAGAGTTTGCTATTTTTTTGTATTGGTACTTAATTATACCTTTTTTCACAGAATTTGAACAAAAGTTTCAAATACATGTACCTATTGCAACATACCTTGTTGAAATTATGGATCCTTGCGATGAAATGATTATATTCTTGGAAGGTGTTAATGAGCTTGGGAGTGATATTAATTATTTAGATACAATCAAAATAAAGACTGTATCAGAAAGTCTTCCAGAATATCAATTACAACGTTTATTGCGGAAGACACAGTTTGATGCAGCTGAAGATTTTGCAAAAAAGTTTCATTTATCTATGGAATCCATTTATTACGCAAAAGCATCATTGTTTTTATCAGAACTTGGGTCATGGGCAAAGGAAGGCACAGGTTCTGTTAAATTAGATGATCTGCTCAGTATATTTGATAAAATAGAAAATGTGCAATATGTAGTAGAATGTTGTAGTAAGGCACTTATACCTGAATATAAGCAAATGAGAAAAATTCATTCATATGCACGTGCAAGAATAATAGAAAATACTACAGTAATTAAGTTTCATACGATGATACTTGTATAAGTTTTTGTTTCGTTAATATTCAGAATATTTTTATTAATAATTTTAGAAAATGAAAGATGATGAACAGTTAAATCTTTTTCTGATCAATAACACATTACACAAATTAGAAACTTTTCACATGATTTGGGGATATCAAAAAGATTCTGAGTACTATGATGACGATACTATGAGAGAATGGATAAGATTTTCGCGAGTCAATTTTATGGAAGAATATAAAACACAACTAAGTTTGGTAAGAAAGACTAAAAACATTTAATAACAAATGCATTCCCTGATAACAACCCTGCCTGCAGTCTGTCAGCAGATGGACAGCAGGGTCTGACAAAGCAGGGTCGGCCGGCAGATAGACGGCAGATCCGCAGCACACCCTGCCTTCAGATGGCGCTATTGGATGTGTCGAACGGACAGCAGGATCTGCTGCGGATCTGCCGGCAGATGAACTGCAGATCCGCAGCAGATCCTGCCTTGTCAGGGTCTGCCGGCAGAACCGTATTTGAATGCGGACATAAACTGCGCCGGATCTGCCGGCAGACCTGGTTATCAGGGTTATTAAACTGTTAAAATTCTTTGTATATAGGGACAAATGGAAGCAGCAACTCTGATTTGGATTAGACACCTTCCAGATGTAATGAAAGGCATCACTGTTGAAATTATAAAAAACATATTTGCAAGTGTGCCTAAGAATATATCTCCATGTCACCTTTGGCCATGGTTATCACATTTAATACCTACTTTACTATCTTTTATTCCTGGTGCAATGTGTGAAATTATTTTCTGGGGCTGTAAAAAAATTCAATCATTTGAACACTCACATTACTCTGCATGGCCTCAGATTGGAATTGATTTTGCTAATAAGTTTATACAATTATTGAAATTTAAAGAAACTCATCAGTCGGCATATTTTAATTACGAATGTCTGAGTAAATATTCAAATTCAAAACAGCTTGTTTTCTTAATACAAGCTATGTCTGACATTAAAAGATTAAAAGCTAATTACAGGTAATGTGCAATGCCTGTTAAGAATACAAAAGATATATATGTACATATATTAAACTATAATTTACAAATTTTAGATTAACAATGATTAATAATAGATTAACATTTTAGATTAACAATATCTCTTGATTCATATATTGGAGATCCTATTGAAGTATTATATATGTTACTGGATAAAATACATGTGGAGATAATCCCAGAATTCGTAAATATATTTTTAACGCAGTATATGCTAAACAATTCTTTGCAACATGATTACGTACTTTCTTCATACATACAGGTATGTTTCAATTTGATCCTAGAATGAAGCTATTAAGTATTAATAAAACTGTAATCCCGTAGAAAACTATGAAAAATTCTAGAAGTTGGTGGTCTGGTGAAGAAGCGCCATGGGAAAAAAAGATTGCTGTTATAATTAGTTTAATTCAGAATATAGAGGTATATTTACAAAAATTTCAAGAAATTTCTATATTAAGCTTGACTATAATCTAATTAAATTGGCCAATATTGTAGACTAAAATGCAACAAACATTAGAGGTATTAAAGAAAGCTCCTGTTCCATGGAGTTCAACTATGATAATATTAGCAGAAGCAAGCATTCACGTGGACCATACTTTAGCATCTCAAATCAGAATAGAATATAATTGTGTACCAACAAAGCTTGTATTAAAAAGATATGGATACGAACGAATTGGTATAATCAATGTTAGTAAGCATTAGCATTTCTGCAAAAGCGTTTCATATTGTACAATTCACATACATTATTAACATTTAAATAATTAATATGAAATTTATGTATTTACGCTTCTTTTCAAAGAAATTAGCATTCCGTATAATAAAAGAAAATGATGATAACATGATTTCACATATACAACAAATAACAAGGAATGATCCATTATTCAGAAAAACGGCATTTTCATCTTGCGCAAATCATTTTTTGTCTAAAGGGTAACATGATTGGAATGAAAATATAGTTTATAACAAATTCGTCGAATAAATTAATGATACAGATTATTTTCTAGGAATTTTGAAAAAGTAATGGAAATATTGAATTCGGTCGAAACTGATACCCTATTATATTGTTGTGTGGGAATCGTTAATTATGTAACGGCTGGTTTAACCTTAAAGGTATTTAAAAATAGTTAATCTTGTGAAATATTTAGAATTCAGGATTAATACGATGAAATTTATATTTTATATTCAGGTTATACCTAAATCTCTCGAATACTATATTGAAATGTTTGGTTGGGTAAAATTACAAGTAGAAGAAATTTCAAAGAAAAGTAAAACTCAGTTACATTACTGCATCAATGTTATTATTAATATAGATGAAGTAAAGTCATTGTATCTTTTAAGAAAACAGTTTAACATCAATATTACGTTTAAACAATATTACACTGAAAAGAAGCAAATTTTACAAAATTACATTGATCAACTATGTAATGGTAAGGAACAGTACTTGCTTACGCTACAAATTCATCACTCAATATTGACGTTTTTAATTTTGTTTTTGATAATGTTTTAGTGAACATGGGAAAATATGATGACTTCTCTACGGTGTACAAAAAATCTATTAAAGTTGCAGACTTACTTCTATTACAAAGATTTCATGCTACATCTGTATTATTAGAATCGACGAAGAGTGTGGAAGTATTCAAATATTTCGCTAGGTGAATGAATCTTGATATTTATGCATATTAGGATAAAATACGTTTAAAATAATTTTATAATTTACAATACTTATTTTTGCTTAGCTTTAATGGACAGTTACATTTAATGGCAGATGAATGTCAATTCATACATAAAATATCTTTCTCAATGCTACAGTATGTAAAAATGGATGCAGATGTTGGGTTTGCTGTTCAGAATTTAATTTCTTCTGCATTATGTGTTTGTACAAATGGTATGTATACAGTTTAAATATCGAGTAATTCTGAATGTAGTAGTAATATGCGTTTATTTCCTATGCCTTTCGGCCTTTAAAAGGAGGTATATATTTCTCTACACAATATTCCCCGATAGCCAGATCTGGGGAGCAGAATCTGACGTCAGAACCGTAGTCGTTTGTGTCCGCATTTGGTTGCGGTATAGTAATGGCGATCTTTTGTTGGATCTTTTGTTGGGGAAATAAGATCGATTTTTCATCGATCCTTTTTACTTCCGATCTATCAAGGATCGCTCCCTTGTTCTTTAGGATCGGTTAAAAAAAATTAATTTTATACTTAGTAAGTACCAGACAGTGATGGCTACATAAAATACGCATCGTATAATACACGTGTATGCACATGTATTATACACGAATATTACTGATCGTAGTCATATCCCAGATAGCATACCTCGTCTTAGAGACGTCTAGTTTATATCCATTTTAGGTCTGAACGTCTTGATTTGTAACAAGACGTCTTTACGACGTCTTTGAGACGCCTCTGGACGTCTTTAAGACTTTACCAGACGTTGTGCTATCTGGGATTGGATACGTTTAGCAGACTCAACTGTTGAATGATCTCATTAGATTTTACTCTGAAGTTGTACGTTATATAAACTCTATACTTTTTTCCTAGTCCTTCTTGTGTTGATTAACTTATTGCCCAATTTTCCAACTGTCAGTTACATTTTAATGTTCAATATTTTATATTTGATATTGTTGTAATTATTTATAGCTGAATAAATATCTGAAGAATCTAAGGATACAATTTTTGCGATGGATATTATAAAAAGAGACTACTTGTGTATGAAAATTTATCATTAAAAGTACTATATTAGTACCATATAAATGTGATCAATGAAAGCGAGAATAAAGTTAATTTAAGTATACTTTTTAGGATCGATCTTTGAAGATCGATCTTTTTTTCCACGATTGATCGATCTTATAACCGATCCTTCATAAAAGATCGATTCTTAAGATCGATCCGATCTTTGTCCAGTAGCGCCATCAGTACTGCGTTCTGAGGTGCAAAGCCTGATGTCAGATCGGCAGCAGATTCTGTCGTATGCTTGGTGTATTGATTCTGATGGCGTAATACTGCCAAACTGATCTCCTCTTTTGCCCAAGGCGAAGGGTGTACCTATCCCAGAAGATAGGAATAAATGTCGTGGATGTGAGGTGATAAATAGGTATGTAATTAACCGAAAACCTCTCCGGCTAACTCGCCGCAGAGTTTGACTAGACTCAATGAATCAGTATCAACCGCGATCTACTGATTGCTTTATAATCTATACTCTAGCCAAATGCTAGTAACGTAGGAACTCGGAGCTCTTTATACAATGGCTATACGAACGGAAGTGGTGTGCCGCATGGCAACGCTTGCCGGCTCCCGGCGGGCTCCCCACTCCCAGGACAATCCCCTGTGGAAGGGGCAGCCGCTCCCCACATTGGCACAGCCAACAGCACCATCTGAGCACCACCAGAATTACCAAATGATTCCCTACACGTGACGTCACATGGCGTTTGAGAACGAGCGTGGATGAGTGATAGGAGTCTTAGACAGGTTGGAATTTTGAATGCACTATTTCGGTGAAAGTCACTTTGTCACTTTATTACGAGAGTACAACAAAACACGTGTAGAATTTCCCGATTGTTGAAACCATGAATTTGTATTAAACCAAGGCACAGCGAGCAGGTGAGAAGAGACCGCGTGGCGAAGCCACGAGGTTCGCACAATTATATTAATAGATCCGAATGCACGTCGCATTGGGGCGAACAGCCACGATGAGAAATACAGTGAGAGTGAGCGTGAATTGACTTTGAAAGGTGAGTGGACAGTGAGATGAGATATTCAAGTTATCTTGAGAAAAGCGAGCTTCGCGACTATGATGAGCGTTGCAAGCAAGGCGTTACAAGAGAGAGATCGAACATGGCCGGACTTCCGCTTGCGCTTCTTCTCGGTTCTCGTAGAGCAGCGACGCTGCCCTCTGATTGGTCGTTCGATCTGCGCTGATTGGTTGATCGATCAGCGTTGATTATCGACTCGCCCATCGATCAGCGTCGCTGAATCGCAGAACGCGAGGTGCTGCTGTGAGAGTGAGTGTGGCGGCGTGGGGAACTTTTCCATTCCCAAACACATGGCCTTCCCTACATACCAACACAAATGTAGCGTTATTGCTGTAAGTGTAAAAATCAATTTTTGGAAATAAGTAGAATTAATTATTCAATGAACTGCACAATTTGCTGGCAGGTTATATAGGGGTAGGGATACACCTACAGCAATAACGCTACATTGGGGTTGGTGTTTAGGGACGGCCATGTGACGTCACGAGTAGGGAATTGTTTGGTAATTCTGTGCCTCAGATGGCGCTGTTGGCTGTACCAAGCTGGTGATCTTCTAGAGAGTGATCGGAACAAAGTGTATCGTCGGTCATTGGTTGCTGCGATTTGGCGCAAAAGCGGATGTAGACAGAGAAAGAAACTGTAAAACAGAAAGAGACAGAAATACGGATAGAAAGAGATAGATAAATAATCAGCTTGGATAGCAGACGGGTTTAATGAATGTTTAGGTTAGGTTGTTTCCGGTTTTGCTCCCAAATTGCACAAATGGCTGCGGTTATACCGATCACTCCCTACAGGATCACTATGCCAAGCAGACGGTAGTGATCCTCTAGGTCAGCGCTGTTCAAGGTCGCTCCCGCGGGAGATTGGGGTTCTCCCACTCTCGTCCGCGTTGTCAGGGATACCGCGCGACGCTAAAGAGGCGACCATGACAGACCAGCGTGTCCGTCACCGAGCGAGCTCGGACGCCCGATACGACATGTGATTAGTGACACGCGGCGTCGCAGCCAGCAAATGCTATTACTTCCCGGTATATGTTGTCAGTCTTGGTGACCTGTACTTTTCAAACAATTCTGAAACTACAAATATCATAAACAAGCCTGACACATAGGTACGAAAGTCAACGAATTAACCTGAAATGACCCATATCCAAGTGACAGACGGCTCGCGAACGTGGCAGCCTTCTTAGCGTCGCGCGGTCTCCTTGACGACGGAAGGCACGCTATGCGAGAGAAAGATTGGAAGGGGAAGCAGGCGCGTGAGGGGCCCCTACGCTGGACAGCGCTGCTCTAGGTAGTGATCGGAAAATGTGTCCACCATTTTGATCAATTTTGGTCAAAAGCGGAAGTCACAAATCGGCATGCACTTCAGTATTAAATGACGTTTGCTGCTGATCCCACTTTTCGCTCAATGTTGTGGATTCCAATTGGTAGATGCAGTATTTCTTTTTTTTTGTACTTACTTACTTGCTCTCTCTACTGCCAGTTTTGACCCAAATTGCGTCAACAGAAAACGCGGAACACATTTTCCGATCACTACCTAGAGGATCACTAGCAGACTGCAGAATCTGTTGCCGATCTGCTGCCGATCTGACATCAGGCTCTGCACCTCAGAACCGCAGCTAAATGCGGACACAGACGACTACGGTTCTGACGTCAAACTCTGCGCTCTCATGCCAGACTCTGCTACCAATCTGATGTCAGACTGGAGACCGATGGTTATCAGGGTTATACTATATTTATGTTACATCTTTTCTTTTTCGCGCTATTTTCTTCTACTTATTATTTCTCTCATCCATTCCGTTCCTTCTCTGGTACCCATCAGTAATACGTACATCCTTTTTTTTGTCCTTGCCATACCGCACCATTGAAATTTTCTGCTAGATACTCTAATGCCACGTTTTCACCAAGGCGAACACGAACAAAATCATTGTTTCTAACTTTTCATCTGATCTTGTCGTGTCCACACCGTCGCAAACAGAACAAAACGTTGACATACGATTCGTACGTTGAGTTTTGCTCATGCGTGCAGCGGTGTGGTGGACACGACTAGAACAGACGATAACATTCTCGAACACTGTTTTTGTTCATGTTCGCCTTGGTGGAATCACGGCATAACGTTTCTTTATTTCTCACACACAGCCTGCATTCGATCTCTTCGTCATTTTTCTAGAATCTGTTTCATCTCTCCTGATTTCCGCATCTAAACCTTGTTATTGGGACATTGGGACGCGAAATCGGACACTTTTTGGTGTAACATTTTGGATGTTGCTGAAATTTGAATATGTTGTAGTCTTTAGTGATATTTAAACGTATCTGAAAGGATTTTTTAAAATTTTGAAAAATGTCGATTTCACAGCTGTTTGAAGGTAAACGTTAACTTTTTTCAGTATATTATTTCTATGGAAGTAGTATACGGATGGAGATAAGGTTTACGGTGCTTATACAGGGTCATCGTTTAATCCTGCAACCCGCGCGCGCGCGAACTTGTAAAATGGCAACACCGCCTCACGGACGCATTCCACTACAACCATGCACCGTCCGGGCGTTCGGAGAGCTACTAGCGACCGCTAGACAGCAGTGATGCTCGAACTTCGAGAATTTTGGGCTGGACTCTTTCAAATAAAGATTGCAAAGAACTATTCAGAATTTCCCGGCCCAGGTTGGAAAATTTGGGGCCTTTTTGTATAACTTTTGAACTCTAAGAGATATCGGAATGCAATTTGCGCCGAAAAATGAGGAAACATTATTCCCTCTTAATGATGGGTAATTTAACATATTTTACGTTTCTTAATTTTTCTTTTATCAATTTTTTAACCATAATCGTTTAAAAAGCTTTTGCAAACTGTTTATTTTATAATGCACTTAACGCTGTTTTTGAAATTCGTGGTGTTGATAAACAATAGGCTAGTTGTTTCTGTATCATTACTTCCATAAATTGAGAAATTAAATTTTTATACAATTATGTGTTAGTTCTGCAGACCTCAGAATCTATTGTTCTGGTTTTCTTTTTTATGATTTTATCCTTAATGCGGTGCATACCTAGATCAGACGTAAGGTGTAATTAATGGGACGTGTCTTTGAGTGTAGTGGTGCTTGAAGCTTTTTCTAGAATTTTTGTGTTTGAATGTTTTAACTACTCAATGCCACGCCTATACTGGCTTACGATAATGTCATTTTTTTTAATGGTGCGCCATTATTGTGGATTTTACAAGCAGGTGGCGCAAAATCTCTCCGTACAAGGGTTTATCGCCGCGGTCAACCCTGGCGTAGCCAAAATTTTTTGAATTGAGACGGGTACGAAATCAGTTGACATTATTTTCAAAGCTCATTACAGTAATCTGGAGTGCGAGTGGTAAACCGATCATAAAAGCGGAACGCGAGGCTCGATTACCAGGGCCGGGAAATTCCCAATACCTAGTTATTTGCGACGTTAAAATTTTCGAAGCTCGGGCATCACTCTTGTGCAGCGGTCTCTCGCAGCTCTCCGCTGGGTCGGTGCATGGTTGTAGTGGAATGCGTCCGTGGGGCGGTGTTGCCATTTTACAAGTTCGCGCGCGCGCGGCTTGCAGGATTAAACGATGACCCTGTATGGAAGACATTGATGTTTTAAAAAAAAATTATTTCAGTTTAAAAAAAAATTTGAACCATTTTTGTGTCACGTCCCGGGTTAAAGATTTAAGGGGACAAATGACATAGTGGGGTTTTACATAAATTCCGGGCGCGAATCTATAGTCCAGCGCACCAGGAGGCGAGGGAATCAGGTATTTAATGATGTAATTCTACACACCTGCCTTTTCGAACGTCAGGCGAGAAATATGAAATTCTGCACGCTAATCGTTTCGAACGGGTGGGGAGAATGTGAGATTCAGGAGATTGAAGATTTAGGGAAAGTCAGGCGAGAACTGTTTAATTCTGCACACTAACCATTTCGAACGTCAGGCGAGAAATGTGAAATTCAGCACACTAATCGTTTCGAACGGCAGGCGAGTAATGTTTAATTCTGCACACTGAGGATTCAAGGAAAATCAGGCGAGCAATGTTTAATTCTGCACACTAACCATTTCGAACGTCAGGCGAGAAATGTGAAATTCAGCACACTAATCGTTTCGAACGGCAGGCGAGTAATGTTTAATTCTGCACACTGAGGATTCAAGGAAAATCAGGCGAGCAATGTTTAATTCTGCACACTAACCATTTCGAACTTCAGGCGAGAAATGTGAAATTCTGCACACTAATCGTTTCGAACGGCAGGCGAGTAATGTTTAATTCTGCACACTGAGGATTTAGGGAGAAGGCAGGCGAGAAATGTTTAATTCTGCACACTAATCGTTTTTTTGAACGTCAGGCGAGTAATGTTTAATTCTGCACACTAATCGACCAGGGAAGGTTTAATGAACTGGTTTGTATTGGGGAGACACCCGTTAGAGCACTTGTTTTGGTTTGCCTTGGTAATCGGATTTACCGTTGCATTATTGTAAAAGACACATGTAATAACTTCGCGAAATTCGACTAGTCATACGGTTAAGCGAAACCTATAAGAAAGTAAGTTAGTAAACACCGTGACGCTTTCCGCGGTCGTTGCCCGTAATCAGGTGTTCCGGCAGCCTGTTTGGATTTAGGGATCTTCGTAGCCGAAGGATTGACACAATAATTCGTAGCGTGATTTAAAGTAAAACTGTTTATTCACTTTATAGCTTTTTGATAATATGTAATGCACTGTTATTGTGCTGGTTGTTAGGGCTTATAATAATGGGTTGGCGATGAACATAGCATTTAGATAGTGGTTATAAGTTATGAGTATGAACATGAAATGCAATATATATTAATAGGATAGGATGCTTTAAGCAATAAGCGTTAATAAGCAATACAAATAGCAATACACAATAGTATGAGCGCAATAAGCGTTGCAATACGAAATAATGTGAAAAGCATTAAGAATAGCAATACAATATAATATGAGCGCAATGAGCGTTGCGATATGAAATAATATGAAACAATAATAATATGAATAATTGGTATGGATGATGGTGATATACCGTGGTATTAATGGTAGTTATAATCTCTTACAATGCTTGGTTGTTGAAGATGATTGATTTTAGTTTTAAGAATACTTTGTCTGACGAGACCTTTACGTAGATGGTTTTCGTCCAAAGAGAGCTTCCTTTCGCCGAAGGATATTTCGTTGAAAGAGGACCTCTGTCTCGGAGCCCTTGTATTTATATGATTTTACAAGGGGTTGCGGGGTGTACGCGCGGTATGGACTTTGCCCCGCTTATATAATATTTTACTGTATGAAGGGGGGTGCGCAGTATGCACCTTGGTCTAATTATATACATGTGTCACAGTAAAGCCTGCCCTACACGATGAGACTTGTTTTGAGACATGTCTCGAGACAGATCTCTCTGTCTTCTTCTCTCCACCTTGCCAGCACGAGACAGAGAGACCTGTCTCGAGACATGTCTCAAGACAAATCTCATCGTGTAGGGCCCGCTTAACTTTTGGGGTTTTTGTAGGGACCAAAGGTTGGTCTATATTTGGACTCGCGGTTCTTCTTCTAGGGTTTTTATACACGTGATTTTGAAATGCTCAACTCCTCGAATGGATTTTGGGTGTTTTAATAGGAAAGGGACGTCGGTGGTTTTGACTGCTTTGGCCATTCAGAGGGTGTGAGACGTGGTCTCGATTTCAGAGATTTGTGGGGCGAGGGACTTGTTTAGATTCGATGTGAGAGAGGAATTTGTGCCGCGGTGGGCGAATAAGGGAAGGAGATTTAATGGTTGACCGTCTTGAGATGGGGACCGCTAAGGTACATTGCCAAGGCGGTCGGGGTTCATGGCAAAGGGGTAAGAATTGATGTTTTGGGGAAGATTTGAGTGGAGTTGTAGGTTGATTTATAAAAGAGTTGAAATAACCGCGCGCGAAAAATCATGGGGCGTCACATTTGTGCAATTATTTTAAACAAATGCAGTTTTTTAACATCGGGCGCGATTTTAAAAATTTGAAGAAAAAAAACAGAATATAGTTATATCCCTCCCCTTGATGGACTAATTTTCAAAAATATGGACATCTTAAAATTGGCGCTGTAAAAATTGGCGAAATTCCTAACCATGTGTAGTCTTGAAGGTCATAGCATACCATATGGTTGAATTTGACTTGTCAGTCACTTTCATATTGAATAATCAAATATATAGTATTCCATTTAAAAAGCTGAGGGTTACCTTCGTTTCAAGGAAAATATTGCGATCACAACAAATTGAGTTACCGTATTATGTTGTGTATAAAAACCAGTAAAAGTTTTCCTTCTTCAGTTTTTTACAAATACTTACCATATTCGAGAACGCTATATAAGAATAGCAGATATAGCTGCTTGGCCGTTGCGAGTACCACAAGGCTCAGCCAGTTGGGCCGGTGTGATTTGACACAGCGTTATCTTTCTGCAATTTTTACAGGGCCAATTTGAAAATGTCCATATTTTTGAAAATTAGTCCATCAAGGGGAGGGATAGAACTATATTCTGTTTTTTTACAGATTTTTAAAATCGCGCCCGATTTTAAAATATACATTTGTTTAAAATAATTAGACAAAAAATTTTTTTTTAGACTGGAATAATTTTTTCTTAAAACTTCAATGACTTCTCTATAAGCACCGTAAACCCCATCTCCATCCGTTTACTACTTCCATAGCTATAATTTACTGAAAAAAGTTAGCACTTACC
This sequence comes from Andrena minutula, assembly GCA_929113495.1. Taxonomy (NCBI): domain Eukaryota; kingdom Metazoa; phylum Arthropoda; class Insecta; order Hymenoptera; family Andrenidae; genus Andrena; species Andrena minutula. Next base: position 43,413,273 of record OV815993.1, on the reverse strand, counting down.
TGCAAGCAGCTGTAAACTCGACATTTTTCAAAATTTAGAAAAATTCTTTGAGGTACGTTTGAATATCACTAAAGATTACAACATATTCAAATTTCAGCAACATCTGAAATGTTACTCCAAAAAGTGTCCGATTTCGCGTGCAATGTCCCATTAGTTTCTGGTCTCGTCCTATTTATTATATTTTCGCTTTTTCTCAATGCGTAGATCCCTGTATCTTTGTATCTATCTTTTATTATTCTGTTTTCTTTGTTCTTGTCTCTGTTCTCCTATGATTCCTATGTCTGTGTTTATTAAGGTCTCCCTCTCCCTCTCCCTCTCCCTCTCCCTCTCCCTCTCCCTCTCCCTCTCCCTCTCCCTCTCCCTCTCCCTCTCCCTCTCCCTCTCCCTCTCCCTCTCCCTCTCCCTCTCCCTCTCCCTCTCCCTCTCCCTCTCCCTCTCCCTCTCCCTCTCCCTCTCCCTCTCCCTCTCCCTCTCCCTCTCCCTCTCCCTCTCCCTCTCCCTCTCCCTCTCCCTCTCCCTCTCCCTCTCCCTCTCCCTCTCCCTCTCCCTCTCCCTCTCCCTCTCCCCTCTCCCTCTCCCTCTCCCTCTCCCTCTCCCTCTCCCTCTCCCTCTCCCTCTCCCTCTCCCTCTCCCTCTCCCTCTCCCTCTCCCTCTCCATTCACCCTCTCCCTCTCCCTCTCCCACTCCCTCTCCCTCTCCCTCTCCCTCTCCCTCTCCATTTCTTCTGAAATACTATTCTCTTTCTTTCTCCTATCTTCATTTCCTATTATTTGCTTCCAACATTCTTTGACTATTTTGTTCCCATCTTCTGTTCTATTTTTTCCCTCATATTTTTGTGCTCTTATCTTTCCGATTTTCGTCTCTTCTAGAATGATGTATGCGGGTGCATTAAAATCTAATCGTGGTATCCATCTTATGTATTTTGCTTGAACCTTTTCCATTTTTTTTGTTTCTGTTCAATCCCATATCTCGACTGTATAGAACAGAATGCACAATAAATTACGAAATAATTTTCCAAATGTATTCTAGATGAATTATGGCATATGTTATTATTGTACGTTTGGATGAATTTGTATCAAGAATGTTTTAATAAAAATATTAGATGTACTTTACAATCAGTGAATAAAAAAGAAGATGGAATACTAATAACCACCTGGAAACTGTATACAATATATAAGGATTTAGCTATCACTGCAGATGAACCCTTGCTTTCATTATTTAGAAATATGATTTCTGTTCAGGAATTATATATGGCTAAATCAAAATCTGGTAAATTACAGTTAATAACAACCATAATTATATTAAGTGTGACCTCTATGTGCGGCATGTGTGCGCGCGCATGTGTACATAATTTTTTTTGTTTATAATTTAGATGCAGAACATACAGCAACTAACACAATTATTCAAAATTGCAATCAGGTACTTTATGATTTATGTACATATAACTGAAGCCATGTAACTATAACATTTATATTATAACATAATATTTTTGTATAGTTAATAACAGAAGAGACATTAAAGGAATTACTTGACAAAATGAAAAAATTAAAAGTGGAGCATAATGATTATTGCTTAATGCAAGTTATGAAGTCATTATATTTCAATTTCTGCATTATATCAAATATAAAACCCACTTTGTTAACAGAAACTAAATTAGCGTATTTCAATTTGCTTACTATGTTGTTGAAAAAATTAATAAGTTCACGAACATTTGATTTTCACCTTGGTTTGTCTTGTTCATTTATGTTGCCTGATTCAGAGACATGCAAGTGGATTTCTGTAGCTTGTAAATTGTAAGTAGATTATTTAATGCAAATTGAAACGAAGAAAGTATTACCTTAATACTCTCTGTTTTAAGATATCAACCAGATTGTACTCGACATTTGAGAATATCAACGCTTGGGCATGAATATTCTCGTCTAACAAAAAGGGATGCAGCTATGCAAACATATAAAGAGAAGAAAATGTTGCACTGCTGGGCACAAACGTTATCCAAGTTTTCCATCTCATATAAAGGTCGAAATCATTTTTTTTATTGAAAACTATTTCTTTGTACAATGAATTAGAATTATTCACTTTTCTGTGTATCCAGTTAATTGGACATTAAGAACCTCCATTGAATGCTCAAATACGTATTTGTGAAAAATGTTTACAGAGATTGTAACGAGTGACGCTATAATTAAGAGAGAAATATTGCAACGCATCATGAATTGTAATGGTGATGATATGGTTGCTCTATTCCAAGATTTTTGCTCTGATTTTGGTTTTGACATTCAAGACTGCTTATTACTTTATTTACAAACAACAGTAAAAAGATGGAATCCGAAATTAAATATCTCCAATCTTAGTGGGATAAAAGGTGATTAGTATGATTATCTTTTTCAGGTACATATCACCAACATTCATTGTGTTCTCGTTTCTAGAATTACATATCCATGAAGATGACGTAAATGAACTGAAAACTCAATGTAATAATATTGCTGTTAAAATTAAAGAAAAAGTTGCTTTGAAAAACTGTCTCAATACGACTATTTCACAAGTAAGAACTTTTGAATACGTTATAAACCTACTACCTTTAAAATTACCCATGAACTCTTTCAGATTAATTTTTATCATTACGAAATATTTATAATCCTTATGGATCTTATAGAAGACAAAAATATTGAATACAGAAATTATATTTGTTTCTTGCAAAATTATACTCGTTGTAGGTAAGTGCATTCGTACTATACAATTAAATATATAATTATATAATGTTGTTATGAATATATCGACGCGCGTTACGAAAAGTAGCACGTTTCATTTTTTCTACATGTAGTTGTCCATAAGAAAAAAATGAAACGTGCTACTCTTCGCAACGCACGTCGATATAGGGTCAGCGTTTTATCCTGCAATCCGCACTCGTGCGAACTTGTAACATGGCAACAGCGGCTAATGGACGCATTCCACTATAACCATGCACCGGCGTTCGGAGAGCTACCAGCGACCGCTGGACAGCAGTGATGCCCGAGCTTCGAGAGTTTTGGGATGATCTCTTTCAAATTAACGTCGCAAAGAGCTATTCAGAATTTCCAATTTGTGCCAAAAAATGGGGAAAAATTATTCCCTCTTAATGATGGATAATTTAACATATTTTACGTTTACTTAATTTTTCTCCTATCCATTTTTTAACCATAATTGTTGTAATAAGCTTTTGCAAACTGTTCATGTGATACTGTATTTAATGCTGTTTTTAAAATTGGTGGTGTTGATAAACAATAGGCTAATTGTTTCTGTATCATTCTGTCATACATTGAGAAATTCAATTTTGATTCAATTATCTGTTAGTTCTGCAGACCTCAGAATCTATTGTTCTGGTTTTCTTAATGCATTGAATACTTAGATCAGACGTAAGGGGTAACTAATGGGACGTGTCTTTGATTGTAGCGGTGTTTGAAAAATTTTTCTAGAATTTTTGTGTCTGAATGTTTTAGCTACGCAACGCCACGCCTATACAGGTTTCCATTAATGCCATTTTGTGGAACGATGCGCCATTATTGTGGCTTTTACACCCAGGTGGCAAAAAATCTCTCCGTACAAGGATATAGCGCCGCGGTCGACCCCGTCGTAGTTAAAAAATGTTTAATTGAGGCGGGTACGAGATCAGTCGACATTATTTTCGAACCACATTCCAGTAATCTGGGGTGCGAGTGGTAAACCGATCATAAAAGCGGAACGTGCGGCTCGTCTACGTGGGCTGGAATTTCCCAATAGCTTTTAGTGACGTTATTTTGAAAGAGACCGTCCTAATATTTTCGAAGCTCGGCAATGCTCGACGGGCATCACTGCTGTTCAGCGGTCGCTGGCAGCTCTCCGCCGGGCCGGTGCATGGATGTAGTGGAATAGGCGCTATTGCCATTTTACAAGTTCGTGCAAGCGCGGGTTGCAGGATGAAACGCTGACCCTGTATATAGGGGGTGCCTACATAACTCGTAACAAGTTAATATCTTGAAAACTGCTCGATCAATTTTAATCGTTCTTATCTTTTTTAATGATCTCTAGAGGTCTCTAACCTGTAGTTGCATTGTGATTGACGTCGGCGTGGTTACACGCCTGGGAAATTGCATCTTGTGTGCACACTTTCAGCCTTATCGGAAAAATATCGATAGTATTGTCCGAAGACCCCATAATGGTTGGTTTGAAACCAACAGAGGAATCTATGCACTCGAGTGAATTTGATTTCTTCTAACGAACAACACTCCCACGGCGAAGGAGCCGGCCCATTCTAAATAAGCACTCCCTGTATCTCATTTGCGCATTGCGTCTAGGAGGAGCCGACTCATTCTCTGTGGAAGTGTGGTTGGTAAGAGAAAATCAAATTCACTTGCTACTCGATGTACAGTAAGGATTTGGTGAACGAATCAAAAGGTCTGTCGATCGTCGTAACTGTCTATGTATCTGCATCAACTGCAGAGAAACCGCGATTTTTTTCAGGTGATGCACAATCCCTCGTAAGATTTCCTGAGCTTGAAATGTCATTATGTACTTTTTCAAGTATATGGTCGAAAAATGCAATAGACATTCTAAAGTAATTGAACAATTTTAGTTCATACAATCTCAAATTGGGTGCACCCAATATTTTCTCCCTCATTTTGCTATTTTTATTTTTCCACCGGTGATTCTTCTACTTCCATAATGCAACTGAACTATTATTTTCATGGTTCCTCTATACATATACATTGCTCAAAACAATTAGAGCAGTGCTATTCAGCAGTAGCCCGTACGAGCAGCATATCAGGCTGCTGTAGCTAGGCAAGGGCATACGCAAATCGACGGGTAGTAAGCCACGCCGTCTTGGGCAACGGTGTGTGGCAGCTGGTCATAGGAATATATTCCGATATCCATAGAGCCGGTACGCCTGCCACGACCGTTTGCTCTTCACGCCGCTGTAACAATAACCGATGTCAGTAACTACGGAAATAGTTTACCAGAGCGTCTCCGGAGTGAAGGAGGAACACCTACGACAATGGCGGTCTATGGTGTGCCTGATGACTCCGTGACCACATATACCGCCTCTGCCCTACGTGTGCCCCCTCCACTCCGGAGACACGCCGATAAATTATTTCCTGGCATCGCTGCTACCCGGAGCTTAGCCTCAGCATTACCCGCGTACAACAGCGGACAGGGTTGCCAGGAAAAATCCTAACTGTAGTGGAGAGGGAACCTGTATGTTGACGTCAATTGACCAGTTGGTATGACGTCACGACGTGTTCCCTTTCCACTGCGCACATGTTTCTCCTCCACTACGGTTACAATTTTCTATACTCAATTCCACTTAAGAGTAGACTCGTTCCGCGCAACTATCACTCTGAGGAAGCTGTTGATTGGTAGGAAACCTGCAGAAAAAGCGCTACGATCAATCGCGTGCGCAAGCAGTAGTGGGACCTGTGCAGGTTGGTTGCAAATCGGTGGGGGCGTGGGTCTACTCTTATATGGAATGGGTTCCCAGGAAGTTTCCTGTCACACACGGTCGTAGTGGAGGGAGAACACGCCACGCACGAGCGTGATGATGCCCTGACGGTAAATCAGTCGACGTACGCCAAGGTAGGCATTGGCTCCGAACCACTGATATATATACAATGGATTGGAGATGCTTGAAGCGATTTGAAGGTGCTTTTGGCATGGTGCGCCACTATCGTTCGACCGTTGTACTTTACTTCCCTTCGCCCCGCGATCACCCGCGGTGCTCCACACTTTGCCCCACTTCGCCACGTTAACCGACGCCAACTGCCGCTGACGCGAGTATTTCCTCTAATACATCGGTCGAACGGTGGCGGCGCTGGGATCTAAAATCACTCTTCAATTCGCTTCAACCGCTGTACAGCCGGCTTATGGGAATCTCGTATTCATAGTATATATATCAATGCTCCGAAACAATCGACGCTAAAGTTGATTCCCCTCCAGTACGCGTATATCCCCTCCTCCACTACGTGTAGGATTTTCTTTGTAGCCCCGATGGTGAGGAAATATTGCGAATGTAGTAGAAGAGATCGGAGCGGACCTTCTCCCCACCCTTAGTCACTCACACTATGCCTCTATCCTGACTCTTTTACGGCTGCCGCTCTTGCCTTCGCTTTTGCCTTCGCTCACACCATAGTGGCCACCCGCAACTGCTCTTTGAAGGCAAGAGCAGAAGTTAGACTAGCCTGCTCTACGCTGTTCTTCTTATGTTCGGTACGGAATTGATAAGTGTGCTTAGACCTTAAGAGTTACTTAGGCCACCCTGTATATGTAAACATTTGAATATATTTATTTTATAATTTTGAATTATGTGTATTTAGTGAACCTACGCAAATAGAACGTGATGAGTGGGTGCAGCTTAATCCAGGATACACATCTTTACCTCCAATTGCAGAATGGCGATTGCCTTTTTTGCCCAAAATTAAATTATGGACTGTTATAAGTAACATTCAATTCCTTAAAACTGTCCTTTGTCATTCTTGAAGAAATGGCTATATTTAGTAATGCAGGGTGTCCCAGAAATAAGGAACTATCCGGAACATATGATATCCTGATGCAAGATTTCGAGAAGTCCTTTATCGTTTTGGGATACAAGGCTTCGTTCTCAAGATATTAACAGTTGAATATTACCGGTGGAACTTCCTCGCTGCGAGGTTTAATACCGAATCTATCTGGAACCGAATGGTTAAACCATTTCTAGCCATTCTACTGTGTGTGGGCCTGTATCTACGCATGCGTACTGCGTGTAGGTGCTAGGGGTTACTGTTCCGCGTCAGCTGTTTCGGTTTTAAACCTCGCGGTTCGGAAGTTGCACCGCTAATATTCAACTGTTAATATCTCGAGAACGAACCCTTGGATCCCAAAACCGAAAGGACTTTTCGATGTCTTCTTACATTAGGATATTGCATGTTCCGGATTGTCCCTCAATTCTGAGGTACCCTGTATATGATATATGTTTAAGATTTCTTTTGATAGTGGCTTTACATCTATTTTATAATAGTAATATGCACTAATTAATTTCCAGCACCAGAATTAAATTTAAGAACATGTGGTAAATGGTTGGATATTGCTCCTATACTTAAGTTACAGCCACATATTATATGTACATTGGCTGTTAAAGGAGAAATAACAAGTACCTGGGGAAACAAACATAAAACAAATAAATGGAGCCTTTGTTCAAAGAATACTAGTCTATTAAGGAACATAAGAAAATGTATAGACCAAATGACTGGTCCAAATACATTACACTATGGTACAGCGGCATTATATTATGTTGTTAATCACACACCTCCAGGTATCATATTTTTATTGAGGGAATTGAATTATTGCGTTTTAATTGAAAAAGGGGTTCATACTTAAATCAAAATACTGTTTTATTTTTATAAGGTGCTGACCAAGTAGCAGCAGTTGCAGAATGTTATAGATACGCTCAATTATCAGTCAAAGATTCTACTGCATTTGAAGGAGAAATGCTAGAAGTATACTCTATCCTTGTATTTCGTAATGCTGTGTAAACGTAATAGCTTGTTTCTTACGAGTGTTTCCTTGCAGAAAATAAAATTCAAATATTTGCGTTTTACAACAGAACATGTCTTACGTACACATGGTTTAGGAAATAAAAATTACTTATCCTTGATTGAAAATCCACATAAGTTAGTACATGAATTGTACATAGATGAAAGTATACCACTAAGGTATCGATGTGTTATTGACCATAGACCTGATATCAATTCTGCCATCTGTTATATCTGTGAATTGTTCTCTATCAATATAGTAAAATTGCGGATGGAATTGTTACAAGAATGGTTAGAACCAGATATTAAATACATGAAACTGGATGAAACCGATACATTTTCACTCATAACAAATCTCAAACCAAATTTAAATTTTGACGACAATTTGTTAAGGTATATAATTAACAAGGATGTAATATACTTTTGTAATGCATACTATACAAAATGTCTAAATATTCCTAATGTATTTCTAGAGCGTGTTACATTCTTCAGGATGGAAATCTTGAATTGTCAGCTAATTTTCTTATAAACATAGGTTTCAATGATAGTAACGAAGATTATAACCCTGAAACACGTTATAGAGCCCTTCTCGTGTTACAATCTATAGTTGATACAGCTAAATTAGAAGATTTAACTAAACGCGATTATCAAACAATCAGGTACTAGGGTAAAGGACCTGATTACTGACACCTAACCAACTCATTTGATCTAACTAATCATTTGATCTTTTGTCAATGTTATGTCAAATGTGCATATAATTATATTTTAGGAACTACATGAAATCTCTAAAATATATAGGCAAACTGGAATTATTAGGAATAGGTTACAGTGTAAATACATTTGAAATGTGTTCCAAAAATGACCTTGTACAGATTTTGTGGAAAACACAGAGTTATTCATCACAAGCACTTGTTGCTATTGCACATATCTGTATAGACTTCAAAATATACGAATACTCACTGTGGGATAAAAATTTAGCCCAATTAGCTAAATTATTAATGGTGAATGTACAGCAATAACTTGTATCTTTGAAATGTAAAATAATAATATTTATATAAAATTGTTATTATTTTTCCAGATTAATGAATTAAAAGAGATCTTGCTGCAAGTACGAAATATAAGTATTATTATAAATTCTAATGGTTATCTCTCAGGATGGCAATTAGTAATTTCAGAACCTTTTAGAAAAATGGATATGCACCCAACATCAGAACAAATTAATGATTGCATTGAGTCTCTGCAACTTTTATATTCATGTCCTGTTGTGCATATGTTGCGTTTCAAGGACATCATAAAGTATTCTTTTCAGTGTCAACAGCCGCATTTAGCTGCTGCTCTTTTACCATTTTTAAATGATGATGATATGAAATATCTCTTAGAGGTAACCATATTATATTTACATTATAATTTGTTGAAATACGTAATTTTTATCGTTACAACCAATTTTTTTACAGAAAATCAAAGACGCTCACAATGTTACAAAAATTTTAGAAGATATGGATAATTTATCATTATATGGAATACTTTGCGTATCTTATGTAAGTATGTGCAGTACTCACCTTCTTTACATTAATTATACACGACTTTTATTGATGACATTTTCAATAGCATAAACTGAAGATTTATTATCATCTTTTCAGTGTAATAAGATCGTGCGAAATACACTGTCAAACCCGAACGTTTTATGAAATGTACCACACTGTTATTTTCGTAGGTTACGTACGTACATATTTTACAAAAGTGTTTACTAAATATCTATATATATAATGAATTACGTATTTTTTTTGTCTAATTATTTTGATTGTTTACAAGAATCTACATTGTACCCAGTAGTAATACTGATATAATCAGGTATTTTATGTGTAAATTGGTATTTACCCAAAAATTTATTTAAATAAATAAATTAATTGCAATCATAATAATAAATTGCAATATACATTCCATAAGTTTCTTGTATCTACTAAGTTTTCATTGCAATAATTGACCACACCAGGGATGACTATATAACAGGTGGTTCGCGCAGCGTAAGGAGCAATTGTGCTTAACAATGGAGGGGGGAAACACCGACAGGGTGTGACGTAGCGTCCCAGCGCGAGGAATCAAACACGCGTCAGCGCAACAAGGAGTGAGTGAGAAAGGTGAGCATCCGGGCGACCGCGACCGAGCACAGCCGAATCACAACCGGATCACGCCGGTCTCGCGACGTGACAATTAGCTAACATTCACTCCCCACTGCGCTGCTAGATCGCGTGTTCGATTTCTCGCAGCTGGAAATTTCCAAGGATCGGAATATAAGCCCCGATGCGATTGAGGTAGAGAACTTCGAGGTGGAACGAAGACTTCCGCTACCAAATCTGCCTACCGAAACGCCTGGATGTTGCCCGGTCTCTTTCCTCCTACCATTTCGAAACAGAGACGCCTGGACGCTGCCCGGTCTTTTTCCTCCTACCGTTCCGAAACAGAGACGCCTGGACGTTGCCCGGTCTCTTTCCTCCTACCGTTCCGAAACAGAGACGCCTGGACGTTGCCCGGTCTCTTTCCTCCTACCGTTCCGAAACAGAGGACCTCAAGGCCCACCATCTCATGCACGGAATAGGTGGACGCGTGCTTTTGTTTTGAAATTCGAGCGCGTGTTTAGAGACGAGAGATAAGCAGGCCCGATTGGTTAGTTTGGGGCCAATCGGACCTCAAGGCCCACCATCTCATGCACGGAATAGGTGGACGCGTGCTTTTGTTTTGAAATTCGAGCGCATGTTTAGAGACGAAAGATAAGGGATCCGTCTTTAATTTGAAGGTAGGATGAAGCAGGCGGGACTACGCGCAGTCAGCGGACTACCCCTTCTCTTCCTGTGTCTTTCCGCGAGGCGTATTGATGTTGGATAATACTCTGTAAATTCTAGTTCTCCAAAATTAATCGGCTGATCAGTCAGAGCATTTCGCCAGTCGGGTGGTAGAGAACGGTTTCCTACAGTTTCGGATAATTTATGACTTAATTGGTTCCGTCTCGTAGCTGACGTGAACTCAGGGTATCGGAAAGGGGAAACAGGAATGGTATGCATTTTCTTATTTACAGCAACTCGAGGACTTTCTGCTTCTCGTCTCTTCGGACCCTTTCGAACCGAAACACGTGGGGTCTGCTGTCTATCTCTAAGCAACGGGTACATTGGCAGTAAAAGGACGGAACTTGGGCTTTTGTGAAAGTGTAGGATGGTTCGTTCGTTGCAGTTCTGCAAAACACGTGTGTTTCGAAAATGTGCTGGCTTCTTTTTACCTAAAGCCTCTTATCCTGGTGGGAGTAAACTCATAATGGAACGAGAGAAACTATTTGGGGGTAGTGGGAAGGTGGTTGGGGAAAAAATCCTGTCAGTCGGCTAGTAATCTCGTCGCAGAAATGTACTCAGCGGAAGAATATTACGCGATGTTCTGGGTGTACGCGCGGAACGACGGGGACGCAAGTGCTACCGTGCGAGCGTTGGCGCAGGAATACCCGCACATCCAAACCCCGAGCCAGGGTACGATAAGGCGTTTGGCGTCCCGATTATACGCAACGGGGTCGTTGATGCCGCGAGGCAGTACCGTGGGTAGACCCAGGGCCGCGCGGAACCTTGCGGTACAGCAAAATGTGCTGAATGCAATCGCCGAAGATCCGACCGTCAGCGTGCGCATCTTGAGCCGCCGCCTAGAGTAAGTCACAGTACAAGATAACTGCAGCAATTATTAATTAAGGGAACCAAATGTTATCTAATAATGGATGTTTCTGCATTTTCTTCTAGTGCCAGCAGAATGACGGTACACCGAACCCTGAGGGAAAACATGTTGCACCCGTACAACTATGTACCGGTGCAACATTTGCAGCCCGGGGACGCCGACCAGCGGGTGGAGTATTCAGTGTGGCTGTTGGGAGAAGTGCAACGGGATCCGTCGTTCTGCAAATACATATTATGGACGGACGAAGCAATCTTCAAGAGGGAAGGCTGCTTCAATTCCCGCAATCGGCATGTGTGGAGCGACGAGAATGCGTTAGCACTTCGGACACGCGCAGCACAAGTCCGTTGGTCCATTAATGTATGGGCGGGCATTTGTGGCGAATTTATCGTTGGGCCGTACATGCTGCCAGACAGGATGGACGGCCCAGCGTATAAAGTCTTTTTAGAGCATGTTCTGCCGGGTCTTATGCACCATATTCCAAATGAGATCCGACAGAACATGGTCTATCAGCAAGACGGGGCTGGACCTCACTTCGCCACAATTGCCCGCGACTACCTTAATGAAACCTTCCAGGACAGGTGGATCGGCCGCGGCGGTTCTGTTGCGTGGCCCCCACGGTCACCGGATATGAACCCGCTGGATTTTTTCTTCTGGGGCTACCTGAAGGTAATTTCATTAGTGCTCTTACTTTTTTATAGGTACCTATTCTTTTTTTACTTACGTTTTGTATTTGTTGTACAACAATCATTTCAGGATGAGGTGTACCGTCAGCCAGTGAATTCACTGGAGGACATCGTCGCGCGAAATCACGCTGCTGTGGCGAACATAACGCCTGAAACATTACAAGCCGTCCAAAGGCAGCTGATTGTACGTGCGGAGACGTGCATAGGCGTTGAGGGTGGCCACTTCGAGCAACTGCTCAATTAACAGCAATCGGCCCCTTTCGGGGCCACCAATTTTTATAACGTAGGAACAACACGTTCCGTAAAAAATAAATTAAATGATCAGTGTTAGTATCAGTGCAGTGAAGTGAATATTCGGTACGTCAACCCGGACGCACTTGACGTTGCGACCCTTACCTTCGGGTGGTGTCCTGCGGATACCTGCGATCACCTGAGCACTGGGCGCTACCCTACCATAAATCAGGATCGGTACAGTGACCCAGTGACACAGATTTCCGGAAAGGAAGGAAAGGAATATCCGAATGGGTGAGTTTTATTTAATTTATTGGTGATTATTAGATGTAGAAATAAATTCTTTCCGATTTTAAGGTACAATAACAGTTCGATTTAAAAAATATGAAAACAACTCAATCATCGAAATAATTTCAATTATTGTTAATTACTTTTTGCCATTTTTCTGGCAGCTTATGAATACCACCGCGATAGAAATTCAGTAGCTTTGTACTGATTATGTAAATCCAGTCGGAAAGAATTTATTCATACACCTAATATTATTTTTTAAATTTAGTTGTGTTGGCCGTTATTAAACTACGGATTTTTACCTCAATAACGATCACATGTCGTACATTTTCTGTTACATTACCTTTTCGTTTATGCCTTATTTAAAAACGAAATTTACGTACTTCTTGTCCTCTCACTTCAAATAATTCTTATTTAAGATTCTGCTTTATAAAAAAAAGTGTAACGCGGTTTCCTTCGATGCATGCCGACATGCTTGTTCGTACGTTCGTAGTACAAGCGCAGTCGCCTGCCGCGTAGCCAACGCTACCGCGGAAGCTCGAGCGGAAGGCGCGCGCTCTGATTGGTCGGGGTTTTTTGTTAATATCTCCTTAACGAAGCTTCGGACAATATTTTCGCTAAGGAAAAAGTTGTTTCAAATCACCCCTGAATTACCCCTTCCAAGGAACTCCGACATTTTTGGGACACCCTGTATGACGTATAGCGAGAAACTGGATGCGTACAGAAATTTGTTTCGCTATTTCTTGAATGTTTTTTAACTTCCCGAACAAAATTAACAAAGCCACTGATACTGATAATATTGATGCATACACCACGCATAGAATTCTTTATTTAATAATATTTTTTTAAAGAAACGAGTACATAGAGGTAATAATTATATATAATAAACATATATCATTGTCACGTCCCGCGACGTGGAGTCTACTATTAATTAACCCTTTGACTCAATTATATTTACTATTTCGTACTTTAGAGGTGTTATAACCACCTCGTATATTTTTACCAAAATAATACATAGCCGATATGGCAAAGTAATCGGAGATCGCGATAAGAAGAGTCAAATCTATCAACGGCAACAGTGAGCAGGAGAACCAGCACGAAGAAGGTAGACGCACATCGATTAGCCGCACACTAGCTAGTCAGCCGCGCGCACACCAAGGGGACCAGTGGACGCCAGCTGATGGGTCAGAGGCCCCTTCCGCCAGCGGAATAGACACCTTCACGCATCTGCGCTCCTGATCATCGTCAGAAGATTTGCCCTCCCATTATTTCCCGTAATTCGAGCTCCAATACGGAACCAATGTATATTAACTTCAATCCCTAGTATGTGGGCTGTACGAAACCTATCGTACAGAGCACATCGAAAACCCAATAGCGTAAATATCTAAAAAAAAAAGGATTAGAATAAGAATTTAACTATCGACGCTGCTGAGGGTTTCGTATAACAGCAGAAATACGTCTTAAGATACGGAGATGACACCGAAAGAGGTGCGCAATAGCTCAAATTCTGCTATAAACAAAACTCTCAGATAGCCGCTGGAAAGAATTCTTCAGGTGGATCCCACGGCAGATGATTGGAAGATTTCATCTCCCACCGTCCTAATTGTCGTGTGACAAACCTGGAGAAGGAGTAGCCAGCAGCCCTATAAAAAGGGACTGACCATCCGCGGAAACTAGTTTTTGAAGAAATTTATGATTGACGCATTGAAATCTGCAAACGCGATATAAAGACAAACATTCCCACAAAAATAAATTGTAAAAGCTGGTGATTGAATATAAGTGACTATTGTAAGTGAAGTTTTATTTTATACTAAAATAAAAGTGTTAAAATCAAATTCAGTGTTTAAGTGTTTTATTAGTCGGTCTCTGATGTTTTGGGCGTTTGAAGTTATTAATGTACTACCGAGAAATTGAATATAAAGGAAACAGATTCTCCTTCGTTGAAAGCGTCATTGGCGAGCAGTGACCTGCCCACTATGCCACTAAATACTAGAGGTCAATCTGTTTACGCGGTCAAAAATTTACTAATAGATTTTTCAAATGATTAATAATTTAAATACGTTTGAGCTGATTTTCGGAATCACTGGCGCGCATAACCATGCCCACTAGTGTCCTCTGGAGTCAAGTACAAAACGGGTTCCATTAGAAATGAATTCAAAGATTAATTTAACCATTAGATGCCCAAGAGCAACAGAGCCGGCCGGAAAGTACAATTACGCAGATTATTAAAAAACTATCAGTGTGCCCCTGCTTCGCCGGAATCCTTGTTGGGAATCTACCCCGAACCAAAAATCGTGTTCCATCAGCGATTTATCAACTCAGGACCCTGGGTTCTACCTAAAACCAACGCTGCGTTGGAAATAGACGGAATCAGCGAGGTCCCTATTTCCTGGCAACTCATACTCTTCACAAAGTAAAAGGTAATTACCATAAAGTTTCATATTAACATATTAAACCACAATCCTCAACTAACCCAGAGCGAAAAATCCCAGGATTTGCTCGAAGCGGATCGATAATATAAAAATTCCTAAAAACGCGGCCCAAATAGTAAGTAGGGACGTAACATAAGGAGTTTTATTGGTGGCAGCGGTGGGATAATCCGCATAGTTGAGAAATTAAAATCAGTAAAATCAAACGTGTAAAATCAAGAACCATGTCAGATCACGAAGAAAGGGACGATGAAGAATTTCGAAGGCAAACTGAAGTAATTCGACAAGCAAAATCAGCTTTAGAAAGAAGGAAAGATTTGACACCTGCCGAAACTTTAACTCAACTCCTCACTATATTAACAATGTGGGATGAAAAATTCGACCATTTAGAAGCAGTAACAGCAAGAGTAAGAAGATTAGAGGGAGAACGTGTCGATGATGTTCACAGTATTAAATCAGAAATAGATACCCCAAATCCGGTTGAAAAACGTCCGGTAACGCGTGAATTAGAAGTTCGCGACTTTAAATCTAAACCGGATCCGACGGACGGAAAAATTCCGATTAAACTCGCGTTAGAAGCAGTTCCTTTCTTCAATGGCTATCGACCATCTGTTTTTCAATTTCTAAAAGCATGTGAACGAGCAAAATCAATGTTAGCCCCTCACCAAGAAATACAATTAACAAAATTATTAATGAATAAACTACACGGACATGCTTTAATTGCGATAGGCGACTCTGATTTAATTACGTTAGAAGAATTCGGAAATAAATTGAAACAATACTTCGCGCCGTGTAAAAACGTAAATCAATATAAAGGTGAATTGGGAAATACATTTAAAAAACAAGGAGAAAATATTCTCGACTATATAACTCGCGTTCAAGATTTGCGTTTGGCTATAATGGACGGAGAAAAACAAAATTATGGGGGAATAACCACTACGCTTCAGGAAAACATCAATGCGGACACACTGGAAGCTTTTATTAAAGGATTACCACGCGAAATTTCTTTACGACTGAGACAAGAACGCCAAGGACTAGGACTGGATGAAATCTACGCTCTAGCCGTAAAAATTGATAAAGAAGTTAAACTAGAAGACGAGAGAATGAAGACAAGTTCGTATACTCGTCAACAACCCGTGTTCCGCGATCAAAAAGCAAATCAGTCGGTACCCCAAAATAAACCGAATTCCGGACCCCCTAGAAATGAAGGAGCCATACCGAAGTGGCAAAATAATCAACCGCGTAATAACGAGTGGCAGCCAAATTCACCGCAATATGGTGGAGCAGCAACATCGCCACCGAATCAAGCAGAGATATCTTGTAATTATTGCAAGAAACCAGGACATTTGATCAAGGATTGCTTCAAGTTCAAGGCCAAGATAGAATCAGGAGAACTAGTCCCGTACTCAAGAATGAACCAGGGAAACGAGCAGGGCCATCCGGAAACGTCTGGCGCAATCCGGAGTGGGAACCCTCCACAGCGTCAAAAGGTAATGAAAATAGGAGTCCCAAAAACGGAGGAAGCAAAACAATCCGGAAAATCAACGCCTTGCAAACCAACATTGGAAATCGAGGAAAAGAAGTCAACAAAAGAAAACCAAATCAAGAAGAACTCGATGGAGGAAGAAGACGAACAAATAAACGAACAGTAACTGTTCCAATTAATACAGTACGAAATATTCCAACCATACTAATAACATCTCCAAATCTGGAAGGGAAGGCACGATTAATGGTTGATTCGGGATCCGACGTCAACCTCATCAAGAAATCAATGGTAACAGCATCAACAATCGTCAATACTCAAGAAATCATATATATCCGTGGAATAATCGATTCGAATCAAGCTACCTTAGGGACTGCATCAATAATGATTGCGAATCATCCAGTGAATTTCCACGTGGTAAACGACGCATTGTTTGACGATGAAGACGGAATCTTAGGATCCGAATTCCTGTTACATCAAGAAGCCAGCATCAATTATGCAAAAAGGCAAATCAAGTGGGGAAAAAACTATATTCCCTTTAATACATACGAGGAGATATTCGTGCCAAAAAGAAGTACAGTCCCTTTCCATATTAACATTGCAAATCCAGAACTGCGTGAAGGATACGTAGGAAAATTGCATGTCAAAAAAGGAATCTATTTGGGAAATGCCTTAGTAACAAATCAAAAAGGTAAAGCCCATATGAGAATAATAAATACTACGGACGAGGATTGTAATGTCGTAGTACCTACTATTGAAATACTTCCATTTGTAGAACGTTCTTATGAACGATGTAACTTGACAACCATATGGAAAGAAAATCGATTCGAAGAAATTTTAAAACTACTGAGGTTGGATCATTTAAACAAGGAAGAAAAGGAAAATGTGATACAACTAATAAAGGAAAATGAAGATCGTTTTCATCTTACAGGAGAAATTCTAGAAGGAACGGATAACATACAACATAGAATTCATACTACAGATGATATACCGATAAATACTCGACAGTATCGATATCCACCAGTTCATAAGGATGAAATAAATCAACAAATACAAGAATTATTGGAGACTGGTGTAATAGAATCATCTTCATCTCCGTATAGTTCTCCCATATGGATTGTTCCTAAGAAACCAGATTCAAAAGGGAAAAAACGATGGAGGGTAGTAATCGATTATCGTAAATTAAATGAAAAAACGATAGGCGATGCGTATCCCCTACCAAATATTACAGAGATATTAGATCAACTAGGAAGCGCAAAATATTTCTCTATATTCGACTTAGCATCAGGGTTTCATCAGATTAAGATGGCACCAGACGATGCACACAAGACAGCATTTTGTACACCATACGGACATTATCAGTTTACACGAATGCCCTTTGGATTGAAAAATGCTCCTGCAACATTTCAACGCCTGATGAATAGCGTGCTATCAGGACTTCAAGGAACCGAACTTTTTGTTTATCTGGATGATATAGTAATTTATTCCAAGTCTCTTCGTGAACACCAAATAAAATTTACAAGATTAATGAAAAGACTGCGAGAAGCAAAATTAATGCTTCAGCCAGATAAATGTGAATTTTTACGACATGAAGTGATGTATTTAGGACACATAATTGACGAACATGGAGTAAAACCAGATCCTAAAAAGATTGAAGCAGCAGAAAATTTTCCAAGACCTAAAACCTCTAAAAACATTAAACAATTCTTGGGATTAATAGGATACTATAGACGATTTATACCTGAATTTTCAAGAAAATCGAAACCATTAACAAATTTATTGAAAAAGACGAAGAAATTTATTTGGGATAAAGAAGAAGAAGAAGCATTTCAAATACTAAAGAAAGCTTTAATATCCAAGCCAATACTTCAATACCCAGATTTCTCGCACCCGTTCAAAGTAACGACGGATGCTTCGGGTTACGCTATAGGAGGAGTGCTTAGTCAGGAATTTACAGGCGACGATCTTCCTATTGCTTATGCTTCCCGCTTATTAAATCCAGCAGAACAAAATTATTCTACAATTGAAAAGGAATGTTTAGCCATTATTTATTGCGTAACACATTTCAGACCTTACTTATATGGTCGTAAATTTAAAATAGAAACAGACCATAAACCTCTAGTATGGATGAATTCAATAAAAGATCCTAATTCTCGAATTTGGAAATGGAAACTTAAATTATCTGATTACGAATTCGACATAAATTATAAAAAAGGGGAAAGTAACCTCAACGCTGATGCGTTATCTCGAAATCCACCAGAAGTATGCCTACCAATAAGAGCAAGAGAGGAAGAGGATCGTCCAGAAGGTGAACCCCCTCAAAAGAAAACCTCATTGTCAACTTTACCAGAAGACTTCGAAGGACCAATGACGAGGAGCAGACGTTTAGCCTTCCCAGATAAGGAACTCAAATATTTAGAATTTCCAAAAAGAAAACCTAAACGTATACCAATGTTAGACGAGTCAGAAGAAAAAGATATGGAATTAAATACGTTATCGTCAGATACGTCTCGAAATTGGGAACAAAAACGAAAAAGAACTCTATCAAGTGATTCATCAATAGCTGGTCCTTCACTAAAAAGGAAAAACCAAGAAGAAATCGAAACTACTAGAACATCACAAGAAGAAGAATCAATCGAACTTACAAGAACACCAAATGAAGAAGAAGAAATCGAAACTACAAGAACATCAAACGAAAAAGAATCAATTGAAACCACAGGAACACTTCAAGAAGACCAACCTATGGAAATAATAGATACATTTTCATCACCTCCGTTATTATCACCTACAACAACGACAAGTAGAAATGAAGATACAATTCATCAACAAAACCAATTGATAATAAGGGAATCTAGAGATTCTTTGGCTAAAATAAAGGATAATAGAGTCATTTTCATCGGATTGGATGGAAGTCCAATCGATAGAGGTGCTAAAGAACTAGAAACAGAAAAATTACTACCAAATCATATAGATCTTACCCTAGAAAGGGCCCGACCAGTACCAGATGGAGTCAAATATATAATAAGTATACCGATCAAAGAAGATTCAAGAACTGCTATACAACCCAATAACATTTTAAATGGTCTCATGTCATTATGGGACGTAGTTACAGAATTTGATCTGAAATCATTCGCCATAAGCAGAACCCATAATATAGAAGATATACCATGGAAATATATTATAAATAGATTAAAAACCATCTTTGGAGAACTACCGATAACAATCACCATTTGTACCGGTGATGTGGAAACACCACCTGAAAATCTGAGAGAATACATAATAAAAGAAAAACATACGTCGTCCAGTGGAGGACACAAAGGAGTTACAAAGACCTACCACAGAATACGACAAAATTACTATTGGGAAAATATGAAGAAAGAAATTCAAAAATTTGTCAGGGAATGTCAAGACTGTCAAATGAAGAAATTAACAAGAATAAAAATAAAACAACCAATGGTCTTGACAGACACACCAGGCAAAGCATTCGACAAAATCAGCATGGACATCGTCGGACCATTGCCAAAAACTAGAAAAGGAAGAACACACATACTAACGATACAAGATTTATTAACGAAATATTCAATAGCGATACCCTTAGCTCGAACCACCTCTGCCGATATAGCAGACGTAATTATAAAACGGTTTATTTGCCGATTCGGATCACCTAAAGCCATTTTAACTGATCAAGGAACAAATTTCACTTCAAATTTGATAAAAATCATTGCTAAACGTTTTAAAATTAAACGTTATATTACTACAGCTTATCATCCACAGAGTAATGGTTCGATAGAAAGGTCGCATCACGTATTAACAGAATATTTAAAACAATACACGACAAATGACGACAATTGGGATGATTGGATAGATTTAGCAATGTTTTCATATAACACCGCAGTACATGAGGGTACTAAATTTTCACCGCACGAACTAGTTTTCGGATGCATTGCACGAGAACCTTCAAGCGAAAAACCTATTGGTGAAGATTTGGAACCCACATATGCTGAATATCTTAAAGATTTATTTGTTAAAATAACTAATCTGCAAACCCAAGCCCGAGAAAATTTGATTAAGGCAAAAGCCAAATCTAAACAATATTATGATCGGAAAATTAATCCGCAAGATTTTAAAACAGGAGACTTAGTATATCTTTTGAAAGAACCTCGGAGAACAAAGTTTGCGGATCAGTATTCAGGACCGTATAAAGTACTTGAATTGTTACCTAATCAGAATGTTAAAATATTATCTGATGGAACAACTCGTATAGTACACATAAATAAACTTAAGCTCGCGTACATTAAGTCCTATCCAGGATGAATAACCAAATAAGTAAAATTGTATACAAATATATAATAGACCGACAAAATAACTAAGTAATAAAATACTTAGATTGTCGTCTATTACAGATCATGATACTCCCAGTAGAAGTTCACCAAGAAGAGGATGAAGATTACAGCAAAAAAATTGAAGATGTAATATCAACCCTCACTCCACCCCTCTACACTCGATTTGAGCATCTATATTGCCTGGTCAAAAATACAGCCACTATATACAGTTGGGGTAACAAAAGGATTTGTGACGTTTGTTACGAATTAAGTAACCCCTACGAACAACAAAGATTCATGGAAACAGGAGGACACTACATTTGTAACTACATGGGGTTATTGCGGGGTTCCATCTGTACCAAATGCGGAATCGGCATGGTATTTAGACGACCAGCTTTAACCTGTTCGCAGTGCACCGCCTGTTGTCTACAATTAGATCAATATAATAAAGATCAATTGTTGAAAGGAGAAATAATTGTCGTAGAATATGTATAAAAATAAAAGTCAGAAAAAAAAAAAAAATTTTATGTCTATAATTCACGTATCTACCCTTATAAAAATACATAAAAAAAATATATATATATAGATGTAAGAAACCACCTACTAACGATAAAAGGTGAAATAAATAATGAATGGACGGCTAAATTAAACCAGTACAAATTGTTTAGATTTGCCATCTATTGCAGATATGAAACTCCCAGTTGAAGATATGGAGGAGGAGGATACGGAATATTATGGACCCATAGATGGAGTCTACCCTAGTCAGTATCCTCACGCGTATAGGCCCTTAATGCAGCTGTACTGCGTTATTAAATCAATCGTGAGGGTCTATACAATGGAAACGCTGAGACTCTGCACCAACTGCTACGAAAAAGCAGCGGAATCGGAAAGGGAAGTGTTTGTGGAAGGAGGATACCACAGCATGTGCAGATACACCACGACTATAAAAGCCTCCTCCTGTTATCGATGCGATACGTCTTTGGCAACCATAAAACCTGCCTGTAGATGCACGGAATGCATCGAAGAATATTTCGAACTAAACCCCGAAAGATGGAATAAATTAAATACGGGGGGAATAATAGATGTAATTACTAGATGGTGATAAGAAAAAGAGAGTTATGATTTTTACACATATGTATTACTAAAATATAAGCGTATTTTACCTCTAATAATTGTTGATTTGAATGACTAACCATCATATATATAAATTTTTATAGAACGAAATAAAAATGATTACAGATCAGAAATCAAATCTAACTTTAAAATGGGAGTACTACACGACCCTAGACAACCACGGGAAAACGAAGGACATCGCGGCCCTATCGATGGAGCCATCCCTTATGACTTCCCCGAAACTTATTTACCCTTATTATTACTGTGCTGCGTGCGACAATGTAGATATCAACTCTATGTATCAGACGAAAAGTGTATATGCGCGGAATGTTATGTACAAACGAATGGAGGACCAGAGTATGTGATTGAAAATGATCTACATGCTCTTTGTATGGAGCAAACGGGAGCACAACTTTCTCAATGTGACCAATGTGCTGGACAAATAGCGTGGGTAAATGAAGCAGCCACTTGTGCAGGTTGCACTGAGGAATACTTAGGAATAAGCAATCAGGAATATGTAGGGTTCGCGTGCGGAAATTATAAAATCGTAGAGAATAGGTGGTAGTAATCTAAACAAATGCTACCCTACAATATATTAACCAATATATACACTTTCCTTAATAAGAAAATAGAAATAGGAATAATCAATAAGCAAATATAATTCAAATAAAAGTTATATATACGAAAAGAAAATTATATTTTTGGGTTTCAACCAAGCCGATGAAAAATCGGGTACATAAAAGAACACCTGATATTTATAGAATAAGACTAAAAAAGTACGAAATATTAAAGGGATAAATAAATCATTGTTAAAATAACAATAGTTAAATCAATTTTTTCTTTGTTAAAAGGAGAATTACCATGATTTTACCATGGATAATTCTAATCAACTTGAATCTCGTTTGGGCCCTCATTGGATACGATTGCAATGGGCAACATTTAAACGTGACAACCGTTTCATTAAATTCAGTGGGAGATTGTGAAATTAATCCAATCTCCACAACAACAAAGGAAATCTACATTCAACTTCTGCAACTCTCGGACTTCAACTACGTGGAAGTCATCCAATGCAAGCTGATAATCTCAAGAACCATCTATTATTGTGGAATGCATTCACATATTTCTGCAGTACACAACGGATTAAATGAATATCTTGAAGATTTAACCGAACGTCAATGTCAAAATATGCATGAGTATGGATCCACCGTTATAGGAAATAACGTCTATTTGGTGGGACTCAAAATAAACCAGACATCAACCCGGACATTCACCATGGCTGGATCACTTACCGCAGATGGAAAATGTACCGGAGCACAATTTTCCGACCCTTATGGATCATGGGAAGCAGTAGTAGTACAAGCAATGGCAAAAATAACACTTAAAACCGCTCTAGTACCAGTACGACTAGAACCCAATAAAATCATATTGAAATCTGGAACAATATGCCACTTTCAAAACGGATTTTGTGTGGACAACGAGGACGGACACACATTCTGGCACTCTTTTCCACCATCAACGTGCAAATTCGATCGCTATGATGTACTCTACGAAGGGCTGGCATCCAAAATTTCTGACACCAGCCGAGCCGAAGAAAAATCACCTTCCGTGTATGCATTAACCACGCAAGATATTACGTTTGCTTTAACCCCAACAGGAGAGCAACATCTATGTGGTTATACGCTAATGCAAACGGAACATCCAAAATTATTCATCTTGGAAACAACAAAGGAAAGAACATTTGCATCTTTACACAAAATTCCAGTAGAAAATTTGGATATTTTCACATATGTGAATTCCAAATTTGTCTACGTGGAGAAACATATCAGAACTGAACTGAAAACTCTATACAGAGATATAATTGTACAAAAATGTTTATTGGAACAACAAATACTAAACAATGCTCTAATAATCGCTACACTGAAACCAGACGAATTTGCTAATATAGTCACGAAAACACCGGGACATATGGCACTAGTAGCTGGCGAAGTGATTCACATCGTAAAATGCATTCCTGTTCAAGTAAAAGTACGCAAAACAAACGAATGCTATATAGAGTTACCTGTGTGGTTAAGAAACAATTCTATGTTCTTAACACCAAAAACACACATTTTAACCACTCAAGGGACACATAGGGAATGTAGTCCCATTCTACCAGTCATGTACGAAATTGATCAAGCATGGCACAGAATTTCACCACACCCAATTGAAGTTCGTCCACCACAAGTACTACATCCAAAAACAAAACTCAACTGGCATTATACATCTCCTTCGGATCTTGCAACAAGCGGAATATATACACAGAAGGAACTGGAAAATTTAAGGGACCATATTATGTTCCCGGCAGAAAAAGCAGCCGTATTAAATACACTCGCCAGAGGAGTATCCGGGAAAAATATTCCCGCAGGATCAATTTCAATAATGGGAATTTTGGACGAAGAAACCATCACCTCATTAGCTGAAAATGCAGCAGCCAAATTCTGGAATGGATTCCTTAAATTTGGAACAGTCACCGCAGGACTACTTGGAGTTTTTATTATCATTAAAATAATAAAAACAATATTTGATACCATAATACATGGATATCAAATACATGCAGTCTATGGATGCGGACTACACTTGTTAGGGGCAATTTGGAGCTCCTTAACAACTTTAATAATACATCTGGCCAAGAAAAAGCAACCGTCATCGCAAAATGCAGCTCAACCAGCAACAACTGACGAGAAACGACAACCGACTCCAGCAGCACGAGAATTCAATGAAGCCATCCAGGAATTGAAACAAATTTCCTCTGGAAATTTGCTTTCTAAGGGGGGAGGTGTCACGTCCCGCGACGTGGAGTCTACTATTAATTAACCCTTTGACTCAATTATATTTACTATTTCGTACTTTAGAGGTGTTATAACCACCTCGTATATTTTTACCAAAATAATACATAGCCGATATGGCAAAGTAATCGGAGATCGCGATAAGAAGAGTCAAATCTATCAACGGCAACAGTGAGCAGGAGAACCAGCACGAAGAAGGTAGACGCACATCGATTAGCCGCACACTAGCTAGTCAGCCGCGCGCACACCAAGGGGACCAGTGGACGCCAGCTGATGGGTCAGAGGCCCCTTCCGCCAGCGGAATAGACACCTTCACGCATCTGCGCTCCTGATCATCGTCAGAAGATTTGCCCTCCCATTATTTCCCGTAATTCGAGCTCCAATACGGAACCAATGTATATTAACTTCAATCCCTAGTATGTGGGCTGTACGAAACCTATCGTACAGAGCACATCGAAAACCCAATAGCGTAAATATCTAAAAAAAAAAGGATTAGAATAAGAATTTAACTATCGACGCTGCTGAGGGTTTCGTATAACAGCAGAAATACGTCTTAAGATACGGAGATGACACCGAAAGAGGTGCGCAATAGCTCAAATTCTGCTATAAACAAAACTCTCAGATAGCCGCTGGAAAGAATTCTTCAGGTGGATCCCACGGCAGATGATTGGAAGATTTCATCTCCCACCGTCCTAATTGTCGTGTGACAAACCTGGAGAAGGAGTAGCCAGCAGCCCTATAAAAAGGGACTGACCATCCGCGGAAACTAGTTTTTGAAGAAATTTATGATTGACGCATTGAAATCTGCAAACGCGATATAAAGACAAACATTCCCACAAAAATAAATTGTAAAAGCTGGTGATTGAATATAAGTGACTATTGTAAGTGAAGTTTTATTTTATACTAAAATAAAAGTGTTAAAATCAAATTCAGTGTTTAAGTGTTTTATTAGTCGGTCTCTGATGTTTTGGGCGTTTGAAGTTATTAATGTACTACCGAGAAATTGAATATAAAGGAAACAGATTCTCCTTCGTTGAAAGCGTCATTGGCGAGCAGTGACCTGCCCACTATGCCACTAAATACTAGAGGTCAATCTGTTTACGCGGTCGAAAATTTACTAATAGATTTTTCAAATGATTAATAATTTAAATACGTTTGAGCTGATTTTCGGAATCACTGGCGCGCATAACCATGCCCACTAGTGTCCTCTGGAGTCAAGTACAAAACGGGTTCCATTAGAAATGAATTCAAAGATTAATTTAACCATTAGATGCCCAAGAGCAACAGAGCCGGCCGGAAAGTACAATTACGCAGATTATTAAAAAACTATCAGTGTGCCCCTGCTTCGCCGGAATCCTTGTTGGGAATCTACCCCGAACCAAAAATCGTGTTCCATCAGCGATTTATCAACTCAGGACCCTGGGTTCTACCTAAAACCAACGCTGCGTTGGAAATAGACGGAATCAGCGAGGTCCCTATTTCCTGGCAACTCATACTCTTCACAAAGTAAAAGGTAATTACCATAAAGTTTCATATTAACATATTAAACCACAATCCTCAACTAACCCAGAGCGAAAAATCCCAGGATTTGCTCGAAGCGGATCGATAATATAAAAATTCCTAAAAACGCGGCCCAAATAGTAAGTAGGGACGTAACAATCATACATATGTATGATCAGTATATTTACATTTAAAAGTGAGAAAAATATGTAATCAGTACATGTGTACATATAATCCCCAACAAAAACTTTAAAAAAGTAAAAAAATACGCCAAGTACATGAAAATCACAAAAAATAGAGGATAATAATAATTACAAAATTAGAAAAAGATGTGAAATCAAAATGAGCTGCCAGTACATAAAGATGCTTTCCAACTGCACTTTAGATGACACAACTACATATGCACAGCTAAAATTCCATTACTATACCATAGCCTAACTACTGTGGATGTTATATTAAATTATTACGAATGTCTTTCACAATAGATTGAAAAGCATCAAGGGAGATGTGTTTTCAGCGTACTTTCTTCACCAATATGACTTGCTCTACATTGCAAGCAGTCCACCATACATTCTGTCAAAAAAGTACCGGGAATGGATCATTTAAAACGCTCGCTTACAGGGATTGTTGAAATTCTTTTTGTCGCTAAGTTGGCCCAACTGTCCTCTATACTCACGCGGAGTTTGAGCGTCACTTGTCATTTAGTTTGTTTACAGTGCGTCATTTTGTCAGTTCATCTCAAGTGTGTTTTGCGATTTTTATAGTGGATAAAAATATCGAACAAAGAATCTGTCTGAAATTTTGTATTGCAAATGGAATTTCGTGTGCCGAAGCGCTGAAAATGTTACATAAGGCTTACGGTGAATCGACTTTATCAAAAACAGGTGCGTATGAGTGGTACAGTGCATTTAAAAACGGTCGAGATGTGGTGGAAGATTTGCCTCGCTCTGGTCGGTCATCAACGTCTTCAACTGAACTTCACATCGCTAAAGTAAAGGAAATGGTGGCTGTAAATCGTCGTTTAAGTCTGAGAGAGATAGCCACCGAAATTTCTGTGCCTCACGAATCAATTCGCACCATTTTAAACGATTATTTGGGCATGAAACGTGTTGCCGCTCGACTAGTGCCGAAAGACCTGAATTTTCTGGTCAAAAACTCAACAAATCTTATCGAGCAGCCACCGTATTCCCCTGATATGGCTCCGGCCGACTTTTTTCTTTTTCCAAAACTGAAATTACCACTTCGAGGCACCCGTTTTCAGTCGATAGATGACACAAAAGAGAATTCGCGGCGAGTACTGAAGTTGATTCCAAAAAATTCGTTCAAAAAATGTTTTGATGATTGGGTTCTGCTTTGGCATAAGTGTATTATTTCGAAAGGGACCTACTTTGAAGGCGATACAATAAATTTGGATGAATAATACATATTTTGAATTTCATTGACCAATTCCCGGTACTTTTTTGACAGAATGTAAATAATCTATTTTGTTAATAATTCTTAATGCTATGTCTTTTGACAATTTTTGTCAATTTACCTTATTTGACAAATATTCAGAAACTTGTGTGAAAGAAGATGCTCTGTCTATCTATCTATCTAATCTTCTCCGGACAACCTCCAAGCCTGTGCATCCCCTTCATTTCTATCCATCCAAGCCTGTGCGTCCCCTTCATATCTATCCAAGCGTCACCTTCATTTGTATCCAAGTCCTGTGCGTCCCCTTCATTTCTATAATATATAATATAAACGTTACATAAAAACTCTAAATTGCTGGTATAAAAATATCTAGCAATTTAAAAGCAATGTAATTTGTTACAATATATATATTATTTTGTACATGCATGGTACAAATTTGCAGAAACTTGTGTGAAAGGAGATGCTTCTCAGTCGAACCATCTCCGGACAACTTCCAAGTCTGCGACTCTACATAAGAAATCTATTTCTTATTACATAAAAACTCTAAATTATTGGTATAAAAATAAATATCTGGCAATTTAAATGCAATGCAATTTGTTACAATATATATTATTCTGTACATGCATGGTACAAATTTCCAGAAACTTATGAGAAAGATGCTTTTCTGTCGAATCTTCTTCGAACAACTTCCAAATCTGTGATTTTACATAAAAAGTCTATTAAAAAATTTTGGCGACTTACCTTATTAATTGAGACAATAATTCAGTCTCCTATGTAATGTATAAAAACTCGTGACATTTCAAATCGGACAACTTACTTTTTGACACTTAGCACTTGGTAGGTTATAAAGTAAATATGCATACAAAGATGGACGACGATCCCGAGAGTCGACGACCGAAACATGTGTTAGTAGTGAAGGTGTGCGTGTAACGCGTATACGTATTATGTTGACGAAAAATTCCTTGACGAAAAATTCCTTGACGAAGAAGAAGAAGAATCTTACCGTTTCCGACTAATCCATGAGACGATATTATGATATCTCTGATATGCGTGGACCGATTTTATTGATTTTGGTCTTAGTCGAAAGCTAATATGCGGTTTACATAAGAAAAATGTCTTTAAATTTAGAAAATATTGCAGGCGTGATGAGATATTAATGTATAAGTGTCAGAATTAGGTTAGAGTGTCTCCGCGACGAGTAAAGGTACACGGCAGCGACATCGACATATACCGGGTGTTTTTCATGTACTTGGCGTCGAGACGCTACCGCGTCTCTAGATAAAACAGCATAATCCATATTTTTTCCCATACATTTTCAATTTTTATTGTATTGCGGAAATATGCTCCTCGACAATCGAATAACTTTTGGATCCCATTGTAACTGTAACATACCTTAAGGGGGAGCAGCATTATGCTGGCCGGAAAAGTAAGTCATTTTTAAGAATTTTTTTCGGGAATAATTTACTGTTTGCGTTAAAAAATTGCATTACCTATATATTTTATATATAAATTTTAATATATTAATTAATCTTTTAGACCCCCCCCCCCCCCCCCGCGGTAAGCTGGTCGAATGTGTAACTATAGAACAGCAGGTCCGAAATCAAATTTCATTTTTTTTATAAACTACATGAGTGTAGTTTTCATTGTACTTACCGATTTCTTAAACAAATTATTTTTGTAAAAAACGGTGTGCTTTAGGAGAAACGTTTCGAAAATCCGCGAATAGGATGGACAGTTTGTCGAGCACATTTCAAAAATTTGTTTCCAATCACAGAATCGGTACGTACATCGGAAATTACACTCATGTAGTTTATAAAAAAAAAAATGAAATTTGATTTCAGACCTGCTGTTCCATAGTTACACATTCGATCAGCTCGCGTGGGAGGTCTAGAAGATTAATTAGTAAATTAAAATTGATGTTTTTCTATTTTTGTTTGTATAGTCTCTTAAGACAGTGTACTAAAGATAGGTAATACAAATTTTCTATGAAAGTTGAAAATTATTCCTGAAAAAAATTCTTAAAAATGGCTTACTTTTCGAACCGTCACAGTGGTGTTCTCCATGAAGCTGCACAACGAGCAACATTCTTCTAACATTTATTTGGAAATAATACGTGACACGTAGTAAGAAAGTAAGATAATTTATATGTATACCTATATTTGTTTCCCATCAAAGTGTTATTTCATGTCTATTGTTCTGTGGAGCATTGATAATGAGAATAACTTTTATCAGTAACGTATTTCGATGTATTCGCTTACGCATGGTATAGGAATGGATATACCAATTGTTGAGAAATCAAATAATTTTGAAAATCCAGTAGATTTCGCTTTTTCACAACAATAGTTCATGTGTGTGAAGTTAGCCCCCATTTTGTGAAAAATTAAAAAATCATTGTTGTACTAGTTTGTACTAGTTGTGTACCGCGTTGTAGTACCGTTGAAAGTTTTCAAAAATTCGGTACCGTTTTCGATAAATTGAGAAAATCATATTTAATGATAGCCCCTCCTTTCTTAAACACATCGTTTTTCTTGATTGTACAGCATTGCAGTAGTTGCAGCGAGCATTGTACCGTTCGAAGAAATGGTGTAACAACATTGGTTTAGAAGAAAAAGGAAATGGATACTGTCCCAAGTCACTTATTATTTCCTAATAAATGTTAGAAGAGCATCCAAAAATTATTCGATTGTCGAGGAACATATTTGAAATGGTATGGGAAAAAATATAGATTAAGCTGTTTCATAATTATTTAAACATCCAGTTCAGATTTCACGTGAAACAACGAATTTTAAAAAACATTAATATTTTTGTTTATAACTTTTTTTCTAGTTGTTTAAACAATTGATAAAACTTTCACCATTTGATAGATCTAATTAAAATAAATAACTTTTGTCTTGAAATTTCTTTTCTATCTCTTACAGGTTGCGAGTTAGAAAATAAAATAAAAAAATGGCCGAATCTTCAGGGGTTAATTTCACCCCCTTAGTGTGATTTTGGGCAGTAAAAAAAATTGCGTTGTAATCAGGAGGAAATTCCCTATATATCCACAATGTTTCAGAATGTTTTGAATTTTCAGGTTCCGGATCTTCCCTTGTTAGTCATTTGATCATCAACGCACGGTATATCGAGAAATTTTTTGCATCAGTCGATCCGATCGAATTGTAGTCGTGTAGTTATCGGTAATGTGATATCGTGTATGTGTTTCAAAGTAATACGCTGCAGCTGGTATGTGGTTACTAAAGTTCCTTTTCCCGAAGTTTCTTTCCCGTCTCATAAGGAAAACAAATAGTACATCTCGGTGTGAATTCGTGTTTGTTGTTTTATAATGCTATTATAGCATATCTTATACCGGTACCGCTCTTTACTAAATCAAAAAGTGAACCATGTGCAAAGTAGTTCCTTTTAAGAGGTAATATACCAGCTGAAACACAGATACCAGATGAAACACATATAGGTATTGAGTAGGGGAGACCGGGGCTAGTTGATACGTTTTTCAGTTTTCAATTTTTTCATTTTTGTTTGAATTAATTACTTAATAACAAATATGCCAAAATATACTTTGGTCCTTCCGCTTTAATATATAGTAAGCGAAAACTTGAGAAAATACATATAAAATGAATGAAAAAATGTTATTTGGAGGATCAATTTGGATGTATCCAAACTATTTACTTTTTCTCTATATAAACGAAAACAGTTAAAAAGCGATTGTTAACATCAAGGTACACACACGTACGCTGGATCGTAGGAAAGAATTGAATAACAATCTTCACATATCTCGCTCAAGTTGGAGTTACATATATACGGTGTCGATATAATTCGTCTGTATCAACCTGCCTCTGTATCAACTAGCCCCGGCCTCCCCTACCCAAAAATTTAGAAAGCGAGAAGGGCCCTAACACCGATAATAGTACCTGGATATTTGCACATACACTTATTCTTAAGATAACGTTCTTTATCATTTTTTCAACTTCTGAGCAAAAGAAATACACATCGTTTGCTCTATTTATCCCAGCTAAATACAGGGTATCTCAGAACTGGGGATACAAGCGAGAAGATAGTAAAAAAAATAAGTTGAAAACATGGAATAAAATTTTTTGAAATTGAACCTTGCTTTCAAGAAAATTAACTTAGAACTTTAGGGTCCTGTGCTTGCACTGAAATACGGGTTAATACGTCTGAGAGGTATGCGTATAGAAAATATTTACGTATAGAAAATGTACATTGTAAGTAAAAATCGACAGCGTTTAATATTTTATATATTACTAGCTGTAATTAATGATACCGTAATATACATATCTAGAGACGCGGTAGCGTCTCGACGCCAAGTACATGAAAAACACCCGGTATATGTCGATGTCGCTACCGTGTACCTTTACTTGTCGCGGAGACACTCTAACCTAATTCTGACATTTATACATTAATATCTCATCACACCTGCAATATTTTGTAAATTTAAAGGCATTTTTCTTATATAAACCGCATATCGGCTTTCGAACAAGACCAATTTCAATAAAATCGGTCCACGCATGACAGAGATATCGTAATATCGTCTAATGGATCTGTCGAAAATGGTACGATTTTTCTTCTTCTTCTTATTCTTCTGATTCTTCTAGAAATTTTTCGTCATCATCAAACATTACATATATATATCGTCAATATATATATATATATATATACGCGTTACGCGCACACCTTCATCCAACACATGTATCGTTCTTCGTTCGTCGTCCGCCATTGTACGTACATATATATATACTATTTTGAATTTTATAACCTAAGTGCTAAGTGTCAAATAAAGTAAGTTGTCCGAATTTGAAATGTCACGAGTTTTTACACTAAATAGGAGACTGAATTATTGTCTCAATTAATAAGGTAAGTCGCCAAAATTTTTTAATAGGTTTCTTATGTAGAGCCGCAGACTTGGAAGTTGTCCGTAGATGGTTCGACTGATTGTGAGAACCATCAATTTTTCATACAGGAAAATTCATACAGGGTACTGAAACAAGGGCATACAAATATTGGCTGTCGAAAGAAGAAAGGATATGTAGGCTTTGTAAGAAAGAGGAAGAAACAGTGAAATACATGATTAAAGCATGTGAAGTAAGTGGAGAGAGTGGCAGGAATTGGAAAGAGGTAATTAGAGGAGCAGGGACAAACTTGGCCTTTCTACAGGATATAATAGGGAGAAGGAAAAGATGGGATGAACAGGAAAGTGATAAACAAAGACTATGCAATATGAAACAGATTGGGAAACACTTGTAAAATAGAAAAAAATTGTTAAGACACAGCAGGATACATTAGAAGGGTAGGACTTACATTGGCAAAATCATAGAAATGAAATGGAAAGAGTATATGATCGTTAAATTGTAATACAAAAGTGGGCAATAAATTAAATTATCATTATTATTATTATTATGTCACGTCCTGGGTGGCGGGACTTGGATCGTAACATATATGGGGTAGGGAGGTTGCGTGCGGACCTTGCTTCGTAAGAAGACCTGCTTCTTTATGAAGGCTATGGTTCAGAACTTGCGGATAGGTGTAGGAGAGCTCGAAGACTTTGTTTCGTATGAAGACCTGCTTCAATATGAAGGCTATGCTTCGCGACTTGTGGAGAGGTGTAGGAGAGCTCGAAGACTTTGCTTCGTATGAAGACCTGCTTCAATATGAAGGCTATGCTTCGCGCCTTGTAGGAGAGCTCGAAGACTTTGCTTCGTGGGAAGACCAGCTTCACTATGAAGGCTATGCTTCGCGACTTGTGTCGACCAGGGAGGGCTGTATGGTGATCGTACACCCGAGTGTCGCACGTGAGAGTACTGGCTTTGATTTATGGCTCGATAATTGGCTTACTAACTGCATCGTATGAAAAGAGGCGTAAATAGTAGGGTTTTCATTGTAGGTTTGGGAATAGCCATACGGGACTCTATATGAAAGAACGTTAGTAAACACGGGCAAGAACTCCCGGCGCTTGCGGAGACCGATCAGCTGTAGTCGTTGCGCGTAATGGTTCCGGGTATTCGAGGCGAAATAGCGAGAATTAACGGTTAAAGATAAAAGCGAAAGCGTTATTTATTGGAACACGTAACAGATAGCAATAAACACCTTATAATTATGCGTTGGACATTCAGCATAGGCACATAACATTTATATAAAGGTAAATGATAGATAATTAACGTTAGGCAAAATAGCAAAAGATGCGAAGCAATGGAGTTAAACAATAAGAGATTATATGATAAAGATAGCAATATAACAATATGAGGCTAGAGCCTAAGCAAGAGAAACCGATATAAATGCAAACTAAACAATATATATATAAAGCGATAAGCGTAAGTCTAAGCAAAGAAATTAATATAAAGAAATGACATAGCAATTAAATGTTATAACAAAAGCATAAACAGTAATATAAAATAAGAGAAATGGAAACGCTTACAGTGATGTAGACGCTGGTTAATGAACACTGAATTTAAATGTTAGAATACAACTAATAAAGTAAACCACTTAAGTCTGAGGTGAGACAGAATAATGATTGCGACTGAAGATAGCAAGGAATAATGATGCGTGGGCCACGCGGCACCGGTATTTATACAAACTGATGGAATGTGAGGTATGCGGGGAATTTGAGGTATGCGTGATGACTCATGCCCAAAGTATGCGTGGAATTTGCGGTATGCGTGA
The DNA here is from genome assembly GCA_929113495.1 of Andrena minutula. Taxonomy (NCBI): domain Eukaryota; kingdom Metazoa; phylum Arthropoda; class Insecta; order Hymenoptera; family Andrenidae; genus Andrena; species Andrena minutula. The sequence goes on along the minus strand of OV815993.1, from coordinate 43,379,092 downwards.
TGAGTCATCCGTAAAGTATGTGTCGTAATAACTCTGGGGTTTTTGTAAGAAGCAAAGGTTGATCTATAATTAGGCTATAAGACAATGGGATTTCGAAAAGGGGCACTCAATCCGTTGGGTGGACTTTTGTGGTTTTCATTGGTAGAGAGGGGGAGGGAAGAGGTTTTGATTTAGAAAGGTTGGGGCGAGGGACTTGTTGCAATTCGTGAATGAGGGGGAATCATGCCTCTAAGGCGAAGAGGGGAAGGGGAATTTCGTATATGATCAGCTGGAGATGGGGACCGCTAAGGTACATCGTCCAAGATCTGATGATTGGTAAAGAGTTAAGAGTTGTGGTTTTATAGATAGTAGTAGATTCTTGGGTAGGTCATATAAGGAGGAAGCTAGTTAGGGTTGGGCGAAAATTATAGGGACGTCACAATTATATTTTTTCTTTTTATAATGTACTTTTATATTGAATTTTTATATTCTTAATATTTATTTTATATTTTTGTATTCTATTTGTATTCAATTTTATATTTTTTCTTTTTTATATTATATTTATTATTTAATTGCATTTTCTTTTATTTTATTATTTTATTTTCTTTTACATTTATATTGTTGTTTATATTGTATTGTATTTTCTTTTCTATTTTAATTGTATTTTTATATTTTTATATTCATTTATGTTATATTTTTTTATATTGTATTGTATTTTATATTTCAATTGTATTATTATGTTTTTATTTGTATTATTCTATATTATTTTTTGTATGTGTATATATATATATATATATATCTTAAACGTATATTACAAAAATATTGTTAAAAATAAATTTACTTCATAAGAATCTGACAGTGAAATTGACCCAATCGCTCCTAATATTGAATAATTAGAATTTTAAGTCCAACCAACAATTATCATAGGGTAAACACCTATTCTTAATAAATATGAAAACCCAATTTTTATTGAATATAGGAAAAAATTATTTATAAATTAGGTCCTTTCGTACAAAAAACTTATTAGATAAATATAGATTGAAAACCGATCTGGTTCACGTCGATCTGAACTAAAATCATGTAAGATATTATAAGTCTGACTGACTTAAAATTTAAACTCCTGCATTTAAATTATATCTTAATTCAACATCGAGGACGCAATCATCTTCATAACTATAGGTAATCTAACAAATGTGATAAACAGAACATGGAAGAAAGGGGAACTTTCTGGAAGAATGGAAAGAAGGAATAATAAGTCCGATGTTCAAAAAGAGGAGAAAGTGTTATGATTTAAAACTATAGGGGCATAACTTTGATGGATACAAGTTATAAGATATATGCGGAAATTCTAAGGAGAAGGTTAGAAGAACAAATGGAAAAATGGGATATTAAACGATACGCAGATGGGATTCAGGACAAGGAGAGGAACAGTAGACGCAATAGTGGCAGTTAAAACGGCTATAGATATAGAAACCTAAAAAAAAATTAGGGAAGCTATACCTGTTTTTGACGGATATGAAGGTAGCATTTGATAGATAGAAAGGGAAGAAATTTGGAAAAAAGCTTTAAGAAGAAGGAGTAGGCGAACATCTAAGAATAAGGATATAGGAAATGTACGACAGAACTATACGCAATTTAAGAGTGAAGAGGGAACTGATAGGAAAGTTTTTAACAGGAAAGTGTGTTCGACATGGGTGCCCGTTAAGCGCGACACTTTTCAATGTCGCATTTGCAGACCTGGAAAAAAGAAATGAGCAAAGAACAGGAAGGAGGAGTCCTAATAGGTAGAAGGAAAATTTGGACAATTTCATACGCGGATGATGTTGTGTTAATGGTAAATAATGCACAGGGGCTGAAGAATATGATAAAGAGATTCGAGAGATACATAAATAAGAAATGCTTGGAGTTAAATGTGCAAAAGTCTAAGAAAATGATATGCAGGAAAGCCGGAGGAAGAAGAAATGAGGAAAGATTTCGTTGAAATGAAGAAGAAATAGAAAGAGTAAGAGAACTGGAATATTTAGGTTATACAGTGGGAGAGAGAGCGAGAGAGAGAGAGAAAGAGAGAGAGAACAACAAGGATAAAGACCATATTAAGAAGGTAGTTAGGAAAGCGGATATGACACTAGGAAAAGTATGTGGGGGATTGGAGAAAGATTATTCAGAGATGACTTTGAAAGAAGAACGAAACTGTATGATGCGCTAGTTAGAAGCACCGTGGCGTATGGAACAGAGATATGGGGATGGAGAAGGTATGACGAAATAGAAAAATTGCAGGCGGAATACATACGGTGGATAATGAAATTGGAGAGATCAACACCAACATACTGGCTGTTAAAAGAAACATGAAGAGAAAGAAATTAAAAATGTGAGTAAGGGAAATGAGCTGTGAAGAGAGGTTAATAAACTCGGAAGAAGGATAGGAAGAACGTGGGAGAATATTAATGAGAGGAAATGAAGTAACGAAAAGGGAAAGAATAAGAATCAAATTCTTGGAATGGAGAGGATGGTCAAATGAAGAATGGAAAAGAAGAAGAAGAAGATTAAATGGGGAAGATGTGTGGACCAAAATAGAGCAGATAAGTAAATACAATCAAGAACAAGAAAGAGAGAGATGAAAATAAAAGAGTCAAAGTTCCTAAGAGAATTAAGGGAGGTGGCAAGGAAACCAGGAAATTAGCCGAAATACTTATGGGTGAAAAAAAGAAAAAAGGGAGAGGAGAATTAGAAAGGATAGGAAGATTCATAAAGGATAGTGAAACAAGGGTATGCAAATATTGGCTAATGAACGAAGAAAGGATATGGAGGCTTTGTAAGAAAGAGGAAGAAACAGTGAAACATGTGATTGAAGCATGTGAAGTAAGTGGAGAGAGTGGGAGGAATTGGAAAGAGGTAATTAGAGGAGAAGGGAAAAACTTGGCTATTCTACGGGAGATAATAGGGAGAAGGAAAAGATGGGAAGAACAGGAAAGTGATAAAAGAAGATTATGCAACATGAAATAGATTAGGAAACACTTGTAAAATAGAAAAAATTGTTGTGACTCAACAGGATACATTAGAACGGTAGGACTTACATTGACACAATCACGGGAATGAAATGGAAAGAGTATAGGATCGTTAAATTGTTACACAAAAGTGGATAATAAATTAAATTATTATTATTATTATTATTCCTATATTTTTTCTTTTTATAATGTATTTTTATATTGAATTTTTATATTTTTATTTTTTATTTTTATATTCTATTCATATTCTATTTTTATATTATGTTTTTATATTTTTCTTTTTTATTTTATTAATTTATTTTCTTTTATTTTATTATTTTATTTCATTTTATACTTATATTGTTTTTCATATTGTATTGTATTGTATTTTATATTTTTATATTTGTGCTTATATTATTCTATATTATTTCTCAATTTTATTCACCCATCATTCTCCTTCTCTCTTTGCCACCTAATTCTGAGATTCGACGTTTCCGAAAAAAGTATTATATTTTGTTCGTGCCTTCATCTCGCTGCCAAATGATATCATCCCGCGCGGCTGCTCCAGAGGAGTCAAATTACACACGATCGTGCGATACGCTGCAACGTTAAATCAGAACGTTTTAAAAACTTGTTAGCTTTAGAATGCTGGCTACATAATGGTTCGGAGAAAAATATATCTGTTTGCTACATAATAGTTCGTTATATATCGGTGATTAAAAAATTATTATTTCTCTGTGTTGGGGAAAAAATTTCCATCACATATTGGTATGGAAAAAAATTTCTGCTGACACCATATAATTCTTTCTATGATTCGAGCGTTCTTCGGGCTGTCAAATGTCGTCACCCTGCACGGCTGCTCCAGGGGACTCAAGTTACATACGATCACGCGAGACGCTGCGACGTTAAATCGGAACGCTTTAGAATACTGTTAGCTTTAGAATAAAATGTGATTGTACTCTCAATCATATTGTGGATGATGCTCGTAGTAAAAAATGATAAATTATATTCTTTTAATTTTATGATTTGTAACAATATATATATCATAAACGTATATAATTTCTCAATTTTATTTACCCGTCCTCCTCCTTGCCACCTAACTTTAAGATTTGCTGACGCTGCATAATTCTTTCTATGATTCGCGCTAATTCTGTTTCGTTCGAGCGTTCTTCGCGCCATCAAATGATATCATCCCGCGCGGCTGCTCCAGAGGAGTCGAATTACGTATGCTATCGCGCGATACGCGGCGACGTTAAATCGGAACGCTTTGAAATACTGTTAGCTTTAGAATGCATGCGACTCTATCCCCTATGTATTACTCTCTCTTTCCCTCCTAGAATTTTAACTTTAAAGTAATGCTCCGTCTCTTATGTAGTGGCGTCTCTTTCCCTCCTAAAATTTTAACTTTAAAGTAATGCTCCGTCTCTTTCCCTCGAAGACGCGGTGTCGAAAAAAAAACGCCGATCTTTCCCGACATTGCCCGAAACAATTTCTGAAAAATTATTGGTTTGGAAAAAAAAGTTCCAGGACAGTCTCCACCCTGGGTTAGGTCTGAAAATTTTTTCGGGTGGGCCAAGTTCTGAAAGAGATTTTTTTTCGGGGGTCAATGCCTCCCTCTGAAAAATTTCCGACGGTAGGTCCGGTCTGGAGAGGTCTCCGCGGCGGCTCGGCCCGGACTGATCCCCTCCATCGTCGCGGCTTCCCCCACTCCGCGGCGCGTGCGCGCGCAACCTGTCTTCCTCACCCCGCAGGCCCCCGCCCAGGTTTCCCTCCGCCGCGCTACCCCGCGCGCCCTCACTATCCCCCTGCCCCGCGCTCCCCTCAGAAAACCTGCGTTAGAACTCTCCTAGTATTACTACTTTATAGCATTTTAATTTACAGTTTTTATGTAAAGCCTATATAAACGAAGGGGACGGAGAGGCTTGGATAAAAATGAAAGGGACGCAGAGGCTTGGATAAAAGTGAAGGGGATGCAGAGGCTTCGATAGAAATGAAGGGGATGCACAGGCTTGAATAGAAATGAAGCATCTTCTTTCTCACAATTTTGAAAATTTCCCAAATAAGGTAAATCGACAAACTTTGTATAAAGACATAGCATTAAGAATTATTATCTCTCTTGATGCTTTTCAATCTTTTGTGATAGACATTCCTAATACTTTAATTAATAAAATCCACAGTAGTTGCCACGCTATTCATTAAATTCATTAATTTTTTAGATTGCCATTATTTCAATTCACCAATGAACATACTAAATTTTATTCCAACACCAATAAATTGTGCGTTAAAAATATTGAATCTCGTTTACTTTCGCTGAATTATTACCATTAGCATTCAAATTTCCTGCAACATTTTCTGATACATTATGTAGTCTCTACACTCACTATAGCAAAAGGCCACTCTATTTCTATAAATAATAAGTTCTATGTCAAGTTGTATATAACTAAAATGTGGCTTTTATATTTATTTACAGATAATCGAAGCAGAAGATGATGCAGTGCGATCTACGTCAGAGAAAAAAATTTATTGAAACATGGCATTATTATTATTATATTAATTAAATGAGTTTATTCAGCTTCGATCCTCTGTTTCCTTCTTGTATGATTGCTTTATATCTGAATATTCAAATTTAAATAAACCAATTCCACCAATCTCAAATATCCAAAGTTTATTTCATAATAATCATAATAATATCATAACTCTAGATTATATTATTATACATAGTCTGGGCCATAGCCGCCACGGCCACGGCCACCGCCGCCACGGCCACGACCATCGCCGCCACGGCCACGACCATCGCCGCCACGGTACTCGGAAGTGACAATGTCGCGCAGAGGCACAGCCTGCGCTTGCACGCGAACAGCCCGCAGGATGGCCCACTGCCTTTGATTGGCCCGTACTGATGTGCCGCTCCTTTCGTGACGACGAGTCACATACTCTCCTGTAATTAGTAAAAAAAAAATTATTAGTAAAGTGCTTTATAATTCAAAAACCTTTGGAACGTTTAAATATATGCTAAAATGAACAATTTTTACAGTGTTCAAAGATAAAAAGATCGGAATTAATATCTTTTCTCCAGAAAATGTCCAAAAATTTTGTTAAAACTCTGCGGTACAAGATATATATACTAAGTATCTAATGTTATGCATAATAAAAAAATTGTTCATTTAGATCTATTTCCAAGCATTCGAAATGTACGTAAGGTAGTTGACCCAGTCGCCGATCGGTTTAGGCCTAGTCGTCGATCACTTAAATATTGAGATTTTATAAGGTTTTTGAACAATATTGTGATGATATATGTAGGTAAAGACTCTTAAATATTAACTTGCAATTTTGTCCTTCACACAATTTTGTTCAAAAACCTTATAAAATCTCAATATTAATTCAAATGATCGACAACTGGGTACCGATCGACGACTGGGTCAACTACCTTAATTCCTTAAGGGGGCCGTCTCACCGGGCCGCGAATGTGTGCGGACGCTCACACAAGCTAAGTTAAGCGTGTACGTATACGCGTGTAGTAAACAAACCGGTTCAACCGATTTTCGTTCTGGAATCGGCCAGAAGGAAGTTTTTGCGGGTACAGTTGCCTTCAGTAAACATCTGTGCAGGGTGGCTGATGCGTTTGAACGCTATTAAGGGGGCCGTCTCACCGGGCCTTGAATGTGTGCGGACGCTCACACAAGCTAAGTTAAGCGTGTACGTATACGCGTGTAATAAACAAACCGGTTCAACCGAATTTCGTCCTGGAATCGGCCACAAGGAAGTTTTTGCGGGTACAGTTGCTTTCAGTAAACATCTATGGGGGGTGGGACGGTGCGTTTGAACGCTAATAAGCATCGTACGTTGAAATAATAATGAATTTATGAATCGAAAACTGACAGAATGAAGTTTCAAGGCTTCTCCGTTAGTGGCGCTAATGGTGTACTGCAGCCACGTAGCTCCAGCGTGACGTATACGCAGGGCCGGCGCGAGGTTAGCTGGCGGCCTTATGCAAGAAAATTTTTGGTACTCCCAATGTTTGCACCTGTTTTCTGTTTAATATGATTTGTCTTTACGGGGTGTACATTTCGTTTATATGGGGGTTGGATTCTTTTATTATTAAGCGTGCGATATAGTTTTTTAGCGTCCCATTCGGCTGGCGCCCTTTTTGCGGCGCATAACTTGCATAATGATTCCGCCGATCCTGCCTATACGCGATGTAGTAAACAAACCGGTTCAACCGAATTTCGTCCTGGAATCGGCCAGAAGGAAGTTTTTGCGGGTACAGTTGCCTTCAGTAAACATCTGTGGGGGGTGGGACGGTGCGTTTGAACGCTAATAAGCATCGTCTGAGGTCTCAATGGCCAACTGTGTCTGTTGAACTTGAAAAAGACGCAAAATATCTGTTGTCTAATTATGAAGATGTAGAATATATGGAAGAAGACTAACTTGTTTAAATTTGAATTGTTTAATTTATATTTCTTTTATTCTTTCTTGTTTTAATGTTATATGAAAAAATCTGGTTAATAAACTCGTTGTTTCGGAACCAGGAGTTCAGAATTTGTTTTTTTTTTAATGCCTAAAGAAAATTTTAGAAAACTACTGTGTGACATTTTAGCAAATTTAATCCCCTACAAAATGAGCCAAAGAAATAAAAAATCGGTTGAGAATTGACGGAGATACGGAATTTTGACCGCGAAAAGTCACTTTGGAACCACTGTACGCTGGTCCCGACCAGCGAGGACTTGGGCTGTTCGGCGGCGCGGGCAGCTTGTAATCTCGGTTGGAGAGGCATACAGGGTTGATAAAATGTAAAACGTGACGTTTTTAGTATTCAGTAACATACTGCTGAGATTTTCCACATTAAAATGAATTCAAATACGGTATAAATCGGATTATTTCTAGAACTGTTCTAGATAATTAAATATAAATGCGTAACATTTCTAATCTTATAATGCTAAAAATAATCCGATTTACCTATACCGTGTTTAAATTCATTTTCATCTGGAAAATCTCTGCAGTATGTTACTGAAACGTGCATGCCGAAAATGTGAAAGTTTTACATTCTAACAAACAAAATAAATAATCGGTTGTGACGTCCCCCAAAATTTCGCTCGCAGATAAAATAATATTTCTTTATAAACCATTATACAACTCTTCTCAAATCACCCCAAACACCAAAATACCCCTTCTCCATGACCTCGACCGCCTTGGCGATGTACCTTAGTGGTCCCCATTTCAAGACGGTCAATGAATGAATTTCCCTCATATATTCGCCCAACGCGGCACAAACTCTTCCCTCCTATCGAATCTAAACAAGTCCCTCGCCCCTTCTATATCTTAAATCGAGACCAAGTCTCAAGCCCACTAAATGACCAAAGAAGTCAAATCCATTATCACCCTTTCCTATAAAAACACCCAAAACCCATTCGAGGAGTTGAGCATTACTAAATCACATGTATAAGAACCCCAGAAGGATAATCGCGAGGATTATTTGGCGTACGTGCCGAAAATGCGAGTCCAAATATAGACCAACCTTTGGTCCTTACAAAAACCCCGGAAATGTTACTGCGACGCATATGCGTAACTATGTCAAGGTACGTACTGCGCACCCCCCTTCAAGCCGAAAAGATTGTAATTAGTATAAATACGAGGAACCGCGAGAGCTCGTCCTCGTTCTACCGAAATCAATCAACGATTCTATCTTGTAGAAATCTATCATAAATCTATATAATTGTCTAAACTTTAAATTCAGTGTTCAACGGCAACTACCGTAAGAATTTATATTACCATTTAACTATTGCATATCACCTCCATACATATTATTTTGTATTGCTATTCTAATTGCTATTCATATTATTTTGTATTTCTACGCTTATTGCGTTCTCCTATTATTTTGCATTACTATTCTTATTGCTATTCATATTATATGACATTACTATTCTTATTGCTATTCATATTATTTTGTCTTGCTATTCTTATTGCTATTCATATTATATGACATTACTATTCTTATAGCTATTCATATTATTTTGTCTCGTTACGCTTAAGTGCTTTTCATATTATATTGTGTTATTAACGCTCATTGCGACCATATTCCATGTTCTTAACAACGTTTATTGCTTATATTATTCCATCGTAAAACATATACTGTATGTCACGCTCATAATCACTCTATATATATATATTAACATTTATATAAATGTTCTGTGCCAATTATTAATGTTTAAACGCATTCTATGTTTAACAAAGCACTTTCATAAACAGTGCCTATATTTTCGCCTAACTTATTAATAAACCGCTTTGCTTAACTAACGTTTCGAGTCATTGTGTTAATCCTTCTGCTACGAAGATCCCGAAAACCAACCAGGCTGCCGGAACAGCTGATTACGGGCAACGACCGCGGAAAGCATTGCCGTGTTTACTAACTTACTTTCGTATAGGTTTCGCTTAACCGTATGAATAGCTGATTTTGCTGAATCATTACGAGTGTCTTTTACCTCGATGCAGCGGTAAATCCGATTACCAAAAACAAACCATAATAAGTGCTCTAACGGGTGTCTCCACAAAAGGTATAAGTTATTAAACCTTCCCTGGTCGATCAGTGTGCAGGATTATAGATTCGCGCCTGACATTCCCTCAAAACGATCAGTGTGCAGGATTATAGATTCGCGCCTGACTCTCCCTTCAAAATCCTCAGTGTGCTGGATTATAGATTCGCGCCTGACATTCCCTCAAAACGATCAGTGTGCAGGATTATAGATTCGCGCCTGACTCTCCCTTCAAAATCCTCAGTGTGCTGGATTACAGATTCGCGCCTGACATTCCCTCAAAATCCTCAGTGTGCTGGATTACAGATTCGCGCCTGATATTCCCTCGAAATCCTCAGTGTGCTGGATTACAGATTCGCGCCTGACATTCCCTTAAAATCCTCAGTGTGCTGGATTACAGATTCGCGCCTGACATTCCCTCAAAATCCTCAGTGTGCTGGATTACAGATTCGCGCCTGATATTCCCTCGAAATCCTCAGTGTGCTGGATTACAGATTCGCGCCTGACATTCCCTTAAAATCCTCAGTGTGCTGGATTTTAGATTCGTGCCTGACTCTCCCTTCAAAACCCTCAGAGTGTTGGATTATAGATTCGCGCCTGATTTTATTCCCCATGTCATTGTCCCCAAAGACCTCCACCCGGGACGTGACACGGTGAACAATAATATTGAATTTATATGATATATATATATATATATATATACTTTTATATATATATATATATATATATATATATATATATATATATATATAAAAGTTTATTTTAAAAATTTACAAAATGAAAATTAAAAATTATTTATAATGATGGGCCGGCGGCCTCCCCCGCGGCGCCCCCCTCGGCGTCCTCCTCGGCGCCCTCCGCGCCATTCGCTGTATTTTAGCCGTTTCACCTCCTTTTTTACCTGAAACAGTAGCATAAAAATTAAATTTTCTAGTTCTACCCGTATAGACCGAGAACTGGCTACATGGGGGGTCAACGTGACTCAATGCAGTCACAATTCTTATTTATAGATGTTGGATTAGTGTTGCCGAATACTATACGTTCGGGGAACTAACGCGGGGATGGACGGTTAGAGGTAAAATTTCTAGCGTAATAACGTCATTCTTGCAGTTCTGAAATTTCATATACTTATTGTTTACACATTTAATGAACGATATGCAAAATGGCAGACCACTCATTGGGGGATAAGACCTTGGCAGACGTCGATGAAAAGCGCATTACGTGGCTTGCGCGCTAGTGCAAGGGAGAAGTATACATCTGTTTCTCCTTTGCACTAGTGCGCAAGGCACGTATCCCGCTTTTCATCGACGTCTACCAAAGTAAACAATAAATATATGAAATTTCAGAACTGCAAGAATGACGTTATTACGCTAAAAATTTTACCTGTTTGATCGTCCATCCCCGCGTTGGTTCCCCAGACTCACGTGGCAGAGCGGCGATTTCGTATTCGGCAACACTAATCCAACAATAAGAACTGTGACTGCATCGAGTCATGTTGACCCCTATGTAGCCAGCTCTTAGACTAGTGCATATGGGCCGTTATTTTTGAAAGTGGTACAAGTCCATAATTTATTCATACATTGGGTTTGCGTTTAAATCAACTTAAAAATATTCGCATTCGTTTATCAAATCGGGTAATGTTTTTAAAGCTATAACTTATTACATTTTATTATGGAATAATAATTAATAAAAATGTTAAAGGTGTTACGAGCCGGGGCTGCGGCAACGCGAGAGGCCGGCGAGAGGGGTATTTCCCTAGGAATACGGATATGAATTTGTTAGTTAGGTGCGCGGACGAACCTGATGCGAAATCAGGGAGCCGCTAGGATAATTGACGGCGAGGACGAACCTGATGCGAAATCAGGGAGCCTCTAGGAATGGAGTCAGACACGGACGAACCTGATGCGAAATCAGGGAGCCGTAGGAGGGTGAAACGTCGTGAACGAACCCGATGCGAAATCGGGGAGTCACTAGGATAAAGTTCACAGACGAACCTGGTGCGAAACCAGGGAGCTGCTAGGAGGTTGGATTATTCACAGACGAACCTGATGCGAAATCAGGGAGCTGTTCGGAAGTAGGTAGATTTACAGACGAACCTGATGCGAAATCAGGGAGCTGTAGGATACGGACGAACCTGATGCGAAATCAGGGAGCCGTAGGAAGGGTTAGTTTTCGTGGACGAACCTGATGCGAAATCAGGGAGCCACTGGGTTGGTGAAGATGACTTGTTTTGGTAAAGAGGTGCGAACGAACCCAATGCTAAATCGGGGAGTCGCGGGAAATGTTAGTAATGCCTCGTAACTCTTAATTTGATACAACTCGAGCGGTAAAGTTGTATCTGTGGGTGAGTGCTACTAATATAATAAGGATCGCTGGGTAAAAGATAAGTTTAACGAAATCGACTCGATTTAGACGTGAACAACATAAGTATATTGAATAAACAATTAATACAAATGTAAGTGTCGCGATAAATTGGTTAAATAAAAGATGTGTATATGTTACCACTAATTGCACGGTGTTGACGCACTGGCGATGCGGGGCGTACGAGTGGATATTTCAAAGTTCCAAATAGAATATAAACCGAACTCGCGGATTCTACAAGATTAACTTTGATTCCGACAGAGACTTTAGCCTGATCGAAATGAATCTAACCAACTCTGTACGAGCGTGACACGACGTGACGTTACGCGTGACTCTATAGCTATTAACCAACGAGGGTAGGAACCGAAGGGTTTATATAGTCCCAAAAATGAGTGGGGATGCGTTAGGAATTTCCATATAAGGAAAATCCTTCGGGGTCGTCGTCGTGTCACTCCCGTTCTCACGGTCGCGATACAGCTGGTAGAGATCTTGACCTCCATTAGTGGGGTTGATAAGCGAAAGGCTTTTAGGGCGTTTTCCCTTCGCAGACGCGAGCTCGAAAGACGGTTGAGAGCGACGTATGGGAAAATTCCACATACGTAACAAAGGAAATAAACGATTACAGTAAAGTCTCGTTAGCCGCTCGATTTACTGTACCCGATACTGACTTTTCGCTATCCCCACCACTTTTCTCTCACTCTTGTCCGGTAAAGGCGAAAGCGAGATGGAACGAGAGCGAGCGAAGGCACTGAAAGCGAGCGTGGAAAGTACGAGACAGACGACGCGTTGATGTTTTGTCTCGCCCCGTCTTTCGGACGCCACAACACTCCGTCCTTTGCGTGCGTGACGGGCGTGCGCGAAGGTCGCAAGCGGTTACGGTGACAACGAGAACCGTTTCGCAAAATCTGGACGCAGGCCCGGCTCAAGTCTTTTTTGCACCGTAGGCGAACTTCTCAAATTGCGCCCTTTATTATAATACATTTATTTGAGATTATTTATGACTTTACTCTGCAAAATTAGGCAACTGCTAGGGCGTAAGGTGGACAAGAGGTGCAAAATGGTATTTTCATTGCTGGCATTGCTGAAAATAAATTTTTAAATAAAATACTACACATTGTACTACAACGATTTTAAACTACGAATAAAAATTGAGAGTAAGGACATCAATAAACTGAAATAAATGTACTATAATAAAGGGCTCAATTTGACAAGTTCGCCTATGGCGCAAGAAAGACTGGAGCCGTGCGTGGTTATCTGACCGCCGCGCGCATTTGTCAAGCACTTACGATTACATGGGAGCGCTCGCGTCTGTCGCGCACGCCGGCCGCGCACGCAGTCTTCCATCTCGCTCCCCCCTTCGGCCAGAAAGAAGCGAGAAACTCACACCCGGAATTAGGGTTTTGTCACGATACGTGCTCAATGTCAGTCCTGACCAGCGAGCGGCTAACGAAACTTTACTGTATTTAGATACAGATCGACTTATACCACTCTCAATAATAATACACACACATTCAAGATAACTTACTTTCGCCAGTTCTTTTTTTAGCTTAGCATTCTCTTCCTTGGTTTCTTTGCTCTCCCCCTCTCTCTCTCCCTTTTGCTCCTCCGTCTCTTTTTTTCCATTCTCTTTCTCCTTAGGTTCAGTTGTTGCCTCCCCAGACACCGTGGGGAGGGCATCTTTCGTCTGGAAATGAAATGATGAATGTATTATTTTATGGCAAATACTACAGATCGCGTAATATAACTTTGCCTCCGAGCGGCGACTGAGTTGGCCCTGACTCGCCGTGCGTATGAGAGAGTCAGACGGGCAAACGCCGACGGTCTGACTCTCTCGCACGCACGGTGAGTCATGGCCAACTCAGTCGCCGCTCGGAGGCAAAATTATATTGCGCAATCCGTAAGCGTGTACAGCGTGATTTTCACGCTAGAGCCCTCAAAGACAATACCACCAATAAGCCGTGTCTCGCTGCGTTTCGTGGAAGTGACGAATTCCACGTTCTGCATTTCTCAATAGATCTTTGCGAAAATGGCGTCAATCAATGTCGTGCCGATGAAAATGGCACCACGCTAATTTCGTTAAAAATAGTCCGATTTACATGACATGATTTTAATCGGGAGAACGCCAGGAATTCATTGGTATCACTGCCATATCGATGCGATGAAGAATAAAGAATTTTTTAATACGCCGTAGTGAATTTCGTCACGAGCGTCGAAATTCACGAAACTCAGCAAGGCGCGGCTTATTGGCGGCATCGCCTTTGAATACTCTAGCCAGAGAGTCACTCTGTATCATAGTATAATATATAATACTTACATTTTTCGAATTCTGCATCTCGTCCGGCGCACTTTTTGTAACAGCACAAACAGAATCCAACGGGCTACCGCTGCTGCCGTCAACTGCGCCTGCACAGTCACGCACACATAACCACCACTCCTGTAGGTGTTTCCCCCTCCAGCAGCAGTGGCCCGTTGGTTCCTGATTGACTGTGTGTGCCGTTGCCTGATTTGTAAAGCGTCATTTGTTTTAGAACGCAGCACAGACGAATCTTCGGATTCACGTTTCGCGTTCACGGTTCGCGTTTACGTTTTTGTGTAACGGGTAGAAGGATTTTGAGTTGTGGTGTATTGTGTTTGAGTTTGTGTTGCGTTTGTTGGTTTAGTGTAAAATGAGTGGCACTCTAAATGTGAATATGCAGGATGCGCAAGAAGATATGGACAATAATTATCCGTGTCGTCCGCGAAAATTACGTCCGTACGCAAAGAGATTATCGACACGGAAAGCATACCGCGCAAGGAGAATGTCCTTAGCCCTTCAGAAAAAGAAACAAGAAAGTGCAAAAACGGCAGACGACACTGCCGTAGGACAATATCCAGAAGAAGTGGCCGGGGAATCTATAGTAGAGGAACCATCAACATCCGACGGACGACATCATACGCGACAAGAGATAATGTACTCGCCATCCGATGAAGATACTGATACGGCCAGTTCGGGAGAAACTGAAGTGGCGCTAGAAGAATTTGATATACAAAGTAACGAAGAAGAATACTTCGTTATAGAAAAAGTTGAAAAGAACGAGCCACAAGAGCAATCGAGTCTCCTAAATAGCAACGATATAATGAATTTCCAAAATGTGCTTGCTCAATTGCAAAAAATAGGTATGCATGCAAAAGGTAGGGAAGACTGTGGCATTGAACACCTAAGAATAACTGGTGTACAACGGCATGGCCTCAAGAGTCAGCACAAGTGCCAGCAATGGCACTTTTACTCGCTGATCATATGATCACGCGAGTCGATCGACGCCGTCGTCACTTTCCTAAGAAAGTGACGAAGGAAATATAAAATTTAATTAACACTATTCCTACCGACACATTTCACGTCATTTGACCGGTCGCGTTAGGTAAGGCAGACTACAAATTTTTCTCAGAAAATAAACAATAAAACAAGAAGTGAATATTAAAAAATGTATTATACGTATATTTGAGGCCAAGTCGTGAAGTTTAAAGGCGATTCAATTACGTTGTATATAGGAAATTCTAATCGACATTTTAAAAACGGTCTTTTGACCGGTTCGTGGTAGGAATAGTGTTAACCCTTTAATTTTTTTCAGACATATTTCTAAGTTTACAGGAGCAGATAGACAGAATTCAAGGGGACCGGAATGAGAAGGCAGCACCTAGAGGGGGTTTTTAGTGGGTATACCGGAGACCGGGGAGTCCCACATAACCCCGGCAACACTGTAGCCGGGGTATGCATAAAGCATTTTCCCCCTAAAAAAAAAAAAAAAAAAAAAAAAAAAAATTGCTGATGCGTATGTACGGGCGTCGCATGTATGCACAATGTTCGACGAATTATTGCAAAAAATTTTTACTTTTATACCAAACTTAGCGAAATGTCTGCGATCATTTGTTACAGGCGGACCTCTTGCCAAATTACTGCAAACCTGGTGTATGGGACAGTAATGCCAGGACAAATGAAATAAGTAACATATTTCAGGTAAAGTTTAACAGCTTATAAATCTATATTAAAATTATGTACGCTTATAAAACAACACTATTTCCTAATGTATTTCATAATGTGTTACAGATCCACACTGCTTACGCCATATTTCGTAATGAGCGACCTGGGAAAATTGTAGGAAGACCATCAATGGACAAGATTCCCTAATTTCCGGTATTCGTTTCTCGCTTCTTTCTGGTCGAAGGCAGAGATGGGCAGAAAATTATTTCAAATAAAAAATTGATTTCGAATAAAAGATAAAAATTTTATTCGAGACTCGTCAAATAAAAATAACTGAGAGTTATGTTTATTTACCAATAAAAATAAGCTAGAGTTACTTTTATTTGCAACGTTACAAATAATTTTTTTGTTCGACGTGAATTTATCCGACGGCTACAAATAATTTTTTTGTTCGACGAGAATTCATTTTAACATTCAAATAATTTTGTCGTCTTTTCATTCATTTGTATTTGAAAATTATTTGATGCTCAAATAACTCTGGGTGTAGCAACCGGGAGAGAGGGGGAGTGTGTGTTAGAGAGCGGTAAGCAGGAGAGCATGATGCGAGGAGGTAGTTGTTAGAGCGAGAGGGACCAGGGATTAGAAAGAGAGGTGGATATTAGCAACGGGCTTCTCGTTCGCTCCCGTTCCCTCCCGCTGTAATTACTACCTCCGTGCATCATGCTCTCCTGCTTACCGCTTTCTAGCACACGCTCCCCCTCTCTCTCCCGTTTTCTACCCTCAGAATTACTTCAATTAATTTTGAAATACAAATGAATGAAAAGACGATAAAATTAATTAAATGTTAAAATGAATTCCTGTCAAATAAAAAAATTATTTGTGGCCGTCGGATAAATTCCCGACAAACCAAAAAATTATTTGTGGCTGTCGGATAAATTCACGTCGAACAAAAAACATTATTTGTGACGTTTCAAATAAAAGTAACTCTGGGTTATTTTTATTTGATGACAAATAAAGATAAAGCCTCTTTTATTTGATACGTTATTTAAATAATTTTTTATTTAAATAATGCCCATCTCTGGTCGAAGGGGGGAGCGAGATGGAATGCTTTGCCTGCGCGACGGCCGCGAACGCAAAGGACGGAGTGTCAGGCGTCAGAAAGATGGAGCAAGACAAAACATCATCCCGTCATCTGTCTCGTACCGTTCTCGCTCGCTTTCAGTGCCTCTCCCTCGCTCTCGCCTTTGCCGTACAAGAGTGAGACAGAAGTAGTGGGGATAACAAAAAGTCCACATCGTGTACACCTAACCCAGGCCTTCCCAAGTAGGGGAAATTTGTTCCTGGAACACATGTTTCGGTTCTCCTTCGAACGCTGCGCCTTCAGCTAAGGTGGGACGATTCCTACTGTCCTCTCTCTCTGCTTCCTAGCGGCGTTACTGTCTCCTCTGAGAGTGGGAGTGTTGGAGGGAGAACCGAAACATGTGTTCCAGGAGCAGATTTCCCTTACTTGGGAAGGCCTGACCTAACCGATCCGCTAACGAGACAATACTGTATTCTTCGAAAAATACAATGACACGCAGCCATAATCGTACACTCTTGTCGCATAACTTTTTTAGAATTGGTTCAAACGACTTGAGTTTTTTTTTTAAAAGCTAGAAGGATTAGTTTGCCAACTGATGTGTTTCGTCGTTTTCAACAACAATGCAATTGGTCGGAATAGCGAAAAAAATAGTAAAGGTCGTTTTTAGAATTTTTTTTGTTAGCCTGTAATGAAAATTCAAAAATCCCGTTTGTAGATTGAAGTATATGCAGCATGTATTACTTCAATCTACAAACGGGATTTTTGAATTTTCATTACAGGCTAACAAAAAAAAATTCTAAAAACGACCTTTACTATTTTTTTCGCTATTCCGACCAATTGCATTGTTGTTGAAAACGACGAAACACATCAGTTGGCAAACTAATCCTTCTAGCTTTTAAAAAAAAACTCAAGTCGTTTGAACCAATTCTAAAAAAGTTATGCGATTTTAAAGAGTGTACGATTATGGCTGCGAGTCACTGTACACACTTTTTTATCTGTAATTGTCCATTTCAAGGGGGCGAAAGCTGGAATGTCGAATTTCAATTCTCCAATGAAGTTGGATTGATTTATTGTGATGACTGTAACTTGATTAGAGACAAAAAAATATATAAAAAAATGTTTTGTTAAACGATTTTGTCAAAAAAGCACTGACAACTCAAAAATACTTCTATTCTTGTACTACAATTTCGATGGTGTTTTTTAACTTTAAATAAAAACGTGGAGCAGAATATTTCGTAGCAGAATATGAATCAATTTAGTACAGCATTAGTGTCGAAATGAATTTATTGCGAGATATCCTGCTCCATTTTATTTAAAATGAAAATACACCATCGAAATTGTAGTATAAGAAAATAATTATTTTTTAGTTCTTAATGCATTTTTAATAAAATCGTTTATTATAAATTTTGTTATTTTCTAGTTTTTAGTGTTCGTGGATTTACATTTCACAGCTCACACTTCTTTACAAATATCTTTTATTGTTGTATGCAGTTTAACAGTTTGCTTGAACCCTACAGTGCTAAAAGTTCGTAAAGAACGCGAGTGGTTGATTGTTGATTGGATTTGATGTTATGGGTTCTAATTTATCGGTGACTGGGTAATTTTTTCACCCCCTTGGAGTTTTTTTTATAATTTTGCATTGTCATCCAAACTACGCACCCCTGCAAAGGTTTCAGATGGTTGGAAGTGGATTAAAATTGAGTTTCCAGATTTCAATCAAACATACGAACGAACAGGGGATCGTAGCTAAATAAAATCGTTTAGCGACACATTCCAAAATATACGTATTGTTAGTACTGATCTCTAGTTTATATTGATAAATTTTTACAATCGTGGAATAACAATTACGAAGAAAAGCATGTACGAAAGTATTAAATTGAAATATACTTGTGTCCAAATTTATGTTATAAAAAAATGATTCAGACAAATCTTGTTGATAAACAAGATAATTTGATGTATAATTAGACCCATAAAAATAACTTCAAAAAAGTAAAAAAATACGCCAAGTACATTAAAAATCAAATAAACACAAAAAAAATAATAATCCCCGAAAAATCAAATAAATCACAAAAAAAATAGAAGACAATAATAAAAATCACAAAAAATAGAAGATAATATAATAATTACAAAATTAAAAAAAGTTGTGAAATCAAAATGAGCTGCCAGTACATAAAGATGCTTTCCAACTGCGCTTTAGATGACACAACTACATATGCACAGCTAAAATTCCATTACTCATAATGGCTATTTATATAAAGAAAAAATGTATTAAATAATAATATGCAGATATATTTTTATACAAATAAATATTTTAATACGAATAAATATTTGATTCAAAATACTTGGCGCTGCGCCCCGAATTGGTGTTGCTAAACTCAATAAATATGTATAAATTGCATTAATCCTTGTCTTTCTTTCTTGTACGTGTATGCGTGTGTGCGTGCGTGTGCATATGCTACGTATGGCATTAGAATTAAATATATGTAGAATAAATCTGACTGCGTTTCTAATATGTGTATGTATATGTTTTTTATATTGTAATGGAGTTGTAAATTATTAATACTAAGGTAATTAACATTTTTTCGGTTGCGCAGCGCCAAGTATTTTGAATCAAATATTTATTCATATTAAAATATTTATTTGTATAAAAATATATCTGCATATTATTATTTAATACATTTTTTCTTTGTATAAATAGTCATTATGAGTAATGGAATTTTAGCTGTGCATATGTAGTTGTGTCATCTAAAGCGCAGTTGGAAAGCATCTTTATGTACTGGCAGCTCATTTTGATTTCACAACTTTTTTTAATTTTGTAATTATTATATTATCTTCTATTTTTTGTGATTTATATTATTGTCTTCTATTTTTTTTGTGATTTATTTGATTTTTCGGGGATTATTATTTTTTTGTGATTATTTGATTTTTCATTTACTTGGCGTATTTTTTTACTTTTTTGAAGTTATTTTTATGGGGATCTCATTTCTTTTTACAAAGATAACTTGCGTAGGGACTCACTTTAGATAATTTTTAATATTATAAATTACGAATTGTCACGCGACAGAATTAAGGATAAATTCTAGGTACTGTCACGTCCAGAATTGCCGGAACATTCTGGACGGATAGGAGTTCTTGCCCCGTCGCCTCCGACGCACCGTAAACCCTAAGGCCGGCCCGGTAACGCCACTACGGAGTAACTATGCGGAGCTGGTGGATCGGCGTTGGAGGATGGAGGAGGAAAAGAAGAGGTGTGTTTCGTCTTGGGATCGTCAGCCAGACTCATCAGTAGGGCTACAGCTGACGACCCCTGCCCTAGACACGCACGGAGACACAGAGGATATGATTTTGGAACTTGTATATATACGAATGATATTGTGAGTTAGGACTAGCGAGAAGGATTGATTGGAGACCTCTGGTGACGCTCGTTGACACTAAGTCGCGTGGTGGGGTCGGGACGTCACAGTACAATTTTTTGTGATTATTATTGTCTTCTATTTTTGTGATTATTTGATTTTTCATGTACTTGGCGTATTTTTTTACTTTTTTGAAGTTATTTTTATGGGGATCTCATTTCTTTTTACAAAGATAACTTGCGTAGGGACTGACTTTATATAATTTTTAATATTATAAATTACGAATTATCACGCGACAGAATTAAGGATAAATTCTAGATACAATTTTTTGTGATTATTATTGTCTTCTATTTTTGTGATTATTTGATTTTTCATGTACTTGGCGTATTTTTTTACTTTTTTGAAGTTATTTTTATGGGGATCTCATTTCTTTTTACAAAGATAACTTGCGTAGGGACTGACTTTAGATAATTTTTAATATTATAAATTACGAATTATCACGCGACAGAATTAAGGATAAATTCTAGATACTGTGACGCCCCAAGATTTTTCGCGCGCGGTTATTTCAACTCATTTATAAATCTATCTACAAATCCGCTCAAATCTTCCCCAAACCTCAATTCTTACCCCTTTACCAACGACCTTGGCCGCCTTGGCGATGTACCTTAGCGGTCCCCATCTCAAGACGGTCAATCATTAAATCTTCTTCCCTTATTCGCCCAACGCGGCACAAATTCCTCTCTTACGTCAAATCTAAACAAGTCCCTCGCCCCACAAATATCTTAAATCGAGACCACGTCTCACACCCTCTCAATGACCAAAGCAGTCAAACCCACCGACGTCCCTTTCCTATTAAAACACCCAAAATCCATTCGAGGAGTTGAGCAATTCAAAATCCTATGTATAAAAACCCTAGTAGAAAAAATGCGAGTCCCAATATAGATCAACCTTTGCTCCCTGCAAAAACCCCAAAAGTTATCATGACACATGTTTATAATTAGCCCAAGGTGCATACTGCGCACCCCCCCTTCATACCGTAAAATATTATATAAGCAGGGCAAAGTCCATACCGCGCGTACACCCCACAACCCCTTGCAAAATCATATAAATACAAGGGCCCGGAGACAGAAGTCCTCTTTCGCCGAAATACCAGGATCGAAGGGACACGCTCTCTTTCGACGAATATCCTTGTTCGAAAGGAAGAAATCCACACGAAACCATTTAAGGTCTCGTCGATCAAAGTGTTATTTAAAATAAACTCAATCACCATCAATCATCAAGTATCGTAAGAGATTATAACTACTATTAATACCACGGTATATCACCATCATCTATAACAATTATTCACATTCTTATGGTTTCATATTGTTTCACATTACAACGCTTATTGCGCTTATATTATTGTGTATTGCTATTTGCATTGCTTATTAACGCCTATTGCTTAAATCATCCTAGCTTATTAATGTATATATATATATCTTGTATTGCATGTTCATATACATAATTCATAATCATTATATACATGCTATGTTCATCGCTAACCTATCATTATAAACCGTAACGATTTGCACAACAATAGTGCATTATCTATTATCAAAAGCTATAAAGTGAATAAACAGTTTTACTTTAAATCTGTTACGAATTATTGTGTCAATCCTTCGGCTACGAAGATCCCTAAATCCAAACAGGCTGCCGGAACAGCTGATTACGGGCAACGACCGCAGAAAGCGTCACGGTGTTTACTAAACTTACTTACGCATAGGTTTCGCTTAACCGTATGACTAGTCGAATTTCGCGAAGTATTACATGTGTCTTTTACAATAATGCAGCGGTAAATCCGATTACCTAAGCAAACCAAAACAAGTGCTCTAACGGGTGTCTCCCCAATACAAACCAGTTCATTTAAACCTTCCCTGGTCGATTAGTGTGCAGAATTAAACATTACTCGCCTGACGTTCAAAAAACGGTTAGTGTGCAGAATTAAACATTTCTCGCCTGTCAGTCCCAAATCCGTTAGTGCGTAGAATTTCGCATTTCTCTCCCGCCTTCTACCTAAATCCTCAGTGTGCAGAATTAAACATTACTCGCCTGCCGTTCGAAACGATTAGTGTGCAGAATTTCACATTTCTCGCCTGACGTTCGAAATGGTTAGTGTGCAGAATTGAACATTGCTCGCCTGACTTTCCCTAAATCTTCAGTGTGCAGAATTAAACATTACTCGCCTGCCATTCGAAACGATTAGTGTGCAGAATTTCACATTTCTGGCCTGACGTTCGAAATGGTTAGTGTGCAGAATTGAACATTGCTCGCCTGACCTTCCCTAAATCTTCAATCCCCTGAATCAAACATTCTCCCGGCCGTTCGAGACGATTAGCGTGCAGAATTTCACATTTCTCGCCTGACAATCGAAAAGGCTGGTGTACAGAAATACGTCGTCAAATACCTGATTTCCTCGCCTCCCGGTGCGCTGAACTATAGATTCGCGCCTGGAATTTATGTAAAACCTCTTTGTCATTTGTCCCATTAAATCCTTAACCCGGGACGTGACAATACAATTTTTTGTGATTATTATTGTCTTCTATTTTTGTGATTAATTTGATTTTTCATGTACTTGGCGTATTTTTTTACTTTTTTGAAGTTTTTTTATGGGGATCTCACTTCTTTTTACAAAGACAATTTGCATAGGGACTGACTTTATATAATTTTTAATGTTATAAATTACAAATTATCACGCGACAGAATTAAGGATAAATTCTATATTCTACGTAAGTTTAACAACTACGAACAGAAACGATGTGCACCGGATTGCCAATCTATATGTATTATATTATATGTATAGTACTTTGTGTACAATACATGGTGCACGAAGCAGCTTATGTCGCTGAAAGCAGCCTTTGGCGCTGGACGTATTTAACATTGAAGTGTATTAACAAACACAATTAACACCTTTCGAAGAAAAATATGTATGCATTTTTAGCATTTCGTGGCCAAGCTTGTTTTTCGACTCGTAAATTATCAACGGATACCCACGTTGTGCCCTTACCCCTTACCATACTCGTGTAATGACCATCGGCATTACTTTTACCATGGTGGAAAATCGCTGCCTTAAGTTTATAACAGTGATCTACCAATTGTATTTTAGTAGTAGGCATTGCTTTGACGTAGAATTTTTCCACTTTCGTTGTTGTTCCACTACTATCGTGATCGAACAAATGTAATTTTGCGATAAGAATTTGTTTGGAAGCAGTTATATCGATTTTCTTCATTGTGTTTGAATTATCACAATTATTGCAGGTATCTTTCAAATTTTTCCATCCTGTGAAATTGTATTTTATTATATCTTGAAATTCGAATGGTTTATTTTTTAACATCTTGGGTAGTACAAGATGTACCACACAATTTGTACTGATAGTAGTACTTGTGTAATTACAACCTAAACATCTTAATACCGTTGTAATTTCGTGTTGTACTGCATTCTTAATAAGAATCTCCTGATCACAAAGAGAGGTAATAAACTCAGCTGCATCATGTAGCTGATTGTTAGCGTATTTTTCTCCTGCAAATTGCTGTAATGATATTATATTTGGATTTTGATTCGATTTATATTGGTCCATAAAGACTTTTATAATATGATGATCATCTTTTTCAATCGAAAATAAGTTTTCTCTTATGGATGAACAATATAACATACATTGGATTGTGGCATTCGCATAACAAGACACACCATCAGAATTCGGGAGACCTCTTACGTAGTATTGCATGGTATCCACGATGTGATCATCAGTATTCTGACATTCGGATACATTATAATTAGGTACTGCCCAAACAGCATCACGAACTTTGAGAACGCGGTTTTTAGAAATTGAAATAGTCATAAGATCAGGTCTATATTTTTTTCGCAATCTATTATACTCTATTATAGCCGATTCTTGTGCCTTTACGGAAGAAGGATCATAATTGATAAGATGCAGTCCTTGTAATGTGGTCACCCGAGAAAGAGCAACGTAAATTTGTCCGCAAGTAAATATTGAATTACCTGCTTCTATGACAGCATTCTCCAAGCTTAGTCCTTGACTTTTGTGAATAGTAATACCATAGCTGAGGCAAATCGGAAATTGTTTTCTAATAACGAACGCTCTATCCATTACTTCAATTTTAACACTTACCCGTTCTATCATATGTTCTTGCCCCGTGGGTAATATAATTTTCAATTTTTCAACGTCATTATCAACACCTCGTGTAACTGAAACAAGGTTAGCAATGGTACCGTTGACAAGACCTAGTGTAACATCAATATTTCTTCTAATCATGATTTGCACTCCTGTTTTAACAATTATGACTCTTGCAAGTCCCGCCGTTCGGGAGCTATCCTCGTCATTATTGTTTAGTACCTTTGACACCTTTTTTTTCAAATACGGTGCACAATTCGTTGTATCATGAGCAATCAAATGTATTTCTTCGGATGGAAATCGACTCAGCATTGCAGCGTTCAAAACATCACACTGAACACATGTGGGAAGTAAACACACCGTATTAGATCCTACATTAAGCATGTAATCACTTAATTCCTTTAATCGGTCATTACAATTTGTCGCTTTGAAATTTAATTTCCTCGTTTCTAAAAGCTTTGTATCCGAAGCGGTCACTACTCCAGTGCGAATTCTCGACAAGGTCTCTTTGTAAATATTATCACCCTTGTAACGTTCCGCTACCAACCGCCCCACATTTTTTCTATACTTCTTATAATAATTATTAATTTCATCATTTATTCTACTTCTTATGTTAACTAGCATTAAGTATATTGTAAATATTCGCGAACGACTTCCATACTGCAACGAAACTAGTAACGCGCAACGCCTGCGCATACCCGCGTATTCAAACAAGCAGACTCAGTGCCGCGCGTAAGGACGCATGCGCACACCGTACGGCTAACCGGACGCCGAATAAACTAAGCGTAGTCCGCGAGTGGCGCGAACCGGATGCTAATTATCATTGGCGCGTAATATTCGCACAGCCAGCGATTGGCGGGCTGAGTACGCCGAACTAGTATAAATACCGGGTCGCCGACAGCAGTAATGAGACTTGGTTCTACTACCGAACCACCAAGCAGTAGGTCGCTTTAACTAGCCCCTCAGTCTTGCAACTAGTATTCTTTAAACTTCCTCCCTCCCGAGGTCGCTTTCGCTAGCCCCTCAACCTCCTATCCGAGGTCGCTTTAACTAGCCCCTCACACCGTTCCGAGGTCGCTTTAACTAGCCCCTCAATCCTTCGAGGTCGCTTTCGCTAGCCCCTCAAAATCCTTCGAGGTCGCTTTCACTAGCCCCTCAGATTTCCTTCACATGTCAAATTTCACTAAGCCTTCTAAATCTAAAGCGTGGGCCAGCTAATAGGCACCAGAAGAAATCCTCTTATCGACATAGCGTCACTATCAAATTCAAACTCACTAGATCGACAAATAGTCGTTCTCTTTATCATCGACTTAGCGTCGTGATCAAATTCAAACTCACTAAATCTATATCATCGACTTATCGTCGTAATCAAATTCAAACTCACTAAATCGACAAATAGTCGTGCTCTGTATCATCGACATAGCGTCTTAATCAAATTCAATTACTAAATCGACAAATAGTCAATCTCTGTATTACCGACACAGCGTATTATCTATAAATCTATATCTATAATTACCTACCTAGGGTTAAGTCCTAACTATTAAGCGAACAATACGTCGTTACGTATCTTATGTTAATTAATTATAATTATTCATACGACTTCGTGTCGCAACTTATTTTGAATAAACCTTGTTATAATTTACTAAAAGAAGGACTCTTGGATCGTGAAATTCATTTCTTAATCGCACGTCACCCGAACCTATCCCACAAATTCACGGGTAACCGCTCTATTCGTGGATAACCTGTAAGGAACGGCAACGTCTCGTTCGAGAACGTTACAGGTAGTTAATTTTGGTGACAGCGGTGGGATAGAAAATTGCTTTGCAACCGCATACGAGTGGCAAAGGAGATACGCTCACCTAGCGAAGAACAAGACTCCTTCTTTCGTACTAAGTCAGGCGCGTTAATAAAGGCTAAATCATGGCTACAAGCGGTTTAGGCACCAATCCCCCTCAAGTAGACGCAGTTATAGAAGAATTACAACGTTTACAATTAAGTCAGGAAAACGGGCGCCAATCGCATACGAGAATTCGCGATGCCGCGGATACGGTTCCATCAATTCTCAAAATGTTGTAGGAACGCGAAGAATATGATCGCACCTAACGCCGAATATGGTTTAGTACAATTAATCAAATGTAAATTATCCGGGCAAGCCTCTCGAGTAATATTAAACGGCGATTATAATACAATAGAAGAAGTAATTAAAGTCCTAAGTTCACGTTTCGCTCCGCTACACTCTTCAGTCCAGTTATATGGAGAATTGTCAAAAATCGCCCAGCTACCGAATGAAGCAATCGTAGATTATAGCAGTAGAGTCTCCGGGATTCTCCTCCAGTTGAAACACTGCAATGAAATAGAAGTTCCCTTACACGTCGCCCAATATAATCAATCCGCGGAAACCAATTCTATCAAAGCTTTCTTAACAGGATTAAAAACAGAAATATACGCACGAATGCGTACTGTCGAATTCACCGACCTCGATACCGCCATTAGCACCGCTATCAGAGCCGAAGCCGAGTGTCAGGATAATTTAATGCGAAATAAATTCGCAGAAGGTTCATGTCACTCCGGGCAGTGCACTAATTGCTTCGGGTACGGACACTCAGCCAATAATTGTAGCAGTAAAATCTCGGGAGGACAAATAGCACAGATTAGTTGGCAATCAAAATATTGCGACCACTGTCGTAGGATAGGACATACAGTTCAGGAATGCCGGAAGATAAACTCCGCACCGAATTCCACATCCTATAATCCTTCACCAAACAGTACCGGGTCTCAAACAACGCCGCGCCAACCTCAATTAATAGAATGTAGATACTGCAAGAAAACGGGTCACACTATCCAAGAATGCCGAAAGAAAATGTATAACGACAAACGAAGGTCTGAGGAATCATCAAAACCCGAACAGCAAACACCGGGTCCCTCCCAAAACCCTGTACGTAGTCAATCCGTGTTAAAGTTACGAATATCAGAAACGTGGAGAGCCCCTAGTTTAGCCTTATCCAGTCCGGAATTAACTCCAGATAGAGTGATAATGATGATAGATACAGGAGCTGATTTAAGCGTGATCAAAGAAGAAGTCGTTTCACCAGACACACCGATTTTTACTGACGTAACCTACGAACTAACGGGAATTGCGGATGGTTGTCTATCCACTATAGGATACATAAAAACCAAGATATTAGATACAATAGCAGAAATCCACGTAGTCAAAACCCTTTTTTTTTTTTTTTTTTTTTTTAAGAGGGGGAAATGCTTTATGCATACCCGGTCAGTTTTTAACCTCACCGGGTTATGTGGGACTCCCCGCCAGACGGGCGGGATACCCACTAAAACCCCCTCTATGGGTGCCACCTTGTGACATCTCCCCGTACCCCGGGCGGTGGGACTAAGCTTTACTCCGTCACCTCGGGGCCCCTCATGGGGGGGAGTCCTCCTACTCCCATCAGTACTCCTTCTGAGCACTGGGACGGGCACCACCTACTCCACTGTAGCTGCCGCCTGCTGATCTGAGCAGGGGGTCCAATAAGAGCCCACTGTCGTTGCGCCGTATCTTCGATCCCTTGGATTACACATCCCACGACGTTTGGTACCCAGGTATACCAGTACCTGGCGCTACCTTCCAGTGATTCTGCTCCTCTCCCGTCATTAAAACGGGTTCCTACAAACCCGGCATGCGGAGAATGCTCTCCGCTACATGTACTATATGGCGTCTAATACCGCTCCTTCTTCTCGGTCACCAGTACGAGTTTAGTACCTCAACCATGCATGCACACGTAAAGTTTTCCGGGCACCCACCTAACCAGCTGACTGGCTAGGTAGCTAGGTACCTTGGTCACTGGTATAAAATAAATATTTACATAAATAAATAAATAAATAAGTGCGTGACTATACGCCTCCATCCGCGCGGGAGGGGGACCCCTCCTCACGGGACTCCTCTTCTCCTCTTCGCGGGGGGGGGGGGGGGGGGAGCGGAGTACCATTGCCCCCTGTAGTACCTCCCTTACCCCCTGGCGCTTTCCTCTTTCCACTGCCCCTCATGGGTCTCGATGCTGTAGGTCCAGCTCTTGTCCGAGCTTGCACCCTAGCCAACTGGGCCAATCTCGCCCTGTTTTCTTTTTCCACGATGACCTCCTTCGTTACCTTGTCCCTCATCACCTTCTGGGCGAAGGTGTGGAACTGGGCCCAGTTTTCCTCTGAGCTCGTAACTAACGAGAGGAGGTTCGCTACGGTGGGGGTTTCCCCCAGGGACCCTATCCACAATTCCCGGACCCCGCAGTACTCCGGGCACGTAAATAGCACGTGTTCTGCATTGTCGACCTGGGCCTGACATTCGAGGCAGGCCGGGGATTCCGCCTTCCCTATTTTATGTCTAAAGGCCCCGAAGGCCCCGTGGGATGTCAGGAGTTGGGCGCTCCAGTAATCCACCTGCAGCATTTTACCCTGGTCACCGGTAAACGTTTTCACTGACGCGACGATCCTGCGCGTCCAGTTAGAGGGGTCAAATGCATCCCACTTGGCCTGCCACTCCTTTATTGCGCTCTCCATGAGGGCCGCTTTCAGCTCCCGGAGCTTGCTGGCCAGGGCAGGTCTATTCTCCCTAGCTACGGGATTTGTCCTTTCCTCGTCCCTTGCCCTAAATACCTTACCCCACATCTTCGCCTTAATACCTATTGGGAGGCGTCCCGCCAAGACACACAAAGCCAGGTAGGCCACTGACCTGTATGAGGTGGTGGTACGTACCAGGGCCGTTTTTTGCGCCCTCCTCAGCGTGGCCTCATTTGTTGGGGAGTCTACCGCCGGAGCCCAAATCGGGGCAGCGTACATCACAATACTCTCCCACACCGCGTAGTACAGGCGCCTGATAGAGCGAGACGGACCTCTGACATTAGGGAGGAGGGAGGATAGTGCCCCCACTACCCTATCCCCCTTCGTGGTCACTTCCCGTAGGTGCTCCCTATAGTTCCTCTGGCAGTCCAGCCGGACCCCCAGGTACTTGAGTGATTCCACGGATGTTATATTCTCTCCCATTATATCGAACTCCTGGACTTTCTGTCCCCTAAGGCCGGTCAGAATCATGACCTCCGTCTTCTCTCGGGCCACAGTAAGGCCTGTTCTATCGAACCAGGTCTGGACCCTACCCAAAGTGTCTTTAATATTAGACCTGATCTTCGTGATGTCCTTATCGGAGAAGATAATAGCCAGGTCATCAGCATAGGCAATCGGCCTGACCCTTGGGTTGTTACCCACCGTGGTCAGAACGCCGTCGTAGACCAGGTTAAACAGGAACGGCCCCAGGACTGAACCCTGAGGGACGCCCCCGAAGATCTGCGCCGTGCTTATTCCCCCCGGGGTGTGGACTGAAACATACCTCCCGGAGAGGTAACTCTTAATCAGCGCACATATGACGGACGACACGCCTCTCCTCTCGAGTTCACTCACGATGATGTCCCATCTCAGGGTGTTGAACGCATTCTTCACATCTAGGGTAACCATCACGCATTTCCTGTCATTCCTGGCGCTGGCATCCGCGATCTTCTTCACCTCTCCGATAGCGTCCGCCGTACCTACCCCTCTTCGGAAACCATACTGCGCGTAATGGAAGGGATCTTGACCAATCTGCAGTTCCATGACATCCTTCACCGCGTATTCCCAAACTTTACTTAGGGCCGGCAGGATACTAATTGGTCTGTACGACCCAGGTAGAAGAGGGTCCTTCCCCGGCTTCGGTATGAGGACCAGTCTTGCCTTCTTCCAGCCCTCCGGGATACAGCCCCTTTCAATAGTGTCCCTCACTATATCAGCCAACAGACCCGGCCTTGCCTTCATGGCGATAGCGACGACCTGTGATGGAACTGCGTCCAGGCCCGCGGCTTTCTTAGCCTTGATCTTCGAGGCCACTTTCTTGGCCAACTCATCCGTGACCAGACTGGTCGCAGATTCAGTAGTTCCCCTGGTGATCCATCGCCCCAGCTGGATCTCGTTCCGACGGAGTTGACCCGGGGGTGTTACCATAAACAGCTTCTCGATAGCTGCAGAAGCTTGTGCAACTGACATGACCGTGGGCTTTGCCCTTGCCCTAACTGACGCCATGACCGTCAGGTAGGGCCTTCCCCAAGGGTCCAGTTCCGCCATGGAGCAGAGGCCGTCCCACAGCCCTTCCTTCGCCCTCCACGTCAGGGTATTTATTCTCTTCGTGGCGGCGAGGTACGCCTCCTTCAGCTCCAGCATGGCGGGGCTCCTCTTTTTCCTCGCCCTCTGAGCAAGCCTTCTCGCCCTAAACATCTCCTTCCTGGCTGTCGCAATCTCATCCTTCCACCAGGAGTTGGCTTTTTTGCCTCGAGGGGGGTTATTCTTCTTCCTGAGAAGCGACGTCGTGACCCCTTCCAGGGCCTCCTGGATAACATCAGCCATTGACCTCGTACCAAGTCCCACGGTGGAATCTGGAGTTCTATCCTCCTCGCCGTGTTGGAGGAGGCTGTCAAGGCAGCTCACCACCTGATCTGGGTCGATATCCTTCGTCGAATACTGGGGGAACGGAGGGGTATTATGAAACCCCACGTCTTTTCTGATCGTATGCATGACATATCGATGGTCTGAGAATGTGTAATGGCCCAGAACTGCGGTTTTGAATCCGCTCGCAGTGCCTTGGTCAACAGACACTATGTCGATGTACGACTTTCTTCCGTTACGGGAGAACGTGTGTGATCCCTTACCCTTTATAGGGACAAGACCCTGTCTACTAAGGAGATCAAGGCAGTGCTGTCCCCTTCTATCTGCCTTGCTCCCGCCCCAAACTGGAGACCTGGCGTTCAGATCCCCTCCGAACACTATCCCCAACGATGCTAGACGTGCCTCCATTATGAGGTCCTCGATCCTTCCCAGGTACTCTTTAAACCCCTGGAGGTTATGCCTAGGCGGGCAATATGCGCTAATCAGCAGTCTACCCTGCAGCCTCACCGCCACCACTCCGTCCGACTCCATTTGGGGAGCAAGGTCCGGTAATCTACCGTTAAACCCGGTGACCCACAGTGATGCGCCCCCGGACGTGTCGTTATGCCATTTCCTCAACTGCCTGTACGGTTCCGAGATCAGGACCACATCCGCCTCCAGTAGGGCCGCGTTCCTCTCCATCATTGCTTGGGCTAGCCTACAGTGGTTCAAGTTCGTTTGTAGAACCTTAATTGGCATTCTGTGGCTGGGTTCGGGCTACCGTGCTTACCCGGGGCCCCGTCCCCTGGTTTGTTCTATTCTCCGGACACGCCAGAGATGCTGTCACGTGGGCCGTTTTGTTCCCTCCTAATCCTTTCTTCACGCATATAGCGCACTTGGGCCTATTGGAGCAGGTCGCGATGAGGTGGTCATTGGCCCCACACCTTCTGCACAGCTCCTTGCCCTCGCTCACCTCAGTGCAATTCCTGGCCAGATGGCCCAGGAGGTGGCACCTGAAGCACCTGGAATTCTTCGGTAGGATCCTAATCCTAGCCATGCTGAGGCCGCATCTAAACTTCGTGCCCTCCGTTGAACCCCCCACGGCCTTAGCCGGGACCGAGGCTATCGCGTATTGGAGGCCCCCGCGCCCCAGAGCGAGGCGTTTAATATCGATCGCACCATGGTCGATCTTTAGGGCCGCCCCCAGGTCGGATTTGACGTCCATCTCTTCCAGCGCCGGGTCAATATCCCTGACTTCCAGGGTACTCCTGTCCTGAAGGGGGGCCAGCTCGATGGAGGTTCCCAGCTTCCCCTTTATTATACCGGCCATTTCAGAGGCACTCCCCTTCTTGTCCAGCTCGAGCAGGACGTGCCCTAGTCTGGTCATCTTAACTCCACTCACCTCTTGTAGGTTCTCCCTCCCCACCTTGAGGAGGGATCTATAGGTGTCCAGGTATGTACCACCCTGGGGGACCTTAATTAGTACCGCCTCCGGACGCCTCCTAGGTGGTCTAGACTTCTTTTTCACCTGCGGCCCTCCCTTCCCCTGATTTATGGAGGGGGGCGGATGTCCCGCTCCCGGTACCAGAGGGGGGGGGCCTAGGGAGGACTGAGGGGGCGCAGGAGTGGTCCGTGGGCCAAGGCGCTGGAGCTCCAAGTCGCTATTCCTCTTCATCCTCTTCTCCCTCCTTCGGTGTCCTTTGGTAGGTACGCTGTCCATCTTCGACCGTCCTTCGGCTTCGGTGCCAACGCCCTTAGTCATCGCCGCATACGACACAGTCAGTTCCGTATCGGGACATGGGGGAGTGTTCATACCCCCTCCTCCTTGTATCGCTTGCGGGGGATCATGCACCACCTCCGGTGCACCCGCCACGTGCGGGGGATTGACCACCGCAGCGTCGGCAAACCTCCTCTTGAATAGGACGGATCCTGTGTCCGGCGGAGATGTACGTCCTCCCTTACCGGCGCCACTCATTGGTACCATACCCCGGGCAGGGGGCCGACCAGCCGACCCGCTTACTTCGGGGGACCGCCTCTCCGTCTGGGTCCCAACGTCGCTTTGGGGGCCTCTACCGGGGGGAGACTCCGTTCTTCTGGGGGACTCCCTTCGGTCCTGCGCACTGCCCCGGGTACCGGGCATCGAGTGTGCTGTGGTGTCCTTTATCAGGGCTTCCCTGGCCTCACAGCATTCCTCTGCCATTCTGCGGGCTACCTGGGCAACGCTACTCTTCGAGGAGCCACTCTCCACCGCCTCGGCCAAATCTTGGCAGGTCTTAGCAAGGCTGGTCAGGAGCACGGTTACCCCCTGGAGTAACGTGACCGCCCAGTCAGTATTCAAGGTCTTTGCATTTGCCGCTTCGGTTCTCGCGATCTGCTTACAGGCTGTACTCCTCTCGGGCGGAGATGCCAGAGTATTCCCTCCTCGAGCGGACCTCTCTTTACTATGGGTGCGGCCCTCTTCCGAGTCGGGTGCCGCTGACTCACCGTAGCCCTGTGGCCCCGCCATCGAGGGAGGGTCAGCCTTATTGAGTAGTCCCTCGGTCTTCTTTGAGACATCGATCCTTTCCAAGGACTCCGACGGGTTGTGTTTATCCCCCTCCTCCATGTTTGGATTCCCCTCGGGGGTCTTCTTCAGAGGTATCTGTGCGGCCTCTTGCCGCGTGCTGGAGCTCCTCCTCTCCTTCCACTCCTCAGGTGGGGTCCTTGCTAGGGTTTTCCCCTTCACAATTTCCTTAGATCCAACCTCCGCATTGGTTTGTGGGGAATGAGTTCCCGTCTTACCCTCCCGGGCCGTCTTCGGGGTCTTAAAAATGAAGGTCCCCCGTGCGCTCTTCTCTTTCGGCATTCTCTTGGAGAAAGGTGGGGCCATAGGGGCCACCCTCTCCCTCTCCTTTGCGGTACTACCTCCTAGGGTAGACGCTCTTGGGCGGATCTTCGCCCCACTCTGAGGGGTCTTGGGAATCGAATCCTCCTCATCCGAGTCCCCCAAAACAATGAGGTTCACCTCGTTCATACCGCCCTCCTTAACGGGCAAAGTGCCTTCACGGTGCTCGGCTTTAGTTGAGCAGTCGATCCACCTGCCCTCCTTTACGTTCCTCTCAATTTCCGTGGTCTTGCCTAGTCCTGCCGCTGTGACTTTTTCTGGTGTGGGTCCTGACGAACAATCACCACCCCCAGTGATACCGGCCCGCCGCATCAGCACGGTATCATCGGTCTGATTTCTTCCTCCCTGCTCGCTGCCGACTGGGCGAGGAGGGGCGTAGTCAAAACCCTACCGACAGCTCAGGACGGAATTTTGGGCTCAGATTTTTTCCACAGCAGCGGAGCTGTTATAGATTATTCAAGAAAAGGGATCACCATAAGAAACGAATTGATTCCATTTAAAAACGTAGAAATAAAAATCCCTGCTCGAATGAGGTATCAAATTCCGATCAGAATTCTAAATCAAGATCTAAAAACAGGTTATGTACCAAAATTGAACGTACACCCGAAAATCTTAATGGGAAATGCTATAGTTTCAAACGACGACGGAATAGGATATCTTTACGCCATTAACACATCCTCCAAAGATATAAAAATTGAGATGCCATCAGTAGAGATAGAACCATACGAAAAAGTAAAGTTTGAAGGAGAATTAACATCCCCAGATCACGTTAAGCAAGTACTTAAACTACTTCGCCTCAGTCACCTAAATTCAGAAGAAAGAGCCAACATCGAAAATTTAATCAAACGATACGCCGATAGATTCCACCTTCCAGGTAAAGGATTAGGAGTAACAAACGTAGTATCACACAGAATAATTACCGAAAACGAGGCGCCAGTAAATGTTAAACAATATCGATATCCCCAAGTTCATAAGGAAGAAATTAACCGACAAATACGCGAGCTCATACAAAAAAAAATAATCTCACCCTCAACATCTCCATACAACTCACCAGTATTTATAGTAACTAAGAAAGAGGACAGCGAGGGTAATGAACAATGGAGAGTAGTAATTGATTTCCGTCATTTAAATGAAAAAACAATAGGTGACGCATATCCTTTACCCAACATAGTCGATATATTAGACCAACTAGGCAGCGCTAAATACTTTTCAGTATTCGATCTAGCATCAGGTTTCCATCAGATACCTATGCATCCAGACGACAAACACAAAACCGCATTCTCTACGCCCTATGGGCATTATGAATTCAACCGAATGCCTTTTGGCCTCAAAAACGCCCCAGCAACATTTCAAAGATTAATGGACCAAGTACTAACTGGATTACAAGGCATAGAATTATTCGTGTATTTAGACGACATAGTAATTTACGCTAGCTCACTTCAAGAACATACTACAAAATTCATCAAATTAATGAATAGATTAAGAGAAGCCAACCTATCTTTGCAACCTGACAAATGCGAATTTCTAAAAAGAGAAGTGCGTTACCTAGGTCACATCATTAGTGAAGAAGGGGTCAGGCCAGACCCAAAGAAACTAGAAGCAGTTAAACAATTCCCACCTCCAAAAACTATAAAGAACATAAGACAATTTTTAGGATTAGCCGGATACTACAGACGATTTATAAGAAACTTCTCCAAAATAGCAAAGCCTTTATCCGACCTAACCAGGAAAGACCGTAAATTCGACTGGACGACGAAACAACAAATAGCTTTCGAGACATTACGGAACGCATTATGCGAGGAACCCATATTACAATACCCAGATTTCAACAAACCTTTTATTATAACTACGGATGCCTCTGGTTATGCAGTAGGAGCAGTCCTAAGGCAAGGAGAAATAGGGAAAGACCTACCAATAGCTTACGCCTCAAGAATATTAAACGAAGCCGAAACACGATACGCCCCAACAGAACGCGAATTACTCGCTCTAATATACGCAGTACAACATTTCCGTACGTACATATACGGGAAACGTTTTTCGCTAGTCATGGACCATAAACCACTGGAATGGCTCCATACTTTAGATAATCCTACCTCAAGACTGATGCGCTGGAAAATAAAATTAGCGGAATATGACTACAAAATCATATACAAGCCCGGAAGATATAACACTAACGCCGATGCCCTCTCACGGAATCCAGTGACCATACTCCCGTTACAAGGGAAAAGAACACACTCCCCAACCGGTACAAATTCAGGATCACCAAACCAAGGCCAAACAAAACAACCAAGGGGAGATGGATCATCCTCCTCATCATCATCCGAATTCAATCCTAATCAAATACAAATGAGAAGGAAATTAAAAAGAAAACATAGAACTACAACATCCACATCATCAAGCAGACCAGTCGAAAAAAAGGGGAATTACACAGAAAGGGGAATCAGAAGAAATGGAAGTATCCACCGATAGCTACGAAGCAACAAAAATTCAGGTATCAGTAGAGGTTCACCCCTCCCCTGAACAAATCGGTCTTCCACCGTCAGCCCCTAGACCAACCACCCTCAATCGTCCTCAAAGTCCACAACAAATGGAAACTGAGTTAATCGAACCAGACTGGGACCAAATTATGGAAATAGGCGAAAACGTAGAAGTCACGAAAAATCATACCTATAGAGAGCCTCCTAAAATAAACTCTAGCAACAGCAGTAGCAGCGATTCAGATAGCCCACCAATAAAAGGAAAAAAATACTGCACACAAGATTCTAGTGAAACATTGTCCGGACCAGTATCACCAATAATTATAAAAAAGGACACAAACAATAATTTTAAAACATTCACTGAACCACCCCGACAGCAAGTATCATCACGTCAAAAAGAATTACCACAACAACAAAGACCATTTCGACAGCCAACACTACCCAAAGTAACCAATCAAGAAATAATCCAAAGCAGAATCAAAGAAATTGCAGACCATCTATGGATGAGAAGGGAAACCACGGGAATATTCATTTCTACACACGGCAAACCAATAGGCGAAGGAAGCACTGAATTCATAATAAAAGAAAAAATTTAAATTACCTCACTTTTACCATTCCAAGCAGGAAGCATAATAGAAATTCCAAAAGCAGAACGAACCATCTTAGGGATGGTAATGCCAGATCCTCCTAATGAAGAAGCCTATCATACTGCAATTAGGACCCTATATAATAAATTAATAGAGAATAACATTAATAAAATCTCATTACCCAAAACAGAAATTAATATATCATGGGGTAAATTAAAACAAATGATTATACTAAGGTTCTTACAAACAAACATCGATATCACTATCTGCAATGGCATTGTACAGCTACCATCAGAACAAGACCGCTTAATAATAATAAAAGAAAACCACGAATCACCAGTAGGGGGACACAAAGGCGTAACTAAAACCTACAACAGAATTAGAAACTTGTACTATTGGCCAAACATGAAAACAGATGTGAGGCAACACATTAAAACATGCATAAGTTGTCAAAAGAAGAAACTAGTGCGAACTAAAAATAAAGAACCAATGATAATAACAGATACGCCATTAGATGCCTTTGACAAAATATCCATGGATATTGTGGGACCATTGCCACTCACAAAGTCAGGGAAAACGTATATACTCACCATACAGGACAATCTAACAAAATTTTCATTAGCAATACCACTAGTTTCATTCACAAGCGAAGAAATAGCCCAAGCATTTACCACACATTTCATATGCCAATACGGGTGCCCCAAAGCCATTCTCACAGATCAAGGATCTTCATTCGTCGGTTCTCTCATGCAAAACTTTGCAAAGGCTTTCAATATCAAGCAGTATAAAACTTCAGCATTTCATCCACAGTCAAATGGTTCCCTGGAAAGAAGCCATCATGTATTAGTTGAATATTTAAAACATTACATAACCCAAGAAAAACAATGGGACCAATGGCTACCACAAGCAATGTTCTCTTATAACACTAGTATACATGAAGGTACCAAGTACACTTCCTACGAATTATTATATGGTAGAAAGGCCAGACAACCGTAAAGTTTAATACCAAATGACTCCCTCACTGCATATCCAGACCTTGTAGATAGGTTAATAACAAAACTAATTAACATTCGTGAACTAGCACGCCAAAATTTAGAAAATTCAAAATATCGTCAAAAATACTATTACGACCAAAAAGTATCTTCAGTTAATTACCACATAGGCGAACAAGTACTAGTCCTAAAACCAAAAAGAGATAAATTTAGCGACGAATATGACGGACCATACACAATAGTAGAAATTCTTGAACATAATAATGTAAAGATAGCTGTGAGCCCCCGTCGTACTAAGGTTGTCCACCAGGACAGAATAAAAAAGGCCTATGCGCCGCCAGACTGCGCCACCCCTAGGGACATTAGGGCGAACCACTAGCAACTTCATAGCATTTAAATTCAAAAGTAGTGGGGACTGCATAAGGACTCACTTGTTAAGTAACATCCTTACAAGAAACACATATGTATAAAGTCAGTGCAAGCAAGAGGAAGAAAACCAAGGGAAAGAAAATATAAGGTAGGAACAATATTTAAAATATAAGAAAAATCGAGTCATTAAAATACTAAAAATAAAAAAATAATATATAACATGATCATATAGAAAAAAAAAAAAAAGAAAAAGAAAAATGGCAAGACGTTCGGCCGAAGAAAGGTTCGTCCACCGTCCTAGACACGAGGATCAAGAGGAAGACCACTTCCTTAGACTTCTACGGATGGTCTGTTTAAAGCCCAAATGGCCCGGTTACAGAACAGATCTTAGCGATTTTTACCGGCGAAAAATCTGTAACACCTGTTACAAGGGTCTAAGAACAGAAGACAAACAATATTACTGTCGCGCAAGCCAGCATTTACTAACACTAAAACGAAACATCATAAATTTTAAATATTGTATGATCTGCACCGAACAAATTTTTGACATCAACACCGCAGCCCACTGCACCGATTGCATCGAGGCATTCATGCACATACGTGCGGGTAACAAGGAGGCCCTAAACCTAGGGTTATCTCTAAATGTATTGGAGGCCCATGAACGAGGCCAACCACGGCCCCAATAAATTAACATCTTTCTCACAAATAGCAAACAAATATTTTAACCCTATCCTTTCCATTTCCTTATTGAAGCAATTGGGAACGAGAATCCTACACGCAAGTAAACAAACCGCGCATTCTTGAACTGTAAACAGAGCCCCATAGTAATTAGAACAGAATAAGAAATCTACATAAGAAATCTGAATACTGTAAACAGAGTCTCGTAGTAATTAGAATAGGAAATCTCCATAGACACCTTATACCTCGACAACATAAATAAGACATTGTAAATAGAATAAGATGTACACATTAGGGGACATTATACAGCCAAGCTTCATTCGATCTCAAGTATCCGAACCTAACGCAGTGAAATTTAGTAAGAATAGAAGCATTATGCCTAACCGATCAGGCAAAAAGTTTATTAAAATAAGAAGTTCCAAGCTGACGAATTCCGCAACATCAACGACGCCGTCGACACCGCCGTCAAATCCAACTCCACCCGAGCCAACACCTTGGAAACTACGGACACTAACGGTACCAGAGGTCGACTGGCAACCTTATAAAAGGCTCACCCATGGCGATCCACGACGGCGCGCTTGGAAGTACATCTTCCTGTTCGGAAGCCAAAATGCACCAGCCCCAACCACAGGAACACCAGCCAATCTGGACACAGACGTAGGAACTCTCCAGAAGATAGAAGAAGAGGTAGAGTACCAAACCTCCTCCCACATCGTCTATATCTAAATACATCTCTCGGGACGAGAGAAAAACCCGGCGGCGAGATGTAACGTTCCGCTACGAACCGCCCCACATTTTTTCTATACTTCTTATAATAATTATTAATTTCATCATTTATTCTACTTCTTATGTTAACTAGCATTAAGTATATTGTAAATATTCGCGAACGACTTCCATACTGCAACGAAACTAGTAACGCGCAACGCCTGCGCATACCCGCGTATTCAAACAAGCAGACTCAGTGCCGCGCGTAAGGACGCATGCGCACACCGTACGGCTAACCGGACGCCGAATAAACTAAGCGTAGTCCGCGAGTGGCGCGAACCGGATGCTAATTATCATTGGCGCGTAATATTCGCACAGCCAGCGATTGGCGGGCTGAGTACGCCGAACTGGTATAAATACCGGGTCGCCGACAGCAGTAATGAGACTTGGTTCTACTACCGAACCACCAAGCAGTAGGTCGCTTTAACTAGCCCCTCAGTCTTGCAACTAGTATTCTTTAAACTTCCTCCCTTCCGAGGTCGCTTTCGCTAGCCCCTCACCTCCTATCCGAGGTCGCTTTAACTAGCCCCTCACACCGTTCCGAGGTCGCTTTAACTAGCCCCTCAATCCTTCGAGGTCGCTTTCGCTAGCCCCTCAAAATCCTTCGAGGTCGCTTTCACTAGCCCCTCAGATTTCCTTCACATGTCAAATTTCACTAAGCCTTCTAAATCTAAAGCGTGGGCCAGCTAATAGGCACCAGAAGAAATCCTCTTATCGACATAGCGTCACTATCAAATTCAAACTCACTAGATCGACAAATAGTCGTTCTCTTTATCATCGACTTAGCGTCGTGATCAAATTCAAACTCACTAAATCTATATCATCGACTTATCGTCGTAATCAAATTCAAACTCACTAAATCGACAAATAGTCGTGCTCTGTATTAGAGCTGTTTCGAGACTCGAAACATTCGAGTAGCTTGAAGTTCGAACCGAGCGGGACTCGATTTTTCGAGCCGAGCCGAGACTCGAACGGTTTCGGGTAACCCGAATGTTTCGGGTAGCTCGATTTTTTCGAGCCGCTCGAATGTGTTCCGGGTAGCTCGATTTTTTCGAGCCGCTCGAATGTGTTTCGGGTAGCTCGATTATTTCGAGCCGCTCGAATCTGTTTCGTTTAGCTCGATTTTTTTCAAGCAGCTCCTATGTTTCAGGTAACTCGAATGTTTCGAGCCACCCGAATATACTTATTTTAGGTAGTCGACTGTATGGTGCAGTGTGCTAGCTTGGTGTAGCTGGAACGTTTTGTAGGGACCGAGTATAAATTAAATTAGATGTATAATATGAGATGTATAGATATGAAAACCATATCAAGTTATTTAACCCTAAGTTCCCGCAGGAAAGAAGTCGACTCAACATGAGAGAGAATTTGAAATTAAACTTGAATAAGTTTGAAAATATCCTAAATGTGATTAAATTTTTCAAAGAGAGAAATTCGCTTGATCTCTTGTAATGGAGCACTAGGTAGCTCTAGGTATGGTCGAATTATGTTGTGATTTATATTTTACACCTTCTGGGAAACCAAATTCAATCCAATAACTGCTCTTGGGGATATAATAAAGTCAACCCTTATATTATATATAGAAAACTTTACTAAAGTTTATTTCGTATGCAAGAACAAATGCGACAAAAGTGAAAACATATATGAGAATATATTATTATTATTTTTATTATTATTATAATATAAACGGGACAAGATCCCATATTTTAAAAGTACATAAACAACAACGCATTACAAAGAATAGTACTTATTGCACAGAATTATCATGAAAGATGCCACACGACAGACTGTATAACGAGGGACGGAACGAACTGCGAGAACAATTAAAAGAGTCAATGTCATAGTATAATATATTGCATTATTTACAGTAATATTCACGCAAACGTAAAACTATATACATACACTATTTAACTATAAACTATATACATACACTACATTAAAATATATACATAAAACATCAACGATGCCGGGAATGTTCTTGGATGGACAAGATTATTTGGGTGAGGGAACACCTATAGGAGTGGTGGTAATCTGTGCATCATGCATCACGTGTGCAGGTGTTCCCCCACCCAAATAATCTTGTCCATAGATTATAGAAGAACATTCCCGGCAACGCTGATGTTATATGTATATATTGTAGTGTAGAAAGAACTTCGCACAAAGAACTATACATTTTAGCTATGGTTAGCTCTTAAATTTGCTGATAAGCAGCAAATTTGCTCCACTTTCTCGCATAAAAGGGAGGCGCGTTTATACGTTACAATATTTCCAGCTGTTGAAAACAGTCTCTCACTATATGCTTGGCTAGCTGGAATGCCCAAAACATTCTGTGCCACAATGGCCAGATTCGGCAACCGTGCTGAATTTTCCTGCCACCATTTGAGAATACATTTATCGGCTGGTAGGACCTTTTCATTGTAATACCATTTACATTCGTTGTCTATGGTACGTAGTGGATTTTCGTTACTTTGGTCCTCCTCCTTCGAAATATTGCAGAACTCTTCCATTAAACTTTCCGCCGACGTTGATGCTGCAATGAAAATATATAAAATACGTTATTTTGCATTGTCACATAATATTAATTTTTTTTCAAGCATACCTAAAGTCTCTGACATGTCATTTGTCGTTGCCACATTTGTTTCTTGGATTCCTGCGTACTCCATAATTTTACCCTGTAATAATGCGCACGCCGATTCCCTTTTTTCGTTCAGTAACAGTCTGTCCTTAAAACGAGGGTCCAATATCATGGCCATTATTAAAATTTCACACTCGTCAATAAAATTGAACCTGATATTTAGGCCCAATAGCAGGTTATTCTGGAGATCTATCGCAGGATTAGAGACCTGCCGTTGCGATAAACTACTTAACAGTTTTTTCAGCATATGTACGGTCGGTATATACCGAGATAAAGTGGGTGCTTTATCCATTGTCATGATTAATGTCGCTTCTTTAAACATTTGTAGCGAATCAGAATAATATTGAATGTGAGACCACTCGGTACGGGTGAGGTTTTCGGGCATTCGCGAATCGCTCAATACTGCACTTATTGCACGCCGTACTTGAAGTAGGCGCTCCATCATGTCGTATTGGGAATTCCACCTAGTTGCCACATCACGAATGAGACCAAGTGGTTTCGATTTGGGGGAAACTTTTCTCTGTTCTTTCTTCAATTGTTGTTCCGCCGACGCAGAATGATGAAAGAACCGAACAATACCTCTGCACTTTTTTAAAAGTGTGGTCATATCCTTGCAACTTTCAATTGCGTCCTTTACTACGAGCTGGAAAGAACATCAAATCAAATTTAACATAAACCAAAAATAATTTTTAATTTATTTCTAATGTCGACTTTTTTGTACATTTACCTGCAATGTATGGGCAAAACAGGGTATGCGTTCCCATTCGCTACACAATTTTACGGCTTTCACAATATTTGCCGCATTATCCGTGGTAAAATATATTTTTGTGTTTATTTTGTTCAAACCCCATTCCTCAATGCCGTTGCGCAATACCTGGTTTAAATTTTCACCGGTATGGGATTCTTTGACAGGTTTTATGCGCAGGGTATAATTTTTTAATTCAAAATTTGAATTTATATAGTGGACAGTCAGCGACACGTAACTGTCGTTGGCACGTGAGGTCCAGCCGTCTGTAGTGAAGGCCAAACTTTGTACATTTCCCTACAAAATTATAATAGATTTTAAACATTTTACTTATAGCGAAAAAGATATTATAATACAGATTTAAGTACTATTACACTTATGGATCAGGTGATGCTGGTAACTATTTCAACTAATATTATACAAACTTTACTTACATTTGCGACGTCACTATTAATAATTTGTTGCAGTCTCTTTTTCTCTTTCATGTACATATTCGGAATTATATGATCCGAAAAAGTGGTTCGAGTTGGAAGCTGATAAAGTGGCTCAGCCACTTTCACGAACTCTCTAAAACCCTTATCCTTCAAAAGTGAGAATGGTTGATAGTCTAGAACTATCATTCGCGCAATTGCGTTCGTCAATTCTTGGGCCCGAGGTGAATCTTTATCTAACAAAGGCGTATTGTTATACTGCACAGGCACACTAGTCGATGGTTCCTCCGCGTTCATTTCCACATTATTTCTGCTGTAAACCTCCTTATGATAGGTCTCCATGTGTCTTTTTAATGAGGAGGTAGACCCTCCGGTCATTTTCATTTTCTTATTGCACTGCGTGCAACAACACTCGTCACGACTCAGCTTCGTGAAAAATTTGAAAAACGTGAAAAATGGAGACCTATCATAAGGAGGTTTACAGCAGAAATAATGTGGAAATGAACGCGGAGGAACCATCGACTAGTGTGCCTGTGCAGTATAACAATACGCCTTTGTTAGATAAAGATTCACCTCGGGCCCAAGAATTGACGAACGCAATTGCGCGAATGATAGTTCTAGACTATCAACCATTCTCACTTTTGAAGGATAAGGGTTTTAGAGAGTTCGTGAAAGTGGCTGAGCCACTTTATCAGCTTCCAACTCGAACCACTTTTTCGGATCATATAATTCCGAATATGTACATGAAAGAGAAAAAGAGACTGCAACAAATTATTAATAGTGACGTCGCAAATGTAAGTAAAGTTTGTATAATATTAGTTGAAATAGTTACCAGCATCACCTGATCCATAAGTGTAATAGTACTTAAATCTGTATTATAATATCTTTTTCGCTATAAGTAAAATGTTTAAAATCTATTATAATTTTGTAGGGAAATGTACAAAGTTTGGCCTTCACTACAGACGGCTGGACCTCACGTGCCAACGACAGTTACGTGTCGCTGACTGTCCACTATATAAATTCAAATTTTGAATTAAAAAATTATACCCTGCGCATAAAACCTGTCAAAGAATCCCATACCGGTGAAAATTTAAACCAGGTATTGCGCAACGGCATTGAGGAATGGGGTTTGAACAAAATAAACACAAAAATATATTTTACCACGGATAATGCGGCAAATATTGTGAAAGCCGTAAAATTGTGTAGCGAATGGGAACGCATACCCTGTTTTGCCCATACATTGCAGGTAAATGTACAAAAAAGTCGACATTAGAAATAAATTAAAAATTATTTTTGGTTTATGTTAAATTTGATTTGATGTTCTTTCCAGCTCGTAGTAAAGGACGCAATTGAAAGTTGCAAGGATATGACCACACTTTTAAAAAAGTGCAGAGGTATTGTTCGGTTCTTTCATCATTCTGCGTCGGCGGAACAACAATTGAAGAAAGAACAGAGAAAAGTTTCCCCCAAATCGAAACCACTTGGTCTCATTCGTGATGTGGCAACTAGGTGGAATTCCCAATACGACATGATGGAGCGCCTACTTCAAGTACGGCGTGCAATAAGTGCAG
This sequence comes from Andrena minutula, assembly GCA_929113495.1. Classification (NCBI taxonomy): domain Eukaryota; kingdom Metazoa; phylum Arthropoda; class Insecta; order Hymenoptera; family Andrenidae; genus Andrena; species Andrena minutula. The sequence goes on along the minus strand of OV815993.1, from coordinate 43,334,114 downwards.
TATTGAGCGATTCGCGAATGCCCGAAAACCTCACCCGTACCGAGTGGTCTCACATTCAATATTATTCTGATTCGCTACAAATGTTTAAAGAAGCGACATTAATCATGACAATGGATAAAGCACCCACTTTATCTCGGTATATACCGACCGTACATATGCTGAAAAAACTGTTAAGTAGTTTATCGCAACGGCAGGTCTCTAATCCTGCGATAGATCTCCAGAATAACCTGCTATTGGGCCTAAATATCAGGTTCAATTTTATTGACGAGTGTGAAATTTTAATAATGGCCATGATATTGGACCCTCGTTTTAAGGACAGACTGTTACTGAACGAAAAAAGGGAATCGGCGTGCGCATTATTACAGGGTAAAATTATGGAGTACGCAGGAATCCAAGAAACAAATGTGGCAACGACAAATGACATGTCAGAGACTTTAGGTATGCTTGAAAAAAAATTAATATTATGTGACAATGCAAAATAACGTATTTTATATATTTTCATTGCAGCATCAACGTCGGCGGGAAGTTTAATGGAAGAGTTCTGCAATATTTCGAAGGAGGAGGACCAAAGTAACGAAAATCCACTACGTACCATAGACAACGAATGTAAATGGTATTACAATGAAAAGGTCCTACCAGCCGATAAATGTATTCTCAAATGGTGGCAGGAAAATTCAGCACGGTTGCCGAATCTGGCCATTGTGGCACAGAATGTTTTGGGCATTCCAGCTAGCCAAGCATATAGTGAGAGACTGTTTTCAACAGCTGGAAATATTGTAACGTATAAACGCGCCTCCCTTTTATGCGAGAAAGTGGAGCAAATTTGCTGCTTATCAGCAAATTTAAGAGCTAACCATAGCTAAAATGTATAGTTCTTTGTGCGAAGTTCTTTCTACACTACAATATATACATACAACATCAGCGTTGCCGGGAATGTTCTTCTATAATCTATGGACAAGATTATTTGGGTGGGGGAACACCTGCACACGTGATGCATGATGCACAGATTACCACCACTCCTATAGGTGTTCCCTCACCCAAATAATCTTGTCCATCCAAGAACATTCCCGGCATCGTTGATGTTTTATGTATATATTTTAATGTAGTGTATGTATATAGTTTATAGTTAAATAGTGTATGTATATAGTTTTACGTTTGCGTGAATATTACTGTAAATAATGCAATATATTATACTATGACATTGACTCTTTTAATTGTTCTCGCAGTTCGTTCCGTCCCTCGTTATACAGTCTGTCGTGTGGCATCTTTCATGATAATTCTGTGCAATAAGTACTATTCTTTGTAATGCGTTGTTGTTTATGTACTTTTAAAATATGGGATCTTGTCCCGTTTATATTATAATAATAATAAAAATAATAATAATATATTCTCATATATGTTTTCACTTTTGTCGCATTTGTTCTTGCATACGAAATAAACTTTAGTAAAGTTTTCTATATATAATATAAGGGTTGACTTTATTATATCCCCAAGAGCAGTTATTGGATTGAATTTGGTTTCCCAGAAGGTGTAAAATATAAATCACAACATAATTCGACCATACCTAGAGCTACCTAGTGCTCCATTACAAGAGATCAAGCGAATTTCTCTCTTTGAAAAATTTAATCACATTTAGGATATTTTCAAACTTATTCAAGTTTAATTTCAAATTCTCTCTCATGTTGAGTCGACTTCTTTCCTGCGGGAACTTAGGGTTAAATAACTTGATATGGTTTTCATATCTATACATCTCATATTATACATCTAATTTAATTTATACTCGGTCCCTACAAAACGTTCCAGCTACACCAAGCTAGCACACTGCACCATACAGTCGACTACCTAAAATAAGTATATTCGGGTGGCTCGAAACATTCGAGTTACCCGAAACATAGGAGCTGCTTGAAAAAAATCGAGCTAAACGAAACAGATTCGAGCGGCTCGAAATAATCGAGCTACCCGAAACACATTCGAGCGGCTCGAAAAAATCGAGCTACCCGGAACACATTCGAGCGGCTCGAAAAAATCGAGCTACCCGAAACATTCGGGTTACCCGAAACCGTTCGAGTCTCGGCTCGGCTCGAATGTCCGAGCCGAGCCAGGCTCGGCTCGGTTGTTTCGAGTCTCGAAACAGCTCTACTCTGTATCATCGACATAGCGTCTTGATCAAATTCAATTACTAAATCGACAAATAGTCAATCTCTGTATTACCGACTCAGCGTATTATCTATAAATCTATATCTATAATTACCTACCTAGGGTTAAGTCCTAACTATTAAGCGAACAATACGTCGTTACGTATCTTATGTTAATTAATTATAATTATTCATACGACTTCGTGTCGCAACTTATTTTGAATAAACCTTGTTATTATTTACTAAAAGAAGGACTCTTGGATCGTGAAATTCATTTCTTAATCGCACGTCACCCGAACCTATCCCACAAATTCACGGGTAACCGCTCTATTCGTGGATAACCTGTAAGGAACGGCAACGTCTCGTTCGAGAACGTTACACCCTGCTGTCGCATGTTTATTGTGAATTCGTCATAGCTAAACAAGGCAGACCATAAATTATAAGAACCTAATCCTCCAACATTTTTCTCCATACTCTTATTAGATAATTGTATAAAAGCAGGTTCTTCGTGAACAGGAGGAAGTTGTAATAAGTCACCAAATAACAGAATAGGTATTTTTCCGAACCAAGCATCATCTGAATCTGCAGTATCAAATATTTCTGTAAGTCGTAGATGTATATACAGGAAAGTTACGTTAGAAACCATCGATACTTCATCGATGATTACTAAAGCAACATTTTTTAATTGATCTCGTACAATTTGAAGGGCTGCATCGCTAAGTTGCCTATACTGGGCTGTATGTCCATGTTCTACAGGTAATTGAAATAATCGGTGTATGGTAAGACCTTCGATATTAAAAGCTGCGATTCCAGTAGGAGCAGTTACTGCTGTATCTTTTCCGATACTCTGCTTGATCCACTGTCTGATAGTTTTTATTAAGAAACTTTTCCCACTGCCACCTTCTCCACTGACATAAAGTCTAAGAATGTTATCGTTAGACGTCAAGGACTTAGTAACTTTATCAAATATCCGCTTCTGATCATGGTTCAATTCCGAAATCATTTCTTGAAGATCGCCACAGTCCAATTTTTTTTCCGTGTCTTTAAAGTCTTTCATAGCACGAATAGTTTCAATGGGGACACACTCTAAGGGGTGATCGCCTTGATCATTTTCTTCTTGTTCTAGAGTATTCAACACGTTCTTTTCAATTTCTTCCTTTATATGATCACGCGCTTCTTGAATATCCGTTATTCGTTCGTGATACTGAACTGCATCTGTCAATTGTGATTCTAGCGACAAAAAAGATTCCGCATATGTGTTAAATCCATTTTTCAATTCGTCGGTGTTTCTCCAAGGTTGGAATAATAATAATAATGAGAAATAATAATTCTCAGGTTGGGTTTGAACATTGTACTTATAATGATTGATAAGATACCCTCTTTGCCTTTTTTTCAAAAACAAAGATGCACCGATTTCATAGTATTCAGTTTTTTCAGACGGTCTAATTTTAGTAACGTCATACCACATAGCAAAATCGTACAGATGCATAGATTCTAATTCCTTGGGTCTGTTAGGATAGTGATCATCTATGAGGGATGGACAAAATATGTCTGTGGATTCACCTTCCAGATCCTCAATCTCTTTGCGAGTTTTCAATTTCCTACTTCTCAGTATATTTACATCTAACCATCTAATAGTAGTACTGGAGTCAGTGCCATACAATGATAATCCTAAAAGAGTATCAGCGCATTCAGGCGCTCCACATTCTCTATGATTTAGCATGCGCATTCCAAGATTGCACAGCAGACTAGCTAATGACTTAGTAGAGTTTATTGCTGCCAAAGTGTCCGTAGCGTAACTTTTTTCCGGCTTTGACACGTACTTAGTACAGTAACATGTTATCAACCCTGTCTTTTCTCCAATATATTGTATATCCATGTTACCTCTCCAAACCGTGAGAACGGGAGCATTATAATCATTGATACGTACTTCCTGTGTTAAACGTGGAAGATCATAGAGTCTACCTTTTGCTTTCAATTGTTTTCTAGCACCTATAGAAACAGCTACATCCCTTATTACCAAAGTATCTGTAACTGGACGTGGAAATGAAAATCTACATACTTTACGGAAGGAATTTTTAGTTTTTTTGTTGCGTAGACAATAGCTATTGCGTTTATGCATTTGATGTGTAATTATACGACTAATAATTCTGGCGACACATGCGGTGATGGCAATCTGCAAGTGACGTATTTCCTAATGAATCGTGCTACATCTTCCTTCGAAATTGATCGATTATAGGAGCATCTTCAATCCAAATTAAAAGATGAAAATGTTGTGATCCCCTGCTTTGATATTCTCTGCGCCAAAAGTAATGTGTCACCTTGCCAATCGGATTGTCGGGCGAACAAATGAAATCCAGCATAGCGTGGAATGCATTATCTATAAATCGAGCAGTTGAAACGGGATCAGAAGCAATGAGTTCGTTCGGGGACATTTTAGCCACCGATGGGCCGTTTACTTCACGAAGATATTCTATTAAATCTGTCCATAGCCACCCACTTGGACTAAGCGTGAGGAACCATGTAGCTGGTCCATAATGGTGTATCATACAGTTCAAATCGTTTCTCGGTTTTCGCCAATACTGTGCTGTATTACGTAATCTGGAAAATATAGTGTTCAAATTCGTTTGTAGCTGATCTTTAGAAAGTTGCTCAAGAAAACCAGCAGCTGTGTATTTATCACGTGGATTTACGACGTTCATTTTGTGATAAATTCCAGCGTTCAATTGTCGCATATTGGTATCGTGTAATAAATGGAAAATATATTGCATGTTCAATCGAAATTGCGAATGCTTGGACATCAGTTTGGACTTAATGAATTCATGATCAGTCAAATGAACCAATCTGTCTTCATGCTGTCCATTCACCCTATAAGGATATAAATCTGGGAAACATTTCACATCTAATTGTTCAGCACGATGGCCCAACGGAATGTCATGAACTTTAAGCATTTGATAGAGTGCGGTAGCAGATTCATTAACCCTTTTGTCATACATTGGATAAATCGTAAACTGATCATAATATGCATCAGATTGTGACATTTGCGTCAATAATGTACGTTTGATATTTTCATCGATATTAAGTATTTCACCGTCAACGTCCTCGATAGATTCGTTATTATTATCATTGGTAACAACTTCTTCTTGAAATTCTGTATCTGGTAATTTGGCATTTAGCAATAAATCGTGCGATTGTGGTAAAACAATTTCTGAGTATAGAGGGTTATTGGCTTTCAACCATACTAAGGCATTCCATACTTTCTTCAAGTCAACTAACTTTTCCCAAACTATTTTAGATTTTGTTGGAACGCCCCGCACCTATATGTATAATTCATGATTTTGATTTAAAGGTTCAGTCGGAGGACAGATTTTTTTTAAATTTTCTTGTAACGGCAAAGGAAGGTGAAATGTTCTCCCCTTTACTTTTGGAAACATATGTTTATGTGGCATATTTTTACGCATTACTGTATCCATTCTCACAATCGTTTGAAACGGTTTAGCTCTTTGAATGAGAATTCGTTCGTAATCGTTCAACACTGCTATTTCTGGAATTGAACGTACATCAAGCTGATTTAAAATACATTTTGGTGGTATGGAATCGTTGCGAATTTTATCGTGACAATATCGACAAATAAAATGCATGTCACCAACTTTGTATCCAATATGATTTAACAATGTTTGCATTACATTTCCCTTATATGTTCTTTTAGAAATATCAAACTTAAGAACCTCTCTTTTAAAACAGAGTTTCTCGCAGGAAACACACGGAATGCGTGGTGTGTCCATAGACTGCTTTGTGAAAGCTCTAAATGCTAAATAATATCGAGATATAATCTCTTCTTCGTTCAGGCTTATGTCAGTATTATTTTTTTGTAACGCTTTAGCTTCTTTCCGAGCTTGAAGTGTTATTCGTTCAAGTGTTTCAAGGTCATTATCGTTTAAGGCTTTGTCTAAATTATGTAATTGGTCTTTATAAATGCTCGCTATTTTGTATATCATTCTCTTCAAATGTCGTAAATCCGGAAAGTGAGGTGCCAAAATCTCAATGGCTAAAAAATTGGACTTACATAGTTTAGGGTTTATGTAACAACCATGAGACTGACCAACTTTTTCAGCATGCACTTTATTAGAACAGCTACTGATATGGTTGTTCAACTTATGTACCTTTTTTAATGAGCATTCTAACAATCGTTTGAAGAAATCCTGTAAATTATTCAGAATTTCAACATCTTTCGTTTTACAAACATAACTACAATGCCATGCTTTTGTCGTTTTCTTTGATTGCAATACAGGTAGAACGTTTATAGCTTTCCCTGCCGAATTCAGTATAATTGATTCAGAACCGCTGAAAGGATGGTACGAACTTTCCGCATAATATGATTCTGAAGAAGACGTATGTCTGGATTCTCCACACAAAGCATTAATCCTGTCCTCAACTTCTAAACATTCTGCTGCGCGCGTTAAGGAAACTTCCACTTTTTGTTTACAATCTTTCAACAGTTTCCTCATTTCAAAAATGTACTTTTGCCTAATATGAAAACACCATTTTATTATACGCTCAGCTTCCAACCTACTTGCTTCTCCAGACGGCATGCTAATAATTTTTGAAAGATTTCTAATATAAGTTTCTTTGTTATTTTTGGTTGCTATATTGTTATTTGTTACATCAATATAACGATACTTTTTTATTATTTGCAGAGCGGCACGACGTTTTGCTACTTTATTATAATCATCGTTTTTACGTATTTCAACATAACGTATCTTCCGCTTTTTGGAGATAACTTCTTTATTTAGGTGATAATATTTTTTTTTCTTTTCGCAAATCACTTCATTATTTACGTCATAATGCACTTTTGCCTTTTTGATTATACCTTCTTTATTTAGCTGATAATAATTTTTTCGCTTTCCGCATTTCACTTCTTTATTTGCGTCATAATGCACTTTTTTCTTTTTTATTATACGTTCTCTATTCAACTCATGATAATTTTTTCGCTTTTCGCATATCACTTCTTTATTTGCATCATAATGCACTTTTTTCTTTTTTATTATTCCTTCTTTGTGTGCGTTATAATATTCATAATTATACAATTTTATGCTTTCCTCCCCTTTTTTACAATCTTTACCCTTTTTCATGTTACATTCCCCTTTCTTTGCTTTATAAACAGCTCTTCTTTTTAAATTAATTTCCTCTTTCTGCCGTTTATAATAATTAAACATGTATTCGTTCCTTTTACATGGTACGTATGGTTGATCTGTCTGAATTATATTTTTGGTATGTGTAGTGACTTCTTTGTTACTTACTGTTGCATTTTCAACTGGGGATATTTCTTCTTTTTCATTAGTAATATTACTTTGACCAATTTTAAATGGATGATAATTTCCACAAGAGGGATCTTTATTATTAATAGTATTACCAATTGCAGATTTATATTCATATATACAACGTGTTAATTGTTGATCCTGAATGCATGGAAAATGTTCTATACGATTAGATTGAAACATTTGGATCAAATGTTGACGCATCAATGCATGATTGTACGTTACTTTGTCTGGTAATATTTTGAATAATAACGAGACCGCAAATGCAATCGCAAAAACTCCGCAATCCCGTGTGTTAGGTTGAGCTTGTACACGTGGAAATTCAATAAATTCTTCGTCAATTGTACCGTCATGTTTGTTCAAAAATGGATATAACTTCTCAAGAAAAATTTTATGATGATTATGCAATTTCGAGAAATTAAGAGAATCATAAATATAAACTCTTCTGTCATCATGTTTATAGAAGCTACAAACCCAGTGTCCCCCTGCATTGCTTTTCAAATCTTCGCTTTGGTGCAAAATCTGTATATGATCCTGATTTTCAGGAACTGGTTGTATTGTACCAGGCAATTGAACTCTCCAGGTCTCGCGTGGTTTATAATTAGAATTAGCTTCTAATAATTTGTGAAAATATTCAATATGATCATCTGTTAACCATTCGCCTCTATTGATAATTTTCATAATTTTTAAATTGAGTGGCAAGAGTCTATTAACTATAGACATGATGAATTATAATTTTATATTTATATTGATTATTTATAATAATATAAGATAGAAATGTCCAATAAGTATGTTACGTAATTCAACAATTCAACAACGATTTATAACCAAGAATATTATTTTTATTGATTTTGAATATCACGCTTCAGCAGTTGAAATTACACTTTGTGATTACTAGTGTATTATTATGGAATTTAGGAATGCCTCGCATTAATTCAGCGCCTAAGCAGCTGAGAATTGCGGCGCATAAGCAACCGATAGTTTCGGCGCATAAGCAGCCGAGAGTTTCGGCGCATAAGCAGCCGAGAGTTTCGGCGCATAAGCAGCCGAGAGTTTCGGCGCATAAGCAGCCGAGAGTTTCGGCGCATAAGCAGCCGAGAGGTTGGCGCATAAGCTGCCAAGACTAAGAGAATATTAATTATTAAAGGAAAGAGGAATAAAAAAGGAAAAGTGAATGTGAAACAAAGAGAGGTTAGAAAGTATGAAAAAGTAATAGAATAATAGAATAGAATGGGTGATCCCACGCTGGTTTTAAAGAATTTAATGTCCACGATCTGAAAATGATAATTTATGCATATATTAACTTGATTATTTATTAGACAATTTCAAATGGTGTATTCCAGTCTTACCTAAAACTTATCTGTGGACTCAATCTCGATTAAATGATTATTATTTTATTAAAATATTTTAAATCATTAAATATCCACGATCTGAAAATAATAATTTATAAATATATTAGCTTGATTAATTATTAGAAAATTTCAATTGGGGTAATCCAGTCTTACCTAAAACTTAGCTGATGAATATTTTTTATATTTCTAACACAATCAAAATATAAGTGAATATATTTGCTTATAACTTAACACGCTTGCCAATTGTCCGTGCGGTCACACCATGGACCACGGTGTAATAGGAAGACGTCCCAACGCATATTTCTATATATGGATTTGAACCATGGAGCATACGAAAAAATGAGCTCCGGTCGTCCGCTTCGTTTTGTGTTTCACGCGATCCTAGACCCATGATGTACCCATACAGCACAACGTCCGGCAAAGTCCCAAAAACGTCCTGGGGGACGTTCTGGGGACGTCCTGGGGACGTCATGTTAAAATATGGCCGCCTAGTTACATTATGGAGTTTATAATGTACTACCTAACTTCGTGTAGCGTAAACTGTAAAGGTGCGAAGTTTGAACAAGACTACGTTACGTTACCAGATTTTAATGCAACTGTCGTATTGGTTGACTATCCAATATGAACGATCTTGGGAAGGGCACGTTATTGGCTAATTTGTAAAGGGTGCGCACGAGCACACCTTGGGTGCGTTCCAGTTGGGCCCAAATCGCCCGCAACACCCATGATTTCCATTACATATCGCGACCGTGCGGGCGATTTGAGCCCAACTGGAACGCACCCCTTGAAAGCAAAGCCACAGATTGCAAAGGGTGCGTTTCAGTTGGGCCCAAATCGCCCGCAACACCCATGATTTTCATTACATATCGCGACCGTGCGGGCGATTTGGGCCCAACTGGAACGCACCCCTTATGTCTTTACATCATGCCTAGACCCAAGTGCCCGTGCGCGCCGTCGGGCGAAATTCAAATTTTCTATACCCTCGCTTAACGCGAAACGTATTGAAGAAAGATTTCGATAATTAGCAGTATCGATCGATATTTTCTAAAACGAGCGCTTTGATCGTCGAATGTTTACCTTGCATCTGGGCAAGCTGAAGCTTGCTTTTGTTTTTCGTACAACGCCACGACGCACAAGATGTCTACGCCTAATGAAAATGTAAGTAATACAAATAATACAAATAAATATACTCGTAGCAGCTAAGCTATGTTATGCGATGCTATGTTTTAACTTAGCTTTTGATGGAAACGGTTCCATAAGAATGTATTGAAGCTAATATTTTAATAGTATAGCATCGCACAGCATAGCATCGCATAGCATAGCATAGCATAGCATGGCACAGCATAGTATAGCATAGCTTAACTTCCCGGTGGATTTTCAATTCGCCGCTTTGATTCGTGGGAATTTATTTAATGTCACGAATAATAAAACTAACGAATGTGCATGTAACCTGTAAGATTTTGACAGTCTTTGGTATGCACTTTGCCTATGTCATTTAGCTTTATGGCTAATTAATGGTTTATTCATTTTTGCAGAAAACAAAGTACGTCTCAAAGGAGGACCCCTCGCAAGAACTTGCCGAGGAAAACGCCCTTCTGTTTGGTAAGTTTTATATTATTAAGGGGGTAGACAAGCCACGTGACATGGGCGATGCTCCGCTCTGTAATACCGACAATGTAACCTAAAACATGGATTTGGGATTTTTCGTTTTTCGTCCTTATATGAGCAGATTTAGAGCTGGACGAGGTCTCATTCGAAAGAAAAAGATTCAACGCGGAGCACTAGCTGCACCGTTTTAGTCACAAAACTCTTTTAGTGACCTAAAAATACTTAAGGAGGTAAACATGTCACGTGACACGGGCGATGCACCGCGCTGTAATACCGACAATCTGGCCCAACATATGGGTTTAGTAGGATACGCTTGATTTCCTTATATGAGCGAATTTTAGGCTGGGTGAGGTCTTATTCGAAAGAGGAAGGTTCAATGCAGCGCGCTGTAGACATTTTTTGAGTCACAAAACTCTTATAGTGACCTACAAATACTTGGAATCTGCGAGTGTATTTTGTCCATTTTTTCTCTACTTTGGTCACTCATATCATTACATACCAACAAAATCTCGTCGAACCATGTCTACAGCGCGCTACATTGAACCTTCCTCTTTCGAATGAGACCTCGCCCAGCCCAAAATTCGCTCATATAAGGAAATCAAGCGTATCCTACTAAACCTATGTTTTGGGCCAGATTATGTCGGTATACAGCGCGCTGCATTACCCGTGTCTATCCCCTTAACGATTAACGATTAACTTACAGAAAAATTAAATTAAATAATATTAATCAAATTTATTTTTCCAGAATCAAATGACGACGAGGACGTTTTCATGGGGGGGCAAGAACGCGCGCCGACCCAGAGGACGGCTCAACCCCCACCGGCACCGGCACCGAACCCAAGGGCGGCTCAACCCCCACCAGCAACGATTCAGAGGGGGGATCAGCCACCAGCGGAGCAACGCCGTTGGCCTACGTGTAAGTGTTTTTCTAAAAAAAGAAATCAATGATGTCTGTGATTTATTTATTTTCTTTTTTATTTAGTTCATTTAAAATTTATCATTTCAGATAGAGGCACTAGGGCTGGACGATCCAGACGGCAGGAAGATTTTATGAATTTTTTATATAAATTAAGTGCTGCCGATAACCATTGGGGGAGGAGAGGGCGGGGGGGGGGGGAGGGGAGGGAGGGGGGCTAGGTGGAGGCAGGGGGACAGGAGTACAGAAAAAATAAAATAAAAAATAAAGTTTTATTATTTCAAACATAAAAATGGGGTTATTTCATTTGCTCGTGCAGCAGAGTTCCTTTCTCTTTCGGCTATTGAAATGATTCTCTTCGTCTGCATTATTAACAGAAAAATAGGGCACCTTTACTAATTATTTATTATTATTTATAAAATAAATTTTCGCATGTACTTGACGTCGAGACGCTATGTTTCCATCATTTTTTTCTCTGCCGTAGATCATACTGCATCATCTTCTGCTTCGATTATCTGTAAATATATAATATAATATATATATATATAAAATCCACATTTTAGTTATTTTAGTTATTATTACAACTTAACGTAGAACTTATTATGTACACAAATAGAGTGGTATTTTGTTATAGTAAGTGTAGAGACCACAAAATGTGTCCGAAGGAGGTGAGAGCGTATGGCAGAAAGTCTTGTTGCAGGAAATTTAAATTCTAATGGTAATAATAATGGGAATCTAAAAAATTAATGAATTAATAAATAGCGTGGCAACTACTGTGGATAGGTTATAAGGGTATATAAGAGTATAAGGGTATAAGGATAATGGAAAACTAGTAAAATTAATGAATAGCGTAGCAACTATATAGAAATAGATTGGCATTTTGCTATAATAAGTGTAGATTACAAATGTGTCCGAAGGAAATGAGAGCGTATGATGTCGGAAGGAAATGAGAGCGTATGATGTCCGAAGGAAATGAGAGTGTGTGACAGAATGTCTTGTTGCCGGAAATTTAAATGCTATGGTAATAATTCAGCGAAGATGAACGAAGAGATCCAATATTTTCAAAACACAATTTATTGGTTTTGGAATAAAATTAGTTTAGTATGTTTATAATTTTGTCGATTTACCTTATTTGACTTTCCCGAAACTTGTGCGAAGCAAGATGCTCTGTCTATCTATCTATTCTTCTCCGGACAACCTTTACGCCTGTGCATTCCCTTCATTTCTATCCATTCAAGCCTATGCGTCTCCTCCAATTCTACTATCCAAGCCTGTGCGTCCTCTTCATTTTTATCAGAATCCTGTGCGTCTCCTTCATTTCTATAATATACATAAAAACTCTAAATTGCTGATATGCAAATACAAATATCTGGCAATTTAAATGCAGTGCAATTTTTTACTACAATATATTTTATTTTGTACATGCATGGTACAAATTTCCAGAAACTTGTGTGAAAGGAGATGCTTCTCAGTCGAACCATTTCCGGACAACTTCCAAGTCTGCGACTCTACATAAGAAATCTATTAAAAAAATTTTGGCGACTTACCTTATTAATTGAGACATTAATTCAGTCTCCTATGTAGTGTAAAAACTCGTGACATTCCAAATTCGGACAATTTACTTTTTCTGACACTTAGCACTTGGTAGGTTATAAAATTCAAAATAGTATATATAAGTATATGTATGTACAATGACGGACGACGATCCCTGCCGAATATTCCCGAGAATCGACGAAAGAAGAACGAACATGTGTTGGCTGAAGGTGTGTGTGTAACGCGTATATACGTATTATGTTGACGAAAAATTTCTTGGAGAAGGAGAATCAGGAGACGAAATTAATAAATTCGACTGATCCATGAACGATATTATGATATCTCTGTCATGTGTGGACCGATTTTATTGAAATTGGTCTTGTTCGAAAGCCGATATGCGGTTTACATAAGAAAAATGTCTTTAAATTTACAAAACATTGCAGGCGTGATGAGATATTCATGTATAAATGTCAGAATTAGGTTAGAGTGCCTCCGCGACGAGTAAAGATACACGGTAGCGACATCGACATATACAGGGTGTTTTTCATGTACTTGGCGTCGAGACGCTACCGCGTCTCTAGATAAAAAAGAAAGCGTCATATGTTTTTAAAAGAACTATAGCATTTATAGATTTTATTACGTTCGGCGTGTTACATTTCGGTGATGTACCTTATTCAAATTGTATGCTTTGAAAATGCACATTGATTATACGAAATATTACATCCTTTTACGTATAAATAAAAACTATTGATACGCAAATTAGAATTGTTTCATTGACATGTTTCCTAACTTCACTAGTCACTACCCAATCTCTCTATCTTTCATTATTGCTATCCTGTTTTACGTTCAGCGAGGAAATAATTTAAATCGGACTACTTTGAACCAAACGGGCTTTCAATTCTGCAAAGAAATTTTATCTGTAATATCGTTAATAATGACAGTTCAAATTGTGTCAGGTTTGGTATCTTTCCATCTTTCCTTCTTACACTCTCGCACCTCTCTATCTTTCATTATTGCTATCCTCCTTTACGTTCAGCGAGGCTCTGATGCTAGACGCAGCTCTCGTGGCGTAAGTATTCTTTCAAGCTTCTCGATAGAAAGAAGTGTGGCAACAGCGCGGCAGAGACGGAGAGAACAGAAAATGTGGCAACTTTGCGTAAAAAATTCGTCTACGTAGAGTACCTGCAGATGTCACCTCTGTATAAGTTCTTTTTATCGACCGCACTATAGTCGTGTTCAGATTTATTGGCCGGCGAGTTCGGTTTCTCGAGCAGCGCGCGAGGAGAAATCAGCCACTACCACCTGACGATCGTGGATTGGCAGTCGAAGTTGCGGGACCCCCGAAGGGTATTGTGGGGTAAGGGGAACGGTGCTCAACTCCGCCTCAACGATGCCGTGTGGCTGTTGTTTATTCATAGCGTAATAGTAGTGTGCGTTACGAATCGTATTGGCTACGCATAGCCAATACGAGACGAAGCTACGGCAGAATCCCGTTAGCCGCTGGCCAAGCCTTAATTCCGAGTATGAGTTTCTCGCTTCTTCCTGGCCGATGGGGGGAGCGAGATGGAACGCCTTGCAAACCGGTTTTCCAGTGCTCAGGGAACCGTACGACGGCCAGGCGTAGCCCGAGAGAGAGCGAGAACGTAGATAAAAGGAGCACTGAGGCAGGCAAGCGGTGTGGTGGGAGAATACCCCTCACCACAGACGAGGTATGGAATAGACTACTCGCCTTATGGGACTTCGTGTCACCGCCCAAACTGCGTTACCGACCCATAATTTGAGGACTGAATTTAGCGACCTCTGTTCATGAACAGCGTCCAACTCAAGAACTACTCTGAAATGTGTTGAAATACTGAAAGATGTGTGCGTGCTTGTATACGTGTGACTTGTTTAGAGGGAGAATTTAACATAGAGGGCGGACTTTCGCTAAGCTATGCTTTAGCTTGGTTTGTCAACGACTCACGTCGGATTTCTCTCTGAAATTTCTATTTCGGGAATCAGGACCCTATATGGCGCTAAAATATGGCACTTCTTGAGAGCTTATACAAGCTATAAATTGCAAGACAAAATTAATTGTTAGTATTTTACATGTAGTGGAACTTTCAACTAATATTTTCACGTGTTGTACGCCGAAAAATATTAATAAATGGCGCTATTACCGACATTCCCGCTAAATAGACGGTACCCATCCTACGATACGTAAAAATCATTGTAAATAATGAATTGAAACGTTTTCGTAAAATTTATATTCGTTGTTTTTGGGACCCTAGGTCCCTAAATCCTTACGTTTCATTACAAATTGATTGGGTCTGTCCTTATTAACTATTGAATGGATTTAAAAATTATAAAAAGCATCTACGATGTAAGTACACGAGCGTAGGTATTGCTTACGTTAAGATCTGGGCACAGGTATCAGTTCCGTGTCAGCTCACGTAGAATTCAAGTGCTCTTCATCACTTTCCTCAATTACTTTACTCCAAGTACTTTCCATTAGTCAGTAAAAATAATCGGAATTATATCATATTTGGTGTCATTTTCGTTAGCAAAATACCTTAGTATTCCATTTGTGATACTTCTATGATAGAAATTGGCATACCCATTACAATGGCCTATTGCTGACTTTGTCTATATTCCACTACTGTGTAGCGTGTATGCCCCCCCAAGCCGTGTCGTTCGAAAGCTTTTACCTAAGAACCCATCAGGGTCGTAAAAAAAGGTACGCGTTACCGTCCAACCGATTTCAAGAGAGCGTGCAGTGAAAAGGCCAGAATGTCGTGGCCATCGAATTTTAACTTTCTGAGTACGAATACAGATCCGACACTGAAGGAAAAAGATGAATGAGTATAATGGTCTTGAAACGCTGCGGATTACTACATACATCTGAAGTATTCACGAGTTACATTTCTTTGGAAGGGGCTGGATGAGGTGTATTTTGCGAACAATCAAATCGATTGAAAATTGTTTCTCAATTTATTAATTTTATTAACAAGAACAGCAATAAACAGAAGAGGGATAAACATTTCTAACATAATCATTATCGATTCACTGCTCTATCATTTCATTGTTTGGGATGAAATGCCTTGCATCTGTTGTATTCCATTGGTATAAGGATGGAAAATTTAGAAAATTAACAATAGTAGAAGAAATGTACAGGATCATCATTTAATCTTGCAACCCGCGCTCGCGCGAACAGGTACGCATTCCACTGCAACAGAAATAGGCAAAAAATTATTTGAAATAAAAATTTCGCACACAAATTCTTATTTAAAATAACTTTTTTCCCATCTCTGCACTACAATCATGCGCCGTCCCGGCGTTCGGAAAGGTGCCAGCGGCAGGGGTGTGCGGGTACCCGACTTTTCGGGCTCGGGACGGGCCGGAAATTTTCGGGCGAGATCGGGCGGGATCCCGATACTTTCGTATTGCTCGAGATCCCGACGGTCTCGGGATCCCGAGACTCGATTCGGGCTACAAGCATAGCCCCTTCCGTCTCGGTCCCCTCGTAATAGCTGGCTTTCGAGCCGATCGCGTCCGAGTTTTGCCGAGCCGACCTGAAATCAAATTTCCCGCTCCCGGAGGTCTTGCTTGTAGCCCGAAACGAGTCTCGGGATCCCGAAAACTTCGGGACCTCGAGCAATACGAAAGTATCGAGACCCCGCCCGATCTCGCCCGAAATTCTCCGACCCGTCCCGAGGGCCGGGAACCCGAGCCTCGGGACGATCCGCACACCCCTAGCCAGCGGCCGGTGGACAGCAGTGATCCCCAAGCTTTGAAAATTATAGGATGGTCTCCTTCAAATTCACGTGGCAAAGAGCTGTTGGGAATTTCCCGGCCCGTGTAAGCGAGCCGCCCGCTCCGCTTTTATGATCGGTTTACAACTCGCACCCCAGATTACTGTAATGAGGTTTGAAAACAATGTCGACTCAATTTCAAAACTTTTAGCTACGACAGGGTTGACCGCGGCGATATATTCCTATACGGAGAGATTTTTCGCCACCCGCGTGTAAAAGCCACAATAATGGCGCATCGGTCCAAAAAATGGAAAATCATAATTAAAACTGACTTCATAATATTAAAAATTTGGTTCCTTATTTAATCTACGACACTCATTTTTTTATATCGACGCCTCATTATTTGCACTGTGTAAATCTGGCGCCGACTTAAAAAAAAATGAGTGTCGTAGATTAAATAGGGAACAAAATTATTTTGTACTTTTTAGCGGATTTTTATTATTTTGAAGTCCGGAAAACCAGAACAATAGATTCTAAGGTCTGCAAACGCATTGTTGGACGTGGCCGAAACTGTGACGTCGAGCCCGTCGACATCGACAAAAGAACGAGACGATCGGCGGACGAAGACAATCTCCTTAGCAGATGGGCAAAAAATTATTTGAAATAAAAATGTCGTACACAAATTTTTATTTCAAATAATTGTTTGCCCATCTCTGACTGTCTCCTGCAGTCGCTCGCATAGGACGGTCGTATCGAGCACTTTATGTATTCCAAACCTTAAATATATTTACTTCTTGCATTCTAAATACCATACTCCCCCACCCCTATACTATTCAGTTTCCTCCATCAAATACAAAAACTTTCATATGAAACATTTGTTTGCTTTTTCAATAGCTATAAAAATAATAGCGTGTGAAAAATAATATAAGAACAAATCGGATATACTGTATAAACTTATTGAAATATCCGAACATCAGTTAATATTAGTCAGTTAACGTCAGTTAGTACATAGTTTAAACAAATGAATTTTTCTAATAGTTATGGAATAGAATGAATTATTTTTTCAAAAAATATGTATCGAATATTTTTGGTTACTCCGCAGACTTGCAAAATTGCACCAAAATCGGTGTGTACGGGTTCGATATGTTCTTATTAAATAATAATATAGTACAGTAGAAGGATATTATTATTATTATTATTGTTATTATTATATGTCTGTATTATATCGTATAGACCAACATTAATGTATGCGTAAACACATGATGAATGGGTGGGGTTCAGTAACACGTGCTCTTAAAAAACATTAAAGCACTCTTTTTACATATTACGTTATTGCAAGCGAATGAAATTTGTTTTGCTTTAAATAAACCGGAATAGGACAGCAAGGTTAAAAAGCGAATGTGATATCGTTTTATTTTCATCCGCCTTTCTCTTCTGTTGAACGGAATATGTTCATATTACGATTTTTAAATCGTTACTCTAACAGAAACATTTGTAAATCGCGGGCTTCGGCTCTCAAAAAATAACCTACTTTTACCCGTGCTGAATTCTAATTCCTACCACGCGTAGCGTTACAATCTGTTTCGAGACTTCACCGGTAACGTTGCATGCGACACTAAAATGGTAAGGGGGTCCTAGGACCCCCCAAACCGGTGACACAAAAATACATTGGGTGAGTAGTCTATTCCATACCTCGTCTGTGCCCTCACGAAACTCACCGGCCAATAAAGCAGAACACGACTTTAGTTTCATTAGGATCCGTTTGTTTACCGGGGACGCTTCGATCGATTCGGACAATAACAAACTTGAGACGGCCCCCTTAAGCACTGTATATTGAAATAATAATGAATTTATGCGTCACGCTGGTGCTACGTAGCTACAGTGCACCATTAGCGCCACCAACGGAGAAGCCTTGAAGCTTCATTCTGTCAGTTTTCGATTTATAAATTCATTATTATTTCAATGTACAATGCTTATTAGCGTTCAAACGCATCAGCCACCCTGCACAGATGTTTACTGAAGGCAACTGTACCCGCAAAAACTTCCTTCTGGCCGATTCCAGGACGAAAATCGGTTGAACCGGTTTGTTTACTACATGCGTATACGTACACGCTTAACTTAGCTTGTGTGACCGTCCGCACACATTCGCGGCCCGGTGAGACGGACAATAACAAAACTGAGACGGCCCCCTTAAAATGTGTATGTATGTATTTACCGTTTGCCGTAGCCGGCTTCCCACTAGATTCTGGAGGTGGTGGTGCTGGCTGTGATGGTGGCCGTGATGGTGGAGGTGGTGGCCGTGATGGTGGCGGCGGTGATACATGTGGCGTGACTATCTCCATAGAATCGTTATAATCGTTATAATCCAAGTCTGGAAAAATAAATTGGAATAAGTGTATATAAATTTGTATCATTTTTTATTTTAACTTTTCTATAAGTTAATATAAAACTTACCACATAAATAAAACTTACCACATAAAAGTAGTTCCTCCTCGTTTTTCTACAAAAATTAATATAAACAATTAATTAGCAAAAAAATCAAAAGTTCATAAAAGCGGCGTATGATAGAAAATATACATGTAGCGCAAGGATACGCATTGTTCAGTTGCAAATTATAACTAGCAGTAAAAGAAGAAGATATTAGACACGTCGAAGCATATTCTATAACTGTAACATATTATAACATAACATTATTTTGTGAACTATTCGCAGTTGTAAATAGTAGTAACACAAGAACATATTAGACACGTTGAAGCACATTCTAACAACTTATAACGCCAACGATTATAAATATCATAGATATCTGAGTTGAACGTAAATCGAACTTTATTATGTGAATGATTCGCACTTATAACTAATAGTAAAACAAGAAGATATTAGACACGTCGAAGCATATTCTAATAATAACTTATAACGCCAACAATTATAAATATCAAACATATCTGAGTTGAACATAAATCTAACTTTATTATGTGATTGATTCGCACTTATAACTGGTAGTAAAACAAGAAGATATTAGACACGTCGAAGCATATTCTAATAATAACTTATAACGCCAACAATTATAAATATCAAACATATCTGAGTTGAACATAAATCTAACTTTATTATGTGATTGATTCGCACTTATAACTGGTAGTAAAACAAGAAGATATTAGACACGTCGAAGCATATTCTAATAACTTATAACGCCAACGATTATAAATATCAAACATATCTGAGTTGAACGTAAATCTAACTTTATTATGTGATCGATTTGCACTTATAACTAGTAGTAAAACAAGAAGATATTAGACACGTTGAAGCATATTCTAATAACTTATAATGCCAACGATTATAAATATCAAACATATCTGAGTTGAACGTAAATGAACATGTAAAGTACAACATTTTGAAAGTCTTTGATAGGCACTTTGCCTACGTTTTGTAATACATACTAATCAAATCAAGTAATACAACAAGAACATATTGGATAGGATACATAGAAGCCTATTTTATCTCAGATCTGTTTCATATTTCTAATTGCTGGCATTACAAGTTAGAATATGCTTCCACGTGTCTAATATCTTCTTGTTGTATTATTACTATTACTTACTTGATATACAGTTCTGGTCTATTTCCATTGATAGTTAACATAGGCAAAGTGCCTATCAAAGACTTTCAAAATGTTGTACTTTACATGTTCATTTATGTTCAACTCAGATATGTTTGATATTTATAATCGTTGGCGTTATAAGTTATTAGAATATGCTTCGACGTGTCTAATATCTTCTTGTTTTACTACTAGTTATAAGTGCGAATCATTCACATAATAAAGTTAGATTTATGTTCAACTCAGATATGTTTGATATTTATAATTGTTGGCGTTATAAGTTATTATTAGAATATGCTTCAACGTGTCTAATATCTTCTTGTTTTACTACTAGTTATAAGTGCGAATCGTTCACATAATAAAGTTAGATTTACGTAAAACTCAAATATGTCTGATATTTATAATCGTTGGCGTTATAAGTTATTAGAATGTGCTTCAACGTGTCTAATATGTTCTTGTGTTACTACTATTTACAACTGCGAATAGTTCACAAAATAATGTTATGTTATAATATGTTACAGTTTTTTGTATTGAATAATAATGGAAAGGCTCGTGAAGTAATGAGAAGAAATATATTTTGTAATGTAATATATATAATGTAATGTAATGTAATTTTTACTTTTATAATCCGAATTTCCAATTCAATTTGCGATTGAACAATACGTATCCTTGCACTAGATATATGACTTTCTTCTATCATACGCCGCTTGTAATCAGAATTTATGTGAGGAAACGAATCATGAATATATAATTTATTTAGTACTTACATTTTCAGCCATTGTAACGTGTTTCGCGTTGCGATCGGCAATTGAGAATGCTCTTTCTCATCACGTGCAAGATGAGGCGAGCTCCTCCGCTGCTCATTTGTTTTTTAAGGAGCCCGCTTTTGGCATAGATACGGACACATTCTGCCGCGGGCTTTTTGAATTTTCATTGATTTTTAGCCGGGAAGCTAACAAGGGGACGCCACGGATGTGGAAATCGCTTTTGGAACAACAGTATATGGGGGTCGTAGTTAGAGTTGCCACCTTTTTTACAAAAAATAACGTACATTAGCTTTCGTGGGTTATAAAAAAAAAGTTCGTCCAACAAATTAAAAGTACATTTTAATCTTATTAGTTTTTATTTATTTCAACCATGTTTTCTATTGGTTTTAGCATTACAGAGTAATTGTTATTATTTTGATATATGTCAATAACGTATGATACTTTATTTTAAAGTACGGGTGGCAACGCTAGTCGTAGTACTCATGTAGTAAAATAGAAAAAATACTATTTCGGCTTTTTGTCGATGGACCTTTTTTTTCGAGATACCTATTGTAATTTAAAGTTTTTAACGTACGTAGTAATCAAGATATATACCATCTATAGTAACCTACGCTCAAGAGGGTTCCGTGGACACAGTGGTAGCGCGTCAGATTGTCACCAGGGCGGCCGGGGTTCGAGGTCCCCTCGCAACTTTTCCTCCTTTCTCATACTCTTTTTTTTTTTTAAACAATTTTTCCCGTGAAAATATATTTTGTGGATATTACGTATCATATACGTTACATATTACTCTACGCAAATTTTAAGGTTAATTAATATTATTCTAATCATCTCTTTCACCGGTGTTTTCATATCATATTCTTGTACTGCGAAAATATATTTCATTCTGAAACTTTCGACGCCTGCGATTGTCGAGCAGCTGAAGTGGGATAGCCGTTAAAAAAGGCGTATTTTCACCATATAATACGTAATATTCACAAAATATATTTCCACGGAAAAAATTGTTAAAAAAAAAAAGAAAAATAGAGTGGTACAGAGTTGCGAGGAACTTGAATCCCAAAAGCTGCTCTGGTGACAATCTGACGCGCTACCGTTGTGTCCACGGAACTTTCTTAGGTGTAGGTTACTAACCAGAGATGGGCATTATTTAAATAAACAATTATTTAAATAACTTTATAAATAAAGGAGACTTTATCTGTATGTCTCATAAATAAAAATTCCCAGAGTTATTTATTATTTGAAGCGCCATAAATAATATTTTCAATTGACGGGATTCATCCGTAGGTTCATAAATAAAATTTTCAGCGACGAGAATTCATCCGTAGGCCCATAAATAAAATTCTCAATTGACGGGGATTCATCCGTAGCTTTGGCCAATTTTCTCACTTTCATTTGTATTTATAGTGGACGCTCGATAATGTGCCGCAGTCGGGGCTCTAGAGGCGGTGTTTTCTCAGAAGCGGCATATTAACGAGAGCCAATGTAACGCGCGCTCTCCCCATAAAGGTGGTCGCTCACTAGACAGAACGGAAGCGAAGCGAAGCGCGACAGCCACGCATCGCTCATATGATAGAACAGCAGCGACCATGCATCGCCCATATGATAGAAGAGCGCCGACGAACTTCGGTTCGGTTCCGTTCGGCCTAGTGGGCGATAGCCTTAACTCTCCTGTTTTCTTTTCCGTGATGGCTGCCCCCTACCAGAATACTCTTAAGGTGCGTCACACTGATGTGAGAAAAAGAAAAAACACATTCACGTATATGTATTGCTTGCGATTGCTTGCGAACTCCAGTGTGGAGGCACCATTAAGGGTTAGCATTCATTGGCTCGCTGAGCGTGAGAGAAAGGGAGGTGGCACACACGCGTGCGAGTAATGCGTGTGAGCTGGGGCGTTCCTAACGGCACTTTAAACAGCGGCATATTATCGAGCGTCCACTGTATAGCGGAGAAGCTTAAATAGCTGTGGGCGTGGCTCCGGAGGCCTTCGGGCCTCAAGTGTCTTTGCTCGAAGCCGGCGGGTCCTCGAGGCGAGCGACATTGTATAGTTCACCCGTCTAATCTGCAGCGCGGAGTTGCTCGGCGACGAGTCATCGATTGTACAGAAACTGAATTTCTTTATTTTTCATCGTATCAATATGAAAGGAACACCAATGGATTCCTTGCATTCTCCCGATTACATGGATAAAAAAATATTTAAATTGGGCCAGTTTTAACGAAATGGGCTTTCAATCCTGCAAATTAATTTTATGCCTAATATCGTTAATTGAGGTAGTGAGAGCAAACAATGGACTAACCCACAATCTTTTCGAAATTGAGTTAATAGCAATAACATATTCCTATACCCGCTACTAATCATATAAAATAGGCGAAATTTTTTTTTTTTAATGTGAGTTGATCCGTTGCCGCTTTTACTGCTTCAATTATAGTTAAAATTTTGTCAGGTGTGGTATCACTTTCATCGGGAAAGCACAAGATTTTCTTAAAATTTGTGTGAAACGCCAATCTTTTAACTACCTTTACGTGCATAGGGAGAAAGACTTCGAATTACTATCTGAAAAGGCTAAACAACACATCTGCCTGCCATACGTTCAGCACCATAAACGTTTTAGCGAAAACAGAGCCATAAAGCATTCGAGTCACTGGTACGCATCAACCCTTACATTATTCCTGTCCACGAGCTTTCCTACTTTCACGTTTCTACCCATTGAAGGTCTAGTGGTAAGAAGAAGAGGGGCGTAAAGGGTCTCTTCTTCTTACCACTGGCACGCCACTATACTTTCGTACAGATCCAATGACAAATGCGGGATTTAAGATTTTTCCTTTCTTACATAATGGCTAGTGCATCACTACAAGTGCATCGCTAGTGCATCGCTAGCAATCACTACTATCCTTGTTTTTTATAGTCCCGTGGTTCTCGGCTGTCAAGCGCTCCCTTCTTAAGCAGGGCTTGAAACCGTTATTATGAAGATGTAAATTCTTGAAAGAGTTATGAAGAAACTTTATTCTGAATAACCGTTATAAAAAACTTAAATATCAGACTATATAAGTTTAAGTTATGGTTTCTATAAAGCTCTATTACTTTTATTTTTTGGGTTCTATATAAGTTCCAAACTATACACTACTGTGCATAACCAAATTGTTTAAAAATTATTATAAATAAGTAAATATATATTATGTACACATTTGTACATACGTATACAATTATTTTGTAATATGAAGTGTTCGTTAATATAAATGTTTGGTTGTTATACCAATGAGGGACCGCCACCAGCCGCCGTCGCCGCTGCACCGACCGCGGTTATCACTCAGCGGTCTATCACAGTTCTCTTACCAAAGGGCATAGCCTTCCCCATTCACGTGGCCAGATCCTCCAGAAACAGAGTCAGGCCGCTTGCCATATCTAAACCATCTCTTCATTAAAATAAGCAATCCTCATTCGATGAAATTGGAACTGTCTTAGGGCGCATGCACACGGCGACTTTTTGCAGCGATACAGTCGCGATACACTCGCGATGCAAACGCGATGCAGTCACTGCCCGTCTACCTTCGCACACTTGCGTTTGCATCGATACAATCGCTGGCACTGTATCGCTGCAAAAAGTCGCCATGTGCAGACGCCCTTAATTCGTGAAATTCGTGTTATAGGTCGTAAAGTATTTTTTTTTAGTTAACATTAGTAACTCAGTTTCTAACATGCAATTAAATTATGCGTCATTAAAATCATGCACAACTCATTAATTGTAACTACGTAGTTGCTATCGATGCGAAACTCTGGTTAAGAACATCGTAATACGGAGCTACTATTCTAGGCCGTAGAATCGACGGTATTGTCAATATTGCAGTTGAAAGTGTAGAGACGCGTACCTGACCGTGTTAAGATCTGGGACGATAATGAGCATAAAATTAATTTGCAGGATTAAAAGCCTGTTTCGTTAAAACTGGCCCGATTTAAATATTTTGTTATCCATTTAATCGGGAGAATGCAAGGAATCCATTGGTGTCCCTTTCATATTGATACGATGAAAAATAAAGAAATTCAGTTTCTGTACAATCGATGACTCGTCGCCGAGCAACTCCGCACAGCAGATTAGACGGGTAAACTATACAATGTCGCGCGCCTCGAGGACCCGACAGCTTCGAGCAAAGACGCTTGAGGCCCGAGGGCCTCCGGAGCCACGCCCACAGCTATTTAAGCTTCTCCGCTATAAATACAAATGAAAGTGAGAAAATTGGCCAGAGCTACGGATGAATCCCCGTCAATTGAGAATTTTATTTATGGGCCTACGGATGAATTCTCGTCGCTGAAAATTTTATTTATGGACCTACGGATGAATCCCGTCAATTGAAAATATTATTTATGGCGCTTCAAATAATAAATAACTCTGGGAATTTTTATTTGCTAAGTTTCGAATAAATTTTCTACTTTTATTAGAACACAATTTTTTATTTAAATAAAAAATTTGCCCATCTCTGTTACTAACTATACATATAATTGGTTTACTACGTACGTTAGAAACTTTAAATTATAATATCTCGAAAACGAAGGCCCATTCGACAAAAAGCCAAAATGGTATTTTCATACTACATGAGTATTTAACTGTATATAAGATCCGGACCGAATAAATAATAAGGCTGATGTGAAAGCGTAACTAAAAGGGTAATGAAGATTCCGCCGGACCGCGGTGGTACGTGACCGGTGGCACATTTTCTCGGTACTTACGAGGAGGGCTCGCTATATGACCGCCGGGCACGTCAAAACACAAAGTGGACGACCGGAGCTCATGCATGCCACGGCGTCCAAACATTCTTTCCGATTTCCTTGCATGTAAGTGTGCTTCATTATTATTAATTAAGGTGTACGCATAATGAAACGAATATATTTTCAACGAATAGGTTATTGTTTGTTTCATTACATGTGTAAAATAATAGTCTGCGCAGATTTTTGCTAACCTATTTCTTTATTGAAATGTGTATTTTTTTAGTATCGAGTTCCTTGGAAGGAAATTGAACAAATCTTATTGGAGAAGCAAAAGAGAAAATATTATATTTGGTAAGTGACGTTTACATTTATTTATATATAATAATACGTATGATATTAGTTTAGTGTTTATTACAAATTTTTCGTTTTTTATAGGTTGGAATATTAAAAAAAGGAAAAGTAAAGTACACTCGCTGAGCTGCTGGGCGCTCCTCCGAGTATTTGATAATAATACTAATAAACTTTACTTGCTGCATCGCACCTTACCTTTTATAACATCACTCGACAGGCTGCAGGGCGCCACGTCTCGAGTATAACAACTTTCAATAAAGTTGGGCGTCTGCGATAGCATAACCGCTACGCTTATATATTATTATTGTACTATATAGTGTACTAGAAATATAAAAAATAAAAATATAAATCGTCATGTCTATAATTAATAATAGTATTATTAATATCTTACCACTCAGTTGTCACAATCTGCAAATTATCAGTGTTTAGCACTAAACGTCAAAGCGTTGACTGCGTTAGAATAAGTATTAGGATAAGATAGGATTATAAACTTGATTTAAGAATAGACGTTACATTTAAAACGTAAGGTCACGGTCACTCTGTATTTACACCACAATTGCACAGGTATTTACAGATTATAATCACATTTAAACAAGCACTTATTCTAAGTTAGCACGCAAGTATGCGAGATAGCGGCAGAACCGAGCAATTCCAGATTTAGCGGTCTGGAAAGTTCCAGTAGAAAGCAAAGCACGAGAAAGGTCTAACGGAAAGGTGTCGCGTCAACAGTTCTCGGAAGATAGATCGATCGCGGTGATGGATCGGGCCGTTTCGCCGAATTCTGTGACGTCAGCACCCCACCCAACAGCCGTTCGTCCTGAGCTGGACAAGGACCTCATCGGCGAGACAAAGCATCTCACACGATGAGGCGGGACAGCCGTCTAATTAACTGAGGTGCGCGTCAACAGATGGCTCGACCGATCACATCACCGCGATCGTGCTCACTATGACCTGGTCGCGCTAGCCTTGTTTGAATCGCGCGCGGAACCGGCAGCGAGTCCGCGCCGACTTGGCCCGTGGCCGTTTGGGCCAATCCCAAACATTCCGCCCGCCTTTGTCAGTATGACAAACATGTTGAATGCCCATTGGCGGCCTCTTGTCAGCACTGTACAGTGCTGTACGGTGCAAGGTGAGGTCGAGAATAAATGGGATCGTTCCGTTTCGTACTGCGTGTTCTGCGAGAAGGATACAGTGCTTGTAATAGTAGACGAATGCTGGCAGTTGCAAGTACGACATGTAGTGGCGCAAGTACGCGAACGTGCACGGAAAAATGTTTTCATCCCTGAAAACAGTGCTTGTCGTACACTGTTCAGATGACTGCTCGGTCATCATGCGGTAACGTGTTCAGCACCGTCGCTTTCGATGCGCGAGCACCGATATTTTCGGTGCTCGCCGTTCGTCGTTGTTTTCGATACACGGAGAAATGTTTTCACCCTTGAAAACAGTGCTTGTCGTAACACTGTTCAGATGAGGGCTCGGTCCTCATGCGGTAACGTTCAGCACCGTCGCTCTCGATGTTTTCGATGCGCGCATGGTACTGTATATATATATATATACACTGTTGAGTTCCTGATCGAAAATTAATGGATCTATCTGGTTGGCTTATTAATTAATAGTTAAATTAATAAGCTAAGAATAAGCCACATTATAATCTGGCTAAAAAACAGTTCCGAATATGCTTTTAACAAATGTGAATTTCGAATGCAAATCTAACCTATATTCATATTATGTTCGGAAAAGAGGCCTATTCGCGACACCTATTGTCGATTAGTACTAATTAGGCAGGTGGCAACGGCCTGCTCACTCATGTGGAGCGCGGATCGCGTCCCCTTCCATCGACTCGCGATCCATGGAGGGGGAAGGCTTGCGCTTCATAGAAATTGACTCTGATTTCTGGGAATCGGCCACTCTGTTCCAGTCATCACGCTTGGGTAATATACTTTCGCTAACGCACTTTGCTTGCGCTATACTTTCGACATTGCTTCGAATCTTATACTTTCGCTAACGCACTTTGCTTGCGCTATACTTTCGACATTGCTTCGAATCTTATATTTTAGCTAACGCACTTTGCTTGCGCTATATATTCGACGTTGCTTCGAAACTTATTATATCGAACTGCGCGCCTTTGCTTCGCCAGTTTCTTGAACGCTTAAAGATTAGAATTATATTTAACCAAAACATTGTAAATTGTGTGTGAAACGTTTTGAATTATTTTGTGTGTTTGACTATGTACATAATTAGAATTATATCCGTCGTGTTAAATTAATCGCCTCAAATTATCGTATCGCTCGTTTTAATCGCTTTAATCGTACCAAAAATAAATCTTGTGCTAAACACTAACGACGCTGTTTCCTAGTGCTTGTTCCGATTAAACTTTGTAACATTATTTTTGGTCCTTCGAGCCGGATCCGGTGCCTGTGAAACAGTTTAGAACGTTCGTGAGTGCCGTCCAACGTCGCGCGTGACCTCCACTCGAACGTTGTTTAGTGTCGCGCAACCGTCGCTCGTGACCTCCAGTCGAACGTTGTTATCGCCGTCCAACCGCCGTTAGTAACCGCTACCTAAAACAATGGCACATTTACTTAAAAGTCAACACGACCTTCACAATCGTATAAAGAACGCATTTGAAAATCTAAAAAAAAACAGGTGCGAACAATATCACGAAAACGAGCGTTACGTCGCGAATAGCTGCGCTTAGGAAAAATTGGGAAAAGTTCGAGGAGCAACACGATCAATTACTAATTCTCTCTTCCAATCCTACAACCTGGACCAATATCAAAGACGACGAGTATTGGGAAAAGTCCGAGCCGTCTAGAACGGAGGAATTGTTCCTCGCTCAAGAAGTACTGTTAATGGATAAATTAGAAGAAATTACTAAGGCTGAAAGAATTTTGAATATTACTCGAGAACGCTTGGCCAACGGAGAACGATCGAGCGACCATTCCAATGCTGTGGCCGCTCGTCCTTCGTCTTCGCTGCCGAAAATACCGCTACCCACCTTTGATGGCAGTCACAAAGAATGGCCATCGTTCAAAGGATTATTCCGTTCTTTAGTAGCTCGTGACGCAACATTAACGGATGCCGAACGGCTTCATTATTTACGGGGTTCGCTCAAGGGCGACGCCGCTCTACTCCTTCACAACATGCCCGAGAGCGAAGAGAATTTCAAGGTTGCATGGGAATTACTGCAAGAACGTTTCGATAATCAGCGATTAATGGTCAAAGCACAAATGAATACCATATTTAGTATACCCACTATCGCACGTGAGTCAGGAACCGAGCTTAAACGATTATTTTACACCGTATGTGATTCCGTTAAGGCCCTTGCTGCCATCAAACGACCTTTCGATGCCAGCGGCGACTGGTTAATTCACTTGATCGTGGAACGAATAGATCCCTCATCTCGTCGCGAGTGGGAGACACTCATCGGTAAGACGAAGGAGCCTCCTACCTTTGCTAAACTTCAAGAATTCCTGGAGGGTAGAGTTAATATGCTCGAGTCCTTGGAAGAGCAGCGCAAGGGACCCGAGGGCAAAAGCACGAAACAGTCGTATAATCAAAGGACGACCAGAGTGCATCAGGTGAATTCAGACACGCGCCTACAGGAACCATGCAGTCTCTGTAAGTCAAACCATTACATTTTGTACTGTCGATTGTATAAAGCAAAGACAATTGAAGAACGACGGGCCGCGTTACAAGCCGCGAATCTCTGTTATAATTGTCTGGGCAGACATCAAGTAAAGGATTGTACCTCGGAACGACGCTGTCAGAAGTGTAACGGGAAACACCACACTACGATACATATGGAACGTGCCGATTTCACCGTCGATAAGGAGCTCGCTTCCCACACATCCAGTTGTGTGACGAGTCCATTACCGACCGTTCTTCTGGCCACGGCACGTGTAAGAGTATGGCAGCCTGACGGTGGCTCTAGATTGGTACGGGCTTTGATTGATCAAGGCAGCGAGGTGTCGATTATTACCGATGCCCTGGCTCAGCAACTTCGCCTCACCAGGCGATCTGCGAACATTAGTATCGGCGGTGTAGGGAACCAAGCTCAGGAGCGCGTCCGTGGCAAGGTACAGTTCGAATTATCTGCGCATTTCAACTCCACAGACCACCACATGATAACCGCTCTGGTACTGCCTCGAATAACGTCCTACCAACCACGCATCGATAGCCGTGCTGCTATGTGGAATCATCTTAAGGAACTCACTTTAGCGGATCCCCACTTCAATGCTAAGGGACCGATCGAATTACTGCTGGGAGCCGACGTTTTTGCTATCGTCGTGCTTGATGGCATTGTTAGAGGCCACCCAGAAGAACCCATCGCCCAGAAGACAACGCTGGGATGGATTGTATCAGGAACAGCCTTATCTAACGCTAGGTGCTTAACAAATGACAGGCTCGAACCCGCAGCTCTGTCATGCTCCACCGAGGAAGACCTACTGCCCTTGGTACGCCGGTTTTGGGAGCAAGAAGAAATAGCGGTATCATCTGCCTATACCGCTGAGGAACAGAGATGCGAGGACCATTACCGGACGACACACCAGCGCTTGCCGTCCGGACGCTATATGGTCCGCCTACCTTTTCGTGAGACGCCAGAACTCGGTGAGTCTTACTCTAGTGCCCGTAGGATGCTGCAGCGGATGGAGGCCAAATTCAAACGCAACCCGACATTCGCCCAGGCTTATGGCACATTCATGAGTGAGTATATGCAACTCACTCACATGACAAAGATAAATAAGGAGTTATCAGGGTCAGCGTATTACTTGCCTCATCACGGAGTGATGAAGGAGAGCAGTTCGACCACCAAACTAAGAGTGGTGTTCAACGGTTCCTACACCACTACTTCTGGGCAATCCCTCAACGATGCTTTGATGATAGGACCCAATCTACTGCCGGATCTACACCGGTTGCTTCTCCGGTGGCGAATTCATCGCGTCTGTCTTACCGCGGACGTGGAGAAAATGTATCGTCAGATCCTAGTACATCCCGATGACCGCCGCTATCAACGTGTACTCTGGAGAGGGAATGAAATCAGTGCCATAAACGAATATCAATTGAATACGGTTACTTATGGGCTAGCCTGTGCCCCTTACCTGGCTATTCGAACACTAAAGCAGCTGGCTTTGGACGAGCAGGAACGGTTTCCTCGAGCTGCGGCCATTTTGCAGCAGGACGTATACATGGACGACGTCTTGACAGGCGCTGACTCCGAGCAAGAAGCCATCGAGATCCAGACCGAGCTCCGTCTCCTATGCAAGGCGGGCGGTTTCAACTTAAGGAAATGGGCATCCAACAAACCAGTGTTAATGTCAAAGGTGCCTTCCGAAGACGCCATTTCAGAATGCAAGTGGCAGGCAGGCGAAACCCACACCGCACTGGGAGTTCATTGGGGGCTGTCGGACGACTGCTTCCGAGTCCAAGTACAGCCTACCATGCCGGGGAGCGGAGTCACAAGAAGACTGGTTCTATCAAAAATCGCAAAGATATTCGATCCATTGGGTTTATTGGCTCCAGTTACCGTTAATGCAAAAATCTTTATGCAATCTTTGTGGTTATTACGTTTAGAATGGGACACACCGCTGCCGCCGGCTGAAGCCGGTTACTGGATGCAGTTTCTCTCGGAGCTGACGTCGTTGAATCGCATTACAGTTTCTCGCTGGCTCGGTCTACAACCAACGTCGATCCAACGAGAACTCCATGGATTTGCTGACGCCTCGGAACGGGCCTATGCTGCCGTAATCTATCTCCGAGTCGTGGAACCTGATGGAACTATTCACACCCATCTGGTCACTGCAAGGACAAAGGTTGCTCCGTTACAAAAGATATCGCTCCCCAGGCTGGAATTGTGTGCAGCCGTAATGCTGACCAAGTTAATGGCCCTCACCTGCGAGAGCCTGAGTCTGACGGGAACTCCTACTCACTTGTGGAGCGACTCGACCATCACACTCGCGTGGATTCAAGGACACCCGTCTCACTGGAAAACGTATGTGGCCAACCGTGTATCGGAGATTCAGCGGGCACTACCTGATGCTCAATGGCATCATGTATCCAGCCGGGACAATCCTGCCGACTGTGCGTCCCGGGGCTTACAACCTATCCAGCTACCAGAATATGCCTTGTGGTGGAATGGACCGAGATGGCTGTCGGCTGCTACTGGCTGGACTATCTCCAATCCAGATTCGCTACCCTGGACGGATCTGGAGTCCCGGACTACATCTCACACTACGTCGGGTGAACCTGCCGCATGCGAGACTTTCTTGAAACGCTACTCATGTATACATTCTTTGCTTAGAATCACTGCCTGGTGCTTGAGGTGGTTACCTCACAATACTGCCCAGAAAGAAGGAAGCTCCCTGTCGCCAGCTGAGTTAGAGACAGCCCGGACCCGCTGGCTGTCATTGGTCCAACAGCAGGAATTTGCTGTGGAGATTCAGCACTTGCAGCTGAAACGTCCGCTACCAAGCCGCAGCCGGCTGCTGCGGCTTAATCCCTATTTAGACGAGCAAGGACTACTACGAGTGGGCGGACGTCTACGCCACTCATCGCTGCCGATGGATGCCAAACACCCGTTGATTCTACCTGGACACAGTCACCTGACTGAACTCCTAGTCGATGAGGCTCACCGACGCACGCTACACGGTGGGACTCAACTTACCTTGGCTACCCTGCGCCAACGGTATTGGATTCTGCAGGGCCGCCAACGAGTGAAGGCCATGATTCACCGCTGTCCTACTTGCATTCGATGGCGAGCTACAACAGGCCAACAGCTGATGGGTGATCTGCCAGTCCCACGCGTCACACCATCTCGGCCCTTCCAGCACATCGGGGTGGATTATGCTGGGCCTGTATCGCTGCTTGCTGTTAGAGGCAGAGGCCAGCGCCCACACAAAGGCTATGTGGCGTTGTTTATATGTTTAACTACTCGTGCTGTCCATTTAGAACTTGTCTCGGATTGCAGCACAGAGGCCTTCCTTGCTGCTCTTCGCCGATTCACGTCCCGGCGAGGCCTGTGCACCTCTATCTACAGCGACAACGGGACCAACTTCGTCGGCGCCGACCGTACCCTACGTGAAATGCTGGCCCTCCGAGATGCTGGACGAGGCCGCATTCATTCCACTCTTCTAAAGGAAGGCATCGAGTGGAAATTCAACCCGCCTGCTGCCCCTCACTTCGGAGGAATCTGG
The DNA here is from genome assembly GCA_929113495.1 of Andrena minutula. NCBI lineage: Eukaryota > Metazoa > Arthropoda > Insecta > Hymenoptera > Andrenidae > Andrena > Andrena minutula. The sequence goes on along the minus strand of OV815993.1, from coordinate 43,300,922 downwards.
GAAGCCGCCGTCAAGTCAACTAAGTATCACCTGAGGAGGGTGATAGGCGAACAGCACCTCACATTTGAAGAGATGGCTACACTGCTCCATCAAATCGAGGCTTGCCTAAACTCACGGCCATTGCTTGCCATGAGTGACGATCCAGGGGACCTGTCCGTACTGACGCCCGGCCACTTCCTGATCGGCGACGCCCTTCTTAGTCTACCTGATCCCGTCGTCGAGGATGTGCCCATCAATCGACTGTCTCGCTGGCATCTACTGCAGCAAATGCGGCTACAGTTCTGGAAGCGATGGTCAGCTGAGTACTTGCAGTCGCTCCAGGCCCGTAATAAATGGACCCAACAACGCTCCCAGCCCCGCATCGGCGACTTGTGTTTAATAAAGTCGGAGATAACCTCACCTGCCAGATGGCCATTAGCCCGTGTAATAAAATTACATCCGGGGTCGGATAACCTCACTCGCGTAGTTACGGTAAAAACTTCACTGTCAGAATTTGTACGTCCTATTTCCAAGTTAGTGTTTCTACCACTTAACGATATTAGTGAAAATACACTTCCAAATAATGATGTAACTTCACAAAATCGCGATCGATAAATTCACGTGCGTTGTCTGATGCCGCCACATGAGCTGAGCGGCGCCACCGTCACGAAGGCTATCGAACTGACTATCGATTCCATACCTAATCAGATTCAGCGATTGCTGAATACCGGGGAGAATGTTCGGAAAAGAGGCCTATTCGCGACACCTATTGTCGATTAGTACTAATTAGGCAGGTGGCAACGGCCTGCTCACTCATGTGGAGCGCGGATCGCGTCCCCTTCCATCGACTCGCGATCCATGGAGGGGGAAGGCTTGCGCTTCTTAGAAATTGACTCTGATTTCTGGGAATCGGCCACTCTGTTCCAGTCATCACGCTTGGGTAATATACTTTCGCTAACGCACTTTGCTTGCGCTATACTTTCGACATTGCTTCGAATCTTATACTTTCGCTAACGCACTTTGCTTGCGCTATACTTTCGACATTGCTTCGAATCTTATATTTTAGCTAACGCACTTTGCTTGCGCTATATATTCGACGTTGCTTCGAAACTTATTATATCGAACTGCGCGCCTTTGCTTCGCCAGTTTCTTGAACGCTTAAAGATTAGAATTATATTTAACCAAAACATTGTAAATTGTGTGTGAAACGTTTTGAATTATTTTGTGTGTTTGACTATGTACATAATTAGAATTATATCCGTCGTGTTAAATTAATCGCCTCAAATTATCGTATCGCTCGTTTTAATCGCTTTAATCGTTTCAAAAATAAATCTTGTGCTAAACACTAACGACGCTGTTTCCTAGTGCTTGTTCCGATTAAACTTTGTAACATATTATTTTATTTAAAGTTTTAACGTTATAATAATAGTTTGTTAATTAAGTAATTGATTGTTTATTTATTTACAAAGAAAGATTGTTATCTACAATCGATGTCTCGTAGCAATGTATGTTATTCCTTGTTTTTGGTCAATTACGCATGGTGTTCTTACTGCTATCGAGTCGTAACTAATTATCAGTTTCTTTTTGGTATCTGCAACGACACTGTATGCGAAATAATGGCTATTAAATCCAATCACATTAAAAGGCACATACCTGAAGTAGATTTTAGTATTTACTACATAAATTTTGTCTATTTCCCCAAAACCAGGACAATTTTCCCCTATAGTAGCTACTATGATAGTTTTAGCTTTATATTTTATATCATTTATTATAATATTAGTTAAGGTTTGTCTATCTTGTGAAACTGTAAAATGAATGCTATTGGAATCATCACTTATTGGCGGGCCATAATTAATGTACAAGTTCTTGTATTGCGCAAATTTATAATGCATAAGACATAGTTGATGCCTTATGCCTATAGTTTTTAAGATATTCCTCCTTGAGGAAGTAGCCTGTATCATTGCCTTAATTTCACGGTGTTTTGATTCAAATCGCATTGACGATATTTTTATTAAAGGACCGTTTTGTAAAATCATTCTTTTGTAGTGGATCATTGAGTGGAACTTGAATTTTAAGTGGCCAAAATATTTTGTATATATATCATGGTGTTCAGATATTAAAATATGTAATTGTGTGAGATCTTCGTTAGTAATTTCGGGTGAAGTAATAATACTTATTATTTCTCGCAATTTGATATATAATGTCCAAATTTCGCTGTCTTGTGGAACTAGTTCTCCTACTATAAGGCCAAGGTATCTAGTAAAAAATAACATTCTTCAATAGAAAGCATTTTTAACCGTTTGCAATTACAAATGTCCTGCAACTACGAAAGGTCCATGCAAACAAAACAACGACGAACGGCGAGCACCGAAAATATCGGTGCTCGCGCATCGAAAGCGACGGTGCTGAACACGTTACCGCATGATGACCGAGCACTCATCTGAACAGTGTACGACAAGCACTGTTTTCAAGGATGAAAACATTTCTCCGTGACGTCAGCGACGGTGCGTGCACGTGATTATACGATGCCTATTATTTAAGCACCGTTCCCAACTGTGAAAACATTTTTCCGTGTGGTAAAGAATAGCTAGCTACAAGTGCAACATGTATCGGCGCGAGCACGCGAAGATAGTAGCAGATACTGACCGTTGCAAGCACAACGGGTCTCGACGCAAGTACGCGAAATCAGTACAACTACGGCTAGCTGCAAGTGCAGCATGTATCGGCGCGAGCACGCGACGATTGCAGAAAATACTGACAGTTGCAAGCACAACGAGTATCGCGAAGGTACGCGAGCCAGCATAACTACGGCTAGCTGCAAGTGCAGCATGAAACGACGCGAGCACGCGACGAATGTAGAATATACTGACAGTTGCAAGCACAACGAGTATCGCGAAGGTACGCGAGCCAGCATAACTACGGCTAGCTGCAACTGCAGCCTGTAACGACGCGAGCACGCGACGAATGTAGAAAATACTGACAGTTGCAAGCACAACGAGTATCGCGAAGGTACGCGAGCCAGCATAACTACGGCTAGCTGCAAGTGCAGCATGAAACGACGCGAGCACGCGACGAATGTAGAATATACTGACAGTTGCAAGCACAACGAGTATCGCGAAGGTACGCGAGCCAGCATAACTACGGCTAGCTGCAAGTGCAGCATGTAACGACGCGAGCACGCGACGAATGTAGAATATACTGACAGTTGCAAGCACAACGAGTATCGCGAAGGTACGCGAGCCAGCATAACTACGGCTAGCTGCAAGTGCAGCATGAAACGACGCGAGCACGCGACGAATGTAGAATATACTGACAGTTGCAAGCACAACGAGTATCGCGAAGGTACGCGAGCCAGCATAACTACGGCTAGCTGCAAGTGCAGCATGTAACGACGCGAGCACGCGACGAATGTAGAATATACTGACAGTTGCAAGCACAACGAGTATCGCGAAGGTACGCGAGCCAGCATAACTACGGCTAGCTGCAAGTGCAGCATGAAACGACGCGAGCACGCGACGAATGTAGAATATACTGACAGTTGCAAGCACAACGAGTATCGCGAAGGTACGCGAGCCAGCATAACTACGGCTAGCTGCAAGTGCAGCATGTAACGACGCGAGCACGCGACGTAACATCGAATGGAGATAGCGAGTGGTTGTTCCAAAGTAAGCAGGTGAGCCAGCGGTGGATGGACGCCTTCACCATTGTCAGCCCTCGCAGAGTCCAGCAGTGCTGGCGGAACGTGGACAGCGGGATCTGGATGCCCCCGTGAAGTCATCGTCGGCGCGTCTCGTTGACCCTGGAGCGTAGCGGAGTGGGATTCATCCTGCAGGATGACTGGAGGCTCGAAGCAGAGCAGCGGCTGAAGGAGAGCAGCGAGTGCTGCAGCCGCCCACCGACACACAGCGTGCCGTCTAAATAGTGTAGGCGTCGTTGCAGCGACGGGAGCGTCGTCTTTCTCGCCTCTTGCGACTTTTCCTGGTAGCCAGGACAAAAGAGAAGGTCGTGTGCACCCTCGCACAGACCACACGCTGTAGATGACTCTTGCCCAGTGGAGGCTTCAAACACCTGACCCGATTTGAAGTCCGCTCGCTATATGGCCCGTCAATGTTCGGGATGTTGATCCTGTCGGCCATCGTGAAGGTCGAGAGCGAGCGGAGTCACCACGTGGTCGCGGTAGAAAATTCCGGAAGCAATCACTCGAAAGTTCTCGCGATTATACCGGATCCGGCTCGAAGGACCAAAATGTTTAGCACTAAACGTCAAAGCTTTGACTGCGTTAGAATAAGTATTAGGATAAGATAGGATTATAAACTAGATTTAAGAATAGACGTTACATTTAAAACGTAAGGTCACGGTCACTCTGTATTTACACCACAATTGCACAGGTATTTACAATTTATAATCACATTTAAACAAGCACTTATTCTAAGTTAGCACGCAAGTATGCGAGATAGCGACAGAACCGAGCAGTTCCAGATTTAGCGGTCTGGAAAGTTCCAGTAGAAAGCAAAGCACGAGAAAGGTCTAACGGAAAGATGTCGCGTCAACAGTTCTCGGAAGATAGATCGATCGCGGTGATGGATCGGGCCGTTTCGCCGAATTCTGTGACGTCAGCACCCCACCCAACAGCCGTTCGTCCTGAGCTGGACAAGGACCTCATCGGCGAGACAAAGCATCTCACACGATGAGGCGGGACAGCCGTCTAATTAACTGAGGTGCGCGTCAACAGATGGCTCGACCGATCACATCACCGCGATCGTGCTCACTATGACCTGGTCGCGCTAGCCTTGTTTGAATCGCGCGCGGAACCGGCAGCGAGTCCGCGCCGACTTGGCCCGTGGCCGTTTGGGCCAATCCCAAACAATCAGTAAAGGCGAATGGTTATCAGATGACCATATAGAATATTTTCACAAATTATTAGAAGCTAACTCGAATTATAAACCACGCGAGACGTGGAGAATTCAATTGCCTGGTACAATTCAACCAGTTCCTGAAAATCAGGATCACATACAGATTTTGCACCAAACCGAAGACTTTAGAATCAATGCAGGGGGACACTGGGTTTGTAGCTTCTATAAACACGATGAAAGAAGAGTTTATATTTATGATTCTTTTAATTCCTCGAAGTTGCATAATCATCACACAATTTATCTACAGAAGTTATACCCTTTTTAAATAAACATGAAGGAACAATTGACGAAGGATTTATTGAATTTCCACGTGTACAAGCTCAACCTAACACTCGGGATTGCGGAGTTTTTGCGATTACATTTGCTGTCTCGTTATTATTCAAAATATTACCAGACAAGGTAACGTACACTCATGCGATGATGCGTCAACATTTAATCCAAATGTTTCAAACAAATCGTATAGAACATTTTCCATGCACTCAAAATCCACAATACACACGTTGTGTGCACAAATATGAATCTGCAATTGGTAGAACAATTAATAAAAATCCCTCTTGTGGAAATTGTCCTCCATTTAAAATTGGTCAAAGTGACATTTCTAATGAAACAGATAATAAAATATCCCCAGTTCAAAATGTAGTACTTAGTGACAAAGAAGTCACCATATATACAAAAAATGTAATTCAGATAGATCCATCATTGGTTTCGAAGACAATGATCAGCAATGTATACTCATCAAGTAGTAGGACAGAATACATGTCTAATTATTCTAAAGATTATTATAAAAAACATAACGAGGAAATTAATTTAAATTCTAAAGATTATTATAAAAAATATATAGAGGAAATTAATTTAAATTCTAAAGATTATTATAAAAAACATAAAGAGGAAATTAATTTAAAAAGAAAAGCTGTTTATAAAGCAAAGAAGGGGGAGTGTAACACAAAACAGGGCAAAGATTGTAAAAAGGGGGAGCAAAGCATAAAACTTTATAGTTATGAATATTATAACGCACACAAAGACGGTATAATAAAAAAGAAAAAAGTGCATTATGACGCAAATAAAGAAGTGAAATGCGGGAAGCGAAAAAATTATTATCAGCTAAATAGAGAAGGTATAGTCAAAAAGGCAAAAGTATATTATGACGCCAATAAAGCAGGTATAATTAAAAAGGCACAAGTGCATTATGACGCCAATAAAGCAGGTATAATTAAAAAGGCACAAGTGTATTATGACGCCAATAAAGCAGGTATAATTAAAAAGGCACAAGTGTATTATGACGCCTATAAAGCAGGTATAATTAAAAAGGCACAAGTGCATTATAACGCCAATAAAGCAGGTATAATTAAAAAGGCACAAGTGCATTATGCCGCAAATAAAGATGTGCGATGCGAAAAGCGAAAAAATTATTATGAACTAAATAAAGAAGTTATCTCCAAAAAGCGGAAGATATATTATCATGAAATACGTAAAGGAGGTGGTAATAATAAAGTAGCGAAACGTCGTGTTGCTCTGCAAATAATAAAAAAGTATCGTAATATTGCTGTAACAAATAACAATATAGCAACCAAAAATAAGAAAGAAACTTATATTAGAAATCTTTAAAAAATTATTAACATGCCGTCCGGAGAAGCAAGTAGATTGGAAGCTGAGCGCATAATAAAATGGTGTTTTCATATTAGGCAAAAGTACATTTTTGAAATGAGGAAACTGTTGAAAGATTGTAAACAAAAAGTGGAAGTTTCCTTAACGCCCGCAGCAGAATGTTTAGAAGTTGAGGACAGGATTAATGCTTTGTGTGGAGAATCCAGACATACGTCTTCTTCAGAATCATATTATGCGGAAAGTTCGTACCATCCTTTCAGCGGTTCTGAATCAATTATACTGAATTCGGCAGGGAAAGCTATAAACGTTCTACCTGTATTGCAATCAAAGAAAACGACAAAAGCAGGGCATTGTAGCTATCTTTGTAAAACGAAAGATGTTGAAATTCTGAATAATTTACAGGATTTCTTCAAACGATTGTTAGAATGCTCATTAAAAAAGGTACATAAGTTGAACAACCATATCAGTAGCTGTTCTAATAAAGTGCATGCTGAAAAAGTTGGTCAGTCTCATGGTTGTTACATAAACCCTAAACTATGTAAGTCCAATTTTTTAGCCATTGAGATTTTGGCACCTCACTTTCCGGATTTACGACATTTGAAGAGAATGATATAAAAAATAGCGAGCATTTATAAAGACCAATTACATAATTTAGACAAAGCCTTAAACGATAATGACTTTGAAACACTTGAACGAATAACACTTCAAGCTCGGAAAGAAGCTAAAGCGTTACAAAAAAATAATACTGACATAAGCCTGAACGAAGAAGAGATTATATCTCGATATTATTTAGCATTTAGAGCTTTCACAAAGCAGTCTATGGACACACCATGCATTCTGTGTGTTTCCTGCGAGAAACTCTGTTTTAACAGAGAGGTTCTTAAGTTTGATATTTCTAAAAGAACATATAAGGGAAATGTAATGCAAACATTGTTAAATCATATTGGATACAAAGTTGGTGACATGCATTTTATTTGCCGATATTGTCACGATAAAATTCGCAACGATTCCATACCACCAAAATGTATTTTGAATCAGCTTGATGTACGTTCAGTTCCAGAAATAGCAGTGTTGAACGATTACGAACGAATTCTCATTCAAAGAGCTAAACCGTTTCAAACGATTGTGAGAATGGATACAGTAATGCGTAAAAATATGCCACATAAACATAGGTTTCCAAAAGTAAAGGGGAGAACATTTCACCTTCGTTTGCCGTTACAAGAAAATTTAAAAAAAATCTGTCCTTCGACTGAACCTTTAAATCAAAATCATGAATTATACATATTGGTGCGGGGCGTTCCAACAAAATCTAAAATAGTTTGGGAAAAGTTAGTTGACTTGAAGAAAGTATGGAATGCCTTAGTATGGTTGAAAGCCAATAATCCTCTATACTCAGAAATTGTTTTACCACAATCGCACGATTTATTGCTAAATGCCAAATTACCAGATACAGAATTTCAAGAAGAAGTTGTTGTCAATGATAATAATAACGAATCTATCGAGGACGTTGACGACGAAACACTTAATATCGATGAAAACATCAAACGTGCATTATTGACGCAAATGTCACAATCTGATGCATATTATGATCAGTTTACGATTTATCCAATGTACGACAAAAGGGTTAATGAATCTGCTACCGCACTCTATCAAATGCTTAAAGTTTATGACATTCCGTTGGGCCATCGTGCTGAACAATTAGATGTGAAATGTTTCCCAGATTTATATCCTTATGGGGTGAACGGACAGCATGAAGACAGATTGGTTCGTTTGACTGATCATGAATTCATTAAGTCCAAACTGATGTCCAAGCATTCGCAATTTCGATTGAACATGCAATATATTTTTCATTTATTACACGATACCAATATGCGACAATTGAACGCTGGAATTTATCACAAAATGAACGTCGTAAATCCACGTGAAAAATACACAGCTGCTGGTTTTCTAGAGCAACTCTCTAAAGATCAGCTACAAACGAATTTGAACACTATGTTTTCCAGATTACGTAATACAGCACAGTATTGGCGAAAACCGAGAAACGATTTGAACTGTATGATACACCATTATGGACCAGCTACATGGTTCCTCACGCTTAGTCCAAGTGAGTGGCTATGGACAGATTTAATAGAATATCTTCGTGAAGTAAACGGCCCATCGGTGGCTAAAATGTCCCCGAACGAACTCATTGCTTCTGATCCCGTTTCAACAGCTCGATTGATAGATAATGCATTCCACGCTATGCTGGATTTCTTTTGTTCGCCCGACAATCCGATTGGCAAGGTGACACATTACTTTTGGCGCAGAGAATATCAAAGCAGGGGATCACAATATTTTCATCTTTTAATTTGGATTGAAGATGCTCCTATAATCGATAAATCTTCGAAGGAAGATGTAGCACGATTCATTAGGAAATACGTCACTTGCAGATTGCCATCACCGCATGTGTCGCCAGAATTATTAGTCGTATAATTACACATCAAATGCATAAACGCAATAGCTATTGTCTACGCAACAAAAAAACTAAAAATTCCTTCCGTAAAGTATGTAGATTTTCATTTCCACGTCCAGTTACAGATACTTTGATAATAAGGGATGTAACTGTTTCTATAGGTGGTAGAAAACAATTGAAAGCAAAAGGTAGACTCTATGATCTTCTACGTTCAACACAGGAAGTCCGTATCAATGATTATAATGCTCCCGTTCTCACGGTTTGGAGAGGGAACATGGATATACAGTATATTGGAGAAAAGACAGGGTTGGTAACATGTTACTGTACTAAGTACGTGTCAAAGCCGGAAAAAAGTTATGCTACGGACACTTTGGCAGCAATAAATTCTACTAAGTCATTAGCTAGTCTGCTGTGCAACCTTGGAATGCGCATGCTAAATCATAGAGAATGTGGAGCACCTGAATGCGCTGATACTCTTTTAGGATTATCATTGTATGGCACTGACACCAGTACTACTATTAGATGGTTAGATGTAAATATACTGAGAAGTAGGAAATTGAAAACTCGCAAAGAGATTGAGGATCTGGAAGCTGAATCCACAAACATATTTTGTCCATCCCTCATAGATGATTACTATCCTAACAGACCCAAGGAATTAGAATCTATGCATCTGTACGATTTTGCTATGTGGTATGACGTTACTAAAATTAGACCGTCTGAAAAAACTGAATACTATGAAATCCGTGCATCTTTGTTTTTGAAAAAAAGGCAAAGAGGGTATCTTATCAATCATTATAAGTACAATGTTCAAAACCAACCTGAGAATTATTATTTCTCATTATTATTATTATTATTCAAACCTTGGAGAAATACCGACGAATTGAAAAATGGGTTTGACACATATGCGGAATCCTTTTTGTCGCTAGAATCACAATTGACAGATGCAGTTCAGTATCACGAACGAATAACGGATATTCAAGAAGCGCGTGATCATATAAAGGAAGAAATTGAAAAGAACGTGGTGAATATTGTAGAACAAGAAGAAAATGATCAAGGCGATCACCCATTAGAGTGTGTCCCCGTTGAAACTGTTGGTGCCATGAAAGATTTTAAAGACACGGAAAACAAATTGGACTGTGGTGATCTTCAAGAAATGATTTCGGAATTGAACCATGATCAGAAGCGGATATTTGATAAAGTTACTAAGTCCTTGACATCTAACGATAACATTCTTAGACTTTATGTCAGTGGAGAAGGTGGCACTGGGAAAAGTTTTTTAATAAAAACTATCAGACAGTGGATCAAGCAGAGTATCGGAAAAGACACAGCAGTAACTGCTCCTACTGGAATCGCAGCTTTTAATATCGAAGGTCTCACCATCCACCGATTATTTCAATTACCCGTCGAACATGGGCATACAGCCCACTATAGGAAACTTAGCGATGCAGCCCTTCAAATTGTACGAGACCAACTCAAAAATGTTGCTTTACTAATCATCGATGAAATTTCGATGGTTTCTAACGTAACTTTCCTGTACATACATCTACGACTTTCAGAAATATTTGATACTGCATATTCCGATGATGGTTGGTTCGGAAAAATACCTATTCTGCTATTTGGTGACTTACTACAACTTCCTCCTGTTCACGAAGCACCTGCTTTTATACAATTACCCAAAAAGAGTATGGAGAAAAATGTTGGAGCATTAGCTTCTTATAATTTATGGTGTGACTTGTTTAGCTATGACGAATTGACAATAAACATGCGACAGCAGGGTGATAATATTTACAAAGAGATCTTGTCGAGAATTCGCACTGGAGTAGTGACCGCTTCGGATACAAAGCTTTTAGAATCGAGGAAATTAAATTTCAAAGCGACAAATTGTAATGACCGGTTAAAGGAATTAAGTGATTACATGCTTAATGTAGGATCTAATACGGTGTGTTTACTTCCCACATGTGTTCAGTGTGATGTTTTGAACGCTGCAATGCTGAGTCGATTTCCATCCGAAGAAATCCATTTGATTGCTCATGATACAACGAATTGTGCACCGTATTTAAAACAAAGGGTGTCAAAGGTACTGAACAATAATGACGATGATAGCTCCCGAACGGCGGGACTTGCAAGAGTCGTAATTGAGGCATTTGATGGAAAAAGGGCACATAGGCGTATGTGCCCTTTTTCCGTAAATCGTTTAAATTGACTCAGGTATATGTTATACATATATAATATATCAAGGACATTTCTTCTCCCACGTTTAACTTAGCTAGATGCTGTTTTGTTACGTAGCGTGATCGCCATGCAGCTACATAGTCGTTGAGCGGTCGCGCTGCCACGCTGTTTACTGTCTAGTCGTGCAATACGTTTTATTTTGTGTAAGCGAGGAACTATGGAAACTGACAATGAGACGAGTATCGAATCCGCAAGGAAAGATGCGAATTTAGGAAAGAAGAAATTGATTTATAAAACAACTTGGTGTAAAGAATTGAAGAAATTAAAACGTCTTGGAGGACACAGTTATATATCTCATTCGGGAAAAGAGGTTAAAGGAAAAACATTTCATTTTATTACGAAGTGTTGTACAAATGATTGTTACAAGGAATTTGATAGAGATCACCAAGAATCTATTTTTAAGGGGGTAGACACGGGTAATGCAGCGCGCTGTATACCGACACAATCTGGCCCGAAACATGGGTCTGGGCGGGCATGTTGTTTGTCCTTATATGATCAGATTTCGGGCTGAGTGACGTCTCATTCGAAAGAGGAAGCTTCAATGCAGACCGCTCTGGTCATGATTCGACGAGATTGTGTTGATATGTAATAATATGAGTGATCAAAGTAGAGCAAAAGTCGAGAAAATACACCCGCAAGAATCCAAGTATTTTTAGGTCACTAAAAGAATTTTGTGACTCAAACGATGACCAGAGCGGTCTGCATTGAAGCTTTCTCTTTCGAATGAGACGTCACTCAGCCCGAAATCTGATCATATAAGGACAAACAACGTGCCCGCCCAGACCCATGTTTCGGGCCAGATTGTGTCGGTATACAGTGCGCTGCATTACCCATGTCACGTGGCGTGTTTACGTCCTTAAGTATTTTTAGGTCATTAAAAGAGTTTTGTGACTCAAACGGTGATCCCAGCGCTCCGCATTGAACCTTCCTCTTTCGAATGAGACCTCGCCAAGCCCAAAATCTGCTCATATAAGGACGAAAAAGGAAAAATTCCAAACCCATGTTTCAGGTTAGATTGTCGGTATTACAGCGCGGTGCATCGCCCGTGTCACGTGACGTGTCTACCCCCTTAACTCCTTCTGGAAATCCGATACAAAAACAATTCAAGACACATATCTTGCTAGCTGTATATCGAAAAAACCCAAAACAGATCGTTCTCGTTATAAAATCAATCCGAAAAAAATAGAATAAATATTTGGCAGTACTCTCTTAAAAAAGATGGAATAAGTTATCCGATATGTCTTAACTTATTACTACATTTGTTACAAATATCAATGAAAAGAATGAGAATAGCCCAAGGAAAAGTTCAAAATGACGATACTTTTGAAGAAAGAAGAGGAAAGCACGAAAACAGGTCTCACAAAGTGAACGATGATGTTTGGGAATTAATGAAATCACACGTAAATTCTTTTCCACATAAAAAATCACATTATTGTCAGCATAAATCTTCTTTAAACTATTTCAATAATCCTAACTTAAATGTGAAAAAACTTTATAACAGTTTCAAGATGTATTATGAACAAGAAACTGGAAAACCCCTTATTATAGGATACAACTGGTATTTCAAAGCTTTTCGCGAAAAATGTAACTTTACTTTTCGTCAACCTAAAACAGATGTGTGTGACTTTTGCACAAAATGTACAAATAAACTTAAAGTAGACCCTCATGATACCGGCAGTTCTGAGTTCGAAACGCACAAAACAAACTACAAACTCTACTTCGAAATGAAAAACAAATATATTAATGAAGCGAGTAAAAGTGTTACTGTTCTTGTGTGCGAGTTCGATTACGCGCAGAATTTCGCTGTACCAAAGCTGAATGTGACAGCCCAGTTCTACAAGCGACTCCTGTGGTTATATACATTCAACATACACATCTACAACGATGGGACATCTTTCTTATACAACTTTATTGAACATGAAGCAAAAAAGAATGCGGATTCAGTAATTTCCTTTCTCAACAAATGCCTCACAGAAAAATTGAAGGAGAATCCTCGCATTAAGAAGATAGTGCTCTTGTCTGATTCAGCTGCAGGACAGAATAAAAATTCAGCAATGGTGTCTTTCTGTTTATGGTTCTCAAGAATATTCAATGTTGAAATAATCCATCTATTCCCTGTACGAGGACACTCATTTGGACAATGCGACAGAAATTTCGGGATAATTAGATCCTACTTGAAGAAAGAAGAAACCATTTCCACGGCAAAAAAGTACCTAGAAGCAATGGTTCTTTGCAGAGAAAACCCTTCCCCTTTCAATGTTATTATGGATCACACGATTATCGAAAACTGGACAGCAGCTTTGCCAGTTTTCTTCATGAAGCATCCAATGAGTAAGGGTAAAAAGTTCACTATCCGCAAATATGTGAAAATATCTTTCAAACCAAATGGTTTGCTTCATACTTACGAAAAGTACAATTCGAGCTCTGTACGTTTCAAGTTCTGGAAAAAAATGTACAATAAAAAGCAATTAAAGAGCATTCAATTGAAACCAGTTGAATCACCTGGCCTGAAAGTTAATAAAGATAAGGACGTAAGAGATCTGTTGCAATACTTGGACGAGGACAGCAGAATATGGATTGAAAACGTTCTTCAAGCAGCAAAGACTATACTGAGCGAATCTGATAAAGATGAATTCATGTCGACGGACGAGGAAGAGGTGTAATAATTTTGGAAAAATTTAACAAAAATTACATATTTAACTTCTGTAAAAAAACTTACTTAAAACATTACATTTTTTATTTATTTTTGTGATTCATTTTGTATTTTTTATTTAAACAACGTATAAAACATGTGTAACTAAGTAAGTAAACAAAGTTATATTTAAATAAATAAACAAAGAAACTATTTTTTACGAATTAACCACTTTTACGGAAAAAGGGCACATAAACCACTTGCATAAAACTATTAAATAAAGACACATATCATTTTCAAATCATGACTTCTGTTTACGAAACGTTTCAAGGATATGGTACTACATCCTTAAAAAAAATGGATTTAATTGCATTACTTTTCATTAAGTTACAATATAATGAAAACTTTGAAATCGATTTACTCGAAATGGCATTTTGGCATATGTGCTCTTTTTCCATCAAATGCCTCAATTGTTAAAACAGGAGTGCAAATCATGATTAGAAGAAATATTGATGTTACACTAGGTCTTGTCAACGGTACCATTGCTAAACTTGTTTATGTTACACGAGGTGTTAATAATGACGTTGAAAAATTGAAAATTATATTACCCACGGGGCAAGAACATATGATAGAACGGGTAAGTGTTAAATTTGAAGTAATGAATGGAGCGTTTGTTATTAGAAAACAATTTCCGATTTGCCTTAGCTATGGTATAACTATTCACAAAAGTCAAGGACTAAGCTTGCAGAATGCTGTCATAGAATCAGGTAATTCAATATTTACTTGCGGACAAATTTACGTTGCTCTTTCTCGGGTGACCACATTACAAGGACTCCATCTTATTAATTATGATCCATCTTCCGTAAAGGCACAAGAATCGGCTATAATAGAGTACAATAGATTGCGAAAAATATATAGACCTGATCTTATGACTATTTCAATTTCTAAAAACCGCGTTCTCAAAGTTCGTGATGCTCTTTGGGCAGTACCTAATTATAATGTATCCGAATGTCAGAATACTGATGATCACATCGTGGATACCATGCAATACTACGTAAGAGGTCTCCCGAATTCTGATGGTGTGTCTTGTTATGCGAATGCCACAATCCAATGTATGTTATATTGTTCATCCATAAGAGAAAACTTATTTTCGATTGAAAAAGATGATCATCATATTATAAAAGTCTTTATGGACCAATATAAATCGAATCAAAATCCAAATATAATATCATTACAGCAATTTGCAGGAGAAAAATACGCTAACAATCAGCTACATGATGCAGCTGAGTTTATTACCTCTCTTTGTGATCAGGAGATTCTTATTAAGAATGCAGTACAACACGAAATTACAACGGTATTAAGATGTTTAGGTTGTAATTACACAAGTACTACTATCAGTACAAATTGTGTGGTACATCTTGTACTACCCAAGATGTTAAAAAATAAACCATTCGAATTTCAAGATATAATAAAATACAATTTCACAGGATGGAAAAATTTGAAAGATACCTGCAATAATTGTGATAATTCAAACACAATGAAGAAAATCGATATAACTGCTTCCAAACAAATTCTTATTGCAAAATTACATTTGTTCGATCACGATAGTAGTGGAACAACAACGAAAGTGGAAAATTTCTACGTCAAAGCAATGCCTACTACTAAAATACAATTGGTAGATCACTGTTATAAACTTAAGACAGCGATTTTCCACCATGGTAAAAGTAATGCCGATGGTCACTACACAAGTATGGTAAGGGGTAAGGGCACAACGTGGGTATCCGTTGATGATTTACGAGCAGAAATACAAGCTTGACCACGAAATGCTAAAAATGCATACATATTTTTCTTCGAAAGGTGTTAATTGTGTTTGTTAATACACTTCAATGTTAAATACGTCCCGCGCCAAAGACTGCTTTCAGCGCCATATGCTGCTTCGCGCACCATGTATTGTAGACAAAGTACTATACATATAATATAATACATATAGATTGGCAATCCGGTGCACATGGTTTCTGTTCGTAGGTGTTAAACTTACGTAGAATATAGAATTTATACTTAATTCTGTCGCGTAATAATTTGTAATTTATAATATTAAAAATTATCTAAAGTCAGTCCCTATGCAAATTATCTTTGTAAAAAGAAGTGAGATCCCCATAAAAAACTTCAAAAAAGTAAAAAATACGCCAAGTACATGAAAAATCAAATAAATCACAAAAAAATAGAAGACAATACTAATCACAAAAATTGAAGATATTAATAATAAAAAAAATATATAATTTTTAATTTTGATAATTTTTAAGTTATAAAAAATAATATTAAAATTTATCTGATGTCAATCCCTATGCAAATTATCTTTGTAAATAGAAGTGAGATCTCCACAAAAAACTTCAAAAAAGTAAAAAAATACGCCAAGTGCATGAAAATCACAAAAAAATAGAAGATAATAATAATTACAAAATTAAAAAAAGGTGTGAAATCAAAATGAGCTGCCAGTACATAAAGATGCTTTCCAACTGCGTTTTAGATGACACAACTACATATGCACAGCTAAAATTCCATTACTCATAATGGCAATTTATACAAAGAAAAAATGTATTAAATAATAATATGCAGATATATTTTTATACAAATAAATATTTTAATACGAATAAATATTTGATTCAAAATACTTGGCGCTCCGCAACCGAAAAAATGTTAATTGCCTTAGTATTAATAATTTACAACAACTCCATTACAATATAAAATACATATACATACACATGTCCCTGATAACCATCTGACGCCAATCTGACATCAGATTGGTAGCAGAGTCTGGCATGAGAGCGCAGAATCTGACGTCAGATCCGTAGTCATCTGTGTCCGCATTTGGCTGCGTTCTGAGGTACAGAATCTGATGTCAGATTCTGATGTCAGATCGGCAGCAGATGGACAGCAGATTCTGCCGTCTGCTTGGCACAGCTAACAGCGCCATCTGAGGGTCAAGATTAGCAAACTAACGTGTGGTAAGAAAAAAAATACCAACAAATACGAAAGTTGTAATTCCCAAGCGGTCACCCATCCAAGTACTAACCGCGCCCAATACCGCTTTAACTTCAAGTGATCGGACGAGAACTTGTGTTTTTTCTGACACGAAATGATCGTTGGAAAAATTTGGCTCTTATTAATACTTCTTGTGTAAAAATCTTCATACTATTATATTCTAAGGGCGGTATTCTCAGTCGTTGCTTATTCTTAAGCAAATGCTTAAGCATTCGGCATCCTTTACTAGCTAGTAGGTTAGTAGAGGATGCCGCATGCTTAAGCATTTGCTTAAGAATAAGTACCCAGATAGCCACGTCCGTATTTGCAGATTTTGCTCAACGCCTGAGTACAAATGTTTGTGGCAGAAAGACTACAGATTTGATACAGTATTTGTTATATTCGATGATGAAAGCAGACTGACAGCAGAAAGCCGACAGATTGTGCTGCCTTAACCTGAGAGCAGATTGGCGGCAGGGTCTGCTGATACAATTTAATGGCAGGAATCGAGCAGACCCTGCGCAGCGCGATCTGATGGCAGATAGGCAGCAGAAATCGAGCAAATTCTGTTGACATAGCCTGCGGGCAGTTTGACGGCAGATACTGCGGCGAATCTGCAAATCCAATTTAATGTCAGAAATCGAGCAGACCCTGCGCAGCGCGATCTGACGGCAGATTGGTGTCAGATACAGAGCAGATTCTGTTGACATAGCCTGCGGGCAGTTTGACGGCAGATACTGCGGCGAATCTGCTAATCCAATTTAATGTCAGAAATCGAGCAGACCCTGCGCAGCGCGATCTGATGTCAGATAGGCAGCAGAAATACAACAGATTCTGCTTACATAGCCTGCGAGCAGTTTGGCGGCAGAATGTAAGGAGAGTCTGCTGGTACAATTTAATGGCAGAAATCGAACAGACCCTGCGCACCGCGATCTGACGGCAGATTGGTGTCAGATACAGAGCAGATTCTGCTTACATAGCCTGCGAGCAGTTTGGCGGCAGAAAGTAAGGAGAGTCTGCTGGTACAATTTAATGGCAGAAATCGAACAGACCCTGCGCACCGCGATCTGACGTCAGATAGGCAGCAGAAATACAGCAGATTCTGCTGACATAGTTCACGACACGACCCCGCCAGGGAGCGATTGGGCGAGCGTTTCTCGCTTGCGAAATAGCACCGTCGCGGGAATAAGTGGCCGAGGGCTTGATCATTCAGGGCTCTCGAGTACGACTCGTATTTGCCGGCATTCCACTGCGGAGTATATATTTGGTATACCCGTCTGTAAGGGCGGTATTATCAGTCGTTGCTGAAGACGAAGATCGTCTTATGCATCCGGCATCCTTTATTAATCTACTAGACTAGTACAAGATGCCGCATGCTAAAAACTAAAAAACGATTGATGATAATACTACCCTAAGACGACTGAATGAATAGTAGTTATCATTAGTTCTTTTATATTTGGAAGAACTGTCTTTCAAAGTTTAAATCATTATTTTGAGCCGACCTGGCATTCAATTCACTAACAACTTGCTAAGTAAAACATTAAAAATGTTATAATACCCGTTTAAATACATGGTTTACCCAGAGTTTGCAGGTCTCCAGCGGTGCCGAATACCTACAGGGGCGGTGGTAATGTGTGCGTGAATTGACGCCAGCGCAATGCCAGCCACATGGCGAAAACGCGAAACGAATGTGACGTCACAGTTGTACCGATGCCAGCGCCCAACTAAGCCACATGTGCCACGGGCGCGCATGCGTGAGACGCCACGATTGGAGACGAACTGACGCCAGCGCCAAGCGAGTAACGTCGCGACCAACCAGCATCGACAACATATGTCCCGATGACGCTGGTTGGCCGTAGTGTCGGCTCGGCTCCCACCGTGCGTCTCACGCACACATTGCCACCGCTCCCTATAGGTGTTTCCCTCTGACCAATAGCAGTGGGGTATTGTATGGGCTCCGCTGGAGACGGGCCAAGCTACCATTCTAGGGAGCCGAGAGCTTACCGTAGTGACGTCACATTCGTTTCGCGTTTTCGCCACGTGACTGGCTTTGCGCTGGCGACAATTCACGCACACATTACCACCGCCCCTGTAGGTGTTCGGCACCGCTGGAGACCTGCAAACTCTGGGTTTACCAACTTTTCTTTCTTCCATAAAATATGGTAGGAATCAGATCTTTCAAGTCGGTCTTATAAACGTGTTCTATATATTATTTACGCTAAAGACTTTCGCACTGTTTTTAAATCTGTACTATTATATAAAATTGCCTACTATGGCCGACATCAGGATCTGCTTGATTTCTGCCGCCAATTTGCGGGCGGTTTTTGTCAGCAAGATCTGATCGAAATCTGACATCAATCTGCGGTCAGATCCTGATGTCAGGCTCTGACCGCAGAACCATAGTCAAATGCGGACATAGTAGGCACCGAATCTGACGTCAGAATCTGCTCTGTATCTGACACCAATCTGCCGTCAGATCACGCTGCGCAGGATCTGCTCGATTTCTGCTCTCAATCTGCGGTCAGCCACGGCAGCAAGATCTGATCGAAATCTGACATCAATCTGCGATCAGATCCTGATGTCAGGCTCTGACCACAAAACCATAGTCAAATGCGGACATAGTAGGACCCGAATCTGACGTCAGAATATACTCGAATCTGACATCAATCTGCCGTCAGACTGCAGTCAGTTTGTTTACTGGGTAATTAACATATAATTAAAACTATTCAAATTTTCAAATCCCTTCCGCCTACAAAAAGAAACATACGATATCCGCTGTCAAATCCTTACAAGTGTTGTATGTAACCATTTTTTAGGCAACACATAATTTAGAAGTTATTTAGGATGTGCGAGATTAGTGGACCACCATATATATTTTCTGGTGTTAAGGGGTTACGCCACCCTGAAACACTTTAAAGTAGACGATTCTTTTGCAGTAACTATGAGGTTGAAAATTATTTCTTTAAAAAATATAAAACATTATATACGAATGAGTTATCGCATAAAAAAATGATATGTCACATTTCAGATAATACCATTATGATTATGTGTACCAAGTTTGAAATAAATCGGTCAAATAGTTTTGGATAATTGGTCAAATTGGAGATATTTGATTCACCGCCCTCGTAGAAAAGTTTCAGGGGACAACAAATACCTCGGCCATTTTTTAATACTCTTGTGCAGTATTTACACTAATACATGCTCTACACATAAGAAGTAAAGAAATAATTTTCAACCACATACAAAACAAATCATCTAGTTTCGAGCGTCTTAGGGTGGCGTAACCCCTTAAACTTCGTAACCCGAGCCAGGATTTACAATGCAGGCGTGACTTTCTTTGATTTCTAAAACCGTGAATTTATTACCTTGAATTTATTCATTTATGATCATGGAAAACTGCTACTTCTAACTACAGCTTCGGGGACTCGGCCTTTTTTGCTTCTGAATGCTAATTGCCATGTCGTAAATGCAGAAGGACGGGACTCCTTGCACACCATCGACTCAAGGTCCCTTTTCCAAAATTACGCACGTGTGCAACGTCCCTGCGTTACCTGCTTGCACACCCCCTTCCACTAAGTGTCTGCAAAATCAAAGAAACGCCCCAAAAGATGTTCATTGGTGTCTTCACACCCACGTCTTGTAATGCAATTCGCTAAAGATTTTCTGGAAGGTGACCAGTGTTAAAATCCTGGGGAGTACCTAGTCAGTCAACCGTCAGTCAAACGCCAGTGTCGAAAACGAAGCCACGTAGCTAGACTTAACATCGCGACAACACTTTTTCATAATTATGGCTCCACGAAAAAGTTCGGTATGGAGGTACTGCACTGTGTCAGAAGACAAAATTGTTTGTGGTTTGTGCTATGCTGTATTGGCGTACGGAGGATCCACTTCATCAATTGTGAAGCATTTGCGGTGCAAACACCGTGATGTTGTCTCTGAGACTTCCTTATCGTCGTCATCGGACAGTTTGGAAATTGGGGACGAGCTACCATCGACTTCCGGTGAACATCCCACGAAGAAGAGGAAACCCGTAAAAGAATGCAATGCGAAGAGGCAAGAAGAAATTACCCAAGCACTTTCCCGGATGATATCAATGAATATGATGCCCATATCATTCTGCAACAGCAAAGGGTTTGAGGAATTTATGAAAATCCTAGAACCAGGATACAGGTGCCCGTGTCCTCAAACCGTCACAAAGCGGTTACAATTATTGTACGAGGATAAACGGAAAAAAGTACTCGCAGAAATGGCCTCTACACAACACGCGTCATTAACCATAGATGGGTGGTCGTCGAGGGCGCAAGACTCATACGTGGGTACAACCGCTCATTTTATTAATAAAGATTGGCCGCTTCAAACTTATACGCTGGCAACGCACCCCATGGACGATCGTCATACGGCGATAAATTTACATTTGTTTTGTTTGATGACAGAAGATTGGGAAATAGAGAGTAAGATAATTGGTGTCGTGCATGACAATGCACAAAACATTTGTTCAGCGATAAATTTATTACTAAATGTGCAATATCGTGTTTCCTGCGCTGCTCATACATTACAGTTGTGTATAAAGGACGCGATGAACAGTGTGCCTAGATTTGATGAAGTGATTAAAAAGGGGGCTAAAATAGTCCAGCACTTTAAGCACTCAACAGTAGCCACAACCGCGTTGCATAATAAGCAACAACAATTACAATTACAAGAACTGAAACTTATACAATCCTGTCCCACAAGATGGAATTCAACATATTATATGTGTGACCGCTTAGTAATTAATAGGGATGCAATTATTTCGGTTTTAAGTGACAGGCAAGTCACAACATTAAATGTTGCGCTAAAATTAGAAATGCAAGTGCAGGATTGGATTACATTAGATGAAATTATTAAAATTTTAGAACCAATTGAATTAGCTACAAAAGAGTTATGTTCTGACAAAAAAGTTACAATATCTTTAGTTCTCCCGATTATGCACGGATTAATAAATAATCATTTGAATAATAACAATGCCGAGAGTGACCATAGTCGACAATTTAAAAATCAATTACAAATATCCCTCAAAGATAGATTTGCGTTGGTGACAGATTCGGAAAATGTACACTCTATTGCATCTTTCCTTGATCCACGCAGTAAACAGTTAACATTTGAAACAGCCGCTGTAAAAACAAATGTACACAATTATATCAAAAATATATTGAGCAATATTACGGCAGATGAAAATAACACATCCGATTCTGTTCCATCGGCATTAGATATTATCTATCAAAATTGTAATATAAATGTTACATCCGAATTTTACATGTATATAGAAATATCTCAAATTAACCATAATTCGTGTCCATTAGCATGGTGGAAAACTCAGCACAGAAGATTTCCGAAAATGGCGGAATTAGCCAAAAAATATTTAAGTATACCTGCAACGTCCAGCAGTTCCGAACGCGTATTTTCGGCGGCGGGAAATATTGTTAATCCCAAAAGAAGTTCCTTACTTCCAGAAAATGTGGATTTATTAGTATTTTTATATAAAAATAGACATATATGATAAGCTATAGGTAGTATTTAACGTTGTATGATCCGTGTGTATGTACTTTGTAATTATGTGTGCGTGATTGAATGAATGACCTCTGTAAATACCATAATTAGTAATTGTTAAGTATAGTAAGTAATATAAGTTTTCTTTTACATTTACGTATTAAGTATATGGTAATGACCTATTGGAATTTTGGACTATCGACCGATTCAGGACGAACCTAATAAAAACTTGACGTGGTCGGCGATAACAGATAAGAACAGTATTATTTTCATTATCCCACTGCTAACTATCCTCATGCCTCTTCAATACCAATGAGTTCAACTAGAAATAATTGTTCGCTATATAGTATAAACTTCACGCGACAGATATTTTTCGTATTTTCTTACTTTTTTTTTTAAATATGTAAATAGAAATATCTAACCGGACGTTAGAAATATCTAATTATAGAAATATCTAACCGGACGTTAGAAATATCTAATTATAGAAATATCTAACCGGACGTTAGAAATTATAGAAATATCTAACCGCCGTTCATTGGTTCGGGACGTGTTTAATTGGCAAGCGCAGTCCGGTTTCGCGAACCTTCGCTAACTGGAGATTTCTCACTTCTTAATGTTATTCCAACCCCTTCGTCGCAAGCCATAAAATTCGGTGAGATACAGCAGGGGGTTGACGTCGCCACGGGGTGCCACACGGCATCTCTCTGATAGGCGTCACTCCAGAATCACGCTCTTTACTCTGTAAGTTCTCGGGTATCTCGAGTATCTCGGATAGCTTTCCCGGGAAGCGCCTACCCGGGAATTTTTCTCGTCTCGGGTATCTCACGGGTATCCGGGTACCCCGGTGTCTCGGGTACCCGGTCCACAGCTACAGCCCTAAATTAAATAGAATGTGTGTATGTTACCACTAATTGCACGGTGTTGACGCACTGGCGATGCGGGGCGTACGAGTGGATATTTCAAAGTTCCAAATAGAATATAAACCGAACTCACGGATTCTACAAGATTAACTTTGATTCCGACGGAGACTTTAGTCTGATCGATATGAATCTAACCAACTCTGTACGAGCGTGACACAACGTGACGTTACAATTCTGGCACACGGCTCATTCGAGTTTATCACTTAAAAGAATATTTCTTTCTTAATAATTGAACTTGAGACGCGCCGTGTGCCAAATCTATAACAAATCCCCCCGGCGACCGACCACCTCGAGTCCACCGTGGATTCAAAGAGCCTCAACAATAATCGCACTCCGCTTGGTGAATATCGTTCGCGTCCAGTTTCTGTTACCGTATCCCTATACATTGTATCGTCGGCTGCGAAACAATCGACGGCGACGAGCAGATGGTTGTGTTAGTAACGTCTGTGTAGATAGATTTGAATGTATTTTGCCGAAAGTTTTTTATTAATATCTCAGAAACTAATGAATACCCGCAGCTAAAATTTTATATTAGAGGTTCTCTCCCCCTCCCGCCCAGCCCCTCAAAATTTCAGTTCATTCCGTTGGTTGGGTCATACCGTATATAATTAATATTATTTACAGCCAAATATTCTATTTATGTTTAAATACAGAACAGTGACTTACCGACGGCATACCATATCGAATATCTCTTTTGGCTGCATCATCGTTTCCCGGCACAAACGTATCATATCTTGTCGCATTTCTTTCTCCTCGATCACTGTGGTTTTTGGTGGATGGCAGTGCGTTCCTCTTTCTTCCACAGTTTCGTCTTTTCTTTTTACGAGGGTAGCACTACACGTAAATGCGGTTCGCGAGGTGCACCGGTAAATGCCCTTGCAACGTTTATCCTCGCTATACGAATAACCATTGTACACGTGTACGTACGAATTAACTTTATTTCCCGGCACACGCTGCATTAGGGTGGACCTTAGCTACTCTTTACGAAAATTTTTTTGTGAAATTTTTTTGGTCCCGTACGCCAGAAATGTGACACTTGGTGGGAAAATGATCTAAAAAAAATTTCAGCCCGATTGGACCACGGGAAAAGGACGCGCAACGAATTTGAAAATTTTGAACTTTTGAAACCTTGACATAAATATACATTATGATATATCGTTGAATTTGTATTTTTTTTCTGTTTAAGAATATATACACAGCATATATGATTGTTAACAAGAAAAACGTCCGTGACCTTGAAAACTCGAAAGAGTGACCTTGAACAAAAAAAATTTTCCTTCCATTATATTCGCCTCTTTATATGCTACAACTTTTGTCTGAAGAGTTTCTTCGTATATCCATAAACGATGCAGATATTAAACATTTTTGATTTTCATTATATCGCTCCATTATACAGAAGAAATGCAGTTCTAAGACTGAAAATAAGTTACTATAGTTATTATGTAAATTACGAATAGAAATGTTATCAAAGTATTGCGTCCCAGATCTGCTACTGGATTCGTCAGTAGGATCTAGCAGAACCTGTCTCAATTCCCGATACAACGTCTGAATACGCTCACCTTGCATTTAACCTCTCATGTAAGTTTCTAAATTATGGATACCCTAAGCGTTTCGTCCCAGACCTGCTCGTGGACGTTCGATAAGACCGAGCAGATCTTACCCTAGACGCGACTGTGTTAACAAACACAGTCTTAAATGCGTCTTTAAAATTCAAATAGCCACGGAGGTATTTATTAGGGGTTCGTTTATGTATGTTAAAAATGCTTTAAAAATCCTTCGATGAATTCTTCTTTGTGACGTCAGGACACTGATTTTTATATTCCATCACATTCTGCAGTATAAATTGTTTCTCATCTTCATTTTTAGATAATATTTTGTTATATTCGTCCATAAGTTTAACGTCACGCTCAGCGGTGTCATTTACCATTTTTAATCCATTCACGATGTTTCGCCCAATTTGGAAAGCCCTCGTCATCATCCCATGTAGAAGGGTCTTTTTCAAAAAATGTGGTAGGTATTAAAAACCTTTCAAAGAATCTTTTGGAATCAGGAGATATAAAATGTTCCATATTTTTGTTGATCAATTGTTCCACATCCTTTGGAAGAATTTTATATTTTTTAAGACATTCGTTGTCGTCACTGTCTACACTGGCATTTGTTGCCTCTATCATTTTTACTTTAGTGTCATTCCCAATGGCACTATCGAAAAATGATAATGCGGCAGTTTCTGGTGCCAAATACCACAAATGATTGATCATTTTGCTTATTGCAGTGCGGCTTATTGTATCGTCAATTTGACGATAAGCGGATAAATTATTTACAAATTCCAAATCTTGTCGCGGGGCTTCTGTTGCCACTGGAGCTTGTATCCATGCTTTTAAATACAAATTGACGAGGAAAATACAAATGTCCCGAATTCCAGTGGCCTTTTCGCTAGTCAAGCTAAATTCTTTTCGAAATAAATATATTTTTATACAATATATCGCCTTGGCCATCCATCGAGCGTGATGAAAAGCTCCTGGAACTCGAAATGTATAATTTTGTCTAGGAGTTCCGCCTAAGAAAAGAACTGTAAGCTCCAAGAATTCTTTATAATCTTCTCGTGGTTGTTTAATGTTTTTCAATGTTTGCATTGCAAACTCCAGCACTTCTGTAATATTTGCAATTGTAGATTGGTGGACGTACTCGTCTTCAATTCCTGCCACAAAATTCGATTTATTGATCTCGGGCCAAGCCTGCTGAAATTGCTTAAAAAGTGGAATATTTGGACCCGATGATTTCCCTAATTTCACATCAAAAACACTACGTAAAATAATTTCATATATGTGATGCCGGCAAGGAAAATATAGCAAATCTCTTTGAAATTTTTGTTCGAGAAGGATACATGCCCCTTGGAAACGTCCCATGTTCGATGACGTTGTGTCACAGCAAAGTGCTTGCACTTTATCATCTAAATCCCATTTCTGCACTAAATCGTATACCGCAGAAGCTTGTTTGTCCCCAGTACCCGATAGAATTGCAGGGATTCCAAGCAACTGCTCAATACCTCTGCAAGTTATTAATACAGGTAAACGCTCCATTTTCTCATTGCCTATTAAAGCTGGCAACAGCTTTCCGTCCCAATGTAGTGTAATAGCACCAAGCTCACAATCTTTGAACGCTACACGATACTTATCGGCAAGTTGTGCTCGAAGATCTGTGCGATGACGCCGCATAAACGTTCGATTAATAATTAAGTCGTCTAGGTCATGACCAAGAGCTTGAGCTGTTGCTGTTATTATACGAACAGCATCACGATCGCTTACTTTGCATTTGTCAAGGGTTGCAATAAGTTTTGGCGTAATTATATCAATTTGAGCACGTCTTTTTTTAGGGTTGCTTGGACCAGCTTCATCCACGGGAATAACAAACTCAATATTTTCACCCTCACTTGATAGGTGACTATCTTCTTCGTTGGGCGATGCTACTATATCTATTGTTCCGTCTTGAATTAAACGATATACAAGTGTCAGTAAAGACCAATATATCTTATATTATATATCTAAGATAACGATCAATATTTTGAGTTTTAAAAATGAATTGCATAAAGAATACTTACCTTGCATAGCTTCTACTTCACACTGCGCCTGTCTCGATTCTTCTTGCTTCTTTCGAAACGCTTTTTTCTGTTCTTTCCGGTACAATCTATTATCGATTCCAATCATGGAACCAGGACGTCCTTTTTTTCGTTGACTTAAGCCGGGAATCCACCGCGAAGCTAAGCTAAGCTATGCCATGCGATGCTATGTTTTAGCATAGCTTTCGGTGGAAACGGTTCCATAAGAATGTATTGAAGCTAATTCTTTTAAAACGTAGCATGGCATAGCATAGCATCGCTTAGCATAGCTTAGCTTCCCGGTGGATTCCCGGCTTTAATAGAAAAAGTTTGTCTTCCTCTATTTTAATAGTTTCCAACGCATCGGCGGGTGCAATATCAAAAAGGTCATCTAGCTTGTCTACAAACTCCTTCTCCCCATTTTTGTGGGTTTCAGTACTACGTTTGCAACTTTTATGCAAAGTCACCCATTCCTGACACAATGCATCTAGCTTGTCAATGCAATGTTGTGGTCTTTTTGTTGGAATTCGTGCTTTGTCCCAAAATATTTGAACTTCCCTAATAACTAAAGAAGCACTAGACTTAAGATTTAATTTCACATTACGTAGATTGTGAAATAGGACTCTTAAGACTTGCCCGTTGGATGGCAATTTTGCACCGATAATTTGACTTTCGTCATGATCGAGTAAATATAATTTTTTCCTTGTACATTCCATTTCACTTTCACTTTCACTGCGATATTTCACTGTTACCTCGCTGAACGCTCAGAACATAATGGTCAAACTATGAGTTTTCGGACCTTCTGTCCCACCCCTTCCTGCGCAGGTAGAATTCTAACGGTTTCTGAGGGGTACAAACTAGTTACCTGAGTCAGCTGTAGCTGCATTTCGAAGGCTTTCAAAACTCGCAATTCCATACATGTACGAATTAAATATTTAAAAAACTGTACTATTGTCAAAAATGCAACTATTTCACATGAAATTTAAAATGAACCTGTATATACCATTGTATACCTTTTTTCTACAAGCTGTATGGGCCTTTAAATGAAAATGTTTAATATCTCCATCATTTATGGATATACGAAGAAACTCTTCAGACAAAAGTTGTAGCATATAAAGAGGCGAATATAATGGAAGGAAATTTTTTTTTTCATGGTCACTCTTTCGAGTTTTCAAGGTCACGGACGTTTTTCTTGTTAACAATCATATATGCTGTGTATATATTCTTAAACAGAAAAAAAATACAAATTCAACGATATATAATAATGTATATTTATGTCAAGGTTTCAAAAGTTCAAAATTTTCAAATTCGTTGCGCGTCCTTTTCCCGTGGTCCAATCGGGCTGAAATTTTTTTTAGATCATTTTCCCACCAAGTGTCACATTTCTGGCGTACGGGACCAAAAAAATCTGATGGTCGAAAAATAAGGTCCACCCTACGCTGCATGTTGTAGATTAAATTATCGTCCAACGCGATCGCACAAAAATCTTTATAAAGATTTGAAAAAAAAACTGCGTTAAGTACGCTTTGTGAAAAATGCTATAAGCACGCTTTATGAAAATTGCAGACTACAATCCGGAGAACCGTATGTTCGCTTCGCAACGAGTCTGTCTACTGACGAACCGTTTTCGGCTGGCGCGACGCGAACGACAGACGATGTTCAGATTTTTCATCTCGCGACCACGCGGCACACAGAAACTAGAGCCGCCCCTAGAGATGCGGGGCTTGGACGAATTAATTTACCTAATTCGAACAAAAAGTCGATAATATTGAAAACGTCTAATTAGGAGCAGGTAGCCGTGGGGTTTTAGTGTGTAAAAATCCCACATTACCCTGGCGCCTCCGGGGGATTGCCCTCTGGAGGTGTCGGGGTGTCTTTTGAAGATTTCTCCATGTTAAAAAAAAACTGCAATAGTATTTATCCCCGTCCTGTCCTGTAGAGTGGTGTAAGCGGGTGAAGGATAGTGTGGGGAAGTGGTTAGAGAGAGTGGAGAGTGTTTGTGTGGAAGGTGAGGGGGAGAAGTTAGAGGGAAAGGGTTATTGAGAAGAGGGCTGGGGGTGAGAATAGTGGAGAAATAGGAGGGATAAGAGAAGGTTTGGAGGTTAGGTGGAAGGTGAGAGAAGTGTGGCGGGAAAGAGAGATACAAGGAAAGTGGAGACATCTGGAGGATAGGAAAGGAAGGAGAAGGGATAGAAGGCGCGAAATTTGAAAGGAGAAAGTGAAGATAGTGAAATGAATAAGGGAAAGGATGACGGGGCAGGGGGGGCTGAGGGTGGTAGAGAGATGCAAATCGAGGGAATGGGAGGGGAGGACGGGAAAGGGGGGGGGGAGGGGAATGGAAAGGGAAAGGGGGGGAGGGGAATGGAAAGGGAAAGGGGGGGAGGGGAATGGAAAGGGAAAGAGCGAGGAAAGGGTCAGGAAGGACAGCACAAGCAGTGTAGGGAGTTTGGAAAACTACTGGGGAAAAAAGAGAGAGAAGGAGGAGGAGGAAGGGGGGGGGGGGAGAGGCGGTTTTAAAAGGAGTGGGAAAACGGCGAGATCGCCAGAAGGGGGGAAGCTTGTGGATAGGAAGCTGGGGGAGGGGGGTGGATGGGCTGGAAGGGATGATAAGGGAGTTGATGAAAGGGATGAGTGAGATGAAGGGGAAAATAAGGGAAATGAAGGAAGAATTGAGAGAGGAGAGGACGGAGAGAAGAAGAGTGGAAGAGGCATAGAGAGGGGAAAGGAGGAAGTGGGATGAGTGGATGAAGGAGGAAAGGACAAAAAGAGAGGGGTTGGAAAAAAAGTGGAGAGGCTGGAGGAAACGGGAAAGAAGATGGAAGAGGTGATAGAGAAGGTAGGGAAGTGGGAAAATCAGGGAATGGGAGGGGGAGGTAACGAAGTGATGGATGAAGAGCAGGTGGAGGAGTGGAGGCTTAGGATCAGAAGAATGGAGGTGAAACAAGACAAAAAGGAAAGAGAGGGTAGAAGGAGCAACGTGGTGATAAGGGGAATAAAAGTAGAGGGAAGGGATGTGGAGAAGGAGGTAAAGAAGCTTTGGGGCAGGATGGGTCTGGAGGACGGAGGCATTAAGGAGGTGGCTAGGATAGGGAGGGCAAGAGGGGATGGGTTCGGGATGGTTTTGGTGAACCTCGCGGGAAGGGAGGAGAAGAGGAGGATGATGGAGGTGAGAAAGAAAATGAAGGGCGGGAGGGAAAGGATTGAGGATGATCTAACGGAGGAGGAGAGGAGAGGAAAGTGAATGATAGAAAGAGAGGCTCAGAGTGAAAGGGAGAAGGGGAAGGTGGTGCAAATAGGTTATATGAAGACGTGGGTGAATGGTAAGGTAAGAAAATGGGATGAGGTGGAGGAGAAATGGATAGCAGGGAAATGGAGGGGGAGGCGAGAGGAAAGGGGGGAGATAAGAGGGGGAGAGGGGGGTAAAAAATGCAGGGTGGCTTTCTGGAACGTAGCGGGACTAAGGAATAAGGATTGGGATGTCTGGAAAGGACTGTGTTATAAAGTAATATCGGATCAGCCCTAGAGTATTGATAGCTTTTAAGGCGAACAGTCACACGTTAAGATTTGTCGCACAACACTAATTTTACGGTACGATTAACGAAAGAGTTTTATTTTATAGCGTTTATAATTTGTAGTCTAGTTCACATTAAACGTTTGTTTGTCTTGATAAATACAGATTAGTCAACGGTCCTTTTAAGTGTTTTACACAGTACAGTTATAATAGGAACGGATAAAGTCAATTACAATAAATAGTTATTTCACACAAATCATTTACACTCAACAAAGAATTAACTGGTGCAAGCAAAGAACACTAGCGCGATTTTAGCTAAGCAAAGTAGCTAAAACACTATTAAATCAAATCGCAGGCAATGTGCGTAAGCAAAGACGCAAGCAATGTGCGTTAACAAAGAAGCAAGCAATGTGCTTCAGTAAAGTAGCGCAAGTAAGGTGCGTAAGTAGAGATAATTACCCAAGGTCCGGAACAAGTGCAAGTGGCCGATTCCCAGAAATCGCGCGTGATTTCTAGGAATCGCCAGCCTTCCCCTTCCATGGATCGCGAGTCGATGGGAGGGGACGCGATCCGCGCTCCACAAGAGTGAGCAGGCCATTGCCACTTGTCTATTCAACGTCGATCACCCATAGGTGTCGCTAACAGTCTCTTTTCTTGAACAGACTGGAGGAATGGGAGGTGGTAGTAATATGTGAGACGTGGGTGGAGGAACGGGATTGGGAATACGTAAGGAGTAGATTACCAAACGGATACGTGTGGTGGAAGCAGTGCGCGAGGAGAAAAAATAAAAAAGGGAGGGCGATGGGGGAGGGGGAAATGATGGGGGTAAGAAAGGAGGTGGAAGCTAGGAAAAAGGAAGGAGGGGATAATGGTAAAAAAGGTGTTGTTGGAGGGAGAATGGTGGAGGGTGGTAGGAATATATGTGAATAAAGATTTGCAGAGGAAGTTGGAGGAATTGGAAGAGTGGGTAGAGGGGAGAGAAGAGGGAGTGAGGGTAGTAATAGGGGGGCACTTTAACGCGAAGACAGGAAGGGAAGGGGGACGGATCGGGGGGGGGGGGGGGAAGTAGGGCGGAAAGCAGGAGATCAAAAGATAGTGAGGTAAATGGGGAGGGCAGGAGGCTATGTAGATTCTTGGAGGAGAGGGGGTGGGGAATATTAAACAGAAATTTAGAGGGGAATGAGGATGGAGAGTGGACGTACACGGGAGGGAGAGGGAACTCAGTCATAGATTATTCAAAAAAGTAAAAAAATACGCCAAGTACATGAAAATCACAAAAAAAGAGGATAATAATAATTACAAAATTAAAAAAAGATGTGAAATCAAAATGAGCTGCCAGTACACAAAGATGCTTTCCAACTGCACTTTAGATGACACAACTACATATGCAGAGCTAAAATTCCATTACTCATAATGGCTATTTATACAAAGAAAAAATGTATTAAATAATAATATGCAGATATATTTTTATACCAATAAATATTTTAATACGAATAAATATTTGATTCAAAATACTTGGCGCTGTGCAACCGAAAAATGTTAATTGCCTTAGTATTAATAATTTACAACAACTCCATTACAATATAAAATACATATACATACACATATTAGAAACGCAGTCAGATTTATTCTACATATATTTAATTCTAATACCATGCGTAGCATATGCACACGCACACACACACACGCGCGTGCGCACACATACACGCACATGAAAGAAAGAAAAGGATTAATGCAATTTATTACATATTTATTGAGTTTAGCAACACCAATTCGGAGAGCAGCGCCAAGTATTTTGAATCAAATATTTATTCGTATTAAAATATTTATTGGTATAAAAATATATCTGCATATTATTATTTAATACATTTTTTCTTTGTATAAATAGCCATTATGAGTTGTGACGTCCCTATAATTTTCGCCCAACCCTAACTAGCTTCCTCCTTATATGACCTACCCAAGAATCTACTACTATCTATAAACCACAACTCTTAACCCTTTACCAATCATCAGATCCTGGACGATGTACCTTAGCGGTCCCCATCTCCAGCTGATCATATACGAAATTCCCCTTCCCCTCTTCGCCTTAGAGGCATAATTCCCCCTCAATCACGAATTGCAACAAGTCCCTCGCCCCAACCTTTCTAAATCAAAACCTCGTCCCTCCCCCTCTCTACCAATGAAAACCACAAAAGTCCACCCAACGGATTGAGTGCCCCTTTTCGAAATCCCATTGTCAAATAGCCTAATTATAGATCACCTTTGCCCCGTACAAAAACCCCAGAGTTATTACGACACATACCTTACGGATGACTCATCACGCATACCGCAAATTCCACGCATATTTTGGGCATGAGTCATCACGCATACCTCAAATTCCCCGCATACCTCACATTCCATCAGTTTGTATAAATACCGGTGCCGCGTGGCCCACGCATCATTATTCCTTGCTATCTTCAGTCGCTGTTTGTTTTGGCTTAGTGAGCGTTAGCACGTGCTTGACCGTGGGACTTTGGAAGTGTTTGTTCCGTTACATTTTCGTGTAATTTTTTGAATCCTACGCGAACAAAGAACTATTCTGATTAAGCCTTGCCTAAGTGACGTGAATCTTGCACTCTTATCTTCATTATCAGTGCTGTTCTGTCTGGAGTTGTGTTTTAAGTCAGCTTTCAAGTACCTCACGGTGTGTTTTGAAATGACGGGTGGCCAAACTAAATGCAAAGGATGTGGTTCTAATGTTGCCAATCCTATCACATGTACTAGCTGTGGGTGGTGCTTTCATCCAGGCCCCTCGTGTGTTGCGAGGTCTGGCCATAGTTTGATTGACGGGAAGAATTTGATTTGTTCTGCCAACTCTTCAGCAATTCAAAAAGCCGTTAGCCCGACCATTGTCCCGTCGGTGCAGCCGCTATCCACTGTACCGACTGTGGCGTATCACCCAACATCAACAACTGTTATACCATCAGTTGAGAACATTCGGGACATTGTCAGCGAGGTAATCAATGCGAAGTTAGAAAAATTCCAGGAGGTCATACTCGCGGGTATAAGGGCGGAATTATCTAGCATGAGGGCGGACATTACTTCATTAACTGATCGTGTCAACGCATTGGAGGCGAAAACATCTGTTGCCTATGATCAGTTGCCCGTGCCAACAATGGATGATTTCATGGAGGAGATGAATGACAGAGAGCACAGGTCGAGGAACATTATAATTTTTGGCGTGCCTGAGTCTCGTGAACCCTCAACGGAGCTACAAAGGGCAGCCGATGTCAAGGTTGCACATGAGGTCATAGGAATGATCAGCCCCAGCTGCACTCAGTCCTTATCTGCTCGTCGTCTGGGGAAATTGGGCAAGTCTTCACGTAGGCCCCTCTGCGTTCGCCTAGACTCTTCTGCTGACGTGAAACAACTACTTCGGGAGAAACATCGCTACAAGGGCCCGTTCAAGATCTCGGATGATTTGACTAAGCAACAACGGACGTCCCTCACTAAGCTAAGGGAAAAACTCCGGAAACTCCATGCGATGGGTGAAACCCAAAAGACTATAAGATATGTACATGGTTTCCCTAAAATTGTATCTGGAAGACCCCAGAATGTCCCTTCACAAAAAAACTAGGACGGAACCCTTCAGTGTATGTCCAAAATGTCCGTGGTCTGCGTACTAAATTAGATTTTCTTGCTAACTCCGTATTGGTATCGGCCGTGTCGTATGATGTAATTATTTTTGTCGAGACCTGGCTCACCCCGGCGATTTCTTCGGATGAACTTGGGCTGCAGAATTACACTATTTATAGGTGTGATAGATCTCAGGGAACTAGTCATTGCTCAAGAGGAGGTGGCGCTCTCATTGCTGTCAAGAACACGATCTCATCGTACCCAGTTACTGTCAGCTCTTCCGATATTGAACAACTGTTTGTCAGAGTTCACCTACATAAAAATAAATACTTGTTATTGGGGGCCACGTATATACCGCCTGCATCCATGACATCGCTGTATGCCAATTACGTAGACATTGTAGTTGAGTTATTTCATAAGTATAGTGATGATGCGTTTTGTTTGTGCGGTGATTTCAATCTCCCTCACGCGGTTTGGTTCAGTGGCGGGGGTCAAGCGTGTTATAGAAGATCGGGTATCTCGTCTCGTGAATCAGCAGCCATAGATCTCCTCCTCGGATGTGTGGGTTACTGCAACCTCACGCAAATTAACAACGTTTTTAATGATTTTGACGCTATGCTCGATCTTATCTTTGTCAGTTGCCCTTCTGTTACTGTTGACCGGGCCATAGACGTCCTCATTGAACCAGACTCATATCATCCTCCCTTATATGTAATGCTGAAAGGATTGGACATGTGTCATGACCTCACGGGTAAAAACATTAAATTTAGAGACTTTAAGCATGGGGATTTCCCCCGTGTGCTAGAATACCTTAACTCGGTGGATTGGGACATGGAAACTGGTGATATTGACCCTGGAGCTGCCCTCGATAGTTTATACAGTCATATCAATCATGCAATCGATGCATATATTCCTGTACGCTCCGTTGTCTGTTCCACGTTCCCGCGGTGGTTTTCCCCTGGTTTAAAGTCTCTGATACGACAGAAGAAGGTTGCTCACAGAGTTTTTAAGCGTTCTTGTTATTATAGTGACTATTTAATTTTTTCTAACCTTCGCTCGAAATGTAAGCATGCCATGGCGCGCGATTACCGTTCTTATATTGATAGCGTCGAGAACACTGTGGGTGATGATGTATCAAATTTTTGGAAATTTGTAAACACAAAGCGCGGTGTGCATGGTATCCCCAATAAGGTTCACCTCGACGATGTTACTGCTTCGTCACATGTGGCAGTAGCGAATCTATTTGCTGATTTCTTTGGCTCTGTTTATAGTCCTCGCTATGGAGGCCCGCCTGCTACTACTCCTGGTATGTCCTCTGGCAGCGATGTTAATATACACACGATTTCCATCTCCATCGGACAAATTTATTCTAAACTTCAGACACTTGATACATCAAAGGGTCCAGGTTACGATGGAATCCCTCCGTTATGTTTAAAGGAGTGTAGTTTTATTATCGCCAGGCCCTTATGGCATATTTTCAATTCATCTCTAGCCTTGGGGACTTTTCCCGATGTGTGGAAGACCTCATTGGTCACCCCGGTTTTCAAGGCGGGAGATCGCGCGGACGTCAAAAACTATCGACCCATATGTAAATTGTCCGTTATGCCTAAGGTTTTCGAGGAATTAATAACGGAGCATTTAACTCCCTGCCTCTCCAACGTCATTTGTGATGAGCAACACGGATTTGTCCCCGGTCGATCTACGATTTCAAATTTGGCGGCGTACCACTACTTCGCCTCGGCTGCGCTTGATGCGGGAAGTCAGGTCGATACTGTCTACACTGATTTTCGGAAAGCTTTTGACTCTGTGGATCACTGTATCCTGCATTTAAAACTGTCTGCAATAGGGATCAGTGGTTCGCTCCTTGAGTGGATTGCTAGTTACCTGGAAGGTCGGGTGCAGGTTATCAAGGTTCAAGATCGAATTTCCAACCCGGTCAACGTGACCTCAGGTGTTCCTCAGGGATCGCATCTTGGTCCTCTCCTGTTCCTGATTTTCATCAATGATCTCGGTTCGGTATTCCAGCATAGTAGATTCCTCATGTATGCTGATGATCTTAAGATTTTTCGAACTATAAATAGTGCTTCCGACGTAAATCTGTTGCAGGAAGATCTCACAAGGTTCGAGCGGTGGTGCTCCATCAATAGAATGCGGCTGAACACAGTGAAATGTGTACTATTGAGATCCCATAGGGCTATCTGTGGCATTCCCTCTAATTACTTGCTGTGTGACACAACATTGTCAGAGGTAGATGAAGTGTTACATCTAGGCGTTACATTTACTGCGTGTCTGGATTTCCGTAATCACTATCGCAGGATCACGTGTAAAGCAATGAAAACCCTTGGGTTTATCGCCCGCTTTGGCAAGCACTTTAGGAAGGTCAGGACACTTAAGTTGCTTTATGTTGCACTTGTGAGACCACAAGTCGAATATGCGTCAGTGATATGGAACCCCAGACACAAACAGTATGTCTGCTTGATTGAATTGGTCCAGCATAAGTTTTTAAGGTTAGCGATGAGGGTCTCAGGTAGTCCTATGCGGTTTAATGATCACGATTATAGTCCTGCCTTGCAAATAACGAGGCTTTCTACGCTTTGCGATCGCCGTGACATCGCGGACTTAATGTTCCTCTACAAGGTCTTCCATGGACATATTAAATGTCTAGAGCTGGTATCATTGATTTGTTTTAACGCTCCACAGCGGACGTTGCGATCGAGACCCCTTTTTGTATCAGGTGTCCCAACTTATCAGTATTTTTCCAACGATCCCATAAATCGCGCCATGTGTATATTGAACCAATGCCCTAAGGACATTGATTTCTTCTTAACATCACTCACAGCGTTTAGGACTCAACTGCTTAGGTGTATACCATCTCCGTAGTACATACTTTTAGCACTGAGTCATCGTTATATTGCAGACTGTTTACTTGTTTACTTGTTTTTGTTGTATAATTGTTACTTCATTGCTAGAGTTTATTTCTATATTATATATTATTTTATTTATTTTTATCTTTTCTGTTACTAGTTTTCTATGTATCTTTTTCTGCTATATTGTAATTTATCTCTGTATTCGAAAGGGTTCCCCCGTTTATTAATAATAATAATAATAATAATTATTCTGTCTCACCTCAGATTCAAGTGGTTTACCTTATTAGTTATATTCTAACATTTAAATTCAGTGTTCATTAACCAGCGTCTACATCACGTAAGCGTTCCAATTTCCATTATATTTAAATCTTTTGTTCATAACTTTAATTGCTTACTTTACGCCTTTATATTAATTCTTTGCTTAGGCTTACGCTCATAACTTTACACATATATATATTGTTTAATTGTATTTATATCGGTTACTCTCGCTTATTATTGTCTAACTCCATTACCTCGCATCTTTATGTTATTATTTACTTAATGTTAATTATCTATCATTTACTTTATATAAATGTTATGTGCCTATGCTGAATGTCTAACGCATAATTATATAATGGGTGGATAATAATTAAACAACAGATCAATTTGTTTCTCTGTAAACAAAGTTTATGGTTTATCAAATACTTAGTAATCTACGCTTTTTACAAATATTTACAAATATTTACAAACTCACCTGTAAACAAAGAAACGACAATTAGAGTCTATTGTTTACTCTGTTTGTTTACACTCTCTTTTATCAACTTATTCGGTTCCTTCTTTTGTGCACATGTGCTCTCTCTACTTCTTCTCTTCTTCTTCTCTGTCTGTCTCTTTCTATCTATCCTAACTGCCCGAGCCGTTGAAAGAGTGCGCTGCGCCTGCAAAGCGCGCTCGGTTCGGGTTAAAGAAAATATATTTTCTTTACAATTATAAAATGTCTATTGCTATCTTCTACGCGTTCCAATAAATAACGCTTTTGCTTCTACCTTTAACTGTGAATCCTCGCTATTTTGCCTCGAATTCGTGGAACCATTACGAGCGACCACTACAGCTGATCGGTCTCCGCGAGCGTCGGGAGTTCTTGCCCGTGTTTACAAACGTTCTTTCATATAGAGTCCCGTATGGCTATTCCCAAACCTATGGTGAAAAACCTACTATTTACGCCTCTTTTCATGCGATGCAGTTAGTAATCCAATTATTGAGCCATAAATCAAAGCCAGTATTCTCACGTACATTCTCCATACCGCCTTCCCTGAGCGACGCGAGTTACGAAGCATAGCCTTCATAGTGAAGCTGGTCTTCCTACGAAGCACAGCCTTCGAGCAACCTCCCTACCCCATATATGTTACGATCCAAGTCCCGCCACCCAGGACGTGACATAGTAATGGAATTTTATCTGTGCATATGTAGTTGTGTCATCTAAAGTGCAGTTGGAAAGCATCTTTATGTACTGGCAGCTCATTTTGATTTCACATCTTTTTTTAATTTTGTAATTATTATTATCCTCTTTTTTTTGTGATTTTCATGTACTTGGCGTATTTTTTTACTTTTTTGAAGTTTTTGATGGGGATCTCACTTCTTTTTACAAAGATTATTATTATCATCTATTTTTTGTGATTTGTATATTTTCTTATTTTTTGTGATTTATTATTATTATCTTCTATTTTTGTGATTAATATGATTTCATGTACTTGGCGTATTTTTTTACTTTTTTGAAGTTTTTTATGGGGTAATTCTTGACGCTATGTCTTTAAACAAATTTTGTCGATTTACCTTATTTGACTTTCTAGAAACTTGTGTGGTGCAAGATGTGGGTCTATCTATCTAATCTTCTCCGGACAACCTCCGCGCTTGTGCATTCCCTTCATTTCTACCCCATAAAAAACTTCAAAAAAGTAAAAAAATACGCCAAGTACATGAAAAATCAAATAAATCACAAAAAATAGAAGACAATAATAATCACAAAAAATTGAATCTAGAATTTATCCGTAATTCTGTCGCGTGATAATTTGTAATTTATAAATAAATCACAAAAAATAGAAGACAATAATAATCACAAAAATTGAAGATAGTAATAATAAAATAAAAAAAAAAGTGAAATCGAAATGAGCTGCCAGTACATAAAGATGCTTTCCAACGGCGTGTTAGATGACACAACTACATATGCACAGCTAAAATTCCATTACTCATAATGGCTATTTATACAAAGAAAAAATGTATTAAATAATAATATGCAGATATATTTTTATACAAATAAATATTTTAATACGAATAAATATTTGATTCAAAATACTTGGCGCTGCGCAACCGAAAAAATGTTAATTGCCTTAGTATTAATAATTTACAACTCCATTACAATATAAAAAACATATACATACACATATTAGAAA
Source organism: Andrena minutula (assembly GCA_929113495.1). Classification (NCBI taxonomy): domain Eukaryota; kingdom Metazoa; phylum Arthropoda; class Insecta; order Hymenoptera; family Andrenidae; genus Andrena; species Andrena minutula. Next base: position 43,261,625 of record OV815993.1, on the reverse strand, counting down.
CGCAGTCAGATTTATTCTACATATATTTAATTTTAATGCCATACGTAGCATATGCACACGCGCGGCGACATCGCGCAACGAATGTGACGTCACAGGTGGACCCTGTGCCACGTAAAAAGTGTGCTTTGGAGGACCCCGGCCTGGCACTTGGAAATTTCAGGCAGGGTCCACCGGCCATCGCTGCTATTGGTCAGAAGGAAACAACCAATGATGGCCAATCAGCGTCGCCGGGGAAATAGGTTGTCGACGCTGATTGGCCGCGGTGTCACTCGCTTGGCGCTGGCGTCGGTTCGTCTCCAATCGAGTAGTAGTTCCTGTACGCGCCCGTCACGCATTTGGCTGGGCTTGGCGTTGGCGTCGGTAGATTTGTGACGTCACATTCGTTGCGCGATGTCGCCGCGTGGCTGGCTTGGCGTCAGCATCAATTCACGCACACATTACCACCGCTCCTGTAGGTGTGGTGCCAGGCCGGGTTCCTCCAAACCCTGCTGCCGTGTACCTTTTACTCGTCGCGGAGACACTCTAACCTAATTCTGACATTTATACATTAATATCTCATCACGCCTGCAATATTTTGTAAATTTAAAGGCATTTTTCTTATGTAAACCGCATATCGGCTTTCGAATAAGACCAATTTCAATAAAATCGGTCCACGCATGACAGAGATATCGTAATATCGTCTCATGGATCTGTCGAAAATGGTACGATTTTTTTTTCTTCTTCTTATTCTCCTAGAAATTTTTCGTCATCAAACATTACGTATATATATTTTCGTCAATACGTATATACGCGTTACACACACACCTTCAGCCAACACATGTTCGTTCTTCTTTCGTCGACTCTCGGGATTATTCGGCAGGGATCGTCGTCCGTCATTGTATACTATTTTGAATTATTTTATAACCTACCAAATGTGTCAAATCAAATATGTGTCAAATGTGTCAAATCAAATAAAGTTGTCCGAATTTGAAATGTGAGGAGTTTTTACACTAAATAGGAGACTGAATTATTATCTCAATTAATAAGGTAAGTCGCCAAAATTTTTTAATAGGTTTCTTATGTAGAGTCGCAGACTTGGAAGTTGTCCGGAGATGGTTCGACTGAGAAGCATCTCCTTTCACATAAGTGTCTGAAAATTGTACAACGCATGTACAAAATAATAATGTATTGTAACAAATTGCATTTAAATTCTTATGTGGAATTGCAGGCTTGCAAGTTATCCGGAGAAGGTTCGATTCGACAGAGAAGCGTCTTCTTTTGCATAAGTTTCTGAAAATTTGAACTATATGTACAAAGTAATGTATTGTAACAAATTACATTTATTTAAATTGTCAGATATTTATTTTCATAGCATTTTAATTTACAGTTTTTATGTAAAGCCTATAGAAATGAAGGGGACGGAGAGGCTTGGATAAAAATGAAAGGGACGCAAAGGCTTGGATAAAAGTGAAGGGGACGCAGAGGCTTGGATAGAAATGAAGGGGATGCACAGGCATGAATAGACATGAAGCATCTTCTTTCTCACAATTTTGAAAATTTCCCAAATAAGGTAAATCGACAAACTTTGTATAAAGACATAGCATTAAGAATTATTATCTCCCTTGATGCTTTTCAATCTTTTGTGATAGACATTCGTAATACTTTAATAATAAAATCCACAGTAGTTGCCACGCTATTCATTAATTCATTAATTTTTTAGATTGCCATTAGTTTTGTAACAAATTGCATTTATTTAAATTGTCAGATATTTATTTTTATAGCAAAACTATTTTTTTTAATTTACAGTTTTTATGTAAAGCCTATAGAAATGAAGGGGACGGAGAGGCTTGGATAAAAATGAAAGGGACGCAAAGGCTTGGATAAAAGTGAAGGGGACGCAGAGGCTTGGATAGAAATGAAGGGGATGCACAGGCATGAATAGACATGAAGCATCTTCTTTCTCACAATTTTGAAAATTTCCCAAATAAGGTAAATCGACAAACTTTGTATAAAGACATAGCATTAAGAATTATTATCTCCCTTGATGCTTTTCAATCTTTTGTGATAGACATTCGTAATACTTTAATAATAAAATCCACAGTAGTTGCCACGCTATTCATTAATTCATTAATTTTTTAGATTGCCATTAGTTTTGTAACAAATTGCATTTATTTAAATTGTCAGATATTTATTTTTATAGCAAAACTATTTTTTTTAATTTACAGTTTTTATGTAAAGCCTATAGAAATGAAGGGGACGGAGAGGCTTGGATAAAAATGAAAGGGACGCAAAGGCTTGGATAAAAGTGAAGGGGACGCAGAGGCTTGGATAGAAATGAAGGGGATGCACAGGCATGAATAGACATGAAGCATCTTCTTTCTCACAATTTTGAAAATTTCCCAAATAAGGTAAATCGACAAACTTTGTATAAAGACATAGCATTAAGAATTATTATCTCCCTTGATGCTTTTCAATCTTTTGTGATAGACATTCGTAATACTTTAATAATAAAATCCACAGTAGTTGCCACGCTATTCATTAATTCATTAATTTTTTAGATTGCCATTAGTTTTGTAACAAATTGCATTTATTTAAATTGTCAGATATTTATTTTTATAGCAAAACTATTTTTTTTAATTTACAGTTTTTATGTAAAGCCTATAGAAATGAAGGGAACGGAGAGGCTTGGATAAAAATGAAAGGGACGCAGAGGCATGGATAAAAGTGAAGGGGGCGCAGAGGCTTGGATAGAAATGAAGGGGATGCACAGGCTTGAATAGAAATGAAGCATCTTCTTTCTCACAATTTTGAAAATCCGAAATAAGGTAAATCGACAAACTTTGTCTATAGACATAGTATTAAGAATTATTATCTCCCTTGATGCTTTTCAATCTTTTGTGATAGACATTCGTAATACTTTAATTAATAAAATCCACAGTAGTTGCCACGCTATTCATTAATTCATTAATTTTTTAGATTGCCATTATTTCAATTCACCAATAAACATACTAAATTAATTTAATTCCAACACCAATAAATTGTGCATTAAAAATATTGAATCTCGTTTATTTTCGCTGAATTATTACCATTAGCATTTAAATTTGCTGCAACATTTCATGATAAATTATGTAGTCTCTACACTCACTATAGCAAAAGGCCACTCTATTTCTATAAATAATAAGTTCTACGTTAAGTTGTATATAACTAAAATGTGGCTTTTATATTTATTTACAGATAATCGAAGCAGAAGATGATGCAGTGCGATCTACGTCAGAGAAAAAAATTTATTGAAACATAGCATTCTTATTATTATATTAATTAAATGAGTTTAGTCACATGCATGCTTTTTATCTGAAAATTCAAATTTTTAAATAAACCAATTCCAACAAACCCAATTATTTGATTTCATTTTATATATATTTTATGTAAGGTACAACATAATAACCCAAAAGAAAATATTATTGCGGGCCACCGCCGCCGCGGCTATATTCACCACGACCACGACCACGACCACGGCCACCGTACCGCGATGAAACTATAGGTCACGCAGCGTTTGGGCCTGGGCCTGCAGGCTATTAGATTGGGCGCGGACAGCCTTCAAAATGGTCCAGTTTTCCCGGTTTTCGCGTACGCTTCGACCGCTGCGTTGGTGGCGGCGGGTTACATGCTCTCCTGTAATTAGTAATAAACAAAAAAAATTATTAGTAAAATGTTTTTTAATTGAAACACCTTTCGAACGTTTAGATATAGGCTAAAATGAAGAATTTTTATAGTGTTTAAAGATAAAAACATATGTAATTGAAAATCAGATTTAATATCTTTTCTCGAGAAAATGTCCGGAAATTTTGTTAAAACACTATATATAATATATACTATCTAATGTTGTGAATAATAAAAAAATTGTTCATTTAGACCTATTTCCAAGCATTATAAATGTATGTAAATCCTCAAAATGTGTATGTATATGTATGTATTTACCGTTTGCCGTGGCCGGCCTGCCTTGCAGATGTTGTTGTGGTGGTGGTGGCGGCGGTAGTGGTGGGGATGGCTGTGGCCGTGATGGTGGCGGCGGCGGTGGCTGCTGATATGGGGCAATGCGCTCCATTGAAACGTCATCTTCTGAATCTGGCAAAATAAAAAAATTTGAATAAGAGTGTACATAAATTTCTATTATTTTTAATTTTTTAACTTTTCTATAAGTTAATAAAACTTACCACATAGGAGTAGTTCCTCTGCGTTTCTCTACAATTAATATGAACAATTAATTAGCAAAAAAATCAAGAGTTCATAAAAGCGGCGTATGATAGAAGAAAGATCTAGAGACGCGGTAGCGTCTCGACGCCAAGTACATGAAAGAAAAGACACCCTGTATATGCCGACTGTCGCTACCGTGTACCTTTACGCGTCGCGCGGCTAACCTGACATTTATTTCATTAATATCTCATCACGCCTGCAATATTTTGTAAATTTAAAGACATTTTTCTCATGTAAACCGCATATCAGCTTTCGAATAAGACCAATTTCAATAAAATCGGTCCACGCATGACAGAGATATCGTAATATCGTCTCATGAATCTGTCGAAAATGGTAAGATTCTTCTTCTGATTCCTCAAGGAATTTTTCGTCAACCATAGTACTATATATATTTTCGTCAACCACAATATACGTATATACGCGTTACACACACACCTTCAGACAACACATGCATCGTTCTTCGTTCGTCGTCCGCCATTTTACGTACATATATATATATACTATTTTGAATTTTATAACCTAAGTGCTAAGTGTCAAATAAAGTAAATTGTCCCAATTTGAAATGTCACGAGTTTTTACACTACGTAGGAGACTGAATTATTGTCTCAATTAATAAGGTAAATCGCCAAAATTTTTAATAGGTTTCTTATGTAGAGTCGCAGACTTGGAAGTTGTCCGGAGATGGTTCGACTGAGAAGCATCTCCTTTCACACAAGTTTCTGGATATTTGTACCATGCATGTACAAAATAATATATATATATTATAACAAATTGCATTGCTTTCAAATTGCTAGATATTTTTATACCAGCAAATTAGAGTTTTTATGTAACGTTTATATTATATATTATATATTATAGAAATGAAGGGGACGCACAAGACTCCGATAAAAATGACGCACAGGCTTGGATGAATAGAAATGAAGGGAATGCACAGGCGTGGAAGTTGTCCGGAGAAGATTAAAAAATAAATAGAAAGACAAAGCATCTTGCTTCGCACATGCTTCTGGAAAGTCAAATAAGGTAAATCGACAAAATTATAAATATACCAGCAATTTAGAGTTTTTATAATATATATTGCAACAAATTGCATTGCATTTAAATTGCCTGATATTTGTACTTGTATATACCAGCAATTTAGAGTTTTTATGTAAAGCTTATTATATTATAGAAATGAAGGGGACGCACAGGACTTTGATAAAAATGAAAGGGACGCACAGGCTTGGAAGTTGTCTGGAGAAGATTAAATAAATAGAAAGACAAAGCATCTTGCTTCGCAGACGCTTCTGGAAAGTCAAATAAGGTAAATCGACAAAATTATAAACATACTATATATTGTAACAAATTGCATTGCATTTAAATTGCCTGATATTTGTATTTTTTATATACCAGCAATTTAGAGTTTTTACGTAAAGCTTATTATATTATAGAAATGAAGGGGACGCACAGGCTTGGATGAACAGAAATGAAGGGAATGCACAGGCGTGAAAGTTGTCCGGAGAAGATTAAATAAATAGAAAGACAAAGCATCTTGCTTCGCACATGCTTCTGGAAAGTCAAATAAGGTAAATCGACAAAATTATAAACATACTAAACTAATTTTATTCCAAAACCAATAAATTGTGTGTTGAAAATATTGGACCTCTTCGTTCATCCTCGTTGAATTATTACCACAGCATTTAAATTTCCAGCAACAAGACTTTCTGCCATACGCTCTCATTTCCTTTGAACACATTTTATAATCTACACTAATCTACACTAATCTTACAGTAAAAATATGATTATAGTTCTGCAACTGCTTCGATACACAACCGGCATTTTTCATAATTTTTTGGCGTTTTTTATTTTTCACAGCTTGGTTTGTCAATTTAAAAATCGGAAATAATTCCCTAATATGTGCCCCGATAACAGATATGCCTCTGAATTTTTTCAAAATTTTTCATTCCCTGGTATAGTAGAAATTCGCTAAAAACCTGATTTTCTATTTTTACCCTTTACTACCCCCCGGGTTGAGATACAAAGTTGAAACTTGACAGAAATCATTCTTTTTTTATAAGCTTGTGACGAAATCACGTCGCGCGATCCGCGCAAGCGAGCGAAATCACAACAAAGCGCGAGGCCCAGTACCCGACACGGCCACTAGGTGGCCACGGGGCCCGGGCTCTGGCTCGCTTGCGAAGATGTACGGCAGCTGTATATAACGGCCGAGGCGAACGGAATCAGGAGCTCTTGTGCTAGCAGCGTTATGCTACTTGCGGTACGACAAGAAGCCCATTTTTAGCTCCTACGAGGTGTGTCCGTAAGTCGACCATCGTCACTACTGTACCATAACCAGCCTCTTCCGAAATAGGCCGAGATTTAGCTTGCGCCCTACCTCCGTCAGAGAGGTGCCTCCGCGCCCATTAGGCCAGAGCCCTATTGCACTCTGATACGATATTATACGACTCCTCCACCGACGTGCCCCATAAGGACATCCGGGGGAGAACGTTCAACAAATCCACATCCTATTTCCTAACCGTTCGCCGAAACATCGTCGCCGCCGCGTTCCGCCGCGTTTGCTAAGAGATACCGCTCAAGCATCTCGCTAAACCACGATTTCATATGTAAACCATACAGCCACTATAAAGACTTTTACCAATAAACACTGTTATTGTTAACAACGCATTTTTACTCATTCGCCGAACCCGGACACACCGACTGAGTCGGCATCACAATCCCTTCTCCGTCCCACCGATAATCGTCTCGCAAACGGAGACCATTACAAGCTTTCGAATGACTCATCGCGATTTGAGTTTGGTTCAGGGGCACAATTGACCATCTTAACCGGCTATACCCTTTCCAGAAACTTGTGCGAAAGGAGATGCTTCTCAGTCGAACCATCTCCGGACAACTTCCAAGTCTGCGACTCTACATAAGAAATCTATTTAAAAAATTTTGGCGACTTACCTTATTAATTGAGACAATAATTCAGTCTCCTATTTAGTGTAAAAACTAGTGACATTTCAAATTCGGAAAACGCACTTTATTTGACAGTTATCACTTGGTAGGTTATAAAATTCAAAATAGTATATGTACAATGACGGACGACGATCCCTGCCGAAAAAACCCGAGAGTCGACGAAAGAAGAACGAACATGTGTTGGCTGAAGGTGTGTGTGTAACGCGTGTATACGTATTATGTGGACGAAAATTTGGCTTGGAGAATCAGAAGAAAAATCTTAAACCTTATCGGATCCGACCGATCCATGAGACGATATTATGATATCTCTGTCATGTGTGGACCGATTTTATTGAAATTGGTCTTGTTTGGAAGCTGATATGCGGTTTACATAAGAAAAATTTCTTTAAATTTACAAAATATTGCAGGCGTGATGAGATATAATGTAATAAATGTCAGAATTAGGTTGGAATGCCTCCGCGACGAGTAAGGCCCGATTTACACTATCGGTCCGGTCACGGCCCGGTCTCGATCAATGTCACATCCGTGAGCGTCCACAGTATCAAACCGGGCGAGTGTGAACGCTTAGGGATGTGAATTTGATCGAGACCGGACCGTGACCGGACCGATAGTGTGTTTCTAGCCTTAAGGTACACGGTAGCAGTCGACAATATACAGGGTGTTTTTCATGTACTTGGCGTCGAGACGCTACCGCGTCTCTAGATATAATAGGGAATGAGGACACATGGGAGGGGGTGGAAAGGATGGAAGTGGGTGATAGGGTTGAATCGGACCATCATCCGGTGGTGGTGTGGCTGAGGGGGAAGGGGATGGAGGGAGAAGAGAGGGAGAAAAAAGGCGTGGGTAGGTTGGGGAAGGGAATTTGGACAGAGAAGGGGAGGGAGAAGTTTGTAAGGACGTTCGAAAAAAGGGAGGGAGGGGATAGAGGAATACAAGAGGAATGGAGAGAGCTGACAGATAGGATAAGGGGAGCGATGGTGAAGGGGGAAGGGGGTGAAAGGGTAGGAAAGGGGGGGGCGAGGTGTGTCGGGAGAAGAAAAGTATGGTAAGGAGAGTGTTGAGAAGATGGAGAAGGGACGGAGGAGAGGGGTTAGAATATAGGAAGAAAAAAGAGAGTATGGAAGAATGTGTGAGGAGAAGAGGAGGAAGGAGGCGGAGAGGTGGGAAAAAGAGGTGGAGGGGATCAGGACGGAGGAGCAGGTTTGGAAAGTGGTAAATAGAGAATGGAGAAAGAGGAGGAGAGTGGAAGAAGGAATAAAAATGGAAGGGTGGGAAGAGTATTTCAAGGGGTTATTAGGAGGGGTAGAGTGGAGGGTGAGAAAAGGGGGTGAAAGAAGGGGAGGGGAGGATGAAGAGGAGGATTTAAGGATTGAGGAGGTGAGGAGGGTGGTAAGGGGGTTTGAAGGAGGGTAAGGCGGAGGGGGGACGGCATACCCAACGAGGTTTTGAAGTACGGGCGTGAAGAGGTAGAGGGATGGTTCTGGGATATATGCAAAAGGGTGTGGAGGGGGGAAGGGTGGGTTGAAGAGTGGAGGGAAGGAGTGGTAGTGCGGGTGCTGAAGAAGGGGAGTGGGAAAAGAGTGGAGGACTGTAGAGGCATTACGTTGACGCAGACTGCGCACAGTGGGGCATTACGGGTCGAAACGCGGCACAAAACATTTTCTGACTGAAATCATATATTTATCGCTAATGTTTTGATTTCATGCAGTTAGGGCGTATATTTGTGGTCCTATTGTTACAGAAAAATTAATGAAATTTGTTTATTTAAGGGGGCATAATACTTTTTTGGCCTGAAAATTGAGCAGTCCTTATGATTTTTGTTCTAACTGAAACTGGAAAGGTAGAAAGATGGGTTTGTTGCAAATGAAAGATCACTGTTTGAAAGAATTAAAAGAATTTTTGTTTAAAAAGGTACCCTGCCTCCCTTCGCTATAATCGCTCAAAGTTGGTCCCTTGCGGTGCCATAAATTCCGCCTTCTATGCTTATCTTCTATACTACCTTTGCAAATCGAATAGGTTTCGTATTCTGAGAGTTGCTACACCCAGGGGCCAGGTATTTTTGTGCTTCGTATAGTTACAATAATGAAAACATGAGAATTCTGTTGATCCGTTCGCAATGTGTTACTTGTTACAACCAGTAGACACTGCAATCACGTTTGAGACGCTTCAATTCGAAACGGTTCAGTCAAAAAGAATTTTGCAGGGGCGTCGTAAATCAACGAACAAAAATTTTTTCACATACTGCTATAATAGAATATTTAAAAACACTATTTCCTTTTGCCATATTATGTTTATGGCCATGTATCTGAAAGAAAACGGAGCAATGGTTGCGACTGATCCTTCCGATTTACGACAGGATTTACCAGCTTCACTCTGAGGACTTCTCCACTGGCTATGTACAAATTGCCGACAATATGGTGAACACTGTACATAGGAAAAAGCTCCGCATCTTGCACATGTAAAAATATTTCATTTACTTTGAATTTCAATGGCAGGAAAGGCATTTTTGTAAAAAAGAACGCGTCATAGACACCTTCTCGCCCCTCTAACTACCCCAGTAGCAGCTAGTAGCAGCCAATTATTTCTGTACGATAAAAGTAGGGCTTCGCCCTGTCCAATGTGACCAGTAAGAACGCTGAACTCCACTGAACTCCCATTTAAAATAAACAATGAAAATTGAAAAATTCAGTAAGGTATAATTCCAGAAATATTAGAGATATCAAAATCAAATTTGGCACACTTTAAATACATACCTCAATACTTAATCCCGCCAAAAATTAGTTGAATTAAGCAAACAACAAAACTGTGAATAACAATACAAGTTCTGAAGAGTTGCATGGTTGTTATTTTCAAAACCGTGTAGTCGTGTTAAAAATTAATGAATGTGAAAAACAATCATGCTACATTATCAGCCAAATACACAATCAACTATCTGTAAAAAAAATTTGCAGTTTTGACAATATTTTTGGAAAAGGACTTAGTGCCGCGTTTCGACCCGCAATGCCCCACTGTGCGGCGTATAAAGTCTATGCGTCGGTGCTGGCGGAGAGATTGAGGAAAGAGGTGCAGTGAAAATGGCTACTACCACCGAGTCAGGCCGGATTCAGGAAGGGAAGGGGAACCATAGATAACATTTACGCGTTGAACTACCTGATAAACAGGCAGGTCAACAGGAAGGGGAAAAGAATGATAATTTTATTTATGGACCTGAAGGCGGCCTTTGACTCCGTGGACAGGGAGGTACTGGTAAAGGCGATGAGGAAAAGAGGGGTGAGGGAAGGGTTAGTCGAAAGGTGTGAGGAGGTGTTAAAGGAAACAGTATGTAAGGTGAGAGTAGGGAAGGAGGAAGGGAAGGTGTTTTGGACGGCTAGAGGGGTGAGACAGGGGTGCCCGCTTAGTCCGAGCATGTTCACCCTGTTGCTAGCGGATATAGACGAGGAGTTGGAAAAAGGAGGATGGGGTGGGGCGTGATTGGGGGGGATGAAGGTGTATACCCTAGCGTATGCAGACGACATCGCGGTGATGGCGGAGGATGAGGAAGGTGTTGTGACCCAACCAACGCCTAAGGGCAATGACACCGCGTACATTCCGATTGCCGCAACCGAGCAGCCGAAAACCGCCACAGCTGTGTCGGGACTCTCGGAAGCGCATCGAGGATCATCAGCATATGGCGAAACACCCAAAGCGGGTCAAAGATGGAGACCCCGTTGGTCCCCACTTCACCCCGATTAGAGTATAAGAACCATGTACAAGCCACGAGTGGCTCTCTTGTAACCAAAAGACTGACGTTATAGTACGCGGTACCTGTCACCCAGATCGGGACAGAATAAACCCTTGTTTAAAACCTCGCGGTGAATTCCTATTCTTCAACCTGCTACGATCCCCATACCCTTCGGATTCCCTCTGAATCTTTCTGCCACGGCACCTCTAACCGACCCTTCGGAGCCCGTGGACAGCAACAGCGAAGGACGCCCGGAGCACCCCTGAGATTCGCTACCAGAATCTCGGTCTCAGGCGCCTTAGCACAACAAACTTGGTGGCAGCGGTGGGATCCTGCTAACGTGAGGAACAAGTCTGCCCGACGAGATCAACAGGACCTAGCGGAGACAACGATCAAATCAACAACAGAGCAATCCACTACGCAGTACGGACGGACACCCACAGAGGACGCCGCCGGAAAAAAACCTGCTAGTGACACCGAGACGAGCGATGCATCACCTGCTTCTAGTGCTGTAAGTGCGAAATACCACTATCAGCGAATCCGGGCCGCACGCCACCGTTCTCATGCGCCGCGCACATTCCTTAGATGTAGATATCGAGCGTAATTTAGAATTAACCGAGCGAAAAGAAACCCTTTCGCCTGGAGCAATCCGCCGAAGTGTTCCGCGTAGATTCATTAAAGTCCGTACGAAACCCTCCACCGAACCACTTTTCGACGCAACATTCGAGACCTTCCGGGAAATCGGAGACCGTACGCGACTTGTTTTAGACGTAGAAACTAGCGAAGAACACAGCGTTCCGACCGTAGGACCAATCGCGTCAAGTCACGCTGGACACCTAACCGCCAGGAGACTATATCCATACAACGAGTTAGATTATAGTTTAATTTCGAGCGGAGAACAAGCTACCAATAACATTATGTCGAACACCCCTTCGGCAACCACAACCAGGAACACCGAACAGGGTTCCGTAGGCCTAGAAAACCGATTAGCAAACCTAGAACGACTACTCGAGGGGGTGACCACCTCTTTAGCTAGCGTTACTAACGGAGTACTAGCACTGAATGATAGGATGGGAGCCATGGAGGCAAGGGAAGGTCCCCTACAGGACTCGATAGATCGCGAAATAGGAAGGCTAAGGGAAATGATGAATTCTACGCACGCCACTCCCGGGCCCGCAAACAGGAACACGGTCCACTTCAGTACCATCCACGAGACTAGAGAGGAACCGAGACGCGCTAGTTTATTCGTTCCCCCTAACTTCGAGTTAGAAGACCCCAACTCCATACCAGAAAGAACGGTCACCCGAGAAATATTCCACGTAGTAAAGGCCTTACCCCTGTTCAACGGGAAGGACCCCTCGGAGTTACCGGGGTTCCTGACCGCTTGCAAATATGTGTACCACTCATGTCGGACAGCGGAAGAAAAAGCCCAAATGTTACAAGGAATAATCTCTATGCGGGTTGGAGGTGACGCCTTAGAGGAAGTACAAACGCGCCACATTCTGACAATGCAAAACTTAGAGGACGCGTTAACTTCGGTTTATAAACTCCCTCGTATAGCCTCAACTGTACAAAGGGAACTGCTACACAGCAAACAGGGCCCCAATGAAACCACACACCAATACGGTAACCGTGTATCAAAATTGCTAAGAGAACTGATCGCGACCGGGATCGATGATAAAGACAGTCTGCTTGAAAAACAGGCAAATGTAAAAATATTCAAAAGACAAACATTGACGATATTTGAGGACGGACTCCGCGACGACTTAAAAATTTTAGTGAAATCACATAGACCCGCCGACCTACAGGAAGCAATCGCGATAGCAATAGATCAAGAACGGTCAATCACGAAACGATCAACGTCACGGGGGGCGAACTCCTTTTCGCAGGATAAAACTAAGAAATCATCTCGTTACTGCAATGATTGTAAACGCGCGGGACACGACACTAAAGAATGTTGGAAAAACAAAGATAAGGATAAGCCAAATGGAAAAAAAATTTTTTTTTTCGGAGAACAACCGGCGAGTACAGGCGGTAACAGCCAAGGGGAAAAGCGAAAAATCAACAGGAAATAAAATAGAGAACCAGAAACCGACCTCAGGCGGAAAACGACAGTCACGGCCTAGAAGCGCCGACAGCGCACATTCCTCGCAAGGCAGCCGCGATAGCTCGTGGTCACCGGAACGTGATTCACCCACCCAAGATTCCGCAAAAACCTATCGTATGATCAAAATAGGATCCCTCTCCAAAGGTGGACACACATCAGATAGCATAGAAGTAGAAATAGAGGACACCAAAAATAAACATACATTAATGTTAATAGATAGCGGGGCAGAAGTATCTCTAATCGCTAAACGAGCTCTCCCCGACAATGTAAAAATGGCACAGAGCGATGTCCATCTTATTACATTTTCAGGGGAAAAGACAGAAACATTAGGGAAAATAGAGGCCGTATTCAAGATAAACGGAAAAGGGGTAATACATCCCTTGTACGTAATAGAAGGAAATACCTTGAGAGACGCAGACGGGTTACTGGGAGTAGACTTTCTTAAAGAAAATAGGATAACCATAAGCTACCCTAAACACAGCGTATTAATAGATGAAAAACCATGGAAGATCTTAAACAGAAGCACAAAAATAACTATACCTGCACGTGCACAACAGTTAGTAATGATTCCTACGGATAGCGTTCAAGACGGAATAATAGAAAAACAACAGTTAGCGGAAGGCGTATATTTAGGGGAAGGGCTAACAAGACCCAAACACGGGAAATGCGTAGCTTGTATTATAAATACAACTACGAAAGCAAAAACAATAATCGTGCCGCGAATCCAGCTAAGCGAGATACCGAAGAACGAAATAATTCAATACAGCGATAGCGCCGCAGCCGTTCGGGCGTTGACCGCAAGAGAATCGCTGACAGCGCGCATCGCTCGAGTTTTAGATCAGGTAGATCGCAAGCACATGAATAAAGAAGAAAAAAAAGCGATTAATGAAATATGCAAAGAATACCACGATACGTTTCATCTACCGGGTGACCAACTAACACAGGCCACCGTAACCGGCCACCGGATTCGTATAAAACGCGACACGGCACCCTGCAACGTCAAGCCATACAGATTACCTGAAGTCCATAAGCGGGAAGTGCAAAAACAAGTAGAACAGATGTTACACGACGGTATTATCCGTCACAGTACCAGTCCATGGAACGCACCATTATTGGTGGTACCAAAAAAACCTGATAATGAGGGTAAAAAGAGATATCGCGTAGTAATCGACTATAGAAAACTTAACGAAATCACCATAGGCGATTCATTCCCACTACCCAACATTACAGACATTTTAGACCAACTAGGGAAAGCGCAATACTTCACAACACTCGATTTGGCGTCCGGATACCATCAGATTCCTATGGATGAACGCGATAAAGGCAAGACAGCGTTTTCAACCCCACAGGGTCATTTCGAATTCAACCGCATGCCCTTCGGATTAAAAAACGCACCCGCGACGTTCCAGCGAGCAATGAACGCTGCCCTCATCGGACTACAAGGAATAGACTGTTTCGTCTACCTCGATGATATAGTTATCCACGGAGCCAGCTTAAAGGAACACAATATACGTCTGAGGAAAATTCTTGACACCCTTCGCGAAAATAACTTAAAACTACAACCGGAAAAATGTGCATTTTTACGCAAAGAGGTAGGATTCCTAGGCCATATAATTACTCCTGAAGGGATCAAACCAAACCCCGAGAAAACCAAGGCTGTAAGAGAATTCCCCGTTCCAACAAAACTAAAAGAATTGCAAGCATTCTTAGGGTTAGCAGGATATTACCGTAGATTTATTCCAGAATATTCAAAAATAGCTAAACCCTTGTCGAGTATTACGAGCAGTAAGGTCGAATTCATCTGGACAGCCGAACAACAAAATGCTTTTGAGACACTGAAGGAGGCCCTGACCACGGCACCCTTGTTAATCTACCCGGATTTCACAAAAAAATTTATAGTAACAACCGACGCCTCCGACGTAGCACTAGGCGCAATACTATCACAAGGAAAGATAGGCGAAGATAAACCAATTGCATACGCAAGCAGGGTACTAAATAAAGCCGAAAGAAATTATAGTACAACGGAAAAAGAATTACTAGCTGTAGTCTGGGCAGTTAAACACTTCCGGCCGTACGTTTACGGTACCCCATTTAAGGTAGTAACAGACCATAAGGCACTGGTATGGCTATTTAGGGTACAGGACCCAGGATCCAGACTAATAAGATGGAAAATTCTATTAGCCGAATATGACTACGAAATCATACATAAGTCAGGAAAGAAAAATACCAATGCGGACGCACTAAGCAGGAACGTACATGCACTACAGAACGGCAGGAAAGAGACACAGCCAATCGAGGTTCCCGACGAGGAAACGAAACAGCAAATCCTTCATGAATACCATTGCACACCCCTAGGAGGACATCAAGGCGTTCAGAGAACAACGAAAAGAATAAAGCAAAAATACAGATGGCCAGGGATGAATAAAGACATCCAGAATTACATAACAAAATGTAGTCTCTGTCAGAAAAACAAAATAGGGTGGAAAAATAGGGCACCAATGGAGATCACCGACACACCACGAAACCCCTTGGAAAAGGTAGCATTAGATATAGTAGGGCCCCTGCCGGAAAGTAACCAAGGAAACGTCTACATATTAACCTTCCAAGATCAAAAAACGATTAAGGAGTACCGTAATGGTGGGGAACCTAATCGAAGCGGCGCCGACTGGCGGCCAGGCCTTGTATACGATATCACCGATCAAGCATAAAGCAGGTATCCACTTTATGCACCTTGGGAAACTTCACATGGTAACGAATTCGTGGAAGATCGTGACCCACCTGAAAACGGACACTCTCCTTGAAAGAAACCAGCAAATAACTTCCTATGTAAACGAAATACAACGGCGATGCGAAAGAGAAATCGTGATACAACCAACATGCGGATACCGGTTAAGCGCATTACTTAGAAGAGCAGGGAAATTATGTAAAAGAATAGAGCAGGTAGTAGAAATGCCTACGTATGTGCCAGATAAGCGTCGGGGATTAATCAACGGAATAGGGTCCTTGGCAAAAACCATATTCGGAACTATGGACGCCGACGACGCCGAACGGATTAACAATCATTTATCACAATTAGACGGAACACAAAAGACACTAATGTCCGCTATGAAAACACAAATACAAATAACAAACAATACACTACACCATTTACACAACGCGGAAAAAACGATAAAACATAACGAAGAAATACTAGCAAGACAAACGAGACTGCTACAGACGCGAATAGAAACAGCATTGATACAACAAACACAAAGAGCTGACGTAGGAGATCATTTCAACACGTTAAACGACCTACTGACTGACCTGACTCAAGACGTAGACGACGTGTTGCAATACTATACCGGCTTAAAAGGAGGTGTGATCAGCACAAACGTACTATCGAGCGCGCAAATTACAAAATTACTACAAATCGCCGTACAACACCTCCCAGACGGACTCACGTTTCCTATAGCGCCGAAATTAGAGAACGCCAATGTGATCGAAAAATTGTCATCGGTTACAGCGTATTTCGACAAGACCACCTTGGTAGCAGTAATAACCGTTCCCTTAATTTCTTCACAAACATTCACAGTGATCGAGGCAAATCCGGCCCCGATCCACTTGCACGACAGCACATACGCATTATTAGTCATAAGAACACCAATACTCGTCATCGATGCGAGCAACAACCAATATGTACTTACAAATCAGGAAGAATTGAAGGGATGTAAACAAATAGCCGCAGAATATTATTGCGAACGACCAATGATCGCGCACAGTGTGAATGACGACCTCGAGTGCGAAGCAAGCCTGTGGCTGCAACCCTCGGACCAATTCCCAAAAAATTGCGAAATAAAAAACATAGCGGCAAACCACACGATGTGGATAGGTACCTCGCGCGCGGACACGTGGATATTCGCGGCGCACCAACCCGAGACACTAACTATTCAATGTAACGAGCGACATCCCGAACACACCGATATAGATAAGACAGGAATCCTCAGGATTACGGGAAATTGTGACATCCGGAGTAAGAACGTTGTAATAAAAAAACAGAAAACAGCATATAGTCAGGACTTCGAAATGCCAACAGCACCGCGATACGATATTACAACGGGAATAAATAGAACAAAAAAGGGCGAACATACGCAACCCCTCACACGTTTCCAATTAGACAAACTCTTAAAGAACCCAGCCGAGTTCTCAGCGCTGTATACTCAACTCAACCAAGTAGAAAGCGATCTAAATAATAGCAATTACCAACCAGGATTAACGACCTGGCAAATTGTACATCCGACAACGACAACTACGGCGCTAATAATACTTATATTGTACTCGTCATATATTTGTTAAGACGCGACTACCAACTACGCCGAAAAATGCAAATACCGAAACCTGTGAAAAGACGAAAGGCGAAACGTTCGGCATCTAACCCTAACGTAGAAAACACTCGTGAATCCGCTGCAAACAGCGACTACACCGAGATTAGGACAATCTAGGGTACCGAGAAATTGTATAAATAAAATTTCCCTAAGCACCCTTTCTTTAAGGGGGGAGGGATGTTGTGACCCAACCAACGCCTAAGGGCAATGACACCGCGTACATTCCGATTGCCGCAACCGAGCAGCCGAAAACCGCCACAGCTGTGTCAGGACTCTCGGAAGCGCATCGAGGATCATCAGCATATGGCGAAACACCCAAAGCGGGTCAAAGTTGGAGACCCCGTTGGTCCCCACTTCACCCCGATTAGAGTATAAGAACCATGTACAAGCCACGAGTGGCTCTCTTGTAACCAAAAGACTGACGTTATAGTACGCGGTACCTGTCACCCAGATCGGGACAGAATAAACCCTTGTTTAAAACCTCGCGGTGAATTCCTATTCTTCAACCTGCTACGATCCCCATACCCTTCGGATTCCCTCTGAATCTTTCTGCCACGGCACCTCTAACCGACCCTTCGGAGCCCGTGGACAGCAACAGCGAAGGACGCCCGGAGCACCCCTGAGATTCGCTACCAGAATCTCGGTCTCAGGCGCCTTAGCACAACAAAGGGATGAAGGGGATGTTAGGGAAATTAGAAAAGTATATGGATGGAAAGGGGCTACAGTTAAACGTGGAAAAAACCAAAGTGATGAGGTGCAAGAAGGGGGGAGGTAGATGGAAAAAGGTGAATATTTGGGGTATACCCTGATGGGAAATGGAGGGCAAGAGTCTCACGTGAGGGAGAGAGTGAGGAAGGCGGCGGCTGTGATGGGACAGGTGTGGGGGATCTGTAAAAGGAGCATGAGAGGAAGCTGGAGGAGGGGCAAGGAGGGGAGGTGGCAAGGATGTGCTGGGAGGAGATTAAGGGGCTGGCGAGAAGAAGGGGGGTCCCTGGGGGATGGGAAGAGGAGAGGAAGGGGTTCTATTAGGAGAGGGGATGGGCAGTAGAGGAAGTGGAAAGGATGAGGGATGGGGGAGAATTGAGGGGGGAGGTAAGTGTGGAGCTGGTAAGTGTGGAGAAGAGATTGCAGGAGGTGGATAGATAGGAAAGGATTAGGGAAGCAAAATATAATGGATGGTATGGGGCGGTAAAAAGGGGGGGTCCTGGATATCTGAAGAAGGGGTGGGGGGAGAGTAGATGGAGGAGGGTGGCTAGAATCAGGTTGGGGAGTGAGATGAGGGGGTAAATATTGGAAGGATGAGGAAATAAGGAGATGTAGGGTGTGCGGGTGGGGGGAAGAAACATGGGAACATGTGTGGGAGGAATGTACGGGGTGAGGAGAGGGAAGGGGTTGGCAGGGGATGGTGGGAGAAGTGTTGGGGGATGATGGAGAGGGGAAAGGTGGATGAGGAGGGTGGAAGAGTGGAGGGGGGTACAAGATGGAAGAATGAATGGGTAAAGAATGGGCGTGAGAGGATGCGTGCGAAAGCAGAGGTCCGGAGGAGGGAAGGAGGAGCGGGAGTAGCGGGCGTGGCGGTGGCGAGCGAGCGAGCGAGCGGGCGATTAGGTTTAAGGCAGCGCTGCACAAGGAGCTGTTTTCGGCGCCTAGCGGCGAGCAACCCGCCTTTCCTGTTGCTAAGGTCAGAATCGGTGAGGAGAACTGCAGTAGTATATGTGCGTGTTCGTAGGCTCGTAGCATAGGTATATATGACTGGGTTCCTTGTGGGGCCCCAGTGCAGAACAGGTCCTGTAATAAAACTCGCTACGCTCGGACAGCAATTCACGCGAGGCGAAATCGCTTCTCTCCCGTGTCACGCATTATATTTTTTTTCAACACCTGCATGAAAGGTGTGTGTTTTGAAAGCCTGCTCAGCGATTCGCAAAAAATATGCATGTTCGATTGCTTTTTTATTCTGTCAAAATTAATAAATACGTGTATTTATTTTCCAACAAATCGATAACGATTAGTCGAACAACTGCATCTTCATACCATAGGGTAACGTCAAACTCCAATTTCTTTGGGAGGAAAGTAAGAAATTGCGAATACGTATGTGCGTAAAAGTCTTTTTCCCTTGAGAGATAGACTTTACGCGAATACGTTTGAAATTAGTCATTTTGTTCCCGCTCAGCAGGCGTAAAAAAACACACATTTTCATGCAGGCCCCACAAGGAACCAAGTCATATATCCCTATGCTACGAGACTACGAACACGCACATACACTACTGCAGTTCTCCTCACCGATTCTAACCTTAGCAATAGGAAAGGCGGGGGTTGCTCGCCGCTAGGCGCCGAAAACAGCTCCTTGTGCAGCGCTGGTTTAAGGAGTAGTTTTTTAAGGCGTAGATGTAAGGACACGAGATGTAGGGGTGAACGAGAAGAGGGAGGAGGAGAAATTTGTATTGTAATCCCCAAGGGGGCAGAATAAAGTATATATATATTCGCCTCTAATATGCTACAACTTTTGTCTGAAGAGTTTCTTCGTACATCCATAAACAATGGTGATATTAAAGACTTTGATTTAAACACCCATATAGCTTGTAGAAAAAAAGGTAGACAGTGGTATATAAAGGTACATTTTAAATTTCATGTGAAATAGTTGCATTTTTGACAATACTACAGTTTTTTTAAATATTTAATTCGTTCATGTAATCAAATGCGAGTTTTAAAAGCCTTCGAAATGCAGCTACAGCTGACTTAGGTAATCAGTTTGTACCCCTCAGAAACCGTTAGAATTCTACCTGCGCAGGAAGGGATGTAACAGTGAAATATCGCAGTGAAAGTGAAAGTGAAATGGAAGGTACAAGGAAAAAAATTATATTTACTCGATCATGACGAAAGTCAAATTATCGGTGCAAAATTGCCATCCAATGGGCAAGTCTTAAGAGTCCTATTTCACAATCTACGGAATATGAAATTAAATCCTAAATCTAGTGCTTTTTTATTTATTAAGAAAGTTCAAGTATTTTGCGAATTCCAATGAAAAGACCACAGCATTGTATTGACAAGTTGGATGCATTGTATCAGGAATGGGTGGCTTTGCATAAAAATTATGTACCACTGTCTACCTTTTCTCTACAAGCTATATGGGTGTTTAAATGAAAATCTTTAATATCTCCATCGTTTATGGATATGCGAATAAACTCTTCAGACAAAAGTTGTAGCATATAAAGAGGCAAATATAATGGAAGGAAATTTTGTTTCAAGGTCACTCTTTCGAGTTTTCAAGGTCACGGGCGTTTTTTTTTTGTTAACAATCGTATATGCTGTGTATTGTGATGTTATATGCCCCTATCGGTTCATTTTTGTGCTTGTTGTCCACGCGCCGCCTTCCGTTCCGACAGCGCCGATTCAGCGGAATCGCACCGCGGACGAGAGCCCGCTCGCCGAACCAAGGACACATCATCGTAAGCATAACGTGACCGCCGATGGTCCGAGCTATGAATCTCCTTATAAGGAGCGGTCGACGAATGCCGACGGGGCGGTTTCCCCTACCGACGTAAAAAACGCGAGGTACGAACAGGGACCGCGGAAGTTTTAGCGAGGATTCGTTTTTTAGACATCAAGTTAGCAAGTTGCGACGAGCCAGCGGGCCGTCTTAGTATCGCGACCTTATCTCCGCGCTTAAACTCACCCGTGTAAACGCGAGCGGCCGAACAGGTATTGCAAAAGTGTATCTCCATCCGACGCACCGAGAACGGCCTAGCCGGGAGAGCACATACGCGCCGATCCGAGCCACCGCGATCGCGAAACGTGAAGTACAGCAAGCGAGTAATCGAGTGTTCGAGAGAGAGAGAGAGCGAAACATCGTACGTTAAGCGTGCCGTACCTTATCTAAGGATCCTCCGGACGGCCGAGACCGACTCAAGGTCCAGCGACACGCGAGCGCCTAGCGATAACGGGGACGTGAACGCCGTTTCTGTGGTATGTTTGGTTTAGTACATTAATTATATTTTCTCCCAGAATATATCTCATCCTATTGTTTTTCTCTTATAATTTCGTATATTAGTTCATTCGACCCTTTCCTCCCCATCCTTCCCTGGTAAGTATAGTCAAGGTGTGCTTTAGCATTTAAATAGAGCAAGAACCCGATAGATCATTCCAGCCGCTCGGGGTGATTTATAGGAAAGTCCCTTCAGGACGTAACAAACTGGTGTCAGAAGTGGGATACTTTTTATCCCTTATTATAAATTTTTCCCTTTATTATTATTTCTTATTAGAGAAAGTGAGCGTGTTGTCGTCACATAACGTGACCCACCGCAATCTTATCTGCTCGTAACTTGACTACACTTCCTACTACTCGAAGTTCCTTACAATTACAAAGTCATAATGACAGGTGGTATTTTGAGATCACCCCCTTCACATATTTTTCCTAACACACAAACCTCTGAAAATGCTTCCTCCATAAATGCCCCTACTGTAGTTCCTCCCCCTTCACCGCCATCATCGAGTGGCCGACCGTCCCTTGGTTCCCGGACGAACGACCTTGAAATGTCTGTATTAGACGTATGGCGTTCCCGAGAAGACGAAGAGAGAGTTTATAGGGCGCTTGACAGCATTCCCCGTTTTGATCCTGATTTCGTAACTTTAGAAGATTTCGCTGCCGCGATACAGCGTGCTTCGAAGCGCGTACCATCCGGTCAAGAGGAAAGATTTCTGACCGAATTGATATACAAACTAAAAGACCCTATTAGATATTATGTCGAAGGGAAAGGTTGTCAAAGCGTGGCCGATCTGCTCTCCCTTCTAAAGGTCCGTTACTCCCCATGTCGCGGTTATGAGGAGCTCCGACTGGAACTCGAACGTATAAGCATGCATCCCCGGGAACGATTGATAGACTTTATCCACCGCGTGGGCCGCTTATACAGACAAGTAATCGTAAGAGCGAAAGAATTAATCGGAGAAAACGTAGAGAGAACTATAAAAGAGGTGGAGCGCTTGGCGCGAACTTCGTTTATTACGGCCTTACCCCAAAGAATTTCAACTAAAGTAGCATTATCTACCCCCGAGTCATTGGATGACGCGTTTGATTTAGCATTACACATACAAAGACGAGAACAAGAATTGTCAGGTTTGCCGCGCGACGACACGTATGGATGCACACAAAACGCGCGTCCCTCGTCCCCGTATGACCCCCAACGTAGATGGAACGAGTGGAGACAGCCACATGAAGATGACTCGTATCGCGAATATCATTCTGCTTACTCCGGCTATAGTGCCCCTCGCTATCGAGACGTTTATTACCAAGAGCCGTATTATCGAGATCCGTTGACGGAGCGCCGTCCAGCGGCCTTGCTGACGAGGCAAGGTGAACGCCCGTTGGACTATGAACGCCCACCGTACGTTCCCCGCGGGAGAGGTGGACGCGGAAGATAAAAAAACGATAGACGGAACCAATCTCGCAATCCTCCTCACGAACCCCAAAGATACGACACCCGCGAATCACAAGGTTACCAATCACGCGATCCAGGGAGATATGAAACACAAGAATATCAACAACCGACAGAACTTGGAACCGCATCGGCCCAAAATACCGGTCATTTAAACTCCCAGCGTGCCCGCCCGTGCAACCAGAACGAGGCGGGCGGGTCCTCTTCGCAGACCCCAAGATTGCCCCAAAATCAGAACCAGCTACGGGACTCGTACGCGCAGATTCCCCCCGCATCCGAGTCAAGGCAGAACAATTGGAGAACGGTGAGGGAGAATTCATCGTAGACACAGGATCTGCATTGAACCTCTTAGAAATCGGATCCGCAAGCTCAAAAGCCATGGTCCTGAGCACAACTCCCATTGAGATTAATGGTTTAAACGGAAAGGTCGTGACCCTGGGAACGACTGTTGTAAAAATTAATGGCAGTTGGGCGCTCTTCTACGTCATGGGTATGCCCAATTTACCGAAAGGAATTTCAGGCCTCGTAGGGAGCCCGTATCTGCTCCAGGAAGAAGCCATCGTTTCCTACCACCAACGCACTATGGTAACTGCTAAACATCCAATCAGCCCGGTAATTTTCTCAAACTCTAAAGAGCTAGAAGACACGTTGGCGGCATGTAAGCAGAGCCATGAGGACTTCTTGGCTCATTTAAACAAACCAATAAAATCAGAGACGAATGAGAATGTAGTAAACGTTTGCCTCCCTGAAGACTGCAATTGTCCAGATAATGTGGAGATGGATCCCCCTACCCCCTTCGAGGAAGAATTCGACGCGAACGAAGATCAAGATTTGGGAGATTATCGTGTGAATCAAAAACCCCCAGAAGAACGGTTACAACATATATTAAAGACTTTGAAATTAGAAGAATTAGATCCGGAACCGCGCCGGCCTATTGAGGATTTGGTTGCAAAGTACTCAGACAGGTTTTTCGTACCAGGAGATCCGCTTGGCGGAACGACGTCAGCAGAACACACCATCCCGATGACCGATTCGACGCCCGTGTTTGTACGACAATATCCGCACTCACCATTGATGGACGAAGAAATTGCTAGACAAATGCACAATTTAGAGGAATTAGGAATAATCACCCCCTCGTCGTCACCACATAATTCACCTCTGCATGTAGTCCCGAAAAAGGAGGATGAAGAAGGAAACAAACAATGGAGAGTGGTGGCTGACTTTAGAATCGTTAACGCGAAAACTATCGACGACCGATTCCCCTTACCGCGAATTACTGACATTCTCGATCGATTAGGTGGTGCCAAATACTTTTCAGTCTTTGACCTGGCGAACGGTTTTCATCAAATTCCTATGAAAGCCGAGGACCGTGCAAAAACCGCGTTTACTACTCCAGACGGACACTATGAATACCTCCGCATGCCTTTCGGATTGAAGAACGCTCCAGCAACTTTCCAGCGTTTAATGAACAACGTGTTGAGAGGGCTTATCGGTAAAGAATTATACGTGTATCTAGACGACGTGGTCATATACTCGCGTACACTCGCAGAGCATGAACACCGACTCGCGAGATTCTTCGAACGCTTACGCGAACATAACTTGACTCTACAGACGGAGATGGCCAAGTTCTTAAAGGACAAGGTCATATACTTAGGCCATATAATAGCAGCGGACGGAGTGCGACCCAATCCCGAAAAGATTAAGGCCGTTGCCGAATTCCCCGTACCAAAGACTCGGAAAAATTTGAAGCAATTCTTAGGCCTAGTCAATTATTACCGTCGCTTTATACCAGACATGGCAAAGCGCGCTAAACCACTTACAAATTTAACAACCCCGAAGATTCCATTTTATTGGTCCGAAAACCACCAGGAAAGTTTCGAAGACCTACGCCAAGCGCTTTGCAAAGAACCGGTGTTACGTTATCCAAATTTCGACGAACCGTTTATAATTACTACCGACGCTTCCGACGTAGCAGTTGGCGCGATTCTAAGCCAGGGCAAAATAGGCGAAGACCCTCCCATAGCGTACGCCTCACAGGTACTCTCGTCTTGCCAAGAAAATTACTCGACCACCGAAAAAGAATGCTACGCGATAATTTACGCTGTAAAACAATTTCGAACACACATCTACGGACGGAAATTCTCCTTAGTAACTGACCACCGGCCACTTCAATGGTTATTTTCGGTAAAAGATCCGGTATCGCGACTTGCCCGTTGGAAAATTACGCTTGCCGATTACAATTATGAAATCATCTACAAACCCGGCAGAGTAAATGCAAACGCAGACGCACTATCACGAAATCCGGTCACATACGCTTTTCCGACAATCCCGAATGAGACCGCCTCTAATAACGAAAATGAGGGAATAGGAACGCGCGTATCGGAGCGCCGACAAGGCCAGCCGCGGCCGAATTACGAAGAACCACCGTCGCTTATAGATGATTCCACACTATCGAGTATTGACCCAAACGATATAGAAAGCAGGGCCAATTCTACCGTTCTGGATGCAGAGGAAGAACGAACGGGAATGCCCGAATTCCTGGATGAGGACGAGGACCTGGAATTGACCAACGAGGAACCAACCATCCTGAGTGAAGGCTCGGTCACAGGTTCGTTCACACAGGAAGAAATCACTTTCTTGAAAAGCCTGGACGAGGAGGATACAGCCCAGAACAAGCAGATAACTGAAGGCCCGGATGCAGGGCATACGGAGGACGAATGGGAGTATATAGAAGGAGATGATTTGGACCCCACCTCCGGGACCATTAATACCCCTGAGGGCGCGGAAACAGAGATGAAAATTATCAGTCTTGGAAATCCCACGTGTGAAAGGATGGAAACATCGAACACTCGGGGGAATAAACTACAATCAGGCCCTAGGAAGCGAGTATCGTGGGGAGTACCTCTCTATGAGGAAGTTCTGGATATCCCGCAATCAACCATGATCGGTCCAACGGATGAGATCCTAGAAGAATTAAATGATCAACCGCCACCTAGACGAGATTTTAGTATAATAGAAACACCTGACTCAACGGAACGTTATGGTGCAGCCGTGGGGCCATTTAAATATCCTCCCTATTCTCAAACGGTTGCACAGGAATCGCCCGAATATAGGAGAAACGGGACAGACGATTCCCCATTTACACCCATTTACTCCCCAGACGCCTCGTCATTCAAAGATCAGCCAACGAAATGTGCTATAAAAATTGTAAAAACCACACTTACATCCTCCCAGGACAACTATGCACATTTTATATCATCCGACAGGATATTAACTAGTCCAATTTGTAAAACTTTAATATCCACCGGTCTCCTTGACGAAACTAAACTATTATCCAACGCATTCTTTCAAAATCGCGTAATAGTCACTCATAACGAAATAGGGAAAATCTTTAGTATTGTGGGAGCACAAAATTTCTATCATGAAATCGGGGCAAAAGAGCTAGTGACTGCATTAAGGTTTATCCGGGGCGTCGTAGAGAACGAACGTGTCAGGTCGTTTAGAATAGCGGCGCATGGAGAAACTCTGCACCGATTCAACGCCGAAGCGCTCCGAAAACACTGCAAGATTATTTTTAAACACACGCCTGTCTCAATTACAATTTGTTCCGGCGAAGTGAAATTACCGCCAGAAAATGAACGAGAGAATATCATTCGTCACTACCATGAAACCATGATAGGAGGGCATAAGGGCGTAACAAAAACGTACCGACGTATACGTCACCTGTTTGACTGGCCTCACCTACACCGGGATGTAGAAAATTATATACGTAGTTGCCAGAGCTGCCAAGAACAAAAGCTCGTGCGAATAAAAACTCGGGAACCGATGTTAATCACGGATACACCCGCTAAACCTTTTGATAAAATAGCCCTAGATACTGTAGGACCGCTTCCCCCTACCCCTAGTGGAAACCGTCACGTACTTACAATACAATGCCAGTTATCGAAACTCTGCATGGCCGTACCTCTACCCGATATAAAAGCCGTTACCATCGCCGACGCATTCTCGCGCTATTTTATTGCAATTTTCGGCGCACCGCGTGCTATACTAACGGATCGTGGCACTAGTTTCATTAATAACACAATACAGGGGATAGCCAAAGTCTTTAAGGTTCAACACGTAACCACATCGGGATACCGACCTCAAACTAACGGTTCCTTAGAGAGAAGTCACATCGTCTTAACTGAATACCTAAAACATTATTTGGAAAAATATGAGGATTGGGACTTACTCCTTCCGTTTGCTATGTATGCGTACAACACTTCAGTACATGAAGCCACTAAATTCACTCCATATGAAGTGGTTTTCGGACAATTAGCTCGCGATCCGTTCACACCTATGTCCCAGGAGGAACTCCTTACGTATCCGACTTATGTTCAAAATTTGGTGGAGCGCTTAAACGAAATCCGAAAAACCACACGAATAAATTTGGACACTAGTAAATTGCGTTCAAAAAATATTTATGACCGGAAAAGTAATCAAGTTATATTCGCGATAAATGATCTCGTTTATGTACTTAAAGAACCTCGATTCCATAAATTCGATCCTCACTACATAGGCCCCTTCAGAATAAAAGCAATTACCGATCAAAATAATGCAGTATTGATTTCGGAAGAGGGCCAACAAATCATTAAACATTTCGATAAACTAAAGCATGCTTATACTAAAGATAAACCACCCTGACGCCAATGCATGATAGTCAGTGGTTTAAGTTACAATGAACCGGCGGGAGAGCTCCTCTAACCGACTCTCCAACCAAATTCCCACACACTCCGTAAATCTGATCCCTCCCTTATCTCACTTATTATTATTACATGTATTAATGTGTCGCTTACGTGAAACAATAGATTCCCCTTGAGGAACACTTATCAAAAAAAAAAAAACCCTCATACTACAGCCACCATGGACAAATATGGCCTGCTCACATTCACGTTCTTTTGGGCGAGTGCTATGGGTACTATCATGGAAGGGGACTACCGTATATCACCTTTGAGCAATAATCCGGGCTTGTATTTCGAAAAAATCCGACCTCTCCGAGTTTTTCACACCCAATGGAGATTGGTTACGGGTATCGGAGTCGCCGAAGTATTGACCTCAAGACCACAAACCCAACCCCAAATCAACAGGATAAAAGCATTATGTACGACGTATAATTGGACATCTTGCCCAGCCGACGATCTCAATACGGCTCTCCAACGAAAACTCCTCGATGGTAAACGATACGAAGAACTCCTACTAAATATATTAGGGAAGCCACAGCTTCGACGCACCAAGCGAACGGTACCATTGGGATTCATCGGATCGCTGAGCAGAGCCTTATTCGGAACCCTAGACAGCGACGATGCGCAATATTATAATAAGGAAATAGATAAACTTTATAAGGATCAGAATCACCTCGCGGAATTATTAGGAAACCAAACGCATGTTATAAGATCGGAATTCCAAGACATACACGACTCACTCAAATCCGTAACGGGATCCGTGCGAACAATAAGCGATAGAATTAAGGAAATTGCGACGGGCATCCGACAATTAGACGAGCGTGAAACAAAAATCGAATTAGAATTAGCTTTTTCGTCGTGGACATTCCTAATGACCAGGCACGTGGACGAATACGTGACCGCGTTAATTGTAATTACAGACGCGCTCACATTCGCGAAGCTTGGAATCTTACACCCGGCCGTTCTTTCTCCGAATCAGCTAGCACAGACTTGCGAACGAATTCGCGAAACTACTCCATATGAATTCCCGCTGACTCTGGAAGAATTAAATTCTGAGCAGCTACAAGGGGTGACCAAATTAAACGTAGTTTATTCACAGGGTCGAATCATCTTGTCTCTTGACATCCCTTTACTCGACCAAATTCCTTTTGACCTCTACTACCTCCAACCGTGCCCTTCATTTCAAAGTGTATCGACTAATGTCTCTACTCCTATATTCATAAAACCAAGAACAGAATACTTAGCAATCAGTCAAATTAATTCTCAATACTTCATGCCCAACGAAAATTACATCACAGGATGCAGAAACCACCCTCGAACGTACATGTGCGAACTCAGTTTACCAATCCAGGACTTGGAAAAAGCACCAAGCTGTGAAACGGATGCCTTATTGAAACCACAAAGCATCAAGTGGTCTAGCTGTAACATCCAAGCTCTCCCCGGAAGCCCAACCTTTCTCAAGAAATTGATTACACCCAACACCTGGTTATATTCCGTGAAAAGCACCCTGGCACTGCAGGTACGATGTAACAAGCACGCGGCCGGATATGAAGTGCTGCAGGGGGCAGGAATTTTACAACTACGAAGAGATTGTGAAGCCAAAATTGGGACCGACCAGATCTGGGCGTCTGAAGTCGACACTGAGATACTAACAACCATTTACAAACCATCGATCGGCATAAACATTTCGGAGATATTGCCAACTTTAACGGAACATCATGTAAAAATTTTAACTGATAACCAAGAAAAGGAACCACAGGGGACGCTTCTGAATGCCCATGCCAAAGCAAACTCAATCGCATTGGAGGATATAGAAAGACAAGCAAGGGAAATGGCAACTCATCACCGGACAGAAAATCTATCTACCTATGTCACCTATGGACTACCAGGACTAGGAGGCACTTTTGTAATTATCCTCGTTATATGGATTGGATACCGTTTTTTGAGGGCACGCCGCAATCAACACCGAGAGCCCTTAAGGAAAGAGACAAAGGTTAATATAGAAATGATACCTCACCGCCCTTCTCCTCAAATAATTTCCAGACCTCGTCCTCTAACTATTACATCTTTTCCTCCTGATTTACCCGTTATATCACCCATGAAGACAAGAGAGATAGCTCACGTAGAACGAGCGAATAGTTTCGCGGCTTCCGAGCCATACTTTGAAGTATTCTAAGAAGTACCTTGCTGATAGCAGCAAAAAAACCCGCGCGTAGCCTTAGTACCCACCCCGCGAGGCGCTCTGCTGTGAAAATTAGTTGGTAGGGATAATAGCATATAAGTTAGCGATTAAGACATGCGAGGGAGAGTCGTTACGAATTTAACGCGAACAAACCATCACCATGTGGGACCCACGATTTAACGACGTTAAATACACTCGATCCACCCTCGCCGAGGTGGTACTACCCAGGCACTTACACGCGCCTTTAGCAAGAAGATTGTGTGTAAAAGCGAAGAAGAGCTTCGATGGAAGCGAAGGGATGGTCTGGGCGGACCGTCTACAGAGGACCATAACGATCTGCGGTCCGTGTTGGTGGATTTCGCCGAATACGACTAGAGAACAATTTGAATTGCTACCAGTGCACTGGATCGCCATAGAGGAGAAAGCAGTGGCTATGACAAAATGCACTCGCTGCCGTAATCGCCACCTGGTGTGGTCAACGCCCGGAAACTGCACGGGGTGCATAAGAGCCATGCTAGAAGTCAACCCTCGATACCTGCCGGCGTTCCCGGTGCTCCAGGCCCCGAAGCCATGGACTCAACAACAAACAACACGGAGGGTCAGGATCATACCTGCGGGGGCAGAATGAAAAAGCCTAAACCGTCCTTCGCATTAGGTAAATACGCAATAAACTGTAAACACTTCAAAGTGTCGCGACAAAATTGTAATTGCATTCGTTCTTTTTTTTATTCACAGCTGAGCACCGACCTTTTAAGGGCCACTACCAGGACCCCCTCCCTTTTTTAATTTTTTTTTTAATAATTTTTACTTTTTATTGCTTAATTTTTTTGTTTTTTTTTGGCTTATTTTCCATTTTCAATTTTTAATTTCCAATTTTCACTTTTTATTTCTTACTATTATATTACATATACATTGAATAATATTTGTAACAATATATAATCATCTAATGTTCATTTATGATTCATTTATTGAATTCCCTTGCGACCCCATAGTGTTAGTAGCGTTAGCTGTAGTTTTTCGCCGTTAGGAAGGTGTACGCGTCGACAACTATGCACGTGTTAGCGACGAAACGGACTCGCGAGGTTGTTTCGCGTCTAAATGGGGAGCTGTTATATGCCCCTATCGGTTCATTTTTGTGCTTGTTGTCCACGCGCCGCCTTCCGTTCCGACAGCGCCGATTCAGCGGAATCGCACCGCGGACGAGAGCCCGCTCGCCGAACCAAGGACACATCATCGTAAGCATAACGTGACCGCCGATGGTCCGAGCTATGAATCTCCTTATAAGGAGCGGTCGACGAATGCCGACGGGGCGGTTTCCCCTACCGACGTAAAAAACGCGAGGTACGAACAGGGACCGCGGAAGTTTTAGCGAGGATTCGTTTTTTAGACATCAAGTTAGCAAGTTGCGACGAGCCAGCGGGCCGTCTTAGTATCGCGACCTTATCTCCGCGCTTAAACTCACCCGCGTAAACGCGAGCGGCCGAACAGGTATTGCAAAAGTGTATCTCCATCCGACGCACCGAGAACGGCCTAGCCGGGAGAGCACATACGCGCCGATCCGAGCCACCGCGATCGCGAAACGTGAAGTACAGCAAGCGAGTAATCGAGTGTTCGAGAGAGAGAGAGAGCGAAACATCGTACGTTAAGCGTGCCGTACCTTATCTAAGGATCCTCCGGACGGCCGAGACCGACTCAAGGTCCAGCGACACGCGAGCGCCTAGCGATAACGGGGACGTGAACGCCGTTTCTGTGGTATGTTTGGTTTAGTACATTAATTATATTTTCTCCCAGAATATATCTCATCCTATTGTTTTTCTCTTATAATTTCGTATATTAGTTCATTCGACCCTTTCCTCCCCATCCTTCCCTGGTAAGTATAGTCAAGGTGTGCTTTAGCATTTAAATAGAGCAAGAACCCGATAGATCATTCCAGCCGCTCGGGGTGATTTATAGGAAAGTCCCTTCAGGACGTAACAGTGATATCCCATAATTTTTCGCGCGGTACCATATCAAGTCTCCCTCATTAATTACAAACCAACTCCACTAAAACTCAATAGACCTCAACTCTTACCCATTTACCACTGACCACTGACCACTGACCACCTTGGCGATGTACCTTAGCGGTCCCCATCTCAAGACGGTCAATCAGTGAATCCCCCTCACCTATTCGCCCTGCGAGGCACAAATTCCTCCCTCATATCTAATTTAAACAAGTCCCTCGTCCCAAAAACCCTCCTAAATCGAGACTACGTCTCACACCCTCCTAAATCGAGACTACGTCTCACACCCTCCCTATGACCAAAGAGGCCATCCCCACTACCACCCCCTTCCGATTAAACCACCAAAAATCCATCAAATGGGTTGAGTAATTCCTTTGCAGGAACCCCGAAATTCTTCGCACTCATAAAAACCCCGGAGGACTAAATTTCTATTGTCTGCGAATCTAAATATAGACCAACCTTTGGTCCTTACCAAAACCCCGAAAATATTACATAAACGGGTCAAAGTCCATACTGCGCATCCCCCTTCATACCGAAAATTATTATATAAACGGGTCAAAGTCCATACCGCGCGTACCCCCACAACCCCTTGTAAAATCATATAAATACGAGGGCCCCCGCGACAAAGGTCCTCTTCAACGGCCACGATCCCGCGAAGAAATAACATAAAGTTGAAAACCTTATTGCCTTTATAACAAATTCTGTGAACAACGAAGTATTCTACGTTAATTACCGTAAGCAATTTATAATTATTGTCATACTGTGTATCATCCCCATTACTTAAATCATTCTTGTATTATAAACGCTTATTGTGATTAATCTCATTATCTTCGCTAATGCTCATTATATATCTTTGTATTATTAACGCTTATTGCTTTTCATATCTTTGCTAACGCTCATTTCTTAATTTGCTAGCGTAGCAAATCCTTAACGATTTTCTCATAACTATCTTTGGCTTGTATAACTATATTGTATATTCATACTCACGTATAACTATTAACTCCCATTTATATAAATGTTTACGTGCAAATGCTCAATGTCTAACGCATTATTATAACCGTTTTATCGCATTAACAGTGCACGGTCTATATTCGTGTTTCGAATTTAATAAACCTTTTATTGTCAACCACGCTTCATATTATTGTGATCATGCTTCGACCAACGAAGATGCCCAAACCAAAACAAGCTACGGCAACAGCTGATCTCGGTTCGTGAACTCAAGTGTTCTCCCCGTATTTACAAACGTTCTTTCGTATAGCTTTTGTATAACCATATGACTAGACGGATTTCGCGGAAACATTACGTATGGCTTTCTTACGTAAATGCAACGGTAAATCCAATTACTGAACCGAAATAAAAACACAAGTGATCTAACGGGTGTCCACCAGGTGCGCTCTTACATATTAAACCTTCCATGGTCGATCAGTGTGTAGGATTCAAGATCCTCGCCTAAATTCCCTCTACCCTCAGTGTGTAGGATTCAAGATCCTCGCCTAAATTCCCTCTATCCTCAGTGTGTAGGATTCAAGATCATCGCCTATATTCCCTCTACCGTCAGTGGGCAGGATTCTAGATCCTCGCCTAATCTCCCCCCGAAACACAGTGTGCAGGATTTCAGATCCTCGCCTGGGCTCTATTAACCCCACCGTGTCATTGTCCCCTAAGACCTCCACCCGGGACGTGACAGTATGTATTCTTAAACGAAAAAAAAATACAAATTCAACGATAAATCATAATGTATATTTATGTCAAGGTTTAAAAAATTCAAGATTTTCAAATTCGTGGCGCGTCCTTTTCCCGTGGTCCAATCGAGCTGCATTTTTTTCTAGATCATTTTCCCAACATGTGTCACATTTCGGGGGGGGATACCAAAAAGTCTCACAAAATAATTTTCGTCAAGAGTAGCTAAGGTCCACCCTAATCCTCACCGCTTGTTCCTCACTCTTGGTCTGCGAAGGCGAGAGCGAGATGGAACGAGAGTGTTACGTGCTGCGGCCTTTGGTGTTCGAGCGACGCGTTTTAGACAGCCAAATTCTGATTAGGGGTATCCCACAGTCGTTAGACTATCAGAATTTGTTGTATTGTGTATAGAATGGCAAGGAAGCTCGCCACACTCGTAACAGTCAATTCTTTTTATTTTAATTATCTAAATACCTTATCAGAAGGATAAGGGGTAGATTTTGGGATCGTTGATACTCTAGTCCCATATGGGTCTCCTCAATGGAATCAGATAGCTAATTAATGAGTATAATTAAATGAATAATAAAGCTTTAATGCCGAAATATTGGACGGATGTAAAAGCATACAACAGAATTGAATATGAAAATCAATCACTATTTTTACAAAACATAGACATTCGTGCAATCGGGCATAATTCCTGACTAGGGGAATCCCACAATCCTTTGATTGTCAGAAATTGTGTTTAGGCACGAATCAATTATAATACAGCGTACAAAAGAGATAATAGGTGCAACTCACCGGACAGTCACAATAATATAAATTACGGTGTTTTAAATTTCCTTTTTCGAGATTGAATGGATCTGAATCGCTGGCAATTGTTTGGATATTCTGAATCGCTCATAAACTTAAATCAGAAAAATAGATGAAACGCGAACACACACACTTGGTTATGTTAAGTAATAGTTCCGAATTGAATTATAAAGCGAATAACAATAACTTTAAGTGAGCGAAATGAATGATAATTTTTAGTTTATAATTAATAAATTAGTATCGTAGGCAAAGTTTAGTAGAAATAGTTGTTTCGCAAAGTTGAGTCTTTCACGCGGTTTCAAAGTAGACTGGAGAACTCTCGCTCTGAAACACTTGCGGACCCAGCGACACGCACCTCGCGATTTACCGTCACAGAGTGTCGCAGCTTCATACTCTTGGTAACGACCAGAGTGGGTACGCGCCGAAAATGCTTACGTTGCATTTTATCGCTCGGCCGCGTTACCATGGACCTGTCTACTCAACGAGGCGGTGTGTGTGTGTGTGCGCGCGCGCACTCACGTCCATCCATCAGAATTCCGATTCAAATTTATAATTGATTTCTATGGAACATACGTACGCACGGGAAACCATGACACCGCACATTACAGTTTTACACATGCTGAGGTTTTCCCTGCGTTCATAAATTTATATACTGAATTTCTGACTAGGGGAATCCCTCAGTCCTTGGACTATCAGAAATTGTCTTATGTATTTAATTTTTTTTTGTTTAACCAAACAACTTTGTAGTAATACAAGGGGGTTTCCAACCCGGGTGTGCTGAGGGGAGCGCGGGGGCGGGGGGAGATGAGGGCGCGCGGCGGAGGGAAACCTGGGCGCGGGGCCTTGCGGGGTGAGGAAGGCAGGTTGCGCGCGCACGCGCCGCGGAGTGGGGGAACCCGCGACGATGGAGGGGATCAGTCCGGGCCGAACCGCCGCGGAGGCCTCTCCAGACCGGACCCATTTTTCAGAGGGAGGCATTGACCCCCGAAAAAAATCTCTTTCAGATCTTGGTCCACCCGAAATTTTTTTCCGGACCTAACCTAGGGTGGGGACTGTCCTAGAATTTTTTTTTCTCCAAACCAATAATTTATCGAATGATGTTTCGGACAATGTCGGGAAAGATCGGCGTTTTTCGACACCGTGTCTTCAAGGGAAAGAGACGGAGCATTACTTTAAAGTTAAAATTCTAGGAGGGAAAGCGACAGCAATACTTGGTGGTACAATCGCATGCATTAGGAGAGAGAGAGAGAGAGAGAGAGAGAGAGAGAGAGAGAGAGAGAGAGATCATGCATCCCATAGATAAAAATTTTTAAGGCGTCGCAGCGTTTCGCGCGGTTACGCGAAATTCGATTCCTCCGGAGCAGTCACGCGTGACGTTATGTTTACGGCGCGAGGAACGCTCGAACGAAATAGAATTATGCGGCGTCGGCAGAATGTTTTTTTTCTCGACGCACAGAGAAATAATACTTTAAAACGTCAAATCTTAAAATTAGGTGGCGAAAGTTTGAGCGAGGTTCAAATTATCATATTTTAATCGTTATATACAATGAATGCTATGGCATTCACGTCCGCGAATGTGTTAAATTACGTGGCGAAAGGAGAAGGTAAAAAAAAATAGAAGGTAAATAAAATGTGACACAGAAATATGATTAAAATATATATATATATTTTTGTATAAAATAATCTTAATAAAATCAAATAAAAAGAAATTAAAAAACTATCTTGACGGGGGTGGGGACCGCGGCCGTCGCAAAGGCCCCATCTGCTGATTTGACAGCCATGGTCGTCGCAATCTTTCTCGCATGATGGGGGGGGGGGGGCCCGACCTGGGGCACGACCCGGGGTGCGCCCGGGACCTCCGCCAGCAGCCGCGCCAACCGCGCCATATAAAACATCGGCTGTTGTTGTTCCACCAATAGTTCATAATTCTGAAACATATACACAAGCATTGATATTATATTAACACAATAAACATAAATGTATAAAACAATGCAAACTACTACATACCTGCGGGGGCGGTGGCGGCGATGGTGGCGGCGAAGGCCAGTGAGGTGGTGGGGGAGGCGACGGTGGTGGCAAGTTCTGGAAAAAATAGAAACGCATGATATAATATTAACATAATCTCAATGATTAACACTATTCCTACCGACAGATTTCACATCATTTGGCCGGTCGCGTTAGGTAAGACAGACCACAAATTTTTTCACAGAAAATAAACAATAAAACAAGACGTGAATATTCAAAAAAATGTATTATACGTATATTTGAGGCGAAGTCGTGAAGTTTAAAGGCGATTCAATTACGTTGTATATAGGAAATTCTAATCGATATTTTAAAAACGGTCTTTTTGATCGATTCGTGGTAGGAATAGTGTTAAACGCGATAAATGTAAAAAATATTTATATGTACATACCTCGGGGTCGGACTCCGGGGCGATTCTCGACAGGCCCATTCTGTTTTATATAAAAAAAATTCCACAACTGTTAGCTTACACAAAAACTATCTTCAAAGCTTTGAAGACAACTGGTCTCGCTGCATCTCCTGGCTCTCGCATGTTAAAATCCCCTCCTGTCATGACATCGAGAAGTGTTTAGCTTCGCAAAAGTAGGATGTTCTTCATCATCTTCGTCGCAGGCCACCCATGCTCCAAATTCGGCCACGGTGAATAATCCTTCGTTGCAGTTGTAATATGATTTACGGAACTGCGTGTACATGTGAAACAAGATGGCATGTTTATCCATGTCAAAGTCCACCTGCATGTCGTCATATGAGTGAAAATCCGAGTTGAGAAAAGCTTTTACATTGGTTAATTTGCATTTGTCGAACATAGTAGCATCTTTGGACATATCATTCTTTCGATCAGTCTGTAGAGCAAGGATAATGACACGCGGCTTCTCCAATTGCGCAGATGCCTTCACGGCCCATGAGTGCTTGGTAGTGCTCTGTAAGAGATGATACTCGTACATATCCCACGATTGAAAACAAATGCTCAGGTTTCGTCCCCTGTCCAAAGTATGTAGCAACGATAGCTTATTAACATCGTTCAGTGTCACATGAGGCATCCGCCATTGTACTTTAACTAATTGAATTTCTGGTTCCAACATCGGCGATCCAATTAGAACATTGTTATCGTTGCGCGATCGTATTAAAATTAATTCGTGACGCGCATTAATAACAATGTGTTTGTAGTCCTCACAAAATCCCAACCAATATTTCAGTGGGATACAAAATTGAAATGATTTTTCACTTTTAGCCCATCGCGTCGTTTCAAGCCCCATCCGGCATTCTCCATATTTTTGTCTTCGCCAGATGTCAGCGATACATAGTTTTTCAGTGTGCTAGTTATTCCAACGTTTCTGTTGCGATCAATTTCCACACCATTCAGCTCGTATCGAATCTCATCGAATAAGAACGCCATGCAATTATTTCCCAATGTCACCGTTAATGCGTTGTTTGGTTTATTTATCTTCAATTTTCCCTCCACGTAGAGGAAACTTTCACACGGTAATGTGTATAAATCCTGCTGTTGTATGGGTATTCTTATCTCATCGCTGTGTCCAAATGTTGTGCTGACGTATGGGTTGTATGTGTGAGTCTCGAGCTTGACGATGCGATCATCAAACGTCGGCTTCCCTCCAATGCTTAGAATGTCAGACATTTTTCAACTTAATTGCGCACGGTGAATCCAAAGGATTTCAAAAATGCAATGTTTGCAGCAGTGAGTCTCTTCTTTTTAGCGTGATCAGAGCTGTTGTTATTGTTATTGTTGTTGTTGTAAACAATTTGGTTTGGAAGAAACGAGTTTCTGGAGTCGTTCAACACAAGCATCTCTTTCGTTCGCACCACACGTATTATCGTCGTCGCCGTCGTACGTGCAATCTGATGGTAATCTCTTCACCTCGAAAATCGAGCAGCCGTCCGTCTTGATCCACAACCCGTATCGTTAGATCCGTAACGACCCGTGCGGTGATTGGAAGGTAAATGATCTGCGCGGGCGTTTCCGATATCTTATATCCTGGTGGGACTCTCGGAGAAAATTCATGTATCGTATGTACGCGCTTTCCATTGTTGTACGCGCCAGCGGTAGCGCTACATTCAACAGAGCTGCGGAGTCGGCAGTCAAAAGTCCCGACTCCGACCCCGACTCCGACCCCGACTCCGACTCCTCTTTTTTTTTTCCACCGACTCCGACTCCGGCCCCGACTCCGACTCCGGCCCCGACTCCGACTCCTGCATTTATATATATATATATATATATATATATATATATATATATATATATATATATATATATATATATTAAAATTTTAATGTTTACTTTCCTTGATAA
Organism: Andrena minutula; assembly: GCA_929113495.1. Taxonomy (NCBI): domain Eukaryota; kingdom Metazoa; phylum Arthropoda; class Insecta; order Hymenoptera; family Andrenidae; genus Andrena; species Andrena minutula. Next base: position 43,223,096 of record OV815993.1, on the reverse strand, counting down.
TGGTCGGAATCACGACCGAAACGTTGGAAATTTTAATTGTTTAAATTGCAAAATAGCTTTTATGTTTTTAATATTGACCGAATTAGTGCGCCGATATCACACGGTTTAATTTTTGAAAAACTTACGGTCGAAATCTTAATCCACTTTATATATGACAATGAGTACATTAACAATCTATTATATATATATATATATATATATATATATATATATATATATATATATATATATATAACTGAATTACTAATATTTAATACAAGTATGTTTGTATATATTATATATCTACACTACAGTAAAAAAAACTTTAAATTTAACTAATACATTCAATGGCCATTGAAGCACTTTTTATTTCAATAAAATACAAAATAAAATACTTTTTTAAAAATTAAATATTATAAGTAACGTTTGTTTATATTTTTATTTCAAATAAATGAATTCTGACAAAAAGAAAAACAAGTAATGAATAATTAATATAAAGTGAAATTTGTTTTAATGAAATTAAAACAAAATAAAATTCAAAATCATGTAACTTATAAAATGGTTCTAAGAATAAGAATGGCTTCAGCCAAATCATCCTTCATAGATGACCTTAAATCCGTTTTAATTATTTTCAATGCTGAAAATAATCTTTCAACACTGACTTGTGTCGGGGGCATTGCTGTCACAGATCTAGCTGCATTGCGAATAATTTCTGGATAAATAGCAATGGCATCTTCCACATTCAGTTTTGATAAACGATCATATTTTTCAATTTCTTTTAATCCTTTTAAAAACTCTTGTTGAAATTTGCTTTTTTGAATTTCAACTGGTTCATTTTCTGGATTGGTTAAGCGTCTTCGTTTTACTTTTAAACGTTCTAATTTATCCAAATATGCTTCGAAGTCTAAACCTTCATTTGATTCGTTTGAAGAAGATGATTCCGAGCTGGCATAGCATCTAACTTTTTCATCCTGTGATATATCGATTTCAGGTATCTGTAAACTTTTCATGCGAATTGCTACTTCATATAGTGTTTTTTTCCCTAAGGCAATTTGATCGTCATTTAGTAAAATTCGATTCATTGGATCAACGTAAATAGCAGCTAACAAAATTTTATTTTGCAATAACTGATTCTCCCTTTTTCTCATTGAAGAAACAATCGCATCAGCAGCGGATCCTTCAATTTTGTTTAGTTGATGCATTAAGCTTTTCCACTCTAACAAAAATGTTCCAGGTGACAAATCTTCAGCTTGTAGCTTTAGGGTGACAACATAAGGGTATGACAAGACGCTTTCTAATTTTTCTGTTTGGTCCCATTGCCTTTTAGTTAATAAAACACTTTGATTATCCAGATCTTCAAGAAAGGTTTTTAACTCAAGCAAACGCTTAACCATTAAATAAGTGCTTCCCCATCGCGTAGCTTGATCTAAAATAATTCCTTTTCCAGCACGTCTTTTCAGAATAGCATCTATTTTAGGGGTTCTAGCTGCAACAGCCACTTGTCTCAGTTTTTCAATGAGAGTAGCTGCGTGATGATCTTTTAATCCATCTCGTATTGCTAATTGCAATGTGTGCACAGCACATCGCATATGTTGAATTTGAAATACCTTCGATACTTCTTCAACAATATCATCCAAATATTCGTTGTTTTCCATTGTTTGTTCCGTTTGTGGGTCACTTGCGAAAGTTTCATTATTGTCATCTAATACGCGGGCACTTTCTTCAATAGCTTTATTCATTTTCTCTGTAGTACTTAACATATTTGAAGCATTATCTGTCACAATACATAAAATCTGCTCTTTTTTAATTTTAAAATCGTCTAACACTTCTTGCACCAACTTCTGGAGATATTCGCTTGTGTGATGTGCCTGAGTATCCTTCACCCCCAATGTCCGAGTTAAAATTTTATTATTTTCATCAACAAATCGAACATTAATGGCAAAATAATTCACTCTGTGGCGCGTGCATGCATCCATTTTAATGAAGATAATGCGATCCTTCAGACTTTTTCGAAGTTCTTCTTTTCTAGTTCTAGCCTCTTCAATTACCAGTCTTCTGATGCATTCTCTATCTAAAGAAACTCCAAGTTTTCTAGCCATTTCACCGTTTAAGCCTAAAAAGGGTGGCTGTGAAAAAAAGGATACAGCCACACTATTTTGCACCACCATTTGGATTATTAGATTTTTAAACTTTCCTGGGGTCATTGTTACGGTTATCTTATCATTCGTGAAGAATGTGGATAATTGAGTTTGTCTTGCACTAGATTTCTGATCTTTTCTTAACCCTGAAGTAGATGGAATGTTTGTATTGGTGTCTTTCTTATTTACTTCTTCCAACACTTTAGGATGAATACGTTGCAAATGTCTTTTTAAATTTGATGCTCTTGTAGGCGCATCTTTTTTTTCGGAACTAGTAAAACTGCTAATTTTTGCTGCACATAATTTTTCACCATCATCATCTTTTATAATACACTGACACTGATAATATTTCCCATCCGTTGTAATTGTAAAGTGTTCAAAAACTGCGGACTTTGACATTTTTATGACACTGCAAATTTTGTGAAACTGGACTGACTGGGCTACTGCGGCCACGGGTTTCGACGAATGCAGAAATGTGTTCTTTCAAAGTAGGTACCTCGATCACCATAGCGAAACAATAACGAAACGAAGTGCCGACATTGTTGCTTTAGAGCGACAACGAGTGTCGTTCGAAAACTCCGTTGGCGATTGTAATCTGAGAACTGAGTCGGAGCCCGACTTTGTCAAAGTAAGGCCAAAATGACCCAGCATTCGTCGTACGAGTGTTAAACAAAAATATATCGCGAGTGTGTATAAACACGTAGAGCTCAACAGACTCGGATTTTTATAAAATTTACTAATGTGGAGTCGGAGTCGGAGTCGGGATATACTTTTCGACTCCGACTCCGACTCCGGTAATCAGAAATTCCTTCTGAACTCCGACTCCGACTCCACGACTCCGACTCCGACTCCGCAGCCCTGACATTCAACTCGAATAATGTTCATGTTCATGATATTAATCGGATCGTCTGATTCGTGCCACCGACCTGGTTCCAACAACCGATTCGTCGAGAATCCTAGTAGCGATCCAATGTTATTGCGCTTCGTAAAGTCTACGGCGAATGAGCAGTACAGCTCGCTTTTCATGGTATTGTTGTTGGGACGCAACACTATATGATACACATCACCATCGTTAGCATCGGTGCCGCCGAGATTTTGAGGAAACCGCTCGAGTAATCGCTGCCTCAAATACTTGGCAATGGCGTCTAGTTCGTAGGAGCCGTGGGGAATCGTAATGTATTCAGGAGTGGCGTCGTCGCTGTTGCCGATGTCATAATTTGCGGTGAAGTAGAATTTATCGTTGCTCGAGTCGATGTTTGGTATTGTATGATAAGTTTCAAAGGTTGTTAGGCCAAGCTCGTAATCATCGTCGCTCAAATCTATGGGTGGAAAGTAGCTCACCGCGAGGGTGCTACTCTTGCCGGTTAGAGTAAATGTTAGCGACATATTCCGAGCTGTACGACTCGACTAGTACTGAATCTAGAGACGCGGTAGCGTCTCGTACGCCAAGTACATGAAAGAAAAGACACCCTGTACTACGTACATATAAGACACCCTGTATACGTAACACCCTGTATAGGTAAAAGACACCCTGTATATGAATGTCAACTGCCCCTGCCATGTATCTCCATTTTCGGAAATCCGAAATTCCGAGCCCTGCATATATCGTATCGACTGTCGCTACCGTTATCCTTTACTCGTCGCGAGGCTATTCTGAAACTTATTTCAATAATATCTCATCAATATGCAATATTTTTTAAATTTAAAGGCATTTTCCTTATGCAAACCGCATATAAGCTTTCGAATAAGACCAATTCCGAAAAAATCGGTCCACGCATGCTAGAGATATCGTAATATCGCCTCATGGAAATGTCAGAAATGGTAAGAAAAATTTTCTTCTCCAGGCGAAAATTTCGTCAACCAAATAATTTTCGTCAACATAATACGTATACTACGCGTTACACACACACACCTATCAGTTTCGCACACATGTTTCGTTCATCGACTCTCGGGATCATTCCGCAGACTACATACCCTTATACAGGGTCATCGTTTAATCCTGCAACCCGCGCGCGCGCGAACTTGTAAAATGGTAACACCGCCTCACGGACGCATTCCACTACAATCATGCACCGGCCCAGCGGAGAGAGTGATGCCCGGCTTCGAAAATTTTAGCGTCGCAAAGAGCTAGGTATTGGGAATTTCCCGGCCCAGGTAATCGAGCCGCGCACTCCGCTTTTATGATCGGTTTACCACTCGCACCCCAGATTACTGTAATGAGGTTTGAAAATAATGTCAACTGATCTCGTACTCGTCTCAATTTCAAAAATTTTAGCTACGACACGGTTGACCACGGCGCTATACCCTTGTAGGGAGAGATTTTTCGCCACCAGCTTGTAAAAGCCACAATAATGGCACATCATTAAAAAAAATGACATTGTTCGGAAGCCGGTATAGGCGTGGCATTGAGTAGCTAAAACATTAAAACACAAAAATTCTAGAGAAAAAATTCAAATACTTCTACAATCAAAGACACGTCCCATTAGTTACCCCTTACGTCTGATCTAGGTATGCACCGCATTAAGGATAAAATCATAAAAAAGAAAACCAGAACAATAGATTCTGAGGTCTGCAGAACTAACACATAATTGAATAAAAATTTAATTTCTCAATTTATGAAAGTAATGATGCAAAAACAACTAGCCTATTGTTTATCCACACCACGAATTTTAAAAACAGGGTTAAATACATTATCAAATAAACAGTTTGCAAAAGCTTTTTAAACAATTATGGTTAACAAATTGATAAAAGAAAAATTAAGTAAACGTAAAATATTTTAAATTATCTATCATTAAGAGGGAATAATTTTTCCTCATTTTGCGGCGCAAATTGTATTCCGATATCTCTTATAGTTCAAAAGTTGTACGAAAAAGGCCCCAAATTTTTCAACCCGGGTCGGGAAATTCTGAATAGTTCTTTGCAACGTTAATTTGAAAAAGACCAGCCCAAAATTCTCGAAGCTCGGGCATGACTGCTGTCTAGCGATCGCTAGCAGCTCTCCGAACACCGGGACCGGGGACGGTGCATGGTTGTAGTGGAATGCGTCCGTGAGGCGGTGTTGCCATCTTAGAGCATATACTATGGAGGTCTCATTGAAAGCTTGAAACTGTCCCCAACATGGTGTGAGAGAGAAAGACGTGCGAGCGAGAGAAGTATGTGTCCTGTTCGACCGTAATGCGCAAGCGCCGATATCGTGCGAGAGAGAAACACATCTTGCGAGCGAGAGAAGTATATTACGGCCGATTGTTCACCTATACTTCTCTCGCTCGCACATGTCTTTCTCTCTCGCACGATATCGGCGCATGCGCATATCGGTCGAATAGGACATATACTTCTCTTTTTCTCTCTCGCGTGATGTTGCCGACACTTTCGAGGCAGTCACTCTAAGGCAATGATACCTCCATGTATATATGCTCTAAGGTTGCCATTTTACATATTCGCGCGCGCGCGGGTTGCAGGATTAAACGATGACCCTGTATATCCCTATACTCTTATGTACCTACCCTTATACCATTACACCCTTATATACCCCTATACTCTTATGTACCTACCCTTATACCCTTACACCCTTATATACCTCCCCTATACTCTTATGTACCTACCGTTATACCCTTACACCCTTATATACCCCTATACTCTTATGTACCTACCCTTATACCCTTACACCCTTATATATACACCTATACTCTTATGTACCTACCCTTATACCCTTACACCCTTATATATACCCCTATACTCTTATGTACCTACCCTTATACCCTTACACCCTTATATACCCCTATACTCTTATGTACCTACCCTTATACCCTCGCACCCTTTACCCTTGCACCCTTGCAATCAGAAAAATACGTTTAGAATCAGCTGCATGATGCAGCTGAGTTTATTACCTCTCTTCGTGATCATGAGATTCTTATTAAGAATGCAGTACAACACGAAATAACAACGGTATTAAGATATTTAGCGTGTAATTACACAAGTACTACTATTAGTACAAATTGTGTGGTACATCTTGCACTGCCCAAGATGTTAAAAAAAAAATCATTTGAATTTCAAGATATAATAAAACACAATTTCACAGGATGGAAAAATCTGAAAGATCCGTGCAATAATTGTGATAATGCAAATTCAAACACAATGAAGAAAGTCGATATAACTGCTTCCAAACAAATTCTTATTACAAAATTACATTTGTTCGATCACGATAGTAATGGAACAACGAAAGTTGAAAATTTCTACATCAAAGCAATACCTACTACTAAAATACAAATGGTAGATCACTGTTACAAACTTAAAGCAGCGATTTTCCACCACGGTAAAAGTATTTCCGATGGTCATTACACGAGTATGGTAAGGGGTAAGGGTACAACGTGGGTATCCGTTGATGATTTACGAGTAGAAAAACAAGCTTGGCCACGAAATGCTAAAAATGCATACATATTTTTCTTCGAAAGGTGTTAATTGTGGTTGTTAATACAGTTCAATATTAAATACGCTCAGCGCCAAAGGCTGCTTTCAGCGCCATAAGCTGCTTCACGCACCATGACTGTACACAAAGTACTATACATATAATTCATATAAATCGGCAATGCAGTCCACATGGTTTCTTTTCGTAGTTGTTAAACTTACGTAGAAGTTATCCTTAATCAAAAAATAAGTAAAGTAAACTCGCTGAGCTGCTTTGCGCTATTCCGAGTATTCCGAGTAAGATTCACTGGCTGCATACGCGCTTTATCTTCTAACATCACTCGATAGGCTGCAATGCGCCGTAAACACGTGGACGTGTGACGAAGATAGATCAGAGTTGATCATTTATTGGGATTTCCTTACTTTTTCCTAATTTTTAGGACCCGTGGCAGTGATATAATATAATAATATAGAAGATCCCCAGCACATGTATTTATTATATATGTTCCTGAGGCAGAATTTAGCTGGATATAAGGTACGTGTGTTATTTTATGCTTTTCTAAATAATGTTTCGGGCAGTGTTCATTAGGGCTGGGACTATTTGTCGAATTATTTGGTATTCGAATATTCGAATACTTTAGTTGCTCAATTATTTGTCGAATATAATTCGAATCTCCAAGTATTCGAATACTATTCGAATATTTAAGCATTCGAATACTATTCGAATATTTAAGTATTCGAATACTATTCGAATATTTAAGTATTCGAATATTGACGTATTCGAATAGTGATGTATTCGAATACTATTCGAATACTGATGTATTCGAATAGTATGGTGTGAATTATAAATCAAGTTCTTTAGGTTCATTTTTTTCTACAAGCTTTTATTTAGTTTTAATTGTGATTTCGTTAGTTTGTCAGGGTGAAATCTTGTAAGCTAATTTTGACCCACTTCAACATATCCGATCGGCTTGAAACTTTGCACACATACGTAGTTCCGATGACAATACAATATTTTCACTAAAATTCCCTCATGAGGTAAGTGCGAATAATAAGGCCCAGCAGGTAATAAGGCCCACCTGTCATTTATCCTTGGCAGGTCAATCTACAATACTGGTAGCGCCATTTATTGCTTTTATTACATACGAAATGTCATTCAAAGAGTAAATTCAACAAATGTTTCGCGGGAAACAGTTTCTGCAATTATAAGAATTACGTCGGTTTCTTAGCTTTGTATTGGGACTCCCAATTTGGGAGTACTCATTGTCCAATTACTGTACAACTATAGATATGTATAAGTACATATGTTGGCAACATATTCCCAGAAAATTGATGATTTTGTAAAGTGCACGCTTAACATATAACCTGGGCAATGAGGAAGTGGCAAAACAGATAATAAGGCCCACCAAAATATTAAGTGGGCTTTAAGGCTCAGGAAGTAACTGGAGGCCTCTTCCAAGGCAGGAATGATATTAAAAAGAGCTCCGTGGCACTTCAAAGCACCTGTCACTTCAACGAGAAGAAAAAAGACAAGAGTGTGGGAACAAGAGCCCATGCCATCCACCTCCAGCGAAAACGTGGACGGCAACTCTGCAGACATTTGGTTTTGCAAATTATGCAGAACTGCATTCAAGAGTGATATGCGACAGTGTGTCATATATCTCACCTGGATACACGAGGATTGCGTTGGGCTCACACCTGAGGACGAAGATGTCTTTGTTTATCCGAATTGTACATACTAAGTAGGTGGGCCTTATTAATTGCACTACACGAAACAAAGCCCGTTTACAAGGTTTTTAGAAATCTATTAATTTTCGTATTTGCTGTGTTCATATATTGTTACAAATATTACAGTTTATAGTTTAATGTCCATAGTTTTCTATAAAAACAAAAGTTTTCAAAAATATGTACAAGTTTTTGTAAATTCAATTATAGATCCTTATTACCCGCACTTACCTTATGACTAAAAATAAACGCGTGGGCCATAAATATTGAAATGTCCTATTTATATAAATATACAAATTGTACGGAATTAGCATTCACTCCGCAACACTTCCTGACACGGACGCACTAATACGCACTCACTCATACTCCAATCTTACGTTTGTCCTTTACGTAAGAACTTATATGATCTCAACGCTTATTCTCATACAAATAATTAGAGGAGACAATATATTTAAGCAATACATTAACAATATATTTGAATGTGAAAATGTTTACATATGAAAAATATTTTATTGTACATATGTATACATATACAGGGTGTTCGGCAACAGGTGGACATTATTTTAGGGAGTGATTTTAAATGAACAACTAAGTCAAAAATATAGAATAAAATCTTCTGATATCGCACTTCGTTTTCGATAAAATTGAATTTGAATTGTAGCCAAATACGCGTGCCGCCGAGGTGCCTTAAGCTGTACCTCGGTGTACGCGTATTTGGCTAAAATTCAGAGTCAATTTCCCGGAAAATGTAGTGGGATGTCAGAAAATTTTATTCTATATTTTCGACTTAGCTTTTCATGTAAAATCACTCCGTATCCGTACAAGAATGTTCACCTGTATCCGAACACCCTGTATTACTACTGTTGACAATCTTGACATTTCGGTTCTGGTACAAAAAAACTAATTTATTAACATTTTTAGGATGTAAGCAACTTCTTTTTGTGCTGACTATGTTTCCAGCCGTAGAAAAAACTCTTTCAGCGGAAGAAGAAGTAGCTGGAATGTTTAAATAACATTTGGCTAATTTGGCCACGGATGGAAATTTATTTTCATTTAATTTCCACCATTTCAAAGAATCAGCGTTATGCTCTGTTTCCGGCTCTTTTCGGAAATTAACCAACTGCTGTTGAGCACTACTTTTACCCAATGATTGTTTTTAAATAAATAATCAAGGGGATTTTCGTGTTCTTGTTCATCATTCGGATTTTCATTCATATTCTCATTGCCCTCAATAGGGTTTGTTAATTTGGATTTGATAGTAGCCCAAATTTGTTTTCTTGCCTCGTTTTCTTCGTGTTTGAGGTCTTTGTACCGAGGATCTAATGCACTGGCAATGTGATCATGTTTGACGATATTTTGGCCTTGCCTCCACTCCATTTCAAACCGTTGCGTAATGTCTGTCGCCACTAATAATTTTAAAGATAATAGAATTGGATCATCCTCGTCCTGTGGTACAAGATGGGCATCAAGTAAACTCCCGACAAGAGGACGCATCATGGATAGTGTACAACTTTTATTCGAACACATTAATGTGGTAGCCATTTCCAAAGGCTTCAGAAAAATTATTAATCCTTCAAGTATGTTCCATTTCATATCCGATAGGTGAAGTCGTTCATTTACAGATTGCTTTGTAATTGACCGGTCACCCAGTACAGTATTTATGGCACTTTTATTTTTTACGTTTTAATAATTATGCCGACGCTCATGGCCATGTAATAGTCCGAGTTCCATCTGGTTGTGCATCTCTGCATTAATTTTTGTTTCGGCAGATTCAATTGCTTCTGCCGTACGCGAAGTGCCTCCGTAGCGATTGCAGAATGGCGAAAGTGTGAAACGACAGAAGAAGCTTTCTCTAATATTACTTTAACGGCGTTTAGTTTTAGTCCCTTTTGCACACTAAGCTGTAGCGTATGGGCAAAACAACGCACGCCGCCCTCGCAAGCTAATGCATTAACTGCACCAGTTATATTACTCGCATTATCTGTCACAATTCCTAAAACTTTTTCCGTTATTTTCCAATCACCAGTAACATTTTCTAATTTAGTAATAAGATTTGCGATGGTGTGCCTTTCGCTCATTTCCTCCGTTACTAAATTCCATGACTCTTTCTGCCAATCGGAATTTAAGTAGTGGGCATTCACTGTTATGTACGAAGTCATACTTAATGAAGTCCAAGAATCTGTGTCTATGGCAATTGACTCAGCAGTAGCAAGCTTCCGTTGAACAAAATTTCTTTTTTCATTATACAACAGATTTATTCGATTTAGAACTGTTCCTTTGCACGGAATTTTGTAGTTTGGTTCCACAACTTGCATGAACAACTCAAAACCTTTCGACTCGATAAATGATATAGGGAGCTGATTAACTACGATCATTTGTGCTGCAGCTTGCGTGATGAGTTCTGTACGTTCTGAACTGACTGGCCTATCTTCAAATGCTTTGGAAACCCTCGAACGACGTTCCGATATTCTAGGAAGTGTACTACTACATTGCGTAGAACGAACTTCTGAATTATCTATTTCTTCATGTGCGTCTTTATCAGAATCAGAACGGCTAGAAGAAAATAATGAAATTATGTAAATGCAAAATTCATAAAGTACAATATTTTTTCCGGAAATTGATGGGTGCCCCACCATTTTCTATAGAAAAAAAGTGTTGTACAAGAAAATAATTATTTTTCAGTTTTTAGTGCATTTTTAATAAAATCGTTTAACATAAAATTTGTTTTTATATAAGGTAGTTGACCCAGTCGCCGATCGGTTTAGGCCTAGTCGTCGATCACTTAAATATTGAGATTTTATAAGGTTTTTGAACAATATTGTGATGATATATGTACCCTGACGAAAATGAACCGTTTGCGAAAGCGTTTGAGAACGGTGTACCAACCGTTTGAGAGCGTTCATGAATCCTTACGAAACATTCTCTAGGGCGTTTGGAGAGTGTGAATGTAGACGCATAGGATGTTTCCAAAGCGTTCTGTAAGAGCGGTTCAAGAGCGTAGTAAGGCGTTTCCTTAGTGTTTGTATGGCGTTTAAAAAACGCTTAGGAAACATTCTGCAGGATATATGGAAAGCGTTACAAGGCGTTTCCTTAGCGTTTGTATGGCGTTTAAAAAACGCTTAGGAAACATTCTGCAGGATATATGGAAAGCGTTACAAGGCGTTTCCTTAGCATTTGTATGGCGTTTAAAAAACGCTTAGGAAACATTCTGCAGGATATATGGAAAGCGTTGTAAGGCGTTGCCTTAACGTTTAAAAAAAACCCTTATGAAACGTTTTTCAGGATATATGGAAAGCGTTGCAGGGAGGATATTAATATAAAAAATAATTAGATTTGTACAAAAATATTTATTTAGACTATATTTTATTTAGGGTTTCCACATAAAAAGATTGTGTTAGGCACTACTGTGCGTGGCTGTCTCCGGCTGCTCCACCTGCTCCAGCAGAATTAGAGACTCCGGTTGCTCCAGGAATTCTACACATTCCGGCTGCTCCAGCAGTTCCAGATATTCCGGCTGCTCCAGGAGTACTGAAGGCTCCGACTGCTCCAGGAGTACTGAAGGCTCCGACTGTCGAACATTTTGTGGCTTCGGCTGATGTCCTCGTTTGTTATATGGCCTTGAAGGTCCTACTCTTTGTTTCTGTTCCAAGGACCTTATTCCCTCGCGTTCCCTAAACGTTTTTTTTCTACTCGCCGCCCCCCTTCGCCCATTCATGTCATATGCCCTGTCGGCTAGATAAAGGGGGAATCTGGCGACATATTGCTCGATCTCTAAATTGCTATATTCGAGCGACTGTGGTCGTTTTCAATTACACTTTGTTTTGCCAGCCATTCCCGGTGTAATGCTGAAAGTGAAAATGGTCATTATCAATCAACACGTATATTTTCATCATTAAGAATTACACCATATTATGTAACACAAAACAGAAAACCTACATTTGGCCACCATAAGGAAGTGTTTAGGAAAGGCTTTAGTGCCTTGCTTCACCGCTTTCACTCGCATGTTTTGTGACTCTTCACCAAAGACACCCATCAAAAGGGTGTGAGCCCAATCAGGGTGGCTATCCCTTACTGAATTCAAACTTTCATATGCAATTTTCGTGCACATAATACCTTCTCCTAGGTGAACCTAGAATGTAGGAAATACGAACTGTAGAATTACATTTCACAGCAGAAATGAAAAAAATTCAATTTATTTTGAAACTATTTTACATGTTTAATTTACCTTTTCATTTATGTCTGCTGCATCAGAACCGACACCACTAGTGTTGGTAGTAGTACTGCCGCATGGTACCGATTCTGTAAAAAATTCAAGTTTTGTAAGTTTTCTCATATTGACTGTGATGGTATATCGTCTTATTTCATTAATTGAAATTCTGCTGATACATTTATAGCAATGACTAACAGCATTTTCATTAAATACAAGTGTGACGCCCCAAGATTTTTCGCGCGCGGTTACTTCAACTCATTTATAAATCTATCTACAAATCCGCTCAAATCTTCCCCAAACCTCAATCCCCTTTACCAACGACCTCGGCCGCCTTGGCGATGTACCTTAGCGGTCCCCATCTCAAGACGGTCAATCATTAAATCTCCTTCCCTTATTCGCCCAACGCGGCACAAATCCCTCTCTTACGTCAAATCTAAACAAGTCCCTCGCCCCACAAATATCTTAAATCGAGACCACGTCTCACACCCTCTCAATGACCAAAGCAGTCAAACCCACCGACGTCCCTTTCCTATTAAAACACCCAAAATCCATTCGAGGAGTCGAGCAATTCAAAATCACATGTATAAAAACCCTAGTAGAAAAACTGCGAGTCCCAATATAGATCAACCTTTGCTCCCTGCAAAAACCCCCAAAAGTTACTGCGACGCATGTTCCTAATTAGGTCAAGGTGCATACTGCGCACCCCCCTTCATACTGTAAAATATTATATAAGCAGGGCAAAGTCCATACCGCGCGTACACCCCACAACCCCTTGCAAAATCATATAAATACAAGGGCCCGGAGACAGAAGTCCTCTTTCGACGAATCAATTCTTCGAAAGGAAGCTATCATTGCACGAAACCATTTAAGGTCTCGTCAATCCAAGAGTTATTTAAAACTTAAATTCAATCATCATCAACCATCAAGTATCGTAAGAGATTATAATTACTATTAATACCACGGTATATCACCATCATCTATACCAATTATTCACATTCTTATTGTTTCATATTGTTTCATATTGCAACGCTTATTGCGCTTATATTATTGTGTATTGCTATTTGCATTGCTTATTAACGCCTATTGCGTAAATCATCCTAGCTTATTAACGTATATATATATATATCTTGTATTTCCTGTTCATATTCATAATTCATAACCATTATATGCATGCTATGTTCATCGCTAACCTATTATTATAAACCGTAACGATCTGCACAACAATAGTGCATTACCTATTATCAAAAGCTATAAAGTGAATAAACAGTTTTACTTTAAATCAGTTACGAATTATTGTGTCAATCCTTCGGCTACGAAGATCCCTAAATCCAAACAGGCTGCCGGAACAGCTGATTACGGGCAACGACCGCAGAAAGCGTCACGGTGTTTACTAACTTACTTACGCATAGGTTTCGCTTAACCGTATGACTAGTCGAATTTCGCGAAGTATTACATATGTCTTTTACAATAATGCAGCGGTAAATCCGATTACCTAAGCAAACCAAAACAAGTGCTCTAACGGGTGTCTCCCCAATACAAACCAGTTCATTAAACCTTCCCTGGTCGATTAGTGTGCAGAATTAAACATTACTCGCCTGACGTTCAAAAAACGGTTAGTGTGCAGAATTAAACATTTCTCGCCTGTCAGTCCCCAAATCCGTTAGTGCGTAGAATTTCGCATTTCTCTCCCGCCTTCTACCTAAATCCTCAGTGTGCTGAATTAAACATTACTCGCCTGCCGTTCGAAACGATTAGTGTGCAGAATTTCACATTTCTCGCCTGACGTTCGAAACGATTAGTGTGCAGAATTTCACATTTCTCGCCTGACGTTCGAAATGGTTAGTGTGCAGAATTGAACATTGCTCGCCTGACTTTCCCTAAATCCTCAGTGTGCAGAATTAAACATTACTCGCCTGCCGTTCGAAACGATTAGTGTGCAGAATTTCACATTTCTCGCCTGACAATCGAAAAGGCTGGTGTGCAGAATTTCGTCGTCAAATACCTGATTTCCTCGCCTCCCGGTGCGCTGAACTATAGATTCGCGCCTGGATTTTATGTAAAAACTCCTTTGTCATTTGTCCCATTAAATCCTTAACCCGGGACGTGACACAAGTTAAAATATATACATTTTCAGTTGTAGTATTTTAATTTAACATTCATCATTGCTTTTAGTATATTATTCACAATTAAGTGTATTGTAAATGCACCTTTTACTTTTACATCCAGCTCACTTTGCTCAAACAGACGAATCGGAATAAAAGGGGGAAATTTGTACCTCTAGGGCAAAGTACAGCAGCAGAGTTCCGGTAACTCGAAATGTCTTTAATGTTGAAACAATCACTGTAGTGTAACCAATACGCTTGCGTGAGTATTAGTTACCTCCTTAGTGAACTCTCCGTTCAATGAATTGCAGGGTGGATCGAAGGTTTTGTAAGGATTATGTGAAACGGGGGTGGGGGGGGGGCACTACACAAAGTACTCCCTACTTTAAATATATGTTTGGAGGACCATAATGAATAACCTAACTGTTTCAAATCGTTGGTTCAAATTAAACCGAACTTTGTAAAAAATGTTTGCAATTAAATGTGACTTTTAAAGAAAAACATTAATAAATCCAACACAAGTTTTTTCTTCAGAATTTACAGAAATGATATAAAAAAAATGACACCATAGGTCTATATTCTACTGAGTTTCATCTGTGTACCTCTGACGTGTGTGACTCTGAAGTACTTCCGCTGGAAGCTACACCAGTTTCAGAGGAATACGAGGTATGGTTTTGAAATATTTCATTGAGTGCAATATACCTATATTTATGTTTTACATGTAATTAATGTCACAATTTCTGCTTAGAAATCCCGTGAAAGTAGGGAAACTTTGTGTCCCTGCATGACAGCAACTGTGGGCGACGTGATTTTTTCATGTTTGGCACTTGGTTTACGACATCATTTGACGTGGGAAGCACAAATTGATATCATGAAAATGATAACAGCAATTTGGGACACGGAAAAAATACCTCGTACGAAGTATAGTTATTTCAAATATTTGGAGAGTGAGCAGGACAATATAACTTATCATGTATATTGTCCTACATGTGATGTATACTTGGGGAAAAAAGAAGCGAATACATATATACAATGTAACTATTGCAATTCCGATGTTGATGCGTCAAACGTGTCAAATATATTCGTTTCTCTGTCGATAAAAAGGCAAATGCAGCAACTATTAAAGGACCCAAAAATAGCGACAACAATAATAAATCATCGTTTTGAGCGAAAGAAAGTGCAAGAAGATGCCTTGGAGGATATTTACGATGGGACAGAATACCAAAAACATACCAAACCTGGTGGTATCCTCTCATGCCCGTATAATTTCTCATACAGCTTTTTTACAGATGGCATACCCGCTGGTAAATCCTCCGGCAAAAGTATGTGGCCTATTTATTGTACGGTAAATGAATTACCCTATGAACAGAGGTAGAAACATGTCATGCTGATAGGGCTGTACATTGGTGTAAAGGAGCCAAATCAAATGATTTTTTTACAACCACTGGTCGAAGACACAAACAAATTAGCCACTGAGGGATTGTCGTGGCTGTATAATAGTAAAAAAATTACGAGAAAAATCATTCCATTGTGTGCCGTTGCTGACTCCGTGGCACGCTATAAAATGCTAAATATGCAGTCATTCCATGCATACTATGGCTGCACATACTGCTACCAAAAGCAAGTACGTACAACAGGAGGAGGAAGACGGTTCGACATGTTTGCTCCAGACGCCACCAAAAGAAGCAGAGCGTCCACTTTAGAAGACGCGAGACAAGCATATGAGAAAAAAGAATGCACAGACCATCATAAGGGTGTTAAGGGCTCGTCCGTCTTAATAAAATTGTTATATTTTAATATTATATCCGGTTTTGTTATAGATTATATGCACTGCATTCTACTGGGAGTAACAAAAACTCACATGGAGTTTCTTTTCAATAGTATCAGGAAAAATTTCTGGAAAGGCATGAATGCCCGTGTTGCTGTGAAAGATTTAATGGCGTCTATAGATGAAAGTTTACTAAAAATAAAGCCACCGTCGTCCATTACACGTACACCCAGATCGATACAGGAGAACAAGTTATGGAAAGCCTCTGAGTGGAGAGCATGGTTAGTGTTCTATTCTATACCATGTATGGATGGTTTGTTGAAACATCGATATTTAGTACATTGGAGTATGTTGGCAAAGGCAACTTGCCTTCTTCTACAGAAATCTGTATCAATTGCTGATATTGGGGAGGCACATGAGCTATTTTTAAATTACTGCAAGCTCTTTCAGAAATATTTTGAACCACAAAATACAATATACAACTTACATCTTTTAACACATACTTATGAATGTGTCACGAAGTGGGGTCCCTTATGGACCCACAGCGCGTTTTACTACGAAGGCGAAAATCGATTTATATTGTGTATGTACAAGAGTCCGTATAATGCATTATCGCAAATTACCAGAAAATTCACATTATTCAAAATGATAAAACAATTATGCCCACAACTTGTTTCTTCACAAACAATATTACATTTTTGTGAACACATTTTACAGAAAAAATTAATGAATACAAGATACAACAATTGCTTATTACTGGGAAAGGGGCGAAAAAAAGTATTGCGCGAGGAGGAAATACAATGCTTAACAGAACATTGTATTTCTATAGCAGATTGTACTGTGTATGAAAGATTTCTATATAGAGGCATACATTATTCCAACGTTACTTATTCTGAAGGAAAGCGCAATAACAATTCCTATTTATTTACAAGCAACAGTCGAGCAATAATGATAAAACGTATTGTGTTAGAAGCAGGGGGAAACGTTGTGATATTAGGCCAATTATTGAAATTTCATAAATCTTGCGTTATTAATAACGAAGTAGTTGAAGTAAATTATTTACGAAAAATTAAAAGTTTAGGTAAATATGTATGCATCAAACCTTCAGATATAGAATCTGAAGGTATTGTGATACCTGAAGGTAATTATATTTGTAAGGTACCGTTTGGCTGCCATAGTGATTAGTTAATAAATTGAAGACATAAATTAAGAACGACCGTAGTTACCTTTTATTTATGTATGTATAATAACAGCGACTGATATTTTTAAGTAAATTATCTAAAGCATTTAATAAGACAGCAATCACAGTAAACAAGTACGGATAGTGAAAATACTGTAACATTATGAACTATAATTATCAAATTTTGCGATAATTTAGCGATCGCAAATTCAATAGTGATTAGTTTGTAAGAATTTTTTTGTAAAAACTATTCTGTATACTTCTAGGTGGACTTTAAATTTAAGTACTTAAAAATGTAAATATATTCGTATTATGTTTGTAATATAGCTTCTTCAATTAAATAAATAACGAAATATATAAAGAATCCTTTATTTCGTTCCACCGTACCTTGTGTTTTTTTATCTACTTATATTGCATGTAAATAAAAATCATGAGTACCATTGAAAATTAATACTTATTATACTAAATTTGTGGAAACATTAATCACACGATGCATCGTGAAATAATATTTATAACGTTTTGAAACAGTTCGTAAAGCGGATGTGAAACACTATTACAAACAGCGGTTGTAAGAGGTTCTGAAAACGTACAGAAAACGCCATACTAACCATTCGGAAACGGCATGTAAACGCCCTTTCAGTAGGGTGTTTTGAAAAAGTTCGCGTAGGGTTTGTGAAACGCTCTTGCAAAAAGCGTTTGTAAGACGTTCTGAGAAAGTTATTTATAACGCCACTACACACAGTTTTGCAGGCGTTTCTTGAGCGTTTCGTTCAGGAAGTTTACTTACCGTTTGTAAATTTTCTAAGAACGCTCTTCAGACCGTTCATGGAGCATTTTGAGAGAGTGAGCGTTTCGAAAGCGTTTCAGGACGTACAAAAAGCGTACAAACGCTCGTGAAAATTTCCTGAAACGCTTAAGAACGCCCTCCAAGGTCATTCATTTTCGTCAGGGTAGCTAAAGACTCTTAAATATTAACTTGCAATTTTGTCCTTTACACAATAAGGTGGTTGACCCAGTTGTCGATCGGTTTAGACGTAGTCGTCGATCACTTAAATATTGAGATTTTATAAGGTTTTTGAACAATATTGTGATGATATATGTAGATAAAGACTCTTAAATATTAATTTGCAATTTTGTCCTATACACAATATTGTTCAAAAACCTTATAAAATCTCAATATTAATTCAAATGATCGACGACTGGGTACCGATCGACGACTGGGCCAACTACCTTACTTTTTAATTTCATAGTTTATATTTTATTTTCTTTCATCATTTTGTATTAACTATCGACCTGAACGCAGCGGCGTTTTGTAAAGAACGAGAGTGGCTGATTTCGAGTTGTTTATTGCACACTGAAAATTATGTACGATTGTACGTTATTACCCACTTCCTCTTACTTCCTCGTTGCATATTTTCTAGTGTTACTTTTACACCTGCTTCTGCTCCATGTATAAATCGTAAATGGTTCCATAACGATGTTGTTGCCCCTTTGGATTTCAAAACTGGGAGTTCAAAATGGTCCCAAATGTTGCTTCGCAACTTA
The DNA here is from genome assembly GCA_929113495.1 of Andrena minutula. Classification (NCBI taxonomy): domain Eukaryota; kingdom Metazoa; phylum Arthropoda; class Insecta; order Hymenoptera; family Andrenidae; genus Andrena; species Andrena minutula. The sequence goes on along the minus strand of OV815993.1, from coordinate 43,204,045 downwards.
TTCATTGATATTTACAATATTACAATTCAAAGTAGAGCTGTTCGAGTACTCGAATATTCGAGTAGCTCGAAATTCGAGTCGAGCCGGGACTCGGTTTCCGAACCGAGCCGAGCGCTCGATTAAAGCGAGCGGCTGAAAACAATTGTTTCGTTCGTCAATCGCTACCTTCATTGTGCAATCTACTCCAAATTTATAACCTGACGTTCCTGACGAGTGTCAAATGAGCTCGATTTTTAATCGAGCCGCTCGCTTTTTGATCGAGCCGCTCGCTTTTTAATCGAGCCGCCCGGTTCATTCGAGCCGCTCGCTTTTTTCGAGCGCTCGGCTCGGCTCGGTTATTCGAACCGAGTATATCCCGGCTCGCTTGTTCCGAGTACTCGAACAGCTCTAATTCAAAGGCTTTTCTTAAATCTCACGCTACAGCTGAGCTTTACTGTATTTTGCCGTAGCTTGAATCACGAAAGTACTATGAAATATGACATATGAAATATGACATATGAAATATGACATATGAAATATGACATATGAAATATGACATATGAAATATGACATATGAAATATGACATATGAAATATGACATATGAAATATGACATATGAAATATGACATATGAAATATGACATATGAAATATGACATATGAAATATGACATATGAAATATGACATATGAAATATGACATATGAAATATGACATATGAAATATGGAGTCTAGCCAATGTTCTGAGCAATTCTGCTGCACTGATGGAGGGGGAAACACCTACAGGAGCGGTGGTAATGTGTGCCATGACTTCCTAGAATATCGGAACGTCATTCGAGGGTTTCCAAAGCATTTGAAGATAGGCCAGTCAGTTCAGAACGTACAGAACTCATCACGCAAGCTGCAGCACAAATGATCGTAGTTAATCAGCTCCATATATCATTTATAGAGTCGAAAGGTTTTGAGTTGTTCATGCAAGTTGTGGAACCAAACTACAAAATTCCGTGCAAAGGAACAGTTCTAAATCGAATAAATCTGTTGTATAATGAAAAAAGAAATTTTGTTCAACGGAAGCTTGGCACTGCTGAGTCAATTGCCGTAGATACAGATTCTTGGACTTCATTAAGTATGACTCCGTATATAAGGTAAAAGACCCAATACGTGGACACGTCCCAGTAGCTGGACACTGGTGCAAAAATACTGATTAGTACATTTAATATCCGCTTTATCCAAAAAAGAACTATTTTATTCAATTATTCAAATATTTAGTAAAATATATTCATATATATATTTTACTAAATATTTGAATAAAATAGTTCTTTTGCACCAGTGTCCAGCTACTGGGACGTGTCCACGTATTGGGTCTTTTACCTTAACAGTGAATGCCCACTACTTAAATTCCGATTGGCAGAAAGAGTCATGGAATTTAATAACGGAGGAAATGAGCGAAAGGCACACCATCGCAAATCTTATTACTAAATTAGAAAATGTTATTATTATTATTATTATTAATAATAATAATTATTAATATTAATAATAATAATTATTAATATTAATAATAATAATAATAATAAATTAGAAAATGTTACTGATGATTGGAAAATAACGGAAAAAGTTTTAGGAATTGTGACAGATAATGCGAGTAATATAACTGGTGCAGTTGATGCATTAGCTTGCGAGGGCGGCGTGCGTTGTTTTGACCATACGCTACAGCTTAGTGTGCAAAAGGGACTGAAACTAAACGACGTTAAAGAAATATTGGATAAAGCTTCTTCTGTCGTTTCACACTTTCGCCATTCTGCAGTCGCTACGGAGGCACTTCGCGTACGGCAAAAGCAATTGATGCACAACCAGGTGGAACTCGGACTATTGCATGGCCATGAGCGCCATAAAAAATAAAAGTCCCATAAATACTGTACTGGGTGACCGGTCAATTACAAAGCAATCTGTAAATGAACGACTTCACCTATCGGATTTGGAATGGAATATACTTGACGGATTAATAACTTTTCTGAAGCCTTTGGAAATGCCTACCACATTAATGTGTTCAAATAATAGTTGTACACTATCCATGATGCGTCCTCTTGTCAGGAGTTTACTTGATGCCCATCTTGTACCACAGGACTAGGATGATCCAATTATATTATCTTTATAATTATTAGTGGCAACAGATGCTACGCGACGCTTTGAAATGGTATAGAAGCAAGGCCAAAATATCGTCAGACATGAGCACATCGCTAGCGCATTAGATCCTCGGTACAAAGACCTCAAACATGAACGGCATTATTTTCTCTTGATTTTTAATCCGATTAGATCTCAGGACAAACTTGGAATTGCGAAATTACACTGCTCACAATCAAATGTAAAAAAACTCGTGCAACAAGGACGCTCTAGCAGAATGTGAAAACTAATGTATCAAAATACGTACATTTTGTATATTTATATAAATAGGACATTTCAATATTTACGCCCCACGCGTTTATATTTAGTCTTATGAGGGAATTCATCTCAGGCAGTCATCTGGGCCGGTATCAAAATTATTGGTTCCTTTTTAGTACAGTTTAATAAAAGCTTGTTCTTAAAAAATATTCACTATAAAATATTTCATGCTTTTTAGTGAAAATATTGTATTGTCATCGGAACTACGTATCTCTGCAAAGTTTCAAGTCGATCGGAAATGTTGAAGTGTGTCCAAATTAGCTTACAAGACTTAACCCTGACAAACTAACGAAATCACAATTAAAACTAAATAAAAGCTTGTAGAAAAAAATAAACCTAAAGAACTTGATTTATAATTCACACCCTTAGAGCATATAAACATGGAGGAAGCATGCAATAGGAAAAATGTAGACGGGGATAGAAAGAGAAAGATATACAGGAGGGACAGACCCTCTCTTTCTAGTCCCTGGCGCTAGAAAGAGAGGGTCTGTCCCTCCTGTATATCTTTCTCTTTCTATCGCCATCTACATTTTTTCCTATTGCATGCTTCCTCCATGTTTATATGCTCTAAGTTCACACCATACTATTCGAATACATCGATATTCGAATAGTATTCGAATACATCAGTATTCGAATAGTATTCGAATAATAACATTCGAATACTCAAATATTCGAATAATAACATTCGAATACTCAAATATTCGAATAATAACATTCGAATACTCAAATATTCGAATAATAACATTCGAATACTCAAATATTCGAATAATAACATTCGAATACTCAAATATTCGAATAATAACATTCGAATACTCAAATATTCGAATTTTATTCGTAGCATTCGAATACTTGTAAATTATTCGAATATTAAATTAATCGAATAATCCCCGCCCTAGTGTTCGTATGATTGAAGTGAGACGAAAAGGGGTATGATGCGCTAATGAAAAAGAGAATTACCGCATCATGCTCCTCACAAACCTAGATATAAAAACCACAGTTTCTCATTGTTCCAGGATGGTTAGAAACTACATTCGTAAGACGGACCGAGGAAAATGATACTTCTTTTCTATTAATTAGACCAAAATAATTGATTCTCGTGCCAATCACAGAGCAAAAGACTCGTATGTCCAGAAACGTGGAAACACCGCTATTATAACATCCTCATTGCATCACGATCACATACAGATTTTGCACGAATTAAAATTTACCTTAAGAGGTTATACCCTTTTTTGACCAAACATGGCGGAAAAATCGACGAAGAATTTATTAAATGTTCACATGTACAAACTCAACCTAACAATCGGGAGAAAGGACTTTTTCTGAAATTTTTATTAAAACCTGTAGAGATTAGGTTGATGTATAGTTAAACTGAAAGACTTATTACCAAGGAATGATTTAAACAAAAAAATTGATTAGTTGATTATGAAAATCTGTGTTTTATTTATCATCAAACCTTAACTACCCCATCTTGTCCCACCTTCCCCTACAAGCACAACCCAACAGTCGGGATTGCGGAGCTGTTTCGTTATTATTCATCATCAATTCATTCAATAAATTACCAGACAAAGTAACGTACAATCATGCGTTAATGCGTCAACATTAGATCCAAATGTGTCGATCTAATCGTCTGGAAGATTTTCCATGCATTCAGGATAAATAAACAATTAATACGTGGGTATGAATATGAATTTGCAAATAATAGTACAATTTATCTTTGAAAAAAGAAGTGATATCCCCACAAAAAAACTTCAAAAAAGTAAAAAAATTACGCCAAGTACATGAAATCACAAAAAATAGAAGATAATAATAATTACAAACTTAAAAAAAGATGTGAAATCAAAATGAGCTGCCAGTACATAAAGATGCTTTCTAACTGCGCTTTAGATGACACAACTACATATGCACAGAAAAAATTCCATTACTCATAATGGCTATTTATACAAAGAAAAAATGTATTAAATAATAATATGCAGATATATTTTTATACAAATAAATATTTTAATACGAATAAATATTTTATTCAAAATACTATGGAAAGAAAGAAAGAGAACGTGTACGTGTATTCCAAGTCGCTGCAACAGGTGAAATATCAATATTTGGAGAATTTATTGACTCCGATAGATGAAATTGGCTACTTTACGTTTTCGAATAACAGTGACGTCATCCCACCGAGCGAATCGCTTCCGAATTCTATTTTTATCTTTGATGACGTGGCATGTGACAAGCAAAATACGATAAGAGAGTACTTTGCAATGGGGCGTCACTCGAACGTTGACTGCTTCTATCTCTGCCAGACGTATGCAAAGATTCCCAAACATCTTATACGCGACAATGCGAATCTATTGATTCTGTTTAAGCAGGATGGTACCAACTTGAAACATGAGTACAACGATCACGTAAACACCGATATGTCATACGAGGATTTCTGCGCGTTGTGTCGTAATTGTTGGCAACGAGAGTATGGTTTCGCGGTAATAGATAAGGATAGCGCGATGTCCAATGGACGTTATAGAAAGGGATTTAACGAGTTTGCCATACCGTGAGATGGTCAATCGCTGTCAACACTTCGATGAGAAAGCAACGTCTGCGGTACAACGATGATGATTGATATCGATAGTCTGGAGGTTAAGGATCGCGAGAGGATAGCGAAGGAAATTGCAAAAACTAGTGCAGCCATTCGCAAGAAACACTTGGTTTTGAAGACTGGCAAGTTGGAGGAAGATATCGCGTTGGAGAGATACTTTAAACCTATCGTCGAACGCTTGAAACATATAGTGGAAAATGCCACAGAGGCAGACACATTATCACCAGTGAGCATTGACGTTGAAGAGAATGAAACATTAACGCCTAAAACAAAAATTCACCCGAAATGGAGCACATCGACGTTGAAGAGAAAGAGGAAATCGCGCGCGTCATCGGATTATTCAATCGTAACCTCCACACCAGTCCAATCGATGCGGAAACGACAGAATACTACGTTAAACGAGCCTCCGGTCCCTATCACGCCAATAAATACAATTCCTTCTGTACAATTGCTCTCAGCCATTGATGATGATGATGGTGATTATGATGATGACGTTTTCGAAACTTCTCCCAATGAGTCATTTGTGACATCTATTAGACAACAACTTCAAACATCTGAGGGACAAGAAGCGCTTCGCAGTTATTTCGGTCCGCTGGGGCAAAAATACATAGATGTAATTCTAAGTAGGGATGTAGATAAAACCATAGACCATGTATACGGTGTATACTTTACCGATAATAAGAAGATGATGCTTAGGAATAAGGCTTTCGATATAGACAAGGATGATAATATACTCATCGATGGTGTAAGATACAAGGGAACGCCCGGCTTTTACGAACTGATTTTCAAGAAAATTCCAAATGATGCTGTACACACCGAGGCCGATAAACAAACATACAAAAGTATACTGCTCGCGACGAACGCTCAGAGACACAAACATGGTGATCGCAATCACATATTGAGCAACAGGGGATACAAGTACAAATATGTAATTGCACCGCTAGTCCCCAGTTCATCGGCTAAAAGGGCAGGGAAAGGTCTAAGGACACCACGACTCATGACGGTAAACGATAACAAGATCGATTACGTGCACTGGGACGATCCGAACGAGCTGGTCGATAGACTTAGATTGCTCATTGCATCGCGCGCGGCAGGTCACACGGGTCTCGGTAACGAAATCGCATCCATCCAGGAGGAACTTCGCGAGGCGGGCCACATTGCATAAATTAAACCGCACGCCGATGACGCGCACTGTATGCATCGAGATGCCGATCAACAAATTTGGGATGTCGCTCGAGAAGAGTGGAACAGCTGGAATGGACTACTACAAATGGAACGGTTTGCTTCGAAATTACATGCGAGATAACGCTCTTTGCATGACCGGTGTTGACTTTGATGCAAAATCACGCAAGATACGACGGGTAGCGCAACCCACAGCTGACACCGATGCAGTCAATAAACTGTATATGGAAAAGAGCATTAAACTTTTGGGAGAGCAACAGGAAGAATTAGAGAGGAAGCTGGTCGTGTTTCAGAGAGATATGCTGACGTTGCAAAACAGCGTTCAAAAAATATCGCAGGCGTCGAATTCTATCCCGCAGCAGCGCTGCGAAGGAGAATCGTGCGAGACGGTTGATCTTGTGCAGAATTTCCTCCGACCGATGGGGAGCACATAATGCGCGTACACGATAATTATCGCATCATTCGTGTCGAAGACACCTCTGTGATCATACATGCCACCATTATTGACATCCAAGAGTAAAGAAAACCATGGTCGCAAGAAGCGACAACTCGTTGAGGAATTGCACGCTCCAGCTCGAAGACATTTCCCGCGGAGGCGCGTCATAGTGCACGGATACGACGATCTATGGCAAGCTGACGTTGTAGAAATGCGTCCTTACTCACGATTCAACCAAGGTCACCACTACATACTCACCGTCATCGATGTGCTGAGCAAGTATGCCTGGGCGATGCCGTTGAAGACTAAAAGTGGCGCTGAGGTGACTAAAGCGTTTGGAAAGATATTTAGAGATCGATATCCGAAAAATTTGCAAACCGATCAAGGAAAAGAATTTTACAACGCTGATGTGCAGAAACTATTGGCAAAGCATGACATTAATCATTATTCGACGTATTCGGTGATGAAAGCCTCCGTCGTGGAACGTTTCAATCGAACTTTGAAGAACAATATGTGGAAAATGTTGACGCTCAATGGAACGTACTGATGGATCGATTTGCTATCAAGTCTTCTCGCAGAGTATAACGCGCGAAAACATAGAACCATCAAAATGCGTCCTTGCGATGTTACCCCTGCGATCGCCGACAAGCTGCTAACCACCGTGTACAACAACGTAAAGATCGCCGCTCCAGCGAGATTCAAGTTGGGCGAGTTTGTGCGCGTGAGCAAATTCAAAACCATCTTCGATAAAGGCTATACGCCGAATTGGACAACGGAGTTGTTTAAGATAGCCAAAGTACAAGCAACTGATCCCGCGACGTATCTGCTCGTCGATTCCAGTGGAAAACCCGTTGCCGGAGGATTCTATGAACACGAGCTGCAGTGCGTCACCGATCCTGATGTGTATCTAGTGGAAAAAGTCTTACGTAGGAAGGGGGATAAGGTGTACGTCAAGTGGTTGGGGTTTGATAAATCACACAATTCTTGGATAAATAAAAATAATGTATTGTAAAATAATAATAATACATGATTCAATAAATACAATAATACATATACATGTGCGAACAATTTTTTATACAATAATTCCACCATTTATAATCCAGTTAATATACAATGACACATATGCAATAAGTCCACTATTTATAATAATTTCCATACATGTGCGAAGAATATTATACAATAAATACAATAGTTTCTATTTCACAAGGGTATATTATAATGTCCCCAGGGCAGAGTGTCGGTCGAATCGGGTACGATATACCGCTTGTCGTCGTGCGGACTTAGAGCGATTTTAGATTCCGAAATGGTGTACACTTTGTGCAATTTAGACCGTATGCACGATTGTCTCCGAACCATTTCGATCTCCCTTTCCAAGCACTGCGCGTAGTCGTCGAAAGTTATCGTTCTGGCTATGACGTTGGTCTTGACGCCTTTCACTTTTTTCGTATCTTTTTTACCATCTACGCGAAGTGCGTACATTTTCGCTCTAAGACCTACGAATTTACGAATTCGGTCATTATCGCACCGATATTTTCGTCCTTCATCAGCCCTGGAACCTTCTTATTTAAGCGCGGCATATTATATACATTGTCGATGGGATAATCGCTGGTGTCGAATCTGTCGATATTGTGCTTCATAGATTCATAGATATCGTCGCATCGAATGTGATAAATGAGGCTGTCTGTGTCTGTGTATAGAATTTTATAATTTGTTCCGTGCTTGGGCGACATGTACTCGTGGTGAAATTCATACAAACAAATTTTTGATATGTCCAGAATGCACATACCCACGTATATCGGTTTGTTGAATTTCACCTCGAGCTTTCGCAATTCAACAGCTATTAAATTTTCCGAAAAAACACTTCTGCTGTGGAAATTCGGTTTCGCGATCATTGCCTCCGCGCCATATCGCCCATCCCAATGAGTCAACAGTTTTACATCCACATGATTTCGTACATTTTCCATAGTTTTACCAAATACCGCGTTGTTCATCAATTTGTACATATTTTTTTCAAAGTCGTTTGTCGCGCTTGTTCTGAACCGTGTGTTGAGTTCGATGTAATCGCAGAGCCAGGGGGATTGAGCGAATTGAAGCACGCGGTGTATTTTTGTAATACGAAGACCGTGACGCATGCACTGCTGTAGGTTGCGATAATGAATAACGTAACGCTGCTTATCGTATACCGTCACGAGTAACTTGTCCTGTCTGCTGCCAGGTGGTTTGGCACGCGTCGGACAGAACGGTAGATCGGCATGAATGTTGTGCAGACGCTGCGGATATTCCAGATCTACCTCGAGAATGTACCCCGTGGGCGAATCGACACCGATTGAAGACACGTTAAAATTTGCGACATCTTCGACCCATTGAAATTTACCATATGGCAGAGGCTGACACATTGCCCATCCATACAAATTATTCACGTCAAAGTACATCAAGTACGATGACTCTTCCGATGCGTCGTAAGATGACATGTACTTGTTATTGGCATGTGCGTATCTTCCGGAACATTGACTTAAACCCCCGCGTATACCGCGTTCGACAAACATGACCATATCGACGTCTGTGAGCAATTCGAATGTAATTTTGGTATGTTTTAGCATAGCATCCCATGTGAAACCAGGTAAAATGTAATAATGCGCTGAATCTAATCCGTAGCTCTTGATACAACTTTCGCGAAAATTTTCCAAATATCTGCCAATAACAAGACATCTGTCTTCAAATACAAATCGCTGTATTCGCCCAAGGTTCTAATCTCGAAACGTTGCCAGACAGTCTCGGCGTGCGCGTAATCGCTCTCGGATACAGTCTCACCTGTTAACGAACTGTAGAATGATTCGCGCGGTGGCAAACATGGGTCATGCAGCTTGTTCGCGCAATCAAGGTATTCGTACGGAAAGACACCCTTTCGCGTCAATAAATTAAAATTCTCGGCGGATAATGTTTCAAATTGGGACCGTAAAATTTTTAATTGATCTGTGCTAAGAAAAGATGCTAATTTGTCGAGACTGGTGTTGAGAAATTTGTACGAATCGATGAATCGTAATTTAATACAATTTCGCGAGTCTGAATCAGCCGTATCTTGAACATTTTTTGTGAAAGAAATATACTTTTCTTTAGTTATGGGCAACACGTCAACGTGACCTTCGAAAGCGGTTGCTATTTCGTCGATAATGAAATGCGAATCGTAGCCTGATAAATTATGAATTACTATGGGGATGTAAAACGCATTTTTATAATTTAAATTGCACTCCGAATGTGCTGGGCCTCTAAACCGTCCGGAGAGATGGCAGTGATCGCGAACTCGTACATCGCTAGCCTCGAATGGTTCTTCGCAAATATGACAATGTGATGCATCGCGAAATGTGGTCCACTGTTCGGTGGTTAAATCCAGCATGGGAACATTACTGGGCAAGATGGGTTTAGCGAAGTTTGCAAAATTGCTAAGTTCGTTGACGAACCATGAAACACAATCCGCGTCGCGGCGACATCTATACACCGATAGCGATGTATCGTACGAGCAATGCATATAATATGCTATGCTGTGCACTTTATGGTGTTGATATGCGCGTAATTTATTGTCTATATCACCCATTCGGTGATTGTCCTCCGTTTTCACCAAGACGCACTCCAGATCTGCATACACCGCGAAGGGGAGCCGCTCCTTCATGCAGTGGTTCACAAAATGGAGGAGATTTTTTCCTTTGCTGGGCAGCAGGATGGCGCATTTGTTCATGATTCCCGCGAAATCAATCGTGTTGATTGATCCAACAATTGGCGTTCTACTTTCGCGAATTCTTCCATGATCGTAAAAAAATGGAATGTAAATGTAGTATGTTTTTTTCCACGCAACACGTTGCAACGATTTGAGGCTTTGTACAGCTTGGAGCTCGCTTTTATACCCACACCACGATTTGCTCTTTCTTTCTAACTCTTTTGGCGTGCCTCCTCCTCCCAAAAGATTGCATGCAAAAACGACAATTCGTTCCAACATGGTTCTATGCAGTTTCTGCTGATACAGCATAATTCTTTCTATGATTCACACGTATGACGAATTAGCGCGCAAAATCGTCCGACATAGTTTCTGCTGATTCCGCATAATTCTAAGAATCGACGCTTCCACAGGTATTATATTAAATTCGGCGCTTGTCGAGTCTTTTATCCTTGAGCGTGGGTTCAAGTTACGTACAATCGCGCGATATGCTGCGATGTTAAGATTGAAAAACATTATGGAAAAATTGGTAGCTTTAGAATAAAATGCTGTGGTGGGGGAGGCAATTGCACCTCTATTTAAGCCGAGCTCTCGGACGCTATTCCATCAATCGCTCATTAGCCTCAGTGATTTTCGACGGAACAAATAGTGCTCTGAAAACATAAAATGTATAGTACCAGTGCCGAAGGGAACGCTAAACGTATGAATTATTACGTTCCGATTGTGCAAGATGATGGCGTAGCTCAATGTGGGGACACTACAGTTGTTTGGTAAGGCTTAATTTTCACATCTTCTCAAATTTTTTTATGTTTATTCCTAATACAAGCTGACAATTTCTTAGCTTTGATTGTTCTCATAGCTCGCAACGAACATCGCGTATCATGGTCAGAAGATACGCATTAACATCCATGGGTAGTAAATATCTGGAAATTGGAATCCGCGTACGGCCTAAGATCGATGTAGGATTTGTTCTCGGCGACAATCGTGGGATGTATCTCACGTTACCATCATATACATGGCATGCGCTATGCAACAATCGTACAACCATCGAAGAACGTTCACGATTACCAGGATCACCTTCGATGCAGATGGATCAATTAACGATGGATTTTTGTGAGATCTATAATTCTTCGATTGTAAAGATGACGTTACATGATAAGCCGCTGTATTTCAAACCGGAGACAGTAACATTTTTATTAAATCTTGAGCCATGTATAGACTATGTATATCTGCGGCTGTGTCAAATTGTAGGAGATGTGCAGACGAAATTTGGAACTTTTGTTAACGTGTTACAGCAGAGCGATGTTGCCTGCGAAAAATTAGATACACGTCATGCTGCTAAAATCATACGCGAAAGCGAACATTACTGTAAGGATTATTATATAGATTGCGAACTGGTAGCATGTGCCATCAATGATATTTTAGCTGATGCTCGTAGGAAAAATGTTAAATTGTATTCATTTAATTTTAAATAAATTATCATTTTAAACATATTTTATTTCTCCATTTATTCACCCGTCATCCTCCTCGCCGCCTAATTTTAAGATTCAGCGTTTCTATATTTCTATTTCGTTCTTCGCGCTGCCAAATGACATCACCGTGCACGGCCGCTCTAGAGGAGTCGAATTTCGCGTCATCGCGCGATACGCTGCGACGTTAAATCGGAACGCTTAATACTGTTGGCTTTAGAATAAAATGCAATTGTACCACCAAGTATTGCTGTCTCTTTCCCTCCCCCAGAATTATAGCTTTAAAAGGTATGCTCCGTCTCTTATGTAGTGGTGTCTCTTTCCCTCCTAGAATTTTAACTTTAAAGTAATGCTCCGTCTCTTTCCCTCGAAGACGCGGTGTCGAAAAATACCGATCTTTCCCGACATCGTCCGATAAAAATAAATTATTTCTCTGCGTTGAAAAAAAAAATTTCTAGGACAGTCCCCACCCTGGGTTAGGTCTGAAAAAATTTTCAGGTGGGCCAAGTTCTGAAAGAGATTTTTTTCTGGGGTCAATGCCTCCCTCTGAAAAATGGTTCCGGTCTGGAGAGGCCTCCGCGGCGGTTCGGCCCAGACTGATCCCCTCCATCGTCGCGGCTTCCCCCACTCCGCGGCGCGTGCGCGCGCAACCTGTCTTCCTCACCCCGCAGGCCCCGCGCCCAGGTTTCCCTCCGCCGCGCTCCCCCGCGCGCCCTCACTTCCTCCCGCCCCCGCGCTCCCCTCAGCACACCAGGGTTGGAAACCCCCTTGTATTACTACTCAACTTTGAATTAATTAATCCATACATGCGACGAAACCGTGGGAAAACGCGATTCCCTGCACCAGATGTAGGATATACAATTCCGTCAATGTTCTAAAAAGTGATCCAGTCTACGCATTCCTGCTGTAGCCGTTACTGATTATGTTAGAATGTGTAACGCGACGGTCAGAGGTGTTCTCAACGAGGGTTCTCCGACATTGCTGCAAGGCATTGCTGAAATACATTCCTGCCGCTTACACAGAACGGATTCGGCACAACAGGAGAACTACTGGTCCTTTCAAACGTGACTATCTGATGAGAACGCCGCTGCGTCAGCACCGCTTTATCTGTATGGCGGGACGGCAATGCGTCGAGTCGACGACGCTCCAAGAAAAGGGTTTTTGTTCTATCAAAAATATTATTAATTAATTGGCAGGAGTATGATCAACGAGGGATTTCCCATAATGCTACGCGTTGTTGATGCATACCCCGACGAAAAAGAAAAAAATTTACGTTCCGAACGTAACAAGAGGGACTCAGAAAACGTTGCGAAAAGGAGCACCGAGGCAGGCAAACTGCGTGGTGGGTGAATACCCCTCACGAAACTCACCGGCCAATATATCTGGCCCCGACCTTAGTGTCTCAGTGTCGACTCCGGATGCCGAAATCTGACCGGTCCCAATTTTTGCCTCGCAATCTCTTCTTAATTGTAATATTCCTGCTCCCTGGAGTACTTCATATCCGGCCGCGTGTTTGTTGCATCGTACCTGGAGAGCCTGGGTGTCCTTGAGGTAATATAACCAGGTGTTGGGTGTGACCATTTTCTTGAGGAAGGTTTGGCTTCCAGGAAGAGCTTGATTGTTGCAGCTAGGCCACTTGATGTTTTGTGGTTTTAGTAGAGCATCCGTCTCGCAGGTTGGTGCTTTTTCCAAATTTTGAAGTGGTACGCTAAGCTCGCACATGTACATTCGAGGGTGTTTCCTACATGCTGCGATGTAGCTCTCGTCGGGCATGAAGTATTGAGAATTGATTTTGCTGATAGCTAAGTATGCTGTTCTTGATTTTATGAAAATAGGGGTAGAGACGTTGGTCGATATAGTTTAAAACGAGGGGCACGGTTGAAGGTAGTAAAGGTCGAAGGGAATTGAATCTAATAAAGAGATTTGGAGTGACAAGATGATTCGGCCCTTGGGAATAAGCTACGTTTAATTTGGTCACCCCTTGTAGTTGTTCAGAATTTAATTCTTCCGTGGTCAGCGGGAATTCGTAAGGCGTGGTTCCGCGAATTTGTTCGCAGGTCTGCGCTAGCTGACTCGGGGAGAGAACGGCAGGATGTAAAATACCAAGTTTCGCAAACGTGAGCGCGTCCGTAATAACGATTAACGCGGTTACATATTCGTCCACTTGTCTGGTCATTAGAAACGTCCACGACGAAAAAGCTAATTCTAATTGTATTTTTGTTGCGCGCTCATTTAGTTGACGGGTGCCTGTCGCAATTTCGTTAATTCTATCGCCCATTGTTCGGACGGATCCCGTTGCAGATTTGAGTGAGTCGTGTATGTCTTGAAATTCTGATCTTCTAATATGCGTTTGATTTCCTAATAATTCACCGAGGTGGTTTTGATCTTTATAAAGTTTATCTATTTCCTTATTATAATATTGCACGTCATCGTTGTCTAGTGTTCCGATAGGGTTTTACTCAGCGACCCGATGAATTCCAATGGTACCGTTCGCTTGGTGCGTTGAAACTGTGGCTTTCTTATATATAGATATATTTAGTAAGAGTTCGTCGTATCGTTTACCATCAAGGAGTTTTCGTTGAAGGGCCGTGTTAAGGTCGATTTACACTATACAGCACGGACCGACACGTGCCGGCACGGCGCGGTCCATCACCAGCACGACAAAACATTGTTACATTGCAACGTTCCGTCTACGGCACGAACCGACGGCGGTCGACATTGTCGCGAAGAATGTTTTGCCGGGTCGTGACGGTCCGTGCCGTCCGTGTTCTGCCAGTGTAAATCAATAAACGGCAGAGACCGCATGCAACAGAGGATGGATTGCGAAAAATTGGTACAGCATATTAAGTCATGTGTGTCGTTATACAGGGTGTTACTCTACCTATAGTCAATACTTTGGGGGGTGATTCTACAGGCATATATAAGTCGAAAATCAAGAGTGACAAAATTGCGGTAAATGCTTCGTTTATTAATTATCGATGGTTAAAGATTGACGTCTGGATCGCCTGAATCAGCCTGAATGACGGCAACTCGACGGACAGCGGGCCGCGCGAGGCAGGCCAGCCAAGGGGCGTGCAGTGGCGGCGGATGCGTGACGGATTTGCCATGTAGAGCGCATACTTACTTACCTACCTCGCCGAAACTGTGACATACGATACTTGCGATAATTTATGAAAAGACGCAAACGTTGTTCGGCATTAAACCTGCCTACTCGTAAAAATCCACAAGGGCATATCAAAACCCGCCCAACGAGATTCTCAAGTGGAGAGGGGGATGCCATTGCCTTTGAAAATATTGCCCTCAAAAATCACCCATACGGCTATCCAAAGCACCGCGATTGTCCCGTTCGCGATTGTTCACTTAATTACACACACGCACCACGATTAGTTTTCTCGCGAATGTCCATGTCTTCACGCACCGCGATTGTCCCGTCCGCGATTGTTCACTTAATTACACACACGCACCACGATTAATTTTCTCGCGAGTGTACATGCTTTGCGCACCGCGATTGTTCACTTCATTACACACACGCACCACGATTAATTTTCTCGCGAGTGTACATGTCTTCGCGCACCGCGATTGTTCACTTAATTACACACATGCACCACGATTAGTTTTCTCGCGAATGAATTGTCCAGACGTCAATCTTTAACCATCGATAATTAATAAACGAAGCATTTACCGCAATTTCGTCACTCTTGATTTTCGACTTATATATGCCTGTAGAATCACCCCCCAAAGTATTGACTATAGGTAGAGTGACACCCTGTATGCAACGGATCATCGTAAATACAGCGATAGTGGGTTCAATCCATTTTAGTACTTAAAAAATTTGCATTGGAACATTCTAAAGTATTGATAAAACTTATCGCGGCATTTTAGTAAATCTTTAAATAAAGTCGAATACTCTCCTTCAACATTTCTCTTTTTTAGTATTGGATGTACCCAAATTCTATCTCGCATTTGTGCTCTTTTTGCTGCGGCATCCTCTTCGTCTAAAAGTAAGGCTAGAAGAACCAATTCCTCGTCATTGTCTGATCCGCTCATTTTGACTGCTAAACGTGAACTGCCGGACTGTTGTCGGAGCAGTGTCGATGCATGCATAATATTACGCGCCGGTGACGGACCGCGCCGTTGCCGGTACGTGCCGGTCCGTGCTGTATAGTGTAAATCGACCTTTAAGGTCGTCGGCCGGGCAAGACGTCCAATTATACGTCGTATATAATGCTTTTATCCTGTTGATCTGGGGTTGGGTTTGTGGTCGCGAGGTCAATACTTCAGCGACTCCGATACCCGTGACCAGTCTCCATTGGACGTGAAAAACTCGGAGAGGGTCGGATTTTTTCGTAGTACAAGCCCGGGTTGATGCTCAGCGGTGATATTTGGTAATCCCCATCTATGATATTACCAATAATGCTTGTCCAAATGAATGTGAATATGAGCAGGCCACGTCCGTCTATGGTGGCTGTGGTATGCGGGTTTTTCGATAATGTCCTTCATGGGTGGGAATTCTATTGTTTTACGTAAGCGACTACTGCAAATACGAAAAACAAGTGAGATAAAGGGGAGCGAGACATTCTTTGGTTTTACGTAAGTGACTACTACAAATACGAAAAACAAGTAAAATAAAGGAAAGCAAGGGAGGAGTCCGATTTGCGGAGTGTGGAACCTTGGTTAGAGAGTCGGTTAGAGGAGCTCTCCCGCCGGTCCGTTGTAAACTTAAACCACTGACTACGCTGCATTGACGTCAAGGTGGTTTATCTTTAGTATAAGCATGCTTTAATTTATCGAAATGTTTAATGATTTGTTGGCCCTCATCCGAAATCAATACAGCATTATTTTTTTCAGTGATTGCTTTTATTTTGTGGGGGCCTATGTAATGCGGATCGAATTTATGGAGTCGAGGTTCTTTAAGTACGTAAACGAGGTCATCTACCGCGAATGTAACTTGATTGCTTTTCCGATCATAAATATTTTTCGCACGTAATTTGCTCGTGTCTAAATTTGCTCGTATGGATTTCGGATTTCCTCTAAGCGTTCCACCAAATTTTGTACGTATGTCGGGTACGTTAGCAGCTCCTCGCGGAACATAGCCGTAAACGGATTCCGAACTAATTGTCCGAAAACCACCTCATATGGAGTGAATTTCGTTGCTTCGTGTACCGAAGTGTTGTACGAGTACATGGCGAACGGAAGGAGCAAGTCCCAATCGTCGTATCTTTCCAAATAATGTTTTAAGTATTCGGTTAGGACGGTGTGGCTTCTTTCTAGGGAACCGTTAGTTTGTGGTCGGTATCCCGATGTAGTTACATGTTGAACTATGAAGGTTTTGGCTATTCCCTGTATTGTGTTATTAATGAAACTCGTGCCGCGATCCATTAGTATGGCACGCGGCGCGCCGAAAATTGCGATGAAATAGCGTGAAACCGCGTCGGCGATGGTAACGGCTCGTATATCGGGTAAAGGTACGGGCATACAGAATTTTGACAACTGGCATTGTATTGTAAGTACGTGTCGGTTTCCGCTAGGGGTAGGGGGAAGTTGTCCTACGGTGTCTAGGGCTATTTTATCAAAAAGTTTCGCGGGTGTATCCGTGATTAACATCGGTTCCCGGGTTTTGATTCGTACAAGCTTTTGTTCTTGGCAGCTCTGGCAACTACGTATGTAATTCTCTACATCCCGACGTAAGTGAGACCAGTTAAACAGGTTGCGCATGCGTCGGTACGTTTTTGTTATGCCCTTATGCCCTCCTATCATGGTTTCGTGGTAATGACGAATGATATTTTCCCGTTCGTTTTCTGGCGGTAATTTAACTTCGCCGGAAAGTAGTAATACTAAGCGGGTTCTAACGCAAATTTGAGTTTGAAGGCCATTTCCCCCTCCCCTCCCCATGACCTTGAAACTCAAATTTGAGTTTCAAATTCGGCGGAAAAAAACTCTCCGCGGGCGGCGCGTGGTCGGGGCGGCGGCGGATGACGTCATCGAGATCGGGCGGCAGCGGATGACATCATCGAGATGGCGGAATGGTGGGGGGTTATAGCGCGAGGACCGATATCAAATCAATCGATAACCGAAACGTTACCGAAACCGCCGCATCGAGGAGGAGAGCCTGACTGTCGGTAAAGAAGGAAATATTAATTTAAGATATTAATATAAATGAAAAAACAGAATCTCGGGCGACGGGGCTCGAACCCAAGACCTCCGCGGTACGAGTCAGCCGCCTAACCAACTCCCCCAACGTCGGCTCTCTAACATCAGTCTTTAATGAATGGTACATATACTAAGCATCGTCAAGCATTCGTTTTTCATCGGATAACGTCGGGGAAGATCGGCTTTTTTTAAAACACCGCCTCTTCGGATGGATTGGAAAGAGAGAGCGTGCATTTTAAAGCTAAAATTCTGAGGGAGGGAAAGAGACAGCACAACATGGTGGTACAATCGCATGCATTCTAAAGCTAACAGTATTCCAAAGCATCGCAGCGTTTCGCGCGATTACGCGAAATTCGATTCCTCCGGAGCAGTCGCGCGTGACGTCATGTTTACGGCACGAGGAACGCTCGTATCAAAGAAAGAATTATGCGGCGTCATCAGAATGTTTTTTCTCAACGTACAGAGAAATAATAATTTAAAACGTTGAATCTTAAAATTAGGTAGCGAAAGGAGATGGAAGACGGGTAAATAAAATGGTACAATGATGTGCGTTTAAGATATATATTGTTACATACGAAAAAAAGATGATAATCTTAATAATACAATTTAACATTTTTTTTCCTACGAGCATCAGCTAGAACATCATTGATGGCACATGCCACCAGTTCGCAATCTACATGATACTCCACATCGTAATATTTGCTATCACGTATTATTTTAGCAGCACGATGCGTATCTATCTTTTCGCAGGCAACATCGCTCTGCTGTAGCACGTTAACAAAAGTTTCAAATTTGACTTGTACATCTTCTACAATTTCCTGCAGCCGCGAATACACATAGTTCATACACGGCTCAAGATTACATAAAAATGTTACTGTATCCGGTTTGAAATACAGTGATTTATCACATCGCGTCATCTTTACAATCGGAGAATCATACATCCGACAAAATTCGACCATGAAATCATCAATCTGTAGCGATTCTGATCCAGGTAATTTTGCACGTTTTTTGATGGTTTCCCAGCTGCCGAATAGCACATTCCGTGTATGCCATGGTAATATGATATGATTCCCGCGATTGTCGCTGAGAAGAACTTCTACAGAGGTTATAGGTCCTACGTTGATTCCAATTTCCAAGTATTTATGCCCCATAGTTGTTAATGCGTATCTTCTAACCATGACACGCGATGCTTGGCGCGGCCTAAGAGAACAATCAAAGCTATGAAATTGCTTGCACGTATCAGAAATAAAAATTTTGAGATGTGAAAAGAAGCCTTACCCGTCGTTATATATATTCTCCCCACATGGAGTTACACCATCATCCCGCACGATCGGAACGTAATAGTTCATGCATGTAGCGTTTCCTTCAGCACTGGTACTGCACATTTTTTTCAAAGCACTATTTGTTCCGTCAAAAGTCAATAAAGTTACTGAGTGATTGATGGAATAGCGTCCGAGAGCTCGACTTAAATAGCGGTGCAATTGCTTCCCCCACCACAGCATTTTATTCTAAAGCTACCAATTTTTCCGTAATGTTTTTCAATCTTAACGTAGCATGTAACTTGAACCCACCCTCAAGGATAAAAGACTCGACACGCGCCGAATGTAATATAATACCTGTGGAAGCGTCGATTCTTAGAATTATGCGGAATCAGCAGAAACTATGTCGGACGATTTTGCGCGCTAATTCGTCATATGTGTGAATCATAGAGAGAATTATGCTGTATCAGCAGAAACTGCATAGAACCATGTTGGAACGAATCGTCGTTTTTGCATGCAATCTTTTGGGGGGAGGAGGTACGCCAAAAGAGTTAGATAGAAGGAGCAAATCGTGGTTTGGGTATAAAAGTGAACTCCAAACTGTACAAAGCCTCAAATCGTTGCAACGTGTTGCGCGGAAAAAATATACTACATATACATTCCATTTACAATCATGGGAGAATTCGCGCAAGTAGAACGCCAATTATTGGATCAATCTGCACGATTGATTTTGCGGGAAGAGTACCTCGCGTGGGAAGAACGGTGCAACGAGTGCATCGAATCGTTGGAAGAACAGAGCCGAGTGAAACGTCCCCGATTATCGATCGGTGTTCGACAATCGTTGGTTGCTCGATTCGCGCGACTCGAAGGACTGAAACATTCGTTGCGCGGACGTTTCGTGCGCGAAGGTGCAGGACATTCGAACACAGGACTTTTGTGGCGCGAAATAGACACTGCGTTCGATACCCGCGTATTAACTGGTGCCGTGCTAAATTCGAATTACATCGAGCCGCGCAACTTCCTCCAGAATGCGGGGACCATTGTGTTGGAGCATGTGCGGAGCGTTTTGCGGAAACATCGAAACCTCAAAGTGAACACGGTGTTCAACGGTGAATTTGTGGCGGGCGATAAACGTACTTGCAAGAGCATCAACACCCGAAACTGCGAACTCTTCCGCACATCCGATCTGCAGGAGTGGTATCAGCGATGCGTCGTCGAACCTACCCTGGCATCACTGGAAGAGTTCCAGGAACGTGACAGCGGATGGGCATTGACGAGAATTCTCAACCTGACCGTCAATGTCAACAAATATAATCCGTTGCGCGCCGGGTGCCACCACAAGTTGCCGCGGGAATTGTTGTCGAAGAAGGCAACGATCAGTGTGCAGTCCGAGGAAAATGCGTGTTTCTTGTGGGCAGTGGTTGCAGCTCTCCATCCTGCTGAACGAGACACCGCGCGCACAAGTTCATACCCGCCTTATACATTGGTGCTAAATCTTCAGGGCATTGAGTTCCCAATGTCTCTGGCACAGATTGCGAAGTTTGAACGGCTGAACGAAATCTCCACAAAAAAAAAATTAAATAAAAAATTTGGTATTTTTGTTTTATTACAGATGCATGCATTACTTTGGATCCACCGCGAAGTTGGAAGCGCATGCGGTGGACTGTGGCAAGATGAACGACTGCGCCATCCTGTTGCCTAGCGAAGGCGAAAATCTCCTCAGCTTCATGAACCACTGCATGAAGGAGCGGCTCCCCTTCGTGGTGTATGCAGATTTAGAGTGTATCATTGAGAAAACGGAGGACAATCAAATGGGTGATAATAAATTACACGCGTATCAGCACCATAAAGTGCACAGCATAGCATATTATATGCATTGCTCGTACGATACATCGCTATCGGTGTATCGATGTCGCCGCGACGCGGATTGTGTTTCATGGTTCGTCAACGAACTTAGCAATTTTGCAAACTTCGCTAAACCCATCTTGCCCAGTAATGTTCCCATGCTGGATTTAACCACCGAACAGTGGACCACATTTCGCGATGCATCACATTGTCATATTTGCGAAGAACCATTCGAGGCTAGCGATGTACGAGTTCGCGATCACTGTCATCTCTCCGGACGGTTTAGAGGTCCAGCACATTCGGAGTGTAATTTAAATTATAAAAATGCGTTTTACATCCCCATAGTATTCCATAATTTATCCGGCTACGATTCGCATTTCATTATCGAGGAAATAGCAACCGCTTTCGAAGGTCACGTTGACGTGTTGCCCATAACTAAAGAAAAGTATATTTCTTTCACAAAAAATGTTCAAGATACGGCTGATTCAGACTCGCGAAATTGTATTAAATTACGATTCATCGATTCGTACAAATTTCTCAACACCAGTCTCGACAAATTAGCACAGTTCTTAGCACAGATCAATTAAAAATTTTACGGTCCCAATTTGAAACATTATCCGCCGAGAATTTTAATTTATTGACGCGAAAGGGTGTCTTTCCGTACGAATACCTTGATTGCGCGAACAAGCTGCATGACCCATGTTTGCCACCGCGCGAATCATTCTACAGTTCGTTAACAGGTGAGACTGTATCCGAGAGCGATTACGCGCACGCCGAGACTGTCTGGCAACGTTTCGAGATTAGAACCTTGGGCGAATACAGCGATTTGTATTTGAAGACAGATGTCTTGTTATTGGCAGATATTTGGAAAATTTTCGCGAAAGTTGTATCAAGAGCTACGGATTAGATTCAGCGCATTATTACATTTTACCTGGTTTCACATGGGATGCTATGCTAAAACATACAACGGGGGTTTAAGTCAATGTTCCGGAAGATACGCACATGCCAATAACAAGTACATGTCATCTTACGACGGATCGGAAGAGTCATCGTACTTGATGTACTTTGACGTGAATAATTTGTATGGATGGGCAATGTGTCAGCCTCTGCCATATGGTAAATTTCAATGGGTCGAAGATGTCGCAAATTTTAACGTGTCTTCAATCGGTGTCGATTCGCCCACGGGGTACATTCTCGAGGTAGATCTGGAATATCCGCAGCGTCTGCACAACATTCATGCCGATCTACCGTTCTGTCCGACGCGTGCCAAACCACCTGGCAGCAGACAGGACAAGTTACTCGTGACGGTATACGATAAGCAGCGTTACGTTATTCATTATCGCAACCTACAGCAGTGCATGCGTCACGGTCTTCGTATTACAAAAATACACCGCGTGCTTCAATTCGCTCAATCCCCCTGGCTCTGCGATTACATCGAACTCAACACACGGTTCAGAACAAGCGCGACAAACGACTTTGAAAAAAATATGTACAAATTGATGAACAACGCGGTATTTGGTAAAACTATGGAAAATGTACGAAATCATGTGGATGTAAAACTGTTGACTCATTGGGATGGGCGATATGGCGCGGAGGCAATGATCGCGAAACCGAATTTCCACAGCAGAAGTGTTTTTTCGGAAAATTTAATAGCTGTTGAATTGCGAAAGCTCGAGGTGAAATTCAACAAACCGATATACGTGGGTATGTGCATTCTGGACATATCAAAAATTTGTTTGTATGAATTTCACCACGAGTACATGTCGCCCAAGCACGGAACAAATTGTAAAATTCTATACACAGACACAGACAGCCTCATTTATCACATTCGATGCGGTGATATCTATGAATCTATGAAGCACAATATCGACAGGTTCGACACCAGCGATTATCCCATCGACAATGTATATAATATGCCGCGCTTAAATAAGAAGGTTCCAGGGCTGATGAAGGATGAAAATAACGGTGCGATAATGACCGAATTCGTAGGTCTTAGAGCGAAAATGTACGCACTTCGCGTAGATGGTAAAAAAGATACGAAGAAAGTGAAAGGCGTCAAGACCAACGTCATAGCCAGAACGATAACTTTCGACGACTACGCGCAGTGCTTGGAAAGGGAGATCGAAATGGTTCGCAGACAATCGTGCATACGGTCTAAATTGCACAAAGTGTACACCATTTCGGAATCTAAAATCGCTCTAAGTCCGCACGACGACAAGCGGTATATCGTACCCGATTCGACCGACACTCTGCCCTGGGGACATTATAATATACCCTTGTGAAATAGAAACTATTGTATTTATTGTATAATATTCTTCGCACATGTATGGAAATTATTATAATTAGTGGAATTATTGCATATGTGTCATTGTATATTAACTGGATTATAAATGGTGGAATTATTGTATAAAAAATTGTTCGCACATGTATATGTATTATTGTATTTATTGAATCATGTATTATTATTTTTTTACAATACATTATTTTTATTTATCCAAGAATTGTGTGATTTATCAAACTCCAACCACTTGACGTACACCTTATCCCCCTTCCTACGTAAAACTTTTTCCACTAGATACACATCAGGATCGGTGACGCGTTGCAGCTCGTGTTCATAGAATCCTCCGACAACGGGTTTTCCACTGGAATCGACGAGCAGATACGTCGCGGGATCAGTTGCTTGTAATTTGGCTATCTTAAACACCTCCGTTGTCCAATTCGGCGTATAGCCTTTATCGAAGATGGTTTTGAATTTGCTCACGCGCACAAACTCGCCCAACTTGAATCTCGCTGGAGCGGCGATCTTTACGTTGTTGTACACGGTGGTTAGCAGCTTGTCGGCGATCGCAGGGGTAACATCGCAAGGACGCATTTTGATGGTTCTATGTTTTCGCGCGTTATACTCTGCGAGAAGACTTGATAGCAAATTGATCCATCTGTAGGTTCCATTGAGCGTAAACATTTTCCACATATTGTTCTTCAAAGTTCGATTGAAACGTTCCACGACGGTGGCCTTCATCACCGAATACGTCGAATAATGATTAATGTCATGCTTTGCCAATAGTTTCTGCGCATCAGCGTTGTAAAATTCTTCTCCTTGATCGGTTTGCAAATTTTTCGGATATTGATCTCTAAATATCTTTGTAATCGCTTTAGTCACCTCAGCGCCACTTTTAGTCTTCAACGGCATCGCCCAGGCATACTTGCTCAGCACATCGATGACGGTGAGTGTGTAGTGGTACCCTTGGTTGAATCGTGAGTAATGACGTATTTCTACAACGTCAGCTAGCCACAGATCGTCGTATCCGTGCACTATGACGCGCCTCCGCGGGAAATATCTTCGAGCTGGAGCGTGCAATACCTCAACGAGTTGTCGCTTCTTGCGACCATGGTTTTCTTTACTCTTGGATGTTGATAATGGTGGCATGTTTGATCGCAGAGGTGTCTTCGACACGAATGATGCGATAATTATCCTGTACGCGCATTATGTGCTCCCCATCGGTGCGGGGGCAAGATCAACCGTCTCGCACGATTCTCCTTCGCAGCGCTGCTGCGGGATAGAATTCGACACCTGCGATATCTTTTGAACGCTGTTTTGCAACGTGAGCATATCTCTCTGAAACACGACCAGCTTCCTCTCTAATTCTTCCCGTTGCTCTCTCAAAAGTTTAATGCTCTTTTCCATATACAGTTTATTGACAACATCGGTGTCAGCCGTGGGTTGCGCTACCCGTCGTATCTTGCGTGATTTTGCATCAAAGTCGACACCGGTCATGCAAAGAGCGTTATCTCGCATGTAATTTCGAAGCAAACCGTTCCATTTGTAGTAGTCCATTCCAGCTGTTCCACTCTTCTCGAGCGACACCCCAAATTTGTATGCAGTGCGCGTCATCGGCGTGCGGTTTAATTTATACAATATGACCCGCCTCGCGAAGTTCTTCCTCGATGGATGCGATTTCGTTATCAAGACCCGGGTGACCTGCCGCGCGCGATGCAATGAGCAATCTAAGTCTATCAACCAGCTCGTTGGGATCGTCCCAGTGCACGTAATCGATCTTGTTATCGTTTACCGTCATGAGTGGTGGTGTCCTTAGACCTTTCCCTGCCCTTTTAGCCGATGAACTGGGGACTAGCGGCGCAATTACATATTTGTACTTGTATCCCTTGTTGCTCATTATGCGATTGCGATTACCATGTTTTTGTTTGTGAGCGTTTGTCGCAAGCAGTATACTTTTATATTTTTGTTTATCGGCCTCGGTGTATACAGCATCATTTGGAATTTTCTTGAAAATCAGTTCGTAAAGGCCGGGCGTTCCCTTGTATCTTACACCATCGATGAGTATATTATCATGCTTGTCGATATCGAAAATCTTATTCCCAAGCATCATCTTATTATCATCGGTAAAGTATACACCGTATACATAGTCTATGATCTTATTTTTATCCTCACTTAGGATTACATCTACGTATTTTTGCCCCAGCGGACCGAAATAACTGCGAAGCGCTTCTTGTCCCTCGGATGTTCGAAGTTGTTGTCTAATAGATGTTACAAATGACTCATTGGGAGAAGTTTCGAAAACGTCATCATCATAATCACCATCATCATCATCAATGGCTGAGAGCAATTGTACAGAAGGAATTGTATTTATTGGCGTGATAGGGACCGGAGGCTCGTTTAACGTAGTATTCTGTCGTTTCCGCATCGATTGGACTGGTGTGGAGGTTACGATTGAATAATCCGATGACGCGCGCGATTTCCTCTTTCTCTTCAACGTCGATGTGTTCCATTTCGGACGGATTTTTGTTTTAGGCGTTAATGTTTCATTCTCTTCACCGTCAATGCTCACCGGTGATAATGTGTCTGCCTCTGTGGTATTTTCCACTATATGTTTCAAGGGTTCGACGATAGGTTTAAAGTATCTCTCCAACGCGATATCTTCCTCCATCTTGCCAGTCTTCAAAGCCAAGTGTTTCTTGCGAATGGCTACACTAGTTTTTGCAATTTCCTTCGCTATCCTCTCGCGATCCTTAACCTCCAGACTATCGATATCAATCATCATCGTTGTACCACAAACGTTGCTTTCTCATCGAAGTGTTGACAGCGATTGACCATCTCACGGTATGGCAAACTCGTTAAATCCCTTTCTATAACGTCCATTGGACATCCTGCTATCCTTGTCTATTACCGCGAAACCATACTCTCGTTGCCAACAATTACGACGCAATGCGCAGAAATCCTCGTATGACATATCGGTGTTTACGTGATCGTTGTACACATGTTTCAAGTTGGTACCATCCTGCTTAAACAGAATCAACAGATTCGCATTGTCGCGTATGTTGGGAATATTCGGAGCTTCCGGATATCGGTTTCCTGTTAGAACATGCGAGAACTTTTTGTACCTGCGACACAGGTGGCCATCCGGCGAAGCTCACTTCCATTCGTGCCGGTGACCGAGTAACCACGCGACTTTTATGTTCAACTATAATAATTATATTAGTCTTTAACATAATCATTAAAGTTCCCTTAGTTATCTTTATAACTATTGTTTTATGTTATTCGCCAGTATTAAGCTACATTAAAGGTATTCTTTCTTTTGTAATAACTGTGATTATTATTGAGAAGTTACATAACCTCAACAGGTTATGGGCCCAGGCCGCCCAGAACACGTGGTCGAAAAGTCGAAGTTATAATAAAATTGATTGTGAGATTCTAAAAAAGTCGGTACGGTCGAATCTGATTGCTAAGAAGAGATGGCAGACAAGGAAACATTTAATCTTACGAAGTTTGATGGTACGAACTTCACAGTATGGAAATACGGTGTGTCTTTTCTACTTGATTCTCAAGACTTGATGGAATATGTATTAGGATCCGACAAAAAGCCCGTAACAGAAAAGGAATCCAAGGAATGGAAGTCCAAGCAGTCAAAAGCTGTGGTAATGTTGTTAAGCTCGGTTGAAAAATCGCTTCACGTAAATCTGATAAATTGTTCAACAGCAAAAGGCATCTGGGAAAAATTGCACACGTTATATGGTGAAACTAATGAGGATGCAAAGCATCAGTGTTGGCAGCAATTCTATGATTTTAGGATTGAGGAAAGTTCAACGATATCCACCAAAGTTGAAGAACTAGAAACAATTTGTAAGAAGTTGAGCGATGCTGGGGACAAACCTTCTGACCTTGCAATAATGTCGAAATTATTGAATTGCTTACCTCCTAAATATTCGGCATTCACAATGGCGTGGGAGTGTACGCCGAAGGATGAAAAAAAAAAGGAGACATTAATATCTCGACTCATTCGAGAAGAGAGAAGGTTAGTAAAGGCAGATGATGAGACGACATCGTTGGCTCTCCAAGCAAAATTCTGGCAAAATAGATTTAAAGACAAGACGAATGCAGGTGGTAAAACACCAAGCTCCAAGAAAGATGTGCCAAATAAGGTGGAAGAGTTGAAGAAAGTACGCCCTTGCAATTATTGTCACAAAGTTGGACATTGGTATCGTGAATGCAGGAAGCGGAAAGCAGACAAACAAAAGCAAGAAAAGAAAGAAAGTGAAGATGTGACTGCATATGAATGTAATATATCAGTATTTTACACGAGAACAGAAGACGCAGATGGAAGTATTTGGATTGCTGACTCCGGTGCCAGTATGCACATGACTCACAATCAAAACTTGTTCTCAGAAATAAATCAGACGCATCAAATGGATGTGGTGAAAGTGGCCAGTGACAAGGTATTACAAGTAAAAGGTATAGGCAATGTCAATGTTCAAGCCTTTACAAATGGAAAATGGCAAAATAGGCAGCTAACAAATGTACTGCTAGTGCCAGAGTTGAAAAGAAACCTCTTTTCAATAGGAGCCGTTAATGATAAAGGATTATCCTTTCACTGTTATAAGGATAAATGCTTCATACATAATAAAGATGGAACTATCTCTGCAGAACGTGTCCGCCATGGGAAGCTGTTTAAAATGCTTTTTAGAAATTGTGAAACTATTCAGTGTAATATGGCCCAAGAAAACTCATTACAGCTGTGGCATAATAGGTTAGGTCATATTAATATAAACCGCATCAAACAAACGGAAAAATTTGGCGCTACTGAGGGATTGGAGATCACAAAGAAGGATGAATTCTTCTGCGAAGCATGCACCTTAGGCAAACAGGTGCAGGTATCGCATCCAACGGTCAGGAAGGAAAGACCATGTCAATCAGGTGAAGTGATTCACTCAGACGTATGTGGACCAATGACCACAGAATCCCCAGGTAGGTCAAGATATTTTGTGCTGTTCAAAGATCATTATAGCGGATACCGCACAGTATATTTTCTGAGATATAAGTCAGAAGTGTTTGATAAATTTTGCCAATTTGAAGCATTAGTAAAAAGACAAACTGGAAACAGTATCAAGGTGTTGCACACAGATAATGGAAAAGAGTATCTCTCAAGTCAGTTTCACAGGTTTCTGCAAGAAAAAGGAATCATTCATGAACTGTCGACACCGTATGTGCATCAGCAAAATGGTCGAGCAGAAAGAGAGATTCGAACAATCGTTGAGAGTGCTCGAACTATGTTAATTGCCAAAAATGTAGCCAAAGAACTGTGGGCAGAAGCTGTAGGCACAGCGACATATGTCCTAAATAGGGTCATATCTAGTCAAACAGAGACAACACAAAAGACTGCCTACGAGTTATGGTATAAGCAAGAACCAGAGGTTTGCCACTTACGCACTTTTGGTTGTACTGCCTATATGAACATTGCAAAAGAAAAAAGGAAGAAGCTGGACTCAAAGAGCCAAAAAATGATAATGGTAGGATACGATGGAGAATCAAGAAACTATCGTCTTTGGGACAAAACTTCTCGTCGGATCCATATAAGCTGTAATGTTACATTTGATGAGAGTGAGGTTAACTCAGAGAATAACCAGAAGATATCAGAAAAATTTATTGTGAAAGATGTCTCATGCGAGAATAAGAAAGGGACGTTACTGTCAAATAGAGAAGAGATACCAGAAAACGACAATCATGAAGACTGTCAAGAAGATGAAGCGAATCAAGAAATCGAGAATGTAGAGGGATCGGAGGAAACTCCCATAAGGAATTTGAGGGACAGAGGATCACTACGGGCACCCGATTATTACGTTGCTCTGATGGCGGAGAACGTGCCCACTTCCTATAAAGAGGCCACAACATGCGAGGATGCAGATGCATGGAAAGCAGCCATGGTTGAAGAAATGACTGCATTAACGACAAATGATACGTGGTCACTGGTGGACCCGCCCAGAAATAATGAAGTGATAGACTGTAAGTGGGTTTATACAATTAAAGCTAATCCGAACGGATATATTAATAGATTAAAAGCCAGGTTAGTTGCTAAGGGATATAATCAGATAAAAGGTATCAATTATTTTGAAACCTTCGCACCAGTTGCCCGCTATGAGTCAATTAGGTTATTACTCGCAATTGCTGCGAGAGAGGATTTTGAAATTATGCAGTTCGACGTAAAGACAGCATTTTTGTATGGACAATTAAACGAGGAGGTCTACATGATTCAACCTCCTGGTTTTGTAGATAAAAAAAATCCTCATGCTGTTTGTAAATTAAAGAAAAGTCTCTACGGCTTAAAGCAGGCATCTAGGTGTTGGAATGTCAAATTTACTAATGTTTTGAAGCAGTTTGATTTCCAGCCAAATAAATGTGATCCCTGTATCTTTAGAACGAATATAGGAGGTTCCATAACCTTCTTAGCCCTGTATGTTGACGATGGGCTTCTCATGTCTAATTCAATTGAAACATTAGATCGAATCATGGGCGAATTTAGAAGACATTTCGAAATCACAGTTGTTCCTGTTAGACGTTTCATTGGATGCGAGATATATCGAGACAAACAAAGGAAGGAGATTAGGGTGAATCAACATACTTACATACAGAAAATACTGGAGCGATTTTGTATGCAGGACTCGATTCCAGTTGCGACACCCATGGAACCGAACATACACTTAAGCACAAAAGAGACTACGTCATGCGAAGAAGAGTTACCAAGGTTTCCATATCGCGAGGCTGTGGGTTCGCTACTTTTCGTGGCTAGAGTTAGCCGACCAGATATTGAATACGCAGTTAATCAGGTTAGCCAGTACTTAACCAATTTCGGGAAAGAGCATTGTTTAGCTGTCAAAAGAATAATGCGTTACCTAAAGGGGACTATTGACCACAGCATCGTCTATGGAAACAGTGGGAGCGACTTAGAATTAATTGGATTTACTGACGCGGATTATGCTGGATGTGTGCGTACTAGGAAATCTGTGAGTGGATCAGTTTTTATGTTAAACAATGGTCCAATTAGTTGGTCGAGTCAGCGTCAACGCATGGTTACGCTCTCGACTACCGAAGCGGAGTATGTGGCATTGGCAATGGGCACAAAAGATGCAATATGGCTTAGGAACATGCTGGAAGAATTAAAAGGTCCTCGTAAGCGCAAGGCAGTAAAAATATATGTTGATAATCAATCTGCAATTAGACTCTCGAAAAATCCTGAGCATCACGGCAAAACTAAGCATATTGACGTGCGATTTCATTTTGTTAGAGAACTCGCTGAACGCGGTGACATTGTCGTGGAATATGTGGAATCAAAAGAGCAAATAGCAGACATATTTACAAAACCCTTGCCAGGTCCACATTACCGTTTACTTAGAGATAAGTTAAGTATTCTTAGAAGCACCGAATGAGTGGGAGTGTTGGGAATATTCGGAGCTTCCGGATATCGGTTTCCTGTTAGAACATGCGAGAACTTTTTGTACCTGCGACACAGGTGGCCATCCGGCGAAGCTCACTTCCATTCGTGCCGGTGACCGAGTAACCACGCGACTTTTATGTTCAACTATAATAATTATATTAGTCTTTAACATAATCATTAAAGTTCCCTTAGTTATCTTTATAACTATTGTTTTATGTTATTCGCCAGTATTAAGCTACATTAAAGGTATTCTTTCTTTTGTAATAACTGTGATTATTATTGAGAAGTTACATAACCTCAACAGCGTATAAGATGTTTAGGAATCTTTGCATACGTCTGACAGAGATAGAAGCAGTCAACGTTCGAGTGACGCCCCATTGCAAGGTACTCTCGTATTGTATTTTGCTTGTCACATGCCACGTCATCAAAGATAAAAATAGAATTCGGAAGCGATTCGCTCGGCGGGATGACGTCACTGTTATTCGAAAACGTAAAGTAGCCAATTTCATCTATCGGAGCCAATAAATTCTTCAAATATTGATATTTCGGCTGTTGCAGCGACTTGGAATACACGTACACGTTCTCGAAGCGGACGCCGTGTGGGCTTTCCAACAAGCTCACCAGCACGTTGGTTTTTCCACAATTCGATGGACCGCAAATGAGGCAGCGGATAGTGTTTGGTAGCATGCTACCGTGTCTACGCTTTGAATTCGGTGACATCATTTCCAATTTATCGTCAAAATTTGTCACACGTATCCTTACAGGTTGTCGCACGAATCGCATCCTCGATGTGAACTGTGAAAACTGATTTTCGGAGCGATGACGCGTCCTATTTATAGGTCCGCACCGAAGCGAAAACACCTCAGTATTCAAAATGCTTCTGATCCTGTCGGATAATTGCGATATTCGAGACGTAACCTCTGAGCAGTTGAAATATATACCAAAGATTATTCTACTCCGAGAGTTTGGGAGACACATTGATCAGTTGTGGGTAGTGTTCCTGATTTCTCGATATTTTTCGCATCTCGAGAAATGAGAAATCAGATTATATTTCTCGAGAATTCTCGAGAATTCTCAAGAAATTAAAAACTATTGTAAAATTTATAATTTTTGAATAATGTTGATAATATTTATCTAAATTTTGATTCGTGTCCAACTTAAACAAAACTTGTGTAAATGAAAAAAAAACAGATATTAAATATAATAGATAAATTTATTTATTTAATATAAAATGTGAGCAAAACGAAAATTTACTTCTTTGTTTTAAAATAGTATTTTTTCAAAAGCACAATGCGTCTAATGTCGCGTCAGCCAATCTACTTCTTTTTTCTTTGTGACAAAATCTGCGGCTGTAGAAAAATTTCTTTCATTTTGAGTGGATGTGGGTGTAATTGTACATAGAACATCGGCGATACGAAGAGAAAAGTTTATAAACAATCGCGCAATTATTCGCATATATTGCTAACATTTATCACTGATTGTAGATGTGTTTATATGTTCACGATTAACACACAATTTGAACCAACTGAAAATTCATTTCTGAAAACTAATGGGATTTATAATAATTTTCTTACACTGAAGATTCTCGAGAAACAATGTAATTTCTCGAGAAATGAGAAATAAGAAATTATAAAATTTCTCGAGAAATTCTCGAGAAAGAATTCTCGAGAAGGAACACTAGTTGTGGGATAGGCTCCCCGAGCATATAATAGCCGATTCTGAGGTGCAGCAGTGTCGTCGGTGCTTGGAACATTATAATCGCCCTTGGCAGCGAACGCATATCGACGGTCCAGCACCATTGATAAGAAACTGTGGTGAATGTCGCCGACGAGAGTGAAGAAAGGTCGTGGTTTGTTAAATCGGGCGATAAACGCGTTACCTTTCGAATTACATATTCCTGGATATCAGTTTTGTGGTCCAGGAACTCATCTGGCAAAACGATTGGCTACAGGGGATCAAGGTATCAATCCGTTGGACACAGCGTGTCGCGAACACGATATTGCGTATTCGCGTAGCAACGACCTCGACGAAAAGCACGCGGCAGATAACGTACTCGCTGACAAAGCGCGAAAACGCATCGTTGCGCGAGACTCGACTCTGGGTGAAAGAGGTGCTGCGACAGCTGTTTGGGCAGCCATGATAGCCAAGACGAAAATCGGAATGGGGGTGAAAACAAAATCCCGCAAAACTACAACGAAGAGAGCATCGAAAAAAAGCGGATCCTTCCGATGGCAAAACGGGGTGGTATATTACCACTTCTCCCGCTGCTAGGTGTTCTCGGATCATTAGCTGGTGGAGCGGCGGGGATAGCCAAGGTGGTAAACGATAGTGATGTTGCGCCAACATCAGCTGCAGGAAATGCAGCGTCATAATCGCTCCATGGAAGGTCGCGGACTTTATCTCCCACCGTACAAGCGCGGACAGGGAATATCGAAACGAAAAAAAAAAACGTCGAAAAGAAAATAAAAATGCCTGTGGGCATAACTACCGATGTGCAATTGGCTGAGTTGGCAAAACGTATGCATATTCCATTCTTTAGAGGTGTTTTTATGCGCAACGCGCTACCAGCCGAAGGAGCACGTCGAAACGAGAGCGGTATCGTAAATTTGGACAATGTCGAGGGGTCGGGAACTCATTGGGTAGCGTATGCGAAGAGAGGGTGTCGAGCTATATATTTCGACAGCTTCGGGAATCTTCGGCCGCCTAAGGAATTGGTAGAATATCTGAACAAAGATGCTGTGAAAATCGAATACAATCGAACGGCTTATCAGAAGTACGATCAGAGCAATTGCGGGCAACTATATCTACGCTTTCTACAAACGATCGGCACCAAATTTAAGGATTGACTTCCCACCACTATGGTTCAGTACTAATCGAGTCGTACAGCTCGGAATATATCGCTAACATTCACTCTAACCGGCAAGAGTAGCACCCTCGCGGTGAGCTACTTTCCACCAGAGATGGGCATTATTTGAATAAAAAATTATTTAAATAACTTTTTAAATAAAGGAGACTTTATCTGTATGTATCATAAATAAAAATTCCCAGAGTTATTTATTATTTGAAGCGCCATAAATAATATTTTCAATCGACGGGAATTCATCCGTAGGTCCATAAATAAAATTTTCAGCGACGAGAATTCATCCGTAGGCCCATAAATAAAATTCTCAACGGACGGGAATTCATCCGTCGCTTTGGCCAATTTTCTCACTTTCATTTATATTTATTTAAATAGCTCTAGGCGTGGCTTCGGAGGACCTCGGGCCTCAAGCGCCTTTGATCGAAGCCGCCGGGTCCTCGAGGCGAGCGACATTGTATAGTTCACCCGTCTAATCTGCAGCGCGGAGTTGCTCGGTGACGAGTCATCGAATGTACAGAAACTGAATTTCTTTATTTTTTATCGTATCAATATGAAAGGGACACCAATGCATTCCTTGCATTCTCTCGATTAAATGGATAAAAAAATATTTAAATCGGGCCAGTTTTAACGAAACGGGCTTTCAATCCTGCAAATTAATTTTATGCCTAATATCGTTAATTGAGGTAGTGAGAGCAAACAACGGACTAACCCACAATCTTTTCGAAATTGAGTTAATAGCAATAGCGTATTCTTATAGGCGCTACTAATCATACAGGGTGTAAACAGTATACGTAGCAATATTTTAGGGGGTGGTAGGGGAGGTCCAATGGAACATAAAAGTCCTATGACGTAATGTCCGATCTGTCTCCATTTTACAGTAATAATGCCCTAAAGTTTGCACCATGCGTTTGAAACGGGTAGTAGCTCGCGCATATTGGTGAGACCAACACATTGAAACAGGGTGTTGACTTCTGATCTTTCATGTAATTCCCAAAGTGGTGTGTTTTTCGGAAGGAAAGACTCTTAAGAGTGATCCTCCAGCGACTCGACTCAAGGAGATGCCGCATCATATCCCGTAGCGAAGACAACACACCATGATGCTTCACCGCAAGTTTATGGCTTCCGACCCTTGAAGGGGTTTGAATACCTATTAAGAACTGAACTCTTTCAGCTCCGCATTTCTCATCAGATCTCTGCGAAAACGACGGCAATCGATACCTTTCGTCATCGCTTGGTTGTCATTTAAAGTGAATTACGAGTAAAAGATAAATCGAGGCAAATCATGACAAACGTAAACAAGTGAATACACATTTTTTTTAAAACAGAATCGAAAATAATAATTATTTGAAGTGAGAGGACAAGAAATACGTAGATTTCGTTTTCAAATATCGCTTAAATGAAAAAGTAATGTAACGGGAAATAAACAAAACGTGATCGTAGTTCGTTATTGTGATAAGAATCCGTAGTTTAATAACGGCCAACATTGTTGCTGATGATGAATAAGTCTGTTTAAAACCCCCGAAGACAAAATTTAGGTACGGAAATTTAGATAAATATCGCCGGAAATAAGCCATAGCCTGCGTTAAATTTAATAACTAATAATCACCAATATAGTAACTAAAACTCACTCTTTCGGAAATTCACCTGCAGCTTGAAAACCTGCGTCACTAGGTCACTGAACTGATGCTGGTCAGCGACGGATGCGTCCAGTGCACAGCTGGTCCCAGGTACGCGACACTAACCAAAGTAAAAGGGTCGCAACGTCAAGTGCGATTGGGTTAATGTAGATAACGAATATTCACTTCACTGCACTCTTACTAACACTGATCACTTAATTTATTTTTCATGGAACGCGTTCGTACCTTATAAAAATTGGTGAAAATGAATTTTCACTTGGCGTCCGGTGCTGCGGAT
This sequence comes from Andrena minutula, assembly GCA_929113495.1. Taxonomy (NCBI): domain Eukaryota; kingdom Metazoa; phylum Arthropoda; class Insecta; order Hymenoptera; family Andrenidae; genus Andrena; species Andrena minutula. Next base: position 43,168,498 of record OV815993.1, on the reverse strand, counting down.
ATAGCTGCCCAAATGCTCGTACAGCAGTAATTGCGTCTCCGTTGTTCTAGGTTTATGCTCGGAACAACGCGTAATACACTTGTGTAGAAAACACTTCTCTGACGCGATTGCAAACTGACAGGATTTTTCCAAGCAAGTTCCTCTACTCCAAGTAGTTTTTCTCGTTCCATTATGAGTTAACTCCCACCAGGACAAGATGCTTTAGGTAAAAAGAAGCAAGCACATTTCCGAGGCACATGTGCGTTGCAGAAGTGCGACGAACGAACTATCCTACACTTTCACAAAAGCCCGCGCTCCCTTCTTTTACTGCCAATGTACCCATTGCTTAGAGATAGACAGCAGACACCACGTGTTTCGGTTCGAAAGGGTCCGAAGAGACGAGAAACAGAAAAGTCCTCGAATTGTTACAAAAGGAGAAAAGGCATACCAATCCTGTTTCCGTTTCCCGATGCCCTGAGTTCACGTTTGCTACGAGGCGGAACCAGTTAAGCCATAAATTACCCAAAACTGTAGTAAATCGTTCTCTACCAGCCTGATTAATTTTGGAGAACTAGAAATTAAAGAGTATTATCCAACATCAATACGCCTCGCGAAGAGACACAGGAAGAGAAGGGGTAGTCCGCTGACTGCGCGTAGTCCCGCCTGCTTCACCCTACCGTCAAATGCAAGACAGATCCCTTATCTCTCGAGTATAAACACGCGTTCGATTTTCAAAAGAAAAGCACGCGTTGCCGTATTCCGGACCGCATATTTTGCCGACGCGTCTAGATAGCGCAAAATATGCTAGATTTCTTCGACGGGATTTGCCACTTCTGTTAGAAGATATTTGCCTGGCCACCCGAAGAAATATGTGGCTTCTTCACGACGGCGCCCCAGCCCATATGGGAAGAGCTATACCAGCTATGGAACGAATATGGGGGAACCGAATAATTGCACGGAATGGTACGGTTGCGTGGCCGCCAAGAAGCCCAGATTTAAATCCAATGGATTTTTACGTATGGGGCCACATGAAGTCATTAGTATACACGGACATCGAATTTGAAACCTTAGAGGAATTGCAAGGTAGAGTATTTCATGCTGGTAACGTTATACGCGAGCAGCCTGGAATATTTGCCCGCGTTCGCGACAATTGGTTACGTCGGTGTCAGGCGTGTCTGGATGCAAACGGCAACCATTTCGAGCATCTTTTGTAAATAAATGTAGGTAGCGAAATGTGTATTTCTTTACTACACATTCAGGTCAGAGTAGCCACGCATTGACAGCAGCTTGTTGCGTGACAGTTTAGTCACACTAAAAGGAAAGAAACAGTTTTATCACTTTCTGAAAAAAAAAACAACACGTTTTGCAGTCACGTCGTCAAAGGAATTTACTTCCATGTAAATCAATGCATTTTTTATGAGCATCAAAACTGTCATGCAACAAATTGCCACCACTGCACGCCTGGCCTAAGAACACGTGTAGAGTTTTCGTTCACTTGTTTCTTATTTTCTAGCTGACGACCCTAAGTGCCTCCGCTACTCCAAACAGATCCTCAATGGGACCGCTACTGTAAGGGGCCCGTAGTTACTTGCTTACTGGGTCATCTTGAACAGCTCACAACGGGCGGTCTTTGTGCTACGGCTCATCTGTGTGCGTTAGGGTGGACCTTAGCTACTCTTGACGAAAATTTTTTTGTGAAATTTTTTTGGTCCCGTACGCCAGAAATGTGACACTTGGTGGGAAAATGAACTAAAAAAAATTTCAGCCCGATTGGACCACGGGAAAAGGACGCGCAACGAATTTGAAAATTTTGAACTTTTGTAACCTTGACATAAATATACATTATTATATATCGTTGAATTTGTATTTTTTTTCTGTTTAAGAATATATACACAGCATATATGATTGTTAACAAGAAAAACATCCGTGACCTTGAAAACTCGAAAGAGTGACCTTGAAAAAAAAATTTTTCCTTCCATTATATTCGCCTCTTTATATGCTACAACTTTTGTCTGAAGAGTTTCTTCATATATCCATAAACGATGGAGATATTAAACATTTTTGATTTTCATTATATCGCTCCATTATACAGAAGAAAAGCAGTTTTAAGACTGAAAATAAGTTACTATAGTTGGTATGTAAATTACGAATAGAAATGTTATCAAAGTATTGCGTCCCAGATCTGCTAGTGGACTCGTCAGTAGGACCTAGCAGAACCTGTCTCAATTCCCGATACAACGTCTTTGCACCTTGCATTTAAGCTATCATGTAAGTTTCTAAATTATGGATACTCTAAGCGTTTCGTCCCAGACCTGCTCGTGGACGTTCGATAAGACCGAACAGATCTTACCCTAGACGCGACTGTGTTAACAAACACAGTCTTAAAAATTCAAATAGCCATAGAGGTATTTATTAGGGGTTCGTTTATGTATGTTAAAAATGCGTTAAAAATCCTTCGATAAATTCTTCTTTGTGACGTCAGGATACTGCTTTCTATATTCCATCACATTCTGCAGTATAAATTGTTTCTCCTCTTCATTTGTAGATAATATTTTGTTATATTCTTCCATAAGTTTAACGCCACGCTCAGCGGTGTCATTAACACTTTTAATCCATTCACGATGTTTCGTCCAATTTGGAAAGCCTCGTCATCATCCCATGTAGAAGGGTCTTTTTCAAAAAATGTGGTAGGTATTAAAAACCTTTCAAAGAATCTTTTAGAATCAGGAGAAATAAAATTTTCCATATTTTTGTTGATCAATTGTTCCACATCCTTTGGAAGAATTTTATATTTTTTAAGGCATTCGTTGTCGTCACTGTCTACACTGGCATTTGTTGCCTCTATCATTTTTCTTTTAGTGTCATTCCCATTGGCACTATCGAAAAATGATAATGCGGCAGTTTCTGGTGTCAAATACAACAAATGATTGATCATTTTGCTTATTGCAGTGCGGCTTATTGTTTCGTCAATTTGACGATAAGCGAATAAATTATTTACAAATTCCAAATCTTGTCGCGGGGCTTCTGTTGCCACTGGAGCTTGTATCCATGCTTTTAAATACAAATTGGCGAGGAAAATACAAATGTCCCGAATTCCAGTGGCCTTTTCGCTAGTCAAGCTAAATTCTTTTCGAAATAAATATATTTTTATACAATATATCGCCTTGGCCATCCATCGAGCGTGATGAAAAGCTCCTGGAACTCGAAATGTATAATTTTGTCTAGGAGTTCCGCGTAAGAAAAGAACTGTAAGCTCCAAGAATTCTTTATAATCTTCTCGTGGTTGTTTTTTGTTTTTCAATGTTTGCATTGCAAACTCCAGCACATCTGTAATATTTGCAACTGTAGATTGGTGGACGTACTCGTCTTCAATTCCTGCCACAAAATTCGATTTATTGATCTCGGGCCAAGCCTGCTGAAATTGCTTAAAAAGTGGAACATTTGGACCCGATGATTTCTCTAATTTCACATCAAAAACGACATGGCATGGCAATCGGCATGGAAAATATAGCAAATCTCTTTGAAATTTTTGTTCGAGAAGGATACATGCGCCTTGGAAACGTCCCATGTTCGATGACGTTGTGTCACAGCAAAGTGCTTGCACTTTGTCATCTAAATCCCATTTCTGCACTAAATCGTATACCGCAGAAGCTTGTTTGTCCCCAGTACCCGATAGAATTGCAGGGATTCCAAGCAGCTGCTCAATACCTCTGCAAGTTATTAATACAGGTAAACGATCCATTTTCCCATTGCCTATTAAAGCTGGCAACAGCTTTCCGTCCCAATGTAGTGTAATAGCACCAAGCTCACGATCTTTGAACGCTACACCAGGCCTGCCCCATCGGGTGCAAATACCTCCTGAATTCCTGCCATCCAGGTAACAGCCGAGTGCCGGAACTGCGCCACTGCTACCCGTTGCGAAATTTGTGAGAGAACTGTATGAGTGTGCGTCGTGGTACGAGCCTGCATGGACGGCCGCACACTCATGCAGTTCTCCCGCAGCCCATGCTGTGGTTAGCAACGTAACAGTCTCGCTGCCCGGCTGTTGCCCGGGTCCCAGAAATTCAGGAGGTATTTGCACCCGATGGGGCAGGCATGCGCTACACGATACTTATCGGCAAGTTGTGCTCGAAGATCTGTGCGATGACGCCGTATAGACGTTCGATTAATAATTAAATCGTCTAGGTTATGACCAAGAGCTTGAGCTGTTGCTGTTATTATACGAACAGCATCACGATCGCTTACTTTGCATTTGTCAAGGGTTGCAACAAGTTTTGGCGTAATTATATCAATTTGAGCACGTCTTTTTTTAGGGTTGCTTGGACCAGCTTCATCCACGGGAATAACAAACTCAATATTTTCACCCTCACTTGATAGGTGACTATCTTCTTCGTTGGATGATGCTACTATGTCTATTGTTCCGTCTTGAATTAAACGATATACAAGTGTCAGTAAAGACCAATATATCTGATATTATATATCTAAGATAACGATCAATATTTTTAGTTTTAAAAATAAATTGCATAAAGAATTCTTACCTTGCATAACTTCTACTTCACACTGCGCCTGTCTCGATTCTTCTTGCTTCTTCCGAAACGCTTTTTTCTGTTCTTTCCGGTACAATCTATTATCGATTCCAATCATGGAACCAGGACGTCCTTTTTTTCGTTGACTTAATAGAAAAAGTTTGTCTTCCTCTATTTTAATAGTTTCTAACACATCGGCGGGTGCAATATCAAAAAGGTCATCTAGCTTGTCTACAAACTCCTTCTCCCGATTTTTGTGTGTTTCAGTACTACGTTTGCAACTTTTATGCAAAGTCACCCATTCCTGATACAATGCATCTAGTTTGTCAATGCAATGTTGTGGTCTTTTCGTTGGAATTCGTGCTTTGTCCCAAAATATTTGAACTTCCCTAATAACTAAAGAAGCACTAGACTTAAGATTTAATTTCACATTACGTAGATTGTGAAATAGGACTCTTAAGACTTGCCCGTTGGATGGCAATTTTGCACCGATAATTTGACTTTCGTCATGATCGAGTAAATATAATTTTTTCCTTGTACCTTCCATTTCACTTTCATTTTCACTGCGATATTTCACTGTTATCTCGCTGAACGCTCAGAACATAATGGCCAAACTATGAGTTTTCGGGCCTTCTGTCCCACCCCTTCCTGCGCAGGTAGAATTCTAACGGTTTCTGAGGGGTACAAACTGGTTACCTGAGTCAGCTGTAGCTGCATTTCGAAAGCTTTCGAAACTCGCAATTCCATACATGTACGAATTAAATATTTAAAAAACTGCACTATTGTCAAAAATGCAACTATTTTACACGAAATTTAAAATGTACCTGTATATACCATTGTATACCTTTTTCCTACAAGCTGTATGGGCCTTTAAATGAAAATGTTTAATATCTCCATCGTTTATGGATATACGAAGAAACTCTTTAGACAAAAGTTGTAGCATATAAAGAGGCGAATATAATGGAAGGAAATTTTTTTTTCAAGGTCACTCTTTCGAGTTTTCAAGGTCACGGACGTTTTTCTTGTTAACAATCATATATGCTGTGTATATATTCTTAAACAGAAAAAAAAAATACAAATTCAACGATATATAATAATGTATATTTATGTCAAGGTTTCAAAAGTTCAAAATTTTCAAATTCGTTGCGCGTCCTTTTCCCGTGGTCCAATCGGGCTGAAATTTTTTTTAGATCATTTTCCCACCAAGTGTCACATTTTAGGCGTACGGGACCAAAAAAATCTGATGGTCGAAAAATAAGGTCCACCCTAGTGTACACAGACATACACTCTGACCACGCATGAAATGGAAGAACGTCACACTGCCGAAAATCTCTGTAACGAATTACAAAATACGCTGGCCGATTGGGAAATAACTGACAAAGTAGTTGCTATGGTTACAGATAATGCCCGAAATATGACAAATGCCATCTCCTTAATAGGCCAGAATACTGACATTCAAAGCGTAACATGTGCAGCTCATACCATACAACTTGCAATAAATAAGGCACTCAAAGAGGAGAATGTGGAATGTCTTATTCGTCTGTGCAGTAAAGTAGTTGGCCATTTCAAACATTCTAATGTTGCAAAACAGGCTCTGGAATTGCAACAACAATTGCTTAAAGTGGCAAAAACGACGTTACTACAATGTTGTTCCACCCGATGGAATTCCACTTTTTTTATGATAGATCGTTTATCCACAAATAGATGTTGTATATCGAACGTAATAGCAGATAGAAGTATAACAAGTTCAAGTACAGCAAAAAGTTTGGAAATAACGGAAAGTCAGTGGGAAAGAATAAAATCACTAATAAACATATTGACTTCCGTTTCCGGTCGCGGTGGATGAAAGGCGAGCGTAGATTGTGTGGTGCTAGAGGTGTGGGAAAGGGTGGTGAGGAGGTGAAAAGGGGAATAGAGTGAGAGTGTGGAGGTGAAGGGAGAGGTGTGGAAAGGATTGTGATAAGAGGGAAAGGGCTAGGATAGAGGGTGGCAAGGAATAGGAGTGATAAAGGTAGGTTTGGAGGTTAGGTGATACAGGTGGGAGAAGTGAGCGGGAAAGAGTAAGAGTGCTGCGGGAAGTGACACCTGTAGGAGAGGAAAGGAGGTAGAGGTGTGGGTAAGGAAGGCGGGAAATTTTGAATAGGGGAGAGAGAATTAAGGTAATGAATAAAGGGAATTTGGATAGGATGGGGGTGGGGGGGATTGGGGGAGAAGGGCAATTGGGGGAAGAGGGGAGTAAAGTGGGGGGGAAGGACAAGGGAAGGGGGAGTGAAAAGATAAAGGAAAGATGTAGGAGAGACAGTGGTAGTAGTGTGGGGAGCAGTGTGGGGAGTTCGGAGAGTTTTTGGGCAAAGAAAAGAGGGAGAGAGGAGGAGGTAGGGACGATGGAAGAGGAGGAAGGGGCAGGGTTTAAGAGGAGCGGGAAAACGGTGAGGTCTCCGGCGAAGGAGAGCAAAGGGGAGGAAGGGGGGCTGGAAGGAAAGATGATGGAGTTGCTGTTGGAGATAAGAGAAATGAAGGAGGAGATGAGGAAAGAAAGGGAAGAAAGAAGAAGGGTGGAGGAAGAATGGAGAGGGGAAAGAAGGAAGTGGGAAAAGTGGATGAAGGAAGAGAAGGCAAGGAGGGAAGGAATAGAAGAAAAGTTAGAGAAATTGGAAGAAAGGGATAAGAGGATGGAGGAAGTGATGGAGAAGGTAGAGAAATGGGAGAAGGGAGGAGGAGAGGGTAAGGAAGTGGTGGAGGAAGGACAGGTAGATGAGTGGAGATTGAGGCTGAGAAGGTTGGAGGTAAAGCAGGATAAGAAGGAGAGAGAGGGAAGAAGGAACAATGTGGTAATAAGGGGTATGGGAATAGAAGGAGGAGAAGTGAAGGAGGGGGTGAAGAAGTTATGGGGGAGGATGGGACTGGATGAGGGGGGTATAAAGGAAGTGACAAAGATAGGAGGAGTGGGAGGGGGTGGACGAGGTATGGTACTCGTGAAGCTGGCGGGAAGGGAAGAAAAAAGGCAGGTAATGGAGGCGAGAAAGATGCTAAAGGTAGGGAAAGAGAGGATTGAGGATGACCTCACAGAGGATGAGAGAAGAGGGAGATGGAAGATTGAAAGAGAGGCGGAGGAGGAGAGGAGGAGGGGGAATAGGGTACAGGTAGGATACATGAAAATGTGGGTGAATGGGAGAATGAAGAGGTGGGAAGAGGTAAGCGAGAAGTGGATGGAAGAACAGGGAAATGGGAAGGGGGGGAGAGGAGGAGGGGAGAGGGGATAAGGGGTGCAGGTGAGGGGAGAGGGAAAGAGGTAGGGGAAGGGATATATAAGGTAGCGTTCTGGAATGTGGCGGGGGTAAAAAAGAAAGATGTGGAGTTTGGGAAGGGTTTAGAAGAGTGGGATGTGGTGGTGTTGTGTGAGACGTGGTTAGAGGAAAGAGACTGGGAGTGGGTGAGAAACAAGTTGCCAAAGGGGTATGTGTGGGAGAAGCAGTGGGCAAAGAGGGAGAGTAAGAGAGGGAGGGCAATGGGGGGAATGATAATGGGGGTCAGGAAGGGGCTAAAAATAAGGGAAGAGGACGGGGGGGGGGGAGAAGGAGGGAATAATGATGAAGAAGGTGAAGATGGGAGGGGAGTGGTGGAGAGTGGTGGGAGTATATGTGAATAAGGATTTGCAGAGGAAGCTGGAGGAGTTAAAGGAGTGGGTGGAAGAGAGAGAGGAAGGAGTGAGGGTAGTGATAGGGGGAGATTTTAACGCCAGGACGGGGAGAGAAGGAGGGGAGATATGGGGGGGGGGAGAGGAGGAAGAGAAGGGTTTGGAAAGTAGGAGGTCGAAGGACAGAGAGGTGAATGGTGAGGGGAGGAGGCTGTGTAGCTTTTTGGAGGAGAGGGGGTGGGGAATATTGAATGGGGGCGTGGAGGGGGATGAGGAGGGGGAGTGGACATACACAGGAGGAAGAGGGAACACGGTCATTGACTATGTGCTGGGAAATGATGATACGAGGGAGAGGGTGGAGAGATTAGAAGTGGAGGAAAGAGTAGAGTCGGATCATCACCCAGTGGTAGTGTGGCTGAAGGGGGAAGGTAGGGAGGGGCTGGGAGGGGAGAAAAAGGGGGCGGGAAAAAGGATGGCAAGGGGGAATTGGACAGAGAAGGGGAGAGAGGAGTTTATAAGGATATTCGGTAAGAGGGAGGGAGGGGGAAGGGGAATACAGGAAGAATGGAGGGAGTTGAGGGACAGGATAAAAGGTGTGATAGGGAAGGTGGGGCAAGGAGGGGAGAAGGTAGGACAGAGAGGGTGGTGGGACAAGGAGTGTAGGGAGGAGAAAGGGGGATTAAGAAGGGAGTTAAGGAGATGGAGGAGGGAGGGTGGAGATGGGAAAGAGTATAGGAGAAAGAAAAAGGAGTATAAGCTTATGTGTGAGGGGAAAAAGAAGAAGGAGGTGGAAAGATGGGAGAAGGAGATGGAGGGGGTGAAGACAGAAGGGCAGGTGTGGAAGATAGTAAATAGTGAGAGGAGGAAAAGAAGGAGGGTGGAAGAGGGGATAAAAATGGAGGAGTGGGAGGACTATTTTAGGGGGTTACTGGGAGGAGTAGAGTGGAGGGTGAGAAAAGGGGGGGGGAAGAAGGAGGGGAGAGGACGAGGAGGGAGTAAGGAGGAGGTAGGAAGGGTGGTGAGGAAGCTGAAGGATGGTAAGGCAGGAGGGGGGGACGGACTAGTAAACGAAGTATGGAAGTATGGGGGGGCGGAGGTGCAGGATTGGCTATGGGATATTTGCAATAGGGTATGGAAAGGGGAAGGTTGGGTGGAAGAATGGAGGGAAGGAATAGTGGTGCCGGTGATTAAGAAGGGAGCAGGAAAGAGGGTGGAGGAGTATAGGGGGGTGACGTTGACACAGACTGCGTACAAAGTGTACGCGGCTGTGTTGGCGGAGAGGCTAAGGGAGGAAATGGAGGGGAAGGAGTTGCTGCCACCGAGTCAGGCCGGCTTTAGGAGAGGAATGGGTTGTATGGAAAACATATATGTGCTGAATTATTTAATAAACAGGCAGGTGATGAGGAAGGAAAGAAGAATGGTGATATTCTTCATAGACCTAAAGGCGGCTTTTGACTCGGTGGACAGGGACGTGCTAATGAAGGCGATGCGGAAGAGGGGGGTGAGGGAGGGGCTAGTAGAAAGGTGTGAAGAAGTTTTGAAAGAAACGGTGTGTAGGGTGAGGGTGGGGGACGAGATGGGAAGGGATTTCTGGACGGCTAGGGGTGTAAGGCAGGGGTGCCCGCTGAGCCCCAGCTTATTTACGTTGCTGCTGGCGGATCTGGATGAGGAGCTGGAAAAGGGTGGATGGGGAGGAGTAAGGCTGGGGGGGGGGAAGAAAGTGTACACCCTAGCATATGCGGATGATGTGGCGGTGGTGGCAGAGGATGAGGAGGGTATGAAGGGGATGATGGCCAGATTGGAGAGATACATGGAAGAGAAGGGGCTTCAGTTGAATGTCGGGAAGTCGAAGATAATGAGGTGTAGGAAGGGAGGGGGGAGGTGGAAGAAGGTGGCATGGAGATGGAGGGGAAAGGAAGTGGAGGAGGTGAGGGAGTTTAAGTACTTAGGATATACGCTGATGGCAAATGGGGGGCAGGAGGCCCATGTGAAGGATAGGGTTAGGAAAGCGGCGGCGGTGATGGGGCAGGTCTGGGGTATTGGGAAGAGGAAGTTCGGGAAGGATTGGGGGAAGAGAGTGTGGTTGTTTGATAGATTGGTGTGGGCGACGGTGGGATATGGAGTAGAGATATGGGGATGGAGAGAGAGGGAGAGGGTGGAAGGGTTGCAGGAGAGGTACTTAAGATGGGTGTTGGGGGTGGATTGGTGTACACCGGGGTACTTAGTGAGGGAGGAACTACAGAGGGGTATGATGAAAAGAAGGGCGGGGATGAGGGCTTGGACTTATGAGAGGAAGTTGGAGGAGGGGCAAGGAGGGGAATTGGCAAGGAAATGCTGGGAAGAGATTAAATGTAGGGCGAAAAGGGGGAAGGTGCTGGGAGGGTGGGAGGAGGAAAGAAAGGGGTTTTTTGAGGAGAAAGGGTGGACAGTGGAAGAAGTAGAGCTGGTGAGGGGAAAGGGGGAATTGAGGGGGGAGGAGTTGGTATGTAGGGGAAAGAAGCTAGAGGAGGTAGAAAGGTGGGAGAGGATTGGGGACTCAAAGTACAACAGGTGGTATGGGATGGTAAAAAGGGTGGGGGTGCCAGGGTATCTAAAGAAGGGGTGGGGGGAAAGCAGGTGGAGGAGAGTGGCGAGGTTTAGGCTGGGGAATGAGATGAAGGGGGGGAGGTATTGGGAAGAGGAGGAGGATAGAAAATGCAGGGTATGTGGGTGGGGGGAGGAGAATTGGGAGCATGTATGGGAGATATGTTCAGATTGGGGGAAGGATAGGGGTTGGCAGGAAGTGGTGAGGGAGGTATTAAGTGATGAGGGAGGGGGGGAGGAGTGGATGAGGAGGATAGAAGAAAGGAGGGGAGGTGGAGTGGAGGAATGGAAGGCCAAGGAATGAGAGTGAAAAGGAGGCGAGCGGAAGCGAAGGTCACGCGAGAGGATAGGGTAGGGAGGGGGAAGGAGGGCGTGCGTGGCGGTGGCAGGCGAGAGAGAGAGAGCGAGCGGTTATAGATTTAAGAGAGAGTAGCATGTAATTAGTAGATTAGGATGTAAGGTTTAGATGTAAGAGAAGTGTGTAAAGATTGTAAGCCCTGAGGGGACACAATAAAGACTATATATATATATAATAAACATATTAGAACCATTACAAATTATAACTACGCTCTTTTGTGGCGAAAATTACTCACCAATATCAATGGTGAGACCGTTGCTTAAAAAAGTATTAGAAAAACATCTAAACTTACAAGAAAGTGATGATGATATTATTCACACATTTAAACAAACCATAATTTCTGAAATTACACGACGTTTCAAACTCGAATTTAATGACAGCAGCATTATTTCATTCAATCATATTTGTTGCTTCGTCGACCCCAGATACAAAGATCTGGAACATGAGCCTTTGCATGTTCGGGATATAATTCGTGTTGAAGTAAAAAAATTACTTGAAGCCTTGCCCGAACAAACATTAAACAGCACAGAACAAAAATCACCCAAGAAAACAGCTGTACAATTTATATATAATGAGGAAGTTGATGAAAATTCCGATTTAAATTTGGAATTTGAAACCTATTTAGCCGAGCCGCCATTACGATTTGATTTATGTCCTTTTGGATGGTGGAAGACGCGGGCAATCAAATATCCAAGAATTGCGGAACTCGCAATTAAATATTTGGCAATACCGGCAACATCGGATACCTCTGAGCGGTGTTTTTCAACTGCTGGAAATATTGTAACACGAAAAAGGACGCGTTTGTTACCTGAAAATGTCGATACATTAGTTTTCTTGTACCAAAATAGAAAGTTAATAAATTAAATTATATTATGCATTTTTATTATGATGTGTTGATTATTTTTACCTGTAACCTGAAGTAACTTGGTCTTTGTTTTCGCAAAAGCGGGCAAATATATTTACATACTCAGATATTCACATATCGAAAATTACACATATTAAATACTAGTTAATAATTAATATACGCATAGGTACAGTTGTGCAGAGAAATAGCATGGTCGCCAAATACCGCCTCGTACAATCGACTAAATAGAAATACATACTTTGTTGTCACGTCGGTAACTATCGATGGCGTCAAACTCAGGACCGCACGCATCTTTCGGTGTGATGCGATGGAGGTACGTAAGAATTTGCCTACGCGCAGACTGCAGTGTCTCATATTTAGATCTTTCAAACCATTCATGCAATGCTAAACAGACAAAAGAGATATACCAACTAAGCAATCGCAACATTAATTGTGATGAACCAATTTAAATATACGTCTGCAGTGTGCACACTAGGGTGGCTCTTATTTACTCTTGGTAAAATTTTTTTTCAACATTTTCATCGGGGCACCCTCCAGAATAGTTCCAAATAATTAAAAATCTTTCTGTGTAAAGTTTCAGCTCGATCGGATAACGGGCAAGGGTGCCCCTGGGCCATTTGAATCATTATTTAACAGCTCACGAAGTCGATCTTATATATAGTATCCTCCAAGTTATTGATTAGATAAAAAAAAATATGTCAAACAAAAGTAGTTAATCCGGACAAGGAGCATCTGTTTTGTTCTATTACTTTTTGTCGCGCGACAAATGGTTTTTGAAAAATGTCCGACAAACGGAAAAAATATCAGAAATATGGAGTCTATATCTTCGATATTTTTGCGAATTTCGCCCCAGATTTTCAGGAAATATTCATGACATATCAAACACTGAAAATAAGACTTTTTTTGTCCTTTTCGCATATTTTTGTACATGCTCCCCTTTAAATGTTTAAAAAAATAGTTCTCGAAAATAAAAATTCCATTTTTTTGCGCGCCTTCATAAATAAAAAAGTGTCTAGAAGCATTTAAACTTTCAAAATTTAAGGGGAAAAAAGTTTTTTTTAGTTTTTTGGACTTGTTTCGAAAACCGTTTGTCACGCGAGAAAAAGTAATCGAATATAAAAGATGCTCTTGCCTGGATCTACAACTTTTATTTGACATATTTTTTTATTTAATCAATAGCTTCGAGGATATTATATATAAAATGGACTTCGCAAGCTGTTAATAATCATTCAAATGACCCAGGGACAACCTTTCCCGTTATCTGATCGGGCTCAAACTTTAAACAGAAAGATTTTTAATTATTTGGAACTATTCTGGAAGGTGTTTCCGAAGAAAATTCAAAAGTCGAAGATAAGAGCCACCCTAGTGCACACGTATACTAGAAATACACGTGCGCACGTACACTAGAAAGATACGTGCGCACGTGTAATAGAAATACACGGGTATCCGTGTACACGTGTACTTATAATCCGTGTACACGTGTATTAAGGACACGGATTTTTAATATCTTAATACACGTTACACGTGTCCCGTGTACACGTGTAATTAAATACACGTGAAAAGCCAGGACCTCTAGTCGGTATACAGCGCGCTGCATTACCCGTGTCTACCCCCTTAAATCGGAACGCTTTAGAATACTGTTAGCTTTAGAATAAAATGTGATTGTACTCTCAATCATATTGTGGATGATGCTCGTAGTAAAAAATGTTAAATTATATTCTTTTAATTTTATGATTTGTAACAATATATATCATAAACGTATATAATTTCTCAATTTTATTTACCCATCATCCTCCTTGCCACATGAGGCCTTGTTACATCACCCTGCACGGCCGCTCCAGAGGAGTAGAATTACGCATGCTATCGCGCGATACGCGGCGACGTTAAATCGGAACGCTTTGAAATACTGTTAGCTTTAGAATGCATGCGATTCTATCCCCTAGGTAGTGGTGTCTCTTTCCCTTCTAGAATTTTCACTTTAAAGTAATGCTCCGTCTCTATCCCTCGAAGACGCGGTGTCGAAAAACGCCGATCTTTCCCGACATTGTCCGAAATAATTTCTGATAAATTATTGGTTTGGAAAAAAAATTTCTAGGACAGTCCCCACCCTGGGTTAGGTCTGAAAAAGTTTTCGGGTGGGCCAAGTTCTGAAAGAGATTTTTTTCGGGGGTCAATGCCTCCCTCTGAAAAATTTCCGACAGTGGGCCAGGTCTGGAGAGGCCTCCGCGGCGGCTCGGCCCGGACTGATCCCCTCCACGATTACGGCTTCCCCCACTCCGCGGCGCGTGCGCGCGCAACCTTCTTCCTCTCCTCGCAGGCCCCGCGCCCAGGTTTCCCTCCACCGCGCTACTCGCGCGCCATCACTTCCCCCCCCCCCCCCCGCGTTCCCCTCAGCACACCTGGGTTAGAACTGTCCTAGCTATCCTACTAGTATGTCAGTTATTATGAAAGAGGCGTCGTGCCAAATTTAAAAAAAAAAAAAGAAATTGAACTTTACGTTTATCATGTATCACGTTGATATAATACGTAAAAAATAAGTAAAATGTAACAAACGAAAAATTTGGACTTGGACCACTTTCATAATAACCGGCACATATAGTGAAAAAGACAGGGATAGTAAGCGCGAAAGTACTTACGATCTTTACTGCTCGACAGTCGTTTTTTTCTGACGATCGAGCCTTTGCTAACCTCGAGGGTGGGTCAGGACCCAAACTGCCTTTCTCACTCCCTCAAGATTTTGTATTTCACTCGCACCAAGGCCCGAGCGGGGCGTCATCGGCCCGCGTAAAAGTTCGAATGCGCAAAGGTTTGAAAACGTGGCGCGTGTCCGCGCATACTTGCGGGGTGTTCCTTCATCACAGTCAGGCAAATGGGAAAGGATAATGGTAGAATGAAATATGAATTCTTCGTAATGAAATCAGTGATACGTCAACAGTATATGCACAGGATAATAAAAAATTCTTTCCTGTGCACATTTCTGTGCACCAAACAGTATTCCCGGAAGTACATATTCTACGTAAATGTATGAGCGTACCACCAAACCTAATGAGAAAGAGAGGAATAGGACGCGTATATTCGTCCCTTTCCCACTATCTTCTGTTTAGCCTCTCAGCA
Source organism: Andrena minutula (assembly GCA_929113495.1). Lineage (NCBI taxonomy): Eukaryota > Metazoa > Arthropoda > Insecta > Hymenoptera > Andrenidae > Andrena > Andrena minutula. Next base: position 43,153,436 of record OV815993.1, on the reverse strand, counting down.
TCTGTAAACAATGCAGCGACGACGCTATACTGTATTCCACATTAGAGCATACCGATTTCGCGCAGGCACGACCCTCAGGAGGCGTTGCTACGCTCGACTCCCCACTGAACCGCCTATGTTTTTCTCCGTCGCACGGCCCTCTACTCTCTCTGTTAACTTTTCGTGCACTGTTTACGTTGACAACGGTCAGGTCTCACGTTATTCCTTGAAAATTATCACGACCAATCGCATGCGGTTCAAACTGTAGGTAGTAGTGGTACCTGCGCAGATGGGTCGCAAATCGGTACGGGCGTCGGTATGCTCTAATATGGAATGCAGTATAGCTGATAAGTTTCTTGTCGTTTGCACTACGGTGAAGACCCAGAAGGCAATCGGGCTTTTATTTGATGCGCGGATATTGATATATGGAATATTCATAATTTGTGAATTGTTCCATTTCCGCGTGATTAGTTACTGCAGGCCTGGGATTTAAGTGAACGCGGCGGCCGATTTTCAGAGTCAACGCCTCTTTTCTCCCACCGCACGTCTTGCGTGCCCACCCTCGGCGGCCCAGGAGCTTCGAGCGCCTCAGGCCCGTACCATATGAACCGCGCGTAGCTCATTGGGGCGCCCCCCGTATCAATAGGTTTCCACATCACCCCATGGGGTACTATTATCGATGCGTTTTTTTTTGTCAGTGGTATCCCCTATAGGCCTATTCCACTGTGTCGCGCGATAAAGAATGGATTGGAAAAACGCGTTTTATTATCAAAATTTTAAATATGTTTGGGAAAACAAGATTTTCGCGCACGTTTAGACGTGCTGGGCAAATCTAGAATATTAACGGGGAGGCTGGACGACGATGTACGTATCAAAGTTGATAGCGAGGAATCGTTTAGCCCTGTGCGCTGTTCGGTTTTAATGTTACGCATTTTCGAGAACGAACATTCGCACAAATATGTGGATCCGAAGATGGAGAAAATTCGGAGTGCGAAATCCCTAAGTTTGGGGTATGTCGATTCTTCCAGTGTTTTGAAGAATTCGGCTCCTTTTTCTTCCCTCGTTTTTAAAGAAATGTCGTGCTGAAGATCACACAGTTCTTCTTGATACTCGAGGGCTTGTTCTTCGACTCTTACGGTGAGGGGATTCTCAAAGAGAATTAGATCATTTCTGAGCGAATCGAAGTCAGTGAAACGCTCATCGAACTGATCTATCACCGATCGAAGAACGCGTAAATGATTATCAAAATCACGGGAATATACGTACGACCTTCTTGATGTACTAATTTGAGCCCCTCTATTAAATCAAATTTTTCGCGGCCTTCATATGATGCATACTTTTGCGCATAATAAACTGAATAGTGCCGTTCAATAGAACTTTTCTTTATTAGGGTAGGCTCAAATCCGCAAAGAAGACAGATCGTACGATTACTAATCTTAGCAAAAAAAAAAGTTTTCCTATACCTTGTTAAAATTTTGATAATACCTCTGCTATGTGGACATCTTGACCTGATTCGTGAATTTCGAATTCACTGGCAATCGAATGAATTGACACCGTCTATTCCCTCTGAACGAATGGAGATGTCTGACGAAAAGACATTACAAGGTATAGGAAAACTTTTTTTTCGCTAAGATTAGTAATCGTACGATCTGTCTTCTTTGCGGATTTGAGCCTACCCTAATAAAGAAAAGTTCTATTGAACGGCACTATTCAGTTTATCATGCGCAAAAGTATGCATCATATGAAGGCCGCGAAAAATTTGATTTAATAGAGGGGCTCAAATTAGTACATCAAGAAAGTCGTACGTATATTCCCGTGATTTTGATAATCATTTACGCGTTCTTCGATCGGTGATAGATCAGTTCGATGAGCGTTTCACTGACTTCGATTCGCTCAGAAATGATCTAATTCTCTTTGAGAATCCCCTCACCGTAAGAGTCGAAGAACAAGCCCTCGAGTATCAAGAAGAACTGTGCGATCTTCAGCACGACATTTCTTTAAAAACGAGGGAAGAAAAAGGAGCCGAATTCTTCAAAACACTGGAAGAATCGACATACCCCAAACTTAGGGATTTCGCACTCCGAATTTTCTCCATCTTCGGATCCACATATTTGTGCGAATGTTCGTTCTCGAAAATGCGTAACATTAAAACCGAACAGCGCACAGGGCTAAACGATTCCTCGCTATCAACTTTGATACGTACATCGTCGTCCAGCCTCCCCGTTAATATTCTAGATTTGCCCAGCACGTCTAAACGTGCGCGAAAATCTTGTTTTCCCAAACATATTTAAAATTTTGATAATAAAACGCGTTTTTCCAATCCATTCTTTATCGCGCGACACAGTGGAATAGGCCTATAGGGGATACCACTGACAAAAAAAAACGCATCGATAATAGTACCCCATGGGGTGATGTGGAAACCTATTGATACGGGGGGCGCCCCAATGAGCTACGCGCGGTTCATATGGTACGGGCCTGAGGCGCTCGAAGCTCCTGGGCCGCCGCGGGGGCCAAGACGTGCGGTGGGAGAAAAGAGGCGTTGCCTCTGAAAATCGGCCGCCGCGTTCACTTAAATCCCAGGCCTGAGGTGAACCGTCAACGACTCCTATGGTTGATGCGCCTGTTGAGCGGAAAGAGATAGAGCTTCTCCGACGTGAGTGAGATTTGCTTCAGCGCGAATTGGATTTTGAACGGCGCTCGAGGGGTTCATCGGCGACACCGCGGGGCTGAGAATGATTTTGAATCCTGGAAGATGCAAGTGCAACTTTTGAAAAGGATGTACCAGTTGGATGACGAAACCACCACAACGTTAATGGTACTGCGTCTCCGCGGTAAGGCCTTAAAGTGGTTCCATTCAAAACCGGGACTCATTGAATTGCCTGCTTTGTTGTTGTGGGAAGAAATGCGGAAGATGTTTAACAATCGACCGAATAAACAGGCTGCTAGAAAAGAATTCGATGACCGGGTTTGGCAGAAAACTGAATCGTTTGGCGATTATTTTCATGATAAAATGACGCTAGCGAATAGGGTTTTGATTGATCCGGAGGAACTTGTCGATTACGTCATCGATGGAGTAGCTGATGTTTGGTTAAGAGACCAAGCACGAATGCAACGTCTCAACACAGCAGATGAACTGTTAGACGTGCTCGGAAAACTTTCACTAAGGGACGACCCGAAGAACGATCGGGATCGTAAGGATTCGAAAAAGACGGCACCGGCAAAGCCACTGCCTAAAGATGACGCGCAGAATAAGGAGACACGTTGTTTCAATTGCAACGAGACGGGGCACCGGATGAAGGATTGTGGCAAACCGAAGCGAGAGTGGGGTTCCTGCTTCAAGTGTGGGGCCACGGGACACCTGGCCAGGCGCTGTCCGCAAGATGCTTCCACGTCCAAATCGGGGCGGAAACAACAGGAGCTGCCGACACCGATGACAACGCCGATGACGACGCCGAAGACGACGTCGAAGCCGACGGCGACGCCGGCGCGGTCCATGAGTTTGGTTCAGCCGGACTCCCCAGAAACACTATTTACGGTACCAATAAAGTTTGCGGTTCGCGACGACGACGGTATTGTATCCAATTTGGCCGTGACAGCAATGATTGATTCTGGTTCGCCCGTCAGCTTGCTTAAGTCTAGTTTATTACCGCCCAATTTTCGTTTCAATCCGACACCAAAGGGTAATAGCTATCATGGCATCAATTGCTCGCCCTTAAACATTTTAGGCGTTTTCTCTAGCGAAGTTAATGTTAATGATTTATGTGTAACGATTAAGTTTTTTGTAATCCCAGACGAGATGATGTCTTCCTTCGCGTTACTTGGAAGGGATCTTATTTTGTCGCCTTCCGTTCGAATTGTTATGGGTCGCACTTTTGAGGTAACTAAGAACGGTCATATGAATCAGACGCCGGAGACAGATGATTTCGTCGGGGAAATATTGCGAATAGATTATGTAGAGGATCCAATTTCCGTGAGCCGTGATTTGAACATTGGTCCTCAGCTAGATTTAGAAACAACAAGCCAACTAAAACGGTTATATTTCGACGACAGTGATTGTCTCGGTGACGACAATCATGTTCCGTGTTCGGTTGAGGCAGTTATCGCGCTTAAATCGAAACAACCAATTAGTTTTCGACCACGACGATTGGATTTTTCGGATAAGGAGAAACTACCGGATATTCTTGACGATTTAATCAAACAGAACATCATTAGGCCAAGTAATTCGCCGTACGCGAGTCCGATCGTGCTGGTGCGGAAAAAGAATGGGGAAATTCGATTATGTGTGGATTATCGTGAAGTCAATAAAATAACGATTAGAGACAATTTTCCTGTACCATTAATTGACGACTATTTAGACCAGTTACGTGACAAAGTATATTTTACAAAGTTCGATTTAAAGAACGGTTTTCACCATGTCAAGGTGCCCGAGTCTTCGATTAAGTACACCTCGTTTATAACGCCACTAGGACAATTTGAATACTTACGAATGCCTTTCGGATTGACCAACGCACCCCGCATTTTTCAGAGGTACCTGAATGAAATTTTTACTGATTTAGTTAGGAAAAACGAAGTTAAGCTTTACCTGGATGATTTTCTAATAGCCACGCAGACTGTTGAAGAACATCTCGAAATATTGCAAAAGGTGTTCAGGTTGGCAAAACGACATAATCTAGAGTTTAGGTTAGATAAGTGCTTCTTTTTATATCGTCAAATTACTTATTTGGGCTATTCGATAACAGACAATGGCATAGCACCCGCCAAGGAAAACGTGGGGTCGGTTATTGGTTACCCTGTTCCGAGAAATGTTAAGGAGGTACAGCGTTTCGTGCGGCTGGCTAGCTACTTCCGGCGATTTATCGAGAATTTTTCATTTATTGCGAAGCCATTATATGATTTGTCGCGAATAGATGCTGTTTTTTGTTTTGGGCCAGAACAAAAACGCGTTTGTCGCGCTTGAAGACTGCTTGATAAGCGAACCAGTTTTAGCGATTTACTCCCCAAGTTTGAAGACCGAACTTCATTGCGATGCGAGTTGTAACGGGTTTGGTGCAATTTTGTTGCGAAAACAGCCGGATGGAATTCTCCGACCTGTTTTTTATTTTTTTTTTAGCAAAAGAACGACTGTCCAGGAATCAAGATACCATAGCTTCGAGCTCGAGTGTTTAGCAGCTATTTACGCTATTAAACGGTTCCATGTATATTTGTTTGGTATACCATTTAAAATCATTACAGATTGTGACAGTTTTAGATTGACGTTGAGCAAACAGAATGTTAACCCACGAATTTCTCGTTGGGCGATGTTGTTGCAGAATTATAATTATGAAATTGAACATCGAAGTGGCAGTAAGATGTCACACGTTGATGCATTAAGCCGCTGTCACAGTGTGCTTATATTGGAACCAAACACGTTTGAACAGGTATTGTCAATGAAACAATGTCAAGATCCTATAATCTGTGAATTGCGGGACGAATTGGAAGTAAGGGAAAATAAATTCTATGAATTGAGAGACGGGTTAATATATAAAAAAGTTAAGAAAAATAAGTTGTTGTTTTATGTACCTGTATGTTTAGAAAATAACGTAATTCGTGCGTGTCACGATGATTTGGGACATCTCGGTGTAGATAAAGTTGTCGAGAATATAAGTAAAGTTTACTGGTTTCCGCAAATTCGTCGGAAAACCAAAGAGTACATAGGGAACTGCTTAAAGTGCATAGAGTTTTCTCCTTTCAGCGGGAATGTCGAAGGCTTTTTGCATAGTTTGGGTAAAGGTAACCTGCCCTTCCAAACGATCCATGTTGATCATTACGGTCCTTTGGAAAAGAGTGGAAGTGGTTGTAAATTCATTTTGTCCGTGATAGATGGGTTTACCAAATTCATTAAGCTATATCCATGCAAGACAACAAAAACAGTTTTTTTACTTCCAGCGCGTTTAAGGAATTCTTAGCGAGTGCAGTGTTGATTGCGGTCGGAACTCCACGTGCGAAGGGGAAGGTGGAGCGCTTTAATCGTGTCATAGCACCAATGTTGGCAAAGTTGTCAGAGACACCCGGAAAATGGGATCGCGTCTTGGGGTCCGTAGAATATGCGATTAATAATACGATTTGCAGGTCAACGGGAGAGAGTCCCTCTCGAGGGACATTCCACGCGAACTCGGACACTTTTTGGAGTAACATTTCGGAAGTGGCTCAAATTTGAATATGTTGTAGTCTTTAGGGATGCATAAACATGTGTAGAAGGATTTTTTAAAATTTTGAAAAATATAGATTTTACAGCTGTTTGAAGGTAAGTGCTAACTTTTTTTCAATAAATTATAACTATGGAAGTTTACGGGGATTTGTAGAGAAGACATTGAAGTTTTAAGGAAAATTTATTTCAATTTTTTAAAAAAAAAAATTTGAACCATTTCTGTGCAATTATTATAAACAAATGCATTTTTTTAACATGGGACGCGATTTTAAAAATCTGAAAAAAAATCAGAATATAGCCCTATCCTTCCCCTTCATGGTCTAATTGTCAAAAATATGGACATTTTAAAATTGGCCCTGTAAAAATTGCCGAAAGTTGACGCTGCGTCAAATCACACCGGCTCAACTGCCTGAGCCGTGCGGTACTCGCAGCGGCCAAGCGGCTATATCTGCTATTCTTATACAATGTCCTCGAATATGGTAAGTATTTGTAAAAAAACTGAAGAAAGACAACTTTTACTGTTTTTTATACACAACATAATACGGTAACTCAATTTTTGGTGTTCGCAATATTTTCCGCGAAACGAAGGTGACCCTCAGTTTTTTAAATGGAATGCTATATATTTGATTATCCAATATGAAAGCGACTGTCAAGACAAATTCAACCATATGGTACACTATGACCCTCAAGACTACACATGGTTAGAAATGAAATTCAAGAGATATGAAATTCAATCCACTAGATAGATAGTTCGATATATTTATTTAATTCCTAACCATGTGTAGTCTTGAAGGTCATAGTATACCATATGGTTGAATTTGTCTTGCCAGTCGCTTTCATATTGGATAATCAAATATATAGCATTCCATTTAAAAAACTGAGGGTCACCTTCGTTTCGCGGAAAATATTGCGAACACCAAAAATTGAGTTACCGTATTATGTTGTGTATAAAAAACAGTAAAAGTTGTCTTTCTTCAGTTTTTTTACAAATACTTACCATATTCGAGAACATTGTATAAGAATAGCAGATATAGCCGCTTGCCCGCTGCGAGTACCGCACGGCTCAGGCAGTTGAGCCGGTGTGATTTGACGCAGCGTCAACTTTCGGCAATTTTTACAGGGCCAATTTTAAAATGTCCATATTTTTGACAATTAGACCATGAAGGGGAAGGATAGGGCTATATTCTGATTTTTTTTCAGATTTTTAAAATCGCGTCCCATGTTAAAAAAATGCATTTGTTTATAATAATCGCACAGTAATGGTTCAAATTTTTTTTTTTAAAAATTGAAATAAATTTTCCTTAAAACTTCAATGTCTTCTCTACAAATCCCCGTAAACTTCCATAGTTATAATTTATTGAAAAAAAGTTAGCACTTACCTTCAAACAGCTGTAAAATCTATATTTTTCAAAATTTTAAAAAATCCTTCTACACATGTTTATGCATCCCTAAAGACTACAACATATTCAAATTTGAGCCACTTCCGAAATGTTACTCCAAAAAGTGTCCGAGTTCGCGTGGAATGTCCCTCGATTATTGTTTGGTATGGATCAATTGACTGACAATCAAGTAACTGACAGCTTGCGTTTAATTTTGGACTCGTATTCTGAGAGCGATAGGGATCTTCCCACGATACGTGGAGAAGCTGCTGACAATATTGTTAAAAGTCAACAGATTAATGAACGAGCGTATGATAGAAAACATAAGACACCCACCGTCTATCAAACTGGAGATTATGTAATGATACGCAATTCTGACGTCACTGTAGGGATAAATAAGAAACTTATTCCAAAGTTTAAAGGACCATACGTGGTTAAAAAAGTTCTAGATCATGATAGGTATGTAGTTACGGACATTGAAGGATTTCAGCTGACGCGTATACACTGGAATCGTAGGACCCGACCAAATGAAATTTTGGATTCGTTCATTATGATGGTGATAGAATAATTATAGTAATTAATAGCAGTGAATATTTTATAACGTTTGCGTTTGTTTTAGATCTTGTGTGTGTGTGTTCTTTTATCTCAATCTATTATTGTATTTCGTATTCTATTTTATACCTACGTTTGTTAATGTACTTTATATTTCTGGTTAAATTGTATTGCGTAGCCGATAATTTACGAAGATTTGTTTTTCTTCTGCTATTTGTTTGTAAAGGCGGCCACACACGGTCCGGCCGGACTGTCAGTTTGGCCTGCGCAGGCCGGCCTGTGCAGTTCGGCCGGACGCCCGTAGTGCCCCCACACGTTCCGGCTGGCCTGACAGGCTGGCCGGATGGTGCATCCACACGCTCCGGGCGGCCTGACAGTATTTTAAATTTTTTAAATTTTGTTTCGAGTGATAAAACATTATTATAATGGATGAAAAAAGATTTTGAGTCCTTAAATCAAAAACTAGAAACTTGAAGCATTAAAATGCTTTTTTAAAATATGTTTTGCGACTATTTTTCGCGGAGATAGTACATCCATTTCAAAATGACCAAATTTTTCAGAAAATTATAGTGTTCCTTTAATTTTGTCCAGCAGTGTATTTCCATTTTCAGTTTACTTTATAATTATTCACATTATTAACAACCATTATTCACATTCCAATAGATACACATTGTAATGAGTAAGGATACACAATGAGTGTATTCTCAACAACAACGCGTCATCCCAAACTGCCGAATCACCACGCAGGATTCGTCACTTCGAGTCATGTCCAAAGGGCAGACTCGCCCTTACGTACCTACCTATCTGGACAGTATATAAGCTTGTCTCCCTTGACCTAGGCGCAGTTCGTCTCAACGCCGAAACACTACTGATTTCTTCTTGTAAACGGTTACCGAGGTTACCGCGCATACTCCGAGTATATTGTGTCCGAACATTATAATAAATATATATTAACGATTGAAGTTAGTGAACAGATTAGTGATCTTTTATATTCACCGAACTCCTTCATAACAACGTTTCTTAAAATATTCGAAACATTTTCAGTGCCCGAAACGTCCAAGCTTTAACCTACTCGACACAGTCGGACTGCTCCAAAGTACATTCGGCCCGATCGGAAAAATTCTTTCGATCCGATCGGTTTTTACGGGTACTCTGCTCGGCTCGGCTCGGCTCGGTTCTGTTCTTCCAGCCGAATCAGGCTCGGCTCGCTTTTTCACTGGAACCGCCCTACGGCCTACAGTATTCACAGTTTTGTCAGCCGAACATGACATCGACAGACGACGCTTTAGCTGTAGTAGGCTTATTATTAGCTACAAAAAAGTGTTGCAAACGCCAAATTGAACGAAGTGTGTGGTGCAAAGAGTGGCTAAAAAAAAGGGGACGTTATTCACACGTAAATTTATTAAAGGAATTGCATTTTGCGCCTAAAGATTGGCACAATTATTTACGGATGAATGAGGAAACATATTTAAGGCTCCTTTCTTTGGTCACTCCCTTCATTCAAAAGCAAGATACAAATATGAGAGACGCCATCTCACCGCACGAGAGATTAACTGCTACATTGAGATTTCTTGCAACTGGAAGAAGTTACGAAGACCTTAAATTTACTACAATAATCTCACCTCAGGCTCTTTCGTATATTGTACCTGAAACCTGTGATGCTCTATATAAAGTTCTACATAAGGATTATTTGAAGGTAAGGAAAAGGACAACATTTTACTTTACTCACATTTATTGCGTTACGTAATTGGGTAATTATTTACAAAAGAGCAGTCTTCACCGATTTCGATGATCTTGGAGTATGTTGTCGGGGGATGATTCTCAATAACTTTTTTCTATACATGTTGCCGTCGCTTCACTTTAATTTTTTAGATATTTGCAAAAAACTGTGATCGGTAGTTGCTTTGGGTTTAGATGATTCGGCCATCTTTTCGGACATTTACACATTTCTTTATGTTAAATCTCCGAAAAGTTGGCCAAACCATCTAATGTAATGCAACTAGCGATCACATTTTTTTGCAAATATGTCCAAAACTAAAGTCGAGCGGCGGCAACATGTATAGGAAAAAGTTGGTCAGAAACATCCCCCGACAACATACTCCAAGATCATCGAAATCGGTGAACACTGTTTATACAAATATATATAATATACAAAGCTTATACACATATATAATATACATAACTATACAAAGTAAAAATAAAAATGCTACCTACGATAATTATTATCATTATTATGATTACGATTATTCTTATAATTAGGAATATTATTATTAATATGATTATTATCATTATTATTATTATTTAAATTTAATATAAATGGCCCTGCCGAGTTTTCCGGACTGGAAAGCTGATGTGTCGTTGCGTTGGGAGTGGCTGGATTATAATGGCAAGGTTCCGGATATTGGTATTGTTGCATTGGACTGTAAGTTGAGGGTTCATAAGGGTAGATTCGTGAATGATAGGGGATTGGTGAGAGAGCAGGAGTGGGAGTTTGAGTGGGAGTAGGAGTGGGAGTACGAGTGGGAGTAGGAGTGGGAGTACGAGTGGGAGTATTTGTAGCAACTAGATTTTGTTGCATTGGACTGTAAGTTGAAGTTTCATAAGGGTAGATTCGTGGATCATAGGGGATTGGTGAGAGAGCAGGAGTGGGAGTACGAGTGTGAGTACGAGTGGGAGTATGAGTGGGAGTACGAGTGGGAGTATTTGTAGCAACTAAATTTTGTTGATAAATTAGGGTGTGAGCCAGATCTAATTTGCCCATTTCGGCAACAAATAACGTGTCGTTAATTATTTTTTCGGCCAGTATCCTTTGTTGTTGCGCCAAGTCCCGTAATTTCATCGCAACGTTTTTGCCGTAAACGTCGAAACGATCGTCTATCGTTGCTGGGCGTTTGAAATGCTGTTGTACAGATAGTAGCACGTCATGCTGCAACGCTGCTTCCTCCGATCGTCCATTCCTTCTTGTTGATCGTGGTCGGTTACTTTGACCTGACGATGTAGAGGGGATTGGAGGTGGATTTGATAAATTTTCATCCATTTCCAAGTTGGATGGTTCACCGACATCCGCAATACAACCATCCGGAATGGGTTCAACAGATGCTAATTCTATTGTATTTTCCATTGCGTGTTCCTGAAACAATATTATTTTCTGTTTTTAGTTTCCACGAACAACAGAAGAATGGAAGAATATAGCAAAAGTGTTTGAAGATAGGTGGAACTTTCCACATTGTCTTGGAGCGATTGACGGAAAGCACATTGAAATTATTCCTCCAAATGGAAGCGGGACAGAATTTTATAATTACAAAGGACGACATAGTATGGTTCTATTAGCAATAGTGGATGCAAAGTACCAATTTCTCATGTGCGATTTTGGTACCAACGGCAGAGTTTCTGATGGAGGTGTTCTCCAAAACACCAAATTCTTTGAGAAACTTCAGGACAAGCTTTTAAGGATCCCAACTGAAGAAAATATCACAAACACTTCTAGGAGTTTGCCCTACGTTTTTGTAGCGGATGATGCCTTTCCATTGAGAGTGGATATGATCAAACCGTTTAGACAAGCAGATCTAATTTGCCAAGAACGAAAAATATACAATTACCGTGTATCGCGAGCGAGACGTATTGTCGAAAACGCGTTTGGCATCATGGCATCACGATTCAGAATTTTTCACACCCAAATTAATCTAGTACCGGAAAATATTGATTCTGTTGTGATGGCAACTTGTGTGTTACACAATTATTTAATTAAATCGGTGGCGAATTCTTACTCGCCTCCAGACTGTTTTGATCGAGAAAATGCAGAAGATGGGACTACTGTGTCGGGGTTTCATACAAACAACTCTAACATGGAAAGTTTGAATCAAAGAAACCCAGGAAATACGGCTAATGATGCTAAGAAAGTTAGAGCAGATTTTATAAATTATTTTGTGAATGAGGGTGCAGTCCCGTGGCAAAATAACTTTATTCATTAAATTTAACGCATTTACTATAATCATTTGCTGTTTCATTCCACGAAAAATCGGACAGTTTGTCGGAGTAACATTTCAGATGTTGGTGAAACTTGAATATGTTGTAGTCTTTACTGATATATAATCGCATCTCGAAAGACTTTCTAAAAATTTAAAAATTGTGGATCTTACATCTCTTCGAATTATAGAGGTGACCTTTTGCCAATAAATTATAACTATTGAACCAAGAAACCTATAGAAATGAGGTTTTGGGAGGTTACAGTGAAGACATAAGAGTACTTAACAAAAGTGGACACGTTTTGAAAACTCAGGACACTTTAAAATTGGGCAAATGAAAATTAATTCAATGTGACGCTGCATTGAAGCACAGCGGCTCGACTGGCTCAGCGTGCAGTACAAACAGTGGCCAGGCGGCTATACCTGCCATTTTTATACACAGTTGTTGCAAATGGTATGTATTTGGAGAAAAAATGAAAACAGTTTTTTGTGTTGGGATTATTTTGCGCGAAGCGACGGTGAGCTTCACTTTTTTTTAAATAAAAAGCTATATATTTTTTCACACGATATGAAAGCGACTATCACGACAAATTCAACTATGTAGCATACATGGACTTTTCAAGGTCACACTATGTTGTGGAATGAATGATATAGATTCAAAATATTAGATATATAGATAGTTGAAAAAAAAGGTCAGGTCTATATTTCAAAAAGCTGCAATATCAATAAAGTTTTAAAATTTTGGAAAATCCTTCGAGATACGGTTATATATACTAAAGACTACAACATATCCAAGTTTCACCAACATCCGAAATGTTACTCCGAAAGCTGTCCGATTTCACGTGGAATGCCCCTACCCAACTGTATCTAAAATTTACACTTGTTTACTTTGTGTACAATGTGCACATTCTTCAAATATAATATGCATAAAAATAATTCTTTTATTTCACTTACCTCGATCCCGATTTCGTCACCGTCGCTTTCAATATTCGATCGAGAGTTCCTTGGCGTTTCTTGATCGTTTAAAAAATTTAGGTCGGCGAAGTACCATAATGTAGGTACGTACACATCGTCCGCACCCGCTCCTGTCCTCGTAGAGGCCTTTATTTTTTTCAGCTCCTTCCGATAGGCGCTGCGCATGTTGTTAATTCTTGCAACTACACTTTTTCTGGTGGTGGATGGCTCAATTTCTTGTAATTTCGCGATTAATTTCTTGTATGCAGTACTTCGCAAATCACGGTCACGATATTCATCGGTATTCGCTTTCCATAGACATGGTGCATTTCTATAGATTATTAAAAACTCCTCAATACATTTTCTCTGCCTAGCAGAAAGTGATGATGCCATTTTAAATTAATTATTAATTCGATGTAAATTATTATTATTAAATGAACCACCACACTCTTCCAATGTCACGAAGCACTTGGTCTTGTCCCGATTGGTAGTTGATGCAGAACTGACGCTCGACAGTCTTCCGATCTTCCGGGAAGACGGCCGCGGTTGAAAATGTCCGGTGATTGGTTAACTTAACGAACGAATGCGTCCCTTAAGCGCCCTCTATTTCTTGCGCCCTTGGCGTGATTTCCGGAAACGGGGGTGCGATTTTAGCGGGAGCTCCGGTTCCAAGCGCGTGACGTGGCCGGTTGCAGGCCACCAGGCCTGCATCGTCGTGGGCCCATCACAAACTCCAGGTTTATGACACCCGCAATAGCTATTCAGGCCATAAACGAAAGACTCGAAAGGAAAACATGCTTTGTTCAAAATTTAATTAGGAAGTGAACGGAACGCGTCTTTCTCAAAAATAGTATCGTTGCCGCGCGCGTCATAACCCAAACCGAACATCTGTATTCTAAACGTTTTCTATGTACAAACACTTGGAACATCAACACGACAGGGAGTCGGGGAGACCGGGGTTATTAGTCGACTAATTTTTAACATGTCTAATTTTTATAAATGGGCCATTGGTATTTTGTTGAGTTCTTGCACACCAAAAGTTTACAAATTTCATTAGGTATAGGTACAGGCTTAATTTTGAAAATCGTTTTCATTGAGTTTAGGTTGTAATGTTTATTATATTTAGAGTAGTTTGACAAATAAGTCAACAAACCCCGGTTGTGGGGTTAGTTGACAAATATGACGAGGTTAGTTGACTTAACATTTGCTTTACAGTTTTAACCCATTGCCTGCGAAAGGCGTATATATGTATATGCTGTCACAGTTCCATAAATATATACGAGGGACGCATACTATATATGCTGCCAATCCCATCAATAAAGCATACGAGTGGCGTACATATATATACTAGATGTATACTAATGTAGGAAATAAGTATGCTACATTGTAGATATTTTATTAATGAACAATAGAATCATGGTCTTTCACATGTTAGATAAACCTGGGACCGTACAATTATTTGTCCGTTAAAAGATACGAGTTTCGGGTACTGTGAGAAAGGAAGTGGCAGAAATATTACGAGACAAGTAAGGCAAAATTCATTTCATTGAATTTGTCTCATTCCATGTGGTCTCAATTATGACGAAAATACACCTTTCGTTGTTTGAAATTCTTTTTCCAACGGAAGGTCGTGTTTAATAACTTGGGTGAAAAAATACAAGATACGTAAAATTCAGCGGAGGTCCTTAAGAAATAAACGTGGCAAGTCATTATACTTTGCTACGGTCGGTACGAAAAGTTTTATTATTTTATTGGTAGTAGTATATATCCGCATAGATCCTACGCTGTAGGGGCGAAAGGTCCGGGTTACCTACAACCTTTGAAAAGGATCGAGTTCCTGGAGCACCGTCGAAAACGTGCGGAAATAGTAGGCGCGAAAAGACAGCGTACCTACCTATACTTACTTAAAAATGGTAACTTCCGCGCGGGGAAAAACCAGACCTCAGCGAGTTTGACTACCAAGACACAGCCAGGAACTCAGGGAAAACCCCGAAAGTATAGGACTTATTTCTAGGGCTGTTCGGGTGCTCGAATATTCGGGCGGCTTGAAGTTCGGACCGAGCCGGATACCCGTCAAATTCGGGCGGCCCGAAAAATCCGAATAGCTCGAATTTGTTTCGGGCGGCTTGAAAAATCCGGGTAGTCCGAATCGTTTCGGGCCGCTCGGAAGAATCGGATAGCCCGAAATGTTTCGGGCCGCTCGAAAGAAGGGGCTAGCTCGAATTGTTTCGGGTGACTCGGAAAATCCGTACGCCTTGTACGCACTGTTCAAACCACCACATTCAAGGCGTACGGATTTTCCGAGTCACCCGAAACAATTCGAGCTAGCCCCTTCTTTCGAGCGGCCCGAAACAATTCGAGCTATCCGATTCTTCCGAGCGGCCCGAAACGATTCGGACTACCCGGATTTTTCAAGCCGCCCGAAACAAATTCGAACTACTCGGATTTTTCGGGCCGCCCGAATTTGACGGGTATCCGGCTCGGCCCGGTCAGTCGAGCCGGGCCAGGCTCGGCTCGTTTTATTCGAGTACCCGAACAGCTCTACTTATTTCCGAATCATTCTTCGGGAAACATTTGCCTACCTGATGTCGAAATAGGGGGCAATCGACAACGTGCCGTTTTTGGGGGGGATTTCGACTTTCCTCGCTTCGAGTTAAGCCGTATATTGCTCTGTCGACATTTGGTAACCATCCGTATCCGCGTGTACCCTTGTCCACCACTGACTCACAGGACAATACCGTCATAAACCTCGACCCTCGCGTGACGCTCTGTCCGATCATCGCGGCTATTTTTTGGGACCAACAGCCTGTGCTTTTCCTCCACGTGAGGGTACCTGTTCGATCGACGAATTCACAGAGGGGAGACCCTCCTCTTCCTCAAAAGTGCAACCAATTATAATTGTCAGCTCCCAAAATTATGGACATCGCGCCTATTCCGAGTTTACACTCTGGACGCCGGAATGGCTAGCGATCACTCTCTTGCTTAATATTAATTATGGCGGGTGATAAAGCATCGGCCAGCACGCGTACTATCACATTAATTGGGTCTTAAAGGTGAAATCAGACGGCGCGTGGATCGGCGAGTCGGTTCGGGTCGCCCGGGCTCGCCAGTCGGCGTGTCATGAGCGTTTTCACGGAAAATAATGAAGGAAATTGTATGAAAAATTAATTCCTATAACCTCGAGCTAATTTCGTTAATAATAGTCGGATTTATATGAAATTTTGTATGATTTTCATCGAAAAAACAAGAAATCCATCAGCATCACTTCCATATCGATACCATAAGGAATAAATAATTTTTTTTTCTGAAACTGGTATGAATCCTCGTAAATGTGAAATATTCATTGCAGCGTAGTAAAAAATTCTTCATTCTTTATCGTGTCGATATGAAAGTTGCACCAATGGATTCCTTATGTTTTTCCGATGAAAATCATACCAAATTTCATGTAAATCGGACTACTTTTAAATAAGGAATACAAATTGCTTGTGTAAAAGTAGTGCGATTTGCATGAAATTTGTTATGATTTTAATCGGGATAACGCCAGGAATCCATTGGTGCCACTTTCATATCGATATGATAAAGAATGATGAAGTTTTTACTGCGCTGAAATGGAGAATAGGGAGTTTCAAGTGGCGTTCGGTTCAGATCTGGTGGCCGCGGCCTCCTCAGACCGACCAAATCGTTTTTCGGTTTTGCTCCGGCCGGCCTGCAGAGTCAGGATTGCGCAGGAAAAATAAACTTTCTCCTACCGAAATCTACTGAATGTATACTACAGGATGATTCTCCAGCGACGCCTGTCAAAGAGATGCCGCCTGGTACTCTGTCGCGAGGACAGGACTCCCCCGTGCCTCACCGAATTTGATAGCTCTCGACCTTCGAATGGGTTGGAATACCATTAAAAAGTCAGAAATGTCCAGGATTTCCGAATTTCTCATCAAATCTTTGCGAAAACGACGCCTATCGATTCCTTGTGTTTCGCCGATGAAACTAACACCAATAATGACATAATTAGGACCATAATGAAGGAAATTCCATGAAAAATCGAATTATATAATTTCAAGCTGAATTTGTTAAAAATAGTCCGAATTACATGAAATTTTGTATGATTTTCATCGGAAAAACATAAGGAATCCATCGGTATCACTTTCATATCGATACAATAAATAATAAAGAATTTCTTAATACGCTGAACTGAATAAATCCGTTGAATAAATGAATAATAAATGAATAATAATGTTTAACTAAACTGTAGATTTCGTCACAATTTCTAATAGTACTATTTGGTTTTTCCTTATAGTCGGAAACTAAAAATTTCCCCAACAAGCGATTTAAACGCTTAAAGAGCATTAAATAAACTACTAAATAAACATTTTTCAATTTTTTTATAACAATTAAGTCGAAAAAATTAAAAAAAAACATTAAATGGACGTACAATATATTCAATTATAAATCATTAGAAAGGAATAATTCTTTCAATTTATGTTTTTTGGCGCCATTTCTATATCTTTTATAGTTTAAAAGTTATACAACACCAATGTTACTAACTATCTCTATTCAGACCACTGTGAGGCGTCCGGCCGGCCTGCACAGTCCGGCCTGTGCAGGCCGGCCGGACGGCCGAGTGCATCCACACGGTCCGGCTGGCCTGCACAGGCTGGCCTGCACAGGCCGGCCTGCGCAGGCCAAACTGACAGGCCGGCCGGACCGTGTGTGGCCGCCTTAAGACTTAGCGATTAATGCGGCGTGACCGGGGACGGTCACCATTACCAGGTTTGGCCGAGCTGTAGACTGTTTAGTCTAGTAGGCCGCCTCCTTGGGCCTGTGAGATAACGCAGACGCCTTTAGCGTCGTAGGGCCGTTGAGTGCGTGACGAATCCGGCCCACCCGCCTGGGTCACGTATTGTAAACAGGCCAGGCTCTGCTTGTCCTGGGAGCCTGCGTAAGAGTCAGTTCGTCCTTAGTCTCCAGACTGTAACCAGTCTGTCTTCCTAGATTTAATAAATGTTATAGATTGTTACCTCTTTGTGTTTTATTGAGACCACCTCCTACAGTTGCAATGTATCGTTCGAAATGCAATCGTCGTTTATATCACAAATACCAATTACGATTTCGTACCTAACAAATGAATGTAATGAAAGAGTTGTAGCATTGATCAAATATTTTGTTTTATGGACGTCATTGCAAATACGTTGTACACTTATATGAAAGTAATTATTTCTAATCAGTTCAAATAATTTGTCGTATAAAACTATTCCATACATATTTTTAATGCTATTTGCATCTAATATATCAAATTCTTGAAGTTTCACTATCAACAATCTGCTGAACTTTTTTTTTATACGATTGAGTGATTTTTTCAAATTTTTGTCTTCGGTACATTTTGATATGTAATCAGGTAAATGCAAATTCACTTTTCCAATATTCAATAATTTACGCATATGATTTTTGGATTTTGAGTGCCGCGGAATGTTATTAAGTTTAAAATTACTTTTACAAATTGTACAATATGCTTTTCCATTGCATTTTCGTAACCATTTATTGTGCTCGGTTTTTGTTCCGTTACTGCTGTTGTGGATGTCAGCCATACCAGGACTATTTCGTAACTAAAAAAAATTATTACAATATAATCTAATATAATATGTAATACTTGTACATACTGTTCAAATAATTGCAAACGAGCGTCATCTTTTAGTTAAGTACGTCCATGCATTTCACAAAATACATATCTAACTCAGTGGCGGATCCAGAGGGGGGCGATGGGGGCGATCGTCCCCCCTAAGAATAATAAATTATTCAATAACAGGTAAGTACTGCAATTATTCTGATTTCTTGTGATGTATAAATAATTAATGTGTATTTAATTATTCAGGCTATAGTATCAGATAGATATATTAAAATATAAATTACAAGCAAATTTTAAATTTCGTAAAAGAAAATTAAAAAATGTAGGTATGTACTTTTACACGTTTCATTTCGCCCCCCCCCCCCCCCCCCCAGAAAGGCTCCTGGATCCGCCCCTGATCTAACTGCAATAACTTGAACAAAACATCTCTGAGAGAGTCATTGCATGCCCATGATGCATCACACAACATTACCAAAAATTATAAGGTAATATGTAAAATATAAGGCGTACCATAAGCCCACCCACCACGACAAGGTAGAGACGCATAGGGAGGGAAATGGGGTTACATGCTTTGTCCACAATATCACAGCAGGGAGGAAGAAAAAGTTCACGCAGCATCAATAGTTGCGACACAATTTTAAAAACATTCATTTAAAATTCCATGTACTTGGGGAGAAATAAAAAAGAATGACTAAAAGTAATATCTTGAATTCAGATAGAGTTCATTAGGTATGAGAAGAAATGAAATGAAATAATATTCAAAAAATTAAGGAATGCAAAAATATGAGAAGTAATGAATATATAGAAACAGTATTTATACATATATAAAATTCTGAGAAGAGTTTACGAATTTTACTTGAATAATATATTAAAGACATTTTATTGAAGAAACTTTTAAGATATCTAAAGTCATGTGACGCCCCAAGATTTTTCGCGCGCGGTTATTTCAACTCATTTATAGATCTATCTACAAATCCGCTCAAATCTTCCCCAAACCTCAATTCTTACCCCTTTACCAACCACCTCGGCCGCCTTGGCGATGTACCTTAGCGGTCCCCATCTCAAGACGGTCAATCATTAAATCTCCTTCCCTTATTCGCCCAACGCGGCACAAATCCCTCTCTCACACCAAATCTAAACAAGTCCCTCGCCCCACAAATATCTTAAATCGAGACCACGTCTCACACCCTCTAAATGACCAAAGCAGTCAAACCCACCGACGTCCCTTTCCTATTAAAACACCCAAAATCCATTCGAGGAGTTGAGCAATTCAAAATCACATGTATAAAAACCCTAGTAGAAAAACTGCGAGTCCCAATATAGATCAACCTTTGCTCCCTGCAAAAACCCCAAAAGTTATCAT
Organism: Andrena minutula; assembly: GCA_929113495.1. NCBI lineage: Eukaryota > Metazoa > Arthropoda > Insecta > Hymenoptera > Andrenidae > Andrena > Andrena minutula. The sequence continues at coordinate 43,133,434 of OV815993.1, read as the reverse complement.
GACACATGTTTATAATTAGCCCAAGGTGCATACTGCGCACCCCCCTTCATACCGTAAAATATTATATAAGCAGGGCAAAGTCCATACCGCGCGTACACCCCACAACCCCTTGCAAAATCATATAAATACAAGGGCCCGGAGACAGAAGTCCTCTTTCGACGAATATCCTTCTTCGAAAGGAAACTATCTTTCAACGAAAACCATTTAAGGTCTCGTCAATCCAAGTGTTATTTAAACTAAATTCAATCACCATCAACCATCAAGCATCGTAAGAGATTATAATTACTATTAATACCACGGTATATCACCATCATCCATAACAATTATTCACTTTCTTATTGTTTCATATTGTTTCATATTGCAACGCTTATTGCACTTATATTATTGTGTATTGCTATTTGCATTGCTTATTAACGCCTATTGCGTAAATCATCCTAGCTTATTAATATATATATATATATCTTGTATTTCATGTTCATATTCATAATTTATAACCATTATATACATGCTATGTTCATCGCTAATCTATTATTATAAACCGTAACAATCTGCACAATAATAGTGCATTACATATTATCAAAAGCTATAAAGTGAATAAACAGTTTTACTTTAAATCAGCTACGAATTATTGTGTCAATCCTTCGGCTACGAAGATCCCTAAATCCAAACAGGCTGCCGGAACAGCTGATTACGGGCAACGACCGCAGAAAGCGTCACGGTGTTTACTAACTTACTTTCGTATAGGTTTCGCTTAACCGTATGACTAGTCGAATTTCGCGAAGTTATTACATGTGTCTTTTACAATAATGCAACGGTAAATCCGATTACCAAAGCAAACCAAAACAAGTGCTCTACCGGGTGTCTCCCCAATACAAACCAGTTCATTAAACCTTCCCTGGTCGATTAGTGTGCAGAATTAAACATTACTCGCCTGACGTTCAAAAAACGGTTAGTGTGCAGAATTAAACATTGCTCGCCTGATTTTCCCTAAATCCTCAGTGTGCAGAATTAAACATTACTCGCCTGCCGTTCGAAACGATTAGTGTGCAGAATTTCACATTTCTCGCCTGACGTTCGAAATGGTTAGTGTGCAGAATTAAACATTGCTCGCCTGATTTCCCCTAAATCCTCAGTGTGCAGAATTAAACATTACTCGCCTGCCGTTCGAAACGATTAGTGTGCAGAATTCCACATTTCTCGCCTGACGTTCGAAATGGTTAGTGTGCAGAATTAAACATTTCTCGCCTGACCTTCCCTAAATCTTCAATCCCCTGAATCTAACATTCTCCCGGCCGTTCGAAACGATTAGCGTGCAGAATTTCACATTTCTCGCCTGACAATCGAAAAGGCTGGCGTACAGAATTACATCGTTAAATGCCTGATTTCCTCGCCTCCCGGTGCGCTGAACTATAGATTCGCGCCTGGATTTTATGTAAATAACCACCATGTCATTTGTCCCCCTAAATCCTTAACCCGGGACGTGACAGTCAAACAAAATTAAACATTATAAAGATGAAAAACTTGTCCCTAAGTGATTAAGCATGTCACACCTTCGAAAAGAGGAAAAAATCGGTTGAGAAATATTAAATGAATAGATATCAAGCAAGAATGAAAAAAAGATAACGTTTAGATAGAAAGCGAAACGATTGCAAATATAAACCATAAACACAATTTTAATTCCAAAATATTATTAAAAATTTGAATAAAAACGAAACTAATGGCTACGAATATAAATTATTACTTGACATTAATGTAAAATGATTTGGGCCAATCGAAATTGTAGAACTAGTTTCTCCGCGGGCTTTAAAAGCTGTTTTAATCACGGCAATGGAATTTACAGATTCATGACTAAGTTTATTTCTTTTACAAGTTTTGACATCGGTCAGAATAGAGAAAATTCTTTCTGCTTCTGCATTTGAGTGAGGAAGACTCCTTACAACATTCACGAGTTGTTTCAAGACTGGGAACAGAAGATTGTTATCTTTATCACTCGCAGAATTAATTTGGACCTATATGTCATCAAAGTACAGCTGTGACAATTCTTGACATTGCACTTTGTCGAAAGTATAATACAACTTATCTCATTCTTCTTTTAATTTTAAAAGGTCAAAAGATTCTAATTTTTCTGCAACGTAAATTAAATTTTTTAAGGTACGGTCTCTATTACTATCAAAAAGTGCTATTTTAGAATCAAAAACTTGCAAACTGCCTAAAAATGTATCTTTTAAAGGGAAACGTTTTATTATTTCGGTAATGGCTCTAATGTAAAAAGCTAAGCAAAATTTTTTAATTTCAAGAAACGTTTCCTGGGACAAAGTATTATCATCGACATGATCCTTCAAATAATGTTCACACTCCAAACCGAGCCAAATGTCCTTCCAGTCTAACAAATTATTATCGGAAAAAAAATCTATATGAAACATCGAGTCGTTTATTGTTGAATATTCCGGTTTTAAAATATGTCCGCACAAATTTTGGAACAAAAGTCTAAATTTAGAATATACCCTAGTAGCATTTGTTGTTGGCATACAGTTGGGCCACGCACATAATTTTAGTTGGCCAACAGTTAGATTTGGCACTTTTTTTCAGGTTGGGCCAACAATAGAGGGCCAAGGTAGGCTTTCCTACTCTTGCCCTACTATTTATAGGGCTTACTGTAAAAGCCCCATTGAAAGTTTCTTTCCAGAAGGCGTCTTAAACAACTTCAAAAGACGTTGTAAAGACGTCTTCTTCAGGTCTGGATTAGGAAAAAAAAATTTCGCGTTGAGGAGGGGAATTGAACTCAGACTTTCCGCTTAGAAAGCAACCGCTGTTTTCAACTATCCAATACACTTACTTGTAAACAGTTCTAATTTTTAGGTACATAACAAGTATTAAGTGTTTCTAAAAACTATGCAGTGACGCGAAATATTCTACAAAATATCATTCGACCTTTAGACTCGTTCCTTAAGATTTCAGATTTGTCTTAAGACAGACGTCCTCTTTACGTATTTATAAATAAGGAAAGAAAAACCACAACTTGGAATATAATAACAGGTTTTTGGATGTAGCAAATTTTCTGACGTTTGTAAGACGACATTTAATCATCGTTGTAAATTGTTTGTTAATTAACCAACCATGGTTGGCATTACTACGCATAGTAATTATAGGCCCAACATTGAATATTCGTAGGCAAACTGTCGTAACTCTTTGTTAATTAACCAACCATAATAATTGTAGGCCCAACATTGAATATTCGTTGGCAAACTGTCGTAAGTTTTTTGCCGTAGGCCCTATGTTGGGAATTTGTAGGCAAAACTCTAACTATATCCCAACTAATTCCCAACTGTTGGCTACCGTTGGCCAACCGAAAATGCTACTAGGGTAATAAATGAACGGCTGTCTTGCGGGTTTGAAAAAACGCGTTGAAGGAATTGAAATAATTTAAAATATATTTAAGAAACAAAAGATAAGCTTTTGTTTCTATTTTTTTTATATCACAAAGTAAATTATCAGCCGTACGGTTTTTTTTATTTTTAGATACTTCCGAAATAAAAAAAAGATTTAACGAATCCCAACATTCCAGAATGCGTGCTACGCAAGCATGCATGGCTACCCAACGCGTATCGCACAATTTTAAAACTTTTTTTGACTTATTATTAACGAATTCTTGAAAATTAGCTAAAATCGCCGACCGTTCGGCGCTACTATTAATATAAACTGTTAATTTTCGAATAAATTTTTCAATATAACTTGGGATTTCTGAACATACTTTACTAGATACTAAAGCCGCGGAATGGCAAATACAATTGACTGTTATTAATGAAGGACACCTCATTTTAAGTATTGAACAAAATGAGGAAAAGCGCCCGATCATCACAGATGCATTGTCACATGTGAGTCTAATTACATTCTGCACAGGAATTTGCTTTTTCTACAATGCTTTCTCAAATGCTGAGAATAAACCTTCTGCAGAGCAATCTATGGCGTCTAATTTTATTAATTCTAATAATTCATCAGGCTCTTGTTACAAGTAGTGCACTGCAGGAGCAGAGGATTTCGAAACTCGAGGCAGTTTCTCGTCCAACAGACACAGATGAAGTCATTGAAGAATTGAATGACCGGGAGGCGCGGGCCAGAAATATTATAATATTTGGGATGCCTGAGCCCCAAAATGTGTCGTTGGAGCAGGCCAGGACCACTGATGCGGAGAGTGCAAGGACCATATTGTATGGGATATGTCCCCTGGAGTCTCAAGACTTGGTCGTCCATCGTCTGGGAAAGTCTGGTAGTTCAACGAGCAGGCCCTTATGTGTGGGCCTTGATTCATCAGCTACTGTTAAACGGATTCTCCAAAACAAGCATCGATACGTAGGGCCTTGCAAGATCTCAGATGACAAGACTAGGCTGCAACGTGCAACGCTCAAGCTGCTCAGGGAGAAGTTACGTGACCATCACGCGAAAGGAGAATCGGACATGACAATTCGTTATATTCGCGGTGTCCCGAAAATTGTGCGTGGAAATCACCGTCATAACTCCCCCCCAAAAAACGGGGGCAGTTCCCTTTAGTTTACTTCCAGAATGTTCGTGGCCTGCGCACAAAACTCAATACTCTTTCTAATTCGCTACACACAACTTCATTAACTTATGATGTAATCATTCTTGTTGAGACGTGGCTTAATTCTTCCATTTCCTCTATAGAACTCGGATTGAGGGACTATACCGTGTTTAGAAGTGACAGATCTCTTAGTACCAGCTGCCTTTCAAGGGGGGGTGGAGTACTTATAGCCGTAAGGAGATCGATACCTTGCCGTCTCATTACAATTAGCTGCGAAGATAACGAGCAAGTGTTTGTTAGAGTTCATCTTGGTAATAGTAAATATATACTTTTCGGGGCTATTTATATCCCGCCTGCGTCCCGTGTGGCTCGGTATACCAGTCATGTAGACTGTGTTTCGGAATTATATGATTTGTACAGCGATGACATAATTTCGCTCTATGGTGACTACAATCTCCCGCATGCGGTCTGGTTCAATGACAAGGGTTTGTCATGTTTCAAGAAATCGGGGGTGTCTTTGAACGAATCTGAGGCCATTGATCTTCTCCTTGGTTGTTTCAATTATTGCAACCTGTCTCAAATGAACACGGTTTTCAATTCGTACGATGGCATGCTCGACCTTATTTTTTCGAGCGACTCTAATGTAATTGTCGATCTGGTCATTGATCCACTAATTGTGCCTGATGCGTATCACCCTCCCCTGTACACAATGTTTAAGGGGTTGGTTACCTCGACTGGATCGGTGGCAGATAACTTTATATATAGAGACTTTAAACAAGCGGACTATTTCGGGGTGAGGGAATATCTAAACGCAATTGACTGGGACTCGGAGACTGGTGTCATCGACCCAGGTACTGCCCTTGATCAGTTGTATGGTCACATTAACACAGCCATAAATGCCTTTGTGCCGCTTAGGTCTGTGATTAGATCCACCTACCCGAAGTGGTTTTCTCCACAGTTAAAACATCTTATCCGTATTAAGAAGAGAGCACATAAGGATATAAGCAATCGGGGGCACACAGCGATTACCTTAATTTTTCGGCACTCCGGGCGCAGTGTAAGTTGCTCTTGAATCGTGATCACCGTGTTTACATCGAGAGTGTCGAGAATTCATTATTGGACGATGTCACGGGTTTCTGGAGGTTCGTCAATTCGAAGCGGGGAGGTCATGTGATTCCTAGTAACATGGTACTTGAGACTACCACAGCGACAACATCGACAGCGGTTGCCGACCTTTTTGCAGAATTCTTCGGTTCTGTGTATGCTTCTCCGTCCGGAGTGGGACCTGGCTTGAATCTGGATTTGACCTCTGACATAAGGTTAAATATAAATTCAATATCCATCTCTATTAGCGAGATTTATAGCAAGCTAAACTCGATTGATGTGAATAAAAGCCCGGGCTTTGATGGAATTCCGCCTCGGTTTTTGAAGGAATGCTGCTTTATTCTCTCTAGGCCTCTCTGGCATATTTTTAATTCGTCACTTAGTAGAGGCGTCTTTCCTACAATGTGGAAAAACAGTATAGTCACCCCAATATTTAAGGCAGGTATCCACTCTGATGTTAGAAATTACAGGCCCATATGTAAATTGTCATCCCTTCCAAGGGTGTTTGAGGCTATCATAACAGAGAAACTAACACCCTTACTAACTAACGTTATCTGTGAGGAGCAACATGGTTTTGTATCTGGCAGATCATCTGAAACAAACTTGGCGGTGTACCACTGTTACGTGTCTGCTGCTCTCGATAAAGGTCTGCAGGTAGATACTGTATACACGGATTTTCGGAAGGCATTTGACACAGTAGACCATGACATCCTAATTAATAAACTGCTTTCAATGGGTTTTGGTGGCTCACTCCTCTCTTGGATTGGGTCTTATTTGACGGGTAGGGTGCAGATGGTTAAGGTTCATAACCAATTATCTGCTCCTGTTCATGTAAAATCGGGCGTACCCCAGGGGTCGCATCTTGGACCTCTCCTGTTTCTGCTGTTTATAAATGACCTTAGAGACATTTTTCAGAATAGTAAATTCCTTCTCTATGCTGATGATCTGAAAGTCTTCCGTACGATTCGCTGTGTTCAGGATGGTGAGAAACTGCAAGATGACCTATACAGATTCGGGACGTGGTGCACTGCCAACAAGATGCTGCTAAATACTGCTAAGTGTATTGTAATGAAGGCTCATAGAGCTGTTAGCTGTGTAGGGTCGTCCTATAGTTTGGGCAACGTTCCCTTGATAGAAGTTACTGAAGTTAGGGATCTTGGTGTTACGATAGCGCCAAGCCTCGATTTTCGTAATCACTACAGGTCGGCAACCAGTAAAGCGATGAAAACCCTGGGACTCATTGCAAGATTCGGTAGACAATTTAGAAGGGTTGACTCACTTAAGCTCTTATATGTCTCACTAGTTAGACCACTGTTAGAGTATGCGTCGGTAGTGTGGAACCCTAGACATAAGGTATATATAAGTCTTGTAGAGAGGGTTCAGCACCGATTTTTGAGACTGGCCTCAAGGGTGTCGGGCTGTCCGATGAGTTTTGATGATCACGACTATGGTCCTATACTGCGAAAAATTAAATTTGCCACCCTTAGTGACCGGAGGATCGTTTCGGATCTAATGTTCCTATATAAGATAATTCATGGACATATTGACTGCCCTGAGCTCTTGGCAGCAGTACGTTTTCACGCTCCGCAACGGCAACTGCGTCCTAGGCCCTTGTTCGACTCTAAAATGCCATTGTACCTAAACTACACAGCAGATCCCATTAATAGAGCTATGGAAACAGCTAACCAATACCTGACGAGCATTGATTTGTTCGCCACATCGCGCGACTCGTTCCGTAAAAGAGTACTATATTGTCTTAACAATTCGTCGAAATAACCTGTCTCCTGAAAGATGTCACGCTGTGCCTATGCGATTGGTTTCGATCACTAGACTTTTATTACTCTGTAATTTGTTTATGTTTTCTTGTAAACTAAAGGGTTTTCCCGTACAAAATAATAATAATAATAATAATAATAATAATAATAATAATTCTGTAAAAGCTGCAGAAGTTTCCGAATTTACGTATTTAATTAAAAAAGTGAGCCATTTTACGTTAGAAATATCTGTGCTTTCGTCAACAAATATAGAAAATTTATGATGTCGAGCACTTTCAATAATTCTACTTACTTCTACTTTAGAAAGCACATTTGTAATAATTTTGTTACATTTTTTTTGCGGCTCAAGGTTAATTTACTGGCTATATATGAATCTGGAAATATAACCTTCAGAAGGCCAATTAAATAAGCACTAATGTGAAATGGAATATTGTGCTCGACAAAAAAAGCACACAAAGCAATTTCAGCAATCTGAATCTTCTCGAGAATATTTTCGGGACTATCACTCACATCAAAATCATCAAAAGCAGCACTGTTACTTTCAGATAATTTAGAAACGTTCTCGGCGAGTGATTTTGTACCAAAATGTTTTTTTATTTCTGATAACCCGCTATTAATCATATAATTTTTACAACACGCGGAACAATGAAATTTCGAGTCGTCGTTAAAAACGCGTTGTAGCCAAGGTTTAAAATCATCGCGCTCTAACCATTGTCGAGGAAAAGTTCTCGGAATATATTCGCGTTTTTTGCGTTTCGCTGTAGGAGAATTCATGACAAAACCCGACAGAGGAAAAAGATAAATAAAAAAAGAAGAGGAAAGTATATAAATTAATGAAAAAAAATACGTACCTATTTAATTGATGCCTTCAAAAGAACCACACGCACTGTATACAGCACTACGAATAACGGTTACTCTACGCTCGCGCATGTCCGTTACGATATCCCGCCAAAAAAGCCCGCGTAATGTAGTACCAACAATGTATAAGCGGAGCGCTGAAGTAGCACGAAACTATCAAAGAATATTATTCTATAAAGCGGAGATATCACAAGCTGAGATTCCTTTGTTACGTCCCGAAGGGACTTTTCTATAAATCACCCCGAGCGGCTGGAATGATCTATCGGGTTCTTGCTCTATTAAAGTGCTAAAGCACACCTTGACTATTGTTACAAAGTATAATCGGAGCAAGCACTAGGAAACAGTTTCGATAGTATTTTAGCACAAGATTTATTTAGAAACGATTAAAACGAGCGATACGATAATTTTAGACGATTAATTTAACACGACGGATATAATTCAAGATATGTACATAAGTCAAACACACAGAATAAGTAAAGAACGATTTTCACACACAATTTACAATATTTAGTTAATGTTTAAATATAATTAAGTTTTAAAACGTGCAAGAAACTGGCGAAGCAAAGTCGCGCAGCGTGATAGAATAAGATTCGAAGCAATGTCGAACATATAGCGCAAGCAAAGTGCGTAAGCGAAAGTATAAGATTCGAAGCAATGTCGAAAGTATAGCGCAAGCAAAGTGCGTAAGCGAAAGTATATTACCCAAGCGTGATGACTGGAACAGAGTGGCCGATTCCCAGAAATCAGCGTCGATTTCTAGGAAGCGCAAGCCTTCCCCTTCCATGGATCGCGAGTCGATGGAAGGGGACGCGATCCGCGCTCCACATGAGTGAGCAGGCCGTTGCCACCTGCCTAATTAGCATTAATCGACAATAGGTGTCGCGAATAGGCCTCTTTTCCGAACAACTATACTTACCAGGGAAGGATGGGGAGGAAAGGGTTGAATGAACTAATATACGAAATTAGCAGAGAAAAACAATAGGATGAGATATATTCTGGGAGAAAATATAATTAATGTACTAAACCAAACATAGTACAGAAACGGTGTTCACGTCCCCGTTATCGCTAGGCGCTCGCGTGTCGCTGGACCTTGAATCGGTCTCAGCCGTCCGGAGGATCCTTAGATAACGTACGGCACGCTTGCCGTATGATGTTTCGCTCTCTCTCTCTCTCTCTAATCTCTCGAACACTCGATTACTCGCTTGCTATACTTCACGTTTCGCGATCGCGGTGGCTCGGATCGGCGCGTATGTGCTCTCCCGGCTATGCCGTTCTCGGTGCGTCGGATGGAGATACACTTCTGCAATACCTGTTCGGCCGCTCGCGTTTCGACGTCGGTAGGGGAAAACCGCCCCGTCGGCACCTGTCGATCGCTCCTTATAAGGAAATTCATAGCTCGGACCATCGGCGGTCACGTTATGCTTACGATGATGTGTCCTTGGTTCGGCGAGCGGGCTCTCGTCCGCGGTGCGATTCCGCTGAATCGGCGCTGTCGGAACGGAAAGCGGCGCGTGGACAACAAGCACGAAAATGAACCGATAGGTGCATGTAACACCGTCCTATAGTCAAGGTGTGCTTTAGCATTCCTTAGTCCACCGCAGGCGGCGCTGCAGTCGGAAATCTTCGCATCTTGCACCACTGGACTCACCCCCGAACCCCCGGAACTGCGAATCGACATTCCGGCTCTCCGCGAGGGGCAGTAATTCCGGGTACCCACCCCAGGAGGGTTCCTGGAACCCTCCGGGTCTGGTTGGAGCCGGCCTCCAGCCCACTGCCGTGATCGCCGCCCTCCGGCGATGGTGCAGGCTCTACTGCGCTCCGTAGTTTTAAGGGTAGTTGTAAGGTTAGGGTAGATAGTAAGTTTGTAAATATTAATTTTAAGGCTTTGTAAATAGTAGGATAAGGAAATGTATATAAGAGGTGGGGGAAAATCGCGTTCTCCGAAAGGAGGGGGAGATGTAACTAGTTAGTTACGGTGGGACGCGAATCTTCCCCCACCACTCGCGCCTGGCACGGCCCGCCGCTACCGAGCGCGACCGCAAACTCCATTGTTATCTAGTCGGAATAAACTCCCGTTACTAAGTTCGCCTTGTTGCATTTACTCGGCACACCCGAACCTCCGTCTGTTAAGCAATCTCCACGAAGTAAGGTTATACCCCTTACAAATTTAACAACCCCGAAAATTTAATTTTATTGGTCTGATGAAAAACACCAGGAAAGTTTCGAAGATTTGCGCCAGGCGCTTTGCAAAGAACCGGTTTTACGTTATCCAAATTTCGACGAACCGTTTATCATTACCACTGACGCGTCCGACGTATCCGTGGGGGCGATTCTAAGCCAGGGAAAAATAGGCGAGGACCCACCAATAGCGTACGCCTCACAGGTACTCCCACCTTGCCAAGAAAATTACTCGACTACAGAAAAGGAATGCTACGCGATAATCTACGCGATAAAACAATTTCGGACATACATATTCGGACAGAAATTCTCCTTGGTAACTGACCACCGGCCACTTCAATGGTTATTTTCGTTAAAAGATCCGGTATCGCGACTCGCCCGATGGAAAATTACGCTCGCCGATTATAATTACGAAATCATCTACAAACCCGGCAGAGTAAATGCAAACGCAGACGTGCCATCAGGAAACCCGGTCTCATACGCTTTTCCGACAATTCCGAAGGAAACCGCTCCTAATAGCGAAAACGAGGGAATAGGAACGCGCGTAGCGGAACGCCGTCAAGGCCAGCCACGGCCGAATTACGAAGAACCATCGTCGCTTATCGAAAATTCTACGCTATTAAGAGACGATACAGATGGTATAGAGAGCACGGCCAACTCTATCGTTCTGGTAGAGACCTACCTGTAGTGGTACCAACTCTTCCGACACAGGGGAAGGACGAACGGGAATGCCCGAATTCTTGGATGAATACAAGGACCTGGAATTGACCAACGAAAAATCCACCATCCTAAGTGATAACGTCGGTTCGTTCACACAGGAAGAAGTCACTATCTTGAAAAGCCTGGATGAGGAGTAGCCCTCCAAGAACAAAGGGGTACGGTTGTGTCACTACGGAGTTGAAGATTTTGAAGAAGACTACTCCCGCATGATAACTGAGGGCCCGGGCATAGGGCATACGGAGGACGAATATACCTTTTTAAAGAGTCTGGACGAACCACCCGAATAGGAGTATATAGAAGGAGACGACTTGGACCCCACTTTCGGGACCATTAAGACCCCCGAGGGCCCGGAAACGGAGATGGAAATCATCATACCTGGAAGCCCTCCGTGGGAAAGGGTGGAAACATCGAATACCCATGAAAATAGTAGTCCTCAGAAGACAAAACCACAATCAGGCCCTAAGAAGCGAGTGTCGTGGAGTGTACCCCTCTATGAAGAAGGCCTGGACATCCCGCAAACAACCATGATTGGTCCAACGGGTGAGACCATGGAAGAACTAAACGATCAACCAACTTCTAGACAAGATTCGAGCACGAGTCCAAGGTCCGATGTAATCGAATCGCCCGACTCAACGGAACGTTATGGGGCAGCCGTGGGACCATTCAAGGACCCCCCTAATCTTCAAAAGGCTTCACGGGAATCGTCTGAATACAAGAGATACGCGACAGACACCTCGGCATACGAAGCTCAACCAACGAAATGCGCAGTAAAAATTGTAAGGACCACTCTTACATCATCCCCTGATAATTATGCTCATTTTCTATCATCCGACAGAATATTAACTAGCCCAATATGTAAAACTCTAATAGCTACAGGTCTCCACGACGAAACAACATTAATACCTGAAGAATTCTTTAAAAACCACGTAATAATCACTCGTAACGAAATAGGAAAATTTTTAGCATCATTGGAGCAGGGAACTTCTACCATGAAATGGGAGTAGGAGACCTGGTGTCAGCACGGTCGCTTCGAATAGCAGCGTCCGGTCGCTTCGAATAGCGGCGCACGGAGAAACTCTACACCGAGTCGACGCCGAAACGCTCCGAAAACATTGCAAAATTATTTTCAAACGTACCCCATCTCAATTATAATCTGTTCCGGAGTAGTAATACTAAGCGGGTTCTAACGCAAATTTGAGTTTGGAGGCCATTTCCCCCTCCCCTCCCCATGACCTTAAAACTCAAATTTGAGTTTCAAAGTCGGCGGAAAAAAACTCTCTGCGGCCGGCGCGTGACCGGGCGGCGCGTGGCCGGGGCGGCGGCGGATGACGTCATCGAGATCGGGCGGCAGCGGATGACATCATCGAGATGGCGGAATGGTGGGGGGTTATAGCACGAGGACCGATATCAAATCAATCGATAACCGAAACGATACCAAAACCGCCGCATCGAGGAGGAGAGCCTGACTGTCGGTAAAGAAGGAAATATTAATTTAAGATATTAATATAAATGAAAAAACAGAATCTCGGGCGACGGGGTTCGAACCCAAGACCTCCGCGGTACGAGTCAGCCGCCTAACCAACTCCCCCAACGTCGGCTCTCTAACATCAGTCTTTAATGAATGGTACATATACTACGCATCGTCAAGCATTCGTTTTTCATCGGATAACGTCGGGGAAGATCGGCTTTTTTTAAAACACCGCCTCTTCGGATGGATTGGAAAGAGAGAGAGCGTGCATTTTAAAGCTAAAATTCTGAGGGAGGGAAAGAGACAGCACTACATGGTGGTACAATCGCATGCATTCTAAAGCTAACAGTATTCTAAAGCATCGCAGCGTTTCGCGCGATTACGCGAAATTCGATTCCTCCGGGGCAGTCGCGCGTGACGTCATGTTTACGGCGCGAGGAACGCTCGAACGAAATAGAATTATGCGGCATCGGCAGAATGTTTTTTTTCTCAACGCACAGAGAAATAATACTTTAAACGTCGAATCTTAAAATTAGGTGGCGAAAGGAGAAGGAAGGGCGGTAAATAAAATAGTACAATGTAATATGTTTAATATATATATATTTTTATTTATTTTATTTTTTATTTATTTCAACATGAACGGAATATAAATATTACGTATGAAATATAAGCCATAAAAACTATCGCGACGGGGATGGGGACCGCGGCCGCCGCAAAGGCCCCATGTGGTTTAGCAGCCATCGGTGCCGCCGCCGTGCGACCATCATAGCCTCGACCTGGGGCACCACCCGCGGTGCATCCGGGACCTCCGCCAGGAACCGCGCCAACCGCGCCATATACAACATAGGCTGTTGCTCAGCCAGTAGTTCATAATTCTGAAACATATATACAAGCATTGATATTATATTAACACAATAAACATAAATGTATAAAACAATGCAAACTACTACATACCTGCGGGGGCGGTGGCGGCGATGGTGGCGGCGAAGGCCAGTGAGGTGGTGGGGGAGGCGACGGTGGTGGCGAGTTCTGGAAAAAATAGAAACGCATGATATAATATTAACATAATCTCAATGATTAGCACTATTCCTACCAACTGATTTCATGTCATTTGACCAGTCGCGTGAGGTAAGACAGACTACAATTTTTTTCACAGAAAATAAACAATAAAACAAGACGTGAATATTCAAAAATGTATTATATGTATATTTGAGGCGAAGTCGTGAAGTTTAAAAGCGATTCAATTACGTTGTATATAGGAAATTCTAATCAATATTTTAAAAACGGTCTTTTTGATAGATTCGTGGTAGGAATAGTGTTAAACGCGATAAATGTAAAAAATATTATTGAGTACATACCTCAGGGTTTTCTCGGACGGGTTCACCGTCGCACTCCGGCGCAATCATTTCTGCACCCATTTTTTCGCAACAAAAAACTGTTAAGAACTGTTTAAAAAAACTGTCAAAGAGACTGTATGTCTTTAACGTTTGAAGACGACTGATCTCGCTGCATCTCCTGGCTCTCGCATGTTAAAACCCCTCCTATCATGAAATCAAGAAGTGCGTAGCTTTGCAAAAGTAAGATGTTGTTGTTCTCCACCTTTATTTTCGCTGACCATCCTCCTCCCCCGTGTCTTTATCTTCTTCTTCACTGACCATCCTCACCTTTTTCACACGCATCTTCTTCTTCGCTGACCATCCTCTCCTTATTCACACGCATCTTCTTTCCCTTCTTCTTTGAAACATCATTCGACTAGATTACACCACTTTAATCGCATATCCATCAGTTATTGAACGGGTGTTGGACGGGTATCGAACGGCTTTGATCACGTACCGAATGGGTGTAGAACGGCTTTGAACGGCTTTAATCGCGTATCGAACATGAATCGAACGTCTTCGTACCACATTGATCATGCATCGAACATGAATCGAACGGCTTGAAACGTACATCAAACGTGAATCGAACGGCTTGAAACGTACATCGAACGTGAATCGAACGGCTTGAAACGTACATCGAACGTGAATCGAACGTCTTGGACCGTGCATCGAACCATTTCTCAATAATTGCAACCATCGTCTTAATCTAGCATACATCATATTTAGGGAGGGTGAAGAAAATTATACGCATTAAAAAATTGATTATATTTATTTATGAATTTCTCTCTGGCGTTTAGTCCACCAGTTGAATATTTTAAATATATTTTGCAAGGCACAGTGCTTTGCGTGTCTGCCACATCGCAGAGTATCAACTACATTTAGATTATTTAGAGATTGTATATCCTCGTAGTCAATGTCCAGCGTCTCGATGATCACGTCCGCTCTCGTACTTTCATCGAGGAAATCCGCAAGCCATTCGCGTTTCTGCAGCCCTTTAACGTACACGACATGGCACGTGTCATCTTCTTCGTCGATCGCATCAGCTACAGCTTTCGTAATTAGCTGTTTAGCCATACTGTATGGAACTTCTCCATCGTCCCAGCGTAGCCCATGATGTTTCACCGTCAACCACCGGATGCTTGATTTGTCAGATTTCGTAAGAAGATATTGTGGCATCGAACTCCGAAAAATATAATGCGAGAGAATTGTTCCCTTTCGCAGGACAGCCACTTCCTTGACAATAAATATTCCATCGACGATGAACCCTTGCTGGTCAACAAATGTTGGCGCGGACATTATCGATACAATTTAGAGGCTCGCTCGCTTCCAAGACAGATGGGGGAATGCAGTCTTTCTCTTAAAGCATCTCGATTTTCACGATGAAATTTTCTTTTGGTATGAATTTGACACAGGAGAGGGCAGGCAATTTAATTAATTTTGCGCACCACGTTTGTCAGCGGATTGTATTCACCACTCGATCGTGCAGAATCAGACAGTAGGCCGTAGTATTTGCCGGTACGTTCTCTTTACACTCGAATTCTATGCGCACGTCCACGGTACCATTTTTAACCGACTCATTTTGTCGCGAGCAATCAATCACCACGAAGGGACCAAATTCTAAAAATTCGGCCACGGTGAATAATCCATCGTTGCAGTTGTAATATGATTTACAGAATTGCATGTACATGTGAAACAAGATGGCATGTTTATCCATGTCAAAGACCACCTGCATGTCGTCATATGGGTGAAAATCTGAGTTGAGAAAAGCTTTTACATTGGTTAATTTGCATTTGTCGAACATAGTAGTATCTTTGGACATATCATTCTTTCGATCAGTCTGTAGAGCAAGGATAATGACACGCGGCTTCTCCAATTGCGCAGATGCCTTCACGGCCCATGAGTGCTTGGTAGTGCTCTGTAAGAGAGGATACTCATACATATCCCACGATTGAAAACAAATGCTCAGGTTTCGTCCACTGTCCAAAGTATGTAGCAACGATAGCTTATTAACGTCGCTCAGCGTCACATGAGGCATCCGCCATTGTACTTTAACTAATTGAATTTCTGGTTCGAACATCGACGATCCAATTAGAACATTGTTATCGTTGCGCGATCGTATTAAAATCAATTCGTGACGCGCATTAATAATAATGTGTTTGTAGTCCTCGCAAAATCCCAGCCAATATTTCAGTGGGATACAAAAATTGAAATGATTATTCACTTTTAGCCCATCGCGTCGTTTCAAGCCCCATCCGGCATTCTCCATATTTTTGTCTTCGCCAGATGTCAACGATACATAGTTTTTCAGCGTGCTAGTTATTCCAACGTTTCTGTTGCGATCAATTTCCACACATTTCACACCATTCAGCTCGTATCGAATCTCATCGAATAAGAACGCCATGCAATTATTTCCCAATGTCACCGTTAATGCGTTGTTTGGTTTATTTATCTTCAATTTTCCCTCCACGTAGAGGAAACTTTCACACGGTAATGTGTATAAATCCTGCTGTTGTATGGGTATTCTTATCTCATCGCTGTGTCCAAATGTTGTGCTGACGTATGGGTTGTATGTGTGAGTCTCGAGCTTGACGATGCGATCATCAAACGTCGGCTTCCTTCCAATGCTTAGAATGTCAGACATTTTTCAACTTAATTGCGCACGGTGAATCCAAAATATTTCAAAAATGCAATGTTTGCAGCAGTGAGTCTTTTTAGCGTGATCAGAGCTGTTGTTATTGTTATTGTTGTTGTTGTAAACAATTTGGTTTGGAAGAAACGAGTTTCTGGAGTCGTTCAACACAAGCATCTCTTTCGTTCGCACCACACGTATTATCGTCGTCGCCGTCGTACGTGCAATCTGATGGTAATCTCTTCACCTCGAAAATCGAGCAGCCGTCCGTCTTGATCCACAACCCGTATCGTTAGATCCGTAACGACCCGTGCGGTGATTGGAAGGTAAATGATCTGCGCGGGCGTTTCCGATATCTTATATCCTGGTGGGACTCTCGGAGAAAATTCATGTATCGTATGTACGCGCTTTCCATTGTTGTACGCGCCAGCGGTAGCACTACATTCAACTCGAATAATGTTCACGTTCATGATATTAATCGGATCGTCTGATTCGTACCACCGCCCTGGTTCCAACACCTGATTCGTTGAGAATCCTAGTAGCGATCCAATGTTATTGCGCTTCGTAAAGTCTACAGTGAACGAGCAGTACAGCTCGCTTTTCATGGTATTGTTGTTGGGACGCAACACTATAGGATACACATCACCATCGTTAGCATCGGTGCCGCCGACATTTTTAGGATACCGCTCGAGTAATCGCTGCCTCAAATACTTGGCAATGGCGTCTAGTTCGTAGGAGCCGTGGGGAATCCTAATGTATTCAGGAGTGGTGTGAATGCTGTTGCTGATGTCATAATTTGCGGTGAAGTAGAATTTATCGTTGCTCCAGTCGATGTTCTGTATTGTATGATAAGTTTCAAAGGTTGTTAGACCAAGCTCGTAATCATCGTCGCTCAAATCTATGGGTGGAAAGCAGAGATGGGCAAATTTTTTATTTAAATAAAAAATTGGGTTCGAATAAAAGTAGAAAATTTATTCGAAACTCAGCAAATAAAAATTCCCAGAGTTATTTATTATTTGAAGCGCCATAAATAATATTTTCAATCGACGGGAATTCATCCGTAGGTCCATAAATAAAATTTTCAGCGACGAGAATTCATCCGTAGGCCCATAAATAAAATTCTCAACGGACGGGAATTCATCCGTCGCTTTGGCCAATTTTCTCACTTTCATTTGTATTTATTTAAATAGCTCTAGGCGTGGCTTCGGAGGACCTCGGGCCTCAAGCGCCTTTGATCGAAGCCGCCGGGTCCTCGAGGCGAGCGACATTGTATAGTTCACCCGTCTAATCTGCAGCGCGGAGTTGCTCGGTGACGAGTCATCGATTGTACAGAAACTAAATTTCTTTATTTTTCATCGTATTAATATGAAAGGGACACCAATGGATTCCTTGCATTCTCCCGATTAAATGGATAAAAAAATATTTAAATCGGGCCAGTTTTAACGAAACGGGCTTTCAATCCTGCAAATTAATTTTATGCGCAATATCGTCCCACGTCTTAACACGGTCAGGTACGCGTCTCTACACTTTCAACTGCAATATTGACAATACCGTCGATTCTACGGCCTAGAATAGTAGCTCCGTATTACGATGTTCTTAACCAGAGTTTCGCATCGATAACAACTACTTAGTTACAATTAATGAGTTGTGCATGATTTTAATGACGCATAATTTAATTGCATGTTAGAAACTGAATTACTAATTGTAACTAAAAAAAAAAATACTTTACGACGTATAACACGAATTTCACGAATTAAGGGCGTCTGCACGTGGCGACTTTTTGCAGCGATACAGTGCCAGCGATTGTATCGATGCAAACGCAAGTGTGCGAAGGTAGACGGACAGCAACTGCATCGCGTTCGCATCGCGAGTGTATCGCGACTGTATCGCTGCAAAAAGTCGCCGTGTGCATGCGTCCTAAGACAGTTTCAATTTCATCGAATGAGATTGATTGCGTTATTTGTGCGTATGGGGTATGTAGGCAAATAGGCAAAGAGAGGGAGAGGGGGGAGAGAGAGAGAGGACAAGGAGAATCGGCAAAAGGAATTTACCGATTGTGCCAAGAAGTAATTACCAGGGGGGCCAAGCTTCCCTCTTACGAAAGGTGAAGCAGAGTTTGTAGCGCCTCCTACCGATAAGGCGCTAACCAAACTGTGAATGTGTGAATTGGTGTGAATCGGGACGTATGTGTATGTGTATACGTGTAATGCACCGCTTACTTTAAAGTATTATGTATATATAAACATGCTTAAGCATGCGTCATCCTCTATTAACCTAGTAGCTAGTAAAAGATGCCGAATGCTTAAGCATTTGCTTAAGAATAAATAGCGACTATGAATACCGGCCTAAAACCTGTCCACGGATCGTCACGCCAGCGACACGTATGCAGCAGATAGAAGGATAAACATTGAAATTGAATATTTCTTCTTTTCATAGGAAAATAAAATATATTCAATTTCTTTGTATATCCTTCTATCTGCTGCATACGCGTCACTGACGCGACGATCCATGGTCAGACGGCCTTAGAAAAGGTAAACCAGGGAAAGTGAGGACGCCATTTGAAGGTTATGCTTGATGCTTCCTCGCGTTGCGCCAAATGTGGCCAAAGTAACATTTCACCAACGTCGAAAGGTTATGTGCGTGCTCACTGATACACCTAGGTATGTGTGTGTGATATACCTAGCGCCTCCTACCGATAAGGCGCTAACTAAACGGGAACTTCGGCCAATGAATGACGGCTTGGTCCCCCTGGTAATTACATGCAGAGTACCACGAGTTCCATTATACATCTTTAATATTTTTCTTCAACCATTTTACATAGAGAAAGATGACAACAGACGATTCGTACATTCTTTTCAGTTAATATTATGATTATTAGATCGGTGCAAACGTTCATTCGTTTTATGGATACAAAGTGTTTATTAAATATATAAATATATTTCATACTTTTGAAACGAAAACATTTTCCTTGAATATTTATAATTTTTGTCATTTGTCTGGTAAAAGTTTAACTAGATGAACTGGTAAATTTGCCAATTATAACAAAACGTGTTTTGGAAACACATTCATTCCTTTATGTTTGTGTTTAAATACGGCACGTCAACGTTATGTATTGGTGAGCAATTTTCTGGACAGCACTTCCAATACATTTAAAATAATTTTAACATCAGATACTTCAAATGATACATTCTGTTATTGTTTTTTTAACCATTAGTATCATAGTGTAACTCCCGTGTTACACGAATTGAATAAATTATATACGCCATTTGTGGTCATTTTCATGAACTTTAAAGCGTTACTTTACTATTACCATATGTAACAAGTGTCCTTAGGGCAGAAATACATCCGCAGAAATTCTACTGTTATACACTGTCTCATATTATCGATTACAACTCTTAATTTCGCCAGGACCACTGAAAATACCACGTAAATGCTAATTTCTCTCTCAATTATTTCGGATTTCCCTTATGTATAAATTTGATGTTGGACATAATAATGTATGTAATACTAATCTAACATTCTGCAAAACCGAGTATTGGCTTAATATTATAATATATAGGTATCTTTATACATGATTTAACACTGGTGTTAAATCCATATTTTTTCATTTATACAAAAAATTGTTACACTAGGAATTTTTTGCTTATTTTTACGATGAAGGGTGGACAAAAATGGACCGATAAGAATTTTTCTAGATAAAATAAAAAAATCATGATACTAAGGGTTAATTCGCCTTTTTATGTAGTATAAAAACATAGGAAGAAAAATATACGGTGCTATTTGAAAAACGCAAAATATGTACCTCTAATTTCTTATGCAACACACATGCTTTCAAAATTTTGCTTATGTGAATAAATACTTCATGTTACATATGAACACTGAATACACGTATCGCCCACGCGCAGACGTGGCGTGACTACATTTTTCAAAGTTTCCAGTATAAAAAGGGGTACGTATACATGCTCTAGAATTCATGTCTAGTGTAAACTTCGTAGACGGTAGAGGCATTAGTAATATCAGGTTCTATGCCTCTTGAAGCAGAGTATATGTACATCACTCCGGACAGGCGAATTACCTAAAACACAAAGCAAAAGCGTTTTTATGGAAAATCGCGTTTAAAGTTGAACATGCAGTTTTGTCGTATTTGATGCATTAATAATTGCTACCTACGGGTTTCAATCGATGCCTGGCCCATACATTACATCTTCCTCTGATAGATTAAGGTCTTCTATGGCTTTTCTTTTTCTTCTTATTTCAATTCTACCTTCTTTCGTTGGAAGTAAGGCACGGCAGTCAGCGGAAGATATGCGAATATTGTTTGAAGTTTGGCTCCATTCCAGGGCATTTGGACCACAGAAAGTGGTATTCCGTGAGATTTTCCACACTTTACAATTAAAGCTTCCGTTTCGATTTTGAGAAAATCCTCCGAGACATCTTTCTCGCGCTTTCTGATTTCGCATTGGGTTCGTCCACTCCCCTAACTAATGAGCTGATAAACCATATTCCTTGAGAAACGCCCCTCTCGCCGGCCTATCGCGTTGCTGCGGCCCTGGCTTGTAACAATACCAATGAACTTGTGTTTCCAAACCTTTTTCTAACTTCAACTATGACAACCTAATTTCAATTACGACAATTGAGTCGACGTGAATCACCACGACGGTGACCGATAAGGATTCCTTTTGTTAAAAAGGAGAGTCATTTTTCTTTTCATTTTTTTATGTTTGCCTTCAAAATCACTCGCTTTTCAAACATGTCGTCAGAAAGTCTATTGCTCTTTGGAGAATTAGTCATCGTAGCGTATGAAAATAGTCTTTCCACTGGAGCGGAGGATGGCAACGGAGTATTATATTTTAAGAATACTTTGTGGATAATGGTATATTTTTTTAAAATTTCAAATTTTGTATCTTCCTCGCTAAAGAAGTGTAATACCTGTAAGTAAAATGTCAACATAGTAGAAATACGTATGATCCATTATATATTACTAAATAATAATTATAATAATAATAAAAATAATAAATTATATATTTACTTAATGAAAGAAAGTACTAACTTGGAGTGCTGCTTTAGACGTATAGTCTGCATCTCCTAGCGCACGCGTATTTCCAAATTCAAAGAAACTGTGGCGATGAGATGAAGTAGATGGCTGATTGTGAGTCGTTGTGGCGGATTCGTTATTAGTTTTCATTTCATCAACTATTGCCTGTTTAAGGAGCTTCTCCAGTTTCTCCTGTTGATCCTCGGAAATGCACGGGAACCATATATTTTTAAATTCCGGATGCGTTAAAGCGGCCAGGACGGCATTGTGTGATTCCGGGCTGGTGAAATTTAAATATATTTCAAATCTCGACTCTAACGAGTCGCGAAGGCACGTAACGATTGGTTTACTGCCAGTCTTATGAATTTTCGGCGTAAAGATAATAAACATGGCAAAAGAACTCCATAAAAAATATTGTCGCCTTGTAGAATGTCAATTGCTTCCGCAATTGGCGCTGTGCATTCTAGGTGCTCTTCTAAATAAATGAAATCAGTTTCCCTTAACACATTTTTTATTTCTAAGCATCTTGTTAGGGTCGTCATTTTTTCCTTAATTTGTACAATTTGTCGTAAAGCGTCATACAAAGAATTCCAGCGTGTCTCGCCCGGACGTTTCAATGCATGACCAATGATGTGTACAATTATTTCGGCGGATTTAGGCCTTACAGCTGCTTTCCACAACATGTTGCATTTCTGTATGATGTCCGCATGAATGAGAGATAGCACTCCGTCGCCCTTAATTGCCCGTGCCATATCTGTTGTAATGCACAAATTGAGAGTGTGTGCAGAACACCGTATATGGCGAGGCAGTAAACAAAGCGTATTCGCGATATTTGCGTTCTCTCGTGTATTTTCTTCATCGCCGGATATATCGCTCGTACAATCACCTTCATCTTCCACTGCAATGAGGGCTGCCTGTACGCCAAACGTTTTGAATGCTTTCACAAAGTTGCTGCCATTGTCCGTGATCGTTGCCACAATTTTGTTTCTACTTAAACCGAATTCTGAATGAATGCCGTGCAGCAAGTCAGTGATTGCAGAAAAATTATGTTCACCGGAAAAGCGGCGGCACCCTAGAGCCATTGATTTCCTCTCATAATTTGTTGAAATCCAGTGTGCCGTTACCCCCAAAAAACTTCGTCTCCTTCCGGACCAAATGTCTGCAGTCGTGCAGACAAATGCAACAGACTTCAATTCGTTTTTAAGTGCGCACATATTGTCTAAATACAGTTTATCGATGTTTCTCCCCAGTGTACGGCGACTAACTGTATTAATCTTAGCACCAGCTTTTACATTATCCAACATTTGTCGAAAGGATATATCGTCCACCGCCTGCAATGGAATCATTGTACGTATGACGAATTTGGTGAGGTCACTTTCGAACTGATCTGGTGGCATAATCTTCGTTCCTTCCTCAGTCGCAGAACTGGCAGACTCTCTTCGCTTAATTCTTCCAAATTCCGAAGAATATTCTTCAAAAGCAACAGAATGTTTTCGCTTTAAATGCGAGAGAAAATTCGACGACGATGTTGCCTGGCCTTTGATTTCGGTTATTTTTTCTGGCAAACAAATTTGGCACAGGCCAATAATGCACTTGTCATTGGATTTTTCTTGCACCAGTGAGAAATATTTTCCGTTCAGAATGTTAAGATTGACACTATTGTCAGTCAGTCTCGGCACACACTGCTGTTCCACAGCTGGATCTTCACTTGCAGTCGACGTTGAAGCGAGAACATCGCCCGCGGCGGAAATGTTTTGCGATACACTGTCACTCATTTTAATAAACTTTGTATACACTACACTTATTTAATAGTATTAGATAAATATTTTATATAATAGAAAAGTAAATGAAGTAAATATGAAATAATGAAATAATACTTTGCTAAATATAAGTAATTTATACTAAAATAGTTAATATTATTAGATAAATATCTTATATAATAGAAAAGTAAATGAAGTAAATATGAAATAATGAAATAATACTTTGCTAAATATAAGTAATTTATACTAAACTAATTGTAAAGTGTAATATTATAAAAGCTTAAAATGGCTTGACAACTCTGCGATTCTCTATGACTGCCTTCAAGAGACTGATTCTAGAATTGTTTTGACTGCATGTCTCCCACACAGAGATTTCGAGCTTTTCCTTACGCGTAGTGGAGGGGAAACACTTACAGCACCGTAGTCGTTTGCGACCATCGCGCACGCCCGTCGCGCACGCAAAGGATGAAGTGTTACGACGTCCGAAAGACTGACAAGGAAACATATCGAACCCGAAAATTCAAAAAATTCTGAAACTTTGTGGATATGTAGGGGATTTCCTCCTCATTACAACGCAATATTTTTTCTTCTGCGGAAAAACACTCTGAGGGGGTGAAATTAACCCCTGAAAATCCGGTTATTAACCCGATTTTGTGTTATAATTTGTGAACTGTATAATAATTTTTTTACCAAATGATAGATTTAATTAAAAGAAATAACTTTTGTCTTAAAACTTTTTTCTATCTCTTACAATTCGCGAGTTATAACACAAAATCGGGTCAATAACCGGATTTTCAGAGGTTAATTTCACTCCCTCAGAGTGTTTTTCCGCAGAAAACAAAATTGCGTTGTAATCAGGAGGAAATCCCCTACATATCCACAAAGTTTCAGAATTTTTTGAATTTTCGGGTTCGATATGTTTCCTTGTGAGCGAGACGATTTTTATTTATGACACGTGCAGATAGAGTCTCTTTTATTTAAAAAGTTATTTATATAATTTTTTATTTAAATAATGCCCATGTCTGTGCATAATGTAGTCTGGTAAACCTGGCTAGGGTAACTCTATGTCCGCCAAAATGTTAAAATATTTACAACGCGAGTGCTAAGTAGCGCAATATACGCGGCTGCTGACTGTTAGTGGCGCGCGAAATTCATACCTATATATCGCCAGACCTATATTCTACAATTATTTGTTAACAATTGTGTCGTGACGAGCTTTACAACTCTATAATTTTTAAAAACCACTTTAGCAACATTTCGTTTTTCCATCATTCTTAGCGTTTGAACAATACTTTTTCATATTTTCCAGCGCTAGCCTTGTTATTGCACCGGACCGTGCATTAACCGCCCAAGATTTTCTTAAAATTTGTGTGAAACGCCAATCTTTTAACTACCTTTACGTGCATAGGGAGAAAGACTCCGAATTACTATCTGAAAAGGCTAAACAACACATCTGTCTGCCATACGTTCAGCACCATAAACGTTGTAGCGAAAGCAGAGCCATAAAGCATTCGAGTCTCTGGTACGCATCAACCCTTACGTTATTCCTGTCCACGACCTTTCCTACTTTCACTTTCCTACCCATTAATGTAAGGGTAAGGCCGAGGGCGGATGTCCCCACGCTGTACGGCCTTCGATGGTTTATGACTGGGACATAGGCTGCGTGTGTTTCCGAATGGGGGTCTATGAGATTAAACAGTCCTGGCGTCATGCTATGGTTGACGACCGTTTTGAGTCTTCCAACTACAGGGTGTCGAAGGATTGCTTGTTATAATGAAGAGATGGTTTAGATATGGCAAGCGGCCCGACGCCGTATTGCCAAAGAATAGGGACTCTGTTTCTGGAGGATCTGACCACGTGAATGGGGAAAGCTATGCCCTTTGGTAAGAGAACTGTGATAGACCACTGAGTGATAGCCGCGGCCGGCGCGGCGGCAGCGGCGGCTGATGGGGGTCCCTGATTGGTATAACAACCAAACATTTATATTAACGAACACTTCATATTACAAAATAATTGTATACGTATGTACAAATGTGTACATATATATATTTACTTACTTATTTATAATAATTTTTAAACAATTTGGTTATACACAGTAGTGTATAGTTTGGAACTTATATAGAAGTCAAAAAATAAAAGTAATAGAACTATATACAAACCGTAACTTAAACTTATATAGTCTGATATTTAGGTTTTTTATAACGGTTATTCAGAATAAAGGTTCTTCATAACTCTTTCAAGAATTTACATCTTTATAATAACGGTTTCAAGCCCTGCTTAAGAAGGAGCGCTTGACAGCCAAGAACCACGGGACTATAAAAGACAAGGATAGTAGTGATTGCACTAGCCATTATGTAAGAAAGGAAAAATCTTAAATTCCGCATTTGTCATTGGTTCTGTACGAAAGTAACACCTTGTGCTTTCCCGATGAAAGTTATACCACACCTGACAAAATTTTAACTATAATTGAAGCAGTAAAAGCGGCAACGGATCAACTCACATTAAAAAAAAATTTTCCCCTATTTTATACAGGGTGTAAACAGTATACGTAGCAATATTTTAGGGGGTGGTAGGGGAGGTCCAATGGAACATAAAAGTCCTATGACATAATGTCCGATCTGTCTCCATTTTACAGTAATAATGCCTCAAAGTTAACATGTCTATATGCTAAACTAATAGTCGCAAGATTCCATAATTTTGCACATACATTGGAGACCACCAGTAGAGTAAAATGGTCTGAATACATTTTGTTGTATCTCGTATAGTTTCGCTGTTATAAAGGTTTAAACATCGGAGATGTTTGTGGAAAAGATCGTCGCTACACGCACACAGATGAGCCGTAGCACAAAGACCGCCCGTTGTGAGCTGTTCAAGATGACCCAGTAAGCAAGTAACTACGGGCCCCTTACAGTAGCGGTCCCATTGAGGACCTGTTTGGAGTAGCGGAGGCACTTAGGGTCGTCAGCTAGAAAATAAGAAACAAGTGAACGAAAACTCTACACGTGTTCTTAGGCCAGGCGTGCAGTGGTGGCAATTTGTTGCATGACAGTTTTGATGCTCATAAAAAATGCATTGATTTACATGGAAGTAAATTCCTTTGACGACGTGACTGCAAAACGTGTTGTTTTTTTTTCAGAAAGTGATAAAACTGTTTCTTTCCTTTTAGTGTGACTAAACTGTCACGCAACAAGCTGCTGTCAATGCGCGGCTACTCTGACCTGAATGTGTAGTAAAGAAATACAAATTTCGCTACCTACATTTATTTGCAAAAGATGCTCGAAATGGTTGCCGTTTGCATCCAGACACGCCTGACACCGACGTAACCAATTGTCGCGAACGCGGGCAAATATTCCAGGCTGCTCGCGTATAACGTTACCAGCATGAAATACTCTACCTTGCAATTCCTCTAAGCTTTCAAATTCGATGTCCGTGTATACTAATGACTTCATGTGGCCCCATACGTAAAAATCCATTGGATTTAAATCTGGGCTTCTTGGCGGCCACGCAACCGTACCATTCCGTGCAATTATTCGGTTCCCCCATATTCGTTCCATAGCTGGTATAGCTCTTCCCATATGGGCTGGGGCGCCGTCGTGAAGAAGCCACATATTTCTTCGGGTGGCCAGGCAAATATCTTCTAACAGAAGTGGCAAATCCCGTCGAAGAAATCTAGCATATTTTGCGCTATCTAGACGCGTCGGCAAAATATGCGGTCCGGAATACGGCAACGCGTGCTTTTCTTTTGAAAATCGAACGCGTGTTTATACTCGAGAGATAAGGGATCTGTCTTGCATTTGACGGTAGGGTGAAGCAGGCGGGACTACGCGCAGTCAGCGGACTACCCCTTCTCTTCCTGTGTCTCTTCGCGAGGCGTATTGATGTTGGATAATACTCTTTAATTTCTAGTTCTCCAAAATTAATCAGGCTGGTAGAGAACGATTTACTACAGTTTTGGGTAATTTATGGCTTAACTGGTTCCGCCTCGTAGCAAACGTGAACTCAGGGCATCGGGAAACGGAAACAGGATTGGTATGCCTTTTCTCCTTTTGTAACAGTTCGAGGACTTTTCTGTTTCTCGTCTCTTCGGACCCTTTCGAACCGAAACACGTGGTGTCTGCTGTCTATCTCTAAGCAATGGGTACATTGGCAGTAAAAGAAGGGAGCGCGGGCTTTTGTGAAAGTGTAGGATGGTTCGTTCGTTGCACTTCTGCAACGCACATGTGCCTCGAAAATGTGCTTGCTTCTTTTTACCTAAAGCAGCTTGTCCTGGTGGGAGTTAACTCATAATGGAACGAGAAAAACTACTTGGAGTAGAGGAACTTGCTTGGAAAAATCCTGTCAGTTTGCAATCGCGTCAGAGAAGTGTTTTCTACACAAGTGTATTACGCGTTGTTCCGAGCATAAACCTAGAACAACGGAGACGCAATTACTGCTGTACGAGCATTTGAGCAGCTATATCCGCGGCACCGGACGCCAAGTGAAAATTCATTTTCACCAATTTTTATAAGGTACGAACGCGTTCCATGAAAAATAAATTAAGTGATCAGTATTAGTAAGAGTGCAGTGAAGTGAATATTCGTTATCTACATTAACCCAATCGCACTTGACGTTGCGACCCTTTTACTTTGGTTAGTGTCGCGTACCTGGGACCAGCTGTGCACTGGACGCATCCGTCGCTGACCAGCATCAGTTCAGTGACCTAGTGACGCAGGTTTTCAAGCTGCAGGTGAATTTCCGAAAGAGTGAGTTTTAGTTACTATATTGGTGATTATTAGTTATTAAATTTAACGCAGGCTATGGCTTATTTCCGGCGATATTTATCTAAATTTCCGTACCTAAATTTTGTCTTCGGGGGTTTTAAACAGACTTATTCATCATCAGCAACAATGTTGGCCGTTATTAAACTACGGATTCTTATCACAATAACGAACTACGATCACGTTTTGTTTATTTCCTGTTACATTACTTTTTCATTTAAGCGATATTTGAAAACGAAATCTACGTATTTTTTGTCCTCTCACTTCAAATAATTATTATTTTCGATTCTGTTTTAAAAAAAATGTGTATTCACTTTTTTACGTTTGACATGATTTGCCTGGATTTATCTTTTACTCGTAATTCACTTTAAATGACAACCAAACGATGACGAAAGGTATCGATTGCCGTCGTTTTCGCAGAGATCTGATGAGAAATGCGGAGCTGAAAGAGTTTAGTTCTTAATAGGTATTCAAACCCCTTCAAGGGTCGGAAGCCATAAACTTGCGGTGAAGCATCATGGTGTGTTGTCTTCGCCACGGGATATGATGCGGCATCTCCTTGAGTCGATTCGCTGGAGGATCACTCTTAAGAGTCTATCCTTCCGAAAAACACACCACTTTGGGAATTACATGAAAGATCAGAAGTCAATACCCTGTTTCAATGTGTTGGTCTCACCAATATGCGCGAGCTACTACCCGTTTCAAACGCATGGTGCAAACTTTAGGGCATTATTACTGTAAAATGGAGACAGATCGGACATTATGTCATAGGACTTTTATGTTTCATTGGACCTCCCCTACCACCCCCTAAAATATTGCTACGTATACTGTTTACACCCTGTATATTTCCTACTTTATATTTCTAAAACTGCATACAAATATTACGATATACTATATTGTAGTCGGATTTTGCATGCACATATTAGGGTAGACTCACTCTACCCGTCTAACTGATAACAATATAAACAATGTGAACGTTCTCTTATATCACTTGTAACCCGCTCCGAGCGGGTTAACCTGCGCTGTGTACTATGTTGTAACCCGCTCCGTCCCGGTTACAAAGGGTTACAGGAACTAACCTTTGGTAACCCGGGTTACGGTTAGGGTTAGGCCGCGGTTAGTAAGGTAAATGTCCCCATTACTGACCACGTCCCCATTAGTGACCACTTCATTTTGTTATTGTTTATTGCAACACAGAAAGCGAAATATAAGCGAAATATTTCAGTTATTGTTTCATACGTTATTTATGTAGCCGTACATTCATCTTTAAGTAAATTCATATGTAAATTAAGACTTGGTCATTGACATGAAAGTTGACAGATTCTGATACCGTGAGGTTATACTCCAGATATCATTAAACTCGCAAATTTTACAATAAAAATACATGGATCCAAGCAGTAACTTACTCAAATTAACGAGAAATATATACAGAATTATAAAATAAAAAGAAAATATCTATTTTCTTTCATTATTGTAGCAGAAAATCGTGGTATAAAATAGATGGTCACTAAAGGGGACATCAGGTCCAATATAATTTTTGCCATAATTTTTGTGTAAATAGTCAAATATCACTGTAAAACTAATTTGATTGAGAAACTAGAGACTTCAAAAAATACAATGATCCATACTTTACTCAAATATTGTCGTGCATTAGTAAAAAATATACTATTTCGAACCAGTCACACTCTTAAACGGTCGCTAATGGGGACATTTACCTTAACCCTTTGCAGACGGACGGCAGATGGCTACTAGGGTTATGATATCTCTGTTATGTGTGGACCGATTTTATTGAAATTGGTCTTGTTCGAAAGCCGATATGCGGTTTACATAAGAAAAATGACTTTAAATTTACAAAATATTGCAGGCATGATGAGATATTAATGTATAAATGTCAGAATTAGGTTAGAGTGTGTCCGCGACGAGTAAAGGTACACGGCAGCGACAGTCGACATATATAGGGTGGCTTTCATGTACTTGGCGTCGAGACGCTACCGCGTCTCTAGATATCTTCATTCAATTCGCCCGGCTGCCCCTGCCGTCAATCTGCTTGCAGACGGACGGCAGATGGCTATGAGGGAGCAATTTAGACTTTTTATGTAACGTTTATATTATATATTATAGAAATTTAGGGGACGCACAGGACTCCGATAAAAATGACGCACAGGCTTGGATGGATAGAAATGAAGGGAATGCACAGGCGTGGAGATTGTCCGGAGAAGAGTAGATAGATAGACAGAGCATCTTGCTTCGCACAAGTACAATGATGTTATATATATCTATGAGGGATACTTAGTCGAAATGGTTAGGTACACTTATACATACATTCGAAATTTCGTATATCATGTAGTTCATAAACATAATTAATATGCATAAATAATTATATAGTAAAATATATATCGGTCATTTGCTGCGACATAACTCAAAATTCATAATTTTGGAGGAAACCCGTTTAAAAGTTTTGTTAGACAACAACCGCTTTATCTATACTAATAATTCAAAAACTGCAAATTTTTAGTTGTGTCGTCGTTGCAGCGAATGAGCGATATAGTATAAATAAAGATATATTTAAGGATAAGAATAAATAAAAGACACGTAATTTATTTAATTTATGCCTATCTGTGACAGTTGAGCAATAGTGGTTATGTTGTGATAAGAACCATTGAGCTATAAGAATACCTGGAGAGGGAAAAGCAGTGGGAAGAAGTAGAGGCGACAGCGGTCTGAAGGAAACAGAAGATCACGGGTAAACCTATCCTTTTTCCTATTATCCCTCTCACTCTGTACTATATGTGTTATATATGCATGTGTGTGCGTAGATAACTTCACTCACATGCACTATATATTCATAGCCTGTTGTAAGACAGAGATAGGTTCAACCGTTATCTCCCATCTTTCTCGGATCGGCCCCCATTGCTTTGTTCCCTCTCCAGGTATTCTTATAGCTCAATGATACGAACACAGCCATTAATGCCGAACCGACACGAACCGAAAACACCCGAACTTGACTACCGAATTGCCTGTATGGTTTCTGCCTTTCCCCCTCCGATCTTTCTTTCCCCTCGCCCAAACTCCTCGCTTCCATTCCGTCTATATAAGTCTATGCACGGCAGCGACAGTCGACATATATAGGGTGTCTTTCATGTACTTGGCGTCGAGAAGCTACCGCGTCTCTAGATATCTTCATTCAATTCGCCGTACAAAAAAGCAGTTTTTACATTAAAGGACACAATTGAGTATTTCCTGTTATTAGCTAATACAAACAGCACTTTTAGACTACTGCTGTTCACGACTGGGCTAAATGTGTTTTCATAATCCAGTCCATATTTTTGTTCACAACCCCTTATTACGAGTCTTGCTTTATACTTTCCGTCATCCTTTACTTTGAAGATCCAGCTTGTGCTCAGGGGTTTTCTTTTTCCAAGTTCTGATTTTTCGACTGATTTCCATGTTTTGTTTTTCAGCAAGGATATCTTTTCCTCTTTGATGGCTTTTGTCCAGTTTTCTTTATCGGGTCCTGTAACAGCTTCTGTGTAAGTTAGGTATACATAGTCGTTAAATCTTACCGGACGTTTTCTTTCTCTTGTAGATCTTCTGTGTGGTGTTTCAGATTGTTCGTCGTTATCTTCTTGGCTTCTTTGCACTTCTTCAGTGTTTTGTGGTTCATCAGGAACAGTTTCTTCATCATCAATTGTCTCGGGTTAGAGTTATTGTTCTCTCTCACGTGTGGATCTATATCGTCTCTCAGTATTGCTTTGCCAATATTTTCTTCTTGTTCAATAATGGGAATCTTGTTGGTGAATTGTACATCTCTGGCAAATGTGACTTTTCCCTTTTCTCCATCTCAAACTCGGTATGCGTTTGGTGCATAACCTACAAATTGACATTTTTTACTCCTATGATCCAGCTTCTTCAGTTGACCTAGAATTTTGACAAATGCATCGCTGCCAAATATCTGCAGTCTGGACAAATCAGGTTTCTGATTATTCCACATTTCTATTGGCGTCACTTTTAATTTTTCTACTATTCTTCTCCATTTCCGAGCCATATAACATTGCTCTTGCTTTGTCAAAGATAGTTCGATTCATTCTTTCTGCCGTATCATTCAACTGCGGCGTGTATTGTACAGTAAAGTCCAATACGATTCCTTTTTTATTTGTCCAATCTCACAGCCTTTCATTTGCGTATTCTCCTCCGTTATCGCATCTTATTTTACTGACTTTCATATTCATTTTGGCTTCTACTCTCATCACATAATTTTTAAGAGCATCTGTAACTTCGGCCTTGTTTAGCTATGACGAATTGACAATAAACATGCGACAGAAGGGTGATAATATTTACAAAGACATCTTGTCGAGAATTCGCACCGGAGTAGTGACCGATTCGGATACAAAACTTTTAGAATCGAGGAAATTAAATTTCAAAGCGACAAATTGTTGTAATTGTTACGTGGAATGTGAGAGTAATCAGTTTATTTAGTTACACACATGGGACATACACTTACTAAGCGAACAAGAGAAACATTTAATCGTATGTATTCGGAAACTTTACCGGCCTTTTTCCCAACGCGTATCGCACGCATAGCGTTCATCACCAGAAGTGACTGCGCAGTCGCGTTCTCGAAGGTTCGCGCACACTTAAATACATCACCCATCGGCACGCACACACGCGTAGCCGACACACACACTCATGACCGGTGCGCAGTCATATTAGGATACCGATGACCTAGTGCCCTCGGCTTCGTGTATCTCCAACAGTAATGACCGATTAAACGAATTATGTGATTACATGCTTAATGTGGGATCTAATACGGTGTGTTTACTTCACACATGTATTCAGTGCGATGTTTTGAACGCTGCAATGCTGAGTCGATTTCCATCCGAAGAAATCCATTTGATTGCTCATGATACAATGAATTGTGCACCGTACTTGAAAAAAAGGTGTCAAAGGTCGCAAGGGACTTGCAAGGGTCGTAATTGTTAAAGTAGGAGTGCAAATCATGATTAGAAGAAATATTGATGTTCCGCTAGGCCTTGTCAACGGTACCATTGCTAAACTTGTTTCAGTTATACGAGGTGTTCATAATGACGTTGAAAAATTAAAAATTATATTACCCACGGGGCAAGAACATATAATAGAACGTGTATGTGTTAAATTTGAAGTAATGGATAGAGCGTTCGTTAGTAGACAACAATTTCCGATTTGCCTCACCTATGGTATAACTATTCACAAAAATCAGGGATTAAGCTTGCAGAATGCTGTCGTAGAAGCAGGTAATTCAATATTTATTTGCGGACAAATTTACGTTGCTCTTTCACGGGTGACCACATTACAAGGATTGCATCTTATCAATTATGATCCATCTTCCGTGAAGGCACAAGAATCGGCAATAATAGAGTA
This sequence comes from Andrena minutula, assembly GCA_929113495.1. Classification (NCBI taxonomy): domain Eukaryota; kingdom Metazoa; phylum Arthropoda; class Insecta; order Hymenoptera; family Andrenidae; genus Andrena; species Andrena minutula. The sequence goes on along the minus strand of OV815993.1, from coordinate 43,099,840 downwards.
CAATAGATTGCGAAAAAAATATACACCTGATCTTATGACTATTTCAATTTCTAAAAAACGCATCCTCAAAGTTTGTGATGCTGTTTGGGCGGTACCAAATTATAATGTATCCGAATGTCAGAATACTAATGATCACATCGTGGATATCACTCAGTACTACGTACGAGGTCTCCCAAATTCTGATGGTGTGTCTTGTTATGCGAATGCCACAATCCAATGCATGTTATATTGTTCATCCATAAGAGAAAACTTATTAATGACTGAAAAGGCTGATCATATTATAAAAATCTTTATGGACCAATATAAATCGGATCAAAATCCAAACATAATATCATTACGGCAATTCGCAGGAGAAAAATACGCTTACAATCAGCTGCATGATGCAGCTGAGTTTGTTACCTCTCTTTGTGATCATGAGATTCTTATTAAGGGGGTAGACACGTCACGTGACCTGGCCGATTCGGCAGGTCGGTAATACAGCAGATTTTTTCTGCACAGAAATGGTAATACCGATAGATCGATGATTGCCTGGTAAACGCGAGAGGGAGCTGTGTGCTATTTCCGTATTCTGTTCTGAATAAGGAAAGAAATTCTCAGCTGTTGCGTTGTACTTATAAAAATTTAAACGGAAAGTCGGCTGGTACTGCAAACGTAGAAAATTCATTGTAAATTTGAATTACCTGAAATGTGCTTATGCTACAATATTCTACGTTAGCAGTAAGGAATTATAAGTGAAAAGGGAAAATAGATGAGGGGATGTCCCCAGAAAATAAAGTTTGTTAAGTTAGGCATTTTTTTACTAGCAAAGCACCGAAGCAGAACATGAAATACACTTATTACACGTCCTATGCAGAAAGCAGTTATGAACAAACATTATAAATAAAATTGTGTTGGATGTTGAATTGGACTAGTGAAAATGCGCAGGCTGGATGCGCATGATTATTATATGGTCGGCTCCTCGAAGTGACAGAAAATATAACCAAAGTATATGCTATATGACAACAAATGTTTAGTGGCTATTTCGTTCTTTTACGAAACATTTGTAAACTTTTCACAAATGTTTCGTAAAAGAACGAAATAGCCACTAAACATTTGTTGTCATGTAGCATATACTTAGGTTATATTTTCTGTCACTTCGAGGAGCCGACCACATAATAATCACGCGCATCCAGCGTGCGCATTTTCAGTACCGGATTTCATGAACGAATTCTGAACTGGATGTATTATGAAACACAAAGTTTACGGGGTTTATTACTATTTTATTTGTAAAAGATGCTTCAATTCTTTTAATGTTCCTGTCCATATAACCGTTGGCTATTAACAAATAATATAAAAAAAGTACTAAAAAATATTGGGAAACACCGAAGTTATGAAATTTTTTCCGCGAATCCTATGTTACGTGCCCCATTGTTGAGCGTTACCATCGCAGGCCACCCCGACGCAAAGGATAGAATAATGATTACACGGGAGTACACACGACTGAACTATATTGTACATAGAGCCATATCGGTTACAAAACAGTTCGGTACAAGACAGTCATCTGGTGGTCGTCCAGATCGTCCTCTCGAAGGGGGCCGACCTTCTTCTATATTCAGCTACGAGCACCAGCAGGTTATGCAGGGGCCTATACCCGGTGCTCGCAACACTGCTCTCCCCTCTGGAAGAGCGGACGTCCCGGCCGCATTGAATCATCTTCGGAATCTTCGTACCCCTGCCTGAAGAAGTGGTCGTGCAGCTCTGTGGCTTCTTCAGACATCCGCCCCGGCATTTGCCTTCTCGCTCAGGGGAAAACCACGGAAAAACCCGGAGGAAGGCGTGGGTACAACGGGACTTCTCGATCTGCCACGACGAAATGCTCCAACTTCTGGTCCCGCGACGTCTCTGGAACTCTGCAGCTTCCTGTCCCACGACGTCTCTGGAATCCTGCGGCTCTTGGTCCCACGACGAAATCCACGGGGAGCTCCGGGCGCATTCCTCTTCCGTGTGTCCCACGACGAAATCCACGGAGAGCTCCGGGTCCAGCAGTCAGGCACGGGTACCGCGGGGCTTCTAATTCTCCCTCGACGAAACGCCCCTGGTCCTTATCCTGCGACGTCCCTGGAACTCCACTCTGGAACGTCCCACGTCGACTCCAACGCTCCAACGCTGCATCCTCCTTCGTGCAGCCTCCGGAACAGCCTCCGTGCAGACTCCAGCGCTGCCTCGTTTGCAGGCAGCCTCCTCCAGAAGGACGTCCCACGACGTCTCCACTGTTTCGGGGACGTTCTCTCCTCCTCGTCGAATCCTTGGTCGCGGTCGACTCTCTCCCCCAGCGACTCGTCCTCGATGACCTTTCGGTGGCCGTACGAGCTTGAGCCTTCAATCCCTTTACGGCTCCGGATTCCATGCAAAAGAGACGGAGAAGCATTAACATTTACTTTCATTTGAGAGAATCCGTTGGAGCTGAAAGAACCGGAAAGATGGAAAGGCGAGACGGAACCGATAACAGGGGATCACAGCTTATGAGCATGTTATCGGCCCGTTCCCCGATCAATCTGCCCAGCACCCCAGCTCGTCTGCATTTTCTTTCTTCAGGCTTCTTGTCCTCTTCTCCCTCTCTCAGGCCTTGGATTTCACCCTAGTAGCATTTTTGGTTGGCTCACGGTATCCCCAAGTTGGGAATTAGTTGGCCATCAAAATGCCAACAATAAATGCTACTAGGGCAGATAGCCCCATTCCTCTTCGTGGCTTCTGGTGCTGACCCAGGGGATCGTCCTGTGCGTCCTGTTAACGCTCCCGTCTCCGCGACATCTCCTCCAGCCGATCCAAGCAGTCGCACCGCTTATCCGACTGAGACGGTGGCAGTCCCCCGACACCTTGTCCCTCGTCGTGGGGTTTCGTGCTCTCTGAAACAGTTTAAAGAAACAGAGGGCTGGGCTACGAAGGTAACCTCCGCAGCCCAGTCCAGTAGATTAGCTTAGACTAACCTTCAGACTCTTCGTTCAGAACTTCAAACTCTCTCCTCGAGCGAGAGACTTCCTGGATCTTTGGTCGGCGAACAACCCGTCCTGTCTAAACGAATTCGGCCATTCTGCGACGATGTTCGCTCTTGGACTCCCTTTGTCGCAGCTCATTAACTCTGCGCACTCCAGGCGCCTCCACGTTGGTTATTCGCCAGCTCTTCATATGCGCTGGATGCACTCGCCGGTGCATTACTCACTTTGTATTGTAATTGCTTATTCGCCAGCTCTTCATATGCGCTGGATGCACTCGCCGGTGCATTAGTGACTTTGGATTGCAATTGCTTATTCGCCAGCTCTTCATATGCGCTGGATGCACTCGCCGGTGCATTAGTGACTTTGGATTGCAATTGTTTATTCGCCAGCTCTTCATATGCGCTGGATGCACTCGCCGGTGCATTATTGACTTTGGATTGCAATTGCTTATTCGCCAGCTCTTCATGTGCGCTAGATGCACTCGCCGGTGCTATCGCGATGTCGTCCTCCATCATTTTATGTACTCTTTTGTGTACTCGTATCTGCTGCTACTGTTTTTACGTTCGCAGGATCTCTAATCGGCTGTTGTCGATTGTATCTACTATCTATAATTTCTGGCAACATGCAGTCCTCATAGAACTTCTTCAGTTTTTCCTCCATCTCTGTTGCCCAGAATCGATCATCTCTCGATACTGTTGTAACCTTCATTCCTTTTGGCGTCCATAAACAAAAATAAGCCCGTTGCCTTTTCGTTATGTGCAATTGTCCTTCCACTTGATAATAGTAGTGATGATTTTTATTCATTTCACCACCCTGGAAAATACGCCGTATTGCAGGAAGGTTCTTTATTGCTTCATCAGGCGATAAATCCTTCGCCGATTCAGGACACTTTACTTCGACTATTTTATCAAGGCCCACGAGGCCGTTAGGAGTTGCACCTAAGTAAGGCACAGTGGCATCGATGAAGAGGCCACACGGTAGAATACGGAATCCTAATTCTTCTTTCATTTGGCTCAAGGCATTTGCCTCATTTTCCCTTCCGTATTCGAGTGAACGTAAATTTTGGAGTTGCGGGTACATTATACTCTTCACAGTATTTGCCCGTGGCGTAGACTTTCGTACTCGGCATACCTTGCCGAAATTGGATGCAGTTAATAGTTTTTTTCTATAACTGGTCCATTTTTCGCTATTTGCCTGATCACGAGTTTCCACTTCGATCTCGCCTCGCATCCTTTGCCACTCATGGAGTATAGCCTTGTGACTTTTACACTCGGAAGAGTATACTGTCTCTTCCATATCTGGTTTTTCTGCGTTGGGGCCGTAGTCGTGATCGCATGATTGTTTTTTGTTTCGGAAGGAGGTTGCTTTCGCTTCTTTTTTATATTCCCTTGCTTTTTCTGCTGCATGCTTCCGACGTTCTTCCATCTTTCTTACCATGGTTGACGGCTCTTTATTCATTGCCGTACTCAATCTGCTAAACGTCTCTTTTATATTATATTGGACGACTGCAGCGGAGACTCTACCCTGATACGAGCCCCCTCGTCCAATGTTTATCCTTTTGCCTCCGATGAATTTAGCAATGATGCTATTAAAACTTTCAACAGCATTGTTATTTAGACCCTGCAGCAAACTGTCAGCTTTAAGGAAAAGTTGCTGCATCGCTTCTTCGATACTTTGATAAATACCAGCGTTTCTCAGTCGTGGAACGTAGTCTTCTCTGTTGGGATCAGAGTATTTATTACAGAAGTATGCTAACTTCTGACATTCCTTGTGTTCACCGAAAACGTGACTCGGTACATTTTTCAAGTCTTTCTTCAAATTTTGTATTCGTTCCTCGAGTGGTATTTCTTCTCGCAACCGGTATTCTGCAGCCTTTTTTATACCAGTGCGCAGGCGAAGAGCATTCTTCTCTACGACAGCTCTTAGATCTTTGTTGGGGCCGCCTTTTGCTACGATTTCGGTTATTCTTCTACTAAAATTGCGTAACAGGTGATTGGTGCATTCTATTTTACTAACCCCCACCATGTACTTTTCATATGGCTTATTGTCCAATATCTTCTTGTACACACTGCTATCACCATCGGCAACTAATATAGTGTACATTAGGCCGTGCATATCTACGCTGCAATTGAAGCCTTCGACAACAGCAACACTCTCCATGCCAGTTGAACTCTGATTACGACCCCAATTCTTGAAGCAACGATGCTCGCGCGGTTCTTCCTTCTTCGTAAATGCTATTTGGCAAGTCATACAGAATTTATTCTTCACGCTGATGTACAACACTTTCTTCGTGTGGTATCCCACGATGGCTCCTACGCCAGAAAGAGAATTATAATCTCCTCCGCGGTATGACCTTTTCATCCAGCTGCCATCTGCGACAACTGGGATATACGGTAAATTACATTCTGGATGTACGTGGCCTCTTGCTATAGCTAATGCTTTTTCCTCTTTTCCAGCATCTTCTATTTCGCGTTGTGCGGCCACTTCAAAGCCATCGATTAGCTCAATGTGACACTTCTCGTATATCCTTTTCGTCATACAGGACACGTTCATGGTAGTCAGTATTTCCTCCAGTTGATTGTATCCGCCGCCCGTCGCCATTGTTGCGGCAACAGCGGCATGGTTGATATCCATAGTGGTATCACTCTTCCGAAGACAGGATATCTGCTCTATGTATTTGCACATTGTGCACTCTACATAATACACATTTTCTAATCCATACCGTTGACATCTAACTATTTCGAAATGTTCGATGCCACAGCCTATGGTCGAATGTTTTCCAAGATTTTTTATCTGATCGAAAACATACGGAAAATCAACGAAATCTATTCCTTCTGAAATTTGATTTTTCGGCTGTTCTGGTTCTGCATTCTCCACCAGCCAGTAATCGGCACCATTTCCAACATCTTCATCCATTTCTTCGATGATGTCTGTGTTGAAATCTATTTCTTGTACAATTTTCTCTTTGTTCGACACGAAATGCACTTGTTCTACAATATCCTCTTCGTCCGCATTGAAATGTACTTCTTCTTCAATATCTTCTGCGTCCGTATCTATAATTCCTTCAAAATTTCCTACGTCTTCTTCGTGTATTCTGTCCGTTGGAAAATCACCCGCAGCGGATGTGCTTGGATGTGCTTCGTAGGAGATACCTGCTTCCGCCACGGTGCCCTGACCTACCATGAGGCACGCTGCTTTTTTCAATCGTTGTCTGCACGTAAAAAGTCAATAATCAGTAACACGGTGTACATACATAGAAGTAATAAAAACATATATTACAAAAGAAAAGCAGGCACACTGAAAGAAGATATAGTACAGTAAAGTCTCGATGTAAGCGAAAGCCTCGGAACGAAGTAAGTTTAACCCTTCATTGACTCTCTGGGTTTGAACCACCGGACATTCCACGCGCAATCGGACACTTTTTGGAGTAACGTTTCGGATGTGGCTCAAATTTGAATATGTTGTAGTCTTTAGGGATGTATAAACATATGTAGCAGTATTTTTGAAAATTTTGAAAAATGTAGATTTTACAGTTGTTTGAAGGTAAGTGCTAACTTTTTCCAATAAATTATAACTATGGAAGTAGTATACGGATGGAGATGAGCTTTACGGGGATTTGTAGAGAAGACATTGAAGTTTTAAGAAAAAATTATTTTAATTTTAAAAAAAAATTTGAACCATTTCCGTGCAATTATTATAAACAAATGCAGTTTTTTAACATCGGGCGCGATTTTAAAAATCTGAAAAAAAACAGAATATAGCTCCATACTTCACCTTCATGGTCTAATTGTCAAAAATATGGACATTTTAAAATTGGCCTTGTAAAAATTGCCGAAAGTTGACGCTGCGTCAAATCACACCGGCTCGACTAGCTGACATGGGAACTGCACAGGTTTTATAATCGGTTCTGGAATTAGACTGGGTGGACATTGTAGTACACACCTATTGTTACAAAACCGTAACGGGTTTTTGTACAGTGAGCCTTCGTTTTCGAGAAATTTGAGTTCAAAGTTTTGCGCGATGCTAGTATTTCAGTTGCGCAAACATTGTTACCAAGCAATGGTCGTAGGTGCGATAATAAGGTGTTTGGCTACGGTGCTGGAGGTCTTTGGTTCCGATTCCTGGTGCGCGCTCCGTTTTTTTTCTATTTCTTTTTTTTACCGTAGTAATGCAATGGCTGCATATAAAATTATTTTTCGTTGTAATGGCTGCGCCAAACAAATTTTATTTTGTTCCAATAATGATGTTAATAATATATATTATTACAATAATACTGCACACAAAGTACAAATATAATACAAGTGCAGATAAAATATAAATATAATAAAATGGTGGGGATAGTCATCGGGCGTACTACGCATGGTAAAAATGGTACAGTAACGACGAATTACTGTACACGACTATCCCTACGGTCAGACATGACCGGAGCTTTAACTGCCGTTAAAGTTTATTCGACAGTCTGCAGCCTCGACGTCTTCGGCATATTTTTGAAATACATAAAAGCACTTGCACTTGTAGACGTAGTAAATTTAATACATCATCGATAATAATAATATTAATATTGTTACTCATATTATTTGTAATTTGCGGTTTTATTATTTGTACCTTGTGTGAAGTAGTATGGTAATAACATGTATTATTAATATCATTATTGGAACAAAATAAAAATTGTTTGACGCAGCCAAAATAATTTTATATGCAGCCATTGCATTACTACGGTAAAAAAAAGAAATAGAAAAAAAAACGGAGCGCGCACCAGGAATTGGAACCAAAGACCTCCAGCACCGTAGCCAAACACCTTATTATCGCACCTACGACCATTGCTTGGTAACAATGTTTGCGCAACTGAAATACTAGCATCGCGCAAAACTTTGAACTCAAATTTCTCGAAAACGAAGGCTCACTGTACAAAAACCCGTTACGGTTTTGTAACAATAGGTGTGTACTACAATGTCCACCCAGTCTAATTCCAGAACCGATTACAAAACCTGTGCAATTCCCTTGTCAGCCAGTCGAGCCGGTGTGATTTGACGCAGCGTCAACTTTCGGCAATTTTTACAAGGCCAATTTTAAAATGTCCATATTTTTGACAATTAGACCATGAAGGTGAAGGATGGAGCTATATTCTGTTTTTTTTTCAGATTTTTAAAATCGCGCCCGATGTTAAAAAACTACATTTGTTTATAATAATTGCACAGAAATGGTTCAAATTTTTTTTTCAAAATTAAAATAATTTTTTCATAAAACTTCAATGTCTTCTCTACAAATCCCCGTAAAGCTCATCTCCATCCGTTTACTACTTCCATAGTTATAATTTATTGAAACAAGGTTAACACTTACCTTCGCACAGCTGTAAAATCTACATTTTTCAAAATTTTCAAAAATACTTCTGTCACGTCCCGGGTTAAGGATTTAATGGGACAAATGACAAAGGGGTTTTTACATAAAATCCAGGCGCGAATCTATAGTTCAGCGCACCGGGAGGTGAGGAAATCAGGTATTTAACGATGGAATTCTGCACACCAGCCTTTTCGATTGTCAGGCGAGAAATGTGAAATTCTGCACGCTAATCGTCTCGAACGGCCAGGAGAATGTTAGATTCAGGTGATTGAAGATTTATGGAAGGTCAGGCGAGAACTGTTTAATTCTGCACACTAACCATTTCGAACGTCAGGCGAGAAATGTGAAATTCTGCACACTAATCGTTTCGAACGGCAGGCGAGTAATGTTTAATTCTGCACACTGAGGATTTGGGGGAAATCCGGCGAGCAATATTTAATTCTGCACACTAACCATTTCGAACGTCAGGCGAGAAATGTGAAATTCTGCACACTAATCGTTTCGAACGGCAGGCGAGTAATGTTTAATTCTGCACACTGAGGATTTAGGTAGAAGGCGGGAGAGAAATGTGAAATTCTACGCACTAACGGGTTTGGGGACTGACAGGCGAGAAATGTTTAATTCTGCACACTAATCGTTTTTTGAACGTCAGGCGAGTAATGTTTAATTCTGCACACTAATCGACCAGGGAAGGTTTAATGAACTGGTTTGTATTGGGGAGACACCCGGTAGAGCACTTGTTTTGGTTTGCTTTGGTAATCGGATTTACCGTTGCATTATTGTAAAAGACACATGTAATAACTTCGCGAAATTCGACTAGTCATACGGTTAAGCGAAACCTATACGAAAGTAAGTTAGTAAACACCGTGACGCTTTCTGCGGTCGTTGCCCGTAATCAGCTGTTCCGGCAGCCTGTTTGGATTTAGGGATCTTCGTAGCCGAAGGATTGACACAATAATTCGTAGCTGATTTAAAGTAAAACTGTTTATTCACTTTATAGCTTTTGATAATATGTAATGTACTATTATTGTGCAGATTGTTACGGTTTATAATAATAGATTAGCGATGAACATAGCATGTATATAATGGTTATAAATTATGAATATGAACATGAAATACAAGATATATATATATATTAATAAGCTAGGATGATTTACGCAATAGGCGTTAATAAGCAATGCAAATAGCAATACACAATAATATAAGCGCAATAAGCGTTGCAATATGAAACAATAAGAAAGTGAATAATTGTTATGGATGATGGTGATATACCGTGGTATTAATAGTAATTATAATCTCTTACGATGCTTGATGGTTGATGGTGATTGAATTTAGTTTAAATAACACTTGGATTGACGAGACCTTAAATGGTTTTCGTTGAAAGATAGTTTCCTTTCGAAGAAGGATATTCGTCGAAAGAGGACTTCTGTCTCCGGGCCCTTGTATTTATATGATTTTGCAAGGGGTTGTGGGGTGTACGCGCGGTATGGACTTTGCCCTGCTTATATAATATTTTACGGTATGAAGGGGGTGCGCAGTATGCAGCTTGACCTAATTAGGAACATGCGTCGCAGTACCTTTTGGGGGTTTTTGTAGGGACCAAAGGTTGATCTATATTTGGATTCGCATTTATGCTTCCTGGGTTTTTATACACGTGATTTTGAATTGCTCAACTCCTCGAATGGATTTTGGGTGTTTTAATAGGAAAAGGACGTCGGTGGGTTTGACTGCTTTGGTCATTTAGAGGGTGTGAGACGTGGTCTCGATTTAAGATATTTGTGGGGCGAGGGACTTGTTTAGATTCGATGTAAGAGAGGAATTTATGCCGCGTTGGGCGAATAAGAGAAGGAGATTTAATGATTGACCGTCTTGAGATGGGGACCGCTAAGGTACATCGCCAAGGTGGCCGGGGTCATTGGTAAAGGGGTAAGAATTGAGGTTTGGGGAAGATTTGAGTGGATTTGTAGATTGATTTATAAAAGAGTTGAAGTAACCGCGCGCGAAAAATCTTGGGGCGTCACACCTCCCCCCTTATATGAAGAAATGCATGCATTTCTTCACCGTAAGGAGCGGGGTGGACTTTGAAGTTATGTGTCCTGCTCATTGCAGCGTTAGAGGAAAAAGAAATAAAATGGGATTATTCAAAAACAAAGAAAGAAAACAAAATCATCTGGCCAAAAGGGCCTATGGTAAATATATATACATAAAAAAAAAGAAAATAAGAATGATTAAGGGATGTATGTACAAGGGAATATTGACAGGGAATTATATACAAGGAATATTTACAAGGAATGGTTTACGGGGGATAGGAATTGGAAAGGCTGGAAAAGGTGATATCCTCCAGGATGTAGGTGAGGTTATAACCGTCTTGATATTGGTCATTGAACCACCTGATAAATTCCGGCATCAGCTCCGAGTGGTCTGGGACCCTGATAGCTGATGCCGTATCCAGGACTTCCACCACACCTGGATTTGGAGGGATGGTGGAAGGGACTGTTGCGATCTGGGATTGAGGAGGAGAGGTATGTATCGCCCTTGGGGCGCGTTGCGGGAGTGGAGGCGTGATCGCCTCCATCAGGGCTACCCAGTCGATGGGTGTAGGGGCAGGGGAGTCGGAGATGTCGATCAGCTCTGCTTGGTGATCGGCCTCCCTGACGACGGTCTCTTTTTGGGTGTCTGCCTCCCTGATGAGGATGTCTAGGTGGGGGTCTGCCTCCCTGATGGGGTTGTCTAGGTGAGGGTCTGCCTCCCTGATGAGGGTGTCAGAGATGACCCTCGGGAGGAGAGGGGAAGTGCTCCTTCCCTCCAGGGTGCTCTTCCTGCGCCGCCACCGCATGCGGGAGAGCCTCCTTTTCTGCCCCCCCCCCCCCCCCCGAAATAGTGGGGTTGGCCCGCTATCGCGGTCCTCTTATGGGACATCCTGCTTGCTGCGTTACTTTTAACGATCTAGGATAAATTTTGATTAGTATTGTTACGTTTTGGGTAAGGCATAACGTGCATTTACTGAACTACAACAATAACAGAACATTAACTAGGGGTTAACAAGGCCAATACAAGAACGGGTAACGAATACAATCAGTGAGCGTAATAGGATATCGAGATGTCTGCTGGTAATGGCGGCTGACTATCGAATGACAGCTTGACAGGCGAACGATCCGATCGCCTTCTTCTCGCTCACGAGCACCAGTGAGCCTTGGATTCCCATCCAAGGGGTGTTCGCAACACTGTTCCCCCCTCTGGAGAAGCGGTCGTCCCAGCCGTTGCAGTCCCTTCATCTCCTGCAGCCGTACCCTGGTCCGGAAGGGTGGAAAGGACGCCGTGTGGTCCCTTCCGTCCGCTGCCTCGGCATTCGCCTTCCCGCCCAGGGGAAAACCACTCCAAAAACCCTGGGCAAGGTGTGGGTACGTGGGTCTTCGTGCCTCCGCCCTCCACTTGCGTCTTCAAACTTGCGTACTTCTTTCTTGCGCGGTCTTCCTCTTCTCCGACGGCGCATCTCCTTCGTGGGCAGAGACGGGTGAGGCTTCCTGTTCTTTCGGGGGCCGGGATTCTTCGTTCCTTTAGCCGTCGGGAGGCACGGCGTGTCTCGTGCGACGACTCGGCAGTCCAGGTTCCCTCGACGGCGATTCCTCCGGGGCTCCAACGGCGAAATCCCGCGACGCTCCGGATCATCCCTGGGCGTTTCCGTTCCGTCCGTCGCCCCTCAGCGGTCCGGCCGGTCCCGCGCTGCATCCCGGCTCGCCCTCGACTGCATCCAGATCCGTCCTCGACTGCATCCAGATCCGTCCTCGACTGCATCCAGATCCGTCCTCGACTGCATCCAGATCCGTCCTCGACTGCATCCAGATCCGTCCTCGACTGCATCCAGATCCGTCCTCGACTGCATCCAGATCCTGCGCGTCCCTTCGCTCCTCGAAGTTCCCTTGCGAAGAAAACGTTGCCCTCATTAGTCAGGAACCGCAGACAACCCGTTGGAGCTGCACGAGCCGGAAGACCAGAAAGGAGGGCCGAGCGCGCAAGCAGAGGATCGCAGCTAATCGCAAGCATGCAAGCGGCCCAGCCCCCAGTCCAGCCACCCATCTCGTCAGCCCTGGCCGCCTTCTTTGCTCGATGGCCCCATTCCTCTTCTTGGTCTCCGGTGTCGAACCAGGGGACCGTCCCGCGTGTTCTGCCAGCGTTCCCGTCTCCGCGACACCCCCTCCAGCCGATGCAAGCAACGCTTGTCCGCCTGGTGGTTGGGGATGCCATTTCCCTCCTGCTGTCCACCCTCCTCTCCTACTTTCTCCTGGGTACTCTGCGAGAACCTCCATACCGGCCGCGCCGGGGGCTCGCATGGTCTCGTCCAGGGGGCTAGCGGGGCGCTTTCACGTATGTCCGCATCCCGCTGCGGACTGCCACGCTATTATGGCACATTCGGGGGATTCGGGAGCGCGTGGTCAGGTCGCGGCGGCAGTCCCCCGACACCTGGTCCCTCGTCGTGGGGTCTCGTGAACCTGCAACAGATTCAAAGAAAAGGGGGCCGGGCCACGGAGGCAGCCTCCGCAACCCAGTCCGCCAGATTAGCTTAATCTAATCTTCTTTCCTGAGTCCTTGGACTTGTCCTGTGACGTCTTCACTCTTGCAGTTGTCCTTCGTACTTCGCAAGGCGGCGTACGTGGACCACCTTGTACTTCTTCCTGCGTGATCGTTGGATCCTGTAGACGACGTCGTTAATCCTGTCCACCACTGTGTAGGGGCCTTCCCAATCCGCTTGCAGTTTCGGGCACTTCCCCTTCACTCTTCGTGGTTGGAACAACCACACTCGTTCTCATGCTTGGAACTCCACCGCGTGAACCCGGTTGTCGTACCACAACTTCATCTTTGAACTGTAGACGTCTAGACGGCGTCGAACGAATTCGTGGACCTTCGTCATCTTCTCTGGAATCCATTCGGAATATCCTTGTTCGACGTCCTCTTCTTGTTCAACCTCCGGGGGCAGTCCTCTCCATAACTGCAGGGGTAGACATAGTTCCTGGCCGTATATGATCATCGCTGGGGTCAGTTGTGTAGCCTCATGCCGTGCTGACCTGTAGGCGAGGAGGAACATGGGGATCCACTCGTCCCAGTCCCGCTGGTGCTCCGAAACGAACATCGCGAGATATTGGAGTAATGTCCTGTTCAAGCGTTCTACCAGCCCGTCAGATTGAGGGTGCAGGGGGGTTGTTCGTGTCTTCTTGACTCCCAGCAGCTTCAGCAGTTCCTTGAAAACGGAGGACTCAAAGTTCCTTCCTTGGTCGGTGTGTATCTCCAAAGGTACACCGTGACGACACACTACGTGATGGAGAAGAGCTCTTGCCACTGTGACATCTCGCTGGTCTGGCATCGCGATTACTTCCGGCCACCGGGTAAAGTAGTCCGCCACGACCAACATGTACCTGTTCCCGGCCTGGGACCTCGGGAGCGGACCGACAACGTCCAGGGCAAGCCTCTCGAACGGAGCTCCCACGTTGTATACTCTCAGGTTCCCTGCTCCCCGTTGACGTGGTCCCTTCTTTGCCGCACAGGTGTCACACCGCCGGCACCACTCTTGTACGTCTTGTCGACACGTCGACCAGAAGAACTGTTGGCGGATCTTCGCCAAGGTCTTGTTTACTCCGAAATGTCCAGCTGCTGGCGCATCATGAAACTCCTTCAGAACCTCCGCAACCCTCTCGCGCGGCACCACCAAAAGCCACGAGGTCGTTGTGCCGTTGTGGGACACCCATTTCTTAAAAAGCAAACCTTCGTGAATCTCCAGCGAATCCCAAATTGTCCAGTAATATTTCAACTGCGGGGACAAACGAGCAATGTCCTGCCAGCCCGGCTTCTCCCCTTCCCCCTTCTTTTTAAGGATGAAACCAATCGATTCATCCTTCTCCTGGCTTCGTCTCCATTCGTTCCGGTTGTCTTCGCAGAAGATCCTGTGAATTTTCTTCGTGGAAACTTCCACTCCAGCTTCCTTCTTCTCCAGTCGATCGCAGTTCTTGCAGTCTTCTTCGATGCACGGTCGTCGCGACAATCCGTCGGCATTCCCATGGGCTCTTCCTGCGCGGTGACGAATCTCGAAGTCGTACTCCTGGAGTCGCTGGATCCAGCGGGCGACCTGCCCTTCGGGGCACTTGAAGGTCAGCAGCCAGCGGAGTGCTGCGTGGTCCGTCCTTATCAGGAACCTTCGACCATAGAGGTAGTGGTGGAAATGCTCCACAGATTTCACCACTGCCAGCAGCTCTCTCCGGGTGACGCAGTAGTTCCTCTCTGCCTTTCCCAAAGTTTTGGAAAAATAGGCTACGACCTTTTCCTGTCCTTCGTGCTCCTGTGAGAGGACGCCGCCAATAGCGAAATTAGAGGCGTCCGTATCCAGAATGAAATTCCTTGTCCGGCTCCGGGTAGGCAAGTATCGGTGCTCCGGTAAATTTCTCCTTCAATTCCTGGAAAACTCCTTGGCATTCTTCAGTCCATTCGAAGTTTTGCTTGGTCTCGGTGAGGCGATGCAGGGGCTTGGCGATCCTGGAGAAATCCTTTACAAATTTCCGGTAGTACGTGCACAATCCAAGGAAGCTTCTTAATTCCGTGACGTTCTTCGGCTGTGGCCATTCCGAGATGGCCATAATCTTCTCCGGGTCTGTCCTGACTCCGTTCTCCGTAACGATGTGGTCCAGATATTTTGCTTCTCGGCAGAAGAAAGAGCACTTCTTGGGGCTCATCAGCAGTCCAGCTCGACGTAAGCGCGAAAACACCGTCCGTAGGCGCTCGAGCTCCTGCTCGAAGCTCTTCCCGTAGATGATGATGTCGTCCAAGTACACCAAGCAGATCTTCCACGTCAGGTCTTGAAGTACGTCTTCCATCAGTCGCTCGAAAGTCGCAGGGGCGTTGCAGAGTCCAAAGGGCATGACCTTGAACTGCCACAGTCCCGACCCCACGGAAAACGCAGTCTTCTCTCGGTCCTTCTCGTCCATGGAAAGCTGCCAGTATCCGCTCTGCATGTCCACGGTTGAAAACCAGGAAGATCCAGTGAGAGCGTCCAGTGTATCCTCTATACGGGGCAGAGGATACGAGTCCTTCTTCGTAACTTCGTTCAGGCGACGGAAATCCACGCAGAACCGGATGGTCCCATCCTTCTTCTTCACGAGGACAATCGGGGAGGACCACGGGCTCCGCGACTCCTCGATCACGCCCTGAGCCAACATCTTCCTGAGTAGCTCTTCCACTTCCGCTCGTCGGTGCAGCGGCAACCTCCTTGGTACCTGTTTAATGGGCTCGCAATCCCCGGTCTCAATAGTGTGCTTGACCTGGTCGCAGTTTCCAATCTGGCCCGAGTCCGAGGCGAACACATCCTGAAACTCGCAAAGTGTTCGAGCAAGAACGAGGAGCACCTACGTCTTGCCTTACCACGCACTGTAGTTTTATTTTACGCGGTTAAACGAACGTTATGTGTATGTATCGCGGTTCAAATTGTACGTTTAATGAAGTCAATAAACGAGCACGTTTATGGGACGTTTACACTTACTTTAACGCACACTTAATTTTTACAACAAGTACTACCACGCAAGTACGCGGAGTGGAATTAGAAGATTCCAGGAGAGTTTGAATAGAATATCGGAGCGCCGATTGCTCTTTGTGATTAATGTCGCGTAACGCCACGATGTTGACGGTTCCGCGTTTCACAGAGAAGAGAGCGAGTGGTCGCAGAGACGACACGAGACAAGGCACCGGCTCGAGATCGAGGACACCTGGCCAATCCGCGAAGACCACGTAACATCGCGTGTTACTATGCAAATGAAGGTGGGAGTAATTAGTCCAGGTGTCAATCAAGAGATGGCCCGCTCAGGCCGTCTCCGCGACCACTCAGTTGCCAAGGCGACAACAACGCAGGTTTGAATTTGCCGCGCATCCTCGCTACAGCGTGCAGATGGAAATTGGTCGCATCACTGCGACCAATCCCAAACACAAAGCAATTCAGCGAACAGCTTATTCTGTCCTTCTGACAAACCTGCCGAGCAGCGCGTGTACAGCTCCTCCAAGTGCTGTGGGACGACCGTTTCCCCTTCCTGGACGACAGTTTCGCTTTTCCCTTCCTGTTCCCCCTCTTCGGCGGCCGGCTCACCAAAGCGTATCTCCGGTCCGCCCGGAAGGCACAGCACGTTCCGGGAAAGGTCGATGCTGCAACGGTGCTTCCTCAGGAACGCCGCTCCCAGGATGCCGTCCTCTACCATGTCGACGACAAAGAAGTCTTCCACGCTCGACAATCCTCCAACGCAGACTTCCAGGCTCTTCTTGCCGAACACCTTCATTTTCTCTCCCGTCGTGGAGCGGATATCAAGCCTCGCTCGGACGCAGTCCTTCGTCACACACAGCTCCTTGTCCAGCAGGTTGATGGGTGAACCTGTGTCAAGGATAATTTTACACGGCTTTCCGCCGATTTTTCCACATACGTATATTTCGTTGGTAGGATTCCATTGATGCCCAGTCGCCTCCCGCATCGCCACACTCTTGACGACCGGGGGACTGTTCTTCCCGGACAGGCGTCTCCCCCTTACGCGGTCCTCTTCGAGTTTGCCTGGAGCGGCCTCGTCGGTGGAGCAGCTCCTGTCTGGTCGTTCTTGGCCTGGGAGTAATCCCTCTGCAGGTGCCCTGTCTTGCCGCAAAGCCAGCAGGTCCTCGGCGGGACTGCTCGCTCCTCCGGTTCGGTGGGCCTCCTCCTCTTCTCGGGACCCTTCGAGTTTTCCGAGTGCTTAGCTTTCCGCTTTTCTACGTCCCTACTTCGCGATTCGGACACGGGACTGCGAGACATCGCCTCCACGGCCTCAATTTCTAGCGCCCTGGTCACTGCGGCTCTTAGGGTTGTGAGCCCGCCGAGACGCAGTTCCCGCTGCATAACAGAGCTCGACAACGCTGTTATGAACTGGGACGGGGCGAGTTTGTCGCGGATCTCTACCGGACAATCGGCAAACGCGGACTGCGCTAAACGCTCAATTTTGGTGGCGAGCGAAGAGATGCTTTCATCCTTCCGTTACCGATGGCTCTGGAAGAGTACGTAGTTCAGATTCGAAAGATTCTTCGCCCCGTAGCGGAATTCGAGTGCGGAAACCAACTCCGAAAAACTCTCACATTGTGCGGCGGTGAGCGTCGTCAGGACGCTCCTCGCCGCGCCCCCAAGGGAAGCGACCAGGGCCGTGGCCTTCTTCTGGTCGTTCCAACCATTCGCACGCGCGATCGTTTCGAACTGCACCTTGTACTCCTCCCACGAATTTTTCCCGTCAAATATCGTCGGCTTCACGGCGTACCCTAAGCTAAGGACGCTCGATCCCGACGAAGGGGCAGCGGCGGGCGCACTAGCGGGCGTGGGAACATGCGCTGGGGGTACACTATTGGCAACACTATTCTCACTTGGTACAACCTCCCAACCCCGAGGGCCCGCGCCGCTACCACCTGAGCCCTGGCTATTCTGTAATGAAGCGGTTACGACCTGAACCCGCTCCTCCAACTCCGCCATCCGCGCCTCAAAAGCCGCCTGCGCCTGGCGGTCGGCAGCCTCCCTGCGTTGATCTTCCCTCAGCCGGCGGGCCGCATCGTCCCTCCGCTGCTCCTGCAACTGCCCGACGATGCTGAGCTGAAGGGTGGTGAAGAGCTCCCGCAGGGACGGGTCGCCCGATGCTACGGAAGGGGGAACCGCAGGGGCTGCGGAAACCGCGGAGGCCGCGGAAGCGCGAGTGGGCATGCCGCTCCGGGCGGGCATCCCACTTCTGACACCATTGTTACGTTTTGGGTAAGGCATAACATGCATTTACTGAACAACAACAATAACAGAACATTAACTAGGGGTTAACAAGGCCAATACAAGAACGGGTAACGAATACAATCAGTGAGCGTAATAGGATATCGAGATGTCTGCTGGCAATGGCGGCTGACTATCGAATGACAGCTTGACAGGCGATCGGTCCGATCGCCTTCTTCTCGCTGTCTCTTGTCCCGCTCGCGAGCACCAGTGAGCCTTGGATTCCCATCCAAGGGGTGTTCGCAACAGTATGTTGGTTTCGTAAAGGGGGTCAACTGGGATTCTCGCGCAAGTGTCCAAGACGCGCTTTGTTCGCATGAATGATTTAATTTTGCCCTTCCACGATATTTTGAGATTCTGAGAGGGGATTACCTCCAATATGGTATGCGGACCAGAGTACTGGTCGCCAAATTTCCCTTTTCTCGGTTCTATTAAGACAAAGACAGGGTCACCCGTTTGGAAGGTCTCCTCGTTTACATGTCTATCATAATATTTTTTGTAACGAAGCTTGGACTGATTTAACTTTTCAGCTGCAGCGATTTGCAGTTCTTGTAGCCTCGTACTTAATTTGGAAAGGTAGTGATTGTAAGTTTCATTTTCAAAATCTTCGGGCACCCGTTTCTGACTGGGTACCCGGGCTATTTTCCCGAATACTAGCTCGTGTGGAGTGTAACCAGTGCCCTCGTGGACGCTGGTATTATAAGAGAACGCGGCCATTTCAGTCCATTCGTCCCAGTCGCTGTACCTACTTATAAACATCTTTAAATATTCGGTTAACACGAGGTGCGATCGCTCTAGAGAACCGTTTGTTTGTGGGTGAAAGGCTGTGGTTCGAAATTGTTCGATTTTAAATTTCTGCGCGATAGCTTTCATGAAATTACCGGTGAGATTTGCTCCTTAGTCAGTGAGGATGGCTCTAAGAGCTCCGTATTGACAAATAAATCGTTTTATAAATGCGTCTGCAATTTTTATCGCTGTGGATTGTTTAAGGGGCTCGCACACGAAGTATCCTGTAAATTTTATCCTGTGTGCGTAAATCCTGCATTGTTAGGATGTAGGTATTCCCCGTTCTTGTAGTAGGTAACGGCCCTACTATATCCAACGCAACTTTATCGAAGGCGCGTCCAGGTGTATCGGTAAGGATCATTGGTTGCCTGGTTTTTACACGCACGAGTTTCTTCCGTTGGCAGTCCTCGCAGTTTCGGACGAAATCTTCCACGGCTTTCTTCATACCTTTCCAAAAGTAATGATGACGAATGCGTTTATATGTTTTGGTTACTCCTTTATGGCCGGCTAATGCGGATGCATGATTTTCGATAATTATGTTTCGTCGTTCCACATCCTTCGGGATGCGGACTATTTGTAAACATATCGTGACACTGATGTCCTCCTCGTCGAGGGCTTCGAGAATATCCGTAATAATATCTTGCCAGCTTAACTGATCGATATTTGTAGTTTTAGCTATACTGAAGGAATATATTATGAGCTCACGTACTACGTTTCTAAGGGAAGAAAGGGCTTCGCCCCATGTGGTAGTGGTTAAAGGTGTACTTTGTGTTTCCTTAATAACTAACCCGATGAAAATTTGTCCCTTATTGAATGTTACGTGTGCCCTGCCTAGTGTGAGGTTATTTGTTATTGGCAGGATTCCGGCTTCCTGCAGCTGTTTCGCTCCATCGTCGCAAGTTTTCCCATCGGCGCTTAAAAAGAATACGAGCGTTTCCTTTCGTAGGGACAACGGGTCGCGACTGATTACACAGTATAACAGCCATCTGGACTTGTAACATTCAATAACCGTTTCTGATAGATTTTCATGCCCTGAAAACGAATCCGCAAACCGTTTGTCGCCATCACCCTCAGTTTTTGAGAAAATCGATTTTGAAAAAAACTGCAAATTTTCAACTTTGAACATCTTTTGTGTCGAAACGGTAATAGTTATTCGGTTGCTCGTTACGTCAAATTATTCTATGAACCCTCCCGAATACAACGATATATGTTATTATTGCATTATGATCATTTAAATATGTTTAAACAAGGATCAAAGGGAAAAGGACACCCGAAATTCACCAATTTTTGCCGATATCTTTCAATTTATTTCCAAAATTAAGGGTCTGGGAGAAAATCTGACCATCCTACGCGATGCAGCAGACAGTTTTCCATAGGAAAGTGTCAACAGAAATGGTAAGTCTCGTTTTGTTTGCAATACAGAAGCGAAATAGTTTGGCAAAACGCGTGAAATCGACAGTGGTAGTCAACGGCTCGGCGGCCCGCGCGGCGGCCGGTAATGGTCTCCGGTTGCGAGACGATTATCGGTGGAACGGAGAAGGGATTGTGATGCCGACTCAGTCGGTATGTCCGGGTTCGGCGAATGAGTAAGAATGCGTTTGTTTAAGATTAACAGTTGTTTATTTGTTCAAGTCTGTATTGTGCTGAGTTAGTGACATATGTTTCTCGATCACGATTCTTGCGGGCGGTTCGGTAACGACGGTGTAGGCGCGATGCTCGAGCGGTGTCTCTTAGCATACGCGACGGTACACGGCGGCGACGGTATTTCGGCGAGCGGTTCAGGAAAATAGGATGCGGATTTTTGAACGTTCTGCTCTGGATGGCCTTATGGGGCACGTCCGTGGAGAGTCGTAAAATATAGTATCAAAGTGCAATAGGGCTCTGGCCTAATGGGCGCGGAGACACCTCTTTGACGGAGGTAGGGCGCAAGATAAATCTCGGCCTATTTCGGAAGAGGCTGGTTATGGTACAGTGGTGACGATGGTCGACCACTGACGCACCTCGTGGGAGCTAAAAATGAGCGTCTTGTCGTACCGCTTAGAGCATGGAAGCAACTAGCACAAGAGCTCCTGATTCCGCTCGACTCGGCTGTTATATACGGCGGCCGTACATCTTCGCAAGCGAGCCAGAGCGCGAGCCCCGTGGCCACCTAGTGGCCGCGTCGAGTACTTGGTCTAGCGCTCTGTTGTGACTACACTCGCTCGCGCGGCTCGCGAGACGTGACTTCGTCACACCCCCTCCTTACTTCGGGAAGGAAAAAGGGTGTTCGTCACCCTTGTTAGAGTACAAGTACTAACAGGTACTTGTTTTTCTTAATTCTACCTTATCCTACGGGTTGCAACCCAAAACGCACTTACCCTACCCGCCACCAAACGCACTTAAAACTAACAAAAATCAAAATCAGGCTTACATCTACACGGGCGGATTGGCGTCCGTGGGGGCAGTCGGCCGCCGGGCGCGGACTTCGATTCCGACGTCGCCGTTGCGGAACCGACTGCCCAATACGACGGCGGTGGATGTGGTGACCGCGTACACCCGACGCGGTCGCATCGCGGCCGGGTGGAACAACACCATGCCGGGGCGATCGGCGGCCCAGCTCCACGGGCGTGAGTCGACGGTTGGTGAGGCCGCTGGGGGGCCTGTGAGGCCTGGCTGAACCAGCGGCTGCAGAATGGCCGGCGCTACCGGTGGTGGAGTGGCCGCTGGGGAGCCTTTGAGGCCTGGCTGAACCCGCGGCTGCAGAACGGCCGGCTCTACCGGTGGTGGAGTGGCCGCTGGGGGGCCTTTGAGGCCTAGCTGAACCAGCGGCTGCAGAACGGCCGGCTCTACCGGTGGTGGTGTGGCCGCTGGGGGGCCTGGACGGCCTGGCTGAACCAGCGGCTGCTGGACGACGGTCGGCGGTGGGGGCCGGGCAGTCGCTGGCCGTGTCGCTCGCCCGGTCGCCTCCCTCCGTTTCCTGGACGTAGGTGAGGAGGGAGGGGTGATTAGCAACCGGCGGAGGTCCAGCGGCTGCAACGACCCGTGCGCAACCCGACTACGCCGGGTGTGGACCCCCGGTGGTTCGGGAGTCTCGGGCGGTGTCCCTCTCGTTGGGGGCTCGAGGACCGCTATTTCCGCCCTCTGAACGCGCGGTGGTGCCTGGAGACGTGGCGGTGGGCCTCGGTGCTGCGGAGGCTGGTCGCTGCGTATCGTGACCCTGGCCGGCCATGGTCGGTCCTCACGGACCCTGGCACGGCGAGGTCGTCGCTCTGGTGGCCCGACTGCTGCGGAGCCCAGCGGCACGGCAGTGGATCTGCCGGAGTTCTCCGGCGATGCTTTGACTGGCGGCATGTTAATTGCCAATGGTCCTATTTCGGCGTCTGTCCCGGCTTTTATAGTTGATACTGTGGCGCTGCCCGCGCCAATCGGTTCGCGAATTTCACACGGTTTCAGATCGCTAAGGTGCGCACGCATTGTCTTTCCTCGCGCCCCCTTCAGCACCGCGATGTTGGGTCCCTCGAATTTGGCAACGGTGTACGGGCCGGCAAATTTTGGCGCTAACTTAGCATTAAACTGCTTAGCGGCTGCACTCAAATGATGTTCGCGTTTCATCACTTCGTCGCCAATCGCGGGGCGCCAGTCTCGGCGTCGTAAATCGTAGTGGTGCTTCTGGTTTTGGTGTGCCCGTACCAGATTCCACCGTGCGAGTTCGATGCTGTCCTTGATGCCCGCGAGTCGCCGTTGCCATCCCAAGGTGTCCTCTCGTGTCGGTTCGTCGGCTGGTGCATTCGTGGTGGATCGGGGTTCTCCGGGAGTTACGAGCTCTCGCCCAAAATTCAAAGCGGCTGGTGTACTCCCTGTGGCTTCGTGCGATGCCGTATTGTAGGCAAAAGCGATCTCCGGAAGCCAATTATCCCATGTCGTATGATCCCCGTCGGTAAATTGGGCGATCATCGTCTTGATTACCCGATTGGCTCTTTCCACTGGATTGCACTGTGGAGTATACGGTGGTGTTTTTCGGTGGTCGATACCATATTCTCGTAGTAAGGCGGTAAATTCTCGGCTTTCAAATTGTTTGCCGTTGTCGGTAATAACCCGCCGTGGGCACCCGAAGCGCATGACGATTCGTTCTCGCAATGCCTTGGTGACGGCCGGAGCGGTGGCCTGTCGCAGGGGCTGGAGCTCGATCCATTTCGTGAACTTATCTTGCATCACCACGACCACGGTATGGCCTTTCTTCGACCTTGGGAGGGGTCCGACCAGGTCGGCTGACACGACATCCCATGGGTAGGCTGCTGGCGTGGTGTGCATAAGTCCAGCTGGTGCTTGCTGCGATACTTTATACTCTTGGCACTTTGTACATTGGCGGACATATCGGGCGGCGTCCCAAAACATTCCTGGCCAATATATTTTCGTGCCAATCGTGCCGCTGTTTTGTTGATTCCGAGGTGGCCGGCCGTAGGGGCGTCGTGGTTTGCCCTTAGTATCTCGTCACGCCGGGGCCTCGGTACGCATTTCTTCCACTCGTCTTCGGGATGTCCGCCGGTCGTGTCTGGGAAGTGGCGGTACAGTTCGTCCTCGTGAATCTTGTATTCTGGGTGGAGGAGCGGTGTCTCCTCGACTGCTCGTTTCTTTACGTCGTACCATTCTTTGGATACTTCGGTGTTCACGTCCGCAACCTCGCCTTGTCGTGAAAGGGCATCTGCTACGAGATTATTTTCGCCTTTGCGATACTCGATTTTGAAATCGTATTGTTGCAGTTCGAGGCTCCAGCGTGCGAGGCGTCCCGAGGGGCTGTCGATGGATTGTAGCCATTTTAGTGCCTGGTGGTCAGTTAGGACAGTGAACGAATATCCTTCAAGGTAGGGGCGCATCTTTCTGATGCCCCAGACCACCGCTAAGCATTCTTTCTCGGTGACGGAGTAGTTCCTTTCGGCCGAGTTGAGTGTTCGGCTTGCATAGGCCACTACTCTTTCTTCGCCGTCGTGGTCTTGGGTCAGGACTGCGCCTAGACCGCTTTGACTGGCATCGGTTTGTAGTACGAACGGTCGGTCGAAGTCGGGACACGTCAGGACTGGTGCGGTCGCTAGTTGGTGACGGAGTGTTTCGAAGGCGGTTTGAGCTTCGTCGGTCCAGTTCCACCGAGTACGCTTCTGTAGGAGCTGGTGCAGCGGTGCGGCCGCGTCGGAGAACTGGGGAATGTATCTCCTATACCAGGAGACCATCCCCAAGAATCGTCGTAATTCTCGCAAGTTCTGCGGGGGAGGTGCATTCCGGATCGCCTCGACCTGCTCAGGGTCTGTTTTCACCCCTCGGTCTGATACGACGTGGCCGAGGTATTGCAGCTCCGTTTGGCAGAAACGACATTTCTCCTCGTTTAAGCGAAGCCCCGCTTGTTGTAATCGGCGGAGTACTTCTCGTAGATTTTCCAGGTGTTCCTCGAAGGTTCGGCCAAGGATGATGATGTCATCTAAGTATGCAAAGGCCCTTGGCTCTAGGCTGGGTCCGATGATACTGTCGAGTAGCCGTTGGAACGTGGCGGGGGCCGAGTGGAGGCCGAACGGCATGACGCGGAACTGGTATAGTCCGCGTCCGGGAACGGTAAAGGCCGTTATCGGACGGCTCTCCTCGGCCAGCGGTACTTGCCAATAGCCGTTCGCGAGGTCTAACGTTGTTATATATCTTGCCTCCCGCAATTTGTCAAGGGTTGCCTGTACCTGTGGCAGGGGGTAGGCGTCCTTTTCGGTGACGGCATTTACTCGGCGGAAGTCGATACAAAATCGCTTCTTTTTCTTCCCCTTCTTAGCGACCATGACCACAGGCGAGCTCCACGGACTGTTGGATGGCTCTATTACCCCGTTGGCGAGCATTTCGTCCACGGCCTCGTTAATTAGAGCTTGCGTGGCTGGATTCCTGGGCATGTATCTCTGTTTAATCGGTTCCGTTGTCTTTAGACGGATTCGGTGCTCGGCGAGGGTGGTTGTCCCTCGTAGCTTTTGAAACGGCGGTAACTCCTCGTCCAGGAGTTGTTGCAGGGCGGCTTCTTGGGCCGGCGTGCATCGGCGAAGGCCTGGGGCTTCCACTGCCGCGGTTTCGGCGTGGCGAGCCCACCGGTGAGTACCAATTTGTACATCCAGGCCTAATTTTTCTAAAGCGTCTACCCCTAACAGAGCGGCATGCGACAAACCGGGGAGCACTGCGTACGTGTGTTCCACCTTTTGGTCGGGGACTCTGGCGGTCAGTTTTATCTCCCCCTGGAGTGGTACCTCTGCGCCGTCGGCGACACTTGCCGTGAATGTGGCGGGGGCAAGGGTATATCCTTGTCGTTTGCATGCGGCTGCGACATCTGGTCGAATGAACGATCTGGTTGCTCCAGTGTCGACCAGTGCCCACCAACGCATATTTCCGACTTGGAAGGCGAGGTACAATCGGGGGTCTTCATCTAATTGCTGTTTTGAGGCGTTATTGACGGGGCGTTTTGTCGGTCGCCTCGGTTCCCGCGCCCGGCCTCGTTTCCCGAGAATGGGTTACATGGACATTCTCGAGAGCTCCGTCCGCTCGTTCCGCAGTATGAGCAAAATAGCTTGCTCGCCCGCTGACAGTCTATGCGTCGGTGGCCGCGCTGGCCGCATCGCCAGCAGCATGTCCCTCGGTCGTACTCGGCTTGTACTTCGGCGAGACCGCTACTACGGTTTGGTTCGGTCTTTTTCTCCGGCCGTTTTTCGGGCTTGGCGGTCTCCTTTTGGTGATGGCCAGCGGCCGCTTTTTCCTCGGCTGTGACCTTGTCTTGGTCCGCAGCCAGTCTCATGAGTTCGGGCAGCGTCTTAAACTCGGTTCGTTTAATATAGCGGCGGTACTCCGGGCGGAGGTTTCGGTAAGCCCGGTTGACTTGCTGCTCCAACGAGTATTTTCCGTACTGTTGCATTAGCGGCAGTATGTCTAATATAAAATCAGTGGCCGTTTCTCCTGGCCGTTGTACGCGTCGGGTAATCGCTTCCTCGAGTTCACTTTCGTCTTCGGTAGCGAGGAAGAATGCCCGGAAGTCGGTCACGAAATCGTCCCACGACTGCCATTCGGTGCGGCGGAGGCGATACCAGCCGAGTGCTCTTCCTTTGAATATCTCGGAGAGGCACTGTATGATCTGAGTTGGAGTGACCATATAGCTGTGTTGTAGGTCGCCCAGTCGTTGTAAGAATTCGGCGGCTCCGGGTCCGCCATCGTAACGGGTCCCCCACCTCCTAATTCTTTCCATAGGCGTTGCCTCAGGTGCTATGATGTTATGTTCTGCACTGGGCGTGACCTCTGTTGGGTTGGACGTTTCGCCGGTTATGGTGATCGTTGGTGGTCCCATAATATTCTGTTCTCTGCAGTACGTGGTGACTCGTTGTCGTAGTTCGTCGAGATTACCACTCGTGTCAATTCCGAATTCTTCGGCGACTTTGATTAGTACGGCTTTTCTTAGCTCGTAAACCCAGCTTACGCTGATACTCATTCGCCCTTCTCCTCTTCAACGTCCCTGTTTGGGCGCCACTTTGTAATGGTCTCCGGTTGCGAGACGATTATCGGTGGAACGGAGAAGGGATTGTGATGCCGACTCAGTCGGTATGTCCGGGTTCGGCGAATGAGTAAGAATGCGTTTGTTTAAGATTAACAGTTGTTTATTTGTTCAAGTCTGTATTGTGCTGAGTTAGTGACATATGTTTCTCGATCACGATTCTTGCGGGCGGTTCGGTAACGACGGTGTAGGCGCGATGCTCGAGCGGTGTCTCTTAGCATACGCGACGGTACACGGCGGCGACGGTATTTCGGCGAGCGGTTCAGGAAAATAGGATGCGGATTTTTGAACGTTCTGCTCTGGATGGCCTTATGGGGCACGTCCGTGGAGAGTCGTAAAATATAGTATCAAAGTGCAATAGGGCTCTGGCCTAATGGGCGCGGAGACACCTCTTTGACGGAGGTAGGGCGCAAGATAAATCTCGGCCTATTTCGGAAGAGGCTGGTTATGGTACAGTGGTGACGATGGTCGACCACTGACGCACCTCGTGGGAGCTAAAAATGAGCGTCTTGTCGTACCGCTTAGAGCATGGAAGCAACTAGCACAAGAGCTCCTGATTCCGCTCGACTCGGCTGTTATATACGGCGGCCGTACATCTTCGCAAGCGAGCCAGAGCGCGGGCCCCGTGGCCACCTAGTGGCCGCGTCGAGTACTTGGTCTAGCGCTCTGTTGTGACTACACTCGCTCGCGCGGCTCGCGAGACGTGACTTCGTCACAATCGTTTTATAAATGCGTCTGCAATTTTTATCGCTGTGGATTGTTTAAGGGGCTCGCACACGAAGTATCCTGTAAATTTTATCCTGTGTGCGTAAATCCTGCATTGTTAGGATGTAGGTATTCCCCGTTCTTGTAGTAGGTAACGGCCCTACTATATCCAACGCAACTTTATCGAAGGCGCGTCCAGGTGTATCGGTAAGGATCATTGGTTGCCTGGTTTTTACACGCACGAGTTTCTTCCGTTGGCAGTCCTCGCAGTTTCGGACGAAATCTTCCACGGCTTTCTTCATACCTTTCCAAAAGTAATGATGACGAATGCGTTTATATGTTTTGGTTACTCCTTTATGGCCGGCTAATGCGGATGCATGATTTTCCATAATTATGTTTCGTCGTTCCACATCCTTCGGGATGCGGACTATTTGTAAACATATCGTGACACTGATGTCCTCCTCGTCGAGGGCTTCGAGAATATCCGTAATAATATCTTGCCAGCTTAACTGATCGATATTTGTAGTTTTAGCTATACTGAAGGAATATATTATGAGCTCACGTACTACGTTTCTAAGGGAAGAAAGGGCTTCGCCCCATGTGGTAGTGGTTAAAGGTGTACTTTGTGTTTCCTTAATAACTAACCCGATGAAAATTTGTCCCTTATTGAATGTTACGTGTGCCCTGCCTAGTGTGAGGGTATTTGTTATTGGCAGGATTCCGGCTTCCTGCAGCTGTTTCGCTCCATCGTCGCAAGTTTTCCCATCGGCGCTTAAAAAGAATACGAGCGTTTCCTTTCGTAGGGACAACGGGTCGCGACTGATTACACAGTATAACAGCCATCTGGACTTGTAACATTCAATAACCGTTTCTGATAGATTTTCATGCCCTGAAAACGAATCCGCAAACCGTTTGTCGCCATCACCCTCAGTTTTTGAGAAAATCGATTTTGAAAAAAACTGCAAATTTTCAACTTTGAACATCTTTTGTGTCGAAACGGTAATAGTTATTCGGTTGCTCGTTACGTCAAATTATTCTATGAACCCTCCCGAATACAACGATATATGTTATTATTGCATTATGATCATTTAAATATGTTTAAACAAGGATCAAAGGGAAAAGGACACCCGAAATTCACCAATTTTTGCCGATATCTTTCAATTTATTTCCAAAATTAAGGGTCTGGGAGAAAATCTGACCATCCTACGCGATGCAGCAGACAGTTTTCCATAGGAAAGTGTCAACAGAAATGGTAAGTCTCGTTTTGTTTGCAATACAGAAGCGAAATAGTTTGGCAAAACGCGTGAAATCGACAGTGGTAGTCAACGGCTCGGCGGCCCGCGCGGCGGCCGGTAGCGACCGACGCCGTCGCGTGAAAAACAAACGATGTTCGACAAGAACGCACGATGCCGCGACGCAATGCCTTCAGAGGATGCCTGAATGCTTGATGCCGAGGTGCATTGATCGGCGTACATACCTTACATTTTATTATAATTATAATATTTAGTGTGTTTAAATTTTATTAGTAAAATTGTTAGTTCTACTTTATAATATAGTGCGTTTAGGTAAAGTGGCAATGTCGCTGGGAGGCCGTGTCCCTCTTCGCGGAGCTGATTATGCTCGAGAAGGAGGAGGCGGAGGGGGACAGGGAACGGTCCGGTCATCCGGGCCGTATCCCACGGCCTCCTGGCAGACGACGAGCGAGACGCAGATGACCCGGGGCCGGGGGACGCGGTCCGGCGACATTATAGGTCGCCCGCTCCCCCGGTATTGGCCCCGGCCGCGCGCCGCCGTCGACTCCCCCCACGACAGTGTTGGGGGGAAGGGAGGGAAGTCCGGGGGGTGAAGGTAACCCCCGGCAAAGGTGCCCTCGGTGGGAGAGAGGGTGTGGGAGGGAGAGGAGGGTGGCCCCCTAGCGTTGGGCCACCACAGTCCTCGCGATGGGTAGGAGTGCGGAGGGTCCCGGCGAGGAGTGGGCCCTCCTCCAGGGGGTCGACTAATAGTTGTCGCCCCCTGGAAAGCGATCAACAGCCCCGGAGGGGGGGGGGGCGGGGGGGCCACGACTGGCCGTCCAGTGTTCCTGTTCTGGCGGCCCTCGTGGTCAGTTCACACTCGTCCCCCAACTAATCCGGCCCGTACAACATCTCAGGGCCGAGCGGGGGGCTGTTCGATCGCGGGGCCGTGGGGTGGGGGTGTCGGGGGACACTACTCACCCTAGCAGCAGCGGCCCCCAAATGGCGGCGCGGGCGTATGACCCGTCGCGCGTCGCCGAGAAGAAGAAGCTGGGGGAGGTAACATCTCCCCCAGGGAAGACCCCGACGCGACAAAGTGCGTCGGGGGCGTGGGCGGCGTCGTACCGCAAGCGCAGGAGGGGGAGGCAATCGAAAGTATCGCTAGTTTGATCTCGCACAAGTCCTCCCCCTCAGGCGCGCGACACCGTCCACGAGGAAGACCACCCTGGTGGTTTTAGTGGGTTCGAGTCCCACATAACCCTCGGCCCGCCCCCGCGGGCCGGGGGTATCCGTGGGGATTTCCACCAGGTCAAAAAAAAAAAAAAAAAAAAAAAAAAAGTGGCAATGTCGCGTGCATGTGTAAATAGTCCAAATAAGTTCTGTTATATATGTGGTGAAATAGTTTTAAAGCATTTACGAAGAAACATAACAAAGCCAATTGAGGAAGCCTTCAAAAAATATTTTAAATGTAAGCTGGGAGATCAAGATAAGGATTGGGCTCCCCATGTGGTTTGTAATAGATGTGCCACGTGCTTGCTAAAGTGGATGAAAAGTGGGAATAATAAATTGCCATTTGATATACCAATGGTGTGGAGGGAACCGACAGATCACACAACTGATTGCTATTTTTGTTTATCTAATATACGTGGATATACTAACGAAAGCAAGAAAACACATGTCTATCCGAATGTGTCATCGGCTCTACGGCCAGTGCGGAGTGAAGATCAATCAGATGCAACTCTCCCTGACGCTGCAACTCTCCCTATCGTCTCAACCTCCGCTAAAATTGTAACATCTGATGAAAATAATGTTGATGATGCAGATATGGATTTTTTATTGGATGACCGCATACACCATATCGATCAAAAAGATTTAGGTGATTTAGTGCGCGATTTAAATCTATCAAAAACCAAAGCAGAAATATTGGCTTCTAGGTTACAAGAATGGAATTTACTTACACCAGAGACGGACGTAACAAACTTCCGGACAAGAAACAAAGAGTTACAGAAATGTTTTCTTTCGTCTGAAAATTTGTGCTATTGTCCTAACGTGAACAATTTATTTGATAAATTAGGTTTTGAACATCGCCCTAAGGAGTGGAGGCTTTTTATAGATTCCTCGAAGAACAGTTTAAAGGCAGTGCTACTTCACAATAGCAATAAATATCCCTCAGTACCGATCGCATACGGTATAAAAATGAATGAAACGTACAAAATATTCAAAACACTCCTGAACAATATCAAGTACAATCAATATAAGTGGAATATATGTGGGGATTTAAAAGTCATTGGATTGTTAATGGGCCTTCAAAGCGGATACACAAAATATTGTTGTTTTTTATGCGAATGGGACAGTCGTGCCAGATCGTCCCATTATAAGATTAAAACGTGGCCAGCAAGAAAAACATATAAGCCGGGAATGAAAAACATAACGCATAATAGTTTAGTCGACAAGGACAATATATATCTGCCACCACTGCATATTAAACTAGGAATAATGAAAAATTTTGTGAAAGGGATGAACCACGATGGAGCCGCATTCCAATATTTACAATTAAAATTTCCAGGCTTATCAGAAGCAAAAATAAAAGAAGGAATTTTTATCGGACCACAAATTCGTGAACTAATGCATGATGCACAATTTAACAGATTGATGTCAACTAAAGAAAAAAGAGTGTGGATAGAATTCAGAAATACATGTACAAATTTTCTTGGTAACTATCGGGCACGAAACTATAAAAGCATTATAAACAGACTTATTAAAGCGTGTGAAACATTGGGTTGCAATATGTCCCTCAAAATGCATATTTTGCATTCCCATCTTGATTTTTTCCCCGAAAACCTTGGTGACGTGAGTGATGAGCATGGGGAACGATTTCACCAAGACGTGTCCGTGATGGAAAAACGTTACTATGGAAAAAGTAGCATTGCAATGTTGGCAGACTACTGTTGTAACGAGTTGTCGGTAGGACGACGATCTTGCCCCCCCCCCCCCCCACGCGCCCGACCGTAACAACGCGTACCGCGCGTGGCCAACGGTCTTGCCCCCCCCCCACCACGCGCCCGACCGTAACAACGCGTACCGCGCGTGGCCAACGGTCTTGCCCCCCCCCACCACGCGCCCGACCGTAACAACGCGTACCGCGCGTGGCCAACGGTCTTGCCCCCCACCACTCGTCCGCGGTTCCGAGAATAGGCGCGAGAGGGTACACAATTATTATTATTATTATTATTATTATTAATAAACGGGGGAACCCTTTCGAATACAGAGATAAATTACAATATAGCAGAAAAAGATACACAGAAAACTAGTAACAGAAAAGATAAAAATAAATAAAATAATATATAATATAGAAATAAACTCTAGCAATGAAGTAACAATTATACAACAAAAACAAGTAAACAAGTAAACAGTCTGCAATATAACGATGACTCAGTGCTAAAAGTATGTACTACGGAGATGGTATACACCTAAGCAATTGAGTCCTAAACGCTGTGAGTGATGTTAAAAAGAAATCAATGTCCTTAGGGCATTGGTTCAATATACACATGGCGCGATTTATGGGATCGCTGGAAAAATACTGATAAGTTGGGACACCTGATACAAAAAGGGGTCTCGATCGCAACGTCCGCTGTGGAGCGTTAAAACAAATCAATGATACCAGCTCTAGACATTTAATATGTCCATGGAAGACCTTGTAGAGGAACATTAAGTCCGCGATGTCACGGCGATCGCAAAGCGTAGAAAGCCTCATTATTTGCAAGGCAGGACTATAATCGTGATCATTAAACCGCATAGGACTACCTGAGACCCTCATTGCTAACCTTAAAAACTTATGCTGGACCAATTCAATCAAGCCGACATACTGTTTGTGTCTGGGGTTCCATATCACCGACGCATATTCGACTTGTGGTCTCACAAGTGCAACATAAAGCAACTTAAGTGTCCTGACCTTCCTAAAGTGCTTGCCAAAGCGGGCGATAAACCCAAGGGTTTTCATTGCTTTACACGTGATCCTGCGATAGTGATTACGGAAATCCAGACACGCAGTAAATGTAACGCCTAGATCTAACACTTCATCTACCTCAGACAATGTTGTGTCACACAGCAAGTAATTAGAGGGAATGCCACAGATAGCCCTATGGGATCTCAATAGTACACATTTCACTGTGTTCAGCCGCATTCTATTGATGGAGCACCACCGCTCGAACCTTGTGAGATCTTCCTGCAACAGATTTACGTCGGCAGCACTATTTATAGTTCGAAAAATCTTAAGATCATCAGCATACATGAGGAATCTACTATGCTGGAATACCGAACCGAGATCATTGATGAAAATCAGGAACAGGAGAGGACCAAGATGCGATCCCTGAGGAACACCAGAGGTCACGTTGACCGGATTGGAAATTCGATCTTGAACCTGGATAACCTGCACCCGACCTTCCAAGTAACTAGCAATCCACTCAAGGAGCGAACCACTGATCCCTATTGCAGACAGTTTTAAATGCAGGATTCAGTGATCCACAGAGTCAAAAGCTTTCCGAAAATCCGTGTAGACAGTATCGACCTGACTTCCCGCATCAAGCGCAGCCGAGGCGAAGCAGTAGTACGCCGTCAAATTTGAAATCGTAGATCGACCGGGGACAAATCCGTGTTGCTCATCACAAATGACGTTGGAGAGGCAGGGAGTTAAATGCTCCGTTATTAATTCCTCGAAAACCTTAGGCATAGCGGACAATTTACATATGGGTCGATAGTTTTTGACGTCCGCGCGATCTCCAGCCTTGAAAACCGGGGTGACCAATGAGGTCTTCCACACATCGGGAAAAGTCCCCAAGGCTAGAGATGAATTGAAAATATGCCATAAAGGCCTGGCGATAATAAAACTACACTCCTTTAAAAATAACGGAGGGATTCCATCGTAACCTGGACCCTTTGATGTATCAAGTGTCTGAAGTTTAGAATAAATTTGTCCGATGGAGATGGAAATCGTGTGTATATTAACATCGCTGCCAGAGGACAAACCAGGAGTAGTAGCAGGCGGGCCTCCATAGCGAGGACTATAAACAGAGCCAAAGAAATCAGCAAATAGATTCGCTACTGCCACATGTGATGAAGCAGAAACATCGTCGAGGTGAACCTTATTGGGGATACCATGCACACCGCGCTTTGTGTTTACAAATTTCCAAAAATTTGATACATCATCACCCACAGTGTTCTCGACGCTGTCAATATAAGAACGGTAATCGCGCGCCATGGCATGCTTACATTTCGAGCGAAGGTTAGAAAAAATTAAATAGTCACAATAATAACAAGAACGCTTAAAAACTCTGTGAGCAACCTTCTTCTGTCGTATCAGAGACTTTAAACCAGGGGAAAACCACCGCGGGAACGTGGAACAGACAACGGAGCGTACAGGAATATATGCATCGATTGCATGATTGATATGACTATATAAACTATCGAGGGCAGCTCCAGGGTCAATATCACCAGTTTCCTTGTCCCAATCCACCGAGTTAAGGTATTCTAGCACACGGGGGAAGTCCCCATGCTTAAAGTCTCTAAATTTAATGTTTTTACCCGTGAGGTCATGACACATGTCCAATCCTTTCAGCATTACATATAAGGGTGGATGATATGAGTCTGGTTCAATGAGGACGTCTATGGCCCGGTCAACAGTAACAGAAGGGCAACTGACAAAGATAAGATCGAGCATAGCGTCAAAATCATTAAAAACGTTGTTAATTTGCGTGAGGTTGCAGTAACCCACACATCCGAGGAGGAGATCTATGGCTGCTGATTCACGAGACGAGATACCCGATCTTCTATAACACGCTTGACCCCCGCCACTGAACCAAACCGCGTGAGGGAGATTGAAATCACCGCACAAACAAAACGCATCATCACTATACTTATGAAATAACTCAACTACAATGTCTACGTAATTGGCATACAGCGATGTCATGGATGCAGGCGGTATATACGTGGCCCCCAATAACAAGTATTTATTTTTATGTAGGTGAACTCTGACAAACAGTTGTTCAATATCGGAAGAGCTGACAGTAACTGGGTACGATGAGATCGTGTTCTTGACAGCAATGAGAGCGCCACCTCCTCTTGAGGAATGATTAGTTCGCTGAGATCTATCACACCTATAAATAGTGTAATTCTGCAGCCCAAGTTCATCCGAAGAAATCGCCGGGGTGAGCCAGGTCTCGACAAAAATAATTACATCATACGACACCGCCGATACCAATACGGAGTTAGCAAGAAAATCTAATTTAGTACGCAGACCACGGACATTTTGGACATACACTGAAGGGTTCCGTCCTAGTTTTTTTGTGAAGGGACATTCTGGGGTCTTCCAGATACAATTTTTGGGAAACCATGTACATATCTTATAGTCTTTTGGGTTTCACCCATCGCATGGAGTTCACGGAGTTTTTCCCTTAGCTTAGTGAGGGACGTCCGTTGTTGCTTAGTCAAATCGTCCGAGATCTTGAACGGGCCCTTGTAGCGATGTTTCTCCCGAAGTAGTTTTTTCACGTCAGCAGAAGAGTCTAGGCGGACGCAGAGGGGCCTACTTGAAGACTTGCCCAATTTCCCCAGACGACGAGCAGATAAGGACTGGGTGCAGCTGGGGCTGATCATTCCTATGACCTCATGTGCAACCTTGACATCGGCTGCCCTTTGTAGCTCCGTTGAGAGTTCACGAGACTCAGGTACGCCAAAAATTATAATGTTCCTCGACCTGTGCTCTCTGTCATTCATCTCCTCCATGAAATCATCCATTGTTGGCACGGGCAACTGATCATAGGCAACAGATGTTTTCGTCTCCAATGCGTTGACACGATCAGTTAATGAAGTAATGTCCGCCTTCATGCTAGATAATTCCGCCCTTATACCCGCGAGTATGACCTCCTGGAATTTTTCTAACTTCGCATCGATTACCTCGCTGACAATGTCCCGAATGTTCTCAACTGATGGTATAACAGTTGTTGATGTTGGGTGATACGCCACAGTCGGTAAAATGGATAGCGGCTGCACCGACGGGACAATGGTCGGGCTAACGGCTTTTTGAATTGCTGAAGAGTTGGCAGAACAAATCAAATTCTTCCCGTCAATCAAACTATGGCCAGACCTCGCAACACACGAGGGGCCTGGATGAAAGCACCACCCACAGCTAGTACATGTGATAGGATTGGCAACATTAGAACCACATCCTTTGCATTTAGTTTGGCCACCCGTCATTTCAAAACACACCGTGAGGTACTTGAAAGCTGACTTAAAACACAACTCCAGACAGAACAAGATAAGAGTGCAAGATTCACGTCACTTAGGCAAGGCTTAATCAGAATAGTTCTTTGTTCGCGTAGGATTCAAGAAATTACACGAAAATGTAACGGAACAAACACTTCCAAAGTCCCACGGTCAAGCACGTGCTAATGCTCACTAAGCCAAAACAAACAGCGACCTGTCACCTCGGCGACTGAGAGCAGACTGATAATAATTAACTCAATAATTAACAATAATTAACTCTCTCAATTAATTAATTAATTAACTCTCTCGCTGCCGAAACTCCGCGGACGAGGATATATAAGCCAAGGGCATAGGCCTATTTGGCAGAGACCGCCTAGAAGCGAACGTACTAAGTACACCTCTCCCAGAGACATCCTGTACGATTCGACATTCTTGTGCAGACACTCGTGGTTGCGAAAGACAAGCGCTAGTGTAAGCACCAGTTTTCGTGTGTCGACAGACTGCATCTCTGCGTACCATTTTTGCAACCTCCACGGTTCCCAGTAGGACAGCGTGAGCCATCCTCTGGAAGTAGGCCGTCAACCGCTATCGATCTCCCGAACGGAGCTATCTCTATTCTCGAGAGCGTCCCCACAGTCTCCGATCCACCCACGGGTTGTGCCCACTGGGTGACCGGACTAAAGACTCTTCGACTAGGGTCCATCGGCAGGGTTGGCCCGCCAGGACACCGAACGGTCAAACCATTTCTCCCCAATCGCCGCCTCGTTACCGACCGAACACGCGCCGCGATCCACACCGACTCGTGCGCTGCGATATACACCGGGACCCGCGGTAGATTAAGCCGTCCTCACACTGTGTGCCAGCATAGACCTGGCCGGGATCTCTTGTACTTAGCCGTAAGCGTAAATAAATTGTCGTACTCTACTCTACTCCTCCGTTCAATCACTCGATCGGCGGCCCTGGACCACCGTCCTGAGCTGGCCATACGGTACCTCCACCGTCCCACCGGTACCCCCGCGTATCACGGTTACACTGTTGGCAACTCCAAATGAGTAGTGAAGTAACACATAAACGTCAGACAAGAAGACAACACTTCTAGGTATGTACATTAATTTCAGACTTCTTACTTTTATTAGAAAATAGTTTATAAATAACAAATACAATACTGTAGCACTGTGACAGTCGCGCGCATTAAACGATTCTGTTACTGTGAGCGACTGTGAATACGCCGGCCGCCGCGCGGGCCGCCGACCCGCGCTGTTGACCACCACTGTCGACACCGCGCGTTTTGCCAAACTATTTCGCTTCTGTATTGCAAACAAAACGAGACTTACCATTTCTGTTGACACTTTCCTATGGAAAACTGTCTGCTGCATCGCGTAGGATGGTCAGATTTTCTCCCAGACCCTTAATTTTGGAAATAAATTGAAAGATATCGGCAAAAATTGGTGAATTTCGGGTGTCCTTTTCCCTTTGATCGTTGTTTAAACATATTTAAATGATCATAATGCAATAATAACATATATCGTTGTATTCGGGAGGGTTCATAGAATAATTTGACGTAACGAGCAACCGAATAACTATTACCGTTTCGACACAAAAGATGTTCAAAGTTGAAAATTTGCAGTTTTTTTCAAAATCGATTTTCTCAAAAACTGAGGGTGATGGCGACCAACGGTTTGCGGATTCGTTTTCGGGGCATGAAAATCTATCAGAAACGGTTATTGAATGTTACAAGTCTGAAAAAAGTCAAAATTTGTTGTACTGTGTTATTGGCGTTATCCTGAGGTCCTTATCAGGGTCTGCTTCGTAGGCTGTTTCCGGAGGATCGTTTGTCTCGATTATCGATGATTCCGAGTCTGACGTTGATTCGTGCGAAGCGTTTGATGCCACATCGGAATCTGAGTCGTCTTGTTCCGGCGGTGTTGGCGATTCCGGAAGCGAAATAACCGAATACGGCTCATCTGCAGGTTCTTCTTCTACTACCTGGGTTTCTTCTTCTATAGTATTTCCTGTTTCTGGTAGAGTTAGCGACGGGGAATCCGGTGGCGCTATTATCGGCGCCAGGTCCTTGCGTACTTTTCGACGTGGTTGTGTCCTCGTAGGCGCCGTTCTGTGGCGAATTTTACTTGTAGATTTTTGTGTGGAGGTGGACGCTTGGGAGCCCCGAGGCGTCCCTGGGCCACGTTTAGGCGGGGGCAGATCTTCCCAGTCATCGTCAGCTTCCTCTCGTGGTCGTATGGGGCATGTCTCCACCGTAGGTGGATTACGGGATAAAGCGTCGGCAAGTTTGTTGCTTTTTCCCGGTTGATATCGAATTTCATAGTCGTATTCCGCTAATTTTAGGCGCCACCTAACGAGGCGCGACGTCGGGTCCTTTACCCTGTGTAACCAAACTAAACGTTGGTGGTCGGTATATAAAATAAATTTCCTTCCATAAAGGTAAGGACGGAAGTATCTGACACAATAAACTATGGCTAGGAGTTCCTTTTCTATAGTCGCGTAATGGATTTCCGCTTTGTTTAAAAGACGGGACGTGTAGGCAATTGGTAGCTCCTTTTCGTCAATAGCCTGACTTAATATTCCTCCGATGGCGTATTCGGAGGCATCAGTAGTGACGTGGAATTCCAGGTCAAAATTCGGATATTGCAGGATAGGTTCCTTTTGCAAGGCTGACCTTAAGTGGTCGAAAGCAGTTTGCTGGGACGGTCCCCAGTTAAATTCTGTGTCTTTCTTCAAAAGTTGGGTTAACGGGCAAGCATCCTTAGAAAAGTCTGGGATAAATCTTCGGTAATAACCGGTTAATCCAAGGAATTCTTTAATTCCTTTGGGTGTGCGAGGTGCTGGGTAGTTACGGACGGCTTGAATTTTCTGTTGATCCGGTTTTACACCTTCCTCGGTGATCACGTGGCCCAGGTATGCAACTTCCATATGTAAAAATTTGCATTTCGAAGGTTGCAATTTAAGGTTCGCCTCGCGGAGGCGATAGGCGAGTTTCTTAAATTTTATTAAATGTTCAGTGAGGGAGCTTGCGTAAAGGACGATGTCGTCCAAATACACGAACATTTCCGTGCCCTGGAGTCCCGTAAGAGTGTGGTCCATCAGACGTTGGAACGTAGCTGGTGCATTACAAAGCCCAAATGGCATCCTAACAAACTCGTAATGTCCATGAGGCGTAGAGAATGCTGCTTTTGATGAGTCTTCCGGCTTCATGGGTATTTGGTGAAATCCTGAAGCGAAGTCGAATACGGAGAAGTATTTTGCTCCTCCTAATTGGTCCAATATTTCGTTGATGTTCGGGAGTGGATAGGCGTCAGGAACGGTCTGTTTGTTTACGTCCCTGAAATCAATTACCATCCGCCACAGGAGTTCTCCATTGGGTCCTGGTTTCTTGGAGACGATCCAGATGGGTGAATTGTAGGGCGATAATGACGGCTTGATCATTTCGCTTTCCAACATCTTTTGTACTTGTTTGGTGATTTCTTTCTTGTGTACTTGAGGGAAGCGATATTACTTCGTATTAACCGGTGCCGGGTCCGTTGTTTGGATTCCGTGTTGAATAGCGTTCGTATGACCTAACTTCTCGTCTGGGAGATGGAAGAGGTCATGGTTTCGCTTTATTATTTCTTGAACGTGGCGCTGTTCTTCCGGATTCATGTGTTCCATGGAGATCGATTTTAGCACTTGTTCCGCCCTTGAAGGAGATTCTTCAGAAATTTCCAATGGTTCCGTAGTAAACGTTTTCGCGAGAGACGTGAGGGATTTTAAGGGAAGAGTTAATTTAGTGGGATGTGTAGGGGTTGGAAATGAGTGCACTTTCGTAGGTGCCTCGAGTTGGTGGATCGATAGATCCAGGGCTAACAGGGACTTTGTTTTTATTAGGTTGGGGATGGGGTTGATGCCTGAAGGCGGTGTTGTCTCTCTTCGTCGTTTTTGTTTAGGTTCCGGGATTATCCTGTCGAATTCCTCCAGTTCAACAGTGGGTATCGTAATTATGGAGTCCTCTTCGTTTGAGTTTACCATTTGCAAGTATGCCTTGCCGTTTTGATTACGGACAAGCGCGTTACCAGCGTGAATTCCCGTGCCCAGATTTAATCGGGGCAAGTATCCTTCTTCGAGGTTTAAATTCGATACGTACACGAAGGTACCTGTTCTCGATCTTGCGGGTAGCGTCACTTGATCCCTATTAATGAATGGGATGGAGTTTCCGTGAAAGTGTAGCTGTTTCTTAAGGTAGTCGATAGTGGCATTCCTTCCTGTTAGAAATTCGGCTCCTAGTATACCTTGTGGTCTAATTGGGAAATCTTTTGGGACTACGTGGAACGTGGCATCTTCGCCCAAAAGAGTTATTTTGATTGTCCCGAGGCACAGTGTCGCGGTACGTGTTCAAAAAGAAAAAAATAGAGTTTTGAAATTTTGTATTTCGTTGCATAGAATTGATAGTAAACAGTCCTTCGATATAAGAACGTCATAATTTATTAACATAAATAACGGATTTAAGGTTAGTAATTACATTCAAAGTTGAATAACCAAACGCAAGCTGCCACAGACAGCGCGTAGGAAATATTTACCCATTGCATTTTTGTTGCATTTATAAATTCATTTGTTTCTTATTTCTTGAAAATAAGCAAAATGTATCCTTTTTCGATTTATTAATTAAAAATTCTTGTATTTAAAGATATGGATACGTACCAGCGGCTCAAATTATTACTTTTTTGTTGCATCTTCTACATTCTGGAGAGAATTAAAAAAAAAACGAAACATATCGGTTCTTTCATTTTTTTCCTACAATTAGTTCTATTTTTGCTCTTTAATTTGGTATAAATTTTATCTGCCCCCGAGTGCTCCCACATAAGAAAAATACACATAATAAAACGAAAAAACTTGACAAATCTGTGCTCAAATATTTTTTTTAAAAGACACCGAGCTTTGAATTCCTTCAGATTCAACTGATAATGATGAATATGCATCATAGGAATGAATAATTTAAAATCTATTATAAACACGAATTATTTAAAAAATTAATTTGATTGTTTTTATAATTTTTTCATATGTTTGTTATTAATGTGTGTTTAAATGTATTGAAAAAATGTATATTTTATTTGTTTTACTTTTATTATGTTGAAAAATATATTTTAATGAATTATTTTACATTAAAAATTAATTTTTTTGTGTATAAATATGATTAACATATCAATTACATGTAAATAATTGTATCTTAATTGAAAATTGATTTTTGATTCTTTTTCCTATATACTCGTTACACTGTGCGAGGGTGGGGACAGGGTCTGTAGAAATCCCTTTAAGTAATAGTTTATTCTCTACGTTGACGTCTTGGATTCTCTTTACGACCTGAACCTTTAGTAAATTCACCTCTGATCCGGAGTCGATCATTAATTCGGCGTCTTCTTCGAAATCTGGGGAGTTGACTATTACAGACGGGGCTTCATTTACCGGATTTACCCGCGCGGTGGCGATTTTATGCCTGTTACCCTCTATTCCCTCTGTACGTTTATCGGACGCGCTCCCGCTTGGCCTGTCCCACGGTACGCGTCCATAGGTACCCGTGGAGGCGGGGCGTTTCCCGAATTCATCTCCTGGAAGGTTCCAGGGTTCCTTGTGTTATAATTATATATACGTTTCCTACATTCCGAAATCAGGTGTCCGGGCTTCTTGCAATATCCGCAGATTCGCAGCTCCGTAGGCCTGGGGGGTGGAGGTCGAGTCTTGTTCCAGTATGGGAGTAGTTGGCTTGATGCTCTATCCCCATATTCCGCAGGAAGGGTTGTGGGCTGCCTCTCGGAGGGTTGAGCTGGCGGGCCTGGGTTGCTGCGACAAACCCGGGCGTCGTGACCGGTCTTGTTGCAGAGTTGGCACGTCAGTTTGGGAGTCTTCGGTTCTGAGAACCTGATGCGGTCCCTTTCCATCTTCTTGTCCACTCGAATGGCCAGGTTGAACGCTTCGTCGAGCGTTTCGAACTGGTGTTGCAGTAGATTCGTCCTTACATGAGGTGCAAGTCCATCGACGAATGAGTCCAATGTCAGGCGATCTAGGTCCTCGGGGTGATTCCTCGCGAAATCGCGGTAATATTCCCTATCCTCTTCTAAAATTGCGAAGCGGAGGTCCTTAACGCGGGAGATATATTCTAACACGTGCTCGTTGGCTCCTTTCATAACGTTCGCGAGCTCACCGTGATAATGGTCAGTCGTTTTTGCAGGGGAGAAGGTTAATTTAAGTTGTTTGATTAAGTCTTTTACGGTGTCGAAGACCCGATCCTCAACGGCCAAGCTGGCATGGTCTTGTAATTTATTACGTAGTAATCTAGCCAACTGGGGTTCGGCTTGCGGGGGAACCAGAGTCTTAGCCCTATTACAGGCTCTCGCGAATTGCACCACGGGTATGTTATTTCCGTTAAAAAGAGGGACTGTTTCTATGGCGTCCTTTAAGCGAATTTGGGGCGATGGACTGTGGTCACTATCACGGTCATAGTTTAGGTTTGGTTTCCTATCAAATCGCGAGGAACCAGGGGTGGCAAAATTGTTTACCAGTGGCGAGGGTACAAGAAGCTTTTCCATTATTTCGCGAATGGCTTGTATTTGACTAGAGAAATCTTCCGACGCGGGGCCGTCTGAACCGGCGGCTACGTCCGAACGCGTTTTGGATTGCGGATTTACGACATATTTCGCGTGCAAGTGTTCGATTTCAGCTTGTTTTTCCCGCAATAGTTGTATCCGATCCATTAATTCGGCGGTCGCAGTGTCTATTCTGTTAGTGGAAGGGTCCGCGCCTTGGTCCATTACGCGAGATTCATTGGTGTCCCCGTACACGGACATGATTAATTGAATTGGTTCTGGTGTGTTGGGAAATTATGGGGATTTCCCTACGTTTAGGCGTCCGGCTGCCGTTGCCTAAACCCTGCGGTTCTCTTGACCTTGGTGCAAGTTAAAACCGTTACGTCTCTTGTTCGAGAGGCGATCTTTTTCGGTGCACGCGGCACATTCACTAATGGGTCGTGTTCTGAGTAGATGGTCTCTACAACGGGGACATTCGGGGAATATGTCGTTTGGTCGGTAGTGGTGTGTTTGATAAATCTCGTCCACCTCTACCGGGTCCAAATTGAAACAGTTTTGACAAATATTGTCGCCATCCGTGGTCGTTACTACGCTCCCAGAAACACAAACCAATGCGTTTGAGTCAGATAATACGCCTCGAAATCTACGGCTTGGGTAATATAATTTGTCTATACTTGGGTGTTTATCACACATGCTAACCGAAAAATATTATGGGTGTTGAGTACTCGACAGGTCTTTGCCTGGCTGAAATAAACAGACGTTCCACCTTGGGCGACTAGGATTACGTCGCGTCGTTTAATAATCTAGATCTTCTGGTTCTTCGAATTCGTTATGGGTTTCTCCAGAAAGGAGAATTCTACGCATATGGGGCAACTATGCATGGGGCGAGTATGGTATAGAAGATTGCCACACCATTCGCAAGGGGGAAGCGTAGAAGGCGTTTGATAATAATGAAGGAGGCGCTCCTTTTCTACTTTTTCTGGGTACAACCAGGAGCAGGGCTAGCAAATATCTTCCCTGTTGAAAGTTCTAGCTAAACGGGCTCTAAGACAAACTAAGTTCTGCATGCACGCAATGGTGCCTTGTAACCTTTGGCGTCGTTGACCTACTACGATCATTTGTGAACGAGTGATGTACATAAGTAGTTTTGATGAAACTTAGTACTTGAGAATTTATTATAAATTTAATATTGTAAATCTAGGGCGTTCTATAAATTAAGATTATCGAACCGTAAGTCACTTTTACCCGTGAGAAGGTAGCTTTCCGTGCATTCGATGC
Source organism: Andrena minutula (assembly GCA_929113495.1). Taxonomy (NCBI): domain Eukaryota; kingdom Metazoa; phylum Arthropoda; class Insecta; order Hymenoptera; family Andrenidae; genus Andrena; species Andrena minutula. The sequence goes on along the minus strand of OV815993.1, from coordinate 43,056,368 downwards.
AGTCCCTTATGGGGCGTTTGGGGATTAGTGATTCTTTACACCGCGAGCAATAAACGGGGGTATTATAGGTGTAATAGTAATGCGTCCAATAGATTTCTACGGTGTCTGCGGGCGCTAGATAAGAACACCTTACGCACACCTCGCTTCCGTCTCATGTGGTAGCGATGCCTCCAGAAACGCAGGTAAGAGCATTCAAATATGCCGTTAGGCTCTGTAGTCTGCGGCTTCGGTAGGATGCTTCACACCGATTTGGGTGCTCAATGCACGTGCTAAATATAGGGACCTGTGGGCACCGTATTAAAGAGTATCTTTTTAACAACGGTTGACGAAGATCCCACCGCTGTCACCAAAATTTTGTCACGTCCCGGGTTAAGGATTTAATGGGACAAATGACAAAGGGGTTTTTACATAAAATCCAGGCGCGAATCTATAGTTCAGCGCACCGGGAGGCGAGGAAATCAGGTATTTAACGATGTAATTCTGCACACCAGCCTTTTCGATTGTCAGGCGAGAAATGTGAAATTCTGCACGCTAATCGTCTCGAACGGCCGGGAGAATGTTAGATTCAGGTGATTGAAGATTTATGGAAGGTCAGGCGAGAAATGTTTAATTCTGCACACTAACCATTTCGAACGTCAGGCGAGAAATGTGAAATTCTGCACACTAATCGTTTCGAACGGCAGGCGAGTAATGTTTAATTCTGCACACTGAGGATTTGGGGGAAATCAGGCGAGCAATGTTTAATTCTGCACACTAACCATTTCGAACGTCAGGCGAGAAATGTGAAATTCTGCACACTAATCGTTTCGAACGGCAGGCGAGTAATGTTTAATTCTGCACACTGAGGATTCAAGGAACGTCAGGCGAGTAATGTTCAATTCTGCACACTAACCATCTCGAACGTCAGGCGAGAAATGTTCAATTCTGCACACTAATCGTTTCGAACGGCAGGGGAGTAATGTTTAATTCTGCACACTGAGGATTTAGGTAGAAGGCGGGAGAGAAATGTGAAATTCTACGCACTAACGGGTTTGGGGACTGACAGGCGAGAAATGTTTAATTCTGCACACTAATCGTTTTTTGAACGTCAGGCGAATAATGTTTAATTCTGCACACTAATCGACCAGGGAAGGTTTAATGAACTGGTTTGTATTGGGGAGACACCCGGTAGAGCACTTGTTTTGGTTTGCTTTGGTAATCTAGAGACGCGGTAGCGTCTCGACGCCAAGTACATGAAAAACACCCGGTATATGTCGATGTCGCTACCGTGTACCTTTACTCGTCGCGGAGACACTCTAACCTAATTCTGACATTTATACATTACTATCTCATCACGCCTGCCGGCATTTTTCTTATATAAACCGCATATCGGCTTTCGAACAAGACCAATTTCAATAAAATCGGTCCACGCATGACAGAGATATCGTAATATCGTCTAATGGATCTGTCGAAAATGGTACGATTTTTCTTCTTCTTCTCATTCTTCTGATTCTCCTAGAAATTTTTCGTCATCATCAAACAAACATTACGTATATATATCGTCAATATATATATATTTTGGTTTGGTTTTTGGTTTTCCTGTTAAACAGGATGGCGTTTCAAGCATTTCGCTTATACTGCCCAACGAACAATAGTCATATCTTTTTTCCTTCTCTCTCTCCCTTCAGGTCCCAGCAGCAGCGGCACACCGGGACAAAGGTGGTCCACCCATCTTTCCCCAGTACCCGCCCCGTGATGTTTAACTTCGGTGATCTAGCGAGAACCGGTGTTTTCATCACGGCTAAGGCCGCTGGTATATATATACACACGCGTTACGCGCACACCTTCAGCCAACACATGTATCGTTCTTCGTTCGTCGTCCGCCATTGTACGTATATACATATATATTATATACTATTTTGAATTTTATAACCTAAGTGCTAAGTGTCAAATAAAGTAAGTTGTCCGAATTTGAAATGTCACGAGTTTTTACACTAAATAGGAGACTGAATTATTGTCTCAATTAATAAGGTAAGTCGCCAAAATTTTTTAATAGGTTTCTTATGTAGAGTCGCAGACTTGGAAGTTGTCCGGAGATGGTTCGACTGATTGTGAGAAGCATCTCCTTTCACATAAATGTCTGGAAATTTGTACAATGCATGTACAAAATAATAATGTTATTGTAACAAATTGCATTTAAATTCTTATGTGGAATTGCAGGCTTGCAAGTTATCCGGAGAAGGTCCGATTCAACCGAGAAGCATCTTCTTTTACATAAGTTTCTGAAAATTTGAACCATATGTACAAAGTAATGTATTGTAACAAATTGCATTTATTTAAATTGTCAGATATTTATTTTTATAACATTTTAATTTACAGTTTTTATGTAAAGCTTACCTATATAAACGAAAGGGACGGAGAGGCTTGGATAAAAATGAAAGGGACGCAGAGACTTGGATAAAAGTGAAGGGGACGCAGAGGCTTGGATAGAAATGAAGGGGATGCACAGGCTTAAATAGAAATGAAGCATCTTCTTTCTCACAATTATGAAAATTTCCCAAATAAGGTAAATCGACAAACTTTGTATAAAGACATAGCATTAAGAATTATTATCTCCCTTGATGCTTTTCAATCTTTTGTGATAGACATTCGTAATTCTTTAATAATAAAATCCACAGTAGTTGCTACGCTATTCATTAATTCTTTAGATTTCCATTATTTTTGTAACAAATTGCATTTATTTATTTAAATTGTCAGATATTTGTTTTTATAGCAAAACTATTTTTTTTTAATTTACAGTTTTTATGTAAAGCCTATATAAATGAAGGGGACGGAGAGGCTTGGATAAAAATGAAAGGGACGCAGAGGCTTGGATAAAAGTGAAGGGGATGCAGAGGCTTCGATAGAAGCATCTTCTTTCTCACAATTTTGAAAACTTCCCAAATAAGGTAAATCGACAAACTTTGTATAAAGACATAGCATTAATAATTATTATCTCCCTTGATGCTTTTCAATCTTTTGTGATAGACATTCGTAATACTTTAATAATAAAATCCACAGTAGTTGCTACGCTATTCATTAATTCTTTAGATTTCCATTATTTTTGTAACAAATTGCATTTATTTATTTAAATTGTCAGATATTTGTTTTTATAGCAAAACTATTTTTTTTTTAATTTACAGTTTTTATGTAAAGCCTATATAAATGAAGGGGACGGAGAAGCTTGGATAAAAATGAAAGGGACGCAGAGGCTTGGATAAAAGTGAAGGGGATGCAGAGGCTTCGATAGAAATGAAGGGGATGCAGAGGCTTCGATAGAAATGAAGGGGATGTACAGGCTTGAATAGAAATGAAGCATCTTCTTTCACACAATTTTGAAAACTTCCCAAATAAGGTAAATCGACAAACTTTGTATAAAGACATAGCATTAAGAATTATTATCTCTCTTGATGCTTTTCAATCTTTTGTGATAGACATTCCTAATACTTTAGTTAATAACATCCACAGTAGTTGCTACGCTATTCATTAATTCATTAATAATTTTTTAGATTGCCATTATTTCAATTCACCAATAAACATACTAAATTTTATTCAAACACCAATAAATTGTGCGTTAAAAATATTGAATCTCGTTTATTTTCGCTGATTCGCTGAATTATTACCATTAGCATTCAAATTTCCTGCAACATTTTCTGATACATTATGTAGTCTCTACACTCACTATAGCAAAAGGCCACTCTATTTCTATAAATAATAAGTTCTATGTCAAGTTGTATATAACTAAAATGTGGCTTTTATATTTATTTACAGATAATCGAAGCAGAAGATGATACAGTGCAATCTACGTCAGAAAAAAAAAATTATTGAAACATGGCATTATTATTATTATATTAATTAAATGAGTTTATTCAGCTTCGATCCTCTGTTTCCTTCTTGTATGCTTGCTTTATATCTGAATATTCAAATTTAAATAAACGAATTCCACCAATCTCAAATATTCAAAGTTTATTACTTAAAAATTATAACTCTATAGATTATTTTACACATAATCTGGGCCACCGCCGCCACGGCCACGGCCACCGCCGCCACGGCCACGGCCACCGCCGCCACGACCACGACCATCGCCGCCACGACCACGACCATCGCCGCCACGACCATCGCCGCCACGGCCACAGGCCACGGCCACGGCTACGGCTACGGCTACGGCCACGGTACTCTGATGTAACAATATCCCGCAGAGTTACGGCCTGCGCCTGCAGGCTGTTCGCTTGCGCGCGAACAGCCCGCAGGATGGCCCATTGTCTTTGGTTCGAACGCACTGACACGCCGCTCCTTGCATGCCGACGAGTCACATACTCTCCTGTAATTAGTAAAATAAAAAAAAAATTATTAGTAAAGTGTTTTATAATTCAAAAACCTTTGGAACGTTTAGATATATGCTAAAATGAACAATTTTTACAGTGTTCAAAGATAAAAAGATCGGAATTAATATCTTTTCTCCAGAAAATGTCCAAAAATTTTGTTAAAATTTTGCGGTACAAGATATATATACTATCTAATGTTATGCATAATAAAAAAATTGTTCATTTATATCTATTTCCAAGCATTCGAAATGTATGTAATTCCTTAAAATGTATATGTACACTAGGCGGCAAAATCGGCTTCCCTTCGGAAATTTGGCAACGTTGCATGTCGGGTCCCCCTGTGTCGAAGTACCACTGAGTTATGCCTAGTGACAATGGTGATAATTCTACAAGTTATTATTTAATTTGCTAAAATGAATTTTGCTTGATAAAACGGGAGTCTAAAAACTTTCTACCTACGATACATGCTACTTCTTTGCCAAATAGATGAGGAATCGAGCCCATCATCCTCTTAAGCCGGGTCCAGACCTGAATGCGTATACGCTGAGCAGGCTGTGCGCGCACGAATGACGCATGCGGAGGGGTCGAAAGTGCCATTGTGTCTTTCTTCACCAACTTCTGTGCTTAACTTAGCCCACTCCGCAGTCTTAAAGATGGTGTGATACATAGTTAGCTAAATAAACATACAGCTCAACCCTCCGAGTCATCCCGTTTACCAATACAAGGTGATTGTCCAACGACGCCTGTCAAAGAGTTGCCATCTGGTACCCCGTGGCTAGGACAACCCCCTGCAGTGCGTCTGAGCGTCTATACCTGCCATTTTTATATAGGGTATTAATGAGGACCGCTGCAAGGTTTAATACCGTTAATAGTTACTGGAAAATCACACTCTGTCGATGGCACTTATTGTTTGAAACATTTAAGTTACCATTGTTCAATGGAAACCACGAGAAGGTGGTGAGTATTCTTCCATCGGGAAAGGATAGGATGTGATGGGATTATGTTAAAGGATAATAATTAATTTTTTCGCATTTTTCAGCGTCTTTTGGAATAAATGACCGGTTATGTAATTACTTATTTGATAATTGCTGCAACTTTTGATTTGTCACTGTATGAATAGACTTTAGCTTTTAAATGAGACACTGTATCCGTTGGTATAAATGAATGAAAGTTTCGCGTTCCAGAAATTGTTTTTGCAAGTCCACGTCTCTCTAGTAATAATCGTGAATGTTTTTGATATTGTTCTATTGCTCAATAGATTGCAAAAACAATTTCTGGAACGCGAAACTTTCATTCATTTATAATAGTACATTGCGTGACAAGGAAGAGAAGTAAGCGATTGCGGCGAGCGTGAAGTGATTCACGCAATTCACGCGAGGCGAAATCGCGTCTCTCCCTTGTCGCGCACTATATTTTTTTCATCACCTGCATGAAAGGTGTTTTTTTGAAACCCTGCTGAGCGATTCGCAAAAACATATGCATGATGATCGAACACTGCATCTTCATACCACAGGGTAACATCAAACTCCAGTTTCGTTGGGAGCAAAGTAAAAAATTGCGAATACTCATGCGCGTAAAGTCTTTTTCCTTTGGGAGAAAAGTAGAAAACGCGAATACGTCTGAAATTGGTCATTTTGCTCCCGCTCAGCAGGCGTAAAAAAACACCCACTTTCATGCAGGTGTTGAAAAAAAAACAACAAAAGACGCTCAAAACTACGAAAAAATAATTATTATCCTTTAACATAATCCCATCACATCCCGTCCTCTCCCGATGGAAGAATACTCACCACCTTCTCGTGGTTTCCATTGAACAATAGTAACTTAAATGTTTCAAACAATAAGTGCCATCGCTAGAGAGAGAGTTTCCAGTAACTATTCACGGTATTAAACCTTGCAGCGGTCCTCATTAATACCTCGGGATGTTATCCTCGCCACGGGGTACGAGGCGGCATCATTTGACGGGCGTTGCTGGTGAATCACCCTGTCTAGTCATTCCAACTAGTCATCCGCGCAATCCTCCACAACATCCTTCAAACTTTGCACCCTTACGCATCAACCCCTCCACCTCTAGCTAGTACCTTAGGCCTAAGACCGTAAGACCGTATATATATATAGAAGTGGGTAAGCCGCAGGGCCAGTTCAGTTTAGTCTTTGGTCAACGGACGAACCTCTACTTGTATTAAATATACATATCGTATTCCAAAAGTGTTGTCTTTCGATATTTTCGGTGACTAAAACGTATCGTGAGAATCTAAGATTGCTCGATCTACGACTCTTGTGCGTCCTCACACCCAGACCGTCACAATGACATCGAAGGAGCAACTCATTATTGCGAGCGCAGCTTTTCTGTTAACGTACAAATTATTAAAAGAGAAGCAAACTAAACCAAAAGTAGACAGACGATGGTGGATAACGGAACTATATAAACGCAGAAATGAAGAGGGACACAATATCTTGAACGAATTAAAAGTTGAGCTTGGCACGGGACAGTTTAAAAATTTTGTGCGCATGTCCAGTGAGGATTTCGAAGTGCTCATTCAGTTGATCGGACCAAAAGTGATGAAGAAAGATACTCGGTTCAGGGCCGCTATTCCCGTTTCACTGAGATTGGCGATAACATTACGCTTTCTAGCAACAGGCGATTCCTATACGAGCTTACAATATGTTTTTAAAGTTTCAAAGCAAGCAATATCCACTATAGTAATGGAAGTTTGTCCTGCGCTAATTGAAAGTTTAAGAAGTCATGTAAAGGTAAGTCCAACCTACAAATTTCATTTTATTATTATTATTATTATTATTATTATTATTGAAATGACCTTCCAAGAGAAAAAAGCGAGGGGAATAAGTATGGATTAAACTAATGCTTAAAATTTAAAACTTAAACCTAAGTAACACATTAAAACTAAAGATTATAGACATTAAAGATATTATAGTTTAATACTTTTTATTGCGGTTCTGGGGTGTATCTATTTAATGTGTCAGTTTCTATTTGATTTGTGTTGTCGGATAAAAACATAGTCGGGGGATAATTGTGTGTGGATTGTGATGGGAAAGGGGTTGTGTGAGGGATATAATTATTAATTACATATTGATCATATTGACCCATGTCCGCCTCGAACATAATATTGCTAATGTGGTGTTCCACGATGGATGCGACCTTGACGGAGTATGATCTTAATTTGTGGGCTACATGCTCCCCAAACGACCCGAACCTGTCGCCTTTCGTCGACATATTCAATTGATTATATGTCTCTTGAAGTATGTCGAATGTTTGTTCGATGCGAGGGTCTTCCTCGTTTCTTGACCTTCTTGCTGCTGCTGCTGGTGGTGGTGGTCGTAGTGGTGCTGGTGGTGGTAGTCGTTGTGGTGGTGATGGTTGTTGTGGTGGTGATGGTTGTTGTGGTGGTGATGGTCGTTGTGGTGGTGGTGGTGTTGGTGGTATTTCTCCGTTGCTGTTTTCATAGATTCTGGACGGTCCAGCAATTTCGCCATCGTCATTTGGCGGAGTGGATACTATTGTTTCACCACACTCTGTCGCCGTCTCCGTATTCAAAAAAGTTTCCTGCAAAAAAAATATATCGAATTAAATTACTTGTTCAATCTCAATTCGTATTCTTAAAATTTGTGTTCTTCCTTTTTTTGGTCATATACACCAGTTTTATATTGATCCTTCCAGATCTTTATACAAGGTCAATTAATAACAACTGTCTCCTGAAATAACTACTTGGTTATTGCTTTTCCGGAATATATTGTATTTGGTCGAGCAGTCACATTTTTTTAAAATTTTATATTGTGTGGGGTATCATGGTGGCCTTCAGTTTTCTAAGTACTATGTTGTAATCGATAATTTTTGCTGAAACCACTAAATAATGAGTTATTTCAGATGGTAGTTGTTATTCATTTACCCTGTACACATACATATATCGCATTTTTTATATAGTTACATATGTGTTTTTCTAGATGCCTTCAACTACGGAAGAGTGGGAAAATATAGCTTCCCAATTTGAAAAAAAATGGAATTTTCCCCACTGCGTTGGGGCAATGGATGGCAAACACATTATGCTACAATGTCCCGTTAACAGTACCAGTGAATATTACAACTACAAAAACTTTTTTAGCATTGTATTGTTTGCTCTTGTAGATGCAGACTATAATTTTTTATTTGTGGATGTTGGTTGCCAAGGTAGAATTTCGGACAGTGGAGTTTTCAAAAACACCGATTTGTACAAAAAAATTGAAAGAAAAGATTTAGCCTTGCCCGAAGAAACTTCACTGCCTGGAAGGCATATTAACATGCCGTACGTTATACTGGGTGACGAGGCGTTTCCTCTCACAGAAAACATCATGAAACCGTACTCGGGAACTCACAGCAAAGGAAGCAGAGAAAGAATATTTAATTATCGTCTAAGTAGGGCACGAAGAGTGGTAGAGAATGTATTTGGGATATGTTCTTCAGTATTTCGTATTTTGAGAAAACCTATGCTGTTGCAGCCGGAAAAAGCTGAGATTATTGCACTAACAATTGTGTATCTACACAATTTTCTGAGAAAGTCGAAAAGTTCAAGAGCATCCTACTGTCCATCAGGGATGTTGGACAATGACAGTAATGGAGAATTAGTAGCAGGTAGCTGGAGGAGACAAACTACTGTAAACAATTCGTCGTTTCTGCCTCTTAATAATGTACCTCGAAGACCGTCTCAAAAATCAAAAAACATTAGAGAAGAATTTACTAATTATTTTGTTACCAACGGAACTGTCCCTTGGCAGAATGACTATGCGTAACGGAAATTATTTAAATACACCCATTTTACTTACATTGTGTGTATTTACGGTTCGCCTGGGTTGATTTTTGTCCAGTAAGAAATGCATTTGTTTAAATGCGAACCATTTGGACCTATAAACCTCGTTCCTTGCTGAAATGTAACAATTATTTGAATAATCAAATATAGATTGTGAATAATGTATTATTTGAATACAGAATGCACTACAATACATTGTAGAAAAACAACAGTTTTTTTCGACGTACCTTTCCCAGTGCCAATAGAACGTTTTCCTTTAGCCTTCTGTTGACGAAAGGATCCTAATAAACTCGTCATCTTCTTACGTAGGTTGTCCTCGTCTATGCCAATTTCTTTGGAAATTGTTTGCCACGCGTCTTTTTTTTTATTTGCGGAGAAATGATTGGGGTGTGAAGGTTTCCATAAAACGGGCTGTCTTTCATATGCCCCTATTAGTTCTAAGCATTGCTCCTCTGACCACTCCAATTCCATTGTTGTATACTGTAGATAAAGATGTGTATATTTCTATTAATAGAATTAAATCGACTTCCTTTTGCTCTAGTTGAGGGGGCAGTCACAATTAGTTTCAAGAATTAATATTGAATATTTTAGAGACTTCAATATCTATATGTGAATATTTAAGAATTAGTTTTATACGATTTTTAATTTCATTAATATTTATTATATGTATTTTAATTAAATTCATTAAAGTTCATAATAATTTTAATATTTAATGCTCAAATTCCATACGATGAATTGATGTACAGACGGTGTACAAAGTATTCGTACAGCAACCAATTTAAAGTAAAACGTTGTATATCCATGTCAGTAATAAATTTTAACGGAAAATAATGATTAATAAATATTCTTCGATGTTTTTATAATACATTTTGTATAACCGAAACTTTATTCCCTTTAACATTTACAAAAATATTATGAAAAACAGATAAACTTGTAGAAATGGACGCGCAAAAAGTATTCGTACAGTTGAATAAAGACTTAATAAACGTTCTTTAGGCCCGGTGCAGACGAGCGGTTTGCGGCAGTCTGCCGCCGCGGAAAATTACGGCCGCGTTTTGCCACAACATACATTTCTATCAAGGTGTTCACACGGGACGCAAATTTTTGCGAACCGCTTCACCACGAATGAACGCTGCCGCGATGCGGCGAAGCAGTAGGGTAAACCAACCAGTAATTGACCGCATACCAGTGAATGACCATTAGGCAAATAAATGTCAATTATAAATTTAAAAATTACTATATGTTTATAAATGGAGTTTAGTTACACGTTTAATACCCCATATTTTTAGTTATGCGTATTAAACAAACATTAATAAGTACGATTCTTAATAAAAGTTTGCGGTCATTTACTGGGCTTCTCATTCAACAAATCGGTCATTCACTGGTTGGTTTACCCTACATTGTTTTATATATCTAGAGACGCGGTAGCGTCTCGACGCCAAGTACATGAAAAACACCCTATATATATATGTCGAACTGTCGCTGCCGTGTACCTTTACTCGTCGCGGAGGCATTCCAACCTAATTCTGACATTTATTACATTATATCTCATCACGCCTGCAATATTTTCTAAATTTAAAGGCATTTTTCTCATGTAAACCGCATATCGGCTTTCGAATAAGACCAATTTCAATAAAATCGGTCCACGCATGACAGAGATATCGTAATATCGTCTCATGGATTAGTCGGAAATGGTAAGATTCTTCTTCTTCTTCGTCAAGGAATTTTTCGTCAAGGAATTTTTCGTCAACATAATACGTATACGCGTTATTATACGCACACCTTCAGCCAAAACGAACTAATACATGTTTCGTTCATCAATTCCTATCTTCACTAGGCAAATTTCGTTCATCAATTCCTATCTTCAATATGTGCAATCTATTCCAAATTTTGACAGCTTACAGTCAGGTTATATACAAAATTTGAGATGCCACGTGTTTTTACAAATATATATTATCGTTGTACCATTGAATTGGAATCAAAATGCAGTCTGACATACAATTCCATGAACCTGGAAACACGTACAATTCCATGAATCTGAAAACACGAAAATTCGTGCTAAATCTAGCGATAACCCCTTTAAGCACAGAAATCTGTAAACATGAAAATGAAAATTGATACTAAAATCAATTAGAGTCTAATAAAACGCATGAATTTAGCAAACATAAACAAATTAATTTAAAAAATACTATTCCATGAAATATACTCAGAAAATGACGTTATGAATGGAAATTTTAATTTTTTAACCACGAAAAACATTTCTCGATTTGATAAAACAATTCATGAAATTGTGCGTGCTTTCAGTTTCATGGAATTGTACGTGCTTTCAGATTCAAGGAATTGTACGTGCTTTCAGATTCATCGAATTGTAAATTTCAACAGCTGATAATTATTATGCTGTAATTGTATAAAAAAAGTAAACAAATTACGTCAAGTACATGATACAAATAAATCACAAAATATAGAAAGTAATAATAATCACAAAAAATAGAAGATAATAATATCTTTGTAAAAAGAAGTGAGATCCCCATAAAAAACTTCAAAAAAGTAAAAAATACGCCAATTACATGAAAACATGAAAATCACAAAAAATAGAAGATAATAATCATTACAAAATTAAAAAAAGATGTGAAATCAAAATGAGCTGCTAGTACATAAAGATGCTTTCCAACTGCGCTTTAGATGACACAACTACATATGCACAGCTAAAATTCCATTACTCATAATGGCTATTTATACAAAGAAAAAATGTATTAAATAATAATATGCAGATATATTTTTATACAAATAAATATTTTAATACGAATAAATATTTGATTCAAAATACTTGGCGCTGCGCAACCGAAAGAATGTTATTTGCCTTAGTATTAATAATTTACAACTCCATTACAATATAAAAAACATATACATACACATACTAGAAACACAGTCAGATTTATTCTACATATATTTATTTCTAATGCCATACGTAGCATATGCACACGCATGCACGCACGCATGCACGTACAAGAAAGAAAGAAAAGGATTAATGCAATTTATACATATTTATTGAGGTTAGCAACACCAATTCGGGGCGCAGCGCCAAGTATTTTGAATCAAATATTTATTCGTATTAAAATATTTATTTGTATAAAAATATATCTGCATATTATTATTTAATACATTTTTTCTTTGTATAAATAGCCATTATGAGTAATGGAATTTTAGCTGTGCATATGTAGTTGTGTCATCTAAAGCGCAGTTGGAAAGCATCTTTATGTACTAGCAGCTCATTTTGATTTCACATCTTTTTTTAATTTTGTAATGATTATTATCTTCTATTTTTTGTGATTTTCATGTTTTCATGTAATTGGCGTATTTTTTACTTTTTTGAAGTAAGCAATTCACACGAGCGTTTTGCGTTTATTTAACGCAAGAAAATGTCTCCCTCAAACCCATAAACATAGAAGAAGAAGAAAGCGCAGAACGCGAATCGTAGCGTTGCAAAACCGCTCATGTGACCTGGTAGAAAAATTTCATGCGCGTCTCGCGGCGGCAAACTGTCGCAAACCGTTCGTCTGCACCGGGCCTAAAGAACGTTTAAAAGTCACTCCGCCAGAAGAGTAGTGTAAAATATAACATCCAACCTAGTAAATTCCATACCAAGTAGCCTCGAAGCTATTATATAATCAAAAGGCAATCCCACAAATTATCAACACATTAAATATTTAGTTTATGTCCACAGTTTATTAAGTCTTTATTCAACTGTACGAATACTTTTTGCGCATCCATTTCTACAAGTTTATCTGTTTTTCATAATATCTTTGTAAATGTTATTTAATAAGTTAATAGAAAGTATTATTTGCATGATATTGTTCCGGCTATGGGGAGTCAACGCCCCCCCCCCCCCCCAATGGACATCGTCGAAAATTTTTAATAACTGAACAAGAAAACACCCAACACAAGTATAATTCACTGTACACGAAGTTAGAATCGATAATTATAAATTGACAAAGGATGTAGAGATATGTAGAAGTAACTATTAATACTTACGATGGAAGTTGATCGCACTTTCAGCAAAAAATATCGAACTTCTGTTCTGCACTGAAGCTTGTAAGAAATCCTACACGCACTGAATACGAACTGTGTGGTGCACTGTTTGCGATGAACTGATCTTGCGATGACACTAATCTTCTTCGCGTTGACAGTAAACTGACGCTATTGGTTTGCATACAAAAATCGGGGCTTGAAATGAGCTTTCTGATTTGTCAGTTCCGAAAGGAGGGGATGAGGAAAAAAGAACTGTCGGTCGCAGAAGGTAGGGGAAAAATTTTGGTTTTTCCCGATCCGCGGTTCCGGTGGATCAGAAAACCGCGTACGGTGCCGAACGGTAAAAATTTCACCCAAACCTGGTCCGCGGTCATTTGGTACGCAGCTGAGCAAGCGAGGTTTATTATACTCTTACCGGCCCTAAAACAATTTACAGAACTGCTTCTCCGTCTATTGTGATGTACAAAAATGACCATAATACATACTATGTCAGGGAAGCCACGGCAGAGAACTTCCTTCATTTCATTTGAAACACAGTTTCCAGTAATCGGTGACCGCGACGTAGTAAAATAATGTTTTTAAATGGGATTCTTTTTGATGGGATTATATACTTGGCACTTTTTTGTACCTTTTTTAAAAAAAGGTAATTTTGTGGGGGATTTCACACATTTTGTAGTGTTTATTGATGACTAGATAATTTTTTCACCCTTTATTTAGATAAAGAAAACAATATTTAGAAAAGGAAGCTAATATTTCCACTATCTTTAGGTGGAATCAGACGGGTCGTGGCTCCGCGAGCCGGCTCGCCTCGTCTAGCTCGTCAATTTTGCTGGGCGAGCCGAGCCATGACCGATCCACCTTTCGACGTGCGCGTCAAGCATCCGCGTGCACGCCTGGCAGCACGTCGGCCTATTCGAACGCGTCTTTATACTCGAGAGATAAGGGATCCGTTTTTAATTTGAACGTGCAGTCAGCGGACAATACATTTTCTTAGGCCCGGTGCAGACGAGCGGTTTGCGACAATTTGCCGCCGCGGCAAATTACCGCAGCGAGAGGCGCGTGAAATTTTTCTAGCAGTTCACATGAGCGGTTTTGTAACGCCACGATTCGCGTTCTGCGCTTAATTTTTATTTATTTATTATATAAATTATTTTTTGCGTTAAATGATAACCGCTGAAATTTGCGTCCCGTGTGAACTGCTTCATATAAATCTATGTTCTGCCAAAACGCGCGCGGTAGATTGCCGCGGCGGCAAACTGCCGCAAACCGCTCGTCTGCACAGGGCCTTACTGTCTCTGCAGGAGGCGTATTGATAGTGGATAATACTTTGTAGTTGCTATATTGGTGGCACTTTTCTCACGTGCGTCTAGATAAAAGCGGGCTCAGAGCCAAGCAAAAATTCATTCATTCTTTACGATGGGTAATTTATTATTTTTCCAAGAACGGTTCGACAACATCTGTTTGCCAAATTTCTAAAGGGCAATCAATTTTATGGGGTCTTTAAGAATTTTAGACATTGTTCAGTCCGTGTTAATCCGTATACTGTTCTGTCGCCGGGTAGTACGTACGATAGTTTCGGACCCGCACGTAGGTACTGTTGTTAATCGCCACTCCGACTCGAGCGCGGGCGAATACGGCCATAAACCGCGAGCTTAGTGAAACGGTCCGGCCAATCGACCCTGCTAAGTTTTTGGCAACCAGATGTGGCATTTCCCTCCTCTACTTCGTCAAGGATGAGAGGGTTGCTCCTCTACGAACGAATTCACTGAAGGAAGGTCCTCCCTTTTCGAGGAGCGGTGTTCCCAATGTGTGTTTCATAATTATATTAAAACTACAATTACTTCATGCATATGAAAAAGATGTTACCAATATAGCAATTAAAAAGTATGGTCCACCATCAATACGCCACCTGCAGGCTGGAGGGACGCCTGGTTCCCGTCTGCGTATATAGGTCTGCGAGGCGTATGGCTGCCCCCCGCGAGTAATCTCGTGTGATTTTTTAACACAACAGCGAGTTGGCCTGGCTGTATGAATTAAGAACAATGCAGGGTGTAGTGAAGAAAAGAAAGACAAATTATTCAGTAAAATAGAGCTTTAAAGTCTATCATATGGTAATTGCATTATTATTATTCAAAATGTAATTTTTAAATTTATTTAGTCTATGCCTTCAATAATTTAAGTCATTGAAATTAATTTGTGTAGGCGTTTCGTAAAAATTACCGAAAAATTGCATTATTATTATTCAAAATGTAATTTTTAAATTTATTTAGTCTATGCCTTCAATAATTTAAGTCATTGAAATTAATTTGTGCAGGCGTTTCGTAAAAATTACCGAAAGCGGGCAACTTAGAAAATTTGTATTTTTTAAACAATTTCGAATCTGCAAAAATGAGGACTTAACCCTCCCTAATTTCATATGGGCTACCATATATATATTTCAATATCATGAAAATCCGAGACATCGAGGATTTTAGAAAAGTATCACATCTGCCCCTATCTTCCACGCTGAACGCAATGCACTCCAAACTTCCTTTGATGTGTGGAAGAAAACCGACAACGGTCGGCTCAGGCCATGTGCCTGCGCCGGCATTCGCGAGTCGGGTCGCATGCGCCGAGTCACTACGAATGACCCGTCCACACTAGCATATGCGTTCACGCTCACCCTTTCTGACGTAGAAGCATGCGGCCCTGGCTACCGTTTCACCCGTCCACATCAGAATATTCGTGCCGCGCTCAGCCTGCTCAGCGTATACGCATTCAGGTCTGGACCCGGCTTTACATGTAATGTTTTATCAAGCAAAATTCATTTTAGCTAACTAAATAATAACTTGCAGAATTGTCACAATTGTCACTAGGCATAAATCAGTGGTTCTTCGACACAGGGGGACCCGACATGCAACGTTGCCAAATTTCCGGAGGGAAGCCGATTTTGCCGCCTAGTGTATATGTATTTACCGTTTGCCGTAGCCGGCGT
Source organism: Andrena minutula (assembly GCA_929113495.1). Lineage (NCBI taxonomy): Eukaryota > Metazoa > Arthropoda > Insecta > Hymenoptera > Andrenidae > Andrena > Andrena minutula. The sequence continues at coordinate 43,040,223 of OV815993.1, read as the reverse complement.
CCCTCTGCACTCTGGAGGTGGTGGTGGCGGTAGTGGTGGGGATGGTGGTGGTTGTGGCCGTGATGGTGGCGGCGGGAGATCCTTCATTGTAATATCATCATCATCCAAATCTGAAAAAATAAATTGGAATAAGTGTATATAAATTTGTATTATTTTCTATTTTAACTTTTCTATAAGTTAATATAAAACTTACCAAATGAAAGTAGTTCTTCCTCGTTTTTCTACAAAAATTAATATAAAGAATTAATTAGCAAAAAAATCAAAAGTTCATAAAAGCGGCGCCACTGTACCGCCAAATTGTTACACGTGGTGCATCTACATACCGATTGTTCAAAGTGGCATCCGTCGTGCTTGAAGACGAACGCTCGAAAAATATTCCATGTCATCCTAAAGCATCAATATCCAGACAAATCATCTCGAAGTATTCAGAAAGCAAACGTAATTATGGAATTGAATAATTTTCAATTATTTACGTCGCGAAAATCGAAATTCACATTATCTGCAAGACAGAAAAATAGGGTTATGCGCGAAGTGCAAATATTTAACGTCTTGTTTCGTAAATAATAATTTAACACATGTTTTATTATAAATGTTAATGTTCGCAGGAGCATGGATGATCGCCTAGGGTGTGTGCTGTGCGAAGATGGAGCTGAAGTAAGTATCGCATGTATCCTGTTTATTCAACGTTACGTTTAATTTTATACTAATGTTCTATTTGTTTTCAGCGTTAACACAATACGGAATATGGTGATTCTACAGGAAAAAAGAAGTCGAAAATATAGAAAATTTTGTGATTCGCACTTAATAGGTACCACTGGTTACGGGACGTATTGCATGTGAATTTATAAATGTAAGGGCGGTATTCTCAGTCGTTGCTTATTCTTAAGATCGTCTTAAGCATGCGGCATCCTCTACTAACCTCGTAGACTAGTAAAGGATACCGCATGCTTAAGACCATCTTAAGAATAAGCAACGACTGAGAATACCGCCCTAAATATTGAATGTTCTTCCTCGAATTTATATGCGCTATTTATATTATTTTGTAACATTTGTAATCACCAATCCTGTATATTATTAAATAAAGAATAAAGACTTTTTGAAATAAGTAGAATTAATTATTTAATAAATTGTAGAATCTGCTTGCTTTATTATTTGGGGTTAGGGATACACCTACAGCAGTAATGTACGTTTGTGTTGGTGAGTAGGTCCATGTGACGTCACGCAGAGGGATTTGTTTGGCTATTGTGGCCTACAGATGGCGCTGTTGGATGTGTCAGGCGGGCGGCAGGATCTGCCGCGGATCTGCCGTGGATCTGCCGGCAGACCCTGCCACGCAGACTCTGCCGGCAGATCCGTAGTCGAATGCGGACGTAGACTGCACCGCAGCTGCCGGCAGATCCTGCCGCCAGATCTGGTTATCAGGGCGTATCCTTGCACTAGATGTATGACTTTCTTCTATCATACGCCGCTTGTAATCAGAATTTATGTGAGGAAACGAATCATGAATATATAATTTATTACTTACATTTTCAGCCATTGTAACGTGTTTCGCGTTGCGATCGGCAATTGAGAATGCTCTTTCTCATCACGTGCAAGATGAGGCGAGCTCCTCCGCTGCTCATTTGTTTTTTAAGGAGCCCGCTTTTGGCATAGATACGGACACATTCTGCCGCGGGCTTTTTGAATTTTCATTGATTTTTAGCTGGGAAGCTAACAAGGGGACGCCACGGATGTGGAAATCGCTTTTGGAACAACAGTATATGGGGGTCGTAGTTAGGGTTGCCACCTTTTTTACAAAAAAATAACGTACATTAGCTTTCGTGGGTTATAAAAAAAAGTTCGTCCAACAAATTAAAAGTACATTTTAATCTTATTAGTTTTTATTTATTTCAAACATGTTTTCTATTGCTTTTAGCATTACAGAGTAATTGTTATTATTTTGATATATGTCAATAACGTAAGATACTTTATTTTAAAGTACGGGTGGCAACGCTAGTCGTAGTACTCATTTAGTAAAATAGAAAAAATACTATTTCGGCTTTTTGTCGATGGACCTTTTTTTTCGAGATACCTATTGTAATTTAAAGTTTTTAACGTACGTAGTAATCAAGATATATACCATCTATAGTAACCTACGCTCAAGAGGGTTCCGTGGACACAGTGGTAGCGCGTCAGATTGTCACCAGGGCGGCCGGGGTTCGAGGTCCCCTCGCAACTTTTCCTCCTTTCTCATACTCTTTTTTTTTAAACAATTTTTCCCGTGAAAATATATTTTGTGGATATTACGTATCATATACGTTACATATTACTCTACGCAAATTTTAAGGTTAATTAATATTATTCTAATCATCTCTTTCACCGGTGTTTTCATATCATATTCTTGTACTGCGAAAATATATTTCATTCCGAAACTTTCGACTCCTACGATTGTCGAGCAGCTGAAGTGCGATAGCCGTTAAAAAAGGCGTATTTTCACCATATAATACGTAATATTCACAAAATATATTTCCACGGAATAAATTGTTAAAAAAAAAAAAAGAAAAATAGAGTGGTACAGAGTCGCGGGGGAACTTGAACCCCAAAAGCTGCTCTGGTGATAATCTGACGCGCTACCGTTGTGTCCACGGAACTTTCTTAGGTGTAGGTTACTAACTACCCCTAAGAAAGTTCCGTGTGGGTATATACAGGGTGTCCCAAAAATGTTGCGTTTCCTTAAAGGGGGTGATTCTGGGGGTGATTTCAAACAACTTTTTCCTTTGCGAAAATGCTCTCCGATGTTTCGTTAACGAGATATTAATAAAAAGCACCGACCAATCACAGCGCGAGTCTGACGGCCGAGTTCCCGCGGTAGCGTGGCTACGAGCCGCGCTGCGACTGCGACGAACAAGCAACTCGGCATGCATCGAAGAAACTTGCGTAGAATGGCAAATGAAAAAGACGTAACAAATAAAATCGAACATGTTGTCATGGTTTGTTCGTCATTTAAAGTGAATAATGAATAAAGGATAAATGGATGAAAATCACGTGTAACGTAAAAAGACGAATACGCAGTTTTTTTTTTTAGAAGATTCGAAAATAATAATTATTTGAAGTGGGAGGATAAGGAATACGTAAATTTCCTTGTGTTAATAACGTAGCCACGAAAAGGTAATGTAACAGGAAATTAACGAAAGGTGATAGGCGTTAGTAACTAAAACTCACCCTTGTTGGAAATTCACCTGCAGCTTGAAAATCTGTGTCACAGGGTCACCGAACCGATCCTGGTCATCGATGGACGTGCTCCGTGCACAGCTGGTCCCAGGTATCCTTACATTCCCACTACCCAAAGTTAAGGGTCGCAATGTCAGGTGCGTCCAGGTCAACGTACCGAATATTCACTTCACTGCACGGCTACTAACACTGATCACTTTATTTATCCTGAAGTATTCTTGGGCCGTGTACATTTCTGCGACGCGATTGCTAGCTGACTGACAGGATTTTTTCCAAGCAACTTCCGCTACCCCCAAGTAGCTTCTCTGGTTCCATTATGAGTTAACTCCCACCAGGGCAAGAGGCTTTAGGTAAAAAGAAGCCAACACATTTTCGGAACACGTGTTTTGCAGAAGTGCAACGAACACTTTCACAAAAGCCCGCGCTCCGTCCTTCTACTGCCAATGTACCCATTGCTTCGAGATAGAAAACAGACACCACGTGTATCGGTTCGAAAGGGTCCGAAGAGAAGAGACAGTCTTCGAGTTACTATAAAGAAGAAAATGCATACCATTCCTGTTTCCCCTTTCCGACACCCTGAGTTCACGACTGCTACGAGGCGGACCCAATTAAGTCATAAATTATCCGAAACTGTAGGAAACCGTTCTCTACCGCCGACTCGCCGGACAATAAACCGCGACCCTGGCGAAATGCTCTGGCTGATCAGCCTGATTAATTTTGAAGAACTAGAAATTACAGAGTATTATCCAACATCAATACGCCTCGCGGAAAGACACAGGAAGAGAGGAGGTAGTCCGCTGACTGCGCGTAGTCCCGCCTGCTTCGTCCTACCTTCAAATTAAAGACGGATCCCTTATCTCTCGAGTATAAACACGCGCTCGAATTTCAAAACAAAAGCACGCGTCGACGTATTCCGTGCTAGAGATGGTGGGCCTTGAGGTCCGATTGGTCCCAAACTAACCAATCTGCCCTGCAGCCCTCCCAAACGGCCACTGTCCTGAAGAGGCCCTCTTCACAGCAGTATCTCCTCCCCAAGGTCCACCATCGCTCGCACGGAATACGTCGACGCGTGCTTTTGTTTTGAAATTCGAGCGCGTGCTTAGACACTTCAGATAAGCAAGATAAGGGATCCGTCTTTAATTTGAAGGTAGGACGAAGCAGGCGGGACTACGCGCAGTCAGCGGACTACCTCTTTGTAATTTCTAGTTCTTCAAAATTAATCAGGCTGATCAGTCAGAGCATTTCGCCAGGGTCGCGGTTTATTGTCCGGCGAGTTGGCAGTAGAGAACGGTTTCCTACAGTTTCGGATAATTTATGACTTAATTGGTTCCGCCTCGTAGCAGTCGTGAACTCAGGGTGTCGGAAAGGGGAAACAGGAATGGTATGCATTTTCTTCTTTATAGTAACTCGAAGACTGTCTCTTCTCTTCGGACCCTTTCGAACCGATACACGTGGTGTCTGTTTTCTATCTCGAAGCAATGGGTACATTGGCAGTAGAAGGACGGAGCGCGGGCTTTTGTGAAAGTGTTCGTTGCACTTCTGCAAAACACGTGTTCCGAAAATGTGTTGGCTTCTTTTTACCTAAAGCCTCTTGCCCTGGTGGGAGTTAACTCATAATGGAACCAGAGAAGCTACTTGGGGGTAGCGGAAGTTGCTTGGAAAAAATCCTGTCAGTCAGCTAGCAATCGCGTCGCAGAAATGTACACGGCCCAAGAATACTTCAGGATAAATAAAGTGATCAGTGTTAGTAGCCGTGCAGTGAAGTGAATATTCGGTACGTTGACCTGGACGCACCTGACATTGCGACCCTTAACTTTGGGTAGTGGGAATGTAAGGATACCTGGGACCAGCTGTGCACGGAGCACGTCCATCGATGACCAGGATCGGTTCGGTGACCCTGTGACACAGATTTTCAAGCTGCAGGTGAATTTCCAACAAGGGTGAGTTTTAGTTACTAACGCCTATCACCTTTCGTTAATTTCCTGTTACATTACCTTTTCGTGGCTACGTTATTAACACAAGGAAATTTACGTATTCCTTATCCTCCCACTTCAAATAATTATTATTTTCGAATCTTCTAAAAAAAAAACTGCGTATTCGTCTTTTTACGTTACACGTGATTTTCATCCATTTATCCTTTATTCATTATTCACTTTAAATGACGAACAAACCATGACAACATGTTCGATTTTATTTGTTACGTCTTTTTCATTTGCCATTCTACGCAAGTTTCTTCGATGCATGCCGAGTTGCTTGTTCGTCGCAGTCGCAGCGCGGCTCGTAGCCACGCTACCGCGGGAACTCGGCCGTCAGACTCGCGCTGTGATTGGTCGGTGCTTTTTATTAATATCTCGTTAACGAAACATCGGAGAGCATTTTCGCAAAGGAAAAAGTTGTTTGAAATCACCCCCAGAATCACCCCCTTTAAGGAAACGCAACATTTTTGGGACACCCTGTATATAATTGCTTTACTACGTACGTTAGAAACTTTAAATTATAATTTCTCGAAAACGAAGGCCCATTCGACAAAAAGCCAAAATGGTATTTTCATACTACAAGTGTATTTAACTGTATATAAGATCCGGACCGAATAAATAATAAGGCTGATGTGAAAGCGTAACTAAAAGGCAAGGGTAAAGAAGACCCCATAAAAAACTTCAAAAAAGTAAAAAAATACGCCAAGTACATGAAAAATCAAATAAATCACAAAAAATAGAAGACAATAATAATCACAAAAAAAAAAGTATTTTGAATAAAATATTTATTCGTATTAAAATATTTATTTGTATAAAAATATATGTGCTTAATATTATGTAATACATTGTAATGGAATGTATGAACACAGCATTTGAGCTGTGTGTATGTAGTTGTGTCATCTTAAGCGCAGTTGGAAAGCACCTTTATGTACTGGCAGCTCATTTTGATTTCACATCTTTTTTTGTATTGTATACTTTTCTATTTTTTTTTGTGATTATTATTGTCTTCTATTTTTTGTGATTTATTTGATTTTTCATGTACTTGGTATATTTTTATACAAATAAATATTTGATTCAAAATACTTGGCGCTGCGCAACCGAAAAAAGGTTAATTACCTTAGAATTAATAATTTACAACTCCATTACAATATAAAAAACATATACATACACATACTAGAAACACAGTCAGATTTATTCTACATATATTTAATTCTAATGCCATACGTAGCATATGCACACGCATGCACACACGCATACACGTACAAGAAAGAAAGAAAAGGATTAATGCAATTTATACATATTTATTGAGTTTAGCAACACCAATTCGGGGCGCAGCGCCAAGTATTTTGAATCAAATATTTATTCGTATTAAAATATTTATTTGTATAAAAATATATCTGCATATTATTATTTAATACATTTTTTCTTTGTATAAATAGCCATTATGAGTAATGGAATTTTAGCTGTGCATATGTACCCAGTAAACAAACTGACTGCAGTCTGACCACAGATTGATGTCAGATTCGAGTATATTCTGACGTCAGATTCGGGTCCTACTATGTCCGCATTTGACTATGGTTTTGTGGTCAGAGCCTGACATCAGGATCTGACCGCAGATTGATGTCAGATTTCGATCAGATCTTGCTGCCGTGGCTGATCGCAGATTGAGAGCAGAAATCGAGCAGATCCTGCGCAGCGCGATCTGACGGCAGATTGGTGTCAGATACAGAGAAGATTCTGACGTCAGATTCGGTGCCTATTATGTCCGCATTTGACTATGGTTCTGCGGTCAGAGCCTGACATCAGGATCTGACCGCAGATTGATGTCAGATTTCGATCAGATCTTGCTGACAAAAACCGCCCGCAAATTGGGGGCAGAAATGAAGCAGATCCTGATGTCGGCCATAGTAGGCAATTTTATATAATAGTATAGATTTAAAAACAGTGCGAAAGTCTTTAGCGTAAATAATATATAGAACACGTTTATAAGACCGACTTGAAAGATCTGATTCCTACCATATTTTATGGAAGAAAGAACAGTTGGTAAACCATGTATTTAAACGGGTATTACAACATTTTTAATGTTTTACTTAGCAAGTTGTTAGTGAATTGAATGCCAGGTCGGCTCAAAATAATGATTTAAACTTTGAACGACAGTTCTCTTCCAAATATAAAAGAATTAATGATAACTACTATTTATTCAGTCGTCTTAGGGCGGTATTATCAGTAATCGTTTTTTAGTTTTTGGCATGCGGCATCTTCTACTAGTCTAGTAGATTAATAAAGGATGCCGGATGCTTAAGACGATCTTCGTCTTCAGCAACGACTGATAATACCGCCCTTACAGACGGGTATACCAAATATATACTCCGCAGTGGAATGCCGGCAAATACGAGTCGTACTCGAGAGCCCTGAATGATCAAGCCCTCGGCCACTTATTCCCGCCACGGTGCTATTTCGCAAGCGAGAAACGCTCGCCCAATCGCGCCCTGGCGGGGTCGTGTCGTGAACTATGTCAGCAGAATCTGCTGTATTTCTGCTGCCTATCTGACGTCAGATCGCGGAGCACAAGATCTGCTCGATTCCTGCCATTAAATTGTATCAGCAGACTTTCCTTACTTTCTACCGCCATTCTGCTCGCAGGCTATGTAAGCAGAATCTGCTGTATTTCTGCTGCCTATCTGACGTCAGACCGCGGAGCGCAGGGTCTGCTCGATTTCTGACATTAAATTGGATTAGCAGATTCGCCGCAGTATCTGCCGTCAAACTGCCCGCAGGCTATGTCAACCGAATCTGCTCTGTATCTGACACCAATCTGCCATCAGATCGCGCTGCGCAGGGTCTGCTCGATTTCTGACATTAAATTGGATTAGCAGATTCGCCGCAGTATCTGCCGTCAAACTGCCCGCAGGCTATGTCAACAGAATTTGCTCGATTTCTGCTGCCTATCTGCCATCAGATCGCGCTGCGCAGGGTCTGCTCGATTCCTGCCATTAAATTGTATCAGCAGACCCTGCCGCCAATCTGCTCTCAGGTTAAGGCAGCACAATCTGTCGGCTTTCTGCTGTCAGTCTGCTTTCATCATCGAATATAACAAATACTGTATCAAATCTGTAGTCTTTCTGCCACAAACATTTGTACTCAGGCGTTGAGCAAAATCTGCAAATACGGACGTGGTTATCTGGGTAGTTGTGTCATCTAAAGCGCAGTTGGAAAGCATCTTTATGTACTAGCAGCTCATTTTGATTTCACATCTTTTTTTAATTTTGTAATTATTATTTTCTATTTTTTGTGATTTTCATGTTTTCATGTACTTGGCGTATTTTTTTACTTTTTTGAAGTTTTTTATGGGGATCTCACTTCTTTTTACAAAGATATTATTATCTTCTATTTTTTGTGATTATTTTTACTTTCTATATTTTGTGATTTATTTGTATCATGTACTTGACGTAATTTTTTTACTTTTTTGATACAATTACAGCATAATAATTATCAGCTGTTGAAATTTACAATTCCATGAATCTGAAAGCACGTACAATTCCTTGAATCTGAAAATCGACGTACAATTCCATGAAACTGAAAACACGCACAATTTCATGAATTGTTTTATCAAATCGAGAAATGTTTTTCGTGGTTAAAAAATTAAAATTTCCATTCATAACGTCATTTTCTGAGTATATTTCATGGAATAGTATTTTTTAAATTAATTTGTTTATGTTTGCCAAATTCATGCGTTTTATTAGACTCTAATTGATTTTAGTATCAATTTTCATTTTCATGTTTACAGATTTCTGTGCTTAAAGGGGTTATCGCTAGATTTAGTACGAATTTTCGTGTTTTCAGATTCATGGAATTGTACGTGTTTCCAGATTCATGGAATTGTATGTGAGACTGCATTTTGATTCCAATTCAATGGTACAACGATAATATATATTTGTAAAAACACGTGGCATCTCAAATTTTGTATATAACCTGACTGTAAGCTGTCAAAATTTGGAGTAAATTGCACATAGTGAAGATAGGAATTGATGAACGAAACATGTATTAGTTCGTTTTGGCTGAAGGTGTGCGTATAATAACGCGTATACGTATTATGTCGACAAAAATTTGAGATTGAAGAAGAATAAGAAGAAAAATCTACCGTTTTCGACAGATCCCTGAGACGATATTACGATATCTCTGTCATGCGTGGACCGATTTTATTGAAATTGGTCTTATTCGAAAGCCGATATGCGGTTTACATAAGAAAAATGCCTTTAAATTTAGAAAATATTGCAGGCGTGATGAGATATAATGTAATAAATGTCAGAATTAGGTTAGAGTGTCCCCGGGACGAGTAAAGGTACACGGCAGCGACATCGACATATATATATAGGGTGTTCTTTTTTCATGTACTTGGCGTCGAGACGCTACCGCGTCTCTAGATACTATAATATTTAAAATTACTGATATTAAAAAAAAAATGGTCCCATTTGATTTCAGCGATAGTGTTGGAGAAAATTTTTTAGTAATGCCTCTACTTCATATATGAATAAGTACAATATCAGAACTATAAACAGGGATATGCAAAAGTGTATCTATTACGATGTAATAAAATTATATGTTATGAAGAAAATGTTCGACTTATAGAGGATTTCGAGTTATCGAGGTTCGACTGTACATACAAATATGTTTCCAACGTAAACAAATTGAACTAATCGACTGTTCGTTCTTCGGGGCGATCGCGGTTGCGTTGTCACTGTTGCCGAGCGCCGCGACCATATTTTGTGTGTACCGAATTGTCCAAAGCAACGGATCATTTTACGTATATATTTCTGTGAACATATAAGTGAGTGCTGTGCAACGCGTTCTCAAAAATGGCAAATGCAGAGAATTCAACAAGAAAAGAACTCAGATCCAAATACCCTAAAAAATCTCTCAACGTTGGGAATAACAAAAAAGTAAAATACTTCAAGATGGCATATTAAAAGTTTTAGATGGCACGGATTCAGTCGTCATAAATTCGGATAATTTCGATGATAAGACTAGTGATGACTCATCAATAAATACAAAACAAAAGGAAGATTACGGCGCATGGGAAGAAACACAAAAACAATGCATCCAGTAAAGGCGAAAAGAGAGTGAAAGTTACGCCACCAATTTCGGATAAATTAAAAGTTTTAGATGGCACGGATTCAGTCGACATAAATTCGGATGATTTCGATGATAAGAGTAGTGATGAGTCATCAATAAATGCAAAAAAAGAAGATTACGGCACATGGAAAGAAAGACAAAAACAATTCATCCAGTAAAGGCGGAAGGAGAGAGAAAGTTACACCACCATTTTCGGAAAGCTCAGGGAGTGATCCAGAAATCAATTTTTTAATGGACGAATTACCATCAGTAACTGAAAAAATGCCTTTGGTAACTCAAACTCAACAATTATCGAGTTCATCATATACCGCATTTCAGGACCAAATGAATAATTCATTGAAAGGTAATTATGATAAACTGTTAGATAAAGAAATGATTAAAAGCAGCAAATTTCTCGTCCGTTTAACAATACTTTATACGCAATTTTTATAACCATAAAATTTAAATTTATTGTAGATTTAAACCGCACCGTAGAGAAGCAATATCAAATGTTATTAACACGAATGAGCCAACTGGGTAGCCAAATGGTTGAGCTCAAACTGGCGATCCAGCAATTACAAACAAAAACAGTGAACTGTGATGTAAATTCCGATTTTGAACAGAATTGGAAATTATTGCTTCCCTGCAATACGAAAGAAGAATTTCAAGAGATCGATAACAAAATAAAAATAGATCAGGATTTTCGCCAAAAATTGGTAAACTTTTATAATAAATTATTCTACTTTTTCGTCTTTATTAATCTATTACGTATGCAAAACATGAATTATAATTCCATCATAACATTTTTTGCAGGCACAAAAAATCATAAATCTGATTAACAAGCGAAATGTGGGCGAGATAATGAGATTCTGCTTGTCACGAGATCTTGCCCTGAAATTTAACCCCATCAAACCATCCGAAGGAAAATTATTCACTTTCGTGGATACAAATCTTTACAATGTTGTCAAAGGTATTTTTCTGAATTAATTGAATTATGCAATAATGTAATCAAATTATTCTTTTATTCCAGCATCGCTGCTATCAACATTTTCGTCAACTGAAAATGCTATGAGCGAAAGCGAGGTCAGGAAAGTTGTATCAGCGGATTTGCACCATGCTAGAGATTGGGAAGGAGGAAGAGTTTCACGCCAGAAAAAAATTTTACCTCAAGATTGATGTTTATTTTCCGACTAATAATATTCGAATTTTCAATGTCATTCCCTTCTGGGTCATTCCACGCCAAATCGACCACATTTTTCCCTCGACATCTGGGATTTTGTCCAAACAAGAATATACAATGTATATTAGGGTGGACGGACCTTAGCTACTCTTGACGAAAATTTTTTTGTGAAATTTTTTTGGTCCCGTACGCCAGAAATGTGACACTTGGTGGGAAAATGATCTAAAAAAAATTTCAGCCCGATTGGACCACGGGAAAAGGACGCGCAACGAATTTGAAAATTTTGAACTTTTGAAACCTTGACATAAATATACATTATTATATATCGTTGAATTTGTATTTTTTTTCTGTTTAAGAATATATACACAGCATATATCCGAGGCCCTGAATGCAGGCTCCCAGGTGGATACTATTTATACCGATTTCCGCAAAGCATTTGATACAGTTGATCATGCGATTCTAATTCGGAAACTGTCACTTTGGGGCCTTGGTGGACCACTTTTGTCTTGGATTGGTAGTTACCTTGAGGGTCGTGAGCAAGTGGTTAGGATCTCGAATTGTTTTTCATCTCCTGTCAGTGTTACCTCAGGTGTTCCCCAGGGGTCTCATCTCGGCCCGCTGCTCTTTAATCTATTTATTAATGATATTGGTGATGTATTTCTAAATTCCGAGTTTTTGCTATTTGCTGACGACCTGAAAATCTTTAAGAGGATTCGAGGTATCCAGGATGCGTTCGCGTTGCAGGCTGATATGGACAGGTTTGGGCAGTGGTGCACCAGGAATGGGATGAAGCTTCACACTGCAAAGTGTGTAGTACTTAGGGCTTCCCGAGCCAGGGTCTGTTTGATTCACCCTTACAGGCTGCTGGATGAACCGTTGACGGAGGTTTCCGAAGTGTTGGATCTTGGAGTCTCCATAACGCCGTGTTTTGACTTCAGGAACCATTATATGCGTAGTACAAATAAAGCGTTAAGAATTCTTGGTTGTATTTGCAGATTTGCGAAGCATTTTAGAGACGTTGAAGCCCTGAGGCTGTTATATGTTGCTCTGGTTAGACCTCACCTTGAATATGCCTCAACTATATGGAGTCCGCGACACGCGAAATATGTTATACAAATCGAAGGGGTTCAGCATAAATTTCTTCGATTTGTCGCTCGCATCCTTGGTAGCCCTATGGATAGGACCAACCATGACTACGGCCCCGTTCTGCAAGCTGTTAATATCAATACACTTGCTGATCGCAGACTGATTGCCGATATGGTTTTTTTATTTAAAATCATTAATGGTCTGCTTAATTGCTCGGGTCTGGTTGAGTTAGTCACTTATAATGCTCCTGAGAGGCAGTTGCGGAAGAAGCCTCTCTTCGTCCATAGGCTGCCGCTCTACTCGTATTATACAGTTGACCCTGTTAATAGGGCTATGCAATACGCTAACCTGCATTTTGATGAAGTGGACCCTTTTGTAGGTCCGCTCAGCTCTTTTCGGGCGAGGCTATTTAGTCAGTTAAAATATAACGCGATTGATAATTAATAATCATTTAATTTTAGAAGGTTTAGGCCTATTTCATGTATTTCATGTATTTTATGTTCTCTATGTACTTATCTGGATACTAAGGGGTTTCCCGTTAATTATAATAATAATAATAATAATAATAATAATATATGATTGTTAACAAGAAAAACGTCCGTGACCTTGAAAACTCGAAAGAATGACCTTGAAAAAAAATTTCCTTCCATTATATTCGCCTCTTTATATGCTACAACTTTTGTCTGAAGAGTTTCTTCGTATATCCATAAACGATGCAGATATTAAACATTTTTGATTTTCATTATATCGCTCCATTATACAGAAGAAATGCAGTTCTAAGACTGAAAATAAGTTACTATAGTTATTAAGTAAATTACGAATAGAAATGTTATCAAAGTATTGCGTCCCAGATCTGCTACTGGATTCGTCAGTAGGATCTAGCAGAACCTGTCTCAATTTCCGATACAACGTCTGAATACGCTCACCTTGCATTTAACCTATCATGTAAGTTTCTAAATTATGGATACCCTAAGCGTTTCGTCCCAGACCTGCTCGTGGACGTTCGATAAGACCGAGCAGATCTTACCCTAGACGCGACTGTGTTAACAAACACAGTCTTAAATGCGTCTTTAAAATTCAAATAGCCACGGAGGTATTTATTAGGGGTTCGTTTATGTATGTTAAAAATGCTTTAAAAATCCTTCGATGAATTCTTCTTTGTGACGTCAGGATACTGATTTCTATATTCCATCACATTCTGCAGTATAAATTGTTTCTCCTCTTCATTTTTAGATAATATTTTGTTATATTCGTCCATAAGTTTAACGTCACGCTCAGCGGTGTCATTTACCATTTTTAATCCATTCACGATGTTTCGCCCAATTTGGAAAGCTCTCGTCATCATCCCATGTAGAAGGGTCTTTTTCAAAAAATGTGGTAGGTATTAAAAACCTTTCAAAGAATCTTTTGGAATCAGGAGATATAAAATGTTCCATATTTTTGTTGATCAATTGTTCCACATCCTTTGGAAGAATTTTATATTTTTTAAGACATTCGTTGTCGTCACTGTCTACACTGGCATTTGTTGCCTCTATCATTTTTACTTTAGTGTCATTCCCAATGGCACTATCGAAAAATGATAATGCGGCAGTTTCTGGTGCCAAATACCACAAATGATTGATCATTTTGCTTATTGCAGTGCGGCTTATTGTATCGTCAATTTGACGATAAGCGGATAAATTATTTACAAATTCCAAATCTTGTCGCGGGGCTTCTGTTGCCACTGGAGCTTGTATCCATGCTTTTAAATACAAATTGGCGAGGAAAATACAAATGTCCCGAATTCCAGTGGCCTTTTCGCTAGTCAAGCTAAATTCTTTTCGAAATAAATATATTTTTATACAATATATCGCCTTGGCCATCCATCGAGCGTGATGAAAAGCTCCTGGAACTCGAAATGTATAATTTTGTCTAGGAGTTCCGCCTAAGAAAAGAACTGTAAGCTCCAAGAATTCTTTATAATCTTCTCGTGGTTGTTTAATGTTTTTCAATGTTTGCATTGCAAACTCCAGCACTTCTGTAATATTTGCAATTGTAGATTGGTGGACGTACTCGTCTTCAATTCCTGCCACAAAATTCGATTTATTGATCTCGGGCCAAGCCTGCTGAAATTGCTTAAAAAGTGGAATATTTGGACCCGATGATTTCCCTAATTTCACATCAAAAACACTACGTAAAATAATTTCATATATGTGATGCCGGCAAGGAAAATATAGCAAATCTCTTTGAAATTTTTGTTCGAGAAGGATACATGCCCCTTGGAAACGTCCCATGTTCGATGACGTTGTGTCACAGCAAAGTGCTTGCACTTTATCATCTAAATCCCATTTCTGCACTAAATCGTATACCGCAGAAGCTTGTTTGTCCCCAGTACCCGATAGAATTGCAGGGATTCCAAGCAACTGCTCAATACCTCTGCAAGTTATTAATACAGGTAAACGCTCCATTTTCTCATTGCCTATTAAAGCTGGCAACAGCTTTCCGTCCCAATGTAGTGTAATAGCACCAAGCTCACAATCTTTGAACGCTACACGATACTTATCGGCAAGTTGTGCTCGAAGATCTGTGCGATGACGCCGCATAAACGTTCGATTAATAATTAAGTCGTCTAGGTCATGACCAAGAGCTTGAGCTGTTGCTGTTATTATACGAACAGCATCACGATCGCTTACTTTGCATTTGTCAAGGGTTGCAATAAGTTTTGGCGTAATTATATCAATTTGAGCACGTCTTTTTTTAGGGTTGCTTGGACCAGCTTCATCCACGGGAATAACAAACTCAATATTTTCACCCTCACTTGATAGGTGACTATCTTCTTCGTTGGGCGATGCTACTATATCTATTGTTCCGTCTTGAATTAAACGATATACAAGTGTCAGTAAAGACCAATATATCTTATATTATATATCTAAGATAACGATCAATATTTTGAGTTTTAAAAATGAATTGCATAAAGAATACTTACCTTGCATAGCTTCTACTTCACACTGCGCCTGTCTCGATTCTTCTTGCTTCTTTCGAAACGCTTTTTTCTGTTCTTTCCGGTACAATCTATTATCGATTCCAATCATGGAACCAGGACGTCCTTTTTTTCGTTGACTTAATAGAAAAAGGTTGTCTTCCTCTATTTTAATAGTTTCCAACGCATCGGCGGGTGCAATATCAAAAAGGTCATCTAGCTTGTCTACAAACTCCTTCTCCCCATTTTTGTGGGTTTCAGTACTACGTTTGCAACTTTTATGCAAAGTCACCCATTCCTGACACAATGCATCTAGCTTGTCAATGCAATGTTGTGGTCTTTTTGTTGGAATTCGTGCTTTGTCCCAAAATATTTGAACTTCCCTAATAACTAAAGAAGCACTAGACTTAAGATTTAATTTCACATTACGTAGATTGTGAAATAGGACTCTTAAGACTTGCCCGTTGGATGGCAATTTTGTACCGATAATTTGACTTTCGTCATGATCGAGTAAATATAATTTTTTCCTTGTACATTCCATTTCACTTTCACTTTCACTGCGATATTTCACTGTTACCTCGCTGAACGCTCAGAACATAATGGTCAAACTATGAGTTTTCGGACCTTCTGTCCCACCCCTTCCTGCGCAGGTAGAATTCTAACGGTTTCTGAGGGGTACAAACTGGTTACCTGAGTCAGCTGTAGCTGCATTTCGAAGGCTTTCAAAACTCGCAATTCCATACATGTACGAATTAAATATTTAAAAAACTGTACTATTGTCAAAAATGCAACTATTTCACATGAAATTTAAAATGAACCTGTATATACCATTGTATACCTTTTTTCTACAAGCTGTATGGGCCTTTAAATGAAAATGTTTAATATCTCCATCATTTATGGATATACGAAGAAACTCTTCAGACAAAAGTTGTAGCATATAAAGAGGCGAATATAATGGAAGGAAAATTTTTTTTTCAAGGTCACTTTCGAGTTTTCAAGGTCACGGACGTTTTTCTTGTTAACAATCATATATGCTGTGTATATATTCTTAAACAGAAAAAAAATACAAATTCAACGATATATAATAATGTATATTTATGTCAAGGTTTCAAAAGTTCAAAATGTTCAAATTCGTTGCGCGTCCTTTTCCCGTGGTCCAATCGGGCTGAAATTTTTTTTAGATCATTTTCCCACCAAGTGTCACATTTCTGGCGTATGGGACCAAAAAAATCTGATGGTCGAAAAATAAGGTCCACCCTAGTGAGCACGCTGGGATGAGAGGTTAGGACCGACGGTGGGAAAGTAAAGTGTAGCACTAAATGTTGATTCAAAACTGAACAAGTCACTTTATTAAAAGCTCGCCGCGAGCATGAACGAGCACAACGATTTTAATGATGAATAGTGAGCAGAAATAGTGAAATGCACAAACACGCGGTCACGCGAACCACGATGATCACACGTGTTGAGCACTGGTTTGAAAACACAATAATAATATTCGCGTGAACAAATATAATGCACTGAGCAGGGAATTATGAGCAAGAATTGAGTAGAGCACTGAAAAGTAGTAATTGAAGAGAATTCGTACGTTGCGAAATGAACAATGTAAAACACGGCTATCGCGACAAGCGGTATGAATCTAGAGACGCGGTAGCGTCTCGACGCCAAGTACATGAAAAAAGAACACCCTATATATATATGTCGATGTCGCTGCCGTGTACCTTTACTCGTCCCGGGGACACTCTAACCTAATTCTGACATTTATTACATTATATCTCATCACGCCTGCAATATTTTCTAAATTTAAAGGCATTTTTCTTATGTAAACCGCATATCGGCTTTCGAATAAGACCAATTTCAATAAAATCGGTCCACGCATGACAGAGATATCGTAATATCGTCTCAGGGATCTGTCGAAAACGGTAGATTTTTCTTCTTATTCTTCTTCAATCTCAAATTTTTGTCGACATAATACGTATACGCGTTATTATACGCACACCTTCAGCCAAAACGAACTAATACATGTTTCGTTCATCAATTCCTATCTTCACTATGTGCAATTTACTCCAAATTTTGACAGCTTACAGTCAGGTTATATACAAAATTTGAGATGCCACGTGTTTTTACAAATATATATTATCGTTGTACCATTGAATTGGAATCAAAATGCAGTCTCACATACAATTCCATGAATCTGGAAACACGTACAATTCCATGAATCTGAAAACACGAAAATTCGTACTAAATCTAGCGATAACCCCTTTAAGCACAGAAATCTGTAAACATGAAAATGAAAATTGATACTAAAATCAATTAGAGTCTAATAAAACGCATGAATTTGGCAAACATAAACAAATTAATTTAAAAAATACTATTCCATGAAATATACTCAGAAAATGACGTTATGAATGGAAATTTTAATTTTTTAACCACGAAAAACATTTCTCGATTTGATAAAACAATTCATGAAATTGTGCGTGTTTTCAGTTTCATGGAATTGTACGTCGATTTTCAGATTCAAGGAATTGTACGTGCTTTCAGATTCATGGAATTGTAAATTTCAACAGCTGATAATTATTATGCTGTAATTGTATCAAAAAAGTAAAAAAATTACGTCAAGTACATGATACAAATAAATCACAAAATATAGAAAGTAAAAATAATCACAAAAAATAGAAGATAATAATATCTTTGTAAAAAGAAGTGAGATCCCCATAAAAAACTTCAAAAAAGTAAAAAAATACGCCAAGTACATGAAAACATGAAAATCACAAAAAATAGAAAATAATAATTACAAAATTAAAAAAAGATGTGAAATCAAAATGAGCTGCTAGTACATAAAGATGCTTTCCAACTGCGCTTTAGATGACACAACTACCCAGATAACCACGTCCGTATTTGCAGATTTTGCTCAACGCCTGAGTACAAATGTTTGTGGCAGAAAGACTACAGATTTGATACAGTATTTGTTATATTCGATGATGGAAGCAGACTGACAGCAGAAAGCCGACAGATTGTGCTGCCTTAACCTGAGAGCAGATTGGCGGCAGGGTCTGCTGATACAATTTAATGGCAGGAATCGAGCAGACCCTGCGCAGCGCGATCTGATGGCAGATAGGCAGCAGAAATCGAGCAAATTCTGTTGACATAGCCTGCGGGCAGTTTGACGGCAGATACTGCGGCGAATCTGCTAATCCAATTTAATGTCAGAAATCGAGCAGACCCTGCGCAGCGCGATCTGATGGCAGATTGGTGTCAGATACAGAGCAGATTCGGTTGACATAGCCTGCGGGCAGTTTGACGGCAGATACTGCGGCGAATCTGCTAATCCAATTTAATGTCAGAAATCGAGCAGACCCTGCGCTCCGCGGTCTGACGTCAGATAGGCAGCAGAAATACAGCAGATTCTGCTTACATAGCCTGCGAGCAGAATGGCGGTAGAAAGTAAGGAAAGTCTGCTGATACAATTTAATGGCAGGAATCGAGCAGATCTTGTGCTCCGCGATCTGACGTCAGATAGGCAGCAGAAATACAGCAGATTCTGCTGACATAGTTCACGACACGACCCCGCCAGGGCGCGATTGGGCGAGCGTTTCTCGCTTGCGAAATAGCACCGTGGCGGGAATAAGTGGCCGAGGGCTTGATCATTCAGGGCTCTCGAGTACGACTCGTATTTGCCGGCATTCCACTGCGGAGTATATATTTGGTATACCCGTCTGTAAGGGCGGTATTATCAGTCGTTGCTGAAGACGAAGATCGTCTTAAGCATCCGGCATCCTTTATTAATCTACTAGACTAGTAGAAGATGCCGCATGCCAAAAACTAAAAAACGATTACTGATAATACCGCCCTAAGACGACTGAATAAATAGTAGTTATCATTAATTCTTTTATATTTGGAAGAGAACTGTCGTTCAAAGTTTAAATCATTATTTTGAGCCGACCTGGCATTCAATTCACTAACAACTTGCTAAGTAAAACATTAAAAATGTTGTAATACCCGTTTAAATACATGGTTTACCAACTGTTCTTTCTTCCATAAAATATGGTAGGAATCAGATCTTTCAAGTCGGTCTTATAAACGTGTTCTATATATTATTTACGCTAAAGACTTTCGCACTGTTTTTAAATCTATACTATTATATAAAATTGCCTACTATGGCCGACATCAGGATCTGCTTCATTTCTGCCCCCAATTTGCGGGCGGTTTTTGTCAGCAAGATCTGATCGAAATCTGACATCAATCTGCGGTCAGATCCTGATGTCAGGCTCTGACCGCAGAACCATAGTCAAATGCGGACATAATAGGCACCGAATCTGACGTCAGAATCTTCTCTGTATCTGACACCAATCTGCCGTCAGATCGCGCTGCGCAGGATCTGCTCGATTTCTGCTCTCAATCTGTGGTCAGACTGCAGTCAGTTTGTTTACTGGGTACATATGCACAGCTAAAATTCCATTATTCATAATGGCTATTTATACAAAGAAAAAATGTATTAAATAATAATATGCAGATATATTTTTATACAAATAAATATTTTAATACGAATAAATATTTGATTCAAAATACTTGGCGTTGCGCAACCGAAAAAATGTTAATTGCCTTAGTATTAATAATTTACAACTCCATTACAATATAAAAAACATATACATACACATACTAGAAACACAGTCCGATTTATTCTACATATATTTAATTCTAATGCCATACGTAGCATATGCACACGCATGCACGCACGCATGCACGTACAAGAAAGAAAGAAAAGGATTAATGCAATTTATACATATTTATTGAGGTTAGCAACACCAATTCGGGGCGCAGCGCCAAGTATTTTGAATCAAATATTTATTCGTATTAAAATATTTATTTGTATAAAAATATATCTGCATATTATTATTTAATACATTTTTCTTTGTATAAATAGCCATTATGAGTAATGGAATTTTAGCTGTGCATATGTAGTTGTGTCATCTAAAGCGCAGTTGGAAAGCATCTTTATGTACTGGCAGCTCATTTTGATTTCACATCTTTTTTTAATTTTGTAATTATTATTATCTTCTATTTTTTGTGATTTTCATGTTTTCATGTACTTGGCGTATTTTTTACTTTTTTGAAGTATTCTCTACTACTACTACTAGCTACTCGAATATTCGAGTACTCGAACAGCTCTAATGCAGCCACGCGTGCACTTGACCGCGTGTGAAAAGAATATTGTTCGCATTTCACTTCTGAGTCATCGCGAAATCGGACACTTCGGAGTACCATTTGGGTTTTTTGTGAAACTTGCATATGTTGTAGTCTTTAGTGTGTTACGAGCCGGGGCTGCGGCAACGCGAGAGGCCGGCTAGAGGGGTATTTCCCCAGGAATACGGATATGAATTTGTTAGTTAGGTGCGCGGACGAACCTGATGCGAAATCAGGGAGCCGCTAGGATTATTGACGGCGAGGACGAACCTGATGCGAAATCAGGGAGCCTCTAGGAATGGAGTCAGACACGGACGAACCTGATGCGTAATCAGGGAGCCGTAGGAGGGTGAAACGTCGTGAACGAACCCGATGCGAAATCGGGGAGTCACTAGGATAAAGTTCACAGACGAACCTGGTGCGAAACCAGGGAGCTGCTAGGAGGTTGGATTATTCACAGACGAACCTGATGCGAAATCAGGGAGCTGTTCGGAAGTAGGTAGATTTACAGACGAACCTGATGCGAAATCAGGGAGCTGTAGGATACGGACGAACCTGATGCGAAATCAGGGAGCCGTAGGAAGGGTTAGTTTTCGTGGACGAACCTGATGCGAAATCAGGGAGCCACTGGGTTGGTGAAGATGACTTGTTTTGGTAAAGAGGTGCGAACGAACCCAATGCTAAATCGGGGAGTCGCGGGAAATGTTAGTAATGCCTCGTAACTCTTAATTTGATACAACTCGAGCGGTAAAGTTGTATCTGTGGGTGAGTGCTACTAATATTATAAGGATCGCTGGGTAAAAGATAGGTTTAACGAAAATCGACTCGATTTAGACGTGAACACCATAAGTATATTGAATAGACAATTAATACAAATGTAAGTGTCGCGAGTAGTTAATTAAATAAAGTTGTGTTTTACCACTAGATGCACGGTGTTGACGCACTGGCGATGCGGGGCGTACGAGTGAATATTTCAAAGTTCCAAATAGAATATAAACCGAACTCGCGGATTCTACAAGATTAACTTTGATTCCGACAGAGACTTTAGCCTGATCGAAATGAATCTAACCAACTCTGTACGAGCGTGACACGACGTGACGTTACGCGTGACTCTATAGCTTTTAACCAACGAGGGTAGAAACCGAAGGGTTTATATAGTCCCAAAAATGAGTGGGGATGCGTTATGAATTTCCATATAAGGAAAATCCTTCGGGGTCGTCGTCGTGTCACTCCCGTTCTCACGGTCGCGATGCAGCTGGTAGAGATCTTGACCTCCATTAGTGGGGTTGATAAGCGAAAGGCTTTTAGGGCGTTTTCCCTTCGCAGACGCGAGCTCGAAAGACGGTTGAGAGCGACGTATGGGAAAATTCCACATACGTAACAAGTGATATATAAACGTATTTCAAAGGATTTTTCAAAATTTTCAAAATTGTGGAAATTGACTTGTCTTCATTCAATTATAACTGTTGAACTAAGAGAAAGGTAAGAATGAGCTTTTGGGTGCTTACACTGGGGAAGTAAGAGTACCTAATAAAGAATGTTACTTAAAAAAAAAAAAATTTTGGACCATTTATTCTGCAATTGTTTTAAACAAATGCAATTTTATACTAGCAGGGTGCCATTTAAAAATTTGAAAAAAATGAGGATAGAGCCCTACTTGTGCTCTTTGCAGACATGTTTTCAGAAACGTGGACACTTTAAAATTGGTCGCATGAAAATTAATTGAATGTGACGCTTTGAAGGCCACGCAAGATTAGGAATGAAAGACATACCTACATAGATAGTTCAATATTATAGCACGCACGGTTCAGCCAGTCGAGCCGGTGCTGGGCGACGCAGCGTCACATTCAATTAATTTTCATGCGACCAATTTTAAAGTGTCCGTATTTCTGAAAACGGGTCCGTAATGAGAACAAATTGGACTATACCCTCATTTTTTTTTCAAATTTTTAAATAGTGCCCGCTATTAAAAATGGCATTTGATTAGAACAATTGCAAAATACATGGTCAAAAATTTCTTTCCTTTAAGTGAAATAATTTTTATTAGATACTCTTACTTCCCCAATGGAAGCACCCAAAAGCTCATTCTTATCTGTCTCTTAGTTCAACAGTTATAATTTAATGATAGAAAGGCAATTTCCACAATTTTTAAAATTTTTAAAAATCCTTTGAAATACATTTATAAATCATTAAAGAGTACAATATATCCAAGTTTCACGATAATCCCAAGTATAATTGAAACGGAACAACATTGTATGTCACACACTGGACCACATATCTAATAAATTAGAACCTGAAGAAATGAAAATATTGGTAAAGAAACATTTTGTCCTTTTATGCTTTCAGACATTAGTTTCCGAGATATTAATAAAAAACTTTTAGCATTTCTGTTGACCCATCCCGACATAACGCATTCCACTTTCCAACTTGTTCTGGATATTAGTATTGGATGGGGTTAGATCAACGCAGGGGATGCGCCCCCCACTTGCGGTCACGTAAATCGTTGTAGCGAGCCCATGTCAGTTTGCAGATTTGAACCAGAAACACTATTATACAGAATGAATGAACCTGTTAAGGGGGGGGGAGGCAGAATGGATCCCCGTTCAGCGACCTGTAGACGGTATTATTGTGCAATATTGAATATTCAATGTTATTGAATATTATTGAATATCCAAAATTGCACAATACTATTGACCGTCTACAGGCTGTTTTAGGACTACGTGTGTGCAGTTCAAAAAAATAATTTGTAAAAAAGTTAACAATGGGGCCATTCGGAATTATATCCCAATTATCATTATCATATTTGTAACGTTGTATGTCTTAAAATTCAACGAGGGACTGCAGTGTAGTATTTCGCTTTATGGAACGTTGTAAAATAACGAAGAAACGAAGCATCCGATAAACACGTGTCGTGTGTCTCTCGGAAAGTAAACCCTTACTTCACCGTGCCGGTGACAGAAATCCGACCCACTCCATTGATTGAAACATTTTCTGCAAGCAGTTTTTCAAACTGTTCACAATGTGTAAGGAACTCATAACGCCCAATGCGAGAATATTGAAACAGGACTGGGTATCGCTCGCCGTCTTGGAAGGCGAGGCCCCGGAGGATGCATAAGGTTATACAATGTCGTTTTGACGCACAAGCAAAGCCAATAACGGTCATCGACGAGCGTTTGAGAGCGTAGCACGCATCGGAAGTCAGAGCCATTGCTTACAATCAGAGTTGGACGTTATTCGAATAAAATATCGAATAATTTTTTTCGAATAATAAGTTATTCGAGAATAATGAATAAAAGTTCATTCGAATACGAATTTATTGCAATAAATCGTCGAATAGAAGATGGCCGGTGAACAGGCAATCTGCTAACATATTAATTAAAAAACTAGGGGTTTCTTAGAACGCACGAAGCGAATATGAATTGTGTTTTGTAGAGAAAAATTATGCCTGTACAACGGTATGACTCAACCAACGGACTGAACTGAAATTTTTAGGGGTTGGGCGGGATGTGAGGGGGGGGGGGACCTCTAATATAAAATTTTAGCTGCGGGTATTTGTTAGTTTCTGAGATATTAATAAAAAACTTTCGGCATAATACATTGAAATCTACCTCTACAGTCAGAGTTGGGCAAAATGTAATCTAATTACAAATTACAAATTACGATTAAAATGTAATTGTGTAATTCAATTACAGATTTCTTCCTGTAATCGTTAATTTAGTTTAACCACAATTACAATTACAATTACAATGTAATTGTCCTGCACAATTACAATTACAATGTAATTGTCCTGCACAATTACAATTACAATGTAATTGTCCTGCACAATTACAATTACAATGTAATTGTCCTGCACAATTACAATTACAATGTAATTGTCCTGCACAATTACAATTACAATGTAATTGTCCTGCACAATTACAATTACAATGTAATTGTCCTGCACAATTACAATTACAATGTAATTGTCCTGCACAATTACAATTACAATGTAATTGTCCTGCACAATTACAATTACAATGTAATTGTCCTGCACAATTACAATTACAATGTAATTGTCCTGCACAATTACAATTACAATGTGATTGTAATTGTGGTCAACTAAATTAACGATTACGGGAAGAAATCTGTAATTGAATTACACAATTACATTTTAATCGTAATTTGTAATTTGTAATTAGATTACATTTTGCCCAACTCTGTCCTGAAGTTTTGCACTACAAATTCTGTAACTGCAGTTCTGACGATAATTCAAGTCCCCCTGCAAAATTAGCCAGCTATCTATGTAATTGTTCTCTTTTTCTGATATTTAGCGCATCTGTGAGTACCCCTGCTGCCGAAAATCACGTACCATCAAAATAGTATGTATGTATAGCTTTATTGTTTTCCCCTTAGGGTTACAAGTTTTCGCCTCTCTCCTCTCCTGTACAATAATTTACTTAACTTAACTTACTTCTAAATCTTAACCCACTCTTTCGCTCCCCCCCCCCCCCCCTCGCACTCTCTCTCTCTCTCTCTCCGCACGCTCGCCTCCGCCGCCTTTCCGCCTCCTACCCTACGCTTACACTATTCGTTAACCTATCGCGTACGCCTCTTAAAAAACTACGCTTTTCGCCCTAGCTTCCGCTCGCGCCCCCCGCCTTCGACTTCCATTTCCACTCTTTCATCCCATTCCTTCTTTCGCTCCTTCCTACCTTCAACCCTCCCTCCTACCTGCCCCCTCCTCCTCCGTTCCATCTTCCCTTTCTCTCCTCCTTCCCTCTAACCCCTTCATCCAGTCCTCCCCCTTCCCTCCTTCGTCCAAGATTTCCCTTATCCTCTGCCCTACCCCCATTCCGCCTCCTTCATCCCCTGTGCATCTTTCCAGCACGTGCTCCCACGACTCTTCTTCCCCACCGCACAACCTGCACCTCCTTTCCTCCTCCTCCTCCCAATACCTTCCTCCCCTCATCTCGTTTCCCAGCCTGAATCTGGCTATCCTCCTGTACCTCAATTCTCCCCATCCCGCCGCCAGGTACTTCGGGATCCCCCTAGACGCTATTTCCCTATACCACCTGTTATACCTCGATTGTTCTATCCTTTCCCATCTCTCCTCTCCCTGCCTCCTTTCATCCTCCTCCTCCCAACCCTCCAACCCCTCTCGCCTCCTTGCCCCTTCCCCACCTTCCCTCGCCCCTCTCTTCCTCCACTCCCTCCTCTCTCTCTCCCATGCAGACAGTTCTGACCCCTCTTCTTTTTCCCTCTCTCTTATCTCTTCCAAACACCACCTGGCCAACTCTCCTCCCTCTCCCCTGCCCAGTTTCTCCTCGTACCTCCACGCCCTTCCTCCCGCCCACGTCCTCAGCTTTTTCCTCTTCGTCTCCTCCCTCACCATGTATCCCGGCGTCCTCCAGTCCACCCCCAACGACCACCTTAAAAATCTCTCCTGAATTTTCTCCACCTCCTCCCTTTCCTTCCATCCCCATTCCTCCGCCCCGTAACCCATCACCGTCCACACCAGAGCATCGAAAAGCCACATTCTCTTTCCCCAGTCTTTCCCAAATTTCCTTTTCCCGATTCCCCAGACCTGCCGCATGACCACTCCCGCCTTTCTTACTCTGTCCCTGATCTGCACTTCCTGGCCCCCGTTCTTCTTGAACACGTACCCGAGGTACCTAAATTCCTTGACTTCCTCAATCCTCTTTTCTTTCCACCTCCAGTCCACCTTTCTTTCTCTCCCTCCCCCCTTCCTGAACCTCACCACCTTCGACTTCTCTACGTTCACCTCCAGCCTCTTTCTCTCCATGTACCCCTCTAGTCTCCTAATCATACTTCCCATCTCCTCCTCATTTTCCGCCAATAGAACCAGGTCGTCCGCGTACGCTAAAGTGCATATCCTCCTTCCTCCTACTACTACCCCTCCCCCTCTTCCTTTCCTAATTTCCTCTTCCACATCCGCCAAAAGCAGATTGAACAGAGTCGGGCTCATTGGGCACCCTTGCCTCAACCCCTTTGCCGTCCAGAATTCCTCTCCTAGCTCCCCTCCCACCTTCACCCTGCTCGTCGTCTCCCTGTATACCTCTTTTACCCTCTCCAACAAACCCTCCCTTACCCCTCTCCTCTGCATCGCCTCCCACAGTAACCTCCTGTCCACCGTGTCAAAAGCCGCACGAAGGTCCACAAAAAACGCCACTAGTTTTCCTTTTTTCCCCTGTATCCTCTTGCCAATTACGTGATTTAGCACGTATATGTGGTCTATCGTGCTTCTCCCTCTCCTAAACCCGGCCTGATTCTCAGGGATCAACCCCTTCCCTTCCACCTCCTGCTCCAACCTCCCTACCAGGACCGCTACATACACCTTATATAACGTTGGCATCAGCGTTATCCCCCTATACTCTTGCACTCGCGCCCCGCTCCCTTTCTTCGCCAGTGGCACTATAATGCCCTCTCTCCACCCCTGCGGCCACCCCTCCCCTTCCCACACTCTTCTGCATATCTCCCACGCCAACTCCAAACCCCTCTCTCCCCCGTGGTTCCACGCCTCGTTCGGGATTTCGTCTCCTCCCATTGCCTTTCCTTCCTTCAGTTTCCTCACTACCCTCCTTACTTCCTCCTTGCTTATTCCCTCTTCCTCTCCCCTTCTCCTACCCCCCTCCTCACCCATCCTAACTCTGTTTTCTACCCCTCCTAACAACCCCATAAAATATTCCTTCCACTCCTCCTTCTTTATCCTTGTGTCCACCACTTTCCTTTTCTTTCTTCCCCTGTTGACTAACCCCCACACTCTGTTTTCCGTTTTCGCTTCTACCACCTCCCTTATAATTCTCTCCCTCTCCTCCTCTTTTTTCCTTTCGCACAGCTCTTTGTACTCCCCCCTCCTTTTCTTGTACTCCTCTCTCCTCCCCCTCCCCCTCTCCATCTCCTTAGCTCCCTTCTCACCTCCCTCTTCTTCTCCCTACATTCTACGTCCCACCACCCCTCCCTCTTCCGCCCTTTCTCCCTTCCTCCCACCTCCTCCCCTTTCCTCATCACCTCTTTTATCGTACCCACCGTCTTGCTCACCAACTCCTGTATTCCCTCTCCTTCTATCACCGCACCCCCCATCCCCTTCTCAAACTCCTCCTTCATCCTTCCCGACCACCGTCCTCCTCCCACCTTCCTGTCCCTCCTTACCTTGCTTCTGTCCCCCACTCCACCCTCCTTCATCGTTACCACCAGCGGGTGATGGTCCGATTCCACCTTATCTCCTACCTCCATCCTTTCCATCCTCTCTCTCGTCTCCTCCCCCCCCCCCCCAGTACATAATCAATCATAGTATCCCCTCTTCCTCCCGTGTACGTATATTCCCCCTCTTCATCCCCTTCTATGCTCCCGTTCATTATCTCCCACCCTGTCTCTTCTATCACCTTTATTAACTTCCTCCCATCTCCGTTTATCTTCCTGTCCTTCGACTTTCTTCCCCCACCTTCCTCCTCGTCCTCTCCGCCTACCATCAAAATAGTATTTCTAGGGACTGGTGCGTTCATTCAGTATAAAGTTTGAATGGAATAAAAGAAAATTCCTCAAATGATATAAAGTTGGTGGGTATATTATTATTTTTAGGAGCAAGATATTAACGATTTTATATTTCTTTCAGCATAGATGCTTTCAATTTATTTACAATTCATAATCATTTACTGAAATTATTATTTTTGCACCAGTTTGGTAAAGTTATGACTGACCTGCAATTCGTTATCTATAACAAAACCTTTAAAAAATGCTATTGTTTTCGCAGCAACCACTATTTGTTAATTGTAATTGTAATCGTAATTGCCTTGCACAATGACAATTGTGATTGTAATTGCCCCACAGTTACATCTGACAATTACAATTGTAATTGTAATTGTAATTGCTCTGCATAATTATAATTGTAATTGTCACTGCCCTGCAATTACATTTGGCAATTACAATCGTAATTGTGCGGAGCAATTACATTTTAATTGAAATTACATGTAATTGCAATTACTTTTTAATCGGAATTACTCTGTAATTGCAATTACTTTTTAATCGGAATTACTCTGTAATTGCAATTACTTTTTAATCGGAATTACTCTGTAATTGTACGGAAAGTAATTGATTACGTAATCAATTACATTTGTAATTGATTATGCCCAACTCTGCTCTACAGACGTTAGTAACACAACCATCTTCTCGATACAATGTACAGGGATACGGTAACAAAAACTGGACGCGAACAATCTTCACCAAGCCGAGTGCGATTGTTGTTGAGGCCTTTGCTCTTTTCTCACGTACTTAGGTTCAATATTTATTACTATGGCTATGTTGTAGAACAACATACTTTGGTTTGTTTGAATAAATAAATATATGTTAATCAAAACGTGTCAATCATTTCCAACATCTGTCAGATTTACTTTTCAGTTAGGTTTTGAGTACGAACTCATACATTATTGCTGTTAACTTATTCCGACACAACACATTCGACTTTCCAATTTCTCTCGGTTATTAGTGTTGGTTGGGGTTAGATAGGGTGGGGGGGGCCGCTTGCGGACGCGTAGAGCATGGTGTGACGCCCCAAGATTTTTCGCGCGCGGTTACTTCAACTCATTTATAAATCTATCTACAAATCCGCTCAAATCTTCCCCAAACCTCAATTCTTACCCCTTTACCAACGACCTCGGCCGCCTTGGCGATGTACCTTAGCGGTCCCCATCTCAAGACGGTCAATCATTAAATCTCCTTCCCTTATTCGCCCAACGCGGCACAAATTCCTCTCTTACGTCGAATCTAAACAAGTCCCTCGCCCCACAAATATCTTAAATCGAGACCACGTCTCACACCCTCTCAATGACCAAAACCCACCGACAAGTCCCACCGACAGTCAAACCCACCGACGTCCCTTTCCTATTAAAACACCCAAAATCCATTCGAGGAGTTGAGCAATTCAAAATCACATGTATAAAAACCCTAGAAGAAAAACTGCGAGTCCCAATATAGATCAACCTTTGATCCCTGCAAAAACCCCAAAAGTTATCATGACACATGTTTATAATTAGCCCAAGGTGCATACTGCGCACCCCCCCTTCATACCGTAAAATATTATATAAGCAGGGCAAAGTCCATACCGCGCGTACACCCCACAACCCCTTGCAAAATCATATAAATACAAGGGCCCGGAGACAGAAGTCCTCTTTCGACGAAATATCCTTCGGCGAAAGGAAACGCTTTCAACGAAAACCATTTAAGGTCTCGTCAAACCAAGTGTTATTTAAACTAAATTCAATCATCATCAACCATCAAGCATCGTAAGAGATTATAATTACTATTAATACCACGGTATATCACCATCATCCATACCAATTATTCATATTCTTATTGTTTCATATTGTTTCATATTGCAACGCTTATTGCGCTTATATTATCTTGTATTGCTATTCACATTATTTCGTATTGCAAAGCTTATTGCGCTCATACTCTTGTGTATTGCTATTTGCATTGCTTATTAACGCCTATTGCGTAAATCATCCTAGCTTATTAATATATATATCCTGTATTTCATGTTCATATTCATAACTTATAACCATTATATACATGCTATGTTCATCGCCAATCCATTATTATAAACCGTAACTATCTGCACAATAATAGTGCATTACATATTATCAAAAGCTATAAAGTGAATAAACAGTTTTACTTTAAATTAACTACGAATTATTGTGTCAATCCTTCGGCTACGAAGATCCCTAAATCCAAACAGGCTGCCGGAACAGCTGATTACGGGCAACGACCGCAGAAAGCGTCACGGTGTTTACTAACTTACTTTCGTATAGGTTTCGCTTAACCGTATGACTAGTCGAATTTCGCGAAGTATTACATGTGTCTTTTACAATAATGCAGCGGTAAATCCGATTACCTAAGCAAACCAAAACAAGTGCTCTAACGGGTGTCTCCCCAATACAAACCAGTTATTAAACCTTCCCTGGTCGCTCAGCGTGTAGGATTCAAGATCCTCGCCTAAATTTCCTCAACCCCACCGTGTCATTGTCCCCTAAGACCTTTCACCCGGGACGTGACAATGGTACTGAACCCAGAGTTGGGCAGAATGTAATCTAATTACAACTTACAAATTACGATTAAAATGTAATTGAGTAGTTGGTTACACATTATTTTGTGTAATTGTTAATGTAGGTAGTTGACAACACTTTTATCAACTAGATAAATTAGTTTTTTAAATGGAATGCTATATGTTTGATTATCCAATATGAAACGATTGTCAAGACAAATTCAACCATATGGTATACTTTGACCTTCAAAAGGCTATACAAAGTTAGGAATGAAAGAAGAAATTCAATCTACTAGATAGATAGTTCGATATATTTATTTCATTCCTAGCCTTGTGTAGCCTTGAAGGTCAAAGTATACCATATGGTTGAATTTGTCTTGACAATCGCTTTCATATTGGATAATCAAACATATAGCATTCCATTTAAAAAACTGAAGGTCACCCTCGTTTCAAGAAAAATATTGCGAACACCATAAATTAAAATATCGTATCATGTTGTGTATAAAAAACAGTTAAAGTTTTCCTTCTTCAGTTTTTTACAAATATTTACCATATTAGAGAACACTGTATAAGAATAGCAGATATAGCCGCTTGGCCGCTGCGAGTACCGCACGGCTCGGCCAGTCGAGCCGGTGTGATTTGACGCAGCGTTACATTCAATTAATTTTCACTTGGCCAATTTTAAAGTCTCCATCGATTTCCAAACACATCCATAAAGAGGACAAACAGGGCTATATCCTCCTATTTTTTCAAATTTTTATAAAGTTGCCCTCAACTATAAAATTGCATTTGTTTACAAGAATTGCAAAATAAATGGTCAAAAATTTGTATTTTTTCAGTGAAATAATTTTTATTAGGTACTCTTATATCTCCACTGTAATCACCCAAAAGGTAATTTTTATCGGTTTGTTAGTTCAACAGTTATATTTTTTGGAAAAATAGTAAACACTATATTTCAAAGAGCTGTAACTTCCACAATTTTTTAAATTTTCAAAAATCCTTCGAGATATGTTTATGTATTATATGTGTGTGTGCTTTATTGTTTCCCCTTAGGGTTACAAATCTCCTTTACATTTTCCTTACCCTAAACTTATCCTATTTTTCTTATCATCTATCTTATTTCGCTACTCTCCTCTCGCTCGACTCGCCCACGCTCGCCTCGCTCGCATTCTCCTCGCTCTCCCTCTCCGCACTCTCGCCCGTCGCTTTCCCCCCTCCCTCCCCGCGCCTACTCCATTCCCATCTATCCCACGCCAGTCGTTTTCGCCTCTTAGCTCTACGCCTTTTCCGTTCTCGCCTCCTCCCTTTTCCTCCGCCTTCGACTTCCATTTCCTCTCTTTCACTCCATTCCTCCTGTCATTCATCAGTTCCTTTCTCCCTCCCTCCTTCCCTCCCCTTTCTCCCCGGTTCCTCCCTCCCCCTCCCCTCTCATTTCCTCTATCCTCTTCATTCATTCCTCTCCCTTACCTCCTTCGTCCAAAATTTCCTTTATCCTTTCCCCTATTCCTCTCTCCCCTCCTTCCTCTTCCCTTGCACATCTCTCCAACACGTGTTCCCACGTCTCCTCTTCCCCCCTACATATCCTGCATCTCCTCTCCTCTTCCTTCTCCCAGTATCTCCCCCCCCCCTCATTTCGTTCCCCAGCCTAAACCTCGCTACCCTCCTGTACCTCTCTTCACTCCATCCAGCTGCCAGGTACTTCGGTATCCCCCTTGCCACTATCTCCCTATACCACCTATTGTACTTGGACTCCCTTATTTTTTCCCTTCTCTCCTCTGCCTGTCTCCTACTGTCTTCCTTCTCCATCCCTTCGTATCCCCCTCTTTCCCTTTCCCTTTCATTTCCTTCACTTCCTCCTCTCTCCAACCTAAACTCCTTTCTCTGTATTTCCCACCTTGACAGCTCCCTCCCTTCCTCCCTCTCCCTCTCCTTTACCTCTTTCAGGCATAATCTGGCCAACTCCCCTCCCTCTCCCCTGCTCAGCCTCTCCTCGTACCTCCACGCCCTTCCCCCCGCCCACATCCTCAGTTTTTCCCTCTTCGTCTCTTCCCTCACCATATATCCTGGCGTCCTCCAGTTTACCCCCAGCGACCACCTTATGTACCTTTCCTGTACCCTCTTTACCTCCTCCCTTTCCTTCCATCCCCATACCTCCGCCCCGTACCCCAATACTGTCCACACCAGCGCATCAAACAGCCACATCCTCTTTCCCCAATCCTTTCCAAACTTCCTTTTCCCAATTCCCCAGACCTGTCTCATTACAACCCCTGTCTTTTTTACCCTGTCCTGTATGTGCGCCTCCCGTCCCCCGTTTTTCTTAAACACATACCCCAAGTACTTAAATTCCTTTACCTCCTCAATCTCCTTTCCTTTCCACTTCCAATCCACCTTTCTGTCCCTCCCTCCCCCTTTTCTAAATCTTACCACCTTTGTCTTCCCCACGTTAACCTCTAAGTTCTTTCCCTCCAGGTACCTTTCTAACCGCCTGATCATGCTCTCCATCTCTTCTTCTTTTCCCGCCAGCAACACCAGGTCATCCGCATATGCCAGGGAGCATATCCTCCTGCTTCCTATTCTCACCCCTCCCCTGTTTATATATTATATTATATATCCCTAAAGACTACAACATATCCAAGTTGCACCAAAATCCGAAATGTTACTACGAAAAGTGTCTGTGTTCGCGTGGAATGACTCTATAGTATTGGGAATAAAAACTAATGTAGTTACACGCATCGCGCGATGAGGTCAATATCGTACAATGTATCGTCGACTGTGAAACGAAGAAGATGGTTGTGTTAGTAATGTCTGTATAGATAGATTTCAATGTATTATGCCGAAAGTTTTTTAATAATATCTCAGAAACTAATAAATACCCGCAGCTGAAATTTTATATTAGTGGTTCTCTCCCACGCCCGCCTCATCCCTGATAATTTCAGTGCATTCCGTTGGTTGGGTCATACCGTAGTATATCCAAGCAAATAGAACAAATAGCACAAAAATTTTCAGGTTCCATGAGGTTCCCGGATATCTGGAGCTTTTCCAACGAAAGTTATTGAAAAATTCCATCATTTTTATGATTATATTGTAACTCTATTCGTTGGAAATTAAAACACTCATGGCTGAAGCTTGATTTACTACTTCTTTGTATCTCTGCAATCCATTATTCAAAATACTAGCAATTATCGCGATACAATTGAGCACTTTTGATATATAGCTGAGACTGACGCATTCTAACAATCGTGGTTACTATGTAAGCGGCAGACTCGCGCTCGCCAAGCCGACTCGCCGTCTGACTTCACCTGAAGACTGCGCTTTTCAGTGAGACAATTTCGCTAAAGGTACACGTATGGACGTACATATTGCAATCAAAAATCCGCAAAAGAAGAAGCAATGTGTACATATTTCGTATTCAACAAGTAACTACATATGCTCAACATCCAATCGCAAAGCATCGATGACTGTTGCTAATTTTAAATATCTTCTACATCGCAGAAATAATATCTGAATGACATTTTTTATCCATTGAAAACTACGTACAAAGGTTGAAATAATCACAACTGCATTATAAAGAAAGCATATCTAACGAAACGCGTATACTGGTTTGAACGTTTGATACTAACAAAACGCATATAGTTTGTATAACATACATAACGAAATTTAAAATTCCTACATTTCGTCTCATCGGCACGAAAGTTGCAGGAACGTGCTGCATTATTCACATGAAAATGAGTCCAAACACGGTATATATCGGATTATTAATTAATTAAATAATGATGAACATACGAATTGGAAAAGAATGAGTGAGACAAGAGGGGTAAAGTAATGACATGCGTCGCGGCGCGCATAGTATAGAATATGTGTACGTAAAGTGTCAAAGATAGGAATATTCTTCCGAATGGCCCAGTGGCCGATCGAGATGAGGTTTGGAGGGAGGAGTGGGAAAGGAGTGTGGACCCTAAATCTGAAATTGTAGTTTCGGGTATTTATTAGTTTCCAAAATATTAATAAAAAGTTATTGTTAATTTTTTAAAACTTTTTGGACGTACGTGCAGGCACCTCTACCCGGCGACCCTCCTGTCCCCCCAAACTGATTTACGAACTGCTGGACGCGTTCCCCTTACCTCCGCGTTCTCCTCAGGCGCCGGAAAAGCACGCGTATATAGCTGAAGTTCAAAGTCAATTTTCTCGAAAACGAAGCGCGATATTAAAAAATTGTATTCTATATTTTCATCTTATTTTGGCCTCTAGAATTACCCCCAAGAATATTGACTATCAGTAGAATAACACCCTATATAGTAGGATGGGTCGCATTCGCAAATTACTAGTTCAAATCTCCAAACTCACATCGGTTCGCTTCCATGCTTTGCCCGCAAGCGGCCCCCCCCCCCCCCCGCACTAATCTAGCCCCAACCAATACTAATACCCAGGACAAAGTGGAAAGTGGAATGCGTTATGCCGGAATAAATCAACAGACATACTAAAAGTTTTTTTATTAATATCTCGAAAACTAACAAATTCTCGAAGCAACAATTTTAGATTTAGGGTTCACACCCCCTCCCCACCCTTCTCCCAAAACCTCGTGACGATCGGCCACTGGAGCCATTCGGAAGTACAGCCAAAGACAGCTGTTGATATACATATTTGAAGAATATGAATAATACTGTATTATATATAACAAAATACCGTACTGCTACTACTACATCACAAACTGTATTCAAATCTGTACCATAAAACATAACTTACATTTGTCGACACTTTTTATTTTTTGACAAACGCTTTGCAGATAATTTGGGCCGCTTTCTTTTTGGATCACCCTTCAAATAGCGACTGTCCCTTGCATCTCCGGCTTCCTTCTTTGATTCCATGGCAATGAAATGCTCACACACACTTATCAATATAACAGTAACGAACCACGCAGAAATGGAACAATTCACAAATTATGAATATTCCATATGTAACAATATCTGCGCAGTGAATAAAAACTCGATTGCTTTCTGCGTCTTCGCCGTAGTGCAAAAGGCAGACAACTGATCAGCTAGCGTTGTCGCTGCGTTACAAATGCTGAGAAACAGAACAAAACATAGTAGAAAAGGACGAATATATGCGTTCTATTCCTCTCTTGCTCATTAGGATTGCTGTATGCTGATACACTTACATAGAGTATGTACTTCCGGGAATACTTTTTGGTGTAGAAATGTGCACAGGAAAGGATTTTTGATTATCCTGTGCATATACTTTTGACGTATCATCTTTGCGCGTTTGAACCTTTACGCGGGCCGAGACGTGTCACTCGATCCTTGGTGCAAGTGAAATACAAAATATTGAGTGAGTGAGAAAGACAGTTTGCGCTCTGCCCAGCGGTTTCAGGAAAGAATTCGCAAGTTGTGTAGTAGGATCACCTACAGGAGTGGTGGCAATGTGACAAAGCTGGCCCTTGAGGCAATGGCTCGATCGTCAAATATACGAGTGACTGCCGAACACTAACGATCGTAAGTACCTTCACGCTTACTACTCCTGTCTTTTTCACTATATGTGCCGGTTATTCTAAAAGTGGTCTAACTCCAAATTTTTCGTTTATTACATTTCACTTCCTTTTTACGTATTATATCAACATGATACGTAATAAACGTGTTTGAGTGTTCGCGTGTTTCTCAAGCTGCGTATCGCCATTGCGAGGCCGCCTCGCGTAGCACACCTTGCGGAGTGAAGAGTCTGGAGACTACCTCGACCATTATTAATTTACGAGGCATCAGCCGTCGATTTTTCGACGTGCTCAAAGGTGCCTCGCGGCCCCATGATCAAAAATCGCATGGCTCGGGCGACGCAAATATCATGCTGGAGGTAGCGCGACACCGTCGCACGAGCCTGCCTCGTAAAGTGATCATGATCGAGGCAGTTTTCAGACTCTCCACTCCGCGACGCGTGCTGTGCGCGGCATCCTCGCAATGTCGAGACGCAGCTTCACGCTCAGAGATTCGTGTATTCATTCTCACGTAGAATAAGAAAGTTATGTTATAATTTACCCCCGAAATGTCTAGAAAAGGTATCTACATTCGGGTGCAACATAAGTAGTAATACTAGGAGAGTTCCAACCCGGGTGTGCTGAGGGGAGCGCGGGGGCGGGGGGAAGTGTGGGCGCGCGGGGGAGCGCGGCGGAGGGAAACCTGGGCGCGGGGCCTGCGGGGTGAGGAAAACAGGTTGCGCGCGCACGCGCCGCGGAGTGGGGGATGCCGCGACGATGGAGGGGATCAGTCCGGGTCGAATCGCCGCGGAGGCCTCTCCAGACCGGACCCAGTTTTCAGAGGGAGGCATTGACCCCCGAAAAAAATCTCTTTCAGAACTTGGCCCACCCGAAAATTTTTTCAGACCTAACCCAGGGTTGGGGACTGTCCTAAAAAAATTTTTTTCAACACAGAGAAATAATTTATTTTTATCGGACGATGTCGGGAAAGATCGGCGTTTTTCGACACCGTGTTTTCGAGGGAAAGAGACGGAGCATTACTTTTAAGTTAAAATTTTAGGAGGGAAAGAGACACCACTATATAAGAGACGGAACATACATTTTAAAGCTAAAATTCTGGGGGAGGGAAAGAGACAGCAATACTTGCTGGTACAATCGCATTTTATTCTAAAGCCAACAGTATTAAGCGTTCCGATTTAACGTCGCAGCGTATCGCGCGATTACGCGAAATTCGACTCCTCTAGAGCGACCGTGCACGGTGATGTCATTTGGCAGCGCGAAGAACGAAATAGAATTATGCGGCGTCGGCAAATCTTAAAGTTAGGTGGTAAGTAGGATGATGGGTAAGTAAAATTGAGAAATAATATGTTGGAGACAAAGTGAAGAGAGGGGTCATCGGCGAACCTGGCGAGGAGCTCGTGATTCTCTCGCTCGACTCGTGTCGATAACGTGCGTAGATGTTTACAAAGGAGCCGAGTGAGCCATCTCTGGTTATTCCCGCTAATTACGGTGCCTCACTCGGCTCCTGATTACGTTACCGGGTGTCACGTGACTTCGTGGAATCCGTGCAGTATTCCGGGAAGACGAGACTTCCTTCTTCTCGTATCGCATGTTGAGTAAGGAGCACGTTTTGTCGCGATCGCGCGGTGGTTAATAGTATCAAATAGAATCGTTGTATAATTTGATATTCTACGAGTGACCAGATCGCTGGTGCGGAGACTAAGTATTCGGAAATTAAATCTCGTAATTAATATGTAAAGTTAAGTGGTTATATTAAATAATACATTATGTTTTATATCGGTACATCTAAGTGTGGTTGATTGTGTGACCAGTACATTCGCATTAAATTCTCTTGCAACATAATATGTTTAAAATGATAATTTATTTAAAAATTAAAAGAATATGTATAATTATAAAAAAAGAATATAAAAAAGAATATAAAAAGAATATGAATATAATAAAAAGAATATAATAATAAATGAAGAAATAATAAAAAAAAATAGAAAAAAGAATTTAAATATTATCTTCATCGGATGACATCGACAGGGGTGGCGTCGCGAGGTCCTCGTTCATCCAGGCGAGGATCGGCGACGGCGGCGATGGTGCTGGTGGTGTTCCCAACGACGAGGACGCTAACGATGACTCCTCCATCGTCCGTTCGAATCGCCATGGAGGTGATAGGGACCCTGGAGGCGTCATCACCCACCCTGGGTGTGACGGTGGCGGCAGCGGTCTGCTAACATCGATCCATGGGGGCGATGAGGGTCGCAGTCGCCGCAGGGGTCCCATTTGGTTGTACGGCGTCCAGGGCCGCCGCAATCTGACCGGCATCGTAGAGTCGATCACCAGGCCTGATCGCCGCATATGCACCGCTAGGGGTACAGCCTCGGTGTCTCCTGCCAGGACCCGTGCCATGAGTGCCATTATAATCATTGGCACTTGGTCCTATAACACAGACACAAACGTCGATATAATATTGATACATGAAACATATTAAACATGAAACGCACAAAACAATGCAAAGTATTACACACCTGTAGAGGTGACGGCGGCGGCGACGGTGGTGGCGACGGCGACGGCTGCGGCGACCCCTCGCAATCACTGGACCATGTCGGTGATGGTGGTGGAGAATTAGAATTCTAGAACACCACGATTTAATATAGACATAATCTTAACAATTAAACGCGGTGAATGATAAAATATTTATATGTACATACCTCGGAGTAGCACTCTGGGGCGATTCTTGATACAACCATTTTTTTTCACCAAATGTCACAAAAACTGTTAGAACACTATCAACTTGTCTATCTTCAAAAGCTTTTGAAGATAACTGGTCTCGCTGCATCTCCTGGCTCTCGCATGTTAAAACCCCCTCCTGTCAT
Source organism: Andrena minutula (assembly GCA_929113495.1). Lineage (NCBI taxonomy): Eukaryota > Metazoa > Arthropoda > Insecta > Hymenoptera > Andrenidae > Andrena > Andrena minutula. The sequence continues at coordinate 43,001,140 of OV815993.1, read as the reverse complement.
GAAATCGTGAAGTGTTTAGCTTTGCAAAAAGTAGAATGCTTTTGTTCTTCATCAAACATATCGCGCGATTACGCGAAATTCGACTCCTCTAGAACGGCCGTGCAGGGTGATGTCATTTGGCAGCGCGAAGAACGAAATAGAATTATAGAAACGCTGAATCTTAAAATTAGGCGGCGAGGAGGATGACGGGTGAATAAATGGAGAAATAAAATATGTTTAAAATGATAATTTATTTAAAATTAAATGAATACAATTTAACATTTTTTTTCCTACGAGCATCAGCTAAAATATCATTGATGGCACATGCTATCAGTTCGCAATCTATATGATACTCCACATCGTAATATTTGCTATCACGTATTATTTTAGCAGCACGATGCGTATCTAACTTTTCGCAGGCAACATCGCTGTTCTGTAGCACGTTAACAAAAGTTTCAAATTTGACTTGTACATCTTCTACAATTTCCTGCAGCCGCGAATACACATAGTTCACACACGGCTCAAGATTACATAAAAATGTTACTGTATCCGGTTTGAAATACAGTGATTTATCACATCGCGTCATCTTTACAATCGGAGAATCATACATCCGACAAAATTCAACCATTAAATCATCAATCTGTAGCGATTCTGATCCAGGTAATTTTGCACGTTTTTTGATGGTTTCCCAGCTGTTGAATAGCACATTCCGTGTATGCCATGGTAATATGATATGATTCCCGCGATTGTCGCTGAGAAGAACTTCTACAGAGGCTATAGGTCCTACGTTGATTCCAATTTCCAAGTATTTATGCCCCATAGTTGTTAATGCGTATCTTCTGACCATGACACGCGATGCTTGGCGCGGCCTAAGAGAACAATCAAAGCTATGAAATTGCTTGCAGGTATCAGAAATAAAAATTTTGGGATGTGAAAAGAAGCCTTACCCGTCGTTATATATATTCTCCCCACATGGAGCTACACCATCATCCCGCACGATCGGAACGTAATAATTCATGCATGTAGCGTTTCCTGCAGCACTGGTACTGCACATTTTTTTCAAAGCACTATTTGTTCCGTCAAAAGTCAATAAAGTTACTGAGTGATTGATGGAATAGCGTCCGAGAGCTCGGCTTAAATAGCGGTGCAATTGCTTCCCCCACCACAGCATTTTATTCTAAAGCTACCAATTTTTCCGTAATGTTTTTCAATCTTAACGTAGCATGTAACTTGAACCCACCCTCAAGGATAAAAGACTCGACACGCGCCGAATGTAATATAATACCTGTGGAAGCGTCGATTCTTAGAATTATGCGGAATCAGCAGAAACTATGTCGGACGATTTTGCGCGCTAATTCGTCATATGTGTGAATCATAGAGAGAATTATGCTGTATCAGCAGAAACTGCATAGAACCATGTTGGAACGAATCGTCGTTTTTGCATGCAATCTTTTGGGGGGAGGAGGTACGCCAAAAGAGTTAGATAGAAGGAGCAAATCGTGGTTTGGGTATAAAAGTGAACTCCAAACTGTACAAAGCCTCAAATCGTTGCAACGTGTTGCGCGGAAAAAATATACTACATATACATTCCATTTACAATCATGGGAGAATTCGCGCAAGTAGAACGCCAATTATTGGATCAATCTGCACGATTGATTTCGCGGGAAGAGTACCTCGCGTGGGAAGAACGGTGCAACGAGTGCATCGAATCGTTGGAAGAACAGAGCCGAGTGAAACGTCCCCGATTATCGATCGGTGTTCGACAATCGTTGGTTGCTCGATTCGCGCGACTCAAAGGACTGAAACATTCGTTGCGCGGACGTTTCGTGCGCGAAGGTGCAGGACATTCGAACACAGGACTTTTGTGGCGCGAAATAGACACTGCGTTCGATACCCGCGTATTAACTGGTGCCGTGCTAAATTCGAATTACATCGAGCCGCGCAACTTCCTCCAGAATGCGGGGACCATTGTGTTGGAGCATGTGCGGAGCGTTTTGCGGAAACATCGAAACCTCAAAGTGAACACGGTGTTCAACGGTGAATTTGTGGCGGGCGATAAACGTACTTGCAAGAGCATCAACACCCGAAACTGCGAACTCTTCCGCACATCCGATCTGCAGGAGTGGTATCAGCGATGCGTCGTCGAACCTACCCTGGCATCGCTGGAAGAGTTCCAGGAACGTGACAGCGGATGGGCATTGACGAGAATTCTCAACCTGACCGTCAATGTCAACAAATATAATCCGTTGCGCGCCGGGTGCCACCACAAGTTGCCGCGGGAATTGTTGTCGAAGAAGGCAACGATCAGTGTGCAGTCCGAGGATAATGCGTGTTTCTTGTGGGCAGTGGTTGCAGCTCTCCATCCTGCTGAACGAGACACCGCGCGCACAAGTTCATACCCGCCTTATACATTGGTGCTAAATCTTCAGGGCATTGAGTTCCCAATGTCTCTGGCACAGATTGCGAAGTTTGAACGGCTGAACGAAATCTCCACAAAAACAAATTAAATAAAAAATTTGGTATTTTTGTTTTATTACAGATGCATGCATTACTTTGGATCCACCGCGAAGTTGGAAGCGCATGCAGTGGACTGTGGCAAGATGAACGACTGCGCCATCCTGTTGCCTAGCGAAGGCGAAAATCTCCTCAGCTTCATGAACCACTGCATGAAGGAGCGGCTCCCCTTCGTGGTGTATGCAGATTTAGAGTGTATCATTGAGAAAACGGAGGACAATCAAATGGGTGATAATAAATTACACGCGTATCAGCACCATAAAGTGCACAGCATAGCATATTATATGCATTGCTCGTACGATACATCGCTATCGGTGTATCGATGTCGCCGCGACGCGGATTGTGTTTCATGGTTCGTCAACGAACTTAGCAATTTTGCAAACTTCGCTAAACCCATCTTGCCCAGTAATGTTCCCATGCTGGATTTAACCACCGAACAGTGGACCACATTTCGCGATGCATCACATTGTCATATTTGCGAAGAACCATTCGAGGCTAGCGATGTACGAGTTCGCGATCACTGTCATCTCTCCGGACGGTTTAGAGGTCCAGCACATTCGGAGTGTAATTTAAATTATAAAAATGCGTTTTACATCCCCATAGTATTCCATAATTTATCCGGCTACGATTCGCATTTCATTATCGAGGAAATAGCAACCGCTTTCGAAGGTCACGTTGACGTGTTGCCCATAACTAAAGAAAAGTATATTTCTTTCACAAAAAATGTCGAAGATACGGCTGATTCAGACTCGCGAAATTGTATTAAATTGCGATTCATCGATTCGTACAAATTTCTCAACACCAGTCTCGACAAATTAGCATCTTTTCTTAGCACAGATCAATTAAAAATTTTACGATCCCAATTTGAAACATTATCCGCCGATGTACGAATACCTTGATTGTGCGAACAAGCTGCAAGACCCATGTTTGCCACCGCGCGAATCATTCTACAACTCGTTAACGGGTGAGACTGTATCCGAGAGCGATTACGCGCACGCCGAGACTGTCTGGCAACGTTTCGAGATTAGAACCTTGGGCGAATACAGCGATTTGTATTTGAAGACAGATGTCTTGTTATTGGCAGATATTTGGAAAATTTTCGCGAAAGTTGTATCAAGAGCTACGGATTAGATTCAGCGCATTATTACATTTTACCTGGTTTCACATGGGATGCTATGCTAAAACATACCAAAATTACATTCGAATTGCTCACAGACGTCGATATGGTCATGTTTGTCGAACGCGGTATACGCGGGGGTTTAAGTCAATGTTCCGGAAGATACGCACATGCCAATAACAAGTACATGTCATCTTACGACGCATCGGAAGAGTCATCGTACTTGATGTACTTTGACGTGAATAATTTGTATGGATGGGCAATGTGTCAGCCTCTGCCATATGGTAAATTTCAATGGGTCGAAGATGTCGCAAATTTTAACGTGTCTTCAATCGGTGTCGATTCGCCCACGGGGTACATTCTCGAGGTAGATCTGGAATATCCGCAGCGTCTGCACAACATTCATGCCGATCTACCGTTCTGTCCGACGCGTGCCAAACCACCTGGCAGCAGACAGGACAAGTTACTCGTGACGGTATACGATAAGCAGCGTTACGTTATTCATTATCGCAACCTACAGCAGTGCATGCGTCACGGTCTTCGTATTACAAAAATACACCGCGTGCTTCAATTCGCTCAATCCCCCTGGCTCTGCGATTACATCGAACTCAACACACGGTTCAGAACAAGCGCGACAAACGACTTTGAAAAAAATATGTACAAATTGATGAACAACGCGGTATTTGGTAAAACTATGGAAAATGTACGAAATCATATGGATGTAAAACTGTTGACTCATTGGGATGGGCGATATGGCGCGGAGGCAATGATCGCGAAACCGAATTTCCACAGCAGAAGTGTTTTTTCGGAAAATTTAATAGCTGTTGAATTGCGAAAGCTCGAGGTGAAATTCAACAAACCGATATACGTGGGTATGTGCATTCTGGACATATCAAAAATTTGTTTGTATGAATTTCACCACGAGTACATGTCGCCCAAGCACGGAACAAATTGTAAAATTCTATACACAGACACAGACAGCCTCATTTATCACATTCGATGCGGTGATATCTATGAATCTATGAAGCACAATATCGACAGGTTCGACACCAGCGATTATCCCATCGACAATGTATATAATATGCCGCGCTTAAATAAGAAGGTTCCAGGGCTGATGAAGGATGAAAATAACGGTGCGATAATGACCGAATTCGTAGGTCTTAGAGCGAAAATGTACGCACTTCGCGTAGATGGTAAAAAAGATACGAAGAAAGTGAAAGGCGTCAAGACCAACGTCATAGCCAGAACGATAACTTTCGACGACTACGCGCAGTGCTTGGAAAGGGAGATCGAAATGGTTCGCAGACAATCGTGCATACGGTCTAAATTGCACAAAGTGTACACCATTTCGGAATCTAAAATCGCTCTAAGTCCGCACGACGACAAGCGGTATATCGTACCCGATTCGACCGACACTCTGCCCTGGGGACATTATAATATACCCTTGTGAAATAGAAACTATTGTATTTATTGTATAATATTCTTCGCACATGTATGGAAATTATTATAATTAGTGGAATTATTGCATATGTGTCATTGTATATTAACTGGATTATAAATGGTGGAATTATTGTATAAAAAATTGTTCGCACATGTATATGTATTATTGTATTTATTGAATCATGTATTATTATTTTTTTACAATACATTATTTTTATTTATCCAAGAATTGTGTGATTTATCAAACTCCAACCACTTGACGTACACCTTATCCCCCTTCCTACGTAAAACTTTTTCCACTAGATACACATCAGGATCGGTGACGCGTTGCAGCTCGTGTTCATAGAATCCTCCGACAACGGGTTTTCCACTGGAATCGACGAGCAGATACGTCGCGGGATCAGTTGCTTGTAATTTGGCTATCTTAAACACCTCCGTTGTCCAATTCGGCGTATAGCCTTTATCGAAGATGGTTTTGAATTTGCTCACGCGCACAAACTCGCCCAACTTGAATCTCGCTGGAGCGGCGATCTTTACGTTGTTGTACACGGTGGTTAGCAGCTTGTCGGCGATCGCAGGGGTAACATCGCAAGGACGCATTTTGATGGTTCTATGTTTTCGCGCGTTATACTCTGCGAGAAGACTTGATAGCAAATTGATCCATCTGTAGGTTCCATTGAGCGTAAACATTTTCCACATATTGTTCTTCAAAGTTCGATTGAAACGTTCCACGACGGTGGCCTTCATCACCGAATACGTCGAATAATGATTAATGTCATGCTTTGCCAATAGTTTCTGCACATCAGCGTTGTAAAATTCTTCTCCTTGATCGGTTTGCAAATTTTTCGGATATTGATCTCTAAATATCTTTGTAATCGCTTTAGTCACCTCAGCGCCACTTTTAGTCTTCAACGGCATCGCCCAGGCATACTTGCTCAGCACATCGATGACGGTGAGTGTGTAGTGGTACCCTTGGTTGAATCGTGAGTAATGACGTATTTCTACAACGTCAGCTAGCCACAGATCGTCGTATCCGTGCACTATGACGCGCCTCCGCGGGAAATATCTTCGAGCTGGAGCGTGCAATACCTCAACGAGTTGTCGCTTCTTGCGACCATGGTTTTCTTTACTCTTGGATGTTGATAATGGTGGCATGTTTGATCGCAGAGGTGTCTTCGACACGAATGATGCGATAATTATCCTGTACGCGCATTATGTGCTCCCCATCGGTGCGGGGGCAAGATCAACCGTCTCGCACGATTCTCCTTCGCAGCGCTGCTGCGGGATAGAATTCGACACCTGCGATATCTTTTGAACGCTGTTTTGCAACGTGAGCATATCTCTCTGAAACACGACCAGCTTCCTCTCTAATTCTTCCCGTTGCTCTCTCAAAAGTTTAATGCTCTTTTCCATATACAGTTTATTGACAACATCGGTGTCAGCCGTGGGGTGCGCTACCCGTCGTATCTTGCGTGATTTTGCATCAAAGTCGACACCGGTCATGCAAAGAGCGTTATCTCGCATGTAATTTCGAAGCAAACCGTTCCATTTGTAGTAGTCCATTCCAGCTGTTCCACTCTTCTCGAGCGACACCCCAAATTTGTATACAGTGCGCGTCATCGGCGTGCGGTTTAATTTATACAATATGACCCGCCTCGCGAAGTTCTTCCTCGATGGATGCGATTTCGTTATCAAGACCCGGGTGACCTGCCGCGCGCGATGCAATGAGCAATCTAAGTCTATCAACCAGCTCGTTGGGATCGTCCCAGTGCACGTAATCGATCTTGTTATCGTTTACCGTCATGAGTGGTGGTGTCCTTAGACCTTTCCCTGCCCTTTTAGCCGATGAACTGGGGACTAGCGGCGCAATTACATATTTGTACTTGTATCCCTTGTTGCTCATTATGCGATTGCGATTACCATGTTTTTGTTTGTGAGCGTTTGTCGCAAGCAGTATACTTTTATATTTTTGTTTATCGGCCTCGGTGTATACAGCATCATTTGGAATTTTCTTGAAAATCAGTTCGTAAAGGCCGGGCGTTCCCTTGTATCTTACACCATCGATGAGTATATTATCATGCTTGTCGATATCGAAAATCTTATTCCCAAGCATCATCTTATTATCATCGGTAAAGTATACACCGTATACATAGTCTATGATCTTATTTTTATCCTCACTTAGGATTACATCTACGTATTTTTGCCCCAGCGGACCGAAATAACTGCGAAGCGCTTCTTGTCCCTCGGATGTTCGAAGTTGTTGTCTAATAGATGTTACAAATGACTCATTGGGAGAAGTTTCGAAAACGTCATCATCATAATCGTCATCAATGGCTGAGAGCAATTGTACAGGAGGAATTGTATTTATTGGTGTGATGGGGACCGGAGGCTCGTTTAACGTAGTATTCTGTCGTTTCCGCATCGATTGGACTGGTGTGGAGGTTACGATTGAATAATCCGATGACGCGCGCAATTTCCTCTTTTTCTTCAACGCCGATGTGTTCCATTTCGGACGGATTTTTGTTTTAGGCGTTAATGTTTCATTCTCTTCACCGTCAATGCTCACCGGTGATAATGTGTCTGCCTCTGTGGTATTTTCCACTATATGTTTCAAGGGTTCGACGATAGGTTTAAAGTATCTCTCCAACGCGATATCTTCCTCCATCTTGCCAGTCTTCAAAGCCAAGTGTTTCTTGCGAATGGCTACACTAGTTTTTGCAATTTCCTTCGCTATCCTCTCGCGATCCTTAACCTCCAGACTATCGATATCAATCATCATCGTTGTACCACAAACGTTGCTTTCTCATCGAAGTGTTGACAGCGATTGACCATCTCACGGTATGGCAAACTCGTTAAATCCCTTTCTATAACGTCCATTGGACATCCTGCTATCCTTGTCTATTACCGCGAAACCGTACTCTCGTTGCCAACAATTACGACGCAATGCGCAGAAATCCTCGTATGACATATCGGTGTTTACGTGATCGTTGTACACATGTTTCAAGTTGGTACCATCCTGCTTAAACAGAATCAACAGATTCGCATTGTCGCGTATAAGATGTTTAGGAATCTTTGCATACGTCTGACAGAGATAGAAGCAGTCAACGTTCGAGTGACGCCCCATTGCAAGGTACTCTCGTATTGTATTTTGCTTGTCACATGCCACGTCATCAAAGATAAAAATAGAATTCGGAAGCGATTCGCTCGGCGGGATGACGTCACTGTTATTCGAAAACGTAAAGTAGCCAATTTCATCTATCGGAGCCAATAAATTCTTCAAATATTGATATTTCGGCTGTTGCAGCGACTTGGAATACACGTACACGTTCTCGAAGCGGACGCCGTGTGGGCTTTCCAACCAGCTGAAAATCTGTTCTATCGCTGAAGACCAAACAATTTCGACTGAATCAATTGCAGATAGATTCTCATTCTGTAGAGAAGTGTGCACTAGGGTGGACCTTATTTTTCGACCATCAGATTTTTTTGGTCCCGTACGCCAGAAATGTGACACTTGGTGGGAAAATGATCTAAAAAAAATTTCAGCCCGATTGGACCACGGGAAAAGGACGCGCAACGAATTTGAAAATTTTGAACTTTTGAAACCTTGACATAAATATACATTATTATTAGAGGTCCTTATTTCACGTGTATTTAAATACACGTGTACACGTGTACTAAACGTATCCGTACCTCAATCCGTGTATCTTTTAGTACACGGGTACCCGTACACAATTTCACGTGTATTTAAATACGCGTGAATTTAGATACGCGTGAATTTAGATACACGTGTTTTGACTTTTGATGCGTCAGATTTTTAATATCTATGGATATCCCAGAAGTCTGAGGGATTGAGAAATTAATAAAATAATTAATGTCTAAACGGAAAAGTTGGGTATGACAACATGCCCATCGTGATGGCGATAAAGCTTTTTGTGGCATGTGTGATGAGGGAGAAAATAACGTTTTTTCATGTGTTGGTGGAACTACCGGCTCCTTAAGCAGACATTTGACTGCTATACACAATTTAAGGCCCCCAACCGAATGCCAGCAAATTTCTGATATCGGTGAGTGCCATAATACAGCCAGAGTTGTGCATTAACTAATTTTGCAATTGTTGCAAAAGTGCAATAACTAAAAAAACAAACAAAAAAATTATTTAAATAAGGATCAAATAAAAGTTACTTTAACTTTAAATTATTCGGCGACTAAAGTGAAAGTTACAGTTACAATTAAAGTTAAAAAATTTATTCGACTCATGACGAATAATTTTTTAATTTTTATTCGTTATTCGAAAATTTATTTAAATAAAAATTTTGCCCATCTTTGAATACAGCAGATGAAGATGACAACTGTGAATATTCAAATGAAAATGCGGACCCGGAAAATTCACAACGTTCAAGAAAACGTCGAAAGCGTTCACAACCTTATCCTTCTAATACTTTGGCCAGCCGCTTGTTTGGTCCTAAAAGAACAGAACAAATACATCAAGCTTTGGCAAAACTGATAGTAATGAACCAGTTACCCCTTTCATTTTGTTCAAGTATTGGCTTTCAAAATTTTATGAGTGTTGTTGATCCAAACTATAAACCTTGCAAGGAAGAAGCCATAAAAAAAAGGTTATCAATTTTAAAAAGAACGATTGAAGACAAAATAAAAAAAAATCTTAGTGCTGCTAAAAACGTAGTTTGTACGACGGACTGCTGGTCTTCACTATCACAAGAATCGTACATTACTGTAAATGCACAATCCACAAAATTACCTTTTTTAAAAAAAAGGTACAAAAAGAGCGCCAAGTATATAATCCCATAAAAAAGAATCACATTTAAAAACATTGTCGTAAATTAATATAAATTTATTAATGTGCTATATTTAACTTTACAAAAGTAATGATATACAACAGTTGCGCCAATTATCACACTGGCTATTTGCACAAAGAACAAAATGTATTCAATAATATTAAGCAGATATATTTTTATACAAATAAATATTTTAATACGAATAAATATTTTATTCAAAATACTTGGCGCTGCTCTCCAAATTGGTGTTGCTAAACTGAATAAATATGCATAAATTGCATTAAAATCTTTTTCTTTCTTTCTTGTCTCTGTGGTGTCTTGTCTTGTTTTATTTATTAACCAAGACAATTAACATTTTTTCGGTTGCGCAGCGCCAAGTATTTTGAATAAAATATTTATTCGTATTAAAATATTTATTTGTATAAAAATATATCTGCTTAATATTATTGAATACATTTTGTTCTTTGTGCAAATAGCCAGTGTGATAATTGGCGCAACTGTTGTATATCATTACTTTTGTAAAGTTAAATATAGCACATTAATAAATTTATATTAATTTACGACAATGTTTTTAAATGTGATTCTTTTTTATGGGATTATATACTTGGCGCTCTTTTTGTACCTTTTTTTTAAAAAAGGTAATTTTGTGGAGATTTCACACATTTTGTAGTAGTGTTTATTGATATCAATCACTTTACGACAATGTTTTTAAATGGGATTCTTTTTTATGGTTATATGATGACCGTAATACAGTATCTACTCGTTAGCAGCTCGACGAACGGCAGCGGGCTCCTAAGGCGACTGGACACTATTCCGCGCGGCCACTGGCGCGAATGAGAAAACCCAATGAGCGAACGAGAGGAAACGAAAGAGCCTAACGCGTCGTAGAAACGGGCTGCTAACGAGTAGATACTGTATTCTGGATACTATCATTTATTGCTGCCGATGGGTATTGCTAGGGTGACTCTTATTTTCGATTTTTGTGTTTTCTTCGGGACACACTCCAGATTAGTTCCAAAAAATTAAAATAATAAAATAATAATAAGTATTATTACAAATAACAAATAGTTTTTCGGACTATTTTCAGTAAGTAATTCAGTAAGTAATTTTAAGTAATAGAACATAAAAGATGCTCCTTGTCCGGATTTAGAACTTTTTTTTTTGATATATATTTTTATTTAATCAATAACTTGGAGAATATTATATAAAATCGACTTCGCAAGCTGTTAAAGATATAGACTCTTTATTTTTATTTTTTTTGCAAATTTCGTTCCCACAATTTCAGGAAACATTCATGACATATCAAACACTGAAAATAAGAAAAAAAAAATTTATCTCTTGCATATTTCGGTATATGCCCCCCTTAAATGTTTAAAAAATAGTCCTCGAAAATAAAAATTCCATTTTTATGTTCACCTTCATAAATTTATTTTATATATATATATATATTATATATTATATATACATATACACATAAAAATTGCTTATTTATCGCGCAGCCAGCACGGTTAGTTTTCTTTCAGCTGTTGAAATAATTCTCTTCGTCTGCATCGGTAACTGAAAAATAGGACACATTTACAAATTATTTATAAATCATCACACGTGCTCAAAATCATTGAATAAATAATTGCGTATGCAAAACCCTACCTGCAAATTTGTGCGTACATAGTCTGACGTAGATCACACAGCATCATCTCCTGCTTCGATTATCTGTAAACATATAAATTCCACATTTTAGTTATTTTAGTTATAACTTAACGTAGAACTTATTATATATAGAAATAGAGTGGAGGAAGTGAGAGCGCAGAATGTCTTGTTGGAGGAAATTTAAATATTTTTAACACACAATTTATTGGTGCTGGAATAAAATTAATTTAGTATGTTTATTGGTGAATTGAAATATTGTTCATGGGAAACTAATAAAATTAATGAATAGCGTAGGAACTACTGTGGATTTTAATAAAATATTATATTCAGAATACTTCAGAGATTTCAAATCTTATGTGAAAATATGTTTCACAAAAGTTTGGAAAGTATCGAGGGAGATGCATATTCAGCGTACTTTCTTCACTAATGTGACTTACTCGACATTGCAAGCAGTACGCCATAATTTTCTTAACCCTTAATTGGTATACTGTTTTTTTCAAACGTAACTGATATACTGGGGTCGTGGCAAACCCCAAATAAAAAAGGGCACAGAAACTTGTAAAGTCAACACTAGAAGAACCTCTATGAATATTTTGTTCTTAGGTAATGTATAAAATAATAGAAACGTAGAAATTTAAAGTATTATTACAAAGTTAATTATAAATTTAGTTTACAAACTTAGACAACCAAAAGTTTCACAGCGCACTCTGCGTGCCTGGGGTAATGAGTGACCCCAGGATACCAGTTAAGGGTTAAATATCAATGCTACGCTAATTTGAAAAATTTTGTCGATTTACCTTATTTGACAAATTTAGAGAAACTTGTGCGAAACAAGATGCTCTGTCGATGCTCTGTCTATCTATTGAATCTTCTCCGGACATCCTCCAAGCCTGTGCATTCCCTTCATTTCTGTCCATCCAAGCCTGTGCGTCCCCTTCAATTCTATATCCAAGCCTGTGCGTCCCTTACATTTTTATCCAAGTCCTCTGCGTCTTCTTAATTTCTAAATATAATATATATAAGCTTTACATAAAATCTCTAAATTGCTGGTATAAAAATATCTAGCAATTTAAATTCAATGCAATTTGTTACAATATATATTATTTTGTGCGAAAGAAGATGCTTCTCTGTCGAAGCTTCTCCGGCAACTTCCAAGTCTGCGACTCTACATACTAAATCGATTTAAAAAATTTTGGCGACTTACCTTGTTAATTAAGACAATAATTCAGTCTCCGATTTGGTGTAAAAACTCGTGACATCTCAAAATTTCGTACAACTTACTCCATTTGACATTTAGCACTTGGTTGGTTATAGTATAACTCCATTTGACATTTAGCACTTGGTTGGTTATAGTATATCTCTGTCTAGCTGTCACAACACAAAATATTTGGTTACACGATTGGCCGAACCCATCCAATGAACGACGTGCCTGAGAGACATTTCCTCACCCCCTCTTGCCTAAAGTGTAGGTAGGACGATGACGATGAAGATTTCATTTTACGAACATGAAAATCGGCAAATTGACACTTTACAACGAAATATCTCAGCTCATAATACACGTAGGAACAAAACGAAGACACTTTTCTTATGTAAATCATACCCAGGCTATCCATTAAGACCATTCAAAATCGAATCGGATCAGCCGTTATTGAGATTCGGAAATCTCAGGGTTCAGAATAGCGAGTCGTGGCGTAATAGAGACACGGGGCAGTGCTCGCGCTGCGCATATATATATATATATATATATATATATACTTGGCGCGAGACACTACCGTGTCTCTTGATATCATCAATTCTGAATGGCGAACAATCTCGTACACTTTAACCACGCATGAAATGGAGGAAAGACATACAGCCGAAAATCTAGCGGATGAATTAAGACAGACGTTCAATGAATGGGGAATAACCGAAAAAGTTACAGCCATTGTTACGGATAACGCCAAAAATATGGTAAATGCAATACCTTTAATATCTGAAACCGTCGAAATTTCTAGTATTACATGTGCAGCTCACACGGTCCAACTCGCTATAAATATTGCACTCAAGGAAGAAAATGTACAACAACTTATTCAGCAATGCAGTAAAGTAGTGGGACATTTTAAACATTCAACCATTGCGAAAGCAGTATTAGAACAAAAGCAAGAACAACTTGACATGCAAAAAACAACCTTATTGCAATGTTGTTCTACGAGGTGGAATTCTACGTTTTTAATGTTACAACGACTACATATAAACAGATGTCCTGTTTCAAATACAATAGCAGATCGAACCGTCACCAATTCAAACATGGCAAAAAAATTAGAAATCACAGAGAGTCAGTGGGGTAGAATTGAATCTCTGCTTAATATTCTAAAACCATTACAAATTGTGACCACCCTTCTTTGTACCGAAAGTCATTCTCCAATTTCAATGGTTAGACCATTAATTAGGAAAGTGATTGAAAAACATCTAATATTACAAGATGATGATGATGAAAGTATCACTACATTGAAGAATACAATAATAACAGAACTTGTACGACGTTTTAATCTCGACGGGGATAGAAGCACAGTTGTAACTTTATATCATATTTCTTGCTTTTTTGATCCAAGGTATAAAAACCTGGAACACGAGCCAGTACAAGTAAGGGATATAATACGTACCAAAGTGAAACATTTACTTGAAGCCTCACCACTAAGTACAACAAACAGTAATCAGAAGAAGACATTCCACAAAACTGCTTTGGAATATCTATACAATAATGACGAACAGAATGAAATGACAGATTTAACTGTAGAATACGATACTTATGTCGCTGACCCGCAATTAAGATTTGATTTTGATGCTTTTGAATGGTGGAAGATGCGGACAACTAAGTATCCAACAATTGCGAATCTTGCACTAAAATATTTACTGATACCAGCAACATCAGTTACTTCCGAGCGAACTTTTTCAACTGCTGGGAATATTGTTACGCCGAAAAGATCCCGTTTATTGCCAGAAAATGTAAATGCCTTAGTTTTTTTATATCAAAATAGGCAATTAATTGAATAAATTTGGTTAATTTTATAATTGTGTTAAAATTTATTAATAATAGTAATAAGCTCGAATGCGCGTCAGAAAATTATTCCATCTTGAATAAAGTTAAAGTTGAAAACTTTATTCGACGCTGAAGTTGAAACGCTTGGCGAATAAAAAAATTAACTTTATTCCTCAAATAATCTAAAGTTAAATAACTTTTATTGGACCCGTTATTTAAGTTATTTTTTATTAAAAGTGTCACGTCCTGGGTGGTAAAGGGGTTAGGACGATGACGAGAAAGGAGTTCTTGCCCCGTCGCCTCCAACGTACCGTCGCGCCCTAAGGCCGGCCGGGTTACGCCGCAATGGAGTAAACTGTGCGGGGCAGGTGGATTGGCTTTTTGGGATCGAGGAGGAAAATAAGAGGTGTGTTTCGTCTTGGGATCGTCAGCCAGACTCATCAGTAGGGCTACAGCTGACGACCCCTGCCCTAGACACGCACGGGGACACAGAGGATATGATTTTGGAACTTGTATATATACGAATGATATTGAGAGTTAGGACTAGCGAGAAGGATTGATTGGAGACCTCTGGTGACGCTCGTTGACACTAAGTCGCGTGGTGGGGTCGGGACGTCACACCTCCCCCCCTACCGGGAAGATCCGTCCTCGGATCGCAGCACAATCCACCGACATCCCACCGCTGTCACCATTTTTATGTCACGTCCTGGGTGGTAAAGGGGTTAGGACGATGACGAGAAAGGAGTTCTTGCCCCGTCGCCTCCAACGTACCGTCGCGCCCTAAGGCCGGCCGGGTTACGCCGCAATGGAGTAAACTGTGCGGGGCAGGTGGATTGGCTTTTTGGGATCGAGGAGGAAAATAAGAGGTGTGTTTCGTCTTGGGATCGTCAGCCAGACTCATCAGTAGGGCTACAGCTGACGACCCCTGCCCTAGACACGCACGGGGACACAGAGGATATGATTTTGGAACTTGTATATATACGAATGATATTGAGAGTTAGGACTAGCGAGAAGGATTGATTGGAGACCTCTGGTGACGCTCGTTGACACTAAGTCGCGTGGTGGGGTCGGGACGTCACAAAAGATACACGGATTGAGGTACGGATACGTTTAGTACACGTGTATCTAAATTCACGCGTATTTAAATACACGTGAAATTGTGCACGGGTATCCGTGTACTAAAAGATACACGGATTGAGGTACGGATATATGTCATACACGTGTACACGTGTCTTTTTACTACACGTACTATACCGTGGCCTCTAATTATTATATATCGTTGAATTTGTATTTTTTTTCTGTTTAAGAATATATACACAGCATATATGATTGTTAACAAGAAAAACGTCCGTGACCTTGAAAACTCGAAAGTGACCTTGAAAAAAAAAATTTCCTTCCATTATATTCGCCTCTTTATATGCTACAACTTTTGTCTGAAGAGTTTCTTCGTATATCCATAAATGATGGAGATATTAAACATTTTCATTTAAAGGCCCATACAGCTTGTAGAAAAAAGGTATACAATGGTATATACAGGTTCATTTTAAATTTCATGTGAAATAGTTGCATTTTTGACAATAGTACAGTTTTTTAAATATTTAATTCGTACATGTATGGAATTGCGAGTTTTGAAAGCCTTCGAAATGCAGCTACAGCTGACTCAGGTAACCAGTTTGTACCCCTCAGAAACCGTTAGAATTCTACCTGCGCAGGAAGGGGTGGGACAGAAGGTCCGAAAACTCATAGTTTGACCATTATGTTCTGAGCGTTCAGCGAGGTAACAGTGAAATATCGCAGTGAAAGTGAAAGTGTAATGGAATGTACAAGGAAAAAATTATATTTACTCGATCATGACGAAAGTCAAATTATCGGTGCAAAATTGCCATCCAACGGGCAAGTCTTAAGAGTCCTATTTCACAATCTACGTAATGTGAAATTAAATCTTAAGTCTAGTGCTTCTTTAGTTATTAGGGAAGTTCAAATATTTTGGGACAAAGCACGAATTCCAACAAAAAGACCACAACATTGCATTGACAAGCTAGATGCATTGTGTCAGGAATGGGTGACTTTGCATAAAAGTTGCAAACGTAGTACTGAAACCCACAAAAATGGGGAGAAGGAGTTTGTAGACAAGCTAGATGACCTTTTTGATATTGCACCCGCCGATGTGTTGGAAACTATTAAAATAGAGGAAGACAAACTTTTTCTATTAAGTCAACGAAAAAAAGGACGTCCTGGTTCCATGATTGGAATCGATAATAGATTGTACCGGAAAGAACAGAAAAAAGCGTTTCGGAAGAAGCAAGAAGAATCGAGACAGGCGCAGTGTGAAGTAGAAGCTATGCAAGGTAAGTATTCTTTATGCAATTCATTTTTAAAACTCAAATTATTGATCGTTATCTTAGATATATAATATAAGATATATTGGTCTTTACTGACACTTGTATATCGTTTAATTCAAGACGGAACAATAGACATAGTAGCATCGCCCAACGAAGAAGATAGTCACCTATCAAGTGAGGGTGAAAATATTGAGTTTGTTATTCCCGTGGATGAAGCTGGTCCAAGCAACCCTAAAAAAAGACGTGCTCAAATTGATATAATTACGCCAAAACTTATTGCAACCCTTGACAAATGCAAAGTAAGCGATCGTGATGCTGTTCGTATAATAACAGCAACAGCTCAAGCTCTTGGTCATGACCTAGACGACTTAATTATTAATCGAACGTTTATGCGGCGTCATCGCACAGATCTTCGAGCACAACTTGCCGATAAGTATCGTGTAGCGTTCAAAGATTGTGAGCTTGGTGCTATTACACTACATTGGGACGGAAAGCTGTTGCCAGCTTTAATAGGCAATGAGAAAATGGAGCGTTTACCTGTATTAATAACTTGCAGAGGTATTGAGCAGTTGCTTGGAATCCCTGCAATTCTATCGGGTACTGGGGACAAACAAGCTTCTGCGGTATACGATTTAGTGCAGAAATGGGATTTAGATGATAAAGTGCAAGCACTTTGCTGTGACACAACGTCATCGAACATGGGACGTTTCCAAGGGGCATGTATCCTTCTCGAACAAAAATTTCAAAGAGATTTGCTATATTTTCCTTGCCGGCATCACATATATGAAATTATTTTACGTAGTGTTTTTGATGTGAAATTAGGGAAATCATCGGGTCCAAATATTCCACTTTTTAAGCAATTTCAGCAGGCTTGGCCCGAGATCAATAAATCGAATTTTGTGGCAGGAATTGAAGACGAGTACGTCCACCAATCTACAATTGCAAATATTACAGAAGTGCTGGAGTTTGCAATGCAAACATTGAAAAACATTAAACAACCACGAGAAGATTATAAAGAATTCTTGGAGCTTACAGTTCTTTTCTTAGGCGGAACTCCTAGACAAAATTATACATTTCGAGTTCCAGGAGCTTTTCATCACGCTCGATGGATGGCCAAGGCGATATATTGTATAAAAATATATTTATTTCGAAAAGAATTTAGCTTGACTAGCGAAAAGGCCACTGGAATTCGGGACATTTGTATTTTCCTCGCCAATTTGTATTTAAAAGCATGGATACAAGCTCCAGTGGCAACAGAAGCCCCGCGACAAGATTTGGAATTTGTAAATAATTTATCCGCTTATCGTCAAATTGACGATACAATAAGCCGCACTGCAATAAGCAAAATGATCAATCATTTGTGGTATTTGGCACCAGAAACTGCCGCATTATCATTTTTCGATAGTGCCATTGGGAATGACACTAAAGTAAAAATGATAGAGGCAACAAATGCCAGTGTAGACAGTGACGACAACGAATGTCTTAAAAAATATAAAATTCTTCCAAAGGATGTGGAACAATTGATCAACAAAAATATGGAACATTTTATATCTCCTGATTCCAAAAGATTCTTTGAAAGGTTTTTAATACCTACCACATTTTTTTAAAAAGACCCTTCTACATGGGATGATGACGAGGGCTTTCCAAATTGGGCGAAACATCGTGAATGGATTAAAAATGGTAAATGACACCGCTGAGCGTGACGTTAAACTTATGGACGAATATAACAAAATATTATCTAAAAATGAAGAGGAGAAACAATTTATACTGCAGAATGTGATGGAATATAGAAATCAGTATCCTGACGCCACAAAGAAGAATTCATCGAAGGATTTTTAAAGCATTTTTAACATACATAAACGAACCCCTAATAAATACCTCCGTGGCTATTTGAATTTTAAAGACGCATTTAAGACTGTGTTTGTTAACACAGTCGCGTCTAGGGTAAGATCTGCTCGGTCTTATCGAACGTCCACGAGCAGGTCTGGGACGAAACGCTTAGGGTATCCATAATTTAGAAACTTACATGATAGGTTAAATGCAAGGTGAGCGTATTCAGACGTTGTATCGGGAATTGAGACAGGTTCTGCTAGATCCTACTGACGAATCCAGTAGCAGATCTGGGACGCAATACTTTGATAACATTTCTATTCGTAATTTACATAATAACTATAGTAACTTATTTTCAGTCTTAGAACTGCATTTCTTCTGTATAATGGAGCGATATAATGAAAATCAAAAATGTTTAATATCTGCATCGTTTATGGATATACGAAGAAACTCTTCAAACAAAAGTTGTAGCATATAAAGAGGCGAATATAATGGAAGGAAATTTTTTTTTCAAGGTCACTCTTTCGAGTTTTCAAGGTCACGGACGTTTTTCTTGTTAACAATCATATATGCTGTGTATATATTCTTAAACAGAAAAAAAATACAAATTCAACGATATATCATAATGTATATTTATGTCAAGGTTTCAAAAGTTCAAAATTTTCAAATTCGTTGCGCGTCCTTTTCCCGTGGTCCAATCGGGCTGAAATTTTTTTTAGATCATTTTCCCACCAAGTGTCACATTTCTGGCGTACGGGACCAAAAAAATTTCACAAAAAAATTTTCGTCAAGAGTAGCTAAGGTCCACCCTAGTGGTGATAGAGGTGTGGGAAAGTGTGGTGAGGAGGTGAAAGGGAGAATAGAGTGAGAGGGTGGAGGTGAAGGGAGAGGTGTGGAAAGGATTGTGATAAGAGGGAAAGGGCTAGGATAGAGGGTGGCAAGGAATAGGAGTGATAAAGGTAAGTTTGGAGGTTAGGTGTTACAGGTGGGAGAAGTGAGCGGGAAAGAGTAAGAGAGCTGCAGGGAGTGACACCTGTAGGAGAGGAAAGGAGGTAGAGGTGTTGGTACGGAAGGCGGGAAATTTTGAATAGGGAAGAAAGAGCTAAGGTAATGAATAAAGGGAATCTGGATGGGATGGGGGTGGTGGGGATTGGGGGAGAAGGGCAATTGGGGGAAGAGGGGAGTAAAGTGTGGGGGAAGGACAAGGGAATGGGGAGTGAAAAGATAAAGGAAAGGTGTAGGAAAGACAGTGGTAGTAGTGTGGGGAGCAGTGTGGGGAGTTCGGAGAGTTTTTGGGCAAAGAAAAGAGGGAGAGAGGACGAGGAAGGGACGATGGAAGAGGAGGGAGGGGCAGGGTTTAAGAGGTGCGGGAAAACGGTGAGGTCTCCGGTGAAAGAGAACAAAGTGGGGGAAGGGGGGCTGGAAGGAAAGATGATGGAGTTGCTATTGGAGATAAGGGAAATGAAGGAGGAGATGAGGAAAGAAAGGGAAGAAAGAAGAAGGGTGGAGGAAGAATGGAGAGGGGAAAGAAGGAAGTGGGAAAAGTGGATGAAGGAAGAGAAGGCAAGGAGGGAAGGAATAGAAGAAAAGTTAGAGAAATTGGAAGAAAGGGATAAGAGGATGGAGGAAGTGATGGAGAGGTAGAGAAATGGGAGAAGGGAGGAGGAGATGGTAAGGAAGTGGTGGAGGAAGGACAGGTGGAGGAGTGGAGACTGAGGCTGAGAAGGTTGAAGGTAAAGCAGGATAAGAAGGAGAGAGAGGGAAGAAGGAACAATGTGGTAATAAGGGGTCTGGGACCAGAAGGAGGAGAAGTGAAGGAGGGGGTGAAGAAGCTATGGGGGAGGATGGGGCTGGAAGAGGGGGGTATAAAGGAAGTGACAAAGATAGGAGGAGTGGGAGGGGGTGGACGAGGTATGGTACTCGTGAAGTTGGCGGGAAGGGAAGAGAAAAGGAAGGTAAAGATGCGAGAGGCGAGAAAGATGCTAAAGGTAGGGAAAGAGAGGATTGAGGATGACCTCACAGAGGAGGAGAGAAGAGGGAGATGGAAGATTGAAAGAGAGGCGGAGGAGGAGAGGAGGAGGGGGAATAGGGTACAGGTAGGATACATGAAAATGTGGGTGAACGGGAGAATGAGGAGGTGGGAAGAGGTAAGCGAGAAGTGGATGGAGGAACAGGGAAACGGGAAGGGGGGAGAGGAGGAGGGGAGAGGGGATAAGGGGTGCAGGTGAGGGGAGAGGGAAAGAGGTAGGGGAAGGAATATATAAGGTAGCGTTCTGGAATGTGGCGGGGGTAAAAAATAAAGATATGGAGTTTGGGAAGGGTTTGGAAGATTGGGAAGTGGTGGTGTTGTGCGAGACGTGGTTAGAGGAAAGAGACTGGGAGAGGGTGAGAAACAAGTTACCAAAGGGGTATGTGTGGGAGAAACAGTGGGCAAAGAGGGAGAGTAAGAGAGGGAGGGCAATGGGGGGAATGATAATGGGGGTCAGGAAGGGGCTAAAAGTAAGGGGAGAGGACGGGGGGGAGAAGGAGGGAATAATGATGAAGAAGGTGAAGATGGGGGGGGGGAGTGGTGGAGAGTGGTGGGAGTATATGTGAATAAGGATTTGCAGAGGAGGCTGGAGGAGTTAAAGGAGTGGGTGGAAGAGAGAGAGGAGGGAGTGAGGGTAGTGATAGGGGGAGATTTTAACGCCAGGACGGGGGAAGAAGGAGGGGAGATATGGGGGGGGGGGAGGAGGAAGAGAAGGGTTTGGAAAGTAGGAGGTCGAAGGACAGAGAGGTGAATGGGGAGGGGAGGAGGCTGTGTAGCTTTTTGGAGGAGAGGGGGTGGGGGATATTGAATGGAGGCGTGGAGGGGGATGAGGAGGGGGAGTGGACATACACAGGAGGAAGAGGGAACACGGTCATTGACTATGTGCTGGGAAATGATGACACGAGGGAGAGGGTGGAGAGATTGGAAGTGGATGAAAGGGTAGATTCGGATCATCACCCAGTGGTAGTGTGGCTGAAGGGGGAAGGTAGGGAGGGGCTGGGAGGGGAGAAAAAGGGGGCGGGAAAAAGGATGGCAAGGGGGAACTGGACAGAGAAGGGGAGAGAGGAGTTTATAAGGATATTCGGTAAGAGGGAGGGAGGGGGAAGGGTAATACAGGAAGATTGGAGGCAGTTGAGGGATAGGATAAAAGGTGTGATAGGGAAAGTGGGGCAAGGAGGGGAGAAGGTAGGACAGAGAGGGTGGTGGGACAAGGAGTGTAGGGAGAAGAAAGGGGAGTTAAGAAGGGAGTTAAGGCGATGGAGGAGGGAGGGTGGAGATGGGAAAGAGTATAGGAGAAAGAAAAAGGAGTATAAGCTTTGTAACCGTGATACGCGGGGTTACCGGTGGGACGGTGGAGGTACCGTATGGCCAGCTCAGGACGGTGGTCCAGGGCCGCCGATCGAATGATTGAACGCAGGAGTAGAGTAGAGTACGACAGTTTATTTAGGCTTACGGCTACGTACAAAAGATCCCGGCCAGGTCTATGCTGGCACACAGTGTGAGGACGGCTTAATATATATCGCGGGTCCCGGAGCGTATCGCAGCGCACGAGTCGGCGTGGGTTCCGGCGCGGATCGCGGCGCGTATCGCGGCGTGTGTCGCGGCGCGTGTTCGGTCGGTAACGATGCGGCGATTGGGGGGGGGGAGATGGTTTTGACCGTTCGGTGTCCGGGCGGGCCAACCCTGCCGATGGACCCAAGTCGAAGAGTCTTTAGTCCGGTCACCCAGTGGGCACAACCCGTGGGTGGATCGGAGACTGTGGAGACGCTCTCGAGAATGGAGATAACTCCGTTCGGGAGATCGATAGCGGTTGACGGCCTGCTTCCAAAGGATGGCTCACGCTGTCCTATTGGGAACCGTGGAGGTTGCAAAAATGGTACGCAGAGATGCAGTCTGTCGACACACGAAAACTGGTGCTTACACTAGCGCTTGTCTTTCGCAACCACGAGTGTCTGCACAAGAATGTGGAATCGAACAGGATGCCTCTGGGAGAGTTGTACTATGTACGGTCGCTTCTAGGCGGTCTCTGCCAAATAGGCCTATGCCCTCGGCTTATATATCCTCGTCCGCGGAGTTTCGGCAGCGAGAGAGTTAATTACTGTGTACCCTCTCGCGCCTATTCTCGGAACCGCGGACGAGTGGTGGGGGGCAAGACCGTTCGCCACGCGTGGTACGCGTCGTTACGGTGAGGCACGTGGTGGGGGGGCAAGATCGTCGTCCTACCGACAATAACTCGTTACAGCTTATGTGTGAGGGGAAAAAGAAGAAGGAGATGGAAAGATGGGAGAAGGAGATGGAGGGGGTGAAGACAGAAGGGCAGGTGTGGAAGATAGTAAATAGTGAGAGGAGGAAAAGAAGGAGGGTGGAAGAGGGGATAAAAATGGAGGAGTGGGAGGACTATTTTAGGTTGTTACTGGGAGGAGTAGAGTGGAGGGTGAGAAAAGCGGGGGAAAGAAGGAGGGAGGAGGACGGAGAGGGAGAGCTAAGTAAGGAGGAGGTCGGAAGGGTGGTGAGGAATCTGAAGGAGGGTAAGGCAGGAGGGGGGGACGGATTAGTAAACGAAGTATGGAAGTATGGGGGGGCGGAGGTGCAGGATTGGCTATGGGATATTTGCAATAGGGTATGGAAGGGGGAAGGTTGGGTGGAAGAATGGAGGAAAGGAATAGTGGTGCCGGTGATTAAGAAGGGAGCAGGAAAGAGGGTGGAGGAGTACAGGGGGGTGACGCTGACACAGACTGCGTACAAAGTGTACGCGGCTGTGTTGGCGGAGAGGCTAAGGGAGGAAGTGGAGGGGAAGGAGTTGCTGCCACGGAGTCAAGCCGGCTTTAGGAGAGGAATGGGTTGTATAGAAAACATATATGTGTTAAATTATTTAATAAACAGGCAGGTGATGAGGAAGGAAAGAAGATTGGTGATATTCTTCATAGACCTAAAGGCGGCTTTTGACTCGGTGGACAGGGAGGTGCTAGTGAAGGCGATGCGGAAGAGGGGGGTGAGGGAGGGGTTAGTAGAAAGGTGTGAAGAAGTTTTGAAGGAAACGGTGTGTAGGGTGAGGGTGGGGGACAAGATGGGAAAGGATTTCTGGACGGCTAGGGGTGTAAGGCAGGGGTGCCCACTGAGCCCCAGCTTATTTACGTTGCTGTTGGCGGATCTGGATGAGGAGCTGGAAAAGGGTGGATGGGGAGGAGTAAGGCTGGGGGGAAAGAAAGTGTACACCCTAGCATATGCGGATGATGTGGCGGTGGTGGCAGAGGATGAGGAGGGTATGAAGGGTATGATGGCCAGATTAGAGAGATACTTGGAAGAGAAGGGGCTACAATTGAATGTCGGGAAGTCGAAGATAATGAGGTGTAGGAAGGGAGGGGGGAGGTGGAAGAAGGTGGTATGGAGGTGGAGGGGAAAGGAAGTGGAGGAGGTGCGGGAGTTTAAGTACCTAGGATATACGCTGATGGCAAATGGGGGGCAGGAGGCCCATGTGAAGGATAGGGTTAGGAAAGCGGCGGCGGTGATGGGGCAGGTCTGGGGTATTGGGAAGAGGAAGTTCGGGAAGGATTGGGGGAAGCGAGTGTGGTTATTTGATAGATTAGTATGGGCGACGGTGGGATATGGAGTATAGATATGGGGATGGAGAGAGAGGGAGAGGGTGGAAGGGTTGCAGGAGAGGTACCTAAGATGGGTGTTGGGGGTAGATTGGTGTACACCGGGATACTTAGTGAGGGAGGAACTGCAGAGGGGTATGTTGAAAGGAAGGGCGGGGATGAGGGCTTGGACCTATGGGAGGAAGTTGGAGGAGGGGCAAGGAGGGGAATTGGCAAGGAAATGCTGGGAAGAGATTAAAGGTAGGGCGAAAAGGGGGAAGGTGCTGGGAGGGTGGGAGGAGGAAAGAAAGGGGTTTTTTGAGGAGAAAGGGTGGACAGTGGAGGAAGTAGAGTTGGTGAGGGGAAAGGGGGAATTGAGGGGGGAGGAGTTGGTATGTAGGGGAAAGAAGCTAGAGGAGGTAGAAAGATGGGAGAGGATTGGGGACTCAAAATACAACAGGTGGTATGCGATGGTAAAAGGGGTGGGGGTGCCGGAGTATCTAAGGAAGGGGTGGGGTGAAAGCAGGTGGCGGAGAGTGGCGAGGTTTAGGCTAGGGAATGAGATGAAGGGGGGGAAGTATTGGGAAGAGGAGGAGGATAGAAAATGCAGGTTATGTGGGTGGGGGGAGGAGACCTGGGAGCATGTATGGGAGATGTGTACAGATTGGGGGAAGGATAGGGGTTGGCAGGAAGTGGTGAGGGAGGTATTGAGTGATGAAGGAGGGGGGGAGGAGTGGATGAGGAGGATAGAAGAAAGGAGGGGAGGTGGAGTGGAGGAATGGAAGGCCAAGGAATGAGAGTGAAAAGGAGGCGAGCGGAAGCGGAGGTCACGCGAGAGGATAGGGTAGGGAGGGAAAAGGAAGGCGTGCGTGGCGGTGGCAGGCGAGCGAGCGAGCGAGCGGGTAGAGATTTAAGAGCGAGTACAGTGGACGCTCGATAATGTGCCGCAGTCGGGGCTCTAGAGGCAGTGTTTTCTCAGAAGCGGCATATTAACGAGAGCCAATGTAACGCGCGCTCTCCCCATAACTCTCCTGTTTTCTTTTCCGTGATGGCTGCCCCCTACCAGAATACTCTTAAGGTGCGTCACACTGATGCGAGAAAAAGATAAAACACATTCACGTATATGTATTGCTTGCGATTGCTTGCGAACTCCAGTGTGGAGGCACCATTAAGGGTTAGCATTCATTGGCTCGCTGAGCGTGAGAGAAAGGGAGGTGCACACACGCGTGCGAGTAATGCGTGTGAGCTGGGGCGTTCCTAACGGCACTTTAAACAGCGGCATATTATCCAGCGTCCACTGTTGTATGTAAGTAGTAGGTTAGGATGTAAGGATTAGATGTAAGAAAAGCGTTGTAAGAATTGTAAGCCCTGAGGGGACACAATAAAGACTATATATATAATTAAGTCAGGAAAACGGGCGCCAATCGCATACGAGAATTCGCGATGCCGCGGATACGGTTCCGATTTTCGACGGGCGAAACATCACGATACATCAATTCTCAAAATGTTGTAGGAACGCGAAGAATATGATCGCACCTAACGCCGAATATGGTCTAGTACAATTAATCAAATGTAAATTGTCCGGGCAAGCCTCTCGAGTAATATTAAACGGCGATTATAATACGATAGAAGAAGTAATTAAAGTCCTAAGTTCACGTTTCGGTCCGCTACACTCTTCAGTCCAGTTATATGGAGAATTGTCAAAAATCGCCCAGCTACCGAATGAAGCAACCGTAGATTATAGCAGTAGAGTCTCCGGGATTCTCCTCCAGTTGAAACACTGCAATGAAATAGAAGTTCCCTTACACGTCGCTCAATATAATCAATCCGCGGAAACCAATTCTATCAAAGCTTTCTTAACAGGATTAAAAACAGAAATATACGCACGAATGCGTACTATCGAATTCACCGACCTCGATACCGCCATTAGCACCGCTATCAGAGCCGAAACCGAGTGTCAGGATAACTCAATGCGAAATAAATTCGCAGAAGGTTCATGTCACTCCGGGCAGTGCACTAATTGCTTCGGGTACGGACACTCAGCCAATAATTGTAGCAGTAAAATCTCGGTAGGACAAATAGCACAGATTAGTTGGCAATCAAAATATTGCGACCACTGTCGTAGGATAGGACATATAGTTCAGGAATGCCGGAAGATAAACTCCGCACCGAATTCCACATCCTATAATCCTTCACCAAACAATACCGGGTCTCAAACAACGCCGCGCCAACCTCAATTAATAGAATGTAGATACTGCAAGAAAACGGGTCACACTATCCAAGAATGCCGAAAGAAAATGTATAACGAAAAACGAAGGTCTGAGGAATCATCAAAACCCGAACAGCAAACACCGGGTCCCTCCCAAAACCCTGTACGTAGTCAATCCGTGTTAAAGTTACGAATATCAGAAACGTGGAGAGCCCCTAGTTTAGCCTTATCCAGTCCGGAATTAACTCCAGATAGAGTTATAATGATGATAGATACAGGAGCTGATTTAAGCGTGATCAAAGAAGAAGTCGTTTCACCAGACACACCGATTTTTACTGACGTAACCTACGAACTAACAGGAATTACGGATGGTTGTCTATCCACTATAGGATACATAAAAACCAAGATATTAGATACAATAGCAGAAATCCACGTAGTCAAAACCTTACCGACAGCTCAGGACGGAATTTTGGGCTCAGATTTTTTTCACAACAGCGGAGCTGTTATAGATTATTCAAGAAAAGGGATCACCGTAAGAAACGAATTGATTCCATTTAAAAACGTAGAAATAAAAATCCCTGCTCGAATGAGGTATCAAATTCCGATCAGAATTCTAAATCAAGATCTAAAAACAGGTTATGTACCAAAATTGAACGTACACCCCAAAATCTTAATGGGAAATGCTATAGTTTCAAACGACGACGGAATAGGATATCTTTACGCCATTAACACATCCTCCAAAGATATAAAAATTGAAATGCCATCAGTAGAGATAGAACCATACGAAGAAGTAAAATTTGAAGGAGAATTAACATCCCCAGATCACGTTAAGCAAGTACTTAAACTACTTCGCCTCAGTCACCTAAATTCAGAAGAAAGAGCCAACATCGAAAATTTAATCAAACGATACGCCGATAGATTCCACCTTCCCGGTAAAGAATTAGGAGTAACAAACGTAGTATCACACAGAATAATTACCGAAAACGAGGCGCCAGTAAATGTTAAACAATATCGATATCCCCAAGTTCATAAGGAAGAAATTAACCGACAAATACGCGAGCTCATACAAAAAAAAATAATCTCACCCTCAACATCTCCATACAACTCACCAGTATTTATAGTAACTAAGAAAGAGGACAGCGAGGGTAATGAACAATGGAGAGTAGTAATAGATTTCCGTCAATTAAATGAAAAAATCAATAGGTGACGCATATCCTTTACCCAACATAGTCGATATATTAGACCAACTAGGCAGCGCTAAATACTTTTCAGTATTCGATCTAGCATCAGGTTTCCATCAGATACCTATGCATCCAGACGACAAACACAAAACCGCATTCTCTACGCCCTATGGGCATTACGAATTCAACCGAATGCCTTTTGGCCTCAAAAACGCCCCAGCAACATTTCAAAGATTAATGGACCAAGTACTAACTGGATTACAAGGCATACAATTATTCGTGTATTTAGACGACATAGTAATTTACGCTAGCTCACTTCAAGAACATACTACAAAATTCATCAAATTAATGAATAGATTAAGAGAAGCCAACCTATCTTTGCAACCTGACAAATGCGAATTTCTAAAAAGAGAAGTGCGTTACCTAGGTCACATCATTAGTGAAGAAGGGGTCAGGCCAGACCCAAAGAAACTAGAAGCAGTTAAACAATTCCCACCACCAAAAACTACAAAGAACATAAGACAATTTTTAGGATTAGCCGGATACTACAGACGATTTATAAGAAACGTCTCCAAAATAGCAAAGCCTTTATCCGACCTAACCAGGAAAGACCGCAAATTCGACTGGACGACCAAACAACAAATAGGTTTCGAGACATTACGGAACGCATTATGCGAGCAACCTATATTACAATACCCAGACTTCAACAAACCTTTTATTATAACTACGGATGCCTCTGGTTATGCAGTAGGAGCAGTCCTAAGCCAAGGAGAAATAGGGAAAGACCTACCAATAGCTTACACCTCAAGAATATTAAACGAAGCCGAAACACGATACGCCCCAACAGAACGCGAATTACTCGCTCTAATATACGCAGTACAACATTTCCGCACGTACATATACGGGAAACGTTTTTCGCTAGTCATGGACCATAAACCACTGGAATGGCTCCATACTTTAGATAATCCTACCTCAAGACTGATGCGCTGGAAAATAAAATTAGCGGAATATGACTACAAAATCATATACAAGCCCGGAAGATATAACACTAACGCCGATGCCCTCTCACGGAATCCAGTGACCATACTCCCGTTACAAGGGAAAAGAACACACTCCCCAACCGGTACAAATTCAGGATCACCAAACCAATGCCAAACAAAACAACCAAGGGGAGATGGATCATCCTCCTCATCATCATCCGAATTCAATCCTAATCAAATACACATGAGAAGGAAATTAAAAAGAAAACATAGAACTACAACATCCACATCATCAAGCAGACCAGTCGAAAAAAAAGGGGAATTACACAGAGAGGGGAATCAGAAGAAATGGAAGTATCCACCGATAGCTACGAAGCAACAAAAATTCAGGTATCAGTAGAGGTTCACCCCTCCCCTGAACAAATCGGTCTTCCACCGTCAGCCCCTAGACCAACCACCCTTAATCGTCCTCAAAGCCCACAACAAATGGAAACTGAGTTAATCGAACCAGACTGGGACCAAATTATGGAAATAGGCGAAAACGTAGAAGTCACGAAAAATCATACCTATAGAGAGCCTCCTAAAATAAACTCTAGCAACAGCAGTAGCAGCGATTCAGATAGCCCACCAATAAAAGGAAAAAAATACTGCACACAAGATTCTAGTGAAACATTGTAGTAGTATAGCCAAATTTGAGTTTGAAGGCCATTTCCCCCTCCCCTCCCCCTGACCTTGAAACTCAAATTTGAGTTTCAAAGTCGGCGGAAAAAAACTCTCCGCGGGCGGCGCGTGACCGGGCGGCGCGTGACCGGGGCGGCGGCGGATGACGTCATCGAGATCGGGCGGCAGCGGATGACATCATCGAGATGGCGGAATGGCGGGGGGTTATAGCGCGAGGACCGATATCAAATCAATCGTTAACCGAAACGATACCGAAACCGCCGCATCGAGGAGGAGAGCCTGACTGTCGGTAAGGAAGGAAATATTAATTTAAAATATTAATATAAATGAAAAAAACAGAATCTATGCGACGGGGCTCGAACCCAAGACCTCCGCGGTACGAGTCAGCCGCCTAACCAACTCCCCCAACGTCGGCTCTCTGACATCAGTCTTTAATGAATTATACATATGCCGAGCGTCACCAAGCATTCGTTTTTCATCGGATAACGTCGGGGAAGATCGGCTTTTTTTAAAACACCGCCTCTTCGAATGGATTGGAAAGAGAGAGCGTGCATTTTAAAGCTAAAATTCTGAGGGGGGAAAGAGACAGCACTACATGGTGGTACAATCGCATGCATTAGGAGGGAAAGAGACAGAGCATTATTTTAAAGCTAAATTCTAGGTAGGGAAAGAGACAACACTACTTAGTGGTACAATCGCATGCATTCTATAGATAATAATTGTTTTCAAATGATTTTCAATCATGTAACTTGAGCCATGCCCTCAAGGATAAAAGTTTCGACACGCGCCGAATGTAATATAATACCTGTGGGAACGTTGAACCTTTGAATTATGCGATGTCAGCAGAATTTTCCTCGGATGATCTCGCGCACTAATTTGCCATACGTGTGAATCATAGAAAGAATTATGTTGTATCAGCAGAAATTGCATAGAATCATGTTTGGACCAATCGGCTTTTTGCATGCAATCTTTTGGGGGGAGGAGGTACGCCAAAAGAGTTAGACATACGCGTCCATCATAGAAAAATTAAAAGAATATAATTTACCATTTTTTACTACGAGCATCATCCACAATATGATTGAGAGTACAATCACATTTTATTCTAAAGTTAACAGTATTCTAAAGCGTTCCGATTTAACGTCGCAGCGTCACGCGTGACCGTATGTAACTTGAGTCCCCTGGAGCAGCCGTGCAGGGTGACGACATTTGACAGCGCGAAGAATGTTCGAATCATAGAAAGAATTATGTGGTGTCAGCAGAAATTAATTTTCCATACCAATATGTGATGGAAATTTTTTCCCCAACACAGAGAAATAATAATTTTTTAATCACCGATATATAACGAACTATTATGTAGCAAACAGATATATTTTTTTCCGAACGATTATGTAGCCATCATTCTAAAGCTAACAAGTTTTTAAAACGTTCTGATTTAACGTTGCAGCGTATCGCACGATTGTGTGTAATTTGACTCCTCTGGAGCAGCCGCGCGGGATGATATCATTTGGCAGCGAGATGAAGGCACGAACAAAATATAATACTTTTTTCGGAAACGTCGAATCTCAGAATTAGGTGGCAAAGAGAGAAGGAGAATGATGGGTGAATAAAATTGAGAAATAATACAGAATAATACAAGCACAAATATAATATTATATAAAATACAATACAATACAATATGAAAAACAATATAAGTATAAAATGAAATAAAATAATAAAATAAAAGAAAATAAATTAATAAAATAAAAAAGAAAAATATAAAAACATAATATAAAAATATAATATGAATAGAATATAAAAATAAAAAATAAAAATATAAAAATTCAATATAAAAATACATTATAAAAAGAAAAAATATAATAATGTAGCATGTAGAAAAGGCGGATGAGAGACGCTGACCATCGAGACGTTTCGCGGACACGCTTGTAGGCCGCCCGAGAGGAGAGACGTGCGGGCGCGGAAGCGCGTCTCGCGAGGCCCGCGCTTGACATCGCGTTGTTGATTTCGGCGGCCGCGGATAGCAACGATCGGGTATAAATTAGAGGACCGCAAAGGCAAATCCTTCTTCGCTGCTTCGAGAGAGAGGACGAGGTACACACACGGCCGCTCTCGAACAGCTTAGGGACTCCGGCAGGAGAGTTCGGCGATAATACCTGGACGCCTGCTGGAGGAACTAGAGTCTGTTCCTGGACGCTCGACCGGTATGGAGAGTACGGCGATAATACCTGGACGCCTACTGGTCGAGAGAGTACAGAGCATCTCTTTAGAACTAGAGGAGAGTTCGGGAGAATATGCCTGGACGCCCGTTCGATATGGAGAGTTCGGCGACAATACCTGGACGCCAATCGAACGGGAGAGTACAGATGGACCTCCTGGACGCCTCAGTAGATTAGAGAGGAGAGTACGGGAGATTATTCCTGGACGCCTGTTCGGTATGGAGAGTACAGCGATCATACCTGGACGCCTACCGAACGAGGAGAGTACAGAGTAACTCCTGGACGCCTCTGTAGATTAGAACCGCGAAAGTACAAAGTCCCTTTCCTGAATACCCTATCGTTGAGAGAGGAGAGTACGGGAGATTATTCCTGGGCGCCTGTTCGTTATGGAGAGTTCGGCGACAATAGCTGGACGTCAATCGAACGGGAGAGTACAGAGTAACTCCTGGACGCCTCATTAGATTAAAATCATGTACCATATGCACCTCGTCCATAATAACAATTGAAATTGTATAGATTCAGCGAGACACAATGTCTGATTTACGGAATTTGTAGCCCCTTCCTCCCAACCAACCATGTACTCCCTCCTAATACGAATAAATTTCGTCTGTCCAGAAATTTTCCAAACTCCTTACCCAATCTCGAGGCTACAATAATAATAATAATAATGATAATTTAATTTATTGCCCACTTTTGTATTACAATTTAACGATCATATACTCTTTCCATTTCATTTCTATGATTTTGCCAATGTAAGTCCTGCCGTTCTAATGTATCCTGCTGTGTGTTAACAAATTTTTCTATTTTACAAGTGTTTCCTACTCTGTTTCATATTGTATAGTCTTCGTTTATCACTTTCCTGTTCATCCCATCTTTTCCTTCTCCCTATTATCTCCCGTAGAATAGCCAAGTTTTTCCCTTCTCCTCTAATTACCTCTTTCCAATTCCTCCCACTCTCTCCACTTACTTCACATGCTTCAATCACATGTTTCACTGTTTCTTCCTCTTTCTTACAAAGCCTACATATCCTTTCTTCGTTCATTAGCCAATATTTGCATACCCTTGTTTCACTATCCTTTATGAATCTTCCTACCCTCTCTAATTCTCCTCTCCTTTTTTTCTTTTTTTCACCCATAAGTATTTACTATACACCTCCCTTAATTCTCTTAGGAACTTTGACTCTTTTATTTTCATCTCTCTCTTTCTTGTTCTTGATTGTATTTACTTATCTGCTCTATTTTGGTCCACACATCTTCCCCATTTAATCTTCTTCTTCTTCTTTTCCATTCTTCATTTGACCATCCTCTCCATTCCAAGAATTTGATTCTTATTCTTTCCCTTTTCGTTACTTCATTTCCTCTCATTAATATTCTCCCACGTTCTTCCTATCCTTCTTCCGAGTTTATTAACCTCTCTTCACAGCTCATTTCCCTTACTCACATTTTTAATTTCTTTCTCTTCATGTTTCTTTTAACAGCCAGTATGTTGGTGTTGGTGTTGATCTCTCCAATTTCATTATCCACCGTATGTATTCCGCCTGCAATTTTTCTATTTCGTCATACCTTCTCCATCCTTGCCTTCTCCATATCTCTGTTCCATACGCCACGGTGCTTCTAACTTGCGCATCATACAGTTTCGTTCTTCTTTCAAAGTCATCTCTGAATAATCTTTCTCCAATCCCCCACATACTTTTCCTAGTGTCATATCCGCTTTCCTAACTACCTTCTTAATATGGTCTTTATCCTTGTTGTTCTCTCTCTCTTTCTCTCTCTCTCTCGCTCTCTCTCCCACTGTATAACCTAAATATTCCAGTTCTCTTACTCTTTCTATTTCTTCTTCATTTCAACGAAATCTTTCCTCATTTCTTCTTCCTCCGGCTTTCCTGCATATCATTTTCTTAGACTTTTGCACATTTAACTCCAAGCATTTCTTATTTATGTATCTCTCGAATCTCTTTATCATATTCTTCAGCCCCTGTGCATTATTTACCATTAACACAACATCATCCGCGTATGAAATTGTCCAAATTTTCCTTCTACCTATTAGGACTCCTCCTTCCTGTTCTTTGCTCATTTCTTTTTTCCAGGTCTGCAAATGCGACATTGAAAAGTGTCGCGCTTAACGGGCACCCATGTCGAACACACTTTCCTGTTAAAAACTTTCCTATCAGTTCCCTCTTCACTCTTAAATTGCGTATAGTTCTGTCGTACATTTCCTATATCCTTATTCTTAGATGTTCGCCTACTCCTTCTTCTTAAAGCTTTTTCCAAATTTCTTCCCTTTCTATCTATCAAATGCTCCCTTCATATCCGTGAAAAATAGGTATAGCTTCCCTCAGTTTTTTTTTTGAGGTTTCTATATCTATAGCCGTTTTAACTGCCACTATTGCGTCTACTGTTCCTCTCCTTGTCCTGAATCCCATCTGCGTATCGTTTAATATCCCATTTTTCCATTTGTTCTTCTAATCTTCTCCTTAGAATTTCCGCATATATCTTATAACTTGTATCCATCAAAGTTATGCCCCTATAGTTTTAAATCATAACCCTTTCTCCTCTTTTTGAACATCGGACTTATTATTCCTTCTTTCCATTCTTCCAGAAAGTTCCCCTTTCTTCCATGTTCTGTTTATCACATTTGTTAGATTACCTATAGTTATGAAGATGATTGCGTCCTCGATGTTGAATTAAGATATAATTTAAATGCAGGAGTTTAAATTTTAAGTCAGTCAGACTTATAATATCTTACATGATTTGAGTTCAGATCGACGTGAACCAGATCGGTTTTCAATCTATATTTATCTAATAAGTTTTTTGTACGAAAGGACCTAATTTATAAATAATTTTTCCTATATTCAATAAAAATTGGGTTTTCATATTTATTAAGAATAGGTGTTTACCCTATGATAATTGTTGGTTGGACTTAAAATTCTAATTATTCAATATTAGGAGCGATTGTATCAATTTCACTGTCAGATTCTTATGAAGTAAATTTATTTTTAACAATATTTTTGTAATATACGTTTAAGAGATATATATACAAAAAATAATATAGAATAATACAAATAGAAACATAATAATACAATTGAAATATAAAATACAATACAATATAAAAAAATAATATGGAATAATACAAATAAAAATATAAAAATACAATACAATATAAATACAAATAAAACATAAAATACAATACAATATAAACAACAATATAAATACAAAAGAAAATAATACATATAAAAATATAAAAATACAATTAAAATAGAAAAGAAAATACAATACAATATAAACAACAATATAAATGTAAAAGCAAATAAAATAATAAAATAAAAGAAAATACAATTAAATAATATATATAATATAAAAAAGAAAAAATATAAAATTGAATACAAATAGAATACAAAAATATAAAATAAATATTAAGAATATAAAAATTCAATATAAAAATACATTATAAAAAGAAAAAATATAATAATAATAATAATAATAATGATAATTTAATTTATTGCCCACTTTTGTATTACAATTTAACGATCATATACTCTTTCCATTTCATTTCTATGATTTTGCCAATGTAAATCCTACCCTTCTAATGTATCCTGCTGTGTCTTCACAATTTTTTTCTATTTTACAAGTGTTTCCCAATCTGTTTCATATTGTATAGTCTTCGTTTATCACTTTACTGTTCATCCCATCTTTTCCTTCTCCCTATTATATCCTGTAGAAAGGCCAAGTTTGTCCCTGCTCCTCTAATTACCTCTTTCCAATTCCTGCCACTCTTTCCACTTACTTCACATGCTTTAATCATGTATTTCACTGTTTCTTCCTCTTTCTTACAAAGTCTACATATCCTCTCTTCTTTCGATAGCCAATATTTGTATGCCCTTGTTTCACTACCCTGTATGAATTTTCCTATCCTTTCTAATTCTCCTCTCCTTTTTTCTTTTTCCCCATAAGTATTTCGGCTTATCTCCTGGTTTCCTTGGCACCTCTCTTAATTCTCTTAGGAGCATTGACTCTTTTATTTTCATCTCTCTTTTTTGTTCTTGGACGTCTTTACTTATCTGCTCTATTTTGGTTCTCACTTCTCCCCAATAAAAATATAAAATAAAACACAATACAATATAAAAATCAATATAAATATGAAAGAAAATAAAATAGAAGTAAGTAATAAATATAATATAATATAAAAAGAATATAATATAAAATAAGAAAAAATATAAAAAATCAATATAAAAATACAATATAATAAAAATAAAATGTAATAATAATAATAATAATAATTTAATTTATTATCCACTATTGGCTTACAAATTAACAATCATATACTCTTTCCATTTCATTCCCGTGATTGTGTCAATACAAAATTGGCTCGACCATATCAATCGGATCAACGTCTTTCGCACCACTCGGAACATGCACCGAACGTGCATCGAACGTGAATCGAACGGCATCGAACGTGCACCGAACGTGAATCGAACGGCTTGCGTTCAATACCCGTTCAATTCGCGTTCGATGCACGTTCGATGCACGTTCCATGCCGTTCGATTCACGTTCGATGCACGTTCGATTCACGTTCGGTGCACGATCAATGTGGTATGAAAGACGTTGGATACACTATCGGAACGTGTATGCAACGTGAATCGCACCACTCGGAACGTGCATCGAACGTGAATCGAACGTGCATCGAACGCATCGAACGCGAATCGAACGGGTATTGAACGCAAGTCGTTCAATTCACGTTGCAAGCCGTTCGATTCACGTTCGGTGCACGTTCGATGCCGTTCGATTCACGTTCGATGCACGTTCGGTGCATGTTCCGAGTGGTGCGAAAGACGTTGGATACATGATCCGATTGATATGGTCGAGCCAATTTTGTATTGACACAATGACGGGAATGAAATGGAAAGAGTATATGATTGTTAATTTGTAAGCCAATAGTGGATAATAAATTAAATTATTATTATTATTATTATTACATTTTATTTTTATTATATTGTATTTTTATATTGATTTTTTTATATTTTTTCTTATTTTATATTATATTCTTTTTATATTATATTATATTTATTACTTACTTCTATTTTATTTTCTTTCATATTTATATTGATTTTTATATTGTATGTGTGCTTTATTGATTCCCCTTAGGGTTACAAATCTCCTTTACATTTTCCTTACCCTAAACTTATCCTATTTTTATCTTATCCTCTATCTTAATCCTCTACTTTCCTCTCGCTCGCCTCGCCCACGCTCGCCTCGCTCGCATTCTCCTCGCTCTCTCTCTCCGCACTCTCGTCTGTCGCTTTCCCCCCTCCCTCCCCGCGCCTACTCCTTTCCCATCTATCCCACACCAGTCTCATTCGCCTCTTAGCTCTACGCCTTTTCATTTCTCGCCTCCTCCCTTTTCCTCCGCCTTCGACTTCCATTTCCTCTCTTTCACTCCATTCCTCCTTTCATTCACCAGTTCCTTTCTCCCTCCCTCCTTCCCTCCCCTTTCTCCCCGTATCCTCCCTCCCCCTCCCCTCTCATTTCCTCTATCCTCTTCATCCATTCCTCTCCCTTACCTCCTTCGTCCAAAATTTGCTTTATCCTTTCCCCTATTCCTCTCTCCCCTCCTTCCTCTTCCCTTGCACATCTCTCCAACACGTGTTCCCACGTCTCCTCTTCCCCCCTACATATCCTGCATCTCCTCTCCTATTCCTTCTCCCAGTATCTCCCCCCCCCCCCCCTCATTTCGTTCCCCAGCCTAAACCTCGCTACCCTCCTGTACCTCTCTTCACTCCATCCGGCTGTCAGGTACTTCGGTATCCTCCTTGCCACTATCTCCCTATACCACCTATTATACTTGGACTCCCTTATTTTTTCCCTTCTCTCCTCTGCCTGTCTCCTACTGTCTTCCTTCTCCATCTCTTCGTACCCCCCTCTTTCCCTTTCCCTTTCATTTCCTTCACTTCCTCCTCTCTCCAACCTAAACTCCTTTCTCTCTATTTCCCACCTTGACAGCTCCCTCCCCTCCTCCCTCTCCCTCTCCTTTACCTCTTTCAGGCATAGTCTGGCCAACTCCCCTCCCTCTCCCCTGCTCGCCTCTCCTCGTACCTCCACACCCTTCCCCCCGCCCACATCCTCAGTTTTTCCCTCTTCGTCTCTTCCCTCACCATATATCCTGGCGTCCTCCAGTCTACCCCCAGCGACCACCTTATGTACCTTTCCTATACCCTCTCTACCTCCTCCCTTTCCTTCCATCCCCATACCTCCGCCCCATACCCCAATACTGTCCACACCAGCGCATCAAACAGCCACATCCTCTTTCCCCAATCCTTTCCAAACTTCCTTTTCCCGATTCCCCAGACCTGTCTCATTACTACCCCTGCCTTTTTTACCCTGTCCTGTATGTGCGCCTCCTGTCCCCCGTTTTTCTTAAACACATACCCCAAGTACTTAAACTCCTTTACCTCCTCAATCTCCTTTCCTTTCCACTTCCAATCCACCTTTCTGTCCCTCCCTCCCCCTTTTCTAAATCTTACCACCTTTGTCTTCCCCACGTTAACCTCTAAGTTTTTTCCCTCCAAGTACCTTTCTAACCGCCTAATCATGCTCTCCATCTCTTCATCTTTTCCCGCCAGCAACACCAGGTCGTCCGCATATGTCAGGGAGCATATCCTCCTGCCTCCTATTCTCACCCCTCCCCAATTTCCTTTCCCTAGCTCCTCCTCCACATCCGCTATCAGCAGGTTAAATAGGATGGGGCTTAGCGGGCACCCTTGCCTTAGACCTTTCGAAGTCCAGAATTCTTCCCCTATCCCCCTCCCACCTTTACTTTGCTGGTTGTCTCCCTATATATTTCCTTAACCCTCTCCCTCAGCCCCTCCCTTACCCCTCTCTTCTCCATTGCCTCCCATAATTTCCTCCTGTCTACCGTGTCGAAAGCAGCCTTCAGGTCCACAAACAGCGCTACAAGTTTACCCTTTCCCCTTCTGGACTGCTTCCCTATCATGTGGTTTAGCACATAGATTTGGTCCACTGTCCCTTTCCCTCTCCTGAACCCTGCCTGGTTTTCCGGGATCATCCCCTTGCCTTCCACCTCCTGCTCCAGTCTCTCTCTCAGGACCGCTGTATACACCTTGTACAGTGTCGGCATGAGTGTTACTCCCCTGTAGTCCTGTAGTCCTGTACCCCTGTCCCCCTTCCCTTCTTCACCAGTGGTGCTATTAACCCCTCCTTCCACTCCTGCGGCCATCCTTCTCCCTCCCATACCCTCCTGCAGATCTCCCATGCTGCCTCTACCCCCTTCTCTCCGCCAAATTTCCAGGCCTCGTTTGGTATCTCGTCCCCTCCCATCGCCTTTCCCTCCTTCAGTCTCCCCAACACCTTTCTTATTTCCTCTTTGCTTATTCCTTCTTCCTCTCCGTTTCTCATATTTCCCTACCCTCCCATCCTTACTCTGTTTTCCACTCCCCCTAGCAACCCCATAAAATATTCCTTCCATTCCTCTTTCTTTATCTTTTCTTCCACCCGCTTCCTTCTTTTCCTCCCCCTGTTCACTATCTCCCATACTTTGGTCTCTGTTTTCGCTTCCGCTACCTGATTTTTATATTGTATTGTGTTTTATTTTATATTTTTATTGGGGAGAAGTGAGAACCAAAATAGAGCAGATAAGTAAAGACGTCCAAGAACAAAAAAGAGAGATGAAAATAAAAGAGTCAATGCTCCTAAGAGAATTAAGAGAGGTGCCAAGGAAACCAGGAGATAAGCCGAAATACTTATGGGGAAAAAGAAAAAAGGAGAGGAGAATTAGAAAGGATAGGAAAATTCATACAGGGTAGTGAAACAAGGGCATACAAATATTGGCTATCGAAAGAAGAGAGGATATGTAGACTTTGTAAGAAAGAGGAAGAAACAGTGAAATACATGATTAAAGCATGTGAAGTAAGTGGAAAGAGTGGCAGGAATTGGAAAGAGGTAATTAGAGGAGCAGGGACAAACTTGGCCTTTCTACAGGATATAATAGGGAGAAGGAAAAGATGGGATGAACAGTAAAGTGATAAACGAAGACTATACAATATGAAACAGATTGGGAAACACTTGTAAAATAGAAAAAAATTGTGAAGACACAGCAGGATACATTAGAAGGGTAGGATTTACATTGGCAAAATCATAGAAATGAAATGGAAAGAGTATATGATCGTTAAATTGTAATACAAAAGTGGGCAATAAATTAAATTATCATTATTATTATTATTATTATTATATTTTTTCTTTTTATAATGTATTTTTATATTGAATTTTTATATTCTTAATATTTATTTTATATTTTTGTATTCTATTTGTATTCAATTTTATATTTTTTCTTTTTTATATTATATATATTATTTAATTGTATTTTCTTTTATTTTATTATTTTATTTGCTTTTACATTTATATTGTTGTTTATATTGTATTGTATTTTCTTTTCTATTTTAATTGTATTTTTATATTTTTATATGTATTATTTTCTTTTGTATTTATATTGTTGTTTATATTGTATTGTATTTTATGTTTTATTTGTATTTATATTGTATTGTATTTTTATATTTTTATTTGTATTATTCCATATTATTTTTTTATATTGTATTGTATTTTATATTTCAATTGTATTATTATGTTTCTATTTGTATTATTCTATATTATTTTTTGTATATATATCTCTTAAACGTATATTACAAAAATATTGTTAAAAATAAATTTACTTCATCAAGAGACACGGTAGTGTCTCGCGCCAAGTATATATATATATATATGCGCAGCGCGAGCACTGCCGTGTCTCTATTACGCCACGACTCGCTATTCTGAACCCTGAGATTTCCGAATCTCAATAACGGCTGATCCGATTCGATTTTGAATGGTCTTAATGGATAGCCTGGGTATGATTTACATAAGAAAAGTGTCTTCGTTTTGTTCCTACGTGTATTATGAGCTGAGATATTTCGTTGTAAAGTGGCAATTTGCCGATTTTCATGTTCGTAAAATGAAATCTTCATCGTCATCGTCCTACCTACACTTCTAGGCAAGAGGGGGTGAGGAAATGTCTCTCAGGCACGTCGTTCATTGGATGGGTTCGGCCAATCGTGTAACCAAATATTTTGTGTTGTGACAGCTAGACAGAGATATACTATAACCAACCAAGTGCTAAATGTCAAATGGAGTTATACTATAACCAACCAAGTGCTAAATGTCAAATGGAGTAAGTTGTACGAAATTTTGAGATGTCACGAGTTTTTACACCAAATAGGAGATTGAATTATTGTCTTAATTAACAAGGTAAGTCGCCAAAATTTTTTAAATCGATTTAGTATGTAGAGTCGCAGACTTGGAAGTTGCCGGAGAAGCTTCGACAGAGAAGCATCTTCTTTCGCACAAAATAATATATATTGTAACAAATTGCATTGAATTTAAATTGCTAGATATTTTTATACCAGCAATTTAGAGATTTTATGTAAAGCTTATATATATTATATTTAGAAATGAAGAAGACGCAGAGGACTTGGATAAAAATGTAAGGGACGCACAGGCTTGGACAGAAATGAAGGGGGTGCACAGGCTTGGACAGAAATGAAGGGGATACACAGGCTTGGAGGTTGTTTCGCACAAGTTTCTTGAAAATTGTCAAATAAGGTAAATCGAAAAAAAAATTTCAAATTAGCGTAGCATTGATATTTAACCCGTAACTGGTATCCTGGGGTCACTCATTACCCCCGGCACGCAGAGTTCGCTGTGAAACTTTTGGTTGTCTAAGTTTGTAAACTGAATTTATAAATAACTTTGTAGCAATACTTTAAATTTCTACGTTTCTATTATTTTATATATTACTTAAGAACAAAATATTCATAGAGGTTCTTCTAGTGTCGACTTTACAAGTTTCTGTGCCCTTTTTTATTTGGGGTCTGCCACGACCCCAGTATACCAGTTACGTTTGAAAAAAACAGTATACCAGTTAAGGGTTAAGAAAATTATGGCGTACTGCTTGCAATGTCGAGTACGTCACATTAGTGAAGAAAGTGCGCTGAATATGCATCTCCCTCGATACTTTCCAAACTTTTGTGAAACATATTTTCACATAAGATTTGAAATCTCTGAAGTATTATGAATATAATATTTTATTAAAATCCACAGTAGTTCCTACGCTATTCATTAATTTGATTAGTTTCCCAAGAACAATATTTCAATTCACCAATAAACATACTAATTTAATTTTATTCCAGCACCAAGAAATTGTGTGTTAAAAATACTGAATCTCTTTGTTCATTTTCGATAAATTACCCTTAGTATTTACATTTCCTCCAACAAGACATTCTGCGCTCTCACTTCCTTCGGGCACATTTTGTAGACTCTAACATTTACTATAACAAAAGGCCACTCTATTTCTATATGTTCTACGTTAAGTTGTAACTAAAATGTGGATTTTATATATTTACAGATAATCTACGTTAGAGAAAAAAATTTATTGTGACATAGTATTATATTAATTAAACGATTTTATTCAGCTTCAATCCTCTGTTTGCTTCCTGCATGTTTGCTTCATGTCTGAAAACTCAAATTTAAACCAATTCCACCAATCCAATTGTCTGGTAGCTTTGCAGGCGTGCGTAGTTTGGATGGCAATATAATATTTCACTTAATATTAATAATTCACCCGAGGGGGTGAAAAAATTATCCAGTCATAATAAACAGTATAAAATATGTGAAATCCCCACAAAATTACCTTTTTAGAAAAAAGGTACAAAAAAGAGCGCCAAGTATATAATCCCATAAAAAAAAATCCCATTTAAAAACAATGTCGTAAAGTGATTGATATCAATAAACACTACTACAAAATGTGTGAAATCTCCACAAAATTACCTTTTTTAAAAAAAAGGTACAAAAAAGAGCGCCAAGTATATAATCCCATTTAAAAACATTGTCGTAAATTAATATAAATTTATTAATGTGCTATATTTAACTTTACAAAAGTAACGATATACAACAGTTGCGCCAATTATCACACTGGCTATTTGCACAAAGAACAAAATGTATTCAATAATATTAAGCAGATATATTTTTATACAAATAAATATTTTAATACGAATAAATATTTTATTCAAAATACTTGGCGCTGCGCAACCGAAAAAATGTTAATTGTCTTGGTTAATAAATAAAACAAGACAAGACACCACAGAGACAAGAAAGAAAGAAAAAGATTTTAATGCAATTTATGCATATTTATTCAGTTTAGCAACACCAATTTGGAGAGCAGCGCCAAGTATTTTGAAT
Source organism: Andrena minutula (assembly GCA_929113495.1). NCBI lineage: Eukaryota > Metazoa > Arthropoda > Insecta > Hymenoptera > Andrenidae > Andrena > Andrena minutula. The sequence continues at coordinate 42,958,306 of OV815993.1, read as the reverse complement.
AAAATATTTATTCGTATTAAAATATTTATTTGTATAAAAATATATCTGCTTAATATTATTGAATACATTTTGTTCTTTGTGCAAATAGCCAGTGTGATAATTGGCGCAACTGTTGTATATCGTTACTTTTGTAAAGTTAAATATAGCACATTAATAAATTTATATTAATTTACGACAATGTTTTTAAATGGGATTATATACTTGGCGCTCTTTTTTGTACCTTTTTTTTAAAAATAAGAATCTGACAGTGAAATTGATACAATCGCTCCTAATATTGAATAATTAGAATTTTAAGTCCAACCAACAATTATCATAGGGTAAACACCTATTCTTAATAAATATGAAAACCCAATTTTTATTGAATATAGGAAAAATTATTTATAAATTAGGTCCTTTCGTACAAAAAACTTATTAGATAAATATAGATTGAAAACCGATCTGGTTCACGTCGATCTGAACTCAAATCATGTAAGATATTATAAGTCTGACTGACTTAAAATTTAAACTCCTGCATTTAAATTATATCTTAATTCAACATCGAGGACGCAATCATCTTCATAACTATAGGTAATCTAACAAATGTGATAAACAGAACATGGAAGAAAGGGGAACTTTCTGGAAGAATGGAAAGAAGGAATAATAAGTCCGATGTTCAAAAAGAGGAGAAAGGGTTATGATTTAAAACTATAGGGGCATAACTTTGATGGATACAAGTTATAAGATATATGCGGAAATTCTAAGGAGAAGATTAGAAGAACAAATGGAAAAATGGGATATTAAACGATACGCAGATGGGATTCAGGACAAGGAGAGGAACAGTAGACGCAATAGTGGCAGTTAAAACGGCTATAGATATAGAAACCTCAAAAAAAAAACTGAGGGAAGCTATACCTATTTTTCACGGATATGAAGGGAGCATTTGATAGATAGAAAGGGAAGAAATTTGGAAAAAGCTTTAAGAAGAAGGAGTAGGCGAACATCTAAGAATAAGGATATAGGAAATGTACGACAGAACTATACGCAATTTAAGAGTGAAGAGGGAACTGATAGGAAAGTTTTTAACAGGAAAGTGTGTTCGACATGGGTGCCCGTTAAGCGCGACACTTTTCAATGTCGCATTTGCAGACCTGGAAAAAAGAAATGAGCAAAGAACAGGAAGGAGGAGTCCTAATAGGTAGAAGGAAAATTTGGACAATTTCATACGCGGATGATGTTGTGTTAATGGTAAATAATGCACAGGGGCTGAAGAATATGATAAAGAGATTCGAGAGATACATAAATAAGAAATGCTTGGAGTTAAATGTGCAAAAGTCTAAGAAAATGATATGCAGGAAAGCCGGAGGAAGAAGAAATGAGGAAAGATTTCGTTGAAATGAAGAAGAAATAGAAAGAGTAAGAGAACTGGAATATTTAGGTTATACAGTGGGAGAGAGAGCGAGAGAGAGAGAGAAAGAGAGAGAGAACAACAAGGATAAAGACCATATTAAGAAGGTAGTTAGGAAAGCGGATATGACACTAGGAAAAGTATGTGGGGGATTGGAGAAAGATTATTCAGAGATGACTTTGAAAGAAGAACGAAACTGTATGATGCGCAAGTTAGAAGCACCGTGGCGTATGGAACAGAGATATGGAGAAGGCAAGGATGGAGAAGGTATGACGAAATAGAAAAATTGCAGGCGGAATACATACGGTGGATAATGAAATTGGAGAGATCAACACCAACACCAACATACTGGCTGTTAAAAGAAACATGAAGAGAAAGAAATTAAAAATGTGAGTAAGGGAAATGAGCTGTGAAGAGAGGTTAATAAACTCGGAAGAAGGATAGGAAGAACGTGGGAGAATATTAATGAGAGGAAATGAAGTAACGAAAAGGGAAAGAATAAGAATCAAATTCTTGGAATGGAGAGGATGGTCAAATGAAGAATGGAAAAGAAGAAGAAGAAGATTAAATGGGGAAGATGTGTGGACCAAAATAGAGCAGATAAGTAAATACAATCAAGAACAAGAAAGAGAGAGATGAAAATAAAAGAGTCAAAGTTCCTAAGAGAATTAAGGGAGGTGTATAGTAAATACTTATGGGTGAAAAAAAGAAAAAAAGGAGAGGAGAATTAGAGAGGGTAGGAAGATTCATAAAGGATAGTGAAACAAGGGTATGCAAATATTGGCTAATGAACGAAGAAAGGATATGTAGGCTTTGTAAGAAAGAGGAAGAAACAGTGAAACATGTGATTGAAGCATGTGAAGTAAGTGGAGAGAGTGGGAGGAATTGGAAAGAGGTAATTAGAGGAGAAGGGAAAAACTTGGCTATTCTACGGGAGATAATAGGGAGAAGGAAAAGATGGGATGAACAGGAAAGTGATAAACGAAGACTATACAATATGAAACAGATTAGGAAACACTTGTAAAATAGAAAAATTTGTTGGGGAACCACGTGACGTGCGCGAGAGAATAACGTGTGTACGTAGGCAGGCGAAAGAAATAGACGAAAAGTGTGGAAAAAGTGCGCAGAAAATTACGAGGTTGGTTGGAAAACGAGGGGAGTAGACAAGGTTCCGGTGGACAGTATAATCGACAGATAATAAAGAGTCTAAGGGATAGATAAACGGTGAAGAAGAGAAGGTGTGAAACGAGTGCACGAAGTATAAGATACGTGGCAAGGATAAGTGACATCTACGGGAGTGGAAGAAGCAAGAAGACAAAAGCGGAGACAGCAGTAGGTAAAGAAGAGCGGTAACTCTAATGAACCGAGCAGACGAAGGCGGGGAAGTGCAAAAGGAAACGAGAAGAAGGGGAAGACCATCGTTGGCAGAACAGCTGGGAAGAAGAAGAGCGGATAGTGAAGGCTCGATACTGGACTCATTCAAGAGGAAACGGGAGGACGAGGAGGAGCAGGAGAGGTTAAGGGCCGAAAAGGAAATAGAGGAAGAATTCTTAAAAGCGAGGAAAGTAGGGAGGTCGCCTCCGACGAAGAAAACCGAGGTAGTAACACGAACTATAGAAACGCCAGACAGTCAGAAGACAAAGCAGGAAAAAGAAATGGATGTAAAATTAGACAAATTGATGGAAGCTGTGCTGGCAGTTAAGAAAGACATGGAAGAGATGAACAGAGAGCTGAGGCAGGGAATGCAGGAGCTGAGGGATGAGTGGAAGAGTAGGGATGAGATGTGGGAAAAGGAAAGGAAGGAAATGAGAGGAAGGATAGAAGTACTGGAAGCCAAGAAGGATCAGGCAGAGGGGCTCACAGAAAGACTGGAGGGGCTAGAAAGAAAGGAAGAGGCTAGAGAGAAAAGAGAGAGAAGAAATAATATTTCTCTAAAGGGAGAGGATTTACCGCGTAAAGAGACGCCGAAGGAGACGGTGGAATATGTGTTAAGGCACGAATTGCAGGTAGACGCAGAAATCGAGGAAGCCTATTGGGTAGGAAAGGGAGAGAAAAGAGGGCTACTGATAGCGAAGTTAAAAAGCTGGCAACAGAAAAGAGCAGTAATGCTAAAGAAGAGTACATTGAAAGAGAAGAGGCTGTTTATTGACAATGACCTGACGAAAAAAGAAAGGGAGATACAAAAAAATATTAGAGATATTGCCAAGGCGGAAAGGGAGCAAGGGGCAAAGGTGAAAGTTGGGTATAGGAAAATAAAAATCAACGATAAGACATTTATTTGGAAAGAGGAAGGCGGGCTGAAAGAAGTAAATTTTTGGAGTCGGCAAAGTTCTGTGAACCTCTAAATTATTGGAGGATCGCAGAGCTTACAAGGACAACGAAAGCACGACAAAAGGCAGTACCAACACCCGTTCCCCGCGTGCCTGCGAACGTAGATATGCGGGGAGAGGGGGGTACACAGAATCGGGAAAGGAAAAAGAATCAAAGAAATATAGATACATTTAAAATAGGATACTGGAATGTAGCAGGATTGTTCAGCAAAGACAAACAGTTTTGGGATTTTTTAAAAGAACTCGATGTAATAGGATTAGTTGAAACGTGGATTGAAGAGAAACAATGGGAAAGATTGAAAGAAAATTTGCCACAAGAATTCTCATGGAAATGTAAATATGCCACCAGAGAGAAAAAAAAGGGAGAGCGATAGGCGGAATTATCACAGGCATAAGGAAGGGCATAGAAGAGGAGGAATCGAACGCTGGAACGGAACATATCCAAGAGAGGAGAATCAGGATACAGAATGAAAAATGGAGAGTAATAACAGTGTACAGCAGAGATATGAAGGATACGAAACAAGAGCTGGACCATTTAATAGAAGAGAGGGAAGTGGAGAAACTGATTATCGGAGGAGATTTCAATGCGAGAATTGGACAGGAAGGGGGCGATTTTAGAATAGAAGAAAAGCATGACGTAAGGAGATCAAAAGACAAAGTCAAAAACACAGAAGGAAAGTTGTTATTAGAAATGGTGGAGGAAAGAGGATGGAATATTCTGAACGGGAATATGGAGGGAGATGATAAAGGAGAGTATACATACACGGGGCCGAGAGGCAGCACAGTAATTGATTATATAATAACAAATGTCGAGACGAAAGAAGATATCAAGAAATTCACAGTGGAAGAAAGGGTTGAGTCAGACCATATGCCTCTGATAGCAGAACTATATGATGGAAATAAAAGAAAAGAGCGAGGGGGAAATCAGAAAGAGGGGTGGAGAGAGAGAAGAGTCTGGACAGAGGAAGGAAAAAGAGAGTTTCAAAAGGAATTAAACAAAATAAGCTTCAATACGACCGAGGTGAATGAAATGGTAGAAGAAATGGTAGGAAAAATAAATAATGCAGTACGAAAAGAAGAAGTAAAAATAAAGAAATGGAAATTGGGCAGCTTTAAGTGGTGGAATTCGAACTGTACAAAAAAGAAAAGAGAAGCCAGAAGAGCGCTGAGGAACTGGAGAAGGGGCAAAGGAGACAAAGAAGACTATCAGAAGAAAAGAAGGGAGTACAAAAAAGTGTGCGAAGAAAGGAGAAGGGAATTACAAGAAAATATAGAAAATGAGATAATGCAATTAAAGGGAGAAAATCAAATATGGGAATATATAAATAAACAAAGAAAGAAAAGGATAGGGATCTCCAATAACATAGACTTAAAAGAATGGAAGGATCATTTTAAAACATTACTAGAAGGCGTCGACTGTAAAAAAGAAGTAGGAGAGTTGGAAGAAATAGACAACACGGAAGGAGAAGTGGAGGAGGAAATAACAGAAGCAGAAGTAAAAGAACAAATCAGGAAATTAAAAAAGAAGAAAGCAGCAGGGGAAGACAAAATAGAAAATGAAGCCTGGATTTACGGCAACGTGAAAATAGTAAAAAGGATCACAGAAATCTTCAATAAAGTATGGAAGGGAGAAGGATTCCCGGAGAGGTGGAAAGAAGGGGTGATTTCACCAATATTCAAAAAAGGAGATAGAGAAAAGGTAAGCAACTACAGGGGGATAACGATCCTAAACACAGCGTACAAAATATATGCTATGGTCCTAGAAAAAAGATTAAAAGAGGAATTGGAAAAGAACCACATAATACCAGAAACGCAAGCAGGATTCAGGAGCGGTAGGTCGACAACAGATAACATTTTTATTCTGAACTATGTAGCTAACAGAGAAATACAGAAAAAAGGGGGGAAGCTGTATACGTTTTTCGCGGACCTAAGCGCGGCATTTGACAAAGTGGATAGAGTGAAACTTCAGAACATCATGAAGAAAAAGGACATAAGTAAACGCTTGAGGACGAGAATCGGAGAAATTTACAAGGAAACAAGAAATACCATAAAAGCAAACGGAGAAATGTCATCCAAATTCTGGACAACAAAAGGGGTAAGACAGGGATGCCCACTGAGTCCAACGTTATTTACAATATATGTAGCGGACTTGGAGGAAACCATGAGGAAAAACCAAGCAGGAGGAGTTAGAGTAGGAAAAGATAAAATCTGGACTCTGGCATATGCGGACGATATAGCGTTACTAGCAAATGAACCAAAGGATCTTAAGGACATGATACGAAGGTTTGGAAAATACCTTGAAAGGAAAGGATTGCAACTGAACGCAGAGAAATCTAAGGTGCTGATTTTCCATAAAGGAAGAGGAAAGAAGAAGAGAGAAGAATGGGGCTGGCAGGGGCACAGTCTGGAAGAAGTAAAGGAGTTTAAATACTTAGGGTATAATTTCCAGAAAAATGGGGGCAGAGAGATGCATATAAGGGAAGTCACAAAGAAAGCTAGAATAGCAATGGCGCAGATATGGGGAATAGGGCAAAGAATGTTCAAGAACAATTTTGAGAGAAGAATGAGAATATTCAGAAGCATAGTGAAAAGTATCTTGTTGTACGCGTCAGAAATTTGGGGATGGATGGAAGCAGAAAAAGTAGAGAAAATACAGGAGAAATACATAAGGTGGACTTTAGGTCTGGACTTCAATACACCTGCATATCTAATTTTGGAGGAAACAAAAACGGACAAAATAAGGATAGAAGCTGGGAAAAGAGCAATAAAATATGAGGAGAAAGCGAAACGACTAAATAAGAATAAAATAGTACAAGAATGCTGGAGGGAAATAGACACGAAGCAAGCAGAGAAAAAATCGAAATGGGAGGAGATGAGAGACGCATACTACAAGCAAAAAATTATGGATATGCAAGAAATAGAAATAGAAAGAAGGAGGGGAAGAGAGTTTGCCGAGGAACTGGCGCAAAGAGACAGGGCAGAGCAGATCCAATGGCAATACGACAGAATACAAGGAGGCAGATACAACGCACATTACACAGAAATCAGGGATAACCAGAGAGCAAATTACCTAAACGGAAACTACAGAGGCAGAGACCAAAGCATGATTGCAAGGTTCAGATGTGGGAACGAAGAGCGGGGAAGCAAGTACTGGAAGGAGGAAAAAGAGACAGTATGCAGACTATGTAATGGGGCTAGAGAGACGCTGGGTCACATGCTACAAGACTGTAAGGATCTGAAAAGAGAAAACGCAACGATCAGAGGGATACTAAAGGGAGAAGAAGAAGGAGCGGAGTGGATGCGAATGGTTCTAGAAAAAAGGAGAAGAAAAGAAGAACAAGATGAAGGAAGAAGTCAAAACGAAAGCACAATTTTGAATTAACAGTCCCAGAAACACTTACACACATAACACATGTAACCCCATTTTGAGGCCGAAAGGCGAAAAATAAACCTATTTACTACTAGAAAAATTTGTTAACACACAGCAGGATACATTAGAACGGCAGGACTTACATTGGCAAAATCATAGAAATGAAATGGAAAGAGTATATGATCGTTAAATTGTAATACAAAAGTGGGCAATAAATTAAATTATCATTATTATTATTATTATTGTAGCCTCGAGATTGGGTAAGGAGTTTGGAAAATTTCTGGACAGACGAAATTTATTCGTATTAGGAGGGAGTACATGGTTGGTTGGGAGGAAGGGGCTACAAATTCCGTAAATCAGACATTGTGTCTCGCTGAATCTATACAATTTCAATTGTTATTATGGACGAGGTGCATATGGTACATGATTTTAATCTAATGAGGCGTCCAGGAGTTACTCTGTACTCTCCCGTTCGATTGACGTCCAGCTATTGTCGCCGAACTCTCCATAACGAACAGGCGCCCAGGAATAATCTCCCGTACTCTCCTCTCTCAACGATAGGGTATTCAGGAAAGGGACTTTGTACTTTCGCGGTTCTAATCTACAGAGGCGTCCAGGAGTTACTCTGTACTCTCCTCGTTCGGTAGGCGTCCAGGTATGATCGCTGTACTCTCCATACCGAACAGGCGTCCAGGAATAATCTCCCGTACTCTCCTCTCTAATCTACTGAGGCGTCCAGGAGGTCCATCTGTACTCTCCCGTTCGATTGGCGTCCAGGTATTGTCGCCGAACTCTCCATATCGAACGGGCGTCCAGGCATATTCTCCCGAACTCTCCTCTAGTTCTAAAGAGATGCTCTGTACTCTCTCGACCAGTAGGCGTCCAGGTATTATCGCCGTACTCTCCATACCGGTCGAGCGTCCAGGAACAGACTCTAGTTCCTCCAGCAGGCGTCCAGGTATTATCGCCGAACTCTCCTGCCGGAGTCCCTAAGCTGTTCGAGAGCGGCCGTGTGTGTACCTCGTCCTCTCTCTCGAAGCAGCGAAGAAGGATTTGCCTTTGCGGTCCTCTAATTTATACCCGATCGTTGCTATCCGCGGCCGCCGAAATCAACAACGCGATGTCAAGCGCGGGCCTCGCGAGACGCGCTTCCGCGCCCGCACGTCTCTCCTCTCGGGCGGCCTACAAGCGTGTCCGCGAAACGTCTCGATGGTCAGCGTCTCTCATCCGCCTTTTCTGCATGCTACATTATTATATTTTTTCTTTTTATAATGTATTTTTATATTGAATTTTTATATTTTTATTTTTTATTTTTATATTCTATTCATATTATATTTTTATATTATGTTTTTATATTTTTCTTTTTTATTTTATTAATTTATTTTCTTTTATTTTATTATTTTATTTCATTTTATACTTATATTGTTTTTCATATTGTATTGTATTGTATTTTATATAATATTATATTTGTGCTTGTATTATTCTGTATTATTTCTCAATTTTATTCACCCATCATTCTCCTTCTCTCTTTGCCACCTAATTCTGAGATTCGACGTTTCCGAAAAAAGTATTATATTTTGTTCGTGCCTTCATCTCGCTGCCAAATGATATCATCCCGCGCGGCTGCTCCAGAGGAGTCAAATTACACACAATCGTGCGATACGCTGCAACGTTAAATCAGAACGTTTTAAAAACTTGTTAGCTTTAGAATGATGGCTACATAATCGTTCGGAAAAAAATATATCTGTTTGCTACATAATAGTTCGTTATATATCGGTGATTAAAAAATTATTATTTCTCTGTGTTGGGGAAAAAATTTCCATCACATATTGGTATGGAAAATTAATTTCTGCTGACACCACATAATTCTTTCTATGATTCGAACATTCTTCGCGCTGTCAAATGTCGTCACCCTGCACGGCTGCTCCAGGGGACTCAAGTTACATACGGTCACGCGTGACGCTGCGACGTTAAATCGGAACGCTTTAGAATACTGTTAACTTTAGAATAAAATGTGATTGTACTCTCAATCATATTGTGGATGATGCTCGTAGTAAAAAATGGTAAATTATATTCTTTTAATTTTTCTATGATGGACGCGTATGTCTAACTCTTTTGGCGTACCTCCTCCCCCCAAAAGATTGCATGCAAAAAGCCGATTGGTCCAAACATGATTCTATGCAATTTCTGCTGATACAACATAATTCTTTCTATGATTCACACGTATGGCAAATTAGTGCGCGAGATCATCCGAGGAAAATTCTGCTGACATCGCATAATTCAAAGGTTCAACGTTCCCACAGGTATTATATTACATTCGGCGCGTGTCGAAACTTTTATCCTTGAGGGCATGGCTCAAGTTACATGATTGAAAATCATTTGAAAACAATTATTATCTATAGAATGCATGCGATTGTACCACTAAGTAGTGTTGTCTCTTTCCCTACCTAGAATTTAGCTTTAAAATAATGCTCTGTCTCTTTCCCTCCTAATGCATGCGATTGTACCACCATGTAGTGCTGTCTCTTTCCCCCCTCAGAATTTTAGCTTTAAAATGCACGCTCTCTCTTTCCAATCCATTCGAAGAGGCGGTGTTTTAAAAAAAGCCGATCTTCCCCGACGTTATCCGATGAAAAACGAATGCTTGGTGACGCTCGGCATATGTATAATTCATTAAAGACTGATGTCAGAGAGCCGACGTTGGGGGAGTTGGTTAGGCGGCTGACTCGTACCGCGGAGGTCTTGGGTTCGAGCCCCGTCGCATAGATTCTGTTTTTTTCATTTATATTAATATTTTAAATTAATATTTCCTTCCTTACCGACAGTCAGGCTCTCCTCCTCGATGCGGCGGTTTCGGTATCGTTTCGGTTAACGATTGATTTGATATCGGTCCTCGCGCTATAACCCCCCGCCATTCCGCCATCTCGATGATGTCATCCGCTGCCGCCCGATCTCGATGACGTCATCCGCCGCCGCCCCGGTCACGCGCCGCCCGGTCACGCGCCGCCCGCGGAGAGTTTTTTCCGCCGACTTTGAAACTCAAATTTGAGTTTCAAGGTCAGGGGGAGGGGAGGGGGAAATGGCCTTCAAACTCAAATTTGGGTTAGAACTCCCATAGCTATACTACTCATTGTCCGGACCAGTATCACCAATAATTATAAAAAAAGACACAAACAATAATTTTAAAACATTCACTGAACCACCCCGACAGCAAGTATCATCACGTCAAAAAGAATTACCACAACAACAAAGACCATTTCGACAGCCAACACTACCCAAAGTAACCAATCAAGAAATAATCCAAAGCAGAATCAAAGAAATTGCAGACCATCTATGGATGAGAAGGGAAACCACGGGAATATTCATTTCTACACACGGCAAACCAATAGGCGAAGGAAGCGCTGAATTCATAATAAAAGAAAAAATTAAAATTACCTCACTTTTACCATTCCAAGCAGGAAGCATAATAGAAATTCCAAAAGCAGAACGAACCATCTTAGGGATGGTAATGCCAGATCCTCCTAATGAAGAAGCCTATCATACTGCAATTAGGACCCTATATAATAAATTAATAGAGAATAACATTAATAAAATCTCATTACCCAAAACAGAAATTAATATATCATGGGGTAAATTAAAACAAATGATTATACTAAGGTTCTTACAAACAAACATCGATATCACTATCTGCAATGGCATTGTACAGCTACCATCAGAACAAGACCGCTTAATAATAATAAAAGAAAACCACGAATCACCAGTAGGGGAACACAAAGGCGTAACTAAAACCTACAACAGAATTAGAAACTTGTACTATTGGCCAAACATGAAAACAGATGTGAGGCAACACATTAAAACATGCATAAGTTGTCAAAAGAAGAAACTAGTGCGAACTAAAAATAAAGAACCAATGATAATAACAGATACGCCACTAGATGCCTTTGACAAAATATCCATGGATATTGTGGGACCATTGCCACTCACAAAGTCAGGGAAAACGTATATACTCACCATACAGGACAATCTAACAAAATTTTCATTAGCAATACCACTAGTTTCATTCACAAGCGAAGAAATAACCCAAGCATTTACCACACATTTCATATGCCAATACGGGTGCCCCAAAGCCATTCTCACAGATCAAGGATCTTCATTCGTCGGTTCTCTCATGCAAAACTTTGCAAAGGCTTTCAATATCAAGCAGTATAAAACTTCAGCATTCCATCCACAGTCAAATGGTTCCCTGGAAAGAAGCCATCATGTATTAGTTGAATATTTAAAACATTACATAACCCAAGAAAAACAATGGGACCAATGGCTACCACAAGCAATGTTCTCTTATAACACTAGTATACATGAAAGTACCAAATACACTCCCTACGAATTATTATATGGTAGAAAGGCCAGACAACCGTCAAGTTTAATACCAAATGACTCCCTCACTACATATTCAGACCTTGTAGATAGGTTAATAACAAAATTAATTAACATTCGTGAACTAGCACGCCGAAATTTAGAAAATTCAAAATATCGTCAAACATACTATTATGACCAAAAAGTATCTTCAGTTAATTACCACATAGGCGAACAAGTACTAGTCCTAAAACCAAAAAGAGATAAATTTAGCGACGAATATGACGGACCATACACAATAGTAGAAATTCTTGAACATAATAATGTAAAGATAGCTGTGAGCCCCCGTCGTACTAAGGTTGTCCACCAGGACAGAATAAAAAAGGCCTATGCGCCGCCAGACTGCGCCACCCCTAGGGACATTAGGGCGAACCACTAGCAACTTCATAGCATTTAAATTCAGAAGTAGTGGGGACTGCGTAAGGACTCACTTGTTAAGTAAACAAACCGCGCATTCTTGAACTGTAAACAGAGCCCCATAGTAATTAGCACAGAATAAGAAATCTACATAAGAAATCTGAATACTGTAAACAGAGTCTCGTAGTAAGTGCAGCGCTATAAGCGGTAGGAATGAAAGTTATAATAGCGGTGAGAATTTACATACAGGGTGTCCCGATATCAAATTAATGCAGCATTTTTAAAATGCAAATAAAAATTTCTTCATTTCTTTATCAATCAGCAACTCTACAGACCCATACAACGGAGAAGCATTGTATAACTTCGCTTACGATGTAACGAACCTCTGCTATCTTATAATTCCCTAATCAATTATTTGCAGACATGGGTTTATATTAACTTTTTCAACTTTTTCAATTTTTTCAACTGTATACCCGGGATACTCTGTGTACAGACATACACTTTCATTTATCGTTTTGAACACTTCCTATAATAACTAATTAAAAAATGATTAATAAATTATGGTAATCTTATGGCGTGTCTCGTATCAAGCAGCAGAGTAGTGGTGGGCCCCCGCCTACATATATTGATTGTGTAATTCTACACAATCAAGTCATTCCGAAATCTTTAACAATTTTTACTGATCAAAGCTTCATTCAAACATTTTTCCTTTCCAACACGCAGAATACGTTGATATAAAAGAAAATTGGTAGGTAAATTTGTTGAAAAGCTACCTCCTCATCGATTTCAATGACCTTCGCATATGTTGTCAATGTCGTCATTCTGAACAACATTTCCTTTTAAACTTTTGGACGGTCGGCCGCAGTTTTGGAGACATTATTAAACAACTTTCGGCATAATAGATTGAAAGCTACCTGCCTACCGATTTCAATGATCTTGCCATGTTATAAAAAACATATGAAAAACTTTTGGCATAATATATTTAAATCTGTTTCATAGCTGACGATATATCGGTTGGGGCTAGATTAGGGCCGGGGCGCGTAAAGCATGGTACCACAGAGTGCAACATGTGTTAAACTCGGTATTAATTCTTGTATTAAGTAAAGTTTTTGCGAATATTTCGTAAACCAAAGCCAACCGCCAAAAAAGTTAAAGGGAAATGTTGTTCAGAATGATGACTTCGACAACATATGTGAAGGCCATTGAAATCGGTGAGGAGGGAGCTTTTCGACAAGTTTACCAAAAAATTTAACATTAATTTTCAATGTTATAATTTATAAACAATTTCACGGACACTTTTATTACAAATGTCCACCGATTCATAGGTGTAGATTTACCCCCTAAGAGCAACGACCAATAATTGTTCTACACACTGTACAATGAATGTGGAGAATGAGCAAATAGGTGTGTTATATAGGAGCGAGTACTTTTTGAAAGAGTGACGTGTGACTGATTTTTGGGGTGTGCGATCGTGGCAAGAGTCAGTATTGTCAGCCAACGCGCAAAGACTGGTTGAGGGGGTCGCGTCGCGGCAACAATAACCTGGGTAGACGGACATCGGGTAAGTGGTTGGGGAAAACCCAAGCGGTGTAAACGATACTCCTGCAGGTCAAGATACTAAATGTGATTTTCGCTTCTCATTTTGGAACCATTTTAGCTTCTGACCTTTTGCCTGTCTTCTAGCATCTAGACATCGAGAAATAGTTTGGAATGGTTTTAAGAAAAATGCTTCCAACAAAAGTTGCTTGTTTTCTAACGTGGATTAGGAAAATAATTGGTTCCACCCCTGCTTCAAATACAAGGAGAGATGAGTGCGAGCCTGTATCAATACATATCTATTTAAAAGCATGAGATGTATGGAACTCGAGACAAGAACGATTAAAAGTGATCGTGTGCGTAATTCTCGATATATTGAGGTATTAAAACTTATGCGTGTTACCCTATATAATTAGGGAAAACATAAGCGAAATGCGGATATGCTTTTAATAATCTTTGATTTCTGTATATACAGTATATATATTTAACCCTCCGAGTACGGGACGTCGAGTCGTGTGCCTGGGACTTGACGGACACACACCGATAATTCACTAATAAAAAATCCACGGTCGCTCGAGACCTTCACCGATACAGTATAACTCAGGTAGGGATGGTCGCTCAAGCTCGAATAATATTAACCGCTCTGTCACTGTGTGCGTGAGCTCTGAAATGATGGGTCTAAAAAGACACAGGCTCAGGATACGGAGGGTTAATATTATATTTATATTATATTTTACATTATATTATAGTTTCCCAGAAATCAAAGATTATTAAAAGAACGGTTAATCCGATTCCCGAGTGAGCCTATCTTTTTTTCGACCCGTCACGATGCTCATTACGGAGTCCTTAACCCGTAATCTTACATCATAAGTAGCACGTATTACATTATTGGATAAAAGAGTTTGTTTGTGTGCAAATGTAATTGTCGCGCTCACTTCGTGATGGAAGAAGCAAAAGACGATAGCTGGCAATAAACCATTGAATGGAACAAAAGCAGGATCAGAGGAAGACTAAAACACATTAGCCTTACATGACAGCAGCTAATAAATGAATAACGAAATCTGCATTCATGAAAGGAAACAAAAGGTTCCTTGCTCTTCGTTAATCCATTTTACAGAGTTTACCAGCTTAAGCGAAAATTGTGGTCATTTCTAGAAGAAGAGATGGGACTCGAGAACAGGACTCGAGACGGGACTCCCGACAGAGAAAATTTAGGCTAGCTGCACTCGCGCTGGTTCGAGTCGATGATGGTCTTTAATCGTCCCATTGAAAGGCTGGCACACCGACATAGCGCGAAGCACTGTAGTGGTGCATCCCTACCACTTACACAACTATGACTTGCTATCGCCCTTCACCTTGAAGCTGTGAAATAGTTAAAAGAAGCAAGACAGGTAGCTGAAAAACAAAGTCGCATCAAGTTCGATATAATATGTACTGTCCAAATGCTTCACATACTTCTAAAAAATTGTTTCAACTGGTTGGAATATTCATTATATTCTGCTGCATGATAAATTTAATTATTTGTTTAATTTCTGTATCATGTTTTAATAAATATATCAATATGTTTGAATTTATATTAAGTGTCGTTCATTTGGTTTATTACACACGCGTCACATGTCACGTGTATATGTACTTTCAAGAGTCAAAAAGCGCCCTTTGGCGTTCGTATTTATTGTTTTATTTTATTATTTTCGCATTCAACGGCCGGCTATCCGAAATGAACTGAGCATAGCTTCAAATTTCTTAATCAAAGTTATAGGATGGAGAATGTTGAATATCTCAGAAACAATAAGTTTTAGGATTAATACACGAAATTTAGTACTTTCATACTCAGAATTCGCTATTCTATTGAATTTGACAGCCCATTTGAAAAAATAAAATTGACCTCCATATCTAATCTATGTCTGTAAAGAAACTAGTTTTACCGTGTTTCGCTTAAGTAATAACTTGAAATAATAGATATTTGAGGTGAACCGATTTAGTGGGACACCCTGTATAACATAGCTTCTTTAGTTTCCTCGGCGG
The DNA here is from genome assembly GCA_929113495.1 of Andrena minutula. Taxonomy (NCBI): domain Eukaryota; kingdom Metazoa; phylum Arthropoda; class Insecta; order Hymenoptera; family Andrenidae; genus Andrena; species Andrena minutula. The sequence continues at coordinate 42,942,891 of OV815993.1, read as the reverse complement.
TACCGGCAGCTTTACCTGTGTCAATACTAGAAACACATTATGTTTCCGGCACCCACCGCTCGAAAATTGGAGAGGGCGCTCGAAAACCAGTGGTTATTTCAGAATATCGGTACTTCAGACCTGTGACACCACAGACGAGGTATGGAATAGACTACTCACCTTATGGGACTTCGTGTCACCGCCCAAACTGCGTTACCGACCCATAATTTGAGGACTGAATTTAGCGACCTCTGTTCATGAACAGCGTCCAATTCAAGAACTACTCTGAAATGTGTTGAAATACTGAAAGGTGTGTGCGTGCTTGTATACGTGTGACTTGTTTAAAGAGAGAATTTAACGTAGAGGGCAGGCTTTCGCTAAGCTATGCTTTAGCTTGGTTTGTCAACGACTCACGTCGGATTTCTCTCTGAAGATCTATTTCGGGAATCAGGACCCTATATGGCACTAAAATATGGCACTTCTTGAGAGCTTATACAAGCTATAAATTGCAAGACGAAATTAATTGTTAGTATTTTACATGTAGTGGAACATTCAACTAATATTTTCACGTGTTGTACGCCGAAAAATATTAAAAACTGGCGCTATTACTGACATTCCCGCAAATCTCTGCCCTTCGTGCGTGTCTAAATAGACGGTGCCCATCCTACGATACGTAAAAATCATTGTAAATAATGAATTGAAACGTTTTCGTAAAATTTATATTCGTTGCTTTTGGGACCCGAGGCCCCTAAATCCTTACGTTTCATTACAAATTGTTTGGGTCTGTCCTTATTAACTATTGAATAGATTTAAAATTATAAAAAACATCTACGATGTAAGTACACGAGCGTAGGTATCGCTTACGTTAAGATCTAGGCACACATATCAGTTCCGTGTCAGCTTACGTAGAATTCAAGTGCTCTTCATTACTTTCCTCAATTACTTTACTCCAAGTACTTTCCATTAGTCAGTAAAAATAATCGGAATTATATCATATTTGGTGTCATTTTCGTTAGCAAAACACCTTAGTATTCCATTTGTGATACTTCTATGTATCATAGAAATTGACATACCCATTACAATGGCCTATTGCTGACTTTGTCTTTATGACACTACTGTAGCGTTGACCCCCCAAGCTGTGTCGTTCGAGAGCTTTTACCTAAGAACCCATCAGGGTCGTAAAAAAAGGTACGCGTTACCGTTCAACCGATTTCAACAGAGCGTGCAGTGAAAAGGCCAGAATGTCGTGGCCATCGAATTTTAACATTCTGAGTACGAATACAGATCCGACGCTGAAGGAGAAAGATGAATGAGCATAATGGTCTTGAAACGCTGCGGATTACTACATACATCTGAAGTATTTACGAGTTACATTTCTTTGGAAGGGGCTGGATGAGGTGTATTTTGCGAACAATCAAATCGATTGAAAATTGTTTCTCAATTTATTAATTTTATTAACAAGAACAGCAATAAACAGAAGAGGGATAAACATTTCTAACATAATCATTATCGATTCACTGCTCTATCATTTCGTTGTTTGGGATGAAATGCCTTGCATCTGTTGTATTCCATTGGTATAAGGATGGAAAATTTAGAAAATTAACAATAGTAGAAGAAATGTACAGGATCATCATTTAATGTTGCAACCCGCGCTCGCGCGAACAGGTACGCCTTCCACTGCAACAGAGATAGGCAAAAAATTATTTGAAATCAAAATTTCGCAAACAAATTCTTATTTAAAATAACTTTCTGCCCATCTCTGCACTACAATCATGCGCCGTCCCGGCGTTCGGAAAGGTGCCAGCGGCCGGTGGACAGCAGTGATCCCCGAGCTTTGAAAATTATAGGATGGTCTCTTTCAAATTCACGTGGCAAAGAGCTGTTGGGAATTTCCCGGCCCGTGTAAGCGAGCCGCCCGCTCCGCTTTTATGATGGGTTTACAACTTGCACCCCAGATTACTGTAATGAGATTTGAAAACAATGTCGACTCAATTTCAAAACTTTTAGCTACGACAGGGTTGACCGCAGCGATATATTTCTATACGGAGAGATTTTTCGCCACCCGCGTGTAAAAGCCACAATAATGGCGCATCGGTCCAAAAAATGGAAAATCATAATTAAAACCGACTTCATAATATTACAAATTTGGTTCCTTATTTAATCTACGACACACATTTTTTTATATCGACGCCTCAGTATTTGCACTGTGTAAATCTGGCGCCGACTTAAAAAAAATGAGTGTCGTAGATTAAATAGGGAACAAAATTATTTTGTACTTTTTAGCGGATTTTTATTATTTTGAAGTCGGGAAAACCAGAACAATAGATTCTAAGGTCAGCAAACGCATTGTTGGACGTGGCCGAAACTGTGACGTCGAGCCCATCGACATCGACAAAAGAACGAGACGATCGGCGGACGAAGACAATCTCCTTAGCAGATGGGCAAAAAATTATTTGAAATAAAAATGTCGTACACAAATTTTTATTTCAAATAATTGTTTGCCCATCTCTGACTGTCTCCTGCAGTCGCTCGCATAGGACGGTCGTATCGAGCACTTTATGTATTCCAAACCTTAAATATATTTACTTCTTGCATTCTAAATACCATACTCCCCCACCCCCTATACTATTCAGTTTCCTCCATCAAATACAAAAACTTTCATATGAAACATTTGTTTGCTTTTTCAATAGCTATAAAAATAATAGCGTGTGAAAAATAATATAAGAACAAATCGGATATACTGTATAAACTTATTGAAATATCCGAACATCAGTTAATATTAGCCAGTTAACGTCAGTTAGTACATAGTTTAAACAAATGAATTTTTCTAATAGTTATGGAATAGAATGAATTATTTTTTCAAAAAATATGTATCGAATATTTTTGGTTACTCCGCAGACTTGCGAAATTGCACCAAAATCGGTATGTACGGGTTCGATATGTTCTTATTAAATAATAGTATAGTACAGTAGAAGGATATTATTATTATTATTATTGTTATTATTATATGTCTGTATTTAATTTACTAATTTAATTTACTAATTTATTTATTTAATTAAACGGAAGCCCTTTGATAATAAGAAAGAAAACAACGGTATATACACTGAGCCATGAAGCATGGCTTAGAAAATAATACACATAATACTCAATATATAATAGTAGTATAAACACATAGAAATAAACAAAAAGTATAGTAGTAGTATAAACACATAAAAAAAATAACAAATGAAAATCAGAAAAGCATCAAGTTAAAAAAAAATGATTAATAACTCTAGTTCTAAATGTTATAAATGAACAATCAAAAAAATCGAAAAGATTAGATACAGAGTTAACATTCATACACATACGGTTTATCGGATTGTATTTACCCATTAGAGTTCGGTGATACTCAACATATAAAAGCGAGCGGTGCCTAAGTTCTTTAGGAGGAATATAAAATCTGAAAAGTTGTAGAATATCAGAGCACTTAATATCATGATTTATAACCTTATAACTAAACAATAGGTCCGCTATAAATCTACGTCTTTCTAATGTTGACATTCGCAATTGACAGAGGAGAGGCATATAATTATGAGTATAGACACAGGTGTATGACGGACCACCGAGTTTGTAGGCAATGACTCGAAGAAATTTATGCTGGACACGTTCCAGTAATGAGGAAAGATTCTTAAAGTACGGATTCCAGATAATAGAGCAGTATTCAAGGTGTGGCCGGACTAGCGACATGTATAAAAGCTTGATAGATGTTTGAGATTCCATTAGTTCAGCGTTCCGCCGTGCCAATGCTCGTCGCAGCACCTCCTGGGCAGCGGAACACACCGCTGATCGACGATCGATCCGGTGATCGATTCTCCTAGTCCCCTGCTCAGCCAATCGCCGTTCACCACGTGAAACTGGCGGCCCAATCAGAGAGCGTACTTTCTTGGTCGATTCTCGAGGATTGTTCGAGAAGACGCTCAACGGTTTTCTGCGTTCTCTTTGTTCACTCTTGTTCATACCGCTTGTCGAGAAAGACGTGTATTCCATTGTTCATCTCGCAACGTACGAATTCTCAAATCAGTACTTTTCAGTGCTTTGCTCAATTCTTGCGCATAATACCCTGCTCAGTACAGTATATTTGTTCACGCGAATATTATCATTGTGATTTCCAAATTAGTGCTCAACACGTGTGATCATCGTGTTTCGCGTGACCGCGTGTTAGTGCATTTATAGTTCTGCTCACTATTCCGCATTTAAATTCACTGTGCTCATTCATTCTAACGACGAAATCAATTTTATAATAAATTGACGTGTTTAGTTTTTGAATCAACATTTGTGCTAAACTTTACTTTCCCACCGTCGGTTCCTAACCTCTCATTCCAGCGTGCTCACCCGCTTAAATTACTAACAATAGATCTAATATTGTTAAAGTACCGTGAGATCCGAATAATCAGACCTAAGACCTTAAGAGCCTTACCCACAATACTGAGACAGTGGGAGCGAAATGACAGAGAGGAAGTAAATGTGATGCCAAGGTCCTTGATACTATTTACAGGGATAAGTGGTGTAGAATTTATCATGTAATTAAACTGGAGAACATCAGCTTTCACGCAAAAACGGATAACATGACATTTAGATATATTAAACCCAAGCTTGTTCGTATCACACCAAGTTTCAAGTTTAAGCAAATCACTCTGCAGAAGAAGTGCATCATTAATGTTCACAATTTTACGAAAAACTTTCAGATCATCAGCATACAAAAGAAATTGACTGTGCCCAAATACATCGGTTATGTCATTGATAAATAAATTAAATAGTAATGGTCCAAGATGGGAGCCTTGTGGAACACCAGATCGAACAAGGAACTTGGATGAAAAATAATTATTAAATTTAACAACTTGGAATCTGTTAGTAATAAAACTGGATAACCATGATAAAACAGAGCCTCGAATACCCAAAGCACTAAGTTTGGATATTAGGATAGAATGACTCACCGAATCAAAAGCTTTACTAAAGTCCGTATAGATAACATCAACCTGAAATCCTTTTTCGATCGCATCCACAAGGTAATATTGATAGCATAGTAGATTTGTAGTGGTAGATCTTCCAGAGACAAACCCATGCTGCTCAGGTATAATAATGTTCATAAACAAGTAAGATAATTTCGAAGTGATAATATTTTCAAAAATCTTGGGCATAACATTCTGCTTACTAATTGGTCTGTAGTTATGGATGTCAGATCTGTCACCCCCTTTAAATACAGGAGTAACAAGACAAGTCTTCCATTTGGACGGAAAGTAACCTGCACTAAGGGACTTGTTAAAAATAAGCCACAAGATTCTAGCCACTACAAAACTACAAGATTTAAATACAATCGGTGGAATACCATCATCACCAGGACTAGAATTAGTATCCAGAGCATTTAAGGATTCAAAAACCTCACCAATGTCAATATTGTTGCGAGCACCCTATGGATGGAATCCATGGCCCGCTGGTGCTCGCAGCAGAAGACAAAAGGTGACAGCAAGAAGAAGGCGATCTGATCGATCGCCTGTCAAGCTGTCACTTGAGATCCGGAAGCCATTGTGTGCAGACGCATCGAAACCAATACCACAGCCTATTAGAAATTATATCCGTTACTGTTGTTCCTGTTCTTGTGCTTATTCATGTTCTTTTGTGCTTGTACATTAAATTTACATTATGTTGAACGGAAAACGTAACACTGGTGTCAGAAGTGGGATGCCCACTCGAAGTGGCATGCCCACTCGCGCATCCGCGGTCTCCGCCAACCCTTCTCCGGCAGCGACGGATGATGCCTCTATACGGGAACTGTTCACCTCCCTCCAGTTAAGCATCGCGGGACAGATGCGGGAACTGCGGAGGGACAACGAGGCCCGCTGGCAAAGGGAGGACCGTCGCAGGGAAGAGAAGGAAGCCGCCGACCGAAGAAATCAGGCGGCTCTCGAGGCCCGAATGACAGAAATGGAAGATCGGATCCAGGTCGTAGTCTCCTTGTTACAGGGTGTCCGCGGTTCGGTTGACAGCGGCGCGAATACTCGGGGTGGGGAGACAGTCGCCAATGTACATAATGATGTACATAGTGATGTAAATAACGATGTAAATAATGGTGTAAATAGTGTTCTGTCGACACAAATCCCCACACCCGTTAGCACAACCGCCGCTGTCTCTCCTTCGCAACCGCATGTACTCAGTTTGGGGTACGCGGTGAAACCGACCATTTTTGACGGTAAGGACTCGTGGGAAGAGTACAGAGTACAGTTTGAGACAATCGCGCGCGCGAATGGGTGGGACGATCAGAAGAAGGCTACCGCCTTGATCGCTTCCCTGGGAGGTGCAGCGAGGAGCGTCCTTACAACGCTCTCCGCAACCCAATACGAAAGTTTCACAGAGTTGGTTTCCGCACTCGAATTCCGTTACGGGACGAAAAATCTGTCCAACCTGAATTATGTGCTCTTCCAAACCCACAGACAGCGAAAAGATGAGAGCATCGCCTCGCTGGCAACAAAATTAGAACGATTAGCGCAATCCGCTTTTACCGATTGCCCGGCGGAAACCCGCGATAAATTAGCCGCGTCTCAGTTTGTCACGGCATTGACTGACTCTGTAATACAACGGGAACTGCGACTCGGAGGGTTCACAACCCTAAGAGCAGCCGTGACCAGAGCCCTCGAAATCGAGGCTATCGAAAAGATGTCTCGTGGCTCCGCGACCGAATCGCGAGAGCAAAACTCCGGAAAACGGAAGGCTGAAACCCCCAACAATTTTGAAAGGTTCCCGGCCAAGAAGCAGAGGTCCGACAAACCCGAGGACACGGAGAAAACCTGCTGGCAGTGTGGAAAGGCCGGACACCTGAAAAGGAACTGCTTCGAATCGAGAAATTGAGAGCAGTAAACGAAGAGCGAAGAGAGGCCGTTGGAGACGGTGGTACCTGGGCCCAACCGATTGGGGAGAAACACCGGTCGACAACACCCGGAACCGGGCTAGTGCTGCCGTGTGAGCGTGCGGATCTGCTGCAACGAAGAGGCGCCGGGAGTGCGCAGAGTTGCAGAGCTGTGACGAAGGGAGTTCGAGGGCGAATATCGTCACGGCATAACTGAGTACGAAGACCCGACGGAGGGAGTTCGAGGGCGAATACCGTTGCGGGATAACTGAGTACGAAGTTGCGACGGAGGGAGTTCGAGGGCGAATACCGTCGAGAGATCCACGACGCGCTGCGACGGAGGGAGTTCGAGAGCGAATACCGTCGAGAAACCCACGAAGCGCTGCGACGGAGGGAGTTCGAGGGCGAATACCGTCGCAGGATCGACCACCCATAAGAGAGAGCCCAGGACGATGAGTTCGGTGTGCACCTGGAGCGTTTGTCCAAAGACAAAGTCCGGGTAGTGAACGAATAGAAGAATCACCTAGAAGGAAGTCTAAAAGGTTCCACAAGAAAGAAGATTAGTCGTAAGCTAATCCGGTGGACTGGGCTGCCTACGCAGTCCAGCCCCCCGCTCTTACATTCTGTTATAGGTACTCGATACCCCACGACGAGGGACAAGGTGTCGGGGGACTGCTACCGCGACTTGGATGCAGCCCCGGATTCCCCGAATGTGCTACGACAGAGTAGCAGTCCGAAGGGGGGGCGCGGACATACGTGAAACCGCCCCTCCAGCCTGTGTGGTCGTGTGGCCCTTCCACGCTGGGTTTCGGGAGGTCTGCCCCATACAGGTGGACAACAGACGGGAAATGGTGTCCCCAACCACCAGTCGGACGAGCGGAGCTGGGATCGGCTGGAGGGGACATCGCGGAGCGGGGCTGTTGACAAGTTGCACCGAGACGGTCCCCTGGAACAGCGCCAGAAGCCACGAAGAGGAATGGGGCCATCAAGAAGCCAAGGACTGGATGACTGGAGGCGATAAGAAAACAACGCAGGGTGGACGAACCCGGTAGTGGCCATGGGGGCTGAGCCGCCTGCATACTTGTGGCTAGTTGCAATTCCCTGCTCGCGCGCTCGGCCTTCCTCGTTGGCCTTCCGGCTCGTGCGACCCCAAAGGTCTCTTTACAGACGGGACCGACCAGTAAAACGTTTTCTGTTTCTGCCAAGGGAAACAGGAACGGGACAGCGATCTGGAGGTCGGACGTCGAGACGAGCAGACCCCCGCAGCAGGCGAACCTGGCGAACGGGCAAATGATCCGGACGCAGGACAGGGAGACGGCCAGAACCCGATACCGGACGCTCCGGGGACACACGCAGGGAATATCGTCGTCAAAGAAGATGAAATTTTGAAGCAACATCCGGAAGGCCTGGAACTCAGGACGGACACACGAATCCCGAACCTCAAAGAATAAGACTTCCGTACCCGTCTCTACCCAAGAAGAAGATGCACCGTCGAAGAAGATGAAGCCCAAGAAAGAAGTACGCAAGTCAGAAGACGCAAGTGGAGGGTAGAGACCCGGGGAACCACGTACCCACGCCTTGCCCAAGGTTTTTGGGTGGTTTTCCCTTGGGCGTGAAGGCGAATGCCGAGGCGACGGTCGGAAGGGGCCACACAACATTCCACTCTTCCAGACCAGGGTACGGCGGCAAACAACAGAGAGGTTACAGCGGTCGGGACGACCGCTTCTCGAGAGGGGGGAGCAGTGTTGCGAGCACCCTATGGATGGAATCCATGGCCCGCTGGTGCTCGCAGCAGAAGACAAAAGGTGACAGCAAGAAGAAGGCGATCTGATCGATCGCCTGTCAAGCTGTCACTTGAGATCCGGAAGCCATTGTGTGCAGACGCATCGAAACCAATACCACAGCCTATTAGAAATTATATCCGTTACTGTTGTTCCTGTTCTTGTGCTTATTCATGTTCTTTTGTGCTTGTACATTAAATTTACATTATGTTGAACGGAAAACGTAACAATATATAAGTTAGAAATATCACTAGAACAATCATAATCGATATTAAAAGGAATGTTATTGTCTTCTTGATAAACCGATTTAAAATAAGAGGCAAAACCTTCGGCAATGTCAGACTGATCAACGAGGTATGCACCATCAAAGTACATACCCGTAGGTATGGATTTATCAACTCGATAACAATTTACAAAATTCCAGAAGGCATTAACATTATGCGGGATAGACGACTCAATCCCACGAATATAATTATTCCAGCAATTCTTCGATAATAATTTACATTGAGATCTAATGTTAGAAAAAGCGACGTAATCAGAATAATTATTAGTACACTTATAAACGTAGTGCAGTCGCTTCTTAAGTTTGATCAGGGAGATGAGTTTACTGGAGTACCACTTTGGATAATGGGAGTTTCTGTATATAACACGCTTAGGAACAAAAAGATCAATAACATTACGTAGAAAATGATAAAGAGTATCAACTGACTCGTCAACATCAAGATTAGATAACGCAGCATCCCAATCAATAGAACCAAGGAACACATTTATGGCCAGAAAATCAACATATTTAAAATCATATGTTACAATAGAAGTGATAGGTGCGTTGTCATTCGAAATCCTGATAGGAACTGTAACGGTAAACGCAGGATGATAAACATCGCATGGAAGGAGAGGATCATCTGCTATGGAGATAACAACACACTATAGGTCGAAAAACATAAATCTAACGTGTGGCCCATATGATTCGAAATATAATTATGTTGATAAAGATTAAATAAATTAAAATATTCACATAAAATATCATCAGGACCAACAGATGCGTTGTTATGCCTTGATGAATACAGAAGAGTCCCATTTCGATCATTGTAAAATGAGGCACTAGTGAAATTATAATCTCCAAGAATAAGAATATCCGAATTGGGATGATGCTGCATAATAAACTCGACAGTTTGGCAATGAACTTCATAGATCGAAGAGTTGGAGGATAGAGGCAAGTAAACGGCACCGATGAGAAATAGGTGGTACCCAAACCTTACATGTATAAAGAGCTGCTCTAAACAGTTGATAGGCAAAATAATACGCATACAAGAGTAAGTATTACGAACAGCAATTAAAACGCCCCCGCCTCTATTAAATTCACTTGTGTTCCTATTCCTATCTTGACGGAAAATGTTATAACCACTCAGCGATAATTCAGCATCAGAGAAACCATCGTTGAGCCAAGTTTCCGTAAGGACAATAATATCATAAGATATAGGCGAGGCGGAGACACCACTAGTTAGATCAAATAATTTAGTTCTTAAGCCTCGAACATTTTGATAATAAATCAAAGGGCTTGTATTCAGTTTTTTTTCTTCTGACTAGGGTTAACATCGGTAATAGTTGGAACGCCATTAATGTACCTAATAGTTTTATTCGTTGCACCAGAGTCAATCAATGTCTTTAGCTCACCCCTGACTTTCACTAGGTACTCCCTTTGTTTCACGGTGCGGTCCTGTTGAATCTTTACAGGTCCCGAGTATTTAAATTTGTTCCGTAGAATTGTTGTCACATCGGATTTGAGAGGCAAAGTCACTCGTACTGGCCTTATCCGTCCTTGAACCTTCTTCCCCAGTCTGACAACCTTGAGATTACTGTACTCAGATGGCACGATGGATTGAAGAACACTTTTAACGATGTCGGAGTCTGTGGAGATGGGAGACTCATCCGAAGTCCTTCCTTCCGCTTCTTGTATATTATAAAAAATTAGATTGAAAGAATTTCTCTCTCTATTCATCATTTCATTAATGATACTTTCCTCATGAAGTGTGCCAGAATTGTGATCGACGGAAAATAAGTTATTTTCGATAATAGACATTCTACTAGAGAGTCCATTCAACGTGGAATTAATTTGATCAATATTGGTCATGTAACGTTCCAAAAATTTTTCTTGGAATATCGCTAACTCACTTCTAATTATGGATCCAACAGACTTCTCAATGTTAATTTGAATCATCTTAATCAATGATTCATCATCATGTCCACCCGATTTAGACGGAGAGAGTGGGCAATTTGTAAAACGGCCGTTGGCAAAAGGATGTCCAGATTTGGCCAAACAAGCAGGATGCGCAGCAACTTCACACGAAGAACAAACTATAGGTTTAGCAACCCGAGTATTGCACCCTTTGCAAATCTTGGAATCCATTATAAGAAGACCAGAAATTAAGAAAGAAAGCGAATAAAATTTCAAATATGGCTAGTTCGAGTATAACGTAACTGCCGAAACAAATACACCATATACAACGCGAGAGAGATACACAAACACGTCTGTATGCTTCGAGAACTCAGTGAAGTATATATATATATATATCGTTTGTGTGGACTTTAGCTTTCGCTGAATACCACGGGTTTTTCTTGATTCGCTTCCTTTTTTTTTTTTGATTTTGTATTATATCGTATAGACCAACATTAATGTATGCATAAACACATGATGAATGGGTGGGGTTCAGCAACACGTGCTCTTAAAAAACATTAAAGCACTCTTTTTACATATTACGTTATTGCAAGCGAATGAAATTTGTTTTGCTTTAAATAAACCGGAATAGGACAGCAAGGTTAAAAAGCGAATGTGATATCGTTTTATTTTCATCCGCCTTTCTCTTCTGTTGAACGGAATATGTTCATATTACGATTTTTAAATCGTTACTCTAACAGAAATATTTGTAAATCGCGGGCTTCGGCTCTCAAAAAATAACCTAGCTTTACCCGTGCTGAATTCTAATTCCTACCACGCGTAGCGTTACAATCTGTTTCGAGACTTCACCGGTAACGTTGCATGCGACACTAAAATGGTAAGGGGGTCCTAGGACCCCCCAAACCGGTGACACAAAAATACATTGGGTGAGTAGTCTATTCCATACCTCGTCTGTGGTGACACTGAAGACAAAAGGATGAGAGGTCTATTCTATACCTGGTCTGTGTCCTAACTATTAAGCGAACAAAACGTCGTTACGTATCTTATATTAATTAATTATAATTATTCATACGACTTCGTGTCGCAACTTATTTTTGAATAAATCTTGTTATTATTTACTAAAAGAAGGAATCTTGGATCGTGAAATTCATTTCTTAATCGCACGTCACCCGAACCTATCCCACAAATTCACGGGTAACCGTTCTATTCGTGGATAACCTGTAAGGAACGGTAACGTCTCGTTCGAGAACGTTACAAACTTCAAAATAAGTTAGTCAATAAAAGTAAGGATATACAGTTGACCCGCGGTAATCCGGCCCCGCTGTAATCCGGCACCCCCTATAATCCGACAAGCCTATAACAGTATGTATATACATACAAAGCACGTTGCGACTTGTCCGCGGCGCGGACAAGACCTTGTGATTTGTCGGATTACAAGGTACTCCTTTTCAAAAAAGTTCGGACTACAAGGGGTCAGTGGCAGTACTCTATAGTCCGACAAATTCGATCATCCGACACCGCCTTGCAAAACGTTTGTCGGATTACCGCGGGTCAACTGTATTACGGTATGACCCAACCAACGGAATGAACTGAAATTTTGAGGGGTTGGGCGGGAGAGGGAGAGAACCTCTAATATAAAATTTCAGCTGCGGGTATTTGTTAGTTCCTGAGATATTATTAACAAACTTTCGGCATAATACATTGAAATCTACGTATACAGACGTTACTAACACAACCATCTTCTTCGTTTTACAGTCGACGATACAATGTACGATATTGACCTCATCGCGCGATGCTTGTAACTGCATCAGTTTTTATTCCCAATACTTTAGTCACATCGGTTCGGTACCATGCTTACGCACCGTGAGACGGCACACGGCGCATTCGATTTTATCACTTAAAAGAATATTTCTTTCTTAATAATTGAACTTGAGACGCGCCGTGAGACGGCCAAATCTATAACAAATCCCCCCGGCGACCGACCATCTCGAGTCCACCGTGGATTCAAAGAGCCTCAACAATAATCGCACTCCGCTTGGTGAATATCGTTCGCGTCCAGTTTCTGTTACCGTATCCCCATACATTGTATCGTCGACTGTGAAACAGTCGACAGCGACGAGAAGACGGTTGTGTTAGTAACGTCAGTATAGGTAGATTTCAATGTATTATGCCGAAAGATTTTTATTAATATCTCAGAAACTAACAAATACCCGCAGCTAAAATTTTATATTAGAGGTTCTCTCCCCCTCCCGCCCAACCCCTCAAAATTTCAGTTCATTCCTTTGGTTGGGTCATACCGTAATGCAGCCAAAAGTAATATCTACCATGTATTATGTGCGGCTGTAATACTATGGTCATATTTTCCTGATTTATAACACCGAAAATAGCCCAAACCTCCTCTTGTTTCGATATAAACCATCTTTTTTTAATGTTTTGCACAACACTTTTCCCTGGGAATTAAAGACATTTCCTTTAGCCATTCAATTCCTGTTTCGTGCTCGGTCATTTTCTTCGCAAGGAAAAATAAATTTATGTGAGTCATTTTTACACAAAGACCTAGACTTACTAGTAACGTCGAACCACAACGAACTGAACCACGTGTTACGGTTGAGACTATCCCGATACATTTTAAAAACAATTGAAAACAGCAGGTTCGATGGCTTTAGAGCCGCCTTCAACGTGTCGGTAACATAGGAAGTGACACATATATGATAAAAAAAAATTTCGAGTCGCCAAAAATCCTTCTCGCAAACATTATTTCTATGCAAAATGAACCTGTTTCCAAAATTTCAGCCAATTTGGAGCATGGGGGTTTTCGGAAGTACAGCCCGACTGAGAATACCGCCCATAGTCGCTACTTATTCTTAAGCAAATGCTTAAGGGGGTAGACACGTCACGTGACCTGACCGATTTGGTCGGTCGGTATTACAGCAGATTTTTTCTGCACAGAAATGGTAATACCTATAGATACGCGGCTGCCTGTGCACGCGAGAGGGAGCTGTTTGCTATTTCCGTATTTTATTTTGAATGTGGAAAGAAATTGTTAGCTGTTGTGTTAAACTTGTAAAAATTTAAACAGAAAGTCTGCTGGCACTGCAAACGTAGAAAATTCATTGTACATTTACTTGAAACGTGCTTATGTTACAATATTTTACGTTGGCAGTAAGGAATTATAAGTGAAAAGGAAAAATAGATGAGGGCATGTCCCCAGAAAATGAAGTTTGTTAGGATAGACATTTTTTAATTAGCAAAACACTGAAACAGAACATGAAATACACATCCTATGCAGAAAGCAGTTATGAACAAACATATATAAAATTGTGTTTGACGTTGAATCCAACACGTGATTATTATGTGGTACCTCCTCGAAGTGACAGAAAATATAACCTATGTATATGCTATACGACAATAAATGTTTAGCGGCTATTTCCTTCTATTTCGCTACATTTGTGAACTTTTCATCATCCTTCCGAACCATTATTATTACGCCGCAACAGTATCTTTAGAAAATCGGGTATAGCATATAGGTTATATTTTCTGTCACTTCGAGGACAGAAAATCTGCACCTCCAGCTGACAGAAAATTCGCTCCTGCACATTGTCACTAGCCCGGTCGGCAGCATGGAAGGGGTACCTCTTACACCCTGTATTTCTGGTAGTTGCAACGATGTTCCTCAGCCCAGTGTATATATGTACATTTTGGTTTGATCTGGAAAAAAAAATGAATTCAATAAAAATTAGTTTTTGTGTTTATACCACTTGAATGTAAAGACTGATACTTACACTTACCGAAGAAACCATTATTATTGTGTCCTATTTCTCATAAATATTTTCTTGGAATGGCACTGACCCCTTTTGATTCCAATTAGTTGTCATAGAACCTGTGATAAAAAGTTAGAACGAGTTGTAATCTGAATACAATCAAAATGTAAATGTATGTATGTTATTTACTTATCTTTATGCTTGTGGAGAAGACTGCCTTCCTTTCCTCGCTTCATAGAGCATGATTTTCAACGTTGATACTGATTGGTGGAAATATCTAGAACAAATTCATATATGAGAGAAACATTCATGATGATTTCCAATTAATCTAATTATTTGCATAACAAAAGTATGTGTCATACTTACGCTTTTATAGATGTCACTTCCACTTGATATGAAAGAACAGCTATAGGAATTTATTATTAGGAGAGTGTGAAAAGGCCCACCACCACCCCCGTCATAGACGGTCCTATTCACTCTCCGTATGTATCTTCTACATACTTTCTTACTTACATTTTGAAACATGACTTATTCGACAGCTCTTCATATGCGCTGGATGCACTCGCCGGTGCAATTGTCACTTTGAATTGGATTTGCTTATTCGACAGCTCTTCATATACGCTGGATGCACTCGCCGGTGCAATTGTCACTTTGAATTGGATTTGCTTATTCGACAGCTCTTCATATGCGCTGGATGCACTCGCCGGTGCAATAGTGACTTTTGATTGCAATTGTTCATTCGACAGCTCTTCATATGCGCTGGATGCACTCGCCGGTGCTATTGGGATGTTTTCATCCATCGTTTTGTGTACTTTCTTGTGTACTCGTACCTGCTCCTCCTGTTTTTATGTAGGAGGTTCTCTAATCGGCTGTTGTCGATTGTATCTACTATCTATAATTTCTGACAACATGCAGTCCTCATAGAACTTCTTCAGTTTTTCCTCCATCTCTGTTGCCCAGAATAGATCATCTCTCGATACTGTTGTAATCTTCATTCCTTTCGGCGTCCATAAACAAAAATAGGCCCGTTGCCTTTTCGTTATGTGCAATTGTCCTTGCACTTGATAATAGTAATGATGATTTTTATTCATTTCATCACCCTTGAAAATACGCCTTATATTATCAAGTTGTTTTATTGCTTCAGCAGGTGATAAATCCTTGGCCGATTCAGGACACTTTACTTCGACGATTTTATCATGGTCCACGAGGCCGTCAGGAGTTGCACCTAAGTGAGGCACAGTGTCATCGATGAAGAGGCCACACGGTAGAATACGCATTCCTAATTCTTCTCGCATTTGTCTCAAGGCGTTTGCCTCATTTTCCTTTCCGTATTGGAGAGAATGTGCATTGTGGAGTTGCGGGTACATTATACTCTTCACAGTATTTGCCCGTGGTGTAGTCTTTCGTAATCGGCATACCTTGCCGAAATTGGATGCAGTTAATAATTTCTTCCTATAACCAATCCACTTGTCGCTATTCGCCTGATCGCGAGTTTCCACTTCGATATCGGCTCGCCTCGTTTGCCATTGAAGGAGTATATCCGCGTGCCGTTTACACTCGGAAGAGTATACTGTCTCTTCCATATCTGGTTTTGCCGCGTTGGGGCCGTAATCCTGGTCGCACGATTGTTTTTTATTTCGAAAGGAGGATGCTTTGGTTTCATTTTTATACTCCCTTGCTTTTTCTGCTGCGCGCTTCCGACGTCCTTCCAGCTTTATTACCATGGTTGGCGGCTCTTTATCCATTGCCGTACTCAATTTGCTGAACGCCTCTTTCGTGTTATATTGAACGACTGCGGCGGAGACTCTACCCTGATACGAGC
This sequence comes from Andrena minutula, assembly GCA_929113495.1. Lineage (NCBI taxonomy): Eukaryota > Metazoa > Arthropoda > Insecta > Hymenoptera > Andrenidae > Andrena > Andrena minutula. Next base: position 42,926,492 of record OV815993.1, on the reverse strand, counting down.
CCCCCTCCGATGAATTTAGAATTGTTAAAACTTTCAACAGCATTGTTATTTAGACCCTGCAGCAAACTGTCAGCTTTAACGAAAAGTTGCTGCATCGCTTCTTCGATACTTTGATAAATACCAGCATTTCTCAGTCGTGGAACGTAGTCTTCTCTGTTGGGATCAGAGTATTTATTACAAAAGTATGCTAACTTCTGACATTCCTTGTGTTCACCGAAAACGTGACTCGGTACATTTGTCAAGTCTTGCTTCAAATTTTGAATTCGTTCCTCGAGTGGTATTTCTTCTGGCAACCGGTATTCCGCAGCTTTTTTTATACCAGTACGCAGGCGAAGAGCATTACTCTGTACAACAGCTCTTAGATCTTTATTGCGGCCTTTTGTTCCGATGTCGTTTATTCTTTTACTGAAATTGCGTAATAGGTGATTGGTGCATTCGATTTTTTGTACCGTCACCATATACTTTCCATATGGATTACTGTCCAATATCTTCTTGTATACACTGCTATCGCCATCGGCAACTAATATATGGTATATTAGACCGTGCATATCTATGCTGCAATTGAAGCCTTCGACAATAGCAACACTCTCCATGCCAGTTGAAGTCTGATAACGACCCCAGTTCTTGAAGCAACGATGCTCGCGCGGTTCTTCCTTCCTCGTACCTGCTATTTGGCAAGTCATGCAGAATTTATTCTTCACGTTGATGTATAGCACTTTCTGCGTGTGGTATCCCACGATGACTCCTACGCCAGAAAGAGAATTGTAATCTCCTCCACGGTAGGACCTTTTCATCCAGCTGCCATCCGCGACAACTGGGATAAACGGTAGATTGGATTCTGCATGTACGTGGCCTCTTTGTATAGCTAATGCTTTTTCCTCATTTCCAGCATCTTCCATTTCACGTTGTGCGGCCACTTCGAAGGCATCGATTATTTTAATCTGACACTTCTCGTATATCCTATTCGTCATACAGGACACGTTCACGGCAGTCAGTATGTCCTCCAGTTAATTATATCCGCCGCCCGTCGTCATTGTTGCGGCGACAGCGGCGTGGTTGATATCCATAGTGGCATCACTCTCCCGAAGACAGGATATGCGCTCTGTGTATTTGCACATTTTGCACTCTACATAATACGCATTTTCTAATCCATACCGCCGACATTTAACTATTTCAAAATGTTCGATGCCACAGCCAATAGTCGAATGTTTTCCAAGATTTTTTATTTGTTCGAAAACATGCGGAAAATCAACGAAGTCTATTCCTTCTGAAATTGGATTTTCCGGCTGTTCTGGTTTTGCTTTCTCCACCACCCAGTAATCAGCATCATTTCCAACATCTTGATTCGTTTCTTCGCTGATGTCTCTTACGGAATGTATCTCATCCCTGTCTATGTCGAAATCTATTTCTTGTGCAATTTCTTCTTCGTTCGACTCGAAATGCACTTCTTCTACAATTTCCTCTTTGTCCGCATTGAAATGAATTTCTTCTAAAATATCTTCCGTGTCCGTATCGAAATCCACTTCTTCTACAATTCCTTCGATAATTGGGAAGTCTTGAAAATTTCCTACGTCTTCTTCCTGTATTATGTTCGTAGGAAAATCATACGCAGCAGATGTGCTGGGAAGTGTTTCGTCGTACGAGGTACCTGCACGCGTACCTGCTTCCGCCACGGTGCTCTGATTTACCGCGAGGCACGCTGCTATTTTTAATCGTTGTCTACACGTAAAAAGTCAATAATCAGTAACACGTGATACATAAGTACATAGAAATAAGAAAAACATACAATAGAAAAGAAAAGCAGGCATAGTAAAAGAAGATATAGTACAGTAAAGTCTCGATGTAAGCGAAAGTCTCGGAACGTAGCAAAAGAGAGCGAGTGGAAGAAAGGACTGCCAATTGTCCCATTCTTTTCATTCGCTGTCCTTCTCTGCGGCCGACGCGTATTACCGCTAAATATGTATTATTCAAATTATATCGTGTTTGGTGTCATTTATCATTAGGGAAACATCACAAATGTTAGGATGCTTTATTTATCAAAATATTATTATTATTGCATTACTGTGAATATCATTCTAATTTATCTTCGCGATACGAAGAGGGACGTAGCGTGATACAATTGTTCCTCTCATGCCGCGTTTACAAGGCGAACACGAACAAAAACATTGTTCGCGTACGTTTTCGTCGGTTCTTGCCGTGTCCACGCCGCCGTAAATAGAACAAAACGTTCACATACGATTCGTACACTGAGTTTTGTTCATGTTTGCGGCGGTGTGGACACGGCAAGATCAGATGAAAACGTTGGCGAACAATGTATTTGTTCGTGTTCGTCTTGGTGTAAACGCGGCATTAGACAACGCGATTCCCTCGCTACGCAAACAGAAGGACATGCACTTTTGGCCCGTTTGCTTTTCACACGCACACATCTGCACAACCGTCTCCGCTACTCGCAAGCGAAGGCAGCCGCAAGCAGCATGCTGCGCTGCGATACGCGGCTGTGTGTGTGTATACAGGCACGCGTGCACTTGACCGCTTGTGAAAAGAATACTTTTCGCATTTCAATTCTGGGTCATTCAACGCGAAATCGGACACTTTTCGGAGTACCATTTGGGAGTTTTGTGAAACTGGCATATATTGTGGTCTTTAGTGATACATAAACGTATTTCAAAGGATTTTTCAAAATTTTCAAGATCGTGGAAATTTACTTTTTTTTTCATTAAATTATAACTGTTGAACTAAGAGAAATGTAAGAATGAGCTTTTGGGTGCTTACACTGGGGAAGTAAGAGTACCTAATAAAAATGATGTCACTTAAAAAAAAATTTTTTACACCATTTATTCTGCGATTGTTTTAAACAAATGCAATTTTATACCAGCAGGGCGCTATTTCAAAATTTGAAAAAAAATTGAGGATACAGCCCTACTTGTGCTCTTTGCAGACACTTTAAAATTGGTCGCATGAAAATTAATTGAATGTGACGTTGCATCGCCTAATACCAGCTGGACTAGCTAACAAGGAAACATATCGAACCCGAAAATTCTGATTTTATTGAAACTCCGTACGATTGTAAAGCATGTCGGAGTATGTAAGAAACATTTTTTTTCTGCGGAAAAACACTCTGAGGGTGTAAAATCAGCCCCCAAATTTCCAGCGATTTTTCGTTTTTCGAGTATAACTTCGTAACGGTGCGAGGTAGAAGAAAACCGTAAATGGACAAAATGTTCAGTGTTTGATGCCGTATAACGCGCTGCAAAATAAATTTTTGTACGTCCAAAGTTATACTCGAAAAACGAAAAATCGCTGGAAATTTGGGGGCTGATTTCACCCCCTCAGAATGTTTTTCCGCAGAAAAAAATCGTTTCTTACATACTCCGACATGCTCTACAATCGTACGGAGTTTCATTAAAATCAGAATTTTCGGGTTCGATATATTTCCTTGTAAGCCGCGCGGTAGTAGTAGCGGCCAAGTGTCTATGTGAAATTGTTATATAGGGTTCTCACGAAGGGTAAGTATTTGACAAAAACTGAAAGAGGAAAACGTTTAATATTTTTTATATCCAACATAATAAGGTATGGGACATTCCACGCGAAATCAGACACTTTTTGGAGTAACATTTCGGATGTGGCTCAAATTTGAATATGTTGTATTCTTTATGGATGCATAAACATGTGTAGAAGGATTTTTGAAAATTTTGAAAAATATAGATTTTACAGCTGTTTGAAGGTAGGTGCTAACTTTTTTCAATAAATTATAACTATGGAAGTAGTAAACGGATGGAGATGAGCTTTACGGGGATTTGTAGAGAAGACATTGAAGTTTTAAGAAGAATTTATTTCAATTTTTTGAAAAAAGAATTTGAACCATTTCTGTGCAATTATTATTAACAAATGCATTTTCTTAACATGGGGCGCGATTTTAAAAATCAGAATATAGCCCTATCCTTCCCCTTCATGGTCTATTTGTCAAAACTATGGACATTTTAAAATTGGCCCTGTAAAAATTGCCGAAAGTTGACGCTACGTCAAATCACACCGGCTCGACTAGCTGAGCCGTGCGGTACTCGAAGCGGCCAAGCGGCTATATCCGTTATTCTTATACAGTATTCTCGAATATGGTAAGTGTATTTTAGTGTATTTTATACACAACATAGTACGGTAACTCAATTTTTGGTGTTCGCAATATTTTCCTTGAAACGAAGGTGATCCTCAATTTTTTAAATGGAATACTATATGTTTGATTATCCAATATGAAAGCGACTGTCAAGACAGATTCAACCATCTGATATACTATGACCTTCAAGACTACACCAGAGTTGGGCGTTATTCGAATAAAAAGTGATTGAAATAACGTTTTGAATAAGGATACTTCATTCATTCATTCGTCGACTAAAAAGGTACGCGACTTATCCTTATTCAAGGCGCCATGGATGAATGTGGTTATTCAAGGGGATTCATTCAATTGTTATTCTAGAAGGTCGACTAACCGACGAAAGCCCTTGCGACCCGACCCGCACGCGGTCACCTACCTGTCAGATTTTACAGAATCTGAATTTGTTTATTTTTCATCGTATCAATATGAAAGTGACACCAATGGATTCCTGGCGTTCTCCCGATTAACTGGACAGAAAATAATTTAAATCGGACTATTTTTAACGAAACGGGCTTTGAATTCTGCAAATAAATTTCTCACGTAAAATCCTTAATTATGGTCCGAATTATATCATTTTTGGGGCCATTTTCATCGGGAAGACACGAGGAATCGATTGGTAATACTTTTATCAACACTTATCAAAAACATGGGGATTTGATGTGGCCCGTCGGTTTTATTGCCCTCGGGTGTCAACAAGTGGTCTACAGGGTGATCCTGGAGTCACTGACAAGGGGACCTTCAGGTCTGACAAACTCAGAAATTGTTTATACTTAGTGTACGTGAAGGTCTTCACTTGGACTTTAATTTCCCGAAGCAGTAAGGCGCTCTTCCCATCCAAATTCGAGAAAAACGGCTTTGAAAAATGTGGAGTTTACTTATATACATTTGAAAAATATGAATAATCAACGAATAGCGTGGAGCAGTACGTAGCGCTCCCGACTAGCAAGCGCGAGGTCATCGGTTCAAATCTCACTATTGATACTATTTTTTTTTTTTAATTCATTTGAATACCTACACATTTCACATGCAAAGTTTTTAAAATTCATACTAATTAACAGATATGTAAACATCTGTTATATGTAAGATTGTACGGTGTATAGCGGTGCTCCACCTCGCAGGAGATAGACATCACTTTCAATTAAACACACGTCTTATTTAAAATTGTCTCTTGCTTAAGAAATCGTACCTTTTATTGCACATATTAATTTTTAGATAAGAATATTTACAATAAATTAGATTTTTCGTACAAAAATAAAACACGTAGAGTAGAAAATGGAACTTGAAAACGAGATCGTGGTGAACGGCGGTTAGCATACCATAAGGGTCGCGAACATCGTGGCACGAAAGGCACATAAATGCGTCAACCGGGGGTGTTCCAGTGACCTGCCCTTGATCTCGAACGTACGGTTCACCTTTGCCGGTTTTGATTTTATTACTCTACGCGGCGTACCTGGATGCGCTTTACAATTAGCCGAACACCCCCATTTTATAAACTTTGCATGTGAAAGGTGTAGGCATTCAAATGAATAAAAAAAAAATAGTGTCAATAGTGAGATTTGAACTGCCGACCTCATGCTTGCTAGTCGGGAGCGCTATGTACTGCTCCACGCTATTTGTTGGTCATTCATTGTTTTCAAATGTATATAAGGGAACTCCACATTTTTCAAAGTCATTTTTCTCGAATTTAGATGAGAAGCGCGCCTTACTGCTTCGGGAAATTAAAGTCCAAGTGAAGACCTTCACGTACACTAAGTATAAACAAATTCTGAGTTTGTCAGACCTGAAGGTCCCCTTGTGAACTCAAGGAGATGCCGCCTGGCACCCCGTGGCCGAGGTGAACCCCCGTGATGAGGACCATCCCACGCATTGCTTCTCCGAATTTTAGGTGTTTCAACCCTCGAAGGGGTTGGAATAAATTAAGAACTTGAGACATGTCCAGGATTTCCGCAATTTCTCATCAGATCTTTGCGAAAACGACGCCAATCGATTCCTTATGTTTCGCCGATGAAACTCACACCACGAACGACGTAATTCAGAGCATAATGAAGGAAATTTCATGAAAAATCGAATTATACCATTTGAAGCTGTCTTCGTTAAAAATAGTCCGATTTGTATGAAATTTGGTACGACCTTCATCGGAGAAACATCAGGAATCCATCGGTGTCACTTCCATATCGATACGATGTAGAATAAAGAATGCAGTTTTTCTGAAACAGGTATAAATCCACGGCCGACCGCAGCGCATCGAGGTTGGCACCCCGCACTGCGGGTGAAATAATCATTACAGATTAAGAAATCCTTATCTTCGTAATATCGATATGGAAGTGACGGCAATGGATTGCAATTTGCAAAGTGATGGCAATTAGCGCCGAAAAATGAGGAAAAATTTTTCCCTCTTAATGATGGATAATTTAACATATTTTACATTTACTTAATTTTTCTTTTATCAATTTTTTAACCATAATTGTTTAAAAAGCTTTTGTGTACTAGCAGAACTATCTGCAGACCTCAGAATCTATTGTTCTGTTTTTTTTTTATGATTTTATCCTTAATGCGGTGCTAACCAAATTCAGACGTTTAGGGTAACTACTGGTACGTGTTTTTGATTGTGGCGGTGTTTGAATTTTTTTTCTAGAATTTTTGTGTCTGAAGGTTTTAGCTACTCAACGCCACGCCTATACGGGCTTCCGTTAATGTCATATTTTGGAACGATGTGCCATTATTGTGGCTTGTACAAGCAGGTGACGAAAAATCTCTCCGTGCAAGGGTATAGCACCGCGGTCAACCCCGTCGTAGCTGAAACTTGAGAAATTGTGACGGATACGAGATCAGTAGACATTATTTTCAAACCTCATTACAGTAATCTGGGGTGCGAGTGGTAAACCGATCATAAAAGCGGAGCATGCGGCTCGATTACCTGGGCCGGGAAATTCCCAATACCTAGCTCTTCGTTGTAGTGGAATGCGTCCGTGAGCCGGTGTTTCCATTTTGGGGACTTCGCTAAACGGCATGCCTGAGTTACACTATATTGAACTTACTACGCATAGGGAACTGAAACCTCAGGTATAATTCTTTTTGTATATTTCAGGCCTAATGGAACCAGTTGTTCCCGAAAAACTAGCCAAGTTAAATGATCGTATTGCCCCGCACTTCGACGGCGGACCGTTCGGATGCGAAGTCCCCATGTACCTATACATACCTACCACCCGCTGACAGGGCAATACACAGATTAACGGAACAGCCACTTTTTATTATATTTTCAAATTTTATTATACTTTTGGCCTTTATGTTATCGGTTGTATTTTGCCTTTATGGTGTGTCCTTAATTATCCCAAACGGAGCGGGCTCTGGGAGGTAATAGCTGAGAGCGAAGCGAAAATTCATTTATCGTATATGGTCGGCAATTCCGTATTTTCAAAGACACCTTTGTTAACATCTGGTTGCCAGATTTCGAAAGGGCAATCAAGAACGTACCTTTCCGCCTTTAAGAATTTAGAGATTGCACACTGTGAACAAAAGCGTGACTTTTCATTAATCCGCGAATGTCGGCGGGAACAGTAAATCGCTGGATATTTCCTAACGTATTGGAGATAAAAAAAAATTATTTATATGCAATTGCATAGTTCGAGGGGGACAAATTTATTACCGGAGTCGAATTTTTTCTTCGGTTATTATTTTAAGAGATACGACGATCAAGTTTGGTTTTTTAAATGGAACTATCCATTTCAGCGTATTAAGAAATTCATTCTTTATTCATTTTATCTTCATCTTTAACGGCAATGGATTCCTGGCGTTCTCCCGATTAAAATCATACCAAATGTTATACAAATCGAACTACTTTTACACAGCAATTTCTTAATACGCTGAAATGGATATTTCACATTGAAAATGAGTAAATATGCAAGCGCATATACTGCGGTACAATCCACGTGAAACGTTTCAGCAACGAATCCGCAACAAATCCGGAATTTTGCGTAGCGATCCCAAATTGTCGACACGCAGAATACAGTCTAAGATTCCACAGGCTACCACCGAGGAAATGTATGCGAACGTGGACATTGTCCGACCAAAAAAAATTAACTTCAATTAATTAATTAAATATGTTGCGAGCGCCGTTCATCTTGCAACATATGAGCAAGCTACCAGAAATATATCCGCAATGAATCCGGACTTACTATTTTCCCTCGACAATTCGGAACGTTCTAATTAGATATAATCAATTAAACGGTAATGGTAGGGAGACTGACAGTAATTGACACGTGTAACAATTTTTTTACAAATATCTTTTGTTGCTGTATATAGTTTACGAGTTTGTTTAAACTACATAATGTTAATTAAGTAATTGTATTAATACTTATATCACATATGTAAACAGACAGAATGCAGTGTTACATTTCACATGCAAACTCCGAGGGAATATATGTAAACACGGACAATACGTGATATATGTAATTAATACAATTAGTTAATTAGCTCTATAAGGTTAAAGCGAACTATTATACTGTATACAGCAATAAATGATATTTGTAAAGAAGTCTGAGCTGTGAAATGCAAATCCACAAACATTAGAAGACTAGAAAATAAAAAAATATATAGAACAAATTTATGTTAAACGATTGCATTAAAAGTGCGTTAAAAAGTAGAAAAATTATTTTCTTGTACTACGCAGGATATTTCACAATAGAATATGAATATACTTAATACATCATCAAGCGTTAAAATTAATTTGTTGTAAGATATCCGGCTTCACGATTAGGGAGATGTAATGGGGATTGTCAAAACGAATCATTTTTTTTTTAATAATTTGAGGTAAAAGTGTTGCACGGTAGGAGTATAAGTTAGAATACATAAGCAATTTTCTCAGTCAAAGGTTGTAGCTGCAGCGGGAAAGTGTTCGTCTACGGTGCTCGAGGTCATGGGTTCTCAAATCTCGTTTGGGGTAAAAAAAATTTCTATTTAAAAAAAATACTCTGACGTTATAGGTACTACTAACTACGTACGATTCTGCACGCATTCATGTCGTCGCGTCCATCAAAGCCACGGTATACAATTTTTACCACCTTCCTACCGATATTTTTATTTTTGGCCCTACTGCCCGAAACGTTGCCTGACCATTGCTGTAAAATCTCAGAAATGTTACACTACCATTGCTGTAAAATCTCGAAACAATGTTGCAGAAATATATCCTGCAATGTTGCACAGGGGCGGACATAGCAATTTACTTGTAACTTTTCAGCAATATTTCGTGCAATGTTTCAAATATTAAACCGCAACCTAACTGAAACATTTCGGCAACAAATGTGCTGTAGGGGGAACAATAGATTAAATATCAATAGTAGAGACACTGGCGGTACTTGGGACATCTAATATTTTTTTTTACAAATATATTTGTAAAAAAAAATTATTTTTATATTCAAACGCTAGACTCCTCCATACTGAGTCCTAGCCGCGGCCGCGCTACGATTAGGGTTGTAATTGAACGAAATTTTGAACGAAAGAAATGCCAAAGAGAATCACAGAAATAGAGGGAAAGGATATGGACACTTGAGGGACGCGCGGAAAACACAGGAACATGTCTTTTAGCATTTTGGCGGAAGTAGAGGTTCCCTGTCAGAGTAGGGATTGGCCCGTAAGGAAAACCCTACTCCACGTCGCAGGGTTGCCAGATTCTTCGATACGCGCGGAGTGGGAGCGGAACACCTACAGCAATGGCGGTATATGTGTGTGTGTTGACACCGTGACAACACTGTAGGTGTTCTCCCTCCACTACGCGAAGGGAAAAGCTCGGTATCCCTGCGTGGGAGACATGTAGAGGGATCGGCGGACTTAAGCTATGCTAGATGGAGGGGGGAACACCTACAGGAGCGGTGGTATAGCGTGCATGAACTTCGCCTGCGTCGTTCATGCTCACCGCTCCTGTAAGTGTTTCCCCTCCATCCAGCGTAGCATAAGCCCGCCGATTCCTCTACATGTCTCCCACCCACGGATACCGAGCTTTTCCCGGGACATGCAGTCCAAGAAATCCTAGAATCAGTCTTGATCAGTCTCTTGAAGGCACTCATTAAGAGAGAATCGCAGATTTGGCAAACCATTTTAAAACTTTATAATATTATATTTTACAAATAGTTTAGTATAAGTTAATTATATGTAGGTAGTGCATTATTATTTCATTTTGAGAACAATTACTTTTCTATTATCTAACACATTTTTGTACGAATATTAAATAAGTGTAGCTTATATTGACTTTATAACAATGAGTGACAGTGATTGCGAAGTACAAAACATTCCCGTCGCCGATGTATGTTACGCGTCGACATCGAGTGCAAGTGAAGTTTGTGTTGAGCAGCGCGTGCCTAACATTTTAAAGGGGAAATATTTTTCATTTATAAAAGAAAAATCCAGCGGCAAGTGCGTTATCGGGCAATGCCAAATTTGTTTATTACCAGACGGGGAAATTAAAGGCCAATATTCATCTTCATCTAATTTTTTGTCACATTTGAAACGAAAACATTCTATTGAATATGAAGAATATTGTTTGGAATCAGCACGAAAAAAGCAAAGAGTATCTGCGGCTACCGACGGAAGGAAACTTGGACAGAGTCAGTTTGAAATGATTCTCGCAAAATACGTAATTACTGCAATGATTCCATTGCAGTCGGTGGAGAATCAATTCTTTCGGGAAATGGTGAAACAATTGAGGTGGAAAAGTTAATAACGTTAGTCGCCGTACACTGGGCAGAAGCATTAATAAACTTTATGCAGACAATATGTGCGACCTTAAGAAAGAACTGACATCTGTTGCATTTGTCTGCACGACTGCAGACATTTGGTCAGCAAGGCGACGAAGTTTTTTTGGCGTCACTGTGCACTGGATTTCACAAAATTGTGACAGAAAATCAGCGGCTCTGGCGTGCCGCCGCTTTACCGGTGTACATACATTTGACAAAATTAATAACTTACTACACAACATTCATACAGAGTTTGGTTTTACTACTCAACAAATTGTGGCAACGATTACTGATAATGCAAGCAACTTTGGAAAAGCTTTTACATTGTTTGGCGTGCAGGAATCCCTCATTACAGACGGAGATGAAGAGGATTGCGAGAGTTCTCCCCACGAGAGTTCCTCCGACGAAGAAGACACAGAAGAAAGTACGCCAGTGAACGCACATTGTGCGATGTATTTACAGCATTCCCTGCCTCGCCACATTCGATGTTCTGCACACACTCTTAATTTGTGTGTAACATCAGACATGGTACGCACAATTAAGGCCGACGAAGTGCTATCTGTGACGCATAAAGATGTCATGGACAAGTGCAACCAGCTGTGGAAGGCGGCAATATGGCCAAAATCCGCCGAAATAATAGAAAATGAAATTGGTCATACACTAAAACGACCGGGTGAGACACGGTGGAACTCTTTATATGACTCTCTGCGACAAATTTTAAAAATAAAAGACAAGATGAGTAATGTAACAAAACGTTTAGGGATAAGAAGTGTCTTAAAAGAAAAGGATTTCGCATATTTAGAAGAGCACATCAAATGTACAGCGCCAATTGCGGAAGCGATAGACCTTCTACAAGCGGACAATATTTTTTATGGCATGCTTTTGCCATGTTTGCTGTCTCTGCAGAGAAAATTGGGGAAACTAGCAGAATGTCAGTGGAAATTTTGTCAACCCCTCATTACGTGCCTTCGCGACAGTTTCAACACGAGATTCGAAGACTATTTGAACCATAAAAAACTTCAAAAAAGTAAAAAAATACGCCAAGTACATGAAAAATCAAATAAATCACAAAAAATCGAAGATAATAATAATCACAAAAAATAGAAAAAGTATACAATACACAAAAGATGTGAAATCAAAATGAGCTGCCAGTACATAAAGGTGCTTTCCAACTGCGCAAGATGACACAACTACATACACACAGCTAAAATGCTGTGGTCATACATTCCTTTACAATGTATTACATAATATTAAGCAGATATATTTTTATACAAATAAATATTTTAATACGAATAAATATTTTATTCAAAATACTTGGCGCTGCGCCCCGAATTGGTGTTGCTAAACTCAATAAATATGTATAAATTGCATTAATCCTTTTCTTTCTTTCTTGTACGGGCATGCGTGGCGCTTGCGCGCGCGCGTGCGTGTGCATATGCTACGTATGGTATTAGAATTAAATATATGTAGAATAAATCTGACTGTGTTTCTAGTATGTGTATGTATATGTTTTTTATATTGTAATGGAGTTGTAAATTATTAATACTAAGGCAAATAACATTTTTTCGGTTGCGCAGCGCCAAGTATTTTGAATCAAATATTTATTCGTATTAAAATATTTATTTGTATAAAAATATATCTGCATATTATTATTTAATACATTTTTTCTTTGTATAAATAGCCATTATGAGTAATGGAATTTGAGCTGTGCATATGTAGTTGTGTCATCTAAAGCGCAGTTGGAAAGCATCTTTATGTACTAGCAGCTCTTTTTGATTTCACATCTTTTTTTAATTTTGTAATTATTATTGTGACGCCCCAAGATTTTTCGCGCGCGGTTATTTCAACTCATTTATAAATCTATCTACAAATACGCTCAAATCTTCCCCAAACCTCAATTCTTACCCCTTTACCAACGACCTTGGCCGCCTTGGCGATGTACCTTAGCGGTCCCCATCTCAAGACGGTCAATCATTAAATCTTCTTCCCTTATTCGCCCAACGCGGCACAAATTCCTCTCTTACGTCAAATCTAAACAAGTCCCTCGCCCCACAAATATCTTAAATCGAGACCACGTCTCACACCCTCTCAATGACCAAAGCAGTCAAACCCATCGACGTCCCTTTCCTATTAAAACACCCAAAATCCATTCGAGGAGTTGAGCAATTCAAAATCCTATGTATAAAAACCCCGGAAGCATAAATGCGAATCCAAATATAGATCAACCTTTGGTCCCTACAAAAAACCCCAAAAGTTACTGCGACGCATGTTCCTAATTAGGTCAAGGTGCATACTGCGCACCCCCCTTCATACTGTAAAATATTATATAAGCAGGGCAAAGTCCATACCGCGCGTACACCCCACAACCCCTTGCAAAATCATATAAATACAAGGGCCCGGAGACAGAAGTCCTCTTTCGACGAAATACCCTTGCCGAAGGAAAGCTATTTACACGAAACCATTTAAGGTCTCGTTGATCAAAGTGTTATTTAAAATAAATTCAATCACCATCAACCATCAAGTATCGTAAGAGATTATAATTACTATTAATACCACGGTATATCACCATCATCTATATCAATTATTCACATTCTTATTGTTTCATATTGTTTCATATTGCAACGCTTATTGCGCTTATATTATCTTGTATTGCTATTCACATTATTTCGTATTGCAAAGCTTATTGCGCTCATATTATCGTGTATTGCTGTTTGCATTGCTTATTAACGCCTATTGCGTAAATCATCCTAGCTTATTAATATATATATCTTGTATTTCATGTTCATATTCATAACTTATAACCATTATATACATGCTATGTTCATCGCCAATCCATTATTATAAAACGTAACTATCTGCACAACGATAGTGCATTATATATTATCAAAAGCTATAAAGTGAATAAACAGTTTTACTTTAACTCAGTTACGAATTATTGTGTCAATCCTTCGGCTACGAAGATCCCGAAATCCAAACAGGCTGCCGGAACAGCTGATTCCGGGCAACGACCGCAGAAAGCGTCACGGTGTTTACCAACTTACTTTCGTATAGGTTTCGCTTAACCGTATGACTAGTCGAATTTCGCGAAGTATTACATGTGTCTTTTACAATAATGCAGCGGTAAATCCGATCTCCACAAAATTACCTTTTTTAAAAAAAAGGTACAAAAAAGAGCGCCAAGTATATAATCCCGTAAAAAAGAATCCCATTTAAAAACATTGTCGTAAATTAATATAAATTTATTAATGTTCTATATTCAACTTTACAAAAGTAATGATATACAACAGTTGCGCCAATTATCACACTGGCTATTTACACAAAGAACAAAATGTATTCAATAATATTAAGCAGATATATTTTTATACAAATAAATATTTTAATACGAATAAATATTTGATTCAAAATACTTGGCGCTGCGCCCCGAATTGGTGTTGCTAAACTCAATAAATATGTATAAATTGCATTAATCCTTTTCTTTCTTTCTTGTACGTGCGTGCATGCGTGTGTGTGTGCGTACGTGCGTGTGCATATGCTACGTATGGTATTAGAATTAAATATATGTAGAATAAATCTGACTGCGTTTCTAATATGTGTATGTATATGTATTTTATATTGTAATGGAGTTGTTGTAAATTATTAATTAATACTAATGCAATTAACATTTTTTCGGTTGCGCAGCGCCAAGTATTTTGAATCAAATATTTATTCGTATTAAAATATTTATTTGTATAAAAATATATCTGCTTAATATTATTGAATACATTTTGTTCTTTGTGTAAATAGCCAGTGTGATAATTGGCGCAACTGATGTATATCATTACTTTTGTAAAGTTGAATATAGAACATTAATAAATTTATATTAATTTACGACAATGTTTTTAAATGGGATTCTTTTTTACGGGATTATATACTTGGCGCTCTTTTTTGTACCTTTTTTTTAAAAAAGGTAATTTTGTGGAGATTTCACACATTTTATAGTGTTTATTATGGCTGTATAATTTTTTCACCCCCTCGGGTGAATTATTAATATTAAGTGAAATATTATATTGCCATCCAAACTATGCACGCCTGCAAAGCTACCAGACAATTGGATTGGTGGAATTGGTTTAAATTTGAGTTTTCAGACATGAAGCAAACATACAGGAAGCAAACAGAGGATTGAAGCTGAATAAAATCGTTTAATTAATATAATGCTATGTCACAATAAATTTTTTTCTCTAACGTAGATTATCTGTAAATATATAAAATCCACATTTTAGTTATAACTTAACATAGAACATATAGAAATATAGTGGCCCTTTGTTATAGTAAATGTAGAGACTACAAAATGTGCCCGAAGGAAGTGAGAGCGCAGAATGTCTTGTTGGAGGAAATTTAAATACTAATGGTAATTTATCGAAAAAGATTATCGGAGAAGATTAAAAAATAAATAGAAAGACAAAGCATCTTGCTTCGCACATGCTTTTGGAAAGTCAAATAAGGTAAATCAACAAAATTATAAACATACTAAACTAATTTTATTCCAAAACCAATAAATTGTGTGTTGAAAATATTGGACCTCTTCGTTCATCCTCGTTGAATTATTACCATACCCTGATAACCAGATCTGGCAGCAGAATCTGACGTCAGATCCGTAGTCGTCTGTGTCCGCATTTGGCTGCGTTCTGAGGTACAGAATCTGATGTCAGATTCTGATGTCAGATCGGCAGCAGATTGACAGCAGATCCTGATGTCAGATCGGCAGCAGATGGACAGCAGATTCTGCCGTCTGCTTGGCACAGCTAACAGCGCCATCTGAGGGTCAGGATTAGCAAACTAACGTGTGGTAAGAAAAAAAAATACCAACAAATACGAAACGTTGTAATTCCCAAGCGGTCACCCATCCAAGTACTAACTGCGCCCAATACCGCTTTAACTTCAGTGATCGGACGAGAACTTATGTTTTTTCTGACACGAAATCATCGTTGGAAAAATTTGGCTCTTATTAATACTTCTTGTGTAAAAATCTTCATACTATTATATTCTAAGAACTTATTATATAACGTTTAAGTCGAAAAGAGTCGTTGTTCTGTGGCATAAGTACCTGTTTAAACTACAATTTTACATTTTCTGTGTACTTTACTGACGTGGTAGTAGAATTGGACACAGTTTAAATGTATTCTACAGGAATTAAAGGTTAAATTGTGAAAATAAGTTAATTTATATAATAAATTCATAACATTAACCTTTAATTCCTGTAGAATACATTTAAACTCTGTCCAATTCTACTACCATGTCAGTAAAGTCCACAGAAAATGTATAAAAATGAAATACAACAGGTAAAAAGAATTGCGTTAGGTAAGTTATTTAATATTGATATCATTTGTAATTTAAACAGGTACTTATACCACAGAACAACGACTCTTTTCGACTTAAACGCTATATAATAAGTTCTTAGAATATAATAGTATGAAGATTTTTACACAAGAAGTATTAATAAGAGCCAAATTTTTCCAACGATCATTTCGTGTCAGAAAAAACACAAGTTCTCGTCCGATCACTGAAGTTAAAGCGGTATTGGGCGCGGTTAGTACTTGGATGGGTGGTGACCGCTTGGGAATTACAACTTTCGTATTTGTTGGTATTTTTTTTTCTTACCACACGTTAGTTTGCTAATCCTGACCCTCAGATGGCGCTGTTAGCTGTGCCAAGCAGACGGCAGAATCTGCTGTCCATCTGCTGCCGATCTGACATCAGAATCTGACATCAGATTCTGTACCTCAGAACGCAGCCAAATGCGGACACAGACGACTACGGATCTGACGTCAGATTCTGCGCTCTCATGCCAGACTCTGCTACCAATCTGATGTCAGATTGGCGTCAGATGGTTATCAGGGATAGCATTTAAATTTCCAGCAACAAGACTTTCTGCCATAATTCAGTTTACAAACTTAGACAACCAAAAGTTTCACAGTGAACTCTGCGTGCCGGGGGTAATGAGTGACCCCAGGATACCAGTTAAGGGTTAAATATCAATGCTACGCTAATTTGAAAAATTTTGTCGATTTACCTTATTTGACAAATTTCAAGAAACTTGTGCGAAACAACCTCCAAGCCTGTGTATCGCCTTCATTTCTGTCCAAGCCTGTGCACCCCCTTCATTTCTGTCCAAGCCTGTGCGTCCCTTACATTTTTATCCAAGTCCTCTGCGTCTTCTTCATTTCTAAATATAATATATATAAGCTTTACATAAAATCTCTAAATTGCTGGTATAAAAATATCTAGCAATTTAAATTCAATGCAATTTGTTACAATATATATTATTTTGTGCGAAAGAAGATGCTTCTCTGTCGAAGCTTCTCCGGCAACTTCCAAGTCTGCGACTCTACATACTAAATTGATTTAAAAAATTTTGGCGACTTACCTTGTTAATTAAGACAATAATTCAGTCTCCTATTTGGTGTAAAAACTCGTGACAATTCAAATTCTGACAAATTACTTCATTTGACACTTAGCACTTGGTAGGTTATAATATATCTCTGTCTATATAGCTGTCATGTAGCTGTCACGTCACAACAAAATTTGTTACACGGTCGGCCGAACCCGCATCCAATGAACGACGAGAGACACTTTTCCTCACCCCCTCTTGCCTAAAGTGTAGGACGATGACGATGAAGATCTTAATTTTACGAACATGAAATTCGGCAAATTGCCACTTTACAACGAAATATCTCAGCTCATAAGGCACGTAGGAACAAAACGAAGACACTTTTCTTATGTAAATCAAACCCAGGCTATCCATTAAGACCATTCAAAATCGAATCGGATCAGCCGTTATTGAGATTCGGAAATCTCAGGGTTCAGAATAGCGAGTCGTGGCGTAATAGATACACTCTGTGTCTCGCGCTGCGCATATCTAGAGACGCGGTAGCGTCTCGACGCCAAGTACATGAAAAACACCCTGTATATGTCGATGTCGCTACCGTGTATCTTTACTCGTCGCGGAGACACTCTAACCTAATTCTGACATTTATACATGAATATCTCATCACGCCGGCAATGTTTTGTAAATTTAAAGACATTTTTCTTATGTAAACCGCATATCGGCTTTCGAACAAGACCAATTTCAATAAAATCGGTCCACACATGACAGAGATATCATAATATTGTTCATGGATCAGTCGAATTTATTAATTTTCGTCTCCTGATTCTCCTTCTCCAAGAAATTTTTCGTCAACATAATACGTATATACGCGTTACACACACACCTTCAGCCAACACATGTATCGTTCTTCGTTCGTCGTCCGCCATTGTACGTACATATATATATACTATTTTGAAATTTATAACCTAAGTGCTAAGTGTCAAATAAAGTAAGTTGTCCCAATTTGAAATGTCAGGAGTTTTTACACTACATAGGAGACTGAATTATTGTCTCAATTAATAAGGTAAGTCGCCAAAATTTTTTTAATAGATTTCTTATGTAGAGTCGCAGACTTGGAAGTTATCCGGAGAAGGTTCGACAGAGAAGCATCTCCTTTCGCATAATAATATATATTGCAACAAATTGCATTGCATTTAAATTGCCTGATATTTGTATTTGTATATACCAGCAAAATAGAGTTTTTAGGTAAAGCTTATTATATTATTATTATAGAAATCAAGGGGACGCACAGGACTTTGATAAAAATGAAGGGGACGCACAGGCGTGGAAGTTGTCCGGAGAAGATTAAATTAAATAAATAGAAAGACAAAGCATCTTGCTTCGCACATGCTTCTGGAAAGTCAAATAAGGTACATCGACAAAATTATAAATATACCAGCAATTTAGAGTTTTTATTATATATATTGCAACAAATTGCATTGCATTTAAATTGCCTGATATTTGTACTTGTATATACCAGCAATTTAGAGTTTTTATGTAAAGCTTATTATATTATAGAAATGAAGGGGACGCACAGGCTTGGATAGTAGAATTGATGATGGGGACGCACAGGCTTGGATGAACAGAAATGAAGGGAATGCACAGGCGTGAAAGTTGTCCGGAGAAGATTAAAAAATAAATAGAAAGACAAAGCATCTTGCTTCGCACATGCTTTTGGAAAGTCAAATAAGGTAAATCAACAAAATTATAAACATACTAAACTAATTTTATTCCAAAACCAATAAATTGTGTGTTGAAAATATTGGACCTCTTCGTTCATCCTCGTTGAATTATTACCATAGCATTTAAATTTCCAGCAACAAGACTTTCTGCCATACGCTCTCATTTCCTTTGGACACATTTTATAATCTACACTTACTTTAACAAAATGCCACTCTATTTCTATATAGTTGCTACGCTATTCATTATTAATTTTACTAGTTTTCCATTAACAATATTTTTTATACTATACTAAACCAACACCAATAAAAATATTGAATCTCTTCATTCATTTTCGCTAAATTACCATTAACATTTCTTAAATTTCTGCCACAAGACTTTCTATCGCAGATCTTCCCAAGTAGGGGAAATCTGCTTCTGAAACACATGTTTCGGTTCTCCTTCCAACGCTGTGCCTGCGGATAAGGTGGGACGATTTCTACTGTCCTCTCTCTCTGCTTCCTAGCGGCGTTACTGTCTCCTCTGAGAGAGGGAGTGTTGGAGGGAGAACCGAAACATGTGTTTCAGAAGCAGATTTCCCCTACTTGGGAAGGCCTGGATTCTATCGTATGCTCTCATCTCCTTTGTACACATTATGTAGTCTCTATCTACACTTACTATAGCAAAAGGCCACTATTTCTATATAATTTCTATAAAAGTAAGTTCTACGTTAAGTTGTATATACCCATAAAAAACTTCAAAGTAAAAAAATACGCCAAGTACATGAAAAATCAAATAAATCACAAAAAATAGAAGACAATAATAATCACAAAAAGTAGAATCTAGAATTTATCCTTAATTCTGTCGCGTGATAATTCGTAATTTATAATATTAAAAATTATCTAAAGTCAGTTCCTACGCAAATTATCTTTGTAAAAAGAAGTGAGATCCCCATAAAAAACTTCAAAAAAGTAAAAAAATACGCCAAGTACATGAAAAATCAAATAAATCACAAAAAATAGAAGACAATAATAATCACAAAAAAAAAAATAGAAAAAGTATACAATACAAAAAAAGATGTGAAATCAAAATGAGCTGCCAGTACATAAAGGTGCTTTCCAACTGCGCTTAAGATGACACAACTACATACACACAGCTGAAATGCTGTGTTCATACATTCCATTACAATGTATTACATAATATTAAGCAGATATATTTTTATACAAATAAATATTTTAATACGAATAAATATTTTATTCAAAATACTTGGCGCTGCGCCCCGAATTGGTGTTGCTAAACTCAATAAATATGTATAAATTGCATTAATCCTTTTCTTTCTTTCTTGTACGTGCGTGCGTGCGCGCGTGCGTGCGTGCGTGCGTGTGTGTGCGTGCGTGCGTGAGCATATGCTACGTATGATATTAGAATTAAATATATGTAGAATAAATCTGACTGCGTTTCTAATATGTGTATGTATATGTATTTTATATTTTAATGGAGTTGTTGTAAATTATTAATTAATACTAAGGCAATTAATATTTTTTCGGTTGCGCAGCGCCAAGTATTTTGAATAAAATATTTATTCGTATTAAAATATTTATTTGTATAAAAATATATCTGCTTAATATTATGTAATACATTGTAATGGAATGTATGAACACAGCATTTCAGCTGTGTGTATGTAGTTGTGTCATCTTAAGCGCAGTTGGAAAGCACCTTTATGTACTGGCAGCTCATTTTGATTTCACATCTTTTTTTGTATTGTATACTTTTTCTATTTTTTTTTGTGATTATTATTGTCTTCTATTTTTTGTGATTTATTTGATTTTTCATGTACTTGGCGTATTTTTTTACTTTTTTGAAGTTTTTTATGGGGATAATAATATATACTTGGCGCGAGACACTACCGTGTCTCTTGATTACCTAAGCAAACCAAAACAAGTGCTCTAACGGGTGTCTCCCCAATACAAACCAGTTCATTTAAACCTTCCCTGGTCGATTAGTGTGCAGAATTAAACATTACTCGCCTGACGTTCAAAAAACGGTTAGTGTGCAGAATTAAACATTTCTCGCCTGTCAGTCCCAAATCCGTTAGTGTGTAGAATTTCGCATTTCTTTCCCGCCTTCTACCTAAATCCTCAGTGTGCAGAATTAAACATTACTCGCCTGCCGTTCGATACGATTAGTGTGCAGAATTTCACATTTCTCGCCTGACGTTCGAAATGGTTAGTGTGCAGAATTGAACATTGCTCGCCTGACTCTCCTTGAATTCCCAGTGTGCAGAATTAAACATTACTCGCCTGCCGTTCGATACGATTAGTGTGCAGAATTGAACATTGCTCGCCTGACTCTCCTTGAATTCCCAGTGTGCAGAATTAAACATTACTCGCCTGCCGTTCGATACGATTAGTGTGCAGAATTTCACATTTCTCGCCTGACAATCGAAAAGGCTGGTGTACAGAATTTCGTCGTCAAATACCTGATTTCCTCGCCTCCCGGTGCGCTGAACTATAGATTCGCGCCTGGAATTTATGTAAAAACCCCTTTGTCATTTGTCCCATTAAATCCATAACCCGGGACGTGACATTATTATCTTCTATTTTTTGTGATTTTCATGTTTTCATGTACTTGGCGTATTTTTTACTTTTTTGAAGTTTTTTATGGGGATCTCACTTCTTTTTACAAAGATATTATTATCTTCTATTTTTTGTGATTATTATTACTTTCTATATTTTGTGATTTATTTGTATCATGTACTTGACGTAATTTTTTTACTTTTTTGATACAATTACAGCATAATAATTATCAGCTGTTGAAATTTACAATTCCATGAATCTGAAAGCACGTACAATTCCTTGAATCTGAAAGCACGTACAATTCCATGAAACTGAAAGCACGCACAATTTCATGAATTGTTTTATCAAATCGAGAAATGTTTTTCGTGGTTAAAAAATTAAAATTTCCATTCATAACGTCATTTTCTGAGTATATTTCATGGAATAGTATTTTTTAAATTAATTTGTTTATGTTTGCCAAATTCATGCGTTTTATTAGACTCTAATTGATTTTAGTATCAATTTTCATTTTCATGTTTACAGATTTCTGTGCTTAAAGGGGTTATCGCTAGATTTAGCACGAATTTTCGTGTTTTCAGATTCATGGAATTGTACGTGTTTCCAGATTCATGGAATTGTATGTGAGACTGCATTTTGATTCCAATTCAATGGTACAACGATAATATATATTTGTAAAAACACGTGGCATCTCAAATTTTGTATATAACCTGACTGTGAGCTGTCAAAATTTGGAGTAAATTGCACATAGTGAAGATAGGAATTGATGAACGAAACATGTATTAGTTCGTTTTGGCTGAAGGTGTGCGTATAATAACGCGTATACGTATTATGTCGACAAAAATTTGAGATTGAAGAAGAATAAGAAGAAAAATCTACCGTTTTCGACAGATCCCTGAGACGATATTACGACCCCCCCCCCCCCCCCCCCCAAACATGACTCATGTATGAATGAAGCTAATTCCCTTTAAGTCACGAAAACAGTTCACATGCAAAGATTGTGAAATCATCTTTGCTAATTCTAATTGTATCCTTCATTCACGAAAAACATTAAAAAAGTTCTCACGCAAAGATTGTGAAATAAACTTTGCTAATTCCGATCCCTTTAAGTCACGAAAAAAGTTCTCACGCAAAGATTGTGAAATCAACTTTGCTAATTCCAATTGTATTCTCGTTCTCCGTTCGAACTCTGATTCTTCTGTCACTTTTTATACTTGACATTCCTTTATTGGCCACAAATCAATTCAGTGCTCAGATTTTCAGCTTCGGTTGTAAGGAATTAGCGGGCGTTGTATAATACAACGCCCGCTAATTCCTTACAACCGAAGCTGAAAATCTGAGCACTGAATTGATTTGTGGCCAATAATACAACGCCCGCTAATTCCTTACAACCGAAGCTGAAAATCTGAGCACTGAATTGATTTGTGGCCAATAAAGGAATGTCAAGTATAAAAAGTGACAGAAGAATCAGAGTTCGAACGGAGAACGAGAATACAATTGGAATTAGCAAAGTTGATTAAAAGTATAATACAACGCCCGCTAATTCCTTACAACCGAAGCTGAAAATCTGAGCACTGAATTGATTTGTGGCCAATAAAGGAATGTCAAGTATAAAAAGTGACAGAAGAATCAGAGTTCGAACGGAGAACGAGAATACAATTGGAATTAGCAAAGTTGATTTCACAATCTTTGCGTGAGAACTTTTTTCGTGACTTAAAGGGATCGGAATTAGCAAAGTTTATTTCACAATCTTTGCGTGAGAACTTTTTTAATGTTTTTCGTGAATGAAGGATACAATTAGAATTAGCAAAGATGATTTCACAATCTTTGCATGTGAACTGTTTTCGTGACTTAAAGGGAATTAGCTTCATTCATACATGAGTCATGTTTGGGGGGGGGGGGGGGGGATTTCATTACTTTTTTCATAATTTGTTATAAATTACTAAGTGCCCTATCTCATAACGGTCTTCATCCTCAAAGCGGTTCATTTTTATGCATGATACGTGATGGTGCATCAGCATAGAAATGTACTGACGACAAAATTAAACGAAAGCCCAAAAACGCTAAAAATTTGTTTATTTCAATTTTTGTTTAATTGTAATTAAATAAATATTAATAATGATATTAAAAAAAATATATATATTATTTATTATTGCCCCCCCCCCCCCCGCCCGCCACGGCTGCCACGACCACGGCCACGGCTGTCACCCTGCACTAACCGCTGCAGGGTGGTGGCTTGTGCGCGCAGGCTTAAGGCCTGCGCCCGCACCGCCTGGATAGTAAACGATCGCTCCTGGCGGGCCCGCACCCTCCAGCCGCTCCTCATATGGCGCTTGGTTGCATATGATGATCCTGTAATTAGTAAAAAACGTCAACAATTATATTATATTAATTTATAGATTTTAATTTATAGATTTTTGACACGCCCAGGAAAAAATGTGCGCCTCCCCTGATATAGGCTTACAAGGGGACCGCATAGGTTATGTAATCGGTTCTGGAATGAGACTGGGTGGACATTTTAGTGCACACCTAGTGTTAAAAAACCGTAGAGGGATTTTGCAAAATGGGTCTTCGTTTTCGAGAAATTTGAGTTCAAAGTTTTGCGGGACACATAGTATTTCAGTTGCGGCCCCCTTGTTAGCCGATTAATTCGTATTATATTGTAAAAACATAAAAAGGTACCGTGAACGGGGGGAACATTGGTAGCAGGGGGTAACATTGGCATACGTTGGAATTACGTTCTTTTACGTCAAATTAGTAAAACTTAAACTGTTAATGCTATTTATATGATGTGCCAATGTTACAAATTGGTTCTAGTTAAGAAGTTAAAAATAAAATTAAAAATAAAATAAAATTAACAAATTTAAGTTTACGTATCTCAGATAACCCGTTAATGCTATCTATATACATGATGTGCCAATGTTACCCCGGTACACTAACATTTATAACATGTATTAAAGAATGAAAGGGCACAAATTTTATGCAGTTTGTTACTTTTAGTACAATCACAAAAGATGCAATGTTATGACAGGATACTTAAAGCAAATGTAAACATTAATATTTACATTATACATCAAAACGTTTCAGAAACCCGCCAATGTTCCCTCAGTTTACGGTATTTAATTAAATAATTAAGAAATAATACCATCTGCCGTGGCCGGGTCCTGCATATTTTGATGCGGTGGACGTAGCGGAGGCGGCGTATTTAAGGTTGGCAGGGGCGGCGGCGGAGGCGTCGTATATACGACTGGCAGCGGCCGCGGCGGAGGCGCCGTGGATACGGCTGGCAGCGGCGACGGCAGCGGCGCCGTGAAACAAACGGTATTAATTCCTAATATTATTATTAATTAGTATTTTTTATCTTTTAACAATATAATAAAAATTGTTGACTTTAGCTTATATCAGGGGAGCCCAGGCCGGTTGGCTGTCGCTGGCAGTCGCTGGTTCCTCACTCTCGAATAAATATTTTATTCAAGATACTTGGCGCCCTGCCTCCAGCTGCTCCTATTATGACGCTTCGACGTGTATCCTCCTGTAATCAGTAATAATAATAATAAACGTCAGCAAGTATATTATTATAATAATTTATACGTTGTTGGCACGCGCAGATAAAAATGTTATACAGGGTGTCCCAGGGAAGAGTGGACAGCGGGATATCTCCTAAAGTATTGGTGATAAAAATATGAAAAAAATATGGGATTGCATGGTTCGAAGGGGCTGACTTATTAGCGCGGACGAATTTTTTTTCCGATTATTATTGTAAAAGATACGATGGTCAAGTTCGGTTTTGTAAATGGAACTATTTTTTCTGAAGAGCTGAGTTGATAGTGCGTTCCAAGACAAATTCAATGAGCATTAATGTATACACTTGATTTCCACTGGTTTTTGAGATATTGAGCTTGCAAATTCACTGATTTTCCCTGGAAAAAAGCCTGCTGAAATAGCAAGGACAGTGGACAGTCTAGCTGACGCGACGGGTTGCCTTGCCTGTTGAAACCTATACCTACCTGCTAAAGGTCTACGTCAGAAATGGCAGGCCCAAAGGCTGGACAATTCTTTTCCGCCAGAAATGCCACTTAGGTAGGTACATCTGCGGTATCGAGAAGCGCACCGTTACTTTTATTTCGCACTTGCTTCTACGCTCAGATGGCCGGTTCTTCTTGAATGGATGCAAGCTCGATTGGTTAGGTTAGGAGGTGTGAAAGTTGCTAGACTAAATTTCAACTATAGGGAGCAGATTGTATTAGAACCAATCGGATTTGCATCCCTCACAAACGGCTGCTCTCTTGAAGAGGCCCTCTTCACAGCAATACCTCCTCCCCAATGGCCACCTTCTCTCGCATGGAATACGTCAACGCATGCTTTTCTTTTAATATTGAAGCTCGTGTTTATACTCGAGAGGACCACGCGTCGACAGCGGGCTACCCCTTTTCTTCCTGTGTCTCTCCACGAGGAGTATCAACGGTGGATTGTAGGAGCGTAGATGTTGGGATGCTAGTTATTGAATTCAGGAGACGATAGAAACACTTTATTACAAAACACACATGTGCTATAATAAATGATCGAACTTGCGCCCCACTTCGCGCAGACCGATTACAGGGTGATTGGCTCGGTACGCCTAATCCGCCTCGCAACCGTGACAAGGTCAAGCCAAAAGGTATGAATCCTGGGTCCTTTTTCCGAAGGAAGCCATAAAATTCGATGGGCACTGCGGGGTGTTGTCGTCCCAGCCACGGGATGAAACGCAGAATTACCCTGTTTCTGTTTCAGAAATAAAATAATTCTTTATTCTTCATCGTATGGATATGGAAGTGTCGCCGATGAATTCCTTGTGGTTTTCCGATGAAAATCATGCCAAATGTCGCGTAAATCGGACTACTTTGACATAAGGAATACAAATAGCTTGTGTCAAAGTAGTCCGATTTGCATGATATTTCGTATGATTTTCATCAGAAAAACACAAGGAATCCATTGGCGTCACTTCCATATCCATGCGATAAAGAGTAAAGAATTATTTTATTTCTGAAGCAGAAACAGGGTAGTTCTGCATTTACGCCCCTCACCACGTGGGCAGGGACAACACCCGCAGTGCCCATCGAATTTTATGGCTTTTTTCGGAAAAAGGTATGCATCCTAGGCCGACCGCGGCAAATCGGGGTCGGCGCATCGTAGTCGAGGGGTGACATCTGTTTCAGAAAGGAAATAATCCTTTATTCTTTATCGTATCGAAAGGGAAGTGACGCCGATGTATTCCTGGCGTTCCGTCGATTAAAATCATACCAAACATCATGCAAATCGGACTACTTTGACACAAGCTAGTTGTATTCCCTATGTAAAAGTAGTCCGATTTGCACGATATTTGGCATGATTTTCATCGGAAAACCACAAGGAATCCATCGGCGACACTTCCATATCCATACGATGAAGAATAAAGAATTATTTTATTTCTGAAGCAGAAACAGGGTAGTTCTGCATTTACGCCCCTCACCACGTGGGCAGGGACAACACCCCGCAGTGCCCATCGAATTTTATGGCTTTTTTCGGAAAAAGGTATGCATCCTCGGCCGACCGCGGCAAATCGGGGTCGGTGCCTCGTAGTCAAGGGGTGACATCTGTTTCAGAAATAAAATAATTCTTTATTCTTTATCGTATCGCAGGGGAAGTGACGCCGATGGATTCCTGGCGTTCCATCGATTAAAATCATACCAAACATCATGCAAATCGGACTACTTTGACACAAGCTAGTTGTATTCCCTATGTAAAAGTAGTCCGATTTGCACGATATTTGGCATGATTTTCATCGGAAAACCACTAGGAATCCATCGGCGACACTTCCATACCCATACGATAAAGAATAAAGAATTATTTAATTTCTGAAACAGGTAGGTACAGGGTAGTTCTGAAGCTACGTCCGACGAAGGATGCGGCCTGGTACCCCATAGAGCCTCACCTCATTTGTATGGCTTTTTTTCGGAAAAAGGTATGCATCCTTGGCCGAACGTAGTGAGTGGAGGTCGACCCCCGCAGTCGAGGGTGAAATTGTGAAATATTCATTTAAGCGGATTAAGAAATTCTTTATTTTTCATCGTATGGGTATGGAAGTGTCGCCGATGGATTCCTAGTGGTTTTCCGATGAAAATCATGCCAAATATCGTGCAAATCGGACTACTTTTACATAGGGAATACAACTAGCTTGTGTCAAAGTAGTCCGATTTGCATGATGTTTGGTATGATTTTAATCGATGGAACGCCAGGAATCCATCGGCGTCACTTCCCCTGCGATACGATAAAGAATAAAGAATTATTTTATTTCTGAAACAGATGTCACCCCTTGACTACGAGGCACCGACCCCGATTTGCCGCGGTCGGCCGAGGATGCATACCTTTTTCCGAAAAAAGCCATAAAATTCGATGGGCACTGCGGGGTGTTGTCCCTGCCCACGTGGTGAGGGGCGTAAATGCAGAACTACCCTGTTTCTGCTTCAGAAATAAAATAATTCTTTATTCTTCATCGTATGGATATGGAAGTGTCGCCGATGGATTCCTTGTGGTTTTCCGATGAAAATCATGCCAAATATCGTGCAAATCGGACTACTTTTACATAGGGAATACAACTAGCTTGTGTCAAAGTAGTCCGATTTGCATGATGTTTGGTATGATTTTAATCGACGGAACGCCAGGAATACATCGGCGTCACTTCCCTTTCGATACGATAAAGAATAAAGGATTATTTCCTTTCTGAAACAGATGTCACCCCTCGACTACGATGCGCCGACCCCGATTTGCCGCGGTCGGCCTAGGATGCATACCTTTTTCCGAAAAAAGCCATAAAATTCGATGGGCACTGCGGGTGTTGTCCCTGCCCACGTGGTGAGGGGCGTAAATGCAGAACTACCCTGTTTCTGCTTCAGAAATAAAATAATTCTTTATTCTTCATCGTATGGATATGGAAGTGTCGCCGATGGATTCCTTGTGGTTTTCCGATGAAAATCATGCCAAATATCGTGCAAATCGGACTACTTTTACATAGGGAATACAACTAGCTTGTGTCAAAGTAGTCCGATTTGCATGATGTTTGGTATGATTTTAATCGATGGAACGCCAGGAATCCATCGGCGTCACTTCCCCTGCGATACGATAAAGAATAAAGAATTATTTTATTTCTGAAACAGATGTCACCCCTTGACTACGAGGCACCGACCCCGATTTGCCGCGGTCGGCCGAGGATGCATACCTTTTTCCGAAAAAAGCCATAAAATTCGATGGGCACTGCGGGGTGTTGTCCCTGCCCACGTGGTGAGGGGCGTAAATGCAGAACTACCCTGTTTCTGCTTCAGAAATAAAATAATTCTTTACTCTTTATCGCATGGATATGGAAGTGTCGCCGATGAATTCCTTGTGGTTTTCCGATGAAAATCATGCCAAATATCGTGCAAATCGGACTACTTTTACATAGGGAATACAACTAGCTTGTGTCAAAGTAGTCCGATTTGCATGATGTTTGGTATGATTTTAATCGATGGAACGCCAGGAATCCATCGGCGTCACTTCCCCTGCGATACGATAAAGAATAAAGAATTATTTTATTTCTGAAACAGATGTCACCCCTTGACTACGAGGCACCGACCCCGATTTGCCGCGGTCGGCCGAGGATGCATACCTTTTTCCGAAAAAAGCCATAAAATTCGATGGGCACTGCGGGGTGTTGTCCCTGCCCACGTGGTGAGGGGCGTAAATGCAGAACTACCCTGTTTCTGCTTCAGAAATAAAATAATTCTTTATTCTTCATCGTATGGATATGGAAGTGTCGCCGATGGATTCCTTGTGGTTTTCCGATGAAAATCATGCCAAATATCGTGCAAATCGGACTACTTTTACATAGGGAATACAACTAGCTTGTGTCAAAGTAGTCCGATTTGCATGATGTTTGGTATGATTTTAATCGACGGAACGCCAGGAATACATCGGCGTCACTTCCCTTTCGATACGATAAAGAATAAAGGATTATTTCCTTTCTGAAACAGATGTCACCCCTCGACTACGATGCGCCGACCCCGATTTGCCGCGGTCGGCCTAGGATGCATACCTTTTTCCGAAAAAAGCCATAAAATTCGATGGGCACTGCGGGTGTTGTCCCTGCCCACGTGGTGAGGGGCGTAAATGCAGAACTACCCTGTTTCTGCTTCAGAAATAAAATAATTCTTTACTCTTTATCGCATGGATATGGAAGTGACGCCAATGGATTCCTTGTGTTTTTCTGATGAAAATCATACGAAATATCATGCAAATCGGACTACTTTGACACAAGCTATTTGTATTCCTTATGTCAAAGTAGTCCGATTTACGCGACATTTGGCATGATTTTCATCGGAAAACCACAAGGAATTCATCGGCGACACTTCCATATCCATACGATGAAGAATAAAGAATTATTTTATTTCTGAAACAGAAACAGGGTAATTCTGCGTTTCATCCCGTGGCTGGGACGACAACACCCCGCAGTGCCCATCGAATTTTATGGCTTCCTTCGGAAAAAGGACCCAGGATTCATACCTTTTGGCTTGACCTTGTCACGGTTGCGAGGCGGATTAGGCGTACCGAGCCAATCACCCTGTAATCGGTCTGCGCGAAGTGGGGCGCAAGTTCGATCATTTATTATAGCACATGTGTGTTTTGTAATAAAGTGTTTCTATCGTCTCCTGAATTCAATAACTAGCATCCCAACATCTACGCTCCTACAATCCACCGTTGATACTCCTCGTGGAGAGACACAGGAAGAAAAGGGGTAGCCCGCTGTCGACGCGTGGTCCTCTCGAGTATAAACACGAGCTTCAATATTAAAAGAAAAGCATGCGTTGACGTATTCCATGCGAGAGAAGGTGGGCATTGGGGAGGAGCTATTGCTGTGACGAGGGCCTCTTCAAGAGAGCAGCCGTTTGTGAGGGATGCAAATCCGATTGGTTCTAATACAATCTGCTCCCTATAGTTGAAATTTAGTCTAGCAACTTTCACACCTCCTAACCTAACCAATCGAGCTTGCATCCATTCAAGAATAACCGGCCATCCGAGCGTAGAAGCAAGTGCGAAATAAAAGTAACGGTGCGCTTCTCGATACCGCAGATGTACCTACCTAAGTGGCATTTCTGGCGGAAAAGAATTGTCCAGCCTTTGGGCCTGCCATTTCTGACGTAGACCTTTAGCAGGTAGGTATAGGTTTCAACAGACAAGGCAACCCGTCGCGTCAGCTAGACTGTCCACTGTCCTTGCTATTTCAGCAGGCTTTTTTCCAGGGAAAATCAGTGAATTTGCAAGCTCAATATCTCAAAAACCAGTGGAAATCAAGTGTATACATTCATGCTCATTGAATTTGTCTTGGAACGCACTATCAACTCAGCTCTTCAGAAAAAATAGTTCCATTTACAAAACCGAACTTGACCATCGTATCTTTTACAATAATAATCGGAAAAAAAATTCGTCCGCGCTAATAAGTCAGCCCCTTCGAACCATGCAATCCCATATTTTTTTCATATTTTTATCACCAATACTTTAGGAGATATCCCGCTGTCCACTCTTCCCTGGGACACCCTGTATAAGAAATAATACCATGTGCCGTAGCCGGGCCCTGTGGTGGATATGGTGGCGGTGGTGGTGGTGGCGGTGGTTGTGGTGGCGGTGGTGGCGGTGGGGGAGGGGGCAGCGACGTAGTTGCGACTGTCAGCGACAACCAACCGGCCTGGGCTCCCCCTGATATAAGCTAAAGTCAACAATTTTTATTATATTGTTAAAAGATAAAAAATACTAATTAATAATAATATTAGGAATTAATACCGTTTGTCACCGGCTGCTGTGGTGGTGGTGGCAACGCCGCCGTTCTATAAGTACCTTGTTCGCTGTCGGCATCATTCGAGTCTGGAAAAAATGAGTTTGAATAAATGTATATATAAAAATTTTTATTATTTAATTCTTCTGCAAGCTTATTGTTAATAAAACTCACCATCAAGTAGGGCGGCCTCCCGCATTTTCTACAAAAATTAATAAACAATTAATTAACCAAAAAAATCATCCAGAGTTCATAAAAGTGGCGTAAGATAGAAGAAAGTCATGCGTTAAGTATCAGTGGACATAGACCGTAACTGTATAACAAAAATAATATAGCGACTTACCTTGTTAATTGATTGAGCCAATAATTCAATGTTCTATATGGTGGAAAAACTCGTGATATTTCAAAACTTTTGATAACTGACACAGACAAGTTGTGATTGATTGACAGCTAAGTGACATTTACTAGCGAACCGAAAGCAGCGGCTTTTTGCCTTTTTTGTAAACTGCGCAACCGCATTTTCAGCAAAACCATCCCGGATAACTTCAGCTTACGAAAGGCGACATCTACCCGCGTGAATTGGAGAAGTAAAACGAGAATGGCGACATCTACTGGCGTCAAGTACAAGCCCTACGTGCGGACTGACTGTCTCGTAAAAAAAAGTGTCCTTTTCCTAAATAAAAATTTTGCATAACTGTTTTATCTTTTAGAAAAACAGCTTGATGCATTAACTAAAACGACAAATGGGTTCGAAAAAAAATAATTATTCGCTTAATCACGTTAAAACACCGGGACTATGTCATAAGACAAGAAAAAAAGACCAAAATAGCTACGGAGACCTGTCAATTTCGCTGTCATTCGTGTATAGATACGTGGTCGCTCGGGGTGGCTGGGGAGAGGGGAAGGGGGAATTAGCTTCCAGACGCGACCGCGTCTGTTGATATCTCTGTCATGCGTGGACCGATTTTATTGAAATTGGTCTTATTCGAAAGCCGATATGCGGTTTACATAAGAAAAATGCCTTTAAATTTAGAAAATATTGCAGGCGTGATGAGATATAATGTAATAAATGTCAGAATTAGGTTAGAGTGTCCCCGGGACGAGTAAAGGTACACGGCAGCGACATCGACATATATATATATAGGGTGTTCTTTTTTCATGTACTTGGCGTCGAGACGCTACCGCGTCTCTAGATACCATTTGCGACGACGCCAGTTGGAGTTGCTGGTGGCTGTAGCCGCCGGTCGCAGTCGCTGGCGGCTGTAGCCGCTTATTGGAACGGCCACCTTTAGACGGCATTCTGCGTGTCGACAATTCGGGATCGCTCCGCGAAATTCCGGATTTATTGCGGTTTCATTGCTGAAATCTTGCACATATCTTACGAGTACATCTTGCAACATATGTGCAAGATTTCAGCAATGAAACCGCAATATAGCCGGACTTAGTTTTTTTCCCTCGACAATTCGGAACGTTCTAATTAGATATAATCAATTAAACGGTAATGGTAGGGAGACTGGCA
This sequence comes from Andrena minutula, assembly GCA_929113495.1. NCBI lineage: Eukaryota > Metazoa > Arthropoda > Insecta > Hymenoptera > Andrenidae > Andrena > Andrena minutula. Next base: position 42,893,640 of record OV815993.1, on the reverse strand, counting down.
GTAATTGGCACGTGTAACACTTTTTATAAATTTTTTTGCTGAATATTATTTATCAGTTTGTTTAAACTCGATGGTGTTAATTAAATAATCGTATTAATACTTATATCACATATGTGAACAGACAGAATGCAGTGTTACATTTCACATGCAAACTCCGAGGGAATATTTGTAAACACGGACAATATGTGATATATGTAATTAATACAATTAGTTAATTAACACTATAAGGTTTAAGCGAACTATTATTCTGTATACAGCAATAAATGATATTTGTAAAGAAGTCTGAGCTGTGAAATGCAAATCCACAAACACTAAAGACTAGAAAATAAAAAAATATATACAAAAAATTTATTTTAAATGATTGCATTAAAAGTGCGTTAAAATGTAGAAAAATTATTTTCTTGTACTACGCAGGATATTTCATAATAGAATCAAGAGACACGGTAGTGTCTCGCGCCAAGTATATATATATATATATGCGCAGCGCGAGCACTGCCGTGTCTCTATTACGCCACGACTCGCTATTCTGAACCCTGAGATTTCCGAATCTCAATAACGGCTGATCCGATTCGATTTTGAATGGTCTTAATGGATAGCCTGGGTATGATTTACATAAGAAAAGTGTCTTCGTTTTGTTCCTACGTGTATTATGAGCTGAGATATTTCGTTGTAAAGTGGCAATTTGCCGATTTTCATGTTCGTAAAATGAAATCTTCATCGTCATCGTCCTACCTACACTTCTAGGCAAGAGGGGGTGAGGAAATGTCTCTCAGGCACGTCGTTCATTGGATGGGTTCGGCCAATCGTGTAACCAAATATTTTGTGTTGTGACAGCTAGACAGAGATATACTATAACCAACCAAGTGCTAAATGTCAAATGGAGTTATACTATAACCAACCAAGTGCTAAATGTCAAATGGAGTAAGTTGTACGAAATTTTGAGATGTCACGAGTTTTTACACCAAATAGGAGATTGAATTATTGTCTTAATTAACAAGGTAAGTCGCCAAAATTTTTTAAATCGATTTAGTATGTAGAGTCGCAGACTTGGAAGTTGCCGGAGAAGCTTCGACAGAGAAGCATCTTCTTTCGCACAAAATAATATATATTGTAACAAATTGCATTGAATTTAAATTGCTAGATATTTTTATACCAGCAATTTAGAGATTTTATGTAAAGCTTATATATATTATATTTAGAAATGAAGAAGACGCAGAGGACTTGGATAAAAATGTAAGGGACGCACAGGCTTGGACAGAAATGAAGGGGGTGCACAGGCTTGGACAGAAATGAAGGGGATACACAGGCTTGGAGGTTGTTTCGCACAAGTTTCTTGAAAATTGTCAAATAAGGTAAATCGAAAAAAAAATTTCAAATTAGCGTAGCATTGATATTTAACCCGTAACTGGTATCCTGGGGTCACTCATTACCCCCGGCACGCAGAGTTCGCTGTGAAACTTTTGGTTGTCTAAGTTTGTAAACTGAATTTATAAATAACTTTGTAGCAATACTTTAAATTTCTACGTTTCTATTATTTTATATATTACTTAAGAACAAAATATTCATAGAGGTTCTTCTAGTGTCGACTTTACAAGTTTCTGTGCCCTTTTTTATTTGGGGTCTGCCACGACCCCAGTATACCAGTTACGTTTGAAAAAAACAGTATACCAGTTAAGGGTTAAGAAAATTATGGCGTACTGCTTGCAATGTCGAGTACGTCACATTAGTGAAGAAAGTGCGCTGAATATGCATCTCCCTCGATACTTTCCAAACTTTTGTGAAACATATTTTCACATAAGATTTGAAATCTCTGAAGTATTATGAATATAATATTTTATTAAAATCCACAGTAGTTCCTACGCTATTCATTAATTTGATTAGTTTCCCAAGAACAATATTTCAATTCACCAATAAACATACTAATTTAATTTTATTCCAGCACCAAGAAATTGTGTGTTAAAAATACTGAATCTCTTTGTTCATTTTCGATAAATTACCCTTAGTATTTACATTTCCTCCAACAAGACATTCTGCGCTCTCACTTCCTTCGGGCACATTTTGTAGACTCTAACATTTACTATAACAAAAGGCCACTCTATTTCTATATGTTCTACGTTAAGTTGTAACTAAAATGTGGATTTTATATATTTACAGATAATCTACGTTAGAGAAAAAAATTTATTGTGACATAGTATTATATTAATTAAACGATTTTATTCAGCTTCAATCCTCTGTTTGCTTCCTGCATGTTTGCTTCATGTCTGAAAACTCAAATTTAAACCAATTCCACCAATCCAATTGTCTGGTAGCTTTGCAGGCGTGCGTAGTTTGGATGGCAATATAATATTTCACTTAATATTAATAATTCACCCGAGGGGGTGAAAAAATTATCCAGTCATAATAAACAGTATAAAATATGTGAAATCCCCACAAAATTACCTTTTTAGAAAAAAGGTACAAAAAAGAGCGCCAAGTATATAATCCCATAAAAAAAAATCCCATTTAAAAACAATGTCGTAAAGTGATTGATATCAATAAACACTACTACAAAATGTGTGAAATCTCCACAAAATTACCTTTTTTAAAAAAAAGGTACAAAAAAGAGCGCCAAGTATATAATCCCATTTAAAAACATTGTCGTAAATTAATATAAATTTATTAATGTGCTATATTTAACTTTACAAAAGTAACGATATACAACAGTTGCGCCAATTATCACACTGGCTATTTGCACAAAGAACAAAATGTATTCAATAATATTAAGCAGATATATTTTTATACAAATAAATATTTTAATACGAATAAATATTTTATTCAAAATACTTGGCGCTGCGCAACCGAAAAAATGTTAATTGTCTTGGTTAATAAATAAAACAAGACAAGACACCACAGAGACAAGAAAGAAAGAAAAAGATTTTAATGCAATTTATGCATATTTATTCAGTTTAGCAACACCAATTTGGAGAGCAGCGCCAAGTATTTTGAATAAAATATTTATTCGTATTAAAATATTTATTTGTATAAAAATATATCTGCTTAATATTATTGAATACATTTTGTTCTTTGTGCAAATAGCCAGTGTGATAATTGGCGCAACTGTTGTATATCGTTACTTTTGTAAAGTTAAATATAGCACATTAATAAATTTATATTAATTTACGACAATGTTTTTAAATGGGATTATATACTTGGCGCTCTTTTTTGTACCTTTTTTTTAAAAAAGGTAATTTTGTGGTATGAATATACTTAATACATCATCAAGCGTTGAAATTAATTTGTTGTAAGATATCCGGCTCCACGATTAGGGAGATGTAATGGGGATTGTCAAAACGAATCTTCTATTTTGAATAATTTGAGGTAAAACTGATGCACGGTAGGAGTATAAGATAGAATACATAAGCAATATTCTCAATCACAGGTTGTAGCTGCAGCGGGAAAGTGTTCGTCTACGGTGCTCGAGGTCATGGGTTCGAATCTCGTTTGGGGTAAAAAAATTTCTATTTAAAAAAAATACTCTGATGTTATAGGTACTACTACGATTCTGCACGCATTCATGTCGTCGCGTCCATCAAAGCCACGGTATACAATTTTTACCACTTTCCTACCGATATTTTTATTTTTGGCCCTACTGCCCGAAACGTTGCCTGACCATTGCTGTAAAATCTCAGAAATGTTGCGCTACCATTGCTGTAAAATCTCAGAAATGTTGCGCTACCATTGCTGTAAAATCTCAGAAATGTTGCGCTACCATTGCTGTAAAATCTCAGAAATGTTGCACTACCACTGCTATAAAATCTCCGAAACGTTGCAGAAAAATTGCTATAAAATCTCCGAAACGTTGCGGGAAATTTGCCGATAACATCTCAGAAACACTGCAAGAATATTTCATGCAATGTTGCACAGGGGCGGACATAGGAATGTTTCTGCAACATCTCAGAAATATTGCCTGCAATGTTTCAATCTTGCATCGTAACGTAACTGCAACCTTTCTGCAGCCTTTGTGCAACGTAGTGTGCTGTATGGGTACTGGCAGCTCATTTTGATTTCACATCTTTTTTGTATTGTATACTTTTTCTATTTTTTGTGATTATTATTATCTTCGATTTTTTGTGATTTATTTGATTTTTCATGTACTTGGCGTATTTTTTTACTTTTTTGAAGTTTTTTATGGGGATCTCACTTCTTTTTACAAAGATAATTTGCATAGGGACTGACTTTATATAATTTTTAATATTATAAATTACAAATTATCACGCGACAGAATTAAGGATAAATTCTATATTCTACGTAAGTTTAACAACTACGAACAGAAACGATGTGCACCGGATTGCCAATCTATATGTATTAATATTATATGTATAGTACTTTGTGTACAATACATGGTGCACGAAGCAGCTTATGTCGCTGAAAGCAACCTTTGGCGCTGGACGTATTTAACATTGAAGTGTATTAACAAACGCAATTAACACCTTTCGAAGAAAAATATGTATGCATTTTTAGCATTTCGTGGCCAAGCTTGTTTTTCTACTCGTAAATCATCAACGGATACCCACGTTGTGCCCTTACCCCTTACCATACTCGTGTAATGACCATCGGCATTACTTTTACCATGGTGGAAAATCGCTGCCCTAAGTTTATAACAGTGATCTACCAATTGTATTTTAGTAGTAGGCATTGCTTTGACGTAGAAATTTTCCACTTTCGTTGTTGTTTCACTACTATAGTGATCGAACAAATGTAATTTTGCAATAAGAATTTGTTTGGAAGCAGTTATATCGATTTTCTTCATTCTGTTTGAATTATCACAATTATTGCAGGTATCTTTCAAATTTTTCCATCCTGTAAAATTGTATTTTATTATATCTTGAAATTCGAATGGTTTATTTTTTAACATCTTGGGTAGTGCAAGATGTACCACACAATTTGTACTGATAGTAGTACTTGTGTAATTACAACCTAAACATCTTAATACCGTTGTAATTTCGTGTTGTACTGCATTCTTAATAAGAATCTCCTGATCACAAAGAGAGGTAATAAACTCAGCTGCATCATGTAGCTGATTGTTAGCGTATTTTTCTCCTGCAAATTGCTGTAATGGTATTATATTTGGATTTTGATTCGATTTATATTGGTCCATAAAGACTTTTATATTATGATCATCTTTTTCAATCGAAAATAAGTTTTCTCTTATGGATGGACAATATAACATACATTGGATTGTGGCATTCGCATAACAAGACGCACCATCAGAATTCGGGAGACCTCTTACGTAGTATTGCATGGTATCCACGATGTGATCATCAGTATTCTGACATTCGGATACATTATAATTAGGTACTGCCCAAACAGCATCACGAACTTTGAGAACGCGGTTTTTAGAAATTGAAATAGTCATAAGATCAGGTCTATATTTTTTTCGCAATCTATTATACTCTATTATAGCCGATTTTTGTGCCTTTACGGAAGATGGATTATAATTGATAAGATGCAGTCCTTGTAATGTAGTCACCCGAGAAAGAGCAACGTAAATTTGTCCGCAAGTAAATATTGAATTACCTGCTTCTATGACAGCATTCTCCAAGCTTAGTCCTTGACTTTTGTGAATAGTAATACCATAGCTGAGGCAAATCGGAAATTGTTTTCTAATAACGAACGCTCTATCCATTACTTCAAATTTAACACTTACCCGTTCTATCATATGTTCTTGCCCCGTGGGTAATATAATTTTCAATTTTTCAACGTCATTATCAACACCTCGTGTAACTGAAACAAGTTTAGCAATGGTACCGTTGACAAGACCTAATGTAACATCAATATTTCTTCTAATCATGATTTGCACTCCTGTTTTAACAATTACGACTCTTGCAAGTCCCGCCGTTCGGGAGCTATCCTCGTCATTATTGTTTAGTACCTTTGACACCTTTTTTTTCAAATACGGTGCACAATTCGTTGTATCATGAGCAATCAAATGTATTTCTTCGGATGGAAATCGACTCAGCATTGCAGCGTTCAAAACATCACACTGAACACATGTGGGAAGTAAACACACCGTATTAGATCCTACATTAAGCATGTAATCACTTAATTCCTTTAATCGGTCATTACAATTTGTCGCTTTGAAATTTAATTTCCTCGTTTCTAAAAGCTTTGTATCCGAAGCGGTCACTACTCCAGTGCGAATTCTCGACAAGATCTCTTTGTAAATATTATCACCCTGCTGTCGCATGTTTATTCTCAATTCGTCATAGCTAAACAAGGCAGACCATAAATTATAAGAACCTAATCCTCCAACATTTTTCTCTATACTCTTATTAGATAATTGTATAAAAGCAGGTTCTTCGTGAACAGGAGGAAGTTGTAATAAGTCACCAAATAACAGAATAGGTATTTTTCCGAACCAAGCATCATCTGAATCTGCAGTATCAAATATTTCTGTAAGTCGTAGGTGTATGTACAGGAAAGTTACGTTAGAAACCATCGATATTTCATCGATAATTACTAAAGCAACATTTTTTAATTGATCTCGTACAATTTGAAGGGCTGCATCGCTAAGTTGCCTATACTGGGCTGTATGTCCATGTTCTACAGGTAATTGAAATAATCGGTGTATGGTAAGACCTTCGATATTAAAAGCTGCGATTCCAGTAGGAGCAGTTACTGCTGTCCCTGATAACCAGATCTGGCGGCAGGATCTGCCGGCAGCTGCGGTGCAGTCTACGTCAGCATTCGACTACGGATCTGCCGGCAGAGTCTGCGTGGCAGGGTCTGCCGGCAGATCGACGGCAGATCCGCGGCAGATCCTGCCGCCCGCCTGACACATCCAACAGCGCCATCTGTAGGCCACAATAGCCAAACAATTCCCTCTGCGTGACGTCACATGGACCTACTCACCAACACAAACGTACATTACTGCTGTAGGTGTATCCCTAACCCCAAATAATAAAGCAAGCAGATTCTACAATTTATTAAATAATTAATTCTACTTATTTCAAAAAGTCTTTATTCTTTATTTAATAATATACAGGATTGGTGATTACAAATGTTACAAAATAATATAAATAGCGCATATAAATTCGAGGAAGAACATTCAATATTTAGGGCGGTATTCTCAGTCGTTGCTTATTCTTAAGATCGTCTTAAGCATGCGGTATCCTTTACTAGTCTACGAGGTTAGTAGAGGATGCCGCATGCTTAAGACGATCTTAAGAATAAGCACCGACTGAGAATACCGCCCTTACATTTATAAATTCACATGCGATACGTCCCGTAACCAGTGGTACCTATTAAGTGCGAATCACAAAATTTTCTATATTTTGGACTTCTTTTTCCCTGTAGAATCACCATATTCCGTATTGTGTTAACGCTGAAAACAAATAGAACATTAGTATAAAATTAAACGTAACGTTGAATAAACAGGATACATGCGATACTTACTTCAGCTCCATCTTCGCACAGCACACACCCTAGGCGATCATCCATGCTCCTGCGAACATTAACATTTATAATAAAACATGTGTTAAATTATTATTTACGAAACAAGACGTTAAATATTTGCACTTCGCGCATAACCCTATTTTTCTGTCTTGCAGATAATGTGAATTTCGATTTTCGCGACGTAAATAATTGAAAATTATTCAATTCCATAATTACGTTTGCTTTCTGAATACTTCGAGATGATTTGTCTGGATATTGATGCTTTAGGATGACATGGAATATTTTTCGAGCGTTCGTCTTCAAGCACGACGGATGCCACTTTGAACAATCGGTATGTAGATGCACCACGTGTAACAATTTGGCGGTACAGTGGGTTACGCTCGGATTGGCTGCGCCATAGTATCGAAACTCGTGATTGGTCAAGAATTTACGTCCAGTTTGCGTTCGTTTTCGTGGTCCGGGGTGGCAGTCACTGGCAGTGGCAGTCAGTGCCGGTAAAATCGAAGAATATTCCAAGTCATTTCATCGATCAATATCCAGACAAATCATCCAGACGTATCCAGAAGGCAAACGTAATTATGGAATTGAATAATTTCCAATTATCTACGTCGCGAAAATCGAGAGTCACATTATCTGCAAGACAGAAAAATAGGGTTATGCGCGAAGTGCAAATATTTAACGTCTTGTTTCGTAAATAATAATTTAACACATGTTTTATTATAAATGTTAATGTTCGCAGGAGCATGGATGATCGCCTAGGGTGTGTGCTGTGCGAAGATGGAGCTGAAGTAAGTATCGCATGTATCCTGTTTATTCAACGTTACGTTTAATTTTATACTAATGTTCTATTTGTTTTCAGCGTTAACACAATACGGAATATGGTGATTCTACAGGGAAAAAGAAGTCCAAAATATAGAAAATTTTGTGATTCGCACTTAATAGGTACCACTGGTTACGGGACGTATCGCATGTGAATTTATAAATGTAAGGGCGGTATTCTCAGTCGTTGCTTATTCTTAAGATCGTCTTAAGCATGCGGTATCCTTTACTAACCTCGTAGACTAGTAAAGGATACCGCATGCTTAAGACGATCTTAAGAATAAGCAACGACTGAGAATACCGCCCTAAATATTGAATGTTCTTCCTCGAATTTATATGCGCTATTTATATTATTTTGTAACATTTGTAATCACCAATCCTGTATATTATTAAATAAAGAATAAAGACTTTTTGAAATAAGTAGAATTAATTATTTAATAAATTGTAGAATCTGCTTGCTTTATTATTTGGGGTTAGGGATACACCTACAGCAGTAATGTACGTTTGTGTTGGTGAGTAGGTCCATGTGACGTCACGCAGAGGGAATTGTTTGGCTATTGTGGCCTACAGATGGCGCTGTTGGATGTGTCAGGCGGGCGGCAGGATCTGCCGCGGATCTGCCGTCGATCTGCCGGCAGACCCTGCCACGCAGACTCTGCCGGCAGATCCGTAGTCGAATGCGGACGTAGACTGCACCGCAGCTGCCGGCAGATCCTGCGCTCTCCCGGCAGACCCTGCCGTCAATCTGCTTGCAGACGGACGGCAGATGGCTATCAGGGTGTGTCTTTTCCGATACTCTGCTTGATCCACTGTCTGATAGTTTTTATTAAAAAACTTTTCCCAGTGCCACCTTCTCCACTGACATAAAGTCTAAGAATGTTATCGTTAGACGTCAAGGACTTAGTAACTTTATCAAATATCCGCTTCTGATCATGGTTCAATTCCGAAATCATTTCTTGAAGATCACCACAGTCCAATTTTTTTTCCGTGTCTTTAAAGTCTTTCATGGCACCAACAGTTTCAATGGGGACACACTCTAAGGGGTGATCGCCTTGATCATTTTCTTCTTGTTCTACAGTATTCAACACGTTCTTTTCAATTTCTTCCTTTATATGATCACGCGCTTCTCGAATATCCGTTATTCGTTCGTGATACTGAACTGCATCTGTCAATTGTGATTCTAGCGACAAAAAAGATTCCGCATATGTGTTAAATCCATTTTTCAATTCGTCGGTATTTCTCCAAGGTTGGAATAATAATAATAATGAGAAATAATAATTCTCAGGTTGGGTTTGAACATTGTACTTATAATGATTGATAAGATACCCTCTTTGCCTTTTTTTCAAAAACAAAGATGCACGGATTTCATAGTATTCAGTTTTTTCAGACGGTCTAATTTTAGTAACGTCATACCACATAGCAAAATTGTACAGATGCATAGATTCTAATTCCTTGGGTCTGTTAGGATAGTGATCATCTATGGGGGATGGACAAAATATGTCTGTGGATTCACCTTCCAGATCCTCAATCTCTTTGCGAGTTTTCAATTTCCTACTTCTCAGTATATTTACATCTAACCATCTAATAGTAGTACTGGAGTCATTGCCATACAATGATAATCTTAAAAGAGTATCAGCGCATTCAGGCGCTCCACATTCTCTATGATTTAGCATGCGCATTCCAAGGTTGCACAGCAGACTAGCTAATGACTTAGTAGAATTGATTGCTGCCAAAGTGTCCGTAGCGTAACTTTTTTCCGGCTTTGACACGTACTTAGTACAGTAACATGTTACCAACCCTGTCTTTTCTCCAATATATTGTATATCCATGTTACCTCTCCAAACCGTGAGAACGGGAGCATTATAATCATTGATACGTACTTCCTGTGTTGAACGTGGAAGACAATAGAGTCTACCTTTTGCTTTCAATTGTTTTCTAGCACCTATAGAAACAGATACATCCCTTATTACCAAAGTATCTGTAACTGGACGTGGAAATGAAAATCTACATACTTTACGGAAGGAATTTTTAGTTTTTTTGTTGCGTAAACAATAGCTATTGCATTTATGCATTTGATGTGCAATTACACGACTATATAATTCTGGCGACACATGCGGTGAGGGCAATCTGCAAGTGACGTATTTCCTAATGAATCGTGCTACATCTTCCTTCGAAGATTTATCGATTATAGGAGCATCTTCAATCCAAATTAAAAGATGAAAATGTTGTGATCCCCTGCTTTGATATTCTCTGCGCCAAAAGTAATGTGTCACCTTGCCAATCGGATTGTCGGGCGAACAAATGAAATCCAGCATAGCGTGGAATGCATTATCTATAAATCGAGCAGTTGAAACGGGATCAGAAGCAATGAGTTCGTTCGGGGACATTTTAGCCACCGATGGGCCGTTTACTTCACGAAGATATTCTATTAAATCTGTCCATAGCCACTCACTTGGACTAAGCGTGAGGAACCATGTAGCTGGTCCATAATGGTGTATCATACAGTTCAAATCGTTTCTCGGTTTGCGCCAATACTGTGCTGTATTACGTAATCTGGAAAAAATAGTGTTCAAGTTTGTTTGTAGCTGATCTTTAGAGAGTTGCTCTGGAAAACCAGCTGCTGTATATTTTTCACGTGGATTTACGACGTTCATTTTGTGATAAATTCCAGCGTTCAATTGCCGCATATTGGTATCGTGTAATAAATGGAAAATATATTGCATGTTCAATCGAAATTGCGAATGCTTGGACATCAGTTTGGACTTGATGAATTCATGATCAGTCAAACGTACCAATCTTTCTTCATGCTGTCCATTCACCCCATAAGGATATAAATCTGGGAAACATTTCACATCTAAGTGTTCAGCAGGATGGCCCAACGGAATGTCATGAACCTTAAGCATTTGATAGAGTGCGGTAGCAGATTCATTAACCCTTTTGTCGTACATTGGATAAATCGTAAACTGCTCATAATATGAATCAGATTGTGACATTTGCATTAATAATGCACGTTTGTTATTTTCATCGATATTAAGTATTTCACCGTCAACGTCCTCGATAGATTCGTTATTATTATCATTGGCAACAACTTCTTCTTGAAATTCTGTATCTGGTAATTTGGCATTTAGCAATAAATCGTGCGATTGTGGTAAAACAATTTCTGAGTATAGAGGATTATTGGCTTTCAACCATACTAAAGCATTCCATACTTTCTTCAAGTCAACTAACTTTTCCCAAACTATTTTAGATTTTGTTGGAATGCCCCGCACCAATATGTATAATTCATGATTTTGATTTAAAGGTTCAGTCGAAGGACAGATTTTTTTTAAATTTTCTTGTAACGGCAAAGGAAGGTGAAATGTTCTCCCCTTTACTTTTGGAAACATATGTTTATGTGGCATATTTTTACGCATTACTGTATCCATTCTCACAATCGTTTGAAACGGTTTAGCTCTTTGAATGAGAATTCGTTCGTAATCGTTCAACACTGCTATTTCTGGAATTGAACGTACATCAAGCTGATTTAAAATACATTTTGGTGGTATGGAATCGTTGCGAATTTTATCGTGACAATATCGGCAAATAAAATGCATGTCACCAACTTTGTATCCAATATGATTTAACAATGTTTGCATTACATTTCCCTTATATGTTCTTTTAGAAATATCAAACTTAAGAACCTCTCTTTTAAAACAGAGTTTCTCGCAGGAAACACACGGAATGCGTGGTGTGTCCATAGACCGCTTTGTGAAAGCTTTAAATGCTAAATAATATCGAGATATAATCTCTTCTTCGTTCAGGCTTATGTCAGTATTATTTTTTTGTAACGCTGTAGCTTCTTTCCGAGCTTGCAGTGTTATTCGTTCAAGTGTTTCAAGGTCATTATCGTTTAAGGCTTTGTCTAAATTATGTAATTGGTCTTTATAAATGCTCGCTATTTTGTATATCATTCTCTTCAAATGTCGTAAATCCGGAAAGTGAGGTGCCAAAATCTCAATTGCTAAAAAATTGGACTTACATACTTTAGGGTTTATGTAACAACCATGAGAATGACCAAGTTTTTCAGCATGCGTTTTATTAGAACAGCTACTGATATGGTTGTTCAACTTATGTACCTTTTTTAATGGGCATTCTAACAATCGTTTGAAGAAATCCTGTAAATTATTCAGAATTTCAACATCTTTTGTTTTACAAAGATAACTACAATGCCACGCTTGTGTCTTCTTCTTCGATTGCAATACAGGTAGAACGTTTATAGCTTTCCCTTCCGAATTCAGTATGATTGATTCAGAACCAGTGAAAGTATGGTACGAACTTTCCGCATAATATGATTCTGAAGGAGATGTATGTCCGGATTGTCCACACAAAGCATTAATCCTGTCATCAACTTCTAAACATTCTGCTGCGCGCGTTAAGGAAACTTCCACTTTTTCTTTACAATCTTTTAACAGTTTCCTGATTTTCAAAATGTACTTTTGCCGAATATGAAAACACCATTTTATTATACGCTCAGCTTCCAATCTACTTGCTTCTCCGGACGGCATGCTAATAATTTTTGAAAGTTTTCTGATATAAGTTTCTTTATTATTTTTGGTTGCTATATTGTTATTTGTTACAGCAATATAACGATACTTTTTTATGATTTGCAAAACAGCACGACGTTTTGCTACTTTATCATAATCATCTCCTTTACGTATTTCATGATAATATAACTTCCGCTTTTTGATGATAACTTCTTTATTTAGCTGATCATAATTTCTTTGCTTTCGGCATTTCACTTCTTTACTTGCGTCATAATGCACTTTTGCCTTTTTTATTATACCTTCTTTATTTACCTGATAATAATTTTTTCGCTTCCGGCATTTCACTTCTTTATTTGCATCATAATGCACTTTCTTTTTTTTTACTATACCTTCTTTGTGTGCGTTATAATATTCAGAATTAGAAAGTTTTATGCTTTCCTCCTCTTCTTTAGAATCTTTGTCTTGTTTCGTGTTACACTTCCCTTTATTTGTTTTATAAACAGCTTTTCTTTTTAAATTAATTTCCTCTTTACGTTTTTTATAATAATCAGACATGTATTCCATTTTACTTCTTGATATGTTTGGCTTCGAAACTAATGGTGGATCTGTCTGAATTACATTGTTTGTATATATGGTGCTTTCTTTGTTACTATCACTAAGTACTACATTTTGAACTGGGGTTATTGTTGTATTATCGGTTTCGGTAATAATGTAACTTTTACCGATTTTAAGTGGAAGATCCTTTCCACAAGAAGGATTTTTATTAATTGTACTCCCAATTGCAGATTCATATTCGTGCACACAACGTGTTAATTGTTGATTCCGAGTGCATGGAAAATATTCTATACGATTAGTTTGAAACATTTTGATTAAATGTTGACGCATCAACGCATGGGTGTACGTTACTTTGTCTGGCAATATTTTCAATAATAACGAGACAGCAAATGCAATCGCAAAAACTCCGCAATCCCGAAAGTTAGGTTGAGCTTGTACACGTGGAAACTCAATAAATTTTTCGTCAATTGCACCGTCATGTTTGTTCAAAAAAGGGTACAACTTCTGCAGAAAAATTTTGTGATGACTATGCAACATCGAGAAATTAAGAGAATCATAAATATAAATTCTTCTTTGATCATGTTTATAGAAGCTACAAACCCAATGTCCCCCTGCATTGGTTCCCAATTCTTCGCTTTGATGCAAAATCTGTATGTGATCCTGATTTTCAGGAACAGATTGAATTGTATCAGGCATTTGAACTCTCCATGTATCGCGGGGTTTATAATTAGAGTTAGCTTCTAATAATTTATGAAAATATTCGATATGATCATCTGTTAACCATTCGCCTTTAATGATAATTTGCATACTATTATATCTAAGCGGTAACATATTAATCATACTATTTTTCATGTTACACAACCCTTTCTTTGCTTTATAAACAGCTTTTCTTTTTAAATTAATTTCCTCTTTATGTTTTTTATAATAATTAGACATGTATTCCATCCTACTTCTTGGTAGGTTTGGCTTCGAAACTAATGGTGGATCTGTCTGAATTATATTGTTTGTATATGTTAAGGGTTTAGGACGAAGGCGAAATACACTTAACAGTGGCTTTATTCTTGGACTAGGTAATTTCGGAATACAGTGAATGGTGTCGTCTTGGTTGTCTCTTAGTAACTAACTCGCCGGAGCGCGATTCTCCAACCGCTCGGGCGGTACGTTCGGCTCCCGACGTAAGGCGGAGATTGCCGATTGTACTTCGGCCAATCAGCGCCTGACACGACCTGGCCCGTGCCTGGTGTGCGGCGAACGAGCGCGGGAATATTCAAACTTCCTTAACACTACCGCCGTTTGATCGTCTCGCACTCGTTGAGCTAACATTTATTATTGAACATAATCTTTTGAATCGGTCCGTCGGCAGTGCTTTTGTGAGAATGTCGGCACGCTGCAATTTCGTGGGAACATATTCTACTACGAGCTTTCCATCAGTTACCTTTTCCCTGATGTGATGATATCTTATGTCGATATGTTTCGTGCGCTTATGAAACTCGGGGTTTTTGACAAGTCGTATTGCACTTTGGTTATCTATATATAACGTCGTGGCCTTATTACAAGAGCACCCGAGGTTTTCTAGCAGCGTTCTGATCCATATTATCTCTTTGGCGGCTGCCGATGCCGTCACATACTCGGACTCTGTGGTGCTAAGTGTTACCATTTTCTGTCTTTGCGCTGACCACGTAATGGGACCGTTCGCGAGAAAACAAATGTATCCGGTAGTGGATCTGCGCGTTTCTATATCGTTCGCATAGTCGGAGTCGGAGAAGCCGATCAATTCTGATTCGCTACCGCCGCTTCGATACTCTATGCCGTAATCGATTGTACCTTTCAAGTACGCGAGAATTCGTTTCACTGCTCGCCAGTGTTCGGGACCGTGATTATTCAAAAACTTACTAACGGCATTGACCGCAAACGCAATATCTGGTCGTGTTACCGTGGCCAGAAATACAAGCGATCCGACAGCTTCGCGATACGGTACGTTACTTGACTGTTCATCGTTCTTGTCTAACGGGTACAGAGTTGTGTGTGGATCTGCAGGCATACTCACAATTTTCGCATCACACATTCGATATTTCTCTAGTAATTTTTCGGTATACAAGCTTTGGTGTATGACTAACGACTTATTTACTCTATCGCGGTATATTTGCAGCCCGACAAAGATGCTAGAGTTACCTATTTTAATTCTAAAATTTTTACACAATTCGTTCCTGATCAATTCGAGCGTTTCCTTGGACCTTGCGGCTACTAGTCCGTCGTCCACGAATAAGGCTAGATATATTTCTTCACCATTCATTTGTCCAATAAAAATACACGGATCTCCCGCACTACTTGTGAACTCGAATTGATCTAGGAACTGTTTGAACTTCCGATTCCAGCACCTTGGTGCCTGTTTCAAACCATACAGTGACTTATTAAGCTTACATACTACACTGTTCGTGTTTGGTTCACTTTTGTCTTGGTTGGCGTTGACCCCTTTTGGTAATTCCATGAGGATCCTCTCATCCAGATCACCATACAGAAATGCTGTCTGCACATCGAATTGTAACAGCACAAGATCCCTTTCGGCCACTGTCGCCAGGAGTATTCGTAGAGAGTCGTATCGTACCACTGGTGCAAACGTATCAGTGTAGTCGATTCCCCGTTGCTGCAAGAATCCTCTCGCACACAGCCTTGCTTTGAAGAGATTGCTTCCTTCCTTGGAGTGATCCTGTTTTACCTTGAACACCCACTTAGAGTCAATTGTTTTCTCACCTGTAATTCTGGGCACGATTGTCCATGTACCGTTGACTTCATGTGAGCGTAGTTCGTTCTGTATGGCGAGCGCCCACTGCGCGGCGTCTTCGCCAGACATTGCTTCCTCGAAGGTGTTGGGGGCGGTGTATTCTGCCACGTCCACCTCGTACCTGGCTGGTGGTTTGATCGATGCTCGATCTCTCAAGGTCCTGGATGGCCCCTGTGTTGGAGTCTGCGTCTCGAATACAGCCTCCCCTTGTTGGTTGACGTCTGGCGATTGCTGGTCCTCAGCGTCTTTGGGTTGATCGTTGGTGCTGTCTTCGTCTGCTCGTTCAGGTTCCTCGTTGTCGTCTTCTTCTTCTGCCAGTGGTGAGAAACGTACTGTTTCTCTGTTCTGCCTCCATGATTCGTTGCCTTGTTCTCCAGCTCGTTCATTGAAGGTCACATCTCTGGCTACACTGACCCTCTTTGTGTCCATATTGTAGACACGATAGTTCTCTGAATCACCCTCGTACCCGACGAGGATCATTCGCTTCGCTCGAAGATCAAATTTTTTTGTGAACACTTTCGGCACGTGAACAAATGCCCTTGTTCCAAAAATTCGTAAGTGTTTGATATTCGGCTGTTTCCCCGTCCATTGTTCATAGGGTGTCATTTCACAGGACGGAGACACTGTGCGATTTAGCACGTAAACTGCAGTATTAACTGCTTCTGCCCACAGGCTTGTGGGGAGCCCCTTTGCGTGGAGCATTGTACGCGCACTTTCCACGATTGTCCGATTATCGCGTTCGGCTTTCCCGTTTTGCTCAGGAGTGTACGGTGCCGTAGTTTCTTGTTTAATGCCGCGAGACGCAAGGTAATCACTCATTTGCCGGTTGCAGAACTCGCGGCCATTGTCTGACCTGATAGTTTTCATAGGCTGCCCGAACTTGTTCGCGATCAGTCTTTCGAATACTTTAAATTTTTCGAACACGTCGGTTTTGTACTGCAGGAAATACACGTGTCTGTAGCCCGTTACATCGTCTTTGAACGTTAGAAAATATTTCGAACCTCCGGGTGACTCTACTGACATCGGACCGCACACGTCTGTGTGAAACATTTCGCCTGGTTTAGTGATTGCACTCCCGGAATTTCTTTTAAACGGTAGTCTATGGGCTTTCCCAAGGTGGCACATTTCACACACGAAGTCATTCACGTCTGACAGTGCTACGCCGGTTACTAGTCCTTTTTTCACTAGATTGCACAGTGATCGTTTATTGACGTGTCCTAACCGTTCATGCCACACACGTAAACTTGTTGTGGATACGTTTGCTTGTTCGACATCGGCTATACTTTTTGGTCTGAAGAACATCCGCCAGATGTCGTTCTCTTGTTTCACGCCTGACGCGATCTCCCGATTATCACGCACTATCGTTACAAAAGCGTCCTTGAACCGCACCTCAAGGTTCCTTCGTGTACACACGCCGACTGAGAACAAGTTTTTCTTCAGTTTTGGGACGTACAGGACGTTTTCTATACGAGCCTCTCGCCACGTACCTTCCAGAAGTTTCTCGATGAGCACCGTCCCCTCGCCGACGATTTCACACTCTTCGTCGTCGCCCAGTGCTATCGTCCCTCTGTTGTAGATTTCCTTGTAGTCAACGAGCCAGTCCCTCCTGAAGGTCATGTGCCTCGAGGCACCGCTGTCCGTCAGCCACACGTTCCTTTGTTGGATCTCCAGCAGCTCTCTTACTTGGTTGTTTGTCGCATGCCTCTCGCTGCGTCGGTCCTCTGCCACAAATGCACAGTCGCGTGGCTCTGTTGATTGCCGGTTCCCCTTTCCTTGCCCCTTTGTTGGGCATTCACGTGCAAAGTGCCCCATCCCGTGGCACTTATAGCACTCGATGTCCTTGTTCGTCTTTCGAACTTTGTTTTCTCCTTTTCCACGATCTTTGATTTTTGGTTTGGATTTTTCTTTCTTCATTGCAGCAAGCGCTGTCGTACTGCTGTCGCTTTCTGAGGTGAAGCGCGCCTCTTCTCGGATCAGTCTTTCTTGCAAATGTTCCAGCGTTTGTCGATTTGGATCGACACTATCCCACGCCGTTTGCAGCGTGGCGTATTTGGGCGATAGGCTGCTGAGTATTTTGGCCATCACGGCCACAGAAGACACTTTTTCTCCCAAGTCCGCCAGTTGTGCGGCCATATTTTGTACTTTGGCCACGTGTTGGACAACCGTTTCTCCGACCGCCATTTTGTACTCGTGAAATCGTTGTGTGAGCATTAACTTATTTGACTCAGATTTTTGCTCATGGATTATACTCAACTTGTCCCACATTTCTTTCCCAGTTTTGCATACCAGCAATGGTTCGAATCTGTCGTACTCCATCGACGTAGATATCATGAACATTGCCTTCGCATTGTCCCGCTGCCATTTTATGCCTTGTGCCGATGCCGGGTCTTCCGGCGTTTCTCTATCGCCGACGACTACGTCTCTTATGCCGTGCGACATTAGTAGCGCGTTCAGCTGAAATTTCCAGCCTTGGAAATTCGTCCCATCGAATTTCCGAATGTGCCTAGCCGTAAGTTCGTCCGTCATTCTTGAATGCGTATCTCGCGCACACCCACGTGTTCCCCGAACAGGTAGTATAACTTATCGAACAATGGCTTCCCGCACGTGCCGCTTTGCCTATTTCGCGATTTCCGTCACTCAGTTCTCACGCAATGGTGGTGAACTGGGCCCATAACCTGTTAAGGGTTTAGGACGAAGGCGAAATACACTTAACAGTGGCTTTATTCTTGGACTAGGTAATTTCGGAATACAGTGAATGGTGTCGTCTTGGTTGTCTCTTAGTAACTAACTCGCCGGAGCGCGATTCTCCAACCGCTCGGGCGGTACGTTCGGCTCCCGACGTAAGGCGGAGATTGCCGATTGTACTTCGGCCAATCAGCGCCTGACACGACCTGGCCCGTGCCTGGTGTGCGGCGAACGAGCGCGGGAATATTCAAACTTCCTTAACAGTATATATGGTGCCTTCTTTGTCACTATCACTAAGTACTACATTTTGAACTGGGGATATTGTTGTATTATCGGTTTCGGTAGTAATGTAACTTTTACCGATTTTAAGTGGAGGATCCTTTCCACAAGAAGGATTTTTATTAATAATACTATTATTAAATACAGACATGACGAATTGTATTTTTATTTATGTATTTCTAGTTTTGTAGTTACACTATTCTATTGTATACAATAGATATTATAAGATAAAGCGCGTTGCAGCCAGTAAAGCGTAGTCTAGTTTTCTAGTATACACTATATATTCTATTGTATACGATATATATAATATAATAAAATAACAATAATAATAATAAATCGTCTTTATTCCTTTTTCTTGCGATACAGACTTAGTACAATTAGTACTTTTATAGGATACAAGTTTTTATTTACAATTAGCTTTTATAAGATAAGGCACGATGCAGCCAGTAAAGTTTAAATAAATAATAATTAACAATTAATAAATTCTCGCAACAGCGCAAAGCAACCAAGTGGTCGCAAAGCAGCTCAGCGAGTGTACTTTACTTTTTTCTAATACTCAGTAAAGCGTAGTCTAGTTTTCTAGTATACACTATATTCTATTGTATACGATATATATAATATAATAAAATAACAATAATAATAATAATAAATCGTCTTTATTCCTTTTTCTTGCGATACAGACGCAGTACAATTAGTACTTTTATAAGATAAAAGCTTTTATTTATAATCAGCTTTTATAAGATAAGGTGCGATGCAGCCAGTAAAGTTTAATAATTAACAATTAATTATTAATACTCGCAAAAGCGCAAAGCAGTCAAGCGAGCGCAAAGCAGCTCAGCGAGTGTACTTTACTTTTTTGTAATACTCCAACCTGTAAAAAACAAAAAATTTGTAATAAACACTAAAATATTATTATATATATAAATAAATGTAAACGTCACTTACCAAATTAATAATATTTTTTCTTTTGCTTCTCCTACACGAGAAGAATTGAATGAATTTCCTTCCAAGGGACTTGAACTAAAAAAATACACATTTCAATAAAGAAATAGGTTAGCCAAAATCAGCGCAGGTTATTATTATTATTTACACATGTAATGAAACAATAATTAATTAATTAATAATAATTAATAATTAATAATTAATAATAATGAAGCACACTTACATGCAAGGAAATCAGAAAATGAATATTCGGACGCCGTGACATGCGCGAGTTCCCGTCGCCCGCTTTGTATTTTTTTTTGCTTTACGCGCGACCCTAACCCCATATCGGCCGATTTCTTCACCTTCAGCAATCTTCCGGTCAGTGAACGACCAATTGGCTTTGAGCATTTATATGCTCTAAGCCAATAGAATCCTATCGTTTGGCAGTTATCTGGAACATAACTTTAACTGGAGGTGAGGAAATCGGCCGTATGCCCGTCAGTCAGAGGGAGCCCTAATCGTACCAAGAAAATAGGCCGCCAATCACGTCCCACCGCCGTCAGGTGAGACTACTTTACCATTGGCTTTTGAATTTAAATACCTACGCTTTCAGCCGTATACGGTCCGAATTTTATTAATATAATATAATTCTAACGTAGAAGTACAAATAATAATACACTTTTTCGTCTGCGACTTTTTCATGTACTTAGCGTGATTTTTTACTTTTTTGAAGCTTTTTATGGAAATCTTACATACAACTAAATCTAACGTAGAAGTACAAACAAGCGTAACATTAAATTTACTTACTGTAACTTTAAACGTGTAAAAAGCCTTGTTATAACTTCACCTTCACTTTATATGACAAGAAAAGGTAAAAATGTTACTTAACGCAAAACGTAATGAAGAATTTCGATAGATCGATATACTAAAAAGTACTGTTTGATCGTCAAATGTTTATTTAACCAGTCTCTTGGCCATTTCAGCTTCTTGTAGCATGGTATAAGAGAAGCATGTGGTCGCAACACTCGCTACAAAAAAATGTAAGTAATAAATAAATTCATAATATTATACTCATAGCAGAGTTTTACCGTTTACTCTAGTTACCGTTTACTCTAGCCCGGTTATCTTTTCTTTTCTTTATCTTTATTCGTGAGAAATTGTGAAATTGTGTTTTATTATATCTTGAAATTCAAATAATTTTTTGAAAATCTGGGGCTTGTAACCTGAATTACAAGCGGAATATGATAGAAGACAGTCATATATACATGTTACGCAAAATACGTATTGTTCAATTGCAAATGGCAAATTGGAAAGTTGGAAATATAAAAAGTTGAAAGGTGAAATAGTGTATGATGCAAAATTATAAAAATTAGTTCAAGAGCCTGTTCATTATTCAACATGTTACGAGCCGGGGCTGCGGCAACGCGAGAGGCCGGCGAGAGGGGTATTTCCCCAGGAATACGGATATGAATTTGTTAGTTAGGTGCGCGGACGAACCTGATGCGAAATCAGGGAGCCGCTAGGATTATTGACGGCGAGGACGAACCTGATGCGAAATCAGGGAGCCTCTAGGAATGGAGTCAGATACGGACGAACCTGATGCGTAATCAGGGAGCCGTAGGAGGGTGAAACGTCGTGAACGAACCCGATGCGAAATCGGGGAGTCACTAGGATAAAGTTCACAGACGAACCTGGTGCGAAACCAGGGAGCTGCTAGGAGGTTGGATTATTCACAGACGAACCTGATGCGAAATCAGGGAGCTGTTCGGAAGTAGGTAGATTTACAGACGAACCTGATGCGAAATCAGGGAGCTGTAGGATACGGACGAACCTGATGCGAAATCAGGGAGCCGTAGGAAGGGTTAGGTTTCGTGGACGAACCTGATGCGAAATCAGGGAGCCACTGGGTTGGTGAAGATGGTTTGTTTTGGTAAAGAGGTGCGAACGAACCCAATGCTAAATCGGGGAGTCGCGGGAAATGTTAGTAATGCCTCGTAACTCTTAATTTGATACAACTCGAGCGGTAAAGTTGTATCTGTGGGTGAGTGCTACTAATATTATAAGGATCGCTGGGTAAAAGATAGGTTTAACGAAATCGACTCGATTTACAAGTGAACACCATAAGTATATTGAGCAAACAATTGTTACAAATGTAAGTGTCGCGAGTAGTTAAATAAATAGAAATTGTGTTTTACCACTAGATGCACGGTGTTGACGCACTGGCGATGCGGGGCGTATGAGTGGATATTTCGAAGTTACAAATAGAATATAAACCGAACTCGCGGATTCTACAAGATTAACTTTGATTCCGACAGAGACTTTAGCCTGATCGAACTGAATCTAACCAACTCTGTACGAGCGTGACACGACGTGACGTTACGCGTGACTCTATAGCTTTTAACCGACGAGGGTAGAAACCGAAGGGTTTATATAGTCCCAAAAATGAGTGGGGATGCGTTATGATTTTCCATATAAGGAAAATCCTTCGGGGTCGTCGTCGTGTCACTCCCGTTCTCACGGTCGCGATGCAGCTGGTAGAGATCTTGACCTCCATTAGTGGGGTTGATAAGCAAAAGGCTTTTAGGGCGTTTTCCCTTCGCAGACGCGAGCTCGAAAGACGGTTGAGAGCGACGTATGGGAAAATTCCACATACGTAACATCTCCCCCCTAAGACAAAACATCGCGATTCTCGTGATGCTTTTCAGGAGAAGGAAAAACGCCCTACAAATCCTTTCATACGTAAAGAAGTGAATGAATATTGTCGGGTGTAGATTTGTGTTGTGTACTTAACGCTAGGTGTTGCGGGATAATGAGTTGTTCACTCGTTGGGTACCACGTAACCGATCTGGAGCCAGTGTTCGATGATATCCACTGGTGGTTGTCCAGGTAGCCGGTCTAGCGCCAGCGTGGCTGTGAGGCCGGTTGTGGTCGGCTGGATGTTGGCTAGGAGGCCCTTCCTTCTCGTCATGGCCATCTCGGCGATCTGCGTCATCCTCTGGAGCGGTCGGCGGGAGCGTAGTTCGACGCCCTTCAGCCGAATCCTTACTGTCTGCCAGGGGAGGGCATGGAACCGGGGTGGCAGAGACCGTAATTCGGTGACCGGATAGTCCATGGCTATCCCATAATCTCCCAGGAAGATGGTGCAGGTGGTTCCGTTCACCTCGATGACTTCTCCACGGAGCCACCCTTTCCTGGTGTTCTTAATAGTTACAGATCGTCCCGGCCTGACACTGTCCATTGTCGGCAGACATAGGTGTTGTCTGGCTTCCATGAACCTATTTAGTTCTCGTAAGACGATCCTTGCTTCCTCCGCAAATTTGTCTAAGCAGACCCAGAAGGTGGTGGGGTCCTCCACATGCATTACCAGGCAGCGGCTTGTGTCGCCAAGGTCGCACACCGAGAGGGACCTCATTTTCTTGATTTCTTCGGGGAAGGTTGCTCTCCAGGTGTCCAGTCCCTGATGTTGTCGTCCGTCACCACCTTGATGTATAGCCAATCTGGAACTCGCTTTGGGGCGCTTCTGCTGCTCGTTTGTGTCCCCACTGCCTTGGATGTGGTTTTCCGTGTCGAACAGCTTCGGCCCTTTCTCACAAGTCCAGAGGTGCTGCAGGTATATGGTTTCGATGTCAGCACCGTGCCCACTCGGGGTAATGATTCCCAAGAACCGTGATGTCCCGTTTGCACCGCGACGGTCCTGGTACCTTCGTTTGGTGTGGTTTGCGTGGAGATGCTCTTAGACATGGGGCTGAATTTGTACTGAGGTAGGGGCCTGATGCCCAGCTTTTATAGGGAAGGAACCCTTATCTCGCCCCACTCTGGAGCTGTACGTGCCAGAGGGAGTGGGGGTGGTTTCATCCCTCTAGAAGACGGTAGCGCACGGGCTGTGATTTTCTGATGTACTTGGTGTATTCTTTGATTTTTCTTGATTCTCTTTTGGAGATTCTGGTTTTTTATTATGATGGCGAAATTTGCGTTTCATGATCAGTATTATATTTACTATGATCAATATTACTATTATGCTTCCAATAGAGGAAAAGGTTGAAACCTGTACTTGTCGAATGGATGCTTGATGAGTTGCAAGATTTCTAGCCCGTTGTTCTATTTCGGTGAGTGATAGTGCTGTTGGCAAATCCTCCCATTTTGTAGGTTTCTGCTCGTTCACTTTCAGAGCTTCGAAGTGATGCTCGGTTACCTCCGGTATAATTATTGATAAATTATAAGATTCAGAAGGGTAATATTCAACGTTTCGCGAAGTGTCAATGGTTTCCAGTGATTTTAGTTGTACAGAGTCTATTGTTGCTTGACAACCTGATTTTAATTTAAAGATTCCAACGGCAACGATATTTAGTGTTACAGGTTTCTTTCCCTTGCAATAGATTTGTGCTTTCTTAGTATCAGGCATGAAATAAAGCCATGTATTTGGTGTATTTAACGTCTGCCAGTATGGTCTTACTTGAGTGGTCAATTTGATGGTACAGGTGCTCCAATTTATAGAAGCAGGGTTTAGTAACAACGTAGATTCGCAGGTTGGTTGTCGATCTGCTTGATATAACGGCAGTGTAGCAGGTCCCAAAAATTGATTATGGTGAAACCGGCATGCTTTCAAGTATTCTTCCGTTGGGGAAAAATAGTGTTGTTCGTCTGATGAGACTGCAATAAACTGGATCTGCGGCTGTATGTATGAAGTTACTCTTTCTGTTCCAAGATTGTGTATCGATGGGCAAGGGTATATCTTGTATAAGCTGTACGTTTTACGTTCTAAAAGAGGTATAGTGAGTTCAAAGAGTATTCTTCCTCTCGTGAAGATTACGTTTAAACTCGTTATTTTTTCAATTTGCTCTGTGAGTAATTCCTCAGGTGTTAAAGGAAATTCATATTCAAGAGTTTCCTTAATCTTTTGAGCTGATCTCAATAATTGCTCTGGTGAGAGAATAGCGGGGTGTAGAATTCCTTGCTTTGCTAATAGTATTGCATCTATTAACAGCAGTAAATTAGTATTATAATCATCTAAACCTCTCTCGACTTCGATTACGGAATCTCGGATGGTGGCTTCGAAACGTAGTTTGTTGATTTCTGATTGCGTCTCTTGAAATGCTTCTAAGTGTAAAACCATCGTTTTTGTTAGTTGGGACATAGTCTTAGTTAGATTAACTAGTCTTGCGTGTGTAATTGAAAATTCTCCTTTTATGATATGTGTCTGGTTAGCTATTATTTCGGTAATTTCTCGCTGATCCCTGTAGACTTTGTTTAATTCTTGGTTGTAGTATTCTGCGTCCTCTTGCGATAAAGTTCCAAATAACGTTTTACTGATAGAGCCAATGAATCCAAAAGGTACGCTGCGTCGTGGGGATGGTGTTTTAAGGTGGGTAGTATCTCCTATTGCAGTGCGTATCAGATTGCTATAATGCATGGTGTTTTCTTCCTTCTTGATTAATCGAGGTCCTAATTCCTTGCTGAGGCAGTTGATTGAACCATGACGGCTGCATAGTTGATTCATCGTTGAAATATGGTGCTTCACATGTGGAGCATAGCTGAGATACCGAGTAACATCTAGGGATGTGACTAGGCGCCATTGTGATTGGAAGGTCCTTATGTCGGGTAATTTTTCGTAGAAAAGTCCTGTGTCTCCTTCAAGAGGTGTTATGGTCCGATCATCGCTAATGACAGCGAGAGGCAACAGGAGCAAATATGCGAAAATCATGATTGGTTTTCGGCTGTGAATGGAGAGTAAGCATGTTTTAATTTGTCCTGATGCTTTGTGATTAATTTGTCTTTCGTTCGTAGTACTACATTATTCAAGTCTGTTACGTCTACTATTTGGTACGGTCCAATGTAATGTGGATCAAATTTACTAATGCGAGGTTCCTTGAGCACATAAACAAGATCATCTACGTTAAACGTTGCTGGTCTTGCACGAATATCATAATAACTTTTTGAACGAATTTTTGCTTTATTTAGATTATCTGCGGCTATATTCCGAATATTAGTCACGTGTGTTATTAATTCTACTAAGTAGTCTCCAAATGACTTTAATTTTTCGCCACTTGGAAAAGAGCTTGGTTCTCGAGCTGGCTTTCCGAAGATTAATTCGTATGGAGTGAAATTTGTAGCTTCATGAACGGATGTGTTGTAAGAGAACATTGCGAATGGTATCAATAAATCCCAATCTTCATAATTATCCATGTAATGCTTGAGGTATTCGGTAAGGACGATGTGACTTCGTTCCAGAGATCCATTGGTTTGTGGTCTATATCCCGAGGTTGTGATTTGTTTGATTTTAAATATTTCAGATAGATTGGTCATAAGTGTTCCGATGAAGCTAGTGCCCTTGTCTGTTAATATTGCGCGAGGTGTACCGTAAACTGCTATGAAATGTCTAGCGAAAGCATCTGCAATTGTAGCAGCTCGAATGTTGGGTATTGCTACGGCTACGCAATATTTCGTTAGATTATCTTGAATGGTGAGAATATGTCTGTTTCCACTGGGTGTAATTGGTAAAGGTCCTACTGTATCTAAGGAAATTTTGTCGAAGGCTCCTATAGGTGTGTCAGTGATCAACATCGGCTGTCGAGTTTTCGCTCGGACTAACTTTTGTTCTTGACAACTTTGGCATCTTCGGATGTAGTCTTGAATGTCGTTGCGCATTTGTGGCCAATGGAATTTTGATCGAATGCGTTTATACGTCTTCGTTACTCCTTTATGTCCTCCAATTAAACTATCATGAGCCTCGCAGATGATGTGCTGTCTATCCTCTTCGGATGGTGTGGTGATGGTACAGTTGCACAGAATAATCTGCAAGCCTGTTCCTATGAAAACCTCTTCTAATATCTTGACGAATTCATTGGATGGTATTTTGTGAAGGTCCCCCGTGGCAGAAATTCGAAATGATTTAATCTGATTCTGATCTAAGGTGAGTCGAAGAGTTTTCAGTCCATTGAGCACATCTACTCTTTTAATATTATCAAAGAAATTGTCTGAGATTATTATACTGAAAGTTTTAAATAATCCATTGTCTGTAGTTATCACCTGTCCCTTTTTTAGTTGTGTTGCTAGAAGATTTTGTTTGTTAATCACTTCAGTGTCTAGTAATAATTTTCCAACGGGGTTTACTAAATTGCAGTCGGCAGAAATGAAGTGTACGTAATGTCCTTCTTCAGCGGTAAAAGTATTTGAAGAAACGATAATTTTATGTGGTTGGTCTGGTGGAATCTCTTCCAGATCGTCAAGGTCGTTTGAATTCTCAGTGTCGGTAGTGACAAATGGGTAAGGGTCGAGCGTGCGGTCAAAGACCCTAGGTTGAGTTGACCTGCTGTCAGGTGTTTGTCCTACACTTGCTTCGGTTGTATCTCCTGCAGGTAGCTGGTTTATTGAGGGTTGTAAAGGTTCTTCCATGACTTCCGATGATACTTGCGGGGTACTGAGTAAATCTAGTTGTACGTTCCTTGCATTTTCTATTACAGTATTTTCGAGCGGCTCCTCAAAGGATATCAAATTGTCAAAGACAGTCTGGTCCTTATCTAAAGGAATTATTTGAGTGGAGTTTGCTGCGGGCGAAAAACTGTTTATGGTTTCCTGGCGTTCATCTGGCATGGTTACCTCTTGAGATAAGCTGGGAAAAGATCGGTTCTTATGTATTATTGGGGAATGTTGAACGTTCCCACGTGCGGTTTCTTCTATTTCATCTGAGCTGCTGCTTGTCTCTCGATACTTGGGTCGAATTTCTCTATCTCGTCGTAACTGTCGTATGCGATGTCCGATGGTTTCGACGTTGGCGTCTGTTTTCGGTATCTGGGCTTTGAAGTCGGGGTCCTGGAGCTCTCGTGGAATAAGAGGTAGGCATGCAGACGGAGGGTTGCGGGATAATGCGTCTGCGTTCTTATTCGTCTTTCCAGATTTATGGACAACCTGGTACTCGTATTCTAAAAGTCGGAGCTTCCACTTCATAAGTCTAGAAGTTGGATCCTTGACAGAATGTAACCAGACCAGTGGTCTGTGATCTGTAACGAGGGTAAATGGAGTTCCGTAGATGTAAGGCCTGAAGTATCTTACGGCGTAAACCATGGCCAAACATTCCTTTTCCGTAGCTGAATAATTCTTCTCAGGTTTATTTAGGCTGCGAGATGCGTAGGCAATCGGCAGGTCGTTTCCTATCTCTCCTTGACTGAGTACGGCTCCAATAGCATAATCAGATGCATCTGTCGTTACAATGAAAGGTTTACTGAAATCTGGGTATTGCAATATGGGTTGTTGACAAAGTTCGCTACGCAATTGCTTAAAACTCTGGTCTTGTTCTTCTGTCCATTTGAATTTGATACCTTTTCCTAGTAAATTGATTAAAGGTTTAGCTTTTGTGGTGAAATTAGGTACGAATCTTCGATAATATCCTACAAGTCCCAAGAATTGTTGAATGTTCTTCTGCGATGTGGGTGTTGGAAAATCTTGAACAGATTTTAATTTCCTAGGGTCAGGTCTTACTCCTTCCTTTGAAATAATGTGTCCAAGGTACGCCACTTCCTTCCGCAAGAATTGACATTTGTTGGTCTGGAGGGTTAATCCATGTTCTCGAAGGCGGTTCAACAACTTTTTGACTTTGATATTATGTTCCTGTAACGATGATGCGTAAATCACTATGTCATCCAAGTAGACAAAGAGGTCTGTTCCTTGAAGTCCAGTGAGTGCTTGATCCATCAGGCGTTGAAAGGTGGGTGGTGCATTCTTTAATCCGAAAGGCATTCGAGTGAATTCGTAATGTCCATTTGGAGTAGTGAATGCTGTTTTTGCTCTATCTTTCGGATCCATCTCTATTTGGTGAAATCCACTGGCAAGATCAAAGACTGAAAAATATTTAGCTCCTCCTAATCGATCTAATATCTCCGTGATTTGAGGTAATGGGTACTTATCGGAAATAGTTATATCGTTGAGGCCACGGAAATCTATTACCAGACGCGAACGCTTCACTCCGTTCTCATCTTCTTTCTTCGGTACGATCCATAAAGGTGAATTGTATGGAGATTTTGAAGGTGTAATTATACCATTTGATAATAACGCGCTGATTTGTTTCTGAATTTCCTTTTGATGTATGAGAGGATAACGATATTGTCTTGTATTGATTGGAATATCGTTGGATGTATGGATTGAATGTTTAAAGTCGCGGGCCTTTCCGAGTTTATCTCCAGGAAGATAAAAACGATCGGGGAAATCTCTAACTAAATTGTTAACGAAATCTAGTTCCTCCTTGTTCAAATGTTTGGTGTTTAAGGTTTCTAAAATTTTTTGTATTCTATCTTCGTTTGTTTTGAATTTTGACGATTGTTCTACAGATGGGTGAAAATCTTCATCTGACGAACTGAAGATATCAAATGGCTCTAAAGTTTGTGGTTCTATCTCTACATCTAGTGGTACATCGCTGGTATTTGTTGCCATAACGTAACATTTTCCCTTATTATTTCTTACGACTGCTTCCCCTATGTAAAGATGTTCGAGGGTCTTGATACGTGGTAAATATCCTTCCTTCATCCTGGGGTTTGCTATTGTTATAGCAATCTGTTGCGACGTCCTAGGTTCGATACGATGTTTGGTCGACGTCAGTAGTACTTTTGTTTGAGGTATGTCTTGATAATTTGAAAAACGGAGAGGTCGGGTTGGTTTGTTCTTCAACACCAAAGTCTTATGATAATAGGAAATTTCGGCCTCCTCTTGTTTTAAAAATGGGCTTCCTATAAGTCCATCTGCTTCTATTGCAAGCTCTTTTACTACATAGAAAAGTGCGGGAGCTTCGTGGATATGAAGAATTGTTGTTCCTAAAGTATGGATTGGATTAGTGGTAATTCCGGTTAATTCGATTTCTTCCCGAGAGTTTATCGCGGCTTTTTCTCCCAGGGCGTTAATAACTACTAAATTAACGGATGCTCCACCATCGATTAAGAATTCTCCCGTTCCTGACTCCAGTTCTGGAACCTTGATGTTGATGCGTGGGGCAGGTGCTTCCTTGAAGAGAGTTCCTCCTCGAAGCGGACTGTCCTTTGGCGAGCTTCTTTGTTTCCGCTCATCGTGTCGCCTATACGTTGAGCGCGATCGAAGTTTAAAGACTTGTTTGATTCGACGGACGAATCTCGCGAGTCTCGTCTATATCTCGGACTACGCGGTTGTTTCCTACAGGATTTTCCGTCATGTCCGGCTGTACCGCAATGCCAACAATATAAACTCGGCTTACGATCTTTATCGGGATTTTTTAAAATAGAATAATGTTTTTCTCCATCATCTGCGTACGATGAGTCGGAGCGATAAGAAGGCGATTTCGAGGGGCTCCGGTGACGCAAAGTCCAGGCCGTCGAGCGTGTTCGTCCTTCTCGGTCCTCTTCAAAAGCAGACGTTCTTGTAAACCGATCCCTATTCTGGTCGTATCTACTCGGAGAGTGTGGGTATGACACTTCACGGTCGTGCCGACGAGAATCTTCGGCGTAATGATCTCGGCGAGACCACCTAGAGGGTGATTCATTACGGGGCGACTGTCGCCGATTCCTTAATTTTCTGTCTATCTGTAGCACGGCGTCGTAAGCTTCCTCAAGTGTTTTAATGTCTTGACTCTGAGCCGACACTTTCCAAGAAATTCGATCCGGTAAACCATCAATGAAGTTTTCCTTAACGTCTTTTTCCATTTCTTTGACGAAATCTTCAGCGTGATCCAGATACCTTTCCCGAATAGCTCCGCGCGCACAATAAACGAGATGACTAGTCCTGTCGACGTACTGTCGCAGACTTTCTCCTTCGCGAATGCTTAATTTCGCGATTTCAACTTGAAAATATGACAAACTTCTTCCCGGCGCGAATCTCTTTTTCAAATGTTGAACTAATAACTTAACAGACTCGAATTTATGCTCTAACGTGCACCTGCGAGCTGGACCGATCAGTTTCGTTAAAATTATTGCAAGATACTCGGCTTCCGTATCCTTAGGAATCAAAGTTAACCCGTCTTCCACATTTTGTACGAAGCGCGACAAGGTTGGACTTTCACCGTCGAATGTTGGAATTGACATAGTAATATTCTGTATACATGTCCGTTGCGTCAAAAGCGACATTGAGTTTGCAATTGAAACTGTCAGGTTCATTATGTCGTTAGAAGAAACGTTCGCCTGTGTAGTTGCCATGTTAAAATAAATAAGTGACTTGACTAGAGAAAACTAGTATATCGTCGATAATAAATTACGAGTGATTTAACGTATTTAAAAACCCAAATTTTTACAGCGATTCTAATGCAGTAGCATCCCACCGCTGTCACCAGTTCTGTTACGAGCCGGGGCTGCGGCAACGCGAGAGGCCGGCGAGAGGGGTATTTCCCCAGGAATACGGATATGAATTTGTTAGTTAGGTGCGCGGACGAACCTGATGCGAAATCAGGGAGCCGCTAGGATTATTGACGGCGAGGACGAACCTGATGCGAAATCAGGGAGCCTCTAGGAATGGAGTCAGATACGGACGAACCTGATGCGTAATCAGGGAGCCGTAGGAGGGTGAAACGTCGTGAACGAACCCGATGCGAAATCGGGGAGTCACTAGGATAAAGTTCACAGACGAACCTGGTGCGAAACCAGGGAGCTGCTAGGAGGTTGGATTATTCACAGACGAACCTGATGCGAAATCAGGGAGCTGTTCGGAAGTAGGTAGATTTACAGACGAACCTGATGCGAAATCAGGGAGCTGTAGGATACGGACGAACCTGATGCGAAATCAGGGAGCCGTAGGAAGGGTTAGGTTTCGTGGACGAACCTGATGCGAAATCAGGGAGCCACTGGGTTGGTGAAGATGGTTTGTTTTGGTAAAGAGGTGCGAACGAACCCAATGCTAAATCGGGGAGTCGCGGGAAATGTTAGTAATGCCTCGTAACTCTTAATTTGATACAACTCGAGCGGTAAAGTTGTATCTGTGGGTGAGTGCTACTAATATTATAAGGATCGCTGGGTAAAAGATAGGTTTAACGAAATCGACTCGATTTACAAGTGAACACCATAAGTATATTGAGCAAACAATTGTTACAAATGTAAGTGTCGCGAGTAGTTAAATAAATAGAAATTGTGTTTTACCACTAGATGCACGGTGTTGACGCACTGGCGATGCGGGGCGTATGAGTGGATATTTCGAAGTTACAAATAGAATATAAACCGAACTCGCGGATTCTACAAGATTAACTTTGATTCCGACAGAGACTTTAGCCTGATCGAACTGAATCTAACCAACTCTGTACGAGCGTGACACGACGTGACGTTACGCGTGACTCTATAGCTTTTAACCGACGAGGGTAGAAACCGAAGGGTTTATATAGTCCCAAAAATGAGTGGGGATGCGTTATGATTTTCCATATAAGGAAAATCCTTCGGGGTCGTCGTCGTGTCACTCCCGTTCTCACGGTCGCGATGCAGCTGGTAGAGATCTTGACCTCCATTAGTGGGGTTGATAAGCAAAAGGCTTTTAGGGCGTTTTCCCTTCGCAGACGCGAGCTCGAAAGACGGTTGAGAGCGACGTATGGGAAAATTCCACATACGTAACAAACATACATACAAAAAACTGCAAAGTATTTATTATTATTATAACTTTATTTTGTGAACAATTCACACTTACAACTAGTAATACAGCAAGAAGATATTCGACACATTGAAGCATATTCTAACTTGCAATGCCAACAATTAGAAATATCAAACATATCTTAGTTGAACGTAAACGAACATGTAAAGTACAACATTATGAAAGTCTTTGATAGGCAGTTTGCCTACGTTAAGTATCAGTGGACATAGACCGTAACTGTATATATAACAATTAATACAGTAAGACGATATTGCATACTTAAAATTCGAAACGTTGAAGCATATTCTAACTTATAACGCCGATTAGAAAATATATCAAAGACATCTGAGTTAATACATGCTTCTATGTATCCAATATCTTCTTGTTGCGTCCACTGATAGTTAACATAGGCAAACTGCCTGTCAAAGACTTTCATAATGTTGTAGTTTATTACATGTTCGTTTAGGTTCAACTCAGATATGTTTGATATTTCTAATCGTTGGCGTTATAAGTTATTAGAATAGAATAAAATTATTAGAATAGAATATATGCTTAAACCTGTCCAACATCTTATTTTTTACTATACTACTAGTTACAAGTGCGAATCGTTCACAAAACAAAATAAAGTTATAATAAGTTACAGTTTTTTGTATGACTAACAAAGTAATTGAAAGACTCGTGAAGTAATGAGAAGAAACACATTTTGTAATGTAGGTAATAATATAAATTTTTAATTTCGCATCATACACTATTTAATTTTTCAAATTTTTACATTTCCTAATTTACAATTTACAATTGATCAATATGTGTCCTTGCGCTACATGTATATGACTTTCTTCTATCATACCGAACTTTTATGAACTCTTGAACTTTTTGGCTAATTATTTGTTTATTAATTTTTGCAGAAAGAAAATATCGACAATATCAACGAACTACTTGTGGGTAAATAATAAAATATTTCATATATTATTATACATATATTCAAAATTTTTTCCACTCATGTGATAATGAAATTAATTTAAAAATAGGTGTGACTCTCGACAGTTGGGACATGAGTGAGCCGGCGACTTCCCAGCCGACGACTGCCCAGCCGACGACTTCAAAGCCGGCGACTTCCCAGCCGCTGCCAATGTCTCCGCTATCTCCACCTACCCCGGCCATGGCTAATGGTAAAAAATATATACACATTTTAAGGAGTTAGGGTGAATTGACCAGTGAATGAACAAATTGATTTTTTTCGTATATAACAAGAGTACCATTTCATTGAAAACAATGATCTTATATTTAGAGCTATTGTTTTGACCCGGGTATTCGGGTACCCGGTGAGACCCTGGGTAGAAAAAAATTACTCGGGTACCCGGGTACCCGTAGGATACCCGACTACCCGGGTACCCGTGCGATACCCGGGTAGACAAAAATTACCTGGCTACCCGGGTAGACAAAAATTACCCGAGTATCCATGAGATACCCGAGTAACTGAAATGTGATGAGATAGTTGAGAATTTCGATTTGACAGTCGATAGTCCTTTGGCCTTTCGATCATTTTCGGCTAACCTCAGTAATGAACGGAATAAACTTCAAGCACTTGAATGTAGTATTGTGTGCGCGTTACGATTATTAATATGTATTATCGGTGAGTCGTCGGTGTCGGTGGCACTAGGTTACTGCCACACCGCACCGTAGTATAGTGCGCAACGGTAAGTAGAATAACAAATTCTATAGAAGAAATAGTGTGTGATTTCGAATCACGATTCTGTACGCAACTTAACCTCTACACATTTCTGTTTTGATGTAAAAATACTAATAAATCAACAGACGCGGTCGCGTCTGGAAGCTAATTCCCCCTTCCCCTCTCCCCAGCCACCCCGAGCGACCACGTATCTATACACGAATGACAGCGAAATTGACAGGTCTCCGTAGCTATTTTGGTCTTTTTTTCTTGTCTTATGACATAGTCCCGGTGTTTTAACGTGATTAAGCGAATAATTATTTTTTTTCGAACCCATTTGTCGTTTTAGTTAATGCATCAAGCTGTTTTTCTAAAAGATAAAACAATTATGCAAAATTTTTATTTAGGAAAAGGACACTTTTTTTTACGAGACAGTCAGTCCGCACGTAGGGCTTGTACTTGACGCCAGTGGATGTCGCCATTCTCGTTTTACTTCTCCAATTCACGCGGGTAGATGTCGCCTTTCGTAAGCTGAAGTTATCCGGAATGGTTTTGCTGAAAATGCGGTTGCGCAGTTTACAAAAAAGGCAAAAAACCGCTGCTTTCGGTTCGCTAGTAAATGTCACCTAGCTGTCAATCAATCACAACTTGCCTGTATCAGTTATCAAAAGTTTTGAAATGTCAGGAGTTTTTCCACCATATAGAACATTGAATTATTGTCTCAATCAATTAACAAGGTAAGTCGCTATATTATTTTTGTTATACAGTTACGGTCTATGTCCACTGATACTTAACGCATGACTTTCTTCTATCTTACGCCACTTTTATGAACTCTGGATGATTTTTTTGGTTAATTAATTGTTTATTAATTTTTGTAGAAAATGCGGGAGGCCGCCCTACTTGATGGTGCGTTTTATTAACAATAAGCTTGCAGAAGAATTAAATAATAAACAATTTTATATATACATTTATTCAAACTCATTTTTTCAAGACTCGAATGATGCCGACAGCGAACAAGGTACCTATAGAACGGCGGCGTTGCCACCACCACCACAGCAGCCGGTGACAAACGGTATTAATTCCTAATATTATTATTAATTAGTATTTTTTATCTTTTAACAATATAATAAAAATTGTTGACTTTAGCTTATATCAGGGGGAGCCCAGGCCGGTTGGTTGTCGCTGACAGTCGCAACTACGTCGCTGCCCCCTCCCCACCACCACCACCGCCACCACCACCACCGCCACCATCTCCACCACAGGGCCCGGCTACGGCTCATGGTATTATTTCTTATATAACATTTTTATCTGCGCGTGCCAACAACGTATAAATTATTATAATAATATACTTGCTGACGTTTATTATTATTATTACTGATTACAGGAGGATACACGTCGAAGCGTCATAATAGGAGCAGCTGGAGGCAGGGCGCCAAGTATCTTGAATAAAATATTTATTCGAGAGTGAGGAACCAGCGACTGCCAGCGACAGCCAACCGGCCTGGGCTCCCCTGATATAAGCTAAAGTCAACAATTTTTATTATATTGTTAAAAGATAAAAAATACTAATTAATAATAATATTAGGAATTAATACCGTTTGTTTCACGGCGCCGCCGCCGTCGCCGCTGCCAGCCGTATCCACGTACAGTGGGTCCAGGGACAGTGTGGCCAATGAGCCGGAAGCCGCCATTTTCAGTTCCAGCCTGAACAAGCGCGCGCGATATAGAGTACAACTCTGAAGTTGTAAGAAGTACAACTTGAGAATGTGTAGGTATATATGTATACTATCTATACATAAGATCTGCCGGAAGTTGCCTGAAAATGGCGGCACCAATCAGCGGCGAGGAACACATTGGCCACACTGTCCCTGGACCCACTGTATATCCACGGCGCCTCCGCCGCGGCCGCTGCCAGTCGTATATACGACGCCTCCGCCGCCGCCGCTGCCAGCCTTAAATACGCCGCCTCCGCCACGTCCACCGCATCAAAATATGCAGGACCCCGCCACGGCAGATGGTATTATTTCTTAATTATTTAATTAAATACCGTAAACTGAGGGAACATTGGCGGGTTTCTGAAACGTTTTGATATATAATGTAATTATTAATGTTTACATTTGCTTTAAGTATCCGTCATAACATTGCATCTTTTGTGATTGTACTAAAAGTAACAAACTGCATAAAATTTGTGCCCTTTCGTTCTTTAATACAAGTTATAAATGTTAGTGTACCGGGGTAACATTGGCACATCATGTATATAGATAGCATTAACGGGTTATCTGAGAGACGTAAACTTAAATTTGTTAATTTTATTTTATTTTTAATTTTATTTTTAACTTCTTAACTAGAACCAATTTGTAACATTGGCACATCATATAAATAGCATTAACAGTTTAAGTTTTACTAATCTGACGTAAAAGAACGTAATTCCAACGTATGCCAATGTTACCCCGTGCTACCAATGTTCCCCCAGTTCACGGTACCTTTTTATGTTTTTACAATATAATAAGAATTAGTCGGCTAACAAGGGGGCCGCATAGGTTATGTAATCGGTTCTGGAATGAGACTGGGTGGACATTGTAGTGCACACCTAGTGTTAAAAAACCGTAAAGGGATTTTGCAAAATGGATCTTCGTTTTCGAGAAATTTGAGTTCAAAGTTTTGCGGGACACATAGTATTTCAGTTGCGCAAACATTCTTAACAAGCAATGGTCGTAGCTGCGATAATAAGGCGTTCGGCTACGGTGCTGGACGTCTTCGGTTCGATCGATTCCTGGTGCCGCACTTGATATTTTTTCTTTTTCTTTTTCTTATCGTAGTAATGCAATGGCTGCACCTAAAATTATTTTGCGCTGTAACGATGTTAATAATATATATTATTACAATAATACTGCACACAATGTACAAATATAATACAAGTGCAGATATAATATAAATATAATAAAACCGCAAATTATAATAACTGTTCATAGGGGGTGGGTTTCTCTTCGAAGGGACTTCCTTGCTTGGGCGACAGTAGAAATAGCTTGCAGTTTCTATTTTTCAAATATTACTTTAATTGTAAGTTTCCTCTGTATTTGCGGTTTTATTATATTTATATTATATCTGCACTTGTATTATATTTGTACATTGTGTGCAGTATTGTTGTAATAATATATATTATTAACATCGTTACAGCGCAAAATAATTTTAGGTGCAGCCATTGCATTACTACGGTAAGAAAAAGAAAAAGAAAAAATATCAAGTGCGGCACCAGGAATCGATCGAACCGAAGACGTCCAGCACCGTAGCCGAACGCCTTATTATCGCAGCTACGACCATTACTTGTTAAGAATGTTTGCGCAACTGAAATACTATGTGTCCCGCAAAACTTTGAACTCAAATTTCTCGAAAACGAAGACCCATTTTGCAAAATCCCTTTACGGTTTTTTAACACTAGGTGTGCACTACAATGTCCACCCAGTCTCATTCCAGAACCGATTACATAATCTATGCGGCCCCCTTGTAAGCCTATATCAGGGGAGGCCAACATTTTTTCCTGGGCGTGTCAAAAATCTATAAATTAAAATCTATAAATTAATATAATATAATTGTTTACGTTTTTTTTATTAATTACAGGATCATCATATGCAACCAAGCGCCATATGAGGAGCGACTGGAGGGTGCGGGCCCGCCAGGAGCGATGGTTTACTATCCAGGCGGTGCGGGCGCAGGCCTAAAGCCTGCGCGCACAAGCCACCACCCTGCAGCGGTTAGTGCAGGGTGACAGCCGTGGCCGTGGTCGTGGCAGCCGTGGCGGTCGGGGGGGGGGCAATAATAAATAATATATATATATTTTTTTAATATCATTATTAATATTTATTTAATTACAATTAAACAAAAATTGAAATAAACAAATTTTTAGCGTTTCTGGGCTTTCGTTTAATTTTGTCGTCAGTATATTTCTATGTTGATGCACCATCACGTATCATGCATAAAAATGAACTGCTTTGAGGATGAAGACCGTTATGAGATAGGGCACTTAGTAATTAATAACAAATTATGAAAAAAGTAATGAAATCCCCCCCCCCCCCCCAAAAAAAACATGACTCATGTATGAATGAAGCTAATTCCCTTTAAGTCACGAAAAAAGTTCACATGCAAAGATTGTGAAATCATCATTGCTAATTCTAATTGTACCCTTCATTCACGAAAAACATTAAAAAAGTTCTCACGCAAAGATTGTGAAATCAACTTTGCTAATTCCAATTGTATTCTCGTTCTCCGTTCGAACTCTGATTCTTCTGTCACTTTTTATACTTGACATTCCTTTACTGGCCGCAAATCAATTCAGTGCTCAGATTTTCAGCTTCGGTTTTAAGGAATTAGCTAATTCCTTTTAGTATCATATTTATATTATAATTCATTTTAGTATCATAAAGGAATTAGCTAATTCCTTAAAACCGAAGCTGAAAATCTGAGCACTGAATTGATTTGCGGCCAATAAAGGAATGTCAAGTATAAAAAGTGACAGAAGAATCAGAGTTCGAACGGAGAACGAGAGTACAATTGGAATTAGCAAAGTTGATTTCACAATCTTTGCGTGAGAACTTTTTTAATGTTTTTCGTGAATGAAGGGTACAATTAGAATTAGCAATGATGATTTCACAATCTTTGCATGTGAACTTTTTTCGTGACTTAAAGGGAATTAGCTTCATTCATACATGAGTCATGTTTTTTTTTTTGGGGGGGGGGGGGGGGGGGGAATCTATATTTCCAGGTGGTAACCAAGCTGAACAAAATGTGTGTTCCGACCTGGCAGATGTACTCGGAATACTCAAATACATTTTTGCCAATTCTGCCAGGTTTTTATATTTGTCCATATATATATAGCAATTTCTGAAGAACTTGAAATGGTATTATCATTATCTGTATTATTTTCATTAATTGATATATTTCCAATCTTGTTGTGAATAGAATCTATAATTATATTTTTAATGCGATATCTTCTAATGTTAAATCTTTACTTCTAGGGTCAAGAAAACAAACAATTTGATGGGAACTGTCACTACTCACTATATGAATGTATATCGAATCTACGAGCAAGGGATTTGACGTTATGAAATTGTTATGTTCAAAAGTTGCATGTTCGAATGCAATTACATCAAATCATTAGCATCAAAGGATTTAAGGCCTCCGGCTGCAGACAACTGAGTTAATTTAAATTGTCATCTATTATTATTTTTATCATTTTAGTTCGCTTTTTAAGCAGTTGGGTTTTTTAAATTTTTTGAATTTTTTTAAAATGTCCTTAAATTCTTTAGCTTATACAGTGTCCCAATTATTGTCTTTTAAATGATTATTAATTAAGCCATAGATGATTAGCAGAACTAAGGAAATAGTTAACTTAGTTTCAGAACATAATTCTATGGTCGCTAAATTGAATCGTTTTAAAATTAATATTAAATTTGGTTCCGTTTCTATTGTTAATATTTAATTTGTTGCGTTTCGGTTTTTTACAGGACCGTCACACATACTGCATGTTGAATTCCATCGGGTCGGACAGGATTGAATTAACTTCTGTTCTGGTACATTCAGTTCCTTCTGGGCGTCTTGCAGTGCAGAAGTCGCCAAATTGGAATGATTAAAATGTTGTACTATTTTACTGCCTCTCTTTATCATAACTGACAATTTTCAACTGTATCAGGGGCGTCTTTTGTAGCTAATTGTAAAGTATGGGCAGCACACGAAACGCTGTATTTTAAATTATCTAATAAATTTGCTGATGCATGCATGTTAGTCGAATTGTCATGTTCTAGAGCAGTTAATTTATTTGTAATATTGTAATGTTACGATCTTCCTGCATTTCCATTTCCTATTATAACGGCTGTGACATTTTCGGCGGTATGTCGTCCCTCTGACCTTTATATCATGCGAGGAAAATGTGAAGTTTTTTTATCTCCAAATTATCTGTTATAAAATGTGTCGTTGGGGATAAATAGGAATCTTACGATTGGAATGACCATTCATCGATGCAGGCCACAGGCATCGAGGACGCTAAAGGAAGCTCCTGTTCAATTTCCTCACGATTCCCCCGTATAGCTTGGAATTTCCAAGCGTTTGAGAAGAGTTTTGGGCCACGGACATCGATAATTTGGTATCCATCACGGTCATAAAATCTTTAAAACCCGCACTATTGCCAAATGAAATAGGCAGCATGTTTGCCGCAACGACCCTTGCCAATGCCTGAGTTATCTCCTCTTATTTTGTCGAAAATGAGCGTTTTGTCTGTACCTTATTGGGTACGCAATCACTATTACCACCTCTCACAGATTAATCACGACAGTTTATTCTGGCACAGGTCATAAACCACATGTTTCTTATCTTCGGAGTTCGGACAGCGTTAATACGAAGGACCATACCCAGAGTTTACATTGGACCATAATCAAAGAAATTAATCTATAAATAATTGTCAATACTTATTAACTGAAAAACTAATTACTTTATATACAGTACGTACACAGTTAACAAGATACAGATCCGAAATATGATTACATCACTGCAAATAGTATAATGGTTATTATTAAAGTAACAGTAATTCATGTTCACTGAACAACTAAATTAACTAATATCTTCTATACTTAGTAGTATACAATTAACGAGAATAATATAAATAAACGTACAACAAATCAAACAAAAGAAACAATTTAACTTAATTGAGAGCTTGGAACACGGAATTAAAATTAAACTTTAATTTTGAACAAAACTATTTTCAGATATGAGTATGTACTAATAGATTTCGATAACACGTTCGTACACTCTTTGGTTCGCGGTTGCAGAATGATCGCTTTACAA
The DNA here is from genome assembly GCA_929113495.1 of Andrena minutula. Lineage (NCBI taxonomy): Eukaryota > Metazoa > Arthropoda > Insecta > Hymenoptera > Andrenidae > Andrena > Andrena minutula. The sequence goes on along the minus strand of OV815993.1, from coordinate 42,852,578 downwards.
AATCGATCGTTTAAATGTTTAAAACATATTTTGTTTATTACAATATGTCCTTAGATAGTGGATACTGGATACAACAATTAATAAGAGGCAATCCGAGATTCATTAATAAAAGAATTGTTTTAAAATTTGAAGTCTCTTCTGTGCCGAGAAGTTAAACACTTATCGAGAGGAAATGTATCGACGAATGGGAATTTATATATTAATATTAATCAATTTCTAATTGGCTCTTGGTATCTAAGGACATTGTGGAATTAACAAAACATGTTTTACACAATCGTTTTTGTAAAGCGTCCATTCTGCATCCGCAAACCAAAGTCTACGAACGTGTTAGCGAAATCTCAAAAGTTCCATAAATCATACTTAAAATAGTTTTGTTCAATATTAAAGTTTAATTTTAATTCCGTTTTCAAGTTATAATCATCTAATTAATTTAAATTCTTCCTTTTGTTTGTTTTGTTGTATGTTTATTTCCTTAGTTATATTATTCTCGCTACGTGTTCATTGTGTTACTTACTATATATTATATATAATAAAGTTAATTTAGTTAATTTAGGTGTTATTGTTGGCTTCAAGTGAATTGGAATTATTATTACTTTAATCTTTAATAATAACTATTTTTATTTAATTTGAAGATTTTGACTATTTGCAATTATAACTATTGGTGAATCATATTTCTGGTGTGTATCTTATTAATTGTGTATTGTATATAGAGTAATTAGTTTGTCAGTTAATAAGTATTGGCAATTATTTACAGATTAATTTCGTTGTTTAATTATGGCTCAACGCAAAAGCTGGGTATGGCGTTTCGTCACTTTATCGGATGATAAAAGTCACGTAATTTGTGACCTGTGCCGTGTGCAATTGTCGTATGGTGGCTCGACATCGGCCAGTGCACGACATTTACGATCAAAGCACATTGAAGAGTGCCCTGGTGCATTAATAAATGAACCAGCACTTGAATCCGAGAGAGGCGAAGGTGAAGGTAGCACTGATCATATTGCAGTTGCTCATTGTGAGTCGACACCCAGCAAGGTGTTCCGAAAGGGGCCATTTTCGGCTAAACGCCAAGAAGAAATAACGCAGGCACTGGCGCAGATGATTAATGCAAATATGTTACCAATATCATTTGCGAACAGCGCCGGATTTTCAAAATTCATGGCAGTGGTTGAACCACAGTATGACTGCCCTTGCCCGACCACAATTTTAAAACGCCTGCAATTTATATACAAAGAAAGGAGGGAGAAAATTGAGAAGAAAATTGAGGACGCATCATCGGTGTCGGTGACCATTGATGGATGGTCGTCACGCAAACAGGACTCCTATCTGTCATTAACAACACATTTTATTACAGGTGATTGGGAGATGAAAAGTTATACACTTTGCACCCAGGATATAGAGGGAAGACACACGGCAGAAAACATAACAGCTGTCACAATATCAATGCAGGAAGAGTGGAACATAACAGAAAAATTATTTGCTGTAGTGCATGATAATGCAAGTAACATGCTAGCATCAGCAAATTTACTAGATAGTGTAAAATATAGCGTTTCATGTGCTGCACATACTTTACAGTTAGTTATAAAAGACGCCTTTGATATAGTTGATAAATTTTCAGATTTGATAAAGAAAGGCAGTAAAATAGTGCAACATTTTAATCATTCCAATTTGGCGACTTCTGCATTGCAAGACGCTCAGAAGCAATACAATTTGCCCGAACTGAAGTTAATTCAATCCTGCCCAACCCGGTGGAATTCAACGTACAGTATGTGTGACCGTCTTGTACGTAATCGGGAGCCAATTCATGCTGTCTTAAGTAATAGCAAAATAACAAAATTAAACGTAGCCTTGAAGCTTGACATGTCATTATCTGATTGGCAAGTTCTGGGTGAAATTATCGAAATTTTAGAACCATTTAATTTAGCGACCGAAGTATTATGTTCCGAAACTAAGGTAACTATTTCCTTAGTTCTGCCAATCATTCACGGCTTAATTAATAATCATTTAGGCGAGATTAATACGGACACTGTAGAAGCTAAGGAGTTTAAGAACATTTTAAGAACATCCCTTGCTGGTAGATTCGATATAAATCCATATGTTGAGAGTGTTCATCACATTGCTTGTTTTCTCGATCCGAGAAGCAAAGATTTGACATTTGAAAATATTGAGTTAAAAAATATAATTATAAAATCTATTCGGAATAGGATTAGAAATTTAAATACTATAAATGAAAATACTACTGATAATGGTAAATCAATTCCAAGTGCTTTGGATTTTATATATAAAAAAAAGCAAAAGTCTGACGATAGTGATTCAGAAATGGATATGTATTTATTAGAACCACAAATAGATCATAATTCAGATCCATTACCGTGGTGGAAGAATCACGCGGATAAATATAAAAGACTGGCAGAATTGGCTAGAATGTATTTAAGTATTCCGGCTACGTCTGCCAGTTCGGAGCGCACATTTTCTTCTGCTGGAAATATTGTTACAACAAAACGCACAGCTTTACTACCTGAAAATGTAGACTTATTAGTATTTTTACATCAAAATAAAAACGTGTAGAGATGTAAGAAATACCAACAAATCAACATTCTCAGGTAGTAGGGTGCTACGCTTTATGCTAACATTATTTCCAGCTGTTGAAAATATTCGTATTGAACTGACAGAAGTCGCAAGTAGGTATACATTTTAAATATCTTAGCCATTTCTGAAAGTCTAGGGTATTTACGTCCACGCGTTCTTCTCCACTAATGAACATAAATTATGGTTTATTTGTGCCTTTTATAAATACATTTGCAGTTCGGAACTAATATCGTTGTTAGATTGTGAAATTTGGAATATAAAATCTCATTAGTGCACTTGGCATAGAATTATCAATTTCTATAGTTTCGTTTATGGAATTTTTTCTATCATATTACCAGTGGAAATTGTAGTAATCTTTTTCATATAATTGATTTCAAACGACATCTGTTTGCTTCTTAAATCGAGAAACGAAGTAAAACGATGTATAGTTGCAACATGTGAATGTAAATGAAATCTATTCACAAAGGATGTTACTAAAACATTTTTAAATTACTGAGTCTCAGCTCTGCCCGTATTAATACCTGTCAAATGGTTATTAATATTAACAATGCCATGGATAATAGGCAGTACAAAAGAAATAATTATAGTATTTTCGGAGCATAATGCAGTAGTTGCTACTTGTAAAAGTTTTATCAAAGTGATAATATCACTCATTACTAACCAATGATATTTTGACCATTCAAGCTTTAAGGCAACACAACATTTTGTACTATTGCCCAATGAGAAGAAAGGAGACTACCCACAAGCTGAAATGTCACAGGGGCAAGGGAAATCGTTCACTTGCGTAAACTTATCCTCTCCAACACGGTTCGTCCCGTGACGTAGACGCGAACGAAACCAATCGCAACAATCGGGGGATATGGACAACCGCTTAGAACCGAAAAGAAGGACTTCTTGGAGGGGATAAGGTGGAGCGAGCGGCCAATTCCCCTTGCCCCTGTGATATTTCAGCTTATGGTTAGTGTCCTTTCTTCTCATCGGGCAATAGTAATTGCGTTTCTAATTTCTATTATTCACAAGTCGCTCACACATACAGGAATATCCACTTAACTCAGAACGCGTGCACGAGAACAGATGAAATGACCGAGTGAGTCACTGTCCTAAAGAAGAAATTGGGTTTTGGATGTAACAGCTAACAGCACGTTGCTTAAGATATCTGCGTCGTTATCCCCTGACCCAAAGGACAAATGTCGAGGCGATTATCTGAAAGAGACCAAGAAAAGCATCTGTTCTCGCGTGCGCGTCCTCAGCTACTGAGTTAAGTGAATAAGAATTCCACCTTGTAGGACAATTTTGAATTAATTTGTTTACTTACGGAGTTAGGGTACCTTGGAGGTATGGAAATGAGATGTACATATGAGAATTTTTTGGTTTTTAAAGGTTTTATTCTACATGAATAAAGCACCAACGCCGTTTTTTTTTAAAAAAAAAGTAACTAAACTTTTTTATCTACCATAAGGCAGGTAGCATAGAGCCCTTAAAACAGTTTCTTCACATACATTATAATTTTGCCCCAAAAAAATCTGAAACATACATCTGATTTTCATGCCTCCAAGGTGGCCTACCCCCTTAAAGTTTAAAGCTTAAACCTAGCTTTTGCTTTTTGTTAAAGCAATTGTAGACAAATTGGAATGATTAACCCTTCGTGGGCACACGGCACCTTCTTTCTCACTCAATTATACATTATGTGCAGCATAAGAAATGCTGTATTTGCAACCATACATACATTAGATGCATTGTCATGGACCATGGCGTTCACTCTACTGCTAATATTCCATTCTCTATTATATGATGGCTAAATTCTCCCCCCGAAAGACGATCTTCCATGAACTGTGTGCAAACTGTATAATTTTTTCTCTCGATACCTGGAGTATGCGCCCTAGTAGAGGATAGAAATTGTATATAAAATAATGAAATTAAATATTTGTAAATATGAACCATGAGAATGAGATTTGTTGTTAAATACAAACAAATGTATTTAATGTATTTAACAATAAAATATAAAAAATTGGAATCCTCATTTCAAACTAATAAACGTGCTGTTTTATTTATTTCTGAAATAAATTTTTTTATCTTAAATCTTACTAACGACGGCGGAAGGCCCGTTAAACAGATCTAGCCGCAACAAACTCCGACAAGTGATGTGAACGAAAACCCAAAACCAGTGCATTTTCCTAGGATTTTCCGAGTTTTACATTGCATCGACTGAGGGAGTTGGTTGTGATTCGATACGAGTGCACCAATGCCATGTACCCGTGACTCCTCTACTCTTAAGCTTTCCAATGGTGTATCATACTCCCCAGTGGGAAACGTTATATCGAGCTTTTAACAACATTGAATGATAAAAGTTACGTCAGATTCGGGCTTCTACAGTAATAGCATGGCTTATTTAAATATAAAGACACACTAATAGGGACAGGCACTGCAATAGGGCGAACTACCCTATTGTAAGTGCAAAGAACGTTGACAGTTCGCAATTTTCACATTCTGCAGAATGTGTTCTGCGGACAATACCACATTTAATTGATTGAAGTTTATTCCGTTCATTACTGAGGTTAGCCGAAAATGATCGAAAGGCCAAAGGACTATCGACTGTCAAATCGAAATTCTCAACTATCTCATCACATTTCAGTTACTCGGGTATCTCATGGATACTCGGGTAATTTTTGTCTACCCGGGTAGCCGGGTAATTTTTGTCTACCCGGGTACCCGGGTATCGCACGGGTACCCGGGTAGTCGGGTATCCTACGGGTACCCGAGTAATTTTTTTCTACCCGGGGTCTCACCGGGTACTCGAGTACCCGGGCGGGCGGGTAGTAAGAGCTCTACTTATATTTAGAATGAAGGAAAATTTATTGAGATAACAGCGATACTAATATTTTTTGAATCTATGAACGCCTTGATCGCTTATGAATTTTTTATTTTGTGGTTTCGAGTGCTGCCATTCACGGCGAGAAACCTAGTAAGAAACACGTACGATAACAGTTAACCCTTATATTGTGTAAACTGTGTTCTGATATAAATAAATTTGTCAAGTTCTTATTATTATAATATATAGATTATATTTTTTTTATATTCTTATGTTAGGTCCCTAACCTTCCTTTCTACTTTTGTAGCGTTTTCAGCGTTTTCTCGTCGGAAAATGAAGTATTATTCTTTGTGTTCATTCATTGGGTACAAGGGATTCATTTATCGGGTAGTTTGTTCATTCACTAGTATATTGGGCATTGATTATATTTTTATGATTTATTTCAGACAACGTTCAAGTCAAAAAGTACAAACAATTTTTTTAGACATTTTTAAAGCCTATTCTGTTACAAATTCTTGTTTCATTAATAAATTAGGACATTAAATTCACCCTATATGCTTTTAGAATGTTTGAAAATAGATCTAAATCTAAATTTACATAAAAAATATTTTACTAATAAATTTATTTTTTACTAATTACAGAACCACGCGTTGCGCGCCATCAACGCAGTGGATGGCAGGTGAGGGCCCGAAAAGAGGACTGGGCATTCTTAAATGCAGTGAAGGACCAGGCCACCTCCCTAAGGGCCTGGGCCCTAAATAAATATAATCGTGGCCATGGCCGTGGCCGTGGCCGGGGTCGAGGTCATCGGGGCCGTGGTGGCCGTTAATTAAAAGAAAAAAAAAGTATTAAAAATATATCATATATAATATATAATAATATATAATATATAATAAATATATATATATATGCAATAATATATACACAGTGTCTATTTTGATTGATTTTATTTTATACATACACATGTTAATTAAGACAATAATTCGGACAACTTACTTTATTTTACACTTAGCACTTGGTTATAATATTTCTGCCTATGTAGCTGTCAGATTACGACAATTTGTTACGCGATTGACTGAAACCCGCATCCAATGAACAACGTACCTGAGAGACATTTCCTCATCCTTTCATACTCCCCTCTTGCCTAGAAGAATTTAAATGCAATTTGTTACAATACATTATTTGTTTTGTACATGCATGGTACAAATTTCCAGACACTTATGAGCTATTCCACGTCAAAACGGATAGAGGGAAAATTTAGTTTCACCGATTCTCTTCAAAATTACAGTATGTGTCGATAACCTTGCAAAAATAAAGTATACTGAATTATAGAGGCCTATGTCAAATAGTTTTCGAAATATTTAATGTTAAAGTCTTAAAATTTGGAACAAAATCGGCTGCCGCGTCATCACTTAAACTGTAATATCTCGGTCATTTTTACAGATAATGTCTCCGTCATGGGCTCATTTTAAAGCTGAAGGAATGCTTTCTCAATCCGTATATAGAATATTTTATTTATTGTTAATAATCTTGACTGTAATTGATGTTAAAGTTTCAAATTCCGATTTGACGTCGTTCCCCCCCATGTTCCGGCTTGAAAAAAATACCATTCGATTCGTTGAGCCTTCAGATAATAAATGCGTTTTTCAAAAAAGTGGAGAGATTTTGGGAACAGTTAACAAAAAAATCTAACTTACGATAGTGCACACCGCTTAGAACTGCATGGATCCCATGCTCAGTCCGCACGCACGCCTTTTCAAAACAATCGCCTAGAGTAGGAAAGTATTTATATACGATGCGACAAAACAAACTTTTCGTTCAGTGTTTTCGGTATTCTCGAGAAAAATAATAGGAATATCTGCTTACCATACAAAAGATTAGCAATAGTAGGTAGCTTTTAGTGATTCTTCCTTTTCTTTTTTTACATGTTGTCACTGAACAAAAAGTTTGTTTTGTCGCATCGTATATAAATACTTTCCTACGCTAGGCGATTGTTTTGAAAGCGCGTACGTGCGGACTGGCCATGGGATCTGTGCAGTTCTAAGCGGTGTGCACTATCGTAAGTTAGATTTTTTTGTTAACTGTTCCCAAAATCTCTCCACTTTTTTGAAAAACGCATTTATTAGCTGAAGGCTCAACGAATCGAATGGTATTTTTTTCAAGCCGGAACATGGGGGGGAACGACGTCAAATCGGGATTTGAAACTTTAACATCAATTACAGTCAAGATTATTAACAATAAATAAAATATTCTATATACGGATTGAGAAAGCATTCCTTCAGCTTTAAAATGAGCCCATGACGGAGACATTATCTGTAAAAATGACCGAGATATTACAGTTTAAGTGATGACGCGGCAGCCGATTTTGTTCCAAATTTTAAGACTTTAACATTAAATATTTCGAAAACTATTTGACATAGGCCTCTATAATTCAGTATACTTTATTTTTGCAAGGTTATCGACACATACTGTAATTTTGAAGAGAATCGGTGAAACTAAATTTTCCCTCTATCCGTTTTGACGTGGAATAGCTCTTATGTGAAAGGAGATGCTTCTCAGTCAAACCATCTCCAGACAACTTCCAAGTCTGCGACGCTACATAAGAAACCTTATATAATCAACGTATATAATTCCTCGCTAGCTTCGTCAAAACTAGTCCGATTTACATGAAATTTGGTATAATTTTCATCGGCAAAACGTAAGGAATCCATCGGTATCACTTCCATATCGATATGGTAAACAATAAACAATTCATTTTTTTTGAAACCGGTATGAATCCTTGGCCGACCGTAGCGATTTGAGGTCGGCGCTCCGCTGATGAGGGTGAAAATGTGAAATATTCATTTCAGCTTATTAAGAAATTCTTTATTCTTTATCATATCGATATGGAAGCGGACCAATGAATTCCTTTTCTTCTCCCGATTAAAATCGTACCAAATATCATGCAAATCGAACTTCTTTTACGTAAGGAATACAAATTGCTTGTGTAAAAGTAGTTCGGTAATAGTTATTATTATATTATTATATTCCGTGGCTCGTTGCGTCAAATTATTCTAGAATTTAAATGCATTTGTTACAATACATTATTATTTTGTACATGCATGGTACAAATTTCCAGACAATTATGTGAAAGGAGATGCTTCTCAGTCGAACCATCTCCGGACAACTTCCAAGTCTGCGACTCTACATAAGAAACCTATTAAAAAATTTTGGCGACTTACCTTATTAATTGAGACAATAATTCAGTCTCCTATTTAGTGTAAAAACTTGTGAAAAAGTCGTGATTTCAAAAAAATTCGGACAACTTTATTTGATTTGACACTTATCACTTGGTAGGTTATAAAATTTCAAAATATAATATATATATGTATGTATACAATGACGGACGACGATCCGTGCCGAATAATCCCGAGAGTCGACGAAAGAAGAACGAACATGTGTTGGCTGAAGGTGTGTGTTACGCGTATATCTAGAGACGCGGTAGCGTCTCGACGCCAAGTACATGAAAAAAGAACACCCTATATATATATGTCGATGTCGCTGCCGTGTACCTTTACTCGTCCCGGGGACACTCTAACCTAATTCTGACATTTATTACATTATATCTCATCACGCCTGCAATATTTTCTAAATTTAAAGGCATTTTTCTTATGTAAACCGCATATCGGCTTTCGAATAACACCAATTTCAATAAAATCGGTCCACGCATGACAGAGATATCGTAATATCGTCTCAGGGATCTGTCGAAAACGGTAGATTTTTCTTCTTATTCTTCTTCAATCTCAAATTTTTGTCGACATAATACGTATACGCGTTATTATACGCACACCTTCAGCCAAAACGAACTAATACATGTTTCGTTCATCAATTCCTATCTTCACTATGCAATTTCGTTCATCAATTCCTATCTTCAATATGTGCAATCTATTCCAAATTTTGACAGCTTACAGTCAGGTTATATACAAAATTTGAGATGCCACGTGTTTTTACAAATATATATTATCGTTGTACCATTGAATTGGAATCAAAATGCAGTCTCACATACAATTCCATGAACCTGGAAACACGTACAATTCCATGAATCTGAAAACACGAAAATTCGTGCTAAATCTAGCGATAACCCCTTTAAGCACAGAAATCTGTAAACATGAAAATGAAAATTGATACTAAAATCAATTAGAGTCTAATAAAACGCATGAATTTGGCAAACATAAACAAATTAATTTAAAAAATACTATTCCATGAAATATACTCAGAAAATGACGTTACGAATGGAAATTTTAATTTTTTAACCACGAAAAACATTTCTCGATTTGATAAAACAATTCATGAAATTCTGCGTGCTTTCAGTTTCATGGAATTGTACGTGCTTTCAGATTCAAGGAATTGTACGTGCTTTCAGATTCATGGAATTGTAAATTTCAACAGCTGATAATTATTATGCTGTAATTGTATCAAAAAAGTAAAAAAATTACGTCGAGTACATGATACAAATAAATCACAAAATATAGAAAGTAATAATAATCACAAAAAATAGAAGATAATAATATCTTTGTAAAAAGAAGTGAGATCCCCATAAAAAACTTCAAAAAAGTAAAAAAATACGCCAAGTACATGAAAACATGAAAATCACAAAAAATAGAAAATAATAATTACAAAATTAAAAAAAGATGTGAAATGAAAATGAGCTGCTAGTACATAAAGATGCTTTCCAACTGCGCTTTAGATGACACAACTACATATGCACAGCTAAAATTCCATTACTCATAATGGCTATTTATACAAAGAAAAAATGTATTAAATAATAATATGCAGATATATTTTTATACAAATAAATATTTTAATACGAATAAATATTTGATTCAAAATACTTGGCGCTGCGCAACCGAAAAAATGTTAATTGCCTTAGTATTAATAATTTACAACACCATTACAATATAAAAAACATATACATACACATACTAGAAACACAGTCAGATTTATTCTACATATATTTAATTCTAATGCCATACGTAGCATATGCACACGCATGCACGCACGCATGCACGTACAAGAAAGAATGAAAAGAATTAATGCAATTTATACATATTTATTGAGGTTAGCAACACCAATTCGGGGCGCAGCGCCAAGTATTTTGAATCAAATATTTATTCGTATTAAAATATTTATTTGTATAAAAATATATCTGCATATTATTATTTAATACATTTTTTCTTTGTATAAATAGCCATTATGAGTAATGGAATTTTAGCTGTGCATATGTAGTTGTGTCATCTAAAGCGCAGTTGGAAAGCATCTTTATGTACTAGCAGCTCATTTTCATTTCACATCTTTTTTTAATTTTGTAATTATTATTTTCTATTTTTTGTGATTTTCATGTTTTCATGTACTTGGCGTATTTTTTTACTTTTTTGAAGTTTACGTATATTCTGGTTGACGAAAATATATATAGTACTATGGTTGACGAAAAATTCCTTGGAGAATCAGAAGAAGAATCTTACCATTTTCGACAGATTCATGAGACGATATTACGATATCTCTGTCATGCGTGGACCGATTTTATTGAAATTGGTCTTATTCGAAAGCTGATATGCGGTTTACATAAGAAAAATGTCTTTAAATTTACAAAATATTGCAGGCGTGTTAAGATATTAATGTATAAATGTCAGAATTAGGTTAGAGTGTCTCCGCGACGAGTAAAGGTACACGGTAGCGACAGGGACAGTCGACATATACGGGGTGTTTTTTTTTTTTCATGTACTTGGCGTCGAGACGCTACCGCGTCTCTAGATCTCACCACACAGGAATCAGAGAATGCCGGCCTGGCTGCTTTGACGCATCCGCAGTTTAAGAATAAGTGGTTCCCCTGCATTAACAGTCATCTACGTACCAGACTGATGGAAAAATTAAAACACGCGGTAGTTGAACAAATGAAAGCGGAAAACGACCTCGTAATCTCGGAAGAGTCTACAACATCCGCTTGTCCGGGACATTTTTAGGATTTTGGAGATACGCTCGAGCCAGGAGTTGTAGACTATGCGTCTGATGCAGCACTTGAAGTAAGTATTTTTTTCCTTTAGTAAGCCTTGTCTCACACATCACGACACGGCACGGCAAAACATGTGACGATCTTATAGAAATTTGCCGTCATTGCGGTCAATTGCCGTGACGGCACGTGTGAAAGGTCTTCATATGATTTTTGTTCCTTTCGCAGTATAATAGGCGCTGTTGCCGTGCCGTGCCGTCACGTGTGAAACAAGGCTTAATGTGTATAAGTATAATGGGACATATGTATTCCTAATCTATTGACATTTTATTTACAGATATTACACTTTTTCAAAGAGCACAGCACAGATGTAGACATTTTAGAAAAATATGTACATATCAAACAATTGTTTTTAAAATATAACACTCCACTGCCATCATCGGCTCCTGTGGAAAGACTGTTTTCGTATGCGACGATGACAAACTCTCCAAAGTGCAATAAACTTTCCGATGCCATGTTTCAAAAGAGAGTGATTTTGAAGGCTAATTTGAATAATTGGAAAGGAAATTGACTATTCTTTTTGAGAAAGGGATTCTTATTGGTCACCACAATATATCAGTCTGCTGTGATAGATAGTCAAAAGTTTTGAAACACATTCAATTAATATTGTTACGAGCCATAGCCGCAGCAACGTCAGAGGTCGCCGAGAGGTGTGGTTCCCAGGGAATATGATTTATCAATTTATTAATTAGGGGTGCGGACGAACCTGATGCGGAATCAGGGAGTCGCAGGAAATGTTAGTTATGCCTCGTGGCTGTAAATGAAAATTTTATACACTTCGAGCGATAAAAATGTATCGTTGTGGATATCAATATTAGACATAAGTCTAAATTATTGGCCGAAACCTACGACGCTCAGCGAGTTACGAGGTAGGAGCGCCAAGGCCTAAGCAGCTCCAAGGAGGCTCAAAAGGTGAAATCAGACGGCGCGTGAATCGGCGAGCTTGCTCGGCTCGTCTAGCTCGGCAAGTCAGCTTGGCGAGCCCAATTCGACGATCCATGACCGATCAGACGGCACGTGGATCGGCGGGCCGGCTCGGCTCGCCGAGGATCGCCTAGCGGCTCGTCGAGGATCGCCAAGCGGCTCGCCGAGGATCGCCAAGCGGCTCGTCGAGGATCGCCTAGTGGCTCGTCGAGGATCGCCAAGGATCGCCGAGCATCGCCAAGCGGCTCGTCGAGGATCGCCAAGCGGCTCGCCGAGGATCGCCAAGCGGCTCGTCGAGGATCGCCAAGGATCGCCGACCATCGCCAAGCGGCTCGTCGAGGATCGCCCAGGATCGCGGATAGACGAGCCATGACTGATCAGACGGCGCGTGGATCGGCGATTCACGCGCAAAGATCGCCGATTCACGCGCCGTCTGATTTCACCTAAAGAGCTCGCAAACTTCGCCAAATTGGACAAAATGAATTCCACGAGGAAGCGGAGGGTTTGTTGCATGGACCTGGAATAGCAGATTAGAATCAGAGTGCTGTAAGTTTCCAATAACTGTCATTTCTTTATACCGAAAGCTTTAAACGCTCTTTTCTCAAAACCATTCTTTTAAACTTTGCAAATTGAATATACGAAAAACTATTGGTTTAATTGACTTGTCTCGGGGTATACAGCTAAACAATTACCAACTATAGTCGATGGACATAAAGTATTTATAAATAAATTAAAGTAAACTACTCTTTCCATAAATAGTACCAGAATCTTGGGGCAGAATCGTAATTTTTCCTATGAAGTTCCACCAATTTACTAATTTTGTACCTTTTTTTTTCGTTTATTAGCTACGTCAAGGCTGAACAACTTGTTCGCCGTCGCGGGCGGCAGACTCTCTACTACCAGTCAGCCGGTTCGCCCACCATCAGCAGCTACATGCGTCCCGCGAGCCACCAGTACTAGTGTTCCTTCTCGAGAATTCTTTCTCGAGAATTTCTCGAGAAATTTTATAATTTCTTATTTCTCATTTCTCGAGAAATTACATTGTTTCTCGAGAATCTTCAGTGTAAGAAAATTATTATAAATCCCATTAGTTTTCAGAAATGAATTTTCAGTTGGTTCAAATTGTGTGTTAATCGTGAACATATAAACACATCTACAATCAGTGATAAATGTTAGCAATATATGCGAATAATTGCGCGATTGTTTATAAACTTTTCTCTTCGTATCGCCGATGTTCTATGTACAATTACACCCACATCCACTCAAAATGAAAGAAATTTTTCTACAGCCGCAGATTTTGTCACAAAGAAAAAAGAAGTAGATTGGCTGACGCGACATTAGACGCATTGTGCTTTTGAAAAAATACTATTTTAAAACAAAGAAGTAAATTTTCGTTTTGCTCACATTTTATATTAAATAAATAAATTTATCTATTATATTTAATATCTGTTTTTTTTTCATTTACACAAGTTTTGTTTAAGTTGGACACGAATCAAAATTTAGATAAATATTATCAACATTATTCAAAAATAATAAATTTTACAATAGTTTTTAATTTCTTGAGAATTCTCGAGAATTCTCGAGAAATATAATCTGATTTCTCATTTCTCGAGATGCGAAAAATATCGAGAAATCAGGAACACTAACCTTAGCTACTCTTGACGAAAATTTTTTTGTGAAATTTTTTTGGTCCCGTACGCCAGAAATGTGACACTTGGTGGGAAAATGATCTAAAAAAAATTTCAGCCCGATTGGACCACGGGAAAAGGACGCGCAACGAATTTGAAAATTTTGAACTTTTGAAACCTTGACATAAATATACATTATGATATATCGTTGAATTTGTATTTTTTTTCTGTTTAAGAATATATACACAGCATATATGATTGTTAACAAGAAAAACGTCCGTGACCTTGAAAACTCGAAAGAGTGACCTTGAAAAAAAATTTCCTTCCATTATATTCGCCTCTTTATATGCTACAACTTTTGTCTGAAGAGTTTCTTCGTATATCCATAAACGATGCAGATATTAAATATTTTTGATTTTCATTATATCGCTCCATTATACAGAAGAAATGCAGTTCTAAGACTGAAAATAAGTTACTATAGTTATTATGTAAATTACGAATAGAAATGTTATCAAAGTATTGCGTCCCAGATCTGCTACTGGATTCGTCAGTAGGATCTAGTAGAACCTGTCTCAATTCCCGATACAACGTCTGAATACGCTCACCTTGCATTTAACCTATCATGTAAGTTTCTAAATTATGGATACCCTAAGCGTTTCGTCCCAGACCTGCTCGTGGACGTTCGATAAGACCGAGCAGATCTTACCCTAGACGCGACTGTGTTAACAAACACAGTCTTAAATGCGTCTTTAAAATTCAAATAGTCACGGAGGTATTTATTAGGGGTTCGTTTATGTATGTTAAAAATGCTTTAAAAATCCTTCGATGAATTCTTCTTTGTGACGTCAGGACACTGATTTCTATATTCCATCACATTCTGCAGTATAAATTGTTTCTCCTCTTCATTTTTAGATAATATTTTGTTATATTCGTCCATAAGTTTAACGTCACGCTCAGCGGTGTCATTTACCATTTTTAATCCATTCACGATGTTTCGCCCAATTTGGAAAGCCCTCGTCATCATCCCATGTAGAAGGGTCTTTTTCAAAAAATGTGGTAGGTATTAAAAACCTTTCAAAGAATCTTTTGGAATCAGGAGATATAAAATGTTCCATATTTTTGTTGATCAATTGTTCCACATCCTTTGGAAGAATTTTATATTTTTTAAGACATTCGTTGTCGTCACTGTCTACACTGGCATTTGTTGCCTCTATCATTTTTACTTTAGTGTCATTCCCAATGGCACTATCGAAAAATGATAATGCGGCAGTTTCTGGTGCCAAATACCACAAATGATTGATCATTTTGCTTATTGCAGTGCGGCTTATTGTATCGTCAATTTGACGATAAGCGGATAAATTATTTACAAATTCCAAATCTTGTCGCGGGGCTTCTGTTGCCACTGGAGCTTGTATCCATGCTTTTAAATACAAATTGGCGAGGAAAATACAAATGTCCCGAATTCCAGTGGCCTTTTCGCTAGTCAAGCTAAATTCTTTTCGAAATAAATATATTTTTATACAATATATCGCCTTGGCCATCCATCGAGCGTGATGAAAAGCTCCTGGAACTCGAAATGTATAATTTTGTCTAGGAGTTCCGCCTAAGAAAAGAACTGTAAGCTCCAAGAATTCTTTATAATCTTCTCGTGGTTGTTTAATGTTTTTCAATGTTTGCATTGCAAACTCCAGCACTTCTGTAAAATTTGCAATTGTAGATTGGTGGACGTACTCGTCTTCAATTCCTGCCACAAAATTCGATTTATTGATCTCGGGCCAAGCCTGCTGAAATTGCTTAAAAAGTGGAATATTTGGACCCGATGATTTCCCTAATTTCACATCAAAAACACTACGTAAAATAATTTCATATATGTGATGCCGGCAAGGAAAATATAGCAAATCTCTTTGAAATTTTTGTTCGAGAAGGATACATGCCCCTTGGAAACGTCCCATGTTCGATGACGTTGTGTCACAGCAAAGTGCTTGCACTTTATCATCTAAATCCCATTTCTGCACTAAATCGTATACCGCAGAAGCTTGTTTGTCCCCAGTACCCGATAGAATTGCAGGGATTCCAAGCAACTGCTCAATACCTCTGCAAGTTATTAATACAGGTAAACGCTCCATTTTCTCATTGCCTATTAAAGCTGGCAACAGCTTTCCGTCCCAATGTAGTGTAATAGCACCAAGCTCACAATCTTTGAACGCTACACGATACTTATCGGCAAGTTGTGCTCGAAGATCTGTGCGATGACGCCGCATAAACGTTCGATTAATAATTAAGTCGTCTAGGTCATGACCAAGAGCTTGAGCTGTTGCTGTTATTATACGAACAGCATCACGATCGCTTACTTTGCATTTGTCAAGGGTTGCAATAAGTTTTGGCGTAATTATATCAATTTGAGCACGTCTTTTTTTAGGGTTGCTTGGACCAGCTTCATCCACGGGAATAACAAACTCAATATTTTCACCCTCACTTGATAGGTGACTATCTTCTTCGTTGGGCGATGCTACTATATCTATTGTTCCGTCTTGAATTAAACGATATACAAGTGTCAGTAAAGACCAATATATCTTATATTATATATCTAAGATAACGATCAATATTTTGAGTTTTAAAAATGAATTGCATAAAGAATACTTACCTTGCATAGCTTCTACTTCACACTGCGCCTGTCTCGATTCTTCTTGCTTCTTTCGAAACGCTTTTTTCTGTTCTTTCCGGTACAATCTATTATCGATTCCAATCATGGAACCAGGACGTCCTTTTTTTCGTTGACTTAATAGAAAAAGGTTGTCTTCCTCTATTTTAATAGTTTCCAACGCATCGGCGGGTGCAATATCAAAAAGGTCATCTAGCTTGTCTACAAACTCCTTCTCCCCATTTTTGTGGGTTTCAGTACTACGTTTGCAACTTTTATGCAAAGTCACCCATTCCTGACACAATGCATCTAGCTTGTCAATGCAATGTTGTGGTCTTTTTGTTGGAATTCGTGCTTTGTCCCAAAATATTTGAACTTCCCTAATAACTAAAGAAGCACTAGACTTAAGATTTAATTTCACATTACGTAGATTGTGAAATAGGACTCTTAAGACTTGCCCGTTGGATGGCAATTTTGTACCGATAATTTGACTTTCGTCATGATCGAGTAAATATAATTTTTTCCTTGTACATTCCATTTCACTTTCACTTTCACTGCGATATTTCACTGTTACCTCGCTGAACGCTCAGAACATAATGGTCAAACTATGAGTTTTCGGACCTTCTGTCCCACCCCTTCCTGCGCAGGTAGAATTCTAACGGTTTCTGAGGGGTACAAACTGGTTACCTGAGTCAGCTGTAGCTGCATTTCGAAGGCTTTCAAAACTCGCAATTCCATACATGTACGAATTAAATATTTAAAAAACTGTACTATTGTCACGTCCCGGGTGGAGGTCTTTAGGGACAATGACATGGGGTTTAAAATGATACTCAGGCGAGGATTTTGAATCCTGCACACTGAGGGTAAGAAGGATCTCAGGCGAGGATCTTGAATCCTGCACACTGAGGGCAAGAAGGAACTCAGGCGAGGATCTTGAATCCTACACGCTGAGGGTAAAAGGGGTTCAGGCGAGGATCTTGAATCCTACACGCTGTGGGCAGAAGGAAATCAGGCGAGGATCTTGAATCCTGCACGCTGAGGGTAGAAAGGATCTCAGGCGAGGATCTTGAATCCTGCACGCTGAGGGTAGAAAGGATCTCAGGCGAGGATCTTGAATCCTGCACGCTGAGGGCAAAAGGAAATCAGGCGAGGATCTTGAATCCTGCACGCTGAGGGTAGAAAGGATCTCAGGCGAGGATCTTGAATCCTGCACGCTGAGGGTAGAAAGGATCTCAGGCGAGGATCTTGAATCCTGCACGCTGAGGGTAGAAAGGATCTCAGGCGAGGATCTTGAATCCTGCACGCTGAGGGTAGAAAGGATCTCAGGCGAGGATCTTGAATCCTGCACGCTGAGGGTAGAAAGGATTTTAGGCGAGGATCTGAAATCCTACACTCTAATCAGAGATGGCTTTTCAGGCGAGGATCTGAAATCCTACACGCTAATCGACCAGGGAAGGTTTAATGTGGTACTTTCCGTGGGGACACCCGTTAGAGCACTTGTTATGATTTGGTTTTGGTAATCGGATTTACCGTTGCATCGAGGTAAAAGACACTCGTAATGATTCAGCAAAATCAGCTAGTCATACGGTTATACGCGAGCTATGTAAAAGTAAGTTGGTAAACACCGCGATGCTTTCCGCGGTCGTTGCCCGTAATCAGCTGTTCCGGCAGCTCGTGTGGATTTAGGGATCTTCGCAGCCGAAGGATTAATACATTAACTCGAAACGTAATTTAAAACAATGCGGTTTATTAGTTTAGGCAAGAATATATGCACTAGTTATGAAAGTGATTTGTAGAACATTGAATGCGTTAGACATTAAGCATTGGCACAGAACATTTATATAAATGGTTATCAATATATAAAATGTGATTATGAGCATGACATACAATATATGGAATATGATAGCGATGAGCGTTAATAATACAATCTCCACAAAATTACCTTTTTTAAAAAAAAGGTACAAAAAAGAGCGCCAAGTATATAATCCCATTTAAAAACATTGTCGTAAATTAATATAAATTTATTAATGTGCTATATTTAACTTTACAAAAGTAACGATATACAACAGTTGCGCCAATTATCACACTGGCTATTTGCACAAAGAACAAAATGTATTCAATAATATTAAGCAGATATATTTTTATACAAATAAATATTTTAATACGAATAAATATTTTATTCAAAATACTTGGCGCTGCTCTCCAAATTGGTGTTGCTAAACTGAATAAATATGCATAAATTGCATTAAAATCTTTTTCTTTCTTTCTTGTCTCTGTGGTGTCTTGTCTTGTTTTATTTATTAACCAAGACAATTAACATTTTTTCGGTTGCGCAGCGCCAAGTATTTTGAATAAAATATTTATTCGTATTAAAATATTTATTTGTATAAAAATATATCTGCTTAATATTATTGAATACATTTTGTTCTTTGTGCAAATAGCCAGTGTGATAATTGGCGCAACTGTTGTATATCGTTACTTTTGTAAAGTTAAATATAGCACATTAATAAATTTATATTAATTTACGACAATGTTTTTAAATGGGATTATATACTTGGCGCTCTTTTTTGTACCTTATTTTTAAAAAAGGTAATTTTGTGGAGATTTCACACATTTTGTAGTAGTGTTTATTGATATCAATCACTTTACGACATTGTTTTTAAATGGGATTTTTTTTTATGGGATTATATACTTGGCGCTCTTTTTTGTACCTTTTTTCTAAAAAGGTAATTTTGTGGGGATTTCACATATTTTATACTGTTTATTATGACTGGATAATTTTTTCACCCCCTCGGGTGAATTATTAATATTAAGTGAAATATTATATTGCCATCCAAACTACGCACGCCTGCAAAGCTACCAGACAATTGGATTGGTGGAATTGGTTTAAATTTGAGTTTTCAGACATGAAGCAAACATGCAGGAAGCAAACAGAGGATTGAAGCTGAATAAAATCGTTTAATTAATATAATACTATGTCACAATAAATTTTTTTCTCTAACGTAGATTATCTGTAAATATATAAAATCCACATTTTAGTTACAACTTAACGTAGAACATATAGAAATAGAGTGGCCTTTTGTTATAGTAAATGTTAGAGTCTACAAAATGTGCCCGAAGGAAGTGAGAGCGCAGAATGTCTTGTTGGAGGAAATGTAAATACTAAGGGTAATTTATCGAAAATGAACAAAGAGATTCAGTATTTTTAACACACAATTTCTTGGTGCTGGAATAAAATTAAATTAGTATGTTTATTGGTGAATTGAAATATTGTTCTTGGGAAACTAATCAAATTAATGAATAGCGTAGGAACTACTGTGGATTTTAATAAAATATTATATTCATAATACTTCAGAGATTTCAAATCTTATGTGAAAATATGTTTCACAAAAGTTTGGAAAGTATCGAGGGAGATGCATATTCAGCGCACTTTCTTCACTAATGTGACGTACTCGACATTGCAAGCAGTACGCCATAATTTTCTTAACCCTTAACTGGTATACTGTTTTTTTCAAACGTAACTGGTATACTGGGGTCGTGGCAGACCCCAAATAAAAAAGGGCACAGAAACTTGTAAAGTCGACACTAGAAGAACCTCTATGAATATTTTGTTCTTAAGTAATATATAAAATAATAGAAACGTAGAAATTTAAAGTATTGCTACAAAGTTATTTATAAATTCAGTTTACAAACTTAGACAACCAAAAGTTTCACAGCGAACTCTGCGTGCCGGGGGTAATGAGTGACCCCAGGATACCAGTTACGGGTTAAATATCAATGCTACGCTAATTTGAAATTTTTTTTTCGATTTACCTTATTTGACAATTTTCAAGAAACTTGTGCGAAACAACCTCCAAGCCTGTGTATCCCCTTCATTTCTGTCCAAGCCTGTGCACCCCCTTCATTTCTGTCCAAGCCTGTGCGTCCCTTACATTTTTATCCAAGTCCTCTGCGTCTTCTTCATTTCTAAATATAATATATATAAGCTTTACATAAAATCTCTAAATTGCTGGTATAAAAATATCTAGCAATTTAAATTCAATGCAATTTGTTACAATATATATTATTTTGTGCGAAAGAAGATGCTTCTCTGTCGAAGCTTCTCCGGCAACTTCCAAGTCTGCGACTCTACATACTAAATCGATTTAAAAAATTTTGGCGACTTACCTTGTTAATTAAGACAATAATTCAATCTCCTATTTGGTGTAAAAACTCGTGACATCTCAAAATTTCGTACAACTTACTCCATTTGACATTTAGCACTTGGTTGGTTATAGTATAACTCCATTTGACATTTAGCACTTGGTTGGTTATAGTATATCTCTGTCTAGCTGTCACAACACAAAATATTTGGTTACACGATTGGCCGAACCCATCCAATGAACGACGTGCCTGAGAGACATTTCCTCACCCCCTCTTGCCTAGAAGTGTAGGTAGGACGATGACGATGAAGATTTCATTTTACGAACATGAAAATCGGCAAATTGCCACTTTACAACGAAATATCTCAGCTCATAATACACGTAGGAACAAAACGAAGACACTTTTCTTATGTAAATCATACCCAGGCTATCCATTAAGACCATTCAAAATCGAATCGGATCAGCCGTTATTGAGATTCGGAAATCTCAGGGTTCAGAATAGCGAGTCGTGGCGTAATAGAGACGTAATAGAGACACGGCAGTGCTCGCGCTGCGCATATATATATATATATACTTGACGCGAGACACTACCGTGTCTCTTGATATGAAAAAAAGCAACAAGCGTAACAAGACAATATAGTATGAAAGCAATTAGAATAGCAATACAAATAATATGTGAACGCAATAAGCGTCGTTGTATAATATAGTATGAAAAGTAATTAGAATAGCAATACGAATAATAGGTAAACGCAATACGCGTCGTTGTATAATATAATATGAAAAGTAATTAGAATAGCAATACGAATAATAGGTAAACGCAATACGCGTCGTTGTATAATATAATATGAAAAGTAATTAGAATAGCAATACGAATAATAGGTAAACGCAATACGCGTAGCAATACAAAATAATATAAATGGAGATGATATCCCTTGGTAATAAAGATAATTATAGTGGCTTACGTTAGTCTTTGTAGAACACTTTGTAAAACACTTTGAATTTATAGGTTTAATAAAACTGAAGGCTTCCTGGAGATGTTTCCGTAGAAGAGCGTCGATGATAAATTTCCGTAGAAAGAGTCTCGATGATAAATTTCCGTAGAACGAGGACGAGCTCTCGCGGTTCCTCGTATTTATACTAATCACAATCTTTTCGGCTTGAAGGGGGGTGCGCGGTACGCACCTTGACATAGTTACGCATATGCGTCGCAGTAACATTTCCGGGGTTTCTGTAAGGACCAAAGGTTGGTCTATATTTGGACTCGCATTTTCGGCACGTACGCCAAATAATCCTCGCGATTATCCTTTAGGGGTTTTTCTACACGTAGTTTCGTACTGCTCAACTCCTCGAATGGGTTTTGGGTGTTTTGATAGGAAAGGGGTGATAGTGGCGTTGACTGCTTTGGCCATTTAAAGGATATGAGACGGGGTCTCGATTTAAGAGATATAAGAGGCGAGGGACTTGTTTAGATTTGATAGGAGGGAAGAGTTTGTGCCGCGTTGGGCGAATAGGTGGAGGAGTTTCACTGATTGACCGTCTTGAGATGGGGACCGCTAAGGTACATCGCCAAGGCGGTCGAGGTCATGGAGAAGGGGTAATTTGGTGTTTGGGGAGATTTGAGAGGAGTTGTATAATAGTTTATGAAGAAATATTATTTTATCTGTGAGCGAATTTTTGTGGGACGTCACACCTCCCCCCTTATATGAAGAAATGCCTGCATTTCTTCCCTGTAAGGAGCGGGGTGGATTTGTTCGTTCGTAAGATTGGGGTCTATACGGGGCGAAGGGGCAGTGGCATCTTGGAGTTGCTCTGATGACTGATGTTGGAGGGGAAGGAGTCATCTATAGCGATGACCGTCTGTGAAGACGCCTCCTTGATGATGATGTATGAGATGTTTTTAGAGAGGAGGGATGTGATATTCCTTCCTTCCCTCTTGACGGCATAGTCGCGTAAGTGGTGACTGCAATAAGTGTTGCAGTTGCAACGATCTATATTGGAAAATTTGATTAATGTTTTTGTTTATTGTGACTTGGGGTCAACCGGGACTCTCGCGCAAATGAATATCGCGATCGTCAGGTTTTTTATACCTTAGGCTCCTACTCAGTTTCGAAAGGTAACCTTGGTATGTTTTATTTTCAATTTCTTCAAGAACCGGGTTCTGGTTCGGTTTCCGAGCTAATTTCCCGAATAATAGTTCACGCTGAGTGTATTTAGTGCACTCGCGGACACTGGCATTATACGAGATCGCGGCCAAGTTGGTCCATTCGTCCCAGTCAGTGTATCTACCGATAATCAATTTTAAATATTGGGTCATTACGAGATGCAATCTCTCTAGAGAGCCGTTAGACGGTGGGTGAAAGGCTGTGGTTCGGAATTGTTGGTCTTTCCATTTCCACGGTGCCGGTTTTATAAAATTTCTATTAAAATTTGGTACTTGGTCGGTGAGGATGGCTCCAGGAGCTCCGAAGTGACAAATGAGTCTTTTTATAAATACGTCAGCGATTTTAATTGATGAGTATAGGTTGAGAAGCACGCACACAAAATATTTTATAAATAAACCCTGTATGGGTAGGTTATAAGTGTTGCCTGTTGTAGTTGTAGGCAGTCGTTCATGTATGTTTTCTGGTGAGGGAATTGGTGGAATATCTGCAGATGATATTTCCCGGCACATCTTTCTATGTGGTTGAATCCTTCTGCATTTTCTTCCCTGGCGAATGCTGGATGTGGGTGTTGCAGAGTCGACGGGGTTGCTGCCACTCGTTGGCGCATGGATCGGTGATTTTGAGAATCGAGGCCTCTTGGAACTGCTTGGTCCACTTTTGGGCCAGTCCTCCAAGTTGTGACCTTTGTCTCGTGGTCGTTTGGAGCATGCCTCCACTGCAGGGGAAGTATAGGATAAGTCGTCTGTAGTGACGTTGAATCCCAGGTCAAATTTTGGGTATTGCAGGATAAGTTCCTTCTGCAACACTGAACTTAAGTGGTTGAAAGCAGTTTGCTGGGACGGTCCGCAGTTAAATGCTGGGTCGTTCTTGAAAAGTTGGGTTAACTGGCGAGCATTTTTAGAAAATTCTGGGATAAACCTTCGATGATATCTGGTTAATCCAAGGAAATTTTTAATTCGTTTTGGCATGTGAGGTGCAGCTTCGAAGAACTTATCGCATTCTCCATGAATCGGGTGCTCTTTAGAGATTGACTTAAGTAAATTTTCTGCCCTTGAAGTAGTTACCGCAGAAATTTTGAATACTACCATTTCCAATGTAGCCGCAAGAGACTTTTGGGAGTTTAGGGAAGGGTTGGTTTGGCGTATAGCGCAGGGGGTAAGAGTGAGTACACTTTCGTGGGTGCCTCGAGATGGTGGATCGACGGATCCAGGGCTAAGAGGGACTTGTTTTTTAGTAGGGGGTGGATGGGAGTAATGCCTATAGGCGTTGTAGTCTCTATTGGTCTTTTAGGTTTGGATTCTGGAGTTTTCCTGTCGGATTTCTCTACTTCGATGGTGGGCATGATGCTTGGAGTGTCAATCTCGCTAGAATTTATAATTTGCGAGTATTCCTTTAAGTCCGGATTATGTACAGAAAATGAGGATTTTGTCCTCGGCCGTAGCACGACCTGGTTTATTTGCACTGCAGCGACTCTTATAATACCGCTAGTGCTTTGGGGTATATCGTAAATGGGTGCGCTTCTGCTTGGCTTGTTCCACAGTTCGCATCCATCGGCGCTCGGAGGAGTAATTCCCGACTTCGTTTCCCACAAGGCTCTAGGATCTTCCTTGATAGTGAAGGTGCGTTTTCTGCATTCCGAAGTCACATGTCCGGGCTTTTTACAGTTCCCGCAGATTCGCAGCTCCGTAGGCCTGGAAGGTGGAGGTCGAGACATGTCCCAGTAGGTGACCTGGGGTTTGGGTGCTTGGGACCCATATTCCGCGGCGCGGTTTAGAGAGTTCCTCTCGGAAGGTTGAGCTGGCGGGCCTTGGTTACTCCAACAGGACCGTGCCTCATGACCTGTCTTGTTGCAGAGTTGGCAGGTTAATTTGGGAGTCTTCTGCTCGGGGAATCGGAGACGGTCCCTGGTAATTTCTTTGTCCACACGGACAGCTAAATCGAACGCTTCGTTGAGCGTTTCGAATTGGTGTTGTTGTAGCCTCATCCTTATATGAGGTGGAAGGCCATCGACGAAAGAATCTAGAGTTAGGCGATCCAGATCCTGCGGGTGATTTCGCGAGAAGTCGCGGTAATATTCCCCATCTTCTTCTAGAATGGCGAATCGTAGATCTTTTACGCGTGAGATGTATTCCAATATGTGCTCGTTGGATCCTTTGATAACGTTGACAAGTTCTCCACGATAGTGGTCTGATGTTTTATCAGGGGAAAAGGTACGTTTCAGTCGTTTGACTAATTCATTTACGGAGTCAAAGACCCGATCCTCAACAGCCAAGTACGCATGGTCTTGCAGTTTATTTCTCAACAACCTCGCTAACTGGGGTTCGGCTTGCGAGGGAATCAGAGCCTTAGCCCTATTGCAGGCTCTCGCGAATTGCAAAACGGACATGTTGTGACCGTTAAACTCTGGGACCGTTTCTACGGCGTCCTTTAATGTGATCTGGGGCGATGGATCCTGGTCCGGAATATAATTATAATTTAATATTGGTTTCCTATCGAAACGGGAGGAACCTGGAGTAGCAAATTTGTTTGCCGTTGGCGGAGACATAAGAATTTTTTCCATTATTTCGCGGGTGGCTTGAATTTGACTAGAAAGATCTTCTAACGCGGGGCCATCTGAATCATTGGCTACGCCCGAACGCGTATTGGATTGCAGGTTTACGACATATCTCGCGTACAAGCTCTCAATATCAGCTTGTTTTTCCCGCAATAATTGTACCCGATCCATTAATTCGGCGGTCGCGGTGTCTATTCTGTTAGTGGAAGGGTCCGCGTCTTGATCCATTACGGGAGAGTCGTCGGCTTCACCGTACACAGACATGTTTAAAGTAAGATTTGATTGCACCGAGGGCAATTGTGGAATATATAGGCCGTTTGGCGGTAATAATTTTCAGATACTGTCACCGTATTTACTGGGTCCCACCGGGAGCAGCATAAGCAAATTTCGTTGACTTGGTTCGTTGTAGCTAACCTCGGTTTTACACACATTAATGTTTGCATACACGCAGTTGTACTCTGTGCCTTGCGGCTTCGATAGGCTACTGCGGTCTGTTGCGTGCGAGTAATATACATGTTAAATCACGGGGACCGTGTGGAAAAAGTATTTCTTTTCTTTCAACGGTATACGAAGATCCCATCTTATGTGGCCAAAATTACGTTACTTCAGACAACTGTTAATTATTACTTATAAATCTGGAATTTGTCTACACGGGTAGACGTTGTCGAATTCATTATAACTCCTTTCAGAAGAGAGATACCAATTTATGCAATCAACGCACTGATCAGCAGGACGTTAGTGGAGCAAAACAATGCCGCACCGTGGGCAATTGGGGAACACGTAAGGCGTTTGGCAATAATGGATTAAATAAGCTCTTTCGGTGTCTGTTGGATCTCGTAGGGAGCAGCTTAAACAAATATCGTAACCGTCAATGGTTGTTGCTATGCTCCCAGAAACGCAGATCATCCACCGCATATACGCAGTCAAACTTTGTAATCTGCGGCTACAATAGTTCAGTACACCCCGATTTGGGCAATTAATGCACATACTTGAAAATAGGGACTTTGTGAGCACCGTATCATAGAATTTCCTTCTATCAACGGCAAACGCGTATCCCACCGCTGTCACCAAAATTATGTCACGTCCCGGGTGGAGGTCTTTAGGGACAATGACATGGGGTTTAAAATGATACTCAAGCGAGGATTTTGAATCCTGCACACTGAGGGTAAGAAGGATCTCAGGCGAGGATCTTGAATCCTGCACACTGAGGGCAAGAAGGAACTCAGGCGAGGATCTTGAATCCTACACGCTGAGGGTAAAAGGGGTTCAGGCGAGGATCTTGAATCCTACACGCTGTGGGCAGAAGGAAATCAGGCGAGGATCTTGAATCCTGCACGCTGAGGGTAGAAAGGATCTCAGGCGAGGATCTTGAATCCTGCACGCTGAGGGTAGAAAGGATCTCAGGCGAGGATCTTGAATCCTGCACGCTGAGGGCAGAAGGAAATCAGGCGAGGATCTTGAATCCTGCACGCTGAGGGTAGAAAGGATCTCAGGCGAGGATCTTGAATCCTGCACGCTGAGGGTAGAAAGGATCTCAGGCGAGGATCTTGAATCCTGCACGCTGAGGGTAGAAAGGATCTCAGGCGAGGATCTTGAATCCTGCACGCTGAGGGTAGAAAGGATCTCAGGCGAGGATCTTGAATCCTGCACGCTGAGGGTAGAAAGGATTTTAGGCGAGGATCTGAAATCCTACACTCTAATCAGAGATGGCTTTTCAGGCGAGGATCTGAAATCCTACACGCTAATCGACCAGGGAAGGTTTAATGTGGTACTTTCCGTGGGGACACCCGTTAGAGCACTTGTTATGATTTGGTTTTGGTAATCGGATTTACCGTTGCATCGAGGTAAAAGACACTCGTAATGATTCAGCAAAATCAGCTAGTCATACGGTTATACGCGAGCTATGTAAAAGTAAGTTGGTAAACGCCGCGATGCTTTCCGCGGTCGTTGCCCGTAATTAGTGTTCCTGATTTCTCGATATTTTTCGCATCTCGAGAAATGAGAAATCAGATTATATTTCTCGAGAATTCTCGAGAATTCTCAAGAAATTAAAAACTATTGTAAAATTTATAATTTTTGAATAATGTTGATAATATTTATCTAAATTTTTATTCGTGTCCAACTTAAACAAAACTTGTGTAAATGAAAAAAAAACAGATATTAAATATAATAGATAAATTTATTTATTTAATATAAAATGTGAGCAAAACGAAAATTTACTTCTTTGTTTTAAAATAGTATTTTTTCAAAAGCACAATGCGTCTAATGTCGCGTCAGCCAATCTACTTCTTTTTTCTTTGTGACAAAATCTGCGGCTGTAGAAAAATTTCTTTCATTTTGAGTGGATGTGGGTGTAATTGTACATAGAACATCGGCGATACGAAGAGAAAAGTTTATAAACAATCGCGCAATTATTCGCATATATTGCTAACATTTATCACTGATTGTAGATGTGTTTATATGTTCACGATTAACACACAATTTGAACCAACTGAAAATTCATTTCTGAAAACTAATGGGATTTATAATAATTTTCTTACACTGAAGATTCTCGAGAAACAATGTAATTTCTCGAGAAATGAGAAATAAGAAATTATAAAATTTCTCGAGAAATTCTCGAGAAAGAATTCTCGAGAAGGAACACTACTTAAGACCTTTCAGATGCTTCGTTCGTTTCGAATCTATATTATATATTATTCCTATTCTTCAATGAGGAAGATGACTGCAACTTTTTCCCACCCGTGACGCCACTAGCACACAGTCTCATTTATACAATTCACAAATGAAAATTTCGCGCGCAAACAGTTCACACATACGCATTCAGGCACATCCACAGTACATGCGCTAGTGGCGCCATCTGCGCCGAGCTTTGCGTCATCTTCCCCATTCAAAAGGATTTTGAATTCCGCTCTACATCTAACTTCGATGTCTCTATGACTTATAGCTAACTTCATATAGTACATGGATTAACACCAGCGGATAACACAACACAACACCTGCATGAAAATGTGTGTTTTTTTACGCCTGCTGAGCGGGAGCAAAATGACTAATTTCAGACGTATTCGCGCCAAGGGAAAAAGACTTTACGCGCATGCGTATTCGCAATTTCTTACTTTCCTCCCAAATAAACTGGAGTTTGACGTTACCCTATGGTTTGAAGATGCAGTTGTGCGACTAATCGTTATCGATTTGTTGGAAAATAAATACAGGTATTTATTAATTTTGACAGAATAAAAAAGCAATCGAACATGCATATTTTTTGCGAATCGCTGAGCAGGCTTTCAAAAACACACCTTTCATGCAGGTGTTGAAAAAAATAAAATGCGTGACACGGGAGAGAAGCGATTTCGGAATTGCTTACTTCTCTCCCTTGTCACGCAATATACTATTTTAAGACGTCTTGGAAGTCTAAAAGACGATTCCCAGATAGCACACGTCGTTTATAAGCCGTCTGAAAGACGTCTTCAAAGTCTTTCAGACGGCTTAAAGACGGCCTATAGACGTCGTGTGCTATCTGGATTTCTTCAGTAAATGCTTATTAGTATTATGTATGAAACAACTCTTGAATATCGCATTTTACAATGGGAAATATTATATTAAAGAAGCAACTGCGAGATATAGTAACAAAAAATTTCCTTCTGCAAGATTGACAAAAGTTGCAATAAAATAACAAATTTTAAATCAAAATTATTAAACAATTTCTGAACTCGTTAATACAAGTTGTGAACACCGAGTTTTCATTGATTATGAAGGTTTCGGTGTACCTATTAAGTTATTTTTTAACTAATGGTAAGTTTTTTCATTGCCCTTCTCCTTTGTTCAATATAATAAGTATTTTTCACTATTGTTAGTAATGCAAAGCATAACAAATTTGAAATATGCGTTTATGATATTATTCAAACATATTTTAATATTTAACAGCAGTATTGTAGGTAAAAATCTTGATAATAATAAAAAATCAAACAAATGAGTACAGCTTCTTTAACGCTTGTTTTTTTTTCTTACCGTCCGCGATTCGCATGATTTTGACGCTTCTTGCAATAATTTCCAGGTTGTCCCCTTTGGTTTTCAAGGGAAATACACAATTATATTTCGATAAATAACATGAAGAAATTCAATTGAAAATTAATCAAGTTTTAAGGAGACCACAGCAAACGCTCAATTTGGAAACTAGTACATATGTAAATTAAGACGCAGTGGCATATTTCCTATTTTCAATTCAAAATGAGCTGTAACCGCAATAACAAAAAAGGGGAATCATGTTGGAACGATATGGAGGAACTGAAATATCTAGTTTGCACGATCGATTGCTGGTTTGTACATTTTCCCTTTGATCATTATCCTTTATTTTTTCAGTTTCCAAAGCCTTGTCATAGATCACTTTTGCTTTGTTAGATTTTGATCTGACTATATATTTTATTGTTTTAAAAGCTAAAGTGATAGATTTGCGTTTCATAGTTTAAATAATCCTTTAAAATATTTTAATGCATAGGTAGATGTCCCAATTACCATGCCCTATTTCAATTACTGTGCCTTTATACTTAAAGACGTCGTACAAAAAAACTCGCATAAATAAATAAGGAAATAAATTTTTTTAATTAAGTTAAACTATTAATGTATGTGTTACAAATAAGAAGGTTGCCTTTTTATAAAACCATTGTAAAAAAATTTAAACCCTGACAAGGCAGGGTCTGCTGCGGATCTGCCGTCCATCTGCCGGCAGACCCTGCCTTGTCAGACCCTGCTGTCTATCTGCTGACAGACTATAGGCAGGGTTGTTATCAGGGACTTGTGTAAAGTGTTTATTATCCCTGATAACCAAATCGGGCGGTAGGATCTGCCGGTAGCTGCGATGCAGCCTACGTCCGTATTCAGCTACGATTCTGCCGGCAGATGCACGGCAGATCCGCGGCAGATCCTGCCGCCCGCCTGACATAGGTTGTGTTTCAATTCACGCATACTGGCATGAAATTGGTGGCATCTTATTGGTGGCATCGTACGATTCCCTAGAATTTCTCTCACTTGCCACCAATACGATGCCACTTCCGGTGCAGCGAGCGGTGTAGTGACTGCTTCTCCTCTGATTTTCTGCGATTGCTGCACGCTCACTGCACCGGAAGTGGCATCGTATTGGTGGCACGTGAGAGAACTTCTAGGGAATCGTACGATGCCACCAATAAGATGCCATCAATTTCATGCGCAGTATGCGTGAATTGGAACACAACCATAGAGACACTATAATAAGAGTCTGGACACGAGAAGGCCACTTTTTGATTGGTCCGCCATGTTTGATCGAAATCCCACGAGAGAGAAAGAGATATACGCCATTTCACTCTTAACAACTCTTACGTTTATGGCGGTATTTTACTATCTATTAATCTGAAAATGTGCATTTGGGTTTTTGATTGGCCCGTCATTTTTCATCTATTCCCGCTGATTTTTAAATCTGTCCATTATACCAAGATAATGAAGATATAAAGTAAAAAACTAAATCTAGTGTTCGATTTGATATATGTTCTTTTATTATACTTATTTAAATGCGCAATGCATTGTCATAGATTTGCTACCATAAACGTAAGAGTTGTTAAGAGTAGTTAAGCGGAGTTTCTGGTCTAAATGTCGATTTTTTTTTATTTAATTTTTCGAATGTTCAACCTCTTAGGAAAACGTGTTTAAAAGGATTTATTGAAATTCGCAAAATTCCCTTAGTTATAGGCATTTGAGTAGCGGCAAATGCATGGGTGACAACCGGTCAGTCGGCGCTCACGTAAAACTTTAAACGCGTTTTTCTCGACACAGTGTTCTCAAAACGGTGGGAGCTGTATCTTCAAAAGTTATTATCCAATTCGACTGAAACTTTTTTTATTTTGAAGATTATTCTTTTTTTCTAGGGGGGGAATTAAAAAAAATTAAAAATGTTGAAAATTTATAATTTTCAAAGGCGATGAAAGGACGAAAAATACAGGGTAAGTGATTTCAAACGTGAAGTGTCGTTATTTTCTAAAAAAAATGTAATTTTTGTAATTTTTTTTTAGTTTCCCCCCTAGAAAAAAGAATAATCTTCAAAATAAAAAAGGTTTCAGTATAATCGGATAATAACTTTTAGAGATACAGGTCCCACTGATTTGGATCAATTTTTTGACGCTTTAACTTTAACGACTCACCAGGGCTGTCTGCACTGATTAATTATAAAACAAAAAATATATTTCTATAATTTAAGACATCCTTAATACAATACAACAAGTCCCATTAAATTATACACAGTAGTTTTCCTTTAATTAATTCCTAAAAATCACCTATTTTTTGGGGCTCTAGACCAGAACCTCCCCTTAAGAGTGAAATGGCGTATATCTCTTTCTCTCTCGTGGGATGCCGCCCGCCTGACATACAGTGGGTCCAGGGACAGTGTGGCCAATGTGTTCCTCGCCGCTGATTGGTGCCGCAATTTTCAAGCAACTTCCGGCAGATCTTATGTATAAATAGTATACATATATACGTACACATTCTGAAGTTGTACTTCTTACAACTTCAGAGTTGTACTCTATATCGTGCGCGCTTGATCAGGCTGGAACTGAAAATGGCGGCTTTCGGTTCATTGGCCACACTGTCCCTGGACCCACTGTAGCCTGACACATCCAAAAGCGCCATCTGTAGGCCACAATAGCCAAACAATTTCCTCTGCGTGACGTCACATGGACATATGCACCAACACAAATGTACATTACTGCTGTAGGTGTATCCCTAACCCTAAATAATAAAACAAACTGATTCTACATTTATTAAATAATTCATTCTACTTATTTCAAAATGTATTTATTCCTCATTTAATAATGCAGGATTGGCAGTTACAATTGTTACAAAATAATATAGGTAGCGCACATACATTCTGTTTTCGCCAGGTGCGAAAATTAAAATACGCCGGCAACAGATGGATGAGCGGGAAGGAGATTTAACAGCACGACTCTCGTAGAGACTGGCACAATATATTTTCCAGTGGTCAATTTGGCCACTGGACGTCACAAACACCAATACAATGAGACAGCACACTATAATACAAAACGCGTGGGCGTTGGGCGACAATGGGTCGCAATACAAAAGGCGATGTTGGCGCAATGGGCGCAAAGAATGAAGTGAAGCGTGCGTGTCACGACGTTGAGATGTTCGAACTAACTGTCGCCGGGCGAGCGCTTTGAAAAGACGGTTGGCGTAAACAACCGTAGACATAGGCCTACGCCGACTCCTTGGCGGTTGCCACGAGTCAGCGGGCACACGTTTGAACGACCGGCGCGGCCCGCTCAACGCGGCCGCAACACATTCGAAGAAGAACATTCAATATTTACATTTATAAATCTATTTACAATACATCCCGTAACGAATCGTACATATTAGGTACGATATCAGAAAATTTCCTGTATTTTAGACTTCTTTTTTTCTGTAGAATTACCATATTCCGTATTGTGTTAGCGCTGCAAACAAACAGAACATTAGTATAAAATTAAACGTAACGTATGAATAAACAGGATATATGCGATACTTACTTCAGCTCCATCTCCGCATAGCACACCCTAGGCGATCAAGCATGCCCCTGCGAACATTAACATTTATAATAAAACATGTGTTAAATTATTATTTACTAAACAAGACGCTAAATATTCGTACTTCGCGCATAACCTTATTTTTCTGTCTTGCGGACAATGTGACTCTCGATTTCCGTGATGTAGATAATTAGGAATTATTCAATTCCATAATTACGTTTGCCTTCTGGATACGTCGAGATGATTTGTCTGGATATTGATGGATGAAGTGACTTGGAATATTCTTCGATTTTGCCGGCACCGACTGCCACAGCCAGTGACTGCCACCCCAGACCACGAAACGAACGCAAACTAGACGTAGATTCTTGACCAATCATGAGTTTCGGCACTACGGCGCAGCCAATCCGAATGTAGCCCATTGTACCGCCAAATTGTTACACGTGGTACATCTACATACCGTTTGTTCAAAGTGGTATATTTATATATTTATTTAATTTCAACCTTGCGGTCCAGAAATGTGACTTGGTTTACAAAAATATCTGTCTAAATTTATCTCTAACAATCACACTCGCTCACTCACACCCATTCACACCCATTCCCAGTGATGATATCTCGGGCGGGTTTTCTCGCGCATGCGCGGCGATTTTAGCATCAGTATAGTACAAGTTTCGATAAAATGGGGTACCTTAAACACCCTGCTGCTTTCCCGCCAATGATACTACACCTATTAGTTAGGCCCCAACATAGATACGGTACTGCAAAAGCCGCGCATGCGCAAGAAAACCCGCCCGAGATATCATCACTGCCCATTCCGCTTTCTACCCTATTTCGCCTCTATATATCTAACGCACCTTCTCCTCCATACTATCTGGTTTTCTAGTACCCTAATCCCCTACTTAATAATTCATTCTATTGCACACTATTATTCTTTAGTCTTATTTCCTCTCCCCTACCCTATCTTTTCTTTCCTCCTTCCTTCTATACCCCTTAACCATTGCACTACTTCCTCCACTTTCTTATTATTTCAATCTATTGCACCCTCTTATTCTTTGGTCTTATTTTCCTCTCCCCTTTCCTATCTTTTCTTTCCTCCTTCTTTCTATATCCCTTAGCCATTCCACTACTTCCTCCAGCCTTTTCTCCTGCAGTATTTTTTTCCACACTTACATTTATTCTTTCCACATCTATACAATCTTCCGCCAGATGCTTAAGCGATCCTATATCCCTTTCGCATAGCTTACACCTCCTGTCTTCCTCCTTCATCCAGTATCTATTCCCCTCTTCCATATTTCCACATCTTGCTCTCGCCATAAGACTCTGACTTCCTCTTACTCCTCTCTCTTCCAAATATCTTGGCAGGTTTCCTCTGTATATGTACTTGTACATTTTGTTGTAACTTGCCTCCCTTATCTTATTCCATTGCCATTGCCCTTGATTTTCTCTGTCCCTCTCTTTCAGTATTTCCGTTATTTCCTTCCCCTTCCCTTTTTCTAGTTCTATACCTACTTGGCTGAACCCGTTTCTATTTATATACTCTGTCCTCTCTCTGCTGATTCTTGTGTTACATCCTCCTTTTTTCTTTCCCTTAAACACTCCTTCAGCAGGCAACGTCCCTCCGCATTCTCTATTCCTTCTTCGAATCCCAGTGCTCTTGCTCCCGCTTTAACCCTTAGCTTCTCCTTCTTAGTTTCCCCCAAAACAATATAGTCAGGCGTCGTCCTGTCCAACTTTAGGCACCACTTTATGTATTTTGTCTGCACCCTCTCTAATTCCTCCCTTTCTCTCCAACCAAAAATTTCCACTCCGTACATCATTATCCCCATTATTAAATAGTCAAATAGTAGCATCCTTTTCTTCCAGTCTTCTCTAAATAATCTCTCCCCTATTCCCCACACTTGTCCTACTACCATATTTGCTGCCTTTGCTCTTTCCCTAACATGTCCTGCTATGTCCCCATTCTTTTGCAGCTTCACTCCCAGATACCTAAACTCCTTAACCGTTTCAATTTTCTTCCCATTCCACTTCCACTCTGTTTTCTTCTTCTTACCTCTTCCTTTACTAAACACCATAATTTTAGATTTTTCCACGTTTAGTTCCAACTTCTTCTTTCCTAAATATGTTTTCAATCTTCGTAACATCTCCCTCATAACATATCCTCTTCCTTCTGCGCCATCATTACAACGTCATCTGCGTAACCCAACGACCAAAACTTTTCCTTACCCACTCTCACCCCCCCTGTTTGTACTTTCTCCATTTCCCCCTCTAGATCCGATAAATACACAGAAAACAAGATCGGGCTCAGCACGCACCCTTGTCTAACTGCTTTCCCCATCCAGAATTCCTCTGATTCTATTCCGTTGACTCTTACCACATTTATTACCTCTTCATACACTTCCTTCGCCCTTTCTATCAAACCAGTCCTTACTCCTCTTCTTTCCATACATTCCCATAGCTTTGTCCTCTCCACACTATCAAAAGCTGCTCTTAAGTCCATGAAAAAAGCAAACATTTTTCCTCCCTTCTTGCTTAACTCCTTTTCCACTACATGTTGCAGGACGTATACGTTGTCCATCGTTCCTCTATTTCTCCGGAACCCTGCTTGCGTTTCATTTAATATTCCTTTTCCCTGTATATCTTCCACTATCCTCCCATTTAACACGGCCGCATACACTTTATAAGCTGTATCCAGCAGTGTAATCCCTCTGTAATTACCCACTTCCTCAATATTGCCCTTCTTGTGCAACGGTACAATCACCCCCTTCCTCCAATCTCTCGGAAAACCCTTACCATTCCACGCATCCTTTACAATTTGAATCAAGCTCTCCCTCAGACTTCCCACGCTGTATATCCACGCCTCCCCAGGTATCCCATCCTCTCCTGCTGCCTTCTTCTTCTTCAACCCATTTACTTGCTTTATAATTTCTTCTTCCGTCAACTCCTCTTCTTCCTCTTCCTTCTCCAACCTTTTCCTCTTTTCCATTGTTACTCTTTCCTCCGCTCCCTCCAACAACTTTATAAAATGCTCCCTCCATTCCTTTATCGTAATCTTATTTCCTATCTCCATCCTCCTTCGCCTTTCCCTATTTATAAATTTCCATAGCTCTGTTACCGTCCTCACCTCCTTTATTTCCTTTATAATTTTTTCTCTACTCTCACTCATCTTCCTCTCCCTCAGTTCCTTCATCTCCTTCTTCCTTTTAACGAGCTCCTCCCTTGTTATGCTCCCTTTCTTCCATTTCCTATATGCTGCCTTAACTTTCATTGTTTTGCATTCCTTATCCCACCACTCCGCATGTCCTATCTTCTTTACCTTCCATCTGCTTTTCTTAGTTACCATGCACTGCTTCGTGTATCCTTTCAGCTTCCTCCAAGCTTCCTGCACTTTCTCTGTTTGTTCCTCATACTCCTCACACCTATTTCTAAATACCCTGATGCTTGCCTCATCCCATATTGTGATTTCTTTTTCTTCTCCTTCTCTACCCCCTGCCTTTCTCCCTCCCTATTCCCTTCCCACAATAACTTCATTGGTAGATGATCCGATTCCGTTCTCTCCTCAATAGTAAGACTCCTTATTCTATTCCATCCTTCATTATTTGTTAATACGTAATCGATTACCGTTGCTCCTTGTTTTCCTACATAAGTATACTCTCCATCCTTGTCTCCAAATATGTTACCATTCAAAATCTGCCATCCTCTATTCTCCGCTATTCGAATTAGCTTTCTGCCTTCCCCATTTACCTTTTTGTCCTTCGTGCTCCTCTTGCTTCCCTTCTCCTCATCATCGCTCTCCCATCTTCCACCCTCTGTCCCTACTCTCGCATTGAAGTCCCCCCCCCCCCCACAATTACCACCTCCTCCCTCTCCTGCATAGCCCTTTGCATTTTCTGCTCCAGATCCGCCATACCTTCGCCCTGATACACCGTCCATACATTCCACACTTCTCCCTTCACTCTTATCTGTCTTCTCACTAAACCCTCCTCCTCTCTATTTTCTTCTTCCATCCCCCACTCTTTTCTAACTCCCGTTACTATCCCTCCTATCGCTCTTCCCTTTTTCCACCTCCTTTTCGCCGGTTGGCATTGCCATATAAAGCCCTTGGGCAGTCTGCTCTTGAACTTGCTCCATTTACTTTCTTCTATCCATGTTTCCGTAAAACCTACAAAATCCTGCTTCTCCACATACTCCCAAAAGTCTCTATCCTTACCCATTAGTCCTGCCACGTTCCAAAATACTATACTCCCCTCCCTCTTCCCCAATTTTCCCTTCTTCATCTCCTTCTTCTGTGCCCCGCGTGTCTGCCCACAAGGCCTCCCTAAAAATTTGCACCTTTCACAGCTCCCTCTGCCTCCTGCCACCTTACCCATTTTCCCTCAATTCTCAGTTTTTGATATCCCACTTTTACCTCCTTCCCCTTACCCCTTTCCGTCTTAGCGAACTGCACCATCTCCTGCTGTATCTTCCTTTCTGTCCGCGTCAGATCATGATCTATAAAAATTTTCCTACCTCCCAGTCTACTTTTCCTCCCCATAATCGCTTGCTTATTCCCCCAGTTGTCCACCCTCGCTACCATTGTACTTCCCCTTTCCTGCCCTATTCTTCTGGCCCATTCAAAATCACACTGCACACCCAATTCTTTCTCGCAGAAGTTTCTCACTCCTTCCTTTACATCCTCCTCTTTTATCTGTAGACCCCTTATTATTATGTTGTTTTTTTCTTTGTTTCTTCTCTTGCACTTCCAACAGTCCCTCTAACGCTTTAATACCCTCCTCCATCCTTCTTGACCCTTCCTCACCACCTGATTCTCTCCTTTCTTCTACCGTATCTATTCTCTCCTCTAACTTCTTTATTTTCTCCATCAAGTCCTTCCTTTCTCCTTCCCATTCCTTCTCCTTTCTCCTCATTTCCTCTCTTATCTCTTTTTTTATTTCCTCTTTCATTTGTCTCATTTCTTCCCACATTTCCTTTAGCATGTCCCTAATTCCTTTCCCCTCCTCTTCGAACTCCTCCTCCCCTTCGCTCTCCTGTGTTCCTTCCTCTGCCCCCTCCTTCTTCTGTACATCTACTTCTTCCCTTTGCTTCTTCTCCTCTCCTTTTCAGAATCTATCCAGCCCGCCTTCACTCCTTGCTGTTACGCCTTTTCCTCCGTTTGCTCTTGTCACTGTCCTCTCTTTCGTCCCACCTTCCTTACCCACCGCCCCTGCTGCCTTCCTTACCGACTTGCTTCGGTCTCCCATCCTACTGTGCCCCCTAACCTCAAACTGCTTGCTCTCTGCTTCTGCACCTTCCTTCTTCCCTGATACCCACTTCTTTCCACTCCCCACACTTACCCCTTATCACTACCTCCTCCACGCATTTTGTCGATACCTCCTCTTACAATACACCCTCTTAAACTGACAAACAACGTACAAATCCTACACACACTCATCACATTCCATTCGTCAACACGCACGCCACCTAACCCTGTTCAAAGTGGTATACGTTGTGCTTCAAGACGAACGCTCGAAAAATAATCCACGTGATTCTAAGCATCAATATCCAGACAAATCATCTCGACGTATCCAGAAGGCAAACGTAATTATGGAATTGAATAATTTATAATTATCTACGTCGCGGAAATCGAGAATCACATTATCTGCAAGACAGAAAAATATGGTTACGCGAAATGCGAATATTTAGCGTCCTGTTTCGTAAATAATAATATAACACATGTTTTATTATAAATGTTAATGTTCGCAGGGGCATGCTTGATCGCCTAGGGTGTGCTATGCGGAGATGGAGCTGAAGTAAGTATCGCATATATCCTGTTTATTCATACGTTACGTTTAATTTTATACTAATGTTCTGTTTGTTTGCAGCGCTAACACAATACGGAATATGGTAATTCTACAGAAAAAAAGAAGTCTAAAATACAGGAAATTTTCTGATATCGTACCTAATATGTACGATTCGTTACGGGATGTATTGTAAATAGATTTATAAATGTAAATATTGAATGTTCTTCTTCGAATGTATGTGCGCTACCTATATTATTTTGTAACAATTGTAATTGCCAATCCTGTATTATTAAACAAAGAATAAATACATTTTGAAATAAGTAGAATGAATTATTTAATAAATGTAGAATCTGCTTGCTTTGTTATTTGGGGTTAGGAGTACACCTACAGCAGCAATGTATATTTGTGTTGGTGCGTAGGTCCATGCGACATCCCACAGAGGAAATTGTTAGGCTATTGTGGCCTTCAGATGGCGCTGTTAGATGTGTCAGGCGGGCAGCAGGACCTGCCGCGAATCGTAGCTGAATGCGGATGTAGGTTGCACCGCAGCTGCCGGCAGATCCTGCTCTCTCCTGGCAGACCCTGCTGCCAATCTGCTGGTAGACTGCCAGCAGATTGTTATCAGGGTTGGTAATTGTGTTTGTACCTAGTTCCTACAATTAATGCTTAACCTACTACTATGATTACTTAGTCGGTATGTGGTATATCTCTTATTTCTAGTGTGCTCATTTATCTCATATGTGGTATTATTTCATGTAATCGTTTAATGAGGGAAAATTGCATTGGAAAAACCTTTCTTTGTTCTCAGCTTTACACCTTTTGTGTACCTGTTTGCGTATGCTGTTTGAATTCGTTTTCAGTTACTTTATTGCAGCGTTACTCCTATTCAATTAATGTTATTTTATTATTACTTTACTTAGCTTACTTAAATTACTTTTGCCCACTTATGTCCTGAGTATCCCATTTTTTATCACATGAGCATCAATGCATTTCATAGAAAATAGTTAACTTTTGATAAAGTAGCCTATGCTTAAAGTTAAAAGGTATATTATGATCTCTAATTTCTGTTAGATTTTTAGTTAGTGGATTACTAACTATATGATTTCTATAAAAGCTTACCGCTAACTGATTGCAATATTCGCCCATATCTTGTATATTTATGCTTTCATGTAAGTCTTGATCCTGGTGTTCCTGCGAGCTGAGAGTATGAGTCTTATAAGCTTATTTTGCATGACTTGTAAAACATTGATGTTCGTTGGAGCAACTCCACATCATACTAGTGTAGCATATGTCATTATGGGCCTTATAATCATTTTATACACTATAGTCGTGTTCAGATTTATTGGCCGGTGAGTTCGGTTTCTCGAGTAGAGCGCGAGGAGAAATCAGCCACTACCACCTGACGATCGTAGATTGGCAGTTAAAGTTGTAGGACCCCCGAAGGTATGGTGGGGTAAGGGGAACGGTGTTCGACTCCGCCTGAACGATGCCGTGTGGCTGTTGTTTATTCATAGCGTAATAGTAGTGTGCGTTACGAATCTATGCGTAGACCAATACGAGACGAAGCTATGGCTGTGTTCCGATTCACGCATTATGCACATAGACCGCAGCGCAGACGCTGCGCGCATGAACCGCGTTCCGTTTCCAGCAGCGCATGAACCGCAGTAACGAAACGGAACGGGTTTCGATGCGTCTGATGCTCGTGAGGTTACGCGGGAATGTTCAAACTTACTTACAAATAGCTATGCAGTTGGATGGATTACGGTTAATTTAATTCGAGACTTTTGGACGGTGGTCGAAGCACGCTTCCTAACAACATCGGTTACTTCGTCTTAAGGATCGGGGACCGACTCCTAACGAAATTTGATGGCTTAATTGGTTCCTGGATTTTCGCAACCCTAGTTTTTCTATTCTTCTTGAACAGCGATAATTATTGAAAGCGAAGATCATATTTTATGAGTTTTACAGGACGAACTGCTGCTTATCCAGTGTAATTTGGTAAACAGATGTGTAAGGGAAAAATGAAGTTATTTATTATCCGCGTCCGGGGTAAACTCAAGGTTTTGAAGGCTATTGAATAGAACCGCAGGCTCTCGTACGTTTTCTGGATTAGAGTATAGCTGTAAAGTTAGCATTATAAGAGCACGCTCGAAAAACTTAGCAGTAAAAGCCTTTAAGAAATAAATATGCACGCTAAGTATTTGCTTCCTTCCTCATCTTTCTTTTCGACCCTGCCTAAAACCTTCTAGGGATGTGTTGTTCGCTTCGAAATTGAGTCCGTTACGTTGGTTGCAATTCATACAGCGAGTGCAGAGATGGCAGTACCAATTTCGTAGAATTCCCTAGAATCCTCCAATTTCTAGCTTATAATGCGTGCAGCAAGTGCAGAAAATAAAAGCATGGGCAGTCAATGCGCATATTACGCGCATGCGTTTTTGTCGCTTTACGTGTGCTTCTGTATTCTGGTTTTTTACATGAATTGCTAGTTTGAAGTGTCTAATTAGTTTTTATTCTTATAACAGAGAAAGTAAAAATTTACGTTGTAACAAAGTTGGAAGCAATAACATAAAAATGTCCATTTGATTGGAATTACAGAATTAACGTGGGGTAATTCTGGCCATGATTTTTCTTTATAAAAGAAGTGTGAAAACTGTAAAATTAATAAAAAAAATA
Organism: Andrena minutula; assembly: GCA_929113495.1. NCBI lineage: Eukaryota > Metazoa > Arthropoda > Insecta > Hymenoptera > Andrenidae > Andrena > Andrena minutula. The sequence continues at coordinate 42,811,104 of OV815993.1, read as the reverse complement.
TTATTTTTATGTTTTAAAATTAATTACTATATACATGAATCACAAATGTATTCTTCATGGGTATTCCATCCTGAACATTCTTCATATTATTATATGCCCATAAAATTGAATTGTTTCATTTTGGGTTTTTATGTGGAAGCGTGTAAAGTAATATTCCTGGCTTCATTCTGCCTTATTCGTAATTCTTTTATGTCAGTTGCATTTAAGCCAGAAAAAAGTAATGTTAAAAGCTGGCTACGATTACCCCTGAATTTTGGCCGGTCTTACCTCACAACACATGTTGAAATAATATAGTAATACACTACATTGAATTTTCATATCAATGAAAACAATAATATTTTGGAAGGATGTTAAATTATAAAAAGGTGACAAATATAGCGTAAAAGAACGAAATATCCAATAAGCATTTATTGCCTTGTAGCATATATGTAGGTTATATTTTCTGTCACTTCGAGTAGCGGACCACATAATTTCGTGCATGTTTTTCAAAGCGTACGTAAAGCGACAAATACGCATGCGCGCATGAACTGCACGCTTCATGCGCTAGAAGTGGAGAATTCTAGGGAATGCTATGCGCCACCAACGCAACCAATGCACGCATAGACTGAAGCGGAACGGTTTTCTCTGCAGTCTATGCGCATAATGCGTGAATCGGAACACAGCCTATGGCAGAATCCCGTTAGCCGCTGGCCAAGCCTTAATTCCGAGTATGAGTTTCTCGCTTCTTTCTGGCCGAAGGGGGGAGCGAGATGGAACGCTTTGCAAACCGGTTTTCCAGTGCTCAGGGAACCGTACGACGACCAGGCGTAGCCCGAGAGAGAGCGAGAACGTAGATAAAAGGAGCACCGAGGCAGGCAAGCGGTGTGGTGGGAGAATACCCCTCACGAAACTCACCGGCCAATAAAGCTGAACACGACTTTAGTGTCTTATTGCTAATTGACATAGGAGAGTTGTATACCATTAATGGGTACAATTTCCTTAACATAAGGTTTTGTAAAATAGTTATCTTTAATTTCGACCGTATATTTAAACAAATTATGATATGCGCACAGATTCGGTCATTTAACACTTATTAAAAACTAATTCAACGTTATTTCGCTAATATAATGTTGTGTATCTATTTCCAACGTTTCGGTCAAAATTTTGACCATTTTCTTGATTTTCTTAAACTTTCCTCAAGTTTAAGAAAATCAAGAAATATTGTGTGTGCTGTTGAAATTAGTCGCTACCGTTTAAAATGAAACATGCGACTCGTGAGCCGGTTTACTGGTGACTGAGGTAAACAACAGACAAACCAAGAGCATCTAGCAGGTGAACTAACAAGGGGACCTTACAGTTGTGGACATCGTTTTTGGAACGACACTATATAGGGGTCGTAGTACTCGTGTAGTATGAAAATACCATTTCGGCTTTTTGCATGGTGGGCCTTCATTTTGATTTAATGTTTTTAACGTACGGAGTAATTACGATATATACCATTTATAGTAACCTATACCCAAGAAGGTTCCGTGGCTACAACGGTAGCGCGCCAGATTGTCATGCGGGCGGTCTGGGGTTCAAGTCCCCTGCGACTGCCATGACTTTTTCTTTATTTATTTTTTTAAACAGTTTTTCCCGTGGAAATATATTTTGTGAATATTACATATTATATAGTACGTTACATATTACTCTACGCAAATTTTAAGGTTGAAAATGCATTTATAACATAACATATTATTCTAATCATCTCTTTCACCGGTGCTTTCATATTCTTGTACTGCGAAAATTAGCAGGTATAAGTCCACCCTTACGGGCAGAAGTAACGGCTATCCCACTTTACCTGCTCGACAATCGCAGGCGTCGAAAGTTACGGAATGAAATATTTTCGCAGTACAAGAATATGAAAGCACCGGTGAAAGAAACGATTAGAATAATATGTTATGTTATAAATGCATTTTCAACCTTAAAATTTGCGTAGAGTAATACGTAACGCACTATATAATATGTAATATTCACAAAATATATTTCCACGGGAAAAACTGTTTAAAAAAATAAACAAAAAAAAAGTCATGGCAGTCGCAGGGGACTTGAACCCCGGACCGCCCGCATGACAATCTGACGCGCTACCGTTTTTTTTATTTTTTAAAAGTATGTGTTTATTATACCGATGGTTTGTTAACAATGAGACATAACATTTTCCTTAACGCATAAAGGAACTTTCAAGGTTTTATAAACTTATGGACTATAGACCTATTTCTAGGTACGCGTAGACACATTTTAGATAAGTAACGAAAGCACTTTTACATATGTGCTATAATGGCTATGATATGTAATATAAAAACTTTTAACATTGTGAACTTATCGGTAAGCTACATGGTTTTGAGAGTATAGAAAAGGTATAAAAACTATACTGGTACCTATGATAAAGGTTATAGCCGGTTAAGATGGTCAAATGTGCCCCTGAACCAAATTCAAATCCCGATGAGTCATTCGAAAGCTTATAAAAAAAGAATGATTTCTGTCAAGTTTCAACTTTGTATCTCGACCCGGGGGGTAGTAAAGGGTAAAAATAGAAAATCAGGTTTTTGGCGAATTTCTACTATACCAGGGAATGAAAAATTTTGAAAAAATTCAGAGGCATATCTGTTATTGGGGCACATACTAGGGAATTATTTCAGATTTTTAAATTGACAAACCAAGCTGTGAAAAATAAAAAACGCCAAAAAATGATGAAAAATGCCGGTTGTGTATCGAAGCAGTTGCAGAACTATAATCATATTTTTACTGTAAGTACGTATCATTGTTACTATTATACTGAATTTTTTTCAGATTTTTCAATTTGGTGCGCCGCAGTTAAAAAAATTAAAAACCGATTTTTTCGTCGTTTTTTCCGTGTCAGAGTAACTTATACGTCGAATTGCTTCATGAAATAAGTGTTTTATGCGATCTTCAATGTTTATACGTACAGTAAAACATCATAGGAATTAAAGAAACTGGAAAAACCGAATCATTTGAAACTATGTTATGCACCTTGCATTGTAAAGTGTCTACTGTATTTTCCAACGGCGTCGGTGGCTCAGCGGTAGTGTCGAGCTGCTCCCAAACATAGACAATGATTTACTTAAAGCAATTTCAATTAAAGACGACGAAGCAGCCTCCAAAGAATTCGCTTCAGGTTATATGACTCCTCAGGCTTTCCTCTCCTGTGATGCACTTGGCCTTATCCAAAACGAGGGTAATATTCCATGGATATACCACTGGCGAAGAAACAAAGCCGACAAAAGAATTGCGCTCACCCTAAACAACTCACTTTACGACACGAATAAATTTAAATATTCAATTAAAATTCCCGATAAGGATTTCCATGACTTTCACAGACTGAACTACCAAAAATACTGGTGGCTTAATGGCAACAGCCCCTTTTTGTCTGATCTGTCTGATCGCAAACAGGTTCAGTCTAGTCACACATTAAGCTAAGAACATCGGGTCCCTAAATCCGATGATGTGTATATTTTTGTAAATAGTGTATATATTCCTAGTACTATAAGTCCTTCTTCTCTCTCTGCGTCCTCTAATCTTTATTAGTTCCCGATCGATATTGTGGTTTTTTTTTCTGGAAATTTTCCACTACACTTAAGAAGCAATACGCTAAGACTGATAACACAACGATGTTCCTATTTAAGCATTATATTATTCATAAGTTAACTATATTAGTCTAACAGCGAGTTACAGAAGCACTGTACAAACTGTTATATTACGATACCAAAGCGACTGAGTGGCAATTTTTTCTATGTTTATTGTATGCCAAAAATGTATTACTACTATTATTTCTTTGTTCCATTCCTCAATAAACACTTTCAAAAAAAAAAAAAAAAAAAATAGTGTCGAGCTGCTATACCGCTGGGAACTTTTTTAACATAGGTTCGAATCTCGAACTTCCAAGTCCGCTTGGGCAAAGTTTTTTTTTTTTTTTTCGTAATCTACGAGATCTACGTCCGAATTTACATTGATTATGCACCAAACTCAATAGGCTACTCCGGAATTAAACGCTATTTTTGTGAATGCGCAAATGATAACCGAACCGTCGGGTGCTGTTCACACATAGCTGCAATAATTTATTACTTGTGGCATGCTCGGTACCTTTCAAAAATTGTAAGACCTGCAGAAATTCTTAGTAAAATATTCAATAGTGAACACGTGACACCAATAATTAACGAAGACAGCGATGAAGATTAAAAACATCACACACGATTTTTGATGCCATCCATGCATAAGGGAGAGTGGGGGAACTACGAACGCGGGGTAATCGCGAATTCGATGGTACGGCGTTTTAATAAATAAAAACGATATTCCCTCTCCATTAGCTAATAGTTTAGGTCGTATCCAACGCCAGGCAGAAAATAATAAATACAGAACGCTTATGCTATTCAAGATAACACAATTTATTATTTTCATCATGTTTCATGTAATATTTTGTCCATTTCAATTGCATGTAATTACTGTTGAATTAATGATACAATTGGGATTTTTTTAAGTTGAAATAAAGCACTTTTTTACCAACATTTTGTGACCAACGCGTTGCTTGAATTATGATTCTAACTTCTGAAATAAATTCTTTTTATTTTTTGATGTCGTGGGGCAATGACGAACAACTCGGATGGGGTAATCTCGAACCTTAGAGATTAGCAACGATAACCGATTTTGATGAAATTTTCAGCATGTATAAAACTTACTTAAATCTACAAAACGGATTTTTCAATTTTCATTGCAGGCTCAGACAGAAAAAGTTTAAAAAACGACCTTTACTATTTTTATTATATACCGACCAATTGCAATTTTTATCTAACGCACAAGAAGATGAATTTGAAAAATACATTAGGAATAGGTTGTAGGAACATTGTTTATGCGTTGACCATTGCAGGCCGCGCTTTCTATGCGACTTCTGCGATATTTAACACTCTGTTCGTGATTACCCCACGGCAGTCGAATAATCACGGACACCAAGGGTTTTTATTTTTCACTATAAAGTTGATTTTTATTATAATTTTTCAAAAAATCGTCACAGGACTTTATAGATGAATAGTTTAAGTATGTTTGTAAATAATAAACAAATTCATTTCTCATATAGTTTTCGTTTTGTTTGCTTTTTTGCTTAGGTGTTCGTAATTCCCTCACTCTCCCTTAATTGTTAAAGATAAGAGATTCGAAAACGATCTTCACATATATGGTAAATAATATCGTAATTGGCAGGATACTTGACAAGAGAAATGCAGTCCGAACTCATGTTTACGTATATTTCAGGTTAATATATTTTTCAAACATTCTTAAATCATTTGAAAACCAATATTGATCATTGTCATATAGTTAGAAAATATATATAATTACGAAAAAAAAAAAACTTTGCTCAAGCGGACTTGGAAGTTCGAGATACGAACTTATGTTAAAAAAGTTCGCAGCGGTATAGCAGCTCGACACTACCGCTGAGCCACCGACGCCGTTGGAAAATACAGTAGACACTTTACAATGCAAGGTGCATAACATAGTTTCAAATGATTCGGTTTTTCCAGTTTCTTTAATTCCTATGATGTTTTACTGTACGTATAAACATTGAAGATCGCATAAAACACTTATTTCATGAAGCAATTCGACGTATAAGTTACTCTGACACGGAAAAAACGACGAAAAAATCGGTTTTTAATTTTTTTAACTGCGGCGCACCAAATTGAAAAATCTGAAAAAAATTCAGTATAATAGTAACAATGATACGTACTTACAGTAAAAATATGATTATAGTTCTGCAACTGCTTCGATACACAACCGGCATTTTTCATCATTTTTTGGCGTTTTTTATTTTTCACAGCTTGGTTTGTTAATTTAAAAATCTGAAATAATTCCCTAATATGTGCCCCGATAACAGATATGCCTCTGAATTTTTTCAAAATTTTTCATTCCCTGGTATAGTAGAAATTCGCCAAAAACCTGATTTTCTATTTTTACCCTTTACTACCCCCCGGGTCGAGATACAAAGTTGAAACTTGACAGAAATCATTCTTTTTTTATAAGCTTTCGAATGACTCATCGGGATTTGAATTTGGTTCAGGGGCACATTTGACCATCTTAACCGGCTATACCCTTTGTAGAGATTTTGGGGTTTGTATATACAGGGGGTGGACGGTCACAGCCGGACATTGGACGGTGCTTAAAAATACCAGGTACATTAATATCGCTCACAGCTGGACAGCAGCTAACAAGTTCTGCAACGAGATAGGCAAATTCGTTCGTGTTTTCTTAAACACATTCATACTAACATACAACAACCATAGTATACAGGGTGATTGGGACGAAACGCCTGATTCGCCTCGCAACCGTGACGAGTTAACCCAAACCCCCGTGGTGTCTCTCCGAAGGCTTTCGACCCTCGGACGGGGTTGGAGTACCTATTAGGAAGTGAGAAATCTTCGAATTCCTCATTTCTCATCAGATCTGTGCCAAAGTGACGCCAATGAATTCCTGGCGTTCCGCCGATTAAAATCATACCAAACATCATGCAAATCGGACTACTTTGACACAAGCTATTTTACATAAGGAACACAAATAGCTTGTGTCAAAGTAGTCCGATTTGCATGACGTTTGGTATGATTTTAATCGACGGAGCGCCAGGAATTCATTGGCGTCACTTTCGCATAGATCTGATGAGAAATGAGGAATTCGAAGATTTCTCACTTCCTAATAGGTACTCCAACCCCGTCCGAGGGTCGAAAGCCTTCGGAGAGACACCACGGGGGTTTGGGTTAACTCGTCACGGTTGCGAGGCGAATCAGGCGTTTCGTCCCAATCACCCTGTATAGGTGTCAGGCCGTCGGTGTTCTCCCTCCACTACAAATCCTTTCCAGGGACCAACGTTGCGCAGTTTCGAAATTCCAACTGTTCAGAACTGTCTCCAACACTCGGAACTGAACTGCGGCCCAATCACCCTGTATGTACAAGCAGCGTGCGGACCAATTATGCTCAACAATGAAGGGGGAAAAACACCGACAGGGGGTAGTGATAATGTGTGCGTGGACTGAACGCTGGCTTCAGTTCACGCACCATTACCACTACCTGCTGTCGGTGTTTTTACCCCTTCATTGTTGAGCATAATTGGTCCGCACGCTGTGTACAAGTGCCATTTATACCAGCATGCAAACCTATGTACACAACATTCATACCTATACGCTATTATTATACACATAGAAATATTATTGCATTGGAATTGAGACGAGTGATAAAGTGTAATATCTATGTGTAATTAAGTATAAATTTGGATGCCTAGCTTAACTTGGACTTGCTTATTCGTATAGGATTGTATTACGTTTTTTAAATATATATTGCTATAATGTATTTAAGTAGGAACTTATGTTTAAAATTGTACCAGAAGGTTTTAGCTATACACAACCTTATGTGATTATTATTTTAAGTGGGTTATAATAAGTGGTTTATTGATCACGACTGGTATTTAATGAAGCCACCAGTATTTTGCGACGCGCTACCGTTGTAGTCACGGAACCTTTTTGGGTATAGGTTACTATAAATGGTATATATCTTAATTACTCCGTACGTTAAAAACTTTAAATCAAAATATCTCGAAAACGAAGGCCCACCATGCAAAAAGCCGAAATGGTATTTTCATATTACATGAGTACTACGACCCCTATATAGTGTCGTTCCAAAATCGATGTCCACAACTGTAAGGTCCCCTTGTAAGATGTGGTCATAAAAGACCGTTAAAAATTATGAATTCTATAAACCCTCCAACCCAGTAAACAAACTGACTGCAGTCTGACGACAGATTGATGTCAGATTCGAGTATATTCTGACGTCAGATTCGGGTCCTACTATGTCCGCATTTGACTATGGTTTTGTGGTCAGAGCCTGACATCAGGATTTGATCGCAGATTGATGTCAGATTTCGATCAGATCTTGCTGCCGTGGCTGACCGCAGATTGAGAGCAGAAATCGAGCAGATCCTGCGCAGCGCGATCTGACGGCAGATTGGTGTCAGATACAGAGCAGATTCTGACGTCAGATTCGGTGCCTATTATGTCCGCATTTGACTATGGTTCTGCGGTCAGAGCCTGACATCAGGATCTGACCGCAGATTGATGTCAGATTTCGATCAGATCTTGCTGACAAAAACCGCTCGCAAATTGGCGGCAGAAATCAAGCAGATCCTGATGTCGGCCATAGTAGGCAATTTTATATAATAGTATAGATTTAAAAACAGTGCGAAAGTCTTTAGCGTAAATAATATATAGAACACGTTTATAAGACCGACTTGAAAGATCTGATTCCTACCATATTTTATGGAAGAAAGAAAAGTTGGTAAACCATGTATTTAAACGGGTATTATAACATTTTTAATGTTTTACTTAGCAAGTTGTTAGTGAATTGAATGCCAGGTCGGCTCAAAATAATGATTTAAACTTTGAAAGACAGTTCTTCCAAATAAAAAAGAATTAATGGTAACTACTATTTATTCAGTCGTCTTAGGGCGGTATTATCATCAATAGTTTTTTAGTTTTTAGCATGCGGCATCTTCTACTAGTCTAGTAGATTAATAAAGGATGCCGGATGCTTAAGACGATCTTCGTCTTCAGCAACGACTGATAATACCGCCCTTACAGACGGGTATACCAAATATATACTCCGCAGTGGAATGCCGGCAAATACGAGTCGTACTCGAGAGCCCTGAATGATCAAGTCCTCGGCCACTTATTCCCGCGACGGTGCTATTTCGCAAGCGAGAAACGCTCGCCCAATCGCGCCCTGGCGGGGTCGTGTCGTGAACTATGTCAGCAGAATCTGCTGTATTTCTGCTGCCTATCTGACGTCAGATCGCGGAGCGCAGGGTCTGCTCGATTTCTGCCATTAAATTGTACCAGCAGATTTTCTGCAGTGTCTGCCGCCAAACTGCTCGCAGACTGTGTAAGCAGAATCTGCTGTATTTCTGCTGCCTATCTGACGTCAGATCGCGGAGCGCAGGGTCTGCTCGATTTCTGCCATTAAATTGTACCAGCAGATTCACTGCAGTGTCTGCCGCCAAACTGCTCGCAGACTGTGTAAGCAGAATCTGCTGTATTTCTGCTGCCTATCTGACGTCAGATCGCGGAGCGCAGGGTCTGCTCGATTTCTGCCATTAAATTGTACCAGCAGATTCACTGCAGTGTCTGCCGCCAAACTGCTCGCAGACTGTGTAAGCAGAATCTGCTGTATTTCTGCTGCCTATCTGACGTCAGATCGCGGAGCGCAGGGTCTGCTCGATTTCTGCCATTAAATTGTATCAGCAGATCCTGCCGCCAATCTGCTCGCAGGTTAAGGGAGCACAATCTGTCGGCTTTCTGCTGTCAGTCTGCTTTCATCATCGAATATAACAAATCCTGTATCAAATCTGTAGTCTTTCTGCCACAAACATTTGTACTCAGGCGTTGAGCAAAATCTGCAAATACGGATGTGGCTGACTGGGAAATTGCGCTGCCTTGAAAACTAACATTTTTACTAATGTAGTAAATTATATATACACTAATAGATGTTGAACAGCAAAAATTACATACCACTAAAAAGATATGTAAAGCCGTCAGATCATACACACTTTTTCAGATCATGCACTTTTTCGGATTGTTCAGCCAACATCTCTATTTTTTCTTCATCTGTGATTGCTTCTATGTTGTTCTTAATTAATGTAGGTATTGATTTGTATTCAGTTTTAAGTGTTTTTGTCATTGTCCATATAGAATTGTCTTTTGGGTTCAGCTTCTTCAATTTCCTCTCCCATTCATTGTTTATATGTTCGCTGATAGCTTTCCTTATGTTTATAGTTTCATTACAATCTTCTTTATGAAGTTCAATCTATATTTGTGTAAGCATTTCCTAGTCTTATTTCTCTTTCTTATTATTTCTTTTATGTATGCAGGTATTTCATTTTGCATTGCTTTTATTGGTTTCGTCGGTATGGTTTCTGCTATGGCATTTTGTATTCTGTTTGTTAGTTGTTGAACTTCCTTTTCTATTTGTTCCGTTGTATTTATTTTTGAGTTTATCGTTATCTCTTGATTTTATCGCTGTCTGAAAACTTTCCAGTTGACTTTCTTGTAGTTAAGTCCCACTATATCTGTTACATTTACTTGTTGTCCCCAGTTCTATTCCCAGTCAGCCACGTTCGTATTTGCAGATTTTGCTCAACGCCTGAGTACAAATGTTTGTGGCAGAAAGACTACAGATTTGATACAGGATTTGTTATATTCGATTATGAAAGCAGACTGACAGCAGAAAGCCGACAGATTGTGCTGCCTTAACCTGGGAGCAGATTGGCGGCAGGATCTGCTGATACAATTTAATGACAGGAATCGAGCAGACCCTGCGCACCGCGATCTGACGTCAGATAGGCAGCAGAAATACAGCAGATTCTGCTTACATAGCCTGCGAGCAGTTTGGCGGCAGAAAGTAAGGAGAGTCTGCTGGTACAATTTAATGGCAGAAATCGAGCAGACCCTGCGCAGCGCGATCTGACGGCAAATAGGCGGCAGATACCGATCAGATTCTGATGTCAGGATCTGACAGCAGAATGGCGGTAGAAAGTAAGGAAAGTCTGCTGATACAATTTAATGGCAGGAATCGAGCAGATCTTGCGCACCGCGATATAACGGCAGATAGACAACAGAAATCGAGCAGGTTCTGCTGACATAGATCACGACACGACCCACAGTGGTCTAATTCGCGAAAAAGCTGGCCAAAATATGAAGGCATCTTCCGATTTGTACAAAAATTAGTATACAAGGGTTTTCGAGGTCGCTGATTCAGAATCTGAAGTCAAAATTGCAAAAAGAAAACAAATGGTGGTCGAGTACCTGAAAAAAATATCAAATTTAACAGACACCTAGTACTTTAGAGTTTTCGTGGTCGCTGGTATCAAATGTGTCATCGAAAATATAAAATTCATAATGGAGGATGTAATACCGCTTGCATAAATATTGTCTTTTACGTATTTTTTTTTCGTAAAACGTGATGATTTCTCTGTTTTCGCTCAAAAAGAAGCATTCAAAATAATGAATTAAGTATAATTTCATTTTAGAAGATTTTTGAAAATAGTTTGCATACAAATTTGATTTCCTTCACCTTGTTTTGGAAAATAAGCATTTTTACTATTAACTCACTGCTGACCGGTCACGAGTTAACTTGTGTTTTCATGCCCTAACGTAAAATTGCCGGTCCATAATGTGTTAAAATAGGTCACGTGGTTTTAAGGAATGAACTTAAAGTTATTATCAAAAAGTCAAAATGAAAAACGATCTTTAGATAACAATTTCGCCGTGTATATTTTTATTCTGTTTCCAAATCCGACAATTCAGGGGAAGAAAGTGAACTGTCTGAGGTTACACTTAAATTATCATTAGACAGTAATGTCAAAACATCGAATGGAAGTTTTTTTGACCCTTTTCTGGTATATCTAACATTGTAATACATGGATCAGAGTGGAGTAGCAATCGGTGAAAGATATCCTGATTTGTCTTCTTTCTGGATGTCTTTTGAGTAAAACTTCTCCTATACAGTTTACACAGTTTGTGGGACGTTTCGAGAACTTCTTCCGTATAACATCCAATGGGTAAAATACAATTTTTTATAACAGATGGCCCGTGGATTAAGACTTTGTGAACAGTCGGCGGCATATAGTACCATGGGTACAATGATATGTACAGTTTGGCCGTATCTTGTCTTCATTCTAGTACGGGCTATAGCAACATGTGTATTGAAGATACACACCAAATTTGAATGAAATCGGTTAAGTAGATCTTGAGATTTTATGAGAGCAATGAGAATATCCTTTCGGTACACCCTTTTGTATACGAGGCTCTGTACTGCCACCTTTTGATTATTTCTCATTGTAAAAATTTGTAAGTATTGTTGAAAAATGAACAAATACATGTGAAAAAAAAACGTCAATGGAAGAAGTTTCATAGTTTCGTTATACAAAAATTCCGGAGAATGTAAAAAATTGTCTATAACTGTAGAAGACCCTCTTAAGCACTTTAAATGTAAATATCTTATAGGATCGCAAATTATCGCAAAATTTTTCAATTGCATATCCTTCTGGGCAGTGTACTTGAAATGAAGAATTTCTTCTCTTTGCGTATAAAAGCGTATAACATTACTTTTTTCCTCGTTCTTTATTAAGCGAGGACTAAGATGTACGATATATTGGGAAGGGAAATACACGGGTAAATGTACAAATATTTTGGACTGCTGCTATGCAAATTTAATGTTTATAACACATATTTTAAGGGTAAAACATTTCACAAATGAATTCCTTCAATGAAACTTTGTGTGATACATTAAAAATGATAGAAATATCAAGACATTAAGGACTAAGAAATTAAGCCAACTTTGAAGGTTTATATAATAGTAACTGATAACTGTATTTTAATTTCTCAAACAGTATTTGATACATTGCAGTGTATATAACAAATGTGCCATAGTAGCAAAACGCTGTTTTATAGTTTGAAAATTGCATTTTGGCCAGCTTTTTGGCGAAATAGACCACTGTGCGACCCCGCCAGGGCGCGATCGGGCAAGCGCACTTCGCTTGCGAAATAGCACCGTGGCGGGAATAAGTGGTCGAGGGCTTGATCATTCAGGGCTCTCGAGTACGACTCGTATTTGCCGGCATTCCACTGCGGAGTATATATTTGGTATACCCGTCTGTAAGGGCGGTATTATCAGTCGTTGCTGAAGACGAAGATCGTCTTAAGCATCCGGCACCCTTTATTAATCTACTAGACTAGTAGAAGATGCCGCATGCTAAAAACTAAAAAACGATTGATGGTAATACCGCCCTAAGACGACTGAATGAATAGTAGTTATCATTAATTCTTTTATATTTGGAAGAACTGTCGTTAAAAGTTTAAATCATTATTTTGAGGCGACCTGGCATTCAATTCACTAACAACTTGCTAAGTAAAACATTAAAAATGTTATAATACCCGTTTAAATACATGGTTTACCAACTTTTCTTTCTTCCATAAAATATGGTAGGAATCAGATCTTTCAAGTCGGTCTTATAAACGTGTTCTATATATTATTTACGCTAAAGGCTTTCGCACTGTTTTTAAATCTATACTATTATATAAAATTGCCTACTATGGCTGACATCAGGATCTGCTTGATTTCTGCCGCCAATTTGCGGGCGGTTTTTGTCAGCAAGATCTGATCGAAATCTGACATCAATCTGCGGTCAGATCCTGATGTCAGGCTCTGACCGCAGAAACATAGTTAAATGCGGACATAGTAGGCACCGAATCTGACGTCAGAATCTGCTCTGTATCTGACACCAATCTGCTGGCAGACTGCAGTCAGTTTGTTTACTGGGTTGTCACAGGATTATGGTCTGAGCTTAGTTCATGCAATACGGTCATTTCTGAGATGTCCCTCACATTTTTGTTGAGTGCTACGTCTATCGTAGACGCTTATTGTCCATTGGTTGGGTAATGTGTATGTTCGTTGAGGTATAATATACTGCAGTTGTTCCTCGATACATAGTTGTATATTTTTCTTCCTTTGCTATTTGGATTGGTATTGTTCCAAGCGAATGCCGAGGCGACGGTCGGAAGAGGCCACGCAGCATCTATCCCACTCTTCCGGACCAGGATACGGCTGCAGGCGACGGAGAAGCTGCAGCGGTCGGGACGCTGCGTGGCCTCTTTCAACCGTCGCCTCGGCATTCGCCTTCACGCCCAAGGGAAAACCACCCAAAAACCCTGGGCAAGACGTGGGTATGTGGATCCTCGTGTCTCTACCCTCCACTTGCGTTTTCGGACTTGCGCACTTCTTTCTTGGACGGACTTCTTGTTCTGCGACGGCGCATCTTCTTCCTGGGTAGAGACTAGAGCTGTTTCGAGACTCGAAACAACCGAGCCGAGACTTGAACAATTTCGGGTAACCCGAATGTTTCGGGTAGCTCGATTTTTTCGAGCCGCTGGAATGTGTTCCGGGTAGCTTGATTTTTTTGAGCCGCTCGAATTTGTTTCGGGTAGCTCGATTATTTCGAGCCGCTCGAATCTGTTTCGTTTAACTCGATTTTTTCAAGCAGCTCGTATGTTTTGGGTAGCTCGAATGTTTCGAGCCACCGGAATACATTTATTTTAGGTAGTCGACTGTATGGTGCAGTGTGCTAGCTTGGTGTAGCTGGAACTTTTTGTAGGCACCGAATATAATTTAAGTTAGATGTATAATATGAGATGTATAGATATGAAAACCATATCAAATTATTTAACCCTAAGTTCTCGCAGGAAAGAAGTCGACTCCACATCAGAGAGAATTTGAATCTAAACTTGAATAAGTTTGAAAATATCCTGAATGTGATTAAATTTGTCAAATTTTTCGATCTCTTGTAATGGAGCACTAGCTAGCTCTATGTATGGTCGAATTATGTTGTGATTTATATTTTACACCTTCTGGGAAACCAGATTCAATTCAATTACTGCTCTCGGGGATATAATAAAGTGAACACTGATATTATACAGGGTGTTACTTTACCTATAGTCAATACTTGGGGGGGGGGGGGGGGTGATTCTACAGACATATATAAGTCGAAAATCAAGAGTGACGAAATTGCGGCAAATGCTTCGTTTATTAATTATCGATGGTTATAGATTGACGTCTGGATCGCCTGAATCAGCCTGAATGACGGCAACTCGACGGACAGCGGGCCGCACGAGGCAGGCCAGCCAAGGGGCGTGCAGTGGCGGCGGATGCGTGACGGATTTGCCATGTAGAGCGCATACTTACTTACCTACCTCGCCGAAACTGTGACATACGATACTTGCGATAATTTATGAAAAGACGCAAACGTTGTTCGGCATTAAACCTGCCTACTCGTAAAAATCCACAAGGGCATATCAAAACCCGCCCAACGGGATTCTCAAGTAGAGAGGGTGAATGCCATTGCCTTTGAAAATATTGCCCTCAAAAATCACCCACACCGCCATCCAAAGCACCGCGATTGTCCCGTCCGCGATTGTTCACTTAATTACACACACGCACCACGATTAGTTTTCTCGCGAATGTCCATGTCTTCACGCACCGCGATTGTTCACTTAATTACACACACGCACCACGATTAATTTTCTTGCGAGTGTACATGTCTTCACGCACCGCGATTGTTCACTTAATTACACACACGCACCACGATTAGTTTTCTCGCGAATGTCCATGTCTTCACGCACCGCGATTGCAGTCTGTGCTCGCGTTGACGACAGTCGTCAAACTGAGGAGACCTTGGCCAAATCCCTGCGCGAAGGACACGAACAACGTTACGAATAAACAACATATATACAATGTATCGCTACACCTTCGCCGAGTGGCTCAAGTGATGATACACAGCTTATGCAATAAATTAAATTCTTTATTCTTCATGGAATCGATAGGTATGGCAGTGACACCAATGGATTACCTATGTTTTCCCGATGAAAATCATACCAAATGTAATGTAAATCGGATTACAGTATTGTCTCCGTGAGTGCCCGCTGGTCGGGACCGGCGATGGGTACTCAGAAGGCGCAGATCCCTAATTCCGAGTGTGCGTTTCTCGCTTCTTTCTAGCCGAAGGAGTGAGTGAGATGGACCGGTTTTCTTGCGCGCGGGCGTGCGAGCACTCAGATGGAATCGTGACTGCCCAACGCATGCGCGCGACGGTCAGATAGCCAGGCACGGCACAAGTCTTTTTTGCGCCCTAGACAAACTTTTCAAATTACGCCCTATATTATAATACATTTATTTGAGATTATTAATATCCTTACTTTGAATTTGTATTCGTAGTATAATCCACTTATAGTATAACTTGTAATATTTAATTCTAAAGTTTATTTTCAGCAATAGCAGCAATGAAAATACATACCATTTTGCACCTCTTGTCGATTTTCTGCCCTAGGCAGACGCCCAATTTTGCTAATAGGGACGAGCCAAGCTTATAGGCAGCGAACAGTATGTACATAGCCAAAAACTACATATATAACGCGTCTTAGACTAAATAAATTTTTATATGTGTATTTGAAAACTGACATTCTTATATTTTCTATTTTAAATACATATTTATAACACCATTGTTGAATTTTCTAAAAGAAAGGAAGGACAACCTCGACGTCCTTCGTACAGTTAAAATTTTCACCAAAATATTAATAGATACATAATTATTGTACGAATATCTACGTGATATCGGAAATGTACATATGAATTAACGTATTTACATAACTGTAAGGCATTACATATATATTATTTGCCTTGATAATTACATTAATATGTGGGTATAATACGTTCCTACGTAATAGACACCTGGTTCCATTTATCTGCTAATGATCGATTCTCCAGGGCCAATTTGCATCTTCCTCGAATGATTTCCTTACAGGGGAACACTAGATAACAAACAATAACAAAGGTGGATTATGTACTTCATCTGCACATAATACTCTATCACATGGTACATTTGTTAATTGAAATGATGTTTGTTCTTCGTACCAATGTTCAGATTCTTCCATTCCTTTCATGTTCCACCGCGTTGTTCATCTCGTTCTTTCCAGCCCCTGATCTCAAATCTCCCCGAAGAATACCTCATGCTGTAAACAATTTATGTAGTATTAATCCTTACTGCCAATAGTAAAACAGACCGTCATACAAGCTTAAGAAATTTAACTTATCTTTTTTTCGAGATTGGTGACCAGCCGTTTCTTTGCAGATCCTTTCACGTTGACGCTGTCCCTTTCCACTTGACTGGTGCGATATTGAAGTCCCGTTACTTCCCCGTGGCCTGTAAATGCTGAATCCTTGTAGCCCTGGTTTCAATTCGAATCCTGTAAAAAACTGAAATTTTTTCCTTTAGTCAGCAATTTCATACTTGAGAGCATCATGTAAATGAAACAAAAATCTATTTCACAGCTTACCTTCGGTGATTTCATTTCTGTTTATTTCGCAGGAAATGATTTTGTATACTTCCGATCGTATCATGGACCAATTCTGGTTCGTCTTGGGCGTGCATTTTCAAATCCTCAAGCAGTTCCAGCAAATACCTTATTCGCCTATCTTCCGATGATACCTCTTCATGCAAGCTTTCCTGTCCGACATCTTCTTCTTGCTTTGTTTTTATTACCGGCTCTTCTTTTTCTGCTTCTGCTACCGGCTCTTCTTCTTCCCATTCTGCTACCAGTTTTTCCACCTCTTCCACTTCTTCTTCCTCTTCTTTCTCCTGTTCTTTTTCTTCTTCTCCTTCTAAATGTTCTTCTTGCTGTGTTCCGTTCTGTTCATCAATGATTTCTTCTATTTCCCTGGCGGATAAAGTCTCTGTTTCCTCGCATGTTTCTAAATATTCTATAACTATTTCTTCAGTGCGTTCTTCTTCTATTATAGCGCCAATCATTGCTTCCAGTTGAGCTTCTAACGGATCAGTAGGCTCCTCCTCTGTGACTGGTGTGCCGGAAGGGATGTTCCGCATAATTTTGTTCCAGGCATTCGCAACATTTATGGGTTCTACACTTTCCCAAGCTTCGTGGACGAAGTTTATACAATCCATTAAATCGTACTTCCGGTGAAATTCCTGTATTCCACCGGGGTAGTCGAGGATTCGCCGTAACATTTTGTGGCGGAACGTTCTTTTCATTTTTGCGATAATGTCTTGATCCATGGGCTGTATAATGGAAGTGGTATTAGGGGGCAAGAACATAATCTCGAAATTATGCGTCTTGGATTTGGTGGGTTCTATCTGATGTCCTCCAAAGTTGTCCAACAATAGAAAAATTTTACCACTTCCCCCACTGTCTAATTGCCGTTTCCTCACGGCGGGCTTAAAATGGTTTTCATACCAATCTTCGAATACTTTTCGGTCTACCCAGCCGCTTTTCTACGATTTAAATATCCCTGGTAACTTATTTCTTACATGTTTCAGTGCCCTTGGATTTTCAAATTTATATACGAAGAGGGGGATCAGCTTGTGGGTTCCTGTTGCGTTAGCGCACAAGCCCACGCTTACACGGTCTTTCTTCACCTTGTTTCCAGAGATCCTTGCTTCTTTGCCGTGGACCAAAGTTTTCGTGGGTACAGTCTTCCACGCCAGACCAGTTTCGTCCATATTATAAATGTTTTCCCATTGGATGTCCTCTTCTCGTATTTTACGTATAAAGGATGCTGTAAATTCTTCAGCAGCCGCCACATCGGCACTTCCCTTTTCACCGTAAATATTAACTAGGCGGATGTCGTGACGTTTCTTGAATTTCGTCACCCAAGTTCTACTGGCCTTAAATCCTGTTGTTCCTGCAAATTGTGTCGCCATTTCAATAGCCTTCTCCTGCAGCAACAGGTCGCTGATTGTGTCCCCTAACTCTCTTCGTTCTAAAAACCACGTACTAATACGATTATCCAATTCTTCGTATTTCAGTTTCCGCACTTTCTTCATTCTTCGGATGTGGACACTCTTGCTCTCAAGTCGGTGTAACGCTAATTTATTTCGCCGACTGCGGCGAACGGTCGTAGGATCAACACAATATGTCATTGCAAGTCCATTAACCGATTCACCATTTTCAAGATTCTGCACTATATCCAGCTTCTGTTGTATTGAAAGCGCGGTACGTTTTATTCCACTATTGCACGCCATTTCTTTCACTACACTTTTAAACACTTCCACAACACTTTTCAAACACCTTCACTACACTCTCAAAACACTTTTAGATTTCTTGAAAATGTCGTCACGATCACCTTGTGTACATACTCGACAGAAGTCAATCGCGAAGTGTGAGCCAGCGGTCATCGGGACGCGCGATCGCGAGGAGTTAGAACAAAAGAGAGGCTCGGACTGTTACGGGAAAATAAACACCGCCGTCGCGAGGACTGTTGCCAAGCGTTTGGCGCCTTTTTATTATATATCGATATTTCTTAAAAATAAACATTTAAATGAATTACTACAAATTGTACTATAACTGTAAATTGCGAAGACTGTTTGGGAGTAAAGATCATCAATAATCTCAAATAAATGTACAGTATTGTATGTGCTCGCTGGTCGGGGGAAGCGAGATGAAACGCTTTACGTGCGCGTCCCACAGTGAGACGAAACGCCGAAAACATGAAAAAAAATCCTTACGCTCACATTTCACCCTTTGTCATCATGAACATGGTCATTCCAGTGGTTTTTGGGGTCGCAGAATCAGATTCCGAGGTCAAAATTGTTATTAAATTAAAACTAAGCCCTGTACAGGGGGGAAAATGTTGATAAAATAATGTTATATTTTTTTTAACAGTACTGTCTGATTTGGTTACGTTACTTGAAGTTAATTACGGCATCAAATTTTGAAAAATTAATAGGGATAGCGTTTTTAACTTAGGAAAAGCTATTGAGCGCGCGGAAACTAGAAGGTCAATAACTTGTATAAATTCACCCTTCAGATATTGAAAATGCTTTTATTTATTTATAAGATGAAATTGTGCATTCATTCGATGATATTAAAATATATAAAAAGTTATAAATAATTGAAATACACGATTGTCGTTTTTAATCGCGTGTAACATTTTTTCGGAATCGAGAGGCATCGTTGAAACTTACATTATTTAATAGTCCAATGTTTAACGAATGTATGTGCAAAAGGAGAAGTTGGACTTTTTTGCGATTTTTGAGTAATAACCAATTATGTTGGCAGAAATCAGGCCGCTCGCGCGGCACAAGTAATTGTCTTCGTCCCGGCGATACAATTTCATCTTATGAATAAATTAAAGCATTTTCAATATCTGAAGGGTAAATTTATACAAGTTATTGACCTTCTAGTTTCCGCGCGCTCAATAGCTTTTCCTAAGTTAAAAACGCTATCCCTATTAATTTTTCAAAATTTGATGCCGTAATTAACTTCAAGTAACGTAACCAAATCAGACAGTACTGTTAAAAAAAATATAACATTATTTTATCAACATTTTCCCCCCTGTACAGGGCTTAGTTTTAATTTAATAACAATTTTGACCTCGGAATCTGATTCTGCGACCCCAAAAACCACTGGAATGACCATGATCATGATGATAAAGGGTGAAATGTGAGCGTAAGGATTTTTTTTCATGTTTTCGGCGTTTCGTCTTACTGTGGGACGCGCACGTAAAGCGTTTCATCTCGCTTCCCCCGACCAGCGAGCACATACAATACTGTACATTTATTTGAGATTATTGATGATCTTTACTCCCAAACAGTCTTCGCAATTTACAGTTATAGTACAATTTGTAGTAATTCATTTAAATGTTTATTTTTAAGAAATGTCGATATATAATAAAAAGGCGCCAAACGCTTGGCAACAGTCCTCGCGACGGCGGTGTTTATTTTCCCGTAACAGTCCGAGCCTCTCTTTTGTTCTAACTCCTCGCGATCGCGCGTCCCGATGACCGCTGGCTCACACTTCGCGATTGACTTCTGTCGAGTATGTACACAAGGTGATCGTGACGACATTTTCAAGAAATCTAAAAGTGTTTTGAGAGTGTAGTGAAGGTGTTTGAAAAGTGTTGTGGAAGTGTTTAAAAGTGTAGTGAAAGAAATGGCGTGCAATAGTGGAATAAAACGTACCGCGCTTTCAATACAACAGAAGCTGGATATAGTGCAGAATCTTGAAAATGGTGAATCGGTTAATGGACTTGCAATGACATATTGTGTTGATCCTACGACCGTTCGCCGCAGTCGGCGAAATAAATTAGCGTTACACCGACTTGAGAGCAAGAGTGTCCACATCCGAAGAATGAAGAAAGTGCGGAAACTGAAATACGAAGAATTGGATAATCGTATTAGTACGTGGTTTTTAGAACGAAGAGAGTTAGGGGACACAATCAGCGACCTGTTGCTGCAGGAGAAGGCTATTGAAATGGCGACACAATTTGCAGGAACAACAGGATTTAAGGCCAGTAGAACTTGGGTGACGAAATTCAAGAAACGTCACGACATCCGCCTAGTTAATATTTACGGTGAAAAGGGAAGTGCCGATGTGGCGGCTGCTGAAGAATTTACAGCATCCTTTATACGTAAAATACGAGAAGAGGACATCCAATGGGAAAACATTTATAATATGGACGAAACTGGTCTGGCGTGGAAGACTGTACCCACGAAAACTTTGGTCCACGGCAAAGAAGCAAGGATCTCTGGAAACAAGGTGAAGAAAGACCGTGTAAGCGTGGGCTTGTGCGCTAACGCAACAGGAACCCACAAGCTGATCCCCCTCTTCGTATATAAATTTGAAAATCCAAGGGCACTGAAACATGTAAGAAATAAGTTACCAGGGATATTTAAATCGTAGAAAAGCGGCTGGGTAGACCGAAAAGTATTCGAAGATTGGTATGAAAACCATTTTAAGCCCGCCGTGAGGAAACGGCAATTAGACAGTGGGGGAAGTGGTAAAATTTTTCTATTGTTGGACAACTTTGGAGGACATCAGATAGAACCCACCAAATCCAAGACGCATAATTTCGAGATTATGTTCTTGCCCCCTAATACCACTTCCATTATACAGCCCATGGATCAAGACATTATCGCAAAAATGAAAAGAACGTTCCGCCACAAAATGTTACGGCGAATCCTTGACTACCCCGGTGGAATACAGGAATTTCACCGGAAGTACGATTTAATGGATTGTATAAACTTCGTCCACGAAGCTTGGGAAAGTGTAGAACCCATAAATGTTGCGAATGCCTGGAACAAAATTATGCGGAACATCCCTTCCGGCACACCAGTCACAGAGGAGGAGCCTACTGATCCGTTAGAAGCTCAACTGGAAGCAATGATTGGCGCTATAATAGAAGAAGAACGCACTGAAGAAATAGTTATAGAATATTTAGAAACATGCGAGGAAACAGAGACTTTATCCGCCAGGGAAATAGAAGAAATCATTGATGAACAGAACGGAACACAGCAAGAAGAACATTTAGAAGGAGAAGAAGAAAAAGAACAGGAGAAAGAAGAGGAAGAAGAAGTGGAAGAGGTGGAAAAACTGGTAGCAGAATGGGAAGAAGAAGAGCCGGTAGCAGAAGCAGAAAAAGAAGAGCCGGTAATAAAAACAAAGCAAGAAGAAGATGTCGGACAGGAAAGCTTGCATGAAGAGGTATCATCGGAAGATAGGCGAATAAGGTATTTGCTGGAACTGCTTGAGGATTTGAAAATGCACGCCCAAGACGAACCAGAATTGGTCCATGATACGATCGGAAGTATACAAAATCATTTCCTGCGAAATAAACAGAAATGAAATCACCGAAGGTAAGCTGTGAAATAGATTTTTGTTTCATTTACATGATGCTCTCAAGTATGAAATTGCTGACTAAAGGAAAAAATTTCAGTTTTTTACAGGATTCGAATTGAAACCAGGGCTACAAGGATTCAGCATTTACAGGCCACGGGGAAGTAACGGGACTTCAATATCGCACCAGTCAAGTGGAAAGGAACAGCGTCAACGTGAAAGGATCTGCAAAGAAACGGCTGGTCACCAATCTCGAAAAAAAGATAAGTTAAATTTCTTAAGCTTGTATGACGGTCTGTTTTACTATTGGCAGTAAGGATTAATACTACATAAATTGTTTACAGCATGAGGTATTCTTCGGGGAGATTTGAGATCAGGGGCTGGAAAGAACGAGATGAACAACGCGGTGGAACATGGAAGGGATGGATGACCGCTGGGAAGTTACGGCGCTTCAATATCCCATCAGTCAAGTGGAAAGGGACAGCGTCAACGTGAAAGGATCTGCAAAGAAACGGCTGGTCACCAATCTCGAAAAAAAGATATGTTAAATTTCTTAAGCTTGTATGACGGTCTGTTTTACTATTGGCAGTAAGGATTAATACTACATAAATTGTTTACAGCATGAGGTATTCTTCGGGGAGATTTGAGATCAGGGGCTGGAAAGAACGAGATGAACAACGCGGTGGAACATGAAAGGAATGGAAGAATCTGAACATTGGTACGAAGAACAAACATCATTTCAATTAACAAATGTACCATGTGATAGAGTATTATGTGCAGATGAAGTACATAATCCACCTTTGTTATTGTTTGTTATCTAGTGTTCCCCTGTAAGGAAATCATTCGAGGAGGATGCAAATTGGCCCTGAAGAATCGATCATTAGCAGATAAATGGAACCAGGTGTCTATTACGTAGGAACGTATTATACCCACATATTAATGTAATTATCAAGGCAAATAATATATATGTAATGCCTTACAGTTATGTAAATACGTTAATTCATATGTACATTTCCGATATCACGTAGATATTCGTACAATAATTATGTATCTATTAATATTTTGGTGAAAATTTTAACTGTACGAAGGACGTCGAGGTTGTCCTTCCTTTCTTTTAGAAAATTCAACAATGGTGTTATAAATATGTATTTAAAATAGAAAATATAAGAATGTCAGTTTTCAAATGCACATATAAAAATTTATTTAGTCTAAGACGCGTTATATATGTAGTTTTTGGCTATGTACATACTGTTCGCTGCCTATAAGCTTGGCTCGTCCCTATTAGCAAAATTGGGCGTCTGCCTAGGGCAGAAAATCGACAAGAGGTGCAAAATGGTATGTATTTTCATTGCTGCTATTGCTGAAAATAAACTTTAGAATTAAATATTACAAGTTGTACTATAAGTGGATTATACTACGAATACAAATTCAAAGTAAGGATATTAATAATCTCAAATAAATGTATTATAATAAAGGGCGTAATTTGAAACATTGGCCTAGGGCGCAAAAAAAACTTGAGCCGGGCCTGCATCAAGTTTTTGGGTTGCGGTCTCGTGATTCCGTATGTGCCTGCGACCATCGCGCACGCCCGTCGCGCACGCAAAGGACGGAGTGTCACGGCGCCCGAAAGACGGATGGAGACAAAACATGAACGCTGTCGTCTGTCTCGTACTGTCCTCGCTCGGTTTTAGTGGCTCTCGCTCGCTCTCGTTCCATCTCGCTCTCGCCTTCGCCGGACTAGAGTGATACAGAAGTGGTGGGGATAGCGACAGGGCTATATCGGATACATCAAATCGGGTACATATGGATACAATACTGTACTATTAACGAAGCTAATTTTACATGAGGCCCGCGTGTACCTGTGCTAGAGAATCACAGCTGTTTCGGACTGACAGTCAATGCCCCCGACGAGACCGTTCCGCGCTGAGTTTCGTGGCCTCCGACCGCGACGCTCGAGATCAGGGGGCCATACAATGTTGCGCACTAGAAACCGACGAATCTGAAATTATTCTGCATTTCTCATCAGATCTTTGCGAAAGTGGCGTCGATCGATTCCTTATGGAAAAACATAGGGAATCCATTGGTGTCACTGCCATACCTACCGATTCCATGAAGAATAAAGAATTTAATTTATTGCATAAGCTGTGTATCATCACTTGAGCCACTCGGCGAAGGTGTAGCGATACATTGTATATATGTTGTTTATTCGTAACGTTGTTCGTGTCCTTCGCGCAGGGATTTGGCCAAGGTCTCCTCAGTTTGACGACTGTCGTCAACGCGAGCACAGACTGCAATCGCGGTGCGTGAAGACATGGACATTCGCGAGAAAACTAATCGTGGTGCGTGTCTGTAATTAAGTGAACAATCGCGGTGCGTGAAGACATGTACACTCGCGAGAAAATTAATCGTGGTGCGTGTGTGTAATTAAGTGAACAATCGCGGTGCTTTGGATGGCGGTGTGGGTGATTTTTGAGGGCAATATTTTCAAAGGCAATGGCATTCACCCTCTCTACTTGAGAATCCCGTTGGGCGGGTTTTGATATGCCCTTGTGGATTTTTACGAGTAGGCAGGTTTAATGCCGAACAACGTTTGCGTCTTTTCATAAATTATCGCAAGTATCGTATGTCACAGTTTCGGCGAGGTAGGTAAGTAAGTATGCGCTCTACATGGCAAATCCGTCACGCATCCGCCGCCACTGCACGCCCCTTGGCTGGCCTGCCTCGTGCGGCCCGCTGTCCGTCGAGTTGCCGTCATTCAGGCTGATTCAGGCGATCCAGACGTCAATCTATAACCATCGATAATTAATAAACGAAGCATTTGCCGCAATTTCGTCACTCTTGATTTTCGACTTATATATGCCTGTAGAATCACCCCCCAAAGTATTGACTATAGGTAGAGTAACACCCTGTATATAGAAAACTTTACTAAAGTTTATTTCGTATGCAAGAACATAAGTAAAAAAGTCAAAACATATATGAGAATATATTATTATTAATATTATTATTATTATAATAATATAAACGGGACAAGATCCCATAATTAAAAAGTACATACATGAAAACATGAAAATCACAAAAAATAGAAGATAATAATAATTACAAAATTAAAAAAAGATGTGAAATCAAAATGAGCTGCTAGTACATAAAGATGCTTTCCAACTGCGCTTTAGATCAGGCCTGGGATTTAAGTGAACGCGGCGGCCGATTTTCAGAGTCAACGCCTCTTTTCCCCCACCGCACGTCTTGGCCCCCGCGGCGGCCTAGGAGCTTCGAGCGCTTCAGGCCCGTACCATATGAACCGCGCGTAGCTCCTAGGCCGCCGCGGGGGCCAAGACGTGCGGTGGGGGAAAAGAGGCGTTGACTCTGAAAATCGGCCGCCGCGTTCACTTAAATCCCAGGCCTGCTTTAGATGACACAACTACATATGCACAGCTAAAATTCCATTACTCATAATGGCTATTTATACAAAGAAAAAATGTATTAAATAATAATATGCAGATATATTTTTATACAAATAAATATTTTAATACGAATAAATATTTGATTCAAAATACTTGGCGCTGCGCAACCGAAAAAATGTTAATTGCCTTAGTATTAATAATTTACAACTCCATTACAATATAAAAAACATATACATACACATATTAGAAACGCAGTCAGATTTATTCTACATATATTTAATTCTAATGCCATACGTAGCATATGCACACGCACCCATGCACGCATGCACGTACAAGAAAGAAAGAAAAGGATTAATGCAATTTATACATATTTATTGAGGTTAGCAACACCAATTCGGGGCGCGGCGCCAAGTATTTTGAATCAAATATTTATTCGTATTAAAATATTTATTTGTATAAAATATATCTGCATATTATTATTTAATACATTTTTTCTTTGTATAAATAGCCATTATGAGTAATGGAATTTTAGCTGTGCATATGTAGTTGTGTCATCTAAAGCGCAGTTGGAAAGCATCTTTATGTACTAGCAGCTCATTTTGATTTCACATCTTTTTTTAATTTTGTAATTATTATTATCTTCTATTTTTTGTGATTATTATTACTTTCTATATTTTGTGATTTATTTGTATCATGTACTTGGCGTAATTTTTTTACTTTTTTGAAGTTTTTTATGGGTATATATTTTATTTTGTACATGCGTGGTACAAATTTCCAGAAACTTGTGTGAAAGGAGATGCTTCTCAGTCGAACCATCTCCGGACAACTTCCAAGTCTGCGACTCTACATAAGAAATCTATTAAAAAAATTTTGGCGACTTACCTTATTAATTGAGACAATAATTCAGTCTCCAATGTAGAAGATCACTTGGTAGGTTATAATAAATTTCAAAATAGTATTATAATATGTATGTACCCAGTAAACAAACTGACTGCAGTCTGACGGCAGATTGATGTCAGATTCGAGTATATTCTGACGTCAGATTCGGGTCCTACTATGTCCGCATTTGACTATGGTTTTGTGGTCAGAGCCTGACATCAGGATCTGATCGCAGATTGATGTCAGATTTCGATCAGATCTTGCTGCCGTGGCTGACCGCAGATTGAGAGCAGAAATCGAGCAGATCCTGCGCAGCGCGATCTGGCGGCAGATTGGTGTCAGATACAGAGCAGATTCTGACGTCAGATTCGGTGCCTACTATGTCCGCATTTGACTATGGTTCTGCGGTCAGAGCCTGACATCAGGATCTGACCGCAGATTGATGTCAGATTTCGATCAGATCTTGCTACCGTGGTCTGACCGCAGATTGAGGGCAGAAATCGAGCAGATCCTGCACTGCGCGATCTGACGGCAGATTGGTGTCAGATTTGGAGCAGATTTTGCTGACAAACACCGACCGCAGTTTGGCGGCAGAAATTGAGCAGGTTCTGATGTCAGGATCTGACAGCAGAATGATATCAGATTTGGAGCAGATTTTGCTGACAAACACCGACCGCAGATTGGCGGCAGAAATTGAGCAGGTTCTGATGTCAGGATCTGACAGCAGATTGATATCAGATTTGCAGCAGATTTTGCTGACAAAAACCGACCGCAGGTTGGCGGCAGAAATCGAGCAGGTTATGTAATCCATTCATTCAAAATACAAATTTAAAGGATTTTAAAATTTTTTATTTAATAATAAAATGAGTATTACATTATAAATGTGTATTACATAAGTTTTACATATATTGTGTAGCCCGTGGTGTAGCTTGGCGAAGAAACAGTATTTATTTACATACATCAATAGTTGAACATAACGATAATATGTTCCCAAAGTCGCAAAACGAAATTCCTAAAATTAAAGCGGATATAGCCGGTGTTGCCGCAGAGCACCAGGTTACCAGAAAACTTTAAATACATTTTTCTCGAAACGACAGTTTTACAATTGGCGGACAATGTAACGTCAAAAATATTCAACCGATAGACTTGGCCTTGCGCACGGATATTTGTGAACATTTTTTTCACAGAACTTAGCAATTGGTATAATGATATTGTTTAAATAAATAACTTTTTTGCACATTTAAGGGGGAGTCTGGTGTACCTAGTCGAAAAAATCGATTTTTTTGCTTAAATCAATAGTTGAACATCGCGATTCCAAAACGAAATTCCAAAAATTAAAGCGGATATAGCCGGTGTTGCCGCGGAGCACCAGGTTACCAGAAAATTTTAAATGCATTTTTCTCGAAACGACAGTTTTGCCACGATTTTCAGCTACTTACACCAGGCTTCCCCCTTAATAACCGCTGAAGGTACTCTTAAATTCGTATTTAAAATTTCAGAAAAACTGTACACTGAATTAACCCTTATGTACGCAACCGGGTACCCATTTCTATTTTTTCTTTAGTAATTTTTTATGTTCTGGTAAAAATATCGCAAAACCGCTCCGGATCCCCATTCTTTGAGGTCTTTTGCCCGGATATACGTTTTTGAAATAAAAATTTATGCAAAAGATTTTAAATAGTAAAGCTTCATACTTTTGTTCATTTTTGGTTGCGTAGATAAGGGTTAACGAGTTTCTTGTTGCTATACTGAATTCCTGCTAAGAAAAATCCTACGTCCAGACCGTTTTGTGACCGTTCTGCGCAGCCCCCACTACCGCCTACGGGCCCGACGCAGGCGATTGACAGAGAGGTAACAGGCGGTAAGACGTAGAAAATCGTAGGCCGTTAAGTGGGGGTCGGACCAACCAGCGCCTCCTCAGAATCATCCCTGCGCGGAACAGGATTTTTCTTAGGATAAATTCAGTATATATATATTTTTTTTTTTTGGGAGGGGGAAAATGCTTGATGCATACCCCGGCAATAACTGCCGTGGTTATGTGGGACTCCCAGCCAAATAGGCGGACTACCCACTAAAAACCCCCTCCAGGTGTACCACCTCATGTGTGCCCAAGGGGGCTGGGCGAACACCTCGGTAGTACTTGCTCCCTCCTCCCCCCCCCCCCAGAAATTGGAGGCACCCACCTTACCGACTTGTTCCTATTAAACAAGAAATATCGAAAAGAGATACAACTATTGTGTCACTTACAAAATTTTTGCATAATCCAGAATCTGTTAAAAAAGATTCAAAAGCCGCATGGTTATCATTTAACGTTCAAGCCAATTTCTGTCTTGAACGTTAAATGATAACATGCGGCTTTATACATTTCGTATAAAACAGCGAAACAAATTCTAAGTAGGGTACACCAGCCATTAATTGACCACATACCAGTGAATAACCATTAGGCAGAGAAATCTCAATTATAAATTTAAAAATTACTGTATGTTTATAAATGGATTGTAGTTGTACTCTTAATATCCCATATTTTTAGTTACGCGTATTAAACAAACATTAATAAATACAATTCTTAATAAAAGTATGCGGTCATTTACTGGGCTTCTCATTCAACAATTCGGTCAAGGGGTGGTGAATCCACACGGAAGAAGGTGGTGACTGAGTGCACGGACGAGGTAGTAACTCCGCACGGAGGAGGTGGTGGATTCACACGGTCAAGGTGGTGACTCTACACGGACGTGAGGTAGTGAAATCCGCACAGCAAGGTGATGATTGCACACGGACAAGGTTGTGACTTCCCACGGAAGGTGGTGACTCTACATGGACGAGGCGTAGTGAAATCCGCACAGCAAAAGATGGCAATTGCACACGGACGAGGTGGTGACTTCACACGGAAGAAGGTGGTGACTGAGTGCACGGACGAGGTGGTTGACTGCACGCAGTCGATGTCTTCTGACGGCGCACGAGTGAGGCGTTCACGACCCTCTCCTGCGAACATAAAAATTTATAAGAAAATATTCTTCAAAATGTAACGGATTTATTTCTAACATTACTTTTCTTATATCTTTTCCCACTACGTGCTATCAATATATTTTTACGAGGAGAATGAAAAATGTGTATTTACCCATTATCCGTATATGCCGGTTGCAGTTGAATACAAGAACTGTTTCTCCCGAACTGGTGATTCGACAGGTACGACATAAGTTGGCTGCACAGGGGTTGAATAGCACACGATGATGCACCATTAACCATAGGAGTTGTGGGTCCATCATGAACGATTCTGGGGCAACTGTTCCTCTAGAATTATTATGCACCGCGTGTGCCGCGCGCAAGTGACAGTATAGAGATTCCACGTTGTGGGATGACTGCACACGGACAAGATGCTGACTTTAGACGAATGAGGCGTAGTGACTGCACACGGACGAGTTGGTGACATCACATGGAAGAAGGTGGTGACTGAGTGCACGGACGAGGTGGTAGACTGCGTGCAGTTGATGTCTTCTGACGGCGCACGAGTGAGGCGTTCACGACCCTCTCCTGCGAACATAAAAATTTATAAGAAAATATTCTTCAAAATGTAACGGATTTATTTCTAACATTACTTTTCTTATATCTTTTCCCACTACGTGCTATCGATATATTTTTACGAGAAGAATGAAAAATGTGTATTTACCCATTATCCGTATATGCCGGTTGCAGTTGAATACAAGAACTGTTTCTCCCGAACTGGTGATTCGACAGGTACGACATAAGTTGGCTGCACAGGGGTTGAATAGCACACGATGATGTACCATTAACCATAGCAGATGTGGGTCCATCATGAACGATTCTGGGCCAACTGTTGTAGCCAACAACGATGTAGGATGACTGCACACGGAAAAAGTGGTCACTCTACACGAACATGGCGTAGTGAAATCCGCACAGCAAAAGGTGGCAATTGCACACGGACAAGGTTGTGACTTCCCACAGAAGAAGGTGGTGACTCTACAGGGACGTGGCGTAGTGAAATCCGCACAGCAAAAGGTAGCAATTGCACACGGAAGAAGGTGGAGACTGAGTACATGGACGAGGTAGTGACTGTACGCAGTCGAGGTCTTCTGACGGCGCCCGAGTGGGGCATTCGCGACAAAACGAAAACATGTGAAGTGACCAAAGTGTTTTCCGGCTCATAATTCGGCTCTTGGAGGAGGAATGATGTGCACGAAAATAAACATTTACTTTAATGATTTATGGCTGCGAATCCCTGGGCGTTAGAGTTTCGCCCGCCGGTGGGGCATCACTCCACAAATTCTGGCACTCAGTTAAGGGGTTACGCCACCGTGAGACGCTCAAAACAGTACCACATTTCACGATTTTTTCGTACGTGAATTCGTCTTTAAAATCGGAACAGTACTGGGCGACATGCACGAAAAGTCGAAAATCGTGAAAAAAAATGGGTGATAATGTTTCGCCTTATATCTTCAAAACTAAAAGGAACATCCAAACAATAAATACAGCGTTGTATAGACAAAGGATGTCTGTACCTGCGTTTACCCCGGCAGGAGGTCCGCAATATATAAATAATGGAAGAATTGTAACATGCCTGGCGGGCTTTGGATTAATATAACTTTGGATTGCATCGAGTGAGAACTGTGAAAGTGGTGTCAATCGAAAGTGAGTTTCAATAATCAGTAAAATAATCCTTCAATATTGGGGGTGGGTACTCTGCTTCGCGGTTCGGAGAGTCTCCCGCATCCGGTCTTGGAATAGAGATCGAATTGTTTTTTTGGAAATTCGTTTCGGGCATATAGCCTCTGAAGAAAAATGAACGCAGAG
Organism: Andrena minutula; assembly: GCA_929113495.1. Classification (NCBI taxonomy): domain Eukaryota; kingdom Metazoa; phylum Arthropoda; class Insecta; order Hymenoptera; family Andrenidae; genus Andrena; species Andrena minutula. The sequence continues at coordinate 42,779,777 of OV815993.1, read as the reverse complement.
TAATGGTAATAATAATTCCACGTAAAAAGATGAAAACTGCTTCGTAAGATAAATGGCCTGGGTCAACCGAGTGTTAAAGAGAGGTTCTCGTCCCTTCTTACGACTGAATCAAGTGAACGAAGGAGTCGCGCTGGCATCAAACGCTTCTTTGAAAAAAAAAATTAAAGTAAATAAATAGTGTCACCGACACTCTGGCATATGGCATTTCCGCCACGTCATGCTCTGGTTAGCAACGTATTAACTTTGTGTTCGGTCCTGACCCGGGGTCCCTGAATCCAGAAAATTTTTCAATTCCCGACTATGCACGATTGATTTACAACGTTGGAGTAAGTGCTGTCATCTACTTCCTCGAATGAACGCATCTCCGTTACGGAGGATATCGGGATGCAAGGCGGTTTCTGTGGCGCAGTATGCTGTTCTTTCACGCATTTATAAACGGTCTGTACCATTGCCGTCAACCGTCTGGAAACAGAACACAAGGAGACTAACATGCTAATGAACAGGATAGATTCCATACTTAGCGCACTTCTGACTCCAGGCGTTCTATTTGTCCTGGCTGCACAGGATCAAAGTGTTGCGACTCCTCGGGGTCGGCACGCTGTGACTGCGCATGGTCTAAAGGTCTGGGGACACATATTCGTTTCGTGTCAGTTCTGTTCCGGCGTGCCAGTGTTAAGAAGAAGAGGGGCGTAGAGGGTCTCTTCTTCTTAGCACTGGTATGCCGGAGCGATACTGACGCGGAACTGACATGTACGCGAGACCTTTAGTGTTGCAACTCTTCGTGATCGGAACGGCGTGACTGCGCACGGTCCAAGTGTCGCGACTCCAAGTGGATGAATGCCTCTGACGGTTGAATATACGTCACCTCCCGTTTTGGTGGTACGACAGATACACCATACGGTGACTATACGAGGTTTTGCGTAGCCACGATAGTCTATTATTGTCCATATGATATGCGAGTAGATTTGAAATTATTCTGGGCTGACCACCTGTCGAATGGCACTCTGCAGATTGCATTTGTTACATTTTGTGGTGAATCTACACAGACAAGGGATGGTGACTCCACACGGACAAGGGGTGGTCCCCAGGGAAGAATCCGTTAATGGGGCTGTCGTGAGCGGAATTGCATTATGCGCAGAGGGGGAAGGCAAGTGGATGTAATCGCTAGTTTGAACCCCCACCAAGTCCCGCAACTGCGCCCAAGAGGGCGACTACATTGGAGGTTTTAGTGAGGTCGAATCGGAAATTCGTTTGGGGCATATAGCCTCTGAAGAAAAATGAACACAGAGTAATGGTAACAACAATTATGCGTAAAAAGATGATAACTGCTTCGTAAGATAAATGGCCATGGTGCACCGAATGTTGTGAAGAGGTTCTTGTCCTTGTTTACAACCGAACCAAGTAAATGAAAGGGTCGCGCCCTGTCCTCAATGGCTTCTTTGAAGCATAATTTCACAGCCGACTCAATATTGAAACCACCCAGATATTGTAGGTAATGTACTTAAACGAAGTAAATAAAGATTGATGTAAACTGGAGTCTATGACCCCCTTGCGATGTAGAACCCAGGTTAGAATCGAACACAGACCTGTTGCAGGCTCGCGCCACGGCCAGTATTCCATTTACCCCACCCCATACTCTGATTGGCACTGTAAAGGTCCGCGCACACATATCCGTCCCGTGTCAGTTTCGTTCCGGCGTGCCGGTGGTAAGAAGAAGAGACCCTCTACGCCCCTCTTCTTCTAATCACTGGCACGCTGGAACGAAACTAACACGGAACGGATATGTGTGCGCGGACCTTAAAGGCGGGACTTTACTGCGATATCAATATCAACACTGCAGGAGTGCAGTGGATCTACCCGCGTGCGGAACGGTTGACGGAGAGGTAACAGGCGGTAAGACTGAGAAATAAGTAGGCGGTTAAGTGGGGAGTCGGACCAATCATCCCCTCCTCGGAATCATCCCTGCGCGGACGAGGATCGTGCCCACACAATGGATACAGAACACAAGGAGACGTATTAATGAACAGTATACATTCCATACTTACTGCATTTCTCACATCGTGTTTCGTCCCCGCTGCAACTGTCAGTTAGAACCTGTAACCTCGCTCCGTGGAGATCACTTATCGGACAGGTGTTCAAGGTAGTCGATCGAATGAAACCAGGTGGACGGAGTAGACGATTCTTTATTTTGACTAGAGTGTACAAGATTACCCGGCCAGGTCTTTGCTGGCTAACAATGGCTGTTCGACGGCTTAGTCTATCACGAGTCGCGGGGTGAATCGCGGCGCAGGCGCGGCTCGCGACGGCAATGAATCCACGGAGGCGCGTGGCGCGAATGCGAGTCGGTGTATCGGCGGTAAATCGGCGGAGGCGCGTTGCGCGAACGCGAGTCGGCGTATCGGCGGTAAATCGGCGGAGGCGCGTTGCGCGATCACGGTTCGTAGCGGCGGCCGTAGAGGGAGGGGAATTAGTCGTGCTGGTGCCTTGGCTATTATCTCCACCAATGACCCTGACTTGGAAGTCTTGAGTCCGGTCGCCCAGTGGGTACAACCCGCGGGAGAAACGGAGACTATAGGATGTCCTCCGGGACAGACTAGGCCTGACCCTAAGATTGACAGGGGATATCGACTTGCGTCTAGAGGTCGGCGGGGGCTCGCGTTCCTCTAGGGGCCGTGGAGGTAAGGGGTTTCCACAAAAACTTACGCAGCGAGACAGCTTGTGCTTGACAAGAAGTTCGCTGGGAGCTCTGACCGTTCGCCTGTACCGCTCTTGGCAGAGTCTGCCTGACGAGCCCGTCGCTCCGGCTTATACCGGGCTCCGTGCTAAATCTAGCAGCGAGAGCGCCGCTCGGTGTGTGGCCATCTCGCGACCGCGCTCGGTAGCGACGGACCGCGCCAGGCGCGCGGAGTGGGGAAGGTTCGCGTCCCATCGGATATAACTCGTTACAAACCGCATTGACTTTTGAACTGGATCTATCTGGTTCAATGCGGTACTACCTGGATTTTCAAGCAGTGACGAGGCAGCTTATTCCGTAATCAAGACTTCGATGCAAGATTGATACGGCAGAAGCTTTTGATATAGTAGGTTTAAGAATAAAATTATATCAAACCTCAGCTCACGGTGTAAGTGATAACAGTTACTCGACGACACCTGAGTAAATCGGTCGAGGGACCATAAATGTGTCCCGAATACAAATTAGTTACTTCGTGTAAATCCGAGGAGAACTGATGACAAATATTTCCTGTGGTTCAATCTCCAATTTACGGGCAAAAAACCGTATCAAACCGGATTTAATTTTTTTTAATGCTTTAAGTAAGTATGGTATCTTTCCCTGCTGCACGCTATCAATATTTTTGCAATAGAAATGAAAAATGTGTATTTACCCATTATTCGTAAATGCCGGTTGCTGTTCAATATAAGAAGTGCTCTTCCCGAACTGTTGATTCGACAGTTACAACATAAGTTGGCTGCAGAGGGGTTGGATAGCACACGATGGTCCACCATTAACCATAGGATATGTGGGTCCATTGTGAACGATTCTGGGCCAAGTGAAGGTGTAGAATTATTATGCACTGGGTGTGCTGCGCGCGAGTGACAGTACAGAGACTGCACGTTGTGTGGTGACTGCACACAGACAAGATGCTGACTTTACATGAATGAGGCGTGGTAATTGCACACGGACAAGGTGGTGTCTCCACACGGACGTGGAGTAGTAAAATGCGCACAGCAATGTGGTGATTGCACATGGACAAGGTGGTAGCTTCACACGGACGTGGAGTAGTGAAATGCGCACAGCAATGTGGTGATTGCACATGGACAAGGTGGTGGCTCCACACGAATGTGGTGGTAATTATCCAAGAACAAGGTGGTGACTTCCCACGGAAGAAGGTGGTGACTGAGTGCACGGACGAGGTGGTGGCTCCGCACAGCAATGTGGTGATTGCACATGGACAAGCTGGTGGCTCCACACGGACGTGGAGTAGTGAAATGCGCACAGCAATGTGGTGATTGAACATGGACAAGGTGGTGGCTCCACACGAACGTGGTGGTAATTATCCAAGAACAAGGTGGTGACTTCCCACGGAAGAAGGTGGTGACTGAGTGCACGGACGAGGTGGTGGCTCCGCACAGCAATGTGGTGATTGCACATGGACAAGGTGGTGGCTCCACACGGACGTGGAGTAGAGAAATGCGCACAGCAATGTGGTGATTGCACATGAACAAGGTGGTGGCTCCACACGAACGTGATGGTAATTATCCAAGAACAAGGTGGTGACTTCCCACGGAAGAAGGCGGTGACTGAGTGCACGGACGAGGTGGTGGCTCCGCACAGCAATGTGGTGATTGCACATGGACAAGGTGGTGGCTCCAACGTGGAGTAGTCAAATGCGCACAGCAATGTGGTGATCGCACACGGACAAGGTGGTGGCTCCGCACAGTCGAGAACTTCTGACGGCGCCCGAGTGGGGCGTTCGCGACCCTCTCCTGCAAACATCAAAATTTATAAGAAAATATTTTTCAAAATGAAACGGATTTATTTCTGTAACATTACTTTTCATGTATCTTTTCCTACTGCAAGCTCTCAATATTTTTACGAAAAACCAGAAACATGTGAACTGACCAAAGTGTTCTCCGGCTCACAATTCGGTTCTTGCAGCAGGACTGATGTACATGAAAATAAATATTTACTTTATTGATTTATGGCTGTGAATCCCTGCGCGTTAGAGTTTCGTCCGCCGGTGCATCATCGCTCCACAAATTCCATGCAGGTCGACTGCGTGCTGTTTGTACGCGTGAGTGCGTCCTTGTCCTCATCCTCATCCTCTCCTTCGCAGTCCGAAGAGACTTTTTCATAAGTTCTTGGAAGGTCGCTCGCGTGGGTTTTTTAAAATTTGTGTTTCTACATACAGCCTCTGAAGAAAAATGAACATAGAACATTAGCACCAATAGGGCATACACTAATGGTAACAACAATTATGCGTAAAAAGATGAAGGGCTTCGTACCAAAAATGGCCATGGTCCACCGAGTGTTGTAAAGAGGTTCTTGTCCTTCTTTACAACCGAACCAAGGAAATGAAAGGGTCGCGCTGTCCTCAATGGCTTCTTTGAAGCATAATTTCACAGCCGACTCAATATTAAAACCACCTAGATATTGTAGGTAATGTACCTAAATGAAGTAAATGAAGATTGATGTAAACTGGAGTCTATGAGCCCCTTGTGATGTAGGGCTCTGGTCAGAACCGAACACAGACCTGTTGCATGCTCGCGCCACGGCCACTACTATTCCACTTACCCCACCCCATAATCTTATTGGCACTGTAACAGCTTCGCGTTCGGTTCTAAACCGGAGTCCCAGAACTCGGAGAAGTTTTACTATGCACGATTGACTTACAACGTCTGAGTAAGTGCTGTCATCTACTTCCACGAATGAACGCATCTCCGTTACGGAGGATATCGGGATGCATGACGGTTTCTCGGGTGCAGAATGCTGCTGTTTCACGCACTTATAAACGTTCTGTATCATTGTCGTTAACCGTCTGGAAACAGAACACAAGGAGACGTAACATGCTAATGAATAGGATAGATTCCATACTTACTGAAGTTCTGACTCCAGGCGTATAATTTGTCCTCGCTGCGCACAATCAGAGGATTGCGACTCAAAGTTTTGCGACTGCAAGTGCTGCGACTCCGAGTGTGGCGGCTGCAAGTGCTGCGACTCCGAGTGTGGCGGCTGCAAGTGCTGCGACTCCGAGTGTGGCGGCTGCAAGTGCTGCGACTCCGAGTGTGGCGGCTGCAAGTGCTGCGACTCCGAGTGTGGCGACTGCAAGTGCTGCGACTCCGAGTGTGGCGGCTGCAAGTGCTGGGACTCCGAGTGTCGCGACTCCGAGTGTGGCGACTGCAAGTGTTGCGACTCAAAATTTTGCGACTTCAAGTGTGGCGACTGCACGTGCTGCGACTGCAAGTGCTGCGACTCTGAGTGTGGCGGCTGCAAGTGTTGGGACTCCGAGTGTCGCGACTCCGAGTGTGGCGGCTGCAAGTATTGCGACTCAAAGTTTTGCGACTTTGAGTGTGGCGACTCCGAGTGGCGGGGCTCCAAGTGGATCAATGCCTCTGCTGACTGTTGACTATATGCCGCCACCTCCTGTTTTGGTAGTACGACAGGTACACCATATTGTGGGTGTACGGGAGTTAGCGTAGGCCACGATGGCCCACCATTGTCCACGTGAGATATGAGTACATTTGATCTGATTGTGGGATGAGCCCCACCTGCTGTCGAATGACGCTGCGCATATTGCATTGTATATATTTCGGCGTTCGTGTGGAAACTTGGGTAGGGTTCTAAGACATGGGTGCCTTGCTGAATGTTGGACACAGGCATAAGGCTGGTGTACATATTTTTTAATTGGTGGACATCAGCATTAAAATTCAGCAAAGATTTTTTCGTTGCGCTGGGCACCATCTTTTTCTTTTTCGGAGGTTCATCATCCGACTCCGTTGTTTCGTATCTCGATGGTTTGCTAACCGTACGTTTAGGCCGATTCTCCATGGTTACCTACATATTAGTCAGACGCCTTCACAGTTGGGAGCCTAATAAAGGTGCGTATCGACGTTGCGAGACGTGCCTCGCACGCAAGCCTCGCAACGTCGATACGCACCTTCAGAAGTCCTTGCGTTCAGGGAGCCCAGTCAGAGCGGAACGTGCAGATCTTAAGATCTGCGCACAGATATCAGTTCCGTGTCATTTCCGTTCCGGCGTGCCAATGGTAAGAAGAAGAGACCCTCTATGCCCCTCTTCTTCTTACCACTGACACGTCGGAACGGAACTGACACGGAACTGACAAGTGTGCGCAAACCTTTAAGCTCGACGCACACATATCAGTTCCGCGTCAATATCGCTCCAGCGTACCAGTGGTAAGGAGAAGAGACCCTCTACGCCCCTCTTCTTCTTACCACTGGCACGTCGAAACGGAACTGACACGGAACTGATAGCTGTGCGCAGACCGTAAGATCTGCACGTTCAGTTCTGACCCGGCTCTCAGGACGCAAGAAGATGTTCGGTTCCTGATTGTAGAACGTCTGTTGAAAGTGCAAGTACACGAAGTGCATTTCAAACGTCTATGTACAACAAATCACCAAACTGACAATGAGCGATGCAGTTCAAGAAAAGCGACCAGAATTGGCAAAATCGTAAGGGTGTTGTTTTCCAACATGATAATGCAACGCCCCACACATCTTTGATCACTCGCCAAAAATTAGTGGTGCTAGGTTTGGCTGTGTTGCCACATCCACCATACGGTGTCCCAAAAATGCTGCGGGTCCTTAAAGGTGGTGATTCGGGGGGTGATTGCAAACAATTTTTCCTTTGCGAAAATGCTCTCTGAGGTTTCGTTAACGCGATATTAATAAAAAGCACCGACCAATCAGAGTGCGAGTCTGACGGCCGAGTTCCCGCGCTAGCGTGGCTACGAGCCGCGCAGCGACTGCGAACAAGCAACTGGGCATGCATCGAAGAAAATTGCGTAGAATGGCAAATGAAAAAGACGTAACAAATAAAATCTTTCATTTTATGTCTTTTTCATTTGCCATTCTACGCAATTTTCTTCGATGCATGCCCAGTTGCTTGTTCGCAGTCGCTGCGCGGCTCGTAGCCACGCTAGCGCGGGAACTCGGCCGTCAGACTCGCACTCTGATTGGTCGGTGCTTTTTATTAATATCGCGTTAACGAAACCTCGGAGAGCATTTTCGCAAAGGAAAAAGTTGTTTGCAATCACCCCCCGAATCACCCCCTTTAAGGACCCGCAGCATTTTTGGGACACCCTGTATAACCCTGACTTTGCGCCTTCAGATTTCCATTTATTTTGTTCCATGCAGAACACCTTAAATGGTGAAATACTTAATAACGCAGATGGTGTAAAATCTCATCTAAGTCAGTTTTTTGCTGGCAATAATCAGAAGTTTTATGAACATGCAATTATGGCACTGCCTGAAACATGGCAAAAGGTCATCGACAAAAACGGACAATTCCTAATTTAATAAAGTTATAATTTCCAATACAAATTTGGAAATTTCCATCATATTTAAAATCCCCAATCATTTAATTGCCAATCCATCATTCCACGTACTGTACATATTAAAGTACACCAGGCCTGCCCCATCGGGTGCAAATACCTCCTGAATTTCTGGGACCCGGGCAACAGCCGGGAGCGGGACTGTTACGTTGCTAACCACAGCATGGGCTGCGGGAGAACTGCATGAGTGTGCGGCCGTCCTAACAGGCTCGCACACTCATGCAGTTCTCTCACAAATCTCGCAACGGGTAGCAATGGAACAGTCCCACGCTTGGCTGTTGCCCGGGTCCCAGAAATTCAGGAGGTATTTGCAGGGCCGGCGGAACCCATTATGCAAGTAATGCGCCGCATAAGAGCGCCAGCCGAAGGGGGCACTAAAAGCTATATCGTAGAATTAATAATAAAGGAATCCAACTCCCATATAAACAAAATTTAAATGTAATTCTGTTTTTAATTCTACCTCGTAAAGGCAAAACATATTAAATAGAAAACAGGTGCAAAAATTTGGGGGCGCCTAAAATTTTCTTGCATAAGGGCGCTAAAAATTTTTTGCATAAGGGCGCCAAAAATTTGCTTGCATATGGGCGCCAACCATCCTCGCGCCGGCCCTGGGTATTTGCACCCGATGGGGCAGGCCTGAAGTACACCGTATATCGCAAATGCATGTTACATTAGCTGCAGCAACATTTTCTAAAACACAGCAGTGCCCGCTGAAAGGAAACGTTCCGAACCCGAATATTTAAAATATAGAATCTTCCAAACCACGATTTTTTTGGAATTTAAAAGTTGGGACCCTCGTGAGCGACGCTCGACGTCCGAGAAAACCTTATTCTATGCGTATTCTACTCTTATAATAAGAGAATAAGAGTCTTATTCTCTCCTCATTCTACTCTCTTCCGCCGCTCATCTCTCCTTTCATTCCTTCCATTCCCTCTCGTTTCTTGACCAGTGGTACTGTTTGTTATGCCTTCCTTCCACTTCGGTGGCCATCCTCTCTCTCACACCCCTCCACAAATTTCTCACGCCATCTCTATCATTCTGCCCCCAACCCCACCCATTCTTCCACGCCTCATTCGGCACCTCGTCTTCTCCCATTGCCTTTCCTTCCTTAAACTTCCTCAGCGAGGAAAGGAAACGGCGGGTAGAAAAGTGGAGAAAAGAAAAGGAAGATGTGAGGGGGAGATTGATAAGAGAGGTGCAGACAACGGAAGAAAAGATAATGGAGATGGTGGAGAGGATAAAGAACATGGAAATATGGAAAGGAAAGGAGGAGGGTGATAGAGAGAAAGGCAAGAGAGACGAGAGGGACAGAGAGAGGGCAGCAGGAGGAACGGAATGGGAAGCAAGGATAAAGGAGATGGAGAAGAAGCTAGAAAGGATTAGAGGATGGATGGTGGGACAGAAGGAAGAAGAGAGGGCGGTCCTAGGGGAGGGAGCTTTAACGCGAGGACGGCGACACGGGGTGGAAGGATAGAAGGAGGAGAGGAAGAACAGGAGAGGGAAAGGGAATGGAATGAGTAAAAATAAAGGGGGAAGGGATTCAGGAAATAGTGAAAAAGGTAACAAGATAAAGGAGGAGATGCAGAGAGGGAAAGAAGCGGGAGGAAAAGGGACGAGACAGAGGAGAGAGTGGTGGTGGTATCAAGAATGCGGAGAGAAAAAGGAGGTAAGAAAAGAGGTGAGAAAATGGAGAGGATGGAAGGGCAAGGAGAATTATAAGAGTAGGAGAAGGGAATACAAAGAGTTGTGTGAAAGAAAGGAGGAGGACTGAGACAGGATGATAGAGGAAGAAGCAAGAGCCAGAACAGAAGGTGTAGTGTGGGAAATATTAAATAGAGGAAGAAAGAAAGTAGTAGAGTAGTAATGGAAGGATAAGCAAAGAAGAATGGAAAGAGTACTTCATAGTCTAAGAGCTGGCTACATAGGGATCAACGTGACTCAACGCAATCACAGTTCTTATTTAAAAGTGTTGGATTAGTATTGCCGAATACGAAATCGCCGGTCTGCCGCGTCAGTCCGGGGAACTAACAGCTGGGGTGGACGGTCAAACTGGTAAAATTTCGACCTCAATAACGTCATTCTTGCAGTTCTGAAATTTCAGATACTTATTGTCTACGCATTTAATGAACAAAATGCAAAATGGCCGACCTCAAAGTGGAGGATAAGACCATGGCAGACGTCGATGAAAAACGCGATACGTGGCGTGCGCGCTAGTGTAAGGGAGAAGTATGCGTCTGTTTCTCCCTTACACTAGCGCGCACGCCACGTATCGCGTTTTTCATCGACGTCTGCCATGGTCTTATCCTCCACTTTGAGGTCGGCCATTTTGCATTTTGTTCATTAAATGCGTAGACAATAAGTATCTGAAATTTCAGAACTGCAAGAATGACGTTATTGAGGTCGAAATTTTACCAGTTTGACCGTCCACCCCAGCTGTTAGTTCCCCGGACTGACGCGGCAGACCGGCGATTTCGTATTCGGCAATACTAATCCAACACTTTTAAATAAGAACTGTGATTGCGTTGAGTCACGTTGATCCCTATGTAGCCAGCTCTCAGTCTATCATAGAGTGCTGGGAGGAGTAGAAAGTAGAGTGAGGGCAGGAGTAGAAGGAAACGAAAGAAAAGGAGAAGAGGGGGAATAGGGAAAGAAGAAATAAGAAACGTGGTGAGGATGTAGATGGAAGGAAACACGATGGGGGAACACGAGGTGCCGAATGAAGCGTGGAAGAATGGGTGGGGTTGGGGGCAGAATGGTAGAGACGGCGTAAGAAATTTGTGGAGGAGTGTGAGAAGGAGAAGGATGGCCACAGAGGTGGAAGGAAGGGATAACAAACAGTACCACTGGACAAGAAACGAGAGAGAATGGAAGGAATGGAAGGAGATGGACGGCGGAAGAGACTAGAATAAGGATAGAATTAGAGTAGAATAAGCATAGAAGATGTACAGAATAAGATAAAATGGATAAAAAAATGTGAAAAGAAAAGAAAAGATGGAAGCCAGAGGGTAGGAGAGCGGAAGCCTTTGTAAACCTTAAGGGGACAAATAACGAAGCATACATACAATATACAAGTAACAGAGTCAATGATGGAAATAATAAACAAAAGGTAAGGAAAAGGAGTCAGTTTCCGTAAGATATAGGAAGAAGGCTATATACCCAGATTCAAAAAGGGAAACAGATAAGAAGAACTACAGAGGCAACAAAGAACTGTAAAAACTCATATTCAATCTTCTCAGACTCAGCAAGTCCAATTAAAAAAAATTATAAGTACAAAACTATCAGTGAGTACCAATAACTATATGTCAGATAGGGTAGATGTACTGTTTGTGGCCATTGTACTGTTCTTGGCCATGTGCATAATTATCGCGGTTTTCTTATTTAATTTGAAATTGCTTGCAGACACATAATTATGTGTACAATTTCACACTGTAAATATTTCGTTTAGTATACCGCCAAAAATATAAGGTTACATTTATTGCTTACGCGAAAAAATATTATATTTTTTAAGAAGTGTATAAACCGGTCGCTGTTCTTGTAATAATCGTGAAGGATATACGGTAAGTAAAATTCCCATATTTACCAATCAAAGTATGTTAATATATCAATTATAGTAGATATAGGTTAAATGAGTTTCAGAATTATTCTGAAAATATCAAATTATCAAATTCAGTTAACTAATACAAAAAAAAATATATGGCAGGAAATGGTACAGTATTTTAATAAATTTTCCATTTCTGGCCATCCGGTGGTCAAAACTGATACAACATAGTATCCAGTTATGGCCACCCCCATGACCAGAAATGGAAAATTTATTAAAATATTGTTCTATTTTGTGCCACCATGCTTTTTCAGATCTAATGGCTAAAGCTGTTATATAAGACTTGATCAATTTTTACATTGTATGTACAATACATATTTAGACTACTAATGTATTAATTTATTTCGTTCCTAATAGAAACTATTGAATTGCAGCCATGTCAAATAAGGAACGCGTTACTGGAATTCAGAAATTATTTTGTTATTCGCCAACAAAAGTACGATGTGCATTAAGTGCGATAGAAAATGGGATGTCTGTATTGAAAGCCAGTACAATGTATGGAGTACCACGTACGACTTTAAGACACAAACTAAAGGGAGAAACTCCAATAACTTCTGGTGGAGTAGGATCAAAATGGCGCATCTACCCTATAAGGGATAAAATATATGAATTTAAAAGTGAATGTAATGATAAAAGTAGGATATTAATTACGTGGATACCTTCTCATCGGAAAATAGTAGGGAAGGGAAGGATAATGAATTAGCCGAAGAAGCAACATGTTCAGGGCGTATAAGGATCAAATTATAATTCCATTGGCAGCTGTTAAAGAAGCTTTTAAGAATACTATGTTACCGTCAACGTGTTTACGAGTAGAGTCGCGGGCGGTGGTGAAACGCTGCCCTGCCTTCAAGGGTTTTATGATTGGTATTTAGAACTGGTAAGAGGCCTGTGATGAACCACACAGCATTTACCCCAGAACCACCAGGGGCAGGATTACGTTTGTAACAAGTATGCGACGGGATTCGGAAGTTTTCTTGCAAAAGTGAAAGGGATCGGATCACCTTTCAATTATGCAGGCACCACTGTGAACACTTATGAACTGATTCACTACTAATCAATCGTACAAAGAATAAAATTGCAGTAATATTATAGATTCTATAATTATAGAGCTGCCTTGTTATCTGGCCGGGATATAAACAATATTAACAAGATATGGATAACTTAAGCGCACATAAATTCAAAACATCATGCAATAACTCTTACCTATTCCCTATTATCTTTTATTGGCTCGTGTAATATCGTAACATTACATTTGTATGTATCCATATGGTATGAAACCTCAAGATGAAACTGTAACGTACTTCTTGATGCGAGCCCAAAGCAAGTGGATATTGTAACTCAATTGCAAGTGAACAAACGACATAATATCAGCAAATGTGCGAAAATAATTCGTGAAGAAACATTCGAACCGAACGACGAAATGAAGTGGTATCGCTCGCGAATTATTAAATTAAATTCGCGGCATAGTTCATAATTCCTGTAAAACTGAACAGTGGAAAGGGGGAGAAGTGTTGTAAAAGGCGCAGAACAACAAATCCCGCGCCATAATTCACAATTCTGCTCCTGAAATCTGCTCCTAAAACACATGTTTCGGTTCTCCCTCCAACGCTGCGCCTTAGCTACTAAGGCCGCTAAGGTGGGACGAGTTCTACTACCCTCTCTCCGAGGGCACAGTAACGTCGCTGGGAAGCATGTCGGGCGCTTTAGGGCGAAACTACCAAATGTGTCAAATTTTTATAGGAATTTTCATAATGACTTAAAAATAGTAGGAAAAATTAAAATTTAAACTAGCATTTTGAAAATGACGTAAAAAGAATTTTAAAAAATGTATTACATACAACGATACAGTAATACAATAATCGTAGTGATGTCTTTTCATTTGAAAAATATATTCATTTTTATAAAAATACAAGTAGTACTAATTATTTTCTAAATTTTCGTACAATACATAAATTTAGAAAATAACTACTACTTGTATTTTGAAATGCTAGTTTAAATTTTAATTTTTCCTACTATTTTTAAGTCATTATGAAATTTCCTATAAAAATTTGACACATTTGGTATTTTCGCCCTAAAACGCCCGACATGCTTCCCAGCGATGTTACTGTGCCCTCGGAGAGAGGGTAGTAGAACTCGTCCCACATTAGCGGCCTTAGCAGCTAAAGCGCAGCGTTGGAGGGAGAACCGAAACATGTGTTTCAGGAGCAGATTTCCCCTACTTGGGAACGCCTGAATTAATGTAAGCAGTGTATAAGTACAGCGACGATATATTCAGATAGTTTCGAAGGGTGCTCTTCATCACTGTCGCAATCGTTTGTACACGGACCTATCAGGAAAGGCATTCTGTAACATTTTGCACGGACTTCGTCGGGACAAATGTGGAATGTCTGGGTACTTAAAAAAGCGCATTTGTATACGCCCACAGACGAAGACAATATGCCATTGTCGTAGAAATTATCGACATTTAAACATTTTTGAACAGCTAAACGAAAGGAATCCTTGTCCTTGAAAATTTCCGAAATAATGCAAATAGATCCATTGTGTAAGATACAGCAATTGTCGCGTTCATTTGTACCCAGCGATAAGCTATTAAATTGTATCCTACGGTACCGAGGATCCCCAGTACGGTTACCAAGCGGTAGAGATACACGAATAGATGACTGCACATTAGGAACATTGCTTGTTCCGCGAGAGTACCTCTCCGCCATCCTATTCGAAAACTGTTGAAGAGGACGACTAGGCTTTCGAATATATTTCCTAAAAATTGACATATTGCTTTCATAGGGAAAAGCAGAAAAGGAATCCAATTTTCCGAGACGTCTAACATCATTAGTTACATGGAGAAACCCATGAACATTGTACGTATTAAAAGTTGGGCCATAAAAAATCGAACTATAATGAACAAATGTCTGCAGCGCTTGCTCTGCAAAGAGTAACTGTTGGCTCGATGGAGAGTCAGAAACCAAAATTCTCATAGCCGAATGAAAAAGTAAAAAGTGGCTGTACAACTGTTGTTCCAGTATATCATACGTTACAACCATACGTTACAACTTTATACGTCCCGTATAAAGGAGAAACTGGCGAAATTCTGTCGCTTTATATTTAGAAAATACCCCGACAGGTCTAGGGCGTCTGGAAAACTCTAACGGGCAATAACTTGCAAGTCTATCCAGTCTTGTAGACATTCTAGAAATGTCTGGAGCTTGCAATTTTGCTAGAAATGAATATTGCCCGCTTATCCACGCAGATAACAGTTTCTTCATTACACCCAAGCATGCGAGGTGCATGTACTCAAAAGCAACTTGAGAGACCATTCCAATGGGTAGCAATGATAATGGACTGTTACCTGGTTTGTGGTGATGCCTATCTACACGTCTGATATATCCCTCATCCGTTCGAAGAGAATCATTTATTTCACTAAAGACACAACGGTTTTCGATGGAAGTACCAACAACCTCACACTTGGAACAGGGCCGGAGGGACGTATGCCCAAAATGATTTAAAATAAAAGCTCGAGCTGGTGCATCAGCTACGAAGCACCTCAATTGTATTGGCACTATATTACCATAAAGATTTATGCCGCCATTCGAAACGATTGCCCTGATATCTGTAACGAACCTCTCGAAGAAAGTATTAGGATCAGATGGTTTTTGTGGACCCTTATAAATCCCTACTACTATCGGTTTCAAGTGCTGCATATTTGCAATTCTGCACTGAATAGGCCAGATGTGAATGCTACCTCCTTTATCAAAACTACACCCATCTGTCGAGAAATCTAACTGTAACTGTGCAACAGTGGATCCGGATGAATCATTCGCCAGAGTTTTAAGAAGCTCTGCTTCAACACCAAAGTGAACATACTCTCCTGGTTGTACGATGAATGTAGTAACCCGCTCACGAGGCGTATTGAGAATTGTTCGAACATCCTTTGGCAAGTTAGAAAAACAGGAATGCGTTCGAAGAACAGACAGTATACTATTGCTTTGAATATGCGTCAAGTTCCTATCTACAAAACAAGTTGCTAAACGCTCGCGAAAAGAAGGCTCAGGGGAACTCTCAAAGAAAAATGGAGGCCAGGTATCGTCGTCCTCGGAATCAGATGAAGACGAATGATCGTCTTCTGAAATTAGACCGCGTCTAGGATCGAAAGCATCATCTATCAAATTAACATCAACGGAGGAAATATAACCTGCAT
The DNA here is from genome assembly GCA_929113495.1 of Andrena minutula. Taxonomy (NCBI): domain Eukaryota; kingdom Metazoa; phylum Arthropoda; class Insecta; order Hymenoptera; family Andrenidae; genus Andrena; species Andrena minutula. The sequence continues at coordinate 42,763,915 of OV815993.1, read as the reverse complement.
ATGTGCCCGGAATATCTTGTAAATTACATGTAGTAGTACCCGGGTCTGTACAAACGATGCGACGTGACGAGCTGTTTTGTCTAATGGAGTTGTTCCTGATTTCGCACATAACCCTCCGTTTTTGTCTATCCGATAACCTATGTACGGATTTTCGCGACGTGAACGACTTTAAATTCTGTTTATTCATAACTACTTACGATTTTCTCTTGATGTAAGGAGTTGAAATTAATCAAACTGCTGGATCGCTGCGCTGTGTTTCTCGGTTCTGTACGTGATGCTGAACGGTTGAACTCAGAGTGATCGAGACCAACGTAACCCACGCAAACTGGCGTTAATCCAATATGATCCTGATCAATCACAGTTCACGGTAACATGGCGCAGCCTATCCGAAGCTACTATTATACCGCGAAAATGGTAATCTCCCAATCAGAACCATAGCAACGCTAAATAACAGTTTCCTAGCGACCGTGACTGCGAGTCGCCGAGAAGAAGTGAGCGGGAACGAAAGAGTCGACATGCAGCGTAAAGGTCCGCGCACACATATCCGTCCCGTGTCAGTGCCGCACCGGCGTGTCAGTGCCGTACCAGCGTGCCAGTGGTAAGAAAAAGAGACCCTCTACGCCCCTCTTCTTCTTACCAGTGGCACGCCGGAACGGAACTGACACGGGATGGATGTGTACGCAGACCTTAAGTCTGAGAAAAATTGAGGGCTCGGATGCAATAAGGGGACTAGCGCGCTCGAAAATGGGAAAATTATTGTCCAAACGCTAAGAAATATTGGAAAATTAAATGATGTTAAACTGTATTTTAAAAAATATAGTATTGTACAGCTCGTCGCGCCACACATTTTTTCTATTTACAGTTCGTTTATCGAATTATTACTATTCGAGCTAAAAATTATAAACAAAAAATTTTTCATCGTCCAAAATCATTATTTTTTTAAACATAAATTGCGATAACTTGAGTAAATATTAAGGGATCGTTATGGGATTTGAAACATAAAACTCAGAAAATTCTAGCGAAGCCGTAAAATGTATGCACAAAACCCTTATGTTAAAAAATGTAATAATATTTAATTAAAAAGTAATACTGGATATAACCCATGTTTTTCAACGTTCCCCGTTAAAAAGTATCGAGGCAATTTTGAGGTACATATCACTTGCAGCGACAAAGTTTTTCCTTAATATACAAGGAAGATTTCCTTAATATACAAGTATCGCCGGAACGAAGACACGTGTCCGCGGTACAAGTGTCTTCGTTCCGGCGATACTTGTGCCGCGCAAGCGGCCTGATTTCTGCCAACATAATTGGTTATTACTCGAAAATCGCAAAAAAGTGCAACTTCTCCTTTTGCACATATATTCGTTAAACATTGGACTATTAAATAATGTATGTTTCAACGATGCCTCTCGATTTCGAAAAATGTTACACGCGATTAAAAACGACCATCGTGTATTTCAGTTATTTATAACTTTTTATACATTTTAATAACATCGAATGAATGCACAATTTCATCTTATGAATAAATAAAAGCATTTTCAATATCTGAAGTGTGAATTTATACAACTTATTGACCTTCTAGTTTCCGCGCGCTCAATAGCTTTCGCTAAGTTAAAAACGCTATCCCTATTAATTTTTTTTAACTTGAAGTAACGTAACCGAATCAGACAGTACTGTTAAAAAAAATGTAACATTATTTTATCAACATTTTTCCCCTTCTACAGGGCTTAGTTTTAATTTAATAACAATTTTGACCTCGGAATCTGATTCTGCGACCCCAAAAACCCCTGGAATGACCATCTTCATGATGATAAAGGGTGAAATGTGAGCGTAAGGATTTGTTTTCACGTTTTCGGCGTTTCGTCCCACTGTGCGTCGGCCACTGGGGGGGCCGAGAATGGACTTTTCGTTTGGGCGATGCTTAGATGGTAAAAATAACTCACTCGATGAATTGCTATCTCCCTTCATACCTCAACATTTTCAGTTCGAGACGCTGCCGCGTCTCTAGATAAACAGTGACTCAACCAACAATCGCTACCGCGATGTGTTTTATTCTGTATATACATTGTAACCGAACATCTCGCGGAGTCACCGCCGCCGCCGTTTGCCGCCTGAACGGAAAGCAGAGCAAAATTGGCTCCGCGCTCAAGGTGTTAACACATTTTTACGTACAAAGTCTGAAATATAGCGATTCGACCAACTCTCCGACCCGACCGCGTCTCCCGGATTTACCCTATGTCAAAAGTCCCCATCAATCCGACTGCTGCTAAAACTTTTAGAGAGGGTTGAAAAAACCTGTTTTTCGCAAATATCTCGCTATCTATCAGTTTTGCGACAAAAATAGTTATTATACAATTTATAGCCTAGGAAATTCTCTACAAAAAAGGCCTACGAGTTTTTTCATAGGAGTAACCATTTTCATGTATGTTGGGTTATCACGTTTCAATAACCACGTCAAGATCTTCCCTTGTCAAATGTACCTATGGGTTGGTTATGTAAAAGATGGATACATATCTTTTAGTTTGTCCTGGTTTGAAATTAAAAGATACAAAGATTGCCAAATTATTCAAAATGGTGACGTAGAGACTGTTTTAGCGTTTGTAATACATAAAGGAGCTAATAAGTATTAATGCTAAAAATTTCAAAATATGGCTGGGACGCGCTATAAATTTCGTTTAATTGAGGGCTCGGATGCAACAAGGGGACTAGCGCTCGAAAATGGGGAAAATTATGGTCCAAATTGTTTATCATTTTTAGCTCGAATAGTAATAATTCGATAAACGAACTGTAAATAGAAAAAGTGTGTGTCGCAACGAGCTGTACAATACTATATTTTTTTAAATACAGTTTAACATCATTTAATTTTCCAATATTTCTTAGCGTTTAGACAATAATTTTCCCATTTTCGAGCGCTAGTCCCCTTATTGCATCCGAGCCCTCAATTACTGGGCCGTATGAACAATTTCACTTGAATTTTAATTGAATCTCGTACAACGAATGTAGGGTCATTATGACCCGACTCTGACAAAGTCTATCACGATGTTATGTTTGTACTAGGGCTGGGATTATTCGAATAATTTAATATTCGAATATTTTACAAGTATTCGAATGCTACGAATAAACTTCGAATATTTGAGTATTCGAATATTATTATTCGAATACTATTCGAATATCGATGTATTCGAATACTATTCGAATATCGGTGTATTCGAATAGAGCAGTATTCGAACAGTATGGTGTGAAGTGGGTCAAAATTAGCTTACAAGATTTCACCCTGATAAATGAACCTCAACAACTTGATTTATAAATCACACCATACTATTCGAATACATCAGTATTTGAATAGTATTCGAATACTTGGATATTCGAATTATATTCGCCAAATAATTGAGCAACTGAAGTATTTGAATATTCGAATACGAAATAATTCGACAAATAGTCCCAGCCCTAGTTTGTACAGTTAAACTTTTCCTTTAACAAATGTAAATTCTTGTTCGTTTATTTGAAAGTAGAACTGTTACGCTTTCGAATAATCATATTCACTTATAATTGTATAGGGGAGAGTCGTGCAGTACCGACCGCTGTAAGTTTTTTTGTTATATCTTGGGGTAGAGTCGATGAAAATAAAAAATTCAAAAACGTATTTGTAGTATAGATAGAACTTAGTAAGAGGAGGGAAACTATTTTTGTGAGGTTTAATAATAACAATTGATAATTCGCAAAAGTAAAAAAGTTGTAATTTCTAGGAAACGAAAAATTGTCGTACAGTACCGACCAACTATTAAATTAGTAGATTTTAAGGTCTTAATGATTAACAATGTTAATAAAGACATTTAACTAGTACAATACAAGATTCTTTTCAAATTTTATTTGTACAAACTCGCAAGTCAGATAATTAATACATATTCTCCTGATCTGTGTATTCGACGTGTGCCCAACCGTCACATACGGTACACTGCACCCAATCCCAAATGATTCCTTGCAAACAGAGATGGGCAAAATTTTTATTTAAATAAAATTTCGAATAACGAATAATAAAATTAACTTTATTCTTCAAATAAATTCTCATCAAATAAAAAAATTAACTTTGTTCGTCGAATAATCTAAAGTTAAAGTAACTTTTATTTGCCCCTTATTTACATAATTTTTTATTTAGTTAATGCCCAACTTCGCTTGCATATAACACACTGGATAACTTCTTCATTAAATCTTAGCTTCCTGTTTGTTAGGTTATGATACCTATCCTTATTTACTTTATTTTTCTATGGGAAAAGGTAGTAGGAAGGCTAAATGAACATCTTATAAACTAATGTGAGTTGCTAACAGATTGAATGCACAGATAAGAAAATTTTGTTCTCTACTGGTTGACAGAGTCTGTTGGTCGGTACTGCACGACATTTGGATGGTCGGTACTGTACGACAAACACGGGGCAACATTTTAGATCATGGTATATTATGTAGAAAAAATATTGCAAAATCAGGACGTTTTATTAAACTTAATGGACTAGAGATTGTATACATAATAGAACAAAATCATTTACTTACACGAGAAACAAAATATTAGCTTTAAAAAATAACTTTTAACCCACTCAATATCAACGTATGCGTTTAATGCCGTATAACATCGAGAGCAATGGAGTAAACAATATGGCCCCGAAATAGGTTATAGAGAATTGTGATTTCCATTGGTTAATTCAAATAAAGTGTTAATATCGGGTCGAAGAAGCGAGAACTAGCTTTGGTCGGTACTGTAAGATGGTCGGTACTGCACGACTCTCCCCTACTGTTTAAATATAAAAGAAATTGCAATTATCTCATCTGCTTCCTTAACTGTTCCACCACAGGCCCGTTTACCATAACGAAAGAAAAAACTGTGTAGGATAAATGTACCTTCAATATTTATCAACATACGGCTTCCAATATGTAATACCCGACTGAAGAACGTATAGAAATACATTATACAGAAACAGGTCTCGACGACAAGAGACACAACGCAAAATACAGTGAGTGTAAAAAGTATTCGTACAGCGAGGAATTCCAAAAGAAACTTTGTATAACTCGGTTTATTTATAAACTTTCTTAATACAAATATTTATACATATTCCTATAAATGTTTAGAATAAATTTTATAAAAAAAGAACCCAAATATTATATCCTATAATACCCCTGATAACCAGGTCTGCCGGCAGATCCGGCGCAGTTTATGTCCGCATTCAACTACGGATCTGCCGGCAGACACTGACAAGGCAGGATCTGCTGCGGATCTGCCGTTCATCTGCCGGCAGACCCTGCCTTGTCAGACCCTGCTGTCCATCTGCTGACAGACTGCAGGCAGGGTGGTTATCAGGGACTAGAATGTGGATTCTGTACAATACACCATCGTATATGAAAACCCCGCCACAGTCACCGGTCATTAATCATATCGAGCACCTATGGGATTATTTAGAAAAAAAAATAAGAACACATAATATTTCTTCGAAAGAAACATTAAAATGCGCAATAATAGAAAAGTGGTACAAAATTACACCAAATATAGCATCAAACTTGGTTAATTCAATGCCAAGAAGGTGTGAAGTCATTATACAGTCAAAAGGAAATCCTACAAAATATTAATATCGTCTTTATATTTCAAAAAGAGCAACTGTACGAATACTTTTTACGCGGTTACTTCTGCCGAATGTGGAAATTTCTTGAATATTTTCGAATACTATGCGAATATTTGGGTTCTTTTTTTATGAAATTTATTCTAAACATTTATAGGAATATGTATAAATATTTGTATTAAGAAAGTTTATTAATAAACCGAGTTATACAAAGTTTCCTTTGGAATTCCTCGCTGTACGAATACTTTTTACACTCACTGTATATATTTTGTTTACATGATAGGACGGCCGGTACTGGGTCGCGAGGTTCCTCGTAAAAAAAAACGCTAAACGGGCGATATCGGGTAGCGAGATGTTGTATCATCCAATTATGAAAATTTCAATCTTCTATGATTTTCGTTTCATCTTTTTGGAAATAATACCAATAATGCGGAAAAATACAGCAAATGGGGCTATAGTTTTAACAATTTAATGTTTTAATTCATACGTCTTGCCCCGATCATTATTCAGGGTAATATATATTCAAATTGGTTACTATCAAAACTAGTGCAATAGGGCCCTTTACACGGACGTTCCTGCGCGCGTTCCCGGGGTGCGTTCCCGGCGCGCGGCACGCAAAAATACGTAGACGCCGCACAGTGGGACAAACTGCTCTTTTTTGTGTCAAAATCGTAGAACTCTTGATAGGAATAAAATAGAGGGATGGCACTTTTTGGAGGTTATAGCTAAGAAGTTGCAGATTAAGGGAAAAATGTTTAGAATGTATAAAAAAAAATTTGACCTTGAAAATCTAAGTCAAAGTTGGCATTTTCGACGAAAATTTCGGTTTTTCCGTTATAATTCGTGGTTGAAGTTTTTCCATTACTTGTTATACATCATTTCTTATAGATTTTGTCGCGCTGATTTCAAATCCGTTCGCAAAATTTGTCTACCCCCTCAGGATTTTGAAAAAAAGCGATTTTGAGTTTAAGGGGTTAGGCCACCTTGGACGGAGCAAAATTGCAGTCATTTTCGGCATTTTTTTTAGGAAGATAATGAAATAAACAAGAAGTTTAATATGTACTCTGTTATTATACAACTCTCGCCAGAAAAAATCGTATTTTTTATTCTTACAAAATGGCGGCGGTAGAGTCGTGATACGCAAGATCTTGAGAAGCGACGTTTTAAACGGTGTTCAATCTCACGGCTATACCGTTTGACCTAGAACACAAAACCAAAGAGATTTATATTCTGCATGCCTAAACCTATGGAAGTACGTAGGAAAATCCAGAAACATTAATTTGTCTCGAAATGGCGACCATGGGGAGAAAAAAATGCATTTTTTTTTTTATAAAATTGTCAATTGCCAAGAACATATTCAAGATATCGCAAAACTCCTACGTACTTCCATAGATTATTCATAAGAGAAGAGTGTCTCCAAATTTCAAATCAATCGGATGAAAATTGTGGAAGTTATGCGAAACATCGTTTTGAAATTGTCATTTCGAGAAAAACGCGTTGAAAGTTTTATTTCACATTTTTTACGAATAAAGTGAAAAAATGCAACTTTATCTTTACTCGGCGATTCCTGCGCCATATAACTGCCCTTCCAAATTGACGTCAGCCTGTTCAGACTCTTTTCTAAAAGATTTTGAACTTTTTCGAGCCTCTTTTGTCGCGTCCGACATAGCGCGCTCAGCAGCCTTGATGCGACTCGCGTCTGCCTCCATGCAAAAATTGTAGCGATTTGCTCCAACTGTCATTTGCAATATCTCCATAATTTCCATTAAACTTATGAAGCCGTCATTAAATGTGCAAACTGCTATATCTGCTGCAACATCGACCAGTAGTTTGCCGCTAGAAGTAGTTTTGGGTGCTATCGACCACATGTGAGTTGAACGATTCGTTGTTGTTTTGAGTATAGCCTCCTAAACAACGATGCAATAAATCGTTTCTGCTCAGTTCTTCATATACTGGCTTTATATGATCGAAAACCATTTTACTCATTGGCGGTTTATGCACATATGTGGCTAGTTTATTAGAAGCTTTTGCTTTCTGCCACGTACACCATGAAGTCTCGCCAACCGGGCATCTGTCGTGCTGCGGATTTGCATCCGTTGAAATTTTGTGGTAAACAGTGACCCATATTGGGCCCAAACATGGGTTTTCCAAAACTTGCATACCCCATTGAGTACCCTCATAAAATGAGAAAAAAATTTGGCCCAGATCTCCAGTATTGGCTGCCCTAATAAAATTTACAACCCTGTTCCTACTATGCCTCGACGGTAATGGTATGGCATTTAATAGCTGCCATGGTCTAAACTATTGTTACTACCTTCTATATTTATACACTGAAACTTTTATTCGTCAGGTAAAGCCGCTTTTCATTCCTGAAGAAGTCAGGCGGCCGCGGTAGCGCAAGCCGCGCCAACGAGCCCGGGCGCGCTTCGATAAACCGGCTCTAAACTCATTTTAAAACTTCAATTTCGTATTGAAACTAATTGTATCTTATTCTTAAGACTATAAAGGATAATTTAAGACGAAAAAAAAAATTCTATTTTTTCGAATTTCCAAGGTGGCCTAACCCCTTAACACAGATTTTCAAAAGTAAAAAACTTTCCTACCATAATTTCATTAATTTTCCCTTAATCTGCAATCTTTCAGCTTTAATTTAAAAAAAAATCATCGCTCTATCTGATTTCTATCAAAAGTTCTTTCATTTTGACACAAACTTCTCACTTTGCCCCACTGTGTGGCGCACAAAAGTTCTTTCATTTTGATAGAAATGAGATAGAGCGATGATTTTTTTTTTAAATTAAAGCTGAAAGATTGCAGATTAAGGGAAAATTAATGAAATTATGGTAGGAAAGTTTTTTACTTTTGAAAATCTGTGTTAAACTCAAAATCGCTTTTTTTCAAAATCCTGAGGGGGTAGACAAATTTTGCGAACGGATTTGAAATCAGCGCGACAAAATCTATAAGAAATGATGTATAACAAGTAATGGAAAAACTTCAACCACGAATTATAACGGAAAAACCGAAATTTTCGTCGAAAATGCCAACTTTGACTTAGATTTTCAAGGTCAAATTTTTTTTTTTATACATTCTAAACATTTTTCCCTTAATCTGCAACTTCTTAGCTTTAACCTCCAAAAAGTGCCATCCCTCTATCTTATTCCTATCAAGAGTTCTACGATTTTGACACAAAAAAGAGCAGTTTGTCCCACTGTGCGCCGGAGCGACGCTCCTTCGTGCACGCCGGAAGGTTATACCCGCCACTACTTGGAGACAGCGAGTTCGGCCTTATATTTCTACGTCGACTCCATCCACATGTTTTTTCCACGATCCACCGCAGTGGTGTATTGCGTACTACCTGTTCGATGTATATCATCGATCGTTTCGCAGATCGATGATATACCTCGATATACCTGGCTTATAGAGGATATCATAAATGCTATTACTGTAGGGTACACTGAAACATCTTTTTTTACGGAGCTACATTTGGTTGACCTGGAGGTGCTATAAATTATGGAAATGGTTTATGGCTCAGTTATAACAACTGTAAAATTTTACAAGGGTTCATTAAAACTGGCCAAATGTTTTCCCGGCTGTTGTGACGATCAGAATTATTACTATTGACGGCAATAATTACCATGTAATTGCTTGTTTGAATATAAAAACTAATATTGATAGACAATAAATACACATAGGTATGCAAGTGATGTTATATGTAAGATAAATGATGAAGAGGTGTAATGTGCAAGATGTTTTGAAGATAGGGGTAGTCTTCTGATGGCGCGTGATGCAGGTCAAATTTTTCACCCAGGCTCTTGCGTGGCGCGCCAGAAAGCACCACACTCCTGCCCGCGCGCCAGAAAGAACCACGCTCCTGCCCGCGCTCCAACCTAGACTCCAGAAGAGTTTACGTAAGAGACAGAAAAGGCAGTTAGAAAAGGAAAACGGCACTTGAAACCAAGGCTCGGCGCGCGCCCCAGGATTTCCGACAGTGCAGAAATCCTGGAGCGCGTGCCGAGCCTGGCAGCCGATCCTGGCAGCCAAAACTCAAGAGGCAACGATGATGGGTTTCGAGGACTTCGACTCTCGAGCCCAGGGGGGCGTACAATCTTACCCCCTACGACGTGATGATTCGAAAATTATACATTTCTCGCCGGATCTTGGCGAAAGTGACGTGAATCGTTTCCTCATGTTTTCCCGATGAAAATGGTCCAAAAACGACACAAATCGGATTGTAATTAAGGAATCTTCATAATAAATTGATTTCCATATCTTCGTTAAAAATAGTCCGATTTACATGAAATTAGGTATAATTTTCATTTGGAAAACATGAGAAATCCATCGGTATCACTTCCATATCGATACGATAAAGAATAAAGTATACAGTTTTTCTGAAACAGGTATGAATCCTTGGCCGACCGCAGCGAGTCGAGGTCGGCGACCCACAGTCGAGGGTGAAAAATATTCATTACAGCGTATTAAGAAATTCTTTATTCTTCATCGTATCGATATGAAAATAACACTAATGGATTCCTGGCGTTCTCCCAATTAAAATTATCACAAATATCATGCAAATCGGACTGCTTTTACACAAACAATACAAATTATAAAAGGAGTAGGCATTTCTTAAACGCACTCTCTTATCGTATCGATATGGACGTGACAAATGGTGTCGGGCGGTTACCACACTCATACAGATTACACAAATTTTTAAATTTTCTATTTCAGACAACTACAACGGCTGATTTTATGCTATCAGTGCGTATGTGAGTTTTGTAAGGCGCTCCATTTTAAGCTGTATAACTCCGGATATAACCACTATTTTTGCATACAATTTTTTTCATATTCCCTAAAGCTTGACAAATGAAGCCACAAAGCTGGATGTAAATATATTTAATTGTTTGGTTTTAAAAAATTCGCGTTCACTTCCTACCGCTTGCAGCGGCTCGCAGAGGCTTAGCTGCCAGGCTCGGCACACGCTTCAGGATTTCCGCGCCGTCGAAGTGCCGTTTTCCTCTTCCAACTACCTTTTCTCTCTCTTATGTAAACTCTGTTGATGTCGAGGTTGGAACGCGGGCTGGACCGTGGTGTTTTCGCTACACCTTTTCGAACGCGCCACGCAAAAAGCGTGAGTGAAAAAATTTACCTGCATCACGACCAATCAGAAGACTACCCCTTTCTTCAAAACATCTTGCACATTACACCTCTTCATCATTTATCTTACATATAACATCACTTGCATACCTATGTGTATTTATTGTCTATCAATATTACTTTTTATATTCAAACAAGCAATGACATGGTAATTATTGCCGTCAATAGTAATAATTATGCTTGTCACAACAGTGAATGTGTTAACTGCAATTTCATTTGCCATCGCATTGCCGGGGAAACATTTGGACATTTTTTAATGTGCCCTTGTAAAATTCTACAGTCGTTATAACTGAGTCATAAACCATTTCCATCGGAACCAACCAAATGTTTATTATTTATTAAAAATAAATATAAGAAAAGTAACATGCGTGCGCGGTACGTGATGTCTGAGAGCTCCGTGAATTTTCGCCGGTTAAAAAGGAAAGACTAGACAGAGTTAGAGATAGCGAATAAAAGAAATAAAAACAGAGATAAACATAGAGAGGGGGTGAAAAGAAAGCGTGGGATAAGAAAACTGTCCCCCGGTTCGCAAAGGCCTGGTCGCCAAATGTTCCTGACTCTGACCAGGCCTGTGCGAACCCTTAAAATTAAGTAGGTAGATGGAAGCAGAAACGGCAGGAAGAGGTAGGTACATATAAAGGAGTAAAAGTGAAAGTTAGAAATAGCTGCAGAAACAGAAAAAAGAAATGTGGCAAATACGTAGTTTAGTATGAAAGTTGCATTTTTGCGTATCCATCACTCTATTCTTATAGCTAATGGACAAAGTATGTAACCATGCAAACAAATATGTCGTATTCGTGCTACCTAATTAAAAAAAATTGATCTGAAGTTGACCTTTCATATTCGAACGGGAATCGTGCCAATTTTCAAACCACAATGTCGATCTTTTTCAGAAAATCTGTACATATGTATAATTTTGTATATCATATATTTCGAATATGTATAGTCTAAGCTTATTTATGACATAAATACTTTTAAATAACATGTCACTGTTTGAGATTAATAAAGAAAGCTCCACGTTCATTCAAGTTGTAGATGCGTAGAACTATTTCAAAGCAGATAGCATCTACTAACAGCCCTTTAAACATAGGCTACTATTTTTTGGTACTTTACCTGTTATTCATACACAATCACAGGAGCGTGCAGTGCATGTGATTTCACAGAAATTCATAGCTTCGGCATTTCTCGCTATTTTTGCATACTTTCTATTTTGTATTAAAAATTAAACAAATTTATAGGCATAATTTCATGTCATGTAAATGGTTCGCACTTATTTACTAATAGTTATATAACATTCCTCTTTGTTCCTCTTACATCGAGGTTTCCATTCGGGAAAAATTGTTGTGTGCTTACCAAAAAAGATGCCACCAATTTTGCAATTAAACACCATTATCCACAATCAATATGCCTCGCGGAGACAAGACACAGGAAGAGAAAAGGTACACCGCTGACCGCGCGGGAATTTTTTAATGTCGTAATGAATATTTTTCACCCTCGACTGTGGGTCGCCGACCTCGACTCGCTGCGGTCGGCCAAGGATTCATACCTGTTTCAGAAAAACTGTATACTTTATTCTTTATCGTATGGATATGGAAGTGATACCGATGGATTTTTCATGTTTTCCAAATGAAAATTATACCTAATTTCATGTAAATCGGACTATTTTTAACGAAGATATGGAAATCAATTTATTATGAAGATTCCTTAATTACAATCCGATTTGTGTCGTTTTTGGACCATTTTCATCGGGAAAACTCGCTGTTTAAGAAATGCCTACTCCTTTTATAATTTGTATTGTTTGTGTAAAAGTAGTCCGATTTGCATGATATTTGTGATAATTTTAATTGGGAGAACGCCAGGAATCCATTAGTGTTATTTTCATATCGATACGATGAAGAATAAAGAATTTCTTAATACTCTGTAATGAATATTTTTCACCCTCGACTGTGGGTCGCCGACCTCGACTCGCTGCGGTCGGCCAAGGATTCATACCTGTTTCAGAAAAACTGTATACTTTATTCTTTATCGTATGGATATGGAAGTGATACCGATGGATTTTTCATGTTTTCCAAATGAAAATTATACCTAATTTCATGTAAATCGGACTATTTTTAACGAAGATATGGAAATCAATTTATTATGAAGATTCCTTAATTACAATCCGATTTGTGTCGTTTTTGGACCATTTTCATCGGGAAAACATGAGGAAACGATTCACGTCACTTTCGCCAAGATCCGGCGAGAAATGTATAATTTTCGAATCATCACGTCGTAGGGGGTAAGATTGTACGCCCCCCTGGGCTCGAGAGTCGAAGTTCTCGATACCCATCATCGTTGCCTCTTGAGTTTTGGCTGCCAGGATCGGCTGCCAGGCTCGGCACGCGCTCCAGGATTTCTGCACTGTCGGAAATCCTGGAGCGCGCGCCGAGCCTTGGTTTCAAGTGCCGTTTTCCTTTTCTAACTACCTTTTCTGTTTCTTACGTAAACTCTTCTGGAGTCTAGGTTGGAGCGCGGGCAGGAGCGTGGTTCTTTCTGGCGCGCGGGCAGGAGTGTGGTGCTTTCTGGCGCGCCACGCAAGAGCCTGGGTGAAAAATTTGACCTGCATCACGCGCCATCAGAAGACTACCCCTATCTTGGGGTTAGGTTGCAAAACAGCAGGTATGCTGAACCTCGCCCTTTTATCCCTTAAGTTATATAACTTTGTGATAAATAAAGACGCATTATTATTATTATTATTATTATCTTCAAAACATCTTGCACATTACACCTCTTCATCATTTATCTTACATATAACATCACTTGCATACCTATGTGTATTTATTGTCTATCAATATTAGTTTTTATATTGAAACAAGCAATTACATGGTAATTATTGCCGTCAATAGTAATAATTATGATCGTCACAACAGCCGGGGAAACATTTGGCCAGTTTTAATGAACCCTTGTAAAATTTTACAGTTGTTATAACTGAGCCATAAACCATTTCCATAATTTATAGCACCTCCAGGTCAACCATATGTAGCTCCGTAAAAAAAGATGTTTCAGTGTACCCTACAGTAATAGCATTTATGATATCCTCTATAAGCCAGGTATATCGAGGTATATCATCTATCGTTTCGCAGATCGGTGATATACATCGAACAGGTAGTACGCAATACACCACTGCGGTGGATCGTGGAAAAAACATGTGGATGGAGTCGACGTAGAAATATGAGGCCAAACTCGCTGTCTCCAAGTAGTGGCGGGTATAACCTTCCGGCGTGCACGAAGGAGCGTCGCTCCGGCGTCTACGTATTTTTGCGTGCCGCGCGCCGGGAACGCGCGCAGGAACGTCCGTGTAAAGGGCCCTAATGTACATTATGTCGTATTTTGGGTTATTTCCGTCGGGAAAACTTCCCCAATCCACTGGTACAATTTTCAAATAGATAGGATAGAAATAACGGACACCCTTAGGCCCAAGACAGACCAGCGTGTTCCCAAACGGTCATTTAGCGGTCGTTAAGTTAGATATTGAAGAATCGACACTTGAGATTGTTATAAACCAAGTCTTTCCGAAAACTGCGTCGTGGTCTGAACAAGACAGGCTTTGAACAACTGTAATGCCGAGAAGCATTCGTGAACGTATGGCGTTATCGACGGCGACGCATCGTTATATTTTATCGAGGAAATACATATAACATTTTTAACATTATGTCCTGCGTTTTATTCTTTCAGTTTTACACGACAGAAATGGCCGCGCGACAAAACTCGCTGGTCTGCAGCATAGAAGACAATTTGAAATTATAATTTGTTCATAATTACGTATCTCTTGTACTTGTTTGAAGATGTTAGAATTGTTTGTAAACGTCTTGGTACAAAACGTGGGACAATCACTGTAAATTCCTTGTCCAACACGTGGGACAATCCCTGTACATTCCTTGTTCTGCGTTGCACCGCAGTTCAGTTCCGAGTGTTGGAGACAGTTCTGAACAGTTGGAATTTCGAAACTGCGCAACGTTGGTCCCTGGAAAGGATTTGTAGTGGAGGGAGAACACCGACGGCCTGACACCTATACAGGGTGATTGGGACGAAACGCCTGATTCGCCTCGCAACCGTGACGAGTTAACCCAAACCCCCGTGGTGTCTCTCCGAAGGCTTTCGACCCTCGGACGGGGTTGGAGTACCTATTAGGAAGTGAGAAATCTTCGAATTCCTCATTTCTAATCAGATCTATGCGAAAGTGACGCCAATGAATTCCTGGCGCTCCGTCGATTAAAATCATACCAAACGTCATGCAAATCGGACTACTTTGACACAAGCTATTTGTGTTCCTTATGTAAAATAGCTTGTGTCAAAGTAGTCCGATTTGCATGACGTTTGGTATGATTTTAATCGACGGAGCGCCAGGAATTCATTGGCGTCACTTTCGCATAGATCTGATGAGAAATGAGGAATTCGAAGATTTCTCACTTCCTAATAGGTACTCCAACCCCGTCCGAGGGTCGAAAGCCTTCGGAGAGACACCACGGGGGTTTGGGTTAACTCGTCACGGTTGCGAGGCGAATCAGGCGTTTCGTCCCAATCACCCTGTATATGCAATCCAGCAGCGTTGCCAGAGCTGGGGACGCGTGCGTCCTCACTTGTCCCTGTGTGTCCCGGCAGTAGCTATATGTATACTATAATATTTATGCACACATGCGAGGATGCCCCCTCTACGACTCCCCATGCATCGTAAGTCGTCCCTTAGTATCCCCAGTTCTGGCATCCCTGTAGTCCAGTACAATCCTGACCAATCATGATTTTCGGCAACATGGCGCAGCCTATCCGAGATTACCGTTATAGCGCCAAAATTAAAATTGTTCATCCATAGGCTCCTGTGTATATTAGAATATGCGTATCTCGTTTTACTTTCACGCAGAAGAATTAAGAAACCAAACAGCGCTTTCTCATAACAGATTCGGCAACCTGCACTAGTGCGCACTGAGTGCGATCGTCCGAATTCGCTATCAGTGCTCACTTTACGTGCCAAAGTTTACGCGCAGCGCGAGACACACCGTGTGTCTATAACGCTGTTAAGAACCTTTTAATTATAGAATCTCAATAATGGTTGATCCGATTAATTTTGTAATGGTCTCAATGAATAGCTTAGGTTTGATCAGCATTATAAAAGTGTCTTTCTTTTGTTCCTACGTGCCTTATAAGCTGACATATTTCGATGCAAAGTTCGTCATCGTCAAGTACGGACAAGAGGGGAGCGTAGTAAGGGTGAAGAAATGTATCGCCAAATCACGCAGCACGAAAAAGACCTACATTATAGCTAGCTTCAATCCATCGTAACCTGTCAAGTGTTAAATAAGGTAAGAGTTGTCCAAACTTTTTTTAATGTCACAAGTTTCTACACCATATATGACACTGAATTATTGTCTCAATTAACGAAGTAAGTCGCCAACAATTTTTAATAGACTTCTTATGTTCAGCTTATAGAAACGAAGGAGACGCACGGACTTGGAAGTTGTCCGGAGAAAATCTTCCACCCTACAAGTTTCTGGAAATTTGTAACACGTATGTACAAAATCATATATTGTAATAAATTGCATTTAAATTGACAGATATTTTTATACCAGCAAACTATTTTTAATATAGAGTTTCTATGTATGCTTACAGAAATGAATAGGATGCACAGGCTTGGATAAAAATCAAGGGAACGCATAGGCTTGGATAGAAATGAAGGGGATGCACAGGCCTGAAGGTTGTCCGAAGAAAGTTACGGTAGACAGAGAAGCATCTTCTTTCGCCCAATTTTCTGGAAATTTATCAAATAAGGTAAATCGACAAAATTTGTCAAAAGACATAGATTAATTAAGAAAATTAGGGGAGAGTCTTGCAGTACCGACCAGCTTGCAGTACCGACCAAAGCTAGTTCTCGCTTCTTCCGGCAGATATGCGCCTTTTACTTGAATAAACAAATAAAAATCACAATTCTGTATAACCTATTTCGGGGTCGTATCGTGTACTCCATTGCGCTTGATGTTATGAGACATTAAACGTATTCGTCAATATTCCATAGGTTAAAAGTTATTTTGCAAAACCGATTTTTTGTTTATCGTGTAAGTAAATGATTATGCTCTATGATGTGTACTGTCTCTAGTCTATTAAGTTTAATAAAACGCCCTAGTTTTTCAATATTTTTTGGTACATAATATACCATGATCTAAAATGTTCCCACATGTTTGTCGTGCAGTACCGACCATCCGACTGTCGTGCAGTATCGACCAACAGACTATCAACCAGTAGAGATCAAATTTTTCTTATCTGTAAGTTCAATCTGATCTTCAGTAAGTTCAATCAAGCCAAACAGGAAGATTGGAATTAATAAAGAAGTTACCCACTGTGTTATTTGCAAGGAATCATTTGACGAAGATTGGGTGCAGTGTATCGAATGTGAAGGTTGGGCACACGTCGAATGCACAAATCAGGAAAATATTAATTATTTTATTTGCGATGTGTGTACTAATAAAATTTGAAAAAATCTATTGTAACAATTAAATGTCTTTTTATTAACATTGTTAGTCATTTAGACTTAAAAATCTACTAATTTAACAGTTGGTCGGTACTGGGCGACACTTTTTCGTTTCCTAGAAATTACAACTTCTTTACTTTTGCGAATTATCAATTCTTATTATTAAATTTCACAAAAATAATTTCCCTCCTCTTATTAAGTACCATCTATACTACAAACATGTTTATGAATTTTTTATTTTTATCGACTCTAGCCGAAGATATAACCAAAAAAACTTAGAGCGGTCGGTACTGCAAGACTCTCCCCTATAGTCGATTGCTTGCAATGTAGAGCAAGTCACATTAATGAAGAAAGTACACTGAAAACACATCTCCCTTCATTCTTTTCAATATATTGTGAATGACATTCGTAATACTTTAAAATCCACAGTAGTTGCCACGCTATTCATTATTTTATTAGTTTCCCATTAACAATATACTTATTTCAATACACCAATAAACATATTAAATTAATTTTATTAATATTATTAATTTGGTTATAGTCATTGTGCGTTAAAAATATATTGGGTCTCATCATTCATTTTTGACAAATTACCATTACCATTTAAATTTCCAGCAACAAGTCCTTCTGCCATATACTCTCACCTCCTTCGGACACATTATGGGCGCGTTCCGATTCACGCATAATGCGCATGAAGTGCATAGGGTACGTGACATATCCTATGCATTTTATGCGCAGTATGCGTGAATCGGAACGCACCCTTAGTAATCTCTATACTTCCTATAGCAAAAGACCACTCCTTCTTAAAAAGTTCTATGTTAAATTGTAACTAAAATGTGGCTCTTATATATTTACAGATAATCGAAGCAGAAGAGATGAAGAAAGTAACCCTGCTGCACGAGCACATGAAATAAGCACATTTAAAAACATTGTCATAAATTAATATCTTTACAAAACTAATGATATACAAAAATGGCGCCAATTATAACAGTGACTATTTATGCAAACAATCGGATTTAAATTGAATAAAAGATTCATCATTGGAAGGACAAAGAAGGTAATAATATTAAGCAGATATATTTTTATAGAACTAAATATTTCAATACCAACCCACACAGCACAACGTCTGGCAACGCCTTAAAGGCGTCTTTGAGACGCCTTGTAGACGTCTTTAAGGCGTTGCCAGACGTTGTGCTGTGTGGGAATATATATTTTATTCAAAATACTTGGCGCTGCGAAACCAAAATAATGTTAATTATCTTGGTATAAATAAAACAAGACATCAGACCACTGAGACAAGGAAGATAGAAACAGATATATAAAAAGACATATTTATTCAGTTTAGCAACACCAATTCGGAGCGCAGCGCCAAGTATTTTGAATAAAATATATATTGGTATTGAAATATTTAGTTCTATAAAAATATATCTGCTTAATATTATTACCTTCTTTGTTCCTTCCAATGATGAATTATTTATTCAATTTAAATCCGATTGTTTGTATAAATAGCCATTATTATAATTGGCGGCATTTTTGTATATCATTAGTTTTGTAAAGATATCAATATACGACAATGTTTTTTAACGACAATGTTATATATATGCTAATTATATATATATATAAAAAATATGAATATTAAAAGTTCTTTTTCCAATTTGTATGTGCTATTTACACTATTTCGTAAAAATTGTAAACTGAAATTAAATTAAAAACTGAAATTATATGTATGGTAAATGTATTAAAGAAAATAAAAATATTTTTGAAAAATGTAGAAAGATTTATCATTTCGATGCGTGTATCCGTCAATTGATTTATATATAAATAAAATGGCAAGTTATGTAAGCAGAATCTGCTGTATTTCTACTGCCTATCTGACGTCAGATCGCGGTGCGCAGGGTCTGTTCGATTTCTGCCATTAAATTGTACCAGCAGACTCTCCTTACTTTCTGCCGCCAAACTGCTCGCAGGCTATGTAAGCAGAATCTGCTGTATTTCTGCTGCCTATCTGACATCAGATCGCGGTGCGCAGGGTCTGTTCGATTTCTGCCATTAAATTGTACCAGCAGACTCTCCTTACTTTCTGCCGCCAAACTGCTCGCAGGCTATGTAAGCAGAATCTGCTGTATTTCTGCTGCCTATCTGACATCAGATCGCAGAGCGCAGGGTCTGCTCGATTTCTGCCATTAAATTGTATCAGCAGATTCTCTGCAGTGTCTGCCGCCAAACAGCTCGCAGGCTATGTCAACAGAATCTGCTCTGTATCTGACACCAATCTGCCGTCAGATCGCGCTGCGCAGGGTCTGCTCGATTCCTGCCATTAAATTGTATCAGCCATGGACCTAAGAATAGAAAGGACGGAGCCCAAAGTCTCATTATGGGTGACGGGGTCGAGCCAGTCAATCGGTACGGGGGGAAGCCGTGGTGGAAGACTTGTGATTGGTGGAGTAGTACGCATGCTTCCCGCTTTATTTGAAATAGAAAGCTGAATGTCACTTTCACAAAATAAAACTTAAATGGAATAACATAACGTTACATCATACTTATTTTATTTAGTAACTACATTAATAAATAAATGGGTAATTAAGATAAAAGTCTATTTATTCGGAATAAAAAATAATACAACTATTCACCTTTAAATTGTAGTAAATTAGTATAAAATTGTCTAGACGTAGGCATGTTGCTTGTTTCTGATTTTGATATATAAAATAGTCTTGTTTTAACGTATTTTTGTATGATGCATCTTATTAAATGAATACGATGATTTTCCAGCGCGTCTTGGTTATTAGCGTGTTCAATAATGTTTTGAAAAATGAGTTCGCAACCTTGAAATTGAGTAAGTACCATTGCGGTAAGATACATTTCGGAATATTTTCTTTTAAGTATTTCCCCACTACTTTCTTTTAATGCAAATCGAATAGCTTTTTCAGATTTGTGGCAAACTCTATAAACATCGTCCGACGGATAACATAAACCACCTCGATTTTTAAATGTAATTAAATTGTACTTATCAGTAGAGTTCGAAACTGTTAATTAACCCATCGATACATGTTTCACAATAAAGTTTGGAACGTAAGTATTTTACAATAAAGCCTGCCATGTACGCAATAACACGTTCTGAAAACTCTGAAATACTTAAAATATCTGGTACATAATCATGGATTTCAATAGCTTCAGAAGCCACAGTCCAAGTTCGATCAACAGTGTCGCATAATCTGTAGATTTCGGAAGACGAATTAATAATATTTAATGATGAGGCAGTTCTTGATGAAACATGCAATATTGAGACGTGTTCAATAGATATACAATTACCAGTATCATTTGCTCTTAATTCATTGTGTAATAACAATTTTTTAAATGACACCGAGAACTGACGTCCCGTCGGATTATTGTTGTGTCCTCCGTGGGACCGGATACAACTGAAAAATGTCTCAATATGATCCTGACTCACTTTATATGTGGGTATGTATTTCAGGAGAGAGCTGCTGCTACTTTCGCAAAGTCTGGTATACATGTTTTTCAAACTTTCGATGCAAATTAAAAACCCAATGAATCCCGTTTTCTTTGAACTATCAATTAAAAGCTTACCGTTGATTAACTTTAAATTTTTTAAATAAATCGTAATTTCGTCTAATTTTTCAAAAATCAAATCCTTATTGCTAGCATTTAATGCCTTTTTATAATTAACTGTATTTGTATGTTGAAATATATTATAACCCTTAATATTTCGCGTATTAAAAATATCGAAAAGATCATTCACTTTTTCTATAAATTCTATTGTTGGGCCGCAGCTTAAAAATTCCTGTAATTTGAGGTCGTCTTTACAAACTTTTAAAGCAGCTGCAACTGACTTACTGAATAACTGAGCAGCTAGCCGAACCTTCATCTTTTGCTTAATATAATTAATGTGGGCACTGCGCACCTTGTTTCCCATATGCATACCCTCATGAACTTGAATATCATGCAATATGTTAAAAAATTTCCATGCTATTAATCCACCATTCCCATCGCGAAACGTACCTTCACTTCCCAGAGTATTTCGAATTAATTTTAGCATGTGGCACGGGTCTAAAAATACATAAATTTCTTCGGACGTAATGGGATGTTTAAACCACCACTTATAACTATCGAGATTCTTCTGCAACGCTTTCTTTTCAGTTTCAAGGTTATTAATGCTATTTTCTTTATCAATGTTTGGGGTATCATTGTTAGTAAAGACCAGTGATTTTACCGCAGCGAGATTTGTAGCTGTACCGTCACATGTAAGCGATACCACTTTTACTTTCGAACTGTGTAAAGCTATCAAACACTGATTAACTAAACCTGCATAATCTGGAGCGGATAAACTGTGTATTAAAAAATAAGCGATAGGAATTTTCCACGAGTGGTTAATAGAATTTACTAAGAAAACCAACGCTTCCCTAGCTAGAACAGGTGATTCATTATCACTAAACGGCATTGATTTCCCTACATCGACAAGACCTTTACCATCTTTATCGGAATGTCTCATAAAAGAAAGAAGCAGAGGATACTCAGCTTTTTCAGCTCTTCTTTTTATAGCATCTACTGCTTCTGAACAAATGCCAGGCTCGCCGTTGACAACCCGATACCATTTCGATATTGTTTTAGGATGAGGAAGAGCAGAGTTAAATTTTCGACGCAAGTACACATAAGCTGCAGGCGAGTAGTAATGTAGAGTCAAAGCAAACGCACGCAACTCAGGACTGTACACTCTTGATACGTTTTCATGCTTCACTTTACGTACTTGTGTTTTCAATAAGTCGGTATTCCATTTACCGATCTCTTGCAGTTGTCCTAATTGATTTTCCGTTAGATATTGTTTTTTCCTTAATTCGGCCATTACCTTTTCCATGGAAGCTATTTTCATGTGGGCTGTACGCAGCTTATTACATATTCGTTTCTTTTCCTTTCTCTCCATCCTTATTTTTTCTTGCAAGTTTTCTCGTATCCACTTTTTGGTAGGAAAATTAAATATTCTTTCAGGTGAAACAGATGTTGCTCTATCCGTACACCTCACACTTGGCGAAACTGTGAAATTGGTTTCATTTAATGATTTGTGCTTTCCTTTACATTGCATAATTTTTACATACTTATACTAAAAACTTACCACATTCCTTTGGCAGAGAATTACGAATTCTTTCAGGAGAAACAGATGTTGCTCTATCTAGATACCTGTTACTTGTTGAAGCTGTGAAATTTGTTTCATTTAATGATTTGTGCTTTCCTCTACATAATCTTTATATAGTTATAATAAAAACTCACCACATTCCTGTTCTTCTCTTTCAACTTTTAGTAAATTCTCTTCTTCTGTTTTCAAACGTTTGTATTCACATTCCTTTGGACTAGGTGATGGATATCTTTTCAAACTGCATTCGTTTCTCTCTAGAATTATCCTTACCGGATACTCGCTTATTCTTTCTGCAGAGAAGTGGCTTGCCTCTAACTTACAATTAGTGCTATCGATTACATTATCATTTTCTGATTCCACTTGGTTACAATTCTGGTAAACAGTCTGGTCAAATTCGCGGATTATTTTATGTAATGTTCATTTCATACAACGTTAAGATAATTTACCAATCTCCAAAACATTACAAAAAAATGTACTTACAAATGGAACAGCACTTTCTCGCAATGTGACTTTTTGTGGTATGCTTCTATCAAAACCATTTTCAAGAAAATGGTTAGAGCAAACCCGATGATTATTGGTAATGTTTTTTGCTTGCAATTGTAAGACTTCAACCCATTTCTGTCTTCTAACCAGATCTTTTGGAAAACTAAAACAGCATAGTGTTTCTAATTACGTATTAATGCTTCAAACTTGAACACAAACTTTACCTCAAAATATCTATACATAAAAAGCAATATCTCTTACCGATGATACGTCACTCTTCGAGTACATTCTGCTTCTTCACCACGTTTTTTCGTTTTTGCATTTTCGCAGTTTTTCACGACACACTTTCCTATTATAGTACGCATTTCTGTTATATATCTTTTTCTGAGCGAATTTGGTTACCATTGGTTACCAATTCTGATAAAGATGAAAAATAAGAGCGGTACAGACGGTAATATATCGAGTATAACGCTGAAGCTAGCTTTCAAATGTATTGGAGACTATCTAATCCGAATTTATAATAACTTGCTAATGCAAGGATTATGTCCTGATGAATGGAAAGTATCTACTATTGTACCTATACCTAAAGTGAAAATAATAAATAAATATGAGGATTTAAAACCTATAAATATGTTGTCAGAATATGAAAAGTTATTAGAAAGAGTGGTCAAGCAGCAAGTAGTGTGGTATTTAGAAAATAATAGTATTATTACTGACTGCCAATACGGATTTCGAGAGCAAAAGTCGTGCGAGTTAGCTATTCAAAATGCGGTGTGTAGCTGGAAACAGGATATTAGTATAGGTAAAAAGGTTAGAGTTATATTTATAGATTTAAAGAGGGAATTCGAAACGATAGATAGGGTTAGATTAGTGCAAAAGATAGAAAAATATGGTATCAAGGGAACGGTAAAAATTTGGTTTGAAAGATACTTAAGCAATAGAAGACAGAAAGTAAAATGTGGAAAGCATATGTCTGAAGAAATAGGAGTTGAATGCGGAGTGCCCCAGGGCTCTGTTTTAGGGCCGTTACTATTCTTGATATATATTAAGGGAGTGTCCTGCTATATAAGGTCCAAAAAATCAATTTTTTCACGAATTTTTTTGAAAGGGAAAGGAACAATTGATCTTCGTAAACTTTTAGATATATTTAAACATATATTCAATGAGTACAACAATTTTTTTTTCGCATAATATTATTAACTATGGCAGATTTATCAGCCGATTCTCGGAGCGCCTTGCCACTGCAGTCTTCAATTGGCGGGAAAGATTCTGGTCGTAATTCTGGTCTCAAATGAAAAAACCAAAATGGTTTTTAATGCTCATATATTTTTCTTCTGGGTGAACTAAGAAAAAGCAGAGAAAAGCGCGAAATCATGATTTTTTTTAGTGTGATAAGAAGAATGTCTATTTTCTAAAAACAACATGTGACTTCAACGTGCTATAAAAGTGATTTAAAAATAATTTTTTAACAATCTTTTTAGTTCACATAGAAAAGAATTTAATACTGAAGAGCATAAGCTTTGGTTTAATTCAATAGGCCGCACGGTATTTTGCTATCACGCCCGCCAATTTTAAAGAATCGTAAAAATGAAAACTGGAAAAATCGCGATTTAAATTTTTCGGTAGGAGAAAATATTAATTATTGGTTACTTACACCAGTGATCTGCTAATCAGCTATTCCTGCCTCATATAATAGTCCTTCCGCCTGTTCAAAAAACTCATTTTCTCGTATTTGCTCAATCCTACCAGCCGTACGAGCCTCCTTGCTGTTGTATGTTTGGCGTTTGTCTTCCCGCGCGAGTCGCTGCGCATCAGTGGTATCGGCGAACGTTTTGCACTTACCGAACTCGATCGCGTTATTTATTTGTTTTGAATTTCTGGAATATTCGTTTTCTCGAAGTGTCAATAAACACGAATTGGTCCCGCATGCTCGCGAATCTGCCAGTAACACCGGTGCAACGATTGACGGTGATGAGAGATTCTCGTGCGTTCGCGATCTTTCGCTCGCGGTCGATCGCTACAATTCTCTACGTTCAACTTATAAAATCTCTAACTCACTCTGCTCTAAGACTATTCTGTACTATTACACTGCACAACTCTGCCGTTTTGATTGTCTTTAAAAGTAATGATCGACGAATGGGGACGCGTCAAAGGGTGAAGCACGCGCCCGTGTCCGGCCGAGCGCTCGCACAGATGCTCGCCGCTTCCCTGCTCTCGGTTCTGTATCTTTAAAAATACTTCGAATTGGCCGCTATAACTTTGTGCATACATTCTTGGATAGTTTATCTATCGATTTAGACAATAAAAAAAAATCGATTTTTTTGGACCTTATAAAGCAGGACACTCCCTTAATGATATTTTGCAAGTAAGACTGGATGGATGTGATATGAAGTTATTTGCTGATGATCTGATAGTATACAGTAGCAGTGATAGCGTAGAGAATATAATAGTATATTGCGTGACAAGGGAGAGACGAAAGTAGGGCTCTCATTATCCGGATATCCGGATACTCAGATCCGGATTTCGATTCGGATTTCGAGTTATAACGAGCAATCCGGATAATCCGGATACCTAGTACCTACCTAGTAGGTAGTAGGGCTCTTACTATCCGGATATCCGAGTATCCGGATTGCTCGTTATAACTCGAAATCCGAATCGAAATCCGGATCTGAGTATTCGGATATCCGGATAATGAGAGCCCTAGAAGAAAGAGATTCCGACTAGCGTGAAGTTTGCTGCCCGAGCGTAGCGAGAAACACACATTTTCATGCAGGTGTTGAAAAAAGACCATTTTGAACAAACAAATGAGGTTGGTTGAAAAGTGGTTGAACGTTAATAAATTGAAGTTAAATATTAAAAAACCAAATTTCTATTACTTCATGGAAAGAGAAATACTGCCCATTTAAAGAATGTAAGAAATGTTCAGAATGTAGCAAGTAGCATTGAGGTATCAGGTGTTCCAATTGAAGAAGTTAATGAAATGAAGTATTTAGGTGTAGTGTTGGACCGAACCATGACATTGAAGGAACATGTTAATTATATAGTAAAGAAAGTTGGTAAGAAAATAGGTTACTTAAAACGGGTAGGTAAATATTTGACGGCGTACACGCGAGCCACTGTATATAGAACGATTGTATCACCACATTATGAATATTGTTGTACCCTATTGTTAAATGTGAGTGCGACCGACCAGGCCAAATTGCAAAGAACCCAGAAAAGGGCGATGAGAATAATATTAGAATGCAGCAGATTCACGTCGGTGAAGGCAATGCTGGAAAGTATATGTTTTCTGTCGATAAAGCAAAGAGTGTACTACAATGTGTGCGTATTAATTCATCAAATAAAGGGAGGGAAGGTGTGTAATGGGTTGTATGCAAGAGTGGTGAATGTCTGCGATGTCCATACGTATGAGACAAGACAGCAAGGGTGTGTGTACATCCCAAGCAGGAGAACTAGGGAAGGTCAGAAAGACCTAATGTATGATGGCCTGAAAGCGTATAACGGGCTGCCGCAGTATGTGAAAGGAGAAACGAACCTTAAAAGCTTCAAGCGTGAGGTAGCATAATACGTAAAGGAGAAGGTGTGACGGTATGCATGTCGCGTGTGAGTCGATGGTTTTTTTTTTTGTATTTTATGTATTTCTTCATTTGTATTATTTTTCATTGAAATTGTTAAAGGCGTAGCCGAAGGCTATTAACAATAAAGCAAACTTCTCTCACTCTCTCACACACACACACGCACGCACGCACACACACACATACACACACACACATTATTTATGTGCATTATTTACCATTAACACAACATCATCCGCGTATGAAATTGTCCAAATATTCCTTCTACCTATTAGGACTCCTCCTTCCTGTTCTTTGCTCATTTCTTTTTTCCAGGTCTGCAAATGCGACATGGAAAAGTGTCGCGCTTAACGGGCACCCATGTCGAACGCACTTCCCTGTTAAAAACTTTCCTATCAGTTCCCTCTTCACTCTTAAATTGCGTATAGTTCTTTCGTACATTTCCTATATCCTTATTATTAGTTGTTCGCCTACTTCTTCTTCTTAAAGCCTTTTCCAAATTTCTTCCCTTTTCTATCTATCAAATGCTCCCTTCATATCCATGAAAAACAGGTATAGCTTCCCTCATTTTTTTTTAGGTTTCTACAGGGTGTCCCAAAAACGCTGCGTTTCCTTAAAGGAGATGATTCTGGGGGTGATTGCAAACAACTTTTTCCTTTGGGAAAATGCTCTCCGATGTTTCGTTAACGAGATATTAATAAAAAGCACCGACCAATCACAGCGCGAGTCTGACGGCCGAGTTCCCGCGCTATCGTGGCTACGAGCCGCGCTGCGACTGCGAGCAAGCAACTCGGCATGCATCGAAGAAACTTGCGTAGAATGGCAAATGAAAAAGACGTAACAAATAAAATTGAACATGTTGTCATGGTTTGTTCGTCATTTAAAGTGAATAATGAATAAAGGATAAATGGATGAAAATCATGTGTAACGTAAAAAGACGAATACGCAGTTTTTTTTAGAAGATTCGAAAATAATAATTATTTGAAGTGGGAGGATAAGGAATACGTAAATTTCCTTGTGTTAATAAGGTAGCCACGAAAAGGTAATGTAACAGGAAATTAACGAAAGGTGATAGTCGTTCGTTATTGTGATAAAAATCCGTAATTCAATAACGGCCAGCACTGTTGGTGGTAACGAATAAGTCTGTTTAAAAAGCCCGAATAAATGTTATCCCCATAAAAAACTTCAAAAAAGTAAAAAATACGCCAAGTACATGAAAAATCAAATAAATCACAAAAAATAGATGACAATAATAATCACAAAAATTGAAGATACTAATAATAAAATAAAAAAAAAAGTGAAATCGAAATGAGCTGCCAGTACATAAAGGTGCTTTCCAACTGCGCCTAAGATGATACAACTATATATAATAACATATACACAGCTAAAATGCTGTGTTCATACATTCCATTACTCATATAGCGGACATTTTAATTAATCCATAAAAAAGAATCCCATTTAAAACCATTATCTTAAATTAATAGATTTATTACAAAATTAATGATATACAACAATAGCGCCAATTATAACAATGGCTATTTATACAAAGAAAAAATATATTAAATAATATTAAACAGATATATTTTTATAGAAATCAATATTTTAATACGAAAAATATTTTATTCAAAATACTTGGCGCTGCGCCCCGAATTGGTGTTGCTATACTGAATAAACATGTACCTATATTATAACAAACTTTCTAGTGCGTTCGTCTGTATGTGTGCATGTGCATATGCTACGTATGATATTAGAATATATGTAGAATAAATCTGACTGCGTTTCTAATATGTCTATGTATTTGTTTATGTATTTTAAATTGTAAGGGAGTTATTGTTAATTAATAATATTAAGACAATTAACATTTTTTTCGGTTGTGCAGCGCCAAGTATTTTGAATAAAATATTTATTCGTATTAAAATATTGATTTCTATAAAAATATATCTGTTTAATATTATTTAATATATTTTTTCTTTGTATAAATAGCCATTGTTACAATTGCCGCAATTGTTGTATATCATTAATTCTGTAATAAATCTATTAATTTAAGACAATGGTTTTAAATGGGATTCTTTTTTATGGATTAATTAAAATGTCCGCTATATGAGTAATGGAATGTATGAACACAGCATTTTAGCTGTGTATATGTTATTATATATAGTTGTATCATCTTAGGCGCAGTTGGAAAGCACCTTTATGTACTGGCAGCTCATTTCGATTTCACTTTTTTTTTTATTTTATTATTAGTATCTTCAATTTTTGTGATTATTATTGTCATCTATTTTTTGTGATTTATTTGATTTTTCATGTACTTGGTGTATTTTTTTACTTTTTTGAAGTTTTTTATGGGGATCTCACTTCTTTTTACAAAGATAATTTGCATAGGGACTGACTTTAGATAATTTTTAATATTATAAATTACAAATTATCACGCGACAGAATTAAGTATAAATTCTATATTCTACGTAAGTTTAACAACTACGAACAGAAACCATATGCACCGGATTGCCAATCTATATGTATTATATTATATGTATAGTACTTTGTGTAAAATACATGGTGCGCGAATATACAGGGTGTAAACAGTATATGTAGCAATATTTTTGGGGGTGGTAGGGGAGGTCCAATGGAACATAAAAGTCCTATGACATAATGTCCGATCTGTCTCCATTTTACAGTAATAATGCCTCAAAGTTAACATGTCTATATGCTAAACTAATAGTCGCAAGATTCCATAATTTTGCACATACATTGGAGACCACCAGTAGAGTAAAATGGTCTGAATACATTTTGTTGTATCTCGTATAGTTTCGCTGTTATAAAGGTTTAAACATCGGAGATGTTTGTGGAAAAGATCGTCGCTACACGCACACAGATGAGCCGTAGCACAAAGACCGCCCGTTGTGAGCTGTTCAAGATGACCCAGTAAGCAAGTAACTACGGCCCCTTACAGTAGCGGTCCCATTGAGGACCTGTTTGGAGTAGCGGAGGCACTTAGGGTCGTCAGCTAGAAAATAAGAAACAAGTCAACGAAAACTCTACACGTGTTCTTAGGCCAGGCGTGCAGTGGTGGCAATTTGTTGCATGACAGTTTTGATGCTCATGAAAAATACATTGATTTACATGGAAGTAAATTCCTTTGACGACGTGACTGCAAAACGTGTTGTTTTTTTTTCAGAAAGTGATAAAACTGTTTCTTTCCTTTTAGTGTGACTAAACTGTCACGCAACAAGCTGCTGTCAATGCGCGGCTACTCTGACCTGAATGTGTAGTAAAGAAATACAAATTTCGCTACCTACATTTATTTGCAAAAGATGTTCGAAATGGTTGCCGTTTGCATCCAGACACGCCTGACACCGACGTAACCAATTGTCGCGAACGCGGGCGAATATTCCAGGCTGCTCGCGTATAACGTTACCAGCATGAAATACTCTACCTTGCAATTCCTCTAAGGTTTCAAATTCGATGTCCGTGTATACTAATGACTTCATGTGGCCCCATACGTAAAAATCCATTGGATTTAAATCTGGGCTTCTTGGCGGCCACGCAACCGTACCATTCCGTGCAATTATTCGGTTCCCCCATATTCGTTCCATAGCTGGTATAGCTCTTCCCATATGGGCTGGGGCGCCGTCGTGAAGAAGCCACATATTTCTTCGGGTGGCCAGGCAAATATCTTCTAACAGAAGTGGCAAATCCCGTCGAAGAAATCTAGCATATTTTGCGCTATCTAGACGCGCCGGCAAAATATGCGGTCCGGACTACGGCAACGCGTGCTTTTCTTTTGAAAATCGAACGCGTGTTTATACTCGAGAGATAAGGGATCTGTCTTGCATTTGACGGTAGGGTGAAGCAGGCGGGACTACGCGCAGTCAGCGGACTACCCCTTCTCTTCCTGTGTCTCTTCGCGAGGCGTATTGATGTTGGATAATACTCTTTAATTTCTAGTTCTCCAAAATTAATCAGGCTGGTAGAGAACGATTTACTACAGTTTTGGGTAATTTATGGCTTAACTGGTTCCGCCTCGTAGGAAACGTGAACTCAGGGCATCGGGAAACGGAAACAGGATTGGTATGCCTTTTCTCCTTTTGTAACAGTTCGAGGACTTTTCTGTTTCTCGTCTCTTCGGACCCTTTCGAACCGAAACACGTGGTGTCTGCTGTCTATCTCTAAGCAATGGGTACATTGGCAGTAAAAGAAGGGAGCGCGGGCTTTTGTGAAAGTGTAGGATGGTTCGTTCGTTGCACTTCTGCAACGCACATGTGCCTCGAAAATGTGCTTGCTTCTTTTTACCTAAAGCATCTTGTCCTGGTGGGAGTTAACTCATAATGGAACGAGAAAAACTACTTGGAGTAGAGGAACTTGCTTGGAAAAATCCTGTCAGTTTGCAATCGCGTCAGAGAAGTGTTTTCTACAGAAGTGTATTACGCGTTATTCCGAGCATAAACCTAGAACAACGGAGATGCAATTACTGCTGTACGAGCATTTGGGCAGCTATATCCGCGGCACCGGACGCCAAGTGAAAATTCATTTTCACCAATTTTTATAAGGTACGAACGCGTTCCATGAAAAATAAATTAAGTGATCAGTGTTAGTAAGAGTGCAGTGAAGTGAATATTCGTTATCTACATTAACCCAATCGCAATTGACGTTGCGACCCTTTTACTTTGGTTAGTGTCGCGTACCTGGGACCAGCTGTGCACTGGACGCATCCGTCGCTGACCAGCATCAGTTCAGTGACCTAGTGACGCAGGTTTTCAAGCTGCAGGTGAATTTCCGAAAGAGTGAGTTTTAGTTACTATATTGGTGATTATTAGTTATTAAATTTAACGCAGGCTATGGCTTATTTCCGGCGATATTTATCTAAATTTCCGTACCTAAATTTTGTCTTCGGGGGGTTTAAACAGACTTATTCATCATCAGCAACAGTGTTGGCCGTTATTAAACTACGGATTCTTATCACAATAACGAACTACGATCACGTTTTGTTTATTTCCTGTTACATTACTTTTTCATTTAAGCGATATTTGAAAACGAAATCTACGTATTTCTTGTCCTCTCACTTCAAATAATTATTATTTTCGATTCTGTTTTAAAAAAAAATGTGTATTCACTTTTTTACGTTTGACATGATTTGCCTTGATTTATCTTTTACTCGTAATTCACTTTAAATGACAACCAAACGATGACGAAAGGTATCGATTGCCGTCGTTTTCGCAGAGATCTGATGAGAAATGCGGAGCTGAAAGAGTTTAGTTCTTAATAGGTATTCAAACCCCTTCAAGGGTCGGAAGCCATAAACTTGCGGTGAAGCATCATGGTGTGTTGTCTTCGCCACGGGATATGATGCGGCATCTCCTTGAGTCGAATCGCTGGAGGATCACTCTTAAGAGTCTATCCTTCCGAAAAACACACCACTTTGGGAATTACATGAAAGATCAGAAGTCAATACCCTGTTTCAATGTGTTGGTCTCACCAATATGCGCGAGCTACTACCCGTTTCAAACGCATGGTGCAAACTTTAGGGCATTATTACTGTAAAATGGAGACAGATCGGACATTATGTCATAGGACTTTTATGTTCCATTGGACCTCCCCTACCACCCCCTAAAATATTGCTACGTATACTGTTTACACCCTGTATATATATAAAGCCACATTTTAGTTATATATAACTTAACATAGAACTTATATAGAAGTAGAGTGGCATTTTGCTATTGTAAGCGTAGACCGGAAATTTAAATGCTAATGGTAATAATTCAGCGAAAATGAACAAGGAGATCCAATATTTTTAACGCACAATTTATTGGTGTTGGAATAAAACTGATTTAGTATGTTTATTGGTGAATTGAAATAATGGGAATCTAAAAATTAACAAATAGCGTGGCAACTACTGTGGATTTTATTAATTAAAACTAATGGTAATAATTCAGCGAAAATGAACAAGAAGATCCAATATTTTTAACACATAATTTATTGGTGTTGGAATAAAACTAATTTAGTATGTTTATCGGTGAATTGAAATAATGGGAATCTAAAAAATTAACAAATAGCGTGGCAACTACTGTGGATTTTATTAATTAAAATATTACGAATGTCTTTCACAAAAGATTGAAAAGCATCAAGGGAGATCAGTTTTCAGCGTACTTTCTTCACTAATTCGACTTGCTTTACATCGCAAGCAGTCCACCATAATCTATTTTCTTCATAATTCTTAACGCTATGTCTTTAAACAAATTTTGTCGATTTACCTTATTTGACTTTCTAGAAACTTGTGTGGTGCAAGATGCTCGGTCTATCTATCTAATCTTCTCTGGACAACCTCCGCGCTTGTGCATTCCCTTCATTTCTATCCATTGAAGCCTGTGCGTCCCCTTCAATTCTATACTATCCAAGCCTGTGCATATCCTTCATTTTTATCGGAATCCTGTGCGTCCCCTTCATTTCTATAATATACATAAAAACTCTAAATAACTGGTATACAAATACAAATATCTGGCAATTTAAATGCAGTGCAATTTTTTTACTACAATATATATATATATTATTTTGTACATGCATGGTACAAATTTCCAGAAACTTGTGCGAAAGGAGATGCTTCTCAGTCGAACCATCTCCGGACAACTTCCAAGTCTGCGACTCTACATAAGAAATCTATTTAAAAAATTTTGGCGACTTACCTTATTAATTGAGGCAATAATTCAGTCTCCTATGTAGTGTAAAAACTCGTGATGACATTTCAAATTGGGACAACTTATTTTATTTGACACTTAGCACTTAGGTTATAAAATTCAAAATAGTATATATATATATATATATATATATATATATATGTACGTACAATGGCGGACGACGAACGAAGAACGATACATGTGTTGGCTGAAGGTGTGTGTGTAACGCGTGTATACGTATTATGTTGACAAAAATTTGAGATTGAAGAAGAATCAGAAGAAAAATCTGAAACCTTATCGGATCCGACCGATCCATCATACGATATTATGATATCTCTGTCATGCGTGACCGATTTTATTGAAATTGGTCTTATTCGAAAGCCGATATGCGGTTTACATGACAAAAATGCTTTTAAATTTACAAAATATTGCAGGCGTGATGAGATATTAATGTATAAAATGTCAGAAGTAGGTTAGAGTGTCCCCGGGACGAGTAAAGGTACACGGTAGCGACATCGACATATAGGGTGTTCTTTTTTCATGTACTTGGCGTCGAGACGCTACCGCGTCTCTAGATCGTACGGGAATTTAGAGAATTATCGCCGGCAATAAGCCATCGCTTGCGTTAAATTTAAAAATGAATTATCACTAATAAAGTAACTAAAACTCACCCTTGTTGGAAATTCACCTGCAGCTTGAAAATCTGTGTCACAGGGTCACCGAACCGATCCTGGTCATCGATGGACGTGCTCCGTGCACAGCTGGTCCCAGGTATCCTTACATTCCCACTACCCAAAGTTAAGGGTCGCAATGTCAGGTGCGTCGAGGTCAACGTACCAACGTACTAACACTGATCACTTTATTTGCTTTTCAAGAGCCTGTTGTTCCTACGTTTTAAAAATTGGTGGCCCCGATAGGGGCCGGTTATTTTCAATTTAAAAAGTGCTCCACGTGGCCACCGCCATTCTCGATGCACGTTTCAGCGCGGAGAGTCAGCTGCCTTTGGACACCCTGTAAAGTTTGCGGCGTTATGTTGGCCACTGCTGCGTGAATAAGCGCGACGGCTTCTTCAGGGGTATCCACCTAAGTAAAAAAAAGAATTCCTACAACAGGAATAAGTAAAGAGTAACAGCAATAATCAAATTACCTTCAGGTAGCCCCAGAAGAAAAAATCCAGCGGATTCATATCCGGTGACCGTGGGGGCCACGCAACGTGAGCCTCTCGCCCGACGCGGCCGATCCACCTATCCTGAAAGGTTTCACCTAAATAAGCGCGGACATTATCGGCGTAATGTGGCCCAGCTCCGTCATGCTGGTAGTACATGTTCTGTCGGATCTCCTATGGAATATCGTCCATAAGATCCAGCAGAACATGTTCTAAAAAACATTTATACGCTGGGCCGTCCAGCCTGTCTGGCAGAATGTACGGCCCAACGATAAATTCGCCACAAATACCGGCCCATGGGTTGATCGACCAACGGACTTGTGCTGCACATGGACGAAGCGCTAGGGGATTTTCGTCGCTCCACACATGCATATTGTGGGAATTGAAGCAACCTTCTCTGTTGAAAATTGCTTCATCCGGCCACAATATGTATTTGGTGAACGACGGATTCCTTAGCACATCTCCCCACAGCCACCTGGAATATTGAATCCGCAGGATGTAATCCCCGGCGTGCAAATGTTGCACCCGTACATATTTGTACGGATGCAACCTGCGATCCGTGAGGATTCGGTGTATCGTCGTCCTGCTGACACTAGAACAAAATGTAAGAACATCCACTATTAGATAACATTTTTTTCTTAATTAATAATTGCTGCAGTTATTTTGAACTGTCACTTACTCTAGGCGACGGCTCAAGACGCGCACACTGATGGTTGGGTCGGCTTCAACGGCATCGAGGATTCGCTCGATGGTGCCCAGATTTCGCCCTGTTGCGGATCTGCCCACCTCGCTGCCTCACGGCATCATGGACCCCGTCGAGTATAGCAGCGACGCTACCCGGCGAAATGTATCCTTGCTTGGAGTTTCTATGTCAGGATATTCTAGCGCAAATGCTCGCGCAGCAGCACTTGCGTCCCCGTTGTTCTGGGCGTACACCCAGATCATCCTGAAGTATTCTTGGGCCGTGTACATTTCTGCGACGCGATTGCTAGCTCACTGACAGGATTTTTTCCAAGCAATTTCCGCTACCCCCAAGTAGCTTCTCTGGTTCCATTATGAGTTAACTCCCACCAGGGCAAGAGGCTTTAGGTAAAAAGAAGCCAGCACATTTTCGGAACACGTGTTTTGCAGAAGTGCAACGAACACTTTCACAAAAGCCCGAGCTCGGTCTTTCTACTGCCAATGTACCCATTGCTTCGAGATTGAAAACAGACACCACGTGTATCGGTTCGAAAGGGTCCGAAGGGAAGAGACAGTCTTCGAGTTGCTATAAAGAAGAAAATGCATACCATTCCTGTTTCCCCTTTCCGATACCCTGAGTTCACGACTGCTACGAGGCGGAACCAATTAAGTCATAAATTATCCGAAACTCTAGGAAACCGTTCTCTACCGCCGACTCGCCAGACAATAAACCGCGACCCTGGCGAAATGCTCTGACTGATCAGCCTGATTAATTTTGAAGAACTAGAATATTCCAGGTGGCTGTGGGGAGATGTGCTAAGGAATCCGTCGTTCACCAAATACATATTGTGGCCGGATGAAGCAATTTTCAACAGAGAAGGTTGCTTCAATTCCCACAATATGCATGTGTGGAGCGACGAAAATCCCCTAGCGCTTCGTCCATGTGCAGCACAAGTCCGTTGGTCGATCAACCCATGGGCCGGCATTTGTGGCGAATTTATCGTTGGGCCGTACATTCTGCCAGACAGGCTGGACGGCCCAGCGTATAAATGTTTTTTAGAACATGTTCTGCTGGATCTTATGGACGATATTCCATAGGAGATCCGACAGAACATGTACTACCAGCATGACGGAGCTGGGCCACATTACGCCGATAATGTCCGCGCTTATTTAGGTGAAACCTTTCAGGATAGGTGGATCGGCCGCGTCGGGCGAGAGGCTCACGTTGCGTGGCCCCCACGGTCACCGGATATGAATCCGCTGGATTTTTTCTTCTGGGGCTACCTGAAGGTAATTTGATTATTGCTGTTACTCTTTACTTATTCCTGTTGTAGGAATTCTTTTTTTTACTTAGGTGGATACCCCTGAAGAAGCCGTCGCGCTTATTCACGCAGCAGTGGCCAACATAACGCCGCAAACTTTACAGGGGGTCCAAAGGCAGCTGACTCTCCGCGCTGAAACGTGCATCGAGAATGGCGGTGGCCACGTGGAGCACTTTTTAAATTGAAAATAACCGGCCCCTATCGGGGCCACCAATTTTTAAAACGTAGGAACAACAGGCTCTTGAAAAGCAAATAAAGTGATCAGTGTTAGTACGTTGGTACGTTGACCTCGACGCACCTGACATTGCGACCCTTAACTTTGGGTAGTGGGAATGTAAGGATACCTGGGACCAGCTGTGCACGGAGCACGTCCATCGATGACCAGGATCGGTTCGGTGACCCTGTGACACAGATTTTCAAGCTGCAGGTGAATTTCCAACAAGGGTGAGTTTTAGTTACTTTATTAGTGATAATTCATTTTTAAATTTAACGCAAGCGATGGCTTATTGCCGGCGATAATTCTCTAAATTCCCGTACGATAACATTTATTCGGGCTTTTTAAACAGACTTATTCGTTACCACCAACAGTGCTGGCCGTTATTGAATTACGGATTTTTATCACAATAACGAACGACTATCACCTTTCGTTAATTTCCTGTTACATTACCTTTTCGTGGCTACCTTATTAACACAAGGAAATTTACGTATTCCTTATCCTCCCACTTCAAATAATTATTATTTTCGAATCTTCTAAAAAAAACTGCGTATTCGTCTTTTTACGTTACACGTGATTTTCATCCATTTATCCTTTATTCATTATTCACTTTAAATGACGAACAAACCATGACAACATGTTCGATTTTATTTGTTACGTCTTTTTCATTTGCCATTCTATGCAAGTTTCTTCGATGCATGCCGAGTTGCTTGCTCGCAGTCGCAGCGCGGCTCGTAGCCACGATAGCGCGGGAACTCGGCCGTCAGACTCGCGCTGTGATTGGTCGGTGCTTTTTATTAATATCTCGTTAACGAAACATCGGAGAGCATTTTCTCAAAGGAAAAAGTTGTTTGCAATCACCCCCAGAATCACCTCCTTTAAGGAAACGCAGCATTCTTGGGACACCCTGTATATCTATAGCCGTTTTAACTACCACTATTGCGTCTACTGTTCCTCTCCTTGTCCCGAATCCCATCTGTGTATCGTTTAATATCATTTGTTCTTCTAATCTTCTCCTTAGAAGTTCCGCATATATCTTATAACTTGTATCCATCAAAGTTATGCCCCTGTAGTTTTTAATATGCCCTTATAGTATTTAATTATATCTTATATCATAGACTTATTATTCCTTCTTTTCATTCTTCCAGAAAGTTCCCCTTTCTTCCATGTTCTGTTTATCACATTTGTTAGATTACCTATAGTTATGAAGATGATCGCGTCCTCGATGTTGAATTAAGATATAATTTAAATGCAGGAGTTTCAATTTTAAGTCTGTCAGACTTATAATATCTTACATGATTTGAGTTCAGATCGACGTGAACCAGATCGGTTTTCAATCTATTTTTTACCTAATAAATTTTTTGTACGAAAGGACCTAATTTATAAATTATTTTTTTGCTATATTCAATAAAAATTGGGTTTTCATATTTATTATGAATAGGTGTTTAATTGTTAGTTGGACTTCAAATTCTAATTATTCAATATTAGGAACGATTGGGTCAATTTCACTGTCAGATTCTTATGATGTAAATTTATTTTTAACAATATTTTTTGTAATATACGTTTAAGATATATATACGCAAGAAATAATATAGAATAATACAAATAAAAACATGAAAATACAATACAATATAAAAAAATAATATGGAATAATACAAATAAAAATATAAAAATACAATACAATATAAATACAAATAAGACTTCCGGTTCCGGACGCGTGTGAGAAAGCGTGTGTGTTTGGTGCTGAGAGGTGGGTGAAGGAAGAGTGAGTGAGGAAGTGAAGGAAGGGAGAGAGAGTGAGTGGTGAAGGTGGGGCAGAGGTGAGGAAGTGAGACGGATAAAGGGAGTGTAAAGGGAATAGGGCGCGTGAGGAAATAGAAGGGAGAAAAGGATAGATTTGGAGGTTAGGAGGGGAGATAGGCGCTGCGTGGCGGGAAGAGAAAGACAGGAGGTAGAGAGATCTGTCGGACGGAACAGCAACTAGGAGCGGAAAAAAGGCGGGAGATTTGAAAAGGAGTAGGAAGGAAATAGAAGAAAGGATAAAAGGATAAGAATAGGAGGTCAACGGTGGGTAGAACAGGAGGAAGAGGTCAAATGGAGGGGAATAAGGGAGAGGAAGGAAGGGTAGGGGGGAAAGGGAATGGAGATGGAATAGGGAAGGAAAAAGGAAAATTGGAAAGGGAGGAAAGAAAAAGGAAGGAGAGTGTGAGTAGTGTGAGTAGTGTGGGGAGTAATGCAGGGAATTTGGAAAGTTACTGGGGGAAAAAGAGGAAAGAGAGGGAGGAGGAGGAAGGGACGGGGGAGGAAGGAAAGAATACAGGATTCAAAAGGAGTGTGATGACGATGCGGTCACCGGAGGACAGGAAAAAGAGGGGGGGAGCAGGGAAAAAGATGAGATGGGAAACATGATGGAGATGATGAGGGAACTGATGAAGGAGGTGAGGGAGGAGAAAGAGGAAATGTGGAAGGAGATGAGGGAGATGTTAGGGGAGATGAAGAAGGAAGGGGAAGAAAGAAGACAGGTGATGAAGGAGTGGAGGGAGGAAAGGAGGAGATGGGAGGAGGAGAGGAGGGAGGAGAAAAAGAGGAGGGAAGAGATGGAGGAGAAGTTAGAGAGATTGGAAGAGAGGGATGAGAGGGTGGAAGAGATGATAAGGAAGGTAGAGAGATGGGAGGAGGAAAAGGTAGCAGGGTGAAAGAAGGTGGAGGGGATGAGGAAGAGTGTATGTTGAGACTGAGGAGAATGGAATTAAGACAGGACAAAAAAGAGAGGGAGGAGAGAAGGAATAACGTAGTAGTAAGGGGGATGGGGGGGGGGAGAAGAGGTAGAAAAAGAAGTGAAGAAGTTGTGGGCGAGGATGGGAATGGAGGATGAAGGAATAAGGGAGGTGAGAAGGGTAGGGAGAACAGGAAAAGAAGGGAGAGGACTGGTTTTGGTGAAGTTGGCGGGGAGGGAGGAGAAGAGAAAAATGATGGAGGCGAGGAGAAAACTGAAGGGCAGGAGGGAAAGGATAGATGACGACTTAACGGAGGAAGAAAGGAGGGCAAGGTGGAAGGTAGAAAGAGAGGCGGAGAAGGAAAGGGAAGGGGGGAAAAAGGTGCAAGTTGGATATTTGAAAATGTGGGTAAACGGGAAGATGAGAAGGTGGGACGAATTATGGGAAAGGTGGTGTGATGAACAGGGAAACGAATGTTAAGGGAAAGGGGGAGAAGGAGGGGAGGTTGGGAGGGGAAATAAAAGAAGGAAAAGGGAGGTATAAGGTCGCATTTTGGAATGTGGCGGGGATGAGAAATAAAGACGAGGAATTTTGGAAGGGTTTAGAGGAATGGGAGGTGGTAGTGATGAGTGAAACATGGGTAGAGGAGAGGGAATGGGAGTATGTAAGGGGCAGATTGCCAAAGGATTATGTGTGGGAAAAACAGTGGGCCAGGAGGGAAAGCAAGAAAGGAAGAGCGATAGGGGGAATGATAATGGGGGTGAAAAGGGGAATCGAAATAGGGCAGGGGGAAGGAGGGGGAGGGGAAGGGGTAATGGTGAGGAAAGTGAAATTGGGGGGGAATGGTGGAGAGTTATAGGGATATATGTAAATAAGGACTTGCAAAGGAAGTTGGAGGAACTGGGGGAGTGGATAGAGGAGAGAGAGGAGGGAGTGAGAGTAGTAATTGGAGGAGACTTTAATGCGAGAACAGGGGGGGAAGGGGGAAGGATATGGGGGAGGGAGAAGAGGAGGGGGGAGCAGGGGGGAGCAGGAGGTCGAAGGATGGGGTGGTAAATGGAGAGGGGAGGAGATTATGTAGATATTTGGGGGAGAGGGGGTGGGGAATTATGAACGGAAATGTAGAGGGGGATGAGGAGGGAGAATGGACATATACAGGAGGGAGGGGGAATTCGGTTATAGATTTTGTAGTGGGGAATGAGGAAACAAGGGAGAGGGTAGAAAGGATGGAGGTGGCGGAGAGAATTGAGTCAGATCACCATCCGGTAGTAGTATGGCTGAGGGGGGAAATGGAGGAGAAGGGGGAGAGGAGGAAGAAGGGTGTGGGGAAGAGAGGGGGGAGAGGAAACTGGACGGCGGAGGGAAGGGAGGAATTTGCAAGGAAGTGACTTAATTTGACTTGATTTAAAAGAGACGGGGAAGGGAGAGGAATAGAGGAGGAATGGGCAGAGCTGAAGGAAAGAGTGAAAGGAGCAATGGGGAAGGCAGAGGAAGGAGGGCAGAGGGGAAACAAGAGGGGATGGTGGGACAGAGAGTGCAGAGAGGAGAAGGGGAGGGTGAGGAGAGAGCTTAGGAGGTGGAGAAGGGAAGGGGGGGTGGGAAGAATTATAAGGAGGGGAAAAAGGAATACAGGAGGATATGCGAGGAAAAGAAGAAAAAGGAGGTGGATAGGTGGCAGAAGGAGGTGGAGGGGATAAGAACGGAGGAACAGGTTTGGAAGGTGGTAAATAGGGAGAGAAAAAGGAGAAGGGGGGTAAATGAGGAGATAAAAATAGAGGAATGGGACGAGTACTTCAGGGAGTTGTTAGGGGGGGGGGTGGAGTGGAGGGTGAGAAAGGGGGCAGTAACAGAGAGGGGTGAGGATGAGGAAGGGGATATAGAAAAGGAGGAGATAAAAAGGGTAGTGAGGGGGTTGAAGGATGGGAAGGCGATGGGAGGGGACGGAATACCCAATGAAGTGTGGAAGTATGGGGGGGTAGAGGTGGAAGAATGGTTGGGGGAGGTCTGTAATAGGGTGTGGAAGGGGGAGGGTTGGCTGGAAGATTGGAGAGTAGGAGTGGTGGTGCCGGTGGTGAAGAAGGGGGTGGGGAAAAAAGTAGAAGAGTACAGAGGAGTGACGCTGACACAGACTGCATATAAGGTATATGCTTCTGTGTTAGCTGAAAGGTTGAGGAAAGAGGTAGAGGAAAAGGGGATCCTACCACCAAGTCAGGCGGGGATCAGGAGGGGGATGGGATGTATAGATTGCATATACGTTTTGAATTATCTCATCAACAGACAGGTGGAAAGGAAAGGGGGGAAGCTGGTAGTGCTGTTCCTGGACATGAAGGCAGCATTTGACTCAGTGGACCGGGAGGTGTTAATTAGGGCAATGAGGGAGAGAGGAGTGAGGGAGGGGTTAGTGGGAAGGTGTGAGGAGGTGCTGAGGGAGACGGTAAGTAGGGTAAGGGCGGGAGGGGAGGAAGGGAAGGACTTCTGGACGGCAAGGGGGTGAGGCAGGGGTGTCCGTTAAGCCCCAGCTTATTCACCTTGCTGCTGGCGGACTTAGACGAGGAGTTGGAGAAAGGGGGGTGGGGAGGGGTGAAGGTGGGGGGGGGCAAAAAAATATATACATTGGCATACGCTGATGATATTGCGGTGCTGGCGGAGGACGAGGAGGGAATGAGAGGGATGATGGGAAAGATGGAGAGTTACTTGGATAAGAAGGGGCTGCAGGTGAACGTGGGGAAAACAAAGATGATGAGGTGTAGAAAGGGGGGAGGGAGGTGGAAGAAGGTGACGTGGAGGTGGAAGGGAAAGGTGGTGGAGGAGGTAAAGGAATTTAAGTATTTGGGGTACACGCTGATGAGGAATGGGGGGCAGGAGGCACACGTAGGGGAAAGGCTAAGGAAGGGGGCAGCAGTGATGGGTCAGGTGGGGGGGATAGAGAAGAGACGGTTTGGGAACGATTTGGGGAGGAGAGTATGGCTCTTCGAGAAGTTGGTGTGGGTTACAGTTAGCTATGGATTGGAGATATGGGGGTGGAAGTGTAGGGACAGAGTTGAGGGACTGCAGGAAAGGTTTTTGAAGTGGGTGTTGGGGGTGGAAAGGTGTACCCCAGGATACATGGTAAGGGAGGAGATGCAGAGGGAGATGTTAAGAGGGAAGACGGGGATGAGGGCATGGGGGTATGAAAGGAAGCTGGAGGAGGGGGGTGGGGGGGAACTGGCAAGGAGGTGTTGGGAGGAGATTAAGGGAAGGGCGAAGAGGGGGAAAGTGTTGGGAGGATTGGAAAAGGAAAGGAAGGAGTACTATGAGGAAAGGGGGTGGACTATAGAGGAGATAGAAAGAGCGGGGGGAGGGGGAGAGCTGAGGGGGGAAGAATTGGTGAGTAGGGAAAGAAGAATGCAGGAGGAGGAAAGGTGGAAAAGGATTAGAGAGTCAGAGTACAACACGTGGTACAGGGTGGTGAAAGGGAAAGGGGTGCCAGGATACCTGAAGAAGGGATGGGGGGAAAGCAGGTGGCAAAGGGTGGCGAAATTTAGACTGGGGAATGGGATGCGGGGAGGGAAATATTGGGAGGAGGAAGAAAAGAGGAAGTGCAGGGTATGCGGGTGGAAAGAGGAAACGTGGGAGCATGTTTGGGAGGAGTGTATGGGTTGGCAGGAAGGAGGGGGGCAGGAGAGGGTAGGGGAGGTACTGGATGACGAGGGTGGGGGGGAGAAGTGGATGAGGAGTGTGGAAGAAAGGAGAGGGGAAGGAGTGGAGGAATGGGTGAGGAAGGAATGAGAGTGAGTGGCGGCGTGCGGGAGCGGAGGTCAAAGGATAGGGAAGGGGGGTGAGGGAGGCGTACGTGACGGAGGAGAGCGGGCGAGCGGGCGAGCGAGGGAGCGAGAAAGAGGGTATAGGATAAGAGATAGATATAAGGAATAGAATAAGGTTTAGGTTAAGGTAAAATGTACAGAGGGAAAAAAGGATTGTAATCCCCAAGGGGAAACAAATAAACAAGATTATAAATACAAATAAAATATAAAATACAATACAATACAATGTAAACAACAATATAAATATAAAAGAAAAGAAAATAATAAAAGAAAAGAAAATACAATTAAATAATAAATATAATATAAAAAAGAAAAAATATAAAATTGAATACAAATAGAATACAAAAATATAAAATAAATATTAAGAATATAAAAATTCAATATAAAAATTCATAATAAAAAGAAAAAATATAATAATAATAATAATAATTATAATAATAATAATAATGATACAGTGGACGCTCGATAATGTGCCGCAGTCGGGGCTCTAGAGGCGGTGTTTTCTCAGAAGCGGCATATTAACGAGAGCCAATGTAACGCGCGCTCTCCCCATAACTCTCCTGTTTTCTTTTCCGTGATGGTTGCCCCCTACCAGAATACTCTTAAGGTGCGGCACACTGATGTTCGCGCAATTCACAAGCAGTATAGGTACAAATCGTACTTCTTTCACTAAAGCTTTTGCGAACATATTTAAATTTTATACAGATCCCTATTCACGAAGTGTTTACCGATGAAGACACACATTTTTACTATAAGCACGTTATACATGTACGATGAATAAAGAAAGCTTATATAGCAATGTAACTTTTATTTATAATCGTAATATTTTAGCATCTTTCAGTGTTTCAGTTTTTAGAATTAACGTTAAATATATTTTTTAACATTGTAATACATAAATCTGTAACTTCGGTACACCTTCTACCTGTCGTATATTTTTACAGTTTATCTTTTCCTTACCCATTTACATAACTATTTATGCCCAATATGAAATAAATGTGCCTAATACAAAATGTAACTGATCATAATTCAAAATATTTAAAAAAACATTTGAATAAAACGATATTATATGTACTTATACTTCTGTCATTAAAAAATGTATGAGTTAAGATGTGTCTTCATCGGCAAACAGTTCGCGAGAAAGTGTCTATGTGTATAAGACAAAAATATGTTCGCAAGAGTTTTATTATTAGTGAGAAAAAGAAAAAACACATTCACGTATATGTATTGCTTGCGAATTGCTTGCGAACTCCAGTGTGGAGGCACCATTAAGGGTTAGCATTCATTGGCTCGCTGAGCGTGAGAGAAAGGGAGGTGCACACACGCGTGCGAGTAATGCGTGTGAGCTGGGGCGTTCCTAACGGCACTTTAAACAG
The DNA here is from genome assembly GCA_929113495.1 of Andrena minutula. NCBI lineage: Eukaryota > Metazoa > Arthropoda > Insecta > Hymenoptera > Andrenidae > Andrena > Andrena minutula. The sequence continues at coordinate 42,719,518 of OV815993.1, read as the reverse complement.
CGGCATATTATCGAGCGTCCACTGTAATTTAATTTATTGCCCACTTTTGTGTTACAATTTAACGATCATATACTCTTTCCATTTCATTTCATTTCATTCCTGTGATTGTGCCAATGTAAGTCCTACCCTTCTAATGTATCCTGCTGCGTCTTAACAATTTTTTCCATTTGACAAGTGTTTCCTAATCTATTTGATGTTGCATAATCTTCTTTTATCACTTTCCGGTTCTTCCCATATTTTCCTTCTCCCTATTATCTCACGTAGAATAGCCAAGTTTGTCCCTTGTCCTCTAATTACCTCGTTCCAATACCTCCCACTCTCTCCACTTACTTCACAAGCTTCAATCACATGTTTCACTGTTTCTTCCTCTTTCTTACAAAGCCTACATATGCTTTCTTCGTTCATTAGCCAATATTTGCATGCGCTTGTTTCACTACCCTGTATGAATCTTCCCATCCTTTCTAATTCTCCTCTCCTTTTTTCATTTTCCCCCATAAGTATTTCGACATACCTCCTGGTTTCCTTGCCATCTCTCTTAATTCTCTTAGGAGCATTGACTCTTTTATTTTCATCTCTCTTTCTTGTTCTTGGACGTCTTTACTTATCTGCTCCATTTTGGTTCACACTTCTCCCCAATAAAAATATAAAAATACAATAAAAATATCAAATAAAACATAATACAATATAAAAATCAATATAAATATGACAGAAAATAAAATAGAAGTAAGTAATAAATATAATATAATATAAAAAGAATATAATATAAAATAAAAAAAAATATAAAAAATTCAATAGGTGATGAGGCAAGTATGGGGAATAGGGAAGAGGAGGTTTCGAAAAGATTGGGAGAGAAGATTGTGGATTTGGGATAGGTTAATGTGGACGGTGCTGGGATACGGGGCGGAAATATGGGGGTGGAGAGAGTGGAAAGAGGTGGAGGCATTGCAGGAAAGATACCTGAGGTGGACGCTGGGGGTAGACTGGTGTACACCGGGCTACATGATTAGGGAAGAAGTGCAGAGGGAAAAGCTGAGGACCAGAGCGGGAAAGAGGGCATGGGGCTTCGAAAGGAGAATGTGGGAGGGAAAAGGGGGGGAATTAGCGAGGAAATGCTGGGAGGAGATAACGGTGAGGGAGGGGGGGCGGACGAAGTGGGAGGAAGAAAGAAAACGATTTTTCGGGGATAGAGGAATAGGAATGGGGGAGATAGGAAGGAGAAGAGAAATGGGGGAAATGGGATATGAGGAGATAGAGAGCGAGGATAAGAGAAGGCAGGAAAATGAAAGGTGGGAGAGGATAAGAGAGGCCAGGTACAACAGCTGGTACAAGTGGGTGAAGCGACCGGGAACGCCAACGTATCTGAGGAGAGGTTGGGCTGAGGCTAGGTGGAGAAGGATAATGAGATTTAGGATGGGAAATGAGGTAAAAGAAGCGGGGTATTGGCTGAGTGCGGAGGAAAGAGCCTGCAGGGTGTGTGCGGGATAGTTGGAATCATGGGAGCACGTATGGGAGGGGTGTAGGAGAGGGGGAGAGGAAATAGGCGGGTGGCAAGAGAAGGTGGGAGTGATACTGGGAGAGGAGGGGGAGGGGGAAGAGTGGATGAAAGAAGTAGGGAGGGTGAGAGGAGAGGAGATGGACAAAAGGTGACGGTGAGAATAGGGGACGAAAGAGAAGGACAAATGGAGTGATTTAGGAACCGGAAGTCGAAGGTGGAGGGAATAGACGTTAAGTGAGAGGTAGAGGAGAGAATTGTAAATGTAAGAGAAGTGTAAAAATTGTAAGAGAAGAAGGCGTAAGATAGGCGATAGCTAAGAGAGAGGAAGGCGGCGATGGCGAGAGGGCGGCGCGGGGGAGCGAGAGCGGCGAGAGAGCGAAAATAGATTTAAAATAGGTTAAAATACGTTAAAATAGGCTAAGCATAAGAGTAAGGATAGTGTTTAAGGATAGGTTAAGAAAATTGTAAAGAGAAGAGTAGGAAAAGAGGAGGATGTGTAAAGGAGAATGTAACCCTCAGGGGATCATTAAATCATATACATACATATAAACAATTCAATATAAAAATACAATATAATAAAAATAAAATGTAATAATAATAATAATAATTTAATTTATTATCCACTTTTGTATTACAAATTAACAATCATATACCCTTTCGATTTCATTCCCGTGATTGTGTCAATATAAAATCGGCTCGACCATATCAATCGGATCGTGTAACAAACATCTTTCGCACCACTCGGAACGTGTATCCAACATCTTTCGTACCACGTTGATCGTGTATCGAATGTCTTTCGTACCACTTTCACCGTGCATCGAACGTGCATAGGACATGAATCGAACGTGAATCGAACGACTTGGAACGTGCATCGAACGTGAATCGACCGTGAATTGAACGACTTGCGTTCAATACCCGTTCGATTCGCGTTCGATGCACGTTCGATGCACGGTCAAAGTGGTACGAAAGACGTGCGATACACGATCAATGTGGTACGAAAGACATTCGATACACGATCAATGTGGTACGAAAGACGTTGGATACACGTTCCGAGTTGTGCGAAAGATGTTTGATACACGATCCGATTGATATGGTCGAGCCGATTTTATATTGACGCAATCACGGGAATGAAATGGAAAGAGTATATGTTTGTTAATTTGTAATACAAAAGTGCTCGGCGGTCCCCCTACCCCCGTAAAGGGGAGCGGGGGACTAAATCGGCCCGTGTCGATCTAGGTTGAGCACCAACCGAGCGCGTCTCCAGGTGGCGGATAGGAGAACGGCCAGAGCGTGAAGCGGCTCCTCTGATCGCCGCGGACTGGATCACCACACGGTGACCGGGCCGTAGCGAAAGGGGGTGTCGGGGAACGTGACGGTTAGCGGGTGCTATAAGCGAACCCCGGGGCCTAACAACCCCGCGTGGCAAGCGAAGGCCCTGTCGTGGACCAACTCCCCAATCCAAGGTGGAAGCTATCGTGCCGAGGGATGAATGGTACCGGGGTACGGTGCCTCGAACGATGCCCTTGGGGTACCAGGCGACCCCCCATTGTATTTAGCCTTACCCCCACATAGCAGGCTCTGTGGGGGTGGACCGCATACTTCCTGCACACTCGTGGGAATCGTATGGAAAGCGATCTAACTCTAATTAGAGAAAAACCAGCGGGAGAAAGGCCCTCGAAAGAGGGAACATCTCCCGTACACACGGCGGAAGTCACCGTACAGGAACCGGCAGAGACTGACGCGGCGCTAGCCGCGGCGGTTGAAACCGGGCTCTCGGGGGCGGAAGCTACCACACGGAGGACGGGCGCGGGCGACGGTGACAAAGCCGAAGCAGCGCCCGACACCCCGACTAAGCGGAGGAAGGCGACCCGCAGCGGGGCGGCAAAGAGGAGGGCCCGAAAAGCCAGATTGGCTTCACTCGGGACCACCTTGGAGGCGACCCAAGCGGGAGCACCGACCTCCGGAAAGGCAACGGAGGGGGAGGTGGGCCCGCATGACGGGCAAACAGACCCCTCCGCAAAGCAGGGTGGGAAGGGAGGAGAGACCACGGGCAAGGGCCTGAAAAGGGCCCGACAGACCGATGGCTCGACCCCCGAACACCCTGCAAAAAGAAAAGGGCTAATCTTCCCAGAGCCCTCCAACTTCAAGGAAGCGCTGGTGGAAGGTAGGAAGGTGGCGATAGCGCCATCTGACTACCCCGAAACCACGCTAACACCGGAGCAGGGGGATCTGGTGATGAGGAAGCTCGGAGAAGCGATGGACGCCATTCCCAAGGAAATGGCGGCCCCCCGCTTCGAAGAGTGTAGGTTCGTGCAGGGCATCCTCTGGGTAACCTGCACGGACGCCGCAGCCAAGCAATGGCTAAAAGAAGCGGCAACAAACCTGAAGCCCTGGGAGGGCGCATCTCTCCAGGTAATGGAGAGAGAGTGCCTACCCAGGCTTCGAAAGATGGCGACCGTCATCCCCGGACCTCCGGAGAAGACGGAAGTCATCCTACAACGGATCGGCCGGCAAAACCCGGGCCTCCGCACCCAACTATGGAGGGTGTGGGGCAGAAGGGAGGCGGAACGATCCGTGCCCTTGATCCTGGGGGTGGACGCGGAGTCGCACGAGGCGCTAAGCAAGCGGGGCTTCGTCATCCACGTGGGGCTGGGCAGGGCGCTCCTTAGGGAGTTCCAGGCTCGGACCGGCGGGGGTGGCGGGGAACCGGGAGCGGCGCGGGGGGCGGCGGCAGCGGCACCCCAGGCCAGTGCAGGGATTGGGCCGGGGGGAGTGGGGGAGGCCTCGGGCGCGGGGGCGATACCCAGCACCGGAGCCGACCCGGCCCCTTAGGACCAAGCCCAGAGCGGAGCAGCGGGGGGAGGGAAGGAACCCTCGGTGGTGGCGACCGCGGGGGAGACCTCCGGCACACCCACGGGGGGGGGGGACCGACTCCCCATGACGAAGGAGGTGAATTTACCCACCCGCGGAAAAAGGGGGAGACCCCTGAAGGCCGTGGGGTGGGGTAGGGCTGGGCCCTCGGGGACCCGAGGAGGAGTCCAAAGGACTACCAACTCCGGGTCACTGAGGGACCAGTTCCTCAAAATCGCCGGGGTGGAGAGTAAGGCCGCCACGGTAAAGCGAAGGGGGAAATAGAAGTGGACCCTAACACGGGACACACTACTTCCCCCGGAGCACGTGCGAGAGCGAGCAATACTGCAGCCATCATGGCTGCAGGATGCATCAGCATCTCGCAGATAAATCTGCAGCACTGCAAAGCAGCGACGGATCTACTTGACCGCCGCACAGTGGTGCTGCAAACAGACATAGTACTCATACAAGAACCTTGGCTGATCAAGGGTCGAGTAGGAGGACTGAACGAGAGACAGGGCACGATAATACACGGGCCCGGTGACCCCGGACCAAGAGCGTGCGTCTACGCGAGTAAAAGACTGCACGCCTTGAGGCTGGGAGAATTCTGCACTAGGGACCTAACAGCTGTCCTAATAGAGCCAAAAATGGGCGGGAACACGGAAAAGGTCGTGGTCTGCTCAGCATACCTACCATACGACTCTGAGGAGTCCCCCCCAACGAGGGAACTCAGAGCACTGGTGGAGGCATGTAAAAATAGGGGGCTGCAACTGGTGGTGGGATGCGACGTCAATGCCCACCACATTGTATGGGGCAGCACCGATATCAACAAGAGAGGGACGAGCTTACTCGAATACCTCTCGACAACGGAACTGGAGATCCTCAATCGAGGTTCCAAGCCCACGTTCGTTACCTCCAGAAGGCAGGAGGTAATTGACATCACGCTGGGCTCCAGAAAGGTGGCTCAAGCAATAAAGGATTGGCATGTGGCGGAGGAGGTAACACTCTCCGACCACAGGCTAATCGAATTTAAACTGGCGGGAGACGCGGCACACGAACCCACGGGAGTCTACAGGAACCCCAGGGCCACCGACTGGCAACTCTACAAAGAGGAGCTAGAAGGAAGGCTCGGGGGGAACTTCGGACCCCCGAGAACGGGTGGGGGGATCGAGCAGGCGGTTGAGAAACTGCAGGCTGCGATCACCCAATCGTATGAGGCATCATGCCCGGCCAAACAAAGGAAAAGCAGCAGACGGGTACCCTGGTGGAACCAGGAGCTGACCAGGCACAGGACCAGAACCCGGAAGCTGCTAAACAGAGCCATGAGGCTTGGCACGAGGGTCGAATGGGAAAACTACAAGGAAGCCCATAGATCATACAAAAAGCTCATCAGAGCATCAAAAAGAAAAAGCTGGGGGGGATTCTGCCATGAATCCGAGGCCCTACCACTAGTGGCTAGGCTTCGAAAGGTTTTTGCAACCGGACCTCCGGAAAAACTGAACGGACTCAGACTCCCGGACGGGAGGTACTTAGAGGACCGACAACAAATCCTAGAACACCTGATAGAGGTCCACTTCCCAGGCTCGGGATTCTGTCAGCAGGGGCAGCCAACAGTAGAGCTGGAACCTCAAAGCGACGGACCGAAGGACTGGGGGATGGCCTCCAGAGTGGTAAACCGAGACAGGATCAGATGGGCCATAAACTCATTTAAGAGATTTAAGAGTCCGGGAGTATACGGGATCTTCCCCGCCCTTTTACAGGAAGGAGGGGAGGACCTGATAAAACGACTGGACCTTATCTTCAAATCCTGTCTTGCCTTGGGGTATATACCCAAAACATGGAGAACGGCTAGAGTCGTGTTCATACCCAAACCAGGGAAGAAGGACTACGATTCTGCCAAATCCTTCAGGCCTATCAGCCTAACGTCCTTCCTTCTGAAGACGCTGGAAAGACTGGTGGATAGGCACATCAGGGAACATGCGCTGGTGGAAAGACCAGTTCAAAACTCCCAACACGCGTATCAGGCCGGCAGATCCGTGGAGACGGCGCTCCACCACCTGGTAGGGGTGGTAGAAGGGGCCCTGGAGCGGAAACAGTCGGTCCTGAGCGTATTCCTAGACATCGAAGGAGCGTTCGATAACACATCCTTGGATGCCATAAGCAGGGCTCTAGACAACTTCAAGGTCGAAGAGTCGATCGGAAGGTGGATCCGCAACATGTTGCGGAATAGAGCCGTGACGGCCAGCTGGGAAGGGACCACGATAAGGGCTCGGGCCAACAGGGGCTGCCCGCAGGGGGGAGTTCTCTCCCCACTGCTGTGGACCCTGGTGGTAGACGAGTTTCTGCGTGGGCTCGGAGAAGAAGGCGTAATAGTACAGGGCTATGCCGACGACATAGCGATCGCTGTCAGAGGCACGAGCCCGACATGCATGGCCAGGAGAATGCAGAAGGCACTCACACTGGTTCAGGAATGGTGCCACAACCAAAACCTAAGGGTAAATCCGTCCAAGACGGAGATGGTACTGTTCACGAGGAAGCGGAACTTAAAGTTTAAGGCCCCCTCAATATTCGGAGCGGAGCTTCACACCTCCTCGGAGGTAAAATATCTGGGAGTGACCCTGGATAAGAAGCTCACGTGGAAAAGCCACATCACGAAGCAGACCCAGAAGGCGCTTGTCACCTACTGGGCCTGCAGAAGGATGTTCGGCAGCACATGGGGATTAAAACCATGGGTGGTTAAATGGATCTATACAGCCATCCTGGAGCCCCAACTAATATACGCCTCAGTGGTATGGTGGACCTCCATGAGGAGGGACACCCACAGGAGGACATTGGGCAAGGTGTATCGCCTGGCACTGCTGGGGATAACGGGTGCGTTTCCCACCACGCCCACCCTGGCGATGGGGGCCTTGCTGGACCTGCCGCCGCCGCACTTGGCTGCGGAGGCCGGGGCTAGGAAGGCTGCCCTGAGGATACACTTTGCGGGAAGATGGAAAGGCACGGGGAATGGGCACGCGGCGATCCTGCAGCACGTAAGGGACTCGTACGAGGCTCTGGACTGCGGAGGAGACCAATGTGACCCAGCCTACCGCTTCCAACATAACTTCGTCGTTCGCTTTCCAAGCAGGAAGGACTGGGAAGAAAACGAGAAGGAGTTACTCTCTCCGGGGGGACTCATCTGGTATACAGATGGTTCCAAAACCAAAACCGGAACCGGAGCCGGGATATGTGGGGAGAGGCCCAGGGTGGAAAGATCCATCGCCCTGGGCCCACACGTATCGGTCTTTCAGGCGGAGGTGCAGGCTATCAGGACCTGTGCCAGATTGAATCTGGACAGGGGCTATGAGGGCAAGCACATCTATATCTGTAGCGACAGTCGGGCCGCACTGGGATCCCTCCGCAACACGGTGGTGAGATCCAGTCTGGTGCTAGACTGCGTGGACGCGCTGACGCAATTGGCTAACAGCAATCGCGTCAGTCTACTATGGGTTCCGGGGCATGCCGGAATCGAGGGAAACGAAGGGGCAAACGTCAGGGCTCGAGAAGGTGCGCGTAATCTGGATCGTGACCCGTCGTGCACCGTAGGTGTCTCCATGGGGACTGTGAAGGAGTGGACGAGTCGCTGGATCAGACAACAACTCGAACAACTCTGGGAACGGACCCAACAGATGAGACACGCGAAGGCTCTGCTGAAGCGGCCTTCAAAGAAGATAGGGGCGGCGCTCAGCCGCCTGGATAGGTCGCAGCTGCGACTACTCGTGGGGATGGTCACAGGACACTGGCACACGAGAAAACACCTGGCGCGCCTAGGGATCGGTGAGGGACCTAGGTGCCCGCGGTGCGGGGAGGACGACGAAACGCCGCTCCACCTAATGACGCAGTGCGAGGGTATGGCGGCCCAAAGGCAGTTACTGCTGGGAGCTGCCTTCCACCGCACGTCGAACCTGGAGGACACAACCCTAAGCGGGCTTCTCGAGTTCGCACGAGAGGCCGGCCTAGTGGCAAGCCCTCCCAACTAGGACTGCCCGTACGGGCTCGGGCACAATGGTCCCATAGGACTGAGTGCCCGGAAACCGCCCAGGAAAAAAAATACAAAAGTGGATAATAAATTAAATTATTATTATTATTATTACATTTTATTTTTATTATATTGTATTTTTATATTGAATTTTTTATATTTTTTTCTTATTTTATATTATATTCTTTTTATATTATATTATATTTATTACTTACTTCTATTTTATTTTCTGTCATATTTATATTGATTTTTATATTGTATTATGTTTTATTTGATATTTTTATTGTATTTTTATATTTTTATTGGGGAGAAGTGTGAACCAAAATGGAGCAGATAAGTAAAGACGTCCAAGAACAAGAAAGAGAGATGAAAATAAAAGAGTCAATGCTCCTAAGAGAATTAAGAGAGATGGCAAGGAAACCAGGAGGTAAGCCGAAATACTTATGGGGGAAAATGAAAAAAGGAGAGGAGAATTAGAAAGGATGGGAAGATTCATACAGGGTAGTGAAACAAGCGCATGCAAATATTGGCTAATGAACGAAGAAAGCATATGTAGGCTTTGTAAGAAAGAGGAAGAAACAGTGAAACATGTGATTGAAGCATGTAAAGTAAGTGGAGAGAGTGGGAGGAATTGGAACGAGGTAATTAGAGGAGAAGGGACAAACTTGGGTATTCTACGGGAGATAATAGGGAGAAGGAAAATATGGGAATAACAGGAAAGTGATAAAAGAAGATTATGCAACATAAAATAGATTAGGAAACACTTGTAAAATAGAAAAAAATTGTTAGCACACAGCAAGATACATTAGAACGGTAGGACTTACACTGACACGATTACGGGAATGAAATGGAAAGAGTATAATATGATCGTTAAATTATAACACAAAAGTGGGCTATAAATTAAATTATTATTTTTATTCTAATATTTTTTCTTTTTATAATGTATTTTTATATTGAATTTTTATATTTTTATTTTTTTTTATTTTTATATTCTATTTATATTCTATTTTTATTTTTTTTATTTTTACATTCTATTTATATTCTATTTTTATTTTTTTTATTTTTATATTCTATTTATATTCTATTTTTATTTGATTATTTTATTTTCTTTTATATTTATGTTTTTTTTATATTGTATTGTATTTTATTTTCTTATTTAATTGTATTTTCTCTTATTTTATTATTTTATTTTCTTTTATACTTATATTGTTTTTCATATTGTATTGTATTGTACTTTATTTTATTTTATTTTATATTTTTATATTTATGCTTGTATTATTCTATATTATTTTTTGTAATCATATATATATGTCTTAAACGTATATTATTTCTCAATTTTATTCACCCATCATCCTCCTTCTTTCTTTGCTACCTAATTCTGAGATTCGACGTTTCCGAAAAAAGTATTATATTTTGTTCGTGCCTTCATCTCGCTGCCAAATGATATCATCCCGCGCGGCTGCTCCAGAGGAGTCAAATTACACACGATCGTGCGATACGCTGCGACGTTAAATCAGAACGTCTTAAAAACTTGTTAGCTTTAGAATGCTTGCTACATAATGATTCGGAAAAAATATGTCTGTTTGATACATAATAGTTCGCTATATATCGGTGATTAAAATGGGTAGCGGGACTTGGATCGTAACATATATGGGTATAGAGAGGTTGCGTGCGGACCTTGCTTCGTAGGAAGACCTGCTTCTCTATAAAGGCTATGGTTCGCACTTGAGGAGGGGTATAGGTGAGCTCGAAGACTTTGCTTCATAGGAAGACCTGCTTCACTATGAAGGCTATGCTTCGCACTTAAGGGGGGTGTAGGTGAGCTCGAAGACTTTGCTTCGTAGGAAGACCTGTTTCACTATGAAGGCTATGCTTCGCAACTCGTGTCGATCAGGGAAGGCTGTATGGTGATCGTACACCCGAGTGACACACGTGAGAGTATTTGCGGCTTTGATTTATAGCTCGGTAATTGGCTTAACAGCTGCATTGCATGAAAAGAGGCGTAAATAGTAGGTTTTTACTATAGGTTTGGGAATAGCCATACGGGACTCTCTGTGAAAGAACGTTAGTAAACACGGGAAAGAACTCCCAACGCTCGCGGAGACCGATCAGCTGTAGTTGTTGCTCGTAATGGTTCCAGGTATTCGAGGCGAAATAGCGAGAATTTACAGTTAAAGGTAAAAGCGAAAGCGTTATTTATTGGAGCCCGTAAAAGATAGCAATAGACACTTTATAATTATGCGTTAGACATTCAGCATAGGCACATAACATTTATATAAAGGTAAATGATAGATAGTTAACATTAGGCAAATTGGCATTAATAATGACAAAAGATGCGAGGCAATGGAGTTAAACAATAAAGTGATTAAATGATAAAGATAGCAATAGAACAATATGAGGCTAGAGCCTAAGCAAGTGTAACCGATATAAATGCAATTAAACGATATATGTGTAAAGCGATAAGCGTAAGTCTAAGCAAAGAAATTAATATAAAGAAATAGCGTAAGCAATTAAATGTTATATACAAAAGCATAAACAATAATATAATATAAGAGAAATTGAAACGCTTACGGTGATGTAGACGCTGGTTGGCGAACACTGAATTTAGACGTTCGAATATTATATAACTGGTAAACAGAGGTAATACCGAGGTAAAGCCGCGTAAGACTGAGGTGAGGCTGATTGTGCGTGGGTCACGCGGCACCGGTATTTATACAAACTGATGAAATGTGAGGTATGCGAGGAATTTGCGGTATGCGTGATGACTCATGCCCAAAGTATGCGTCGCAATAACTCTGGGGTTTTTGTAAGGGGCAAAGGTTGATCTATAATTAGATTAGAAGACAATGGGATTTTGAAAAAGGGGCACTCAATCCGTTGGGTGGATTTTTGGGGGTGGTGTTTGGTGTTTTGAGGGTGGTTTGTTTGTGGTTTTCATTGGTAGAGAGTGGGGGAAGGGAGGTTTCGATTTAGAGGGTTTGGGGCGAGGAACTTGCTGCAATTTGTGGTTGAGGAGGGAAATCATGCCTCTAAGGCGAAGAGGGGAAGGGGAATTTCGTATATGATCAGCTGGAGATGGGAACCGCTAAGGTACATCGTCCAAGATCTGGTGATTGGTAAAGGGTTAAGAGTTGTGGTTTTATAGATAGTAGTAGATTCGTGGGTATGTCATATAAGGAGGAAGCTAGTTAGGACCGCGCGAAAATAATGGGACGTCACAAAAAAATTATTATTTCTCTATGTTGGGGAAAAATTTCCATCACATATTGGTATGGAAAAAAATTTTCTGCTGACACCACATAATTCTTTCTATGATTCGAGCGTTCTTCGCGCTGCCAAATGACGTCACGCGCACACGAGTCGCGGAGGAGTCGAATTTCGCGTAATTATTGTATAATACTGTTAAGAGCCGGGGCTGCGGCAACGCGAGAGGCCGGCGAGAGGGGTATTTCCCAAGGAATACGGTTATGAATTTGTTAGTTAGGTGCGCGGACGAATCTGATGTGAAATCAGGGAGTCGCTAGGATTATTGACGGCGAGGACGAACCTGATGCGAAATCAGGGAACCACTAGGAATGGAGTCACACACGGATGAACCTGATGCGAAATCAGGGAGCCGTAGGAAGGGTGAGGTTTCGTAGACGAACCTGATGCGAAATCAGGGAGCCACTGGGTTGGAGAAGATTCCTTGTTTTGGATGAAAGGTTGCGAACGACCTCGATGCGAGATCAGGGAGTCGCGGGAAATGATAGTAATGCCTCGTAACTCTTAATTAATATTTGATACAACTCGAGCGGTAAAGTTGTATCAGTGGGTGAGTGCTACTAATATTATAACGATCACTGGGTAAAAGATGGGTTTAACGAATCTACTCGATTGAGACGTGAACACCATTAGTATATTCAATAATTAGTTATTGTACAAATTGTCGCGATTAATAATTAAATAAAGTGTGTATGTTACCACTAATTGCACGGTGTTGACGCACTGGCGATGCGGGGCGTACGAGTGGATATTTCAAAGTTCCAAATAGAATATAAACCGAACTCGCGGATTCTATAAGATTAACTTTGATTCCGACGGAGACTTTAGCCTGATCGAACTGAATCTAACCAACTCTGTACGAGCATGACACGACGTGACTTTACGCGTGACTCTATAGCTTTGAACCGACGAGGGTAGAAACCAAAGGGTTTATATAGTCCCAAAAATGAGTGGGGGTTCGTTAGAAATTTCCATATAAGGAGATTCGTCGGGGTCGTCGTCGTGTCACTCCCGTTCCCATGGTCGCGATCCAGATGGTCGAGATCATGACCCCCATTAGTGGTGTTTGATAAACGAAAGGATTTTAGGGCGTTTTCCCTTCGCAGACGCGAGCTCGAAAGACGGTTGAGAGCGACGGCGACGTATGGGAACATTCCACATACGTAACAATACTATAATATATTATAATACTATTGGCTTTAGAATAAAATGCGATTGTACTCCTATGTAGCGTTGTCTCTTTCCCTCCCCTAGAATTTAGCATTAAAATAATGCTCTGTCTCTTTCCCATCCTCTGAAGACGTGGTGTGTAAAAAGCCGATGTTCCCCGACGTCGTCCGATGAAAAATAATGTATTATGCTTGGTGACGCTCGGTATATGTACCATTCATTAAAGACTAATGTCAGAGCGCCGGCGTTGGGGGAATTGGTTAGGCGGCTGACTCGTACCGCGGAGGTCTTGCGTTCGAGCCCCGTCGCCTATGATTCTGTTTTTTCATTTATATTAATATCTTAAATTAATATTTCCTTCCTTACCGACTGTGGCGATACCACTCTCTCTGGGGCGTGGTACTTCATCCGCGGTTCGTCCTCGATGCGGTTTCGGTATCGATTCGATATCGATTGATTTGATATCGGTCCTCGCGCTGTAACCCCCCCCCCCCACACCACTCCACCATCTCGATGATGTCTTCCGCTGCCGCCTGATCTCGATGACGTCATCCGCTGCCGCCTCGGGCACGCGCCACCCGCCGCCCGCCCGCCTGCAGGGAATTTTTTCGCCGACTTTCAAACTCAAATTTGAGTTTCACGGTCGGGGGAGGGGAGGGGCAAATGACCTTCAAACTCAAATTTGCGTTAGAACCCGCCTAGCTATACTACTGTCGACGTCGCTTTGTAAACACTGGCTTTAAACGCATGAAGTGTTGCATGGAACAGATCAATCTCCTTCCTAAACTGATTGGCCAGGTTTGAGATCCTATGAAAGGGGTCAGCATGACCAAACCTGGAAGTGTAGAGAGGCGGTCTAAATAGTTCCGCATCTCTGGTGGGCCTACAAGGGACATTAAAATTAATTAACCCGATTACATGTGGGTTGCACATCCAACAAAAAGGATGGGCCCGCTACTATCCTCCTACACTCCAGCGTCCGAATGCCAATTCTACCCATAATGTGTCCATAATCATGGCCAAAACGGGGTAAGGGTTCGATCATTTTATAAGCCAGGGAACGTAGAAAACGATGCTGCACCCTTTCCAGAACATTTCTATTCTTCACAGTTTTTGAAGACCAAATGACAGAGGCATATTCCAAATGCGGTAGCACCAGCGCATTATACAGATGGAGGAAAGTCTTCGGGTTAGTAAAGCCCGAAAAAGGCCTCCGTATATATCCCAGGATTTTGTTAGCCCTGGCCGATGTGACACGCGTGTGCTCATCAAATGACAAAGAGGAGTCGATAATGACTCCTAAATCCCGAGTCGAGGAAACCGTGGAAAGAATACTATCTGATATCGCATAGGGATAGGTAGCCGGGTTTTTACCACGCGAAAATCTCATGACATAACATTTATTTATGTTCAAATCCATATGGTTTGCCACGCACCACTCTCCCAGCCTATCCAGATCAGACTGGAGACCGAGAGAGTTAGAGAAATTTTCAATCGATTTGAAGATTTTGAGATCATCCGCGGGAGGGGGAGGGGGGAGAGGGAGAGGGAGAGGGAGAGGGAGAGGGAGAGGGAGAGGGAGAGGGAGAGGGAGAGGGAGAGGGAGAGGGAGAGGGAGAGGGAGAGGGAGAGGGAGAGGGAGAGGGAGAGGGAGAGGGAGAGGGAGAGGGAGAGGGAGAGGGAGAGGGAGAGGGAGAGGGAGAGGGAGAGGGAGAGGGAGAGGGAGAGGGAGAGGGAGAGGGAGAGGGAGAGGGAGAGGGAGAGGGAGAGGGAGAGGGAGAGGGAGAGGGAGAGGGAGAGGGAGAGGGAGAGGGAGAGGGAGAGGGAGAGGGAGAGGGAGAGGGAGAGGGAGAGGGAGAGGGAGAGGGAGAGGGAGAGGGAGAGGGAGAGGGAGAGGGAGAGGGAGAGGGAGAGGGAGAGAGAGGGAGAGGGAGAGGGAGAGGGAGAGGGAGAGGGAGAGGGAGAGGGAGAGGGAGAGGGAGAGGGAGAGGGAGAGGGAGAGGGAGAGGGAGAGGGAGAGGGAGAGGGAGAGGGAGAGGGAGAGGGAGAGGGAGAGGGAGAGGGAGAGGGAGAGGGAGAGGGAGAGGGAGAGGGAGAGTATAACAATCTCTGCGCCGAATCGGTAAGTCCTCTTTACTACGTTATTGTGTCGCGTTTTACTCCATCTTGTTTATTGTTCAAGAAATGAGACTGTTAGCGACATCTATGGGTGATCGATGTTGATTAGACAAGTGACAATGGCCTGCTCACTCATGTGGAGCGCGGATCGCGTCCCCTTCCATCGACTCGCGATCCATGGAAGGGGAAGGCTGGCGATTCCTAGAAATCAAGTGCGATTTCTGGGAATCGGCCACTTGCTCCTGACATCACCTTGGTAATTATCTTTGAGCTTACGCACCTTGCTTGCGCTATTTTACTTACGCACATTGCTTGCGCCTTGGATTTAATAACTGTTTAGCTACTTTGCTCAGCTAAAATCACGCTAGCGTTCTTTGCTTTCGCTAGATAAGACTTGTTAAATATAAAGGATAATTTATGTAAATTAATTGTGTAATTAACTGTATATTTTGTGTTGGAACTTGTAACTATTCGAACTCTATCTGTAACTTGTTGAAACGCTTAAATTATTGTTGAATCATCTGTGTTTAACAAAGACAAACCAAACGTTGAATGTGACTTAAATAACTAATTATACACGCTTAAAAGAAAATTCTCTTTCGTTGATTTATCAAGATTCGTGTTGTGCGATAAACCTTAGCTTATAACTACAATCCTTAAAAGCTATCATAATCTAGGACTGATTCCATATTACTTTATAACATTATTTTTGTATAATTATATTGCGATAATTTCCTAAACCATTCGTATCGAAAAATTAGAACATTGCTTGATCATTGATCTAACCACCTAGAGTGAGTTGTGGGGTTTCCCTCGGTCAATTGTCGTCCGTAAAATATTACGTATAAGTCGAATCAGTATTGTTCAGTTCGCGCTTTTGTAAACAAGAGTCGTCTGCGACTCTTTTCGAAACCCATGTAATTTCCCCATTTTTGTATCACCTTGATTTTGTTTTGCTATTATTTGTAGTATACTTTATTGTGCCCCCTTGGGGATTACAATTCTCTCCTCTCCTCCTTACATTTAAATTATTTGTAATACATGGTAATATTTTATTTAAATCCGTCTCATTTTGTTTCGAACCAGTCTCCACCAAAATACCACATCCCGATCGGACAACCTGTATGGGTTGTAGACCAAGGCCGCCCTCAAATTTAATCCTGATTTATTTATAATAATCTAATCATTTAAAATTTATAATTATCTTTTAAAATCGTTAAGCGTTGCGTGAGAAAAGTAGAATCAACCGCTCGGTCTCTTTAAAATTAACGCCCTCACGTAACACCGCCAGTTCCCCGTTTTGTGTTAACGAACTTCCTGAAGGCTTTAATATTACGAGGTATACAATCCTCCGTGTGAGCAACGTAATTTTTATAACATGCAGTGCAGAGAGTCTTACAGGCCGATCCCAAGTGGCTGAAAGTCAAATAGTCATGATAGTTATTGTGTTTCTCGTAGTCTCGGTGAGCAGCCTCTTTCGCCCTGATCAAGGATATGAGTTCCGCCGAAAACCAACATGGATAATTATCAGACCGGGCCCGACGAAGTGGAATGAATGTTAATGACACATATGAGATATGATCGTACAAAAACTCCACGGCCTTATCAAGCGACAGATCTTTCAAGGATACATCCCAGTCAACAGAGTTTAGGTGACACAGAATCTGTTCAAAGTCACCGCGCTCAAAGTCATACCTTGGCGGTTTCAGATTCCTGGGGGACTGTATGTATTGTACTTTACAATGAATAAGAAGACAAGAATGGTAGTGGTCAACAGGAAGGAGTACTTCAGGAGAGAGATACATATTATGGAAGTCATAAAGAAAGCTAGAATAGCAATGGCGCAGATATGGGGAAAAGGACAAAGAATGTTCAAGAACAATTTTGACAGAAGAATGAGAATATTCAGAAGCATAGGGAAAAGTATCTTACTATAAGCGTCAGAAATTTGGGGATGGATGGAAGCTGAAAAAGTAGAGAAAATACAGGAGAAATACATAAGGTGGACTTTAGGTTTGGACAGAGCAGTTCCAATGGCAATACGACAGAATACTAGGAGGCAGATACAACGCACATTACACAGAAATCAGGGATAACCAGAGAGCAAATTACCTAAACGGAAACTACAGAGGCAGAGACCAAGGCACGATTGCAATATTCAGCTGTGGGAACGAAGAGCGGGGAAGCAAGTACTGGAAGGAGGAAAAAGAGACAGTATGCATGGGGGACTATGTAATGGGGCTAGAGAGTCGCTGGGTCACATGCTACAAGACTGTAAGGAATTGAAAAGAGAAAATGCAACGATGAGAGGGATGCTAAAGGGAGAAGAAGAATGAGCGGAATGAATGCGTATGATTCAGGAAAAAAAGGAGAAGAAAAGAAAAACAAGATGAAGGAAGATGTCACACAAAAGCGGAGTCTTGAGATAATAACCCCAGAAACATACACTTACACACATGTAACCCCATTTTGAGGCCGAGAAGCAAAAACTAAACCTATTTACTACTACATATCTTTAGAAATAAATAGAAAACTTATTTAATAAACTTGCGGCTCACATAACCTGCGAGCAGAATCTCAGACTCTGCTCCAAAACTGCTGGTTACTGGTGGGGATACACCTATAGCAATCATGCTACATATGTGTTGGTGCGTAGCCACGTCCATGTGACGTCACGCGTTGGGGCGGCCTTGTGACGTCGCGCGTAGGGAATTGTTTGGTAATTCTGGCCCTGAGATGGCGCTGTTGGCTGTGCCAAGCAGACGACAGAATCTGCAGTCGATCCGACATCAGGCTCTGCACCTTGGAACGCAGCCAAATACGTACACAGACGACTACGGTTCTGATGTCAGATTCTGCTCTCTCATGTTATCAGGGGATTTGATTGGTTAAAGTATTCATATATACATTATAATTTTTAACTAATATGAAGAAATATTCATTAATTTAAATAGATCAAGAACAATTACATTGGTTCAAAATATACAACTAACATTCTATAAGCACAGTGAGGACTTGAGAATATTTTGAGAGAAATTAGAAATTGGGGTTATGTGGCGCGTGCAAAGAGCAGTTAGACACAAGAATCTACTACCGACAAGCGCAGAGCTCACTTCGATATCAATTCGAAAGTAGCATTAGGTAATATTTTATGATAGATTATTATACTTGTATTGTTAATAATCGTATAATTACTATTTATTGTTTGTATATATTGAATTGTTCGCTCTACAGGTGTCATGCACTCTGGGTTAGGATGGACACACATGAAAAAATTGTTGGCATGCATGGACGTGCCATGTCCAGATTTCAAAACGTTCAAGAAATACGAACAAGAAGTAGGGCTCGCTGCAGAGGCAGTAGCAAAGGAAAGCTGCATAGAAGCAACTGCGCTGGAAAGAAAACTGACTGTGGAAGCTGCTCAGAACATCGAAAATCAATTGTAATAGTACATTGCATGACAAGGGAAAGAAGAAGGATATATCGACGAGCGCGAAGTTTGCTGCCCGAGTGAGCTCGCTGCGTTCTGGCAGCAAACCTCGCGCTCGTCGAAATCGCGTCTCTCCCTTATCACTCACAATATGTACTTTTATACATCTGCATGAAAGGTGCGTTTTTGAAAGCCTGCTGAGCGATTCGCAAAAAAATATACATGAACACACATGATCGATAACGATTAGTCGAACAATTGCATCTTCATACCACAGCGTAACGCCAAACTCCAGTTTCCTTGGGGGCAAAAGTAAAAAATTGCGAATACGCATATGCGTAAAGTCTTTGGAGAAAAGTCTCCCTTAGGAGAAAAGTAGAAAACGCAAATATATCTGAAACTGGCCATTTTGCTCCCGCTCAGCAGGCGTAAAAAAACACCCATTTTCATGCAGGTGTGGAAAAAATGACTGTCCTATATACCATTTCTTCTGTAATTGTAATATATTGTTATTTATAAAAAATGAGACCAGAAATATAAAAAAACCTGATGTTTTTAGACCTGAAGAATTCCAGTCCAATTCTATCATTCCTCCTGAACCTATTCTTGCCTATACTGAATCCAATGAAGAACCTCTCGTGACATTCAATGATATAGCAAAACTGCGTCCGCCGATTTTCGATTTGCTTGCGCAGTTGGTCAAAAAAATATCGGAGAAGGCTATACGCAAGCGATATCGTCTAAACTCTCAAAATTCCCAGATAAACATCATTCCCGACATGTGCAAGCGACGCAAAAAACGCACCAGAGAAGGCGGCAGCTGATAAAGTCACCACCGTATAAAAAAAAGCGTATGCTATTGAAAAAGCGGCGGGCTGCTTTACGCCATAGGAAGGAGAACGTTGAAGGTGTCACATACCAGACTAATGTTGATCTGCTCAACGAGCTGGGAGAGGATAATTCCGCTGTGGAGGAAGACGAAACGGAAATCCCCTGCTGCAACTGCCAGTTAGAACCGCATTGAAAATTTTTCAACCCGGTTTAGGTCGGTTTTCTTCCCGTAAAATACGGATTAAACCGGACGAAAAATATTTTCTATCAGTTTCAATCCGGATATGCATGTAAAACCTCGATAGTGTCTATCTGTATTTCCTAGCACAATTTGTCGTCGGTTCTAGTCGGATCTACACGTTCGTTTTATAAGTTGGTTGAATTTGGAAATCCAGATCCAAACCATTGCGGAATCTATTGGCCCTTTCAAGTTATTTTTCTACCTGTTTTTACCCAGTTTTGCACATCATAAATGAAAGTTGGAAATTATTAATAGCGGATTCGGTGCCTCGCACTGACTCTGCACTGGTGTCAGAAAATGACTTGGATTGGTTGATTCTTATAGAGCTATCTTCCTTTCTATCATAAACAACCAATCCAAGTCGTTTTCTGGCACCAATGCAGAGTCAGTGCGAGACACCGAATTCGCTATAAGTTAAAGATAAAAACACATTAAATATAAATATGAAAACAATTTTATTAAATTTAATAAAAGTACACTTGTATGTTGTGTAGCCATTCTGTAGCCTTCAACGGAAATCTATATGAAACAAACTAAAATATTATTTATTTTCATAGGTTACGTTAGCTTAGGTTTATTGTTCCCTTGGTATAGTTACAAAAAATATAACTCTATATCAAGAATGGCATTTCAAGAATATTTTTCTTACATAGCCCAACGAACTCTGCTTCCTCACCTTCTCTCGCACTTCATTAGATCCTCACCCTCTCTCTCTCTCTCTCTCTCTCTCTCTCTTTCTCTCTCTCTCTCATACTATGGTACATTTGTCCTTACAAATATATAAATAGATATATAATATGTAACATCAATACAATAGTGTTAGAACGTTATACATTGAAACATTAAAAACAAAACAAAATTAGACTCAAACTTAGATTTAACCCTAAATCAAAATTAAACCTCATTATCCAATATCAAGCATTAAACATCCAAGTACCCTACATCACTGCACCTTACTCTGTACTCGAGGTCCTTAATGAATCTTCTACTTTCCCCAGCCGACTCTTGTCTCTCATCCTCTTCTTCTTCCTCCGCTCAGTTGGCTCAATCCTCTCTTCTCCTCGTTCCCTCACTCCGAAATCCCTTTCTCTTTCCCATATTCTTTGTGTTGTTTAACATCCTTTCCGTTCTGTCTGCCAGTTTTATTTCATCTCTCTCTCTCCGTTTTCGTCTATCTTCTTTTCTTCAGCCTTCTCTTTATTTTCTTAGAAATACTTATTATGAGTAAGAAGTTCCACTTAACCTACAAGTAGCATATAAATGTTATTTCTATGTACCCGTGATATATCAAATCATCCCAAATTGTTCTGCGCCACAAAACATACACGTCTTAACCATTTTTATTTTACGTATTAACTCTAATTACAAGTAATTAATACGTAATCACGCTCCAACTATTATTTATGCTTGCGGTTTCTTGCTTACTTTGGCTAGCACCTTCGCGTCGCTCTGTGACGTCACACTTGAGAATCTTCCTAGGAACAAAATGGCTTCTAGGTATTCGGCACAAGTCGCTTATCCTCGTTCACTATCCAGTAGTATATACAGATCAGTGGCAAAACCAGATGGAACCATTTTAGTTTTCTATCCGCAAATCCAATGGAAACCGAACCAATTGTCTCTCTGTGAAACCCATGTGCATCCAGTGAATTGTTTGGTCTGCCAATCCAGATCGCGACGGACTCGACAGAGTTTCTGGATACCCAGATTGAAACCGTAAGGTTTTTGGTCTGCAGTTCCAGATACCAACCTTTCGGTTTTATATAAGTGGCAATCCCTGATAGAAACCGACTCTTTTATCCTCTTTTATCTGTCGATCCGAATATTCGCATTGAACCGGATCCTTTTTTTAACTGCCACAAAACTGGGCTTAATAATCCAGATAGAGCCACATTGAACCATATAGATCCAGTTCAAAATTCAGTTCGGTTCTAACAGGCTCTTGCAGCAGGGTCGCAATTGTTTTAGTGGACTTAGAAATATTGAGAAGGATATTGAGAAAAACTGTGACATTTTGCAAATTGGGGCAAAATGTGGGACAAAATCATTTGATATTTATATCAATCCGATTAAAGACATTTCTGTCAGTGCTAGTCAGGCAAATGATCTTACAAGCTGCTACGGTGACTTACTTTACAATGGTCGAGAAGTATCGTCTGTACCAATAGGAACTGCCTTGGCAAATTTTCATGAATGGCTAACATCGTTGGGAAAGCAATGTTGTATTGCCACGCACAATCTCACCTTTGACGGGCCGAGGTTAATGAAGAAAATTATACAATGTTCACTACAAAATGAATTTGCAGAAGTAGTTTTTGGTTTTGTAGATACTTTAGCTGTAATTAGAAATACTACTGGGCGCAAACAAAGAGGGCAATGCTCAATCAGCGGACTAGCCAAGGCATTGAGCATTTCTGCCATTGGTGCCCATAACGCGGCACGTGATTGTGGGTGCGTTCCGATTCACGCAGTGAGTGCAGAGATCGCACTGATCGCAGCGCACTCACTGCGCGCATCCATATGGTTCCGTTTCGTTACTGCGGTTCATGCATTCTTGAAAACGGAACGCTATTCCCTGCGTTTCATGCGAAATCAAGATGGACGCTACAATGGATAAAGAAATCTTGGTTACAATATCCTCGATATTATTAACAAGGAACACTAGGTAAGTGTCCCCCTCCGATTTTTTCTCGTTCAGATATGTTATAGTACTAAAAAAACTAAGAGACACGTGTTTTGTCATTTCTGCGGATATTCAGTTTAAAGGGGTAAAATCCACCGTCAAAGATTTAAAACTCCGCGCGGTTGACTTTCAGTACAGCTGCAAAGGTTTAGTTCAAACGCACGCTCCGCAAACACGGGCGAGATGGTCAATACTTTCGCGATGGTCACGCGTCCCCTTCAGCCTTTGGCTACATACATTCGCATGAAAAATGTTAATGTTGAAAAAAATTACCTTATATCGGGAAACATCTGTATAAAATTTTTAATAGTAATTTAATACTATATTTTGACAACATAAACGTGCATAATTTTCTAATGTGTCAAAGTATCGAATAAACTCTACAATTGTAATTGAATTGAAGAAAATAAGGAACTTTTTCATAAACACAGTATTTATTTACTTGACAGCAGAGTTGGGCATTAGTCGAATAAATTTTTATTCGACTAAATTTTGATTCGACTAAATTTTTATTCGAACGATCTCGAATAAAAATTTCGAATAAAGTGTAGTTATTCGAGAATAACGAATAAATTATTATTCGACTAAATTTTTATTCGAGTGATCTCGAATAAAAATTTCGAATAATAATTTATTCGAAAATATAGAATAAATTCTTAGTCGAATAAATTTGTATTCGTTATTCGTTATTCGTTATTCGAAGGACCTCCGTGGCAACTAGGCGACACGAATAAGCGTGGGTCAGAACCCGAGCCGCTCCGTCTGGGGTCCCGAGGCCCTCGGCCTCTGGTCGGGCCGAGAGGGGATTATGAGACAAGGGGAACGCTTTCCGAATGTACCTACCACCCCTACCGGGGGCTACTCGATATTCCCGTACCATATATCTTCAATTTTAACAAATTTCACACGGTTATAAATTCCGTTCCGTATATTTCACAATAGAGGTTGAAGATCTTGTAATAACGTATAATATTACAAAACTGATGCACTAAACACCATTAAATATATAAACAAACAGATGACAAGTACAAATAACAAATCGAATATGAAACAGCGATGTATACAAAGTGAATGGGCTTGATAAGTGAATAATTACAAAATTTGACAAATCTAATTGAGGGCTACATCTCTTTGATTTACGGTCTTATGGAATGCTAATTGAACTGTTACCCCATTTTCGTATTTATGTTATTTTGGAAAAGTGGAAGGGATGTATACTGGGTGGAATAATTTTTAATATCAATTTTTAATATTCCAGCTCTTACAGATTAGAGGACATTTGTCATGAATATCGTAAATTTGTTGTAGGCAATCGTGTAAAAAATTCCACCTTGTTTCACCTTGTACCCCCTTAACGTGTATTCTCTTCAAATTAGATTTATAATTTACTGACCTTATTGTTCCTTGCATATATACTTCTTTTGACAAACATTTCATGCAGCAAGTCTTTCACGCGGCATCCCCATGCGTTCCAATAATTTTGAATCTTTGAGTATGTTTAACAGTAATGAGTATGTTTCGTCAAGAATATGCTCCCATTCGCTTGCGGAGCGGTATCTGTCCCCACACGTGTTTTTATAATTAGTGTGACGACTGTGAAGATTGTATTTCCGAAAATATGGTAAACTGATTGAAATGTGTTGTATGTTAATAGAAAGAAGCAGAGTACAGTGGACGCTCGATAATGTGCCGCAGTCGGGGCTCTAGAGGCGGTGTTTTCTCAGAAGCGGCATATTAACGAGAGCCAATGTAACGCGCGCTCTCCCCATAACTCTCCTGTTTTCTTTTCCGTGATGGCTGCCCCCTACCAGAATACTCTTAAGGTGCGTCACACTGGTGTGAGAAAAAGAAAAAACACATTCACGTATATGTATTGCTTGCGAATTGCTTGCGAACTCCAGTGTGGAGGCACCATTAAGGGTTAGCATTCATTGGCTCGCTGAGCGTGAGAGAAAGGGAGGTGCACACACGCGTGCGAGTAATGCGTGTGAGCTGGGGCGTTCCTAACGGCACTTTAAACAGCGGCATATTATCGAGCGTCCACTGTATTATGTGTGTTTTCTGATTGTTTAATATTATTATTATAGTATATTTTAATTTTTGTTTCTTTGTTTATGTAAGAATATACAAAGTGTTTATTTTTGTTTTTTTGTTTATGTAAGAAAGACAAAGTGTTTACGTACATTTATTATATAATACATTTAATCCCGTTTATGTTAATAATAATAATAATTTTTGTCAGGCTGTAATTGATTTCTATAAAACCTAATAATCAGTCAGTAATTTTGTTAATTCATACACCTTTCTAGAAAGAGAAACAATATAATTGAATTTAACATGTATTATGAAAATAAGTTTTTTTCGGAAGTCTTACAAAGGGAAGGTAATATGTCCCCCTAACAAAAATCATAAAAAATTCAGACTGACAGGCTCAAGTTAAAAGTTCTCATGACATTGAAATAGATTCAGGTAACTATGGCCCATACGGTTAAAGAGATATTTGTTCAGTATTTCATTCTGTTACAAATATTTTTCTTAATAAAGATTGAGCGCAGTGGGTTACGTGCGGTCTAAAAATATTTTTCTTTACAAAATATTCATGCATTCCTAGATTTGGAGATATGGACCTGTGAGGCCAAACATGTGCAATGGTGTAATTTATTTTACGTGTGCACTGTAGGATTATTTACGGTCCGAATTACGTCGTTCTTGGTGTTATTTTCGCCGAAAAAACATAAGGAATCGTTTGGCGTCGTTTTTGTGACGATCTGATGAGAAATGCGGAGCCCGAAATTTCTCACTTCTTAATCGTTTTTTTTCGCCACGGGGTATCGGGCGGTTCACCCTACACTCGACAAGCGTTCCCCTTGCCCCATAATACCCCTCGGTCACCGGTCGGGCCGAGGACCATGGGAGTCGAGCCCAAGCGGCTTATTCGTGACGCTCAGTCGCCACGGAGGTCCTCCGAATAACGAATAACGACATTTTATTCGAAATTTTTTTCGTTATTTACGAATAACTTCACTTTATTCGAAATTTGTATTCGAGTTCATCGAATAAAAACTTAGTCGACTAAAAATTTATTCGTTAATCGCGAATAACTCCATTTTATTCGAAATTTTTATTCCAAGATTCGTCGAATAACAATTTAGTCGAATAATGCCCAACTCTGCTTGACAGTAAGGATAGTTAAGTAAATTAATTTAACCATAGGACATTCCTTTGAAAGATTTTTTCATTTTTTTATTCGATGTATTCGGTACAATAGTGGTATTCATCAAAGAAATGCTTAAAACATAATTTCATGCGAATGTATGTAGTCAAAGCCTGAAGGGGACGCGTGACCATCGCGAAAGTATTGACCATCTCGCCCGTGGTTGCGGAGCGTGCGTTTGGACTAAACCTTTGCAGCTGTACTGAAAGTCGACCGCGCGGAGTTTTAAATCTTTGACGGTGGATTTTACCCCTTTAAACCGAATATCCGCAGAAATGAAAAAACACGTGTCTCTTGGTTTTTTTAGTACTACAACATATCTGAACCAGAAAAAAATCGGAGGGGGACACTTACCTAGTGTTCCTTGTAAGTAACAGTGATACTCCACAGGATTCTGTCTGGAATTTTCTATTAATTGTAATAGAACATTTTGGTCTTTCTCTGCTTTTGCTACTACTTCTTCTTCCGCCAAGATATTCAATACTTCGTCTCCCACAGTTACTTCCAATTGTACGAGCACCATCTTACAAATTAATAAATTAATTTTTCTAATGCCGTCACGTGTGCTACGCGGTATGCACGTATCCTATTAGGCAGGTTAGGCTGGGTTAGACTATGGGTTTCCACATGTCTTTTGCTTACAAGTTTGAATTACAGAAACAAATACGCATGCGCGCAGTGACTGCTTCACCTCTGAGTTTCTGCGTTTGCTGCATGCGTTCGCTGCACCGGAAGTGAAAGAATTCTAGGGAATTCTTTGCACCACCACTGCGCGCAGTAACTAAAACGGAACGGTTGTCTCTGCACTTCATGCGCAGTATGCGTGAATCGGAACGCACCCTGGGTTATACTACACACAAGTTAAAAAAAATTAAAAATAACTTCTGAAAAATTGTTAACAAGTGCAACGAGATTTTCGGAACAAACTGCGGTATGGCATAGCCAGGAGAAAATAAGTGAGATTGTATCAACGTTCGCACCAATCGAAAATCTGGGCTGTTCGATAAAAAAGAAGTTGGCATCAGCTGAAATTAACATGGCAATGTTAAAAGAAGTATATACCATGCGTGGGCATGACGGACTAGCCTAATTTCTAAAAAATCATATGAAAGAAAAAATTAATCAGACCATCACGAAAGAATCAATAAATAAAATTATTGCATTCCTAAAACACACAAAAACGTGATATTTTATATATTATATTATTGTATTCTTTTCATTATGCAAAATATATGAACTTATGTCAACTGTGCCAAATTATTGCATCTTTTTGCGTATTTTTACCTGTTATTCCATATTCATAAGCCCGCTATGTTTTTCATTTCATTTTTCTATCTGTGCATAAGTGTAACGGAGACAAAACGTTATCCAGAAGATTCAATTAAGGAGGCCATTCCAATAAGCGGCTACAGCCGCCAGCGACTCCAACTAGCGTCGTCGCAAATGGTATTTCCTATACGTAAGCGTCGACGCCATGGCCCCCACCAATGCAACGACGCGCCGCACAGGCCCTTTTCGAGCACTTGAAAAGAGGGTCTATTGTTGTATGAGGTCTCGAGGACCGTCGAAGACAGTGAAAGACTAGCCATTTTTCTTATATGTACACTCGGCTCAAACGATTGTGGCCGATCGAGATTCGATTGCATTCGAGCTTACTAAGGCCGACTTTTTTGCATCGCTAACATTCTACAGTATTTCATGAATATGGTGAGAGCACTGCCAAGCTACAGGTTCCCGTCTCACCATATTCATGAAATACTGTAGAATGTTAGCGATACAAAAAAGTCAGCCCTAGTAAGCTCGAATGCAATCGAAACTCGATCGGCCACAATCGTTTGAGCCGAGTGTACATTGTGTTCTGTTTATCTACCGGATTGAAGAAGTCAATGACATTTGGGTGTTTCTTTTAAAATATCGGAATTCAAATTGTGGCAAAAAATAGGATAAACCTATTCCTTTCTAGTGATGTATAATTTAATATTTTTTACATCTATTAATTTGTTTTGTCTATTTTTTAACTCAATCGTGATAAAAAATTGGAAACTGTTTTTTGGTACTTTATTAGTGGTTTAAGTCACACGCTGGGGAAACTTTCGGTTTTCAAGTTATTATTTCTGCACTTTCCATAGTATGTATTTATCAATTTTTTCAGTTTTATTGAAATTGTTAACGTTATTTTTTTAAATAACCTCAAACTTTGTTATGAGTTGTATATTAACTCAAATTTTTATGAACTTGCTTAATAATATTCAGCATTTTCAACGCGAAAAATGGAATGTTGCATTTTCCCCTATTTCTTGGGATTCAGGCCCACTGTACGATATAGAATACAAGTGATTACTCCATTATTAGCAACTATTGTCAAATCTTGTTTTCGCAGTTGCAAGGACAAATATATATATTGATTATACAAGTTCGCGGAAGGTAACTAAAAAGTCGAAAAATACTGATATTTTTTCAATGGGTTTCTTATAGAAAAATAAATGTATATAACGAATTATTTGTTATTATTTTGCAGAATCGATACTAACTATTTCTGACCCCTTTAACTTTACTTTAACAAACATTGAAAGAAATCACTTAAAATTTTGCATAGAACAACAAATTTGACATATGTTTACACGCAGATCAGATGTAGCCGTCATGATATTTTTACCTTTTTTTACAAGAGCTCATATTATTAGTTTACAAGAAATATATAAAAAAAACATAATTCCATATGTTATGAATTCTGACTTCTTTCCTTATTTCTGGATAATCTGTCCGAATGTGAGATGGATCGCAGAGCGGCTAGAGTCGCAGAGCGACGTCTTTACGATGTCTTTAAGGCGTCTTGAAAGTCTGAAACAGACGTCTTTAAGACGTCTGCGTGCTATCTGGGTTTGTATTAGACATTAAATTGGTTGGGGGGGGGGGGGGGGAAGGGGCAGGAGTTCGCGTAGCGTATTACTATCAGTAATGCCCCGACGTCAAATAATCTGCTTAATCTGAAATCTCATCATGGCTATCATCACAAACCTTCATTTTATGACATGCTTGTCTTTGGGCATAAGCATGTGCAGTTGCCACTACTGCTCGGTACACCTGTATCTCTTTTCCAGGAAGTGTCCATTTCTACTGCCTCCACCCACGTGTAAAATCTTGTTACCACCGCGAATCGAAGAATTACCATTTGTAATGCCGACCCCACCACCCCCTTGTCCACCACCACCCTGTTGTCAGCCGCCCATGTGTCCTGGTCCCTGTTGTCCCACTCCTTTGCCTATATCCCCGCCGCCGAAGTGTTCTCTGCGTCCTCCGCCATCAAAACCTTGCTGCCCTCTTTGTTCTCCATTGCCATATTATCCAAGTGAGTCCAAAACGCAATCCCACGTAGGAATTTCTGTTCAATTTCACAAACGCTTTAAGTTTGTGAAGGCGAGAGCGGAGAGCTTCAATCATTTAATTAATATTTCACTTGAATAAACATATAGAATCGTCATCTAGTGGCATGGGCGTCCGCAGGGAGGGAGGAGGGGGGGGGGGTAAAAGGGCCAGCTGCCCCCTGACTTTTGAGTTTTGACTTTTTTATTAAAAAAATTAATCCTTATTAAAAAAATTAAAGCCGACTACAAGAAAATGACATTACACTAAAAAGTAAACAATAATTTTTCCCTTCTTTAATCTACGGCTCTCATATTTTTTAAGTCGGCGCCAGATTTACACAGTGCAAATGATGAGGCACCGACTTAAAAAATAGTCGTATATTAAATAAGAGAAAAAAGTTTTTTTACTTTTTAGTGCAATTTTATTCTTTTGAAGTCGGTTTTAATTTGTTGCTAAAATTTTTTTAGTTTTATCTTTTTAGTTTTATATATATTGACATAACATGCTGAAGAAATATGTTTGTACTGGCAAAATATTGGGCCATTTGTTAATGCAATGTAGGATGGGACCACCGGGGCATCGCCCTCTTTTGAATAAACAAAAGATCATCATAATCGGTTCATATGCTGAGGAGTTATGCGGGAACAAACATAAAAGAAAAATATAAACGTGTCGAATCTATAATCTCCTATATTTAATAATTGGCACTATAAAACGGGTTAAAAAAGGGGTATATTTTTCTTTACCATCATCCCAAAGTTGCTTCCCCCCCTGGAGAAAGTTTCCGGACGCCCCTGTGTAGTGTTCATAAATATACATTGTACAAAATTGGTCATCTCTAACATAACATAGACAGATACGTTTTAGTTCAGATTTGCACATTAGTTGAAACGTTTCGTTCTATTGATCCAGAAGCACGAGTATTTTTTCAAAAAATGTAGGAAGGGATGCATGTATAATAGGCCGTCCCGAAAAAAATGAAAATGACTGCAGCGTTAGGCCTTAGTGCGGGAAAGTTGTGTCTTGGGATCAATAACAACTGTGCAAAATTTCAGCCCTGTGAGTTAATATCTTCTGTTCCGGCAAGAGCCTTGAAATTTCGAAATTTGATCAAAAAGTATAAAAATGATTTGATAGTGAATCACACTTTATTATACAGCATTCTTAGATTAAGATTCCGAAAATAGAGAATGTAACATGCTTGTGCGAGAGGTATATGCAGCTTTTCGCCCACCCTATGACAAGAGAGTGACTCAGAACTCACCACGCGAAGGTGGCTGCATGTCGAGTTCTTCCCTAGCCCACCCAACCACCCTACCTTGTGGACTAGAAGACGGAATTTATAGACTTGATGTAGTGAAAAAATGGGATTTGTACTCAAAGGCGGGCATATGACTGCGCGACTCAAGTGTGGCTCGAATGAAGCCATCCCTTGTGTCGACTCCAATGACTTTGTTGGATGCCTCTGTTACGAGCTTTACCATACGCTCCACAGCCTGAGTGTGGCAAGGGTATGCCTCAAAGTCCCAGGATTTGGGGAATTTTCCCTCCTCCAGCATTTTTTTCAGGGAAATGGTTTCAACAGAGTCCAGTACAGGTGGTGAAGTTATTGCACATTCGTCCCAATTGATCAAGTCGGCATAATCGGTAGCATCGAAATTCAACGAAGGTGGAGAACATTTTCGGATTTCTACCGACTTTGGTTTCTCACGTGCTTCCAGCACTCTACGCATAGCAAGTTTTTGTGATGTTGTCTCTGTCATCAGTTAACATAGCCAAAAGGACGTTTTCTGGTAAGGCGAAGTATGCATTATTTGAAATTACCTTATCAATGATTGACCTGTATTTCTTGGCTAAGTAACGCGAGGATTGAATAAATTGCCATACATGACGAGCACCATACTTAACAGAATGTTCCCCTTTGATTCTGAACCATGATGGTGCATAAACCTTGAGAATAAAGTTAACAAGCAACTTCAAATGTGCACTGGGCTGTCGGGTGGAAACGTAAAGCCTCAAGATTCTATTGGCTGTGGTCAACCATCGTGAAAGATTAAGTGCACCTGGTTCTGACTTCAGAAGATCTTCGGGAACCACACCAACCTTAATGGCAGAAGCAATCCTCAACAAATATTTTTGATCCTTACTGAGAATGGATGGGTCAATACCAGGAAGCTCACAATCAATGGCTTTGAAGCAAATTACTGGAAGGTTCTCACATCCTTTCAAATTTTGGCCGATGATACCACAATAGGCCCTTGGTCCAGAAGTGTGCCCATCGACATGAAAGAAAAGATGTCGGAAAGGCAGCTCATTGAAATGTAATAAACAAATAATCCACTGAAGTGGCCTGCCCAATTTAACTTCTAGGAGTCTGATGGCACCTCCATGAATACCTGTATTTACAACAGTTCCGTCGCAACCTACGACGCGAATATGTGCTACACCACCAGGAACTTCTTCATCTAAGTAAGTATAAATACTTTCTGAAATGTCAGCACTACAGCCTGACTTTGGCGATACGTGGCCGAGATATTTAGATCCTGGTTCTTTGACCAGTGAATAATGATCTTCCTTTATAGTTTTTTGAAAGTATTTGGCGCCGTGCTTTTCTCTAAACAAGGTGTTATCATGGCGGCCATCAAAATACAAACCTGTTAGATGACCATTATTATCTTTCTGAGCTGCTACTTTAAGTTCTTTTCCTGTGCGTGTTTTTTCTCGGGAGATCTTGTTCTTATCAATGATACGTGTTCTGTCTGTTTCGGATATGAAGCCCATGTCTTCAAGAAGAGCTGACCCGAAAGCCGCAGCCCCCCTGTGTGAAATATTGTATCTCTGAGCAACAATTACAGCGTTTGTGAGTTTCAATCTCATTTGACTACTATTAGAAGCAGATGTGGTTGGCTTATACTCTTTGTCAAAAGTCAAATTATCGTCATCACTGCAATCGGTTTCTTGAACCATCTGTGAAGTGGTAGATGACGAAGGAGTACCCGCGGAAGTACTTGGAGTAGATCCGTTATTATACTTACGCTCTAGTCTTTTATTAAGTTTTAATGATTGAACAGCATCTACCCTGCCCACGCCCATTTTTCTCTCAGTTCTTTGATCAATAAGAAATTGTTGCTCAATTTTAGGCACCTTTTTTTCTTTAGGACAGTGACAAAGTTCATTAAAACCTAAGCATTTGCATGCTGTGACATCAAACAATTTTTCAGCTTCTTGTTTGAATACTGCAATTCTAGCTTTTACAGTTTGACTTTCATTCTCTCGTTTAATCACATCTTTAATACTAATGTACTTTTTGTGATACGATTGTATCATCGCAATAATACGCTGTCGAGAAACGGTGGGGATAGATGCTACCTCATAGATCTGTTCAAACTTTGTAGCAACTCTCTCTCTACAATAGCTGAGAAATGTGATTCCCTATTACCACCTGATTCAAAACCTATAACCCACCGTTCGTGTAAACAACAAGAAATTACATCCTTGTATGTTGGGAGGACACGTTTAGAACTGAAATCAGTTGGAGGACCAAAAAAGGGACAATTTACAGATCGCCTGAAGGCAAATTTTGACGATTTGCTGAGACTCATTGTTTACGCTGTGATGGCAGACGCAATTCAGCACCCCAAAAACGTCTCCAGACAAAAGCAGGACTAAGACTGACGTGGGCTGAGGGTGGAAGAACTACGCTGACAAGTGACACGGTTAAGGAGGTACTGTCGTTTGCTGAGGAGATTGTGTCCAACGAGCAGACAGGCAAGAGCTGGTGTCGACGTTTGCACTTCGCTCGCATTGGCTCGCACCGCTTGTGTCTCGTTCGCTCTCTTCCCTATTAGCCGACGCGACATCTATGAATCGGTAAGTAGCACCACGTGCCTCACGTGACGGAGAAACCGAACGGGACGCGCCCTCGGACGCAATCTTCTCAGCAAACGACAGTAGATACAAGTAATAAAAGTCACTTATTATTGCGCAATCACACTTCGCGCAACATTGTAAATTTTGTAAAACTTTTCTTATCGTATAAACGGCTTTGAAGAATACTTTACATTCAATACTGACGACACTGAAGTTAACAACAATACGGATAATGACTTATAAGCAATTTTTACACTTTTTACTCAAATTTCGAAATTTCAAGGCTCTTGCCGGAACAGAAGATATTAACTCACAGGGCTGAAATTTTGCACAGTTGTTATTGATCCCAAGACACAACTTTCCCGCACTAAGGCCTAACGCTACAGTCATTTTCATTTTTTTCGAGACGGCCTAATGTATAATATTTAAGCGCGGTGGTGCATGTGCATATCTAAGGGAAAATGTGTTTGTGTTTGAAACAAAAATAATAATATAATAAAAATATAATAATAATATAAAATTTTGAGCCTGTTAAGCAACGTAATTGATGTAAAATTTGTTTCTAGGTCCTTACTGCTGAGGGTTGGTAAATCTTGACCAAGTTTCGCTATGAAATATAACTGCATTCATTATAAAGTACATTGTAAATTCGCTGCTTGTGTTTCGAATAAACGACCACTTCCATTTACGCAAGAACTTCAAATTTTTTACGGTCCCTCGAATCGAAGCTTAAAGATGAGGGCAAGTAAGTGCGGTTCGATAGATTCGTTCGATACAGTACCAATATTTGAATTGTTTAAATTCAAGTCTAGTTTACAATATGTTGTACCAAGGCGCCTGGGGTCGAGATTCTGTTTGAGAATCTCGGCGTGCTCCGGGTCGTCCTTCATGGTCGTCCTCCAACGGGCTCCGAAGGTTCGGGTGAGAATACCAGGACGGAAGGATTCGGTTTGAAACCGAAGGTAGGGGATCGTTGCAGGTTAAAGAGTTGGAACTCTTAGCAAGGTTAAACAAGTTTATTCTGTCCCGATCTGAGTGACAGGTGAAGTGCGTACTACAGGTCTGCACAACTAGGCTGTAGCGGGCATGAGCGCTCTCGATTGCTCGTGAGCAAAGCGAAGAACGACGCTGTGACCAGTTCACCCACCCTGTGGCCAATAGCTGCCATAGTATGCGTGTAAACTGAAAGCTGGGCTGCTGACGTTCAGCGACACACTTCACTCACGAACGCTCTCCACCATGGTACTCACGACACTGTTGCTCATGGAGACGTGGCTTAGTGCTTTACGATGCTCTTTCCGCACGCGCCCGAAAATTTTTGCTCGAGGGGCATTCAGCTGTGCACGCCTAGTGTACTGTATCGTTTGTGTTTTGATTACAAGAGAGCCTGTTCGTAGCTTGTACATCGTTCTTATACAGGGTCAGCGTTTTATCCTGCAAATCACACTCGCGCGAACAGGTAACATGGTAACAGCCCCTCACGGACGCATTCCACTATAACCACGCACCGCCGCGGCGTTCAGAGAGCTGCCAGCGACCGCTGGACAGCAGCGATGCCCGAGCTTCGAGAATTTTAGGATGGTCTCTTTCAAATTAACGACGCAAAGAGCTATTCCGAATTTCCCAACCCGGGTTGAAAAATTTGAGGCCTTTTTCGTATAACTTTTGATCTAATAAACAAATTTAAAAAAAATTAAAACCGACTTCAAGAAAATAAAATTGCACTAAAAAGTAAAAAATAATTTTTTCCCTTATTTAATATACGACTCCCATATTTTTTAAGTCGGTGCTAAATTTACACAGTGTAAATGATGAGGCACCGACTTAAAAAATATGGGAGTCGTAGATTAAATAAGGGAAAAAATTATTTTTACTTTTTAGTGCAATTTTATTTTTTTGAAGTCGATTTTAATTTTTAAAATTTTTTTTATTTTCAACTTTTAGTTTTATATATTGACACAACATGCTTAGGAGATATGCGCGCACGTACAATAATCAAAAGACACAGAGGGTGCGTTCCAGTTGGGCCCAAATCGCCCGCACGGTCGCGATATGTAATGGAAATCATGGGTGTTGCGGGCGATTTGGGCCCAACTGGAACGCACCCAGAGTGTATCTATTACGCCACGACTCGCTATTCTGAACCCTGAGATTTCCGAATCTCAATAACGGCTGATCCGATTCGATTTTGAATGGTCTTAATGGATATCCTGGGTTTGATTTACATAAGAAAAGTGTCTTCGTTTTGTTCTTACGTGCCTTATGTCATCGTCCTACACTTTAGGCAAGAGGGGGTGAGGAAAAATGTCTCTCAGGCACGTCGTGACGTGCAGCTAGACTAGGGATGCCGATCTTTCCCATTGAATCGATTTTTCGATTCAATTCAGATCGTTGTGCAAAGAATCGATTCGTAAAAAAATCGGAACCTAAAAAATCGATCCATCGAGATCGATCCATTATAATAAAAAAATATAAAGGGTAGTTCCCAGATAGCACAACGTCTGGTAAAGTCTTAAAGACGTACAAAAGGCGTCTTAAAGACGTCTTGTTACAAATCAAGACGTTCAGACCTAAAATAGACATAAACTAGACGTCTCTAAGACGAGGTGTGCTATCTGGGTTTTGATATCAGTGTCGCACCGCCACAAGTCCTATACCCAGATAGCACACCTCGTCGTAGAGACGTCTAGTTTATGTCTATCCCCATAAAAAACTTCAAAAAAGTAAAAAAATACGCCAAGTACATGAAAAATCAAATAAATCACAAAAAATCGAAGACAATAATAATCACAAAAATTGAAGATACTAAGAATAAAATAAAATATAATTTTTAATTTTGATAATTTTTAAGTTATAAAAATAATATTGTAGCCTCGAGATTTGGTAAGGAGTTTGGAAAATTTCTGGACAGACGAAATTTATTCGTATTAGGAGGGAGTACATGGTTGGTTGGAAGGAAGGGGCTACAAATTTCCGTAAATCAGACATTGTGTCTCGCTGAATCTATACAATTTCAATTGTTATTATGGACGAGGTGCATATGGTACATGATTTTAGTCTAGTGAGGCGTCCAGGAGTTACTCTGTACTCTCCCGTTCGATTGGCGTCCAGGTATTGTCGCCGAACTCTCCATAACGAACAGGCGTCCAGGAATAATCTCCCGTACTCTCCTCTCTCAACGATAGGGTATTCAGGAAAGGGACTTTGTACTTTCGCGGTTCTAATCTACTGAGGCGTCCAGGAGGTCCATCTGTACTCTCCCGTTCGATTGGCGTCCAGGTATTATCGCCGTACTCTCCATATCGAACGGGCGTCCAGGCATATTCTCCCGAACTCTCCTCTAGTTCTAAAGAGATGCTCTGTACTCTCTCGACCAGTAGGCGTCCAGGTATTATCGCCGTACTCTCCATACCGGTCGAGCGTCCAGGAACACCCTAAGTGCCTAGTCCCTCCAGCAGGCGTCCAGGTATTATCGCCGAACTCTCCTGCCGGAGTCCCTAAGCTGTTCGAGAGCGGCCGTGTGTGTACCTCGTCCTCTCTCTCGAAGCAGCGAAGAAGAATTTGCCTTTGCGGTCCTCTAATTTATACCCGATCGTTGCTATCCGCGGCCGCCGAAATCAACAACGCGTTGTCATGCGCGGGCCTCGCGAGACGCGCTTCCGCGCCCGCACGTCTCTCCTCATGGGCGGCCTCCAAGCGTGTTCGCGAAACGTCTCGATGGTCAGCGTCTCTCATCCGCCTTTTTCTGCATGCTACAATATTAAAATTTATCTGATGTCAATCCCTATGCAAATTATCTTTGTAAAAAGAAGTGAGATCTCCACAAAAAACTTCAAAAAAGTAAAAAAATACGCCAAGTACATGAAAATCACAAAAAAATAGAAGATAATAATAATTACAAAATTAAAAAAAGTTGTGAAATCAAAATGAGCTGCCAGTACATAAAGATGCTTTCCAACTGCGTTTGAGATGACACAACTACATATGCACAGCTAAAATTCCATTACTCATAATGGCTATTTATACAAAGAAAAAATGTATTAAATAATAATATGCAGATATATTTTTATACAAATAAATATTTTAATACGAATAAATATTTGATTCAAAATACTTGGCGCTGCGCCCCGAATTGGTGTTGCTAAACTCAACAAATATGTAATAAATTGCATTAATCCTTTTCTTTCTTTCTTGTACGTGTGTGTGTGCGTGCGCGCGCGTGTGTGTGTGCGTGTGCATATGCTACGCATGGTATTAGAATTAAATATACGTAGAATAAATCTGACTGCGATTCTAACATGTGTATGTATATGTATTTTATATTGTAATGGAGTTGTTGTAAATTATTAATACTAAGGCAATTAACATTTTTTCGGTTGCGCAGCGCCAAGTATTTTGAATCAAATATTTATTCGTATTAAAATATTTATTTGTATAAAAATATATCTGCATATTATTATTTAATACATTTTTTCTTTATATAAATTGCCATTATGAGTAATGGAATTTCAGCTGTGCATATGTAGTTGTGTCATCTAAAGTGCAGTTGGAAAGCATCTTTATGTACTGGCAGCTCATTTTGATTTCACACCTTTTTTTAATTTTGTAATTATTATTATCCTCTATTTTTTGTGATTTTCATGTACTTGGCGTATTTTTTTACTTTTTTGAAGTTTTTGATGGGGATCTCACTTCTTTTTACAAAGATAATTTGCATAGGGATTGACATCAGATAAATTTTAATATTATTTTTTATAACTTAAAAATTATCAAAATTAAAAATTATATTTTATTTTATTCTTAGTATCTTCAATTTTTGTGATTATTATTGTCTTCTATTTTTTGTGATTTATTTGATTTTTCATGTACTTGGCGTATTTTTTTACTTTTTTGATGTTTTTTATGGGGATCTCACTTCTTTTTACAAAGATAATTTGCATAGGGACTGACTTTAGATAATTTTTAATATTATAAATTACAAATTATCACGCGACAGAATTAAGTATAAATTTTATATTCTACGTAAGTTTAACACCTACGAACAGAAACCATGTGCACCGGATTGCCAATCTATACAGAGTTTGCAGGTCTCCAGCGGTGCCGAACACCTACAGGGGCGGTGGTAATGTGTGCGTGAATTGACGCCAGCGCAAAGCCAGTCACGTGGCGAAAACGCGAAACGAATGTGACGTCACTACGGTAAGCTCTCGGCTCCCTAGAATGGTAGCTTGGCCGGTCTCCAGCGGAGCCCATACAATACCCCACTACTATTGGTCAGAGGGAAACACCTATAGGGAGCGGTGGCAATGTGTGCGTGAGACGCACGATGGGAGCCGAGCCGACACAACGGCCAACCAGCGTCATCGGGACATATGTTGTCGATGCTGGTTGGTCGCGACGTTACTCGCTTGGCGCTGGCGTCAGTTCGTCTCCAATCGTTGCGTCTCACGCATGCGCTCCCGTGGCACATGTGGCTTAGTTGGGCGCTGGCATCGGTACAACTGTGACGTCACATTCGTTTCGCGTTTTCGCCATGTGGCTGGCTTTGCGCTGGCGTCAATTCACGCACACATTACCACCGCCCCTGTAGGTGTTCGGCACCGCTGGAGACTAGGGTGGTCCTTAGCTATAGGGGTCGAAATTTTTTTTGAGTTTTTTTTTGGTCGCACCCCCCTAAATTATGACACTTGATGAGAAAATGATATGTGCAAAATTTCAAAATGATTGGACAACGGAAACCCGTGCCACATTTGAGTTGAAGTTTTGAAATTTTAGTAATTTTTCGTCAGTTTCGAACATAATTGTTTTCGGCTATTTTTGAAGTATCAGTGAATATTTTTTAATAAAAGCACAATTTATTATATACATAATAATAATATTTATGTATTATTTACAATAATAAATAAGAAATCTTCGAGTTTTATTTCATAAAACTAGTATATAACGCAGCGTATAAGCTACTGTACGCAGTCGGGTGATTATTCGAGTCAAATCATAGTTCTTTGTCGATGCATAAAAAGTTTATTATTTGTTTTTGTAATAATGATTATAGTATTAATACATGGAAATTAAATTTTTGGACATGGTTATAAACAAAATACTCTTTATTGAAATTTACATTATATATTATAGATTGAAGGTAATAAATTGGCGTATTATTAAATTGTATGTATTCTTCATTATACATTTTGTGTTAAGGTACACTTTTTCACATTAGGGTAATGTCTCCTATAGTCTTCAATAATTTGTAAAATATATTGTTTTTCTTCCTCGTTTTTGGTCAGCAGATTATTGTATTCTGATATAAGTTTGACACCACGTTCAGCGGTATCATTCACTACTTTTAAATGTGTTGCAATTTGTAAACCTTTCTGATACGAAATGTCGTTTGCCCACAATGAAGGGTCCTTTTCTAAAAAGTCTGTCGGTATATTGTACCTATTAAAAAAATTTTTAGTTTCTATGGAAATGAAGCTATCAATATTTATTTCTACATAATGTTTTACGTTTTCCGGAAGTATTGAAACTTTCTTCACCGAATCTTTCGGCTTCGCCTTTTTTAGAGCCACAATCATACGCTTTTTTATGTCCAAAGGTATTATGTCATCGAAAAAGGATAATGCCACATTCTCTGGTGCAAGATACCATAAATGGCCGCAAAATTTGCGTATTGCTATTCTACTAATATTTTCGTCAATTGCAGAATACGAGTATAAGTTTTGAAGGAATTTTAGATCTTGAAACGGTGCTTTTACGGAAATGGGGGCATTAATCCAGGCTTTAATATATAAATTAGCTAAAAAGATACATATATCACTAATTCCTAGTATTTCGCTACTGTTCAATAAAAATTCTTGGCGGAATAAATATATTTTAAGTATATAAATTGCCTTAGCCATCCATCTGGCATGATGGAAAGCTCCAGGAACACGAAAAGTATTTCCTCGTGGATGAGATCCACGAAGAAAAACTACCATCAGCTCTAGAAATTCTTTGTAATCTTCTCGTGGCTGCTTCTGGTCTATGTTGTACAAGCAGAAATCTAATTTTTCTTGTATATCCTGGAGCTTTCCACTAACATAATTGTCTTCTGTACTTGATTTAAATTTTAATTGATCAATATTAGTCCAAGCTTTCCGGAATTTTTTAAAAAGAGGTATTTCAGGACCGGTTGATTTAAAAAGCTTTTCCTCAAACACACTTTTTAAAATTATCTCGTATATGTGATGACGACAAGGAAGATATAATAAATCGTGTCCTATCATTTGCTCTAACAGAACACAAGCTCCTTGTAATCGTCCTGTATTTGAAGATGTAGTGTCGCAGCACAGGGCTTTTACGTTGTGTGTTAGGTCCCAATCTTCTAATAAATTGTAAATTGCTGACGCTTGTTCCTTGCCGCTACTGTTTGGGATTGCAGGGATCCCTAATAATTTTTCCATGTTGTCGTACGTAATTATAACAGGAAGTCTATCTACATGCTCCGTTTTTGTTGCGGATGGCAACATTTTCCCGTCCCAATGAATAGTAGCCGTCACTGGTGGAGTTAGCTGAAATGCTTCGCGTAGTTTTGTGGTGCGTTCTGCACGGATACGTTGTCGAGAACGATGGATTGAAGATCGATTTATTATAAGCTCATCTAAATTGTGATGCAGAGCTTCAGCAGTAGCAATTATAATTGGAACTGCATCACGATCACTTATTTTACACTTATCTAGAACTGCAACTAGCTTGTCAGTAATGACTTCTTTCTTTCCTCTTCTTTGTTTTTTTGGATCACTTGGGCCGGGTTCATTAAAAGATTCAGGTACATCATCATCTATATAATCCCGTACAGTATTTTCCGTTCCACTACTTGATGAGGACTGTAGTTCTGTTTCTTCTACAATCCAGATACACAAACATTTAAAAAAAAATAGGATACATAGATAAACAGAAAAATTTATTAAAAATATATCATACCTTGTAGGTCCACCATGGCTTCAAATCGTTCTCTTCGAAGCTCTTCTTGCTGGAGTCGAACTGCTTGTCGCTTTTCTTTCTGCGCTAAATTTTGGTCGGCTCCAATCATTAGTCCTGGTCGTCCCTTTTTTCTCTGGTTTAGTAAAAAAACTTTATCCTCTTGAATTTTAATTATATTTAGGGCGTTACTGTGAGCAATGTCGAAAAGGTCATCCATCGCATCAAGAAATTCTCTTTCCTTTATTTCTTGCAATTCACATCGGCGTTTTCTAGTTTTTTGCAATTTTCGCCAATTTGTATGTAGTTCTAATAACTTGTCGATACTATGATGCGTTTCTCTTACAGGTATACGTGCTTTATCCCAGAAAACTTCCACTTCCTTTATCGCGATAGCAGCACTTGGACGGAGATCAAGTTTCACTTTCCGTACATTATAAAATAGGACACGCAAAACTTGTCCATTACTTGGTAATTTGGAGCCAATAATTTGGTATTCATCATGCCCCAACAAATATATTCTATCAGCATTTCTGGTTTCCATCTTCTTAATTTCACTGTACCTATTCCCGAATTAAACGCCACGATACGAACACTTCGGACTCACAAAACAGACTGAAAAATCACTGCTGTGACTAATAGTAGATACATTTGGTTGCCAGAGACTTTACCAGGTAGTATCATAAAACGCTACCCTC
This sequence comes from Andrena minutula, assembly GCA_929113495.1. NCBI lineage: Eukaryota > Metazoa > Arthropoda > Insecta > Hymenoptera > Andrenidae > Andrena > Andrena minutula. Next base: position 42,678,311 of record OV815993.1, on the reverse strand, counting down.
GAACGGTATAACGTGGTAATATTCACGACAGCTTCTTGAGCTTTCTGCCGGGAAAAACCCGACCATCCGCAATTCCTTAACCAGGAAAAGCGCGCTAATATTCACGATTTCAAAAATTGACATAGAATCACTACACCTTCAACTTTAATTACCGACGTCCAATCAATTTGAAATTTCTTTTAGGGATCATTTTTCCGCCTAGCGTTACAATGTTGGGGGGAGGGGGGTGCAACGAAAAAATCGGAAATAGTAAAATAAGACTTCGCGTGGCCGCGCATAATGGCTCAGGCGCTGTATTGTACGCTAATTTTAATCGTAAAATTCAGAGATTTTGAGAATACTGTTTGAAATCACATAGAAATGATACTATTATACACCTAAGAAATTGTACTTTTATTAAAAAACATTTACTGATACTTCAAAAATAGCCGAAAGCAATTATGTTCGAAATTTACAAGAAATCACTAAAATTTCAAAACTTCAACTCAAATGTGGCACGGGTTCCCGTTGTCCAATCACTTTGAAATTTTGCACATATCATTTTCTCATCAAGTGTCACAATTTAGGGGGGTGCGACCAAAAAGAAACGAAAGTCGAAAAATAAGGACCACCCTACTGGAGACCTGCAAACTCTGAATCTATATGTATTATATTATATGTATAGTACTTTGTGTACAATACATGGTGCGCGAAGCAGCATATGGCGCTGAAAGCAGTCTTTGGCAAAGCAGTCTTTTTGAAAAGCAGTCTTTGGCGCTGGACGTATTTAACATTGAAGTGTATTAACAAACACAATTAACACCTTTCGAAGAAAAATATGTATGCATTTTTAGCATTTCGTGGTCAAGCTTGTTTTTCTGCTCGTAAATCATCAACGGATACCCACGTTGTGCCCTTACCCCTTACCATACTCGTGTAGTGACCATCGGCATTACTTTTACCATGGTGGAAAATCGCTGTCTTAAGTTTATAACAGTGATCTACCAATTGTATTTTAGTAGTAGGCATTGCTTTGACGTAGAAATTTTCCACTTTCGTTGTTGTTCCACTACTATCGTGATCGAACAAATGTAATTTTGCAAAAAGAATTTGTTTGGAAGCAGTTATATCGATTTTCTTTATTGTGTTTGAATTATCACAATTATTGCAGGTATCTTTCAAATTTTTCCATCCTGTGAAATTGTATTTTATTATATCTTGAAATTCGAATGGTTTACTTTTTAACATCTTGGGTAGTGCAAGATCTACCACACAATTTGTACTGATAGTAGTACTTGTGTAATTACAACTTAAACATCTTAATACCGTTGTAATTTCGTGTTGTACTGCATTCTTAATAAGAATCTCCTGATCACAAAGAGAGGTAATAAACTCAGCTGCATCATGTAGCTGATTGTTAGCATATTTTTCTCCTGCAAATTGCTGTAATGATATTATATTTGGATTTTGATCCGATTTATATTGGTCCATAAAGACTTTTATTATATGATCATCTTTTTCAATCGAAAATAAGTTTTCTCTTATGGATGAACAATATAACATACATTGGATTGTGGCATTCGCATAACAAGACACACCATCAGAATTCGGGAGACCTCTTACGTAGTATTGCATGGTATCCACGATGTGATCATCAGTATTCTGACATTCGGATACATTATAATTAGGTACTGCCCAAAGAGCATCACGAACTTTGAGAACGCGGTTTTTAGAAATTGAAATAGTCATAAGATCAGGTCTATATATTTTTCGCAATCTATTGTAGTCTATAATAGTCGATTCTTGTGCCTTTACGGAAGATGGATCATAATTAATAAGATGGAGTCCTTGTAATGTGGTCACCCGAGAAAGAGCAACGTAAATTTGTCCGCAAGTAAATATTGAATTACCTGATTCTATGACAGCATTCTGCAAGCTTAGTCCTTGACTTTTGTGAATAGTTATACCATAGCTAAGGCAAATCGGAAATTGTTTTCTAATAACAAACGCTCCATTCATTACTTCAAATTTAACACTTACCCGTTCTATCATATGTTCTTGCCCCGTGGGTAATATAATTTTTAATTTTTCAACGTCATTATTAACACCTCGTGTAACAGAAACAAGTTTAGGAATGGTACCGTTGACAAGACCTAGTGTAACATCAATATTTCTTCTAATCATGATTTGCACTCCTGTTTTAACAATTACGACTCTTGCAAGTCCCGCCGTTCGGGAGCTATCATCGTCATTATTGTTCAGTACCTTTGACACCCTTTGTTTTAAATACGGTGCACAATTCGTTGTATCATGAGCAATCAAATGGATTTCTTCGGATGGAAATCGACTCAGCATTGCAGCGTTCAAAACATCACACTGAACACATGTGGGAAGTAAACACACCGTATTAGATCCTACATTAAGCATGTAATCACTTAATTCCTTTAACCGGTCATTACAATTTGTCGCTTTGAAATTTAATTTCCTCGATTCTAAAAGCTTTGTATCCGAAGCGGTCACTACTCCAGTGCGAATTCTCGACAAGATCTCTTTGTAAATATTATCACCCTGCTGTCGCATGTTTATTGTCAATTCGTCATAGCTAAACAAGTCAGACCATAAATTATAAGAAGCTAATGCTCCAACATTTTTCTCCATACTCTTTTCGGGTAATTGTATAAAAGCAGGTGCTTCGTGAACAGGAGGAAGTTGTAGTAAGTCACCAAATAGCAGAATAGGTATTTTTCCGAACCAACCATCATCGGAATATGCAGTATCAAATATTTCTGAAAGTCGTAGATGTATGTACAGGAAAGTTACGTTAGAAACCATCGAAATTTCATCGATGATTAGTTGTTAAAATTATAATTCGCAAAGTATTTTTTTCTTTTCGTTTTTCTCAGTCTCGCCTCTTACCGTCACTGGATGCGAGCACAGATCTATGCATCGATATTTAGTTTACAATCTTACCGACTGATCGCAATCAGTCACAGGTGTTCGCGCGTGCGCGCCAGAGGCGCTGTGGCGTCTTCTTCCCGTTCGTTCCTAACATAGTCAGTCCTTCGAATAAGTGCGACAAAGGCTAACGTGATTAAAGACTTCCTTACGCCAAGTTCAGTGTGTGCACGATTATTTTCGATATCCTCGGATCCGCTCCCGAACTCCACTTAAATAATTTAACAGGTTATGGGCCCAGGACGCCACGATACCGTGTAAATATTCCGAGGATCAGTATAACGAATTTCTTGATCGAAACGTTCACCGATAGTGATTAGCACGTGCCGAATCCACCATTATCGATCCGACTCGTTCGCGCAACGTGCCCGTTTCACAAAAGGATGAAGTGTGTGTTGTGTTAACCATCCCATAGTCCGACACCCGGTGCGCAAGAATCCTACAGTGAAGTGTTCGCGTGCATACTTCAGAATGTCGGAACTGATCCACTTGAAGCAAGTGACGAAGTTCGACGGAACGAACTTCCTTCTATGGAAATTCCAGATGAACGCCATTTTTGTGGCATACGGCGTCAAGGATATCGTCGACGGTATAAAAAACGAGCCGGCAGCGAGCGATCAGGCAGGACGAGCCGCGTGGCTAACAAACAACGCAAAAGCCATGTGCATTATTTCAACCGCCATAGAATATTCTCAACAAGAATATCTCATCACTTGCAATACGGCTGCCAAAATGTGGAGTAAGCTAAGCCGCATACACGAGCAGAAAACTGCTTCGAACAAACTGCTTATCATGCAAAAGTTCCACGAATATCGAATGGACCACAAGTCTTCGATTTCGCAACACGTGGCCAAAATCGAAAACATGGCGCGTCAATTAAGGGATTTGGGAGAAACGGTCTCCGATGTCGCCATCATGGCGAAAATACTGGGTAGCCTCCCATCCAAATACAATTCGCTAATCACCGCTTGGGACAGCGTTGCTCCCGCGGAGCAGACCCTTGATAATCTAAATCAACGCCTCCTGAAAGAAGAAACGCGTATGTGTGCCAGCGACGAGGCCACAAGCGCCCTCGCCGCCGTGAACGTAAAACCCGTCAAAAATATCGCCAAGCCAAAACGTGATGAAACTAAGAAACGAAGCAACAAGGGAATTGAGTGCTTCTACTGTCACAAAAAGGGACACTTCATTAGAGACTGCCGAAAGAGAATAAATGCCAATAAAAATCAAGATGACAAATCTGAAAGCATAGACACACTTATTGCTTGCACCAGTGACGAGAAAGTATCGCCACGGACTAGTGAAACGAGTTTGTCTATCTCCTGTGCGTTCTCCTATCAAGACAAAGCGCGTCTCCTAAGCCACGACGCGAAGGACATGTGGTTCGCGGATAGTGGTGCTTCCAAGCACATCACGTTCAGACGCGAATGGTATTCGACCTTCAATCCGACAACAGACGAAAAGATCTGTTTGGGGGACGACGGTGTTTGTGAAATTATGGGATCCGGTACGATCCCCGTGTCAAGACTAGTAAACAATTAGTGGCACAGTACAAACCTTGAAAACGTCTTATACGTTCCGAGTTTCAAAAAAAACCTTTTCTCGATCGGACAGTGCACCGACAAGAAGTTTCGCGTCGTTTTCTACGGAGAATCCATAGGGATATACCGCGACGATCAATTGGTCGTCCAGGGCGTGAAACAACAAAATAAAATCTACCCGCTCTTCCTTCAACCGGCAATAACCGAAACAGCGAACATAGCCATTTCCAAGAATTTTAAAACATGGCATCTCCGCTTGGGTCACCTCAATAAAGCGTCGTTAAGAGAAATGACGAAGAAGAAGCTCGCCACAGGAATCAATTTCACCGACGTCAACGACTTCTTCTGTGAAGATTGCCAGTTCGGGAAGATGCACAAGCTACCGTTCAAAAAGGATGCACCGAGAGCAAGACCGCAACCGGGAGAGTTTATCCACAGTGACGTCTCCGGACCAATGTCAACACAGTCTCTCGGCGGGGCGAAATTCTTCGTGACCTTCAAGGACGACTACTCGGGATTTCGTCACGCATACTTCATGCGCCACAAGTCGGATGTCTACGAATGCTTCAAAAGGTACGAGCAAATGATTAGAAATAAACTTAACAGTCCAATGAAACGATTAAGGGCCGACAATGGAAAGGAGTATATCAACAAAGAAATGAAGGAATACCTGACGAGAACGGGTATCCAGCTGGAGCCGACGGCGCCCTACACGCCCGAGCAAAACGGGCGATCCGAGAGGGACAACCGGACCATAGTCGAGTCTGCCAGGACGATGCTGCTCTCCAAGGACCTACCCCGCTACCTCTGGGCCGAAGCTGTGAACACAGCCATATATCTCCTGAATCGAACGGCCACATCTCAGGTACGGGATGCGACTCCATATGAGATATGGACTGGCAAGAAACCAGACTTGTCTCATGTAAGAATATTCGGGAGCGAGGCATTCGAGCACGTCCCCAAGGTTCTCCGTACGAAGCTGGACCCGAAGGCGAAGAATTCAATCCTCGTAGGCTACGAGGGCGAATCCTCTAATTACAGGCTGTTCCATCCGGACTCACGGAAAATCTCGGTAAGCAGACACGTAATAATCAATGAGCGTGTTGCAAGGGAGCCGGCGAGCGTTGGGCCAAACATGGCCGACCTCCACGACTACACCGGAATTGATCCAGCCCACGCGACGCGGGAATGCGTCCCAGATGCACCAGGTCCACCCAGCACATCCGTTGGAGTTCGGGACACCGACGCAGACCAGACCGACGATCAAGACGATTCGGACGAGACAGCACGCAGCCTCCGTGACCGTCGGACGCTTCGCGCCCCGGACAGGTACGAGGCAAACTACGCCGAATTCTCCGAACCGGCAACTTACGCAGAGGCAATCACCGGAAGGGATGCTGGACAATGGAAGGAGGCCATCGCTGATGAGCTGTCAGCCCTAGAACGGAACGGAACCTGGAAGATGACACCGCTCCCGGCCAACCGGCGCGCGATCGAATCTAAGTGGACTTTCAAAGTTAAACGGGCTCCGTCGGGTGAAGTGGTAAGATTTAAGGCGCGCCTAGTTGCAAAGGGCTTCTCTCAGAAAGCCGGAATCGATTATAATGAAACTTTTTCACCAGTCGTGCGATACGACTCCGTGCGTGTTCTTCTCGCGATTGCGGCAGTAAGGGACCTCGAGATCCGACAGTTTGATGTAAAAACAGCCTTCCTCAACGGGGAGCTAACCGAGGAGGTTTATATGAAAATTCCCGAGGGAGTTCCGGCTAGAAACAAAACCTTGGTCTGTAAATTAGTAAAGTCACTATACGGACTCAAGCAGTCATCGCGATGTTGGAACCAAAAGTTCGACGCGTTCCTCAAGCGTTGCGATTTTAAACAATCACACGCGGATAAATGTATATATGTTGGAAATTTCTGCGATTGTGAAGTGCACCTGGCGCTATACGTGGATGACGGATTAATTTTAGCGAAGTCCGAAAAGGCCCTTGATGCAGTCGTCAAGGTTCTTCAAAGTTCATTTGAGATAACTCTCGGCGACTCAGACATATTCGCTGGCTTACAAATTTCGAGAGATCGGGAGAGAGGAACCTTGACGATACATCAGGAGTCATACGTAAAGAGAATTCTGTCTCGTTTCGGTATGGCCAACGCGAAGCCAATTAGCATACCAGCCGATCCGCACGCACCACTTGAATCGGCCGTCGAAGATGACCCGGCCGTGAAAGAAACTCCGTACAGGGAGGCAGTGGGGTCATTAATGTTTCTGACAACCGTGAGCCGCCCTGATATAGCGTTCGCGGTTAACTGCGTCGCCAGATATTTAAACAACCATAATCGAAGCCACTGGGAGGCCGTGAAACGAATACTTCGTTTTTTGAATTGTACCCGAAACGTCGGGATAAAGTACTCAAGTGGTGGGAGCGATCTGGAGCTCAAAGCATACTCCGATTCCGACTACGCGGGCGATCTCGCTACGCGAAGGTCGACCACCGGTTATATTTTTCAGTTAGCAAATGGGCCGGTCACATGGTGCTCACAAAGGCAGAAAATGGTGACTTTGAGTACCACCGAGGCGGAATACGTGGCCGCCTGCGACGCGGCAAAAGAAGCCATTTGGCTTAGAAGACTGTTGCGTGAAATCGGATGTGGAAGTGAAAGTCCAACCATGATCCGCGTAGACAACCAGAGCGCTATTCGTCTGGTAAAGAATCCCGAGTTCCATAAGAGGACCAAGCATATCGACATCCGATTCCACTTTATTCGCGAGAAATGCGAGGACGGCGAGATTAATGTCGACTACGTCCAAACGAAGACTCAGATCGCGGATATGTTCACTAAGGCGCTACCCAAAGATCGTTTTATATTCTTGAGTGATTCTATTGGCCTTACGAGGCATGACTGATCACTCAAAGGGTGGGAGTGTTAAAATTATAATTCGCAAATTATTTTTTTCTTTTCGTTTTTCTCAGTCTCGCCTCTTACCGTCACTGGATGCGAGCACAGATCTATGCATCGATATTTAGTTTACAATCTTACCGACTGATCGCAATCAGTCACAGGTGTTCGCGCGTGCGCGCCAGAGGCGCTGTGGCGTCTTCTTCCCGTTCGTTCCTAACATAGTCAGTCCTTCGAATAAGTGCGACAAAGGCTAACGTGATTAAAGACTTCCTTACGCCAAGTTCAGTGTGTGCACGATTATTTTCGATATCCTCGGATCCGCTCCCGAACTCCACTTAAATAATTTAACATTAGTAAAGCAACATTTTTGAGTTGGTCTCGTACAATTTGAAGGGCTGCATCGCTAAGTTGTCTATACTGGGCTGTATGCCCATGTTCGACGGGTAATTGAAATAATCGGTGGATGGTGAGACCTTCGATATTAAAAGCTGCGATTCCAGTAGCAGCAGTTACTGCTGTGTCTTTTCCGATACTCTGCTTGATCCACTGTCTGATAGTTTTTATTAAAAAACTTTTCCCAGTGCCACCTTCTCCACTGACATAAAGTATAAGAATGTTATCGTTAGATGTCAAGGACTTAGTAACTTTATCAAATATCCGCTTCTGATCATGGTTCAATTCCGCACAAGTGCATTATGCCGCAAATAAAGATGTGACATGCGAAAAGCGAAAAAATTATTATGAACTAAATAAAGAAGTTATCTCCAAAAAGCGGAAGGTATATTATCATGAAATACGTAAAGGAGGTGGTAATAATAAAGTAGCGAAACGTCGTGTTGCTCTGCAAATAATAAAAAAGTATCGTAATATTGCTGTAACAAATAACAATATAGCAATCAAAAATAAGAAAGAAACTTATATTAGAAATCTTTCAAAAATTATTAACATGCCGTCCGGAGAAGCAAGTAGATTGGAAGCTGAGCGCATAATAAAATGGTGTTTTCATATTAGGCAAAAGTACATTTTGAAAATCAGGAAACTGTTGAAAGATTGTAAAGAAAAAGTGGAAGTTTCCTTAACACGCGCAGCAGAATGTTTAGATGTTGACGACAGGATTAATGCTTTGTGTGGAGAATCCAGACATACTTCTTCTTCAGAATCATATTATGCGGAAAGCTCGTACCATCCTTTCACCGGCTCTGAATCAATCATATTTAATTCGGCAGGGAAAGCTATAAACGTTCTACCTGTATTGCAATCGACGAAGACAACAAAGGCATGGAAAGATGTTGAAATTCTGAATAATTTACAGGATTTCTTCAAACAATTGTTAGAATGCTCATTAAAAAAGGTACATAAGTTGAACAACCATATCAGTAGCTGTTCTAATAAAGTGCATGCTGAAAAAGTTGGTCATTCTCATGGTTGTTACATAAACCCTAAACTATGTAAGTCCAATTTTTTAGCCATTGAGATTTTGGCACCTCACTTTCCGGATTTACGACATTTGAAGAGAATGATATACAAAATAGCGAGCATTTATAAAGACCAATTACATAATTTAGACAAAGCCTTAAACGATAATGACCTTGAAACACTTGAACGAATAACACTGCAAGCTCGGAAAGAAACTAAAGCGTTACAAAAAAATAATACTGACATAAACCTGAGCGAAGAAGAGATTATATCTCGATATTATTTAGCATTTAGAGCTTTCACAAAGCGGTCTATGGACACACCATGCATTCCGTGTGTTTCCTGCGAGAAACTCTGTTTTAAAAGAGAGGTTCTTAAGTTTGATATTTCTAAAAGAACATATAAGGGAAATGTAATGCAAACATTGTTAAATCATATTGGATACAAAGTTGGTGACATGCATTTTATTTGCCGATATTGTCACGATAAAATTCGCAACGATTCCATACCACCAAAATGTATTTTAAATCAGCTTGATGTACGTTCAGTTCCAGAAATAGCAGTATTGAACGATTACGATTGAAATCTCATTCAAAGAGCTAAACCGTTTCAAACGATTGTGAGAATGGATACAGTAATGCGTAAAAATATGCCACATAAACATAGGTTTCCAAAAGTAAAGGGGAGAACATTTCACCTTCCTTTGCCGTTACAAGAAAATTTAAAAAAAATCTGTCCTTCGACTGAACTTTTAAATCAAAATCATGAATTATACATATTGGTGCGGGGCGTTCCAACAAAATCTAAAATAGTTTGGGAAAAGTTAGTTGACTTGAAGAAAGTATGGAATGCCTTAGTATGGTTGAAAGCCAATAATCCTCTATACTCAGAAATTGTTTTACCACAATCGCACGATTTATTGCTAAATGCCAAATTACCAGATACAGAATTTCAAGAAGAAGTTGTTGCCAATGATAATAATAACGAATCTATCGAGGACGTTGACGACGAAACACTTAATATCGATGAAAACATCAAACGTGCATTATTGACGCGAATGTCACAATCTGATGCATATTATGATCAGTTTACGATTTATCCAATGTACGACAAAAGGGTTAATGAATCTGCTTCCGCACTCTATCAAATGCTTAAAGTTCATGACATTCCGTTGGGCCATCGTGCTGAACAATTAGATGTGAAATGTTTCCCAGATTTATATCCTTATGGGGTGAACGGACAGCATGAAGACAGATTGGTTCGTTTGACTGATCATGAATTCATTAAGTCCAAACTGATGTCCAAGCATTCGCAATTTCGATTGAACATGCAATATATTTTTCATTTATTACACGATACCAATATGCGACAATTGAACGCTGGAATTTATCACAAAATGAACGTCGTAAATCCACGTGAAAAATACACAGCTGCTGGTTTTCTAGAGCAACTCTCTAAAGATCAGCTACAAACGAATTTGAACACTATATTTTCCAGATTACGTAATACAGCACAGTATTGGCGAAAACCGAGAAACGATTTGAACTGTATGATACACCATTATGGACCAGCTACATGGTTCCTCACGCTTAGTCCAAGTGAGTGGCCATGGACAGATTTAATAGAATATCATCGTGAAGTAAACGGCCCATCGGTGGCTAAAATGTCCCCGAACGAACTCATTGCTTCTGATCCCGTTTCAACAGCTCGATTTATAGATAATGCATTCCACGCTATGCTGGATTTCTTTTGTTCGCCCGACAATCCGATTGGCAAGGTGACACATTACTTTTGGCGCAGAGAATATCAAAGCAGGGGATCACAACATTTTCATCTTTTAATTTGGATTGAAGATGCTCCTATAATCGATAAATCTTCGAAGGAAGATGTAGCACGATTCATTAGGAAATACGTCACTTGCAGATTGCCATCACCGCATGTGTCGCCAGAATTATATAGTCGTGTAATTGCACATCAAATGCATAAATGCAATAGCTATTGTCTACGCAACAGAAAAACTAAAAATTCCTTCCGTAAAGTATGCAGATTTTCATTTCCACGTCCAGTTACAGTTACTCTGATAATAAGGGATGTAGCTGTTTCTATAGGTGCTAGAAAACAATTGAAAGCAAAAGGTAGACTCTATGATCTTCTACGTTCAACACAGGAAGTCCGTATCAATGATTATAATGCTCCCGTTCTCACGGTTTGGAGAGGTAACATGGATATACAGTATATTGGGGAAAAGACAGGGTTGGTAACATGTTACTGTACTAAGTATGTGTCAAAGCCGGAAAAAAGTTACGCTACGGACACTTTGGCAGCAATAAATTCTATTAAGGCATTAGCTAGTCTGCTGTGCAACCTTGGAATGCGCATGCTAAATCATAGAGAATGTGGAGCACCTGAATGCGCTGATACTCTTTTAGGATTATCATTGTATGGCACTGACTCCAGTACTACTATTAGATGGTTAGATGTAAATATACCGAGAAGTAGGAAATTGAAAACTCGCAAAGAGATTGAGGATCTGGAAGGTGAATCCACAAATATATTTTGTCCATCCCTCATAGATGATTACTATCCTAACAGACCCAAGGAATTAGAATCTATGCATCTGTACGATTTTGCTATGTGGTATGACGTTACTAAAATTAGACCGTCTGAAAAAACTGAATACTATGAAATCCGTGCATCTTTGTTTTTGAAAAAAAGGCAAAGAGGGTATCTTATCAATCATTATAAGTACAATGTTCAAAACCAACCTGAGAATTATTATTTCTCATTATTATTATTATTATTATTCAAACCTTGGAGAAATACCGACGAATTGAAAAATGGGTTTGACACATATGCGGAATCTTTTTTGTCGCTAGAATCACAATTGACAGATGCAGTTCAGTATCACGAACGAATAACGGATATTCAAGAAGCGCGTGATCATATAAAGGAACAAATTGAAAAGAACGTGGTGAATATTGTAGAACAAGAAGAAAATGATCAAGGCGATCACCCATTAGAGTGTGTCCCCGTTGAAACTGTTGGTGCCATGAAAAATTTTAAAGACACGGAAAACAAATTGGACTGTGGTGATCTTCAAGAAATGATTTCGGAATATTGTCCTTCCATCGTAGAAAATTCGTCCGTACGCACCACTTCACACACCACTACACACACCGTCACACACCACTTCACACACTACTACACACACCGTCACACACCACACACAGAATAAAGCCTAAAAAAGAAAAGGAAATAAATTTAAAAGGCTTAAGCTAAAGCTAAAACTGAAACTAAAACTGAAACTGAAACTAAAACTCTGACTAAATTCAAAAACACAGACTGCTTTCTACAATAGAAATACTTCTCGCCGATTGCAGCCTGTGGTCGCGTTGACGACAGTCGTCAAACTGAGGAGACCTTGGCCAAATCCCTGCGCGATGGAAACGAAAAATGTTACGAATAAACAACCTACATACAATGTATCGCTACACCTTCACCGAGTGGCTCAAGCGATGATACACAGCTTATGCAATAAATTAAATTCTTTATTCTTCATGGAATCGATAGGTATGGCAGTGACACCAATGGATTCTCTATGTTTTTCCATAAGGAATCGATCGACGCCACTTTCGTAAAGATCTGATGAGAAATGCAGAATAATTTCAGATTCGTCGCCTTCTAGTGCGCAACATTGTATGGCCCCCTGATCTCGAGCGTCGCGGTCGGAGGCCACGAAACTCAGCGCGGAACGGTCTCGTCGGGGGCATTGACTGGCCGCGCGAAACAGCTGTGATTCTCTAGCACAGGCACACGCGGGCCTCATGTAAAATTAGCTTCGTTAAAAGTAATCCGATTTACATTACATTTGGTATGATTTTCATCGGAAAAACATAGGGAATCCATTGGTGTCACTGCCATACCTATCGATTCCATGAAGAATAAAGAATTTAATTTATCGCATAAGCTGTCTGTCATCACCCGAGCGACTCGGAGAAAGTGTAGCGGTACATTGTATGTAGGCTGTTTATTCGTAACGTTGTTCGTGTCCTTCGCGCAGGGATTTGGCCAAGGTCTCCTCAGTTTAACGACTGTCGTCAACGCGAGCACGGACTGCAATCGCCGTGCGTGAAGACATGGACATTCGCGAGAAAACTAATCCTGGTGCGTGTGTGTAATTAAGTGAACAATCGCGGACGGGAGAATCGCAGTGCGCGAAGACATGTACACTCGCGAGAAAATGAATCGTGGTGCGTGTGTGTAATTAAGTGAACAATCGCGGTGCGTGAAGACATGTACACTCGCGAGAAAATTAATCGTGGTGCGTGTGTGTAATTAAGTGAACAATCGCGGACGGGACAATCGCGGTGCGTGAAGACATGTACACTCGCGAGAAAATTAATCGTGGTGCATGTGTGTAATTAAGTGAACAATCGCGGACGGGACAATAGCGGTGCTTTGGATGGCCGTGTGGGTGATTTCAGAGGGCAATATTTTCCAAGGCAATGGCATTCACCATCTCTACATGAGAATCCCGTTGGCGGGTTTTGATATGCCCTTGTGGATTTTTACGAATAGGCAGGTTTAATGCCGAACAACGTTTGCGTCTTTTTATAAATTATCGCAAGTATCGTATGTCACAGTTTCGGCGAGGTAGGTAAGTAACTATGCCAGGCCTGCCCCATCGGGTGCAAATACCTCCTGAATTTCTGGGACCCGGGCAACAGCCCGGCAGCGAGACTGTTACGTTGCTAACCACAGCATGGGCTGCGGGAGAACTGCACGAGTGTGCGGCCGTCCATGCAGGCTCGTACCACGACGCACACTCATACAGTTCTCTCACAAATTTCGCAACGGGTAGCAATGGCGCAGTTCCGGCGCTCGGCTGTTACCTGGATCGCAGGAATTCAGGAGGTATTTGCACCCGATGGGGTAGACCTGAACTATGCGCTCTAATACATGGCAAATCCGTCACGCATCCGCCACCACTGCATGCCCCTTGGCTGGCCTGCCTCGCGCGGCCCGCTGTCCGTCGAGTTGCCGTCATTCAGGCTGATTCAGGTGATCCAGACGCCAATCTTTAACCATCGATAATTAATAAACGAAGCATTTACCGCAATTTCGTCACTCTTGATTTTCGACTTATATATGCCTGTAGAATCACCCCCCAAAGTATTGACTATAGGTAGAGTAACACCCTGTATACAACAATTGAGCCAATTATCATAATGGCTATTTATACAAAGAAGAAATGTAATAAATAATATTAAGCAGATATATTTTTATACAAATAAATACTTTAATATGAATAAATATTTTATTCAAAATACTTGGCGCTGCTCTCCGAATTGATGTTGCTAATATGAATAAATATGGATAAATTGCATTCAAATCTTTTTCTTTCTTTCTTCTGCGTGCGTGTGCAAATGCTACGTAGGATAATAGAATTACATATATATGTAGAATAAATCTGACTGCGTTTTTAATATGTATATGTATATGTTTATGTATTTTTTATTGTAAGCGAGTTATTTATTATGTAATTAATTATTAATAATTAATACTAAGATCGCAGCGCCAAATATTTTGAATAAAATATTTATTCGTATTAAAGTATTTATTTGTATAAAAATATATCTGCTTAATATTATTTAATACATTTCTTCTTTGTATAAATAGCCATTATGATAATTGGCGCAATTATTGTATATCATTACTTTCGTAAAGTTAAATAGAGCACATTAAGAACTTTATATTTATATTATATTAATTTACGACAATGTTTTTAAATGGGATTCTTTTTTATGGGATTATATACTTGGCGCTCTTTTTGTACCATTTTGTGAAAAGGTAATTTTGTGGGGATTTCACACATTTTGTAGTGTTTAAAATAATAATAATAATAATAATAATAATAATAAGTATTATTACAAATAATAATTAGTTTTTCGGATTTTTTTCCAAAATCGTTTGTCGCACGAGAAATGTAATACAACAAAAAAGATCCTCCTTGTCCGGATCTACAGCCTTTGTTTGACATATTTTTTTATTTAATCAATAACTTGGAAAATGTTATATATAATCGACTTCACGAGCTGTTAAATAATGATTTAAATGTTTAAGGGCCCAGGGGCATCCTTTCTCGTTGTTCTATCGAGCTCAAACTTTACAGGGATTTTTTTTAATTATTTGGAATTATTCTGGACGGTGCCCCGAAGCAAAGCCTGAAAAAAAATTTTACCAAGAGTAAATAAGAGCCACCCTAGTATATACACTGTCTATTTTAATTTTATTTTATATATACACACATGAAAATCGCTTATTTCATTAGCTGGGTTATTGTGCAGCAGGGTTATTTTCTCTTTCAGCTGTTAAAATAATTCTCTTCGTCTGCATCGTTAACTGAAAAATAGGACACATTTACTAATTATTTATAAATCATCACACGTGCTCATATGTCAAGATCATTGAATAAATAATTGCGTATGCAAAACCCTACCTGCAAATTTGTGCGTACATAGTTTGACGTAGATCACACAGCATCATCTTCTGCTTCAATTATCTGTATATATATAAAATCCACATTTTAGTTATTTTAGTTATAACTTAACGTAGAACTTATATATAGAAATAGAGAAGCATTTTGCTACAGTAAGTGTAGAGACTACAAAATATGTCCGAAGAAAGTGAGAGCGTATGGCAGGAAATCTTGTTACTGGAAATTTATATGCTAATGGTAATAATTCAGCGAAAATGAACGAAGAGATCCAATATTTTCAACGCACAATTTATTGGTTTTGGAATAAAATTAGTTTAGTATGTTAATGGGAAACTAAAAAATTAATGAATTAATGAATGTGTGGCAACTACTGTGGATTTTATTCAAGTATTACGAATGTCTTTCACAAAAGATTGAAAAGCATCAAGGGAGATGTGTTTTCAACGTACTTTCTTCACTAATGTGACTGAACTTGTGCGAAACAAGATGATCTGTCTATCTATTTAATCTTCTCTGGACAACCTCGAAGCCTGTGCATCCCCTTCATTTCTGTCCATCCAAGCCTGTGCGTCCCCTTCAATTCTATATCCAAGCCTGTGCGTCCCTTTCATTTTTATCCAAGTCCTCTGCATCTTCTTCATTTCTAAATATAATATATATAAGCTTTACATACAATCTCTAAATTGCTGGTATATAAATATCTAGCAATTTAAATGCAATGCAATTTGTTACAATATATATTCAGGCCTGGGATTTAAGTGAACGCAGCGGCCGATTTTCAGAGGCAACGCCTCCTTTCTCCCGCCTCGCGTCTTGGCCCCCGCGGCGGCCCAGCAGCTAGGAGTACCTCAAGCCCGTACCATATGAAGCGCGCGTGGCGCGTTGACAAAACAAAAACGCACCGACAATCGTGCTCTCTGGCAGAGATGGGCAAAAATTATTTCAAATAAAAAATTAAATTCGTCTAAAAGACGAAAATTTTATTCGAGACTCATGAATAAGATTTACCCCGAGTCAATATTTAATCGTAGCGCTCATAATTGAAATCATGGGTATTCAATCGTCGGCCACGATTGAATTAATTCAGCCAGAGAATTAAAATCGTCGGCCACGATTGAACTACTTCAGCCAGGGAGTTCAATCGTGGCTCGCGATTGAATTGCCTTCTGCCATGGGTAGTGAAATCAAGAATGAATGAACAGTGGTCTCGTATTCAATCGTATTTATTCGAATGAAGCTCGATAACCTCGAGACTTGCGAGAGTCTTTGATCGATGCCGCGCGATGCCCGAGCCGAGCGACATTGTATCGTTCACCCGTCTAAACTGACGCCTGCAGTTGCTTGGCGATGTGTCATCGATTATACGAAAAGTGAATTTCTTTATTTTTCATCGTATCAATATGACAGTGATACCGATGGATTCCTGGCGTTCTCACGATTAATCGGTCACAAAATAATTGAAATCGGACTACTTTTAATGGAGTTAGGTGTAGATTGTGTAAATTAATTGTATGCATATGTAATTTCGTTAATTATGGCCCAAAATTATGTCAAGTTTGTTATAATTTTTGCCAGGCAAACAGAAGAAGACAATTGATGTCAGTTTCGTGCATATCCGATAAAGAAATTCACATTTTTCCGTTCTTAATGGCTAGTGCTATCCTTGTCTTTTATGACCCCATGGTTCTCGGCGATCCGTGTCGAGCGTTCGCTACTGAAGGGTCCTTACATAATATGTCTTAGACTCTTCAATAAGGGAAGAATGATAGGGATCATGATTTTGGAATTTGGATCAGGTTAACGAGCACTACTTACATATACATACAAATGTTAGGAAATTTTAAAGCAGTGCTTTAAAATACGATTCTAGTTGAGAAGAATTATTTTTGTCGTTAGTTTTCCCTGTACATATGTATACTTTAATAGTATTTACTCGTTTCTTACTTTTAGTGTTAGGTATTATTTTACATATTTATGATTACTCTTTGCATTTTTTTATGTTTGAATAAACATACATGTTGTTTTCTTTAAAAGCTAATATTTCCAGATTATAATCAATTAGTTTCATGGAATATTTACAAATAAACATATAAGTATTTTAGCAAAAATCAGAAAGTGCATATAATCCATATGTATTACACAGAGTGCGAAGTACTGGAAATACTGCAATATATAGTGTTTCTGTCACTTTAATAATGAATACATTAATAGAATTTAAGGACAACTTTTGCTGTTTTTGCAGGTTATTGAAATTCGATTATTTCCTTAAAAAGAAAAAACAATTTCTCAACTAGTACTATGTTTAGCCATATATATTATATGCATTCTTTATTTTTGCTGAAATACCTATGTGTGTATTTGTAAATTTACCATTAAACTAATTCATTATAATCTGTAAATACCTATTAACTTTTACCGAGAACACCTTTATCTAGAGACGCCAAGTACATGAAAAACACCCTGTATATGTCGATGTCGCTACCGTGTATCTTTACTCGTCGCGGAGACACTCTAACCTAATTCTGACATTTATACATGAATATCTCATCACGCCTGCAATGTTTTGTAAATTTAAAGACATTTTTCTTATGTAAACCGCATATCGGCTTTCGAACAAGACCAATTTCAATAAAATCGGTCCACACATGACAGAGATATCATAATATCGTTCATGGATCAGTCGAATTTATTAATTTTCGTCTCCTGATTCTCCTTCTCCAAGAAATTTTTCGTCAACATAATACGTATATACGCGTTACACACACACCTTCAGCCAACACATGTATCGTTCTTCGTTCGTCGTCCGCCATTGTACGTACATATATATATACTATTTTGAAATTTATAACCTAAGTGCTAAGTGTCAAATAAAGTAAGTTGTCCCAATTTGAAATGTCAGGAGTTTTTACACTACATAGGAGACTGAATTATTGTCTCAATTAATAAGGTAAGTCGCCAACATTTTTTTAATAGATTTCTTATGTAGAGTCGCAGACTTGGAAGTTATCCGGAGAAGGTTCGACAGAGAAGCATCTCCTTTCGCATAATAATATATATTGCAACAAATTGCATTGCATTTAAATTGCCTGATATTTGTATTTGTATATACCAGCAAAATAGAGTTTTTAGGTAAAGCTTATTATATTATTATTATAGAAATCAAGGGGACGCACAGGACTTTGATAAAAATGAAGGGGACGCACAGGCGTGGAAGTTGTCCGGAGAAGATTAAATTAAATAAATAGAAAGACAAAGCATCTTGCTTCGCACATGCTTCTGGAAAGTCAAATAAGGTACATCGACAAAATTATAAATATACCAGCAATTTAGAGTTTTTATAATATATATTGCAACAAATTGCATTGCATTTAAATTGCCTGATATTTGTATTTTTTATATACCAGCAATTTAGAGTTTTTATGTAAAGCTTATTTTATATTATAGAAATGAAGGGGACGCACAGGCTTGGATAGTAGAATTGATGATGGAGACGCACAGGCTTGGATGAACAGAAATGAAGGGAATGCACAGGCGTGAAAGTTGTCCGGAGAAGATTAAAAAATAAATAGAAAGACAAAGCATCTTGCTTCGCACATGCTTTTGGAAAGTCAAATAAGGTAAATCGACAAAATTATAAACATACTAAACTAATTTTATTCCAAAACCAATAAATTGTGTGTTGAAAATATTGGACCTCTTCGTTCATCCTCGTTGAATTATTACCATAGCATTTAAATTTCCAGCAACAAGACTTTCTGCCATACGCTCTCATTTCCTTTGGACACATTTTATAATCTACACTTACTTTAACAAAATGCCACTCTATTTCTATATAGTTGCTACGCTATTCATTATTAATTTTACTAGTTTTCCATTAACAATATTTTTTATACTATACTAAACCAACACCAATAAAAATATTGAATCTCTTCATTCATTTTCGCTAAATTACCATTAACATTTCTTAAATTTCTGCCACAAGACTTTCTATCGCAGATCTTCCCAAGTAGGGGAAATCTGCTTCTGAAACACATGTTTCGGTTCTCCTTCCAACGCTGTGCCTGCGGATAAGGTGGGACGATTTCTACTGTCCTCTCTCTCTGCTTCCTAGCGGCGTTACTGTCTCCTCTGAGAGAGGGAGTGTTGGAGGGAGAACCGAAACATGTGTTTCAGAAGCAGATTTCCCCTACTTGGGAAGGCCTGGATTCTATCGTATGCTCTCATCTCCTTTGTACACATTATGTAGTCTCTATCTACACTTACTATAGCAAAAGGCCACTATTTCTATATAATTTCTATAAAAGTAAGTTCTACGTTAAGTTGTATATACCCATAAAAAACTTCAAAGAAGTAAAAAAATACGCCAAGTACATGAAAAATCAAATAAATCACAAAAAATAGAAGACAATAATAATCACAAAAAGTAGAATCTAGAATTTATCCTTAATTCTGTCGCGTGATAATTCGTAATTTATAATATTAAAAATTATCTAAAGTCAGTTCCTACGCAAATTATCTTTGTAAAAAGAAGTGAGATCCCCATAAAAAACTTCAAAAAAGTAAAAAAATACGCCAAGTACATGAAAAATCAAATAAATCACAAAAAATAGAAGACAATAATAATCACAAAAAAAAAATAGAAAAAGTATACAATACAAAAAAAGATGTGAAATCAAAATGAGCTGCCAGTACATAAAGGTGCTTTCCAACTGCGCTTAAGAAGACACAACTACATACACACAGCTGAAATGCTGTGTTCATACATTCCATTACAATGTATTACATAATATTAAGCAGATATATTTTTATACAAATAAATATTTTAATACGAATAAATATTTTATTCAAAATACTTGGCGCTGCGCAACCGAAAAAATATTAATTGCCTTAGTATTAATTAATAATTTACACCAACTCCATTAAAATATAAAATACATATACATACACATATTAGAAACGCAGTCAGATTTATTCTACATATATTTAATTCTAATATCATACGTAGCATATGCACACGCACGCACGCACACACACGCACGCACGCACGCGCGCACGCACGTACAAGAAAGAAAGAAAAGGATTAATGCAATTTATACATATTTATTGAGTTTAGCAACACCAATTCGGGGCGCAGCGCCAAGTATTTTGAATAAAATATTTATTCGTATTAAAATATTTATTTGTATAAAAATATATCTGCTTAATATTATGTAATACATTGTAATGGAATGTATGAACACAGCATTTCAGCTGTGTGTATGTAGTTGTGTCATCTTAAGCGCAGTTGGAAAGCACCTTTATGTACTGGCAGCTCATTTTGATTTCACATCTTTTTTTGTATTGTATACTTTTTCTATTTTTTTTTTGTGATTATTATTGTCTTCTATTTTTTGTGATTTATTTGATTTTTCATGTACTTGGCGTATTTTTTTACTTTTTTGAAGTTTTTTATGGGGTTTGTACTTACACACAAAATCATGCAAAAATAACAATAAATAAGTAAAAAAACACTAAAAATAATAAATGAGTAAATAATATTAAAGTATGCATATGCACAGGAAAAACTAACGACAAAAATAATTTTGCTCAACTACAATCGTATTTTTAAGCACTGTGGAGCGCGCGTTTCAACTGCAACATTAACAATACCCTACAATATTACCTCTACTTTGCGATGGTCTTAACCAGAGTTTCGCACCAATCAATTAAAAAATAAATTGATTGGTTAATTAACAGTTACAATTTACAATTAATAAATTCTGCATGATTTTAATGACGCCTAATTTAATTGCACTTACAAACTGAATTACTAATTGTAATTAAAATAATATGTTTTGATGTGTAACACGAAGTTCGCGGTCGCGCATGATAGGATCATATGAGATTGGTTGTGTAATTTGCCTGTATGGGGGTAGACTGAGAAAGAGAGAGAGAGGGGGGGGGGTGGAGAGAGAGAGGGGCAAAAATCGAAGGAGGACGAGCAGAATGTGCAAAAGGAATTTACACAGTATCACAAGTTCCATTATACATTTTTATTGTTTTATTTCAATCATTGTACATGGAGAGAACTGACAACAGTCGCTTCATACATTCTTTACGGTTTATATTATGTCCATGCAGAAATTTATTCGCTTTATTGATACTAAATTGTTTATTAAAAGTATAAATATATTTCATATTGTTGTAACAAAAACATTTTTCTTTAATATTTATAATTTTTTCCCACTTTTCTGGTTAAAGTTCAACCAGATGATCTGATAAATTTGACAAATTATAACAAACCGTGTTTTGGAAACACAGTCGTTTCTTTATGTTTCTGTTTCAATGCGATACGTCAACATTATAATATATTGGTGATCAATTTGTGGACTGCACTTCGGATACATTTAAAAATATTTTAAGATCAGATACTTCAAATGATACATTCTGTTATTGTGATTAAATTCGCCCTTTTATGTAGTATAAATATATATGAAGAAATAGATATGGTTTTTATTCAAAAACACAAAATACTTCTAATTTGTTATGCAACAAAATTATAACAAAATTTTGCTTATGTGAATAAATTCTTATATTGCGTGTAGAGACTGAATGCAGGTGTCGCCCACGTGGAAATGCGACGTGACCACATTAAAGGGGGTACGTATGCATACTCTGGGGCTCATGTCTACTTAGTTTAAAGTTCGTAGACGATAGAAGCATAAGGAACATCAGGTTCTATTCTCCTTGAAGCAGATTATACATCATTCCGGACAGGTGAATTACCTAAAACACAAAACAGAAGCGTTTTTATAATCTGTAAGACAGTTTATGTTTTGTGTCGGAAGCAAAATTCGAATAAAAAAATTAATACAATTTTTATGTACATATATACGATTTTGTCCTTTTGGCCAGGAAAAATATTTTTCTTTTTTTTTCTTTTAAGAATTTATATTAATAATGTGCTCCCGACACATTTGCGGGAATAGTTTCCGAGATTTTATGTTCACAGTTGTGGAAAATGTTGTTTATGGGAAATCATGTTTAAAGTTGTACATGCAATTTTGTCGTACTTAACGCATTAATAATTTCCTACTTACGGATTTCAATCGATGCCTGGTCCATACATTACGTCTTCCTCGGATAGATTAAGATCTTCTATGGCCTTTCTTTTTCTCCTTATTTCAATTCTGCCTTCTTTCGTCGCAAGTGAGGCACGGCGATCAGCGATCACCGATCACCGAAAGTTATGCGGATGTTCTTTGATGTTTCCACACTTTACAGTTGAAGCTTTCGTTTCGATTTTATGAAAATCGTCCCAGATATCTTTCGAGGAGTTCTGTATTACGAGGCATAACTAACATTTCCCGCGAATCACTGATTTCACATCAGGGTCATCTGCACCCCTAACTAATTAACCAGTTAACCAATTAACTACTGTTTCAATTCTTTTTATTTCAGCTATCGCGACCGATAAGAATTCCTTTTAACAAAAAGGAGAATCAATTTCCTTCTTATTAAACTATTTTTTTTAATCATTCAAATTGGCCTTCAAAACCACTCTCCTTTGGAACATACTATCAGAAAGCCTATTGGACTTTGGAGAATTTGTCATGGTGGCGTAAGAAAAGAGCCTTTCCACAGGAGCCGATGATGGCAATGGCGTATTATATTTAAAAAACAATTTTTTTATTAATATATATTTGTTCGAAATTTTGAATTCGGGTGTCTCTTCCTCTGCGAAATAGTGTAATATCTGAAAGTGAAATGTGAACAGATTAGGAATACGTAAGTTCCATTATATATTTACTAAATGAAAAAAAATACTAACTTCGAGTGATGCTTTAGAAGAATATTCTGCAGTTCCCAGCGAAGTCGTAGCTCCAAAATCAAAGAAAGAATTCCGAGGTTTGCGACCAGACGATGTAGCTGCTTCAGTCGTTCCGGATGCTGTATTCGCTTTCATTTCCTCAATTATTTCATGTTTAAGGAGCTCCTCCATTTTGCCACGGTCCTCCTCGGCAATGCACGGGAACCACGCATTCTTGAATTCTGGATGCGTTAATGCGGCCATGGCGGCATTCTGTGACTCCGGTGTTGCGAGTTTCAAATAATCTTCAAATCTCGAATTCACCGCGTAGCGAAGGCACTGACTTATGGGATTACAGAATTTCCACTCCCTTTCATCCAGTATTTGCAATTTTAAACGCAGAGATAACAAACATGGCAAAAGTGTGCCATAGAAAATATTGTCTCCCTGCAAAATGTCTATCGCTTCCGCGATTGGCGCCGTACATTCTATGTGTTCTTCTAAATATGTAAAGTCATTTTCTCTCAACACAATTCTTATACCTAAAAGTTTTGTCAAGTCTGTCATTTTGTTTTTAATTTTCAAAATTTGTTTTAGAGAATCGTATAGGGAATTCCACCGAGTCTCGCCCGGTCGTTTCAGTGTGTGTCCAATTGCCTTTAGTATTATTTCGGCGGATTTTGGCCTGATCGCCGCATTCCACAACAGGTTACATCTATGCATGGCGTCTTTATGTATACCCGACAGCACACCATCGCACTTAATTGTGCGCATCATGTCCGATGTAATACACAAATTGAGAGTATGTGCAGCACATTTAATATGGCGAGGCAGTATATACTGTAAAGGACGCGTAACATCTGTGTCCAGTGGTGTGGTTTCTTGTGGTTCTTCATCGGATGAAGAATAGGAGGAAACATCCGAATTATCTTCCTCAACTTCCTTTCTAATGAAGGCTGCTTTAACGCCAAACGTTCTGAAAGCCTTTGCAAAATTACTTGCGTTATCAGTGACCGTTGCCACAATTTGGGTCTCAGTTAAGCCAAACTCGGTATGAATGCTCTTCAGGAAGTCCGTGATTGTAGCAAACGAATGTTCACCAGCAAAGCGACGACATGCTAGAGCTGCTGATTTCCTTTCATAATTTGTGGAAATCCAATGTGCTGTTACACCCAAAAAACTTCGTCGCCTTCCTGACCAAATGTCTGCAGTTGTGCAGACAAATTGAACAGACTCTAATTGGCTTTTAATGTTGCACATACACTCTGTATACTGTTTGTCAAGTATTCTCCCTAGTCCACGGCGACTAATTGCATTAACTTTATTACCAAGTTTCTGATTAATAAATATTTTTCGAAAGTATTTACTATCCACCACTTTCAATGGGACCATGGCATCAATGACGAACTCTGCGATATCCATTTCAAACTGGTTCTGTGAGATCGTTTGTTTATCAATCGCAGAACTCCCAGATGCTGTTTGCTTGTTTGTTCCCATTTCCGTAGAATATTCGGCAAATGCTTCACAATGTTTCCGCTTCAAATGTGACAGGAAATTGGATGAAGATGTTACCTGGCCTTTGATTTCAATGTCTTTTGGCAAACAAAATTGGCATTGTCCCACAATGGTCTTCTGATTCGATTTTTCCTTCACCAGCGAGAAATATTTCCCACTAACAATCGTAGGGACGCGAAACACCTCTACAACCGAACCTTCACTTGCACAACTTGCAGTCGACGTCGACGCGTGCGATTCACCCGCGACGGAAATGTTTTGCAATTCACAGTCTCTGTCACTCATTTTAATAAATTATATATACACTACACTTATTTAATAGTATTAGATAAATATCTTATTAAATAGAAAAGTAAATGTTTTAAATATGAAATAATACTTGACTAAATATAAGTAATTTACACTACACTAACTTAATAGTATTAGGTAAATATCTTATTTAATAGAAAAGTAAATGTTCTAAATATGAAATAATACTTGACTAAATATAAGTAATTTACACTACACTAACTTAATAGTATTAGGTAAATATCTTATTTAATAGAAAAGTAAATGTTCTAAATATGAAATAATACTTGACTAAATATAAGTAATTTACACTACACTAACTTAATAGTATTAGGTAAATATCTTATTTAATAGAAAAGTAAATGTTCTAAATATGAAATAATACTTGACTAAATATAAGTAATTTACACTACACTAACTTAATAGTATTAAGTAAATATCTTATTTAATAGAAAAGTAAATGTTCTAAATATGAAATAATACTTGACTAAATATAAGTAATTTATACTAAAATAATTTTAAAGTGTAATATTATAAAGGCTTAAAATGGTTTGACAACTCTGTGATCCTCTCTTAATGATTACCATCAAGAGACTGATTCTACAATTCTTCTAACTGCATGTCTCCCACGCAGGGATTTCGGGCTTTTCCCAGCGCGTAGTGGAGGGGGAACACCTACAGGAGTGGTGGTAATGTGTGCGTGACGATCCCGCTGACGTAAGTGGTCCTCCATAATGTTGTCTTGGGTCGGTATCATATATATTTGCCGTTGAGTTTCGGAGGGGTATTCTCCCAACACACCGTTTGTTTGCCTCGGTGCTCCTTTTCTCAACGTTTTCTGACTCACTCTCGTTCCATCTCGCTCTCGCCTTCACAGAACAAGAGTGAGCCAGAAGTGGTGGGGATAGTGCCAAGATTCTGACGTGTAGGCCGAACCGAGCTGTCAGCGTAGAAATACACACATCAGAATAGGTGTGCGTTAGCAACGAAAAATTCACAAACTTTATTGGTTAGAACAATGATTCGTTTTCGATAGCTTCATCTCGTATTGATCTACGCATAGCTTCGCAACGCACACAACTATTACGTTAAGGATAAATAACAGCCAACCGGCTAAGTTCAGGCGGAGCCGAGCAGCGTTCCCTTTACCCCACCATACCCTGCGAGGGCCACGCAACTCCAACTGACAAATCAGCGATCGTCAGATGGTGATGGCTGATTTCTCCTCGATCGCTGCTCGCGAAACCGAATTCACCGGTCAATATATTTGATACCGACCTTAGTAAATCTGATCAGGGTAACTCTATTTCCGCAAAATGCTAAAATATTTACAACGCGAGTGCTAACAAGTTGCAAAACATGGATTTTGCCCTACATATTTTATTATATTTTTTAACATAAGGGTTTATGCATACACTTTACGATTTCGCTAGAGTTTTCTGAAGTTTGTTTTAAGTCTCATAACGATCCGTTAATATTTTGTAAGAAAAAGCTACTATGTATTATATATTTTGCACAAAATGAAACGAGACCTCCAAACATCCGCTCGTTTGAAAAACTCTGCAGGGGCCACTCGTTTGTCGAAGTCACGGGCCCAGTTGGTTTTCCATACTCGTCGACTCTTGAAACAATTTATGACCGGCGAAGACGTCATTGAACGGGGTCGTTGCCGTAGCCGTTGCACCGTAAACAGACCCACGATGCATCGAACAGCCTTCTCCGCTCAACGCCGAATTGTCTAACAATTTACTGAAGTTATCAAAATTTATGAGAAATACTGACTTTAGAGTTTAGACGAAGAAAAAGTTATAGTTTATAATTTTTATATCGAATAGTAATGATTGGATAAGCAAACTCTAAATGGAAAATATTGTGTCGTGTCGAGCTTTACAACACTATATTTTTTATAATCCACTTTACCAACATTTAGTTTTTCACTCTTTCTTAGCGTTTCGACAATACTTTTTCACATTTTTCAGCGCTAGACCCGTTATTGCACCCGACCGTTCATTAACCGCCCAACATTTTCTTAAAGTTGCTGTCAAACGCCAATCTTTTGACTACCTTTACGTGCCTAGCGAGAAAAACTCTCAATTACTACCTGAAGCGGCGAAACTACACATCTGCCTGCCAAACGTTCACCACCATAAACGTTGTAGGGAAAACAGACCCATAAAGCATTGGACTCACTGGTACGCATCAATCCTTGGGTTATTCCTATCCACGACCTTTCATACTTTTACTTTTCTACCCATTAACTATGGTCGCCTACTTCCTTACTCCGTCAAAACTTCCTCACAATATAGACATAGGCAATAAAGAAGAAAACCCAATAACACAGAAGCCACACTCAACGTTCTTCCCCCAAATGTCTACTTCTCGACCTAATATTAACTGGAAAAAATGTATGAAACGTCAAAATGTATTATTATACATTTAGTAATTCAGTTTATAAGTGCATGCTAGCGTTACCGAATGTAAGGATGAGGTCGAGGGCGGTTGGCCCCACGCTGTCCTGCTTTCGAGAGTTTTATGATAGGGACTTAGCTTGTGTGCGGTCCTGATAGGGAGTCAATGAGATTAATAGTCCGTGAGTCAGCGACACTTTTTGATGACTCATTTGTTTAAAGTTTGTTTATCTTTTTTTCCAATATATTTGTGCTACATATGCACGCGAAGACCTCCTGCTATAACGATAATGGAACAACGCTTATCAGCAGCGTGTCAATTATGTAAGCAAATATTGTGCAAAATTCTT
This sequence comes from Andrena minutula, assembly GCA_929113495.1. NCBI lineage: Eukaryota > Metazoa > Arthropoda > Insecta > Hymenoptera > Andrenidae > Andrena > Andrena minutula. The sequence continues at coordinate 42,650,670 of OV815993.1, read as the reverse complement.
ATTTGTTTAAATTTGAAAATTTTGTACTAATAATAGACATCATATAACACCGAAAAATGATCTGCTGCCACCTTAGTTGCGGAACGGCATGCTACTGCCACTCCTATAAACATGTTAAAAAAATGAACTCCATTGAAATGTTTTTTACACCATACATAAGACATACAAATTCTTCTAACGTAGAAAAAATGGTCACACTTTCTTTTCTGAAGAATGAAGGATTAAAATCACATCCTGTGAATGCATGGAAAACTGGTAATGCATTACACAAATTTTCCCCTAATGCTTCGTAAATGTCTGACACTATTGTGTCTATATTTGACAGAAAACAGAACCTCTACTACGGTCCCTGCAATTGAGCTCGTCGCATCTGGAATCTATAACCCTGACTCGGAAAGTCTAGTGGCTGCAGAGTAATTTACAGCTTTCGTTCCAACCCGTGTCCCTTCAACCGTTCGGTCTTCAGGACCCGGTGACATAATTTAGAGGGTTACGAGTGTCGAGTTTACCCTTTTTAAGAAATACAACTGTATTCTTTAGTTCGGGCCTTTAAGGCGGCCACACACGGTCCGGCCGGCCTGTCAGTTTGGCCTGCGCAGGCCGGCCTGTGCAGTTCGGCCGGACGCCCGTAGTGCCCCCACACGTTCCGGCTGGCCTGACAGGCTGGCCGGATGGTGCATCCACACGCTCCGGGCGGCCTGACAGTATTTTAAATTTTTTAAATTTTGTTTCGAGTGATAAAACATTATTATAATGGATGAAAAAAGATTTTGAGTCCTTAAATCAAAAACTAGAAACTTGAAGCATTAAAATGCTTTTTTAAAATATGTTTTGCGACTATTTTTCGCGGAGATAGTACATCCATTTCAAAATGACCAAATTTTTCAGAAAATTATAGTGTTCCTTTAATTTTGTCCAGCAGTGTATTTCCATTTTCAGTTTACTTTATAATTATTCACATTATTAACAACCATTATTCACATTCCAATAGATACACATTGTAATGAGTAAGGATACACAATGAGTGTATTCTCAACAACAACGCGTCATCCCAAACTGCCGAATCACCACGCAGGATTCGTCACTTCGAGTCATGTCCAAAGGGCAGACTCGCCCTTACGTACCTACCTATCTGGACAGTATATAAGCTTGTCTCCCTTGACCTAGGCGCAGTTCGTCTCAACGCCGAAACACTACTGATTTCTTCTTGTAAACGGTTACCGAGGTTACCGCGCATACTCCGAGTATATTGTGTCCGAACATTATAATAAATATATATTAACGATTGAAGTTAGTGAACAGATTAGTGATCTTTTATATTCACCGAACTCCTTCATAACAACGTTTCTTAAAATATTCGAAACATTTTCAGTGCCCGAAACGTCCAAGCTTTAACCTACTCGACACAGTCGGACTGCTCCAAAGTACATTCGGCCCGATCGGAAAAATTCTTTCGATCCGATCGGTTTTTACGGGTACTCTGCTCGGCTCGGCTCGGCTCGGTTCTGTTCTTCCAGCCGAATCAGGCTCGGCTCGCTTTTTCACTGGAACCGCCCTACGGCCTACAGTATTCACAGTTTTGTCAGCCGAACATGACATCGACAGACGACGCTTTAGCTGTAGTAGGCTTATTATTAGCTACAAAAAAGTGTTGCAAACGCCAAATTGAACGAAGTGTGTGGTGCAAAGAGTGGCTAAAAAAAAGGGGACGTTATTCACACGTAAATTTATTAAAGGAATTGCATTTTGCGCCTAAAGATTGGCACAATTATTTACGGATGAATGAGGAAACATATTTAAGGCTCCTTTCTTTGGTCACTCCCTTCATTCAAAAGCAAGATACAAATATGAGAGACGCCATCTCACCGCACGAGAGATTAACTGCTACATTGAGATTTCTTGCAACTGGAAGAAGTTACGAAGACCTTAAATTTACTACAATAATCTCACCTCAGGCTCTTTCGTATATTGTACCTGAAACCTGTGATGCTCTATATAAAGTTCTACATAAGGATTATTTGAAGGTAAGGAAAAGGACAACATTTTACTTTACTCACATTTATTGCGTTACGTAATTGGGTAATTATTTACAAAAGAGCAGTCTTCACCGATTTCGATGATCTTGGAGTATGTTGTCGGGGGATGATTCTCAATAACTTTTTTCTATACATGTTGCCGTCGCTTCACTTTAATTTTTTAGATATTTGCAAAAAACTGTGATCGGTAGTTGCTTTGGGTTTAGATGATTCGGCCATCTTTTCGGACATTTACACATTTCTTTATGTTAAATCTCCGAAAAGTTGGCCAAACCATCTAATGTAATGCAACTAGCGATCACATTTTTTTGCAAATATGTCCAAAACTAAATTCGAGCGGCGGCAACATGTATAGGAAAAAGTTGGTCAGAAACATCCCCCGACAACATACTCCAAGATCATCGAAATCGGTGAACACTGTTTATACAAATATATATAATATACAAAGCTTATACACATATATAATATACATAACTATACAAAGTAAAAATAAAAATGCTACCTACGATAATTATTATCATTATTATGATTACGATTATTCTTATAATTAGGAATATTATTATTAATATGATTATTATCATTATTATTATTATTTAAATTTAATATAAATGGCCCTGCCGAGTTTTCCGGACTGGAAAGCTGATGTGTCGTTGCGTTGGGAGTGGCTGGATTATAATGGCAAGGTTCCGGATATTGGTATTGTTGCATTGGACTGTAAGTTGAGGGTTCATAAGGGTAGATTCGTGAATGATAGGGGATTGGTGAGAGAGCAGGAGTGGGAGTTTGAGTGGGAGTAGGAGTGGGAGTACGAGTGGGAGTAGGAGTGGGAGTACGAGTGGGAGTATTTGTAGCAACTAGATTTTGTTGCATTGGACTGTAAGTTGAAGTTTCATAAGGGTAGATTCGTGGATCATAGGGGATTGGTGAGAGAGCAGGAGTGGGAGTACGAGTGTGAGTACGAGTGGGAGTATGAGTGGGAGTACGAGTGGGAGTATTTGTAGCAACTAAATTTTGTTGATAAATTAGGGTGTGAGCCAGATCTAATTTGCCCATTTCGGCAACAAATAACGTGTCGTTAATTATTTTTTCGGCCAGTATCCTTTGTTGTTGCGCCAAGTCCCGTAATTTCATCGCAACGTTTTTGCCGTAAACGTCGAAACGATCGTCTATCGTTGCTGGGCGTTTGAAATGCTGTTGTACAGATAGTAGCACGTCATGCTGCAACGCTGCTTCCTCCGATCGTCCATTCCTTCTTGTTGATCGTGGTCGGTTACTTTGACCTGACGATGTAGAGGGGATTGGAGGTGGATTTGATAAATTTTCATCCATTTCCAAGTTGGATGGTTCACCGACATCCGCAATACAACCATCCGGAATGGGTTCAACAGATGCTAATTCTATTGTATTTTCCATTGCGTGTTCCTGAAACAATATTATTTTCTGTTTTTAGTTTCCACGAACAACAGAAGAATGGAAGAATATAGCAAAAGTGTTTGAAGATAGGTGGAACTTTCCACATTGTCTTGGAGCGATTGACGGAAAGCACATTGAAATTATTCCTCCAAATGGAAGCGGGACAGAATTTTATAATTACAAAGGACGACATAGTATGGTTCTATTAGCAATAGTGGATGCAAAGTACCAATTTCTCATGTGCGATTTTGGTACCAACGGCAGAGTTTCTGATGGAGGTGTTCTCCAAAACACCAAATTCTTTGAGAAACTTCAGGACAAGCTTTTAAGGATCCCAACTGAAGAAAATATCACAAACACTTCTAGGAGTTTGCCCTACGTTTTTGTAGCGGATGATGCCTTTCCATTGAGAGTGGATATGATCAAACCGTTTAGACAAGCAGATCTAATTTGCCAAGAACGAAAAATATACAATTACCGTGTATCGCGAGCGAGACGTATTGTCGAAAACGCGTTTGGCATCATGGCATCACGATTCAGAATTTTTCACACCCAAATTAATCTAGTACCGGAAAATATTGATTCTGTTGTGATGGCAACTTGTGTGTTACACAATTATTTAATTAAATCGGTGGCGAATTCTTACTCGCCTCCAGACTGTTTTGATCGAGAAAATGCAGAAGATGGGACTACTGTGTCGGGGTTTCATACAAACAACTCTAACATGGAAAGTTTGAATCAAAGAAACCCAGGAAATACGGCTAATGATGCTAAGAAAGTTAGAGCAGATTTTATAAATTATTTTGTGAATGAGGGTGCAGTCCCGTGGCAAAATAACTTTATTCATTAAATTTAACGCATTTACTATAATCATTTGCTGTTTCATTCCACGAAAAATCGGACAGTTTGTCGGAGTAACATTTCAGATGTTGGTGAAACTTGAATATGTTGTAGTCTTTACTGATATATAATCGCATCTCGAAAGACTTTCTAAAAATTTAAAAATTGTGGATCTTACATCTCTTCGAATTATAGAGGTGACCTTTTGCCAATAAATTATAACTATTGAACCAAGAAACCTATAGAAATGAGGTTTTGGGAGGTTACAGTGAAGACATAAGAGTACTTAATAAAAGTGGACACGTTTTGAAAACTCAGGACACTTTAAAATTGGGCAAATGAAAATTAATTCAATGTGACGCTGCATTGAAGCACAGCGGCTCGACTGGCTCAGCGTGCAGTACAAACAGTGGCCAGGCGGCTATACCTGCCATTTTTATACACAGTTGTTGCAAATGGTATGTATTTGGAGAAAAAATGAAAACAGTTTTTTGTGTTGGGATTATTTTGCGCGAAGCGACGGTGAGCTTCACTTTTTTTTAAATAAAAAGCTATATATTTTTTCACACGATATGAAAGCGACTATCACGACAAATTCAACTATGTAGCATACATGGACTTTTCAAGGTCACACTATGTTGTGGAATGAATGATATAGATTCAAAATATTAGATATATAGATAGTTGAAAAAAAAGGTCAGGTCTATATTTCAAAAAGCTGCAATATCAATAAAGTTTTAAAATTTTGGAAAATCCTTCGAGATACGGTTATATATACTAAAGACTACAACATATCCAAGTTTCACCAACATCCGAAATGTTACTCCGAAAGCTGTCCGATTTCACGTGGAATGCCCCTACCCAACTGTATCTAAAATTTACACTTGTTTAGTTTGTGTACAATGTGCACATTCTTCAAATATAATATGCATAAAAATAATTCTTTTATTTCACTTACCTCGATCCCGATTTCGTCACCGTCGCTTTCAATATTCGATCGAGAGTTCCTTGGCGTTTCTTGATCGTTTAAAAAATTTAGGTCGGCGAAGTACCATAATGTAGGTACGTACACATCGTCCGCACCCGCTCCTGTCCTCGTAGAGGCCTTTATTTTTTTCAGCTCCTTCCGATAGGCGCTGCGCATGTTGTTAATTCTTGCAACTACACTTTTTCTGGTGGTGGATGGCTCAATTTCTTGTAATTTCGCGATTAATTTCTTGTATGCAGTACTTCGCAAATCACGGTCACGATATTCATCGGTATTCGCTTTCCATAGACATGGTGCATTTCTATAGATTATTAAAAACTCCTCAATACATTTTCTCTGCCTAGCAGAAAGTGATGATGCCATTTTAAATTAATTATTAATTCGATGTAAATTATTATTATTAAATGAACCACCACACTCTTCCAATGTCACGAAGCACTTGGTCTTGTCCCGATTGGTAGTTGATGCAGAACTGACGCTCGACAGTCTTCCGATCTTCCGGGAAGACGGCCGCGGTTGAAAATGTCCGGTGATTGGTTAACTTAACGAACGAATGCGTCCCTTAAGCGCCCTCTATTTCTTGCGCCCTTGGCGTGATTTCCGGAAACGGGGGTGCGATTTTAGCGGGAGCTCCGGTTCCAAGCGCGTGACGTGGCCGGTTGCAGGCCACCAGGCCTGCATCGTCGTGGGCCCATCACAAACTCCAGGTTTATGACACCCGCAATAGCTATTCAGGCCATAAACGAAAGACTCGAAAGGAAAACATGCTTTGTTCAAAATTTAATTAGGAAGTGAACGGAACGCGTCTTTCTCAAAAATAGTATCGTTGCCGCGCGCGTCATAACCCAAACCGAACATCTGTATTCTAAACGTTTTCTATGTACAAACACTTGGAACATCAACACGACAGGGAGTCGGGGAGACCGGGGTTATTAGTCGACTAATTTTTAACATGTCTAATTTTTATAAATGGGCCATTGGTATTTTGTTGAGTTCTTGCACACCAAAAGTTTACAAATTTCATTAGGTATAGGTACAGGCTTAATTTTGAAAATCGTTTTCATTGAGTTTAGGTTGTAATGTTTATTATATTTAGAGTAGTTTGACAAATAAGTCAACAAACCCCGGTTGTGGGGTTAGTTGACAAATATGACGAGGTTAGTTGACTTAACATTTGCTTTACAGTTTTAACCCATTGCCTGCGAAAGGCGTATATATGTATATGCTGTCACAGTTCCATAAATATATACGAGGGACGCATACTATATATGCTGCCAATCCCATCAATAAAGCATACGAGTGGCGTACATATATATACTAGATGTATACTAATGTAGGAAATAAGTATGCTACATTGTAGATATTTTATTAATGAACAATAGAATCATGGTCTTTCACATGTTAGATAAACCTGGGACCGTACAATTATTTGTCCGTTAAAAGATACGAGTTTCGGGTACTGTGAGAAAGGAAGTGGCAGAAATATTACGAGACAAGTAAGGCAAAATTCATTTCATTGAATTTGTCTCATTCCATGTGGTCTCAATTATGACGAAAATACACCTTTCGTTGTTTGAAATTCTTTTTCCAACGGAAGGTCGTGTTTAATAACTTGGGTGAAAAAATACAAGATACGTAAAATTCAGCGGAGGTCCTTAAGAAATAAACGTGGCAAGTCATTATACTTTGCTACGGTCGGTACGAAAAGTTTTATTATTTTATTGGTAGTAGTATATATCCGCATAGATCCTACGCTGTAGGGGCGAAAGGTCCGGGTTACCTACAACCTTTGAAAAGGATCGAGTTCCTGGAGCACCGTCGAAAACGTGCGGAAATAGTAGGCGCGAAAAGACAGCGTACCTACCTATACTTACTTAAAAATGGTAACTTCCGCGCGGGGAAAAACCAGACCTCAGCGAGTTTGACTACCAAGACACAGCCAGGAACTCAGGGAAAACCCCGAAAGTATAGGACTTATTTCTAGGGCTGTTCGGGTGCTCGAATATTCGGGCGGCTTGAAGTTCGGACCGAGCCGGATACCCGTCAAATTCGGGCGGCCCGAAAAATCCGAATAGCTCGAATTTGTTTCGGGCGGCTTGAAAAATCCGGGTAGTCCGAATCGTTTCGGGCCGCTCGGAAGAATCGGATAGCCCGAAATGTTTCGGGCCGCTCGAAAGAAGGGGCTAGCTCGAATTGTTTCGGGTGACTCGGAAAATCCGTACGCCTTGTACGCACTGTTCAAACCACCACATTCAAGGCGTACGGATTTTCCGAGTCACCCGAAACAATTCGAGCTAGCCCCTTCTTTCGAGCGGCCCGAAACAATTCGAGCTATCCGATTCTTCCGAGCGGCCCGAAACGATTCGGACTACCCGGATTTTTCAAGCCGCCCGAAACAAATTCGAACTACTCGGATTTTTCGGGCCGCCCGAATTTGACGGGTATCCGGCTCGGCCCGGTCAGTCGAGCCGGGCCAGGCTCGGCTCGTTTTATTCGAGTACCCGAACAGCTCTACTTATTTCCGAATCATTCTTCGGGAAACATTTGCCTACCTGATGTCGAAATAGGGGGCAATCGACAACGTGCCGTTTTTGGGGGGGATTTCGACTTTCCTCGCTTCGAGTTAAGCCGTATATTGCTCTGTCGACATTTGGTAACCATCCGTATCCGCGTGTACCCTTGTCCACCACTGACTCACAGGACAATACCGTCATAAACCGCGACCCTCGCGTGACGCTCTGTCCGATCATCGCGGCTATTTTTTGGGACCAACAGCCTGTGCTTTTCCTCCACGTGAGGGTACCTGTTCCATCGACGAATTCACAGAGGGGAGACCCTCCTCTTCCTCAAAAGTGCAACCAATTATAATTGTCAGCTCCCAAAATTATGGACATCGCGCCTATTCCGAGTTTACACTCTGGACGCCGGAATGGCTAGCGATCACTCTCTTGCTTAATATTAATTATGGCGGGTGATAAAGCATCGGCCAGCACGCGTACTATCACATTAATTGGGTCTTAAAGGTGAAATCAGACGGCGCGTGGATCGGCGAGTCGGTTCGGGTCGCCCGGGCTCGCCAGTCGGCGTGTCATGAGCGTTTTCACGGAAAATAATGAAGGAAATTGTATGAAAAATTAATTCCTATAACCTCGAGCTAATTTCGTTAATAATAGTCGGATTTATATGAAATTTTGTATGATTTTCATCGAAAAAACAAGAAATCCATCGGCATCACTTCCATATCGATACCATAAGGAATAAATAATTTTTTTTTTCTGAAACTGGTATGAATCCTCGTAAATGTGAAATATTCATTGCAGCGTAGTAAAAAATTCTTCATTCTTTATCGTGTCGATATGAAAGTTGCACCAATGGATTCCTTATGTTTTTCCGATGAAAATCATACCAAATTTCATGTAAATCGGACTACTTTTAAATAAGGAATACAAATTGCTTGTGTAAAAGTAGTGCGATTTGCATGAAATTTGTTATGATTTTAATCGGGATAACGCCAGGAATCCATTGGTGCCACTTTCATATCGATATGATAAAGAATGATGAAGTTTTTACTGCGCTGAAATGGAGAATAGGGAGTTTCAAGTGGCGTTCGGTTCAGATCTGGTGGCCGCGGCCTCCTCAGACCGACCAAATCGTTTTTCGGTTTTGCTCCGGCCGGCCTGCAGAGTCAGGATTGCGCAGGAAAAATAAACTTTCTCCTACCGAAATCTACTGAATGTATACTACAGGATGATTCTCCAGCGACGCCTGTCAAAGAGATGCCGCCTGGTACTCTGTCGCGAGGACAGGACTCCCCCGTGCCTCACCGAATTTGATAGCTCTCGACCTTCGAATGGGTTGGAATACCATTAAAAAGTCAGAAATGTCCAGGATTTCCGAATTTCTCATCAAATCTTTGCGAAAACGACGCCTATCGATTCCTTGTGTTTCGCCGATGAAACTAACACCAATAATGACATAATTAGGACCATAATGAAGGAAATTCCATGAAAAATCGAATTATATAATTTCAAGCTGAATTTGTTAAAAATAGTCCGAATTACATGAAATTTTGTATGATTTTCATCGGAAAAACATAAGGAATCCATCGGTATCACTTTCATATCGATACAATAAATAATAAAGAATTTCTTAATACGCTGAACTGAATAAATCCGTTGAATAAATGAATAATAAATGAATAATAATGTTTAACTAAACTGTAGATTTCGTCACAATTTCTAATAGTACTATTTGGTTTTTCCTTATAGTCGGAAACTAAAAATTTCCCCAACAAGCGATTTAAACGCTTAAAAAGCATTAAATAAACTACTAAATAAACATTTTTCAATTTTTTTATAACAATTAAGTCGAAAAAATTAAAAAAAAAACATTAAATGGACGTACAATATATTCAATTATAAATCATTAGAAAGGAATAATTCTTTCAATTTATGTTTTTTGGCGCCATTTCTATATCTTTTATAGTTTAAAAGTTATACAACACCAATGTTACTAACTATCTCTATTCAGACCACTGTGAGGCGTCCGGCCGGCCTGCACAGTCCGGCCTGTGCAGGCCGGCCGGACGGCCGAGTGCATCCACACGGTCCGGCTGGCCTGCACAGGCCGGCCTGCGCAGGCCAAACTGACAGGCCGGCCGGACCGTGTGTGGCCGCCTTTAGACCGGACATGCACTGTCTATGAATCGAACTATTAAACGAATATAAAGGGGTGTATATATGTGTGTAAATCATTATGTACTAAGATAAAGAGACAAATTTTATTGCACTTTTAAATATTCTGGTTAAATTCATACAACTCGCCACACTGCACCTTTCATTCCCTCAGCCAACAACAGGACCTTCGGTGGCTCCTGCCAAGCCTTTTGTTCCACGATAGGATTGGCAGCAATCGTTTTTCTTCCAATTTGTGATTAAAAGTACCACCAACAAAAATTTCAGCTTTAAACATTTTGGTCAATGGAGTTCATTTTTTAACATGTTTATAGGAGTGGCAGTAGCATGCCGTTCCGCAACTAAGGTGGCAGCAGATCATTTTTCGGTGTTATATAATGTCTATTATTAGTACAAAAATTTTCAAATTTAAACAAATAAGAATTTTGCACAATATTTTCTTACATAATTGACACGCTGCTGATAAGCGTTGTTCCACTATCGTTAGGGCAGGAGGTCTTTTCGTGCATATGTAGCACAAATATAGAAGAACAAAAGATAAACCAACTTTAAACGAATTGACAAAAAAAATGTGTCGCTGGCTCCCGGACTATAAACAGTAAACAGTTCTGGCAACTGACGATAGCTGACGGTCGCATGAGGTTTTCCAATTATCGGGTGTTGAAACATTAATTGTAAAAATGAAGAGAGAGTTTAGATATGGCAAGCGGCCTGACACCGTATTACCAAATAATAGGGACTCTATTCCTGAAGGATCTGCCCATATGAATGGGGAAGGCTATGCTTTCCGGTGAAAACTGTGATAGGCCGCGTAGTCCTTACCCTATAACTGTCCTGGAGCGAACTTCTTTATAATCCTTATACAGTCGTTTCTAACATACAATTAAAATGGCCGCTAGACAAATTATTGCCCGTCTGTGGATGGTATTGGAAGGTTGCATAATAATATTTAAAGGTTGTAGAATATATTGTGTGAATGAAGAAGAAAATCGACCCCTAGGCGCTAAACATATTGTACAATATGAATATTGCACAATAATATTGCGCGTCTACGGGCCGCTTAATTTAAGCATTAATAAAATAATGCACTTTTCTGTACTGGGACATGGCCGGGCACTGGTACATTTACCTTAATTGGTTAGAAAATAATTGAAATCAGACTATTTTTAACGAAACGGGTTTTGAATTCTGCGAATAAATTTCTGACGTAATATCCTTAATTATGGTCCGAATTATATCATTTTTGGGGCCATTTTCACGGAAAGACACGAAGAATCGATTGATAATACTTTCATCAACACTTATTAAAAACAAGAACATTTTATGTTATCCGTCGGTTTTATTGCTTTCAACTGCCAACGGGCGGTCTTACTGGGGCCCGAAGGTCCTCGCCCGCGGAAAGAAAGCTAAACAGTGGGGTGCGTAGGTCTTTCCTGATAATCCGAGCCCATAGGCTTTTCAACAATCGAAAGACTGTATTCTTTCCGCTGATTTCGACGATCCGCGCAACCATTCGCGTACGCGGCTTCATGTTGCACGAGGTCCCTCATTCCGCGTCCACAGTCTACACATTAAAATCGACCCTTTCAAGGGTGTTCTGTAGCGCACATTACACATGTTTATAACTTGCCTTAATAGCGGAGCGCGCGGCTCGCTTACCTGCAACGAGGCGCACCGCTATTTTTAACGTTTAATATACAAATTACTAACAACCGATAGACTTATTTTATAGAAAACACTTCAGCCAATATGGTAGTATATTTTCGGATGTTTAAAGTCGGGACCTTGAATCGGATTGAAAGCCAGTTTCGTTAAAAATAGTCCGATTTCAATTATTTTCTGACCAATTAATCGTGATAACGCCAGAAATCCATCGGTGTCACTTTCATATTGATACGATGAAAAATAAAGAAATTCACTTTTCGTATAATCGATGACACATCGCCAAGCAACTCCAGGCGTCAGTTTAGACGGGTGAACGATACAATGTCGCTCGGCTCGGGCATCGCGCGGCATCGATCAAAGACTCTCGCAAGTCTCGAGGTTATCGAGCTTCATTCGAATAAATACGATTGAATACGAGACCACTGTTCATTCATTCTTGATTTCACTACCCATGGCAGAAGGCAATTCAATCGCGAGCCACGATTGAACTCCCTGGCTGAAGTAGTTCAATCGTGGCCGACGATTTTAATTCTCTGGCTGAATTAATTCAATCGTGGCCGACGATTGAATACCCATGATTTCAATTATGAGCGCTACGATTAAATATTGACTCGGGGTAAATCTTATTCATGACGAATAAGACTGAAGTATTTTTTATTTGATACGTCATTTAAATAATTTTGTATTTAAATAATGCCCATCTCTGCTCTCTGGGACGATATGGAAGCCTATTGATACAATGTCACCCTAATACGCCACGCGCGGTTCACGTGTTACGGGCCTGAGGCGCTCCTAGCTGCTGGGCCGCCGCGGGGGCCAAGACGCGAGGCGGGAGAAAGGAGGCGTTGCCTCTGAAAATCGGCCGCCGCGTTCACTTAAATCCCAGGCCTGCTCTACATACTAAATTGATTTAAAAAATTTTGGCGACTTACCTTGTTAATTAAGACAATAATTCAGTCTCCTATTTGGTATAAAAACTCGTGACAATTCAAATTCGGACAACTTACTTCATTTGACACTTAGCACTTGGTAGGTTATAATATATCTCTGTCTAGCTTAGGGATGCCGATTTAAAACCGGTCTTTCAAAGATCGATTATATTTGCCGCGATTTTCGATTTTTTAAATCGATTCTCAAGACAGAGATCGATTCGAAGATCGTATCGCAACTGTTGCGTCCCAGATAGCACAAAAACGTTTTCAAAACGTTTTTAAAACGTCCAGGTCAGACGTTCAGGACGTTTTGAAAACGTCCAGAAAAGGTCCAGAAAAGGTTCTAAAAATGTCCATTTTCACAAACCAGACGTTTTGTAGGACGTTTGTAAAACGTTTTTGAAACGTTTTCAGAACGTTTTTGAAACATTAGCAGAACGTTTCAAAAACGTTTTTAAAACGTCCTGCTTAGGTCCGAAACAGGCATTTTTGGGACGTTCGACGGTACTGGTTCGATTTAATAAAAGTTTAAGGAAGTAAATCGTTTTCAAAAGAAGATCAAATTGGAAAACAATTTATTTCATTTATTTAATTCAGAAGTAATACAGAATATATGCACTTACAATAAATACAAGAACATGTTAGTGCGAGGTCCAATATACAGAATATACAAACTATGCAGGATATACACTTAAAATATATATGGATGTGCACTTAAACAGATAGCGCTGTATTTTTTCTATTCTCTGCCATTTCCCTGTGTTCTGCTGCACCTTAAAAATGTACAAAGGAAATTGAGGTTACCCCTACATGTGTAAACTGTAGTGGTCCACACACGGCTAATTACTCCAAATGTCCCTCCCTTGGAAAATATTTATCTAAGAGAGGGAAACAGCAGTTGGTGTCTGCTTTCCCTACTCACATTTCTCCTGCTGCTCAGGGGACGCAGACTAGTCAACGTGAGGGGCAAACTCCTCTTAAACCAGGGGCTTTCCCTCCTCATCCTCCGGCCCAAGCTCGGCGGTATAGTGACGCTCTCAAGGGGGTCCCGACTGCAGGGCGCCCATCGGTTGACACTAGACAGGATGGTAGGCAGACTGACAACACGTTGGCCATTTTTTATGGTTTTAGGGCTATCTCTGAGCTTTGCGATGCCGACAGACTGTTACAAGCTGTAAATCTCCTGATTGAAAATCTGAGAAGTTGTTCTAGTCTCATCCAGCAATTTAACGCCTTCTGGCAAGTGGCCCAAACTCTCCGATAATATGGCCCACTTTCCGAACATCATGCTTTGGAATGCTGGTTCCTTACTTCACAAGAAAAGTGAATTCATTTTTGTTCTTCAGAAGAACAAGGTTCATATTGCGCTTGTAACGGAGACTTGGCTCACCCCGGCACATGATTTCTCGGTCCCTGGCTATAAGGTGGTACGTGGTGACCGTGTGTGGGGCCCTCGTGGTGGAGTAGCTATCATCGTCCATAATTCGCTTGCTTTCTCAGCTGTTCCTAATGTAGGGGTTGCCTCTTTCGAGAGTGCCTTCGTTAAGATCCTGAGTCCATCTGTCTACGTGGGGGCGGTCTACAATCCACCAAACAGCGTCTTAACAAGTGCTGACCTTGATGTTCTGACTGGCGTTGGGTCACCGCTAGTACTGGGTGGTGACTTCAACGCCAGGCACATGACTTGGAATAATTGCTCCAATAATAGGTGTGGTACGGTCCTGTTCGGGCATTCCCTTGGGGGTACATATAGAATCTACCACCCAGATGATTTTACCTATCAGGGTGCACCCAGTCAGAACCCTTCTGTGCTCGACATATTCCTTGTCGATCACCACAAGAAGTTTAATTGTTATATAACTGACGATTTTGGTACTAGTCATAGGCCTGTTCTTCTCGAGGCTACGCAGGATGTGGTGCACCCTCCTGGATGGGTGCGTTCCACTGATTGGACGATCTATGGCGCTCTGACGAGGAACCTGCAGCTTCAGACTCGGTTTGACAGCAACGCAGATTTGGATCAATGTATTCGTGCCCTGAATGCTTTTCTTAAGCTTTGTTTACGAAAGGCCTCCACTTATGTCCCTTCGAGACAGGGCTCTGATTTCTCACAGGATAACCAGTTCTTGACCCATGTACGGGAGAGGCGTAGAGCCAGGAAGGCCTGGCAGACGACTGGGCTTCCATATTTCCAGTTCCTTGCAAAGTGCCTAACGATGTAAATAAATGCCAGACTGACTTTGCTGAGAAGGGAGTCCTGGGCCGGCCGTCTTAGGTCACTCAACAGGACTGACCCCACCTTTTGGGGAACATACAAAAACCTCACTAGGGTCGTCACCCAGATACCCCCCTTGAGGGTGGGAGTGGACATTGCAGTTTCCGATTCGGATAAGGCTGAGGCTTTTGCGGTGGCTTTTACCGCGGTACATTCTGGGGTTGCTCGCCTTCAGTCGCCCTATGAGGCCAGGGTGGATGAGTTTATGCACCTATTGGATTCGGATGAGGGGATTGGCTCGGGGGATGGGCTTCCCATATCCCCTGATATAGTGAATGATGCCATAAAAAGGCTCCGTGATGGAAGGGCACCTGGGCAGGATGGGATCACGTCGCTTATGTTGAAATCAGCCCACTTTAAGGTCCGTCTCCAAATATACTATATATTTAGATATGCTATATCCGCTGCTTACTTCCCCAACATCTGGAAGATCGCTAAAGTGGTTCCAGTACCAAAACCTGGCAAACCCAAGCAGGAGGTTACTGGTTACAGGCCAAATACAGGGTTATCCACTGAAGACTGGCGGCGCTCGATGAGAACGGCAACAACGTCACACGCATAATTTTATTTTTAGAACCTATACTTTTAGCAACAGCCCATAGATGATGGATGTATCGACATATGATTGTAGTAGTAATTATGCGTGTGACGTTGTTGCCGTTCTCATTTCTACTCGCGCGAGCGCCGCCAGTCTTCAGTGGATAACCCTGTAGTCTCCTGCCGATAATTGGAAAGGTATTTGAGAGATGTATATACACCTATCTCGTAGACTTTCTGGAGAGAAACAAGTTATTGCTGCACCATCAGTTTGGATTTAGGGCCGGTCACTCGACCACTCACCAGCTTCTCAGGGTGGCTCAGTCCATCACCCATGAGTTGAATGTGCGAAGATCTGCTGCCATGGTCTTGTTGGATCTTACCCAGGCCTTTGATTCGGTCTGGCATGGCGCTCTTGTCTATAAGCTGCGGGAGTTGGGTCTCCCGTGGAGCTTGGTGAGGTTAGTTCGTTCCTACCTGCTTGGCCGATCGCTGTTTGTGTCTGTTGGGGGGACTGGTTCTGCCGTGTATCCTGTTAGTGCGGGAGTCCCGCAGGGCTCCATCCTTGGGCCAATTTTATTTAATATTTATATTAACGAAATTCCGGAAGTGGAGGGTTGTACCCTAGCGTTATACGCTGATGACACCACCCTAATCTCTTCTTCTTGGAAGGCTGAGATGCTTGTTGCAAGACTGCAAATTTATTTTGATTTAGTCATAGATTTCTTCAGGAGCTGGAAGCTCACGGTGAATCCTATTAAGACACAAGCTATTTTCTTTAATAGATTTAAACCTGCTCCAACTGCCTGTCTCACCATAGACAACTGTGCTATCTCCTGGTCCAGGGAGGCGAAGTACCTGGGGATTATTTTTGATAAGGGACTTACCTGGACTCCAGCTATAATGGATAGGGTGCGTAAGGTGGGAGCGGCCACTGCTGCTATCAGGCCTCACATTACGCCATCTTCTTATCTGATTCGCCACCTTCGCTTGCAGATATATAAAATCTGCCTTAGACCGGTCCTGGCCCACGGGTCGCAGGTTTGGGCATGCGCCTCTGGAACATCTGTAGGGAAGGTTGGCCTTGCCCAGAATCGCATACTTAAGATTATTTTGGGAAAGCCGAAAAGATATTCCACTGAGAGACTCCACCGGGAGGCCGAAGTTGAACCCATTAGGGACTTTATTAGGAGATCCATTACGAATTACAGCATTGAGGCACACCAAAATCCATTGGTTAGACTAACTGGTACTTATGACATTAACCGTATTCCTTATAGGGTTAAATACTCCTCCCCGCTAACAATCAGTGGCAGGTACCCTTAAAAGGGCTCTAACTTGTCATTTGTCTTTCATCTTATTTTGCATGAGAATCCTTTGTCGTTTCTTTTGTTATGCTTTGTTTTTGATTCACTTTGTCTTGTCCTGCTCGTTGCACGACATGGGCTTTGGCATTTGGGGTCTCACGTTGGTGAGCTTTTGCATGGGTTTTTTGAAAATTTTCCCACACTTCTAACAATTCAACTTTAATAAATCATGCAGGTAATACCACTCCTGACTAAACCAGACCTCGCTGGTGAGGGGGCTGCTGCTCCCAGGAACAGTCTAAAATACTAAACGAAAAAAGGGGGGGAAAAAATGTATCGTTACTTTCGAGTACCACCAGTAATTTCCGATTACGGAAGTTTATATTTTCAAAAATAGTTATAAAAATGCCAAGACACAAACTCTTTCCAGAAAATTCGCTGTTGCTAGACGTTATTCTATTTTAAGAATAAGAATGAGCGAAAGTAGCGAGCAGCATCAAAATAGACTCTCAAAAATAAGTACAAGAGCAGCAGATTTTCTTTGCATGTTTACCATGTCCCCGTGTATGATCAAATTTGTCAAGATCATTCGCCCGAGCTCGACGCATGCAACACTAATGTCACAAAATCATCTTACCAAGAATATGATTTTTTCCGAATTATGAGGAAAAAACTTTTACGAGGAAATGAAGCGTTTTTCAAAATACCTTTAATTTCGTTATAAAAGATATTAATTTCAATAAACATAAATCAGTCACGCTACTAATTCGGGCGAAGCCGACACGGGGCATGATAAAAGCACGTCCCAGCCACGGGATGAAATGCAAAATTACCCTGTTTCTGTTTCAGAAATAAAATAATTCTTTATTCTTTATCGTATGGATATGGAAGTGACGCCAATGGATTCCTTGTGGTTTTCCGATGAAAATCATGCCAAATGTCGTGTAAATCGGATTACTTTTACATAAAGAATACAAATAGCTTGTGTAAAAGTAGTCCGATTTGCATGATATTTCGTATGATTTTCATCAGAAAAACACAAGGAATCCATTGGCGTCACTTCCATATCCATACGATAAAGAATAAAGAATTATTTTATTTCTGAAACAGAAACAGGGTAATTTTGCATTTCATCCCGTGGCTGGGACGACAACACCCCGCAGTGCCCATCGAATTTTATGGCTTTCTTCGGAAAAAGGACCCAGGATTCATACCTTTTGGCTTGACCTCGTCACGGTTGCGAGGCGGATTAGGCGTACCGAGCCAATCACCCTGTAATCGGTCTGCGCGAAGTGGGGCGCAAGTTCGATCATTTATTATAGCACATGTGTGTTTTGTAATAAAGTGTTTCTATCGTCTCCTGAATTCAATAACTGGCATCCCAACATCTACGCTCCTACAATCCACCGTCGATACTCCTCGTGGAGAGACACAGGAAGAAAAGGGGTAGCCCGCTGTCGGCGCGTGGTCCTCTCGAGTATAAACAGGAGCTTCAATATTAAGACAAAAGCATGCGTTGACGTATTCCATGCGAGAGAAGGTGGGCATTGGGGAGGAGGTATTGCTGTGAAGAGGGCCTCTTCAAGAGAGCAGCCGTTTGTGAGGGATGCAAATCCGATTGGTTCTAATACAATCTGCTCCCTATAGTTGAAATTTAGTCTAGCAACTTTCACACCTCCTAACCTAACCAATCGAGCTTGCATCCCTCCAAAAAGAACCGGCGATCCGAGCGTAGAAGCAAGTGCGAAATAAAAGTAACAGTGCGCTTCTCGATACCGCAGATGTACCTATCTAAGTAGCATTTCTGGCGGAAAAGAATTGTCCAGCCTTTGGGCCTGCCATTTCTAGCGTAGACCTTTAGCAGGTAGGTATCGGTTTCAACAGGCAAGGCAACCCGTGGCGTCAGCAAGACTGTCCACTGTCCTTGCTATTCCGGCGGGTTTTCTTCTAGTGAAAATCAGTGAATTTGCAGCGCAATATCTCAAAAACCAGTGGAAATCAAGTATATACATTAATGCTCATTGAATTTGTCTTGGAACGCAC
This sequence comes from Andrena minutula, assembly GCA_929113495.1. NCBI lineage: Eukaryota > Metazoa > Arthropoda > Insecta > Hymenoptera > Andrenidae > Andrena > Andrena minutula. The sequence continues at coordinate 42,631,940 of OV815993.1, read as the reverse complement.
TATCAACTCAGCTCCTCAGAAAAAATAGTTCCATTTAAAAAACCGAACTTGAACATCGTATTTTTTACAGTAATAATCGAAAAAAAATTCGCCCACGCTAATAAATCGGCCCCCTCGAACCATGCAATCCCATATTTTTTTCATTTTTTTATCCCCAATACTTTAGGAGATATCCCGCTGTCCACTCTTCCCTGGGACACCCTGTATATTTAACCCTCCGAGTACGGGACGTCGAGTTGTGTGCCTGGGATTTGACGGACCCACACCGATAGCTCACTAATAAAAAATTCACGTTCGCTCGAGACCCTCACCGATACAGTATAACTCAGTTAGGGATGGTCGCTCAAGCTCGAATAATATTAACCGCTCTGTCACTGTGTGCGTGAGCTCTGAAATGATGGGTCTAAAAAGACACAGGCTCAGGATACGGAGGGTTAATATTATATTTATATTATATTTTACATTATATTATAGTTTCCCAGAAATCAAAGATTATTAAAAGAACGGTTAATCCGATTCCCGACTGAGCCTATCTTTTTTTCGGCCCGTCACGATGCTCATTACGGAGTCCTCAACCCGTAATCTTACATCATAAGTAGCACGTATTACATTATTGGATAAAAGAGTTTGTTTGTGTGTAAATGTAATTGTCGCGCTCACTTCGTGATGGAAGAAGCAAAAGACGATAGCTGGCAATAAACCATTGAAAGGAACAAAAGCAGGATCAGAGGAAGACCAAAACACATTAGCCTTACATGACAACAGCTAATAAATGAGTAACGAAATCTGCATTCATGAAACGAAACAAAAGGTTCCTTGCTCTTCGTTAATCCATTTTACAGAGTTTACCAGCTTAAGCGAAAATTGTGGACATATCTCGAAGAAGAGACCTCAGGACTCGAGACGGGACCCCGACAGAGAAAATTTAGGCTAGCTGCACTCGCGCTGGTTCGAGTCGATGATGGTCTTTAATCGTCCCCTTGAAAGGCTGGCACACCGACATAGCGCGAACCACTGTAGTGGTGCATCCCTATCACTTACACAACTAAGACTTGCTGTCGCCCTTCACCTTGAAGCTGTGAAATAGTTAAAAGAAGCAAGACAGGTAGCTGAAAAACAAAGTCGCATCAAGTTCGATATAATATGTACTCTCCAAATGCTTCAAGTACTTCTAAAACATTGTTTCAACTGGTTAGAATATTCATTATATTCTGCTGCGTGATAAATTTAATTATTTGTTTAATTTCTGTATCATGTTTTAATAAATATATCAATGTGTTTGAATTTATATTAAGTGTCGTTCATTTTGTTTATTACACACGCGTCACATGGCATGTGTATATGTACTTTCAAGAGTCAAAAAGCGCCCTTTGACGTTCAGATTTATTGTTTTATTTTATTATTTTCGCATTCAACGGCCGGCTATCCGAAATGAACTGAGCTTAGCTTCAAATTTCTTAATCAAAGTCATAGGATGGAGAATGTTAAATATCTCAGAAATAATAAGTATTAGGATTAATGCACGAAATTTAGTACTTTCATACTCAGAATTCGCTATTCTATAGAAATTGACAGTCCATTTGAAAAAATAAAATTGACCTCCACATCTAATGTATGTCTGTAAAGAAACAAGTTTCACCGTGTTTCGCTTAAGTAATAACTTGAAATAATAGATATTTGAAGTGAACCGATTTAGTGGGACACCCTGTATAGCATAGCTTCTATAGTTTCCTCGGCGGTACCGGCAGCTTTACCTGTGTCAATACTAGAAACACATTATGTTTCCGGGATCCACCGCTCGAAAATTCGAGAGGGCGCTCGAAAACCAGTGGTTATTTCAGAATATCGGTACTTCAGACCTGTGACACTGAAGACAAAAGGATGAGAGGTCTATTCTTTTTTTTTTTTTTTACTTGGTGGAAATCCCCACGGCTACCCCCGGCCCGCGGGGGCGGGCGGGGGGTTGTGTGGGACTCGAACCCACTGAAACCACCAAGATGACCTCCTCGGGAGCGGCGCCGCGCGCCTGAGGGGGAGGACTTGTGCGAGATCAAACTAGCGATACTTTCGCTTGCCCCCCCCCCCCCTCCTGTGCTTGCGGTACGACGCCGCCCACGCCCCCGACGCACTTTGTCGCGTCGGGGTCTTCCCTGGGGGAGAACTTTACCTCCCCCAGCTTCGTCTCAGCGACGCGCGACGGGTCATACGCCCGCGCCGCCATTTGGGGGCCGCAGCTGCTAGGGTGAATGGTGTCCCCCGACATCCCCACCTCACGGCCCCGCGATCGAACAGCCCCCCGCTCGGCCCTGAGATGTTAGCAACGGGCCGAAGCGGTTGGGGCCAAAGGCGTGACTGGCCACGAGGGCCGGCAGGAAACACTGGGCGGCCCGTTAGTGGCCCACCCGCCCCGGGGCTGCTCGATCGTTTCAGAGGGGATAGCAACAGTTAGCCGCCCCCGCATCTGGGGGAGGGGGGAAGAGCGTCGTGATGACTTCGCCGAGGAACCCAGGTTCCAGACCCTCCGTGACGGGGGGCGCCCAAGGACCGAGCTTGACAGACACGGCCCTGTAAGGGCGCCCCCAAGGGTTCTGGTCGAGGGTAGCGACGAATTCGTCCGCGGAACGAGAGAGGTCTATTCTATACCTGGTCTGTGCTTGCAGCTCATTTTGATTTCACTTTTTTTATTTTTTTTATTATTATCTTCTATTTTTGTGATTTATTCGATTTTTTATGTACTTGGCGTAATTTTTTTACTTTTTTGAAGTTTTTTTTTTATGGGGATCTCACTTCTTTTTGCAAAAATAATTTGCATAGGAACTGACTTTAGATAATTTTTAATATTATAAATTACAAATTATCACGAGACAGAATTAAGGATAAATCACGGGACAGAATTAAGGATAGATTCTATATTTATTTAGATAAAGTATTTAGTTCCGCAGAGTAACTAAAAAACTTTAATAAGTTTAATATCTGTTTTCTCAATTGTCATTGTAATTTAACAAAGTCGGAGAACGATACATACTATTTTTAGCAAAATTAAAAACTTTCTAAAGGGTTTTACCCGTTGATTATAATACTAATAATAATAACAATAATAATAATCTTCTATTTAGGTTTGATTTGATCGTATTATTTTATATTCTTAGAACTTAAGTATGCGTAGTTGCCATTCGTCTGCATCGTTAACTGAAATAGGACACATTTACTAATTATTTATATGTTAAAATAATAATTGAATGAATAATTGCGTATGCAAAACCCTACCTGAAAATTTGTACGTTCATAGTCTGACGTAGATCACACTGCATCATCTTCTGCTTTGATTATCTGTAAATATATAAAGCCACATTATATATGGCACTGTTGGCAAAGAAGCTGGAGGGAGAGATGGAGGAGAAAGGCATGGTGCCGGACAACCAGGCAGGGTTTAGGAGGGGGAGGGGGGGTGTTAGATCAGATTTACATACTAAACTACTTAGAAGGGAGGGAGATGAAGGAGGGCAAAAAGAGAATGGTGGCGTTTTTTGTTGACTTGAAAGCGGCCTTCGATACAGTGGAGAGAAGGAAAATGGGAGAGGCGCTGAGGGACAGAGGGGTGAGTGAATGGTTGAGCGAAAGGATAATGGAAGCGTATGAGGAAACCAAGTGTTGTGTGAAAGTGGGGGAGAGACTGAGTGAGAGTTTCTGGACTGAAAGAGGGGTGAGACAGGGGTGCCCGCTAAGTCCAATGGTATTCAACGTGTGCATGGCGGATTTGGAAGAGTGCTTGAGAAAAGAGGGGTGGGGAGGGGTGAAAGTAGGGGGAGAAAAGGTGTATGAATTGACGTATGCGGATGACATAGTGCTGTTGGCTGAGGAGCAAGTGGGGATGAAGATGATGATGAGAGTGCTAGAGAGGTATGTGGATTAGGGTGGACATTAGCTACTCTTGACGAAAATTTTTTTGTGAAATTGTTTTGGTCCCGTACGCCAGAAATGTGACACTTGGTGGGAAAATGATCTAAAAAAAATTTCAGCCCGATTGGACCACGGGAAAAGGACGCGCAACGAATTTGAAAATTTTGAACTTTTGAAACCTTGACATAAATATACATTATGATATATCGTTGAATTTGTATTTTTTTTCTGTTTAAGAATATATACACAGCATATATGATTGTTAACAAGAAAAACGTCCGTGACCTTGAAAACTCGAAAGAGTGATCTTGAAAAAAAATTTTCCTTCCATTATATTCGCCTCTTTATATGCTACAACTTTTGTCTGAAGAGTTTCTTCGTATATCCATAAACGATGCAGATATTAAACATTTTTTATTTTCATTATATCGCTCCATTATACAGAAGAAAAGCAGTTCTAAGACTGAAAATAAGTTACTATAGTTGTTATGTAAATTACGAATAGAAATGTTATCAAAGTATTGCGTCCCAGATCTGCTAGTGGACTCGTCAGTAGGATCTAGCAGAACCTGTCTCAATTCCCGATACAACGTCTGAATACGCTCACCTTGCATTTAACCTATCATGTAAGTTTCTAAATTATGGATACCCTAAGCGTTTCGTCCCAGACCTGCTCGTGGACGTTCGATAAGACCGAGCAGATCTTACCCTAGACGCGACTGTGTTAACAAACACAGTCTTAAATGCGTCTTTAAAATTCAAATAGCCACGGAGGTATTTATTAGGGGTTCGTTTATGTATGTTAAAAATGCTTTAAAAATCCTTCGATGAATTCTTCTTTGTGACGTCAGGACACTGATTTCTATATTCCATCACATTCTGCAGTATAAATTGTTTCTCCTCTTCATTTTTAGATAATATTTTGTTATATTCTTCCATAAGTTTAACGTCACGCTCAGCGGTGTCATTTACCACTTTTAATCCATTCACGATGTTTCGCCCAATTTGGAAATCCTCGTCATCATCCCATGTAGAAGGGTCTTTTTAAAAAAATGTGGTTGGTATTAAAAACCTTTCAAAGAATCTTTTGGAATCAGGAGATATAAAATGTTCCATATTTTTGTTGATCAATTGTTCCACATCCTTTGGAAGAATTTTATATTTATAAGGCATTCGTTGTGGTCACTGTCTACACTGGCATTTGTTGCCTCTATCATTTTTACTTTAGTGTCATTCCCAATGCCACTATCGAAAAATGATAATGCGGCAGTTTCTGGTGCCAAATACCACAAATGATTGATCATTTTGCTTATTGCAGTGCGGCTTATTGTATCGTCAATTTGACGATAAGCGGATAAATTATTTACAAATTCCAAATCTTGTCGCGGGGCTTCTGTTGCCACTGGAGCTTGTATCCATGCTTTTAAATACAAATTGGCGAGGAAAATACAAATGTCCAGAATTCCAGTGGCCTTTTCGCTAGTCAAGCTAAATTCTTTTCGAAATAAATATATTTTTATACAATATATATGGCTTTGGCCATCCATCGAGCGTGATGAAAAGCTCCTGGAACTCGAAATGTATAATTTTGTCTAGGAGTTCCGCCTAAGAAAAAAACTGTAAGCTCCAAGAATTCTTTATAATCTTCTCGTGGTTGTTTAATGTTTTTCAATGTTTGCATTGCAAACTCCAGCACTTCTGTAATATTTGCAATTGTAGATTGGTGGACGTACTCGTCTTCAATTCCTGCCACAAAATTCGATTTATTGATCTCGGGCCAAGCCTGCTGAAATTGCTTAAAAAGTGGAATATTTGGACCTAATGATTTCCCTAATTTCACATCAAAAACACTACGTAAAATAATTTCATATATGTGATGCCGGCAAGAAAAATATAGCAAATCTCTTTGAAATTTTTGTTCGAGAAGGATACATGCCCCTTGGAAACGTCCCATGTTCGATGACGTTGTGTCACAGCAAAGTGCTTGCACTTTATCATCTAAATCCCATTTCTGCACTAAATCGTATACCGCAGAAGCTTGTTTGTCCCCAGTACCCGATAGAATTGCAGGGATTCCAAGCAACTGCTCAATACCTCTGCAAGTTATTAATACAGGTAAACGCTCCATTTTCTCATTGCTTATTAAAGCTGGCAACAGCTTTCCGTCCCAATGTAGTGTAATAGCACCAAGCTCACAATCTTTGAACGCTACACGATACTTATCGGCAAGTTGTGCTCGAAGATCTGTGCGATGACGCCGTATAGACGTTCGATTAATAATTAAGTCGTCTAGGTCATGACCAAGAGCTTGAGCTGTTGCTGTTATTATACGAACAGCATCACGATCGCTTACTTTGCATTTGTCAAGGGTTGCAATAAGTTTTGGCGTAATTATATCAATTTGAGCACGTCTTTTTTTAGGGTTGCTTGGACCAGCTTCATCCACGGGAATAACAAACTCAATATTTTCACCCTCACTTGATAGGTGACTATCTTCTTCGTTGGACGATGCTACTATGTCTATTGTTCCCTTTTGAATTAAACGATATACAAGTGTCAGTAAAGACCAATATATCTTATATTATATATCTAAGATAACGATCAATATTTTGAGTTTTAAAAATGAATTGCATAAAGAATACTTACCTTGTATAGCTTCTACTTCACACTGCGCCTGTCTCGATTCTTCTTGCTTCTTCCGAAACGCTTTTTTCTGTTCTTTCCGGTACAATCTATTATCGATTCCAATCATGGAACCAGGATGTCCTTTTTTTCGTTGACTTAATAGAAAAAGTTTGTCTTCCTCTATTTTAATAGTTTCCAACACATCGGCGGGTGCAATATCAAAAAATCTGATGGTCGAAAAATAAGGTCCACCCTAATGTGGATGAGGAGTTGAGAGTGAATGTGGACAAGTCGAAGGTGATGAGGTTTAGGATAGGAGGGGGAGGATGAAAAAGTGTGAATGGAAGTGGAAGGGTGAAAGAGTGGAAGAAGTGAGTGAATTTACGTATTTGGGGTACAAGGTAGCTAGGAATGGAATGCAAGGGGCGCATGTGAAGGAAAGAGTGAGGAAGGCAATGGTTGTGATGAGGGAGGTTAGGGTTAGGGAAAAGAAGGTTTGGGGGCGACTGGAAGAGAAGGATATGGCTGTTTGATAGATTGGTGAGCACGGTATTGTTATATGGAGCGGAAGTATAGGGGTGGAAGGAACGAGCGGATGTGGAAAGAGTGCAAGAAAGGTATGTCAGTTGGACGCTAGGGCTGGAGCGGTGCACCCCGGGGTATATGGTGTTGGATGAAACGAAGAGAGAGAAAATGAGGGTGAGGGCGGCAAGAAAAGCGTTAGGTATGGAAGGAAGGGTAGGGAGCGGGAAAGCCGGGGTAATAGCGAGAAGGTGCCTGGAAGAAATTACAGAAAAGAAGAGAGACAGTGGAATAGGGTGGGTGGAAGAAAGAAGGAGGTTTCATGAGGAGAGGGGTTACGCGGCGGAAGAGGTGGATAGGAGGGAAGGGCAGGGGTGGGATATGAGGAAGGTATTGGAACAAAGGGATAGGGAGCTACAGGAGCAGGAATTGGGAAGAAGATTGAGGGAAGGGAGATATAATAGGTGGTACAGGGAGGTGATGGCAGACGGAGTGCCAAGGTACCTGGTGGAATTAGGGAAGGAGGAGAAGATAAAGAGGGTAGCAAGGTACAGGCTAGGGAATTAAATGAGAGGGGAGAGGTATTGGCTGGAAGAGGGGGAGAATGTATGCAGGGTGTGTGGGGGGGAACAGGAGACATGGGGGCACGTGCTGGAGAGGTGTGGAGATGGGGGTAGGGAAGTGGAGCAGGAAAGCGTTAGGGAAATTTTGGGAGAGAGAGGGTGGGGAGAAGGCTGGATGGGCAGATTGGATGAGCGAAGGAGAAAGGCGACGAGGAGAGGAATGGAGGTCGGAGCGGAGGGGGAGGTTTGAAACAAGAGGAAGGTTGGGAAGGGGGAGCGAGGGGAGGGGGTGGGGGAGACTTGGGAGTAGGGGTGGGAAGGGATAAGGGGTAGGAAAAGGGGAGGGGTAGAGGTAAGGATGTATATATATGTAAATTAATAAAGGTTTTTAAGGATAAGGTAGGTGTAAGAGGCGTGCGAGGTGAGCGAGGTGAAGGAGGCGTGCGAGGCGAGCGAGGCGAGCGAGGCGGGAGAGGGGAGCCCAAGGAGGCGAAGCGAACGGGCGGAAGGGTCGAGTGTGACGGGCGGGGCGTGCGGGTGAGGCGAACGAGCGAAGGGGGAGTGAGGAGAGAGGAGTAGAATAAGTTAGATATAAGTTAGAATAAATAGATAAGATAGGTTAAGGATAATCTGTAAAGATGAGAGGAAAGAGGAGGAAGAAGACCCGAACCCGGAAGGGAGGGGTTTCATAAACATTAGGGTGGTCCTTATTTTTCGACTTTCGTTTCTTTTTGGTCGCACCCCCCTAAATTGTGACACTTGATGAGAAAATGATATGTGCAAAATTTCAAAGTGATTGGACAACGGGAACCCGTGCCACATTTGAGTTGAAGTTTTGAAATTTTAGTGATTTCTTGTAAATTTCGAACATAATTGCTTTCGGCTATTTTTGAAGTATCAGTAAATGTTTTTTAATAAAAGTACAATTTCTTAGGTGTATAATAGTATCATTTCTATGTGATTTCAAACAGTATTCTCAAAATCTCTGAATTTTACGATTAAAATTAGCGTACAATACAGCGCCTGAGCCATTATGCGCGGCCACGCGAAGTCTTATTTTACTATTTCCGATTTTTTCGTTGCACCCCCCTCCCCCCAACATTGTAACGCTAGGCGGAAAAATGATCCCTAAAAGAAATTTCAAATTGATTGGACGTCGGTAATTAAAGTTGAAGGTGTAGTGATTCTATGTCAATTTTTGAAATCGTGAATATTAGCGCGCTTTTCCTGGTTAAGGAATTGCGGATGGTCGGGTTTTTCCCGGCAGAAAGCTCAAGAAGCTGTCGTGAATATTACCACGTTATACCGTTCGAGGGTAGCGTTTTATGATACTACCTGGTAAAGTCTCTGGCAACCAAATGTATCTACTATTAGTCACAGCAGTGATTTTTCAGTCTGTTTTGTGAGTCCGAAGTGTTCGTATCGTGGCGTTTAATTCGGGAATAGGTACAGTGAAATTAAGAAGATGGAAACCAGAAATGCTGATAGAATATATTTGTTGGGGCATGATGAATACCAAATTATTGGCTCCAAATTACCAAGTAATGGACAAGTTTTGCGTGTCCTATTTTATAATGTACGGAAAGTGAAACTTGATCTCCGTCCAAGTGCTGCTATCGCGATAAAGGAAGTGGAAGTTTTCTGGGATAAAGCACGTATACCTGTAAGAGAAACGCATCATAGTATCGACAAGTTATTAGAACTACATACAAATTGGCGAAAATTGCAAAAAACTAGAAAACGCCGATGTGAATTGCAAGAAATAAAGGAAAGAGAATTTCTTGATGCGATGGATGACCTTTTCGACATTGCTCACAGTAACGCCCTAAATATAATTAAAATTCAAGAGGATAAAGTTTTTTTACTAAACCAGAGAAAAAAGGGACGACCAGGACTAATGATTGGAGCCGACCAAAATTTAGCGCAGAAAGAAAAGCGACAAGCAGTTCGACTCCAGCAAGAAGAGCTTCGAAGAGAACGATTTGAAGCCATGGTGGACCTACAAGGTATGATATATTTTTAATAAATTTTTCTGTTTATCTATGTATCCTATTTTTTTTTAAATGTTTGTGTATCTGGATTGTAGAAGAAACAGAACTACAGTCCTCATCAAGTAGTGGAACGGAAAATACTGTACGGGATTATATAGATGATGATGTACCTGAATCTTTTAATGAACCCGGCCCAAGTGATCCAAAAAAACAAAGAAGAGGAAAGAAAGAAGTCATTACTGACAAGCTAGTTGCAGTTCTAGATAAGTGTAAAATAAGTGATCGTGATGCAGTTCCAATTATAATTGCTACTGCTGAAGCTCTGCATCACAATTTAGATGAGCTTATAATAAATCGATCTTCAATCCATCGTTCTCGACAACGTATCCGTGCAGAACGCACCACAAAACTACGCGAAGCATTTCAGCTAACTCCACCAGTGACGGCTACTATTCATTGGGACGGGAAAATGTTGCCATCCGCAACAAAAACGGAGCATGTAGATAGACTTCCTGTTATAATTACGTACGACAACATGGAAAAATTATTAGGGATCCCTGCAATCCCAAACAGTAGCGGCAAGGAACAAGCGTCAGCAATTTACAATTTATTAGAAGATTGGGACCTAACACACAACGTAAAAGCCCTGTGCTGCGACACTACATCTTCAAATACAGGACGATTACAAGGAGCTTGTGTTCTGTTAGAGCAAATGATAGGACACGATTTATTATATCTTCCTTGTCGTCATCACATATACGAGATAATTTTAAAAAGTGTGTTTGAGGAAAAGCTTTTTAAATCAACCGGTCCTGAAATACCTCTTTTTAAAAAATTCCGGAAAGCTTGGACTAATATTGATCAATTAAAATTTAAATCAAGTACAGAAGACAATTATGTTAGTGGAAAGCTCCAGGATATACAAGAAAAATTAGATTTCTGCTTGTACAACATAGACCAGAAGCAGCCACGAGAAGATTACAAAGAATTTCTAGAGCTGATGGTAGTTTTTCTTCGTGGATCTCATCCACGAGGAAATACTTTTCGTGTTCCTGGAGCTTTCCATCATGCCAGATGGATGGCTAAGGCAATTTATATACTTAAAATATATTTATTCCGCCAAGAATTTTTATTGAACAGTAGCGAAATACTAGGAATTAGTGATATATGTATCTTTTTAGCTAATTTATATATTAAAGCCTGGATTAATGCCCCCATTTCCGTAAAAGCACCGTTTCAAGATCTAAAATTCCTTCAAAACTTATACTCGTATTCTGCAATTGACGAAAATATTAGTAGAATAGCAATACGCAAATTTTGCGGCCATTTATGGTATCTTGCACCAGAGAATGTGGCATTATCCTTTTTCGATGACATAATACCTTTGGACATAAAAAAGCGTATGATTGTGGCTCTAAAAAAGGCGAAGCCGAAAGATTCGGTGAAGAAAGTTTCAATACTTCCGGAAAACGTAAAACATTATGTAGAAATAAATATTGATAGCTTCATTTCCATAGAAACTAAAAATTTTTTTAATAGGTACAATATACCGACAGACTTTTTAGAAAAGGACCCTTCATTGTGGGCAAACGACATTTCGTATCAGAAAGGTTTACAAATTGCAACACATTTAAAAGTAGTGAATGATACCGCTGAACGTGGTGTCAAACTTATATCAGAATACAATAATCTGCTGACCAAAAACGAGGAAGAAAAACAATATATTTTACAAATTATTGAAGACTATAGGAGACATTACCCTAATGTGAAAAAGTGTACCTTAACACAAAATGTATAATGAAGAATACATACAATTTAATAATACGCCAATTTATTACCTTCAATCTATAATATATAATGTAAATTTCAATAAAGAGTATTTTGTTTATAACCATGTCCAAAAATTTAATTTCCATGTATTAATACTATAATCATTATTACAAAAACAAATAATAAACTTTTTATGCATCGACAAAGAACTATGATTTGACTCGAATAATCACCCGACTGCGTACAGTAGCTTATACGCTGCGTTATATACTAGTTTTATGAAATAAAACTCGAAGATTTCTTATTTATTATTGTAAATAATACATAAATATTATTATTATGTATATAATAAATTGTGCTTTTATTAAAAAATATTCACTGATACTTCAAAAATAGCCGAAAACAATTATGTTCGAAACTGACGAAAAATTACTAAAATTTCAAAACTTCAACTCAAATGTGGCACGGGTTTCCGTTGTCCAATCATTTTGAAATTTTGCACATATCATTTTCTCATCAAGTGTCATAATTTAGGGGGGTGCGACCAAAAAAAAACTCAAAAAAAATTTCGACCCCTATAGCTAAGGACCACCCTAATAAACATACATACATACATATAAAGCCACATTTTAATTATATACGATTTAACATAGAACTTATTATTTATAGAAATAGAGTGGCCTTTTGCTATAGTGAGTGTAGAGACTACACAATGTATCCGAAGCAGGTGAGAGCGTATGGCAGAAAGTCTTGTTGCAGGAAATTTAAATGCTAATGGTGATAATTCAGCGAAAATGAACGAGGAAATCCAATATTTTTAACGCACAATTTATTGGTGTTGGAATAAAACTAATTTAGTAAGTTTATTGGTGAATTGAAATAATGGAAGTCTAAAAAATTAATGTATAGCATGGCAACTACTGTGGATTTTATTAATTAAAGTATTAGGAATGTCTTTCATAAAAGATTGAAAAGCATCCAGGGAGATGTGTTTTCAGCGTACAGTAAAGTCTCGTTAGCCGCTCGATTTGCTCAACACAATACTGACTTTTCGCTATCCCCACCACTTCTCGCTCACTCTTGTCCGGTGAAGGCGGGAGCGATATGGAACGCGAGCGAGCGAAGGCACTGAAGGCGAGCGTGGAAAGTACGAGACAGACGACGCGTTGATGTTTTGTCTCGCTCCGTCTTTCGGACGTCGCAACACTCCGTCCTTTGCGTGCGCGACGGGCGTGCGCAATGGTCGCAAGCGGTTACGGTGACTGCGAGAACCGTTTCGCAAAATCTTGACGCAGGCCCGGCTGAAATCCTTTTTGCGCCCTAGACGAACATGTCAAATTGCGCCCATTATTATAATACATTTATTAGAGTTTATTGATGACCTTAATCTGAATTTTTATTCGTAGTTTAAAACAGTTGCAGAACAATTTGTAATATTGTATTTTCAAGTTTATTTTCAACATAATCAGCAATGAAAATTCCATTTTGCACCTCTTGTCGACTTTCCACCCTAGGCAGTCGCCTAATTTTGCTTATGGAGACAAGCCAAGCTTACAGGCAGCGATCAGTATGTATATAGCCAAAGAAAGTATATATACAGGCTGTTACTCTACCTATAGTCAATACTTTGGGGGGTGATTCTACAGGCATATATAAGGCGAAAATCAAGAGTGACGAAATTGCGGTAAATGCTTCGTTTATTAATTATCGATGGTTAAAGATTGACGTCTGGATCGCCTGAATCAGCCTGAATGACGGCAACTCGACGGACAGCGGGCTGCGCGAGGCAGGCCAGCCAAGGGGCGTGCAATGGCGGCGGATGCGTGACGGATTTGCCATGTAGAGCGCATAATTACTTACACACACGCACCACGATTAGTTTTCTCGCGAATGTCCATGTCTTCACGCACCGCGATTGTCCCGTCCGCGATTGTTCACTTAATTACACACACGCACTACGATTAATTTCCTCGCGAGTGTACATGTCTTCGCGCACTGCGATTGTCCCGTCCGCGATTGTTCACTTAATTACACACACGCACCACGATTAATTTTCTCGCGAGTGTACATGTCTTCACGCACCGCGACTGTTCACTTAATTACACACACGCACCACGATTAGTTTTCTCGCGAATGTCCATGTCTTCACGCACCGCGATTGCAGTCTGTGCTCGCGTTGACGACAGTCGTCAAACTGAGGAGACCTTGGCCAAATCCCTGCGCGACGGACACGAACAACGTTACGAATAAACAACCTACATACAATGTATCGCTACACCTTCGCCGAGTGGCTCAAGCGATGATATAGGTAGAGTAACACCCTGTATATTATTATATTATATTATATTATATATATATAACTTTCTTTGGCTATATACATACTGATCGCTGCCTGTAAGCTCGGCTTGTCTCCATAAGCAAAATTAGGCGACTACCTAGGGTGGAAAGTCGACAAGAGGTGCAAAATGGAATTTTCATTGCTGATTATGTTGAAAATAAACTTGAAAATACAATATTACAAATTGTTCTGCAACTGTTTTAAACTACGAATAAAAATTCAGATTAAGGTCATCAATAAACTCAAGCTGTAATCGACCAATCAACGCCAAGATGGGAAACGAAACGGCGCCAGCACCAATCCGCGAAGCTAGCCAAGGTAAATGAAACCGCAGCCAACCAGCATCGACAATATGCTCCACCGGCGACGATGGTTGGTCTGCTTTGCTAGCTTCGCTTGACTTAACAGTGGCGCCGTTTCGTTTCCCATCTCAGCGCTGATTGGTTTGACGTCACGCGCATGCGTAATGAAGCGTAGCAGCTAGCTACGGGGCCCTTTCCCAACCGCACTGTATATAAGTATGTATGTATACAATGACGGACGACGATCCCTACCGAATAATCCCGAGAGTCGACGAAAGAAGAACGAACATGTGTTGGCTGAAGGTGTGTGTGTAACGCGTATATATTTATGTCATGGTTGACGGAAAATATATATGTATTATGGTTGACGTAAAATTTCTTGGAGAATCAGAAGAAGAATCTTACCATTTTCGACAGATCCACGAGACGATATTACGATATCTCTGTCATGCGTGGACCGATTTTATTGAAATTGGTCTTATTCGAAAGCTGATATGCGGTTTACATAAGAAAAATGCCTTTAAATTTAGAAAATATTGGAGGCGTAATAAGATAATAATGAAATAAGAGTCAGAATTAGGTTGGAATGACCCCGCGACGAGTAAAGGTACATGGCATCGACAGTTCGACATATACAGGGTCATCGTTTAATCCTGCAACCTGCGCGCGCGCGAACTTGTAAAATGGCAACACCGCATCACGGACGCATTCCACTACAATCGTGCACCGTCCCAGCGGAGAGCTGGACGAGAGTGATGCCCGAGCTGTGCTTTTATGATCGGTTTACCACTCGCACCCCGAATTACTATAATGAGGTTTGAAAATAATATCAACTGATCTCGTACTCGTCTCAATTTAAAAAATTTTAGCTACGACAGGGTTGGCCGCGGCGCTATACCCTTGTACGGAGAGATTTTTCGCCACTTGCTTGTAAAAGCCACAATAATGGCGCACCATTAAAAAAAAATGACATTATCGTAAGCCAGTATAGGCGTGGCATTGAGTAATTAAAACATTCAAACACAAAAATTCTAGAAAAAGCTTCAAGCACCACTACACTCAAAGACACGTCCCATTAATTACACCTTACGTCTGATCTAGGTATGCACCGCATTAAGGATAAAATCATAAAAAAGAAAACCAGAACAATTGAATCTGAGGTCTACAGAATTGAATTGAATAAAAATTTAATCTCTCAATTTATGAAAGTTATGATACAGAAACAACTACTTAGCCTGTTGTTTATCAACACCACGAATTTTAAAAACAGCGTTAAATACATTATCAAATAAACAGTTTGCAGAAGCTTTTTAAACCATTATGGTTAAAAATTGATAAAAGAAAAATTAAGTAAACGTAAAATATGTTAAATTACCCATCATGAGGAAATAATTTTTCCTTACTTTTCAGCGCAAATTGCATTCCGATATCTCTTATAGTTCAAAAGTTATACGAAAAAGACCCCAAATTTTTCAACCCGGGCCAGGAAATTCTGAATAGTTCTTTGCAACGTTAATTTGAAAGAGACCAGCCCAAAATTCTCGAGGCTGGAGCATCACTGCTGTCTAGCGGTCGCTAGCAGCTCTCCGAACGCCGGGACGATGCATGGTTGTAGTGGAATGCGTCCGTGAGGCGGTGTTGCCATTTTACAAGTGCGCGCGCGCGCAGGTTGCAGGATTAAACGATGACCCTGTACAGGGTGTTTTTTATGTACTTGGCGTCGAGACGCTACCGCGTCTGTAGATAATTGAATATCTTCGTTTAATATCCTTGAATTATTACCATTAGCATTTAAATTTCCTGCAACAAGACTTTCTGCCATACGCTGTCACCTTCTTCGGATATATTTTGTATTGTAGTCTCTTACTATAGCAAAATGCCACTCTATTTCTATATAAATTCTACGTTGAGTTGCAACTAAAAAATAAAATTTGGATTTTATATATTATTATATACAGGGTGTCCCAGGGAAGAGTGGACAGCGGGATATCTCCTAAAGTATTGGGGATAAAAAAATGAAAAAAATATGGGATTGCATGGTTCGAGGGGGCCGATTTATTAGCGCGGACGAATTTTTTTTCGATTATTATTGTATAAGATACGATGGTCAAGTTCGGTTTTTTAAATGGAACTATTTTTTCTGAAGAGCTGAGTTGATAGTGCGTTCCAAGACAAATTCAATGAGCATTAATGTAGGGGAGACCGGGGCAAATCGGCCACTGGGGTAAATCGGCCACATGAAGTTTTACCAAGTGGAAGTTAAAATAAAAACTCGTGTTTGCTTTTGTAAACGTCTCTCTATGTGTCTACAGTACCAACGGAATTTGATAGCATTTGAGATTATGTTGCACTTTGTAGAAGGCAAAATACGTTTTCGGCAGTGATAAAAAAATTTCGTGACTTGTGGAAAAGTTGCCTTTATTCTGTAATATTGGTATTCTGAAGTTTGAGGTGAGTATGTACTGATTAAAATAGCGGTACCGATTACGATTCCGATGATAGTTTGAGTTATTTTGGAAAATCTCTTTGTGTTTAAGTGATTGAAGTTAGAGTTTACGTCTGGGGCAAAACGGCCACGTAACACCTGGGGCAAATCGGCCACTCACTGATGATGCCGAACCATAGTAAATAAGTAGTTTTATTAACTTTTGTGGTAAAAATATTCTTCGAAGCAGCCCCATCAGTGGATCCGACGCTCAACAATGGAAAACAGTTGACGGTTTCGAGACGGGGAAAGGATTTGTGTGGCCTGGACGGAAGCACGGCTACGCAGTGCAGTTCGATCTTTGGAAAAAGAAAGTTACATATATCCATGCGTTTAAATATTGACTCGAGCGATTGTAGCTTGAATAGTTACGAGGAGAAATAAATATCGTCTACATTTTTCAACAACATGGGTGAATGGGAGGATGAGGAGGTGGGATGAAATAAGAGAGAAATGGATGGAGGATCAGGGAAACGAGAAGGGGGGAAAGGAGGGGGGGGGAGAGGTTGAGGGAGGGAGAGGATATAGTGGGGAAAGGAAGTTATAAGGTGGCTTTTTGGAACGTGGCAGGGGTGAAAAATAAGGACATAGAGTTCTGGAAGGGTTTGGAGGTGTGGGAGGTAATGGTACTGTGTGAGACGTGGATAGAGGAAAGAGACTGGGAAAGGGTGAGGGTTAAGTTGCCAAGGGGGTATGTGTGGGAGAAGCAGTGGGCAAGAAGGGAGAATAAGAAAGGAAGGGCAAGGGGGGGAATGATAATGGGGGTCAAGAAGGGGTTGGAAACAAGGGAAGGGGAAGGGGGGAGAAGGAGGGCATAATGGTGAAGAGGGTGAGGATGGGTGGGGAGTGGTGGGTGGTGGTGGGGGTGTATGTGAATAAGGATCTGCAGAGGAAACTGGAGGAACTAGAGGAATGGATGGAGGGGAGAGAGGAGGGAGTGAGAGTAGTGATAGGGGGAGATTTTAACGCAAGGACGGGGGGTGCAGGGGGGAGATTTGGGGGGGGGGGTGAGGAAGAGATGGGACGGGAAAGTAGGAGATCGAAGGACAGAGAGGTGAATAATAAGGGGAGGAGGCTATGTAGCTTTATGGAGGAGAGGGGGTGGGGGATATTGAATGGAAACGTAGAAGGGGATGAAGAGGGGGAATGGACATACACGGGAGGAAGAGGGAATACAGTGATAGACTACGTGTTAGGAAACGAGGGTACGAGGGAGAGAGTGGTGAGAATGGAGGTGGCGGAAAGGGTGGAGTCAGACCATCACCCAGTGGTGGTTTGGTTGAGGGGGGTAGTAAGGGGGAAAACGGGGGAGGGAAGACGGGTAGCAAGGGGAAACTGGACGGAAAAGGGAAGAGAGGATTTCATAAGGGCATTTGGTAAGAGGGAGGGAGGGGGGGAGGAATACAGGAAGAATGGAGGGAGTTGAGGGACAGGATAAAAGGGGTGATAAAGAAGGTGGGGCAAGGAGGGGAGAGGGTGGGACGGCAAAGGTTGGTGGGATAAAGAATGTAAGGAGGAGAAATGGAAGGTAAGAAGGGAGTTGAGGAGATGGAGAAGGGAGGGAGGAGACGGGAAAGAATATAGGAAAAAGAAAAGGGACTATAAGATTATGTGTGAGGGGAAAAAGAGGAAGGAGGTAGAAAGGTGGGAGAAGGAGATCGAGAGGGTGAAGACAGAGGGGCAGGTATGGAGAGTAGTAAATAGTGAGAGGGGGAGAAGAAGGAGGGTGGAGGAGGGGATTGGAATGGAGGAATGGGAGGACTATTTTAGAGGGCTACTAGGAGGAGTAGAGTGGAGGGTGAGAAAAGGAGGGGAAAGAAGGAGGGAGGAGGATGAGGAGGAAGAGTTAAGTAAGGAGGAAGTGAGGAGGGTGATAAGGAATCTGAAGGATAGAAAGGCAGGGGGGGGGGATGGGATAGCAAATGAGGTGTGGAAGTATGGTGGGGTAGAGGTGGAGGAGTGGCTATGGGATATTTGTAACAGGGTGTGGAAGGGGGAAGGATGGGTGGAGGAATGGAGGGAAGGGGTAGTGGTACCGGTGGTTAAGAGAGGGGCTGGAAAGAGGGTAGAAGACTACAGGGGGGTGACGCTGACGCAGACGGCGTACAAAGTGTACGCGTCTGTGTTGGCGGAAAGGTTAAGAGAGGAGGTTGAGGGGAAGAAGTTGCTGCCACCGAGTCAGGCCGGCTTTAGGAGAGGAAGGGGAAGTCCTCCCTCCTTCCCCCCACCTTCTTCGGATATATTTTGTATTGTAGTCTCTTACTATAGCAAAATGCCACTCTATTTCTATATAAATTCTACGTTGAGTTGCAACTAAAAAATAAAATTTGGATTTTATATATTATTATATACAGGGTGTCCCAGGGAAGAGTGGACAGCGGGATATCTCCTAAAGTATTGGGGATAAAAAAATGAAAAAAATATGGGA
Source organism: Andrena minutula (assembly GCA_929113495.1). Taxonomy (NCBI): domain Eukaryota; kingdom Metazoa; phylum Arthropoda; class Insecta; order Hymenoptera; family Andrenidae; genus Andrena; species Andrena minutula. The sequence goes on along the minus strand of OV815993.1, from coordinate 42,613,016 downwards.
TTGCATGGTTCGAGGGGGCCGATTTATTAGCGCGGACGAATTTTTTTTTCGATTATTATTGTAAAAGATACGATGGTCAAGTTCGGTTTTTTAAATGGAACTATTTTTTCTGAAGAGCTGAGTTGATAGTGCGTTCCTAGACAAATTCAATGAGCATTAATGTAGGGGAGACCGGGGCAAATCGGCCACTGGGGTAAATCGGCCACATGAAGTTTTACCAAGTGGAAGTTAAAATAAAAACTCGTGTTTGCTTTTGTAAACGTCTCTCTATGTGTCTACAGTACCAACGGAATTTGATAGCATTTGAGATTATGTTGCACTTTGTAGAAGGCAAAATACGTTTTCGGCAGTGATAAAAAAATTTCGTGACTTGTGGAAAAGTTGCCTTTATTCTGTAATATTGGTATTCTGAAGTTTGAGGTGAGTATGTACTGATTAAAATAGCGGTACCGATTACGATTCCGATGATAGTTTGAGTTATTTTGGAAAATCTCTTTGTGTTTAAGTGATTGAAGTTAGAGTTTACGTCTGGGGCAAAACGGCCACGTAACACCTGGGGCAAATCGACCACTCACTGATGATGCCGAACCATAGTAAATAAGTAGTTTTATTAACTTTTGTGGTAAAAATATTCTTCGAAGCAGCCCCGTCAGTGGATCCGACGCTCAACAATGGAAAACAGTTGACGGTTTCGAGACGGGGAAAGGATTTGTGTGGCCTGGACGGAAGCACGGCTACGCAGTGCAGTTCGATCTTTGGAAAAAGAAAGTTACATATATCCATGCGTTTAAATATTGATTCGAGCGATTGTAGCTTGAATAGTTACGAGGAGAAATAAATATCGTCTACATTTTTCAACAACATGGTCCGTAATTACAATCGCAAGAAACCTCCAATCGTCGTCCAAGAAAAGCTGTTACGACCACCAATGTGGAATTGGAATCTCAGCCTTTGACGAAGACAGGGTGTTCAATTGGACATACGTTGCGTAAACGCAGGTGCCAAAAGAAGCAACTGGAGAAACTAAACCTCGGAAACTGAAGATGACTGAAAAATGCAACAATATTTAAACCGCAGTATGTGTGCGTTAAAAACGTGAACTTCTCAACTTTTCAAACAGTTTTTTCACTCTATTGTAATTTGTAATTGAGAAATAAACGACTCATTTTCATTTATGACTAAAAATTCATCAACATTCAGCCCGAATAAAAGGGGTCCGTTTTGCCCCGAAGGAGTGGCCGATTTACCCCGGCATTTTTCGAAACGGCGATTTTACATTATATTACAAATTCTCTGGAATGACTTTAGAATAGGGGATTAATGAAAATTTGTTGTAGCAATTATGTACTATAGGGATTACTCTTTCGGATAGAATAATTCACATAATTGAAAAATTAAGTTTTGTTTGTTAAATTTATCAATGAAAAAAAGTGGCCGATTTGCCCCGGTCTCCCCTATACACTTGATTTCCACTGGTTTTTGAGATATTGTGCTTGCAAATTCACTGATTTTCACGAGAAGAAAACCCACCGGAATAGCAAGGACAGTGGACAGTCTTGCTGACGCCACGTGTTGCCTTGCCTGTTGAAACCGATACCTACCTGCTAAAGGTCTACGCCAGAAATGGCAGGCCCAAAGGCTGGACAATTCTTTTCCGCCAGAAATGCTACATAGATAGGTACATCTGCGGTATCGAGAAGCGCACCGTTACTTTTATTTCGCACTTGCTTCTACGCTCGGATGGCCGGTTCTTCTTAGAGGGATGCAAGCTCGATTGGTTAGCTTAGGAGGTGTGAAAGTTGCTAGACTAAATTTCAACGATAGGGAGCAGATTGTATTAGAACCAATCGGATTTGCATCCCTCACAAACGGCTGCTCTCTTGAAGAGGCCCTCTTCACAGCAATACCTCTTCCCCAATGCCCACCTTCTCTCGCATGGAATACGTCAACGCATGCATTTGTTTTAATATTGAAGCTCGTGTTTATACTCGAGAGGACCACGCGTCGACAGCGGGCTACCCCTTTTCTTCCTGTGTCTCTCCACGAGGATATATATATATATATACAGGGTGTCCCAAAAATGTTGCGTTTCCTTAAAGGGGGTGATTCTGGGGGTGATATCAAACAACTTTTTCCTTTGCGAAAATGCTCTCCGATGTTTCGTTAACGAGATATTAATCAAAAGCACCGACCAATCACAGCGCGAGTCTGACGGCCGAGTTCCCGCGGTAGCGTGGCTACGAGCCGCGCTGCGACTGCGACGAGCCGCGCTGCGACTGCGACGAGCAAGCAACTCGGCATGCATCGAAGAAACTTGCGTAGAATGGCAAATGAAAAAGACGTAACAAATCAAATCGAACATGTTGTCATGGTTTGTTCGTCATTTAAAGTGAATAATGAATAAAGGATAAATGGATGAAAATCACGTGTAACGTAAAAAGACGAATACGCAGTTTTTTTTAGAAGATTCGAAAATAATAATTATTTGAAGTGGGAGGATAAGGAATACGTAAATTTCCTTGTGTTAGTAAGGTAGCCACGAAAAGGTAATGTAACAGGAAATTAACGAAAGGTGATAGTCGTTCGTTATTGTGATAAAAATCCGTAATTCAATAACGGCCAGCACTGTTGGTGGTAACGAATAAGTCTGTTTAAAAAGCCCGAATAAATGTTATCGTACGGGAATTTAGAGAATTATCGCCGGCAATAAGCCATCGCTTGCGTTAAATTTAAAAATGAATTATCACTAATAAAGTAACTAAAACTCACCCTTGTTGGAAATTCACCTGCAGCTTGAAAATCTGTGTCACAGGGTCACCGAACCGATCCTGGTCATCGATGGACGTGCTCCGTGCACAGTTGGTCCCAGGTATCCTTACATTCCCACTACCCAAAGTTAAGGGTCGCAATGTCAGGTGCGTCCAGGTCAACGTACCGAATATTCACTTCACTGCACGGCTACTAACACTGATCACTTTATTTATCCTGAAGTATTCTTGGGCCGTGTACATTTCTGCGACGCGATTGCTAGCTGACTGACAGGATTTTTTCCAAGCAACATCCGCTACCCCCAAGTAGCTTCTCTGGTTCCATTATGAGTTAACTCCCACCAGGGCAAGAGGCTTTAGGTAAAAAGAAGCCAACACATTTTCGGAACACGTGTTTTGCAGAAGTGCAACGAACACTTTCACAAAAACCCGCGCTCCGTCCTTCTACTGCCAATGTACCCATTTTTTCAATGTGCCAATGTGCCAATGTTTAATATCTCCATCGTTTATGGATATACGAAGAAACTCTTCAGACAAAAGTTGTAGCATATAAAGAGGCGATTATAATGGAAGGAAAATTTTTTTTTCAAGGTCACTCTTTCGAGTTTTCAAGGTCACGGACGCTTTTCTTGTTAACAATCATATATGCTGTGTATATATTTTTAAACAGAAAAAAAATACAAATTCAACGATATATCATAATGTATATTTATGTCAAGGTTTCAAAAGTTCAAAATTTTCAAATTCGTTGCGCGTCCTTTTCCCGTGGTCCAATCGGGCTGAAATTTTTTTTAGATCATTTTCCCACCAAGTGTCACATTTCTGGCGTACGGGACCAAAACAATTTCACAAAAAAATTTTCGTCAAGAGTAGCTAAGGTCCACCCTAGTGTGCACTCTAGCGCTTGACAAACGATATGAAATGCAAGGTTTAATCGGTGGTCCTGGTATTATAGTCGAGATTGACGAATGCAAAATTGGACGCAGGAAATTTGAAAGAGGACGTTTGCGTGAAGGAGCATGGATATTAGGTTCAATTTTTATGGCCATTGTTATTTTAAAGTTTTTAAATAATTAGTTTAATTTCTATTGTTTATTTTATATGAAAAATTTGGAATAGGTATGATAGAACGAGGAGGACAAAAGTATCGTTTAGAGATATGCCCTGAAAACAAACGAGACGAAAAAACTCTTATTTCATTAATTGAGAAACACGTAGCAGTAGGATCAGAAATACACACTGATTGTTGGAAGGGCTATGTAAATTTAGAAAAGCATGGTTACGTTCAAAAAACTGTGAACCATAGCACTAATTTCGTAGACCCGGAAAGCGGAGCTTACACCCAAAATATAGAGTCGTCATGGCGTGTTTTGCGAGCTCGACTAAGTAGAGGTGGTATTAGAGAAGATTCACTTATTGACCACATGTGTGAATTTCTATGGCGTTTTGAAATAAAAAGAGATGGGACAGATCCATTTTTACAAATAATAGAAGATATTAAATATGTATATCCTGCCGATTAATAAAACCGTTCTAAAAACCTAATCCAAGCCTGTAACTTTGGTTATTGTATTTTCTGGCGCGAAGGTGGGGGGGGGGGGCGGGGGATGTTTTATATTTTATTTTGATATTCCGACCCAATACAAATCAGATATGAGACTGAACACGAGACCACCGCTTATCTGCTGTTTCTGGATATATACATCGCAGTACGTCCCACGGTGGACTCGAGGTGGTCGGTCGCCGGGGGGATTTGTCATAATTCTGTCCGTCTCACGGCTCAATCGAGTTTATCACTTAAAAGAATATTTCTTTCTTAATAATTGAACTTGAGACGCACCGTGTGCCAAATCTATAACAAATCCCCCCGGCGACCGCTGGTAAGGTAGAGAATGACATCAAAATGATAAAAAAAAAAATTTTCGAATCGCCAAAAATCCTTCTCGCAAACATTATTTTTATGCAAAATGAACCTGTTTCCAAAATTTCAGCCAATTCGGAGCATGGGGGTTTTCGGAAGTTTAGCCCATAAGGTAAATACAATATCATGAAAACAAGTGGTTACAAAAATATACTTTTGTACGTGTTTATTTTAAAATATTATTTCACAGTAACGCTGACTATTCGAATGTCATCATAAGGCTTGTCAGTTTTTGGATTAGTCTTCACTTGGCTGACGTTTTGTACAACTTCCATTCCCTTTACTACTCTTCCAAATACTGTGTGCTTATTATCCAACCAAGGCTGCAAGAAGTATTAAATTACAATTAGAAAACTTTGAACTCTTATCGCGTTGAAGTGTAATGAAACTTATGGCACCAAAGAATCTGGCTTACAGTTGGCATTAAAGTAATGAAAAACTGACTGCCGTTTGTGTTTGGTCCTGCATTGGCCATACTTAAAGTGTATGGTCTATCATGTTTTAAATGTGGCCTAAATTCATCTTCAAATTCACCTCCCCATATACTTTCCCCACCGGTACCAGTTCCAGTGGGATCGCCAGTCTGAATCATAAACCCTTTGATTACCCTATGAAACACGTGTCCATTGTAATAACCATTTTTCGAATGAACACAGAAATTCTCCACTGTTTTTGAAACTTCTTTGCCAAATAGATTCAGATGAATGTCTCCAAGAGTTGTATGAATAATTGCAGTATCAAAAATCTTTTGCACATTGACAGCTTCGGTAGAAGAAATGATATCCTCTTTAGATGGTCTTTCATTGAAAACATCTCTGTCGCATTCTTGACTTTTGGTGTCCTCTGGCTCCCTTCTTGTAAACATATAAAATCTATTCTTTTTATAAGCTGTACAAAATAGGGTGGGATCGGGACGATTCATTTCCAGTGTTGGATTTTCTGAGGCTTCCATTTCAACGGTCAGAGCAGCTGTAGTTCTCCTAGCTTTTCCCTTTGTTTTTTTAGAGTATGCAAAAATTATTTCAATGAAAAATTTAACTACAATGGTATAGGAATAACTATACGTTTTGTTGCATAAATACCTGGAATAGGGCTAGCTGCATAGGACGAATATTTTCAGGTTTTCCCATGATTCTAATACATCGATTTGTATGCAAATTTACAAGCTTTACACCTAACATTGTGCTGTATAAAATCATGTAACCAGATTCATCAAAAGTTATGTTTCCCAAATTTGTTTCCGTTTTATCCAGCTCCCTTTCAACGGCCATTCTGAAAAATTCATTACTATCACAAAACTGACATCCCAATTTTTAATGTAGATTTTCTTATAAAAGAAATTGCACCTTCGCCCAAATTCCATATTAGGTAGTTGCTGCGTCATTTGCTGCAATTCAGAAAATCTTTGCAGCGTTTCATCCAATACCCTATATAATTTTCCAGTAAGAAAATTGAAAACTCTAACTTTCCTATCTCCACTGAGGGAAGCAAACTTTTTGCCATCTGGTGACACTGCTAATCCACACGGATAAGTCTTATTTTTTGCAAATTCAAATAAATCTGTGTTCAGCTTCGTGTCAAATGTAACACATTTGGGAAACCTGTATTCCATTTTAGGACCTGTCGAATATTCCAGAATTCCTGCTTTATCCACAGAAATGCATGTTTCGTACACAGGATTGTACTGGAGACAATTAAAATTTGTATAAATATTGTTATGCAAAATACATGGAGTACAATACGTATGATGACTTTTCTTACTTTCATAGCAACAACAGATTTAGTATGTAGTTTTTCAAACACGTGTAATGGTATCTCCGATCCTTGTCCATCGTAAATGAATATTTTATTCGAGTCTTGAGCAGAAATTGCGACAGCGGATATTGCATCACCAGGTGAATATATCCACTCGCAACAAAGTGGCACAAAATCTAGCTTGATCATATTAATCATATCTGAAATAAAATTTCAATTTATTGAATGCATAAACAGTAAGTAAACATCAGAATGTATTGGAATGTGTGATCACTATCCAATACTTACCAAAATTGATAACATCAAAAATTTTAATTGTTTTATCTAAGCTAACTGTACATGCATGAACACCATTGCAACTAGCAGCCATAGACTGTATAGCCATCAGGTGCGCACGAAAATGTTTTACAAATTCTATGAGCTCTTCTTGCTTCTTCCAAAATTTAACATGTCCATCGTAACTACCAGTTATCACATAATTCGATCTGTATTAGTACATAGGAACAAATTAAATCATAATTACTATTGGCGCAGGACAAGAAATAACACATTAATAAATATAATAATAAATACTGACTTTGTCACTAAGATATGAGTAATTACGTCTCTGTGCATATAAGATTTTTCATAACACTCGCAACATGGTAAATTGTCTATATACACTTGCTCATATTCTAGAACTAAAATATACAAAGGAAAATTTACTGAAATGAATTTGTTGTATTAAAATAAATATATGAAATGTTATATAGAAGAAACTTTTGTATCACTCGTTTCAATAAATAATGCAATGAATAGAGATAAATTCAAGAATACTATTTTCTTAAATACATTTGTACACCATATAATTGTGATACAAACTAACTATAGAGTTTCATATTAAGTGAGAGAAAATGAGAAACTAGTTAAAGAGCATATTAATTTTATTCAATAGTTTCATGTACAAAAATATCAGAACATCACAGTAGATTTAACAGATATAGCTTGTATGTATGAACCTTTCCGTTTTTTTTGAGGTACAGCTTCTGAAGGTAATGGTCCTACCCAATCATCCTCGTTATCACTTTCACCGTGTTCTCTTTTATTACTCGACATTACTACAGAAACAAAAAAGAAAAATACGTTCCAAGAAATATCGACTTTGTTTAGGATTAAGGTTAGGGCTGTTCGATTCCGATTCGATTCTTCAGAAAATTGATTCTTCTTGTGGTAAAAAAATCGATTATTTAAATCGATTCTCTGTTCAATTTTCCTGAGGATCGATTCTTTACCCAAAGAATTGTTGCGCGTGTTACGCTATTGTTGCGCGCTAATGTGGGAATGTCTATAGGACTGTGGGACTGGTGATTACAGAGTGGCACGGTGTTGCGTTATCCGCTTAGAGCATGTATACATGGAGGTATCATTGCCTTACGGCCGATTTCTTCACCTTCAGTAATCTTCCAGTTAGAGTTATGTTCCACATAACTGCCAAATGATAGGATCCTATTGGCTTAGAGCATTTAAATGCTCTAAGCCAATTGGTCGTTTACTGACCGGAAGATTACTGAAGGTGAAGAAATCGGCCGTTAGAGTGACTGCCTCGAAACTGTCGGGCAACATCACGCGAGAGAGAAAAAGAGAAGTATATGTCCTATTCGACCGATATGCGCATGCGCCGATATCGTGCGACAGAGAAAGACATGTGCGAGCGAGAGAAGTATAGGAGAACAATCGGCCGTAATATACTTCTCTCGCTCGCAAGATGTGTTTCTCTCTCGCACGATATCGGCGCTTGCGCATTACGGTGGAATAGGACACATACTTCTCTCGCTCGCACGTCTTTCTCTCTCGCACCATGTTGGGGACAGTTTCAAGCTTTCAATGCAGGGTTTGGAGGACCCCGGCATGGCACCACACCTACAGGAGCGGTGGTAATGTGTGCGTGAATTGACGCTGGCGCCAAGCCAGCCACGTGGCGACATCGCGAAACGAATGTGACGTCACAGGTGGACCCTGTGCCACGTAAAAAGTATGCTTTGGAGGACCCCGGCATGGCACTTCGAAATTTCAGGCAGGGTCCACCGGCCACCGCTGCTATTGGTCAGAAGGAAACAACCAATGACGGCCAATCAGCGTCGCCGGGGAAATAGGTTGTCGACGCTAATTGGCCGCGGTGTCACTCGCTTAGCGCTGGCGTCGGTTCGTCTCTAGAGACACTATGGGCGGTATTCTCAGTCGTTGCTTATTCTTAAGCAAATGCTTAAGCATTCGGCATCCTTTACTAGCTAGTAGGTTAGTAGAGGATGCCACATGCTTAAGCATTTGCTTAAGAATAAGTAGCGACTGAGAATATCGCCCTATAATAAGAGTCTGGACACGAGAAGGCCACTTTTTGATTGGTCCGCCATGTTTGATCGAAATCCCACGAGAGAGAAAGAGATATACGCCATTTCACTCTTAACAACTCTTACGTTTATGGCGGTATTTTACTATCTATTAATCTGAAAATGTGCATCGGGGTTTTTGATTGGCCCGTCATTTTTCATCTATTCCCGCTGATTTTTAAATCTGTCCATTATACCAAGATAATGAAGATATAAAGTAAAAAACTAAATCTTGTGCTCGATTTGATATATATTTTTTTAATATACTTATAGGTAAGGTAAGGTATTTATTTTCTTTCAGGTTACATTCCCTACTCGATGGCATTTCAAGTGATATACTTATACAGCCCAACGAACAATAAACCCATCAGCGTTGCATTCTACTTACATTATTACTTATTTTAAACTTATTTTAAACATCACATATTTTTTTTAAGTAGAATATATTGCGTTGAGTTTGTTTTAATCAGTCTTTCTTTTCTCTTTTGTACCTCTTTTAATTTCCTCCCTATACTATACTGTATTGCACTGAACTATACTCTACTATATTGTCTTATCACTTCGTTATGTCCCTTGTATCTGTCCCTCATTCTTTGCATCTTCCTCTTGTTTTCCCCTTTCTCCCCCTCTCTTTCCTCCTCTCATACCGTTTCTTAGATACGTGTTTAGCTAGTGTTGTATTGTGTTGCATTTTATTAGAGTTTATATCTCTTTTTTAATGCTATTTAGAAAGCTAACTATCAGTCTGCCAATGCTAGGTTCCTTTTCATTTATTCTATTCACAATCTCTTCTCCCTCTCTAATATTCTTCTTTTCCATTATGGGTCTCATATCCCTCCTAATTTCGTCGTATTTGTTACATACCCATAGTACATGGTTGAGATCTTCCACTCCCTCTCCACATTCACACTCTGGCGAGTTTATCATTCCTTTTCTATGTAATGATTCCGCCAGGTTATAGTGGTTTGACCTCAATCTATTTAACATAGTTGTAGTTCTTCTTTCTATTCTGGCTACCTTCCAGAACCATGGTTTTCTTTTTCCAATGTTATTTACACCTAAATTAAAATATTTTACCCCTTTGGTTTTCCCTTCTTCTTCCATATCTTTGGTTGATTTTGTCCATGTTTCTTCTTCTATTGATGTTCTAATATCTTCCATCGGTATTTTCCATTGGAGTGCTGCCGTGCTATTTGTTTGTTCCTTCGCCTTTTTATCTGCTCTTTCATTTCCCCCTATGCCCTTATGTGCTGGTATCCATGCTATTCTCATTTTTCCTATATGCGGTCTTTCGTTGTTTGTTTCTTTCTTGCGTTGTTTCTCTCTTGTTAGCAGTTGTTCTTTTATTCTTCCAATTCTATTGTTTTGTTTTTTCCTGTTTCTGTTTCCCTCATGGTTAATAATTCCCGTGATTACACTCATTGAGTCCGTTAGGATTAGTACATCTTCTCCCATCCATTCCTCGTTTGCTATCCTAATAGCCTTTTCAATGGCTACTGCTTCTGTTGTATATATCGTGGCGTTTTTTGTGATCCCAAATCCTCTCTCGTCCCATGCTATATTATTGTTATTTGAATTCTTTATTATAATTCCCACTCCATTTGCTTCCTTATTCTTCATCTTGGAACCATCTGTGTATATCTCTATCCCTGTTGTCATATTGATCCCCATTTTTTCTTTGATATCCTGAACTAGCACGTTGCCATTATACCCTGTTATATCCCTCATCCGACTACCCAGTTCCCACTCAATGAGTTCTTCTATTTCTTCTATATTCTCCATATCTTCTTCATCCACCATTTCGTCCTCTCCTTGTTCGTTCATAGCATCTTCCTTCTCCATTATTTCCTCCAGGTATGTTGTTTCCTTCCAGGCTTGTAGTATGTTGATTTGTATGTCTATATCTCTGTCGTATAAGGTCTCTTCCAGTCGTTTGATTGCTTCTATTGGTTCACTCTCTTTTCTGTATCTCTGATTGGCTATGTATCTTCGGGTTATCAGATTATTTCTGTTGTTTGTATCCATTAGTCCCTCTTCCACCATCATCACATTAATCGGGGTAGACATTCTGTAACCCATAGCCGTTCTAATCCCGGCGTTTTGTATTTTTTTTACCGTGTCTTCTATTTTGCTGTTTCTGCTTGCATTTTTAAAGTAAATGGGCATTCCATATTCAGTTACAGATCTCACTAATGATTTGTATAGTATTACCATAGTCTCCGGATCAGCTCCTTTTTTGACATGGCTTATATACCTTAGCATATTCAGTCTTCTTTTTGCTTTCAGTGTCATTATTTCTGTGTGTGCATCAAAGTTCAACCTTCTGTCTAATGTAATTCCTAGAAATTTTATATTTTCCTCTTCTTCTATTTCTTGTTCCTTCACCTTGATTTTATTTTTTTCCCTTCTGGATGATCTGTTTCTTCTGGTGAAGTTAATTAAATTAGTTTTTTCTTCGGCAATATCTAGCTTGATATTGTTTAGGTTATCAACTATTATTTCTATTGTTTTTTCTAATATTCTTGCGTTCCTGTCTTTTGCATTACTTGTGGTGTATATCAAGATATCATCCGCGTATTGTAAAATATTTACATGTTGCCAGTCTACATTTCTTGTGATGTCCGCCGTATATATGTTATAGAGGACGGGGCTCAATATCGCTCCTTGTGGAAGTCCTTTCACTTGTATCCCGCTTCCTGGGTTTGAGTAACTTTTCATGTATTTAATTTCTCTATTAGTGATCCAGTTCTCTATAAATTTGACAATTCTTAATGGACAGTTCTTCTGAATCAGTTTTCGGATAAGTAATTCGTGGTCCACGTTATCGTATGCTGATTTTACGTCTATGCATGCTGTAAGTGTGTCCCTCATATTCTCGAAGCCCCTTCTTACGTCGCTGGTTAGGATTGTAAGGTTGTCTATTGTTGATCTTCCTTTTCTAAAACCATTTTGTTTACTGTCCATGATACTATTATTTTCAGCCCAATTCGTTAGTCTATTGTTTATGATTCTTTCTAATATTTTCCCCATACATACTGTAAGGGAAATGGGTCTTACTGCTTTTTTGTTTGGTTTATCCAGGAAGATTACTACAGCGCTCTTCCATTTCTTGGGGATAATTTGTTCTCTCCATATTTCTTCATATAGTTCCCTCATCATTTCTACGTATTCTGGTATTAAATTTTTAAAGATGTTGTAGTCCAAACCGTCTTCCCTTGGTGCTGATTTACCATTGGAGCTTTCTATGGCGTTCTCCACTTCTCTCATTGTGATGTTTCTGTTCCACTTGTCTTCTCTTATTTCATCTCGACCTCGTTCACATGTACTTATGTTTGCATATCCTCTGTGGTTTCCTTGGAGCATTTTCCTGATTTCATTTTCCTCTAGCTTTTCTCTTTCTTCTATTGTTATATTTTTGTTTGTGCTATTTTTATCAAAGCCTTTTTGCAGATTCCGGATTTTTCTCCATATTTCAGTGCCATGTGTATGGTGGTTAATTGAAGTAGCCATCTCCTCCCATGCTTTGTTTCTTTTCTCATTTATCGTCTCTTTTACCTCTTTTTCTCTTTCTTTGTATATCTTCCAATTATCCTCATTTGGTCTTTTGATAAATTTAATAATTGCCTTTCTCCTTTCTTTCTTTTTATTTTTGCATTCTTCGTCCCACCAGGGGTATTTTCTTGAATCAGGGACCCGTGGATTCATATTAATATTTTCGTTTCTTCCTTTCTTTCTTTTTCTTCTCTCATCTTCTTCCAGTCTTTCTTTACATGCTTTTTTCACCGCTTCTTCGATGTATTCTGTAAATTTTTCACATTTTTCTTCTGTCGTACTGCATTCCTTGACTGCTTCTATCATTTGGTCTTTTTCCCTTAGTTGGTTCATTTTAAACATCCTCCAGTCTATTTTGTCCTTCGCAAATTTTCTTGTTGTAAACAGTCTTTTGTTCCTTCTTGGAATGCCTTTGTTGATGTGTAGACCTATCATCTGGTGATCTGACCCAAGTGTCTCCCCTTCTTCTACAACTTCGGAATTCTGGAAAATGTTAAACGTAGATATTATAAGGTCGATGTTCGATGGGTTGTATATTCCTGATCCAACTCTTGATGTGGTGTTATCATTTATTACAAACATGTCCTGTTCTTCCATTGTATCTTCCATTATAATACCATCTCTGTCATTTGTTAAGCAATTCCACATTCTGTTTTTTGCATTGAAATCTCCCATTATTACGGTCTCTACGTTGTTTCTTCTATTTAGGAACAGTCCCCTCTATTCTTCTTTTTTTAAAGTATGATTTGGGTTCCTGTATGCAACTATAATATCCATTTCTCTGTTCTCCATGTTAATCGTAATCGCAAGTATTTCTGTTTTATCTTCCACCCACTTTACGTCGTCTCTGATTTTGATACTTATGTTGTTTTTGCTTGCTATTGCTATTCCCCCACCTCTTTTATTGTTACTTCTGTCTTTTCTGTATATATTGTATCCGTTAATGTTAACGTTGTCTCCAGTCGACAACCATGTCTCCGTTATCCCCACTATATCATACTCAGTGATTTTTTCCCTTAGTTCTATCATTTTCCCCTTAATGCTTCTGGCATTCCATATCGCTATTTTACTTGTTTCAAAACTATCTCCCATCACTGTTTATATATATATATATATATATATATTTTTTATTACTATCTATTTGTAGCAAAAATAAAAGAAATCTTTACTTTCTAACTATCTCTATTTCTCAGAGTTGTTCCTCTTCGTTGTCGTCTTCTTTATTCGTTTTTCTTGTATTGTTTATACTTTATTGTTGTAGTATAGGTACTTGTTCTATTCTTGTTCTTGTTCTATACCTTGTGCTTGATCTTCTACTTCTTCTAAATATTCTACTTCGAAGTCCTCTTCTCCTTGTGATGCCGTTGACCATCCTGATTCTTCCGCCATTTCTCCATTTTCCTTGTTTGTCTCTAGTCCATTGTTACTAACTCCTTCTTCTTCTTCCTTTCTCTCCCCTCTCATTTCCCCGATCTTTGTTTTCTTCTCTCCCGACTCTGACTTTTCTATCCTTATATCCAGCTGTTTCTTTTTTTTTTCCTCCACTTCTTTATTTTGTCCTTCCTTACCTGCCATCTGGTTAATCCTTCATTTTCTTTTGTCATTCTCTATTTCCTTTTCCCTTACTTCCGTGTCATTTTTTACTTTTTCTCCCTTTTTCCTCTCCTCTTGATCCTTAATTTCTTGCTTCCATTTGTTTACTTCACTCTTCCTCTTTAACTTTTCTTTTATGTTTACTGTTGTGTTCATATTGTATGTCTGGTATTGCCTTTCACTCCCGACTTCCTTTCGATCTGTCCTGTGTATTTCCGTTGTCCTCCTTTTTATCAGTTCCTTCTCCATTATATCTTCCAGATTCTTCTCCTTTAGGAGGTTTATTAATTCTTCTATTAGTTCCTTTTCTGTTGTTGCTTTAAAATTTTTTATTTGTTCTATACCCCCTCTCCTTTCTTTTCTGGAATCAATCTTCTGCTTTTCTGTGTCTCTATAGTTTGTTTTTTGTTTTTCTGTTTCTCTCGTAATCTTTTCTGTTCCGTATGTTCGTTCCTGTGTTCTTGATGCGAAGTATCCTGTTTTCTTACTTGAATTTATGTCTGTTTGTGTCTGTCCCCTCCAGCTTTTATCTTGTCTCTCGTGATCTTGTGCTCCCTCTTTTATCCGTACCATCGTACCTTCTTCCTCTATTTGTGTTTTAAATCCTTCTTCATGGTTATGAATTACTCTTCCCCTGTATCCTTTCCTGGTTTCTTCTTCCCTTCTTTTCTCCTCTCCTGGTGTTTGCTTTAATTGTTTCCCTCTATTCATTGCTTCCCTGTACATTCCTATTTCTCTCTCCGCTGGGTATTCCAGACTTTCCCAGTACTCTATCTTATGTTTTTTTTTGCAGTGCTGGAAAATTTCTTCCTCGCATCCCTTCTTCTTGTTGTTCTTCCTCCTTGTCTGGGTTGTACTTTCCCGGTTCTGTTCTTCTCAACGTCTCCTGTGCTGTGTAATAGGACACATTTTTAAACGCCATTATTTTTTTAATGGCTGCTTCTTTCTGGTATGTCGGACACTCTCTGGATGTGCTAATATGTTTTCCCTTACAGTTCAAACACCTGGGGCTCTCTGTGCAGATTCCGTGCTGTTTTTCTGTGCATATGAAACTTCTTTTATCATTCGCTCTACACATCGTTTGTATGTGTCCGTATCTCAGACACTTGTAGCATTGTTTGACCGATTCTACGAATGGGTCTATTCTAAGCCATACATGGCCATAACCAATCAACAATTTAGTTGGTAAAGAGTCTCCCTGCATAGTTATTAATATAGCCTTACCTTCTTCCCACGTGACTTTTCCTTCCTGTACCTTCTTCTTTCTTAACCTCTCTAATGAGAATGTCCCCTGTTCTTTTTTTAACTGCTTTCTTAGGTCTTCTAGTTTTCCATCCCACTCGTGAATCACCCCCTTTCTGACCCTCTTCCTTCTCGGGATCTCCGCCTTGCACGGTATTCCTTGACCTTGACCTTTCATTATCATTTCAGTTGCCCCCTCTCGGCTCCTCGCTGTCACCTCCGCTCTTCCATGTCCCACCATCCTAATCCCTTCTATTTTCACTCCTGTTTCCACTACAAATCTATAGATTATTATGAGGTTATTTTTCTTCTTAGTGGTTACTTCCTCCTTATTGAGTGTTACTGCGATTGTGTATTCTCCGCTTTCTAATTCTTTTTCATACAGCTCACCAGTTATCTCTGTTTCTCTGTTGGTTTGTGTCTCGTTGTCATAAATGTATATTTTATTTTGCACACCTTTTTCATTCATCGTTCCTACCCTTTGTTCTCTCTCTCCTTGATATTTAGCTTTCTCCTCTCCTTCTTTACACTCTTTTTTTTCTTCGTACCTTTTCCTATTTGTTATTTTGAGACCTTTGTTTACTTCTTCCCATCCGTTTACTTTGCTATCTATTAACTCTACTCGGCGTATTGTTGGCCGTTTCCTTTGATCAACTAGTTTCTCTTCTCCTTCCTTTGTATTATTCTCTCCCTTGCTTATAACATCTCTCTTTTCCATTTCCCTACTTTCTACTCTAGTGCCTTGCACATCCATATTCATTTCTCTTTCTGTTTCTTCGTCTAAGGAATTCAGAACCTCCCACCTGTTGTTTCCCTTATAACTCTCTGCATCTAATTTCTTCTTTTCGCTGCCTTTACACCCCTCTTCATTTTTCCTCTTCCTTGATTTCTCTTCCTTTGTTTCTACTATATGTTCTCTTTTCCTTTTTCCATCTCCTCTTCCTTCTTTGTCTTACATATTCCCTCTCCCACGCCCCTAGGGCGATCTTGTGTTTCCAGGTCGTTTTAGGTTAATTTTTACCTTTTGACCTATTTCACCCCTTTCCTGCCTTTCCCTTCCACTGCTGCTTCTCTTCTCCCCTAATTTTCCTTCTCCTCTCACTCTCCGCTGTCTGCTTCCCTTAATTTCTCGATTTAATCACTTTAAAAACGTATTCTATTTACTCTTTACCAAGAAACTCGTCCTATTCAGTCGCCATCTTTTCCACGCCCCTTAATATACTTATTTAAATGCGCAATGCATTTCCGCCATAAACGTAAGAGTTGTTAAGAGTAGTCAAGAGTGAAATGGTGTATATCTCTTTCTCTCTCGTGGGATTTCGATCAAACTTGGCGGACTGTCACTCGTGTCCAGACTCGTATTATAGTGTCTCCATTCGTCTCCAATCGAGTAGTAGTTCCTGTACGCGCCCGTCACGCATTTGGCTTGGCTTGGCGTTGGCGTCGGTACATTTGTGACGTCACATTCGTTTCGCGATGTCGCCACGTGGCTGGCTTGGCGCCAGCGTCAATTCACGCACACATTACCACCGCTCCTGTAGGTGTGTGGTGGCCGGGGTCCTCCAAACCCTGTTTCAATGAGACCTCCATAGTATATGCTCTAAGGCAGCGCTGTCCAGCGTAAGGGCCCCTCACGCGCCTGCTTCCCCTTCCAATCTTTCTCTCACATAGCGTGCCTTCCATCTCAAAGAGACCGCGCGACGCTAAGAAGGCTGCCACCAGGGTTGCCAATTTGGCTTTTTTGAGGCCAAATTCCAGAAATCTGGCCTTTTTTCAACTTGGTTGGCGTTGAAAAATTCATTTGGCTTTTTGGCTTTTTTACCATTTTTAAATAATTCCATAAATAATGATATAGTGTAAAGCATGATGTAAGATACTATACCAATACAACAATAAAACTTTACGATTTCTGGTCCCTGCCAATGAAAATGGCTGCGTTCAGCGGACTCAACCGCTAGGTAGCGGTTACCAGGGATTGACGGAAATTTCCAGCGGCATGACATTTGCGAAATTGCCGCCAATCGCTAGTAATCGCTACCTAGCTGCAAAATTTAAGCACAAAAATTGTTTATGATTCAAGCGACGAGAATCTGGATCTCGATCTTTTATTATAATTTAATTACAAATATGTTTTCCAAATTTATTTGGCTTTTTTCTGGCTTTTTTTTGGTATCATTTGGCTTAATAGTAAGATGTCGAGTTGGCAACCCTGGCTGCACGTCCGCGAGCCGTCTGTCACTTGGATATGGGTCATTTCAGGTTAATTCGTTGACTTTCGTACCTATGTGTCAGGCTTGTTTATGATATTTGTAGTTTCAGAATTGTTTGAAAAGTACAGGTCACCAAGACTGACAACATATACCGGGAAGTAATAGCATTTGCTGGCTGCGACGCCGCGTGTCACTAATCACATGTCGTATCGGGCGTCCGAGCTCGCTCGGTGACGGACACGCTGGTCTGTAATGGTCGCCTCTTTAGCGTCGCGCGGTATCCCTGACAATGCGGACGAGAGTGGGAGAACCCCAATCTCCCGCGGGAGCGACCTTGAACAGCGCTGCTCTAAGGTTATCCGCTGGTGTTAATCCATATATTATATGAAGTTAGCTATAAGACATAGAGATATCGAAGTTAGATGTAGAGCGAAATTCAAAACCCTTTGGATCGAAAGATAGAAATAATATATATAGATTCGAAGTGAACGGAACATCTGGAAAGTCTTAAGCAAATATGAAACTGAGGACAAGGAAGAATTTATTGTAGAACGCGTTGTGTTTCTCGAAGCTTTTTCCCTTGCTATTTTTGAACGTGTCCTTATAATGTTAGCAGCTGATACCTGAACTCAGAAGACGTACGAAAACCCGGCATTGCATTCAATAGCTTTCAAGTTACCGTTAGACCAGGCGAGGATAGTAAATAGCTTAACTTTTTCCTCTGCACATCTGCGTGCCAAATTTGGTCGAGCGAGCGGCTGTGCGTGTCATAAAAGTACTTAAAACTCTGTCCCCCTTTCAATAATTGTCGATGGATGTCCTGTTAGGGTAAAAACTCCGGTCGGGGAAGGCTGAAAGTCATAAAGCCATAAACTTTCTCCGAGTGACGTCGTCTTGACCCTTAGGGTTGCGCTTACTTACCTGCGAGATATGTATATACTGTACGTAGCCTATGTACTACCCCTATGTAATTTGGAAAGCGTACCTCGATCACCAGAGGAGAGTGGGAGGAAGCATGAAGGAAGGGCGAAGGACAGCCCACTACCCAGATAGCACAGATACGTCTGAGCGACATCTTTCGGATGTCTGCGCCAGACGTTCCCATCGTCTGTGAGACGTCTTGAATATCGCAGCTAGGCCTGGGTTTGGTCTTCTGCACCGCTGTTGTTTCAGATTTGACGGACTCAAGACGTCTTTAAAAGTCGTTTCAAAGACCATCAAAGACGTTGAATGGACGGCTTCAAGACATTTTTAAAGCCGTTTCAAAGACGTTTAAAGACGTCTTTAAAGTCGTTTCAAATATGTTTAGAGACGTCTTTAAAGCCGTATCAAAGATGCGTTTCAAATATGTATAAAGACGTCTTTAAAAACGTTTCAAAGATGTTTAACGGACGCAATTCAGACGGTTGAAAAAGCGTTTAAAAGACGTTACTGAGACATCTTTATTAGGCCTAAATTGGGTAAGATACAGCTCTTAAAAAGACAAAATTTGGACGTGCTTCAGCCGTTATTATCAGGTCTAAATTAATTAGGTCAAATGCAGGTTTTTAAATTATGAAATATCTAAACGAAAAATGATTAGAAAACGTATTTAAAGCGTTTGTCGATATAGGAATTAGATTTAATACAAATCTAACGGAGGAAATGGTTTGGAAAATAAAATAAAGTTTAATAAAATATGTATTTAACAGTTACTTTTATTCATATTATTGTTACATATCATGTTTAGTAAACGACCCAGATAGCCACGTCCGTATTTGCAGATTTTGCTCAACGCCTGAGTACAAATGTTAGTGGCAGAAAGACTACAGATTTGATACAGTATTTGTTATATTCGATGATGAAAGCAGACTGACAGCAGAAAGCCGACAGATTGTGCTGCCTTAATCTGAGAGCAGATTGGCGGCAGGGTCTGCTGATACAATTTAATGGCAGGAATCGAGCAGACCCTGCGCAGCGCGATCTGATGGCAGATAGGCAGCAGAAATCGAGCAAATTCTGTTGACATAGCCTGCGGGCAGTTTGACGGCAGATACTGCGGCGAATCTGCTAATCCAATTTAATGTCAGAAATCGAGCAGACCCTGCGCTCCGCGGTCTGACGTCAGATAGGCAGCAGAAATACAGCAGATTCTGCTTACACAGTCTGCGAGCAGTTTGGCGGCAGACACTGCAGTGAATCTGCTGGTACAATTTAATGGCAGAAATCGAGCAGACCCTGCGCTCCGCGATCTGATGTCAGATAGGCAGCAGAAATACAGCAGATTCTGCTTACATAGCCTGCGAGCAGTTTGGCGGCAGAAAGTAAGGAAAGTCTGCTGATACAATTTAATGGCAGGAATCGAGCAGATCTTGCGCTCCGCGATCTGACGTCAGATAGGCAGCAGAAATACAGCAGATTCTGCTGACATAGTTCACGACACGACCCCGCCAGGGCGCGATTGGGCGAGCGTTTCTCGCTTGCGAAATAGCACCGTGGCGGGAATAAGTGGCCGAGGGCTTGATCATTCAGGGCTCTCGAGTACGACTCGTATTTGCCGGCATTCCACTGCGGAGTATATGGGTGCGTTCCAATTCACGCATACTGCGCATGAAGTGCATAGGGTACGTGACATATCCTATGCATTTTATGCGCAGTATGCGTGAATCGGAACGCGCCCTATATTTGGTATACCCGTCTGTAAGGGCGGTATTATCAGTCGTTGCTGAAGACGAAGATCGTCTTAAGCATCCGGCATCCTTTATTAATGTACTAGACTAGTAGAAGATGCCGCATGCTAAAAACTAAAAAACGATTGATGATAATACCGCCCTAAGACGACTGAATAAATAGTAGTTATCATTAATTCTTTTATATTTGGAACAACTGTCTTTCAAAGTTTAAATCATTATTTTGAGCCGACCTGGCATTCAATTCACTAACAACTTGCTAAGTAAAACATTAAAAATGTTATAATACCCGTTTAAATACATGGTTTACCAACTGTTCTTTCTTCCATAAAATATGGTAGGAATCAGATCTTTCAAGTCGGTCTTATAAACGTGTTCTATATATTATTTACGCTAAAGACTTTCGCACTGTTTTTAAATCTATACTATTATATAAAATTGCCTACTATGGCCGACATCAGGATCTTCATTTCTGCCGCCAATTTGCGGGCGGTTTTTGTCAGCAAGATCTGATCGAAATCTGACATAAATCTGCGGTCAGATCCTGATGTCAGGCTCTGACCGCAGAACCATAGTCAAATGCGGACATAGTAGGACCCGAATCTGACGTCAGAATATACTCGAATCTGACATCAATCTGTGGTCAGACTGCAGTCAGTTTGTTTACTGGGGATCATCTACCGCATTATTATGTATGTTTACTCAAGTATTAACGAGGAACTAATAACTATATATATATACTTATATAATACTTAAAAGTACAAATAAAGTATTACAAATGCAGACACGGATGGCTACGTTTTTGCCCTGTTAGACTATCTGCTCCCCAGATTTGTTTAGCAGGGTATGATGTTGTATTGACTATATGTTGTTTTTGACATATTATGATGTGGAAGCGGGTGGTTCTCGAACGGAGTACACAGTCAGTTTTTGTATGCAATAATAATAAACTATATTAAACATAATAAATAGTACAAAAATATAATGCCTTATCACACAACATCACAGTAGCCTATTCTGTTAGAGCAGCGCCATCCGCTAATACATACATTCAGAATACAAGCATGCGCACAACACGCATAAAACAAACTAAATAGTAAACGTTTTTCATTGTACCTTAACATTTATAGACACATCATATTATGTATAGGGGAAAGTAGGGTATAACCGGGTATCTAATGTATTTTTCCTGCTAGCATGAAGTCAGACGGCAAAATAAACTTTGGACACCGCTAGAAATCTTAATTGGACCTTACAGAATCAGAAAATGAGAATTCTTATATGAAAAAATTATTTGGCTCACAAGAAAACGATTTTTCTCGACAGTATGCAAATACCCGGTTTTACCCCATAGGTGTAGGTAATACCGGGTACCTATTAAGATATTGATGCTGACGTTTTCATTACTGCTACGAAAAATACTCATACCACCTTTTTCGTAGAGAATTTCCTAACCTATAAATTGTATAATAACCGTTTCTGTCGCAAAACTGCTATATAACGAGATATTCGCGAAAAATAGTTGTTTTTTCAACCATCTGTAAAATTTTTAGCGGCGGTCGGATTGATGGGGACTTTTGACATATTGTTTAAAACGACCAAATAAAGGCCCATATCAAAATTTAGCTTGATGGGATTTATTCCGAAAACGGATCTTAATGTCACTGGACTAATACATAGAACCCGGTTTTGCCCCATAATAAAATACCCGGTTTTGCCCCAAATGAGGTGATTTACTAAACATTAAATATTTACACTTCAAAATGCGATAAAGAACCGGGTAAAACGGCAAAATACTGTGAAAAGTCTACAGAATACAATGCAGTACTTACCGTAATCGATTCTTTAAATCCAAGTGGTATAAAAAAGGCAATTCACCGACGCAACGCTAGAACTTTTCAACTCGAAATTTTTAAACTTCTCTAAATGAAAAACTACGACGGTCTTTGCTCTACGATTGATCTCATTGCGTCGTGAGGTTTACCCGAATGTAACACCATACGTTGGCTGCATATTGCAGCTCTTGTCTTAGAGAAACAGTGGTACCCGGTCTGACCCGCGTACCCGGTTATGCCCCACTTTCCCCTACATATTTGTCATCAGATTATTAATGCTTATGTAAGTATTAAAAAATACAGGATATATGTATGTAGTTTGCATAAATAGTACACATTAGAATACACAGCCTATATACGAAGTATATATACAGAGAATACATAGAATATGTGTACAGCTTGTCCCATGGATTTTGTGAGTTTATAATTACAAGTGTTTTGTTAACAATTTTGTTGCGTCGTGGACTAACGTTGCGAAGAGCTACAGGGGTTCTTGAGTAATTTATTGCGTGGTACTCCATTTATATGACCTCCACTTATATCAACAAAATTTCAGTAGTGGTCGATTGCATGAACTCTTAATTTCAATTGAATTGCAATATTACTATGTAGCACTAGCAAAATACCACGTGCTTTGCTCCCAGTAAACAAACTGACTGCAGTCTGACGACAGATTGATGTCAGATTCGAGTATATTCTGACGTCAGATTCGGGTCCTACTATGTCCGCATTTGACTATGGTTCTGCGGTCAGAGCCTGACATCAGGATCTGACCGCAGATTTATGTCAGATTTCGATCAGATCTTGCTGACAAAAACCGCCCGCAAATTGGCGGCAGAAATGAAGATCCTGATGTCGGCCATAGTAGGCAATTTTATATAATAGTATAGATTTAAAAGCAGTACGAAAGTCTTTAGCGTAAATAATATATAGAACACGTTTATAAGACCGACTTGAAAGATCTGATTCCTACCATATTTTATGGAAGAAAGAAAAGTTGGTAAACCATGTATTTAAACGGGTATTATAACATTTTTAATGTTTTACTTAGCAAGTTGTTAGTGAATTGAATGCCAGGTCGGCTCAAAATAATGATTTAAACTTTGAAAGACAGTTCTTCCAAATAAAAAAGAATTAATGAAAAAGAACTACTATTTATTCAGTCGTCTTAGGGCGGTATTATCATCAATAGTTTTTTAGTTTTTAGCATGCGGCATCTTCTACTAATCTAGTAGATTAATAAAGGATGCCGGATGCTTAAGACGATCTTCGTCTTCAGCAACGACTGATAATACCGCCCTTACAGACAGGTATACCAAATATATACTCCGCAGTGGAATGCCGGCAAATACGAGTCGTACTCGAGAGCTCTGAATGACCAAGCCCTCGGCCACTTATTCCCGCGACGGTGCTATTTCGCAAGCGAGAAACGCTCGCCCAATCGCGCCCTGGCGGGGTCGTGTCGTGAACTATGTCAGCAGAATCTGCTGTATTTCTGCTGCCTATCTGACCTCAGATCGCGGAGCGCAAGATCTGCTCGATTCCTGCCATTAAATTGTATCAGCAGACTTTCCTTACTTTCTGCCGCCAAACTGCTCGCAGGCTATGTAAGCAGAATCTGTTGTATTTCTGCTGCCTATCTGACGTCAGATCGCGGAGCGCAGGGTCTGCTCGATTTCTGCCATTAAATTGTACCAGCAGATTCACTGCAGTGTCTGCCGCCAAACTGCTCGCAGACTGTGTAAGCAGAATCTGCTGTATTTCTGCTGCCTATCTGACGTCAGATCGCGGAGCGCAGGGTCTGCTCGATTTCTGACATTAAATTGGATTAGCAGATTCGGCGCAGTATCTGCCGTCAAACTGCCCGCAGGCTATGTCAACAGAATTTGCTCGATTTCTGCTGCCTATCTGCCATCAGATCGTGCTGCGCAGGGTCTGCTCGATTCCTGCCATTAAATTGTATCAGCAGACCCTGCCGCCAATCTGCTCTCAGATTAAGGCAGCACAATCTGTCGGCTTTCTGCTGTCAGTCTGCTTTCATCATCGAATATAACAAATACTGTATCAAATCTGTAGTCTTTCTGCCACAAACATTTGTACTCAGGCGTTGAGCAAAATCTGCAAATACGGATGTGGCTGACTGGGTTACTTCGTCTTAAGGATCGGGGACCGACTCCTAACGAAATTTGATGGCTTAATTGGTTCCTGGATTTTCTCAACCCTAGTTTTTCTATTCTTCTTGAACAGCGATAATTATTGAAAGCGAAGATCATATTTTATGAGTTTTACAGGACGAACTGCTGCTTACCCAACGTAATTTGGTAAACAGATGTGTAAAGGAAAAATGTAGTTATTTATTATCCGCGTCCGGGGTAAATTCAAGGTTTTGAAGGCTATTGAATAGAACCGCAGGCTCTCGTACGTCTTCTGGATTAGAGTACAGCTGTAAAGTTAGCATTATAAGAGCACCTTCGAAAAACTTAGCAGTAAAAGCCTTTAAGAAATAAATATGCACGCTACGTATTTGCTTCCTTCCTCATCTTTCTTTTCGACCCTGCCTAAAACCTTCTAGGGATGTGTTGTTCGCTTCGAAATTGAGTCCGTTACGTTGGTTGCAATTCATACAGCGAGTGCAGAGATGGCAGTACCAATTTCCTAGAATTCCCTAGAATCCTCCAATTTCTAGCTTATAATGCGTGCAGCAAGTGCAGAAAACAAAAGCATGGGCAGTCAATGCGCATATTACGCGCATGCGTATTTGTCGCTTTACGTGTGCTTCTGTATTCTGGTTTTTTATATGAATTGCTAGTTTGAAGTGTCTAATTAGTTTTTATTCTTATAACAGAGAAAGTAAAAATTTACGTTGTAACAAAGTTGGAAGCAATAACATAAAAATGTCCATTTGATTGGAATTACAGAATTAACGTGGGGTAATTCTGGCCATGATTTTTCTTTATAAAAGAAGTGTGAAAACTGTAAAATTAATAAAAAAAAATATTATTTTTATGTTTTAAAATTAATTACTATATACATGAATCACAAATGTATTCTTCATGGGTATTCCATCCTGAACATTCTTCATATTATTATATGCCCATAAAATTGAATTGTTTCATTTTGGGTTTTTATGTGGAAGCGTGTAAAGTAATATTCCTGGCTTCATTCTGCCTTATTCGTAATTCTTTTATGTCAGTTGCATTTAAGCCAGAAAAAAGTAATGTTAAAAGCTGGCTACGATTACCCCTGAATTTTGGCCGGTCTTACTTCACAACACATGTTGAAATAATATAGTAATACACTACATTGAATTTTCATATCAATGAAAACAATAATATTTTGGAAGGATGTTAAATTATAAAAAGGTGACAAATATAGCGTAAAAGAACGAAATATCCAATAAGCATTTATTGCCTTGTAGCATATATGTAGGTTATATTTTCTGTCACTTCGAGTAGCGGACCACATCATTTCGTGCATGTTTTTCAAAGCGTACGTAAAGCGACAAATACGCATGCGCGCATGAACTGCACGCTTCATGCGCTAGAAGTGGAGAATTCTAGGGAATGCTATGCGCCACCAACGCAACCAATGCACGCATAGACTGAAGCGGAACGGTTTTCTCTGCAGTCTATGCGCATAATGCGTGAATCGGAACACAGCCTATATTTTCCTGCAAATTTTGGTAATTTTCAATATCTTTGCGAAAAATGTTCGCAAAAAATATTTAAAAAACGCATGTTCACGCTTGAAGTTTCTAATTTTCGAATCAAGCACTCAAATTTTTTTTCGTCCATTATGATACTGTTTTAAGAAGATGAAGCGCAGGAAACGAAGTTTCAGAAATTTTTGCCTAGTTTGAACATATGCACGGGTCAAAGAATTGAACATAACATTGAACTAATAAAAAAACGTGCACCAATCGTTTAAATGCTTCAAGAACAAGAAAAGGGTTTTGAAAAGACACATAACCTAAAAGAGTGATCGATCAATTTTTCAGACTATATCTGTTTGGGATTGGCCCAAACGGCCACGGGCCAAGTCGGCGCGGACTCGCTGCCGGTTTCGCGCGCGATTCAAACTCACTAAACGCGACCTGATCGCGGAATGATCGCGGTGATGTGATCGGTCGAGCCATCTGTTGACGCGCACCTCAGCTAATTAGACGGCTGTCCCACCTCATCGTGTGAGATGCTTTGTCTCGCCGATGAGGTCCTTGTCCAGCTCAGGACGGACGGCTGTTGGGTGGGGTGCTGACGTCACAGAATTCGGCGAAACGGCCCGATCCATCACCGCGATCGATCTCTCTTCCGAGAACTGTTGACGCGACACCTTTCCGTTAGATCTTTTTCTCGTACGTACTTTCTACTGGAACTTTCCAGACCGCTAAATCTCGAACTGCTCAGTTCTTACTCTATCTCACGTACTTGCGTGTTAACTTAGACTAAGTGATTGTTTAATTGTGACTATAATAATAGATCTAGCTGTAAATATCTGTGTAATTGTGGTGTAAACACAGCGTGACCGTGACCTTACTTTTTAAATATAACGTCTATTCTTAAGGCTAGCTTATAATCCTATCTTATCCTAATACTATTCTAACGCAGTCAAAGCTTTGACGTTTAGTGCTAAACAATATCACATGTTTGTTCATCGAGGACATACGGAAAAAAATCTGGTCAATCCGGCCTTTTGCACACTGTTTAAGGGTATTTTTAACTCGCAAAAAACGTGAACACTTAAATGATTCCACGATTTTCCTTCACGTGGCATCATGTTTTCTAAAAAAATGGTAAGTGTGCCATTTTTGGGGTTATTTTAAAATGGATTTATTACGATTAAAAATAATCATTCAATTGACATCTAAAGGTTTTGAAATAAAACTTTCTTAGCTTTCAAAAACAATCATGCAAATTTGTCTATGATCATGAGTTCGCAAGTTATAGGTGTTCAAGGTGAAAAGTACCATTTTTGCTTTGAACGCAAATATCTCGGGCAATAAAAATCATACAATAAAATAAAAAATCGTAAGTTAAGGAGAAATGTTTGCTCTATAAGAGCTCTTCGTTGGATTTACGGGAAACAAATTGTTTTTGCCTGTGCACGCGTTGAAGCTAGGTAAAAATTTCTGAAATTTCGTTTCCCACGCTTCCGATGCCACCAGTACACGTGCCACTAATTATAAAACATTATGTGGCTACCCACTTCATACATTGCACAAATGAAAAATTCGCGCGTAAACCATATGCACTTACGCAAAATCACACTATAGCTACATAACAAGTCCAGACATGTCTAAAATGAGAATAGCTCTTGCAGTTTTAGGCAACAATGGAAGATTTTCGATCATATTTTAAAACATATGAAATAGTCGGTCGAGAAAACCCATGCGTGCCTGCTCCCGGGTGAAGTGTTTCCATGCAAAGATCCCCCATGCAAAGCGCTCCCGTGCGAGAGGATGCTGTGCGAGATGATTCTGTGCGAGATGATTCTGTGCGAGGTGATCCTGTGCGAGCTGCTCTCCTGCAACGTTCTCCCGGTCGAGGTGCTGTGGTGCGAAGTGATGCCTTCAAGGATGATGCTCTGCAAGGTGGTCCCTGCAGCATTCTCCCGGTCTAGGTGCTCCGGTGCGATGTGATGCCTTCAAGGATGATGCTCTGCAAGGTGGTCCCTGCAGCGTTCTCCCGGTCGAGGTGCTCTGGTGCGAAGTGATGCCTTCAAGGATGATGCTCTGCAAGGTGGTCCCCTGCAACGGTCTCCCGGTTGGGGTGCTCTAGTGCGAAGTGATGCCTTCAGGGCTGATGCCGCGCGAGGATCTCCTGTGCGAGAGGATGCCATGGCGGATGATGCCGTGCGAGGTGCTCCTAGATAAACTAATGGAAAAACAAAATAAGAATAAAGTGTAAATGTAATATAACTACTCGAATGTGAGCGTTCCTAGAGCAGGCCTTCCCAAGTAGGGGAAATGCACTCCTGAAACACATGTTTCGGTTCTCCCTCCAACACTCCCTCTCTCAGAGGAGACAGTACCGCCGCTAGGAAGCAGAGAGAGAAGACAGTAGGAATCGTCCCACCTTAGCTGAAGGCGCAGCGTTGGAGGGAGAACCGAAACATGTGTTTCAGGAGTGCATTTCCCCTGCATGGGAAGGCCGGTCCTAGAGGAACACTTGCTATTTAGCAAAACAAGATATCAAGTAGCATAAAAACAGGAAACCCACGGAAAAGTTTTCCATCGAAGGCTGGTTTAAGTGCCCCAGTTTGTGGTTCTCCGTGCGGGTAGTGATGCTGTGCGAGGTGATGCCGTGCGTGGCGATGCCGTGCGTGGTGATGCTGTGCGAGGTGATGCCGTGCGTGGTGATGTCGTGCGAGGTGATGTCGTGCGAGGTGATGCCGTGCGAGGTGATCCCGTGCCGAATGATGCTGTGCGAGGTGTTCCTACTCCTAGATATAACAAATGACAAGACAAAATAAGAATCCTATATAATAAGACGCTTAAGGTGGATGTTCGTTTGTTAGCAAAATCTCTCCAGAGGCTTTTTTCGTACTTCCCGATGACCTACAAGATTTAGATTCAGCATGAAGTTTCTTCGGAACCCAAAGATGCCGTAAAAAATCAAAACCTTGGAAAATTCGATAATGGGTTGTACCTGTGGCCTAAAACAAGTATTATGTACAATGTAGAATCCGCTACCGCATTGTACATATAGGTATTTTTGGTTACTTTAGGCGTCCTATTATACACATAGGATAGTAATGCCTGGCGAAGACAGGCTAAAAAACTAGTAAAAAATAAACGTAATATAAATACTCGAAAGTGAACAGTCACAGAGGAACGCCAAGTATTTAGCTGAGCAAGACAGCAAATGGCATAAAGGATGGGAAGGTACAGACTTTTAATATTTGGAAATTTTCCTATTGTAGGTTATTTGATGAATAAGGATGTGGCCCAAATTACTATTACTATGCTGCTCGATATTTCCACCTTCTGCCTTACAATTAAGAATCTGAGAGTATGAAATAGCATAATAAAGAACGGTTAAAACATACCGTTTTAGAGTGGCCTGTCCCGTCTCCTGTCTGATGCTCGCTTTAGCCACAATTGAATGTGTTTCTCTGTGTCCATCCTGTTCTTTGTGGCATTGCCTTTTTCGGCAGCATCTTAAACAAGAATTTGGATGAAACATTATATTTAAGTTAGAGAATAATAAATATTAGCAACAGTAAAATGAAAATGATATTTACATACCTATGTAATGGTCTCCGGTTGCGAGACGATTATCGGTGGGACGGAGAAGGGATTGTGATGCCGACTCAGTCGGTGTGTCCGGGTTCGGCGAATGAGTAAAAATGCGTTGTTTAACAGTAACAGTGTTTATTGGTAAAAGTCTGTAAATTGTGCTGGGTTTGTAACATATGTCCCGTGCGGTGAATTCCGTAGTCGTTCTCGATTCGTACGGGTTCGTCCGGCGAATACGTTTCGGTGGTGCGGTGCTTGAGCGGTATCTCTTAGCGGCGCGTCGGTACGTCCGGCGAATACGTTTCGGTAGCGCGGCGCTCGAGCGGTTTCTCGTAGCGGCGCGTCGGTGCACGGCGGCGTCGACTTGTCGGCGAGCGGTTAGGAAAGTGGGATGCGGATTTAGTGAACGTTCTGCTCAGGATGGCCTTATGGGGCACGCCCGTTGAGAGTCGTAAAATCTCGTATCAGAGTGCAGTAAGGTTCTGGCCTAATGGGCGCGGAGACACCTCTCTGACGTAGGCAGGGCGCAAGATTTCTCTCGGCCTATTTCGGAGGAGGCTGGTTATGGTACAGTGGTGGCGATGGCCGACCACTGACACACCTCATGGGAGCTAAAAATGAGCATCTTGCCGTACCGCGTGAAGCGCATAAGCGACACGCACAAGAGCTCCTGATTCTTTTTTTTTTTTTTTTTTTTATAGTTTACTTAGTAGGGGGGGGGGGAGAACAAGACAAGACTTCTTCTTATTCCTCCCTGTTTCCACCCTGTGGGTCGTCCCTCAGAGCGCTTAGCCCTGTTACATGAAGTCAATTATGGTGTTACCGGCAGCAGGTAAATTTTGGTTGTGGTGCCTTGATGTTGTTTGCGGAAAATTTGCAAAAAACTGCAAGTGATGGGGGGGCTGAAAGAAGTGTGATTATGAGTGAGGGAGTAGTGGTAGATGGAAGAGTGAGATAAGATAGAGCGGCGAGTCTATAAACAGAAATAAAGAAAATTAGCTTAGAGAGGGGGGGGGGGGTAGGATGGGGCAAGGTGGAAGGGTGATCGAGGGAGGAGGGGAGAGGGAACAGTGGGGGGGGGGGGAGGGATGGTTAAGTGGACATGGGGAAATGTATCTTGACTCTATATGGAATCCTATTTAAGTCGTAGGTGCCCGTTAGCCGAACAAGGGGGTTAGGGTGGTTTTCAACCAAGTAGTTTTTCCTAAAGGTGGGATCTCCTACACGCGATTGGTCGCTGCGATTAGTCGCAGCGATTTGACTCAGCGACTGGCCCTAGGCTGAATCTCCTCGCCTGCGACCAGAGATGTGCTCGGGACGAGCCGGAAACTTTCGGGCGGGATCGGGCAGAGTCCCGAGACTCGATTCGGGCTACAAGCATAGCCGCCATGAGCGGGCAATTTGATTTCAGGTCGGCTCGGCAAAACTCGGACGCGATTGGACGATATCGTTACCAGTAATAAATCAAAATTATTACCCGAGAAACATAGAAAAATGATGTTTCTTACACATTAATTGGAAATAATAAAATATTCGCCTTTCTGTATATTGTTGTTACTATGAAACATCCAAGAAATATTCCTTTCTGTATGCTTATAGTTGTTCGTGCGTTTTCTATTTTAAATCTGAACCTATCCCAAAAAAATAATACCCTATATATCCCCTTTACGTAAACTACTAAGTATGAAGTATATTTTATTAAGATTTTAAAATATTGTCGATATAAAAATAGTCTTCTTCCCAAGTTCTGAACATGGTATTTATTTATGTACAAGGGACATATTCAGTATTCACCGACTATTTGGTATCAATGAAAATACATATATACGTAAATAAATAATAAGATACAAATTATGATTCAACAGGAGACAGAAAGGTAAAAACTTATCACTCTGGTATTGATATAAATTATATACATAATTCTTTTCGTCTCGGTCCTCTCGTAATAGCTGGCTTTCGAGCCGATCGCGTCCGAGTTTTGCCGTGCCGACTTGAAATCAAATTGCCCGCTCATGGCGGTCATGCTTGTAGCAATGAGAAGTCGGGATCTCGAGCAATACGAAAGTATCGGAATCCCGCCCGAAATTTTCCGACCGTCCCTCGGAGCCAGGAACCAGAACCTCGGGACGATCTGAACACTCCTACCTGCGACCAAGTCACATTACCACAGTGGGGCAGAATCCCAAGAAAGAAGGAAACGAGTCAGAATTCAAAAGTTGTGGGAGGATTATGTATTTTTATATATTTATAAGAATAATAATAATAATAATAATAAATCGTGTTTATTCTTTTATAATATTTTATACAACGCAGTGGAGTTAGAAGCGCAAAGTACAGAATGGGCGAGGCTCAGCGTCGCTGTTATTCATGCCTGACCCGAATATTTCTTGTAAGCTAATAATATGAGCTCCTAAAGATTGTAAAAACCCAGAAAGAAGACCCAAAAAGAAGCCAGAAATAAAGATTTTAAAAATTATAGAAAAAATTTTAGCTCAAAATATTCTATCCTCCCAATGGCCCACCTTCTCTCACATTTGAATACGTCAGCGCGTGCTTTTATTTTGATATTCCAACGCGTGTTTATATTCGAGAGATAAGGCATCACGCGCAGTCAGCGGACCACCCCTTTTCTTCCTCTCGCTCTCCGCGGGGCGTACTGGTCTTTCTGCAGAATAATTTCGTTTCCTACCCCATTGTCAGGGAAACATTCTTCGATCCAACATAAGAACATCTTCTTTTGGTAATTGTGCGGACCCTAAAATGAATTTTCGTCACGGTCAACTTTCCCACCATACTTTTGATTCTTTTATGCTTTAGCGAAACACGGTTTATTGCCTGCCGAGCGTAGAGGAATTAGCTTGTAGCAATTGGGGAGTAATCCTAAAAATTGTTCCCCTGTTCTGCAAGTTACTTGGCAGATGTTTCCTAATTACTTTATATTGTGTAGGGGGCCGAAGGTTTCCTAGTGTCATAAAGCTGTAGTAAACCGTGGCCCGCTAATAATCCGTTTAGGGCATCACTCATCACGCTACATCCTGGAACTTCATGCATGAGTCGATAGGAACACTGCACTTCCCATGTCATATTTATCAAATTCTTGTATTTTTATTGGAACTATTGACGCTAATTCATGACGAATTGACGTTATTTTCTTAAATAATGTCAAACTTATATATTAACACTTTTAGTATCAATTTCCTTAATTATATTCGGCATTTTTAAATTGTAAAATACAGGATGTTACAGTTTTTCCCATTTTTGGGGATTTACCCCCAATGTGCGACATAGAATACACGTATTTAATCCATAACTGCAAAATATTCGCGAATGTTTTTTCCGCAGTAGCAAGATCTAGATTATGTTGATTACAAAACAAACAAAAAATTTGTTCAGAAGTTCCCGGAAGTGGAACTAAAAAAGGGGTGATTGCTGAAAATTTTTCAATTGGTTTCTTATGGAAAAAAAAGGTATGTAACTAATTATTTGCTATTACTTAACAGAATCGACACTACTTATTTTTGGGTTCCAAAAATTGTTTCCTTTTATATCACCAAAAATTAAAAGACTCGATTTACAATTCTGCACGAAAAATACATACAATCACAGACACGTGTTTGTACACAGATCAGAAGTAGGCGTCATGATATTTCAACCGTTTTTAGGTGCTCATTTAGTAGTCTACAGGTAACATAAAAATACATATATTTTGAATTCTGACTTCTTTCCTTATTTCTTGGGATTCTGTCACACTGTGGCAATGGGTCGCAGTTGCGACTGGTCGCTAGACTCCCTCCCGGAGGAGTCTAGCGATCGGTAGTCGCAGTGCCGAGCCTGCGACCAGGTATAATGGGAAACAGACCCTCCTCGCATTGTGTTGACTCTCGAGTAGCCTAGGCTGGCACTCAAACAGACTCGCCTCAGGCTCCTACGTCTGGCGCATACCCGACGATCGCAGTCGCATGTAGGAGAACAGATACATGCTTTCCCATTGCACCAGTATACTGCGACCAGTCGCTGCGATCAATCGCAGCGACCAATCGCGTGTAGGAGATCCCACCTTAAGCTTGTCAATGAAGTCATGAATGTAGAGAGTATTGGTGTCAGTGTGTAGCGCCCTAGTGGGATATCTGGGTGGGGAGTGAGTGATAATTTTCAAGATCCTGTTTTGGAATCGTTGTGTTAGTTGCCTGTTTAGCTTAGAGGTGGTCCACCAGACTTGGGCCCCGTACGTAAGCACAGGTCTGATGCATGATTTATAGATTAATATGCGTATGTTAAGTCTCAGGGGAGACCTATGGCTAATGTGGCATTGTAGGCGACCCGCGACTTTAAGAGCCTTATTGATGCGATCCCTGATGACAGCATCCCATAGCATTTTGAAGTGGAATATGATTCCCAGGTATTTCACTTCATTTGCCCAGGGCACTATACCAGTACCAATACGAAGTGAATGTTTCTGTCTGCTAGCAATTATATTAGGATTACGGGTGAAAATAATCGCTTCCGTTTTATCCTCGTTAATACTTAGTTTCCAGAGTTGGAAAAATTGGAGGACTTCGTCTAAGTAAAGCTGTAGCCTTGCGACCAAGGTCGGGAGCTGCCAGGATGCTGCGATAAGTGCGGTATCGTCCGCATAAAGCGCTAGTTCGCACGCACTATTAGTAGGGATATCGTTGATGTAGATATTGAACAATATTGGGCCAAGTATAGAACCCTGAGGCACGCCAGCCACGACTGGATGGCAGGGAGGATCTCGCTCCACCACAAGAGACGAGTAGCTGTCTGTCAGCAAGGTATGAGGCAATAAGCCTAACAAAACTGCTTGGTAGTCCAAGGCAGTGTAGCTTGTAAACGAGTGCATCATGCCAGACCGCATCGAATGCTTTTGATAGGTCAAGCAGGACCATCCCCGCAATCCTTTTCACATTAAGCTCGTGTGTGATCAGTTGGGCAATACGAACAGCCTGCTGGATCGTGGAGTGTCCGGGTCGAAAGCCAAACTGCCGGTATGAGATAATGTTTTCCCTCAGGAGGAATTCGGAGAGAAACGAATAGATAGATTTCTCAAGGAGCTTTCCAAAAATGGAGAGCAGGCTAATAGGCCTGTAGCTAGTCGGCAGTTCACGCGGTTTACCAGGTTTCGGGATCGGTATAACTTTAGAGATTTTCCAGGGGTCCGGAAAATACCCGTGGTAGATCGCGAACGAAAAGATGTGGTATAATTGTACAATGATCTTGCGAGACGCGTGCTTCAACATAAGTACTGAGACTCCATCTATCCCTGGGGCTTTTCTTGGAGCCATTTTTTTGATTTGCTCCGCTATTTTAGCTGGGGAAATGGAGATGGAAAAGCCAGGAGTAGGGGCAGGATTGAGGGTTTCCAGTGAGGAGACAAATTGTTCCACAAGCTGTTCCAAGTTTGAGGAGCGGTGTCTTGCGATGGAGTGGACCGTGGCAAAAGTGGAAGCAAGAGCCTCCGCCTTTTCAACCTCGGTAGTAACAGTGGATTGGCCAGAGAGGAGAGGTGGTAATATCCTAGATTCGGAGTCACCCGATATTTTTTTAAAGGTGCCCCAGAAGGTAGGATCGGGTCTTTTAAAGGCCCTCAATTTTCGATTCCATTCGTGGTTGCGTAGGAACGAGATTCTCTTGCGGATGGTCGCAGTGAGGTCACGGATAACGTCACCCACCAGATACATTCCGACTATTTGGCCTCTTCGTCGCTGGGCTCTGCGGTGACGGATGAGTGAGCACAGAATTTGGTCGGAAAGGAGAATTGAGTTTTTACTGAGGTAAGAAAAATTAGGGACAGCAGATCGTTTACGACACTCGTGGAGGAACGAGGTCAGTTCCCTTATACAGCAGTCAATTTCTCCTTTCGACCTAAATTTGTTTTTGATGCTAAATTTTAGCGTGTGCTTATGATAACACTCCCAGTCCGTGTCCGTTTCCAGGGTGGTAGGACCACTGGGCGGCTTGACAGTGAGAATGACAGGGCGGTGGGGTGTATCAAAGTGATCCGTCACTACGCAGGCAAAGTCGGCATGATAGTCGGAAATAAAAAAGTCTATAACAGAGGGCCGTGTACGACCAGATTGGTGGGTGAAATCCTCAGGGTGAATCACCCTGTAGGGAAATTTACTGTTATGATCATGAAGAATTTTCCCAGCTTTGTTTTCTGAGTAGTTCCCCCAGAGACGGTGCTTTGCGTTCCAGTCTCCGCCTATGAGGAACGGGGAACCCAGTCGAATGAGAGAGTCAAGGATTCCAGGATTCCCGATCGCGCCCGGGGGGGCGTAGATGACTCCGATTATAATTTTGGGGGTATTTAGATGGATGAAGCACGCGTCCACCTCGAGAGCCCGGGAGAGGGTAAAGGTCTTGTAACTAATTGTCGTGTGGATAAACATAGCCACACCACCGTTTTTGACTTGGCGGTCGGCGCGAACCACCGAGTAGCCAGGAAGCGTGAATTTATCCTGAGGGATAAACCAGGTTTCGGTAACAAGAATTATACCTGGTTGGATGTCGGCGACTGCGAGTATTAGCTCATTTCTTTTTCGCATCAGCGAAGACGCGTTCCAAAGCATGATCTTTGGGAGGGGCATTGTTTAGTCCAAGCAGCTGAGTACTGTACAGAATACCTGAAATTTTTCTGCCAGCGTGCGACAGGGCCTAAGTTTATCTACTAACGTGCGCGTTAGCTGTAGCATATGCTCAATATCCACGAGAGAATTAAGTTCTTTAAGTGCTCCAATTAATTCCAACATGGAATTGACTCCAGGGGGTACCTGGCGGGATTGCGAAAATGCGGAAGGTTCGTTGAGTGGGGGTGGGTAGACTGAGGGTCTTTGGGGACCCGCGACAAGCGCATCGGCGTAGGAACGGAAAGGGGGGGGACAAGGACTGCTGGGGGATAGAGGAGGAAGGTTTGGGGGGGGGGGGGCGAGGTTTGGGAAGGAGGATGGTCCCCTTTGGGCATTTATTACCAGTCCATTATTCGGTTTCGGAATTGAATTTCTCTTTTCCAGATACTTAATCAGAGCTGGACATTGGCCATAATTGGCCGTGTGCTGACCCATACAATTGGCACATTTAGGTGGAGTGTCGCGAGTCTTTTGGCAGTCAGCTGTGTGGTGTGCTCCGGCGCACTTTACGCATTTAGCGGGAAGCCCGCAATTTGAGGCCGAGTGACCGAAGGCCTGGCACGAAAAACACTGCGTGTAATTTTTTTTCGAAAAGAATTTTTCCCAATAAATCCTCGTGCTAAAGATTGCGTTTACTTTGGTTACCGACGTCGGAGACGTACCCGGGGGAAAATTGATTTTGTAATTATGATACGTAACAGTACGATTAAGTCCGTTGTTAATCAGAGGAATGCAGGATAGGGGGGTTAGGCCTTTGCCTTTTAGTTCATCGAGGATTTCCTCGGGGGAAGCAGCAGGGAGGCCCTTGAGCACCATGGATAGGCCTCTCTCGGAATTCATGGAGAAGGTGAAATAGGGGATTTTTTCCTCGCTGAGTGCGAGTTTAAATTTTTTGAACGCCGGGACTTCATCAAACTGGAGTCGGATCTTATTTCCCAGATACTTGATGTGGAAAGTTTTTCCAAAGTCTGCGGCAAGCTCTCTTTCAAAATTTGCTATATTATAAGAAAAATTAGATATGTATAGCGGAGGGGGCTTTGTAGGTCGGGCAGCGGCCAAGGATGTAGGTGATCTCGCAGAAAACGGTTGCTCGTCCGTTGGCTTGTTTATCCGACGCCGGTTGTTAGCGTCCGGAGAGGTTTTTTTCGCCCGTGTTGCCACTGGCATTTGGGGGTCACCAGTAGATTTAAACGCGGCAAGTGCCGAAAAACGGTTGAAAGTAGGAATCCCATCTATCATTATTTGATCGGGGTTTCCCACCGTAGGGATTAATGCAGTAGTGGGAGTGACTATTGAGCTAGGGCTAACTGTGGGCACTTGGGAGGAATTGTCTGATTTGCGGCTAGAGGAAGATTTCCTCACGCTTCCGGATTCATTTTTTGACTTCTTAGTTTTCCCTAACGTCGTTTTGACACTAGCCACTAGCGTCTTTAGTTCAGATCTGGGGGATAATTCTAATTGTTCGGAGGATTGGGACTCCATGGATGAATCTAGGGCTGCACCGGCCCTTTTTTTCCCAGCAGACAGAGAAGGTGCAGCGTGTGGGACAGTGAATATGGAATTACTCACAATTTTGGCTTGATTTAGTGCGTCTAGGGACGACCCACCGTCATTCTGAAGCTCCAGTAGAGGAGCGTCATGATTTGCTCCTGGATTGTTGGCTGCGATATTGAATTCCGCGCCAGAGAGAGTAGGTGGAGAGTGCCGGTGCGGTGAATGTTAAACTCACCGATTTTCTTCTCGATTTTCCCGTCTTGATCGCTCGATGAGCGAAAAAAGGGGGAAAATACCTCCGTTAATTAGATACGCAACGCACCTAATGCGCACGAAAAAACACGGAATCTAGAAACTTTATGTCTGGAGGTAAGAGCACAAGAGCACAAGGAGACTGAGTTAATTAGAAACACGACCGGTCACTGTGAGCGACTCGAGCGAACTGTGTGGTGACTGATGAGACGTACTGACTGAAGTGGTGACTGATGAGTCAGTACTCGACGCACAAGAGCTCCTGATTCCGCTCGCCGCGGCCTTTATATGCAGGAGCCGTGCATCTTCGCAAGCGAGGCAATACGCGGGCCTAGTGGCCACTTAGCGGCCTGGGTGCGTACTGGACCTCGCCCTTTGTTTTGGTTTCGCGCACTCGCGCGGTCCGCGTGACGTGACTTCGTCACACCTATTATCAATTTCGCCACCAAGGAAGAGTTAAATGGCCGTTTGCCCTTTCGCCCCTGCCAACTGAATTTTATGGCCAACTCGTCGGCGATTAGGGGGGTTAACATTCTCTTCACACAGTTGTAAATGTTCGTGCCTCCGTAAGAGGCCAATTCATTGACCTAAAATTTAAGAGTTACTTAGCATTAACAAAGTAAATATAATTTCATATCGAATAAATACCGAAAACGAATTTTAAAAACAGCTTGCAACTTTAGATATTTTCTGCAAAATACAATGACCTATCCCCACCATAATTTTTTACAAATATAAGTTTAAACACGACATATATAAACATTTTACTTACTGCATCTTTAAAATCCTCCCGATTTTGTAATCCATTCTCCAGAACCGTCCACTCCTCTTCACTTTTGATTGGAAAGTCCAAATTATACTTTGTAAACAAAGAGGCTCCAGTTCCTTCGGCTCCATTCCCTTCAATATGTTTTTTTATTTTTGTTAAAACTTTTAAATTATCCACCTGCATCGTCCGGAACAGGTGCATTTGTGTTGCAAGTATTTTTATGGTGCCCGTAAGGACATTACAATGTACGCAACAATTTCCCGTGTTTTCTGGAAATTAATTATTAAATTTCAATGATAAAAAAGAATTTCCACCTAAAGCATTTTTTTACAAATACATATAACATATTATCTTACCAATGATGCTCCCGTGAGAGTTGCTCCCGTGCGAGGCGATGCCGTGCAAGATTCTCTCGCGCGAGATGCTCCTGTAGGAGATACTCCTGTGCGTGGGGCTTCCAGAAATAGTATCTGAAAATGAGATTCAATTCTGTCAAAGAGATAATATTTAAATACTAATTGATGGACAAATTAAACATGAGCTTTGCACACCGTGCGATGTAGTGCCGTGCGTGGTGCTCCTGCGCGATGTTCTCTCGGGCGTGGGGCTCCCGCGGGATGTTCTCCCGTGCGTGGTGCTCCCGCGCGATGTAGTGCCGTGCGTGATGCTCCTGCGCGATGTTCTCTCGGGCGTGGAGCTCCTGCGGGATGTTCTCCCGTGCGTGGTGCTACCGCGCGATGTTCTTCCGGGCGTGGGGCTCCCAGCAATAGTATCTGAAGATAAGAATTATTTCTGTCAAAGAGATAGTATTTAAATACTAACTGCAGCATTGACCAAAATTAAATCGGAAACGTGTGGAAACCTACTTTAAATTAAATTGGTACTCGAGATGTATTAGCGTTGAAATTAAATATAATAAATGTAAACACGGTTCAGAGTAGAAACATGTGCAACCATAACTTTGCAGAAACGAATGTGAGCGTATAAATGCTTACAAAGCACTTATTAGACCCATGACCTGCGTGTCAGATCTATGTCAAACGAATAAGTAAAAGTCGAGTAGTCATCAGTAGACCAACAAAACATATCGATGCGTTTTACTATTTCATTACAGAAAATGTACAGAATTAGAAAATGAAAGTTAATCGCTTCATCGCAATAACAAACAGAATTATGTAAATATCTCTAGATATTATAATTTTTATATAGTATAATTTCCCTTTGTATTTACCCACCTAATAAGGAATTGGTCTTCCTCATTTTGGGTGTCGGTATTTTTGCCTCCTTGCTGCCCGAAAGCTTCCTCTTTTGTCCTTGTTTTTTTTCTTTTTCAGACAATAAATTGCTCTTTTTCTGCAACTGTATTGCCTCGGCCATAGCTGTGTCATAATCATCTGCAGGCACACATTATTAAGATCATGGATGACTACGGATCTGACGTCAGGCTCTGCGCCCCAGATCTGATTATCAAGGTAATATAATAAATAGTAGTTATTGTGCAAATTTCAATGTACCAAAACTGAGATTTGTAATCGCCTTGACCGAAAACTGCCTCCATGACGCTGCGGGTATCTCGCATTTCCGAATGGCAGTGACGATACGCTTCTCATGATATGGTGGCCACGAGCATTTCCCTGCCTCTAACCATGTCGACGGCACCGCCTTGACGATTCCATCGTTATAAAAGTGGACGACGTTCCAACCATGCTCCATGATTTTCTAGATTGATAACACTAGTTTACAATACAATAATCATCATTTTTGATCCAGACTCCACTATGAAATTCTTATGTAAGGTGGTCCCCTAAACTCAAAAATCGACATAAAAAAAATCCTATGGATACATTTTTGAGATATCGGCCGATGAAAATTTTGATACTTTTTTAAGGAGACGACCCGACGTTTCTGGTCAAATCTCGCGTCAGAGTTGACCGATTTGATCGCGACAACTTTTAAATTAAAGTCAATTAAATTGCATTCAATTCGTTCCTACAATGTTTTCCAATCGGACCAATAGTTTAGGCGGAGTCGAGCGAAACTTAAGAAAAATGTAATTTTTTGGGGCCGAAATTGAAATAAAAAATTCACTACATAGCCTGGAAGACATAGAAATTATCCTGTGACGTCCAGTTTCTTATTTTTTACGTAGAGTGCCCACCTTTACGAAGAAAATAAGCCTAATTTAAGCAAAATCCATGCACAAATAAGGAAGTTATTGGCGATAGAGTGGGAGTGCTTATTTTCAACTTTTCCCCTATTTTTGAATTTCTTCACGTTTTTTGCCGAATTACGTATTGGTCTTCAATGAAAACAAATGTAAATGTACTTTATTTCATTTTATATTATTTTTTAAAAACAATTCTGGCTCTTGCTATTTCTCTTGCCCGCATTGAGATCTGTTTCTCTTACAAGGAACCAATTGTAGTCTCTCATCATTGACTCATCCCAGAATCCTTGGTAGCGTTTCTCAATAGTTTTGCTCTGCTGATGAAATCTCTCGCCATGTTCGTCGCTTACAACGCCAAGATTTGGTGGGAAGAAATCCAAATGTGAGTGGAGGAAATGAATTTTTAAGGACATGTTAACGCCTATGTTGAGAGAATAAAGAAGTATGTCCTTAAAAATTCATTTCCTCCACTCACATTTGGATTTCTTCCCACCAAATCTTGGCGTTGTAAGCGACGAACATGGCGAGAGATTTCATCAGCAGAGCAAAACTATTGAGAAACGTTACCAAGGATTCTGGGATGAGTCAATGATGGGAGACTACAATTGGTTCCTTGTAAGAGAAACAGATCTCAATGCGGGCAAGAGAAATAGCAAGAGCCAGAATTGTTTTTAAAAAATAATATAAAATGAAATAAAGTACATTTACATTTGTTTTCATTGAAGACCATGTTACGAGCCGGGGCTGCGGCAACGCGAGAGGCCGGCGAGCGGGGTATTTCCCCAGGAATACGGATATGAATTTGTTAGTTAGGTGCGCGGACGAACCTGATGCGAAATCAGGGAGCCTCTAGGAATGGAGTCAGACACGGACGAACCTGATGCGTAATCAGGGAGCCGTAGGAGGGTGAAACGTCGTGAACGAACCCGATACGAAATCGGGGAGTCACTAGGATAAAGTTCACAGACGAACCTGGTGCGAAACCAGGGAGCTGCTAGGAGGTTGGATTATTCACAGACGAACCTGATGCGAAATCAGGGAGCTGTTCGGAAGTAGGTAGATTTACAGACGAACCTGATGCGAAATCAGGGAGCTGTAGGATATGGACGAACCTGATGCGAAATCAGGGAGCCGTAGGAAGGGTTAGGTTTCGTGGACGAACCTGATGCGAAATCAGGGAGCCACTGGGTTGGTGAAGATGACTTGTTTTGGTAAAGAGGTGCGAACGAACCCAATGCTAAATCGGGGAGTCGCGGGAAATGTTAGTAATGCCTCGTAACTCTTAATTTGATACAACTCGAGCGGTAAAGTTGTATCTGTGGGTGAGTGCTACTAATATTATAAGGATCGCTGGGTAAAAGATAGGTTTAACGAAATCGCCTCGATTTAGACGTGAACACCATAAGTATATTGAATAAACAATTAATACAAATGTAAGTGTCGCGATTAATTGGTTAAATAAAAGATATGTATGTTACCACTAATTGCACGGTGTTGACGCACTGGCGATGCGGGGCGTACGGGTGGATATTTCAAAGTTCCAAATAGAATATAAACCGAACTCGCGGATTCAACTAGATTAACTTTGATTCCGACAGAGACTTTAGCCTGATCGAACTGAATCTAACCAACTCTGTACGAGCGTGACACGACGTGACGTTACGCGTGACTCTATAGCTATTAACCAACGAGGGTAGAAACCGAAGGGTTTATATAGTCCCAAAAATGAGTGGGGATGCGTTATGAATTTCCATATAAGGAAAATCCTTCGGGGTCGTCGCACAGTGGTTCGAGTATACTACATGCTAGCTGGACAAAATTATTTTTCCGCGGGTTTGGGTTCATATGGGGTCCAAATTGTTAGAAAACATACCTGATTCGTATTACAGTTTATTATTTCACTAAAAATATCAATAAAATAAAAATATGACTAATTCAATAAAGGAAAAAGGACAAAACGTCGTTATTGTACATTAAATATAATTAACAGTTATAACATTATGTCTATTCCTGTAATTTCTGAATCTTTAAGTAATAAAACCTGGTTTTTGAAATCAGTTTTCTCTACATCGCTATTAAAATAGTGTTTTGCTACATGTTCCACGTCGATCCACGCGACAAGGGTTGAATGTACGGAAAGTAGAGACATTCTAGGTTATTTTAATCAATCGTTCGATCTGCAAAAATTTGCAAAACTATATTTTTTTAATTGTTTTCGAGCGCGACGCTCTGTAGCACCAGCCAGTGGATTCAAACAGTGTTCTACTGTATGTTCCACGTCTATTCACGCGACAAGGGTTGAATCTACGGAAAGTGGAGACTTTCTAGTTTATTTTAATCAATGGATCGATCTGCAAAAATTTGCAAAACTATATTTTATAATTGATTTCGAGCGCGACGCTCGGTAGCACCATTCAGTAGATTCAAATAGTATTTTACTATATGTTCCACGTTGATCCACGCGACAAGGGTTGAATCTACGGAAAGTGGAGGCTTTCTAGTTTATTTTAATTAATCGGTCGATCTGCAAAAATTTGCAAAACTATATTTTTTTTTATTGTTTTCGAGCGAGACGCTCGGCAGGAGAGATAGCACAGTTGTTATATTTTTTTCGCGGTATTGAGTTTATACGGGGTTCAAATTTTTAGAAAACAAACCTGATTCGTATCACATTTTATTTTGTCACGAATAATAATAATATTATTCTTATTATTATTAACGGGTATAACACTTTAAATATATTACCCCAAACATAAGAAATAAGAAAAACTTACTACTAGGTTACAAGTCGTTAATTATGTTTACAAATATGATATGAATCAGGTTTGTTTTCTAAAAATTTGAAGCCTATACAAACTCAATACCGTCAAAAAGTATAACAACTGTGCTATCTCTCCTGTCGAGCGTCGCGCTCGAAAACAATAAAAAAATATAGTTTTGCAAATTTTTGCACATCGACCGATTGATTAAAATAAACTAGAAAGTCTCCACTTTCCGTAGATTCCACCCTTGTCGCGTGGATCGACGTGGAACATATACTAAAACACTATTTGAATCCACTGACTGGTGCTACAGAGCGTCGCGCTCGAAAACAATTAAAAAAA
This sequence comes from Andrena minutula, assembly GCA_929113495.1. Lineage (NCBI taxonomy): Eukaryota > Metazoa > Arthropoda > Insecta > Hymenoptera > Andrenidae > Andrena > Andrena minutula. The sequence goes on along the minus strand of OV815993.1, from coordinate 42,569,438 downwards.
TATAGTTTTGCAAATTTTTGCAGATCGATCGATTGATTAAAATAAACTAGAAAGTCGCCACTTTCCGTAGATTCAACCCTTGTCGCGTGGATCGACGTGAAACATATACTAAAACACTATTTGAATCCACTGACTGGTGCTACAGAGCGTCGCGCTCGAAAACAATTAAAAAAATATAGTTTTGCAAATTTTTGCAGATCGATCGATTGATTAAAATAAACTAGAAAGTCTCTACTTTCCGTAGATTCAACCCTTGTCGCGTGGATCGACGTGAAACATATACTAAAACACTATTTGAATCCACTGACTGGTGCTACAGAGCGTCGCGCTCGAAAACAATTAAAAAAATATAGTTTTGCAAATTTTTGCAGATCGATCGATTGATTAAAATAAACTAGAAAGTCTCTACTTTCCGTAGATTCAACCCTTGTCGCGTGGATCGAAGTGAAACATATACTAAAACACTATTTGAATCCACCGACTGGTGCTACAGGGCGTCGCGCTCGAAAACAATTAAAAAAATATAGTTTTGCAAATTTTTGCAGATCGACCGATTTATTAAAATAACCTAGAATGTCTCTACATTCCGTACATTTAACCCTTGTCGCGTGGATCGACGTGGAACATATAGTAAAACATTATTTTAATAGCGATGCAGAGAAAACTGATTTCAAAAACCGGGTTTTATAACTTAAAAACTCAGAAATTACAGGAATAGACATAATGTTATAACTGTTAATTATATTTAATGTACAATACTGTCGTTTTGTCCTTTTTCCTTTATTGAATTAGTCATATTTTTATTTTATTGATATTTTTAGTGAAATAATAAACTGTAATACAAAATCAGGTATGTTTGCTAACAATTTGGACCCCATGTGGACACAAACCAGCGAAAAAATAATTTTGTCCGGCTAGCATGTAGTATACTCGAACCACTGTGCGTCGTCGTGTCACTCTCGTTCTCACGGTCGCGATGCAGCTGGCAGAGATCTTGACCTCCATTAGTGGGGTTGATAAGCGGAAGGCTTTTAGGGCGTTTTCCCTTCGCAGACGCGAGCTCGAAAGACGGTTGAGAGCGACGTATGGGAAAATTCCACATACGTAACAACCAATACGTAATTCGGCAAAAAACGTGAAGAAATTCAAAAATAGGGGAAAAGTTGAAAATAAGCACTCCCACTCTCTCGCCAATAACTTCATTATTTGTGCATGGATTTTGCTCAAATTAGGCTTATTTTCTTCGTAAAGGTGGGCACTCTACGTAAAAAATATAAACTGGACGTCACAGGATAATTTCTATGTCTTCCAGGCTATGTAGTGAATTTTTTATTTCAATTTCGGCCCCAAAAAATTACATTTTTCTTAAGTTTCGCTCGACTCCGCCTAAACTATTGGTCCGATTGGAAAACATTGTAGGAACGAATTGAATGCAATTTAATTGACTTTAATTTAAAAGTTGTCGCGATCAAATCGGTCAACTCTGACGCGAGATTTGGCCAGAAACGTCGGGTCGTCTCCTTAAAAAATTATCAAAATTTTCATCGGCCGATATCTCAAAAATGTATCCATAGGATTTTTTTATGTCGATTTTTGAGTTTAGGGGACCACCTTACATAAGAATTTCATAGTGGAGTCTGGATCAAAAATGATGATTTTTATTATGTAAACAAGTGTAACTTGGCAATAAATCAAATGTACAGGTCAGTAGTATTCCTACGTTAAGAAGTATAAATATATAAAGCTGGAAAAACCTCGAAACCTGGATGATTTGTATGGCTATAGGTTGGAAAATATAAAAATTGAAAGAGCATTTTGTTATGGTTTCGGAAGAGTCGTATGTAATAAGGGAAGTATAATAATTTTGTCTTCCGTTTCTAATTTGACACATTTGTAACATATGTCTGTGGCATTAAAAATTTGTAGTGGACCTAAATTAGCTGCAACGAATATTCCTAAATCGGATGATTTGAATGGATCTGTATAAAAATCTGTTAGGGTCAAAAATGTTTTACCAATTATTTTATGTGTATTATCTGATAAAACTAGGTTGTATATAATAATAATGCTGCCGTCGTTAAGACAGCAGCAGTTATTAGGTTTTTCAATTTTTAAAATATAATCTCGAAATACAATACTTTTGAATTGTTGAGAGTCGCGAACAGTGTCCATTAATGGACCTTTAAAATGCGGAGTTTTAAAAAATGGATATTCTACGTTACGGTGCAATTTTTCTGGTAAAGAATTAATTTTCTCGGAATGGCGTTTGACAATCTGCTCTAATGGCTGGTTACCCTTCCTCACGCAGTTCGAAATGCCCTGTAAAAAGTTCTCGAATGGAAAGCAACTGAAGTCGTCAAGTGGGCCATGATTTTTTACATCTTGTGTGATGTGTAAAAGATTGTGTATATTGTGGGACACGTATTGCTGGCCATATAAGTCTATAAATTTCGAAACAAATTTTTGCAACAGGGTAGCTGCGCGATCAAGGTAGACAGAGTGTCTTGAATGTGATAAAATAACGGATGCTACGTGTAAATGAAGAAAGTTTCTATATTTATCGTTAGATAAGGTGCGGAATAAAACTACAGGTCCTGTATAGAATAAAAATTGACGAAATTCTGTTGCCTTCCATCTTTTTAAATCATCCAGACTTCGAGGCTTTCTATTAAATTCTATTGGGATGCTATGGTACAAAGCTATTAATTTGGAAGATATCCTGGATATTGTGGGTTGTGATAGTTTTGTACAGGTTTTGCCACGACACCACAGCTTCAGCAGTACTTTTTTGATTACACCAAGACAGATCAAATGCATATAATCTAAAGGAAAGGAGTTGATCATGTCGATGTCGGGAATTTTCTCTATAATCGATGTGCCCTTATGGTGCTTTTTTGCAATTTGTAATATAAAATCAATATGAGTTCTTAAAGGAATTTGATCAGAATCTGGAAAACAAGTTGTGTTAGCTACGCTACTGCCTCTGATATGGCATTTAGTGCAAGAATAATAACCAGTGTGACCTTTGGTATACTTAATGAAAGATTTAGCAGGGGCATCACAAATAAATGATTTTATTTTAATTATAAACAATTGTCCATTAATAGCGATTCTGTTGTTAGTGAGGTCGATGGCTTCATCTACAAAATCTTTGAGAAAAGAATTGGCATCATTGGGTTTCTGATACCCATGGTATATGCCGATCATAGCTATGTCTTTAAATCCTGCAATACTGCATAAGATGGGATACACCTGGCCACCGGAACTCTTAGAAATGGGCAGACCGTCAACGTTAATATTAATATAAATTGTGTTATTTAGAATGTTAGATACGCCAAAAAATTTTGTCAGTTGTAAAATACTATTTTTTAATCCGAAATGATAATAGTGTCCTGGCTCAACACATTTTGTCACGATTGTTCTTTCTGTTTTTAAAAGTGTTCTGGCGTCAGTTGGCAAATCAAGGGAATACGATTCCTTCAAAATTGAAAGCAAATGGTTAAGCGTACTATGAGGAACGTTATGTTGCAAAGCCCACTGGGCTGGAGGAGAAGAGAAATTATCACTATTGGCAGGATTATCACAATAGCCGGATCATGAAATGAGCTTGCAGAACATGAATCTAAATGAAAATTAACATTATTTGCGGAAGTATTAAAAGAAAGTTGGGAGCTACTGCCAGGCGAAGGATGGATATCAATAGCCGGAGCGTGAAATGAACCTGTAGAACGTGAATCTAAATGAAGAGTACCAGTGCCAGGTGAAGCAAAATCATTAGTTTGAAACAAATCAAGTAACATTTGGAAATTAGTGGCTGGTGATATCGTGGCGTCTTCCTGAAGGGAGTTAAGGTCTGCACACACATTTCCGTTCCGTCTCCGTATGGTGTCCGTTCCGTCTCCCTGCGGTGTCCCTAACTTCACTGACAACTGTGTAGGGGGCCTGCTCTGATCCGGTAAGTCCCAATTCAGCCATTTCTGCAGGCCTGCTGTACAATTCTCTCAGTCAGTAGCGTGATACCTGTCGTATTGGAAACACCACTTTGTGTCTAATCGCGACAAATCGCGGATATGGACAGCCGTTAAGAACCGAAAACTAGGATTTTTTGGAGGGGATAGGGTGAAGCGAACGGGCGATTCCCCTTGCCCCTGTGACATTTCAGCTTGTGGGTAGTCTCCTTTTTTCTCATCTCCCAACAGTATGTGTATCGAGATTTCGAATGCGCATACCAGTCTGTGGACTGGTAAGTGTGCTTACCAGCCTATTTCACAAATGCGAATTAGTGAAAGAAAATGTGTATTATGTACTTACATATGTACATACAGTGGAGACAAAAGTATTCGGACTCCCTTTAAAACAGAATAACAACATTAAATTTGGTCACAAACGACGTGATTTTTTTAGAAGCTAGAAGGATTAGTTTACTAAGTAGGTGGCGTGTTTCGTCCTTTTGAAAGAAAAACAATCTTTTCATTACAATCATTAATAATGATCAGAATTATATCATGTTTGGTATAATTTTCATTGTAAAAACTCCAGCAATGCATTGGTGGTATTTTTATGGAGTTTTAATATTAATTATAGAAATTACCATTTCCATTACTGAGTGGCCTATTGCTGTCCTTGTCTTTATGACTCTAGATTCTAGGACCCCTGAAGCGCGTGGTGCGAGAGCTTCGACCCGAGAACCTTTCATGGTCATAAAAAAAGGTCGACCTTTCCGTGATTTCCGGACTCCGTCAGTCCAAATGCCCAAATATCGTTGGCAACCGAATTTTAGTTTCACCGAACGGATAGGGGTTCTACACGGACACCGGCTGACATCCTTGACACGGACAAGTGTGCGCTGCTCCATTGTAAAGCACGCAAACGATATTTTTTAACACGGATCTGGACGGACCAGATTTGACGGATACGGAGAGGCCATCGAATTTCACGGAACTGACAAGTGTGCGCTGCTCCATTCCAAAACAAGCAACCGATACCTTGTACGTCCACGGAACGGAGACGGAACGGAAATGTGTGCGCAGACCTTTATCCAATTTCTTTTAGCACGCATGTAATATTTGTTCAATGGAAATCTGTCAGACATTATTACGACGGGGAAGAAGTAAAAATATGTAAAGACTGTACTTTAAAAGAAAAAGAGTAGTTTTAGAAATATATAAATACGGAACTTACCTGTGAGTAGTAGAAAACACTGATGCACCAAAAAAATACACCAAAGTAATACTTGGAAATACCAAATAAAAGGACGCTTCAAATCGCTTGTTCGTACGTGAACGGCGGATCGACGGTAACTGCCGTAACAGAGTTTGCTGTGGTTTGGAAGAAGGCACCCTCGTCATCCCCACTCCGTGGCCTCAACTCCCGGTGGACACGCCTGTGGCAAAGAAGGGTGGGGAGTGGTCCGTCCCCGACTTGAGGCCCCCATATCAACCGCCGCAAAGTGGGCTCAATATGCTTCAAGCGCGAAAACAATATTATTATGTCTCTATTTCCACTATTCTAATGTGTCTGTTTTCACATGTCACGTCCCGGGTGGAGGTCTTTGGGGACAATGACATGGGGTTTATAAATGATGCTCAGGCGAGGATCTTGAATCCTGCACGCTGAGGGCAGAAGGGACTCAGGCGAGGATCTTGAATCCTACACACTGAGGGTAAGAAGGATCTCAGGCGAGGATCTTGAATCCTGCACGCTGAGGGCAGAAGGGACTCAGGCGAGGATCTTGAATCCTACACACTGAGGGTAAGAAGTATCTCAGGCGAGGATCTTGAATCCTACACACTGAGGGTAAGAAGGATCTCAGGCGAGGATCTTGAATCCTGCACGCTAAGGGCAGAAGGGACTCAGGCGAGGATCTTGAATCCTGCACACTGAGGGTAAGAAGGATCTTAGGCGAGGATCTTGAATCCTACACACTGAGGGTAGAAGGGACTCAGGCGAGGATCTTGAATCCTGCACACTGAGGGTAAGAAGGAAATCAGGCGAGGATCTTGAATCCTACACGCTGATTGACCATGGAAGGTTTAAGGGGGGAGACCACTGTCTCGGTCCGAAATGTAAGGGTGTTTTCGGGAATTTATTTCAACCAAACAACGCAAGTAAATCACTGTATTGCTTAGTATAGTTAATAGTGTACATATCGAAAGGTAAGAAAAATTTTTTTTCAATCAAATTCATAAATCCGTTTCCTGTATATTCTTCGTCAAAATTTGCGCTGCGGCAAAAACATGCTAGTCGCGTTGACAGTCCCCAGGCCATATGGTTAATCGGAATTAAAAAAAAAACAGTAATATTTCGAAACTAGAAGCCTGCCTCTATTACGTGACGATCAGAAAATGTCAAAATTGTAAAAAATAACAAAATGGCGGACCACTGAAAAAAAAGTCCTGTTTTCGGGGTACAAAATTGGACAAATGTTGCTAAAAAAAATAGAAGCAGGTCGAAAATTGAAAAAAGCTGATCGTCACGTAATAGCGACGGGTTTTCCGAACAATAAATGTCCTTGCTCATGTCAATTGGACGTATAGTTTTCTCTGTAGACTGTCAACGCGGTTGAAAAATGTCATTCTGAGGAAAACGCGTTCAAAGTTCCGCGTGGCTCAGTCGCGTGTTTGACACCGCTTCACGAAAAACACCATATCTCCGTCAATTTTGCGAATTTCTTCATAAAATTTGGAGAGAGCATTCTTGAAACGTACGTCTTTCAGAAAATGTAAAAAAAAAAAATTTCCAGATTTCTGACAGTGGTCTCCCCCCTTAATGAACTGGGTTGTATCGGGGAGACACCCGTTAGAGCACTTGTTTTGGTTTGCCTTGGTAATCGGATTTACCGTTGCATTATTGTAAAAGACACACGTAATAACTTCGCGAAATTCGACTAGTCATACGGTTAAGCGAGAGCTATACGAAAGTAAGTTAGTAAACACCGTGATGCTTTCCGCGGTCGTTGCCCGTAATCAGCTGTTCCGGTAGCCTGTTTGGATTTAGGGATCTTCGTAGTCGAAGGATTGACACAATAGATCGAAGCGTGATTTAAAGTAAAATTGTTTATTCACTTTGTAGCTTTTTGGTAATATGCCATGCACTGTTATTGTGCTGGTTGTTAGGTGTTATAATAACGGGTTGGCGATGAACATAACATTTATCTAGCGTTTATGAGTTATAGGATAAGAGTATGAACATGAAACACAATATATATTAATAAGCTAGAATGATTTACGCAATAAGCGTCAATAAGACAATATAATATGATTGCAATGAGCGTTAATAAACATTAAGAATAGCAATACAATATAATATGAGCGCAATAAGCGTTGCAATACGAAATAGTATGAAACAATGAGAATAAGAATAATTGATAATGATGATGGTGATACACAGTGGTATTAATGGTAATTATAATCTCTTACAATTCTTGATGATTGAAGATAGGTGAATTTAGTTTAAATAACACTTTGGCGAGCGTGTCCTTTCGGAGCTGGTATTGCTGCGAAAGAGGACCTCTGTCTCCGGGCCCTTGTATTTATATGATTTTACCAGGGGTTGCGGAGTGTACGGGCGGTATGGACTTTGCCCCGCTTATATAATATTTTACGGTATGAAGGGGGGTGCGCAGTATGCACCTTGGTCTAATTATAAACATGTGTCACGGTAACTTTTGGGGTTTTTGTAGGAACCAAAGGTTGGTCTATATTTGGACTCGCGGTTTTTCTTCTTGGGTTTTTATACACGTGATTTTGAAATGCTCAACTCCTCGAATGGATTTTGGGTGTTTTAATAGGAAAGGGACGTCGGTGGTTTTGACTGCTTTGGTCATTTAGAGGGTGTGAGACGTGGTCTCGATTTAAGAGATTTGTGGGGCGAGGGACTCGTTTAGATTCGATGTAAGAGAGGAATTTGTGCCGCGTTGGGCGAATAAGGGAAGGAGATTTAATGATTGACCGTCTTGAGATGGGGACCGCTAAGGTACATCGCCAAGGCTGTCGGGGTCATGGAAAAGGGGTAAGAATTGAGGTTTGGGGAAGATTTGAGTGGAGTTGTAGATTGATTTATAAAAGAGAGTTGAAATAACCGCGCGCGAAAAATCGTGGGACGTCACACACAAAAAAAATCATTATTAGAACTTGTTTACTTCCTTTTTATTTGTTTCCCCAAAATTCGATTCCAATCACTCTCTGATTACATGCATGATTCATTCTTATTTATCTAGCGTTTCATTCATAATTTTGCACGTTGCACACCTCTGCGTGCTTCACTTTCAACATATATTACTCATTATTATTATATTTTAACATTACTCAATTAGTGTAATTTAAAATTAAAAACATTCAATTTGCACAATTATTATTGCAAATAAAAAATTGAAGCAAAATAGTATATTTCTCCCGAATTGCACCTACGTTTGTGCAAAAATATATCAATTTTTCAAAGGGTCGGATGCGGTCGGATATGATTAATTGAATCTTGTGAAATTGAATCTATCCAGAATTACGTGGTATGCTTGAATTTACTTACAAATGCTAACATTTTTTGTAATTTAGTAAAATACGAAAATGGTAACAAAAATCTTAATTTGGCAATAGATTATAAGTGGTTATATTTTTCATTACAAGAAAAAGACTAACTAAAACTATTCCAATGTAAAAAGCTGATCATTTTCGAAAAGTGGCCATCTGGACTTGTAACATTCAATAGCCGTGTCTTATAGAATTTCGTACGCTGAAAACGAATCCGCAAACCGTTTGTCGCCATCACCCTCAGTTTTTGAGAAATTCGATTTTGAAAAAAACTGCAAATTTTCAACTTTGAACATTTTTTGTATCGAAACGGTAATAGTTATTCGGTTGCTCGTTGCGTTAAATTATTCTATGAACCTCCTCGAATGCAACGATATAAGTTATTATTGCATTATGAACATTTGAATGTATTTAAACAACGATGAAAGGGAAAAAGACACCCGAAATTCACCAATTTTTGCAGATATCTTTGAATTTATTTCCAAAACTAAGGGTCTGAGAGAAAATCTGACCATCCCACGCGATGCAGCAGACATTTTTCCTTGGAAAACATGAACAGAAGTGGTAAGTCACGTTTTGTTTTCAATACAGAAGCGAAATAGTTTGGCAAACCGCGCAATGCCGACAGTGGTACTGAACGGCGACGTGCGATCCACTGCCGCTCAGCGCAACACAATCGCTTAACGCGCGTGACTACCACTGCCGGCACCGCGCGTTTTGTGAAACTATTTCGCTTCTATATTGAAAACAAAACGTGACTTACCACTTCTGTTCATGTTTTCCAAGGAAAAATGTCTGCTGCATCGCGTGGGATGGTCAGATTTTCTCTCAGACCCTTAGTTTTGGAAATAAATTCAAAGATATCTGCGAAAATTGGTGAGTTTCGGGTGTCTACTTAAACGTCGATCCGTCCCAGGAAATCCGACCTTAACTGATAATACTTTTTTTCAACACCTGCATGAAAATGTGTGTTTTTTTACGCCTGCTGAGCGGGAGCAAAATGACTAATTTCAGACGTATTCGCGTAAAGTCTACCCATAAAAAACTTCAAAAAAGTAAAAAAATACGCCAAGTACATGAAAAATCAAATAAATCACAAAAAATAGAAGACAATAATAATCACAAAAAAAAATAGAAAAAGTATACAATACAAAAAAAGATGTGAAATCAAAATGAGCTGCCAGTACATAAAGGTGCTTTCCAACTGCGCTTAAGATGACACAACTACATACACACAGCTGAAATGCTGTGTTCATACATTCCATTACAATGTATTACATAATATTAAGCAGATATATTTTTATACAAATAAATATTTTAATACGAATAAATATTTTATTCAAAATACTTGGCGCTGCGCAACCGAAAAAAATATTAATTGCCTTAGCATTAATTAATAATTTACAACAACTCCATTAAAATATAAAATACATATACATACACATATTAGAAACGCAGTCAGATTTATTCTACATATATTTAATTCTAATATCATACGTAGCATATGCACACGCACGCACGCACACACACGCACGCACGCACGCACGCGCGCACGCACGTACAAGAAAGAAAGAAAAGGATTAATGCAATTTATACATATTTATTGAGTTTAGCAACACCAATTCGGGGCGCAGCGCCAAGTATTTTGAATAAAATATTTATTCGTATTAAAATATTTATTTGTATAAAAATATATCTGCTTAATATTATGTAATACATTGTAATGGAATGTATGAACACAGCATTTCAGCTGTGTGTATGTAGTTGTGTCATCTTAAGCGCAGTTGGAAAGCACCTTTATGTACTGGCAGCTCATTTTGATTTCACATCTTTTTTTGTATTGTATACTTTTTCTATTTTTTTTTTTGTGATTATTATTGTCTTCTATTTTTTGTGATTTATTTGATTTTTCATGTACTTGGCGTATTTTTTTACTTTTTTGAAGTTTTTTATGGGGATCTCACTTCTTTTTACAAAGATAATTTGCGTAGGAACTGACTTTAGATAATTTTTAATATTATAAATTACGAATTATCACGCGACAGAATTAAGGATAAATTCTAGATTCTACTTTTTGTGATTATTATTGTCTTCTATTTTTTGTGATTTATTTGATTTTTCATGTACTTGGCGTATTTTTTTACTTCTTTGAAGTTTTTTATGGGTATATACAACTTAACGTAGAACTTACTTTTATAGAAATTATATAGAAATAGTGGCCTTTTGCTATAGTAAGTGTAGATAGAGACTACATAATGTGTACAAAGGAGATGAGAGCATACGATAGAATCCAGGCCTTCCCAAGTAGGGGAAATCTGCTTCTGAAACACATGTTTCGGTTCTCCCTCCAACACTCCCTCTCTCAGAGGAGACAGTAACGCCGCTAGGAAGCAGAGAGAGAGGACAGTAGAAATCGTCCCACCTTATCCGCAGGCACAGCGTTGGAAGGAGAACCGAAACATGTGTTTCAGAAGCAGATTTCCCCTACTTGGGAAGATCTGCGATAGAAAGTCTTGTGGCAGAAATTTAAGAAATGTTAATGGTAATTTAGCGAAAATGAATGAAGAGATTCAATATTTTTATTGGTGTTGGTTTAGTATAGTATAAAAAATATTGTTAATGGAAAACTAGTAAAATTAATAATGAATAGCGTAGCAACTATATAGAAATAGAGTGGCATTTTGTTAAAGTAAGTGTAGATTATAAAATGTGTCCAAAGGAAATGAGAGCGTATGGCAGAAAGTCTTGTTGCTGGAAATTTAAATGCTATGGTAATAATTCAACGAGGATGAACGAAGAGGTCCAATATTTTCAACACACAATTTATTGGTTTTGGAATAAAATTAGTTTAGTATGTTTATAATTTTGTCGATTTACCTTATTTGACTTTCCAAAAGCATGTGCGAAGCAAGATGCTTTGTCTTTCTATTTATGTTTTAATCTTCTCCGGACAACTTTCACGCCTGTGCATTCCCTTCATTTCTGTTCATCCAAGCCTGTGCGTCCCCATCATCAATTCTACTATCCAAGCCTATGCGTCCCCTTCATTTCTATAATATAATAAGCTTTACATAAAAACTCTAAATTGCTGGTATATAAAAAATACAAATATCAGGCAATTTAAATGCAATTCAATTTGTTACAATATATAGTATGTTTATAATTTTGTCGATTTACCTTATTTGACTTTCCAGAATCATGTGCGAAGGAAGATGCTTTGTCTTTCTATTTATTTAATCTTCTCCGAACAACTTCCAAGCCTGTGCGTCCCCTTCATTTTTATTGAAGTCCTGTGCGTCCCCTTCATTTCTATAATATAAAATAAGCTTTACATAAAAACTCTAAATTGCTGGTATATACAAGTACAAATATCAGGCAATTTAAATGCAATGCAATTTGTTGCAATATATATAATAAAAACTCTAAATTGCTGGTATATTTATAATTTTGTCGATGTACCTTATTTGACTTTCCAGAAGCATGTGCGAAGCAAGATGCTTTGTCTTTCTATTTATTTAATTTAATCTTCTCCGGACAACTTCCACGCCTGTGCGTCCCCTTCATTTTTATCAAAGTCCTGTGCGTCCCCTTGATTTCTATAATAATAATATAATAAGCTTTACCTAAAAACTCTATTTTGCTGGTATATACAAATATAAATATCAGGCAATTTAAATGCAATGCAATTTCTTGCAATATATATTATTATGCGAAAGGAGATGCTTCTCTGTCGAACCTTCTCCGGATAACTTCCAAGTCTGCGACTCTACATAAGAAATCTATTAAAAAAATTTTGGCGACTTACCTTATTAATTGAGACAATAATTCAGTCTCCTATGTAGTGTAAAAACTCCTGACATTTCAAATTGGGACAACTTACTTTATTTGACACTTAGCACTTAGGTTATAAATTTCAAAATAGTATATATATATGTACGTACAATGGCGGACGACGAACGAAGAACGATACATGTGTTGGCTGAAGGTGTGTGTGTAACCCGTATATACGTATTATGTTGACGAAAAATTTCTTGGAGAAGGAGAATCAGGAGACGAAAATTAATAAATTCGACTGATCCATGAACAATATTATGATATCTCTGTCATGTGTGGACCGATTTTATTGAAATTGGTCTTGTTCGAAAGCCGATATGCGGTTTACATAAGAAAAATGTCTTTAAATTTACAAAACATTGCAGGCGTGATGAGATATTCATGTATAAATGTCAGAATTAGGTTAGAGTGTCTCCGCGACGAGTAAAGATACACGGTAGCGACATCGACATATACAGGGTGTTTTTCATGTACTTGGCGTCGAGACGCTACCGCGTCTCTAGATCTCCCAAGGGAAAAAGACTTTACGCGCATGCGTATTTGCAATTTCTTACTTTCCTTCCAAATAAACTGGAGTTTGACGTTACCCTATGGTATGAAGATGCAGTTGTTCGACTAATCGTTATCGATTTGTTGGAAAATAGATACCTACACGTATTTATTAATTTTGACAGAATAAAAAAGCAATCGAACATGCATATTTTTTGCGAATCGCTCAGCAGGCTTTCAAAAACACACCTTTCATGCAGGTGTTGAAAAAAATATAATGCGTGACACGGGAGAGAAGCGATTGATTTCGCCTCGCGTGAATTACTTCACGCTCGTCGGAATCGCTTACTTCTCTCCCTTGTCACGCAATATACTATTGTGCCACATCCACTTTTCTACACACATGTTTATGCACTCGCGTCTTTTGTTTCATATAAATATTCCCGAGGATGCAGCTTACGGTAGTTACATTTATGTCAGCAGCCCGTTAAGTACTATTCAATTGAAAAAAGTTAGTGATCATTACTTGCACGGCTTTTCTTTAAAATGAAGTCGGTTAATGTTGCTAACGTATTAAACATTTTAGCCAATACGTTTAAAATTGCGAGTATAACGCAGACATCTATGAACTCGGTAGAAATGGAAGTGCACAATGAAATTCGTGACATTATAAAAAAATTTCAAAACATACATTCCCTACCATTAATTGAGCATGATTATGTGCTCGATTTTGCTGATCCATCCGAACCACATGATGCACAAGTTGTAGAGTAGAGTACATTATGCCTGCAGAAGAAGAAGAAGAAGAAGACAGTTTTGAACCTGCAGAATGAACTGCTGATGATGAAGGTGGAAAAGTTGACTTAAGTTATAAGAGAAAAGCAGTAACGTTTTGGAAAAGTGGAAAAAAGGCACGTCGATCGCTTACCAGTGTACAGAAAAATTATCGCGTGGTTAAATCTTTGCAGCAGCTATACAGGTGAGAGGCGAGTGTAGAGATAGGTGAAACAAATGCAGATAAATTTGCATTTATTGCGGAATATGTACTGCAAAAGTTTGAAGAAGCTTGTGACAGAAGATCATGACATGAATTTAAGATTATGGGCCTTGGAGGCAAAAACCCAGGCGGACCTACCCCAATTTGTGGCAAGTAAATGGTGGATTTGGAACTTTAAGACTGCGCATAGAATTGTGTCCCGCAAGATAACAACATTCAGGACGCAATTTACGTTTGAAGATATTGACAATATAAAAAATATCGCAGAATCGTTTATTTCTCGCGTAAAGTCTAACATCCCAGCTGTCGGAGTTGAAGAAATTTATAATTCAGACGAGAGTGGCTTCAACCTTGAAATACATTCTGGGCGAACATTGACGAAATTAGGATTGAAACCGGTAGAAGCGACGATTCAATCGGTATCTTCACCAACACATAGCTACACTATAATGCCTATTATATCAGCAAACGGATGTCTTCTTTCACCACTATACATAGTTTTGAAGGAATCTGCAGGAACACTTGGTCCGATAATACAAAGAACTCTATTCCGTCCGGTTAATATTTACATCGGAGCTTCAAAGTTCAAAGTCAGGAAAATTCACGTCTGAACATTTTAAAACTTGGTTCAGCGAAGTGTATCTACCGAATACTGGCCGTAGAAGCATGCTCCTACACGACTCGTGGACGGGACACTGCCCAAATGAGTTACAGCAGTTGATTCCACAAGACAAGGTAGTAACTTTTTCAATGATTCCACAAAAAAACGACGGGCATCGTTCAGCCTTTAGATGTGTTTGGATTCCAAGTTTGGAAAAATTTCGTGTGGACATTTTCGGATAATGTGATACTCCAAGAGAGAGATGTCAATTTGCACTTACGTAATGAAATAATTAAATTGCAGTCCCTAACCCACAACCAGTTTTCCTCGCCTATATCCAAAAACCTTTTTCAATATGCTTGGTTTAAAAGCGGATATCTAGAAGCGCATCCCAGCGAATTTCAAAATCCTGTAGATTTCTGTTACTTCAGGAATGAAAAGCTTATACCCAAATGTAGTATTTGTGAGGAGCCGGCTTTTATGCAATGTGCATGGTGTGGCAAGTATTCTATATAGTCTTTATTGTGTCCCCTCAGGGCTTACAATCCTTACAACACTTCTCTTAAATCTAATCCTTACATCCTTACATGCTACTTACATGCTACTCGCACTTAACTCTATACCCGCTCGCTCGCTCGCCCGCCTGCCACCGCCACGCACGCCTTCCCTCCCCCTCCCTATCCTAACCTCTCGTGTGACCTCCGCTTCCGCTCGCCTCCTTTTCGCTCTTAATCCTTGGCCTTCCATTCCTCCACTCCACCTCTCCTCCTTTCTTCTATCCTCCTCATCCACTCCTCCCCCCCCCCCTCCCTCATCACTCAATACCTCCCTCACCACTTCCTGCCAACCCCTATCCTTCCCCCAATCTGTACACATCTCCCATACATGCTCCCACGTCTCCTCCCCCCACCCACATACCCTGCATTTTCTATCCTCCTCCTCTTCCCAATACCTCCCCCCCTTCATCTCATTCCCCAGCCTAAACCTCGCCACTCTCCTCCACCTGCTTTCACCCCACCCCTTCTTTAAATACCCTGGTGTGGCAAGTATTTTTGTTTCAATCATTTCTATGAAGAATATCATTATTTTACCAATTACAAACCGTAATTTTCAATGTATCTATCGTTTTCTATTAGTATAATTCTTCCAATGTATAATCAAACAATACAGCATGTACAAAAAGAGACTGCGAATGTTTAAATATTACTCTATGCGGCCATTTCGTTAATGAAAACTGCTATAAGGTTATAATTAAAATTAATATAAATCACTTTAATGTAATATTATAATATTTAACTGTAATATATATATATGTCATTAGTGGGATAGGTAAGTAAAATTGATAAAATTGACAATCATTTAAAATTCATATATATATGCATTATGCAAATCGGAAAGTTCAACAAGGTTATCGGCATCAATGCGATTCTGTGTCATTTTAATGATAAAATATATGTTTTGCAAAGTCGTTGTAAATCTTCGCACATTATTTATTTATCGTGTGGTTTCCGAAATAGCCTAATACGATTACACTTGAAGTAATGCATGTACGAATGTGCTGATATCATAATGATTCATGCACGTCATTGATTAGTTTTACTGAGTTTTACCTTGGATACAATTTTAAGTACCTACTGCCTTGCTTAAATAATTGAAAGCTGTCTAAACTTTATATACCTAAGTATTAATTTAAATATGTGTTTAAGAAACCATGTTATTAACGGCAACTGCTAAAATGGACTTCGAATTCGATAATAGAGGTTTTATTTGTTGCAAAAACCATATAACACATATACTATTTATATGTATGAAAAGAGATTATCCAGAGATATTTCAGCGTATATTTAAAAAATACAAAATCTTAATTTTAACCCTTCGTTGACACACCTCTTTTTTCGATCAACTTTGACACACCTGGGTGGCTCACACCCAGAACAATTTTTGAACAAGTGCCATTCTCATCCAAAGAATCCAATTATTATGAAAAAAATTATGGGTCAATTTCAAGGTCTTTAGAATGTATTCCAATAATTTTTTGATTGAAATTTTGTCACAGCTTTTGTAAAATAATTCTAGATTACCACATGTCGAGAAAAAGCAAAGAAAATCTTAAAAAAATTGTAACTTTTACAAATTTCAATGTTAGAAGCTAAAAATCTACAGAGTTGATGTTTGGATATAATATTTTCAGTGAAAAAATAGTTTGTAAGTCGGTTTTGAAAAAAAAGTATTTATTTTGCATATAGAAGGTTCAGAGCGTCAAAATCAGCTTATGGGTGGCTCACACCCAGAGAGTCAACGAAGGGTTAAGAGTTGGTGGTGGGGGTAACTTGAAAAATATGTTTTTTTCGAAAATTATTTTTACGCGGTTTTGTAGATATAAAAAAAAGGATACAATTTTTGTTTAAACTTCTTTTCGATATCTCCCGCCCTTCCCGAGATATTCCGCGGAAAAGAAAATTCTGCATTTTTTTCAAGGGGTGATTTCCACCTTTAATAATTGCATTATGGCACCAACAAAAAATGGGGTTGCGTTACGGATGAACTACTCTACTTGCACACCGAGTTTCATAATTTTCTGAATTTCCGGGTTGCCAAACTTCCCTTGTGAGCCCTGCGGTACTCACAGCGACGAAGCGGCTATATCTGCTATTCTTATACAGTGTTCTCGAATATGGTAAGTATTTGTAAAAAACTGGAGAAGGAAAACTTTTACTGTTTTTTTTACATCACATAATACGGTAACTCAATTTTTGGTGTTCGCAATATTTTCCTTGAAACGAAGGTGACCCTCAGTTTTTTAAATGGAACTTGCTATATATTTGATTATCCAATATTAAAGCGACTGTCAAGACAAATTCAACCATATGGTATACTATGACCTTCAAGACTACACATGGTTAGGAATGAAAGATGAAATTCAATCTACTAGATAGATAGTTCGATATATTTATTTCATTCCTAACCATGTAGACCACCCCGATGACATGTAGACCTTCCTATTCGAGCGGGTTTTCTTCCAGTGAAAATCAGTAAATTTGGTAACGCAATATCTCGAAAACCAGTTGAAATAAGGTGTATACATTATAGGTTATTGAATTTGTCTGGAAACGCACTATCAAGTGATCTCTAAAAAAATAGTTCCATTTAAAAAACCGGACTTGACCATCGTATCTCTTAAAATAATAATCGAAGAAAAAATTCGTCTGCGCCAATTTTGCCCCCTTAAACCATGCAATTGCATGTAAACAATTCTTTTTATCTCCAATACGATAGAAAATATCCTGCTGTTTGCTATTCCCGCCGACACCTTGTATAATGAAATAGAATATAAAATATACATATGTCAGAGAAGGCAACCACTCAATCAGCTACGCTACGATCTTAATTAATAGATCTATCTCAAGTCACTTTTTCCTCCACGCGATTCACACAATATATTGTACAAACTTTTAATATTATTGCGCAACCTTTCAATTTTATTGCGCAACCTTTCAATATGATCCGCAGACGGTCAATAATATTGTGCAATATTGAATATTGCGCAATAATATTGAATGTCTACAGACCGCTTTACACATGTGTGTGGGGGTTTGAACAATACAGTATTTTCATAAGTTGGTTGGTAATATCTGCGATAAGGGCCCCACAGAGTTGTTTCTTTCTGTAATAAAAAGATTTTTTCATTATATCGATAGTTTTGTAAAAGGTATTTATAAGCACATATTGTAACCGAATAAAGGCTACATATTCTCCTATCCGTGCCTTTTAGTAGGTACATAGTCGCATTGCTTTCGAACGTCGAACGTTGTGGTCACGGTGCTGATTCCCAACGCTGCTGAAGTAAAACCAAAATTAGGGTAATGATGGCGACGACTCGTGGATAATTATCTTGGGACTACACTGTGATCGGTATCATTGTTTTGCTATAAATATTGGTCAAAAGCCCCAGGTACAGTGGGTTTTCCCTATGCAGGTAGGGGAGAGGTGGGTTGAAAGGGACATCGTAATTATCTGGAAGATGAAGGATCACACAGCCCATGGTGACAATATTTTTGTTTTACGAACATTTTTGTGCGGCAAGTCAGCGATATGTGAATCTACAGGCAATATTCATATCAAATGAAAACAAAATGTTTAAAATATACGAGTACACAATGCACGCAGGATTGAATAATTTTAGGGGGTTGTTAGGAACGGCGTAGATTTTTCCCAAAACTCATGATCTGTCCGGGGATGTTTCCCGTTGCTTACATAAAGTAATAAAACATTATAGCAGCCGATATGCGGACGACTCGGCGAACGTTAAGCCATTAATCTCAAGTAGTTTATACTAGTATTGTACTCAAATACCCTTGGAAAGAAGTTTTCTTTGTTCCATATTGTCCACCCATAACGGAACTCTATCGTTTAATATCTTCTACAGCCATGTACGCGTTTCGCTTTATAGCTTCCCTTGTTAAATATTTTCTATATAGCATTAGACAATAGGCAATGTTCCCGTCATCTGGTCGACAATCGGTCTTGTCCGCGCGGTAAGTGTACCACCGATGAACCGAATAACGGGGCTGTAAACCCACACCCGTCGGCAGATGCTCACGACTTCGACGCGGCCAAGTTAATCCTTGTCCTTGCATATTTATTATTGTCACCAGCACGCATCACCCTACCAAGGAGTGTCTGATATTGAAATGAAATTTATTACAATCCTATATAATAAGACGCTTAAGGTGGATGTTCGTTTGTTAGCAAAATCTGTCTACAGGCTTTTTTTCGTACTTCCCGATGACCTACAAGATTTAGATTCAGCATGAAGTTTCTTCGGAACCCAAAGATGCCGTAAAAAATCAAAACCTTGGAAAATTCGATAATGGGTTGTACCTGTGAGACTAAAGATGTACAATGTAGAATCCGCTACCGCATTGTACATATACGTAATATTGGTTACCTTAGGCGTCCTATTATACACATAGGATAGTAATGCCTGGCGAAGACAGGTTAAAAAACTAGTCATTACTATTTGGAAACATGGTTGCAACTAACTAACCGAATTACTCGGGTTATGGATGTATGGTGTGGTCTTGTGTACCGAATCGGATGCGGGTTAAGCGGTTATTACACCAAAAAATTTGATCTTTTTTTATTTTCTAATAGTTTGGGGTTTCGAAAATATGTCCCCACAATATTAACGTGGAATTCGTAGAACTACCAGAGTTATAGGGGCTTAAGACCGCAGCGTGGCACGTAATCGTTCCCTCGATCCTTGTATCTAAAGAGGCTATGACTGCCACCAGAGAAAAGAGAGCTGCCCAAAATGATTTTTTTTTAAGCTGAGGAAGGTTTCCTGTACGGTACTGGTATACCAGATTAGGGATAAGTTACAGAAAATAGTCGTTATCTACCGTAACTTCTGTCGTATAGATCGTAAGTGCACGAAAAACTTTAAACGCGTTTTTCTCGAAACAATTTTTCTAGATCGGCCGCACATTTTTCTCAAAAGCTACTTGACCGATTGAGCTAAAATTTGACGCACATTCAAAGTGAATGTGTACCTATAGTCTGAAGCAGAATTATATCAATAGTTTTAATACAACCTCCCCCACACCTTGTTTTAATCAAATATCAATTTTTAAACAGCTGCGATGTCGGTAACAATGTCCGGACTTGGTTACATCTGCTTCGGGCGATAACTACACTCACATAGATTAAAAAAATCTTTGGTACTTTCGTTTCAGATGACTAGAACGGCCGTAATTCGTGTGCCCGATGGGGCCGATGTTTGGTGACATGACCTGCGCTTTGGCGTGTAAGTTGTACAAATTTTAATATAATGCATTCCAAAAATTTGTGTTGATAGTTCAAACACTACTAAATATTCTGGTAGGGACGATAGCCAAAGGCATACAAAGAAAGAATAACTTTTTACATTTTTTGTTTTTGCTCACTACAAAGAACACCAATCATGGTCACCGTGACCCCATGTTTTTTTTCAACATTACTTTAAAGTAGTCAACTGCGTTTGATTTTAATTTTTTTCTATTGACAAAATTTGTAAGGATAGTTCAAATATCAATAAGCATGTAATAATAAATTACATAATAATCAAATTTATGGGTTCTTTGTAAAAAAAATCCGAAATAACGCGACGAAATCGCCTCGTCAGACCAGAATACCCCCTTAATCTACTCATTTGCATGTTCCTTCTATGGTTCAGTGCCAGTTTTGTGATAATTTCGAGAATACAAAGTGTGACATGAAATTTTAGTTTCAATGCCATCTTGCTGATTCGGAATACCTAAGGTGAAGGTAATTTGGAATATTCCAAACCTTAGTGATGCTTTTATTTCACGCGTAATGACTACCGCCGCCTCGGTTTCGTCTGTTACAATGACACAGGAAATTATATCTGTGATTACTGCAAGTAAATGTTAAGATTTTGAATTTAAATTTACATAAAATTGTTCCTTCGTTATGATTTCTTAGCCTGATTGCGTCATAGAATAAACTAATTTTATTATCTACGTGTTTCGTTTAAGTTTATGAAGTGAAGGTACATTGGCATACCGGTATTCCAAATTACCTGCACCTCAACCAAATCGATACTGCTTGTCATTTTTCATTCAAACCAAAGTTTCAGTTACTTTTGTTTTTTTATTATTACTGACAAGGAACACTACGTAAGTGTCCCCCTCCGATTTTTTCTCGTTCAGATATGTTGTAGTACTAAAAAAAAACTAAGAGACACGTGTTTTTTCATTTCTGCGGATATTCGGTTTAAAGGGGTAAAATCCACCGACAAAGATTTAAAACTCCGCGCGGTCGACTTTCAGTACAGCTGCAAAGGTTTAGTCCAAACGCACGCCCCGCTAACACGGGCGAGATGGTCAATACTTTCGCGATGGTCACGCGGCCCCTTCAGCCTTTGGCTACATACATTCGCATGAAAAATGTTAATGTTGAAAAAAATTACCTTATATCGGAAAACATCTGTATAAAATATTTAATAGTAATTTAATACTATATTTTGACAACATAAACGTGCATAATTTTCTAATGTGTCAAACTATCGAGTAAACTCTAATTCCGCCTGTTTCAACTTTTCCTAGATTCAAATCAAAATAACGACGTGAATTGTAAAAGAATTTGTTAAATTCATAAAATAAAATTTTATCGTCGTTAATACAATTGTAATTGAATTGAAGAAAATAAGGAACTTTTTCATAAACACAGTATTTATTTACTTGACAGTAAGGATAGTTAAGCAAATTAATTTAACCATAGGACATTCTTTTGAAAGATTTTTTATTTTTTTATTCGATGTATTCCGTACAATAGTGGTATTCATCAAAGAAATGCTTAAAACATAATTTCATGCGAATTATGTAGCCAAAGGCTGAAGGGGACGCGTGACCATCGCGAAATTATTGACCATCTCGCCCGTGTTTGCGGAGCGTGCGTTTGGACTAAACCTTTGCAGCTGTACTGAAAGTCGACCGCGTGGAGTTTTAAATCTTTGTCGGTGGATTTTACCCCTTTAAACCGAATATCCGCAGAAATGAAAAAACACGTGTCTCTTAGTTTTTTTAGTACTACAACATATCTGAACGAGAAAAAAATCGGAGGGGGACACTTACCTAGTGTTCCTTGTGAGACCTATGAAATATGAAAGTTTATTAGTTTACCTATGATATTATGCAGTTTTATTTGTTCCTATCCTCTGCCGTAATTTTTTATTCGTGTTAAAGAAACTGGTATTTCAAATATACTGCACTTCCTCTACACGTGTACCTTCAATACACGTTTTACGACGAGATCTCTACAATCAATCGTTCGACTTCCGAAAGCTATGTAGGAGACCCAACGCGGTCATCAGCTATCACCCGTCGCCAGATCTGTGGTCTCGCGTAAGGCCCGGTCCAGATCTGAACCGAACGCCACTTGAGTCGTTAGATGAAGTAAGACGAGTGATTTACTTGTCTTGCTCCATCTAACTACTCAAGTGGCGTTCGGTTCAGATCTGGACCGGGCCTAATACCGTCTATCAATACCGCACGCAGGCTAAAGGTCTGCGCAAATTTAAAGGTGAGGTCGAGGGCGGATAATCCCATGCTATCTTGCCTTCAAGGATTTTATGACAGGGATTTAAGTTCTGCGCACACATATCAGTTCCGGGTCAGTAGTGTTCCTGTGTGCCAGTGGTAAGAAGAAGAGGGGCGTAGGAGGTCTCTTCTTCTTACCACTGGCACGCTGGAACTGATATGTGTGCGCAGAACTTAAGTCTCTGTCATAAAATTCTTGAAGGCAAGATAGCATGGCATCATCCGACCTCGACCTCGCCCTTAAATGTGGTGACGCTTTCATATGTATATGTATAGGGGAAGGTGGGGCAAGACGGGGTAGTTAAGGTTTGATGATGAATAAAACACAGGTTTTCTTAATCAACTAATCAATTTTGTGCCTGAACTATTCTTTGATAATAGGTCTTTGAGTTTGACTATCAATCAACCGATTATTTAATGGTTTTAATAGAATAATTAAAAAAATTCGGAAAAAGTCCTTTCACCCCATCTTGCCCCACGGGTGGGGTAAGATGGGGTACCCCCTGGGGCAAGATGGGGTACCAATTAAAAAACGATATAAATAAAGTAAATATATATATATATAGTATTTATTTAATACGCTGACAGAAGAAGCACGTATGTATATCATCATCGTCTTCATCGTCTACACCAGCGCAGGACAAATGGGACCATTTGCTATATCGTTATCCCAATGGGACCATATGTAGGAATACATACTTGGCATCTTATCCACCCTTCTACAGATTCTAAATAGAACCCATCACAATATAAACATGGAGGATTTTCGTCTTCCTTGGTGTTTTCTTCTGACCCTGATGAAGAGTTTGTCATTTGGGCATGATGGGGTACCTCTCATTATCAGTACCCCATCATGCCCCTTCTCGTTTTACTACATTCATATGAACACTGCCCGAAACATTATTCATAAAAGTATAAAACAACATACGTACCTTGTAGCCAGTTAAATTGTGCTTCATACACATATAAATACACCGATGATCGTTTACAGTATCGTGTCACTGTCACGGGTGCAACAAAGAAGGAAATACGGAAGAAATTCCATGAAATTACAAATAGTGGTGTAATTTTGTTACGCGTCACGGTGTTTCATTGGCTGTCAGTACGGTAACTGCGCTGGTAACAACACGTCTAACGCGTATGCGCAAAGTTGGTCCGTGTGTTTGAATCCTGAGATATGGCGGGTACCCCGTCTTGCCCCCCACCCCGTCTTGCCCCACCTTCCCCTAGATTTCTCTAACGTATAACAAGCGGGCGTTATCCGAATAAAGTTTTATTCGAGTAACCTTCGAATAATAATTACGAATACCTATGAACTAGTTATTGGAAAGTGACGAATAATTTTGTCGTGTGTTATCGGTACGTGTATGTATGTATGTTTGTTGAAACAGCGAAGCTGAAGGATCTGTCTGTCATTAGGCAAATCGGGGCCATCGTCTGACGAGGGAGCCCCTTCCCAGTTGTAACACTGCCTATATAAAATGGGCCGTATGTACAGGTATGTACAATCATAAAACGATCAAATTAATATTCTCTTTTACCCCTCGTATTACAGGATTGTAAAATTTCAGCAAAAGGTCGTGAGACCCCTCGGTACCCCTCGCGGATTCCTGCCGCCCGCACATATAGAAGTAATAAACAACTTCTTCCTTTGACCCTTCGTCGCCACACAGTTCTTTCGAATAACGATTAAAAGATAAGCAATTAAATGAATTCATTCGATGAGAATGAAGAAATTGTCTTTAATCGAAGAGCGTTTCTCATCCGCAGCGACGCGACGTACCGTTTATTTCAAGTTTCATTCCAAGGCGAATAACTTCACTCTGCACTGCGTTCCTTCGTCTTTCGAATCAGTGTGACGCGTCAAGTACTACCTACATATCAATGCGCGTTACTTTTCGTAACGCGCGTCGATATGTGCTCACTGATGGAATGATGAGGGACGAGCGACGAGCGACGAGGACCGTTGTCATTTAGGTACGAATAAATATTAAAAATGAGAATAAGAACAGGATTGCTATAATTACAAACAACGTTTTTGAAGTTGCGTCTCGCCTTCAACAACTTTCATCAAAATGTGATTTGATATCGACCACCCAGGAAACAAGGAGATACTTTTCATCGTTTGGCTGTTATCGCATTTATTTAAAAAGTACTAATATTTTTTTTTAAAAATAAATAGAATGTGTTTGTGAGAGTACCTGCAAGAATTTCCCTGCAATTCTTCTGGGTAGGTTCTGGGTAGGTCGGGCTATATATAGCCAAGCTACACATCTGGCAAACAGTCTCGCGCAGGTCAGTCCTTTTTGCGCGTGGAAGCGGTTAGTTTTCTGTTTCCGGTGACTTTTCGCGTCCCTTTTTTCTGCGCGTTTTCAGCGTCGCTTGAGGACCTCGGTCCTCTTCGAAGACAGTAGATTGAGTAGGTATATGTCGAAACGTTTTTGGGAAGGTAAATATGAAATTACCAATCGTAAAGAACGAATGAATTTTCGTTTCGCTCTGAAAAATTCCACAGGCTAATCGTCCCGCAATGCCTCACCGAATTTTAGGGTTTTCGACTCTCGAAGGGGTTGGAATAAATTAAGAAATTGAGAAATGTTCGGGATTTCCGCAATTTGTCATCAGATCTTTGCGAAAACGACACCAATCGACTCCTTATGTTTCGCCGATGAAATTCACACCAAGAACGACGTAATTCGGAGTATAATGAAGGAAATTTCATGAAAAATCGAATTATACCATTTGAAGCTGTCTTCGTTAAAAATAGTCCGATTTGCATGACATTTGGTATGATTTTAATCGGGCGCTTTGAGTCCAGTGGCTCCAGGATCACCCTGTATATTGAACGTCTACAGACCGCTTTAAGAAGCGAAGCGGGGGGGGGGGCAGGTAGGCAAGGCCCGCGCCGTCAACTTGGGACGGCCACGGGCGGCCTCCGCTGCTGTTTTTCGTCCGAATAAATTAACCAACTCGGCCAGCAATCTTAACTAAAAAGGGGAACGAGGGACTTTCCCAAATCGCGCGAACACAATGGACTAACGTCCACGAGTAACGGTCACGACAACCTGAAGCACACGTGCAGTACCCGCGAAACGAAAAACCTCCATAAAAACAGCTCGAGGCGTCGTATCCCAATATAACGCTAAACAGCGAAACAGAGAACAATAGATTCAACCGGGCCTCGGAGCTCGGCTCCGCTCGGGAAATAACCTCAATAAACCAGGAAAATTAGGAGACCTGGCACCAAGGGACTAAACACGTGTAAGTTAAACGCGTACCCTCCAAGCCGTCGCGACCCGCGAGTCCCCATCACGGAGAACCCGCGGACAAGGCAGCGACAATCATACGCGCCAGCGTACAGAATCCACACACCCTATTACACACGAGCACCAACTACATATGCTCCAGCAGAGAACCTATTACCTGCAAACAACTGTGTGAAATAGAACAGAGAACGCCCTCCGGGCTCCAAGGTCGCGACGGCCGAAATCGATGCATTTTCCAACGAGTCCCCTCGGACTGGATTCATAGTTGGACATTCCACGCGAAATCGGACACATTTTGGAGTAACATTTCGGATGTGGCTCAATTTGGAATATGATGTAGTCTTTAGAGATGTATAAACATATCTCGAAGGATTTTTTAAAATTTTGGAAACTGTCGATTTTACAGCTGTTTGAATGTAAGTGCTAACTTTATTTCAATAAATTATAACTCGGTTCGGCCAGTCAAGCCGGTGTAATTTGACACAGCGTTACATTCAATTAATTTTCATTTGGCCAAGTTTAAAGTGTCCACGATTTTTAAAACGTGTCCGTAAAGAGGACAAACAGGACCTTATCGTCCTATTTTTTTTTCAAATTTTTACAAAGATTCCTTCAATTATAAAATTGCATTTGTCTACAAGAATTGCAAAATAAATGGTCAAAAATTTGTATTTTTTCAGTGAAATAATTTTTATTATGTAATCTTATATCTCCACTGTAAGTATCCAAACGATCATTTTTATCGGTTTGTTAGTTGAATAGTTACCATTTCTTGAAAAAAAAATAAACACTATATTTCAAAGAGCTGTAACTTCAACAATTTTTGAAATTTTCAAAAATCCTTCGCTATATGTTTATATAGGGGAAGTGCAGTATATTTGGAATACCAGTTTGTTTAAGACGAATACAAAATTACGACAGAGGATGGGAACAAATAAAACTGCATAATATCATAGGGAAACTAATAAACTTTCATATTTCATAGTCTCAGTAATAATAAAAAAGAAGAAGTTACTAAAACTTTAGTTTGAATGAAAAATGATAAGAAGTATCGATTTCGTTAAGGCGCAAGTAATTCGGAATAC
Organism: Andrena minutula; assembly: GCA_929113495.1. Taxonomy (NCBI): domain Eukaryota; kingdom Metazoa; phylum Arthropoda; class Insecta; order Hymenoptera; family Andrenidae; genus Andrena; species Andrena minutula. The sequence goes on along the minus strand of OV815993.1, from coordinate 42,542,542 downwards.
CGGTATTCCAATTTATCTTCTCTTTATAAACTTAAACAAAACACGTAGATTATAAAATTAGTTTATTTTATGACGTGACCATGCAAAGAAATCACAATGAAAGAACAATTTTATGTAAATATAAATTCAAAATCTTAAAATTTACTTGCAGTAATCACAGATATAATTTCCCGTGTCATATCCAGCGCATTCACGCGGTGGTATACATTACGCGTGAAACGAAAGCATCGCTAAGCTTTGGAATACCTATTCCAAATTACCTTCACCTTCGGTATTCCGAATTAGCAACATGGCATTGAAACCTAAAATTTCATGTCACACTTTGTATTCTTGAAATTATCGCAAAACTGGCACGGAGCCATAGAAGGAATATGCAAATGAGTAGATTAAGTGTTTAACTCTAAAGTTTCGGCATATTTTAACCATGATTGGAACGATTGAATACGCGCTGAAAAAGTTTTGCAGATTGACGTTTTCTTCCTCTGCAGATTAAGTCGAAAAAGTAAAAATGGCGGTTGGTCAACAAATGTCATTAGTGAGCAGGTCATTAGCCCCTATAATTTACGGTGTTACAAATTAAATAGCGTTAGTAGTTTATTAGATACTTCGGTATTCCAAATTACCAACAGTATTTCAAATATGCTGCACTTCCTCTATCCCTAAAGACTACAACATATCCAAGTTGCAGCAAAGTCCGAAATGTTACTCCAAAAAGTGTCTGAGTTCACGTGGAATGACCCTTGAGGATAGATTAGGGCGGGGGGCGCGTGTAAAGCATGCTAGCGAACCGATGTATGTGTTAAACTCGTCAATTCTAGTGGTAATGTAGGTGACGGGAAAGTGAATCCTTGCTTTACGCACCCTCACCCTTATCTAGCCCCAATCAATACTAATACTGTCGGCTGTGAAACACTCGCCAGTTTTAGTGTAAAGTTTTTTATCTCGCAAATCAAAGCCTTGACTACATATGTCAAGGTTATTGCAATCATTGAGAATCCTTCTCTAATGTAAACATTTACCCATACCTGTTTCAGAAAAAAATAATTATTTGTTCTTTATCGTGTCGATATGAAAATGATGCCTTATGTTTTTCCGATGTAAATCATACCCATGTAAATCGGACTATTTCATTGAGCTATAAGAATACCTGGAGAGGGAACAAAGCAATGACGGCCGATTCGAGAAAGAGGGAAGATAACGGTTGAACCTATCTCTGTCTTACAACAGGCTATGAATGTATAGTTCATGTGAGTGAAGTTATCTGCGCACACACATACATATATAACACATATAGTACAGAGTGAGAGGGATAATAGGAAAAGGATAGATTTACCCGTGATTTTCTGTTTCCTTCAGACCGCTGTCGCCTCTACTTCTTCCCACTGCTGTTCCCTCTCCAGGTATTCTTATAGCTCAATGGACTATTTTTAACGAAATTAGCTTTAGGTTATGGAAATTAATTTCTCATGGAATCTCCTTCAGTATTTTCCGAATTATAAGGAATCAATTGGCGTCGTTTTTGCAAAGATGTGATGAGAAATGCGGGAGTCGAGTATTTCTCACTTCTTAGTAGGCATTCCACAACCTCTTCGAACTGCAGTTCTTGTGAAGATATATCAGTTCAAAGTTGAGGATCGAAATTTAACGCGCTACTTTAAAATTTATTTTCGGATTATCCAGTATACCTATCAGAGTAAGTAGTATATATTACGATGTAGTATCACATGCACTATTTTTGTTTTAAATGCGGACTCTCTGAAAGCTGTTATAAATGAGTACTGACAACATATACATTTTTTGTCTATTGTTAAGCAAAAACTTAATAATGCCAGGAGATGCCGCACCGTTCTTTTTTACAAATTGAAACTGAAGGTATGCATAATGAGGCGCCGTTGCAGAATTTTGCACCTTTTTTGTCATTTTGGCAAATATCAGCGTTTATGTACACATTGGCACGAGTATACTAGTTTCCGCTCAGTTCAGTCTTTACATATCCGCGAGTGTTACTATTTGTTTTAATATTTTAGAAGGGATCCCTTTCAGTTAATATACAATTCTAGTGATAATTTTTTATTTTCCAATCCGTTATGTGCGCATAAATGTAGTTCTCCGCTTTGATTTACATGCTTATTCAACGCACAATGTGCTTACGATCCGGCTGATTCGTCTATCGGCTTTGTAATAATACACACAACTGTGAGAGATTCTAGAATTCTGTGGAATAATTTACAATAGATTGTCGATGTACCGCACCACGATATAGGACATTTCCACTCGTTGGAATATTAACTACGTTGCTCCCAGGTAAGGTCAGAAAATGGAATTCAAGGAATCGCCAGCGTATGCACCCTCGCGAGTAACGGAGATGCGAATGTGACCTTATGGTCGGAAAAAGTCAGTACGTAGGTATACAGGTATCCGCGACCATGTTGTCAAATGACTACATTGACTAGCATTTTAAGGAACTTTGGTTTTCCCACTACAAGGAAAATATATACATGTATATTACACATATTGCCCGTTATACAAGACATAACATTATAACATTAAATTACAAATACACACATATAAATGTCATAGTAATGATGCTGTAATTATTTGACATATTATATATATAAATCACAAAATTTTTAATATTTTTAAGAATTACAATTTTAATCAAGACAACAAATGAAATATTTAACGTTAAAAAAATACATGTTTATTAACTCAGAGTCATATTACAATAAAATATTTCAACAATTTACCCTGTACGCGGAAAGTGTCCAACTAAGGACATCTCTCGACAATTAGGCATACTTAAGCAGGTGGCACAGGCCTGCTCACTCGCGTGGAGCGCGAATCGCGTCCCCTTCCACTGACTCGCGATCTATGGAAGGGGAAGGCTGGCATTCCTAGAAATCACGGTCGATTTCTGGGAATCGGCCACTCGCTCCTGACATCACCTTGGGTAAATACGCTTTATAATTATTGGCTTGCGCACATTGCTTGCGCTTTATATTAATTCTGGGAAAACGTACATTGCTTGCGTTTCATACTAATTCTTGGTAAACGCACATTGCTTGCGTTTTATACTAATTCTTGTCAAACGCACATTGCTTGCGTTTATACTAATTCTTTGCTACGCACATTGCTTGCGCATTTATTTGAATTGCTTCGAATTCTTTGTTTAAAGACCATTGTTACGTGTAAATTAATATTGCTTGTGTATCGTTCAAATTGACTGTGTAATTGTGTGACTCTTGTACAATTTAAATTATAAGCTAAACACTTGACTAAATTGGTTATAATCATCAAAATTAAACGTTCGTGGAGTTCGCTATTACAACCCTATAGTTCGCTTATTAAACCAGTGGCGTGTAAACCGATCCTAAACTAGTACTGATTATCCGAAATACTTTATATTAACATACCCTACAATTGGAAATATGACTTTTGGCCAGGTTTTTGGTCATATTCGCCACTGTGCGGCGCATCTGTCGATCGTTGATCTGCATTTGTCAAGTTACCAGGCGTACAATTGGTCTCTACGCGTACGCGTCTATGACGCGACGCTTCGTGGACAGACGTCCTAATTCAGACTGAACAATGTCACTACGTTTTTTATTGACCTTTAAAAATTTGGCTAACAGGTGTTATCGAAACGTTGTTGGAAAATAATAAATTATCGATCGTAAAGGACGAATGAATTTTCGCCAGGCTCTGAGCCCGCTTTAGTCCCGACGCACGTGAGAAAGATGCTATCAATATAGCAATTAAGACGTATTACCCACCAAGTCCACCATCGATACGCATCGAGGAGAGACATCGGAAGACAAGGGGTAGTCCGCTGCCTGTGCGTGGTTCCGCCTGCGTCGTCCTCTCTTCAAATTAAAGACGGAACTGCCCCCTCGAACCATGCAATTGGATATAAACAATTTCTTTATCTCCAATACGTTAGAAAATATCCAGCTGTATACTATTCCCGCCGACACCTTGTATATTGAAATAGAGTATAAAATATATGTCGGAGAAGGCAACCACTTAACCAGCTACGCTACGATCTTAATTAAGGGGTCTCCCTAGTGTGACGGTTTGAAAAAATCGATTTTTTTTGCCTTTTCTGAAAATTCAACACCTTAAAAACATATTCCTAAAGTATTATAGCTGACTTCGAAACTTTGGCAATGCTGTGAGCTATGAAAGGTAGCGCGCGACCGGGCGCGCAGGTATGAATCGGAGCCCTCAACCTTTTTGAATTGAAAAACTATTACCTCCAGAGCTACCTGTACCGTCCCCTTCTGTGCTAAAGAGGCCCCTCCAAGTGTTATACCTACTGTGATTCAGTGCATCGCAGACTAATTATAAGTATGATTTATTATTTGATAAATGGTATTTGAATGTTTAAACGCGTTTTACTCGAAACGACACTTTTTGGCGCGGCGATCACGATAACTTAAAAGTTACTCAACCAAACGACTTGAAACTTAACATATATATTCACTGCGTGTTCTGTTAGAACCTGAACTAGAATGAAGTCATTATATGCAAAATTCGAATTTTGCAGCTCAAAAAACTGACCACTTTTTTGCCGCGAAATGAAACCTTTTCTTTAAAGTGCTGCCATTTTTGTATTTTGTGATTTCCTATTTTCATTCTAGTTCAAGCCCTAGCTACGTTCATATAGATTAAAAAAATAACTGAGTTTTTTGTTTCAGATGTCCACGACAGCCGGAATCGTGATCGCCAGCAGTAGGTGTTTTTTTGCGAGCTCCTCATTGTAATCCTTCAAACGTAAAATATAATTATCACTAATCGTTCAAAAAATTTCAGTACATTTCCCAAAGATAACTTAATAAATACTCCAAAGTTTGAAACGGCAATATCAAGTACATTCCCTTAAAAAAAATTCCCAAATATTGCCCTATTTTCCAGGCGTCACACTAGGGAGACCCCTTAATAGATCTATATCACGTTACTTTTTCCTCCATATTAAATATTGCACAAAAAATATCAAAACCGTTTTGATTCACGCAATATATTGTGCAATCTTCCAATATGATCCACAGACGTTCAATATTATTGTGCAATATGAATATTACAATATATTTAGCGTCTAGGGGGCGATGATCTTCTTTAACCATGTAATACATTGTACATCCTTTCAATATTATTGCGCAACTTTTCAATTTTATTGTGCACCCTTCTAATATGATTCACAGACGGTCAATAATATTGTGCAATTAGAAATTTTGGGTGTCCTTCCTCTTTCACAAAACTCTAAAGAAATTTTTAAAGCAGCGAAAGATAGGCAGGGAAAGTAACCGTGGTTCTAACCCGCCGACATCTGTTGCTTACTAACGTTCAGATGTTGCTATAGGTAGGTACACTCGGCTCAAACGATTGTGGCCGATCGAGATTCGATTGCATTCGAGCTTACTAAGGCTGACTTTTTTGCATCGCTAACATTCTACAGTATTTCATGAATATGGTGAGAGCACTGCCAAGCTACAGGTTCCCGTCTCACCATATTCATGAAATACTGTAGAAGGTTAGCGATACAAAAAAGTCAGCCCTAGTAAGCTCGAATGCAATCGAAACTCGATCGGCCACAATCGTTTGAGCCGAGTGTACTATTAGCGGGCCAAAAGAAGATCCCTAGGAGGCGGGCTCGGGCGATGCAGTCCACCGATGTCACGATTGGTCGATTCACCTATTTGAACACATTTCTAAAGACAGGGCACACGTATTTCGGTTATTGGCTGAAGTAGGCACATACATTATCGCACTGCGCGATGAAGAGAGCGAACAAAACACATCGAGGTCGAGTGGGATAAAGCGATCTGACCGACGAACGTCAAAGCAATAGCGTAGGCATCTTTGACGGTTAACTATTAATATTTAATAACTTAAAAATTTCCTTATTTTTCACAATATGTTCAGAAAGTATTATCATTGGGTTGGTATCAGGATAATACTTTCGTGAACATATTGTGAAAAATGAGGAAATTTGTATGTTATTATATATTAATAGTTAACCGTTAAAGATGCCTACGCTATTGCTTTGACGTTCGTCGGTCAGATCGCTTTATCCCACTCGATCTCGATGTGTTTTGTTCGCTCTCTTCGTCGCGCGGTACGATAATGTATGTGCCTACTTCAGCCAATAACCAAAATACGTGTGCCCTGTCTTTAGAAATGTGTTCAAATAGGTGAATCGACCAATCGTCACATCGGTGGACTGCATCGCCCGAGCCCGCCTCCTAGGGATCTTCTTTTGGCCCGCTAATAGTACTTACATCTGGCAGAACTCGCAATAGCATTCTCGAGAGGATGGCACGAAACAGTCATTGCTCAGTTTTTTTTTTCTGGGGGACTGGTCAATGTTAACGATAAGTAGATATACAGGGTGTCCCAGGGAAGAGTGGACAGCGGGATATCGCCTAAAGTATTGGAAATAAAAAAATGAAAAAAATATGGGATTGCATGGTTCGAGGGGGCCGATCTATTAGCGCGGACGAATTTTTTTTCGATTATTATTGTAAAAGATACGATGGTCAAGTTCGGTTTTTTAAATGGAACTATTTTTCTGAAGAGCTGAGTTGATAGTGCGTTCCAAGACAAATTCAATGAGCATTAATGTATACACTTGATTTCCACTGGTTTTTGAGATATTGCGCTTGCAAATTCACTGATTTTCACTAGAAGAAAACCCGCCGGAATAGCAAGGACAGTGGACAGTCTAGCTGACGCCACGGGTTGCCTTGCCTGTTGAAACCTATACCTACCTGCTAAAGGTCTACGTCAGAAATGGCAGGCCCAAAGGCTGGACAATTCTTTTCCGCCAGAAATGCCACTTAGGTAGGTACATCTGCGGTATCGAAAAGCGCACCGTTACTTTTATTTCGCACTTGATTCTACGCTCGTTAATTCTGTAATTTCAATCAAATGGACATTTTTATGTTATTGCTTCCAACCTTGTTACAACGTAAATTTTTACTTTCTCTGTTATAAGAATAAAAACTAATTAGACACTTCAAACTAGCAATTCATATAAAAAACCAGAATACAGAAGCACACGTAAAGCGACAAATACGCATGCGCGTAATATGCGCATTGACTGCCCATGCTTTTATTTTCTGCACTTGCTGCACGCATTCTAAGCTAGAAATTGGTGGATTCTAGGGAATTCTACGAAATTGGTACTGCCATCTCTGCACTCGCTGTATGAATTGCAACCAACGTAACGGACTCAATTTCGAAGCGAACAACACATCCCTAGAAGGTTTTAGGCAGGGTCGAAAAGAAAGATGAGGAAGGAAGCAAATACGTAGCGTGCATATTTATTTCTTAAAGGCTTTTACTGCTAAGTTTTTCGAAGGTGCTCTTATAATGCTAACTTTACAGCTGTACTCTAATCCAGAAGACGTACGAGAGCCTGCGGTTCTATTCAATAGCCTTCAAAACCTTGAATTTACCCCGGACGCGGATAATAAATAACTTCATTTTTCCTTTACACATCTGTTTACCAAATTACGTTGGGTAAGCAGCAGTTCGTCCTGTAAAACTCATAAAATATGATCTTCGCTTTCAATAATTATCGCTGTTCAAGAAGAATAGAAAAACTAGGGTTGAGAAAATCCAGGAACCAATTAAGCCATCAAATTTCGTTAGGAGTCGGTCCCCGATCCTTAAGACGAAGTAACCGATGTTGTTAGGAAGCGTGCTTCGACCACCGTCCAAAAGTCTCGAATTAAATTAACCGTAATCCATCCAACTGCATAGCTATTTGTAAGTAAGTTTGAACATTCCTGCGTAACCTCACGAGCATCAGACGCATCGAAACCCGTTCCGTTTCGTTACTGCAGTTCATGCGCTGCTGAAAACGGAACGCGGTTCATGCGCGCAGCGTCTGCGCTGCGGTCTATGCGCATACTGCGTGAATCGGAACACAGCCTGAGTTATGCCTAGTGACAATGGTGACAATTCTACAAATTATTATTTAGTTTGCTGAAATGAATTTTGCTTGATATAACATTGCACGTAGGAGGATGATGGGCTCGATTCCTCATCGATTTGGCAAAGAAGTAGCATGTATCGTAGGTAGAAAGTTTTTAGACTGCCAGGCCGAAGTCTAGGTAGACGCACGAAATCCCTATATCGGTGTTCCAGCACGGGAAGGCAAGGGAAGGCGTTTTGTCCGCCGCGACCCCAAGGTAGCCGCCGCCCGCATAAGACCCTCTCACTTGCACATAAAGCCCTGTCCTTGTTTAGCACCATCCCTGTCTACCTCATGCTCTCCGTCACTCCCGTGCAGCGAATTTCCGCTAAGAGGCTAGTCATTTTTTACGCGTCTACCTAGACTTCGGCCTGGCAGTCTAAAAACTTTCTAACTACGATACATGCTACTTCTTTGCCAAATAGATGAGGAATCGAGCCCATCATCCTCTTACGCGTAATGTTTTATCAAGCAAAATTCATTTTAGCAAACTAAATAATAACTTGTAGAATTGTCACCATTGTCACTAGGCATAACTCAGGCTGTGTTCCGATTCACGCATTATGCGCATAGACCGCAGCGCAGACGCTGCGCGCATGACCGCGTTCCGTGTCCAGCAGCGCATGAACCGCAGTAATGAAACGGAACGGGTTTCGATGCGTCTGATGCTCACGAGGATACGCGGGAATGTTCAAACTTACTTACAAATAGCTATGTAGTTGGATGGATTACGGTTAATTAAATCCGAGACTTTTGGACGGTGGTCGAAGCACGCTTCCTAACTACATCGGTTACTTCGTCCTAAGGATCGGGGACCGACTCCTAACGAAATTTGATGGCTTTATTGCTGGATTTTCTCAACCCGAGTTTTTCTATTCTTCTTGAACAGCGATAATTATTGAAAGCGAAGACCATATTTTATGAGTTTTACAGGACGAACTGCTGCTTACCCAGCGTAATTTGGTAAACAGATGTGTAATGGAAAAATGAAGTTATTTATTATCCGCGTCCGGGGTAAACTCAAGTACTTTGAAGGCTATTGAATAGAACCGCAGGCTCTCGTACGTTTTCTGGATTAGAGTATAGCTGTAAAGTTAGCATTATAAGAGCACGCTCGAAAAACTTAGCAGTAAAAGCCTTTAAGACAGCGCTGTTCAAGGTCGCTCCCGCGGGAGATTGGGGTTCTCCCACTCTCGTCCGCGTTGTCAGGGATACGCGCGACGCTAAAGAGGCGACCATGACAGACCAGCGTGTCCGGCGCCGAGCGAGCTCGGACGCCCGATACGACATGTGATTAGTGACACGCGGCGTCGCAGCCAGCCAATGCTACTACTTCCCGGTATAAGTTGTCAGTCTTGGTGACCTGTACTTTTCAAACAATTCTGAAACTAGAAATATCATAAACAAGCCTGACACATAGGTACGAAAGTCAACGAATTAACCTGAAATGACCCATATCCAAGTGACAGACGGCTCGCCGGACGTGCAGCCTTCTTAGCGTCGCGCGGTCTCCTTGACGACGGAAGGCACGCTATGCGAGAGAAAGATTGGAAGGGGAAGCAGGCGCGTGAGGGGCCCCTACGCTGGACATCGCTGCTTTAAGAAATAGAAATGCGCGCTACATATTTGCTTCCTTCCTCATCTTTCGTTTCGACCCTGCCTAAAACCTTCTAGGGATGTGTTGTTCGCTTCGAAATTGAGTCTGTTACATTGGTTGCAATTCATACAGCGAGTGCAGAGATGGCAGTACCAATTTCGTAGAATTCCCTAGAATCCTCCAACTTCTAGCTCATAATGCGTGCAGCAAGTGCAGAAAATAAAAGCATGGGCAGTCAATGCGCATATTACGCGCATGCGTATTTGTCGCTTTACGTGTGCTTCCGTATTCTGGTTTTTTATATGAACTGCTAGTTTGAAGTGTCTAATTAGTTTTTATTCTTATAACCGAGAAAGTATAAATTTACGTTGTAACAAAGTTGGAAGCAATAACATAAAAATGTCCATTTGACTGGAATTACAGAATTAACGTGGGGTAATTCTGGCCATGATTTTTCTTTATAAAAGAAGTGGGGAAAACTGTAAAATTAATAAAAAAATATTATTTTTATGTTTTAAAATTAATTACTATATACATGAATCACAAATGTATTCTTCAGGGGTATTCCATCCTGAACATTCTTCATATTATTATATGCCCATAAAATTTAATTTTTTCATTTTGAGTTTTTATGTGGAAGTGTGTAAAGTAATATTCCTGGCTTCATTCTGCCTTATTCGTAATTCTTTTATGTCAGTTGCATTTAAGCCAGAAAAAAGTGATGTTAAAAGCTGGCTACGATTACCCCTCAATTTTGGCCGGTCTTACCTCACAACACATGTTGAAATAATATAGTAATACACTACATTGAATTTTCATATGAATGAAAACAATGATATTTTGGAAGGATGTTAAATTATAAAAAGTTGACAAATATAGCGTAAATGAACGAAATATCCAATAAGCATTTATTGTCATGTAGCATATATGTAGGTTATATTTTCTGTCACTTCGAGTAGCGGACCACATAATTTCGTGCATGTTTTTTAAAGCGTACGTAAAGAGACAAATACGCATGCGCGCATGAACTGCACGCTTCATGCGCTAGAGGTGGGAGAATTCTAGGGAATCGTATGCGCCACCAACGCAACCAATGCACGCATAGAATGAAACGGAACGGTTTTCTCTGCGGTCTATGCGCATAATGCGTGAATCGGAACACAGCCTCAGTGGTTCTTCGACACAGGGGGACCCGACATGCAACGTTGCCAAATTTCCGGAGGGAAGCCGATTTTGCCGCCTAGTGTACATCATTCGAGAGTAGTTCTTGGTTTGAACGCTGGTGTGAGAAGAGAGCGCTAAGATCAGTCACCTTCAATTTATGGGTCGGTAAAACAGTTTCATTGGGTCGTCCAATTCATTGCAAGTTAAAACTTAAAAGTAAAAATTAAGAAGCCACTGAAAATTGACAGCTCAGCCACATATATATATCTGTACACATATGTAATTTAAGATACAGTTCCTTTACACTGAATTATTAAAATAATTTTTTAAATTTTAATTTAATATTTATGTTGTAAATGGTTGTTTAATATTTATTTAAAAAAATAATTATAATTAAATTTGTTTTTTGTATACAACTAAATTAATATTTATATGGCTGCTGTATATAAACCAGAGATGGGCAAAGATAATATCTAGATAAACTCGAATAAAAGATACTTTACGTTTATTCGTTATTCGGAGTTTCGAATAACACGGTTTATCTTTATTCGAAACATCACGAATAAATAAATTTATTCGAAGCGAATTTATTCGACAGCGGAAGATAATTTTTTTATTCGAAGTGAATTTAGTCGAAAGATAATTTCTTGATTCGAGGAACTTTTATTCGAACCGTCGAATAAGGTTTTTATGTTTATCCGTAGTTTATTCGACTTTTATTCGACGGCTTCGAATAACTTTCGACGCGGGATCTCGCCTCGAGTTGAGGACTTGGGCTGTTCGGCGGCGGCTTGTGATCTTGGTTCGAGCTTCGGCTGGAGAGCCATACATTGTTGCTTGCGATGGATTATACTTATATTAATAGCATGTATGTAAAACTTCCATATATTCTATCGTATCGGCATGAACGTTTCAGTAAAATACTCTTGAGATTTTTTAGATGAAAATGAATTTAACGCGATATAAATCGGATTATTTTTAGCATTATTACCTTATAAATCTTACATTCATATTTAATTATCTATAGTTCTGAAAATAATCCAGTATATACCGTGTTTGAACTCATTTCAATGGAATGAATCTCGCAACTTTATAAACAATCCATAATTATTATTCTAAAAGTAGAAAAAATCTTCGTATAAACATAACTGACAAATTTCGAATACTATAAGGAAGCTAGGGTTTTGGAAGTTCTATGGACATTAATTTATTTATTGGTTAACTTTAGATAGATTATGAAAAAATGACGATGTTTCTTACATTTGTTTGGTAGAAAATGCAAATAAACGGGACCACAATATCGCAATATCTTTTGTAAACAAAATTTGTTCTTATAATTCTTGTAATTATTATCCACAAAATTACCTTTTTTAAAAAAAGGTACAAAAAAGAGCGCCAAGTATATATTCTCATAAAAAAGAATCCCATTTAAAAACATTGTCGTAAATTAATATAAATTTATTAATGTGCTATATTCAACTTTACAAAAGTAATGATATACAACAATTGCGCCAATTATCACACTGGCTATTTACACAAAGAACAAAATGTATTCAATAATATTAAGCAGATATATTTTTATACAAATAAATAATTTAATACGAATAAATATTTGATTCAAAATACTTAGCGCTGCGCCCCGAATTGGTGTTGCTAAACTCAATAAATATGTATAAATTGCATTAATCCTTTTCTTTCTTTCATCTACGTGCGGCGTGCATGCGTGTGTGTGTGTGTGCGTGTGCATATGCTACGTATGGTATTAGAATGAAATATATGTAGAATAAATCTGACTGCATTTCTAATATGTGTATGTATATGTATTTTATATTGTAATGGAGTTGTAAATTATTAATTAATACTAAGGCAATTAACATTTTTTCGGGGACTTCCATTTCCGGTGTGGAAGTGGCAAGACGTGCGAGTGAGCGGTGCGAGTGTAGGAAGCAGAAAAGGCGTGTGTAGGGCGAGTGGGGAGTGAAAAGGGAGAAGAGGAGGAGGAGGGGAGCAGGGAGTGAAGGGAGAGAAAGGGCGGAGAAAAGGGGCGTAAGTGTGAAGGGGAAAACAGGCAGGAGGTTTTGGGGTTTTGAGGTTAAGGCAAGGCAAGGAGGAATAGAGCGGGAGAAGAAAGCGCGGCAAAGTGTCGAGAGAAAGTGGAAAGTAGTGACATCGGGCGGTTGAGAGTGAAGGTAATAGCGGAGTAGTGGGTAAGGAAGGTAGCGCAGGGAAAGTGGATAAGCAAGAGAGTTAGGAAGAAATGGCGGGAGGGAAAGAGGGAGAAAAGGGTGAGGACAAGGGAAGTGAAAGGGCGATAGGAGAGAAGAGGGAAGAAGTAAAGGGGGAGGAAGAGGCGAGAAGGAGAGGCAGGAGGACAAATGCGGAGAAATTGACGAGGGAAAGGAGTATGAGTGGAGGAAATGTAATAGAGATAGCAGAGATGTGGAAGAGGAAAAGAGAGAAGGATGAGGAGAGGAGAGGTGAAGGGGGAGAGGGGGAAGAGGCGTTTATGAAGAGTAGGAAGGTGCAGAGATCACCGGAGGAGAGAAGGGCGGGCGATCAAGATGCGCTGGAGGGTCTGATTAGGAGTATGAGGGAAGAGATGAGGAAGGATTTAAAGGAAGTGAAGGAGCAGGGGAGGGAGGCGAAGGAGGAGATGGAAAAAATTAGAGGGAAGATGGAAGAGTGGGAGGATAGGTGGAGAAGAGAGAAGGAGGAAATGAAGGATAGAATGACAAGGTTGGAAAAAAGGATGGGGGAGGCGGAGCTAGAGGAGGGGAGGTTAAGAAAAGTGGAGGAGAGGCTTGTGGCTATAGAGACTTGGAGAGGAAGGGAGGGGATGGATAGAGACAAGGGAGAACGTGGAGAAAGAGCAGGGCGGGAGAGCGGAGCGAAAGAGTGGGAAGCAAGGGTGCAGGAGGTGGAAAGAAAATTGGAGATGAAAGAGAGAGAAGGGAAGAGAAAGAACGTGAGAGTAAAGGGGGTAGGCAGGGAAGGATCGGCGATGCAGAGGGCAAAAGAAATATTGGCGATAGTAGGAGTAGAGGGGGGAATAGAGGGAGCAAAGGAGCTAGGAGGAGGAAGGCAAGAGAGGAAAGAAGTGATGCTGGAGGTGAGGATGGTGAATATGGAGGCGAAGAGGGAGGTTATGAGGAACAAAGGAAAATTAAGGGGAAGGAAGGAGAGGTTGGAAGATGACCTGACATGGAAGGAGAGGAGGATGCAGTGGCGGTTAAGGAGGATAGGAGAGGAGGAGGAAGCGAAGGGAAAAAGAGTAAGGGTAAGCTATGGGAAGATAGTGGTGGATGGAATAACGTGGTTCTGGGACGAGCGGAGGGAGGTGTTAAGGGACTGGAGGGGAAGAGAAAAGGGAGGGATAGAGAGGGAAACAGGGGAGGGGAGTATGGAGGACGGGAGGAGGGAGGAGGGAGAAGCAGAAAGAAGAAGTAAAGAAAGAGAGGGGACAAAAAACTAGGAAGGAAGGAGGAGGAAGGGGGGAGGGAGAGGCAGGGGGAGGAAGGGAAGAGGTGGAGGTTAGCGTTCTGGAACATAGCGAGCGCGACAAACAAGGATGAAGAATTCTGGAAGGGGTTGGAGGAGTGGGAGGTGATAGTCCTGATGGAAACATGGGTGGAAGAAAAGAGGTGGAACAGTGTGAAGCGCAGGCTGCCAGAGGGATACAGGTGGAGAGTGCAATGGGCAAAGAGAAAGAATAGGAAGGGGAGAGCGATAGGAGGCATGATGATAGGAGTGAGGGAAGAGATGATAGGAAAGGAGGAGCGCGGACAGGGAGAAGAGGAAGGGTTGATGGTGGAGAGGGTAAAGGCGGGGGAGGAGGAATGGACAGTGGTAGCGGTTTATGTGAACGGGGATATGGAGAAGAAACTAGGAAGGATCAGATGGTGGATGGAGGGGCAGGAGGGGGAAGGGAGGGTGATAATAGGGGGGGACTTCAACGCGAGGACAGGCGTGCAGGGTGGCAGGATAGAAGGCGGAGAGGACGAGGAGGAAGGTGGGGGAAGAAAGTCGAAGGACAGGAAGATAAACGGAGATGGGAGGAAGTTAATAAAGTTGATAGAAGAGACAGGGTGGGAGATAATGAACGGGAGCATAGAAGGGGATGAAGAGGGGGAATATACGTATACGGGAGGAAGAGGGGATACTGTGATTGATTATGTACTGGGGGGGGAGGGGACGAGAGAGAGGATGGAAAGGATGGAGGTAGGGGATAAGGTGGAATCGGACCATCACCCGCTGGTGGTAACGATGAAGGAGGGTGGAGTGGGGGAGAGAAGCAAGGTAAGGAGGGACAGGAAGGTGGGAGGAGGACGGTGGTCGGGAAGGATGAAGGAGGAGTTTGAGAAGGGGATGGGGGGTGCGGTGATAGAAGGAGAGGGAATACAGGAGTTGGTGAGCAAGACGGTGGGTACGATAAAAGAGGTGATGAGGAAAGGGGAGGAGGTGGGAGGAAGGGAGATAGGGCGGAAGAGGGAGGGGTGGTGGGACGTAGAATGTAGGGAGAAGAAGAGGGAGGTGAGAAGGGAGCTAAGGAGGTGGAGAGGGGGGAGGGGGAGGAGAGAGGAGTACAAGAAAGGGAGGGGGGAGTACAAAGAGCTGTGCGAAAGGAAAAAAGAGGAGGAGAGAGAGAGAATTATAAGGGAGGTGGTAGAAGCGAAAACGGAAAACAGAGTGTGGGAGTTAGTCAACAGGGGAAGAAAGAAAAGGAAAGTGGTGGACACAAGGATAAAGAAGGAGGAGTGGAAGGATTATTTTATGGGGCTGTTAGGAGGGGTAGAAAACAGAGTTAGGATGGGAGAGGAGGGGGGTAGGAGAAGGGGAGAGGAAGAGGGAATAAGCAAGGAGGAAGTAAGGAGGGTAGTGAGGAAACTGAAGGAAGGAAAGGCAATGGGAGGGGACGAGATCCCGAACGAGGCGTGGAAGCACGGGGGAGAGAGGGGTTTGGATTTGGCGTGGGAGATATGCAGAAGAGTGTGGGAAGGGGAGGGGTGGCCGCAGGGGTGGAGAGAGGGCATTATAGTGCCACTGGCGAAGAAAGGGAGCGGGGCGCGAGTACAAGAGTATAGGGGGATAACGCTGATGCCAACGTTATATAAGGTGTATGTAGCGGTCCTGGTAGGGAGGTTGGAGCAGGAGGTGGAAGGGAAGGGGTTGATCCCTGAGAATCAGGCGGGGTTTAGGAGAGGAAGAGGCACAATCGACCACATATACGTGCTAAATCACGTAATTGGCAAAAGGATACAGGGGAAAAAAGGAAAACTAGTGGCGTTTTTCGTAGACCTTCGTGCGGCTTTTGATACGGTGGACAGGAGGTTACTGTGGGAGGCGATGGAGAAGAGAGGGGTAAGGGAGGGTTTGTTGGAGAGGGTAAAAGAGGTATACAGGGAGACGACGAGCAGGGTGAAGGTGGGAGGGGAGCTAGGAGAGAAATTCTGGACGGCAAAGGGGTTGAGGCAAGGGTGCCCAATGAGCCCGATTCTGTTCAACCTGTTTTTGGCGGATGTGGAAGAGGAGATTAGGAAAGGAAGAGGGGGAGGGGTAGTAGTAGGAGGAAGGAGGATATGCACTTTAGCGTACGCGGACGACCTGGTTCTATTGGCGGAAAATGAGGAGGAGATGGGAAATATGATTAGGAGACTAGAGGGGTACATGGAGAGAAAGAGGCTGGAGGTGAACGTAGAGAAGTCGAAGGTGGTGAGGTTCAGGAAGGGGGGAGGGAGAGAAAGAAAAGTGGACTGGAGGTGGAAAGGAAAGAGGATTGAGGAAGTCAAGGAATTTAGGTACCTCGGGTACGTGTTCAAGAAGAACGGGGGCCAGGAAGCGCACATCAGGGACAGAGTAAGAAAGGCGGGAGTGGTCATGCGGCAGGTCTGGGGAATCGGGAAAAGGAAATTTGGGAAAGACTGGGGAAAGAGAATGTGGCTTTTCGATGCTCTGGTGTGGACGGTGGTGGGTTACGGGGCGGAGGTATGGGGATGGAAGGAAAGGGAGGAGGTGGAGAGAATTCAGGAGAGATTTTTAAGGTGGTCGTTGGGGGTGGACTGGAGGACGCCGGGATACATGGTGAGGGAGGAGACGAAGAGGAAAAAGCTGAGGACGTGGGCGGGAGGAAGGGCGTGGAGGTACGAGGAGAAACTGGGCAGGGGAGAGGGAGGAGATTTGGCCAGGTGGTGTTTGGAAGAGATAAGAGAGAGGGAAAAAGAAGAGGGACCAGAACTGTCTGCATGGGAGAGAGAGAGGAGGGAGTGGAGGAGGAGAGGGGCGAGGGAAGGTGGGGAAGGGGCAAGGAGGCGAGAGGGGTTGGAGGGTTGGGAGGAGGAGGACGAAAGGAGGCAGGGAGAGGAGAGATGGGAAAGGATAGAACAATCGAGGTACAACAGGTGGTATAGGGAAATAGCGTCGAGGGGGATCCCGAAGTACCTAGCGGCGGGATGGGGAGAATCGAGGTACAGGAGGATAGCCAGATTCAGGCTGGGGAACGAGATGAGGGGAGGAAGGTATTGGGAGGAGGAGGAGGAAAGGAGGTGCAGGTTGTGCGGAGGGGAAGAAGAGTCGTGGGAGCACGTTTTGGAAAGATGCACAGGGGATGAAGGAGACGGAATGGGGGTAGGGGAGAGGATAAGGGAAATCTTGGACGAAGGAGGGAAGGGGGAGGAGTGGATGAAGGGGTTAGAGGGAAGGAGGAGAGAAAGGGAAGATGGAACGGAGGAGGAGGGGGCAGGTAGGAGGGAGGGTTGAAGGTAGGAAGGAGCGAAAGAAGGAATGGGACGAAAGTGTGGAAATGGAAGTCGAAGGCGGGGGGCGCGAGCGGAAGCGAGGGCGAAAGGCGTAGTTTTTAAGAGGCGGACGCGTTAGGTTAAGGAATAGTGTAAGCGTAGGATAGGAGGCGGAAAGGCGGCGGAGGCGAGCGTGCGGAGAGAGAGAGAGAGAGTGCGAGGGGAAGGGGGAGCGAAAGAGTGGGTTAAGATGTAAAAAGTAAGTTAAGTTAAGTTAATTATTGTACAGGAGAGGAGAGAAGCGGAGAAATTGTAACCCCAAGGGGAAAACAATAAAGCTATACATACATACATACATACATAACATTTTTTCGGTTGCGCAGCGCCAAGTATTTTGAATCAAATATTTATTCGTATTAAAATATTTATTTGTATAAAAATATATCTGCTTAATATTATTGAATACATTTTGTTCTTTGTGTAAATAGCCAGTGTGATAATTGGCGCAATTGTTGTATATCATTACTTTTGTAAAGTTGAATATAGCACATTAATAAATTTATATTAATTTACGACAATGTTTTGAAATGGGATTCTTTTTTATGAGAATATATACTTGGCGCTCTTTTTTGTACCTTTTTTTAAAAAAGGTAATTTTGTGGAGATTTCACACATTTTATAGTGTTTATTATGGCTGTATAATTTTTTCACCCCCTCGGGTGAATTATTAATTGGCGCTCTTTTTGTACCTTTTTGTGAAAATATTAATTTACGAAAATGTTTTTAAATGGGATTCTTTTTGATGGGATTATATACTTGGCGCTCTTTTTGTACCTTTTTGTGAAAAGGTAATTTTGTGGGGTATATACACACATGAATATTGTTAATTTATCGTGCAGCAGGGTTAATTTCTCTTTGAGCTGTTGAAATAATTCTCTCCGTCTGCATCGTTAACTGAAAAATAGGACACATTTACTAATTATTTATATATCATCACACGTGCTCATATGTCAAAATCATTGAATAGATAATTACGTATGCAAAACCCTACCTGCAAATTCGTGCGTACATAGTCCGACGTAGTTCACACAGCATCATCTTCTGCTTCGATTATCTGTAAATATATAAAATCCACATTTTAGTTATTTTAGTTATAACTTAACGTAGAACTTATATATAGAAATAGAGTGGCATTTTGCTACAGTAAGTGTAGAGACTACAAAATATGTATGAAGGAAATGATTGCGTATGGCAGAAAGTCTTGTTACTGGAAATTTAAATGCTAATGGTAATAATTCAGCGATAAATAATTACGTATGCAAAACCCTACCTGCAAATTTGTGCGTACATCGTCTGACGTAGATCACACAGCATCATCTTCTGCTTCGATTATCTGTAAATATATAAAATCCACATTTTAGTTATTTTAGTTATAACTTAACGTAGAACTTATTATATATATTTAATCTTCTCCGGACAACCTCCAAGCCTGTGCATCCCCTTCATTTCTGTCCATTCAAGCCTGTGCGTCCCTTTCATTTTTATCCAAGTCCTCTGCATCTTCTTCATTTCTAAATATAATATATATAAGCTTTACATAAAATCTCTAAATTGCTGGTATAAAAATATCTAGCAATTTAAATGCAATGCAATTTGTTACAATATATATATTATTTTGTGCGAAAGAAGATACTCTACATACTAAATTGATTTAAAAAATTTTGGCGACTTACCTTGTTAATTAAGACAATAATTCAGTCTCGTATTTGGTGTAAAAACTCGTGACAATTCAAATTCTGACAACTTACTTCATTTGACACTTAGCACTTGGTAGGTTATAATATATCTCTGTCTAGCTGTCATGTAGCTGTCACGTCACAACAAAATTTGTTACACGGTCGGCCGAACCCGCATCCAATGAACGACGAGAGACACTTTTCCTCACCCCCTCTTGCCTAAAGTGTAGGACGATGACGATGACGATCTTAATTTTACGAACATGAAATTCGGCAAATTGCCACTTTACAACGAAATATCTCAGCTCATAAGGCACGTAGGAACAAAACGAAGACACTTTTCTTATGTAAATCAAACCCAGGCTATCCATTAAGACCATTCAAAATCGAATCGGATCAGCCGTTATTGAGATTCGGAAATCTCAGGGTTCAGAATAGCGAGTCGTGGCGTAATAGATACACTCTGTGTCTCGCGCTGCGCATATAATAATATATACTTGGCGCGAGACACTACCGTGTCTCTTGATTATTGTTGGAATATGGGTTTATTGCAACAAGAGGTTGATGGCAGGTTTAGTTCGGAACTATATTTTTTGTTTCTCTCTAGTTAGTTTCCATGGCACTGTAACCAACAAGTCATCCTTTGTACTTTTTCGATCTGTGTCTTGATACATAATATAAAACCTTTCTCAGTTCCAAACGAGTTTAATTTCAGTTTTATATTCTTAAATAATAATCAAAGAGATAATCTAACAGGTTATGGGCCCAGAAGCGCTATTATAAACATAATTGAAGATTATATATTTAAGAGGTGGTATTCTTCTGAGGAAATATTTTCAGCCACGTGCAAAAAGGGAAAATTCCGTTCAAAGAATACCATGGAGACTGAATTATCAAAAATAAATAAACTCAAGAACATTGAGAATTGGAGCATCTGGAAATTCCAGGTACGTGTTATTCTTAAAGCAAATGGTACTTGGGAAGTTGTCCAGGGGACAAGCACTCTACCGAAGATGCCAGCGGCAGGGTCCGAAAACACGGTAATTAGAGAGTATCAAAGACAGGTAGCAGCATGGAATAAAATAGATAGTATGGCTCAGAAGATAATTGTAACTACAATATTAGAGCAACCCACAATGCATATTATCAATTGCGAAACGTCTAAGAGTATGTGGGAAAAACTAGTTAGTATCTACGAACAAAAGTCGGAAACTACAATTCATGTACTTCAACAGAAGTGGTTTACAACCACGAAAGAATCTTCTGATGACATGGCAATGCATATCGCCAAACTAGAGGACATAGCTCATCGTTTGCAGCTAATGGGTGAAAATGTTTCAGAAAGCATGATAATCACAAAAATCCTTTTGACTTTACCTGCAAGCTATGATTTCTTCGTAAGTGCATGGGAATCTACTCCGGAAGCGGAACGTACAAAAGGCAACCTTATTTCGAGGTTGATAATGGAGGAATTACGCCAAAACAAGAGATCCGAAAACAACGGAAGTGGAAATGCACTCGCATCAAATGTGCACTATAAGAAAGGAAAAGGAGAGAAGTTCAATAATAATAAAAATGCCAAATTTAAAACAGGCAAATGTTTTAAGTGTCAGAAACCAGGGCATTGGGCTAGAGAATGTCGAAGTAATATTAAAAAGGCTGCATCAGAAGACAAAGAAGTCTCTCAGAAATCTCCTCAGGGTGAGGGCCTTGTGAGTGAAGCTTTAACTTCATTACAACAGAAACAAGATAAGGTGAATGTTTGGTACTTGGATTCCGGTGCTACTGACCATATGACGTTCAACAGGAAATGGTATACATCATATGAACCTTTAAACAACAAAAAGGCATGGGTATGTATTGGAGATGGCACATATCTCAGGGCTTACGGTAAAGGAAGTATTAATGTTTCTACCTTTGATGGTGAAAAATGGAATTCAAATCATTTAACAAATGTATTATATGTACCCAAACTGAATTATAATTTATTCTCTTCTGGAGTAGCAATGGACAAAGGTTTTGAATTACAATCCAACAATACCTATTGTAAATTTGTTAAGGAAGGACGTACCATTGCAGTGGGAGAGAGAACGAATAAACTGTTTGTGATGAAGTTTAAGGTCAATTCATCAAATCAAGAGTCTGAACAAGATAAATCGACATTGACTGTAGCAGCAGTAGCAACAAAGACAGACACACTGGATAATTGGCATCAGAAACTTGCTCATCAGAACTTTTCTAGAGTTAAACAGTTTTTGGATCAAAATAATATAAACATCAAGGATAAGACAGAACCTTTTTGTGATGCTTGTGCTATTGGAAAAAGCCATCGTTTACCTTTTCACAAAAGTGACACCAGGACTGAAAGAATAGGAGAATTAATTCATGCGGATGTCTGTGGACCTATGCAAGTCACATCCATGGGTAGATCAAGGTATTTCCTACTCCTAAAAGACGATTATTCACATTACCGTTATGTATATTTTATATCTGCTAAGTCTGATGTAACAAGTTGTAACAAAAACTTTGTTAAGAAGACAGAAAAACATTGTCTAAAAGGAATTAAAACCTTAAGGACAGACAATGGTTTAGAATTCATTAATGAAGAACTTGCTATTTTCTTAAAGTCTTTTGGTATTCAACATCAAAGGACTGTAGCTTATTGTCCAGAACAAAACGGATCAGCTGAGAGAGAAAATAGAACAGTGGTAGAAGCTGCAAGAACTGTTTTATATGCTAAAGGTTTTGAAAAAAGATTCTGGGCAGAAGCCATAAATACAGTAGTATATATATTAAACTGTACAGGAACAAGTAGTATTAAGAATGTAACACCATATGAATTATGGTACAATCGGAAACCAAAAATTAATGACTTTCATATTTTTGGAGAACAGGTATATGTACATATTCCAAAACAAAAAAGACAAAAATTAGATGCAAAAGCTGAAAAAGGGTATTTCATGGGCTGTGATGAAAACACCAAGGGGTATAGGATATGGCTTCCAAAAGAAGATACTATAAAAGTGTTACATGATGTGTATTTCAGTGGCAAAACAGATTTAGAGCAACAATCTGAGCAACAATCCCAAAACGAGATGAAGTCACTAATACAATTCGAAAATGAAATGGTGTTACAGAATCCTGTTTTGAGTCCACCTGAAGAAGATATTCTACCGATCTGTCAGCTACAAAGAGAAGAGTCAATAAGTGGAGCAGAAAGTATTGAAGTTGAGAACCAATGTTCTCAAAATAATCAATCGGATGAGGAATCTGAAAAATCTATTGAATCTGAAAGGTCTGTTGCGACAACAAATAAGAATCAAGAAGGAAGTGACCCTGATAATGCAACACTAGTAAATAGAAGAAACTTGAGGGATAGAACTTTATTGAAACAACCAAAACGTTATGACGATTATGTAAATATTAATGACAGTGTAAATATTCATGAACTTTTAATAACTGAAGAAACAGATGAGTCAAAAGAAAATAATGATAAGGATGATGAACCTTTAACTTATGAAGAAGTTATGGATAGTTGTGATTCAACAAACTGGATTCAAGCCATGCAAGAAGAAATAGATTCTTTAAAAAAGAATAAAGTCTGGTGCTTAGTGGATAAACCAGAAGATCAAGACATAATAGACAATCGATGGGTATACAAGATTAAAAGAGACACAAATGGAAAGATTCTAAGATATAAAGCAAGACTGGTTGCAAAAGGCTACAAGCAAAAGGAAGGGATTGATTACAAGGAGACATTCAGTCCGGTGGTAAGATTTGACACAATCAGAATAATTCTAACAATTGCAGCTAGAGAAAGGTTAGTAATGAGACAATTTGATATAAAAACAGCCTTCTTATATGGAAACATAGAAGAAAAGATTTACATGAAACAACCAGAAGGTTTTTCAGACGGAACCTCTCATGTTTGCAAGTTACTTAGAAGTCTATACGGTCTTAAGCAATCTCCTAGATGTTGGAATCGCAGATTTACTGATTTCTTAAAAAACTTTAATTTAAAAGTAACCAATGCAGATCCTTGTTTGTTTTATAGTACTAATCGAAGAATACTTCTAGCAATTTACGTAGATGATGGCCTGATTGCAGCAGAAGATGAACAAGATATTAACAATTTGTTAAAGGCTTTAAGAAAGGAATTTGAAATAACCCATGCCGAAATTGGAACATTTCTCGGTCTTCAGGTTGAGCAGAGACGAGATGGGTCAATTTTCTTACACCAAACATCTTATATAAAGAAAATTATAGACAGATATAGGATGAAGGATGCAAATCCAGTAACCATTCCTGCGGATCCCCATCAAGAAATTTACACACAGGCGCACACCATTAATCAAGAGGAAGTTCTTCGAGCACCATATAGAGAAGCCTTAGGAAGTTTGATGTACTTATCGTCTGGTACAAGACCTGACATTACATTCGCTGTACACAGAGCAAGTCGGTACATGCAGAATCCTACCAAGATTCAATGGAACGCCGTTAAGAGAATAATCAAGTATTTAAAGGGCACTTTACATTTTGGTTTGATTTTTGGAACACATCAAGATACGCATTTGAAAGCTTATAGCGATGCTGATTATGCGGGTGATTTGGAAACACGACGATCAACTACAGGATATATAATTCAATGGGGTTCAAGTATAATTACTTGGAATTCTCAAAGACAAACATCGGTGGCTCTTTCTACAACTGATGCCGAATATATGGCAGCATGTCAAACAGTTAAAGAGATAATGTGGTTTCAAAAACTTACTAAAGAAATATGTCATGTAAAGATGAATATCACATTATTCTTAGATAATCAAAGCGCAATTCAATTGATTAAAAATCCTGTTTTTCATAAAAGGACTAAACATATAGATATAAGATTTCATTATATTAGGGAAAGATATTGTGAAAACGTTTTTAGCTTAGAATATGTTAATACGAAGTTTCAAGTTGCAGATATCCTTACAAAACCACTGGCTCGACAAATTTTTCAACAGCATCGAGATGTTATATGTATGGAAAAGATTAGTGAAAAGAAGGAATAATGGCTCTGATTATTCTATGGGTTCAATCAGCCTATGACTTCTGTGAAGATTATTCTGATCTGATCGCTATATACATATATAGAAATTCAAGATAAAGCATGAAGAATGTTATTTAACGAATAATGTTACTTGATTTATTCTTTATAGACATTATATGATTCATGTAATTCCTTCTCTTCGTGTTGCAACAAACAGTGGGAGTGTTGGAATATGGGTTTATTGCAACAAGAGGTTGATGGCAGGTTTAGTTCGGAACTATATTTTTTGTTTCTCTCTAGTTAGTTTCCATGGCACTGTAACCAACAAGTCATCCTTTGTACTGTTGCGAACTTCCGCCTAGCGGCGTGTGTTATAAGCTTCGGAAACGCGAAGTTTAAACCGGAACACACGAATGTAATAGGAAAGGGAGACAGGATGAAGCTCGTACAAGCCCGAGGGGTTTGAAAATAGTTAGAGATTCTTTTAATAAGGGAACTTTAAGATTATAAACTAATCGATACTAATCGATACTAGTCGATACTAATCGATACCCTCTTGGATACGGGTGTTTGAATAAATGAACTTCTCCTTCCTCCCTTCTCCTAGGTGTGCGATTCCAGCGCAACGTTGTTAAACGCTTGATTTCGTAAAAGTTGATAACCGAAAGGAATCGGATCAACGAATAAGAATTTAGCTAGCTAAATAGTAAATTTACGATTGGCTCTCGGTAACCAAGCCATTTTGAAATTAACAAAAAGCTAAAGCGAAGGGTTTTTCGGAAGCGTCACTCGAGCCCCAAAAGCTGTAACGAGCAGTCACGCAGGAAAGGAGTTCTTTAGAAATTGAGATAGTGTTACAAATTTTTATTTCCTTCATTAAAGTTATAAGTTATTGTGTTCAAGTCGTTTTATTCTATTCTTATTATTATAGTTTTCATTAATTTTAACATCAAAATAATCAGCGTCCAAGGAGCAGAGTGCCTTAGCACTTCACGGGCATCGACCCTCGCCGAATTCCTTGAGAAGGATCCAGGAGGACCAGCCGACCACGCAACAATTTGGTGACAGCGGTGGGATTTTGCAAATTTGCCGGCTCGTGGACGCAGGAATCGCAGAGCAACCGTCGTAGGACTTCGGAGGAGAGCAACTGCAGGCGATTGAATCAATCTTTCCTGAAACCGTACACCTTCAACCAGGGGATCTTCTGCGTTGACGTCGAAGTCTGCAATTTCGTGAGAGATTGAAGTTCAATTATAATATACAATTTATGGTTCTATTGTAAAATTTGCGTGCTGTAATTATTATCGCGTTGTGTTAACTATTAGTTGATAAGATTAAGAGCTTAGTATTTGCATTACGAAAATGCCGCGTAGACGTACGGAATTGCCTAAACGAAAGGGACGACAACTACGTTCGGGTAGCGTACAGGTACCCGAAATAGAGGGTTTAAGTGTTGAACCATTGCAAATAGAACGTCCTATGGCTACTTCACGATCTCAAACGACACAAACCGACGACCCTATCGTTGATTCGGCTAGGTCAGAGGATTCATTGCCCTGTCCAACCGCGGTTATTGCTGTGAGTTCGGAAGCTTCGGGTGGTGAATCACGGTCGCGCGACTCAAACCTTGTGCAGACGCGACTAGATCCTCCTGTTGTTAACTTATCTGAATCAAGTAACCAATCACTTTGTTCAAACGTAATTCCCCAACCGAATATAGTAAAGTCCACAGACCCACCTAAGTCTTATCTCTCATTAAAATTAGTAAAGGACTCAATTCCGAGATTTAATGGGAAATCGGATTCATTAGTCCAGTTTATTAAACAGTGTAATTTAATTAACTCTAAAGTAAAGCCCGAGGATCGGGAAAATCTCCTCTTCCTTATTCGAGGTAGAATCGAGGGCCATGCCAATTTACTCTTGTCTAATCGACGAGAGGCCGAAACTTTAGATGAATTGATTAATCTTTTAAAGAAAATCTTCGCGCCCTCATTTAATGTGCATAGTTTGAATGCCGAGTTAATGAATCTGCACCAAAACAGAAACGAATCGGTTGAAGTTTTCGGAGCCCGAGTTAACGAAACCTTAAATGGCGGGTTAGAAACTGCCAGGGACACTTACAACTCTGAGCAAATAGTTGGAGTTAATGATTTGCTAAAGAATACGGCGGTAATCACTTTCATTAAGGGTCTTTGGAACGAAACAGCGCGATTTTATATGAATAGATTAAAGGACGCTAACAATCTACCTGACCTCGAAAGTGCAATTAACGTCGCGAGTAGGATAGAGTCAGAGTCAGCCGATCACTCGAGGCCCTCATCCTCGAAACCTTTCGTCAGAGACGTAAAAATATTTAAGACAGACTCAAAAAATTATACGTGTTACCAATGTAATCAAACAGGGCACTTACGTCGTGATTGTCCTGAGGTGATTAGAACTCATTTTCCCAACCGTGAGGAGATTAGATGTGGGTATTGCCGGAAAACGGGTCACTCAGAAGCTCGTTGTTACACCAAACAAAACCAGGGTGGCGTCCGGCCAGGTTATGATGCCTCCAGTCGGAATAATTTAAACTCGAAAGGGGTTCCGCGAAAGGGCGCGACGGGAACCCAACCCTTAATTGCCAGCGCCGCCAACGGGGCTGCTTCCAAATCAAAGTAAAACGATCGGGTTCTTTGCCTCTGTTTAATTTAACCCATCGTTGCTTCCAAGAAGGGTTCGCCAGCTTCCTTATTGATACGGGTTCTCAGCTTAATTTAATAAAACAAAAAGGTATAATCCCTGAGATGATAATAAATAGCAATATAGTTTATAAAATCACGGGTGTCGGTTCAGGAGATGTACTTACCCGCGGAGAAGTTATTATTAAAGTCCATCACGTCGACGTGAGATTCCAAATCGTTGATGACGACCTTCCTATTCCTGGGACGGGAATATTAGGAATGCCGTTCTTAGAAAATCAAAACGCGATAATGAAGTTTGGAAATGACGAGCCTAATAGCCTTCAGATCGGTGATGGGGAATTCTTCCTTCTTTCGTCTTCCTCCTTTAGGTTACCTCCTCGTACTAGAACCCTTATTGCTCTGCCTGTCAAAGATTCTGGAATTAAAGAAGGTTACGTTAGGAGATTGACCACTGATCCGGGCGTTTATATAGGAGAAGCGTTAGTCACTCAACGAAACGGGTCTGCCAAATTATATGCAATTAATACTACTCCAAACCATGTTACTGTGACTATACCACCTGTCGAGTTAGAGACATTCACGGAGCGTCCACCTTCACCGCGTTCGTCTCGTACAGGAAATCCTAACGTGGATCAGTCAAGGGCCGATTCGAGTAGATTAGTTCAGATAGCTAAATTATTGGAATTAAATGGTTTAAATGAGGACGAACAAGCTAGTATTCTGGAAATTGTTAAAGAATTCCCTTACCAGTTTTACCTTCCATCCGATAAACTGAATTCCACGAATGTAATCCAGCACTCGATTGAAACTGTAAATGAAATCCCCATTAACACAAAACAGTATAGGTTTCCTCCAATTCATAAGGAGGAAATTAAAAAACAAGTCACTGCATTGCTGGAAAATAATATCATTCAACAATCAACTTCTCCTTATAACTCACCTGTTTGGGTGGTTCCCAAAAAATCAGACTCCACTGGTGAGCCACGTTGGCGCATGGTCATAGATTTTCGCCTGTTGAATGAAAAAACAGTCAGCGATGCTTACCCACTTCCTAATATAACAGAGATATTGGACCAACTCGGAGCAGCGAAATATTTTAGTACACTCGATTTGGTTTCGGGTTTCCATCAAATCCCTATGGACCCCAAATCTAAGCAAAAAACCGCTTTCTCGACACTCCACGGTCATTATGAATTTAACAAAATGCCTTTCGGCCTAAAAAATGCCCCGGCCACTTTCCAGCGATGTATGGACTTAGTCCTATCGGGTCTACAGGGAGTCGAGTTGTTTGTTTATATGGACGACATTGTCTTATATGCCGATTCAATAGAAGAACATTCTCAAAAGTTAAGGAAATTACTAGCCCGGTTACAGAATGCAGGGTTAACATTACAGCCTGAGAAATGCCGATTCTTACGACGCGAAATTACTTACTTAGGCCATAGCATTTCTAGTGATGGAGTGAAACCAGACCCCGGGAAGATCAAAGCCGTGAAATCCTTCTCCATCCCTAAAACCAAAAAGAATATAAAGCAATTTTTGGGCCTGGTCGGCTATTACAGACGATTTATTCCTGATATGGCGAAAACCGCCAAACCTTTAACGCGATTATTGAAAGCGGATGTCCCCTTTATTTGGGACTGCAATGTTCAATCTGCTTTCGAAAATCTACGCGATAGAATTTGTTCCGAACCATTATTACAATTTCCGGATTTCAAACGACCTTTCCTTGTAACTACTGATGCTTCAAATTATGCTGTGGGAGCTGTGTTGAGCCAGGGCCAAATAGGTAAAGACCTTCCTATTGCGTACGCGTCGAGAACGCTTAACAGTGCAGAAATCAATTATTCCACCATTGAAAAGGAATTACTCGCCGTTATTTACGCCGTTGATCATTTTCGACCTTATCTGTATGGTCAACAATTCACCTTAGTAACCGATCATCGACCGTTAGTCTGGCTCCATAGCGTAAAAGACCCTGTTTCTCGCATCATGAGGTGGCGGATTAAATTAAATGAATACGACTATAATATAGTATACAAACCAGGGAAAGTAAATTCGAATGCGGATGCATTGTCCCGAAACCCTCCGGACTGTATCAATACTAATGAAATTCCTTCTTCATCAATCTCGAACCTTCCATCTAACTGTACTAAGACAGACTATACTGACACCCCTCCCTCTAAGCGTCTGCAAAGGGTAGTCGTAGGCGCCAACGACGCATCACTTGCAGATTCTGAAAAGGAAAAGGGTATAGACTATGACAGCTCATGGGAAAATAGTGAAAAGATAATTGCTACAATTTTTCTTGCCCATGCTAAAGAAAGCAACGGTCAACCTGAGGTCTTAGTCGGGATTGATCACTCTGATGATGGTTCTAATATTTGTGACACTCACCTTACGACGGGAATAACTGAGATGAGTGAATCTCCCTTTAAAAATGTAGTAGTTGGAGGATCGCTCTCGAGGGATCGTGAGGAGGTGCTCCGACCCGGCTGTCTGTTGGATATCGGAAAGGTCGACTTTGAAGGCACCCCGCCACAGAAGTCGCTAGGGGCTGCCCACGTACCTCAGGGCTCAGGCTCGTCTGACCTGGAACATCGGATAGGCTTTAAGCACCCCGTCCAGGTACGCGACCTGCGGTCCGCGGCTTGTGTCTGGTTAGGGGCTGACGAGCCAAACTTAGAGGCTGAAAGATGCCGGACTTTATATGTGACCAAGCGCGCAGTTGATGAGACACGATCCTCCGTTGATGTGGCCTCAGGAAACAGTGACCTAAACAAACAGAGTAACCTTAGAGTATTAATGACAAGGACTGCCTCAGTAACACCAATCATTCATCATACTTTTCCTCCTAATATTATTTATTCCAAAGATCACCTCTATATGCGCAAAGATAACTTTATTCATTTTTTTTCTCTCGACCACGAAGTTCAATCAAAAATCACTAAAGATTTATTAGAAAATGATATATTCTCCCTTGAACGACTTAGACCACATAACCCCAATGTCGGAGAAACAATGGTCTTCCCCGATACAAAACCCCTTACTTTTCATCTTTTCATAAAATCACGCGCAGTGGAACCGGTAAACCATGTCCATCTTAAATCGTCAATAATCTCACTTAAACACCTTATGGATACCCTGAATGTGAAAACAGTTAGCATCTCTAAATATAATAACAATGTCGAGCCTATTGGTTGGGACTACATCGAACACCTTTTAAAAGAAGAATTAAATAGTTCTGAGTATACAATTACCGTTTGCACAGGCGAGGTTATAATTCCCCTTCCATCTAGGAGGCCTCTTATTATTAAAGAATTTCACGAATCCGTCATCGGGGGTCATCGAGGTATACGTAAGCTTTTTGATAAAATCAGGGAAGATTTCTACTGGCCACGCATGGGAGAGGAAATAAGGAATTTTGTCCGTTCATGTCCAAGTTGCCAGAGGAACAAAATCCTTTCCGCTAAGACCAGACAGCCAATGCGAATAACTGATACTCCTAAAAAAGCATTTGAAAAGGTACAGATGGACATTGTGGGGCCTTTGCCATTAACAAAGAAGGGAAATCGGTATTTGTTAACACTTCAAGATAATCTTACTAAGTACTCCGACGCGATCCCACTTGTTAATATTGATTCTGTATCCGTGGCCTTGGCTCTGGCTGAACAATTTATCAGTAGATTTGGGTGCCCTCGAACAATTCAAACCGACCAAGGGAGTAATTTCGTTAGTAACATTATGAAAAGCTTTTGTAAAATATTTAAAATACAAAGGATTACCTCAACCGCATTCCACCCACAGTCACTTGGATCTCTTGAGCGGGCACATCGCGTATTTACTGATTACTTGAAACATTACTGTACTAAGGCCGATTGGGATGAATGGATTCGTTTTGGCATGTTTTCTTACAATACGTCTCTCCATGAAGCTACTGGTTTCACTCCTCACGAGCTTGTGTTTGGGGTAAAGGCGATTATTCCCTCAGAGTTCATGAACCAAGTAATTCCGCGAACCTTTGTTAACCATTTGGATGACTTATTTTCAAAAATAAGTACTACACAAGCTATAGCAGCGGCAAATTTAGAAAAGGCAAAACAGAAAAGCAAATTAGATTATGACAAAAAAGTCAATTCTTGTAAATTCTCTGTAGGTGACGACATATATCTATATAAAGAACCAAAAACTTCAAAATTTGATTCTAGCTGGTTGGGACCTTACAAAATTATTCGGATGTTCGACGATTTGAACGCGGAAATAGCCATAGGAGTTGGTAAAACTAAGATAGTTCATACGAACAAGTTGAAATTGGCATGCATGAGATTAAATTCCTCATAACTACCTTGTTATCATATCATTGTTGCTATCATCTTGTCATTTGCATGTATGTGTTAAGCCAGGTTACTTCATTCGTTCGCGGATCAAAACCTTGTAATTGGAAAGGTGAAAGTTATGTCGCGGAGACAATTTGTAACCCATTGTAATCAGTTGTAACAGACAAGCAACCTGTAGCATCTTTCGACTTGCAATCTCCACGGGAAACCAGGTGGACCGAGTAGCTTGGCTACTGTGGGGAAAGCGGGAAGGGGAGGCTCAGGAATGCTTTACTGAAAGATGTTTATTTACATATAAGTAATTATTCATGTTGTCATATTGGAAATTAATGCTAGTTGGCAATATAAAATATCTTATATAAGGGACGCAAGCCCAATTTAGCATAGAGGTACAATTGGAAAGGTGTTCCCATTGGAAAACACCTTTTGTATAAGGAGGGAAGTGTTGCGAACTTCCGCCTAGCGGCGTGTGTTATAAGCTTCGGAAACGCGAAGTTTAAACCGGAACACACGAATGTAATAGGAAAGGGAGACAGGATGAAGCTCGTACAAGCCCGAGGGGTTTGAAAATAGTTAGAGATTCTTTTAATAAGGGTACTTTAAGATTATAAACTAATCGATACTAATCGATACTAGTCGATACTAATCGATACCCTCTTGGATACGGGTGTTTGAATAAATGAACTTCTCCTTCCTCCCTTCTCCTAGGTGTGCGATTCCAGCGCAACGTTGTTAAACGCTTGATTTCGTAAAAGTTGATAACCGAAAGGAATCGGATCAACGAATAAGAATTTAGCTAGCTAAATAGTAAATTTACGATTGGCTCTCGGTAACCAAGCCATTTTGAAATTAACAAAAAGCTAAAGCGAAGGGTTTTTCGGAAGCGTCACTCGAGCCCCAAAAGCTGTAACGAGCAGTCACGCAGGAAAGGAGTTCTTTAGAAATTGAGATAGTGTTACAAATTTTTATTTCCTTCATTAAAGTTATAAGTTATTGTGTTCAAGTCGTTTTATTCTATTCTTATTATTATAGTTTTCATTAATTTTAACATCAAAATAATCAGCGTCCAAGGAGCAGAGTGCCTTAGCACTTCACGGGCATCGACCCTCGCCGAATTCCTTGAGAAGGATCCAGGAGGACCAGCCGACCACGCAACAGTACACTCGGCTCAAACGATTGTGGCCGATCGAGTTTCGATTGCATTCGAGCTTACTAGGGCTGACTTTTTTGTATCGCTAACCTTCTACAGTATTTCATGAATATGGTGAGACGGGAACCTGTAGCTTGGCAGTGCTCTCACCATATTCATGAAATACTGTAGAATGTTAGCGATACAAAAAAGTCAGCCCTAGTAAGCTCAAATGCAATCAAAACTCGATCGGCCACAATCGTTTGAGCCGAGTGTACTTTTTCGATCTGTGTCTTGATACATAATATAAAACCTTTCTCAGTTCCAAACGAGTTTAATTTCAGTTTTATATTCTTAAATAATAATCAAAGAGATAATCTAACAATTATCATAACGAATTCTATTCAGTTTAATATACCCATATTATCCATGCTTTATGGTTATATCATGCAATATCGGTTTAATTATATTTTCGTGTAAACGAATGTAAAACAAATCGTCATTTTTACATAATTTGTTTAATTTTAACTAATTAAGTAGTTAATATCTAAAATATGCTCCAAACCCTTGCTTCTCTTTGCATTTTTGCTTTAAATATGTTAAATTCTGCAGGTGTACTAAGGCTTTCGTGACTGACTGTATACTATATGTATACCGTTACATTCAATTAATTTTCATGTCGCCAATTTTAAAGTGTCCGTATTTCTCAAAACTTGTCCGTAAATAAAACTAATAGGACTATATCCACATTTTTTTCAAATTTTTCAGTAGCCCCCTCGTATTATAAAATTGTATTGGTTAAGAATAATTGCAAAATCAATGGTAAAAAATTTGTCTTCTTTAACTGAAATAATTTTTATTATGTCGAAGATGCGGCATCGCCGCGTCGCGATCACTGATGGGTCCGCACCAGACGGCATTGTTGGACGCGCGGCGCGACGTTGCGTTTTTGGCGAAGTCGCGCGACAAAAGAACGCGGATTACGCGACCGCGACACAGCGTCTCGGGCATAGGGATGCCGATCTTTCCCATAGAATCGGTTTTTCGATTTAATTCAGATCGTTATTAGAAAATCGATTCCATCGAGATCGATGCATTATAATAAAAATATATAAAGGGTAGTTCCGGGAGATTCTGACTTCCTAAAAACTACAACATACATATTCAAGTTTCAACCAAATCTGAACTGTTATTCCAATGACAATCTGATTTCGCGTGAAATGACTCATTGTCCAATAACGAAAATTTCTATATTCATAATTTTCATTCTCTCCGGTTTTCCCGAGGAAAATAAGCCTAGACGCGTCATACCTCGGCTGTAATAAACGAAATTACATAAAAAGTTAATTTCCTCAATTTAAAGCCATCTTCGTTAAAAATTAAATCGGAAGATTGCCAGGAAACCATTGGTGTCAATTTATTATGCTAATGAACAACATATTTAATTTAAAAATTATAATGTTAGGTAAGTTATACATATACATACATACAATTAAGAAAATATATATTTGCACTGTTAAATATAGATTCTACGGGTTTCTTTTATTATATTTTCCGAATCAAGGGACACGGTAGTGTCTCGCGCCAAGTATATATATATATATATATATATATGCGCAGCGCGAACACTGCCGTGTCTCTCATGATGTAAAGCCTCGTGGCCACTAGCAATAAACTTGCGACATTTATTGTGCAAGAAACTTGCATGAGTGTTTAAACTACAGCAATTTTTTCCCGCAAGTTCTTGCCTGCAAATAGTTGCGAGAAAAATCTTGCGGAAGATATGTCCCGCGTGTTTACACTGCAGTGTTACTCTTGAGCTCTGAGAGTGGAAATCGACTAGTGAATACGTGAAGTGTCTATTAAAATGTCAGTACAACAAACAAGATATGCTGCTGCATGTACAGTGTTACTTTTGTTAAGAAAACAAAAAAAGAAAAGAAGAATTTGGACGAGAGATTGAATTTTAAAGCCTCGTGGCCACTAGCAATAAACTTGCGACATTTATTGCGAGAGTTGATGTCAGCGCTGTGTAACCACGCCTGAGAGTAACTCTAGCAAGTTCTGATTACTTGCAACAGTTGATCTCAGCAAGTGAATTCTGTCATAGTGTAGACACCCGATAATCTTCTCTCAGAGAGAAAGATTTTACTTCCAAACGTGCTGGAAATTTTTGGCAAGAGTAGAAAGCAAGCAGGTGGGCCATCATAGAAAACTGACATGCAGAGGCTTTCAGGTGTTCGCCTACGATTGCTTTGGTTTTCGGATATGTATTAGAGGACTGGAATATATCAAATACGTTTTTTTTTATTTTGGCCCCCACCCTTCAAAGTTCATAAGAAGAGGTACAAAAATTCCAATTGTTAGTTTAAAGAATATTATAACATTGTGTTGAATAAAACATGATATAATACTTCATATTAGTTTCCTAGAAACAATAGAAAACAGTACATAAGGTAGTTGACCCAGTCGCCGATCGGTTTAGGCCTAGTCGTCGATCACTTAAATATTGAGATTTTATAAGGTTTTTGAACAATATTGTGTATAGGACAAAATTGCAAATTAATATTTAAGAGTCTTTACCTACATATATCATCACAATTTTGTTCAAAAACCTTATAAAATCTCAATATTTAAGTGATCGACGACTACGTCTAAACCGATCGACAACTGGGTCAACCACCTTATTCGCGTAAAGTCTATCTCCCAAGGGAAAAAGACTTTACGCGCATGCGTATTCGCAATTTCTTACTTTCCTCCCAAAGAAACTGGAGTTTGACGTTACCCTATGGTATGAAGGTGCAGTTGTTCGACTAATCGTTAGCGATTTGTTGGAAAATAAATACACGTATTTATTAATTTTGACAGTATAAAAAAGCAATCGAACATGCATATTTTTTGCGAATCGCTCAGCAGGCTTTCAAAAACACACCTTTCATGCAGGTGTTGAAAAAAATATAATGCGTGACAAGGGAGAAAAGTAAGCGATTTCGCCCTCTCCCTTGTCACGCAATATACTATTCCACTATGTATTGTTTACTATTGTTTCTAGGAAACTAATATGAAGTTTTATATTATGTTTTATTCAACACAATGTTATAATATTCTTTAAACTAACAATAGGAATTTTTGTACCTGTTCTTATGAACTTTGAAGGGTGGGGGTTTCACCCCCTAGATATGCAAACGGGCCAAAATAAAAAAACACGTATTTGGTATTTTACGGTCCTCTAATACATATCCGAAAACCAAAGCAATCGGAGGCGAACACCTGAAAGCCTCTGCATGTCAGTTTTCCATGATGGCCCACATGCTTGCTATCTACTCTCGCCAAAATTTCCAGCACGTTTGGAAGTAAAATCTTTCTCGCATAGAGAAGATTATCGGGTGTTTCTGCTTTTTTTTCTTTCGGAAGTCACTTCCTGCAGATAGTTGCGAGAGAAGTCTTGCGCAAGATATGTCCCGCGTGTCTACACTGCAATGCTACACCTGAGATTTGACAGCAAATATTTATACGTAAAGTATCTATTAAAATATCGGTCCAACAAAATAGAATTTAGAATTAGTTGGACCAAACATTACTAAAAAGTGATACAAAAATGCTGGCGTGCACGTACCCAGTAAACAAACTGACTGCAGTCTGACCACAGATTGATGTCAGATTCGAGTATATTCTGACGTCAGATTCGGGTCCTACTATGTCCGCATTTGACTATGGTTTTGTGGTCAGAGCCTGACATCAGGATCTGATCGCAGATTGATGTCAGATTTCGATCAGATCTTGCTGCCGTGGCTGACCGCAGATTGAG
This sequence comes from Andrena minutula, assembly GCA_929113495.1. NCBI lineage: Eukaryota > Metazoa > Arthropoda > Insecta > Hymenoptera > Andrenidae > Andrena > Andrena minutula. The sequence continues at coordinate 42,506,349 of OV815993.1, read as the reverse complement.
AGCAGAAATCGAGCAGATCCTGCGCAGCGCGATCTGACGGCAGATTGGTGTCAGATACAGAGCAGATTCTGACGTCAGATTCGGTGCCTATTATGTCCGCATTTGACTATGGTTCTGCGGTCAGAGCCTGACATCAGGATCTGACCGCAGATTGATGTCAGATTTCGATCAGATCTTGATGACAAAAACCGCCCGCAAATTGGCGGCAGAAATCAAGCAGATCCTGATGTCGGCCATAGTAGGCAATTTTATATAATAGTATAGATTTAAAAACAGTGCGAAAGTCTTTAGCGTAAATAAAATATAGAACACGTTTATAAGACCGACTTGAAAGATCTGATTCCTATCATATTTTATGGAAGAAAGAACAGTTGGTAAACCATGTATTTAAACGGGTATTATAACATTTTTAATGTTTTACTTAGCAAGTTGTTAGTGAATTGAATGCCAGGTCGGCTCAAAATAATGATTTAAACTTTGAAAGACAGTTCTTCCAAATGTAAAAGAATTAATGATAACTACTATTTATTCAGTCGTCTTAGGGCGGTATTATCATCAATCATTTTTTAGTTTTTGGCATGCGGCATCTTCTACTAGTCTAGTAGATTAATAAAGGATGCCGGATGCTTAAGACGATCTTCGTCTTCAGCAACGACTGATAATACCGCCCTTACAGACGGGTATACCAAATATATACTCCGCAGTGGAATGCCGGCAAATACGAGTCGTACTCGAGAGCCCTGAATGATCAAGCCCTCGGCCACTTATTCCCGCCACGGTGCTATTTCGCAAGCGAGAAACGCTCGCCCAATCGCGCCCTGGCGGGGTCGTGTCGTGAACTATGTCAGCAGAATCTGCTGTATTTCTGCTGCCTATCTGACGTCAGATCGCGGAGCGCAAGATCTGCTCGATTCCTGCCATTAAATTGTATCAGCAGACTTTCCTTACTTTCTGCCGCCAAACTGCTCGCAGGCTATGTAAGCAGAATCTGTTGTATTTCTGCTGCCTATCTGACGTCAGATCGCGGATCGCAGGGTCTGCTCGATTTCTGCCATTAAATTGTACCAGCAGATTCTCTGCAGTGTCTGCCGCCAAACTGCTCGCAGACTGTGTAAGCAGAATCTGCTGTATTTCTGCTGCCTATCTGATGTCAGATCGCGGAGCGCAGGGTCTGCTCGATTTCTGCCATTAAATTGTACCAGCAGATTCACTGCAGTGTCTGCCGCCAAACTGCTCGCAGACTGTGTAAGCAGAATCTGCTGTATTTCTGCTGCCTATCTGACGTCAGACCGCGGAGCGCAGGGTCTGCTCGATTTCTGACATTAAATTGGATTAGCAGATTCGCCGCAGTATCTGCCGTCAAACTGCCCGCAGGCTATGTCAACAGAATTTGCTCGATTTCTGCTGCCTATCTGCCATCAGATCGCGCTGCGCAGGGTCTGCTCGATTCCTGCCATTAAATTGTATCAGCAGACCCTGCCGCCAATCTGCTCTCAGATTAAGGCAGCACAATCTGTCGGCTTTCTGCTGTCAGTCTGCTTTCATCATCGAATATAACAAATACTGTATCAAATCTGTAGTCTTTCTGCCACAAACATTTGTACTCAGGCGTTGAGCAAAATCTGCAAATACGGACGTGGCTATCTGGGTAGATTCGAAACCGAATACTATGGTCCCCCTACGTGCTTTCTACTCTCGGCAAAAATTTCCAATTCGTTTGCAAGTGAAATCTTTCGCTCTCAGAGAAGATTATCGGGTGTCTACACTATGACAGAATTCACTTGCTGAGATCAACTATCGCAAGTAATCAGAACTTGCTAGAGTTACTCTCAGGCGTGTTTACACAGCGCTGACATCAACTCTCGCAATAAATGTCGCAAGTTTATTGCTAGTGGCCACGAGGCTTAAGGACATAAGGTGTGCTCGGCCGGCAGCTCATCTTCGTCTTCTACTGCGCCTTCCCACTTTCCGCCATGTTAAAATATGGCCGCCTAGTTACATTATGGGGTTTATAATGTTCTACCTAACTTCGTGTAGCGTAAACTCTAGAGGCGCGAAGTTTGAACAAGACTACACGAATGTAATAGGACGTCGTATTGGTTGACAATCCAATATGGACGATCTTGGGAAGGGCACGTCATTGGCTAATCTGGAAGGCTGCGCACGAGCACACCTTATGTCCTTACATCATGGTGTCTCTATTACGCCACGACTCGCTATTCTGAACCCTGAGATTTCCGAATCTCAATAACGGCTGATCCGATTCGATTTTGAATGGTCTTAATGGATAGCCTGGGTATGATTTACATAAGAAAAGTGTCTTCGTTTTGTTCCTACGTGTATTATGAGCTGAGATATTTCGTTGTAAAGTGGCAATTTGCCGATTTTCATGTTCGTAAAATGAAATCTTCATCGTCATCGTCCTACACTTCTAGGCAAGAGGGGGTGAGGAAATGTCTCTCAGGCACGTCGTTCATTGGATGTGGGTTCGGCCAATCGTGTAACCAAATATTTTGTGTTGTGACAGCTAGACAGAGATATACTATAACCAACCAAGTGCTAAATGTCAAATGGAGTTATACTATAACCAACCAAGTGCTAAATGTCAAATGGAGTAAGTTGTACGAAATTTTGAGATGTCACGAGTTTTTACACCAAATAGGAGACTGAATTATTGTCTTAATTAACAAGGTAAGTCGCCAAAATTTTTTAAATCGATTTAGTATGTAGAGTCGCAGACTTGGAAGTTGCCGGAGAAGCTTCGACAGAGAAGCATCTTCTTTCGCACAAAATAATATATATTGTAACAAATTGCATTGAATTTAAATTGCTAGATATTTTTATACCAGCAATTTAGAGATTTTATGTAAAGCTTATATATATTATATTTAGAAATGAAGAAGACGCAGAGGACTTGGATAAAAATGTAAGGGACGCACAGGCTTGGACAGAAATGAAGGGGGTGCACTGGCTTGGACAGAAATGAAGGGGATACACAGGCTTGGAGGTTGTTTCGCACAAGTTTCTTGAAATTTGTCAAATAAGGTAAATCGACAAAATTTTTCAAATTAGCGTAGCATTGATATTTAACCCGTAACTGGTATCCTGGGGTCATTCATTACCCCCGGCACGCAGAGTTCGCTGTGAAACTTTTGGTTGTCTAAGTTTGTAAACTGAATTTATAATTAACTTTGTAGTAATACTTTAAATTTCTACGTTTCTATTATTTTATATATTACTTAAGAACAAAATATTCATAGAGGTTCTTCTAGTGTCGACTTTACAAGTTTCTGTGCCCTTTTTTATTTGGGGTCTGCCACGACTCCAGTATACCAGTTACGTTTGAAAAAAACAGTATACCAGTTAAGGGTTAAGAAAATTATGGCGTACTGCTTGCAATGTCGAGTACGTCACATTAGTGAAGAAAGTGCGCTGAATATGCATCTTCCTCGATACTTTCCAAACTTTTGTGAAACATATTTTCACATAAGATTTGAAATCTCTGAAGTATTATGAATATAATATTTTATTAAAATCCACAGTAGTTCCTACGCTATTCATTAATTTGATTAGTTTCCCATGAACAATATTTCAATTCACCAATAAACGTACTAATTTAATTTTATTCCAGCACCAATAAATTGTGTGTTAAAAATACTGAATCTCTTTGTTCATTTTCGATAAATTACCCTTAGTATTTACATTTCCTCCAACAAGACATTCTGCGCTCTCACTTCCTTCGGGCACATTTTGTAGACTCTAACATTTACTATAACAAAGGGCCACTCTATTTCTATATGTTCTACGTTAAGTTGCACCTAAAATGTGGATTTTATATATTTACAGATAATCTACGTTAGAGAAAAAAATTTATTGTGACATAGTATTATATTAATTAAACGATTTTATTCAGCTTCAATCCTCTGTTTGCTTCCTGTATGTTTGCTTCATGTCTGAAAACTCAAATTTAAACCAATTCCACCAATCCAATTGTCTGGTAGCTTTGCAGGCGTGCGTAGTTTGGATGGCAATATAATATTTCACTTAATATTAATAATTCACCCGAGGGGGTGAAAAAATTATCCAGTCATAATAAACAGTATAAAATGTGTGAAATCTCCACAAAATTACCTTTTTAGAAAAAAGGTACAAAAAAGAGCGCCAAGTATATAATCCCATAAAAAAAAATCCCATTTAAAAACAATGTCGTAAAGTGATTGATATCAATAAACACTACTACAAAATGTGTGAAATCTCCACAAAATTACCTTTTTTAAAAAAAAGGTACAAAAAAGAGCGCCAAGTATATAATCCCATTTAAAAACATTGTCGTAAATTAATATAAATTTATTAATGTGCTATATTTAACTTTACAAAAGTAACGATATACAACAGTTGCGCCAATTATCACACTGGCTATTTGCACAAAGAACAAAATGTATTCAATAATATTAAGCAGATATATTTTTATACAAATAAATATTTTAATACGAATAAATATTTTATTCAAAATACTTGGCGCTGCGCAACCGAAAAAATGTTAATTGTCTTGGTTAATAAATAAAACAAGACAAGACACCACAGAGACAAGAAAGAAAGAAAAAGATTTTAATGCAATTTATGCATATTTATTCAGTTTAGCAACACCAATTTGGAGAACAGCGCCAAGTATTTTGAATAAAATATTTATTCGTATTAAAATATTTATTTGTATAAAAATATATCTGCTTAATATTATTGAATACATTTTGTTCTTTGTGCAAATAGCCAGTGTGATAATTGGCGCAACTGTTGTATATCGTTACTTTTGTAAAGTTAAATATAGCACATTAATAAATTTATATTAATTTACGACAATGTTTTTAAATGGGATTATATACTTGGCGCTCTTTTTTGTACCTTTTTTTTAAAAAATATACAGAACGGCAGCGGTTGAGCAAACAAAAAATGCACTCCTCGGTACTCTTTCTTAACAAAACTAAAAATATCAATCTTTCGTAAGATAAATAGCCCTAATAAAAAATGTAACTAACTATGTCGGCTCAGTACCTCGCACGCACAGGTGGGGTCGCTCCCCACCACGCACAACCACACTCGACCAGAGGCTAGTAACTCACGGCCTCCTAGCGCACTAGGACTCTTACAGTAATATATGATAAATAAATAAATAAATATATATATATAATACGTTAAAAACGATAATTAATATATTAAGTCGCCCCATAAGTTCGTACCGCGATGCAAAAGATTTCACTGAAAAACTAAAGAGATTTTATAGTCTCGGTATAATATTTTTACCGAAAAAATGAGAAGTTTTGAAACAAGAGAGTGATAACATTTTCTCATAGCAGTTATAGATGTGTTTCAAAAATTAATCTAAATATCAGTACAATAATCGGCACGAACTTATGGGACAACCCAATATAATAATAATAATAATAATAACTATGTATGTACAGGGTGATAAAAAAGTGATGATCACCGCTTTTAGGGGTAAATCTACACCTTGGGGTCGGTGGAGATTCGTCCAAAAAAAATTTGTCACAAAATTGTTTATAACATCGAAAATGAATGCTAAATTTTTTTAAATCAGCATATTTTACTCGTTGCAAGGAGAAAATTTCAAGAACGATTGTTAAACGTGTCACTCTACACAATCGAATCGTTGCGAAATCTTTAACAATCTTTCTTGATCAAACGGTTCGTTTGCGGCATATGGTTCCTTTCAAACTTTTCCTTACAACGAGCAAAATATGTTGATATAAAACAAATTTAACATTATTTTTCGATGTTATAAACAATTTCGCGACAAATTGTAGGTGTAGATTCACTCCTGAAAGCGATAAGCATAAATTTTTTAATACACTTAATAATAATATCTTCGTGTGAGGATAGTAACATCCTCCGGTCATTCTTCCCTCGACTTCGGCAATGAAACATCTTCGTCTCGGCAAACTTCTAAGTATTAGCGTTCCAGATTGGCTTTTAAAACGACTCTTTTCTCAAACAATTCCTCAGAGAGCCTGTTACACTTAGGCGAATTTGTAATTGTAGCGTAGGAAAACAGCCTTTCTACTGGCTGGGGCTGATGACGGCAGGGGAGTGTTGTATTTGAAAAACAACTTATTTATTTGCGTATATTTTTCCAAAATATTCCATTCCTGATTCTGGTCTTCCAGAAAGTGTAATACCTGCAAATATATTTTAAAAAAATAGGAATATGTATATTTTATTAAATATTTTTCCCATAAATATGAAATTACTTACATGCAATGCTGCCTTCGAAGAATAGTCTCCAACGTTTACAGTTCGGATTTCTCCGAAATCGAAAAAATCATTTTGGCTGGTGGATGCGGATGAGCTTGGGATTTGTTTGTTCTCGAGCTTCATTTTCTCAGCCACCTCTTTCTGGAAAAGATTCATTAATCTCTCCCGACTGTCTTCATTAATGCATGTAAACCACCTATTCTTGAATTTGGGATGCGTTAATGCAGCTAATGCGCTATTATTTGCTTCCGGTGTTGAAAACATAAAAAATTCTGCAAATCGTTTTTCCAAGCTATCGCGGAGGCATGTGGTTAAAGGTTTGCAATATTTCCACTATAGCTCTATTAATGCATTTAATTTCCTTTGCACGGAAAGGAGGCACGGTAAAAGTGTTCCGTAAAACACATTATTTTCTCCTTGGAGAATGTCAAGAGCTTCCGCCATTGGTGCTGTACACTTCAAGTGTTCTGTTATGTACAGAAAGTCATTTTCTCGTAATATATTTTTGATTCCTAATGCCTTCGTCAAATCGTTCATTTTATTCTTAATTGACAAAATTTGTTTTAAGGAATCATATAAGGAATTCCAGCGCGTCTCACCTGGTCTCTTTATAGCATGTCCAATTATATTCAAAACTATTTCTGCGGATTTTGGTCGCATTGCCGCTTTCCATAAAATATTACATTTTTGTATAACGTCAGTATGAATTACAGAAAGCGTTTCATCTTTAGTAATTGTATGCATTATGTCCGTTGTGATGCACAAATTTAGTGTATGTGCAGCACATCGAATATGACGTGGTAATAAATATGTAATTTGATCGTTGGTCTGCGTATGGTTTTCTCTTTCTTCTTCTAATTCTTCTCCTTCTTCTTCCTCGTCGCTAGAAGATGTCAAGGAAGAGTTCAAATAATCTTCTTCTGTTTCTGTATTAATTATCTGTTCCTTTACGCCGAAAGTTTTAAAGGCCTTTACAAAATTGCTACCATTATCTGTTACGGTAGCCACAATTTTTTCTATATTCAAATTAAATTCTGCATGAATATTATGTAGCATATCGGTGATTCGACTGAAACAATGAGTCCCACCAAAACGGCGACAAGCTAGTGCAGCGGATTTTCTTTCGTACATGGGTGAAATCCAATGCGCTGTTACTCCCAGGAAACTGCGTCGTCTATCAGACCATATATCAGCCGTCGTGCATACAAAATCCACATTTTTCAAGTCCTCTTTTAATTGCGACATTTCATCCACATATAGCGTATTAATTCTACGCCCTAGGGTACGGCGGCTGATAATATTGACTGTATTGTCAAGCCCCAGATTTTTAAATATTTGATAAAAATATTTATCGTCCACCGATTTTAAAGGGATCATTGCGCTGATAACATACCTTGCAATGTCCAATTCAAATAGATTTTGATCTATTTTTACTTTTCCTCCTTTAGTGATGTTACTCCTATGCTTCCGGTTTCCCATTTCACTGACATATTCATCAAATGCAAGGGCATGCTTCCGCTTTAAATGGGATCGAAAGTTGGACGACGATGTTAATTGTCCTTTAATTTCGATCTTCTTCGGCAGACACACTTGGCACAATACAGTGACACACTTTTCAGTAGATTTTTCTTCCACTATCTTAAAATATTTTCCACTTAAAATACTGGGCACTTGACGACGTTGTGCAATCGCGTCTTCCTCCGCATTTAATGCAAGAGTTTCACATGCGGTGGAAGTATTTTGAACATCGCATTCACTGTCGCTCATTTTAATGTCAAGTATAAAGAAATAAAAAGTAAAAAACAAATAAAAAATATTACTTAATTAAATTTGAATTATATTAAAAAAAAAAATGAAATAAATAAAATACTATGATAATACGATATTAAATACACTACTATGAAATAGAATAAGAAATATATTAAATTATATTTAAACAAAAATTAAATAATTAAACTACTACGATAATACGATATTAATACATTAATTGTAAGTACGAAGGAATAGAATAAGAAATAGATATTAAAGTATATTAAAAAAAATGCAATAAATAAAATAATACGATAATCCAATACTAAATATACTACTAAGAAATAGATATTAAATTATATAAAGAAAAAATTATTTAAAGAAATGCAAAAGATTTAACAGTTTGGACAGCGAAGCGTTCAAGTCGCGAGCACAATTCAATCTGCCTGGAAGCACACTTGGAGGCAGATCGTGTGTTCAAACAAATGACTGATTTCCATGCGCGGATCTGAAGAAAGGGGAACGTCAGCGAGAAACAGAAATTCGGAAAAGGATGCATAATATCGAGAAACCCGAATCTTATAACCAAATCTTAAATAATAATAAGAATAATCATTGAAATGGCACGAAGCCGCTCGTCAACCGATCTTCGGCAAGTGTCGACATGGAATCGCACGTGTCGCTCGTGTCATAAATTTTATACAAAGTCGAGTTCCTTATATTTCATTGCATAGATGCGAAAATGACACCAATGGTTTCCTGGCAATCTTCCGATTTAATTTTTAACGAAGATGGCTTTAAATTGAGGAAATTAACTTTTTATGTAATTTCGTTTATTACAGCCGAGGTATGACGCGTCTAGGCTTATTTTCCTCGGGAAAACCGGAGAGAATGAAAATTATGAATATAGAAATTTTCGTTATTGGACAATGAGTCATTTCACGCGAAATCAGATTGTCATTGGAATAACAGTTCAGATTTGGTTGAAACTTGAATATGTATGTTGTAGTTTTTAGGAAGTCAGAATCTCCTGGAACTACCCTTTATATATTTTTATTATAATGCATCGATCTCGATGGAATCGATTTTCTAATAACGATCTGAAATAAATCGAAAAACCGATTCTATGGGAAAGATCGGCATCCCTATGCCCGAGACGCTGTGTCGCGGTCGCGTAATCCGCGTTCTTTTGTCGCGCGACTTCGCCAAAAACGCAACGTCGCGCCGCGCGTCCAACAATGCCGTCTGGTGCGGACCCGTCAGTGATCGCGACGCGGCGATGCCGCATCTTCGACATAATAAAAATTATTTCAGTTAAAGGAGACAAATTTTTTACCATTGATTTTGCAATTATTCTTAACCAATACAATTTTATAATACGAGGGGGCTACTGAAAAATTTGAAAAAAATGTGGATATAGTCCTATTAGTTTTATTTACGGACAAGTTTTGAGAAATACGGACACTTTAAAATTGGCCACATGAAAATTAATTGAATGTAACGGTATACATATAGTATACAGTCAGTCACGAAAGTCTTAGTACACCTGCAGAATTTAACATATTTAAAGCAAAAATGCAAAGAGAAGCAAGGGTTTGGAGCATATTTTAGATATTAACTACTTAATTAGTTAAAATTAAACAAATTATGTAAAAATGACGATTTGTTTTACATTCGATTACACGAAAATATAATTAAACCGATATTGCATGATATAACCATAAAGCATGGATAATATGGGTATATTAAACTGAATAGAATTCGTTATGATAATAATAATTACAAGAATTATAAGAACAAATTTTGTTTACAAAAGATATTGCGATATTGTGGTCCCGTTTATTTGCATTTTCTACCAAACAAATGTAAGAAACATCGTCATTTTTTCATAATCTATCTAAAGTTAACCAATAAATAAATTAATGTCCATAGAACAGCGCTGTCCAGCGTAGGGGCCCCTCACGCGCCTGCTTCCCCTTCCAATCTTTCTCTCGCATAGCGTGCCTTCTGTCGTCAAGGAGACCGCGCGACGCTAAAGGTGGCCGTTCCAATAAGCGGCTACAGCCGCCAGCGACTGCGACCGGCGGCTACAGCCGCTGTCGCGATGACTGGTACAATGGAAAGCATTCATCCCAACTCCTATGGGCGGCTGCGACTGCTGCGGCCGCGCCAGGATTGCTATAGCCTATGCGCGTTTGGTTCATGAGCAGCCTAGGCTACTCGAGACACTACACAATGCCACGAGTGTCTGTGTTCCGTCGTAACAGCAGAATCGCCACGTCGCGCAGCGGCTGTCGCTCTACTGCTCCAGAAGCAGTATCGCGACTGTAGCCGCTCTGCGACTCTAGCCGCTCTGCGATCCATCTCACATTCGGACAGATTATCCAGAAATAAGGAAAGAAGTCAGAATTCATAACTTATGGAATTGTTTTTTTTTTATATATATATATATATATCTTGTAAACTAATAATATGAGCTCTTGTAAAAAAATGTAAAAATATCATGACGGCTACATCTGATCTGCGTGTAAACACATGTCAAATTTGTTGTTTTATGCAAAAATTTAAATAGTTTCTTTCAAAGTTTGTTAAAGTAAAGTTAAAGGGGTAAAAAATATATCGATTCTGCAAAATAATAGCAAATAATTCGTTATACAGGGTGTCCCAGGGAAGAGTGGACAGCGGGATATCTCCTAAAGTATTGGTGATAAAAATATGAAAAAAATATGGGATTGCATGGTTCGAAGGGGCTGACTTATTAGCGCGGACGAATTTTTTTTCCGATTATTATTGTAAAAGATACGATGGTCAAGTTCGGTTTTGTAAATGGAACTATTTTTTCTGAAGAGCTGAGTTGATAGTGCGTTCCAAGACAAATTCAATGAGCATTAATGTATACACTTGATTTCCACTGGTTTTTGAGATATTGAGCTTGCAAATTCACTGATTTTCCCTGGAAAAAAGCCTGCTGAAATAGCAAGGACAGTGGACAGTCTAGCTGACGCGACGGGTTGCCTTGCCTGTTGAAACCTATACCTACCTGCTAAAGGTCTACGTCAGAAATGGCAGGCCCAAAGGCTGGACAATTCTTTTCCGCCAGAAATGCCACTTAGGTAGGTACATCTGCGGTATCGAGAAGCGCACCGTTACTTTTATTTCGCACTTGCTTCTACGCTCGGATGGCCGGTTCTTTTTGGAGGGATGCAAGCTCGATTGGTTAGGGTTAGGAGGTGTGAAAGTTGCTAGACTAAATTTCAACTATAGGGAGCAGATTGTATTAGAACCAATCGGATTTGCATCCCTCACAAACGGCTGCTCTCTTGAAGAGGCCCTCTTCACAGCAATACCTCCTCCCCAATGGCCACCTTCTCTCGCATGGAATACGTCAACGCATGCTTTTCTTTTAATATTGAAGCTCGTGTTTATACTCGAGAGGACCACGCGTCGACAGCGGGCTACCCCTTTTCTTCCTGTGTCTCTCCACGAGGAGTATCAACGGTGGATTGTAGGAGCGTAGATGTTGGGATGCTAGTTATTGAATTCAGGAGACGATAGAAACACTTTATTACAAAACACACATGTGCTATAATAAATGATCGAACTTGCGGCCCACTTCGCGCAGACCGATTACAGGGTGATTGGCTCGGTACGCCTAATCCGCCTCGCAACCGTGACAAGGTCAAGCCAAAAGGTATGAATCCTGGGTCCTTTTTCCGAAGGAAGCCATAAAATTCGATGGGCACTGCGGGGTGTTGTCGTCCCAGCCACGGGATGAAACGCAGAATTACCCTGTTTCTGTTTCAGAAATAAAATAATTCTTTATTCTTCATCGTATGGATATGGAAGTGTCGCCGATGAATTCCTTGTGGTTTTCCGATGAAAATCATGCCAAATGTCGCGTAAATCGGACTACTTTGACATAAGGAATACAAATAGCTTGTGTCAAAGTAGTCCGATTTGCACGATATTTGGCATGATTTTCATCGGAAAACCACAAGGAATCCATCGGCGACACTTCCATATCCATACGATGAAGAATAAAGAATTTCTTAATCCGCTTAAATGAATATTTCACAATTTCACCCTCGACTGCGGGGGTCGACCTCCACTCGCTACGTTCGGCCAAGGATGCATACCTTTTTCCGACAAAAAGCCATACAAATGAGGTGAGGCTCTATGGGGTACCAGGCCGCATCCTTCGTCGGGCGTAGCTTCAGAACTACCCTGTACCTACCTGTTTCAGAAATTAAATAATTCTTTATTCTTTATCGTATGGGTATGGAAGTGTCGTCGATGGATTCCTAGTGGTTTTCCGATGAAAATCATGCCAAATATCGTGCAAATCGGACTACTTTTACATAGGGAATACAACTAGCTTGTGTCAAAGTAGTCCGATTTGCATGATGTTTGGTATGATTTTAATCGATGGAACGCCAGGAATCCATCGGCGTCACTTCCCCTGCGATACGATAAAGAATAAAGAATTATTTTATTTCTGAAACAGATGTCACCCCTCGACTACGAGGCACCGACCCCGATTTGCCGCGGTCGGCCGAGGATGCATACCTTTTTCCGAAAAAAGCCATAAAATTCGATGGGCACTGCGGGGTGTTGTCCCTGCCCACGTGGTGAGGGGCGTAAATGCAGAACTACCCTGTTTCTGTTTCAGAAATAAAATAATTCTTTATTCTTCATCGTATGGATATGGAAGTGTCGCCGATGGATTCCTTGTGGTTTTCCGATGAAAATCATGCCAAATATCGTGCAAATCGGACTACTTTTACATAGGGAATACAACTAGCTTGTGTCAAAGTAGTCCGATTTGCATGATGTTTGGTATGATTTTAACCGAGGGAACGCCAGGAATACATCGGCGTCACTTCCCTTTCGATACGATAAAGAATAAAGGATTATTTCCTTTCTGAAACAGATGTCACCCCTCGACTACGATGCGCCGACCCCGATTTGCCGCGGTCGGCCGAGGATGCATACCTTTTTCCGAAAAAAGCCATAAAATTCGATGGGCACTGCGGGTGTTGTCCCTGCCCACGTGGTGAGGGGCGTAAATGCAGAACTACCCTGTTTCTGCTTCAGAAATAAAATAATTCTTTATTCTTCATCGTATGGATATGGAAGTGTCGCCGATGGATTCCTTGTGGTTTTCCGATGAAAATCATGCCAAATATCGTGCAAATCGGACTACTTTGACACAAGCTATTTGTATTCCTTATGTCAAAGTAGTCCGATTTACGCGACATTTGGCATGATTTTCATCGGAAAACCACAAGGAATTCATCGGCGACACTTCCATATCCATACGATGAAGAATAAAGAATTATTTTATTTCTGAAACAGAAACAGGGTAATTCTGCGTTTCATCCCGTGGCTGGGACGACAACACCCCGCAGTGCCCATCGAATTTTATGGCTTCCTTCGGAAAAAGGACCCAGGATTCATACCTTTTGGCTTGACCTTGTCACGGTTGCGAGGCGGATTAGGCGTACCGAGCCAATCACCCTGTAATCGGTCTGCGCGAAGTGGGCCGCAAGTTCGATCATTTATTATAGCACATGTGTGTTTTGTAATAAAGTGTTTCTATCGTCTCCTGAATTCAATAACTAGCATCCCAACATCTACGCTCCTACAATCCACCGTTGATACTCCTCGTGGAGAGACACAGGAAGAAAAGGGGTAGCCCGCTGTCGACGCGTGGTCCTCTCGAGTATAAACACGAGCTTCAATATTAAAAGAAAAGCATGCGTTGACGTATTCCATGCGAGAGAAGGTGGCCATTGGGGAGGAGGTATTGCTGTGAAGAGGGCCTCTTCAAGAGAGCAGCCGTTTGTGAGGGATGCAAATCCGATTGGTTCTAATACAATCTGCTCCCTATAGTTGAAATTTAGTCTAGCAACTTTCACACCTCCTAACCCTAACCAATCGAGCTTGCATCCCTCCAAAAAGAACCGGCCATCCGAGCGTAGAAGCAAGTGCGAAATAAAAGTAACGGTGCGCTTCTCGATACCGCAGATGTACCTACCTAAGTGGCATTTCTGGCGGAAAAGAATTGTCCAGCCTTTGGGCCTGCCATTTCTGACGTAGACCTTTAGCAGGTAGGTATAGGTTTCAACAGGCAAGGCAACCCGTCGCGTCAGCTAGACTGTCCACTGTCCTTGCTATTTCAGCAGGCTTTTTTCCAGGGAAAATCAGTGAATTTGCAAGCTCAATATCTCAAAAACCAGTGGAAATCAAGTGTATACATTAATGCTCATTGAATTTGTCTTGGAACGCACTATCAACTCAGCTCTTCAGAAAAAATAGTTCCATTTACAAAACCGAACTTGACCATCGTATCTTTTACAATAATAATCGGAAAAAAAATTCGTCCGCGCTAATAAGTCAGCCCCTTCGAACCATGCAATCCCATATTTTTTTCATATTTTTATCACCAATACTTTAGGAGATATCCCGCTGTCCACTCTTCCCTGGGACACCCTGTATATATTTATTTTTTTATAAGAAACTCATTGAAAAAATATCAGTAATTTTCGACTTTTTAGTTATCTTCCGCGAACATGTATAATCAACATATATTTGTCCTTGCAACTGCGAAAACAAGATTTGACAATATTTGCTAATAATGGAGTAATCACTTGTATTCTATATCGTACAATGGGCCTGAATCCCAATAAATATGGGAAAATGCAATATTCCATTTTTCGCGTTTAAAATGCTGAATATTATTAAGCAAGTTCATAAAAATTTGAATTAATATACAACTCATAAAAAGGTTTGAGGTTATTTAAAAAAATAACGTCAACAATTTCAATAAAACTAAAAAAATTTGATAAATACATACTATGGAAAGTGCATAAATATCTGCAAACCTGTATCCATGTTATTGTGGTACCAATGTAAAAATAGGTATTGTTCACAAAGTGTTAATACATTCTTACGAAATTGTACAATATTTGGGCAACCTTCCAATAATGTATTCCAATAGGCTCTACTAATCATATAAAATAGGCATTATTAGGTCGGTGCATACGTTCGTTCGCTTTATTGATAGAAAGTGTTTATTACAAATATAAATATATTTCATACTTTTCAAGGCTGGCGTTCCAATGTGCGGCCGGCGACGGTCCCACTAGTGCAAGGGAGAAACAGATACATACTTCTCCCTTGCACTAGTGGGACCGTCGCCGGCCGCAGTCGCCAGCCTTGAACCGAAAACATTTTTCTTCAATATTTATATTTTTTGCCCACTTTTCTGGTACCTAGATGAAGTGGTAAATTTGCCAAGTATAACAAACCGTGTATCAATATATTGATACAAAGTGTTTTTTAAAAATATAAATATATTTCCAATTATAACAAACCATGTTTTGGAAACATATTCATTTCTTTTAATTTGTGTTTTACTGCGGTACGTCAATGAATACATTTAAAATTATTTTAACATCAGATACTTCAAATGATACATTCTGGTATTGTTATTCAATTCGGCTTTTTATGTAGTATACAAATATATGGAAATTTTTCAAAGGATTGCTTCTTTGAATGAAGAGAGAGTTTAGATACAGCAAGCGGTCTGACGCCGTATTGCCAAAGAATAGAAACTCTCTTATATTTGTAAAAAACAATTTGTATCATTAAAGCGAACGAACGTATGCGCCGACCTGATGATCACTTATCTCTCGAGTATAAACACGCATTGCAATATCAAATACAGAAGCACGCGCTGACGTATTGGGTACTAGAAAAGGTCTGCCATAAGGTGCGTATCGACTTTGCGAGGATTATTTTTTGCCACAATTTGAATTCCGATATTTTAAAAGAAACACCCAAATGTCATTGACTTCTTCAATCCGGTAGATAAACAGAACACGATGTACATATAAGAAAAATGGCTAGTCTTTCACTATCTTCGACGGTCCTCGAGACCTCATACAACAATAGACCCTCTTTTCAAGTGCTCGAAAAGGACCTGTGCGGCGCATCGTTGCACTGGTGGGGGCCATGGCGTCGACGCTTAGATATAGGAAATACCATTTGCGACGACGCCAGTTGGAGTCGCTGGCGGCTGTAGCCGCCGGTCGCAGTCGCTGGCGGCTGTAGCCGCTTATTGGAACGGCCACCTTAAGAAGGCTGCACGTCCGGCGAGCCGTCTGTCACTTGGATATGGGTCATTTCAGGTTTATTCGTTGACTTTCGTACCTATGTGTCAGGCTTGTTTATGATATTTCTAGTTTCAGAATTGTTTGAAAAGTACAGGTCACCAAGACTGACAACTTATACCGGGAAGTAGTAGCATTGGCTGGCTGCGACGCCGCGTGTCACTAATCACATGTCGTATCGGGCTTCCAAGCTCGCTCGGCGCCGGACACGCTGGTCTGTCATGGTCGCCTCTTTAGCGTCGCGCGGTATCCCTGACAACGCGGACGAGAGTGGGAGAACCCCAATCTCCCGCGGGAGCGACCTTGAACAGCGCTGCCATAGAACTTCCAAAACCCTAGCTTCCTTATAGTATTCGAAATTTGTCAGTTATGTTTATACGAAGATTTTTTTCTACTTTTAGAATAATAATTATGGATTGTTTATAAAGTTGCGAGATTCATTCCATTGAAATGAGTTCAAACACGGTATATACTGGATTATTTTCAGAACTATAGATAATTAAATATGAATGTAAGATTTATAATGTAATAATGCTAAAAATAATCCGATTTATATCGCGTTAAATTCATTTTCATCTAAAAAATCTCAAGAGTATTTTACTGAAACGTTCATGCCGATACGATAGAATATATGGAAGTTTTACATACATGCTATTAATATAAGTATAATCCATCGCAAGCAACAATGTATGGCTCTCCAGCCGAAGCTCGAACCAAGATCACAAGCCGCCGCCGAACAGCCCAAGTCCTCAACTCGAGGCGAGATCCCGCGTCGAAAGTTATTCGAAGCCGTCGAATAAAAGTCGAATAAACTACGGATAAACATAAAAACCTTATTCGACGGTTCGAATAAAAGTTCCTCGAATCAAGAAATTATCTTTCGACTAAATTCACTTCGAATAAAAAAATTATCTTCCGCTGTCGAATAAATTCGCTTCGAATAAATTTATTTATTCGTGATGTTTCGAATAAAGATAAACCGTGTTATTCGAAACTATCATAACGAATAAACGCAAACCGTGTTATTCAAGGATTCGAATAACGGATAAAAGAAAAAGTATCTTTTATTCGAAACGTTATTTAAATAATTTTTTATCTAGATAATGCCCATCTCTGATATAAACTAATCTGCAAAAATGAACAAGGATGCGCATAAATGCAAAAAAGTATATACATGGTAACATTAAAAATAAAATACTTTTTACAACATCTAGAAATTAAGACACATTTTTCTAATTGTCGTTTCATTATATACCTGTGTCTGTAAAAATATGAATTATACTGGGTGATTAATATACCCTACGCAAATAAATATATTGTAAAAATAAAACAATACTTCGACTACTATGTAACGGACACGTCTCAGAAATGTCTGTTCCAAGATGTCTTAACAGCGCCTGGCACAGACATGTTAAAGACACACGCTACAGACGTCTTAAACACACCTGCTATATACGTCTTAAAGACATACGCTACATACGTCTTAAAGACACACGCTACAGACGTCTCACATACACCTGCTACAGACCTCATACAGGCGTCTGTAGCAAACGTCTTTAAGACGTTTACTATACGCCTGCTACGACGTCTATCAGACCATTGACAGACGTCTAGACGGCGCTTCAGAAACACCGGACAGACCGCTTCACAACAGCCATGTTGCGACTTTGGCCGTTCAGACTTTCAGACTTAACATGGACATGAACCAGACGTCTCTAAGACGAGGTGTGCTATCTGGGTAACGAAGCTTTAGGGATGTCATCATGCTGATTGGACAACAAGGATCCAAGGGAGGATCAGGAGGATCTTGGCATCGACTTCGTCGACGAGCTCGGAGCTCTTGCTTCAACACCTCATTCATTCTGTCGTTGATCAGCTTACCAAGCAGTTCAAAAATATACTTGAAGTTTAACTTGAATATAGTTCTGTGTTCATTGTTTTATTTAAAATCCCCGCGCACTCCAACGAGCTGAGTGCTTCAGCACTCCACGGGCACGGACCTGCCGTTCTATAGACATTTACACAAATACGCGCAACAACGGAAACTACCTACCAGTGCGGCGGACGAGAGTGGGGGGAGGGCCTACCCAACGTCTGACCAATCAACGCCAAGAGGAAAATTCACCGACGCCAGCGCCAAGCCAAGCCGAGTGGAGTGTAGCCAAGTCAGGCGCAGCCAACCAGCGGCGCCGGGGACTCGGTTGTCGATACTGGTTGGCTGCGGCCTCACTTGGCTACACTCCACTTGGCTTGGCTTGGCGCTGGCGTCGGTGAATTTTGTGTGCTTCTTTACAAAAACCAGACGAATCTCCAACAGTCAGACGTTGGGTAGGCCCTCCCCCCACTCTCGTCCGCCGAACTGGTAGGTAGCTTCCGTGCCACTCTGCAGCCAACCAGCATCGACAACCGAGTACTCGGCGACGCTGGTTGGCTGCGGCCTCACTTGGCTACACTCCACTCGACTTGGCTTGGCGCTGGCGTCGGTGAATTTTCCTCTTGGCGTTGATTGGTTCAGACGTTGGGTAGGCCCCCCACTCTCGTCCGTCGCACATTGGTAGGTAGTTTCCGTGCCACTCTGGGTGATTAAGTTAACTCCGTTGTTTAGAAATTTAGACTTTTTAATATCAATACAGGGTGTAAACAGTATACGTAGCAATATTTTAGGGGGTGGTAGGGGAGGTCCAATGGAACATAAAAGTCCGATCTGTCTCCATTTTACAGTAATAATGCCCTAAAGTTTGCACCATGCGTTTGAAACGGGTAGTAGCTCGCGCATATTGGTGAGACCAACACATTGAAACAGGGTGTTGACTTCTGATCTTTCATGTAATTCCCAAAGTGGTGTGTTTTTCGGAAGGAAAGACTCTTAAGAGTGATCCTCCAGCGACTCGACTCAAGGAGATGCCGCATTATATCCCGTGGCGAAGACAACACACCATGATGCTTCACCGCAAGTTTATGGCTTCCGACCCTTGAAGGGGTTTGAATTAGAGCTCTTACTACCCGCTCGCCCGGGTACTCGAGTACCCGGTGAGACCCCGGGTAGAAAAAAATTACTCGGGTACCCGGGTACCCGTAGGATACCCGACTACCCGGGTACCCGTGCGATACCCGGGTACCCGGGTAGACAAAAATTACCCGAGTATCCATGAGATACCCGAGTAACTGAAATGTGATGAGATAGTTGAGAATTTCGATTTGACAGTCGATAGTCCTTTGGCCTTTCGATCATTTTCGGCTAACCTCAGTAATGAACGGAATAAACTTCAATCAATTAAATGTGGTATTGTCCGCAGAACACATTCTGCAGAATGTGAAAATTGCGAACTGTCAACGTTCTTTGCACTTACAATAGGGTAGTTCGCCCTATTGCAGTGCCTGTCCCTATTAGTGTGTCTTTATATTTAAATAAGCCATGCTATTACTGTAGAAGCCCGAATCTGACGTAACTTTTATCATTCAATGTTGTTAAAAGCTCGATATAACGTTTCCCACTGGGGAGTATGATACACCATTGGAAAGCTTAAGAGTAGAGGAGTCACGGGTACATGGCATTGGTGCACTCGTATCGAATCACAACCAACTCCCTCAGTCGATGCAATGTAAAACTCGGAAAATCCTAGGAAAATGCACTGGTTTTGGGTTTTCGTTCACATCACTTATCGGAGTTTGTTGCGGCTAGATCTGTTTAACGGGCCTTCCGCCGTCGTTAGTAAGATTTAAGATAAAAAAATTTATTTCAGAAATAAATAAAACAGCACGTTTATTAGTTTGAAATGAGGATTCCAATTTTTTATATTTTATTGTTAAATACATTAAATACATTTGTTTGTATTTAACAACAAATCTCATTCTCATGGTTCATATTTACAAATATTTAATTTCATTATTTTATATACAATTTCTATCCTCTACTAGGGCGCATACTCCAGGTATCGAGAGAAAAAATTATACAGTTTGCACACAGTTCATGGAAGATCGTCTTTCGGGGGGAGAATTTAGCCATCATATAATAGAGAATGGAATATTAGCAGTAGAGTGAACGCCATGGTCCATGACAATGCATCTAATGTATGTATGGTTGCAAATACAGCATTTCTTATGCTGCACATAATGTATAATTGAGTGAGAAAGAAGGTGCCGTGTGCCCACGAAGGGTTAATCATTCCAATTTGTCTACAATTGCTTTAACAAAAAGCAAAAGCTAGGTTTAAGCTTTAAACTTTAAGGGGGTAGGCCACCTTGGAGGCATGAAAATCAGATGTATGTTTCAGATTTTTTTGGGGCAAAATTATAATGTATGTGAAGAAACTGTTTTAAGGGCTCTATGCTACCTGCCTTATGGTAGATAAAAAAGTTTAGTTACTTTTTTTTAAAAAAAAAACGGCGTTGGTGCTTTATTCATGTAGAATAAAACCTTTAAAAACCAAAAAATTCTCATATGTACATCTCATTTCCATACCTCCAAGGTACCCTAACTCCGTAAGTAAACAAATTAATTCAAAATTGTCCTACAAGGTGGAATTCTTATTCACTTAACTCAGTAGCTGAGGACGCGCACGCGAGAACAGATGCTTTTCTTGGTCTCTTTCAGATAATCCCCTCGACATTTGTCCTTTGGGTCAGGGGATAACGACGCAGATATCTTAAGCAACGTGCTGTTAGCTGTTACATCCAAAACCCAATTTCTTCTTTAGGACAGTGACTCACTCGGTCATTTCATCTGTTCTCGTGCACGCGTTCTGAGTTAAGTGGATATTCCTGTATGTGTGAGCGACTTGTGAATAATAGAAATTAGAAACGCAATTACTATTGCCCGATGAGAAGAAAGGACACTAACCATAAGCTGAAATATCACAGGGGCAAGGGGAATTGGCCGCTCGCTCCACCTTATCCCCTCCAAGAAGTCCTTCTTTTCGGTTCTAAGCGGTTGTCCATATCCCCCGATTGTTGCGATTGGTTTCGTTCGCGTCTACGTCACGGGACGAACCGTGTTGGAGAGGATAAGTTTACGCAAGTGAACGATTTCCCTTGCCCCTGTGACATTTCAGCTTGTGGGTAGTCTCCTTTCTTCTCATTGGGCAATAGTACAAAATGTTGTGTTGCCTTAAAGCTTGAATGGTCAAAATATCATTGGTTAGTAATGAGTGATATTATCACTTTGATAAAACTTTTACAAGTAGCAACTACTGCATTATGCTCCGAAAATACTATAATTATTTCTTTTGTACTGCCTATTATCCATGGCATTGTTAATATTAATAACCATTTGACAGGTATTAATACGGGCAGAGCTGAGACTCAGTAATTTAAAAATGTTTTAGTAACATCCTTTGTGAATAGATTTCATTTACATTCACATGTTGCAACTATACATCGTTTTACTTCGTTTCTCGATTTAAGAAGCAAACAGATGTCGTTTGAAATCAATTATATGAAAAAGATTACTACAATTTCCACTGGTAATATGATAGAAAAAATTCCATAAACGAAACTATAGAAATTGATAATTCTATGCCAAGTGCACTAATGAGATTTTATATTCCAAATTTCACAATCTAACAACGATATTAGTTCCGAACTGCAAATGTATTTATAAAAGGCACAAATAAACCATAATTTATGTTCATTAGTGGAGAAGAACGCGTGGACGTAAATACCCTAGACTTTCAGAAATGGCTAAGATATTTAAAATGTATACCTACTTGCGACTTCTGTCAGTTCAATACGAATATTTTCAACAGCTGGAAATAATGTTAGCATAAAGCGTAGCACCCTACTACCTGAGAATGTTGATTTGTTGGTATTTCTTACATCTCTACACGTTTTTATTTTGATGTAAAAATACTAATAAGTCTACATTTTCAGGTAGTAAAGCTGTGCGTTTTGTTGTAACAATATTTCCAGCAGAAGAAAATGTGCGCTCCGAACTGGCAGACGTAGCCGGAATACTTAAATACATTCTAGCCAATTCTGCCAGTCTTTTATATTTATCCGCGTGATTCTTCCACCACGGTAATGGATCTGAATTATGATCTATTTGTGGTTCTAATAAATACATATCCATTTCTGAATCACTATCGTCAGACTTTTGCTTTTTTTTATATATAAAATCCAAAGCACTTGGAATTGATTTACCATTATCAGTAGTATTTTCATTTATAGTATTTAAATTTCTAATCCTATTCCGAATAGATTTTATAATTATATTTTTTAACTCAATATTTTCAAATGTCAAATCTTTGCTTCTCGGATCGAGAAAACAAGCAATGTGATGAACACTCTCAACATATGGATTTATATCGAATCTACCAGCAAGGGATGTTCTTAAAATGTTCTTAAACTCCTTAGCTTCTACAGTGTCCGTATTAATCTCGCCTAAATGATTATTAATTAAGCCGTGAATGATTGGCAGAACTAAGGAAATAGTTACCTTAGTTTCGGAACATAATACTTCGGTCGCTAAATTAAATGGTTCTAAAATTTCGATAATTTCACCCAGAACTTGCCAATCAGATAATGACATGTCAAGCTTCAAGGCTACGTTTAATTTTGTTATTTTGCTATTACTTAAGACAGCATGAATTGGCTCCCGATTACGTACAAGACGGTCACACATACTGTACGTTGAATTCCACCGGGTTGGGCAGGATTGAATTAACTTCAGTTCGGGCAAATTGTATTGCTTCTGAGCGTCTTGCAATGCAGAAGTCGCCAAATTGGAATGATTAAAATGTTGCACTATTTTACTGCCTTTCTTTATCAAATCTGAAAATTTATCAACTATATCAAAGGCGTCTTTTATAACTAACTGTAAAGTATGTGCAGCACATGAAACGCTATATTTTACACTATCTAGTAAATTTGCTGATGCTAGCATGTTACTTGCATTATCATGCACTACAGCAAATAATTTTTCTGTTATGTTCCACTCTTCCTGCATTGATATTGTGACAGCTGTTATGTTTTCTGCCGTGTGTCTTCCCTCTATATCCTGGGTGCAAAGTGTATAACTTTTCATCTCCCAATCACCTGTAATAAAATGTGTTGTTAATGACAGATAGGAGTCCTGTTTGCGTGACGACCATCCATCAATGGTCACCGACACCGATGATGCGTCCTCAATTTTCTTCTCAATTTTCTCCCTCCTTTCTTTGTATATAAATTGCAGGCGTTTTAAAATTGTGGTCGGGCAAGGGCAGTCATACTGTGGTTCAACCACTGCCATGAATTTTGAAAATCCGGCGCTGTTCGCAAATGATATTGGTAACATATTTGCATTAATCATCTGCGCCAGTGCCTGCGTTATTTCTTCTTGGCGTTTAGCCGAAAATGGCCCCTTTCGGAACACCTTGCTGGGTGTCGACTCACAATGAGCAACTGCAATATGATCAGTGCTACCTTCACCTTCGCCTCTCTCGGATTCAAGTGCTGGTTCATTTATTAATGCACCAGGGCACTCTTCAATGTGCTTTGATCGTAAATGTCGTGCACTGGCCGATGTCGAGCCACCATACGACAATTGCACACGGCACAGGTCACAAATTACGTGACTTTTATCATCCGATAAAGTGACGAAACGCCATACCCAGCTTTTGCGTTGAGCCATAATTAAACAACGAAATTAATCTGTAAATAATTGCCAATACTTATTAACTGACAAACTAATTACTCTATATACAATACACAATTAATAAGATACACACCAGAAATATGATTCACCAATAGTTATAATTGCAAATAGTCAAAATCTTCAAATTAAATAAAAATAGTTATTATTAAAGATTAAAGTAATAATAATTCCAATTCACTTGAAGCCAACAATAACACCTAAATTAACTAAATTAACTTTATTATATATAATATATAGTAAGTAACACAATGAACACGTAGCGAGAATAATATAACTAAGGAAATAAACATACAACAAAACAAACAAAAGGAAGAATTTAAATTAATTAGATGATTATAACTTGAAAACGGAATTAAAATTAAACTTTAATATTGAACAAAACTATTTTAAGTATGATTTATGGAACTTTTGAGATTTCGCTAACACGTTCGTAGACTTTGGTTTGCGGATGCAGAATGGACGCTTTACAAAAACGATTGTGTAAAACATGTTTTGTTAATTCCACAATGTCCTTAGATACCAAGAGCCAATTAGAAATTGATTAATATTAATATATAAATTCCCATTCGTCGATACATTTCCTCTCGATAAGTGTTTAACTTCTCGGCACAGAAGAGACTTCAAATTTTAAAACAATTCTTTTATTAATGAATCTCGGATTGCCTCTTATTAATTGTTGTATCCAGTATCCACTATCTAAGGACATATTGTAATAAACAAAATATGTTTTAAACATTTAAACGATCGATTTTGTAAAGCGATCATTCTGCAACCGCGAACCAAAGAGTGTACGAACGTGTTATCGAAATCTATTAGTACATACTCATATCTGAAAATAGTTTTGTTCAAAATTAAAGTTTAATTTTAATTCCGTGTTCCAAGCTCTCAATTAAGTTAAATTGTTTCTTTTGTTTGATTTGTTGTACGTTTATTTATATTATTCTCGTTAATTGTATACTACTAAGTATAGAAGATATTAGTTAATTTAGTTGTTCAGTGAACATGAATTACTGTTACTTTAATAATAACCATTATACTATTTGCAGTGATGTAATCATATTTCGGATCTGTATCTTGTTAACTGTGTACGTACTGTATATAAAGTAATTAGTTTTTCAGTTAATAAGTATTGACAATTATTTATAGATTAATTTCTTTGATTATGGTCCAATGTAAACTCTGGGTATGGTCCTTCGTATTAACGCTGTCCGAACTCCGAAGATAAGAAACATGTGGTTTATGACCTGTGCCAGAATAAACTGTCGTGATTAATCTGTGAGAGGTGGTAATAGTGATTGCGTACCCAATAAGGTACAGACAAAACGCTCATTTTCGACAAAATAAGAGGAGATAACTCAGGCATTGGCAAGGGTCGTTGCGGCAAACATGCTGCCTATTTCATTTGGCAATAGTGCGGGTTTTAAAGATTTTATGACCGTGATGGATACCAAATTATCGATGTCCGTGGCCCAAAACTCTTCTCAAACGCTTGGAAATTCCAAGCTATACGGGGGAATCGTGAGGAAATTGAACAGGAGCTTCCTTTAGCGTCCTCGATGCCTGTGGCCTGCATCGATGAATGGTCATTCCAATCGTAAGATTCCTATTTATCCCCAACGACACATTTTATAACAGATAATTTGGAGATAAAAAAACTTCACATTTTCCTCGCATGATATAAAGGTCAGAGGGACGACATACCGCCGAAAATGTCACAGCCGTTATAATAGGAAATGGAAATGCAGGAAGATCGTAACATTACAATATTACAAATAAATTAACTGCTCTAGAACATGACAATTCGACTAACATGCATGCATCAGCAAATTTATTAGATAATTTAAAATACAGCGTTTCGTGTGCTGCCCATACTTTACAATTAGCTACAAAAGACGCCCCTGATACAGTTGAAAATTGTCAGTTATGATAAAGAGAGGCAGTAAAATAGTACAACATTTTAATCATTCCAATTTGGCGACTTCTGCACTGCAAGACGCCCAGAAGGAACTGAATGTACCAGAACAGAAGTTAATTCAATCCTGTCCGACCCGATGGAATTCAACATGCAGTATGTGTGACGGTCCTGTAAAAAACCGAAACGCAACAAATTAAATATTAACAATAGAAACGGAACCAAATTTAATATTAATTTTAAAACGATTCAATTTAGCGACCATAGAATTATGTTCTGAAACTAAGTTAACTATTTCCTTAGTTCTGCTAATCATCTATGGCTTAATTAATAATCATTTAAAAGACAATAATTGGGACACTGTATAAGCTAAAGAATTTAAGGACATTTTAAAAAAATTCAAAAAATTTAAAAAACCCAACTGCTTAAAAGCGAACTAAAATGATAAAAATAATAATAGATGACAATTTAAATTAACTCAGTTGTCTGCAGCCGGAGGCCTTAAATCCTTTGATGCTAATGATTTGATGTAATTGCATTCGAACATGCAACTTTTGAACATAACAATTTCATAACGTCAAATCCCTTGCTCGTAGATTCGATATACATTCATATAGTGAGTAGTGACAGTTCCCATCAAATTGTTTGTTTTCTTGACCCTAGAAGTAAAGATTTAACATTAGAAGATATCGCATTAAAAATATAATTATAGATTCTATTCACAACAAGATTGGAAATATATCAATTAATGAAAATAATACAGATAATGATAATACCATTTCAAGTTCTTCAGAAATTGCTATATATATATGGACAAATATAAAAACCTGGCAGAATTGGCAAAAATGTATTTGAGTATTCCGAGTACATCTGCCAGGTCGGAACACACATTTTGTTCAGCTTGGTTACCACCTGGAAATATAGATTTATTAGTATTTTTACATCAAAACAGAAATGTGTAGAGGTTAAGTTGCGTACAGAATCGTGATTCGAAATCACACACTATTTCTTCTATAGAATTTGTTATTCTACTTACCGTTGCGCACTATACTACGGTGCGGTGTGGCAGTAACCTAGTGCCACCGACACCGACGATTCACCGATAATACATATTAATAATCGTAACGCGCACACAATACTACATTCAAGTGCTTGAAGTTTATTCCGTTCATTACTGAGGTTAGCCGAAAATGATCGAAAGGCCAAAGGAATATCGACTGTCAAATCGAAATTCTCAACTATCTCATCACATTTCAGTTACTCAGGTATCTCATGGATACTCGGGTAATTTTTGTCTACCCGGGTAGCCGGGTAATTTTTGTCTACCCGGGTACCCGGGTAGTCGGGTATCCTACGGGTACCCGGGTACCCGAGTAATTTTTTTCTACCCGGGGTCTCACCGGGTACCCGAGTACCCGGGTACCCGAATACCCGGGTCAAAACAATAGCTCTAGTTTGAATACCTATTAAGAACCAAACTCTTTCAGCTCCGCATTTCTCATCAGATCTCTGCGAAAACGACGGCAATCGATACCTTTCGTCATCGTTTGGTTGTCATTTAAAGTGAATTACGAGTAAAAGATAAATCGAGGCAAATCATGTCAAACGTAAAAAAGTGGATACACATTTTTTTTTAAAACAGAATCGAAAATAATAATTATTTGAAGTGAGAGGACAAGAAATACGTAGATTTCGTTTTCAAATATCGCTTAAATGAAAAAGTAATGTAACAGGAAATAAACAAAACGTGATCGTAGTTCGTTATTGTGATAAGAATCCGTAGTTTAATAACGGCCAACACTGTTGCTGATGATGAATAAGTCTGTTTAAAACCCCCGAAGACAAAATTTAGGTACGGAAATTTAGATAAATATCGCCAGAAATAAGCCATAGCCTGCGTTAAATTTAATAACTAATAATCACCAATAAAGTAACTAAAACTCACTCTTTCGGAAATTCACCTGCAGCTTGAAAACCTGCGTCACTAGGTCACTGAACTGATGCTGGTCAGCGACGGATGCGTCCAGTGCACAGCTGGTCCCAGGTACGCGACACTAACCAAAGTAAAAGGGTCGCAACGTCAAGTGCGATTGGGTTAATGTAGATAACGAATATTCACTTCACTGCACTCTTACTAACACTGATCATTTAATTTATTTTTCATGGAACGCGTTCGTACCTTATAAAAATTGTTGAAAATGAATTTTCACTTGGCGTCCGGTGTCGCGGATATAGCTGCCCAAATGCTCGTACAGCAGTAATTGCGTCTCCGTTGTTCTAGGTTTATGCTTGGAACAACGCGTAATACACTTGTGTAGAAAACACTTCTCTGACACGATTGCAAACTGACAGGATTTTTCCAAGCAAGTTCCTCTACTCCAAGTAGTTTTTCTTGTTCCATTATGAGTTAACTCCAGGACAAGATGCTTTAGGTAAAAAGAAGCAAGCACATTTTCGAGGCACATGTGCATTGCAGAAGTGCAACGAACGAACCATCCTACACTTTCACAAAAGCCCGCGCTCCCTTCTTTTACTGCCAATGTACCCATTGCTTAGAGATAGACAGCAGACACCACGTGTTTCGGTTCGAAAGGGTCCGAAGAGACGAGAAACAGAAAAGTCCTCGAATTGTTACAAAAGGAGAAAAGGCATACCAATCGTGTTTCCGTTTCCCGAGGCCCTGAGTTCACGTTTGCTACGAGGCGGAACCAGTTAAGCCATAAATTACCCAAAACTGTAGTAAATCGTTCTCTACCAGCCTGATTAATTTTGGAGAACTAGAAATTAAAGAGTATTATCCAACATCAATACGCCTCGCGAAGAGACACAGGAAAAGAAGGGGTAGTCCGCTGACTGCGCGTAGTCCCGCCTGCTCACCCTACCGTCAAATGCAGGACAGATCCCTTATCTCTCGAGTATAAACACGCGTTCGATTTTCAAAAGAAAAGCACGCGTTGCCGTATTCCGGACCGCATATTTTGCCGGCGCGTCTAGATAGCGCAAAATATGCTAGATTTCTTCGACGGGATTTGCCACTTCTGTTAGAAGATATTTGCCTGGCCACTCGAAGAAATATGTGGCTTCTTCACGACGGCGCCCCAGCCCATATGGGAAGAGCTATACCAGCTATGGAACGAATATGGGGCCACATGAAGTCATTAGTATACACGGACATCGAATTTGAAACCTTAGAGGAATTGCAAGGTAGAGTATTTCATGCTGGTAACGTTATACGCGAGCAGCCTGGAATATTCGCCCGCGTTCGCGACAATTGGTTACGTCGGTGTCAGGCGTGTCTGGATGCAAACGGCAACTATTTCGAGCATCTTTTGTAAATAAATGTAGGTAGCGAAATTTGTATTTCTTTACTACACATTCAGGTCAGAGTAGCCACGCATTGACAGCAGCTTGTTGCGTGACAGTTTAGTCACACTAAAAGAAAAGAAACAGTTTTATCACTTTCTGAAAAAAAAACAACACGTTTTGCAGTCACTTCGTCAAAGGAATTTACTTCCATGTAAATCAATGCATTTTTCGTGAGCATCAAAACTGTCATGCAACAAATTGCCACCACTGCACGCGTGGCCTAAGAACACGTGTAGAGTTTTCGTTCACTTGTTTCTTATTTTCTAGCTGACGACCCTAAGTGCCTCCGCTACTCCAAACAGATCCTCAATGGGACCGCTACTGTAAGGGGCCCGTAGTTACTTGCTTACTGGGTCATCTTGAACAGCTCACAACGGGCGGTCTTTGTGCTACGGCTCATCTGTGTGCGTGTAGCGACGATCTTTTCCACAAACATCTCCGATGTTTAAACCTTTATAACAGCGAAACTATACGAGATACAACAAAATGTATTCAGACCATTTTACTCTACTGGTGGTCTCCAATGTATGTGCAAAATTATGGAATCTTGCGACTATTAGTTTAGCATATAGACATGTTAACTTTGAGGCATTATTACTGTAAAATGGAGACAGATCGGACATTATGTCATAGGACTTTTATGTTCCATTGGACCTCCCCTACCACCACCCCCTAAAATATTGCTACGTATACTGTTTACACCCTGTATATTTTTGGTACACTGCCCAGTGTTTGAACGGGCCATGTAGATTTTTGGATATTGCTTTATACGATTGATCACAGATAACAGTCTCTTTCTCTAGGAACGTGGTTGTTGCACGGAAAAAGCGAAAGGACTAGACTGGGAAGGTTAGGGTTAGAATCTGGAGTACGTGGCGTTAAAGTCTGCTTGCGACTGTGTCGCCTCCTGGCGGCGTTGCCTGGAAGTATAGTCGGTGGCGCCATAGGACGGCAGGTCCGCGCCCGTGGAGTGCTGAAGCCACTGATCTGTATATACTACTGGATAGTGAACGAGGATAGGCGGCTTGTGCCGTATAGAAGCCATTTTGATCTGAGTAAGATTCTCGAGTGTGACGTCACACAGCGACGCGAAGTCATAACTGGCCAAAGCAAACAAGCAATACGTAGTTGGTGTCTGATTACGACAGAATAAAAATGGTGAGAATGTGCATGTTTTGTGGTGCAAAAAAATTGGGGGACGATTTGACATATCACGGGTAGGTAAAAATAACATTTATATGCTACTTGTAGGTTAAGTGGAACTTCTTACTCATAATAAATATTCCTAAGGAAATAAAATACTTTGTTGCATATCAAGAGACACGGTAGTGTCTCGCGCCAAGTATATATATATATATGCGCAGCACGAGACACAGAGTGTCTCTATTACGCCACGACTCGCTATTCTGAACCCTGATATTTCCGAATCTCAATAACGGCTGATCCGATTCTATTTTGAATGGTCTTAATGGATAGCCTGGGTATGATTTACATAAGAAAAGTGTCTTCGTTTTGTTCGTACGTGTCTTATGAGCTGAGATATTTCGTTGTAAAGTGGCAATTTGCCGATTTTCATGTTCGTAAAATTAAGATCTTCATCGTCATCGTCCTACACTTCTAGGCAAGAGGGGGTTAGGAAATGTCTCTCAGGCACGTCGTTCATTGGATCGTGGTGTAACTTGATACACTCCGTTCTCGCGCAGGGTGTATATCTATCCCCATAAAAAACTTCAAAAAAGTAAAAAATACGCCAAGTACATGAAAAATCAAATAAATCACAAAAAATAGAAGACAATAATAATCACAAAAAATAGAATCTAGAATTTATCCTTAATTCTGTCGCGTGATAATTCGTAATTTATAATATTAAAAATTATCTAAAGTCAGTCCCTACGCAAATTATCTTTGTAAAAAGAAGTGAGATCCCCATAAAAAACTTCAAAAAAGTAAAAAAATAGGCCAAGTACATGAAAAATCAAATAAATCACAAAAAATAGAAGACAATAATAATCACAAAAAAAATAGAAAAAGTATACAATACAAAAAAAGATGTGAAATCAAAATGAGCTGCCAGTACATAAAGGTGCTTTCCAACTGCGCTTAAGATGACACAACTACATACACACAGCTCAAATGCTGTGTTCATACATTCCATTACAATGTATTACATAATATTAAGCAGATATATTTTTATACAAATAAATATTTTAATACGAATAAATATTTGATTCAAAATACTTGGCGCTGCGCAACCGAAAAAATATTAATTGCCTTAGTATTAATTAATAATTTACAACAACTCCATTACAATATAAAATACATATACATACACATATTAGAAACGCAGTCAGATTTATTCTACATATATTTAATTTTAATATCATACGTAGCATATGCACACGCACGCACGCACGCACGCACACACACACACACGCATGCACGTACAAGAAAGGAAGAAAAGGATTAATGCAATTTATACATATTTATTGAGTTTAGCAACACCAATTCGGGGCGCAGCGCCAAGTATTTTGAATAAAATATTTATTCGTATTAAAATATTTATTTGTATAAAAATATATCTGCTTAATATTATGTAATACATTGTAATGGAATATATGAATACAGCATTTGAGCTGTGTGTATGTAGTTGTGTCATCTTAAGCGCAGTTGGAAAGCACCTTTATGTACTGGCAGCTCATTTTGATTTCACATCTTTTTTTGTATTGTATACTTTTTCTATTTTTTTTTGTGATTATTATTATTGTCTTCTATTTTTTGTGATTTATTTCATTTTTCATGTACTTGGCGTATTTTTTTACTTTTTTGAAGTTTTTTATGGGGATCTCACTTCTTTTTACAAAGATAATTTGTATAGGGACTGACTTTATTACGAATGTCTTTCACAATAGATTGAAAACCATCAAGGGAGATGTGTTTTCAGCGTACTTTCTTCACCATTGTGATTTGCTCTACATTGCAAGCAGTCCACCATAACTAATCTATTTTGTTAATAATTCTTAATGGTATGTCTTTTGACAATTTTTGTCTATCTCTCTATCTAATCTTCTCCGGACAACCTCCAAGCCTGTGCATCCCCTTCATTTCTATCCATCCAAGCCTGTGTGTCCCCTTCATATCTATCCAAGCGTCACCTTCATTTGTATCCAAGTCCTGTGCGTCCCCTTCATTTCTATAATATATAATATAAACGTTACATAAAAATTCTAAATTGCTGGTATAAAAATATCTAGCAATTTAAAAGTAATGCAATTTGATACAATATACAGGGTGTCCCAGAATTGATGTACATCCCGGAACATGCAATATCCTGATGGAAAAAGACATCGAAAAGTTCTTAACCGTTTTGGGATCCGGGGTTTCGTTTTCGAGATATTAAGAAAAAACCCCGACCAATCAGAGCGCGAGCTTTCCGCTGGAGCTCCCGCGCTAGCGTGGCCGCGCGCCGGGCCGCGCTGCGACTACGAACAAGCAAGGCGGCATGCATCGCAGGAAATTGCGTAGAATGGCAAATGAAAAAGACGTAACAAAAAAATCTAACCTTTTGCCATGGTTTGATTGCCATTTAAAGTGAATAATGAATGAAGGATGAATGGATGAAAATCATATGTAACGTAAAAGGACAAATACACAGTTGTTTTTTTTTTCTTCGCCAGCGGTACGATGATGCCTTCTCTCCAACCCTGTGGCCACCCCTCCCCGTCCCATACTTTCCTGCAGATCTCCCACGCTATCTCTAATCCCCTCTCCCCCCCGTGCTTCCATGCCTCATTCGGGATCTCATCCCCTCCCATTGCCTTCCCTTCTTTCAGCTTCCTCACCACCCTCCTTACTTCCTCTTTACTTATTCCCTCTTCCTCCCCCCTTCTCCTACCCTCCTCTCCTCCCATCCTTACCCTACTTTCCACTCCTCCTAGAAGCCCCATAAAATATTCTTTCCATTCTTCTTTCTTTATCCTTTCGTCCACCCCTTTCCTTTTCTTTGTACCCCTATTAACTATCTCCCACACCCTATTTTCCGTTATCGCCTCTGCCACCTCTCTTGACAGCCTCTCCCTCTCCTCCTCTTTTTTCCTATCGCATAGCTCCTTATACTCTCCCTTCCTTCTCTTGTAGTCCTCCCTACTCCCCTTCCCTCCTCTCCACCTCCTTAACTCTCTTCTCACCTCCTTCTTCTTCTCCCTACATTCACTGTCCCACCACCCCTCCCCCTTCCGCCCCTTCTCTCCCCCCCCGCCTCCTCCCCCTTCTTCATCACCTCCTTTATCATTTCCGTCGCCTTGTTCATAACCTCCTGTATCCCTTCCCCTTCTAAGGTCACTCCTCTCATCCCCTTCTCGAATTCCTCCTTCATCCTTCCCGTCCACCGCCCTCCTCCCACCTTCCTATCTCTCCTTTTCTTGCCTCTCTCTCCTACTCCCCCCTCTCTCATCGTCACCACCATCGGATGGTGGTCTGACTCTACCCTCTCCCCTACTTCCATCCTTTCCATCCCCTCTCTTGTCCCCTCGTCCCCCAATCAGTGATGCCAGAATCGTGGGTTTTGTCCCACGGCCGCTACCACCACTCCACGACCAAGCGTACCCCCTCTTAGCGTCCGTACCGCACCACACAAGCATACCCGTCTCTCCATCCGTGTGCCGTACGCGCTGCCTGGCCACCGCTCGCCGGCGAGAATTCGTTTTCCCGACATCGAAGCGCTTGGCGCGCAAGCGAAAAAATCAACACTTCAAATCCCGGTGCGGATATTACTTTTTTTTTTTTAATTATTCCCTAATTTCTCTTTCTATATTCTCAGCAGACTAAAGGCTTAAAAACTATTAATTTACTAAGCATTTTCGAAGCTTGATTTGCTGCTAAAGTGCGATCCTCTTTTGGCTTGTATCGCATCACTCCAAGCGTACCCTACCTTCTGTCAGTGTGCCGTACGCGCTGCCTGGCCGGCGCTCTCCGTCGAGAATTCATTTCATCGAGGTTTGAACCTCAATGCGAAGATTGTATTTTTTTCATTAATTATTTTCTAACTTCTCTTTCTATATTCTCAGTAGAATAAAAACTTGAAAACTGTTAATTTACAAAGCATTTTCGCAGCAGGCTAATGTACGATATTGATCTTCTGCCATTTGTATACATAAACAGAAATAATTCCTTGATATGCTACTTACAAAATAAGCACTGTTCTAGGGTGGACTCCTTAAAATTCACGTCACAATGAAGAGTTACAAAATCGGGGATTTCCGTTTCAGGTAAGCGAACCGCCCGCTCCGCTATTACGGTCGGCTTACCCCTCGCACTCCAGATTACTGTAATGAAGTTTGAAAATAATATCGACTGGTCTCGTACCCGTCGCAATTATGTCATTTATACCTAGAGAAGAGTTTTATTAACCCACTCTTGGCCAACGACACTCTTTTCGCGTTAATCAGGTTTATACGTATCTGCTTAGTTGCTTGTTGATTATTTACGAAAATTGTGTCATTGCTCGATGGAAACCACAAGAAGGTAGTGGGCTTCTTCCATCAGGAGAGGATAGGTCGAGATGGATAAAATGGATAGGATCGGTAAAGGTTCGGGAAGGTGAGATACGCGTAGAAGCTGTGATAGCACCACTACAATACTATTGTAACTGTTTCGTAAATTATGCATGTACACGCTGAGGTAGGTGATACTGTACAAGAAAGAGGTCGGTAAAATATGACGATGAAGCTGTCGGAGCTATATATTCCAAAATGCGTGGAGGGTGAGTTGCTTAAATTGTTGGTGATTGGACAAATTTTTATACAAATGATCTCCCGACATAAGAGCGAGATGCCTATTGTCGACGGTTATGGTACGACTCGTCTCATTTCTGGCGTTTAGGGCTGTGCGCACCAAACAGATAGAATTTACAAGTTCGCCACCCAGTTTATTACGCTTCTTCGTTTTCGTATCGGGCAAAATTGAGGAAAGCCTTTTGGCCCCGTCGTTGGAACGGGGTAAACATCTGATTACACCCAGCAAATGTGTGGGGGATGGAATGCAAATGTCAGGACATTTGAAATAAATATTGAGGAAATGCGACATAAATATTCAGGACATTTTAAATAAATATTGAGGAAATGCGACATAAATATTCAGGACATTTGAAATAAATATTGAGGAAATGCGACATAAATATTCAGGACATTTGAAATAAATATTGAGGAAATGCGACATAAATATTCAGGACATTTTAAATAAATATTGAGGAAATGCGACATAAATATTCAGGACATTTGAAATAAATATTGAGGAAATGCGACATAAATATTCAGGACATTTTAAATAAATATTGAGGAAATGCGACATAAATATTCAGGACATTTTAAATAAATATTGAGGAAATGCGACATAAATATTCAGGACATTTGAAATAAATATTGAGGAAATGCGAAATTGAATTTACCAATTTTTCTTAGCGTTTGAACAATACGTTTCCCATTTTCGAGCGCTAGTCCCCTGATTACATTTTACCGACCTCTTTCTTGTACAGTATCACCTACCTCAGCGTGTACATGCATAATTTACGAAACAGTTACAATAGTATTGTAGTGGTGCTATCACAGCTTCTACGCGTATCTCTCCTTCCCGAACCTTTACCGATTCTATCCATTTTATCCATCTCGACCTATCCTCTCCTGATGGAAGAAGCCCACCACCTTCTCGTGGTTTCCATCGAGCAATGACACAATTTTCGTAAATAATCAACAAGCAACTAAGCAGATACGTATAAACCTGATTAACACGAAAAGAGTGTCGTTGGCCAAGAGTGGGTTAATAAAACTCTTCTCTAGGTATAAATGACATAATTGCGACGGGTACGAGACCAGTCGATATTATTTTCAAACTTCATTACAGTAATCTGGAGTGCGAGGGGTAAGCCGACCGTAATAGCGGAGCGGGCGGTTCGCTTACCTGAAACGGAAATCCCCGATTTTGTAACTCTTCATTGTGACGTGAATTTTAAGGAGTCCATCCTAGAACGGTGCTTATTTTGTAAGTAGCATATCAAGGAATTATTTCTGTTTATGTATACAAAAGGCAGAAGATCAACATCGTACATTAGCCTGCTGCGAAAATGCTTTGTAAATTAACAGTTTTCAAGTTTTTATTCTACTGAGAATATAGAAAGAGAAGTTAGAAAATAATTAATGAAAAAAATACAATCTTCGCATTGAGGTTCAAACCTCGATGAAATGAATTCTCGACGGAGAGCGCCGGCCAGGCAGCGCGTACGGCACACTGACAGAAGGTAGGGTACGCTTGGAGTGATGCGATACAAGCCAAAAGAGGATCGCACTTTAGCAGCAAATCAAGCTTCGAAAATGCTTAGTAAATTAATAGTTTTTAAGCCTTTAGTCTGCTGAGAATATAGAAAGAGAAATTAGGGAATAATTAAAAAAAAAAAAGTAATATCCGCACCGGGATTTGAAGTGTTGATTTTTCGCTTGCGCGCCAAGCGCTTCGATGTCGGGAAAACGAATTCTCGCCGGCGAGCGGTGGCCAGGCAGCGCGTACGGCACACGGATGGAGAGACGGGTATGCTTGTGTGGTGCGGTACGGACGCTAAGAGGGGGTACGCTTGGTCGTGGAGTGGTGGTAGCGGCCGTGGGACAAAACCCACGATTCTGGCATCACTGCCCCCAATACATAGTCTATAACTGTTTCCCCTCTTCCTCCCGTGTATGTGAATTCCCCCTCTTCATCCCCGTCCATGTTCCCATTCAGAATCTCCCACCCTGTCTCTTCAACCAGTTTAACTAATTTTCTTCCGTCCCCATTTATCTTTCTATCCTTTGATTTTCTTCCCCCTCCCTCCTCCTCCTCCTCCTCCTCCTCCTCCTCCTCCCCTCCTTCTACCCTGCCCCCCTGAACTCCTGTCCTCGCGTTGAAATCCCCCCCTATTATCACCCTGCCTCCCTCTTCCTGTCCCTCCATCCATCTTCGGGTCATTCCACGCCAACTCAGACACTTTTCGGAGTAACATTTCGGATTTTGGTACAACTCGGATATGTTGTAGTCTTTAGTGATGCATAAACATATCTCGAAGGATTTTTGAAAATTTCAAAAATTGTGGATGTTACAGCTCTTTGAAATATAGTGTTTACTTTTTTTCTAAAAATTGT
Organism: Andrena minutula; assembly: GCA_929113495.1. NCBI lineage: Eukaryota > Metazoa > Arthropoda > Insecta > Hymenoptera > Andrenidae > Andrena > Andrena minutula. Next base: position 42,469,086 of record OV815993.1, on the reverse strand, counting down.
AACTCTTGAACTAACGAACCGACAAAAATGACCTTTTGAGTGCTTGCAGTGGAGATATAAGAGTACCTAATAAAAATTATTACACTGAAAAAAGACAAATTTTTAACCATTTATTTTGCAATTCTTGTAAACAAATGCAATTTTATAATTGAAGGCAACTTTTTAAAAAATTGAAAAAATAGGAGGATATAGCCCTGTTTGTCCTCTTTATGGACATGTTTGGAACACGATGGAGACTTTAAAATTGGCCAAATGAAAATTATTTGAATGGAACGCTGCGTCAAGTCACACCGGTTCTACTGGCAGAGCCGTGCGGTACTCGCAGCGGCCAAGCGGCTATATCTGCTATTCTTATACAGTGTTCTCTAATATGGTAAATATTTGTAAAAAACTGAAGAAGGAAAACTTTTACTGTTTTTTATACACAACATAGTACGGTAACTCAATTTTTGGTGTTCGCAATATTTTTCTTGAAACGAGGGTGACCTTCAGTTTTTTAAATGCAATGCTATATATGTTTGATTATCCAATATGAAAACGACTGTCAAGACAAATTCAACCATATGGTATACTTTGACCTTCAAGGCTACACAAAGTTAGGAATGAAGGAAGAAATTCAATCTACTAGATAGATAGTTCGATATATTTATTTCATTCCTAGCCTTGTGTAGCCTTGAAGGTCAAAGTATACCATATGGTTGAATTTGTCTTGACAGTCGTTTTCATATTGGATAATCAAACATATAGCATTGCATTTAAAAAACTGAAGGTCACCCTCGTTTCAAGAAAAATATTGCGAACACCAAAAATTGAGTTACCGTACTATGTTGTGTATAAAAAACAGTAAAAGTTTTCCTTCTTCAGTTTTTTACAAATATTTACCATATTAGAGAACACTGTATAAGAATAGCAGATATAGCCGCTTGGCCGCTGCGAGTACCGCACGGCTCTGCCAGTAGAACCGGTGTGACTTGACGCAACGTTCCATTCAAATAATTTTCATTTGGCCAATTTTAAAGTCTCCATCGTGTTCCAAACATGTCCATAAAGAGGACAAACAGGGCTATATCCTCCTATTTTTTTCAATTTTTTAAAAAGTTGCCTTCAATTATAAAATTGCATTTGTTTACAAGAATTGCAAAATAAATGGTTAAAAATTTGTCTTTTTTCAGTGAAATAATTTTTATTAGGTACTCTTATATCTCCACTGGAAGCACTCAAAAGGTCATTTTTGTCGGTTTGTTAGTTCAAGAGTTACAATTTTTAGAAAAAAAGTAAACACTATATTTCAAAGAGCTGTAACATCCACAATTTTTGAAATTTTCAAAAATCCTTCGAGATATGTTTATGCATCACTAAAGACTACAACATATCCGAGTTGTACCAAAATCCGAAATGTTACTCCGAAAAGTGTCTGAGTTGGCGTGGAATGACCCCTTCTGATCCATCCCAATTTCCTCTCCATATCCCCGTTCACATACACCGCCACTACCGTCCATTTCTGCTCCCCCGCCTTTACCCTCTCCACCATCATCCCTTCCTCCTCCCCCTGTCCGAGCTCCTCCTTTCCTACCATCTCCTCCCTCACTCCTATCAACATGCCTCCCATCGCTCTCCCCTTTCTGTTCTTCCTCTTCGCCCACTGAGCTCTCCACTTGTACCCTTCTGGTAGCCTGCGCCTAACGCTCTCCCATCTCCTTTCTTCCACCCACGTTTCCATCAGAACTACCACCTCCCATTCCTCCAAACCCTTCCAGAATTCTTCGTCCTTATTCGTCGCCCCCGCTATGTTCCAAAAGGCTATCCTCCAGCTTTTCCTTTCCCCTCCCTGTTTCTCCCTCCCCCTTCCTCATTTTTCCTTCCTTCCTTCCTTCTTAGTTTTTTGTCCCTACTCTTTCTTCAGTCCTTCTTTCTATTTGTCCTTCCATCCTCCTCCCTCCCTCCACCTTCTCCTCTCTTACTTCCTTCTCTACCCCTCCTTTCTCTCTCCCCCTCCAATCTCTAAGGACTTCCCTCCGCTCGTCCCAGAACCACGTTGTTCCGTCCACCACTATCTTCCCATACAATACCCTTACTCTCTTTCCCTTCGCTTCTTCCTCCTCTCCTATCCTCCTTAACTGCCATTGCATCCTCCTCTCCTTCCATGTCAGGTCGTCTTCCAACCTCTCCTTCCTTCCCCTTAATTTTCCTTTGTTTCTCATCACCTCTCTCTTTGTCTCCATAGACTCCAACCTCACCTCCAGCATCACCTCTTTCCTCTCCTGCTTTCTTCCTCCTACCTCCTTTGCTCCCACAATTCCCCCCCTGTATTCCTAACACCGCCAGAATTTCTTTTGCCCTCTGCATCGCCGTTCCCTCCCTGCCTACCCCCTTTACCACTACATTCCTTCTTTTCTCTTCCCTCTCTTTCATTTCCAGTTTTCTTTCCACCTCCTGCACCCTTGCCTCCCACTCTTCCCCTGTCCTCTCCCGTCCTGCCCTATCTCCTCGCTCTCCCATCTCTCTTCCTACCCCCTCCCGCGCCCTCCAAGTCTCCATCGCCTTTAGCCTCTCCTCTACTTTCCTTAGCCTTTCCTCCTCTAGTTCCGCCTCCCCCATATTTTTCTCCAACCTTGCCATTCTGTCCTCCATCTCCTCCCTTTCTCTTCTCCACCTCTCCTCCCATTCCTCCATCTTCCCTCTAACTTTTTCCATCTCCTCCTTTGTCTCCCTCCCCTGCGCCTTCACTTCCCTTAGGTCCTCCTTCAGTTCCTTCCTCATTTCTCCGATCAATCTCTCCAGCGCTCCGTCCTGACCCGCCCTTTTCATCTCTGGCGACCTCTGTACTTTCCTACTCTTCATGAACGCCTCTTCTATTTGATTTTGAATCAAATATTTATTCGTATTAAAATATTTATTTGTATAAAAATATATCTGCTTAATATTATTGAATACATTTTGTTCTTTGTGTAAATAGCCAGTGTGATAATTGGCGCAACTGTTGTATATCATTACTTTTGTAAAGTTAAATATAACACATTAATAAATTTATATTAATTTACGACAATGTTTTTAAATGGGATTCTTTTTTATGGAATTATATACTTGGCGCTCTTTTTTGTACCTTTTTTTAAAAAAGGTTAAATTTACGTCAATTTTTATATCTGTCATATAATTTTATATCTTATTATATGTGTACTTTTATTGTATATAATAAAAATGTTTTCATATTTATACTTAATGTGTTTTTATCTTAAACTTAATCAGTTCATTATCTATTTTCTTATTTTGGGTCATCTATACATTTCCTTTCGTTTTATGTACGTTTATTTTATTACATCTTTTATTTAAAATAATAATTTTTTACATGCACTTATTCGTTACGTATATCTCCCTTTATTACCGTTCAAATTTACCGCTGCAAAGTGAAAATCTTACTCAGACTAAAATGGCGCCGGGATCTTCAAGTCGGCACACGATTTTAACACGGGATACGCTATCCAGTAGTATATACAAATCAGTGGCTGAAGCACTCAGCTCGCGAGTATGTGCGGGAACTTCAAAAAACTCTACTCTATTAGACTTTTGAATACGTATATATTTAAATACCGAAATAACTGTTGGCTGTTCTGCTAACACGATTGATCTCCTCTTTTACAAAATAACGCCTCACTTGTCACCTCCGAGTGCCCTACTCCTCCAATTTTGACGTCTTCCTCTGACTCCCTCCTCGGATCCCTTCGCCCAATCAAGCCGGTGTCGTCCCTCAAGCTTCGTCAGGGGGTTGTCCTTCAGCAATCTCTTCATCCTTGGTCCTTCCTCCACGCTTCCTCCCACTCTCGTCTAGTGATCGAGGCACGCTCCCGTTTACATAAACAAAACATTGCATAACCAATTGTTTACATTTCCCTCTCGATGGAAGAGACCACCACTTTCCCGTAGTTTCCATCGAGCGGCAATGTGCACGCTGCGCGTAATTAATTTGTAAATAGTGCGTCTTTCTTTGTCGCAACTTGATATAATTACGTTTAGATTTTAGATTTTAGATCATACTCTGAAAAATATTTTTTATCGAAGGCTTCTACAGCGTGCATGGTATTGGCCAAGAGTGGATTCTAATTTTAACAAAGTTCACCAATGTACAGTATCAAAATATTCGTCTTTTAATAAAAAATTCATTTTAAGGTTTGAAAAATAGAAATAACTCAAATAAAAAGTACGGAAATTTAAAATGAACACAAGAAATTGAGGTATTTGATGGAAAAAGGGCACATAAACCACTTGTTTAAAACTTATAAATAAAGACACATATCATTTTTAAATCATGACTTCTGTATTGAGAACGCTTGAACGACACGGTAACTACATCCTTAAAAAAAATTTGATTTAATTGCATTACTTTTTATTAAGTTATACTATAATGAACACTTTGAAATCGATTTTCTTGAAATGGCATTTTGGCGTATGTGCCCTTTTTCCAACAAATGCCTCAATTATGAATGTACATTTTTCTTTGTTAAACAAGTTACAGAAGAACTTTATTTAACTTTTTCTTATGTAGAATTTAGTTCGTATATCTGAAAAATCGAAGAACCATAACGGGTAATTATCACTTTTCGTGATCTAATCGGATCTTAAGACAAGAAAATAAAATTTTAATATAAAGTTTCATTGAAAACCATTTTGCCGTTTAAACGTAATCGTGTTAACAAATACATGAGATATTAAAAAAAGCTCTTTTTTAAATAGTCAAAACGTGATCAGGAGGTCTTAAAACGTGATTTCCCTAACAAAATTTTTTCCAAATTTTTTTCATTACAAGAGTATTATACATATGTCAGAAAGTGAAAAGTGTATCTCGAGGTACTCAGGAAGATCGCGCACGGCCGCGTGTCGCTTGCACCCCACCTTGGATCACAGCGTTTCAAGAGCGAGAGAGAAAGACGCACATTCGTTTTCTCTCTCGTCTTCCCGACGTTGTCCGAAGCGCCGAGCTCGCGTACCCGCAGCTGCGGCGTAGTGTGCGTGCGAGGTGGGGGAAATTCTCGAGCGCTCCCGTCCTCATTCTGGCATCACTGTACATAAAGTGGTACATAGGCTACGTACAGTACATACATATCTCGCAGGTAAGTAAGCGCAACCCTCGGGGTCAAGACGACGTCGCTCGGAGAAAGTTTATGGCTTTATGACTTCCAACCTCCCCCGACCGAAATTTTTACCCTAACAGGACATCGACAATTATTGAAACTTCGATTCCTTTGGATTTTCATAAGATTTTTAGTAGAAGGATCTGAAATTGAAGAAATTTTGGTGAAATTAAATTAAATTTCTTTGTATTTTTTTATGATTTTTAGTTACAGATGCAGAATTTGAGAAAATATAGTTGAAATTCAGTTCGATCTTTTGAAATTTCTTAAGATTTTTTGTAGGAGGAGCTGAAATTGAAAAAATTTTGGTGAAATTAAATTAAATCTTTTTTAATTTTTTTATGATTTTTAGTGAAAGGTGCAGAATTTGAGTAAATTTACTTGATATTCACTTCGATTCCTTTGGATTTTCTTAAGATATTTAGTAGGAGGAGCTGAAATTGAAGAAATGTTGGTAAAATTAAATTAAATCTTTTTGAATTTTTTTATGATTTTTAGTGAAAGGTGCAGAATTGGAGTAAATTTACTTGATATTCACTTCGATTCCTTTGGATTTTCTTAAGATTTTTAGTAGGAGGAGCTGAAATTGAAGAAATGTTGGTAAAATTAAATTAAATCTTTTTGAATTTTTTTATGATTTTTAGTGAAAGGTGCAGAATGGGAGTAAATTTACTTGATATTCACTTCGATTCCTTTGGATTTTCATAAGATTTTTAGTAGAAGGAGCTGAAATTGAAGAAATTTTGGTGAAATTAAATTAAATTTGTTTGTATTTTTTTATGATTTTTAGTTACAGATGCAGAATTTGAGAAAATATAGTTGAAATTCACTTCGATCTTTTGAAATTTCTTAAGATTTTTTGTAGGAGGAGCTGAAATTGAAAAAATTTTGGTGAAATTAAATTAAATCTTTTTTAATTTTTTTATGATTTTTAGTGAAAGGTGCAGAATTTGAGTAAATTTACTTGATATTCACTTCGATTCCTTTGGATTTTCTTAAGATTTTTAGTAGGAGGAGCTGAAATTGAAGAAATGTTGGTAAAATTAAATTAAATCTTTTTGAATTTTTTTATGATTTTTAGTGAAAGGTGCAGAATTGGAGTAAATTTACTTGATATTCACTTCGATTCCTTTGGATTTTCATAAGATTTTTAGTAGGAGAAGCTGAAATTGAAGAAATGTTGGTAAAATTAAATTAAATCTTTTTGAATTTTTTTATGATTTTTAGTGAAAGGTGCAGAATTGGAGTAAATTTACTTGATATTCACTTCGATTCCTTTGGATTTTCATAAGATTTTTAGTAGGAGGAGCCGAAATTGAAGAAATGTTGGTAAAATTAAATTAAATCTTTTTGAATTTTTTTATGATTTTTAGTGAAAGGTGCAGAATTGGAGTAAATTTACTTGATATTCACTTCGATTCCTTTGGATTTTCATAAGATTTTTAGTAGAAGGAGCTGAAATTGAAGAAATGTTGGTAAAATTAAATTAAATCTTTTTGAATTTTTTTATGATTTTTAGTGAAAGGTGCAGAATTGGAGTAAATTTACTTGATATTCACTTCGATTCCTTTGGATTTTCATAAGATTTTTAGTAGGAGAAGCTGAAATTGAAAAAATTTTGGTGAAATTAAATTAAATCTTTTTGAATTTTTTTATGATTTTTAGTTACAGATACAGAATATGAGTAAATTTAGTTGATATTCACTTAGATTCAATTGGATTTTCATAAGATTTTTGGTAGGAGGAGCTGAAATTGAAGAAATGTTGGTAAAATTAAATGAAATCTTTTTGAATTTTTTTATGTTTTTTAGTGAAAGGTGCAGAATTTGAGTAAATTTACTTGATATTCACTTCGATTCCTTTGGATTTTCATAAGATTTTTGGTAGAAGGAGCTGAAATTGAAGAAATTTTGGTGAAATTAAATTAAATTTCTTTGTATTTTTTTATGATTTTTAGTTACAGATGCAGAATTTGAGAAAATATAGTTGAAATTCACTTCGATCTTTTGAAATTTCTTAAGATTTTTTGTAGGAGGAGCTGAAATTGATAAAATTTTGGTGAAATTAAATTAAATCTTTTTTAATTTTTTTATGATTTTTAGTTACAGTGTTACGTATGTGGAATTTTCCCATACGTCGCTCTCAACCGTCTTTCGAGCTCGCGTCTGCGAAGGGAAAACGCCCTAAAAGCCTTTTGCTTATCAACCCCACTAATGGAGGTCAAGATCTCTACCAGCTGCATCGCGACCGTGAGAACGGGAGTGACACGACGACGACCCCGAAGGATTTTCCTTATATGGAAAATCATAACGCATCCCCACTCATTTTTGGGACTATATAAACCCTTCGGTTTCTACCCTCGGTGGTTAATAGCTATAGAGTCACGCGTAACGTCACGTCGTGTCACGCTCGTACAGAGTTGGTTAGATTCATTTCGATCAGGCTAAAGTCTCTGTCGGAATCAAAGTTAATCTTGTAGAATCCGCGAGTCGGTTTATATTCTATTTGGAACTTTGAAATATCCACTCGTACGCCCCGCATCGCCAGTGCGTCAACACCGTGCAATTAGTGGTAACATATACACATTTTATTTAATAACTAATCGCGACACTTACATTTGTATTAATTGTTTATTCAATATACTTATGGTGTTCACGTCTAAATCGAGTCGATTTCGTTAAACCTATCTTTTACCCAGCAATCCTTATAATATTAGTAGCACTCACCCACAGATACAACTTTACCGCTCGAGTTGTATCAAATTAAGAGTTACGAGGCATTACTAACATTTCCTGCGACTCCCCGATTTAGCATCGGGTTCGTTCGCACCTCTTTACCAAAACAAGTCATCTTCACCAACCCAGTGGCTCCCTGATTTCGCATCAGGTTCGTCCACGAAAACTAACCCTTCCTACGGCTCCCTGATTTCGCATCAGGTTCGTCCGTATCCTACAGCTCCCTGATTTCGCATCAGGTTCGTCTGTAAATCTACCTACTTCCGAACAGCTCCCTGATTTCGCATCAGGTTCGTCTGTGAATAATCCAACCTCCTAGCAGCTCCCTGGTTTCGCACCAGGTTCGTCTGTGAACTTTATCCTAGTGACTCCCCGATTTCGCATCGGGTTCGTTCACGACGTTTCACCCTCCTACGGCTCCCTGATTACGCATCAGGTTCGTCCGTGTCTGACTCCATTCCTAGAGGCTCCCTGATTTCGCATCAGGTTCGTCCTCGCCGTCAATAATCCTAGCGGCTCCCTGATTTCGCATCAGGTTCGTCCGCGCACCTAACTAACAAATTCATATCCGTATTCCTGGGGAAATACCCCTCTCGCCGGCCTCTCGCGTTGCCGCAGCCCCGGCTCGTAACAACAGATACAGAATATGAGTAAATTTAGTTGATATTCACGGAAATTCAACTGGATTTTCATAAGATTTTTAGTAGGAGGAGCTGAAATTGAAGAAATGTTGGTAAAATTAAATTAAATCTTTTTGAATTTTTTTATGATTTTTAGTGAAAGGTGCAGAATTTGAGTAAATTTACTTGATATTCACTTCGATTCCTTTGGATTTTCTTAAGATTTTTAGTAGGAGGAGCTGAAATTGAAGAAATGTTGGTAAAATTAAATTAAATCTTTTTGAATTTTTTTATGATTTTTAGTGAAAGGTGCAGAATTGGAGTAAATTTACTTGATATTCACTTCGATTCCTTTGGATTTTCATAAGATTTTTAGTAGGAGAAGCTGAAATTGAAAAAATTTTGGTGAAATTAAATTAAATCTTTTTGAATTTTTTTATGATTTTTAGTTACAGATACAGAATATGAGTAAATTTAGTTGATATTCACTTAGATTCAATTGGATTTTCATAAGATTTTTAGTAGGACGAGCTGAAATTGAAGAAATGTTTGTAAAATTAAATGAAATCTTTTTGAATTTTTTTATGTTTTTTAGTGAAAGGTACAGAATTTGAGTAAATTTACTTGATATTCACTTCGATTCCTTTGGATTTTCATAAGATTTTTGGTAGAAGGAGTTGAAATTGAAGAAATTTTGGTGAAATTAAATTAAATTTCTTTGTATTTTTTTATGATTTTTAGTTACAGATGCAGAATTTGAGAAAATATAGTTGAAATTCAGTTCGATCTTTTGAAATTTCTTAAGATTTTTTGTAGGAGGAGCTGAAATTGAAAAAATTTTGGTGAAATTAAATTAAATCTTTTTGAATTTTTTTATGATTTTTAGTTACAGATACAGAATATGAGTAAATTTAGTTGATATTCACGGAAATTCAATTGGATTTTCATAAGATTTTTAGTAGGAGGAGCTGAAATTGAAGAAATGTTGGTAAAATTAAATGAAATCTTTTTGAATTTTTTTATGTTTTTTAGTGAAAGGTGCAGAATTTGAGTAAATTTACTTGATATTCACTTCGATTCCTTTGGATTTTCATAAGATTTTTGGTAGGAGGAGCTGAAATTGAAGAAATGTTGGTAAAATTAAATTAAATCTTTTTGAATTTTTTTATGATTTTTAGTGAAAGGTGCAGAATTGGAGTAAATTTATTTGATATTCACTTCGATTCCTTTGGATTTTCATAAGATTTTTAGTAGAAGGAGCTGAAATTGAAGAAATTTTGGTGAAATTAAATTAAATTTGTTTGTATTTTTTTATGATTTTTAGTTACAGATGCAGAATTTGAGAAAATATAGTTGAAATTCACTTCGATCTTTTGAAATTTCTTAAGATTTTTTGTAGGAGGAGCTGAAATTGAAAAAATTTTGGTGAAATTAAATTAAATCTTTTTGAATTTTTTTATGATTTTTAGTGAAAGGTGCAGAATTTGAGTAAATTTACTTGATATTCACTTCGATTCCTTTGGATTTTCTTAAGATTTTTAGTAGGAGGAGCTGAAATTGAAGAAATGTTGGTAAAATTAAATTAAATCTTTTTGAATTTTTTTATGATTTTTAGTGAAAGGTGCAGAATTGGAGTAAATTTATTTGATATTCACTTCGATTCCTTTGGATTTTCATAAGATTTTTAGTAGAAGGAGCTGAAATTGAAGAAATTTTGGTGAAATTAAATTAAATTTGTTTGTATTTTTTTATGATTTTTAGTTACAGATGCAGAATTTGAGAAAATATAGTTGAAATTCACTTCGATCTTTTGAAATTTCTTAAGATTTTTTGTAGGAGGAGCTGAAATTGAAAAAATTTTGGTGAAATTAAATTAAATCTTTTTTAATTTTTTTATGATTTTTAGTGAAAGGTGCAGAATTTGAGTAAATTTACTTGATATTCACTTCGATTCCTTTGGATTTTCTTAAGATTTTTAGTAGGAGGAGCTGAAATTGAAGAAGTGTTGGTAAAATTAAATTAAATCTTTTTGAATTTTTTTATGATTTTTAGTGAAAGGTGTGTCACGTCCTGGGTGGCGGGACTTGGATCGTGACATATATGGGGTAGGGAGGTTGCGTGCGGACTTTGCTTCGTAAGAAGACCTGCTTCTTTATGAAGGCTATGGTTCCGAACTTGCGGATATGTGTAGGAGAGCTCGAAGACTCTGCTTCGTAAGAAGACCTGCTTCTTTATGAAGGCTATGCTTCGCGACTTTTAGGAGAGCTCGAAGACTTTGCTTCGTAAGAAGACCTGCTTCTTAATGAAGGTTACGCTTCGCGACTCGTGGAGAGGTAGGAGAGCTCGAAGACTTTGCTTCGTAAGAAGACCTGCTTCTTTATGAAGGCTATGCTTCGCGACTTGTAGGAGAGCTCGAAGACTCTGCTTCGTAAGAAGACCTGCTTCTTTATGAAGGCTATGCTTCGTGACTCGTATCGACCAGGGAAGGCTGAATGGTGATCGTACACCCGAGTGACGCACGTGAGAGTACTGGCTTTGACTTATGGCTCGATAATTGGCTTACTAACTGCATCGTATGAAAAAGGCGTAAATAGTAGGGTTTTTACTATAGGTTTGGGAATACCCATACGGGACTCTATATGAAAGAACGTTAGTAAACACGGGCAAGAACTCCCGGCGCTTGCGGAGACCGATCAGCTGTAGTCGTTGCGCGTAATGGTTCCAGGTATTCGAGGCGAAATAGCGAGAATTGACGGTTAAAGATAAAAGCGAAAGCGTTATTTATTAGAACACGTAACAGATAGTAATAAACACCTTATAATTATGCGTTGGACATTTAGCATAGGCACATAACATTTATATAAAGGTAAATGATAGATAATTAACGTTAGGCAAAAATAGCAAAAGATGCGAAGCAATGGAGTTAAACAATAAGAGATTATATGATAAAGATAGCAATATAATAATATGAGGCTAAAGCTTAAGCAAGATATAAATGCAAACTAAACTATATATATATAAAGCGATAAGCAAAGAATTAACACGAAGAAATAACGTAGCAATGAAATGTAATAAACAAAAGCATAAACAATATTATAAAATAAAAGAAATGGAAACGCTTACAGTGATGTGGACGCTGGTTGATGTACACTGAATTGAAATGTAAGAATACAACTAATAAAGAAAACCGCTTTTAGTTTTGAGGTGAACAGAGTAATGGTCGCGACTTGGCGATAGCACGGAATAATAATGATGCGTGAAGATACTAAAGAATAGTGATCCGTGGGCCACGCGGCACCGGTATTTATACAAACTGATGGAATGTGAGGTATGCGGGGAATTTGAGGTATGCGTGATGACTCATGCCCAAAGTATGCGTGGAATTTGCGGTAGGCGTGATGAGTCATCCTTAAAGTATGTGTCGTAATAACTCTGGGGTTTTTGTAAGAATCAAAGGTTGATCTATAATTAGGCTGTAAAACAATGAGATTTAGAAAAGGGGCACTCAATCCGTTGGGTGGACTTTTGTGGTTTTCATTGGTAGAGAGGGGGAGGGAAGAGGTTTTGATTTAGAAAGGTTGGGGCGAGGGCTTGTTGCAATTCGTAATTGAGGTGGGAATAAAGCCTCTAAGGCGGAGAGGGGAAGGGGAATCAGCTGGAGATGGGGACCGCTAAGGTACATCGTCCAAGATCTGATGATTCGTAAAGGGTTAAGAGTTGTGGTTCATAGATAGTAGTAGGTTCTTGGGTAGGTCATATAAGGAGGAAGTTAGTTAGGGTTGGGCGAAAATTATAGGGACGTCACACCTCCCCCCTTATATGAAGAAATGAGTGCATTTCTTAACATTAAAGAGCGGGGTTGACTGGATTGAGCACGCTCTTGATTGGGTGTTTATAGAATAAAGAAAGTGGATAAGGAAACAAAATATATGTTTGGAATACGGAGAAAAATAAAATGATTTGCTGAAGTTGCACCATTAATGAGAAAGAAGGTCAATGAATATGGTGGAAAAAAATAAACAACTGTGGTCTTTTGCGTCAGAATAAGAAAATAAAAGAAATCTTTGGGGAAAATGAAAAGAAACAACGAAAATCTTTGGTGTCAAAAAATAGGAAAATAAAACAAAATCTTTGGATAAAACGAAAATCTTTGGGAAAATGAATGAAATAAACAAAATCTTTGGATAAAGGAACTATATACAAGGATGCTATTTACAAGGAAGGAGTGGGAGGAAGGTTAAGGAATTATTTACAAGTAAAAAGTGGAGTAAAGGTCGGGAAAGGGGTTGGGTTCCTCCAGGAGGAAGGTGGGGTCGTAGCCGCTTTTACGCAGGCCATCTAACCATCTTAAGTACTCGGGCGTCAGTTCTTCGTGGTACGGTACCTTGGTGGCTGACCCCGTGTCTAAGAATTCCACCACTCCGGGGTTGGGTGGAGTTGTGGAAGGGACTAGGGATGTAAGGTGTTGGGGAGGAGATTGGTATGGGGGAGGAGGAGGATAGGAGAGTGCTCCTTCTTCCATCCATTCGTATGGGGGAGGTGGTGGCGGCAGAGCTTCCTGGAACCCCTCCAGGTGCAGCGGCGTTGGTGGGAGGGAGTCTCCCATGGATACTGCTCCGGGTTCCGTCGCTGTCCTACTTAGGCTATAGGTCGCCGAGATTGTGGGGAACCACGGCGAACCTACGCCTCCCTGTGGGGCCTCTGTGTCCTGTGGCGTCAGCGGTGGTGTTTCTGGGACCGCTGGCGTTGCCTCCCTGACGATCTCGACGCAGACGACCCGCGGGAGAAGGGGTGAGAGGCTTCTTCCAGCCTTCTGATACTCCCGTCGAAGCCATCGCATCCTCGACAGGCGCCTGGATCGGCCTCCTCCCTTAGTTTTCCTTTTGGAAGGAGCCACTGGGCCTTGTGGGGATGGCATGGTGACGTCGATATAGATAGTGATGTAAACCTAGGAATAAACTTGTTGAAGTCTTTGATTCTTAAAGTGTTACGGTCAACCGGGACTCTCGCGCTGGCGACCAAGGCGCGCTTTGTTCGCGTGAATTATTTTCGTTTTGCCCTTCCAGGATATTTTTAGGTTTTGTGAAGGGATTACTTCTAATATCGTGTGCGAGCCAGAGTACTGGTCGCTGAATTTTCCTTTTCGCGGTTCTACTAGAACGTAAACTAAGTCTCCGGGTTTGAAGGTCTCTTCTTTTATGTGGCGATCATAGTATTTTTTGTACCTAAGTTTTGATTGGTCTAATCTCTTAGCTGCGGCGGTTTGTAATTCTTGTACCCTCGTACTCAATTTTGCAAGATAGTGATTGTACGTTTCATTCTCGAAGTCTTCGACCATCGGAGTTCGGCTGGGTATCCGAGCTATTTTCCCGAATATTAGTTCGTAGGGGATATAACCAGTGCCCTCGTGGACACTAGTATTATAAGAAAACGCGGCTAAGTCTGTCCACTCGTCCCAGTCGCTGTATTTATCAATAAACATTTTCAAGTACTCTGTTAAAACAAGGTGCGATCGCTCTAAGGAACCGTTAGTCTGTGGGTGAAAGGCTGTGGTTCTGAATTGTTGGATTTTAAACTTACGGGCTACTGCTTTCATGAAATTGCCGGTAAAGTTTGCTCCTTGGTCGGTGAGGATGGCTTTAGGGGCACCGAATTGACAAATGAATTTCTTTATAAATGCGTCCGCAATTTTTATCGACGTGGCTTGTTTTAGAGGTTCACATACAAAGTACTTAGTTAATAAGTCCTGCATGGTCAATATGTAGGTGTTGCCTTCTCTTGTAGTGGGTAAAGGTCCTACAATATCTAAAGCGATTTTATCGAAGGCGCGTCCCGGTGTGTCGGTGAGGATCATAGGCTGCCGGGTTTTTACGCGTACAAGTTTCTTCCTTTGGCATTCCGGGCAGCTTCGAATGAAATCTTCCACGGCTTTCTTCATACCTTTCCAGAAGTAATGATATCGTATACGGTGGTAGGTTTTAGTTACGCCTTTATGTCCGGCTACAGCGGATGCATGGTTCTCGGTAATTATATTCGTCCGTTCCGATTCCTCGGGGATTCGGACAAGCTGTAGGCAAATGGTAACATCGATCTCTTCGTCGTTGAGGACCTCAAGGACGTCCATGATGATGTCCTGCCAGTCTAATTGGTCGATATTGGCTGTCTTGGCTATACTGATCGAGTGTACTATGAGCTCTCGTACCACGTCTTTAAGGGAGGAGAGGGCCTCATTCCACGTTGTCATTATTAAAGGCGTATCGTGTGTGTCTTTAATAACTAACCCTATTAGAATTTGTCCTCGATTGTATGTTACGTGGGCTCTGCCCAGTGTTAGTTCGCCTGTTTCCGTTAACATTCCCATTTCGTCCAGCTGCTTAGCTCCGTCATCGCAAGCCTTTCCGTCAGCACTTAGGAAGAAGACGAGCGTTTCTTTTCGTAAGGACAATGGGTCGCGACTGGTTAACGGTGTTATTCTGATATTTCGCTCGGGATCTGCCTCGTATGCAGCAACGAGAGGTTCATCCAAGTCGATAATTGATAGTTCCGAGTCTGAAATCGACTCGTATGATGCGTTGGATTCTACCTCAACGTCATGGTCACCCTGGGTTTGAGGTGTTGAAGGTCGTGGAGGCGAAATGGCCTGGTAGGGGATTCCTGATTGTTCCCCTTCTTCTGCTTGGTTCTCTTCTTCGTCAATTTCGTCCATTGGTTCCGGAGGGCTAGTCCTTCTGCGTGCCTTTCGATCAGGCTGTTTCCTTGTGGGTCTTGCCCTTAGACGGGTGTGAGTTGGTACCCTGGGGACCCGGGGTCTTCCGGGGCCTCGTTTAGGTGGAGGCTGATCCTCCCAATCATCGTCTGCTTCCTCTCGTGGTCTTATAGGGCATGCCTCTACTATAGGGGGATTACGAGATAAGGCGTCTGCAAGTTTGTTGCTTTTACCTGGTTGGTACCGGATCTCGTATTCATATTCTGCCAATTTTAATCGCCACCTAACAAGGCGTGAAGTTGGGTCCTTTACCTTATGTAGCCAAATTAAAGGTTGGTGATCCGTATATAGGATAAACTTCCTTCCGTAGAGATAAGGCCTGAAATGCCTGACACAGTATACAATGGCTAATAATTCTTTTTCTATAGTGGAATAATTGGTTTCCGCTTTGTTCAGGAGGCGGGAGGCGTAAGCAATTGGTAATTCCTTCCCTGCGACGGCCTGACTTAAAATTCCTCCCACTGCGTAGTCAGAAGCGTCAGTGGTGACGTGGAATTCCAATTCAAAATTTGGGTATTGTAGAATAGGTTCCTGGTGCAATGCTGATTTTAATTGATCGAAGGCGATTTGTTGGGACGGTCCCCAGTCAAATAATGTGTTTTTCTTTAATAGTGAGGTCAATGGTCGAGCAGTTTTGGAAAATTCAGGGATAAACCTTCGGTAGTATCCGGTTAGCCCGAGAAATTCTTTAATCCCTTTTGGTGAGCGAGGTGATGGATATTTCTGAACGGCTTGAATTTTCTGTGGGTCAGGTTTCACGCCTTCCTCGGTGATTATATGTCCTAGATATGCTACTTCTTTATGTAGGAATTTACATTTTGAAGGTTGAAGTTTAAGGTTCGCTTCCCGTAGGCGGTGGGCGAGTTTTTTAAATTTAATTAAATGCTCGGTGAGGGAGCTTGCATATAAGACGATGTCATCCAAGTAGACGAACATTTCCGTCCCTTGGAGTCCTGCAAGTGTGTGGTCCATCAGACGTTGGAAAGTAGCTGGTGCATTGCGGAGTCCGAATGGCATCCTTACAAACTCATAGTGTCCATGAGGTGTGGAGAATGCCGTCTTGGGCGCGTCTTCGGGTTTCATAGGTATTTGGTGGAATCCCGAGGCGAGGTCAAATACTGAAAAGTATTTGGCTCCTCCTAATTGATCCAATATTTCATTAATATTTGGAAGTGGATATGCGTCGGGAACGGTCTTTTTATTAAGGTCCCTAAAATCCAGTACCATCCGCCACAAGGGTTCCCCGTTGGGTCCTGGTTTCTTGGACACAATCCAGATGGGCGAGTTGTAGGGCGATAATGATGGTTTGATGATTTATCTTCAAGTAGTTTCTGTACTTGCTTGTTGATTTCCTTTTTATGTATAGGGGGAAAGCGATATTGTTTCGTGTTGACCGGAGCTGGATCCGTCGTCGGGATTCCATGTTGGATGGCATTTGTGTGACCCAACTTCTCTTCGGGTAGATGGAACAGGTCGTGGTACTTTTCTATGATTCCTTGAACGTGGAGCTTTTCTTCTGAATTCATATGTGTTGTGGAGATTGACTGGAGCACTCTTTCCATCTTTGAAGGGGCCCTTTCGGATCTTTCCGTAATTTCAGTTTCTGATGCTGTCGTAAGAGACTTGTGGGAATTTGGGGGAGATTCAGAGTGATGAGCAGGGATTGGGACCGAGTGCACTTTTGTCGGTGCCTCGAGGTAGTGGATCGACGGATCCTTTGATAAGAGGGGCTTGGTTTTTGTTTGGTTGGGAGAAGGGGTGGTATTTATTGGGGTTTTGGTCTCTTTTGATTGCATTTGTTTGCGTGTAGTAATTACTTCCTCAAAATCTTCCAGTTCAACAGTCGGAATCGTGATTGGTACCTCTGTTTCATTTGTGTTTATGATTTGTAAGTATGCCTTACCGTCCTGGTTACGAACAAGCGCGTTGCCAGCGTGGATTCCTGCGCCTAAATCTAATCGCGGTAAATATCCTTCCCTTTTATCGGAGTTGGATACGTGTACAAAACAGGTGCTTTTTGATCTCGCGGGTAGCAGAATTTGATTTTTGTTTACAAAAGGAATGGTGGTTCCATGGACATCCAACTGTCTCTTGGAATAATTTATTGTGGCGTTTTGTTCTCTTAAGAACTCCGTCCCCAGTATTCCTTGAGGTTTGATGGGGAAGTCATCCTTGACTACGTGGAATGTGACGTCGTTGCCCAAGAGGGTTATCTTTATGGTCCCGAGGGTGGCGACGTTGTCTTCTGCAATGCCTTTAAGGAATACCTGGTTCTCTGGATCGATGTCCTGTATTCTCTTTACGGCTTGGATTTTTAATAGATTTACTTCGGAGCCGGTGTCGATCATTAATTCCGGTGTCGTTTCGAAGTCTGGAGAGTGGATGGTTACGGATGGGGCTTCGCCCACTGGCTTTAATTGCGTGGTGGCAATCCTAGCTCCGGTGGTCCTTGGTCCTGAACTATTGTTACTGGACGCGCTCCTGGTTGGCCCGTTCCACGGTACGCGTCCGCGGTTGTCCGTGGGGCCGGGGCGTTTCCCGAATCTAGTGCTGGGGCAATTCCAAGGTCTCTGTTGCGGTTAAACATGCGTTTTCTGCATTCTGAGATCAGGTGTCCGGGGTTTTTGCAGTAGGCACAGATTCGTAATTCTGTGGGTTTTGGTGGAGGTGGATTATTTTTGTCCCAATACGGGAGTAGGGGTGGGGGTGCTTGATACCCGGATTCTGCTGTGCGATTTGGGGATTGTTTCTCGGAGGGTTGAGGGGTGGAGACAAGACCTTGGTTGCTTCGGCAAGATCGAGCGTCGTGACCCGTCTTATTACACAGTTGGCAGGTCACCTTGGGTGGCTTTTGTTCCGAAAACCTGAGCCGATCCCGGTCCATCTTTTTATCCACGAGGACTGCTAGATCAAATGCTTCGTCTAACGTTTCGAAGTGGTGCTGTTGTAGGCGCATCCTTAAGTAAGGTGGAAGACCGTCGATGAATGAATCTAATGTCAGTCGGTCGAGGCTTTGGGGATGAGTTTGTGCGAAATCGCGATAGTATTCCCTGTCCTCTTCCAGTATGGCGAATCGGAGATCCTTGACGCGAGAGATGTATTCTAGTATGTGTTCATGGGTACCTTTTATAATATTGGCAAGCTCTCCGCGGTAATGGTCCGATGTCTTAGCGGGGGCGAAGGTACGTTTAAGTTGTTTGATAAGGTCATTTACGGAATTGAAGACCCTATCCTCAACGGCCAAGTAAGCGTGGTCTTGTAGTTTGTTTCGTAACAACCTCGCAAGCTGAGGTTCAGCGTGCGGGGGAACCAGAGCCTTAGCCCTATTGCAGGCCCTAGCGAATTGTAATACTGGAATATTGTGACCGTCGAATTTGGGCACGGTTTCTATTGCATCTTTCAGCTTAATCTGGGGTGAGGGATCTGGGTCCGGAAGGAAGTTATAGCCGGGTGCCGGTTTTCTGTCAAAACGCGAGGAACCCGGGGTTGCAAAATTTTGTTGCGGGGGTACAATAAGTTTCTCTATCATTTCGCGGATACCGTGTATTTGAGCGGAGAGATCCTCTAACACCGGTTTGTCAGTAGTGGTAGTTAAAGCGGGACGCGTGTTAGTGCTCGGGTTGGCGACATATAGTTCGTGCAACCTGTCGATTTGCGCTTGTTTTTCTCGCAATAATTCCACTCGTTCTAGCAATTCATTGGTCGCGAGGTCTATAGCGCTAGTGCTCGCGCCTTGGTCGTTCGCGCAATTGTCGTCGGTTTCACCGTACACGGACATGATTAGTGTGGTTTTGTCGTCTGTGGGGTGATTTTAAAGTTCGTTACTCTGGCTTCCGGCAGCCGTTATTCAGAATCAGCGGTGTTCTCTACCCGTGTAGGTAATATTGTAATCGCGACGTCTCCTATTTGAGCGGAGGTAATGTTCGTTACACGCGACACAACTGCTTATGGGGCGCGTTTGAAGTAAATGGTCTCTACAGCGAGGGCACTCGGGGAATATATCGTTGGGTTGGTAGTAGTGTACTTGGTATATTTCGTCTACTTCTACTGGGTCCAAATTGAAACACTTTAAGCAAATATCTTCGCCTTCCGTGGTCGTTGCAACGCCTCCCGATACGCAGATCAACGCGTTTGACTCTGTCGAAATATCGTGCAGTCTACGGCTTGGGTAGTATGGTGTGCTTCGTCGATGACGTTGATCGCACATACTAGACCTTAGGGTCCGGAGTGTCGTAGGTTTAGAAGCTATTTTCTATTGAACGTTTCACAGTGAGACCAAAATCGAGTTACGTCAGGTATACGTTAAATTAGAAGTCTGTGGAGTCAATGGGGTAGGCGTTATCGAATTCGTTGTAGCTCCTGTTTGAAAGGAGGTACCACTCAGTGCATATGACACAACTGTTCGCGGGCCGCGTTTGGAGTAAGACACCGTCGCACCGAGGGCAATTGGGAAATGTGTAGGGCGTTTGGCAGTAGTGAATTTGATATACTACTTCAGTGTCCGTTGGATCTCGCTGTGAGCATCTTAAACAGATGTCTTCATCGAAAGTGGTCGTTGCTATGCTCCCGGTAACACAGATCATCCACTGCAGATATGCTGTCAAGCTTTGTAGCCTGCGACTCCGGTACGTTGGTTCACATCGATCGGGGTGCGCGATGCACATTCTAGATATAGGGTCTTGTGGGTGCCGTATTAATTAGTTTGGAATCGAGGTGATTTTTACCCTTATGAACGGGAATTATCGAACCGTAGGTAGCTTTGGTTCGCAAGAAGGTAGTTTTCCGAACACTCGGTGCAGTCCCTTATGGGGCGAATTGGTATCAGGGGTTTCCTGCACCGTGGGCAATAAACAGAAGTTCTATAAGTGTAGTAGAAATGGGTCCAAAATACCTCTACGGTGTCTGCGGGCGATAGACTAGAGCATCTTAAGCAAATTTCACTGCCGTCCGTAGTAGTAGCTATGCCTCCAAAAACGCAGGTTAGCGCATTCAAATAGGCTGTTATACTCTGTAGTGTGCGGCTTCGATAGGACAATGCGCTCCGATTTGGGTGCTTAATGCACATACTAGATTTTTCGGGATCTTTGTGGGTACCGTATGCTATAGAATTTGTTTGGATTAACAGAAAACGTATCCCACCGCTGTCACCAAATTTATGTCACGTCCTGGGTGGCGGGACTTGGATCGTGACATATATGGGGTAGGGAGGTTGCGTGCGGACTTTGCTTCGTAAGAAGACCTGCTTCTTTATGAAGGCTATGGTTCCGAACTTGCGGATATGTGTAGGAGAGCTCGAAGACTCTGCTTCGTAAGAAGACCTGCTTCTTTATGAAGGCTATGCTTCGCGACTTTTAGGAGAGCTCGAAGACTTTGCTTCGTAAGAAGACCTGCTTCTTAATGAAGGTTACGCTTCGCGACTCGTGGAGAGGTAGGAGAGCTCGAAGACTTTGCTTCGTAAGAAGACCTGCTTCTTTATGAAGGCTATGCTTCGCGACTTGTAGGAGAGCTCGAAGACTCTGCTTCGTAAGAAGACCTGCTTCTTTATGAAGGCTATGCTTCGTGACTCGTATCGACCAGGGAAGGCTGAATGGTGATCGTACACCCGAGTGACGCACGTGAGAGTACTGGCTTTGACTTATGGCTCGATAATTGGCTTACTAACTGCATCGTATGAAAAAGGCGTAAATAGTAGGGTTTTTACTATAGGTTTGGGAATACCCATACGGGACTCTATATGAAAGAACGTTAGTAAACACGGGCAAGAACTCCCGGCGCTTGCGGAGACCGATCAGCTGTAGTCGTTGCGCGTAATGGTTCCAGGTATTCGAGGCGAAATAGCGAGAATTGACGGTTAAAGATAAAAGCGAAAGCGTTATTTATTAGAACACGTAACAGATAGTAATATACACCTTATAATTATGCGTTGGACATTTAGCATAGGCACATAACATTTATATAAAGGTAAATGATAGATAATTAACGTTAGGCAAAAATAGCAAAAGATGCGAAGCAATGGAGTTAAACAATAAGAGATTATATGATAAAGATAGCAATATAATAATATGAGGCTAAAGCTTAAGCAAGATATAAATGCAAACTAAACTATATATATATAAAGCGATAAGCAAAGAATTAACACGAAGAAATAACGTAGCAATGAAATGTAATAAACAAAAGCATAAACAATATTATAAAATAAAAGAAATGGAAACGCTTACAGTGATGTGGACGCTGGTTGATGTACACTGAATTGAAATGTAAGAATACAACTAATAAAGAAAACCACTTTTAGTTTTGAGGTGAACAGAGTAATGGTCGCGACTTGGCGATAGCACGGAATAATAATGATGCGTGAAGATACTAAAGAATAGTGATCCGTGGGCCACGCGGCACCGGTATTTATACAAACTGATGGAATGTGAGGTATGCGGGGAATTTGAGGTATGCGTGATGACTCATGCCCAAAGTATGCGTGGAATTTGCGGTAGGCGTGATGAGTCATCCTTAAAGTATGTGTCGTAATAACTCTGGGGTTTTTGTAAGAATCAAAGGTTGATCTATAATTAGGCTGTAAAACAATGAGATTTAGAAAAGGGGCACTCAATCCGTTGGGTGGACTTTTGTGGTTTTCATTGGTAGAGAGGGGGAGGGAAGAGGTTTTGATTTAGAAAGGTTGGGGCGAGGGCTTGTTGCAATTCGTAATTGAGGAGGGAATAAAGCCTCTAAGGCGGAGAGGGGAAGGGGAATCAGCTGGAGATGGGGACCGCTAAGGTACATCGTCCAAGATCTGATGATTCGTAAAGGGTTAAGAGTTGTGGTTCATAGATAGTAGTAGGTTCTTGGGTAGGTCATACAGGGTGTTACTCTACCTATAGTCAATATTTTGGGGGATGATTCTACAGGCATATATAAGTCGAAAATCAAGAGTGACGAAATTGCGGTAAATGCTTCGTTTATTAATTATCGATGGTTAAAGATTGACGTCTGGATCGCCTGAATCAGCCTGAATGACGGCAACTCGACGCACAGCGGGCCGCGCGAGGCAGGCCAGCCAAGGGGCGTGCAATGGCGGCGGATGCATGACGGATTTGCCATGTAGAGCGCATACTTACTTACCTACCTCGCCGAAACTGTGACATACGATACTTGCAATAATTTATGAAAAGACGCAAACGTTGTTCGGCATTAAACCTGCCTACTCGTGAAAATCCACAAGGGCATATCAAAAACCGCCCAACGGGATTCTCAAGTAGAGAGGGTGAATGCCATTGCCTTTGAAAATATTGCCCTCAAAAATCACCCACACGGCCATCCAAAGCACCGCGATTGTCCCGTCCGCGATTGTTCACTTAATTACACACACGCACTACGATTAATTTTCTCGCGAGTGTACATGTCTTCACCCACTGCGATTGTCCCGTCCGCGATTGTTCACTTAATTACACACACGCACCACGATTAATTTTCTCGCGAGTGTACATGTCTTCACGCACCACGATTGTTCACTTAATTACACACACGCACCAAGATTATTTTTCTCGCGAATGTCCATGTCTTCACGCACCGCGATTGTCCGGTCCGCGATTGTTCACTTAATTACACACACGCACCACGATTAATTTTCTCGCGAGTGTACATGTCTTCGCGCACCACGATTGTTCACTTAATTACACACACGCACCACGATTAGTTTTCTTGCGAAAGTCCATGTCTTCACGCACCGCGATTGCAGTCTGTGCTCGCGTTGACGACAGTCGTCAAACTGAGGAGACCTTGGCCAAATCCCTGCGCGAAGGACACGAACAACGTTACGAATAAACAACCTACATACAATGTATCGCTACACCTTCGCCGAGTGGCTCAAGCGATGATACACATCTTATGCAATAAATTAAATTCTTTATTCTTCATGGAATCGATAGGTATGGCAGTGACACCAATGGATTCTCTATGATTTTCCATAAGGAATCGATCGACGCCACTTTCGCAAAGATCTGATGAGAAATGCAGAATACAGTAAAGTCTCGTTAGCCGTTCGATTTACTGTACACGATACTGACTTTTCGCTATCCCCACCACTTTTCTCACTCTTGTCCGGTAAAGGCGAAAGCGAGATGGAACGAGAGCGAGCGTGGAAAGTTACGAGACAGACGACGCGTTGATGTTTTGTCTCGCTCCGTCTTTCGGACGCCACAACACTCTGTCCTTTGCGTGCGTGACGGGCGTGCGCGAAGGTCGCAAGCGGTTACGGTGACAACGAGAACCGTTTCGCAAAATCTTGACGCAGGCCCGGCTCAAGTCTTTTTTGCACCGTAGGCGAACTTCTCAAATTGCGCCCTTTATTATAATACATTTATTTGAGATTATTTATGACTTTACTCTGCAAAATTAGGCAACTGCTAGGGCGTAAGGTGGACAAGAGGTGCAAAATGGTATTTTCATTGCTGGCATTGCTGAAAATAAATTTTTAAATAAAATACTACACATTGTACTACAACGGTTTTAAACTACGAATAAAAATTGAGAGTAAGGACATCAATAAACTGAAATAAATGTACAATAATAAAGGGCTCAATTTGACAAGTTCGCCTATGGCGCAAGAAAGACTGGAGCCGTGCGTGGTTATCTGACCGCCGCGCGCATGCGTCAAGCAGTTACGATTACATGGGAGCGCTCGCGTCTGTCGCGCACGCCGGTCGCGCACGCAGTCTTCCATCTCGCTCCCCCTTTCGGCCAGAAAGAAGCGAGAAACTCACACCCGGAATTAGGGTTTTGTCACGATACGTGCTCAATGTCAGTCCTGCCCAGCGAGCGGCTAACGAGACTTTACTGTAATTTCAGATTCGTCGCTTTCTAGTGCGCAACATTGTATGGCCCCCTGATCTCGAGCGTCGCGGTCGGAGGCCACGAAACTCAGCGCGGAACGGTCTCGTCGGGGGCATTGACTGGCCGTGCGAAACTGCTGTGATTCTCTAGCACAGGCACACGCGGGCCTCATGTAAAATTAGCTTCGTTAAAAGTAATCCGATTTACATTACATTTGGTATGATTTTTATCGGAAAAACGTAGGGAATCCATTGGTGTCACTGCCATACCTATCGATTCCATGAAGAATAAAGAATTTAATTTATTGCATAAGATGTGTATCATCGCTTGAGCCACTCGGCGAAGGTGTAGCGATACATTGTATGTAGGTTGTTTATTCGTAACGTTGTTCGTGTCCTTCGCGCAGGGATTTGGCCAAGGTCTCCTCAGTTTGACGACTGTCGTCAACGCGAGCACAGACTGCAATCGCGGTGCGTGAAGACATGGACATTCGCGAGAAAACTAATCGTGGTGCGTGTGTGTAATTAAGTGAACAATCGCAGTGCGCGAAGACATGTACACTCGCGAGAAAATTAATCGTGGTGCGTGTGTGTAATTAAGTGAACAATCGCGGACGGGACAATCGCAGTGGGTGAAGACATGTACACTCGCGAGAAAATTAATCGTAGTGCGTGTGTGTAATTAAGTGAACAATCGCGGAGGGGACAATCGCGGTGCTTTGGATGGCCGTGTGGGTGATTTTTGAGGGCAATATTTTCAAAGGCAATGGCATTCACCCTCTCTACTTGAGAATCCCGTTGGGCGGTTTTTGATATGCCCTTGTGGATTTTCACGAGTAGGCAGGTTTAATGCCGAACAACGTTTGCGTCTTTTCATAAATTATTGCAAGTATCGTATGTCACAGTTTCGGCGAGGTAGGTAAGTAAGTATGCGCTCTACATGGCAAATCCGTCATGCATCCGCCGCCATTGCACGCCCCTTGGCTGGCCTGCCTCGCACGGCCCGCTGTGCGTCGAGTTGCCGTCATTCAGGCTGATTCAGGCGATCCAGACGTCAATCTTTAACCATCGATAATTAATAAACGAAGCATTTACCGCAATTTCGTCACTCTTGATTTTCGACTTATATATGCCTGTAGAATCATCCCCCAAAATATTGACTATAGGTAGAGTAACACCCTGTATAAGGAGGAAGTTAGTTAGGGTTGGGCGAAAATTATAGGGACGTCACAGGTGCAGAATTGGAGTAAATTTACTTGATATTCACTTCGATTCCTTTGGATTTTCATAAGATTTTTAGTAGGAGAAGCTGAAATTGAAAAAATTTTGGTGAAATTAAATTAAATCTTTTTGAATTTTTTTATGATTTTTAGTTACAGATGCAGAATTTGAGTAAATTTAGTTGATATTCACTTCGATTCCTTTGGATTTTCTTTTATGACACGTGCAGCTTAGGGTGGACCTTATTTTTCGACCATCAGATTTTTTTGGTCCCGTACGCCAGAAATGTGACACTTGGTGGGAATATGATCTAAGAAAAATTTCAGCCCGATTGGACCACGGGAAAAGGACGCGCAACGAATTTGAAAATTTTGAACTTTTGAAACCTTGACATAAATATACATTATTATATATCGTTGAATTTGTATTTTTTTTTCTGTTTAAGAATATATACACAGCATATATGATTGTTAACAAGAAAAACGTCCGTGACCTTGAAAACTCGAAAGAGTGACCTTGAAAAAAAAATTTTCTTCCATTATATTCGCCTCTTTATATGCTACAACTTTTGTCTGAAGAGTTTCTTCGTATATCCATAAACGATGGAGATATTAAACATTTTCATTTAAAGGCCCATACAGCTTGTAGAAAAAAGGTATACAATGGTATATACAGGTTCATTTTAAATTTCATGTGAAATAGTTGCATTTTTGACAATAGTACAGTTTTTTAAATATTTAATTCGTACATGTATGGAATTGCGAGATTTGAAAGCCTTCGAAATGCAGCTACAGCTGACTCAGGTAACCAGTTTGTACCCCTCAGAAACCGTTAGAATTCTACCTGCGCAGGAAGGGGTGGGACAGAAGGTCCGAAAACTCATAGTTTGACCATTATGTTCTGAGCGTTCAGCGAGGTAACAGTGAAATATCGCAGTGAAAGTGAAAGTGAAATGGAAGGTACAAGGAAAAAATTATATTTACTCGATCATGACGAAAGTCAAATTATCGGTGCAAAATTGCCATCCAACGGGCAAGTCTTAAGAGTCCTATTTCACAATCTACGTAATGTGAAATTAAATCTTAAGTCTAGTGCTTCTTTAGTTATTAGGGAAGTTCAAATATTTTGGGACAAAGCACCAATTCCAACAAAAAGACCACAACATTGCATTGACAAGCTAGATGCATTGTATCAGGAATGGGTGACTTTGCATAAAAGTTGCAAACGTAGTACTGAAACCCACAAAAATCGGGAGAAGGAGTTTGTAGACAAGCTAGATGACCTTTTTGATATTGCACCCGCCGATGTGTTGGAAACTATTAAAATAGAGGAAGACAAACTTTTTCTATTAAGTAAACGAAAAAAAGGACGTCCTGGTTCCATGATTGGAATCGATAATAGATTGTACCGGAAAGAACAGAAAAAAGCGTTTCGGAAGAAGCAAGAAGAATCGAGACAGGCGCAGTGTGAAGTAGAAGCTATGCAAGGTAAGTATTCTTTATGCAATTCATTTTTAAAACTCAAAATATTGATCGTTATCTTAGATATATAATATAAGATATATTGGTCTTTACTGACACTTGTATATCGTTTAATTCAAGACGGAACAATAGACATAGTAGCATCGTCCAACGAAGAAGATAGTCACCTATCAAGTGAGGGTGAAAATATTGAGTTTGTTACTCCCGTGGATGAAGCTGGTCCAAGCAACCCTAAAAAAAGACGTGCTCAAATTGATATAATTACGCCAAAACTTATTTCAACCCTTGACAAATGCAAAGTAAGCGATCGTGATGCTGTTCGTATAATAACAGCAATAGCTCAAGCTCTTGGTCATGACCTAGACGACTTAATTATTAATCGAACGTCTATACGGCGTCATCGCACAGATCTTCGAGCACAACTTGCTGATAAGTATCGTGTAGCGTTCAAAGATTGTGAGCTTGGTGCTATTACACTACATTGGGACGGAAAGCTGTTGCCAGCTTTAAGGGGTCATGCTCAGTCAGGAGGCCGAAAAAGGGCGATCTTTGGGAATTTTTTACTCGAAAGCTATAACACATTTCTCAAAAATTCTTTTTTCCTTTTAAAGATTGCATCTAGTACTGTGTATCGTAATTTTTTTATTTAAAACTATTTATTAATAACAAAGTTATTGTCCATCTCTCAAAGGTCCTCTAAAAAAAAGGCTTCTGCGGTGACCACTGCTGTTCGAAAGTCGATCATCTAAATTAAAAAATTCCGAAGAATTTACTTATTATATTAAATTATCTTGTCTTTGAACGAAGGATTTTTCGAAATATTGATTTGGGAAAAAATGGCGGATGTTTAAAGTAAAAGTTTCAATTTTCATCATAAATCGTGCCTGATTTTCGTCAATTAAAAGAAAACTAAGCATTGGAAAAAAAAATCCTTCGTTCAAAGACTAGTTTATTGTTTCTATAGTAAGCTTGTAAAATTTGAAGTAAATCGGTTGAATGGTTTTTGAAATATCTTGGTCACCGATTTTGAAAATGCTGTTTCGAGAAAAACGCATTTGAAGTTTCAAGTCAAGTTTATACTTATATAAAATGGTTTACTTCGAACGCCTATATCTCGGCCAATTTTATTCGGATTACCTTAAAATTTTTACAGAATATTTCTAACATGTTGTACTTAAAGAAAATACAAAAATTGAAAAATCGATTTTTTGAAAGTTGTGACTGAGCATGACCCCTTAATAGGCAATGAGAAAATGGAGCGTTTACCTGTATTAATAACTTGCAGAGGTATTGAGCAGCTGCTTGGAATCCCTGCAATTCTATCGGGTACTGGGGACAAACAAGCTTCTGCGGTATACGATTTAGTGCAGAAATGGGATTTAGATGACAAAGTGCAAGCACTTTGCTGTGACACAACGTCATCGAACATGGGACGTTTCCAAGGGGCATGTATCCTTCTCGAACAAAAATTTCAAAGAGATTTGCTATATTTTCCTTGCCGGCATCACATATATGAAATTATTTTACGTAGTGTTTTTGATGTGAAACTAGGGAAATCATCGGGTCCAAATATTCCACTTTTTAAGCAATTTCAGCAGGCTTGGCCCGAGATCAATAAATCGAATTTTGTGGCAGGAATTGAAGACGAGTACGTCCACCAATCTACAATTGCAAATATTACAGAAGTGCTGGAGTTTGCAATGCAAACATTGAAAAACATTAAATAACCACGAGAAGATTATAAAGAATTCTTGGAGCTTACAGTTCTTTTCTTAGGCGGAACTCCTAGACAAAATTATACATTTCGAGTTCCAGGAGCTTTTCATCACGCTCGATGGATGGCCAAGGCGATATATTGTATAAAAATATATTTATTTCGAAAAGAATTTAGCTTGACTAGCGAAAAGGCCACTGGAATTCGGGACATTTGTATTTTCCTCGCCAATTTGTATTTATAAGCATGGATACAAGCTCCAGTGCCAACAGAAGCCCCGCGACAAGATTTGGAATTTGTAAATAATTTATCCGCTTATCGTCACATTGACGATACAATAAGCCGCATTGCAATAAGCAAAATGATCAATCATTTGTGGTATTTGGCACCAGAAACTGCCGCATTATCATTTTTCGATAGTGCCATTGGGAATGGCACTAAAGTAAAAATGATAGAGGCAACAAATGCCAGTGTAGACAGTGACGACAACGAATGCCTTAAAAAATATAAAATTCTTCCAAAGGATGTGGAACAATTGATCAACAAAAATATGGAACATTTTATATCTCCTGATTCCAAAAGATTCTTTGAAAGGTTTTTAATACCTACCACATTTTTTGAAAAAGACCCTTCTACATGGGATGATGACGAGGCTTTCCAAATTGGGCGAAACATCGTGAATGGATTAAAAGTGGTAAATGACACCGCTGAGCGCGACGTTAAACTTATGGAAGAATATAACAAAATATTATCTAAAAATGAAGAGGAGAAACAATTTATACTGCAGAATGTGATGGAATATAGAAATCAGTATCCTGACGTCACAAAGAAGAATTTATCGAAGGATTTTTAAAGCATTTTTAACATACATAAACGAACCCCTAATAAATACCTCCGTGGCTATTTGAATTTTTAAGACGCATTTAAGACTGTGTTTGTTAACACAGTCGCGTCTAGGGTAAGATCTGCTCGGTCTTATCGAACGTCCACGAGCAGGTCTGGGACGAAACGCTTAGGGTATCCATAATTTAGAAACTTACATGATAGGTTAAATGCAAGGTGAGCGTATTCAGACGTTGTATCGGGAATTGAGACAGGTTCTGCTAGGTCCTACTGACGAGTCCACTAGCAGATCTGGGACGCAATACTTTGATAACATTTCTATTCGTAATTTACATAACAACTATAGTAACTTATTTTCAGTCTTAGAACTGCTTTTCTTCTGTATAATGGAGCGATATAATGAAAATCAAAAATGTTTAATATCTGCATCGTTTATGGATATACGAAGAAACTCTTCAGACAAAAGTTGTAGCATATAAAGAGGCGAATATAATGGAAGGAAATTTTTTTTTCAAGGTCACTCTTTCGAGTTTTCAAGGTCACGGACGTTTTTCTTGTTAACAATCATATATGCTGTGTATATATTCTTAAACAGAAAAAAAATACAAATTCAACGATATATCATAATGTATATTTATGTCAAGGTTTCAAAAGTTCAAAATTTTCAAATTCGTTGCGCGTCCTTTTCCCGTGGTCCAATCGGGCTGAAATTTTTTTTAGATCTTTTTCCCACCAAGTGTTACATTTCTGGCGTACGGGACCAAAAAAATTTCACAAAAAAATTTTCGTCAAGAGTAGCTAAGGTCCACCCTAGTGCAGCTGCTCGCTCGACGAAATTTGGCACGCAGATGTGCAGAGGAAAAAGTTAAGCTATTTACTATCTTCAGCTGGTCTAACGGTAACTTAAAAGCTATTGATTGCAATGCCAGGTTTTTGTACGCCTTCCGAGTTCAGGTATCAGCTGCTAACATTATAAGGACACGTTCAAAAATAGCATGGGAAAAAGCTTCGAGAAACACAACGCGTTCTACAATAAATTCTTCCTTGTCCTCAGTTTCATATTTGCTTAAGACCTTCCAGATGTTCCGTTCGCTTCGAATCTATATATATATTATTTCTATCTTTCAATACAAAAGGATTTTGAATTTCGCTCTACATCTAACTTCCATATCTCTATGACTTATAGCTAATTTCATATAATATATGGATTAACACCAGCAGATATCCTTAGAGCATGTACTAATACTATGGAGGTCTCATTGAAAGCTTGAAACTGTCGCTAACATGGTGCGAGAGAGAAAGGCATGTGCTAGCGAGAGAAGTATGTGTCCTATTTGAGCGTAATGCGCAAGCGCCGATATCGTGCGAGAGAGAAACACATCTTGCGAGCGAGAGAAGTATATGTCCTAGTCGACCGTAATCGATATCTGGTAGATATCGCCGGCGACCAGTGTGAATAGGAAAGGGCCCCGTAGCTAACTGCTACGCTTCGTTGCGCATGCGTGTGACGTCAAACCAATCAGCGTCGAGATGGGAAACGAAACGGCGCCACTGTTAAGTCAAGCGAAGCTAGCAAAGCAGACCAACCAGCGTCGCCGGTGGAGCATCTTGCTGGTTGGCTGCGGTTTCATTTACCTTGGCTAGCTTCGCGGATTGGTGCTGGCGCCGATTCGTTTCCCATCTTGGCGTTGATTGATTGATTACAGCTAGCCAACCAGTGTCGACAATATGCTCCACCGGCGACGCTGGTTGGTCTGCTTTGCTAGCTTCGCTTGACTTAACAGTGGCGCCGTTTCGTTTCCCATCTCGGCGCTGATTGGTTTGACGTCACGCGCATGCGTAACGAACCGTAGCAGTTAGCTACGGGGCCCTTTCCTATTCACACTGTCGGCGACGAACCGCGATTACTATGAATATCGTTGTTTACGCTCGTAAGTAAGTACGTTTTGAAAAACGGTTATATGTATCGAGTTCAAATTAAAAAATGCCATGCCGATATTGCTTGTTGTGCGGTAACCGAGATAAATCGGCTTCCTATTACTCGTAAGTAAATATATATAATATTGTTGCGAACACCGGGTATAGGCCCGGGCATGGCCTGCTAGTGTTCGCAGCCGAAGAAGAAAGAAGGCCGGCCCCCTTGAAGAGGACGATCGGGAGGCCGACGAGGAGAGTCTTGTACCGAACGCCGAAGCGTTCGGACGCGCGGGTTGCACCTAATTACTCTGTACATCTTGAAATATAGACGTGTCGTGTATAATTCCGCGTACCCTTACCTATTTCTTTGCGTCGGGGTGGCCTGTGATGGAAACACCCCGGCGCAACAATATTTAATAAATTAAATTAATTAAAGTGTGTCGGGCACACAAGTATGTGATAAATACAAGTTCATTTTTGGTACGATATTTGTTCATATTGCAAATTTAATATTAATTTCAATCCTTGTAAATAGATTTCCGAAAAACAAGGAATCTCGCCAGAAGTGGCTAGATTTTTGCGGCATTGATGAACCAG
Source organism: Andrena minutula (assembly GCA_929113495.1). Classification (NCBI taxonomy): domain Eukaryota; kingdom Metazoa; phylum Arthropoda; class Insecta; order Hymenoptera; family Andrenidae; genus Andrena; species Andrena minutula. Next base: position 42,437,241 of record OV815993.1, on the reverse strand, counting down.
TTTTGAACACTGTTACTAAACTGTGTTGGAATCATTTTCAAAAAGATGATATAATTTGGCTAGGTAGATGTTCGATTCCTAAGCACAACGTTGTGCCATCTATTATGAACAAGAACGCGTATAAACGTTCTGATTTTGATTTCCAAACCTTTGAATCTGTGAATGAAAATCCCACTGTATTATTGGAAGGTAAGAATTACTGCATTTGTAGGTCTTTGATTGATATACATTGAACTGATATATTAATTGATTATTGATGACACTTATAGAAACTTGTTCAACGGTCGATCGCCCGTCTACACCTCCGACTTGTGAGAGTATACAATCTTGCGAAACACCTGTACATAATCCTCGTTTCTTTGGTGACATTACAACAGTACATTTCGCCACACCTAGAAAAGCTAAAATAGCTTTGGACTTGGCAAAACGGACCGTTGCAAACCAACAGATGAAAATTCAAAATTTACAAACAGAAGTGGGATCCGTAACCGTGGATCCCGAAGAAACGCAAGGAGCTGTCGCATGTGATACGCGAGGAGCAGTTGCGTACGAGACGCAAGGAGCTGTTGCGTGCGATACGCAAGGAGCCGTTGCGTACGATCCAGTCTGCAGGCCAACGGGGGACAGCTGTGGCACAGGAGCGGCGGCGACGGCGGTCGACGTCGTCTGTTTCTTCTCGAAACAGAATGTCGGGTCATATAATAAAATTGAAAACACTTTTAAAATATTTCAAGAAGAAAAGTCGAATGTGTGAAATGACAGCTACAAATATAATGGTATGTTCCAAATCTAGTCATAATTACAATAATAATAATAATATTTATTTAATATTTTTTATGTTTCATCGTGTACATAAATAAAGAAATCGGAAGGAAGGAAAGGCTTTAGTTTAACCCACCCACCTAGTCCCATCCCATTTGAATTTGGTTTTTTTTTTGGTATTTAGACTACACTACCTGCCATAATGAAATGGTCCTGTAAACGAAACATAGGAAGAAGTAAGATGTTCTCTGCGGAAATGAGAGCGTTCGCCCTTACCCTACATTTCTATTCACCGAAGGTATATAAATACGTCCGTAAAACCTGCAACAACATTTTTCCACATGTATCGACCATCCATAGATGGTATGCAGTGATCGATGGTTGCCCAGGATTTTCAAAAGAAATATTCGAAGCCCTAAAATGTCAAGTTCGTAAGCAATAAAATCAAGTATTTTGCAATTTGGTCATAGACGAGATAGCCATTCGACAGCCAGTAATTTATGATGGTAAACGCTATTACGGTCATGTAAATTTGGGCATAGATAACGAACGAAATGATTATCGACTAGCCAAGAATGCACTGGTCTTCATGGTGGTGGCATTGAATAGCTACTGGAAAGCTCCTGTCGGTTATTTTCTAATCGATTCACTGACTGGAAAAGAGAGAGCCAAGTTACTGACGAAATGTTTGCAATTAATTCATGAAACTGGAGTCACATTGCACTCTCTCACTTTCGATGGCGCAAGTGTAAATTTCAGCATATAGATTAAAAATTCCTCACAAAGGATCCGTGCCCTTTGGAACCACGGGTTACTTACCTGATGGTGTAGCGTGGTGTTGTTGCCGGATCCCGAGTGACCCGAAACCCCGAAATAGAAAGAGTAAAAATAAAAAAGGATTAACATCTTGGAGTGGGGAGTGGATGTGAGGCACCCTCCCCCTCTGGTAGTTCCCTCCTCCCCCGCCGCTATTCGGTGGGACGGGTGGGGCCCTCCGGGGAGGGAGGGGGCTCCTCCTTGTAGTGAGTGTGGGAGGAGTTTTCAGGGTACGGGCACAGCCCGAAAATCAGGGTTGTGGGGTTGGGGGGCCCATCGGGAATATGGACCCAGCAGCTTTCGGGGTCAAGTTTTTACCGAGCTGCATACCCAATTCCGGGCTGAGACGGGAGGAAATCCGCTGGGCGGTAGGGCCGTCGCTCTTAAGACAACACACATGGTCTATGTCTGATTCAAGCGGTGCCTCGGATGTCAATAACGCGAGTTCTGGTACAAGACCAGCCCCTCCTCGCCCAGTCGGCAGCGGGAAGGGAGGAAGTATTAAGACCGATGACGCAGGGCTGAAGCGGCGGGCCTGCGTCACTGGGGGCGGTGCTAATGCGCCGGTGCACCCCCCAGAAAAAGCCACAGCCGCTGGACCTGGCAAGACCCCTGGACAAGAGATGGACATGGAAGGGGTTTCCTTCCCTAGGACCACGGTCACGCGGTCGCAGTCCCCGGCGGGCCGCCCCCACCGAGATGCGAGAAAGGGTACCCTGGCACAGTTCTGGGACCGAAACCTGAGAAAGACTCTTGGCAACCCCACCCCCGGGAAGGAACTCACAGGTGTGACCGATGATCTGGTCTGTATAGATCTGGACTCGGTCATCCCGGAGACCCCCCCCCCCCCCAGTCGATCCCCCCGGCGAACACCTTCCGGGGGACGACCCTTAAGAGGTCCCCCACTTGGGACACCCACGGGTCCCATGAGTGGGGAGAAGGGCAGGGGTGGGAGTGGGGAGAGGGTGCATGGGGGAGAGGCAAACACCGTTTGCCTCACTCCCACGCTGGCCCTCACCCGCGTTTCGGTGGACGCATTGCGCGCGAGGTCCAAGTCGGCGTCGAGGGCCGTGGACCAGCCTGGGGGGCACACGTTACCTGTGCCCCCTCCCTCCTTGTGGGACCCCCGGGGCCTTTGTGGTCCCGGTGGTCCCCTCCCAAAAAAGAAAGGCGACCGTGGAGTCCCCGGACTCTAAGGTGCGTAGACTTCTGGCCCGATTGGCCGAGGTCGCTAACGAGGTCGTTGGCGTCCTCACGGAGCTTGCGTCCGGGAAGCTGAATCCCACGGTCACCAGGGACGTCCAGGTGGCGGCCCAGGGGTTTAAGGAGGTGTCCTCAGTCGCTGCGGAGATTACGATCACGCAGTCGATTGAGCGATGGAAGGCTCAGATGGGGGCAGAGGGGAAGAAGCCGGGTGATATCCCGCCTCCCCCTCCCCCCAGGTCGCGGCCCGCCCTGTCACAACCAAGGACAGGGGATGCCAAACGGTGGAGCGCACCGTTATCTTCGGCGCGAAGACCGGTCTGTCCTCTTCTAAGAAAGAGGGGAGTAGGTCGAGGAAGCGGTTGCGCTCCTCCCCTAACGAGGACCTCGCGAAGGATGCCACCACCAAAAAGCGACTTTTCGCGTAGGTGGTGGGCCTTAAAGCGGTCCCCGGCCCGAGTGGGGTGGCCCTTAGCCCGGTGGGAGCTGTCACCCCCTCCGGGGGCGGGACCCCCCACATGGTGAACACCGGGGAGACCTACAAGGTAAAGAGGGGGAAGGGGCGAACTCAGTTCACCCCATCTAAGGGCCATGCCCATCAGGCCCCCCCTTCCTTGCGGGTCCCTCCCCCTCCTCTGGCATCAAGGGGTCGCCCGGTCCTGCCCCCCCTCCACCTTCGGCCCAGCTGGAGGTTCCAGGCAAGAGGGCCCGGAAGAAGAGGCCCCAGAGAAGGATACCGGAGGCGGTACTCATAAGGGTACCGGAGGGCGGCACCTACATAGAGACCTATAGGTCTGCGGTGACCATGGGTAGGGCCGCCCTTAGGTCAAGGCCGTCAAAAAGACGCGCTTTGGCCACGTCCTCCTGGAGCTCGAGTCCAAGGAGAGTGCGGCGGAGATAGCTGCTGTCCTCACCACCGTTACGAAGGGGGCGCTGAACCGCGCCCCCCTCCAGGACAAGACGTCCCTCGAAATCAGGGACATCGATCCGATGATCGATGCCAAGTCCCTGATAGAGGACCTGAGTGGGGCCCTTAAGGTCGGTAATGACCGGCTTTGGGTCCGCTCCCTCAGGTTGGGCCCTTCGGGGACCCAGGCGGCGGTGGTGGAGGCCCCCTCCTCCCTTCTTCCGCGTGGTATGGACCCCGTCCGTTTTAGGATGGGCCTTACCATAGTGCGGGCCAGGCCCCTAGCTGGGTTGGTGCGCTGTTTTGCGTGCCACCTGGGGCACCTGGCGGTCGCCTGCCCTACCAGGAAGGGTGGAGGGGAAGTGTGCAGGAGGTGTGGGGGGACGGATCACGTCATCACCTCCTGCACTAATGCAGCGCGCTGCATCGTTTGCTCGGCGGCTGGGGTCAAGGGACCCAAAGCCGCCCACGTCACGGCTTCGCTAGCTTGTCCAGCTGTTAGGCGGAAGCCGGTGGCGGGGGGGGGGGGGGAGGGGCGAGAACTCCTAAAACCCGGTAATCAGGGCTTGAAACCGTTATTATAAAAATTTAGGTTCTTCAAAGAGTTATGAAGAACTTTTATTCTGAATAACCGTTAAAAAGAACCTAAATATCAGACTATAAAAGTATAAGTTAAGGTTCCTATATAGCTCTATAACTGTTATTTTTTAGGTTCCTATATAGCTCTATAACTTTTATTTTTTAGGTTCCTATATAGCTCTATAACTTTTATTTTTTAGGTTCTATAAAAGTTCCAAAGCGGTTATAGAGCCGATTTAATAACTTTTATTTTTTAGGTTCTATATAAGTTCCAAAACGGTTATAGAACCGATTCTTGTAACGATTGTACAGAATTTTATAGAAAATGAAATTACAACATATTACAACTATAGACTACTGTGTATAACCAACTTGTTTAAAAATTATTATAAATAAGTAAGTAAATATATATTATGTACACATTTGTACATACGTATACAATTCTTTCGTAATATGAAGTGTTCGTTAATATAAATATTTGGTTGTTATACCGATGAGGGTCTAGCTCCCGATTTGAATGATTTTTTAATATGTTGTCAGAATGATGGTCCTAATGGTGAGGTGGCCCCTAATTGAAAAAATGAACTTGACAAATAAAAGTTTCGATCTATGGAATTAAATATTTATTGCACTTTTTGTTATAATAATACACGGAATAGATATTATAAATTATAATTTGTCATGTGCCTGCTTGTGGTAGTTTTGGCATATTTAGGCGGATTAATAAAATATCTTCTATAATATCCGGCTTCATTGACGAACGGTGGGGGGATAAAATAAACTTTAACGCTGAAAATAAGCGTTCCACACTTACTTGTGTTGGTGGAATTGCTAAAATTATTTTGGATACTTCAAACAATTTCGGCATTTTATTTTTAAATTTCGTCCAATAGTGTAATATATTGGATGAATTTTTTAATCGGGGTTCGTTATTTTAACTGATTCCATAATTACAGATGTCAAACATTGCCTTCATCAGACACATGATAGACTTTTAAGTATTTCACACCGGCCATCCACTATTGGCCATTAGTGCCCTTGATCCACTAATCTACCAATCCGAACACTTCATATTACGAAAGAATTGTATACGTATGTACAAATGTGTACATAATATACAGGGTGTAAACAGTATACGTAGCAATATTTTAGGGGGTGGTAGGGGAGGTCCAATGGAACATAAAAGTCCTATGACATAATGTCCGATCTGTCTCCATTTTACAGTAATAATGCCTCAAAGTTAACATGTCTATATGCTAAACTAATAGTCGCAAGATTCCATAATTTTGCACATACATTGGAGACCACCAGTAGAGTAAAATGGTCTGAATACATTTTGTTGTATCTCGTATAGTTTCGCTGTTATAAAGGTTTAAACATCGGAGATGTTTGTGGAAAAGATCGTCGGTACACGCACACAGATGAGCCGTAGCACAAAGACCGCCCGTTGTGAGCTGTTCAAGATGACCCAGTAAGCAAGCAGGGGGGCCAAGCTTCCCTCTTACGAAAGTTGAAGCAGAGTTTGTAGCGCCTCCTACCTATAAAGTGCGTACTAAACTGTGAATGTGTGAATTGGTGTGAATCGGGACGTATGTGTATGTGTATACGTGTAATGCACCGCTTACTTTAAAGTATTATGTATATATAAACATGCTTAAGCATGCGTCATCCTCTATTAACCTAGTAGCTAGTAAAAGATGCCGAATGCTTAAGCATTTGCTTAAGAATAAATAGCGACTATGAATACCGGCCTAAAACCTGTCCACGGATCGTCGCGCCAGCGACACGTATGCAGCAGATAGAAGGATAAACATTGAAATTGAATATTTCTTCTTTTCATAGGAAAATAAAATATATTCAATTTCTTTGTATATCCTTCTATTTGCTGCATACGCGTCACTGACGCGACGATCCATGGTCAAACGGCCTTAGAAAAGGTAAACCAGGGAAAGTGAGGACGCCATTTGAAGGTTATGCTTGATGCTTCCTCGCGTTGCGCCAAATGTGGCCAAATGGCGCCAAAGTAACATTTCACCAACGTCGAAAGGTTGTGTGTCGTGCTCACTGATACACCTAGGTATGTGTGTGTGATGTACCTAGCGCCTCCTACCTATAAAGTGCGTACTAAATGGGAACTTCAGCCAATGAATGACGGCTTGGTCCCCCTGTAAGCAAGTAACTACGGGCCCCTTACAGTAGCGGTCCCATTGAGGATCTGTTTGGAGTAGCGGAGGCACTTAGGGTCGTCAGCTAGAAAATAAGAAACAAGTGAACGAAAACTCTACACGTGTTCTTAGGCCAGGCGTGCAGTGGTGGCAATTTGTTGCATGACAGTTTTGATGCTCACGAAAAATGCATTGATTTACATGGAAGTAAATTCCTTTGACGAAGTGACTGCAAAACGTGTTGTTTTTTTTCAGAAAGTGATAAAACTGTTTCTTTTCTTTTAGTGTGACTAAACTGTCACGCAACAAGCTGCTGTCAATGCGTGGCTACTCTGACCTGAATGTGTAGTAAAGAAATACAAATTTCGCTACCTACATTTATTTACAAAAGATGCTCGAAATAGTTGCCGTTTGCATCCAGACACGCCTGACACCGACGTAACCAATTGTCGCGAACGCGGGCGAATATTCCAGGCTGCTCGCGTATAACGTTACCAGCATGAAATACTCTACCTTGCAATTCCTCTAAGGTTTCAAATTCGATGTCCGTGTATACTAATGACTTCATGTGGCCCCATACGTAAAAATCCATTGGATTTAAATCTGGGCTTCTTGGTGGCCACGCAACCGTACCATTCCGTGCAATTATTCGGTTCCCCCATATTCGTTCCATAGCTGGTATAGCTCTTCCCATATGGGCTGGGGCGCCGTCGTGAAGAAGCCACATATTTCTTCGAGTGGCCAGGCAAATATCTTCTAACAGAAGTGGCAAATCCCGTCGAAGAAATCTAGCATATTTTGCGCTATCTAGACGCGCCGGCAAAATATGCGGTCCGGAATACGGCAACGCGTGCTTTTCTTTTGAAAATCGAACGCGTGTTTATACTCGAGAGATAAGGGATCTGTCCTGCATTTGACGGTAGGGTGAGCAGGCGGGACTACGCGCAGTCAGCGGACTACCCCTTCTTTTCCTGTGTCTCTTCGCGAGGCGTATTGATGTTGGATAATACTCTTTAATTTCTAGTTCTCCAAAATTAATCAGGCTGGTAGAGAACGATTTACTACAGTTTTGGGTAATTTATGGCTTAACTGGTTCCGCCTCGTAGCAAACGTGAACTCAGGGCCTCGGGAAACGGAAACACGATTGGTATGCCTTTTCTCCTTTTGTAACAATTCGAGGACTTTTCTGTTTCTCGTCTCTTCGGACCCTTTCGAACCGAAACACGTGGTGTCTGCTGTCTATCTCTAAGCAATGGGTACATTGGCAGTAAAAGAAGGGAGCGCGGGCTTTTGTGAAAGTGTAGGATGGTTCGTTCGTTGCACTTCTGCAATGCACATGTGCCTCGAAAATGTGCTTGCTTCTTTTTACCTAAAGCATCTTGTCCTGGAGTTAACTCATAATGGAACGAGAAAAACTACTTGGAGTAGAGGAACTTGCTTGGAAAAATCCTGTCAGTTTGCAATCGCGTCAGAGAAGTGTTTTCTACACAAGTGTATTACGCGTTGTTCCAAGCATAAACCTAGAACAACGGAGACGCAATTACTGCTGTACGAGCATTTGGGCAGCTATATCCGCGACACCGGACGCCAAGTGAAAATTCATTTTCACCAATTTTTATAAGGTACGAACGCGTTCCATGAAAAATAAATTAAATGATCAGTGTTAGTAAGAGTGCAGTGAAGTGAATATTCGTTATCTACATTAACCCAATCGCACTTGACGTTGCGACCCTTTTACTTTGGTTAGTGTCGCGTACCTGGGACCAGCTGTGCACTGGACGCATCCGTCGCTGACCAGCATCAGTTCAGTGACCTAGTGACGCAGGTTTTCAAGCTGCAGGTGAATTTCCGAAAGAGTGAGTTTTAGTTACTTTATTGGTGATTATTAGTTATTAAATTTAACGCAGGCTATGGCTTATTTCCGGCGATATTTATCTAAATTTCCGTACCTAAATTTTGTCTTCGGGGGTTTTAAACAGACTTATTCATCATCAGCAACACTGTTGGCCGTTATTAAACTACGGATTCTTATCACAATAACGAACTACGATCACGTTTTGTTTATTTCCTGTTACATTACTTTTTCATTTAAGCGATATTTGAAAACGAAATCTACGTATTTCTTGTCCTCTCACTTCAAATAATTATTATTTTCGATTCTGTTTTAAAAAAAAATGTGTATTCACTTTTTTACATTTGACATGATTTGCCTCGATTTATCTTTTACTCGTAATTCACTTTAAATGACAACCAAACGATGACGAAAGGTATCGATTGCCGTCGTTTTCGCAGAGATCTGATGAGAAATGCGGAGCTGAAAGAGTTTGGTTCTTAATAGGTATTCAAACCCCTTCAAGGGTCGGAAGCCATAAACTTGCGGTGAAGCATCATGGTGTGTTGTCTTCGCCACGGGATATGATGCGGCATCTCCTTGAGTCGAGTCGCTGGAGGATCACTCTTAAGAGTCTTTCCTTCCGAAAAACACACCACTTTGGGAATTACATGAAAGATCAGAAGTCAACACCCTGTTTCAATGTGTTGGTCTCACCAATATGCGCGAGCTACTACCCGTTTCAAACGCATGGTGCAAACTTTAGGGCATTATTACTGTAAAATGGAGACAGATCGGACATTATGTCATAGGACTTTTATGTTCCATTGGACCTCCCCTACCACCCCCTAAAATATTGCTACGTATACTGTTTACACCCTGTATATTTACTTACTTATTTATAATAATTTTTAAACAAGTTGGTTATACACAGTAGTCTATAGTTGTAATATGTTGTAATTTCATTTTCTATAAAATTCTGTACAATCGTTACAAGAATCGGTTCTATAACCGTTTTGGAACTTATATAGAACCTAAAAAATAAAAGTTATTAAATTGGCTCTATAACCGCTTTGGAACTTTTATAGAACCTAAAAAATAAAAGTTATAGAGCTATATAGGAACCTAAAAAATAAAAGTTATAGAGCTATATAGGAACCTTAACTTATACTTTTATAGTCTGATATTTAGGTTCTTTTTAACGGTTATTCAGAATAAAAGTTCTTCATAACTCTTTCAGTGAGAACCTTTATATAACAGTTTCAAACAGTTATTTCGCAACCTTTTCAAGCCCTGCCGGTAATGCACCTAAAAGTTTTGCAAATAAACTTGAACAGGTGCAGGCAGGCGCAGGATCTTTTGATCCAAAATGCCAGCCAGATGAGCGCCGACATCGTGGTCATCTCCGAGCTAGGGATTGCAAATTTACCGACTTTTTCAATTACCGGTAATTCGGTAGAATTTTCAATCAAAACCGGTTTACCGGTAATTTACCGATATTTTTTAAGGTATTGAAAATAGAATAAAAAATATTACAAAAAAGTCTAATTATAAAAAATAAATGCAAATAAAACTATTCTCCATTTATAATATCTTATATTTATCAACATTTTTTAATAAATACGCACGCAAAAAACATAACTTATTTCAACATTCGTCTTCTAATCGCGACTTGATCTTCAGTGGCGGATCCAGAAGCCTTTCTGGGGGGGGGGGGGCGTGTAAAAGTAAATAACTATTATATATATTTTTTATTATTCTTGGGAGGGGGGGGGGGGGCGATTGCCCCATTGCCCCCCTCTGGATCCGCCAATGCTAATCTTCGTTGAAGACATTAGTTCGTATAAAATGAATCAACGATTTGGTCGTGGACAGCCCAGCTTGTCGCTGTCAACTGTTTTGATCTCCCACCACTCGCCGGTGGCCGAGCAACCCTAACTTGCATCTTTTACTTGCGCGGCGTAGGTATAAAACGCATATACGCGCTATATTGATACATATATGTAATTTACCGAATTACCGGTAAAAAAGTGTCGAATTACCGGTAAATATTTGAGGAAATTTTCCGCGATTGACCGGTAAACCGGTTTACCGGTGTTGCAATCCCTACTCCGAGCCATTCAGGGTGTTACCTGAGTGGCACGGGGATGCCACGGGAGGCGCTCTGGATCACCGGGTTTAACGGGAGGTTCGCTTCGCTGGCCCCCCAAGTGGCGGCGGAGGGAATAGCCACCGCGATCGTGGATAACACGGTCGTGGTGAGCTGTTACTGCCGGCCGAGCAAACGATATAGTGAGTTCCTCAACTATGTTGACGAACTGGAGGGAATAGTAGACTCCCTCCGTTCCCCCGGGATGGGGGTGATTATGGCAGGCGAATTCAATGCCAAGTCCCCGGCGTGGGGCGGCACTAAGTCCGATAACAGGGGGCATACATGTATGGGCATGCTCGCGAGGCTGGGCCTCGTCCCCTTACGGCTATCCCAGAGGGCCACTTTCCGCCGTAATAAGGGTTCATCCCTAATTGACGTGATGTCCATCGATAGGGGGCTAGCGGGGCACGTACGGAGGAGTGAAGTATTAAGATACTTCACAGCCTCCGACCATCTGTACGTGCTCCACGTCTTGGCGAGGCCTTCCTATTGTAGAAGGCCCCGTGATAGCTGGTCCCCCTACTCCGTCAAGGACATGGACCCTGCGGCGGTGGTGGAGAGGTTCCAACAGCTGCGGGATGCCCTGCCCTCCCCTCTTGAGGTCTTGCCGCCCACGCCGGCTTCAGACGAGCTCCGCGCCGACAAGATCCAGACTGGAGACAGTCTGCGCGGAGTCTCTGGTGAAGAAGCGCCTGCCACGGGGAGCGCGTAAACCGAATTACTGGTGGGCGGAGGAAATCGCCGAGGCTAGAAGGGCCATGAACAAGGCCCAAAGGGCCTTCCAGAGGAAAAGGAAGGTCAAGGACCCCCGTCTCGACGACCTGAGACGGGCCTACTCCTTGGCTAGGCGCCAGGTTCAAATCTTGATCCGGCGCTCCAAGGAGAGGTTCTGGAGGGCCCTTCTAAGTACTGTGGACGACGATCCCTGGGGGAAGCCGTATAAAATCGTGATGGCGAGGCTTGAGGGGAAGGCACCGCGGACAGTGATGTCGGCGCACCAGGTTGGACTGGTTGTCGACTCACTGTTTACCACCTCCGCGGTGCCCTCTAATCCGGCAGCGAGCTCCGCTGCTGTACCCTCGCCTTCTCCCAGGGCGCAGTTCCTCCGTCCCCGCGCATGCGCGCGCGCAGATGGATCTGCGCGGCTGGCTGAGTAATTCGGATCGCGTTCCCGAGGTCCCTGAGGACCTTATCCGCCGCGCCTTGGCTTGCATCAAGCCCAATAACGGGCGCCCGGACTCGACGGGGTCCCGTCCGAAGTCGTGGCCCTCACGGCTCGGGCGGACCCACAAACAATCCGCGACATGGTAACCGACACCCTCGTCCGTGGAAGAATCCCGGCTTCGTGGGAGATGGCAAGAGTCATCTTGATCCCGAAGTCGGGGAAGGATCCCATGTCCCCAGGAGCTTATAGACCAATATCCATACTCCCGGCCCTATCAAAGGTTTGGGAGTATGCGATAAAGGAGCTCCTGGCGCAACAGCTGGGCAGGGATCCCTTCCACCTAAACCAGTATGGTTTCCGGCGGGGTGTCGGCACAATCGAGGCTGCCACCGAAGTGGCAAGGTTCGCGGAGGTTTGTAGAGTCCGGCAGAGAATCTGCGCCCTCCTTACCCTGGACGTGCGTAATGTGTTTAACACGTTACGCTGGGGCGTAATTCTTAAGAAATTACGTAGGAGAGGCGCGGACCCCCATACACGCGTGGTGTTGGGGGACTATTTCTCTGGGCGGGGGATCACCGTGCACTGTTCGGAGGGCACGGTGGTCCGTGCCATATTTGCGGGGGTTCCACAAGGGTCCGTTTTAGGGCCCTTCCTGTGGAATCTCGTGTACGATGGACTCCTCACCGAGATGGAGACCGAGGGCAGATTCGTCCGCGCCATTGCATACGCGGACGATCTGGCCCTGCTGTTTTCGGCAGCCAACTTCCCCCAGTTGAGAGGGTTGATGGCATCTGCAATGGCCAGGGTTCAGGCCTGGTTCGTTACAACCGGGCTTTCCCTGGCCGCAGAAAAGACCGAGGCCATCATCCTGACCGGGAACCGGGTCCAGAAGAAGCTCTTGGAAGATCTGGATATCCTAGGTGCGGATATCTGCACTGCTGCCACGGTCAGATATCTCGGGGTCACTTTTGATTCCGTTAGGAATTTTAGACCCCATCTGGTGGAAGTTGCGGCGAGAGCTGACAGGGTCTCCGGAGCGTTGGCAGGTTTAATGCCAAACGCCCGGGGCCCGTCACTTCAATTTCGCAGACTCTATTACTCGGTGTGGGAGTCCGTTATTTTATATGTTGCGCCGGTGTCGGCGGTGTCGTGGACGGAGGCCAGTGGCTGGCACGAATTGCCGGTGGCTGACACGGAGGGGGCTTTGGAGTTTTCACCAGCACCACGGTCGGTCGGCTCCGCCTCAGGCGGAATGCAGGAAGAGGACACCGTGGAGGGGGGTCAGGAAGGGAAAGGAGAGGAAGAGGAGGCACGGAGCGCCGTTGCCACCGGGGCACACCCCACAGGCCCCGCGAGTCCCGATTGCGAAACAGAAGAAGCTGCCGCCGTCGTGGAGCTTTCGTCAGATGACGAGGGTGGCGAGGCGGATATCGGGCTGAAGATCTCCGGCACTGACCCCTACGGCGTCATCGGCGAGGAAGATTTGGACCCGGACGGACGCCCCTACACGGACGACGACCGGGTGTTTGCCGATGGCGAGTACACGGCAGACTCCGGTGAGGTGTGGGTGATGAGGGGTGAGGCAGGGGACGGTGAGGGCGGCGATGATGCTTTTGTAAAACTGATCGACCGCGAGTGTACGATCTGCACCTGGCAAGGGAGAAATACTGGTCCGGCCGCGTGGAATACGCGGGAACGTGGACCCGGTGTGCGGTGTTCCGGTGTCCCACCCCTGGCGGCAAGAGTAGGGCCGTTCAGCTTGCCGCTGCGTTGGGGGAGCACTTCCGGGGGAGGGGGGTTGTCGTGTCGGAGGCGGGGCCCATCCCACCGGAGATGCGGACGGACCTCCGCGCGCCGGTTGCTAAGAAGGTCGCAAACAGCAACGGCTATTGGAAGGAGCTGTGCCGGAAATACACAGTGTTCGCCCGGAACGCCATCGAAATGGAGAAGGGCGTAGTGGAGGGGAGGAAGATGGCGAGGCGCGACACCGGGGGATCCTTCCTGAGGAAGGGCGTTAAGCTCTTCTAGAAGGCCTCCGGTGTCTTTGGTGCGTTGGCGAAGGGGGGGGGGTGCCTGGGGATTAGAGGGTCATGGGAGGAGGAGGGCTCTCCATTAGGAGATTTCTCCCCTCCTAGTCCCCACCCGCGCACAACTTCGTGATCGCGAAAGGGGGGCATGGGGGGGGGGGGTGTTTGTGGCGTGCCGTCGGCGGGGGGTTCTTGGGTTTTGGGTTCATTCCCCCATCCCTCCCGCCGGGCGCTCGCCGCCGGCACCTCCGTCCCACTTCGCATGGCGTGAGTGGTGTCCGTGGGTGGGTGCGGAGCGCCGGGAGAAGAGATTCTCCCGAACACGCTCCCTCCCGTACAGTGTGCTTAGGGCGGCTGGCGACACCGGAGGGCTGTGGGGGAGGCGAGCAGGGGCTCGCCGAACCTAGTAGTAGCAGCCAGAGACGTGGGGCGGCATGGGCGGGTAACCCGCAATGTCGCCCCGGAGTTAGGCGGATTAATTCCGGGAAGCTTCTCTCCCCCTTGGAAAATTGCCAACTCTGGCAACGAGTGGGGATATTCGGCTCTTGGATTGTGACCTAGCGAATGTATCGCTCGTTTGATCTCGCGCAAGAACGGCCACTTTCCTTGCCAAATGTCCCCCGCTCTAGGCGGTTAACGTGCAGGTTTTAGTTGGTTGGAGTCCAACATAACCCCTGGCCCTCCCCCGAGGAGAGGGGTATCCGTTCCAGATTACCTGCACGTCAAAAAAAAAAAAAAGAAGACGAGGAGGGGTTTTTGGACCGGGCGGGGGGTTGTTCGACCGCGGGGCCGTGGGGTGGGTGGTGTCGGTGGACACCATTCACCCTAACAGCAGCGGCCCCAACGGGCAGCGGGGGCGCACAGCCCGCTCGCGTCACCGAGTAGAAACTGGGGGAGGATATCTCCCCCAGGGATGGCCCCAGCAATGTTATGCCGGCGTTAGGGGCGGTGTTGTTGCATGCGCAGGAGGGAGGGGCAAACGAACGCATCGCTAGTTCGATCTCGTGCAAGTCCTCCCCCTCAGGCGCGCGACACCGCCCCTGAGGAGATCATCTTGGTGGTTTTAATGGGCTTGAGTCCCACATAACCCCCCGCCCGCCCCGCGGGTCACCTTGTTGCTGGCGGATATGGATGAGGTTTTGGAGAAAGGAGGATGGGGCGGGGGGGGGGAGGTATGTGTGCAAGGAATGGATGAGGGTGTGAACGAGCCAAGGTAAGTGGAAGAGGAAACGTGTGGAAGCGGAGGTCCGGGGATAGGGTAGAGGGGAGGGAGAGGAGGCGTGCGGGCGAGGGTGCGGGCGTTGGGGTTTAGGTTTTAAGGAAGTAGGTTAAGTTTAGGCTAAGTTAGGCTAAGCTAGAATAAGACATAGATGTGAAGGCGAATGGAAGGACGAAGAAGGTAAATGTAGATGGAAGGAGATTGTAACCCTTAAGTTGGCGCCAGCGATTGCGACCGGCGGCTACAGCCGCTGGCGCAGTGACTGGTACAATGGAAAAGCATTCATCCCAACTCCTATGGGCGGCTGCGACTGCTGCGGCCGCGCCAGGATTGCTATAGCCTATGCGCGTTTGATTCATGAGCAGCCTAGGCTACTCGAGACACAACACAATGCCACAAGTGTCTGTTTTCCGCCGTAACAGCAGAATCTCCTAGTCGCACAGCGACTGCCGCTCTACTGCTCCAGAAGCGGTCTAGCGACTCTAGCCGCTCTGCGACTCTAGCCGCTCTGCGATCTATCTCACATTCGGACAGATTATCCAGAAATAAGGAAAGAAGTCAGAATTCATAACTTATGGAATTATGTTTTTTTTATATATATTTCTTGTAAACTAATAATATGAGCTCTTGTAAAAAAGGTAAATATATCATGACGGCTACATCTGATCTACGTGTAAACACATGTCAAATTTGTTGTTTTATGCAAAATTTTAAGTGATTTCTTTCAAAGTTTGTTAAAGTAAAGTTAAAGGGATCAGAAATAGTTAGTATCGATTCTGCAAAATAATAGCAAATAATTCGTTATATACATTTATTTTTCTATAAGAAACCCATTGAAAAAATATCAGTATTTTTCGACTTTTTAGTTACCTTCCGCGAACTTGTATAATCAATATATATTTGTCCTTGCAACTGCGAAAACAAGATTTGACAATAGTTGCTAATAATGGAGTAATCACTTGTATTTTATATCGTACAGTGGGCCTGAATCCCAAGAAATAGGGGAAAATGCAACATTCCATTTTTCGCGTTGAAAATGCTGAATATTATTAACAAGTTCATAAAAATTTGAGTTAGTATACAACTCATAACAAAGTTTGAGGTTATTTAAAAAAATAACGTCAACATTTTCAATAAAACTAAAAAAAATTGATAAATACATACTATGGAAAGTGCAGAAATAATAACTTGAAAACCGATCGTTTCCCCAGCGTGTGACTTAAACGACTAATAAAGTACCAAAAAACAGTTTCCAATTTTTTATCACGATTGAGTTAAAAAATAGACAAAACAAATTAATAGATGTAAAAAATATTAAATTATACATCACTAGAAAGGAATAGGTTTATCCTATTTTTTGCCATAATTTGAATTCCGATATTTTAAAAGAAACACCCAAATGTCATTGACTTCTTCAATCCGGTAGATAAACAGAACACGATGTACATATAAGAAAAATGGCTAGTCTTTCACTGTCTTCGACGGTCCTCGAGACCTCATACAACATTAGACCCTCTTTTCAAGTGCTCGAAAAGGGCCTGTGCGGCGCGTCGTTGCACTGGTGGGGGCCATGGCGTCGACGCTTAGGTATACGAAATACCATTTGCGAGGACGCCAGTTGGAGTAACTGGCGGCTGTAGCCGCTTATTGGAACGGCCACCTTTAGGGGAGCAATAAAGAGTATATATCATATACTTCAATTGTACAACTATTCGATATTTTTATATTCTTAACTGTTTTATTATAACTCTCGACAACTTAAAGATGGAAATATGAATTGTAACTATTGTAACTGAGCTCAGAAATAAACGTGTTATCGCTAGTACATGCAAGATTAGTCTGACGATCTCTTGAGTTGTTATTTTACGTTTCTACGGCAAAAAGTGACAAAAGCTCATACATCGAGCGGTTTCCAAACATGTTGTTGGCTTTGCATTGTTTAAATCTATGACGTGTACGGAAATGATAGATTACAATATAACAATTATAACAATCCAACGTATCCTAATGAACATAAACTTAACTTAATTATAATGTCTACAAATATATAATTCGCATTTTTATTTAAGAAAGCGTCAAATTTAAACTTTGGCTAATTATCATGGCCGAAAACCTCGTAACAGAAGCTCCCAAATCTTTCTATGGTGGAAAACATATTGTTACCAACTCGAGGTTGCGCGGTACGCAACACCTTCCCCCTTACATAAAAGATGTTTCCCTTGAAACAACTTTTTATAGACTGCTACAGACACTGGATGACGCACGCGATAAAGAATAACCTAACTTCTCTGTACATACTAACTTAGTTGTAT
This sequence comes from Andrena minutula, assembly GCA_929113495.1. NCBI lineage: Eukaryota > Metazoa > Arthropoda > Insecta > Hymenoptera > Andrenidae > Andrena > Andrena minutula. The sequence goes on along the minus strand of OV815993.1, from coordinate 42,420,103 downwards.
TAACTTAATGACAATTATTTACATTACATTATATCATCATATTAAGGCAAATCTGGTCTAATACAAGCTAATTTTAGTTTGTTCGCGTGTACAATTTTGACTTGTAAAAAGATGGTTGGGGTTGAGAGTTCGTCCGTAAAAGTAATCAATAGTCTGCTTGATTTTAGAATAAAAATTTCTATTGAGGTCGGATTTATGGGGATCCCCCGTGCGGTCTTGGTCGCTAAATTCATGGGCTCTCCGGCCACTGTAGAATTTTTTCTAATATGCTCGTCAGCCCCTTCCACGACCGCAGTCGGGTTCCTACTAGGCTCCCCAGGCCTCTGCAGCGAGTCAAGATCCCGCGAGCATATCCCCTCATCGGCAAACATTAAATTCGCTCTTATCGAACACTGACCTTCTCCAACGCCACTCGAAGCGGGTTCCTGGAGTTGGGAATTACCGATAGCCCTCGAGCGTCCGAGTAGATTTTGGTGATTAGCGTTCGATTGGACTGATCCCCCACATGTTATATCAATTTCGTTAGCGGATAATTCCTCTCGTTCAGAAAAGGTGGTCAACGACAGAGAGTGTTCATTACGACTACTAGAGAAAATACATGCTTGTAAACTGGAGTTTGATTTTAAGTTATCCACGATCTCATTTTGCCCGGCTTCTGTGGTCCCGCGCGCTAAGAAAAGAAAAGCCGCCTTTACTTCATTATCATAATCAGAAAATCTGTCAATGGCCCTCGTCACCTGGAGATCCGCGATCGGCGACTCGTCTGCGCAAACGAGTGCCTCCTGCGGGCCACCCGAACACGAGTTATGCGTTTCGTCAAGTTGTAAGGGTCGTGAGGGGAAATTGGGGCATGAATGGATTCGACAGGGTTACGCGAGAGTGCGTCGGAACTCTTAGGGACAATCCACACGGGTGAGTTAAAGGCGACATAGACGGTTGAATAAATTTACTATTAAGCAAGGAATCTACTTGTTTTTCAATCTCAGGTTTGTGTATTAACGGGAACCGGTACTGTTTGGTATTGATGGGAGCTTCGTCGGTAATTATTATGGCGTATTGACCGTCTTTAGTATGACCTAACCTGTCCCGGGAAGGTTGAATTGATATGGGAACTCATTGATTAATTCTAAGACGCTAACCCGTTCGGCTTCGTTGAGGCTATCCAAATCGAGAGCCTTGACCAGCTGGGCAAACCGTTGAGCATGAGCAACTGACTGATCGACACCGGGGTCTCCGGTACTAGAGGAACGTGGTGAAGGGGATTTTATGTAAAAATCCTCCAATTCTACAGGTGGCAGGCTGAGTTTGACACGATCGGCAGAAGTGTTGATCGCATACACTTTTGCAAAACCGTGCTCCTGGCTTATCAATGCCTTGCCCAAGAAAACGCCCGGACCAAGATCTATCCCCCTCATGTATCCAGATGCACACTTGCTATGGGTGGGTACCGCAATTAGAGTCTTTGTTCGTGGGGGTAGCTCAAAGCTCGAGAATGCATGAGAAGACAATTCACCATCTCCGAATTGAAGACTATTCGGTAAATGCTCCCTAAATGTTAGCGTTACTTCCTGCCTTTCAAGAAATGAAACTCCCAAAATTCCTGTTTCTTTTATAGGGAACTCATCATCCACAATTTGGAAGGGTACGGGGACATTATGGATTGGAACAATGACCTCGCCATGGGTACGAATCACTCCTGAGCCTATACCGGTGAGGTTATAAATAATGTCAGTATTGATCGTCAAATTGGTAGTTAATCCCTCCCGTTTAATCAGATTGAGCCATGACCCAGTGTCGACAACAAAACTCTGCGGACCCCTTGTTGAAGGAATCGTGTGCCAAGGACATCACGAATGATCTACTGGTTTTAGGTGCGTTGAGTGGGTAATAGACTCGGCATTTGTGACGCACGAAATTAGGGGCTTGTTCGACACTGCGCCAGGTTGTGAAACGCCCTTCGTGTTTAAAGTGTTTAAATATTGTTGATTGCATCTAAAATATTTGCGATCGTCCGAGTTGATCGTGTATACATCCGTGCTTCGAGTAATCAATTTTTATTTGAATTCGCGACAGATTTCCCACGTTCAATTTCCTGTTTTAAGCGAGCCGCGATATCTATAACGGTTTCCAAATTACTTATTTGATCTTTCGAAATTATCAATCTAACGATTTGATTCTGTAGCCCTCGAATAAACCCATTTACCGCTGCTTGATTCAAGAGCACTTCAACTCCTATCAACTGCTCTGTGTTAAACTTTTCCGTGGCTGCTTCTATCCCGCGGCTTAATACTTCACTAACTCTAGCCCCATAAATTTCTGCGTTTTCAGCTGTTCAGTACCGAACGTAGGAGTGTACGCGGAAAGTGTCCAACTAAGGACATCTCTCGATAATTAGGCATACTTAAGCAGGTGGCACAGGCCTGCTCACTCGCGTGGAGCGCGAATCGCGTCCCCTTCCACTGACTCGCGATCCATGGAAGGGGAAGGCTTGCTTTCCTAGAAATCACGGTCGATTTCTGGGAATCGGCCACTTGCTCCTGACATCACCTTGGGTAAATACGCTTTTCTTACGCACCTTGCTTGCGCTTTATACGAATTATTGGCTTACGCACATTGCTTGCGCTTTCTTAAAACTCTTTGCATACGCACATTGCTTGCGCCTTTATTCGACTTGCTTCGAATTCTTTGCTTAAATATAATTGCTACATGTAAATTAATGTTACTTGTTTATTGTTCAAATTGAGTGTTAATGACTGTTGAATTGTGTGACTCTTGTACATATTTAAATTATACGCTAAATCATCAGACTAATCGCTTGACTAACTTGTGTATAATTACCAAAATTAAACGTTCGTGGAGTTCGCTCGTAAACGAATAAAGATAGCTGTTAAGCTCTTTAGAACAGTAAATTAAACCACTTACTTACACACCGATCCTATGCTAGTACTGATTATCCAAAATACTTTATATTAACAAGGAGTAACAAACGTTAGCGATTTAGTCTAGGTTTAGGTACTAGGATAAACTAAGAACTAGCAGTTCAGACTAGCCGTTAAGTTTAAAATAGAGGTCACGCACACTATATATTTACAAAACGATTGTACAATATATTACACTTAAGTCTAAAACAGAAAGAACACTTAGTCTAAGACAACGCGCAAGTACGCGAGGTAGAGTTCGAACCAAGCAGTTCGAATTTTTAACGTAGTTCTGGAAAGCTCCAGAATAGCGTAAGCACGCGAGAAAGGTAAGCTATTCCGGTCGCGTCCACAGTTCTTGGAAAAAGAAACGACCGCGGTGACGAATCGGCCGTTTCGCCGAATTCCGTGATGTCGACACCCCACCCAACAGCTGTTCGTCCTGCGATGGACAAAGAGCCCACCGGCGAGACAAAACATCTCGCGCGATGGAATGGAACAGCTGCCTAATTAGGTGAGGTGCGCGTCAACAGATGTCTCGGCCGATCACATCACCGCGGCCGTGTGCACCGTGATTTGGCCGCGCTGGCTTATATGAATCGCGCGCGGAATCGGTAGCGAATCCGACACCGACTTGGCCCGTGGCCGTTTGGGCCAACCCCAAACATCAGCATTCCTTTGATACACGTTTTTCAACTGGTTCTGAACCCAATCGACGTCAAACGATCGCGCAAAAACTGATTTTAATGAACTAACTAGGTCATCCAACGTATTCGGTTCGCAGCGAATCGATATCAAGTGATCCGCGTGTCCCTCGATTTTATTACGGATTAGGGCTAATAAATTAGTCCTTTTTTTTATAGAGGGGGAAAATGCATTGACGCATACCCACAAGGAATTTCCTCCCTGTGGGTTACGTGGGGCTCACCCCGGAGGGAATACCCACTAAAAAAACCCTCTAGCGGTAACCGCCTTAACTCCTGCTACCCTGTTCACGGAACTAGAAATATACTACTTCGCCATAGGGCGCCAATCATGGCAGAGGAGACCTCCTAATAAAGGAGAAAAACGAGCAAAAAACTCACCTCCCAAACTTAAAACCTGGGCCGCGCAAACGCGCCTGCCCCATCCCGGTAAACTTGACCTGGGTTGTCAAAAGGAACAACACCAAGTATTACCAACCATTTGCAGATATGTGAAATGACTAACGCCAAAAATGAGTATAGATAAAAGGAAAAAGGTCAGGTATATGCTTGTATATGCATGCGGGTCACATTATGCTAAAAAATAAAAATAAAACTATGAAATGTGATAAAATAAAATAGAAGTAAAAGGGTAAAAAATAATAGGATAAAATATATAAACGTAGACATAAGATAGAATCAATACAAGTAAAAATAGCAAATGGCCGTCGTCGGTTAAAGACGAACTGCGAAGAGGCGCGACCAAAGTGCAGATCGCCCCTGCCACCTATCAGACGTGGGGACGTCGTCGTACATAATGTAAATAAATAAATAAATGACACAATTTACACAAAGACGAACGAGACGCCCACACACAATCTTTCACACTTCAAAATAGCTACCCACAAGGGCCACTTTTCTCGCACCTGAAGGTGCGAATCACGGCACCATGGCGGCCATCCTTCTCCTCTTACTTTTCGGGGGGAGAGGGGGATTCGACTCCCCATTCCCCCCGGACCTGCCAGGGACCTTCCTCTTACGATTCCGCCAGGCCCTCTCCAATGCCGCCTCAGCTGTTCTAGCCTTAGCGACCGCGGCTCTTCTCTCTCTAATTGCTTTGTCCAGAGCGATTTCTTTGTAGGCACGGCTCCTTATAACAGCCTCTGCGAAGGTCTGCAAGTGGGACCAGGACGTGTCCGACACAGTAGCCCGAGCCAGTAGGTTCCCCGGATCCAAACCTTCCCCGAGGGCCTCAAACAGCGCAGATCTTTCGCCCTTATATGCCTCGGACGTGAACATCACGTGTTCAGCATCATCAAGGAGCGCCCCGCAGTCCAGACACGTGGGGGAGTCGGCCTTACCGATCCTAAAATGAAAGGAGCCAAAGGATCCATGGGACGACAGGAGCTGCGCACTCCAGTAATCCACATGGAATCCCCAACCGCCCCCCCCCCCCCCCGCAAACGTAAGGACCGAACCCAGGATCCTCCTAGTCCAATTGGACCCATCAAATCTGTCCCAAGCCGCCTGCCACTCATGGCCAGTTCGAGGAACCGCGCCTTATGTTCCCTATTCCTCTTTACAAGGAGCGGGGTATTACCGCGGAAAGAGGGGTCCAGCCTGTCCCGCGCCTTCGCCCTGAACACCTCGTCCCACATCTTCGCCTTGATGCCTATGGGAAGTCTACCGGCCAGCGCACAGAGTGCCATGTACGCCACAGTCCTATAGGACGTGGTCGTGCGCACCAGAGCTTTCTTATGGGCGCGGCGCAGGGTGGCCTCATTGGAAACAGAGCCAACAGTGGACGCCCAAATGGGAGCCGCATAGAGCACGATGCTCTCCCACACGGCGTAATAGAGACGCCTCATAGTTCTCGAGGGGCCCCTGACATTGGGAAGGAGTGCTGAGAGGGCTTCCACCACTCGGCCCCCCTTGGAAGTAGCCTCCGTAAGATGCGTCCTAAATTTGCGGAGGCAATCAAACCTAACACCAAGATATCGCACCGCCTCCGAAGATCTAATTGTGGAGTTTAGCACAGAGAACTCCTGGATTTTTTGGCCCTTAAACCCGGCAAGAACCAAAACCTCCGTTTTCTCCCGGGCAATTACCAAACCATTCTCTAGGAACCAACGGGACACTCTGGTCATGACATTATTAATGTCCTCACTGATGGCCTCCGGGGACTTGCCATATACGATAACCGCAATGTCATCCGCATATGCTACTGGTGACACTCGGGGGAGGGCACTAATGACGTTGAGCACCCCATCGAAGACGATGTTAAAAAGAAAAGGCCCCAGCACCGATCCCTGGGGGAACCCCGCAAAAATCCGACGAGTGACCACGGCATTCCCGGTATAGATGGTGACACACCTATCCATCAGGTACTCCTTCATAAGGGCACAGACCACGGAGGACACCTCCCTAGCGGCAAGGGCCCGAAGGATGACCTCCTACCTCAACGTATTGAATGCGTTTTTCACGTCTAATGTGACCATAACGCAACGACGCACAGTGGGACGGATCGACGTTTCGGTAGGCATTCACTCGAATTCTTAAATATTTCGTCATTTATTGATTATAATCTAAGAGTACAGGTAATATATTGCATAAAAAATATAATATTCATTTTTTTTCTCGTCGCTGTTTTTAATAATGGGGCTTCAAGTGTCCCTCCATGTTGATTTCCATATATATACATCCATATATATGGATCGGGGAGTTCCGTTTCCGGTGTGTAAGCGACTGGTCGAGTGCGTGAGCGGTGTGTGGATAGGAAGAAGTTTTTGGGTGTTAGTAGGAAGTGCAGAGAGTGGAAAGTGAGAGCGGAGTGGGAAGGGGAGCAGGGAAGGTAGGGTGAGAAAGGGAGTAGAAAAGGAGCGTGAGGGAGAAGAAGAGAGCAGGCAGGAGGAGCGGAGTTTGGAGGTTAGGGCCGGAAGGGATAGGATTGAGCGGGAAAGAGAAAGGCGGTAAGAGGGAGAGAGCGACATCTGGAGGAGCGGTGAAGGAGTAAGGAGTGTGTAGGATAGTAGCACAGACGAGGTATGGAATAGACTACTCACCCAATGTATTTTTGTGTCACCGGTTTGGGGGGTCCTAGGACCCCCTTACCATTTTAGTGTCGCATGCAACGTTACCGGTTAAGTCTCGAAACAGATTGTAACGCTACGCGTGGTAGGAATTAGAATTCAGCACGGGTAAAACTAGGTTATTTTTTGAGAGCCGAAGCCCGCGATTTACAAATGCTTCTGTTAGAATAACGATTTAAAAATCGTCATATGAACATATTCCGTTCAACGGAAGAGAAAGGCGGATGAAAATAAAACGATATCACATTCGCTTTTTAACCTTGCTGTCCTATTCCGGTTTATTTAACGCAAAACAAATTTCATTCGCTTGCAATAACGTAATATGTAAAAAGAGTGCTTTAATGTTTTCAAGAGCACGTGTTGCTGAACCCCACCCATTCATCATGTGTTTACGCATACATTAATATTGGTCTATACGATATAATACAGACATATAATAATAACAATAATAATAATAATAATAATATCCTTCTACTGTACTATATTATTATTTAATAAGAACATATCGAACCCGTACACACCGATTTTGGTGCAATTTTGCAAGTCTGCGGAGTAATCAAAAATATTCGATACATATTTTTTGAAAAAATAATTCATTCTATTCCATAACTATTAGAAAAATTCATTTGTTTAAACTATGTACTAACTGACGTTAACTGACTAATATTAACTGATGTTCGGATATTTCAATAAGTTTATACAGTATATCCGATTTATTCTTATATTATTTTTCACACGCTATTATTTTTATAGCTATTGAAAAAGCAAAAAAATGTTTCATATGAAAGTTTTTGTATTTGATGGAGGAAACTGAATAGTATAGGGGGTGGGGGAGTATGGTATTTAGAATGCAAGAAATAAATATATTTAAAGTTTGGAATACATAAAGTGCTCGATACAACCGTCCTATGCGAGCGATTGCAGGAGACAGTCAGAGATGGGCAAAAAATTATTTGAAATAAAAATTTGTGTACGACATTTTTATTTCAAATAATTTTTTGCCCATCTCTTGAGGAGATTGTCTTCGTCCGCCGCCGATCGTCTCGTTCTTTTGTCGATGTCGACGGGCTCGACGTCACAATTTCGGCCACGTCCAACAATGCGTTTCCAGACCTTAGAATCTATTGTTCTGGTTTTCTCGACTTCAAAATAATAAAAATCCGCTAGAAAGTATAAAATAATTTTGTTCCCTATTTAATCTACGACACTCATTTTTTTTAAGTCGGCGCCAGATTTACACACTGCAAATAATGAGGCGTCGATATAAAAAAATGAGTGTCGTAGATTAAATAAGGAACAAAATTTTTAATATTATGAAGTCGGTTTTAATTATGATTTTCCATTTTTTGGACCGATGCGTCATTATTGTGGCTTTTACACGCGGGTGACGAAAAATCTCTCCGTATAGGAATATATCGTCGCGGTCAACCCTGTCGTAGCTAAAAGTTTTGAAATTGAGTCGACATTGTTTTCAAACCTCATTACAGTAATCTGGGGTGCGAGTTGTAAACCGATCATAAAAGCGGAGCGGGCGGCTCGCTTACACGGGCCGGGAAATTCCCAACAGCTCTTTGCCACGTGAATTTGAAAGAGACCATCCTATAATTTTCAAAGCTCGGGGATCACTGCTGTCCAACGATTGCTGGCAGCTCTCCGAACGCCGGGACGGCGCATGGTTGTAGTGCAGAGATAGGCAAAATATTATATGAAATATAAATTTGTGTACGAAATTTTTACTTCAAATAATTTTTTGCCCATCTCCTGAGGGGATTGCTTTCGTCGGCTTCCGATCATCTCGTTCTTTTGTCGATGACGACGGGCTCGACGACGCGGTTTCGGCCACGTCCAACAATGCGTTTGCAGACCTCAGAATCTATTGTCCTGGTTTTCTTCTTTATGATTTTATCTTTAATGTAGTGTATGCATAGATTGGACTTAGGGGGTAACTAATCGGACGTGTATTTGATAGTAGCGGTGTTTTAATTTTTTTTCTAGAATTGTTGTGTCTGAATGTTTTAACCCTTTAGCTCAGGGGTGTCGAACAGGCGGCTCGCGAGCCACAGTGGCTCTTTCTCCTCTTCGCCCGTTCCGGAGAGCCGTAGGAGAACGACCCCCTCCATACCTACTTCATTCTGATGTGTTTCTCGTACGGGAACCGTACAAGCCCGTGGGCTCGTGGTGGGAGGGGATCGGGTCACTGACAATGAGCGTTGGTCTCGAGCTACTCCTGGAGAGAGATCAGTGGGGGAACTCACTGACCGGGCGCCCAAGACGTGTGGCTCGCGGAGTGGGGAAGTTCGACAGCCCTGCTTTAGCTACTCAACGCCACGCTTATACCTGCATCCGTTAATGCCATTTTTTTAAACAATGCGCCATTATTGTGGCTTTTACACGTGGGTGGCGAAAAATCTCTCCGTATAGGAGTATATCGCCGCGGCCAACTCTGTTGTAGCTAAAAATTCTGAAATTGAGATGGGTACGAGACCAGTCGACATTGTTTTCAAACCTCATTACAGTAATCTGGGGTGCGAGTTGTAAACCGACCATAAAATCGGAGCGGGCGGCTCGCTTACCCGGACAGGGGAATTCCCAACAGCTCTTTGCCACGTGAATTTGAAAGAGACCATCCTATAATTTTCAAAGCTTGGGGATCACTGCTGTCCAGCGGTCGCTGGCACCTTTCCGAACGCCGGGACGGGCATGATTGTAGTGTAGAGATGGGCAAAAAGTTATTTTAAATAAGAATTTGTGTGCGAAATTTTTATTTCAAATACTTTTTTGTCTATCTCTGTTGCAGTGGAATGCGTACCTGTTCGCGTGAGCGCGGATTGCAAGATTAAATGATGATCCTGTACATTTCTTCTACTATTGTTAATTTTCTAAATTTTTCATCCTTATAAAAGCACTAGCCCACCCGTTACCCGGTTTCACCCGGGAATTATTTACGATGCGTATTCACGGTTCTATCTGAAAACATTAAAAATTGTACGTAACATAAATTGTATACATATGCGGTGGATCTTCTGGACCGCAGTTTGAAGCCGAATCAGCTGAGCGGGCGGTTTACACGCACAGTAGAGCAACCCACACTAATCCATTTTCATGTTTTGCACCAGCGCGGTCGGCTCTACTGCGTGCGTGCGTGCGTGCGCGCGGGTGTGTGTGTGTGTGTGTGTGTGTGTTAGAGCTGTTCGAGTACTCGGAACAAGCGAGCCGGGATATACTCGGTTCGAATAACCGATCCGAGCTGAGCGCTCGAAAAAAGCGAGCGGCTCGATTGAAAATCGAGCTCATTTGACACTCGTCAGGAACGTCAGGTTATAAATTTGGAGTAGATTGTACAATGAAGGTAGCGATTGACGAACGAAACAATTGTTTTCAGCCGCTCGCTTTAATCGAGCGCTCGGCTCGGTTCGGAAACCGAGTCCCGGCTCGACTCGAATTTCGAGCTACTCGAATATTCGAGTACTCGAACAGGTCTAGTGTGTGTGTGTGTGTATACGCGTGCCTTATACGCGTGCCTTCTGCGTGTGCGTGAGAGTATTTACTGCGCCACGCTCAGGTGTTTCAGTTTTACAACACGGCCCGAAAGTTCCACGCTAATATTTAACTGTTAATATTTCGAGAACGAAGCCTCGAATTTCAAAATGATAAGAAGCTTTTTAATTTCTTTTAAGATGAACAATTTGCATGTTTCGGGCGCATGGTGGGAGAAGTGGTTGCGTTACTGTTCTCCAATCCCAGGCTTCTTCTCTAACTTGTCGAGCTATACATACTATTTCTCATAATGGAAAATATATTTAATTCATAGAATTATTACATTATTTCTTGTGTTTTACATATTATGCTTTTCTAAAAATGGAAAATTTGAAAAATGAGCAATAGTCAAATCCGAGCACGACGTTGCCAAAGTTTAAGCTCTGCAACAGGTAGGGGTGTTAAACCTGACCTGCTGTTTTCTTATTCGGCAGCGGCGCGGATAGCGACATTTCCTTGTTAGGTCGGTAGCCAACGAATTGGTGGGGGAACTGCAGTAATTTCTGAGGCTATATAAACCTTCTGCTTCTGTCACCCATCGACCTATTGGTTTTAACGATCTGCTTGCGAAGCAACGAGTTGTATAAGCCTGGTCGCGCCAATTCCACTATCGAAAAAATCCCCTGTGTGCTTTTTGCCTAAAGTGAAGTGCATATAAGGTGACTGTTTAGTTAGATGTTAAGATCACAAGTATTTTTGTAACAGATGCGTTTGTTTCATCGATCCCAATCTTCGATGACACAAAGGAGAGTTTTTGTCTAACTTTAATTTTAGTTTAATAGTAGAATAAGTAGATTAAGTAGAATTAAAATAGTTTAATAGTAGAATAAGTAGATTAAGTAGAATTAAAATAGTTTAGTAATATCTTGTTTGTATTGTTCTTTAGATATTAACACGCGTTCACTGATTCTCTCTCTTATTGTAAAGATCTAGAATATTCCCAAGTATTGCGAATATGAGTATTTGACCGACGAGTATCGTCGACGAGATTTTGTAATTGACGAGTATCGTCACCGAGACTTTGGAACCGACTGCCTTGCAGACGGGCGCGAGGATTCCGCGGTAGCGGAACCGTAGATAATTGTTAGAGTGGGGAGAGAGAAGCAATGAACGCTTCTTAACATGTTAGATGGCGACACCATTAGTAAAAGTATCTTATGTAAACGTCTTACATCTAGTAATAATGAAATAGAATTTCTTTACAGTATAGACACGAAACATTCCGCCCGCCTTCGTAGCGGGCACGCGACGAATGCCTCTTCGAGGGGATACTCGATTATTTTTGTTTTCGGACAAGATTGGTCGAGCCTCGACAATTGGCTCTGAAGGAAAAAGACTTATTTTAGCGATAGGGCGCTGTAGCGTAGCCTTGGATGTCCGTATTGTAGCGACGCGTACAAGGCCATCTGGTCCTGGATGAACTTCAGTAATCCGTCCAATAGGCCAGTGAGTTGGCGGAGTTGCCTCGTTCTTTACGATGCAGAGTTGTCCAGGCTGAACGTTCGGGTGTGCAGCGACCCACTTCGGACGTCCTTGAAGTGTTTGGAGGTATTCAGCAGACCACCGTCTCCAATAGTGATCCCTCATTTGCTGAATTTTCTGCCAGCGAGCGAGTCGATTTGACGACTCTGCGGTGAGAGAAGGTTCCGGAATCGCTGTTAAGGCGGAGCCCACAAGAAAATGCCCCGGAGTTAAAAACTGAAAATTATCAGGTTCGTCTCTCAAGGGTAATAACGGCCTGGAGTTCAGGCAAGCCTCTATTTGATAGAGAAGTGTAGTCATCTCTTCAAACGTCAGTGGAGTATCGCTGATAACTCGACGAAGATGATACTTCATGGATTTCACGGCCGACTCCCAGATCCCACCAAAGTGGGGAGCGGCCGGTGGATTGAATAGCCAGGTAGTTCCCAGATCGGCCAGTAGAGGCGCCAACTTCCCCAGTTCGCCAGAGGCATCGGAGAACAAACGTCGTAGCTCCTTGTCGGCACCGACGAAATTCGTCCCACAGTCGCTGCGTATCGAGGCACAGTTACCTCGTCGTGAAACGAAGCGACGGTAGGCAGCTAGAAAAGCGTCTGTGGTATAATCGGACACAAGTTCCAAGTGAATGGCGCGTGTGGACAAGCAAATGAAGACAGCGACGTATGATTTTCGAGTTCGATGTCCGCGTCCTGGAGACGTTTTTGTTAAAAAGGGGCCAGCGTAGTCGACCCCGGAATGAAGAAACGGTCTAGCTGGAGTCACGCGCGACGAAGGAAGATTTCCCATTTGCTGTTGGGAGGTTTTGGCGCGCCATCTCCAGCAAGTGACGCAAGAGTGAATATATTGACGAACGGCACGTCGTCCTCGGAGAATCCAGTATTCTTGTCGCAACGCGCTCAAGGTAAGTTGAGTACCGCCATGTAGAACTCGTTCGTGACAATCACGGATAATTAAAACGGTAAAATTTCCCTTTTCAGGTAATATAATCGGGTGCTTCTGGTCGAAATCCAGTATGGAATGCTTTAGCCGGCCACCGACTCTCAGGACGTTCTGGTTGTCCAGAAAAGGGGCCAGACGAGAGAGGGGCCCCCGGGAGATAGAAAGGGTTTTTTCAAGTATCGAGAGTTCCGTTGGAAACGCGCAGCGCTGTACAACCCTTGCCAAGGTAAGTTTAGCATCCTCTATTTCGCGAGCTTGAATGTAGTTGAATTGAAAAAGAGGGGAGGACTTGCCTCGCAGTTGACATATATATCGCAGGCACCAAGCAGTTACGCGTGCTAATTTTTTAAGAGAAGAATATCTAGCCAAGAGATCTCCTAAAGGGTAGCTCGGGGCTAGCAAAGTAGTATGAACAGTGGTTTGCAGGCGTTTTTCCTCCGTCGTGCTAAGCTCGACCACGTGCTTTGACTCGCTGTTATATGTAGAATTTCGTAAGAACGATGGCCCTTGCCACCATAGTGAGTAATTCACGAGCGTAGCACCGTTTATACCGCGCGAAGCGCAGTCGGCTGGGTTTTCTTTCGTCCGAACGTGGTGCCACCTCGCACTCGGCAATGAGGTTTGAATCTCGGAGACGCGGTTGGCGACAAACGTCTTCCATTGGAAGGGTTGTCCCTGTAGCCAACTCAAAACTATTGTCGAGTCCGACCATAGATGTACGTCACAGCGTAGTAAATTCAAAACTTTAGTAACGCGAATCATTAACCGAGTGAGAAGAGTAGCAGCGCACAATTCGAGGCGAGGTAAAGAGCTCTGTTTCAAAGGAGCGACTCTAGTCTTGGCGGCGATCAAACTTATTCGGGGAGTTGACCGGTCGAACGAGGATCGTATATATATTACAGCGGCGTAAGCCTTCTCAGACGCGTCTGCGAAACCGTGTAATTCGTAAGATCCAGCGTCCGGATTCACGAGAAGCCAGCGAGGTATCCTCAACGAGGAGAGAGCTCCTAATCCGGCACAATAGTGCTCCCAAGTCTCCACTAGAGAAGTGGGGAGCGGTTCGTCCCATTCCAGTTTTAGGAGCCAGAGCGATTGTACGAATATTTTCGCGGCGATTATTACCGGTGCAATAAATCCTAAAGGATCGTAGAGACTCGCCGTCTCGCGAAAGACGGTGCGTTTAGTAAGTGCTCCGTCTCGGGTTTTCGACGAGACTGTAAAAACAAAGCAGTCTAGGCTGGTCTGCCACTTCAGACCTAGCAGCGAGAAGGTGCCCTCGAAATTGCAAGAAAGTTCGGGAGTAGAAGCAATATAATCGTGAGGCAGATTTTCGAGGAGTTCGGGCCGATTAGCAGTCCATTTTCTAAGTTTGAATCCGCCCGCCTTGAGCAAGGAAAGTAACTCGCTCTGGAGTTTGAGCGCGACCGGCAAGGTCTCAGCTCCCGAGATAACATCGTCCATATAGACGTCATCTAGCAAACACTGCGCAGCCAAAGGATAACGTTCCCGTTCATCCGAGCTTAATTGTTTAAGCGTACGAATCGCAAGATAGGGGGCACACGCCATCCCGTAAGTGACCGTGAGTAAGCGATAAGCTTTTACTTGCTCCGTAGATTTCTTCCGCCACAGAATGCGTTGGAAATCGCAGTCGTCGTTATGGACGCGTATTTGACGGTACATTTTTTCAATGTCCGCCGAAAATACAATGGAATGGAGCCGCCAGCGCGTTAGAATATCGAAGATTTCCGGTAGTAAATTCGGACCCGTATGTACAATGTCATTAAGAGAAAGACCAGAAGTCGTTTTAGAAGATGCGTTAAAAACTACACGAACTTTAGTAGTAGTGCTAGACGAACGAATTACCCCATGGTGAGGTAAATAATAACAGTTAGAAGTATCGCGAGAATCTCCCGCGGCCAGAGTCATATGGTCGAGTGTCTCATACTCTTCCATGAATTGGCGATACGCCGTTTCCAATTCAGGAGAATTATGAAGTCTCCGTTCCAGTTTTTTTAGGAGAACCTCGGAGGTAAAACGAGAAAGACCGAGGTCACTATTAGGACGAGAAAATGGTATCCGGACGATATACCTGCCACTTTCCTCGCGAGAATGAGTTCGAACGAAGTGATCTTCGCAATCCTTTTCCTCCGTTGTTAATGTAGAAAGTGGTGCCGACACCTCTTCTTGCTTCCAGAATTTTTGCAAGATCTCCGAAATATCGAAGTCAGTGGTACACTGAAGAGTGACAGCGGCTTTCGCCTCAGAGAAGTTATCTGGATTGCAAACCAAGCCAGTTAGAATCCAGCCCAGTGTGGTAGCTTGAGCTACCGGTGCGAGTGGAGGCCCGTGCCGTAATCCTTCACGGATAATTTGAGAATAGACTTCCGCGCCTAAGAGAAGATCTACCTTTCTAGAGGAAGCAAATTCGGGGTCAGCTAGTTCAAGATCGGTTAAGTGAAACCAAGAAGTTGAAACCGAAACAGGACTCGGTCGATACGAGGAGAGTCGTTGCAGTACCAGAGCTTGTGTCGAGAAACTGACCGAATCGCGGTTGCGATGGGAGACTCGAATTGTTACCGAACCCCTCGAGTAAGTTTTATTTTTCGCAACTCCTATAACTGGAATATTTGTGGGTGACCTTGGGAGTCTTAGTAATTGAGTGATACTCTCACCGATCAAGGACACCTCGGAGCAGGGATCGATCAACGCGCGAACAGTCACCTTCTCCCCAGAATTGGACGCCACCCTGACCAAAGCAGTAGCAAGAAGTACAGCAGCGCCAGGCGGTTGCACCTGAGCGCAATGAGTCGTTGCAGTGGTCGAGACTAGCGACGGAGAAGCGCTCTTTCCAGATTGTGCGAGTTGCTCGTTTACCTGCGAAATTACACCAGAAGAAGAATTGTGTTCGATTGGAATATGGATAGTGGTATGATGCTTACCCATACAAAGTTGACAACGCTTTACAGACTTACAGTCGCGAGAAGAATGCGCAGCCAAACAGTTGAAGCACAAGTGCTTTTCTATTACCCGATTTTTCCTCTCTAGGGGGCCCATGGCCTTGTACTTTGGGCAGTAAAGTATAAAATGCTCGCCCTGACACAGAGCACACTTTGGCTTCCCGTTGGCGTTCTTCGTCACACAGTGCGTCTTGGGCCGACGTCCTGCTCCAGTAGAAGCTCCAGTTGAGTTCTTGTCACTTCCGGAACGGTTTTGACCAGCTGATCCGGTAGCGGTGCCTTCAGTGGCCACAAGCGCTCTCACTTGAGAGCTAAGAAACGTCTTCATTTGGTCGAAGGTTGGATGCTCCGGTGTAGTTCCGATGGACATTTCCCAGTTCATCCTCGTAGTTGGGTCCAAGCGTTCTGCCGTGAGCACAACTAAGAAGGCGCTCCAATGTTCAACAGGTAGATTCAGCGTTTCCAACGCGTCCACTGCATTTCGAGTACCATGCAGCAAATCCTTCAGTTCTTGAGCTGATTCCTTTGTCATCACCGGCAAAGACAGGAGATTCTTGACGTGAGCGTGAATGAGAAGTCGTGGGACGTCGTATTGTTCCACGATGGTTTCCCACGCTCGCTTGTAGTTGGACGCCGTTAACGTGACGTTTTGAATCAGTCGAGCAGCTTCATCGGTTAAACTGGTTTGAAGATAGTGCAGTTTATCAACCTCGGAGAGAGACGAGTTTTTGCTTACTAGAGAGCGAAATAAATCGCGAAAGCTTGGCCAGCTCTGATAATCTCCAGAGAATTTCGGGATAGGAATTTTTTCCAAAGTCCTGCCTTGGGAGTCGGTTCCAGTTTGTACTGTTTCGTCCAGTTCTTCTGGAAAATCATCTCTAGCATCCAGCAGACTAGCCTTCTGCTGTAAGTATGCTTCTTCGCACAAGCTCATGTGATCGTCCTTGAAATACGGTTTCTCCTTGTGTTCTTCCTTGAAACTAGCGCATAATTTCGAGTTATTCTGGAGAAACGTTGCCCAGTAATTCTCCAAAAGCTCCAATCGAGAAAGAATTACGCCTTTTGTTATCTTGCTAGCGCCGAGCTTCTTCATATTTTCCGTTAACCTTGAAATCCTTCCGTGTAGGTATTTCTGTTCTGATATGAGTATATCCATTGTTTTTCAGATCCCAGAACGTTCGGTAGCAGAAAAACTGTGTTTCGACCGGCACTGTTTACACTTTCACGGCCTTGAAATTGTTCGAGAATGTTCGATGCCTCGTGGAGACAATGGATAGCGTAACGGACTTTCTGGTTTAAGAAGAGTGAAATTTCCAAATCACCACAAAATCCGGCTCGAAGGACCATTTGTTTAGTTAGATGTTAAGATCACAAGTATTTTTGTAACAGATGCGTTTGTTTCATCGATCCCAATCTTCGATGACACAAAGGAGAGTTTTTGTCTAACTTTAATTTTAGTTTAATAGTAGAATAAGTAGATTAAGTAGAATTAAAATAGTTTAATAGTAGAATAAGTAGATTAAGTAGAATTAAAATAGTTTAGTAATATCTTGTTTGTATTGTTCTTTAGATATTAACACGCGTTCACTGATTCTCTCTCTTATTGTAAAGATCTAGAATATTCCCAAGTATTGCGAATATGAGTATTTGACCGACGAGTATCGTCGACGAGATTTTGTAATTGACGAGTATCGTCACCGAGACTTTGGAACCGACTGCCTTGCAGACGGGCGCGAGGATTCCGCGGTAGCGGAACCGTAGATAATTGTTAGAGTGGGGAGAGAGAAGCAATGAACGCTTCTTAACATGTTAGATGGCGACACCATTAGTAAAAGTATCTTATGTAAACGTCTTACATCTAGTAATAATGAAATAGAATTTCTTTACAGTATAGACACGAAACAGTGACATTCGGTGACAAGGTACGTTTCTTCTAAATACATATATAAGTGCATTGGTATACATTGTGCGAAGTGTTATATTTTGGTTGCGTAGTACCTCATGGAGAAGCATAAGAGTAAAGTTACGTTTAAGAAGTGTGTTTACCGTAACTGCGGAAAGACAAGTCGTGATAATAGTGATGGAAGCACATTTCATGCGCTTCCAATTTCGGATAAAGACCGCTTAATAACGTGGCTGGTTAATTGCGGTATAGACGACTGGGTGGAAATGCCAAACGCGGAATTAAAGAGAAAATATGTATGTAGTCGACACTTTATGTCGAATAATTTTCACGCTACGGGGCGTTTGAAGAAAGATGCCATTCCGGAATTGCATCCAGTAGAAGGTACTTGCATCTCTGAAGTTTCATTAGAGACAGAAAACAATTGTTTAAAGGATCAGGTAATCAACCTTCAGAAGGAAATAGAACAAGAGAAGAACAAATTTAGTGTTCTTCGCTTGAAATTCAGGGCGAAGTGTAGAGTATCAAATCGCTTAAAGGAGAAACTTTCGTCAGGTGACATCAGCGATGAGTGCCTGAAGAAAGCTATCGCGAAAAGAGTTAGCGGATTTGTTTTAACATTTATTTTCATGCAGCTATTTCACACTCAAAAATCGAACAATTATACGTTGAAGCAACAGAGATTATGCCAAACATTACATTACACTTCGCCCTCTCTGTACAGTAAAATGCGCGCCACTCTGAAGTTTCATCTTCCGAGTCCAAACACCATTATTCGCTGGTTTTCTAAAATCGATATTTGGCCTGGCATTTGCCAGAATTTATTTTCCGCGTTAAAAATTAAAGCAGCACATATGCATGGTTTGGACCGGAATTGCGTTCTGTCTTTCGATGAAATGCACATCAAGAAGTGTTTTGATTTCCACCCAGGCAAACAAATTATCGAGGGCTTTGAAGATTTAGGCCCCTTAGGCCGAAAGCTGGCAGTGGGTACTCGGGTACTCGTTTTTATGGTCAGAGGCTTGTTCAGTAATTGGAAACAACCAGTGGCATTCTTTATTGCAAAGAATGGTGTAACTAATGCGAATTTGGGTTTTTTGTTGGACACGGTTTTAGATGCATTGCATGATACGGGCTTGCAAGTTAGAGCTGTTGTTTCCGATCAAGGAACAAGCAATCAAAGTATGGCAGAAGGAAGAGTAACCATTGAACGTCCTTATTTTTCTAAAAACGGCCAGAAAATTTACTTTTTGTTTGATTATTTACATTTATTCAAAAACATCAGAAATAATTTATTAAAGTATGATTTTTCAATTAACGGTTCGCGAGTTTCTTGGTCTGATGTTGTGCAACTATGGGATTTAGAGTCTAGTAAAGGTACGCGAGCAGCTTACAAACTATCCGAAAAACACGTACGGTCAAATTCTTTTGACAAAATGAAATGTAAGCTTGCTTTACAAGTTTTTAGTAATAGAGTTTCTTCTGCCCTGCTTACTGCATGCGCTACTGGATGCATAAGATCGAATACCGTACAGCATACTGCCAGTTTCTTTGAAACCCTCAATAATTTGTTCGACAACTTAAATAGCAGAGCAGCCTATGATTCTAATCCAAACAAGTGCGCGATTTCAAATGCATATCCGGCAGTTAGAGATAACTTATTACGACAGCGCGACAGTATCGCGAATTGGTTTGCTATTAGTCCAACAGGTTTAAAGACATTGCCTTGTTTGTTAGGGTTACGGCAATCTGTAAATGCCACGTTGCAGCTCTGGGATGATTTGCACGAGGATGGCGCGTTATTTCTAATGACATCGCGTTTGAACACCGATGTAGTAGAGAATCTTTTTTCCGTCCTCAGAATGCATGGTGGTAGTTACAACCAAAATCCTTCTGTAAAAGCGGTGCGTCTCGCGCTAAGGAAAAACATTGTGCTGAATTTGAATAAGAATTCAGCCAATAGTAATTGCTTAACTGACGACGATGAAACGCTTTTACAGGGGGATATGCTCTCACCGCAAGTTCCATCCGCGTTAGACAATAATCCTGCATGCAGTCGCGATACAAATGTGACTGAGGAGTGCGATGACATCGACAATCCGGATATGCAAGTGCTTGAAAATTTGATAGAATCATTGTCGACGTCAACGTGCTCCTTGGAAACATGTGCAGTGGAGTATTTCGCTGGTTACGTTGCCAAAAAAAGCACGGACAAATCGTGTTGTTCCAGATGTCGCGCCATTTTTATTGATGCAGGTCGCGAATTTCAGCGCAACGAACAGACTTTAATAGCATTCCGGGCGTATATTGTAAGGGAGGAAACAGAATTCGGACACCTTATAACACCAACAGTAGAGTTCTCAAATGTTTTTAAAATTATCAATGCTGTATTTGACCAATTCTATCCAGCATTGCGCAGCGAAACAATCATTTTAGATAAACTGTTTCGGATTATTACTTACACTGTACATAAAAAATATCCGAATTGGTTTGCCGACAGTGAATGTGCTGCACACCGTAAAGACATGGTTTATTTTTCAATGACAGTTAAAATCCATAAGGATACGGTATGGCTCAGTCAGAAACTACGCAATTCAGTTAATAGAAATTCCGGTTCGAGATTACAACATTTTCAAAATTTATAAACGTGCTTTTCTCAGGTATTTTTTGTATTCAGCGAAATAGTCTACTTGCAATGCATGATTGTAATTGTAAGACCTCTGTATATAATTTTAAAATAGTTATGCATGTATTTCTCTATGTACCTATGATTGGCATAGCCAGCACATTCGATGGTGTCCTCTGTAACACAAATGCACAGCCTAGAACGGTCTTACTTCACATGGTTGGCATCTCTTTCTTTAATATTTCGACAATATTTTCGTAAATGCCTTGGATAGAGCCTACAACGTGGCTTTATCCGGCACCATTCAGAAAATATTGTCGAAATATTAAAGAAAGAGATGGCAACTATGTAAAATTGTGCCTCCCTCCACCAGGAATTTGTTTTTAGGGGACAGTGTCGGAAGTGCTCGCTGAACCATTAGAATTAATTTCATAAATCAAGAATACATTCAAGGTTTCAATTTATGTGCTTTTTATTTTGCATTTTGCATGTTACACTTCACTTTCTGGTGTTGGCAATCGCTTTGTATTTTTGAATGATGGTTGCTGGTAATGGGCATTTCAGTTTGTCGGTTTCAAAAACATTGAGTGTATTCCGGGATGGCAAAGTCCTTCTTTTACGCCTTCACGTGGCCCATCCTGTTAACACTATCAAATAGTAGTGATAGTGGAACTAAGATAAAAGAAAGGCACTAATTCACATCTACAGATTATTTATTACCTTGGTTTCATAACAATCTTACAATCTTTCTCCTATTAAGACAGACAATGATTTCTAATTGCTCTGCCGGAAACATGTAAGAGACTGAAAGTAATATTCGGATAGTAATAGTCAACTGTTATGAAAATCTATCGTGTAATATTGTATAACTTATATTCGCTGCTCTCTTCGAATGATTCTCTGAGGCTATCAATAGCACATTCACGTATTTCATTTATTTGTATCATGTATTTTAAATAATCGCTAATATTATTTCTATGTATTTACAGAAAAGAAGAGATGATCCTGCACACGAAAAACCAAAATGGAATACAACAGATGCAAGGCATTTCATCCCAAACAACGAAATGATAGAGCAGTGAATTGATAATGATTATGTTATGTTAGAAATGTTTATCCATCTTCTGTTTATTGCTGTTCTTGTTAATAAAATTAATAAATTTAGAAACAATTTTCAATCGATTTGATTGTTCGCAAAATACACCTCATCCAGCCCCTTCCAAAGAAATGTAACTCGTGAATACTTCAGATGTATGTAGTAATCCGCAGCGTTTCAAGACCATTATACTCATTCATCTTTTTCCTTCAGTGTCGGATCTGTATTTGTACTCAGAAAGTTAAAATTCGATGGCCACGACATTCTGGCCTTTTCACTGCACGCTCTCTTGAAATCGGTTGAACGGTAACGCGTATCTTTTTTTACGACCCTGATGGGTTCTTAGGTAAAAGCTTTCGAACGACACGGCTTGGGGGGAGGGGGGGGGGGGGCATAAACGCTACACAGTAGTGGAATAAAGACAAAGTCAGCAATAGGCCATTGTAATGGGTATGCCAATTTCTATCATAGAAGTATCACAAATAGAATACTAAGGTATTTTGCTAACGAAAATGACACCAAATATGATATAATTCCGATTATTTTTACTGACTAATGGAAAGTACTTGGAGTAAAGTAATTGAGGAAAGTGATGAAGAGCACTTGAATTCTACGTGAGCTGACACGGAACTGATACGTGTGCCCAGATCTTAACGTAAGCGATACCTACGCTCGTGTACTTACATCGTAGATGCTTTTTATAATTTTTAAATCCATTCAATAGTTAATAAGGACAGACCCAATCAATTTGTAATGAAACGTAAGGATTTAGGGACCTAGGGTCCCAAAAACAACGAATATAAATTTTACGAAAACGTTTCAATTCATTATTTACAATGATTTTTACGTATCGTAGGATGGGTACCGTCTATTTAGCGGGAATGTCAGTAATAGCGCCATTTATTAATATTTTTCGGCGTACAACACGTGAAAATATTAGTTGAAAGTTCCACTACATGTAAAATACTAACAATTAATTTTGTCTTGCAATTTATAGCTTGTATAAGCTCTCAAGAAGTGCCATATTTTAGCGCCATATAGGGTCCTGATTCCCGAAATAGATTTTCAGAGAAAAATCCGACGTGAGTCGTTGACAAACCAAGCTAAAGCATAGCTTAGCGAAAGCCCGCCCTCTATGTTAAATTCTCCCTCTAAACAAGTCACACGTATACAAGTACGCACACATCTTTCAGTATTTCAACACATTTCAGAGTAGTTCTTGAGTTGGACGCTGTTCATGAACAGAGGTCGCTAAATTCAGTCCTCAAATTATGGGTCGGTAACGCAGTTTGGGCGGTGACACGAAGTCCCATAAGGCGAGTAGTCTATTCCATACCTCGTCTGTGATAGTAGGCAAGGCAGGTCGGTGGGTAAAGTAGGGAGCAATGGACAGGATGGGAGGTAATGATGGTGAAAAGGGACAAGGCAAGGGGAGCGCTCAGATGATAGGGAAAAAGAAGGTAGAGGATAAAGGGGCAGAGGGGGGAAAAGAGGGAGGAGGAAGGATAGTAGAGAAGGTAGGCAGGGATAGAAGCGCTAGTGGAGGAAATGAAATGGGGATAGCGGAGATGTGGAAGAGGAAGAGAGAGAAAGAGCTGGGAGGGTATGAACAAAGAGGCGAGGGGGAAGAGGCGTTCCAAAAGAGCAGGAGAGTACAGAGGTCGCCGGAGGAGAAAAGGGCCTCAGTGGAGGAGCTGATAAGGGAAATGAGGGATGAAGTAAGGAAGGATTTGTGGGAAGTAAAGGAACAGGGGAGGGAGACGCGAGCGGAGATGGGAAAAGTCAGAGGGAAGATAGAAGAGTGGGAGGAGAGGTGGAGAAGGGAGAAAGAAGAGTTGGAAGAGAGAATGGAGGGGATGGAAATAAGGTTGGTGAAGATAGAGGAGGAGGAGGGAAGGTTGAGGGAGGTGGAAAAGAGAATAAAAGAAATGGAGAGCTGGAGGGTGAGGGAGGAGGAGAAGAGAGAAAAAGTAAGAGGGAAGGCAGGGTCAGAGGGGGAAAATGGAGGAACAGGAGAGGGGGAGTGGGAGGAAAGGGTGAAGGAAATGGAAAGGAAATGGGAGATGAAGGAAAGAGAAGGGAGAAAAAAGAACGTGATAATAAAAGGAGTAGGAAGGGAGGGGACGGCGATGCAGAGGGCAAAAGAGGTAATAGCAGTAGTAGGAGTGCAAGGGGGGATAGTGGGAGCGAAGGAGCTGGGAGGAAGAAGGCAAGATAGGAAGGAGGTGATGTTGGAGGTGAGGATGGAGAGTGTGGAAGCCAAAAGGGAGGTGATGAGGAACAAATGGAAGATGAGAGGGAGGAAGGAGAGGATTGAGGATGATCTGACGTGGAAGGAAAGGAAGATGCAATGGTTACTGAAAGAGATAGGGGACGAGGAAGGAAAGGAAGGGAAGAGAGTGAGAATAAGTTACGGGAGGATAGAAATAGAAGGAAAAATGTGGTTCTGGGATGAGAGGATGGAGGTGCTAAGAGACTGGCGGGGGAGAGAGAAAGGAGAGCAGGATAAGGAAGTGGGGGTAGGGAAAGCAGGGGGAGGGAGGAGGGAGAGGGAGGGAGCAGGGGGAAATAAGGAACAGGTAGGAGGGGGTTCAAAAAACTAAGCAGGAAGGAAAAGGGAGAGGAGAGGAAGAACTGGAGGATAGCTTTCTGGAATGTAGCGGGGGTGAGGAACAAAGAGGAAGAGTTCTGGAAGGGGCTAGAGGAGTGGGAGGTGATAGTTCTGTTGGAAACTTGGGTAGAAGAGAAAGGGTGGAAATATGTAAAGAGCAGACTGCCGGCGGGATACAGATGGAGGGCACAATGGGCAAAGAGAAAGAACAAGAAAGGTAGGGCAATGGGGGGTATGCTGATAGGAGTGAGGGAGGAAATGTGGGGAAAAGAGGAGCAGGGACAGGGAGAGGAAGAAGGGTTAATGGTGGAAGAAGTGAAGGCGGGGGAGGAAAAATGGAAGATAGTGGCGGTATACATAAACGGGGATATGGAGAGGAAACTGGGAAAGATTAGAGGGTGGATGGAGGGGCAGGAGAACGGGGAGAGGGTAATAATAGGGGGGGATTTTAACGCGAGAACGGGAGAGCAGGGAGGAAGAATAGAGGGGGGAGAAGAGGAGGAAGGAGTGGCGGGAAGAAAGTCGAAAGATCGGAAGATAAACGGAGAGGGGAGAAAGTTGGTGAGTCTGGTAGAAGAGACAGGGTGGGAAATCTTTAACGGGAATATAGAAGGGGATGAAGAAGGGGAATACACATATACAGGGGGAAGGGGGGAGACCGTGATTGACTACGTGCTAGGGGATGAGAGGACGAGAGGGGGGGGTGGAAAAGATGGAAGTAGCGGACAAAGTGGAGTCGGACCATCACCCGTTGGTGGTAACGGTAAGAGACGGAGGAATGGGAGGGAAAAGAGGGAATGTAGGGAAAAAGAAGGCAGGAGGGGGAAGGTGGTCAGGAAGGATGAAGGAAGAATTTGAGAGAGGAATGGAGGGGGTGAGGATGGAAGGAGAGGGGTTACAGGAGGGGTTAAGTAAGGCGGTAGAAAGGATTAAGGAGGTGATGAGGAAAGGGGAGGAGATAGGGGGAAAGGAAGAGAGAAGGAAGGGGGAAGGTTGGTGGGACAGGGATTGTAGGGATATGAAAAGGCAGGTGAGAAGGGAGCTAAGGAAATGGAGAGGAGGGGTGGGGAGTAGGGAGGGCTACAGGGAGAGGAGGAGAGTGTATAAGGAACTGTGCGAGAGGAAAAAGGAGGGGGAAAGGGAGAGGTTGGTGAGGGAAGTAACAGAGGCAAATACGGAAAATAAGGTATGGGATTTAGTAAACAGGGGGAGGAAAAGAGGGGGAGGGGTGGATGAAAGGATAAAGAAGGAGGAGTGGAGGGAGTATTTCATGAGTTTGTTAGGAGGAGTGGAGGGTAAGGTAAGGATGGGAGGGGAGGGGGGTAGGAGAAAAGGAGAGGAGGAGGGGTTAAGTAAGGAAGAGGTAAGGAGTGTAATAAGGAAGTTGAAGGATGGGAAGGCGTGCGGGGGGGATGGAATCCCTAACGAAGCGTGGAAATACGGAGGAGAGAAGGGGGTAGACTTAGCGTGGGAAATATGCGGAAGAGTATGGGAGGGGGAAGGCTGGCCGGAAGAATGGAAGGAGGGAATCATTATACCGGTGGGAAAGAAAGGGGGTGGTTCAAGAGTGGGGGACTATAGGGGGGTGACGTTGATGCCGACACTCTACAAGGTGTACGCAGCGATTCTGGGGAGGAGGCTAGAGCAGGAGGTGGAAGGCAAGGGCATGATACCTGAGATACAAGCCGGGTTTAGAAGGGGTAGAGGGACGGTGGACCATATTTACACGCTGAACTACTTAATAGGGAGACAGATACAAGGGAGTTCAGGAAAGTTGGTGGCGCTTTTCGTGGACCTGAGGGCAGCTTTCGATTCCGTAGACAGAAGAGTGCTATGGGAGGAAATGGAGAAGAGAGGAGTGAGGGAGGGTCTGAGGGATAGAGTGAGGGAAATCTATAAAGAGACTGTGAGCAGGGTGAAGGTGGGAGGGGAGGTTGGGGAGGCATTCTGGACGGGGAAGGGTTTGAGACAGGGATGCCCTCTGAGCCCGATGCTATTCAACTTGTTGATTGCAGATGTGGACGAGGTACTTAGGAGAGGTAAATGGGGAGGGGTGAAAGTGGGAGAAAGGAGGATTTGTGCACTGGCTTACGCGGACGACCTGGTTCTAATGGCAGAGAAGGAGGAGGAAATGGAGAGTATGGTCAGGAGACTGGAGGGATACTTGGAGGGAAAGAGACTGGAGGTAAATGTAGGTAAAATAAAAGTAGTAAGATTTAGGAAAGGGGGGGGGGGAGGGAAAAAAAAGTGGACTGGAGATGGAAAGGAAAGAAGATAGAAGAGGTAAAGGAGTTTAGATATTTAGGCTATACTTTTAAGAGGAACGGAGGACAGGAGGCCCAGATTAGGGACAGGGTAAAAAAAGCGGGGGTGGTGATGCGGCAAGTGTGGGGAATAGGGAAAAGGAAATTCGGGAAAGACTGGGGTAAGAGGATGTGGCTCTTCGACAGGTTAGTGTGGACGGTGGTGGGGTATGGGGCGGAAGTGTGGGGTTGGAGGGAGAGGGAAGAGGTAGAGAGGATACAGGAGAGATTTATTAGATGGTCGCTAGGGTTGGACTGGCAGACACCGGGGTACATGGTGAGGGAGGAAACGAAGAGGAATAAGCTGAGGACGTGGGCGGGAGGAAGGGCGTGGAGATATGAGGAGAAGCTGGGTAGGGGGGAAGGAGGGGAGTTGGCCAGGCTATGTCTCCGTGAAATAAAGGAAAGGGAGCATGAGGGGGGGTTAAAGTTGTCTGCATGGGAGAAGGAGAGGAAGGAATTTAGAAGGGAGAGAGGGGGAGGAGAAAGGGAAGGCGGATACGTGGAGGTGGAGGAAGAAGACGTAAGAAGACAAGTAGTAGAGAGAAGAGAAAGGATAAAGGAATCCAGGTACAATGGATGGTATAGGGAGATAAGGACAAGAGGGGTACCAAAATACCTAACGGAAGGGTGGAGTGAGGATAGGCGCAGAAGGATTGCGAGATTTAGGTTGGGGAATGAAATGAGGGGAGGGAGATACTGGGAGGGTGAGGAGGAGAGGAGGTGCAGGGTCTGCGGATGGGAAGTTGAGACATGGGAGCACGTGGTGGAGAGGTGCACACAGGAGGAAGGCATGAAGGGGAATTTAGGGGAAAAGATAAGGGAAATTCTGGGAGAAGGAGGTGAGGGTGAGGAGTGGATGAAGAGGTTGGAAGGAAGGAGGAGAGAAAGGGAAGGAAGGGGCGATGGGGTGGGATTGGAGGAGAGAGCAGGAAGGGAAGGAGCGAAAGAAGGAATGGTGTGAAAGTGAGGAAACGGAAGTCGACGGCGAAGGGGGGAGGAGGAAGGAGGAACGGAATTATATTGTAAATAGAGCGATAGGATAAGGATAGGATAAGGATAGAGTAAGATAAGTTAAGCGGGCGTGCGAAGGAGAGAGGGGCGGAGGAAGGCGGGCGAGAGTAGAGTGTGAGGCGTGAGAGAGAAGGCGTAGAGTAAGGTAGTGCTAAGCATAGATGTAAGCTTAGGTTAAGTATTTTGTAAGAAGAGAGAGAGAGGTGGAATTTTGATATGTAACCCTAAGGGGAGGCATTAAAGTTATACATATATGGATCGGGGCTTATTAATAAATTATTTAGAACATCATGATTTGTCATTTTTCGGCTGCTCTTTCTGCGTATAATTCGCAGTTGATTTTAAAATGATTATTTCGGGCGTTCTGGGCTTCCTCAGTTAAATATTCTAAAAAAAATTTTAGATTTCCAAATGATCAGCTTTTACACATTGGAATAGTTTCAGTTAGTCTTTTTCTTGTAATGAAAAATATAAACACTTATATTCTATTGTCAAATTAAGATTTTTTGTTACCATTTTCGTATTTTTCTAAATTAAAAAAATTGTCCGTATTTGTCCGTAAATTCAAGCATACCTCATAATTCTGGATGGATTCAATTTCACAAAATTCAATTATTCATATCCGACCGCATCCGACCCTTTGAAATATTGATATTTTTTTGCACAAACGCTGGTGCAAATTTGTCCAATGGGCAATATAATTTGTTAAGAGAAACTGGCCTTAAAGAAGGAACAAATATTTATCCGTCCTATTATAAAATTAAGCAAGCAGATTTTTGTATATATTGTACAATATATTATCTGTAATCTTAGATTATTTTATACTATAAAGCAGAAAGTTTATATATTTGTGTGTTTGTCTATGGCCTGAAAATTTTCAAGCGGTAAACTCTGGGGTCACGAAATGTACCCCAGCTTATTTTTAATTTAGAAAAATACGAAAATGGGAACAAAAAACCTTAATTTGACAATAGAATATAAGTGTTTATATTTTTCATTACAAGAAAAAGACTAACTGAAACTATTCCAATGTGTAAAAGCTGATCATTTTCTAAAAATGGAAATCTAAAATTTTTTTTAGAATATTTAACTGAGGAATCCCAGAACGCCCGAAATAATCATTTTAAAATCTACTGCGAATTATACGCAGAAAGAGTAGCCGAAAAATGACAAATCATGATGTTCTAAATAATTTATTAATAAGCCCCGATCCATATATATGGATGTATATATATGGAAATCAACATGGAGGGACACTTGAAGCCCCATTATTAAAAACAGCGACGAGGAAAAAAATGAATATTATATTTTTTATACAATATATTACCTGTACTCTTAGATTATAATCAATAAATGACGAAATATTTAAGAATACGAGTGAATGCCTACCGAAACGTCGATCCGTCCCACTGTGCGACGGTCCGTGGAAAAGCACCAGGATGCCAGCTTGCTGACCTCAGCCATGGCATCCGTGGTGCCCAAGCCCCTCCTAAACCCGAACTGGGCCGGGTGGAAGGGGTCGGAACCAATCTGGTCTTCAATGACCGCCTTCATGGCGTACTCCCAAACCTTGCTCAGGGCCGGTAAGATGCTAATCGGCCTAAAAGCCCCCGGAAGATGGGGATCCTTGCCCGGCTTGGGAAGTAACACCAATCTGGCGGTCTCCCATGCGGCGGGGAGCTTACCCCTGGAGATGGTGTCCCTCATCATCTCCAAAATAATGGAGGGCCTGGCCCTCATAGTAATGGCCACCACCTCGGAAGGGACCCCATCCAAGCCCGCCGCCTTATTCCTCTTGATCTTGGGCACCACACCATCGATAAGGTCATCCCCCCCCCCCCCCACCCTGCTCAAAGTAGACTCAAGGTTCCCCCTCGAGACCCAACCAGACAGGGAGTCCTGACGGAGCCCAATCGGGGGGGGGGGGGGGGGGGAATGTCACGAAGAGTTGGTCGATTGCCGTCACGGCCTGCAAAGGAGACATCTCCATGGCCCGCGGTCTGTTCCTCACTGATGCCATGACCACGAGGTAGGGTCCCCCCAGGGATCGAGGTCAGCGGTGGCGGCAAGTGCGGCAAACACCGGCTCCTTGGCACGCCAAATTAATATCTGGACCGACTTCCTCGCGTCAAGGAAAGCCAACTTGAGGTTATCAGCCTCGTGGCTAGCCCTCCTCCTCGCTCTTTGAGCCAATCTCCTGGCCTTAAACATACGGTCCCTTGCGGCAGCAATTTCCTCGTTCCACCAACGGTTCGGCTTTCTGCTACCACGAGGCAAGGTCTTTCGTGGGAGGGTCTCTACGGTGACCCTCTCCATGGTGTTCTGAAGGAGGTCAGCCACCGCAGTAACCCCCATGCCAGAAGCCGACGCTGCACGAGAGGCACCGCGAGCCCCGTTGAGGCTCTCATCGAACGCGGCCAAAATAGCGTCCGGGTCCAGGTTCTTCTTGGAGAACTGCAGGGGCCCCCGTACCGGATTCCTGCGGAGAGGCCTCGAAAGTGAGTGTAGCACGTACCGATTGTCCGAGAAGGTATAATACCCAAGGACCCTGGTCTTAAAGCTTTTGGCAGTGCCAGGGTCAATGGACCAGACTTACCAGACTCACCAGACTTACCTGACTTAGCAGGTTCTAACACCAAAGCCGTCTGGGGGGCCCCATCCATCCGGGCTGGCCTCTCCTTCCATCTCCCAATATTATGAGCTGCCATAGCCTCCGCAACGGCCGCCGCAGCCTTGTTGCAGTCTGCTATCACATCGACGTATGGCAGAACCCCCCTAATGGAAGTAACCTTCTTGCCTCGGACAGCGTCGGCCAAGTCCGAACATGTCCGCGTGAGGTCACCTAATATGGTCGCCAAGTCCGCAAGAAACAAACTCGTTCTCGCGTCCGGCGAGAGATCCTCACCAGAGGACGTCTCCTTGGTCCTGCCCCAAGCAGTGGTCCACCGCTCCCCTGTTGCGAAGCGCAACCTCCACCCTAGTAGCCGACGCTGACCTGGGCCTGGATGCCCCCTTACTGGCCCAAGGGGTACCAGCCCCCGGCATCGAGCCAGGCTCAGACCCAGGATCGTGTCCCTTTACATCCGCCTTCTTCTTGCCTACCCCATATCCTTGGGTTTCATCAGGAGGCCCTTTAGGCCGCACCGTAGGGTTTAGATTCTTCGGAGGACACCCACCAAGGGGGTGCCTCCCAGTTCTGTCCTCCTTCTTTTTCGGGGGGGTCCTCATTAGGGTCTTACCTCGAAAAACTTCATGGGAAGGAGACTTCCCACCCTCATTAGGGCGATCCTGCTCCTCCTGGTCCAGATCAATACGGACCGTTGTTGCTGGTTTTTCCTCCTTGTGACGTATCGCTCCGGCGCTGCCAGCTCCGCTATCACTGTACGGAATGGACAGTGACGCGGTCCGCCTCTTCGAGGAACCATGAGACGACGTCATCCCACTCTTTTTAGACTTAGCCAGCGCTTCCTCAGTCTCCAACTTCTTACGGATCTCCGCCATCTTGCATCCATATAATCCGCAAGGGAACCGATCTTCCATTCCGAAGGATGATGCCGATCATCCACCTCTTGGGTGGGCACTGCGGGGCCATCTCCAAGGAGATCATCCCCGGGCCTGCCACCACTCCCGTCACCTTCAAAATATCTTAAACTCAAGTCCGGGGACAAAGCATGGTTAACGGCTGCTGTAGTTTCTTGTGGGGTATTCTCACTGACACCGGCCCGCTGCCTCAACTCGGTGTCATCAGGCTGAAAACATACGAGCAGAGGGCTGCTGACTGGGCCCTTCACTGCTGGACGTCCTCCAGAAGCGGCATGTGATTCATCCGAGGCACCGCTTATAAATGACATACCATATAAAGTGTCATAGGGGCGACGGCCCCACCGCCCGGCGGATTTCTCCCAGACTTAGCTCAGATGAAATAGCCGCGGCTCACATAAAAATCAATGGGAGGCAGAACACCGCACAGCTCCGCTCCCCCCATCCAATAACGATGGAAACAGCGCAACTACCGGGCAAAAATGCGCCCGGCAGGGGCACACTACTCAATTTTAGCAGTCCAGGAAGTCGAGCCCCTGAGCGCAGTCCCAGCGGCCCGGTACCAGGGCCCCCACGTCCCGGACATGCACCAACACTCATGCAAGACGGATTGCTCCGACACGTATCCCTACACCCTCGCCCACACACACACAAACACACACATAATCATACCCCGCACGCACACACACACACACACACACACACACGACCATCCGCCTTACACAAGAACCCCCCCAGGCCAAGATTTTGGTGCCAAAGGTACCTGACCAGTAATAGGGCAAAATACAATGGAGGGCAGCCCAGTCCCTCCAAGGGTATCGTTCGGGGTACCGCGCCCCGGTACCCTTTATCCCTCGGCACGATAACTTACACCTTGGATAGGGGAGCTGGTCCACGGCAGGGCCTTCACGCGGGGTTTTTAAGTCCCGGGGTCAGCTTATAGCTCCTGCTAACCGAAGTACACAGTGGACCCCACCGGGTCTGACCACCAAAGGTGGACCACCCCCAGCGAGAGACCGCCGCACCCTTCGGCCGTTCTCCTATCCGCCACCCGGAGACGTGCTCGGTCGGAGCTCAACCTAGATCGACCCGGGCCGATCCAGCCCTCGCACCCCTACCTGGGGATAGAGGGGCAGCCGAGGCTAATAAATTAGTCCTGTCACTAGGCTTTACCCGGGAATCAGCAAGCTTACACTGGGTCACGAATTTAATTAATGAACACGTTGTCCCGTCAAAACGTGGAACTAAATCAACGGCTAACTTTAATGGCATAAATGAATTTCCAGGAGGGGAACGCATGCTATCTAAGGTACCCACACTACCAGAAGGGGTGAACTCATTGATGGTTAACCCTAATTCGGAAATAGGGGCCTGCATCGTCACCGTTCTTATCTCGGCTACCGGCGGCCCTTCAAGAAGAGATTCGGTCACAGGTGATTCTATTACCAAATTTTCTACTTCGAAGGAATTACCACAACTCAAGCCAGGCCTCTTAGACCTTTTTAACATTTTGCGATATGGCGGCATTTTACAAAAATCTAATCGGTTGTTTGCCCCGCGGAACTAAGCTCTTAGAATTATGACTTATCTAATTGACGCGTCTTAGAATTATGACTTATCTAATTGAATCGTCTTCCTTAGTTGATCTATGGTCGTTCCTATGCCGAGGGGACGATCTCTGCGGTCCGCTGCTCTCTCCGGTCCAACGACGATCTCTGGAGTCCGCTGCTCCTCTTTCTCCGATCCAACGACGATCTCCGCGGTCCGCTGCTGCTGGTGCCGCTCCAACGATGATCTCAGGAGTCCGCTGCTGCTCTTTCTCCGATCCAACGACGATCTCCGCGATCCGCTGCTGCTCTTTCTCCGATCCAACGACGATCTCCGCGGTCCGCTGCTGCTGGTGCCGCTCCAACGATGATCTCAGGACTCCGCTGCTGCTCTTTCTCCGATCCAACGACGATCTCCGCGGTCCAGCTTGTAGAATTTGGTAGATCCTTTGCGCCGAAAAAAGGTAAAAATATCATGACGGCTACATCTGATCTACGTGTAAACACATGTCAAATTTGTTGTTTTATGCAAAATTTTAAGTGATTTCTTTCAAAGTTTGTTAAAGTAAAGTTAAAGGGGTCAGAAATAGTTAGTATCGATTCTGCAAAATAATAACAAATAATTCGTTATATACATTTATTTTTCTATAAGAAACCCATTGAAAAAATATCAGTATTTTTCGACTTTTTAGTTACCTTCCGCGAACTTGTATAATCAATATATATTTGTCCTTGCAACTGCGAAAACAAGATTTGACAATAGTTGCTAATAATGGAGTAATCACTTGTATTTTATATCGTACAGTGGGCCTGAATCCCAAGAAATAGGGGAAAATGCAACATTCCATTTTTCGCGTTGAAAATGCTGAATATTATTAACAAGTTCATAAAAATTTGAGTGAGTATACAACTCATAACAAAGTTTGAGGTTATTTAAAAAAATAACGTCAACAATTTCAATAAAACTAAAAAAAATTGACAAATGCATACTATGGAAAGTGCAGAAATAATAACTTGAAAACCGAACGTTTCCCCAGCGTGTGACTTAAACCACTAATATAGTACCAAAAAACAGTTTCCAATTTTTTTATCACGATTGAGTTAAAAAATAGACAAAACAAATTAATAGATGTAAAAAAGGAATAGGTTTATCCTATTTTTTGCCACAATTTGAATTCCGATATTTTAAAAGAAACACCCAAATGTCATTGACTTCTTCAATCCGGTAGATAAACAGAACACGATGTACATATAAGAAAAATGGCTAGTCTTTCACTGTCTTCGACGGTCCTCGAGACCTCATACAACAATAGACCCTCTTTTCAAGTGCTCGAAAAGGGCCTGTGCGGCGCGTCGTTGCACTGGTGGGGGCCATGGCGTCGACGCTTAGGTATTAGAGCTCTTACTACCCGCCCGCTCGGGTACTCGAGTACCCGGTGAGACCCCGGGTAGAAAAAAATTACTCGGGTACTCGGGTATCTGGGTAGACAAAAATTACCCGGCTACCTGGGTAGACAAAAATTACCCGGGGACTTCCGGTTTAACTGCCGTGGCAGATAGGTCGGTGTTATATCGCTCCGCATAAATTGTGTTTTTTTTCGAGCAATTACTATCTATAAAGTGTGTGCAGTGGATAGTTACTGATAATTAATATTCCACTTCAGTGAAGTTCATATTTATGTTGGTACGGGTGTGGTCTGAGTCCCTTCTATTTCGCGTTTTCGTCCGAGATGTCGGGGCCCTATGGGCATGGCGAGAAGCGTCGCTTTTCGCCCACAGGCGAAAACAATGATAGTGATGGGGTTTACACCAATTTAAGAAGCAGACCTTTAAAATCCCGAAAATCTCAATCGATCCTTCTTATCAATTCGGTTTTCGTCATCGACATTCAACCACACACGCAATCCATAAATTAGTTTCGGATTTGAATATAGCTGTGGATAGAAGCCATCTCGTTGCAGCCGCCTTTCTTGACATCGAGAAGGCTTTTGATTCTGTGTGGTTGGATGAACTTATTTACAAACTAAATAAGAAAAGATTCCCTCTTTGGCTGACATATATGGTTTGGGATATGGTTTCGGGTAAATCATTCCGTACATGGGATGGTTTGGATCTTTCCACTTTAGAATTCCGCATTAGTGAAGGTTTACAACAGGGCACAGTTAACTCACCTATATTGTTCAATATCTTTTTAAGTGATCTACCTGGTCTGTTCAACTTTAATGAGAATGGTGGTGCCGGTCTTATTGCATATGCCGACGATGTAGTGGTCTATGTATCTGGTAATAGAGTTGAGCCTATTCAAAATACGTTAGACTCTTCTGTAGATTTTATTAACAGATACTATTCTAATTGGAATCTCCGCCTAAATCCACAAAAATGCGAAACAATTCTATTTAAAAAACCGGTAAATAGTCTTTCTTGGAAGGCTAAAGCGGGTAGTACAGCATTCAAAATTTCCGCTACAATTCCTGGTACTGCCAATAAGGAGTTGATTCCGCATAGGAAGGTGGTGAAATAATGGGGGTTCATTTAGATTATTTGCTTCGCGGGAATAAACATTTAGACATACAACTCATGAAGGCTAATAGAGCCTTCCTCGCTAACAGCAGAATGTTTTATAATAAATTTCTGTCTAAAAAAGTCAAAACGATTCTTTATATGTTGCTGGTCCGGCCTATAATTACGTATGCGGCACCGGTTACTTGGAATTATAACCATACCTCTATGGAGCGTGTTCGTGCTTTCGAAAGGAAATGCTTGAGAGCTTGCCTTAGTCTTTATCGTACTCCTGAGTCGGATTAGCAACATTTTGTTAGAAATCAAACATTATATGATGCGGCTAATATCACTAGAATAGATACATTTATGATTTCCTTAACCAGAGACTATTTTAGTAATTTAATAGATATTGACAATGTGGTTATTCAGTCTTTGGCTTTCCAAGATGTTCAGGATACCCGCAGACTGCTTAATTCAGGTTATCTGACTCCGCAATCCTTCCCGTTCTGTGATTGTTTGGGTTTGATTCAGGATGCTTCCAATATTCCGCTTATTTATCATTGGCGTCGGAATAAGGCTGATAAGCGTATTTCGTTCGCACCTGAAGATTTCCGCAATAATAGAGTTAAGTTTAAATTTTCCTTGGCCATCCCCAAAACGGACAATTTGGACTTTCGGCGTCTGAACTTTGACAAATTCTGGTGGCTTTCAGAGGATAGTGTACACATGGCGGAATTAGCTGATCGCCGTGCTATTTTCCTTGAGAGAATGAACTGATAAAATAAGACTGATTATCTTACTTTTCTTTTTTTAACATATAAGAGCTGTATATTCATGGTTATACAGTTCCTATTTTTGTATATATTAGCTTTAATAATAGTTTTTAAGTGTAACATAGTATTTTAGTATGTAAGCTTTAGATTGGGTAAGGGTTTTTTTTTACCTTCATTCTGGCAAGTTTGATTTTCCCCTTAATTCTTTATATTTCACATATGATTGTGTTACTACATTGTGCAATTCTATTAGAATTTAATATGACCAAAGATTGTAATACCAAATAAGTTCAACGTGATGGGTTAATTAAGAGATTCCTACTTGCGGAACAATTAATCTTACTATTTATACATTAAGACTGCGTAGCAATTTTTTTTATATGTTTTTGATGCTAACTCACTTTGTTATTGTAATGTTACTTCAATAAACATATTAAAAAAAAAAAAAAAAAAAAAAAAAAAAAAATTACCCGGCTACCCGGGTAGACAAAAATTACCCGAGTATCCATGAGATACCCGAGTAACTGAAATGTGATGAGATCGTTGAGAATTTCGATTTGACAGTCAATAGTCCTTTGGCCTTTCGATCATTTTCGGCTAACCTCAGTAATGAACGGAATAAACTTCAAGCAATTAAATGTGGTATTGTCCGCAGAACACATTCTGCAGAATGTGAAAATTGCGAACTGTCAACGTCCTTTGCACTTACGATAGGGTAGTTCGCCCTATTGCAGTGGCTGTACCTATTAGCGTGTCTTTATATTTAAATAAGCCATGCTATTACTGTAGAAGCCCGAATCTGACGTAACTTTTATCATTCAATGTTGTTAAAAGCTCGATATAACGTTTCCCACTGGGGAGTATGATACACCATTGGAAAGCTTAAGAGTATAGGAGTCACGGGTACCGTAAACGTCCCATTCGGAAAATATAGATTAAAATATGTAAACATGGCATTCATGCACTCTTATCGAATCACAACCAACTCCCTCAGTCGATGCAAAGTAAAACTCGTAAAATCCTAGGAATGCACTGGTTTTGGGTTTTCGTTCACATCACTTGTCGGAGTTTGTTGTGGCTAGATCTGTTTAGCGGGCCTTCCGCCGTCTTTAGTAAGATTTAAGATAAAATTTATTTCAGAAATAAATAAAACAGCACGTTTATTAGTTTGAAATGAGGATTCCAATTTTTTATATTTTATTGTTAAATACATTACATACATTTGTTTGTATTTAAACCAACAACAAATCTCATTCTCATGGTTCATATTTACAAATATTTAATTTCATTGTTTTATATACAATTTATATCCTCTACCAGGGCGCAAACTCCAGGTATCGAGAGAAAAAATTATACACTTTGCACACAGTTCATGGAAGATCGTCTTTCGGGGGGAGAATTTAGCCATCATATATGGAATATTAGCAGTAGAGTCAACGCCATGGTCCATGACAATGCATCTAATGCAGGCTAGTTCAGGTGGGCGGTCCGAGGACGCTAGCTTCCATAGCGTCTTCTACGTGTTGCGTGGAAGAGGGTGCTCGAAGCCAATGAAGCGGCGGGCATGCCACGGATATGGAAACCTCTAGTAGTGTGCGTGTAGGCTCGTACCCTTAAGGTGAAGTTCCACGGCGCGTGGCTCGTCGACTCGCGCTCGCCAACCCGACTCACCGAACCTGGACGAGCCAAGCGACGAACCGAGCCACCAGCCGTGGAACTTCACCTTTAGGACCCAAGAGCACACTACTAGAGTTTTCCCTGTCCGTGGCATGCCCGCCGCTTCATTGGTTTCGAGCACCCTCTTCCACGCAGCACGTAGAAGACGCTATGGAAGCTAGCGTCCTCGGACCGCCCACCTGAACTAGCCTGATCTAATGTATGTATGGCTGCAAATACAGCATTTCTTATGCTGCACATAATGTATAATTGAGTGAGAAAGAAGGTGCCGTGTGCCCACGAAGGGTTAATCATTCCAATTTGTCTACAATTGCTTTAACAAAAAGCAGAAGCTAGGTTTAAGCTTTAAACTTTAAGGGGGTAGGCCACCTTGGAGGCATGAAAATCAGATGTATGTTTAGATTTTTTAGGGGCGAAATTATAATATAAGTGAAGAAAGCCTTATGGTAGATAAAAACCTGTAGCTACTTTTTTAAACAAAACGGCGTTGTTGGTGCTTTATTCATGTAGAATAAAACCTTTAAAAACCAAAAAATTCTCATATGTACATCTCATTTCCATACCTCCAAGGTGCCCTAACTCCGTAAGTAAACAGAAATTAATTCAAAATTATCCTACAAGGTGGAATTCCAATTCACTTAACTCAGTAGCTGAGGACGCGCACGCGAGAACAGATGCTTTTCTTGGTCTCTTTCAGATAATCGCCTCAACGTTTGTCCTTTGGGTCAGGGGATAACGACGCAGATATCCTAAGCAAGGTGCTGTTAGCTGTTACATCCAAAACCCAATTTCTTCTTTAGGACAGTGACTCACTCGGTCATTTCATCTGTTCTCGTGCACGCGTTCTGAGTTAAGTGGATTTTCCTGTATGTGTGAGCGACTTGTGAATAATAGAAATTAGAAACGCAATTACTATTGCCCGATGAGAAGAAAGGACACTAACCATAAGCTGAAATGTCACAGGGGCAAGGGGAATCGCCCGTTCGCTCCACCTTATCCCCTCCAAGAAGTCCTTCTTTTCGGTTCTAAGCGGCTGTCCATATCCCCCGATTGTCGCGATTGGTTTCGTTCGCATCTACGTCACGGGACGAACCGTGTTGGAGAGGATAAGTTTACGCAAATGAACGATTTCCCTTGCCCCTGTGACATTTCAGCTTGTGGGTAGTTTCTTTTCTTCTCATTGGGCAATAGTACAAAATTTTGTGTTGCCTTAAAGCTTGAATGGTCAAAATATCATTGGTTAATAATGAGTGATATTATCACTTTGTTAAAACTTTTACAAGTAGCAACTACTGCATTATGCTCCGAAAATACTATAACTATTTCTTTTGTACTGCCTATTATCCATGGCATTGTTAATATTAATAACCATTTGACAGGTATTGATACGGGCAGAGCTGAGACTCAGTAATTTAAAAATGTTTTAGTAACGTCCTTTGTGAATAGATTTAATTTATATTCACACGTTGAAACTATACATCGTTTTACTTCCTTTCTCGATTTAAGAAGCAAACAGATGTCGTTTGAAATCAATTATATGAAAAAGATTACTACAATTTCCACTGGTAATATGATAGAAAAAATTCCATAAACGAAACTATAGAAATTGGTAATTCTATGCCAAGTGCACTAATGAGATTTTATATTCAAAATTTCACAATCTAACAACGATATTAGTTCCGAACTGCAAATGTATTTATAAAAGGCACAAATAAACCATAATTTATGTTCATTAGTGGAGAAGAACGCGTGGACGCAAATACCCTAGACTTTCAGAAATGGCTAAGATATTTAAAATGTATACCTACTTGCGACTTCTGTCAGTTCAAAACGAGTATTTTCAACAGCTGGAAATAATGATAGCACAAAGTGTAGCACCCTACTACCTGAGAATGTTGATTTATTGGTATTTCTTACATCTCTACACGTTTCTGTTTTGATGTAAAAATACTAATAAGTCTACATTTTCAGGTAGTAAAGCTGTGCGTTTTGTTGTAACAATATTTCCAGCAGAAGAAAATGTGCGCTCCGAACTGGCAGACGTACCCGGAATACTTAAATACATTCTAGCCAATTCTGCCAGTCTTTTATATTTATCCGCGTGACTCTTCCACCACGGTAATGGATCTGAATTATGATCTATTTGTGGTTCTAATAAATACATATCCATTTCTGAATCACTATCGTCAGACTTTTGCTTTTTTTTTATATATAAAATCCAAAGCACTTGGAATTGATTTACCATTATCACTAGTATTTTCATTTATAGTATTTAAATTTCTAATCCTATTCCGAATAGAATTTATAATTATATTTTTTAACTCAAGGTTTTCAAATGTCTAATCTTTGCTTCTCGGATCGAGAAAACAAGCAATGTGATGAACACTCTCAATATATGGATGTATATCGAATCTACGAGCAAGGGATGTTTTTAAAATGTTTTTAAATTCCTTAGCCTCTACAGTGTCCGTATTAATGTCGTTTAAATGATTATTAATTAAGCCGTGAATGATTGGCAGAACTAAGGAAATAGTTACCTTAGTTTCGGAACATAATACTTCGGTTGCTAAATTAAACGGTTCTAAAATTTCGATAATTTCATCCAGAACTTGCCAATCAGCTAATGCCATGTCAAGCTTCAAGGCTACGTTTAATTTTGTTATTTTTGTGTTACTTAAAACAGCATGAATTGGTTCCCGATTACGCACAAGACGGTCACACATAGTGTACGTTGAATTCCACCGGGTTGGGCAGGATTGAATTAACTTCTGTTCAGGTAATTTGTGTTGCTTCTGAGCGTCTTGCAATGCAGAAGTCGCCAAAGTGGAATGATTAAAATGTTGTACTATCTTACTGCCCTTCTTTATCATGTCTGAAAATTTGTCAACTATATCAAGGGCGTCTTTTATAGTTAATTGTAAAGTATGTGCAGCACAGGAAACGCTGTATTTTAAATTATCTAATATATTTGCTGATGCTAGCATGTTACTTGCATTATCATGCACTACAGCAAATAATTTATCTGCTATCTTCCACTCTTCCTGCATTGATATTGTGACAGCTGTGATGTTTTCTGCCGTATGTCTTCCCTCTATATCCTGGGTGCAAAGTGTATAATTTTTCATCTCCCAATCGCCTGTAATAAAATGTACTGTTAATGACAGATACGAGTCCTGCTTGCGCGACGACCATCCATCGATGGTCACCGATACCCATGACGCGTCTTCAATTTGTGTTTCAATTTTCTCCCTCTTTTCCTTATATATTAGTTGCAGTCGCTTTAAAATTGTGGCCGGGCAAGGGCAGTCGTATTGCGGTTCGACCACTGCCATGAATTTTGCAAATCCGGCGCTGTCCGCAAATGATATTGGCAACATGTTTGTACTTATCATCCGCGCCAGTGCCTTTTTGACAAGATTATTTGGGTGGGGGAACACCTGCACACGTGATGCATGATGCACAGATTACCACCACTCCTATAGGTGTTCCCTCACCCAAAGAATCTTGTCCATCCAAGAACATTCCCGGCATCGTTGATGTTTTATGTATATATTTTAATGTAGTGTATGTATATAGTTTATAGTTAAATAGTGTATGTATATAGTTTTACGTTTGCGTGAATATTACTGTAAATAATGCAATATATTATACTATGACATTGACTCTTTTAATTGTTCTCGCAGTTCGTTCCGTCCCTCGTTATACAGTCTGTCGTGTGGCATCTTTCATGATAATTCTGTGCAATAAGTACTATTCTTTGTAATGCGTTGTTGTTTATGTACTTTTAAAATATGGGATCTTGTCCCGTTTATATTATAATAATAATAAAAATAATAATAATATATTCTCATATATGTTTTCACTTTTGTCGCATTTGTTCTTGCATACGAAATAAACTTTAGTAAAGTTTTCTATATATAATATAAGGGTTGACTTTATTATATCCCCAAGAGCAGTTATTGGATTGAATTTGGTTTCCCAGAAGGTGTAAAATATAAATCACAACATAATTCGACCATACCTAGAGCTACCTAGTGCTCCATTACAAGAGATCAAGCGAATTTCTCTCTTTGAAAAATTTAATCACATTTAGGATATTTTCAAACTTATTCAAGTTTAATTTCAAATTCTCTCTCATGTTGAGTCGACTTCTTTCCTGCGGGAACTTAGGGTTAAATAACTTGATATGGTTTTCATATCTATACATCTCATATTATACATCTAATTTAATTTATACTCGGTCCCTACAAAACGTTCCAGCTACACCAAGCTAGCACACTGCACCATACAGTCGACTACCTAAAATAAGTATATTCGGGTGGCTCGAAACATTCGAGTTACCCGAAACATAGGAGCTGCTTGAAAAAAATCGAGCTAAACGAAACAGATTCGAGCGGCTCGAAATAATCGAGCTACCCGAAACACATTCGAGCGGCTCGAAAAAATCGAGCTACCCGGAACACATTCGAGCGGCTCGAAAAAATCGAGCTACCCGAAACATTCGGGTTACCCGAAACCGTTCGAGTCTCGAAACAGCTCTAGTTACTACCTGGAAATATAGATTTATTATAGCGAATTCGGGAGACCCGCACTGGCACTGCACTAGTGCAGCTCAGGGGGGCCAAGCTTCCCTCTTACGAAAGGTGAAGCAGAGTTTGTAGCGCCTCCTACCGATAAGGCGCTAACTAAACTGTGAATGTGTGAATTGGTGTGAATCGGGACGTATGTGTATGTGTATACGTGTAATGCACCGCTTACTTTAAAGTATTATGTATATATAAACATGCTTAAGCATGCGTCATCCTCTATTAACCTAGTAGCTAGTAAAAGATGCCGAATGCTTAAGCATTTGCTTAAGAATAAATAGCGACTATGAATACCGGCTTAAAACCTGTCCACGGATCGTCACGCCTGCGACACGTATACAGCAGATAGAAGGATAAACATTGAAATTGAATATTTCTTCTTTTCATAGGAAAATAAAATATATTCAATTTCTTTGTATATCCTTCTATCTGCTGCATACGCGTCACTGACGCGACGATCCATGGTCAGACGGCCTTAGAAAAGGTAAACTAGGGAAAGTGAAGACGCCATTTGAAGGTTATGCTTGATGCTTCCTCGCGTTGCGCCAAATGTGGCCAAATGGCGCCAAAGTAACATTTCACCAACGTCGAAAGGTTATGTGCGTGCTCACTGATACACCTAGGTATGTGTGTGTGATGTACCTAGCGCCTCCTACCGATAAGGCGCTAACTAAACGGGAACTT
Source organism: Andrena minutula (assembly GCA_929113495.1). Taxonomy (NCBI): domain Eukaryota; kingdom Metazoa; phylum Arthropoda; class Insecta; order Hymenoptera; family Andrenidae; genus Andrena; species Andrena minutula. Next base: position 42,377,636 of record OV815993.1, on the reverse strand, counting down.
CGCCCAATGAATGACGGCTTGGTCCCCCTGGTGCAGCTTCAACACCATGCCAGTGCAGCACCAGAACGATGCCAGTGCAAATTCCCCTAGCATCGATTACATTTGATTGGATTACACACGACCCAATCCTGTATCGTATTCGGCGACCATGAATTGCCCCGGTGTAGTGCAAAATTCGCATTCGGATCAACGGAATGAACTGCACGAGTGCAACCTTTATGGCACTGATGTTTTGTGGGAGTGCAGTTTTGCGATCCTCGCCCTAGCGGCGTTTAGCGCAAGCTCTTAAAGCGCGAAGTTTGAACAGAAAAGAGTAAAGAATGAACTTTACAACATTACATATTTATCTTCGCCTCCTTCCTTTGCGCTCGAAAAGTTTATAATAAATATTTATACATAATTGAACATCAAGGCATCAAGCAAGATTTACGGATAACTATCGAAATGGCCGAAAATTTATTATTAGCAATGGAATTGTGCGAATCAAGTAGCAGTGATGATGATGTTGAAAATGCAATATTATTGCATTGTCTAAAGGAGGCAAGGCCGAAAATAGAAGATTATATTCAAATAATAAATGAATATTCTGACCAGGAAGTATGTAATTTTATAAGATAAATTGATTTCTTTATGTTATGAATATAATAATTAGTTATAAGAGATATATATTAGTTTCAGAGAAACTTTCGGATTAAACGCAATACATATGGAAAATTAAAAGATTTATACGAGAATTCACAATTTTTTTGTCATCACAAAAAGGCAATTTCGAGTGATCAGGCACTATTAGGATTCTTATAGTAAGACATAATTCAGCAATATATTTGTTATGCACATATATACAATTGTAAAACTTGACCGGTCGTTGGCTGCGTTCACAAGGGGACCACGCGGTAGTGGACATCGCTTTTGGAACGACAGTATATGGAGGTCGTAGTACTCATGTAGTACCGTTAAGGAACTAGTTTCTGATCAGTTTAGAGGGGTTCCCGCTTTAATATTTATTTTTAACCTAATAAAACTTTCAACCATAGACTTTTTTTTATACTAAAAGATGAATTAATGTTTACACTTTAAGGAAAAATTTTAAAAAGTTGAAAATAAGTATAATTTAATTATTTATAAGGTACGGAATAATAAGGTAACTAGGAACTAGTTTTTGACCATCTGAAAATACATGGGAACTAATTTTTGATCAGGTCAGGAACTAGTTTTTGATCATCTAAGATACATGGGAACTAATTTCTTATCAGGTAAGGAATTAATATTTGATCAGATACTAATACTAATTAAAAAGAAAGTACGAAATAAACTTATTTTTAGTATTAAACCATCTAAATTTTATTTTTTTTATAATATTATGATGCCCTAACCTAATTTTTATTCAGGTGATCAAAAATTGGTTCCATAAGAAAAAAGTGGAACTAAATGATGATCACTGACTGTTAACGCAAAATGATACATATAATACTAAAATTCTTTCGCCACATTGTAAAGTACACTATTGTAAGCAAAATGTATGAAAATAATCTTTAATACCGAAATAACAAGTAAAGAAATCGACTGTGGCGTCGATGGTGATCTCTTAGTTCGTACATTAAGAGATGGCGTTCAACAGAGGCTTCCTTCAAGTGAGCTACCTTACACATTTATTTTCACAAAAACTAACAATACTAACTGCTTTTCCAGACAACACGTATATTTGTGAATTATCCTTTTTTATGTTAGTAATTATTTGAAACAATTATTTAAGGACTTAAACTGAAAAGAACGATTTATTTCATGAACTGATAGAAAATTAGTGCCTGATCAAGAACTAGTTCCTTAACGGTGTTACGCTATCGCTTGAATATGGCCGCGGAAATGTATATAATCGATATGTAGAGTACGTAGGAGCGAGATTTGAAACGGAGGATGAGAAAGAGTTTATTGTAGAGCGCGTTGTGCTTCATGGGGGGGTTTTCCTTGCTAGTTTTCAATGTTTCAAGTTACCGTTAGACCAGGCGAGGGTAGTAAATAGCTTAACTTTTTCCTTTGCACATCTGCGTGCCAAATTTCGTCGAGCGGGCAACGGTACGTCTCGTAAAAGTACTTAAAATTCTGTCCTCCCTTTCAATAACTGTCGATGTCCTGTTAGGGTAAAAACTCTGGTCGACGAAGGCTGAAAGTCATAAAGCCATAAACTTTCTCCGAGTGACGTCGTCTTGACCCCGAGGGTTGCGCTTACTTACCTGCGAGATATGTATGTACTCTACGTAGCCTATGTACCACTATATGTAAAACGGGGAGCGTGCCTCGATCACCAGACGAGAGTGGGAGGAAGTGTGAAGGAAGGGCGAAGGACAACCCACTGACGAAGCTTGAGGGATGCAATCGTGCTGATTGGACAACAAGGATCTAGGGGAGGATCAACAGGATCTTAGCAGCGACTTCGCCGATGAGCTCGGCGCGTTTTCTTGTACACTGCATTCATTCTGTCGACAGCCAGCTTACTGAATAGTTCAAATACAGTTCGAAGTTTAACTCAAAATAGTTTCGTGTACTTTATATTATTTCAAATTCCCGCGCACTCCGACGAGCAGAGCGGTTCAGCGCTCCACGGGCACCAACCCGCGTCCTCATTCCAATTTCCCCGCTAAAATACGTAACAACGGTATGAAAATACCATTTCGGCTTTTAGGCTGGTGGGCCTTCGGTTTCGAGATATTTTGATTTAAAGTTTTGAACGTATCTAGTAATCCAGATACATAACACATATACCCAAGAAGGTTTCGTGGCTACAACAGTAGCGCGTCAGATTGTCATGCGGGAGGTCCTCCGGGGTTCAAGTCCCTGCAACCCGTAATTTTTTTTTTTTTTTGACAATTTTTTCCCTGGAAATATATTTTATGAATATTACGTATTATATAGTGCCGTTATATATTACTCTACGCAAATTTTAAGGTTGAAAATGCATTTATAACATAACATATTATTCTATTCACCTCTTTCACTGGTGCTTTCATATTAGAATAATATATTATATTATAAATACATTTTCAACCTTTAAATTTGCGTAGAGTAATATGTAAGGGCACTATATAATACGTAATATTCATAAAATATATTTCCATGGAAAAAATTGTCAAAAGCGATGTCCACTACCGCGTGGTCCCCTTGTCAGTGGAGAGGGGGTGTGAGAAGGGGAGCGCAAATTCTTCGCTTGCCCTAGGCACCGTTTACACTAAATTTACAACACAGATTATTTTTACATATTTGTTGGGTTATTAAATTTTACTGAATCCACAATGGCGTGGAATAAAGAAAGTTTGATTCTATATAAATGTGGCTTTATTTATCACAACCCACTTTACTTTGGTTTAAGATAATGAATATAAGTTTTTAATTCTCATTCAGACACTTTTCTCTTTCAACGTGCTTATCGAGGCTTATCGCTTCGATCTATCTCAGAAGACGGTATTTTTCGATCTCTAACCGGAAACTCAACTCTACCACGAGAATCAAATTAACCCTTCGTTGACTCTCTGGGTGTAAGCCACCCATAAGCTGATTTTGACTCTCTGAACCTTTTATATGCAAAATAAATACCTTTTTCTCAAAGTCGACTTACAAACTAATTTTTCTCCTAAAATATTATATCCGAACATCAACTCTGTAGATTTTTAGCTTTTAATATTGACATTTGTAAAAGTTACAATTTTTTAAAGATTTTCTTTGTTTCTTGAAAATGGCACTCGTTCAAAAATTGCTCTGGGTGTGAGCCACCCAGATATGTCAAAGTTGATTGAAAAAAGAGGTGTGTCAACGAAGGGTTAATAGCGAATTCGGACGGTCGCACTGGTGCGCACTGATTGCGACTTTTAGCCAATTGGAAGCGAGAACACTCACACGCAGTGCGCACTAGTGCAGGTCTGTGCAGGTTGCCGAATCTTCCGCGTTTTCAGCGGCGCGCAGGGAGCTCCGTGGAGCCATAGCCCGGGCTAAAACCCGTTCGTGCGAGGAGTCCCTCGCGACCCTCAACGAGGACCCTTGGGGGCGCCCATACAGGGCCGTGTCTGTCAGGCTCGGACCTTGGGCGCCCCCTGTCACAGAGGGCCTCGAGCCCCGGTTTCTCCTCGAGGTATTGTCGGCGCTGTTTCCCCCTCCCCCGGTTCCTGGGGAGGGTCGCGTCGACGCTTCGGGGGATCCGGGGTTGACGTGGGGCACCGACATCGAGGATGCCCCGAGGGTCACGGACGAGGAGCTCCGGTCCGCGGTGCTTCGAATGCGTTCGAAGAACGCTGCACCCGGACCGGACGGTGTGCCCGGGCGAGTCTGGGCCTGCGCGATGGGCGCCCTTGGGAGCGGCCTCAGGCGCGTGTTCGACGCGGCCTTGAGGACCGGGAGGTTTCCCCAGGTGTGGAAGGAAGCGAGGTTAGTGCTGCTGCGGAAGCCCGGAAAGCCCGCAGAGTCACCCTCGGCTTATCGGCCGATATGTCTCCTCGACGAGGCGGGGTCCCCTCTTGGAGCGCATCCTGGCTGCCCGCCTCTTGGACCACCTCGGAGCCGCGGAGTTCCCGGATCTGTCCGACCGCCAATTCGGCTTTAGGCGGCAGCGATCGGCGGTAGATGCCATTCTGCTGGTCAGGTCGCTGTCGCGCCGGGCGGTCGAGGGGGGCGGTGTCAGCGTGGCGGTGTCTCTCGACATCGCCAACGCGTTCAACACCGTCTCCTGGGCGGCGATCGGGCGGGCGCTTGTGTTTCACAGCGTCCCGCTCTACCTTCGCCGCCTGATCGGGGACTACCTCCGCGGCCGGGTGGTCTCGTACGTCGGTCGAGACGGGGACGGGGTGGCTCACGTGCACCGCGGCGTGCCACACTCCGTTTTAGGGCCCCTGCTTTGGAACTTGGCGTACGACGCGGTGTTGCGGGTAGAGATGCCATCGCCGGACGTGTCGCTCGTGTGTTACGCCGACGACACGCTGGTGGTGGCTTCCGGGCGGAAATGGGTGGCAGCACTGGACCTCGCGGAGAGGGCACTGCGACGTGTCATCCCCGCGATGGAGACGCTCGGTCTGCGAGTCGCCTTCGAGAAAACGGAGGCGACGTGGCTCGCAGACAGGGTTGGGACTGGCATCCCCAGCAGGGCGTCTCTGAGAGTCGGGGAGGCCTGCATCGGGGTCGGCCGATCGATGAAATATCTCGGTCTGACCCTGGACACCTACTGGCGATTCGCGCGTCACTTTCGGGTCCTGGGCCCCAGGTTGGAGCGACAGGTGTTCGCCTTCGGGCGCATCATGCCCAACCTGGGAGGCCCACATGAAGCGGTTCGGCGCCTATATGTGACGGTCGTCCGGTCCATGGCGCTCTACGGAGCGCCGGTCTGGGCCGGCGACCTGGGGGGCTGTCGCGTTGGGCGAGACCTTCTCGCGAAGGTTCATCGCCGCGCAGTCCTCCGAGCCGTGCGGGCGTACCGCACGGTGTCGCATGCCGAACTGTCGGCGTTGGGTGGGTCCCCACCATTCCATCTGCTCGCTGAGATGGAGGCGGAGGTATACTTCGCCTCCCACGATCTCAGCGGAGCGAGGGACCCCCTGGCGCCGGTAGGACCCGACGCGCGGGACCAGGCCCGGCAACGCATGCGAGCCAAATGGCTCGATTGGCTCGCCCGCCCGGAACATCGGGAGGGCCGCGTTGTCGGGGCGCTTCTGCCCATTCTTCCGCAATGGGTGGAGCGCAGGTATGGCAGGCTTACCTTCCGCCTGACGCAGGTGATCACCGGAGTTGGCTGCTTCGGGGATTACCTGTGTCGAATAGGGCGGGAGGCCACGTCGCGGTGTCACAGCTGCGACCGGGGCGTCCAGGACTCGGCGGATCACACTCTGGTGGATTGCCCCGAGTGGCAAGATGATCGCCGAGTCCTGCGGTTGCGGCTGGGTCCCGACCTCTCGCTGGCGACGGTCGTGCGTCGCATGGCGGAGGATCGGGACTGCTGGGAGGCCGTCGCCTCCTTCTCCGAAGCGATAATGCTGGAGAAGGAGGAGGCGGAAAGGGACCGCGAGAGGGCGGGTTGCCGCCCTCGCCGGGTGGTCCGGGCGAGACGGCGCGCGGGAGGATGACCCGGGGCCGGAGGAGGTCGTGCGGCGACTTAGTTGCGTGAGTCGCCCCGCTCCCCCGGTTGTCGTGAGACCCCGGGTCTCTAAGCCACTCCCCGATGATGGGAGCGGGATGGGGCCGCGCCGCGCGACGGGCGCGGCTTTTCTGTCCAGTACGCCCCCCCCGGTGAGAGAGGGGGGCAAATGTGAGTGGGCGGTGGGAGGGAGTTGGAGGTGCGGCGGCCCTCGTTGATAAGGGCCGCCGCGGACGGAACAACGGGTGGCCGCCGTGGCCGGCGCGTTGTGGCAGAGCGCGCTTAGGCTACGGCGGCGTTGTAGGGATGGCGGTACGGGGGGCCCATGTCATGGGCCCCCCTTCCGGGGGAGCGGATGTTCAATCCGCTGCCCCCTCAGAGCGATCGAGCTCTCGGGGCAAGACTAGCGGCCGATAGCGGGCCGCCCTGTAGGCGTTGGTCAGCCGCCCGACCGAGGTGTAACCGGGTGTTTTCGAACACCCGGCCGCCGAAAGGCCCTCTCGGTACGGGCGGCTTGGGCGGCCCTTAAGGCCGTCAGCGCCCCGGCCCGGCCGCGACAGTTGTCACGAAGCGGCCGGGTAGGAGTTCGATCGCGGGGTCGCGGGGTGGGGGTGTCGGGGGGCACCACCCGCCCTAGTAACAGCGACCCCGGAAGAGGCGGCGCGGGCGCGTGATCCGTCGCGCGCCGCCGGTCCCGGAGACAATTGCTGGGGGAGGTAAGATACTCCCCCAGGGACGACCCCGTGAGGGGACCTCGCGCGGTGCTGCACGAAGCGCAGGGGGGGAGGGTAGCGAAAGTATCGCTAGTTTGATCTCGCACCCAAATCCCTCCCCTCAGGCGCGCAGCGCCGCGCGCGAGGAAGATCACCGTGGAGTTTTAGTGGGTGCAAGCCCCACATAACCCCCGCCCGCCCCCGCGGGTGAGGGGTATCCGTCAGGGATTTCTCCACGTATAAAAAAAAAAAAAAAAAAGGTTGCCGAATCTGCTATAAGCGACTCTCACGCATTCTCGCCACTCTTAATTTGAACTTCGATTGCACATTCTAACAATATTTAAATAACATTCATTTCTTTTCATAAATATTTCTGTGTTAACCCTTATGTCAATAACCGGGTACCCGGGTGCCCACCTGGGCATGTTTTATGAAAAAATTTTATGTTCCCGTGAAAATTTCGATACGACCGTTTGGATCTTCGTTATTTCAACATTTTGAAAGAGGAATATGCTTTCAGACTTCGTTTTCTGGTCTTAGAGTCGGAGAATTATCCCGTCAAAGTTTACATGCTGGTTCTCAATAACCAGGGTACCCGGGTGCCCACCTATAGAAACATAAGATTTATGAACGAATTCCGAATGAACGAAACAATTTACAATAAGATATCGTTGCAGGGATCATTCGGTAAATTGAACGAAATATTTATGTGCAAAAAAGTCGTAATTATTCTACTAATTTATGCATTCTTTACATTTTGTAAGCGTGACTGCATGCTGATCGCAGATTGGTTTATCGCATACGATGCAAGATTTCTTGGTTCACCTGCGTTTCTAGGTATGGAACAAATGTACATATCCAACAATTCTATGAATGATATCCTTTTGTAAACGACCAAAATAACATCCCACAATCATTTATCTTACCTTGCAAACTTTACTTTCGATAACTCCTCCATAGCACTTGTATTTGATTTTGTTGTCACAAAAATTGAAATTATTTGAAATACCTTTATTGAAATACACAATAGTTCCAATGCTAAGTCTTTATTTCGGTGTTTTATACCAAATAAGATGATATATCTTGTCGAGGTATCAGCGAAGACTGGTGTCTGCCGGACACCCAATTTGCTGGCAAGACGCGCGCGGCTACCTGCGGTATACCATTCAAGGCCCATTTATATTATCTAGCCGAGTGTTTCTGGCTATCAGAGGCCTCGGAAACTTGGATCTAGGTAGCAACTATCGACTGGAAACGTAAAAACCACCAAAAGATCCGATAGAAAGCGTTTACTTTAAAAAAACCGGAAGTGGGTACCCGGGTACCCTGGTTATTGAACAACGTAGGTACTTTTGGTTATTGACATAAGGGTTAAAGGTTTGCAGGTAATAAAACCTGCATCAGAGATGTAGCCAGTAGATTTAATCAAAAAAGTAAAAAAATACGCCAAGTACATGAAAAATCAAATAAATCACAAAAAATAGAAGACAATAATAATCACAAAAAAAATAGAAAAGTATACAATACAAAAAAAGATGTGAAATCAAAATGAGCTGCCAGTACATAAAGGTGCTTTCCAACTGCGCTTAAGATGACACAACTACATACACACAGCTCAAATGCTGTGTTCATACATTCCATTACAATGTATTACATAATATTAAGCAGATATATTTTTATACAAATAAATATTTTAATACGAATAAATATTTTATTCAAAATACTTAGCGCTGCGCCCCGAATTGGTGTTGCTAAATTCAATAAATATGTATAAATTGCATTAATCCTTTTCTTTCTTTCTTGTACGTGCGTGCGTGCGTGCGTGTGTGTGCGTGCGTGCGTGTGCATATGCTACGTATGATATTAGAATTAAATATATGTAGAATAAATCTGAGTGCGTTTCTAATATGTGTATGTATATGTATTTTATATTGTAATGGAGTTGTTGTAAATTATTAATTAATACTAAGGCAATTAATATTTTTTCGGTTGCGCAGCGCCAAGTATTTTGAATAAAATATTTATTCGTATTAAAATATTTATTTGTATAAAAATATATCTGCTTAATATTATGTAATACATTGTAATGGAATGTATGAACACAGCATTTGAGCTGTGTGTATGTAGTTGTGTCATCTTAAGCGCAGTTGGAAAGCACCTTTATGTACTGGCAGCTCATTTTGATTTCACATCTTTTTTTGTATTGTATACTTTTCTATTTTTTTTGTGATTATTATTGTCTTCTATTTTTTGTGATTTATTTGATTTTTCATGTACTTGGCGTATTTTTTTACTTTTTTGAAGTTTTTTATGGGGATCTCACTTCTTTTTACAAAGATAATTTGCGTAGGGACTGACTTTAGATAATTTTTAATATTATAAATTACGAATTATCACGCGACAGAATTAAGGATAAATTCTAGATTCTATTTTTTGTATTTATTATTGTCTTCTATTTTTTGTGATTTATTTGATTTTTTATGTACTTGGCGTATTTTTTACTTTTTTGAAGTTTTTTATGGGGATCTCACTTCTTTATACAAAGATAATTTGCATAAGGACTGACTTTAGATAATTTTTAATATTATAAATTACAAATTATCACGCGACAGAATTAAGTATAAATTCTATATTCTACGTAAGTTTAACAACTACGAACAGAAACGTGTGCACCGGATTGCCAATCTATATGTATTATATTATATGTATTGTACTTTGTATACAATATATGGTGCGCGAAGCAGCTTATGGCGCTGAAAGCAGCCTTTGGCGCTGGACGCATTTAACATTGAAGTGTATTAACAAACGCAATTAACACCTTTCGAAGAAAAATATGTATGCATTTTTAGCATTTCGTGGCCAAGCTTGTTTTTCTGCTCGTAAATCATCAACGGATACCCACGTTGTGCCCTTACCCCTTACCATACTCGTGTAATGACCATCGGAAATACTTTTACCGTGGTGGAAAATCGCTGCCTTAAGTTTGTAACAGTGATCTACCAATTGTATTTTAGTAGTAGGCATTGCTTTGACGTAGAAATTGTCCACTTTCGTTGTTGTGCCACTACTATCGTGATCGAACAAATGTAATTTTGCAATAAGAATTTGTTTGCAAGCAGTTATATCGATTTTCTTCATTGTGTTTGAATTATCACAATTATTGCAGGTATCTTTCAAATTTTTCCATCCTGTGAAATTATATTTTATTATATCTTGAAATTCGAATGGTTTACTTTTTAACATCTTGGGTAGTGCAAGATGTACCACACAATTTGTACTGATAGTAGTACTTGTGTAATTACAACTTAAACATCTTAATACCGTTGTAATTTCGTGTTGTACTACATTCTTAATAAGAATCTCCTGATCACAAAGAGAGGTAATAAACTCAGCTGAATCATGTAGCTGATTGTTAGCGTATTTTTCTCCTGCAAATTGCTGTAATGATATTATATTTGGATTTTGATCCGATTTATATTGGTCCATAAAGACTTTTATAATATGATCATCTTTTTCAATCGAAAATAAGTTTTCTCTTATGGATGAACAATATAACATACATTGGATTGTGGCATTCGCATAACAAGACACACCATCAGTATTCGGGAGACCTCTTACGTAGTATTGTATGGTATCCACGATGTGATCATCAGTATTCTGACATTCGGATACATTATAATTAGGTACTGCCCAAAGAGCATCACGAACTTTGAGAACGCGGTTTTTAGAAATTGAAATAGTCATAAGATCAGGTCTATATATTTTTCGCAATCTGTTGTACTCTATTATAGCCGATTCTTGTGCCTTTACGGAAGATGGATCATAATTAATAAGATGGAGTCCTTGTAATGTGGTCACCCGAGAAAGAGCAACGTAAATTTGTCCGCAAGTAAATATTGAATTACCTGATTCTATGACAGCATTCTGCAAGCTTAGTCCTTGACTTTTGTGAATTGTTATACCATAGCTAAGGCAAATCGGAAATTGTTTTCTAATAACAAACGCTCCATTCATTACTTCAAATTTAACACTTACCCGTTCTATCATATGTTCTTGCCCCGTGGGTAATATAATTTTCAATTTTTCAACGTCATTATTAACACCTCGTGTAACAGAAATAAGTTTAGCAATGGTACCGTTGACAAGACCTAGTGTAACATCAATATTTCTTCTAATCATGATTTGCACTCCTGTTTTAACAATTACGACTCTTGCAAGTCCCGCCGTTCGGGAGCTATCATCGTCATTATTGTTCAGTACCTTTGACACCCTTTTTTTCAAATACGGTGCACAATTCGTTGTATCATGAGCAATCAAATGGATTTCTTCGGATGGAAATCGACTCAGCATTGCAGCGTTCAAAACATCACACTGAACACATGTGGGAAGTAAACACACCGTATTAGATCCTACATTAAGCATGTAATCACTTAATTCCTTTAACCGGTCATTACAATTTGTCGCTTTGAAATTTAATTTCCTCGATTCTAAAAGCTTTGTATCCGAAGCGGTCACTACTCCAGTGCGAATTCTCGACAAGATCTCTTTGTAAATATTATCACCCTGCTGTCGCATGTTTATTGTCAATTCGTCATAGCTAAACAAGTCAGACCATAAATTATAAGAAGCTAATGCTCCAACATTTTTCTCCATACTCTTTTTGGATAATTGTATAAAAGCAGGTGCTTCGTGAACAGGAGGAAGTTGTAGTAAGTCACCAAATAGCAGAATAGGTATTTTTCCAAACCAACCATCATCGGAATATGCAGTATCAAATATTTCTGAAAGTCGTAGATGTATGTACAGGAAAGTTACGTTAGAAACCATCGAAATTTCATCGATGATTAGTAAAGCAACATTTTTGAGTTGGTCTCGTACAATTTGAAGGGCTGCATCGCTAAGTTGCCTATACTGGGCTGTATGCCCATGTTCGACGGGTAATTGAAATCCCCATAAAAAACTTCAAAAAAGTAAAAAAATACGCCAAGTACATGAAAAATCAAATAAATCACAAAAAATAGAAGACAATAATAATCACAAAAAAAAAATAGAAAAAGTATACAATACAAAAAAAGATGTGAAATCAAAATGAGCTGCCAGTACATAACCCACACAGCACAACGTCTGGCAACGCCTTAAAGACATTTACAAGGCGTCTCAAAGACGCCTTAAAGGCGTCTTGTTACAAATCAGGACACTCGGACCGTCTGAACGTCTTGATTTGTAACAAGACGCCTTTAAGGCGTCTTTGAGACGCCTTGTAAATGTCTTTAAGGCGTTGCCAGACGTTGTGCTGTGTGGGTTATGTACTGGCAGCTCATTTTGATTTCACATCTTTTTTTGTATTGTATACTTTTTCTATTTTTTTTTTGTGATTATTATTGTCTTCTATTTTTTGTGATTTATTTGATTTTTCATGTACTTGGCGTATTTTTTTACTTTTTTGAAGTTTTTTATGGGGATCTCACTTCTTTTTACAAAGATAATTTGCGTAGGAACTGACTTTAGATAATTTTAATATTATAAATTACGAATTATCACGCGACAGAATTAAGGATAAATTCTAGATTCTACTTTTTGTGATTATTATTGTCTTCTATTTTTTGTGATTTATTTGATTTTTCATGTACTTGGCGTATTTTTTTACTTCTTTGAAGTTTTTTATGGGTATATACAACTTAACGTAGAACTTACTTTTATAGAAATTATATAGAAATAGTGGCCTTTTGCTATAGTAAGTGTAGATAGAGACTACATAATGTGTACAAAGGAGATGAGAGCATACGATAGAATCCAGGCCTTCCCAAGTAGGGGAAATCTGCTTCTGAAACACATGTTTCGGTTCTCCCTCCAACACTCCCTCTCTCAGAGGAGACAGTAACGCCGCTAGGAAGCAGAGAGAGAGGACAGTAGAAATCGTCCCACCTTATCCGCAGGCACAGCGTTGGAAGGAGAACCGAAACATGTGTTTCAGAAGCAGATTTCCCCTACTTGGGAAGATCTGCGATAGAAAGTCTTGTGGCAGAAATTTAAGAAATGTTAATGGTAATTTAGCGAAAATGAATGAAGAGATTCAATATTTTTATTGGTGTTGGTTTAGTATAGTATAAAAAATATTGTTAATGGAAAACTAGTAAAATTAATAATGAATAGCGTAGCAACTATATAGAAATAGAGTGGCATTTTGTTAAAGTAAGTGTAGATTATAAAATGTGTCCAAAGGAAATGAGAGCGTATGGCAGAAAGTCTTGTTGCTGGAAATTTAAATGCTATGGTAATAATTCAACGAGGATGAACGAAGAGGTCCAATATTTTCAACACACAATTTATTGGTTTTGGAATAAAATTAGTTTAGTATGTTTATAATTTTGTCGATTTACCTTATTTGACTTTCCAGAAGCATGTGCGAAGCAAGATGCTTTGTCTTTCTATTTATTTAATCTTCTCCGGACAACTTTCACGCCTGTGCATTCCCTTCATTTCTGTTCATCCAAGCCTGTGCGTCCCCATCATCAATTCTACTATCCAAGCGTGTGCGTCCCCTTCATTTCTATAATATAATAAGCTTTACATAAAAACTCTAAATTGCTGGTATATAAAAAATACAAATATCAGGCAATTTAAATACAATTCCATTTGTTACAATATATAGTATGTTTATAATTTTGTCGATTTACCTTATTTGACTTTCCAGAATCATGTGCGAAGGAAGATGCTTTGTCTTTCTATTTATTTAATCTTCTCCGAACAACTTCCAAGCCTGTGCGTCCCCTTCATTTTTATTGAAGTCCTGTGCGTCCCCTTCATTTCTATAATATAAAATAAGCTTTACATAAAAACTCTAAATTGCTGGTATATACAAGTACAAATATCAGGCAATTTAAATGCAATGCAATTTGTTGCAATATATATAATAAAAACTCTAAATTGCTGGTATATTTATAATTTTGTCGATGTACCTTATTTGACTTTCCAGAAGCATGTGCGAAGCAAGATGCTTTGTCTTTCTATTTATTTAATTTAATCTTCTCCGGACAACTTCCACGCCTGTGCGTCCCCTTCATTTTTATCAAAGTCCTGTGCGTCCCCTTGATTTCTATAATAATAATATAATAAGCTTTACCTAAAAACTCTATTTTGCTGGTATATACAAATACAAATATCAGGCAATTTAAATGCAATGCAATTTGTTCCAATATATATTATTATGCGAAAGGAGATGCTTCTCTGTCGAACCTTCTCCGGATAACTTCCAAGTCTGCGACTCTACATAAGAAATCTATTAAAAAAATTTTGGCGACTTACCTTATTAATTGAGACAATAATTCAGTCTCCTATGTAGTGTAAAAACTCCTGACATTTCAAATTGGGACAACTTACTTTATTTGACACTTAGCACTTAGGTTATAAATTTCAAAATAGTATATATATATGTACGTACAATGGCGGCCGACGAACGAAGAACGATACATGTGTTGGCTGAAGGTGTGTGTGTAACGCGTATATACGTATTATGTTGACGAAAAATTTCTTGGAGAAGGAGAATCAGGAGACGAAAATTAATAAATTCGACTGATCCATGAACAATATTATGATATCTCTGTCATGTGTGGACCGATTTTATTGAAATTGGTCTTGTTCGAAAGCCGATATGCGGTTTACATAAGAAAAATGTCTTTAAATTTACAAAACATTGCAGGCGTGATGAGATATTCATGTATAAATGTCAGAATTAGGTTAGAGTGTCTCCGCGACGAGTAAAGATACACGGTAGCGACATCGACATATACAGGGTGTTTTTCATGTACTTGGCGTCGAGACGCTACCGCGTCTCTAGATAATCGGTGGATGGTAAGACCTTCGATATTAAAAGCTGCGATTCCAGTAGGAGCAGTTACTGCTGTATCTTTTCCGATACTCTGCTTGATCCACTGTCTGATAGTTTTTATTAAAAAACTTTTCCCAGTGCCACCTTCTCCACTGACATAAAGTCTAAGAATGTTATCGTTAGATGTCAAGGACTTAGTAACTTTATCAAATATCCGCTTCTGATCATGGTTCAATTCCGAAATAATTTCTTGAAGATCACCACAGTCCAATTTGTTTTCCGTGTCTTTAAAATCTTTCATGGCACCAACAGTTTCAACGGGGACACAATCTAATGGGTGATCGCCTTGATCATTTTCTTCTTGTTCTACAATATTCAACACGTTCTTTTCAATTTCTTCCTTTATATGATCACGCGCTTCTTGAATATCCGTTATTCGTTCGTGATACTGAACTGCATCTGTCAATTGTGATTCTAGCGACAAAAAAGATTCCGCGTATGTGTCAAATCCATTTTTCAATTCGTCAGTATTTCTCCAAGGTTTGAATAATAATAATAATGAGAAATAATAATTCTCAGGTTGGTTTTGAACATTGTACTTATAATGATTGATAAGATACCCTCTTTGCCTTTTTTTCAAAAACAAAGATACACGGATTTCATAGTATTCAGTTTTTTCAGACGGTCTAATTTTAGTAACGTCATACCACATACCAAAATCGTACAGATGCATAGATTCTAATTCCTTGGGTCTGTTTGGATAGTAATCATCTATGAGGGATGGACAAAATATGTCTGTGGATTCACCTTCCAGATCCTCAATCTCTTTGCGAGTTTTCAATTTCCTACTTCTCAGTATATTTACATCTAACCATCTAATAGTAGAACTAGAGTCAGTGCCATACAATGATAATCCTAAAAGAGTATCAGCGCATTCGGGCGCTCCACATTCTCTATGATTTAGCATGCGCATTCCAAGGTTGCACAGCAGACTAGCTAATGACTTAGTAGAATTTATTGCTGCCAAAGTGTCCGTAGCGTAACTTTTTTCCGGCTTTGACACGTACTTAGTACAGTAATATGTTACCAACCCTGTCTTTTCCCCAATATACTGTATATCCATGTTACCTCTCCAAACCGTGAGAACGGGAGCATTATAATCATTGATACGGACTTCCTGTGTTGAACGTGGAAGATCATAGAGTCTACCTTTTGCTTTCAATTGTTTTCTAGCACCTATAGAAACAGCTACATCCCTTATTATCAAAGTATCTGTAACTGGACGTGGAAATGAAAATCTACATACTTTACGGAAGGAATTTTTAGTTTTTTTGTTGCGTAGACAATAGCTATTGCATTTATGCATTTGATGTGCAATTACACGATTATATAATTCTGGCGACACATGCGGTGATGGCAATCTGCAAGTGACGTATTTCCTAATGAATCGTGCTACATCTTCCTTCGAAGATTTATCGATTATAGGTGCATCTTCAATCCAAATTAAAAGATGAAAATGTTGTGATCCCCTGCTTTGATATTCTCTGCGCCAAAAGTAATGTGTCACCTTGCCAATCGGATTGTCGGGCGAACAAATGAAATCCAGCATAGCGTGGAATGCATTATCTATAAATCGAGCAGTTGAAACGGGATCAGAAGCAATGAGTTCGTTCGGGGACATTTTAGCCACCGATGGGCCGTTTACTTCACGAAGATATTCTATTAAATCTGTCCATAGCCACTCACTTGGACTAAGCGTGAGGAACCATGTAGGTGGTCCATAATGGTGTATCATACAGTTCAAATCGTTTCTCGGTTTTCGCCAATACTGTGCTGTATTACGTAATCTGGAAAATATAGTGTTCAAATTCGTTTGTAGCTGATCTTTAGAAAGTTGCTCAAGAAAACCAGCAGCTGTGTATTTATCACGTGGATTTACGACGTTCATTTTGTGATAAATTCCAGCGTTCAATTGTCGCATATTGGTATCGTGTAATAAATGGAAAATATATTGCATGTTCAATCGAAATTGCGAATGCTTGGACATCAGTTTGGACTTAATGAATTCATGATCAGTCAAACGAACCAATCTGTCTTCATGCTGTCCATTCACCCCATAAGGATATAAATCTGGGAAACATTTCACATCTAATTGTTCAGCACGATGGCCTAACGGAATGTCATGAACTTTAAGCATTTGATAGAGTGCGGTAGCAGATTCATTAACCCTTTTGTCATACATTGGATAAATCGTAAACTGATCATAATATGCATCAGATTGTGACATTTGCGTCAATAATGCACGTTTGATATTTTCATCGATATTAAGTATTTCACCGTCAACGTCCTCGATAGATTCGTTATTATTATCATTGGTAACAACTTCTTCTTGAAATTCTGTATCTGGTAATTTGGCATTTAGCAATAAATCGTGCGATTGTGGTAAAACAATTTCTGAGTATAGAGGGTTATTGGCTTTCAACCATACTAAGGCATTCCATACTTTCTTCAAATCAACTAACTTTTCCCAAACTATTTTAGATTTTGTTGGAACGCCCCGCACCAATATGTATAATTCATGATTTTGATTTAAAGGTTCAGTCGGAGGACAGATTTTTTTTAAATTTTCTTGTAACGGCAAAGGAAGGTGAAATGTTCTCCCCTTTACTTTTGGAAACATATGTTTATGTGGCATATTTTTACGCATTACTGTATCCATTCTCACAATCGTTTGAAACGGTTTAGCTCTTTGAATGAGAATTCGCTCGTAATCGTTCAACACTGATATTTCTGGAACTGAACGTACATCAAGCTTATTTAAAATACATTTTGGTGGTATGGAATCGTTGCAAATTTTATCGTGGCAATATCGGCAAATAAAATGCATGTCACCAACTTTGTATCCAATATAATTTAACAACGTTTGCAGTACATTTCCCTTATATCTCTTAGAAATATCAAGCTTACGAACCTCTCGTTGAAAACAGACTTTCTCGCAGGAAACGCACGGGATGCGTGGTGTGTCCATAGACCGCTTTGTGAAAGCTCTAAATGCTAAATAATATCGAGATATAATCTCTTCTTCGTTCAAGCTTATGTCAGTATTATTTTTTTGTAACGCTTCAGCTTCTTTCCGAGCTTGCAGTGTTATTCGTTCAAGTGTTTTAAGGTCATTATCGATTAAAGCTTTGTCTAAATTATGTAATTGGTCTTTATAAATGCTCGCTATTTTGTATATCGTTCTCTTCAAATGTCGTAAATTCGGAAAGTGAGGTGCCAAAATCTCAATGGCTAAAAAATTGGACTTACATAGTTTAGGGTTTATGTAACAACCCTGAGAATGACCAATTTTTTCAGCATGCACTTTATTAGAACAGCTACTGATATGGTTGTTCAACTTATGTACCTTTTTTAATGAGCATTCTAACAATCGTTTGAAGAAATCCTGTAAATTATTCAGAATTTCAACATCTTTTGTTTTACAAAGATAACTACAATGCCATGCCTTTGTCGTCTTCTTCGATTGCAATACAGGTAGAACGTTTATAGCTTTCCCTGCCGAATTCAATATGATTGATTCAGAACCGCTGAAAGGATCGTACGAACTTTCCGCATAATATGATTCTGAAGAAGAAGTATGTCTGGATTCTCCACACAAAGCATTAATCCTGTCGTCAACTTCAAAACATTCTGCTGCGCGCGTTAAGGAGACTTCCACTTTTTCTTTACAATCTTTTAACAGTTTCCTAATTTTCAAAATGTACTTTTGCCTAATATGAAAACACCATTTTATTATGCGCTCAGCTTCCAATCTACTTGCTTCTCCGGACGACATGTTAATAATTTTTTAGAGTTTTCTAATATAAGTTTCTTTGTTATTTTTGGTTGCTACATTGTTATTTGTTACAGCAATATTACGATACTTTTTTATTATTTGCAGAGCAACACGACGTTTTGCTACTTTATTATTACCATCTCCTTTACGTATTTCATGATAATATACCTTCCGCTTTTTGGAGATAACTTCTTTATTTACTTGATCATAATTTCTTTGCTTTCCGCATTTCGCTTCTTTATTTGCAGCATAATGCACTTGTGCCTTTTTAAGTATACCTGCTTTATTGGCGTCATAATGCACTTTTGCCTTTTTGATTATACATTCTCTATTTAGCTGATAATAATAATTTTTTCGCTTCCCGCATTTCACTTCATTATTTGCGTCATAATGCACTTTTTCCTTTTTTATTATACCTTCTTTGTGTGCGTTATAATATTCATAGCTATAAAGTTTTATGCTTTGCTCCCCCTTTTTACAATCTTTGTCCTGTTTTGTGTTACACTCCCCCTTCTTTGCTTTATAAACAGCTTTTCTTTTTAAATTAATTTCCTCTTTATGCTTTTTATAATAATCTTTAGAATTTAAATTAATTTCCTCTTTATGTTTTTGATAATAATCTTTAGAATAATTAGACATGTATTCTGTCCTACTACTTGATGAGTATACATTGCTGATCTTTGATTTCGAAACCAATGATGGATCTGTCTGAATTACATTTTTTGTATATATGGTGACTTCTTTGTCACTAAGTACTACATTTTGAACTGGGGGTATTTTATTATCTGTTTCATTAGAAATGTCACTTTGACCAATTTTAAATGGAGGACAATTTCCACAAGAGGGATTTTTATTAATTGTTCTACCAATTGCAGATTCATATTTGTGCACACAACGTGTGTATTGTGGATTTTGAGTGCATGGAAAATGTTCTATGCGATTTGTTTGAAACATTTGGATTAAATGTTGACGCATCAGCGCATGAGCGTACGTTACTTTGTCTGGTAATATTTTGAATAATAACGAGACAGCAAATGCAATCGCAAGAACTCCGCAATCCCGAGTGTTAGGTTGAGCTTGTACATGTGGAAATTTAATAAATTCTTCGTCTATTGCACCGTCATGTTTGTTCAAAAAAGGGTATAACATCTCCAGAAAAATTTTGTGATGACTATGCAATTTCGAGGAATTAAGAGAATCATAAATATAAACTCTTCTTTCATCATGTTTATAGAAGCTACAAACCCAGTGTCCCCCTGCATTGGTTCTAAAGTCTTCGGTTTGGTGCAAAATCTGTATGTGATCCTGATTTTCAGGAACTGGTTGAATTGTACCAGGCAATTGAATTCTCCACGTCTCGCGTGGTTTATAATTCGAGTTAGCTTCTAATAATTTGTGAAAATATTCTATATGGTCATCTGATAACCATTCGCCTGTACTGATAATTTGCATATTATGACAACTGAGTGGTAAGATATTAATAATACTATTATTAATTATAGACATGACGAATTATATTTTTATTTTGTATGTTTCTAGTACACTATATAGTACAATAATATATATAAGCGTAGCGGTTATACTATCGCGGACGCCCAACTTTATTGAAAGTTGTTATACTCGAGACGTGGCGCACTGCAGCCTATCGAGTGATGTTTTGCAGCAAGTAAAGCTTATTATTATTATATTATTATTATCAAATACTCGAAGGAGCGCCCAGCAGCTCAGCGAGTGTACTTTACTTTTCTTTTTTTTAATATTCCAACCTATAAAAAACGAAAAATTTGTAGTAAACACTAAACTAATATATCATACGTATTATTATATATAAATAAATGTAAACGTCACTTACCAAATATAATATTTTCTCTTTTGCTTCTGCTACTAAGAATTGTTGAATTTCCTTCCAAGGAACTCGATACTAAAAAGATACACATTTCAATAAAGAAATAGGTTAGCAAAAATCTGCGCAGACTATTATTTTACACATGTAATGAAACAAACAATAACCTATTCGTTGAAAATATGTTCGTTTCATTAAGCGTACATCTTAATTAATAATAATGAAGCACACTTACATGCAAGGAAATCACAAAGAATGTTCGGACGCCGTGTCATGCATGAGCTCCGGTCGTCCACTTTGTGTTTTGACGTGCCCGTCGGTCATATAGCGAGCCCTCCTCGTAAGTACCGAGAAAATGTGTCACCGGTCACATACCGCCGCGGTCCGGCGGAATCTTCTTTACCCTATTATTTATTCGGTCCGGATCTTACATACAGTTAAATACTCATGTAGTATGAAAATACCATTTTGGCTTTTTGTCGAATGGGCCTTCGTTTTCGAAATATTATAATTTAAAGTTTCTAACGTACGTAGTAAACCAATTATATATATAGTAACCTACACCTAAGAAAGTTTCGTGGACACAACGGTAGCGCGTCAAATTGTCATCAGAGCAGCTTTTGGGGTTCAAGTTCCCCCGCGACTCTGTACCACTGTATTTTTCTTTTTTTAACAATTTTTTCCGTGGAAATATATTTTGTGGATATTACGTATTATATGGTGAAAATACAGCTTTTTTAACGGCTATCCCACTTCACCTGCTCGACAATCGCAGGCGTCGAAAGTTTCGGAATGAAATATATTTTCGCAGTACAAGAATATGATATGAAAACACCGGTGAAAGAGATGATTAGAATAATATGTTATGTTGTTATAAACGCATTTTTTTTTAATTAACCTTAAAATTTACGTATAGTAATATGTAACATATATGATACGTAATATCCACAAAATATATTTTCACGGGAAAAATTAAAAAAAAAAAGAGTATGAGAAGGAGTTGCTAGCGAGGGGTCTGGAACCCCGGCCGCCCTCGTGACAATCTGACGCGGTACTATCGTGTCCACGGAACCCTCTTGAACGTAGGTTACTATAGATGGTATATATCTTGATTACTACGTACGTTAAAAACTTTAAATTTAAATTACAATAGGTATTTCGAAAAAAAAAGGTCCATCGACAAAAAGCCGAAATAGTATTTTTTCTATTTTACTACATGAGTACTACGACTAGCGTTGCCACCCGTACTTTAAAATAAAGTATCTTACGTTATTGACATATTTCAAAATAATAACAATTACTCTGTAATGCTAAAAGCAATAGAAAATATGTTTGAAATAAATAAAAACTAATAAGATTAAAATTTACTTTTTATTTGTTGAACGAACATTTTTTTATACCCCACGAAAACAAATGTACGTTATTTTTCTGTAAAAAAGATGGCAACCCTAACTACGACCCCCATATACTGTTGTTCCAAAAGCGATTTCCACATCCGTGGCGTCCCCTTGTTAGCTTCCCGGCTAAAAATCAATGAAAATTCAAAAAGCCCGCGGCAGAATGTGTCCGTATCTATGCCAAAAGCGGGCTCCTTAAAAAACAAATGAGCAGCGGAGGAGCTCGCCTCATCTTGCACGTAGTGAGAAAGAAAGATCATTCTCGATTGTTGATCGTACCACGATAGACGAAACCATGGCTGAAAATGTAAGTAATAAATTATAATATATATTCATGATTCGTGAGATTTTTTCCTCACATAAATTCTGATTACAAGCGGCGTATGATAGAAGAAAGTCATAGATCTAGTGCAAGGATACATATTGTTCAATTGCAAATTGAATTGGAAATTCGGATTATAAAAGTAAAAATTACATTACATTACATTATATATATTACATTACAAAATATATTTCTTCTCATTACTTCACGAGTCTTTCCATTATTATTCAATACAAAAAACTGTAACGTATTATAACATAACATTATTTTGTGAACTATTCGCAGTTGTAAATAGTAGTAACACAAGAAGATATTAGATACGTTGAAGCATATTTTAATAACTTATAACGCCAACGATTATAAATATCAAACACATCTGAGTTGAATGTAAACGAACATGTAAAGTACAACATTTTGAAAGTCTTTGGTAGGCACTTTGCCTATGTTAACAATTAATGGAAGTAAACCGTAACTGTATAGCAAGTAATGCGACAAGAAAATATAAGACACGTTGAAGCATATTTTAACTTGTAACGCTAGCAATTAGAAAAATATGAAACAGATTTGAGTTAAAATATGCTTCTATGTATCTACGCCCACTGATACTTTACGTAGGCAAAGTGGCTATCAAAAATTTTCATAATATTCTAGTTTACATGTTCATTTACATTCAACTCAGATATGTTTGATATTTATAATCGTTGATGTTATAATTAGAATATGCTTCAACGTGTCTAATATCTTCTTGTTTTACTACTAGTTATAAGTGCGAATCGTTCACAAAATAAAGTTATATAATAATACGTTACAGTTTTTGTATGATTAAATACTGGAAAGGCTCGTGAACTAATGGGAAGAACAATATTCCGTAATATAATGTAATTGTGTAATTGTGTAATTGTAATGTAATGTAATGTAATTTTTATACTTTCACATTATACACTATTTCAATTTTCAAATTTTTATATTTCCTAATTTCAAATTTGCAACTGAACAATACGCATCCTTGCGCTACATGTATATCTTTCTTCTATCATACGCCGCTTTTATGAACTCTTGATTTTTTTGCTAATTAATTGTTCATATTAATTGTAGAGAAACGCAGAGGAACTACTCCTATGTGGTAAGTTTTATTAACTTATAGAAAAGTTAAAAAATTAAAAATAATAGAAATTTATGTACACTCTTATTCAAATTTTTTTATTTTGCCAGATTCAGATGATGACGTTCCAATGGAGCGCATTGCCCCATATCAGCAGCCACCGCCGCCGCCACCATCACGGCCACAACCATCCCCACCACTACCGCCGCCACCACCACCACCACCACCACCACCACCACCACCACCACCACCACCACCACCACAACAACATCTGCAAGGCAGGCCGGCCACGGCAAACGGTAAATACATACATATACATACAGGGTCATCGTTTAATCCTGCAACCCGCGCGCGCGCGAACCTGTAAAATGGCAACACCGCCTCACGGACGCATTCCACTACAGCCATGCACCGTCCCGGCGTTCGGAGAGCTGCTAGCGACCGCTAGACAGCAGTGATGCCCGAGCTTCGAGAATTTTGGGCTGGCCTCTTTCAAATTAACGTTGCGAAGAACTATTCAGAATTTTCCGGCCGGGGTTGAAAAATTTGGGGCCTTTTTCGTATAACTTTTGAACTATAAGAGATATCGGAATGCAATTTACTCTGGTAAATGAGGAAAAATTATTCCCTCTTAATGATGGATAATTTAACATATTTTACGTTTACTTAATTTTTCTTTTATCATTTTTTTAACCATAATTGTTTAAAAAGGTTTTGCAAACTGTTTATTTGATAATGTATTTAACGCTGTTTTTAAAATTCGTGGTGTTGATAAACAATAGGCTTGTTGTTTCTGTATCATTACTTTCATAATTTGAGAAATTAAATTTTTATTGAATTATGTGTTAGTTCTGCAGACCTCCGAATCTATTGTTCTGGTTTTCTTTTTTATGATTTTATTCTTAATGCGGTGCATACCTAAATCAGACGTAGGGGGTAACTAATGGGACGTGTCTTTAATTGTAGCGGTGTTTGATTTTTTTCTGTAGAATTGTTGTGTTTGAATGTTTTAACTACTCAATGCCACGCCTATTCCGGCTTCCGATAATGTCATTTTTTTTTAATGATGTGCCATTATTGTGGCTTTTACAAGCACGTGGCGAAAAATCTCTCCGTACAAGGGTATAGCGCCGCGGTCAACCCTGTCGTAGCTAAAATTTTTTAAATTGAGACGAGTACGAGATCAGTTGACATTATTTTCTAACCTCATTACAGTAATCTGGGGTGCGAGTGGTAAACCGATCATAAAAGCGGAGTGCGCGGCTCGATTACCTGGGCCGGGAAATTCCCAATACCTAGCTCTTTGCGACGCTAAAATTTTCGAAGCCGGGCATCACTCTCTCCGCTGGGCCGGTGCATGATTGTAGTGGAATGCGTCCGTGAGGCGGTGTTGCCATTTTACAAGTTCGCGCGCGCGCGGGTTGCAGGATTAAACGATGACCCTGTACACATTTTGAGGATTTACATACATTTATAATGCTTGGAAATAGGTCTAAATGAACAATTTTTTTATTATTCACAACATTAGATAGTATATATTATATATAGTGTTTTAACAAAATTTCCGGACATTTTCTCGAGAAAAGATATTAAATCTGATTTTCAATTACATATGTTTTTATCTTTAAACACTATAAAAATTCTTCATTTTAGCCTATATCTAAACGTTCGAAAGGTGTTTCAATTAAAAAACATTTTACTAATAATTTTTTTTGTTTATTACTAATTACAGGAGAGCATGTAACCCGCCGCCACCAACGCAGCGGTCGAAGCGTACGCGAAAACCGAGAAAACTGGACCATTTTGAAGGCTGTCCGCGCCCAATCTAATAGCCTGCAGGCCCAGGCCCAAACGCTGCGTGACCTAGTTTCGTCGCGGTACGGTGGCCGTGGCCGTGGTCGTGGTCGTGGTGGCCGTGGTCGTGGTGAATATAGCCGCGGCGGCGGTGGCCCGCAATAATATTTTCTTTTGGGTTATTATTATGTTGTACCTTACATAAAATATATATAAAATGAAATCAAATAATTGGGTTTGTTGGAATTGGTTTATTTAAAAATTTGAATTTTCAGATAAAAAGCATGCATGTGACTAAACTCATTTAATTAATATAATAATAAGAATGCTATGTTTCAATAAATTTTTTTCTCTGACGTAGATCGCACTGCATCATCTTCTGCTTCGATTATCTGTAAATAAATATAAAAGCCACATTTTAGTTATATACAACTTAACGTAGAACTTATTATTTATAGAAATAGAGTGGCCTTTTGCTATAGTAAGTGTAGAGACTACATAATTTATCATGAAATGTTGCAGCAAATTTAAATGCTAATGGTAATAATTCAGCGAAAATAAACGAGATTCAATATTTTTAATGCACAATTTATTGGTGTTGGAATTAAATTAATTTAGTATGTTTATTGGTGAATTGAAATAATGGCAATCTAAAAAATTAATGAATTAATGAATAGCGTGACAACTACTGTGGATTTTATTAATTAAAGTATTACGAATGTCTATCACAAAAGATTGAAAAGCATCAAGGGAGATAATAATTCTTAATGCTATGTCTTTATACAAAGTTTGTCGATTTACCTTATTTGGGAAATTTTCAAAATTGTGAGAAAGAAGATGCTTCATGTCTATTCATGCCTGTGCATCTCCTTCATTTCTATCCAAGCCTCTGCGTCCCCTTCACTTTTATCCAAGCCTTTGCGTCCTTTTCATTTTTATCCAAGCCTCTCCGTCCCCTTCATTTCTATAGGCTTTACATAAAAACTGTAAATTAAAAAAAATAGTTTTGCTATAAAAATAAATATCTGACAATTTAAATAAATGCAATTTGTTACAAAACTAATGGCAATCTAAAAAATTGATGAATTAATGAATAGCGTGGCAACTACTGTGGATTTTATTATTAAAGTATTACGAATGTCTATCACAAAAGATTGAAAAGCATCAAGGGAGATAATAATTCTTAATGCTATGTCTTTATACAAAGTTTGTCGATTTACCTTATTTGGGAAATTTTCAAAATTGTGAGAAAGAAGATGCTTCATGTCTATTCATGCCTGTGCATCCCCTTCATTTCTATCCAAGCCTCTGCGTCCCCTTCACTTTTATCCAAGCCTTTGCGTCCCTTTCATTTTTATCCAAGCCTCTCCGTCCCCTTCTTTTCTATAGGCTTTACATAAAAACTGTAAATTAAAAAAAATAGTTTTGCTATAAAAATAAATATCTGACAATTTAAATAAATGCAATTTGTTACAAAACTAATGGCAATCTAAAAAATTAATGAATTAATGAATAGCGTGGCAACTACTGTGGATTTTATTATTAAAGTATTACGAATGTCTATCACAAAAGATTGAAAAGCATCAAGGGAGATAATAATTCTTAATGCTATGTCTTTATACAAAGTTTGTCGATTTACCTTATTTGGGAAAGGGTCTAGCAGGGTAAGTATGGGCAAACGGCGCCCACGCCGATTCCTGGAGTTGTTATTTTTTAAACAATGCT
This sequence comes from Andrena minutula, assembly GCA_929113495.1. Classification (NCBI taxonomy): domain Eukaryota; kingdom Metazoa; phylum Arthropoda; class Insecta; order Hymenoptera; family Andrenidae; genus Andrena; species Andrena minutula. The sequence continues at coordinate 42,350,968 of OV815993.1, read as the reverse complement.
CCTGGCCTGAAACACCATTGTGTAAAGTTTTAGATCGCTACCCCCCCCCGTTTAAGGGTAATACGGGGGTGAACGCCCTTAACGTTATTATTTTTTATCTCGGTTACTACTTAAAATATTTGAATGAGAAAAATATGAAAAAATAGCTACATACTAACTGTACTTCGTGTATTTTTCTCGAAATTGTTAATTAATTATTAAGGGTCGAAAAAAAATAATTAATTTTTTTAGGGTGATTTTTCGAAACAACCCTTTGAGTGACAACCTCCAAAAAAATAAAAAATAATGCTCTATTATCGTGGTATTATATAAAAAATCCTGAAGATGATCGAGTTGGTGGAACATAGTTAAATAATTTAAAGAAGGTCAATATATTATAAATATGCGGGGTTTTGTGACGAGAAAAAGTATTTAAATGCGAATGGAAGAAACGATTGCGGTTCGTTTGGGACATCGAAGTGTGAAGGTGAAGGTAACTGCGAAACAACGTGCATGCGTTAAATACGAATATTTCCCAGATATTAATAGGGTCTAGCAGGTAAGTATGGGCAAAGGGCCCCGACTGTTATTGTTATTTTTTAAACAATGCTCCTAGCCTGAAACACCATTATGTAAAGTTTTAGATCGCTACCCCCGTTTAATAGGGTAATAGGGGGGTAAACGCCCTTATAGTTATTATTTTTTTTCTCGGTTACTTCTTAAGATATTTAAATAAAACAAAAGCGACAATATTTTTCCTGATTGAAAATTAATTATTACGGGTAGAAAAATATAATTTATATTTGGGGGAAAGCTTTTGCAAATAACCCTATGAATGACAACCCCTTGTCGTGATAATCGCTTAGTTGTTTGCACATATCGAAGGGATAATCCGTACTTAGCCAGGCGTATTTTACTGTCTTCCTGATTATATAAACGCTGATAACTTATAATCTATTAAAGAAAAATTACAAATAATGCACTTATCACTATTGCTTTCAGGCATTTTTCTAAATAATACTGGTGCTAAAGAAGAGAAAATCATGAATATTACGATAAAAATTGTTTGAGTGCTTTATTTAGCACCAGTATTATTTAGAAAAATGCCTGAAAGCAATAGTGATAAATGCATTATTTGTAATTTTTTTTTATTAGATTATAAGTTATCAGCGTTTATATAATCAGAAAGACAGTAAAATTCGCCTGGCTAAGTACGGATTATCCCTTCGATATGTGCAAACAACTAAGCGATTATCACGACAAGGGGTTGTCATTCATAGGGTTATTTGCAAAAGCTTTCCCCCAAATATAAATTATATTTTTCTACCCGTAATAATTAATTTTCAATCAGGAAAAATATTGTCGCTTTTGTTTTATTTAAATATCTTAAGAAGTAACCGAGAAAAAAAATAATAACTATAAGGGCGTTTACCCCCCTATTACCCTATTAAACGGGGGTAGCGATCTAAAACTTTACATAATGGTGTTTCAGGCTAGGAGCATTGTTTAAAAAATAACAACTCCAAGAATCGGCGTCGGGGCCCTTTGCCCATACTTACCTGCTAGACCCTATTAATATCTGGGAAATATTCGTATTTAACGCATGCACGTTGTTTCGCAGTTACCTTCACCTTCACACTTCGATGTCCCAAACGAACCGCAATCGTTTCTTCCATTCGCATTTAAATACTTTTTCTCGTCACAAAACCCCGCATATTTATAATATATTGACCTTCTTTAAATTATTTAACTATGTTCCACCAACTCGATCATCTTCAGGATTTTTTATATAATACCACGATAATAGAGCATTATTTTTTATTTTTTTGGAGGTTGTCACTCAAAGGGTTGTTTCGAAAAATCACCCTAAAAAAATTAATTATTTTTTTTCGACCCTTAATAATTAATTAACAATTTCGAGAAAAATACACGAAGTACAGTTAGTATGTAGCTATTTTTTCATATTTTTCTCATTCAAATATTTTAAGTAGTAACCGAGATAAAAAATAATAACGTTAAGGGCGTTCACCCCCGTATTACCCTTAAACGGGGGGGTAGCGATCTAAAACTTTACACAATGGTGTTTCAGGCCAGGAGCATTGTTTAAAAAATAACAACTCCAGGAATCGGCGTGGGGGCCGTTTGCCCATACTTACCCTGCTAGACCCTTTTCAAAATTGTGAGAAAGAAGATGCTTCATGTCTATTCATGCCTGTGCATCTCCTTCATTTCTATCCAAGCCTCTGCGTCCCCTTCACTTTTATCCAAGCCTTTGCGTCCCTTTCATTTTTATCCAAGCCTCTCCGTCCCCTTCATTTCTATAGGCTTTACATAAAAACTGTAAATTAAAAAAAATAGTTTTGCTATAAAAATAAATATCTGACAATTTAAATAAATGCAATTTGTTACAAAACTAATGGCAATCTAAAAAATTAATGTATTAATGAATAGCGTGGCAACTACTGTGGATTTTATTATTAAAGTATTACGAATGTCTATCACAAAAGATTGAAAAGCATCAAGGGAGATAATAATTCTTAATGCTATGTCTTTATACAAAGTTTGTCGATTTACCTTATTTGGGAAATTTTCAAAATTGTGAGAAAGAAGATGCTTCATGTCTATTCATGCCTGTGCATCTCCTTCATTTCTATCCAAGCCTCTGCGTCCCCTTCACTTTTATCCAAGCCTTTGCGTCCCTTTCATTTTTATCCAAGCCTCTCCGTCCCCTTCATTTCTATAGGCTTTACATAAAAACTGTAAATTAAAATGCTATGAAAATAAATATCTGACAATTTAAATAAATGTAATTTGTTACAATACATTACTTTGTACATATAGTTCAAATTTTCAGAAACTTATGCAAAAGAAGACGCTTCTCTGTCGAATCGAACCTTCTCCGGATAACTTGCAAGCCTGCAATTCCACATAAGAATTTAAATGCAATTTGTTACAATACATTATTATTTTGTACATGCGTTGTACAATTTTCAGACACTTATGTGAAAGGAGATGCTTCTCAGTCGAACCATCTCCGGACAACTTCCAAGTCTGCGACTCTACATAAGAAATCTATTAAAAAAATTTTGGCGACTTACCTTGTTAATTGAGACTATCTATCTAATCTTCTCCGGACAACCTCCAGGCCTGTGCATCCCCTTCATTTCTATCCATCCAATCCTGTGCGTCGCCTTCATTGCTATAATATATAATATAAACGTTACATAAAAACTCTAAATTGCTGGTATAAAAATATCTAGCAATTTAAAAGCAATACAATTTGTTACAATATATATATATATATATATATATATATATATATATATATATATATATATATTATTTTATACATGCATGGTACAAATTTCCAGAAACTTATGCGAAAGGAGATGCTTCTCAGTCCAACCATCTCCGGACAACTTCCAAGTCTGTGACTCTACATAAGAAATCTATTAAAAAAATTTTGGCGACTTACCTTGTTAATTGAGACTATCTATCTAATCTTCTCCGGACAACCTCCAGGCCTGTGCATCCCCTTCATTTCTATCCATCCAATCCTGTGCGTCCCCTTCATTTCTATAATATATAATATAAACGTTACATAAAAACTCTAAATTGCTGGTATAAAAATATCTATCAATTTAAAAGCAATACAATTTGTTACAATATATATATATATTATTTTATACATGCATGGTACAAATTTCCAGAAACTTATGCGAAAGGAGATGCTTCTCAGTCCAACCATCTCCGGACAACTTCCAAGTCTGCGACTCTACATAAGAAACCTATTAAAAAATTTTGGCGACTTACCTTATTAATTGAGATAATAATTCAGTCTCCTATTTAGTGTAAAAACTCCTCACATTTCAAATTCGGACAACTTTATTTGATTTGACACATTTGACACATATTTGATTTGACACATTTGGTAGGTTATAAAATAATTCAAAATAGTATACAATGACGGACGACGATCCCTGCCGAATAATCCCGAGAGTCGACGAAAGAAGAACGAACATGTGTTGGCTGAAGGTGTGTGTGTAACGCGTATATACGTATTGACGAAAATATATATACGTAATGTTTGATGACGAAAAATTTCTAGGAGAATAAGAAGAAAAATCGTACCATTTTCGACAGATCCATGAGTCGATATTACGATATCTCTGTCATGCGTGGACCGATTTTATTGAAATTGGTCTTATTCGAAAGCCGATATGCGGTTTACATAAGAAAAATGCCTTTAAATTTACAAAATATTGCAGGCGTGATGAGATATTAATGTATAAATGTCAGAATTAGGTTAGAGTGTCTCCGCGACGAGTAAAAGGTACACGGCAGCGACATCGACATATACTGGGTGTTTTTCATGTACTTGGCGTCGAGACGCTACCGCGTCTCTAGATATGGCGGAATCTACATTCCACGGGTATGCTGACAATGTTATGGATTTCTTAAATCAGATAGCAAAATGTGATAAAATTTCCTGCAACATTAGAAGAAAAAATAAAAATCTCCACGGAGTTGGCAAATGTAAGAAAAAAAATGTATTTTGTGCGTGTGCATGCGGTATTTCATTAAAGATTTAGTTAATGTAACATTTAAAACATATTTGGAATAATTCTTTATTTATAGATTAATGGTTTCCCTGGAATTATAGGATGTATAGATGGGACATACATACCAATTCGCACACCTGCCCATAAAATTAAATCTACATACGTGAATCCATGATGTAAAGACATAAGGTGTGCTCGCGCAGCGGCTCATTTTCGCCTTCTACTGCGCCTTCCCACTTTCCGCCATGTTAAAATATGGCCGCCTAGTTACATTATGGGGTTTATAATGGCTGTGTTCCGATTCACGCATTATGCGCATAGACCGCAGCGCTGACGCTGCGCGCATGAACCGCGTTCCGTTTCCAGCAGCGCATGAACCGCAGTAACGAAACGGAACGGGTTTCGATGCGTCTGATGCTCGTGAGGTTACGCGGGAATGTTCAAACTTACTTACAAATAGCTATGCAGTTGGATGGATTACGGTTAATTTAATTCGAGACTTTTGGACGGTGGTCGAAGCACGCTTCTTAACAACATCGGTTACTTCGTCTTAAGGATTGGGGACCGACTCCTAACGAAATTTGATGGCTCAATTGGTTCCTGGATTTTCTCAACCCTAGTTTTTCTAACCCTAACCCTAACCCTAGTTTTTCTATTCTTCTTGAACAGCGATAATTATTGAAAGCGAAGATCATATTTTATGAGTTTTACAGGACGAACTGCTGCTTACCCAACGTAATTTGGTAAACAGATGTGTAAAGGAAAAATGAAGTTATTTATTATCCGCGTCCGGGGTAAATTCAAGGTTTTGACGGCTATTGAATAGAACCGCAGGCTCTCGTACGTCTTCTGGATTAGAGTACAGCTGTAAAGTTAGCATTATAAGAGCACCTTCGAAAAACTTAGCAGTAAAAGCCTTTAAGAAATAAATATGCACGCTACGTATTTGCTTCCTTCCTCATCTTTCTTTTCGACCCTGCCTAAAACCTTCTAGGGATGTGTTGTTCGCTTCGAAATTGAGTCCGTTACGTTGGTTGCAATTCATACAGCGAGTGCAGAGATGGCAGTACCAATTTCGTAGAATTCCCTAGAATCCTCCAATTTCTAGCTTATAATGCGTGCAGCAAGTGCAGAAAATAAAAGCATGGGCAGTCAATGCGCATATTACGCGCATGCGTATTTGTCGCTTTACGTGTGCTTCTGTATTCTGGTTTTTTATATGAATTGCTAGTTTGAAGTGTCTAATTAGTTTTTATTCTTATAACAGAGAAAGTAAAAATTTACGTTGTAACAAAGTTGGAAGCAATAACATAAAAATGTCCGTTTGATTGGAATTACAGAATTAACGTGGGGTAATTCTGGCCATGATTTTTCTTTATAAAAGAAGTGGGAAAACTGTAAAATTAATAAAAAAAATATTATTTTTATGTTTTAAAATTAATTACTATATACATGAATCACAAATGTATTCTTCAGGGGTATTCCATCCTGAACATTCTTCATATTATTATATGCTCATAAAATTGAATTGTTTCATTTTGGGTTTTTATGTGGAAACGTGTAAAGTAATATTCCTGGCTTCATTCTGCCTTATTCGTAATTCTTTTATGTCAGTTGCATTTAAGCCAGAAAAAAGTAATGTTAAAAGCTGGCTACGATTACCCCTCAATTTTGGCCGGTCTTACCTCACAACACATGTTGAAATAATATAGTAATACACTACATTGAATTTTCATATCAATGAAAACAATAATATTTTGGAAGGATGTTAAATTATAAAAAGGTGACAAATATCGCGTAAAAGAACGAAATATCCAATAAGCATTTATTGCCATGTAGCATATATGTAGGTTATATTTTCTGTCACTTCGAGTAGCGAACCACATAATTTCGTGCATGTTTTTCAAAGCGTACGTAAAGCGACAAATACGCATGCGCGCATGAACTGCACGCTTTATGCGCTAGAAGTGAAGAATTCTAGGGAATGCTATGCGCCACCAACGCAACCAATGCACGCATAGACTGAAGCGGAACGGTTTTCTCTGCAGTCTATGCGCATAATGCGTGAATCGGAACACAGCCAATGTACTACCTAACTTCGTGTAGCGCAAACTGTAAAGGTGCGAAGTTTGAATAAGTTAATGCAGCTGTCGTATTGGTTGACAATCCAATATGGACGATCTTGGGAAGGGCACGTTATTGGCTAATTTGTAAAGGGTGCGCACGAGCACACCTTATGTCCTTACATCATGCGTGAATCGACACGATTTTCCGTCATTAACATTGCAGGCAATATGTGACTCGAACAAGATGTTCCTCGACGTTTTCACAGGAGCACCGACTAAAGTGCACGACGCGCGTATTTTTAGATTATCTTTTATAAGCACTTTATTGCCAAACGCGTGTGGGGATCAATGGCACATATTAGGTGATGCCGCTTATCCCCTAAAAAAATACCTCATCACACCTTACCGCAACTACGGTAACCTGACGGAAGAACAAACAAATTTTAATTCCAAGTTCTCAAGATGCAGGGTGAAAATAGAAAATGCTTTTGGATTATTAAAAGCGAGATTTAGGCAATTAATTAAATTAGATTATTGTACAGTCCAACGTAGTTCTAAATTTATAATAGCGTGTTGTACACTGCATAATTTGTGCCTTCAATTTGGTGACAATTTAGATGATTTCATGATAGAAGGACTAGATATTGGAAACATTGAACATGGTGAACCAATTAATGGAAATGAAAATAGAATTGAAGGTGAACAAAAACGGAATATGCTATGTGAATTATTACAATAATTTAATTGTGTAAACTTTAATTTAATTAAAATTTAATTTGTTATTACTTATAAGATAAATAAAATGTTTATATTTTTATTTCCCACTTAACCCACTTTAATTTGTTATTACTTATAAGATAAATAAAATGTTTATATTTTTATTTCCCACTTAACCCACTTTAATTTGTTATTACTTATAAGATAAATAAAATGTTTATATTTTTATTTCCCACTTAACCCACTTTAATTTGTTATTACTTATAAGATAAATAAAATGTTTATATTTTTATTTCCCACTTAACCCACTTTAATTTGTTATTACTTATAAGATAAATAAAATGTTTATATTTTTATTTCCCACTTAACCCACTTTAATTTGTTATTACTTATAAGATAAATAAAATGTGGCATCGCTGATTTACAAATATTCTTCTTAATTTTACGTTAAATATCCAAGAATAAGTTGTACAAAATAAAAATTCGAAATCACAGAATGTATATACTGTATAACATTTTTATTTCGGTTGTACATGTTAGATTTGTATATATGTAAATACAGTGCTATAATAAGTACTATTGTCCGATGAAAAGAAAAAAGACTATCAACAAGCACAGGGACAAGGGGATATACGAAAACAAGTTTACATCATTTAATATGACAACTCAAGTCGTTTGGACCACTATATATAATTAATTGCTATACTTAATAACTATTTCGATTATATGTACTATTGCCAGATCAGAAGAAGGACTACTCGTAAGCTGAAATATCACAGAGGCCAGGGGAATCGTCCACTCGCGTCAACCTATCCCCTCCAAGAACCGAAAAGTAAGACTTCTTGCAGGGGATAGGGTGGAGCGAGCGGGCGATTCCTCTTGCCCCTGTGACCAGTGATACCAGAACCGTGGGTTTGCGCCCACGGACCCTACACCACTCCACGACCAAGCGTACCCTCTCCCAGCGCCTCTAGCGCACCACACAAGCATACATGTCCCTTCATCCGTGTGCCGTGCGCGCTGCCTGGCTGGTGCTCTCCGGCGAGAATTGGTTTAACCGATATCGAAGCGCTTGGGTCGCAAGAGCACCAGCCAGGCAGCGCGCACGGCACACGGATGAAGGGACAGGTATGCTTGTGTGGTGCGCTAGAGGCGCGAGGAGGGGGTACGCTTGGTCGTGGAGTGGTGGTAGGGTCTGTGGGCGCCAGTGATGCCAGAATGAGGACGGGAGCACTCGAGAATTTCCCCCACCTCGCATGCACACTACGCCGGAGCTGCGTGTCCACGAAGCGCCGAGCTCACGGACACGCACTCCGGCGTAGTGTGCATGCGAGGTGGGGGAAATTCTCGAGCGCTCCCGTCCTCATTCTGGCATCACTGGTGGGCGCAAACCCACGGTTATGGCATCACTGCCTGTGACATTTCAGCTTGTGAGTAGACCTTCTTCTTCTCATTTGGCAACAGTATACAGCGCCGGACTATAAAGTTAACAAATTATTTAGAAAACAATACGTAATTTTTAAACATTATTTTATTTTGCAATAAGGCTCTTTAATAATTCCATTTTCGCCTCGTGTCTTTTCTGTCGATTATTTTCTTTCTCCAAGTGTATTTGCAAGAGAATTTCACTTACTTTGTTTTTTTTGGAGGTTTAGATTTGGAACTTTGAGGTTGGTCTTTTTTTATTAATTATTATGTGGTTAGCACTTTGCAAGACTTCGGGCTGAAAACTGTCATCTACAGCCGCAATTTTATCCAGTTCAGCTTCATACTCCACCCTCATCCGTTTTGAGCCGGACGTGGCATTATTTTTCTTTGCCGCACGTTTTCTTTTCATTATTGTTTTGTATCTATTCTGACATTGGAGATACGATTTTTTATTTCCTCTTGTGGTTTCCAAATCTTGCGCAATTTTATGCCACATTTCTTTCTTGGTATTAAATACCTTCATTGGGCCTACCAATTCTAAATATTCCGCGTATTTGCCTAACACGAATGCGGTATTGCTCTCTGACCACTCACAATCAATTTCAGACGTTGGTAAATTTTCGGCTGGGAGGTTACCCAAGGCCAATTCATACCCTGCTTCTATTAATTGCTTTTTCGATACCATAATGGTCTCTGATTCGCCTGTAACATTAATTATTTTAAATTTACACCCCGGCCGGCCCCCGACATGAAATTTTTTTAATACAAAAATGTCCAGAATCAACTCGTACAAAAATATGTATAATATGTATTACCTGCTTGGTTTTGCACCACGCACAACACTTCATTTGTATTCTCAACGAGACAATTATTTTCGTCGTAAACGAAATTTTGAATGGAAACATTTCGTCCTTCCATGTTGATGCTTCAAATGTTTAGGTATTCATTCCTTTTTGAAATGGAAAGCCACTGCAGCCAACTGCAGCCTCTATACCTAGATCTATGCTGCTGTTGCGTGGCCGGCTGGTTCTCCTGGATCCCTCGTAGGGAATTCGGCGAGGGTCGATGCCCGTGGAGTGCTAAGGCACTCTGCTCCTTGGACGCGGATTATTCATGAAATAAATGTAAAGAAAACGAATAATAAATAAAAGGATAAACTCAATAAAAGAACAATTAGAATTCAATACTAGGAACTTTAATTAACAAAATAGCTATAAAATCTAAATTTCTGGAAGTTGTCTACAACTCGACTGCTCAACACTGCTATTCAGGCTCAAGTGACGCTTCCGAAAAGCACTTCGCTTTTCCTCTTGTTAATTTCAAAATGGCTTAGTTACCGAGAGCCAATCGCAAATTTACTAATTAACTACCTAAATTCCTATTCGTCTATTCGATTTCTTTTCGATTCTCAATTTTTACAGAACAAGCGTTTAACTACGCGGCGCTGGAATTACACACCTAGGAGAAGGAAAGAAGGAGAAGTTCATTTATTCAATTACCCGTTTCCAAGTGGGTATCGATTAGTTTATAATCTTGAAGTCCTCTTATTAAAAGGATATTTAACTATTTTCAAACCCCTCGGCCTTGTGCGAACTTCACCTAATCTTCCTTTCCTATTACATTCGTGTGATCCGATTTGAACTTCGCGCATCTAAAGCTTAAACTACACGCCGCTAGACGGGAGTCGCAACACTTCCCTCCTTATACAAAAGATGTTTTCCAATGGAAACAGCTTTTCAATAATACATTTATCAAATTTAACTTTAATTCTTAATTGAAGCTATAAATAAACTTCTTACAGTGAAGATTCCTGAGCCTCCTCTCCTCGCCTCCCCCACGGTAGCCGAGCTACTCGGTCCACCCGGGTTCCCGCGAAGAATGCGATTCGAAAGACGCTACAGAATGTTCACTGTGTTACTATTTGTTACAATTTTGTCTACTAGACACGACGTCTCCAGATTGATTCTGGGTAATACATGAAATTTTAATTATAAACTAACGCGGCATCGAATTCGCAAACAAATGGAATAAAGTTGATCTTAACTTATGCCAAGGTAATGTAGCACATTCCAACAATAAAGGAATATAACAACGGTACCACGATAAAGGTAAGTATTCATAAAGTGTCTAATCTTATGCAGGCTAATTTTAATTAGTTCACATAAACTACTTTGAATTTATTAACTCTTATGCCTATTCCTGCATTCAAATTATCAAATATTCTAACAATTTTGTAAAGTGCTAACCAGCTAGAATCGAGTTAGATGTTATTGGTTCTTTCAATACATATATATCATCATCTACTAAGAATTTATAAGAATTTACCCTTCTGTCGAAATCTAATTTGCTTTTCTGCTTTATTCTTTCCAGATTTGCCACTGCTACAGCCTGGGTTGTGCTTATTTTTTAAAATAAGTCATCCAAATGATTAACAAACATTCATAGAATTGTTTAATGAACTCCGGGGGAATATAGCCTTTTGCACCAGATACAAATTCACGTGGAAGAATATACGAATACTTGATGACTACCGATGGTGAATTCATAAAATTCTTTATGGAGGAATTAGAACCTATTGTAAGTGCAGCTATAACTTGATTGGTAGGGACCTTAATTGCTTATTCTAACCCATTTAATTCCTGTTTTAGAATACATTCAATGAAATCCCAACTAACAGGCTCGATATTATTATCATATTCAGAGATACTGACTGCTTCGATGACCAAAGTATTTATAAGGTGTTTGAAGGAAATTACCAAAAATTTAAGATGCTTCTGACTTACTGATTCTGCTAAACGTGACTCTACAAAAGATGAAGGTAAGAGATGTTATGTTGAGAAAGTCCATTGTTCCTCTGACATTGGTGTTATATTATTTAATCTATCCGAATGAAAAATCATTATAGAATAACAAATCTTTAATGGCTTGAGAGGATTTCATAATCGAGGGGAAGGAGGGAACAAAAATGAATAAAATTATCCTTGTACAGATAGAGGTAATCTTTAGAGTAAATAACATTAATAAGAAAAGACCGATGAATGATTGGCATTAATGAAGTAGTCTTTGTCATTAAAACTACTATTACTTTGTTCAACTAGGTCACTGTTTCCTGAGGCCACATCAACGGAGGATCGTGTCTCATCAACTGCGCGCTTGGTCACATATAAAGTCCGGCATCTTTCAGCCTCTAAGTTTGGCTCGTCAGCCCCTAACCAGACACAAGCCGCGGACCGCAGGTCGCGTACCTGGACGGGGTGCTTAAAGCCTATCCGATGTTCCAGGTCAGACGAGCCTGAGCCCTGAGGTACGTGGGCAGCCCCTAGCGACTTCTGTGGCGGAGTGCCTTCAAAGTCGGCCTTTCCGATATCCAACAGACAGCCGGGTCGGAGCACCTCCTCACGATCCCTCGAGAGCGATCCTCCAACTACTACATTTTTAAAGGGAGATTCACTCGTCTCAGTTATTCCCGTCGTAAGGTGAGTGTCACAAATATTAGAACCATCGTCAGAGTGATCAATCCCGACTAAGACCTCAGGTTGACCGTTGCTTTCTTTAGCATGGGCAAGAAAAATTGTAGCAATTATCTTTTCACTATTTTCCCATGATCTGTCATAGTCTATACCCTTTTCCTTTTCAGAATCTGCAAGTGATGCGTCGTTGGCGCCTACGACTACCCTTTGCAGACGCTTAGAGGGAGGGGTGTCATTATAGTCTGTCTTAGTACAGTTAGATGGATGGTTCGAGATTGATGAAGAAGGAATTTCATTAATATTGATACAGTCCGGAGGGTTACGGGACAATGCATCCGCATTCGAATTTACTTTCCCTGGTTTGTATACTATATTATAATCGTATTCATTTAATTTAATCCGCCACCTCATGATGCGAGAAACAGGGTCTTTTACGCTATGGAGCCAGACTAACGGTCGATGATCGGTTACTAAGGTAAATTGTTGACCATACAGATAAGGTCGAAAATGATCAACGGCGTAAATAACGGCGAGTAATTCCTTTTCAATGGTGGAATAATTGATTTCTGCACTGTTAAGCGTTCTTGACGCGTACGCAATAGGAAGGTCTGTACCTATTTGGCCCTGGCTCAACACAGCTCCCACAGCATAATTTGAAGCATCAGTAGTTATAAGGAAAGGTCGTTTGAAATCCGGAAATTGTAATAATGGTTCGGAACAAATTCTATCGCGTAGATTTTCGAAGGCAGATTGAACATTGCAGTCCCAAATAAAGGGGACATCCGCTTTCAATAATCGCGTTAAAGGTTTGGCGGTTTTCGCCATATCAGGAATAAATCGTCTGTAATAGCCGACCAGGCCCTAAAATTGTTTTATATTCTTTTTTGTTTTAGGGATGGGAAAGGATTTCACGGCTTTGATCTTCCCGGGGTCTGGTTTCACTCCATCACTAGAAATGCTATGGCCTAAGTAAGTAATTTCGCGTCGTAAGAATCGGCATTTCTCAGGCTGTAATGTTAACCCTGCATTCTGTAACCGGGCTAGTAATTTCCTTAACTTTTGAGAATGTTCTTCTATTGAATCGGCATATAAGACAATGTCGTCCATATAAACAAACAACTCGACTCCCTGTAGACCCGATAGGACTAAGTCCATACATCGCTGGAAAGTGGCCGGGGCATTTTTTAGGCCGAAAGGCATTTTGTTAAATTCATAATGACCGTGGAGTGTCGAGAAAGCGGTTTTTTGCTTAGATTTGGGGTCCATAGGGATTTGATGGAAACCCGAAACCAAATCGAGTGTACTAAAATATTTCGCTGCTCCGAGTTGGTCCAATATCTCTGTTATATTAGGAAGTGGGTAGGCATCGCTGACTGTTTTTTCATTCAACAGGCGAAAATCTATGACCATGCGCCAACGTGGCTCACCAGTGGAGTCTGATTTTTTGGGGACCACCCAAACAGGTGAGTTATAAGGAGAAGTTGATTGTTGAATGATATTATTTTCCAGCAATGCAGTGACTTGTTTTTTAATTTCCTCCTTATGAATTGGAGGAAACCTATACTGTTTTGTGTTAATGGGGATTTCATTTACAGTTTCAATCGAGTGCTGGATTACATTCGTGGAATTCAATTTATCGGATGAAAGGTAAAACTGGTAAGGGAATTCTTTAACAATTTCCAGAATACTAGCTTGTTCGTCCTCATTTAAACCATTTAATTCCAATAATTTAGCTATCTGAACTAATCTACTCGAATCGGCCCTTGACTGATCCACGTTAGGATTTCCTGTACGAGACGAACGCGGTGAAGGTGGACGCTCCGTGAATGCCTCTAACTCGACAGGTGGTATAGTCACAGTAACATCGTTTGGAGTAGTATTAATTGCATATAATTTGGCAGACCCGTTTCGTTGAGTGACTAACGCTTCTCCTATATAAACGCCCGGATCAGTGGTCAATCTCCTAACGTAACCTTCTTTAATTCCAGAATCTTTGACAGGCAGAGCAATAAGGGTTCTAGTACGAGGAGGTAAACTAAAGGAGGAAGACGAAAGAAGGAAGAATTCCCCATCACCGATCTGAAGGCTATTAGGCTCGTCATTTCCAAACTTCATTATCGCGTTTTGATTTTCTAAAAACGGCATCCCTAATATTCCCGTCCCAGGAATAGGAAGGTCGTCATCAACGATTTGGAATCTCACGTCGACGTGATGGACTTTAATAATAACTTCTCCGCGGGTAAGTACATCTCCTGAACCGACACCCGTGATTTTATAAACTATATTGCTATTTATTATCATCTCAGGGATTATACCTTTTTGTTTTATTAAATTAAGCTGAGAACCCGTATCAATAAGGAAGCTGGCGAACCCTTCTTGGAAGCAACGATGGGTTAAATTAAACAGAGGCAAAGAACCCGATCGTTTTACTTTGATTTGGAAGCAGCCCCGTTGGCGGCGCTGGCAATTAAGGGTTGGGTTCCCGTCGCGCCCTTTCGCGGAACCCCTTTCGAGTTTAAATTACTCCGACTGGAGGCATCATAACCTGGCCGGACGCCACCCTGGTTTTGTTTGGTGTAACAACGAGCTTCTGAGTGACTCGTTTTCCGGCAATACCCACATCTAATCTCCTCGCGGTTGGGAAAATGAGTTCTAATCACCTCAGGACAATCACGACGTAAGTGCCCTGTTTGATTACATTGGTAACACGTATAATTTTTTGAGTCTGTCTTAAATATTTTTACGTCTCTGACGAAAGGTTTGGAGGATTAGGAGGGCCTTGAGTGATCGGCTGACTCCGACTCTATCCTACTCGCGATGTTAATTGCACTTTCGAGGTCCGGTAGATTGTTAGCGTCCTTTAATCTATTCATATAAAATCGCGCGGTTTCGTTCCAAAGACCCTTAATGAAAGTGATTACCGCCGTATTCTTTAGCAAATCATTAACTCCAACTATTTGTTCAGAGTTATAAGTGTCCCTGGCAGTTTCTAACCCGCCATTTAAGGTTTCATTAACTCGGGCTTCGAAAACTTCAACCGATTCGTTTCTGTTTTGGTGCAGATTCATTAACTCGGCATTCAAACTATGCACATTAAATGAGGGCGCGAAGATTTTCTTTAAAAGATTAATCAATTCATCTAACGTTTCGGCTTCTCGTCGATTAGACAAGAGTAAATTGGCATGGCCCTCGATTCTACCTCGAATAAGGAAGAGGAGATTTTCCCGATCCTCGGGCTTTACTTTAGAGTTAATTAAATTACACTGTTTAATAAACTGGACTAATGAATCCGATTTCCCATTAAATCTCGGAATTGAGTCCTTTACAAATTTTAATGAGAGATAAGACTTAGGTGGGTCTGTGGACTTTACTATATTCGGTTGGGGAATTACGTTTGAACAAAGCAATTGGTTACTTGATTCGGATAAGTTAACAACAGGAGGATCGAGTCACGTCTGCACAAGGTTTGAGTCGCGCGACCGTGATTCACCACCCGAAGCTTCCGAACTCACAGCAATAACCGCGGTTGGACAGGGCAAAGAATCCTCTGATCTAGCCGAATTAACGATAGGGTCATCGGTGTGTCGTTTGAGATCGTGAAGTAGCCATAGGACGTTCTATTTGCAATGGTTCAACACTTAAACCCTCTATTTCGGGTACCTGTACGCTACCCGAACGTAGTTGTCGTCCCTTTCGTTTAGGCAATTCCGTACGTCTACGCGGCATTTTCGTAATGCAAATACTAAGCTCTTAATCTTATCAACTAATAGCTAACACAACGCGATAATAATTACAGCACGCAAATTTTACAATAGAACCATAAATTGTATATTATAATTGAACTTCAATCTCTCACGAAATTGCAGACTTCGACGTCAACGCAGAAGATCCCCTGGCTGAAGGTGTACGGTTTCAGGAAAGATTGATTCGATCGCCTGCAGTTGCTCTCCTCCGAAGTCCTACGACGGTTGCTCTACGATTCCTGCGTCCACGAGCCGGCGAATTTGAAGAATCCCACCGCTGTCACCAAATTGTTGCGTGGCCGGCTGGTTCTCCTGGATTCCTCGTAGGGAATTCGGCGAGGGTCGATGCCCGTGGAGTGCTAAGGCACTGCAGTGTTGCGACTCCCGTCTAGCGGCGTGTAGTTTAAGCTTTAGATGCGCGAAGTTCAAATCGGATCACACGAATGTAATAGGAAAGGAAGATTAGGTGAAGTTCGCACAAGGCCGAGGGGTTTGAAAATAGTTAAATATCCTTTTAATAAGAGGACTTCAAGATTATAAACTAATCGATACCCACTTGGAAACGGGTAATTGAATAAATGAACTTCTCCTTCTTTCCTTCTCCTAGGTGTGTAATTCCAGCGCCGCGTAGTTAAACGCTTGTTCTGTAAAAATTGAGAATCGAAAAGAAATCGAATAGACGAATAGGAATTTAGGTAGTTAATTAGTAAATTTGCGATTGGCTCTCGGTAACTAAGCCATTTTGAAATTAACAAGAGGAAAAGCGAAGTGCTTTTCGGAAGCGTCACTTGAGCCCGAATAGCAGTGTTGAGCAGTCGAGTTGTAGACAACTTCCAGAAATTTAGATTTTATAGCTATTTTGTTAATTAAAGTTCCTAGTATTGAATTCTAATTGTTCTTTTATTGAGTTTATCCTTTTATTTATTATTCGTTTTCTTTACATTTATTTCATGAATAATCCGCGTCCAAGGAGCAGAGTGCCTTAGCACTCCACGGGCTTCGACCCTCGCCGAATTCCCTACGAGGGATCCAGGAGAACCAGCCGGCCACGCAACAGCAGTGATATTGTGTTGAGGTCCGTTGGGTTAGCACCAGGTGGCACCAGAATGGAACTGCCTGCCGAATGCGCTAGTGATCTTGGCACCGAAAAAGTTCGCACTCAGTGCGGCCAGTGCGGGTCTCCCGAATTCGCTATTAGTATTGTTATATCAAAACAGAAATGTGTAGAGGTTAAGTTGCGAACAGTATCGTGATTCGAAGTTACACACTATTTCTTGTATAGAATTTATTATTCTACTTACCGTTGCGCACTATACTATGGTGCGGTGCGGCAGTAACCTAGTGCCACCGACACCGACGACTCACCGATCCCTCGCAGCAAAAGACATTATATCATAATACATATTTATAATCGTAACGCGCACACAATACTACATTCAATTGCTTGAAGTTCATTCCGTTTATTACTGAGGTTCACCGAAAATGATCGAAAGGCCGAAGGACTATCGACTGTCAAATCGAAATTCTCAACTATCTCATCACATTTCAGTTACTCGGGTATCTCATGGATACTCGGGTAATTTTTGTCTACCCGGGTAGCCGGTTAATTTTTGTCTACCCGGGTACCCGAGTAATTTTTTTCTACCCGGGATCTCACCGGGTACCCGAGTACCCGGGTACCCGGATACCCGGGTCAAAACAATAGCTCTATTAGGTATACGAAATACCATTTGCGAGGACGCCAGTTGCAGTAACTGGCGGCTGTAGCCGCTTATTGGAACGGCCACCTTTAGGGGAGCAATAAAGAGTATATATTATATACTTCAATTGTACAACTATTCGATATTTTTATATTCTTAACTGTTTTATTATAACTCTCGACAACTTAAAGATGGAAATATGAATTGTAACTATTGTAACTGAGCTCAGAAATAAACGTGTTATCGCTAGTACATGCAAGATTAGTCTGACGATCTCTTGAGTTGTTACTTTACGTTTCTACGGCAAAAAGTGACAAAAGCTCATACATCGAGCGGTTTCCTTATATGCCATGCAAAAGTCGAAAATCAAACGTGTTGTTGGCTTCGCATTGATTAAATCTATCACGTGTACGGAAATGATAGATTACAATATAACAATTATAACAATCCAACGCGTCCTTACGAACATAAACTGAACTTAATTATAATGTCTACAAATATACAATTCGCATTTTTATTTAAGAAAGCGTCAAATTTAAACTTTGGCTAATTATCATGGCAGACAACCTCGTAGCAGAAGCTCCCAAATCTTTCTATGGTGGAATACACATTGTTACCAACTCGAGGTTGCGCGGTACGCAACAGTTCAATCTTAGAGCATATACCCAGATAGCATAAAAATGTCCAGGAAAGGTCCAGAAAAGGTCCTAAAAACGTCCATTTTCACAAACCAGAACGTTTTCAGTACCTTTTCTGGACGTTTTTGAAACGTTTTCAATACCTTTTCTGAACGTTTAAAAACATTTTCAGTAACTTTTCTGAACGTTTTTAAAACGTTTTCAGTACCTTTTCTGTACGTTTTGGTTAGGTCTGAAATAGGCGTTTTTAGGATGTTCGTCGGTACTGGTTCGATTGAATAAAAATTAAAGGATGTAAATGGTTTTCAAAATAATATCAAACTTAATTTCAGTTTACTTAATTTCAATTAAATTTATAGATGCAGAATATACAGGGTGTTACTCTATGTCTCGTGTACATACTGTATATATATTTTATTCGCAGATGTAAGAATTTAATCATAGTGTCTCCATCTGGAGTTTCATGAATTCAGACGCTTCTCTCTTCCCCCTCCTATCGGATCGCCGCGGTTACTCGCGATAATCGCGTTTCAACCAGTCGGTTCCCAACTCATATTCTAGAAGCACCGAAAAGTACAATTGATCCGAGAGAGAGGGAGAGAGAGAGAAGCTGTGATACTCGGCTTTAGTTCTGGATTTCTGTTAAGAAAGGAAAATCGCGTTCAGTGCTTGTGTTACGCGCTCGTTAAAGAAAGCACATCTCGTGATCAGAGTTTGTGCAGCACTTTTACTAAGACTAAAAACAGTATATTATAACCAGAAATCTACTGGACAATACAATCTAGTGTTCCTTAAAACTAAATCCTAAGCTAATTACTACTAAATCTTAAGCCTACTTAATCTACTTACTCTTAATTAAATCTAGTTACGCTAACTGATAAAACCTCGAATTCTTGAACTAAACACGCTACCTATAGTCAATACTTTGGGGGGGGGGGGGGGGGGGGGGTGATTCTACTGGCATATATAAGTCGAAAATCAAGAGTGACGAAATTGCGGTAAATGCTTCGTTTATTAATTATCGATGGTTAAAGATTGACGTCTGGATCGCCTGAATCAGCCTGAATGACGGCAACTCGACGGACAGCGGGCCGCGCGAGGCAGGCCAGCCAAGGGGCGTGCAGTGGCAGCGGATGCGTGACGGATTTGCCACGTAGAGCGCATACTTACTTACCTACCTCGCCGAAACTGTGACATACGATACTTGCGATAATTTATGAAAATACGCAAACGTTGTTCGGCATTAAACCTGCCTACTCGTCAAAATCCACAAGGGCATATCAAAACCCGCCCAACGGGATTCTCAAGTAGAGAGGGTGAATGCTATTGCCCTTGAAAATATTGCCCTCAAAAATCACCCACACGGCCATCCAAAGCACCGCGATTGTACCGTCCGCGATTGTTCACTTAATTACACACACGCACCACGATTAATTTTCTTGCGAGTGTACATGTCTTCACGCACCGCGATTGTTCACTTAATTACACACACGCACCACGATTAGTTTTCTCGCGAATGTCCATGTCTTCACGCACCGCGATTGCAATCTGTGCTCGCGTTGACGACAGTCGTCAAACTGAGGAGACCTTGGCCAAATCCCTGCGCGAAGGACACGAACAACGTTACGAATAAACAACCTACATACAATGTATCGCTACACCTTCGCCGAGTGGCTCAAGCGATGATACACAGCTTATGCAATAAATTAAATTCTTTATTCTTCATGGAATCGATAGGTATGGCAGTGACACCAATGGATTCTCTATGTTTTTCCATAAGGAATCGATCGACGCCACTTTCGCAAAGATCTGATGAGAAATGCAGAATAATTTCAGATTCGTCGCTTTCTAGGGCGCAACATTGTATGGCCCCCCTGATATCGAGCGTCGCGGTCGGAGGCCACGAAGCTCAGCGCGGAACGGTCTCGTCGGGGGCATTGACTGGCCGTGCGAAACAGCTGTGATTCTCTAGCACAGGCACACTCGGGCCTCATGTAAAATTAGCTTCGTGAAAAGTAATCCGATTTACATTACATTTGGTATGATTTTCATCGGAAAAACATAGGGAATCCATTAGTGTCACTGCCACACCTATCGATTCCATGAAGAATAAAGAATTTAATTTATCGCATAAGCTGTTTATCATCGCTCGAGCGACTCGGAGAAAGTGTAGCGATACATTGCATGTAGGTTGTTTATTCGTAACGTTGTTCATGTCCTTCGCGCAGGGATTTGGCCAAGGTCTCCTCAGTTTGACGACTGTCGTCAACGCGAGCAAAGACTGCAATCGCGGTGCGTGAAGACATGGACATTCGCGAGAAAACTAATCGTGGTGCGTGTGTATAATTAAGTGAACAATCGCGGTGCGTGAAGACATGTACACTCGCGAGAAAATTAATCGTGGTGCGTGTGTGTAATTAAGTGAACAATCGCGGACGGGACAATCGCGGTGCGTGAAGACATGGACATTCGCGAGAAAACTAATCGTGGTGCGTGTGTGTAATTAAGTGAACAATTGCAGACGGGACAATCGCAGTGCGCGAAGACATGTACACTCGCGAAAAAATTAATCGTGGTGCGTGTGTGTAATTAAGTGAACAATCGCGGTGCGTGAAGACATGTACACTCGCGAGAAAATTAATCGTGGTGCGTGTGTGTAATTAAGTGAACAATCGCGATGCGTGAAGACATGTACACTCGCGAGAAAATTAATCGTGGTGCGTGTGTGTAATTAAGTGAACAATCGCGGTGCTTTGGATGGCCGTGTGGGTGATTTTTGAGGGCACTATTTTCAAAGGCAATGGCATTCACCCTCTCTACTTGAGAATCCGGTTGGGCGGGTTTTGATATGCCCTTGTGGATTTTTACGAGTAGGCAGGTTTAATGCCGAACAACGTTTGCGTCTTTTCATAAATTATCGCAAGTATCGTATGTCACAGTTTCGGCGAGGTAGGTAAGTAAGTATGCGCTCTACATGGCAAATCCGTCACGCATCCGCCGCCACTGCACGCCCCTTGGCTGGCCTGCCTCGCGCGGCCCGCTGTCCGTCGAGTTGCCGTCATTCAGGCTGATTCAGGCGATCCAGACGTCAATCTTTAACCATCGATAATTAATAAACGAAGCATTTACCGCAATTTCGTCACTCTTGATTTTCGACTTATATATGCCTGTAGAATAACACCCCCCCCCCCCCAAAAAAAAAAAGTATTGACTATAGGTAGAGTAACACCCTGTATATGCAGTTACAATAGATGCATGAAAATGTGAGTACAAGGGCGAATGTACAGAATATACCACTTAAAACAGATATGAAATATGTAGAACATGTAGGTAGTACCCATAGATTATACAAATTATACAAAATATAGGTACAGAATATATGCAAAATATCTGCACTTACAATAGATGTTTATAATATTGTTGAAAGATCTCAAAATATTGAGGAAAATGTTTTCGCTGCATTATTCACAATTGAAAATGCTATTGGCCCGTATGTATAAAAGCAAGTTTAAGCTTTTACTAGTGATTTTTCAAGCTAATACTCAGTTCCGTATGCAATAAAGCAGGCCTGCACAGCAAGGCTGTGACGGGCAAGAGCGCTCTCGATTGCTCGCGAGCAAAGCGAAGAGCGACGCCGCGAGCTGTGCCCCCTCCCTGTGGCCACTAGCTGAAGTAGTATGCGTGTAAACTGTTAGGTGGATTGCTGACGTACACCGGCACACTTCACTCACCAACACTCCCCACCACAGCACTGTTGTTCATGAATGCGTTTACGATGCTCTTTCCCTACGCTTCCGAAAATTTTTGCCCCGCGGGCATTTAGCTGTGCACGCCTGCAATAAAGTATGAAGTATTTATTAGAAATAGTTTTTACTTATTTTCCAGTAAATACGTAAAACACGTATGCATAATACAAAGTACTTACTGAAAACTGCAAGTAAATGCTAGTGTTATCTTAAGTCTGCCAGTCGTCTGTCTTAAAATGTCTGCTCAATCGCAATCATGGCGTTGTTCATGCAAATTCGTGCTCACAAGGTTTATAATAATTGAAGAAACCATACCCGAGAGTACCGTGCCCTGTTCAGATTCGAGGAACACCAGGTGAACTACCTGGCGGACACATTTTTAGACAACGTGGACGAAACCCGGGGTGGTGGTCTTTCACGGAAAGAGAAGATGGAGGTACTTTTGAGATACATAGGTGATCCCGGTTTTCAAGTAGGCGTTGGTGAGGATACGGGTTTTCATCAGAGTACAGTTAGTCGAACAATAACAGAAGTTGCCCGCAAAATCTGTACTAAACGTCAAAACTGGATTAAATTTCCAAAAAATTCAAATGAAATAGAAAAAGCCAAAAGAGATCGGCAGTCAAATTTCAATGTTCCGTGTTGTATAGAAGCTTTAGATTGTACACACGTCGAATTACTCAGACCATCCGAGCACGCTGACGAGTACATCAACAGAAAATCTAGGTGTTCTATTAACGTTCAAGCTACTTGTGATAGTAACGAATTATTTACAAGTGTTGATGCTACTAGTCCAGGCTCCACTCATGACAGTTGAGTATTGCGAACGTCCGGATTAGTTCAAATGATTGCCTGTTATAAAGGAAATGCAGTTATAATTGCTGACGCCGGATATGGGATCGCTCCGTGGATTATGACACCATACAAGAATGCTACTACTAATGTCCAAAAGCATTATAACAAAGTACACGCAAAAAACGGGGTGATTATTGAAAGACTCTTTGGACAGATTAAGCGAAGATTCCCACTCTTAAGTTCTCGAGTTTGGCTTCACCTTGGAATCATTCCGTCAGTCATCGTAAGTTGTTTTGTACTCTACAATGTAGCAAAGTACCTAGGTGATCACACATTCGACGAAGAAGATCACGAAGACGAAGAGATTGACAATAATGACAACACCAAGCGTGCTGGCATGAGAAAAAGAGACGATATTGCACAATTACTATACGTTACCTAGATAAAAACCGAAGTGGTTATGTATTTTGAAACTTCAAAAAAGTAAAAAAATACGCCAAGTACATGAAAAATCAAATAAATCACAAAAAATAGAAGACAATAATAATCACAAAAAATAGAAGATAATAATAATTACAAAATTAAAAAAAGATGTGAAATCAAAATGAGCTGCCAGTACATAAAGATGCTTTCCAACGGCGCTTTAGATGACACAACTACATATGCTCAGCTAAAATTCCATTACTCATAATGGCTATTTATACAAAGAAAAAATGTATTAAATAATAATATGCAGATATATTTTTATACAAATAAAGATTTTAATACGAATAAATATTTGATTCAAAATACTTGGCGCTGCGCCCCGAATTGGTGTTGCTAAACTCAATAAATATGTATAAATTGCATTAATCCTTTTCTTTCTTTCTTGTACGTGCATGCGTGTGTGTGTGTGCGCGCGCGCGTGCGAGCGTGTGCGTGCGTGCGTGTGCATATGCTACGTATGGCATTAGAATTAAATATATGTAAAATAAATCTGACTGCGTTTCTAATATGTGTATGTATATGTTTTTAATATTGTAATGGAATTGTAAATTATTAATACTAAGGCAATTAACATTTTTTCGGTTGCGCAGCGCCAAGTATTTTGAATCAAATATTTATTCGTATTAAAATATTTATTTGTATAAAAATATATCTGCATATTATTATTTAATACATTTTTCTTTGTATAAATAGCCATTATGAGTAATGGAATTTTAGCTGAGCATATGTAGTTGTGTCATCTAAAGCGCCGTTGGAAAGCATCTTTACGTACTGGCAGCTCATTTCGATTTCACTTTTTTTTTTATTTTATTATTACTATCTTCAATTTTTGTGATTATTATTGTCTTCTATTTTTTGTGATTTATTTGATTTTTCATGTACTTGGCGTATTTTTTTACTTTTTTGAAGTTTTTTATGGGGATCTCACTTCTTTTTACAAAGATAATTTGCATAGGGACTGACTTTAGATAATTTTTAATATTATAAATTACAAATTATCACGCGACAGAATTATGTATAAATTCTATATTGTACGTAAGTTTAACAACTACGAACAGAAACCATGTGCACCGGATTGCCAATCTATATGTATTATATTATATGTATAGGGGAGAGTCGTGCAGTACCGACCAGCTTACAGTACCGACCAAAGCTAGTTCTCGCTTCTTCAACCAGATATTAACACTTTATTTGAATTAACCAATGGAAATCACAATTCTCTATAACCTATTTCGGGGCCATATTGTTTACTCCATTGCTCTCGATGTTCTACGGCAGGCCTGGGATTTAAGTGAACGCAGCGGCCGATTTTCAGAGGCAACGCCTCCTTTCTCCCTCGCACGTCACGGCCCCCGCGGCGGCCTATCAGCTAAGAGCGTCTCAGGCCCGTACCACGTGAACCGCGCGTGGCGTATTAGGGTGACATTGTATCAATAGGTTTCCACATCGTTCCAGAGAGCACGATTGTCGATGCGTTTTTGTTTTGTCAACGCACCACGCGCGGTTCATACGGTACGGGCCTGAGGCGCTCCAAGCTCCTGGGCCGCCGCGGGGGCCAAGATGTGCGGCGGGAGATAGGAGGCGTTGCCTCTGAAAATCGGCCGCTGCGTTCACTTAAATCCCAGGCCTGTTCTACGGCATTAAACGCATACGTTGATATTGAGTGGGTTAAAAGTTATTTTTTAAAGCTAATATTTTGTTTCTCGTGTAAGTAAATGATTTTGTTCTATTATGTATACTATCTCTAGTCCATTAAGTTTAATAAAACGTCCTGATTTTGCAATATTTTTTCTACATAATATACCATGATATAAAATGTTGCCCCGTGTTTGTCGTACAGTACCGACCATCCAACTGTCGTGCAGTACCGACCAACAGACTCTGTCAACCAGTAGAGAACAAAATTTTCTTATCTGTACATTCAATCTGTTAGCAACTCAGATTAGTTTATAAGATGTTCATTTAGCCTTCCTACTACCTTTTCCCATAGAAAAATAAAGTAAATAAGGATAGGTATCATAACCTAATAAACAGGAAGCTAAGATTTAATGAAGAAGTTATCCAGTGTGTTATTTGCAAGCGAAGTTGGGCATTAACTAAATAAAAAATTATGCAAATAAGGATCAAATAAAAGTTACTTTAACTTTAGATTATTCGACGAACAAAGTTAATTTGTTTATTCGATGAGAATTTATTTGAAGAATAAAGTTAATTTTTTTATTCGTTATTCGAAATTTTATTTAAATAAAAATTTTGCCCATCTCTGTTTGCAAGGAATCATTTGACAAGGATTGGGTGCAGTGTACCGTATGTGACGGTTGGGCACACGTCGAATACACAGATCAGGAGAATATGTATTAATTATCTGACTTGCGAGTTTGTACAAATAAAATTTGAAAAGAATC
Source organism: Andrena minutula (assembly GCA_929113495.1). Classification (NCBI taxonomy): domain Eukaryota; kingdom Metazoa; phylum Arthropoda; class Insecta; order Hymenoptera; family Andrenidae; genus Andrena; species Andrena minutula. Next base: position 42,325,233 of record OV815993.1, on the reverse strand, counting down.
TTGTATTGTACTAGTTAAATGTCTTTATTAACATTGTTAATCATTTAGACCTAAAAATCTACTAATTTAATAGTTGGTCGGTACTGGACGACAATTTTTCGTTTCCTAGAAATTACAACTTTTTTCCTTTTGCGAATTATCAATTCTTATTATTAAACTTCACAAAAATAGTTTCCCTCTTCATACTAAGTTCTATCTATACTACAAATACGTTTTTGAATTTTTTATTTTCATCGACTCTACCCCAAGATATAACAAAAAAACTAAGAGCGGTCGGTACTGCACGACTCTCCCCTAGTACTTTGTGTACAATACATGGTGCGCGAAGCAGCATATGGCGCTGAAAGCAGCCTTTGGCGCTGGACGTTTTTAACATTGAAGTGTATTAACAAACGCAATTAACACCTTTCGAAGAAAAATATGTATGCATTTTTAGCATTTCGTGGCCAAGCTTGTTTTTCTGCTCGTAAATCATCAACGGATACCCACGTTGTGCCCTTACCCCTTACCATACTCGTGTAGTGACCATCGGCATTACTTTTACCATGGTGGAAAATCGCTGTCTTAAGTTTATAACAGTGATCTACCAATTGTATTTTAGTAGTAGGCATTGCTTTGACGTAGAAATTTTCCACTTTCGTTGTTGTTCCACTACTATCGTGATCGAACAAATGTAATTTTGCAATAAGAATTTGTTTGAAAGCAGTTATATCGATTTTGAAAATGAATGAAAAGATTCAATATTTTTATTGGTGTTGGTTTAGTATAGTATAAAAAAAGGAGATGAGAGTGTCACGTCCTGGGTGGCGGGACTTGGATCGTGACACATATGGGGTAGGGAAGTTGCGTGCGGACTTTGCTTCGTAAGAAGACCTGCTTCTTTATGAAGGCTATGGTTCCGAACTTGCGGTTATGTGTAGGAGAGCTCGAAGACTCTGCTTCGTAAGAAGACCTGCTTCTTTATGAAGGCTATGCTTCGCGACTTTTAGGAGAGCTCGAAGACTTTGCTTCGTAAGAAGACCTGCTTCTTTATGAAGGCTATGCTTCGCGACTTGTAGGAGAGGTAGGAGAGCTCGAAGACTTTGCTTCGTAAGAAGACCTGCTTCTTTATGAAGGCTATGCTTCGCGACTTTTAGGAGAGGTAGGAGAGCTCGAAGACTTTGCTTCGTAAGAAGACCTGCTTCTTTATGAAGGCTATGCTTCGCGACTTGTATCGACCAGGGAAGGCTGAATGGTGATCGTACACCCGAGTGACGCACGTGAGAGTACAGGCTTCGACTTATGGCTCTATAATTGGCTTACTAGCTGCATCGTATGAAAAAGGCGTAAATAGTAGGGTTTTTACTATTGGTTTGGGAATACCCATGCGGGACTCTATATGGAAGAACGTTAGTAAACACGGGCAAGAACTCCCGGCGCTTGCGGAGACCGATCAGCTGTAGTCGTTGCGCGTAATGGTTCCAGGTATTCGAGGCGAAATAGCGAGAATTGACGGTTTAAAGATAAAAGCGAAAGCGTTATTTATTGGAACACGTAACAGATAGCAATAAACACCTTATAATTATGCGTTGGACATTTAGCATAGGCACATAACATTTATATAAAGGTAAATGATAGAAAATTAATGTTAGGCAAAAATAGCAAAAGAAGCGAAGCAATGGAGTTAAACAATAATAGATTATGTGATAAAGATAGCAATATAATAATAAGAGACTAAAGCTTAAGCAAGATATAAATGCAAACTAAACTATATATATATAAAGCGATAAGCAAAGAAATTAGCACGAAGAAATAACGTAGCAATGAAATGTAATAAACAAAGCATTAATAATATTATAAAATAAAAGAAATAGAAACGCTTACAGTGATGTAGACGCTGGTTGATGTACACTGAATTGAAAGGTAAGAATATAACTAATAACGAAAACCATAGAGTAATGGTCGCGACTTGGCGATAACACGGAATAATACTGATGAGTGAAGATACTAAAGAATAGTGATCCGTGGGCCACGCGGCACCGGTATTTATACAAACTGATGGAATGTGAGGTATGCGGGGAATTTGAGGTATGCGTGATGACTCATGCCCAAAGTATGCGTGGAATTTGCGGTAGGCGTGATGAGTCATCCTTAAAGTATGTGTCGTAATAACTCTGGGGTTTTTGTAAGAATCAAAGGTTGATCTATAATTAGGCTGTGAAACAATGAGATTTAGGAAAAGGGGCACTCAATCCGTTGGGTGGACTTTTGTGGTTTCATTGGTAGAGAGGGGGGGGGGGGGGGGAAGAGATTTTGATTTAGAAAGGTTGGGGCGAGGGCTTGTTGCAATTCGTAATTGAGGAGGGAGTCATGCCTCTAAGGCGAAGAGGGGAAGGGGAATCAGCTGGAGATGGGGACCGCTAAGGTACATCGTCCAAGATCTGATGATTTGTAAAGGGTTAAGAGTTGTGGTTCATAGATAGTAGTAGGTTCTTGGGTAGGTCATATAAGGAGTAAGTTAGTTAGGGTTGGGCGAAAATTATAGGGACGTCACACCTCCCCCCTTATATGAAGAAATGCGTGCATTTCTTAACATTAAAGAGCGGGGTTGACTGGATTGAGCACGCTCTTGATTGGGTGTTTATAGAATAAAGAAAGTGGATAAGGAAACAAAATATATGTTTGGAATACGGAGAAAATAAAATAATTTGCTGAAGTTGCATGAAAATATGAAAATAAAACATCACCGTTAATGGGAAAGAAGATCAATGAGTATGGTGGAAAATAAACAAACGTGGTCTTTTGCGTCAGAATAAGAAAATTAAAAGAAATCCTTAGGAAAAACGAAATGAAATAAACTAAATCTTTGGTGCAAAAATGGGAAAATAAAAGAGATCCTTGGGGTAAAATAAACGAAAATCTTTGGTGTCAATGGAATGAAATAAACAAAATCTTTGGATAAAGGAACTATATATAAGGGTGCTATTTACAAGAAAGGGTTGGGAGGAAGGTTTAGGAACTATTTACAAGTGGAACATGGAGTAAAGGTCGGGAAAGGGGTTGGGTTCCTCCAGGAAGAAGGTGGGGTCGTAGCCGCTTTTACGCAGGCCATCTAACCATCTTAGATACTCGGGCGTCAGTTCTTCATGGTATGGTACCTTGGTGGCTGACCCCGTGTCTAAGAATTCCACCACTCCGGGGTTGGGTGGAGTTGTGGAAGGGACTAGGGATGTAAAGTGCGGGGGAGGAGATCGGTATGGGGGAGGAGGAGGATAGGAGAGTGCTCCTTCTTCTATCCATTCGTATGGGGGAGGTGGTGGCGGCAGAGCTTCCTGGAACCCCTCCAGGTGCAGCGGCGTTGGTGGGAGAAAGTCCTCGGTGGTGACCACGCTGGGTTCCTCCGTGGACTCCTGCAGGCTGTAAGTCGCCATAATTTTGGGGAGCCATGGCGAACAGCTGCTTCCCTGTGGGGCCTCCGTGTCCTGTGGAGTCGGTGGTGGAGTCTCTGGGACTGCTGGCGTTGCCTCCCTGAGGATCTCGACGGAGACGACCCGCGGGGGAAGGGGTGATAGGCTTCTTCCAGCCTTCTGATACTCCCGTCGAAGCCATCGCATCCTCGACAGGCGCCTGGATCGGCCTCCTCCCTTAGTTCTCCTTTTGGAAGGAGCCACTGGGCCTTGTGGGGATGGCATGGTGACGTCGATATAGATAATGATGTAAACCTAGGAATAAACTTGTTGAAGTCTTTGATTCTTAAAGGGTCAACCGGGACTCTCGCGCTGGCGACCAAGGCGCGCTTTGTTCGCGTGAATTATTTTCGTTTTGCCCTTCCAGGATATTTTTAGGTTTTGTGAAGGGATTACTTCTAATATCTGGTGTGGGCCAGAGTACTGATCCCCAAATTTCCCTTTCCGCGGCTCTATTAGGACGTAGACTAAGTCCCCGGGTTTGAAGGTGTCCTCGTTTATGTGTTAATCTAAGTTTTAACTGGTCTAACCTTTTTGCTGCGGCGGTTTGCAATTCTTGTACCCTCGTACTTAATTTCGCGCGATAGTGATTGTAGGTTTCATTTTCGAAATCTTCAGTTACCGGAGTTCGGCTGGGTATCCGAGCTATTTTCCCGAATACAAAATCATTTGGTGTATAACCAGTGCCCTCGTGAACACTGGTATTATAAGAAAACGTCGCCAAATCTGTCCAGTCGTCCCAGTCAGTGTATCTACCGATAAACCTTTTTAAATATTCGGTTAAAACGATTTGCAATCTCTCTAAAGAGCCGTTAGTATGCGGGTGAAAGGCTGGGGTTCGGAATTGTTGGTCTTTCCATTTCCACGGTGCCGGTTTTATAAAATTTCTATCAAAATTTGGTACTTGGTCGGTGAGAATGGCTTTAGGAGCTCCGAAGTGACAAATGAATCTTATGATGAGCGCATCTGGTATCTTAATTGATGTGAAAAGGCTAAAGAGCACGCACACAAGGTATTTTGTCAATAAAACTTGCATGGTTAATATGAAAGTGTTGCCTGCTCTACTTGTAGGCAGTCGTTCATGTATGACTTCTGGTGAGGGAATTGGTGGAATTTCTGCAGATGATATCTTCCGGCGCATCTTTCTATGTAGTTGCGTCCTTCTGCATTTCCTTCCCTGGCGAGCGCTGGATGTGGGTGTTGCAGAGTCAATGGGGTTGCTACCACTCGTTGGCGCATGGATCGGTGATTTTGAGAACCGAGGCCTGTTGGGACCGCTTGGTCTACGTTTGGGCCAGTCCTTCAAGTTGTCGTTACATTTGTCATGTAGTCGTTGGGAGCATGCCTCCACTGCGGGGGAAGTATGGGATAAGGCGTCTGTAGTGAGGTGGAATCTCAGGTCAAAACTCTGGCATTGCAGGATAAGTTCCTTCTGCAATACTGATTTGAGGTGGTCGAAACCAGGTTGCTGGGATGGTCCCCAGTTCAATGCTGGGTCCTTCTTTAATAGTTGGGTTGACGGTGGTGCCGTTTTGGAAAATTCCGGGATAAATCTTCTGTGATATCCGGTCAGACCAAGGGATTCTTTAATTTGTTTTGGTATGCGAGGTACAGCGTCAGCGAACTTATCGCCTTTCCCATGAATCGGGTGCTCTTTGGAGATTGAATTAAGTAGAATTTCTGCCCTTGAAGGAGCTTCCGCAGAAATTTTTAATACTGCCAGTTCCGGTGTAGCCGCAAGAGACTTTTGGGAGTTTAGGGGAAGGATTGATTTGGCATATAGCGCAGGAGGTAAGAGTGAGTGCACCGTCGCGGATGCCTCGAGATGGTGGATCGACGGATCCAGGGCTAAGAGGGACTTGTTTTTTATGAGGGGGTGGATGGGAGTGATGCCTATAGGCGTTGTAGTCTCTTTGGGTCGGTTTGGTTTGGATTCTGGAGTTAGTCTGTCGGATTCCTTTACTTCGATGCAGAGCATGGTGCTTGGATTGTCAATCTCGCTAGCGTTTATAACTTGAGGGTAGTCCTTTAGGTCCGGATTAGCTGTATGTATGGAAAAAGAGGATTTTGACCTCGCCCGTTGAACGACCGGGTTTAATTGCACTGGAGCGACTCTTATGATACCGCTAGTGCTTTGGGGTGCACTTCTGCTTGGCTCGCTCCACAGTTTGCATCCATCGGCGCTCGGAGGAGTATTTCCCGGCTCCGTTTCCCACAAGGCTCTAGGATCTTTCATGATAGTGAAGATGCGTTTTCTGCATTCCGTGGTCACATGTCCGGGCTTCTTGCAGTACCCGCAGCTTCGCAGCTCCGTAGGCCTGGAAGGTGGAGGTCGAGATTTGTCCCAGTAAGTGACCTGTGCTTTGGGTACTTGGGACTCATATTCCGTGGCACAGTTTAGAGGGTTCCTCTCGGAAGGTTGAGCAGTCGGGCCTTGGTTGCACCAACAGGACCGTGCGTCATGACCAGTCTTGTTGCACAGTTGGCAGGTCACCTTAGGAGTTTTTGGTTCTGAAAATCTAACTCTGTCCCTGTCCATCTTTTTGTCTACGAGGACGGCCAAATCAAATGCTTCGTCTAACGTTTCGAAATGGTGTTGCTGCAATCTCATTCTTAAGTAGGGTGGGAGGCCGTCAATAAATGAATCTAAAGTCAGACGTTCGAGGTTTTGGGAATGGTCTCGTGCAAAGTCGCGATAATATTCCTTATCCTCTTCCAGAATGGCGAATCGGAGGTCCTTGACTCGAGAAATATACTCTAATATGTGTTCGTTCGTTCCTTTTATGATATTTGCAAGTTCTCCACGATAATGGTCCGATGTCTTAGCAGGAGAAAAGGTGCGTTTAAGTTGTTTAAGAAGATCGTTTACAGAGTTGAAGACCCTATCCTCAACGGCCAAGTAAGCGTGGTCTTGTAATTTGTTTCGTAACAACCTCGCAAGCTGAGGTTCAGCGTGCGGGGGAACCAGAGCCTTAGCCCTATTGCAGGCCCTCGCGAATTGTAATACTGGAATATTGTGACCGTCGAATTTGGGCACGGTTTCTATTGCGTCTTTCAGCTTGATCTGGGGCGACGGATCCCGATCCGATACATAATTATGGTTAGGTAGCGGTTTCCTATCAAAGCGAGAAGAACCGGGAGTTGCAAGATTATTCGTTGTTTGCGAGGGTTCAAGAATTTTTTCCATCATTTCGCGTATGGATTGGATTTGACCGGAGAGACCTTCTAGCGCGGGGTTGTCAGAAACGGTGACTGAACTAGGACGCGTATTAGTTTCTGGATTTACGACATGCTGCGCATATAACCTTTCGATTTCGGCCTGTTTCTTCCGCAACAGTTCTACTCGTTCTAATAGTTCGATAGTCGCGATATCTTTCAATTTAATGTGATCGTCCGCGTCTTGGTCTTTTCCGGGAGAGTCGTCGGCTTCACCGTACACAGACATGTTTAATTTAAGATTTTATTGCTCCGAGGGCAATTGTGGAATGTGTAGGCCGTTTTGGCGGTAATGATTTAAAGATACTGTCACCGTATTTACTGGGTCCAACCGGGAGCAGCACGAGCAATTTCGTTGTCTTGGTTCGTTGTTGCTAAACTCAATTTTACACACTTTAATGTTTGCATATGTGTAGTAGTGGTTTCGAGCACGCGGCTTCTATACGCTACCGCGATCTGCTGTGGCCTTGCAATATACATATTAAATGTCGGGACCTTGTGGGTACCGTATGCTAGAGAATTTATTTCTATTAACAGTAGACGAATCCCACCGCTGTCACCAAATTTATGTCACGTCCTGGGTGGCGGGACTTGGATCGTGACACATATGGGGTAGGGAAGTTGCGTGCGGACTTTGCTTCGTAAGAAGACCTGCTTCTTTATGAAGGCTATGGTTCCGAACTTGCGGTTATGTGTAGGAGAGCTCGAAGACTCTGCTTCGTAAGAAGACCTGCTTCTTTATGAAGGCTATGCTTCGCGACTTTTAGGAGAGCTCGAAGACTTTGCTTCGTAAGAAGACCTGCTTCTTTATGAAGGCTATGCTTCGCGACTTGTAGGAGAGGTAGGAGAGCTCGAAGACTTTGCTTCGTAAGAAGACCTGCTTCTTTATGAAGGCTATGCTTCGCGACTTTTAGGAGAGGTAGGAGAGCTCGAAGACTTTGCTTCGTAAGAAGACCTGCTTCTTTATGAAGGCTATGCTTCGCGACTTGTATCGACCAGGGAAGGCTGAATGGTGATCGTACACCCGAGTGACGCACGTGAGAGTACAGGCTTCGACTTATGGCTCTATAATTGGCTTACTAGCTGCATCGTATGAAAAAGGCGTAAATAGTAGGGTTTTTACTATTGGTTTGGGAATACCCATGCGGGACTCTATATGGAAGAACGTTAGTAAACACGGGCAAGAACTCCCGGCGCTTGCGGAGACCGATCAGCTGTAGTCGTTGCGCGTAATGGTTCCAGGTATTCGAGGCGAAATAGCGAGAATTGACGGTTTAAAGATAAAAGCGAAAGCGTTATTTATTGGAACACGTAACAGATAGCAATAAACACCTTATAATTATGCGTTGGACATTTAGCATAGGCACATAACATTTATATAAAGGTAAATGATAGAAAATTAATGTTAGGCAAAAATAGCAAAAGAAGCGAAGCAATGGAGTTAAACAATAATAGATTATGTGATAAAGATAGCAATATAATAATAAGAGACTAAAGCTTAAGCAAGATATAAATGCAAACTAAACTATATATATATAAAGCGATAAGCAAAGAAATTAGCACGAAGAAATAACGTAGCAATGAAATGTAATAAACAAAGCATTAATAATATTATAAAATAAAAGAAATAGAAACGCTTACAGTGATGTAGACGCTGGTTGATGTACACTGAATTGAAAGGTAAGAATATAACTAATAACGAAAACCATAGAGTAATGGTCGCGACTTGGCGATAACACGGAATAATACTGATGAGTGAAGATACTAAAGAATAGTGATCCGTGGGCCACGCGGCACCGGTATTTATACAAACTGATGGAATGTGAGGTATGCGGGGAATTTGAGGTATGCGTGATGACTCATGCCCAAAGTATGCGTGGAATTTGCGGTAGGCGTGATGAGTCATCCTTAAAGTATGTGTCGTAATAACTCTGGGGTTTTTGTAAGAATCAAAGGTTGATCTATAATTAGGCTGTGAAACAATGAGATTTAGGAAAAGGGGCACTCAATCCGTTGGGTGGACTTTTGTGGTTTCATTGGTAGAGAGGGGGGGGGGGGGAAGAGATTTTGATTTAGAAAGGTTGGGGCGAGGGCTTGTTGCAATTCGTAATTGAGGAGGGAGTCATGCCTCTAAGGCGAAGAGGGGAAGGGGAATCAGCTGGAGATGGGGACCGCTAAGGTACATCGTCCAAGATCTGATGATTTGTAAAGGGTTAAGAGTTGTGGTTCATAGATAGTAGTAGGTTCTTGGGTAGGTCATATAAGGAGTAAGTTAGTTAGGGTTGGGCGAAAATTATAGGGACGTCACAAGAGCATACGATAGAAAGTCTTGTGGCAGAAATTTAAAAAATGTTAATGGTAATTTAGCGAAAATGGATGAAGAGATTCAATATTTTTATTGGTGTTGGTTTAGTATAGTATAAAAAATAATATTTATTGGTGAATTGAAATATTGTTAATGGAAAACTAGTAAAATTAATAATGAATAGCGTAGCAACTATATAGAAATAGAGTGGCATTTTGTTAAAGTAAGTGTAGATTATAAAATGTGTTCAAAGGAAATGAGAGCGTATGGCAGAAAGTCTTGTTGCTGGAAATTTAAATGCTGTGGTAATAATTCAACGAGAATGAAGAGGTCCAATATTTTCAACACACAATTTATTGGTTTTGGAATAAAATTAGTTTAGTATGTTTATAATTTTGTCGATTTACCTTATTTGACTTTCCAGAAGCATGTGCGAAGCAAGATGCTTTGTCTTTCTATTTATTTAATCTTCTCCGGACCACTTCCAAGCCTGTGCGTCCCTTTCATTTTTATCGAAGTCCTGTGCGTCCCCTTCATTTCTATAATATAATAAGCTTTACATAAAAACACTAAATTGCTGGTATATACAAGTACAAATATCAGGCAATTTAAATGCAATGCAATTTGTTGCAATATATATTATAAAAACTCTAAATTGCTGGTATATTTATAATTTTGTCGATTTACCTTATTTAACTTTCCAGAAGCATGTGCGAAGCAAGATGCTTTGTCTTTCTATTTATTTTTTAATCTTCTCCGGACAACTTCCACGCCTGTGCATTCCCTTCATTTCTATTCATCCAAGGGCTATACTTCCGAAAATCGGTCAAACCCGATTGGGCTGAAATTTTGCAAATAGGTTCATTTTGCATAAAAATAACGTTTGCGAGAAGGATTTTTGGCGACTCGAAAATTTTTTTTTACCATTTCAATGTCATTCCCTACCTTACCGACAGAGGGGAGAATCGGATACAACAGTTATTCAAGGCATTCTCCTTATTAATCTCCTAAAATCTATAAAACAGAGATCAACTTAGAAAGAGATATCAGCTTGATACTCGGTATTAGTATTGGTTTGGGTTAGAATGGGGCGGGGGGCGCGCGCCCGCTCGCGGGCGCGTAAAGCATGGTAGCGAACCGATGTGAGTTTGCACGGGGCCAAGCTTCAATGCATTCTCCTTATTAATCTCCTAAAATCTATAAAACAGAGATCAACTTAGAAAGAGTTATCAGCTTGATACTCGGTATTAGTATTGGTTTGGGTTAGAATAGGGCGGGGGGCGCGCGCCCGCTCGCGGGCGCGTAAAGCATGGTAGCGAACTGATGTGAATTTGCACGGGGCCAAGCCCCGTGCGTAAGGCGTCTAGCTAGTAGAGAGAGCAGTTTCATTTGACTTAAATTTTGCGTACAGCTTTTTTTTACACATGTACGAATCGAAGGTCCTGGATCAGGATGAGAAGGCGCTGTTTTATTTTTTATCACACCTATCTTGTGAGTGGTGACAGTCGCGGTCGCTGGGCCCGTGACTCGTGCGCCTATTCCAGAGATAGAAACAATGTTGCGAGAAACAGTTTTAGCCGGTCGCTGGGCCCGTGACTCGTGCGCCTATTCCAGAGATAGAAACAATGTTGCAAGAAACATTTTTAGCCATTTAAGTTAGGATCTAAAATTCAGTTAAAACTGTGCCTTCAGAGCATTCGGAACGTATCTGGCAGTGTTATAGTAGTCTAAATTTTAAGTGCCATGAATCTATTTTCTTTATCAAAAAAATTAAATACCCGAGAGGACACGATTCAATGGCTTAGGGAAATTGAATTGATTCCTACTCGAAAGTTTTGTGACAAACACAAAAGAGAAATGGATTATATTGAAGAACCGGAAGGTTTAGGCCGTTTCCGATGCCGCAAGCATCAGAAATACAATCACAGTATTTCTGCAGCGCATAATACATGGTTCTTCTTTTTCTTCTTCTTCTTATTATTATTATCATCATCATCTAGTTTATATTGTATTATACCTTGTTGTTTATTTTATGTGAAAATAGGTTCGAATTTTGTCATGTCAGCCTTGAGACGTGCATAATAATCACTTACGCTTTTGCAAGGCGATTTACATTTGAGCAAGTACGGCATGAATGCAGTATTGTTGAGGGTCAAACAGTTTCCTCAGAAACTGTAGCAGACCGATTTTCTTTCTGCAGAGAGGTGTGTACTCTGGCTCTCCACAGAGATTATATTGCAGATGGGTTAATTGGGGGCCCTGATACTATTGTCGAAATCGACGAGTGCAAAATTGGTAGAAGAAAATTTGAAAGAGGGCGTTGAAGAGAAGGCAAATGGATTCTAGGTATGATAGATATATGTTACTGTTACTTTATACATTTTTTAGGTAGTTATGTAGTTTAGGGGGTTTTTGTAAATTTCGCTATTAATTTTTATCCTTCAAAAGGGATGATAGAGCGTGGCGGAGGCAAGTACCGCTTGGAAATATGTCCAGGAAATAAGCGAGATGAAAATACGCTTATTTCACTTATACAAAAACATGTAACGGCGGGAACAAAAATTATCACAGATTGCTGGAAGGGGTATACGAATTTAGAAAAATATGGATATGTTCATGAGACAGTGAATCACTCCACAAATTTTGTGGATCCAGACAGCGGAGCATATACCCAAACTATTGAAGCGTCGTGGCGGGCTTTGCGGGCTCGTTTGAGTAGGGGCGGAATTAAGGATGACACCATGATTGATCACATCTGTGAATATTTATGGCGGTATGAAGTGAAGAAGTCAGGCAGAGACCCATTCGAAGCACTATTAAACGATATAAAATATGTATATACAGGAGAATAATAAAGAGAATGCATTGAATAACTGTTGTATCCTATTCTCGACTCTGTCGGTAAGGTAGGAAACGACATTGAAATGGTAAAAAAAAAATTTTTGAGTCGCCAAAAATCCTTCTCGCAAACGTTATTTTTATGCAAAATAAAGCTATTTGCAAAATTTCAGCCCAATCGGGTTTAACCGGTTTTCGGAAGTTTCGCCATATATTATTTTGTACATGCATGGTACAAATATCCAGAAACTTGTGCGAAAGGAGATGCTTCTCAGTCGAACCATCTCCGGACAACTTCCAAGTCTGCGACTCTACATAAGAAACCTATTAAAAAATTTTGGCGACTTACCTTATTAATTGAGACAATAATTCAGTCTCTTATTTAGTGTAAAAACTCGTGTCATTTCAAATTCGGACAAATTTATTTGATTTGACACTTATCACTTGGTAGGTTATCAAATAATTCAAAATAGTATATATTGTTGAAGCACAGTTTAGCTCGACTTGCTGGTTAATAAATATAATACTATTTAGTATGCAAAAGAAAAGAAATAATGATTTTATTTTTCGCCTCTCTAAAACGACTGAATACAAAAGATAACCTTTGTCTATCCCGTCTAGATCGACACCAGGGGGACCAAGCCGTCATTCATTGGCCGAAGTTCCCATTTAGTACGCACTTTATAGGTAGGAGGCGCTAAGTACATCACACACACATACCTAGGTGTATCAGTGAGCACGACACACAACCTTTCGACGTTGGTGAAATGTTACTTTGGCGTCATTTGGCCACATTTGACGCAACGCGAGGAAGCATCAAGCATAACCTTCAAATGGCGTCCTCACTTTCCCTGGTTTACCTTTTCTAAGGCCGTCTGACCATGGATCGTCGCGTCAGTGACGCGTATGCAGCAGATAGAAGGATATACAAAGAAATTGAATATATTTTATTTTCCTATGAAAAGAAGAAATATTCAATTTCAATGTTTATCCTTCTATCTGCTGCATACGTGTCGCTGGCGCGACGATCCGTGGACAGGTTTTAAAGTAAGCGGTGCATTACACGTATACACATACACATACGTCCCGATTCACACCAATTCACACATTCACAGTTTAGTACGCACTTTATAGGTAGGAGGCGCTACAAACTCTGCTTCAACTTTCGTAAGAGGGAAGCTTGGCCCCCCTGATCGACACTGAAAACGTAGGAGGCGCGTTCTTGCTTCCAGCGCCACTTCAAAGAAGTCAGATCCAAACATGGCCGACTCACAAGACCGCGCGATTTAAACATAACAAATAGAAGAATAATGTACAAAAACCTTAAGCATTAACACTACCGCCGTTTGAGTACATGTTGACTTCCTTTATACTCAAGCTATTTCTTAGTTCCACAAATCGTCTTTTTGGTAAAGCTTTCGTTAGGATATCCGCGCGCTGCATTTCAGAAGGCACATACATTATACATATATCATTAGATTCGAACTTTTCCCTTATATAGTGATACTTAATGTCTATATGTTTAGTGCGTTTATGAAACTCCGCATTTTTCACAAGCTTTATGGTGCTCTGGTTGTCTACATACAGAGTTGTTGCACCAGTACTTCCATGACCTAAATCATCTAACAACTTTCTGAGCCAAACGACTTCTCTAGTGGCTGCGCTTGCTGCTACGTATTCTGATTCGGTAGTACTCAGTGTAACCATCTTCTGTCGCTGTGAAGACCAGGTGACTGGACCGTTTGCTAAAAAGAATACGTAACCTGTCGTTGATCGCCTAGTTTCCACATTACCTGCAAAGTCCGCGTCTGGCCCATAAGACCTGATTCTCTACCGCCGCTTTTGTACACTATACCGAATTGATTAATATTATTTACATACGCAATAATTCTTTTTACTGCACGCCAGTGAGATTCATCATGACAATTCGTGAACTTGCTCACAGCATTCACCGCGTACGCAATATCTGGCCGACTCACCACCGCGAGAAACATTAAGGAGCCAACAGCCTGTATGGCACTCCTTTTATTTCCTTATTAGTAGGTAAAAGACTCGCATGTGGATCCGCAGGTATACTAACTGGCTCACTCATACCAAATCTTTCGACCACTCGCTTTGCATACATTGATTGGTGTATTGTGAGCATTTCCATTTGCCTATCACGCACTATCTGTAGTCCTACAAAGGTTTTCGCATTACCAAGTGTAATACTAAACGTTTTCTTCAATTCGCTTATCACTGTCTCTAAGATGTCTTGTGTCTTTGCAACCAGTAGACCATCGTCTACGAACAACGCAAGATACACTATATCATTCTCAAATTTTCCAACAAAGATACACTGGTCCGCTGTACTTGGTTCAAACTTGTATTGGCTCAGAAACTTTACAAACTGTTTATTCCAGCACCTAGGTGCTTGTTTGAGCCCGTACAGAGATTTTACCAGCTTGCACACAACACTTCCTTTTACATTGAGTCCCTCAGGAACTTCCATGAAGATTTCTTCATTTAGCTTTCCATAGAGAAACGCAGTCTGCACGTCAAACTGCTGCAGCTCCAAATCCTCTTCTGCTGCCATTGCCAGCAGCACGCGGAGAGAGTCGTAGCGCACTACAGGTGAGAACGTTTCCGTGAAGTCGATGCCTTGCCTCTGCTTGAATCCTCTGGCACAGAGTCTTGCCTTGAATTTTGGAGTTTTATTCTCAGGATCTTCTTTGACTCTGAATACCCATTTTGAGTCAACGGGGTTCTGACTTGATGTTCTTGGGACTAGCATCCAAGTCTGATTCCGCTCATGCGCTTTCAATTCTTCCTGAACAGCACGTGCCCACTGCGCGGCATCTCTGCTGCTCATGGCTTCCGCAAATGAGTCTGGAGCGATGTACTCAGCAACATCTGCATATCTAGCTGGTCCACGCAGACTTGCTCTATTCCTTAGAGTTCGCTGTGACGTCTCATTTGCTATTTGATTGTTTTGAAATGACTCCTCCACTGTATCAGTCCCAAATTGGTCCTCTGGCTCCTCCAGGGCTTCAGTCTCAGGATACAGTTCCAAGTGCTCTTCTGGGGTGTTTGATCGTTTCAGCACGATCATATTATCCTCTTCACACTCGGAGGTTATCTTTTGTGTACCAGTCTCCTCGTTGAAAATCACATTTCGTGACACAGTCACTGTCTTCGTCTCTGGATCATAGACCCTGTAGTTTGTGGAGTCTTCTTGATATCCAACGAAGACCCTTGATTTAGCCCGGGCATCCAGCTTTTTCAGAAATTGCTTTGGCTCATGTACGAACACTCTGGATCCAAATATACGTAAATGCTCAAGACTGGGCTTTTTTCCGACCCATAGTTCATAGTAGGGTGTTGCCTTGTTTCCAGAGGAGGTCGATCTGTTCAACACATAAACTGCTGTATTGATAGCTTCGGCCCACAGAAAGGTTGGCAACGCTTTTGCGTGAAGCATTGAACGAGCACTCTCTACTATTGTTCTGTTATCCCGTTCGGCTCTGCCGTTCTGCTCCGGCGTGTATGGAGCAGTATTTTCCTTCTTTATGCCCTTTGCAGCTAGGTATTCGTTCACTTTCTTATTGAGAAACTCACGGTCATTATCTGAACGCAACACCTTGATCTCAGTTCCAAACCTATTTGCAACCAGCTGTGCATATTCTTTAAACTTATCATATACGTCTGACTTATGTTTAATAAAATACACATGCCGAAAACCTGTTGAGTCATCCTTGAAGGTTAGGAAGTATCGAGCACCTCCCAGCGAGTCTACCGACATGGGCCCACACACATCTGTGTGTATTTTCTCACCTGGTTGTGTTTTTGCTTTCAGAACACACTTGTTGAATGGTAGGCGATGCAATTTTCCACGTTGACATGCATCACAGAAGAAATCTGTTTCATCCGTCATGGACACACCATTAACCAAATTATTCTTGATTAAAACACTTATCGCACGTTTTCCTATGTGTCCAAGACGTTCGTGCCAGACACGAAGGCTCGCGGTTGTGAGGTTAGCTTCTTCTGTTTGCTCCACCTTGAACAACATTCGATAAATTTTATTATTCTGTTCAATTCCAGAAGCAACGGTTACACCATCACGCTCCAGGTCTACTCGTCCTTGGTCGAATACAACTTTATAGCCTTGCTCTACACACACTCCAACAGAAAATAGATTCTTCTTTAGTCTCGGCACATGTAGTACACCGTTGATTTTGGATTTTATCCACACACCGTTAATGAGTTTCTCAATATTTATTGTTCCTTTTCCGACAACGTCGCACTTATCATTGTCACCGAGCATCACAGTGCCACCATACGGATCCTCACGGTACTCGCTGAACCAGTCACGACGAAAAGTCATGTGGGCCGACGCGCCACTGTCGGTAAACCATACGTCTTTTTGCTCCAGTTCAAGTAATTTCTTTACCGACCTGCACACTGCTTTTGCACACTTGTCATGCCCGCACTTTCCATCACTTCCGTTTTCCTGCGCAATAAACGCACAATCACACGAGTCACTTCCGTTTTGTTCATTTTTCTCGCACTTTTCTGGTGCGAGTTTTGCCTTGCACTTATTTGCGAAATGTCCCTTTTTATGACACTTCCAGCATTCGATGTCCTTTCTTGGACGTCTCTTCTTCTTTTTGTCAGAAACTTTACTCGATGCTACAAGGGCACTAGTACCGTCATCACAATCCACCCTCAGTCTTACTTCTTCGCTGATTAATCTCGCTTGAAGATTTTCAAGCGTCTGTCGAGCAGGTTCAACGCTGTCCCACGCTGTTCTGAGAGTGATATACTTAGATGGCAAACTGGCAAGCAACTTCGCCGTTATAGCCTTATCAGAGATCTGTTCACCCAGATCTTTCAATCCGGCTGCCATATTTTCCACGGTAGCTATATGCTGCTCCATTGAGTCTCCAGACGGCATCCGGTATTCATGGAATTTTTGCAGCACCTCCATTTTGTTTGCCTCTGCCCTTTGCTCGTGTAGCAAACACAGCTTATCCCACATTTCTTTCGCCGATGCGCACACCAGAAGGGGATCCAACTTCTTTGGTTCCAACAATGAGGAAATCAAGAAACTTGCTTTTGCGTTTTCCTTCCTCCAAGTTTTCGCCTCCATTGTCGCTTGATCGGCCGGCATTGCCCTCGTGCCATTCACTGTATCGTCAATGCCGTTAGCAAGAAATAATTGTTTCAGCTGAAACTTCCACGCTTGAAAGTTGTTTCCGTCAAATTTCTTGACGTTTCTTGTTGAGATGTCGTCCGACATAATGGATACAAATTTTCTAGTCACACACGCGGTTTCACACAGAAGAAATGGCCGCCATACAGCGCGTTTTAGATTCTGAGTATTTCCACGCAGAAAGGAGCTCAATGGACTGGGCCCATAACCTGTTGAAGCACAGTTTAGCTCGACTTGCTGGTTAATAAATAAAATACTATTTAGTATGCAAAAGAAAAGAAATAATGATTTTATTTTTCGCCTCTCTAAAACGACTGAATACAAAAGATAACCTTTGTCTATCCCGTCTAGATCGACACTGAAAAGGTAGGAGGCGCGTTTTTGCTTCCAGCGCCACTTCAAAGAAGTCAGATCCAAACATGGCCGACTCACAAGACCGCGCGATTTAAACATAACAAATAGAAGAATAATGTACAAAAACCTTAAGCATTAACATATATATACAATGACGGACGACGATCCCTGCCGAATAATCTCGAGAGTTGACGAAAGAAGAACGAACATGTGTTGGCTGAAGGTGTGCGCGTAACGCGTATATATACGTACGTATTGATGATATATATACGTAATGTTTGATAATGACGAAAAATTTCTAGGAGAATCAGAAGAAGAAGAAAAATCGTACCATTTTCGACAGATCCATGAGACGATATTACGATATCTCTGTCATGCGTGGACCGATTTTATTCAAATTGGTCTTGTTCGAAAGCCGATATGCGGTTTATATAAGAAAAATGCCTTTAAATTTACAAAATATTGCAGGCGTGATGAGATATTAATGTATAAATGTCAGAATTAGGTTAGAGTGTCTCCGCGATGAGTAAAGGTGGTCGCCCACTAGGCCGAACGGAACCGAAGCGAACCGCGACAGCCACGCATCGCTCATATGATAGAACAGCAGCGACCATGCATCGCCCATATGATAGAAGAGCGCCGACGAACTTCGCTTCGGTTCCGTTCGGCCTAGTGGGCGACCACCTTAAAGGTACACGGTAGCGACATCGACATATACCGGGTGTTTTTCATGTACTTGGCGTCGAGACGCTACCGCGTCTCTAGATCACTGTGAACTGAAGTTGATTTTTTTTGTAAATAAATTGCATTTTATTTGCAAAATATGGAAAACTTTCTTTAATGCACAGAAATACAAATCGACATATGAATAATGATGTTACAAATCAGTATATGAGGTTGAGTCAGAACACCAAGGGGTGCAACTCCCAGGGTTCTGTCCACCAGGTTGCTGTACGTATGTGCCATTCTCTTTTAATTTTTGTCTTTTTTCGCGAATGTAGTGCAATTGCTCCAAAAGAACCAATCTCTGAAGTACCTGTGTTGTAAGCTTTTTTGTTTTCCCCGTTTCAAAGGGTTCCAAGGTCGATTGCCCACCATTTGGTTTTGGAAATTTATTTAGAAGGTCATCTTTTTTTCTCGTGGTATGGAAGGGTTTTGTTCGGGACAAGAAGTCGTTGGAACACTTGTATCATATACAGAAGAAGTGGAACACTCAGTGTCCCGTAATGTGGACAGTGCCCCTGAAATATCAAGAGAAAACAATCACAGCAACAAAATTCATTATTTTCCTATAAAATCACCGATTTACCGGGTATTTTGTTAATAGATGGATTTTTTCCATTGTTATCTAACAATTTTAGCAGCCCTGATAACCAGGTCTGCCGGCAGATCCGGCGCAGTTTATGTCCGCATTCAACTACGGATCTGCCG
This sequence comes from Andrena minutula, assembly GCA_929113495.1. NCBI lineage: Eukaryota > Metazoa > Arthropoda > Insecta > Hymenoptera > Andrenidae > Andrena > Andrena minutula. The sequence goes on along the minus strand of OV815993.1, from coordinate 42,306,449 downwards.
GCAGACCCTGACAAGGCAGGATCTGCTGCCCGTCCGACACATCCAATAGCGCCATCTGAAGGCAGGGTCTGCTGCGGATCTGCCGTCCATCTGCCGGCAGACCCTGCCTTGTCAGACCCTGCTGTCCATCTGCTGACAGACTGCAGGCAGGGTGGTTATCAGGGAGCTCTTCTTCCCATGGCTTCAGCACGATCTTCTTATTTCCTGCTACGTTTTTATCAACTTTTTTCTTTAATTCTGTTTTCATATTGTTTAATTTGTTTTTTAATTGATCCCATGTTATGGTTTTCCCAATACTCTTTTCTTAACCTTTAACGAATCTAGACATCGCGGATATTTTGGCTGCTTTCACCGAAGGAATTTGCGATTTATTTAATAACACCGGTTCACGTTTTAATAACCATACAAAGGCTAATTGTGTACTGGCCTCTCTTTCAAACTCTACTTCAATAGAATCGGATTAGGACATGATGAAGCAGCAATAAAATATACGAGAATTAATTTTGTAGGTAACGACTAGACGTAGATCCCAATCGGCAGTTTCGAAAGAACTGAAGCTCTCTCCGTTACAACAAAGTAGATACATCAATCACTAAGTAAATACTAGCAGTATTTACTTAAAATTTTCCATGATTTACTATCTAGTACTAGTAAAAAATTATTCATACGAAATCTAGTATTTGCTGTTACTTATACTTATTACTTTCAAGCATTTCGTTATTTTTATGCGTACGGGCCATTGATTTACAATACACTAAAAGACTAGCACAAAGCAAAATCACAATTTTGTTATATGTAATAAAGAATAATATTTCGAGCATAAATGTGTCTTATAATTGTTTTTGTATATATAGATATACATGTAGTACAAACAATTGATCTTTAACACTGTAATTTGTCCTGCTTTACAGCTTCACAAGTTGAAAAATTAACAGTATTACAAAGCCTCTATAAGTCGAAAACTCGATAAGCCGATACTTCTATAATTCGAAGATTTAATTTCAGTAATAATAGCACATCTATAGTTCTGCGCATGTTGGCGCTCATTGGTGTCGAAACAAGCTACTATTGGCTATACCCCAAACAAACGCTCCCTCGGAGCCATCGGGGGGGGGGGGGGGGGGCAATGTAAAACGCTAAATATTGACTGATACTATTGGAACCATAAGCAATTAAGGATAGTAATGCAAAAAATGTTAGTGTACTTATCCCGTTTTTACCAAAATTTGACTTATATCCGTCTTCCCGTCCACCAAAAACATATTTTCTACATACAGAATACAGATATTCCAAATTACCGTATTATACTTACTGCGTCTTTAAATTGACTGCCCGTACTTAAAATTTCGTCAAATTTCTTCAAATCCTCCATTGTTCTTACAGGGAACTAAATATTGTATTTTGTGAACAGGGACGTGACTTGGTCCTCTGCCGCTCGACCGGTTATTACATCTCTTTGTAAATTTTTTACCGCCTGTAGCGTGTCCGCCATAAGGGCCCGAAGTAAAAATATGTGTGTCACCATCGAGTTTATTTTTTTTGTTGCTTTCGATGCAACCGCCGCAGCTGGGCACTGCTACATTTTCTGCAAATTATTTATTACATTTCATATATTTTCACTGCAACTGTTGACGTTAAAAAATATTTCCGTGTGCAATATCTTTAGAAAAAAAAATTAATTTACCGATAGGACTACTCTGGAACGAGGGAGTTTCGTGAATTTCTTCCAACCGTTGCTCTATAGTTGCATCTAAGGGCTCCTCTGCATCGTCTAGACGCTCCTCTAAATATTCTTCGATGAAGGAGTCGATGTTCTCTGTTGATTTGTCTGAAAATGATATTTACTTGAAAGGACTACTTCATACAAGAAAAAGAATTAAGCAGCTTCAGATATTATAATTTTGTACAGCATATTTCCCCTTTGTATTAACCCATCTAAATGTTGCATTTCACTGTCGGAATCGTCTTCCATGTTCCAGTATTTTTTAGGAAGCATGCGCCTTCGCTTGCCCGGTGGCTCGACCGACTGCAGGTCACTTGTGTCCTCGGCTAGCCGGGCTTTTTCTCTCGCTTTGAGATAAGTGTCTGGAAGTACATATTAGTAATTACTTGATATAATAATTCGAAATTAATTAGTATAATAATTTCAACCTACCAAAAGTGACTCGTGTCGTCATTTGTATTTTGTGCTTCGGCCAACTCGGTGCTGCTGGTTCGCACTTCTTTACTAAGCTCCTTAACCGTAAGGAGCGGGGTGGATTTGTTTGTTCGTAAGATTGGGGGTCTATACGGGGCGAAGGGGCAGTGGGATCTTGGAGCTGCTCTCAATCGACTGATGTTAGAGCGGGGCAGTCATCTATGGTGATGACCGTCCGCGGAGACGCCTCCTTGATGATGATGTATGAGAGGTTTTTAGGGAGGAGGGATGTGATATTCCTTCCTTCCCTCTGGACGGCATAGCCGCGTAAATGGTGATTGCAATAAGTGTTGCAGTTGCAACGATCTATAGTGGAAAATTTGATTAAAATATTTGTTTATTGTGACTTGGGGTCATCCGGGACTCTCGCGCAAGTGGATATCGCGATCGTCAGGTCTTTTGAACCGTAGGCCCCTACTGAATTTGGAAAGGTAAACATGGTATATTTCGTTTTCGGTTTTCACAGGAACCAGGTTCCGGTTCGGTATCCGAGCTAATTTCCCGAATAATAATTCATGCGGAATGTATCTAGTGCACTCGCGGACACTGGCATTATACGAGATCGCGGCCAAGTTGGTTCATTCATCCCAGTCAGTGTATCTACCGATCAACAATTTTAAATATTGGGCCAAAACGAGGTGCAATCTTTCCAAAGAGCTGTTAGACCAGCGCTGTTCAAGGTCGCTCCCGCGGGAGATTGGGGTTCACCCACTCTCGTCCGCGTTGTCAGGGATACCGCGCCACGCTAAAGAGGCGACCATGACAGCGTGTCCGTCGCCGAGCGAGCTCGGACGCCCGATACGACATGTGATTAGTGACACGCGGCGTCGTCGCAGCCAGCCAATGCTACTACTTCCCGGTATAAGTTGTCAGTCTTGGTGACCTGTACTTTTCAAACAATTCTGAAACTAGAAATATCATAAACAAGCCTGACACATAGGTACGAAAGTCAACGAATTAACTTGAAATGACCCATATCCAAGTGACAGACGACTCGCCGGACGTGGCAGCCTTCTTAGCGTCGCGCGGTCTCCTTGACGACGAAAGGCACGCTATGCGAGAGAAAGATTGGAAGGGGAAGCAGGCGCGTGAGGGGCCCCTACGCTGGACAGCGCTGTGTTAGACGGTGGGTGAAAGGCTGTGGTTCGGAATAGTTGGACTTTCCATTTCCACGGCGCTGGTTTTGTGAAATTTCGAGTAGAATTTGGTACTTGGTCGGTGAGAATGGCTCAAGGAGCTCAGAAGTGACAAATGAATCTTTTAATAACTACGTCGGCGATCTGAATTGATGAGCATAGGCTGAGACGCACGCACACAAAATATTTTACGAATAAACCCTGCATGGGTAATTTATAAGTGTTACCTGCTGTTGTAGGCAGTCGTTCATGTATGTTTTCTGGTGATGGAATTGGTGGAATTTCTGCAGATGATATCTTCCGGCTCATCTGTCTGTGTAGTTGAGTCCTTCTGCATTTCCTTCCCTGGCGAGCGTTGGATGTGGGTGTTGCAGAGTCGACGGGGTTGCTGCCACTCGTTGGCGCATGGATCGGTGATTTTGAGAACCGAAGCCTCTTGGAACCGCTTGGTCCACGTTTGGGCCAGTCCTCCAAGTTGTCGTCACATTTGTCGCGCGGTCCTTTAAAGCGTGCCTCCACTGCAGGGGAAGTATAGGGTAAGGCGTCTGTAGTGACGTGGAATCCCAGGTCAAAATTCGGGTATTGCAGGATAGGTTTTTTCTGCAATGCTGACCTTAAGTGGTCGAAAGCAATTTGCTGGGTACGGTCCCCAGTTAAATGCTGTGTCTTTCTTCAAAAGTTGGGTTAACGGGCAAGCATTTTTAGAAAACTCTAGGATAAACCTTCTATGATATCCGATTAATCCAAGGAAATTTTTGATTTGTTTTAGCATGCGAGGTGCAGCTTCAGAGAACTTATCGCTTTCCCCATGAATCGGGTGCTCTTTGGAGATTGACTTAAGTAAATTTTCTGCCCTTGAAGGAACTTCCACAGAAATTTTTAATACTACCAGTTCCAGCGTAGCCGCAAGAGACTTTTGGGAGTTTAGGGGAAGTTTTGGTTTGGCGTATAGCGCAGGGGGTAAGAGTGAGTGCACTTTCGTGGGTGCCTCGAGTTGGTGGATCGACGGATCCAGGGCTAAGAGGGATTTGTTTTTTATTAGGGGGTGGATGGGAGTGATGCCTATAGGCATTGTAGTCTCTTTTGGTCTTTTTGGTTTGGATTCTGGAGTTTTTCTGTCGGATTCCTCTACTTCGATGGTGGGCATGATGCTTGGAGTGTCAATCTGGCTAGACTTTATAATTTGCGAGTAGTCCTTTAGGTCCGGATTATGTACAGAAAATGAGGATTTTATCCTCGTCCGCAGCACGACCGGGTTTAGTTGAACTGTAGCGACTCTTATGATACCGCTAGGGCTTTGGGGTGTATCGTAAATGGGTGCGCTTCTGCTTGGCTCGTTCCACAGTTCCCATCCATCGGCGCTCGGAGGAGTAATTCCCGACTCCGTTTCCCACAAGGCTCTAGGATCTTCCTTGATAGTAAAGATGCGTTTTCTGCATACCGAGGTCACATATGCGGGCTTCTTAAGGTGGCATTTCCAAAGCGCGGTTCGCCGCGGCGGCGGCGAGCGGCGCGGCGCCGCCTCAGCACGCCACAAAGGGTATTTCCTATACCTAAGCGTCGCCACCAGGGCCCTACGCGGCGCCGCGCTGTCCCTTTTCGAGCACTTGAAAAGGTCTATTGTCGTTTGAGGTCTCGAGGACCGTCGTCGACACCAAATTTTATGGCTTTCGACACTCCTCCTTTCGACCTGGTTTGAATACCATCAAGAAGAAATGAGAAATGTCCATGATTTTCGCATTTCGCATCAAATCTTTGCGAAAACGACGCCAATCGATTCCGTATGTTTCGCCGATGATACTAACACCAAGGACGACATAATTCGGAGCATAATGAAGGAAACTGGATGAAAACTTAATTTTTATGATTTCTCGCTAGCTTCGTAAAAAATAGTCCGATTTACATGAAATTTGGTATGATTTTCATCGGGAAAATGTAAGGAATTCATGGGTGTCACTTCCATATCTATACGATAAAGAATAAAGAAATATTTTATTTCTAAAACAGGTATGAATCCTCGGCCGACCCCAGCGAATCGAGGTCAGCGACCCACAGTCGAGGGTGAAATATTCATTTCAGCGTATTAAGAAATTCTCTATTGTTTATCGTATCGATAAGGGAGTGACAGCAATAGATTCCTTATGTTTTTCTGATGAAAATCATACCAAATGTCATGTAAATCGGACTACTTTTACAGAAGCAATAAAAATCATAAAAAGAGTAGGCATTTTTTTACCTTAGTGCTTGTATAAAAGTAGTCCGATTTACAACGGCACAGTGGGCCGGATTGAAAAAGTCAGTGACATTTGGTTGTTTGTTTTAAGGTAGTTCCTAACCAACTATGCTAATCAAGTTAGAGTTGGATAATAAACGATAAATATTAAGTGGTATGATACTATGGAAATAATAATAATAATTTTTAACATCATGTATATATATTTTAAAAAGTGCAATGTTAAAAATACAAATAACTATAATACGAAAATGGAATATTAAATTGGTTAGCGTAGTGAATTGGAGCAGCAGATCTGACAACTTCGCATTCATTCGGAACGTTTTTTATAATCAAAATGTCAGAAAAATGTTCATATGGATCTGAATCATCGTTCCCTATTTAAATGTCTAAACATATGGATTGTGCGACGTTGCCACGTTCACTGCTCTACATAATTTCTCAAAAATTTGCACGCAAACCTATTTTTTTATGGGCATTTACGAAGAAACTATGTGGTCAGTTTTGCAGAAATTAATAAATTCATTTCCTGACATTTCGACGTACTTTTGTGCCAATTTTGGTACATTTCTTAAATATGGTTTTCCTATTTCAGAAGAAAAACTGAAACTAGAACCCTCTTTTTTTTTACTTCCCCATATGCCACTGTGTTAAAATCCGTAACAATCGTTATAACAAGAGGTTTTTTTTTTGCAAAGATGCCTATAAATGTATCTAGTACTAGATCTGAAGAAGTCGATGAAAAGTTTAAAACATCTTCGTGTGTATTGCAATGAGAATATTTTTGAGCGTACAATCTTTTCTATATGGGAGACCGGGGCCAGTTGATTAATTTTTTACATTTCAAATTTTTATAAATAGACCATTAGTATTTTGTTGACTTGCTGTATACCAAAAGTTTACAAATTTCTTTAGGTATACAGGCTTAAATTTTAAAATCGTTTTAATTGATTCTAGGTTGTAGTTTTTATTGTATTCAGAGGAGTGAGACGAATAAGTCAACAAACCCCGGCTGCGGGGTTAGTTAAAAAATATATATTTATATATTTAACAAATTGTTTTAGTTTTATTGGAATTATGCTGTTATTTTTTTATATAACGTCAAACCTTCGTATGAATTGTATATTAACACTCTTTTATGAACTTCCTTAACCCTTTGTTGACACACCTCCTTTTTCGATCAACTTTGACACACTGGGTGGTTCACACCCACAACAATTTTTGAATGACAGCCATTCTTATCTAAAGATTTCAATCGTTATGAAAAAAATCATGCATCAATTTCAAGGTCTCTAGAATGTATTCCAGAAGTTGGTCGATTGAAATTTTATCACAGTTTTTGTAAAAAAATTCTAGATTACCATATGTCGAGAAAAAACCAAGGAAATCTTCAAAAAATTGTAACTGTTACAAATTTCAATATTATAAGCTACAAATCTACAGAGTTGTTGTTTAGATATAATATTTTGGGAGAAAAAATGGATTGTAAGTCAGCTTTGGAAAAAGAGTATTTATTTGACATATAGAAGGTAAGCTATTTCGATAATTGAAAGAACAGAGATATTCATATAAACGTTTTATTTTTGTGCAAGAAATGAAAGAAAATTATTGAACATTGTATTTTTCTGAGAAATTATGAACAAATTGATTCAGTTTACTCCAATCCACCGCATCTAATACATAAATAAAGACGATGAAGGTCACACATAGGTATTCTGCACGATGGGCATTGCATTTTTGTTTTGCGGTCTTTTTTATAACTGCAAAGTGTGCATCGCTGTTGCTTGACGAACTTGCATCTTTTATCATCCGTGTTCAGAGTATCTGAAGTCAATCCCAGAATATTTTGTATACCCATTGTTACATCTGTACGTAGTGATGGAAGAATATTTCGTTCTCTCAAGAACGGCTCACACAGCGATTTTATCAATGCTTTCATATACTGGTGACACGTCAATACTTTGGATTGATCTTGACTATTTATCCATTTGCAAGTGTGTAAAATTCTTGAATTTACATGTGCCTGATTAAGTATCCCAAAGAAATAGCGCATTGGCCATCTTTTTGTTCCTCTGCTGGTAGTAAAAGCATGGCAAAGTTGATCGAAAGTATCTGTGCCTCCTTTTGTTTTATTATAATGTAAAATGATATCAGGTTTCCCGCGTTCATCAGATTCTGTAGATTTTATGTAATTCGATGTCAACAATGCTATTTTATTTTTTTTCGGAGTGTGTGACACGAGAGTGATATCTTCGTGAAATCCGTATTTTGAAGATGGAATTTCTTGCCCTGCCACCTTCATTTCAGTGGGAATCTCCCTCTTATTTTTTCTAATAGTGCCAGTCATAAGCATTTTGTAAGGCTCTTCCTTCATTCTTTGCATCAAGGAAATAGACATATACCAATTATCCGTAGTTAGTCTCTTATTTGTACCGTGAACCGGAGTTGTGACTTCTCGGAAAAAATAGTCTGGTACAGGTTCATTCCTTGGTCCTTGTGACTTCCCTAAGTACGGAATGGCATTGATCAAATAAAATGTATTTGCGTCGTTCAGTGTAACTATTTTTAAGCCATATTTATCTGGTTTAGTTTTCATGTAAACCCTAAATTTACAGCGACCTCGAAAACCGAGTAACTGTTCATCAACAGTTAAGAATTTGCTTGATTGATAAAAACGAGTACAGTTGTTGATGAAAATAGTCCAAATCTCTCTAATCGGTGCTAATCTATCTTCTGCTAACCGAGTCCCCTTATTGCCAAATCTCAAGCAACTTGAAAGAAAGATGAATCTATTTTTTGGCATCACACAACGATAGAATGAAACTCCATTTTCTGAACTCCATAATTCATGTACATTGACATGGTTAGATTTCCATAAGCCAGAGTAATAAAGTAGGCCAATGAAAGCCATCATTTCATTCAGATCAGTTTGGTGATGATAAGTATGTATTTCATAATCGGTAGCCATCATCCTTGCACAAACATCTTCAATTTTATTATTGGTTTTCTCGACTATAATTTTCAGCATGTCTTCATTGAAAAGTATTTTCCAAAATTCGATGGCCGTTTTGCAATTTGTCGCTTCATCTTTAGGACCAGGCACAATTTCATTATCTTGTTCGTGAACGTTTCTTTCTGAAGTTCGAGTTCTAAACCGCAAATCCATTTTTTCTTCGTATAATGGAAACAGGTCTACCACGTGCACGTGATTCTATGATTCGCTGTTCTTCAATCGCACGTTCTGCGTCCTCGTCGTTGGAATCTTCTGTTTCATAATCTTCATCTGAATGTTCAGATACATGGTCCTCTTCCGCATCCGAGATTGCACCGCCATATTCCTCTTCTTCATCATTTTGTACTATAGCTTGTACGAGCTTACGACAGCGCAAATTGTAAGCCATAGTGCTGTATATTGTAATACGTATTACAAAACGTATTAATTAATGTAATACAAATTACTATGTTTCTACGGTATACTTACAATAAATACGAGCGAAAACAGCCGAGAGCACAATACTTTTTTCACCACCCAAAACTAACGACTTTGACACACATTGGGTAGTTCACACCCATATCCTGCTACTAATAACCCCAGGATAACGATTGACACTTGACATTTGAAAAATAGCCTTAAAGTGTAGTAAACTTTCAAATCTAGCACTAGATGGCGCCACTAATTCGAAATTCTAGGTTATGCAAAAGATACAGAGCGTTAAAGTCAACTTATGGGTGGCTCACACCCAGGGTGTCAACGAAGGGTTAATAATATTCGGCATTTTCAGTGCGAAAAATGGGATGTTGCATTTTTCCCCTATTTCTTGGGATTCAGCTCCACTGTACGATATAGAATACAGGTAATTACTTCATGATTAGCAAATATTTCCAAATACAAGGACAAATATATATTAATTATACAACAGAAAAGTTTGGAAGTTCCCGGAAAGTAACTAAACAGACAATACTAATATTTCTTTAATGAGTTTATTATGGAAAAAGAACTATATGGAACTAATTATTCGCTATTACTTTGCAGTATCGATAGGTACTACTCATTTTGGTTCGCAAAAAATATTTTCCTTTTATATCACCGAAATTTAAACGAGTCGATTTAAAATTCTGCACAAAAAAACTTTGACACATGTTTACACATACAGCAGAAGTAGCTGCCATGATATTTTTACGTTTTTAAGACCTTATATTATTAGGTTACAAAAATATATAAAAACATAATTCCATAACTTTTAAATTCTGACTTGTTTCCTTATTTCTGGGGATTTTGTCCCATTGTGACGATAGGCCGCGGGGCGGTCAGCCGCGCACCACTGCTTCTGGAGCAGTGTAGCAACTGGCCGCCGCGGGCCGTCGAGCGGCTAGTAGATTCTGCCAAAATGGCGGAAAACAGACACTCGTCCCATTTTGATGCTTCTCCAGTAGCCTAGGCTGCTCCTGGAGCAGACTTGCATACACTATAGCAATCTGCCGCAGCCGCACGCGGTCGAAGTCGCAGATAGGAGAACAGATGAATGCTTTCCCATTGTACCAGTGTACCGCGGCGAGCCGCGCTTTGAAAATGCCACCTTTACAGTACTCGTAGATTCGCAGCTCCGTAGGCCTGGAAGGTGGAGGTCGAGTCTTGTCCCAGTAGGTGACCTGGGGTTTGGGTGCTTGGGACCCATATTCCGCGGCGCGGTTTAGAGGGTTCCTCTCGGAAGGTTGAGCTGTCGGGCCTTGGTTGCTCCAACAGGACCGTGCGTCATGACCTGTCTTGTTGCAAAGTTGGCAGGTTAACCTGGGAGTCTTCGGTTCGGGAAATCGGTGACGGTCCCTGTTAATTTCTTTGTCCACACGGATACCCAAATCGAACGCTTCGTTGAGCGTTTCGAATTGGTGTTGTAGTAGCCTCGTCCTTATGTGAGGTGGAAGGCCATCGACGAAAGAATCTAGAGTTAGGCGATCCAGATTCTGCGGGTGACTTCGTGCGAAGGCGCGGTAATATTCCCTATCTTCTTCTAGAATGGCGAATCGGAGGTCTTTTACGCGTGAGATGTACTCCAATATGTGCTCGTTGGATCCCTTGATAACGTTGGCGAGTTCTCCACGATAGTGGTCTCATGTTTTAGTACGGGAGAAGGTACGTTTAAGTCGTTTGATTAATTCGTTTACGGTATCGAAGACCCGATCCTCAACAGTCAAGTACGCATGGTCTTGCAGTTTATTTCTCAACAACCTCGCTAGCTGGGGTTCGGCTTGCGAGGGAACCAGAGCCTTAGCCCTATTGCAGGCTCTCGCGAATTGCAAAACGGACATGTTGTGACCGTTAAACTCTGGGACCGTTTCTACGGCGTCTTTTAATGTGATCTGGGGCGATGGATCCTGGTCCGGAATATAATTATAATTTAATACTGGTTGCCTATCGATACGGGAGGAACCTAAAGTAGCAAAATTGTTTTCCGTTGACGGAGGTATAAGAAGTTTTTCCATCATTTCGCGGATGGCTTGAATTTGACTAGAAAGATCTTCCAACGCGGGGCCATCTGAACCGGCGGCCACGCCCGAACGCGTATTGGATTGCGGGTTTACGACATATCTCGCGTGCAAGCTCTCGATTTCAGCTTGTTTTTCCCGCAATAATTGTATCCGATCCATTAATTCGGCGGTCGCGGTGTCTATTCTGTTAGTGCAAGGGTCCGCGTCTTGATCCATTACGGGAGAGTCGTCGGCTTCACCGTACACAGACATGTTTAAAGTAAGATTTGATTGCACCGAGGGCAATTGTGGAATGTATAGGCCGTTTGGCAGTAATGATTTTCAGATACTGTCACCGTATTTACTGGATCCAACCGGGAGCAGCACAAGCAAACATTTTCGTCTTTGGAAGTGATTGCTACAAAGCCTTTGACACAAATTAAGTTTTGCATACATGCAGTTGTGCTTTGTAGCCTTCGGCTTCGATGGGCTACTGCAATCCTTTGTGGGCGCGTAATATACATGAGTAGTTATTGGGGGAACTTTGTGGGCACCGTATTAAAGAATCTTTTCTTGACAACGGTTGACGAAGATCCCACCGCTGTCACCAAAAATTATGTCACGTCCCGAGTGAAGGTCTTAGGGGACAATGGCATAGGGGAATTAATGGGGCCCAGGCGAGAATCTGTAATCCAACACACTGTGGTTCGAGGATTGTCAGGCGCGAATCTTAAATCCAGCACGCTGGAGTAAGGGGAGGTCAGGTGCGAATCTTAGATCCAACACACTGAGGGTAAAAAGGGTTTAGGCGTGAATGTTAAATCCAATACACTGATCGTATAATGTTAATATAAAGTATTGCGGATAATCAGTACTAGTCTAGGATCGGTTTACACGCCACTGGTTTAATAAGCGAACAATAGTGTTGTAATAGCGAACTCCACGAACGTTTTAATTTTGTTATTATACCCAATTTAGTCAAGTGTTTAGCTTATAATTTAAACTGTACAATAGTCACACAATTACACAATCAATTTGAACGATACACAAGCAATATTAATTTACACGTAATAATGGTCTTTAAACAAAGAATTCGAAGCAATTCAAATAAATGCGCAAGCAATGTGCGTAGCAAAGAATTATCATAAAACGCAAGCAATGTACGTTTTCCAAGAATTTGCATAAAACGCAAGCAATGTACGTTTTCCAAGAATTTGCATAAAACGCAAGCAATGTACGTTTTCCAAGAATTAATATAAAGCGCAAGCAATGTGCGCAAGCCAATAATTATAAGTGTATTTACCCAAGGTGATGTCAGGAGCAAGTGGCCGATTCCCAGAAATCGACCGTGATTTCTAGGAATTCAGTCCTTCTGTTGGAAATAATAAATGTAATTAATTTTAGGAAAGTGTGTTCTCTTTAGGTTGGTACGACTGAGAGTGTGTGTATGCTAGAGAGTTTGAACAGGTCGACCGGTATGACTGTAGGGTGTCTGAGTATTAACGGAGAGCGCGACAGACGTGTGTAACGGAGAGATCGTTGATCAAAGAGGAACCCTTATTGTATACCGAGTGTGGGTGCCGTTGGTCTGCAGTGTAGTTTGGCGGTGTGAGGACTAAAGTTGAAACTAGTCTTGAGCCCGACACGGATTTGGTTTCTTTCCTAATATCAACACCTTCCCCTTCCATAGATCGCGAGTCTGTGGAAGGGGACGCGATTCGCGCTCCACGCGAGTGAGCAGGCCTGTGCCATCAAACTTGAGTCTTACTATTTGTCAATAGATGTCCTTAGTTGGACATCTTTCCGCGTACATATAAGGAGGTTTAGGCGTGAATGTTAAATCCAACACACTGAAGGTAAAAGGAGGTTATGCGTGAATGTTAAATCCAACACACAGATCGACCAGGGAAGGTTTAATAAATGAATACACACCGGAGAGACACCCGTTAGCGCACTTGTTTTGGTTTGTCTCGGTAATCGGATTTACCGTTGCATTCACATAAGAAGTTATACGTAATATCTCCGCGAAATCTGTCTAGGCATACGGCTGTACGCGGGCTAAGCGAAAGAACGTTAGTAAACACTGTAAGAACACTTGCGTTCGCGAACCGAGATCAGCTGTTCCGGCAGCCTGTTTGGATTTAGGGATCTTCGTAGCCGAAGGATTGACACAATAATTCGAAGCGTGATTTAATAAGATTTTGTTTATTCACTTTGCAGCACTGGTATTTTACAATAGCGGTTAAGATTTGTAATAATTTGTTATCAATATAAAACGTGGGTATGAGCGTGAAATACAATATATGTTAATACGCTAGAATGATATAAGCAATAAGCGTACATAAGAAAATAGAATATGATCGCAATGATCGTTAATAAGACAATATAATATGAACGCAATAAGCGTAGCAATACAAAATAATATGAAAAGCAATTAGAATAGCAATACGATATAATATGAGCGCAAAAAGCGTTGCGATACGAAATAATATGAAACAATGAGAATAATAATGTGTTAATATAAAGTATTTTGGATAATCAGTAGTAGAATAGGATCGGTGTGTAAGTAAGTGGTTTAATTTACTGTTCTAAAGAGCTTAACAGCTATCTTTATTTGTTAATATAAAGTATTTAGGATAATCAGTACTAGCATAGGATCGGTGTGTAAGTAAATGGTTTAATTTAAGATCTAAAGAGCTTAATAGCTATCTTTATTCGTTTACGAGCGAACTCCACGAACGTTTAATTTTGGTAATTATACACAAGTTAGTCAAGCGATTAGTCTGATGATTTAGTAAGCGTTTCTATGATTTAGCGTATAATTTAAATATGTACTAGAGTCACACAATTAAACAGTCATTAACACTCAATTTGAACAATAAACAAGTAACATTAATTTACATGTAGCAATTGTATTTAAGCAAAGAATTCGAAGCAAGTACCGAATAAAGGCGCAAGCAATGTGCGTAAGCAAAGAGTTTTAAGAAAGCGCAAGCAATGTGCGTAAGCCAATAATTCGTATAAAGCGCAAGCAAGGTGCGTAAGAAAAGCGTATTTACCCAAGGTGATGTCAGGAGCAAGTGGCCGATTCCCAAAAATCGACCGTGATTTCTAGGAAAGCAAGCCTTCCCCTTCCATGGATCGCGAGTCAGTGGAAGGGGACGCGATTCGCGCTCCACGCGAGTGAGCGGGCCTGTGCCACCTGCTTAAGTATGCCTAATTGTCGAGAGATGTCCTTAGTTGGACACTTTCCGCGTACATAATGATTGATATGGATGATGGTGAAATACAGTGGTATTAATGGTAGTTATAATCTCTTACAATGCTTGATAGTTGAAGATGGTTGAGTTTGGTTTAAATCAGGGATGCACAAGGGAGCTGTTTTAGCGCCTAGCTGCGAGCAACCCGTTTGTCCCATTGCTAAGGTTAGAATCTGTGAGGAGAACTGCAGTAGTGTACTGTTATGACACGATACGCAACCATAACACCTGGTGTAACAAACACCAGCAAGCTCAGCAAGATGCGCAATCAAAAGTAAACCGCATACGCAGCAAGACCCAGATCCACTGGCGAAGACCATTAGGCCTTCCCCCGCGGCCACCAAACCGCGACCCAAAATCTTGTATATAAACCCACGCCCGAACAACCAAAGTGTAACATTGTAATTCGAACAGTAACGCGATCACGTCCGTGATCGCTCGGCTCAAATAAACCTTTATTAAACCTACGGTGAGTTCCAACTCTTAAACCGGCAACGATCCACTACCTCTCGGCTCAACCCGAGAATCCCGTTCCCGGCACCTTCACCCGAACTATCGGAGCCCGAGGAACAACCCGTTCGGGGATAACCGCGGAGTGCAGCCAGATTCTCATAGAGAATCTCCACACCGGTAAACCTCGCAACAAAATTGGTGGCAGCGGTGGGATCCAGCCAACGTAGGGGACAAGGTGAGCCTGACCAACAGAAGCAAGACAAGTTACCACAACCGAGTGCTGTCAACTGACAAAAGAGGACGCCAGCGAAAAATTCTCCATCGCAAAACCACCGGCAGTCCAGCAGCGGCAACAATGATGACGATGCATCTTCTACTACACGTGCTGTAAGTGGAACATTCGATATTACAAAATTCGAGCATCGCGCCGCAAAAATTTTTTCATGCGACGAGCAAACTCGCTAGGAATCAATCTCGAGCGAAATTTAGGCCTAACAGAAGGGCAAAGATTGACACGACGTAGGGCTGAGTGGCAAAATACCCAAAGTAGGGCACATAGCATTCCCTCGATCGTACAGACCGACGAGGAACACGAAGCAGCAAACGATCAGAATCAATCATTAGGGCACAATAGCTCAATAGCCGAGATCCTACAAAATTCTTTAGGGCCTGACGGATATATAGTCCGGGAACGATTTTTTCCTTTTGAGGAGATAGATCCGAGTCTACTCCCTCCTGTAAGACTACACCCTTCTGACGAGACGTGCTTAGAATCGAGCAGATTTTACGATAGTGAAACTCTCGGCATCGCAGAAGCCATGGTGATCCATAGCCCAAAGACATCAAGACCCGAAGGAACCTCAAGTGGATGACCTTCAGGGGAAGATACCACAAACGCGGAACTCTTAATTACAAGAGACGAAACTCTAGGAGACGAATTAAATTCGGGAAATGCAGGGTCTGATGATAGACAAGTTAGGTTAGAACAAACATTAAATCTACTTCAAGACACCGTGCAGCAAAATTGGTCACTTTTGCAAACATTAGCCGAAAGAATGACTGACCTAGAGGTAGCTAATAGAGCAGGAATAAGAGCGCAAACTATTAGTGAACGCGACCGAAGGATGGATAGAGAAGTACATAGGATGCAATCATCAATGAACGGTTCCCCGCAAGGAGACAGGAACAGGACCATGGTACACTTCGAGGACCACATGGACGAAGAGGACATACCCAGACGATCCAGCATCTTTGTACCCCCTACATACGGGATAGATGAAGCACCTGACATTCCAACAGGATTAGAGGACAACAAAGTCCTCAACGCTTTAAAACTTATACCCAAATTCGACGGGAATCCTAAGGAATTAGTATCATTCCTGGAGACCTGCAAATACATAATAAAGGGTTTCAGGATACCTGAATACAAGGCACAAATAGTACGAGGAATAAAAGCAATAAGGATTACAGGCGCAGCCCAAACAGAAGTAAGGAATCGTCAAATACAGACATTCGATGACCTGGAAAATGTGCTGAATTCGCTGTATAAGCCAACACGTACGACCGCGGCTGTACAAATGGAACTTTTGCAATGCAGACAAGGAATGCAAGAAGATGCCCATGCATACGGGAACCGATTGTCCCAACTGCTTAATGAATTAATTGAGACCGGTTTAGATGAAAAAGATACATTGGTAGAAAAAACAGCGGCCATCAAGATATTCAAGAAACAGGCACATTGCATCTTCCAAGAAGGACTTCGTAACGACCTGAAAATTCTGGTTAAATCACGAAGATCGGCTGATCTGCCAGAGGCCATATCAATAGCCATAGAGGAGGAACGGTCAAGTAAGAAGCGGCCAGCGACGAACGGGACAAACCACAAGGGTCAGACAGGACAAAAATACTGTCACAATTGTAAGAAGCCAGGGCACACCACCAAGGAATGCTGGAAAGGCACCGGAAATGGTCCACGACAGCCCGGCACAGGAACAGGAGACAAAAGCAATCCAAATGGAGGCAATACGCACTCCAATGAAAAGGGGACATCTGATGCCCAAAACGGGAATCGCCAGTCAAACAATGCGCAGGGACGGCGACCCTATAATGCTTACAAAGCAAAAGCACAAGCAGGAGGATCACGAACTCTGCCGACGGCAACAACGAGCACCGAGGACTCCAATACAAATCAAAAACAGGTTAAAATAGCCAAAAGGATCCAGCAGGAAATTGGAACACCTAACTTTGGTTCAGATGAGGTACAAGTACAGATAAAAGAAGCAAGAAACGATGAAGTCAGAATGTTAATAGATTCAGGAGCCGAAGTATCCCTAATAAATAAAGCATGTATCAAGGACAACGTAGTATGGAAGGAAAGTGAATTACAACTGGTAGCCTTATCAGGAGGAACCATAAAAACATTAGGAGAAATTGAGGCGACCTTCCCGGTTGGAAAACAAGAAATCAAGCATCCTTTATATGTGATAGAAGACGGTACATTGACAGATTACCAAGGGATATTAGGCATAGATTTCCTGAAAAAACATGAAGCAGGAATACAATATAGGACGCGAGAAATCACGATCCGAGGTGAGCATTGGAAAACTCTTCAATCAAAAAATGAAGTAACGGTTCCCCCGCGCTCTCAAACTCTTGTAGAAGTAGAAGTAAAAGGCAAGAACGAAGGAATAATAGAAAAACAAGAGTTAGGGAAAGGAGTATTCCTAGGCGAGTGTCTGGTAAAACCCGAAAACGGGAAATGCATAGCTTGTGTAGTAAATCTATCAAACACAGCACGCACTGTAAAATTACCACGCGTACAGCTGACCGAATGGCAAAGCAAAGAGGCAGACGAAAAGTATTCCGCTGCCGCAGCATTTCGCGCAACTGTAGGGAAAGAACCGCTGACGACACGTGCAAAGCGTGTCCTGGAATTAATGGAATTACGCCACCTGAACAATGAAGAAAGAAGCAGCATGGAAGAAATAGGTAGAGAATATTGCGATATCTTTCACCTAACAGGCGATCCATTAACCACAACACATGCAACCACGCATCAAATACCAATAAAGGAGGGAGCAACTCCCTGCAATGTCAAACCATATAGATTGCCAGAAGTTCACAAACAGGAGGTAAAAAAACAGGTAAAACAAATGCTAGAAGACGGGATAATACAAGTCAGCTTCAGTCCATGGAATGCACCCTTACTAGTAGTACCCAAGAAAAAGGATGCCAATGGAAATATCAAAAAACGAGTGGTCGTAGACTTTAGAAAAGTAAACGAGATCACAATAGGCGACTCATATCCCCTGCCAAATATTACAGAGATACTTGACCAGTTAGGGAAGGCACAATACTTCACTACACTAGATCTCGCGTCAGGGTACCATCAGATACCCATGGACGACAGAGACAAGGAAAAGACCGCGTTCTCCACACCAGAAGGACATTTCGAGTTCAATCGAATGCCCTTCGGATTAAAAAACGCGCCAGCGACATTCCAGAGATTGATGAACACCATTCTGATGGGACTACAAGGAATAGACTGTTTCGTCTACTTGGACGACCTGGTAATATTTGGCACTAACCTAAAGGAGCATAACACGCGGCTGCGGAAGGTAATGAAAAAATTACGGGAATATAACCTAAAGCTACAACCAGATAAATGCTCATTTTTATGTAAAGAGGTAGGATTCCTAGGGCACATAATAACGCCCGAAGGAATAAAACCGGATCCCGAAAAAACTAAAGCCGTAGAACAATACCCTGTACCCACCAAATTAAAAGAGGTACAGTCATTCTTAGGACTAGCAGGGTATTATCGAAGGTTCATTCCACAATATTCAAAGATAGCAAGACCATTGTCCAAACTAACGAGCGACAAAACAGAATTTATCTGGACAGCAGACCAGCAATATGCATTTGAAACATTAAAAAACTGTCTACTAACAGCACCCGTATTAGCTTACCCAGATTTCTCAAGGGAGTTTATAATAACAACGGACGCATCAGACGTTGCCATAGGCGCGATACTATCGCAAGGAGAAATAGGAGAAGACAGACCAATAGCATATGCCAGCCGAGTGCTAAATAAAGCAGAAAAAAACTACAACACAACGGAAAAGGAGCTACTCGCTATCGTCTGGGCCACGAAGCAATTTCGACCTTATGTGTACGGAACACATTTCAAGGTAGTTACAGATCACAAAGCACTAGTATGGTTATTTAGGGTACAGGACCCAGGATCAAGATCGATCCGCTGACGATTACAATTAGCCGAACATGATTACGAAATCATCCACAAGGCAGGAAAAGCTAATACAAACGCGGACGCGCTCAGCAGAAACATAAAAATAAACGTAATACAAAACGAACAGCAAAATAACGCAAAACCCAGCCTAGGCATCATCACAGTAGAATCAGAAAAGGATAGGCAACAAATATTATATGAGTATCACCTGGCCCCTTTAGGAGGACACCAGGGAATCCAACGAACAGCACAAAGAATCAAACAAAAGTATAAATGGAAGGGAATGGACAAAGACATAGAAGAGTACATACAGAAGTGTACATGGTGCCAGAAGAATAAAATATGTAAACGAAATAAAGCACCAATGGTAATATCGGACACACCTACGCGACCATTCGAAAAGGGCGCATTAGATATAGTAGGACCGCTCACGATAACCAAGTTAGGAAACAAATACATCTTGACACTCCAGGATCACCTAACAAAATTCAGTAAAGCAATACCTCTTCCCAACCAAGAAGCACGGACAATAGCAGAAGCATTTGTAACGCGAATAATCTGTGAACATGGGATACCCGACAAAATCCTAACAGATCAGGGATCAAACTTTGTGGGAGAAATATTTAAAAATACTTGTAAATTACTAAAAATAACAAAAATACAAACGACGGCATACCACCCAGAATCAAATGGGGCTCTCGAAAGGTCACACAGAACACTAGTTGAATACCTGAGACATTACATAGACGCAGATCAAACAGACTGGGACGCATGGTTACCGTACGCTATTTTTACTTATAACACTACCCCACACACAGCAACGGGTTACACCCCACATGAACTAGTCTACGGACAACAGGCAGAACTACCAACTGCACTAAGGCTCGCACCCAATCCTACGTATAACTACGACGACTACGCACAAGAGGCTAAAGAGCGACTAAGGGCTGCAAACGAAGTTGCCCGCGAGAATTTGAAGGATGCGAAAATACGGTCAAAGATAATGTACGATAAGAAGACTAAAGAAATTAAATTCAATAAGGGAGACAAAGTACTGCTATACGACGAGTCCGTGAGGCGGGGAAGATCGAAGAAATTAGATTCTGAATGGGAAGGACCATATATAATATTAGAAATAAAATCTAAAGTCAATGTAGTAATTAAAAAAGGAAGAAAAACATTGACAGTTCACACGAACAGAATAAAACATTTTATAGAATAAAAAGGACCTTAAATACTAAGGAAAAAGGAGGAAAGGAAAAAAAATCGGGGAAACACAAACGTAAGAAAAAATAAATATATTCAAATACATAAGTTCTTAAAGATCAAACTGGCCCCAGTCCTCCTCCTGTAATAGAAAAAAAAAACCAAATAAGGAAAAAAAAATAATAATAATAATATATTTATATAGCAAAAACATATATATTTACTTCTTCCTTGTGAGGCTCAACACAAAACAACCTCCGAAGACCAAGAGGGTCAACACTAAGGAACCATTCTGGAAAATCTTCCTCCCAGAGCTTGTCCAAATCACGGCGGGACATAGCCCGCGCCAATCTAATGTGGCTCATCTGGTGGATATTTACGTAACCGTTAATACGGCGACTAGCCCACCACTAATAAAAAAAAAAAAAAAAGGGGAGAGATAAAGATTAGAAAAAACAAAAAAGTAGAGCACACAAAGACGAAATGTAAATAATAAAGACTTACATCAGTTAATCCTTCAGGAAACATGTTGAAAACGTAAACTTGGTAGTAAAACAACAAGTAATAAAATAAATCGCGGAGCGGCGCAATATATACCTGCGCGCAAAAAAGAAGTTTAGGAAGGGGTAGAACCAAACTTCCATGTTACAGGTTCACCGGACTGCAGCTTTTGAATTCGCAAGCGGCGCCCGCTACCGACGACTTGCCATATACTATAGAGCCAATTAAGCATAACGCGGGAATCCACTTTACCCACGTCGGCGAACTACACATGGTTACCGATAATTGGAAAATCGCAACTCGATTGGACACGGAACCGCTAACACGAAGGTATGAACAAATTCAGCCATACGCCAAAGAAATAGAAACATTATGCAAAAAACGATTTTACGCACCGGAAATCCGGTTAACATGCAATAATAATCTGGACCTCTTAACTAAACGAATGGAAAAATTGGGTAATCGTATCCAACACATATACGAAATACCAACATATACGCAAAACAAGCGTAGAGGACTAATAGACGGAATTGGATCAATATCCAAGACGCTATTTGGAACAATGGATGCAACCGACGCAGAAGAAATCAACGCTCACTTCGCGGAAGTAGATAGTAAAGGCAACATGTTACAAAACGCCATTAAAAAACAAATACAAGTTACAAACACTACATTAAGCCATCTACAAAAAATCGAAGAAACAATACAAAATAATGAGGAAATATTAACCAGACAAATGGGACGAATGCAAGGGCAAATCCAAGCAAACGAAGCAGAACGCAACATAAGGGCCGACCTAAACGATCACTTCACAACGTTAGATTCACTATTGGTCGACTTAACAGAAGATGTAAGCAATATAGCACAATATTGTAGTCAGCTGAAAAACGGGATCATCGACCCTAGTGTACTACCAAGCACCGAGGTAGTCAAGTTACTGCAAACAGCTGTTCAGCAACTACCAAACGGACTTACGTTCCCGATACCACCGACACCGGAGAACGCACGTGTAATCGAACAAATTTCCTCGATAACAGCGTATTATGACAAACGCTCACTCATCACAGTTATTAAAGTGCCACTAATACCAACACAAGTATACAGCATCATGGAGGTAACACCAGTACCCGTACACGTACACGACAACATATACGCACTACTGGCAATCCACTCATCAACCATGATCATTGACGCAGAAAGTGACCAGTACATCATCGCAGACGCACAAGAACTTCAAAAATGTAAGAAATTTTTAAATCAATATTATTGTGAACAACCAATGGTTGTACACAGGTTAACAGAAACATTAGAATGCGAGGTTAACCTATGGCTGAAACCGGCCGATAAATCGCCCGCGAACTGCGAAACAAAATACATAACCGCGAACAACACTCTCTGGATTAGTACGGCACAACCAGCGACCTGGATTTACGCGACGCATGAACCAGACGCGCTTACAATTCAATGCGAAGGAAAAACATTTAGGACCACAATAACACAATCGGGAACCATTACACTAAAAAATAATTGCAAAATTAATAGCAAAGAAGTAGTATTACGAAACCAAAAGAAAATTTACGAACAAGATTATATAATTAAAACAGCCCCGTTGTACAATTTAAAAACAAAACCAAAGGGATTAGTCAATACAGCGAAACCACTAACCCAAGTACAATTAGATAGGATAATAAAAGATCCTTCAGAATTTTCGCAACTTTATAAACAGCTCGATCAAATCGAGAACAACCTGTCAATAGAAACAGGGAACAATATACCATTATGGCACATTGTATACCCAAGTGCCACTACAATACTAATAATAGTTATAGTAATACTCACAATCGTAATATACATTGT
The DNA here is from genome assembly GCA_929113495.1 of Andrena minutula. Lineage (NCBI taxonomy): Eukaryota > Metazoa > Arthropoda > Insecta > Hymenoptera > Andrenidae > Andrena > Andrena minutula. The sequence continues at coordinate 42,283,891 of OV815993.1, read as the reverse complement.
ACATCGCCGGAAAAAAACAATTAGCGAAACTCCGAGCGGGACAATCTAGAAAAATAGGCTAAGAAACGATTGTAAAATAAAAATGTAATCGGGAAAAACACATGTAAAAGCGAAAATTCTACCCGACAACGTCACCTCTTATAAGGGGGGGAGGATGTTATGACACGATACGCAACCATAACACCTGGTGTAACAAACACCAGCAAGCTCAGCAAGATGCGCAATCAAAAGTAAACCGCATACGCAGCAAGACCCAGATCCACTGGCGAAGACCATTAGGCCTTCCCCCGTGGCCACCAAACCGCGACCCAAAATCTTGTATATAAACCCACGCCCGAACAACCAAAGTGTAACATTGTAATTCGAACAGTAACGCGATCACGTCCGTGATCGCTCGGCTCAAATAAACCTTTATTAAACCTACGGTGAGTTCCAACTCTTAAACCGGCAACGATCCACTACCTCTCGGCTCAACCCGAGAATCCCGTTCCCGGCACCTTCACCCGAACTATCGGAGCCCGAGGAACAACCCGTTCGGGGATAACCGCGGAGTGCAGCCAGATTCTCATAGAGAATCTCCACACCGGTAAACCTCGCAACAGTACGTGCATGCTCGTAGGCTCGTAGCGTAAGTATATATGGCTGGGTTCAAGTCATACCAAATGCACGTACACTACTGTAATTGTCCTCACCGATTCTAACCTTAGCAACGGGACAAACGGGTTGCTCGCAGCTAGGCGCTAAAACAGCTCCCTTGTGCATCCCTGGTTTAAATAATACTTGATCGAACGAGATATTTCCTTTGGTTGTTTTCGTCCAAAGTTTTCGTCCTTTCGGTGATGGTATTTCGTCGAAAGAGAACCTCTATCTCGGGACCCTTGTATTTATATGATTTTACAAGGGGTTGCGGGGTTATGCGCGGTATGGACTTTGACCCGTTTATGTAATATTTTACAGTATAAAGGGAGGTGCACAGTATGCACCTTGACCTAATTATGAACATGCGTCACAGTAACATTTCCGGGGTTTTTGTAAGGACCAAAGGTTGGTCTATATTTGAACTCGCGTTTTCCGCACGTACACCAAATATTCTTCGCGATTATGCTTCCGGGGTGTTTATGCACGTGAATTTGAAATGCTCAACTCACCGAATGGATTTTTGGCGTTTTGATAGGAAAGGGGTGGTAGTGGCTTTGACTTTTTTGGTCATGGAGAGGGTGTGAGACGTGGTCTCGATTTAAGAGATTCGTGGGACGAGGGACTTGTTTAGATTCGATGTGAGGGAGGAATTTGTGCCTCGTAGGGCGAATAGGTGAAGGAGATTTAATGGTTGACCGTCTTGAGATGGGGACCGCTAAGGTACATCGCCAAGGCGGTCGGGGGTCGTGGAAAATGGGTAAGAATTGAGGTTTGGGGAAGATTTGAGTGGAGTTGTAGATTTATTTATAAAGGAGAGTTGAAATAACCGCGCGCATAAAATCGTGGGACGTCGCACCATACCCTTATTTCTGTAGAATTGTATACAAAGACTGCAAAAAAATATCGGCTCGAAAATTTCATTTTTGTACGAGTTATAAAGTTTTTTGTTTTGGCGTAGTAACTAAAACGCTCCTGCTCCGTCGTTGTGCACAATGCCTTACGAAAAATTCTAATGAAAGTTTGCATAGCATGATATGGCGTAAGTGCCCAAAGGATATTTTTCCTTCAAAATATCTTATTGAAGCTGCAGTCGCAGAAGCAGTCACTGAATATAATGAAGGATGGACGAAAACAATATTACATGCATTCACGGACAACCATATGCAAATGAGCGAACAATCATTGAAAATTGTTCAAAACCGTCACAAAGTACGAGTACGCAAGTATAAACAGAAAGCCTCAGAATGATACAAACGTGCAAGAAAAATGATACGAACTGCACAATCACGAAGAGAACAGGCATTGCGAGAAGAAGAAGGTCCAACGTACGGAGCAGGAGCGATTTAGTTACTACACGAAAACATAAAAACTTTATAACTCGGACAAAAATGAAGTTTTGGAGCTGATTTTTTTTTGCAGGCTTGGCATACAATACTACAGAGATAGGGGTATGGATTTTACAATTGAATAATTTTTTCGAATTTTTTTTTTAAATTTTGAAAAAAAACATTGTCACTATATTAACACTTACATAATTCATTTCAGCGTAAAAATAATATGGATATACATATTTTCAAATTTTTATCTGTAAAATAACTGGTAGTTCATTTTGGACGGTCCAACGTACGAAGCAGGAGCGTTTTAGTTACTACGCCAAAACAAAAAACTTTATAACTCGGACAAAAATGAAGTTTTCGAACAGAAATTTTTTTTGCTGTCTTTGTATACAATTCTACAGAAATAAGGGTATGGGTTTTACAATCAAATAATTTGTTACGATGTGTTTTTGTATTTGGCTCCATCCTGCTCGTGTCGGTTTCTGCATACTTCGTGACGCGTCGTACTTACCTGTACTGAGCACAGTCTCGCAGTCAGCCTGGCACGCTGCACATGTACCTGATTAGATCACCTTATACTTTGTACAATAAATCCTTTAACGTCCGTAAACGTGTAATTAACGTGTAATTAACGATAATAGTGACGCGCGAAAGTGCGCGAACACGTGGGCAGAGAGGTTAGGAAAATCGGATCTCATAGAAGTGAGATGAACCCCATTCGCATACAAACTTTGTCGAAAGACAATTATGATACATGGAGGATGCAAGTGGAGGCACTCCTAACGAAGAATGATGCGTGGGGATATGTAAGTGGTGAGAAGACGAAACCGGAAGTCATCGCTGAAGATATCGCGTCGAGAGCGGCTCAGGAAGCATGGGCAATCGGCGATAGAAAGGCGAAAGCTGACTTAATCTTGTCGATCCGTCCATCGGAGCTAAATCAAATCAGAGGATGTGAGACTGCCCGAGAGGTATGGCTAAAGTTAGAAAATATTTATGCGTCAAAAGGACCGGCGAGAAAGGCCATTCTGTTAAAACAATTAACCTTGCATCGTATGACGGAAGATGGTGATACTGGGGATCACATGCAAAAGTTTTTCGATGTAGTAGATAAGCTGGGAGCAATGAATATAGAGATAAATCAAGATTTATTAAGCATTATGTTATTATATAGTCTTCCTGGAAGTTACGAGAATTTCCGATGTACAATTGAATCAAGAGATGAGCTGCCAAGTCCTGAGAATCTAAAGGTAAAAATAATAGAAGAATGTGATGCACGCAGGCAGATGCATAAGCCAGAAGCTCAAGGGACGATGGCTGCAAATCGTGTAAAATGGAAGCCAAAGTCAGGAAAGTCAGCCAAGGTGGAGGCAGGATCCAACAAACAAGGAAAATTTGCTGTACGAGGAAAGTGGCCAGCTAACGACATCTTGAGACAATTAGTCATACTTAGGCAGGTGGCACTGGCCTGCTCACTCGCGTGGAGCGCAAATCGCGTCCCCTTCCATCGACTCGCGATCCATGGAAGGGGAAGGCTTGCCTTCCCAGAAATCGACCATGATTTCTGGGAATCGGCCACTCTGTTCGCGACATCGTTTGTACAGGTACTCTTTTGTTCTTACTTTCGCGCCTTGCTTGCGCCGCTTTCGACTTTTGCTTCGAAATTATTCTCTTAGCGACATTGCTTCACTAGAGAGACTAGATAGCGCTTAATATTCATACTTTAAAACAATTAACTCATTGTAATTATTCGTCCAACGTGCTTGAAAATAAGTGTATTTTTGTGGAGCTTGACCTTGTACATAAATTCAAGTATAACGACATTTCTAAAGCTAACTTATTAAATATACAGACTTTTATTCCGCTAAAACGCTCAATTATCTGCACCTTCGAACCTAAAATTAAATGTATTATTTATACCGTTAAGACTACGTCATATACAACTAATCATAATTTCTTTAAGAGTTTAATAATCAGTTTAAAGTCTTACGACAAAATTAGGACAACTAGTGTTAGTAATTTTCCGTCACGCTTATCAATTCCTATTGCTGATTTTCCCATATACTTTATAATAACATTTTTTGTTCCTTCGAGCCGACTAATCAGTGCCAGGGCTTGAATAGGTTCGAAATATAACTGTTTCAAACTGTTATATAAAGGTTCTGACTGAAAGAGTTATGAAGAACCTTTATTCTGAATAACCGTTATAAAGTACCTAAATGTCAAACTATATAAGTTTAAGTTAAGGTCCCAATATAGCTCTATAACTTTTATTTTTTAGGTTCTATATAAGTTCCAAAACGGTTATAGAACCGATTTAATAACTTTTATTTTTAAGGTTCTATATAAGTTCCAAAGCGGTTATAGAACCGATTCTTGTAACGATTGTACAGAATTTTATAGAAAATGAAATTACAACGTATTACAACTATAGACTACTGTGTATTACCAACTTGTTTAAAGATTATAATATATAAGTATATAAATATATATTATGTACACATCTGTACAAAGATATTCAATTATTTTGTAATATGAAGTGTTCGTTAATATAAGTGTTTGGTTGTTATACCGATGAGGGTCTAGCTCCCCGATTTGAATAATTTTTTAATATCTTGTCAGAGTTCTACGTTCTGCATTCGACGATATGTATGGCACAATTGTTTATACTAGTATTGCGTGAGTGCGAAGACTGTCCGATTGACAAAGTATGTTTGGAACAGAGCGATTGGGATCGAAAGAGGATGTTTATGGTAGACTATCGAATACGTTAGGGGTGTGAGGTTTGAACGGTTTCTTCTATTTATACATGGCCGACCACTTTCGTTATCTGACGACAAAGCCTTCTGTAGTTTCATAGCTATGATACCGCAAACAGAAATAATTAATGCCGAAACTGTTTGAACCGTCCGAAATAATTTTAGCAATTCCGCCAGCACAAGTAAGTGTGGAACGCTTATTTTCGGCGTTAAAGTTTATCTCGTCCCTCCACCGTTCGTCAATGAAGCCAGACATTATAGAAGACAATTTCTTACTCCGCCTAAATATGCCAAAGCTACCACAAGCAGGCACTTGACAAATTATAATTAATAATATCCATTCTGTTTATTATTATTACAAAAAGTGTAATAAATATTTAATACCATAGATTGAAACTTTTATTTGGCAAGTTCAGTTTTTCCATTAGGGGCCACCATAGCATCAGGGCCATGATTCTGACAAGATATTGGTGGTGGTGGTGGCAGATTTCTCCTCGCGCGCTGCTCGCGAAACCGAACTCACCGGCCAATAAATCTGAACACGACTATAGTATAAACAATTGTGCCATGCACATCGTCGAATGCAGAACGTCGAACTCTGACAACATATTAAAAAATCATTCAAATCGGGGAGCTAGACCCTCATCGGTATAACAACCAAACATTTATATTAACGAACACTTCATATTACAAAATAATTGAATATCTTTGTACAGATGTGTACATAATATATATTTATATACTTATATATTATAATCTTTAAACAAGTTGGTAATACACGGTAGTCTATAGTTGTAATATGTTGTAATTTCATTTTCTATAAAATTCTGTACAATCGTTACAAGAATTGGTTCTATAACCGCTTTGGAACTTATATAGAACCTAAAAAATAAAAGTTATTAAATCGGTTCTATAACCGTTTTGGAACTTATATAGAACCTAAAAAATAAAAGTTATAGAGCTATATAGCAACCGTAACTTAAACTTATATAGTCTGATATTTAGGTTCTTTATAACGGTTATTCAGAATAAAGGTTCTTCATAACTCTTTCAAGAACCTAAATCAGCGCTGCACAAGGAGCTGTTTTCGGCGCCTAGCGGCGAGCAACCCACCTTTCCTCTTGCTAAGGTTAGAATCGGCGAGGAGAACTGCAGTAGTATATGTGCGTGTTCGTAGGCTCGTAGCATAATTATATATGACTGGGTTCCTTGTGGGGCCCCAGTGCAGAACAGGTCCCGTAATAAAACTCGCTACGCTCGGGCAGCAATTCACGCGAGGCGAAATCGCTTCTCTCCCGTGTCACGCATTATATTTGTTTTCAACACCTGCATGAAAGGTGTGTTTTTGAAAGCCTGCTCAGCGATTCGCAAAAAATATGCATGTTCGATTGCTTTTTTATTCTGTCAAAATTAATAAATACGTGTATTTATTTTCCAACAAATCGATAACGATTAGTCGAACAACTGCATCTTCATACCATAGGGTAACGTCAAACTCCAGTTTCTTTGGGAGGAAAGTAAGAAATTGCGAATACGTATGCGGGTAAAGTCTTTTTCCCTTGGGAGATAGACTTTACGCGAATACGTTTGAAATTAGTCATTTTGCTCCCGCTCAGCAGGCGTAAAAAAACACATTTTCATGCAGGCCCCACAAGGAACCCAGTCATATATCCCTATGCTACGAGCCTACGAACATGCACATACACTACTGCAGTTCTCCTCACCGATTCTAATCTTAGCAATAGGAAAGGGGGGTTGCTCGCCGCTAGGCGCCGAAAACAGCTCCTTGTGCAGCGCTGACCTAAATCTTTATAATAACCGTTTCAAGCCCTGATCAGTGCCTTTGAGACAGTTCGCGAACGTTCGGTAGTGCGGTCCAACCGTCGCACGTGACCTCCATCTACAAAACAATGAGTCACCTTATTACAAACCAGTGTGACCTTAACCGTCGAATTTCAAACACATTTGAGTGAATTTCAAACACAAACCTCAAGAAGTTAGGAGCTAATAATATCACTAAAACGAGCGTGTCTTCGCGATTAGCTGCGCTTCGTAAAAATTGGGCCAAATTCGAAGCCCAACACGACGAATTACTTGCATTAGCATCCGAACCGGAAATCGTGGACGATCCATACTGGAACGAAGACGAGCCATCGCGAACGGAAGAGGTGTTCCTCTCGCAAGAGGTACTTCTTATGGACAAACTAGAGGAGATTGCAAAGACGGAGCGTTCGGACTCCACCAGACAATCGAGTGCTCATTCCACTGCTGTGACTGCTCGTACTACGTCCTCCCTTCCGAAGATACCCTTGCCTAACTTCGAAGGAAAACATAAGGATTGGCCTTCGTTCCAAGGGATATTCCGCTCTCTGGTAATCCGGGATCAAACGCTGTCGGACGCCGAGCGCCTACATTATCTGCGAGGCGCCCTTACTCCTGCTTCACAACCTGCCTGGAAGTGAAGAGCATTTCCAAGCTGCGTGGGAATTATTACAACAACGATACGATAACCAACGATTGATGGTCAAGGCTCAAATGAATACCATATTCAACCTACCCACTATCACGCGTGAGTCAGGAACAGAGCTTAAACGATTATTTTATACCGTATGTGATTCCGTTAAGGCCCTTGCTGCCATCAAACGGCCCTTCGATGCCAGCGACAACTGGCTAATTCATTTGATCGTGGAAAGAATAGATCCACCATCTCGACGCGAATGGGAGGCGCTCATCGGGAAGACGAAGACGCCTCCTACCTTTGCTGAGCTTCAAGAATTCCTGGAGGGCAGAGTTAATACTCTTGAGGCTTTGGAAGAGCAGCGCAAGGGACCCGAGGGCAGAAACGCGAAGCCGGCGGCTAACCAAAGAACGATCAAGGTTCATCAGTTGAGCCAAGAGAAACAACCGTCAGTACTATGCAGCCTCTGCAAGGCCAATCATTTTATTTTGTATTGTCGAGTGTATAAATCAAAGTCAATCGCCGAGCGCCGTGCTTCGCTACAAGCCGCGAGCCTGTGCTTCAATTGCCTCGGTAGACATCACGTGAAGGACTGTATCTCCGAACGTCGTTGTCAACGTTGTAACGGAAAGCATCACACTACAATACACGAAGATAGGTCAGATGCCAACCTTAGTGCTACCGTTGCGACAAATACCACTAACTGTGCGTCGAGCTCAATACCTGCAGTACTATTGGCCACCGCACGTGTGAAGGTGTTGCAGTCCGATGGAGGTTCAAGGACAGTGCGAGCTCTAGTGGATCAAGGTAGCGAGGTGTCAATTATTACCGAGGTTCTGGCTCAGCAACTGCGACTCCCAAGGAAAGCTACAAACATTAGCCTCGTCGGTGTGGGCAACCAACGTCCCGAAAGAATTCGTGGTAAAGTTCAATTAGAGTTCACCTCACATTTTAATGATAAAGATCGTTACTTTATAGCGGCACTGGTATTACCTCGTATCACGTCCTACAAGCCCCGCATCAAACACGCCCCGGGTAAATGGACTCATTTGACGGACCTCACATTGGCGGATCCTAAACTCGAATCCGATAGCCCGATTGACGTTTTACTGGGTGCTGACGCATTTGCACTCGTCATACTTGACGGTATAGCCAGGGGTCGCTCGGGGGAACCAGTCGCGCAGAAGACCACCTTGGGCTGGATTGTGTCTGGACCTGTTACATCGTGCACTGGTGTCACTACCATGGACCGCCCAAGTCTAACCTCGCTGCAGTGTTCAGCTGAAGAGGAGCTCCTTCCATTGGTGCGACGGTTCTGGGAGCAGGAGAAACTCAAGGTATCAATTGCCTATACCCTTGAGGAGCAACAATGCGACGATCATTTCGCCGCTACTCACCAAAGACTGCCTTCCGGACGTTATATGGTACGGTTGCCATTTCGCGAAGCCGCTGACCTTGGAGAGTCTCGTCATGAAGCCCGACGCATGCTCCGGAGGATGGAGACCAAATTCAAAAGGGAACCGGTGTTCGCTGAAGCTTATCACATCTTTATGCGTGAGTACCTGCAACTCACACACATGACTAAATTAAAGGACAATTTCTCAGGGCAGTCCTACTATCTGCCACATCACGGTGTGCTGAAGGAAAACAGCATTACTACTCGGTTGCGAGTCGTCTTCAACGGATCTTATACTACGACAACAGGCCGGTCCCTCAATGATACACTGATGGTGGGGCCTAATATCTTACCGAGCCTCCATCAGCTACTGCTACGATGGCGCTTTCACCGTGTCTGCCTTACTGCGGACATAGAAAAGATGTATAGACAGATTCTTCTCCACCCAGCTGATCGCCGCTATCAACTGGTTTTGTGGCGAGAAAACGAAGAGAGCGATGTGTGTGACTACCAACTGAACACGGTCACTTACGGATTGGCTTGTGCCCCCTACCTTGCCATTCGTACGCTTGGCCAATTAGCTTCAAACGAACAAGACCGGTTCCCACGAGCAGCTGCTATTCTCCAGCGGGATGTTTACATGGACGACGTCGTAATAGGAGCTGATTCCATTGAGGACGCCATAGAACTACAAGCCGAGCTCCGGCAACTCTGCAAATCGGGCGGCTTTAATCTAAGAAAATGGGCGTCCAATCAACAGGAACTGATGGAGAACGTACCTACCGAAGATGCCATTCCGGAATGCAAATGGCAGATAGGCGAGACACACTCTGCCTTAGGGGTCCATTGGAGTCTGGCCGACGATTGCTTCAGGGTCAAAGTGCAGCCTACCATCAGGGACAACAGCATAACTCGACAGTGGGACACACCTTTGCCGCCGACTGCTGCCAACCACTGGACACAATTCCTGGACGAACTCCCAGAACTGAATCGTCTCGCTGTTGTTTCGTCGACGCTGTTCCTCGTTGGCTGGGCACCAAACCGGCATCTCAATGTCATGAACTGCACGGGTTTGCCGACGCTTCAGAACGGGCCTATGCTGCGGTGGTGTACCTGCGCACCACAGACGACGAAGGCTTCGCTCGTGTTCAATTAATTACGGCTAAAACTAAGGTGGCACCCCTGAAACAGATTACATTACCAAAGCTTGAATTATGCGCTGCAGTCCTACTGTCCAAGCTAGTGGCTTTCACTTGCGAAAGCTTGAATCTGACCGGAACCGCCATACATCTTTGGAGCGATTCCACCATCACTCTGGCCTGGATACAAGGCCATCCTTCGCAGTGGAAAACCTATGTGGCGAATGGGGTGTCAGAGATTCAGCGTACGTTACTCGAAGCACGATGGCATCACGTTACCAGTCAGGATAACCCAGCTGACTGCGCCTCCAGAGGTGTGTTCCCGAGTCAACTACCTGAATTTTCCCTCTGGTGGACCGGACCGTCGTGGTTGACCACTACCTCATGCTGGGATGACGGGACAGAGCCACTATCGCACCAAACGGAACTGGAGATGAGGGTCACTGCCAATGTGACCACTGGTGAACCTGCAACGGGGGGGGGGGGGGATTTATTGGCACGTTACTCATCCATCCATTTACTCCTCAGAATTACCGCTTGGTGTTTACGCTGGCTACCCAGGCCAATAATTCGCACGAGAGGACACTGTCTACTACCAGCCGAGATAGAAACTGCTCGTCGTCACTGGCTGCTGCTCACGCAACGCCAGGAGTTCAGCGCTGAGATCCAGCAACTGAAGTTGGGACGTCAACTACTGAGTCGCAGCAAGCTACTGCCTCTTAATCCCTACCTCGACAGTCAAGGTCTTCTGCGAGTCGGCGGACGTCTTCAACAATCTGCTCTACCCCTAGATCCGCAACATCAGATTCTGCTACCAAAGAGCAACCGTCTGACAGAGCTACTGGTGGCCGCTGCCCATCACCGGACGTTACATGGAGGGACCCAACTTACTTTGGCCACCTTGCGCCAGAAGTACTGGCTTCTACATGGACGACAGCGAGTCAAGGCCCTCATCCACTGCTGTCCAACTTGTCTACGCTGGCGAGCTGCAACAGGACGTCAATTAATGGGAGATTTGCCGACTACGCGGGTGACACCGGCGCGGCCATTCCTTCATGTGGGCTTAGACTATGCCGGACCAATATCGCTGTTAATGTCCTGGGGAAGAGGACAACGAACATATAAGGGCTACGTGGCATTATTTGTATGTATGGCCACACGCGCGGTCCATTTAGAACTTGTTTCAAATTGCAGCACAGAAGCCTTCCTCGCTGCTCTGCGACGTTTCACCTCACGGTGAGGTCCCTGTGCCGTGATACGGAGCGATCGAGGATCCAACTTCCTCACCTCGACACTGGACGCGACCAAATACATTCCACACTTCTGAAGGACGGTATCGAATGGCAGTTCAACCCGCCTGCTGCCCCTCACTTCGGGGGCCTATGGGAAGCAGCCGTTAAATCAACTAAACACCATCTAAGGCGGGTGGTGGGTGAACAACACCTTACGTACGAGGAGATGACGACGCTGCTCCATCAGATCGAAGCCAGCCTGAACTCTCGTTCACTGCAGGCGATGAGCGATGACCCTGGCGATTTGGCGGCGCACAGTGGTTCGAATAGGGGTAGTAGAGGACATTCGGCCGAAAAATGAACTTTCCCCTATCGAAGTCTAATGAATGTATACTACTTCCTAAATGCCCAGCAGTCTCGAAACAGAAAATATTATAAAAATTTAATAAAAATTGTAATTAGGACGAACGCTTAAAGTTGGACATTTTAAAGATAGCATTTTTCACCAGAAAAAAACTGCTTTCTTCTTCGCGATGCCCTGACGACCCTGTTTAATATTTTCTCTCCTATATTTTTCTAGAATGAAGAGCATTCTTTTCCGTTAAGAATTAACACCTTTAACTAAAAGTTACTGTTCATAATATATTAAAAAAGTGATGTTCAATGAAGTAGAGAAAATTGTCGAAGTTCTGTACAATTGCCAAGGAATATCTTTAAAGTCCCACCGAGTCCCACGTTGTAACCAATTGGAATCTTTTCAGCACACCTTCCTCTATACATCATGCAAAAATCATATCCCACTTCATCCCTTTCTTCAAATTATTACTGTTTGAAGCCGCCAGTAACGCGGCTCGCCGCGCGTTTTACGTATACGCGTTCGTATTCATCGCCGAAACTCCGCGAGGAGTGACGAGCTAAGGAGTTCTATGGAACACCTATACTGTTTAGATTATACGCACGTCAAGTCTTCGATTTTCTGACTGCAGTCAGTTGCAGCAGAACCATTCGACTCGCACATTCAGATATTCCTAGCCCGACATTGCGTATTCAAAAGTTACTGTTAAGTTTTTGTTATTTTTTGTTCGTTCGATGTGTTGTTTTGTTTAATTTGCGTTTCCTGTATTAAATATATATATATGCTTTATTCAGTTAAGTTTAAGCTGAAATTTCAGTTATAGTGTTTTCTTCCTCATTTATGTAACATTTTGTTTCACTTCCATTTGGTAAGTACGAAAACACTTAAAAATTTATTACATGAATTATTTTCTATAGGTATTCAATATTTCGTTCTTTGTTATCTAGATATTCTTTATTTTGTGATAATGGAAGGTTTTCGTACACATAAAGATTTATTCTTGAAATTAAAAGATTCCAGTAAAGATATGAGTGATTACATATTTTTATATGAGAAAATACCCCTACAGCACATTTGTTGCCGAAATGTTTCAGTTACGATGCGGTTTCATATTTGAAATATTGCACGGAATATTGCCGAAAAGTTAGAAGTAAATTGCTATGTCCGCACCTGTGCAACATTGCAGGATATTCATAACATTGGATAACATTGCTTCGAGATATTACAGCAATGGTAGCGCAACATTTCTGAGATTTTACAGCAATGGTAGCGCAACATTTCTGAGATTTTACAGCAATGGTCAGGCAACGTTTCGGGCAGTAGGGCCAAAAATAAAAATATCGGTAGGAAAGTGGTAAAAATTGTATACCGTGGCTTTGATGGACGCGACGACATGAATGCGTGCAGAATCGTAGTAGTACCTATAACGTCAGAGTATTTTTTTTAAATAGAAATTTTTTTACCCCAAACGAGATTCGAACCCATGACCTCGAGCACCGTAGACGAACACTTTCCCGCTGCAGCTACAACCTGTGATTGAGAATATTGCTTATGTATTCTATCTTATACTCCTACCGTGCATCAGTTTTACCTCAAATTATTCAAAATAGAAGATTCGTTTTGACAATCCCCATTACATCTCCCTAATCGTGGAGCCGGATATCTTACAACAAATTAATATCAACGCTTGATGATGTATTAAGTATATTCATATTCTATTATGAAATATCCTGCGTAGTACAAGAAAATAATTTTTCTACATTTTAACGCACTTTTAATGCAATCATTTAACATAAATTTTTTGTATATATTTTTTTTATTTTCTAGTCTTTAGTGTTTGTGGATTTGCATTTCACAGCTCAGACTTCTTTACAAATATCATTTATTGCTGTATACAGAATAATAGTTCGCTTAAACCTTATAGTGTTAATTAACTAATTGTATTAATTACATATATCACATATTGTCCGTGTTTACAAATATTCCCTCGGAGTTTGCATGTGAAATGTAACACTGCATTCTGTCTGTTCACATATGTGATATAAGTATTAATACGATTATTTAATTAACACCATCGAGTTTAAACAAACTCATAAATAATATTCAGCAAAAAAATTTATAAAAAGTGTCACACGCAGGGCTTGAAAAGGTTGCGAAATAACTGTTTGAAACTGTTATATAAAGGTTCTCACTGAAAGAGTTATGAAGAACTTTTATTCTGAATAACCGTTAAAAAGAACCTAAATATCAGACTATAAAAGTATAAGTTAAGGTTCCTATATAGCTCTATAACTTTTATTTTTTAGGTTCCTATATAGCTCTATAACTTTTATTTTTTAGGTTCCTATATAGCTCTATAACTTTTATTTTTTAGGTTCTATAAAAGTTCCAAAGCGGTTATAGAGCCGATTTAATAACTTTTATTTTTTAGGTTCTATATAAGTTCCAAAACGGTTATAGAACCGATTCTTGTAACGATTGTACAGAATTTTATAGAAAATGAAATTACAACATATTACAACTATAGACTACTGTGTATAACCAACTTGTTTAAAAATTATTATAAATAAGTAAGTAAATATATATTATGTACACATTTGTACATACGTATACAATTCTTTCGTAATATGAAGTGTTCGGATTGGTAGATTCAATAGTGGATGGCTGGTGTGAAATACTTAAAAGTCTATCATGTGTCTGATGAAGGCAATGTTTGACATCTGTAATTATGGAATCAGTTAAAATAACGAACAGAGCCGGATTTACCTTTCCAGGGGCCCTAGGCTTAATATTCGGGGGGGCCTCGGTTAAATATAAAAAATAAAATAACGCTGATTTCATCTTTTTTTCCTAATATTCGTATAATCTAAATAATTTAATTTCAAAATTAACATTGAATATAAAAACTAAACATAACATTAACATAAATTTTTATTAACACAAACATTAAAAATACAAGTTAATAAAGATAATATAAAAAAATGTGAAACGATTAAATTTAAAAACCTTTTCGGCGAGACTTTTGTTGTGCAAAATCTTCAATAATCGAATCAAAATCCAATTCACTGAGAAGTTTTGATTCGATTGCCATCAATGACAAAGCATTCAGTCGGTTTTGTCCAGTGCAACTTCTCAGATGGTTTTTCACGCGGGACAATGTTGAAAATGACCTTTCACCCTCACAGTTGGTCGCTGGAATACTAAGATATATTCTTAATGCGATCATGATATTTGGATATGTTCCCAACATAACATGCTTATCTAAGTGAGTCATCAGATCTATAACTTTGACCCCATCTTCAGTGTTTAGTGTAGACGAAAATTGCACAAATTCATCAACGAATTCCATTTCCAAATCATTAGGATACGCTTCAACCAAATGAATGCATTGATGTTTTAAATCAGTCAAACTTAAGGTTTTAAATTCTGTTAAAAATCCAAAGAGATCTTTTAAATTCAAATATGAATCTTGTCGTTTACGTAATTCAACTGTCAAAGAATCAGTTATTACATTGAATGTTTGAAATACAGGGTGTCCCAAAAATGTTGCGTTTCCTTAAAGGGGGTGATTCTGGGGTGATTTCAAACAACTTTTTCCTTTGCGAAAATGCTCTCCGATGTTTCGTTAACGAGATATTAATAAAAAGCACCGACCAATCACAGCGCGAGTCTGACGGCCGAGTTCCCGCGGTAGCGTGGCTACGAGCCGCGCTGCGACTGCGACGAGCAAGCAACTCGGCATGCATCGAAGAAACTTGCGTAGAATGGCAAATGAAGAAGACGTAACAAATAAAATCGAACATGTTGTCATGGTTTGTTCGTCATTTAAAGTGAATAATGAATAAAGGATAAATGGATGAAAATCACGTGTAACGTAAAAAGACGAATACGCAGTTTTTTTTAGAAGATTCGAAAATAATAATTATTTGAAGTGGGAGGATAAGGAATACGTAAATTTCCTTGTGTTAATAACGTAGCCACGAAAAGGTAATGTAACAGGAAATTAACGAAAGGTGATAGGCGTTAGTAACTAAAACTCACCCTTGTTGGAAATTCACCTGCAGCTTGAAAATCTGTGTCACAGGGTCACCGAACCGATCCTGGTCATCGATGGACGTGCTCCGTGCACAGCTGGTCCCAGGTATCCTTACATTCCCACTACCCAAAGTTAAGGGTCGCAATGTCAGGTGCGTCCAGGTCAACGTACCGAATATTCACTTCACTGCACGGCTACTAACACTGATCACTTTATTTATCCTGAAGTATTCTTGGGCGAGCTTGCGAGCGATGGTGGACCTTGGGGAGGAGATACTGCTGTGAAGAGGGCCTCTTCAGGACAGTGGCCGTTTGGGAGGGCTGCAGGGCAGATTGGTTAGTTTGGGACCAATCGGACCTCAAGGCCCACTATCTCTAGCACGGAATACGTCGACGCGTGCTTTTGTTTTGAAATTCGAGCGCGTGTTTATACTCGAGAGATAAGGGATCCGTCTTTAATTTGAAGGTAGGACGAAGCAGGCGGGACTACGCGCAGTCAGCGGACTACCTCTTTGTAATTTCTAGTTCTTCAAAATTAATCAGGCTGATCAGTCAGAGCATTTCGCCAGGGTCGCGGTTTATTGTCCGGCGAGTCGGCGGTAGAGAACGGTTTCCTACAGTTTCGGATAATTTATGACTTAATTGGTTCCGCCTCGTAGCAGTCGTGAACTCAGGGTGTCGGAAAGGGGAAACAGGAATGGTATGCATTTTCTTCTTTATAGTAACTCGAAGACTGTCTCTTCTCTTCGGACCCTTTCGAACCGATACACGTGGTGTCTGTTTTCTATCTCGAAGCAATGGGTACATTGGCAGTAGAAGGACGGAGCGCGGGCTTTTGTGAAAGTGTTCGTTGCACTTCTGCAAAACACGTGTTCCGAAAATGTGTTGGCTTCTTTTTACCTAAAGCCTCTTGCCCTGGTGGGAGTTAACTCATAATGGAACCAGAGAAGCTACTTGGGGGTAGCGGAAGTTGCTTGGAAAAAATCCTGTCAGTCAGCTAGCAATCGCGTCGCAGAAATGTACACGGCCCAAGAATACTTCAGGATAAATAAAGTGATCAGTGTTAGTAGCCGTGCAGTGAAGTGAATATTCGGTACGTTGACCTGGACGCACCTGACATTGCGACCCTTAACTTTGGGTAGTGGGAATGTAAGGATACCTGGGACCAGCTGTGCACGGAGCACGTCCATCGATGACCAGGATCGGTTCGGTGACCCTGTGACACAGATTTTCAAGCTGCAGGTGAATTTCCAACAAGGGTGAGTTTTAGTTACTAACGCCTATCACCTTTCGTTAATTTCCTGTTACATTACCTTTTCGTGGCTACGTTATTAACACAAGGAAATTTACGTATTCCTTATCCTCCCACTTCAAATAATTATTATTTTCGAATCTTCTAAAAAAAACTGCGTATTCGTCTTTTTACGTTACACGTGATTTTCATCCATTTATCCTTTATTCATTATTCACTTTAAATGACGAACAAACCATGACAACATGTTCGATTTTATTTGTTACGTCTTCTTCATTTGCCATTCTACGCAAGTTTCTTCGATGCATGCCGAGTTGCTTGCTCGTCGCAGTCGCAGCGCGGCTCGTAGCCACGCTACCGCGGGAACTCGGCCGTCAGACTCGCGCTGTGATTGGTCGGTGCTTTTTATTAATATCTCGTTAACGAAACATCGGAGAGCATTTTCGCAAAGGAAAAAGTTGTTTGAAATCACCCCCAGAATCACCCCCTTTAAGGAAACGCAACATTTTTGGGACACCCTGTATAGTCGCAGCAACAGTATGTGACCAAGGCTCCTCCAATATGAAGGCCATCAAGACAATGCAACAAGACACGGACAGAATTCGAGAGCCGAAAGGAATTAAAAAGTATTGGACGATCCTCATCGATGACGTCGAATTTATTCCACTGTACGATGCTCCGCACATGCTGAAGTGCATGCGGAACAATTTTTTGACTAAGGGTATAGAAATCGATTTTGATAGACCACATTTGCAGAATGAAGATAGAAAATTTGCAGCGTGGAACCATATTATCACAGCTTACGAAATCGATGTTCATTCGGATTTAATTGAGCGACACGTACCGGATTTGACGGATCAACACGTTTATCCCGAAAAAATAAATAAAATGAAAGTCAAACATATGATGCAGATTTTCAGTAAAAAGATGTCTTGTTTCGTAGATCTCCTTGCAAGGACAAGTGCATCGATGAAGACCAGTATTGGAGACAGGAAGATGCCAGCTGAGGGCATCAATACGGCTTACATCCTCCATTTAATGAATGGGATTGGAGACGGGACAAATGGTGTTAATTGCGGAGATAACCACCCCAAGAGAATACCGTGGTCTGCAACAAGTTACCACGCCGAATTTTTCGCGAACGTAAGGAGGCAACTAAGAAGCATCAGATTTATTAATTCCACAACCAAGAAAGCAGTTAAAACAGACATTCCGTGCCTGCAGAATTTGATGGATACTCTGCAAGGTTTCCAATTGTTGTGGGAAAAATTAGAAGGAATGGGCTTTGAAAGTTTTGCTACGAGGAACGTCAATCAAGATCCACTAGAAAATTTTTTTGGCAATGTTAAGAGCCACGATTTCAGATCGAACAAGCCTACGTGCTACCAATTCGAGGCCATATTCAAATCGTTGTTGATAACAAGTTTGACGTCGAAGCACTCGCCGGGATATAATTGCGAGGACGATAGCGGAGATTTTCTTCTGCCGCAATATACAACGCTACTTAGTGGCACTGAATATCTACCACATGAAGTGGACGATGAGGAAGTCGATGAGGACCAAGATGAGCACCAAGTACCCCTTACCAATATGAAAGAAATTAAAATGTACAATTCCGGAGACATTATTAAAAGTATTAAAAACAGCCTACCTGCATTAAAAGGATGTGCGACATGTTTTGACTCTTTTCAAAAGCAGTCGTCTAAGAGGCAGGGAACTACGTGTTTTACAGACCAGCATTTACTTGCAAAAAGATATTTAAGAAGAGCTATCAGTAAGAATATCTCCCACAAAAGAATGAGCAATAAGTTGCAAAACATGATCCAGCGTATGCTAGAATTTAATTTTTGGACATGTAGCGATCATAAATCCCATGTTTTCAAAACATTCACCCAAATATGCGTGAAAAAATATATAGAAGACGTGGTCACGTACGTGAATAGAATTTTTAAAGGCCGCATTATACCGAAAACCCGACGACTTTGTAAACCATTTAAACTAGCACAGGAGTGCTATATGAAAACCATACGCAAAGGAAACAGATTGGAATGCGGAACGTAAAATAGGTTCAATTTTATTTAGTCCGGCGTCGCACCGCGCTGTGAAGTGCGGTACCACTGACGAGGTCAGTGGTTACAAGTGCCTGCAATGGCACTTGTACTCGTGGATCGTACGATCACGCGAGTCGATCGACGCCGGCGTCACTTTCCCAAGAAAGTGACGAAGGAAATAAAAAAAAGAGTCTCTCCGATAATAGTAAAACTACTGTATCGGTTCGGCGTCGCACCGCGCTCTAAAGTGCGGTACCACTGACGAGGTCAGTGGTTACAAGTGCCTGCAATGGCACTTGTACTCGTGGATCGTACGATCACGCGAGTCGATCGACGCCGGCGTCACTTTCCCAAGAAAGTGACGAAGGAAATAAAAAAAAGAGTCTCTCCGATAATAGTAAAACTACTGTATCGGTTCGGCGTCGCACCGCGCTCTAAAGTGCGGTACCACTGACGGGGTCAGTGGTTACAAGTGCCTGCAATGGCACTTGTACTCGTGGATCGTACGATCACGCGAGTCGATCGACGCCGGCGTCACTTTCCCAAGAAAGTGACGAAGGAAATAATAAATTTAATTCACCGTTTAAGTTCACAGGACATGACTTAAATTTAGTATTTATTATTCACCCTTTATGTTCACAGGAGATGACAGACAGAAGACCTAAGAAAAGATGCAGAGAAGGATCTACGTTGAAAATTACTTGCATAGGGGAGAGTCGTGCAGTACCGACCATCTTACAGTACCGACCAAAGCTAGTTCTCGCTTCTTCGACCCGATATTAACACTTTATTTGAATTAACCAATGGAAATCACAATTCTCTATAACCTATTTCGGGGCCATATTGTTTACTCCATTGCTCTCGATGTTCTACGGCATTAAACGCATACGTTGATATTGAGTGGGTTAAAAGTTATTTTTTAAAGCTAATATTTTGTTTCTCGTGTAAGTAAATGATTTTGTTCTATTATGTATACAATCTCTAGTCCATTAAGTTTAATAAAACGTCCTGATTTTGCAATATTTTTTCTACATAATATACCATGATCTAAAATGTTGCCCCGTGTTTGTCGTACAGTACCGACCATCCAACTGTCGTGCAGTACCGACCAACAGACTCTGTCAACCAGTAGAGAACAAAATTTTCTTATCTGTGCATTCAATCTGTTAGCAACTCACATTAGTTTATAAGATGTTCATTTAGCCTTCCTACTACCTTTTCCCATAGAAAAATAAAGTAAATAAGGATAGGTATCATAACCTAACAAACAGGAAGCTAAGATTTAATGAAGAAGTTATCCAGTGTGTTATATGCAAGCGAAGTTGGGCATTAACTAAATAAAAAATTATGTAAATAAGGGGCAAATAAAAGTTACTTTAACTTTAGATTATTCGACGAACAAAGTTAATTTTTTTATTCGATGAGAATTTATTTGAAGAATAAAGTTAATTTTATTATTCGTTATTCGAAATTTTATTTAAATAAAAATTTTGCCCATATCTGTTTGCAAGGAATCATTTGGGATTGGGTGCAGTGTACCGTATGTGACGGTTGGGCACACGTCGAATACACAGATCAGGAGAATATGTATTAATTATCTGACTTCCGAGTTTGTACAAATAAAATTTGAAAAGAATCTTGTATTGTACTAGTTAAATGTCTTTATTAACATTGTTAATCATTAAGACCTCAAAATCTACTAATTTAATAGTTGGTCGGTACTGTACGACAATTTTTCGTTTCCTAGAAATTACAACTTTTTTACTTTTGCGAATTATCAATTGTTATTATTAAACCTCACAAAAATAGTTTCGCTCCTCTTACTAAGTTCTATCTATACTACAAATACGTTTTTGAATTTTTGATTTTCATCGACTCTACCCCAAGATATAACAAAAAAACTTAGAGCGGTCGGTACTGCACGACTCTCCCCTACGTAAGGGTGCTGAGTCCGGGTCAGGTCAAAGTGCGCAAAGACTGGTACGGGTGTCGCAGGTATGCATGATGTAATAGTAGTAATAATTATGATAATTACGATAATAATTAGTAAAATATCCTTTATGTTGTATATAGAACTCGTCGGTTCCTGTCTTATAGCGAAATTGGTCGACGATGTATCGGTCAACAGTATATATGGAAGTCGCGTACGAGGGCATATGTGAGGAGTGCTTTTTCAACAGTGAAAATTTCCACATGAAACAAATTTTCAATGTCTGCAAAAAACTGTGGTATGTATCTATGTTTATTGAAAAAAAAAAATTTATTAGCACACGTACATTTTATTCTTCCATCTAATAGCGGCAATGTTTTAAACTCAGAGACAATGGGCCTAATGAATAAAGTGAAAGCAATTGCTTTTCCTTAATATTTTACTAGGAATTGCTTAAATTCATATGAATAAAAACACAAGCAATTGCTTTATCTTATAGAAAATCTTAAATTGCCAAGAATTCGTTTAAAGCAAACGCTTTTCCTTAATATTTTAAGGAATTGTTTGCAATCGAATGCATAAAAGAAGCAAGCTTTTTTCTCCTAATAAGTTTTTATTTTAAATATCATTTCACTCGTGTACCTATAATTACTAATTTATTTTTAATTAAAAATAAACCATTTTTATCATTTTAATATTAATTGTAATAACCAGTATTTAATGTTGTGCCTTAGGACGAGATCGGGTGAGGAGCACTGAACGCGAGCGAGCAGGGATAGCCCGAGAGAGAGTGAGAACGTTACCGGCAGTCACAGATACCATTTACTTATACAGTTTAGTATAGAGATAAGGTCTCTTGTATGAAACCATTTGGACATAAGCCCTTTTGTTATAAACACATTTGGAAATAAGTACTTTTGTAATGTACACATTACTTTGCTTGGAATATAATAAAAAAATTCTTTAAAACAATTTCATTACCTGTTCTTATTCATAAAACACACTTTTATGAATAAGAACTTAATAAAATGAAGAGACCGATAGAAAAACATACAGAAATACATAATTAGTTATTACAAATAGTTACTGTAACAACTAATCATGTATTTTTGTATGTTTTTCTATTGGTCTCTTCATTTTATTAAGTTCTTTAATTACGTACAGCACATTATCTGAATAATATCTGCATCATCTGAACGGTCATCTATTATCTTATTTTGGGGTCATGAGTAGATGCTAGATGGCGTCGCTGGCGTCTATCCTTCTGCATGCTTAAAGCATTGGAGTGTCCATGCCCTGCATAAAGCCCTGTCCTTGTTTAGCACCATCCCTGTCTACCGCATGCTCTCCGTCACTCCTTCGTAAGAAATAACTAGCCTCTTAGCAGCAATTCGCTGCACGGGAGTGACAGAGAGCATGCGGTAGACAGGGATGGTGCTAAACAAGGACAGGGCTTTATGTGCAAGTGAGAGGGTCTTATGCGGGCGGCGGCTACCTTGGGGTAGCGGCGGACAAAACGCCTTCCCTCGCCTTCCCGTACTAGAACACCGATATAGGGATTTCGTGCGTCTACCTAGACTTCGGCCTGGCAGTCTAAAAACTTTCTACCTACGATACATGCTACTTCTTTGCCAAATCGATGAGGAATCGAGCCCATCATCCTCTTTCGTGTAATGTTATATCAAGCAAAATTCATTTCAGCAAACTAAATAATAATTTGTAGAATTGTCACCATTGTCACTAGGCATAACTCAGTGGTTCTTCGACACAGGGGGACCCGACATGCAACGTTGCCAAATTTCCGGAGGGAAGCCGATTTCGCCGCCTAGTGTACTGTTGCGTAGCCGGCTGGTCCTCCTGGATCCTTCTCAGGGAATTCGGCGAGGGTCGATGCCCGTGAAGTGCTAAGGCACTCTGCTCCTTGGACGCTGATTATTTTGGTGTTAAAAATAAGGAAAACTATAATAATAAGAACAGAATAAAACTACTTGAACACAATAACTTATAACTTTAATGAAGGAAATAAAAATTTGTAACACAATCTCGATTTCTAAAGAACTCCTTTTCTCTGCGACTACCCTTTGCAGCTTTTGGGGCTCGAGTGACGCTTCCGAAAAACCCTTCGCTTTAGCTTTTTTGTTAATTTCAAAATGGCTTGGTTACCGAGAGCCAATCGTAAATTTACTATTTAGCTAGCTAAATTCTTATTCGTTGATCCGATTCCTTTCGGTTATCAACTTTTACGAAATCAAGCGTTTAACAACGTTGCGCTGGAATCGCACACCTAGGAGAAGGGAGGAAGGAGAAGTTCATTTATTCAAACACCCGTATCCAAGAGGGTATCGATTAGTATCGACTAGTATCGATTAGTTTATAATCTTGCGGTTCCCTTATTAAAAGAATCTCTAACTATTTTCGAACACCTCGGGCTTGTACGAGCTTCACCCTGTCTCCCTTTCCTATTACATTTAGGTGCTTCAATCTGAACTCCGCGCTTCAGAAGCTTATACTGCACGCCGCTAGACGGGAGTCGCAACACCTCCCCCCTTATTTAAAAGATGTTTCCCAATAGGAACAGCTTTTCCAAAAAATATGCGTATCGATTTTAATTTACATTCTTAATTTAGTCTATCCATTAACTTCTCACAGCGAAACTTTTCTGAGCCTCCCCCTCCTCGCCTTCATCACGGTAGCCAAGCTACTCGGTCCACCCGGTTTCCCGCGAAGAAAGCGATTCGAAAGATGCAACAGAACGTTCACTGTGTTATAACTACTTACAATTTTGTTTCCAAGACACGACGTCTCCAGATTGATTCTGGGTAGTACATGATAATACAGGAAATTTTAATTAAGAACTAACGTGGCATCGAATTCGCAAACAGATGGAACAAAGTAGTCTTAACTTATGCTAAGGTGGTATAGCTCATTCCAAAATAAGAAATACAAATAGAGGTAACAGTCTATGATGAATTTACACTTATGCAGGCTAATTTTAATTTATTGACATGAACGATTTTAGTTTTATTATGTCCTATGCCTATTTCTGCATTTAAATCGTTGAACATTTTCAGAATTTTGTACGGTCCTAACCAACTAGAGTCGAATTTTGATGTTTTTGGTTCCCTCAATAAGTACACATCGTCGCCTACAGAAAATTTACAGGTATTTATTTTCGCATCATAAATGAGTTTACTTCTTTGCTTTGCCCTTTCCAGATTTGTAGCTGCTAATGCCTGTGTTGTGGTAATTTTTGAAAATAGGTTATCTAAATAGTCGACAAATGTTCGCGGAATCTGATGTTTGATAAACCCTGAGGGAATAATAGCCTTTACGCCAAACACAAGCTCGTGTGGAGTGAAACCAGTAGCCTCATGGACAGACGTATTGTATGAAAATATTCCAAACCGAATCCAATCGTCCCAGTCAGTTTTAGTGCAATAATGTTTCAGGTAGTCTATAAAAACACGACGTGCCCGTTCAAGAGATCCCAGAGATTGTGGGTGGAAAGCAGTTGAGGTGATTCGTTGAATTTTAAATATTCTACAGAAGGTTTTCATTATATTGCTAACAAAATTACTCCCCTGGTCGGTTTGTATAGTTCTGGGGCACCCAAATCTGCTGATAAATTGTTCAGCCAGAGCCATGGCAACTGTTACAGAGTCAATACTAAGGAGTGGAATTGCATCCGAATATTTTGTAAGATTGTCTTGGAGCGTTAATAAGTACCGATTACCCTTCTTTGTAACTGGTAAGGGTCCCACAATGTCCATCTGCACCTTTTCAAAAGCTCTTTTGGGAGTGTCGGTTATTCGCATGGGTTGTTTAGTTTTACCACAGAGGATTTTATTTCTCTGACAGCTTGAACAAGAACGAACAAAATTTCCTATTTCCTTTCCCATTTGTGGCCAGTAAAAGTTTTCCCTGATTCTATCGAAGAGTTTCCGGGCGCCTTGATGACCACCTATAGCAGATTCATGGAACTCTTTTATGATAAGGGGCCTCCTAGATGGAAGTGGAGTAACGACCTCGCCAGTACAAACAGTAATAGTATATTGTGGATTATTTAACTCTTGTTTTAGGAGGCCTTCCATGAGATCCCAACTAATCGGCTCGATATTATTATCTTTTCTAGAAATACTAACAGTTTTGAGGTCTAAAGAGTCCATAAGATGTTTAAGGGAAGCTATTGAAGATTCCAGATGGACGTGATCTACTGATTCCATCGACAGGGACTTGACATAAAGGTGAAAAATATAGGGTTTCACATTAGGGAAGACCATAGTTTCTCCGACATTTAGTTTATGTTGTTTAACCTGTTCAAGGGAAAATTTATTGTGAGTCAATAAATCTTTAGTGGTTTGAGATACGACTTCATTATCAAGGGAGAAAAAATGAATAGCATGATCTCTGCGCATATAAAGATAATCCTTGGTATAAACGATATTTGGAGAAGAAGAGTAATGAATGATTGGCATTAATGAAATCGTCTCTGTTGTTAAAACTCTATTATTACTTTGTTCAAGTAGGTCACCATTTCCTGAGGTCATTTCAACGGAGAATCGTGTCTCATCATCAACGAACTTGGTCTCAAATAAAAGCCGGCATCTTTCAGCCTCTAAATTTGGCGTCTCAGCCCCTAACCAGACACAAGCCGCGGGTGCCAGGCCGTGGACCTGGGCGGGGTGCTTAAAGCCTATCCGATGTCCCAGGTCAGACGTATCCTGCTCACCCTGAGGTACGTGGGCTGCCCCTAGCGGGTTCTGTGGCGGGGTGCCTTTAAAATCAGCCTTTCCGATGTCCAACAGACAGCCGGGTCGAAGCTCATCCACACGACCTCTCAAGAACGATCCTCCAACCACTACATTTTTTGTTGGGACTCCACCTCTTTTAGATATTTCTGTCGTAAGAGAAAGTGACATCTCTTCGTCTGCAGTAAAGTAAGCGTCGCTGTCAATTGAACTATCATCTGAATGTTCAGTTTCAATAGAGACCTCAGGTGGACCATCAAAAATTGTTTCATGGGTGAGAAAAATAGTAGCTATTAACTTCTCATTATTTTCCCATAATCTGTCATAGTCTATACCCTCTTCCTTTTCAGAATCCGCAAGTGATGCGTCGTTGGCGCCTACGACTACCCTTTGCAGACGCTTAGAAGGAGGGGTGTCAGTATAGTCTGTCTCAGTATGGTCGGCAGTGAGTTTTGTGATCGGAGAAGAATTTTGATAGAGATGGGTAGAATCAGAGGGGTTGCGGGACAGCGCATCCGCATTTGAATTTACTTTCCCAGGTTTGTATACTATATCATAGTCGTACTCATTTAACTTGATTCGCCATCTCATAATGCGAGAAATCGGATCCTTTACATTATGTAGCCATACCAAAGGGCGATGGTCAGTTACTAATGTAAATTGTTGACCATACAAATAGGGTCGGAAGTGGTCAACTGCGAAGACAACAGCAAGTAACTCCTTTTCGATGGTGGAGTAGTTGGTTTCTGCACTATTAAGCGTTCTCGACGCGTATGCGATAGGAAGATCTTTACCAATTTGGCCCTGGCTCAACACAGCTCCCACAGCATAATTCGAGGCGTCAGTCGTTACAAGGAAAGGTCGGTTAAAATCGGGAAATTGCAGTAAAGGTTCGGAACAAATTATATCACGTAGATTTTCTAAGGTGGATTGAACATCGTTGTCCCAAACAAAAGGAGCGTCTGCTTTTAATAATCGCGTTAAGGGTTTGGAAATTTTTGCCATATCGGGAATGAAGCGTCTATAATAGCCGACCAGGCCCAAAAATTGTTTGATATTCTTTTTATTTTTAGGAATAGGGAAAGATTTTACGGCTCTGATTTTCTCGGGATCTGGTTTCACTCCTTCACTAGAGATATTATGCCCAAGGTAAGTAATTTCTCGTTGTAAGAATCGACATTTCTCTGGTTGTAATGTTAAGCCTGCATTTTGCAACCTGGCTAAGAGTTTCCTTAATTTTTCAGAATGTTCTTCTATAGAATTGGCATACAAGACAATGTCATCCATGTAAACAAACAACTCGACCCCCTGTAGACCAGACAACACCAAGTCCATGCACCGTTGGAAAGTGGCCGGGGCATTTTTTAGACCAAAAGGCATCTTGTTGAATTCATAATGACCGTTGAGAGTCGAAAAGGCAGTTTTGGGTTTGGATTTAGGATCCATGGGAATTTGGTGAAAACCTGAGACTAAATCAAGAGTGCTAAAGTATTTCGCTGCTCCGAGTTGATCTAATATTTCCGTTATATTAGGGAGTGGGTAAGCATCGCTAACGGTTTTTTCGTTCAACAAGCGATAATCGATGACCATGCGCCAACGTCGTTTTCCAGCGGAATCTACTTTCTTTGGGACCACCCAAACGGGTGAGTTATATGGAGAAGTCGACTGTTGAATAATACCCTTTTCCAACAACGCACTGACCTGATTCCTTATTTCATCTTTATGAATAGGGGGAAACCTGTACTGTTTAGTATTAATTGGAGTCTCATTTACAGTTTCGATTGAATGCTGGATGGTATTCGTGGAGTGCAATTTGTCAGATGGAAGGTAAAATTGATAAGGGAATTCCCTAATAATTTCCAAAATACTACTTTGCTCGTCCTCGTTTAAACCATCTAATTTCAATATTTTAGCTATCTGGATTAATCTGCTAGAATCGGCCCTCGATTTATCAACATTAGGATTGCCTGTGCGGGACGAACGCGGCGAAGGTGGAAGCTCTATGAATGCTTCTAATTCAACAGGTGGAATAGTTACGGTGACGGGATTTGGAGTAGTATTGATTGCATATAACTTGGCAGACCCATTTTGTTGTCTAACTAATGCTTCCCCCATGAAAACGCCTGGTTGAGTGGTCAATTTCTTTATATAACCTTCTTTAATTCCAGGTTCCTTAACAGGTAAAGCTACAAGAGTTCTACTACGGGGTGGTAATCGAAAGGAGGACGACGAGAGAAGGAAAAATTCTTCGTCACCGATTCGAAGACTATTAGGTTCGTCGTTCCCGAATTTCATTATCGCGTTCTGGTTTTCTAAAAACGGCATTCCTAAGATCCCTGATTCAGGGATAGGAAGATCATCACTAACGGTTTGGAATTTCACATCAATGAGATTGACTTTAATAACGACCTCGCCACAAGTACGTATACTTCCTGAATCGATACCCGTAATATTGTAAACGACGTTGGTATTTACAGTTGTGCTGGGAATTATACTGCTCCGTTTGATTATATTGAGTTGAGAACCGGTGTCAACAAGGAAGTGGCCGAACTTCTCTCGGAAGCAATGATGATTTAACTTCATTATTGGTAAACTACCGGATCGATTTACTTTGACTTGGAAGCAGCCTCGTTGGTTTTGGTGCTGGCAATTAGGGGTTTGTTCCACGTCGCACCCGCTCGCGGGACCCATTGCGAGTTTAAAGTACTCCGCTGAGACGATTCGCCGTGAGATTGACTAACACCCTGATTTTGTTTTTTGTAGCAATGAGCCTCAAGATGACCTGTTTTCCTGCAATAGCTACATCTAATCTTTCCACGGTCTGGAGGATTCATTTGAGATTCCCTAGCCTTAGGACAATCACGGCGTAAGTGTCCTGTTTGATTACAAAAGTAGCAATTGCGATTCTCAAAGTCGGCTTTAAAAATTTTTGCGCTTGTGATACCAGATTGGGAGGATGCAAGAACAGACGACCCAGGATGGCTGACCATTTCGGATTCAATTTTACTCGCGATGGAGATAGCGGTCTCGAGATCAGGTAATTGCCCGTTATCCTTTTGCCTATTTAAGTAAAATCGCGCGGTTTGATTCTGGAGCCCCTTAATAAAGCTAATGATTGACGTGTTCTTCAACAAATCGATGACGCCGACTAACAGTTCCGGGTTATACGCATCTCGGGCGGTCTCTAACCCACTATTTAAAATTTCGTTTATTCGGGCCCCGAAAGTCTCTACCGTTTCATTTAAGTACTGACGCGTATTCATCAGTCCCGCGTTCATGTCATGGACATTGAAGGACTGAGCAAAGATCCCTTTTAATAAATCTATCAGTTCGTCTAGAGTCGTAGCTTCGCGCCGATTAGACAACGCTAAATTAGCGTGTCCTTCAATTTTTCCCCTAATAAGGAAAAGAAGATTTTCACGGTCGCTAGGCTTTACCTTCGAGTTAAGTAGTCTACATTGTTTAATGAACTTGATCAGAGAGTCGGATTTTCCGTCAAATTTAGGAATTGAGTCTTTTACCAGTTTTAATGAGAGATAAGACTTAGGTGGGTCTGTGGACTTTACTAAATTCGGTTGAGAGATGACGTTTGAACAAAGCGATTGGCTACTTGATTCAGATAAATTAACAACAGGAGGATCGAGTCGCGTCTGCACAAAATTTAAGTCGCGCGGCCGTGATTCACCACCCGAAGCTTCTGAACTCACAGCAATAACCGCGGTTGGACAGGGCAAAGAATCTCCTGACCTAGCCGAATCAACGATAAGGTCATCAGTTTGTGTTGTTTGAGATTGTGAAGTAGCCATAGGACGTTCTACTTGTACAGGTTCAACACTTAAACCCTCTATTTCGGGTACCTGTACGCTATCCGAACGTAGTTGTCGTCCCTTTCGTTTAGGCAATTCCTTACGTCTACGCGGCATTTTCGTAATGCAAATACTAAGCTCTTAATCTTATCAACTAATAGTTAACACAACGCGATAATAATTACAGCACGCAAATTTTACAATAGAACCATAAATTGTATATTATAATTGAACTTCAATCTCTCACGAAATTGCAGACTTCGACGTCAACGCAGAAGATCCCCTGGTTGAAGGTGTACGGTTTCAGGAAAGATTGATTCGATCGCCTGCAGTTGCTCTCCTCCGAAGTCCTACGACGGTTGCTCTGCGATTCCTGCGTCCACGAGCCGGCAAATTTGCAGAATCCCACCGCTGTCACCAAATTGTTGCGTAGCCGGCTGGTCCTCCTGGATCCTTCTCAGGGAATTCGGCGAGGGTCGATGCCCGTGAAGTGCTAAGGCACTCTGCTCCTTGGACGCTGATTATTTTGGTGTTAAAAATAAGGAAAACTATAAGAATAAGAACAGAATAAAACTACTTGAACACAATAACTTATAACTTTAATGAAGGAAATAAAAATTTGTAACACAATCTCGATTTCTAAAGAACTCCTTTTCTCTGCGACTACCCTTTGCAGCTTTTGGGGCTCGAGTGACGCTTCCGAAAAACCCTTCGCTTTAGCTTTTTTGTTAATTTCAAAATGGCTTGGTTACCGAGAGCCAATCGTAAATTTACTATTTAGCTAGCTAAATTCTTATTCGTTGATCCGATTCCTTTCGGTTATCAACTTTTACGAAATCAAGCGTTTAACAACGTTGCGCTGGAATCGCACACCTAGGAGAAGGGAGGAAGGAGAAGTTCATTTATTCAAACACCCGTATCCAAGAGGGTATCGATTAGTATCGACTAGTATCGATTAGTTTATAATCTTGCGGTTCCCTTATTAAAAGAATCTCTAACTATTTTCGAACACCTCGGGCTTGTACGAGCTTCACCCTGTCTCCCTTTCCTATTACATTTAGGTGCTTCAATCTGAACTCCGCGCTTCAGAAGCTTATACTGCACGCCGCTAGACGGGAGTCGCAACAGTACAATGGCGGACGACGAAAAAGAACGATACATGTGTTGGCTGAAGGTGTGCGCGTAACGCGTATATATATTGACGATATA
The DNA here is from genome assembly GCA_929113495.1 of Andrena minutula. Taxonomy (NCBI): domain Eukaryota; kingdom Metazoa; phylum Arthropoda; class Insecta; order Hymenoptera; family Andrenidae; genus Andrena; species Andrena minutula. The sequence continues at coordinate 42,253,545 of OV815993.1, read as the reverse complement.
TATACGTAATGTTTGATGATGATGACGAAAAATTTCTAGGAGAATCAGAAGAAGAAAAATCGTACCAATTTCGACAGATCCATGAGACGATGGCTGTGTTTCAATTCACGCATACTGTGCATGAAATTGGTGGCATCTTATTGGTGGCATCGTACGATTCCCTAGAATTTCTCTCGCTTGCCACCAATACGATGCCACTTCCGGTGCAGCGAGCGTGCAGTGACTGCTTCTCCTCTGATTTTCTGCGATTGCTGCACGCTCACTGCACCGGAAGTGGCATCGTATTGGCGGTGTTACGCTGTCGCTTGAACGTGGCCGCGAAAATGTATATAATCGATATGTAGAGTGCGTAAGAGCGTGATTTGAAACGGAGGACGAGGAAGAATTTATGGGAGAGCGCGTTGTGCTTTTCGAGGTGTTTTTCCCTGATCTTTTTAAACGAGTCCTTACAATGTTAGCAGCTGATGCTTGAACTCAGAAGGCGTACGAAAATATGGGGGCGCATTCATTAGCTTTTAAGTTACCGTTAGACCAGGCGAGGGTAGTAAATAGCTTAACTTTTTCCTCTGTACATCTGCGTGCCAAATTTCGTCGAGCGGGCAGCGGCTCGCCTCGTAAAAGCATTTAAAATTCAGTCCTCCCTTTCAATAACTGTCGATGTCCTGTTAGGGTAAAAACTTCGGTCGACGAGGGCTGAAAGTCATAAAGCCATAAACTTTCTCCGAGTGACGTCGTCTTGACCCCGAGGGTTGCGCTTACTTACCTGCGAGATATGTATGTACTCTACGTAGCCTATGTACCACTATATGTAAAACGGGGAGCGTGCCTCGATCACCAGACGAGAGTGGGAGGAAGCGTGAAGGAAGGGCGAAGGACAACCCACTGACGAAGCTTGAGGGATGCAATCGTGCTGATTGGACAACAAGGATCTAGGGGAGGATCAACAGGATCTTGGCAGCGACTTCGCCGATGAGCTCGGCGCGTTTTCTTGTACACTGATTCATTCTGTCGACAGCCAGCTTACTGAATAGTAAAAATACAGTTTGAGTTCAAGTCAAAATAGTTTTGTGTACTTGTATTATTTCAAATACCCGCGCACTCCAACGAGCAGAGCGGTTCAGCGCTCCACCGGCACCAACCCGCGTTCCTGTTCTTAAAATCACCGCTAAATACGTAACAGCGGCAAGTGAGAGAAATTCTAGGGAATCATACGATGCCACCAATAAGATGCCATCAATTTCATGCGCAGTATGCGTGAATCGGAACACAACCGATATTACGATATCTCTGTCATGCGTGGACCGATTTTATTGAAATTGGTCTTATTCGAAAGTCGATATGCGGTTTACATAAGAAAAATGCCTTTAAATTTACAAAATATTGCAGGCGTGATGAGATATTAATGTATAAAATTTCAGAAGTAGGTTAGAGTGTCCCCGGGTCGAGTAAAGGTACACGGTAGCGACATCGACATATAGGGTGTTCTTTTTTCATGTACTTGGCGCCGAGACGCTACCGCGTCTCTAGATGACTGCGATTCCAGCGAAGATTCCGAATAAAGGTAATGCAATCGTTTTTCAAATAAGTTGTACAATTATTTTTCATTAATACATGTGCTTCTTTTTCTTACTATACACACCCATGTATTATATATATGTATATATTATTACTTCATTTCATAAAAATTTGTTATTTTCTAGCGACAAACGATTGATCCCAAACCGCATCGTACATCATAAAATGGATTTTCTTATAAAGGGGCAAATATCAGCAAAAGTTCTTTGTACGCAACAACAACTGAACCATTGCTCTTAATGACAGAAGAAATTTTGTCTGGAAAAGCCAGAAAGTAAACATTATCTGCAGCTGAATATAATTTCACCAGTGTTCTTGACAGACAAAAAACAATAAATGTTGAAATAAAAATATTTTAACATTAAAGTAGTTTTATTTTCGAAGATTACAAATATTTTTTGCACTTTTGTCTTAACATTCGTAATCAGCGACCTAGAAAACTCCAGGATACCGAGTTTAGACCAAATCTGATATTTTTCTGATATGCGCATTAGCCATATTGGGTCCGCCATTTTGTTTTTTGCAATTTTGACTTCACATTCATACTCAGCATCCTCGAAAACTCCAGGGTACCGAGTTTAGACCAAATCTGATTTTTTTTATATGCGCTTCCGCCATTTTGGATTCGTTATTTCGTTTTTTGCAAATTTGACCTCGGATTTGTAATCGTCGACCTCGAAAACTCCGGGATACCAAGTTTAAACCAAATCTGATGTTTTCCTGATGTAGGCGTCCGCCATATTGGGTCCGCCATTTTTTCCCCCAATTCTGACCTCAAATTCGTAATCAGCGACCTCGAAAACCTTAGTACACTCATTTTTATACGAATCAAAGGTCACCTTCATGTTTTGGCCAGGTTTTCTCGATTTTAGACCACTGTGCACCGTTGCTAGTGTTGCGTGATCCTACAGCCTGGCGATGGTCCTAGGGGCTGGGTCGATGCCTGTGGAACGCAGAACCGCTCTCCTTAGAGTCGCGCGTTCGTGTTTAAATAACTTGAACTCCAATTATGCGAATATTCGGTATTCTTATAATCTTAAGTGTTTTATTATAATTTTCAACGACTTGTTACGTATGTGGAATCTTCCCATACGTCGCTCTCAACCGTCTTTCGAGCTCGCGTCTGCGAAGGGAAAACGCCCTAAAATCCTTTCGTTTATCAAACACCACTAATGGGGGTCATGATCTCGACCATCTGGATCGCGACCATGGGAACGGGAGTGACACGACGACGACTCCGAAGAATCTCCTTATATGGAAATTCCTAACGAACCCCCACTCATTTTTGGGACTATATAAACCCTTTGGTTTCTACCCTCGTCGGTTCAAAGCTATAGAGTCACGCGTAACGTCCAAGGGGTCTAACTACCACTGCGGGATGGGACCCGTTGCGGGACGGGGACGAGGTAAAAGGGTGCCTCCTTTTCATTGGCCGCTGTCCGGCGCAAGCGCAGTACTACCATATGTACCGTTGCCATAGCAGAAGAGGTTATAAATGTAACGTCACGATTATCAAGATTATGTATTGAACCGGTGGAAACTGATTTTCACAATATTAACAATCACTTAAATGATCATGATTACATTCAAGACATTCGAGAAATTACAGCATTCTCAATGAGTGTTGTTGAATATATAGCTGGGTATGTTGTGCTCCAATTAAAAAAACGGTTACTGTGCGAAGTTTGTACAAACGAACTAACTGACAATAATATTGGAAGAAATAATTTAATTAATGTGAAAACCCGTGGGCGATTAATACAGCCGTCAGACCAAGTACTTGCGATTTGTCGCAAGTGTGAACATGAAATTCGATGTGCCATCCATTCAGATGTGATCTTTAGGCAGCAAACAATTCAATTGTATTTATCAAATGCAGTATTAGAGAAATTTATTAACACTAATATATTTCCAAATCTAAAAGAACATACACATGACCAGGGATTTATGGAACACCATGTAGTGCACTTAACACGTGCCATAATAAAAAAATATATTAAAATAAGGTTATATTACATAGGTTTAAGTAAAATAGATACGTCAAATAGTCGAAGACATTTTTTTTAACAAAATGACACTTTTTAGGGGCGAGTGATAGAAATATTTCAGATTTCATGTAATTAATAATAAGTATACTAGTAATAAGTATGTATTGTATAATATTTCATTTCAATATAAATAATAAATTATTTTCAATCAATATTTCTGCTTTAATTCATTTTATATATTCTAGTAATTGAAGACGCATATTTCTCTTAAATTTTCATTATATTCAAAATTCAAATTCATAAATAATCACTTTTTAGTATTAACGATATTTGCATTAATCTGTGGTTAATAGTTTTTCATAATTAGCGGCACAGAGCATGCGCAGCAATGCAACCAATCACTACAGGGCACCCTTCGGTTGCCCTGGGTGGGGGCCCGTCCCTCAACTAGGCTTCGCGTCTCTCGTCCACAAGCTAGCCTCACCCTCTGTCCCTATATTTCTATGTCCATGGTAACGTCACGTCGTGTCACGCTCGTACACTCGGCTCAAACGATTGTGGCCGATCGAGTTTCGATTGCATTCGAGCTTACTAGGGCTGACTTTTTTGTATCGCTAACCTTCTACAGTATTTCATGAATATGGTGAGACGGGAACCTGTAGCTTGGCAGTGCTCTCACCATATTCATGAAATACTGTAGAATGTTAGCGATGCAAAAAATTCAGCCTTAGTAAGCTCGAATGCAATCGAATCTCGATCGGCCACAATCGTTTGAGCCGAGTGTACAGAGTCGGTTATCAAGTAAGATCGGGCTAAAGTCTCCGTCGGAATCAAAGTAGCCACTCGTACACCCCGCATCGCCAGTGCGTCAACACCGTGCAATCAGTGGTAAAACACACATTCTATTTAATTATTAATCGCGACACTTACATTTGTATTAATTGTCTATTCAATATACTTATGGTGTTCACGTCTAAAACGAGTAGATTCGTTAAACCCATCTTTTACCCAGTGATCCTTATAATATTAGTAGCACTCACCCACTGATACAACTTTACCGCTCGAGTTGTATCAAATATTAATTAATAGTTACGAGGCATTACTAACATTTCCCGCGACTCCCCGATTTCGCATCAGGTTCGTTCGCACCTCTTACCAAAGCAAGTCATCTTCTCCAACCCAGTGGCTCCCCGATTTCACATCGGGTTCGTCCACGAAACTTCACCCCTCCTACGGCTCCCTGATTTCGCATCAGGTTCGTCCTCGTCGTCACTAATCCTAGCGGCTCCTCGATTTCGCATCGGGTTCGTCCGCGCACCTAACTAACAAATTCATATCCGCATTCCTTGGGAAATACCCCTCTCGCCGGCCTCTCGTGCTGCCGCAGCCCCGGCTCGTAACAGACTTAAAGATGGAAATATAAATTGTAACTATTATAACTGAGTTCAGAAAATAAACGTGTTATCGCTAGTACAGACAGGATTGGTAATGCGAATCTTTTGGAGTTGTTATCTTTCGTTTCCCAGGTGAAAGTGACAAAAACCAGCACATCGAGTGGCTCCCATACATGCTATGCAAACAACGAAGTTCAAACACGTTGCTGGCTTCGTTATGATTAAGTATACGACGCGTACAAGAATTATAAATAACAATATAATAACCTACCACATCTTAATAAACATGAACTGAACATAATTATAATACCTTCTTATTTACATTTGGTATTCTTATTATAAAAAGAGTCGAATTTAAACTCTGGCTAATTATCATGGCAGACAACCTTCTAGCAGAAGCCCCCCTAAGTCTTTCTTATAGTGGAAATTGCATTGTTATCAATTCGAGGTTGCGCGGTACGCAACACTAGACATGCCCGTGTGCGACGCCTGCGCCTCTCGCGCGCCCGCGGACAGTCACCATATTTGAAATTACTTTGTAACATTATTTCACTATGGATAATATTGATTTTGAATCGAATGTAATGTCTTATCGAAATTCTTGTTGAAGGTGCAGCAGAAAAAAAACAGAGGGCAAGATACAACTGCGGTTGAAGAGGGCGAAGAGGGAGGGGATCGTGGTGGTTTTTAGTGGGTAAACTTGCGACATGGGTTGGACAAAATGTAATCTAATCCCAACTTACAAATTACGATTAAAATGTAATTGTATAGTTGATTACACATTATTTTCTGTAATCGTTAATTTAGGTGGTTGGCCATAATTTTGTCAACTACCTAAATTAACGATTACAGAAAATAATGTGTAATCAACTACGCATTTATATTTTAATCGTAATTTGTAAGTTGGGATTAGAATACATTTTGCCCAACTCTGCCTGCAAGGAGTTCCACACTACCCGGCACACAACATCTCGCCGGGTGTGCGCAATGCATTTTCCCCACGTAAAAAAAAAAAGAAAAAAAAGGCAGGTTGACTGAAGATGAATGCGGACTGGCCGCCTCCCGATGAAATAGAACGCAGGGCCATGTGTTATTTTAATTGTAACAAGTCACACGATAGGTAATTTTTAAAGCGTACAACAAGCTACTTAGTTGTGGCGCCAGGGGCCTGGTTTTACGTTGCATCTTATTTGTTGATGTGTTTGAATTATTAGCGATATATGATAGGTAAACTTTCATGTTTTCTTCTTTAGCGGCCCTTAATAAGTCTGTGCATCCTTGAAGTTGAGTCAACATCCCGCAACGAAGCACGATTCACGAGCCTGGAGAAGCGCAACATTCTAGGAAAAGCACTGCTGCCGCCTTCCCTGGACACATCGACGCTTGAGCAACATCACGTGTACTTATATTCTGCTACGTTCAAGAAAGCAGCTTCCAAAAAAATTTTAATGGAAATTTCACTTCCGTTTAAAGCAGCGCTGCACAAGGAGCTGTTTTCGGCGCCTAGCGGCGAGCAACCCGCCTTTCCTGTTGCTAAGGTTAGAATCGGTGAGGAGAACTGCAGTAGTATATGTGCGTGTTCGTAGGCTCGTAGCATAGGTATATATATACTGGGTTCCTTGTGGGGCCCCAGTGCAGAACAGGTCCCGTAATAAAACTCGCTACGCTCGGGCAGCAATTCGCGCGAGGTGAAATCGCTTCTCTCCTGTGTCACGCATTATATTTTTTTTCAACACCTGCATAAAAGGTGTGTTTTTGAAAGCCTGCTGAGCGATTCGCAAAAAATATGCATGTTCGATTGCTTTTTTATTCTGTCAAAATTAATAAATATGTGTATTTATTTTCCAACAAATCGATAACGATTAGTCGAACAACTGCATCTTCATACCATAGCGGGCATAGGGTAACGTCAAACTCCAGTTTCTTTGGGAGGAAAGTAAGAAATTGCGAATACGCATGCGGGTAAAGTCTTTTTCCCTTGGGAGATAGACTTTACGCGAATACGTTTGAAATTAGTCATTTTGCTCCTGCTCAGCAGGCGTAAAAAAACACACATTTTCATGCAGGCCTTTCAAGGAACCCAGTCATATATCCCTATGCTACGAGCCTACGAACACGCACATACACTACTGCAGTTCTCCTCACCGATTCTAACCTTAGCAATAGGAAAGGCGGGTTGCTCGCCGCTAGGCGCCGAAAACAGCTCCTTGTGCAGCGCTGGTTTAAAGTCTCGATACATTTTGAAAGTCTTCAAAAGCTTGATATGTTTGACCGATGAAGACGATCAAGACTTTGTCTCTGTCTTTGTATGTGATTATATTTAAAATTGTAATTGTAATTAATTAAATAAAATGAATTCTTATTAAGTTCGATCTTATTTTGAAAGCTATTTAGTTGGTTAAATTTATATTACACCTAACCAGTACCGTTTTGAAGACGTCTTTAAAACGCCTTTGTGCTATCTGGGAAGCTACTCGAATTGAAATAATTACTCAAATCTCTCCAAGGTAATTGAAAAGCAACAAACTACACGTATCATTCCAAACTTTTCGATTAACCAAGTACTTACGGAAGGGCGATTCTACTCGATTCTTCTAGAATCGAACGATTCTCTTTCTGAAGAATCGATTATTTTACCGATTATTGTAGGAATCGATTCTCGGTAACTCGATTATTTTCTAACTAAGAATCGCGAAAAAATCAACATTTTTTCACGTGGGAACGGACCTCCTCCGCGCAGCTTGTCAACACTCCCCATAGCATTGTTGAGCATTGTCTACCATTGTCCTAACTGCTTCCCTCGTGGCTTGTTTGCCTTTCGGTGTTTAATAGTAATATTTACTAGGTGAGTACCTATTATTTATTAATAATTCAATTTTTATTTATCAATAAATTAACATTTTGAATTACGATTATTTATTTTTCAGTTTCTACAAATGAAAATGAAAAGTTCTACAAAAAATGATTCAATAAAAATTAATTTTATCTCACAGTTAATTAATTCTATTTCTAACTTAGTGTAATGTGCGAAAATGTAGACGGCGATAGAAAGAGAAAAAATACCCTCTCTCTTTCTAACATAAAAAAACGCTGGCGCTAGAAAGAGAGGGGGTCATCCTCATGCATGATGTAAGGACATAAGGTGTGCTCGGCCAGCAGCCCATCTTCGTCTTCTGCTGCGCCTTCCCACTTTTCGTCATGTTAAAATATGGCCGCCTAGTTACATTATGGGGTTTATAATGTACTACCTAACTTCGTGTAGCGTAAACTCTAGAGGCGTGAAGTTTGAACAAGACTACACGAATGTAATAGGACGTCGTATTGGTTGACAATCCAATATGGACGATCTTGGGAAGGGCACGTCATTGGCTAATCTGGAAGGCTGCGCACGAGCACACCTTATGTCCTTACATCATGATCCTCATGTATATCTTTCTCTTTCTATCGCTGTCTACATTTTCGCCTATTGCATGCTTCTTCCATGTTTATATGCTCGAAGATTCCTAATCATTCCTTTCATCGATTCTTTGATTCTTCGATTCTTTTTGGAAATAATCGATTCTAAAGCATCGATGTTTCATTAGAATCGATTCTTAAGTATCGATTATTTTGAACGGAATCGCCCTTCCCTACAAGTACTTGGCTCGCTTCGGAAAAAAAATAATTTTACTCGGTTTAAAGGGTATAGCCGGTTAAGATGGTCAAATGTGCCCTTGAACCGAATTCGACTCACGATGAATCATTCGAAAGCTTATTAAGGGGGTAGACACGTCACGTGACCTGACCGATTTGGTCGGTCGGTATTACAGCAGATTTTTTCTGCACAGAAATGGTAATACCTATAGATACGCGGCTGCCTGTGCACGCGAGAGGGAGCTGTTTGCTATTTCCGTATTTTATTTTGAATGTGGAAAGAAATTGTTAGCTGTTGTGTTGAACTTGTAAAAATTTAAACAGAAAGTCTGCTGGCACTGCAAACGTAGAAAATTCATTGTACATTTACTTGAAACGTGCTTATGTTACAATATTTTACGTTGGCAGTAAGGGATTATAAGTGAAAAGGAAAAATAGATGAGGGCATGTCCCCAGAAAATGAAGTTTGTTAGGATAGACATTTTTTAATTAGCAAAACACTGAAACAGAACATGAAATACACATCCTATGCAGAAAGCAGTTACCCAGATAGCCACGTCCGTATTTGCAGATTTTGCTCAACGCCTGAGTACAAATGTTTGTGGCAGAAAGACTACAGATTTGATACAGTATTTGTTATATTCGATGATGAAAGCAGACTGACAGCAGAAAGCCGACAGATTGTGCTCCTTAACCTGAGAGCAGATTGGCGGCAGGGTCTGCTGATACAATTTAATGGCAGGAATCGAGCAGACCCTACGCAGCGCGATCTGATGGCAGATAGGCAGCAGAAATCGAGCAAATTCTGTTGACATAGCCTGCGGGCAGTTTGACGGCAGATACTGCGGCGAATCTGCTAATCCAATTTAATGTCAGAAATCGAGCAGACCCTGCGCAGCGCGATCTGACGGCAGATTGGTGTCAGATACAGAGCAGATTCTGTTGACATAGCCTGCGGGCAGTTTGACGGCAGATACTGCGGCGAATCTGCTAATCCAATTTAATGTCAGAAATCGAGCAGACCCTGCGCTCCGCGGTCTGACGTCAGATAGGCAGCAGAAATACAGCAGATTCTGCTTACATAGCCTGCGAGCAGAATGGCGGTAGAAAGTAAGGAAAGTCTGCTGATACAATTTAATGGCAGGAATCGAGCAGATCTTGCGCTCCGCGATCTGACGTCAGATAGGCAGCAGAAATACAGCAGATTCTGCTGACATAGTTCACGACACGACCCCGCCAGGGCGCGATTGGGCGAGCGTTTCTCGCTTGCGAAATAGCACCGTGGCGGGAATAAGTGGCCGAGGGCTTGATCATTCAGGGCTCTCGAGTACGACTCGTATTTGCCGGCATTCCACTGCGGAGTATATATTTGGTATACCCGTCTGTAAGGGCGGTATTATCAGTCGTTGCTGAAGACGAAGATCGTCTTAAGCATCCGGCATCCTTTATTAATCTACTAGACTAGTAGAAGATGCCGCATGTCAAAAACTAAAAAACGATTGATGATAATACCGCCCTAAGACGACTGAATAAATAGTAGTTATCATTAATTCTTTTATATTTGGAAGAGAACTGTCTTTCAAAGTTTAAATCATTATTTTGAGCCGACCTGGCATTCAATTCACTAACAACTTGCTAAGTAAAACATTAAAAATGTTATAATACCCGTTTAAATACATGGTTTACCAACTGTTCTTTCTTCCATAAAATATGGTAGGAATCAGATCTTTCAAGTCGGTCTTATAAACGTGTTCTATATATTATTTACGCTAAAGACTTTCGCACTGTTTTTAAATCTATACTATTATATAAAATTGCCTACTATGGCCGACATCAGGATCTGCTTCATTTCTGCCGCCAATTTGCGGGCGGTTTTTGTCAGCAAGATCTGATCGAAATCTGACATCAATCTGCGGTCAGATCCTGATGTCAGGCTCTGACCGCAGAACCATAGTCAAATGCGGACATAATAGGCACCGAATCTGACGTCAGAATCTGCTCTGTATCTGACACCAATCTGCCGTCAGATCGCGCTGCGCAGGATCTGCTCGATTTCTGCTCTCAATCTGCGGTCAGCCACGGCAGCAAGATCTGATCGAAATCTGACATCAATCTGCGATCAGATCCTGATGTCAGGCTCTGACCACAAAACCATAGTCAAATGCGGACATAGTAGGACCCGAATCTGACGTCAGAATATACTCGAATCTGACATCAATCTGTGGTCTGACGTTGAATCCAACACGTGATTATTATGTGGTCCCTCCTCGAAGTGACAGAAAATATAACCTATGTATATGCTATACGACAATAAATGTTTAGCGGCTATTTCCTTCTATTTCGCTACATTTGTGAACTTTTCATCATCCTTCCGAACCATTATTATTACGCCGCAACAGTATCTTTAGAAAATCGGGTACAGTCAACCCTCCTATAACGCGGTACTTTCATAACGCGGTTTCCATATAACGCGGAGCAAAAATTGCGACAGTCCTCCTATAACGCGGTACTCTCATAACGTGGTTTCCATATAACGCGGTACTCTTATAACACGGTTTCTTTATAGTAATACAACTTAATTGGCTTAAGCAGTCTCCCTATAGCATGAATTTTTCTAATTCACTTTTATGGTTGAAATTAATAGCCAATTCCCCTGATTTTATGCATGTACATCACCATTTTTCAATTTCATTTGCCAGGGAATTCCCCTGCCATTGCCGAAATGATGCAGCATTGCTATTTTTTATCAAAACTAAAGGTGCGTCTACACGACGACACTTTTGTGTCTAGATCAAGTGTCTTTTATGTCTAGCTAGGGCTAGTTGCAGTGTTATCAGTCTATACTCGAAGTCGTGTTAGGAGGAACTTATTTCGCGCATGTAGAATGAGCTCATTGGCTCCGAGGAAGCGTTCGTTTGGGATATAGCCAATAGGAGCTTGTTTCGGCACCAATCAGCGCCAACATGCGCAGAACCGGTCTAAACTCGTCGGTCTGCAAATTCCTTCTAACATGACTTCTAGTATAGCTGTAGCTGCAACTCCCGCAACGACAGGTCGAATTTAGTGTCGCGGACTCTAAGCAGTTTCCAATCTTCCGGAACTTTTTTTGAGTGTCGTGTATACTTGATCTAGACTTAAAAGTGTCGTCGTGTAGACGCACCTTTAGTTTTGAAATATGTAACCATATATATATTTATTGCCTTTTATAGAGTAAACTCTCCTATAATGCGGTTTTCTCATAACGCGGTTTCCATATAACGCGGTACGAATTAATCTGGTTTCTACTAATTATGAATTTCTTAAAACGCGGTTTCCATATAACACGGTACACAGTCTCTATATAACGCGGTACGAATTAATATGATTTGTGCTATGTAATTCTAAGTTTCTTATAACACGGTTTCCATATAACGCGGTACGAATTAATCGCGTTATAGGAGGGTTGACTGTATAGCATATAGGTTATATTTTCTGTCACTTCGAGGACAGAAAATCTGCACCTCCAGCTGACAGAAAATTCGCTCCTGCACATTGTCACTAGCCCGGTCGGCAGCATGGAAGGGGTACCTCTTACACCCTGTATTTCTGGTAGTTGCAACGATGTTCCTCAGCCCAGTGTATATATGTACATTCTGGTTTGATCTGAAAAAAAAATGAATTCAATAAAAATTAGTTTTTGTGTTTATACCACTTGAATGTAAAGACTGATACTTACACTTACCGAAGAAACCATTATTATTGTGTCCTATTTCTCATAAATATTTTCTTGGAATGGCACTGACCCCTTTTGATTCCAATTAGTTGTCATAGAACCTGTGATAAAAAGTTAGAACGAGTTGTAATCTGAATACAATCAAAATGTAAATGTATGTATGTTATTTACTTATCTTTATGCTTGTGGAGAAGACTGCCTTCCTTTCCTCGCTTCATAGAGCATGATTTTCAACGTTGATACTGATTGGTGGAAATATCTAGAACAAATTCATATATGAGAGAAACATTCATGATGATTTCCAATTAATCTAATTATTTGCATAACAAAAGTATGTGTCATACTTACGCTTTTATAGATGTCACTTCCACTTGATATGAAAGAACAGCTATAGGAATTTATTATTAGGAGAGTGTGAAAAGGCCCAGCACCACCCCCGTCATAGACGGTCCTATTCACTCTCCGTATGTATCTTCTACATACTTTCTTACTTACATTTTGAAACATGACTTATTCGACAGCTCTTCATATGCGCTGGATGCACTCGCCGGTGCAATTGTCACTTTGAATTGGATTTGCTTATTCGACAGCTCTTCATATGCGCTGGATGCACTCGCCGGTGCAATTGTCACTTTGAATTGGATTTGCTTATTCGACAGCTCTTCGTATGCGCTGGATGCACTCGCGGGTGCAATAGTGACTTTTGATTGCAATTGTTCATTCGACAGCTCTTCATATGCGCTGGATGCACTCGCCGGTGCAATTGTCACTTTGAATTGGATTTGCTTATTCGACAGCTCTTCATATGCGCTGGATGCACTCGCCGGTGCAATTGTCACTTTGAATTGGATTGCTTTTTCGACAGCTCTTCATATGCGCTGGATGCACTCGTCGGTGCAATAGTGACTTTTGATTGCAATTCTTCATTCGACAGCTCTTCATATGCGCTGGATGCACTCGCCCGTGCAATAGTGACTTTTGATTGCAATTGTTCATTCGACAGCTCTTCATATGCGCTGGATGCACTCGCCGGTGCAATAGTCACTTTGAATTGGATTTGTTTATTCGACAGCTTTTCATATGCGCTGGATGCACTCTCGCCGGTGCAATAGTGACTTTTGATTGCAATTGTTCATTCGACAGCTCTTCATATGCGCTGGATGCACTCGCCGGTGCTATTGGGATGTTTTCATCCATCATTTTGTGTACTTTCTTGTGTACTCGTACCTGCTCCTCCTGTTTTTATGTAGGAGGTTCTCTAATCGGCTGTTGTCGATTGTATCTACTATCTATAATTTCTGGCAACATGCAGTCCTCATAGAACTTCTTCAGTTTTTCCTCCATCTCTGTTGCCCAGAATATATCATCTCTCGATACTGTTGTAATCTTCATTCCTTTCGGCTTCCATAAACAAAAATAGGCCCGTTGCCTTTTCGTTATGTGCAATTGTCCTTGCACTTGATAATAGTAATGATGATTTTTATTCATTTCATCACCCTTGAAAATACGCCTTATATTATCAAGTTGCTTTATTGCTTCAGCAGGTGATAAATCCTTGGCCGATTCAGGACACTTTACTTCGACGATTTTATCATGGTCCACGAGGCCGTCAGGAGTTGCACCTAAGTGAGGCACAGTGTCATCGATGAAGAGGCCACACGGTAGAATATGCATTCCTAATTCTTCTCGCATTTGTCTCAAGGCGTTTGCCTCATTTTCCTTTCCGTATTGGAGAGAATGTGCATTGTGGAGTTGCGGGTACATTATACTCTTCACAGTATTTGCCCGTGGTGTAGTCTTTCGTAATCGGCATACCTTGCCGAAATTGGATGCAGTTAATAATTTCTTCCTATAACCAATCCACTTGTCGCTATTCGCCTGATCGCGAGTTTCCACTTCGATATCGGCTCGCCTCGTTTGCCATTGAAGGAGTATATCCGCGTGCCGTTTACACTCGGAAGAGTATACTGTCTCTTCGATATCTGGTTTTGCCGCGTTGGGGCCGTAATCCTGGTCGCACGATTGTTTTTTATTTCGAAAGGAGGATGCTTTCGCTTCTTTTTTATACTCCCTTGCTTTTTCTGCTGCGCGCTTCCGACGTCCTTCCAGCTTTATTACCATGGTTGGCGGCTCTTTATCCATTGCCGTACTCAATTTGCTGAACGCCTCTTTCGTGTTATATTGAACGACTGCGGCGGAGACCCTACCCTGATACGAGCCCCCTCGTCCAAAGTTTATCCTTTTGCCTCCGATGAATTTAGCAATGATGTTGTTAAAACTTTCAACAGCATTGTTATTTAGACCCTGCAGCAAACTGTCAGCTTTAACGAAAAGTTGCTGCATCGCTTCTTCGATACTTTGATAAATACCAGCATTTCTCAGTCGTGGAACGTAGTCTTCTCTGTTGGGATCAGAGTATTTATTACAGAAGTATGCTAACTTCTGACATTCCTTGTGTTCACCGAAAACGTGACTCGGTACATTTCTCAAGTCTTGCTTCAAATTTTGAATTCGTTCCTCGAGTGGTATTTCTTCTCGCAACCGGTATTCCGCAGCTTTTTTTATACCAGTACGCAGGCGAAGAGCATTACTCTGTACGACAGCTCTTAGATCTTTATTGCGGCCTTTTGTTCCGATGTCGTTTATTCTTTTACTGAAATTGTGTAATAGGTGATTGGTGCATTCGATTTTTTGTACCGTCACTATATACTTTCCATATGGATTACTGTCCAATATCTTCTTGTATACACTGCTATCGCCATCGGCAACTAATATATGGTATAGTAGACCGTGCATATCTATGCTGCAATTGAAGCCTTCGACAATAGCAACACTCTCCATGCCAGTTGAACTCTGATAACGACCCCAGTTCTTGAAGCAACGATGCTCGCGCGGTTCTTCCTTCCTCGTACCTGCTATTTGGCAAGTCATGCAGAATTTATTCTTCACGTTGATGTATTGTGACGCCCCAAGATTTTTCGCGCGCGGTTATTTCAACTCATTTATAAATCTATCTACAAATACGCTCAAATCTTCCACAAACCTCAATTCTTACCCCTTTACCAACGACCACGGCCGCCTTGGCGATGTACCTTAGCGGTCCCCATCTCAAGACGGTCAATCATTAAATCTCCTTCCCTTATTCGCCCAACGCGGCACAAATTCCTCTCTTACGTCAAATCTAAACAAGTCCCTCGCCCCACAAATATCTTAAATCGAGACCACGTCTCACACCCTCTCAATGACCAAAGCAGTCAAACCCTCCGACGTCCCTTTCCTATTAAAACACCCAAAATCCATTCGAGGAGTTGAGCAAATCAAAACCCTATGTATAAAAACCCTAGTAGAAAAACTGCGAGTCCCAATATAGATCAACCTTTGCTCCCTGCAAAAACCCCAAAAGTTATCATGACACATGTTTATAATTAGCCCAAGGTGCATACTGCGCACCCCCCTTCATACTGTAAAATATTATATAAGCAGGGCAAAGTCCATACCGCGCGTACACCCCACAACCCCTTGCAAAATCATATAAATACAAGGGCCCGGAGACAGAAGTCCTCTTTCGACGAAATACCTTTGCCGAAGGAAAGCTATTTACACGAAACCATTTAAGGTCTCGCTGATCAAAGTATCATTTAAAATAAATTCAATCACCATCAACCATCAAGTATCGTAAGAGATTATAACTACTATTAATACCACGGTATATCACCATCATCTATAACAATTATTCACATTCTTATTGTTTCATATTGTTTCACATTATAACGCTTATTGCGCTTATATTATCTTGTATTGCTATTCACATTATTTCGTATTGCAAAGCTTATTGCGCTCATATTATCGTGTATTGCTGTTTGCATTGCTTATTAACGCCTATTGCGTAAATCATACTAGCTTATTAATATATATATCTTGTATTTCATGTTCATATTCATAACTTATAACCATTATATACATGCTATGTTCATCGCCAATCCATTATTATAAAACGTAACTATCTGCACAACGATAGTGCATTACCTAGTATCGAAACTTATAAAGTGAATAAACAGTTTTACTTTAACTCAGTTACGAATCATTGTGTCAATCCTTCGGCTACGAAGATCCCGAAATCCAAACAGGCTGCCGGAACAGCTGATTCCGGGCAACGACCGCAGAAAGCGTCACGGTGTTTACTAAACTTACTTACGCATAGGTTTCGCTTAACCGTATGACTAGTCGAATCTCGCGAAGTATTACACGTGTCTTTTACAATAATGCAGCGGTAAATCCGATTACCTAAGCAAATCAAAACAAGTGCTCTAACGGGTGTCTCTCCAATACAAACCAGTTCATTTAAACCTTCCCTGGTCGATTAGTGTGCAGAATTGAACATTGCTCGCCTGACTTTCCCTAAATCCTCAGTGTGCAGAATTAAACATTACTCGCCTGCCATTCGAAACAATTAGTGTGCAGAATTTCACATTTCTCGCCTGACGCTCGAAATGGTTAGTGTGCAGAATTGAACATTGCTCGCCTGACCTTCCCTAATCTTCAATCCCCTGAATCTAACATTCTCCCGGCCGTTCGAGACGATTAGCGTGCAGAATTTCACATTTCTCGCCTGACAATCGAAAAGGCTGGTGTACAGAATTACGTCGTCAAATACCTGATTTCCTCGTCTCCCGGTGCGCTGAACTATAGATCAGCGCCTGGAATTTATGTAAAACCCCTTTGTCATTTGTCCCATTAAATCCTTAACCCGGGACGTGACAGTATAGCACTTTCTGCGTGTGGTATCCCACGATGACTCCTACGCCAGAAAGAGAATTGTAATCTCCTCCACGGTAGGACCTTTTCATCCAGCTGCCATCCGCGACAACTGGGATAAACGGTAGATTGGATTCTGCATGTACGTGGCCTCTTTGTATAGCTAATGCTTTTTCCTCATTTCCAGCATCTTCCACGTTGTGCGGCCACTTCGAAGGCATCGATTATTTTAATCTGACACTTCTCGTATATCCTTTTCGTCATACAGGACACGTTCACGGCAGTCAGTATGTCCTCCAGTTGATTATATCCGCCGCCCGTCGTCATTGTTGCGGCGACAGCGGCGTGGTTGATATCCATAGTGGCATCACTCTCCCGAAGACAGGATATGCGCTGTGTGTATTTGCACATTTTGCACTCTACATAATACGCATTTTCTAATCCATACCGCCGACATTTAACTATTTCAAAATGTTCGATGCCACAGCCAATAGTCGAATGTTTTCCAAGATTTTTTATTTGTTCGAAAACATGCGGAAAATCAACGAAGTCTATTCCTTCTGAAATTGGATTTTCCGGCTGTTCTGGTTTTGCTTTCTCCACCACCCAGTAATCAGCATCATTTCCAACATCTTGATTCGTTTCTTCGCTGATGTCTCTTACGGAATGTATCTCATCCCTGTCTATGTCGAAATCTATTTCTTGTGCAATTTCTTCTTCGTTCGACTCGAAATGCACTTCTTCTACAATTTCCTCTTTGTCCGCATTGAAATGAATTTCTTCTAAAATATCTTCCGTGTCCGTATCGAAATCCACTTCTTCTACAATTCCTTCGATAATTGGGAAGTCTTGAAAATTTCCTACGTCTTCTTCCTGTATTATGTTCGTAGGAAAATCATACGCAGCAGATGTGCTGGGAAGTGTTTCGTCGTACGAGGTACCTGCACGCGTACCTGCTTCCGCCACGGTGCTCTGATTTACCGCGAGGCACGCTGCTATTTTTAATCGTTGTCTACACGTAAAAAGTCAATAATCAGTAACACGTGATACATAAGTACATAGAAATAAGAAAAACATACAATAGAAAAGAAAAGCAGGCATAGTAAAAGAAGATATAGTACAGTAAAGTCTCGATGTAAGCGAAAGTCTCGGAACGTAGCAAAAGAGAGCGAGTGGAAGAAAGGACTGACAATTGTCCCAGTCTTTTCATTCGCTGTCCTTCTCTGCGGCCGACGCGTATTACCGCTAAATATGTATTATTCAAATTATATCGTGTTTGGTGTCATTTATCATTAGGGAAACATCACAAATGTTAGGATGCTTTATTTATAAAAATATTATTATTATTGCATTACTGTGAATATCATTCTAATTTATCTTCGCGATACGAAGAGGGACGTAGCGTGATACAATTGTTCCTCTCGTGCCGCGTTTACAAGGCGAACACGAACAAAAACATTGTTCGCGTACGTTTTC
Organism: Andrena minutula; assembly: GCA_929113495.1. Taxonomy (NCBI): domain Eukaryota; kingdom Metazoa; phylum Arthropoda; class Insecta; order Hymenoptera; family Andrenidae; genus Andrena; species Andrena minutula. Next base: position 42,235,012 of record OV815993.1, on the reverse strand, counting down.
GTCGGTTCTTGCCGTGTCCACGCCGCCGTAAATAGAACAAAACGTTCACATACGATTCGTACACTGAGTTTTGTTCATGTTTGCTGCGGTGTGGACACGGCAAGATCAGATGAAAACGTTGGCGAACAATGTTTTTGTTCGTGTTCGTCTTGGTGTAAACGCGGCATTAGACAACGCGATTCCCTCGCTACGCAAACAGAAGGACATGCACTTTTGGCCCGTTTGCTTTTCACACGCACACATCTGTACAACCGTCTCCGCTACTCGCAAGCGAAGGCAGCCGCCGCAAGTGTATACAGGCACGCGTGCACTAGGGTGGACCTTATTTTTCGACCATCAGATTTTTTTGGTCCCGTACGCCAGAAATGTGACACTTGGTGGGAAAATGATCTAAAAAAAATTTCAGCCCGATTGGACCACGGGAAAAGGACGCGCAACGAATTTGAAAATTTTGAACTTTTGAAACCTTGACATAAATATACATTATTATATATCGTTGAATTTGTATTTTTTTTCTGTTTAAGAATATATACACAGCATATATGATTGTTAACAAGAAAAACGTCCGTGACCTTGAAAACTCGAAAGTGACCTTGAAAAAAAAATTTTTTCCTTCCATTATATTCGTCTCTTTATATGCTACAACTTTTGTCTGAAGAGTTTCTTCGTATATCCATAAATGATGGAGATATTAAACATTTTCATTTAAAGGCCCATACAGCTTGTAGAAAAAAGGTATACAATGGTATATACAGGTTCATTTTAAATTTCATGTGAAATAGTTGCATTTTTGACAATAGTACAGTTTTTTAAATATTTCATTCGTACATGTATGGAATTGCGAGATTTGAAAGCCTTCGAAATGCAGCTACAGCTGACTCAGGTAACCAGTTTGTACCCCTCAGAAACCGTTAGAATTCTACCTGCGCAGGAAGGGGTGGGACAGAAGGTCCGAAAACTCATAGTTTGACCATTATGTTCTGAGCGTTCAGCGAGGTAACAGTGAAATATCGCAGTGAAAGTGAAAGTGAAATGGAAGGTACAAGAAAAAAATTATATTTACTCGATCATGACGAAAGTCAAATTATCGGTGCAAAATTGCCATCCAACGGGCAAGTCTTAAGAGTCCTATTTCACAATCTACGTAATGTGAAATTAAATCTTAAGTCTAGTGCTTCTTTAGTTATTAGGGAAGTTCAAATATTTTGGGACAAAGCACCAATTCCAACAAAAAGACCACAACATTGCATTGACAAGCTAGATGCATTGTGTCAGGAATGGGTGACTTTGCATAAAAGTTGCAAACGTAGTACTGAAACCCACAAAAATGGGGAGAAGGAGTTTGTAGACAAGCTAGATGACCTTTTTGATATTGCACCCGCCGATGCGTTGGAAACTATTAAAATAGAGGAAGACAAACTTTTTCTATCAAGATAATAGATTGTACCGGAAAGAACAGAAAAAAGCGTTTCGGAAGAAGCAAGAAGAATCGAGACAGGCGCAGTGTGAAGTAGAAGCTATGCAAGGTAAGTATTCTTTATGCAATTCATTTTTAAAACTCAAAATATTGATCGTTATCTTAGATATATAATATAAGATATATTGGTCTTTACTGACACTTGTATATCGTTTAATTCAAGACGGAACAATAGACATAGTAGCATCGCCAAACGAAGAAGATAGTCACCTATCAAGTGAGGGTGAAAATATTGAGTTTGTTATTCCCGTGGATGAAGCTGGTCCAAGCAACCCTAAAAAAAGACGTGCTCAAATTGATATAATTACGCCAAAACTTATTGCAACCCTTGACAAATGCAAAGTAAGCGATCGTGATGCTGTTCGTATAATAACAGCAACAGCTCAAGCTCTTGGTCATGACCTAGACGACTTAATTATTAATCGAACGTTTATGCGGCGTCATCGCACAGATCTTCGAGCACAACTTGCCGATAAGTATCGTGTAGCGTTCAAAGATTGTGAGCTTGGTGCTATTACACTACATTGGGACGGAAAGCTGTTGCCAGCTTTAATAGGCAATGAGAAAATGGAGCGTTTACCTGTATTAATAACTTGCAGAGGTATTGAGCAGTTGCTTGGAATCCCTGCAATTCTATCGGGTACTGGGGACAAACAAGCTTCTGCGGTATACGATTTAGTGCAGAAATGGGATTTAGATGATAAAGTGCAAGCACTTTGCTGTGACACAACGTCATCGAACATGGGACGTTTCCAAGGGGCATGTATCCTTCTCGAACAAAAATTTCAAAGAGATTTGCTATATTTTCCTTGCCGGCATCACATATATGAAATTATTTTACGTAGTGTTTTTGATGTGAAATTAGGGAAATCATCGGGTCCAAATATTCCACTTTTTAAGCAATTTCAGCAGGCTTGGCCCGAGATCAATAAATCGAATTTTGTGGCAGGAATTGAAGACGAGTACGTCCACCAATCTACAATTGCAAATATTACAGAAGTGCTGGAGTTTGCAATGCAAACATTGAAAAACATTAAACAACCACGAGAAGATTATAAAGAATTCTTAGAGCTTACAGTTCTTTTCTTAGGCGGAACTCCTAGACAAAATTATACATTTCGAGTTCCAGGAGCTTTTCATCAAGCTCGATGGATGGCCAAGGCGATATATTGTATAAAAATATATTTATTTCGAAAAGAATTTAGCTTGACTAGCGAAAAAGCCACTGGAATTCGGGACATTTGTATTTTCCTCGCCAATTTGTATTTAAAAGCATGGATACAAGCTCCAGTGGCAACAGAAGCCCCGCGACAAGATTTGGAATTTGTAAATAATTTATCCGCTTATCATCAAATTGACGATACAATAAGCCGCACTGCAATAAGCAAAATGATCAATCATTTGTGGTATTTGGCACCAGAAACTGCCGCATTATCATTTTTCGATAGTGCCATTGGGAATGACACTAAAGTAAAAATGATAGAGGCAACAAATGCCAGTGTAGACAGTGACGACAACGAATGTCTTAAAAAATATAAAATTCTTCCAAAGGATGTGGAACAATTGATCAACAAAAATATGGAACATTTTATATCTCCTGATTCCAAAAGATTCTTTGAAAGGTTTTTAATACCTACCACATTTTTTTAAAAAGACCCTTCTACATGGGATGATGACGAGGGCTTTCCAAATTGGGCGAAACATCGTGAATGGATTAAAAATGGTAAATGACACCGCTGAGCGTGACGTTAAACTTATGGACGAATATAACAAAATATTATCTAAAAATGAAGAGGAGAAACAATTTATACTGCAGAATGTGATGGAATATAGAAATCAGTATCCTGACGTCACAAAGAAGAATTCATCGAAGGATTTTTAAAGCATTTTTAACATACATAAACGAACCCCTAATAAATACCTCCGTGGCTATTTGAATTTTAAAGACGCATTTAAGACTGTGTTTGTTAACACAGTCGCGTCTAGGGTAAGATCTGCTCGGTCTTATCGAACGTCCACGAGCAGGTCTGGGACGAAACGCTTAGGGTATCCATAATTTAGAAACTTACATGATACGTTAAATGCAAGGTGAGCGTATTCAGACGTTGTATCGGGAATTGAGACAGGTTCTGCTAGATCCTACTGACGAATCCAGTAGCAGATCTGGGACGCAATACTTTGATAACATTTCTATTCGTAATTTACATAATAACTATAGTAACTTATTTTCAGTCTTAGAACTGCATTTCTTCTGTATAATGGAGCGATGTAATGAAAATCAAAAATGTTTAATATCTGCATCGTTTATGGATATACGAAGAAACTCTTCAGACAAAAGTTGTAGCATATAAAGAGGCGAATATAATGGAAGGAAATTTTTTTTCAAGGTCACTCTTTCGAGTTTTCAAGGTCACGGACGTTTTTCTTGTTAACAATCATATATGCTATGTATATATTCTTAAACAGAAAAAAAATACAAATTCAACGATATATCATAATGTATATTTATGTCAAGGTTTCAAAAGTTCAAAATTTTCAAATTCGTTGCGCGTCCTTTTTCCGTGGTCCAATCGGGCTGAAATTTTTTTTAGATCATTTTCCCAACAAGTGTCACATTTCTGGCGTACGGGACCAAAAAAATTTCACAAAAAAATTTTCGTCAAGAGTAGCTAAGGTCCACCCTAGCGTGCACTTGACCGCTTGTGAAAAGAATACTTTTCGCATTTCAATTCTGGGTCATTCAACGCGAAATCGGACACTTTTCGGAGTCCCATTTGGGAGTTTTGTGAAACTGGCATATATTGTGGTCTTTAGTGATACATAAACGTATTTCAAAGGATTTTTCAAAATTTTCAAGATCGTGGAAATTTACTTTTTTTTTTCATTAAATTATAACTGTTGAACTAAGAGAAATGTAAGAATGAGCTTTTGGGTGCTTACACTGGGGAAGTAAGAGTACCTAATAAAAATGATGTCACTTAAAAAAAAATTTTTAGACCATTTATTCTGCGATTGTTTTAAACAAATGCAATTTTATACCAGCAGGGCGCTATTTCAAAATTTGAAAAAAATTGAGGATACAGCCCTACTTGTGCTCTTTGCAGACACATTAAAATTGGTCGCATGAAAATTAATTGAATGTGACGTTGCATCGCCTAATACCAGCTGGACTAGCTAATAAGGAAACATATCGAACCCGAAAATTCTGATTTTATTGAAACTCCGTACGATTGTAAAGCATGTCGGAGTATGTAAGAAACATTTTTTTTCTGCGGAAAAACACTCTGAGGGTGTGAAATCAGCCCCCAAATTTCCAGCGATTTTTCGTTTTTCGAGTATAACTTCGTAACGGTGCGAGGTAGAAGAAAACCGTAAATGGACAAAATGTTTAGTGTTTGATGCCGTATAACGCGCTGCAAAAGAAATTTTTGTACGTCCAAAGTTATACTCGAAAAACGAAAAATCGCTGGAAATTTGGGGGCTGATTTCACCCCCTCAGAATGTTTTTCCGCAGAAAAAAATCGTTTCTTACATACTCCGACATGCTCTACAATCGTACGGAGTTTCATTAAAATCAGAATTTTCGAGTTCGATATATTTCCTTGTAAGCCGCGCGGTAGTAGTAGCGGCCAAGTGTCTATGTGAAATTGTTATATAGGGTTCTCACGAAGGGTAAGTATTTGACAAAAACTGAAAGAGGAAAACGTTTAATATTTTTTATATCCAACATAATAAGGTATGGGACATTCCACGCGAAATCAGACACTTTTTGGAGTAACATTTCGGATGTGGCTCAAATTTGAATATGTTGTAGTCTTTATGGATGCATAAACATGTGTAGAAGGATTTTTGAAAATTTTGAAAAATATAGATTTTACAGCTGTTTGAAGGTAGGTGCTAACTTTTTTCAATAAATTATAACTATGGAAGTAGTAAACGGATGGAGATGAGCTTTACGGGGATTTGTAGAGAAGACATTGAAGTTTTAAGAAGAATTTATTTCAATTTTTTGAAAAAAGAATTTGAACCATTTCTGTGCAATTATTATAAACAAATGCATTTTCTTAACATGGGGCGCGATTTTAAAAATCAGAATATAGCCCTATCCTTCCCCTTCATGGTCTATTTGTCAAAACTATGGACATTTTAAAATTGGCCCTGTAAAAATTGCCGAAAGTTGACGCTACGTCAAATCACACCGGCTCGACTAGCTGAGCCGTGCGGTACACTAAGCGGCCAAGCGGCTATATCCGTTATTCTTATACAGTATTCTCGAATATGGTAAGTGTATTTTAGTGTATTTTATACACAACATAGTACGGTAACTCAATTTTTGGTGTTCGCAATATTTTCCTTGAAACGAAGGTGATCCTCAATTTTTTAAATGGAATACTATATGTTTGATTATCCAATATGAAAGCGACTGTCAAGACAGATTCAACCATCTGATATACTATGACCTTCAAGACTACACATGGTTAGGAATGAAAGATGAAATTCAATCTACTAGATAGATAGTTCGATATATTTATTTCAATTCTAACCATGTATAGCCTTGAAGGTCATAGTATACCATATGGCTGAATTTGTCTTGACAGTCGCTTTCATATTGGATAATCAAATATTTAGTATTCCATTTAAAAAATTGAGGATCACCTTCGTTTCAAGGAAAATATTGCGAACACCAAAAATTGAGTTACCGTACTATGTTGTGTATAAAAAACACTAAAAGTTTTCCTTCTTCAGTTTTTTACAAACACTTGCCATATTCGAGAATACTGTATAAGAATAACAGATATAGCCGCTTGGCCGCTTCGAGTACCGCATGGTTCAGCTAGTCGAGCCGGTGTGATTTGACGTAGCGTCAACTTTCGGCAATTTTTACAGGGCCAATTTTAAAATGTCCATAGTTTTGACAAATAGACCATGAAGGGGAAGGATAGGGCTATATTCTGATTTTTAAAATCGCGCCCCATGTTAAAAAAATGCATTTGTTTATAATAATTGCACAGAAATGGTTCAAATTCTTTTTTCAAAAAATTGAAATAAATTCTTCTTAAAACTTCAATGTCTTCTCTACAAATCCCCGTAAAGCTCATCTCCATCCGTTTACTACTTCCATAGTTATAATTTATTGAAAAAAGTTAGCACCTACCTTCAAACAGCTGTAAAATCTATATTTTGCAAAATTTTCAAAAATCCTTCTACACATGTTTATGCATCCCTAAAGATTACAACATATTCAAATTTGAGCCACATCCGAAATGTTACTCCAAAAAGTGTCCGACTTCGCGTGGAATGTCCCGTATGTCATCTTTTGGTGTTCGCGATATTTTCCGTGAGCCAAAGGTGACCTTCACTTTTTTAAATGGAATGCTACGTATTTCATTACCCGATATGAAAGTGTATAAATCTCAAGACAAATTCAACCATATGGTGTACTATGACTTTCAAGGCCACGCAAGGTTAGGAATGAAAGAAATAGATAGTTGTATATTGTAGCACGCACGGCTTACAATTAGTCTGTCGAGCCGGTGCTGGGCGGCGCAGCGTCACATTCAATTAATTTTCATGCGACTAATTTTAAAGTCTCTGACTTTCTGAAAACGTGATCATAAAGAGCACAAGTAGGGCTGTATCCTCATTTTTTCAAGTATAAAATTGCATTTGTTTAAAACAATTGCAGAATAAATGGTTTAAATTTTTATTTTAAGTGGCATCATTTTTATTAGGTATTCTTACTTCCCCAGCGTAAACACTCAAAAGCTCATTCCGACCTGTCTCTTTCTCCAACAGTTATAATTTAATGGATAAAAGTCAATATCCACGATCTTGAAAATTTTGTAATTCGCGTGGAATGTCCCTCCTAGAAAGTCTATAATACTGTAGAGAGAGAGAGAGGGAGAGAGTTGGTAATAATATAATTGAAATGGTACAACATTGTGTAAGACACACAGGACCATATTTCTAATAAATTATAACCTGAAGGAATAAAAATATTTCCAAACAAACATTTTGCCCTTTTGCACAGTCAGTCAATACGACGCAGAAAGCATAGGCCGGCAATCCAAATCATTATCCTATTTTTAACGTTGTACCTCCTACAATTCAACGAGGGGCTGCAGGGTGGTATTTCGTTTTATGGAACGTTGTAAAATAACGGTGAAACGAAGGGTCCGAGAAACACGTGTCGTTTGCCTTTCGCGAAGTAAACCCTACTTGACCGCGCCGGTGTTGGAGATCCGTCTGGTTCTCGTCAACGAGCACGCTTTCCAGCGCATCACCCTGTCTCTTTAGACAGCTTTTCGAAAGCGTGGGACTGACCTCGACTTTCGTTACCCTCACACAAGGCGAATCGATGGGGGCGCGAAGCGTTGTTTTCGGTTTTGCGGCAAGGGCTGCCTGCCTGTAGCCCAGATGGGCTAAATTTTTTCCTGTAAGGCCCTTGGGGTCAGTTGGATTTTGGCTTGAGTCAGAAAAAATATAATTGTTTTCTTACGTCCGGATAGATGTTTGTGGTACTCAGAAATGCATGGAAAATTTCACGATCGATATTGTCAGGAATCAGGACCGAAAGTTCTACGGGGACGTAGACGTTATTCTTCATTGATCATTGAATGTGATCAACATCTCGGTTACGTTTGTTTATTTTAAATAAAGCCAACCCTACACATCGGTGTGGATACCGATTACATATTACCCGGGCAAAATCCCCTAATAGATCCATAGCGAAAAATCGAAATACCATTCCGTGACACCTCCATAAAAAAAAATACCGTTCTATTGCAAAAAACTAACTTGACCTTGACATCGCTTCCAGTACCTCATTCATAAAAAAAAAGTTTGTACCAATATGTCCGATGGAACTGATACCAAACAGGAATATGTATATTAAACAATTTTCACTTATTGGAGTAGTTGGTAAGTAATAAAAGGCGTCCCTCGGTTTGAAATTGAATTTGTACGATATAGGTATAGGTATTCAGCGAACAGCATTCTCCGATGCTCACGGTTACTTTGTCGCTGTGAATGGGTCGTAAAAGAGAAGGATAGAACGGGGGTCGTAGCAGCCGAGAAATAAAGCCAGCGCCTCGATCTGCTAATGCAGAGACACAGCGTTATTTAGCGGAGGGGGAACACCTACAGGAGTGGTAGTAGTGTGTGCGTCACCGATCGTCATCACGTACGCATTACCACCACTCCTGTAGGTGTTCCTCTCCGCTAAATAATCGGTCCTGCATAATGTTGCTGGCAACCCTGGAGATACGCAACAATTTTGGTATTGAAAAATTGTGGTAATGGTATAGATAGAGGGCAACCTCACGGATTTTGAGGACCTTGAAATATGTTGTCAAGGACGTCATTCTGAACAACTTTTTCCTCTAAACTTTTTGGCGGTCGACTTTGGTTTCCGAGATATTTGCGACAAACTTCTATTCATTTATTCCGACGCAACGGACACAGCGATCAACTTGAGATGGTTGGTCATCTGGGGGATGTGTTTATATTTGTCTCTAGACACCTCGGGGCGCTTCGCGAGGTGGATAGCACGTGGGAATGTGATTGAAAAAAGAAAGTAATTTTTTTAAAAAAAAATGTAATATTTTCAATCACATTACCATGAGCCTATCTACCTCGGGGCGCTTTGCGGGATAAACACATCCCCCAGATGTCCAACCACCTCAAGTTGATCGCTGTGTCCGTTGCGTCGGAATAAATCAACCGAAAGGTCGACATTGTATTCTACCTATACGTACGCGTTCGTAGCAGCACAGCGTTCGGCGATGTTCTGTGCGAATATCTCGGAAACTACTGCCGTGCGACGGTAACATGTATAGGAAAAAGTTGTTCAAAATCTTGATCTTGATAACATATCCAAAAATCATTGAAATCGGTGAGGATGGAAAACTTCTAAATAATTACCAAAGATTTTTGCAATTATCTTGGAAACTAAGGTCGACCGCCAAAAAGTTTAGAAGAAAAAGTTGTTCAGAATGACGTCCTTGACAACATATTTCAAGGTCCTCAAAATCCGTGAGGTTGCCCTCTATCTATACCATTACCACAATTTTTCAATAACAATAATGGCTCAACTTTTTTAATTTTAATTTTTTCTGCATAAACATTTCTTTCAAATATTCATAACATTTTCCTGATTGTGATGAGACCAAACATGATACAATGTCGACAATTTTTGGTCGAAACAGATATTACACCGTGTAACGTGCACGAGAAAATGTACTGTGTGAAAATATCTTTCTACGGAATAGAATTCTCTTTTCGCGTAGTAGTATCCACAACTGCAGGGTACTTGAGATGTCGTAAACATGGTCCGGGCTGGGACAAAGGTTGCCAGTGAGGCCTGGAGAATGTTTGGAAGACTGCGCTTTTCAATGAAAAAATTTCGTTGAAGGTACACATGGACGTATATATTGCGGACAAAATTCGACAGAAGAAAAAGTACTGTGTATTTCGTATTCAACAAGTAACTACATATGCTGAACATCGAATCGCGAATCATCGATGACTGTTTGCTAATTTTAAACATTATCTTCTATATCACATAAATAAAATCCAAAGTGTATATTTTATCCATTCGAAACTACGTACAACCATTGAAATAGTCGCAACTGTATTATAAATGAAGCATATCTAACGAAACGCGTATAGTTTGAAAGTTTTATGCTAATAAAACGTACATAATTTGTATAAAATATATAACGAAGTTTAAAATTTCTACGTTTCGTCTCATCGGCATGAAAGTTGCAGGAACGCGCTGCTGATGTTTTTCACATGAAAATGAGTCCAAACACGGTATAAATCGGGTTATTAATTAATTAAATACTGATGAACATACGAATTGGAATAGAATGAGTGGGGCAAGCATAGAATATGTGCATAGCATAGAATATGTGTACGTAAAGCGTCAAAGATAGCTGTTGATATACATATTTGAAGAATATGAATAATACTGTATTATACACAATAAAATACCGTGCTACTACTACATCTCAAACTGTGACTTCATACAAATCTGTACCGTAACACGTAACTTACATTTCTCGACGCTTTCTATTTTTCGACAAACGCTTTGCAAATAACTTAGGCTGCTTCCTTTTTGTACCATCCCCCAAATAGCGTTTATTTTTTGCATCTGCGGCTTCCTTCTTTGATTCCATGGCAACGATGAACGTGAATGATCACATACACTTATCAACACTACAGTAAGGAACCACGCGGAAATGGAACAATTCACAAATTATGAATATTCCATATATCGATATCCGCGCATCAAATAAAAGCCCGATTGCTTTCTGCGTCTTCACTGTAGTGCAAACGACAAGAAACTGATCAGCTAGCGTCGTCGCTGCATTGTTTACAGATGCTGAGAGGCTAAACAGAAGATAGTGGGAAAGGGACGAATATACGCGTCCTGTTCCTCTCTTTCTCATTAGGTTTGGTGGTATGCTCATACATTTACGTAGAATATGTACTTTCGGGAATACTGTTTGGTGCACAGAAATGTGCACAGGAAAGAATTTTTTATTATCCTGTGCATATACTGTTGACGTATCACTGATTTCATTAGCGAAGAATTCATATTTCGTTCTACCATTATCCTTCACCATTTGCCTGACGGTGATGAAGGAACACCCCACAAGTATGCGCGGACACGCGCCACGTTTTCAAACCTTTGCGCATTCGAACTTTTACGCGGGCCGGTGACGCCCCGCTCGAGCCTTGGTGCGAGTGAAATACAAAATCTTGGGCGAGTGAGAAAGGCAGTTTGGGCCCTGACCCACCCTCGAGGGTAGCAAAGGCTCGATCGTCAGAAAAAAACGACTGTCGAGCAGTAAAGACCGTAAGTACTTTCGCGCTTACTATCCCTGTCTTTTTCACTACATGTGCCGGTTATTATGAAAGTGGTCCAAGTCCAAATTTTTCGTTTGTTACATTTCACTTATTTCTTTACGTATTATATCAACGTGATACATGCTAAACGTAAAGTTCAATTTTTTTTTTTAAATTTGGCACGACGCCACTTTCATAATAACTGACATACATCTACATTTTACTTCCAACCCAATACTGTATTTAGACATATTCCGGGTAAAGTTTCCGATTACCGTCATAGTATTGTTGTAACATTTTGTGCAAAATCTATCGTGTGAAGTGTGATTGTTTGAGTGTCCGCGTGTTTCTCAAGCTGCGTATCGCCATTGCGGGACTGCCTCACATGGCACATCATTCGCGGAGTGGAGAGTCTGGAGACTACGTCGACCATGATCATTTTACGAGGCATCAGCCGTCGATTTTTTGACGTGCTCACAGGTGCCTCGCGGCCTCCAGTTCAAAAATCGCTAGCTCGGGCGACGCAAATATCATGCTGGATGGAGCGCGAGACCGTCGAAATAGCCTGCCTCGCAAAGTGATCATGATCGAGGTAGTCTCCAGACTCTCCATTCCGCGAACCGTGCCTCGCGCGGCATCGTCGCAATGTCGATACGCAGCTTCACGCTCAGAGATTCGTGTATTCATTCTCGCGTAGAATAACAAAGTTATGTTATAATTTACCCGCGAAATGTCTAGAAAAGGTATATACATTCGGGTGGAATTTAGGCTTCCTTTAGTTGAAACTGAAAACAAGTGATGGAAATTAGACTGTTTCTAAACATCAGAAGTGGAAAAATCGGAAATTTTAAAATTGAAGGCTCGGATGCAATAAGGGGACTAGCGCTCGAAAATGCGAAAGAGTATTGTCCAAACGCTAAGAAAGATTGGAAAATTAAATGTTATTAACCTGAATTTTAAAAAATATAGTGTTGTAGAGCTCGTTACGACACACATTTTTCTTTTTACAGTTTCTTTATCGAATCATTACTTAGAATTCGAGGTGCAAATTATAAACCAAACAAATTTCTTCCACCAAAGTCAATATTTTTTTAAACATAAATTGCGATAACTTGAATAAATATTAACGGATCGTTATGAGACTTGAAACATAAAACTCGGAAAACTGTAGCAAAGCTATAAAATGTATGCACAAAGTCCTTATGTTAAAAAAAAGTAATAATATTTTGTTCAGGATCGAAACGTCGAAGCTTCGAACGTTCGAGTGGTAGTTTAAGAATTAGCTTTAAATTATATTATAAGCTAGTCTTTAAAAATAGGCGTTAAGTTACACGTAAGGTCACGGTCACTTTGTATTTACACCACAATTTCACAAAATATTACAATGTCGCTATACTAGTTTACAGAAAACACAAAGACTATTTATAATACAGGCGTAAAGAACGCGAGCGGTAGCGCCGAACCAAGTAGGTCTAGAAACAAAACTATTCGTAACCGTTATAGAAGCGCAAGTACGCTTGGAACAAAGACGTTCAGAACGTGTCAACGGTTCTTGGAAGAGAGATCGATCGCGGTGATGGATCGGGCCGTTTCGCCGAATTCTGTGACGTCAGCACCCCACCCAACAGCCGTTCGTCCTGAGCTGGACAAGGACCTCATCGGCGAGACAAAGCATCTCACACGATGAGGTGGGACAGCCGTCTAATTAGCTGAGGTGCGCGTCAACAGATGGCTCGACCGATCACATCACCGCGATCATTCCGCGATCAGGTCGCGTTTAGCGAGTTTGAATCGCGCGCGGAACCGGCAGCGAGTTCGCGCTGACTTGGCCCGTGGCCGTTTGGGCCAATCCCAAACATATTTCATTAGAAATGAAAACTGGACAATACCCCATGTTTTTCAACGTTCAACGTTAAAAAGTATCAAGGCAATTTTGAGGTACATGTAACTTGCAGCGGCAAAGTGTTTCTTTAATATATAAAGAAGATTTTCACCAATTCTCGCACTAATTAATAAATAATCGTAGAAAATATGACGATATACAGGGTGTCCCAGGGAAGAGTGGACAGCGGGATATCTCCTAAAGTATTGGTGATAAAAATATGAAAAAAATATGGGATTGCATGGTTCGAAGGGGCTGACTTATTAGCGCGAACGAATTTTTTTTCCGATTATTATTGTAAAAGATACGATGGTCAAGTTCGGTTTTGTAAATGGAACTATTTTTTCTGAAGAGCTGAGTTGATAGTGCGTTCCAAGACAAATTCAATGAGCATTAATGTATACACTTGATTTCCACTGGTTTTTGAGATATTGAGCTTGCAAATTCACTGATTTTCCCTGGAAAAAAGCCTGCTGAAATAGCAAGGACAGTGGACAGTCTAGCTGACGCGACGGGTTGCCTTGCCTGTTGAAACCTATACCTACCTGCTAAAGGTCTACGTCAGAAATGGCAGGCCCAAAGGCTGGACAATTCTTTTCCGCCAGAAATGCCACTTAGGTAGGTACATCTGCGGTATCGAGAAGCGCACCGTTACTTTTATTTCGCACTTGCTTCTACGCTCGGATGGCCGGTTCTTCTTGAATGGATGCAAGCTCGATTGGTTAGGTTAGGAGGTGTGAAAGTTGCTAGACTAAATTTCAACTATAGGGAGCAGATTGTATTAGAACCAATCGGATTTGCATCCCTCACAAACGGCTGCTCTCTTGAAGAGGCCCTCTTCACAGCAATACCTCCTCCCCAATGGCCACCTTCTCTCGCATGGAATACGTCAACGCATGCTTTTCTTTTAATATTGAAGCTCGTGTTTATACTCGAGAGGACCACGCGTCGACAGCGGGCTACCCCTTTTCTTCCTGTGTCTCTCCACGAGGAGTATCAACGGTGGATTGTAGGAGCGTAGATGTTGGGATGCTAGTTATTGAATTCAGGAGACGATAGAAACACTTTATTACAAAACACACATGTGCTATAATAAATGATCGAACTTGCGCCCCACTTCGCGCAGACCGATTACAGGGTGATTGGCTCGGTACGCCTAATCCGCCTCGCAACCGTGACGATGTCAAGCCAAAAGGTATGAATCCTGGGTCCTTTTTCCGAAGGAAGCCATAAAATTCGATGGGCACTGCGGGGTGTTGTCGTCCCAGCCACGGGATGAAACGCAGAATTACCCTGTTTCTGTTTCAGAAATAAAATAATTCTTTATTCTTCATCGTATGGATATGGAAGTGTCGCCGGTGAATTCCTTGTGGTTTTCCGATGGAAATCATGCCAAATGTCGCGTAAATCGGACTACTTTGACATAAGGAATACAAATAGCTTGTGTCAAAGTAGTCCGATTTGCATGATATTTCGTATGATTTTCATCAGAAAAACACAAGGAATCCATTGGCGTCACTTCCATATCCATGCGATAAAGAGTAAAGAATTATTTTATTTCTGAAGCAGAAACAGGGTAGTTCTGCATTTACGCCCCTCACCACGTGGGCAGGGACAACACCCCGCAGTGCCCATCGAATTTTATGGCTTTTTTCGGAAAAAGGTATGCATCCTCGGCCGACCGCGGCAAATCGGGGTCGGTGCCTCGTAGTCAAGGGGTGACATCTGTTTCAGAAATAAAATAATTCTTTATTCTTTATCGTATCGCAGGGGAAGTGACGCCGATGGATTCCTGGCGTTCCATCGATTAAAATCATACCAAACATCATACAAATCGGACTACTTTGACACAAGCTAGTTGTATTCCCTATGTAAAAGTAGTCCGATTTGCACGATATTTGGCATGATTTTCATCGGAAAACCACTAGGAATCCATCGGCGACACTTCCATACCCATACGATAAAGAATAAAGAATTATTTAATTTCTGAAACAGGTAGGTACAGGGTAGTTCTGAAGCTACGCCCGACGAAGGATGCGGCCTGGTACCCCATAGAGCCTCACCTCATTTGTATGGCTTTTTTTCGGAAAAAGGTATGCATCCTTGGCCGAACGTAGCGAGTGGAGGTCGACCCCCGCAGTCGAGGGTGAAATTGTGAAATATTCATTTAAGCGGATTAAGAAATTCTTTATTTTTCATCGTATGGGTATGGAAGTGTCGCCGATGGATTCCTAGTGGTTTTCCGATGAAAATCATGCCAAATATCGTGCAAATCGGACTACTTTTACATAGGGAATACAACTAGCTTGTGTCAAAGTAGTCCGATTTGCATGATGTTTGGTATGATTTTAATCGACGGAACGCCAGGAATACATCGGCGTCACTTCCCTTTCGATACGATAAAGAATAAAGGATTATTTCCTTTCTGAAACAGATGTCACCCCTCGACTACGATGCGCCGACCCCGATTTGCCGCGGTCGGCCGAGGATGCATACCTTTTTCCGAAAAAAGCCATAAAATTCGATGGGCACTGCGGGTGTTGTCCCTGCCCACGTGGTGAGGGGCGTAAATGCAGAACTACCCTGTTTCTGCTTCAGAAATAAAATAATTCTTTACTCTTTATCGCATGGATATGGAAGTGACGCCAATGGATTCCTTGTGTTTTTCTCATGAAAATCATACGAAATATCATGCAAATCGGACTACTTTGACACAAGCTATTTGTATTCCTTATGTCAAAGTAGTCCTATTTACGCGACGTTTGGCATGATTTTCATCGGAAAACCACAAGGAATTCACCGGCGACACTTCCATATCCATACGATGAAGAATAAAGAATTATTTTATTTCTGAAACAGAAACAGGGTAATTCTGCGTTTCATCCCGTGGCTGGGACGACAACACCCCGCAGTGCCCATCGAATTTTATGGCTTCCTTCGGAAAAAGGACCCAGGATTCATACCTTTTGGCTTGACCTTGTCACGGTTGCGAGGCGGATTAGGCGTACCGAGCCAATCACCCTGTAATCGGTCTGCGCGAAGTGGGGCGCAAGTTCGATCATTTATTATAGCACATGTGTGTTTTGTAATAAAGTGTTTCTATCGTCTCCTGAATTCAATAACTAGCATCCCAACATCTACGCTCCTACAATCCACCGTTGATACTCCTCGTGGAGAGACACAGGAAGAAAAGGGGTAGCCCGCTGTTGATGCGTGGTCCTCTCGAGTATAAACACGAGCTTCAATATTAAAAGAAAAGCATGCGTTGACGTATTCCATGCGAGAGAAGGTGGCCATTGGGGAGGAGGTATTGCTGTGAAGAGGGCCTCTTCAAGAGAGCAGCCGTTTGTGAGGGATGCAAATCCGATTGGTTCTAATACAATCTGCTCCCTATAGTTGAAATTTAGTCTAGCAACTTTCACACCTCCTAACCTAACCAATCGAGCTTGCATCCATTCAAGAAGAACCGGCCATCCGAGCGTAGAAGCAAGTGCGAAATAAAAGTAACGGTGCGCTTCTCGATACCGCAGATGTACCTACCTAAGTGGCATTTCTGGCGGAAAAGAATTGTCCAGCCTTTGGGCCTGCCATTTCTGACGTAGACCTTTAGCAGGTAGGTATAGGTTTCAACAGGCAAGGCAACCCGTCGCGTCAGCTAGACTGTCCACTGTCCTTGCTATTTCAGCAGGCTTTTTTCCAGGGAAAATCAGTGAATTTGCAAGCTCAATATCTCAAAAACCAGTGGAAATCAAGTGTATACATTAATGCTCATTGAATTTGTCTTGGAACGCACTATCAACTCAGCTCTTCAGAAAAAATAGTTCCATTTACAAAACCGAACTTGACCATCGTATTTTTTACAATAATAATCGGAAAAAAAATTCGTCCGCGCTAATAAGTCAGCCCCTTCGAACCATGCAATCCCATATTTTTTCATATTTTTATCACCAATACTTTAGGAGATATCCCGCTGTCCACTCTTCCCTGGGACACCCTGTATATAAATCTCGCGGGCCACCAACGGTCAGCAGCCGCGCATAATGCTCTACTTAGCAGTTTTAGCACTCGCGTTGACTGTTGGTGCCGCGCGGGATTTATATACAGTGCCATATCTTCTACAATTATTTTTTATTCAGTGTGAAAATTGGTGAAAATCTTGTTTGTATATTAAGGAAAAACTTTGGCGCTGCAAGTTACATGCACGTAAAAATTGCCTCGATACTTTTTAACGACGAACGTTGAAAAACATGGGTTATATCCAGTATTACTTTTTAATTAAATATTATTACATTTCTTAATATAAGGGTTTTGTGCATATATTTTACACCTTTGCTAGAATTTTCCGAGTTTTATGTTTCAAGTCTCATAACGATTCGTTAATATTTACTCAAGTTATCCCAATTTATATTAAAAAGATATTGACTTTAGTCGAAGAAATTTGTTTGGTTTATAATTTTTATCTCGAATACTAATGATTCGATGAAGAAAGTGTAAAAAGAAAAAATGTGTGCCGTGACGAGCTTTATAACACCATATTTTTAAAATCCGGTTTAACAAAATTTAATTTTACAAATTTTTTAACGTTAGGACAATACTTTTTCGCATTTTCGAGCGCTACAGCGCTATAGTCTCCTTATTGTATCCGAGCCTTCAATTACAGATATTTTGAAACTTGATAACTTCATAATTACAAATTTTGGAAATGTTTGAATTTCAACGCTTTCGAAATTGGAAATTTGTTTCTCAAGCATTTAGAAACATGAAGATTTCCCTCCTGCGGTGAATCTTGGCTAAAGAAAGCCTATATTGCACCCGAATGTACCAAACTGATAAACGTTTACTCTTCTACTGCACTTTCAAATCTATTTCAATAGTTTCACTGTTTCTTCGATTCGCTTTTAGATGGCAAGCAATGCAGGCACACAAACTGTGGAAAAAGAAAAGGAACGAACTCCGTCGCGAGGACGGAGTCCGGGGATACTTACGACCCCATCCTCGCGACGATGGCTCGACATTGTCTTGCAACTGCAAAAGCAGGTATGTAGATATGTACGTAGGCGATCTCGCGCAAAAATTTCTAATATTCTCATGAAAGTTATGTTTATTTTTCATATTACAGTACAATGAGCTAAAGAGAAAAGTCCGCGAGATTGAATACGCGACTTCCAGAGGAACAGGAGGAAGGGGAGGAAGAGGAGGAAGAGGAGGAAAAGGTGGAAGAGGAGGAAAAGGTAGCAGAGGAGGAACAGGGGCGCGTCATATTATTCATTTTAATTAGTTTTTTATAATAAATATATATATCATATATGTAGTCAATCATTTTTTTATTCGAAAACCTTGCATCCGTCGACCATGAATACTTTTCTCGTATTCATTCCTACTCTAGTCGAGAGTAGGGTTGCCACTTTTTTTGCAGAAAAATAACGTACATTTGCTTTCGTGGGGTATACAAAAAAGTACGCTCAACAAATTAAAAGTAGATACATTATTAGTTTTTATTTCTTCAAAACATATTTTCCATTGCTTTTAGAATTACAGAGTAAGTTTTTATTATTTTGAAATATGTCAATGGCATCATAGCACTCAATATTCATATTGAAATAGATAAATAATTTGTTTTCTATTAGATTGAGAGAGGCCTTGTTTCTTTCATCCCGCCACTTCACATTCATGACAGAGAAAACTCTCTGAATAAATGCTAAAGTGGCAGGAACAGATAGAAGATACTAATAATATTGCGTTACTTTCGCGTAGGTACTTTATTGTTATTCAAAAGTATAGAGTACATTTACCTATAATAACGTAAGATATTTTGTTTTAATGTACGAGTGGCAACCCTAGTCAAGAGTCATATAAGTAGTCGAGAAAGTACGAATAAACACGAGAAAATTATTCGTGGCCGACAATTGAATTCCCCATGATTAATTAATTCAATGATAACGCTTTAAATACAAATTGTCAGGGGTTATTTAAGTAATGCTCATCTCTGATATTTTGCCATATAATTGAAGCAGTGAACGCAACAACCAACTAACCCACATTATTTACGAAATTGAGTTAGCAGCAATAACGTATTCCAATAGGCTCTACTAATTATATCGATGGCTTACTGCACACATATTGTAGGTCCACTTTTTATAAAGTTTGAGGTTTTATATGCAACAAATAGTGCTTGACTGTGTCTTTCTGCTGTATAAAATCACATTTTTATCTTTTTTATAAATTTATCAAAAATAATATTTTTGTTTATTGTATGTCCCTAAATATCATATTGAAGTAAGATTATTTCCAGTATTATTCCTTTCATTCATTTTTATATAATATCATTCAGTATAGGGTAAAGCCACCAGTAGTCGACCACTTTCAGAAAAACATGAAAAATAAGGTTTTTAAAAGTGACAATCTTTTGAACAGAGTGCAGTTATAGTGCAGTTCGAAAACTGCACTTTGTTCAAAAGATCGTCACTTCTAAAAACCTCATTTTTCATGTTTTCTGAAAGTGGTCGACTACTGGTGGCTTTATCCTAGTATGTCCTCCTCTGTACTTGGTTACATGTAGCATGTCCATCTTCCAAGTATTATTATCAAATTATTATTGTAATTTTGCAGATTCTAACTTATACTACTAATTACACATTATATATATATATATTGCAACAAGTATTTATTTAATTATAAAGTACCATTGAATGTTTGAACCTTTTTTCTCAAAAACGTTAAAACTGGACATACAATATGTGTGCGCTAAGCCATCAATGTACAATAGGAAAAATTTATTTGCAGGTTATTCCGTTTTGCCCTAACTGTCTCAATTATTAAATAAGTACGACAGCGATTTCATGTGATGTATGTGTTACGGTAAAAGCTTTAGTAAATGTATTCGTTCCCAGCAGTTTCTAGTCAATGTATGCCTAAAATGCATATAACCTAACCTAGAATCGTTCGAAAATGCATGCATTGACAGCATCACGCTTTTACTGTGGCTCGTGTATCCAGCTAACACTTAAATTTGCTATGATTCCACGTTGGCAGTCCTCCCGAGTAGGCGCCATCTCGTGTGCACTAGCTCAACTAAATTTGTCACGTGACTTGCTCTGTTTTATCGTCAATATGGCGTAACTCTGATTTGGGAATGCAATCACGAGGATACGTTGTTTGTCATTATATGAGGAGATTTTGGGCTGGGCGAGGTCTCATTCGAAAGAGGAAGGTTCAATGCAACACGCTCTACTCATCTTTTGAGTCACAAAACTCTTATAGTGAGATAAAAATACTTGGAATCTGCGAGTGTATTTTGTCCATTTTTTCTCTACTTTGGTCGCTCATATTATTACATATCAACAAAATCTCGTCGAACCATGGATAGAGCGTGTTGTACTGAACCTTCCTCTTTCGAATAAGACCTCGCCCAGCCCAAAATTCGCTCATATAATGACAAACAACGTATCCTACTAAACCCATGTTTTGGGCCAGATTGTGTCGGTATACAGCGCGCTGCATTACCCGTGTCTACCCCCTTAAAAAAGAAACATTTGTGGCAATTTTCAACTCTGTAACTCCACCCGGAGGGTTGTAAAGGGCAAAAATAGGAAATCAGGTTTTTGCCGAATTTCTCCTATACTAGGGGATGAAAAATTTTGAAAAAAATCAGAGGCATTTCTGTTATCGGAGCACATATTAGAAAATTGTTTCAGATTTTTAAATTTGGTGCGCCGCAGTTAAAAAAATTAAAAACCGATTTTTCGTCGTTTCTTCCGTGTCAGAGTAACTTATACGTCGAATTGCTTCGTGAAATAAGTGTTTTATGCGATCTTCAATGTTTATACGTACAGCAAAACATTGTAGGAATTAAAGAAATTGAAAAAACCGATTCATTTGAAACTATGTTATGCGCCTTACATTATAAAGTATCTACCGTATTTTCCAACGGTGTCGGTGGCGCAGCGGTAAAGTGTCGAGTTGCTATACCGCTGCAAACTTTTTAAACGTACGTTCGAGCCTCGAACTTCCAAGTCCCCCTCTTAGGCTAAGTTTTTTTTCATTAATTACATATATTTCCTAACTTTACGACACAATGATCAATATTTATTTTTAAATGTTTTAAGAATATTTGAAAAACATATTAACCTGAAATATACATAAATATGATTTTGACTGCTTGTTATGCCGCCGTTTCTCTGTTCTCGGTTCTCCGTGTCGTAAAGTTAGGAAATATATGTAATTAACGAAAAAAAAAATTAGCCTAAGGGGGACTTGGAAGTTCGAGGCTCGAACCTACGTTTAAAAAGTTCGCAGCGATATAGCAACTCGACACTTTACCGTTTTTTTTTTAGTATACGTTTATTAATGCCAACAAAGAGAAAGTATATACATAACAACAACAGGAGATAACAAGTAATCCTTAAACGTATAAACGGAATGAGATAGACGGGGAAATATATTACAGACCAAAGACTCGATAGACGAGTATGCGTAGTCTACACAGTTATATGTCCAGAAGGGTACCTTCAAGGGAGATTGCACTTAATGCTATATGACTATCATACATAAAAGTTAATGAGAGGAAACTTAAACTAAACAAAATAAAGAGTATAGAAAACGGCATAATTTTATAAAAACTATACTACTATGGCTAATGCAGGGAAGAATAAGAATAAAAATAAGGGTTGAGAGCAGTAACAGGTATGAGTACTCTGTGGATGTTACTAGCCACCAGTGTATGGCTGGATATCAGGTACATGCTCTTTGGCTTTGTCCTTAAAACTATCGGGGGATATATGTTACAAGTACGTCGGGATATAATATATGCTATACACATGTCGAATATTCTATATTAGGTATAATATATAAGAAGTAAGTGTTACTTTGAACGTACAGGTATATAATGCTAATGGGGTAGTTTGGTTAAGGGATACAGAAAGCGATGGGTGACAATGTATGAAGTCAAAGCCACCAGTGTTTGTTTGTATTACTTCTATGTTTTTCCGTTTTGTCAATGGAAGACAGATTATATATAAACCTGAGGTTTGGGTCTTGTATGTAGTTTTTATCGAATTCTATTTTTCTGTTCGTTGTTTTTCTATTGAAGTGATAGATTATGGGAAGGTTATTTTCCGCTTGAATTAAGCCCTCGCTATCGAGGTATACGAATGATTCTGGGGGTGTATAGCCCGTGAAGCAGGTTTTTTCGTGATAGAGTGGATTGGGGTATATGGTGTGGGAAATTTGGGAGTTGTTCTTAATTTTGTGGATTCTGGCCCAGTGATTTCTAATTAGTTTTAGTATAAATAGGTCGATCCGTACAATCTTCGCGTCTTCATATAGAATGAAGTTTTTTATTCTTTTAGTGAAGTTACTTTCTGGTGATCTGTATTTCCCTAGGCAGGCTCTTAAGCATTTGCGTTCGAATAACCTTAACTTCTCCATCGTTCCTGCACTGATGTTAAACCAAATCTGGCAGCCGTAGGTAAGAATGGGTCTGATGAGTGTTTTGTAGCAGAGGATCTTCACGGGTTTGTGTAGATCCTTTCAGTAGAAAAGCCTTCTGTGTGCCATAAATGCTTTTTCGGCTTTTCTTATCTGTATTTGTATATGTGTGTTGAATGTTAGTTTGAAGTCTAAGTGGACTCCCAAGTATCTGACTGTTTGTTTATGAGTAAGTTTGATTTTTTTGTTAACTGTTCCCAAAATCTCTCCACTTTTTTGAAAAACGCATTTATTAGCTGAAGGCTCAACGAATCGAATGGTATTTTTTTCAAGCCGGAACATGGGGGGGGGGGGACGACGTCAAATCGGGATTTGAAACTTTAACATCAATTACAGTCAAGATTATTAACAATAAATAAAATATTCTATATACGGATTGAGAAAGCATTCCTTCAGCTTTAAAATGAGCCCATGACGGAGACATTAACTGTAAAAATGACCGAGATATTACAGTTTAAGTGATGACGCGGCAGCCGATTTTGTTCCAAATTTTAAGACTTTAACATTAAATATTTCGAAAACTATTTGACATAGGCCTCTATAATTCGGTATACTTTATTTTTGCAAGGTTATCGACACATACTGTAATTTTGAAGAGATTCGGTGAAACTAAATTTTCCCTCTATCCGTTTTGACGTGGAATAGCTCAAATGCAATGGCGGACCTGTTGGGGTCATTATTTAGGTCAAAGAGGTTCAGGAGATCGCTCACGTAAACCCCATAAAAAACTTCAAAAAAGTACAAAAATACGCCAAGTACTATTAGCGGGCCAAAAGAAGATCCCTAGGAGGCGGGCTCGGGCGATGCAGTCCACCGATGTGACGATTGGTCGATTCACCTATTTGAACACATTTCTAAAGACAGGGCACACGTATTTTGGTTATTGGCTGAAGTAGGCACATACATTATCGCACCGTGCGACGAAGAGAGCGAACAAAACACATCGAGATCGAGTGGGATAAAGCGATCTGACTGACGAACGTCAAAGCAATAGCATAGGCATCTTTAACGGTTAACCATTAATATATAATAAAATACAAACTTCCTCATTTTTCACAATATGTTCACGAAAGTATTATCCTGATACCAACCCAATGATTATACTTTCTGAACATATTCTGAAAAATAAGGAAATGTTTAAGTTATTAAATATTAATAGTTAACCGTTAAAGATGCCTACGCTATTGCTTTGACGTTCGTCAGTCAGATCGCTTTATCCCACTCGATCTCGATGTGTTTTGTTCGCTCTCTTCGTCGCGCGGTGCGATAATGTATGTGCCTACTTCAGCCAATAACCAAAATACGTGTGCCCTGTCTTTAGAAATGTGTTCAAATAGGTGAATCGACCAATCGTCACATCGGTGGACTGCATCGCCCGAGCCCGCCTCCTAGGGATCTTCTTTTGGCCCGCTAATACTACATGAAAAGTCAAATAAATCACAAAAAAATAAAAGACAATAATAATCACAAAAAATTGAATCTAGAATTTATCCGTAATTCTGTCGCGTAATAATTTGTAATTTATAAATAAATCACAAAAAATAGAAGACAATAATAATCACAAAAATTGAAGATAGTAATAATAAAATAAAAAAAAAAGTGAAATCGAAATGAGCTGCAAGCACATGAAAGGTGCTTTCCAACTGCGCCTAAGATGATACAACTATATATAAAATTACAAAAAATAGAAGATAATAGTAATATTTTTTTTATTATCGTTCCCCTGAGGGTTACAATCTCCCTATTCCTTCACCTTCGTACACTTTCCTTAATCTATCTTATTCTACTTAACCTAACTTAACCTACGTCTTATACCTACTCCCGCTCGCTCGCACTCTCCCCCTCCCTCCCTCGCACGCCGCACGCTCCCCCTCCTCCGCTCCTCGGACCTCCGCTTCCGCACACTTCCCCATCCACTCACATTCCTTCATTCATCCCTACACTCCCCCCCCCCCCCCACACAAATCTCTTTTTTCTTCCAGCCTCTTCATCCACTCCTCCCCCTCCCCATCATCCCCCAGCACCTCTACCATCGCATTCTGCCAACCCCTCTCCACCCCCCATCCTGTACAAACCTCCCACACATGTTCCCATGTTTCCTCTCCTTGACCACACACTCTACATCTTCTTTTCTCCTCCTCCTCCCAATATCCCCCCCCCCTCATCTCATTCCCTAACCTAAATCTTGCTACCCCCCTCCACCTATCTTCCCCCACCCTTTCTTCATGTACCCCGGTACACCCATACCTTTCACCCTCCCATACCATTTATTATATCTCCCCTCCCCTATTTTCCTCCACCTCTCCTCTTCCTGCGTCCTTCTCTCCCTCTCCACCAACTCCTCCCCTCTTAATTCCCCTTTTTCCCTCACCCTTTCCACCTCCTCAACCGTCCACCCTTTGTCCTTATAAAACTGCTCCCTTTCTTGCTCCCATCCCTCCAGCACCTTTCCCCTCCTCATCCTCCTCTTCATCTCCTCCCAACATTCTCTCGCCAACTCCCCCCCTTTTCCTTCCTCCAACTTTCTCTCATATCCCCATGCCCTCATCCCTGCCCCTCCTTTCATCATCCCCCTCTGCAATTCCTCCCTAACCATGTATCCCGGGGTACTACAATCCACTCCCAACACCCACTTCAAATATCTTTCGTGCAGCCCCTCCACCTTTTCCCTGCACTTCCATCCCCATACCTCCACCCCGTAACTTATTACCGCCCACACCAGCTTGTCGAAAAGCCAAATTCTTCTCCCCCAATCTTTCCCACACTTCCTTTTCCCTATCCCCCACACCTGTCCCAACAACGCAGCCCCCTTCCTTACCCTCTCCTTTACATGCTCTTCCTGTCCTCCATTCCCCATCATTGTGTACCCTAAGTACTTGAACCTATGCACCTCCTCTATCTGTTTTCCCTTCCACCTCCATATCACCTTTCCCCATCTCCCCCCTCCCCTTCTACACCTCATCACCTTTGTTTTTCCAACGTTCACCTGTAACCCCTTCCCGTCCACATACTTTTCCAGCTTCCCTATTATCCCCTTCATCCCATCAACATCCTCTGCCAGCACCGCCACGTCATCCACGTATGCCAGAGTATATACCCTCCTCTCCCCCAGCTTCACTCCCCCCCACCCTCCCCTTCCCAACTCCTGATCCATGTCCGCGATCAGAAGTGTGAACAGGATTGGGCTTACCGGGCACCCCTGTCTTACCCCCCTGGCGGTCCAAAACCTTACTACTACTAGAAGATAATAATAATTACAAAATTAAAAAAAGATGTGAAATCAAAATGAGCTGCCTACTGCTGATGCTGCGTACTGAGAGTACGGGACGAAAGCATAGAAATAGGGGGAAGTGTGGGCGTAAATGTTGAACAAAATCTCGATGGAGAAGATGTAACGTCCGGTTGCCCGGGGACGACTGAACGCTAGCAGGTTCTCGAGAGGAGAGCGGCGTCCCCTCGAGTATAGGATAGGTGGGGGTTCGTTGGTAGAGTTAAGGAGTAAAATCCAACTTAAAACGTAACAATGACTTTATTTGAACAACACTTATTCCTAACAATAGTAATAATAATAATGCTTATGACTATGATTTATGTTTTTATGGTTTTATGGTTTTTTACTGTGCTATTAAAGTTAAATATCTGTATATAGTATATACTTCTGTAGTAAGCTCGGCCGCTACCGTTTCCGGAGCAGTTCCCAAACTTTTGACAGAATTCTTTTATTTATGCTGCTGCTGTTCGTAGCGGCCGCTACCGTTTCCGGAGCGGTTCCCGATACTCATGGCAGGGTATGTATTCTAGGGTTCCGTAGACCTTGCCTTCGCTAAGCGGTTAAGCTGCTACCTACTAATAGGAGCAACGCTTGAAACCTCCGCGAAGACAAAGTTCTCAACCTTCAAATGAAAGACCCAAAAAGGAGCACCTTTTTACACCTTTGTACACTGAGAACCAGTCGCTACCGTTTCCGGAGCGGTCTGAAATTCTACTGGATAGTACTTAAGCTACCTCCAGGGACTAGCATTCGTTGGTCGCAGGAACGTATCCGTATTCGAATGAGCGCGCCAGGTGCTGCGTGCGCCTCCTTTTATACTCGAGATTTGGCGGGTTGACGTTCAGTGTTTCGCTTTTTACTCGTATAATACATATTATTTTATCTTGTTCTTTTGGTAATACTTATATTTAATTATTTATAATGGTCCTGTAATATTCGCTTCTTTAATATTCGCTTAATTCGTAATTTACGTATAAAAATATGTACAATGCTTGTGCGCGGTAACGCAAATTGGATTAATGGAACCACAGACGAGGTATGGAATAGACTACTCACCCAATGTACTTTTATGTCACCGGTTTGGGGGGTCCTAGGACCCCCTTACCATTTTAGTGTCGTGTTGCGTTATCCGCTGATGTTAATCCATGTATTATATGAAGTTAGCTATAAGTCATAAAGATATCGAAGCTAGATGTAGAGCGAGATTCAAAATCCTTTTGTATTGAAAGATAGGAATAATATATATAGATTCAAAGCGAACGGAACATTAAGGTCTTAAGCAAATGTGAAACGGAGGATAAGGAAGAGTTTATTGTAGAGCGCGTTGTGCTTCTTAGGGGGGTTTTCCTTGCTAGTTTTGAATGTTTCAAGTTACCGTTAGATCAGGCGAGGGTAGTAAATAGCTTTACTTTTTCCTTTGCACATCTGCGTGCCAAATTTCGTCGAACGGGCAGCGGCTCGTCTCGTAAAAATACTTAAAATTCTGACCTCCCTTTCAATAATTGTCGATGTCCTGTTAGGGTAAAAACTCCGGTCAGGGAAGGCTGAAAGTCATAAAGCCATAAAACTTTCTCCGAGTGACGTCGTCTTGACCTCGAGGGTTGCGCTTACTTACCTGCGAGATATGTATATACTGTACGTAGCCTATGTACTACCCCTATGTAATCGGAAAGTGTACCTCGATCACCAGAGGAGAGTGGGAGGAAGCATGTAGGAAGGGCGAAGGACAGCCCACTAACGAAGCTAGAGGGATGACACCGTCTTGATTGGGCGAAAGGATCCGGAGAGGGAGTCAGAGGAAGACTTCAAAATTGAAAGAGTAGGGCACTCGCAGACTTGAAACAGTTTCATAGAAAATATACAAATAGTTTATGAAATTTTACTTCGTGAAATCATTTGAAATACCCGCGCACTCCAACGAGCTGAATGCTTCAGCATTCCACGGGCACCAACCCGCGTTCCGTTCTGAGAATCACCGCCGGGACGCGCAACAGTCGCATGCAACGTTACCGGTGAAGTCTCGAAACAGATTGTAACGCTACGCGTGGTAGGAATTAGAATTCAGCACGGGTAAAACTATGTTATTTTTTGAGAGCCGAAGCCCGCGATTTACAAATGTTTCTGTTAGAATAACGATTTAAAAATCGTCATATCTAGAGACGCGGTATCGTCTCGACCAGGGTTTGGAGGACCCCGGCCTGGCACCACACCTACAGGAGCGGTGGTAATGTGTGCGTGAATTGATGCTGGCGCCAAGCCAGCCACGCGGCGACATCGCGCAACGAATGTGACGTCACAGGTGGACCCTGTGCCACGTAAAAAGTGTGCTTTGGAGGACCCCGGCCTGGCACTTGGAAATTTCAGGCAGGGTCCACCGGCCACCGCTGCTATTGGTCAGAAGGAAACAACCAATGATGGCCAATTAGCGTCGCCGGGGAAATAGGTTGTCGACGCTGATTGGCCGCGGTGTGACTCGCTTGGCGCTGGCGTCAGTTTGTCTCCAATCGAGTAGTAGTTCCTGTACGCGCCCGTCACGCATTTGGCTTGGCTTGGCGTTGGCGTCGGTACATTTGTGACGTCACATTCGTTTCGCGATGTCGCCATGTGGCTGGCTTGGCGCCAGCATCAATTCACGGACACATTACCACCGCTCCTGTAGGTGTGGTGCCAGGCCGGGGTCCTCCAAACCCTGGTCTCGACGCCAAGTACATTAAAAACACCCTGTTATATATATATATATATCTAGTATACATATATATGTGTCGACTGTCGCTACCGTGTACCTTTACTCGTCGCGGAGACACTCTAACCTAATTCTGACATTTATACATTAATATCTCATCACGCCTGCAATATTTTGTAAATTTAAAGGCATTTTTCTTATGTAAACCGCATATCGGCTTTCGAATAAGACCAATTTCAATAAAATCAGTCCATGCATGACAGAAATATCGTAATATCGTATCATGGATCAGTCGAAAACGGTAGATTTTTCTTCTGATTCTCCAAGAAATTTTTCGTCGACATAATACGTATATGCGCGTTACACACACACCTTCAGCCAACACATGTATCGTTCTTCGTTCGTCGTCCGCCATTGTACGTACATATATATATATATACTATTTTGAATTTTATAACCTAAGTGCTTCGTGTCAAATAAAGTAAGTTGTCCCAATTTGAAATGTCAGGAGTTTTTACACTACATAGGAGACTGAATTATTGTCTCAATTAATAAGGTAAGTCGCCAAAATTTTTTTAATAGATTTCTTATGTAGAGTCGCAGACTTGGAAGTTATCCGGAGAAGGTTCGACAGAGAAGCATCTCCTTTCGCATAATAATATATATTGCAACAAATTGCATTGCATTTAAATTGCCTGATATTTGTATTTGTATATACCAGTAAATTAGAGTTTTTATGTAAAGCTTATTATATTATAGAAATGAAGGGGACGCACAGGCGTGGAAGTTGTCCGGAGAAGATTAAATTAAATAAATAGAAAGACAAAGCATCTTGCTTCGCACATGCTTCTGGAAAGTCAAATAAGGTAAATCGACAAAATTATAAATATACCAGCAATTTAGAGTTTTTATAATATATATTGCAACAAATTGCATTGCATTTAAATTGCCTGATATTTGTACTTGTATATACCAGCAATTTAGAGTTTTAATGTAAAGCTTATTATATTATAGAAATGAAGGGGACGCACAGGCTTGGATAGTAGAATTGATGATGGGGACGCACAGGCTTGGAAGTTGTTCGGAGAAGATTAAATAAATAGAAAGACAAAGCATCTTGCTTCGCACATGCTTCTGGAAAGTCAAATAAGGTAAATCGATAAAATTATAAATATACCAGCAATTTAGAGTTTTTATCTAACGTTTATATTATATATTATAGAAATGAAGGGGACGCACAGGACTTGGATACAAATGAAGGTGACGCTTGGATAGATATGAAGGGGACACACAGACTTGGATGGATAGAAATGAAGGGGATGCACAGGCTTGGAGGTTGTCCGGAGAAGATTAGATAGAGAGATAGACAAAAATTGTCAAAAGACATAGCATTAAGAATTATTAACAAAATAGATTATTTATTGTGGACTGCTTGCAATGTAGAGCAAATCACATTGGTGAAGAAAGTACGCTGAAAACACATCTCCCTTGATGCTTTTCAATCTATTGTGAAAGACATTCGTAATAAAGCCAGTCCCTATGCAAATTATCTTTGTAAAAAGAAGTGAGATCCCCATAAAAAACTTCAAAAAAGTAAAAAAATACGCCAAGTACATGAAAAATCAAATAAATCACAAAAAATAGAAGACAATAATAATCACAAAAAAAAAATAGAAAAGTATACAATACAAAAAAAGATGTGAAATCAATATGAGCTGCCAGTACATAAAGGTGCTTTCCAAATGCGCTTAAGATGACACAACTACAGGGTCATCGTTTAATCCTGCAACCCGCGCGCGCGCGAACTTGTAAAATGGCAACACCGCCTCACGGACGGATTCCACTACTACCATGTACCGTCCCGGCGTTCGGAGAGCTGCTAGCGACCGCTAGACAGCAGTGATGCCCGAGCTTCAAGAATTTTGGACTGGTCTCTTTCAAATTAACATTGCAAAGAACTATTCAGAATTTCCAGGCCCGGGTTGAAAAATTTGGAGCGTGTTTGTATAACTTTTGAACTATAAGAGATATCGGAATTCGGAATGCAATTTGCGCCGAAAAATGAGGAAAAATTATTCCCTCTTAATGATGGATAATTTAACATATTTTACGTTTATTTAATTTTTCTTTTATCAATTTTTTAACCATAATTGTTTACAAAGCATTTGCAAACTGTTTATTTGATAATGTATTTAACGATGTTTTTAAAATTTGTGGTGTTGATAAAAAATAGGCTAGTTGTTTCTGTATCATTACTTTCATAAATTGAGAAATTAAATATTTATTCAATTATGTGTTAGTTCTGCAGACCTCAGAATTTATTGTTCTGGTTTTATTTTTTATGATTTTATCCTTAATGCGGTGCATACTTAGATCAGACGTAAGGGGTAATTAATGGAATGTGTCTTTGATTGTAGCGGTGTTTGAATTTCTTTTCTAGAATTTTTGTATTCGAATGTTTTAGCTACTCAATGCCACGCCTATACCGGCTTCCGTTAATGTCATTTTTTGGAACGATGTGCCATTATTGTGGCTTTTACAAGCAGGTGGCGAAAAATCTCTCCGTACAAGGGTATAGCGCCGCGGTCAATCCTGTCGTAGCTAAAATTTTTGAAATTGAGACGAGTACGAGATCAGTTGACATTATTTTCAAACCTCATTATAGTAATCTGGGGTGCGAGTGGTAAACTGATCATAAAAGCGGAGCGCGCGGCTCGAATACCTGGGGCGGGAAATTCCCAATACCTAGCTCTTTGCGACGCTAAAATTTTCGAAGCTCGGGCATCACTCTTGTTCAGCGGTCGCTGGCAACTCTCCGCTGGGCCGGTGCATGGTTGTAGTGAAATGCGTCCGTGAGGCGGTGTTGTCATTTTACAGGTTCGCGCGCGCGCGGGTTGCAGGATTAAACGATGACTCTGTACATACACACAGCTCAATGCTGTGTTCATACATTGCATTACAATGTATTACATAATATTAAGCAGATATATTTTTATACAAATAAATATTTTAATACGAATAAATATTTTATTCAAAATACTTGGCGCTGCGCCCCGAATTGGTGTTGCTAAACTCAATAAATATGTATAAATTGCATTAATCCTTTTCTTTCTTTCTTGTACGTGCGTGCGCGCGTGCGTGTGTGCGTGCGTGCGTGTGTGTGCGTGCGTGCGTGTGCATATGCTACGTATGATATTAGAATTAAATATATGTAGAATAAATCTGACTGCGTTTCTAATATGTGTATGTATATGTATTTTATATTGTAATGGAGTTGTTGTAAATTATTAAAATCACAAAAAATAGAGGATAATAATAATTACAAAATTAGAAGAAGATGTGAAATCAAAATGAGCTGCCAGTACATAAAGATGCTTTCCAACTGCACTTTAGATGACACAACTACATATGCACAGCTAAAATTCCATTACTCATAATGGCTTTTTATACAAAGAAAAAATGTATTAAATAATAATATGCAGATATATTTTTATACAAATAAATATTTTAATACGAATAAATATTTGATTCAAAATACTTGGCGCTTATCTTATATTATTTTTCACACGCTATTATTTTTATAGCTATTGAAAAAGCAAAAAAATGTTTCATATCAAAGTTTTTGTATTTGATGGAGGAAACTGAATAGTATAGGGGGTGGGGGAGTATGGTATTTAGAATGCAAAAAGTAAATATATTTAAGGTTTGGAATACATAAAGTGCTCGATACGACCGTCCTATGCGAGCGACTGCAGGAGACAGTCAGAGATGGGCAAAAAATTATTTGAAATAAAAATTTGTGTACGAAATGTTTATTTCAAATAATTTTTTGCCCATCTGCTAAGGAGATTGTCTTCGTCCGCCGCCGATCATCTCGTTCTTTTGTCGATGTCGACGGGCTCGAGACGTCACGGTTTCGGCCACGTCCAAGAATGCGTTTGCAGACCTTAGAATCTATTGTTCTGGTTTTCTCGACTTCAAAATAATAAAAATCCGCTAAAAAGTGCAAAATAATTTTGTTCCCTATTTAATCTACGACACTCATTTTTTTTTAAGTCGGCGCCAGATTTACACAGTGCAAATAATGAGGCGTCGATATAAAAAAATAAGTGTCGTAGATTAAATAAGGAACAAAATTTTTAATATTATGAAGTCGGTTTTAATTATGATTTTCCATATTTTGGACCGATGCGCCATTATTGTGGCTTTTACACGCAGGTGGCGAAAAATCTCTCCGTATAGGAATATATCACCGCGGTCAACCCTGTCGTAGCTAAAAGTTTTGAAATTGAGTTGACATTGTTTTCAAACCTCATTACAGTAATCTGGGGTGCGAGTTGTAAACCGATCATAAAAGCGGAGCGGGCGGCTCGCTTACACGGGCCGGGAAATCCCCAACAGCTCTTTGCCACGTGAATTTGAAAGAGACCATCCTATAATTTTCAAAACTCGGGGATCACTGCTGTACTGCAGAGATAGGCAAAATATTATATGAAATATAAATTTGTGTACGAAATTTTTACTTCAAATAATTTTTTGCCCATCTCCTGAGGAGATTGCTTTCGTCGGCTTCCGATCATCTCGTTCTTTTATCGATGACGACGGGCTCGACGACGCGGTTTCGGCCACGTCCAACAATGCGTTTGCAGACCTCAGAATCTATTGGCCTGGTTTTCTTCTTTATGATTTTATCTTTAATGTAGTGTATGCATAGATTGGACTTAGGGGGTAACTAATCGGACGTATATTTGATAGTAGCGGTGTTTTAATTTTTTTTTTCTAGAATTGTTGTGTCTGAATGTTTTAACCCTTTAGCTCAGGGGTGTCGAACAGGCGGCTCGCGAGCCACAGTGGCTCTTTCTCCTCTTCGCCCGTTCAGGAGAGCCGTAGGAGAACGACCCCGGGAACGGGGTCTCGTCCGGGAACCGCACAAGCCCGTGGGCTCGTGGTGGGAGGGGATCGGTTCACTGACAATGAGCGTTGGTCTCGAGCTACTCCTGGAGAGAGATAAGTGGGGAAACTCACTGACCGGGCGCCCAAGACGTGTGGCTCGCGGAGTGGGGTAGTTCGACAGCCCTGCGTTAGCTACTCAACGCCACGCTTATACCGGCATCCGTTAATGCCATTTTTTTAAACGATGCGTCATTATTGTGGCTTTTACACGTGGGTGGCGAAAAATCTCTCCGTATAGGAGTATATCGCAGCGGTCAACCCTGTCGTAGCTAAAAATTCTGAAATTGAGATGGGTACGAGACCAGTCGACATTGTTTTCAAGCCTCATTACAGTAATCTGGGGTGCGAGTTGTAAACCGACCATAAAAGCGGAGCGGGCGGCTCGCTTACCCGGGCCGGGAAATTCCCAACAGCTCTTTGCCACGTGAATTTGAAAGAGACCATCCTATAATTTTCAAAGCTTGGGAATCACTGCTGTCCAGGGTCGCTGGCACCTTTCCGAACGCCGGGACGGCGCATGATTGTAGTGCAGAGATGGGCAAAAAGTTATTTTAAATAAGAATTTGTGTGCGAAATTTTTATTTAAAATAATTTTTTGCCTATCTCTATTGCAGTGGAATGCGTACCTGTTCGCGCGAGCGCGGGTTGTAAGATTAAATGATGATCCTGTACATTTCTTCTACTATTGTTAATTTTCTAAATTTTCCATCCTTATACCAATGGAATACAACAGATGCAAGGCATTTCATCCCAAACAACGAAATGATAGAGCAGTGAATCGATAATGATTATGTTAGAAATGTTTATCCCTCTTCTGTTTATTGCTGTTCTTGTTAATAAAATTAATAAATTGAGAAACAATTTTCAATCGATTTGATTGTTCGCAAAATACACCTCATCCAGCCCCTTCCAAAGAAATGTAACTCGTAAATACTTCAGATGTATGCAGTAATCCGCAGCGTTTCAAGACCATTATACTCATTCATCTTTTTCCTTTAGTGTCGGATCTATATTCGTACTCAGAAAGTTAAAATTCGATGTCCACGACATTCTGGCCTTTTCACTGCACGCTCTCTTGAAATCGGTTGAACGGTAACGCGTACCTTTTTTTACGACCCTGATGGGTTCTTAGGTAAAAGCTTTCGAACAACACAGCTTGGGGGGTCATAAATGCTACAGTAGTGGCAGAAAGACAAAGTCAGCAATAGGCCATTGTAATGGGTATGTCAATTTCTATCATAGAAGTATCACAAATGGAATACTAAGGTGTTTTGCTAACGAAAATGATACCAAATATGATATAATTCCGATTATTTTTACTGACTAATGGAAAGTACTAGTAATGGAGTAAAGTAATTGAGGAAAGTAATGAAGAGCACTTGAATTCTACGTGAACTGAGACGGAACTGATATGTGTGCCCAGATCTTAACGTAAGCGATACCTACGCTCGTGTACTTACATCGTAGATGTTTTTTATAATTTTTAAATCTATTCAATAGTTAATAAGGACAGACCCAATCAATTTGTAATGAAACGTAAGGATTTAGGGGCCTCGGGCCCCAAAAGCAACGAATATAAATTTTACGAAAACGTTTAAATTCATTATTTACAATGATTTTTGCGTATCGTAGGATGGGCACCGTCTATTTAGACACGCGCGAAGGGCAGAGATTTGAGGGAATGTCAGTAATAGCGCCATTTTTTAATATTTTTCGGCGTACAACACGTGAAAATATTAGTTGAATGTTCCACTACATGTAAAATACTAACAATTAATTTCGTCTTGCAATTTATAGCTTGTATAAGCTCTCAAAAAGTGCCATATTTCAGTGCCATATAGGGTCCTGATTCCCGAAATAGATTTTCAGAGAGAAATCCGACGTGAGTCGTTGACAAACCAAGCTAAAGCATAGCTTAGCGAAAGCCCGCTCTCTATGTTAAATTCTCCCTTTAAACAAGTCACGCGTATACAAGCACGCACACACCTTTCAGTATTTCAACACATTTCAGAGTAGTTCTTGAGTTGGACGCTGTTCATGAACAGAGGTCGCTAAATTCAGTCCTCAAATTATGGGTCGGTAACGCAGTTTGGGCGGTGACACGAAGTCCACATAAGGTGAGTAGTCTATTCCATACCTCGTCTGTGATGGTACCGTAGATCGATCCTACTTTACCGACGGTCGGTAATTAATGGTTCGAGTCCCTGTGGGACGTTACAAAGACGTAAACTCCGATAGTGAACACGATGACGAGGTTAGAGAGACAACGCGATCGACAGGCAGACCACGAGGTACGACCCAGGGAGTAACGGAAATGAGAGATCATCTGCGTCGTATCGAAATTGAAGAAAATGAAATCGACGGAGGGGTTCGCAGATCGGACAGACTTCGAGAAAAGACTAGAGTTAATTTAATAGGAGAATACAAAATACCGTGTAATTATTCTGAGGCAAAAGATAGTAGAAATTGGCCGGAGTGGGAAAGAGCTATGAGAGATGAGTTACAATCACTCGAAAAACACTCAATGTGGGAGGTGATTAGCAAACCAGCCGGTGCCAAAATTACTAAGAGCAAATGTGTCTTAGCAATAAAAAATAACAAAGAAAATAGCGACATTAGGACAATATAAGGCAAGATTAGTGGCTGCCGGGTTTAATCAGATTAAACATAGGGACTATGAGGAATCGTACTCTCCTGTAGTATCCATCGAAGCATGGCGGTTGCTAGTGGCATTGTCGAGTAAATTAAACTGGAATTTGCGGTTTTATGACGTTAAAACTGCTTATCTATATGGCGATTTAGCCGAAACCGTTTACCTTTCGCCACCGCCAGGGTTCGAACACGAATATGGGGACGGTAATGTATGTAAACTCAAAAAGAGTATATATGGACTCCCACAATCAGGACGCAATTGGCACATAAAACTTAAAAATGCACTATTAAAGACAGGGCTCACACCATTAATGTCAGAAAATTGCGTATTTGTATCGTCATGTAAACAGGGGTTTGTTGCAATCACCACGTATGTGGACGATCTCTCGGTAGTAGATAACAATAAGAAATTATGTGACGAAATAATGACGAAACTAAGAGCAACATTCGAGATTAGTGAAACCACGAAAAACGGAACTTTCCTGAATATTAAAGTGGAAAAAATCGAAGCGGGCATTGCACTCTCACAGACGGGGTACATCGAGGCATTACTAACTAAAAACAGTATGATCGATTGTAAACCTGTTAAAACGTCAATTATTTCGGGAGAAGACAGACCATTCGAACCATCGGACGAAATGATTGATACAAGTCTTTACCAAAAATTAATAGGCGAATTATTGTATCTTGCGAATCGAACAAGGCCGGATATTGCGTTCGTAACGTCATACCTTTCTCAATTCAATCATCGCCCAGAGAAACGACACCTTACATTAGCGAAAAGAGTATTAAGATATCTGCAAGGTACAAATCACAATTTCAGTAAAAATCACGGTACATCCCAAATAGCACTCGACGTCTATGAGCCGTCTTTAAGACATCTGTTTCAGACGTTCAAAACGTTTTAAAGACGTCTGCTATTTTCTGAAAGACGTCTTAAAGACGTCTATAGACATTTTTGAATGTCCTGAGTCAGGAAACCGTACATCTTTAAGACGTCTTTTGAACAGTATGTAAGACGTCTTGTTAGACGTCTGTCGGACGTCTTATAAACGCCATGTAGACGTCTTTTAAACGTCGCGTAGACATCTGTTTCAGACTTTCAAAACGTCTTAAAGACGTCTGCTATTTTCTGAAAGACGTCTATAGACATTTTTGAATGTCCTGAGTTAGGAAACCGTACGTCTTTAAGACGTCTTTTGAACAGTTTGTAGACGTCTTTTAAACACCTTGTAGATGTCTATAAGTGGTCGTGAAGACGTCTGAAAGACGTCCATTTCAGACTTTCACGACGCCTCAAAGACGTCTTCGTAAGGACTTGATTAGGCCTACCACAGCTCTTTAAAGAGATATTAGAGATATTAAGCATGACTTGATTCGTGTTTATTAGAATTAATATCTTTTAATGAAATTAATTATATCATGCTGGTCAATATTTTCATTTCTTCTTAAAAAAGAAAAAACATCTTTCAATAGCGAATGACCGAGACATTCTTTGGCATACTCACTTGAATTCAAGTGAAAAATATAAATTTTTTCAACACCTGCATGAAAATGTGTGTTTTTTTACGCTTGCTGAGCGGGAGCAAAATTACTAA
The DNA here is from genome assembly GCA_929113495.1 of Andrena minutula. NCBI lineage: Eukaryota > Metazoa > Arthropoda > Insecta > Hymenoptera > Andrenidae > Andrena > Andrena minutula. Next base: position 42,197,158 of record OV815993.1, on the reverse strand, counting down.
TTTCAGACGTATTCGCGTAAAGTCTATCTCGTAAGGAAAAAAGACTTTACGCGCATGCGTATTCGCAATTTCTTACTTTCCTCCCAAAGAAACTGGAGTTTGACGTTACCCTATGGTATGAAGATGCAGTTGTTCGACTAATCGTTATCGATTTGTTGGAAAATAAATACACGTATTTATTCACTTTGACAGAATAAAAAAGCAATCGAACATGCATATTTTTTGCGAATCGCTGAGCAGGCTTTCAAAAACACTCCTTTCATGCAGGTGTTGAAAAAAATATAATGCGTGACACGGGAGAGAAGCGATTTCGCCTCGCGTGAATTGAAAACTTCACGCTCGTCGGAATCGCTTACTTCTCTCCCTTGTCACGCAATATACTATTCCTTCATCAAAACACATGTACTCGAGAGTGACGGTATATGATCTGCCCGGCTCTCTTATAGGCATGACTGCAGTATCCCACCTGCGAGAATCGCGGCCTGGTCGCCGCCTGGCGGTCGCGTCCCACACAGCACGCGATGTCCCGAGAACGTCTGTTTTAAGGCTATCGCCCACTAGGCCGAACGGAAGCGAAGCGAAGCCGGTAACCAACTTCACGTCGGAAGCGCGGCGAATCAAGCAAAATTTTCGTTCAGAATATTTTCGCGTCGCTTCTGTTCTGTCATATGAGCGATGCGTGGCGACGGATTTGTTGTATACACAAAATATTCCTGAATCCTGATACAAACGTCTGTCTACCGGTACAATGTCCGCACAAGCAGAGAGATTGGTGCTTTCTTGTGCGGACATTGTACCGGTAGACAGACGTTTGTATCAGGATTCAGGAATATAACGCCGTGTTTTGACTTCAGAAACCATTATATGCGTAGTACAAATAAAGCTTTGAGAATTCTTGGTTGTATTTGCAGATTTGCGAAGCATTTTAGAGACGTTGAAGCCCTGAGGCTGTTGTATGTTGCTCTGGTTAGACCTCACCTTGAATATGCCTCAACTATATGGAGTCCGCGACATGCGAAATATGTTATACAAATCGAGGGGGTTCAGCATAAATTTCTTCGATTTGTCGCTCGCATCCTTGGTAGCCCTATGGATAGGACCAACCATGACTACGGCCCCGTTCTGCAAGCTGTTAATATCAATACACTTGCTGATCGCAGACTGATTGCCGATATGGTTTTTTTATTTAAAATCATTAATGGTCTGCTTAATTGCTCGGGTCTGGTTGAGTTAGTCACTTATAATGCTCCTGAGAGGCAGTTGCGGAAGAAGCCTCTCTTCGTCCATAGGCTGCCGCTCTACTCGTATTATACAGTTGACCCTATTAATAGGGCTATGCAATACGCTAACCTGCATTTCGATGAAGTGGACCCTTTTGTAGGTCCGCTCAGCTCTTTTCGGGCGAGGCTATTTAGTCAGTTAAAATATAACGCGATTGTTAATTAATAATTATTTAATTTTAGAAGGTTTAGGCCTATTTCATGCGTTTCATGTATTTTATGTTCTCTATGTACATATCTGGATACTAAGGGGTTTCCCGTTAATTATAATAATAATAATAATAATAATAATAATAATAATAATAATAATAATAATATTTTGTGTATACAACAAATCCGTCGCCACGCATCGCTCATATGACAGAACAGAAGCGACGCGAGAATATTCTGAACGAAAATTTCGCTTGATTCGCCGTGCTTCCGACGTGAAGTTGGTTATCGGCTTCGCTTCCGTTCGGCCTAGTGGGCGACGACCTATAGGTCTGTAGGTATGAATGTCCCGGTTTGTAACAAGACGTCTTTGGGACGTCTATAGACGCTTCTGGGACGCTTTAGGGACGTTGTGTAACTACCCTGGCGCCATGTATACAAAGTCCTAATGATATCTGTGGGTCACGTTTGGGACGCGTATGACACGTGTTAAATACGTCTTTGCGGGGTGTATAATTCCTCAAGCTCCACCAGAGGGCGACACGGCTCGAGAGTTTCTCGCCGGTGATCGTGGACCGAGTTAGTATATATACAAGTTCCGTCGCAGTCCTTCTTTCCTTTTCTAAGGTGGTAACCCACTGCATAGACGGTCCAGTCAGATCGCCTATAGTGGTAGTCAAATTTTAAATAAATCAATATCGTAAATAGAAATAAATTTTTATTTCATTTTGACAACGCTTTAAAGAGCTGTATTTGATCTAATTTATTGATAAATAGGTCTTAATTACGTCTTTTGAACGCCAGTTTCAGTCCTAATCCAGACCTGTTTAAGGCGTCCCAAAAACGTCTTTTAAACGGTTCTTCAGTCCGAATCCAAGCGCTTTAAAAGACGTACTGGGGACAACTTTTTTTGTAACATTCGTCCTTCAGAGGACGTATATAAGCCGTTCGTGGGAAATTCAGGCCGTTCCCGGAACGTCCGATACGACTGCAGAGATGGGCTGAAAATTATCTTCAAAAAAATTTCAACTTCGAATAAAAGAGAAAAATTTTATTCGTTCGCCGTCGAATAAAAAAAAAACCCGAAGTATCTTTATTCGAAGAGCCATTTCTTCGACGGAAATTCATTCGACGAAGCAAAGGTACTTTTTTTATTCGAAGGTCTTCCACTCTGAGATTCGAATACTTTTTCCTACTTTACCTGTATCTTTATTCGAAGGTTTCGAATACTTTCGGCAGGCGCCTGGGTCGTTCAAGGGCTGAGGCGAGCGAGGCAGCGGTCCTCTGCTACGGTCGCCACACCACGTGTCACCAATTTTACAGAAATTAAAGTTCTTTATTTTTCGTCGTATCGATCTGAAACTAACATCGATCAATTCCTGGTATTCTCCCGATTAAAACGCACTCCAGGCGCCTCCACGTTGCTTCGGTGGTGCCGTGCTCCTGGGGGCTCCGCTCGCCAGCAACACGACTGCATGGATCCCCGGCCGCCACCCAAAGCCGTACACACACCAACGGTGTGGTCCATGCACTCCCGGACGTCCCTGCGTCTCCGCCGGAGTCGCACCCCCACCACCAACACTTCGATGCTTCTTCCATAGCGTCCTCGGCCGCTTCTGATGATGATTCCCCGAATCCGACGAGCCCTTCGATTCTTCTTGTAGCTCCAAGTCAAATCGGCATTGTTGAACGTTGTATCTGGGTGGCGTTCGACGACTCACACCGTCCTCTCGGTAAACCGTTCTGCTCCGTCTCAGGAGAATTCAAAACGTCAATGTCAAAACGTCAATGTGACAAAACGTCAAACTTGCTCGTTACCCGCGAAAGAGCCAAGTTCAGAGCGTACCCAATTCTCTTTGACGTACGCTCGTATTACTTTTAACGTTACCCAATAAGAACGATACAACCAAAATACCGGTTCCTTTTCGTGGGCCGGCTTCTCGAGCTTCCAGAGCTGACCCAGCAGTCGTCTCCTAGTCCCTCTCTTTTCGGCAGCTCCTTCGCCGAAGCCTCGAAGCCGCTCCAATGTCAGCGGGCCTCGACCGCCGTCGCCGCTCCCGCGTCTGTCCCTCGATGTCGGCGGGCCTCGACCGCCGTCGCCACCGCTCCTGTGCGACAGCTGTCCCCCGTTGTCCTGCAGACTGGATCGTACGCAACGGCTCCTTGCGTATCGCACGCAACAGCTCCTTGCGTCTCGTACGCAACTGCTCCTCGCGTATCGCACGCGACAGCTCCTTGCGTTTCTTCGGGATCCGCGGTTACGGATCCCACTTCTGACACCAGTGTTGCGCCGGGGTGTTTCCATCACAGGCCACCCCGACGCAAAGGAATAGGTAAGGGTACGCGGATATACACGACACGTCTATATTTCAAGATGTACAGAGTAATTAGGTGCAACCCGCGCGTCCGAACGCTTCGGCGTTCGGTATAAGACTCTCCTCGTCGGCCTCCCGATCGTCCTCTTCAAGGGGGCCGACCTTCTTTCTTCTTCGGCTGCGAACACTAGCAGGCCATGCCCGGGCCTATACCCGGTGTTCGCAACAATATCATGTAAATGGGAAATTTTTTAACGAAGTAGGCTTAAAATTCTGCAGACCAATTTTTCGTGTAACTTTGTTAATTACAGCCCGAAATATGTCGGGTTTGGTACCATTTTCATGGGGACCATTTTCATTAAAACCCAAGGATTCGATTCATGACACTTTCGTAAAGTGCTGATGAGAAATGTGGAAATCCACTTCTTAATGGTAAAGGGTAATTCTGGAGCTACGTCCGCCAAAGAGATGCGGCCTGGTACCCCGTGGCGAAGACAATCACCCGCAGTGTCTCGCCGAATTTTACGGCTTTCGACCCCCAAAGGGGTTGAAGTGCCTATTAAGAGGTGAGAAATCTTCGATTTCCGCATTTCTCATTAGATCTTTGCGAAAACGACGCCAATTGATTCCTTATTTTTCGCCGATGAAAATGACACCAAGAACGACGTGATTCGGAAAATAACAAAGGAAATTCCATGAAAAATTAATTTCCATAACCTCAAGCTAATTTCGTTAATAATAGTCCGATTTACATGAAAGGGTATAGCCGGTTAAGATCAGGGCTGCGGAGTCGGAGTCGGAGTCGTGGAGTCGGAGTCGGAGTTCAGAAGGAATTTCAGATTACCGGAGTCGGAGTCGGAGTCGGAGTCGAAAAAGTATATGCCGACTCCAACACCGACTCCATATTAGTAAATTTTATAAAAATCCGAGTCTGTTGAGCTCTACGTGTTTATACACGCTGGCGATATATATATATCCGACTCCTGCATTTATATTATATATATATATATATATATATATATATATATATATATAATATAAATGCAGGATATATATATATATATATCTATATATATATACTCGAAGTCATGTTAGAAGGAACTTGCAGACCGACGAGTTTAGATCGGTTCTTGCGCATGTTGGTGCTCATTGGTGCCGAAACAAGCTACTATTGGCTATACCAAATCAGACGCTCCCTCGGAGCCAATGAGCTGATTCTACATGCGCGAACTGGGTTCCTTCTAACATGACCTCAAGTATATATATATATATAATATAAATGCAGGAGTCGGAGTCGGGGTCGGAGTCGGGAGTTTTCACTGCCGACTCCGCAGCCCTGGTTAAGATGGTCAAATGTGCCCCTGAACCAAATTCAAATCGCGATGAGTCATTCGAAAGCTTATAAAGAAAGAATGATTTCTGTCAAGTTTCAACTTTGTATCTCGACCCGGGGGGTAGTAATTAGTATGATTTAGTAATTGGTATAATTTTCATCGGAAAAACATAAGGAATTCATCGGCATCACATCCATATCGATACGATAAAGAATAAAGAATTATTTTTTTCTGAAACAGGTATGAATCCTCTGCCGACCGCAGCGAATTGAGGTCGATCCTCCGCAATTGGGAGTGAAAATGTGAAATATTCATTTCAGCGTAGTAAGAAATTCTTTATTCCTTATCGTATTGATATGGAAGTGACACCAATGGATTTGCTCCATCGAATCATGCAATTCCATATAAATACTTTTTTAACATAAAATATTCAGTTGTAATTACTCCGAATTACAATTGTTAAAAAATTATTAATTTAAAAATATATGATTTAAATTATTTGTACAGATTATTTAAAACATAAATTTTGTAAATTTCAATTAAAATTTTAATTTTATAGCTAATATTAATTTACAACAAAATTAATTTTTAATATCTTTAATCTTCAAAATTTATTAATTTATGTTTTTGTTACGAGCCGGGGCTGCGGCAACGCGGGAGGCCGGCGAGAGGGGTATTTCCCAAGGAATACGGATATGAATTTGTTAGTTAGGTGCGCGGACAAACCTGATGCGAAATCAGGGAGCCGCTAGGATTATTGACGGCGAGGACGAACCTGATGCGTAATCAGGGAGCCTCTAGGAATGGAGTCAGACACGGACGAACCTGATGCGTAATCAGGGAGCCGTAGGAGGGTGAAACGTCGTGAACGAACCCGATGCGAAATCGGGGAGTCACTAGGATAAAGTTCACAGACGAGCCTGGTGCGAAACCAGGGAGCTGCTAGGAGGTTGGATGATTTACAGACGAACCTGATGCGAAATCAGGGAGCTGTTCCGAAGTAGGTAGATTTACAGACGAACCTGATGCGAAATCAGGGAGCTGTAGGATACGGACGAACCTGATGCGAAATCAGGGAGCTGTAGGATACGGACGAACCTGATGCGAAATCAGGGAGCTGTAGGATACGGACGAACCTGATGCGAAATCAAGGAGCTGTAGGAGGGGTGAGGTTTCGTGGACGAACCTAATGCGAAATCAGGGAGCCACTGGATTGGTGAAGATGACTTGCTTTGGTAAAGAGGTGCGAACGAACCCGATGCGAAATCGGGGAGTCGCAGGAAATGTTAGTAATGCCTCGTAACTCTTAATTTGATACAACTCGAGCGGTAAAGTTGTATCTGTGGGTGAGTGCTACTAATATTATAAAGATCGCTGGGTAAAAGATAGGTTTAACGAAATCGACTCGATTTAGACGTGACACCATAAGTATATTGAATAGACAATTAATACTGTTAAAGATAAGTTAAGTTCAGCGCGTTTCTCTGCTCATTTCGCCCTCTCTAAAGGCAACGCACTTTCCGAGTTGTGTGCGATGGACGACTCTGGTAGTCCTAGCGGCATTAAATGGAAGTGAGGCTCCCCTCTATGTCTAGTCTGCGTATGGTATGTACCGAGAAAAAGTTGTATCTCTTTCATATGTTCAAAAGCATTTTTCTTTACTTATTAAACAGTATTTCATCAAGTATATTGTTGGTAAAAATTCACTTAAATACCGTTCACACTCGTAATATTGTTCTAACAGGTTATGGGCCCAGTTAACGGTTAACTGCGAGAAATTGTGTGAACGGTGCAAGAACACGTGGCGAAAAAAGGAAGGTCGGCCTTGTTCGAGTTGAGACGAACAATAAAGAATCCGCGATGTCGGTCGGAATCTCGGTGAAGGGTGTGAAGCCTTTCGATGGAACGAATTTCCAGGGCTGGAAAGCTCAAGTGAACGCGTTATTTCTCATGAACGATGTTCTTGACATCGTGGATGGAAAGAGGCAAGAACCGGCCGCTGAAAACGTGGCTGAGTTAAAGAAATACGTGAAAGATGATGCAACGGCGAAGTTTATAATCCTCTCCAATCTCGAAGAAGCTCAACAAGTGTGTGTGCTCTCATGCATTTCTGCGAAAGAAATGTGGAACAAACTGTGCCTAATTCACGAGCAGAAAACGGTGACAAACAAGTTGGGCCTACTTCAAAGGTTCCATGCGTATCGGATGAGCGAAGCAGATACGGCGGTACAGCACGTGGCCAAAATAATAAATATGGCGAGTCAGCTCAAGGACGTCGGAGAAGATGTATCGGATGCCACAGTTATGGCGAAAATTCTCGCAAGTCTGACCACGAAGTTCAGCACGCTGCAGGTAGCATGGGACAGTGTCGAACCTGCACGGCAAACACTGGACAATCTGCAAGAAAGGCTGATTAGAGAGGACGCAAGACTCATCAGTGACGAAGAGACTTCAGAAGCGTTGGCTGCGACGGCCAAAAATCGACATTCGCAAGGAGCGAAAACTACCCAGAACAAAAAGAACAATAAAAAGGAAATACAATGCTACAAGTGTCAAAAGATGGGACATTTCGCAAGGCAGTGTCGAACCAAACGAAAGCCACGTGATGATAGTGAAAAACCTCAAGACTGTGAAAAATCCCGTGACTGTGCATTCGTAGTGGAAACAGACAAAAAGTCGGTTGAAAGGGGGTCGGAAAATACCGAAAACGCTCATGTGTTGTGGACACAAAGTCACGTAATGACAGCTGATCAAAGTGAGGTCTGGCTGATCGACAGTGGTGCATCTAGGCATCTAACTTACCGACGTGACTGGCTTACCGACTACAAGACTGAAAACACTGGAGCTACAATATCACTCGGTGATAATCAGACCTGCAATGTCGCTGGTGAAGGCACGGTACGAATTAAGAAACTTATTGACGGTGTGTGGCACGACGCGCGAATCGAAAAAGTGTTGCACGTTCCGAAATTGCGGAAAAATTTATTCTCCGTCGGAGTATGTACAAAAAGGGGACTAAGCGTGCAATTTAATAATAATCGGGTCGAAGTGGTGCTTGATGGTGAGGTGCTCGCAACGGGTATGAAACAAGGCAATGATGTGTATCGCATGTTCTTTAAGGTCACGAAAGAAGGAAGCGCTGAAGAAGCGAACATTGCCACGACGAATCTAACCGTGTGGCACGAAAGGTTAGGACACGTCGGCAAGCGCGCAATACGCGAAATGGCCGAAAATGGATTAGTTACCGGAGTGTTAATTACGGACAAAAGTGACGTTTTCTGCGAACCGTGTCAAATGGGGAAATTGCACAGGCTGCCATTTAACAAGAAACTAGAGCGCGACAAGAAAATAAAACCGGGCGAGAAAATGCACTCGGATGTCTGCGGGCCGATGTCAACGGACTCGATCGGAGGATCGAGATATTTCTTAACCTTCAAGGATGAAGCGACCGGCTACAGACACGTGTACTTCATGAAGAAGAAGTCCGAGGTGTTCGAGAAATTCAAGATCTTCGAGAAGATGATCGAGAACAAGTTCAGTCGAAAAATGAAAACGCTACGCTCAGATAACGGTCGAGAGTTCTTCAACAAAGAAATGAACAATTATCTCGAAAAATGTGGAATCCAGCGAGAGACGTCGGCACCGTATAATCCAGAGCAAAATGGCAAAGCCGAACGCGACAATAGAACAATAGTTGAAAGTGCGCGCACGATGATAATTGCAAAGAATCTACCGTTGAGCCTGTGGGCAGAAGCAGTGAATTGTGCAATATATGTTCTCAATCGAACTGTATGGACAAATGGTGCTGTAACGCCGTACGAGGCTTGGGCTGGAAAAACACCAAATCTAAAGCATCTACGAATTTTTGGTTCGGATGTGTATGTGCATACTCCCAAACAATTCACGAGTAAATTCGATGCGCGAGCGAGCAAGCAAATTTTCGTCGGGTATACAGAGGAATCGACAAATTATCGGGTGTACGATCCGAAAAAGATGAAGGTAAGCATAGCTCGAAATGTCGTATTCAACGAGAAGGTCGGAGTGTCGCCTGCAAACGAAGCAGAAGAGGAAGAAGAAAACGTAGTATTTCTTCCTAGACCGCAAGGCGAGAACGAACACGAGAGCGGGAACGCAGTCGACGCCGAAGGAGACGACAGCAACGGTGAAGAGCAAGAAGAAGAGGACAACAACGAGGACGTGGGACGAGAGAACGTGCCAGCACGAGATGGTCAAATAGTCCTGCGAGATCGCTCAAAGATTCAGATTCCACACAGGTATCAGCACAATGCAGACGTTGCCGAATACATTGAACCAATGACTTACGTGGAGGCTATGAATAGCACTGAAGCCACGCAGTGGGCGGGTGCTATTGAAAACGAGTTCAAAGCACATGAGAATAATAATACTTGGAAACTCGTGAAGAAAACGCCGGAAATGAGACTGATCGACTCGAAATGGGTATTTCGAGTAAAGAAGGATACAGACCGTAAGTCACATCGGTTCAAAGCACGGCTGTGTGCGAGGGGGTTCCTGCAACGGGAGGGCATCGATTTTGAAGAAACATTCTTCCCAGTAGTGAGATATGACTCGCTGAGGGTATTGCTGGCGATGATCGCTGCAGGAGACCTCGAAGTAATGCAGTTCGACGTACAAACTGCATTCCTCTACGGAGAATTGAAAGAAACGATATTCATGAAAATTCCGGAAGGACTAAAGCTGAAAGAAGATCCCAGGAACATCGCATGCAAGCTTGAGAAATCTCTCTATGGATTAAAACAGGCTCCAAGATGTTGGAACCTCAAGTTTACAGAATTTCTGAACAAGTACAACCTCAAAGAGTGTGAAGCTGATAAGTGTGTGTTTGTGGGAAAATTCGAGAACGATATAGTGTATTTAGCGCTATTTGTCGACGACGGACTGGTCGCTTCGAACAATGTAGAGACTCTTAAGATAATAATTAAGCGGCTAAGCGAAACATTCAAAATAACGGTCGAAAACTCAAATGTCTTTGTCGGGATGCAAATTGAACGCGATAGAGAGAGAAAAACATTAATGATCCATCAAAGTGCGTACACGCGAAAGATAATCAAAAAAATTCGGAATGGCAAACGCGAAAACGGTGAGTGTGCCCGCTGATCCGCACGCAATACTATCTCCTACCGCGGAAGACGAAAAAGAATGGAATAACGTGCCTTATCGCGAGGCAGTCGGGTCATTAGTTTTCTTAGCAGCCGTATCGAGGCCGGATATTGCATTTGCGGTAAATTCGGTAAGCAAATATTTGAGCAAGCACAATGCGACACACTGGCGAGCAGTAAAGCGAATATTTGCGTATCTCCAGGGCACAATCGAGTACGGCATTAAATATGTAAGCGGCGGTAGCGAAGCAATGTTAATAGGTTTTTCAGACGCAGACTACGCTGGAGATGTCGAGACGAGGAGGTCCACGACAGGATACGTCTTCTGCCTCTCAAATGGAGCTGTCACGTGGTCGTCACAGCGACAGACACTGGTGACACTAAGTACGACGGAGGCCGAATACGTGGCTGCATCGACGGCAGCACGAGAAGTAATCTGGTTAAGAAGATTACTTTCGAACATCGGACATCCATGTGATAAAGAGACGATTCTATATGTTGATAACCAAAGCGCAATTCACCTAGTCAGAAACCCAGTATTTCATAAAAGAACCAAGCATATAGATGTTCATTATCACTTCATCCGGGAAAAAGTAAATGAAGGAAAGATCAGGGTCGAGTATGTTCCGTCCGAGGATCAGCGCGCCGATATGTTCACGAAGGCGCTACCGCGAGACCGTTTCAACGATCTATGTTTCAAACTAAACATGACAACAATTCGCGGAAAACACTTGAACGGCGGTAGTGTTAAAGATAAGTTAAGTTCAGCGCGTTTCTCTGCTCATTGCGCCCTCTCTAAAGGCAACGCACTTTCCGAGTTGTGTGCGATGGACGACTCTGGTAGTCCTAGCGGCCTTAAATGGAAGTGAGGCTCCCCTCTATGTCTAGTCTGCGTATGGTATGTACCGAGAAAAAGTTGTATCTCTTTCATATGTTCAAAAGCATTTTTCTTTACTTATTAAACAGTATTTCATCAAGTATATTGTTGGTAAAAATTCACTTAAATACCGTTCACACTCGTAATATTGTTCTAACAAATACAAATGTAAGTGTCGCGATTAATTAGTTAAATAGAAGATGTGTTTTACCACTAGATGCACGGTGTTGACGCACTGGCGATGCGGGGCGTACGAGTGGCTACTTTGATTCTGACGGAGACTTTAGCCCGATCTTACTTGGTAACTGACTCTGTACGAGCGTGACACAACCCCAGATAGCACCATACATCCCAAGGACGTCCGTTTCATGTCCAGTTTATATCCGAACGTCTTACGTCCATTTTGAACATACCTAGGATGTTCTTAGGACTTAAATTTCGTATGTTCTTGGAACATCAAACAGTCTTTTAAGTCACGTGATTGTTTTTGACTACTACATTTCGAATGTTCCGAAAATCTTCGTCTCGTAAATCTTGTGAATGTTTAGAAGAACTGAATTTCCGATCTTCGAGGAACAACCGTCTTGTAGATTTTACAGATGACTAAGGTTAGATTGCAAAACAGTCTTATGATTGAATCTCGCATTTGCGTTATTTTTTGTGCAATGAAGTCGCTGAAATGTTCCCAGATAGCACACGACTAGAGCACTAAAGAGGTGAGTATTAAAGACATCTTAAGACAGACATCTTTAATTCTTACACACACGACGTCTTAAAGACGTCAGTCTTAAGACGTCGTTAAAAAATCTGTCTTGAAACGAATGTGAAATTTTAAGCAATGAGTCAAGAAGTCGGATGATGATATTCTGTAGAATATTTCACGTTAATGCGTATTTTTTATAAACACTTAAATATAGTTATATACCTAGAAATGAGAACTATTTTCAAGTAAGTGTCTTGGGTAGTTACGAAAAGCGGTTGCTTCGTAAGTTGGGAGACCTGGGTTCGATTCTCGTCACCGCCAAGTTTTTTTTTCTTAGTGTCCTAACCCAGACTTGATGAAGACGTCTTTAAGACGCTTTTACGACATCTGCAAAATGTTTTTAAGACGCCTTTTGGACGTATTTAATTTGTACTTTCGGACATTCAGGAAACGTTCTAGGAATGTCGGCATAGCACGTCCTCAGGACGTCCCACTTTGTAAATAGAACCTTCCTAGAACATTTAAAGAACTTAACGAGGACGTACAAGGGACATATGGACCTTCGCGGGACACCCTTCGAACGTACAGTACGTCCGGAACGGACGTTCTTGGGACGTACATAAGATGTCTTTGTGCTATCTGGGAAGACGGTTGAGAGCGACGTATAGGAAAATTCCACATACGTAACATTTTTATGTTATGCTAAATAGTGTTTTCTACAGATTAGATCAACAGATACTGGCTTTATTGCAGTGCTTCGTCATTGCTGAGTTCTTTAAGATTATGTTAAAGAAAAATTATTGGATTCGGTCAAGATTTGTGCTGTCGGGCGATTTTTGTCGCGAATCTCACACCGTTGCGACGGTGTGGGTTTACGACCCTGTCGTTCAGTGTTCCGGTAATACGGGAGACCGGGGCTAGTTGTGACATTTTCAGTTTTGTATTTTTAATTTTTGTTGCATTCCATATTCAATACTATTAATGACTCTCACTTAAAGTACGTACTTTCCACTACAGATGACCGCTATTGCATGTAATTAAACGAAAATCATAAACGATATATGAATTTTCGCATCGCTCTCAATTGTCACCTTCCAGGGTCCGCTTCGTTTGGGATAATTAAGAGCACAACATAAAGGCAAAATACAGAACACAATATAACTGCTTAAGGGCGGTATTCTCAGTCGTTGCTTATTCTTAAGCAAATGCTTAAGCATTCGGCATCCTTTACTAGCTAGTAGGTTAGTAGAGGATGCCGCATGCTTAAGCATTTGCTTAAGAATAAGTAGCGACTGAGAATACCGCCCTAAATATAAAATTTGAAAATAGAATAAAGAGCGTCCTTTACGTTAATCCGTATATTGCTTTGTTAGAGGATGGTAGGTATAGGTCCAGGGTAATTTTGCACCCGTACCCACCGTTGCCCACTGTCGAAATGCGGGACAATGCAGGGTCATTGTGAAATGGCAACACCGCCTCACGGACGCATTCCACTACAACCATACACCGGCCCAGCGGAGAGCTGCCAGCGACCGCTGGACAAGAGTGATGCCCGAGCTTCGAAAATTTTAGCGTCGCAAAGAGCTAGGTATTGTGAATTTCCCGGCCCAGGTATTCGAGCCGCGCGCTCCGCTTTTATGATCGGTTTACCACTCACACCCTAGATTACAGTAATGAGATTTGAAAATAATGTCAACTGATGGTGTACTCGTCTCAATTTAAACAATTTTACCTGCTTGTAAAAACCACAATAAGGGCGCATCGTTCCAAAAAATGACATTAACGGAAGCCGGTATACGCGTGGCATTGAGTAGCTAAAACATTCAAACACAAAAGTTCCAGAAAAAAATTCAAACACCGCACGGTGGTGCAAAATCTCCAAAACGTGGCAAAAACTCGATGTTCGTGGAAACGATATTTTAAAAAATTGACGTAGCAATATTAAAATACATCGATCGTAGATTATAATATAAGTTATAAAAAGAAAAATGGCATTAAAAACAACTGCGTTATATGATATTTTAAAAAAATGTTTCTTTCCAGTTTCTGTTGATTTTGCTTTTAATTCTTGAAGTATTTAAGTATTACCGTATGGATACTATTTAATGCGATAAATACTTTACTCTAAACGAGTAAAATACAGAAAAAGTTGCAAATTTGGACATTAATTATAATTTTTTGTTTATAATTAAGGTCCTTCAAGTATATACATGGAAAAACAAGTTTAAAAAATGATTTCTTCCTGTATTTTTATTAAATAGATTTAATTATTTTATTATGATTTCATAGATCATCAATATATAAATGCCACGTTTTGAAGTTTTATTTTGCACCAGTGTGACCAAGGTCGCAAAAAGTCGCAGACTTTTTTTGGATTATAATGTTCATATTTATGTCTATTTTTAACTGAAAAAAGAAATTAGGTGGGACTTGAAGGACCTTAATTATAAACAAAAAAATTATAATTAATGTCCAAATTTGCAACTTTTTCTGTATTTTACTCGTTTAGAGTAAAGTATTTATCGCATTAAATAGTATCCATACGGTAATACTTAAATACTTCAAGAATTAAAAACAAAATCAACAGAAATTGGAAAGAAACATTTTTTTAAAATATCATATAACGCAGTTGTTTTTAATGCCATTTTTCTTTTTATAACTTATATTATAATCTACGATCGATGTATTTTAATATTGCTACGTCAATTTTTTAAAATACCCTTTCCACGAACATCGAGTTTTTGCCACGTTTTGGGGATTTTGCACCACCGTGCACCGCTACAATCAAAGACACGTCCCATTAGTTACCTCTTACGTCTGATCTAGGAATGCACCGCATTAACACGTTGCGTCCGGCACCAAAAATAGTTGACCTTCACCTAAATACAAGAAACAGTTGTACCATGGTGAAAAAAATTGCAAATTTGTAACGACATGCACACACCGATGAACACGTTCGTACTGAATGCGTATGCGAAAGGAAAATTCGGTACCTGAAAAATTCTTCTTCATCTTCCACATTTATTGGGACCGGGCCCAAGAGTCCCATGACGTGACCGTACACGTCACCCGGACGCAACGTGTTAAGGAGAAAATCATAAAAAATAAAACCAGAACAATAAATTCTGAGGTCTGCAGAACTAACACATAATTGAATAAATATTTAATTTCTCAATTTATGAAAGTAATGATACAGACACAACTAGCCTATTGTTTATCAACACCACGAATTTTAAAAACAGCGTTAAATACATTATCAAATAAACAGTTTCTAAAAGCTTTTTAAACAATTATGGTTAAAAAATTGATAAAAGAAAAATTAAGTAAACGTAAAATATGCTAAATTATCCATCATTAAGAGGGAATAATTTTTCCTCATTTTTTCGGCGCAAATTGCATTCCGATATCTCTTATAGTTCAAAAGTTATATGAAAAAGGCCCCAAATTTTTCAACCCGGGCCGGGAATTTCTGAACAGTTCTTTGCAACGTTAATATAAAAGAGACCAGCCCAAAATTCTCGAAGCTCGGACATCACTGCTGTCTAGCGGTAAAGAATTTAAAGCCTACTTCGTTAAAAATTTTCCGATTTACATGATATTTTGTCCTTTTAATCGGGAGAATGCCAGGAATTGATCGATGTTACTTTCAGATCGATACGACGAAAAATAAAGAACCTTAATTTCTGTAAAATTGGTGACACGCGGCGGGGCGACCGTAGAAACATCTCAGGACAGACGTCTTAAAGGCGTCTTAACACAGTCGTATAAAAGACATCCTGCTACAGACGCTTTAAGGACGTTTTAAATACGTCTGTAGACAGACGTCTTCGAAATGTCTGCGCGCAGACGTCTTAAAGACGTCTTAATATGGTCTAAGACGTTCAGACCAAAAACAGACGTGAAATGGACGTCTTAAAGACGTCGAGTGCTATCTGGGATTAATAGCATACGCAGATGCCAGTTGGGGAAATGCAGAAGGAGGAACGTCCTTCTCAGGGGGAGTAGTCATGTTAGGAGATTCCCTAATACTATGGAACAGCAACAAACAAAAATGTGTTGGACTGTCAACGTGCGTTGTAGAACTGTTTGCGTGTTCAGAAATTGTGAACGATGTTACTTGGGTATCGAATATTCTAACGGAAATGAAAATTGGAAAACTTTTTGAAAAAAACCTACTGTATTATTTTGCAATAACGCAGCTGCCATAGAGTGGATGAAAAATGTACGCTCTTCTAGCAAAACAAGGCATGTAAACATGAAATTTCATTTTGTGCGTGATGAAGTAGAAAACGGAGAAATTTATATTTGTTATGTAGACACTAAACATATGACTGCCAATTTCCTCACGAAAGCACTGACTCACGAGAAACTGTTATGGTCACTAAAAGAAATTAATCTAATAGAAGTGTAAACTACAACAAGTATGTCACAATCGAGAGAACGACGACACCTGTCTATCTGTTGTCTACCTGTTGTAACGACAAGTTGTCTACCTGTGTTTTTTGATTATTTTGTCCAAAATGTAATTAAAATACATTAGGTTCATATATAAATCTTAAATATCTTACGAAACATTTACATATTGTACTAAATGTGGCGTTATGTTTGTTTTATTACTTGCAATAATTCTCTTATGTTTTAAATCGTCATATTCATACCATTTGTCCTTTGTATGTGCGAAGGTAACATAATGACCGGTTTGGGCAGTACCAAATGAAATATAATTTACTATACCTGCCAAAATGAATATTTTTGTACCAATATTTATAGTCGTGGCTATAGTATCATGTGTATTTACGATTCTTGTTTCTACTTTATATCTACTATCAGTGTAACGTTCTCGAACGAGACGTTGCCGTTCCTTACAGGGGATCCACGAATAGAGCGGTTACCCGTGAATTTGTGGGATACGTTCGGGTGACGTGCGATTAAGAAATGAAAATGCCGCGAGAGGTCGTTTCGATAAGTAGCTGTGTTGTTATCTCGCTCTGTATTTTTCGGCCTTTATCTGAGTTTTGCTCCAATTTTGCGCTTCAGTGTCTTGTGCCCGTGTGGATCCGGTGTATATCTATTAACGTCTGCTGTGCTGTGCTGTAAATCTATGTATTAACTGGATTATCTCAGTTCTTATTCATCGTTGCCTTCCTTGGCTAACTCTGTGGATTACCGTTACTGTTTTTGTGAGGTTTTTTCTGGTGCTTCGTGGTTACGGACAAGGAGTCAGCTGTTTGTAATTAGTGACATCTATTATCTCCGTGTCAAACTATTGTGGATAACTGTCTTTATCGGTATGGCTCGCTGTCCCATGTGCTCCAAATTTTTGCCGAAATCGGGTATCTGCTCGGGTTGTGGTTGCACCTCATCGCAGTTTACCTCAGCTGATGCTGCAATATCTACACAGCCCAGCAGTGGTAGCTCGCCGATCAACTCTGTGGGCGTTAACTCCATTCCTGGACAGTCGTTAGACTTGCACGCACAGCCTTCTCAGATGCCTCTGTCTCCGGATCTGCAGAATATTCATACCTGCTTGCAGGAAATAATTGCTAAACTGAACACTCTTGATGACTTGGTTGCCCGGGTGAATGTGTGTACCAACTCGGTGAATACCTTGCGCTCTTCAGTCTCTGATATTGCTGCTCGCGTCGATAACCTGTCCAGTGATCAACACCTTCTTGATCGACGTCTTACGGCTATTGAGCAATCGCAATCTATGGCAACTGTAACTGGGGCTGCTGCTTCTACTTCTGTCCCTCTTCCTGCGCCTTTTGAGGATGTGACTAGGAGAATAGCGCGTATTGAGCGGTCAAATAGGGATCATGAGCTGGTCATATCTGGAGTTCCTAGCAATGCTAACGACGGACCACTCCAGGTGATCACGAGAATTGCAGAGGCTATAAAGGTGCCATTTACACCGTCAGATGTCTCCTCTACGTTGTGGCTCAAGAGCTCCAATGCTGCCTTCAAGACGCTCATTATCTCGTTTGTCTCTACACTTATTCGCGATGACTGGATATCGAAAAAGCGTGTGAAAAGGGACCTGCGGGCGGTGGAAATTGTCTCTTCCTGGCCGAATACGTTAGTCTACATTAACGAGCGCTCCACGGCCAGTGAGCGCAACACTCTGAAGGAAGCGAAGAAGATGGCTAAGGAGTACAATTTTAAATATGTTTGGATGAGGCGTGGTATCACTTACATAAAAAAGATGATGGCTCTAAGACCACCCGATTCTCATCGCCATCGGATCTCAACAAGGAACAATGACTTGTATCTCACCAGAACCGGCTTCCTGCTGGTCCTTCTCCTGGACTCTCTACCGGTGATCTACGCAGCTTATTGTCCACGGGGTCTTTGGCGTCTATCTCCTCTTCTTCTTCCTCGGATGAAATCTCTGCACTTGCTGCTCCATCTATGGTCAACTCTACTGTCTCCTCTACGCTCTCGGATCTACTAAGTGCTAACTCTAGTTCTCTCTCTGTTGCACATATAAATGTTCGTTCTTTGACTGCTCACTTCTCTGGCTTAACTGATCTTTTGCATGACTACAATTTTGATGTAATTGCGCTTAGTGAAACCTGGCTGCGTACCACGGATAACTCTGTGTCTTTATATATACCTGGATATGTACTTATTCGTTCGGACCGGTGTTCTGACTCCCTCTCTCGTGGAGGTGGTTCGGCTCTGTATATTAATTCTAGCTTTAATTGTTCTAGCATCTTTAATACGTTTCCCGACAACCTTTTTTCTAACAGCTTACTTGATGTATCTGGTGTTCTTATAAGTGTTAATCATAGTCGTCTGGCAATACTTTCTATTTATCGTCCGCCTAGTTGTCCGATCACGTCTTTAAAGAATTTAGAACTTTTTCTTACGGATATTTCTTGCTACGTTGATCGCATAGTATGCCTAGGTGATTTTAATGTCAATCTCAATAACGCTAGCAATTCAGATCTACATTACATTCATAGTATAATGTCTATTCTATCCTTAAAACAGATCATTAGTGACCCAACGCGGATTACGCAAACTTCGTCAACCTTGCTTGATCTGATTTTGGTCAGCAGTGATATGGATGTGGTCTCCTCGGGTGTATATGATATAAGTCACATTAGTGATCATTGTTTAATATATGCCCTCTTTGATATTCCTAAGATTCGTATGCGACAGCGTTATGTTTTGAGTCGAGAGCTAAATAGCATCCCTACTGAGCGCTTCCGTATCGCTGCTGAGCAGGTCAATTGGGAGTCCATACATAACTTGGACACTACGGACTCCAAAGCTGAAGCGTTTGCTACGTTAATCACTGATCTATTTGAGCAGTTCGCGCCTGTACGTCTGAAGCGGGTCTCGAAGACTCCCATGCCGTGGCTCACACCTACTGTCAAAAAGCTTATGAACCTTCGTAACCGTGCGCTAACCAAGTATAGGAGATTTGGAACGGTAGCTGCTTGGGATTACTATAAATTGCTTCGGAACCTCGCCAATTCCTCTATTCGTACTGAAAAGCGACTATATTTCAAGAATCTTTCCCGTTCCGTCTCCTCTAAGAGCTTCTGGCACTTTCTCACTACTGCTGGGTTTCACAGGCCATCACATTCCTCTTCTGTTCCTGACTCCTTTCCGGATCCCTCTGCTATTAACAATCACTTTCTCGATTCTCTACCTTCTACCTCTGTGTCTCCTGAGCTCATTTCCTATTATTTATCCCAAACACGTGAGTTCTCTGCTTCCTCTAGCTTTACTTTTGCACCTTTCTCATTAGGCGATCTTTACTCTGGTTTCAAAGGCATAAAACTTACCTCCTCTAACCCCTATGATATTTCTGGCATGATGATATTTAATTGTATTCCTTACTGTCTTGATTCTCTTCTACATATTTTCAACTCTGCTGTCCTATCCGGGTCCTTTCCTGCTACTTGGAAGCATTCCTTTGTCTATCCTATTCCCAAATCTGCTAATGCTTCCACCCTTGATTCCCTTCGTCCTATTTCTCTTACACCTTTCCTTTCCAAAATTCTTGAAAAGCTTTGTTTTGCACAACTGCTGAGGCACTTTGACTCATGCAATGCTATTCCGCCTTTTCAGTCTGGCTTTCGTAGAGGTTATAGTACAAGCACTGCCTTGCTCCACATCTCGGATACTGTTCTTCGTGCATTTGACTCGCGCCGCTTAACTTGTGTCACGTCTCTGGATTTCTCAAAGGCGTTTGATACAATTGATCACAACTTGCTGGGTGCCAAGCTAAGTTATCTTGGGCTGTCGCCTAGTGCTTTGTTATTTCTTAAATCTTATCTTTCACCGCGCACTCAGCAGGTTGTGCTCAAACGATCTTTACCTCTATTTTCGACCATTAGACAGACTTCTCGTGGAGTTCCGCAAGGCTCTGTGCTAGGTCCACTTCTGTTCAGTATCTACGTTAGTGATCTGCCTGAAGTATGTAATCATTGTCAAACTTATATGTATGCGGATGACACCCAGCTCATTAAGGTTTTTGATCCTAGCTGATCTAGCTAAAGCAGAAATTGAAGCTGATCTACGGCGCCTTATTCACTGGTCTGACTCTCATGGCCTCCAGCTTAACCCAACCAAAACTACTGTTCTTCTTGCTGGTTCTCCTATCCTCCTCAGTAAACTGTCCTCTTTTGACATTTCCTTTGGCTCCTCTGTCCTTGGTGTACAACCTGTGTTAAAAAACTTAGGTGTGACCTTTGATCCCCATTGGTGTTTTGACCGTCATGTTGCTGTGTTATGTCGATCTGCATTCTCTCGCATGCGCTCCCTTTACCCTTCACGTCGTATATTGTCTACTAACACAAAGCTCTTGTTATGTCAAGCCTTAATTATTTCCATTTTTGATTATGCCGATGTAGTGTATGGTCCGTGTCTCTCCTCTTCACTTTTGTCTGTTGTCCAACGTGTCCAGAACTCATGTCTCCGTTTCTCTTATAATGTTCGTAAGTATGATCACATAACACCTTCTTTCCAACGTTCTGGCTGGCTAAAGATGAAGCAGAGATGGATTTTCCATCTCTGCTGTCTTGTCTATAAAATACTTGCAACAGGTACGCCGAGTTATCTGTACGATCTGCTGCGCTCCAATTTATCCACGCGCTCTAGCGACTCTATGACAACGAGACACTGTTTTGATTTGTCTGTGCCTCACCATCGCTCCTGTAAATTCACTGCGTCCTTCTCATATATATCTTCCTATTATTATAACCAAATCCCGTCTGATAATGTTAGAAATGTTAGAACACGAATGTTAGAAATTTAACCGGGTGAGCACGCTGGAAAGTTAGGTTAGGAATCGACGGTGAGAAAGTACGACGCAGTGCACTTAGTTCTTAGTCCAAATTGACCGAGTCACTTTATTATAAAGTCAATTGAGTCACGGTGAGCACAATATTTATGAGCTGAGCAGAATCGCGCACAGAACAATTGCAAATGCACAAACACGCGGTCACGCGAGACACGATGCGCACACGTGTTGAGCAAAAATCGCAATAATAATATTCGCGTGAGCAAAACTAAATCACTGAGCACAGAAACTGAGCAGAGTACTGAAAAGTACTGATTTGAGAATTCGTACGTTGCGCAATAAAAACAAGTAAAAAGAAACACGTCTATCGCGACAAGCGGTATGAACAAGAGTGGACAAAGAGAACGCAGAAAACCGTTGAGCGTCTTCTCGAACAATCCTCGAGAATCGACCAAGAAAGTACGCTCTCTGATTGGGCCGCCAGTTTCACGTGGTGAACGGCGATTGGCTGAGCAGGGGACTAGGAGAATCGATCACCGGATCGATCGTCGATCAGCGGTGTGTTTCGCTGCCCAGGAGGTGCTGCGACGAGCATTGACACGGCGGAACGCTGAACTAATGGAATCTCAAACATTCTCCCGCCATCAACAGCTGTTGGAAGATGTTGATGTACAATCTGAAACAGGCAACACTGCCAATTTTGCAATTGGCCTGATTAAAGTCGTAGTGGCAGTCTTGAGTGTTACCACTCTGGTGAGCCCATCCTTTCCTGGATGAAGAGTGACGACTCGAGCAAGTGGCCACTTGCTCGGTGGAAACCGTTCATCAGTGATGAGCACTAAAGATCCGATCTTGATCTCATTTGATGGGTGATGCCACTTCGAGATGGAGAGTTGACGTTGGAGATAATGTGATGACCATTGAGTCCAGAAACGTTGCGCTCGTTGTTGAATGAGTCGCCACCTCGCGGATGGTGAGATGTTTTCATGCACTACAGATGGTTCTGGTAGCGTTGTAAGAGGCTGCCCGATGAGGAAGTGAGCAGGTGTGAGGGTTGAGATGTCTTCAGGGTCATCACTGAGAGGCTCGAGCGGTCGTGAGTTGAGCATAGCTTCTACCTGGGTAAGAAGTGTACAAAATTCTTCATAGGTGAGTACTGTCTCACCTACTGCTCGTCGAAGATGGTGTTTCATCGACTTCACGACTGCTTCCCATTTGCCCCCCATATGAGGAGCTGCTGGTGGGTTGAAGGACCAGCCAGTGTTGTCATTGACAAACAACTGACTGAGCTGCTGATGATCTTGTGAGCCCTGAATGAACATACTCTTGAGCACGGCGTCAGCTCCGATGAAGTTGGTACCACAATCGGAGTAGAGCTTAGATGGGATTCCTCTTCTTGCTGAGAACCGTCTGTAGGCAGCGATGAAGCCTTCGGTTGAGTAATCTGTGACGACATCCAGATGTACAGTTGAGGTCGTGAAACAGACGAAGACACAGATGCAGCCCTTCTGAGTCTTTGCGCCTTGCCCTTTCCACGTCTTAAGAGTGATGGGACCCGCGTAGTCGATGCCAGTGTGTGCAAATGGTCGTGAGGGTGCAACTCTCGAAAGAGGTAGTTGGCCCATCAATTGATGAGCACGGATCCCCCTTTGTCGAGCACACACAACACACCGTAGCACATGAGTCTTGACTGGCGCTCGCCCTCCGATGATCCAGTAATTGCTTCTGATGTGAGCGAGGGTGAGCTGGGTCCCTCCATGCAGAGTTTTGCGATGTGCATGGTCTATGATCAGAGCAGACAGACGTGAATGGCGAGGTAAAATTGCAGGATGCTTACTCTCGTACACCATGTGAGCATTATTGAGTCGGCCTCCAACTCGAATAATGCCTTGATCATCGATGAAGGCTGTAAGTCGATTGAACACATGGGATGTCGGCATTGAAGAGCCTGAGCTGAGCACCTTGAGCTCGGTTGAGAAGTAGATTGCCTGTGTGGCTTTAATCCAGAAGTTCCTGGCCCATTCCAAGTCCTCTGGCAAAAGTGAGATGATTGGCAGGGACATTGGCAATTTCTTCATTCTCCTGAGTAGTCTGAAACAAACTGAAGTGATGCGGTAAAGTTTGTTAAGAGATGAGTATTTGTAAATGAGGTCCCAGTGATATTTGATCTCTTGTATGTTGAGCAGATTTGAAATTCCTGGACGAGCTTCGAGTGCACTCGCGTCGTCCTTCAAAACTGGTTGAGATGGCCATGTGTCACTGGGTTGTATGAGCCATGATGGTCCCGTCCACCACAGCTCGTGCTGTTCAAGCTGAGCAGTTGTTAAGCCTCTTGATGCGCAATCAGCTGGGTTTGACTTCCCTGGAACATGTCTCCAGTGTGCATCTTGGGTGAGCTCATGGATTTGGGAGACACGATTCCGTACATAGTCCTTCCAACGTGATGCGTGAGCTTTGATCCAGATTAGTGTCACTTGTGAATCCGTCCACAGATGTGTAGTAGCTATGTTGAGCTGAAGGGTTGCTTGAACATATTTCATGAGCTTCGCAAGCATCAATGCTGCTGTAAGCTCGAGCTTCGGGATAGTGAGCTTCTTAAGGGGTGCTACCTTTGTTTTGGAGCACACTAGTGTCGACACTTTGTGGTTTGTGGACGGTGATGTCACGGTAAGATAAATTACCGCTGCCATGGCGAGCTGAGAAGCGTCAGAGAAACCATGTAGTTCCACTGTTGAGCAGCTGAGGGTGTGAAACCACCTTGGTATTGAGAGCCTGGCCAGGCTTGTGAGGTCTTCTCTGATGATGAGCCAATTGGATGTGACTTGGGATGGCAGTGGGTCATCCCAGCTGAGCTTGTGCAGCCATAACTCTTGCAAAAGTGTCTTTGCTCGAATGATGACTGGTGACAGAAATCCAAGGGGATCAAATATCTTAGCTACTTCTGAGAGGATGAGGCGTTTAGAAAGAGCAGAAGTTGTGCTTGCTTTTGACGAGAATGAAAAGTTGTCATGGAAAACATTCCAATGTAGCCCGAGTATTTTGGTAGTGCAGTCGTCTAGTGATATGATTGAGCCATGAGCTCGTGTGGTCCTTGAAATTGATTCAAGCAACGGAGGGAAGGTTGAATGCCATTTGGCAAGTGGAAAACCTCCCGCGTTGCACAGGTCTCTTAATTGTTGAGCAATTGTGATGAGTGACTCACCGGTGTCAGCGCCACCAAATATGTCGTCAACGTATCTGGCGTGGGTGATACATGGCACTGCCAGTGGGAAGCGATGACCTTCGTCTTCCACCAATTGCAGGAGAGCTCTGACAGCCAGAAATGGAGCAGCCTTCGTTCCATATGTGACTGTGGTGAGCTTGTAAGGCACCTCCTTTGAATTTTCGTCTATCCAGAGCACCCTCTGGAGATCTTGATCCTCTTCATGCACCTTGACTTGACGATACATCTTTGTCACATCTGTGGCAAAGATGAACTTGTGCTGACGGATCCACAATAGCACATCCGTGATGTTGAGCAGAAGATTTGCGCCAGTGTGCATGAGGTCATTGATCGAGTGCCCAGATGTAGTCTGGCTTGATCCATTGAAGACGACCCTCAACTTTGTCGTCTCACTGTCGAGTTTCATCACTCCATGGTGTGGTAGATAGAAAACAGAATAAGTGTTAGGTGATATGGATGGTGCTCTTACCATATGTTGAAGCTCCTCGTATTCCTTCATGAATGCTTGGTACAGATTGCAGTACTCGTTGTTTCTGTTGAGCTTGTTAAGCGTGCGCTTCAAGCAAGCGTGTGCAGTCAGATAGGAATTACCAAGTAGCTTTGGAGATGAGCGGAGAGGGATGCGCACAATGTAACGTCCTGTAGAATCACGAGTGTGTGTCGCTCGAAAGTGATCCTCACACTCTTGTTCTTCAGGGGTGAGAAGAGTTGGTGTGTCCATTGGGAGTTCTTCTTGAATCCAAAACTTGGTCAGTAAATCTTGAAGATCGTTGTCCTTGTGCTGCACAGTGGCAGAGTGATGCAAGGAGCTGAGTTGATTGGAATCAACGGTGATTGGTCCAAGAACGAGCCACCCAAATATTGACAACTGAGGAATTGGCATTGAAGGGTCGCCCTTCCTAATATTGGGCTTGATGATCTGCCCATAGGTATCTGCGCCGATGACAATATCTATGGGTCGTGACGTCAGGAAATCAGAATCTGCCAATTGAAGACCGTTGATATGTGGCCATTCTAGATGACGTGGTTCCATCGATGGCAAATTTGACGTCAGGGCCCTGAGTATGTGCGCTTGAATGTGCACAGTTGCTGAGCAGTGGTTGGAGCGGAGCGTAATTAGCACGACTCCACGAGTCTGAGTGGCTTTGTTGCCTCCAATGCCAAATACTGAAGTTGTAGAATGAATGCGTTGAAGCTTGAGCTGAGTAACAAGCTCCTCCTTGATGAAGGTCAGTTCAGAGCCTGAGTCGATGAGCATCCTAACTGGTAGTGATGTCACCGATGAGATGAGCTGAGCGTTGGCAGTTGCCAACAGTGTGGTGGTAAATCTTGATATGTTCTTGGCTGCGGAATGAACAAATGCTGACGAACCTGTTGAGCTGAGCTGATTGGGACCTGTTGAGCTGAGCAGAGTGGGACTTGTTGAGCACGGGGTTGATGCGACGACTGCACCGACACTTCAATGAGTTGTGTCCTGAGCAGTGTGAGAATGTGCACTGTGGTTGGCCTGAGCAGACGGCTGCCTAGAGGGCAGATGCAGCATGGTGTGGTGCCGAGCGCCACACGACTTGCATTGAGTGGCCGACTTGCAAGTCTCGGTGTGGTGGCGACCACAGCAATTACGACAAAGATTGTTTGTCGTAATTATCTTGCGCCGGGCTTCCACAGTCATGCCCCTGAACTGCGGGCACACGACCATGAAATGGTCGCCCTTGCACACGTCGCAAGGGTACACGGTGGACCTTGACCGTTGAGCAGTGGATTGAGCAGGTTGTGCATCAGGCTGTGCTTGCGCTGTGTGCATGACAGCCTTCTTTTGAGCAGAGCGTGCTGGGAAGGGTGCGCTGGCTGCGGACTTCTTCGTTGTACCCTCCATCTGCTCCAGCGCTGAGCTTTTAGCCTCGATGAAGGCCAGGAGTTTCTCATATTTGGGAAACTCGCTGTTGGTTGTCAGCGAGGTTTCCCAAGCCTCTCGCGTCACCTTGTCGAGGGCCTTGGTGACGGTGTGCACAAGGATGCAGTTGTGCATCTCCTCATGAGCATTGAGGGCCACCAAGGACTTGTTCACTTCGTTGGCCGTTGATGCCAAGTCCTTGAGGGCCATCGCTGTTCGGTTCGCGACTGGAGGAAGAGTGAGCAGCTTCTCCAGCTGCTCTTGAATGAGTAAACGTTTATTTTCGTACCTCGAAGTGAGAAGGTCCCAGCACGCCTGGAATGATGAGCCTCTGAAGGGGAAACCATTCACTCTTTTTGCTGGCTCTCCAGTCAAGCTTGAGCGCAGATAGTGGAGCCTGTTGATATCTGTGAGCTGTGCATTCTGTATTATAAGAGATGAGAAGAGCTCACTGAATGTTGGCCAGTCAGTGTAGCTGCCTGAGAACTTCGGCAGCTCAATCTCGGGCAGCTTAGTTGCTTGTGCAGGTGCTGTAGGAGCAGGGGTCTTCTTCAGGTCATTAATCACCTGCACATCAAGCTTGAGGCGATGCAGATGGAGTTTCATCTCCCAAGCCAGCTGACGCTCCCTCCCCTCCACCTTTGTGGTGTAATATTCGTGGTCGGTGAATTTGAGGGGCCAATTAAGCTCGAAGTTTTCGTGCTCACGGTGGAAGGCCTGATGGATCTCTTCGACCTGAGCCGTGAACAGCTGTATCTCTTCCAACGAGGTAGAATGAGCATGAGAAGGCAACTGAGTCTTCAGCATGGTGAGAAACTCGAGTCGACCCATCTGAGTTTTCGCCTTTAGGATGAGCTGAGATGAGAGTGTAGTCGGTGATGCTGCTCGGGCACGAACTTTGCCTTCTGTCGCACTGGCTGATGGATGTTCGGTGGGGACAGTGAGCGTGGCTGCCACTGCCACTGGCTGCTCACCCATGTCCTCCTTGGCCTCCTTGGCCTCCTTGGACACCTTGGCCTCCTTGGACACATTGGTCTCCTTGGACACCTTGGACTTGGGGATCTCCTGATCAGCCATCGTTGAGATGAGCACTGATGATTCACTAACACACTAACTGCACTTTCACTGCACTTTCACCGTCGCTCCGGCTCGAAGGACCAAAAATGTTAGAAATTTAACCGGGTGAGCACGCTGGAAAGTTAGGTTAGGAATCGACGGTGAGAAAGTACGACGCAGTGCACTTAGTTCTTAGTCCAAATTGACCGAGTCACTTTATTATAAAGTCAATTGAGTCACGGTGAGCACAATATTTATGAGCTGAGCAGAATCGCGCACAGAACAATTGCAAATGCACAAACACGCGGTCACGCGAGACACGATGCGCACACGTGTTGAGCAAAAATCGCAATAATAATATTCGCGTGAGCAAAACTAAATCACTGAGCACAGAAACTGAGCAGAGTACTGAAAAGTACTGATTTGAGAATTCGTACGTTGCGCAATAAAAACAAGTAAAAAGAAACACGTCTATCGCGACAAGCGGTATGAACAAGAGTGGACAAAGAGAACGCAGAAAACCGTTGAGCGTCTTCTCGAACAATCCTCGAGAATCGACCAAGAAAGTACGCTCTCTGATTGGGCCGCCAGTTTCACGTGGTGAACGGCGATTGGCTGAGCAGGGGACTAGGAGAATCGATCACCGGATCGATCGTCGATCAGCGGTGTGTTCCGCTGCCCAGGAGGTGCTGCGACGAGCATTGGCACGGCGGAACGCTGAACTAATGGAATCTCAAACATACGTTCTTCGTCATCGTTTGCTGCATTTAAGCTGAGTGCTCGTTCTTTCATCCTCTTGCGGTTTCCTATGTAAATGACTTTTTCTTTTGCTGTACTTAGTGTTATTTGTTTTCTTTTCTGTTATCTGTCAACGACTTTTTAGGTTAGGTTGTACAGCAGCAGTCATGCTGAACCTCGCCTACTCACCATTGTAATTTTTATTGTAATGGTGCAATAAAGGCATTTAATAATAATAATAATAATAATAATTTCAAGATCCAAGAGTCCTTCTTTAGTAAATAATAACAAGGTTTATTCAAAAATAAGTTGCGACACGAAGTCGTATGAATTATTATAATTACTTAATATAAGATACGTAACGACGTATTGTTCGCTTATTATTTAGGACTTAACCCTAGGTCGGTAATTATTGATATAGATTTATAGATACGACGCTGAGTCGGTAATACAGAGATTGACTAATTGTCGATTTAGTAATTGAATTTGATTACGACGCTATGTCGGAGGTGGCGTGGCTCTCGCTTCACGACGTTGAGGTTTTGCCGCGTCTGCAAAAATCATAGGTTTTTGGTGTAAATTTGGTGTGCATGTGCATGATTTTTGTGGTCAGGGAGTTTCAGTGGGTGCGGTGAATCGAAGTGTCCATCCAAAATCGTTCCCCGACGAGTACTGCCAGCGTGAGATAGGAACGAAGTTTCCTAACCTCCCATCCGGCGCTCGCGGGATTTCCCGCGCGCCTGGATAACCTATCTGGGGGGCCCGCGAGACAAGTGCATATCTAGGGGATCGACATGGGGGAACTTCCACGGGACAGGAACTACGACGACGACATGGCATTTCACGATACGGACTACGATTGGGCAACAACGGACCAGGCATCAGGTCCTGAATTGGACTCGGAGTGTTTCAAGTGTACTTCTTCCTCCCCGAAGAAGTACGAGACTCGCCGAGAGAACGACAGCTGCTCGCTGCTTAGCAGCGATGACAGCTATTTTGAAGAGGAGACGGACGCGATCTCTGGACAAGTTTCCGGGTCGAGCCCGAAACGCAGGGCCTCGAAGGGGAAACGTGGAAACGGAGAAACACGTCCTCTGCGAGAAGAAAATGTGGGCGCGATAGAAGGAGTTGATTCCTCCTCGTCGCGACGGAATAATATGACCGGAACTGCAGAGAGCACAGCGAGGGGGGGGGGGGCGCCCCGCGCTCCGAGATCGTCGGGCGTCTCGACCCCGACTTTATCGGAACCGACGAGGCAGACTGTGGAGGGAGCCCATGCCCAGAACATGAAGGCTCCCAAAGCTAGAACCTGGAAGACCAGGACCGGGCCGAGGGTCATCAGCGATGTCTCCGTGGACGGTACCGGCGTCCTCGCGAGTCTCCGGGGCAAGCTGAAAAGCTGGGGATCTGGAATCCAGCTCGCGGTGAGACGGTCTCCCAAGAAATACCCGGCTGCACCCTCCCGATCATCGTTGGCACCGGGTTCACGACGGGGGGTTTCCGGGGAGGGGGATTGCTCCGGATCGCGGTCCGGAGCCCTGGTGGAGGGGGATGAGTTTCCTGGGCTCGACCTGGCAGTCGGGGACTCGGTTATGCGTCGCAGCAACAGCCCCTTGCGACTGGAGGATTTCGCCCATATCCCCTCGGGCGACAGCGATATCGCGTCGGCGATGGAGGGCAGCGATTCGGGATCGGCCGGAGGGTCGCGGGCTGTTTCGGCTGAAGAGGAGTTCAGACTCTCGGAGAAGCCGAGACCGCGGCACAGTGGCGGTCGCCCTCGGGACTGCTCGGAGGCAAACCTGTGCCCAAGCGCGCGGCGGACCAGGGAATTAAGGGAGAGGAAGAGACTTTTCGCGTCAGTCTCCCGCGGCGACCTGGAGAAGAAAGCCTACCGACTTGGCATTGAGCTGGATAGGCTGAAGCGTTCAAGGAACCCGTCGTGGGGTAGAGGGACGACGCCGACGGACGATAGCGCCGCGCTGGGCAGTGGCGATAGATCCCGCAACCTGGAGATCCAGCTGATGGAGGAGAACGACCGCTACGCGACAGAGCTGAAAGAGCTGAGACGGGAGCTGGCCAGGAACCAACCGGCTAAGCACAGCGAGGGGCTGTGGGAGGACCTCAAGTGTGAGGTGGCTCGCCTCAAGAGAGAGCTCGCGGATGAACGCGAGACGGTGGAAACCTTTAAAAGGGGGGCAGCTGCCGCGGCCGAAGCGAAGCGGCAGCGCCTGGAGGCCATTGAGAGTCCTACCCTGGAGTCGAGGACAAGTCCCTCGAAAATTGCAGGCGTCATGGAACCACCGACGGCCTCAGGCCCCTCGTCGCCTGCGCGGGGCAGCCCGACACTGGGGCGGCTCGAGAGGGACGGGCGCGGGACCACAGTGGAGGGGATCTCTGACGTTGTCGCCGCCGTCGGGGTAGTGGTGGAGCGAATGGAGGCTCTAGAGAGAAGTGTCGAGTCGAGGTTTTTCGCGCTGGGAAAAGTCATCGCCCGACCTGGTGCACTGCCCGCTGTCTCGCTGATTCCGCTGCGGCGGGGGGGGGGGGACAGGAACAAAGGGCCCCCTGTGTCTGTAGGATCCTCCAAAGGTAAGACAGGGAGGGGCGGGGTAGCGAGTAAGCCTACGATATCCGCGAAATCTTCGAAATCTTCGAAACCGGGGAGGGCAAAGAAGGGTGGCCCCTCCGGTGGGGTCGCGCCCGCCGACGTCGCGGCAGCATGGGGGGAAGCGTCACTCGCGCCGGCAACTTCAGCTTCGCCTCGCGAGCGTCGCGTGACGA
The DNA here is from genome assembly GCA_929113495.1 of Andrena minutula. Classification (NCBI taxonomy): domain Eukaryota; kingdom Metazoa; phylum Arthropoda; class Insecta; order Hymenoptera; family Andrenidae; genus Andrena; species Andrena minutula. The sequence continues at coordinate 42,166,413 of OV815993.1, read as the reverse complement.
AAACGACGACGACGACAGCGCCCTTAAGACCCAGGATTGTGGGTGCGAAGGGGAAATCGGACGACGCGGTGCTTTCCAAGGAAGCGGCTCGGGGTCCTGCTCCTCAGAGTTGGGCGCAGGTCGTGGGGCGCAAGAGCAGGAGCGGCAAGATGCCGGGCGCGACACCGGAGAGTGGGAAAACTGTCCCACAGCAGCAAAAGAAGGGTGGCGGCGGGGGAACGAAGGCCTCTGCTACCATGAGGGTCTCTCTTCCGCGCCCCCCTAGATCAGCGGCGGTCGCGATCACAGCCCCCACTGGACAGGAACAGGAGGTCGGAAGGCAAATGGCCGCAGCCATGGCCTCCATCGAGGTGGCGTCCTTAGGGATAACGGCGATGAGGCCTCGCCGAGCCGTCACGGGGGGACTTGTAGTGGAGCTTCCGGGAGCCGAGAGCGCGGCGAAGGCCGCTGCGTTGAAGTCCAGGTTAGAGGAGGCCTTTGCTGGTTCCGGGGTGCGCGTGCACTGCCCTCAGCGCCGAGCAGAGCTGAGAGTCGTCGGCCTGACGGAGTTGGCTTCGGAGGAGGGCGTGCGGGAGGCCATAGCCGCCCAGGGCGCGTGCGACACGGTAGATGTTGCCACGGGGGTGCTCCGTCGCGACGCTTCGGGATTGTTCTCGATGTGGGTGCGTTGCCCCCTGGCTGCGGCGAATCGACTAACGGGGACTGGCCGCATATGCGTGAACGGCATGCAGGCTCGGGTGCGAGCTTTGGCACAACGGCGACTTCAGTGCTACCGGTGCCTGGAGCCTGGCCATGTCCGTGCGAAATGCACTAGCACGGTGGACCGCACCCAGCTATGCTACAGATGTGGCTCGACAGGTCACAAGGCGCGTGAGTGTGCTGCGTCCCCTCGTTGTCCGCTCTGCTCGGACGGGGATGGACCCGCGGACCATAGATTGGGCAGCGCTGCGTGCCACCCTCCTGCTCGGGGAGGGAAGCGGGCTTGCGCTGAGGGAAAGGCACAGGAGAATACCTCAGCAGCCCCACCCACGACGACTAACGCGTCGGAGCCGAGTGGATCAGGCGAGAGTGGCGCGACGGGCGATTCCGCCTCGGCGGAAATGGAGGTGGAGGTGTTGACCAACACGGAAGTAGGACCTCCTCGCAAATCTAAGACGCAGAGACGCGAAGAGAGAAGAAAGCGGAACCATGGCGCTTCCCCAATCGGATCCCCGAAGACTTCTCGCGTGAAGGGAAACGAAGTTCCATCTACATCAGGAACGTCGCCATCCTCAAAAAGAAAGTTTTTTCTAAAAATATTCGTACACGGGCCCGAGGGGAATAAGCAGTCAACACCGGAGAGCTCGCCCCCTACCACTGCTAGGATAGGCACTGAACCCAGGGAGCCCCCCGGACCGAGCCATAGTACAGATGAGAACGAGCCCTCCGGCTCTCAGGAGGAAGCCACAGTGCGGCTCTCAGAGATGGACCAGGAGGAGGTCACCAAATCGGTTCTTCAATGTCGCGCGGACTGAGGATCCTCCAGGGAAACCTGAATCATTGCAGTGCAGCACAGAGTCTGTTTGAACAAACGCGCGCGGAGTGGGAAATTAGTTTAGCGGTGATCGCTGAGCCGTATTGGGTCCCTGTCCGGCCGAATTGGGTCGGTGACCTGAACGGCCTTGTGGCCATCACGTGGCGGCAGGAGGGGGGTTCCCCTTCGGGCTGAGTCTCCGGGCAGGGACACGGGTGGGTGGCGGTGGAATGGGGGGAATACACAGTGGTCGGATGCTACGCCCCTCCTTCCTGGGTCCTTCGGGATTTCGAGGTGATCCTCGACCAGGTGGCAGCGTTCGTCGCCTCGGCCGGAAACCGCCCGATTCTCGTCCTGGGGGACTTTAATGCCCACGCGACCGAGTGGGGCTCCCCCCGGACGGGCCCGAGAGGCGAGATGCTGTTGGAGTGGGCAGCGAGCCTGGGGCTCTCGTTTCTTAACGAACCAAGGATCACGACATATCGCGGCGCACGCGGGGAGTCGACGATCGACATCTCGTGGACAAACCCCGCTGCCGCGAATCGCGTGACTGGATGGCGAGTGGCAGAAGAGGTGGCGACACTATCAGATCATCTCTATGTCTTCATAGAGACATCTGTTACTCCCGCTCGGCCAGCCTCCCTGGGACGCCCTACTCCACGTTGGAGGCTCGGGAGCTTGGATCCGGACGCGGCCCAGATGGCCGCCGCCGTCGTGTCATGGCCGGGACTACCGGGCGATACCCTCGATGACCCAGAGGCCGGGGCGGAATGGTTCCGCAAGGTCTTGCAAAAGATCTGCGACGCCACGATGCCCCGAGCCGGTGCCAGGGGCGGGGGTCGGAGGAGCGTGTATTGGTGGTGCGCCGAGGTCGCCGACCTGCGTAATGCCAGCGTAAGGGCGCGTCGCCGGTACACGAACGCCCGCCGTCGGACGGGTCGAGGTCGGGTGGCGGAGGAACGGGTCCAGGAACTGCGCGCCGCGTTCTCGCATGCGCGCTTGGAAGTGCGACGGGCCATCGCGAGGGCCAAATCCAGGTCTCGGGAGGAGTTTCTCGCGATCCTCGATGAGAATCCCTGGGGGCGTCCCTACAGAGCCATCGCGTCTAAGATGGGGCCCTGGACGCCCCCGGTCACCGAGGGCCTGGACCCCCAATTCCTCGGCGAGATCATGGCGACGCTTTTCCCCCCTGCTCCCCTGGAGAGGGGAGGCGGTGGGGCTCGTGCCGAAGATCCATGGTTGGGCCAGCCAACGGGCTGGTCGAGCGACCTGGAGATTGGTGACGAGGAGTTCGCCTCCGCCGTCGCACGATGCCGCGCCAAGCGGGGAGCCCCGGGGCCCGACGGGGTCCCCGGCAGGGTTTTGGTGCTAGCGCTGAGTGCTCTGAGTAGCGGCCTCGTCCAGTTGTTCAACTCCGTGCTGAGGACCGGAAGTTTCCCCTCGGTATGGAAGGAGGCGAGGTTAATCCTGTTGCGCAAACCTGGCAAACCCCCGGAGTCGCCGGCGGCTTACAGGCCGATCTGCCTCCTGGACGAGGCTGGAAAGCTGCTCGAAAGGATCGTTGCCGCCCGCGTGGTTGAGCACCTGGAGTCCGGCGCTGGCCCGGACCTGTCGAGCCGCCAGTACGGATTCAGGCGACAACGCTCCACCATAGACGCGGTCCGTAAGGTAAGAGAGCTGTCGGAAGCGTCGACGAGGAGAGGCGGTATCTGCGTTGCGGTATCACTGGACATCGCAAACGCCTTTAATTCCGTCTCGTGGGAGGCGATTGAGAGGGCATTGAATTATCACACGGTCCCTTTTTACCTCTGCCGTCTGATCCGGAGTTATCTGCGCGGACGGGTAGTGCGATATTCCACTCGAGAGGGGGACGGGGAGGCCCCTGTGCAGCGTGGGGTTCCGCAGGGATCGGTTCTGGGACCCTTACTGTGGAACCTCGCCTTCGATACGGTGCTGCGGGTGGCGATGCCCTCTCCGGACGTGTCGATGGTCTGCTACGCGGACGACACGGTAGTGGTTGCTGCCGGGCCACACTGGAAAGCCGCAGTCTGCCTCGCAAAGGAGGCACTGCGGCGGATTCTGGCCGAGATAGGGACGCTTGGGTTAAGGGTGGCCGTCGGCAAGACGGAGGCCATCTGGCTGTCGAACCGGACTGGCCGTGGAATCCCCAGGCGTGCCACTCTCTTCGTCGGCGGGGCCTGCGTCCTGGTTTCGAGATCCATGCGATATCTCGGCCTCGTGTTAGACAGCTGCTGGAGCTGGACGCGCCATTTTAAAGCCCTGGGCCCTCGGCTGGGGAAGCAGATTGGTCGACTGGCGCCCATCATGCCCAACCTCGGGGGTCCGTCGGACGGGGCTCGACGTCTATACATCGGTATCGTTCGTTCCATGGCGCTCTACGGAGCTCCGATATGGGCTGGCGATCTCGCGACGTGCCGCGCGGGGAAAGATCTCCTCGTAAAGGTTCACAGGAAGGTCGTCCTCAGGGCCGTGAGGGCGTACCGTACTGTTGCGCACGCCGAGCTGTCCGCCTTGGGTGGGTCCCCCCCTTTCCATCTTCTCGCGGAAATGGACGCGGAAGTTTACTCGGCGATTCGCGAACTCCGCGAGGCCGACGACTGCCCGGCGGGCGAGCTGGCTGGGGCGCGCCTCCGGGCCCGGCTACGGATGCGGGATCGGTGGCTGGAGTGGCTGGCGCGGCCCGAGCACATTAGCCGTCGCGTTGTCGGGGCGCTCTACCCCGTTTTCGACCGCTGGATGGAGCGTAGCCACGGCGGGCTCTCCTTCCGACTGACTCAGGTCTTGACCGGGGACGGATGCTTCGGCGAGTATCTGTTCCGGATCGGTCGTAAGGCATCTCCCCGCTGCAACCACTGCGACTCTGGCGACGTGGACTCGGCCGCCCCCACGATGGAGAATTGCTCGGAGTGGGAAGCGGAGCGCCGGATTCTCAGGTCTTTCGTGGGGCCGGACCTCGAGGTGGGTGCCCTGGTTTAGCGTATGCTCGGGAGTCGGGAGGATTGGACCGTCGTGGCCTCCTTCGCGGAAGTAATTATGTCCGTGAAGGAGGAGGCAGAGCGGATGCGGGAGCGTGAGGGGCTCCCCGACAGGCTGGGTGCATGCGGGGGAACAGTCGGGAGTGGTGCTCCCGGGAGACGAGGAGGAGCGGCTCCGCGCGGATGTAGGGGCCGGGGTGGCCGCCCTCCCGCGCACCTACGACCTTAGGAGCGTGCGCCGGGGGGCTGTGACTTTCGGCAACCGAGTGGCGAGCCTTCTGTTTCTGCATATGTTTCTGTTTCAGCTTTCAGGCCCGCAGGGCCGCGGAGACCCGACGACCGGGGGCTCGCCGGCCTCTGGCAACAGCGGTCCGAGAGAGTGGTGACGCATTGCGTGGTTCCATTGCGCCTCCACAACATAACTCAGAATTGAGTTAAGTCCGGAGGGGGGTTTCTGGTATCCCCCTTCAGGATGTATCCCCTCTTATTGCGAGGGGCTTGGCGGGAGAGGTTCCAGTGCACGGAAGGGGGGGGGTGGCGAACGCATCGTTTCGTTTGGATCTCGCCCAAGTCCTCCCCCTTCCACCGTGCGAACCTCTCCAGCCCGGAGGCCACCCTGGAGTTTTTAGTGGGTGCAAGTCCCACATAACCCTAGCCTCCCCCCGGAGGACAGGGTATCCGTTAGGGATTTTCTCCAGGATAAAAAAAAAAAAAAAAAAAAACGCTATGTCGATGATACAGAGAACGACTATTTGTCGATTTAGTGAGTTTGAATTTGATTACGACGCTATGTCGATGATACAGAGAACGACTATTTGTCGATTTAGTGAGTTTGATTTCGACGCTAGGTCGATGATATAGTGAGAAGATTTATTCTGGTGCCTATTAGCTGGCCCACGCTTTAGAATTAGAAGGCTTAGCGAAAATGACACGTGAAGGATATTTGAGGGGCTAGCGAAAGCGGCCTCGGAAAGGAGGAAGTTTAAAGAATACTCGTTGCAAGACTGAGGGGCTAGTTAAAGCGACCTACTGCTTGGTGGTTCGGTAGTAGAACCAAGTCTGATTACTGTTTTTTTTTTTTTTTTTTAAATTAATTAACTTCAGTGGAGGGGGGGGATAGGAGAGAAGAAGCTTCCCGCTTTTTATTACCTCCCCCCTGTGGGCCGTTCCTCTAGACAGGGGCCTAGTTACCGGCCAATGATATAATTGGAGTTACCAACTGAAAGTAAGAGCTGTAGCTAAAAGTGAGTCGCGGAAAATTTTCAAAAAACCGCATGAGCCGGAGTATTTTGATGTGAGTCCTGATAAGGAAGCTTTAGAGCTGTTGGTTTGAGAGGCAAGAGAGCTGCAAGCTGAAATCAGTTCATACTAGATTAGTAAAAAAGTAGGGGAAAGGGAGGGTTGTAAGGAAGGCAGAGGAGGTAAGGGGTGACCAGGTGGAGGAAGTGGGGATTATCGTGACATGGGAAACGGGATTTTAACTTTATATGGTATTTTATTTACATAAAAAACTTCAAAAAAGTACAAAAATACGCCAAATACATGAAAAATCAAATAAATCACAAAAAATAGAAGACAATAATAATCACAAAAATAGAATCTAGAATTTATCCTTAATTCTGTCGCGTGATAATTTGTAATTTATAATATTAAAAATTATCTAAAGTCAGTCCCTACGCAAATTATCTTTGTAAAAAGAAGTGAGATCCCCATAAAAAACTTCAAAAAAGTAAAACAATACGCCAAGTACATGAAAAATCAAATAAATCACAAAAAATAGAAGACAATAATAATCACAAAAAAAAAATAGAAAAAGTATACAATACAAAAAAAGATGTGAAATCAAAATGAGCTGCCAGTACATAAAGGTGCTTTCCAACTGCGCTTAAGATGACACAACGGCTAAACTTCCAAAAACCCCCATGCTCCGAATTGGCTGAAATTTTGGAAACAGGTTCATTTTGTATAAAAATAATGTTTGCGAGAAGGATTTTTGGCGATTGGAAAAGTTTTTTTTATCATTTTGATGTCATTCTCTACCTTACGGCACACGGCGCGTCTCAAGTTCAATTATTAAAAAGAAATATTCTTTTAAGTGATAAACTCGATTGAGCCGTGAGACAGCCAGAATTATAACAAATCCCCCCGGCGACCGACCACCTCGAGTCCACCGTGGGACGTACTGCGATGTATATATCCAGAAACAGCAGATAAGCGGTGGTCTCGTGTTTAGTCTCATATCTGATTTGTATTGGGTCGGAATATCAGAATAAAATATAAAACATGCCCCGCCCCCCCCCTCCCACCTTCGCGACAGAAAATACAATAACCAAAGTTACAGGCTTGGATTAGGTTTTTTTTTTTTTTTTTTTTTTTTTTTTTTTTTTTTTTTAGAACGAAAAGCCAGCGGCAGTGGCCGTGATGGAAACACCGGTTCTCGTCCGATCACCGATGTTAAACATCACGGGGCCGCGTACCGGAGGAGATGGGTGCACGTTTTTTTCTTCGGTGCGTCGCTTGCTGCTGGCACCCCACATGGGGTAGGTTCCCTCGGTTGCGAATGTACATAATTAATTCGTGACCACAAGGCCAGGCCTACCCTATAGCAAAAATTCCTTACGGTGATCATCATCCCACATCGAGTCAACAAGCGCGTTGTGTTGTGTGTGTCCTTTCATCGGGAGGGACGCGTCGTCGGGGCGCTACTGCCCATCCTTGGGGAGTGGGCGGGGCGCAGGCATGGTTGGCTGACCTTCCGCCTGACGCAGATGGTCACCGGACATGGTTGTTTCGGGGATTATCTGTGTCGCATAGGGCGGGAGGCAACGTCGCAGTGCCACAGCTGCGACTCGGGCGACCTGGACTCGGCGGATCACACCCTGGCGCGATGCCGGGAGTGGGTGGACGACCGCCGAGTCCTGGAGGCGCAGCTGGGCCCCGATCTCAGTTTCCCGACAGTCGTGCGTCGGATGGCTGAAGATCGGGGCTGCTGGGAGGCCGTCTCCCTCTTCGCGGAGCAAATAATGCTCGAGAAGGAGGAGGCGGAGAGGGACAGGGAACGGTCGGGTCACCCGAACCGTATCCCACGGCCTCCCGGCAGACGACGAGCGAGGCGTAGATGACCCTGGGCCGGGGGACGCGGTCCAGCGACATTGTAGGTCGCCCGCTCCCCCGGTATTGGCCCCGGCCACGCGCCGTCGTCGTCGACTCCCCCCACGACAGTGTTGGGGGGAAGGGAGGGTAGTCCGGGGTTCGTAAACCCCCGGCAGTGGCCCTCCTCAGTGAGAGTGAGAGGGGGTTTTGGGAGGGGAGGAAGGTGGTCCCCTTAGGGTTGGGCCACCTCATAGTCCGCAAGTGTCGCCGCGGCGGCGCGGTGGCAGCGCGTCGGTCCGCGGCGGCAGCGACAGGGTGGACATCGGAGGGTCCCGGCGAGGAATGGACCCTCCAGGGGGGCGACTAACAGTTGTCGCCCCCTCGGTAGCGATCGACAGCCCCGGGGGCGGGTGGGCCACCGATGGGCCACCCAGTGTGTGTTCTCTGACGGCCCTCGTGGCCAAACACACCTTAGCCCCCGAACCGCCTCGGCCCGTCGCTACATCTCTGGGCCGAGCGGCGGGCTGTTCGATCGCGGGGCCGTGGGGTGGGGGTGCCGGGGGGCACCACTCACCCTTGCAGCAACGGCCCCCACATGGCGGCGCGGGCGTATGGCCCGTCGCGCGTCGCCGAGAAGGAGCTGGGGGAGGAGTCATCTCCCCCAGGGATGACCCCGGCGCATCAAACGCGCCGGGGCTGGCGGGCGGTGTCGCTCAACAAGCGCACGGGGGGGAGGCAAGCGAAAGTATCGCTAGTTTGATCTCGCGAAAGTCCTCCCCCTCAGGCGCGCGACACCGCCCCTGAGGAGGCCATCTTGGTGGTTTTAGTGGGTTCGAGTCCCACATAACCCTCCGTCCGCCCCCGCGGGCGGAGGGTATCCGAGGGGATTTCCACCAAGTAAAAAAAAAAAAAAAAAAAAAAAAAGGTTTTTAGAACGGTTTTATTAATCGGCAGGATATGCATATTTAATATCTTCTATTATTTGTAAAAATGGATCTGTCCCATCTCTTTTTATTTCAAAACGCCATAGAAATTCACACATGTGGTCAATAAGTGAATCTTCTCTAATACCACCTCTACTTAGTCGAGCTCGCAAAACACGCCATGACGACTCTATATTTTGGGTGTAAGCTCCGCTTTCCGGGTCTACGAAATTAGTGCTATGGTTCACAGTTTTGTGAACGTAACCATGCTTTTCTAAATTTACATAGCCCTTCCAACAATCAGTGTGTCTTTCTGATCCTACTGCTACGTGTTTCTCAATTAATGAAATAAGAGTTTTTTCGTCTCGTTTGTTTTCAGGGCATATCTCTAAACGATACTTTTGTCCTCCTCGTTCTATCATACCTATTCCAAATTTTTCATATAAAATAAACAATAGAAATTAAACTAATTATTTAAAAACTTTAAAATAACAATGGCCATAAAAATTGAACCTAATATCCATGCTCCTTCACGCAAACGTCCTCTTTCAAATTTCCTGCGTCCAATTTTGCATTCGTCAATCTCGACTATAATACCAGGACCACCGATTAAACCTTGCATTTCATATCGTTTGTCAAGCGCTAGAGTGCACACTTCTCTACAGAATGAGAATCTATCTGCAATTGATTCAGTCGAAATTGTTTGGTCTTCAGCCATAGAACATTCATGCTGTGTTTGTTCGTATGAATATCGCCATGCAAAAGCATAAGTCATTAGCATGCAACATTGAAAACTCAAATGACAACGTTCGAACCTATGGAAATTTTCACGTAAGATAATGATGACATGCATAACAGAAGTATAACTTCAAAATAAGTTAGTCAATAAAAGTAAGGATATATTACGGTATGACCCAACCAACGGAATGAACTGAAATTTGGAGGGGTTGGGCGGGAGAGGGAGAGAACCTCTAATATAAAATTTCAGCTGCGGGTATTTGTTAGTTCCTGAGATATTATTAAAAAACTTTCGGCATAATACATTGAAATCTACGTATACGGACGTTACTAACACAACCATCTTCTTCGTTTTACAGTCGACGATACAATGTACGATATTGACCTCATCGCGCGATGCTTGTAACTGCATCAGTTTTTATTCCCAATACTTTAGTCACATCGGTTCGGTACCATGCTTACGCACCGTGAGACGGCACACGGCGCATTCGATTTTATCACTTAAAAGAATATTTCTTTCTTAATAATTGAACTTGAGACGCGCCGTGAGACGGCCAAATCTATAACAAATCCCCCCGGCGACCGACCACCTCGAGTCCACCGTGGATTCAAAGAGCCTCAACAATAATCGCACTCCGCTTGGTGAATATCGTTCGCGTCCAGTTTCTGTTACCGTATCCCCATACATTGTATCGTCGACTGTGAAACAGTCGACAGCGACGAGAAGATGGTTGTGTTAGTAACGTCTGTATAGGTAGATTTCAATGTATTATACCGAAAGATTTTTATTAATATCTCAGAAACTAACAAATACCCGCAGCTAAAATTTTATATTAGAGGTTCTCTCCCCCTCCCGCCCAACCCTCAAAATTTCAGTTCATTCCTTTGGTTGGGTCATACCGTAATACAGCCAAAAGTAATATCTACCATGTATTATGTGCGGCTGTAATACTATGGTCATATTTTCCTGATTTATAACACCGAAAATAGCCCAAACCTCCTCTTGTTTCGATATAAACCATCTTTTTTTTATGTTTTGCACAACACTTTTCCCTGGGAATTAAAGACATTTCCTTTAGCCATTCAATTCCTGTTTCGTGCTCGGTCATTTTCTTCGCAAGGAAAAATAAATTTATGTGAGTCATTTTTACACAAAGACCTAGACTTACTAGTAACGTCGAACCACAACGAACTGAACCACGTGTTACGGTTGAGACTATCCCGATACATTTTAAAAACAATTGAAAACAGCAGGTTCGATGGCTTCAGAGCCGCCTTCAACGTGTCGGTAACATAGGAAGTGACACATATATGATAAAAAAAAAATTTCGAGTCGCCAAAAATCCTTCTCGCAAACATTATTTCTATGCAAAATGAACCTGTTTCCAAAATTTCAGCCAATTTGGAGCATGAGGGTTTTCGGAAGTACAGCCCAGATATATTTTTATACAAATAAATATTTTAATACGAATAAATATTTTATTCAAAATACTTGGCGCTGCGCAACCGAAAAAATATTAATAGCCTTAGTATTTATTAATAATTTACAACAACTCCATTACAATATAAAATACATATACATACACATATTAGAAACGCAGTCAGATTTATTCTACATATATTTAATTCTAATATCATACGTAGCATATGCACACGCACGCACACACACGCACGCGCGCACGCACGTACAAGAAAGAAAGAAAAGGATTAATGCAATTTATACATATTTATTGAGTTTAGCAACACCAATTCGGGGCGCAGCGCCAAGTATTTTGAATAAAATATTTATTCGTATTAAAATATTTATTTGTATAAAAATATATCTGCTTAATATTATGTAATACATTGTAATGGAATGTATGAACACAGCATTTGAGCTGTGTGTATGTAGTTGTGTCATCTTAACCGCAGTTGGAAAGCACCTTTATGTACTGGCAGCTCATTTTGATTTCACATCTTTTTTTGTGTTGTATACTTTTTCTATTTTTTTTTGTGATTATTATTGTCTTCTATTTTTTGTGATTTATTTGATTTTTCATGTACTTGGCGTATTTTTTTACTTTTTTGAAGTTTTTTATGGGGATCTCACTTCTTTTTACAAAGATAATTTGCGTAGGGACTGACTTTAGATAATTTTTAATATTATAAATTAGGAATTATCACGCGACAGAATTAAGGATAAATTCTAGATTCTATTTTTTGTGATTATTATTGTCTTCTATTTTTTGTGATTTATTTGATTTTTCATGTACTTGGCGTATTTTTTTACTTTTTTGAAGTTTTTTATGGGTATATACAACTTAACGTAGAACTTACTTTTATAGAAATTATATAGAAATAGTGGCCTTTTGCTATAGTAAGTGTAGATAGAGACTACATAATGTGTACAAAGGAGATGAGAGCATACGATAGAATCCAGGCCTTCCCAAGTAGGGGAAATCTGCTTCTGAAACACATGTTTCGGTTCTCCCTCCAACACTCCCTCTCTCAGAAGAGACAGTAACGCCGCTAGGAAGCAGAGAGAGAGGACAGTAGGAATCGTCCCACCTTATCCGCAGGCACAGCGTTGGAAGGAGAACCGAAACATGTGTTTCAGAAGCAGATTTCGCCTACTTGGGAAGATCTGCGATAGAAAGTCTTGTGACAGAAATTTAAGAAATGTTAATGGTAATTTAGCGAAAATGAATGAAGAGATTCAATATTTTTATTGGTGTTGGTTTAGTATAGTATAAAAAATAATATTTATTGGTGAATTGAAATATTGTTAATGGAAAACTAGTAAAATTAATAATGAATAGCGTAGCAACTATATAGAAATAGAGTGGCATTTTGTTAAAGTAAGTGTAGATTATAAAATGTGTCCAAAGGAAATGAGAGCGTATGGCAGAAAGTCTTGTTGCTGGAAATTTAAATGCTATGGTAATAATTCAACGAGGATGAACGAAGAGGTCCAATATTTTCAACACACAATTTATTGGTTTTGGAATAAAATTAGTTTAGTATGTTTATAATTTTGTCGATTTACCTTATTTGACTTTCCAAAAGCATGTGCGAAGGAAGATGCTTTGTCTTTCTATTTATTTAATCTTCTCCGAACAACTTCCAAGCCTGTGCGTCCCCTTCATTTTTATCGAAGTCCTGTGCGTCCCCTTCATTTCTATAATAATAATAATATAATAAGCTTTACCTAAAAACTCTATTTTGCTGGTATATAGAAATACAAATATCAGGCAATTTAAATGCAATGCAATTTGTTGCAATATATATTATTATGCGAAAGGAGATGTCTCTCTGTCGAACCTTCTCCGGATAACTTCCAAGTCTGCGACTCTACATAAGAAATCTATTAAAAAAATTTTGGCGACTTACCTTATTAATTGAGACAATAATTCAGTCCCTCTTACGAAAGTTGAAGCAGAGTTTGTAGCGCCTCCTACCTATAAAGTGCGTACTAAACTGTGAATGTGTGAATTGGTGTGAATCGGGACGTATGTGTATGTGTATACGTGTAATGCACCGCTTACTTTAAAGTATTATGTATATATAAACATGCTTAAGCATGCGTCATCCTCTATTAACCTAGTAGCTAGTAAAAGATGCCGAATGCTTAAGCATTTGCTTAAGAATAAATAGCGACTATGAATACCGGCCTAAAACCTGTCCACGGATCGTCGCGCCAGCGACACGTATGCAGCAGATAGAAGGATAAACATTGAAATTGAATATTTCTTCTTTTCATAGGAAAATAAAATATATTCAATTTCTTTGTATATCCTTCTATCTGCTGCATACGCGTCACTGACGCGACGATCCATGGTCAGACGGCCTTAGAAAAGGTAAACCAGGGAAAGTGAGGACGCCATTTGAAGGTTATGCTTGATGCTTCCTCGCGTTGCGCCAAATGTGGCCAAATGGCGCCAAAGTAACATTTCACCAACGTCGAAAGGTTGTGTGTCGTGCTCACTGATACACCTAGGTATGTGTGTGTGATGTACCTAGCGCCTCCTACCTATAAAGTGCGTACTAAATATGAACTTCGGCCAATGAATGACGGCTTGGTCCCCCTGCAAGCTACTATTGGCTATACCAAAACAAACGCTCCCTCGGAGCCAATGAGCTCATTCTACATGCGCGAACTGGGTTCCTTCTAACATGACCTCAAGTATATGTACGTACAATGGCGGACGACGAACGAAGAACGATACATGTGTTGGCTGAAGGCGTGTGTGTAACGCGTATGTACGTACGATGAAAAATATATATACGTAATGTTTGATGATGATGATGACGAAAAATTTCTAGGAGAATCAGAAGAAGAAAAATCGTACCAATTTCGACAGATCCATTAGACGATATTACGATATCTCTGTCATGCGTGGACCGATTTTATTGAAATTGGTCTTATTCGAAAGCCGATATGCGGTTTACATAAGAAAAATGCCTTTAAATTTACAAAATATTGCAGGCGTGATGAGATATAATGTAATAAATGTCAGAATTAGGTTAGAGTGTCTCCGCGACGAGTAAAAGATAACGGTAGCGACATCGACATCGACATATACAGGGTGTTTTTTTTTCATGTACTTGGCGTCGAGACGCTACCGCGTCTCTAGATAACGTCAGAGTTTTTTTTTTAAATAGAAATTTTGTTACCCCAGACGAGATTCGAGAACCCATGACCTCGAGCACCGTAGACCAACACTTTCCCCCTGCAGCTACCACCTTTGATTGAGAAAATTGCTTATGTATTCTAACTTATACTCCTACCATGCAACACTTTTACCTCAAATTATTCAAAAAAGAAGATTCGTTTTGACAATTCCCATTACATCTCCCTAATCGTGGAGCCGGATGTCTTACAACAAATTAATTTCAACGCTTGATGATGTATTAAGTATATTCATATTCTATTATGAAATATCATGTGTAGTACAAGAAAATAATTTTTCTACTTTTTAAGGCATTTTTAATGCAATCGTTTAACATAAATTTTTTGTATATATTTTTTTATTTTCTAGTTTGTGGATTTGTATTTCACAGCTCAGACTTCTTTACAAATATCATTTATTGCTGTATACAGTATAATAGTTCGCTTAAACCTTACAGTGTTAATTAACTAATGGTATTAATTACATATATCACATATTGTCCGTGTTTACATATATTCCCTCGGAGTTTGCATGTGAAATATAACACTGCATTCTGTCTGTTCACATATGTGATATACTTATTAATACAATTACTTAATTAACATTATGGAGTTTAAACAAAATCGTAAACTATATGAGTCGTTTATTTTGAAAGTGGCCTAAGTCCATTTATCTTTAAATCGAGATATTTAAGGGTTTGCGTTTCAATGAATTTAAAAATATGCGTACAGGATACTAATGAGTCATACTGCTTAAGTGTATCTAAGGGTGTTAAATTTATAGTTCCTATTAAAATAGTGGCAATTATTAAGTGAATAATATGCGTTTTCTTATCAAGAATGGAGTTAGGCCACTTTCAAAATTAACAACCAGATTCATTATAAAATTTGAAGGTGCCCAAGTCCATTCAACATAATTTAAGATGATTCAAATTGAAAAAAACAATACTGAATTTATTTGACATATCTTTAAAACACTTCGGAAACATAATTTATGCGATTCAAAACATTTTTTAAGTACATAACGTACAAAATTACGAACATAAATTTATTACAAAACAATTTACTACTCATCTACATTTTGTGCGTGTGAAAAGGATTTGAAGAAATCATCCCTGATAACCAGGTCTGCCGGCAGATCCGGCGCAGTTTATGTCCGCATTCAACTACGGATCTGCCGGCAGACACTGACAAGGCTGGATCTGCTGCCCGTCCGACACATCCAATAGCGCCATCTGAAGGCAGGGTCTGCTGCGGATCTGCCGTCCATCTGCCGGCAGACCCTGCCTTGTCAGACCCTGCTGTCCATCTGCTGACAGACTGCAGGCAGGGTGGTTATCAGGGATGATGTTCCGGTGGTATATATCGTAATAGGTCAATTATGTCCTTGAATTTTGCTGTTGTAATTTGTCTGATATTTTTATACAGTGGTGTCAATACAATATTTTCGAACTTTCTTGGTCTACCCCGATGTGGTAATGCATTCAGGACTTTAAAATTTAAGTATAAATGGAGTTAGGCCACTTTCAAACTACACGGTTCAATTATTGAACTAACTCTGAAAATTTATGTGTCAAGAATTATCGCATTTGCTCGGAATATAAGCAACCTGAAATGCTTTACTGGTAAATAACATAAAGTTGTACATGTAACCATGGTAACCGGAAAAAATTGAAAAATGGAGTTAGGCCACTTTCAAAATAAACGGCTCATATACAGCAACAAAAGATATTTGTAAAAAAATTGTTACACGTGCCAATTACTGCCAGTCTCCCCACCATTACCGTTTAATTGATTATATCTAATTAGAACGTTCCGAATTGTCGAGGGAAAATAGCTAAGTCCGGATTCATTGCGGATATATTTCTGGTAGCTTGCTCATATGTTGCAAGATGTACGGCGCTCGCAACATATGAGCAAGCTACCAGAAATATATCCGCAACGAATCCGGAATTTCGCGTAGCGATCCCGAATTGTCGACACGCAGAATACAGTCTAAGATTCCACAGGCTACCACCGAGGAAATGTATGCGAACGTGGACATTATCCGACCAAAAAAAAATTAATACGATTATTTAATTAACACTATCGAGTTTAAACAAACTCATAAATAATGTTTAGCAAAAAAATTTGTAAAAATTGTTACACGTGCCAATTACTGCCAGTTTCCCCACCATTACCGTTTAATTGATTATATCTAATTAGAACGTTCCGAATTGTCGACGGAAAATAGCTAAGTCCGGATTCATTGCGGATATATTTCTGGTAGCTTGCTCATATGTTGCGAGCGCCGTACATCTTGCAACATATGAGCAAGCTACCAGAATTTAGAAGCTACAAGAATCTATTCTTCTTGAACAGCGATAATTATTGAAAGCGAAGATCATATTTTATGAGTTTTACAGGACGAACTGCTGCTTACCCCCCCCCCCCCCCCCCCATACAGCACAGCGTCCGGCGGGGTCCCAAGGACGTCTACGGACGTCCCAGGGACGTCTTGCGGACGGCTTATTACAGACCGGGACGTACAGACGGTCTGAATGTCCCGGTCGGTAACAAAACCTCCCCCGGACGTCTTTGGGACGTCTGTAGACGTCTTTGGGACTTTGCCGGACGTTGTGCTGTGTGGGCCAACGTAATTTGGTAAACAGATGTGTAAAGAAAAAATGAAGTTAATTATGATCCGCGTCCGGGGTAAATTCAAGGTTTTGAAGGCTATTGAATAGAACTGCAGGCTCTCGTACGTCTTCTGGATTAGAGTATAGCTGTAAAGTCAGCATTAGCTGGCCATACACGGAGAGGTTTCTCCGCGGTCTTCATCCATCGCGGACTTTATCCGCGGATTTCATCGAAACTGTGGACTTTCGTCTTGTTGAAAGTTTTCTCAGTTGTCATACAGACTTGAATGGGGTTGCACCAAAGGATATGTTTAAACGTCGTAATAAAATACGTAATTTGTGTTGTGCTATGATTAGTATGCACATAATTGCCCAAAATAATACACGTGGAAATCGCAAAAAGCGGATAAAGAATTATTTAATTCAAAAGGACCGTCTGAGCCATATACAATTATTAAAAAAATTAAGGGACAATGACCCTGATGATTTTAAAAATTATTTGCGATGGACACAAAAACATGATTTTTTTTTCATTTTCGAGCTGTCGGTTTTATCTGCGGATAAAAACTGCACGTTAATGTTGAACAACTGTTTTGTCACGCGGTTGAAGTTTGTCACGAGAACCGTGACGGTATAACGGCCGATTTCTTCACCTCTGGTAATCTTCGGATTAGACTTATGTTCCACATAACTGACACATGCCTGTTTCCTCACCTCTGATTAAGAGTGATCTGCCAGTTAATCTCCAGATTAACTTTACCGGAGGTTCAGGCACCGATTAACTGCCAGAAGTGGCGGTTAATGCATGTTTGCAGTAGAGGGGGAAATAGGAATATATACCTACGTATACCCAGCGATTTTACTTTTAAGAAAAAAGGAAAAATGGCTAGGTATAATAGATTCGTAAATTTGAACATTTTTGAGCATGTAGAAGATGAGGAAGATGATGAATTATTTAGTACAAGACGGCCTTATATTGTGACAGTGAGGAGAGATCATTTAAATAGTTGGGATGAATTAGATTTTCGCTGTCGTTTCCGATTGAAAAAAGAAACTGTAATTTTAATTAAACATGCCATCGAAGAGAGATTACAAGTTACTTGCAACATGTATGTATTTTGATTATGTGAATATTAAGGCGAAACGAAACTATATAAGCAAAAATTTAAATTTGAATTTTCAGTTGACCTGGGTGCGGGATACCCAGTTGTCTTTTGATTAACCAAACACAACTGTAAAAAATTTTGGAAAAATATTCATGTCTGCAGGTTCTTTTTTTTCTTAAAAATGTAATAAAAAATAAGATTCAAATCTTAATATATATAGTTTTGCTCCGCCCTAGTGAATATCCCTGTTTAAAGCCTACCCTACACGATGCGATTTGCCTCCAGGCATGCCTCAAGACAGTCGCACCGTGTATGGGCCGCTATATGGAACAGAAACAGCTAAAACCTTATAAGTATAACCTTTCCATTTGCATTCATGTTTTACAGTAATATTGAATTTTGTACATTACAGAAACAGAGCATTGTCACCACTGTTGCAACTTTTATTAACCCTACGGTTTTATGCCACGGGGAATGTCCTACGTGCAGTAGCAGATTTCTCCGGTGTATGCGTCAGGGGGGCCAAGCTTCCCTCTTACGAAAGTTGAAGCAGAGTTTGTAGCGCCTCCTACCTATAAAGTGCGTACTAAACTGTGAATGTGTGAATTGGTGTGAATCGGGACGTATGTGTATGTGTATACGTGTAATGCACCGCTTACTTTAAAGTATTATGTATATATAAACATGCTTAAGCATGCGTCATCCTCTATTAACCTAGTAGCTAGTAAAAGATGCCGAATGCTTAAGCATTTGCTTAAGAATAAATAGCGACTATGAATACTGGCCTAAAACCTGTCCACGGATCGTCGCGCCAGCGACACGTATGCAGCAGATAGAAGGATAAACATTGAAATTGAATATTTCTTCTTTTCATAGGAAAATAAAATATATTCAATTTCTTTGTATATCCTTCTATCTGCTGCATACGCGTCACTGACGCGACGATCCATGGTCAGACGGCCTTAGAAAAGGTAAACCAGGGAAAGTGAGGACGCCATTTGAAGGTTATGCTTGATGCTTCCTCGCGTTGCGCCAAATGTGGCCAAATGGCGCCAAAGTAACATTTCACCAACGTCGAAAGGTTGTGTGTCGTGCTCACTGATACACCTAGGTATGTGTGTGTGATGTACCTAGCGCCTCCTACCTATAAAGTGCGTACTAAATGGGAACTTCGGCCAATGAATGACGGCTTGGTCCCCCTGGTATGCGTTGCAACGGCATGCAGAATTGTCCGCAAAGTATCAATTGCAATTGCACTACTGCGACCACAATACATTGAAATGCCTCAAACCAGAAGAGAAATGCAGGAGATAAAAATAGGATTTTTTACAATGTATAATTTTCCAAGTGTTATTGGATGTATCGATGGAACACACATCAGAATACAATCTCCAGGTAAGGAAAGATGTAACAGAAAGACGTGATGCTATGAGAGAAAGTATAAGACTACGCATATATTATTATTGCTATGTGGTGATGTTTGTTATAGGTGGTGAGAATGCAGAAGTGTTTAGAAATAGGAAAGGATATTTTTCTTTGAATGTCCAAGTTGTGTGTGATCACACAATGAGAATTAGAGATATCGTTGCTCGATGGCCTGGTTCAGCACACGATTCCACTATATTTTCCCATAGTAACTTGCACAACAAATTTGAAGAACAACAATTTTCGACAGGTTTGCTGCTAGGCGATAGTGCATATCCTGCAAAGAATTATTTATTGACACCGGTATTGAATCCGAGAACACCAGCTGAAGAACACTATAATTCAGCGCACATACGTACTAGGAACATTATTGAGCGTGTTTTTGGAGTATGGAAGCGCCGATTCCCTGTTTTAAGTACAGGGATGAAAGTACAATTGAAAACAATACAAGCTGTTATTGTTGCTACAGCAATTTTGCACAATATTGCAAGAAATGAGAACGATGAAGATCCTCTAGCAGAAATAGAAGTGCCACATGACGAAGAAATTGAACACGAACCATTTATACAGAACAATAACAGAGGTAATGTAAGGAGAAATACTCTTATTGCACAGTATTTTTCAAGATAAGTGTTAATAATAATAATAACAGTTTAATACTACTAATATAAAAAGTTTTTTCCATTTTCTAGTTGTATTTTGCGATTCTTCAACTCCAAATCTGCCTTCAAGTTCCGAATTGTTAATTCTTCAATAGACTTTTTCGATGCTCTTTCCTCGAGCCATACTTTTTTCTGCAAGTCTTTGAGTTCCTTTTTCGACTCCCTATCTTCGATCAATGCTTGTTTTTGCAATTCATCAATTTCTTTCTTGGACTCCGTTTCCTCAAGCAATACTTTCATTTGTAATTGCACAAATTCTTCTTTTAATGTTAATAGCTTGTCGTATTTTTGGGGGTGTCCTGCTTTATTTTGGTTGCGTAAATACTTTCCTGTACGTGTACAATCAGATGGGCCTGCTGCATTATGTTGGGATATCAATTTTCCTGTCACACGTGATTTTGCAAAAAAGTAATATAAAAATTTACATTACTTTAGTATGAGTTATAATAACATTTGTGAAATATGAATCCAATGAATGTACGCCTTACGTGTTTGGTTCTTACGTGTATGAACCTGTGTATTATGATCGATTAACCATTCATCTGTCACACTGTCACACATTTGGTTCTCAGGTGTCTGAGTCGATGGATCTATGTCTTGAATGTTTAGCTTTATGTTTGTTTCTTCTATGCTAGATATGATTGGCTTTTGCTTTTGCACAGCTGCCATATACATTTTCATATCTACAGATACAGATGCATGCAGATATGTATATACTCCCCGTCATTTAAAAAGGAACCCACTGACAGAGAAGTTCAGACCTAATCTGCGCATATTGGCGCGCATTGGTGCCGAAACAAGCTATTATCGGCTATAGCAGGCCTGCCCCATCGGGTGCAAATACCTCCTGAATTTCTGGGACCCGGGTAACAGCCGAGCGCGGAACTGTTCCATTACTACCCGTTGCGAAATTTGTGAGAGAACTGTATGAGTGTACGTCGTGGTACGAGCTGCATGGACGGCCGCACACTCATGCAGTTCTCCCGCAACCCATGCTGTGGTTAGCAACGTAACCAGTCCCGCGCTCGGCTGTTGCCCGGGTCCCAGAAATTCAGGAGGTATTTGCACCCGATGGGGCAGGCCTGGGCTATACCCCAAACAAACGCTCCCTCGGAGCCAATGAGCTCATTCTACATGCGCGAAATGGGTTCCATCTAAAACGACCAGAAGTATACACATATATTAGACACCTTACCATCATTTTCAAGATACTCTACATTCATTTCTTTGCTTGATGTATTTGTCTCGTTCAGTAATGACGTAGCATTCATAAGATCGTTGTCATATGTTGACCCCATACCTGTTGCAGACATTTCTGAAACTGCAAGAACTTTCTCCTCAAATGGCAACAGGTCTCTTGCTTGTGGTGCACCGCCACCAGTTCTCATTGAATCTCTCCTCTGGTTGGCACACACCTTTCGGATTTCTTTTTTGATGTTTTCATACTTTAATTTTAGAGTCTTTGCACTTCGTATAACTGTCCCATTTCCATTAAAATCCCTCTCAACTTTTTCCCAAGCTTGATTCTTTTCCTTCCACGTGGTAGCATTTGTTTGCTTATTTTCAATTATGTTCCGATATTCCATTACTATGTTTATTAACAGCTCCTTTTCATAATTGGTGAAATTCGCACACCGTTTATTCATTTTTAGCTGTAAGTATATGAAAAACAAAAAATGCATATTGAATAAATTTACTACAAAATACTGGTTTATCTTCTTTACTTCCCAATCATAATTCATAGCGACATTTAACCCGGCGTTAGTAGGGTGGGGAAATGTAACAAGTATAGTAAGGTGGGGTCCCACAGACCCCAACAAATAATGTAATGTATTATATAATTCCATATCTTGTAATTAATATGAGATTACGTAGTGGCGTGACATACAGAATAAAAACGCAGATCCACTAAATTAAATTTTTATTACCAAGAAATAACTAATTAAACAATTTTAATTTTAAACAAAAATTGTTGTTTATGGCGTCGAGTAGCGGGTTAGGAAAGGGGAAGGTACACTGAGGCACGACTCACTGCAACGCGTTGTTAAAAAATTATACTCAATTTAAAATCTTTGGGGTCTGTGAGACCCCACCTTAGTAACGCCGAGTTAATTATAATTATAATACCTCATGCCTCAAATAAATGAATGTACTTACGTTCTTATATGTACGTGAAGTGTTGAATTAAATAATTTAATAAAACAATTTATATGGACTGGATAAACAAATATGGCTAATCAATGAAGTATCAACCACTTTATCAAATTTGTATTAATCGTGGTTCGCGCACGCGCGAAAAGGATGATTGCGCTTTCCACAAGAGGGCGCCCGTTGCTGAAGCACAGGCGACGCGCTCTGGCGAGACCGTCACAACTCACGATCACTTTTAAACTACTACATAATGAAGTTCTCGCTTTACCGCCTTCGCGGCGTTGCCGCGTCAAACCTTTCAGTCACTTAACCATAGGATCTAATAGCGCAAAGAAACACGCGCGACAGTTAACTACCACCTAGCATCTGACTAGCGACTGGCTGATCGGGACTTTAGTCAGAGGTGAAGAAATCGGCCGTAAATCGATCATAGGCATGCACCACTAACATGCAGTTAAATCCGCAGACTTGAAACGCGACGGATGAAGACCGCGGGGAAACCTCCCCGTGTGTGGATAATAGTAAGATTTTTCAGTTTTTTCAATTTCGACCTGTCGGTTTTATCTGCAGACAAAAACTGCACGTTAATGTTGTTGCGTGGCCGGCTGGTTCTCCTGGATCCTTCGTAGAGAATTCGGTGAGGGTCGATGCCCGTTGAGTGCTAAGGCACTCTGCTCCTTGGACGCGGATTATTCATGAAATAAATGTAAAGAAAACGAATAATAAATAAAAAGATAAACTCAATAAAAGAACAATTAGAACTCAAAACTAGGAACTTTAATTAACAAAATAGCTATAATATCTCAATTTCTGGAGGTTGTCTACAACTCGACTGCTCAACACTGCTATTCGGGCTCGAGTGACGCTTCCAAAAGGTCCTTCGCTTTTCTCCTTGTTAATTACAAAATGGCTTAGTTACCGAGAGCCAATCGCAAATTTACTAATTAGCTACCTAAATTCCTATTCGTCTATTCGATTTCTTTTCGATTCTCAATTTTTACAGAACAAGCGTTTAACTACGCGGCGCTGGAATTACACACCTAGGAGAAGGAAAGAAGGAGAAGTTCATTTATTCAATTACCCGTTTCCAAGTGGGTATCGATTAGTTTATAATCTTGAAGTCCTCTTATTAAAAGGATATTTAACTATTTTCAAACCTCTCGGCCTTGTGCGAACTTCACCTAATCTCCCTTTCCTATTACATTCGTGTGATCCGATTTGAACTTCGCGCATCTAAAGCTTAAACTACACGCCGCTAGACGGGAGTCGCAACAATGTTGAACAACTGGTTTGTCACGCGGTTCAAGTTTGTCACGAGAACTGTGACGGTATAACGGCCGATTTCTTCACCTCCGATAATCTTCGGATTAGACTTATGTTCCACATAACTGACACATGCCTGTTTCCTCACCTCTGATTAAGAGTGATCTGCCAGTTAATCTCCAGATTAACTTTACCGGAGGTTCAGGCACTGATTAACTGCCAGAAGTGGCAGTTAATGCATGTTTGTAGTAGAGGGGGAAATAGGAATATATACCTACGTATACCCAGCGATTTTACTTTTAAGGAAAAAGGAAAAATGGCTAGGAATAATAGATTCGGAAATTTCGCACGCGCGAAAAGGATGATTGCGCTTTCCACAAGAGGGCGCCCATTGCTGAAGCACAGTAGAGACACTATAATAAGAGTTTGGACACGAGAAGGCCACTTTTTGATTGGTCCGCCATGTCTGATCGAAATCCCACGAGAGAGAAAGAGATATACGCCATTTCACTCTTAACAACTCTTACGTTTATGGCGGTATTTTACTATCTATTAATCTGAAAATGTGCATTTGGGTTTTTGAATGGCCCGTCATTTTTCATCTATTCCCGCTGATTTTTAAATCTGTCCATTATACCAAGATAATGAAGATATAAAGTAAAAAACTAAATCTTGTGTTCGATTTACCGCCTTTGCGGCGTTGCCGCGTCAAACCTTTCAGTCACTTAACCATAGGATCTAATAGCGCAAAGAAACACGCGCGACAGTTAACTACCACCTAGCATCAGACTAGCGACTGGCTGATCGGGACTTTAGTCAGAGGTGAAGAAATCGGCCGTAAATTGTTCATAGGCATGCACCACTAACATGCAGTTAAGTCCGCCGACTTGAAATGCGACGGAGAAAACCGCCGGGAAATCTCTCCGTGTATGGCCAGCTATTATTATAAGAGCACGTTCGAAAAACTTAGCAGTAAAAGCCTTTAAGAAATAAAAATGCGCGCTACGTATTTGCTTCTTTCCTCATCTTTCTTTTCGACCCTGCCTAAAACCTTCTAGGGATGTGTTGTTCGCTTCGAAAGTGAGTCCGTTACGTTGGTTGCAATTCATACAGCGAGTGCAGAGATGGCAGTACCAATTTCGTAGAATTCCCTAGAATCCTCCAACTTCTAGCTTATAATCAGTGACGGATAAAGACACTGTTACGCTATCGCTTGAATATGACCGCGGAAATGTATATAATCGATATGTAGAGTACGTAGGAGCGAGATTTGAAACGGAGGATGAGAAAGAGTTTATTGTAGAGCGCGTTGTGCTTCGTGGGGGGGGGTTTTCCTTGCTAGTTTTGAATGTTTCAAGTTACCGTTAGACCAGGCGAGGGTAGTAAATAGCTTAACTTTTTCCTTTGCACATCTGCGTGCCAAATTTCGTCGAGCGGGCAACGGTACGTCTCGTAAAAGTACTTAAAATTCTGTCCTCCCTTTCAATAATTGTCGATGTCCTGTTAGGGTAAAAACTCCGGTCGACGAAGGCTGAAAGTCATAAAGCCATAAACTTTCTCCGAGTGACGTCGTCTTGACCCCGAGGGTTGCGCTTACTTACCTGCGAGATATGTATGTACTGTACGTAGCCTATGTACCACTATATGTAAAACGGGGAGCGTGCCTCGATCACCAGACAAGAGTGGGAGGAAGCGTGAAGGAAGGGCGAAGGACAACCCACTGATGAAGCTTGAGGGATGCAATCGTGCTGATTGGACAACAAGGATCTAAGGGAGGATCAACGGGATCTTGGCAGCGACTTCGTCGACGAGCTCGGGGCTGTTTCTTTTAACACTGCATTATTCTATCGCCAACCAGCTTCTTGACTAGTACAAATACAGTTTGAAGTTTAACTTAAAATAGTTCTGTGTATCTTGTTTTATTTCAAATACTCGCGCACTCCAACGAGCAGAGCGGTTCAGCGCTCCACGGGCACCAACCCGCGTCCTCATCCCAATTTCCCCGCTAAAATACGTAACAACACGAAATTTCTGTTTTATACACGACTCGTGTCTTATACGTCGTATACGTCGTTTATGTCGTAAACGTCGTATAGCGCTGGAATAAAAATAACTAACCTATAAAACATTTTTCGCATAGGTTATTAAGAGTGCCAATTTATTAATAATTATAATTCTGATTAAAAAAATTAAATTAAATTAAGTTACACTGACGAAAAATGGATATTGATAGGTTAGTAAAAGAAATGCATATAGCGAATAATAAATATAATTTGTTTGAATTAAAAATAATGTTAATAAAAAGACTATTTTTATATTAGGAAAAGAAAGATGAATCAATTACTAGTCAATTTTATTTTTGGCTGCAATATACCTCTTAGCATAGTAGAATCAAAACATTTCAAAGCGTTAATCAATAAATTGGACCATCATTCATCAGTTTAAAGCTCGTACGAGGAAAACATTATCCACAACAATTTTAGATACAGAATAGAACTTGTTAATTTTGTAAGGAAAGATGAACCACAAGAAGGAGTACTATTAACTGATGGTTGGAAAAATTCAATAGCTGACATTAAAACTGTTGTGGTCATGTTACATCTTACAGAATTCAAAATAACGCTACAGCAAACATTTAACGAAAGTCATTATCTTGCATATGGATTAGCTATTTTCTGAATGCGCATAGGTTCGTGGTAAAACAAGAAATCGGTTAAAAGACCACAAATTCGCAAAATTAGTGGGATTTTATGATTCACTGAAACTAGAAGACTTTGTTAGATTTGTCTACTGATGAAGGCTGAAGTTATTTGTATTATAGGGCGGTATTCACAGTCGCGTCTTGAGCAAATGCTTGAGATCATCTTCTAGAAGACGATCTTGTTTGCCTGAAGACATCAGGTATTCATAGTCGTTGCTCAAGATGATCTTAAGCATTTGCTTGGAATAAGCTATTGCTTATATGACGTATCCATTTACTTTATAAAGCATTTACTCAAGCATTTGCTCAATCACGTTCGGAAACTTTCGGAATAATTCTGTTAGAACAACCAATGATGAAGGATATTCCGTTCGTTCCTTGGTGGACGGCGGAGTAGGATACTCGAACGTGAGTGAGTGATGCGTGTGAGCGTCGAGGTTATATTATAGCGATGCCGGGGGACAGTTTATCGGAGAGTCTCCGGAATGGCGAGGATAACCCCTCGCGGTGCTTTATAATGATTTCAGGAACAACGTAATTCGGAGCATAATCAAGGAAATTAGATGTAAAATTGATTTATATTGATTTATGTAATGAACTAATATATAAACCCAACCACTAAACTGTAATGCGTGTGAGCGTCGAGGTTATATTATAGCGATGCCGGGGGAACAGTTTATCGGAGAGTCTCCGGAATGGCGAGTATACCCCCCGTGGTGCCTCAAGACGGTCTCAAGACATGTAAAACGTCGTCTTGAAAATATAACCTCGCTTTACCGTCTATTTTGACACATGTGACGTCATACAAGGATTTGCTTATTTGAAAAAGATTTTCCTCAAGCAAATGCTCAAGACACGACCTCAAGACGCCACTATGAATCTACGCGGCATCTTGAGCGAATGCTTGAGATGGTCTTGAGAACATGTGACGTCATACAAGGATTTGCTTATTTGAACAAGATTTTCCTCAAGCAAATGCTCAAGACACGACCTCAAGACGCAACTATGAATCTAGGCGGCATCTTAAGCAAATGCTTGAGATGGTCTTGATCTCAAGACGCGACTGTGAATACCGCCCATAATACAATTTTTAAAAATTGTAATCTTACAAAAAATAATTTTTAAAGTTAGTGTGTTAAAATGAAAATTACAACAAATGGTAATAACGTTAATAATACATTTTTACATAGAATTAAAATAAAATTTATTGAAAATTAGCATTTCGTAAAAATATAATGTACACAAAAAGATTGAAATATTCTAAATTCTATGACTATAATTCTAAAACATTTTTAGAATTCCCACAATATGAATCTAAAAAACTGTGTAAGCTAAACAATACCTAGCTTTTACAAACAAAACCCAGGCAAATGTGAAAAAGTATTAAAGTACTAAGTATTAGTAGAAAACTTCCCTTTCCGGTCGCGAGCGTGGCAGAAGTGTGTGTTTGGCGGTGCGAGTGGCGGGAAGGAAGTTTGGGTGAAGGGAGGTACGAGTGGACAGGGAGTGAGTGGAGGAGGTAGGGGAGAGGTGAAGAAGTGGGGAGACCAAAAAAGAAAAGGGCAGAAATAGTGGGCGGTGAAGTGCGAAGCAGGAAGAGGGAGCGGTTTGGAGGTTAGGTGCGAGGATAGGTTTCAGTTGGCGGGAAAAGGTAGGCAGAGGTAGAGACACTATAATAAGAGTCTGGACACGAGAAGGCCACTTTTTGATTGGTCCGCCATGTTTGATCGAAATCACACGAGAGAGAAAGAGATATACGCCATTTCACTCTTAACAACTCTTACGTTTATGGCGGTATTTTACTATCTATTAATCTGAAAATGTGCATCGGGGTTTTTGATTGGCCCGTCATTTTTCATCTATTCCCGCTGATTTTTAAATCTGTCCATTATACCAAGATAATGAAGATATAAAGTAAAAAACTAAATCGTGTGTTCGATTTGATATATATTTTTTTATTATACTTATTTAAATGCGCAATTCATTTCCGCCATAAACGTAAGAGTTGTTAAGAGTAGTCAAGGGTGAAATGGTGTATATCTCTTTCTCTCTCGTGGGATTTCGATCAAACATGGCGGACTGTCACTCGTGTCCAGACTCTTATTATAGTGTCTCTAGGCAGAGGAGTAAGTAGAGGAATCTAGCGGACAGGTGAGGAACTTGGGAGAGAGGACAGGAAGGCGGGAAGTTTGAACGGAGTAAAAGGAAAAGGAGGTAGGAATAGAGAGATTAGGATAAGAGTCGGATAAGAGTCGGGTAGACGGTGAAGGAGATGAGCGGGAGAGGTGGAGGAAAAATGGTGGGGGAGAAGAAAGAAGAGGGGTGGGAGGATGTGACAGGAAAGGAAAAAGGAAGGCAGAAAAGTGAGGGAAGACGTAGGAACGATAGTGGGAGTAGCGTCAGCAGCTACGCGGGTAGTGTGGACAGCGGCGGGGGGAAAAAGAGGAAGGATAGGGAGGAGGAGGAAGGATCGGGGGAGGAAATGAAAAGAGCAAGCTTCAAAAAGAGTGGAAAAACTCTAAGATCGCCGATAGGAGGAAGGAAAATGGAGGAGAAGGAAGAAAGGGAGGAGTCAGAGAGTGTGATGGGGATGTTGAGGGAGTTGATGAAGGAGCTAAAGGAGGAAAAGGAGGAAAGGAGGAAGGAGATGAGGGAGGTGAAGGAGGAGATGCGGAAGGATAGGGAGGAAAGAAGAAAGGTGATGGAGGAATGGAGAGAAGAAAGGAGGAAATGGGAAGAGGGAATGAAGGAGGAGAAGAGGAGGAGGGAAAAGATAGAAGAAAAGCTAGAGAGGTTGGTAGAGAGGGATGGGAGGGTAGAGGATATGATAGCTAGGATGGAGGAATGGGAGAAGAAAAAGGAAGGGAGGAAAAGTCCGGAAAGGGGGGAGGGGGGTGATGTTGAGGAATGTTGGCTAAGAATGAGAAAGATGGAGTTAAAGCAGGATAAGAAGGAGAGGGAAGAGAGAAGGAATAACGTGGTGATAAGGGGACTGGGGGTAGAGGGAGGAGAGGAGGAAAAGGAGGTGAAGAAGCTGTGGACAGCGTTGGGGCTGGAAGAGGGGGGGATAAGGGAGGTGAGAAGGGTGGGTAGTAGGGGAAAGGAAAGAAACGGTTTGACCCTGGTGAAGCTGGTGGGGCGGGAGGAGAAAATAAAGGTGATGGAGGCGAGGAAAAAGCTGAGAGGAAGGAAGGAGAGGATAGATGACGATTTGACGGAGGAGGAGAGAAAGGCGAGATGGAAGGTGGAAAGAGAGGCGATGAGGGAGAGGGATGAGGGTAAGAAGGTACAAGTAGGATATATGAAGATGTGGGTCAACGGAAAGATGAGAAGATGGGATGAGTTGAGGGAAAGATGGGTGGAAGAGCAGGGAAACGAGAGATAAGGGACAGGGGGGACGAGGGGGAGAGTAAGGGGGTGGAAGGGGAGGGAGGAAGAGGTAGGTGCAAGATTGTGTTCTGGAATGTGGCGGGATTGAGGAATAAGGACGAGGAGTTTTGGAAAGGCTTGGAGGAGTGGGACGTGATAGTGATGATTGAAACGTGGATGGAGGAGGGGGGGTGGGGAAACATAGAAAGGAGACTGCCTAGGGGATATATTTGGTTTAAACAGTGGGCACGGAGGGAGAGAAGAAAGGGTAGAGCAATAGGAGGAATGCTGATGGGGGTGAGGAAGGGGTTGGAAGTGGTAGAGGAGGGGGAGGCAAAAAGGGAAGGGATCATGGCGAAAAAGGTGATGATAGGGGGGGAATGGTGGAGGATAGTTGGAGTATATGTGAACGGAGACATGCAAAGGAAACTGGAAGACATGGGAGAGTGGATTGAAGAGACAGAGTGGGGAGTGAGGGGGTTGATAGGGGGGGATTTTAACGCCAGGACAGGGGAGGAAGGGGGGCGGATTTTTGGGTGGGAGGAGGGTGAAGGAGGGGGGCGGGGGAGTAGGAGATCGAAAGACAAGGAGATAAATGGGGACGGGAGGAGGTTATGCGACTACCTGGGAGAAAAGGGATGGAGCATCCTAAACGGGGGTGTGGAGGGGGATGAGCAGGGGGAGTGGACGTTCACAGGAGGGAGGTCTAATACAGTAATAGACTATGTAATTGGGAATGAGGATACACGGGAGAAGGTGGAAAGGGTAGAAGTGGGAGAGAAAGTGGACTCAGACCACCAACCATTGGTGGTCTGGGTGAGGGGAGAGAGTGAGGGTAGTGTAGAGAGGAAGAAAGGGGGTAGGAGGAAGGGAGGGGGAAGAGGAGACTGGACAGAGGAAGGGAGAAAAAAATTCATTAAGAGATTTGGTAGGTGGGAGGAGGGTGATAGGGGGGTGGAGGAGGAGTGGAGAGAGTTGAAGGAAAGGATAATGGCTGCGGGGGGAAAATCGGAAGCGGAGGGGGGAGGAGAGAGGAAAAGGAGGGGAGGCTGGTGGGACGGGGAGTGTAGGGAGGAAAAGAGTAAGGTGAGGAAGGAGTTGAGGAAGTGGAGAAGGGAGGGAGGAAGCGGGACGGATTACAGAGAAAGGAAGAGGGTGTATGGAAGGATGTGTCAGGAAAAGAAGAAGAAGGAGACGGAGAGATGGGAGAGGGAGCTGGAGGGGGTGAGGACAGAAGGACAGGTATGGAAGGTAGTAAATAGAGAGCGGGGAATGAGAAGGAAGGTGAACGAAAGAATAAAAATGGAGGAATGGGATGAATATTTTAGGGGACTGTTGGGGGGGGGGGGTAGAGTGGAGGGTACAAAAAGGTGAAGGGAGAGTGAGGGGGGGGCGAAGAGAGGGAGATAGGAAGGGAGGAAATAAGAAGGGTGGTAAAGGGACTGAAGGACGGGAAGGCGGGGGGTGGAGATGGGATACAGAATGAGGTGTGGAAATACGGGGGGGGAAGAGGTAGAAAAGTGGCTGTGGGTGCTTTGTAATAGGGTGTGGAGGGGGGAAGGGTGGCCGGAGGGCTGGAAGGAAGGGGTGGTGGTGCCGGTTATGAAGAAAGGGGCCGGGACAAGAGTGGATGATTACAGAGGGATTACCCTAACACAATCGGCGTACAAGATTTATGCGGCAGTGCTAGCTGAAAGGTTGAGAGTGGAAGTAGAGGAGAAGAAGCTGCTGCCACCGAGTCAAACGGGGTTTAGGAGGGGGGTAGGTTGTATCGACAACATATACACGATGAACTACCTGATAAACAGGCAAGTGGGTAGGAAGGAGAGGAGGTTAGTGATATTGTTTGTCGATATGAAGGCCGCGTTTGACTCGGTGGACAGGGTGGTGCTAGTAAAGGCGATGAGGGACAGGGGAGTAAGGGAAGGGCTGGTAGTGAGGTGTGAGGAGGTCCTGAGAGAAACGATAGGAAGGGTGAGGGTAGGGGAGGAGGAGGAGGAAAGGTTTTGGACGGCAAGGGGGGTAAGACAGGGTTGCCCATTAAGTCCAACCCTGTTTACACTGCTTATCGCGGACTTGGACGAAGAGCTGGGGAGGGGAGGTTGGGGGGGGGGGGGTAAACTAGGGGAGAGGAAAATATATACCCTAGCGTACGCGGACGATGTGGCGGTACTTGCGGAGGATGTGGAAGGAATGAAGGGAATGATGGGGAAATTAGAGAGGTATATAGAGGGGAAAGGGCTACAAGTGAACGTGGGGAAATCTAAAGTGATGAGGTGTAGAAGGGGGGGGGGGGGGGCAGATGGAGCAAGGTGGTGTGGAGGTGGAAGGGAAAGGAGTTAGAGGAGGTCAAAAGCTTCAGGTATCTGGGATACACCCTAATGGGGAATGGGGGACAAGAGGAGCATATAAAGGAGAGGGTAAGAAAAGGGGCTGCGGTGATGGGGCAAGTATGGGGGATTGGTAAAAGGAAATTTGGGAAAGACTGGGGGAAAAGGCTATGGCTTTTTGACAAGTTGGTGTGGGCGGTGGTCAGCTATGGGGTGGAGGTGTGGGGGTGGAAAGGAAGGGAAAAGATAGAAGGGTTGCAGGAGAGGTATATGAGGTGGGTGTTGGGGTTGGACAGGAATACCCCAGGGTACTTGATAAGGGAAGAATTGCAGAGGGGTTTGATGAAGGGAAGGGCAGGAATGAGGGCATGGGGATACGAGAGGAAGCTAGAGGAGGGGAAGGGGGGTGAGTTAGCAAGAGAGTGTTGGGAGGAAATGAGGAGGAGGAGGAGGAGGGGAAAGGTGCTGCAGGGATGGGAGGAGGAAAGGGAACAATACTTTAAGGACAGAGGATGGACCGTGGAGGAGGTAGAAAGGGAGAGAGACAACGGGGGGATTAGGGGGGAGGATTTGGTGGAGAGGGAGAGAAAGTTGCAGGAGGAGGAGAGATGGAGGCGAATTAGAGAGGCGAAATATAATGAGTGGTACGGGAGGGTGAAAGGGACGGGGTTACCAGGGTATCTAAAGAAAGGGTGGGGGGAGGATAGGTGGAGGAGGGTAGTGAGGTTTAGGATGGGGAACGAGATGAAAGGAGGGAGATATTGGGAGGAGGAGGATAGAAGATTGTGTAGGATGTGTGGGCAGGAAGAAGAGACATGGGAGCATGTATGGGAGGTATGCACAGGCTGGGGGACTGAGAAGGGATGGCAAGAGGTAGCGAGGGAGGTGTTGGGAGATGAGGGTGAGGGGGAGGAATGGATGAAGAGGCTGGAGGAAAGAAGAATGTTGTATGAGGGGGGGGGGGGGGCGGAGGTGAGAGTGGAAGAATGGGAGTGAAAAGGGAAGCGAGCGGAAGCGGAGGTCCGGGAGACGGAGGAGAGAGAGCGAGCGAGCGAGCGGGAGTAGAGAATAGGCATTGTATATATATATATATATATAGGATTAGTTTAAGATTAGGTTAAGTTAGACTAAGAAAAAAAAAGAAAGTTAATGTAAGGAAGAGTGTATGGAGAAGGAGTGTCGGGAATTTGTAACCCTTAGGGGATCGAATAAAAGCACTACTACTACTAAGTATTAGTATTAAAAGTGCTAGGACCACGCTTTCACACGCTTTGCAACACTTTTTTGGGGTTAGGAAAGTGACAGTTTTGAAGTAATCAACGTATTCAATATACAGTATTCTATAGTATTGTAACGAGTTAGATACGGTGGGACGCGAACCTTCCCCACTCCG
Organism: Andrena minutula; assembly: GCA_929113495.1. Taxonomy (NCBI): domain Eukaryota; kingdom Metazoa; phylum Arthropoda; class Insecta; order Hymenoptera; family Andrenidae; genus Andrena; species Andrena minutula. The sequence continues at coordinate 42,133,484 of OV815993.1, read as the reverse complement.
CGCGTCTAGCGCGGCCGCGAGATGGCCACGCACCGAGCGGCGCTCTCGCTGGTGAAGTTAACACGGCGCTCGGTATAGGCCAGAGCGACGGGCGCGTCAGGCAGACTCTGCCACACCTTTTTTTGGATATTTCACGAAAAAAAACCTCTGTCTCACTCTGTGCTTTACGTTCGTGCTGATCGGACGTATCCTTCACCGCTTACATCTAAATTTACTCTTTGCCATATTACTCCTGCTTACGTTGTGCCTGTTTACATCCCGGCTACCGCGTTGTCCTCTCCCAGGATTATTATTAGGTCCAGGCGCTCGTCTGGTAGACGAAGTGCCTGTTTTAAGGACTCGCACTCACTTGTTGCCAGCTTAGGAAGAAACCTCCCTCTTAGGAGAATTAATAAGGATTCAAAATCGTCTAGTGCTCTAGTGGTGCCGAGGCCCGGAGTGGCCTCTGGCCTCGTTTTTTTGACAGTTGATGGATCTAACATGAGCCCTACCAATCCTGCAAACTCTGGAGCAGCTGGGCCTAGTGGCCAACCTGTGAAACGCAAATCCTCGACCGTAACCTTAAAAAATACTCCGGTAGAGGTTATAAATAATCCCTTGCAAATTATTGATAGCAGCATGGACTTGGAAGCCTTGCCAAACGTAAACGTGGAGAATCGTTTTGGAGTACTAAGCTCCTTTATGAACAACTCCGAGAAAAATTCTCTGAAAAGACCAAATGTATCTTACAGAAGTAGGAGTCACGACACCGATAACATTCCAACTTCCCAACCTACTGCTGGAGTGGCGTCATCCTCCATAAAGCCCCCGCCTATATACGTGCAAAATTTTGATGGAGACCTGGTAAAACTATCGGCCTCACTCAAGGCTGATTATGGAGAGGGCTTTAAGATGAAATTTCTGGGCAATAGGGTTAAAATCCAGCTGACGAAGGTCGAGGATTTTCATGACCTAAAGGAAAAACTGTTTGGGGGAAATAAGGCTTTCCACACCTTTACTTTGAACGCACAAAAATCACTTGTAGTTGTTCTGAAGGGTCTCTCTACGGTTCCCTCTGAAACTATAGCTGCCGAGATAAGGGCTCAGGGTCTAAACCCGGTGTCCTGTAGTCCTCTTGTACCTGAGGGCTAAAGGAAATCGCCATATTGTACTTATAAGGTGGTCTTCCCACAGAGCACATCTTTCAACACGGTGACAAAGATTGGGCACGTTTTTTATACTAGAGTGTATTGGGAGAAGTTTCAATCTTTAAAGCCCTACACTCAGTGTTTTCGTTGTCAGTCTTTTGAGCATTCGTCCTCTAACTGCAATCACCCGCCTCGCTGCGTAAAGTGTGCTGGGGCACATCAAACGAGAGATTGTGTAAAACCTGCTGGACAGGCTCCCAGTTGTGCAAATTGCTCGGGAGATCATACAGCAAATTATTCACAGTGCCCTGCTCTTGCCAAGTTTCTAGATGCTAGGAGTAGACAGGCCAAGATTCCGGATTTACCTCGAACCAGCGACGCAAATAACAACCTCACACCATTTTTCTCAAAGGCAGGAATAGGATCGTCGGTCCTCACAGCGCAAAGAGGAACTAAGACCTCCTATCGTGACGCTCTGATCTCTGGTCATGACATAGGACTCCCTATTAAAGAGGCTGCTCCGTGTTCGGATCCTTCTCCTGCTGCTCCTCTTGACGTAGACGCTGTTATAGAAACTCTTAATGTTTGCAAGGAAATCGGCAGAATCTGCGATGCTGGGCAAATCCTGAAAGCTGCAAGACAGCTACTGTCCAAATTAAAGAGCTGTACCTCAAAAACGCAGCAACTTGCTGCCTTCCTTGAAGTTGCTCAGTCGCTCGATTAAATGGCTCCGTTCCCGAATTTTATGCTATGGAACGCTGGCTCAGCAGCCAGCAAAATTAGTGAACTTCGAATGGTCCTGCAGAATAGAGAGATACACATTGCTCTCATCACGGAAACTTGGCTCTTCAATGGAAACGATTTCTTTATTCCTGGATATAGCGTCGTGCGTGCCGACCGAGACTTGGGAAAAGGAGGGGGAGCTGCGATTATCATCCACGACTAGTGTTCCTGATTTCTCGATATTTTTCGCATCTCGAGAAATGAGAAATCAGATTATATTTCTCGAGAATTCTCGAGAATTCTCAAGAAATTAAAAACTATTGTAAAATTTATAATTTTTGAATAATGTTGATAATATTTATCTAAATTTTTATTCGTGTCCAACTTAAACAAAACTTGTGTAAATGAAAAAAAAAACAGATATTAAATATAATAGATAAATTTATTTATTTAATATAAAATGTGAGCAAAACGAAAATTTACTTCTTTGTTTTAAAATAGTATTTTTTCAAAAGCACAATGCGTCTAATGTCGCGTCAGCCAATCTACTTCTTTTTTCTTTGTGACAAAATCTGCGGCTGTAGAAAAATTTCTTTCATTTTGAGTGGATGTGGGTGTAATTGTACATAGAACATCGGCGATACGAAGAGAAAAGTTTATAAACAATCGCGCAATTATTCGCATATATTGCTAACATTTATCACTGATTGTAGATGTGTTTATATGTTCACGATTAACACACAATTTGAACCAACTGAAAATTCATTTCTGAAAACTAATGGGATTTATAATAATTTTCTTACACTGAAGATTCTCGAGAAACAATGTAATTTCTCGAGAAATGAGAAATAAGAAATTATAAAATTTCTCGAGAAATTCTCGAGAAAGAATTCTCGAGAAGGAACACTATCCACGACTCCATCCCGTTTGCGCTGGTTCGATGTTCTCAGGCAACCTTGTACGAGTCGGCCTTCGTCAAGATTTTCAACCCCTCCCTTTTTGTTGGAGTGGCATACAACCCCCCCCCCCCCCCCCCCAGAAATAATCTGTCTGCCTCGGATTGGGATGTAATCACAGGAGTTGGAGCACCTTTGGTTGTGGGTGGTGACTTTAACGCTCGCCACCGCTCATGGAATAACTGCACAAATAATAGGAGTGGGAACGCCCTCTACCAGCACGCCCTGGGAGGCACCTATAGGGTTGTTCACCCGGATGATCACACCTTTTGTGGAAACCGTGGATGCAAACCATCCGTCCTGGACATATTCCTTATAAACTCTCACAAGGACTTTGTATGTGAGACCACCGACGATTTTAACACCCGCCACAGACCGGTGGTTCTAAGGGCCGCTAAGGACGCTATGCACCCTCCTGGCTGGGTGCGAGTCACAGACTGGGAGATGTACGGCAGGATTTCTGGTGACTTCGGATTAAGATCCTCTTTCTCTGATCAGCAGGACATTGACTACTGTGTACAGAAACTCAGTTCTTTCTTGAGGGGAGGCCTGAGGAGATCTTCTTCGTACGTCCCGTCGAAGAGTGTCAAAGATTTCTCTCTCGATACCCAGCTCTCATCTTATATCAAGCAAAGGCGCGGGGCTAGACGTGCTTGGCAGCGAACCGGATTACAGTATTTTTGCCACATAGCAAAATGCCTTACCACTGAAATAAACTATAGACTCAGGAAGTTACGTAGGGCTGTGTGGAGCGATCGCCTGAGGTCCCTCGACAAAGCGGACCCTACTTTTTGGTCCAGTTATAAACAACTGACTCGCTCGGTGACGGTCATTCCGCCACTTGTCGTGGGTGGAGCAATTTTAACCGCTAATGGTGAGAAGGCTGAGGCATTTGCAGAAGCATTCGCTGAGGTCCATAGTAGAGTCTCGGGGCTGCCGTCACCACATATATCGTTGGTTGACAATTTTGTGCTTAAATTAGACGAGTACGCCTGCCCTTCTCCTTTGGCGGAGTGCAATATTACGCTGGGACAGGTCAGGGAAGCTATAGAAAGACTTCAAGTAAAGAAGGCGTCTGGTGGCGACGGAGTTTCTGCTAAAATGCTGAAGTCCGCCTCCAGTAAAGTGTGGTTACAGCTGTACTATATCTTCAGGGCCTCGATAATGCAGTCATACTTTCCTGCAGCATGGAGGGTGGCTAGGGTATCTCCGATCCCAAAACCTGGAAAACCTAGATCTGGTGTTGACGGGTATAGGCCTATCAGTCTTCTTCCGGTAATGGGCAAGGTCTTTGAGAGATGCATACACGTCCTCATGATGGAGCATCTTGAGAAGAGTGGTTTTCTTCTTAATCATCAGTTTGGTTTCCGCCCGGGCCACTCGACGGTTCATCAGCTTGTTAGGGTGGCTCAGCTAGTGGCTCATGAGCTGAATGTAAATAGATCTGCTGCCATGGTCTTGCTAGACCTATCTAGGGCCTTTGACTCTGTTTGGCACGAAGCTCTTCTATACAAATTGGACGGGGCTGGTTTCCCATGGGTCCTGATCAAGCTGATCAGATCATACTTGGCTGACCGCTTCATCTACGTGACAGTGAGGGGAGTCAGCTCCGCCAGACACGCTGTGTCCGCTGGGGTCCCACAGGGCTCAATACTTGGCCCCCTGTTATTTAACATCTTCATCAACGACTTACCCATCGTTCACGACTGTTCTCTGGCACTATATGCTGACGATACGTCAATTATTGCCTCCTCCTGGCAAGTCAAGACGCTGGTGTTGAGGTTGCAGTCATACCTGGACAAAATAATCGGTCATTTTAAGGATTGGAGGCTCACGGTCAATCCAGCAAAAACGCAAGCCATATTTTTTGACCGATGGAGGTCTGCCCCGAGTGGCCTGAAGCTGAGTGTTGATGGTGTGGACATCTCTTGGTCGAGTGAGGTTAGGTACCTGGGACTGGTGTTTGACAAGGGCCTAACGATGGGTCCGGCTGTCATGGATAGGGTCCGAAAGACGAGGAACGCCCTGGCGGCTATAACGCCATATCTATGTCCGTCTTCTTTTCTCTGCCGAAAGCTCCGGCTGACCATTTATAAGGTCTGTTTGAGGCCAGTTTTAGCGTATGGAGTGCAGGTTTGGGCTTGCGCGGCTAAAACTACACTTGCCGCGGCCGGTATTACGCAGAGTCGGGCATTAAAGATTATTCTTGGGAGGCCTATGCTGTATCCCACAAAGGATTTGAATGAGGAGGCTGGTGTTAAATCTTTCCTAGACTATGCCAGAGACTTGGTCTCTGCCTACTCGGTTGCGGAACATAAAAACCCGCTGATCAGGCTTACTGGTACGTTTGATAGGAACCGTATCCCGTACAGGATTAAGATACAGTTCCCACTCTCTTTTCGGGAATAACCCTCCCACTGTGTTTTTCTGCCCTATATGTTTTTCTGGGATGCATGTTTTTCATGATGTTGCGCTTTATCGGGCTGCATGGCTTGATTCGGATGGGCTACCATCTTATTTGGGTCCCGCCCCGTTTTGATACCTGGAATCGCACTTTTATGTTTTGTTTATGTTGGGTTTTTTGAAATTTTTTTCCCATTTTTTCTTTATATTATTAAAATCCCGCATGTTGGTAACCCCAATTATATTTTTTAAAACTGTTGGTAAGGGGGCTTCAGCTCCCAGGAACAACAAAAAGGACTTATGACGATAAAAATAAAAAAAATTAAAAAAAACGTCAGGCATACTCTGCTACGAGCGGTACAGGCGAACGGTTAGAGCTCGAAGCGAACCTCTTGTCAAGCAGAAGCTGACTCGCTGCGTAGTTTTTGGAATCCCCCTACCTCCACGGCTCCTAGAGGAACGCGAGTACGCCAACCTCTAGACGCAGGTCGATATCCGCCGTCAACCTTAGGGTCAGGCTTAGTCTGTCCCGGAGGACATCCTACAGTCTCCGTATCTCCCGCGGGTTATACCCACTGGGCGACCGGACTCAAGACTTCCCAGTCAGGGCCATTGGTGGAGATAACAGCCAAGGCACCAGAACGACTAATTCCTCCTCCCTCGTCCACCGCCGCAACGAACCGCATTCGCGCCGGGTCCGCCGATACGAACCGCGCCACGTGCCTCCGCCGATTCACCACCGATACGAACCGCGTTCGCGCCACACGCCTCCGCCGATTCATAGCCGCCGCGATTCACCCCGCGACTCGCGATAGCGTAAGCCGCCGACCACACATTGTTAGCCAGCATCGACCTGGCCGGGTAACCTTGTATATTCTAGTCAGAATAAAGAACCGACGAGTAACTCCCACCGAGCGGGATTACAGTATTTTCATGCAACCAACAAGCGAGGCAGAAAGAACTATATTTTTCCCACACTTTAATTGTTGAAACGTTAAAATAATGAATATTTCTATTTACTATATTTGCGACAAATGACACGTATAAAATGGACTTGAAAACGACATATTATACATACATATCCGACATGTCGGAAAAAAATTTACGACGCGGCGAAAAATACGACCCATCACTGCTTATAATGCGTGCAGCAAGGGCAGAAAATAAAAGCATGGGCAGTCAATGCTTAGAGCATATATACTATTAGCGGGCCAAAAGAAGATCCCTAGGAGGCGGGCTCGAGCGATGCAGTCCACCGATGTCACGATTGGTCGATTCACCTATTTGAACACATTTCTAAACACAGGGAACACGTATTTTGGTTATTGGCTGAAGTAGGCACATACATTATCGCACCGCGCGACGAAGAGAGCGAACAAAACACATCGAGATCGAGTGGGATAAAGCGATCTGACCGACGAACGTCAAAGCAATAGCGTAGGCATCTTTAACGGTTAACTATTAATATTTAATAACTTAAAAATTTCCTTATTTTTCACAATATGTTCAGAAAGTATTATCATTGGGTTGGTATCAGGATAATACTTTCGTGAACATATTGTGAAAAATGAGGAAATTTTTAAGTTATTATATATTAATGGTTAACCGTTAAAGATGCCTACGCTATTGCTTTGACGTTTGTCGGTCAGATCGCTCTATCCCACTCGATCTCGATGTGTTTTGTTCGCTCTCTTCGTCGCAAGGTGCGATAATGTATGTGCCTACTTCAGCCAATAACCAAAATACGTGTTCCCTGTGTTTAGAAATGTGTTCAAATAGGTGAATCGACCAATCGTGACATCGGTGGACTGCATCGCCCGAGCCCGCCTCCTAGGGATCTTCTTTTGGCCCGCTAATAGTACATGGAGGTATCATTGCCTTAGAGTGACTGCCTCGAAACTGTCGGGCAACATCACGCGAGAGAGAAAAAGAGATGTATATGTCCTATTCGACCGATATGCGCATGCGCCGATATCGTGCGAGAGAGAAAGACATGTGCGAGCGAGAGAAGTATAGAGGAACAATCGGCCGTAATATACTTCTCTCGCTCGCAAGATGTGTTTCTCTCTCGCACGATATCGGCGTTTGCGCATTACGGTCGAATAGGACACATCTTCTCTCGCTCGCACGTCTTTCTCTCTCACACCATGTTGGAGACAGTTTCAAGCTTCAATGAGACCTCCATAGTATATGCTCTAAGAGTCAATGCACATATTACGCGCATGCGTATTTGTCGCTTTACGTGTGCTTTTGTATTCTGTTTTTTTATATGAATTGCTAGTTTGAAGTGTCTAATAGCGAATTCGGGAGACCCGCACTGGCCGCACTGAGTGCAAGTTTTCTCGCTTCCAATTGGCTAAAAGTCGCACTCAGTGCGGCCAGTGCGGGTCTCCCGAATTCGCTATAATTAGTTTTTATTCTTATAACAGAGAAAGTATAAATTTACGTTGTAACATAGTCGGAAACAATAACATAAAAATGTCCATTTGACTGGAATTACAGAATTAACGTGGGGAAATTCTGGCCATGATTTTTCTTTATAAAAGAAGTGGGAAAACTGTAAAATTAATAAAAAAAATATTATTTTTATGTTTTAAAATTAATTACTACCCACACAGCACACAATCGTCCCCAAAACGTCTCGGGGACGTTCGTCCCAGCCGTACCGGACGCCCCGGGGACGTCCCGAATGTCCCACGAACGGCTTACGTACGTCCTCTGAATGACGAATGTTACCAAAACAGTCGTCCCGGGTATGTCTTTTAAAGCGCCTGGATTCGGACTGAACAAGCGTTTAAACGACGTCTTAAACAGGCCTGGATTAGGACTGAAACAGGCATTCAAAAGACGTAATTAAGACCTATTTATCGATAAATTAGGTGATCTAACTGGACCGTCTATTAGGCCGTCCCGAAAAAAATGAAAATGACTGCAGCGTTAGGCCTTAGTGCGGGAAAGTTGTGTCTTGGGATCAATAACAACTGTGCAAAATTTCAGCCCTGTGAGTTAATATCTTCTGTTCCGGCAAGAGCCTTGAAATTTCGAAATTTGATCAAAAAGTATAAAAATGATTTGATAGTGAATCACTCTTTATTATACAGCATTCTTAGATTAAGATTCCGAAAATAGAGAATGTAACATGCTTGTGCGAGAGGTATATGCAGCTTTTCGCCCACCCTATGACAAGAGAGTGACTCAGAACTCACCACGCGAAGGTGGCTGCATGTCGAGTTCCTCCCTAGCCCACCCAACCACCCTACCTTGTGGACTAGAAGACGGAATTTATAGACTTGATGTAGTGGAAAAATGGGATTTGTACTCAAAGGCGGGCATATGACTGCGCGACTCAAGTGTGGCTCGAATGAAGCCATCCCTTGCGTCGACTCCAATGACTTTGTTGGATGCCTCTGTTACGAGCTTTACCATACGCTCCACAGCCTGAGTGTGGCAAGGGTATGCCTCAAAGTCCCAGGATTTGGGGATCTTTCCCTCCTCCAGCATTTTTTTCAGGGAAATGGTTTCAACAGAGTCCAGTACAGGTGGTGAAGTTATTGCACATTCGTCCCAATTGATCAAGTCGGCATAATCGGTACCATCGAAATTCAACGAAGGTGGAGAACATTTTCGGATTTCTACCGACTTTGGTTTCTCACGTGCTGCCAGCACTCTACGCATAGCAAGTTTTCTGATGTTGTCTCTGTCATCAGTTAACATAGCCAAAAGGACGTTTTCTGGTAAGGCGAAGTATGCATTATTTGAAATTACCTTATCAATGATTGACCTGTATTTCTTGGCTAAGTAACGCGAGGATTGAATAAATTGCCATACATGACGAGCACCATACTTAACAGAATGTTCCCCTTTGATTCTGAACCATGATGGTGCATAAACCTTGAGAATAAAGTTAACAAGCAACTTCAAATGTGCACTGGGCTGTCGGGTGGAAACGTAAAGCCTCAAGATTCTATTGGCTGTGGTCAACCATCGTGAAAGATTAAGTGCACCTGGTTCTGACTTCAGAGGATCTTCGGGAACCACACCAACCTTAATGGCAGAAGCAATCCTCAACAAATATTTTTGATCCTTACTGAGAATGGATGGGTCAATACCAGGAAGCTCACAATCAATGGCTTTGAAGCAAATTACTGGAAGGTTCTCACATCCTTTCAAATTTTGGCCGATGATACCACAATAGGCCCTTGGTCCAGAAGTGTGCCCATCGACATGAGAGAAAATATGACGGAAAGGCAGCTCATTGAAATGTAATAAACAAATAATCCACTGAAGTGGCCTGCCCAATTTAACTTCTAGGAGTCTGATGGCACCTCCATGAATACCTGTATTTACAACAGTTCCGTCGCAACCTACGACGCGAATATGTGCTACACCACCAGGAACTTCTTCATCTAAGTAAGTATAAATACTTTCTGAAATGTCAGCACTACAGCCTGACTTTGGCGATACGTGGCCGAGATATTTAGATCCTGGTTCTTTGACCAGTGAATAATGATCTTCCTTTATAGTTTTTTGAAAGTATTTGGCGCCGTGCTTTTCTCTAAACAAGGTGTTATCATGGCGGCCATCAAAATACAAACCTGTTAGATGACCATTATTATCTTTCTGAGCTGCTAATTTAAGTTCTTTTCCAGTGCGTGTTTTTTCTCGGGAGATCTTGTTCTTATCAATGATACGTGTTCTGTCTGTTTCGGATATGAAGCCCATGTCTTCAAGAAGAGCTGACCCGAAAGCCGCAGCTCCCCTGTGTGAAATATTGTATCTCTGAGCAACAATTACAGCGTTTGTGAGTTTCAATCTCATTTGACTACTATTAGAAGCAGATGTGGTTGGCTTATACTCTTTGTCAAAAGTCAAATTATCGTCATCACTGCAATCGATTTCTTGAACCATCTGTGAAGTGGTAGATGACGAAGGAGTACCCGCGGAAGTACTTGGAGTAGATCCGTTATTATACTTACACTCTAGTCTTTTATTAAGTTTTAATGATTAAACAGCATCTACCCTGCCCACGCCCATTTTTCTCTCAGTTCTTTGATAAATAAGAAATTGTTGCTCAATTTTAGGCACCTTTTTTTCATTAGGACAGTGACAAAGTTCATTAAAACCTAAGCATTTGCATGCTGTGACATCAAACAATTTTTCAGCTTCTTGTTTGAATACTGCAATTCTAGCTTTTACAGTTTGACTTTCATTCTCTCGTTTAATCACATCTTTAATACTAATGTACTTTTTGCGTTACGATTGTATCATCGCAATAATACGCTGTCGAGAAACAGTGGGGATAGATGCTACCTCATAGATCTGTTCAAGCTTTGTAGCAACTCTCTCTACACTAGCCGAGAAATGTGGTTCCCTATTACCACCTGATTCAAAACCTATAACCCACCGTTCGTGTAAACAACAAGAAATTACATCCTTGTATGTTGGGAGGACACGTTTAGAACTGAAATCAGTTGGAGGACCAAAAAAGGGGCAATTTACAGATCGCCTGAAGGCAAATTTTGACGATTTGCTGAGACTCATTGTTTACGCTGTGATGGCAGACGCAATTCAGCACCCCAAAAACGTCTCGAGACAAAAGCAGGACTAAGACTGACGTGGGCTGAGGGTGGAAGAACTACGCTGACAAGTGACACGGTTAAGGAGGTACTCTCGTTTGCTGAGAAGATTGTGTCCAACGAGCAGACAGGCAAGAGCTGGTGTCGACGTTTGCACTTCGCTCGCATTGGCACGCACCGCTTGTGTCTCGTTCGCTCTCTTCCCTATTAGCCGACGCGACATCTATGAATCGGTAAGTAGCACCACGTGCCTCACGTGACGAAGAAACCGAACGGGACGCGCCCTCGGACGCAATCTTCTCAGCAAACGACAGTATATACAAGTAATAAAAGTCACTTATTATTGCGCAATCGCACTTCGCGCAACATTGTAAATTTTGTAAAACTTTTCTTATCGTATAAACGGCTTTGAAGAATACTTTACATTCAATACTGACGACACTGAAGTTAACAACGATACGGATAATGACTTATAAGTAATTTTTACACTTTTTACTCAAATTTCGAAATTTCAAGGCTCTTGCCGGAACAGAAGATATTAACTTACAGGGCTGAAATTTTGCACAGTTGTTATTGATCCCAAGACACAACTTTCCCGCACTAAGGCCTAACGCTACAGTCATTTTCATTTTTTTCAGGACGGCCTACCGTCTATGCAGTGGGTCACCACCTTAGAAAAGGAAAGGACTCCGACGGAATTTGTATATATACTAACTGGGTCCACGATCACCGGCGAGAAATTCTCCAGCCGCGTCGCCCTCTGGTGGAGCTTGAGGAATTATACACCCCGCAAACACACGTCCCATACGCATCCCCAAGACCTCCTTAGGGCCGGTATTCATAGTCGCTACTTATTCTTAAGCAAATGCTTAAGCATTCGGCATCCTTTACTAGCTACTAGGTTAGTAGAGGATGACGCATGCTTAAGCATTTGCTTAAGAATAAGTAGCGACTACGAATACCGGCCTAAGACAGTGTACAGATGGCGCCACTGTAGTTACACAATGTCCCAAAAACGTCCCGAAACCGTCTATAGACATTCCAGAGTCGTCCACAGACGTCCAGGGGACGTTTTGTTACCAACCGGGACATTCAGACGTACAGTCCTAGAACGGACCTAAAACAGACGTCCTCGGGATGTTGTGTGCTGTGTGGGAATAATGAAATCGAAAATACACGAATAGATTGTTGCGTTATCCGCTGGTGTTAATGTATTATATGAAGTTAGCTATAAGTCATAGAGATATCAAAGTTAGGTGTAGAGCGAGATCTCCATAAAAAACTTCAAAAAAGTAAAAAAATACGCCAAGTACATGAAAAATCAAATAAATCACAAAAAATAGATGACAATAATAATCACAAAAATTGAAGATACTAATAATAGAATAAAAAAAAAAGTGAAATCGAAATGAGCTGCCAGTACATAAAGGTGCTTTCCAACTGCGCCTAAGATGATACAACTATATATAATAACATATACACAGCTAAAATGCTGTGTTCATACATTCCATTACCCATATAGCGGACATTTTAATTAATCCATAAAAAAGAATCCCATTTAAAACCATTGTCTTAAATTAATAGATTTATTACAAAATTAATGATATACAACAATTGCGCCAATTATAACAATGGCTATTTATACAAAGAAAAAATATATTAAATAATATTAAACAGATATATTTTTATAGAAATCAATATTTTAATACGAATAAATATTTTATTCAAAATACTTGGCGTTGCGCCCCGAATTGGTGTTGCTATACTGAATAAACAAGTACCTACCCTGATAACCACCCTGCCTGCAGTCTGTCAGCAGATGGACAGCAGGGTCTGACAAGGCAGGGTCTGCCGGCAGATGGACAGCAGATCCGCAGCAGACCCTGCCTTCAGATGGCGCTATTGGATGTGTCGGACGGGCAGCAGGATCTGCTGCGGATCTGCCGGCAGATGAACGGCAGATCCGCAGCAGATTCTACCTTGTCAGGGTCTGCCGGCAGATCCGTAGTTGAATGCGGACATAAACTGCGCCGGATCTGCCGGCAGACCTGGTTATCAGGGTATATTATAACAAACTTTCTAGTGCGTTCGTCTGTATGTGTGCATGTGCATATGCTACGTATGATATTAGAATATATGTAGAATAAATCTGACTGCGTTTCTAATATGTGTATGTATTTGTTTATGTATTTTAAATTATAAGGGAGTTATTGTTAATTAATAATATTAAGACAATTAACATTTTTTTCGGTTGTGCAGCGCCAAGTATTTTGAATAAAATATTTATTCGTATTAAAATATTGATTTCTATAAAAATATATCTGTTTAATATTATTTAATATATTTTTTCTTTGTATAAATAGCCATTGTTATAATTGGCGCAATTGTTGTATATCATTAATTTTGTAATAAATCTATTAATTTAAGACAATGGTTTTAAATGGGATTCTTTTTTATGGATTAATTAAAATGTCCGCTATATGAGTAATGGAATGTATGAACACAGCATTTTAGCTGTGTATATGTTATTATATATAGTTGTATCATCTTAGGCGCAGTTGGAAAGCACCTTTATGTACTGGCAGCTCATTTCGATTTCACTTTTTTTTTTATTTTATTATTAGTATCTTCAATTTTTGTGATTATTATTGTCATCTATTTTTTGTGATTTATTTGATTTTTCATGTACTTGGCGTATTTTTTACTTTTTTTAAGTTTTTTATGGAGATCTCACTTCTTTTTACGAAGATAATTTGCATAGGGACTCTTTTTAGATAATTTTTAATATTATAAATTACAAATTATCACGCGACAGAATTAAGTAAGGTAAATGTACCAATAACTGTACACGTCCCAATACCTGAACACCAATAACATTTATATTTTTACTAAGCTTCATAGAAAGTTTAAAACAATATTGTTGGGAATAATCGTTATTTTGCAACATGATCTCTTATATAAAAAATTAAGAAAGTCCTAGATGTAAAGTTTAATATATAAAATAGTCTTTAAATATCGGAGGTGCATGCACTTAAATTCTGCATAGATTTCTTAAGTAATTCTTAAGAAAAATACAGTTACTTCTTAAGGTGATAATAATCGTTATATAACGTTTTTCTGAGAAAAAAACGTATGTACAGAATCTTAAGAAGTTTCTTATTACATACAAAACAAAATATTGATCGATTAATATTGATTTTAATTAAAAATATACGTGTTCATGTACCGGTACATGATAATCTTGTCCTATGCACGCTGTCCCAATAACTGACTAGCCGTTCAGTTGGTAGGCCTGTCAGGATTTTGAACGCTTAGAGGAAGTCCCAATACCTGACCGCATTGTCAAACCGATAAAGTATCTCTGTTTTCTCAAATTTTTGTATATTAATAGTGTAAGTACAAGTATACTGTACATAAATTAACAGTTTTTTATTTTCAAATCATATTTTTAGTCAATTGCATGCTACATTTTCAACATAACCTAAAATTGTATTTGCTTTTTTTACTTGCTGAAGTAGTATAATTTATAGATTTTAAAATGGAAAATAGAAGGAAGGTGCAAAAGAATAAAAAGAAATATAATCAAGAAGATGTTTATAATGCGTTGGAAGCTATAGAAAAGGGAGTGACAATTAGAAAAGCTGCAGAGCAATTCAATATTCCAAAGACGACATTGTGGGCAAAATTGAATGAAAGAATTCCTGTTGAAGGTGTTAGAGGCCCTAGTACCATTTTAACATACTGTGAAGAAAAGCACATTGTGGAATGGATCTTCCATTGCAGCGAAAGGGGATTTCCCATTTCAAAGTCACAGCTTTGTGACACAATACAAAAACTGGTCATTGAGCTGAAGAGACCAAATCCTTTTCGAAATAATATGCCAGGTAGGCATTGGTGGGAGAGCTTTTGCCGTAGACACCCAGAAATTTCCCCAAGGCTCGCTCAAAATCTATCTATAAGCAGAGCATCCGCTACTGAAGAAGTCCTCAGGGATTGGTTTCAGGAAGTTAAAACTTATTTAAAAAAAAAAAATCTACACAATATAGACCCATCAAGAATATTTAATTTGGACGAGTCTTGTCGTGTTCCCGGGAGAAGTACAAATACAAACACTCTTGAATAAAAATGTTCTTTATTATGAGGAAGTTCGAACTAGTTGCTCGTGCGATGTACCACAGTGATCTGACGCTAAAACGTACGGAGGAAAGAAACGTGGGGAAATCAGAGAATTCTATTGGTAGCTTCTATTGCGAGGGTGTGGAAAAGGAGGCTAGGATTGGTTATTGAGTAAGGGAGGAAGTGGTAGTTTGAAGAAAGTCGGTTGTGACTAAGACGTTAACTTTCCCTTTTGAAGGGGCCTTGGGACCCACGGCCTAATCCGCCTGTTTACTGTAAAGTCACGTTCGCTCGAAAGGGGCTAAGGGTTTTAGAGGGTGACACTGACCAGATGCGTAGGAAAAGAGAAAGTCGCGGAAATGGGTATCTAACACCTCCCTCCTTAAGATTAATTTACGGATCTTAAAGTAAATTAATTCTATTTGATTCCTATCTTTGACCTGTTTCTATAAATTATCTAGCTATCAATATAAAAATTTATAATATGTAGAAGTAGCAATACATATGTATAGAAGTGAAAATATGATTAATACAAATAATAGAATATTAATAACAAAATGGAATAACATGTAAATAATAAACTACGTATAATAAAATAAAATACTAAAGTATGTGTGTTAAAGAAAATAATAAAAATACATATAATAAAATAGAATAATAGAGTATGTGTAATAAAGATAATACAATACGGGAGTAATAAAAATAAAATAATATGCGAATAATAAAGTGATAAGATGTAAAGTACTACTGTAAAATGTCTGCAACAAATATCTTCTGGTTCTTGACGACGCTAATCAACGCATACAGAGTTTATAAAGTTTAAATAACATATTTTCGGTCATAAAAAAAAATTACTTTAACAGTTTCAGTCCATATTCACAGAAGGTGCACGTGACGTAGATTTTCTTAATCCGTGATGTTCGATGGGCCTGGTAGGCGTACTGCTTCGGCTGCGGTCCTCGACCAGATGAATTGACTGGGGGTAAAATTCCTCTTCTTCTTCCGAAATATGTGATAGCTGCATTCTCGTACCAGGTGTGGCGTTGATGTTAGTGTTGATAATTTTAAAACAACAACTATCGCTTGCTTTCCTTCCCTCCCTCATGAAGCAGAGATATTTGTTGATATATCGGAATAAACCGCACCAGCGTAAGATGTTGACGGTGATTATCATGCCGATTATGGATACTATTACGCTTAGGGTGATGATATACCAGTGATTCGGTATAATGGTAGAATTCTTAAAGTCTGTAAAACAGCAATCATCTTCCACGATATTATATGGTATGAATTTATGACTGCGATTTGTTATGACATCTTGCGTTGGCTCCAAGACGACGATCTGTGTATAACCCTTGCATTGCGGTTCAATCTGAATGATGCCGGTAGCTTTTAACTCGATGTCCTCGATGTGTGTTGATGAACACGACAGCGTTAATTCCAGTGGTTGACTGATAACGAATAACCATTCATTATTTTCGAGGTAGTGCCACGTCTCAAAATCAGCCTGGACTGTGCGAGTGTTACAAGACATCGGTATTCTTCGAATAGTAGATGTAAGGAGAATTGCTTCACAGGATGGTTGACCAGATGTTGTTTGTATATGGTTGACATGACAGATGCGTTCCTGTCCATTGACCTTGGTACATTTTTCTAAATTTCGAAGCTGTGCATAATACACCTTGTCTGTACTCAATAGGATGTAGGGGTAATTAGGTTCAATGTAAGAATAAGTATCAGGATGATTATGAGGAACTGGAAGAGGTAATGTTTCATATAGATCATAAGGCAACTCATCAACTAACGGAATTCTAATAACGAAAATTAATTTGTTGTTAACGTGTGTGACGTCTAATTTACTCAATTTACTATATTTGTACATGTTGGAATACGTTAATGATATAGGCCATTGCTGTCCACTTTGCAAAGTAATATTATTTAATTCATTAAAAAGATCTTGTGATGATATTATTTGTGGGTGTAATATTTCATTTCTCGCCAAAGTTACAGACGAGATTAGTAAACTATAATAATTATCGAGGTTTAAAGTCATTTGAGATAATAAGAATATTTGCTCTGAGATAATATGTCGTACGTAAAGATCATTTAATAGGTTGGAGGTCGAGCTTGAAAAATCATTGAATAGCTTTATATTACTATTGAGCTTGTCTTCGTCAGCTTTAAGCCCTTGGATAGATGCATTAAAGTTTTGAATTGTATTAGTTATTACGGCAATTTGCTGTTTCATTAGCAACTGTACATTCCTATTGTCATGGATAACTGATTCGATTGCTTCTTTATAGAATTTGGCGTCTTTGGCATCAGGAGTACCGAATAGCCAATGTAAAACATAAGATGTGCCGTCAACTAATCCCCTCTTAGAGATATTGTTACCTGAATTTGATTTACTAGCTGACATGAAATTTATGATTTGAGTTTTGCTCTTAATCGCTGAGATGCGTGAATTTATAGTTTGGAAAGAATTCTGACAAAAATACGCATTGACATCGCTTATGGTTTGATTCTGCTTCCATGTGCACATATTTAAAGATTTAGTATAAGACCTAAGCAATTGATTATATTGTTGATTAGCTGTGGCGAGATCAACATACGTTAATAAGGTATACTTTGAATTAGTTAATTGTACTCTCCCTAAGTGATTATAATATAACCCTACATGATTTCCGAGTCGAAATATTTTATAATAAAGTTGGGTAGTTCCCAGGAAATGAGTAGGAATAATTAGAGTAAAGATTGCGAATAGGATGACTAGGAAATAATGCCGGTCAGTCATGCTGATCACCTGAAACAGATGGTTTCAGCAAATTAGTGTGATACGTTGCTAGTTTTCCATTCTTTAATATTTGGACAGTGTTATTGGAATTAATTTGAGTTATTTTGTAAGGACCCAAAAAATTCGAACAAAGCTTCTTATTTAATCCCATCTTATGTTGCTTATTCAAGATATATACCATATCATTAATTTTATACGAATGAATAATGATTTTATTATCATAATAAGATTTCGATTTTAATTTGGATTGGATCATATTATCCCTTGCTACCTTTTGCGTATGATTTAATTTTTGCTTTAAATTAATTACGTAATCATCGTATGAGTAATTCAATGAGGGTTCCCGAGTTATGCTATTGGGCAGGTATGGTTTACTACCGAAAAGAACCTCATACGGTGTATGCCCAGTTGATTTGTGGACGTGAGTATTATATGCCATCATAGCAAAACTTATAAACTCATCCCAATCTGTCTGTTTGTCGTTAATAAAATGTTTAAGATAATCCTTCAAAGTCAAATGAGACCTTTCCAGAGCGCCATTAGTTTGAGGATGATAAGGAGAAGATAGTATATGTTTCGTATTAAATAATTTTGTTAAATCTTTCATTAGACGAGACGTAAAATCGGTTCCTTGATCCGAAAGTATAGTTTTTGGAATCCCGAATAATGTAATAAACTTGGATAATTCCATGGCAATTGTCTGTGATTCATGATTCGGTATAGGAGCAGCATAGGAAAATTTAGTTAAGTCATCTTGCATGGTCAATATAAATCGATTATTATTAATAGTCTGTGGAAGAGGTCCAACTATATCAATTGCAAGCCTTTCGAAGGGTATAGTAGATGTAGAGGTAATTTCCATAGGGGCTTTAGAAGGTCTAAAATTTGTCTTATTAACTTGACAAGATGCACATTTCTTTATATATCTTTTGATGTCTTTTTTCATCTTATCCCATTTATAAAATTCTTTAATTCGTTTGTATGTTCTGATAAATCCCGAATGACCAGCTAATTTTGAGTCATGGTTATCTTGCAAAATTTTCAAAATTTCATCTTCTGATTTCGGTGTGATTCTTTGAGTATCTAAAATAATAGGTGCAATATTGGTATCTTTGAAAATATAATATACTATTTCGCAAAACATATCCTTCTTTATATTTTTGTTGTTTATCGTTACGTCAGGGTTGCCAGATCAAGTCTGATCTTTCGCCGGAGATTTCAATTTCGTGGAGGATTGGAGTGAGGAAAGTGAGAAAAAAGGGGGTCAATAAAAAAACAGGTATTACAAATTCATTATAATAATGATTTCTTATAAAGGAGTAATAATAATAATAAAAGTATTATGAATAGTTATTAGAATTTGTTACAGATTTCAATAATTTTCTATTTTGTTTATGCTGCAACATACTCTCTATTTTCCCGGAGATTTTTATTGTGCCTGCTTGAGGCCGGAGACGACGGTTCAAAACCTGAGACTCCGGCTGAATGCCGAAGATCTGGCAACCCTGCGTTACGTCATGGATATAAAGATTACCTGAATGACTCCTTTCTTCCAAATGAGTTTTTAAATTGCGTAATGAATAAAATATCGCTTTATAATCTAACTTATCAAAATGAAACTGCTTACAAATGCAAAGATAGGAAGTCTGAGAATTCTTAACAAATGCAATGAAGGAGTTTAAATCATTAGGTTCTTTAATATTCGATAAATCATATTGATCTCGTATCGCTTCCGAAAATAAATTATTCTCATCAAGATCTCGCGAATAAAACAATACGTTAGGAAAGTATTTAAATTTGTCGCAAGGCACCGATTTAACCTTGGGAATTTCGAGTGTTTTATAATGGTACTGAATAAAGTTCTCAAAAGAATCATTGCCATGTGACGCCCCAAGATTTTTCGCGCGCGGTTATTTCAACTCATTTATAAATCTATCTACAAATCCGCTCAAATCTTCCCCAAACCTCAATTCTTACCCCTTTACCAACGACCTTGGCCGCCTTGGCGATGTACCTTAGCGGTCCCCATCTCAAGACGGTCAATGATTAAATCTTCTTCCCTTATTCGCCCAACGCGGCACAAATTCCTCTCTTACGTCAAATCTAAACAAGTCCCTCGCCCCACAAATATCTTAAATCGAGACCACGTCTCACACCCTCTCAATGACCAAAGCAGTCAAACCCATCGACGTCCCTTTCCTATTAAAACACCCAAAATCCATTCGAGGAGTTGAGCAATTCAAAATCCTATGTATAAAAACCCCGGAAGCATAAATGCGAATCCAAATATAGATCAACCTTTGGTCCCTACAAAAAACCCCAAAAGTTACTGCGACGCATGTTCCTAATTAGGTCAAGGTGCATACTGCGCACCCCCCTTCATACTGTAAAATATTATATAAGCAGGGCAAAGTTCATACCGCGCGTACACCCCACAACCCCTTGCAAAATCATATAAATACAAGGGCCCGGAGACAGAAGTCCTCTTTCGCCGAAATACCAGGATCGAAGGGACACGCTCTCTTTTCGCCAAAATAAAAGGACCGAGGAGACACTCTTTCGACGAATATCCTTGTTCGAAAGGAACCCAGATAGCCACGTCCGTATTTGCAGATTTTGCTCAACGCCTGAGTACAAATGTTTGTGGCAGAAAGACTACAGATTTGATACAGTATTTGTTATATTCGATGATGAAAGCAGACTGACAGCAGAGAGCCGACAGATTGTGCTGCCTTAACCTGAGAGCAGATTGGCGGCAGGGTCTGCTGATACAATTTAATGGCAGGAATCGAGCAGATCTTGCGCTCCGCGATCTGATGTCAGATAGGCAGCAGAAATACAGCAGATTCTGCTGACATAGTTCACGACACGACCCCGCCAGGGCGCGATTGGGCGAGCGTTTCTCGCTTGCGAAATAGCACCGTGGCGGGAATAAGTGGCCGAGGGCTTGATCATTCAGGGCTCTCGAGTACGACTCGTATTTGCCGGCATTCCACTGCGGAGTATATATTTGGTATACCCGTCTGTAAGGGCGGTATTATCAGTCGTTGCTGAAGACGAAGATCGTCTTAAGCATCCGGCATCCTTTATTAATCTACTAGACTAGTAGAAGATGCCGCATGCTAAAAACTAAAAAACGATTGATGATAATACCGCCCTAAGACGACTGAATGAATAGTAGTTATCATTAATTCTTTTATATTTGGAAGAACTGTCTTTCAAAGTTTAAATCATTATTTTGAGCCGACCTGGCATTCAATTCACTAACAACTTGCTAAGTAAAACATTAAAAATGTTATAATACCCGTTTAAATACGTGGTTTACCAACTTTTCTTTCTTCCATAAAATATGGTAGGAATCAGATCTTTCAAGACTTTCGCACTGTTTTTAAATCTATACTAATTATATAAAATTGCCTACTATGGCCGACATCAGGATCTGCTTGATTTCTGCCGCCAATTTGCGGTCGGTTTTTGTCAGCAAGATCTGATCGAAATCTGACATCAATCTGCGGTCAGATCCTGATGTCAGGCTCTGACCGCAGAACCATAGTCAAATGCGGACATAATAGGCACCGAATCTGACGTCAGAATCTGCTCTGTATCTGACACCAATCTGCCGTCAGATCGCGCTGCGCAGGATCTGCTCGATTTCTGCTCTCAATCTGAGGTCAGCCACGGCAGCAAGATCTGATCGAAATCTGACATCAATCTGCGATCAGATCCTGATGTCAGGCTTTGACCACAAAACCATAGTCAAATGCGGACATAGTAGGACCCGAATCTGACGTCAGAATATACTCGAATCTGACATCAATCTGTGGTCAGACTGCAGTCAGTTTGTTTACTGGGAAGCTATTTACACGAAACCATTTAAGGTCTCGTCGATCAAAGTGTTATTTAAAATAAATTCAATCACCATCAACCATCAAGTATCGTAAGAGATTATAACTACTATTAATACCACGGTATATCACCATCATCTATAACAATTATTCACATTCTTATTGTTTCATATTGTTTCACATTACAACGCTTATTGCGCTTATATTATTGTGTATTGCTATTTGCATTGCTTATTAACGCCCATTGCGTAAATCATCCTAGCTTATTAATATATATATATATATATCTTGTATTGCATGTTCATATTCATAATTCATAATCATTATATACATGCTATGCTCATCGCTAACCTATCATTATAAACCGTAACGATCTGCACAACTATAGTGCATTACCTATTATCGAAAGCTATAAAGTGAATAAACAGTTTTACTTTAAATCTGTTACGAATTATTGTGTCAATCCTTCGGCTACGAAGATCCCTAAATCCAAACAGGCTGCCGGAACAGCTGATTACGGGCAACGACCGCAGAAAGCGTCACGGTGTTTACTAACTTACTTACGCATAGGTTTCGCTTAACCGTATGACTAGTCGAATTTCGCGAAGTATTACATGTGTCTTTTACAATAATGCAGCGGTAAATCCGATTACCTAAGCAAACCAAAACAAGTGCTCTAACGGGTGTCTCCCCAATACAAACCAGTTCATTTAAACCTTCCCTGGTCGATTAGTGTGCAGAATTAAACATTACTCGCCTGACGTTCAAAAAACGGTTAGTGTGCAGAATTAAACATTTCTCGCCTGTCAGTCCCCAAATCCGTTAGTGCGTAGAATTTCGCATTTCTCTCCCGCCTTCTACCTAAATCCTCAGTGTGCAGAATTAAACATTACTCGCCTGCCGTTCGAAACGATTAGTGTGCAGAATTTCACATTTCTCGCCTGACGTTCGAAATGGTTAGTGTGCAGAATTGAACATTGCTCGCCTGATTCTCCTTGAATTCTCAGTGTGCAGAATTAAACATTACTCGCCTGCCGTTCGATACGATTAGTGTGCAGAATTTCACATTTCTCGCCTGACGTTCGAAATGGTTAGTGTGCAGAATTGAACATTGCTCGCCTGACTTTCCCTAAATCCTCAGTGTGCAGAATTAAACATTACTCGCCTGCCATTCGAAACGATTAGTGTGCAGAATTTCACATTTCTCGCCTGACGTTCGAAATGGTTAGTGTGCAGAATTGAACATTGCTCGCCTGACCTTCCCTAAATCTTCAATCCCCTGAATCTAACATTCTCCCGGCCGTTCGAGACGATTAGCGTGCAGAATTTCACATTTCTCGCCTGACAATCGAAAAGGCTGGTGTACAGAATTACGTCGTCAAATACCTGATTTCCTCGCCTCCCGGTGCGCTGAACTATAGATTCGCGCCTGGAATTTATGTAAAAACCCCTTTGTCATTTGTCCCATTAAATCCTTAACCCGGGACGTGACACCATGTACAATATTAACACAAGGAGGACGAGATAACGCATCCGCATTTGAATTAAGTTTCCCTGCTTTATGAACGATTTTATAATCATATTCCTCCAGCTTCAGTCGCCAACGTATTAGTCGACTGCCCGGGTCCTTAGAATTGAAAAGCCAGATCAAGGGTTTATGATCGGTTACTATGATAAACCTTCTGCCGTATAAATAAGGCCTGAAATAGTTAACACTCCATATTATGGCAAGTAATTCCTTTTCTATAGTACTATAATTTTGCTCACTACTACATAACGTACGCGAAGCATATGCAATAGGCAGATCTTTTCCAATCACACCCTGACTCAATACTGAACCTATAGCGTAGTTAGAAGCGTCCGTAGTAAGAAGGAATTCCTTGTTAAAGTCGGGATACTGAAGAATCGGCTGAGTTGTTAATATATTACGAAACTTGTCAAAAGATTCCTGTTGATCACTAGTCCACTCGAATGGTATATCTTTCTTTAACAAGATTGTCAGGGACTTAGCTATTCCAGCAAAACCTTCAATAAATTTTCTATAATAACCAACAAGTCCTAAGAAACTCTTAATATCTTGTTGATTTTTAGGAATTGGAAAATTGTTTATTGCCTCAGTTTTCTTCGGATTTGGCTGAACACCTTTATCAGATATTGTATGGCCTAAATATGCAACTTCTCGTCGCATGAACTCACATTTTTCAGGTTGTAATTTTAAATTGTTACTCCTAAGACGATCGAAAATAGATATTAATTTTTTAGAGTGTTCCTCTATGGATGATGCATAAATAACGATATCGTCAAGATATACGAAACATTGAAGCCCTTGTAAACCAGATAGAATGGTATTCATCAGTCTCTGAAACGTCGCTGGAGCGTTCTTGAGCCCAAACGGCATTCTCGTAAACTCATAATGGCCTAAGGGTGTTGTAAAAGCCGTTTTCTCTTGATCACGTTCATGCATGGGGATCTGATGGAACCCTGATGCTAGGTCTAAGGTAGTAAAATATTTAGAATGGCCCAATTGATCTAAAATATCCGTAATATTTGGTAACGGGTATGCATCACCGACTGTAACGTTGTTTAATTTTCTAAAATCAATAACAATCCTCCACTTTCTCTTCCCGGAGGCATCAAGTTTTTTTGGAACTATCCACAAAGGGGCTGACCACGGAGAAATAGAGGGTATTATAATACCTTGCTTAAGCATTTTTTCAATCTGTTTGTTAACCTCAGCTTTGTGAACTTCAGGATATCTGTAAGTCTTAGTATGGATAGGAGCAGGATTTGTAACGCTAATTTCATGCTGAATAGTGCTCGTCGTTGTTAATGCATCGTCAGAAAAATAGAAAATATCATTATACGTGGTACAGATGTCTAATACTGCTTTCTTTTCCTCGGCATTTAAATGATCTAATCTTAAATTCTTTCGCAGAAGATTTATACGGTTTACCGGACCAGTATTTGAATTACCCAATGATAGAATTATGGAATCTCGCGGAAGTGGTTCCAAACATACTGAGATAGGCGATATCTTTTGATCTATTATCCTTGTATTCAAAATTATAGCATAGGCTTTGTTATTTTCGTTAACTTTAGTAATAGCTTTAGACAAATAAACTCCTCTCTTCAATTGTATTCGCGGAATAATGCCCTCTTTAATTTCAGGATTTTCTACCTGGATTTCAATAAGAGTTTCTGTTCTAGCCTTAAGATTAATAAAATGAACTTCTTTGCGCCCAGAATTTTCGGAATTTAATGGAATTGGAACCGTTACCGACCTAAGTGTTAAAGTATGTGACTTATAGTCAATTGTCGCTGACTCTTTTTGCAAAAAATCTTTCCCTAACAAGCCGTCAAATGGGACGTTTGTTGCTTCATTTAGGATATAGAATTTAATTTCAATGGAATCATCACGAAACCGCACAGGTATACGGCAACTTCCAACGGTTTCTACTGGGTTACTCGCACTAAGACCATGTAATACTAGTTTATCCTTCGAATCGAACACAGTATCCGGGTGTAATTTACAAGCCTTAATGAGAGACACATTCGCGCCCGTATCAATTAAGAATTTGAAAGCGTTATCAGAATTCTTCGAATTTTGAGAAAAAACTCGAATAAAATCAAGATTATCATTAGATATTGAAATATTTAACTCTCGAACACCATTAATTGAGATATTCGGTCCTCCGTTGTGGTGTTCGTCACGGGGGACTCGTTCGAGTTTAAATTAACGGTTGTGTTATTAGATTGTTGCATGTTATGTGCTGGGTTAAATTGTTGTTCCCTCTGACTATTAACATATAATCTCTTCCTACATTCTGTAATAAGATGACCTGGTTTTTTGCAATATTTACAAATTTTATTCTGATAAGAATTTGTGCTTTGGTGGGACGGACCCTGACCTTGACTTTGATATGAATGCTGATATCGGTGCTGTTGGATAGGGGGTTGATAATGACGCTGCTGATTATCATTAGTATGACTTTGATTTGGAGTTTGAATATTATTAACGACTCTGGACTGATCAGGATTTGATGATTTAAATCGACATTGTGAGGTATCATGATTAGTCTTGCCACAGATATTACAATATTTTTGTTTCTGATATTTATGTATATTCAAAGCGCGTTCTTCCGAAACAGCTGCAGTATATGCGGAGTTCAAATTATCAAAATCCTTCCATCTAAGCATCTGAGAGATTTGTGAAGAACTGTGATACATAAATCGATTTAATGTAATTTCCTCTACAGCCTTTTTCTTTCCGGGAATTTCTAAAGCATCATTTGAATACTGCTGAATGGCACTTAGAGCTCTCGACGAAAGCTTTTGCAATCTTTGATAAAAAGAATTAATACTTTCAGACTGTGATTGCTTACAACTATTTAGTTCTTCCATTACCTGACAATAATGTTTTTTATCCTGATATAATCTTTTCAATTGTTCTTTCAGCTCAGACCAAGTATTAAACTTTTGAAAAGTAAGCTGCTCTTTGGCATGTCCCGAAATTTTTGATAAAATGAAATACAACAACGGAATTTTCTGTTGTTACGTGCCGCGGCCTTTAGTGTTCGAGCGGCGCGTTTTAGACGGCCAAATTCTGATCAGGGATATCCCACAATCTTTGATTATCAGAATTTGTCGTATTTATGTAGGTAATGGCAAGGAGGCTCGCCGCACTCGCAACAGTCAATTATTTTATTTACTTATCTAAATACCTTATCAGAAGGATAAGGGGTAGATTTTGGGATCGTTGGTGCTCTAGTCCCATACGGGTCTTTTCAAAGGAATCGGACAGGTAATTAATGAGTATAATTTAATGAATAATAAAGCTTTAATGCCGAAATATTGGATGGTTGTAAAACATATAGTACTGAATATGTAAAGTAAAATTAATCAACAACAAACATAGACTTTCGCGCTATCGGGCACAATTCCTGATTAGGGGAATCCCACAGTCCTTGGACTATCAGAAATTGTGTTATGTACGATTCAATCATAATACAGTGTACAAAAGAGATAATAGGTGCAACTCACCAGACAGTCGATATTGTATTGACAAATATATTTTTGTGGTTTTCGGTTGGAATGTTTTCCTGTGGTCTGATGATATATCTAAATCAGAAAAAGAGATAAAACGCGAACACACACACACACTTGGTTATATTAACGAATAAATCTTAATTGAATTCTAAACGAGACTGAATAATAGTGATTTTAACAGAGCAAAATGAATGATACTTTTAGTTTATAATTTATAATTTAATCAAAGTTTAGTATATGAATTATTTCACGAGTTTAAATAAATGAATTGTTTCGCAAAGTCGAGTCTTTCACGCGGTTTCACTATAAACCGGAGAACTCTAGCTCTAAGACACTTGCGGACCCAGCGACACGCACCTCACGATTTATCGTCACAGAGTGTCGCAGCTTCACGCTCTCGGCAGCGACCAGAGTGGGTCCGTACCGAAAATGCTTACGCTGCATTTTATCCCTCGGCCGCGCTACCATGGGCCCGTCTACTTAACGAGGCGGTGTGTGTGTGTGTTCTCACACCCATCCATCAGACTCTCGATTCAAATACATGATCAATTCTTACAGGACATTCGTACGTACAGGAAAACATGACATCGCACATTACAATTTCACACCTGCTGAGGCCTTCCCTGAATGTTCATAAATTTACATGCACAATTTCTGACTAGGGGAATCCCACAGTCCTTGGACTATCAGAAATTGTGTTATGTATCTAATTTTAACCAAACAACTTTGAATTAATTAATTAATTTATTTACACGTGCCCCGAAACGTGCGACAAAACCGTGAGAAGGCGCGACTCCCTGCACCGGATGTAAGGTATACAATTCCGTCAATCTTCTAAGAAGTGATCCAGTCTGCGCATTCCTGCTGTAGCCGTTACTGATTATGTTACAATGTTTAACGCGGCGGTCAGAGGTGCTCTCAACGAGGGTTCTCCCACAATGCTGCAAGGCATTGTTGAAATACATCCCTGCCGCTTACACAGAACGGATTCGGCACAACAGGAGAACCACTGGTCCTTTCGAACGCGACTATCTGGTGAGAACGCCGCTGCGTCAGCACCGCCTTATCGGTATCGCGGGACGGTAATGCGTCGAGGCGACGACGCTCCAAGAAAGGGGTTTTTGTTCTAGCAAAAATATTATTGATTAATGGGCAGGAGTATGATCAACGAGGGATTTCCCATAACGCTAGGCGTTGTTGATGCATACCCTGACCAGAAAGAAAAATCTTACGTTCCGGACGTAACATCCCTCCCTCCTTGGAATCATCGTCGTCCTCGACGATGTATACTGAAGGTATAAGGTACAGTAGCTGCTTATGAATAGGTCTATGGGTTCGGGTTGCATTGGACTAGGGGAATCCCATAATGTTTGCACATTGTCACAATGCAATCCCGTTACAAATTATTCGGAATGGAATAAAGGCTCATACACCAAGTCGTGCGTTACATGAAGAGAGGTATTGCGTCTATACCTAGTGTATCGCGTAATGGTCGTCCCTCCGACATACAAGTGTATTTGCCCTGTTCGATGACCGTTTGTCACCACCCCGTACGCACAGTTCAATATGGTTTTACTGATGGTTGGGCAGCTCTCCACATCGACCGTGACTATTTCTGGACACTGCCGTAGCAAGCCGCAGATGTCCTCGTCAGTAATACCCTGGCTCTCTCTGCAGTGGACTTCTATCAAGCCCGTGAGGAATTGCAGTATCCATCCACCGACAGTCGGATGCATGTAATTGACATCTAGGATTTTTAGTTTTTCTAATTTTCGGAGTGGTTCCAGAACGAATTCCCCTTTGATGTTTGTGCAACCACTCAGATTCAAAGATGTTATTTCCCCCATGTATAGGCCAATTTCTGAAACAAGGCCAGAAGCAACCCATCCGCAGAAGGTAAGACTCAGGGCTGTTATACTCCGATATCTTGAGGGAAAAGAGACAGCCATCTCTACCGGACCCAGCTCCAGCTCGGCAAAATCTCCCCTGTCAACTGCTGCGTTGCCTTCCTCCATTTCCATTTCAGGCATGGGCTCCTCGAAACTACAGAAATGTAACTCCAAGGTCGTTAGAGTCGTCTGCAGGTCTGTATTGCTGATTAACGCCTGCAAAATACTATCGTCTGTTAAATTTTTACATATCCTGATGTTTAAGCAATTCAGATTCCGCAACCCTTGAAGAGTGGTTGCTAGGTTTAAGGGTTTTAGTTGCTCGCAACGGTGGAGAAAAAGCGTTTCTAGACTTTTGTGAATTGCCGGAAGGGACTTCCCAGTGATGTCTGTGTTTGTAAGACAGAAGGTTTTTAGACTTCCTGCTAGGGTCAGGACCTTAAAGAGTTCAGGATCCACGGGACCCTCACATTTCCCCAGTTTGAGGCAAGTAAGACGTGGTGCCCCCGATTCCAGGTCTCTCAGAGTCGATGGCCGGATCGTCACAGCAGTTAGATCTACTATTTGTAGTTGTGGACAACTCCTTATGGCAATGGAGATAACTTGGGGTCTCAAACATTTTGCCAATGGTTCCTCATTTATTCGTATGCTCTTTAACTGACTGCCTACTCTCTTCATGAGCCAGTAAAATGACTCAGTGCTCACTACCGTCCCTTCCCATGTATTCGGCCAGCACCAGTTATTCAGGTCGATATGGCGTAGACCGTGATACGAGGCGAGGCTTCCGAGTCGCCACCTTCTAGAGACCATTTCTAGACGGCTCCTGTCGGCAAACGGCAAATAGTTGGCAATTTTAGAAATGCATTCTATCGGAAGTGGAATCTGTTCACGTAAATCTATTCCAGGGAATGGGTTCACGTCGGGCCGTGGGGGAATCAGCTTGGTTGTATGCCACGAGTCCGCCATCAACACCCTTAGTTTCCTCTTGTGGCATATTATACCAGTGTCCGCCGCAGCCAAAGCCTTCCTTGCTCCGTCCGTAGACTTGAAAGTCACGAAAGCATTGTTCCCTGACGACTTCCGCAGCACCACCACATGCTCAACTCCATACGGGTGAAATATCTCCATCAGCTTCTCCCTTTTCGTATACGGCGCCAAACGGCTGACAAACAGTCGCCGTTCTAGAGGCTCCTGTCGGAAGGAACTGGACGATGTCATTTCGCTAATGTACAGACAATCACACAAAGCAAGATCAAAATTATGAAATAACAAAATCATTATCAAAGAAGAAAAGAACATTAGAAAAATCGCAACTAACAACAATTTCTGACAAGGGGATTCCCATAGTCCTTAGACTGTCAGGGTTTGTTATTAGACATATTTCTAGCAGTTTATCATCGCCCTCTGAATAGGCAACGGTGGTCTGTTTTCCGAAATAGACGATTCTTGCAACGGTATTGCAGCAGGTTGACTTGGTGATGATTCCTCAGGTTCGTGTTTTGAGCCCCGTTTCCGCAGGAACTGTATCTTGCATAAGGTCTTCAGTGGATTCCAGAAATAGTAGATCATCAATCCTATTATAATTAAGGCCTGCGCCGTTATTGTTCCATACGTCAATGACAAATGTGAATTTCTTGCTCGATGATGTTCTCCAATTTCCTCTAGTTGTGCTTCAATTTCGTACAACGAATCAGATGTGCGTTCCAGTTTGTTATTGTCATTTGGAAATAGATTCACTATGGTGTGTTTTCTCTTAGAATACTGATAGATATTGGGTGATATCAGGCTAATATTCAGTAACATATTAGGAATGTAGTAATAAGAATCTTTGCTCAGGTATGTTTTTGATCCCAATAAGGTGTGATATCGTGTTTTTGCAAAACATTCTGGATGTATTTCCAAAATTCCTGTTCCAACTATGGTGGTGTGGGTATTCTTTTTCCTACCACATAGAATCTGCATCGGTTCGGGTTGTTCAAATGAGTATAACCATCCGCCAAGTGTAGTTAGTTTTCGCCAGGAAGGTATGTGATAGGGCATGATTCTAATATTACATAAACGTAAGAATTTCGGATCTGGTTGAAGTAATAATGAAGTTTCACAAGTTCGATGAGCCACGTCCTGCAATGGGACGTCCTGTGGACAAATGTAGTAGTGCCATGCCCAGGTACAGGAATCTATGAATGTTTTATCCGATCCAAAGAATTTAGAATGGTCATTGCTTATTCCTAAATATGGAAACTCCGGTAAGATGAAAGCCGAAATTGTGGTTCTGTTGCTGTTGTTTAAATACTGAGGAATTGGTAATACGTGTATTTTATACAGGTCATATTCAATCCGATTTACTAATGGTATTTGTACTGTCACGACCATCTTTCCTGTTATATATTTCAAATTGACATGAGATATCCTGACCAGGTCTTCGATTCGTTGATGGTCCCGTGGTATAGGGAGTTCGAAATCAACCATAGAATTATGTATCTCGTTTATTATTGTTTTGAAATTAGATCCGCTCAATAGTGATGGATGTAATTTTCCGTTGCGCGCAGTGTTCAAAGCCGTGATAAAGCGTTGCGTTGCAGTAATGTAATGACTCAAAGATGTTTCAACAGATGCCGAGTATTGACTCATTGCTAAACTATAATTCAAGGCTAACTGTTTATCAATTTGCGTTTCTAATTCGGAAATCTTCTGTCTATTGGTTTTTACTTCTGCGGCAATTCGGTTGAAAGTTTTATGAACTTTATGCAGATCACTTATGATTATATGAGTTTGATTTTTGACAAGTTGGGTGATCTTCCTCTGATCAGCATATATCTTATCTATTTCCTTGTTAATGTATTCAGCATCATCACTGTCTAAAGTTCCAAACAAAGCATGGCTAATCGAACCGATGAATCCGAAAGGTGCATTCCTGCGTGTGATAGCTTTAGGCAAATTATGTGAATCGTATTCTGGCCTCTTAATTTCTGTACTCAATTCTATCAGTTCCATCCGTAAATCTGATGCTTCTCGTACCATGTTCTTTAAGTACTTTGTCCGTAACACGGAATCGCATTGTATCGGGGTTGGAAATTTAATACATAAACTGTTAGTTTGTTCAATATTCCCGATTTCATATGGAAATTCAGCTACTATTTTGTCTATATCTATAACTAGTATGAATCGCCAATCAGCTCTTTGAAATCTAATCGCGTTGATCTTTTCAAAGTATAAACCCGGGTTTGAATCCGTACGTGTCAGTCTGTATAGTTCCTGGGTCCGCGCGATGTGTTGCAGAGTAAGAAAGAATATCAATCGGATCAGCGTCATCTCTCAACCTGAATCAGTCAAATCAATCAGGACTCCAATTTAATTGTAATTTATCGACATGTTTGGTGAGCATTTTACCAGCTTCATCTTTTAACAAAACATTATTTCCTTCCAGTATCCCAATAATCTTATATGGCCCGTGATAACGCTTGGCAAATTTTTCTCTTTTTGGTTCTACCAAAACACGTACCATATCTCCTATTTTTCCTTTGAAGGGGCGAGCGTTCCTATCATAATACGATTTTGACCTTTCTTTTGCCTTAACCAAATTTTGTCCTGCAATTACTTGCATTTCCGAAAGTCGCGTTATTAAATCATGTAAATATGAATTGTATGTGACCAAATTCTCGTCGCTCGTGAAGGAACTTGGACAACGCGCAAGTTTGCCAAAAACCAATTCATACGGGGTAAAATTTGTGGCTTCATGGACAGATGTATTATAAGAAAACATAGCAAAGGGTACTAGTCTATCCCAATCGTCAAAATCATTCATGTAATGGCTAATGTATTCGGTTAACACTATGTGACTTCTTTCCAATGCACCATTGGTTTGGGGTCTATACCCAGATGTAGTGACATGTTGAATTTTGAAAATTTTAGCTAAGTTCTGAATTATTTTATTAATGAAACTAGTCCCTTTATCCGTTAGTATTGCACGTGGTGTTCCATACTGCAATATTAGATTTGTTACCAATGCATGGGCTATTGTTTCAGCTTTTATATCTGGAACAGGGACAGCTATGCAATATTTTGTCAAATTATCTTGCATAGTTAGAATATGTTTGTTACCGCTGGGAGTAGTGGGTAAAGGACCCACAGTATCCAATGATACTTTGGAAAATGGCTCCAATGGAGTGTCAGTAATTAACATTGGTTCCCGAGTTTTAGTTCGCACTAATTTTTGATTCTGGCAACTATTGCAAGTACGGATATAATTTTGAATATCATTACGCATACCTGGCCAATAAAATCGTTCTCGAATTCTGCAATATGTCTTTGTTAAACCCTTGTGTCCTCCTACCAAACTTTCATGCAACTCTGAAATGATTTTCAGGCGAAGTTCTTCCGGAGGTATCTGAGTGTTTCCGTAACAAAGGGCTATTTCGATATTGCTGTCCTCAAATGTATTCCTTAATATTTCTATTAACGTACCTTGAGGTAATTCGTCTGTAAAGTCGTCATTCTGTGAGATTCTTAGACCCTTTATATCTAAATCTGAAAGAATTTTTCTTAGGTTCTGTAGGCCAAGTTCCAAATCCCGAGTAGAAAGTTTATCAAAATGTTTCCTTTTTATGACTACGCTAAATATTCTATGTTTACCGCGTTTTGTTATTAGTATTTGTCCTACTCTGGGCTTTGCCGCTTTTAAATCGTTAGCATTGATAATGCCTAGATCGGAGAGCAATATACTCACTGGTGTAACAAGTTCGCAATCAGACGAAATGAAATGTACATAATTTGATCTATAATACGTTAGATTTTGTCTTGTAGAGGTTACGATGTCTTTACTTTTGTAGCGAAATTCTGATTCCATATCTGGAGGTATATAATCAGCGTCCGGGATGTATATG
This sequence comes from Andrena minutula, assembly GCA_929113495.1. Lineage (NCBI taxonomy): Eukaryota > Metazoa > Arthropoda > Insecta > Hymenoptera > Andrenidae > Andrena > Andrena minutula. The sequence goes on along the minus strand of OV815993.1, from coordinate 42,100,126 downwards.
GATGATGAATTTGAGATTTGTGGGAAAAGTTGTCTAGGAGTAGATTTTTGAGCGATAGGTTCTCTACCTCCCTCCTTGGGAGTTCGATCAGCAGTTGGATTTGGAAATGGTGTTGAAAGTGCTATAGGGTTTGGATCTACGGTCGGGGTAGGTAAGATTGAACTGTATCTAGGCCTGTTAACGATTGTGCTATCAGGCACTCCTGTTGCAGATATTTCTAGCTCTGATTCTTCCGGAATATTTTTCAGCTGAGGTGCCTTACTAGCTGCTTCCTCACGCCTTGGATTTGAAATTTGACTATCTTTTTCGGAATTCCTAGCTTGTTGTAATAATTTTTCTATTCGTCTATTTAATTCCTCGTCCCCAGTATCGTCATCATATGGATCCAAATCTTGTAATATTTCCTGTCTATATTCGTCTAAACTGTCTCCTTCAGAAAGGGCATCCAATAAAACAATTTCCTCCTCAAGTTCCTGTAATTGAGCGCTTTTATCCAATAATGATTTTTCAAATCTATTGAAAGACTCTTGTAGTTCTTCTAAATCTATAAATGAGGACTTCTGTTTGTTCCTATCACCTGTATCACTATCGTGAATTTCAGGTAAATTAATGGCTATAGTTCTATCTACTTCGGACTCGCTTCCTTTTTCGCGCAATTCCGTACCGGCCACTGCACCTTGTGAATCTGGGATTCTAGGATTCTCCACCATCTGTTTAGGATGAAATCCCAAATTCGGCAATGTACTCCTACGTTGGCGAAATATAGGCGGATCTGACTGTTCGTCATCGGAATCGTCGTCCTCTACTAGAGAAAGTTCTTTTGATCTATCTAATTCTTGTGTTTTTGATGGTCCCGGAGCTTCAGTAGCTTGAATCTTTGCTCGCGTTCTAGTTGCTATTGCACTGGTATCTAAAGGTACAGGTTGTTTCGACTTAAGTCTTGAACCTACTGGTCTTCCTATGTTTGATTTTCCCGGTAAACTAGCTATTTCTTTCCTGGGATTAGAAACTTCGGTTTTTGTCGATGGCTTATTTATTGGTAAAAGTTTTGGGCAATCAGGTGCTAACTCCGATTTTGCATCATCAGAGGATTCTGATAAACTGAAATCATCGGATGAACATAGTTCATTTACTATAACTGGATTCCTTGATAAGGCGTCAGCATTTGTGTTTAATTTTCCTGCCTTATGAACAAATTCGTACTCGTAATCGCGCAGTTTTAGTCGCCATCGGATCAATCTTTGTCCTGGATCTTTTATTGAGTTAATCCATCTTAGTGGTTCATGATCACTAACGAGGGTAAATTTTCGGCCATATAAATATGGTCTGAAGTGTAAAATTGCATAAAGGACTGCCAAACATTCCTTTTCTGTAGTGAAATAATTTTGTTCTGGTTTAGTTAAAATCCTAGAAAGGTATGCCACTGGTAAATCTTGACCATCAATTTCTTGACTAAGTACAGCGCCTATAGCGTAGTCTGACGCATCTGTAGTTAAAGTGAATTGACTATTGAAATTTGGATATTGAAGTATGGGGCTTTTACAAAGTGCTTTTCGTAATTCCAAAAATCCTTTCTTTTGCTCTTTTCCCCAAGTGAAAGTAGAATTTTTCTTCAGCAAGTCTGACAACGGTTTAGCCTTTTCTGCGAAATTTTTGATAAAGCGTCTATAATATCCAGCTAGACCTAAAAATTGCCTAATGTTTTTCTGATTTTTCGGGCGAGGAAAATTCTTTACTGCACTAATCTTTTTGGGATCCGGTTTTACACCAGCCCGGCTAATAACATGTCCTAGGTAAGCAACTTCTATTTTGAGGAACTCGCACTTATCCGGTTGTAAAGTTAATTTTGCATCGGCCAAACGCGTAAATAAACGGCGAATTTTCTTTTCATGTTCTTCTAAGTTTTTAGCATATACCACAATATCATCCAAATAAACGAAAACTTCTACACCCTGTAATCCGCGTAGAACTTGATCCATTAATCTTTGAAAAGTTGCTGGAGCGTTTTTCAGACCTTCCGGCATTCGGATGTATTCATAATGACCATTTGGGGTTGTGAAGGCTGTTTTTTGTCTATCTTTTGGATCCATCTCAATTTGTTGAAATCCGCTTGCTAAGTCAAACGTTGAGAAATATCGGGCCTCACCTAAGTGATCCAGTATATCAGTAATGTTCGGTAATGGATATGCATCGCCAATGGTTTTTTCGTTAAGATCACGAAAATCTATGACTACTCTGAATCTCAGATTACCTTGAGAATCTGGTTTTTTAGGAACGATCCAAATGGGCGAATTATACGGTGAATTTGAAGGTGCTATTATTCCATGATTTAGTTTATTACGGACTTGTTTTTCTATTTCGTCTTTATGAACCGGAGGAAAACGATACTGTCGCCTATTCACAGGAACATCATCTACTGTGGGGATTTTATGTTTAATGTATGAAGTACATGGTAGTTTATCACCAGGCAAGTGGAATCGCTCTGGGAATTCTTTAATAATTTTAATTACATGATCCCGTTCTTCTTCATTCAAATGATCGAGACGCAATTTTTTAATGATTTCTAAAATTCTTTCTTCCGCGATTGGCAAGGTCTCATCTTCCGTATCAGAATCGGAATAATTTTGTTCTTCGGGGAAGTTATGATACTCGAATGGTATTAATTCTTGTGGCGGAATTTCGACTTCGACATCCTTATCCGTTGTATTAACGGCAAAGACGTGACATGCACCTCGGTCATTTACAGACACAACAGCTTCGCCAATGTATAAGCCATCTATAGTTTTAATTTTTGGTAAATATCCCTCTTTTAAATCATGATTTGTAACGTCAATGGCGACAGCTTGTCTAGTACGCGCTTTTAAATACAAAACTCGAGGTCCTACCCTACGAGGTACTGGATCATGGCCAATAAAAGGTATGGGTTTAATAGGATCGCTTCGTGTTACCAATGTGTTATGGGTGAAGGAGATTTCAGCTTGTTCTTGTGTGAGATACTCTTTACCTAATATACCATCGCAACGCAGTACAAATGAAGATCTTACGACATGAAATTTTACGGGTTTGCCTAATAAAGTAATTATTGTGGTACCTAAAGTCTCTGTCGTATCCGGAGTTATTCCTGAGATAGCAACCGATTCATGAAGCGCGACTGAAACATTGTCGTCTAGGGCGCTTAATTTAATCACGTTTATATCCGCTCCTGTATCTACGAGGAAATATGCACAACCCATATTCAACTCCTTACCCATCATTTTTACTAATGGGGATTCGGGTTTTTCTACCGTTGCGATTTTTCTTGGTTTACCAGAAATTTTACTGTTGCATGACGCTCCTTTTCCGAATGACTCGACGTCGCGTCCGTCCGTCGGGTCATTTGTGCGTTTAAATGATCGGTTCTATTTTCGGGTTTAGTATTTCTATTATATGGAGAACCCGGTCTCGTTGATGAAGGAATGGGAGATGGAGATCTTGGTCTAGGCCCTTGCGAATATCCATCTCTTGCTGAACGCGATGGCTCATTACTATTTGTATTATAATGATGGTAAGGGTAATAATTCGGATATGGCATTGGCGGATAGAAATAAGGCGAGTAATACGGATGTGGAGGAAATCCCGGTGGATTGTAATAATGATTGCGTGATGGAGGTTTCAAAATTCCAATTGGCGAACCGCTTACGTCTGGACTGGGACTCGGAGAACGTGTGCGATTCTCTTCTTCGTTTCGAATTGCATAATTTTTATAGCGAGGAGGGTTCATGGATTGGTGATTAGCGTAATCCTGATAATATGAGTTCGATGATCGAGAAAAGCCATTATTCTGATTAAATGATATCTTTTGAGTTTCATTCGAAGGTAATATTCCGGATTTCATTCGCGTTTCTATACGTACTGCAAATTTTCTCGCATCGTCTAAAGTTTTAGGGTCACGCGCATCTACTGAGCGCGCTATTTCATCTGGAAGTCCGCGAATATAAGCTTCCAATCCGCATTCTTTTAATGGCAATAGCATTTGTTCTGCCTTATCCCCATAACTATCCTCTAACGCAACTCGAGCTCCGCTAATTAATATGTTTAATCTGTCATAAAAATCGCTAACTGATTCCTCCTTTTTCATCCGAATATTTTCTATTTCGTGTTGATAATAAGGATAATTTTTACCCGGTGCAAATCTACCCTTTAAGTGTTTAATTAGTTCATTAACCGTATTAAATGTTTTTCCATATGTGCTATCGCGAGCTGGACCTTTCAATTTCCCTAATACCGATTTTAGAAATGATCCCTCTAATGCAGGAGGCACTAGACTTGCGCTATTTTGCACATCCTGTACAAAATCCTTCAGAGGAACGCCCTTCCCATCAAAGTAAGGAATATTTAACGTGCTATTCTGAATAGTCAGACACTCCGCCATGGAGGTCATCATTGCGCTTGCGTCTTGAGCCATGATTGAATATTTGTATAAAATATATATATACAGAACTAGTCAATAAATATCATATAATGAACCAGCGTTACCACGACCACATTGATAAATTAGTAAAATAAAGAAATTTCATAAATTCTATCCGATTTCAATGAATATGAGCACCCAGGAATTTTTACAAGAAAATTCCTGGCATCCCACCGCTGCCACCAGATCTGTTACGTGCCGCGGCCTTTAGTGTTCGAGCGGCGCGTTTTAGACGGCCAAATTCTGATCAGGGATATCCCACAATCTTTGATTATCAGAATTTGTCGTATTTATGTAGGTAATGGCAAGGAGGCTCGCCGCACTCGCAACAGTCAATTATTTTATTTACTTATCTAAATACCTTATCAGAAGGATAAGGGGTAGATTTTGGGATCGTTGGTGCTCTAGTCCCATACGGGTCTTTTCAAAGGAATCGGACAGGTAATTAATGAGTATAATTTAATGAATAATAAAGCTTTAATGCCGAAATATTGGATGGTTGTAAAACATATAGTACTGAATATGTAAAGTAAAATTAATCAACAACAAACATAGACTTTCGCGCTATCGGGCACAATTCCTGATTAGGGGAATCCCACAGTCCTTGGACTATCAGAAATTGTGTTATGTACGATTCAATCATAATACAGTGTACAAAAGAGATAATAGGTGCAACTCACCAGACAGTCGATATTGTATTGACAAATATATTTTTGTGGTTTTCGGTTGGAATGTTTTCCTGTGGTCTGATGATATATCTAAATCAGAAAAAGAGATAAAACGCGAACACACACACACACTTGGTTATATTAACGAATAAATCTTAATTGAATTCTAAACGAGACTGAATAATAGTGATTTTAACAGAGCAAAATGAATGATACTTTTAGTTTATAATTTATAATTTAATCAAAGTTTAGTATATGAATTATTTCACGAGTTTAAATAAATGAATTGTTTCGCAAAGTCGAGTCTTTCACGCGGTTTCACTATAAACCGGAGAACTCTAGCTCTAAGACACTTGCGGACCCAGCGACACGCACCTCACGATTTATCGTCACAGAGTGTCGCAGCTTCACGCTCTCGGCAGCGACCAGAGTGGGTCCGTACCGAAAATGCTTACGCTGCATTTTATCCCTCGGCCGCGCTACCATGGGCCCGTCTACTTAACGAGGCGGTGTGTGTGTGTGTTCTCACACCCATCCATCAGACTCTCGATTCAAATACATGATCAATTCTTACAGGACATTCGTACGTACAGGAAAACATGACATCGCACATTACAATTTCACACCTGCTGAGGCCTTCCCTGAATGTTCATAAATTTACATGCACAATTTCTGACTAGGGGAATCCCACAGTCCTTGGACTATCAGAAATTGTGTTATGTATCTAATTTTAACCAAACAACTTTGAATTAATTAATTAATTTATTTACACGTGCCCCGAAACGTGCGACAAAACCGTGAGAAGGCGCGACTCCCTGCACCGGATGTAAGGTATACAATTCCGTCAATCTTCTAAGAAGTGATCCAGTCTGCGCATTCCTGCTGTAGCCGTTACTGATTATGTTACAATGTTTAACGCGGCGGTCAGAGGTGCTCTCAACGAGGGTTCTCCCACAATGCTGCAAGGCATTGTTGAAATACATCCCTGCCGCTTACACAGAACGGATTCGGCACAACAGGAGAACCACTGGTCCTTTCGAACGCGACTATCTGGTGAGAACGCCGCTGCGTCAGCACCGCCTTATCGGTATCGCGGGACGGTAATGCGTCGAGGCGACGACGCTCCAAGAAAGGGGTTTTTGTTCTAGCAAAAATATTATTGATTAATGGGCAGGAGTATGATCAACGAGGGATTTCCCATAACGCTAGGCGTTGTTGATGCATACCCTGACCAGAAAGAAAAATCTTACGTTCCGGACGTAACACTGTCGATCAGTCGCGAGGCTATCCGCATTATTGCAATTAGCTATAAATTGCCCAAGTTCGAAACGATTACCAGAGAATTCTTTTGGAATTAGTTCGGTTAAAAATTCTATAGGAAGTTGCATTTGAGAAGAATCACCGGAGAGGTTTGGATTGTCAGAAGACTCCGGATTGCTCATTATGAGGGATATTGAGTACTGAGGTGATTACGAAGCAACGAAATTTAAAAAAAAAAATTTGTACCTGCCGTCTACCAGTGAAAGGAACCTTGAGCGTGCCAATGGTTAACTTCCTTCTCTGCAGTGGATATCTGGATCCGTAGACTTTTCCTCTCAGGGTTGACACTGTTATTTCCCGTCACGAAGGATTAAAAAAAAATAATCCACAGCGAAGAACACTTTAAATAAAGTTTCACTATTCTTTAACTGCTGACGAGTCCTACCGACTGCGCCAACTTTGTGTCGTGTTCCCGGGAGAAGTACAAATACAAACACTCTTGAATAAAAATGTTCTTTATTATGAGGAAGTTCGAACTAGTTGCTCGTGCGATGTACCACAGTGATCTGACGCTAAAACGTACGGAGGAAAGGAACGTGGGGAAATCAGAGAATTCTATTGGTAGCTTCTATTGCGAGGGTGTGGAAAAGGAGGCTAGGATTGGTTATTGAGTAAGGGAGGAAGTGGTAGTTTGAAGAAAGTCGGTTGTGACTAAGACGTTAACTTTCCCTTTTGAAGGGGCCTTGGGACCCACGGCCTAATCCGCCTGTTTACTGTAAAGTCACGTTCGCTCGAAAGGGGCTAAGGGTTTTAGAGGGTGACACTGACCAGATGCGTAGGAAAAGAGAAAGTCGCGGAAATGGGTATCTAACAGTCTGCTTTCTTTCTGGTTCCAAAGGCAGACAGAGTGCTCGCTCGGAGAGGGGCTAAGACCGTGTATAAAGTTGTACATGGAGATGAGAAAGAAAGTATCACAACATTATTTACTGTCAATGCTGCAGGTACAATGCTTCCACCAATGATACTCTTTTGGTACCAAAGAATTCCAGCAAGTATTACAAACACCTTACCATCAGGATGGATCATTAGTAATACAGAGCGGGGGTGGATGACAGCAGAAAGTTTCCTTGATTATATCAGTACTAAATTTCATCCATGGCTTGTAGCAAACAAAATTAAATTTCCTGTCATTCTATATCTCGATGGACATTCGTCACACATGACTTTGGCTCTATCACAGTTCTGCAAAGATAATGAAATCGAATTAATTGCTTTATACCCGAATGCAACGCATGTATTACAGCCACTGGATGTTGCTGTCTTTCACCCCTTGGAAGTGAAATGGAAGAAGGCTGTCGACGAATGGAGGACTTTACATACCCAAAAATTAAGACGAGAAGATTTTGCACCAATTTTAAAGACAGCTATCGATTCTTTCTCTAATTTGCAAATAACTATTGAGCATGGCTTCCAAACGTGTGGACTGTTTCCATATAATGCAAATGCAGTAGATTTTAATGTTTTAAATAAAAAAAATAAGAAGAGTACAGAAGTGCAACATTTAAAAGTCATACAATCTAACAAAGAAGATAAAGATAAAGAATATCTGAAGTATTTTGAAAGTAAATTAAATGTAGATGACCTTGCAGATTTTCAAAATGCTGTATTTAATGGAACCTTCAAGATTTCCAAAAATAGTAACGAGGGATTATTCCAGTATTGGCTCAACATGAAACAGCTCACTGGTGAAACTTCATAAAAAATACAACTAAATTAAATGTTTTAATATTTATAATATTAATTGTAAATTTATATACTATAAGTATATAAGTATATAAAATTATATACTATAAGTATATAAATTTCATAATTAATATTAAAATAGTTTAATATTCCTTTAATTAAGTTGTATTTTTGTATTCTATTCAAGAATGATTTACTTATTTTCTTATATTATAATTAAATATTTAATCCTATTTACTGTAGGGGAAATTGAGAGTCATTGTGTGAGTGGTAATGGGGAGGATTCTACTGTGGACATGCATGAAATCATAGTAGAGGTTGAACAGTCACTGCCTTGCATGCCTAATCCTTTAGATATAGATATTAATAATGCACAAGTAGTTTTAATACAACCAGAAGATGTGAATAGCTTAATTGTAAATACACGAACTTTAAGTCCGATTAATGTTGTTAGTTTGACCACAGCTGTTGAGCGTCTTCAAGATACTTTTGATCAAGGTTTGTAACTATTATTATGTCAAATATTTGACTTAACTATATATAAACTAATCATAAATAAATACAGTCTGTGGCAACGGCATCTTATTCGCAGGATCCACGGAAGATTTTTCACAGAATGAGGAACCTTTAAATGCCAATGCAATTGAAGTAAAAGCTACAGATAAAGAAATTTTGAACGTCAACAATAACAATGAGGCTCATATTGAAGTAAAAGATTTACGTACGATAAAATCTATACAAAAGGAACATACGATTATTCTTAATGAAATTCAAAACACAGAATGTAATAAAAGCAAAGGTACATTTGTATCAAAGTTTTTACTACCACTACTTACAAAGTTTTATGTACCACTAGTTATATGACTTTTAATAAAAAAAAATTTCACAGATACTAATACTACGTGCATTACAGAAGATTCGGGAAAAAATTTTCCATTGCCTTTAAAAAGAGTATTACATATGCCAAAAGAAATTGAAAAAAAGAAGAAAAAGAAAACAGTTAGTCACGCACTGACATCTGATGAATGGCAAGAACACCATTTAAGAATTCAGGAAGAGAAATTGAAAAAACAAAGAGAAATCGAAGAAAGAAAGAAACAGAGAGAAGAATAAAAAAAAGAAAAGCTGATGAAAAAGAAATTAAAAAAGCAGCAGCAGCAAACAGAAAGAAAATAGACGAAGAAATTAAAAAACTAATTGCACAAAAAAGATCTATTAAAAAAGAACGCATTTGAAATATCATTATTCTTTACCAATGATTTTATAAATTAAACAAAATTTCTGCCAATATAAAAATTGTTATTCATGTATGTTTTATTTCTTTAATGGTTTAAAATGATTAAGAAATTAAGAATTTGTTTATTTAACAATAAATAGTCTTATTTAAAAAGTAACATTGACTTATTACATAATTATTAGTACTTATAGCATGCAGAAGATGATTGTAAATTTTTCCCACCCGTGACCCCACTGCCACTTGTCATCGGTGTAGAATAACTATAGTCGTGTTCAGATTTATTGGCCGGTGAGTTCGGTTTCTCGAGCAGCGCGCAAGGAGAAATCAGCCACCACCACCTGACGATCGTGGATTGGCAGTTGAAGTTCCTTAGGATCTTGGTGAGAAGCTAGAGAAAAGTAGCACCGAGGCAAGCAGCAGGTGGTGGGAGAATACCCTTCAGGAAACTCACCGGCCAATAAATCAGAACACGACTATAATTATAAAACATTATGTAACTACCCAATTCATACATTCCACAAATGAAAAATTCGCGCGCAAACCATTGACACAAACACTATTGGCGCCCTCTGCCCCAAGCTTTGCGTCATCTTCCCCATTGACCAGGTATTGGGACACCAAAAATGGGACGCTGGGACAAATCAGAATTCTATTGTTCATGTATTGGTACACATAACTATTTGCGTTTTTACTCAATTGAATTAAAATAACGCACTGAAAACAAGGTTTTAGTAGCTCATTTGATAGAAAGAAGGAACATTTATCTGAATATTGACACTTTTGTCGAAAAGGGCCTTTATTTTTAGTCCATTTTTAAGATATACAACTTTGATATCCTTAAGTGTCCAGTTATTGGTACATTTACCTTATAAATTCTATATTCTACGTAAGTTTAACAACTACGAACAGAAACCATATGCACCGGATTGCCAATCTATATGTATTATATTATATGTATAGTACTTTGTGTACAATACATGGTGCGTGAATATATATATATATAAAGCCACATTTTACTTATATCCCTGATAACCAGATCTGGCAGCAGAATCTGACGTCAGATCCGTAGTCGTCTGTGTCCGCATTTGGCTGCGTTCTGAGGTACAGAATCTGATGTCAGATTCTGATGTCAGATCGGCAGCAGATTGACAGCAGATCCTGATGTCAGATCGGCAGCAGATGGACAGCAGATTCTGCCGTCTGCTTGGCACAGCTAACAGTGCCATCTGAGGGTCAGGATTAGCAAACTAACGTGTGGTAAGAAAAAAAAATACCAACAAATACGAAACGTTGTAATTCCCAAGCGGTCACCCATCCAAGTACTAACCGCGCCCAATACCGCTTTAACTTCAGTGATCGGACGAGAACTTGTGTTTTTTCTGACACGAAATGATCGTTGGAAAAATTTGGCTCTTATTAATACTTATTTTTAAACAATCTTCATACTATTATATTCTAAGAACTTATTATATAACGTTTAAGTCGAAAAGAGTCGTTGTTCTGTGTACCTGTTTAAACTACAATTTTACATTTTCTGTGTACTTTACTGACGTGGTAGTAGAATTGGACACAGTTTAAATGTATTATACAGGAATTAAAGGTTAAATTGTGAAAATAAGTTAATTTATTATATAATTGTGAAAATAAGTTAATTTATATAATAAATTCATAACATTAACCTTTAATTCCTGTAGAATACATATAAACTCTGTCCAATTCTTGTACCATGTCAGTAAAGTCCACAGAAAATGTATAAAAATGAAATACAACAGGTAAAAAGAATTGCGTTAGGTAAGTTATTTAATATTGATATCATTTGTAATTTAAACAGGTACTTATACCACAGAACAACGACTCTTTTCGACTTAAACGCTATACAGGGTGTCCCAAAAATGTTGCGTTTCCTTAAAGGGGGTGATTCTGGGGGTGATTTCAAACATCTTTTTCCTTTGCGAAAATGCTCTCCGATGTTTCGTTAACGAGATATTAATAAAAAGCACCGACCAATCACAGCGCGAGTCTGACGGCCGAGTTCCCGCGGTAGCGTGGCTACGAGCCGCGCTGCGACTGCGACGAGCAAGCAACTCGGCATGCATCGAAGAAACTTGCGTAGAATGGCAAATGAAAAAGACGTAACAAATAAAATCGAACATGTTATCATGGTTTGTTCGTCATTTAAAGTGAATAATGAATAAAGGATAAATGGATGAAAATCACGTGTAACGTAAAAAGACGAATACGCAGTTTTTTTTTAGAAGATTCGAAAATAATAATTATTTGAAGTGGGAGGATAAGGAATACGTAAATTTCCTTGTGTTAATAACGTAGCCACGAAAAGGTAATGTAACAGGAAATTAACGAAAGGTGATAGGCGTTAGTAACAAAAACTCACCCCTGTTGGAAATTCACCTGCAGCTTGAAAATCTGTGTCACAGGGTCACCGAACCGATCCTGGTCATCGATGGACGTGCTCCGTGCACAGCTGGTCCCAGGTATCCTTACATTCCCACTACCCAAAGTTAAGGGTCGCAATGTCAGGTGCGTCCAGGTCAACGCACCGAATATTCACTTCACTGCACGGCTACTAACACTGATCACTTTATTTATCCTGAAGTATTCTTGGGCCGTGTACATTTCTGCGACGCGATTGCTAGCTGACTGACAGGATTTTTTCCAAGCAACTTCCGCTACCCCCAAGTAGCTTCTCTGGTTCCATTATGAGTTAACTCCCACCAGGGCAAGAGGCTTTAGGTAAAAAGAAGCCAACACATTTTCGGAACACGTGTTTTGCAGAAGTGCAACGAACACTTTCACAAAAGCCCGCGCTCCGTCCTTCTACTGCCAATGTACCCATTGCTTCGAGATAGAAAACAGACACCACGTGTATCGGTTCGAAAGGGTCCGAAGAGAAGAGACAGTCTTCGAGTTACTATAAAGAAGAAAATGCATACCATTCCTGTTTCCCCTTTCCGACACCCTGAGTTCACGACTGCTACGAGGCGGAACCAATTAAGTCATAAATTATCCGAAACTGTAGGAAACCGTTCTCTACCGCCGACTCGCCGGACAATAAACCGCGACCCTGGCGAAATGCTCTGACTGATCAGCCTGATTAATTTTGAAGAACTAGAAATTACAAAGAGGTAGTCCGCTGACTGCGCGTAGTCCCGCCTGCTTCGTCCTACCTTCAAATTAAAGACGGATCCCTTATCTCTCGAGTATAAACACGCGCTCGAATTTCAAAACAAAAGCACGCGTCGACGTATTCCGTGCGAGGGAAGGTGGACCTTGGGGTCCGATTGGCCCCAAACTAACCAATCTGCCCTGCAGAATTTGAAATTCGAGCGCGTGCTTAGACACTTGAGATAAGCAAGCGACGTATTCTGTGCGAGCGATGGTGAATCTTGGGGAGGAGATACTGCTGTGAAGAGGGCCTCTTCAGGACAGTGGCCGTTTGGGAGGGCTGCAGGGCAGATTGGTTAGTTTGGGACCAATCGGGCCTCAAGGCCCACCATCTCTAGCACGGAATATGTCGACGCGTGCTTTTGTTTTGAAATTCGAGCGCGTGTTTATACTCGAGAGATAAGGGATCCGTCTTTAATTTGAAGGTAGGACGAAGCAGGCGGGACTACGCGCAGTCAGCGGACTACCTCTTTGTAATTTCTAGTTCTTCAAAATTAATCAGGCTGATCAGTCAGAGCATTTCGCCAGGGTCGCGGTTTATTGTCCGGCGAGTCGGCGGTAGAGAACGGTTTCCTACAGTTTCGGATAATTTATGACTTAATTGGTTCCGCCTCGTAGCAGTCGTGAACTCAGGGTGTCGGAAAGGGGAAACAGGAATGGTATGCATTTTCTTCTTTATAGTAACTCGAAGACTGTCTCTTCTCTTCGGACCCTTTCGAACCGATACACGTGGTGTCTGTTTTCTATCTCGAAGCAATGGGTACATTGGCAGTAGAAGGACGGAGCGCGGGCTTTTGTGAAAGTGTTCGTTGCACTTCTGCAAAACACGTGTTCCGAAAATGTGTTGGCTTCTTTTTACCTAAAGCCTTTTGCCCTGGTGGGAGTTAACTCATAATGGAACCAGAGAAGCTACTTGGGGGTAGCGGAAGTTGCTTGGAAAAAATCCTGTCAGTCAGCTAGCAATCGCGTCGCAGAAATGTACACGGCCCAAGAATACTTCGGGATAAATAAAGTGATCAGTGTTAGTAGCCGTGCAGTGAAGTGAATATTCGGTGCGTTGACCTGGACGCACCTGACATTGCAACCCTTAACTTTGGGTAGTGGGAATGTAAGGATACCTGGGACCAGCTGTGCACGGAGCACGTCCATCGATGACCAGGATCGGTTCGGTGACCCTGTGACACAGATTTTCAAGCTGCAGGTGAATTTCCAACAGGGGTGAGTTTTTGTTACTAACGCCTATCACCTTTCGTTAATTTCCTGTTACATTACCTTTTCGTGGCTACGTTATTAACACAAGGAAATTTACGTATTCCTTATCCTCCCACTTCAAATAATTATTATTTTCGAATCTTCTAAAAAAAAACTGCGTATTCGTCTTTTTACGTTACACGTGATTTTCATCCATTTATCCTTTATTCATTATTCACTTTAAATGACGAACAAACCATGATAACATGTTCGATTTTATTTGTTACGTCTTTTTCATTTGCCATTCTACGCAAGTTTCTTCGATGCATGCCGAGTTGCTTGCTCGTCGCAGTCGCAGCGCGGCTCGTAGCCACGCTACCGCGGGAACTCGGCCGTCAGACTCGCGCTGTGATTGGTCGGTGCTTTTTATTAATATCTCGTTAACGAAACATCGGAGAGCATTTTCGCAAAGGAAAAAGATGTTTGAAATCACCCCCAGAATCACCCCCTTTAAGGAAACGCAACATTTTTGGGACACCCTGTATAATAAGTTCTTAGAATATAATAGTATGAAGATTTTTACACAAGAAGTATTAATAAGAGCCAAATTTTTCCAACGATCATTTCGTGTCAGAAAAAACACAAGTTCTCGTCCGATCACTGAAGTTAAAGCGGTATTGGGCGCGGTTAGTACTTGGATGGGTGACCGCTTGGGAATTACAACTTTCGTATTTGTTGGTATTTTTTTTTCTTACCACACGTTAGTTTGCTAATCCTGACCCTCAGATGGCGCTGTTAGCTGTGCCAAGCAGACGGCAGAATCTGCTGTCCATCTGCTGCCGATCTGACATCAGAATCTGATATCAGATTCTGTACCTCAGAACGCAGCCAAATGCGGACACAGACGACTACGGATCTGACGTCAGATTCTGCGCTCTCATGCCAGACTCTGCTACCAATCTGATGTCAGATTGGCGTCAGATGGTTATCAGGGATATAACTTAACATAGAACTTATATAGAAGGAAAGTGGCATTTTGCTATTGTAAGCGTAGACCGGAAATTTAAATGCTAATGGTAATAATTCAGCGAAAATGAACAAGGAGATCCAATATTTTTAACACATAATTTATTGGTGTTGGAATAAAACTAATTTAGTATGTTTATCGGTGAATTGAAATAATGGGAATCTAAAAAAGTAACAAATAGCGTGGCAACTACTGTGGATTTTATTAATTAAAATATTACGAATGTCTTTCACAAAAGATTGAAAAGCATCAAGGGAGATCAGTTTTCAGCGTACTTTCTTCACTAATGCGACTTGGTTTACATCGCAAGCAGTCCACCATAATCTATTTTCTTCATAATTCTTAACGCTATGTCTTTAAACAAATTTTGTCGATTTACCTTATTTGACTTTCTAGAAACTTGTGTGGTGCAAGATGCTCGGTCTATCTATCTAATCTTCTCTGGACAACCTCCGCGCTTGTGCATTCCCTTCATTTCTATCCATCGAAGCCTGTGCGTCCCCTTCAATTCTATACTATCCAAGCCTGTGCATTTCCTTCATTTTTATCGGAATCCTGTGCGTCCCCTTCATTTCTATAATATACATAAAAACTCTAAATTACTGGTATACAAATACAAATATCTGGCAATTTAAATGCAGTGCAATTTTTTTACTACAATATATATATTATTTTGTACATGCATGGTACAAATTTCCAGAAACTTGTGCGAAAGGAGATGCTTCTCAGTCGAACCATCTCTGGACAACTTCCAAGTCTGCGACTCTACATAAGAAATCTATTTAAAAAATTTTGGCGACTTACCTTATTAATTGAGGCAATAATTCAGTCTCCTATGTAGTGTAAAAACTCGTGATGACATTTCAAATTGGGACAACTTACTTTATTTGACACTTAGCACTTAGGTTATAAAATTCAAAATAGTATATATATATATATATGTACGTACAATGGCGGACGACGAACGAAGAACGATACATGTGTTGGCTGAAGGTGTGTGTGTAACGCGTGTATACGTATTATGTTGACAAAAATTTGAAATTGAAGAAGAATCAGAAGAAAAATCTGAAACCTTATCGGATCCGACCGATCCATCATACGATATTATGATATCTCTGTCATGCGTGGACCGATTTTATTGAAATTGGTCTCATTCGAAAGCCGATATGCGGTTTACATAAGAAAAATGCCTTTAAATTTACAAAATATTGCAGGCGTGATGAGATATTAATGTATAATATGTCAGAAGTAGGTTAGAGTGTCCCCGGGATGAGTAAAGGTACACGGTAGCGACATCGACATATAGGGTGTTCTTTTTTCATGTACTTGGCGTCGAGACGCTACCGCGTCTCTCTCTCTCTCTCTCTCTCTCTCTCTCTCTATCTAGAGACGCGGTAGCGTCTCGACGCCAAGTACATGAAAAAAGAACACTCTATATATATATATGTCGATGTCGCTGCCGTGTACCTTTACTCGTCCCGGGGACACTCTAACCTAATTCTGACATTTATTACATTATATCTCATCACGCCTGCAATATTTTCTAAATTTAAAGGCATTTTTCTTATGTAAACCGCATATCGGCTTTCGAATAAGACCAATTTCAATAAAATCGGTCCACGCATGACAGAGATATCGTAATATCGTCTCAGGGATCTGTCGAAAACGGTAGATTTTTCTTCTTATTCTTCTTCAATCTCAAATTTTTGTCGACATAATACGTATACGCGTTATTATACGCACACCTTCAGCCAAAACGAACTAATGCATGTTTCGTTCATCAATTCCTATCTTCACTATGTGCAATTTACTCCAAATTTTGACAGCTTACAGTCAGATTATATACAAAATTTGAGATGCCACGTGTTTTTACAAATATATATTATCGTTGTACCATTGAATTGGAATTAAAATGCAGTCTCACATACAATTCCATGAATCTGGAAACACGTACAATTCCATGAATCTGAAAACACGAAAATTCGTGCTAAATCTAGCGATAACCTCTTTAAGCACAGAAATCTGTAAACATGAAAATGAAAATGATACTAAAATCAATTAGAGTCTAATATAACGCATGAATTTGGTAAACATAAACAAATTAATTTAAAAAATACTATTCCATGAAATATACTCAGAAAATGACGTTATGAATGGAAATTTTAATTTTCTAACCACGGAAAACATTTCTCGATTTGATAAAACAATTCATTAAATTATGCGTGCTTTCAGTTTCATGGAATTGTACGTGCTTTCAGATTCAAGGAATTGTACGTGCTTTCAGATTCATGGAATTGTAAATTTCAACAGCTGATAATTATTATGCTGTAATTGTATCAAAAAAGTAAAAAAATTACGTCAAGTACATGATACAAATAAATCACAAAATATAGAAAGTAATAATAATCACAAGAAATAGAAGATAATAATATCTTTGTAAAAAGAAGTGAGATCCCCATAAAAAACTTCAAAAAAGTAAAAAATACGCCAAGTACATGAAAACATGAAAATCACAAAAAATAGAAGATAATAATAATTACAAAATTAAAAAAAGATGTGAAATCAAAATGAGCTGCTAGTACATAAAGATGCTTTCCAACTGCGCTTTAGATGACACAACTACATATGCACAGCTAAAATTCCATTACTCATAATGGCTATTTATACAAAGAAAAAATGTATTAAATAATAATATGCAGATATATTTTTATACAAATTATTATTTTAATACGAATAAATATTTGATTCAAAATACTTGGCGCTGCGCAACCGGAAAAATGTTAATTGCCTTAGTATTAATAATTTACAACTCCATTACAATATAAAAAACATATACATACACATACTAGAAACACAGTCAGATTTATTCTACATATATTTAATTCTAATGCCATACGTAGCATATGCACACGCATGCACGCACGCATGCACGTACAAGAAAGAAAGAAAAGGATTAATGCAATTTATACATATTTATTGAGGTTAGCAACACCAATTCGGGGCGCAATGCCAAGTATTTTGAATCAAATATTTATTCGTATTAAAATAATAATTTGTATAAAAATATATCTGCATATTATTATTTAATACATTTTTTCTTTGTATAAATAGCGATTATGAGTAATGGAATTTTAGCTGTGCATATGTAGTTGTGTCATCTAAAGCGCAGTTGGAAAGCATCTTTATGTACTAGCAGCTCATTTTGATTTCACATCTTTTTTTAATTTTGTAATTATTATTATCTTCTATTTTTTGTGATTTTCATGTTTTCATGTACTTGGCGTATTTTTTACTTTTTTGAAGTTTTTTATGGGTATATATTATTCCTATCTTTCAATACAAAACGATTTTGAATCTCGCTCAACATCTAACTTCGATATCTTTATGACTTATAGCTAACTTCATATACTACATGGATTAACACCAGCGGATATCCCACACAGCACACAACCGTCCTCAAAACGTCCCAGGGAAGTCCGTCCCAGACGTACCGCGCGTCCCGGGGACGTCCTGAATATCCCACGTACTTCTTATATACCCATACAGCACAACGTCCGGCAAAGTCCCAAAGCCGTCTACAGGACTTCCTGGGGACGTCCTGGGGACGGTTTGTTACAAACCAGGACGTTCAGACGGTCTGAATGTCCCGGTCTGTAACAAGACGTCCCCAGGACGTCCTTTAGACGGCTTTGGGACTTTGCCGGACGTTGTGCTGTGTGGGTAGGTCCTCTGAAGGACAAATGTTACCAAAAAATTAGTCCCGTGTACGTCTCGCACACAGCACACAGCCGTCCTAAAAACGTCCCAGGGACGTCCGCCCCAGTTGTTCGGGACGTCCCGAATTTCCCACGAACGGCTTATATACGTCCCCTGAACGACGAATATTACAAAAAAGTGGTCCCGGGTACGTCTTTTAAGCGCATGGATTAGGACTGGACAGGTGTTCGAAAGACGTAATTAAGACCTATTTATCGATAAATTAGGTCAAATGCAGCTCTTTAATAACCGTAAGAAGGGTGCATTTAAGATCGTTATAGATACCGATTGATTATAATATAAATTTAATCAAACAAAGGGTTATCAAAATGAAATCAAAATTAATAAAAATTCATTTCTGTTTACTATATTTATTTATTTAAAATTTGACTACAGTTGTTTTTATTAACGGACTTCAAAGAAGGAGGAGGTTCACAATTAAACACGTATATATATATTTTTTATCATTGTTATTATTACATGTCATGCTTTATAAAATATATCATTCGTCGTGTGGTTATACGCTAATCAATTTAATGTTCCATTTTCGTAGTATTCCTGCTTCTTTCCTTCTCTTTTCGACTGCGATCGTCAGTGTGGTCGGTATGGAGGGGTGCCTTCAGTAGCCAGTTAGTCAACTCTGTAAAATTTATATTAACATTGAACTTTTTAAAATATATATACATGATGTTAAAAATTATTATTATTATTTCCATAGTATAATTCTAATATATATTTATCGTTTATTATCCAACTCTAATTTGATTAGCATAGTTGGTTAGAAACTACCTTAACTGTGCCAAAGAGGAAATGTAATAAGAGGCGTTACTCCGGGCGGAACCTTTGAAGTCCTTACTTAACCTTGACATTTAAATTGGTTGTCTTTTGAAGCGGGATATTCAAATCGACTAAATGTACCTTACCGCAGTTGGCTGATTATTGCCGAAGATTATCGAAGTTTACCGATCATTGCCGAATGGGCATTTAAATTGGTTGTCTAGTGATTTCCCTAGTTTATTTCTGTCCTTGTTGAGTGACGCCTCTTATTGTGGGTGCGTTCTAATTCACGCAGTGAGTGCAGAGATCACAGCGTAGTAGTGATGGCGATACAGCCCCACATGTATCGATATTTCGTATCGATACGTATTGACAGTCCAAGTATCGATACAACTGATATATCGGAGACGAAGTATCGATATATCCAATATCGATACGCACGTATCGGCTCATATATTCCTACCCCCTTTCATGACCTTTTTTCACACAGCATGCACAATATTAATTAATATAATTCAATGTCTAGGATACTCATGAAATCAATACGAATAGTCATTCTAATCGATGCATATGATGTCGATGCAACCGACATATTATTATTGACATTGCTAATTAAATTAGAAATGGAATCCAAAAATGAAAATATTAATATACAAAGAAATAATTTATTCATTTATACATTTGCATTGAAATTCCAATCTTCGTAGGATAGTGAGCCCAGAAACAATAAATGTTGCAAGTGCGCACTATTTAACCGATTCCTTGCTTCGGTCATAATCCTACCCGCTTTAGAAAATAATCGTTCCGACGGAACGGACGTCGCAATCACTGATAAATATTTCTTGGCTAATTTGCTGAGCAGTGAATCTGTTTGATTCCAAAATTTAATTGGCGAATCGTCTATTTTAGTTGGTGCCTGACTTAGATAACATCGTAAATCTTCAGTCCGCGTTTGTGCTGCGGTGCAGTTGTATCGATATTCATGGGTTAAGTATCGATACAGCAATATATCGTTACATTAAGTATCGATACAAAATATCGATGTATTGGTTGCAAAGTATCGATATTCCGATATATCGATATTGTATCGCCATCACTACAGCGTAGTCGTTGCGCGCATTCATATCGTTCCGTTTCGTTTCTGCGGTTCATGCGTTCTTGAAATTTAAAAATTCTATTATGGAGAAAGAAACGTTGTTTATAATAACCTCAATACTATTAAATAATAGTGATGAAAGCGAAAATGAAAATGATTGGAAATAGAGAAATTCAAATAATCAAAGATTGTAGAAACAAACACGTATGCGCGCTGCACAGTGACTGCTTCACCCTTAGAGCATATAAACATGGGAAGAAGCATGCAATAGGCAAAAATGTAGACGGCGATAGAAAGAGAAAGATATACATGAGGGACACCCCCTCTCTTTCTAGCGCCAGCGTTTTTTCTCTGTTAGAAAGAGAGGGGGTGTCCCTCCTGTATATCTCTCTCTTTCTATCGCCATCTACATTTTTGCCTATTGCATGCTTCCTCTATGTTTATATGCTTTAAGGCTTCACCTCTCAAATTTATGCGTTTACTGCACGCTCGCTGCACCGGAAGTGGCATCGTATTGGTGGAAAGTGAGAGAAATTTTAGGGAATCGTACGATGCCACCAATTTCATGCACTCACTGCGGTAAATTGAAACGCACCCCAAACCTTCTCTTTGACTGTACTTCACTACTCCCTGAACGCACCTGGGGTATTTTTTTTCCGCAGCCAACTGTCTCTCCGATGCCCTTTTTAACCACGATTGGATACTTCTTTCACATTTTTTTTTACTGTCAGTGTGACGTCCCGATAATTTTTCGCCGGTCCTAAATGGCATCCTCCATATAAATCCACTCAACTATTCTCGAAACCACATATGCTAAACCCCTTTTTCCAACCTCCGGGTTGTTTGGACGATGTACCCTAGCGGTCCCCATCTCCAGACGCCCAAATTTCGAATCCCCTTCCCCTCTTCGGCCTTAGAGGCGCGAACTCTTCCCCATTCAAATCTAACACAAGCCCCTCGCCAAAGCTCGCTCATCTCGAGACCATGTACCCCCTCTTCCCTCCCCTCCTTTTTCCTACAAACATACTCAAGCCTCCACCTTAAAACCCCAATCAAAATCCTCTAAATCCATCCAACGGGTGGAATACCCATCTCTAAAAACCCCGAAAGAACCGCCGAAATCCGCTATTCCACGCATACCTTACGCATGAGTCATTGGCATGCGTCGATTACATAACGCGTATGACTCATCACGCATACCACAGATTCCACGCATAACGTAAATTCCTCGCATACCAGACATTCCATTGATTTCGTATAAATACAAGCGCCACATGGACCGCGCATCATCAGTCTGTTACAATCGTTCAGTCAGTTACTATCGACCATTCCATTACTATATCTTTCGCGACACCACGTGTCTGTATTGTTAGTGAAGTGCTATAAGGATTTCACCTCTTCTATATCACTGTAAGCATTTAACTATTATAACTTTCATTATCCTATTTTCTTTTGCTCACGTGCAACATTATTGTTTAACTCTTTATATTTATATTATTCGCTTTGATTTTGCTTATTACTTTATATTATTCACTTTGATTTTGCTTATCACTTTATATTATTCGTTTCGATTTTGCTTTTTGCTTTATATGTACATCGCTCAATTGTATTGCTTTCTCTTTAACTTTCAATTGCTTACTGCCTAATTATACCATTGCTTAATTTCATTAGTTATACTAAATCATTATTAGCGTTACTAAGTTGTCACATGCTTATTATATTCTCAATCACCGTTATATAAATGTTTGTCCCAATGCTCTATGTTCATGCATTATTGTAAACTGCTATATCATCGGAAGCACACTGCTATTTCACTCGCTTACCAATAAATAGTGGTTCTATTACTCAAACGTTTAAAATCATAACCGGCCTTTCTACCACCGTTTTCCTTCGCGAATAACCTAACGGGTGTCACTCGGGTGCGCGCTTATTACCCAACCTCCCCTGGTCGATTAGGGCTGCGAAACAGGGTTTCGTGCTTAACAACCTTCCTTCGCATTAGGGCTGCGAAACAGGGTTTCGTGCTTAACAACCTTCCTTCGCATTAGGACTGCGAAACAGGGTTTCGTGCCTGAATTCCCTCCTATTCACCAGGACTGCGAAACAGGGTTTCGTGCCTAGATCCTTCCTATTCCGTAGAGCAACGAAAAGATTTTCGTGCCTAACCTTTGCAAACCGTTTGGGGCAGCGAAACAGGATTCCGTGCCTGAACCTTGCAATCGCTTAGAGCAGCGAAACAAAATTTCGGGCTTAAAATCCTCCTTACCTCTCGGAGCAGCGAAACAGGATTTCGCGTTCGACTCCCGTTACCCTTCCACAATGTCACTGTCCTAAAACCCGCCACCCAGGACGTGACAGTCAGTCACCTTGGCTTTCTCTGCGGCGTCTTAAACAAGAATTTCCATAAGACATTACATTGAATTTTATATTAATCAACATTAACTATGGTGAAATTTAGTTGATAATTACATATAACTGCTGATGCTAACGTTAAGTGGGCGAAGGCCTCCTTGCTCTTCCTCCCGAGCCAACTGTATTCGATTGTCACCTCGTGTTTTAAAATGGATGTTAAGACCCGTTTGATGAAATCGTACGCGTTGGATCCCCCGAAACTTGCAAAATCGTTCACCTATAATTAAAAAATTATCAAACATTAACGAATTAAGTATAATATTGTATCACAGAAATAACGGAAATATATTTTATAACTAAACATGGTATTTTACTTACGGCGTCTTGGAAATTTTTCGCATCCTTTAAAATCTCCTCCAATTCCTTTAATTTTTCAATCGATGCTAGGGGGAATTGTAAATAAGAAAATTTACTTAAAAAGGATTGATCCGCCACTGGTGGTGGTGGTGGAGGCTGTTTTTGGTTTTCTAAGGCTGTCATGCGCTGCATGACATCCAGCATTATCGTTCGCTGAACATTCATCTGGTTGGTCAGCGTCGATAATTTCGCATTTATTTTAACGAGAGCTTCGATGATACTCGTACTCCCACTGGGGCCTACATCTATGTTTTCTGAAAATTATTTATTACATCTTGTATTTTTTTATTGTAACTTTCCAACTATCTCCGGATAGAATCTTTATACACATATATTGACTTACCAATTTCAATGTTCATTGAAGAAAAACTCCCCTCCTGATTTCCATAGCTGGTGCTGGGGGATCGGATGGGTGCTGATGCTGTTTCGTCTAAAAACCAAAATTATTTTTATTAAAGAATTCTGCTGCCAACATTAAACATATATATATTTTATATCTCGCGCCCTCGACAGTCGTGACTTGTCGTACATTTTCTAGTGCTAGCATGTGCAAAAATTACATCGGATTTGTTTTGAAACTGTCTACACATTAAATTCGGCACCCAAGAAGAATTACAGTAGCATTCGGAATTACATATCCCCCCCCCATAAAAACATGACTCATGTATGAAAGAAGCTAATTCCCTTTAAGTCACGAAAAAAGTTCACATGCAAAGATTGTGAAATCATCTTTGCTAATTCTAATTGTACCCTTCATTCACGAAAAACATTAAAAAAGTTCTCACGCAAAGATTGTGAAATCAACTTTGCTAATTCCAATTGTATTCTCGTTCTCCGTTCGAACACTGATTCTTCTGTCACTTTTTATACATGACATTCCTTTATTGGCCACAAATCAATTCAGTGCTCACATTTTCAGCTTCGGTTTTAAGGAATTAGCGGGCGTTGTATAAGAGGGACATCTTCTGTTAAAAATGTCGTATAAAAATCGTTTTCTGATGGAAAATAATAATAACTTGGTAGAGACTAATTTAAACGAATCAAAGTCGGTAATACATTGATAGCACATTTGACAAGCTGCACTAGTGCGCACTGAATGCGAAATTTCTCGCTTCCTATTGGCGAAAATTCGCACCCAGTGCGCACCATTGCGACCATGAAAATAGGCTGTAAGAGAGATGCGGAGAATATGAAACATTTTGTTTTAAGTCGACTTCATAGTTTTTTTCTTATACAACGCCCGCTAATTCCTTAAAACCGAAGCTGAAAATCTGAGCACTGAATTGATTTGTGGCCAATAAAGGAATGTCAAGTATAAAAAGTGACAGAAGAATCAGAGTTCGAACGGAGAACGAGAATACAATTGGAATTAGCAAAGTTGATTTCACAATCTTTGCGTGAGAACTTTTTTCGTGACTTAAAGGGAATTAGCTTCTTTCATACATGAGTCATGTTTTTTATGGGGGGCGGGGGATTTCATTACTTTTTTCATAATTTGTTATAAATTACTAAGTGCCCTATCTCATAACGGTCTTCATCCTCAAAGCGGTTCATTTTTATGCATGATACGTGATGGTGCATCAGCATAGAAATGTATTGACGACAAAATTAAACGAAAGCCCAAATACGCTAAAAATTGGTTTATTTGAATTTTTGTTTAATTGTAATTATTTATTATTAATAATTATACATACAGCTTAATTAATTTTCGATTGCCAGGAATGTCTCTGCCAATACGAAAATGAAGTGAGCCCCGGTCGCCCGCTTCGTTTTGTGTTTCGCGCGACCCTAGACTTACATGCCCATCGGTCAGAGCGAGCCCTGCTCGTACACTCGGCTCAAACGATTGTGGCCGATCGAGTTTCGATTGCATTCGAGCTTACTAGGGCTGACTTTTTTGTATCGCTAACCTTCTACAGTATTTCATGAATATGGTGAGACGGGAACCTGTAGCTTGGCAGTGCTCTCACCATATTCATGAAATACTGTAGAATGTTAGCGATGCAAAAAAGTCAGCCTTAGTAAGCTCGAATGCCATCGAATCTCGATCGGCCACAATCGTTTGAGCCGAGTGTACTGTTGCATGGCCGGCTGGTTCTCCCGGATTCTTAGTAGGGAATTCGGCGAGGTGTCGATGCCCGTGGAGTGCTAAGGCACTCTGCTCCTAGGACGAGGATTGTTCGAGAAATAAATGTAATTAGAACGGATAATAAATAAAAGGATAATACAATAAAAGAACAAAAGGAACTCAAAACTTGTAACTTTAATGAATGAAATAAACGTTTATAACACAATATCGACTCTAAAGAACTTTTTATGCGACTGCTCGTTACAGCTTTTGGGGCTCGAGTGACGCTTCCGAAAAACCCTTCGCTTTTCCTCTTGTTAATTTCAAAATGGCTTGGTTACCGAGAGCCAATCGCAAATTTACTATTTAGCTAGCTAAATTCTTATTCGTTGATCCGATTCCTTTCGGTTATCAACTATTACGAAATCAAGCGTTTAACTACGCGGCGCTGGAATTACATACCTAGGAGAAGGAAAGAAGGAGAAGTTCATTTATTCAATTACCCGTTTCCAAGTGGGTATCGATTAGTTTATAATCTTGAAGTCCTCTTATTAAAAGGATATTTAACTATTTTCAAACCCCTCGGCCTTGTGCGAACTTCACCTAATCTTCCTTTCCTATTACATTCGTGTGATCCGATTTGAATTTCGCGCATCTAAAGCTTAAACTACACGCCGCTAGACGGGAATCGCAACAGTACACACGGCTCAAACGATTATGGCCGATCGAGTTTCGATTGCATTCGAGCTTACCATGATGTAAGGACATAAGGTGTGCTCGTGCGCACCCTTTACAAATTAGCCAATAACGTGCCCTTCCCAAGATCGTCCATATTGGATTGTCAACCAATACGACAGTTGCATTAACTTATTCAAACTTCGTACCTTTACAGTTTGCGCTACACGAAGTTAGGTAGTACATTATAAACCCCATAATGTAACTAGGCGGCCATATTTTAACATGGCGGAAAGTGGGAAGGCGCAGTAGAAGGCGAAAATGAGCCGCTGCGCGAGCACACCTTATGTCTTTACATCATGGAGCTTACTATATATATAGGACTGACATTTTTGCATCGCTAACATTCTACAGTATTTCATGAATATGGTGAGAGCACTGCCAAGCTACAGGTTCCCGTCTAGAACACTTCTATTTCATGAGGAAACATCACTGTGACACAAGAAAGGATGACTTTTGGCCTTAGAGCATAAGGATTTAATTTATTTGAGGTGAAGTTTTTAATTGTATGAATATATCATAATTTTTTATTATTTGAATTCGTGGAGTTATACCTCGTATTCGATATGATGAATTAATATATATATGTTGAAAAAAATTTCTTTCTTGTTCTTTAGTTTATTTAGTATATTTATTTTTGGGTTGAAGCTGATTTTTCTTTCCAGCTGCGCCCACATATATTTTGATACAAATACATATTTTAACGAATAAATATTTTATTCAAGATACTTGGCGCCCTGCCTCCAGCCGCTCCTCTTATGACGCTTCGACGCGTATCCTCCTGTAATCAGTAATAATAATAATAAACGTCAGCAAGTATATTATTATAATAATTTATACATTGTTGGCACGCGCAGATAAAAATGTTATATAAGAAATAATACCATGTGCCGTGGCCGGGCCCTGTGGTGAAGATGGTGGCGGTGGTGGTGGTGGCGGTGGTGGTGGTGGGGGAGGGGGCAGCGATGTAGTTGCGACTGTCAGCGACAGCCAACCGGCCTGGGCTCCCCCGATATAAGCTAAAGTCAACAATTTTTATTATATTGTTAAAAGATAAAAAATACTAATTAATAATAATATTAGGAATTAATACCGTTTGTCGCCGGCTGCTGTGGTGGTGGTGACAACGCCGCCGTTCTATAGGTACCTTGTTCGCTGTCGGCATCATTCGAGTCTTGATAAAATGAGTTTGAATAAATGTATATATAAAATTTTTTATTATTTAATTCTTCTGCAAGCTTATTGTTAATAAAACTCACCATCAAGTAGGGCGGCCTCCCGCATTTTCTACAAAAATTAATAAACAATTAATTAACCAAAAAAATCATCCAGAGTTCATAAAAGTGGTGTAAGATAGAAGAAAGTCATGCGTTAAGTATCAGTGGACATAGACCGTAACTGTATAACAAAAATAATATAGCGACTTACCTTGTTAATTGATTGAGACAATAATTCAATGTTCTATATGGTGGAAAAACTCGTGACATTTCAAAACTTTTGATAACTGACACAGGCAAGTTGTGATTGATTGACAGCTAGGTGACATTTACTAGCAAACCGAAAGCAGCGGTTTTTTGCCTTTTTTGTAAACTGCGCAACCGCATTTTCAGCAAAACCATTCCGGATAACTTCAGCTTACGAAAGGCGACATCTACCCGCGTGAATTGGAGAAGTAAAACGAGAATGGCGACATCTACTGGCGTCAAGTACAAGCGCTACGTGCGGACTGACTGTCTCGTAAATAAAAGTGTCCTTTTCCTAAATAAAAATTTTGCATACAGTATTGTCTCCATATGTACCCGATTTGGTGTATCCGATATAGCCCTGTCGCTATCCCCACCACTTCTGTCTCACTCTTGTCCGGCGAAGGCGAGAGCGAGATGGAACGAGAGCGAGCGAGAGCCACTAAAACCGAGCGAGGACAGTACGAGACAGACGACAGCTTTCATGTTTTGTCTCCCTCCGTCTTTCGGGCGCCGTGACACTCCGTCCTTTGCGTGCGCGACGGGCGTGCGCGATGGTCGCAGGCACATACGGAAGCACGAGACCGCAACGCAAAAATTTGACGCAGGCTCGGCTCAAGTTTTTTTTGCGCCCTAGGCCAACTTTTCAAATTGTTGCTATTGCTGAAAATAAACTTTAGAATTAAATATTACAAGTTGTACTATAAGTGGATTAAACTACGAATAGAAATTCAAAGTAAGGTTATTAATAATTTCAAATAAATGTATTATAATATAGGGCGTAATTTGAAAAGTTTGTCTAGGGCGCAAGAAAGACTTGTGCCGTGCCTAGCTATCTGACCGTCGCGCGCATACGTTGGGCAGTCACGATGCCTTCTGAGTGCTCGCACGCTCGCGCGCAAGAAAACCGGTCCATCTCGCTCACTCCTTCGACCAGAAAGAAGCGAGAAACGCACACTTGGAATTAGGGATCTGCGCCTTCTGAGTACCCAACGCCGGTCCCGACCAGCGGGCACACACGGAGACAATACTGTAATTGTTTTATCTTTTAGAAAAACAGCTTGATGCATTAACTAAAACGACAAGTGGGTTCGAAAAAAAATAATTATTCGCTTAATCACGTTAAAACACCGGGACTATGTCATAAGATAAGAAAAAAAGACCAAAATAGCTACGGAGACCTGTCAATTTCGCTGTCATTCGTGTATACAGGGTGATTGGGACGAAACGCCTGATTCGCCTCGCAACCGTGACGAGTTAACCCAAACCCCCGTGGTGTCTCTCCGAAGGCTTTCGACCCTCGGACGGGGTTGGAGTACCTATTAGGAAGTGAGAAATCTTCGAATTCCTCATTTCTCATCAGATCTGTGCGAAAGTGACGCCAATGAATTCCTGGCGTTCCGTCGATTAAAATCATACCAAACATCATGCAAATCGGACTACTTTGACACAAGCTATTTGTGTTCCTTATATAAAATAGCTTGTGTCAAAGTAGTCCGATTTGCATGATGTTTGGTATGATTTTAATCGGCGGAACGCCAGGAATTCATTGGCGTCACTTTCGCACAGATCTGATGAGAAATGAGGAATTCGAAGATTTCTCACTTCCTAATAGGTACTCCAACCCCGTCCGAGGGTCGAAAGCCTTCGGAGAGACACCACGGGGGTTTGGGTTAACTCGTCACGGTTGCGAGGCGAATCAGGCGTTTCGTCCCAATCACCCTGTAGATACGTGGTCGCTCGGTGTGCCTGGAGAGAGGGGAAGGGGGAATTAGCTTCCAGACGCGACCGCGTCTGTTGATATAGTTTCAAGCAGTGATGCCAGAATCGTGGGACACGGGACGGGACGCTTACCCCCACTATGACCTACCGTCCTCTCCCACTATGCCCTACCGGCGTCCCCCACTTTCTTCCCACCGCACTGCACACAAGCATATTTTTACTCCTGTCCGTGTGAGCTGCCTGTCGAACTGCCGACCACACGGACAGGGGTAGGGATATGCTTGTGTGCGGTGCGATGGGAAGAAAGTGGGAGACGACGGTAGGCCATAGTGGGAGAGGACGGTAGATCATAGTGGGGGTAAGCGTCCCGTCCCGTGTCCCACGATTCTGGCATCACTGGTTTCAAGTACAAAGACGTGCAAACATAACCCCCAAGCATTGTGGGGATCGCGTACGAAATAGAACCTCTCTAAGGCAGTTGGAAATCTTTAGACCTTGCTATGCAGGCGTATTCATAAAGCGAGAACCTGTGGGGTTGCGTCGAAGGAACGGCCTAGTACGAAAACAAAATAATATATCTCAAGGTAAGGAAGCAGAATTGTGGACAGATCCAAAACGCATCTACTGCAAATAAAGCGTACGAAAAATGTGAAAAATGTATTGTTACTAATCCACAAGGGCAGATGCTGGCAACCACATCGCTGCAAGATGGAATTTGTACATAAAGTATTATGGAAGAAAAGGCATTTTTAACAAGGGAATCTGTGAAGCAACACGGTTTTTGACACAAAACGCCTCGGACAGAAGATAACGTCAACAGAAATAATATGATGAAACTGAGCACCAAGTAGCGTAAAGGAAATTAGAAGACTGTATTAGGTAATCGTAATTTTTATGTAACATATTTACACACCTGATCGTATGACTGGTTTCCTCATTTTTGGAGGTGGAGGTAACAGCGACGTTGACTCTTGAATCATCCGAGGAGTCTGGGACATCCGCGGCGTCTGGTCAAGCCCAGAGCCTTACTGCTGGAATACCTTCTTGGTATGATCTTCCGCTTTGTTACCTCCATGTCTGACTGAAGATCGCTGGTTTCTTCAGCTTTTCGTGCCTTTGCCCTCGCCGTGGCATAATCATCTGAATGAACACATTAGTAATTAATGGGTATAATAATTAGTCATTAATTAGTACTATAATTAATAAGTAAATATAATAATAATTTCAACGTACAATAGATTCCACCGGGAAAGACCGATACGGCGAGCTTCTCCCACGAATCATCACGCAGCTCGCAATTTTTTATTGCTACTGTCATGCGGCTGGGTTTGTACGGTGGCCAATAACAAACTCCTCCTCCTACCACCCAATCCGAGGGTACTTCAGACACCGATTCATCGGCAATGAATTCAACGATGACCCAGCCCGTATGTGCCATTTCTAATTCTGTATACCCAAGTATTCGTGAAACAAAACATGTTTAGAAATTTGCTAGCGTGTATTCTTAGCTTGAAAGGTATAGCGAAATTGAGAACAGAAAAAATCAAAACCTGAATCATTAATATCGTCATAAAGACATTCTAAAGACAGTACAAACATTGAATGAGTATATTCTAAGTTCACACATTTATATGCTATTTCTGCGACATTAAAAAGTAGAGAAGGACCCAAATTGCATTCTTCTGAAAGAGAATTTCCTAATTTTTAAGATTTATACGGGGATACACCTATAGATTTAATGAGTTTTAAACTGCTATTTTTTTAATCCAGAATGGTGATAATTAGCTGTTTTGATACGTTTAATTCTACATTTGTGGCTGTTTTTAAAAGGGCTCTGGGTTCTGGAATGTAAAGTGCTGGAAACTGATCTTTTTAAAATGTGGAGTACATCATTTATTGTTCGATGTGAAATTTGATGCGATACAACCCACTCTGCCAATGAAGAAGCTGAATTAGGACTACTCAATTCAGTTGAAAATTCTTCAGAAGTCTGTGAATTTTCGAAGGAGGCAAAATTCTGAATATCTTCTAAATTTGGAGAAAATTCTACATTACTTGCGGTGATACTGGAAGAAGATTGCGAACTTGTGCCAGGTGAAACATATAAGTGTATTGGTAATGAGAAGATAAAGACAAGGTGTTGAATGTAAAAATGATTGGGAACTAATTCCAGATTAAACTTCACTAGTGGGGTGCTAACAAAATGGATTGCAGATGTTAAATGTGAAGAACTAGAATCTAACGATGTCGTGATGGCTTCGTAAAGAGAATCAGATTAAGTGATCTGTTGGCGCGCATATAGTACTTATTCAATTTCAATTTGCCAGTCATTATTAAAGTAATCAAAAATATAGAAATAAGCTGACTGTAATGTAGAAAAAAGCAAAATGCAACACTGGTTTCAGAAATATAGGGATATAGAACTTACCTGCAGAATATATGTATGTATTCCAAACCAAACGCCAAAGAAACACACTAAACACACTAACTTTAAATACGTAACTACTAAAAAAAGAAAACAATAAAAATACTATCAAAAATACGATAAAACACGATAAAAATAAGCTAGAAATACAAGAAAAACACGATAAAATACACTAAAAATACGATAAAACACGATAAAAATAAGCTAGAAATACAAGAAAAACACGATAAAATACACTAAAAATACGATAAAATACACTAAAAATACGATAAAACACGATAAAAATAAGCTAGAAATACAAGAAAAACACGATAAAATACACTAAAAATACGATAAAACACGATAAAAATAAGCTAGAAATACAAGAAAAACACGATAAAATACACTATAATACTAATATAAAAATACTACAACTAAATATGTAATAGAATAAGAAATAAACTAGGAATAAACTATAGACTAACAATAAAATGAAAAAATATGTGAAAAATGTATGAAAAGTAGCGAATAATAGCGTGCGTCCCCGTGGATGGTTCTGCGATAACTGCTGCAGTTCCCTTAGTACCTGTATGCTACAAGGAATCCTCGCCAGCCCCACTACGCGGCACAACCCTCATCCTGCCGACAGATATACCTCTGAAGACTTGCCAGAAAAGCTCTTTAAAGGAGAAAAACAGAAAATATTCAACCAAAGGTTTTTTTAACCCTTATGAGTTTCGTTATCGCCACTACAAAAATCAGGTCAATATTTTCCGAACATCGATTTTTTTGGAGCCACCTAAAAGTTAAAAAAAGTGCATGAGAAAACGTATTTTATCTTTAACCGACTTCCATTTTGTAGATTTTTTTTTTCAAATTTATGGTCGTGGTAAGGGCGAAAGCGACACTTGTAAGAATTTAAAAAAAACGTTTGATTTACTTTTTTCTCCCAATGGAAAAGTCGCTAGCCTTGGGACAAGTCAATAAGGATGTGTTCGGATGACAACGCTTATAATTCTGAAAGTTGTAAAGATTTTACATCATCCTGCATGATTTTAAACAGCCAAAATATGAATAAAAGTGTAGGTATACGAGGCATCAATGTCGTATCTTTCGTCGTCGCCTAGAAAAGAGATAACGAAATCGGCTTAAAAATCGGCCGTTTAAACGCGGAAAAAACGCTAATAAAAAGAAGCAATGATCTCGAGTACAGTAGTGGTCAAAGAAGAGAGTGCCGTTACTGAAAAGAGCAGAATTACTACTGCATCTTTATTCGTATCCTGATCTAATTCCTTTAATTTATTTATTAAGATATTATAAACATTTTTTTTTAATTTTTATCCAAACAATCTTTAGAATTAATTTTCCAAATGCATTGATTTTCTTTGTACGATTCGATAAATTCTCTCAGCAAATTACACGTGTCGATAATTTTAAATCTGTCGGCCTGTGGCCCACACTTCCCGTTAATTTTGATTTGCGGCAAATCAAAACCCATGATAAATCAACCTCGCGGTGATTGCGTTCATACCAGACAATTGACACACGCGCTCCGTGTTGCATTACAACTTTTGACTGTATGGTAGTCTGTAAATCGAACGGGCAAGAATGAGCGTGTATGGCGGCCTTTAGAGTGGCTAATGCCGCGCCAAATTGATCACTTTTTTAATTCGATGTCTGGGATTCTGTTCAAAATCGAATATGACGTTGTTCACGTGAAATTAAAGGGAGTTTGTGTTTCAGGGGGTTGAGTCGTAAAACTTTCACCTCGCAGTGATCGACCGTCTTTTCCGCAAATCTGCGTTGCACGTGTTGGCAACGGCCTGAGTCACAGGGGGGTGACAATAAGCAGAGACAGAGGCTGTGTTCCGATTCACGCATTAAGGTCGGTTTATACAGGATCCGAGCCGGCCCGTCCGTGCCTCGTCCGAGCTTCTATGTTAAGCTTATGGGCGACGAGGAGCCGCCGAGCTCGGTCGGAACTCGGCGGGTCCTCGTTGCCGGCTGGGCCCGGGCTTGGTGTCCGCTCGTTGAGATAACGGGCCGGAGGCACAGTGCGGACGAATGATTATTATTATTATTATTATTTCCAACGGAAATACCCTTTAGTATAAAAAAACGAACATGATAACTATTACAATAAGTAGCGAATCTGGTAACCTATTCTAATTAAATTAAGTATAACAGGATTCATTTTTAGTAATACGAAATGTTACTCGGAAAAGTGTGTCTGATTTCCCGTGCAATGCTCCCGACCTATATTGTAAATATTTCACCGTGTACTTGTTCCACCCTTTATGTTTGTATTTTATGTTTATGTTTATATGTTTTGTATGTTTGCATTTTGGGTATTCAGTCGGAATCAGGTACACCTCACCTGGATATTTCTTAATGTATTCGAGATAGAATAAAAATGTTATATTATACCAGAAAATTTTTTTTACACTATTTAAACAGATACGATGTTCAAGTTTGAGTTTTTAAATGGAACTATATTTTTTTATACATCACTTGGTAGTGTGTTTGAAGATAAATTCATTAACCTGTAATGTATACACATTATTTCATATAGTTTTCGAAAAATTGCGTTTGCAAATTTAATCTTTTTGGCTGGAAGAAAACCCGCCCGAATAGGAAGCACCGAGGGTGGTCTTGTTTACGCCACGGGTGGCACGCGCTAGACATTGCCTCTTGAAACAGATACCCACCAATAATCTATGCCAGGAGTGGCAGGCCCAAAGGCTAGACAATAACAAAGATGCCACCAATATAACAATTAATAAATATTATCCAACATTAATACATTTCGTGGAGGTACACGGGTACATTACAGGTTATTGAATCTGTCTTGAAACGCACTATCTATTGATTTCTAAAAAAAATATATAGTTCTGTTTCAAAAACCAAGCTTGACCATCGTATCTTTTAAAATAATAATGTAAGAAAAAATTTGTCGGGGCTAGTAAATTAGCTCCCTTCAACCATGCAATTACATATAAACATTTCTTTGTATTTCTAATACGTTAGGAAATATCCAGCTGTTTACTGTTCCCGCGGACACCCTGCATATTTGTATTCTGCGTTCTGTGTACGTTTATTATTACTATTTTCTGTTATTTCCTGCACATCTAACAAATAAACTTCTCTACCTACCTCAAACAAATTGCTAAACGTTCTCTCGGAGATATCGACTACTTCCAGTTTGTATCGTTTTTTGCGATTATTACTTGGATTTTATCCAGTAGGGCAACAAACGTATTTCTGGGCATCTTGAAGTAATTGTAAAATTTGTCCTCGTGGTCAAGTAGGGTATTGTACATTTGAAATTTCCCTTGCTGGCTTCTATTCTTCCACAGAGGGTGGACACTCCATCTTCTCTGCCTTCTTCTCTTTTGAGGTTCTTCCAATAAAATTGCCATTATGGCTAAGTGTTCCATAGAAATGAATAAGGCATTACGAATGACACAACCCAAAGATCTTCACTGGTCGAATATTTGTGCAGAACTGATCAATCACTCGTTTTCGACCAGCTAAAAAGGCGTAGGCAATAAAGTCATAAAGCTACACCTCGTGACTTCGCTTGTCAGGTATGACTTCTCTAGGGTAAATCCTGGGGGACGCGGTCGTGCCGGAGAGTTGGTCGATTCGCTATACTTCAGACTCTATATATATTTATAATTTAGATTTTTGTCAAAAATTCTATCATTATTTCTCACACGCTCACAAAGTTCTTAGTCGACTCCCTGAATATAACCGTCTCCGATGTATAATGCTCACTATACTTAATTTAATTAGAATAGGTTACCAGATTCGCTACTTATTGTAATAGTTATCATGTTCATTTTTTTATACTAAAGGTTATTTCCGTTGGAAATAATAATAATAATAATAATCATTCGTCCGCACTGTGCCTCCGGCTCGTTATCTCAACGAGCGGACACCAAGCCCGGGCCCAGCCGGCAACGAGGACCCGCCGAGTTCCGACCGAGCTCGGCGCCTCCTCGTCGCCCATAAGCTTAACATAGAAGCTGGGACGAGGCACGGACGGGCCGGCTCGGATCCTGTATAAACCGACCTTTATGCGCATAGACTGCAGAGAAAACCGTTCCGCTTCAGTCTATGCGTGCATTGGTTGCGTTGGTGGCGCATAAGGTAAATGTACCAATAACTGGACACTTAAGGATATCAAAGTTGTATATCTTAAAAATGGACTAAAAATAAAGGCCCTTTTCGACAAAAGTGTCAATATTCAGATAAATGTTCTTTCTTTCTATCAAATGAGCTACTAAAACCTTGTTTTCAGTGCGTTATTTTAATTCAATTGAGTAAAAACGCAAATAGTTATGTGTACCAATACATGAACAATAGAATTCTGATTTGTCCCAGCGTCCCATTTTTGGTGTCCCAATACCTGGTCAATGGGGAAGATGACGCAAAGCTTGGGGCAGAGGGCGCCAATAGTGTTTGTGTCAATGGTTTGCGCGCGAATTTTTCATTTGTGGAATGTATGAATTGGGTAGTTACATAATGTTTTATAATTATAGTCGTGTTCTGATTTATTGGCCGGTGAGTTTCCTGAAGGGTATTCTCCCACCACCTGCTGCTTGCCTCGGTGCTACTTTTCTCTAGCTTCTCACCAAGATCCTAAGGAACTTCAACTGCCAATCCACGATCGTCAGGTGGTGGTGGCTGATTTCTCCTTGCGCGCTGCTCGAGAAACCGAACTCACCGGCCAATAAATCTGAACACGACTATAGTTATTCTACACCGATGACAAGTGGCAGTGGGGTCACGGGTGGGAAAAATTTACAATCATCTTCTGCATGCTATAAGTACTAATAATTATGTAATAAGTCAATGTTACTTTTTAAATAAGACTATTTATTGTTAAATAAACAAATTCTTAATTTCTTAATCATTTTAAACCATTAAAGAAATAAAACATACATGAATAACAATTTTTATATTGGCAGAAATTTTGTTTAATTTATAAAATCATTGGTAAAGAATAATGATATTTCAAATGCGTTCTTTTTTAATAGATCTTTTTTGTGCAATTAGTTTTTTAATTTCTTCGTCTATTTTCTTTCTGTTTGCTGCTGCTGCTTTTTTAATTTCTTTTTCATCAGCTTTTCTTTTTTTTTATTCTTCTCTCTGTTTCTTTCTTTCTTCGATTTCTCTTTGTTTTTTCAATTTCTCTTCCTGAATTCTTAAATGGTGTTCTTGCCATTCATCAGATGTCAGTGCGTGACTAACTGTTTTCTTTTTCTTCTTTTTTTCAATTTCTTTTGGCATATGTAATACTCTTTTTAAAGGCAATGGAAAATTTTTTCCCGAATCTTCTGTAATGCACGTAGTATTAGTATCTGTGAAATTTTTTTTTATTAAAAGTCATATAACTAGTGGTACATAAAACTTTGTAAGTAGTGGTAGTAAAAACTTTGATACAAATGTACCTTTGCTTTTATTACATTCTGTGTTTTGAATTTCATTAAGAATAATCGTATGTTCCTTTTGTATAGATTTTATCGTACGTAAATCTTTTACTTCAATATGAGCCTCATTGTTATTGTTGACGTTCAAAATTTCTTTATCTGTAGCTTCTACTTCAATTGCATTGGCATTTAAAGGTTCCTCATTCTGTGAAAAATCTTCCGTGGATCCTGCGAATAAGATGCCGTTGCCACAGACTGTATTTATTTATGATTAGTTTATATATAGTTAAGTCAAATATTTGACATAATAATAGTTACAAACCTTGATCAAAAGTATCTTGAAGACGCTCAACAGCTGTGGTCAAACTAACAACATTAATCGGACTTAAAGTTCGTGTATTTACAATTAAGCTATTCACATCTTCTGGTTGTATTAAAACTACTTGTGCATTATTAATATCTATATCTAAAGCATTAGGCATGCAAGGCAGTGACTGTTCAACCTCTACTATGATTTCATGCATGTCCACAGTAGAATCCTCCCCATTACCACTCACACAATGACTCTCAATTTCCCCTACAGTAAATAGGATTAAATATTTAATTATAATATAAGAAAATAAGTAAATCATTCTTGAATAGAATACAAAAATACAACTTAATTAAAGGAATATTAAACTATTTTAATATTAATTATGAAATTTATATACTTATAGTATATAATTTTATATACTTATATACTTATAGTATATAAATTTACAATTAATATTATAAATATTAAAACATTTAATTTAGTTGTATTTTTTATGAAGTTTCACCAGTGAGCTGTTTCATGTTGAGCCAATACTGGAATAATCCCTCGTTACTATTTTTGGAAATCTTGAAGGTTCCATTAAATACAGCATTTTGAAAATCTGCAAGGTCATCTACATTTAATTTACTTTCAAAATACTTCAGATATTCTTTATCTTTATCTTCTTTGTTAGATTGTATGACTTTTAAATGTTGCACTTCTGTACTCTTCTTATTTTTTTTATTTAAAACATTAAAATCTACTGCATTTGCATTATATGGAAACAGTCCACACGTTTGGAAGCCATGCTCAATAGTTATTTGCAAATTAGAGAAAGAATCGATAGCTGTCTTTAAAATTGGTGCAAAATCTTCTCGTCTTAATTTTTGGGTATGTAAAGTCCTCCATTCGTCGACAGCCTTCTTCCATTTCACTTCCAAGGGGTGAAAGACAGCAACATCCAGTGGCTGTAATACATGCGTTGCATTCGGGTATAAAGCAATTAATTCGATTTCATTATCTTTGCAGAACTGTGATAGAGCCAAAGTCATGTGTGACGAATGTCCATCGAGATATAGAATGACAGGAAATTTAATTTTGTTTGCTACAAGCCATGGATGAAATTTAGTACTGATATAATCAAGGAAACTTTCTGCTGTCATCCACCCCCGCTCTGTATTACTAATGATCCATCCTGATGGTAAGGTGTTTGTAATACTTGCTGGAATTCTTTGGTACCAAAAGAGTATCATTGGTGGAAGCATTGTACCTGCAGCATTGAC
Organism: Andrena minutula; assembly: GCA_929113495.1. NCBI lineage: Eukaryota > Metazoa > Arthropoda > Insecta > Hymenoptera > Andrenidae > Andrena > Andrena minutula. Next base: position 42,061,567 of record OV815993.1, on the reverse strand, counting down.
AGTAAATAATGTTGTGATACTTTCTTTCTCATCTCCATGTACAACTTTATACACGGTCTTAGCCCCTCTCCGAGCGAGCACTCTGTCTGCCTTTGGAACCAGAAAGAAAGCAGACTCGTCCAAATTAAATATTCTTGATGGGTCTATATTGTGTAGATTATTTTTTTTTAAATAAGTTTCAACTTCCTGAAACCAATCCCTGAGGACTTCTTCAGTAGCGGATGCTCTGCTTATAGATAGATTTTGAGCGAGCCTTGGGGAAATTTCTGGGTGTCTACGGCAAAAGCTCTCCCACCAATGCCTACCTGGCATATTATTTCGAAAAGGATTTGGTCTCTTCAGCTCAATGACCAGTTTTTGTATTGTGTCACAAAGCTGTGACTTTGAAATGGGAAATCCCCTTTCGCTGCAATGCAAGATCCATTCCACAATGTGCTTTTCTTCACAGTATGTTAAAATGGTACTAGGGCCTCTAACACCTTCAACAGGAATTCTTTCATTCAATTTTGCCCACAATGTCGTCTTTGGAATATTGAATTGCTCTGCAGCTTTTCTAATTGTCACTCCCTTTTCTATAGCTTCCAACGCATTATAAACATCTTCTTGATTATATTTCTTTTTATTCTTTTGCACCTTCCTTCTATTTTCCATTTTAAAATCTATAAATTATACTACTTCAGCAAGTAAATAAAGCAAATACAATTTTAGGTTATGTTGAAAATGTAGCATGCAATTGACTAAAAATATGATTTGAAAATAAAAAACTGTTAATTTATGTACAGTATACTTGTACTTACACTATTAATATACAAAAATTTGAGAAAACAGAGATACTTTATCGGTTTGACAATGCGGTCAGGTATTGGGACTTCCTCTAAGCGTTCAAAATCCTGACAGGCCTACCAACTGAACGGCTAGTCAGTTATTGGGACAGCGTGCATAGGACAAGATTATCATGTACCGGTACATGAACACGTATATTTTTAATTAAAATCAATATTAATCGATCAATATTTTGTTTTGTATGTAATAAGAAACTTCTTAAGATTCTGTACATACGTTTTTTTCTCAGAAAAACGTTATATAACGATTATTATCACCTTAAGAAGTAACTGTATTTTTCTTAAGAATTACTTGAGAAATCTATGCAGAATTTAAGTGCATGCACCTCCGATATTTAAAGACTGTTTTATGTATTAATCTTTACATCTAGGACTTTCTTAATTTTTTATATAAGAGATCATGTTGCAAAATAACGATTATTCCCAACAATATTGTTTTAAACTTTCTATGAAGCTTAGTAAAAATATAAATGTTATTGGTGTTCAGGTATTGGGACGTGTACAGTTATTGGTACATTTACCTTAGCATTCCCTAGAATTCTCCACTTCTAGCGCATGAAGCGTGCAGTTCATGCGCGCATGCGTATTTGTCGCTTTACATACGCTTTGAAAAACATGCACGAAATTATGTGGTCCGCTACTCGAAGTGACAGAAAATATAACCTACATATATGCTACATGGCAATAAATGCTTATTGGATATTTCGTTCTTTTACGCTATATTTGTCACCTTTTTATAATTTAACATCCTTCCAAAATATTATTGTTTTCATTGATATGAAAATTCAATCCCAGATAGCACACCCCGTCTTAGAGACGTCTAGTTTATGTCCATTTTAGGTCTGAACGTCTTGATTTGTAACAAGACGTCTTGAAGATGTCTTTAAGACGCCTTTTGGACGTCTTTAAGACTTTACCAGACGTTGTGCTATCTGGGATGTAGTGTATTACTATATTATTTCAACATGTGTTGTGAGGTAAGACCGGCCAAAATTGAGGGGTAATCGTAGCCAGCTTTTAACATTACTTTTTTCTGGCTTAAATGCAACTGACATAAAATAATTACGAATAAGGCAAAATGAAGCCAGGAATATTACTTTACACGCTTCCACATAAAAACCCAAAATGAAACAATTCAATTTGATGGGCATATAATAATACGAAGAATGTTCAGGATGGAATACCCCTGAAGAATACATTTGTGATTCATGTATATAGTAATTAATTTTAAAACATAAAAATATTTTTTTTAATAATTTTACAGTTTTCCCACTTCTTTTATAAAGAAAAATCATGGCCAGAATTACCCCACGTTAATTCTGTAATTCCAATCAAATGGACATTTTTATGTTATTGCTTCCAACTTTGTTACAACGTAAATTTTTACTTTCTCTGTTATAAAAGTAAAAACTAATTAGACACTTCAAACTAGCAATTCATATAAGAAACCAGAATACAGAAGCACACGTAAAGCGACAAATACGCATGCGCGTAATATGCGCATTGACTGCCCATGCTTTTATTTTCTACACTTGCTGCTGTTGCGATTCCCGTCTAGCGGCGTGTAGTTTAAGCTTTAGATGCGCGAAGTTCAAATCGGATCATACGAATGTAATAGGAAAGGGAGACTAGGTGAAGTTCGCACAAGACCGAGGGGTTTGAAAATAGTTAAATATCCTTTTAATAAGAGGACTTCAAGATTATAAACTAATCGATAGCCACTTGGAAACGGGTAATTGAATAAATGAACTTCTCCTTCTTTCCTTCTCCTAGGTGTGTAATTCCAGCGGCGTGTAGTTAAACGCTTGTTCTGTAAAAATTGAGAACCGAAAAGAAATCGAATAGACGAATAGGAATTTAGGTAGTTAATTAGTAAAGGGTCTAGCAGGGTAAGTATGGGCAAACGGCCCCCACGCCGATTCCTGGAGTTGTTATTTTTTAAACAATGCTCCTGGCCTGAAACACCATTGTGTAAAGTTTTAGATCGCTACCCCCCCGTTTAAGGGTAATACGGGGGTGAACGCCCTTAACGTTATTATTTTTTATCTCGGTTACTACTTAAAATATTTGAATGAGAAAAATATGAAAAAATAGCTACATACTAACTGTACTTCGTGTATTTTTCTCGAAATTGTTAATCAATTATTAAGGGTCGAAAAAAAATAATTAATTTTTTGAGGGTGATTTTTCGAAACAACCCCTTGAGTGACAACCTCCAAAAAAATAAAAAATAATGCTCTATTATCGTGGTATTATATAAAAAATCCTGAAGATGATCGAGTTGGTGGAACATAGTTAAATAATTTAAAGAAGGTCAATATATAATAAATATGCGGGGTTTTGTGACGAGAAAAAGTATTTAAATGCGAATGGAAGAAACGATTGCGGTTTGAAGGTGAAGGTAACTGCGAAACAATGTGCATGCGTTAAATACGAATATTCCCCAGATATTAATAGGGTCTAGCAGGGTAAGTATGGGCAAAGGGCCCCGACGCCGATTCTTGGAGTTGCTATTTTTTAAACAATGCTCCTAGCCTGAAACACCATTATGTAAAGTGTTAGATCGCTACCCCCCGTTTAATACGGTAATACGGGGGTAAAAGCCCTTATAGTTATTATTTTTTTTCTCGGTTATTACTTAAGATATTTAAATGAAAGAAAAGCGACAATATTTTTCCGGATTGGAAATGAATTATTACGGGTAGAAAAATATAATTTATATTTGAGGGTGGTTTTTGCAAATAACCCTATGAATGACAACCCCTTGTCGTGATAATCGCTTATTTGTTTGCACATATCGAAGGGATAATCCGTACTTAGCCAGGCGTATTTTACTGTCTTCCTGATTATATAAACGCTGATAACTTATAATCTATTGAAGAAAAATTACAAATAATGCACTTATCACTACTGCTCTCAGGCATTTTTCTAAATAATACTGGTGCTAAAGAAGAGAAAATCATGAATATTACGATAAAAATTGTTTGAGTGCTTTATTTAGCACCAGTATTATTTAGAAAAATGCCTGAGAGCAGTAGTGATAAGTGCATTATTTGTAATTTTTCTTTAATAGATTATAAGTTATCAGCGTTTATATAATCAGGAAGACAGTAAAATACGCCTGGCTAAGTACGGATTATCCCTTCGATATGTGCAAACAAATAAGCGATTATCACGACAAGGGGTTGTCATTCATAGGGTTGTTTGCAAAAACCACCCTCAAATATAAATTATATTTTTCTACCCGTAATAATTCATTTCCAATCCGGAAAAGTATTGTCGCTTTTCTTTCATTTAAATATCTTAAGTAATAACCGAGAAAAAAAAATAATAACTATAAGGGCTTTTACCCCCGTATTACCGTATTAAACGGGGGGTAGCGATCTAACACTTTACATAATGGTGTTTCAGGCTAGGAGCATTGTTTAAAAAATAGCAACTCCAAGAATCGGCGTCGGGGCCCTTTGCCCATACTTACCCTGCTAGACCCTATTAATATCTGGGAAATATTCGTATTTAACGCATGCACATTGTTTCGCAGTTACCTTTACCTTCAAACCGCAATCGTTTCTTCCATTCGCATTTAAATACTTTTTCTCGTCACAAAACCCCGCATATTTATTATATATTGACCTTCTTTAAATTATTTAACTATGTTCCACCAACTCGATCATCTTCAGGATTTTTTATATAATACCACGATAATAGAGCATTATTTTTTATTTTTTTGGAGGTTGTCACTCAAGGGGTTGTTTCGAAAAATCACCCTCAAAAAATTAATTATTTTTTTTCGACCCTTAATAATTGATTAACAATTTCGAGAAAAATACACGAAGTACAGTTAGTATGTAGCTATTTTTTCATATTTTTCTCATTCAAATATTTTAAGTAGTAACCGAGATAAAAAATAATAACGTTAAGGGCGTTCACCCCTGTATTACCCTTAAACGGGGGGGTACCGATCTAAAACTTTACACAATGGTGTTTCAGGCCAGGAGCATTGTTTAAAAAATAACAACTCCAGGAATCGGCGTGGGGGCCGTTTGCCCATACTTACCCTGCTAGACCCTTTGCGATTGGCTCTCGGTAACTAAGCCATTTTGAAATTAACAAGAGGAAAAGCGAAGGGCTTTTCGGAAGCGTCACTCGAGCCCAAAAAGCAGTAGCGAGCAGTCATAGTGTGAAAGTCTCTTGAAATTAATTTAGCAATAGCCATTTTATTAATTAAAGTTACAAGTTTTGAGTTCCATTTGTTCTTTTATTGAGTTTATCCTTTTATTTATTATTCGTTTTCTTTACATTTATTTCATGAATAATCCGCGTCCAAGGAGCAGAGTGCCTTAGCACTCCACGGGCATCGACCCTCGCCGAATTCCCTACGAAGGATCCAGGAGAACCAGCCGGCCATGCAACACTGCACGCATTATAAGCTAGAAATTGGAGGATTCTAGGGAATTCTACGAAATTGGTACTGCCATCTCTGCACTCGTTGTATGAATTGCAACCAACGTAACGGACTCAATTTCGAAGCGAACAACACATCCCTAGAAGGTTTTAGGCAGGGTCGAAAAGAAAGATGAGGAAGGAAGCAAATACGTAGCGTGCATATTTATTTCTTAAAGGCTTTTACTGCTAAGTTTTTCGAAGGTGCTCTTATAATGCTAACTTTACAGCTGTACTCTAATCCAGAAGACGTACGAGAGCCTGCGGTTCTATTCAATAGCCTTCAAAACCTTGAATTTACCCCGGACGCGGATAATAAATAACTTCATTTTTCCTTTACACATCTGTTTACCAAATTACGTTGGGTAAGCAGCAGTTCTTCCTGTAAAACTCATAAAATATGATCTTCGCTTTCAATAATTATCGCTGTTCAAGAAGAATAGAAAAACTAGGGTTGAGAAAATCCAGGAACCAATTAAGCCATCAAATTTCGTTAGGAGTCGGTCCTCGATCCTTAAGACGAAGTAACCGATGTTGTTAGGAAGCGTGCTTCCACCACCGTCCAAAAGTCTCGAATTAAATTAACCGTAATCCATCCAACTGCATAGCTATTTGTAAGTAAGTTTGAACATTCCCTCGTAACCTCACGAGCATCAGACGCATCGAAACCCGTTCCGTTTCGTTACTGCGGTTCATGCGCTGCTGGAAACGGAACGCGGGTCATGCGCGCAGCGTCTGCGCTGCGGTCTATGCGCATAATGCGTGAATCGGAACACAGCCAGAAAATCGTGAGGGTCGTCGGTGGCGCGAGCCCGCTAACATTGGAAAAATCACAGGTCAGGTCTAGGAATCTTTGCGTGTGGTGCACAGTGGGCTGAAAACCCGTTTTTTTTGTGGTGGGCAAAAATTTAAACTGTCCAGGGAATATCACACCTCATTTACCGTCCAAACACACTGGACTGTATCGCGAAAGTAATTGTTAATCGAAGGGTTACATGCAATAAGGGGACTAGCGCTGGAAAATGGGATGAATTATTGTCCAAACGCTAAGAAAGATTGGAAAATTAAATGTTATTAAACTGAATTTTAAAAAAAAAAATGTTGTAAAGCTCTTCACGACACACCTTTTTTCAATTTACAGTTTGTTTATCCAATGATTACTATTCGAGGTAAAAATTTTAAACAAAAAATTTTTCACCGTCCAAAATCATTATATCTTTAAGCATAAACTGCGATAACTTGAGTAAATATTAAGGGATGGTTATGAGACTTAAAACATAACTGCAGGTAACTCTAGCAAAGCCGTGAAATGTATGCACAAAACCCTTATGTTAAAAAAAGTACTAATATTTAATAAAAAAGTAATACTGGAAATAACCCATGTTTTTCAACGTTCGCCGTTAAAATGTACGGAGGCAATTTTGAGGTACATATAACTTACAGTGACAAAGTTTTTCCTTAATGTACAAGGAAGATTTTCAACAATTTTCACGCTGATTAATAAATAACGCGTGCGATTAATAAATTTTACGGTGGGGACTTACGGATCTGGCTTCGAAAGGGGGTGCGTAAGCTAAACAGTCCTGGTGGTGCAGGTGATTTACAGCTGGAAATTTTGTATTTTTTAAGAGAAATTTCTTCGTTTTTTACGTCTAGGTAATCGCTTGTTCTCTAAGCGTTCGTTGGGAAACATTTGTCTACCAGATATGTCGATAAGGGGCAGTTGACACCGTGCCGTTTTTCAGAGATTTCGACTTTCGTCGCTATCGTGCCTCCGTTCTCAGGTAAAAGGACTTTATGATTTTCGGCATACTGTCGGGTTTTTCCCCCGAGGTCCTGGGTGAGTCGGGCTATAGCCAAGCTACACATCTGACCACCAGACTCCCACAGGTAAGTAGTTTTAGCGCGTGGATATGGTTAGTTTCTTGTTTCCGGTGATTTTTCGCGCATGTTTTTTCTGCGCGTTTTCGGCGTCGCTTGGTCCTAATATAAGCTGCTCCCTAACCAATCGGGCTTGTATTCGTCCCAAACGGCTACCCAAGGTTCCCCTTCTATCGCACGGAATACGTCAACGCGTGCTTTGGTTTTAAAATTCGAGCGTGTGTTTATACTCGAGAGATAAGGGAGCCGTAGAGGGGGGGACGACGCGGGCGGGACCACGCGCAGGCAGAGGACTACCCCTTTTGTCCCTGTGTCTCACCGCGAGGCGTACTGGTACTTGTTCAGAGTTATTTCGTTTCCTACCCCATTGCCGGGAAAACATTCTTCGATCTAACATAAGAACATCTTCTTCTTTTGGTCAGCGTGCGGACTATAAGATTAATTTTACGTCATGGCCAGTGCTCAAAACATCAAACTGCTCGAAAAACCGAGAAACTCGTAAATCCGACACGTGCACGGCACGCCGTTGCACTAGTCGGACCCTACGTTTATGATATGTAGCACTGACAATGAGAGGAATTGCCGGATCAAACAAATAACCCCAAATCGTCTTTTTGGCTAGGACTGTGGGCTTTTGCATCATGATGTTTCTCATTGTACGACTAAAGATTTGTTGCATATTTTAAAACAAATTAAAGGTCATTGCGGTAGGTGCGGGGGAGAGGGATGAGGTGTAGCACGAACGATCGAAATGCTCATTTCTATCGCGATGTAAGAAATACCCAGATAGCACAGGACGTTTCGAAAACATCCAGTTTACGTCCATTTTAGGTCTGAACGTCCACGGCTTGATTTGTGAAAATGTACGTTTTTAAAACATTTTCTGGACTTTTTCTGGACATGTTTGGAGCATTTCCTGGATGTTTCGAAAACATCCATAAAATGTCCAGAAAACATCCAGAAAAAGTCCAGAAAACGTACTTTGCAGACGTTTTAAAAATGTATTTTGCAGACGTTTTAAAAAGCTTTGGTTGCGTCCGAACCAGGCGTTCAAAAGAGGCTGTGCGCCATGTGAGAAATGTGTTCATCACAATCAGTTCAAGGAAAGCAAGGATTGCAACCGCTGTCTAATGTAAAGCATCCACGAAATATGGATAGATCGCACAGGTACATACATATATACTGGGACATATAAATGTTTATGAACATTTGCTCAAAGAAACAGTAGAAAAAGAAACAAACACAAAGGCATATGTTTAAATGTTTCTGATCGAATGTTTGTAAACCGGTTTTATACAGTTTTTATATTGTTTTCATACAGTTTTTATACAGCTTTCATTAACGTTTTTGTATATTTGTTTCAGTATTTACGATCAAAGGTATGTAGTTCTAGGTTAGGGTTTGAATAATTTTTAAATTTTAGGTTAACAAATTGGCAAATTTTGATGGTTCCAATCATTATAATTTTGTGAAACGGGCGCTAACGTCGATGATGACCAATGGATGTTGCATTACTATTTAGTTGGCCTTGGCAGAAAAGGGAAAGAAGATTTCCATAAATTAAAGGTAGCAACGGTTTTAATATGTAACTATGGCCGGTATTCATAGTTGCTACTTATTCTTAAGCAAATGCTTAAGCATTCGGCATCCTTTACTAGCTACTAGGTTAGTAGAGGATGACGCATGCTTAAGCATTTGCTTAAGAATAAGTAGCGACTATGAGTACCGACCTATCACCCTTATTTTACTGTTCCTAATATTGATTACTGTAAAATTCAATGTAATGTTTCCTCAAAATTCTTTTTTAAGGTGCAGCAGAACACAGGGAAATGGCAGAGAATATAAAAAATACAGCGACATCTGTTTAAGTGCACATCCATATCTATTTTAAGTGTATATCCTGCATAGTTTGTATATTCTGTATATTGGACCTCGTACTAACATGTTCTTGTATCTATTGTAAGTGCATATATTCTGTATTATTTCTGAATTAAATAAATGAAATAAATTGTTTTCCAGTTTGATCTTCTTTTGAAAACGATTTACTTCCTTAAATTTTTATTAAATCGAACCAGTACCGTCGAACGTCCCAAAAATGCCTGTTTCGGACCTAAGCAGGACGTTTTAAAAACGTTTCAAAAACGTTCTGAAAACGTTTCAAAAACGTTTTACAAACGTCCTACAAAACGTCTGGTTTGTGAAAATGGACATTTTTAGAACCTTTTCTGGACCTTTTCTGGACGTTTTCAAAACATCCTGAACGTCTGACCTGGACGTTTTAAAAACGTTTTGAAAACGTTTTTGTGCTATCTGGGTATAGACTTGAAGTTAGAGCTGTTCGAGTATCTAGAGACGCGGTAGCGTCTCGACGCCAAGTACATGAAAAACACCCTGTATATGTCGACTGTCCCTACCACTACCGTGTACCTTTACTCGTAGCGGTGGCATTCCAACCTAATTCTGAAATTTATTACATTATATCTCATCACGCCTGCAATATTTTCTAAATTTAAAGGCATTTTTCTTATGTAAACCGCATATCAGCTTTCGAATAAGACCAATTTCAATAAAATCGGTTCACGCATGACAGAGATATCGTAATATCGTCTCATGAATCTGTCAGAAATGGTAAGATTCTTCTTCTGATTCTTCAAGAAATTTTTCGTCAACCATAGTACATATATATATTTTTCGTCGTCAACCATAATATACAGGGTGTCCCAAAAATGTTGCGTTTCCTTAAAGGGGGTGATTCTGGGGGTGATTTCAAACAACTTTTTCCTTTGCGAAAATGCTCTCCGATGTTTCGTTAACGAGATATTAATAAAAAGCACCGACCAATCACAGCGCGAGTCTGACGGCCGAGTTCCCGCGGTAGCGTGGCTACGAGCCGCGCTGCGACTGCGACGAGCAAGCAACTCGGCATGCATCGAAGAAACTTGCGTAGCATGGCAAATGAAAAAGACGTAACAAATAAAATCGAACATGTTGTCATGGTTTGTTCGTCATTTCAAGTGAATAATGAATAAAGGATAAATGGATGAAAATCACGTGTAACGTAAAAAGACGAATACGCAGTTTTTTTTTAGAAGATTCGAAAATAATAATTATTTGAAGTGGGAGGATAAGGAATACGTAAATTTCCTTTTGTTAATAACGTAGCCACGAAAAGGTAATGTAACAGGAAATTAACGAAAGGTGATAGGCGTTCGGTATTGTGATAAAAACGGCCAGCACTGTTGGTGGTAACGAATAAGTCTGTTTAAAAAGCCCGAATAAATATTATCGTACGGGAATTTAGAGAATTATCGCCGGAAATAAGCCATCGCTTGCGTTAAATTTAAAAATGAATTATCATCAATAAAGTAACTAAAACTCACCCTTGTTGGAAATTCACCTGCAGCTTGAAAATCTGTGTCACAGGGTCACCGAACCGATCCTGGTCATCGATGGACGTGCTCCGTGCACAGCTGGTCCCAGGTATCCTTACATTCCCACTACCCAAAGTTAAGGGTCGCAATGTCAGGTGCGTCCAGGTCAACGTACCGAATATTCACTTCACTGCACGGCTACTAACACTGATCACTTTATTTATCCTGAAGTATTCTTGGGCCGTGTACATTTCTGCGACGCGATTGCTAGCTGACTGACAGGATTTTTTCCAAGCAACTTCCGCTACCCCCAAGTAGCTTCTCTGGTTCCATTATGAGTTAACTCCCACCAGGGCAAGAGGCTTTAGGTAAAAAGAAGCCAACACATTTTCGGAACACGTGTTTTGCAGAAGTGCAACGAACACTTTCACAAAAGCCCGCGCTCCGTCCTTCTACTGCCAATGTACCCATTGATTCGAGATAGAAAACAGACACCACGTGTATCGGTTCGAAAGGGTCCGAAGAGAAGAGACAGTCTTCGAGTTACTATAAAGAAGAAAATGCATACCATTCCTGTTTCCCCTTTCCGACACCCTGAGTTCACGACTGCTACGAGGCGGAACCAATTAAGTCATAAATTATCCGAAACTGTAGGAAACCGTTCTCTACCGCCGACTCGCCGGACAATAAACCGCGACCCTGGCGAAATGCTCTGACTGATCAGCCTGATTAATTTTGAAGAACTAGACATTACAAAGAGGTAGTCCGCTGACTGCGCGTAGTCCCGCCTGCTTCGTCCTACCTTCAAATTAAAGACGGATCCCTTATCTCTCGAGTATAAACACGCGCTCGAATTTCAAAACAAAAGCACGCGTCGACGTATTCCGTGCTAGAGATAGTGGGCCTTGAGGTCCGATTGGTCCCAAACTAACCAATCTGCCCTGCAGCCCTCCCAAACGGCCACTGTCCTGAAGAGGCCCTCTTCACAGCAGTATCTCCTCCCCAAGGTCCACCATCGCTCGCACGGAATACGTCGACGCGTGCTTTTGTTTTGAAATTCGAGCGCGTGTTTATACTCGAGAGATAAGGGATCCGTCTTTAATTTGAAGGTAGGACGAAGCAGGCGGGACTACGCGCAGTCAGCGGACTACCTCTTTGTAATTTCTAGTTCTTCAAAATTAATCAGGCTGATCAGTCAGAGCATTTCGCCAGGGTCGCGGTTTATTGTCCGGCGAGTCGGCGGTAGAGAACGGTTTCCTACAGTTTCGGATAATTTATGACTTAATTGGTTCCGCCTCGTAGCAGTCGTGAACTCAGGGTGTCGGAAAGGGGAAACAGGAATGGTATGCATTTTCTTCTTTATAGTAACTCGAAGACTGTCTCTTCTCTTCGGACCCTTTCGAACCGATACACGTGGTGTCTGTTTTCTATCTCGAATCAATGGGTACATTGGCAGTAGAAGGACGGAGCGCGGGCTTTTGTGAAAGTGTTCGTTGCACTTCTGCAAAACACGTGTTCCGAAAATGTGTTGGCTTCTTTTTACCTAAAGCCTCTTGCCCTGGTGGGAGTTAACTCATAATGGAACCAGAGAAGCTACTTGGGGGTAGCGGAAGTTGCTTGGAAAAAATCCTGTCAGTCAGCTAGCAATCGCGTCGCAGAAATGTACACGGCCCAAGAATACTTCAGGATAAATAAAGTGATCAGTGTTAGTAGCCGTGCAGTGAAGTGAATATTCGGTACGTTGACCTGGACGCACCTGACATTGCGACCCTTAACTTTGGGTAGTGGGAATGTAAGGATACCTGGGACCAGCTGTGCACGGAGCACGTCCATCGATGACCAGGATCGGTTCGGTGACCCTGTGACACAGATTTTCAAGCTGCAGGTGAATTTCCAACAAGGGTGAGTTTTAGTTACTAACGCCTATCACCTTTCGTTAATTTCCTGTTACATTACCTTTTCGTGGCTACGTTATTAACACAAGGAAATTTACGTATTCCTTATCCTCCCACTTCAAATAATTATTATTTTCGAATCTTCTAAAAAAAACTGCGTATTCGTCTTTTTACGTTACACGTGATTTTCATCCATTTATCCTTTATTCATTATTCACTTTAAATGACGAACAAACCATAACAACATGTTCGATTTTATTTGTTACGTCTTCTTCATTTGCCATTCTACGCAAGTTTCTTCGATGCATGCCGAGTTGCTTGCTCGTCGCAGTCGCAGCGCGGCTCGTAGCCACGCTACCGCGGGAACTCGGCCGTCAGACTCGCGCTGTGATTGGTCGGTGCTTTTTATTAATATCTCGTTAACGAAACATCGGAGAGCATTTTCGCAAAGGAAAAAGTTGTTTGAAATCACCCCCAGAATCACCCCCTTTAAGGAAACGCAACATTTTTGGGACACCCTGTATACGTATATACGCGTTACACACACCTTCAGACAACACATGTATCGTTCTTCGTTCGTCGTCCGCCATTGTACGTACATATATATATATACTATTTTGAATTTTATAACCTAAGTGCTAAGTGTCAAATAAAGTAAATTGTCCCAATTTGAAATGTCACGAGTTTTTACACTACGTAGGAGACTGAATTATTGTCTCAATTAATAAGGTAAGTCGCCAAAATTTTTTTAATAGATTTCTTATGTAGAGTCGCAGACTTGGAAGTTGTCCGGAGATGGTTCGACTGAGAAGCATCTCCTTTCGCATAAGTTTCTGGAAATTTGTACCATGCATGTATAAAATAATATATATATATATTGTAACAAATTGTATTGCTTTTAAATTGCTAGATATTTTTATACCAGCAATTTAGAGTTTTTATGTAACGTTTATATTATATATTATAGAAATGGGACGCACAGGATTTGGATACAAATGAAGGTGACGCTTGGATAGATATGAAGGGGACACACAGGCTTGGATGGATAGAAATGAAGGGGATGCACAGGCTTGGAGGTTGTCCGGAGAAGATTAGATAGATAGTCCCAATTAACAAGGTAAGTCGCCAAAATTTTTTAAATAGATTTCTTATGTAGAGTCGCATGCTTGGAGGTTGTCCGGAGAAGATTAGATAGATAGATAGATAAAAATTGTCAAAAGACATAGCATTAAGAATTATTAACAAAATAGATTATTTATGGTGGACTGCTTGCAATGTAGAGCAAATCACATTGGTGAAGAAAGTACGCTGAAAACACATCTCCCTTAATGCTTTTCAATCTATTGTGAAAGACATTCGTAATAAAGTCAGTCCCTATGCAAATTATCTTTGTAAAAAGAAGTGAGATCCCCATAAAAAACTTCAAAAAAGTAAAAAAATACGCCAAGTACATGAAAAATCAAATAAATTACAAAAAATAGAAGACAATAATAATCACAAAAAAAATAGAAAAAGTATACAATACAAAAAAAGATGTGAAATCAAAATGAGCTGGCAGTACATAAAGGTGCTTTCCAACTGCGCTTAAGATGACACAACTACATACACACAGCTCAAATGCTGTGTTCATACATTCCATTACAATGTATTACATAATATTACGCAGATATATTTTTATACAAATAAATATTTTAATACGAATAAATATTTTATTCAAAATACTTGGCGCTGCGCAACCGAAAAAATATTAATTGCCTTAGTATTAATTAATAATTTACAACAACTCCATTACAATATAAAATACATATACATACACATATTAGAAACGCAGTCAGATTTATTCTACATATAAAGCATAAATACTTTATTGTTTCCCCGTGAGGTTTACAATTCTTATTCCCTACTCTTACATTTAACCTTACATCTATACGTCTTACTTACTACCCTCTCCAGTCTCGCCCGCACGCTTGCTCCCCCGCTCGCTCGCCCGCTCGCCCGCTCGCTCTCCCGCTCGCCCGCTCGCTCTCCCGCTCGCCTCCCCTCTCTCCCGCTCTCCCCACCCCGCCACGCACGCCCCTCCTTCCCCCACCATCCCTAACCTCTGACCCCCGCTTCCGCTCGCTTCCAGCCTCTCACAATCCTTGTTCTTCCATTCTTCCATTGTCACCCCTCTCTTTTCTTCTATCCTCCTTATCCATTCCTCTCCACTTCCCTCATCACACAATACCTCCCTTACCACATCCTGCCATCCCCTTTCCTTCCCCCATTCCGAGCACACCTCCCACACGTGCTCCCACGTCTCCTCCCCCCATCCACACACCCTACATTTCCTCTCCTCCTCCTCCCTCCAATACCTCCCTCCTCTCATCTCATTCCCCAACCTATACCTTGCCATTCTTCTCCACCTATTCTCCTCCCACCCCTTCTTCAAATATCCCGGCACCCCCCACTCCCTTTATCCTTCCGTACCACCCATTATATTTTGACTTATTTATCTTTTCCCATCTATCTACCTCCTCTAACCTCCTTCCCCTGCACACCAGCTCCTCCCCCCTCAATTCTCCCCTCCCCCTGACCTTTTCTACTCCCTCCACCGTCCATCCTCTCTCCTCAAAAAATCCCTTTCTTTCCTCCTCCCATCCCCCCAACACCTTTCCCCTTCTTGCCCTACCTTTTAGCTCCTCCCAACATTCCCTCGCCAACTCCCCCCCCCCCCTGCCCCTCCTCTAACTTCCTCTCATATGTCCACGCCCTCATCCCCGCCCTTCCCTTCATCATACCCCTCTGTAGCTCCTCCCTCACCATATAACCCGGAGTACACCAATCCACCCCCAGCACCCATCTCAAATACCTCTCCTGCAACCCCTCCACCCCTCTCCTCTCTTTCCATCCCCATATCTCCACCCCATACCCCATCGTGGCCCACACCAGTCTATCAAATAGCCATACCCTTTTCCCCCAATCCTTCCCAAACTTCCTCTTCCCAATACCCCATACCTGCCCCATCACCGCCGCTGCTTTCTTCACCCTATCCCTCACCTGTGCATCCTGCCCCCCATTCGCCATCAATGTGTATCCCAGGTAGGTGAACTCTTTCACCTCCTCCACCTCCTTTCTCTTCCATCTCCATACCACCTTTTTCCACCTCCCTCCCCCCTTCCTACATCGCATCACCTTTGACTTACCTACATTGAGTTGTAGCCCCTTCCCATCCATATACCTCTCCAGCCTCGCCAACATCCCCTTCATCCCCTCTTCATCCTCTGCCACCACCGCCACATCATCAGCATACGCAAGGGTGTAAACCTTTTTACCCCCTAACCTCACCCCTCCCCATCCACCCTTTTCCATTTCCTCATCCAAATCCGCCAGTAGCAACGTGAACAGGCTAGGGCTCAGTGGGCAGCCCTGCCTTACTCCTCTAGCTGTCCAAAAAGCCCTCCCCATCTCGTCCCCTACCTACATACCGTTTCCTTCAGCACCTCCTCACATCTCTCCACTAGCCCCTCCCTCACACCTCTCCTCCTCATTGCCCTTATTAACACCTCCCTGTCCACCGAGTCAAAGGCCGCCTTCAGGTCAAGGAAGAATATGACCATCCTTCTTTCTTTCCTAGTCACCTGCCTGTTGATCAGAAAATTCAACACATAGATGTTGTCTATGCAACCCCTTCCTCTCCTAAAGCCGGCCTGACTCGGTGGCAGCAACTTCTTCCCCTCAACCTCCTCTCTTAACCTTTCCGCCAACACAGACGCGTACACTTTGTACGCCGTCTGCGTCAGCGTCACCCCCCTGTAGTCTTCTACCCTCTTTCCAGCCCCTCTCTTAACCACCGGTACCACTACCCCTTCCCTCCATTCCTCCACCCATCCTTCCCCCTTCCACACCCTGTTACAAATATCCCATAGCCACTCCTCCACCTCTACCCCACCATACTTCCACACCTCATTTGCTATCCCATCCCCCCCTTGCCTTTCTATCCTTCAGATTCGTTATCACCCTCCTCACTTCCTCCTTACTTAACTCTCCCTCCTCATCCTCCTCCCTCCTTCTTTCCCCCCCTTTTCTCACCCTCCACTCTACTCCTCCTAGTAGCCCTCTAAAATAGTCCTCCCATTCCTCCATTCTAATCCCCTCCTCCACCCTCCTTCTTCTCCCCCTCTCACTATTTACTACTCTCCATACCTGCCCCTCTGTCTTCACCCCCTCGATCTCCTTCTCCCACCTTTCTACCTCCTTCCTCTTTTTCCCCTCACACATAATCTTATAGTCCCTTTTCTTTTTCCTATATTCTTTCCCGTCTCCTCCCTCCCTTCTCCATCTCCTCAACTCCTTTCTTACCTTCCATTTCTCCTCCTTACATTCTTTATCCCACCATCCTCGCCGTCCCACCCTCTCCCCTCCTTGCCCCACCATCTTTATCATCCCTTTTATCCTGTCCCTCAACTCCCTCCATTCTTCCTGTATTCCTCCCCCCCTCCCTCCCTCTTACCAAATGCCCTTATGAATTCCTCTCTTCCCTTTTCCGTCCAGTTTCCCCTTGCTACCCCTCTTCCCTCACCCGTTTCCCCCCTACTAACCCCCCCCCCTACTCTCCCCCCTCAACCAAACCACCACTGGGTGATGGTCTGACTCCACCCTTTCCGCCACCTCCATTCTCACCACTCTCTCCCTCGTACCCTCGTTTCCTAACACGTAGTCTATCACTGTATTCCCTCTTCCTCCCGTGTATGTCCATTCCCCCTCTTCATCCCCTTCTACGTTTCCATTCAATATCCCCCACCCCCTCTTCTCCATAAAGCTACATAGCCTCCTCCCCTCATTATTCACCTCTCTGTCCTTCGATCTCCTACTTTCCCGTCCCATCTCTTCCTCATCCCCCCCCCCCAGATCTCCCCCCCTTCACCCCCCGTCCTTGCGTTAAAATCTCCCCCTATCACTACTCTCCCTCCCTCCTCTCTCCCCTCCATCCATTCCTCTAGTTCCTCCAGTTTCCTCTGCAGATCCTTATTCACATACACCCCCACCACCACCCACCACTCCCCACCCATCCTCACCCTCTTCACCATTATGCCCTCCATCTCCCCCCCTTCCCCTTCCCTCATTCTATTAGAAATTAACATTTTTAATTTGTTGTTCATACTTTTATCAAACATTACAAGTTTCCACCAAGTGGGTTCTTTGGGCAAAGCGGATGGGGGTAAAGCGGATCGTCAATCCTCTGCCCTGCTAATCTCGCTCATATTATTATTGTTTTATTATTGTCATATATTATTGATAAATTTTTATTATTGATATTGATATTGATAAATATTATTGTGATATATGTGTGTTTTGAGCCATACTCCGACCCCCCCATCCGAAGACTGGATCCAGTGCAGCCAATGTACCAGATGGGCCCATGAATGCTGCACTGTATATGAAGGATCTGGCACTTACTTCTGTGACGAATGCCAAGATTGACTTTGCGTTATTTAATAACATTCACTTTGCTCGACCCCCTCATCCGCTATGCCCAGGGGGGTAGGGCAAAGCGGATTGATTGACTTATTTACGTTTTTCATTTTAAAATGCTTTAAATGTTTTAGTTGTGACGCCCCAAGATTTTTCGCGCGCGGTTATTTCAACTCATTTATAAATCTGTCTACAAATACGCTCAAATCTTCCACAAACCTCAATTCTTACCCCTTTACCAACGACCTTGGCCGCCTTGGCGATGTACCTTAGCGGTCCCCATCTCAAGACGGTCAATCATTAAATCTCCTTCCCTTATTCGCCCAACGCGGCACAAATTCCTCTCTTATGTCATATCTAAACAAGTCCCTCGCCCCACAAATATCTTAAATCGAGACCACGTCTCACACCCTCTCAATGACCAAAGCAGTCAAACCCACCGACGTCCCTTTCCTATTAAAACACCCAAAATCCATTCGAGGAGTTGAGCAATTCAAAATCCTATGTATAAAAACCCTAGTAGAAAAACTGCGAGTCCCAATATAGATCAACCTTTGCTCCCTGCAAAAACCCCAAAAGTTATCATGACACATGTTTATAATTAGCCCAAGGTGCATACTGCGCACCCCCCTTCATACCGTAAAATATTATATAAGCAGGGCAAAGTCCATACCGCGCGTACACCCCACAACCCCTTGCAAAATCATATAAATACAAGGGCCCGGAGACAGAAGTCCTCTTTCGCCGAAATACCAGGATCGAAGGGACACGCTCTCTTTCGCCGAAATACCAGGATCGAAGGGACACGCTCTCTTTCGCCGAAATACCAGGATCGAAGGGACACGCTCTCTTTCGACGAAATACCTTTGCCGAAGGAAAGCTATAAACACGAAACCATTTAAGGTCTCGCTGATCAAAGTATCATTTAAAATAAATTCAATCACCATCAACCATCAAGTATCGTAAGAGATTATAACTACTATTAATACCACGGTATATCACCATCATCTATAACAATTATTCACATTCTTATTGTTTCATATTGTTTCACATTATAACGCTTATTGCGCTTATATTATCTTGTATTGCTATTCACATTATTTCGTATTGCAAAGCTTATTGCGCTCATATTATCGTGTATTGCTGTTTGCATTGCTTATTAACGCCTATTGCGTAAATCATACTAGCTTATTAATATATATATCTTGTATTTCATGTTCATATTCATAACTTATAACCATTATATACATGCTATGTTCATCGCCAATCCATTATTATAAAACGTAACTATCTGCACAACGATAGTGCATTACCTAGTATCGAAACTTATAAAGTGAATAAACAGTTTTACTTTAACTCAGTTACGAATCATTGTGTCAATCCTTCGGCTACGAAGATCCCGAAATCCAAACAGGCTGCCGGAACAGCTGATTCCGGGCAACGACCGCAGAAAGCGTCACGGTGTTTACTAAACTTACTTACGCATAGGTTTCGCTTAACCGTATGACTAGTCGAATCTCGCGAAGTATTACACGTGTCTTTTACAATAATGCAGCGGTAAATCCGATTACCTAAGCAAATCAAAACAAGTGCTCTAACGGGTGTCTCTCCAATACAAACCAGTTCATTTAAACCTTCCCTGGTCGATTAGTGTGCAGAATTAAACATTACTCGCCTGACGTTCAAAAAACGGTTAGTGTGCAGAATTAAACATTTCTCGCCTGTCAGTCCCAAATCCATTAGTGCGTAGAATTTCACATTTCTCTCCCGCCTTCTACCTAAATCCTCAGTGTGCAGAATTAAACATTACTCGCCTGCCGTTCGATACGATTAGTGTGCAGAATTTCACATTTCTCGCCTGACGTTCGAAATGGTTAGTGTGCAGAATTGAACATTGCTCGCCTGACCTTCCCTAATCTTCAATCCCCTGAATCTAACATTCTCCCGGCCGTTCGAGACGATTAGCGTGCAGAATTTCACATTTCTCGCCTGACAATCGAAAAGGCTGGTGTACAGAATTACGTCGTCAAATACCTGATTTCCTCGCCTCCCGGTGCGCTGAACTATAGATCAGCGCCTGGAATTTATGTAAAAACCCCTTTGTCATTTGTCCCATTAAATCCTTAACCCGGGACGTGACATAGTTACCAATTTTTTCGTTATTGTATCAGAAAGCTGATTAATTTTAAATGATTATTAATATAAAAAATATTTCTCATCTTAATTGTAACTGTGTTATTTTTCTCACTAAACCTTAACACATCCGCTTTGCCCGGGCTTCCCCTATCTATGGTGTAAACAGTTTCTTCGGAAAAACGCCATACTTCCTAACGAATTTGAGACGATGCGGACGTGATACGTAAAACGCGACGCGACGCGACGTAACACTGACGGCTTTAAACTGTAATAATTTGAAAAGTTGGACGAAGTTGGAAATGATTCTTACGTGATTACATAGAGGAAGATTTGCTGAAAATATTTCAATTCGGTAGAATGTGGGACTTTTTGGGACTTTAAAGATATCCTCTCTTAAAGTAAAGAATCTCGAAAATTTACCATGCTGCATTCAGCATTATTTTTTTAATGGATTATTTACATTAATTACTAATAAAAGATGCCATTTTATCGCACAAGACTGCTCTTTAATTTAAAAACAAGCGATTTTCAATACTTTCCTTTACTATTTGAATTTCCTTATAAATGGGAAACGAAAAGTTTTATCAATATGCGACTTGAACCACTGTAAAGAGTATTAAATAAAGTACCAATTAAACAGCTATTAAATTTTTTTTATAACAATTAACTTTAAAAAATAGAAAAAAGAATAAATAAATAAATGTAAAAAGCATTAAGTTATGCGTCATTAGAAGGGGATAATTTTTTCCTATTTTTTGGCGCAAATTTCATTTCGATATCTTTTATAGTTCAAAAGTTATAGACAAATGTCACCAAATTTTTAATTCGAGACCACTGTGCGGCTTGGAAAGAAGCGAGCGGGCCAAATGAACTTTGAGCAGATCGGAAACTATTTGTCCAATTAATTTGAAACTTGGTACACATATTCTTAATGGTATTATCTAAAATGTAGCATATCATTTTATTTTATGCGATAACCCATTTGTATATAATAAATATTTTAAGTTTGTCCCGTTAGGTAAAAAATTAATAGAGATATTCACCTTGCTCTCATTTGTACAATAAATTTTCTTCTCAAATCCGTATGCTACATTGTAGATATTTTATTAATGAACACTAGAATCATGGTCTTTCTCATGCTAGATAAACCTGGGACCGTACAATTGTTAGCCCGTGAAAAGAAACGCCTTTCGGGTATTGTAAGAAAGAAAGTGGCAGAAATGTTACGAGACAAAGACGTAATTAACCCTTTCGCTTCGATCGCCGGATATGTCAGAAGCACTATATTTCCTATCACACATGTATATTATACTCAAACCTCTACTACGTATTGTATTCTTTACGTCTTGCGTCTCTTATAATTGTGTGTTAATTTGAAGGATAGATCATTATTGCCTATGTACTATAATTCGAAATTTCTATACATCCTAATCAGATACTGAAGGCCTTGGGACGGATTAACTCAGGTAAAGTATTTGTAAGGAGCCTACCTTATATCCAGGTATCCCTAAGGTTCCTGAAGCTATATTTTGATGTACCAGAAGTTTTTATATATCCATTATTTCTTTATTATACTGGGTGTGTCACGTATCTGTCATCATGAAATTTAAAAACCCTTGATCTTTTGTAAGTTATTCGAGTCTTTTTTTTAACTTATGCATAGTCATTGCACATATCATGATTTCTTTTAATAAAAGAATATTTGGAAAATGATTTAATTTTTAATAATTTATTATGTCTACAGATATGTGTGTTTAAAAGTTTATATTTCCAATGCGAATTCTTATTTTACTCTTTTACTTTATTCATTAAAATATGATTTATATTAAAAAAGGCAAATTTTTATAAAAAATAAATTATTATTAATATTTCATGCAAACTGAACTATAACAACAGATAGACATGACAAAATCCATCATTTCGAATTTTGTCCAGCTAGATCGGTCGTTTGGCCCACTGTGCGGCGCGGCGGCACAAAACGAGCCGTCATTCCTAGCACCGACTTCAGTCGGCATTTCCAACAGTTTAAACAAAAAAATATGTAATAAAAAAATGAGTTAAAAGCACTTTCGCGGAAATGTACGCCGTAGCGAAAGGGTTAATATTGAACGTAAGCAGCTCACGCCGAGGGTGAACGAACGATCTGCGAGGAAAAAGGAGCAAGTACGGCAAAATACATGTCATTGAATTTGTCTCATTTCATGTGGTGGAAATTATGACGAAAATACGCGTCTCGTTGTTTGAAATTTTTTTCCAACGGAAGGTCCTGTTTAATAACTTCGGCAATTCAGCGGAGGTCCTTAAGAAATAAAAGCGGCAAGTTATTATATTTTGCTACGGACGGTGCGAAACGTTTTATTATTTTATTGGTAGTAGCACATCCGCGTAGGTCCTACGCCGTAGGGGCGAAAAGCCGTTTTACCTGTACCTGCAGCTAAATCCGCGCGGAAAAGATGACGCGGAAAGGAACAAGATCATTAGCATACGGATTTAAGAAGAAAAGAATTTATTGTACAAATGAGAGCAGGGTGAATATCGCTATTAATTTTTACCTAACAAGGCAAACTTAAAACATTTATTATATACAAATGGGTTATCGCATAAAATGAAATGATATGCTACATTTTAGATAATACCATTATGAATATGTGTAGCAAGTGTCAAACAAATCGGACAAATAGTTTTCGATCTGCTTCTTTCTTTCCGCTATTTGAAAAAATTAAATTATTTGGTTCTAGCCGAGCCAAGCTCGGCGTGCTTTTTCCGGGTACTTGAACAGCTCTACATACTTGTAGTACGAATTTCGCGGGTTTGCATCAGTGGCACGTGAGTAGTGATCCTCTGGGGGGTGATCGGTATAACCGCAGTCATTTGTGGCAAAACCGGAAATAATATAAAGTAAACATTCATTAAATCGTCTGCTTTCCAAGCTGATTGTATATCTATCTCTGTCTATTCGTATTTCTGTCCCTTTTTTTACAGTTTCTTTCTCTGGTAACTTCTGCTTTTGCTACACATGGCAGCAACCAATTAGCGACAATACACATTTGTCCGATCACTCCCTAGAGCAGCGCTGTTCAAGGTCGCTCCCGCGGGAGATTGGGGTTCTCCCACTCTCGTCCGCGTTGTCAGGGATACCGCGCGACGCTAAAGAGGCGACCATGACAGACCAGCGTGTCCGGCGCCGAGCGAGCTCGGATGCCCGATACGACATGTGATTAGTGACACGCGGCGTCGCAGCCAGCCAATGCTACTACTTCCCGGTATAAGTTGTCAGTCTTGGTGACCTGTACTTTTCAAACAATTCTGAAACTAGAAATTTCATAAACAAGCCTGACACATAGGTACGAAAGTCAACGAATAAACCTGAAATGACCCATATCCAAGTGACAGACGTCTCGCCGGACGTGCAGCCTTCTTAGCGTCGCGCGGTCTCCTTGACGACGGAAGGCACGCTATGCGAGAGAAAGATTGGAAGGGGAAGCAGGCGCGTCAGGGACCCCTACGCTGGACAGCGCTGCCCTAGAGGATCACTAGCGCATTAGGAGCGAGCAAGAGAGAGAGAGAGAGAGAGAGAGAGAGCCGATGTACGTAACGGCAGAAAACGGTTAGCGATCAGACCAAGCCGACTGAAAAGTGTATCTTTGAGAATAAAGTGTGTTCGTACAGAAGTTGAATTGCGGCCGCCAGTGATTTTCGGTATCAAAAGTTAATTGTGTGAATCTAAATAGGTTACCGGTGAAATAGCTGATCGATGACGAAGCGGGGTTAAACATTTGCAACGCGCGCAAGTACACAGCCAAAATACTGTCCATACGTTTCTTAAGGCTCGTATAGACTGGGCGATAATCGCCGACAACTTTGTCGCCAGCGACCCCAGCGGGTCGCCTGGCGACTCGCTGGGATGCATCGGCTTGTCTCCAGCGACTTTTACCGAGCGGCTGGTATCCAGCGACTTGTGTCTGGCGACTCGGCAACTTGTGTCCCCCACCTTATGACCAAGACCCTTCGGCATCCATTCCAAACTCTATTTAGTAGCCATGGATCCGTCAATAGCTAAAATATCTGGTTGCCAGATTTTCAAAGGGCAATTAAGATCGTACCTTCGCAGTCTTTAAGAATTTATAGATTATTCGCTGTGAAAAAAATGCGACTTTTCGTTAATACGCAGGTATCCACGGGAACAGTAAACAGCTGGATGGTTCCCAACGTATTGGAGATACAAAAAATTGTTTATATTCAACTGCATGCTTCGGGGGGGGGGGGGGGGGATAAAATTATTAGCGCATACGATACTTTTCTTCGATTATTATTTTAACAGATAGGATGGTCAAGTTCGGGTTTTTAAATGGAACTATTTTCTTTTTAGAGATCACTTGATAATAAGTTTCTAAACAAATTCAATAACCTATAAAGTGTACACTTCATTTTAACTGATTTTCGAGATATTGCGCTTGCAAATTTACTGATTTCCACTGGAAGAAAACTGCTCGAATAGAAAACACCGGGCGTGGTCGTGTTTGCGCCACGGGTGGCTCGCAGTAGCCACTGCCTCTTGAAACAGATACCTACCAATGGTTTACGCCAGCAGTTGCAGCCTCAAAGGCTGGATAATTATTACCGTCACAAATGCTACGTACATCAGCGGTATCGAGAAGCGTACCGTTTATGACCGTATTGTCCCGTGAGTCAGCGGTTGACAACGCTACCTGTGTGTCCGAATTCAGTTATATTTTACAGCTGGCAATTTAGTAATTTTGAAGCGAAATTTCTTCATTTCTTTACGACTAGGCAATAGCTTGTTCTCGAAGTGTTCGTTGGGAAACATTTGTCTACCAGATGTCGATAATGGGTGGTATACATGGTGACTTCGGACGCGCAGGTAGCGTTGTCAACCGCTGACTCACTAAGTTCAAATTCGTTGTTAGCAGTCAGCAAAACCCATGGAAGTAATTATCTAAATTATCGGAATGACATAAAAGTCCATACATCGAAGCGTATGGGCTGACGCGTTAATGAATTTTCACTTCTTTCACCTCCCATATCTCACAAACTAATTGTTACCTCAATTTGAAAATTTGTTGTGATTTATGTCTCATCATAAGCTATCATTTGGCACAAAATTCAGTTCGAAAATAAAAAAGACTAAAAAAGGCCTCACTTTCGGGTCACTCTTTATTCGATATGTTTGATATTGTAGCAAAAATAATATGGAAAGAACAATTTAGAATCAAATCTATTTATTATCATTTCTATAACAGTATTTTATTTAAATGTCCCAGTGTTCCTTTTGTAGACGTAGTAAAAGTAATAGTTTGTTGAATCGTTTACCGTCCAATCCATTTCTTTGCTGGAGGTTAAACGATTGAGCAAACTATTACTGTTACTAGCCTACAGAAAGAACCCTGGGACATTTAAATAAAATACTGGTATTGTAATGATAATAAATGAGTATTATTCTAAATTATTCTTTTCGGTTTTTTATTTTATTTCACTACTTATGGCCTGTTAATTAATTCAAAACGCAGAAGTATTCGATGTTAAAGAAAACATCGATGCGTAGTTGCGATGCATTACATCGAGAAAAAAGTTAGTGAAATTGTACAGATTAAGAACAATACGGGGCGTGTTAAAGAAAAAAAAGAAGAAATTGATAATTAACTGTAAAGTATTGAAGTACATCGTATAGTAAATTTTTAACGTATACATCTACTATATGATGTAGAGTAATTCCGGGTGAGATGGCTCGATCACGCTCCTTTTGCAAATATATTTTTGTCCTTTATAAAACCACTAAATATACGGTGTGCTGATTTTTTAAAAAAGTGGGCCATCTCTCCCCGACTTACCCTATATACATATATATGTGTGGTGTGTTGCCACAGAGTCGGCGATGTTTCCCATTCGGAACGGGAAACAGAATACAGGCACTAGACACTCGGGCGATGTTGCTCACCGACCACTTGAATACAGTTTTTCGGGAACATGTGGCCAACAGTCATTTCTAGAAGGCCGTTTAAGGCAAAGGTCGAGTTGCTGTATCCCACAGCGATTGTTGCAAGTCGCCGGCAACTTGTATCCGGCGACTTTCCCAGGTATATTCGTATCTCTTAACCTTTAAAGGACGAGTCACCAGACACAACTTGTCGGACACAAGTCGCCGAATAAAAGTCGCCGGAGACAAGTCGCTGGAGACAAGTCGGTTATCCCACCGACTCGCCAGCGACTCCGGCGACAAAGTCGCCGGCGATTATCGCCCAGTCTATACGAGCCTTTACGGCCCGCGGTCATTCATTGCACGTCGACCCATTAGGGCCCTTTACACGGATGCAGGGGGACCAAGCCGTCATTCATTGGCCGAAGTTCCCATTTAGTACGCACTTTATAGGTAGGAGGCGCTAGGTACATCACACACACATACCTAGGTGTATCAGTGAGCACGACACACAACCTTTCGACGTTGGTGAAATGTTACTTTGGCGCCATTTGGCCACATTTGGCGCAACGCGAGGAAGCATCAAGCATAACCTTCAAATGGCGTCCTCACTTTCCCTGGTTTACCTTTTCTAAGGCCGTCTGACCATGGATCGTCGCGTCAGTGACGCGTATGCAGCAGATAGAAGGATATACAAAGAAATTGAATATATTTTATTTTCCTATGAAAAGAAGAAATATTCAATTTCAATGTTTATCCTTCTATCTGCTGCATACGTGTCGCTGGCGCGACGATCCGTGGACAGGTTTTAGGCCGGTATTCATAGTCGCTATTTATTCTTAAGCAAATGCTTAAGCATTCGGCATCTTTTACTAGCTACTAGGTTAATAGAGGATGACGCATGCTTAAGCATGTTTATATATACATAATACTTTAAAGTAAGCGGTGCATTACACGTATACACATACACATACGTCCCGATTCACACCAATTCACACATTCACAGTTTAGTACGCACTTTATAGGTAGGAGGCGCTACAAACTCTGCTTCAACTTTCGTAAGAGGGAAGCTTGGCCCCCCTGCACGGATGTTCCTGCACGCGTTCCCGGCGTGCGTTCCGTGCGCGGCACGCAAAAGTACGTAGGCGCCGAAGCGACGCTCCTTCGTGCACGCCAGTTTGGAAGTGTCTCTAATTGAATGAAAACGAAAGTATACCGTGTATCCTGCCGACGAGCGCCCGTGTACTCACAAGTTTTCCAGGTGTCCACCTCTGATTGCTTTGATTTTTGGATATGTTTTAGAGGACAGAAAAATAAGATATAGGTGTTTTTTTATTTTGGCCTGTTTGCATATTTAGGGGGTGAAACTACCCCTCAAATGTTTTCAGGTGTTAGTCTCCGATTGTTCTGGTTTTTGGATATGTTTTAGAGAACAGAAAAATAAGATATAGGTGTTTTTTATTTTGGCCTGTTTGCATGTTTAGGGGGTGAAACATCCCCTCAAAGGTTTTCAGGTGAAGCAGATGGATGTGGACTAATTATCTGTTTATTATCTCCATCGCCATTAATATTTGATGTTCATTGAATAAAATATGATTAAGCAACTAATGTAATTTCGATTTTCTTCTGTGAGACATAAAATTGTCTAAATTTAGAAGTAAAACAACGAGAACTCCGATTGCAGTGTAAATGCCGCAACGCGCCCACTCATGCAAGTGTGGAGAGCGCGCCCACCGAAGGGTTAAAAAAAGGCCAAATGTTTCCCCGGCTGTTGTGACGATCATAATTGTTACTATTGACGGCAATAATTACCATGTCATTGCTTGTTTGAATATAAAAACTAATATTAATAGACAATAAATACACATAGATATGCAAGTGATGTTATATGTATAAGATAAATGATGAAGAGGTGTAATGTGCAAGATGTTTTGAAGAAAGGGGTAGTCTTTTGATGGCACGTGATGCAGGTCAAATTTTTCACCCACGCTCTTGCGTGGCGCGCCAGAAAGCACCACACTCCTGCCCGCGCGCCAGAAAGCACCACGCTCCTGCCCGCGCTCCAACCTAGATTCCAGAAGAGTTTATACGTAAGAGACAGAAAAGGTAGTTAGAAAAGGAAAACGGCACTTGAAACTAAGGGTCGGCGCGCGAGCCCAGGATTTCCGACAGTGCAGAAATCCTGGAGCGCGTTCCGAGCCTGAAAGCCGATCCTGGCAGCCAAGACTCCAGAGGCAACGACGATGGGTTTCGAGGACTTCGACCCTCGAGACCACGGGGGGCCGTACAATGTTGCCCCCTAGGAAGTGACAAATAAAAAATTCTACATTTCTCATCGGATCTTGGCGAAAGTGCTGTGAATCGATTCCTTATGGTTTTGACATACGTGATGACATACGTAGGATTTTTTCGATATATTGATTTTATTTCGACGTACCTGCCAAGCCGCAGGTACGATCGCCGACATCCTAAAGGTTGAACTACTTAGGCAAAGAGAGAGAGAGAGAGAGAGAGGGAGAGAGGGAGAGAGGGAGAGAGAGGGAGAGAGGGAGAGAGAGGGAGAGAGGGGTGTAGGGAGATGCTACACCGAGCATCCGTATGCTAATTGTCTTGTTCCTTTCCGCGTCACCATTTCCGCGCGGATTTAGCTGCAGGTACAGGTAAAACGGCCTTTCGCCCCTACAGCGTAGGGCAGCGCTGTCCAGCGTAGGGGCCCCTCACGTGCCTGCTTCCCCTTCCAATCTTTCTCTCGCATAGCGTGCCTTCCGTCGTCAAGGAGACCGCGCGACGCTAAGAAGGCTGCCACGTCCGCGAACCGTCTGTCACTTGGATATGGGTCATTTCAGGTTAATTCGTTGACTTTCGTACCTATGTGTCAGGCTTGTTTATGATATTTGTAGTTTCAGAATTGTTTGAAAAGTACAGGTCACCAAGACTGACAACATATACCGGGAAGTAATAGCATTTGCTGGCTGCGACGCCGCGTGTCACTAATCACATGTCGTATCGGGCGTCCGAGCTCGCTCGGTGACGGACACGCTGGTCTGTCATGGTCGCCTCTTTAGCGTCGCGCGGTATCCCTGACAACGCGGACGAGAGTGGGAGAACCCCAATCTCCCGCGGGAGCGACCTTGAACAGCGCTGGCGTAGGGCCTATGCGGATATATGCCACTACCAATAAAATAATAAAACGTTTCGTACCGACCATAGCAAAGTATAATAACTTGCCGCGTTTATTTCTTAAGGACCTTCGCTGAATTGTACGGGTCTTGAATTTTTTTCACCGAAGTTATTAAACGGGACCTTCGGTTGGAAAAAGAATTACAAACGACGAGACGCGTATTTTCGTCGTAATTGCCACCACATGAAATGAAACAAATTCAATGACATGTATTTTGCCGTACTTGCTCCTTTTTCATGCAGATCGTTCGTTCACCCTCGGCGTGAGCTGCGTACGTTCAATATTAATTACGTCTTTGTCTCGTAAGATTTCTGCCACTTCCTTTCTCTCAATACCCGAAACGCGTTTCTTTTAACGGGCTAACAATTTTACAATCCCAGGTTTATCTAACATGAGAAAGACCATGATTCTAGTGTTCATTAATAAAATATCTACAATGTAACATACGGATTTTAAAAGAAAAAAATTTATCGTACAAATGAGAGCAAGGTGAATATCACTATTAATTTTTTACCTAACAAGGCAAACTTAAAACACTTATTATTGTTGAATAGGTATTGTAAGTCCGGGAGATTCGGACCACTTTTTGGAAAAGAAATTGTACCATCGTTGTTTTTCACATTTTCGTCGTTTTATGCACATTAAAGCAAAGCCCAAGCAATTTATGGTATATATATAAATCATAGTGTGCGATAATTTCAAATATTTATTTCTTTTGTATCAATGACACAAAGTGCCCTATCTTGCGTCAATCTTAAAATATCAGCACTGGCCGGACTCTCCCGGTGGTGGAAATCTTTCGGACTTATATACACTATACATAAACAGAATTAATTGCTTGAAATGCTATTTGCAAAATAATCTCCTTTCTAGGATGGATTCTTTAAAATTCACGTCACAATGAACAGTTACAGAATCGGTGATTTCCGTTTCAGGTAAGCGAGCCGCCCGCTCCGCTATTGCGGTCGGCTTACCACTCGCACCCCGGATTACTGTAATGAGGTTTGAAAACAATATCGACGGGTCTCGTACCCATTGCAACGATCAGCCCCGCTAGTTTTTCGGAAACAACTAGTTCCATTAGGCCTAATATAATGTAATAAAATTTTACATCCTTTACGACAATGTATACCTGAGGTTGCTGTTCGCTACGCGCAGCGAGTTGAATATGTATAATGTATTCCTATTTAACATTCAAAGTTATACAAGTGCCGGTTGTATTACACGTGAGTTCTATATCCATTCTCTTCCGATACGCTATTCTCTTCCCAACCATTTATTATCATTTTCGTTTAGAATCCATCAATTTTAAAACTAGTTCAGTCTGTAGATTTATTCCGCATCGAAGACGACACAATTTTTATTAACACCAAATGTGGACGGTTTACCGCTTACAATTAGTAAAAGTTCCAAGAGTCAAGTTTACCCCATTTTAGGCTGCATTGCAGGATATAATGAAGTAGGTATGATTGGCACATACCATGGGTATGAAAAGCCTAACGAGGCCAACATTTTTCTAAAAGATTTTACCAAAGAAGCCATAGATTTAATTAACAACGGAATTTCTATTAACGGTCATTTTTATCAGTTAAAAATAAAATCATTTATATGCGACGTACCTGCCAAGTCCTTTCTTAAATATACCAAAGGCCATGCCGGCTATTCCTCTTGCACTAAATGCCACATCGTAGGTAAAAATGTAGACAAGAGAACGTGCTTTCCTTACACAAAAGATCTCTGTTTAAGGACAGATGTAGATTTTAGATCGAAAACTGACAAACACCATCATACTGGAACTTCGATCATAGAAACAATTCCTGGCATCCACATGATTAGTTCGTTTCCGCTAGACTACATGCACCTGATTTGTCTGGGTGTAGTAAAAAAATTACTTTCTCTGTGGTGTTGTGGCAAGCCCAGTACGAAAATCTCACTACAAGCGCAATACAAAATATCACTATCATTAATCAACATATCTAGCAGCATGCCAAGAGAATTTATGAGAAAACCTCGAAGCTTGGATATTTTGAAACGGTGGAAAGCAACTGAATTCCGTCAATTTTTATTGTACACCGGGCCAGTAGTTTTATTTAAAAATATACCTAACGATAGGTATTTAAATTTTCTTACACTTCATGCCGCATTTGTCATCTTGTCGCACAGAAAATATTTTATTCATCTCGATTATGCAGTAGAATTATTACAGTATTTTGTTGAAACCTTCGAATCATTATATGGTGCAAAACACGTCTCACACAACGTTCACAATCTGTTACACTTGGTAGATGATGTAAAAAATCACGGACCTCTTGATGATTTTAGTTGCTTTCCGTTTGAAAACTTTTTGCAAAGTATTAAAAAATGTATTAGGAAGAGTGAGAAACCACTACAACATATCGTGAAACGACAAATAGAAAATTTTGATTTTAGTAGAGAAACAGTACATAATCCGTCTGTATATCCGATTTTCCAAAAGGAACATTTTCGTGGTCCATTTATAGAAGGTATTAATAATACAAAGCGATTTAAACGTATTAGATTCAGTAATTTTATTTTACAGATCCGGCACCCTAACAATTGCTGCCGTCTCAATGATGGCGGCATTATTATTTTAGAAAACATCATCGTATCCGAAAGCGAGCACAAAATAATTGGCAGAAAATATTTACAATTGGTAGATTTTTATGACGATCCGTGTAACTCTTCCGAATTAGAAATTTTCCAAAGGACAAACAATAACTTAGGTCCTCGTGAAATTTTCAATGTAGCAGAAATAGCGTATAAATGTGTGAAATTAGAAACTTCAGATAACGTTACAATTTTCCCCCTACTTCACTCCACTCTTCCGACATGCAAATAAAATACTTGTCCAATGTTTCTGTTATATGTAAATTATGTCTTTATGATGACAACAACATTCAGATTTCGAGGTTTTCTTGTTGATTCAATGTTTATACCTTTCCAAAATTTTGAATTTAGATGATTGAGGGGGGTCGTGGTGGTTTTTAGTGGGTAAACTTGCGGGACCGACTGCAAGGAGTCCCACACTACCCGGCACACAACATCTCGCCGGGTGTGCGTAATGCATTTTCCCCACGTAAAAAAAAAAAAAAAAAAAAAAAAGTAGCAGTGCGGCCTGACTGTCGATGAATGCGGATCCTGGCCGCCTCTCCCAATGAAGTGCGGTAAACATCCCGCAGTAAAGCATCGTTCACGAGCCTGGAAGAAGCGCAACATTGATAGGGGTGTCCTTGCATTCCCCAGACATCAAAGCTGGAGCAACATTCTGCTGCGATCAACAAAGTATATCCATGGTAAAGCGCATATGTGTATTGGTAAATTCTGTGAGAGCGCTATCTACGGTTGTAAGCTCTGCAATCGGGTCAATCGTGTCACAGGACTGGTCTCACACAAGTATTGAAATAGTGCAATAATGTTTTTGTCATTAAATAGTCTGTTAAATATTACAAAATCGATCATCAAGCAGTCGAAATTCACAATATTGCCAATTACATGTGACAGCTAACCCGATTTGAGTGCTTTAATTTTTGCCACCAGATTGCGTAGCGGAAATAAGAAAATGCCAATAACTGCTATAAGTATTTTCCAAGCCACAGAACACGTTTAACATTAGCTATATACAGGGTGTAAACAGTATACGTAGCAATATTTTAGGGGGTGGTAGGGGAGGTCCAATGGAACATAAAAGTCCTATGACATAATGTCCGATCTGTCTCCATTTTACAGTAATAATGCCCCAAAGTTTGCACCATGCGTTTGAAACGGGTAGTAGCTCGCGCATATTGGTGAGACCAACACATTGAAACAGGGTGTTGACTTCTGATCTTTCATGTAATTCCCAAAGTGGTGTGTTTTTCGGAAGGAAAGACTCTTAAGAGTGATCCTCCAGCGACTCGACTCAAGGAGATGCCGCATCATATCCCGTGGCGAAGACAACACACCATGATGCTTCACCGCAAGTTTATGGCTTCCGACCCTTGAAGGGGTTTGAATACCTATTACGAACCAAACTCTTTCAGCTCCGCATTTCTCATCAGATCTCTGCGAAAACGACGGCAATCGATACCTTCCGTCATCGTTTGGTTGTCATTTAAAGTGAATTACGAGTAAAAGATAAATCGAGGAAAATCATATCAAACGTAAAAAAGTGAATACACATTTTTTTTAAAACAGAATCGAAAATAATAATTATTTGAAGTGAGAGGACAAGAAATACGTAGATTTCGTTTTCAAATATCGCTTAAATGAAAAAGTAATGTAACAGGAAATAAACAAAACGTGATCGTAGTTCGTTATTGTGATAAGAATCCGTAGTTTAATAACGGCCAACACTGTTGCTGATGATGAATAAGTCTGTTTAAAACCCCCGAAGAAAATATTTAGGTACGGAAATTTAGATAAATATCGCCGGAAATAAGCCATAGCCTGCGTTAAATTTAATAACTAATAATCACCAATAAAGTAACTAAAACTCACTCTTTCGGAAATTCACCTGCAGCTTGAAAACCTGCGTCACTAGGTCACTGAACTGATGCTGGTCAGCGACGGATGCGTCAGTGCACAACTGGTCCCAGGTACGCGACACTAACCAAAGTAAAAGGGTCGCAACGTCAAGTGCGATTGGGTTAATGTAGATAACGAA
Organism: Andrena minutula; assembly: GCA_929113495.1. NCBI lineage: Eukaryota > Metazoa > Arthropoda > Insecta > Hymenoptera > Andrenidae > Andrena > Andrena minutula. Next base: position 42,027,766 of record OV815993.1, on the reverse strand, counting down.
TATTCACTTCACTGCGCTCTTACTAACACTGATCACTTAATTTATTTTTCATGGAACGCGATCGTACCTTATAAAAATTGGTGAAAATGAATTCTCACTTGGCGTCCGGTGCCGCGGATATAGCTGCCCAAATGCTCGTACAGCAGTAATTGCGTCTCCGTTGTTCTAGGTTTATGCTCGGAACAACGCGTGTATAATACACTTGTGTAGAAAAAACTTCTCTGACGCGATTGCAAACTGACAGGATTTTTCCAAGCAAGTTCCTCTACCCCAAGTAGTTTTTCTCGTTCCATTATGAGTTAACTCCCACCAGGACAAGGTGCTTTAGGTAAAAAGAAGCAAGCACATTTTCGAGGCACACGTGCGTTTGCAGAAGTGCAACGAACGAACCATCCTACACTTTCACAAAAACCCGCGCTCCCTTCTTCTACTGCCAATGTACCCATTGCTTAGAGATAGACAGCAGACACCACGTGTTTCGGTTCGAAAGGGTCCGAGGAGACGAGAAACAGAAAGTCCTCGAATTGTTACAAAAGGAGAAAAGGCATACCAATCCTGTTTCCGTTTCCCGATGCCCTGAGTTCACGTTTGCTACGAGGCGGAACCAGTTAAGTCATAAATTACTCAAAACTGTAGTAAATCGTTCTCTACCAGCCTGATTAATTTTGGAGAACTAGAAATTAAAGAGTATTATCAAACATCAATACGCCTCGTGGAGAGACGCAGGAAGAAAAAGGGGTAGTCCGATGACGGCGCGTGGTTCCGCCTGCGTCGTCCTTCTGTCAAATTAAACACGGATCCCTTATCTCTCGTGTCTAAACACGCGCTCGAATTTCAAAACAAAAGCACGCGTTGCCCTATTCCGTGCGAGAAAAGGTGGGCCTCGGCGAGGAGATAAAGCTGTGAAGAGGGCCTCTTCAAGACACCGGCCGTTTGGGAGGGATGCAGGGCAGATTGGTTAGATTAGGGCCAATCGGACCTCAAGGCCCACCATCTCTCGCACGGAATAGGTCGACGCGTGCTTTTGTTTTGAAAATCGAACGCGTGTTTATACTCGAGAGATAAAGGATCCGTCTCCAATTTAAAGGAAAGACGGCGTAGGTGGAGTCATGTGCTGTGACTACCCTTTTTCTTCCTGTGTCCCTGCACAAAACGTATTGCCCCACCCCCTCCCCAACTGTAACGAAAAAAGATAGACAAATTATTCACTAAAATAGAGATTTAAAGTCTATCCTATGGTAAATGGCCTCTCTAATTTCATATTGACTACAAGAGGATCCCTGATTCAAAGTATTTTGTTCAGCGCTGCGTTTAATTGTGAATCGGTATTTCCGTCAACCAGGAAATGTACTAATAACAGTATTTCATTCCCCCTTGTAAACCACCTCAGAAGTCCGCACATCTGCATTGCATGGCCAAGCCGACCTGTAATCGGCTTCGAATGAGGTAAGTCATAAGATCATAAAGACCTGACCGTTTTAAGGGACTCTAAGGTCGGGTACGCGACTTTGGCCGCTCGTGCTGAACGGTCTAGGGGGTCGCAAGACTACCAGCCCTTTACGTGCAATGTCCGTGTTTTTCGCCTGACAGAAAAAAATACTTCCGCTAGCAGGTATCCGCCGCCGCACTGCCAATCAGGGTTCACACGAAGTCCTTCGTCAACCCTGATTGGCTATGCAAATCACTGCCTCTGCGACCAAGTTCCACGTTGGTGTTTTCTTTGACCATGGAAAACGCAGAAAACTCAGTCAAGACACAACAGTCACCACACTCGGTCTCCGAAACCTAACAAGACGTTTCCATTTTCGCTGATCGTGCGACACGTGCTCGCGAACTCCTTTTAAGTGAATAAAGTGTGGAAGTGATTTTGTCAAGCATGGGGACCAATGCGGGGTATTCGTGCAATGAAATGTTTAACATGATTATCCTGTATGGGGAGGCTGACTGCAGCGCATTACGTGCGAAGCAATTATACGCGGAACGGTATCCTCATCTGCGACAACCATCCCGGCAGTTTATCGTCAATTTGTGTCAAACATTGCACACTACGGGTTCCTTTTTCCCTCGCATCGAAGGAAGAGGGCCAAGAAGGAATATCGACAGGGAAGATGAAATCCTTCAACATATTGATAATAACTCTGCCCGCAGTACGAGGAGTATTGCTCAAGAAATGGGAGTCTCCCATACGTATGTCCATCGCACATTGCGTGATGAAGGTTTGTAGGAGTTTAGTTGTATAAAATGACATTTCTTTATAAATTTACCTATTCTTACTTTAAATTCACATTTCATTGTAGCTGTAAATTCTTCACTAAATGTATCGCAACATTTTTATTAAATGCACCTCCGGTGAAAACAATCCATTTTTTTGCATATTTTCATTCCATAACATCTCAAGAATTATCAGGTAAAATTTTAGAACGAAATTCCTAACGGCAAAGATTTTACATGCAGTTCAGGGGGATTAACAGTGTGACGCCCTTAAAATAGGTGTTTGTTTGTGCGTGTGCGTGTGTGCGTGAGCGGCGTGCGTTGTTTTAACCGAATAAACGCATGGAAAATGGGGCGCTCACTCAGGGTGCGTTCCGTTATTCACTGCAAGTACTTCATATATGACGTCACGCGAGTGTGCTGCTAACAGCGTTCCGTTTTAATTTCGTGCATTTCGAAGCTGCTGCGAAATTGTAAAACGGAACGCAGCTGCAGTTGGTTGCATTCAGCATCTCATAGCGTCTGTCATCTGGTGTCCAATATTGTTCTAATAACCTACAAAATGAGTGGAAGAAATAACAAAAATACAATAGTTGCGTTATTATTTACGGATATAATTAAAGAAAATATAGAGGACTCAAGTAGTTCCAGCGACGATGAATTAGAAATAGAAATATGCAGAAGATTAAATCGAACTGGAGTATCAAATCAAACACAAAAACGCTTGCTACTTTCTTCGTCAATAATAGTAATAATTTCCATGTCCACATTAATTGCAGGATTCATTTTGAAATCGTTGTGTGGTCACGTGATCACTGCGACTGCTGTACCTGACCGGCTGCAGCAGTTACAACAGGAAGTGACGTCGAAGTTCGTGACGTCATACATCTGTACCAGTGCTTTCGCAGTGAACTGCTATCGATATCGGAACGCTATTTTCAGCACTGCCAGTACTTGCAGTGAATAACGGAACGCACCCTCAATAGGATTCTATTCGTACTTACATTGGCTTCCGTGCTACCCTCTGTTGCGAATTTTCATACAGTCAATCTTTTTTAAGAAATATTTTTGTGTGAGAAAACCCCATATTTCGGGGATTCTACCGTGTAACCATTTAGCCATCATCGTCCAGTTGTTTCTTAACACTCCCCGAAGATAACGCGATAACCACACATGTGTAATTAAGGAATATCTTTGTTTTTTTTAATTTGGATGATTCAATTACAAGTGTAATTACTTTCATTACAATTACAGAGTAATTCCGATTAAAAAGTAATAGCAATTAGATGTAATTGTCCTGCACACTTACAATTACAATCTCAATTAACTAAATTAACGATTACAGAAAGTAATGTGTAATTGAATTACACAATTACATTTCAATCGTAATTTGTAATCACATTACATTTTGCCCAACTCTGATTTGTAGCAGAATGAAGTGCAAAAAGTTTTAGACTCATACATTGTATACCATTATCTACAAAATATCATAAAAGTCACCTATGTTTTCGCGCGATTTAAGGGGGGACGCCTACCTAGAGCGGGCGAAACAATGCGCTTCTTTGGGATTTTTTTCTAGAAAAACCGTTACACTTTTATTAATAACTATTAGTCTATTGTTAAGAGTACATCTAAAGAACAGTTCAGTATTTTTTGTGTTAAAGAATATTAAAAGATTTGGGAGTTATAGGCGATGACCGGGATGTTGTTCTTTTTTTAAGCGTTTTGCGGTGACCATCGTAGCTCGTAGCAGAATCAAGTGAAATGAAAAATTCGAATAGTTTTAGATAGAGCATGAAATTATCTAGGCGCTATCGGGCCCGATTTTGGAAAAATTATTTTGAGACAAAACGGCGGCGCTGCAAAGTTGAACCATCGATTTTCAACTAAAGGTCGTTCCTTTCTTGGCGTGTAAAAAAGAAACTAAGAAGGATAAAACGAAATCCCTCCGATAGCGCCTAGATAATTTCATACTCTATATAAAACCATTCGAATTTTTAATTTGAGATGATTCTGCTACGAGCTACGATGGTCACCGCAAAACGCTTAAAAGAAGAACAACATCCCGGTCATCGCCTATAACTCCCAAATCTTTTAATATTCTTTAACACAAAAAATACTGAACTGTTCTTTAGATGTACTCTTAACAATAGACTAATAGTTATTAATAAAAGTGTACCGGTTTTTCTAGAAAAAAATCCCAAAGAAGCGCAATGTTTCGACCGCTCTAGGTAGGCGTCCCCCCTTAACCGGGGGATGCCTTTAATATCTGAGTCACTGACATTATCCTGGCTATCGACTAATGATTAGATACTTATTATTTTATCTTTTTTTTCGCATATTTCATTAATAATACGAACTACCACTAATTAAAGAATTATTAATCCAAAATCCCACAGGCTTATACCCTTACCACTCACAACGAGTGCAAAATTTATTGCCAGAGGATTTTGCGAGACGGCGGACTTTCTGCCGGTGGTTCCTCGATAGGGTGGAAGAGGATGACCAGTTTCCGACGATCGTACTCGCAGCAGATGAGTCAACGTTCACACGTTCTGGAATATTTAATTTCCACAATTCCCACGCGTGGGAACCAATGAATCCCCACAACGTTGTAACGGGGCACTTCCAGCACGAGCTGAGGCTAAAAATATGGGCTGGGGTAGTAGGCGATCATCTCCTCGGACCGCATATTTTGCCGGCGCGTCTAGATAGCGCAAAATATGCTAGATTTCTTCGAAGGGATTTGCCACTTCTGCTAGAAGATATTTGCCTGGCCACGCGAAGAAATATGTGGCTTCTTCACGACGGCGCCCCAGCCCATATGGGAAGAGCTATACCAGCTATGGAACGAATATGGGGGGACCGAATAATTGCACGGAATGGTACGGTTGCGTGGCCGCCAAGAAGCCCAGATTTAAATCCACTGGATTTTTACGTATGGGGCCACATGAAATCATTAGTATACACCGACATCGAATTTGAAACCTTAGAGGAATTGGAAGGTAGAGTATTTCATGCTGGTAATAACGTTATACGCGAGCAGCCTGGAATATTCGCCCGCGTTCGCGACAATTGGTTACGTCGGTGTCAGGCGTGTCTGGATGCAAACGGCAACCATTTCGAGCATCTTTTGTAAATAAATGTAGGTAGCAAAATTTGTATTTCTTTACTACACATTCAGGTCAGAGTAGCCACGCATTGACAGTAGCTTGTTACGTGACAGTTTAGTCACACTAAAAGGAAAGAAACAGTTTTATCACTTTCTGAAAAAAAAACAACACGTTTTGCAGTCACGTCGTCAAAGGAATTTACTTCCATGTAAATCAATGCATTTTTTCATGAGCATCAAAACTGTCATGCAACAAATTGCCACCACTGCACACCTGGCCTAAGAACACGTGTAGAGTTTTCGTTCACTTGTTTCTTATTTTCTAGCTGACGACCCTAAGTGCCTCCGCTACTCCAAACAGATCCTCAATGGGACCGCTACTGTAAGGGGCCCATAGTTACTTGCTTACTGGGTCATCTTGAACAGCTCACAACGGGCGGTCTTTGTGCTACGGCTCATCTGTGTGCGTGTAGCGACGATCTTTTCCACAAACATCTCCGATGTTTAAACCTTTATAACAGCGAAACTATACGAGATACAACAAAATGTATTCAGACCATTTTACTTTACTGGTGGTCTCCAATGTATATGCAAAATTATGGAATCTTGCTACTATTAGTTTAGCATATAGACATGTTAACTTTGAGGCATTATTACTGTAAAATGGAGACAGATCGGACATTATGTCATAGGACTTTTATGTTCCATTGGACCTCCCCTACCACCCCCTAAAATATTGCTACGTATACTGTTTACACCCTGTATACTATACTAACCACGACGATGGGTGTTAAGGGGTCATTCTGGTTAGACGGTTTGAAAAAATCGATTTTTTAAAATATTTTTCAAAAGTACATATCCTCAAGAATGTACTGTTAAATTTTCGTTGAAAAATTCCAATTATTTTAGCTTCTACATAGGCATTTTGTACGGAGCGCAGAGGCTCGACCCCCACAGACGAAAACTTTGAACGCGTTTTTTTCGGAACGTCATTTTTTCACATGGTGCAAGTAAAGTCTCAAAATCTATCGAACCGATTGCTTTATAAATTGAACTGCTTATTCTGCACACCTATGCCTCTGGCCGGGTCTACAACTAAGTATTTCTGTTGAGTCTAACCTACTTTTAAAATCGAAAATAGCACATAAAACACAGCCGAAATACATTTATTCTTGTATATTACCCGCCATTTTGTTAATTTTATGGATAAATCATTTATTCTAGTTCGGGCCATAGCGACAGTCGTATTGATCAAGAATCTCTTTGTTTTTTTGGTTTCAGATAAGTCCAACTGCTGAAATCACCTGCACGAGCGAGGCATGAATTTTTAAACATGTCATCAAAATCGCCTTCAAAACCATTTTAAAAGCAATAATTGTATTACTTTTATATTTTTTATTTGCTGTAGAAGCGTAGTTTCATGAATAGAAAAAGTTTTATCCGATTACTATAATTCCTGTCTTCGCAATAAATTCCTGAAAATCGCTGAATTTATCGGCACGCTAAGCAGAATATGACCTCTTGATAACATGACAAAATTTCAATACCAGCGATTTCGACCTCATTCTGCGATCTTTAAGCGTTTGTAGCTCAGAGCAACGTTAACCGATTTAGATGAAATTTTCAGTATGCGTATATCTTACTTGAATTTAGAAAGGACATTTTTTAAATTTTCATTATAAGCTCATAAAAAAGTTTGAAAAACCGTTTTTTTCTTGTTATTTCGAAAATTCCAATTTTTCAAAACAGCGAATACACGATATAACTATTATACAAACCGATCATGCACGTACGAGAGATTTGATTATATAAATATAATAATTTAATTTATACTTTATAACAAATAGAATAATAATATTGTAGTATTGTAGTTTTTCAATATTTGTAAACACACATAGTGTAATGCAGTGGATGATATAATTTGTAGTGTACTGTAACGAAATAAATGGAAATACAGTATTGTCTCCGTGTGTGCCCGCTGGTCGGGACCGGCGTTGGGTACTCAGAAGGCGCAGATCCCTAATTCCGAGTGTGCGTTTCTCGCTTCTTTCTGGTCGAAGGAGTGAGCGAGATGGACCGGTTTTCTTGCGCGCGGGCGTGCGAGCACTCAGAAGGCATCGTGACTGCCCAACGCATGCGCGCGACGGTCAGATAGCCAGGCACGGCACAAGTCTTTCTTGCGCCCTAGACAAACTTTTCAAATTACGCCCTATATTATAATACATTTATTTGAAATTATTAATAACCTTACTTTGAATTTTTATTCGTAGTTTAATCCACTTATAGTACAACTTGTAATATTTCATTCTAAAGTTTATTTTCAGCAATAGCAACAATTTGAAAAGTTGGCCTAGGGCGCAAAAAAAACTTGAGCCGGGCCTGCGTCAAATTTTTGCGTTGCGGTCTCGTGCTTCCGTATGTGCCTGCGACCATCGCGCACGCCCGTCGCGCACGCAAAGGACGGAGTGTCACGGCGCCCGAAAGACGGAGGGAGACAAAACATGAAAGCTGTCGTCTGTCTCGTACTGTCCTCGCTCGGTTTTAGTGGCTCTCGCTCGCTCTCGTTCCATCTCGCTCTCGCCTTCGCCGGACAAGAGTGAGACAGAAGTGGTGAGGATAGCGACAGGGCGATATCGGATACACCAAATCGGGTACATATGGAGACAATACTGTACATTTTTATCAAATTTCATTTTATTTTAATCGATAATCGTCTTCAACACCGTCCCAATGCATTTAGCCTAATTTAGACCCTAGATATATATACAAACCCTCAGGATGTACCATATTCGGGTCCATATGACTCCTCACTCCTCGCATAGATTTTCGGAAAGAAATTCGCACACCTCTACACCTTTTTTTTTTTTTTTTTTTTAACCTGAAGAAAATCCCTAACGGATACCCTGTCCTCCGGGGGGAGGTCAGGGTTATGTGGGACTTGCACCCACTAAAAACTCCAGGGTGGCCTCCGGGCTGGAGAGGTTCGCACGGTGGAAGGGGGAGGACTTGGGCGAGATCCAAACGAAACGATGCGTTCGCCACCCCCCCCTTCCGTGCACTGGAACCTCTCCCGCCAAGCCCCTCGCAATAAGAGGGGATACATCCTGAAGGGGGATACCAGAAACCCCCCTCCGGACTTAACTCAATTCTGAGTTATGTTGTGGAGGCGCAATGGAACCACGCATTGCGTCACCACTCACTCGGACCGCTGCTGCCAGAGGCCGGCGAGCCCCCGCTCGTCGGGTAACACCTCTACACCTGCCGCCTGTTTCAAACTCTCGCTCCAAACAAATCTTTCAACATTTCAATCCATTTTGGAGTAGTTCTTGAATTAGACGCTATCCATAAGCAGAGGGCGCTACGTCCAGTCTTCAAATGAGAAGTCGGTAATACACTTTCGCTGAAATACCCTTTGAGACTGAAATGCACCTGATAGTATAGACGACGTTCTCTAGATGGCGCCTATATAGCGGGTAGCACTCGACGTTTTAAAACGTCCCAAGCCCGTCCCAAATACGTCCCAAGCCCGTCCCAAACACGTCCCAAGCTCGTCCCAAGCTCATCCCACAGACGTATTTAGGACTTTGTACAGATGGCGCCACTGTAGTTACACGACGTCCCAAAATCGTCCCAAAATCATCCCAAAATCGTCCCATACACGTCATACAGACGTCGCGGGGACGTTTTGTTACCAATCGGGACATTCAGGACCTACAGACCTAGAACGGACCTAAAACAGACGTCCTCGGGACATTGTGTGCTGTGTGGGTAACGCAACACTGTTTATACTTTCGCTGGGTACCGGAGACTCGTCCCCACTATATAGGTATTTTATTTTTACGTACGCTGGGCGACGATTTGAAGGGGTTATGGCACTGTAATAATTAAAAAATAAACGTTTTTTTTTCTTAAATATTTCCATAGTGTTTCAATAATAACTATATGCAAATTGTTCGAGCTGCCATGGGAAGATCGTCAAGGATACTAATAAAACAATAATATTGACTACTGTGTCCACAGTATTCACCAATTGTCATTGAACAGTGTTCACCAATTTATGCTAATGATTTCACAGTTTTGTTACATCTTTTTAGTAAAGCTATATTTATATGATATTTTTATCTTATTTTTAGCCACAGATAGCGTTGGCAAAGTTTGTACAAAAATCTGTAAGACACACTGTATATAAGATAAAAATTATATCACATCAACTTAGCATTGTAAAGTTAACGAAACGTAAACATGTCTTCGAAAAAATGTGGAAATATCTCAAAGGGAAATAAATCTAAATCTTCAGACAATACTAACAAAAAGGAGGAAAAGAAAACAGGAAACGCAGTAAAAGTATATATTTGATATATATATATTTATATATATGCATGACTTTTATGAATTGGTTTCATACAATTGCAAGTATATATATATACTTGGTGAAAGGGTTACTTATAATTGTATGACACCAATTCATAAAAATCATATACCATTTGTACATTACTTTATTATTTTCCTATAAAGGTTAGACACATTTTATGTGAGAAACAGTCAAAAATTTTGGAAGCTATGGAAAAATTGAAAGCTGGGCAAAAATTTAATGAAGTTGCTGCTACATATAGCGAGGACAAAGCACGATCTGGGGTAAAAATATTTCAAGTACAATATTTCATTCCAGCCTAAGTGATACTGAACAATTATTCAAGGGTGATCTTGGATGGATGACAAGAGGATCAATGATTGGTCCGTTTCAAGAAGCTGCATTTGCATTATCAGTTTCATCTCTTAACTCACCAGTTTTTACGGACCCACCAATTAAAACAAAATTTGGCTATCATATTATAATGGTTGAAGGTAAAAAGTAAATAAGCGAACAAAATAAAAAGTATACACGTATACTGTATCTTTAAATATACTTATTACCATTCAGAATATACAATGGTGTCCCGTTGTAAGCACGCTGCCCGGAGGACTACGCGATCTCTTAACGAAACCAGTACGCTATTCGCCTTGTTTTTAGTCTGTGCCGTCTTTTTTTAGTAATACGATGTTGCAGCTATCTTAACCGGAATTTATGGTTGATATTGTGTGTCCTCGCGCTGATTCTCACAATTTGTCTCTCACACTCGTTGCAGCAACTACAGAAGGAGTAGCGGGAATATAAATATTTCTTAACGAAACGGATGACCCGTACTCTCAATGGGACAACACTGTACTACTTATAAATTAACACAAACAGAACATGTTTGTGTAAAACACATACATATATCGTGAATAGTATAATTTTTGTAAATACTGACATAAGTATAAATAAAATAAGTGTTTTGGTGAGCCAGATGCAGCAAACTTGTAAAAGCAACAGGTGTCAAAGATGTTAATGAATGTTCTGGAGTATCGGATGTCAATAACATAGGGATTGCATTTAGCATGGTCTTTGGACATCGGTACTTTAATACCTTAAGCACATTCAGCTGAAGAAATCAGTGCTGGATTTACCCTATAGGCTAACAAGGCTGAAGCCAGGGCCCCGTTTGCTGGGGGCCCATTATTCTAAATATTTTCTTCGAAAGATTAGGATTTTTTTATATTATCTTTATTAACTTGTATCTTTAATGTTTATTTATGTTAATGTTATGTTTAGTTTTGATGTTCAATTTTAAAATTAAATTCTTATTTAGATTATACGAGTATTATTATAAAAAAAAAAGCAAATCAGCGTCATTTTATTTTTTACATTTAACCGAGGGCCCACCAAATATTCAGCCTAGGGCCCTTTGAAAGATAAATCTTATAAAAATTATATAGATAGAATAGTAGACTGAAACAATTTGCAGGGTTCTGTAGTTGTTAGTGGCAAGAAACACATCCTGCTGCTTCTACCATCAAAGGTTATCACTTTACAGATCATTTAACTAGGCTTCATGCAGTTTATTATATCTGTTTTACCAATTAGAATACACTTTACTGATGCCACAAAATAGCACACAATTCCATAAATAATATATTAAAAGGAAAAGGAGCAAATGACATCAAAAAGATTATGGGAAAAGGTGTGAGAAATAAATAGTAGAGAAGTAATTACCTTTGATACCTTTCAAAAGAATTATGAGAAAATGAAGGGGTGACTTGGAAAAGTTAGAAAGGCTATTCTATCAGCCTCTATTTAAGAAAGGTTTGTTTAAGAATACAGTTTCAACATACGAATAAGTAACAGAGATATAAAATGCCTTTTAACACAACGAAAAGACTCATTATTTAGATCAGACATGCTCAATACTCCTCTTAGCAGGCGTGTTTTAAGCGCAACAAGTTCGACCACGGAGTGGAGAGTAACTGAAATAGTGGAAGCGGAGCGTTTGTACAATGTGTGTAATATACAGTTGTAACTTGTAACGGACTCACGGTCTTTTATTAACAGGGAACACCACCATGAGACTGTTTACCGGGAAGAGGGGCTATAATGCCCGCGGGCGCGTCTGTTAAGCATACCTGATCTAGATCCTAAATCCTAAAGTAATGCTAACAGTTCACGAACACATACGACATACACCAAGCTTGGCAAAGAGAAACTGGGAAGATAGAAGGGTAAAATCTGCTTTAAAACAATTTAAAACAACATATTCCTTAACAAACTCGTTTGAACGTATTATTTTTAAATACTATTCAGTCAATGTTCTGAAATATATTACATATGAAATAAATAATAAAAAAACCGAACAAAATATTCTGTTACTTTTGCAATACAAAAAATAATACTCTTGAGTCTTGAACGAAACAATGTAAAATATTAACAATTATTCAGGAAACGACTACAATCGTTTAATTAGAAGTTAATTTGTTATAGCTTCCTTTGTATATTGTATTTGGTTTAGATACGAATGTTTGGATTGGTGAAATGAACATATTTTAATAGAGAGTCATTTTCTTCACATATCCACGGCTTTTTGTGGTGGCAAGCAACATCATGCCAATTTACTCCATCTTTATAAAATTGATTAAGTAGAGCTAAACAATTTTCTGGAGCACCGCCTTGTTGAATAGCTTCACGATTATCAGGTTGAGGTTTCCCAATACTAAAAAAAGCATTATTACTTATACGAATATCCTAACTTATAGGTATTATAAAGAAACATTTAAGCTTACCCTCCACTTTCAGACCAGTCATTTTGAGAGCGATCATTAGTTGGTGCCAGTTTTTGTAATTCCGCAGTCCAAAACCAACCATTAATATGAAGGGGTTGTAAATCAGGCCTATCACATCCTTTGAAATCACAAAGGCGACCGGATGTCCAAATGTATTTTACATTATCTACAAATCATAAATGTTAATTACAGATCTTTAAACATTGCCATCTTAAAATACAAAAAAAATATTTAATACTTTGGACAATGCGACTTTTGATGAACTCATTTTCTGCTGAAGTTTCTAAAGAAACCAAGTCCATACACCTTTGCCTACAGAAGTTTCTTCCTGACAACCAATCAATTTCTTGTCCACTTGTTCTTGGATCTGCCCACGAGTAGTAATAACCCTTGCCATTAAAGCGTTCATGAATAGCTCCTAAAACATTAAAAGTTATAAATGTTTAAGGTATCATGAAAATATTAAACAAATTATGTAAATTCATATTATTATTGTCAAAGTTCTTGATCTACACAGCCTACACCAGGCCTGAGATTTAAGTGAACGCAGCGGTCGATTTTCAGAGGCTGTGTTCCGATTCACGCATTATGCGCATAGACCGCAGCGCAGACGCTGCGCGCATGAACCGCGTTCCGTTTCCAGCAGCGCATGAACCGCAGTAACGAAACGGAACGGGTTTCGATGCGTCTGATGCTCGTGAGGTTACGCGGGAATGTTCAAACTTACTTACAAATAGCTATGCAGTTGGATGGATTACGGTTAATTTAATTCGAGACTTTTGGACGGTGGTCAAAGCACGCTTCCTAACAACATCGGTTACTTCGTCTTAAGGATCGGGGACCGACTCCTAACGAAATTTGATGGCTTTATTGCTGGATTTTCTCAACCCGAGTTTTTCTATTCTTCTTGAACAGCGATAATTATTGAAAGCGAAGACCATATTTTATGAGTTTGACAGGACGAACTACTGCTTACCCAGCGTAATTTGGTAAACAGATGTGTAATGGAAAAATGAAGTTATTTATTATCCGCGTCCGGGGTAAACTCAAGGTTTTGAAGGCTATTGAATAGAACCGCAGGCTCTCGTACGTTTTCTGGTTTAGAGAATAGCTGTAAAGTTAGCATTATAAGAGCACGCTCGAAAAACTTAGCAGTAAACGCCTTTAAGAAATAGAAATGCGCGCTACGTATTTGCTTCCTTCCTCATCTTTCGTTTCGACCCTGCCTAAAACCTTCTAGGGATGTGTTGTTCGCTTCGAAATTGAGTCTGTTACGTTGGTTGCAATTCATACAGCGAGTGCAGAGATGGCAGTACCAATTTCGTAGAATTCCCTAGAATCCTCCAACTTCTAGCTCATAATGCGTGCAGCAAGTGCAGAAAATAAAAGCATGGGCAGTCCATGCGCATATTACGCGCATGCGTATTTGTCGCTTTACGTGTGCTTCTGTATTCTGGTTTTTATATGAACTGCTAGTTTAAAGTGTCTAATTAGTTTTTATTCTTATAACCGAGAAAGTATAAATTTACGTTGTAACAAAGTTGGAAGCAATAACATAAAAATGTCCATTTGACTGGAATTACAGAATTAACGTGGGGTAATTCTGGCCATGATTTTTCTTTATAAAAGAAGTGGGAAAACTGTAAAATTAATAAAAAAATATTATTTTTATGTTTTAAAATTAATTACTATATACATGAATCACAAATGTATTCTTCAGGGCTATTCCATCCTGAACATTCTTCATATTATTATATGCCCATAAAATTTAATTTTTTCATTTTGAGTTTTTATGTGGAAGCGTGTAAAGTAATATTCCCGGCTTCATTCTGCCTTATTCGTAATTCTTTTATGTCAGTTGCATTTAAGCCAGAAAAAAGTAATGTTAAAAGCTGGCTACGATTACCCCTCAATTTTGGCCGGTCTTACCTCACAACACATGTTGAAATAATATAGTAATACACTACATTGAATTTTCATATCAATGAAAACAATAATATTTTGGAAGGATGTTAAATTATAAAAAGTTGACAAATATAGCGTAAAAGAACGAAATATCCAATAAGCATTTATTGTCATGTAGCATATATGTAGGTTATATTTTCTGTCACTTCGAGTAGCGGACCACATAATTTCGTGCATGTTTTTTAAAGCGTACGTAAAGAGACAAATACGCATGCGCGCATGAACTGCACGCTTCATGCGCTAGAGGTGGGAGAATTCTAGGGAATCGTATGCGCCACCAACGCAACCAATGCACGCAAAGAATGAAACGGAACGGTTTTCTCTGCGGTCTATGCGCATAATGCGTGAATCGGAACACAGCCAGAGGCAACGCCTCCTTTCTCCCGCCGTGTAGTGCTCTGAGCATGTGCGTGATGACGCCGTGACGTTAAACCAATCCACGCCACCGCAAAGCCAAGCTCATCTTGGCTTTGATTGGTTTGACGTCACGGCGTTATCACGCGCATGCTCAGAACACTACGATCAGAGCACCACCTCGACCGAGTTTCATTTGCGATACATTCTCATTGATACAATGTCACCCTAATACGCCACGCGCGGTTCACGTGGTACGGACCTGAGACCCTCTTAACTGCTGGGCCGCCGCGGGGGCCAAGACGCGCGGCGGGAGAAAGGACGCGTTGCCTCTGAAAATCGGACGCTGCGTTCACCTAAAGCTAGTGTTCCTGATTTCTCGATATTTTTCGCATCTCGAGAAATGAGAAATCAGATTATATTTCTCGAGAATTCTCGAGAATTCTCAAGAAATTAAAAACTTTTGTAAAATTTATAATTTTTGAATAATGTTGATAATATTTATCTAAATTTTTATTCGTGTCCAACTTAAACAAAACTTGTGTAAATGAAAAAAAAAACAGATATTAAATATAATAGATAAATTTATTTATTTAATATAAAATGTGAGCAAAACGAAAATTTACTTCTTTGTTTTAAAATAGTATTTTTTCAAAAGCACAATGCGTCTAATGTCGCGTCAGCCAATCTACTTCTTTTTTCTTTGTGACAAAATCTGCGGCTGTAGAAAAATTTCTTTCATTTTGAGTGGATGTGGGTGTAATTGTACATAGAACATCGGCGATACGAAGAGAAAAGTTTATAAACAATCGCGCAATTATTCGCATATATTGCTAACATTTATCACTGATTGTAGATGTGTTTATATGTTCACGATTAACACACAATTTGAACCAACTGAAAATTCATTTCTGAAAACTAATGGGATTTATAATAATTTTCTTACACTGAAGATTCTCGAGAAACAATGTAATTTCTCGAGAAATGAGAAATAAGAAATTATAAAATTTCTCGAGAAATTCTCGAGAAGGAACACTACCTAAAGCCCAGGCCTGGCCTACACTGCCGAAAAAAATAGGTAATGAACCCTGCCCACTTCTGCCTTCTGAGCACACTACGGAAAACGGCATTTCCATCTACGACACGAGGTTCTGTGGTGCAGACAACAGTACACTCGGCTCAAACGATTGTGTCCGATCGAGTTTCGATTGCATTCGAGCTTACTAGGGCTGACTTTTTTGTATCGCTAACCTTCTACAGTATTTCATGAATATGGTGAGACGGGAACCTGTAGCTTGGCAGTGCTCTCACCATATTCATGAAATACTGTAGAATGTTAGCGATGCAAAAAAGTCAGCCTTAGTAAGCTCGAATGCAATCAAATCTCGATCGGCCACAATCGTTTGAGCCGAGTGTACTACTTTAGAATATATCAGTGATCAGTGATGCGAGAAAATCAGCGATGCCAGAAACGTGGGATATGGGCCCAAGGTTGCCAGGAATTTCCCTGTTACCCACAATTGTAGTGGAGAGGGCACCAACCTTGGCGTTGATTGGCCTGACGTCACAGCGTCATCACGCGCATGCGTGGAGTTTTCCCCCTCCACTACACGTATGTTCCCCCTCTACAATGACTAGGACTAACAATCCTGTCTGCACTTTCGGGCCCTCAATGCGCCTTCCAGTTATATGTGGATATATGGGACTCACAATGGGGAAGATGACTGCAACTTCTTCCCACCCGTGACGCCACCAGCACACGGGTAAAACATTATGTAACTACAGACTTCATACATTGAAAACTGCAAAACTGCAGTATATGCGCTAGTGACGCCCTCTGCGCCGAGCTTTGCGTCATCTTTCCCATTAGTGCTGTCCAAGATCGAGCACGCGTCATCTCGAGGTTCTCCCACTCTTGTCTGCGTTGTCAGGGATACCCATGGACATAGGAATATAGCGGCGGAGCAATAGTTGCAACTTTAGGCGAGGGGAGTAAAGCAGCTTTGGGGAGCGGCGGACACGGTCACGTGGTACCCTGGTGCCGCATTGATGATTGGTTCTGTCTTTCACCCTGGTTCCAATTGGTTCTGTTCATGGGTTCTGACACGGCCGTCTGTAATACAGGCCACCACCTACGATGTCGCAACATCGCATTTCGAACAATAACCATCAGTCCGATGACTATGTTCCGACTGGTACCAGACGGCCGTGGTTGAACGAAAGGCTTCAGAAAGGACTGATGACAGCGTTGCCATTTTGGCAAGGTGGTGGCCTGTACCATGATGTAAGGACATAAGGTGTGCTCGTGCGCAGCCTTCCAGATTAGCCAATAAGGTGCCCTTCCCAAGATCGTCCATATTGGATTGTCAACCAATACGACATCCTGTTACATTCGTGTAGTCTCGTTCAAACTTCGCGCCTCTAGAGTTTACGCTACACGAAGTTAGGTAGTACATTATAAACCCCATAATGTAACTAGGCGGCCATATTTTAACATGGCGGAAAGTGGGAAGGCGCAATAGAAGACGAAAATCAGCTGCCGGTCGAACACACCTTATGTCCTTACATCATGGCCTGCACTAGGGCGGTATTCATGAACGTGTCTTAAGATTAAGCAAATGCTTAAGCATTCGGCATCCTTTACTATGCTACTAGGTTAGTAGAGGATGCCGCATGCTTAAGCATTTGCTTAATCTTAAGACACGTTTATGAATACCGCCCCTAGAGACGGCCGTGGTTCTGATTCACTCTTACTCGATGAAAATACAATTGCGCTTGCGCGATCACAACCAATCGCCAATGCGGCACCAGAGTACATACCACGTTACCATAGTTCCCCCTCCCCGGAGCTGCTTCACCCCTCTCAGCCATTGTTCCGTCCCTATATTCCTATGTCCATGGAGATACCGCGAAGACGCTAGGCCGTCCCAACAGGTGTGTGAAGTTAGCCCCCTTTTTTTTGAAAACTTAAAAAATCATTGTTGTACTACTTAGTTTGTCTTAGGTTTTGTTGAGAGTTTTCAAAATTTCGAAACCACTTTTGAAAAAAATTAAAAAAAAAAACAATTTTCAGTTATCGTCAAAATCTTGTGACTCTGGTAACATGCTCGGTTCAATTTTGACGATCAAATGGTCTTCCTCATTGTGTCCCTAGCATAGCTCAAATTGCAAAAGACAAGTAGAAAATGACAAAAATAGTACAAATATAAATCCATATTATAACCCGCAGCCCTCAAATAACTAAAATTATTAGTAATTTACTATCATATTTTCCGTTATATACTGGGTTAATGATACAAAAATTTCAATTTGACAAGTTATGCGCTATAGGAAAACAGATGCATGTTTCTCCACAAGAGCGATTCTTAGGATTTGGCCGCCGCAGCGAATCGCGTCTAGGAAATCCTATCTTTACGCCATAGGTTCTACACGATGTTAGGGTTTTGACTGTTGAGTGCAATAAAACCGGCGTACCAGATAAGATATCCTCCACAGAAAATTATAACGGTTAAGAGAAATATGGACAAAACCGGGTACGTAAAACCGGGATATGCCATTATTTTTAAAACGGCTTTAAATTTTCCCGCGTCGCATAGTGTTCCGCGTATATGGGCGTTCGGGACAAAACTCATAACTTCTGAACTAATCAGTTTTCGTCCTAAGTACCCTAATACTTTTTTAAAGAGAATATAAAAATGCATCGATTGGTGTATAAAAATATACAGTTACATTAAAAAAATTAAGGTGATCTTGATTTGTTGTTAACTGTGTACTGACTAACTTTTGTTCGAAACATTTTTTTATCAAATTATTTTTATCGCGTGTATCGCATTTGATTACTATTTTAAAACTGAAGACAGCATCCAGAATGGAAAATTCATGGTAGATATCGTATAAACAATTGGAGGAAGCATATCGGATGTGTAGATTCACATAAGTGTCTTATGCACGAGGAGACCTAGAGACTTATGCCAAGGGCCGGATTGGTGAGCATCTTAATAATGATTTTGGCTATTTCTTCTATTTCGTGCAAATTCGTGCAGTTGAAATTAACGTTAATATAAAGTTTAATGATCCCTAAATCAATACCTACATAGACGGGACACGATTCCGAGCAGTCGTTTCTCGCTTCTTTCTTGCCGAAGGCGAGAACGAGATGGCAAGGGAGCGAGTTTCGTTAGCCGCTCGCTAGTCGGGATCGGCGTTGAGCCCGCATCGTGAACGGAGCCTTAATTCCGAGTATGAGTTTCTCGCTTCTTTCTGGCCGAAGGGGGGAGCAAGATGGAACGCTTTGCCTGCGCGATGATCGCAAGCCGTTACGCTGAGCACGGGAACAGCCGGGCCAGCGTTAAGATTTTGCAAACCGGTTCCCGTGCTTAGTAAAGGTGGGATCTCCTACACGCGATTGGTCGCTGCGATTGATCGCAGCGACTGGTCGCAGTATACTGGTGCAATGGGAAAGCATGTATCTGTTCTCCTACATGCGACTGCGATCGTCGGGTATGCGCCAGACGTAGGTGCCTGACGCGAGTCTGTTTGAGTACCAGCCTAGGCTACTCGAGAGTCAACACAATGCGAGGAGGGTCTGTTTCCCATTATACCTGGTCGCAGGCTCGGCACTGCGACTACCGATCGCTAGACTCCTCCGGGAGGGAGTCTAGCGACCAGTCGCACTGCGACCCATTGCCCCAGTGTGACAAAATCTCAAGAAATAAGGAAAGAAGTCAGAATTCAAAAGATATGTATTTTTATGTTACCTGTAGACTACTAATATGAGCACCTAAAAACGGTTAAAATATCATGACGCCTACTTCTGATCTGTGTACAAACACGTGTCTGTGATTGTATGTATTTTTCGTGCAGAATTTTAAATCGAGTCTTTTAATTTTTGGTGATATAAAAGAAAACAATTTTTGGAGCCCCAAAATAAGTAGTGTCGATTCTGTTAAGTAATAGCAAATAATTAGTTACTTCGCGAATATTTTGCAGTTATGGATTAAATACGTGTATTCTATGTCGCACAGTGGGGGTAAATCCCTAAAAATGGGAAAAATGTAACATCCTGTATTTTGCAATTTAAAAATGCCGAATATTATTAAGGAAATTGATACTAAAAGTGTTAATATATAAGTATGACGTTATTTAAGAAAATAACGTCAATTCGTCATGAATTAGCGTCAATAGTTCCAATAAAACTACAAGAATTTGATAAATATGCCATGGAAAGTGCAGTATTCCTATCGACACACGCGCGAAGTTCCATGATGTAGCGTGATGAGTGATACCCTAAACGGATTATTAGCGGGCCACGGTTTACTAATGCCTAAAGTTCTTAAAGACCCCACCACGCGCTTGTTTGCCATTTAGAAATGTGGCAAACGGATATTGTAGAAACGTTCTTAGGAAAATATTAATATTACCGCTTGTAAACAACGAATGAATTGCATCTATCTGTGAAAAATTCATCAGTGTGATCGGTTAGAGCCAGTGATGCCAGATCGAGGATGGGTTCCCTCGCGAATTTCCCCCACCTCGCGTACACTACGCCGGAGCAGCGTGTTCGTGAGCTCGGCACTTCGGAGTCCAACTCACGGACATGCTGCTCTGGCGTAGTGTGCGCGAGGTAGGGGAAATTCTCGAGGGAACTCTCCTCGATCTGGTATCATTGGTCAGAGAGTCTCGCCAGGGTCGCGGTTATGGTCCCGCGAGCCGGTGGTAGACAACGGTACGTGCCGGTCCCAAGTCCCTGTGTAGCACCAAGTAACAGAGCAATCAACGGATTAACTCAGGGCGAAGAAAGTTCAAACCCCTGCAAAAAAACGGAACGGTGTCGATTGTCCCTGTTCGACACCAGGTACACAAATTCTTCCCGACGAACGCTTCGAAAACAAGCAATTATTGCCTATCGTAAACGAATGAAGAAATTTCGCTTCGAAAAATTCTAAATTACCGGTTGTAAAAAATAATTGGAATTTCCGCCTCGCTCTGAGCCCATTTTTGTCCCACAAGGCAAAACATGCAGAAATATTTGTAAACCTGTATCCATGTTATCCTATATACCAAACACTGTTCACAAAGTGTTGATACATTCCTGCCAAAATATATTATATTTTGGCAATCTTGCAATCGGCCAATTAGGTGGAGAGACCCAAGATGAAGTCAGAAATAAAGATTTTAAAAATTATAGAACAAATTGTAGGTCAAAAGATTCCGACTGGAATACAGAAGAAGGTGTTTTGAACTTTTTATGCATTTCTGTAGATCCAGTAATAGTTTTCTATCTTTGCCGAAAGAAAATCAAACACCTTTTTTATAAAGTAGCTTAATATGATTCGGCATTTTTTTATCTTTGCATACAGAAAGGAATATTTCCTGGATGTTTCATAGTAACAACAATATGCCGGAAGGCGAATATTTTATTATTTCAAATTAACGTGTAAGAAACATAATTTTTCTATGGTCTCAGGTAATAATTTTGATCTATTACTGGTAACGAAATCGTCCGATCGCGTCCGAGTTTTGCCGAGTCGACCTGAAAACAAATTGCCCGGTTATGGCGACTATGCTTGTAGCCCGAATCGAGTCTCGGGACCCTGCCCGATCCCGCCCGAAAGTTTCCGGCCCGTCCCGAGCACACCCCTGGTCGTAGGCGAGGAGAATCAGCCTACGGCCAGTCGCTGGGTCAAATCGCTGCGACCAATCGCGTGTAGGAGATCCCACCTTAACCGCCGGTAACCTTTTGCGACCATCGCGCATGCTCGTCGCGCACGCAAAGGACAGAGTGTTACGGCGTCCGAAAGACGGAGCGAGATAAAACATCAACGCGTCGTCTGTCTCGTATTGTCCTCGCTCGCTTTCAGTGTCTTCGCTCGGTCTCGTTCCATCTCGCTATCGCCTTCGCCAGACAAGAAGCGAGAAACTCATACTCGGAATTAGGGCTCCGTTCACGATGCGGGCTCAACGCCGGTCCCGATTGGCGAGCGGCTAACGAGACTCTACTGTAGCTTCGTCTCGTATTGGTCTACGCATAGATTCGTAAGGCACCCTACTATTACGCTAAGAATAAACAACAGACACACGGCATCGTTCAGGAGGAGTCGAGCAGCGTTCCCGTTGCTCCACCATACCCTTCGAAGGCTCAGCAACTTCAACTGCCAATCCACGATCGTCAGGTGATGGTGGCTGATTTCTCCTCGCGCGCTGCTCGCGAAACCAAACTCACCGGCCAATAAATCTGAACACGATTATAGTTAGCTCGCGGCGCCAATCTTATGTCTCGCGGCACACATCGCTGTCGCGAGAAGAATTACCAGTATCACGGCCACTTATGGCATTTCCAGATTGAAACCGTAAGATTTTTGATCCGCAATGTCAGATACGAACCTTCCGGGTTTATACAAATGGCAATTCCTGATAGAAACTGATAAATTTTGGACCTGAAAAATCCTGTTTCATCCATCGATCTGGATATCCGCATTGAACCGGATTCTTTTTTGAACTGCCAAAAATTACTGCTTGAAAATTCAGGTAGTACCGCATTGAACCAGATAGATCTAGTTCAAATTTCAATGCGGTTCTAACTGGCAGATCCAGCAGGGCAGCTTGGTGTAAGTGGGCCCACGAAGGCTGCACTGGTTGGGGGACTGGAGAATTGGACGAATTCCGTTGTTATAAGTGCTAGGGTCAGTTTTTTTATATGGTACCCGGTTTTACCCAGACCATGGGGTAAAACCGTCAACACGGACCATATTTTAAATCTTAATTTTTTTGTGTTTGTTATTGTATTACAAAAATTGGAATATACTATTATTTAATAAAGAGTTTATTCTAATGAATCAATAATGAATCAATGAATTTTCTTCGTCAATAATGTCAAAGTTATGAGCTTTTATTCTTAGCGTCCCGGTTTTACCCATATTTCCCCGACATGCGATTTTATTCGAGGAACAGCGTTTTTGATTCCAGCGTCGAGCCACAACCCAGCGATTGTGACTCGCCCAAGATTTTTGGTTGATTTTTTACATAAAACGAACAGTCGTACATACTGATAACATTTTTCCGATAAAAAGGTTAGACACCAAACACGATTTCATTCGGATTATTTGTAATTCATTGTTATACTACATAGGTATTGTCGAATACAATATTGAAAGTAAATGAAAGCGAGTGAAAAAGTGTTGGGGACAAAAATTAAAAATATTCCAAAATGAAGTCTTGTTTGCTATCAGTTTCATCGAAAAATGTGACCAGTACTTTAATACAATAGTATTTTTTGACACGCGTAGAACAGAATACAGAAAAAATTTAATTTTCATCTGTGTATGTCTCATTCCTTATCCCCACAACTAAGCAAATCGAGCACGACCGCGACGGGGTAATCTTTGACAAACCGAACGGCGAGTTGGATCAATTTCACAAACTTGTGGGAATACCGATTCGCAGTTTGAGAGACTTAAAAGACGAGCATTTTGGGAATGAATAGGGGAGACCGGGGCAAGTTGATACAGAGGCAGGTTGATACAGACGAATTATCTCGACACTGCATATATGTAGCTCCTTGTGTGCGAGATATGTGAAGTTTCTTGATCAATTCTTTACTACGATCTAGCGTACGTCTGTGTACCTTGTCTTTAGCAATCCATTTTTAACTGTTTTCGTTTCTATAGAGAAAAAATAAATCGTTGTGTTCACTTTCCAATCCGTCTTGAGACGGGATAGAGAATTTTATCGCTCAAATTAATTGGGCATCACATTGAGTCCTTTGAAGGTAAGGGAATTACGTTTTGTTATTTTGTTTATATGCTCTACATTTGTTTATGGAGATGTTTGTATATAATGACTTCCTGTGGGGTAAGTTGATACGTTTTCTCTGGGGCATGTTGATACTCATGGGGAGTGTATCAATTTTTCCTTTTATTTCTGGGAAGTTGGTACGAAATTATGTCAGAAAAGCGAATCGCGGAAAAATACCACAAAATATTTTTCAAACAGCGTGTGTTGGTGTAGAAAAGGAGTGAAAGCGCCAGAATATACGGAATAGATAAAATTGCTTTATTAAGATACATTAATAAAAAGAAGCAAGCACCTCATATTAAAGTGGGATATTCCAGACATCCATCTTTTACTCATTAAACGGATATTTTACAGATGTATCAACATGCCCCAGAGCAGTATCAACTTGCCCCGCATTGGGGTAAGTTGATACATTTTACCTTCGTCCAAATGACATTTTCTCATTCATTTTGTATGTATTTTCTCAACATTTCATTTACAATAGTTTAAAGAGGAAGGACCAAAGTATATTTTAGCGTATTTGTTATTAAGTAATTAATTCAAACAAAAATGAAAAAAATTGAAAACTGAAAAACGTATCAACTTGCCCCGGTCTCCCCTACCTACTGCAATTCATACACTGGACAGTTCGAATTATGTTGTGCCTGGACATATTTTCATCGGGAGAATTTCACCAATCCATTAGTAATAGGTATTCGCATGAATGTCTAATGAGAAATATGAAAATTTGAATTGTCAATAGTGGATGACTCATGTCAGATGTACGACTTATCATTCTTGGCTGTCGGGTATCGGTCGTGAATAAAGATTGGAAGCAGTAGGAACTTATAAAGAATTGAAATTCCTGAATGTATCGATTTCGGTTACGATTTTTACATCGCTTCTATAACAGTTCTAGATTGCTTTTATCCTCCATTCTTCACAATTAGTGAAGAAAATTAATTATGAATACAAAACCAAAATAAAAATTCTGTCGCTGCCGCAGTATCGAGTTCTTTTGATTTCTTGGACATTACACATATTCCTGTAGTTTCCACGATCTCCAATTCGCACCTCGCGCGATCATTTGCGCGACAATATCGTTGATAAGTATTGAAATCAAATTGTGATCGTGCAAGCGATTCCGCCCTACGTATGGAATCGAGGTCAAACCACTTTCTTAACACTTTGAATGGCGCGGGGTTTAGAGAAATGCCCCTCCAAGTCGGTCAGGCCATTCCAAGCGATCGCTTCTGCCAGGAAAGTTTTGTCCATCTCGCTCCGCTCTTTGAACACATGCCAGTGCTAGTAAGAATTGAAATGCCTAAATTTTCTATTAGGCTTTCGAGAAAGTACTGCCAATGGATAGATAAGGACAGGCTCGACGTGTGACGTTTTTCTTGCGCGTGCCACAAACGTTTAGCGTCGTTAAAAAAAACAATTCCGTTTAAATTGCGAATAAAACGAACAGGAAATGAAAAGCAAATGGGAACCTCTCTTCAATATGATTTTACTTATGCTCTAATTTATAGCATCAGAGCATACTATTCATTTTTAATTTAAAAAGTTATCCTACTTTTTTTTAGGTCTTTTAAGCGCTTTTTCTCTTGCGGTGCCTGTGTGCCTCGCGCATTTTGCACAAGCAACCAGCTGGGTCTGGGTAAGGGTTTTCCGATAAAAAACAGTCTAAATTAAATATGTAATCATTCAGGCTCTTTTGAATTACGCGAAAGTCGAATCACTTCTGAATTCCGTAGACCAAATATGATTTATCACGTATGATTAAAAATAGTCCGAGTGAGGTCGAGTTTAAACCCATTTTCATCAAGTAAATCTCGATAATCCGCTAGTAATACTTTCATGAAGATTTTACGGAGAACGTAGAAATTATAATTAACATTACTAAATGACTCATCGGAGTCATGACTCTTAGCTTGATTTTTTTGAAAGTAAACATTCAGGAACTTTCAGTCAATAATTTCGGTGTATTCAAGAAAATATCGATGTGAAAAAACGCCAAAATCATACGCAGGATGAAAATCCCACCAACGTTTCTCAAAGAGTTAAAGCTTGGCGTGAAAAAAGCGTAATTTCATATTTTTTTTGAAGAATGTAATACTTGTGACCGCTTGTGAGATAACATATTGGGGGTAACGAAGACCGCAATATATTTATTAAAAAGAATTTTGTTGTAATTTTACCTCGTACATTAATTGTAATTGTGAATATAATAATCTTTTAAAGCCTGAAATCGAAACTTTCATGTAGAGGAAGTGCAGTATATTTGGAATACCAGTTTGTTTAAGACGAATAAAAAATTACGGCAGAGGATGAGAACAAATAAAACTGCATAATATCATCGGGAAATTAATAAACTTTTATATTTCATAGTCTCAGTAATAATACAAACAAAAAGTAACTGAAACTTTGGTTTGAATGAAAAATGACAAGAAGTATCAATTTCGTTAAGGTGCAGGTAATTTCGAATACCGGTATTCCAATTTACCTTCACTTTATAAACTTAAACAAAACACGTAGATAATAAAATTAGTTTATTTTATGACGTAATCAGGCTATGAAATCGCAATGAAGGAACAATTTTATGTAAATATAAATTCAAAATCTTAAAATTTACTTGCAGTAATCACAGATATAATTTACGCGTGAAACGAAAGCATCGCTAAGCTTTGGAATATCTATTCCAAATTACCTTCACCTTCGCTATTCCGAATTAGCAACATGGTATTGAAACCTAAAATTTCATGTCACACTTTGTATTTTCGAAATTGCAGTAGAGCGTCAATTATCCGAACCTCGACTAACCGAACCGTCGATTATCCGAACCGGTGCTGCGCCATTGCTATCCTCACCACTTCTTCGAACCAGTGCACAGTGGTCTGGGGATATCTACATTTAGCGGCCAAAATTCTGATCTTTCTGAAACTTGGTGATTAAGGGTTTTTGAGATCGCTGATAACGAATTTGGCACCAAAAATTTAAAATTCAAAATGGCGGATCAATGTGGCGCGCATTGTGGTCTGGAGAGCGGTATTTTATAGCCAAAATTAAAAATCATAGCCGTACTAGAGAAAAAAATGAGGAAAAGTATCAGTTCTAACATTATCTTTTACTTAAAAAAATAAAATATTAAAAATACACGCGTCCGGGAAGCCCAAATACCTCGAGCGTCATTTCTAAAAGTCTGCATAAAATTGAAACTTGCAGGAGATTGCACTTGAAATTTACATGCTCTTGTTAACAATTGTGTAAGCTTTCATGTAAAAAAAGTCCGATGTTAATCTCGCTTAATCCTTTTCTTATAAGCCTTCTCAAAGTTTAAATTCATATAAACAATGCACTATTTGTTCATAGACTAAAAAATGCCTATAACAGATATAAATAACTGAAATATACTTCCGTACCTATATAACTGTATGATATAAACACGTATTTTGATGTTCTATAATGAGTAATTAAAACAATTAGATTCCCATAAAATTGGATGATTTTGTCTTTGTAATATTATATCTAATCAAAGAATTATCTGAAAAGGGAAAGCTATGCGGATTTAGAAGCTCTGGAGGGTTGTCAATTCGTAAAAACAAAATGACATTGTAAAGTTGAAGTTGAGAAATTGAATTTTGGCCACCATCCAGACCACTGTGCAGTGCAGCGTTACCGATTGATTAATTGACTTTTACGTAATATAAATTAACGCAGTAGTACTCTTGTATTTAATAAGTAATTTTAGTTGTAATTCCTATAGTTATAAACTGTGTAAAGTACATGCATGCTTCATTCTCCCAACTGCTCGATTATCCGAACAATTCGAATTTCCGAACCACCACGGTCCCAAGCAGTTCGGATAATTGACGCTCTACTGTATCGCAAAACTGGCACGGAACTATAGAAGGAACATTCAAGTGAGTAGATTAAGTGTTTAACTATAAAGTTTTTACATATTTTCACCATGATTGGAACGCTTGAATACGCGTTGAAAAAGTTTTGCAGATTGACGTTTTCTTCCTCTGCAGATTAAGTCGAAAATGTAAAACTGGCGGTTCGTGCACAAATGTCACTAGTGAACAGGGCATTAGCCCCTATAATCTACGGTATTACAACTTAAATAGCGTTACTAGTTTATTAGATACTTTGATATTCCAAATGACCAACAGTATTCTAAATATGCTGCACTTCCTCTACGTACAACCTATTTCTAAGTAATTTAGCACCTTTATCCGTTAACGTTTTATCTACGCAGAATGTATATACGAGAATTAGACACACTTAACAGTTCCATTCTGTATAGAACCGAGATAGAACCATCATAAATCCAGAACCGTTAGAGAACCCATACGATTGCCGACATAGAACCGATATGTAAGTAACTGTTGTAAAACCTATATCTATAAGAACCGTTACAGAATTGATGTAGAACCATTTCACATACCATATAACACCTATGCACCACATACAACACGTACCGTATTCATATTATACATACAGCACTGACACTGCATAATGTGTAACAGTTTCATTCTATAAAGAATCGAGAATAACACTCCTATAGAACCAATACGAAAACCGATATAGGAACTGTAAGCGGAATCGATATATTCTTTGATTCTTTATAACAGTTATTCTTTATAATTAATTTGCGACGAATATTGGTGTAGGTCTGAGACTGTTATTTCTAAAAACGTTTTAATCCCTAGTCAAAAGTCTGCCGCTGCCGAGCTGATTTCACTTACTTTCGGTGTGTCCCGCTTGAGCAAAAACCCAACCAAACGTGAAATACAGTAATTCGTCGTTATTGTCCCGTTTTTACCATGCGTAATAGTCCCGCTCACTATCCCCACCATTTCTTGGAATCCTTCGGTCGAGAGTGAGAGAACGAAAGAGACCACGGCAACTTCGTGTCAACTATTTCGTTCCCTCTCGCTCGGCTCTTGGGTTTTCTCACTCGCGGCATCGGCCGCACGGAATAGTCTTAGAGCATATACTACTCTAAAGGTAGGATTTCCTAGGCACGATTCGCCGCGGCGCACAGTGGGCCGGATTTTAAATGTGCCGCCTTTTGGGTCTTTTTTTAAGATATCGGGATGAAAGTCGCGCTAAAAGACAGTAAAAAATTATTCCTATCTAATGATGTATAATTTAATTTTTTAAACAATTATTTATTTATTTATTTTTTAATTTTCTTAACTTATTTTTGATAAAAAAAATTTTAATTCTGTTTATTTGGTACCTTATTTAATGCCCTTTACAGTGGTGTACGCAAAATTTTGGGAAACTTCTCATTTCCAAGTTATACGGAAAATTCGAATAATGAAGGAAAGTAGCAACAAATCGGTTTGTTTAAATTAAAGACCAGGTTTTTGCGATAAATATCTTCTTTTATTAGTAACTAATATAAACAATCCATTAAAAAATATTTTTATATGCATTAACGAAAATGGCGACATTTTTCAAATTTGATTAGGGATATCTTCCAAACGCCGAAAAGTTCCACTTTGGGACCAATTGCAATATTTTCAGCGCACTTTAATCTAAATAATCACGTATCGATCATTTCCCCCCTCGTCCCACTGCTCAAATTATTAGTGTTTAAGTTATCAACGTTCGGTCAATCCGTAGGGTAAAGGTGGGATACTTGAGCAGAAGGGAAACATGATCACAGAGATGGTATTATTAATGTATTTGCAATATGCCCCTATTGTCGCGTTGTTATGTTCATGTTTGCAATATTAATTCCTCAGCTTGTAGGTTTAAATTCTGATACAGGAGGGACAGACCCTCTCTTTCAAGCGCCAGGGACTAGAAAGAGAGGGTCTGTCCCTCCTGTATATCTTTCTCTTTCTATCGCCGTCTACATTTTTTCCTATTGCATGCTTCCTCCATGCTTATATGCTCTAAGATACCAGCTGACACCAATACATTGATACCGAGACAATCAAACACACGTTAAGATTTGTATCGCGATACTGATACTTGCAACATGTATCGATATAGATCTCAACGTGAATAAGGTCCTTTACGTAGAAGTTGGTCCTAGAGTGGGTGACTTGTAGAAGCAATCAAAGTTGCTTAAGGGGTTAGGCCACCTTGGACACAGCAAAATTGCAGTCATTTTCGGCATTTTTTTTTTATGAAGATAGTGAAATAAACAAGAAGTTTAATATGAAGTCTGTTATTATACAACTCTCGCCAGAAAAAATCGTATTTTTTGTCAAAATAGAGCCGTGATACGCAAGATCTTGAGGAGCGACGTTTTCCACGGTGTTCAATCTCACGGCTATACCGTTTGACTTAGAACAAAAACTAAAAATATTTATTTTCTGCATGCCTAAAACTAGGGAAGCACGTAGCGGTTTTGCGATATCTTGAACATATTCTTTGCAATTGACACTTTTATAAAAAAATGCACTTTTTCTCCCCATGTTCACCATTTCGTGACAAATTAATATTTCTGGATTTCCCTACTTAGTTCCCTAGTTTTAGGCATGCAGAAAATAAATCTTTTAAAAAGTGTAAACCAGCGACCCTTTGGGGACATTCCCTAACATTAACAAAAGCGTCCCGTCTATTTGTCACCCGGAACAGCTTAACATTCAGAATTATTGCTTCTTTTAGCCACGCTTAAAAATGGGAGTGTGTGGAATCAGAATGAACATGAACATGGAAGGAAAATGTGGAAAAAAGGGTATGGAATGAGCCGTGTGAGTGATTGTACATGAAAGAAGACGCAAATTGTATATCTTTTGTTAATATTAAAGATATCATACGACACGTTCAAAAAACTGACGGAGGCTTTGAAAATTTCGAAAAGAAATGATTTATAAGAATTTAGTGTAATCGACTTGTAAGCTCCTTTGATCCAATATTAAAAAAAAATCATTGGATTGGTTCAGTAATACAAAAAATAATTAAGATGATCTAAGTAATTATGTTGTTCACTCGGTATATACACGTACATATTATACAAGATGGATGTATCGATATACAAAACGAAAATGTAAAGAAAATTTTTTGTTGATATGAGCCTTCGTTTTAGAGAGAATTGATTTTGAAAATTTGTTTAGTATGCAAGCATTGGTATGGTAAATATTGTATAATTGCGGGTGAAATGAATCCTTGTGCAAAAATGAGTCGAAATTGTAGAATTCACGAAAATTGATTTGTACTTAGACGGAATCGATTGTTATAAGGAACGTTCGATAAATGTTACGCATCGATTTTTATGAAACTTTTCATAATAATTATTCACTAGTCAAAACCAAGAACTCTGTCGTATTTGGTTGGAGCTACTTTTCGAGTATAAGGCAAAATTCACCCGTTTTATTCCAGCAATTCTTTTTATTTATGCATATATACAAGTCTAAAATTACAAAAGACATCCAAAAATGCTTCAAATAAAACTCGTATTGTTCCTAACGACCTATAAAGGTCGGTTTATACAGGCTCCGTGCCCGAGCCTTCCGAGCCTTCCGAGCCGTCCGAGCCTCTATAGTATGTTTATGGCGCCATGGCATTGAGGAGCCGCCGAGCTCGGTGGAAACTCGGAGGCTCCTCGTCTCCCGCTGGGCCCGGGCTCGGTGGCCCCTCGTTGAGACGCCTAGACGGACGGGCCGGGTCCGTGCCCTGTCAAAGTGCAACGCTGCTGGATTTTATGCTCCCAACACGTAGGGTAAATCCGAGAGACGCGATCAACCTAATATAAAATGGCTATTAAAACTAATAAAGTAAAATTATTTATGAGTGAATACAACTACAGATTCATTGATATTTAATTTGTTTACGCTAAACAAGTAAAGAACACATGAAAGAAAAAGTCAACTATCTACTGGCGATTATAAACATACTATAGAGGCTCGGACGGCTCGGAAGGCTCGGAAGGCTCGGGCACGGAGCCTGTATAAACCGACCTTAAATGGGCGAAAAAGTGTATGTTTTACCAAAATTATTTCTTTAGAGGAGTGACAACATTTTTTTTATTACAAAACCAACTATATATGGCAATATATAATTAAGGGATAACAATTAAATTTTCGTAAAAAAACTATTTTTTTTATAAATTTTTCCCACTATTGTAGAGGCCTATAGAAACAGTATAACTTTCGTTTGGAGATTTTAATTTAAACGTTATATACGCATAAATAAATAACGTGATTTGGGCAAAAGGGTTCGTTTCTTTAAGGTCTAGGCACACTTATCAGTTCCGTACCTGCGTGACCAGTAGTAAGAAGAAGAGGGGCGCCGAGGATCTCTTCTTCTTACCTACCTACTGGCATTCCGGCACGAAGCTGACACAGAATTGATAAGTGTACTCGGAACTTTAACATAAAAAAGTAGCACCAACCAAATATGGCATAGTTCTTAGGTTGGGCTAGCAAACAATTGTACAAAGTTTCATTACTATTATTAAACATATTTATTGCACAAATGCGTGCATACAACAAGCAAGAGAAAAGAGAGAAAAAATTTAAAAAAATTAAAACCGACTTCAAAAAAATAAAATTGCACTATAAAAAGTAAGAAATAATTTTTTCACTTATTTAATCTACTACTTTCATATTTTTTAAATCGGTGCCAGATTTGCACAGTGCAAATGATGAGGCACCGACTTAAAAAATATTAGAGTAGTAGATTAAATAAGGGAAAAAATTATTTTTTACTTTTTAGAGCAATTTTATTTTTTTGAAGTCGGTTTTAATATTTTTAAAAAAATTTTATTTTCAACTTTTTAGTTTTATATATTGACACGACATACTCAGGAGATATGCGCGCACGTACGTACAATAATAATAATTAGATGACAATAGTCTTTCTTATTAACCATAACTGTCAAAATACTGGGCCAATGTTGATTTAGTGTAGGATGGGACCACCGGGACTTCACCCTCTTTCGTTTTTTTTTTTTAGATAATAAAAATCGGTCCATATGGTGAGGAGTTATGCGGGGACAAACATATAAATTATTATTATTAACTATAACTGGTAAAATATTGGACCAATATTGATTCCGCGTAGAATGGAACCACCGGGGCACCATCCTCTTTTAAATAAAAAAAAAGATCATCAAAATCGGTCCATATGCTGAGGACTTATGAGGGGACAAACATAAAAAAAACATACATACGGGTCGAATCTATAACCTCCTCCTTTTTGAAGTCGGTTAAAAAAAGATAAACGCAATGGCGAGGTTCAGCCGAAAGACTGTTTTTCAGCCTAACCGATGTGTGATACTTATCGAACGTCTCTTGTTTTAGTGTAATGCACACACTTTCAACGCAATTCCATTTTTTCGACAATAAAGACTCATAAAAAATTTTAATTCTACAGTCTCGATTTATTTTTATGCAAGGGGTCACCTTATATGCATGTTTGGATTACTCTATATCCACCCGTCCTTGCCCATCCTGTATATCCTGATAGTTGCAAAGATTATTATTACAGCTGTTACATTCTGAAATTAAAATGGAAGGTAACTTATTATATTTTGTAATAAATCATATTAAAGTGTTTCTCATATATTTCTATATACTTATTTATTATATTCAATATAATTATGATAACTGTCTAATCACGTATCCTGACTTTTACTTTTGACAATGCATCACTTAAATTCTGTTGAATTATTTTATTTTATTCTAATACGTATAAGATTCGTAGAAAGTTTAATTTTCATTTGTACTTAATAAGTATTTCGTCTCTTTTCAAGTGAAAGTTACAAAATCAATGTCACTTAGAGTTTTAGATAGTTCAGTCACGATTTAAATGTTGGCATCGAACGATGTATGTTAATTGTACACAAACTACTTTCTCGAAGAAAGAAGAAGAAAGTTTCCCATAATTTATGTGGTATACCAGATAAAAATACACCTAACCACTTCCCACGTAATAGAATACAAATTACAACCAAAAACAGAAATTGATATTGTACGTTTACGTTTATGTTTAATGAATACAATAGTTTATAATCTAATTGTTACTGTGTGTACATAAAATTTATTGTTTTTAATATTTCATAAATATGTACTGTGTTTCTTGCATGGAAATTAAATAGTATATTTTATATATTTCTCGTATTTGTATTTATATGTTCTTTGTTTTTTTTTGTATCCCGCACAAACAACTATTCAAATTTGTTTAATTAATTGTAATTTCCAAGATATCATGGTCACCTCAATTTTATCAACTAGCTTGATACGTTTTTATTGTTTTATTCGAGTAATGTAACCGTTACATGCTGATTTCAGGGTATGAGCCTACACGCACACTACTAGAGTTTTCTCCATCCGTGACATGCCCGCAACGTCATTGGTTTCGAGCATCCCCTTCCACGCGAGATTTGGAAAACGCGATGAATGCTCGTAATACCGGACCGCCCATCTGGGTATCCCTGGTGTACACGATGTGGACTTTTCGCTATCCCCACCACTTCTGTCTCACTCTTGTCCGGCGAAGGCGAGGGCAAAATGGAACGAGAGCGAGCGAGAGGCACTGAAAGCGAGCGAGGGCGGTACGAGACATGATGTTTTGTCTCGCTCCGTCTTTCGGACGCCGTAACACACCATCCTTTGCGTACGCAACGGGGGCACAGTGGGACAAAACGACCCGCCGGCGATCAAAAATCTGTAACTTTGGTTCTAGTCAAGATATTTTAATGTAACTGGGCGCATTTTAACCGCAAATTTACGGCCTTTAAGCTGTATTAATATAATTGATATTAACCCTCGGAGGCTCGTGCTGGGCCCGTGAATTTAGACCCATGTTTGCGAAAAGTGGGGCTACAGGCCAATTACAATATACATTTTATTAGCATTACTATATTTTATTGTAGTAAACCCAGTTTCTTAATATTTGCTATTGTTTTCATGCGATCGGTGCTCAAAATTTGCCAAAACCGCAAAAGTATCGCTTATCAAAAACTTTTATGTTTCCCACAGTTTTTATTCACGATTCTGAAAAAATTTTCTTTAAGAGGTGCAATTTGAGTTAGTTACAAAGTTAATTACATAGCTATATATTCTATTAAGGCCATTCATTAGGGTAAAATGTTAATAACAAACTTTTTTTAAATTTTAAAAAGTTGCAACCATATACAATGGGTTTAACTGATATCATGTGAAAGAAGGAACCTTTCTCTCTTAGAAACAAAAAGAATTAGGTGCCACTTTGTGCCAATTTCCAAGAAAATGATCCGGAAGAAATGATTCAATTATTAGATGTGTGACGCAAATATCTTGTATAGCCGGAGTCATGAGACAGCACAGAAAACTCTAATAGGCAGGTAAGGTAGATTTTACTTCAATTATCATTTTCTTCAGTGGCACCTAATTCTTTTTGTTTCTAAGAGAGAAAGGTTCCTTCTTTCACATGATATCAGTTAAACCCATTGTATATGGTTGCAACTTTTTAAAATTTAAAAAAAGTTTGTTATTAACATTTTACCCTAATGAATGGCCTTAATAGAATATATAGCTATGTAATTAACTTTGTAACTAACTCAAATTGCACCTCTTAAAGAAAATTTTTTCAGAATCGTGAATAAAAACTGTGGGAAACATAAAAGTTTTTGATAAGCGATACTTTTGCGGTTTTGGCAAATTTTGAGCACCGATCGCATGAAAACAATAGCAAATATTAAGAAACTGGGTTTACTACAATAAAATATAGTAATGCTAATAAAATGTATATTGTAATTGGCCTGTAGCCCCACTTTTCGCAAACATGGGTCTAAATTCACGGGCCCAGCACGAGCCTCCGAGGGTTAATATCAATTATATTAATACAGCTTAAAGGCCGTAAATTTGCGGTTAAAATGCGCCCAGTTACATTAAAATATCTTGACTAGAACCAAAGTTACAGATTTTTGATCGCCGGCGGGTCGTTTTGTCCCACTGTGGGGCGTGCCCGATGGTCGCGAGCGCTTACGATGACCACGGGAACGCGCACGCACAGCGTTCCATCTCGCTCCCCCCTTTAGCCAAAAAGAAGCGAGAAATGAACACTCAGAATTAGGGCTCTATTCACGGTGACGGCTCAACGCCAGTCCCGACCAGCAAGCCACTAACGAGACAATACTGTAATTACATTTACTGATGTGAATATAAATAATTCAAATGTCATCGAAAATATTTTGTTACCCCTCAATACAATATACAGGGTGTTTATATAAATGTGGAACATGTTTTCAAGATCGGTTCTACTCACCAAAATAATAGAAAAATTTGGTATATGCCCGATAATATTTAGTTTTACAGTTATAAGCATTTTTATATTCCGTAAAACAAGGGACCCAGAACGGTTACTAACAATAAGGTGGCATTTAACGAATCCCAGCTGTTTCCGCGGATCGATATATTGATTATCATTTCATCTTTGTATTTTTAAAGGCGAAAAGGAAAGGATATGAATGAAAATATAATATACATATTAGGCCAACTTACGAACGCGTATGTCAGCCGACTGCTCTTTTAACACGTTGCGTCCGGCACCAAAAATAGTTGACCTTCACCTAAATACAAGAAACAGTTGTACCATGGTGAAAAAATATGCAAATTTGTAACGACATGCACACACCGATGAACACGTTCGTACTGAATGCGTATGCGAACGGAAAATTCGGTACCTGAAAAATTCTTCTTCATCTTCCACATTTATTGGGACCGGGCCCAAGAGTCCCATGACGTGACCGTACACGTCACCCGGACGCAACGTGTTAATGGACATTCCGGGCCGATGTTTTACAGAATATCAAAATGCTTATAACTAGTGTTCCTTCTCGAGAATTCTTTCTCGAGAATTTCTCGAGAAATTTTATTATAATTTCTTATTTCTCATTTCTCGAGAAATTACATTGTTTCTCGAGAATCTTCAGTGTAAGAAAATTATTATAAATCCCATTAGTTTTCAGAAATGAATTTTCAGTTGGTTCAAATTGTGTGTTAATCGTGAACATATAAACACATCTACAATCAGTGATAAATGTTAGCAATATATGCGAATAATTGCGCGATTGTTTATAAACTTTTCTCTTCGTATCGCCGATATTCTATGTACAATTACACCCACATCCACTCAAAATGAAAGAAATTTTTCTACAGCCGCAGATTTTGTCGCAAAGAAAAAAGAAGTAGATTGGCTGACGCGACATTAGACGCATTGTGCTTTTGAAAAAATACTATTTTAAAACAAAGAAGTAAATTTTCGTTTTGCTCACATTTTATATTAAATAAATAAATTTATCTATTATATTTAATATCTGGTTTTTTTTTCATTTACACAAGTTTTGTTTAAGTTGGACACGAATAAAAATTTAGATAAATATTATCAACATTATTCCAAAATTATAAATTTTACAATAGTTTTTAATTTCTTGAGAATTCTCGAGAATTCTCGAGAAATATAATCTGATTTCTGATTTCTCGAGATGCGAAAAATATCGAGAAATCAGGAACACTACTTATAACTGCAAAACTAAGCATTATCTATAGAAGAATCCTGTTATAGTCTATCGAGATGGAAATTTTGTAGTTAAATATGTTTCGACTGAAACATTATAATATTTGTTTTTATTGACAAAATTAAAAATATATATTATATATGAGTGTAACTGATTATATCAGAAGACAGCTGTCAGATGTCATAAAAACACGAACTAAAGAGTGCGTAAAAAGAAATCTAAAAAACCGGAAGTCATGTGTATGAATTATTGTTTTAATCATCACTTACAGAAAAACACTATATTTTTAAACCAGAATTTTATGTTATAAAAGTAAATAAAATTATTTAATAAGATATATTCAAAATATTTACATAAAGTATAGGTGTCCAACTTACTTTGTGCACACAGTGCTGGAACTGGTGGTTCCAATATTCTTCCACTTGGTTGGAACTGTGCACTTGATAAAACAACAAGTGTTCCAAAGAGTGTGAGTCGCATCATGTTTCTTTATGCTAAACATTAATAGAGATATAGTTATTAATTACATATATAAACATAAATAAAATTTTCAGATAGGGAAGACCGGGGATAGTTGACTAACGAGGTTAATTGACTAATTCCATTTAACTGTTGTATTATGGAATATGTCGCCGCCGTGACAAAAACTTGCTTGTTCTGTCAGTGAGAATGAAAAATTTAAAAAGGTCTGCGGGAAGTAAATATTTTTGTTTCGACTATTTATGAATTTTTGTGCACTAAGTACTTACTGATTGATGTTTTTTCATGAATATTTTGTGGAAACGTGATACATTGACTATAATTTGCGGTATTTTATTTGATCCGGTGCGTGGAGGTTTTGTACGTACGGCTCTTAACATGTTAACAATGTCGGACGGGATTACTTGACTAAGGATAAGAATACCACTAATAATTGCATTTTTTATCCTCAAGATGCAGTTGAGGCAGAGAGTTTAGCTGCTCAAGTCCACTTCCCCTACCATAAATCCTTCCAAACTCACCCCTACCAGTTTTACACACTATCTTCTCTTCAAACTCTCAGGCCTTCCAAACAGACCATAAAAAACAAGTACAAAATAATTACAGTACCTAACACCATGATAATTAATAAAAAAAAATAACACTGTGAATGTGTGAAAAAATTTTTTAAAAATTTATTGGTCGTAGTATATATATGTACGCGTTTCGTATACTATATTGATGGAATTGGCAGCGTATATATACGCTTTTCATGTATATTGATGGAATTGTGACAGCATATATATAACCCCGCAGCCGGGGTTTGTTGACTTATTCGTCTCACTACTCTAAATTAGGGCTCTCACTATCCGGATATCCGGATCTGAGTATCCGGATTTCGATTCGGATTTCTAGTTATAACGAGGAATCCGGATACTCCAGATAATCCGGATACCTAATACCTACCTAGTAGGTAGTAGGGCTCTTACTATTCGGATATCCGAG
Source organism: Andrena minutula (assembly GCA_929113495.1). Classification (NCBI taxonomy): domain Eukaryota; kingdom Metazoa; phylum Arthropoda; class Insecta; order Hymenoptera; family Andrenidae; genus Andrena; species Andrena minutula. The sequence continues at coordinate 41,989,286 of OV815993.1, read as the reverse complement.
TATCCGGATTGCTCGTTATAACTCGAAATCCGAATCGAAATCCGGATCTGAGTATCCGGATATCCGGATAGTGAGAGCCCTACTTTAAATACAGTAAAAACTACAACGTAGACTCAATTAAAACGAGTTAAAAAATTAAGCCTGTATACCTAATGCAATTTGTAAACTTTTGATATGCAGCAAGTCAAAAAAATATCAATGGTCTATTTATAAAAATTAGAAATGTAAAAAATTTGTCAACTATCCCCGGTCTCCCCTACATATGAAATAAATAGTTAAAAAATTGTGGTGTTAAAGGTAATAGATTTGTTTGGCCTTATTTAATTTATGAAATAAAAAAGTAAGTTCTCTCTTCACATTTATATTTATAAATCATCAAAATTGTAGCTGGTGATATTTTTTTCTTAAAACATATTATGTGTCTATATTTATTTGTGTACGTCTTGTCTTACATGATTGTCTAATATATTACTTTTTCATCTTTAAGTTTAATGTAATTTATACCTTTTTCATTTTCAAAACAATATTATAAATAAACACGTCTGTAGTAGAAGAAATACATGTACTGCAATCAACAAACAATGCAAGTTTACATGTAAATATTGATCAAGGTTTATAATTATTGTTACTCATAAAATGTAACATTTTTGTATATATAAATCACAATATGTTGCACAAAAAAGTGGTAAAACTGGTTGTTCAATTTTTTTTACAAAGTATTAACATAAATCTCTGTTTTTTACTAACTATTAATGTAAATTAGTAAAATGTCACCAAATTATATTACGGTATTAACATAACTACAAACATTCCTTCTGGATGTTTCGTATGTGTTTCGTAATGCTCACCCAAAGACGTTCTCCAGAGAACTGCGGTGATTTCCTGAGAAGCTCTCCTATATATATATACGTATATATACAATGAGGACATCGTGACAGTACTTTTACAAGTGTACTAATATTTTCGAGGAACTCCCGAATAATTTCGTATGCTACTTTTCATTCAAATGATCTTTACCTTCTTGCTACGCGTAATGTACATTTTGAAAATGTATTTATGTAATACAAATAAATAATAATATAATAGAATCTTCTATCGCAAAAGAACTATGCGCATACTTTATTGGATCCGTTTTGTAGACTTTAGTTATAAAGAATTTTTTAACTAGTTTTATACTACAATTATTTGCTATTATAATTGAAAGATAAATTATTTGCTTCCTTAAATTAAAAATTACGTCTGATTTTTTCATACACGTACATGTATATAATTTATTGATTTCGTTACAAACAAGTCTAATACATAGTACTTATTTGAAAAGAACATTTAATTATGTGTATCAATTTATTAACATATTATGATTAATGGAACGAATATAGAAAATTTAATTTCTCTTCATTATGCAAAATTGTGAAAAGGTAATTTTCTAAAACAGTTGATTTAGAGAGAGAACCGGATGTCCTAAATTCCATGAGAGAACGGAATAGGATTATCGATTTTTATTTATTTAGGGTTAACACTATTTGGATTATCATGTCTTGGGAGTTCAAAATTAACTTTCCTAGTTTTGGCTAGTATAAATTTCCGCATTGTAAGTATTTAAAAACATAATATTAATGTACTCTTTATACATATGCTTGTCACAGTAACTCTTTATTTTCATGTACGATTCATAACCGTATATTATACAACGCATAATTATTTATGAATAATTGATAAAAAGTAAATATGTATTTAGTTTTAACACTTTATTTTTACGGTAGAGTTTGTGGACCAGTGCTGTCAGGACGATAATTTATTACAACAAAAAGTAAAAATGTGTGCAAAATATAATGTTAAGCATTAATGTTTCTAAAAATATTTCTCTTCTACCTGCTTATGTATATAGAAGAAACGGATTTAAAATGACAGATTATGTACATGCAATAGTTTAATACATTCTTTTTTAATGGACTGCTTCTATGTACTAGAAAGTTTAGAAGAAATGGAAATATTTGTTAAAATATTGTTACACAGTTCTGAATAATCCGTTTTAACATTCTTTTTAATTTTTTCGTCAAACGGTAATCACGTATTATCATTTACTAACACATATTTTGACTATTTATCAAATATACTTTTCGAAACTTCCAAAATGGTTAGTAAAAAGTCTAGAATCATTTACTACTACGTATTGAATTCATATTTCCAAAATGATTTGACGCCGGTAATGGAGAACGTTTCAAGTACCGTTAGACATAATAATTTTAAAAGGTGATGTAGGTGACCTGGAAACCCAAGTAACCACACCGATTGGACGAATACGATTTCTTTCAATCATTAACATATCGATGAACTAATATTTGACAATATCAACTGAAATTATCAGTCTATTGCAGGCAAATTCTGCCGAGATATTCGCAAAAATTTATAAATGAATTCGCATCTTGTTAAATATGGTATTTTGTAGGTTTTTTTTATGTATGTTTGCGGTTAATACAAGAGGCAACATGAAAAAGTGCTATCATAATTAATTATTTTAAGTGATACCTAATAAGTATTAGATTATGTAATCTTAACCACAGATGTCGTCTACGATCTTCACCTTTCCCAAATCTTATCATCTTCATTATTAATTAAACGATTTATCTTTTACACTTTTGACAAAGATTTGTATAAGAGTTAGTTAATTCATAGAGTAAACAAACAATTGTTAAACATACATATTGCCTAGTGGAATTCTGTATAACTGAAAAACATGAACAAGCGATTCAGGAAATGCGGATTACGTAATGATTGATCGGTTGAATATCTTAAAGTAAAGCATATGTCTCGTTAAAAAACTTTAACTTTAGCCTAATATTTTTATAAACAAAACGTCAAGGAGAATCGATTCTAACGTTCTATTTCGTTCTGTTTTACAACAATGGCAATTGCAATTGTTTCGAATCGCTCTGTTTTAAAACAAGGGCCATTGCACTTTGCAGGTGCACCATTACACTTACCAAAGCAGCGAGGTCTTCGAAACATAGAGTTTGTCCTCCTGTGTAGGTACTTTATATTTTTCTCTACTCTTTTTTTATTTTTAAAAAATAGGAGCTATAACTCGTCATACAAATGTGATCCTGTATAAGATGTGAAATTTACTTGTTCGCCTTCCCATACAGCACGCAACATTGTAGAAACATTACTGCAATATTGCAGATTGCATTACCGTCGCGCGGGTTCTACAGTTTGTTTCGTCTATTTGCATACACTAGCCGTTAAAGATGTGAAATAATTGTTTCGTATGGAGGAGAACAGACTGTCGTAATACATAGCTTTTTTGTATACGAAAATGTAGAGGAGATTTGAAGGTCAATATATTTTTTTTAAATGAGATACTATACATTTTTGTATGTAGAATGGCACTCGGTAAAAGTTGTAGTATACACCTAGCGTTACAAAATCCTAATGGGAGGTATCGAAATTGCCTTCCTCTTTTAAAAATGTATGTTTAAATTTTTTTTATACTATAGTAGTTCAATTACCTAAGCCTCATTATCAATCAGGAATTGTACATTATATATGTACAGGTTCATCCGTTAAAACTGCAACCTACGCGCGCGCGAACAGGTAAAATGGCAACAGCGCCTCACGGACGCATTCCACTACCCATACAGCACACTACGTTGCAGAAAGGCTGCAGAAAGGTTGCAATTACGTTACGATGCAAGATTGGAATATTCCAGGCAATATTTCTGAGCTGTTACAGAAATCTTCCTATGTCCGCCCCTGTGCAAGATTGCATGAAATATTCCTGCAGTGTTTCTGAGATGTTATAGGCAAATTTCCCGCAACGTTTCGGAGATTTTATAGCAATTGTCTCGCAACGTTTCGGAGATTTTATAGCAATTGTCCCACAGCGTTTCGGAAATCTAATAATTTAATTTTATATAATACGTAATATTCAAAAAATATATTTCCAGGTGAAATACTGTTAAAAAAAAATTAAAAAAAAAGTTTTCGGTTACGACAGACTTGAACTCCGGACCTCCCGCATGACAATCTGACGCGCTACCGTTGTGGCCTCGGAACATTATTAAATATACTTATTTTAGATGGTATATATATTATTCATGTATATACTACATGAGTACTACGACCCCCATATACAGGGTCATCGTTTAATCCTGCAACACCGCCTCACGGACGCATTCCACTACAACCATGCACCGTCCCGGTGTTCGGAGAGCTACTAGTGACCGCTAGACAGCGGTGATGCCCGAGCTTCGAGAATTTTGGGCTGGCCTCTTTCAAATTAACGTTGCAAAGAACTATTCAGAATTTTCCGGCCCGGGTTGAAAAATTTGGGGCCTTTTTCGTATAACTTTTGAACTATAAGAGATATCGGAATGCAATTTGCGCCAAAAAATGAGGAAAAATTATACCCTCTTAATGATTGATAATTTAACATATTTTACGTTTACTTAATTTTTCTTTCATCAATTTTTCAACCATAATTGTTTAAAAAGCTTTTGCAAACTGTTTATTTGATAATGTATTTAACGCTGTTTTTAAAATTCGTGATGTTGATAAACAATAGGCTAGTTGTTTCTGTATCATTACTATCATTACTTTCATAAATTGAAAAATTAAATTTTTATTCAATTATGTGTTAGTTCTACAGACCTCAGAATCTATTGTTCTGGTTTTCTTTTATATGATTTTATCCTGAATGCGGAGCATACCTAGATCAGACGTAAGGGGTAACTAATGGGACGTGTCTTTGATTGTAGCGGTATTTGATTTTTTCTCTAGAATTTTTGTTTGAATGTTTTAGCTACTCAATGCCACGCCTATACCAGCTTCCGATGATGTCATTTTTTTTAATGATGTGCCATTATTGTGGCTTTTACAAGCAGGTGGCGAAAAATCTTTCCGTACAAGGGTATAGGATACGTCGCGGTCAACCGCGTCGTAGCTAAAATTTTTGAAATTCGAGACGGGTACGAGATTAGTTAACATTATTTTCAAACCTCATTACAGTAATCTCGGGTGCGAGTGGTAAACCGATCATAAAAGCGGAGCGCGCGGCTCGATTACCTGGACCGGGAAATTCCCAATACCTAGCTCTTTGCGACGCTAAAATTTTCGAAGCTCGGGCATCACCCTTGTCCATCAGTTGCTGGCAGCTCTTCGCTGGGCCAGTGCATGGTTGTAGTGGAATGCGTCCGTGAGGCGGTGTTGCCATTTTACAGGTTCGCGCGCGCGCGGGTTGCAGGATTAAACGATGACCCTGTATTGTCGTTCCAAAACCGATGTCCACTACCGCGTGGTCCCCTTGTTTGTGCCGCGATTCGACCCGATCTGCCCCACTGTGCGCCGTGCTCGCCTTCACGGAAACATCAGCTTGGCACGTGGCACCAGTAAAGTAGATACAAAAATTACGCCAAGTACATGAAATCAAATAAATCACAAAAAAAGAAAATAATAATAATAAATACAAAGTAAAAAAAGATGTGAAATCAGAATGAGCTGCAAGTACATAAAGATGCTTTCCCGCAGCGTGCAAAGGTGACACTGTGTAACACAATAAAAGACAATTTCATTATACAGGATGTCCGCAGGAACAGTAAACAGGATATTTCCTAACGTATTGGAGATATAAAATAATTTGTTTATATGCAATTTCAGGCGAATTCTTTCTTCGATTATTATTTTAACAGATACGATGACCAAGTTCGATTTTTTAAATAAATTTTTTTGGAGATCACTTAATAGTGCGTTTCAAGACAAATTCAATAAGATATAATATGTACACTTTATTTCAGCCGGTTTTCGAGATATTGCGATTGGAAATTTGCTGATTTTCAGTGGAAGAAAACCCGTTGGAATAGGAAGCACCGGGGGTAGTCTTGTTTGTGCTACGAACATGAGGCCCACCTTATATCGCACGGAATACGTCAACGCGTGCTTTTGTGATCTTATACTTTCAGTTATAAACGGGATAAGTCCCATAGTTTACATCAGGCCCGTCCAAGGGGTTGCTCGTGCGAGCAGCCGCGAGTTGCTCTTCGCTCTCGGAGCCACGGAGCCAGGCCCAAGAGCGAAATGCCTTCTTGGAGGGGGAATCTGTGAACGCTACCTATCCACTCTTTTACGGCTGCCGTTTTTGCCGTCGCTCTTGCCTTCGTTCGCAACAGCTCGCAACCACTCGCGGCCGCTCTTCGAGGGCAAGAGCAAAAGTTGGACAGGTCTGGTTTACATAATGCATACAATCAATTGAACTTACATCCTCTGCTACTTAGATATTGCACTAAATTATCATAAATTATATTAGGTTATACAAAGCGTAACGTAATATGCACTGTACAGTGGGTATATTACGATATTATACTAAATCTATATACTAAATCGATATTATAACAGTTTTTGAGCCCTGCTTCCTGCGAGACAATAGCTGTAAATTCTCCGAAACGTTGCGGGACAATTCCTGTAAAATCTCTGAAACGTTGCGGGACAATTGCTGTAAAATCTCCGAAACGTTGCGGGACAATTGCTATTAAATCTCCGAAACGTTGCGAGACAATTGCTGTAAAATCTCCGAAACGTTGCGTGACCATTGCAGAAACGTTGCAGGAGTTATATTGCACCGCAACATTGCTGAAAGGTTGCAGAAATCTTCCTATGTCCGCCCCTGTGCAACATTGCACCGCAACCTAACTGCAACCTTTCTGCAACGTTTCTGCAATGAAATGTGCTGTATGGGTATAACCATGCACCGGCCCAGCGGAGAGCTGCCAGCGACCGCTGGATAGCAGTGATGCCCGAGCTTCGAAAATTCTAGGATAGTCTCCTTCAAATTAACGTTGCAAACAGCTAGGTATTGGGAATTTTCCGGCCGGGTAATCGAGTCGCGCGCTCCGTTTTTATGATCGGTTTACCACTCGCACCCCAGATTACTGTAATGAGGTTTGAAAATAATGTCGACTGATCTCGTACCCGTCTCAATTTAAAAAAATTTAGCTACGACAGGGTTGACCGCGGTGCTATCTAGAGACGCGGTAGCGTCTCGACGCCAAGTACATGAAAAACACCCTGTATATGTCGACTGTCCCTACCACTACCGTGTACCTTTACTCGTAGCGGTGGCATTCCAATCTAATTCTGAAATTTATTACATTATATCTCATCACGCCTGCAATATTTTCTAAATTTAAAGGCATTTTTCTTATGTAAACCGCATATCAGCTTTCGAATAAGACCAATTTCAATAAAATCGGTTCACGCATGACAGAGATATCGTAATATCGTCTCATGAATCTGTCAGAAATGGTAAGATTCTTCTTCTGATACTTCAAGAAATTTTTCGTCAACCATAGTACATATATATATTTTTCGTCGTCAACCATAATATATACGTATATACGCGTTACACACACCTTCAGACAACACATGTATCGTTCTTCGTTCGTCGTCCGCCATTGTACGTACATATATATATATACTATTTTGAATTTTATAACCTAAGTGCTAAGTGTCAAATAAAGTAAATTGTCCCAATTTGAAATGTCACGAGTTTTTACACTACGTAGGAGACTGAATTATTGTGTCAATTAATAAGGTAAGTCGCCAAAAATTTTTTAATAGATTTCTTATGTAGAGTCGCAGACTTGGAAGTTGTCCGGAGATGGTTCGACTGAGAAGCATCTCCTTTCGCATAAGTTTCTGGAAATTTGTACCATGCATGTATAAAATAATATATATATATTGTAACAAATTGTATTGCTTTTAAATTGCTAGATATTTTTATACCAGCAATTTAGAGTTTTTATGTAACGTTTATATTATATATTATAGAAATGGGACGCACAGGATTTGGATACAAATGAAGGTGACGCTTGGATAGATATGAAGGGGACACACAGGCTTAGATGGATAGATTATATATTATAGAAATGAAGGGGACGCACAGGACTTGGATACAAATGAAGGTGACGCTTGGATAGATATGAAGGGGACACACAGGCTTGGATGGATAGAAATGAAGGGGATGCACAGGCTTGGAGGTTGTCCGGAGAAGATTAGATAGAGAGATAGACAAAAATTGTCAAAAGACATAGCATTAAGAATTATTAACAAAATAGATTATTTATGGTGGACTGCTTGCAATGTACAGCAAATCACATTGGTGAAGAAAGTACGCTGAAAACATATCTCCCTTGATGCTTTTCAATCTATTGTGAAAGACATTCGTAATAAAGTCAGTCCCTATGCAAATTATCTTTGTAAAAAGAAGTGAGATCCCCATAAAAAACTTAAAAAAAGTAAAAAAATACGCCAAGTACATGAAAAATCAAATAAATCACAAAAAATAGAAGACAATAATAATCACAAAAAAAATAGAAAAAGTATACAATACAAAAAAAGATATGAAATCAAAATGAGCTGCCAGTACATAAAGGTGCTTTCCAACTGCGCTTAAGATGACACAACTACATACACACAACTCAAATGCTGTGTTCATACATTCCATTATAATGTATTACATAATATTAAGCAGATATATTTTTATACAAATAAATATTTTAATACGAATAAATATTTTATTCAAAATACTTGGCGCTGCGCAACCGAAAAAATATTAATAGCCTTAGTATTTATTAATAATTTACAACTCCATTACAATATAAAATACATATACATACACATATTAGAAACGCAGTCAGATTTATTCTACATATATTTAATTCTAATATCATACGTAGCATATGCACACGCACGCACACACCCACACGCACGCACGCACGCACGTACAAGAAAGAAAGAAAAGGATTAATGCAATTTATACATATTTATTGAGTTTAGCAACACCAATTCGGGGCGCAGCGCCAAGTATTTTGAATAAAATATTTATTCGTATTAAAATATTTATTTGTATAAAAATATATCTGCTTAATATTATACATGAAAATCACAAAAAATAGAAGATAATAATAATTACAAAATTAAAAAAAGATGTGAAATCAAAATGAGCTGCCAGTACATAAAGATGCTTTCCAATTGCGCTTTAGATGACACAACTACATATGCACGGCTAAAATTCCATTACTCATAATGGCTATTTATACAAAGAAAAAATGTATTAAATAATAATATGCAGATATATTTTTATACAAATAAATATTTTAATACGAATAAATATTTGATTCAAAATACTTGGCGCTGCGCAATCGAAAAAATGTTAATTGCCTTAGTATTAATAATTTACAACTCCATTACAATATAAAAAACATATACATACACATATTAGAAACGCAGTCAGATTTATTCTACATATATTTACACACACACGTACAAGAAAGAAAGAAAAGGATTAATGCAATTTATACATATTTATTGAGTTTAACAACACCAATTCCGGGCGCAGCGCCAAGTATTTTGAATCAAATATTTATTCGTATTAAAATATTTATTTGTATAAAAATATATCTGCATATTATTATTTAATACATTTTTTCTTTGTATAAATAGCCATTATGAGTAATGGAATTTTAGCCGTGCATATGTAGTTGTGTCATCTAAAGCGCAATTGGAAAGCATCTTTATGTACTGGCAGCTCATTTTGATTTCACATCTTTTTTTAATTTTGTAATTATTATTATCTTCTATTTTTTGTGATTTTCATGTACTTGGCGTATTTTTTTACTTTCTTGAAGTTTTTTATGGGGATCTCACTTCTTTTTACAAAGATTATTATTATCTTCTATTTTTTGTGATTTGTATATTTTCTTATTTTTCTGTGATTTATTATTATTATCTTCTATTTTTTGTGATTTATATGATTTCATGTACTTGCCGTATTTTTTTACTTTTTTGAAGTTTTTAATGGGGATACAACTTAACGTAGAACTTACTTATATAGAAATTATATAGACATAGTGTTTATAGACATTGTATAGGCCTTTTGCTATAGTAAGTGTAGAGACTACATAATGTGTCCAAAGGAGGCGAGAGCATATGATAGAAAGTCTTGTGGCAGAAATTTAAAAAATGTTAATGGTAATTTAGCGAAACTGAACGAAGAGATTCGATATTTTTACTGGTGTTGGTTTAGTATAGTATATACAAATATTTATTGGTGAATTGAAATATTGTTAATGGAAAACTAGTAAAATTAATGAATAGCGTAGCAACTATATAGAAATAGACTGGCATTTTGCTATAATAAGTGTAGATTACAAATGTGTCCGAAAGAAATGAGAGCGTATGACAGAAAATCTTGTTGCCGGAAATTGAAATGCTATGGTAATAATTCAGCGAAGATGAACGAAGAGATCCAATATTTTCAACACACAATTTATTGGTTTTGGAATAAAATTAGTTTAGTATGCTTATAATTTTGTCGATTTACCTTATTTCACTTTCCATAAACTTGTGCGAAACAAGATGCTCTGTCTATCTATCTATTCTTCTCCGGACAACCTCCACGACTGTGCATTCCCTTCATTTCTATCCATCCAAGCCTGTGCGTCATTTTTATCGGAGTCCTGTGCGTCCCCTTCATTTCTATAATATAATAAGCTTTACATAAAAACTCTAAATTGTTGGTATACAAATACAAATATCTGGCAATTTAAATGTAGTGCAATTTTTAACTACAATATAAATAAAATTAGTTTAGTATGCTTATAATTTCGTTGATTTACCTTATTTCACTTTCCATAAACTTGTGCGAAGCAAGATGCTGTGTCTATCTATCTATTCTTCTCCCGACAACATCCACGCCTGTGCTTTCCCCTCATTTCTATCCATCCAAGCCTGTGCATCATTTTTATCGCAGTCCTGTGCGTCCCATCATTTCTATAATATATAATATAAACGTTACATAAAAACTCTAAATTGCTGGTATAAAAATATCTAGCAATTTAAAAGCAATGTAATTTGTTACAATATATATATTATTTTGTACATGCATGGTACAAATTTCCAGAAACTTATGAGAAAGATTCTTTTCTGTCGAACCTTCTTCGAACAACTTCCAAATCTGTGATTTTACATAAAAAGTCTATTAAAAAATTTTGGCGACTTACCTTATTAATTGAGACAATAATTCAGTCTCCTATGTAATGTATAAAAACTCGTGACATTTCAAATCGGACAACTTACTTTTTGACACTTAGCACTTGGTAGGTTATAAAATAAATATGCATACAAAGATGGACGACGATCCCGAGAGTCGACGACCGAAACATGTGTTAGTAGTGAAGGTGTGCGTGTAACGCGTATACGTATTATGTTGACGAAAAATTCCTTGACGAAAAATTCCTTGACGAAGAAGAAGAAGAATCTTACCGTTTCCGACTAATCCATTAGACGATATTATGATATCTCTGATATGCGTGGACCGATTTTATTGATTTTGGTCTTATTCGAAAGCTAATATGCGGTTTACATAAGAAAAATGTCTTTAAATTTAGAAAATATTGCAGGCGTGATGAGATATTAATGTATAAATGTCAGAATTAGGTTAGAGTGTCTCCGCGACGAGTAAAGGTACACGGCAGCGACATCGACATATACCGGGTGTTTTTCATGTACTTGGCGTCGAGACGCTACCGCGTCTCTAGATGTAATACATGTTATGTTTATGTTATGTTTTATTGTTTTCCTGTTAAACAGGATGGCGTTTCAAGCATTTCGCTTATATTGCCCAACGAACTATAGTCTTATCTTTTCCCTCCTATCTCTCTCCCTCAGGTCCCAGCAGCAGCGGCGCACCGGGAGAAAGGTGGTCGTCACCCATCTTTCCCTAGTACCCGCCCCGTGATGCTTAACTTCGGTGATCTAACGAGAACCGGTGTTTTCCATCACGGCTAAGGCCGCTGGTGATGTAATACATTGTAATGGAATGTATGAACACAGCATTTGAGCTATGTGTATGTAGTTGTGTCATCTTAAGCGCAGTTGGAAAGCACCTTTATGTACTGGCAGCTCATTTTGATTTCACATCTTTTTTTGTATTGTATACTTTTCTATTTTTTTTGGTGATTATTATTGTCTTCTATTTTTTGTGATTTATTTGATTTTTCATGTACTTGGCGTATTTTTTACTTTTTTGAAGTTTTTTATGTACTCTTGTACGCAGAGATTTTTCGCCACTTGCGTATAAGAGCCACAATAATGGCGCATCGTTTCAAGAAATGACATTAACGGAAGCCAGTATGGGTGTGGCATGCACTGCATTAAGGATAAAATTATAAAAATGAAAACCAGAACAATAGATTCTGAAGTTTGCAGAACTAACACATAATTGAATAAAAATTTAATTTTTCAATTTATGAAACTAATGATACAGAAAAACTAGCCTATTGTTTATTAACACCATGAATTTTAAAAAGAGTATTAAATACAGTATCAAATAAATTTTCAAAAAGCTTTTCACAACAATTATGGTTAAAAAATTGATAAAAAAAAATAAGTAAACGCAAAATATTTTAAATTATCCATCATTAAGAGGAAATAATTTTTCCTCATTTTTCGGCGCAGATTGCATTTCGATATGTTTTATTGTTCAAAAGTTATACGAAAAAGGCCCCAAATTCTTCAACCCGGGCCGGAAAATTTCAAATAACACTTTGCGACGATTGTTTGAAGGAGACCATCCTAAAATTTTCGAAACACTGCTGCCTAGCGGTCGCTGGCAACCCTCCGAACGCTGGGCCGGTGCATGGTTGTAGTGGAATACGTCCGTGAGGCGTTGTTGCCATTTTACCTGTTCGCGCGCACGTATGTTGCAGTTTTAGCGGATGACCCTGTATTTATAAAGACTGGCTCCTACCGGAAGCCGTAATAAATTGAACAAAAACAGGCTGTCCATATACGAGGGGGCCCCCTGGCCCTCCCCGTATCAAACGAGCCTTCTCGGCGAAAAACCTGATGTCCCACGAGGCGCAATTTAGTCAGGATTTCTTACCCAAGTCCTCTGACCACAAGGACGTTACCATCCATGAGTTGGAAGACAAAACCCAAACGAAGATCACCTCGGTGAGTAGCTTGAACACATCTCACAAGATACATTTTATTCCCAGCAGGCTTCCTAAACTCTCAGTAAGCGGCTCCCGCCCAGGAGCCCAGTCAAATCTTTCCTCCAAAAGTGGCCGTGACAGTGATAATAGTCAAAATGATAAAACCAAAGACCAATCCCTTGCAAAGAAGGCCAAACGTGCAACCGACGGTCAAGTCGAAAAACCAACATTGCCCTTGGCGCAAGGCCTACCCTCGAAAAACAACATTCCAGACGATTCCATGGAGGTCGTCTCGACCCCAAATATTGCGGTCTGAAACCGCTTCGCAGTATTTGCTGCGTTCAAATACAATGACGGTTCTCAACCTAAAGTAGTGGGTCCCCACTCTACATCTACCCGGGCGACGCTTTCACCCGGTAAAATTAAAAGCAGGGAGCACCCCGGTCCTGACTCTATCTCTCAGGTGACATCTAAAGTAAACAAATGGGTGAATCCAAAACTCTGCTCTCCCCATTTGTACATATCGAACTTTGCGTATAATATAGCAAAATTCGAGCGCGAACTCGCTGAATCCTTCGGTAGAACATTCACGATTAAATACCTAGGTAGTAAAATAAAACTTCAATTCGATAACGTCGAAGCGTTCACTAAATTTAAACTAGGCCTTCGCGACAAAGACGTCCCCTTTTTTACATTCACGCTAAATTCTGAACAGGCACTCTCAATGATCGTCAAGGGTCTCCCTGAGACCCCGACGGAAGAAATTATGGATGAATTGAAACTGAAAGGACCTAACCCCACCTCCTGCTCGTTAATTCGACGTAATATCGCGCTACCTGTCGGAATATCAAAACCCGCCATGTATAGAGTTAAGTTCCCACCCGGTATCTTACCCAATGAGGTGACGAAGATCAACCACTTATTTAGCGTACGAGTTTATTGGGAAAAATTTCTCTCAAACAAAAGACACATACAGTGTTTCCGCTGCCAGGCCTCTGACCACTCGGCTTCCAACTGCGATCTTCCCCCCATCTGTGTGAAATGCGCCGGTAAACACCATTCATCGGAATGTCAAGAGCCCCGTGAATCTGCACCTAAATGTGCTAATTGCGGCGAGCAGCACACAGCAAATTACAGTAAATGTCAAGCGCTAACCAAATACCTGGGCCAGCGCTCCAATTCAATTAAGCCTAACAACGGTGTCATGATTAGCAACCCAACTCAAACGACTGCACGACAACCTCGAAATCTAACCAACCTCGTCAACTTTGAACCTCCCGCGCAAGCAACCACCCTTCCCTTCTCCTATGCCAATGCACTGGTAGGGGAACGCCGGCATAAAGGCGCCCACCCCCATACCTTCCCCACAGAACGTTCGCTGTCTGACGGCGACCAAGTGAACTCACCGCACGTAGGAAATGAAATCGGATTTATGTTGGATCTCTTCTCCGCGATTCAGGAATTAAATACAATAATAAACATACAACAGATGCTTTCTATTACCCGCTCACTGGTCGAAAAACTCCGACTCTGTCAAACTCGAGCCGAAAAATTCCAGGTATTCTGGACCGCGGTTCAGAACCGTGTCTAGTAGCATTTTCACGTTAAAAATCCTATTATGGAATGCTTGCTCGCTCATTCCTAAACGTAATAAGCTAATCATGGTCATTACCAAATTACAAGTCAACATAATTTTAATTACCGAAACATGGCTTATGCCTCACGATAATTTCTCCTTTCCCAACTTCACAATAATCCGGGCGGACCGCCTAAGCAGGGGTGGCGGAGTAGCAATCTTGATCCATCACACAATCGACTTCGCAGCACACGAGCCTAGGAATCCTCCGTCCTGCGACGCTGCTTTCATTCAAATCGACTCACCTAAACTCACTATTGGGTGGTCTACGCGCCCCCGAACTCTCCACTAACCACGTCGGACCTAGACTCCTTGACGCGCATTGGTTCACCCTTTCTCATTGGCGGGGACTGGAACGCGAAACACCGTCTATGGATAACCATATGGCCATTAAATCCGGGAACACACTCTATAATCATATGTGTAATCGCCCCTATCGCATAGTCTACCCCGACAACTACACATTTTCCTCCGGGAAGAGTAGGCCTTCTATGCTCGACTTTTTTATAACGGATTCTCGCACCGATCTGGCCTGCTCCATCACTGATGACTTTGAGGCATGCCATCGGTCAGTCACACTGACTGCTTCGGATGCTCTCACAACCCATGTCGGACTAAATCCCACCATAGACTGGGACAAGTATCATACTATTACAAAAGAGTTTAATTTAATTTCTAACATGTGCACCAAAGACGAAATTGACAACTGCATAGACACTTTCTTACATGCCTGTCGTCGGCGGGCTACTACTGCATCAACCCACTGACATAAAAACTCTTTTCTCGTTGAAGACATGATACTCAAGTCATTTATTCGGCACAGGAGAGCACTGCGGAAGCATGGCCAGACGGTTGGAAGCTCCGTAGTCATAGCGCAGGTTCGCGATATCACAGCTGCAATCAAGAACAGAATATTCAGTCTCCGCAATAGGGACTGGTTGCGGACCTTAACCGCCTTTAAGGGAAGAGGACACTGAAAACTCGTGATTTTCGACAATTTTTAAGAATTTTTTTGCATTTTTGGGAAGTCTGAACCCTAATTCAACCGTACACAACATGGTTTGACATTCAGTGTTGCCTTTCTACCAGAAAAACCTACTTTTCCAAACCCTTGCGAAAAAGCCGAAAAGCAAAACCTTCGTTTTAAGGTATATTTCTCTATTATTTAGCTCTTTGAGTATGTTCAACCACTGGCTAGTGTGTTGGGAAATCTAAATTAACTGCGTGGCCTTGACATTGCATATTTTCACCAATGGCCAAAATGCGTACACGATTCTAAAACGCATGCGTGCTCTGTAACAGAATCCATTTGACTGCGCCTACTAAGCTACGAACGCTTTCTTACAAAGTACAGTATGTGACTGAGTTCGTGGTCAGGCTGCGTATCCCTCGGTTATCTGTAACGCGGCCATGTACAGTAGGTAACTCTCTAAGCTGGCCCAAAAGGGTCAGTGGCTGTCGACAGAGGTCAGTCTCTCCGGGGACTAGACACCATATTTTTTTAAATCGTACAAAACTCCGGATTAGGGGAGAATACAGAGTGAGATTTTACGGTGCAGTGAAATTAGCTTGTATAAAACGAGTGAAATGGATCTTATTAGCTGAAAATATCGCAAGAGTAAAAGTAAAGTGAAGTAGAGTGAATAGTGTACTATTATTACAGGTTATAAAGCGATTGCAGAAAACATATAATTTATCAATTTTATATTTTCTGTCGGGTTGCAAAATTTACTTCTAATGTTACAGAAATGCTATTGTAAAAAATAGGTTAAATGTAAAGGCCATCAAAGATGCTATATTGGCTACTTTAGATCACTGTAGCTCTACAGACAGAAAACCTAACCATGCCAGATGTCCTAAGGGCAAGCAATCGTGGTACCTTTACAATTGAGCAAAAAGTACTAGGCGAAAACCAATGAGCCACACATACATGCCACTCAAGGTGTCTGAAGATGTTTCCACCAAAGTGAAACCCCTATACGAAAGACTGTCAAATGAAAATTTGATAGCACGGTGCTGTAAGGGAGGCACTCAAAATGCAAATGAATCTCTCCATGCAATACTGTGGATATTTTGCCCGAAGACAACATATGTATCGAAGGCAAGGCTTGAAGTAGCTGTGGCACATGCTGTTTCAGAATTTAATATGTATGTATTATTTTATTGTCTTCCCCTTAGGGTTACAGCCTCCTTTCTCTTTCCCTCTCTCTCTCTCTCTTCTCTTACATCCTCTCTTAGCCTATAACTATATCTATACTTATATTTCTAACTTAACATTATTCCTCCGCTCTCTCTCCGCTCTCTCTCCCCCGTCGCTACGCTCGCTCGCTCTCTCTCTTAATCTAATCGTAACTCTACTCCTCTCCTATCGCCACGCAACTTATTCTATGCCCCTAATTCCGCCTCTCTCCTTCTCCGTCGACTTCCGTTTCCTCTCCTTCGCTCCAATCCTTCATTCACACCTTTCCTCCTTATTCTTTCCTCCCCTCCCTCCCTCCCTTCTTTTCCCCCCTTCCCTTTCTCTCCTCCTTTCCTCCATCTTCTTCATCCATTCTTCTCCCTCTCCTCCTTCGTCCAGGATTTTCTTTATCCTTTCCCCTATATTTCCCTCCACCCCCTCCTCCTGCGTGCATCTCTCCAACACGTGCTCCCAAGATTCTGCCTCCCACCCACATACCCTGCATCTCCTCTCTTCCTCTCCCTCCCAATACCTCCCCTCCCTCATTTCGTTCCCGAGCCTAAACCTTGCTACCCTTCTGTATCTTTCTTCCCCCCATCCTTTTGATAGGTACTTTGGCACCCCTGTTGTCCTTATCTCCCTATACCACCTGTTATACCTCGAGTCCCTTGCTTTCTCCCTGTTCTCTTCTTCTTGTCTCCTTTCATCTTCCTTCTCTATCTCCTTATAGTCCCCTATCCTTTCCTCCCCTCCCCCTCTTTTCCTTCTAAATTCCTTTCTCTCCTTCTCCCAGGTTGACAACTCCGCCCCTTCCTCCCTTTCCCTTTCTTTTATTTCTTCTAGGCACAGCCTGGCCAGTTCTCCTCCCTCCCCCCTGCCCAACTTCTCATACCTCCATGCCCTTCCTCCCGCCCACGTCCTCAGCTTCTTCCTCTTTGTCTCCTCTCTCACCATATATCCCGGTGTCTGCCAATCCACTCCTAGGGACCACCTAATAAACCTCTCCTGAATTCGTTCCACCTCATCTCTCTCCCTCCATCCCCACACCTCTGCCCCATAACCTACCACCGTCCATACTAGCATGTCGAAAAGCCACATCCTCTTTTCCCAGTCTTTCCCGAATTTTCTTTTCCCTATTCCCCAAACCTGCCGCATCACCACCCCCGCCTTTTTGACCCTGTCCCTGATGTGCGCTTCCTGTCCTCCGTTCTTCTTGAAAGTATACCCGAGATACCTAAACTCCTTTACTTCTTCTATCTTCTTCCCTTTCCACCTCCAGACCACCTTTTTTCTCTTCCCCCTCCTTTCCTAAATCTTACTATTTTCGATTTCTCCACATTCACCTCTAGCCTCTTTCCCTCCAAGTACCCTTCCAGCCTTCTCACCATGCTTTCCATTTCCTCCTCTTTCTCTGCCAAGATCACCAAGTCGTCCGCGTACGCCAGTGCGCAAATCCTTCTGCCTCCTACTCTCAGCCCTCCCCATTTCCCTCTCCTTAGCACCTCATCCACGTCTGCTATCAACAGATTGAATAGAATCGGGCTCAATGGGCATCCCTGTCTCAAACCTTTCCCTGTCCAGAAACCCTCTCCCACTTCCCCTCCCACTTAACCCTGCTCACCGTCTCTCTGTATATTTCCCTTACCCTTTCCCTCAGCCCCTCCCTCACCCCTCTCTTCTCCATTGCCTCCCATAGAATCCTCCTGTCCACAGTGTCGAACGCCGCCCTCAGATCCACGAATAGCGCTACCAACTTTCCGTTTCTCCCTTGTAATTGTTTCCCTATTAGGTGGTTTAGCACGTATACATGGTCCATCGTCCCTCTTCCTCTTCTGAATCCCGCCTGGTTTTCCGGTACCATGCCCTTCCCTTCCACCTCCTGCTCCAGCCTCCTCACCAGTATCGTTGCGTACACCTTATATAGTGACGGCATTAGCGTCACTCCCCTGTAGTCCTGCACCCTCGCCCCTCCTGCTTTCTTCGCCACTGGTACGATGATTCCCTCTTTCCATTCTTGCGGCCATCCTTCGCCCTCCCACACCCTTCTGCATATCTCCCACGCTATTTCTGTCCCCTTCTCCCCTCCGTATTTCCAGGCTTCATTTGGCACTTCATCCCCTCCGCTCGCCTTCCCCTCCTTCAGCTTCCTTATTACTGCCCTCACCTCCTCTTTGCTTAGCCCCTCTTCCTCCCCTTTTCTCTTACCCCCCTCCTCTCCCATCCTTACCCTACCCTCCACTCCTCCTAATAGCCCCATAAAGTGCTCCTTCCATTCCTCTTGCTTTATCCTCTCATCTACCCCCCTCCCACTTTTCCTCCCCCTGTTTACTATTTCCCAGACCTTACCTTCGGTTTTCGCTTCCGCCACTTCCCTTACCAGCCTTTCCCTCTCCTTCTCTTTTTTCCTCTCGCACACCTCCTTATATTCTCTCTTCCCTCTCTTGTAGTCCTCCCTCCCCACTACTCCCCTTCTCCATTTCCTTAGCTCCCTTCTCACCTGCCTCTTCAGTTCCCTACATTCTCCATCCCACCACCCTTCCCTCCTCTCTCTCTCCTCCTTTCCCCCGCCCTCATCCCCTTTCCTCATCGCCTCCTTAATCCTTTCTACCACCTTACTCAACTCCTCTTGAATCCCTTCCCCCTCCAAGTGCACTCCCTCCATTCCCTTCTCAAAAGCCTCCTTCATCCTTCCCGACCACCGTCCCGCCCCCACCTTCCGTTTCCACTTTCTACCACCTTTCTTCCCCACCCCTCCGTCCCTTATCGTCACCACCATCGGTAGGTGGTCCGACTCCACCTTGTCTCCTACTTCCATCTTTCCACTGCCCTTCTTGTCCTCTCGTCCCCCAATACATAATCTATGACCGTCTCTTCTCTTCCCCCTACGTACGTGTACTCCCCCTCTTCGCCCCCCTCTATGTTCCCGTTAAATATTTCCCACCCTGTCTCTTCTACTAGCCTCACTAACTTTTTCCCATCCCCGTTTACCTTACTGTCTTTCGACTTTCTTCCCCCCCCCCCTTCCTCTTCCTCCCCCCTTCTATCCTTCCACCCAGCTCCCCCGTTCTCGCGTTGAAATCCCCCCCTATTATCACCGTCTCTCCGTCCTGCTGATCCTCCATCCACCCCCTTATCTTTCCCAGCTTCGTCTCCATGTCTCCGTTTACGTAGACCGCCACTACTTTCCATATCTCTTCCCCTGCCCTCACCTCCTCCACCATTATCCCGTCCTTCTCTCCCTGTTCTTGTTCCCCCTTACCCCACATCTCTTCTCTCACTCCTATCATCATACCCCCCATCGCTCTACCCTTCCTATTCCTTCTCTTCGCCCATTGTGCCCTCCATATGTATCCCTCCGGTAGCTTCCGTTTCACCTTCCGCCACCCTTTCTCTTCCACCTATGTTTCCAGCATCACTATCACCTCCCACTCCTCCAGCCCCTTCCAAAATTCCTCCTCTTTATTCTTCATTCCCGCTACGTTCGAGAATGCTATTCTCCAATTCCTTCTTTCCTCTCCCTTTTCCCTTCTGTTTAGTTTTTTGAGCCTCCTCTCTCTTGTCCCTTGCTTCCCTCTGCCCCCTCCTCCTCCCTTCTCCCTCCCCTTTTCTCTTCCCCTCCTCCCCTCTCTAGCTCCCCCTTCTCCCTCCCCTGCCAGTCTCTTAGTGTTTCCTTCCTCTCGTCCCAGAACCACATTTTTCCGTCTATAGCTATCTTCCCATAACTTATTCTCACCTTCTTTCCCTCTTTTTCTTCCTTGTCCCCTATCTCTCTCAGCCACCATTGCATCTTTCGTTCCTTCCACGTCAGATCCTCCTCTATCCTCTCCTTCCTCCCCCTCAGCTTCCCTTTGTTCCTGATCACCTCCCTTTTGGCCTCCACGCTTTCCATCCTCACCTCCAGCATCACCTCCTTCCTACCTTGCCTTCCTCCTCTCAGCTCCTTCGCTTCCACTATCCCCCCTTGCACTCCCACTAACGCTATTATCTCCTTTGCCCTCTGCATCGCCCCTCCCTTCCTTCCTACCCCTTTTATGACCAAATTCTTTTTCTTGCCTTCTCTCTCCTTCATCTCCCATTTCCTTTCCATTTCCTTCACCCTTTCTTCCCACTCACCCCCACCTCCCCCGTTTTCCCGTACTGTCCTTTCTTTTCCCCTTTCTTTCTCCCTCTCCGCCTCTTCCCTCACCTTCCATAGCTCCATCGCTTTTATTCTCTCCTCCACTTCTCTTAGCCTGTCCTCCTCTCCCTCCACCTCCGCCAACCTTCTTTCCATCCCCGCCATTTTGTCTTCCCACTCCTCTTTCTCTCTTTTCCACCTTTCCTCCCACTCTTCTATCTTGCCTCTGATCTTTCCCATCTCCTCACGCGTCTCCCTCCCTTGCTCCTTTACTTCTCTCAAGTCCTTTCTTACTTCTTCCCTCATCTCCCTTATCAACTCCTCCACAGAGCCCCTCTCCACTACCCTCTTCTCCTCCGGTGACCTCAGCACTCTCCTGCTCTTTATGAAGGCCCCTTCCCCCTCGCCATCCTGCTCGTTCCCCCCTGTTCTTTCTCTCTCTTCCTCTTCCATAGCTCCGCTATCCCTACTTCACTTCCTCCACTTGTGCTTCTTTCTCTTAATGCCTTCTCTACCCCCGTACCCCCTCCTGCTTTCCCCTCCTCACCCCCCTTTTCCCCTACTTTCTTTTTCCCTGCCATCTTTTCGCTCTCCTTGCTTTGCCCTTTTTCTCCCTCGCTCCCTCCCATCTTACCCTCCGTTCACTTCTTTACCGGCCTCCCTGCTATACCAACTATCCTACCGACTCTTTGTCCCTCTTCGTCGCCGCCTGATGTCGCCCTCTTCCTCTCTTATTCCGCTTTGCTCTTTTCTCCTTCTCGCGCAATTCCTTCCCTCTTACCTTAACCTCCAAATTCCTCGTCGCCTACCTGATTCCTTCTTCTCCCCCTGCCCCTTACCCTCGCCCTTTCTCTCCCTTGTTTCCCTGCTACCCTTCACCTTCTCACCCTTCTTTCCAGTACCAGCACTCCCTACACTCTCCTATTCTGCTAGCTACTCTCTCACCGATCACACTCACAACCATTCACTTTCACGCCAGAAACGGAAGTCGTTTCAGAATTTAATGTGGGTTTGGTTATGCGCTTATTGCCAGTGCGGAAACAAACAGCTGGGGAAGTTGTATTTGAAACAGAAGAGAAATCTGCAGTGCACAACAGCAATCCACTACAAGAAAGCGCTTTAAGAAGAAACAAAACACAAAGAAAATTGCTGCTGAGAGGAAGAGACGCAAAATTGATGAGGATGTGTATCAACCAGATGGATTTTAGACTATACAAAAAGGAAAAATGGTCTGAAATGTACACTTTAGATTTAAAATGCAATTATCTCAAAACTTACTTTTTTAATATATTCAATGTTCCTTGCACAAAACTGTTAGTCTGATTCTGTTGCAGCTTGGCATGCTTCAAGAGTAACATGAGACCAAAAATTTGTGTATCGGCATGAAGGAATCTCCAAAACTCTTTGCGCTGTGCTTGCTTTTCCTCAAAATTTTGATGAAATTTTGCATTTTTGACATTTAATAAATTCAATCATTTTTAGCTTAAAAAGTATGAGACGTAGAAACTTCTCGATACACAATTTTTTACTTTACTATGGACCCTTCTTCGCTGCAAAACCTGGAGGCTGTGGTATCACACACTTTGCGCAAGAACATTTTTGAAGTTACCGCAATGATTAGAAAATCAATGATTAAAACTGGGTCCAGACTGGCATAATGGCTTTACTTCAAACCTACTTCCTTCCCTTAAGAGGAATTCCGTATGTTTCAAATTTTTTCGGATTTCAAAATTTCCCACAGAACCCACCTTCTGGGGTACCTTCCGGGCGGAGACGTCCTCTGCATCCCCTCATACCACCCCTCCGCATCGGCGGTGGAGTTACCTCATCCAACTCCCAAAATGTGGAAGCGCTGCCCTCCTGTTTTGCTGAGATTCACGCACGGGCCGCCAACCTCCCATCTCCTATCACTAGCACAGTCAATAATTTCATACACCAACTAAACTCTGAGGTGGGGGGCTTTGCCCACTGCATCCTTACTCCTGCAAAGGTGTACACTCATATAAAAAATATGGGTAACCGTAAATCCCCAGGATACGATAAAATTTCCACGCTTATGCTAAAAGGAGCGTCTAGAAAGGCGATATGTCAAATCTTTTATATCATAAAAAACGCATTTGTACAAGGCTACTTCCCCGACACATGGAAGATTTCTCAGGTGATCCCAATTCCGAAGCCCAGGAAACCTTGTGACTTGCCCTCGAACTATAGGCCTATTAGCCTTCTCCCAATTCTCGGAAAGATCTTTGAGAAATGCATAATTGACCTCCTGAGACAACGTCTGGACGAAGAAAGAATTATCATTAATCAACAATACGGCTTCCGTCGGGGTCACTCCACAATCCAGCAAGTGCTACGGATCGCACAATACGTGACCCACGAATTAAATGTCAACCGTATGGTTGCTATGGTACTTTTCGACCTGTCCAAAGCGTTTGATACGGTTTGGTATGCAGCTGTTTTGTATAAACTGCACATTATAGGCTTTGATCTATAATTTATCCGACTAATTCGCTCATACTTAACTAATAGATTTCTATTCGTCCATAACCAGGGTTTCAATTCCCAGAGACATGGAGTACAGGCCGGGGTCCCCCAGGGCTCCATCCGTGGACCTACTTTGTTCATTATATGCATTAATGACATCCCTGTACCGAATAACACCAAAATCGCATTATATGCGGATGATACTGCTTTATTCTCCTCATTATGGCAATTGGAGCCCTTGATCCGCCGCCTCCAAACATACCTGGAATCTATCCTTCAATTTTTCTGCACATGGAAACTTGAAATCAATGAGGATAAGAATGAGTCCATCCTACTTACTAGAAGAAAGAAAGTCCTTTCTTACAAAGTCAAATACAAAATACACATCGGAGGCCTAGATGTCAACTGGTCCAACGAGGTCAGATAGCTTGGAGTGGTGCTCCAGCATAAAATGCTTTGGTCTGCAGCGATCTCGGACAGAATCCGTAAGACGCTAAAGGTCGCCAGGTTTCTCCACCCCCACATTTGCCATAAGTCCCCATTAAACTTAAACATTGGTCTCTCAATTTATAAGATGTGC
The DNA here is from genome assembly GCA_929113495.1 of Andrena minutula. NCBI lineage: Eukaryota > Metazoa > Arthropoda > Insecta > Hymenoptera > Andrenidae > Andrena > Andrena minutula. Next base: position 41,965,298 of record OV815993.1, on the reverse strand, counting down.
ATCCGCCCGGTTCTAACCTATGGTGCTCAAATCTGGTGGGCCTCATCTTTTACTTGGTGGAAATCCCCGCGGATACCCTCCGCCCTCGGGGGCTTGCGGAGGGTTCTGTGAGACTCGAACCTACTAAAACCACCAAGATGGCCTCCTCGGGGGCGGTGTCGCGCGCCTGAGGGGGAGGACTTCTGCGAGATCAAACTAGCGATACTTTCGCTTGCCTCCCCCTCCTGCGCTTGAGGTACGACACCGCCCGCAGCTACAGCGCACCGTCGCGCCGGGGTCATCCCTGGGGGAGATATACTCCTCCTCCAGCTCCGTCTCGGCGACGCGCGACGGGCCATACGCCCGCGCCACCATTTCGGGGACCGTTGCTGCTGGGGTGAGTGGTGCCCTCCGGCACCCACACCCCACGGCCCCGCGATCGAACCGCCCCCCGCTCGGCTCTGAGGTGTAGCACTGGGCCAAAGCGGTTGGGGCGAAGATGTGACTGGCCACGAGGGCCGCCAGAGAACACTGGGCGGCCCATCGGTGGCCCACCCGCCCCCGGGGCTGGTCGATCGCTTCAGAGGGGCGGCAACAATTAACCGCCCCCGTGGAGGGCCCTACTCGTCGGGACCCTCCGCGGTCCCTCCCGTCGCTGCCACCGCGCGTCCACGGCGGCACTCGTGGAGGTTGTGGTGGCCCTACACTGGGGCCACCCTTCCCTCCTGCCCACGCCACTCTCTCTCACTAAGAGTTACCTTCACTTCACCGACAATCATTTCATCGACAATCATTTCACCGACACGATTTCATCGACACCGCATTTCGCCGACAGTATTTTCTCACCGACACGTTTAGATCACCGACAATCATTTCATCGACAAACATGTCACCGACAATCATTTCACCGACAAGGGCCGTCTTAACAAATTTGACCGCCCTGGGCTATAAAATTTGGTGCCTCAACACCTCAAGTAAACTGCAGTTTCTTTCCAATCGGTGCATGGCGATACATCGTATAGATTTAATGGTTGCCGTGAAAAAAGAATTTCAACATACTCCATTCTTAACCGCCCTTGAATCCCCAGCGACCCTGGGTTAAACCCCATTTAGCCCACTGAATAAGGAGGCCCTGTCACCGACAAAGTTTAGTTACTTATCGATGTCAACTTCTAGTGCGTGTTACGAGCCAAGGCTGAGGGCAATGAGAATGGCGGCTGCGAGGCCGAGCATTGAATTTGGTTGTTTGAGTTTGTTAGTAGCGGACGTACCGGGGTTTGGTATTCCCGGGAGCCGCTATAAGGAGGTTGGATGTCGTGGACGAACCAGGGTCTGGTATTCCCGGGAGCCACTAGGAAGGTAAGTTTCACGGACGAACCGAGGTCTGGTATCCCCGGGAACCGTTAGGAAGGTGGAATTCGTGGACGAAACGGGGTCTGGTATCCCCGGGAGCCACTAGGAAGGTGGAAGTCATGGACGAACCGGGGTCTGGTATCCCCGGGAGCCACTAGGAATGTTATTTTAGCCTCGTAACTTTATAATGTGATACACCTTGAGCGGTAAAGGAGTATCTATGTGGGTTTATCTCGAAGAGGAAATTCAGATAGTGATTGATTCAAATAAAAGAACTCTGTTTAAGAAATAACAAATTATATTCAATAAGCTTGGTTCTTACAATTGTTTAAGAGTTTAGTTGTCGCGGTACCTAAGTCCACCTCTCGGTTTTGACGCACTGAGAAATGCGGGGGTCTCAAAGAGTTTAATAATTACAACACCTATCAGCAACACTGCGAGCTGTATGGCTTAAGTTGAATTAATACTTGAAGAAGAATGTTTCTTGATCTTACAAGCCTCTTTAGTCTAAACGTGCTAAATTTGAAATGAGCCCCCGAGTGTGGATTCGTAGCCCTTTTTATACAGTGAAATTCGGCTAGAAAGTAGTGGGGGCATGAGTGCCTTCATTGAATATTAGGTTTTCGGGGAAAACTCGGTTGCATCACGCCACTGCAGGAAACGGTGACCCCGTCGGGTCACGTGCATTCCAGACACCCGAAAGGGTTAGAAAGTCAAAGATAAATCTGCGTACGTAACATGCGTATAATGATTGTTATTGCAAACCATATGTTATTGTTACGTATTCATCATTTTTTCATAATTAATATTATTAATAACAAACTATAATAACACAAATGAATCCATAACATAAATTATTATATAAATTAACATTACTTTAGTTGTTACCTTAACTGATTAAATAAATTAGTACATAAGTTAAAACTGATCTTTATTATTGATTAATGTCAGAAAGTATAACAACATAGTGTTTTCCTTGATTAATACATCATAATAAATAACATAAATTATTATTATAACTTCGATGAAAACATAAACATTAATTATTGTATTTTTACAGATACAAGTTATGCGCTAAGGCGCTCACAAAATCTATTTTTGTGTACGTTTCCCGATTTTCTATGATACGCTGCACTCTTTCTTCTCTAAGCTCATCTTTCTTTTTCTTTTTTGCTGGGGGTTCACCACGTACTACTCGCTCAAGTGTATTTTCTACTATGACCTGTTCTTTTTTTATTTCAATTATAATTTTAAATAGTGAAATCTTATGGCGATCAACTACACAGTGCCAACGCCGATGCCATGATTCAATACAGTTTTGTGTTCGTTGAAAACCATTAATTTCATTGTCATGGACCGACCATATATCGGGTGGAAAAAGTGGGAGCTGCATTACTACTCTCCCATTAGGTCTTTCTTTCAAACTACTATTTACATAATATTTATTAAACCAATTGAGGATAACTTCTGCTTCGGGAGGGAGTAAAGTTTTTAAATTATTGAATGTATTAGGAATGTCTGTAACTGGTAAGAATGCCAGACATGGAATGCATCGTATGAGTGTACTGAATGATTCATCTGTGCCGTACTTTGCTACTAACCCGTTCCTCTGTATCTTCCTATATACATTTTGACACAGATGAAAGAAACAACCTTTTACTTTTGACGATGGAAAAATGGATTTTACTGCATTTATCATTGCAATTTCGAAATCTATAAGAATGAATTCAGGGCGCAATACTATGTCTAATTTAGAAGCGAAAGTTGAAATTTCCTTCAATAATAATTTATAGATTTCCTGCCTTTTTGATGATAGTAGTGCGTAAATTAAAGGAACAGTTGGGCCTTCCTTATTATTAATATTGCCATGTATTGTGTTCAATTGTTTAAAGAGAGTTGGAACCATTTTAAAAGTTCCATCCATGAACCATGTCTTCATTTTTGCCAAACTTTTAATATTGTCGTCTGTAGTAAATAATATTATACATTCTGATTCTTCTCTTATTATTGTAACAAATGGTTTTCCATCTAAAGTTTTAGACAGCTCGTCGGGCAAATTAATTTCATCTATACTTTGAGGCTCGGTAGGCTTATTAATTCTTCGTTTACGTAGAATTTGCGGTTTCAGGGCATTGTTGGAAGGAAGATGTGGCTGAATGGATCTTTCTGTATCTACGATTACATTCCTAACTATTTTACATGGCTTCTCCTCCGTAAGTTCAGCTAATCCTTTCACCGTATTACTACATTTCATTATTTGAAATCGCGATGCCTCCGGAGCATGATTGTACTTTAAAATATCGTGGGACCGAATTATGTGCTTTCCATCAACATACATTGTATTCGCTGTTCCATTACAGCTAGTGCCTTCCCTGCCTTTTTTTCGCACACCCAGTAGAATAGATTATTCTTGTTTCTGCATTTTGTGTATACAAATCCTTTAATACAAATTTTTGGTCTCCCGCGAATAGAGGAAATAATTTGGACTATTTCGTCCACAGTATTCTCACTCGGTCTAGATGAATTCATACCGTTCAATATGTAGAAGAGAGTCGGACAGACCGGCCACTTTCAGTTTTTGTACTTTTTGTAACTTGGGCTGTGGACAAAGTTTTAGGTTTGGGTTAGGTATTGCGGTGTGACGGTTGTTAATCCGGGGAAGGAATTTAGGAGGATGCACTCAGTCGGTATGCCAGGGTTTGATGAAATCCCCTTGAATACGAATTACTTCCTTTATTTCCAACTCCACAAGAATACTATATACATGATGCTCTACGTCGCGGTGAGAGAAGGGGGGGGGGGGGGGTCGTCGTGGTTCGGTTCACTTCGGTTGCGCTTCGCGAAACGGTGGAGGCCGGACAGTGTCTGGGCGACTTAGTTTCGGAACGGTAGGAGGAAAGAGACCGGGCAACATCCAGGCGTCTCGTTTCGGAACGGTTGGAGGAAAGAAACCGGGCAGCTTCCAGGCGTCTCCGTTTCGGAACGGTAGGAGGAAAGAGACCGGGCAACTTCCAGGCGTCTCTATTTCTGAACGGTTGGAGGAAAGAGACCGGGCAACATCCAGGCGTCTCTATTTCGGAACGGTAGGAGGAAAGAGACCGGGCAACATCCAGGCGTCTCTATTTCGGAACGGTAGGAGGAAAGAGACCGGGCAACATCCAGGCGTCTCTATTTCGGAACGGTAGGAGGAAAGAGACCGGGCAACATCCAGGCGTCTCTATTTCGGAACGGTAGGAGGAAAGAGACCGGGCAACATCCAGGCGTCTCTATTCGGAACGGTAGGAGGAAAGAGACCGGGCAACATCCAGGCGTCTCTATTTCGGAACGGTAGGAGGAAAAAGACCGGGCAACATCCAGGCGTCTCTATTCGGAACGGTAGGAGGAAAGAGACCGGGCAACTTCCAGGCGTCTCTATAGGCGGGTTCGGTAGCGGGAGATTTGGTTCCACCTCGAGCTTGTCTACCTTAATCATATCGGGGCTTATATTCCGATCCTTGGTGATTTCCAGCTGCGAGAAAACAAACACGCGATCTAGCGGCGCAGTGGGGAGTGAGCGATAGATAATTATCACGTCGCGAGACCGGTGATATCCGGTATGATTTGGCTGAGTTTGGTCGCGGTCCCCCGGATGCTCGCCTTCTCGCTCACTCCTGGGCGCGCCGCTGCGTGCCTGTTTCCTCGAGCTGGGACGCTACGTCACATCCCCCTCTTTCTTCGGAGGATGTGAGCGTAATAAGCCGCGGAACGCGTATTTCGCTTGGATCAGAACGCTGCTTTATTTTGGTATACAAACCCTGTTTTATTTATCACTAGACTTATGCCCTTAGGCTACCCACCACCTATTATCCATTAGGCTTATATCTAAACTTAAACTAACTTAAACTTTAAGAGGGTTGGAGAGACACGGCGCAACTGTATCACTCGTCCAGCCTGGCGGACGCGGAATCGCTGTCCCGCGTGTAGGTGGGTCAGATCCACGGTGGTCCAGCCCCGTTCGTCCGTCCGCCGGTCGGGTGCCTCCGGGGATATGACGGCTTCGGCCGCGGGTGAAGGTCCTGGTATGGTAGCGGCGGAAGTCCGGGGTCTCGGGGTTTTGTCCTTGGTGGCCGATGGCCCGGAGTTCCGTGCTGGTGACGGCGCCTCCTCCTCCTGGGTTGTTTGTCCGGGCTGGGGGTTGCTGGGGGCCCGTTTTGCTGCGGGGCCGGCCGCGGGAACGGACCGCTGGCGTTTTGGGGCTCCTGGCGACTCCGTCACCTCCATCTGGCCGGCCGGTTGCGTCCTTTGTATGGTCGGGGGCCAGATCTTGGGGTCCGTTGGTCCTCTCCGGCTGTGAGGCGGCTTCGGGGGCGTCGGCGGTGCCTCTTGGGCTGGCGAGGGCGTCCTCGCCAACAACCGAATGTTTCGGCCCGGTGTAGGTGGCAGCGACGGTGTCCGGCTGCTGGGCGGGGGCGACTCCTCGCCCGAGGACTCCCCAAACAGCTCCCGAAACGTTTGTCGCAGTCGGGGGCTCACGAGCTCCGGCATGTCGGTGTATGATTCCCGTAAGTCGTCCATGGTTCGACTGTGACCCTTCTTCCTCGCGGCTGTCGTTTAGCCTAGCGCTAAATTCGCTTCCGGGTTCTCGGAATTGTCCGTTGGTCGGCGGTTCGCTGTTGATATTATTGCCGGTGCAGGGCTTCACGTCTTTCACGTGGGCCCGGGTGTTACGGTTGTTGACATCCTTCAGAATAACGATGTTTGGCCCCCGGTGCTTAATGACCCGGTACGGACCTGCGAATTTCGGTGCGAGTTTCGCGGCAAAGCCTTGCGCGGCGTCGGATAGATGGTGTTCTCGCTTCATTACGTAGGTTTCGATTTCGGGCCGCCAATCCCGTCGTCTCAGGTTATAGTATTTCTTCTGACTCTCGAGGGCGCGTGCTTGGTTTCGTCGGGCTAAATCGAGAGTGTCTCGTAGGTGGTCGATCTGTTGTCTTCTGAATCGAGTATCGGTGTCGTCTAGATCTGGTGGGGCAGCTTCGGGCGGTCGGTGCAGGGTAGTCGGCGGTATTAATTCTCGCCCGTAGGTAAGAAAGGCTGGAGTGAATCCCGTACTTTCATGTTTGGCCGTATTGTATGCGAATACGAGTTCGTGAACCCAGCGGTCCCAGTGGCGGTGGTTTTCGGCCGTGTACTGCGCGATCATTGTTTTTAGCACGTGATTCACTCGCTCGACGGGGTTGCACTGCGGGGAATAAGGCGGCGTTTTCCTGTGCGTGCTTCCGGCGTCTTTGAGGAGATTCTCGAACTCTCGGCTTTCGAATTGCCGTCCGTTGTCCGTTATCAAGATGCGGGGACATCCGTGGCGTAGGAATATTTGGTCTTTCAGGGCCCTGGTGACAGCTGGCGCGGTGGCCTGGCGTAGCGGTTGGACTTCGACCCATTTGGAGAACTTGTCTTGAAAGACACACAGCATAGTGTGGCCCTTGCTGGACCGAGGAAGAGGGCCGACGAGGTCCGCAGAGACCACTTCCCACGGACGGGTGACGGGCGTCGTATGCATTTGGCCGGCGGGTGTCTGTTGCTGGATTTTGTATTGTCGGCACGAGGTGCATTGTTGGACGTACCGGGCCGCCTCCCGAAACATCCCGGGCCAGTAGTAGCGTTCGGCGAGTCTGGCTGCGGTCTTGGTGGTCCCCAGGTGACCGGCGGTTGGACTGTCATGGTTTTCGGCGAGCACGGCGCGGCGCATTGGTCGTGGTATGCACATTTTCCACTCGGTCGCGGGGTCGGGGGCGCGTCCGGTGAAGTCGGGGAATCGCCGATATAATTGTCCCTCGGTGATTCGGTATTCCGGGTATTTTGCTGGTTCCTGCTGGACTTGCTCCGTCATGCGGGTGTACCATGCACATGCTGGGGGTTCGTCGATCGCGTTTATGTCGTCGGGCTGCCTGGAGAGTGCGTCGGCCACCAGATTGTTGGCTCCTTTACGGTATTTGATAATGAAATCGTATTGTTGGAGCTCCAGGCTCCAACGGGCGAGGCGACCGGAGGGATCCTCGATGTTTTGTAGCCATTTGAGTGCTTGATGATCGGTCAGGACCGTAAATTGATAGCCTTCTAGATATGGTCGCATCTTACGAATTCCCCATACTACTGCCAGGCATTCTTTTTCGGTGGTGGAGTAATTTCGTTCGGCCGGGTTGAGTGTTCGACTGGCGTAGGCGATGACGTGTTCGTCCTCTGCGGTGTCCTGAGTCAGTACTACTCCGAGTCCTTCCTCGCTGGCGTCGGTTTGTAGGGTGAAGGGTTTCGTGAAGTCCGGACATGTTAAGACGGGTGCGGCGGCTAGCTGGCGTTGGAGGGCGTGAAAGGCCATGTCTTCTTCGGGGCCCCAGGTTCATTTTCGCTTTTTCTGCAGAAGTTTTGTTAGTGGTGCGGTGGTGTCGGCGAAATGGGTAATGAACCTTCGATACCATGACACCATCCCCAGGAACCTACGCAATTCGCGGAGGTTGGTAGGTGCTGGGATCCCTAGTATTGCTTGGACCTTGTCGGGGTCTGTTTTGACCCCCTCGGCTGTCACCATGTGGCCGAGGTATTTTAATTCGGTCCGGCAGAACTCGCATTTGTCACGGTTGATCCGGAGGTTGGCGGTTTGTAGGCGATGTAGGACTTCACGTAAATTTTGTAGGTGCTCCTCGAACGTCCGACCCAGTACTATGATGTCGTCGAGATACGCGAAGGCTCGCGGTTCCAGTTCTGGTCCGATTACCTGGTCGAGCAGGCGCTGGAACGTGGCGGGTGCGGAGTGAAGGCCGAATGGCATGACCCGGAATTGGTACAGTCCTCGGCCCGGTACTGTGAAGGCGGTTATTGGTCGGCTTTCGGGGGCGAGGGGCACTTGCCAGTATCCATCGGCTAGATCGATGGTTGAGATGAAACGGGCTTCCCGAAGTTTGCTTAGGGTGGCCTCTACTTGTGGGAGTGGGTACGCGTCCTTTTCGGTGACCTGGTTCACCCGGCGAAAGTCGATACAAAATCGTCTTTTTCCGTTTTTCTTTCTGACCAGGACGACGGGGGAGCTCCATGGACTTCGGGATGGTTCGATGATTCCTACGGCCAGCATTCTATTTACTTCCTCGTTGATAATCTGCTGCATGGCCGGGTTGCGTGGAGTATAACGTTGTTTCAACGGGGCGCTAGGTTTCAGGCGGATGGTATGGGCTGCGAGCTGCGTGGTTCCTTGTAGTGTTTGAAACTTGGGTAGTTCTTCGTCGAGGAGGTGTTGCAGGATTTCGGCCTGTGCCGGGGTGCATGCCGTCACTCCATTAGTCGGTTCGATGGTGGCGGCTTCCGGTATCAGCAGGCGTTGTCCGAGAGTCATGTGTACCCTCAATTTTCGCAGGGCGTCCATGCCGAGGATAATCGGGTGTGTGAGTGCTGGGAGAACAGCGTAGTTGTGGGTGAGTCGTTGGTTCTCCACTCGAGTTGATATTCGCAGGTCCCCGGTCAGGGATGCCTCGAATCCGTTCGCCAGACGAACTCGACGGCGTGTGGGGGTGAGGGAGTCGCCGTGGCGTAGACAGTGTTCCGCCACGTCGTTGCGCACGTATGAGCTGGTGGCTCCGGTGTCCAAAAGAGCCCGGTACCGGCGACCATGTAAGCGGATGGTGACGCATGGTCGCGTGGCTTGGCCGGTCTGTCTTACTGGGGCGTGGTGTTGGCCGGTGGTTGGGAGGCGCCCCTGTCTCCGGGCCCCGTGGCGTTTCCCGCCGGAGGCTGGCACGGGCAGTCGCGGGAGAGACGTCCGTCTTGACCGCAGCGTGAACAGAACAGACGTGCCGGCTGTCGGCATTCCTGTCGTCGGTGTCCCCGTTGCCCGCATCTCCAGCAACAGCTCTCGCGGGTGTATGTTGCCACGGTGGCGAGTGTTGAGCTGGCGGCTCGTGGCTTGGGTGCGAGCGGGGTCACGGTAGTTGGGGCACCGGTCTTCTTGTCTTTTTCTATGGCTTCGTATTCGATGGCCGTTTCCAGTAGTGTCGTGATGGTGGGGCAGTCCTTGCGGCGAATATACTGCCGATATTCGGGAAGTAGATTTCGGTGAATTAGCTCAAGCTGTCGGTCCAGGGGAAGTTGGCCGTGGCGTCGGATCAGTGTTTGGATGCCGATGAGATACTCGCCGGCTCGCTCTCCGGGCTTCTGTTTCCGTTGCAGGATTGCTTCTTCCAAGTCGTACTGGCTGATGGTCGGTATGTAAAACAAGCGGAAGCTTTTCTCGAAGTCTGCCCATGATGCCCATGCGGTGCGGTTGCTCCGATGCCACAGGAGGGCCTGACCCTTTAATAATTCGGGGAGGCACCGAAGGAGTTGGTCGTCGGTGATGCCATAACCTTCTTGGAGCTCGCATATTCGCTCTAGGAAGTCCCGGGCGTCTTTGGTGCCGTCGAAATGACAGCCCCACTTGCGCACGCGGTCCATGGCGTTGGTCATGGGTGTGAGTGTGGGGGCGGCGTCGTGCTCGGTGACCTCGGTGGACGGTGAAGTGGGGCCGGTCGTGCTGCCGGACGGTGGATTTTCGTCGTCCTTGGTCATCGTATCGGTGGAGGCCAGGTACCGGCGGAGTCGGGCGCGCAGTTGTTCGAAATTTCCTTCGGTACTTTCGTTCGCTGCTTCTAGGGCTTCGATGAGTTCTTCCTTATTCAGGTGGTATAACCGGGTTAGTACTGAGCTCATTTGGGCTTCTTTCTATTGTTTTCGAGTCCCTGTTTGGGCGCCAAATTTGTGACGGTTGTTAATCCGGGGAAGGAATTTAGGAGGATGCACTCAGTCGGTATGCCAGGGTTTGATGAAATCCCCTTGAATACGAATTACTTCCTTTATTTCCAACTCCACAAGAATACTATATACATGATGCTCTACGTCGCGGTGAGAGAAGGGGGGGGGGGGGTCGTCGTGGTTCGGTTCACTTCGGTTGCGCTTCGCGAAACGGTGGAGGCCGGACAGTGTCTGGGCGACTTAGTTTCGGAACGGTAGGAGGAAAGAGACCGGGCAACATCCAGGCGTCTCTATTTCGGAACGGTAGGAGGAAAGAGACCGGGCAACATCCAGGCGTCTCTATTCGGAACGGTAGGAGGAAAGAGACCGGGCAACATCCAGGCGTCTCTATTTCGGAACGGTAGGAGGAAAAAGACCGGGCAACATCCAGGCGTCTCTATTCGGAACGGTAGGAGGAAAGAGACCGGGCAACTTCCAGGCGTCTCTATAGGCGGGTTCGGTAGCGGGAGATTTGGTTCCACCTCGAGCTTGTCTACCTTAATCATATCGGGGCTTATATTCCGATCCTTGGTGATTTCCAGCTGCGAGAAAACAAACACGCGATCTAGCGGCGCAGTGGGGAGTGAGCGATAGATAATTATCACGTCGCGAGACCGGTGATATCCGGTATGATTTGGCTGAGTTTGGTCGCGGTCCCCCGGATGCTCGCCTTCTCGCTCACTCCTGGGCGCGCCGCTGCGTGCCTGTTTCCTCGAGCTGGGACGCTACGTCACAGCGGATATACAAAGAAAATTGAAAAAATCTCGGCATTTATGTATAGCTAATAGTCTAAAAATAATGTACGTAATATGACTTAATTACCTGAGAAATAAGAAATCAGCTATGAAAGATAATCTTTTTCGTCCGAAAAACCAGCGTAAACGATATGTGATTAGAAACTCTGGTTGCTACGGACTCTAGAATTTGTTTATTTCTCCATCGATAATGCAGTTAAGTAATATTACGAGCGAGATTCTGGCTTCGGCCGGTACTAATAATTTAATGCACTAATACGATGCGCATTCCTTGTCTAGCATTTTTACCACATACTTTTACCATAACTTTGTCCACAGCCCAAGTTACAAAAAGTACAAAAACTGAAAGTGGCCGGTCTGTCCGACTCTCTTCTACATATTGAACGGTATGAATTCATCTGGACCGAGTGAGAATACTGTGGACGAAATAGTCCAAATTATTTCCTCTATTCGCGGGAAACCAAAAATTTGTATTAAAGGATTTGTATACACAAAATGCAGAAACAGGAATAATCTATTCTACTGGGTGTGCGAAAAAAAGGCAGGGAAGGCACTAGCTGTAATGGAACAGCGAATACAATGTATGTTGATGGAAAGCACATAATTCGGTCCCACGATATTTTAAAGCACAATCATGCTCCGGAGGCATCGCGATTTCAAATAATGAAATGTAGTAATACGGTGAAAGGATTAGCTGAACTTACGGAGGAGAAGCCATGTCAAATAGTTAGGAATGTAATCGTAGATACAGAAAGATCCATTCAGCCACATCTTCCTTCCAACAATGCCCTGAAACCGCAAATTCTACGTAAACGAAGAGTTAATAAGCCTACCGAGTCTCAAAGTATAGATGAAATTAATTTGCCCGCCGATCTGTCTAAAACTTTAGATGGAAAACCATTTGTTACAATAATAAGAGAAGAATCAGAATGTATAATATTATTTACTACAGACGACAATATTAAAAAAAAGTTTGGCAAAAAAAGATGAAATCTTTAAACAATTGTACACAATACATGGCAATATTAATAATAAGGAAGGCCCAACTGTTCCTTTAATTTACGCACTACTATCATCAAAAAAGCAGGAAATCTATAAATTATTATTGAAGGAAATTTCAACTTTCGCTTTTAAATTACACATAGTATTGCGCCCTGAATTCATTCTTATAGATTTCGAAATTGCAATGATAAATGCAGTAAAATCCATTTTTCCATCGTCAAAAGTAAAAGGTTGTTTCTTTCTTCTGTGTCAAAATGTATATAGGAAGATGTACGCGGAAAGTGTCCAACTACGGACATCTACCGACAATTAGTGAGACTTAAGTTTTCCTTCCACTGACTCGCAATTTATGGAAGGGGAAGGCTGGCATTCCTAGAAATCACGATTTCTGGGAATCGGCCACTCGCTCCTGACATCACCTTGGGTAATTACGTTTTATAATTATTGGCTTGCGCACATTGTTTGCGCTTTATATTAATTCTTGGGAAACGTACATTGCTTGCGTTTCATACTAATTCTTGGCAAACGCACCTTGCTTGCTTATACTAATTCTTGTCAAACGCACATTGCTTGCGTTTATACTAATTCTTTGCTACGCACATTGCTTGCGCATTTATTTGAATTGCTTCGAATTCTTTGTTTAAAGACCATTGTTACGTGTAAATTAATATTGCTTGTGTATCGTTCAAATTGACTGTGTAATTGTGTGACTCTTGTACAGTTTAAATTATAAGCTAAACACTTGACTAAATTGATTATAATCGTCAAAATTAAAACGTTCGTGGAGTTCGCTATTACAACCCTATTGTTCGCTTATTCAACCAGTGGCGTGTAAACCGATCCTAAACTAGTACTGATTGTCCAAAATACTTTATATTAACATTATTTTGGTCCTACGAGCCGGAGTATCAGTGCCTTTAAAACAGTTCGTTAACGTTCGGTAGTGCGGCCAACCGTCGCGCGTGACCTCCACTCGAACGTTGTTTTGTGTCGCGCAACCGTCGCTCGTGACCTCCACTCGAACGTTGCTTTGTGTCGCGCAATCGTCTTTCGTGACCTTCATTCGAACGTTGTTATCGCGTCCAACCGTCGTTCGTAACCGCCACCTAAAACAATGGCACATTTACTTAAAAGTCAACTCGACCTTCACACTCGTATAAAGAACGCGTATGATAATTTAAAAAAGGTCGGTGTGAACAATTATACTAAAACTAACGTTACCTCGCGATTAAACGCGCTTCGGAAAAATTGGGAAAAGTTTGAGGAGCAACATGACAAATTACTTGAACTCTCTTCCGATCCTACCATCTGGCCTACCATTAAAGACCGCGAGTATTGGGGAAAGGACGAGCCATCCAGAACGGAAGAAGTGTTCCGCACCCAAGAAGTCCTGGTAATGGACAAACTAGAAGAAATTCTTAAAGCGGAAAGGACACAGGACAAAACCAGCGAACGATCGACCGACCATTCCCATGCTGTGGCCGCTCGTCCTTCGTCTTCGCTGCCTAAAATACCCTTGCCCACCTTCGATGGCAGTCACAAGGAGTGGCCCTCATTCAAAGGGCTATTCAGTTCGTTGGTGGCCCGTGACGCAACATTAACGGATGCCGAACGGCTTCATTATTTACGGGGTTCGCTCAAGGGCGACGCCGCTCTACTTCTTCACAACATGCCTGAAGGAGAAGAGAATTACAAAGCGGCGTGGGAACTACTGCAAGAACGATACGATAATCCACGATTAATGGTCAAGGTTCAAATGAATACCATATTTAATTTACCCACTATTACGCGTGAGTCAGGAACAGAGCTTAAACGATTATTTTATACCGTATGTGATTCCGTTAAGGCCCTTGCTGCCATCAAACGACCTTTCGATGCCAGCGGCGACTGGTTAATTCATTTGATCGTGGAAAGAATAGATCCATCATCTCGTCGCGATTGGGAGACACTCATCGGGAAGTCTAAGAAGCCTCCTATCTTTGCTGAACTTCAAGAATTCCTGGAAGGCAGAGTTAATATGCTTGAGGCTTTGGAAGCGCAGCGCAAGGGGCCCGAGGGAAAAAACGCGAAACAGGCGTCAAACAAGAGAACGAACAAGGTTCATCAGCTGAGCCAAGATAAACCACCCGTAGCACCATGCAGCCTCTGCAAGGCCAACCATTTTATACTTTATTGTCGAGTGTATAAATCAAAATCAATCCCCGAGCGCCGAGCCTCGTTTCAAGCCGCGAACCTGTGCTTCAATTGTCTAAGTCGACATCACGTGAAGGACTGTACCTCTGAACGTCGATGCCAACGCTGTAACGGAAAACATCATACGACCATACATGAAGATAGGTCAGATACCAACCCTGGTGCTATCGTTGCGACAAATAACTGCGCATCGAGCTCGATACCTGCAGTACTATTGGCCACCGCACGGGTAAAGGTGTATCAGGCCGATGGAGGTTCAAGGACAGTGCGAGCTCTCGTGGATCAAGGTAGCGAGGTGTCCATTATTACCGAGACTCTGGCTCAGCAGCTGCGACTCTCAAGGAAAGCTGCAAACATTAGTCTAGTCGGTGTGGGCAATCAACGCCCCGAAAGAATTCGCGGTAAAGTCCAATTAGAGTTTACTTCACATTACAATGATAAAGATCGTTACATTATAGCTGCACTGGTGTTACCTCGTATCACGTCCTACAAGCCACGCATCAAACACGCTCCAGGAAAATGGCCTCATTTGAAGGACCTCACATTGGCTGATCCTAAATTCGAAGCCGATAGTCCTATTGATATTTTATTGGGTGCTGACGCATTTGCACTCGTCATACTTGATGGAATAGTCAGAGGTAGCACGGGAGAACCAGTCGCGCAGAATACCACGTTGGGCTGGATTGTGTCTGGACCTGCTACACCGGGCACTGGTGCCACTACCATGGATCACCAAAATCCAACATCACTACAGTGTTCAGTTGAAGAGGAGCTTCTTACAGTGGTGCGGCGGTTCTGGGAACAGGAGGAACTCAAGGTATCAACTGCCTATACTCTTGAGGAACAACAATGTGAAGATCATTTCGCCGCTACTCACCAAAGGCTGCCCTCCGGGCGTTATATGGTACGGCTGCCATTTCGCGAAGCCGCTGACCTTGGAGAGTCTCGTCATGGAGCCCGACGCATGCTCCAGAGGAAGGAGACCAAATTCAAAAGGGAACCGGTGTTCGCGGAAGCTTATCACACCTTTATGCGTGAGTACCTGCAACTCACACACATGAATAAAGTAGAGGGTAATTTCTCAGGGAACTCCTACTATCTGCCCCATCACGGGGTACTGAAGGAAAACAGCACTACTACCCGGTTGCGAGTCGTCTTCAACGGATCCTATGCTACGACGACAGGCCGGTCACTCAATGATATACTGATGGTGGGGCCTAATCTCCTACCGAATCTCCATCAACTACTGCTACGATGGCGTCTTCACCGTGTCTGCCTTACTGCGGACATAGAAAAGATGTATAGACAGATTCTACTCCACCCAGCTGACCGTCACTATCAGCTGGTTTTGTGGCGAGAAAATGAGGGAAGCGATGTGTGTGACTATCAACTGAATACAGTCACTTACGGTTTGGCTTGTGCACCCTACCTTGCCACTTCGCCAGTTAGCTTCAGACGAAAAGGACCGGTTCCCACGAGCAGCTGCTATTCTCGGACGGAATGTTTATATGGACGACGTCGTAACCGGAACCGATTCCATGGAGGACGCCATGGAATTACATGCCGAGCTCCGCCAACTCTGCAAAGCGGACGGCATTAATCTAAGAAAATGGGCGTCCAATCAACAGGAACTGATGGAGAACGTACCTACCGAAGATGCCATTCCTGAATGCAAATGGCAGATAGGCGAAACACACTCTGCCTTAGGTGTCCATTGGAGTCTGGCCGACGATTGCTTCAGGGTCAAAGTGCAGCCTACAGTCAGGGACAACAGCATAACTCGACGCTCGGTTCTATCTACTATTGCTAGGATCTTTGATCCATTAGGACTGGTGTCCCCAGTCACAATTAATGCTAAGATTTTCATGCAATCATTATGGTTATTACAATTAGATTGGGACACACCGTTGCCATCGACTGCTGCCAACCACTGGACACAACTCCTGGACGAACTTCCACAACTGAATCGTCTCGCTGTTCCTCGTTGGTTGGGCACCAAACCGACATCTCAACGTCGTGAACTGCACGGATTTGCCGACGCGTCAGAACGGGCCTATGCAGCTGTGGTGTATCTACGCATCACAGACGACGAAGGCCTCGCTCGGGTGCAGTTAGTCACAGCCAAAACCAAGGTGGCACCCTTGAAACAGATCACGTTACCCAAACTTGAACTGTGCGCTGCAGTCCTACTGTCCAAGCTAGTTGCTTTCACTTGCGAAAGCTTGAATCTGACAGGAACCGCCATACATCTTTGGAGTGATTCTACCATCACTCTGGCCTGGATACAAGGCCACCCTTCTCAATGGAAAACCTATGTGGCGAATAGAGTGTCAGAAATTCAACGTACTGTACCCGAAGCACGATGGCATCACGTTATCAGTCAAGATAATCCCGCTGACTGCGCCTCCCGAGGTGTGTTCCCGAGTCAACTACCTGACTTCTCACTCTGGTGGACCGGACCGTCTTGGTTGACCACTACGTCATGCTGGGATGCTGGGACCGAGCCACTATCCCACCAAACGGAACTGGAAAGGAGGTTCACTGCCCATGTGACCACCGGTGAACCTGCAACGGGAGAGGAGTTATTGGCGCGATATTCATCCATACATTTACTTCTTAGAGTTACCGCCTGGTGTCTACGATGGCTGCCCAGGCCAAATATTAGTACGAGAGGATGTCGTCTACTACCAGCCGAAATAGAAGCTGCTCGATGTCACTGGCTCCTGCTCGTGCAACGCCAGGAGTTCATCGTCGAGATTCAGCAACTGAAGTTGGGAAGTCAGCTACCTAGTCGCAGTAAGCTACTGCCTCTTAATCCTTATCTCGACAGCCAAGGTCTTCTACGAGTCGGCGGACGTCTTCGACATTCGAATCTACCACAAGATGCGCAACATCAGATATTGCTACCACCAAATAATCAGCTGACAGAGTTACTGGTGGTCGATGCTCACCACCGGACTTTACATGGAGGGACACAACTTACTTTGGCCACCTTGCGCCAGAAATACTGGCTTCTACATGGACGACAGCGAGTCAAGGCCCTCATCCACCGCTGTCCGACTTGTTTACGCTGGCGAGCTTCAACAGGACGCCAATTATTGGGAGATTTGCCGTCTACGCGGGTGACACCGGCGCGGCCATTCCTTAATGTGGGATTAGACTATGCCGGACCGATATCACTGTTAATGTCCAGAGGAAGAGGACAACGAACATATAAGGGCTACGTGGCATTATTTGTATGTATGGCCACACGAGCGGTCCACTTAGAGCTTGTTTCCAATTGCAGTACAGAAGCCTTCCTCGCTGCCTTGCGACGCTTCACTTCACGGCGAGGTCTCTGTGCCGTGATACGTAGTGATCGAGGATCCAACTTCGTGGGCGCCTCTCGAGCTCTGCGGGAGGTGCTGACTCATCTCGACACTGGACGCGACCAAATTCATGCCGCACTCTTGAAGGACGGGATCGAATGGCAGTTCAACCCGCCTGCTGCCCCTCACTTCGGGGGTCTATGGGAAGCAGCCGTTAAATCTACCAAACACCATCTACGACGGGTGGTGGGGGACCAACACCTTACATACGAGGAGATGACGACGCTACTTCACCAAATCGAAGCCTGCCTGAACTCTCGTCCACTGCAGGCGATGAGCGATGACCCTGGCGATTTGACAGCGCTCACACCAGGGCATTTTCTAATCGGCGACGCCCTGTTAAGCGTACCCGATCCAGACATCGTAGACGTCCCGACTACACGACTTTCCCGATGGCATCTGTTACAACAAATGCGTCTGCACTTCTGGAAACGATGGGCTGCTGAGTATCTACAATCGCTCCAGACCCGTAATAAGTGGACTCACCTACATCAGCAACCTCGCGTTGGAGATCTGTGCCTCCTAAAATCTGAACTGACCTCGCCAACTCGGTGGCCCCTTGCACGTATCACGAAATTACATCCGGGTTCCGACGGTTTGATACGCGTAGTCACTATAAAAACTGCACGTTCCGAATTCACTCGACCGATAACTAAATTAGTTTATCTGCCTTTTGCACAGGTCACTGATCCGACCCATACAACTAACAATTTCACTGTAAATTAAATAACACTCAACTGCGTTGTCCGACGCCTTTACGCGTTTGAGCGGCGCCACCGCTGCTAGACTTGCCACACCCTATCGATCGACACATCGATTCGTTATCAAGGCAGTTTCAGATTCATCGGGCGATGAATGCCGGGGAGAAAATGTACGCAGAAAGTGTCCAACTACGGACATCTATCGACAATTAGTGAGACTTAAGTTTGGTGGCACAGGCCAGCTCACTCGCGTGGAGCGCGAATCGCGTCCCCTTCCACTGACTCGCGATCTATGGAAGGGGAAGGCTGGCATTCCTAGAAATCACGGTCGATTTCTGGGAATCGGCCACTCGCTCCTGACATCACCTTGGGTAATTACGTTTTATAATTATTGGCTTGCGCACATTGCTTGCGCTTTATATTAATTCTTGGGAAACGTACATTGCTTGCGTTTCATACTAATTCTTGGCAAACGCACCTTGCTTGCTTATACTAATTCTTGTCAAACGCACATTGCTTGCGTTTATACTAATTCTTTGCTACGCACATTGCTTGCGCATTTATTTGAATTGCTTCGAATTCTTTGTTTAAAGACCATTGTTACGTGTAAATTAATATTGCTTGTGTATCGTTCAAATTGACTGTGTAATTGTGTGACTCTTGTACAGTTTAAATTATAAGCTAAACACTTGACTAAATTGATTATAATCGTCAAAATTAAAACGTTCGTGGAGTTCGCTACTACAACCCTATTGTTCGCTTATTCAACCAGTGGCGTGTAAACCGATCCTAAACTAGTACTGATTGTCCAAAATACTTTATATTAACAAAGATACAGAGGAACGGGTTAGTAGCAAAGTACGGCACAGATGAATCATTCAGTACACTCATACGATGCATTCCATGTCTGGCATTCTTATCAGTTACAGACATTCCTAATACATTCAATAATTTAAAAACTTTACTCCCTCCCGAAGCAGAAGTTATCCTCAATTGGTTTAATAAATATTATGTAAATAGTAGTTTGAAAGAAAGACCTAATGGGAGAGTAGTAATGCAGCTCCCACTTTTTCCACCCGATATATGGTCGGTCCATGACAATGAAATTAATGGTTTTCAACGAACACAAAACTGTATTGAATCATGGCATCGGCGTTGGCACTGTGTAGTTGATCGCCATAAGATTTCACTATTTAAAATTATAATTGAAATAAAAAAAGAACAGGTCATAGTAGAAAATACACTTGAGCGAGTAGTACGTGGTGAACCCCCAGCAAAAAAGAAAAAGAAAGATGAGCTTAGAGAAGAAAGAGTGCAGCGTATCATAGAAAATCGGGAAACGTACACAAAAATAGATTTTGTGAGCGCCTTAGCGCATAACTTGTATCTGTAAAAATACAATAATTAATGTTTATGTTTTCATCGAAGTTATAATAATAATTTATGTTATTTATTATGATGTATTAATCAAGGAAAACACTATGTTGTTATACTTTCTGACATTAATCAATAATAAAGATCAGTTTTAACTTATGTACTAATTTATTTAATCAGTTAAGGTAACAACTAAAGTAATGTTAATTTATATAATAATTTATGTTATGGATTCATTTGTGTTATTATAGTTTGTTATTAATAATATTAATTATGAAAAAATGATGAATACGTAACAATAACATATGGTTTGCAATAACAATCATTATACGCATGTTACGTACGCAGATTTATCTTTGACTTTCTAACCCTTTCGGGTGTCTGGAATGCACGTGACCCGACGGGGTCACCGTTTCCTGCAGTGGCGTGATGCAACCGAGTTTTCCCCGAAAACCTAATATTCAATGAAGGCACTCATGCCCCCACTACTTTCTAGCCGAATTTCACTGTATAAAAAGGGCTACGAATCCACACTCGGGGGCTCATTTCAAATTTAGCACGTTTAGACTAAAGAGGCTTGTAAGATCAAGAAACATTCTTCTTCAAGTATTAATTCAACTTAAGCCATACAGCTCGCAGTGTTGCTGATAGGTGTTGTAATTATTAAACTCTTTGAGACCCCCGCATTTCTCAGTGCGTCAAAACCGAAAGGTGGACTTAGGTACCGCGACAACTAAACTCTTAAACAATTGTAAGAACCAAGCTTATTGAATATAATTTGTTATTTCTTAAACAGAGTTCTTTTATTTGAATCAATCACTATCTGAATTTCCTCTTCGAGATAAACCCACATAGATACTCCTTTACCGCTCAAGGTGTATCACATTATAAAGTTACGAGGCTAAAATAACATTCCTAGTGGCTCCCGGGGATACCAGACCCCGGTTCGTCCGTGAAACTTACCTTCCTAGTGGCTCCCGGGAATACCAGACCCCGGTTCGTCCACGACATCCAACCTCCTTATAGCGGCTCCCGGGAATACCAGACCCCGGTTCGTCCGCTACTAACAAACTCAAACAACCAAATTCAATCCTCGGCCTCGCAGCCGCCATTCTCATTGCCCTCAGCCTTGGCTCGTAACACACACTAGAAGTTGACATCGATAAGTAACTAAACTTTGTCGGTGACAGGGCCTCCTTATTCAGTGGGCTAAATGGGGTTTAACCCAGGGTCGCTGGAGATTCAAGGGCGGTTAAGAATGGAGTATGTTGAAATTCTTTTTTCACGGCAACCATTAAATCTATACGATGTACCGCCATGCACCGATTGGGAAGAAACTGCAGTTTACTTGAGGTGTTGAGGCACAAAATTTTATAGCCCAGGGCGCTCAAATTTGTTAAGACGGCCCTTGTCGGTGAAATGATTGTCGGTGAAATGTTTGTCGATGAAATGATTGTCGGTGATCTAAACGTGTCGGTGAGAAAATACTGTCGGCGAAATGCGGTGTCGATGAAATCGTGTCGGTGAAATGATTGTCGATAAAATGATTGTCGGTGAAGTGAAGGTAACTCCTCACCAAGGGCACCTTGGCCGGGAGTAACTTTCACCTCCGGTCTTCCTTCCCTTCCCCCCACACGTTACACTTCGCGGGGGGAGTAGACGACAGCGCGGCCGGGGCCATTACCGGGAGAGCGGGCGACCTACAATGTCGCCGGACCGCCTCCCCCGGCCCCGGGTCATTTGTTCCGCGCTCGTCGTCGTCTGCCAGGAGGCCTGGGGATGCGGTTCGGGTGTCCCGACCGCTCCCTGTCCCTCTCCGACTCCTCCTTCTCGAGCATCATCAGCTCCGCGAAGAGGGACATGGCCTCCCAGTAGCCCCGATCTTCCGCCATCCGACGCACGACCGTCGGTAGGCTGAGATCGGGGCCCAGCTGCGCCTCCAGGAGTCGACGATCGTCCACCCACTCCCGGCATCTCGCCAGGGTGTGATCCGCCGAGTCCAGGTCGCCCGAGTCGCAGCTATAGCACCACGATGTTTCCTCCCGCCCTGTGCGACACAGGTAATCTCCGAAGCAACCCGCCCCGGTGATCACCTGCGTCAGGCGGAAGGTGAGCCAAGCGTACCTCCGCCCCGCCCATTCCCCGAGAATGGGCAGTAGAGCCCCGTCGACGCGTCCCTCCCGATGTTCGGGGAGGGACAACCATTCGACCCATTGGTCTCCGGTGCGTCGCCGGGCCCAGCCCCGTACCGCCACTTCTTGTTCTACGGCCGCTGGGTCCCCCGCCTCGCGGAGAGCGCGGACGGCGGACTAGACCTCCGCCTCCATCTCCGCGAGAAGATGCAATGGAGGGGATGCGGCCAAAGCGGACAGTTCGGCGTGTGACACCGTGCTGTGGGCCCGCACGGCTCGGAGGACCGCGCGGCGGTGAGCTCTAGCCAAGAGCTCGCCCCACGCGACAGTCCTCCAGGTCGCCGGCCCATATAGGAGCGCCGTACAGCACCATGGACAGGACGACCGTCGCATATAGCCGCCGAACACCCTCGCGAGGGCCCCCGAGATTCGGCATGATTCGCCCGAAGGCGAATATCTGCCGTTCTATTCGGGGGCCGAGGGCTATGAAGTGGGGTGTAAACCGCCAGTAGGTATCCAGGGTCAGGCCGAGATATCGCATCGATCGGCCGACCCTGACGTTGGCTTCCCCGATCCTGAGAGGTCCGCGAGCCACATTGCCTCGGTTTTCCCGAAGGCGACTCGCAGACCGAGCGTCTCGATCGAGGCCACGACACGTCGCAGTGCCTCCTCGGCGAGGCTGATGGCGTCCTGCCACCGCTGCCCGGAAGCCACCACCAGGGTGTCGTCTGCGTAGCAGACTAGCGACATGGAGCGATACCCTCAGCGATGGCATTTCCACCCGCAGCACCGCGTCGAACGCAAGATTCCACAGTAGGGGTCCTAGCACGGACCCCTGTGGAACGCTGCGGTGCACATCTGCCGCCCCTGCCCCGTCTCGACCGCGGAGGTAATCCCAGATCAGGCGGCGAAGGTAGAGCGGGACGCCGTGATACAGCAGCGCCCGCTCGATCGCCGCCCAGGAGACGGTGTTAAACGCGTTCGCTATGTCTAACGACACAGCAACGCTCACACCGCCCCCCTCGACCGCCCGGTCCGACAGCGTCCGAACCAATCGAATGGCGTCGATGGTCCAACGCTGCCGTCTAAAACCAAATTGGCGGTCGGAAAGATCTGGGGCCATGGCTCCAAGGTGGCTGTTGAGGCGGGCAGCCACGATTCGCTCGAGGAGCTTGCCCGCCTCGTCCAACAGACAGATCGGCCGATAGGACGAGGGCGACTCTGCGGGTTTGCCGGGCTTGCGCAGCAACACCAGCCTCGCCTCCTTCCACGCTGGGGGGAACCTCCCGGTCCTCAGGACGGCGATGAACAGCCGCCTGAGGCCGTCCCCTAGGGCGCTCATGGCGCAGGCCCAAACACGCCCGGGTACTCTGTCCGGACCTGGAGCCGCCCTCCATCGGCACATACGTGCCACCGAAGAGGCGAACTCCTCGTCGTTGACCCCAGGGACGTCGGATGTGCCGACGCCCCGTGTCAATCATGGGTCCCCGGCTCCGTCGTAGTCACCCTGCGTAAAAAAAAACGTTGAAATGACTTCGGCGAGGTACCGGGGATCGAGACCCTCCGTGACGAGGGGCGCCCAAGGTCCGAGCTTCACAGACACGGCCTTGTACGGGCGCCCCCAAGGGTTCTGGTCAAGGGTAGCGACAAATTCGTCCGCGGAACAGGCTTTGGCCCGGGCGATCTCTCCACGGAGCTCTCGGCGCGTCGCTGAAAACGCGGCGCGCAGCTCCTGGAGTAGCCCCTCCGGTACCCGCCGAGGATCTTTACGGCGGGTACTGGTGTACCGGCGGCGCGCCACTAGATTCGCCGCTTGTAGCTCGGCGATTTCGGGTGTCCACAGGACATCGCCTTCCGACCCCTGACCGGCGCCCCGGTCCGCGGCATTGACGCATCGCAGATGTGCTGCATGCTGCGGCGGAACCAAAGGGCGCCATTAACTGGGTCGTCCAGCACGTCCCCCAGCAGTGGAGGCCAGGCGACGACGGAGGCGGCTAGTTGGGCCGCGTCGACGTCGACACGTCCAAGCGCCCAATGTGGAGGCTGTTCGCGCGCTCGAGGGACACGCGGAGGCGGGGCGACGGAGGTACCCAACATCAGATACATGTGATCCGAGAGGGTTTCTGTATCCTCCGCCACCCAACAGCGCGACGTTTTAGCGGCGGCCGCGGGGTTGACCCAGGCCAAGTCGATAATCGAGTCGCCCCGCGGTCCGCGGTACGTCGTCACTGCGTAGGGGTTCTTGAGTGTGAACCCCATCGCCTCCGCCCACTCGAGCAGCTCTTCGCCCCGGGAGTTCGTCCTGGCAGCGCCCCATGCAACCGCATGGGCGTTGAAGTCTCCCAACAGGATGATTGGCCGAGATGTTAGGGGACGATAAATGCCCCCATCTCGTCCAGCCGGTCTACGAACTCCGGGACCGTGAGTCTCGGCGCGAAGTAGCAGCCCACCACGAGGAAGTCCCCCCAACGGATTGCCATCCAGCCCCGCCCGTGCCGGGCGACCGAGCACGGCGGGGCACCCCTCCCTACATCCCATGCCATCGCCACTTGCCGATCCGGGTTTGTGGACCGAGAGACTCGGTCCTCCAGCGGATACGGCTCCGTGACGATGGCTAGCCCGACCCCCAACTTCAAGTGGGCCTGGTCCAGCAGGTCGTGCGCCCGCATGGAGTGGTTGATGTTGGCTAGCAGGATCGGGGGGCCGTTAGGTATCGCGTAAGTCCGCGGTGCCGGCCTCCTCCGGATCCTGCTCGGGCCGGGCTACGTCCCCGGTGTCGGGAGGGTCCCCCGTCTTACCCTTCGTCTCGGGTGGGACCACGCCCCCCACCGTAAGACGCGGCGATGGATTGCGCAAGTAATTGCGCCTCCCCCCTGTCCTCCACCGTCCCCTTTCCCTCCACCGGTGTTGGGGGTGGTGCGGTCCTGCCCACCTTGAGGAAGGCCTCCCTCCCCTCAGGCTGGGCTCCGGAAGGGGGGGGGGGCACTGGTACGCCCATACCCCGGACCTTCCACTTCTTCCTGGCCCCCTTTCCGGAACCACTCGGCTCCGGCGACGAGGCGCCGCTGGACGGGGTGTTCGGGTTCTCCCGGTCCTTCCGCTTTCCCGGCCCCGACTTCGCCGCGGAAGTGGCATGCAGGGGGGTGGCTTCCATATCCCCTAGTTTCTGGGGGCGGCGCGCCGCACAGTGGTTCAAAATCGCAAAAAAACGGCAAAACCCTCAAAAGTACTTCAATTTTATCAGAAATTGGTGGTCGGAAGTTTTTGGGGTCGCTGATTACGAATATAAACTTCAAATTTTTGAAAACAAAATGGCGAATCCAATATGGCGGACATGCATATTTAAAAAAATTGATAGATCCGCACGAAAATTGGTAACCTATTCTTCTTCGGGTCGATGATTACGAATATCTTGTCCAAAATGCAAATTTCAATATAGCAGACCTAATAGCATTGGCATAAACCCTGTTTTTAAATTCATTTTTGCGGAAATTGTGATAATTTCCCGATATTCACCTAAAATTATATAATTAAAATTATATAATCGAATTTAGTATGGCGATCTTAATTTTAAAACATTTTTTAGATTAAATACTGTGAAAATTTTATTTTTTTCGATTTTCATGAAAAATGCGGAATTCCTACGTTTATAGAAGATTGCATAGTTCAAATATGTTGTTGAAAATATTAATAACCAAAGTCGGGATTATAAATGCTGTTTTAAATGAGAATATGCTATTTTCATCATAAAATAAATATTATTGTCTATATCTATGTACATATATTCAGATTCTGATGAATCGTATGTTGTACTTGTGCTTTCTGAGCTTTCATTTACATATTCTTGGTGACATACCATTTCGAGTACTTTAGGAGGAATTTTTTTTTTCTTGCGTTTCGGAATAGCCTCACAGTATAACACCCCCAATATTTCTAGGTGAGAGGAATGATTATTGTCCCATAGAGATTACCGAACTTCGAGTACGAATGACAAGTGTTTAGGTCGAGGCGGAAGATTTCAATGTAACTATTTACACGAAGAAGATAATGAGGTGAGAGTCAAGAGTCAAGAGTCAAAAGCATTTTCTAAAATAAATACAAAATTTATATATGTTTAAGACAAAGACATAACATTCTTATTTATATTTCACGTTCACTATGCGTAAAGGCGAGTACTATTTGAGGACCGATTTGCGTATATACAACATTTATTGTGGTTAAACCCGATGATGTAGAGTTCTAAAATTTAACGTGGCGCTTATTTAAACTCTTATTATTAATAATTGTCTATGAAAAAAATTCCCACAAACCAAAAAGTGCAGACCTGAAAGGGTTCGTTCACGGAGAACGTAGATAGATACTGTTACGTGAGGGCGTTAATTTTTAAAGAGACCGAGCGTTGAATCTATTCTCTTCACGCAACGCTTAACGACTTTAAAAGATAATTATAAATTTTAAATGATTAGATTATTATTAAATAAATCAGGGATAAATTTGAGGGCGGCCTTTGTCTACACCCCATACAGGTTGTCCAATCGGGATGTGGTATTTTGGTGGAGCTGGTTCGAATCAAAATGAGACGGATTTAAATAAAATATTGTTGCGCCGGGGTGTTGCCATCGCCGGCCACCACGACGCAAAGTACACAATGAATGATACACGAGTACACGGCACAACTGTATTTTGATGTACATAGGAATAAGTACGTCCGAACGCCACGGCGTTCGGTACAAAACAGTCCACGGCGTCCCCTGAGGTCGATCCTCTTCTGTCAGCCGCTGCGAGCACCAGCAGGCTATGCACGGGCTTATACCCGGTGCTCGCAACAATATTACCATGTATTACAAATAATAGCAAAGGAAAATCAAGGTGATACAACAATGGGGAAAAATTACATGGGTTTCGAAAAGAGTCGCAGATGACTCTTGGTTACAAAAGCACGAATTGAACAATATTGATCCGAATTAAACGTAATACTTTACGGACGACCATTGACCGAGGAGAAACCCCACAACTCATTAAATAAGTTGGATCAATGATCACGCAGTGTTCTAATATTTCGATATTCAGGGTTCAAGAAATTTTCGCAATATATAATTATACAAAAAATAAACAGAATTCGTAAAACGCGATACAGTAACGTAGTAAAGAGGACTTACCGATTCGGCGGTATTAATCAGTTAATCGAATAAAACGGTTTAAAGCGAATAAGGTTTAAAATGGTTAAAGCACAAAAAAAGTATATGTATAAAATAACGGGGACTGAGTTTTTCCACGATCACTGGGATGCACTGGAACTCTGTCTCCAATACTATTTCGATGAATAGTTATGTCCCTCGGACAGGTCAACCGCGCACTATGCGACTTGACGGTAGACTGCCCCCAGCGAACGCAGGGTAGGCCCGAGCACTTGGGATTTTGAACAAGGAGCGCCAAAATTGCTGACTCCGCACCTCGTGCACATGGGCCCAACCATGTTTTAGTCGTCGCTCCGGACCGTTCCCAGCCTCGCAGTGCTTAGGTTTTCGAAATGTTATCGCATCGAGCGTTCTAAGAATGTCTCACGGCGTCGGAAGACTCTTGTCGACAATTTTGCATAGGAATATGCCGTGGCGTGACAGGCTTGAAGCTGGATCAAATTATAACTATTGAGAATTTTCACAGATAATCGACTATCGATCGAGGGAAATTCCCATAACACACAATGTTTGGATCAATAGACAACATCTGCGAATTGGTTGCAGCAAAAATGAATTTGGAAAAAGTAACCGGCACGTAACAATACTAATGGGCACTTTAAATGCGGATATCTTAAAAAGGCGCAAATATGCGCAAGATTTTTCAATTGGATATCATACTTCACATGTTACTTTACGTCAAGAAACATTTAACTGTGTGAAGTTCGGTGAATAAAATAACTATTTTCCTTCCGTTGTACTAAAATATGAGTAGGATTTAGGACATCTTGAGAAGGGAAGTACAAGAGTAAGTTCAAAGATATTTTGTATTATTCATGTGCAAAATGTATGTATATAACACGTATTTTAATGGTAAAATGTGTTACATATCAATTTTTTAAAAATAAACTTTGCCTGATACATTAAACATGCGAGCGTTTTCAAGCCATTTAAGAAGCACGACATTTCGTCAACTTTGATAGCCTATATCTCATTAACCGACCACTCTATTTTAAAATTTCAAACGGCATTTGTTGCACTTGTGACGAAGTCACGTCGCGCGATCCGCGCAAGCGAGCGAAATCACAACAAAGCGCGAGGCCCAGTACCCGACACGGCCACTAGGTGGCCACGGGGCCCGCGCTCTGGCTCGCTTGCGAAGATGTACGGCCGCCGTATATAACAGCCGAGGCGAACGGAATCAGGAGCTCTTGTGCTAGCAGCGTTATGCTACTTGCGGTACGACAAGAAGCCCATTTTTAGCTCCTACGAGGTGTGTCAGTATTCGACCATAATCACTACTGTACCATAACCAGCCTCATCCGAAATAGGCCGAGAGAAATCTTGCGCCCTGCCTACGTCAGAGAGGTGTCTCCGCGCCCATTAGGCCAGAACCCTACTGCACTCTGATACGATATTATACGACTCCTCCACCGACGTGCCCCATAAGGCCATCCGGGGGAGAAGGTTCAACAGATCCGCATCCTATTTCCTAACCGTTCGCCGAAACATCGTCGCCGCCGCGTTCCGCCGCGTTTGCTAAGAGATACCGCTCAAGCATCTCGCGAAAAACCACGGTAGATGTCGAACCGCCCGTTAGAGCCGTGAACGGCACGATATCACCTGTAAACCATACAGCCACTATACAGACTTTTATCAATAAACACTGTTATTGTTAACAACGCATTATTACTCATTCGCCGAACCCGGACATACCGACTGAGTCGGCATCACAATCCCTTCTCCGTTCCACCGATAATCGTCTCCCAATCGGAGACCATTACACACTGATGTATATATATTAAATGTAGCATAGTAACAACAAGCTGCTATTCACTTCAGAAATTGATTTTTGGCCAGCTTTTCGGGAAAAGGCACCACTGTGCGCCGGGCCACCCATTCTGTGGCCGGCAGGAGCTCCGGCCGCGGTGCAAAGCGGGCATTTCGGGGCGGCGGTACAATCCCGTGCCCTATGCCCCTCGCTACCACACTGGTAGCAGAGCCGGCTCCTGTCCTCCGGGCTGCTGCATTACGCCTGCGCGTGGCCAAATTCGAGGCAGCGGAAGCACTGTAACCTCCGCTGCACGAGCGGCGACACGCGGGCCAGGAGCGAGTCCACGGTGATCGTGGTCGCCCTGACCAGGTGTGCAGCAGCCGCCACAGGCGCCCGAACCCAGAGGGTGTACAGCCCGGCGGCGTCTGGACGCTTTGGGCCCATCGAGACGCCCTCAGCCGCGCAGCCCCCGTGGGCCGCGATCGCCCCCCGAATCGCCGTCTCCGACGTCAGCTCGGTACGACCGCCTATGCGGAACTCGGCCGTCTTTTGAGGGCAGAGGACCTTGATGCCTGTGCCCTCGAGCCGCTCCGCGAGCCTCGAGGTGAGGGCGGCGGCTCTGGCCGAGCTCTGGGACCCCGGGATCTCGAACACGAGACCCCCGGTGACGGCGCGCCTCGGCCGCATGGCCGTGATACCGAGGTCGGCGACCTTAATGGCCGCCATAGTCTCGGCGACCTGTGCCGAGAATTCGTTCTCTCCCCCAGCTGGCGCAGTTATCATCACCGCTGCAGTCCTGGGGACGCGCGGCATCGACACCGGGGGTTTCCCGGGTGCGCCCGGCCTCTGGGGACCCGGAGTCGCGGCGCCACCCCCCTTCTTATTCCCGTCCTTCGCGGCTACTGTCGGGGCCCACGTCCGCTGCAGTCGCCTTGACCGCCGCCCTTTTGGCCTTACGGCCAACAACCTGGGACCACGTGCTCTCCAGAGCAGTCTGGGACCCAGGTGGCAAAGTCTGGCCGCGGGGGGCGCCGGGAACCGGCGTTATCACCCCCGACTTGTTGCCAGCCTTTTTGGCGGCCTTGGCGGCTACTCTACGCGCACTTCTTTTACGCGTTGACGAGGGCTGCGTCGGGGCTCCCGTACCACCTTTTGGTGGGGCGTCCGACCCCGCAGCCGTGGGCGCAACGGCGGAAGCGCCCGCATGCCTTCTTCTTGGGGGCGCTGGCCGGCGCCGGTTTGGGGCGATTACCCCCCGGCCCGTTCAGGGGCACTTTGGCGGGTTCTCCAGCCCGCTCCGCGCCACTCGCCTTCCTTTTCTTTTTGTCCCGAGGCGGGGCCTTAGCCCCGTCCGCGACAGGCCCCTCAGCCTCGATCTTCGCCCACTCCAAGACGAGGGGCGTCGAAGGGGCGGCAGACTCCTGTGCTGAGCCGCCCCGCTGGAGGACCTTTCCCAGGGAGAGGAGGCGGTTGTCTACTCTCCTCTTTAGTTCCTCCATGCGAGACAGCACGGCCTCCCAAAGCTGCTCCACAGCCTTGGTGCCAGCGTCGCTGGGCAGGGCGTCCCCGGAGGACGAGGGTTCGGGGGAGATCAGTCTCCTCCTCTTCTTCCCCCTTTCCCCCTTGCCTTTACCCTTGCCCTCCCCCGGCTTGTCCGGGAGGGGGGCAGGCCTCGCTGCCGACGAGGGACCCGGGGTGGGCGCCACCTCCACCTGGACGCATGAGTCCGTCCTGGGGGGCACGCAGGACGGGAGGAGCTCGTCGCGGGTGGGCAATGGGACGCCGGGTCGGAAGGACAACTCTTCCGACTCCCTGACGTCCACCCCCGCGTGAGACGCGCGCGTCTCGAGCCTCGCGAATTTCCCTCGGAGGAACTCGAGCTCCATCTTCCTAACGTGCAGAAATTCCCCAAGGGAGTGCGCCTGCTCCGTCAAGACCTGCACCTGCGAGGAGAGCTTGTGGGATCTCCGCTCCCATGCTCCCTGGCGGT
This sequence comes from Andrena minutula, assembly GCA_929113495.1. Lineage (NCBI taxonomy): Eukaryota > Metazoa > Arthropoda > Insecta > Hymenoptera > Andrenidae > Andrena > Andrena minutula. The sequence continues at coordinate 41,934,707 of OV815993.1, read as the reverse complement.
AAACCACCTCCCTCGCCGGCCTGTTGGGGTTTTCACCCCGCTCCGCCCTTCCTGTGAGCTCTGCAGTCACGGCGGACGCGTGCCTTATGGCGATTCTTATCGCGCGCACGTCCGTCGATTTGACGTGTCTTGCCACGCCAATCGTCGCGGCGACCGCGTCCAGCTCGCGTTGGACCTGCCCGGCAAGGCCGCCGACAGACGGCCGAATGGCGTAAGTCTCGGCCCAATGGCGTAGCTCCTCTCTCCTAGGGAGGGCCTTCATCCCCGGACCCAGTCTAGCTGGGTCCGTCCAAACTCCGGGCTTTCTGCCCCTTTTGCCGGGGACAAAGCCCGGCCTCTGCCCCGTGTCGGTCCCGCCGTCGGACAACCCGGGCGTCGGAACAACCCGCCCCGGCGGCGGATCCGCCGCGAGTGTAGTCCGCACTCGCGACAGTATTGTCGTCGCTCTCGACGGCAGAAATGTCGACCTCCATTGTCGCAGTGGTAGCAATGTTGGGCCTCATCTCCCCTCCTGTCTCGGACTCTCGGTCCAACAAGGCCTCCCCGTACGATTCCCCCTCGTCGGTGGAGATGTCGATCACTTGATCGACATCAACGACAAGCGGGTCGCAGCGCTCCAGTACGAGGAGGAGCTCGGGCCTCTCGACGACGCGCGGGGGCGTAACCTCCGACGGGACAGACCCCGTCGGCGCGCCATCCCGCGGCGTCGCGCTGACGGTGACGGCTGCAAGGTCCAGCCGCCCATCATCTCCACCACTTCTTTTTGGATAGCGAAGAGATCGCTTATCTCCTGAGTGGCAACTAACTCAACGCTTCGCACGCTCGGCGCACCCCTGATGTCCCGCACGGGGTAATATTCCCCATCACTCCCGGTGTATGCACCGAGGGTGCGTCCCACTGTGAAGTGGCTGAATTGCCACCCACGCTAGCAGCGCCATCCTCCCGCTCCTCCACCCTCCCTTCCAGACCGGCCACCCGCGAAACCGCGATCGTAGACCGGTCCTGGTTCGAGGCCGATGACCCGCACGTAGCGATCGAACACCGGTCCTCTAAGAGCTCCAGCGACATAACCCGGTCGCTGGTCGGGGACGTTGTTTTCCGGTCGCGACCCGGAGGTGTATATAGGGCACCGCCCTTCTGACCCTCCATAAAAAATCCCATGAGGGGCCGCTTTGGATATTGCGCAACGGTAGAGGCAGCCTGCCGTTACGAAGCCATTATACCCGGGCCCCTAAGGGCGCGGGCTACGCCTGGGGGGCGGCAGTTCCTCAGTCGGATCATGGTTAGGTGGAGCATTACCCGCTCCACCCACGTGCCTCCTCAACGCGAGGAGAACACGTGCCCCGGCACCACCACAGAGGCTCGGGGTTCGGGGGTTTTATTATAGAGGTTTTTCCTTACCTCGCGGTCCGGCCGGTTAAGCCAAGACCTTCGGCTCGTGCGGACTTTGCATACCCTCGGGAGATAACTCTCCGAGGGGTCGTCGTTCCACCAGCACGAGTTACGAAAAACCCCGAAAGCGATACGCTTTCGGGCTTCCCTACTTAGGCGGGGGGACGCCGTAGCCTCGGTACCGTCCCAAGACTACTGTCCAACCCTGTAGGCGGAATAATTCCGCTAGGGAGGACGCCCCTACGGACAAGTCCGATTGTCGGGGTAGTGAAAATGCCGTGCCCGCGTCCGCGCCCCTACCCGACTATGTCGTGTAGGGACCCTTGGAGCACCAACGTGGAGGTGCGGTACATGGTCTTACCCCGGGCGGGTCTCGAACTTCGTCCAAATTCTCCGCTGCGGGCTGCCTCTGGATCGTCCCCTCGCGACCATAAGGCCCGAGGGGTACCACCAGAGGCGACAACGCAGTTGAGAGAACATGAAACCCATCGGAGTTCCCCATCGACCATGTGCCGGCAAGCCGACAGCCGATGGGGTGCCCTTCCAGAGCTTCGGGATCATGTCTGACCAGTCGGGGACCACCCGTAATCGACAAACGCCGCATACGGTGGGCCTCATCTGAGTCAGACCTTAAACGACTCCAGGTAATACAAAATAAAATCCTAAAAATTATTGCACACAAGCCCAGACGATATCCCACCATAGACTTACACTAAGAAACATACACTCATTTTATACACACATACGTCACGGCCCTCATGGCCAACTATCACGTCACGAACCACATAAATCCATTGACCCGTAACACAGGCTCCTATAACATTAATAAAATCTCCTACCGGGTAAAGATTCCTTTCCCTATGATGTATCGTTTCACCTAGTGTACCCACCCTTCAACTCCTTCTACTCCGAATGATCACACTCTTAAAACATTGATGCATCCAAACAGGTTTCCGCATCACGTATATTTAAAATAATCTCCCACTTATATTAATCACAAGCCACATCCATAGGTAGCCCACACTGGCGTCTGCACGCCTCCCCTACTAGATTGGGATCATGCTTCTTACAGTATTACTTCCACCACTACCAGCCTTGCTTGCAGAAACACACTTAAGCCGGGAATCCACCGCGAAGCTAAGCTAAGCTATGCCATGCGATGCTATGCCATGCTTCGTTTTAAAAGAATTAGCTTCAATACATTCTTATGGAACCGTTTCCACCGAAAGCTATGCTAAAACATAGCATCGCATGGTATAGCTTAGCTTAGCTTCGCGGTGGATTCCCGGCTTTACATTCTCACTCTACGCTGGAGCGCAACACTGGGACTAGCTTGCGCAACAACACAGTATTCTTTACTGCACCTTGCGCTTGTATCGTACACCACTGAACGCTCTCTCCTACGTAACGTAACACACGCAATAAAACATTCCCGGACTGATGAATTTCATTTTTTCTGTTCTCAGGTTTGCGGTTTTTTTGAAAATTTTTTCGCCGAAATACATTCAAGCGGTACATAGTTACGCAAAACTTTGATCGGTAATACCATAACACTAATCTGTCGGTACATGGGCTACGGCTTACAGGCACGTCGTGGGGCGGGAGTGCCGGGGGGCACCGCCCGCCCTAGTAGCAGCGTGGTCCGTCGCGTGGTCCATCGCGCCGCCGCGTTAAGGCGGGATCTCCTACCCGCGATTGGTCGCAGCGACTGATCACGGTATACTGGTGCAATGGGAAAGCATGTATGTATCTGTTCTCCTACATGCAACTGCGATCATCGGGTATGCGCCAGACGTAGGAGCCTGACGCGAGACTGTTTGAGTACCAGCCTAGGCTACTCGAGAGTCAATACAATGCGAGGAGGGTTCGTTTCCCATTATACCTATAGTCGTTTCATCCTAAGAAAAATGCCGTTCCGCACAGGGATGATTCTGAAGAGGCGCTGGTTGGTCTCCCCATTTAACCGCCTACGATTTTCTCCGTCTTACCGCCTGTTACCTCTCTGTCAATCGCCTGCGTCGGGCCCGTAGGCGGTAGTGGGGGCTGCGCAGAACGGTCACAAAACGGTCTGGGCGTAGGATTTTTCTTAGGATGAAACGGGTATATTCGCAGGCTGGGCACTGCGACCCATTGCCAGAGTGTCACAGAATCCCAAGAAATAAGGAAAGAAGTAAGAATTCAAAAGATATGTATTTTTATGTTACTTGTAGAATACTAATATGAGCACCTACAAACGGTTAAAATATCATGACACCTACTTCTGAACTGTGTGCAAACACGTGTCTGTGATTGTATGTATTTTTCGTGCAGAATTTTAAATCGAGTCTTTTAATTTTGGTGATATAAAAGAAAACAATTTTTGGAGCCCCAAAATAAGTAGTGTCGATTCTGTTAAGTAATAGCAAATAATTAGTTACATACAGTTTTTTCCATCAGAAACCAATTGAAAAATTGTCAGCAATCATCCCTTTTTTAGTTCCACTTCCGGGAACTTCTGAACAAATTTTTTGTTTGTTTTCTAATCAACATAATCTAGACCTTGCTACTGCGGAAAAAGCATTCGCGAATATTTTGCAGCTATGGATTAAATACGTGTATTCTATGTCGCACAGTGGGGGTAAATCCCCAAAATGGGAAAAAATGCAACATCCTGTATTAAATAACAGCGACGCTGAGCCTCGCCCATTCTGTACTCTGCGTTTCTAACTCCACTGCGTTGTATCAAATATTATAAAAGAATAAATACGATTTATTATTATTATTATAAATATATAAAAATACATAATCCTCCCACATTTTTGAATTCTGACTCGTTTCCTTGTTTCTTGGGATTCTGCCCCACTGTGTCAATAGACTTGGTCGCAGGTAGAAATGTCCAGATCGACCCGAGGCTCGGGTTCATGGCCTCGAGGGACGGTCGGAAAATTTCGGGCGGGGTCCCGATACTTTCGTATTGCTCGTCACACTTCTTATCTCTTATATATATAACACTAATTTGCTTTTTCTTTATATGTTACATCTTCTTTTCTTTTTTTGCTGTTATCATCCAAGAGTAATAAAGACATAATAATAATAATAATAATCCCGACGGTTTCGGGATCCCGAGACTCGATTCAGGCTACAACCAAGAATAGATAACCAGTTTAAATGACAAGGTCAAGTAAAAGGTAAAACTTCCAAGGTTCGGCCCGGAATGCCGCTTCTTATTATATCTTCTCTTTGCTACAAGCATGACCGCCATGAGCGGGTGTTCAGAAAATATAGCATTTAAACGCCATCTGTGAGGTCCACCGCTAATTAGGCAATGGCGACGGCGCGCTGACTCATGTGGAGCGTCGAACACGGCCCCTTCCATCGATTTACGATCGATGGAAGGGGGACTCTCTTCTTCTTTCGACGTCGGACCGATTTCCTGGACCGCTCTCTGTTCGCGACTACGCTACTGATTAGACGGGCCGTCTACTAGCCGCAACTTGCTTTGTTACGCTTGCTAAAACGCTTCATTTGCTATCGGTTGCTTTGTAACGGGAATCGTGCCGAGTCCACGTGCATCGTTTCCTTAAAGAAATCCTACAGCGTAGGACGCGATTAACTCGACCATAAACCATACAGTCCATTATATCAAATCAAACCAGTGCTTTATTGTAAATATTGTAAATATACATATATAGACCTTATAATTAGTGCTTAGAACTAAACAACTATCCCTCGCGAGTTCCCAACGTTCCCACGTGCGCTATCCGTGTAATTCTGCTAACATTTTTTGGTCCTTCGAGCCGGATCAGCGCCGTTTGGATTTGGTGTTTCTGGAACGTTCGGGCTTCCACGCGTGTGTTGTTCGTAACCGTCGTGCGTGACCTCTGGAACAATGAGCCATATCATAAAGAATCAACGCGACTTAAAAGGGAAAATCACGCGCGCGTTCGATAATCTAAAGAAGCTGGGAGCCAATAATATAACAAAGGGGAATGTAACGTCGCGACTGGAGGTGCTTCGAAAAAATTGGGCCGAATTCGAAGCCCAGCACGACGAGCTATCTGCTATGGCCGACGAACCCTTGATAAAGGACGATCCTTACTTTAGTGAAACTGTACTTGAGGCGATAGAGGAGACGTTCCTTACGCAGGAGGCACTGTTATTGGACAAAGTAAATGAAATCGACAAAAGGGAAAGGTCGTTAGCTCGCGCTCTAGAGCTTATGTCCACGGACACGGGAGTCGGGCGCACGAAAACATCGCTCCCCAAAATTCCACTGCCGACTTTCGACGGCCAACACAAAGGCTGGCCATCTTTCCAAGGTTTGTTCAGGTCACTTGTAATTCAGAACACTACTTTATTCAATGCTGAGCGCCTACACTACTTACGTGGTGCTCTTACCGGTGATGCTGAAAAACTCATACGGAATATGCCCATGCGTGAGGAAAATTTTGAAGCCGCATGGAAGCTACTGGAAGGCCGCTACGATAACCAGCGGTTATCGGTCAAGGCTATAATGTCGGATCTCTTCAACTTACCCACGCTTACACGAGAGTCAGGGCCTGACCTCAAGAACGTCTACTACACCCTGTGCAACGTCGTCGAGGGTCTCGCGACACTGAAGAGGCCCTTCGACGCCACTGGTGATTGGCTCGTCCACTTGGTTGCGGGTCGGCTGGACCCCCAATCCCGTCGAGAGTGGGAGACCAGCATCGCCAAGACGACGACACCGCCGACCTTCACGGAGATGATGAAGTTCCTGGAGACGCGTGTCAACACCATAGAAGCACTGGAGGAGAGCAGCAAGGGCCCGGCCGAGCGGCCTCCTCGATCAACGCACACCGCGTAACCGGCGACGCTCTGCTGGCCGTTCCTGTTCGCCGTTTGAAGACATCCCACTTGCTGATGTCGCGGCGACCGTCATTCTTATCGAAGTAGATCTACGGGCTATCTGCCAGCTCTACAGGCCCGCGGGGAATGGACACGGCCAACTTCGCAAAATAATTCACGCCGTTAAACACCTCGCGTAGAATTTAAGCTTTGTTTGTACCTCTTTCTTACCTGTTCAGGTTAGCAGGGACCTTCACTGGGGTCATCCTCAACTGTCAACAGGACCGCTACTTCGAGGCACAGCTGACGACCATGATGCACACACGATCACCTGCTACTTCGTGCACGTGCTTACGGTCTCGTGTCTCGGTTGCTTACGGCGCGTAATGCTTACGCGAATGCTTCGGTCACAACCGCATGCTCGCTTGTGACCAGGACTGTGGTTGCTCGCGTATTTGCTGTCGCGAGTTAACCATGGATTGCCGCTGCTCGCGTGCGTTTGTTGCCGCGAGATAAACTGCCTCAACGCTGTGGCGTTGAGCGACGCCTCCACATGGATCCGACGACGACATTGTCACGTTATCGGACTACGCTATTCCCCCCCTCCCCCCTTCGGGATTAATTCATCGAGCCGATGAATGGCGGGCGGGAAATGTTCAGAAAATATAGCATTTAAACGCCATCTGTGAGGTCCACCGGGTCCAATTAAGCAATGGCGACGGCGCGCTGACTCATGTGGAGCGTCGATCACGGCCCCTTCCATCGACTTACGATCGATGGAATGGGGACTCTCTTCTTCTTTCCAGGAAATCGGGCCGATTATTAGCCAGCTATTACGAGAGGACCGAGACGAAAAGAATTATGTATATAATTTATATCAATACCAGAGTGATAAGTTTTTACCTTTCTGCCTCCTGTTGAATTATAATTTGTATCTTATTATTTATTTACATATACAGGGTGTCCCAAAAATGCTGCGTTTCCATAAAGGGAGTGATTCTGGGGGTGATTGCAAACAACTTTTTCCTTTGCGAAAATGCTCTCCGATGTTTCGTTAACGAGATATTAATAAAAAGCACCGACCAATCACAGCGCGAGTCTGACGGCCGAGTTCCCGCGCTAGCGTGGCTACGAGCCGCGCTGCGACTGCGAGCAAGCAACTCGGCATGCATCGAAGAAACTTGCGTAGAATGGCAAATGAAAAAGACGTAACAAATAAAATCGAACATGTTGTCATGGTTTGTTCGTCATTTAAAGTGAATAATGAATAAAGGATAAATGGATGAAAATCGCGTGTAACGTAAAAAGACGAATACGCAGTTTTTTTTTTAGAAGATTCGAAAATAATAATTATTTGAAGTGGGAGGATAAGGAATACGTAAATTTCCTTGTGTTAATAACGTAGCCACGAAAAGGTAATGTAACAGGAAATTAACGAAAGGTGATAGTCGTTCGTTATTGTGATAAAAATCCCTTCAATAACGGCCAGCACTGTTGGTGGTAACGAATAAGTCTGTTTAAAAAGCCCGAATAAATGTTATCGTACGGGAATTTAGAGAATTATCGCCGGAAATAAGCCATCGCTTGCGTTAAATTTAAAAATGAATTATCACCAATAAAGTAACTAAAACTCACCCTTGTTGGAAATTCACCTGCAGCTTGAAAATCTGTGTCACAGGGTCACCGAACCAATGCTGGTAGTACATGTTCTGTCGGATTTCATATGGAATATCGTCCATAAGATCCGGCAGAACATGTTCTAAACAACATTTATATGCTGGGCCGTCCAGCCTGTCTGGCAGAATGTACGGCCAAACGATAAATTTGCCACAAATGCCGGCCCATAGGTTGATCGACCAACGGACTTGTGCTGCACATGGACGAAGCGCTAGGGGATTTTCGTCGCTCCACACATGCATGTTGTGCGAATTGAAGCAACCTTCTCTGTTGAAAATTGCTTCATCCGTCCACAATATGTATTTGGTGAACAACGGATTCCTTAGCACTTCTCCCAACAGCCACCTGGAATATTGTATCCGCAGGATGTAATCCCCGGCTTGCAAATGTTGCACCCGTACATATTTGTACGGATGCAACCTGCGATCCTTGAGGATTCGGTGTATCGTCGTCCTGCTGACACTATAACAAAATCCAAGAACATCCATTACATAACATTTTTTTCTTAATTAATAATTGCTGCAGTTATTTTGAACTGTCACTTACTCTAGGCGACGGCTCAAGACGCGCACACTGATGGTTGGGTCGGCTTCAACGGCGTCGAGGATTCGCTCGATGGTGCCCAGATTTCGCGCTGTTGCGGGTCTGCCCACCTCGCTGCCTCGCGGCATCATGGACCCCGTCGAGTATAGCCGCAACGCTACCCGGCGAAATGTATCCCTGCTTGGAGTTTCTATGTCAGGATATTCTAGCGCAAATGCTCGCGCAGCAGCACTTGCGTCCCCGTTGTTCCGGGCGTACACCCAGAACATCCTGAAGTATTCTTGGGCCGTGTACATTTCTGCGACGCGATTGCTAGCTGACTGACAGGATTTTTTCCAAGCAACTTCCGCTACTGCCAAGTAGCTTCTCTGGTTCCATTATGAGTTAACTCCCACCAGGGCAAGAGGCTTTAGGTAAAAAGTAGCCAGCACATTTTCGGAACACGTGTTTTGCAGAAGTGCAACGAACACTTTCACAAAAGCCCGCGCTCGGTCCTTCTACTGCCAATGTACCCATTGCTTCGAGATAGAAAACAGACACCACGTGTATCGGTTCGAAAGGCTCCGAAGGGAAGAGACAGTCTTCGAGTTGCTATAAAGAAGAAAATGCATACCATTCCTGTTTCCCCTTTTCGATACCCTGAGTTCACGACTGCTACGAGGCGGAACCAATTAAGTCATAAATTATCCGAAACTGTAGGAAACCGTTCTCTACCGCCGACTCGCCGGAGAATAAACCGCGACCCTGGCGAAATGCTCTGGCTGATCAGCCTGATTAATTTTGAAGAACTAGAAATTATAGAGCATTATCCAACATCAATACGCCTCGCGGAAAAACACAGGAAGAGTTTATCGTTGGACCGTACATTCTGCCAGACAGGCTGGACGGCCCAGCGTATAAATGAACAGTTTAGAACGTTTAGAACATGTTCTGTCGGATCTTATGGACGATATTCTATATGAGATCCGACAGAACATGTACTACCAGCATGACGGCGCTGGGCCACATTACGCCGATAATGTCCGCGCTTATTTAGGTGAAACCTTTCAGGACAGGTGGATCGGCCGCGGCGGGCGAGAGGCCCACGTTGCGTGGCCCCCACGGTCACCGGATATGAATCCGCTGGATTTTTTCTTCTGGGGCTACCTGAAGGTAATTTGATTATTGCTGTTACTCTTTACTTATTCCTGTTGTAGATAGGTATTCTTTTTTTTTACTTACGTTTTGTATTTGTTGTACAACAATCATTTCTGAATGAGGTGAATCGTCAGCCGGTGGATACTCCTGAAGAGGCAATTGCACTTATCCACGCGGCGGTGGCCAACATAACGCCGCAAACACTACAGGGCGTCCAGCGACAAGTAATGCTCCGAGCCGAGGCATGCTTGGACAATGACAGTCGCCGTGTGGATCAATTTTTAAACTAATAACAATCGGCCCCTTTCGGGGCCACCAATTTTTAAAACGTAGGAACAACACGTTCCATAAAAAATAAATACAGTGATCAGTGTTAGTAGCCGTGCAGGGAACTGAATATTCGGTACGTTGACCTGGACGCACCTGACATTGCGACCCTTAACTTTGGGTAGTGGGAATGTAAGGATACCTGGGACCAGCTGTGCACGGAGCACGTCCATCGATGACCAGGATCGGTTCGGTGACCCTGTGACACAGATTTTCAAGCTGCAGATGAATTTCCAACAAGGGTGAGTTTTAGTTACTTTATTAGTGATAATTCATTTTTAAATTTAACGCAAGCGATGGCTTATTTCCGGCGATAATTCTCTAAATTCCCGTACGATAACATACACTCCTGGAAAAAATTAAAGGAACACTATAATTTCCCGAAAATTTTGGTCATTTTCAAATGGCTGTATAACCGCGAAAAATGGTCGCAAAAAATATTTTAAAAAAGAATTTTAAAGCTTGAAGTCTCTAGTTTTTGAAACAATGACTCAATTTTTTTTCTTCGTCCATTATGATACTGCTTTATCAAAATGAAGCGTAGGAAACGAAGTTTCCGAATTTTTTGCCTAATTTGGACGTATGCACGCGCCAAAAGAATTTTTTTCAAATAAATCCAATCGAGGGCTCTTATAGAGCAAACATTTCTCTTTAATTTCGTTTTTTTGGTTTTGTTGTATGATTTTTGTTGACCGAGTTATTCGCTATCAAAGCAAAAAAGGAACTTTTCACTATGAACGCATATAACTTGCGAACGCATGATCATAGAAAATTTTTCACGAGTGTTTTGGAAAGCTAAGAAATTATCCTTTCAAATCCTTTAGTTGCCAATTTAGTGAGATTTTTTTTTGCATCCTATAAAATCCATTTTAAAATGATCCCAAAAATGACATATTTACCATTTTTTGGTAAGCATGATGCCACTTCAAGAAAAATCAGGGAATCATTCAAGTGTCCACGTTTTTTGTGAGATAAGACTACCCGTAAACGCTGTGCAAAAGGCCGGACCAATCAGATTTTTTTTTCCGTATGTCCTCGATGGTCAAACATGCGATATGGTCTGAAAAATTGAAGGATCACCTGTTTTACGTTATGTTTTTCTGTCAGAACCATATCTTTTGTTCTCGCGGCTTTTGAACGATTGTTGAACATTTTTTTTGTTAGTTCAACGTCACTTTAGTAAAAAGGAAAGATTTCAAAAATTTAAGAAAAACATTTTTATCCAATCTGTTCGCAATGACAAAAAATGTACTTCAGTAACTGGCATTAGCACCACCCAAAGCGCGCCACGAGTTGGCGCATGCGCGGACGGATTTACACTTCATTGTGTGTGCGTCAGCATGGAGAGATGAGACCCTGCGGTTCGTCACTCCCGCAGTATTCACTGACTCCAAACTCACCTTCCGATGCGTGTGTGTATGAAGGCGCGCGCGATTGCGCTTTTTGTGTGTGTATGTGTGTGTGTTTGGTTTAATAATGGGTGTTGCCACCTCTTCGCACGATTACTTCTCTCAAGCGGTTGCGCATGTTAATGCATTTCCGAATTTTCACTTGAGGAATTCTGTTCCAAATTTGGCGGAGGGCGTCTGCTAATTGCCTCAAATTCGCCAGGTTCGGGTACTGTCGTCGCAAACGTCGCCCAAGAATGTCCCAAACATGCTCAATGGGATTCAGATCTGGACTCACTGCTGAATGGTCGTGCACTGATATTCGATTTTGGCGCAGAAATCGTAGCGTATGGCGTGCCGTATGCGCCCTTGCATTATCCTGCATAAGGACGAAGCGGTTCCCCTGGCGTTGACGCAGAGGGAGTAAAACGGGGCGGAGAATCTCGTCCACGTACCGCTCAGCGGTCAATCCACCAGGTGGAAGGACAATTAATGGGGTACGTCAGTACCGCGATACCCCGGCCCAAACCATAACCGATCCACCATTGAACGCGGTGACCGGTCTTGAATGGTTGACATTATAGCGTTCAGCACGACGACGCCAGACCCGAACCCGTCGATCGTTCCCGTGGAGGCAAAATCGGGACTCTTCAGTGAAAAGGACATTTGTGCATTGCTGCTGACCCCAGTGCACATAACGGCGAGCATATGCCAAACGCTGCCGTCGATGTGTGGGAGTGAGCAACGGGACTCGCATTGGGCGCCTCGAACGCAACCCAACGTCCCTCAATCGATTCCTGACAGTCCTGCTAGAGATCGGACGTGGCGGATTTTGTCTGTTGTTCATAAAATGTCCCGCAATAACGCGTGAAATGATGGTTGGCTCCCGAAAAGCATGTCTGGCAATCATCCTATCGTCTCGCGAACTTGTCGCACGTCTGCGTCCTTGCCCTGATTTGCGAGAATACTGCCCAGTATTTCGAAATCGAGCATAAAGACGATTGACAACCGAGGGACTTACACCAAAAGAATTAGCAACTTGTCGCTGACTGTGGCCCTCCTCCAACAAAGTCACAAGTCGAGCAACTTCGTAGTCAGATAGATGACGCCGGGGCATAATTTGATGCAAAAAGAAGTGAGCTAAAACTTGAGTTTAGAGTCACAGGTTGCTGCGTGAGTGGCAGGCTGCGGCGCAGCGTCTTGTCTTGCTATGTTGGCGCATGCGCAGTGAGGCGTAGGTCCAACCGCGCATGCGCCAACTCGTGGCGCGCTTTGGGTGGTGCTAATGCCAGTTACTGAAGTACATTTTTTGTCATTGCGAACAGATTGGATAAAAATGTTTTTCTTAAATTTTTGAAATCTTTCCTTTTTACTAAAATGACGTTGAACTAACAAAAAAAAAGTTCAACAATCGTTCAAAAGCCGCGAGAACAAAAGAAAGGGTTCTGACAGAGAAACATAACGTAAAACAGGTGATCCTTCAATTTTTCAGACCATATCGCATGTTTGACCATCGAGGACATACGGAAAAAAAATCTGATTGGTCCGGCCTTTTGCACAGCGTTTACGGGTAGTCTTAACTCACAAAAAACGTGGACATTTGAATGATTCCCTGATTTTTCTTGAAGTGGCATCATGCTTACCAAAAAATGATAAATATGTCATTTTTGGGATCATTTTAAAATGGATTTTATAGGATGCAAAAAAAATCTCACTAAATTGGCAACTAAAGGATTTGAAAGGATAATTTCTTAGCTTTCCAAAACACTCGTGAAAAATTTTCTATGATCATGCGTTCGCAAGTTAAATGCGTTCATAGTGAAAAGTTCCTTCTTTGCTTTGATAGCGAATAACTCGGTCAACAAAAATCATACAACAAAACCAAACAAACGAAATTAAAGAGAAATGTTTGCTCTATAAGAGCCCTCGATTGGATTTATTTGAAAAAAATTCTTTTGGCGCGTGCATACGTCCAAATTAGGCAAAAAATTCGGAAACTTCGTTTCCTACGCTTCATTTTGATAAAGCAGTATCATAATGGACGAAGAAAAAAAATTGAGTCATTGTTTCAAAAACTAGAGACTTCAAGCTTTAAAATTCTTTTTTAAAATATTTTTTGCGACCATTTTTCGCGGTTATACAGCCATTTGAAAATGACCAAAATTTTCGGGAAATTATAGTGTTCCTTTAATTTTTTCCAGGAGTGTATATTCGGGCTTTTTAAACAGACTTATTCGTTACCACCAACATTGCTGACCGTTATTGAATTACGGATTTTTATCACAATAACGAACGACTATCACCTTTCGTTAATTTCCTGTTACATTACCTTTTCGTGGCTACGTTATTATCACAAGGAAATTTACGTATTCCTTATCCTCCCACTTCAAATAATTATTATTTTCGAATCTTCAAAAAAAACTGCGTGTTCGTCTTTATACGTTACACGTGATTTTCATCCATTTATCCTTTATTCATTATTCACTTTAAATGACGAACAAACCATGACAACATGTTCGATTTTATTTGTTACGTCTTTTTCATTTGCCATTCTACGCAAGTTTCTTCGATGCATGCCGAGTTGCTTGCTCGTAGTCGCAACGCGGCTCGTAGCCACGCTAGCGCGGGAACTCGGCCGTCAGACTCGCGCTGTGATTGGTCGGGGCTTTTTATTAATATCTCGTTAACGAAACATCGGAGAGCATTTTCGCAAAGGAAAAAGTTGTTTGCAATCACCCCCAGAATCGCAGCATTTTTGGGACACCCTGTATATGTATTTTCATTGATACCAAATAGTCTGTGAATACTGAATACTTAGTACTTTATGTAAAGGGGATATGTAGGGTATTATCTTCTTCGGGATAGGTTCAGATTTAAAATAGAAAACGTACGAACAACTATAAGCATACAGAAAGGAATATTTCCTGGATTTTTCATAGTAACAACAACCCAGTAAACAAACTGACTGCAGTCTGCCAGCAGATTGATGTCAGATTCGAGTAGATTCTGACGTCAGATTCGGGTCCTACTATGTCCGCATTTAACTATGGTTCTGCGGTCAGAGCCTGACATCAGGATCTGACCGCAGATTGATGTCAGATTTCGATCAGATCTTGCTGACAAAAACCGCCCGCAAATTAGCGGCCGAAATCAAGCAGATCCTGATGTCGGCCATAGTAGGCAATCTAATATAATAGTATAGATTTAACAACAGTGCGAAAGTCTTTAGCGTAAATAATATATAGAACACGTTTATAAGACCGACTTGAAAGATCTGATTCCTACCATATTTTATGGAAGAAAGAAAAGTTGGTAAACCATGTATTTAAACGGGTATTATAACATTTTTAATGTTTTACTTAGCAAGTTGTTAGTGAATTGCATGCCAGGTTGACTCAAATTAATGATTTAAACTTTTAAAGACAGTTCTTCCAAATATAAAAGAATTAATGATAACTACTATTCATTCAGTCGTCTTAGGGCGGTATTATCATCAATCGTTTTTTAGTTTTTAGCATGCGGCATCTTCTACTAGTCTAGTAGATTAATAAAGGATACCGGATGCTTAAGACGATCTTCGTCTTCAGCAACGACTGATAATACCGCCCTTACAGACGGGTATACCAAATATATACTCCGCAGTGGAATGCCGGCCAATACGAGTCGTAGTCGAGAGCCCTGAATGATCAAGCCCTCGGCCACTTATTCCCGCCACGGTGCTATTTCGCAAGCGAGAAGCGCTCGCCCGATCGCGCCCTGGCGGGGTCCTGTCGTGAACTATGTCTGCAGAATCTGCTCCATTTCTGATGCCTATCTGCCGTTATATCGCGGTGCGCAAGATCTGCTCGATTCGTGCCATTAAATTGTATCAGCAGACTTTCCTTACTTTCTACCGCCATTCTGCTGTCAGATCCTGACATCAGAATCTGCTCGGTATCTGCCGCCTATTTGCCGTCAGATCGTGCTGCGCAGGGTCTGCTCGATTTCTGCCATTAAATAGTACCAGCAGATCCTGCCGCCAATCTGCTCGCAGGTTAAGGCAGCACAATCGGTCGGCTTTCCGCTGTCAGTTTGCTTTCATCATCGAATATAACAAATCCTGTATCAAATCTGTAGTCTTTCTGCCACAAACATTTGTACTCAGGCGTTGAGCAAAATCTGCAAATACGGACGTGGCTGACTGGGAATATACAGGAAGGCGAATATTTTATTATTTCAAATTAACGTGTAAGAAACATAATTTTTCTATGTTCTCAGGTAATAAGTTTTATCTATTACCACAGACCAGGTATAGAATGGACCTATCACGCAATGTAATTTTGTGTCACATGCTCGGGGGGCTCGCGAGCCCCCTTACCATTTTCGTGTAACACCCAACGTTATCGATTCAGTGCAAAATAAGATTACAATGCTACGAGTGGCAGGAATTGAAATTAAATCTTATCGGAACATTTCAAAATCCCATCAATAGCATTTCATGTAAAAAATGGAGCCGAGTCTCGTGACTCTTTACCCATAAAAAGTTGTGAGATGTCACGTAGAGTCGAGTCTAGCGGCCACTTTAACTCTGACACTTTCATTCACAAATCACTCCAAGTCTACATCTTTGGTTAAAGAACATTTTGTGACTTGGCAATTACGCAGCACAGGGAAGTTATCTAGAGACGCGGTAGCGTATCGACGCCAAGTACAAGAAAAACACCCTGTATATGTCGACTGTCGCTACCGTGTACCTTTACTCGTCGCGGAGCCACTCTAACCTAATTCTGACATTTATACATTAATATCTCATCACGCCTGCAATATTTAGTAAATTTAAAGACATTTTTCTTATGTAAACCGCATATCGGCTTTCGAACAAGACCAATTTCAATAAAATCGGTCCACGCATGATAGAGATATCGTAATATCGTTTCATGGATCGGTCGGATCCGATAAGGTTTTTCTCCTTCTTCTCCAAGAAATTTTTCGTCAACATAATACGTATATAAGCGTTACACACACACACCTTCAGCCAACACATGTTCGTTCTTCTTTCGTCGACTCCCGGGATTATTCGGCAGGGATCGTCGTCCGTCATTGTACATACATACCTATATATACTATTTTGAATTTTATAACCTACCAAGTGCTAAGTGTCAAATAAAGTAAGTTGTCCGAATTTGGAATATCACGAGTTTTTACACTACATAGGAGACTGAATTATTGTCTCAATTAATAAGGTAAGTCGCCAAAATTTTTTTAATAGATTTCTTATGTAGAGTCGCAGACTTGGAAGTTGTCCGGAGATGGTTCGACTGAGAAGCATCTCCTTTCACACAAGTTTCTGGAAATTTGTACCATGTCACGTCCCGGGTGGAGGTCTTTGGGGACAATGACATGGGGTTTATAAATGATGCTCAGGCGAGGATCTTGAATCCTACACACTGAGGGCAGAAGGGACTCAGGCGAGGATCTTGAATCCTACACACTGAGGGTAAGAAGGATCTCAGGCGAGGATCTTGAATCCTGCACACTGAGGGTAAGAAGGATTGTAGGCGAGGATCTGTAATCCTACACTCTAATCGGAGATGTATTTTAGGCGAGGATCTGTAATCCTACACTCTAATCGACCAGGGAAGGTTTAATATGGTACTTTCCGTGGGGACACCCGTTAGAGCACCTGTTGTGATTTGGCCTGATAATCGCATTTACCGTTGCATTGAGGTAAAAGACACTCGTAATGATTCCGCGAAATCTGTTAGTCATATGGTTGTACGCGAGCTATACAAAAGTAAGTTTGTAAACACCGTGATGCATTCCGCGGTCGTTGCCCGTAATCAGCTGTTCCGGCAGCTCGTGTGGATTTAGGGATCTTCGCAGCCGAAGGATTAACACAATGACTCGAAACGTCTTTTAAGCAAAGCGGTTTATTAGTTTTAACCAGGGCTTGTTCGCACTATTTATGAAAGTGCTTTGTTGAACATAGAATGCGTTTAGACATTAAACATTGACACAGAACATTTATAGAGATGGTTATCAATATATAAAATGTGTTTATGAGCGTGACATACAGTATATGTTTTAAGATAGAATGATATAAGCAGTAAGCATTGATAAGAACATGAAATATGATTGCGATGAGCGTTAATAATACAATATAATAAAGCAACAAGCGTACCAAGACAATATAATATGAAAGCAATTAGAATAGCAATACAAAATAATAGGTGAACGCAATACGCGTAGAAATACAAAATAATATGAATAGCAATTAGAATAGCAATACAAAATAATATGAAAGCAATTAGAATAATAATACAAAATAATAGGCGAATGCAATACGCGTAGAAATACAAAATAATATGAATGGAGATGATACGCAGTATTTTAAATGGTAATATAAATTCTTACGGTAGTTGCCGTTGAACACTGAATGATTTCCGTAGAACGAGATTCAATGACTGATTTCCGTAGAACGAGAACGAGCTCTCGCGGTTCCTCGTATTTATACTAATTACAATCTTTTCGGCTTGAAGGGGGGTGCGCAGTACGCACCTTGACATATTTACGCATATGCGTCGCAGTAACATTTCCGGGGTTTTTGTAAGGACCAAAGGTTGGTCTATATTTGGACTCGCATTTTCGGCACGTACGCCAAATAATCCTCGCGATTATCCTTCCGGGGTTTTTATACATGTGATTTGGAAATGCTCAACTCCTCGAATGGGTTTTGGGTGTTTTAATAGGAAAGGGGTGATAATGGATTTGACTTCATTGGTCATTTAGTGGGCTTGAGACGTGGTCTCGATTTAAGAGATATAAGGGGCGAGGGACTTGTTTAGATTCGATAGGAGGGAAGAGTTTGTGCCGCGTTGGGCGAATAGGTGGGGAAGATTTAATAGTTGACCGTCTTGAGATGGGGACCGCTAAGGTACATCGCCAAGGCGGTCGAGGTCATGGAAAAGGGGTAAGAATTGAGGTTTAGGGAGATTTGAGTGGAGTTGTAGAATGGTTTATGAGTGAATGTTATTTTAACTGCGCGCGAAATTTTGTGGGACGTCACACCATGCATGTACAAAATAATATATATATATATATATATATATATATTGTAGTAAAAAATTGCACTGCATTTAAATTGCCAGATATTTGTATTTGTATACCAGCAACTTAATGAAAAACAATACTATTAGTTTCAGTTTTTTACTTACATACTATAATTTTTTGCATAATATACATATAAGTCAAGTGTAATGTTTATCACGATCCACTGCAATAACCGGTTAACTTTATTTCGTCGATTATACAGTTCAACAAAACTTGACTTTTTTCGGACTTGTAACATTCATTAGCCGTTTATTATAGGTTTTCGAGCGCTGAAAACGAATCCGCAAACCATTTGTCACCATCACCCTCAGTTTTTGAGAAATTCTATTTTTATTATTATTATTATTATCATTATCATTATCATTATCATTATCATTATCGTTATCGTTATCGTTATCGTTATCCTCCTCCTCCTCCTCCTCCTCCTCCTCGTCCTCGTCCTCGTCATCGTCATCATTATTATTATTATGCATATTGACGCAAACAGTAATGAATAATTATTACTGTCTCGACACAAAAGTTGTTCAAAGTTGAAAATTCGCAGTCTTTTTTTCAAAATCGAAATCCTCAAAAACTGAGGACGGTTTTTTGAAACCGTCAAAAACGGTTTGCGGATTCATTTTCAGCGCTCGAAAACCTATAAGAAACGGCTATTGAATGTTACAAGTCCAGATGGCTGTCGAACTGTGTTACCCGTATCATACGAGTATCGAGTACCCGTAACCGTATTACCCACAGACTCGGGTGGCACCCGGGTAACCGGGTATCACCCGGTTAACCGAGTATCCGGGTCCCCGGGTATCAAGAGCCCTAGCGAGCACCCTATGGATGGAATCCATGGTCTGCAGGTGCTCGCGACGAAGGCAAAAGTGACAGCAAGAAGAAGGCGATCTGGTCGATCGCCTGTCAAGCTGTCACTTGAGAAACAGACGCCATTGAGAGCAGACGTGTTCCCGAACACCTCCTTGTCCTTGTATCACTGTTATTTAATTACTGTTATCCTTGTTAATGTTCACGTTCTGTTATTACACATTAAACTTATACCTTGTCTATTCAAAAACGTAATAAGATTCTCAGAAGACTAAAGGCTTGTAAACTGTTAATTTACAAAGCATTTTCGAAGCTTGAATAACTGCTGAAGATGCGATCACCTTTGGACTTGTACCACACCACTGCAAGTGTACCCTAACTTCTGTCCGTATGGAGAAGACAGACCAATAGCATATGCCAGCCGACTGCTGAATAAAGCAGAAAAAAACTACAACACAACGGAAAAGGAGCTACTCGCTATCGTCTGGGCTACGAAGCAATTTCGACCCTCTGTATACGGGACACATTTCAAGGTAGTTACAGATCACAAAGCACTAGTATGGTTATTTAGGGTACAGGACCCAGGATCAAGATTGATCCGCTGGCGATTACAATTAGCCGAACATGATTACGAAATCCTCCACAAGGCGGGAAAAGCTAATACAAACGCGGACGCGCTCAGCAGAAACATAAAAATAAACGTAATACAAAACGGACAGCAAAATAACGCAGAAACAGCAAAACCCAGCCTAGGCATCATCACAGTAGAGTCAGAAAAGGATAGGCAACAAATATTATATGAGTATCACCTGGCCCCTTGTAACGAGTTATATGTATACGATGGGACGCGAACCTTCCCCACTCCGCGCGCCTGGCGCGGCCCGTCGCTACCGAGCGCGGCCGCGAGACGGCCACGCACCGAGCGGCGCTCTCGCTGGTAGAATTAGCACGGCGCCCGGTATAAGCCGGAGCGACGGGCTCGTCAGGCAGACTCTGCCACGAGCGGTACAGGCGAACGGTCAGAGCTCCCAGCGAACTTCTTGTCAAGCACAAGCTGTCTCGCTGCGTAAGTTTTTGGAAACCCCTTACCTCCACGGCCCCTAGAGGAACGCGAGCATGCCGACCTCTAGACGCAAGTCGATATCCGCTGTCAATCTTAGGGTCAGGCCTAGTCTGTCCCGGAGGACATCCTATAGTCTCCGTTTCTCCCGCGGGTTTTACCCACTAGGCGACCGGACTCAAGACTTCCAAGTCAGGGCCATTGGTGGAGCTAACAGCCAAGGCACCAGAGCGACTAATTCCCCTTCCCTCGTGCGCCGTCGATACGCACCGCACCACGCGCCTCCGCCGATTTACCGCCGATACGTCGACTCTCGTCCGCGCCACGCGCCTCCGCCGATTCATCGCCGCCGCGATTCACACCGCGACTCGGAATAGCATAAGCCGCCGAACACATTTTGTTAGTCAGTATAGACCTGACCGGGTAATCTTGTATATTCTAGTCCGAATAAAGAACCGCCTGCTCCGTCCACCTGGTTTCATTCAATCGCCGACTACCTTGACCACTCATCCGACGAGTAACTCCCGACGAGCGGGGTTACACCCTTTAGGAGGACACCAGGAAATCCAACGAACAGCACAAAGAATCAAACAAAAGTATAAATGGAAGGGAATGGACAAAGACATAGAACAGTACATACAGAAGTGTACATGGTGCCAGAAGAATAAAATATGTAAACGGAATAAAGCACCAATGGTAATATCGGACACACCTACGCGACCATTCGAAAAAGGCGCATTAGATATAGTAGGACCGCTCACGATAACCAAGTTAGGAAACAAATACATCCTGACATTTCAGGATCACCTAACAAAATTCAGTAAAGCAATACCTCTTCCCAACCAGGAAGCACGGACAATAGCAGAAGCATTTGTAACGCGAATAATCTGTGAACATGGGATACCCGACAAAATCCTAACAGATCAGGGATCAAACTTTGTGGTCGAAATATTTAAAAATACTTGTAAATTACTAAAAATAACAAAAATACAAACGACGGCGTACCACCCAGAATCAAACGGGGCTCTCGAAAGGTCACACAGAACACTAGTTGAATACCTGAGACATTACATAGACGCATCTCAAACACACTGGGACGCATGGTTACCGTACGCAATTTTTACTTATAACACTACCCCATACACAGCAACGGGTTACACCCCACATGAACTAGTCTACGGACAACAGGCGGAACTACCAACCGCACTAAGACTCGCACTCAATCCTACGTATAACTACGACGACTACGCACAAGAGGCTAAAGAGCGACTAAGGACTGCAAACGAAGTTGCCCGCGAGAATTTGAAGGATGCGAAAATACGGTCAAAGGTAATGTACGATAAGAAGACTAAAGAGATTCAATTCAACAAGGGAGACAAAGTATTGCTATACGACGAGTCCGTGAGGCGGGGAAGATCGAAGAAATTAGATTCTAAATGGGAAGGACCATATAATATTAGAATAGACCATTATAATATTAGAAATAAAATCTAAAGTCAATGTAGTAATTAAAAAAGGAAGAAAAACATTGACAGTTCACACGAACAGAATAAAACATTTTATAGAATAAAAAGGACCTTAAACACTAAAAGAAAGGAGGAAAGGAAAGAAATCGGGGAAACACAAACGTAAGAAAAAATAAATATATTCAAATACATAAGTTCTTAAAGATCAAACTGGCCCCAGTCCTCCTCCTGTAACAGACAAAACAACAAATAAGGAAATAATATATTTATATAGTAAAACATATGTACTTACTTCTTCCTCGGAAGGCTCAACATAAAACAACCTCCGAAGACCAAGAGGGTCAAAGCTGAGGAACCATTCCGGAAAATCTTCCTCCCAGAGCCGGTCCAAATCACGGCGGGACATAGCCCGCGCCAATCTGATGTGGCTCATCTGGTGGATATTTACGTAACCGTTATTACGGCGACTAGCCCACCACTAATAACAAAAAAAAGGGGGGAGAGATAAAGATTAGAAAAAAAACAAAAAAAAGTGGAGCACACAAAGAAAAATGTAAATAGTAAATAAAGAAGACTTACATTTGTTAATCCTTCAGGAAACATGTTGGAAACGTAAACTTGGTCGTAAAACAACAAGTAATAAAATAAAAATCGCGGAGCGGCACAATATACAGGGTGTTTACTCTACCTATAGTCAATACTTTGAGGGGTGATTCTACAGGCACATATAAATCGAAAATCAAGAGTGACGAAATTGCGGTAAATGCTTCGTTTATTAATTATCGATGGTTAAAGATTGGCGTCTGGATCGCCTGAATCAGCCTGAATGACGGCAACTCGACGGACAGCGGGCCGCGCGAGGCAGGCCAGCGTGACATAGGGAATCCATTGGTGTCACTGCCATACCTATCGATTCCATGAAGAATAAAGAATTTAATTTATCGCATAAGCTGTCTATCATCGCCTGAGCGACTCGGGGAAAGTGTAGCGATACATTGTATGTAGGTTGTTTATTCGTAACGTTGTTCGTGTCCTTCGCGCAGGGATTTGGCCAAGGTCTCTTCAGTTTGACGACTGTCGTCAACGCGAGCGCAGGCTGCAATCGGCGAGAAGTATTTCTATTGTAGAAAGCAGTCTGCGTTTTTGAATTTAATTAGAGTTTTAGATTAATTCTGGGTTTAGTTTCAGTTTCAGTTTTAGTTTTAGCTTTAGCTTAGGTGCTTCAGATTTGTTTTTTTCTCTTTTTAAGTGTTTCTTCTGGGCGTGGTGTGTGAAGTGGTATGTACGGGCGAATTTACTACGAAGGATGGACAATCGCGGTGCTTTGAATGGCCGTGTGGGTGATTTTTGAGGGCAATATTTTCAAAGGCAATGGCATTCACCCTCTCTACTTGAGAATCCCGTTGGGCGGGTTTTGATATGCCCTTGTGGATTTTTACGAGTAGGCAGGTTTAATGCCGAACAACGTTTGCGTCTTTTCATAAATTATCGCAAGTACCGTTTGTCACAGTTTCGGCGAGGTAGGTAAGTAAGTATGCGCTCTACATGGCAAATCCGTCACGCATCCGCCGCCACTGCATGCCCCTTGGCTGGCCTGCCTCGCGCGGCCCGCTGTTCGTTGAGTTGCCGTCATTCAGGCTGATTCAGGCTATCCAAACGCCAATCTTTAATCGTCGATAATTAATTAATAAACGAAGCATTTACCGCAATTTCGTCACTCTTGATTTTCGACTTATATGTGCCTGTAGAAATACCCCCCAAAGTATTGACTATAGGTAGAGTAACACCCTGTATATTTATAGATTAGGGTTCAGCGTGCTTGGCCGTTGGCATGTCTGTTTGTGTGTGTGTGTGTGTGTGTGTGTGTGTATGGGTGTGGGTATAGATATGTATAAGTGGTACGCGACTGCGCATTAGGTAACCGCAATGATATACGCAGATGCGCAGGGCCCAACGGGCATTATCTTACAGGACGTAGTCGCGTATCACTTATACATATCTATACCTACACTCATACACACACACACACACACACACACACACACACACACAAACAGACATGCCAACGGCCAATCACGCTGAACCCTAATCTATATATATATATATATATATAAGGGATGTACTAAAAACCTAATCTATTAGGGTTCAGCGTGCTTGGCCGTTGGCATGTCTGTTTGTGTGTGTGTGTGTGTGTGTGTATGAGTGTAGGTATAGATATGTATAAGTGATACGCGACTACGTCCTGTAAGATAATGCCCGTTGGGCCCTGCGCATCTGTGTATATCATTGCGGTATATATATATATATATACAGGGTGTCCCAGAATTGATGTACATCCCGGAGCAAGCAATATCCTGATGGAAAAAGACATCGAAAAGTCCTTAACCGTTTTGGGATCCGGGGTTTCGTTTTCGAGATATTAAGAAAAAACCCCGACCAATCAGAGCGCGAGCTTTCCGCTGGAGCTCCGGCGGTAGCGTCGCCGCGCGCCGGGCCGCGCTGCGACTACGAACAAGCAAGGCGGCATGCATCGCAGGAAATTGCGTAGAATGGCAAATGAAAAAGACGTAACAAAAAAATCTAACCTTTTGCCATGGTTTGTTTGCCATTTAAAGTGAATAATGAATGAAGGATGAATGGATGAAAATCATATGTAACGTAAAAGGACGAATACACAGTTGTTTTTTTTTTAGAAGAATCGAAAATACTAATTTTTTGGAGTGAGAGGATAAAGAACATGTAAATTTCCTTTTCTATACTGCAGGTCATGTTAGAAGGAACCTGCCGACCGACGAGTTTAGACCGGATCTGCGCATGTTGGCGCTCATTGGCTATGCCACCACCAATGGTCTTCCGGCTGCGCATCCGTGCTGCGCCGAAAGCATTGGCGAGGCGCTACTTTCGTGTATACCGCGTGTTTCGAGTTTTTGTCGGATTTGATTGTCACTTTTTTTGTCACTTAATATATATAGCACGAATTTAATAGAATACACGTTTTATTTGGTTACCCGGTATATGGATCGGTGCATGGAGAGAGGGAAGCTTGGGTGGTAAAGTGGGGGAACAGAGACCTCGTGACAGTCGAAGAGCTCATTCTACATGCGCGAAATGGGTTACTTCTAACATGACCTGCAGTATAATAACGTACACACGAAAAGGTAAGGCAACAGGGAACGAGTGAAAAGTGATCGTAGTTCGTTATTGTGACAAAAATCCGTAGTTCAATAACAGCCAACACTGGTTGTTGATAATGAATAAGTCCGTTTAAAAACTGGGAAGAAAAATTTGCGTACGGAAATTTGGAGAGTTATCGCCGGAAATAAACCATAGCCTGCGTTAAATTTAAAAAATATTAGTCGCCAATAATGTAATTAAAACTCACCCGTTCGGAAATTCACCTGCAGCTTGAAAACCTGTGTCATTAGGTCACTGAACCGATCCTGGTCATCGACAGACGCGCCGAGTGTACAGCTGATTTCAGGTACACGACACCATCGAAAGTTAAGGGTCGAAACGTCAAGTGCGTCCGGGCCGCACATGTACCGAAGTCACTTCACTGTACGCCTACTAACACTGATCACTTAATGTATTATTAGAACGTGTTCTTTCTACGTTATAAAAATTGATGGAAATGAATTTTTACTTGGCGTTCGGAACCGTGAGTATTCCCGCGCACATTCTCACGCTGCAGCCCTTGCGTCCCCGTTGTTCGGGGGGTACACTCAGAACATCGCGTAATACTCTCGAGCAGTGAACATTTCTGCGACGTGATTGCTTTCTGACTGACAAGATTTTTTCCAAGCGACTTCTTCTACCCCCAAATAATTTCTCTCGTTCCATTATGAGTTGAACCCCACCAGGCCAAGAGGCTTCAGGTAGGAAGAAGCCAGCACATTTTCGAAACACATGTGCTGGGCAGAAGTGCGACAAACGGGCTATCGTGCTCTTTTACAAAGGTCCGCGTTCCGTCCTTTTACTGCCAATGTGCCCATTGCTTCGAGGTAGGCAGTAGACACCACGTGTTTTGGTTCGAAAGGGTCCGAAGAGAAGAGAAACAGAAAGTCTTCGAGTTGCTATAAAGAAGAAAATCCTATTTCCTGTTTCCCTTTTCCGATACCCTGAGTTCACGTCTGCTACGAGGCGGAACCAACTAAACCATAAATTACCCAAAACTGTAGGAAACCGTTGTCTACCGCGACCCTAGCGAAATGCTCTGGCCGAACAGCCTGATTAATTTTTGGGAACTAGCAATTAAAAAGTATTATTTAACATCAATACGGCTTGCGAAGAGACACAGGAAGAAAGAGAGCATGTAGTTCGCTGACTGCACGTAGTCCGGCCTGCTTCGTCCTACCTTCCAATTAAAGACGGATCCCTTATCTCTCGAGTATAAACACGTGCTCGAATTTCAAAAGAAAAGCACGCGTCGACGTATTCCGTGCGAGAGACAGTGGGCTTGAGGTCCGATTGGCCCTAATCTAACCAATCTGCCCTGCATCCCTCCCAAACGGCCACTGTTCTGAAGAGGCCCTCTTCACAGCAGTATCTCCTCCCCAAGGCCCACCTTCTCTCGCACGGAATACGTCGACGCGTGCTTTTGTTTTGAAATTCGAGCGCGTGATTAGACACGAGAGATAAGCAGGCCCGATTGGTTAGTTTGGGGCCAATCGGACCTCAAGGCCCACCGTCTTTCGCACGGAATACGTCGACGCGTGCTTTTGTTTTGAAATTCGAGCGCGTGTTTAGACACGAGAGATAAGCAGGCCAGATTGGTTAGTTCGGGACCAATCGAACTTCAAGCCTACCTTCTCTCGCACGGAATACGTCATCGCGTATTCACCCTGAATTGAGGGACCTCGAGGTCGCGATTGTAAAAATCCGAAAAATTACTACCACTGTCGCTGATATGTTTTCTGTAAATTAAACTTATTTCTAGAGTAACGCAGCTGATAGTAACGTCGCAGTCAGCTGTTAAATACAATGGTGCGCCTCGTCTCAGGTAAAGCAACCGCACGCGATTACAGTCAGCTGACCGTACCGCTACCACCCCATATTTCTTCAGTAAGGTAAAAAACAGGTCGACAGAAGAATTGCAGGAGATTTTTACTAACCCACTCTTGACCAATGAGACCAGTTGTCTTCAAAGCCTTGAAGACAGACAGTCACTTAACAGTTTTTGTGACAGTTTTGTGAAAAATGGGCCTGTCGAGGATTGCGCCGGAGTGCGATCGGGAGCATGGTCGAGAAAACCCCGAGGTATGTACACAATAATATGTTTTTGACATTTATCGCGCTTAATCGTTGAGATCGTATCAATATTATATCGTGGGTTTCTATTTTTTCTAGAACTCGCCACCACCGTCGCCTCCCCGCCATCGCCGTCGCCATCGCCGCCACCGCCCCCGCAGGTATGTAGAAGTTTGCATTGTTTTATACATTTATGTTTATCGTGTTAATATTATATCAATCCTTGTGTATATGTTCCAGAACCCGCCGCCAATGCATCAAATTTTGTTAAACCTTTTGGCCGGGTTGGAGGACGCGCCGCAGCGTGGCCAAATAAACGGCCCAATTGGTCCGGTGATTGCGGCTCGATTGAGGCACCCTTGGGTGCCAAACCGCCCAATACTGCCGCCACTACGGCGGCCATGGCCGAGGTCGCCGTCACCTCCACCGTGATAATTTTATTTAATTATTATTATTTTTTTAATCAATTCAGTTTGTAACAATATATATCGTAAACATATTTCAGTGTACCATTTTATTTACCCATCTTCTTTCCTCGCCACCTAATTTTAAGATTCCACGTTTTAAATTATTATTTCTCTGTGCGTCGGGAAAAATAATTCTGCTGACGCCGCATAATTCTATTTCGTTCACGCGGTTCTCGCGACGTAAAAATGGCATCACGCGCGACTGTTCCGGAGGAGTCGAATTTCGCGTAATCGCGCGAAACGCTACGACGCTTTAGAATACTATTAGCTGTAGAATACTGTTAGCTTTAGAATAAAATGTGATTGTACTCCTATGTAGTGTTGTCTCTTTCCCTCCCCTAGAATTTAGCTTTAAAGTAATGCTCTGTCTCTTTCCCGTCCCCCCGAAAAGGTAGTGTGTAAAAACACCGATCTTTCCCAACATTGTCCGAAACAATTTCCTTCAAACAAATTATTATTATTTCTATTGCATGTTGGTTCGCTAGATCAGGGAAAAAAATTCGGGAGTTGTCCACTCTCGCGGTTAGGTCCGGAAAAAATTTTCAGGGTGGATCGAGGTCGTCCCCATGCATCGGTTAGGTCTAAAAAAAATTTCCAACGATGGGTCCGGTCTGGAGAGGTCTCCGCGGCGGCTCGACCCGGAGTGATCCCCTCCATCATCGCGGCTTCCCCCACTCCGCTGCGCGTGCACACGCAACCTGTCTTCCTCTCCCCGCAGGCCCCGCGCCCAGGTTTCCCTCCGCCGCGCTCCCCCGGCGCCTTCACTTCCCCCCGCCCTCGCGCTGCCCTCAGCACACCCGGGTTAGAAACCGCCTTGCTATACTACTGACAGAACAAGCTTTAGAGTCTCCCTTCTTCCCATGTTGCATAGTTGACATTCCTCTGCGTCGCTTATTTTTACGCTTCCTTCCTTTTCTTTTGCCATACTGAATTCATGTATTCCTGCCAAGAATTGCAAGGGAAATTATAAGGGTACCAAAAGATGAGGAATTGCCAAAAAAATAAATGGTTGCTATTGTCACGTCCCGGGTTAAGGATTTAAGGAGACAAATGACAGTGGGGTTTTACATAAAATCCAGGCGCGAATCTATAGTTCAGCGCACCGGGAGGCGAGGGAATCAGGTATTTAACGGTGTAATTCTGCACACCAGCCTTTTCGAACGTCAGGCGAGAAATGTGAAATTCTGCACGTTAATCGTTTCGAACGGCCGGGAGAATGAATTCAGGAGATTGAAGATTTAGGGAAGGTCAGGCGAGAATTGTTTACTTCTGCACACTAACCATTTCGAACGTCAGGCGAGAAATGTGAAATTCTGCACACTAATCGTTTCGAACGGCAGGCGAGTAATGTTTAATTCTGCACACTGAGGATTTAGGGGAAATCAGGCGAGCAATGTTTAATTCTGCACACTAACCATTTCGAACGTCAGGCGAGAAATGTGAACTTCTGCACACTAATCGTTTTGAACGACAGGCGAGTAATGTTTAATTCTGCACACTGAGGATTTAGGGAGAAGGTGGGCGAAAAATGTGAAATTCTACACACTAAGGGGTTTGGGAATTGACAGGCGAGAAACGTTTAATTCTGCACACTAATCGTTTTTTGAACGTCAGGCGAGTAATGTTTAATTCTGCACACTAATCGACCAGGGAAGGTTTAATGAGCTGGTTTGTATCGGGGAGACACCCGTATGCCATCACCAAGAGTGTCGCTAGTCTGTTACGCAGACGACACCTTGGTGGTGGCTTCCGGGCAGCGGTGGCAGGAGGCTATCAGCCTCGCCGAGGGGGCACTGCGACGTGTCGTGGCCTCGATCGAGACGCTCGGTCTGCGAGTCGCCTTCGGGAAAACCGAGGCGATATGGCTCGCGGACCGGAACGGGACCGGTGTCCCGAACCGAGCGTCTCTGAGGATCGGGGAAGCCAACGTCAGGGTCGGTCGATCGATGCGATATCTCGGCCTGACCCTCGACACCTACTGGCGATTCACGCCTCACTTCAAGGCCCTCGGCCCCCGAATAGAACGGCAAATATTCGCCTTCGGGCGAATTATGCCGAATCTCGGGGGCCCTCGCGAGGGTGTCCGGCGGCTATACGTGACGGTCATCCGGTCCATGGTGCTGTATGGCGCACCCATATGGGCCGGTGACCTGGAGGAGTGTCGCGTTGGGCGGGAGCTCTTGGCTAGAGCCCACCGCCGCGTACTCCTCCGAGCCGTGCGAGCCCATCGCACGGTGTCACACGCCGGACTGTCCGCATTGGCCGCGCCCCCCCCCAATTCCATCTTCTCGCGGAGATGGAGGCGGAAGTCTATTCCGCCGTCCGCGCTCTCCGCGAGGCGGGGGACCCTGCGGCCATGGGACGCGAAGTGGAGGTACGGGGCCAGGCCCGACGACGCACCGGCGACAAGTGGGTCGAGTGGTTGTCCCTCCCCGAACATCGGGAGGGACGCGTCGTCGGGGCGCTCCTGCCCATCCTGGGAGAATGGGCAGGGCGCAGGTATGGTTGGCTAACCTTCCGCCTGACGCAGGTGATCACCGGACATGGCTGTTTCGGTGATTACCTGTGCCGCATAGGGCGGGAGGAGACGTCGCGGTGCTTCAGCTGCGACTCGGGCGACCTGGACTCGGCGGATCACACCCTGGCGCGTTGCCGGGAGTGGGTCGACGACCGCCGAGTCCTGGAGGCGCAGCTGGGCCCCGATCTCAGTCTTCCGACAGTCGTGCGTCGGATGGCTGAAGATCGGGGCTGCTGGGAGGCCGTGTCCCTCTTCGCGGAGCTGATTATGCTCGAGAAGGAGGAGGCGGAGGGGGGCAGGGAACGGTCCGGTCATCCGGGCCGTATCCCACGGCCTCCTGGCAGACGACGAGCGAGACGCGGATGACCCGGGGCCGGGGGACGCGGTCCGGCGACATTATAGGTCGCCCGCTCCCCCGGTATTGGCCCCGGCCGCGCGCCGCCGTCGACTCCCCCCACGACAGTGTTGGGGGGAAGGGAGGGAAGTCCGGGGGGTGAAGGTAACCCCCGGCAAAGGTGCCCTCGGTGGGAGAGAGGGTGTGGGAGGGAGAGGAGGATGGCCCCCTAGCGTTGGGCCACCACAGTCCTCGCGATGGGTAGGAGTGCGGAGGGTCCCGGCGAGGAGTGGGCCCTCCTCCAGGGGGAGGATGTCGCCCCCTGGAAAGCGATCTACAGCCCCGGGGGGGGGGGGCGGGTGGGCCACGACGGGCCGTCCGGTGTTCCTGTTCTGGCGGCCCTCGTGGTCAGTTCACACTCGTCCCCCAACTAATCCGGCCCGTACAACATCCCAGGGCCGAGCGGGGGGCTGTTCGATCGCGGGGCCGTGGGGTGGGGGTGTCGGGGGACACTACTCACCCTAGCAGCAGCGGCCCCCAAATGGCGGCGCGGGCGTATGACCCGTCGCGCGTCGCCGAGAAGAAGAAGCTGGGGGAGGTAACTTCTCCCCCAGGGAAGACCCCGACGCGACAAAGTGCGTCGGGGGCGTGGGCGGCGTCGTACCGCAAGCGCAGGAGGGGGAGGCAAGCGAAAGTATCGCTAGTTTGATCTCGCACAAGTCCTCCCCCTCTTGCGCGCGACGCCGCTCCTGAGGAGGTCATCTTGGTGGTTTTAGTGGGTTCGAGTCCCACATAACCCCCCGCCCGCCCCCGCGGGCCGGGGGTATCCGTGGGGATTTCCACCAAGTAAATAAAAAAAAAAAAGGGGAGACACCCGTTAGAGCACTTGTTTTGGTTTGCCTTGGTAATCGGATTTACCGTTGCATTATTGTAAAAGACACATGTAATAACTTCGCGAAATTCGACTAGTCATACGGTTAAGCGAAACCTATACGAAAGTAAGTTAGTAAACACCGTGATGCTTTCCGCGGTCGTTGCCCGTAATCAGCTGTTCCGGCAGCCTGTTTGGATTTAGGGATCTTCGTAGTCGAAGGATTGACACAATAGATCGAAGCGTGATTTAAAGTAAAATTGTTTATTCACTTTGTAGCTTTTTGGTAATATGCCATGCACTGTTATTGTGCTGGTTGTTAGGTGTTATAATAACGGGTTGGCGATGAACATAACATTTATATAGCGTTTATGAGTTATAGGATATGAGTATGAACATGAAATACAATATATGTTAATAAGCTAGAATGATTTATGCAATAAGCGTCAATAAGACAATATAATATGATCGCAATGAGCGTTAATAAGCATTAAGAATAGCAATACACAATAATATGAGCGCAATAAGCGTTGCAATACGAAATAATATGAAATAATGAGAATAAGAATAATTGATAATTGTTTACTCGAAGGCCTTAGGAAGGTGGGTGGATTGCCACTGGTAAAGGCCAGAGAAGGTATGCGCTCCACAGGCGATGAAGAAGTCCACCAATAGTTGGGACGGCACGTTTATTGAGCCGTATGTGGGCGTCGTTACAACAAAACGGACGATCACTCCACGTAATGAATACACGAACAAGCACGACTTACAAAACACGACGATACAAAAACCAAAAGGGTGGTTGCTAGTATATACTGCGCTGGGCGCTGTGGCTCGAAGGGCCGTTTTGGCGATGCAAATCAGGATCGCAGGGCGACAAGATTTTTAAGCCGTTATAAAGTTCGTGCGTGCGAGAGCGTGTTGTTGATATACGATGTTCTTGGAAGCGACTAACGGATTCCTGGAAGAGCGCAACGCTCGAATCCACGCAAAAACACGGTGACGTAGGTAATCGTCTTACCGGACGGTGTGTCACCGTGTTGACATGCTCTCGCACGCACGTCTAAATCCGCGCGACAGCTGATCGGCGGATTTCGGCTGCAACAATAATGATGATGGTGATACACAGTGGTATTAATGGTAATTATAATCTCTTACAATGCTTGATGATTGGAGATGGTTGATTTTAGTTTAAACGATACTTTGTCGAACGAGACCTTTTCTTTGAAGGTATTTCGTTGAAAGAGCGTGCCCTTTCGGAGCTGGTATTGCGGCCAAAGAGGACCTCTGTCTCGGGGCCCTTGTATTTATATGATTTTACAAGGGGTTGAGGGGTGTACGCGCGGTATGGACTTTGATCCGTTTATGTAATATTTTACGGTATGAAGGGAGGTGCGCAGTATGCACCTTGACCTAATTATGAACATGCGTCGCAGTAACTTTTGGGGGTTTTTGTAGGGACCAACGGTTGGTCTATATTTAGATTCGCGTTTATGCTTCCGGGGTTTTTATGCACGTGATTTTGAAATGCTCAACTCCTCGAATGGATTTTGGGTGTTTGAATAGGAAAGGGACGTTGGTGGTTTTATTTATTTATTTATTTATTTATTTATCATACGGGAAATCCCATGGTATACAAAAAGAATAAAAAAAACTAGTAAAATTTACAGAGAGTCTGAACACAAAATTCGCAACAATTAAACTTAATATATAGCATAATAACTATTATAACCTTACAATAACAAAAACAGATACACTACGATACGCCACTCTGGTTATAACCAATCCTATGAAGTAACATCCTAAACGAACTAAGGGAGCACAGGAAGGGGTCAATACTGCTAAAACGTTGGTTCATAGTACTCATTGCCCTATTAATAGGGTCACACGCATAATACCGATACTTCGGCAGACTAGAGACAAAAATAGGCCTTGACCGCAAGCCCCTTACTGGCGCATTAAACATAACTATGGACAACAAATAAGGACTGATTATGAAGCCATTAATAATCTTATACAAAAACATCGCATCCGCAATATGCCTACGATCTTCTAGAGTGGTTAACTTAAGGGATGAAAGTACCTGGCGATAATCATGGTCAGTTCTGTCCATAGGATTACCTTGAGTGCGTAATGCAAATCTCAAAAATTTATGCTGCACACTTTCAATTGCTCTTATATATCTCTCATGCCTAGGGCTCCAAATAATCGAAGCATATTCCACATGAGGCCTAACAAGGGCCACGTATAAAAGCTTCAGGGTTTCTATTTCCTTAAAGTGCTTTGCAAACCTGGAGATAAAACCTACTGTTCTCATGGCCTTATTAACACAGCGTGCATAATGAGGCCTGAAATCGAAACAGGGTGTTATGCCGACACCAAGATCAATGACCTCATGAACATTCCTTAGCACAACACCCTGTAAATAGTAGGAGTAATTGACAGGTGACCTAGAGCGAGAGGCACTAAGGACAAAACACTTATCCGTGTGCAGCTGCATCCCATTATTCACACACCATCGCTCCAGTCTAACCAAGTCCTCCTGCATACGGTGAGCATCTTCGACTCCCTGAATTGTTCTAAACAATTTCAAGTCATCAGCATACAAAAGAAAGTTGGTGTTTGAAAGTATATCAGCTATATCATCTATAAATATATTAAACAATAAGGGCCCCAGATGCGACCCCTGAGGGACGCCAGAGGAAACAACAATCGGAGATGAAAGACAACCCGATACCTTGACAAACTGCTCGCGCCCTGTTAGATAGTTTTTTATCCAGGTTAAAAGGGACCCTCCAAACCCCCATAATGAGAGTTTACGAAGCAACACCGAGTGGTCAACAGTATCGAAAGCCTTCCGAAAATCCGTGTATACCGTGTCTACCTGTTGGCCCTCATCTAGGGCTCTAGATATAAAACTATGATACACCGCCAGATTAGTGGATGTGGAACGATTCGGGACAAAACCATGCTGTTCAGGACAAATGACATTAGATAACTGAGAGGACAGCGACTCAGTGACTAACTCCTCAAATAACTTAGGCATTAAAGATAATTTACAGATAGGACGATAATTACGTACATCAGCTCGAGTAGTATTACTAGGCGGTTTCTAATTCACTTTCAAGGCCAAATGACGCCACAACCGGCGCGGGGTGGGGGAAGTGAGGGCGCGCGGGGGAGCGGGGCGGAGGGAAACTTGGGCGCGGGGCCTGCGGGGGAGGAAGACAGGTTGCGCGCGCACGAGCCGCGGAGTGGGGGAAGCCGCGACGATAGAGCGGGGATCAGTCCGGGCCGAGCCGCCGCGGAGGCCTCTTCAGACCGGACCCACCGTCGGAAATTTTTCATAGGGAGGCATTGACCCCCGAAAACTTTTTCGAACCCTACCCACACCCCTTCGAGAACTTTTTAGACCGGACCCACCAACAAAAATTTTTTTCAAACCAATAATTTACCAGAAAATCTTAAAATTATAAGGTGAGGAGGATGATAGGATAAATAAAATGGAGAAATAATATGTTTCGAAAATTTATTTAAAAATTAAAAGAATATAATTTAACATTTGTTTTTCCTACGAGCATCAGCTAGAATATCATTGATAGCACATGCTACAAGTTCGCAATCTAGAAGATAATCCTCATTGTAATATTCACTATCACATATGATTTTAGCAGCATGAAGCGTATCTAATTTTTCACAGGCAACATCGCTCTGCTGTAGCACGTTGACAAAAGTTTTAAATTTTATCCTCGCATCTTCCGCAGTTTGATACAGCCGCGGATACATATAGTCTATACAGTGCTCAAGATTTAATAAAAATGTTACTGTATCCGGTGTGAAATACAGCGTAGTATCACATTGGCACATATTTACAACCGGTGAATCGAGGATCTGACAAAAATCCACCGTTAATTCACTAATCCGCATCGATTCTGATCCTGGTAATTGTGCACGTTCTTCGATGGTTGTACGCATAGCGAATAGCACAGTCCATGTATGCCATGGTAATATGAGATGATTTCCATGATTGTCACCGAGAAGAACTTCTACATCGGCCATAGGTCCTACATCGATTCCAATTTCTAGGTATTTACTACCCATTGATGTTAATGCATATCTTCTAACCATGATACGCGATCCTTGGCGCGGACTAAGAGAACAATCAAAGCTATGAAATTGCTCGCTCGTATTAGGAATACAAATTTTGAGATGTAAAAATTACGCCTTACCAGTCATAATATATATTCTCACCGCATGGAGCTACGCCATCATCTCGCACGATCGGAACGAAAAAATGCTCACAGTTAGGGAGTATTTCATCAATGGTACTGCACATTTTTGTTTTCAAAGCACTATTTGTTCCGTCGAAAGTCACTGAGACTACTGAGTGATTGATCGAACAGCGTTCGGGAGCCGTCTTAAATAGGGGTGTAATCGCTTCCCCCACCATATTTTATTTTAAAGCTAAAAATTGTTTTTCAAAGATGATTTTCAATCTTAACGTCGCAGCGTATCGCGCGAGCATGTGTAACTTGACTCCCCTGGAGCAGCCGTGTAGGATGATATTATTTCAGAAACGCTGAATCTTAAAATTATGTGGTGAGGAAAGAAGATGGGTAAATGAAATGGAGAAATAATATGTTTCGAAAATTTATTTAAAAAATTAAAAGAATATAATTTAACATGTTTTCCTACAAGCATCAGCTAGAATATCATTGATTGCACATGCTAACAGTTCGCAATCTATATAATAATCCTCACAGTAATGTTCGCTTTCACGTATGATTTTAGCAGCATGACGCGTATCTAATTTTTCACAGGCAACATCGCTCTGCTGTAGCACGTTAACAAATGTTTTAAATTTCGTCTGCACATCTCCTACAATTTCATAAAGCCGCGTATATACATAGTCTATACATGGCTCAAGATTTAATAAAAATGTTACAGTCTCCGGTTTGAAATACAGCGGCTTATCATGTAGTGTCATCTTTACAATCGGAGAATTATAGATCTCATAAAAATCCACCGTTAATTGACCAATCTGCATCGAAGGTGATTCAAGTAATCGTGCACGTTCTTCGATGGTTGTACGAT
This sequence comes from Andrena minutula, assembly GCA_929113495.1. Lineage (NCBI taxonomy): Eukaryota > Metazoa > Arthropoda > Insecta > Hymenoptera > Andrenidae > Andrena > Andrena minutula. The sequence continues at coordinate 41,898,481 of OV815993.1, read as the reverse complement.
TGACGCATAGCGCATACCATGTATCCCATGATAACGTGAGATACATCCCACGATTGTCGCCGACAACAAATTCCACATCGATCTTAGGTCGTACGCGGATTCCAATTTCTAGGTATTTACTACCCACAGATGTTAATGCGTATCTTCTGACCATGATACGCGATGTTCGTCGCGAGCTATGAGAACAATCAAAGCTATGAAATTGCTAACTTGTATTAGGAATACAAATTTTGAGATGTAAAAATTAAGCCTTACCAAACAACTGTAAAATCCCCACATTGAGCTACGCCGTCATCTTGCACAGTCGGAACGTAATAATTCATGCGTTTAGCGTTTTCTTCGACACTGGTACTGCACATTTTTGTTTTCAAAGCACTATTTGTTCCGTCGAAAGTCACTGAGACTACTGAGCGACTGATTGAACAGCGTTCGGGAGCCGTCTTAAATAGAGGTGAAATTGCTTCCCCCACCACATAATTTTATTCTAAAGCTACCAATTCTTCCATAATGTTTTTGAATCTTAACGTAGCATGTAACTTGAACCCACCCTCGAGGATAAAAGACTCCACACGCGCCAAATGTAATATAATACCTGTGGAAGCGTCGATTCTTAGAATTATGCGGTGTCAGCAGAAACTGCATCGGATGATGTCGCGCGCTAATTCGTCATACGCGTGAATCATAGAAAGAATTATGCTGTATCAGTAGAAACTGCATAGAACCATGTTGGGACGAATCGGCTTTTTGCATGCAATCTTTTGGGGGGGAGGAGGTACGCCAAAAAAGTTAGATAGAGATACCAAATCATGGTATCAGTCATAAAAGCGTGCTCTAAACTGCACAAAGCCTCAAATCGTTGCAACGTGTTGCGTGGAAGGGACGTTACATATACATTTCATTTACGATCATGGGAGAATTCGCGCAACTAGAACGCCAATTGTTGGATCAATCTGCACGATTGATTTCGCGGGAAGAGTACCTCGCGTGGGAAGAACGGTGCAACGAGTGCATAGAATCGTTGGAAGAACACAGTCGAGTGAAACGTCCTCGGTTATCAATCGGCGTTCGACAATCGTTGGTTGCTCGAATCGCGCAACTCGAAGGATTGAAGTATTCGTTGCGCGGACGTTTCGTGCGCGAAGGTGCCGGACATTCTAGCACAGGACTTTTGTGGCGCGAAATAGACACCGCGTTCGATACCCGCGTATTAACTGGTGCCGTGCTAAATTCGAATTACATCGAGCCGCGCAACTTCCTCCAAGATGCTGGAACCATTCTGTTGGAGCATGTGCGGAGCGCTTTGAGGAAACATCAAAACCTCAAAGTGAACACGGTGTTCAACGGTGAATTTGTGGCGGGTGACAAGCGTGCTTGTAAAAGCATCAATACCCGGAACTGCGAACTCTTCCGCACATCCGACCTGCAGGAGTGGTTCCAACGATGCGTCGTCGAACCCACCCTAGCATCGCTGGAAGAGTTCCAGGAACGCGACAGCGGATGGGCATTGACGAGAATCCTCAACCTGACAGTCAATGTCAACAAATATAATCCGCTGCGCGTCGGGTGCCACCACAAGTTGCCGCGGGAATTGTTGTCGAAGAAGGCAACGATCAGTGTGCAGTCCGAGGATAATGCGTGTTTCGCGTGGGCAGTGATCGCCGGGCTACATCCTGCGGAAAGAAACCATCATCGCCCAAGTTCATACCCACACTATGCTTCCATGCTAAATCTCCAGGGCATTGAGTTCCCAATGTCTCTGGCATAGATTGCAAAGTTTGAGCGACAGAATGAAATCTCCATCAACGTGTACACCTTTGAGATGGAGAAGAAGAAGGGACCGACGATCTTTCCGCTGCGTCTCACCAGCCAAAAGAGGGATCGGCACGTAAACTTGCTCTACACACCAAATCAAGAGCACGGCGATGTAGGGCACTTTGTGCTGATCAAGAACTTGTCCCGGCTGGTGAGCGCACAGCTGAGCAAGAATAAGGCAAAGAAATTCATCTGCGACCGGTACGTATAGAAACTTATGAAATGCGTCGTGAAAAATAAAAAAAAAATTTGTTTTTACAGCTGCATGCATTACTTTGGATCCACCGCGAAGTTGGAGGTCCATACAGTGGACTGTGGTAAGATGAACGACTGCGCCATCCTGTTGCCCAGCGAAGGCGAAAATCTCCTCAGCTTCAACAACCACTGCATGAAGGAGCGGCTCCCCTTCGTGGTGTATGCAGATTTGGAGTGTATCATTGAGAAAACGGAGGACAATCGAATGGGTGATAATAAATTACACAAGTACCAGCACCATAAAGTGCACAGCATAGCATATTATATGCATTGCTCGTACGATACATCGCTATCGACGTATCGATGTCGTCGCGACGCGGATTGTGTTTCATGGTTCGTCAACGAACTTAGCAATTTTGCAAACTTCGCTAAACCCATCTTGACTAGTAATGTTCCCATGCTGGATTTAACCACCAAACAGTGGACCACATTTCGCGATGCTTCACATTGTCATATTTGCGAAGAACCATTCGAGGCTAGCGATGTACGAGTTCGCGATCACTGTCATCTCTCCGGACGGTTTAGAGGCCCAGCACATTCGGAGTGCAATTTAAATTATAAAAATGCGTTTTACATCCCCATAGTATTCCATAATTTATCAGGCTACGATTCGCATTTCATTATCGAGGAAATAGCAACCGCTTTCGAAGGTCATGTTGACGTATTGCCCATAACTAAAGAAAAGTATATTTCTTTCACAAAAAATGTTCAAGATACGGCTGATTCAGACTCGCGAAATTGTATTAAATTGCGATTCATCGATTCATATAAATTTCTCAACACCAGTCTCGACAAATTAGCATCTTTTCTTAGCACAGATCAATTAAAAATTTTACGATCCCAATTTCAAACATTATCCACCGAGGATTTTAATTTATTGAGGCGAAAGGGTGTCTTTCCGTACGAATACCTTGATTGCGCGAACAAGCTGCAGGACCCATGCTTGCCACCGCGCGAATCATTCTACAGTTCGTTAACGGGTGAGACTGTATCCGAGAGCGATTACGCGCACGCCGAGACTGTCTGGCAGCGTTTTGAGATTAGAACCTTGGGCGAATACAGCGATTTGTATTTGAAGACAGATGTCTTGTTATTGGCAGATATTTTTGAAAATTTTCGCGAAAGTTGTATCAAGAGCTACGGACTAGATTCAGCGCATTATTACACTTTACCTGGTTTCATATGGGATGCTATGCTAAAACATACCAAAATTACGTTCGAATTGCTCACAGACGTCGATATGGTCATGTTTGTCGAACGCGGTATACGCGGAGGTTTAAGTCAATGTTCCGGAAGATACGCACATGCCAATAACAAGTACATGTCATCTTACGACGCATTGGAAGAGTCATCGTACTTGATGTACTTTGACGTGAACAATTTGTATGGATGGGCAATGTGTCAGCCTCTGCCATACGCTAAATTTCAATGGGTCGAAGATGACGCAAATTTTAACGTGTCTTCAGTCCCAGTCGATTCGCCCACGGGATACATTCTCGAGGTAGATCTGGAATATCCGCAACGTCTGCACAACATTCATGCCGATCTACCGTTCTGTCCGACGCGTGCCAAACCACCCGGCAGCAAACAAGACAAGTTACTCGCGACGGTATACGATAAACAGTGTTACGTTATTTATTATCGCAACCTGCAGCAGTGCATGCGTCACGGTCTTCGTATTACAAAGATACACCGCGTGCTTCAATTCGCTCAATCACCCTGGCTCCGCGATTACATTGAACTCAACACACGGTTTAGAACAAGCGCGACAAACGACTTTGAAAAAAATTTGTACAAATTGATGAACAACGCGGTATTTGGTAAAACTATGGAAAATGTGCGAAATCATGTGGATGTAAAACTCTTAACGCATTGGGATGGGCGATATGGCGCGGAGGCAATGATCGCGAAACCGAATTTCCACAGCAGAAGTGTTTTTTCGGAAAATTTAATAGCTGTTGAATTGCGAAAGCTCGAGGTGAAATTCAACAAACCGATATACGTGGGTATGTGCATTCTGGACATATCAAAAATTTGTTTGTACGAATTTCACCACGAGTACATGTCGCCCAAGCATGGAACAAATTGTAAAATTCTATACACAGACACAGACAGCCTCATTTATCATATTCGATGCGACGATATCTACGAATCTATGAAGCGCAATATCGACAGATTCGACACCAGCGATTATCCCATCGACAATGTATATAATATGCCGCGCTTAAATAAGAAGGTTCCAGGGCTGATGAAGGACGAAAATAACGGTGCGATAATGACCGAATTCGTAGGTCTTAGAGCGAAGATGTATGCACTTCGCGTAGATGGTAAAAAAGATACGAAGAAAGCGAAAGGCGTCAAGACCAACGTCATAGCCAGAACGATAACTTTCGACGACTACGCGCAGTGCTTGGAAAGGGAGATCGAAATGGTTCGCAGACAATCGTGCATACGGTCTAAATTGCACAAAGTGTACACCATTTCGGAATCCAAAATCGCTCTAAGTCCGCACGATGACAAGCGATATATCGTACCCGATTCGACCGACACTCTGCCCTGGGGACATTATAATATACCCTTGTGAAATAGAAACTATTGTATTTATTGTGTAATATATAAATGGTAGAATTATTGTATAAAAAAATTGTTCACACATGTATATGTATCATTGTATTTATTGAATCATGTATTATTATTATTTTTTACAATACATTATTTTTATTTATCCAAGAATTGTGCGATTTATCAAACCCCAACCACTTGACGTACACCTTATCCCCCTTCCTACGTAAGACTTTTTCCACTAGATACACATCAGGATCGGTGACGCGTTGCAGCTCATGTTCGTAGAATCCTCCGGCAACAGGTTTTCCACAGGAATCGACGAGCAGATACGTCGCGGGATCAGTTGCTTGTACTTTGGCTATCTTAAACACCTCTGTTGTCCAATTGGGTGTATAGCCTTTATCGAATATGGTTTTGAATTTGCTCACGCGCACAAACTCGCCCAACTTGAACCTCGCTGGAGCGGCGATCTTTACGTTGCTGTACACGGTGGTTAGCAGCATATCGGCGATCGCAGGGGTAACATCGCATGGACGCATTTTGATGGTTCTATGTTTTCGCGCGTTATACTCTGCGAGAAGACTTGGTAGCGAATCGATCCATCTGTAGGTTCCATTGAGCGTAAACATTTTCCACATACTGTTCTTCAAAGTTCGATTGAAACGTTCCACGACGGAGGCCTTCATCACCGAATACGTCGAATAATGATTAATGTCATGCTTTGCCAATAGTTTCTGCACATCAGCGTTGTAAAATTCTTTTCCTTGATCGGTTTGCAAATTTTTCGGATATCGATCTCTAAATATCTTTGCAAACGCTTTAGTCACCTCAGCGCCACTTTTAGTCTTCAACGGCATCGCCCAGGCATACTTGCTCAGCACATCGATGACGGTGAGTATGTAGTGGTGACCTTGGTTGAATCGCGAGTAAGGACGCATTTCTACAACGTCAGCTTGCCACAGATCGTCGTATCCGTGCACTATGACGCGCCTCCGCGGGAAATGTCTTCGAGCTGGAGCGTGCAATTCCTCAACGAGTTGTCGCTTCTTGCGACCATGGTTTTCTTTACTCTTGGATGTCGATAATGGTGGCATGTTTGATCACAGAGGTGTCTTCGACACGAATGATGCGATAATTATCATGTACGTGCATTATGTGCTCCCCATCGGTGCGGGAACAAGATCAACCGTCTCGCACGATTCTCCTTCGCAGCGCTGCTGCGGGATAGAATTCGACGCCTGCGATATCGTTTGAACGCTGTTTTGCAACGTCAGCATATCTCTCTGAAACACGACCAGCTTCCTCTCTAATTCTTTCTGTTGCTCTCTCAAAAGTTTAATACTCTTTTCCATATACAGTTTATTGACTGCATCGGTGTCAGCCGTGGGTTGCGCTACCCGTCGTATCTTGCATGATTTTGCATCAAAGTCGACACCAGTCATGCAAAGAGCGTTATCTCGCATGTAATTTCGAAGCAAACCGTTCCATTTGTAGTAGTCCATTCCAGCTGTTCCACTCTTCTCGAGCGACACCCCAAATTTGTTGATCGGCATCTCGATGCATACAGTGCGCGTCATCAGCGTGCGGTTTAATTTATACAATATGACCCGCCTCGCGAAGTTCTTCCTCGATGGATGTGATTTCGTTATCAAGACCCGTGTGACCTGCCGCGCGCGATGCAATGAGCAATCTAAGTCTATCGACCAGCTCGTTGGGATCGTCCCAGTGCACGTAATCGATCTTGTTATCGTTTACCGTCATAAGTCGTGGTGTCCTGAGACCGTGGTTTCCCTGCCCTTTTAGCCGATGAACTGGGGACTAGCGGTGCAATTACATATTTGTACTTGTATCCCTTGTTGCTCAATATGCGATTGCGATCACCATGTTTTTGTTTGTGAGCGTTCGTCGCAAGCAGTATACTTTTATATTTTTGTTTATCGGCCTCGGTGTACACAGCATCATTTGGAATTTTCTTGAAAATCAGTTCATAAAGGCCGGGCGTTCCCTTGTATCTTACACCATCGATGAGTATATCATCATGCTCGATGATATCGGCGCACTGATTCGGTCACACACAACCGACCGAATCAGTGCGCCGATATCATCGTGTTAAATTGTGCGGTCGAAATCTAATATTTAATTTTATTAATATCATCATGCTTGTCGATATCGAAAACCTTATTCCCAAGCATCATCTTATTATCATCGGTAAAATATACACCGTATACATAGTCTATGATCTTATCTTTATCCTCACTTAGGATTACATCTATATATTTTTGCCCCAGCGGACCGAAATAACTGCGAAGCGCTTCTTGTCCCTCGGATGTTCGAAGTTGTTGTCTAATAGATGTTACAAATGACTCATTGGGAGAAGTTTCGAAAACGTCATCATCATAATCATCATCAATGGCTGAGAGCAATTGTACCGGAGGAATTGTATTTATTGGCGTGATAGGGACCGGAGGCTCGTTTAACGTAGTATTCTGTCGTTTCCACTTCGATTGAACTGGTGTGGAGGTTACGAGTGAATAATCCGATGACGCGCGCGATTTCCTCTTTCTTTTCAACGCAGATGTGCTCCATTTCGGACGGATTTTTGCTTTAGGCGTTAATGTTTCATTCTCTTCATCGTCAATGCTCACTGGCGATAATGTGTCTGCCTCTGTGGTATTTTCTACTATATGTTTCAAGGGTTCGACGATAGGTTTAAAGTATCTCTCCAACGCGATATCTTCCTCCATCTTGCCAGTCTTCAAAGCCAAGTGTTTCTTGCGAATGGCTGCACTAGTTTTTGCAATTTCCTTCGCTATCCTCTCGCGATCCTTAACCTCCAGACTATCGATATCAATCATCATCGTTGTACCGCAGACGTTGCTTTCTCATCGAAGTGTTGACAGCGATTGACCATCTCATGGTATAGCAAACTCGTTAAATCCCTTTCTATAACGTCCATTGGACATCGCGCTATCCTTGTCTATTACCACGAAACCATACTCTCGTTGCCAACAATTACGACACAACGCGCAGAAATCCTCGTATGACATATCGGTGTTTACGTGATCGTTGTATACATGTTTCAAGTTGGTACCATCCTGCTTAAACAGAATCAACAGATTCGCATTGTCGCGTATAAGATGTTTGGGAATCTTTGCATACGTCTGACAGAGATAGAAGCAGTCAACGTTCGAGTGACGCCCCATTGCAAAGTACTCTCGTATCGTATTTTGCTTGTCACATGCCACGTCATCAAAGACAAAAATAGAATTCGGAAGCGATTCGCTCGGTGGGATGACGTCACTGTTATTCGAAAACGTAAAGTAGCCAATTTCATCTATCGGAGTCAATAAATTCTCCAAATATTGATATTTCGGCTGTTGCAGCGACTTGGAATACACGTACACGTTCTCGAAGCGGACGCCGTGTGGGCTTTCCAACAAGCTCACCAGCACGTTGGTTTTTCCACAATTCGATGGACCGCAATAGAGGCAGCGGATAGTGTTTGGTAGCATGCTACCGTGTCTACGCTTCGAATTCGGTGACATCATTTCCGATTTATCGTCAAAATTTGTCACGCGTATCCTTACAGGTTGTCGCACGAATCGCATCCTCGATGTGAACTGTGAAAACTGATTTTCGGACCGATGATACGTCCTATTTATAAGTCCGCACCGAAGCGAAAACACCTCAGTATTCAAAATGCTTCTGATCCTGTCGGATAATTGTGATATTCGAGACCTAACCTCTGAGCAGTTGAAATATATACCAAAGATTATTCTACTCAGAGAGTTTGAAAGACACATTGATCAGTTGTGGGACAGGCTCCCCGAGCATATAAAAGCCGATTCTGAGGTGCAGCAGTGTCGTCGGTGCTTGGAACATTATAATCGCCCCTGGCAGCGAACGCATATCGACGGTCCAGCGCCATTGATTAAAAACTGTGGTGAATGTCGCCAACGAGAGTGAAGAAAGGCCGTGGTTTGTTAAATCGGGCGATAAACGCGCTACCTTTCGAATTACATATTCCTGGATATCAGTTTTGTGGTCCAGGAACTCATCTGGCAAAACGCTTGGCTAGAGGGGATCAAGGTATCAATCCGTTGGACACCGCGTGTCGCGAACACGATATTGCATATCCGCGTAGCAACAACCTCGACGAAAGGCACGCGGCAGATATCGTACTCGCTGACAAAGCGCGAAAACGCATCGTTGCGCGAGACTCGACTCTGGGTGAAAGAGGTGCTGCTACAGCTGTTTGGGCAGCTATGAAGGCCAAGACGAAAATCGGAATGGGGGTGAAAACAAAATCCCGCAAAACTACTACTACGAAGAGAGCATCGAAAAAGCGGATTCTTCCGGTGGCAAAACGGGGTGGCATATTACCACTTCTCCCGCTGCTAGGTGTTCTCGGATCATTAGCTGGTGGAGCGGCGGGGATAGCCAAGGTGGTAAACGATAATAAAGCGGCGCAACATCAGCTGCAGGAAATGCAGCGTCATAATCGCTCCATGGAAGGTCACGGACTTTATCTCACACCGTACAAGCGCGGACAGGGAATATCGAAATGAAAAAAAAAACGTCGAAAAGAAAATAAAAATGCCTGTGGGCATAACTACCGATGTGCAATTGGCTGAGTTGGCAAAACGTATGCATATTCCATTCTTTAGAGTTGTTTTTATGCGCAACGCGCTACCAGCCGGAGGAGTACGTCGAAACGAGAGCGGTATCATAAATTTGGACAATGTCGAGGGGTCGGGAACTCATTGGGTAGCGTATGCAAAGAGAGGGTGTCGAGCTATATATTTCGACAGCTTTGGGAATCTTCGGCCGCCTAAGGAATTGGTACAATATCTGGACAAAGATGCTGTGAAAATCGAATACAATCGAACGGCTTATCAGAAGTATGATCAGAGCAATTGCGGGCAACTATGTCTACGCTTTCTACAAACGATCGGCACCAAATTTAAGGATTGACTTCCCACCACTCTGATTCAGTACTAATCGAGTCGTACAGCTTGGAATATGTCGCTAACGTTCACTCTAACCGGCAAGAGTAGCACCCTCGCGGTGAGCTACTTTCCACCCATAGATTTGAGCGACGATAATTACGAGCTTGGTCTAACAACCTTTGAAACTTATCATACAATACCAAACATCTACTCGAGCAACGATAAATTCTACTTCACCGCAAATTATGACATCAGCAACAGCATCCACACCACTCCTGAATACATTACGATTCCCCACGGCTCCTACGAACTAGACGCCATTGCCAAGTATTTGAGGCAGCGATTACTCGAGCGGTATCCTAAAAATGTCGGCGGCACCGATGCTAACGATGGTGATGTGTATCCTATAGTGTTGCGTCCCAACAACAATACCATGAAAAGCGAGCTGTACTGCTCGTTCACCGTAGACTTTACAAAGCGCAATAACATTGGATCGTTACTGGGATTCTCGACGAATCGGGAGTTGGAACCAGGGCGGTGGCACGAATCAGACGATCCGATTAATATCATGAACCTGAACATTATTCGCGTTGAATGTAGCGCTACCGCTGGTGCGTACAACAATGGAAAGCGCGTACATACGATACATGAATTTTCTCCGAGAGTTCCACCAGGATATAAGATATCGGAAACGCCCGCGCAAATCATTTACCTTCCAATCACCGCACGGGTCGTTACGGATCTAACGATACGGGTTGTGGATCAAGACGGACGGCTGCTCGATTTTCGAGTTGAAGAGATTACCATCAGATTGCACGTACGACGGCGACGACGATAATACGTGTGGTGTGAACGAAAGAGATGCTTGTGTTGAACGACTCCAGAAACTCGTTTCTTCCAAACCAAATTGTTTACAACAACAACAACAACAACAATAGCAACAACAACAACAGCTCTGATCACGCTAAAAAGAAGAGACTCACTGCTGCAAACATTGCATTTTTGAAATCCTTAGGATTCACCGTGTGCAATTAAGTTGAAAAATGGCTGACATTCTAAGCATTGGAGGGAAGCCGACGTTTGATGATCGCATCGTCAAGCTCGAGACTCACACATACAACCCATATGTCAACACAACGTTTGGTTACAGCGATGAGATAAGAATACCCATACAACAGCAGGATTTATACACATTACCGTGCGAAAGTTTCCTCTACGTGGAGGGAAAATTGAAGATAAATAAACCAAACGATAAATTAACGGTGACATTGGGAAATAATTGCATGGCGTTCTTATTCGATGAGATTCGATACGAGCTGAATGGTGTGGAAATTGATCGCAACAGAAACGTTGGAATAACTAGCACGTTGAAAAACTATGTATCGCTGACATCTGGCGAAGACAAAAATATGGAGAATGCCGGATGGGGCTTGAAACGTCGCGATGGGCTAAAAGTGAAAAATCATTTCAATTTTTGTATCCCACTGAAATATTGGTTAGGATTTTGCGAGGACTACAAACACATTATTATTAATGTGCGTCACGAATTGATTTTAATACGATCGCGCAACGATAACAATGTTCTAATTGGATCGCCGATGTTGGAACCAGAAATTCAATTAGTTAAAGTACAATGGCGGATGCCTCATGTGACGCTGAACGATGTTAATAAGCTATCACTGCTACGTACTTTGGACAGTGGACGAAACCTGAGCATTTGTTTTCAATCGTGGGATATGTACGAGTATCCTCTCTTACAGAGCACTACCAAGCACTCATGGGCCGTGAAGGCATCTGCACAGTTGGAGAAGCCGCGTGTCATTATCCTTGCTCTACAGACTGATCGAAAGAATGATATGTCCAAAGATGCTACTATGTTCGACAAATACAAATTAACCAATGTAAAAGCTTTTCTCAACTCGGATTTTCACCCATATGATGACATGCAGGTGGACTTTGACATGGATAAGCATGCCATCTTGTTTCACATGTACACACAATTCCGTAAATCATATTACAACTGTAACGATGGATTATTCACCGTGGCCAAATTTTTAGAATTTGGTCCCTTCGTGGTGATTGATTGTTCGCGACAAAATGAGTCGGTTAAAAGCGGTACCGTGGATGTGCGCATAGAATTCGAATGTAAAGAGAACGTACCGGCAAATACTACGGCCTATTGCCTGATTCTGCATGATCGGGTGGTTGAATACAATCCGCTGACAAACGTGGTGCGCAAAATGAATTAAATTGCCTGCCCTCTCCTGTGTCAAATTCGTAACAAAAGAAATGAAAGAGAATGCTTTACGAGAAAGAATGCATTCCCCCATCTGTCTTGGAAGCGAGCGGGTCTCTAAATTGTATCGATAATGTCTACGCCAACATTTGTTGACATGCAAGGGTTCATCGTCGATGGAAGATTTGTCGTCAAGGAAGTGGCTGTCCTGCGAAAGGGAACAATTCTCTCGCATTATATTTTTCGGAGTTCGATGCCACAATATCTTCTTACGAAATCTGACAAATCAAGCATCCGGTGGTTGACGGCGAAACATCATGGGCTACGCTGGGACGATGGAGAAGTTCCATACAGTATGGCTAAACAGCTAATTACGAAAGCTGTAGCTGATGCGATCGACGAAGAAGATGACACATGCCATGTCGTGTACGTTAAAGGGCTGCAGAAACGTGAATGGCTTGAGGATTTCCTCGATGAAAGTACGAGAGCGGATGTGATCATCGAGACGCTGGACATTGACTACGAGGATATACAATCTCTAAATAAGCTAAATGTAGTTGATACTCTGCGATGTGGCAGACACGCAAAGCACTGTGCCTTGCAAAATGTATTTAAAATATTCAACTGGTGGACTAAACGCCAGAGAGAAATTCATAAATAAATATAATCATTTTTTAATGCATAAATGTTTTTTCTTCATCCTCTACAAACCAACTTCCTAAATATGATGTATGCTAGATTAAGACGATGGTTCTAATTATTGAGAAATGGTTCGATGCATGGCCGAAGACGTTCGATTCATGTTTGATGTACGTATCAAGCCGTTCGATTCATGTTCGATGTACGTTTCAAACCGTTCGATTCACGTACGATGTACGTTCCAAGCCGTTCGAATCACGTTCGATGTACGTTCCAAGCCGTTCGAATCATGTTCGGTACGATTAAAGGTGCGATTAAAGTGGTGCGACCTAGTCGAATGATGTGTCAAAGAAGAAAGAAGATGCGTGTGAATAAGGAGAGGATGGTCAGCGAAGAAGAAGATGCGTGTGAAAAAGGTGAGGATGGTCAATGAAGAAGAAGATAAGGACACTGGGGGTGGAGGATGGTCAGCGAAAATAAAGGTGGAGAACAACAACATCTTACTTTTGCAAAGCTACGCACTTCTCGATTTCAAGATTGGAGTTTACATGCGAGACCCAGGAGATGCAGCGAGACCAGTTGCATTCAAAACTTGCTAGCGAACAGTGGTAATAATTTTTTTTGTGTGACACTCTCCAGTGTTTTTCAAAGGATGGGATTATCACGGATAGCGCCGGAGTGCGACCCTGAGGTATGTACTGAACAATGTTTTTTTTTACGTTTATCACGTTTAACCGTTGAAATCGAGTGCTTTTAAATTAGACGATCGTGTCATTATTAAATCGTGGATTTCTATCTTCTAGCGTTCGCCATCGCCGCCACCATCCCCGGTCTGGTCATCAGATTGGGAGGGGTCGCCGCCGCCCTCACCACCCTCGCCACCCTCGCCGTCCTCGCCGCCCTCGCCGCCTTCGCCGCCCTCGCCGCCCTCGCCGCCCTCGCCGCCTTCGCCACCGCTGCCACCGCTGCCGGCCTCGCCGCCCTCGCCGCCCGCGCCGCCCTCGCCGCCTTCGCCACCGCTGCCACCACTGGTATGTAATACTTTGCATTATTTGTGTATCTCATGTTTACTATGTTTGATGCATCCATATTATATCAATGTTTGCATATGTGTTCTAGGACGTGTTGCATCATGCACGTGCGCCGCGGTGGCGTCAAAATGGTTATGGAGCGGCGCGGCTGCAGCCGTATCAGATGCCGGGCCTGCGACGTGCACAGCGACCGATGGTGCTAATACCATCGCCCCCATCACCACCATCCCCCCCATCGCCACCCTCACCTCTTTAATTTAATATTTTTTCATATTTGTTCATATTTTATATTAGTTTTTCTTTTTTCAATTTTTATATTTCATATTTTATATTCTTTTATTATTATATTTATATTTCTTATTTGATATATTTTATTGTATTTTTTTTTTCATTTTTTATATTGTACTTTTTTCATTTTATATATTGTACTTTTTCATTTTATATATATATATATATATATATATATATATATATATATATATATATATATATATATAAAATAATAATAATAAAATATTTTTAAACTGATATGGTTTTCCCCATTTTATTTATCCTATCATCCTCCTCACCTTATAATTTTAAGATTTTCTGGTAAATTATTGGTTTGGAAAAAATTTTTGTTGGTGGGTCCGGTCTAAAAAGTTCTCGAAGGGGTGTGGGTGGGGTTCGAAAAAGTTTTCGGGGGTCAATGCCTCCCTATGAAAAATTTCCGACGGTGGGTCCGGTCTGGAGAGGCCTCCGCGGCGGCTCGGCCCGGACTGATCCCCCCTCTATCGTCGCGGCTTCCCCCACTCCGCGGCTCGTGCGCGCGCAACCTGTCTTCCTCCCCCGCAGGCCCCGCGCCCAAGTTTCCCTCCACCCCGCTCCCCCGCGCGCCCTCACTTCCCCCACCCCGCGCCGGTTGTGGCGTCATTTGGCCTTGAAAGTGAATTAGAAACCGCCTAGTAATACTACTAGCTCGGTCACCGGCCTTAAAAAACTGGAGTTACGAGACTAGACTTCCGTTTTGACTGCTTTGGTCATTTAGAGGGTGTGAGACGTGGTCTCGATTCAAGAGATTTGTGGGGCGAGGGACTTGTTTAGATTCGATGTGAGAGAAGAATTTGTGCCGCGTTGGGCGAATAAGGGAAGGAGATTTAATGGTTGACCGTCTTGATATGGGGACCGCTAAGGTACATCGTCAAGGCGGTCGGGGGTCATGGAAAAGGGGTAAGAATTGAGATTTGGGGAAGATTTGAGTGGAGTTGTAGATTGATTTATAAAAGAGAGTTGAAATAACCGCGCGCGAAAAATCGTGGGGCGTCACACTATACCTCGTAAAAATTGGACACCAACAAAATATTCTGTCGATTGTAGATGATTCCATTAAAATTTACATATCCAGTTATGGGTCCCATTCTGTTGCTAAAAAATTGCAATAAATGTCGATTATTAAGTGTGGATGAAAACGGTAAAACTACAAGCGATGTATATTTTGATCACTTACGAAGAGGGATCGTATCTGTTCCCATTGAAAAAGTGATAACCTCATTTATTCATGTATATGCATTAAAGTAAGCCATAATAGATGATGGTAATTTAGAATCTCAACTTTTCCAATCTGAAAATCATAAACATATTTTATGTAAGTTAACCCATTATAATAAAAAAAAAGGTAACGCGCCATGGTAAATACCCGTAGGGTGGTGAGAAAATTATCCAAAATTATAATACTTCACTATTCTAACACGAATTTATAATTAGCTGCATAATTGTTCCTTTCAATAGCTAATTACGCTAACCTCTTTTCTACGGGCACTTAACCTGTTTGGCTTTGTACCAATAATTTTGTCTACACATATTTCACGTCTCTATTAACTTATACATACCTTTATCAATTTTTAAATCCTTCAATGTGGTTCAAAGATGGTTTTAACTTGTTTGACACTTCCATTTTCTTCAAATCTCTGTAAATATTTCAAATATAATGCATCACAACACCAAACTATTCCGAAAATACACAAAATATATACCACAATTATAAATATTTATATACTTCTATATTACTTTTACTTACTATAGTTATGATATTTATGTATTCCTTATACATAATTAATAAAAAATACTGTATATTAGTATACTTTTATATCGCAAAATAACGTTAATTAAAATGCTGAGTACAAAACTCCGCTATTGAAAATAGGACTCCCGATCCGCACATGAGCGGTGTTGCCACGTTGTATAGCACGGCTAGTAGTAGAGTCGGCTGTGGTACTGCCCTCCTTAGAATGTCCTATCTAGCATTTTGAAACAACCGAGAAAACTGAAGTTTTACCATTTCCTTCTGCCATTCTTCATTCAAATTAAAACATGTTGTCATTTTTTCGTAACAGGCTAATACAATATTTGTAATAGGTATACCAGTAGGTAAATAATGTATCATTAACGTACCAATTAATTAATTGTTTTATATAGGTAGGATATTAACCAGCTGGAAAGCAGTGAGGTTAAATACATTAGACTGATTCTAGATATCTAGGGAGCACGTAGGGTTTTCTAACTTTTGGTTTTCTAACCACTGCAACTGTCATGTTGCGTGGCCAGCTGGTTCTCCCGGATTCTTAGTAGGGAATTCGGCGGGGTGTCGATGCCCGTGGAGTGCTAAGGCACTCTGCTCCTAGGACGAGGATTGTTCGAGAAATAAATGTAATTAGAACAAATAAGAGAATAACACAATAAAAGAACAATTGTAACTCAAAACTTGGAACTTTAATTAATAAAATGTCTATTGCTAAATAAATTTCAAGAGACTTTCACACTATGACTGCTCGCTACTGCTTTTTGGGCTCGAGTGACGCTTCCAAAAGGTCCTTCGCTTTACCTCTTGTTAATTTCAAAATGGCTTAGTTACCGAGAGCCAATCGCAAATTTACTAATTAGCTAGCTAAATTCTTATTCGTTGATCCGATTCCTTTCGGTTATCAACTTTTACGAAATCAAGCGTTTAACAACGTTGCGCTGGAATCGCACACCTAGGAGAAGGGAGGAAGGAGAAGTTCATTTATTCAAACACCCGTATCCAGGTGGGTATCGATTAGTATCGATTAGTATCGATTAGTTTATAATCTTAAAGTTCCCTTATTAAAAGAATCTCTAACTATTTTCAAACACCGCGGGCTTGTATGAGCTTCATCTTGTCTCCCTTTCCTATTACATTCGTGTGTTCCGGTTTAAACTTCGCGTTTCTGAAGCCTATAACACACGCCGCTAGGCGGAAGTTCGCAACAGTCACAAAAAAAGGTTAAAAAATATGTCAAAATATCTTAACTTTCTTTTTCTATTTATTTACTTGCTCTCTCTATTTCCGGTTTCGGTCACCATATGGCGTCGACCAATAGAAAACGCGAAATATTTGCCGATCACTACCTAGAGCAGCGCTGCACAAGGAGCTGTTTTCGGCGCCTAGCGGCGAGCAACCCACCTTTCCTGTTGCTAAGGTTAGAATCGGTGAGGAGAACTGCAGTAGTATACAGGGTCATCGTTTAATCCTGCAACCCGCGCGCGCGCGAACCTGTAAAATGGCAACACCGTCTCACGGACGCATTCCACTACAACCATGCACTGGCCCAGCGGAGAGCTGCCAGCAACCGATGGACAAGGGTGATGCCCGAGCTTCGAAAATTTTAGCGTCGCAAAGAGCTAGGTATTGGGAATTTCCCGGTCCAGGTAATCGAGCCGCGCGCTCCGCTTTTATGATCGGTTTACCACTCGCACCCGAGATTACTGTAATGAGGTTTGAAAATAATGTTAACTAATCTCGTACCCGTCTCGAATTTAAAAAATTTTAGCTACGACGCGGTTGACCGCGACGTATCCTATACCCTTGTACGGAAAGATTTTTCGCCACCTGCTTGTAAAAGCCACAATAATGGCACATCATTAAAAAAAAATGACATCATCGGAAGCCGGTATAGGCGTGGCATTGAGTAGCTAAAACATTCAAACAAAAATTCTAGAGAAAGAATCAAATACCGCTACAATCAAAGACACGTCCCATTAGTTACCCCTTACGTCTGATCTAGGTATATTCCGCATTAAGGATAAAATCATATAAAAGAAAACCAGAACAATAGATTCTGAGGTCTGCAGAACTAACACATAATTGAATAAAAATTTAATTTTTCAATTTATGAAAGTAATGATAGTAATGATACAGAAACAACTAGCCTATTGTTTATCAACATCACGAATTTTAAAAACAGCGTTAAATACATTCTCAAATAAACAGTTTGCAAAAGCTTTTTAAACAATTATGGTTGAAAAATTGATGAAAGAAAAATGAAGTAAACGTAAAATATGTTAAATTATCAATCATTAAGAGGGTATAATTTTTCCTCATTTTTCGGCGCAAATTGCATTCCGATATCTCTTATAGTTCAAAAGTTATACGAAAAAGGCCCCAAATTTTTCAACCCGGGCCGGGAAATTCTGAATAGTTCTTTGCAACGTTAATTTGAAAGAGGCCCGCCCAAAATTCTCGAAGCTCGGGCATCACCGCTGTCTAGCGGTCACTAGTACCTCTCCGAACACCGGGACGGTGCATGGTTGTAGTGGAATGCGTCCGTGAGGCGGTGTTGCCATTTTACAAGTTCGCGCGCGCGCGGGTTGCAGGATTAAACGATGACCCTGTATGTGCGTGTTCGTAGGCTCGTAGCATAGGTATATATGACTGGGTACCTTGTGGGGCCCCAGTGCAGAACAGGTCCCGTAATAAAACTCGCTACGCTCGGGCAGTAATTCACGCGAGGCGAAATCGCTTCTCTCCCGTGTCACGCATTATATTTGTTTTCAACACCTGCATGAAAGGTGTGTTTTTGATAGCCTGCTCAGCGATTCGCAAAAAATATGCATGTTCGATTGCTTTTTTATTCTGTCAAAATTAATAAATACGTGTATTTATTTTCCAACAAATCGATAACGATTAGTCGAACAACTGCATCTTCATACCATAGGGTAACGTCAAACTCCAGTTTCTTTGGGAGGAAAGTAAGAAATTGCGAATACGCATGCGGGTAAAGTCTTTTTCCCTTGGAGAGATAGACTTTACGCGAATACGTTTGAAATTAGTCATTTTGCTCCCGCTCAGCAGGCGTAAAAAGCACACATTTTCATGCAGGCCCCACAAGGAACCCAGTCATATATCCCTATGCTACGAGCCTACGAACACGCACATACACTACTGCAGTTCTCCTCACCGATTCTAACCTTAGCAATAGGAAAGGCGGGTTGCTCGCCGCTAAGCGCCGAAAACAGCTCCTTGTGCAGCGCTGACCTAGAGGATCACTAGTCACCACTATTGATGGGTGTGGCGTATTCCGGCGGTGATTTTCAAAACGGAACGCGGGTTGGTGCCCGTGGAGCGCTGAACCGCTCTGCTCGTCGGAGTGCGCGGGTGTTACGAATAAAATGAAACTATTTGTTCTGGTAAAACTTGTATATATATTCTTAATAAATTTAAGCGATTGCTTTTAAAGTGAGAACAAGACTTGTACAGTTAAGTGTCAAAAACGTTCTGCCTTCTCGGAGTCCTCCATCGTTGCTCCTTCCCTCCTCGAACGTGGTGCCCCTTCCATCTTTACGCGTCCTCCCAGTCCGTTGGCCAATCAGGATGAGGGATGAGCCGGATTCAAAGGGTAGGCTGTCCCGCGGATGTCCGTCCGCCCCCGCGAATCGACGTCCATCTTTCCCTCCGTCTTCGGGTGGTGGTGCAAGCTCGGTGGAAGCGCGCTTTTCCGTTACACAGCGGGGTGCACACGTGGGAAGAGAAAGTTGGCTCGGCTCCGAGGATCGAGAAGACAACCCTTGAAAGAAATTTATGACTGCCTTAACGTCGCCAACACTTCTGGAGTCAATCAACACTCCTAAAGACTAACAAAGGACAAGGCCTTCTCAAGAGATTACGTGACTTAGAAGAAACTCGCAATTCGTTTCGGGGTCTGTTAATAGGCATCCTCTTCCTGCTTTCGAGCTCTGCCCAAGATCTTTCCCACGAATGCCAACCGCATTGCGCATCCTTTATAATACTTCTTAATCATACGCAAACATCTACTTTCAAACTTCGCTCCTGATTTACCTATCGATTATATACATTTCCGTGACTACGTTCGCGTAATCACGCAACATTGGTAAAGACACGAAATTTCTGTTTTATACACGACTCGTGTCTTATACGTCGTATACGTCGTTCAGCGCTGGAATGGAAATAACTAACCTATAAAACATTTTTAGCATAGTTTATTAAGAGTGCCAATTTATTAATAATTATAATTCTGATGAAAAAAATTAAATTAAATTAAGTTACACTGACGAAAAATGGATATTGATAGGTTAGTAAAAGAAATGCATATAGCGAATAATAAATATAATTTGTTTGAATTAAAAATAATGTTAATAAAAAGACTATTTTTATATTAGGAAAAGAAAGATGAATCAATTACTAGTCAATTTTATTTTTGGCTGCAATATACCTCTTAGGTATACCACAACAATTTTAGATACAGAATAAAGCTTCTTAATTCTATAAGGAAAGATGAACCACAAGATGGAGTACTATTAACTGATGGTTGGAAAAATCCAATAGGTAACATTAAAACTGTTGTGGCCATGTTACCTCTTACAGAATTCAAAATAACGCTACAGCAACGTTTAACGAAAGTCATTCTCTCATACCCACACAGCACACAACATCCCGAGGACGTCTGTTTTAGGTCCGTTCTAAGACTGTAGGTCTGAATGTCCCGATCAGTGCGAGTAGTAATACAAGGCGATTTCTAATACGGGTGTGCTGAGGGGAGCGCGGGGGCAGGGGGAAAGTGAGGGCGCGCGGGGGAGCGCGGCGGAGGGAAACATGGGCGCGGGGCCTGTGGGGTGAGGAAGACAGGTTGCGCGCGCACGCGCCGCGGAGTGGGGGAAGCCGCGATGATGGAGGGGATCAGTCCGGGCCGAGCCGCCGCGGAGACCTCTCCAGACCGGACCCATTTTTCAGAGGGAGGCATTGACCCCCGAAAAAAATCTCTCTCAGAACTTGGCCCACCCGAAATTTTTTTCCGGACCTAACCTAGGGTGGGAGCTGTCCTGGAACTTTTTTTTCCAAACCAATAATTTTTCAGAAATTATTTCGGACAATGTCGGGAAAGATCGGCGTTTTTTTTTTTCGACACCGCGTCTTCGAGGGAAAGATACGGAGCATTACTTTAAAGTTAATATTTTAGGAGGGAAAGAAACGCCACTACATAAGAGACGGAGCATTACTTTAAAGTTAAAATTCTAGGAGGGAAAGAGAGAGTAATACATAGGGGATAGAATCGCATGCATTCTAAAGCTAACAGTATTTCAAAGCGTTCCGATTTAACGTCGCCGCGTATCGCGCGATAGCATGCGTAATTCGACTCCTCTGGAGCAGCCGCGCGGGATGATATCATTTGATGGCGCGAAGAACGCTCGAACGAAACAGAATTAGCGCGAATCATAGAAAGAATTATGCAGCGTCAGCAAATCTTAAAGTTAGGTGGTAAGGAGGAGGACGGGTAAATAAAATTGAGAAATAAAATATGTTTAAAATGATAATTTATTTAAAATTAAATGAATACAATTTAACATTTTTTTCTACGAGCATCAGCTAAAATATCATTGATGGCACATGCTACCAGTTCGCAATCTATATAATAATCCGCACAGTAATGTTCGCTATCGCGTATGATTTTAGCAGCATTACGTGTATCTAATTTTTCGCAGGCAACATCGCTCTGCTGTAGCACGTTAACAAAAGTTTCAAATTTCATCTGCACATCTCCTACAATATGACACAGCCGCAGATATACATAGTCTGTACATGGCTCAAGATTTAATAAAAATGTTACTGTCTCCGGTTTGAAATACAGCGAGTTATCATGTAACGTCATCTTTACAA
The DNA here is from genome assembly GCA_929113495.1 of Andrena minutula. NCBI lineage: Eukaryota > Metazoa > Arthropoda > Insecta > Hymenoptera > Andrenidae > Andrena > Andrena minutula. The sequence goes on along the minus strand of OV815993.1, from coordinate 41,877,046 downwards.
TCGAAGAATTATAGATCTCACAAAAATCCATCGTTAATTGATCCATCTGCATCGAAGGTGATCCTGGTAATCGTGAACGTTCTTCGATGGTTGTACGATTGTTGCATAGCGCATGCCATGTATATGATGGTAACGTGAGATACATCCCACGATTGTTGCCGAGAACAAATTCTACATCGATCTTAGGTCGTACGCGGATTCCAATTTCCAGATATTTATTGCCCATGGATGTTAATGCGTATCTTCTGACCATGATACGCGATGTTCGTTGCGAGCTATGAGAACAATCAAAGCTATGAAATTGCTTGCACGTATCAGAAATAAAAATTTTGAGATGTGAAAAGAAGCCTTACCCGTCGTTATATATATTCTCCCCACATGGAGCTACGCCATCATCCCGCACGATCGGAACGTAATAATTCATACGTTTAGCGTTCCCTTCAGCACTGGAACTGCACATTTTTTCAAAGTGTCCTTATCTTCTTCTTCACTGACCATCCTCTCCTTATTCACACGCACCTTCTTTCCCTTCTTCTTTGACACATCATTCGACTAGATCATACCACTTTGATTGCGTATCGAACGTCTTTTGTACCACTTTGATCGTACATCGAACGTGAATTGAACGTGAATCGAACGTCTTCAAACGTGAATCCAATGGCTTGAAAAGTGATTCGAACGGCTTGGAACGTGCATCGAACGTCTTTCATACCACTTCGAACATGATTCGAACGGTTTAGAACGTGCATCAAACGTCTTTCATACCACTTTGAACGTGAATCAAACGTCTTTCGTACAACTTTGAACGTGTATCGAACGTCTGTCGTTCCACTCTGTACGTGTATTGGACATCTATCGTACCACTTTCAACGTCTATTGTACCACTCTGAACATGTATGGTACCACTTCTACATAATAATTGCAACCATCGTCTTAATCTAGCATACATCATATTTAGGAAGTTGGTTTAGGGAGGGTGAAGAAAATTATACGCATTAAAAAATGATTATATTTATTTATGAATTTCTCTCTGGCGTTTAGTCCACCAGTTGAATATTTTAAATACATTTTGCAAGGCACAGTGCTTTGCGTGTCTGCCACATCGCAGAGTATCAACTACATTTAGCTTATTTAGAGATTGTATATCCTCGTAGTCAATGTCCAGCGTCTCGATGATCACGTCCGCTCTCGTACTTTCATCGAGGAAATCCGCAAGCTATTCGCGTTTCTGCAGCCCTTTAACGTACACGACATGGCACGTGTCATCTTCTTCATCGATCGCATCAGCTACAGCTTTCGTAATTAGCTGTTTAGCCATACTGTATGGAACTTCTCCATCGTCCCAGCGTAGCCCATGATGTTTTGTCGTCAACCACCGGATGCTTGATTTGTCAGATTTCGTAAGAAGATATTGCGGCATCGAACTCCGAAAAATATAATGCGAGAGAATTGTTCCCTTTCGCAGGACAGCCACTTCCTTGACGACAAATCTTCCATCGACGATGAACCCTTGCAGGTCAACAAATGTTGGCACGGACATTATCGATACAATTTAGAGGCCCGCTCGCTTCCAAGACAGATGGGGGAATGCAGTCTTTCTCGTAAAGCATTCTCTTTCATTTCTTTTGGTACGAATTTAACACAGGAGAGGGCAGGCAATTTAATTCATTTTGCGCACCACGTTTGTCAGCGGATTGTATTCAACCACCCGATCGTGCAGAATCAGACAATAGGCCGTAGTATTTGCCGGTACATTCTCTTTACATTCGAATTCTATGCGCACATCCACGGTACCGCTTTTAACCGACTCATTTTGTCGCGAACAATCAATCACCACGAAGGGACCAAATTCTAAAAATTTGGCCACGGTGAATAATCCATCGTTACAGTTGTAATAAGATTTACGGAATTGCGTGTACATGTGAAACAAGATGGCATGCTTATCCATGTCAAAGTCCACCTGCATGTCATCATATGGGTGAAAATCCGAGTTGAGAAAAGCTTTTACATTGGTTAATTTGTATTTGTCGAACATAGTAGCATCTTTGGACATATCATTCTTTCGATCAGTCTGTAGAGCAAGGATAATGACACGCGGCTTCTCCAACTGTGCAGATGCCTTCACGGCCCATGAGTGCTTGGTAGTGCTCTGTAAGAGAGGTTACTCGTACATATCCCACGATTGAAAACAAATGCTCAGGTTTCGTCCACTGTCCAAAGTACGTAGCAACGATAGCTTATTAACGTCGTTCAGCGTCACATGAGGCATCCGCCATTGTACTTTAACTAATTGAATTTCTGGTTCCAACAACGGCGATCCAATTAGAACATTCTTATCGTTGCGCGATCGGATTAAAATCAATTCGTGACGCGCATTAATAATAATGCGTTTGTAGTCCTCGCAAAATCCCAGCCAATATTTCAGTGGGATACAAAAATTGAAATGATTTTTCACTTTTAGCCCATCGCGACGTTTCAAGCCCCATCCGGCATTCTCCATATTTTTGTCTTCGCCAGATGTCAGCGATACATAGTTTTTCAACGTGCTAGTTATTCCAACGTTTCTGTTGCGATCAATTTCCACACCATTCAGCTCGTATCGAATCTCATCGAATAAGAACGCCATGCAATTATTTCCCAATGTCACCGTTAATGTATCGTTTGGCTTATTTATCTTCAATTTTCCCTCCACGTAGAGGAAACTTTCACACGGCAATGTGTATAAATCCTGCTGTTGTATGGGTATTCTTATCTCATCGCTGTACCCAAACGTTGTGTTGACGTATGGGTTGTATGTGTGAGTCTCGGGCTTGACGATGCGATCATCAAACGTTGACTTCCCCCCAATGCTTAGAATGTCAACCATTTTTCAACTTAACTGCGCACAATGAATCCCAAGGATTTCAAAAATGCAATGTTCGTAGCAGTGAGTCTCCTCTTTTTAGCGTGATCAGAGCTGTTTTTGTTGTAAACAATTTGGTTTGAAAGAAACGAGTGTCTGGAGTCGTTCAACACAAGCATCTCTTTCGTTCGCACCACGCGTATTATCGTCGTCGCCGTCGTACGTGCAATCTGATGGTAATCTCTTCACCTTGAAAATCAAGCAGCCGTCCGTCTTGATCCACAACCCGTATCGTTAGATCCGTAACGATCCGTGCGGTGATTGGAAGGTAAATGATCTGCGCGGGCGTTTCCGATATCTTATATCCTGGTGGGACTCTCGGAGAAAATTCATGTATCGTATGTACGCGCTTTCCATTGTTGTACGCGCCAGCGGTCGCGCTGCATTCTACGCGAATAATGTTCACGTTCATGATATTAATCGGATCGTCTGATTCGTGCCACCGCCCTGGTTCCAACTCCCGATTCGTCGAGAATCCCAGTAACGATCCAATGTTATTGCGCTTCGTAAAGTCTACGGTGAACGAGCAGTACAGCTCGCTTTTCATGGTATTGTTGTTGGGACGCAACACTATAGGATACACATCGCTATCGTCAGCATCGGTACCGTCGAGATTTTGAGGATACCGCTCGAGTAATCGCTGCCTCAAATACTTGGCAATGGCGTCTAGTTCGTAGGAGCCGTGGGGAATCGTAATGTATTCAGGAGTGGTGTAGATGCTGTTGCTGATGTCATAACTTGCGGTGAAGTAGAATTTATCGTTGCTCGAGTCGATGTTCGGTATTGTATGATAAGTTTCAAAGGTTGTTAGACCAAGCTCGTAATCATCGTCGCTCAAATCTATGGGTGGAAAGTAGCTCACCGCGAGGGTGCTACTGTTGCCGGTTAGAGTGAATGTTAGCGACATATTCCAAGCTGTACGACTCGATTAGTACTGAATCAGCGTGGTGGGAAGTCAATCCTTAAATTTGGTGCCGATCGTTTGTAGAAAGCGTAGACATAGTTGCCCGCAATTGCTTTGATCGTACTTCTGATATGCCGTTCGATTGTATTCGATTTTCACAGCATCTTTGTCCAGATATTGTACCAATTCCTTAGGCGGCCGAAGATTCCCGAAGCTATCGAAATATATAGCTCGACATCCTCTCTTCGCATACGCTACCCAATGAGTTCCCGACCCCTCGACATTGTCCAAATTTACGATACCGCTCTCGTTTCGACGTACTCCTCCAGCTGGTAGCGCGTTGCGCATAAAAACACCTCTAAAGAATGGAATATGCATACGTTTTGCCAACTCAGCCAATTGCACATCGGTAGTTATGCCCACAGGCATTTTTATTTTCTTTTCGACGTTTTTTTTTTTCGTTTCGATATTCCCTGTCCGCGCTTGTACGGTGTGAGATAAAGTCCGCGACCTTCCATGGAGCGATTATGACGCTGCATTTCCTGCAGCTGATGTTGCGCAGCCATACTATCCTTTACCACCTTGGCTATCCCCGCCGCTCCACCAGCTAATGATCCGAGAACACCTAGCAGCGGGAGAAGTGGTAATATACCACCCCGTTTTGCCACCGGAAGAATCCGCTTTTTTTCGATGCTCTCTTCGTAGTAGTAGTAGTAGTAGTTTTGCGGGATTTTGTTTTCACCCCCATTCCGATTTTCGTCTTGGCTTTCATAGCTGCCCAAACAGCTGTCGCAGCACCTCTTTCACCCAGAGTCGAGTCTCGCGCAACGATGCGTTTTCGCGCTTTGTCAGCGAGTACGTTATCTGCCACGTGCCTTTCGTCGAGGTCGTTGCTACGCGTATACGCAATATCGTGTTCGCGACACGCGGCGTCCAACGGATTGATACCTTGATCCTTTCTAGCCAATCGTTTTGTCAGATGAGTTCCTGGACCACAAAACTGATATCCCGGAATATGCAATTCGAAAGGTAGCGCGTTTATCGCCCGATTTAACAAACCACGACCTTTCTTCACTCTCGTCGGCGACATTCGTTGCAGTTTTTAATCAATGGTGCTGGACCGTCGATATGCGTTCGCTGCCAAGGGCGATTATAATGTTCCAAGCACCGACGATACTGCTGCACCTCAGAATCGGCTTTTATATGCTCGGGGAACCTGTCCCACAACTGATCAATGTGTCTTTCAAACTCTCTGAGTAGAATAATCTTTGGTATATATTTCAACTGCTCAGAGGTTAGGTCTCGAATATCGCAATTATCCGACAGGATCAGAAGCATTTTGAATACTGAGGTGTTTTCGCTTCGGCGCGGACCTATAAATAGGAGGTGTCGTCGCTTCGAAAATCAGTTTTCACAGTTCACATCGAGGATGCGATTCGTGCGACAATCTGTAAGGATACAAGTGACAAATTTTGACGATAAATCGGAAATGATGTCACCGAATTCGAAGCGTAGACACGGTAGCATGCTACCAAACACTATCCGCTGTGTTATTTGCGGTCCATCGAATTGTGGAAAAACCAACGTGTTGGTGAGCTTGTTGGAAAGTCCACACGGTGTCCGCTTCGAGAACGTGTACGTGTATTCCAAGTCGCTGCAACAGCCGAAATATCAATATATGGAGAATTTATTGACTCCGATAGATGAAATTGGCTATTTTACGTTTTCGAATAACAGTGACGTCATCCCACCGAGCGAATCGCTTCCGAATTCTATTTTTATCTTTGATGACGTGGCATGTGACAAGCAAAATACGATACGAGAGTACTTTGCAATGGGGCGTCACTCGAACGTTGACTGTTTCTATCTCTGTCAGACGTATGCAAAGATTCCCAAACATCTTATACGCGACAATGCGAATCTGTTGATTCTGTTTAAGCAGGATGGTACCAACTTGAAACATTTGTACAATGATCACGTAAACACCGATATGTCATACGAGGATTTCTGCGCGTTGTGTCGTAATTGTTGGCAACGAGAGTATGGTTTCGTGGTAATAGACAAGGATAGCGCGATGTCCAATGGACGTTATAGAAAGGGATTTAACGAGTTTGCTATACCATGAGATGGTCAATCGCTGTCAACACTTCGATGAGAAAGCAACGTCTGCGGTACAACGATGATGATTGATATCGATAGTCTGGAGGTTAAGGATCGCGAGAGGATAGCGAAGGAAATTGCAAAAACTAGTGCAGCCATTCGCAAGAAACACTTGGCTTTGAAGACTGGCAAGATAGAGGAAGATATCGCGTTGGAGAGACACTTTAAACCTATCGTCGAACCCTTGAAACATATAGTGAAAAATACCACAGAGGCAGACACATTATCACCAGTGAGCATTGACGTTGAAAAGAATGAAACATTAACGCCTGAAACAAAAATTCGCCCGAAAGGGAACACGTCGACGTTGAAGAGAAAGAGGAAATCACTCGTAACCTCCACACCAGTTCAATCGAAGCGGAAACGACGGAATACTACGTTAAACGAGCCTACGGTCCCTATCACGCCAATAAATACAATTCCTCCTGTACAATCGCCCTCAGCCATTGACGATGATGATGATGATTATGATGATGACGTTTTCGAAACTTCTCCCAATGAGTCATTTGTGACATCTATTAGACAACAACTTCGAACATACGAGGGACAAGAAGCGCTTCGCAGTTGTTTCGGTCCGCTGGGGCAAAAATACATAGATATAATCCTATGTGAGGATAAAAATAAGACCATAAACTATGTATACGGTGTATACTTTACCGATGATAAAAAGATGATGCTTGGGAATAAGGTTTTCGATATCGACAAGCATGATAATATACTCATCGATGGTGTAAGATACAAGGGAACGCCCGGCCTTTACGAACTGATTTTCAAGAAACTTCCAAATGATGCTGTATACACCGAGGCCGATAAACAAAAATACAAAAGTATACTGCTTGCGACGAACGCTCACAGACACAAACATGGTGATCACAATCGCATAATGAGCAACAAGGGATACAAGTACAAACATGTAATTGCACCGCTAGTCCCCAGTTCATTGGCTAAAAGGGCAGGTAAAGGTCTAAGGACACCACGACTCATGACGGTAAACGATAACAAAATCGATTACGTGCACTGGGACGATCCCAACGAGCTGGTCGATAGACTTAAATTGCTCATTGCATCGCGCGCGGCAGGTCACACGGGTCTCGATAATGAAATCGCATCCATCAAGAAGGAACTTCGCGAGGCGGGCCACATTGTATAAATTAAACCGCACACCGATGACGCGCACTGTATGCATCGAGATGCCGATCAACAAATTTGGGGTGTCGCTCGAGAAGAGTGGAACAGCTGGAATGGACTACTACAAATGGAACGGTTTGCTTCGAAAGTACATGCGAGATAACGCTCTTTCCATGACCGGTGTCGACTTTGATGCAAAATCACGCAAGATACGACGGATAGCGCAACCCACGGCTGACACCGATGCTGTCAATAAACTGTATATGGAAAAGGGCATTAAACTTTTGAGAGAGCAACAGGAAGAATTAGAGAGGAAGCTGGTCGTGTTTCAGAGAGATATGCTCACGTTGCAAAACAGCGTTCAAAAAATATCGCAGGCGTCGAATTCTATCCCACAGCAACGCTGCGAAGGAGAATCGTGCGAGACGGTTGATCTTGTCCAGAATTTCCTCCGACCGATGGGGAGCACATAATGCGCGTACACGATAATTATCGCATCATTCGTGTCGAAGACACCTCTGCGATCAAACATGCCACCATTATCAACATCCAAGAGTAAAGAAAACCATGGTCGCAAGAAGCGACAACTCGTTGAGGAATTGCACGCTCCAGCTCGAAGACATTTCCCGCGGAGGCGCGTCATAGTGCACGGATACGACGATCTGTGGCAAACTGACGTTGTAGAAATGCGTCCTTACTCGCGATTCAACCAAGGTCACCACTACATACTCACCGTCATCGATGTGCTGAGCAAGTATGCCTGGGCGATGCCGTTGAAGACTAAAAGTGGCGCTGAGGTGACTAAAGCGTTTGCAACGATATTTAGAGATCGATATCCGAAAAATTTGCACTCCGATCAAGGAAAAGAATTTTTCAATGCTGATATGCAGAAACTATTGGCAAAGCATGACATTAATCATTATTCGACGTATTCGGTGATGAAGGCCTCCGTCGTGGAACGTTTCAATCGAACTTTGAAGAACAATATGTGGAAAATGTTTACGCTCAATGGAACCTACAGATGGACCGATGCGCTACCAAGTCTTCTCGCAGAGTATAACGCGCGAAAACATAGAACCATCAAGATGCGTCCTTGCGACGTTACCCCTGCGATCGCCGACAAGCTGCTAGCCACCGTGTACAACAACGTAAAGATCGCCGCTCCAGCGAGATTCAAGTTGGGCGAGTTTGTTCGCGTGAGCAAATTTAAAACCATCTTCGATAAAGGCTATACGCCGAATTGGACAACGGAGGTGTTTAAGATAGCCAAAGTACAAGCAACTGATCCCGCGACGTATCTGCTCGTCGATTCCTGTGGAAAACCTGTTGCTGGAGGATTCTACGAACATGAGCTGCAACGCGTCACCGATCCTGATGTGTATCTAGTGGAAAAAGTCTTACGTAGGAAGGGGGATAAGGTGTACGTCAAGTGGTTGGGTTTTGATAAATCGCACAATTCTTGGATAAATAAAAATAATGTATTGTAAAAAATAATAATAATAATAATACATGATTCAATAAATACAATGATACATATACATGTGCAAATAATTTTTTTCCATACATGTGCGAAGAATATTATACAATAAATACAATAGTTTCTATTTCACAAGGGTATATTATAATGTCCCCAGGGCAGAGTGTCGGTCGAATCGGGTACGATATATCTCTTGTCATCGTGCGGACTTAGAGCGATTTTGGATTCCGAAATGGTGTACACTTTGTGCAATTTAGACCGTATGCACGATTGTCTGCGAACCATTTCGATCTCCCTTTCCAAGCACTGCGCGTAGTCGTCGAAAGTTATCGTTCTGGCTATGACGTTGGTCTTGACGCCTTTCGCTTTCTTCGTATCTTTTTTACCGTCTACGCGAAGTGCATACATTTTCGCTCTAAGACCTACGAATTCGGTCATTATCGCACCGTTATTTTCGTCCTTCATCAGCCCTGGAACCTTCTTATTTAAGCGCGGCATATTATATACATTGTCGATGGGATAATCGCTGGTGTCGAATCTGTCGATATTGTGCCTCATAGATTCATAGATATCGTCGCATCGAATATGATAAATGAGGCTGTCTGTGTCTGTGTATAGAATTTTACAATTTGTTCCATGCTTGGGCGACATGTACTCGTGGTGAAATTCGTACAAACAAATTTTTGATATGTCCAGAATGCACATACCCACGTATATCGGTTTGTTGAATTTCACCTCGAGCTTTCGCAATTCAACAGCTATTAAATTTTTCGAAAAAACACTTCGGCTATGGAAATTCGGTTTCGCGATCATTGCCTCCGCGCCATATCGCCCATCCCAATGCGTTAAGAGTTTTACATCCACATGATTTCGCACATTTTCCATTGTTTTACCGAATACCGCGTTGTTCATCAATTTGTACAAATTTTTTTCAAAGTCGTTTGTCGCGCTTGTTCTAAACCGTGTGTTGAGTTCGATGTAAACCTGGAGCCAGGGTGATTGAACGAATTGAAGCACGCGGTGTATCTTTGTAATACGAAGACCGTGACGCATGCACTGCTGCAGGTTGCGATAATGAATAACGTAACGCTGCTTATCGTATACCGTCGCGAGTAACTTGTCCTGTCTGCTGCCGGGTGGTTTGGCACGCGTCGGACAGAACGGTAGATCGGCATGAATGTTGTGCAGACGTTGCGGATATTCTAGATCTACCTCGAGAATGTATCCCGTGGACGAATCGACAGCGATTGAAGACACGTTAAAATTTGCGACATCTTCGACCCATTGAAATTTAGCGTACGGCAGAGGCTGACACATTGCCCATCCATACAAATTGTTCACGTCAAAGTACATCAAGTACGATGACTCTTCCGATGCGTCGTAAGATGGCATGTACTTGTTATTGGCATGTGCGTATCTTCCGAAACATTGACTTAAACCACCGCGTATACCGCGTTCGACAAACATGACCATATCGACGTCTGTGAGCAATTCGAACGTAATTTTGGTATGTTTTAGCATAGCATCCCACGTGAAACCAGGTAAAGTGTAATAATGCGCTGAATCTAGTCCATAGCTCTTGATACAACTTTCGCGAAAATTTTCAAAAATATCTGCCAATAACAAGACATCTGTCTTCAAATACAAATCGCTGTATTCGCCCAAGGTTCTAATCTCGAAACGTTGCCAGACAGTCTCGGCGTGCGCGTAATCGCTCTCGGATACAGTCTCACCCGTTAACGAGCTGTAGAATGATTCGCGCGGTGGCAAGCATGGGTCCTGCAGCTTGTTCGCGCAATCAAGGTATTCGTACGGAAAGACACCCTTTCGTCTCAATAAATTAAAATCATCGGCGGATAATGTTTCAAATTGGGATCGTAAAATTTTTAATTGATCTGTGCTAAGAAAAGATGCTAATTTGTCGAGACTGGTGTTGAGAAATTTGTACGAATCGATGAATCGCAATTTAATACAATTTCGCGAGTCTGAATCAGCCGTATCTTCGACATTTTTTGTGAATGAAATGTACTTTTCTTTAGTTATGGGCAACACGTCAACGCTGCCTTCAAAAGCGGTCGCTATTTCCTCGATAATGAAATGCGAATCGTAGCCGGATAAATTATGGAAAACTATGGGGATGTAAAACGCATTTTTATAATTTAAATTGCACTCCGAATGTGCTGGGCCTCTAAACCGTCCGGAGAGATGACAGTGATCGCGAACTCGTACATCGCTAGCCTCGAATGGTTCTTCGCAAATATGACAATGTGAAGCATCGCGAAATGTGGTCCACTGTTCGATGGTTAAATCCAGCATGGGAACATTACTAGTCAAGATGGGTTTAGCGAAGTTTGCAAAATTTTCCAATTCGTTGACGAACCATGAAACACAATCCGCGTCGCGGCGACATCGATACGTCGATAGCGATGTATCGTACGAGCAATGCATATAATATGCTATGCTGTGCACTTTATGATGCTGGTACTTGTGTAATTTATTATCACCCTTTCGATTGTCCTCCGTTTTCTCGATGATACACTCTAAATCTGCGTACACCACGAAGGGGAGCCGCTCCTTACTGCAGTGGTTGTTGAAACTGAGGAGATTTTCATCTTCGCTGGGCAGCAGGATGGCACAGTCGTCCATTTGCCCACAATCCACTGTATGGACCTCCAACTTCTCGACACAGCTGAAGTAATGCATGCAGCTGTAAAAACAATTTTTTTTTTTTTTTTTTTTCACGACGCATTTCATAAGTTTCTATACGTACCGGTCGCAGATGAATTTCTTTGCCTTATTCTTGCTCAGTTGTGCGCTCACCAGCCGGGACAAGTTCTTGATCAGCACAAAGTGCCCTACATCACCGTGCTCTCGATTTGGTGTGTAGAGCAGATTGACGTGTCGATCCCTCTTTTGATTGGTGAGACGCAGTGGAAAGACCGTTGGCCCCTTCTTCTTCTTCTCCATCTCAAAGCTGTACACGTTGATGGAGATTTCGTTCAGCCGTTCAAACTTTGCAATCTGTGCCAGAGACATTGGGAACTCAATGCCCTGGAGATTTAGCGTGGAAGCATAATCGGGGTACGAACTTGGACGATCGGGATGTCTTTCCACCGGATGTAGAGCGGCGATCACAGCCCACGCGAAACAGGCGTTGTCCGAGGATTGCACACTAATGGTTGCCTTCTTCGACAACAATTCCCGCGGCAACTTGTGGTGGCACCCCGCGCGCAGCGGATTATACTTGTTGACATTGACTGTCAGATTGAGAATTCTCGTTAATGCCCATCCGCTGTCGCGTTCCTGGAACTCTTCCAACGATGCTAGGGTGGGTTCGACGACGCATCGTTGGTACCACTCCTGCAGATCGGATGTGCGGAAGAGTTCGCAGTTCCGGGTATTGATGCTTTTACAAGCACGCTTGTCACCCACCACAAATTCACCGTTGAACACCGTGTTCACTTTGAGGTTTCGATGTTTCCTCAAAGCGCCCCGCACATGCTCCAACAGAATGGTTCCCGCATCTTGGAGGAAGTTGCACGGTTCGATGTAATTCGAATTTAGCACGGCACCAGTTAATACGCGGGTATTGAACGCAGTGTCTATTTCGCGCCACAAAAGTCCTGTGCTAGAATGTCCAGCACCTTCGCGCACGAAACGTCCGCGCAACGAATATTTCAATCCTTCGGGTCGCGCGATTTGAGCAACCAACGATTGTCGAACGCCGATTGATAATCGGGGACGTTTCACTCGGCTGCGTTCTTCCAACGATTCTATGCACTCGTTGCACCGTTCTTCCCACGCGAGATACTCTTCCCGCGAAATCAATCGTGCAGATTGATCCAATAATTGGCGTTCTACTTGCACGAATTCTCCCATGATTGTAAATGGAATGTATATGTAACGTCCCTTCCACGCAACACGTTGCAACGATTTGAGGCTTTGTGCAGGTTGGAGCATGCCTTTATGACTGATACCACGATTTGCTATCTCTAACTCTTTCGATGTTCCCTCTCTCTCGAATACATTGCATGCAAAAACGATGATTCGTTCCAACATGGTTCTATGCAGTTTCTGCTGATACAGCATAATACTATACGTCATACTATGTATGACGAATTAGCGCGCGAGATCGACACTTCCACAGGTATTATATTACAATCAACACGTGTGGAGTCTTTTATCCTCGAGGGTGGGACTCAAGTTACATGCTACGTTAAGATTCAAAAACATTATGGAAAAATTGGTAGCTTTAGAATAATATGCTGTGGTGGGGGAAGCAATTTCACCTCTATTTAAGACGGCTCCCGAACGCTGTTCGATCAATCACTCAGTAGTCTCAGTGACTTTCGACGGAACAAGTAGTGCTTTGAAAACAAAAATGTGCAGTACCAGTGTCGAAGGAAACGCTAAACGCATGAATTATTACGTTCCGACTGTGCAAGATGATGGCGTAGCTCAATGTGGGTATTTTACAGTTGTTTGGTAAGCCGTAATTTTTCACATCTCAAAATTTGTATTCCTAATACAAGTTAGCAATTTCATAGCTTTGATTGTTCTCATAGCTCGCGACGAACATCGCGTATCATGGTCAGAAGATACGCATTAACATCTATGGGTAGTAAATACCTAGAAATTGGAATCCGCGTACGACCTAAGATCGATGTGGAATTTGTTGTCGGCGACAATCGTGGGATGTATCTCACGTTATCATGGGATACATGGTATGCGCTATGCGGCAATCGTACAACCATCGAAGAACGTGCACGATTACCTGAATCACCTTCGATGCAGATTGGTCAATTAACGGTGGATTTTTATGAGATCTATAATTCTCCGATTGTAAACATGACACTACATGATAAGCCGCTGTATTTCAAACCGGAGACTGTAACATTTTTATTAAATCTTGAGCCATGTATAGACTATGTATATACGCGGCTTTATCAAATTGCAGGAGATGTGCAGACGAAATTTAAAACATTTGTTAACGTGCTACAGCAGAGCGATGTTGCCTGTGAAAAATTAGATACGCGTCATGCTGCTAAAATCATACGTGAAAGCGAACATTACTGTGAGGATTATTATATAGATTGCGAACTGTTAGCATGTGCAATCAATGATATTCTAGCTGATGCTCGTAGGAAAACATGTTAAATTATATTCTTTTAATTTTTAAATAAATTTTCGAAACATATTATTTCTCCATTTCATTTACCCATCTTCTTTCCTCACCACATAATTTTAAGATTCAGCGTTTTTGAAATGATATCATCCTACACGGCTGCTCCAGGGGAGTCAAGTTACACACGCTCGCGCGATACGCTGCGACGTTAAGATTGAAAATCATTTTTTGAAAAACAATTGTTAGCTTTAAAATAAAATATGGTGGGGGAAGCAATTACACCTCTATTTAAGCCGTCACCCCGACATTATTCGATCAATCGCTCAGTAGCTTCAGTTTTCGATGGAACAAATAGTGCTGTGAAAACAAAAATGTATACCATTGATGAAATACTCGCTAACTGTGAGCATTTTTTCGTTCCGATCGTGCGAGATGATGGCGTAGCTCCATGCGGTGAGAATATATATTATGACTGGTAAGGCGTAATTTTTCACATCTCAAAATTTTTATTCCTAATACGAGCGAGCAATTTCATAGCTTTGATTGTTCTCTTAGTCCGCGCCGAGGATCGCGTATCATGGTTAGAAGATATGCATTAACATCAATGGGTAGTAAATACCTAGAAATCGGAATCGATGTAGGACCTATGGCCGATGTAGAAGTTCTTCTCGGTGACAATCATGGAAATCATCTCATATTACCATGGCATACATGGACTGTGCTATTCGCTATGCGTACAACCATCGAAGAACGTGCACAATTACCAGGATCAGAATCGATGCGGATTAGTGAATTAACGGTGGATTTTTGTCAGATCCTCGATTCACCGGTTGTAAAGAATGTGATACTACGCTGTATTTCACACCGGATACAATAACATTTTTATTAAATCTTGAGCACTGTATAGACTATATGTATCCGCGGCTGTATCAAACTGCGGAAGATGCGAGGATAAAATTTAAAACTTTTGTCAACGTGCTACAGCAGAGCGATGTTGCCTGTGAAAAATTAGATACGCTTCATGCTGCTAAAATCATATGTGATAGTGAATATTACAATGTAGATTATCTTGTAGATTGCGAACTGGTAGCATGTGCTATCAATGATATTCTAGCTGATGCTCGTAGGAAAAACAAATGTTAAATTGTAGTTTTTTAATTTTATACTCTTTTAATTTTAAATAAATTTCCGAAACATATTATTCCTCCATTTTATTCACCCTGACATCCACCTCACCTTATAATTTTAAGATTTTCTGATAAATTATTGGTTTGGAAAAAAAAGTTCCAGGACAGCTCCCACCCTAGGTTAGGTTCGGGTGGGCCAAGTTCTGAGAGAGATTTTTTTCGGGGGTCAATGCCTCCCTCTGAAAAATGGGTCCGGTCTGGAGAGGTCTCCGCGGCGGCTCGGCCCGGACTGATCCCCTCCATCATCGCGGCTTCCCCCACTCCGCGGCGCGTGCGCGCGCAACCTGTCTTCCTCACCCCGCAGGCCCCGCGCCCATGTTTCCCTCCACCGCGCTCCCCCGCGCGCCCTCACTTTCCCCCTGCCCCCGCGCTCCCCTCAGCACACCCGGGTTAGAAACCGCCTTGTATTACTACTAGTGCGCTTGGGAAAAGGTCCCGTAGCTAGCTGCTACGCTTCGTTACGCATGCGCGTGACGTCAAACAAATCAGCGCCGAGATGGGAAACGAAACGGCGCCACTGTTAAGTCAAGCGAAGCTAGCAAACCAGACCAACCAGCGTCGCCGGCGGAGCATATTGTCGACGCTGGTTGGCTAGCTGTAATCAACCAATCAATGCCAAGATGGGAAACGAAACGGCGCCAGCACTAATCCGCGAAGCTAGCCAAGGTAAATGAAACCGCAGCCAACCAGCGTCGACAATATGCTCCGCCGACGACGCTGGTTGGTCTGGTTTGCTAGCTTCGCTTGACTTAACAGTGGCGCCGCTTCGTTTCCCATCTCGGCGCTGATTAGTTTGACGTCACGCGCATGCGTAACGAAGCGTAGCAGCTAGCTACGGGACCTTTTCCCAAGCGCACTGGCCCCGATTGGTAACAAAACGTCCCCGGGACGTCTGTGGACGGCTCTGGGGTGTCTATAGACGGTTTCGGAACGTTTTTGGGACATTGTATAACTACAGTGGCGCCATCTGTACAATGTCCTAAGGAGGTCCCTTGGGGATGCGTATGGGACGTGTCTTTGCGGGGTGTATAATTCCTCAAGCTCCACCAGAGGGCGATGCGGCTCGAGAATTTCTCGCCGGTGATCGTGGACCCAGTTAGTATATATACAAATTCCGTCGCAGTCCTTCTTTCCTTTTCTAAGGTGCTGACCCACTGCATAGACGGTCCACTTAGATCACCTAATTTATCGATAAATAGGTCTTAATCCAGGCCTGTTTAAGACATCGTTTAAACGCTCGTTCAGTCCGAATCCAGGCGCTTTAAAAGACATACCCGGGACGACTGTTTTGGTAACATTCGTCATTCAGAGGACGTACGTAAGCCGTTCGTGGGACATTCGGGACGTCCCTGGGACGTCCGGTACGGCTGGGACGTACGTCCCCGGAACGTTTTGGGGACGATTGTGTGCTGTGTGGGTAGTACTTTAATACTTTTTCACATTTGCCTGGGTTTTGTTTGTAACAGCTAGGTATTGTTTAGCTTACACAATTTTTTAGATTCATATTGTGGGAATTCTAAAAATGTTTTAGAATTATAGTACTAGAATTTAGAATATTTCAATCTTTTTGTGTACATTATATTTTTACGAAATGTTAATTTTGAATAAATTTTATTTTAATTCTATGTAAAAATGTGTTATTAACGTTATTACCAGGTTTTGTAATTTTCACTTTAACACACTAACTTTAAAAATTATTTTTTGTAAGATTACAATTTTTAAAAATTTTATTATAATACAAATAACTTCAGCCTTCATCAGTAGACAAATCTAACAGAATCTTTTAGTTTCAGTGAATCATAAAATCCCACAAATTTTGCCAATTTGTGGTCTTTCAACCGATTTTTCGTTTTACAACGAACCTATGTGCATTGAGAAAATAGCTAATCCATATGCGAGATAACGACTTTCGTTAAACGTTGCTGTAGCGTTATTTTGAATTCTGTAAGATGTAACATGGCCACAACAGTTTTAATGTCAGCTATTGAATTTTTCCAACCATCAGTTAATAGTACTCCTTCTTGTGGTTCATCTTTCCTTATAGAATTAACAAGTTCTATTTTGTATCTAAAATTGTTGTGGATAATGTTTTCCTCGTACGAGCTTTAAACTGATGGATGATGGTCCAATTAATTGATTAACGCTTTGAAATGTTTTGATTCTACTATGCTAAGAGGTATATTGCAGCCAAAAATAAAATTGACTAGTAATTGATCCATCTATCTTTTCCTAAAATAAAAATAGTCTTTATTAACATTATTTTTAATTCAAACAAATTATATTTATTATTCTATATGCATTTCTTTTACTAACCTATCAATATCAATTTTTCGTCGGTGTAACTTAATTTAATTTAATTTTTTTAATCAGAATTATAATTATGAATAAATTGGCACTCTTAATAACATATGCGAAAAATGTTTTATAGGTTAGTTATTTTTATTCCAGCGCTATACGACGTTTACGACATAAACGACGTAAACGACGTATAAGACACGAGTTGTGTATAAAACAGAATTTTTGTGTCTTTACGCTGTTGCGTTATCCGCTGGTGTTAATCCATGTATTATATGAAGTTAGCTATAAGTCATAAAGATATCGAAGCTAGATGTAGAGCGAGATTCAAAATGCTTTTGTATTGAAAGATAGGAATAATATATATAGATTCAAAGCGAACGGAACATTAAGATCTTAAGCAAATGTGAAACGGAGGACAAGGAAGAGTTTATTGTAGAGCGCGTTGTGCTTCTTAGGGGGGTTTTCCTTGCTAGTTTTGAATGTTTCAAGTTACCGTTAGATCAGGCGAGGGTAGTAAATAGCTTTACTTTTTCCTTTGCACATCTGCGTGCCAAGTTTCGTCGAGCCGGCAGCGGCTCGTCTCGTAAAAGTACTTAAAATTCTGTCCTCCCTTTCAATAATTGTCGATGTCCTGTTAGGGTAAAAACTCCGGTCAGGGAAGGCTGAAAGTCATAAAGCCATAAAACTTTCTCCGAGTGACGTCGTCTTGACCTCGAGGGTTGCGCTTACTTACCTGCGAGATATGTATATACTGCACGTAGCCTATGTACTACCCCTGTGTAATCGGAAAGCGTACCTTGATCACCAGAGGAGAGTGGGAGGAAGCATGAAGGAAGGGCGAAGGACAGCCCACTAACGAAGCTAGAGGGATGACACCGTCTTGATTGGGCGAAAGGATCCGGAGAGGGAGTCCGAGGAAGACTTCAAACTTAAAGGAGTAGGGCACTCGAAGGTGACAAGCGAGGCGTTATTTTTGTAAAAGATCAGATCAATCTTGTCAGCAGACTTGAAACAGTTTCATAGAAAATATACAAATAGTTTCTGAAATTTTACTTTGTGAAATCATTTGAAATACCCGCGCACTCCAACGAGCTGAATGCTTCTGCATTCCACGGGCACCAACCCGCTTTCCGTTCTGAGAATCACCGCCGGGACGCGCAACAAAACTGGTGACAGCGGTGGGATATTTTAAATAATTTGTGGGAAATTTAGAAATCAATTCAGTGCTAAAATTCGGCCTTATAAACTTTTGAACACTTTTGTGAGTGACTTTGCCGGCTCGTGAGTGCGTATCTAAGTAATTTAACGGGAACTATTATAAACTTTTATTTAAATAATTCTTTGATCGTGCAAATGGACACAAAGATTGAAAGTGATTAAGTGCAGCCTCTCTCTCTCGGGTTTTACGCGGTTTTCCCGAGAGCAAGGATGAATGCCGGAGAAGGGTGGTTTCAGTGGCCGTGCGAATAATTCCTTGAAATCACATGCACTCGGTCATTATCTGCGTCATTTGCTGAGCTACTTCGGAGACTTCACGGACGATTAAGGAAAAGACTCGAAGGACCTGAACGTCGTGGACCATTCTTCACAGCCTCTAAGAAACGGACGGACGATTGGAGTGATCGCAGTTATTACAGACAGCGAATAAGTATTTATAAGATATATATTAAACGGATTGTAATTTTCTTTTGCAAATTGAAGAACTGCCTTGTTCCAGTGCGGCCAATATCGTTAGCTAGCAGTTAGTTGAGTTTCCCGAGATTTCTTATTTGCCTTTAAAGTTAGCTTCTGATTTGATTCCACACTTCGACGGGAAATCTGTTTCTTTGCTTAAATTCACGAAGCAGTGTCAATTTATTGATTCTCAAGTCAAATCTTCTGACCGTGGGAATTTGTTAGCTATAATTCGAAATAAGATCGAAGGTCCTACGGATTTATTAATTTCAAATTATCCAGAACCGATAACCGTAGATGAGATTGTTAGTGTGTTAAAAGGGTGTACGCACGGCCTTTTGACATTGATTAGATCCATGGCGAATTGTGAGGTTTGCAACAAGGGATAGATGAGTCGGTAGAATTTTATGGAGCCCGAGGTCGTGAAATATTAAGTCCTGGTTTAGAAACAGTTAAGGATAAATCTAATTCCGAACAACTGACAGGAGCTGTGGTTTTTCTGGATCAGGCAGCCGTTACAAATTTTAAACGTGGTCTTCAGAATCAAAATTTGAGATTTCTTATTTCTAATGAACAGAATAAAACATTTGACGATATAGTTAGTTTTGCGAGTAGATTAGAACAGGGGATCCCGGTGTAGGTCAAACAAAGGTCGATGCTCGTAGATTAGTTGAATTACTTAAGATTCTTAATTTAGATAGTTTTAATGATGTCGAACAAGCTAGTATTTTAGAGATTATAAATGCATTTCCATACCAATTTTATCTTCCCTCGGACGAATTAGGATCAACAGATAAAATCCGGTATAGTATAATTACTGCAGATGAGATACTTATAAATACGAAGCAGTATCGTTTTCCTCAAGTTCATAAGGAGGAAATTAAAAAGCAGATAAATTCATTATTAGAAAATAGAATAATTCAACCGTCTTCCTCGCCGTATAATTCACCTGTTTGGATTGTTCCGAAAAAACCTGGTCCTGATGGTGTATCTCGTTGGCGTGTAGTAATAGACTATCGGAAATTAAATGAAAAAAATTGTAAATGATGCTTACCCCTTCCTAATATTATTGATATAATAGACCAACTCCCCAGTAAACAAACTGACTGCAGTCTGACGACAGATTGATGTCAGATTCGAGTATATTCTGACGTCAGATTCGGGTCCTACTATGTCCGCATTTGACTATGGTTTTGTGGTCAGAGCCTGACATCAGGATCTGATCGCAGATTGATGTCAGATTTCGATCAGATCTTGCTGCCGTGGCTGACCGCAGATTGAGAGCAGAAATCGAGCAGATCCTGCGCAGCGCGATCTGACGGCAGATTGGTGTCAGATACAGAGCAGATTCTGACGTCAGATTCGGTGCCTATTATGTCCGCATTTGACTATGGTTCTGCGGTCAGAGCCTGACATCAGGATCTGACCGCAGATTGATGTCAGATTTCGATCAGATCTTGCTGACAAAAACCGCCCGCAAATTGGCGGCAGAAATCAAGCAGATCCTGATGTCGGCCATAGTAGGCAATTTTATATAATAGTATAGATTTAAAAACAGTGCGAAAGTCTTGTGACGTATGTCACTCAGGAGGTAAGGATCGGTGTGATTAGCTAGAGTCGGTAAGACAGGGTTCGTGTACACCGATTTCTTAATAACGTAATCCTTTATTACTCGTCTTGTATTTCATAAACATCTACTGATAGACGGCGGCCGAAGCGGACAGGTGTTGGCTTGGCTTAATACTATTGACGGGTGCTAGATACGGCGTAGTCGTGGAGGTCGGACAGAGTCCTCGCACCTCTTACTCGGAACGGACTAGATAGAGACCGGGCGGTATCCCGGGGATTCTATGTTGGCGCAAAGCGCTTTGGAGACCGGGCAGCTTCCAGGCGTCTCGGTACGGGCGGCTAGAGACCGGGCAACTTCCAGGCGTCTCGGTACGGCGGCTAGAGACCGGGCAGCATCCGGGCGTCTCGGTACGGGCGGCTAGAGACCGGGCAACTTCCAGGCGCCTCGGTACGGCGGCTAGAGACCGTGCAGCATCCGGGCGTCTCTTGTAAGGGGGCGGCGGGCCTAGAGACCGGGCATCATCCGGGCGTCTCTGTGGCGGAGAATTGTCGATCGCTCGATCGTGGTTACACGGCTTGTTTTCCCTATCACGCTGTCACCGGGCAACATCCAGCTATGCGCTTAGGGAGGGGTTCCGTAGCCCCACTCGAACTGCCTATTTTGCGTCGCGGCAAGGCTTATGTCCCGATGTCCGAAATATTTTAACTGCGAGAAATCGACGCGATCTAGCGGCGCGGTAGGGAGTTATCGTCTTCGCGCTGGCGCGTCGCGAGCTTGGTGTGCCTCGGCCCGGGTCGGCGTGGTTCGGACGCGGTCGGCCGGGCGCTTGGCGTCTCATTCCCTCCCGGTCGGATTACCGCGCGCTCGATTCCTCACGTGACGGACGCTACGTCACAGTCTTTAGCGTAAATAATATATAGAACACGTTTATAAGACCGACTTGAAAGATCTGATTCCTACCATATTTTATGGAAGAAAGAAAAGTTGGTAAACCATGTATTTAAACGGGTATTATAACATTTTTAATGCTTTACTTAGCAAGTTGTTAGTGAATTGAATGCCAGGTCGGCTCAAAATAATGATTTAAACTTTGAAAGACAGTTCTTCCAAATAAAAAAGAATTAATGGTAACTACTATTTATTCAGTCGTCTTAGGGCGGTATTATCATCAATAGTTTTTTAGTTTTTAGCATGCGGCATCTTCTACTAGTCTAGTAGATTAATAAAGGATGCCGGATGCTTAAGACGATCTTCGTCTTCAGCAACGACTGATAATACCGCCCTTACAGACGGGTATACCAAATATATACTCCGCAGTGGAATGCCGGCAAATACGAGTCGTACTCGAGAGCCCTGAATGATCAAGCCCTCGGCCACTTATTCCCGCGATGGTGCTATTTCGCAAACGAGAAACGCTCGCCCAATCGCGCCCTGGCGGGGTCGTGTCGTGAACTATGTCAGCAGAATCTGCTGTATTTCTGCTGCCTATCTGACGTCAGATCGCGGAGCGCAGGGTCTGCTCGATTTCTGTCATTAAATTGTACCAGCAGATTCACTGCAGTGTCTGCCGCCAAACTGCTCGCAGACTGTGTAAGCAGAATCTACTGTATTTCTGCTGCCTATCTGACGTCAGATCGCGGAGCGCAGGGTCTGCGCGATTTCTGCCATTAAATTGTATCAGCAGATCCTGCCGCCAATCTGCTCGCAGGTTAAGGCAGCACAATCTGTCGGCTTTCTGCTGTCAGTCTGCTTTCATCATCGAATATAACAAATCCTGTATCAAATCTGTAGTCTTTCTGCCACAAACATTTGTACTCAGGCGTTGAGCAAAATCTGCAAATACGGATGTGGCTGACTGGGTCGGTTCAGCTAAATATTTTACTACCTCGATTTAGTTTCTGGATTCCATCAGACACCCGTAGATTGTGCATCTAAATCAAAGACTGTTTTTTCAACTCCTCATGGGCATTATGAATTCAATAAGATGCCATTTGGTCTCAAGAATGCCCCAGCAACGTTTCAGAGATGTATGGATTTGGTTCTATCTGGTTTACAGGGAGTTGAAGTCTTTGTATATATTAACGATATAGTCATATATGCCGATTCCTTGAAAGAGCATGCCCGAAAATTGAAAATTCTTTTAGCTAGATTATAAAATGCTGGTTTAACTTTGCAACCTGACAAGTGTCGCTTCCTTAGACAAGAACTTACTTACCTGGGTCATATTATTTCTGTAAATGGTGTGAAACCTGATCCCGAGAAAATCAGAGTAGTAAAAAAAATTTCCGATTCCAAAAACAAAAAAGAACATCAAACAATTTTTAGGTTTGGTAGGATACTACAGGCGATTTATTCCTAATAGGGCCAAAGTTGCCAAACCTTTGACTCAACTTTTAAAGGCAGCTGTTCCGTTTATTTGGACTAAGGGATCTCAACTTGCTTTCGAAAATTTGAGAGACATTATATGCTCAGAACCCATACTTCAATATCCAAATTTTAAACAACCCTTTATTGTAACTACCGACGCTTCTGATTTTGCTGTTGGAGCAGTGCTAAGTCAAGGCTCTATCGGAAAAGATCTACCCATTGCTTATGCATCTAGGACCTTGAATGACGCTGAGACCAGATATTCTACAATAGAAAAAGAATTATTAGCAGTTACCTTTGCTGTCGATCATTTCCGACCTTATTTATATGGTCAACAATTTACTTTAGTCACTGATCATCGTCCTTTGGTTTGGTTGCACAGCGTAAGAGATCCAACTTCCAGACTCATGAGGTGGAGAATTAAACTAAATGAATATGATTATGAGATAGTTTATAAACCTGGGAAGATCAATGCCAATGCTGATGCGTTGTCCCGTAATCCTTCGACTCCCGACAAAGAATTTTTCCCACAATTCCAAGTTTCCGAGACAAATGACATTGACCACTCTCCTTCGAGGCGTTTGCAAAGGGTTGTCGTAGGCGCCAACGATTTGCCAATTGCATATTCCGAGAAGGATGAGGATACCGATTTAGACAAGCTTGTGGATAATGACACAGAAAAATTAGTGGCCGGCGTTTTTTTTGACGTACGGAAAGAATTGCGAACATCAACCTGAGGTCATCCTTGATAAAGTTTGTATTGACGTTAATTTAGCTGACAGTGACAGTGACGAATATTACACAGCTGATGAGGATGAAACTCCCCATTCTTGTAAGGGAATATTCTCTGAGAATGTGGAAACATCTTCTCAGTCTGATAGTAATTTTTGCAAGGACTATGTAATGGCTAATGGAGGCTTAATGGAGGATCGAATTTGAGGGGTACGGGGGATTCGCGTCGACTTGGTAGTCTGTTGGTTATCGGAAAGGCCGATATTAAAGGCACCCCGCTTCAGGCACCGGTCGGTGAAGTTTCCGTACCTCGTGGGAACCAAGCTCTGGCTGGTCTGTTGGCTAACGGTAAGGTCTATATGAAAGACTCCGCTCAGATTGCTAACTTGGGGTCCATGGTCCGTGAGGGGACGTTGGCGAGAGAGCCTGTTGTTGGAAGTGTTGGTGTGGTACAGGCTGACGAGCCTGGTGTTCTTAAAATTAAGCATGGTGATGCTTTGACACGATCCTCCGTAGGAACGACCTCAGAGAAAGATGATTCATTTAGAAATAGTAGAGTCAAAATATTAGCGACAAATACTTTATCACCACCTCAAACATCCCCTCTCTCACTCTTACCTTCCATTATTTATATTAAAGATCATCTTAGTATGCGGAAAGATAATCGTATCCATTTTCTCACCCTTAATTGCCAAATTGTGTCACAAGTTAGTCAGGATTTGCTTAACCAAGGTAGTTTTTCTGTGGAACAAATAAGACAACAATCCATTAACATTGGCGAGGCAATGGTTTTCCCTGGAAAAAATTATCTAATCTTTCATTTATTTTCTAAGACAGTCCCTACGGAACAACAAACTGTTGCACATTTAAAGTCTTCCCTGTTATCTCTTAAATACCTTATGGATTCTTTGGATGTGAAGACTATTAGTATTTCGAAGTTCCACAACAATCTAAAACCCATTGAATGGATTTCCATAGAACAGTTATTAAAAGAAATTTTAAAAGTTCTCAATACGTTATTACCGTCTGTACTGGTGAAATTGTGATTCCACCACCTTTAAGAAGACCTACTATTATTCAGGAGTACCAGGACTTCCGTTTCCGGTCGCGAGGAGTGAAAGGTGTGCTGGAAGCGAGTGGCGTGTGTGAGGGAGAGAAAGAGTGGAGAGAAGGTGAAAAGGGGAGTGGAGTGCAAGTGTAGAGGTGAAGGGAGAGGGGGAGAAAGGATAGGGATAAGAGGGAAAGGGCTAGGAGTAACAGTGGCAAAGATATAGAAGGGAGAAGGGAAGGTTTGGAGGTTAGGGATAGTGGTGAGGGAAGTGTGGCGGGAAAGAGCAAGGATAAGTGCAAGGAGTGACACCTGTCGGAGAGGAAAGGAGGTAGAGGTGTCGGCAGAGAAGGCGGGAATTTTTAAAAGAGGGAAAAGGATAGTGGAGAATGCTGAAAGGGAATTTAGGTGGGAAGGTGGGAAGGACAGTCGGGGGGAGAGGGGAGGAAAGGGGGGGGAAGGTCAAGGGGAGGGAAGAGATAAAGGAAAGGAATAGGAAGGACAGTGGAAGTAGTGTAGGGAGCAGTATAGGGAGCATGGAGAGTGGGATGGGAAAAAAGAGAGGAAGAGAGGAGGAGGTGGGAAATTCAGAAAGAGAGGAATGGAGAGGGTTTAAAAAGAGTGGTAAAACAGGAAGGTCACCAGTAAAAGGGAGAGAAGAAGGAGACGAGCCGGGGGGAGGGGGAATAGAGGGAGTGGTGACAGAGTTAATAAGGGAGATAAGGGAAATGAAGGAGGAGATGAGGAAGGATAGGGAGGAAAGAAGAAGGATGGAGGAGGAATGGAGAGGGGAAAGAAGGAAGTGGGAAGAGTGGATGAGGGAAGAGAAGGAGAGGAGAGAAGGAATGGAGAAAAAGTTGGAAAAGTTGGAGGGAAGGGATAGAAGGATGTTGGAAGTGATAGAGAAGGTGGAGAGCTGGGAGAAAGGAGGAGGGCCGAGTAAGGAAGGGGTGGAGGAAGGACAGGTGGAGGAATGGAAAATAAGGCTGAGAAGGCTGGAGGTAATGCAGGATAGGAAGGATAGAGAGGGAAGGAGGAACAATGTAATAATAAGGAGATTGGGATGGGAGGGAGGGGAGGTGGAGGAGGGGGTGAAGAAGCTCTGGGAGAGGATGGGGCTGGAGGGGGTGGGTATGAAGGATGTGACAAGGATAGGAAAAGTGGGAGGGGATGGAAGAGGAATGGTACTAGTGAAATTGGCGGGAAAGGAGGAAAAAAGGAAAGTTATGGAGGCAAGGAAAAAGTTGAAGGTCGGGAAGGAGAGGATTGAGGATGACCTCACGGAGGAGGAGAGAAGAGGGAAGTGGAAAATAGAAAGAGAGGCAGAGGAGGAGAGGAGGAAGGGGATGAATGTACAGGTGGGGTATATGAAAATGTGGGTAAATGGGAGGATGAGGAGGTGGGATGAAATAGGAGAGAAATGGATGGAGGATCAGGGAAACGAGAAGGGGGGGAAAGGAGGGGGGGGAGAGGTTGAGGGAGGGAGAGGATATAGTGGGGAAAGGAAGTTATAAGGTGGCTTTTTGGAACGTGGCAGGGGTGAAAAATAAGGACATAGAGTTTTGGAAGGGTTTGGAGGAGTGGGAGGTAATGGTACTGTGTGAGACGTGGATAGAGGAAAGAGACTGGGAAAGGGTGAGGGGCAAGTTGCCAAGGGGGTATGTGTGGGAGAAGCAGTGGGCAAGAAGGGAGAATAAGAAAGGAAGGGCAAGGGGGGGAATGATAATGGGGGTCAGGAAGGGGTTGGAAACAAGGGAAGGGGAAGGGGGTGGGAAGGAGGGCATAATGGTGAAGAGGGTGAGGATGGGTGGGGAGTGGTGGGTGGTGGTGGGGGTGTATGTGAATAAGGATCTGCAGAGGAAACTGGAGGAATTAGAGGAATGGATGGAGGGGAGAGAGGAGGGAGTGAGAGTAGTGATAGGGGGAGATTTTAACGCAAGGACGGGGGGTGAAGGGGGGGAGATATGGGGGGGGGATGAGGAAGAGATAGGACGAGAAAGTAGGAGGTCGAAGGACAGAGAGGTGAATAATGAGGGGAGGAGGCTATGTAGCTTTATGGAGGAGAGGGGGTGGGGGATATTGAATGGAAACGTAGAAGGGGATGAAGAGGGGGAATGGACATACACGGGGGGAAGAGGGAATACAGTGATAGATTACGTGTTAGGAAACGAGGGTACGAGGGAGAGAGTGGTGAGAATGGAGGTGGCGGAAAGGGTGGAGTCAGTCCATCACCCAGTGGTGGTTTGGTTGAGGGGGGAGGGTAGGGGGGGTAGTAGGGGGGAAAACGGGGGAGAGAATAGGGGTAGCAAGGGGAAACTGGACGGAAAAGGGAAGAGAGGAATTCATAAGGGCATTCGGTAAGAGGGAGGGAGGGGGGGGGAGGAATACAGGAAGAATGGAGGGAGTTGAGGGACAGGATAAAAGGGGTGATAAAAAAGGTGGGGCAAGGAGGGGAGAGGGTGGGACGGCGAGGATGGTGGGATAAAGAATGTAAGGAGGAGAAAGGTAAGGTAAGAAAAGAGTTGAGGAGATGGAGAAGGGAGGGAGGAGACGGGAAAGAATATAGGAAAAAGAAAAGGGAATATAAGATTATGTGTGAGGAGAAAAAGAGGAAGGAGGTAGAAAGGTGGGAGAAGGAGATCGAGGGGGTGAAGACAGAGGGGCAGGTATGGAGAGTTGTAAATAGTGAGAGGGGGAAAAGAAGGAGGGTAGAGGAGGGGATTAGAATGGAGGAATGGGAGGAATATTTTAGAGGGCTGCTAGGAGGAGTAGAGTGGAGGGTGAGAAAAGGGGGGGAAAGAAGGAGGGAGGAGAATGAGGAGGGAGAATTAAGTAAGGAGGAAGTGAGGAGGGTGATAAGAAATCTGAAGGATGGAAAGGCAGGGGGGGGGATGGGATAGCAAATGAGGTGTGGAAGTATGGTGGGGTAGAGGTAGAGGAATGGCTTTGGGATATTTGTAATAGGGTGTGGAAGGGGGAAGGATGGGTGGAGGAATGGAGGGAAGGGGTAGTGGTACCGGTGGTTAAGAGAGGGGCTGGAAAGAGGGTAGAAGATTACAGGGGGGTGACGCTGACGCAGACGGCGTACAAAGTGTACGCGTCTGTGTTGGCAGAAAGGTTAAGAGAGGAGGTGAAGGGGAAGAAGCTGCTGCCACCGAGTCAGGCCGGCTTTAGGAGAGGAAGGGGTTGCATAGACAACATCTATGTGTTGAACTTCTTGATCAACAGGCAAGTGACCAGGAAAGAAAGAAGGATGGTCATATTCTTCCTTGACCTGAAGGCGGCCTTTGACTCGGTGGACAGGGAGGTGTTAATAAGGGCAATGAGGAAGAGAGGTGTGAGGGAGGGGATAGTAGAGAGATGTGAGGAGGTGCTGAAGGAAACGGTATGTAGGGTGAAGGTAGGGGACGAGATGGGGAGGGCTTTTTGGACAGCTAGAGGAGTAAGGCAGGGCTGCCCACTGAGCCCTAGCCTGTTCACGTTGCTACTGGCGGATTTGGATGAGGAAATGGAAAAGGGTGGATGGGGAGGGGTGAGGTTAGGGGGTAAAAAGGTTTACACACTTGCGTATGCAGATGATGTGGCGGTGGTGGCAGAGGATGAAGAGGGGATGAAAGGGATGATGGCGAGGCTGGAGAGGTATATGGATGGGAAGGGGCTGCAACTGAATGTCGGTAAGTCAAAGGTGATGCGATGTAGGAAGGGGGGAGGGAGGTGGAAAAAGGTGGTATGGAGATGGAAGGGAAAGGAGGTGGAGGAGGTGAAAGAGTTCACCTACCTGGGGTACACATTGATGGCGAATGGGGGGCAAGAGGCACAGGTGAGGGATAGGGTGAAGAAAGCAGCGGCGGTGATGGGGCAGGTATGGGGTATTGGGAAGAGGAAGTTTGGAAAGGATTGGGGGAAAAGGGTATGGCTTTTCGATAGACTGGTGTGGGCCACGATGGGGTATGGGGTGGAGATATGGGGGTGGAAAGAGAGGAGAGGGATGGAGAGGTTGCAGGAGAGGTATTTGAGATGGGTGCTGGGGGTGGATTGGTATACGCCGGGTTATATGGTGAGGGAGGAGCTACAGAGGGGTATGATGAAGGGAAGGGCGGGGATGAGGGCGTGGACATATGAGAGGAAGTTAGAGGAGGGGCAGGGGGGGGAGTTGGCGAGGGAATGTTGGGAGGAGCTAAAAGGTAGGGCAAGAAGGGGAAAGGTGTTGGGGGGATGGGAGGAGGAAAGAAAGGGATTTTTTGAGGAGAGAGGATGGACGGTGGAGGGAGTAGAAAAGGTCAGGGGGAGGGGAGAATTGAGGGGAGAGGAGCTGGTATGCAGGGGAAGGAGGTTAGAGGAAGTAGATAGATGGCAAAAGATAAATATATCGACATATAATGGGTGGTATGGAAGGATAAAGGGAGTGGGGGTGCCAGGATATTTGAAGAAGGGGTGGGAGGAAAATAGGTGGAGAAGAATGGCAAGGTATAGGTTAGGGAATGAGATGAGAGGAGGGAGGTATTGGAGGGAGGAGGAGGAGAGGAAATGTAGGGTGTGTGGTTGGGGGGAGGAGACGTGGGAGCACGTGTGGGAGGTATGCTCAGATTGGGGGAAGGAAAGGGGATGGCAGGATGTGGTAAGGGAAGTATTGTGTGATGAGGGAAGTGGAGAGGAATGGTTAAGGAGGATAGAAGAAAGGAGAGGGGTGAAAATGGAAGAATGTAAGAAAAAGGATTGGGAGAGGCTGGAAGCGAGCGGAAGCGGGGGTCAGAGGTTAGGGATGGTGGGGGAAAGAGGGGCATGCGTGGCGGGGTGGGGAGAGCGGGAGAGAGGGAAGGAGAGCGGGACAGCGAGCGGGCGAGCGAGCGGGGGAGCGAGCGGGAGAGCAAGCGGGGGAACAAGCGTGCGGGCGAGACTGGGGAGGGTAGTATGTAAGGCGTTAGATGTAAGGTTAGATGTAAGTGAGATATAGGGAATAAAAATTGTAAACCCCACGGGGAAACAATAAAGTATTATATATTCAGGAGTACCATGAATCTGTGGTGGGTGGTCATCAGGGAGTTTTTAAGCTTTACAAACGTTTAAGGGAAGACTTTTATTGGTTGGGTATGAGAAAGGAAATTTCTAATTTCATTCGTACCTGCTCGAGTTGTCAAAAAAAATAAGATGCTCTCGGCTAAGACAAAACAGCCAATGCGTATCACTGATACTCCCGAAAGAGCTTTCGAAAAGGTACAAATGGATATTGTTGGGCCATTGCCTATAACAGAGAAAGGGAACAAATATTTGTTAAC
The DNA here is from genome assembly GCA_929113495.1 of Andrena minutula. Taxonomy (NCBI): domain Eukaryota; kingdom Metazoa; phylum Arthropoda; class Insecta; order Hymenoptera; family Andrenidae; genus Andrena; species Andrena minutula. Next base: position 41,847,198 of record OV815993.1, on the reverse strand, counting down.
ACTCCAGGATAATTTGACGAAATATTCAGATGCTATTCCATTACATACTATTGATTCCATATCTGTCGCAGTCGCTCTAGCTGAGCAATTCATTAGTCGGTTTGGTTGTCCTCGAGTTATTCACACGGACCACGGAAGCAATTTTGTTAGTGCTATAATGAAAAATTTCTGCAAAATCTTTAAAATACAGAGGATTACTTCTACTGCATTCCACCCACAGTCGTTGGGGTCTTTAGAGCGGGCTCATCGTGTGTTCATTGACTACTTGAAACACTATTGTGTTAAGACTGACTGGGATAATTGGATTAGATTTGGAATATTTTCTTACAATACTTCCGTACATGAGGCTACTGGTTTTACACCACACGAGCTGGTCTTTGGTAGGAAAGCCATCATCCCTTCGGAATTCACTAAACAGGAAGTACCTCGGACATTCATTCAATATCTAGATCAATATTTCACAATAATCACTACTACTCAAGCTACGGCGGCAGCCAATCTGGAACAAGCAAAAGAAAGGAGTAAAGTATATTATGATAAAAATGATAATCCTCGTAAATTTAATGTAAACGACGATGTATATTTGCTTAGAGAACCTAAGACTTCTAAGTTCGATTCTAATTGGACTGGTCCTTATAGGATTATTCGAATGCATGACGATCTAACTATAGAAATAGCAATAACGGCGCATAGATCTAAGATAGTACATGCAAATAAGTTAAAGTTAGCATATATAAGATTAGACCCTTCTTAAGTAACTTTAATTGTGTGCTTTGTAAGCGTTATGTCAACTTATATGAGTTATGATTATTTTATATAGAATAAGGATTGTGGCGTTTTTTGAATGAAATATTTAGACAAATTTGGTTAAAGTGTTATATTACTACTATACAGGGTGTCCCAAAAATGTTGCGTTTCCTTAAAGGGGGTGATTCTGGGGGTGATTTCAAACAACTTTTTCCTTTGCGAAAATGCTCTCCGATGTTTCGTTAACGAGATATTAATAAAAAGCACCGACCAATCACAGCGCGAGTCTGACGGCCGAGTTCCCGCGGTAGCGTGGCTACGAGCCGCGCTGCGATTGCGACGAGCAAGCAACTCGGCATGCATCGAAGAAACTTGCGTAGAATGGCAAATGAAAAAGACGTAACAAATAAAATCGAACATGTTGTCATGGTTTGTTCGTCATTTAAAGTGAATAATGAATAAAGGATAAATGGATGAAAATCACGTGTAACGTAAAAAGACGAATACGCAGTTTTTTTTTAGAAGATTTGAAAATAATAATTATTTGAAGTGGGAGGATAAGGAATACGTAAATTTCCTTGTGTTAATAACGTAGCCACGAAAAGGTAATGTAACAGGAAATTAACGAAAGGTGATAGTCGTTCGTTATTGTGATAAAAATCCGTAATTCAATAACGGCCAGCACTGTTGGTGGTAACGAATAAGTCTGTTTAAAAAGCCCCAATAAATGTTATCGTACGGGAATTTAGAGAATTATCGCCGGAAATAAGCCATCGCTTGCGTTAAATTTAAAAATGAATTATCACCAATAAAGTAACTAAAGGTTAGGTTAGGTTTATTTTTTCTTTTGGTACAATCTTTACACAAGTCACCAAAAGTGGCGTTTCGGGACACACTCCCATATTGCCCAACGAACAATAGTCAATTCTTATCTACGTTATACTCAACGGAATATACCTATACATTATATTCATACACATATTATACTATATTCTCTTTAGTTCCGGTTGAGACGTGTGAAAGGAAAGAACGCCTGTCAGGGAGCAAGGGTTTAGAACAGCGAAAAGTAGTGAATTGGGCGAAAGGAAGGTAGCAGAGGGTAGGAGGTGTAAGTAGGAGAAGAGAGGAAGTGGAGGAGATAAGGTGTTTGGAAATAAAAGGCAGAAAGTGAGAGTGAAAAGTGTGAAAAGTAAGGTGGGTGAGGTTAGGAAGACAGAGTATGGCGCCATCGACGACAAGGACGACATCGGTCAAGAATAAGGGAAAGGAGGGGGGAGGAGCAATGGAGAAGTATGTAGAAGGACGGGAGAGCGGCAAGGCAGCGCCATCGGGCGGCGGGAGGGGTGAAGAAGAATCGGCAAGGAAGGAAACCGTAGGGGATCTGGAAAGGGCCATGGAAAGGATGTTTGGAAAGTACATGGCGGAGATTGAAAAGTGGAGAGAGGAGATGAAGGAGGAGAGAAGTCTGTGGGAGCAAGAGAGGAAGAGAGAGAGGGCAGAATGGGAGATGGAAAGGAAAAGGATGGAGAGTAGGCTGAGAGAACTAGAGATGAGAGAGGAAAGGAGAGAGAGGGAAAATAGGAAGAAGAATATAGTGATAAGAGGAGGGCAGTGGAAGGAGGGAGAGGGAGAGAAAGAGGTAGAGGAGTTTATAAAAAAGAATCTGAAGGTAGAGGTGGAGGTGAAAGAGTCGTGGAAGGTAAGAATGAAGAGCGGGGGAGAGGAGATAGTGGTGGCGAAGTTAGGAAACTGGGAGGACAAAAGAGCAGTAATGAGAAAGAAGAAAGAGTTGAAGGTGGGGATATACATAGAGGACGATCTGACCAGGGAAGAGAGAGAAGTGCAAAGGAAACTAAGGATGATTGCAAGAGAAAATAGAGAAAAGGGGAGAACGGCTACGGTGAGGTACAAGAAAATATTTATAGATCAAGTATGGTACAACTGGAACGAGAGAGAAGGAGGGCTGGAAAGGGCGGTCGAGAGGGGAAAGGATTGAGAGGGGGGGTCATGGATGGGGGGAGGGAGAGGGGTTGAAGCTGTGCTTCTGGAACGTGGCAGGGCTAGGGAACAAGGATAGAGAGGTATGGAGGTACCTAGAGAGCTTTGATTTGGTGGGGTTGACGGAGACATGGGTGGAGGAAGGAACGTGGAATGGAATGAAGAGGAACCTACCGGCAGGATTCAACTGGTGGTGCATACCGGCAGTAAGAGAGAACAAGAAGGGAAGGGCGAGGGGAGGAATAGTTGTAGCAGCCAAAAAGGAGTTGGGTGTAACGGAATTTAGGGGATGGAGTGAGAGGATAGCGGAGGTGAGGATAAAGGTTGGCGGAAGAGACTGGAGAGTACTAACAGTATATAGCCAGAAGATAGAAGAAACAATGAGAGAGATTGCGGAGGGTATAGAAGAGGAGGAGGAGGAAGCACTTTTGATAGGAGGAGACTTCAACGCGAGAGTTGGAGAAGAAGGGGGGCCGTTCAGGGAGATAGCGTCGGAGAACGGGAGGGAAAGAAAGTCAAAAGACAAGATAATCAACAGGGAAGGCAGAATGTTGATGGATAAAGTCAACGAGAGAGGATGGATAATCTTAAACGGAAGTTACGGAAAAGAAGCGGAATGGACGTACGTAGGGGAAAAGGGGTCGTCTATAATAGATTATGCGATTTCGAATGAAAAGGCTTTTGATGAGGTGATGTGGGTGAGAGAAGGGGAGAGGACGGAGTCGGATCACGTGCCTATAGAAGTGGAGTAGAAACACCGGGGAAGGAGAGAGGGGGCGGGGGTGAGGAGAGGGAGGAATGGAGAGAGGTAAAAAGGAGCGACTGGTCAGAGAAAGGAGTGGTGGAATTTCATCAAAGCTGTACGGGGTGAAAGGCAGAGGGAGGGGATACGGAAACGATCTGGGGGGAGATAAGGGATAAAATTAAGGGAGCAGTTAAGAAGGATATTAGAAGGGTCAGGATGTGGGGGATAGGGGAGAGAACGTGGCACAGCAAAACATGGAAGCAACGGAAGAGGGAGCTAAGAAGAGACCTGAGGCAGTTAAGAAATGGAAAAATAAGCAGGAGGGATTTCGTACGAAGAAGGAAAGAATACAGAATTTGGTGCAAGATGGAGAGGGAAAAACACGAGAGGGAAGAGGAAGAGAAGATAAAAGGTATAAGGAGTGAGAGTGAAGCGTGGAGGTATATAAATAAGTATGGAAAAAGAAGGATGTGGGGAGGGGTGGAGGAGGGCATAGCGTTACAGAAATGGAAAGAGCACTTTATGGAGCTGCTGGGAGGGCAGGAGACGAGAGGGCAGGAAGAAGATCTGGAGGAAGAAGAGGAGGAGATAGGCGAGGAGGAAAGGGAGGTAGAGGGCATATCCAGGGAGGAAATCATAGAGGCACTGAGAGGACTTAAGAAAGGGAAGGCTCCAGGGATAGACGGAATAGAGAATGAAGCGTGGAGGCTCATGCCAAAGAAAATCGGGGAAAGCTTTTGCACACTACTGGAAAAGATATGGAAGGGGGGGGGAGATTCCAGAGGAATGGAGGAAGGGGATTATAAGTCCAATACACAAAAGATGAGAAAGGGGGGAGGTTAAAAACTACAGGGGGGTGACACTGATGTGTACGGCTTACAAGGTACGACCATACTAAACAAGAAGCTAAAGGCGGAGGTGGAGGATAAGCTGGAGGAGGGGCAGTTCGGGTTTAGAAAGGGAAGGGGAACGATGGATGCAGCATATGTGGTAAACTACGTAGCCAACAGGGAGCTGGGGAAGAAGAGGGGGAAGCTGTACGCGTGCTTTGTGGATTTGAAGGCAGCCTTCGATTGGGTGGATAGGGGTAGGTTGGCGGAGAGTATGAGGAAGATGGGGGTGGGGGGACGATTCAGAAAGAGGATAATGGACATCTACAAGGAGACCAAGAACGTGGTGAAGGTAGGAGAAAAAAGGACAGAGGAGTTTTGGACGACGAGAGGCGTCAGGCAAGGGTGTCCCCTGAGCCCGACACTTTTTAATATATTCATGGCGGATCTGGAGGAGGAGATGAGGAAGGTAAAGGAAGGTGGAGTGGTGATAGGCAGAGAGAAAGTGTGGTCCATCATATACGCGAATGATATCACACTGATGGCAACGACGCAGGAAGGGATGAAGGATATGTTGAAGAGGCTGAGGAAGTATATAGAGAAGAAGGGACTGACACTTAGTACAGAAAAGTCTAAGATACTGGTTTTCGAGAAGGGGGGAGGGGGGAGGAGGAGAGGGGAATGGAAATGGGGAGAGGAGAGGATAGAGGAGGTGAAGGAATTTAGGTACTTGGGCTTTACCCTGCAGAAAAGTGGGAGTGCAGAAAAACACTTAACAGAAAGGATAAAGCGAGCAATAATTGCGATGAAGAAAACGTGGAGCATAGGGGAGAGACTGTTTAAGGAATCGTACGGGAGGAGGATTATGATGTTCAAGGCACTGGTGGAGAGTGTAATCCTGTACGGGGCGGAGGTATGGGGATGGTATGAGGAGGAGAGGATAGAAAGAGTAAGGAGAAAGTATCTGAAATGGGTTCTAGGGCTGGATAGGGGAACACCCAATTACATACTGGAGGAAGAGACCAAAGGGGAAGAACTAAAGGTAGGAGCACTCAGAAGGGCCTTCAGGTATGAAGAGGAGATGAGAGTGTCCAGCAAGAAGATCCCGAGGGAATGCCTGAGGGAGATGGAAAGGGAGAAGAGGGAAGAAGTAAAGAACAGATGGGAAAAAAGAAGAGCGGAGATGAGGGAGACGCTGGATGTCGGAAGGGAGGGGATGAGAAGATTAAGAGAGGAAACGGAAGGAAGCACAGAGAAGATGATGGACCAGATAGGAAAGAAGTTAAGGGGGAGGGGGAGGAGAGAAAGGAAAGAGAAAATAGAGATGTCAAGATACAGTACAACATACAAGGAGATTATGACGGAGGAGATGCCAAGGTATCTGAGAGGAAAGGGGAAGAAGAGGGACAGGAGCCTGATCGCAAGATTTAGATGCGGGAACGAGAGCAAGGGAGGACAATATTGGAGAGAGAGGGAAGACAGAATATGTAGAACGTGCGAAAGAGAGGAAGAGACGATAGAGCATATGATAAGAGGATGCGAGGAGGAGGGAAAGGGAGGAGGAGTAAAGGATCTGTTGGGAGATGCGGGAGAAGGTCTAGAGGAGATGAAGAGGATAATCCGGGGAAGAGAAAGGAGGAGAGAGGAGAGGAAGGAAGGGGGGATAATCAGGGTCTAGTCGAGAATACCAAAAGGGAGAGTGCAAAGTCCACAATGCAAAGTAGGGCAGAGTAGCATTGAATAATAGAATTTTAAGTTTTAAGTTATTTTTGGACAAAAATTTTAATTTTTCAGTTATTCTCAGTTTAGGTGAGGTGTATATAGTAGGTGATAAGTATGATAAATGTATGTATGCGCGTAGAGTATAAGGATAAGAAATGTAGACGGAAGTCAATCCTAAGCCGAAAGGCAAGGATAAAACAATAAATAAAAAAAATAAAAAAATACTATATTCTCTTTAACATTTATTCATTCCTTCCATTCTTCTATCTCCTTTTCTCCTTCATTATTATTATTTGTTCTCAACTTTCATTCCCATTTCTAACTTAGATTTTAGTATTGTAGCCTCGAGATTGGGTAAGGAGTTTGGAAAATTTCTGGACAGACGAAATTTATTCGTATTAGGAGGGAGTACATGGTTGGTTGGAAGGAAGGGGCTACAAATTTCCGTAAATCAGACATTGTGTCTCGCTGAATCTATACAATTTCAATTGTTATTATGGACGAGGTGCATATGGTACATGATTTTAATCTAATGAGGCGTCCAGGAGTTACTCTGTACTCTCCCGTTCGATTGGCGTCCAGGTATTGTCACCGAACTCTCCATAACGAACAGGCGTCCAGGAATAATCTCCCGTACTCTCCTCTCTCAACGATAGGGTATTCAGGAAAGGGACTTTGTACTTTCGCGGTTCTAATCTACAGAGGCGTCCAGGAGTTACTCTGTACTCTCCTCGTTCGGTAGGCGTCCAGGTATGATCGCTGTACTCTCCATACCGAACAGGCGTCCAGGAATAATCTCCCGTACTCTCCTCTCTAATCTACTGAGGCGTCCAGGAGGTCCATCTGTACTCTCCCGTTCGATTGGCGTCCAGGTATTATCGCCGTACTCTCCATATCGAACGGGCGTCCAGGCATATTCTCCCGAACTCTCCTCTAGTTCTAAAGAGATGCTCTGTACTCTCTCGACCAGTAGGCGTCCAGGTATTATCGCCGTACTCTCCATACCGGTCGAGCGTCCAGGAACACCCTAAGTGCCTAGTCCCTCCAGCAGGCGTCCAGGTATTGTCGCCGAACTCTCCTGCCGGAGTCCCTAAGCTGTTCGAGAGCGGCCGTGTGTGTACCTCGTCCTCTCTCTCGAAGCAGCGAAGAAGAATTTGCCTTTGCGGTCCTCTAATTTATACCCGATCGTTGCTATCCGCGGCCGCCGAAATCAACAACGCGTTGTCAAGCGCGGGCCTCGCGAGACGCGCTTCCGCGCCCGCACATCTCTCCTCTCGGGCGGCCTACAAGCGTGTCCGTGAAACGTCTCGATGGTCAGTGTCTCTCATCCGCCTTTTCTGCATGCTACAGTATTATATTTCTCTTTTAATTTTATTCAGGTACTTAATTATTAACCTAGCAATACCCACTCTGTCTCCCCTGATTTGGTCCGCTATGTCCTCTCCCTCTTCTACTCCCTTCCTCTCCAGCTCTACCTGCAGTCTTCTTCTCTCTTCTATGTATTTATCACAGCTCCATATCACATGATTGATGTCTTCCGCTCCTCCTCCGCATTCGCATTCCGGTGACTCCACCATCCCCTTTCTATGTAGCGATTCCGCCAAATTGTAATGGTTGGCTCTTATCCTGCTTAATGTATTAATTTCTTTTCTTCCCCAATTTTCCATCGACTTGAACCATGGGTCCCTTCTTCCTAGGTTATTATTTCTTCTTGCAAAGTATTTGACACCTTTGACTCTTCCTATCTCCCTCATCTTCTCTTTTGATTTTTCCCACATTCTTTCCTCTAGATATACTTTTATATCTTCCCATGGTATCTTTATCTCTGTCTCCGGCTCTTCTTCTGTTTGTTCTTTTGCTCTAATATCCGCCTTCTCGTTACCCTCTATTCCGGAATGTGCCGGTATCCGTGCTATTTGTAGTTTTCCTATCTTTCTGCCATCACTTCTCCTTTCCTCTCTTCTATTTTGTTTCTCTCTTTCCAACAACGTCTCTTTTATTTTCTTGATTCTTTTACTACTGCCTCTATCCCTTGATCCCCTTCCTATTTCTCCTCCACTACTCCTAATACTTTGTAGGACACTCATTGAGTCTGTAAAGATGATCACATCCTCCGTTAACATTTCCTCCTTCGTCATTTCTATAGCATATTCTATTGCTACTGCTTCCGTGGTGTATATCGTCGCTTTATTGCTAATACTAATTCCTTTCTCCTGCCAAGGGTCCGTGGCAGATCTTTTAATTACAATGCCCACTCCATTGGCTCTCGTATTCTGTCTTTTTGATCCATCCGTGTAAATTTCCACTACGTGGTCTACGTTATCATGGCCCATTTTCCTCTTAATTTCTCTTATTAGTGTCTCTCCATCCGTATTTTCCTCCTGTTCCTTCCATATCCTTCTCAATTTCCATTCCATTATCGTTTCCCATTTTCCATCCTCATCCTCCTCCTCTTCCTCACCCTCCTGTCCCTGTTCTAGCATACCTCCTTCCTTGGTTTCCTTCTCCATTATTTCCTCTATCATTTCAGTCTCTACGAACGCCTTCCCTAACAGATTTTGTTGATTACTCTCAGCATATTCTCCTCGTTCTTCCTCGTAGTTCCTTATGGCTTCAAGTACTTCACTTCTTGCCCTCCCTCTATGTTTTGTCACGTATCTGTTAGCCATTAACTCCCATCTATTATCTATATCCATTATTCCTGCTTCTACCATCATAACGTTTATAGGTGTTGACATGCGATAACCCATGGCTACTCTTATGCCTGCGTTCTGTATTTTTCTTATTTTTTCTATTAAATTATAATTAAATTATATTATCGTATGGTATATGGTAATTCCATATTCAATGACCGATCTTATAAGTGTTTTAAACAGTATGATCATCGTCTCCGGATTGGCCCCTTTTCTTACGTGTCCTATGTATCTTAGCATGTTCATTCTCTTCTTTGTCTTCTGTATTATACATTTTATATGTTCTTCAAAACTGAGTCTCCTGTCCAGTGTTATCCCCAGGAATCTCGTACTCTCGCCCTCTGTGATTACCTTGTTATTAACTTCCATTTGGCATTAGTTGGTCTTCCAATTCCATAATTGAGTCCTCCCATTCGTGAATAACCCCCTTTCTCATTTTCCACCTTTGTGGGATGTATGTTGTGTAGTCTTCTGGTTTTAGTCTACCCTCTGACAGGGCCCGGTTTGCTTCTTGTCTGTTTTTGTACCTCACCTCTGCACGATTGTGTCCTATCATCTTTAGTCCTTCGAATCGAATGCCTGTGTTAATTAAAATTCTGTATATTCTTATCAGATTATTTTTTTTGCTGGACGTGGTCTTTTCTTTACTTAATACTATTGTTATAAGATACTCCCCTTTATTTGAATCCCATTCGTAGAAATCATTATTCTCTCTTGGTTCCCCCACGTTCGCTTCCCTTCTTACCTTTGTTCGCGTATTTTCACCTTCCTCTTTTTTATGGCCTTCGTTCCTCTCTTTATAAGGATCAGCCGCGTCTTCCTTTCCTTTTTTTACTCTTTTCCTCTTCCTTATTACCTTCTAGCTTTCTTTTGTGCCTTTGGATATTTTCTTGCTCTCTAATCTTAACCTCACTTTCTTCACGTGTTCTCGATTTTGCTTTGTCTCTGTACTGTCTATTCTTTTCTCCTGAGTTCGTAGTGGTGCTGCTTGTTCTCCTTCTCTGTTCAGTGCTGTCCTCTATCTCATCATCCCTTCTCTCCTCTTCAGTTCTCCTGATTTCCATTTCATTATTTGTTTCCCTTTTCTCCTTCTGAGTGGTACTTCGGTTTAACCATTCCTTTATATTCTCATTCTTTCTTCTTTCACTTCTCCTTCTATTTTCTCTTTCTTTTTCAGTCTCCTCCTTTCCCTCGTATCCTTTAAAGTTTTCTTTTCTATCCATTTCTTCGTCTTTTCTTTGGTTGCAGTTCTCTTTCCTTTCTGATGTATCTCTCGCATTGTTTTTCCTTTCTATTGGCATCCTTACTTCTCTTTGACTTTTGATTTTTCCATATCTCTCTATACTATAATCCTCTTGATTCCTACTTTTAATTCCTTCTTCTTCATAATTCCCGCACTGCGGGCTTATCCCCTCCTCCAGTCTTTAGTTCGGAACCTCCGAAGAGGTTATCTTCTTTTTCCCCAGTTATCCTTTATTTCCCAAGTCTTCTGTGCTCCCCTTCACTTACTCCAATTCTCCTCTCCTTCTCCCGCTCCTCCCGCCTTTTTCCGCACTTTCTCTATCTCTATTCCCTAGTATATCTTCCATTATTTACTTTACTTGTTTATCTCCTCTATTTCTCATCCGCCATCTTCGCATCTCCTAAAGTAACTAAAACTCACCCTTGTTGGAAATTCACCTGCAGCTTGAAAATCTGTGTCACAGGGTCACCGAACCGATCCTGGTCATCGATGGACGTGCTCCGTGCACAGCTGGTCCCAGGTATCCTTACATTCCCACTACCCAAAGTTAAGGGTCGCAATGTCAGGTGCGTCCAGGTCAACGTACCGAATATTCACTTCACTGCACGGCTACTAACACTGATCACTTTATTTATTTTTTATGGAACGTGTTGTTCCTACGTTTTAAAAATTGGTGACCCCGAAAGGGGCTGATTGTTATTAGTTTAAAAATTGCTCCATATGGCGACAAATATGTACGGGTGCAACATTTGCACGCCGGGGGTTATCCTGCGGATTCAATATTCCAGGTGGCTGTTGGGAGAAGTGCTAAGGAATCCGTCGTTCACCAAATACATATTGTGGACGGATGAAGCAATTTTCAACAGAGAAGGTTGCTTCAATTCCCACAACATGCATGTGTGGAGCGACGAAAATCCCCTAGCGCTTCGTCCATGTGCAGCACAAGTCCGTTGGTCGATCAACCTATGGGCCGGCATTTGTGGCGAATTTATCGTTGGGCCGTACATTCTGCCAGACAGGCTGGACGGCCCAGCGTATAAATGTTTTTTAGAGCATGTTCTGCTGGATCTTATGGACGATATTCCATATGAGATCCGACAGAACATGTACTACCAGCATGACGGAGCTGGGCTACATTACGCCGATAATGTCCGCGCTTATTTAGGTGAAACCTTTCAGGACAGGTGGATCGGCCGCGGCGGGCGAGAGGCCCACGGTCACCGGATATGAATCCGCTGGGTTTTTTCTTCTGGGGCTACCTGAAGGTAATTTGATTATTGCTGTTACTCTTTACTTATAAGTATTAAAATATGTTTTCGGCGCACAGTTTCGGTCAGTGAAAAGAATGAAAGCTAATTTGCAATTACGAAAGTAACATCTTCCAACGTTTCGGTCAATGTTTAGACCATTATCAAGGAAATTAGAAACTATGTACTGCTTTTGCTATTATGCGGCATGCTATAACAAAGCTTTGTTATAGCATGCCGCATAATAGCAAAAGCAGTACATAGTTTCTAATTTCCTTGATAATGGTCTAAACATTGACCGAAACGTTGGAAGATGTTACTTTCGTAATTGCAAATTAGCTTTCATTCTTTTCACTGACCGAAACTGTGCGCCGAAAACATATTTTAATACTTTTAAAAATCTTACGGTCGAAATTATAATTCTTTACTCTTTACTTATTCCTGTTGTAGATAGGTATTCTTTTTTTTTACTTGCGTTTTGTATTTGTTGTACAACAATCATTTCAGAATGAGGTGTATCGTCAGCCGGTGGACACTCCTGAAGAGGCAATTGCACTTATCCACGCGGCGGTGGCCAACATAACGCCGCAAACACTACAGGACGTCCAGCAACAAATAATTCTCCGCGCCGAGGCATGCGTGGACAATGACGGTCGCCATGTGGAGCAATTTTTAAACTAATAACAATCGGCCCCTTTCGGGGCCACCAATTTTTAAAACGTAGGAACAACACGGTCCATAAAAAATAAATAAAGTGATCAGTGTTAGTAGCCGTGCAGTGAAGTGAATATTCGGTACGTTGACCTGGACGCACCTGACATTGCGACCCTTAACTTTGGGTAGTGGGAATATAAGGATACCTGGGACCAGCTGTGCACGGAGCACGTCCATCGATGACCAGGATAGGTTCAGTGACCCTGTGACACAGATTTTCAAGCTGCAGGTGAATTTCCAACAAGGGTGAGTTTTAGTTACTTTTTTACCAGCGGCCTTAGCCGTGATGAATACACCGGTTCTCGTTAGATCACCGAAGTTAAACATCACGGGGCGGGTACTGGGGAAGGATGGGTGACCACCACCTTTCTCCCGGTACGCCGTTGCTGCTGGGACTGGAGGGAAAGAGAGGAGCAGGAAAAAGTGTGGAATAAGGTGCTTGAGGCGCCATCCCACTAAGATAAAGAACCATGAATATTGACTATAGTTCGTTGGGCTTTATGAGAAGATTTTTCTCGAAATACCACTCTGGAATAGGACGCACAATAGTAAAGAGTGTGCCTGTTCCAGGGAAACAAGAAATCCAAATCCTTTAGTTACTTTATTGGTGATAATTCATTTTTAAATTTAACGCAAGCGATGGCTTATTTCCGGCGATAATTCTCTAAATTCCCGTACGATATCATTTATTCAGGCTTTTTAAACAGACTTATTCGTTACCACCAACAGTGCTGGCCATTATTGAATTACGGATTTTTATCACAATAACGAACGACTATCACCATTCGTTAATTTCCTCTTACATTACCTTTTCGTGGCTACCTTATTAACACAAGGAAATTTACGTATTCCTTATCCTCCCACTTCAAATAATTATTATTTTCGAATCTTCTAAAAAAAAACTGCGTATTCGTCTTTTTACGTTACACGTGATTTTCATCCATTTATCCTTTATTCATTATTCACTTTAAATGACGAACAAACCATGACAACATGTTCGATTTTATTTGTTACGTCTTTTTCATTTGCAATTCTACGCAAGTTTCTTCGATGCATGCCGAGTTGCTTGCTCGCAGTCGCAGCGCGGCTCGTAGCCACGCTAGCGCGAGAACTCGGCCGTCAGACTCGCGTTGTGATTGGTCGGTGCTTTTTATTAATGGCTGTGTTCCAATTCACGCATTATGCGCATAGACTGCAGAGAAAACCGCTCCGCTTCAGTCTATGCGTGCATTGGTTGCGTTGGTGGCGCATAGCATTCCCTAGAATTCTCCACTTCTAGCGCATGAAGCGTGCAGTTCATGCGCGCATGCGTATTTGTCGCTTTACGTACGCTTTGAAAAACATGCACGAAATTGTGTGGTCCGCTACTCGAAGTGACAGAAAATATAACCTACATATATGCTACATGGCAATAAATGCTTATTGGATATTTCGTTCTTTTACGCTATATTTGTCACCTTTTTATAATTTAACATCCTTCCAAAATATTATTGTTTTCATTGATATGAAAATTCAATGTAGTGTATTACTATATTATTTCAACATGTGTTGTGAGGTAAGACGGGCCAAAATTGAGGGGTAATCGTAGCCAGCTTTTAACATTACTTTTTTTCTCGCTTAAATGCAACTGACATAAAAGAATTATGAACAAGGCAGAATGAAGCCAGGAATATTACTTTACACGCTTCCACATAAAAACCCAAAATGAAACAATGAAATTTTATGGGCATATAATAATATGAAGAATGTTCAGGATGCAATACCCCTGAAGAATACATTTGTGATTCATGTATATAGTAATTAATTTTAAAACATAAAAATAATTTTTTTTTTATTAATTTTATAATTTTCCCACTTCTTTTATAAAAAAAAATCATGGCCAGAATTACCCCACGTTAATTCTGTAATTCCAATCAAATGGACATTTTTATGTTATTGCTTCAAACTTTGTTACAACGTAAATTTTTACTTTCTCTGTTATAAGAATAAAAACTAATTAGACACTTCAAACTAGCAATTCATATAAAAAACCAGAATACAGAAGCACACGTAAAGCGACAAATACGCATGCGCGTAATATGCGCATTGACTGCCCATGCTTTTATTTTCTGCACTTGCTGCACGCATTATAAGCTAGAAATTGGAGGATTCTAGGGAATTCTACGAAATTGGTACTGCCATCTCTGCACTCGCTGTATGAATTGCAACAAACGTAACAGACTCAATTTCGAAGCGAACAACACATCCCTAGAAGGTTTTAGGCAAGGTCGAAACGAAAGATGAGGAAGGAAGCAAATACGTAGCGCGCATTTCTATTTCTTAAAGGCTTTTACTACTAAGTTTTTCGAGCGTGCTCTTATAATGCTAACTTAACAGCTGTACTCTAATCCAGAAGACGTACGAGAGCCTGCGGTTCTATTCAATAGGCTTCAAAACCTTGAATTTACCCCGGACGCGGATAATAAATAACTTCATTTTTCCTTTACACATCTGTTTACCAAATTACGTTGGGTAAGCAGCAGTTCGTCCTGTAAAACTCATAAAATATGATCTTCGCTTTCAATAATTATCGCTGTTCAAGAAGAATAGAAAAACTAGGGTTGAGAAAATCCAGGAACCAATTAAGCCATCAAATTTCGTTAGGAGTCGGTCCCCGATCCTTAGGACGAAGTAACCGATGTAGTTAGGAAGCGTGCTTCGACCACCGTCCAGAAGTCTCGAATTAAATTAACCGTAATCCATCCAACTACATAGCTATTTGTAAGTAAGTTTGAACATTCCCGCGTAACCTCGTGAGCATCAGACGCATCGAAACCCGTTCCGTTTCGTTACTGCGGCTGTGTTCCGATTCACGCATTATGCGCATAGACCGCAGCGCAGACGCTGCGCGCATGAACCGCTTTCCGTTTCCAGCAGCGCATGAACCGCAGTAACGAAACGGAACGGGTTTCGATGCGTCTGATGCTCACGAGGTTACGCGGGAATGTTCAAACGTACTTACAAATAGCTATGTAGTTGGATGGATTACGGTTAATTTAATTCGAGACTTTTGGACGGTGATCGAAGCACGCTTCCTAACAACATCGGTTACTTCGTCTTAAGGATCGGGGACCGACTCCTAACGAAATTTGATGGCTTAATTGGTTCCTGGATTTTCTCAACCCTAGTTTTTCTATTCTTCTTGAACAACAATAATTATTGAAAGCGAAGATCATATTTTATGAGTTTTACAGGACGAACTGCTGCTTACCCAACGTAATTTGGTAAACAGATGTGTAAAGGAAAAATGAAGTTATTTATTATCCGCGTCCGGGGTAAATTCAAGGTTTTGAAGGCTATTGAATAGAACCGCAGGCTCTCGTACGTCTTCTGGATTAGAGTACAGCTGTTAAGTTAGCATTATAAGAGCACCTTCGAAAAACTTAGCAGTAAAAGCCTTTAAGAAATAAATATGCACGCTACGTATTTGCTTCCTTCCTCATCTTTCTTTTCGACCCTGCCTAAAACCTTCTAGGGATGTGTTGTTCGCTTCGAAATTGAGTCCGTTACGTTGGTTGCAATTCATACAGCGAGTGCAGAGATGGC
Organism: Andrena minutula; assembly: GCA_929113495.1. NCBI lineage: Eukaryota > Metazoa > Arthropoda > Insecta > Hymenoptera > Andrenidae > Andrena > Andrena minutula. The sequence goes on along the minus strand of OV815993.1, from coordinate 41,831,674 downwards.
AGTACCAATTTCGTAGAATTCCCTAGAATCCTCCAATTTCTAGCTTATAATGCGTGCAGTGTTGCGTGGCCGGCTGGTTCTCTTGGATCCCTCGTAGGGAATTCGGCGAGGGTCGATGCCCGGGGAGTGCTAAGGCACTCTGCTCCTTGGACGAGGATTGTTCGAGAAATAAATGTAATTAGAACGGATAATAAATGAAAGGATAATACAATAAAAGACCAATTAGAATTCAATACTAGGAACTTTAATTAACAAAATAGCTATAATATCTAAATTTCTGGAAGTTGTCTACAACTCGACTGCTCAACACTGCTATTCGGGCTCAAGTGACGCTTCCAAAAGGTCCTTAGCTTTTCTCTTGTTAATTTCAAAATGGCTTAGTTACCGAGAGCCAATCGCAAATTTACTAATTAACTACCTAAATTCCTATTCGTCTATTCGATTTCTTTTCGATTCTCAATTTTTACAGAACAAGCGTTTAACTACGCGGCGCTGGAATTACACACCTAGGAGAAGGAAAGAAGGAGAAGTTCATTTATTCAATTACCCGTTTCCAAGTGGGTATCGATTAGTTTATAATCTTGAAGTCCTCTTATTAAAAGGATATTTAACTATTTTCAAACCCCTCGGCCTTGTGCGAACTTCACCTAATCTTCCTTTCCTATTACATTCGTGTGATCCGATTTGAACTTCGCGCATCTAAAGCTTAAACTACACGCCGCTAGACGGGAGTCGCAACAGCAGCAAGTGCAGAAAATAAAAGCATGGGCAATCAATGCGCATATTACGCGCATGCGTATTTGTCGCTTTACGTGTGCTTCTGTATTCTGGTTTTTTATATGAATTGCTAGTTTGAAGTGTCTAATTAGTTTTTATTCTTATAACAGAGAAAGTAAAAATTTACGTTGTAACAAAGTTTGAAGCAATAACATAAAAATGTCCATTTGATTGGAATTACAGAATTAACGTGGGGTAATTCTGGCCATGATTTTTCTTTATAAAAGAAGTGGGAAAATTATAAAATTAATAAAAAAAAAATTATTTTTATGTTTTAAAATTAATTACTATATACATGAATCACAAATGTATTCTTCAGGGGTATTGCATCCTGAACATTCTTCATATTATTATATGCCCATAAAATTTCATTGTTTCATTTTGGGTTTTTATGTGGAAGCGTGTAAAGTAATATTCCTGGCTTCATTCTGCCTTGTTCATAATTCTTTTATGTCAGTTGCATTTAAGCGAGAAAAAAAGTAATGTTAAAAGCTGGCTACGATTACCCCTCAATTTTGGCCCGTCTTACCTCACAACACATGTTGAAATAATATAGTAATACACTACATTGAATTTTCATATCAATGAAAACAATAATATTTTGGAAGGATGTTAAATTATAAAAAGGTGACAAATATAGCGTAAAAGAACGAAATATCCAATAAGCATTTATTGCCATTGTTGCGTATTCCGGCGGTGATAATCAGAACGGAACGCGGGTTGGTGCCCGTGGAGTGCTAAAGCACTCTGCTCGCGGAATGTGCGGGAGTTTTAAATAAAATAGAATTATTAACTGGCAAAAACTTCAATATATTTCTTTATAACTTTTAAAGATCTTTTTGTATGAGAACAATTCAGGACTTTTCGATTCTGGGTCAAAAATCGTTCTGCCTTCTCGAAGTCCTCCGTCGTTGCTCCTTTCCTCCTCGAACGTGGTGCCCCTTCCATCCTTGCGCGTCCTCCCAGTCCTTTGGCCAATCAGGATGAGGGATGAGCCGGATTCAAAGGGTAGGCTGTCCCGCGGGTGTCCGTCCGCCCCCGCGAATCGACGTCCATCTTTCCCTCCGTCTTCGGGTGGTAGTGGAAGTTCGGTGGAAGCGCGCTTTTCCGTTACACAGCGGGGTGCACACGTGGGAAGAAAAAGTTGGCTCGGCTCCGAGGATCGAGAAGACAACCCTTGAAGGAAATTTATGACTGTCTTAGCGTCGCCAACACTTCTGGAGTCAATCAACACTCCTAAAGACTAACAAAAGACAAGGACTTCTCAAGAGATTACGTGACTTAGAAGAAACTCGCAATTCGTTTCGGAGTCTGTTAATAGATATCCTCTTCCTGCTTTCGAGCTTTGCCCAAGATCTTTCCCACGAATGCCACCCGCATTGCGCATCCTTTATAATACTTTTTAATCATACGCAAACATCTACTTTCAAACTTCGCTCCTAATTTACCTATCGATTATATACATTTTCGTGACTACGTTCGTGTGGTCACGCAACACCTCCCTCCATATAGAAAAGGTGTTTCCAATGGAAACAACTTTTTAAACGAAAACAATACATCAATACTATCTTAAGTAAGTATGCAAGAATTGAATGAATACGTACTTTACATATATGATTATAACCACGTCTCCTCTTCCCGCGCCAGCCCTGCGGTAAACGAGCTACTCGGTCCACCCTTTGGACACGCTCTAAAGACCCTAATGATTGCGGATGAAATGCGGTGGAGGTAATCCTACGAATTTTAAAGATCCTACAAAATTCTTCATCACTTTGCTAACAAAATTACTACCCTGATGTTGCGGCCGCTCCCAGCGAGCCGCGCCGGGCGTTCAAACATGTGTCCGCTGGCTCGTGGCAACCGCCAACGAGTCAGCTGATGCCGATGAATTCGTTTGTTTACGCCTCCGTCGTCAACCGTCTTTTCGAAGCGCTCGCCCGGCGACCGTTAGTTCCAAAGTCTCAGAGCCGTGACACGCACGCACGCATTTGCTTCGTTCTTTGCGCCACTGCGCCAACGAGTGTTTCTGTATCGCGACCCACTGTCGTTGAACGCCCACGCGTTTTGTATTATAGTGTGCTGTCTCATTGTATTGGTGTTTGTGACGTCCAGTGGCCAAATTGACCACTGGAAAATATATTGTGCCAGTCTCTACGAGAGTCGTGCTGTTACATCTCCTTCCCGCTCATCCATCTGTTGCCGGCGTATTTTAATTTTCGCACCTGGCGAAAACACCTGATCTGTATGAATAACTCTAGGACAACCGAACCTGCTAATAAACTGTTCAGTGAGGCCGACTGCTACGGATACGGAATCAATACTAGATAAAGGAATGGCATTCGAATATTTAGTTAAATTATCTTGAAATGTTAAGAGGTATCGATGGCCCTTTTTGGTGATTAGTAATGGACCAACTATATCCATCTGTCTGCATTTACATTAGTTATCAAAACTACATTCATTAAGTTGGACTTCCGTTTCCGGTCGCGGTGTATGGCAGGTGTGCGAAAGTGAGCGGTGTTGGAGTGTGTAGGAAAGTGTGGTGAAGTGGCGAAAGGGAGGATAGAGTGTGAGTGTGGAGGGTTCAAGGAGAAGTGGGGAGAGGAAAGAGCTAAAGGGGAAAGAGATAGGAGTGTGGGTGGCAGGGAAATAGGAGTGTTAAGGGAAGGCTTGGAGGTTAGGTGTTAGAGGTAGGCGAAGTTTGGCGGGAAAGCAGGTAGAGAACGGAGCGGAGCGAGGAGACACCTGTTGAGGAGTGGAAGAAGTAGAGGTGCAGGCAGATAGGCAGGAAGGCGGGAATTCTTGAACGGGGAAAAGTGATTAGGAGCATGGATAAAGGGAAAGGTGGCGAGATGGAGGCGGGGGGTAGTGGGGGAGAAGGGCAAGTGGGGGGTGGGGATGGAAAAGGGAAAGGGGGTAAGAAATGGAAGGGGAGCACAAATGTGAAGGATAGGTGTTGGAAGGACAGTGGCAGTAGCGTAGGGAGTGCAGGTAGTTTAGAAAATTACTGGGGAAAAAAAAGAGAGAGGGAGGAGGAGGGGGCAGAGGCGAGTGAAGAGATGGGGAGGAGGGGATTTAAGAGGAGTGGTAAAACGGCGAGGTCACCAGAAAGAAGGGGTAAAGAGGGAGGCGAGCAGGGGGGAGGAGGAATGGTAGTGATGGAAGGAATGATGAGGGAGCTAATGAAGGAGATAAAGGAAATGAAGAAGGAGATGAGGAGTGAAAGAGAAGAGAGAAGAAGGTTAGAGGAGGAATGGAGAGGGGAAAGAAGGAAATGGGAAGAGTGGATGAAGGAGGAGAAGGCAAGGAGGGCGGGAATAGAGGAAAAGTTGGAGAGACTGGAAGAAAGGGATAGGAGAATGGAGGAGGTGATGGGGAAGTTAGAGAGTTGGGAAAAAGAAGGAAAAAATGGAAAGGAAGTAGTGGAGGAGGGGCAGGTGGAGGAATGGAAAATAAGGCTGAGAAGGTTGGAGGTAATGCAGGACAAAAAGGAGAGGGAGGGTAGGAGGTGCAACGTGGTGATAAGGGGCCTGAGGGTGGAAGGAGGAGAGGTGGAGGAGAGGGTGAGGGGGCTTTGGGAGAGGATGGGATTGGAGAGGGGGGATATAAAGGAGGTGAAAAAGATAGGAAGAGCGGAAGGAGAGGGACGCGGAATGGCGCTGGTGAAATTGGCGGGAAGGGAAGAAAAAAGGAAGGTAATGGAGGCGAGGAGAAAGCTCAGGGACGGGAAGGTGAAGATAGAGGACGATCTCACGGAGGAGGAGAGAAGAGGGAGGTGGAAAATAGAGCGAGAGGCAGAAAGAGAAAGGGAGAGGGGGAAAAATGTGCAGATAGGGTACATGAAGATGTGGGTGAATGGGAAGGTGAGGAGGTGGGATGAGGTAGGGGAGAAATGGTTGGAGGAGCAGGGAAACGGAAAAGGGGGGAAGGGTGGAGGGGAGAGAGGATAGAGGGGTGTGCAGAGGTAGGAAGATATAAGGTGGCATTCTGGAATGTGGCGGGATTAAAAAATAAAGATGGAGGTTTCTGGAAGGGGCTGAAGGAATGGGATATAATAGTGTTGTATGATAATGGGAGTGAGAGAGGGGATGGAAACAAGAGAAGGGGAGGAGAGTGAGAAGGAGGGGATAATGATGAGGAAGGTGAAGATGGGGGGGGGGGAGTGGTGGAGGGTGGTGGGCGTGTACGTGAATAAGGATTTACAGAGTGTTACAAAGTATAATCGGAACAAGCACTAGGAAACAGTTTCAATAGTATTTTAGCACAAGATTTATTTAGAAACGATTAAAACGATTAAAACGAGTGATACGATAATTTTAGACGATTAATTTAACACGACGGATATAATTCAAGATATGTACATAAGTCAAACACACAGAATAAGTAAAGAACGATTTTCACACACAATTTACAATATTTAGTTAATGTTTAAATATAATTAAGCTTTAAAACGTGCAAGAAACTGGCGAAGCAAAGTCGCGCAGCGTGATAGAATAAGATTCGAAGCAATGTCCAACATATAGCGCAAGCAAAGTGCGTAAGCGAAAGTATAAGATTCGAAGCAATGTCGAAAGTATAGCGCAAGCAAAGTGCGTAAGCGAAAGTATATTACCCAAGCGTGATGACTGGAACAGAGTGGCCGATTCCCAGAAATCAGCGTCGATTTCTAGGAAGCGCAAGCCTTCCCCTTCCATGGATCGCGAGTCGATGGAAGGGGACGCGATCCGCGCTCCACATGAGTGAGCAGGCCGTTGCCACCTGCCTAATTAGCATTAATCGACAATAGGTGTCGCGAATAGGCCTCTTTTCCGAACATTCTCCCCGGCATTCAGCAATCGCTGAATCTGATTAGGTATGTAAGCGATAATCAGTTCGATAGCCTTCGTGACGGTGGCGCCGCTCAGCTCATGTGGAGGCATCAGACAACGCAAGTGGATTTATTGATCGCGATTTTGTGAAGTTAAATCATTATGTGGACGTGTATTTTCGCTAATATCGTTAAGTGGCAGAAACACTAATTTGGAAATAGGACGTACAAATTCTGACAGTGAAGTTTTTACCGTAACTACGCGAGTGAGGTTATCCGACCCAGGATGTAATTTTATTATACGTGCTAATGGCCATCTGGCCGGTGAGGTTAGCTCCGACTTTATTAAACACAAGTCGCCGACGCGGGGCTGGGCGCGTTGCTGAGTCCATTTATTACGGGCCTGGAGCGACTGCAAGTATTCGGCTGACCATCGCTTCCAGAACTGCAGCCTCATTTGCTGCAGTAGATGCCAGCGGGACAGTCGATTGATGGGCACATCCTCGACGACTGGATCAGGTAGACTAAGAAGGGCGTCGCCGATCAGGAAGTGGCCGGGCGTCAGTACGGACAGGTCCCCGGGGTCGTCACTCATGGCAAGTAATGGCCGTGAGTTCAGGCAGGCCTCGATTTGATGTAGTAGTGTAGCCATCTCTTCAAAGGTGAGGTGCTGTTCGCCTATCACCCTCCTCAGGTGATACTTAGTTGATTTGACGGCGGCTTCCCAGATTCCCCCGAAGTGAGGGGCAGCAGGCGGGTTGAATTTCCACTCGATGCCTTCCTTTAGAAGAGTGGAATGAATGAGGCCTCGTCCAGCATCTCGGAGGGCGAGCATTTCCCGTAGGGCACGGTCGGCGCCGACGAAGTTGGTCCCGTTGTCGCTGTGGATAGAGGTGCACAGGCCTCGCCGGGACGTGAATCGGCGCAGCGCAGCAATGAAGGCCTCGGTGCTGCAATCCGAGACAAGTTCTAAATGGACAGCACGAGTAGTTAAACATATGAACAACGCCACATAGCCCTTGTGTGTGCGCTGGCCTCTGCCCCTAACCGCAAGCAGCGATACAGGCCCAGCATAATCCACCCCGATGTGCTGGAAGGGCCGAGATGGTGTGACGCGTGGGGCTGGCAGATCACCCATCAGCTGTTGGCCTGTTGTAGCTCGCCATCGAATGCAAGTAGGACAGCGGTGAATCATGGCCTTCACTCGTTGGCGGCCCTGCAGAACCCAATACCGTTGGCGCAGGGTAGCCAAGGTAAGTTGAGTCCCACCGTGTAGCGTGCGTCGGTGTGCCTCATCGACTAGTAGTTCCGTCAGGTGGCTGTGTCCAGGTAGAACCAACGGGTGTTTGGCATCCATCGGCAGCGATGAGTGGCGTAGCCGTCCGCCCACTCGTAGAAGTCCTTGCTCGTCTAAGTAGGGGTTGAGCCGCAGCAGCCGGCTGCGACTTGGTAGAGGACGTTTCAGCTGCAGGTGCTGAATTTCCACAGCAAATTCCTGCTGTTGGACCAATGCCAGCCAGCGGGTCCGGGCTGCCTCTAACTCAGCTGGCGACAGGGAGCTTCCTCCTTTCTGGGCAGTACTGTGAGGTAACCACCTCAAGCACCAGGCAGTGATTCTAAGCAAAGAATGTATACATGAATAGCGTTTCAAGAAAGTCTCGCATGCGGCAGGTTCACCCGACGTAGTGTGAGAGGTCGTCCGGGACTCCAGATCCGTCCAGGGTAGCGAATCTTGATTGGAGATAGTCCAGCCAGTAGCAACCGACAGCCATCTCGGTCCAGTCCACCACAAGGCAAAGTCGGGTAGCTGGATAGGTTGTAAGCCCCGGGACGCACAGTCGGCAGGATTGTCCCGGCTGGATACGTGATGCCATTGAGCTCCAGGTAGTGCACGCTGAATCTCCGATACACGGTTGGCCACATACGTTTTCCAGTGAGACGGGTGTCCTTGAATCCACGTGAGTGTGATGGTCGAGTCGCTCCACAAGTGAATAGGAGTTCCCGTCAGACTCAGGCTCTCGCAGGTGAGGGCCATTAACTTGGTCAGCAGTACGGCTGCACACAATTCCAGCCTGGGGAGCGATATCTTTTGTAACGGAGCAACCTTTGTCTTTGCAGTGACCAGATGGGTGTGGATAGTTCCATCAGGTTCCACGACTCGGAGATAGATTACGGCAGCATAGGCCCGTTCCGAGGCGTCCGCAAATCCATGGAGCTCTCGTTGGATCGACGTTGGTTGTAGACCGAGCCAGCGAGGAACTGTAATGCGATTCAACGCCGTCAGCTCAGAGAGAAACTGCATCCAGTAACCGGCTTCAGCCGGCGGCAACGGTGTGTCCCATTCTAAACGTAATAACCACAAAGATTGCATAAAGATTTTGGCATTAACGGTAACTGGAGCCAATAAACCCAAGGGATCGAATATCTTTGCGATTTTTGATAGAACCAGTCTTCTTGTGACTCCGCTCCCCGGCATGGTAGGCTGTACTTGGACTCGGAAGCAGTCGTCAGACAGCCCCCAATGAAATCCCAGTGCGGTGTGGGTTTCGCCTGCCTGCCACTTGCATTCTGGAATGGCGCCTTCGGAAGGCACCTTTGACATTAACACTGGTTTGTTGGATGCCCATTTCCTTAAGTTGAAACCGCCCGCCTTGCATAGGAGACGGAGCTCGGTCTGGATCTCGATGGCTTCTTGCTCCGAGTCAGCGCCTGTCAAGACGTCGTCCATGTATACGTCCTGCTGCAAAATGGCCGCCGCTCTCGGAAACCGCTCCTGCTCGTCCAAAGCCAGCTGCCTTAGTGTTCGGATAGCCAGGTAAGGGGCACAGGCTAGCCCATAAGTAACCGTGTTCAATTGATATTCGGTTATGGCACTGCTTTCATTTCCTCTCCAGAGTACCCGTTGATAGCGACGGTCATCGGGATGTACTAGGATCTGGCGATACATTTTCTCCACGTCCGCGGTAAGACAGACGCGATGAGTTCGCCACCGGAGAAGCAACCTGTGTAGATTCGACAGTAGATTGGGTCCTATCATCAAAGCATCGTTGAGGGATTGCCCAGAAGTAGTGGTGTAGGAACCGTTGAACACCACTCTTAGCTTGGTGGTCGAGCTGCTCTCCTTCATCACTCCGTGATGAGGCAAGTAATACGCTGACCCTGATAATTCCTTATTTATCCTTGACATGTGAGTGAGTTGCATATACTCACTCATGAATATGCCATAAGCCTGGGCGAATGTCGGGTTGCGTTTGAATTTGGCCTCCATCCGCTGCAGCATCCTTCTGGCACCAGAGTAAGACTCACCGAGTTCTGGCGTCTCACGAAAAGGTAGGCGGACCATATAGCGTCCGGACGGCAAGCGCTGGTGTGTCGTCCGGTAATGGTCCTCGCACTTCTGTTCCTCAGCGGTATAGGCAGATGATACCGCTATTTCTTCTTGCTCCCAAAAACGGCGTACCAAGGACAGTAGGTCTTCCTCGGTGGAGCATGACATAGCTGCGGGTTCGAGCCTGTCATTTGTTAAGCACCTAGCGTTAGATAGGGCTGTTCCTGATACAATCCATCCCAGCGTTGTCTTCTGGGCGATGGGTTCTTCTGGGTGGCCTCTAACAATGCCATCAAGCACGACGATAGCAAAGACGTCGGCTCCCAGCAGTAACTCGATCGGTCCCTTAGCATTGAAGTGGGGATCCGCTAAAGTGAGTTCCTTAAGATGATTCCACATAGCAGCACGGCTATCGATGCGTGGTTGGTAGGACGTTATTCGAGGCAGTACCAGAGCGGTTATCATGTGGTGGTCTGTGGAGTTGAAATGCGCAGATAATTCGAACTGTACCTTGCCACGGATGCGCTCCTGAGCTTGGTTCCCTACACCGACGATACTAATGTTCGCAGATCTCCTGGTGAGGCGAAGTTGCTGAGCCAGGGCTTCGGTAATAATCGACACCTCGCTGCCTTGATCAATCAAAGCCCGCACCAATCTAGAGCCACCGTCGGGCTGCCACACTCTTACCCGTGCCGTGGCCAGAAGAACGGTCGGTAATGGACTCGTCACACAATTAGATGTGTGGGAAGCGAGCTCCTTATCGACGGTGAAATCGGCACGTTCCATATGTATCGTAGTGTGGTGTTTCCCGTTACACTTCTGACAGCGTCGGTCCGAGGTACAATCCTTTACTTGATGTCTGCCCAGACAATTATAACAGAGATTCGCGGCTTGTAACGCGGCCCGTCGTTCTTCAATTGTCTTTGCTTTATACAATCGACAGTACAAAATGTAATGGTTTGACTTACAGAGACTGCATGGTTCCAGTGGGCGCTTGTCTGAACTCACCTGATGCACTCTGGTCGTCTTTTGATTATACGCCTGTTTCGCGGTTTTGCCCTCGTGTCCCTTGCGCTGCTCTTCCAAGGACTCAAGCATATTAACTCTACCTTCCAGGAATTCTTGAAGCTTAGCAAAGGTAGGAGGCTCCTTCGTCTTACCGATGAGTGTCTCCCATTCGCGACGAGATGAGGGATCTATTCGTTCCACGATCAAGTGAATTAACCAGTCGCCGCTGGCATCGAAAGGTCGTTTGATGGCAGCAAGGGCCTTAACGGAATCACATACGGTATAAAATAATCGTTTAAGCTCGGTTCCTGACTCACGTGCGATAGTGGGTAGACTAAATATGGTATTCATTTGTGCTTTGACCATTAATCGTTGATTATCGAAACGTTCTTGCAGTAATTCCCATGCAACCTTGAAATTCTCTTCGCTCTCGGGCATGTTGTGAAGGAGTAGAGCGGCGTCGCCCTTGAGCGAACCCCGTAAATAATGAAGCCGTTCGGCATCCGTTAATGTTGCGTCACGAGCTACTAACGAACGGAATAATACTTTGAACGATGGCCATTCTTTGTGACTGCCATCAAAGGTGGGTAACGGTATTTTCGGCAGCGAAGACGAAGGACGAGCGGCCACAGCATTGGAATGGTCGCTCGATCGTTCTCCGGTGGCCAAGCGTTCTCGAGTAATATTCAGGATTCTTTCCGCCTTAGTAATTTCTTCTAATTTATCCATTAACAGAACTTCTTGAGCGAGGAACAATTCCTCCGTTCTGGATGGCTCAGGCTTTTCCCAATACTCGTCGTCTTTGATAGTGGCCCAGGTTGTAGGATTGGAAGAGAGAATTAGTAATTGGTCGTGTTGCTCCTCGAACTTTTCCCAATTTTTCCTAAGCGCAGCTATTCGCGACGTAACGCTCGTTTTCGTGATATTGTTCGCACCTGTTTTTTTTAGATTTTTCAAATGCGTTCTTTATACGATTGTGAAGGTCGAGTTGACTTTTAAGTAAATGTGCCATTGTTTTAGGTAGCGGTTACGAACGACGGTTGGACGGCGATAACAACGTTCGAATGGAGGTCACGAGCGACGGTTGCGCGACACTAAACAACGTTCGAGTGGAGGTCACGCGCGACGTTGAACGGCACTACCGAACGTTCTAAACTGTTTCACAGGCACCGGACTCCGGCTCGAAGGACCAAAAATAATGTTACAAAGTATAATCGGAACAAGCACTAGGAAACAGTTTCAATAGTATTTTAGCACAAGATTTATTTAGAAACGATTAAAACGATTAAAACGAGCGATACGATAATTTTAGACGATTAATTTAACACGACGGATATAATTCAAGATATGTACATAAGTCAAACACACAGAATAAGTAAAGAACGATTTTCACACACAATTTACAATATTTAGTTAATGTTTAAATATAATTAAGCTTTAAAACGTGCAAGAAACTGGCGAAGCAAAGTCGCGCAGCGTGATAGAATAAGATTCGAAGCAATGTCCAACATATAGCGCAAGCAAAGTGCGTAAGCGAAAGTATAAGATTCGAAGCAATGTCGAAAGTATAGCGCAAGCAAAGTGCGTAAGCGAAAGTATATTACCCAAGCGTGATGACTGGAACAGAGTGGCCGATTCCCAGAAATCAGCGTCGATTTCTAGGAAGCGCAAGCCTTCCCCTTCCATGGATCGCGAGTCGATGGAAGGGGACGCGATCCGCGCTCCACATGAGTGAGCAGGCCGTTGCCACCTGCCTAATTAGCATTAATCGACAATAGGTGTCGCGAATAGGCCTCTTTTCCGAACACAGAGGAAGTTGGAAGAGTTGAAGGAGTGGATGGAAGGGAGAGAGGAGGGAGTAAGGGTGGTGATAGGGGGAGATTTTAACGCGAGGACAGGAGGGGAAGGGGGGAGATGTGGGCGGGGATGAGGAAGAGGAGAGGGGAATGGATAGTAGGAGATCGAAGGACAGAGAGGTGAACGGGGAGGGGAGGAGGTTATGCAAATATTTGGGGGAAAGGGGGTGGGGGATAATAAACGGAAATGTGGAAGGGGACGAGGAGGGGGAGTGGACACACACAGGAGGGAGAGGGAATTCGGTCATAGACTATGTTTTGGGGAATGAGGATACAAGGGAGAGAGTGGAGAGGCTGGAAGTGAATGACAGGGTAGATTCAGATCATCGTCCGGTAGTAGTGTGGCTGAGGGGGGAAGGCAGAGAGAGAAGTGGAAGAAGAGAAAAGGGGGAGGGAAGAGGGACAGGAAGGGGGAATTGGACAGTAGAGGGGAGGGAGGAGTTTGTAAAGAATTTTGGTAATAGAGAAAGAGGGGATAGAGGAATCCAGGAAGATTGGAGGGAACTGAGGGATGGGATTAAAGGGGCATTAGGAAAAGTGGGCCAAGGAGGAAGGAGGGGAGGAATGGGAGGGTGGTGGGATAAGGAGTGTAGGGAGGAGAAAGGTAAGGTAAGAAGGATGTTGAGACGTTGGAGGAGGGAGGGTGGAGATGGGAAGGAGTATAAGGAGAGGAAGAAGGAGTACAGGATAATGTGCGAAAAGAAGAAGAGGGAGGAGGTAGAAAAGTGGGAGAAGGAGGTGGAAGGGGTGAAGACGGAGGGGCAGGTGTGGAAAGTGGTAAATAGAGAGAGGAAAAGAAAGAGGAGGATAGAGGAGGGGATAAAGATGGAGGAGTGGGAGGAATACTTTAAGGGGCTGTTAGGAGGAGTGGAGTGGAGGGTGAGAAAGGGAGGGGAAAGAGGGAGGGATGAGGACGAAGAGGGGGAGTTAAGTAGGGAGGAGATTAGAAAGGTAATGAGGAATTTGAAGGAGGGTAAGGCGGGAGGGGGGGACGGCATACCAAATGAGGCGTGGAAATATGGGGGGAGAGAGGTGGAGGACTGGCTATGGGAGATATGTAACAGGGTCTGGAAGGGGGATGGATGGGTGGAAGATTGGAGGGAAGGAATAGTGGTGCCGGTGGTTAAAAAAGGGAGCGGGTGGAGGAATACAGGAGGGTTACGCTGACACAGACGGCATACAAAGTATACGCGTCGGTGTTAGCAGAGAGATTAAGAGAGGAGGTGGAAGTTAAGAGGATATTGCCGGCGAGTCAGGCTGGATTCAGGAAAGGGATGGGTTGCGTGGACAACATATATGTCCTGAATCACCTGATAAATAGGCAGATAACCAGGAGGGAGAGAAGAATGGTTATATTCTTCATAGACTTAAAGGCGGCATTTGATTCTGTGGATAGGGAGGTGCTGGTGAAGGAAATGAGAAAGAGGGGAGTGAGAGAGGGACTGGTGAAGAGATGCGAGGAGGTTCTAAAGGAAACGATATGTAGGGTTAGAGTGGGGGAGGAGGTAGGGAGGGAATTTTGGACGGCTAGGGGGGTAAGGCAGGGGTGCCCACTGAGCCCAAGCCTATTCACCCTGCTGTTAGCGGACTTAGATGAGGAGATGGAAAGGGGTGGATGGGGAGGGGTGAGGCTGGGGGGAAAGAAGGTATACACACTAGCCTATGCGGATGATGTGGCGGTGGTGGCGGAGGAGGAGGAGGAGATGAAGGGAATGATGGCGAAGCTGGAAAGATACTTGGACGGGAAGGGACTACAGCTAAACGTGCAAAAGTCAAAAATAATGAGGTGTAGGAAGGGGGGTGGGAGGTGGAAGAACGTGGTATGGAGATGGAAGGGAAAGAAGGTGGAGGAGGTGAAGTCGTTCAAGTATCTAGGCTATACGCTGATGGCGAACGGAGGACAGGAGGCTCATGTGGAGGACAGGGTTAAAAGAGCGGCGACGGTGATGGGGCAGGTTTGGGGGATCGGAAAGAGGAGGTTTGGGAAGGACTGGGGGAGAAGGGTATGGCTATATGATAGGTTGCTGTGGGCAATGGTGGGGTATGGAGCAGAAATGTGGGGATGGAAGGGAAGGGAGAAGGTGGAGGCTTTACAGGAAAGGTATCTAAGATGGGTTTTGGGGGTAGAATGGTGTACCCCGGGGTACTTGGTTAGAGAGGAGATGCAGCGGGACATGATGAAGGGAAGGGCGGGGATGAGGGCATGGACGTATGAGAGGAAGCTAGAGGAGGGGCAGGGAGGGGAACTGGCAAGGGAATGTTGGGAAGAGGTAAAAGGTAGGGCGAGAAGGGGAAAGGTATTGGGGGCGTGGGAGGAGGAAAGGAAAGGGTTCTTTGAGGAGAGGGGATGGGAAATAGATGAGGTAGAAGTGTTGAGGGGAAGGGGGGTGATGAGGGGGGAGGAGTTGGTAAGTAGGGGAAGGAGAGTAGAGGAAGTAGAAAGATGGGAAAGGATTCAAATTATAATAGATGGTATGGAGTGGTAAAAGGGGTGGGGGTTCCGGGATATTTGAAGAGGGGGTGGGGGGAAAGCAGATGGAGGAGAGTAGCACGGTTTAGGCTGGGGAGTGAGATGAAAGGAGGGAGATATTGGGAAGAGGAAGAGGACAGAATGTGTAGGATATGTGGTGAGGGAGTTGAGACATGGGAGCATGTGTGGGAGGTGTGCACGGGATGGGGAGTGGAGAGGGGATGGCAGGATGCGGTGAGGGAGGTTTTGAGTGACGAGGGGGATGGAGAGGGGTGGATGAGGAAAGTGGAGATAAGGAGAGGAGGTGGAGTGAAGAATGGGAGGATAAGGATTGAGAGTGGAAGGAAGCGAGCGGAAGCGGGGGTCGGATGGTAGGGAAGGGAGGAGAGAGTTTGAGGCGTGCGTGCGTGCGAGCGGGGGCGAGCGAGCGAGCGGCGAGCGGCGGAATTAGAATTAAGAGGAAGGCGGTTAGTTTTAAGAAGTAGATGTAAGAAATAGATGTAAGAGGGGGGATGACTGGATTGTAAACCCTAAGGGGGAACAAAATAAAGTACTACATTCATTAAGTTTTATAAACTTCTAAACTTGATTCTTCAACAAAGATATGAGACGATCAAACCTCCTACACCTCCGAAGAGTTCTTTCGTGACATCAGTGCCTTTGAATTCAACAGTTTCAAGACAGCCACGCCAACGAGGATTTGAGTACAGGAACGTTAAAAGCATGAGCATCTCATCGGATGTTCGCACATTTGAGTTCGACGGAACGTGGCCATAGAAAGATGACTAGCGAGGACACGCAATGACGGGGAATATATCAACCCAATCCTATATGCGTAATATTTGTCATCCCGCACAGCGCAACGTATCCTTGGATCTTCAGCGCTTCGAAGAACGTAGTGGCTCGATGTACCAATGACATCACCATTAACGACGACCCTTTTAGAATCCCTGGGGCGACGTGAACAACTATAAATGGGCACACATATGTACGTACAACTCATATCCGGCGTGGAACGTCAGGGCACAGCCACTAATACGAAAAGGCTGTGTAATCAAAGGAGCGGTGCACACGGGCGGTCGTAATAAACGACGCACGGCGCCATGATAACACTCATGCGAGTCCATATGATCATTCACCTCTCTCTATTCATGGGAAGTACACTTCATGATTCTCACCGCAACAAACATCGAGACTCTACTAAAGGTTATTGATCGTTTACAAATTCTATTAAAGTGATTTTATTTGAGGTCATCCTACTGAGGGTCCTCCGTGCGGTCTTGGTCGCTATTTTACCAGGCTCAACAGCCTCTGCCACGACATAAGTCGAGAAATCATCAGGCTCATCAACCTCTGCCACGACATTAGTCGAGAAAATATCCGGCATCACAGCCTCTACCACAGCACAAGCTGGGAAACTAACAGACTCCCCATGTCTCTGCCACGATTCAAGATACCGCAGGCCCTGCGATGTCTCCTCAAGGGCCGGACAGAGCGCAGGCACCTTTACTGGACATGGACCACTTCCAACGGAATCTGAAGCGGCTGCCGGGGGTTCGGTCTCACCGTCCAACAAATGTCCGAATGGAAGCTGATCCATAGTGTCCAGCTGGAGTGATCCCTCACAATCTGTATTATCTTTATTATCATTAGAATTTCTCAATAATTCACCTATGACCTCATTCTGTCTAACCTCTGCCTTCCCGCGCGCCAGGAAGACAGAAGCCTCCATTACCTCATTACTATACTCATGAAATGCGTCATCCTTCCTGTCCACTTCGGAATCTGTAATTGATAACTCGTCTGCGCAGACAAGTATCCCTTTCAGACGCCTCGAACAGGAATTATGAATCTCATTTGTCCGTGAAGGAGTCAATTCGGAATCGAATTAATTCTCATGTTACAGCTATAACACTTGCGATCATCCATATTAACCGCATATACTTTCGTATTAATAACTACAGTTTTCGACTAAAGGGTCTGTTTCTCATATTCAAACTCCCTCTCTATCCTAGTCGCGACATCTATAGCTATCCCTAAACCATCCGCCTTCTCCCTTATCATTAATGTTCTAACACTAGGAGTACGCAGCCCTCTTTTAAACCCCGTTATAGCTGCATTATTTAATACAATTTTAACGCCTATTGACTGTTCTGTATCAAACTTTTCCTTAGCTGCATCCATACCCCTATTTAATATCTCATTTGCCCTAGCCCCGTAACTGTCAATGCTCTCACCATCCTTTTGACGCAAATTCTTTAACTCGTCATGAACACGATCAACATCAAAAGACCGGGAAAAAGAGGATTTTAACAAGTCGATCAATTCGTCCAATGTAGTCAAGTCATTGCTGTTAGATATGAGCTGATCTGCATCCCCTTCAATTTTATTGCGGATCAAAGCGAGTAAGTTAATCCTATTTCCGGGTTTAATTCGTGAATCCGTGAGTCTACACTGATTAATAAATTTACTTAATGAACAGGACTTTCCATCAAAACGGGGAACCAAAGCAGCGGCTAAAGTCAAAGACATAAATATAGTCTCTGAGGAATCGGAAGGTAACTCCGTAATTTCCTCGGCATTTGAATCATCTGAAGAAATTGATTCATCATCGAGGAGAGAGTAATTGTATCTACGAATAGGAGTTTGCGAAGGTATTACGCTCAATTCATTCGGCTGTAACACAGTTGAAGAAGACTGCGGTGCAGGTAACTCTATCGCTAAATTTCCTATTTCGGACGCGCTACTGCCATTCAAGTCAGCGCTTCTATTACGTCTAGCCTTTACAAATCCGGTCTTATACGGCGGCATTTTGAAAAATCTAATCTATGCTTATTACGTAAGATACAGTTTCTTATAATTATAAACTCTTACAATCAAAACTTACGAACAAGGTGATGTATAAAAGTCAGCTAATATTCCAGAAATACACTAAGATTACACTTCTATGATGTCATCTATGGTTCACTAATCCTCACTTGATGTGTAGGTGGTCAAATTCCAATCCTCAGGTGATCCCTCACCGGTCCTTTCCCTGGAAGATAATTTTCCTGATTCACCGAATGCGCTGACTCCTTGGCTTCTCGGATAGATTCTTCCTCTCGTCCGTCGGAAGTATGGATGTGAACTCATAACTCTCAGCAATATATGTACTCCAATACCAACAGGTGCTTGTGATTTCAGGATTAGCGGGCACGGCCGCTGAAACATCCCGTCTCCGGCATCCACCCTTGCCCTTAGGGAAACCGTGCAAAAACCTGAGGAGGAGAGGTTGCACTTTCACGTTGGTTACACAATTATAAACTGCTGTTTATCAATGTCAATTCACGAGTCTACGAAAATCACAGTTCTACAAATGCAGACTGTATATGTCTATCACACACTCACGAGCCGGCAAAGTTTATCACTCAGAATGTTTGTGAAATTAACGCGTTTATTTTCAAACAATCCCACCGCTGTCACCAATTTTGTTGCGTATTCCGGCGGTGATTTTCAGAACGGAACGCGGGTTGGTGCCCGTGGAGTGCTACAGCACTCTGCTCGCGGAATGTGCGGGAGTTTTAAATAAAATAGAATTATTAACTGGCAAAAACTTCAATATATTTCTTTATAACTTTTAAAGATCTTTTTGTATGAGAACAATTCAGGACTTTTCGATTCTGGGTCAAAAATCGTTCTGCCTTCTCGAAGTCCTCCGTCATTGCTCCTTCCCTCCTCGAACGTGGTGCCCCTTCCATCCTTGCGCGTCCTCCCAGTCCTTTGGCCAATCAGGATGAGGAATGAGCCGGATTCAAAGGGTAGGCTGTCCCGCGGATGTCCGTCCGCCCCCGCGAATCGACGTCCATCTTTCCCTCCGTCTTCGGGTGGTGGTGGAAGTTCGGTGGAAGCGCGCTTTTCCGTTACACAGCGGGGTGCACACGTGGGAAGAGAAAGTTGGCTCGGCTCCGAGGATCGAGAAGACAACCCTTGAAGGAAATTTATGACTGCCTTAGCGTCGCCAACACTTCTGGAGTCAATCAACACTCCTAAAGACTAACAAAAGACAAGGACTTCTCAAGAGATTACGTGACTTAGAAGAAACTCGCAATTCGTTTCGAAGTCTGTTAATAGATATCCTCTTCCTGCTTTCGAGCTCTGCCCAAGATCTTTCCCTCGAATGCCACCCGCATTGCGCATCCTTTATAATACTTTTTAATCATACGCAAACATCTACTTTCAAACTTCGCTCCTAATTTACCTATCGATTATATACATTTTCGTGACTACGTTCGTGTGGTCACGCAACACCATGTAGCATATATGTAGGTTACATTTTCTGTCACTTCGAGTAGCGGACCACATAATTTCGTGCATGTTTTTCAAAGCGTACGTAAAGCGACAAATACGCATGCGCGCATGAACTGCACGCTTCATGCGGTAGAAGTGGAGAATTCTAGGGAATGCTATGCGCCACCAACGCAACCAATGCACGCATAGACTCAGGGGGGCCAAGCTTCCCTCTTACGAAAGTTGAAGCAGAGTTTGTAGCGCCTCCTACCTATAAAGTGCGTACTAAACTGTGAATGTGTGAATTGGTGTGAATCGGGACGTATGTGTATGTGTATACGTGTAATGCACCGCTTACTTTAAGGCCGGTAGGTATTCATAGTCGCTACTTATTCTTAAGCAAATGCTTAAGCATTCGGCATCTTTCACTAGCTACTAGGTTAGTAGAGGATGACGCATGCTTAAGCATTTGCTTAAAAATAAGTAGCGACTATGAATACCGGCCTAAAACCTGTCCACGGATCGTCGCGCCAGCGACACGTATGCAGCAGATAGAAGGATAAACATTGAAATTGAATATTTCTTCTTTTCATAGGAAAATAAAATATATTCAATTTCTTTGTATATCCTTCTATCTGCTGCATACGCGTCACTGACGCGACGATCCATGGTCAGACGGCCTTAGAAAAGGTAAACCAGGGAAAGTGAGGACGCCATTTGAAGGTTATGCTTGATGCTTCCTCGCGTTGCGCCAAATGTGGCCAAATGGCGCCAAAGTAACATTTCACCAACGTCGAAAGGTTGTGTGTCGTGCTCACTGATACACCTAGGTATGTGTGTGTGATGTACCTAGCGCCTCCTACCTATAAAGTGCGTACTAAATGGGAACTTCGGCCAATGAATGACGGCTTGGTCCCCCTGCATAGACTGAAGCGGAACGGTTTTCTCTGCAGTGTTGCGTGGCCGGCTGGTTCTCCCGGATTCTTAGTAGGGAATTCGGCGAGGTGTCGATGCCCGTGGAGTGCTAAGGCACTCTGCTCCTAGGACGAGGATTGTTCGAGAAATAAATGTAATTAGAACGGATAATAAATAAAAGGATAATACAATAAAAGAACAAAAGGAACTCAAAACTTGTAACTTTAATTAATAAAATGGCTATTGCTAAATAAATTTCAATAGACTTTCACACTATGACTGCTCGCTACTGCTTTTTGGGCTCGAGTGACGCTTCCGAAAAACCCTTCGCTTTTCCTCTTGTTAATTTCAAAATGACTTAGTTACCGAGAGCCAATCGCAAATTTACTAATTAGCTAGCTAAATTCTTATTCGTTGATCCGATTCCTTTCGGTTATCAACTTTTACGAAATCAAGCGTTTAACAACGTTGCGCTGGAATCGCACACCTAGGAGAAGGGAGGAAGGAGAAGTTCATTTATTCAAACACCCGTATCCAAGTGGGTATCGATTAGTATCGACTAGTATCGATTAGTATCGATTAGTTTATAATCTTGAAGTCCTCTTATTAAAAGGATATTTAACTATTTTCAAACCCCTCGGCCTTGTGCGAACTTCACCTAATCTCCCTTTCCTATTACATTAGTGTGATCCGATTTGAACTTCGCGCATCTAAAGCTTAAAGTACACGCCGCTAGACGGGAGTCGCAACCAGAGGTGCAAGATGCGAAGATTTCCGACTGCATCGCCGCCTGCGGTGGAGTAAGAAATCTCAGCTTGTGATATCTCCGCTCTATAGAATGCAACAACTTGCAACTATGCAACTTACATAGCACGAAACTACCAGAGAATATTATTCTATAGGGCGGTATTCTCAGTCGTTGCTTATTCTTAAGCAAATGCTTAAGCATTCGGCATCCTTTACTAGCTAGTAGGTTAGTAGAGGATGCCGCATGCTTAAGCATTTGCTTAAGAATAAGTAGCGACTGAGAATACCGCCCATAGAGCGGAGATATCACAAGCTGAGATTTGTTACTCCACCGCAGGCGGCGATGCAGTCGGAAATCTTCGCATCTTGCACCTCTGGTCGCAACAGCAGTCTCATGATGTAAGGACATAAGGTGTGCTCGCGCAGCGGCTCATTTTCGCCTTCTACTGCGCCTTCCCACTTTCCGCCATGTTAAAATATGGCCGCCTAGTTACATTATGGGGTTTATAATGTACTACCTAAGGCTGTGTTCCGATTCACGCATTATGCGCATAGACCGCAGAGAAAACCGTTCCGTTTCATTCTATGCGTGCATTGGTTGCGTTGGTGGCGCATACGATTCCCTAGAATTCTCCCACCTCTAGCGCATGAAGCGTGCAGTTCATGCGCGCATGCGTATTTGTCTCTTTACGTACGCTTTAAAAAACATGCACGAAATTATGTGGTCCGCTACTCGAAGTGACAGAAAATATAACCTACATATATGCTACATGACAATAAATGCTTATTGGATATTTCGTTCTTTTGCGCTATATTTGTCAACTTTTTATAATTTAACATCCTTCCAAAATATTATTGTTTTCATTGATATGAAAATTCAATGTAGTGTATTACTATATTATTTCAACATGTGTTGTGAGGTAAGACCGGCCAAAATTGAGGGGTAATCGTAGCCAGCTTTTAACATCACTTTTTTCTGGCTTAAATGCAACTGACATAAAAGAATTACGAATAAGGCAGAATAAAGCCAGGAATATTACTTTACACGCTTCCACATAAAAACTCAAAATGAAAAAATTAAATTTTATGGGCATATAATAATATGAAGAATGTTCAGGATGGAATACCCCTGAAGAATACATTTGTGATTCATGTATATAGTAATTAATTTTAAAACATAAAAATAATATTTTTTTATTAATTTTACAGTTTTCCCACTTCTTTTATAAAGAAAAATCATGGCCAGAATTACCCCACGTTAATTCTGTAATTCCAGTCAAATGGACATTTTTATGTTATTGCTTCCAACTTTGTTACAACGTAAATTTATACTTTCTCGGTTATAAGAATAAAAACTAATTAGACACTTAAAACTAGCAGTTCATATAAAAAAAACAGAATACAGAAGCACACGTAAAGCGACAAATACGCATGCGCGTAATATGCGCATTGACTGCCCATGCTTTTATTTTCTGCACTTGCTGCACGCATTATGAGCTAGAAGTTGGAGGATTCTAGGGAATTCTACGAAATTGGTACTGCCATCTCTGCACTCGCTGTATGAATTGCAACCAACGTAACAGACTCAATTTCGAAGCGAACAACACATCCCTAGAAGGTTTTAGGCAGGGTCGAAACGAAAGATGAGGAAGGAAGCAAATACGTAGCGCGCATTTCTATTTCTTAAAGGCTTTTACTGCTAAGTTTTTCGAGCGTGCTCTTATAATGCTAACTTTACAGCTATACTCTAATCCAGAAAACGTACGAGAGCCTGCGGTTCTATTCAATAGCCTTCAAAGTACTTGAGTTTACCCCGGACGCGGATAATAAATAACTTCATTTTTCCATTACACATCTGTTTACCAAATTACGCTGGGTAAGCAGCAGTTCGTCCTGTAAAACTCATAAAATATGGTCTTCGCTTTCAATAATTATCGCTGTTCAAGAAGAATAGAAAAACTCGGGTTGAGAAAATCCAGCAATAAAGCCATCAAATTTCGTTAGGAGTCGGTCCCCGATCCTTAGGACGAAGTAACCGATGTAATTAGGAAGCGTGCTTCGACCACCGTTCAAAAGTGTCGGATTTAATTAACCGTAATCCATCTAACTACATAGCTATTTGTAAGTAAGTTTGAACATTCCCGCGTATCCTCGTGAGCATCAGACGCATCGAAACCCGTTCCGTTTCGTTACTGCGGTTCATGCGCTGCTGGAAACGGAACGCGGTTCATGCGCGCAGCGTCTGCGCTGCGGTCTATGCGCATAATGCGTGAATCGGAACACAACCTAACTTCGTGTAGCGCAAACTGTAAAGGTGCGAAGTTTGAATAAGTTAATGCAACTGTCGTATTGGTTGACAATCCAATATGGACGATCTTGGGAAGGGCACGTTATTGGCTAATTTGTAAAGGGTGCGCACGAGCACACCTTATGTCCTTACATCATGGTCACCACTGGATCTGACGGTGGTCGTGTCAGACATGATGTAAGGACATAAGGTGTGCTCGGCCGGCAGCTCATCTTCGTCTTCTACTGCGCCTTCCCACTTTCCGCCATGTTAAAATATGGCCGCCTAGTTACATTATGGGGTTTATAATGTACTACCTAACTTCGTGTAGCGTAAACTCTACAGGCGCGAAGTTTGAACAAGACTACACGAATGTAATAGGACGTCGTATTGGTTGACAATCCAATATGGACGATCTTGGGAAGGGCACGTCATTGGCTAATCTGGAAGGCTGCGCACGAGCACACCTTATGTCCTTACATCATGGTGTCAGATACCCCAAACGTCGTACTCCATAATATATGCTCTAAGGTTCCAACCCAATACATACTATTCTTCACTATTATGTCAATTGTGTGTGTGTGTACTACGAACACAACATGATTTGAGTAACGTGTTCGTTCAACATTCGCACAATTTCCAAAACACTACATAATGAAATAGTTACTAAATAACGTTAAACTATTTTAGTATAGCAAAGCATTTGAAGAAATGAATTTTGCTATTTAGTTAGAATGTAATTTTCTAATAAAGCAGAAAAGACGTTTGCACTAAGTAGGTGCATACAAGTGCGTATTTATATGCATCGCACAGAGAGGAACACGTGCATTTACCCATGAAAATTTCCATTGTAATTATTTATTTCTTTATTAATATCACAATTACACATAAACAAAGAAATTTTACGATCAACGAGTTTGTCTGACTTTCGTCAAATTCGTAGTGTAAAACAATGAAGTTAAGCTGGAGAAGAGTTATGTACTTTTCCAGTGGTATGTGGAAATAAATAACAGGACAAAATGTATTTATACACGTGCGAGATACCTTTTAATTCTTAAACAGTTAAGAAGTTTTCTTTCTTTACAGCGATAATAAAGTGAGAGTCGCCTATCAGCAGTTAATTTGGTAATGCTTCGATTGCCTCTATGCGTGTACAATCACCTCGCCGATACCTTTTATAAAAGAATTAATTTCTTCTCCAAAATGTCAAAGGGCGTGCCGCAAATGTATAACATGATAGCGATGCGTCAGAGGAAAAAGTTGAAAATGTTGTCAACTAATAATTCTGCTGTAACGTTACAAGTAATACAAAACAAATGGAAATATTTAAATAAAACACTTATTGACATCTTAATGCTTAGCTAACAAGGACTGCGAATACATGTAAGTATTCAAAGGCCAATGAGCATCCTGCTAGCTAAGCATTAATATGATTCATCTCTAATTCGCATATTAGATTGCATAAAACTAGCAGCAAGTCGATTACAATTAATCTTTTTAAAAATAGGTCCTCGGAAGCGGCGCTCCTGGATCACCAGTTTGCGTATTTATGACCACCGACCATGCAAATTACATGTTTAACTGCGGAGAAGGATCTCAACGACTGAGCCAAGAATATCATTGTAAACTATCCAAGTTGGATCATGTATTTGTAACTAGGACGTCTTGGAAAAATATTGGAGGGCTTCCAGGTATACTTTTAACGATACAAGAGGCCGGCGTGACTGAAATAAATATTCACAGTGCAGATGGGATAAGCGATCTTCTGGATACAGTTAAAAAATTTGTTTTCCTGCCCAACTTGAATATTTCTTACCAACCCATCGATGAATCCGAACCATATAGAGACAGTATAACGAGCGTCTGGTATGTTCCTATAACGAAGAGTCCAAAAAACATCGACGAAAGCCCTGCGAAATTGGTCGACGATAACCAATATTCCCCGAATGTGAATGGAAAAAGGGTTTTAGACACGGAGGATATAGAAGAGGGCTTCGTGCGAGAAGAAAAGAAATTAAAGACCATTACAGACGTAATATGTTTTATTTGCGAAATTAATCCTAGACACGGGAAACTGTTATTAGATAAGTGTATAGAATCTGGTATAGAACGTGGTCCGCTTTTAAAGTTACTAAAAGAAGGATTAGATGTTACAAAAGACGATGGAACAATTGTTTTTAGTAAAGATGTTTGCATGCCACTTGGTCCTAAGGTCGTCTTTATAGGTATGTTTAAATATGTTCGCCAGTAAACAGATTTTTAATTGAAAATTATTTTCACCCTACTTTCTAGCTCTATGTTCCGAACTTGACATTTTTTTTATCAGTTTATAGATTATCCTTGCAAATATATAAATTCGCTAACCGTTCGTCGCCATTCCCCACAGTTTTTGAAAAATTCGATTTCGTAAAAAATTGCAAATTTAGCGAACTACCGCTGACTGAAGGAAAATTGACCGCTGCATCGCGCGGAGTAGTCAGATTTTCTCCTAGACCCTTAATTTCGAAATAAATTTAAAGATATCTGCAAACATGGCTGCATTTCGGGTGTTCCTGTCCATTTGATCGTTGTTTAAACACATTTAAATATTCATAATGCACTAATAACTTATATCGTTGTATTCGGGAGGGTTCATAGAATAATTTGACGAAACAAGCAACGGAATAATTATTATTATTTCGACACAAAAGATGTTTAAAGTTGAAAATTTTCATTTTTTTTTCAAAATCGAATTTCTCAAAAACTGAGGATGATGACGACAAACGATTTACGAATCCCTTTTCAGCGCACGAAAATCGATAACAAACGGGTATTGAATGTTACAAGTGCGAAAAAGTCAAATTTTCTCGATTACTTTCTCGCCTCAAATATTTCTCGTATTTCCAGTATTCACGGAAATATTTTTGCTAACGTTATATGACTTCGTTTGAATCATTATATGATTTTTTTTTTTTTTTTTTTTTTTTTCGTAAAAGTATCAAGATAGAAATGAAGCCTTGATTGCCTTGATGTTTCCACATAATATGGCATCATTTTTGATAAACACTTTTAACATCTTTGTTTATTTTATTTTCAGTTGTAGAATGTCCTACAAACGATTACTTGGATTCCATTGTAAATCACTCTGCCTTTTTAAAGTATCAAGACACATCGTCGAGAAAAGAAGAAGACGAGGAAGTCCATTGTATATTTCATTTTACTCCCGAAAATGTTCTGAACGATGTACGATACCAAGATTGGATGAAAAAGTTTTCGCAGAATACGCAACACATAATATTAAATAGCAATAACTCTTGTATAGCTAGCGAAGCTGTCTGTAAGAATCAGTATCTGTTGCACATGTTGCATCCTGAGATCTTTCCTTTACTAAACGAAGACTGCCTCACGGATGACGAAGAAGTAAGGCACCTATGAATAAGAAATAATAACAAAATGGTATGAATTAAGGTAATTCGTTACGAGTCTCGTGAATGTAAGTAGTACGTATTTTATTCCAGGCGAAGACCGATAACGTCCATCGTGCGAAAACAATGCTGACATTAAAATTACATCCAGTATTGGAGAATATTACCGTGCCCAAGATTTGTCCGCAGCCGCAAACATATATCGACGAAGTTTCGAAGATTCCTGATTTTCTGAATACCCTGGCAGAATTAAAAACAAATATCGAGAGAACAACAACGGAACTTAGTTTGAAACACAGCTGCGAGTATCCGCGGATCCTTATGATAGGCACTGGTTCTAGCACACCAAACAAAATTAGAAATACGAGCGGAATTCTTCTGAGGCTTGACGAAAGCAACAGCATTATTTTGGATTGCGGAGAGGGCACTCTGGATCAGCTCGTTAGATTCTATGGAAATTCAGAGATTGGCAACATTTTATGTACTATTAAGGTGTGCTATCAGTACAATTACTGTAATGAGAAATGAAATTCTATTAGACGTAAAATTCAAGATTAATGTTCCTTTTCTCAGGCTATTTATGTATCGCATATGCACGCGGACCACCATTTAGGCATCATTGGTCTACTACAGAGAAGAGGGAAATTTACAAACGCTCGGGTATTTCTATTAGCGCCGAACGAGATTGAAGCGTGGTTGAACTTTTATCACAATGAGATGGAACCTATTTCACATTTATATTCTTTATTGAACAATTTCGATTTCTATCTCAACAATCACAAATTATCGTCAGCCTTTGAGAATATATTTTATAGTATACTGAATATTAAAGAAATAAGTACGGTTTTTGTTACGCATTGTAAACATTCGTACGGTGTCGCTGTTACTCTGAACGATGGAAAAAAGATAGTTTACAGGTAAGACTAATGTAATTAATATCTGCAGAAATAATCTGAATAAAACTATAAAAGTAAATGATTTTTGTGATATCTGTATTTCAGCGGCGACACTATGCCTTGTAAAAATCTGATAAGCTTGGGTAAAGATTGCGATTTATTAATTCACGAGGCAACAATGGAGGACAAACTTAAAAAGTTAGCTTTACGGAAATTTCACTCGACAACGTCCGAAGCAATAAACGCTGGAAAATCGATGAATGCAAAATTCGTTTTGCTGACGCATTTCAGTCAGCGTTATTCAAAGATCCCGATACTCCCAGAAGAGGAAACAAATGTCGGGCTGGCTTACGATAACATGGACATTAAGTTGTCGCATTTACCGCTGTTACCACTTTTCTATCCCTGTTTGAAGCTAATGTTTAACGAATATTACAAAACCTTGGAAAAGCGAAGTAATAAACTTCTGCTGACAGTTTGAGAATCTTGTATCACCTGAAAGATATTTTGTTGATTATACAGAAATTTAATTTATTTAAATAGAATGAAATATACTTTTTACATTGTAAAATTGTCTCGTTACTTTTTAGATCCAATCACGCGAGTCGATTAGGCGACCTCGATATAAACGATATTAACACGAAGGTGTTGCGGTATGAATAATTAATGCAACGTACTTTTGAGAGCAGAATTTATTGCTTACATAATACATTTAGTTTATCCCGCTTTCCTCAATACGATAAATAACGTAAATTACGGATAATTTTCTTGACATATCGATCCTAGTATTAATCTTGTTTGTGTATAAAAAATAGAGAGCAGGTAATAAAGTATCATATAAAAGGTAAAAAAGCAGATCCAAAAATAATTTGCCCCTTCTTGTCGAATTCGGAACGTCGGCGCGTTTCGAGAATATTGAGGCTCTCGACAGGAAAGGGAAAACTTTGTCTATTTATAAGTTAATTGATAAGTTATACGTCTATAAAGTTGGTACTCAATAATACGAAATTCATGCTTCCAGTGTTTCCTAAGCGGGTTACGATGTATAGGTAGTTCCTTCATAAAAATAGCTGTAAAAATGTTTCGACCATTGCACAGCTCGCGGAATGTGAATGTTATGTAGAAAAAGCGTGATCTCAAATTACGCAGATTAATTCGATTATTGCATCGACTTGTTTTAGAGGCATGTATATACACTAGATAGCAAGTTTACACTAACCACACATTTGTTCGCTCATGTTTGGTAGTATGCATATATTTATATATATATATCTGAGTAAATGTAAAGTAAATATGTTTATGTTATGGAATGATTATTCTCTTTAACTGAAGTGTCATTTCGTTCATTGACATGCCGCGCAAGTGTGCTGTCTAGTGTATAAACGGCTTTACATAAATTCAAACATCAAGAATACTAATTAATATTAATGTGGAGACTAGAAAACTGATTCGTTTTAACGCCTGGCGCAAATGATCGGCCACAGGTCCTTAATACTTTTTGTTCTACTTTCCTTTCGAAACATAAATAATTCATCAAGTCGTAGTATCGCCAACTAAATTATTGCATTATAAGGAATATGAAGATTGTTGTACGCAAACAATAATGATTTACGTGTCTGACAGCTATTATAATGAGTCCTCGTTATCATATATATCTCAATAAATAGTAGAGTACTGCTGCAAAAGTTACAAAAATCTTTGTAGCATAAAATAATGTCCGAAATTCAACGAAATGTATCGTTAACATTTATGTGCGTTCTGCCGATTGGGCAAGAGTTAAGCCTTGAAAAATAAATAACATGCCAGATAGACGGTTAACTTGAGAGAAAAAAATGATAAGAATTAATTCAATCACATTATTGTTAAAAGATTAAAATCGATGTCGAGTCTTTCTGTTAAATCAAGGAACGATGTAAAAACCGCAAACTACTCTGCAGACATGCGAATGATCAGTCTTATACGATATTACGTGAGTGGAGTAAGTCATTAGTTAGTGGTAAAAATTAAAAAAAATCGTAGAAAAGTCAATTCGACAATGTACTCCTAATTAAGTACTCGATAGGAGTTCTTCCTGTACTTATAAATATGATAGATTACATTCGAAGCTATAAAAAGGGCAGTGGATTTTAGCTGCGCTCTTTTCAACCTTCAGTCCAATACTTTTTCCACTCAATACTGGTGTTAAGTAATTTCTTTTCTTTCGTTACTCATAGTTGCACGGAGAAAGACAGAAAAGCCTTTATCAAATCTTCGGTTCATTAAATTACTCGAGTTTAGTTTCATGCTTGTCTTTACCGCCATCCTTTTCTTCAGCCGAATTTAACTGTTACATTACGAAGAAAAGTTGAAAAGAGCACAGCTTTTGCGCGATTATCCAGTTGATTAGAATTCCCATTTTGTTGCAGAGTCGAAGTCTGTTTCCCCAAGACGCAATGCCCCATTCTTTCCTGCTGCAAGATATCTCCCATCAGTGTGCTTAATACAAATACGAGACGGTTCTCGCAATTCCAAGTAAAAACCATCGGAAGGTACGTCAGAGTCCACATTTACTCCTTCACTGTCTGCATGCCAATACTTGCCATTTTGACCTGAAATGTACAATTGACGAAGTTAGTTCCCTATTGAAAAAAATATTTAAACAAGAATTTATATTCTGTGTTAAATAAATGTTTGCTTTACACAAATTTAGAAAAATTTTACCTTTAAATCTAACGATTCCGCGCTCACATCTCTCCACTCTGATAGTTTCGTAGATGGCTTTATTGCATTCTAGTTTTGAGCTGGACGAGCTTTTAGGTCCTACGAATCCTTGTTCACAGCGCAAAACTAAAACAGGCCTATTCATTAAGTAGAAGTAGTATTTACTGGCGTCCGAGTCTAATCCGAGGACTGAGTCTGCATTAGCGTAGAGGTGCCCGGAGCGCTTGGTTGCCAAGAATTTGCCATTGTTAGCTTGTAGAACAACTGTACCATCTGACGATTGAATCAGATTGAACAGAGCATTGGAGGAACGCTTGTGCTCCGAAGCTTGAATTCCTCCTCCAGCTTCAAGGCTCCAATAACGATCTTGCATGGTACGCACATACCACCTTCTAGTTACGCGATCAAATTCCAGTTGGAAAGTTTCGTGTCCAGAGATTTCATCCTGATTGGCTGTCACATCAACTCCTGAAATAATTCATAACGTTACTATCCAAATACACTTTTCTTAAGTGATTATTTTTCATGCTGCATAGACAGACACGAAATGAAATATTACGATTGGAAATTCAAAACTCGTAGTAATTATATCATATGATCATAAATTACGATTAATTTGTACCTTTTTTAAAATAATTTGCAATATATAAATTCTGTTACAACAATTGATGTTTTAAAGGGTTTTAGAACTGCTAGTAGATCTATGCAAACAAATAATACCTTGTTTCACTGACACATATCGTTGATTTAAAGCAGCAACAAAGGAGGCTTGTGGCAGTGATTCTTCTAAGGAGAATAATTCATCCCGCGTAACTGTTGTTGATCTCGACTTTAGCACTGCCTTACTTCCAATAGGTGCCAAATATGCTCCGTGTAAATCTCTTTAATTAGAATTTTAGTTGCTTATTTCCATTATCGTTATGCATTACGTTCGTTTGAAATATTTTCTAGCCGATGTGTTTGTCACGGTAATTAGAGTAATATTTTAGAAACTGCTTATTATGCGAGATGATCTACCCGTGGTGATAAATCTAAATATCTTCATTGTAAAAAAAGAATTTGCAGAGGCAAATCTTATGACTGATACGCATTTCTTTAAAATCATAGTTCACGAAATGTTAATGTTATCGTTGTATTTAGATAAATGTAATAATTTCGTGATAATGTTGCGAGTATCGAGTGTATTGGAGTACATCGCCAACTGGTGGATGCTCGCTTCTCCGAAGAGAGAAGACGGTCCGAAGAGATCGTTCTGTGTCTTGTATGGTGTTGAGTTAATAATAGTCGAGATATTGTAAATATTGTGTTCTGATAATAAATTGTCTCGTGGCCAACGAGGAGACATCCCGGCTGCGTAACAATAATAATAGTGTGTAGTTGAAGATAAATAAAACTGAGTTTACCAAAATAAAAGATTATAATAGACATAAACTGCATGTATATATTATTTCTTATTGCTAGATTATCCGCAGAAATGAAAGTTCTACTAGTTAGCCGAGGCAATTGAATTATTCCGAACACATTAACTTGAATGAAATACGTTGTATGTAAATTATCAGTAACACACAATTAACATGAATGTTAGTGGATCTAACCTGAGCGCAAGTAATCCAGCATGAAACTCAGCCGCGTAGAGGCAATCTCGTGTACAAGAGTCCAAAAGTTTTCCGTCACGTGCCAGATATTTATTGTTGCAAGTATGGAGAGCATAATGTCCACCTTCGGATTTAGTATGTTCTTGATCATCTTCTATAGAGCCAGGACGAAATTCTAAGGTAAAAAGTGTATCCTCTCCCCAGGGAACAGGTGCGTCTACATGAATTTCATCTTGCGTTGCACTTAGATGAGCAAAACGTTTTCTTCCAGCAGATTTTAGATTTACCTAAAAAATAAACAGATTTCCTTTTTATACTCTTGCCTCGGAATTTCTACAAATTCCCTTCGTAAACAAACAGAGGAAACTGAATCATTATAGGCAATTTATATTTGTAAATACATATACAATATAATATAATATTGTGTGTATTTAAGGAAAAAGCTTTGGATTTCTTATTTCTTGATATACGAAATATTATTTACCTGAGGTCTAGCTGCAAGGTGCACAAGCCAGTATTCAGCTTCACCTGGTGCTTTGGCCATGCATTTAAGTTCATCTTGGCTCGAACCCAAAAAATATCCTCTCTGAATATTCTTCAAAGCCCATCTTCCACTTCCTAATTAAAAAAAAAAAAATAATAAATAAATAAATAAAAAACAATTAAATAACTGAAAATTATTTATACAGCATTAATTATTATGTTACTTATATATAATATTTTTAGTCTGATCATTAGAATCTTTCTCAATATTATTACTGTCAACAAAAGGAAATGGGATAAAAGACATAGAAGGAAAATATGAAGTTTAAAATGGTTTTAAACACTTGAAGATAAGAGCATTATCTATACAAATAGGACTGATACTTAATTTCAAGGAATGTGAAAAAATACTCATCATAAATAGTTTCAGAAATAATGGTAGATATTATAAATTAAGCAATTATAAGTATTCAAATATTTTATAAAGTATTAAAGAATATAACAATAATTCTGTAGAAGATGCATTCAAATCATCTCCTATTAATGTACATACACCATCTACCTATAAACTATAACTGAAACTTGCGAAATATGTTCAAGAGAGTGCCAAATATTGCCTATTCAAGCAAGTATGCGACCCTGGGGCACTCAAAACAGCGCCAAATTAGACGAATTTGTTTTCATGATACCCTCTTATGTTTAAGACATAAATTAATGAATATATTGTATAAATACACTGTCCAACACGATTTTTGGTCCGCTATATCCGTTTGGGTGGTTCTTGTAGAGTTTTACGCCCTGAACACAAATCCGCAAGCAGAATTGCTCTATCAACTTCAGTTTTTGAGAAATCCGATTAAAAAAAAACTGCAAATTTTCAACTATGAACATCTTTTGTGTCAAAACGGAAATGGTTATTCGCTTGCTCTTTGCGTCAAATTATTCTATGAACCCTCACGAATGCTACGGTATAAGTTATTATTGCATCATGAACATTTAAATATGTTTAAACAACGATCAAAGGGAAAATGACACCCGAAATGCACCCATTTTTTAAGATATCTTTCAATTTATTTCCAAAACTAAAGGTCTTGAAGAAAATCTGACAATCCCACGAGATGCAGCAGACATTTTCCCTTCGGAAATCATGAACTAAAGTGATAAGTCTCGTTTTGTTTTCAATACAGAAGCGAAATAGGGTAAAGGACCTAATTACTGGCAGTCAACCCAATTACTGTCACCTTAAGCTATTTTACTTAAAATAACGAATAAATAAACGTTTCAGTGAAATAGCTTAAGGTGACAGTAATTGGGTTGACTGCCAGTAATTGGGTCCTTTACCCTATTTCGCTTCTGTATTGAAAACAAAACGAGACTTATCACTTTAGTTCATGATTTCCGAAGGGAAAATGACTGCTGCATCGCGTGGAGTCGTCAGATTTTCTCCTAGACCAGGCTAGTTCAGGTAGGCGGTCCGAGGACGCTAGCTTCCATAGCGTCTTCTACGTGCTGCGTGGAAGAGGGTGCTCGAAGCCAATGAAGCGACGGGCATGCCACGGATATGGGAACCTCTAGTAGGGTGGGTGTAGGCTCGTACCCTTAAGGTGAAGTTCACCTTTAGGACCCAAGAGCACACTACTAGAGTTTTCCATATCCGTGGCATGCCCACCGTTTCATTGGCTTCGAGCACCCTCTTCCACGCAGCACGTAGAAGACGCTATTGAAGCTAGCGTCCTCGGACCGCCCACCTGAACTAGCCTGTCCTAGACCCTTAGTTTTGGAAATAAATTAGAAGATACAGTAGTCCCCGGATTATCGAGAAAGATTCGGGACTGGGGATTCTCCATAAACCGGGGCAGGGGAAGTAGTTTGCGTCTAATAAACTGACCCTTGTCAGGACCCTCGCCCGAACCTTTCAACAAGGAGAGTGAACGACGTAAACCGAGAGTGAGTGAAATAGCGCACCAGCGGGAGACCCTCGGTCTACGGCGAATTGAAATTCAGTATTGAATATGAAAATTTTCATATTACTGATTACACTTTGATGGGAGTACTACCGATGGATTGAGGAGTTTATGTCGACGAAAATGAGTCCAAACACGAAACAATTCGGTTAATTTTTTATTATGATAACACAATTAGATTCCAGTTCCCCGGTTTAAGGGACGTTCTCTAAAAATGGACCAAATTTCTCCATATTTGAACTCATTTTCATTGGGAAATCCTAAAAAATCCATTGGCAATACTTTCATGAACTTTTATCAAAAACATGAACATTTTATTTTTCTCTACTGAGTATTTTACCTGGCCTAGCGATTTTATTACTCTCAGCAGTCAACGGGCGGTCTACCTGGGACCGAAGGCCCTCGCTCGCACCGAGGAAGCAAAACTGTGGGATGAGTAGGTCTTTCCCGATGATCCGGGGAAAAAAGCTTGTCAATAGTCCGGGGACTACTGTATCTTCAAAAATGGGTGCATTTCGGGTATCATTTTCCCTTTGATCGTTGTTTAAACATATTTAAATGTTCATCATGCAATAATAACTTACATCGTTGTATTCGGGAGAGTTCATAGAATAATTTAAGGTAAAGAGCAAACGAATAACTATTACTGTTTCGACACAAAAGATGTTCAAAGTTGAAAATTTGCAGTTTGTTTCAAGATCGAATTTTTCAAAAACTATGGGTGATGGCGACAAACGGTTTGCGGATTCGTCTTCAGCGTGAAAAACTCTACCAGTTTCGCCCAGTGGATATTGCGGAACAGAAAAAAAGTTTCATTTTTCAAGTTTCATGATTTTATTGTTCATTAATAAAATATCTAATATGTGCATAAGATTCTTTTGATGCGTTATCCCATTTGTTTATAATAAATGTTTCAACCTCACGTTGTTAGGTAAAAAATGAATATTAATTTTTACCATGCCCTCATTTGTACCTACAATAATTTTTTTTTAAATCGGTATGCTACATCGTAGATATTTTATCATTGAACAATAAGGTCGTGGTCTTTCTAATTTTAGATAAACGTGGGCGTCGTAATATAAATAGGGTAATGGACCCAATTACTGGCACCCAACCCAATTACTGTCACGTTAAGGGGGTAGACACGGATAATGCAGCGCGCTGTATACCGACACAATCTGGCCCGAAACATGGGTCTGGGAAATTATGTTGTGCGTCCTTATATGAGGAGATTTTGGCCTGGGCGAGGTCTCATTCGAAAGATGAAGGTTCAGTGCAGCGTGCTCTGGTCATGGTTCGACGAGATTGTGTTGATATCTAATAATATGAGTGTTCAAAGTAGAGCAAAAGTCGACAAAATACACCCGCAAGAATCCAAGTATTTTTAGATCACTATAACAGTTTTGTGACTCAAACGGTGAGCAGAGCGCTCCGCATTGAACCTTCCTCTTTCGAACGAGACCTTGCCCAGGCCAAAATCTGCTCATATAAGGACGAAAAACGAAAAATCCCAAACCCATGTTTCAGGTTAGATTGTCGGTATTACAGCGCGGAGCTTCGCCCGTGTCACGTGACGTGTCTACCCCCTTAAGCTATTTTACTTAAAATAACGAATAAATAAACGTTTAAATAAAATAGCTTAAGGTGACACTAATTGAGTTGAGTGCCAGTAATTGGGTCCTTTACCCTACATTGCTCACGCGGGGAGCTTCGCGGGACAACACATAACTCAGCCATTTTTTAATATTTCTGTAGAATATTTATGTAATATTTTTATTAATACATGCCCTAAACATACGAAGTATAAAAATAATTTTCAACCTCATAGTATCCTAAAAAAAAAACTCGTCTAATTTGTGTTGTTTTGAGCGTCTCAGGGTGGAATAACCGTGGATACATGTTCAATTCTTAACATGTTATCATATTACCACATACTGTACAATTCATTTTATAAATATTATTCAGGAATATATTTATGTTGAATTTGATTGAATCTGTAAATGAAACTTTGTATAAACCTTGTACAGGATATTCCATGCAACTGGGGTAGGCTTTAAAATGGTAGGGCATAGAAAACAATTTCATTACACAAATTTAAATGCTTTCGAATGGTGTATCATGTGGTTTATCTACCTGCTTGCTTCAGTGGCGCAGGAGTTTAAAGATTTCAAGATCACCTTTACTTTTTGAAATAGAACTACAGTATTGTCTCCGTGTGTGCCCGCTGGTCGGGACCGGCGTTGGGTACTCAGAAGGCGCAGATCCCTAATTCCGAGTGTGCGTTTCTCGCTTCTTTCTGGTCGAAGGAGTGAGCGAGATGGACCGGTTTTCTTGCGCGCGGGCGTGCGAGCACTCAGAAGGCATCGTGACTGCCCAACGCATGCGCGCGACGGTCAGATAGCCAGGCACGGCACAAGTCTTTCTTGCGCCCTAGACAAACTTTTCAAATTACGCCCTATATTATAATACATTTATTTGAGATTATTAATAACCTTACTTTGAATTTTTATTCGTAGTTTAATCCACTTATAGTACAACTTGTACTATTTAATTCTAAAGTTTATTTTCAGCAATAGTAACAATTTGAAAAGTTGGCCTAGGGCGCAAAAAAAACTTGAGCCGGGCCTGCGTCAAGTTTTGGCGTTGCGGTCTCGTGCTTCCGTATGTGCCTGCGACCATCGCGCACGCCCGTCGCGCACGCAAAGGACGGAGTGTCACGGCGCCTGAAAGACGGAGGGAGGCAAAACATGAACGCTGTCGTCTGTCTCGTACTGTCCTCGCTCGGTTTTAGTGGCTCTCGCTCGCTCTCGTTCCATCTCGCTCTCGCCTTCGCCGGACAAGAGTGAGACAGAAGTGGTGGGGATAGCGACAGGGCTATATCGGATACACCAGCGCTGGCCAGTGCAGGGGCCCCTCACGCGCCTGCTTCCCCTTCCAATCTTTCTCTCGCATAGCGTGCCTTCCGTCGTCAAGGAGACCGCGCGACGCTAAGAAGGCTGCCACGTCCGGCGAGCCGTCTGTCACTTGGATATGGGTCATTTCAGGTTAATTCGTTGACTTTCGTACCTATGTGTCAGGCTTGTTTGTGATATTTCTAGTTTCAGAATTGTTTGAAAAGTACAGGTCACCAAGACTGGCAACTTATACCGGGAAGTAGTAGCATTGGCTGCCTGCGACGCCGCGTGTCACTAATCACATGTCGTATCGGGCGTCCGAGCTCGCTCGGCGACGGACACGCTGGTCTATCATGGTCGCCTCTTTAGCGTCGCGCGGTATCCCTGACAACGCGGACGAGAGTGGGAGAACCCCAATCTCCCGCGGGAGCGGCCTTGAACAGCGCTAGGATACACCAAATCGGGTACATATGGAGACAATACTGTATATGTTTATTTTATACATCAATTGGTATGCTTATTTATTCTCTATAAATAAGTAGTAGGTACTTGTATCGAGGAAGGATTGGTTGAGAAAATATTTTAACTGCAATTTTGCAACATAGCACATTATGTAAAGCAGAAAGCTTCTATAAGTTTGTTTGTTTGTCTGTCGCCTACAAACTTTCGAACGATAAACTCTGAGATCACGAAATGAGCTTCAGCTCATTATGCCCGACTAATCCAGATGAATGTGACTATTTTCACAAAAAAAAAAACACGATTTTTTATAAAATCAGAATCTAAATTTCGGGCGAAGAAGAATAGTAAAGCTAAGTAGTCGCACAGTTGGATCTATATGCTTGTACGTTTCTTCTGCATATTATTGCACATGGTTATACCTATACTAACAACTTCATCATGCTTGCAAGCCTCAATAACTTTTCAGTACCATGAAGTGTCTGATGTTTTGTGATCAATACTTTTATTCATTCATTTTAAGCGATACAAGATCATGTTATTTACCAAATATACAGGGTCATCGTTTAATCCTGCAACCCGCGCGCGCGCGAACAGGTAAAATGGCAACACCGCATCACGGATTCATTCCACTACAACCATGCACCGTCCCGGCGTTCGGAGAGCTACTAGCGACCGCTAGACAGCGGTGATGCCCGAGCTCCGAGAATTTTGGGCTGGTCTCTTTCAAATTAACGTTGCAAAGAACTATTCAGAATTTCCCGGCACGGAGTGAAAAATTTGGGGTCTTTTTCGTATAACTTTTGAACTATAAGAGATATCGGAATGCAATTTGCGCCGAAAAATGAGGAAAAATTATTCCCTCTTAATGATTGATAATTTAACATATTTTACGTTTACTTAATTTTTCTTTCATCAATTTTTCAACCATAATTGTTTAAAAAGCTTTTGCAAACTGTTTATTTGATAATGTATTTAACGCTGTTTTTAAAATTCGTGATGTTGATAAACAATAGGCTAGTTGTTTCTGTATCATTACTATCATTACTTTCATAAATTGAAAAATTAAATTTTTATTCCATTATGTGTTAGTTCTGGAGACCTCAGAATCTATTGTTCCGGTTTTCTTTTTTATGATTTTATCCTTAATGCGGTGCATACCTAGATCAGACGTAAGGGGTAACTAATGGGACGTGTCTTTTATTGTAGCGGTGTTTGAATTTTTTTCTAGAATTTTTGTGTCTGATTGTTTTAGCTACTCAGCGTCACGCCTATGCCGGCTTTCGTTAATGTCATTTTTTGGAACGATGCGCCATTATTGTGGCTTTTACAAGCAGGTGGCGAAAAATCTTTCCGTACAAGGGTATAGCGCCGTGGTCAACCCTGTCGTAGTTAAAATTTTTTAAATTGAGACGAGTACGAGATCAGTTGACATTATTTTCAAACCTCATTATAGTAATCTGGGGTGCGAGTGGTAAACCGATCATAAAGCGGAGCGCGCGGCTCGATTACCTAGGCCGGGAAATTCCCAATACCTAGCTCTTTGCGACGCTAAAATTTTCGAAGCTCGGGCATCACCCTTGTCCAACGGTCGCTGGCAGCTCTCCGCTGGGCCGATGCATGGTTGTAGTGAAATGCGTCCGTGAGGCGGTGTTGCCATTTTACAGGTTTGCGCGCGCGCGGGTTGCAGGATTAAACGATGACCCTGTATGCGTAGAATAGCTAGGTGGCTGGCTATTTCAGCATGTTTTGTAATTTAAGTATTGTACTAAATAAAGAAATCGTCTGCGTTGCAAATCTTATTTCAAAAATACTTGTACAAGTTTTTGCATTAAAGAGAATTTATCGGTTTAATGTTTTCAATAAGTGCAACACTTTGTTAGTAAACACGAGCGAAGATGTGCACACAGAGGAAACGCCGAAGCGTAGATGAAAATACTATGTTGTAAAATTGAAATTAAAATGTCTTTTAAATGAACCATTTTTGACACAAGTACCTTGTAACTTTTGAATGTGTTGAAAGTGTACAATAGAATAATTAATTTCGTATACAGCACATTGGCGGATGCAGAGGGGGGCGATCGGAGAATAATAAAATATATATAAAGATGTGGGGGGGGGGGGGGATTTGTTATGTAGACAAAACGTACACAAATAAATATAGACACTTAATATGTTTTAAGAAAAAACATCACCAGCTACAATCTTGATGATTTATAAATATAAATGTGAAGAGAGAACTTACTTTTTTATTTCATAAATTAAATAAGGCCAAACAAATCTATCAGCGTTAACACCACAATTTTTTAACTATTTCTTTCATATGTAGGAGAGACCGGGGCTAGTTGACTAATTTTTTACATTTCTAATTTTTATAAATAGGGTAAAAGACCCAATTACTGGCAGCCAACCCAATTACTGTCACCTTAAGCTATTTTACTTAAACGTTTATTTATTTGTTATTTTAAGTAAAATAGCTTAAGGTGACAGTAATTGGATTGGGAGCCAGCAATTGGGTCATTTACCCTATGTTCTACTACAAAAGGATTCTTTAATGCTCCAAACCAGGCATGAAGAACTTGATGCCCTACGGACGCCCGCAAGGTGTTTGCGGGCAAATGACGACGTCATGTCACGAGCAGTAGATGAAAAGTGGGGAACAGCTCAAGTAATCCCAAAATTGAGGGACAATCCTGAACATGCAATTATCCTAATGCAACAAGACATCGAAAAGTCTTTTACCATTTTGGGATCCGAGGCTTCGTTCTCGAGATATTAACAGTTGAATATTAGCGGTCCAAGTTACGGGACGCGCGGTTTAAAGCCGAAACAGCAGAGCGCGAAGCAGTGGCCGCTCGCCGAGCCCTCGCATGAGGCACGCGTACATACAGACCCGCGCAAAGAGTAGAGGCGACCACGTTGGTTCAAACCGTGAATATGATCCAGAGCGGTCAGCTCTGCTGTGTGTACGAATCTGTATTTACACGCGCCTTCTGCGCATGTTGGCGAGCGTACACTGCCGCGCGCGCTCAGCTGCCTCGGCTTTAAACTGCGCGCTCCGGTACTTGGACCGCCATTATTCAACTGTTAATATTGGTAAAGGACTTTTCGATGTCTTTTTGCATAAGTTACATTGCATGTTTAGGATCGTCCCACAATTTTGGAACACCCTGTATAAAACACTAAAGGGGCTGTATTGCTGTCTCGTGCCCTACGAACCGCCATGCAGATTGGACCAGGGGGACCAAGCCGTCATTCATTGGCCGAAGTTCCCGTTTAGTTAGCGCCTTATCGGTAGGAGGCGCTAGGTACATCACACACACATACCTAGGTGTATCAGTGAGCACGCACACAAACTTTCGACGTTGGTGAAATGTTACTTTAGCGCCATTTGGCCACATTTGGCGCAACGCGAGGAAGCATCAAGCATAGGCCGGTATTCATAGTCGCTACTTATTCTTAAGCAAATGCTTAAGCATTCGGCATCCTTTACTAGCTACTAGGTTAGTAGAGGATGACGCATGCTTAAGCATTTGCTTAAGAATAAGTAACGACTATGAATACCGGCCATAACCTTCAAATGGCGTCCTCACTTTCCCTGGTTTACCTTTTCTAAGGCCGTCTGACCATGGATCGTCGCGTCAGTGACGCGTATGCAGCAGATAGAAGGATATATAAAGAAATTGAATATATTTTATTTTCCTATGAAAAGAAGAAATATTCAATTTCAATGTTTATCCTTCTATCTGCTGCATACGTGTCGCTGGCGCGACGATCCGTGGACAGGTTTTAAAGTAAGCGGTGCATTACACGTATACACATACACATACGTCCCGATTCACACCAATTCACACATTCACAGTTTAGTTAGCGCCTTATCGGTAGGAGGCGCTACAAACTCTGCTTCACCTTTCG
Organism: Andrena minutula; assembly: GCA_929113495.1. Classification (NCBI taxonomy): domain Eukaryota; kingdom Metazoa; phylum Arthropoda; class Insecta; order Hymenoptera; family Andrenidae; genus Andrena; species Andrena minutula. The sequence continues at coordinate 41,790,903 of OV815993.1, read as the reverse complement.
TAAGAGGGAAGCTTGGCCCCCCTGGATTGGACACGCCTGTGTGTTGGGCACACGGGCACTTTCACGGCTCGAGCTGTCCCCCACTCCTCCGCCACTGCTCGTGGAGGGAGTGGGATCAAGTATATTGGAAGTAGGTTCGAATCTGACTGTATAATTTCGAACAATTCACGAGTACTTCGGAAAAAAAAAACACTACTTTCAAGTAGACTCGAACCTTGACGAGTCAGCGGTACTTGCAAGTATAATCAAACCCTGACCATTTATAGATTCGAACCCTTTATGACTTCCAACTATCTAGTTGTCTTGAAACTTTCCAGGCGTGTGTAGTTTGGATAACAGTACAATATTTTTAAAAAAAAATTAGCCCCGAACGGGTGAAAAAAATACCCTATAGATACTCATCATAGATACTCAAGGATTCGAAAGCAGCTTGTATGATTTGAGTACTACTTTACAAGTACATGCAACTGAACATCATTTTTATGAGTAGTAATCGAATCGCATGAAGCAAACTTTTTGTATTGGATTCGACTTAGTTTGGTGAGTACATATTGAATTGATCCCATCACTGCGGCCATCACTGCTCGTGGCGTTCCTATTTGTCCGCGGCTGTGGTCGCCGCGTCGCCGCTTCGCGACAGATACCCATGCCAGGCCAAACAGTCAATTATGCATGCTCGCTCTCGACAAAACTTAAGTATATGTTGTTTAAAAATTTTTAGTTGTGTACATTTACTCCTTGACATCTAATTGAGTCAACGTGAAATTTTCTGCGCGGCTGTTGGTTAGAATTTATTGCGAGAAAAAGAAGTTTAAAAGTATATGATTTTTGTCTAATTAAAGATTTATAAAATACAGGGTCATTCGTTAAAACTGCAACCTACGCGCGCGCAAACAGGTAAGATGGCAACAGCGCCTCACCGACGCATTGCGGATAGCAGTGAGGCCCGAGCTTCGAAAATTTTAGGATGGTCTCCTTCAAAATAACGTCGCAAAGAGCTAGGGGTATTGGGAATTTTCCGGCCCAGGTAATCGAGCCGCGCGCTCCGTTTTTATGATCGGTTTACCACTCGCACCCCAGATTACTGTAATGAGGTTTGAAAATAATGTCATATGACAGGGTTGGCCGCGGCGCTATACCTTTGTACGCAGAGATTTTTCGCCACTTGCGTGTAAAAGCCACAATAATGGCGCATCGTTTCAAGAAATGACATTAACGAAAGCCAGTATGGGCGTGGCGTTGAGTAACTAAAAGGATAAAACATTCAGACACAAAAATTCTAGAAAAAAATTCAAACACCGCTACAATCAAAAACACGTCTGCTTAGTTACGCGTTACGTCCGATCTATGCATGCACTGCATTAAAGATAAAATTATAAAAATGAAAACCAGAACAATAGATTCTGAAGTTTGCAGAACTAACACATAATTGAATAGAAATTTAATTTCTCAATTTATGAAATTGATGATACAGAAGAAACTAGCCCATTGTTTATCAACGCCATGAGTTTTAAAAAAGAGCATTAAATACAGTATCAAATAAACAGTTTGCAAAAGCTTTTCACAACAATTATGGTTAAAAAATTGATAAAAAAATTAAGTAAACGCAACATATTTTGAATTATCCATCATTAAAAGGAAATAATCTTTCCTCATTTTCTGGCGCAGATTGCATTCCGATATATTTTATTGTTCAAATGTTATACGAAAAAGGCCCCAAATTCTTCAATCCCTGCCGGAAAATTTCAAATAACTCTTTGCGACGATAATTTGAAGGAGACCATCCTAAAATTTTCGAAGCACGGGCATCACTGCTGTCTAGCAGTCGCTGGCAACCCTCCGAATGCCAGGCCGGTGCATGGTTGTAGTGGAATGCGTCCGTGAGGCGCTGTTGCCATTTTACCTGTTCGCGCGCGCGTAGGTTGCAGTTTTAACGGATGACCCTGTACTAGCTGTACGCGGCCACACGTTGCTGTGGCTCCATCTGGTTAAATGGAAAAGAAAGATGTGTGACATCTATAAAATAATAGGTATATAAAAACACGCGCATATTCGAATGCAACGTTGTGTACAAATTTCAAACCAATCGGTGAAGAACTTTCGGAGATTTAAGATTTTGAACAAACGAACATTTACATTTTTATTTATATAGAAGATATAGATTTAGGGTAAATGACCCAATTACTGACACATTAAGCGTTGATGCTGATATTATTTTATAGTCTTGTACTTATAGACTAAAAGTATATGTTGTTCTTGTTATTCATTATTGTTTAATATGTTTACTTGATGAAAAAAATGTGGTGGGTCTTAAAACTTCGATTTTTATGTATAAATTCATCAATTTCAAAAATATATTTGGGGATCTATTACTGACACCCTTTAACTGTATGTGACTAAATTACTGACACCCCAATTACTGCCAGCTAACCTAATACCAAAATGCTTGAAACGTTTGTACCAATCACTGTCACCCAATTAATAAGTAAAAAGACTTAATGAATCGTGGAGTATATAATGCTTATATTATTTAAAATATTATATTTTAGCTTAAATATTACAATTACAGCATTTTCTTTAGCGCCTTGTCTTCCCTTTCACTAATATTCGCATAAAATTTTTTATCGTTTTCTTCAAATTAACGAAATAAAAATTAAATACTGTTTTTTGTATCGTATAAATAACAGTTTGAATTGTATGCTAAATTTTTTTTATGCCTCACTTTATAAGATTTATTTGTAATTTTACGTAAAATAGCTTAGGGCGACAGTAATTGGGTAGGTGGCAGTAATTGGGTCCTTTACCCTATATAGATAATAAAATTTATAGTGACAAACAAATTTTTCTATGCCAAATTATCACTCAACTTTTTTTAATAACTTTTGCAATTTATAGCTATAAACCTACAGAAAACATTATTAATTGTACGTAGAAGACATACGTGTACGCTGCAACATAGTACAGAAAAATATACCACTAACATGCATGTTGTTTCATGAAGTAAACAAACTTGAACTTGAAGAGAAAGTTTTTAAATACCCTCGGAAGCCAATTGAATTTGAAAGGCGCAGCCAGGATCGCTAGGGTCCTCCGCTTCGCAGGTAACATTTCCAAATTGATCCACTGCCAAATAGCGGTCTAAGTGGGACCGAAGGAAAACTTGCTGTTCACTGCCTTCTAGAGTCCATAATTGTTTCTTTTTTAAACTGGAACCATTTGCATTGATTTTAAATCCAAAGGTTTCAGCTGTCAGGTACTTAAACTTTCCATTTATTAGTCCGACCTGGAAATAATCAAATAAGTATTTTATAAAATAGATTCCACAACTTGGGTATGTAGTTTCAGAGAATATAAACTATTTACTGTTATTAATTGGATTAATTAATTTATGCAAGTGTTGCTAATTTAAGTCTCCTTCGATAAATCTATTAAAATCAGTACCTAATTCTAATTATGCTACATTCCAGTGTTTCCCGACCGTTTTTAGTCGCGATACTCTTTTATGATATTCAAATAACCCCTCCCCATATGAGGTAAGATAAATTTAATAAGGTAAAGAAAACGCATTGAAAATAGGTATTTCGGGATATAATTCTAACTTAATAATATTAAAAAGAAAAAACGTGGCAACTCCCCAGAAAACACGTCGCGACCCACAGGTTGAGAATCACTACTATATTCAATTGAATATTTTCAAATAAATTTAAGATAAAACAATTCTAACCCGATGTATGGATAAATTCAGATTCTTACGAAAGAGTAGGGTAAAGGAGCCAGTTACTGACACCTGACCAATTACCTACGTCACCTTAAGCTATTTTAGTTAAAATAACGAATAAACAAACTATAGAATATAATCTATAATATACATAATTCTTTTTGTTTATCACTTTACAACGTTTATTTATTCGCTATTTTAAGTAAAATAGCTTGAGGTGACAATAAGTGGTCAGGTGTCGGTAACTAGGTCCTTTACCCTATAACTTTTAAAGAATTACACATTACCGTCCATCCCGCTTTCTCATTAGCATTCTCGGCGCCGGCATTTTCAGAACCGTTCGTCTGCATCGTTTGCTTGGATCGATTGACGTTCGGACGCACGTGTGGTAAGGATCCTACAAATTGTTTCTGTAATAGCAGTCGAATGCAAATTGGAAATTAGAGATTAGAATCAATGCCACGTCTCTGACGTATTGTACAAGTGCAGTGTTTGTAATTTTCGTATATTGAAAATTTATTAAAATACATGAAATTATTTAATTTTCCAGAACAACAATTACGTTTGAATAAATCGTATTTCAGGCGATATATTCGTAACAATTATCGATTGTTTGAAATCGTTGATTTTAAAATTATATACAAATAATGTTAGTTACATCGAAGGTGTTGGAATGTAACACCATTTATTTGCAACAACGGAACAAATTGCTTTGTACAATTATTCTTCCCAGATATTTACTCACGATAGAAAGAAATTGTAAATTCTCATCTACATAATATTTGAGTAATTTTTACATTTACTAATTCAACGTTCGAGTAAGTAGTCTTATTAAATCTTTTCAACCCACTGCATCGCAGTTAATTATTCAAACTAGTAAGAAAAGGTTTCGACTTCTTCCATGGTCAGGGTCAGGGTCCCATGGAGATACGAGCCTGACCTACCCAGAAAGATATTTAGTCGATGCGGCCTTAACTTTGAATATCGCTATTTTTATCCCGAAATATTTTTCTCTCCCATGGGATATTTTATTTTCAACTCTCAACTCAGTGACTCATTTCTACGTGGCTTTTGTCTGGGTGGGGCCAGCTCATCCAATGGAAAGAAGATAAAAGGACTTTTGTCCTTTGAGAAAAATTACTTCTTTCGCTCGCAATAAACGCAGAACCTAATCCATTTTACTTCGTTAATTGTCGAGGAAACAATATTCGCATGTTTCTTTACTGGCTCTTAAAAGATTTTTAAAAATTCTATCACTACTATCTTACGCTCTTCCAATCCAATTAATGCACACTCAAAGCCATAAGATATCTAATCGTGTGGAGGCTTGAATAAAATTGATCACGCCCTCCATCATTTTATTTATGCTGACTAAATAAGAAAATCTGAAAATATCAATTTATTGGTACATATTTCTAATAACACAGCTATGCGCGATTGCTTTGGAAAAGTTTATTAAAGTAAAAAATCGAAATGGAAATAAAAATATAATGTGTAAAACTGCGGAGTTATTCATCCCGGAAATCCGTAAAATCAATAATACGATAGGAAAGCTAGGGCACTGACAGGAGCTTCGCAAATGAAGCTCCTGACAATCGGTTTTAAAATAAGTACTTTTGAATCACCTTAAAAAGCGTAAAGTGCGACTCGATCGATAACGCCGAAGATTCGAAAAGCAATTAATTAAATAAAATGATTATTAATTTTAAGGGCATTAAATGGCACTAGCGTAATACGGCCTTGAAATTTTCAGCAATATCACGGATAGTTGAAATTTAAAAGGCACTGCGAACCGATTTACGCGATATTATTGTATAATATAAATTTATTCTCTTTGTAATTGTAAGATCGGAAAGACGGCCGCTGTCAGGAGAGCAGAAGCTGGTGGTAAATCAATAACAGTAACGTGTGTCTATACGTTTGTATTTCAAGTTCACGAGTTCAACCAATAGATACGTGTATAGTATATATTAAAGAGAAACACGATGGAAATCTCCGCGGGTTCTGTGCTCTTGTTGCCAAGCAAATCTAAACTAAACTCACCGGTCAAAGGGGCAGAAAAGAAGATAGAAGTGTGCACACTTTGTCGTGGTGAAACACGGAAAAAGAGACAGGAGAGAAGTACGCAAGGAAGTACCAGTCACGAGCAACAAATTACGTTCGTCACAACAAAGGTACCCGGCGACTGACTTGACTCGCTTGTCCTCTCCCGATTGTGTTAAGGATCCCACAGGACTTCCGGCGCATGCGCAACGTCCGATCCCACCATAGAATCAGGACTGTGCATAGAACAGAAGATCTGTCAGTGTTATCAGAGCGGTTCCATGTCTCTTTATTCTAATAATTAATACGTTCGATCGTGTAACCAACAGAACGATCTCATTTCACGATAAACTTATTGAACATCATTTGGCAAGCAGAATTGTCTAGCGAAATGAAGGAACGAAGTACAGGAGTCTTCCTCAATCGTATACGTACGGCCCTGTGAAATTCTGTCAGGATATCGCGCGCGTGCGCCGTTTTAATAAGGGGCTCGTGAAAGATAGGCATAGGGGATACCGAAAGAGGGAACGGTGGGGAACAGACACACATCGAAGTCGAACTGTCGACTTTCCGGAGGGCCGCGGCCGCGGCCGTGAACTGCAGATCGACGACCCTACTTTTGTGATCGCCGTTTCCCCAATGGCCCGATCTTTTTGGTTTCCCACACCTTTAGCATTTATCCCGTGAAATACGGTCATACATATTGTATGATAATTTCCCGGCAATTCGTTGCGTAAATTTCGGATACATCGTATAACTCTGTTTTCAATGGAAAATGGGTACTTTAATAAAGTGAATATCGTGGCAGGTGCAATGCAGTATGTACCTGGATTTATTACGAAACTAATGAAATCTTTAAGAAAAATTCAAGTGCTACAGACTCTTTGAAAAGATGACACAAACGTGTGAAACAAAAATTTAGAGAACTTTAGAATACTGAGATAAATTTCATTTATCCTGGGTTAGATGAATAGAATAACTCACCTGAGTATCTTAATGGACAAACCTATTGTAACTTTATTATAAGTCGCAACATTATTATTTCAAATAATCAAAATGAATAATTTACACACAATTCTCTCAGTTTTGTCTAAAATTAAAATCTACTTTTATTGACTTAGCAATGTACAAAAAGGACTAAATTACATATCTTTTGTTTTTAATAGATTTAATGTTTAGTGCTTACAAACTCCTGTAATTAGCAATTTAATCTTTCCGCTACAGGCAGTTTACAGTTAAACGGTATACAGTTATTTCGTCCTCTTTATGTTGCTATACACAGACTTTCTGTGATGGTAATTAACTTTTTTTTCAAAGAACATTTCAGAGTTTACTAATTCAAAATAGTAAACGGTACATGCCCCGTCCCGAATCGAAATAATCGCAATCGCCGCAAATATTTCGAGTAATTAGCAAATTTAGCGGTACATTACATTTTTCGTTACGTGTCTTGTAACTTGTTCCCTATTGTCCTCTTCCTATTGTGCTGATGTCGCTTCAATGCGAGCGATGTCTGCCGCGAATGCACCTCTTTCAAAGAAATCAGCTTCCGAGAAAGGGTATGTTAAAAACGTAAGTATTTCGCTGGGTAATCGAAATTTTTTGTACCGATGATGCATTTCTAATTTTCCTTGAACACGTGGACGGTGAAATTTTCAATACTCCCATGAAGTTTCGTAATATTGGAATTCGCCTGGTCACAGCCGTCTTTAATACTAGCCGTGCTGAACAACGTGGCAACACTGCTCATGTGAGGATCGGGAGTCCGACCGAGTCCGACTCTTGAATCTTCGGAGCCTGGCAAGTCTTGCGGTGGACTTGGTTGATAGACGTTGATTAACGCCTTTTCAGAATAATTGATACGAATATACGAAATTTTTTAATAATTACATACCAAATAATATATAAATAGTACAATTTTTTGTGGTTCGGTAAATTTCCTCACCACCTCAGGGGTATTACCGTGGCGCGTTACCGTTTGAATCATAAACTGGGTGGTTCGCCAATAGCCCTATCATCCCACATAATAAAATAAAATAAAAACGTAACAACAATGTGATCTACCTGAAAGAAAACATTACAAAAAATAACAATGATATAATCTACCTGAAAGAAAACAGATATAATTTATCAAATAATTCGAACAGAATGTTAAATCTTGAAATAGGGTACTAATCAAATAAAACAAACTATATACATACATACATATTAAAGAAAATACACATTTATAAGTTAACTTGTTACTACTCTAACTAAAAGTCTTCAATTTCCGTTTACTAGAAGCAACATTTCTATTTATATCTAACTGCTTATTGTTTATATTTTTTACATAGTCGTTTAATAAAATATTTGAAAACACAGATAATAATTTAAACAAAATATCGCGATAATCTTTTCCACAAATGCACGTTTCAGAAAATGGCAATTAATCCGAATCTGATCTAATACTAAGATATATGTTAATCTACATAAAATATTTTTGTGATTCTCAGACCGTAAAAATTGAGATTCCAAATTATTATCATTTATTATGGCTTCCATTATTGCACACATATGAATCAGTAAGGTTGTTACTTCCTCAGTGGGAATAGAAAGGCCTCCTCTTTGTAAATGATCAAAATATACATTTCCTACAGTGTTTCCTTTATCCTCTACAATCAATAATTTACAGATATTACAATTTAATTTTTTGGAAACAGAATGAGATCCATAACCGGATATATAAATTTTAATTGAATCGTCTAAAACAGATTCAGATAAATATTCATTATTAAATACTTCTAAAAATCGAGTTACATCATTATTGCTGTCGTTACAATTCTGAAATTTATTTTGAATGTCAGCAAAAGAAAATGAGTTTCCTGATTTTTTAAATATATGATTCGATCTAATCTTTTTTCAGCATAAATTACTTCATTATATGAAACATGATAATTGCACCCGGATAAAAGCCTATGATTTCCAAAACGTTTCTCTAATTTCTCAGTTGTAAATTTTCCTGGTAAAAGATATGATATATCAAAATTTTTAAAGCAATACTCCGTAAGTAGTAAAAGAACCGTAATACTTTGATGAAGAGCTTTGAAAGTATCCGTCGTTAAATGACCATTAGTTTCTAATTAAAAAATAATTAAAAATTTCTTTAAAAATTCACATATTAAATCATTAAAACTAGAAATTGGCTTACAGAATTCATTTCTTTTAATATTACGTTTCAAATTACTTGTGTTATTCACAATATCCCACCAATTCCGAATTATTTCTAAAAAATATGCAATGTCACTGTAATTAAAATCTTTCATAGATGCTATTGTCGAATGATGAAAAATATTGTCGACAAGGTAAACCTTCCGTCGTTCGAGATTGCTGGGATATAATGATTTGTAATTTAGTTTATAAGCTTTTTTGACAACCAAATGTTTTTCAGAATCATACATAGTGCGTAAATCATTAAATTTAGCTATTCTTACTTAATTCGTGTCAAAATCGGGGAAAACGAAAGCTTTATCCAAATTTTTTAAATTTAACCAATTATTTCTTATATTTTTCATTATGTGAACAGTATCAAAAGATAGAAAAATAGTTTTGTCAGATTGAGAGAGATTAGGAAAACTTATACCATTAGTAGCTAATTTACTAAACATGTTCCTATTGATTCTATGATTATCAGTGACGATGCATAATAACTTAAAACCACATTTTTTAATAAAATCCATGACTTTATAGGTGATTGGTACCATTTCCTGACCCGTAATATTATAAACTGGCAATAGTTTGAGAATTTCAGAAAAATTTCCAAAAGCAGAACATATCATGAAAGCTAAAATGGTTCTAGCTAATTCATTGGAATTCAAAGCATAACCTGCGACCTTTTTTGCTCTATAATCTAATTTTGCTGTTACATAAATTTCATCGATTAATAAAATTACTACTTTTTCTCTAGAGGTTAAAGCTGAAGAAATATTGGAAAGGTAATGCTCATTTTTAACATTATTTTCAGGAGAAATATCCATATTTGAAGAGAGATGTTGCAGGTACCTTTTATGTGGTAAAATAAAAAACTTCGTAATAAGTTATATGCAGTCGATGATTGTGAATATAACATAAAAGCCATAATAATAGTTCCTGAACTGAATCTATTTTTTTTGTTTTTAATTTGTTTTATTTGATCTATTACTATTTCCAGATTTTTAACATTTGAAAATTCAATGGATTCTGCAATAAGATATGCCTTATTGAGTTCACCCAAAGATTTGTCAAGATGTTTTTCAATAACATTAATATTATTAACAGGTACATCAAGTAGCGCGAATTTATATCGTGTCAATAAATTTTGAAGTTGGGACCACCGAGACAATTTCATGTCAACAGGCAATACCCACTTCAAATCGTTAAATGAAATTTCATTACTTTTACGAAAAACTTGTAATTTCTTTTCGTCATTAATTACAATTTGAATATTAAGTACTAAAAGATCATTGTCATAATCAAGTTTGTAAAAATGAATTCTAGAATTCGCTAATTGAATATTCCAACATTCAGAAATTTCAAGTTTCTCTTTATATTTATTTATTAAATTTGAAAAAATTTTAATTAAATCTAAGTCTTCAAATTCTTGAACTAAACGTTCATGATTTTGAATGACTTCTTTTCTACGTTGTGCGGGATCTTTTCTTTGTGGCAGTACAGGCTTTGAAAGATAAGTTGGTAAATTGGGAAAAATAGAAGGTACTGCATTCTCTGTAAGCTTTGGACACCTCAGTCAAGTATTCTCAAGTATTCCACTAGAAGATGCAACTTGTTCATATCTAAGAATATCATTATCAGCAAAATGAAGACTACAAACAGCAGAGTACTTTGTAGGTGTCCAATGTTTTCGCGGAATAGCAGCTAAGGTACCCATTTTTTTCGCAATTCTTCATTCTTTGGAAATATAAAAACGGAAACATAATTGTTTGATTTTAAAGTGCTGTCATAATTTCCCTTGCATCCGGGAACACAGCAACGCCGTTGCATTGTTAATTTAGAAAATCTTACTGTAAAAAACTAAAATGCAAGACAAAACTCCAACCTCTACTAAGCAACTGTGCTACACACAAATGAAAGATAAATCAACGTAATTAATAAAATAAGTAACAAACCTGTACTACGTTACATATCCTATTGGACTACACTATATTTATTGCACTATATCACATTTTATTTTTATTAATGGCACAAATAAGTATTTATAATCCCGCGGACAGCCACATCGCCTGGGTTATGTTTCTATCAAAAACGGACTCCCGCCCTGTTGTCAGATTTATGTTCAGCACGGCTAGTATTAAAGACGGCTGTGGCCTGCTTATAAAATCTTTATGTACCTTCCTGATCAACTTGGATATTTCTGTTGTATATAGAGGATGTGAAAAAATATATCTGAAAGCAGTCATCTGCTTTGAGAAAATTAATGGAGTAATTAGCGATGTATTAATTTCGCAGCTACATCTTTGAAAATTTCAAGGTCACCTACATTCTTTTCCTCAAGGGGGATTTAGTGACCTACCATATGACCTTTAAATGATCTTGGACACGACAATTTATTTTTAACCCTTCGTTGACACTCTGGGTGTGAGTCACCCATAAGCTGATTTTGACGCTCTGCACCTTCTATATGCAAAATAAATAGTTTTCTTCCAAACGCGACTTAGAAACTATTTTTTCTCTCAAAATACTATATCCGAACAACAACTCTGTAGATTTGTAGCTTCTAATATTGACATTTGTAAAAGTTACATATTTTTAAAGAAATTCTTAGTTTTTCCGTGACATATGGTAATCTAGATTTTTTTTACAAAAACTGTGATTAAATTTCAATTAAAAAACTATTGGAATATATTCTAGAGATCTTAAAATTGGCCCATGTTTTTTTTTTTAATGACGATTGGGTTCTTTAGGTGAGAATGGCAGTTGTTCAAAAATTGCTCTGGGTGTGAACCACCCAGGTATGTCAAAGTTGATCGAAAAAGGAGGTGTGTCAACGAAGGGTTAAATCAATCACAACATTCATTGTAAACCAAGAACACATTTCACGAATAAAAGTATCTTCTATATTCATTTAAATTCGTTTTATAAATGATTTCATGCCCTTTTACAGATTAACGCTGCCATTTTGACCACAGTCAATACGATATCTCTGAAAATGTTCAAACACCAGGCTTTGCGGCAAGCAAATTGAGATATCAGCGTTCAGAATTTGAGAACCACGACTTTAGACATACTATCGGATCAAAAAGAAAATATTTCGTTCATATAGAATCTATTTCAAGCTTTTGAGAACGTTGACACTGGTTTAAAAATAAGTTTTCGCATCCAACGAGTCACTTGAAGGCCACATTATTTATCGTAGCTCGTTGAATTCTGTCTCTGTATCAATGATGTATACGTAACACCGCGATTTCCAAGAACTCCATTTCTATTCAACAAAATATAGATGACCTTGAAATCTCGAAAGAAACGACCTTCGAGCAAATGATTCACAAATTACAATACTGACCTCCGACAAACAAACTTCATCATCTGGAGTTATTTTTTTATATTAATAAAAAATGATCTAGTTAAGTGGAGCATCCTGTAAGATATTTTAAAACTTTGAATAGGTAATGATCAGTCGCTACTTCAAATAAACATATTGAAAAGTGCATTGCGACGGTAACAAGGGTACAGGACCCAATTACTGGCAGCCAACCCAATTACTGTCACCTTAAGCTATTTTACTTAAAATAACGAATAAATAAACGTTTAAGTAAAATGGCTTAAGGTGACAGTAATTGGGTTGGCTGTCAATAATTGGGTCCTATACCCAATATCATGAATATTCTTAAAAGTTTCGATTGGTACATAATAGCGTCGTTGCTCAACAGAAATGTATTGAAAAGATACAGAAATATGTTGGCCGCATGCACCAATGGATCAAGGACGTATAGTTATTGAAACATAATTCGAATTAATCGGACAGCCAGAATTTAATCCGATTTCGTTCAGGAAGCCTGGAACTTTAGAGCGTGTCTAACGAGAGGCTCACACTAATTTGGTTTTTCCTCGCAAATCGCGGACGCAGAACAATTCTAAATTTCTATCTGTACATTCACAATTAAGCTTCGAACTTTTATCCGCATGCTTTACTTCTTGCGAAATAACAGAACAGTGTTATGCGCTAATAATTTTATCATTTTATGTATAATATAATACATTTTTCATAGGGAGAAGAAAAAGATTATTTATTTTCAACTTAAATACTTATATCTCCACGGTTCTATAAATCCAAATCATTATCTTTACTGGAAAGTTATTTTCCGCCTTGAAAGAAGATAAAATAAATGTGGAAAAGCATACTATGTATTTTGTGTCACATTTATGTCAATAAATACTATGTGTTAACAGGATTATTTTAAATATGTATAGCTGTTATAAATTATGTCGAGGTGTGAATATATATGTACTCGGCTTTCAGACTTGATCAGAAATAAAAATCTGTTTCGCGATAACCTAGATGCATCTAGCTACGTCGTCGTTAGAGAAACTGTATCTGATGGAGAGAATAGAAGAGCAAGCGGAGAAAAAGAGATGCAGTGGAAGAGTTCGTTGACCGTCAAAGAGAAGTCATGAGCGTGACTGTAACCGTGGCTGCGATCGTAATCCTGATCGCAACCGTGATCGTAACCATGACCGACTTGCGTCTATATAGATACATTCTTAGAAACTTGTGTGCGTATGTTATATGTATACAAGCAACATTAACGCTTTATGTAAACAAATATGAATGATAAAATATATATTACACATATGCATATAAAAAGTGTGCATAAATACAGTACTGATACATTTTATAATAATAAATAGATTAGATGTAAAATCGTTATATGTACAGTTACTCACAAAATTAAGCGTACACCTAGGCCAGTAACGAAAATTGGCGGAAAAATGAATACAAACACACATATTCAAAAATGAAAATACAATATATATTTTATTCGTATATTTTGCCAAATAATACGTAAAAGAAATTCTATATAAAATGAACTATTGGTGTATATTTAACAGAAATTGTAAAAGTACAGGTATTTTAGTGATACAAAATTGAGCGTACACCTTGTTAAAATACTATTTACAAACTTATACTATATCGTTTCATTTATTAATACTTCGTCGCATATCCCCTGGCATCAATTTACAGCTTGTAAGCGACGTGACATAGAATAAATTAAGTGTTCTATTAAAGAAGGAATGTTTTCCCATTCGAGCTATTCCACGTCAAAACGGATAGAGGGAAAATTTAGTTTCACCGATTCTCTTCAAAATTACAGTATGTGTCGATAACCTTGCAAAAATAAAGTATACTGAATTATAGAGGCCTATGTCAAATAGTTTTCGAAATATTTAATGTTAAAGTCTTAAAAATTGGAACAAAATCGGCTGCCGCGTCATCACTTAAACTGTAATATCTCGGTCATTTTTACAGATAATGTCTCCGTCATGGGTTCATTTTAAAGCTGAAGGAATGCTTTCTCAACCCGTATATAGAATATTTTATTTATTGTTAATAATCTTGACAGTAATCGATGTTAAAGTTTCAAATCCCGATTTGACGTCGTTCCCACCCATGTTCCGGCTTGAAAAAAATACCATTCGATTCGTTGAGCCTTCAGATAATCAATGCGTTTTTAAAAAAAGTGGAGAGATTTTGGGAACAGTTAACAAAAAAATAAAACTTACGATAGCGCACACCGCTTAGAACTGCACGGATCCCATGGTCAGTCCGCACGCACGCGTTTTCAAAACAATCGCCTAGAGTAGGTAAGTATTTATATACGATGCGACAAAACAAACTTTTCGTTCTTTGTTTCTGCTATAGTTTTTTGTTTCTGCTTCCTGAGCAACCGAACTTTGAAAGACATTTCGCGGGACATCCTCTTCAATAGTACCAATATTTAACTAATAGCGAATTCGGGAGACCGGCACTGGCCGCACTGAGTGCGACTTCTAGCCAATTCGAAGCGAGAAAACTCGCACTCAGTGCGGCCAGTGCGGGTCTCCCGAATTCGCTATAATACAGATCTGCGTAATGTGAAAATTCTTACGTGTACGCTCAATTTTGTGTCACTAAAATACCTGTACTTTTACCATTTCTGTTAAATATAGACCAATAGTCCATTTTATTTAAAAATGTTTCTACGAATTATTTAGTAAAATATACGAGTAAAATATATATTGTGTTTTCATTTTTGCATATGTGTTTGTATTCATTTTATCTTTCAATCTTCATTACCAACCTAGGTGTACGCTCAATTTTGTGAGTAACTGTATATATACGTGCTATTTATTATTTTACAATAATGTTTTAGGAGAGAGCGGCATTTAAATTAAATAATTTAAAAAGAATGTTATCTTGAGCAATATGAAATTTCTCTTTATAAAGATAAATTCAATATTGGTATACCACGTTGAATTTGCTGCTGTAAAAAAAATTTCTTTTACATGCAGTAAACAAAAATTGATTAATCGTTCGTTATCAACAGTTAAGCAATGCAAAATGATGTAATTTCACTTTTGGTATACATGTCACAAGAGAATTAACTAACATAGGTAGTCTCAACTTAAAATACAAATGAATTTTGGTTCAATGCAAAAAATAAATTTATTTCTTTAATACAAACGAAGTTTAAGTATATTAACCAAAGCAGAACAGATTATATTTACTAGAGCCGCTCAAGTAGTTTAAAAATACTTGCAAAACAACAAGATCCTCATATGATTTCAAACTTTTCGATTATAATCATGCACCCAGATAGCACACCTCGTCTTATTGTTAGAGACGTCTAGTTTATGTCCATTTTAGGTCTGAACGTCTTGATTTGTAACAAGACGTCTTTAAGACGCATTTTGGACGTCTTTAAGACTTTACCAGACGCTGTGCTACCTATGCATAGATGGGCAATACCCAGATAGCACACCTCGTCTTAGAGACGTCTGGTTTATGTCTATTTTAGGTCTGAACGTCTTAAAGAACGTCTGACGTCTTAAAGACGTCATGTCACGAATCAAGACGTTCAGACCTAAAATAGACATAAACCAGACATCTCTAAGACGAGGTGGTGCTGTCTGGGATAGTTTTATTCAAATAATATTTCGAATAACGAATAAAAATTAAAAAAATTATTCCCTCATCCATTCATTAACGCGAGTTAACTTTATTCGACAAATGGCAAATAATTTTTTAACTTCTATTCGTTATTCGAAATTTTATTTAATTACAAATTTTGCCCATCTCTGTAATCAAGGTTTTTATGAGAACAAAATGAATCGATAGAAAAAGAAGCTATTCCGGGAACAGAAGTGTTATTATTTAAATATACCTTAAGAATAAAAACAATTAATAATGATTTTAAATTTCGTGAATAGAATGAGTGGGTATCAATTTATGAACAGTGAATGCTAATATAGCTAGAGTAGGTACATGTTCCGTAATTTCAGTCGTTCAGAATAATATATGCTGCACTTATATATCAAATATAAGCCTTAAATCAAATATCCATCCTGATTAAGTAATAATTGTCATTATATTTGCTCGAATTTTCAAGTACAATATTAGAATTTCTGTATTGGCAGGCTGTAATATTTACAATAGGTATAAAGATTATTATTTGATAAACTAATACAAAACATATTACGAACATTTCTAGCGCCATTAAGAGGAGATTCTGGTCTAAAAATCGATTTTTTTATTTCATTTTTCGAATTTTCAACCTTTTAAGAATGCGTGTGTAAAAGGATTGTATGAAATTCGTAAAATTCCCGAAATTATAAGCATTTGAGTAACGGCAAAATCATGGGTAACACCTGGCCACTCGGCGCTCACGTAAAACTTTAAACGCGTTATTCTCGAAACAATGTTCTTAAAATCGGTGGAACCAATATCTCAACAAGTTATTATCCGATTCGACTGAAACCTTTTTTATTTTTATGAATATACTTTTGTGTAGTGAAGAAACCACTAACATTTTAAATTTTTTGTAAATGTATAATTTTTAAAGGCCTTGAAACGATGGAAAAATATAGGGAAAGAGTGATTTCAAACATCAAGTGTCCTTATTCCCCCCAAAAATGTCATTATTGTAATTTTTTCTGGTAAGTCCACTAGCGAGTTTCATGCCCTTTAATAATTTGGCATTGTTTTTTATTTCAAACCAATGGTTCAGGTGCTACATGTTGCACCGTTTCTTATAAATTTTTTGACACCTCGACTTTAACAATAAAAATATATATATATTTCTATAGTTTGAGACATCCTTAATACAACGCAAAAGGTCCCATTAAATTATATGCAGTAGTTTTCCTTTAATTAATTCCTAAAGTTCACCTACTTTCATGGGCTCTAGACCGGAACATCGCCTTAAAGAAAAAGATATATGTACATATGTACCTTTATACATATATTGTACATATGTATATACTTTCTTCGGTACAGTTATAAGTTATATTTATACAAAGAAAAAATGTATTAAATAATAATATGCAGATATATTTTTATACAAATAAATATTTTAATACGAATAAATATTTGATTCAAAATACTTGGCGCTGCGCCCCGAATTGGTGTTGCTAACCTCAATAAATATGTATAAATGGCATTAATCCTTTTCTTTCTTTCTTGTACGTGCATGCGTGCGTGCATGCGTGTGCATATGCTACGTATGGCATTAAAATTAAATATATGTAGAATAAATCTGACTGTGTTTCTAGTATGTGTATGTATATGTTTTTTATATTGTAATGGAGTTGTAAATTATTAATACTAAGGCAATTAACATTTTTTCGGTTGCGCAGCGCCAAGTATTTTGAATCAAATATTTATTCGTATTAAAATATTTATTTGTATAAAAATATATCTGCATATTATTATTTAATACATTTTTTCTTTGTATAAATAGCCATTATGAGTAATGGAATTTTAGCTGTGCATATGTAGTTGTGTCATCTAAAGCGCAGTTGGAAAGCATCTTTATGTACTAGCAGCTCATTTTGATTTCACATCTTTTTTTAATTTTGTAATTATTATTTTCTATTTTTTGTGATTTTCATGTTTTCATGTACTTGGCGTATTTTTTTACTTTTTTGAAGTTTTTTATGGGGATCTCGCTTCTTTTTACAAAGATATTATTATCTTCTATTTTTTGTGATTATTATTACTTTCTATATTTTGTGATTTATTTGTATCATGTACTTGACGTAATTTTTTTACTTTTTTGATACAATTACAGCATAATAATTATCAGCTGTTGAAATTTACAATTCCATGAATCTGAAAGCACGTACAATTCCTTGAATCTGAAAGCACGTACAATTCCATGAAACTGAAAGCACGCACAATTTCATGAATTGTTTTATCAAATCGAGAAATGTTTTTCGTGGTTAAAAAATTAAAATTTCCATTCATAACGTCATTTTCTGAGTATATTTCATGGAATAGTATTTTTTAAATTAATTTGTTTATGTTTGCCAAATTCATGCGTTTTATTAGACTCTAATTGATTTTAGTATCAATTTTCATTTTCATGTTTACAGATTTCTGTGCTTAAAGGGGTTATCGCTAGATTTAGCACGAATTTTCGTGTTTTCAGATTCATGGAATTGTACGTGTTTCCAGATTCATGGAATTGTATGTGAGACTGCATTTTGATTCCAATTCAATGGTACAACGATAATATATATTTGTAAAAACACGTGGCATCTCAAATTTTGTATATAACCTGACTGTAAGCTGTCATTTGGAGTAAATTGCACATAGTGAAGATAGGAATTGATGAACGAAACATGGATTAGTTCGTTTTGGCTGAAGGTGTGCGTATAATAACGCGTATACGTATTATGTCGACAAAAATTTGAGATTGAAGAAGAATAAGAAGAAAAATCTACCGTTTTCGACAGATCCCTGAGACGATATTACGATATCTCTGTCATGCGTGGACCGATTTTATTGAAATTGGTCTTATTCGAAAGCCGATATGCGGTTTACATAAGAAAAATGCCTTTAAATTTAGAAAATATTGCAGGCGTGATGAGATATAATGTAATAAATGTCAGAATTAGGTTAGAGTGTCCCCGGGACGAGTAAAGGTACACGGCAGCGACATCGACATATATATATAGGGTGTTCTTTTTTCATGTACTTGGCGTCGAGACGCTACCGCGTCTCTAGATAATGCTCGGAAATGTCGACAAAAGAAATTATAACTGCGGCTTATGAGATTCTTTATAATATATAGGATTTTGGATTTTGGATTTCTTGTTTCCCTGGAACAGGCACACTCTTTACTATTGTGCGTCCTATTCCAGAGTGGCATTTCCAGAAAAATCTTCTCATATAGCCCAACGAACTATAGTCAATATTCATGATGGTTCTTTACTTAGTGGGATGGCGCCTCAAGCACCTTCTTATTCCACACTTTTTCCTGCTCCTCTCTTTCCCTCCAGTCCCAGCAGCAACGGCGTACCGGGAGAAAGGTGGTGGTCACCACCCATCCATCCTTCCCCAGTACCCGCCCCGTGATGTTTAACTTCGGTGATCTAACGAGAACCGGTGTATTCATCACGGCTAAGGCCGCTGGTTTTATAAAATATATATATATGGTACACAGGATGTCAGGCTTGAGGCTACTATCAGTATAGATATACATATGTATATAGATATCTGTGGCTTGTGGCTATATCTACTTTACTGTAAATAAGTTTTAAGTACATGCTCCTGAGTGCCAATATTTAAACTGCGTATAATGTAAAAAACATATTTTTTACGTTGCGTGTGCGACCAGCAGTGGTGGGTCGGTATTTTATGTCACGTCGTAAATGCATTTCCGACATGTCGGATATGTATGTATAATATGTCGTTTTCAAGTCCATTTTATACGTGTCATTTGTCGCAAATATAGTAAATAGAAATATTCATTATTTTAACGTTTCAACAATTAAAGTGTAGGAAAAATATAGTTCTTTCTGCCTCGCTTGTTGGTTGCATGAAAATACTATAGAATACTGTATATGGAATACGTTGATTACGTCAAAACTGTCACTTTCCTAACCCCAAAAAAGTGTTGCAAAGCGTGTGAAAGCGTGGTACTTTAATACTTTTCACATTTGTTTGGGTTTTGTTTGTAAAAGCTAGGTATTGTTTAGCTTACACATTTTTTTAGATTCATATTGTGGGAATTCTAAAAATGTTTTAGAATTATAGTCCCTGATAACCAGGTCTGCCGGCAGATCCGGCGCAGTTTATGTCCGCATTCAACTACGGATCTGCCGACAGACACTGACAAGGCAGGATCTGCTGCGGATCTGCCGTTCATCTGCCGGCAGACCCTGCCTTGTCAGACCCTGCTGTCCATCTGCTGACAGACTGCAGGCAGGGTGGTTATCAGGAGTACTAGAATTTAGAATATTTCAATCTTTTTGTGTACATTATATTTATACGAAATGTTAATTTTTAATAAATTTTATTTTAATTCTATGTAAAAATGTGTTATTATCGTTATTACCATGTTTTGTAATTTTAATTTTAACACACTAACTTTAAAAATTATTTTTTGTAAGATTACAATTTTTAAAAATTTTATTATAATGCAAATAACTTCAGCCTTCATCAGTAGACAAATGTAACAGAGTCATCTAGTTTCAGTGAATCATAAAATCCCACTAATTTTGCCAATTTGAGGTCTTTTAACCGATTTCTCGTTTTACAACGAACCTATGCGCATTGAGAAAATAGCTAATCCATATGCAAGATAATGACTTTCGTTAAACGTTGCTGTAGCGTTATTTTGAATTCTGTAAGATATAACATGGTCACAACAGTTTTAATGCCAGCTATTGAATTTTTCCAACCATCAGTTAATAGTACTCCTTCTTGTGGTTCATCTTTCCTTATAGAATTAACAAGTTCTATTCTGTATCTAAAATTGTTGTGGATAATGTTTTCCTCGTACAAGCTTTAAACTGATGGATGATGGTCCAATTTATTGATAAACGCTTTAAAATGTGTTGATTCTACTATGTTAAGAAGTATATTGCAGCCAAAAATAAAATTGACTAGTAATTGATCCAACTTTCTTTTCCTACAATAAAAATAGTCTTTATTAACATTATTTTTAATTCAAACAAATTATATTTATTATTCTATATGCATTTCTTTTACTAACCTATCAATATCCATTTTTCGTCAGTGTAACTTAATTTAATTTAATTTTTTTAATCAGAATTATAATTATTAATAAATTGGCACTTTTAATAACCCTTAGACCATATATACTCATAGACACGGCCCGCTCTATATGCATCCACGAGCCGAAGTGAAGCCAAGATAACGGGCAAAAGTGACGTCACTTGTGGGCAAAAGATAATTCAAAATGGTGGTTACTGCACATTGCATCAGGTTTAAGGTTAGATCGACCCATCTTCAAATAAAATAATTATGATTATATCCCAACACTATACCTATTTTTTCTTACTACTACATTTAACCACATGAGCATTTCCGGAAATATTTTTAAATTGCTTTGAATATAAGAGCTTCCATTATTTTGCCCACATGTGACGTCACGTAGATGATTTTATCTTTGCGTCAAGGCAGTTATCTGGAGCCGCGTCTATGAGTATATATGGTCTAAGTAATAACCTATGCGAAAAATGTTTTATAGGTTAGTTATTTTTATTCCAGCGCTATACGACGTTCACGACATAAACGACATAAACGACGTATACGACGTATAAGACACGAGTCGTGTATAAAACAGAAATTTCGTGTCTTTACCCATCACTGCCGACCAGACAAATATATATACCTATAGTTACATTAATTGGCAAATAGTTTCGGAAAAGGAACTAGTTTTTACCACGTAAAAAATAAGCTTCGAATATAATTCGCTGTTTATAATATTATAAACAATTAATATTGTGTGGTGATAAACTAAGTAGATCAATAATTATTAAAGAATATTTGAATAAATATGTGCCATGCCTATTTGCTAGGGAAAACTTGGCCAATGATTTCTTTTGTTTTTCATTTAGCTTTTAATTACGAATAATAATAATAAATCTATATAGGTATCAGTATCATTAATCCTTTTCAAATACAAGATAATGATTTAACTTTTCTCCCGTATAAAAATGTATGATATGTAGTATGTTCGTAACTTAACCTCAAAAGTATCTAACTAAACTGTATAGAACGATCAAGTTTTTATTTTTTCAAAATTTTAAGGTTAAAATTAAGAATTCATTAAAAATTTTATCAAATAACTTAAGGTTCTTATTGATCGTAGAATGCAATTAAGAAAAGCATGATTTGTGACATAAAGTCACAAGATAATATACATATAGACAACTGCACCATTACAGTCACTTTGCAACTTTACATATATTTATAGTAAAATACAATTATAAAAAATTGTATTATTTAAATATCGTCTACGGACTTTGCTTTACATTAATGTTTCTGTACATGTCCGTTAGTTTATCAGCTTATTAGTTTTATATTTTTTTCTCAATCACTTCTTTAACAGTTTTTTTTTTAATTTTATTAACTGTCCCTTGTAAACCAAAGAGTCTTCACATAATAATAATTATGCAGTAGTAAAAAATATTAACATTAAATCATTCCAAAATATTTTATACGGATCACCAAATATTTGTTTAAAAATAAAATGTACATGTAGGTAATAAAAATACAGATCAACTTTTTAATGTACATTGAAATCATGCAATAATTGAAGAATGCCAAGATGTTATACCAGTATCGAAAATTATATTCTGTAGTTGTTACAATTGCTACATTAACTGCGAGTATAATAATTTATCAGGTATATTTTACAATATAAAATATATCACAGCTTTATTGTATAATTACATATATGAGTAAATATCACTTAAGAATAATTTCATTAGATGCAAATGGCAGATTTGGATAAGTCCATTTAAAATATATTATCTTCCAAATATGTTACAGTCGCTTATCAGTAGAAAATAAAATACTTAACTTTAATCGAATTATTCGGTTTTCTATCATAAATTTGAATTCAACAATAATACACTCTGGACATAATATTACATTACTTCTAATTTCATCTTGTAAGATATATAGTGAAGATAATAAATAATAGTGATGTTATTATTGTTGTTATCATTATTGTTAATGGTAATCTCACTTCTCTCGATTCAGATAATTTTTTCCAACTTTTTAATACAAGAAAAAGAATGTTATAGTAAGTAATCATTACTGAATAAAAGAAAAAAGTATGTACCACGCTTTAATAGCAGATTACTATTAATTATACAATGATTGAAGATAACAAATGAGCAACAAATTAGCTTAAATCTGAACTTGAAAATGAAACTATTATTAATAAATTTTCTAATGTTGATCAGAACCAGAGGTGGGCAAACAATTATTTTAAAGAAAAATTTCGTACACAAATTTTTATTTAAAATAATTGTTTGCCCGTCTGTGATTAGAACATTAATTTACAGGTGTATTTAATCCAATTCAACAACGAACTATATTATTCAGGTATATGTAAAAAATTCACGGTGGAGTAGAGTATATTTTTCAGAAATATTCGTGTAAAATAAATGCGTGAAAGTGAAATGAATGTTGATAATCACTTTCCATTAATATCCTGTTCAGGAGATGATGCGCCTGTCGTTTTATGGTGGACGCCTTTTGGAAACGAAGGAAAACTCAGAGAATGTGGACATTATCGTTGTTACTTCACGAGCAATCGAACTTTTCAGTATCATCATAAAATAAGTGTAACGTTATAAATTCTCTATAATTATTATTCGTGTCGATAGGGGTTTAATTACTTTCGCAATTTTCATTTAAGTTTACTCGATCTCGCTATGAATATAGTTATGAATTAATAATATCAACGAGAAATCAGCCGATTTATTAATGCAAAACCTATTTAGCCATACGTTGTTTATATTTTTTCCAAGTAGTAAGTTGAAATTGACCTATTATTGAAAACGTAACTGTATTTTCGAAAATTTTCAGGCTCTCCTTTTCTACGGTAGTAGCTTTCAAATCGACGATTTACCAAAGTGGAAATCCGACAGTGTTCCGTGGGGTTTAATTCACGAAGAATCTCCAAGGAATAATCCTATTCTTGTCCAGCAGGAAGCTCTAAATCTTTTTACATATTCTTCTACATTTAGCAGATTCAGCGACGTGCCTCTCACTTTGGTCGATCTGCCTGGAATTACAGAATTATTAGGCAAGTACAGGAAACCTTAAGGGGGGTCACTCAGATGAAAATCAACTACCAGTAATTTTACAGATAAAAATTTGAAAATATATATATATATCCATATTACTTTTTACGCTGAAATGAATTATGTACGAGTTAATATAGTGACAATTTTTTTTCAAAATTTAAAAAAAAATTTCGAAAAAATTATTCAATTGTAAAATCCATACCCTTATCTCTGTAGTATTATTGTACGCCAAGCCTGCAAAAAAAAATTCAGCTCAAAAACTTCATTTTTGTCCGAGCTATAAAGTTTTTATGTTTTCGTGTAGTAACTAAATCGCTCCTGCTCCGTACGTTGGACCTTCTTCTTCTCGCAATGCCTGTTCTCTTCGTGATTGTGCAGTTCGTATCATTTTTCTTGCACGTTTGTATCATTCTGAGGCTCTCTGTTTATACCTGCGTACTCGTACTTTGCGACGGTTTTGAACAATTTTCAATGATTGTTCGCTCATTTGCATATGGTTGTCCGTGAACGCATGTAATATTGTTTTCGTCCATCCTTCATTATATTCAGTGACTGCTTCTGCGACTGTAGCTTCAATAAGATATTTTGAAGCAAAAATATCCTTTGGGCACTTACGCCATATCATGCTATGCAAACTTTCATTAGAATTTTGCGTAAGGCATTGTGCACAATGACGGAGCAGGAGCGTTTTAGTTACTACGCCAAAACAAAAAACTTTATAACTCGGAGAAAAATGAAGTTTTCGAGCTGAAATTTTTTTTTACAGTCTTTTTATACAATTCTGCAGAAATAAGGGTATGGATTTTGCAAACGAATAATTTTTTCGAAATTTTATTTTTTAAATTTTGAAGAAAAAAAGTTGTCACTATATTAACTCTTACATAATTCATTTCAGCGTAAAAAATAATATGGATATAAATATTTTCAAATTTTTATCTATAAAATTACTGGTAGTTCATTTTCACCTGAGTGACCCCCTTTAACACATTGAAATTGCTACAAAGAGTAATCTCTCCTTCCATTTCATACATTCTTTCTATAATTACAACAAGTGAATAAGCGATGATACAAAAATTGTAAACTGTTTAAGAATACCGCGGAGGCAAATGTTTATCCAGAAACTATATAATTGTTGTTTAAATTTCTCAGGTGGAGAATATTTCGTGCCAACCAAAGAGAAAACTAAATTAATGTATACGAAGAATCTCGCACCATTGCTTTACATACAATCTGACTGTGATACCGCGAGTAACAGAGATGTCTATGTAACAGAATTAATGAAGTACATACGTGTAGATTCGTACGGCGCATGTTTGAATAATGCTGAGTTCGATAAAAGGTTGAATTTGTTTCTACAGATTTAAAAAGAAAAGTCGATTGTATTGGTCATATTAATCCTGTACATAATGCAATTATTGTAATGTAGTCTGAAGGAGAATTACCTCGAGGCATTAAACAGGGAGGATTTTCTCTCTTTCACTGGCAAATACAAGTTTACGATAGCTTTTGAAAATGCAGTCTGTCACGATTATATCACGGAAAAATTATGGAGGCCTCTTATCGTTGGATCTGTACCTATATATTACGGATCACCATCGTTTAAAGTATTAAAATTAGATTAGCATGCAGTTGATATACTATCGCGTTTAATTCGTTATCTCGGTTCTTTGTTTATGAAAAAGATTCGAAAGTATACAATGTATATATTATGTAAGATGAATTTCGTAAATCGATTATTTCCAATGGTTCCGGAATAAATCAAACACGTTTAGACGTTTTTGTGATATATGTCTATGAACGCAATTTTCCAAGGTGGTTTGTAAAAAAGAAGGTGGGGTAAACCAACCAGTGAATGACCGAATTTTTGAATTTATAGACCTTTCAAATTAATACTAGAACATATTTATATGTAACAACAAAACAACTGTTGAAATTGCATTTAAATTTATTTTTCTTGAAATTTCTATAAAAATAATTACTTATTCATGTCGTAATTTTTAATAATACAATTATAAAATGCAAAACGTGTAGAAGCCCAGTGAATGACCGCATAATACTTTGAATAAGAATTGTACTTATTAATGTTTGTTTAACACGCGTAACTAAAAATATGAGATATTAATAATTAAGTGCAATTACACTCCATTTATATGAACATATAATAATTTTAAATTTATAATTGACATTTCTTTGCCTAATAGTCATTCACTGGTATGCGGTCAATTACTGGTTGGTTTACCCTATGTAAAATATTATTTTGCAATGTCTGCAGAATCATTATCAGTTCCTGTGAAAAGATGTATGTATACGCATAGATTTATAAATCCACTCTGCAAAGCAGAGGTTGATTTTCAAAGTAAATTGTAATTTTTTACAATACCAAATTACTTGGGGGAAATGAAATTTATTATTCGATGATTAATAATGGAAATAGTCGGAGTGTACAGATTATACGATTCGTCCTATATAAATTGTATCATACGTAATACGAATTCATTTTAAGAAGTTTATATACTTTAGTAGCCCTTTAAACTTCTTACAGGATTGGCTTCCAAATGACATGTCTGCTATTTCAGTACTCGATTTTAAAGATCCAAGAGCTTTAGCCAACTTTTTACTTGATCTGTCTAAAAACGAAACTGAGTATGATAAATATTTATCGCATAAATTGGTCGACAATTATGAAATATCTAACCGGAGATTAAAGGAGACATTGGAACAGAAACAGAACTGGTTTCGGAATGGATTTGGGAGCTATGTGGACGAATTTGAATGTCTCGTTTGCGAAGACGCGCAGAAAGCAAATAAGCAAGAAATGAAAATTATTGATAGGAAACATTACGATTGTCCGCTGCCAAAAAATCCTCTAACAAGTGAACCTGATCATGACAATTGGTGGACGAAGAAATGGCTTCTAGAGAAATGTGGTGCAAAACTATTAGCTCATTACTTGAAAAATAATGATACAATTAATAGAGAAATATTTGAGAACGATAAAATTAAATTATACGACGAAAAGAAATGTTAAATAGTAATTCCTAGTATCTTTATACCTAGTTCGATTTCTTATTGACATTTGAATTTCAATGAATACGCGATCCATACTTTCATATCGAAATCATACATTTTGGAATCTAAGAAAGTTTTCGAAGTGTTCATTCTTATTTGAATTCATAGTTTTTGATCTAATGTTTACTAATCGTTGAGTGTGTTCTAACAAGATGTGATGTAAGGGCTAGAAAGTAATTTTCTTACTTTATTAAGTATTTTTATATTAATTTATATACTTCTATCGTATATTTGTATAATGTTATAGGTATTATTCTACTGTACTCTTCTATTTTACGAAACAGAAACAATGCATATAGAAGTATAGTAAGTCCTCAATAAAATGAAATTGGTAGTTACGATCGAGTAAGTTTTTTATTGAAGATTTCACTTACCAATTTACATAAAGCGATACAGAATGCTAGACGAAGTTCAGTTCGCAAGCTTAGTTTGCAAAATGGGTGCAGGTACTTTCATCAGCTCGCAAAGATCGTTTCTTATCGGTCGAAGTTCAGAAACTGATCTCTCCCAATCAGTGACATTCAATTCAGTCAAAATTTTAAACAAATCTTGTTCAGGGAGATCCATGTCTTCTCCGTAAAGAGTTAGAGCTTCGTACGTTTTTATCGCAGCCACCTTCCGTATACACTTGTATTTATGACAAAGGAAGATACTTAGTTGGCAGAATGCTCTCTTTGCGATTGGTCCACGAACCTGAGCAAAGTACAAATTATCATTACCGTAAAACCATACTACTGTTTCCTTATCTTGAACATAAAAATGTGGAAATACCTGCAGGAGCTGGCAGAAAACGTTAATACTGCTTATTAGTAACTTCGTATTATTAGTGTTTCTTATTTCCTGTTTGAGCAACACTAAAATTCGTTCCGAGATGCCATTTTCAAAATCATCGAGAATAATTTGGATGCAACCGGAGCTAAGTAAACGGTCCAAAAATGCCAGAATCGATGTAATCATTCTTTCGTTCCGATGACTTTGCTCGAAAATATTCAAAATTTTGTAGCACAAATTTCTGAGACCCTGCTCATCTATTTCTTGTAAGTAAGAAAATAAAGAAACGCTAGAATGCTTCACCTGTGAGGAAAAGAAATTGAAAATTCCGTGTTAGAAATAGGATATTAAAAGGAAGAAGCTGTACACTGATCCGTAATTACCAGGGATTCGCTTAAACCTCCGACGCTGAATATAATTCCTCGTAAAAGATTCATCGTGTAAGGGGGATAAGACAACATTTTGATAAATCGAGGAAACGTAGCAGATTCCATTCGCCATTCTATAGTTTCTTTACATTCGTTGTAAGGGAAGATGCTTTTTAATTCTGCGTGGTATGGAATGTTTGGTAGGGGTGGATTGCTGTGAATGAGCGCGCTGAAAACAGCTCCCGCTTGTGCTCGGATTCCGTCAATTCTTTCCACAGCTTGCTGGGCAATTCCTCCGATTACATTTGCCATTAGATCTTCGTTGAGCACAGATACCATGTCTGCTTGAAATACTAAGTTTGTTAGCGTCTAGAATTATTTAAAGAACGTTATCTTCCACGAATCTGAGCGATATATTAAAAGTCATTAAATTGTAAAAAAATCGTCATTACATGTAGACCAGTCATTGCTGATTCTCGTACCCAAGCTCCTATATCACCGCGACTATCTATTGTATACTCTTTTAATGCCAATAAATAGCAATCGTACAAATTGGGCACGAACACTTGCCACTTGTCTAAAAAGTGTGAAACAATTATTTGAATGAGATTAGAATGTTGGAATATTATTTTTGGCAATTACTTCGAAATAATTACATTTCGTGTGGTTATTGTGTGTTCAGCACTAGACTTGGCAGTAAATTACATATTCATTTTAGATAAATCGACTTTTTCGGGATTATGCAGTTATGTGCTTTGTAATGTTATTTTTTAAACGAAACATTCTCACTTTTTAACGTTAATTGTCTCGAAAAACTCGATCAGATATGATATTATGCAGAAAAAAAACGTAACTACCTATCAATTCAATATATTTTCTACGGTGTTGAAAGAATTAAAGTGAAGAAAAAAAGGAATAAACGAAATAACGCAAGAAAAATTTAATAATACTACGAAAATTTGAGGAACAATGCCCAATCCATTTTCATCGGAAAGAACGACCAAAAATTATGTACGTACTGCCAAAAGTTATATACATAAATTTATAATTTTAATAGAAATTTTTAGAAACA
Source organism: Andrena minutula (assembly GCA_929113495.1). Taxonomy (NCBI): domain Eukaryota; kingdom Metazoa; phylum Arthropoda; class Insecta; order Hymenoptera; family Andrenidae; genus Andrena; species Andrena minutula. The sequence goes on along the minus strand of OV815993.1, from coordinate 41,761,559 downwards.
GAATAGGTAGTTTGAAGATTCGGATTCTTAAGGGGAGGTTCCGGTCTAAAAGTCGATTTTTTTATTTCATTTTTCGAATGTTCAACCTTTTACGAATACGTGTTTAAAAGGATTTGTTGAAATTCGTAAAATTCACCAAGTTATAAGCATTTGAGTAGCGGCAAATGCATTGATAACACCGGGCTACTCGGCACTCACGTAAAACTTTAAACGCGTTTTTCTCGTAACAGTGTTCTCAAAGCGATGGGCGCTGTGTCTCCAAAAGTTATTATCCGATTACGGCTGAAACTTTTTTATTTTGAAGAATATACTTCTGGCTGGGGGGGATTAGAGAAAATTACAAAAAATTTCAAATTTAACATTTTCAAAGGCGTTGAAAGGATGAAAAATATAAGGAAAATGTGAGTTCACACTTCAAGTGCCGTTATTCTCTAAAAAATTTAATTTTTGTAATTTTTTTCTAGTTTCCCCCCTAGCCAGAAGAATAATCTTCGAAATAAAAATGGTTTCAGTCGAATCGGATAATAACTTTTGGCGATACAGCGCCCACCGCCCCATTAAATTATATATAGTAGTTCTCCTTTAATTAATTCCTAAATATCACCTATTTTTTTGGGACCGGAATCTCCCCTTAATTGAGTGTCGAATAAAATTTCTTAGGTAAAGCCAAACCTGTTTCTTTCACTCCCAAAGTTTGACACACCATTATTAACGCATGAATAGCTTCTTTTCTGCTCTCGGCCCATTTTAACGTATTCTCCGATATTTCAGTGCATTTCATAAGAGCCTTTATCACATCTTGTACTCTTTCGTGAATTACAAATAAAGGGAAATATCCTGCCACATACAATTAATGGTAAAGAACGATTATTCGACTTTCATTAAGTTTAAACTTTCGTAACAATGCGGTAATCAGAAAGGAATATTTTAGTGGTTCTTGCTTTACCTATAGCTTGCGCGGAACCTATCCGAACAACTTGATTACCGGAGTTTAGATTATCTAGATAACGATTAATTACAATAGCACGATCGTTGCTGTCCATATTAGTATAGTATTTTAGAAAGAATTCCGTGTGCGCTTCTGCAGCTTTTGTTCTCACTACAGATACTTCGTGACCTAAACATTCTTCTAAAAGATTTTGCCAGTCACCTGGAAAAATTTTTAATTGTAATAATGAGTTGAACAACGCAGTACGGAATATTTACATTTACGATCGCTTTTAGAGAATTTATAAGCGCAATGATTAAAACTCTGATTGCATTATTCGTGTCGTTTTATGTACTTTTTGTGGACACTCGTGAGGTTTGTTCGATATTTTAAACGAACGAGATCTCAGTGTATTCGTAAAGATGAATAATATATTAATACTATTAACTTACAAATAATGTCCGCAGAAATTGGAAAATGGACAATCGAGCATTTCTTAACGAGCACCGCGCAAGCTTGCTTCATTAATTCTCCTCCTAGGCCTTTGAACTGCCCTCTTTTTCGAAAAGTATTCACTATATTTCTAACATTTTCCATGACTGTAACGTCGATTATGTTTTCAATTCTTTCGTTGTAACAGTTGTGCAGGGCTTCTAAAATTTCAGCGATAGCTAATACCGCGCCGTGTCTAATATTTAAATCAATAGAATTTAGCATATCCAATAAATTCGGTAGAACTGTATCCTTAATGTATTTCGGATCGGCAGCTGTTAAATTAAAGAGCGTTTTAGCTGAAAGTTCTCTAATCGCTGTATCCCAGTGCGTGACTTTCCTCGCAACCAAATGGTCGATAAGAGGTTTCTTATATTCTTCGTACCGAGCGATTTGTGTGCCGATCTTTAAATACACATGATTCCTGACACCAACTTCGAAATAATCAGCAATAGTCAGTATTTCTATTCCATGTGGGAAGTTCCCTTGTCTACCCACGTTTTCTTGAAACGCAGCGGAGGCAGCTCTTCTGCAATTAATTTCTCTATCGAAGCAGGTAACGACCACCAGCATAGCAGCGATATCTCTTACGTACGGTTGAAAAATATCAGGATCATACGCTCTAGGAAATGCCCAACAGATATAACACGCAGCGTCTCTGATTAGATATCCGATCGATCCGTAAGCTCTAGGTTCGTCGAAAACCAGAGCTTGAAGAACCACCGGTATCACGTCTTTTAAACGATGAGGCAAAAGCAGCCCGCGCCTTCCTAATTCCGCTAATGCCAGGCATCCGCCGTGCCAAGCGGAATCCGATTCTCTGCCGCTGAAAAGATTCAGCACAAATCCTACTACGTCATCCGCTAAATCCATTGGCAGTCTCGCCGTTATTCTTCCCATCCCTTTCGCAGCGGACCATCGTATCGTAATTGCTTTATCTCTAAGACTTTGTATAAGCTGCTCGATAATATCCTCTATCGCCGGTGGAATGTCCGGATCGTCGTGATTAGTCAGAACATTTTTAATCTCGTCCGAACTTTCCGTGGCGTTAACATTCTTTGCGTTAGCTAATAGACATATAGGTCTACTAGTTCTTTGATATCTCCACGGTGCCAGTTTCGTACCTAGCAACGCCAAACCAATCCTCTGTATGACTTTTACCCCAAACTTTCTGATAAGATCCGCAGGATTCTCGTTTAAACGAAACTGCAGAACTTGATCGAGAATTGTTTGCGTGTACGGCTTGACGTCTTCTCTGGCGCTATGCTTCAGTATCGACGCTATAACTGCTAAAGGTCCGTGCCTCAAAGGATCGTTTTCCACGCATCGCAAACACCACATTATCATCTCTTCCAGATATAACTTCTTAACGTCCGATCTCGTCAAGAAATTGGCGATCAGGAAAACAGCGGCTACGGCACAGGCATCTTTCGATAGGCAGAACAGTTTGCATACTTTTAGAATCCTAACTATTATCGACTGTTCGACGTCGACATCCGTGGCTTCCAGGCGCGAAAGCGGAAATGGTATTTTTGATATTATAGAAAGCCAAATCAGAAGTACGTATCGAGTCTCCCACGTTTCCACGTCGTTCGAATCCTGTTTCTCGAGCATCCGTAGAACAGGAAGGAGGTCTGCTACCTGTGCCGCGTTATAAATACATAGGGGTAAATGACCCAATTACTGACACATTAAGCGTTGACGCTGACATTATCTTATAGTTTTGTACTTATAGACTAAAAGTTGACTATTGTTCTTGTTGTTTATTATTGTTTAATATGTTTACTTGATGAAGAAAATTCGGAGGTTCTTAAAACTTGGATTTTTATTGTACAAATTCATCAATTTCAAAAATATACTTGGGGATCTATTACTGACACCCTTCAAATGTATTTGATTGAATTACTGACACCCCAATTACTGCCAGCTAACCTAATACTGTTTATCTGTCACTTTAAGGTTACGTCGTGTCATGTACACGAGCAACTACTGCTATGACAGTAATACCAACATGCTTGAAACGCTTGTACCAATCACTGTCACCCAATTAATAAGTAAAAAGACTTGATGAATCGTTGAATTCGGATCTTTATTACTTTCTATGATGCTTATATTATTGAGAATATTATATTTTGTTACGTTAATAGCTTAAATATTACAATTACAGCATTTTCTTTAACTCCTTGTTTTCCCTGTCGCTAGTAAGAAGTCATCGTTTCCATTCCCCTAATATCCGCTTGGAATTTTTTACCGTTTTATTCAAATTAACGAAGAAAAAATTAAGTACTAAATTTTTTTGTGCATCATTTTAAAAGATTTATTCGTTATTTTACGCAAAATAGCTTAGGGTGGCAGTAATTGGGTCCTTTGCCCGACATGAAAACAGAAATACAAAAGGTTTTACACGAAAGCCAATGTGTTTACATACCTCGTGCGGAAGATGCGTAACAATTTTCTTGTACGTCTTAACGGACATAACAATGAAAATGTATTTGAACGTGTTATGCCGCACATTTTCTGTGGAATTCTCATCTCTGACGATATCAATTAACGGCTGTAATATATCATCCAAATAAGGGTCCAGCAGTTGCCTCTGATCCTGGTATTGCGATAATATAAAATTAAATCGGTCCCGATTTTTCTCAACAAGGCTGGCCGACAGATCAACGTTCCTCAGCTCCGCGATTAGAAAAGTCACTTCGTCAATTTCCTTAAAAGCACTGAACCCGCAACCAACTATCTCCGGATCTGGGCAATCATTCAGCACCATTTTTCTCTCGCAGTCGTAGCTCTTCGTCGTTACTCGCGAAAACTGTTGTCAACTGTTGTCAACTGCAACCATCAGTACCTAATATATAGGTTGATAGCAGTTGATAGGTACCTAATTACAAGGCTTAAGTTCGCCTACAAAAGCACAAAAACACCTATCATGAACAAATTCCTCCGATTTCACGAAAAACGATGCTGATTACTGATCATCGCTGATCAATGATCATGGTAGCGGGTAGCGGCTGATAGCGGCGCGGGCGCATGCGCGCCGGCACAATAGGTACTGGGTACAGTTGCGCATATTATTAAATAGCTAGGGTAAGTGTGGGTATTACTGCGGATTTTTAAGGTAGGTTAACTTTAGAACCCTCGATACGACGTTCAAATGAATGAAAGTTCCTCCTTCTTTTTTTAAAAGAAAGGTGGAACTTTAATAATTCCATAAAAAAATATAAGAGCGGTGTAATAAGCACAATTAATTAAAAACAAACAGATTTGTCGATCAATGTCATTGCAGGAGTTACTGCGGAAATGCATGCATTACTGCGTGCCAGTTGCTAACGAAACACCAGTTACTGCGCTTGTATTACTGCGGTCTGATGTCAAGCGATATATAACCTTAATATAAATATCACTTTTATTTCTTGATTCCTTATTATCACTTAAATTTTTTCGCGGCATGTTTACAGAGTTACACATCGTTGCACGCACCGTTGTTTACTTTGCAGGTTATCTAGACGTAAGTGAATACAGTCGTCGGTCCGCAGTAATACATGCACATGATGTCAAGTACTCCACCTAATACTACGGTGAGAAATATAAATTAAAACTAAAGTGTAGACGACTGATTTACTGTTTTTCTGAAAAAACAACTCTTATTCTATCGAGCAATAACGCTACATTACATGTATTACTCTTAATAACAGAAATATATATGTTTTTCAAATAGGTGTTCATGACTGCCATATCGGGAATCGACCGAAGATTCGCCTTAACGAATTTCAAACTACGATAAAAGAATTAATAATAACTTTGCAGTACATATTTATTAATAATTACCTGCAATAGAGTTTAAAATAATTTTAGCAAAAATTTTCAAGAGATTATGTACTTCCCAACATTAAATATGAACTGTTTTAGAATATCCGCAGTAATCGGGACATCTGCAGTAATACCCACACTCACCCTATTTGTTTTCAACCGCAAATATTTTGCAAATACCTATTCCCTGTAAATAATTACAGTACTTATTCCACTTCAAATTGCTTTGTAAATTCGAAACGATCGCGAGGTTTGAAGAAAATGACGAACGGAGTAGGTACCTATTCGAAGGTGCCTTTATCACGCGCGGAACTATCTACATACTACACATAGGTATTAATGTCAATAAAACAAAGTGCATATGTATTTTCACCAAAATCAAGTTTTTCCTTTAAAATATTATATAACCTCTTTAAAGGCAAATAAAACCTTATCGCACGAGAATATTTCTATTTTCTGGTTAATCAAGCGTATATAAAAAAAATTATATTATTAAAATACCTATCACTTATTTTTCTTACATTCACTGTTTTTATTCTAAAACACTCGCTGTTTAAGAAACTCAAACACATCGTAACATATATGTACACATTAATTCGCCTGCAAAATTTATTTTCCATGCAGAATTACATATATATACACCTATGACCTATGCAGTCTCTAAGTACCTAGGTACTGGACTGATCAAAAACTCTGTATACACAAAACTGCATCATGTTTAACACGCTAATGTCTGCAGTTGTTATCAGAATCAAATATTAGGTATTTCACAGTTACATTACACAATGTTCTAAGTTTATTAGGCACTTGGTGCATGCCAATCTTAAGATAAAATATTCATGGAACACCCACCTACGTATCTACATATTCAGAGTCAAAGAGACTCAAAGTTATCGCTTAAAGTCAAAAGAACTTATTTTACAATAGTTTGAACCTTTGGCCATAATTCTGTGACTTAATTAAAAACGTCCATTGGCTGAGTTAATAAGAACAGAATACCCGAATATCTTTGTTATTTCTAAAAAATACAAGAAACATTATACAACAGAATTTAGATGGTTTCAAAAGATAATAATAAATCGACGCAATTGTTTTCTGGGAAAATAAAATTTCCCTTCAGAGGATTCTCTTCAGTAGATTTCTATCTGTGCAAAGTACTAAAAAAATATTTTGATATCTTGATACTTTTTCCATGCTTTAATAGATTTGAAGTTACCTAACATGAAAAAAGTAACTTGACGTATTAAATTTTCTATTGTTTATTTTGAAATTTCCAAATTCAATGTCACTTCAATGTCATATTATACACATGTACTCGACGTTACTTTGATGTCGGTTACAATAATATGAGATGGTTAAAGGGACATACATAGTTTTATTAAGAAAGAAAACATCAACCTGAAGTACTTTGACCGCACTTTTTAGTTTTATGTTCTTTTTACTTATGTTCCATGTTTTTTAGCTTATCTTCTAAGAAACGCCAATTTCGTCACTTTTTAAATTTTACATTTCAAGTTCCCATGAAACTGCAGGATTATTATTTTATTATTACTTATTCTACATAGTATATAGTGACACACGCGCCAGAACATGCGACATATATGTTTCATATCACATATCGTGGCACAGAAAAGACTTTGTGGTGGTCGCTGTAACTAATAAATTCTGCATTTCTCAATATTTCCCAACATGGCCGTTTAAACCACTATAATCGTAGTGGTGTATACTTTTGAATTTCTAGATAATTCTATAGGACACATCGTCCGGTCGCCGCAACAACGACATAACTTAGAATTCACTATTTTTCGGGAAACGGGTTGAACAGTTTCTGCGTCGTTGTTTTCTCCCTTTTAGAAAACATAAGTTTTCGGATAACGCTTCCCAGAAATTTAACGATAGAAGGTGATACTTTTATTAATTTTGGTATCGTAAAAAGAACAATTATTTTCTACGAAGCATCAAATGTCTAAACACTATTGTATATTTTGCTAGCTTTACTACTCGGCTTCACCCGAAATTTAGATTCTGATTTTATATACCTAACAAAACAAATTTTTTAGTGAAAATAGTCACATTCATTTGGATTAGTCAAGCATAACGAGCTTAGGCACGTTTCGTGATACCAGAGTTTATCGTTCGAATGTTTTTAGGTGACAGACAAACACGCAAACGTATTAGAAGCTTTCTGCTTTGTATATTAAGATTTAAGTTAATTGGACCAAGCTTTAAAACAGTGGAACGTAGAAAAAGATTTAAATGTAGCGCACACGTCTGCTTCGGAGGTGTACGTGGTTAGTGATTTCAAACACACCTGTATTTTTTCAAACAAAACCTTCAGACCTTCTTATAGGCAAAGTCTGCTGTATAAAAAGATGTTAGGTGCATGCAATGAGAAATGGTAGTTTGAAAAAATATTTTAACAGTAATTTTGCAACGACTATGCTCCCACGTTTCAACTTCATCGTGCTTGTAAGCATCGGTAATTTTTCTGTATCCAGAAGTGTCCTTATTCATTCGTTTAAAGGCTGGAACAGACACGTCCAGTAATTTGGTCGAGTAGCGACTAAATAAGTAATTTACCATTGTTTTACTAAACCACTGGACTAAATTTTAGGGCGGTCCAAACACGGTAAATTACTAAATTACTAAACTACTCGGCACTCGACTCAATTACTGGACGTGTCCGCACCAGCCTTTAGCGATACAAGATTATATAATTTACAAAATTGAAAGATGTAAAAGGATCGAAAGAAAGAAATCAAAAGGATGGAGGAGTGTTTACATGGTGGATTAATATGGATAATACGCTAGGGTAAAGGACCCAGTTAGTGACACCTGACCAATTACTGTCACCTTAAGCTATTTTAGTTAAAATAACGACTAAACAAACTATAGAATATATAATCTATAGTATAGATTATAGGTTGAAATGCATAATTCTTTTTGTGTATCACTTTACAACGTTTATTTATTCGTTATTTTAAGTAAAATATCTTAAGGTGACAGTAATTGGTCAGGTGTCAGTAACTGGGTCCTTTACCCTGTATCGTTTGAATTACAAACCTCATTTCAAAAGTACCTGCGAAAATAAGCTTTTATTGTATGGTTTCTGGGTATATCATACCCAGAAATACAATACCCGTATAGATTCAACTGATGCTCACAAATTGTGGCTGCAAAATTACAGTTAAAATATCCTTTAAACCATTTACTTTTTTACAAAAAAAAAAGGACCTTGAAATCTCTGAAGCAGACAAGTGTACCATTCAAAACCACATAAATTTGCCTGAAAAGTTTCCTTTAGCCTCTATCGTTTTAAAGCTAAGCTGCTTATTCGATGCTGGATTCATCATTTTCTATAGTTATACCGACCCTTGAAGCTTGTAAAAATGTTTTGCTGAATCAGAAGAATAAATTCAAGCGAATCTAGTACTAATAACATGATAAATATATACATATATACTACAGTCGACACGCCCTTTATACGTTTGTATTACCAATTTTTGCACTCTTTCAGAAGTCTTTACTTTATTTCAAAGTACACGATAGCTATCCTTTAGTCGTACCTAGGGTAAAGGACCCAATTACTGTCACCTTAAGGTATTTTACTTAAAATAACGAATAAATAAACATTTAAGTAAAATAGCTTAAGGTGACAGTAATTGGGTCCTTTACCCTACCTCTGATTATTAAGCTCGTGAAAATTGGTAGAAAATATTTTAAAGATATTGAAACAACAGATTGACAGGCCCGCATGATTGGATCTCTCTATCTTCTGAGTTTTTCATTAGAAATAAATAAGTTGAGGGATTACCTACCTAAAAATAAGTGTCCATCGTGCTGACAAGTGGCAATACATGTGTAGCTTTTATCAAAATAGAAAATTGCTGGTTATTGCCATCGTATACAGTTTGGTGAAGAAGACAATACAAGTGATTTTCTCTCTGAACATACAAGTGAACGTACATATAACTACATATTTAGAAGCCTGCACCTTAAATTACATAAAAAAACGTTAATTTGGAAGGTTATTATGGCCAAGTTTTTCGTTTCAATTGTCTCTTTCTCTGAAGCTAACAAAATTCCCACTATTCATTCCATACCCAACTTGAATTATTAACGAATCAACTGATTTTGGTAAATGCAAAGAACAGATGAATTTACCTTGTTGCGATAAACGTAAATTTTTTAGTGTGGTATATAAAAATTAAGATAGTACCTATACTTCGCTGTTCTATTAGTATTCTTTAAAAATTCTTATGCTGCTCTGTTATCTTCAGAAATTGTTTGCTCGTAGTAGGATAAAGGGCCCAGTTACTGACACCTGACCAATTATTGTCACCGTAAGCTATTTTAGTTAAAACAACGAATAAACAAACTATAGAATATAATCTATATTCTATAGTATAGATTATAGGTTGAAATACATAATTCTTTTTGTGTATCACTTTACTGCGTTTATTTATTCGTTATTTTAAGTAAAATAGCTTAAGGTGACAGTAATTGGTCAGGTGTCGGTAACTGGGTCCTTTACCCTACCTATATTTACATTGATATTGCTTTCACTTTTCTGTTAAGTTACATTCGAAGCAGATAAGTATTAGGAGAAGTGCAAGTTTACTGCGATAATTGTCATCCCATCCTTGTTCTTAATTGAAAAAAAGTAAGTAGGTACTTAAGGGGTCATGCTCAGTCAAGACAAACCTTCGAAAAATCGATTTTTCAATTTTTGTATTTTTAGAGGCTTCAACTAGTGCTGAAGGTTTATAATACGGGCCTGGTATCGATAGCACCGTGTAAGTTGAAAAATTAACATCTTCTGTAAGAATAAACTTGACTTGAAACTTCAAACGCGTTTTTCTTGAAACAGCATTTTCATAATCGGTGACCAAAGTATTTAAAAAACCATTCAACCCATTTACTTCAAATTTTACAAGCTTACTGTAGGAACAATTTTTTTTAATTGACGAAAATCAGGCACGATTTATGATAAAAATTGAAACTTTTACTTTAAACATCCGCCATTTTTTCCCAAATCGTTTCGAAAAATTCTTCGTTCAAATACTTAGGTACTAGATAATATGATATAATAAGTAAATTCTTTTGAATTTTTCATTTAAGATCGACTTTCGAACAGCAGCGGTCTTCGAGTGATCTACAATAACTTAGTTATTGATAAATACTTTTAAATAAAAAAATTACAATGCACGGTACTGGATGCAATCCTTAAAAGGAAAACAGATTCTTTGAGAAATCTGTTATAGCTTTCGAGTAAAAAATTTCCAAAGACCACCCTTTTTTCGCCCTCCTGACTGAGCATGACCCCTTAATCTTATGTAATGACAAATTACTAAGAGCTTAAATTTCATTCTAGAAATTCGATTGAGATAACCTCCTTCATCCCCAACTTATTCTTTCCACAGATTTATCAGCTTAGGCATCTGTCTAAATTGTTTGAATATTTAAATTCATATTTCATAGGTACCGAAGTACATACGAGGCATACGAGGCAGTCAGAGCAAGAACGGACTAACCCACATTCTTTTCGAAATTGAATTAGTAGCAATAATGTATTTCAATAGGCTCTACTAACCATATAAAATAGGAAAAAAAAATTTTTTTTTAATGTGGATTGGTCCGTTCTTGCTCTGACTGCCTCATATATAAGCACATATATACATAGGTACCTATTCAATGGTTTAAGGATGTTTATCCACAAGTAGAATGTGCTGCCCGCGGTACCGTTTCATCGGAACGGTAGAGCCAAGAACTTCTATATACCTAGGTTTCGGAAAAATGGAGGCCGCAGCTCGATCAAGATCGCGAATCTGTCTGGTTCAATAAGAATTGAATCGCGTGATCCTCTCGCGAGAGAATTAATTTCTGATATATGCTTTCGATTCTTGGTACCTTGTTTTCTTCGTAACACCGAACTCTAGCGAGTGAAAACCGATTTGTACGCCGCAAAATGCAGGAGAGACGGTACACCTCAATTCTACGCTTTTCTTATTTCAATTAAAAATTTACCATTTCTGATGGACCTTTATGCATTCAATATATTCCACGATACTTCATATTACTTCGTGATTATATTTTCCAAAATAATTTTTCAATCCCGTGGATATCGTTTTCAATTAAATTGTTGTAATTGCTTTAATTTCTTTCTCCTCTGAAACATTTAGTTTCGTTATTATTCCTCGCGATTCGTTATTATTCCGTGGAATTTATTAATCCATCCTGCTCCCTAAGCTCCGCTTCGTTTCTGCGGCGTGTACGGCTTACATAATTTTATCGATCGCTAACTGTTTCAGTTCCAACAGGATGATACATTAGATGTGCGACGCTTGTAAAAGATGAAATCGATGAAAGCGAAGGTGAAGACGAAAAAACCTTATAGCAAATTTGGAAAAGTTAAATTGTCCTCCAAAGAAGTCGGTCCTATCGACCCGGATTTGTCGCAGTTACGCCAGCCGATAGACACCAGCGTTTCGACGCTGTATCGCGTGAGCAAGATTTTAGAAAATGGCAGCGACGAAGTTAAATCTATTCTGGCGTACGAATGCGATTTGGTGTACGAGTGTCGCGTATGCCGAAGTCTTTTCAGAAGCCTGGTTAATTTCATTTCTCACAAGAGGACCTACTGCAAACAGAAATTCGACATCACGTATACCAGAAATTCTTTCAACGATTACGACACTGTACGTTCTGCCTTGCATTTCCAAAATAAATGCGAATAATTGCGAAGCAAAGTACTTGAAAACAAGTCTTATATAATCTTTTAGAAATTAACGCATTCATTGTCGATGTTAGGTTGAAAATTTGGAATTCAATTTTACTGTATAAGCTATCATTTCTTGTGTTTCGTTTATCCAAAATTGTATAATTTCTCAGCCATGGTAAGGATGAACTTACAATTAGGCCAGTAGCGCTGATATGAAAGATGTCGTAATATTGATAATGTCTCTGCGTACAGAAACATGAGCATAAATTGTGTCGAGTGCTGCACGTTTACTTCGCAAATATTCAATTCTTTTTTTCGAAAATGAGGCTTTATATGCAAAATTTTTATATATGTCTATATTTTCGACACATTTCTTCACATAGAACTCTAAGATTTCCAATTCTATCATTAGATACGAGACAGTCCATATTTAATTCTATCTTTAATTGAGTATAAAGAAGCTAAATATTTAGCATACGTTGGCATGAATGTGTTAACTAATATGGGAATTGAATGTATTACAAACGAATAATTCGCTTTCGTGAACTTTAGGATTGTTTAGATTTTTTGTTTTCCACTTTACGGTTTGCCAAGAAATCAAATGAAACTGTGTCTTCCAAGTAATAAATAGTTAACTCCGCAAGGTATAGTCGTTGCGTAATTTTAAATAATCCTAAGGTCGATGGTACAAACTTATTTCAGGGCATGCTTACTGAACGATTAAACATAAATAGAAGAAATATTTCGTCCTCACGTATTTTTATTTCATTTTTCTATTATAAAAATTCTAAAGATTTCCACGTTCTTGTTCATTGTTGTGACAGTATTTTATTTAAAGTTGTTTATTTTATATAACAATTAAAAATATAAATATTTTATATAACAATAAAAACGGGAAAATCCCGTATCCGAAAATTCAAGAAAATCTGAAATTTCGTGAATATGCGGGAGATTTCCGCCCGATTGCAACGCAATTTTTGTTTGCTGCCCAAATTCGGCGATTTTCCGATTTTATTTTGTAATAAAAAGTTACTTCTTTTAATTAGGACTATCATTTGGTAAGAACTTAGAGTTCTTACAGAAAATCGGTATGTTGCTGTCAGTCCAGCTGCGCTTTAACTCCTTTCATTATCGCAATCATTGTCGTGCAATGAAGTTCAAGAGAAACGTATATATATGTTACAGACTTTTGCAAGCACACCGAATATACAGGAACAAGAAAAGATGCTGGAAGAAACTTGTGGAAATGACAGGATCCTAAGAAGCCAAGTTCGTAAAGAAGAACCAAAGAAGGATCTTACCGCAATTGTTAATATGTTACAGAAGAAGCAAACAGAAAGCTTGCAAACAAATACAAATACAGAGCGGGTATGCCTGGAAACTGTGCAATCAAATTCGTCTGCGGTTTATCAGACCGTGGATTCGATCATTTCAATTCAATGTCCTAGAGAGCTGATGAAAGCACAGGTATAATTATGAAGCTTTAATTGAACGCGGTGATAAGAAATAAGATAATAGCATTGATAAATATTTAATCAAATTCAGGTAACAGAGCTAAAAGATATGATAAGTGGGCAAACCGCAGTTTTAGGTCCAAATGGACAAGTTGTACAAGTGGTAGAACCTACTGAGAAATTAGATACTAACGATGCAACCGAGAGTTGTAACAACGAGGCGATTACAGATGTTCCTGCAAGTGAACTTAAATGTTGTATATGTATGTTATCGTTGTTCGTACTTATTTCCGCCTTTATGTTTATACATGTGTTTGCGAAGATTATAATTGCATTCTTATATCTATGATATTCTTTAATTGTTAGGTGATGCATCATTTGCAACGAAAAAAACATTAGCAGTTCATACGAGGACGCTCCACACATCTTATAGATTATGCTACCCTTGCCCTTGTTGTACCAGCACATTTGCAAATACGTGGAGTGTTTATCGACATCTCTTTAAAGGTACTTAAAGAATTTCACGACGTTACCATGTACATATTATTCTAAAATCTAAATAATAACAAAAGAACATTAGTGGTATTACATTTGATTTATTATTGTAAACTACTAAGAAGATTTGTAGTTGGACTGCAGTGACACGAATTTAAACTGTAATCGAATGAATAATTTTCTACGAAATTCTAAAGCGATATTGTCGTAAAATACAGTTCACAGGAAGACCAATTATCAAGTACGGAAGTTCAGATCGCAAATCCAGGAGAAAGCGTTTATTAAGAATACAACTGTTGCGGAAGATTTACAAAAAGAGGATGCTAATAAAACCTTATTGAATGCCCCTCTGCGAGTCAATGAAACACAGGTACTGTGTTTTAACGATCCTTTAATTCCCAGTAAGGTATTGTTAATATAATGCGCAGTGTTTCATTAGGAATGGATGGATCACCTTGAAACTGATGCAGAATTGCAAAGATGTGGAGGATGTGGGAAAAGGTTCGATAGGAAGGCAGCTTTATCTTCTCATTCGCAGTATTGCCATAGGCGTGTTGCGGCCTACGAAAGTACAACTAAAGTCAAGAAGACGAATCAAGTCTCGGCGTGCAGTGCTTCGACCGAAGGCACAGTTAGTCACACTGAAAATCAGAAGAGTCAGTCAACTACCGAAAGTTCCCCTGCTTCTACAGAAATTATTAATAGCAACGAAACACCAATTCGCGTGGAAACTGTTGCTAGTCTAAGTAAAGCAGTCTGGGATTCGTTAGGAAACGGAGGATCAATCTGCCAGAGTGAAGGCAACGAGGATGTGACTGTTGTTACGAATGGAGTGAAGGAAGATGCGACAAAAGATAAGCCTTCTCTCCCGAGCGATGCCTCCGATCCTTTAGAAATTGTGTACACTAGTATAAGCAAAGAAAAACCTAAGGTTGGCAGTAAAAAAAGGAAAAACAAGGATAGCGCGAAGAGACTTGTCACCAATACCGGTGAGAATAACATTTTCATTGCAATAAAAAAAGATAATCCAAATGTTGTGCACTTGGAAAATTCGAGTTATTTCACAAAGATCTTATTCTGTTGCGTTAATTTATTTAAAACTAGCTTACTAAACTTTTGAAACTTTTCTCTAGGAAACAATGTAACAACTCCGGAATGGAACGTGCCTCTTGAGGTACAGACTGAAGCCGAGAAGATGGATTATGTGCTAATAATGGAGGAAAAAGTGGCTTCGATTGTGAACTTTCAGAAACTCAAGTGCCTTCCGTGTAAACGAAAATTCACTTCGGTGAGTAAACTAAGAAGACACGCTGCCATTCACATCGGTTGGAATCGTTATCAATGCAAACTTTGCGACTTCAAATGTTTCCTTAAATGCGATTGTGTGGCGCATTGTAACAAAGAGCACAATGCTCAGAACAATCGCGTCATAATAGAAGGCATGACAACACTGATTCCGGGCGATCAGTATAAATACGAACGGAATATTGTGTTGGACATAATTAATTTAGGAGAGGAGCTTCAGACACCAGAGATTGTGGAAGTTAGCGTTTCGCCGGAGAGTATATTGCCAGATGGGCAAGTGGAAGAACAGCCGGTAGATAAACCAGCAACGGAAGTAGTAGATACAGATACAGTGGTGCTTGAAGAGTCGGAACCAGAAAATGGGGAAACTCGGGAGAATGCCAGTAATGATATTAACGGCCAAAGTACATTGGGGCTGGATCCCGACCTCAGAAAAATGGTAATGGAAGTTATCTTTGGATCATCCGAAGCAAATTCTGCGAAACAAGCGGAAGGAAAAGGGACAAAAGTTTCTGGTGATACTAATTCAGAATTACAGAATAAAGACAGTAGTAAAACACGGTCGAATAACTCGGATTTGAAAGGGAGCGACGTCGTATCTGCAGAGAACAATTCAAAACCGCAGCGACCTATTCGCAAGAAGATAAAACCTTTGAACAAGGATTTTATTTATGATTTAAAGGAAGTCGCGATTCGAAAGGATTCTTTAATTGGCAAATCTTTCAATAAATCACTTGGCAAGAAGTCTCTGGTACAGGCGGAGGACAGTTCGGATGAGGACACAGAACAACTGTCCAAACGTTTCAAGTCTTTGCAAAATAATGAAGTGACGATTGTTTGCAAGAAGAATGTTATGAACAAGTGTGAAATCAAGCTTCAGAGACAAGGTTTAAAAAGTAATCTTGCCTTCTCTAAGTGCCACAGCTAGTTGGGCGAAAGTGTAACATAATTGAAGATAGTGAGGTCCTACGAGAATGGTATTGCTTTAATTAGTCTTGGTAATTTTGGCAAGATACGATATTTTAATAGGTTTCAAATTCTTTGTTGCAACTACGCGCATGCTGTAATATATAATTATTGTTTATTAAGAGATTTATAATATTTTTGAATATTGTCTATATTTATTTTAGTTCCGTTGCAATTTTTGACAACTCGGTTCTTCGTATTGTTGTTTCCTGTAACAAATAAATCACTCAGAATTTTTCACAGCGAACTCCTTTTTTATATGTATATACTTAGATTCGTATAAAAAATTTATTCAATCAAAATGTAATTACAGTAAGTAAGCATAGATTATAATTCGCTTGTATAATATCCATTGATAATTATCGTAAACATTATAGCAACACTGTTTCAATCTTTACTCTATTGAAAAATTTCTTATGTAATATTCCGCGTTTACTTGACACGCATAGGTAGCAAAGCTGACCGAACTGACGTGTAAAGCAAAAAATATAAAAAATATTTTTATTTTTTATCTGATGAATTGAATTTCACATTATTATATATATATATATATATGGTACGAAAATTATATGAAAAGTACAAACCAAATCATGTTTATTGTACGAAAAATCATCATTTTTATTTTTCAACTTCCTTTAATTTGATTCAATAAATTGAAATGGCTTTAATCTGCTATTGCATGCATGCCACTCTCGTGGTCTTCTAGAAACATTGTAATTAATACGGAATATTATTGTAAAAAGATGGAAAAAATATTTTTTTTATATTTTAAGCTGAAATCATGCAGACTAAGTAATAATTGATGATACGTACTCCCAAAATGTAAATCTGCACGTAATAAACAGTAATTCTAGTAGAAAATGGATAATAAATAATTGTACCACACACGAGAAAATAAATTCATCGTACAATTCCCGATGAAAAAGTCAATTCCTATTTAATTCAGAAAAGAATGTAGTAAATGTACTATACATACAACCTAATACACCAAGGCAAACATAAAGTATGGACGGCTGTAAAGAGGCAATAATCTAACGAGCTTATTCTGTATTATCACTAGAATAAAATAAGAACAGTGTTTTTTTTAATGTCCCTGCCGCTTTTTTTGTATATAAATGTGAATTAGGGTAAAGGCCCCAATTACTGACACCTAACCAATTACTGTCACCTTAAGCTATTTTACTTAAAATAACGAATAAATAAACGTTGTAAAGTCATACACAAAAAGAATTATGTAATTCAACTTATAATCTATACTATAGATTATATCTATAGTAGGTATATTATTAATCTATACTATAGATTATATACTGTAGTTTATTTATTCGTTATTTTAAGTAAAATAGCTTAAGGTGACAGTAAATGGTTAGGTGTCAGTAATTGGGTCCTTACCCTATGCCTTAACAGCCTGTGTAAATTTATTTTTATCTATAATGAAAATTTCGCCTGATTTCTGATTACGTATAAAATAATAATATGGCAAAAATGTAATATAAACGCATGGATGTGTATGTGCCAATGTGTAGATTCATGCAAGGGCGCGAAAACGTTCGACAGCATGATTGGTCTACGTTTGAGAAGCTGACTGCTGATTAGTCAACAGCGCTCCAATCACAACAAAGTTGCCGCCATTGGTGGGAGAACTACCGCGACAGGTATCTGTGGTAGATCCGCGGCAAACGGCGTGGAGCAACGACGTTCGCTTATTTACTTGGACATTAAAAGTGTTCGTTGGTACGAATGACGCCGGCAAAATTATTACGATTTAATTTCTCACTCTCTATAATGGTGATACATAGTGACGTTCTGTGAAGTGCGTTATTCTTCTTCGTCTTTAAGCCTTCCAGAATTTCTTTCACCGAGGAATCTTGGGCGCAGTGCCGTCAACGTAAGTCATCTTCAATTATTTTTCTTCTTCTCTTCCCTGTCCTGCGTTAAGGATTGTTTCTCGCTCCTGCATTTCGCCCCACCGACATTGAAACCTTTCGTCCGAGTTCATTTTGCGTGATAAATTATTACGTTCTTCGCGTTACATGCATTCCATTCAGTTTCTCCGCAATGTGCATAGCATCTAGAATCCTAAGATAACGTGTCGACTCTATCTGAAGAGCAGTAAACCCTTCGGCGGTACTTCGTTTGCATTTTCATTGCATCTTTTTACAGTGTTTAAGATTAAACAGAATAATGTACGTAAGATCTACGTTTTGGGGAGAAAGATAGGGGAATCTGATACTGCGGTACAGGGAGTGTGTTTCAATGCTTTCAATTACCCATCATTTATCTATTTACCTCACTATCTTCTTACGTTCAACTATTTATCCACCAATCTCCGTATTCTCGTGCAATAGGTACTCTTCCATATTTTAAATGTATGTAACTGCTGTTCCAATGGAAGCGTGTGTTTTAGAAGGAACACATGGTTACTTTTAAACGATAAATTTGACCAGACTTTATTGATATTAACCCGCATCCTGTATTAATGATAAGAATTATTAAGAGTTTCAACAGTTACTAATACGAAGCATCGAAGTTACCAATCAGTGTGTAACTTCCCACGTAAAAATCGAAATTTAATCAATTGTATTAATTCCCACATAGGCTTTCGTATTGTCCATTAATCTCAATGTAGCAATAACAATTTTATATACAGGTTTGACAGGTATCTTCTTCGATTCATGTACTATATTATTTGTTTCTATAAAAAATAGTTTTACGTCTTCCTTGTTTTATGAAAAAAAGTATTCGTGACTACGGTAATTCGCTGGTACTTATATTACACTAAATTGCAATTTCGTGTAATAAAAATGGCGTACCTATGTATTTTTAATAAGGAGGGTTCTGTATTTTCTTGGTCAGGTCGAAAGATTTCGTAACAATTTAGTAGATGGCAATTTAGTGTTTTATATTCACCTTAAATCTTGTATGAATAAGTAGCAACCGGAAACAAGTGACGGCAATACTTACAGCAACATCGCCAGTGTTCAGTGGCACGAAGTCAAAAGATGTTGCGCTTATATTCAGACTTCCCATTTCGAATGGGAAACATCGCGCAGTCTGGATACCGATTACGCGATTTTTTGCGCTGATTGGAAAATTAACATTTTGAACGGTACAAGGTTTGGTGAAATACAATTTCAAGTCGATCAGGTCTTTCTCAGCGATCGCATGCGCCAAAAAGGTTTTGTTCAGCTCGTTTCGCGCTTTGAATATTACGTGGACGCTAACAAAAATTTAAATCTTAACATTTTCTATTAGATCTCCACGAGTATGTATGATTAGAAACAATTCCGGTGAGGTCGAGTTTAAACTAATTTTTATCAGGAAAATCTTACCAATCCGTTGGTAATACAATACCATAAGGACAATCTACGATTATATAGAACTTAAAATTGTTCATTAGTAGCGAGCGCAACGTCGCTGAGCAGTGGCGGATTGATCGAGTGGCTGACGAACAGTGGGCCCTTGGGAATTTTTTCTGTACCACTTAGACCGTTTTGAGTAAACTACCATTTATTTTCTCGAATAATTGGGTTCCTCGGAACGTTTCCCACCTGCGCCGTTTTCCTTAAATCTGCAACTGTCGCTGAGGTTTCTAAGTACAAATCGGATTCTAATATTGGTTTGTGTTGAAAGTAAACATTCGACCACTGTCGGATGATACTTTCGATGCTTTAAAAAAAAAATATCGATGCGAGAACATAGCGATGTGGAGAATGGGAATCCCTCGGCGTGAGAATACGCCGATATTAATTAGGGTATTAATATATCATTCCACGCGCGGGCTTGCAATATTAACGCCCAAATGACACTATTCCTAACAAAGTGTTTGAAGTTGTAACGCGCGAATCTGCTCCTAACAAAATTTCGAAAAGAGCCATTGTGTGACAGCTTTGACTATGGCATCAGGTTGACATCAGTGTTCTCTATTTTTTATGCTTTTTTTTTAAACTCAGCATTAACATTAGCGGCAGTTAAATAATCTGTTACCATTAAACTGGATTTGGCTTCAACGCGGAACAATGTTAGTCACGTCTTTTCAGATACAAGTTGCTGTATCGCACAGAAATGTTATCGTGTTGCTGGATACTTTTATCTGACGATAGTTGCCCACTCTGGACATACCTTTACTCGTAATGAGGAGCGCGACTTTCCCTTCTTGGAAATTCTCTCTCTTTCTCTTTCTGCACCTGTACCTATCTCCTCCTGGTTCCTCTTGTACTTGTAAGGGCAGCATAATGTATTTAAGTAGGTATATATGTTGAACTACATACAATATACTCTGTACCTTTACAGTGCACTATACACTATAGTGTGAGCAATGTAGCATGTGATATAATTATTGTCATACTGTAATACATATATGTACTATAATTAGGATTGCCAAGCCGTACTATAATATGAGGCAGTCAGAACAACAACGGACCAACCCACATTAAAATTTTTTTTTCCTATTTTATATGGTTAGTAGATCCTATTGCAGGCCTGGGATTTAAGTGAACGCAGCGGCTGATTTTCAGAGGCAACGCCTCCTTTCTCCCGCCGCACATCTTGGCCCCCGCAGCGGCCCAGTAGCTAAGAGCGTCTCAGACCCGTACCACGTGAACCGTGCGTGGCGTATTAGGGTGACATTGTATCAATAGGTTTCCACGTCGTCCCAGAGAGCACGATTGTCGATGCGTTTTTGTTTTGTCAACGCGCCACGCGCGGTTCATATGGTACGGGCCTGAGGCGTTCCGAGCTTCTTGGCCCCCGCGGGGGTCAAGATGTGCGGCGGGAGAAAGGAGGCGTTGCTTCTGAAAATCGGCCGTTGCGTTCACTTAAATCCCAGGCCTGTCCTATTGGAATACGATATTACTACTAATTCAATTTTGAAAAAATGTGGGTTAGTCCGTTGTTGCTCCGACTGCCTCATGTACATGTTAATTTGGACTTTCAGTACAATCATTGGCGTCCTGAGGAGGGGGTGCAAAAGGGGCAGTTGCCCCTCCCTGGCTTTGAGAAAAAATCGCTTATTTTTCAAAACTTATCTATATTAAGTTTATACTAAAAAAGGGAATATTTTTAAATTTCGCTCTTAAATTTTTAATTAAATTGGCAGTATAATATGGGTTAAAAAAAACAGGAGGGGTATATGTTCCGGATATTCTTCCGAATGGCCCCAGTGGTCGATCGAGATGAGGTTTGGAGGGAGGAGTGGGGAGGGGGTGTGGACCCTAAATCTAAAATTGTAGCTTCGCGTATTTATTAGTTTCCAAAATATTAATAAAAAAATATTGTTAATTTTTTTTAAAAATTTTTTTTAGTCGTAGCTGTAGGCGACCCTACCCGGCGACCCTCCCGTCCCCCCAAACTATTTTACGAACTGCTGGACGCGTTCCCCTTACCTCCGCGTGCTCCTCAGGTGCCGGAAAGGCACGCGTATTTAGCTGAAATACACAGTCAATTTTTAACGAAAACGAAGCGCGATATTACAAAAATTGTGCTCTATATTTTCGTCTTATTTTGGCCTCTAGAATCACCCCCTAGAATATTAATTATCAGTAGAATAACACCCTATATAGTAGAATGGGTCGCTAATATACATTTAAACAATAAGATGGCGTTGTTTTAATATAATTTGACTTTGAACTTTTTTCTCAGAAAAGTACTAGGATATTTTTGCACAATGTAAAATCTAGGGACGGCTACAGGCCGTTTATTATATGTAAAGTTTTGATTAATGAGGATAATAATCGAAACTCTTTTGCATTTAAAATTATGTATATATAGATATAAAACTAAACACTGCATGTAAAATTCTTAATTAAAGAATATTAAATTAATAAGGGCGGCAATATTGTTTTACACCTGGTCTAGTGGGCGGATTACACCCAGGGATGGCCCTGGCCGTAAAGTACTATATTTTCCCGAGGAAAAGTTGGCAACCATAACTATACTATACAAGAGCAAGTCCGTTACCGGTTACCGTTCATTTTATACTTTTGTTATAACTTTTTAATAAAACTTTAAACTATCTAAAGCTACTCACAAAAGGGTCATTCTACGCGAACTCAGACACTTTTCGGAGTAACATTTCGGATTTTGGTGCAACTTGGATATGTTGTAGTCTTTAGGGATATATAAACATATTTCGAAGGATTTTTGAAAATTTCAAAAATTGTGGAAGTTACAGCTCTTTGAAATATAGTGCAGGCCCGTCCAAGGGTTTGCTCGTGCGAGCAGCCGCGAGTTGCTCTTCGCTCTCGGAGCCACGGAGCCAGGCCCAGTGATGCCAGAATCGTGGGACGCGGGACCAAACGCTTACCCCCACTGTGACCTACCGTCCTCTCCCACTATGGCCTACCGTCGTCTCCCACTTTCTTCCCATCGCACTGCACACAAGCATATCCCTACCCCTGTCCGTGTGCTCGGCAGTTCGACAGGCAGCTCACACGGACAGGAGTAAAAATATGCTTGTGTGCAGTGCGGTGGGAAGATAGTGGGGGACGCCGGTAGGGCATAGTGGGAGACAACGGTAGGTGATAGTGGGGGTAAGCGTTTGGTCCCGCGTCCCACGATTCTGGCATCACTGGCCAGGCCCAAGAGCGAAATGCCTTCTTGGAGGCGGAATCTGTGAACGCTACCTATCCCCACTCCTTTACGGCTGCCGTTCTTGCCGTCGCTCTTGCCTTCGTTCGCAACAGCTCGCAACCACTCGCGGCCGCTATTCGAGGGCGAGAGCAAAAGTTGGACGGGCCTGATATAGTGTTTTCTATTTTTCCAAAAATTATAACTGTTGAACTAACAAAACCGATAAAAATGACCTTTTGGGTGCTTACAGTGGAGATATAAGAGTACCTAATAAAAATTATTTCACTGAAAAAATACAAATTTTTGACCATTTATTTTGCAATTCTTGTAAACAAATGCAATTTTATAATTGAAGGCAACTTTTTAAAAATATGAAAAAATAGGAGGATATAGCCCTGTTTGTCCTCTTTATGGACGTATTTGGAAATCGATGGACACTTGAAAATTGGCCAAATGAAAATTAATTGAATGTAACGCTGCGTCAAATCACAGCGACTCGACTGGCTGAGCCGTGCGGTAGGGGAGAGTTGGGTAATGGCGAACACCTAAGTGAGAAAGCAAACAGAACGAAAACTATGCGAGATACGAATTTGTTTTTTTATTTATAAATATACTCAAACTAGTCCTCTATAAACTGCTCTAACGAATTTTGCAAAAATTTTAATAAAAATTAATTTTATAATAAAAAAACCAAACCCCGGCTGTTCGGATTTACCCGACTGCTCGTGGGGGAATTCCGAATTGTGCATGGGGTAATCACGAACAGTTACATATCGCAGAAGTCGCACAGAAAGCGCGATTTCAATGGTCAACCCATAAAAAATGTTGCTACAACCTCTACCTAATGTATTTTTCAAATTCCTCTTCTTGTGCGTTAGAAAAAAATTGCAATTGGTCGGAATATCGAAAAAAAGTAGCAAAGGTCGTTTTTTAAACGTTTTTTGTCTGAGCCTGTACTGAAAATTCAAAAATCCCTTTTGTAGATTTAAGTAAGTTTTATACGTGCTGAAAATTTCATCAAAATCGGTTATCGTTGCTAATCTCAAAGGTTCGAGATTACCCCGTCCGAGTTGTTCCTCATTACCCCACGACATCAAAAATAAAAAAGAATTTATTTCAGAAGTTAGAATCATAATTCAAGCAACGCGTTGGTCACAAAATGTTGGTAAAAAAGTGCTTCATTTCAACATAAAAAAATCCCAATTGTATCATTAATACAACAGTTATTACATCCAATTGAAGATGTACAAAGTATTACTTGAAACATGATGAAAATAATAAATTGTGTTTATCTTGACTAGCATGACCGTTCTGTTATTATTACTTTCTGCGCGGTGTTGGATACGACCTAACCTATTAGCTAGTGGAGAGGGAACATCAGTTTTTATTTATTAAAACGCCGTAACCACCGCGTTCCGGATTACCCCGCGTTCGCCATTACCCTACTCTCCCCTACTCGCAGCGGCCAAGCGGCTATATCTGCTATTCTTATACAGTGTTCTCTAATATGGTAAATATTTGTAAAAAACTGAAGAAGGAAAACTTTACTGTTTTTTATACACAACATAATACGATATTTTAATTTATGGTGTTCGCAATATTTTTCTTGAAACGAGGGTGACCTCAGTTTTTTAAATGGAATGCTATATGTTTTTTATCCAATATGAAAGCGACTGTCAAGACAAATTCATCCATATGGTATACATTGACCTTCAAGGCTACACAAAGTTAGGAATGAAAGAAGAAATTCAATCTACTAGATAGATAGTTCCATATATATCTATTTCATTCTTAGCCTGTAACCTCCACAATTTTTTAAATTTTCAAAAATTCTTCGAGAAATCCGAAATGTTACTCCGAAAAGTGTCTGAGTTCGCGTGGAATGACCCTATAGTGAGTGAAATGTTTTGTAGGTATTTGTTTAGTAGCAATTTCCACACTTATTATACCTATACTCGAAGTCATGTAAGAAGGATCTTTTTCGCGCATGTAGAATGAGCTCTTCAACTGTCGCGAGATCTCTGTTCCCCCAATTGGCGCCACACCAATGCTTTCGGCGCAGCACGCATGCGCAGCCGAAAGACCATTGGTGGTGACATAGCCAATGAGCGCCAACATGCGCAGAACCGGTCTAAACTCGTCGGTCGCCACAATCCTTCTTACATGACTTCGAGTATAATATCAATTATATGGGCGATTTAAAAACAATTTATAAGTTTGATACTAAATTCAAACGTGTATTGCCTACTTTTTCACCGCTTCTTCAAAAAGTTTTACCTTTTTATTAGTTTTTATTGATTTCAATTTTCTCTTTCTACCAATTTTGCCACTACTAATGTTACTTAAGGGGGGGGGGGGGGGATTCTCGTGTAACAGGCCCCGAAATTTATGATTTTTTTTTCTTTTAAAAATATCGCTACTATTGTATTAAACACTTTTGGGATATAAGAAGGCAAGAGGTGGACAGGATTTCACAATAATTAATAAATAATAATAAGAATCGACATAAGAAAAATATTTTCTGCAAGTTTAAAGACTGCCTCCTTATATCCCAAAATAGTTTAATCTAATACGACCAACAGTTGTTTAAAAAAAATTCTGAAATGTCAGTTAATTTTGGGGCTGTTAGACGAGAATCCCCCTTTAAATTGGACCTATTCGAAACTATCTTGACTCATTACTTCTAATTGTGAGTATCACTTCACTAACAAGGGAACATTCCGAATCCGGAAATTCAAAAAGTTCTGAAACTTTGTGAATATGTACGGGATTTCCTCCTGATTATGTACAACGCAATTTTTTTTGCTGCCCAAATTCACTCTAAGGGTACGTTTATGTCGGAGCTGCGATAGACGATCAGAGCAGCGATAAGAGCGAAGCGTCGAAATACATTGTATTCATTTATAATGTAAGTGTTTATATTGGAACAACGAGATGACCAACGACAAAAGCGTGGAGAAACAAATATTTCTTTTTCTTCGCTATTATCGCCGATCTCATCGACATATAATGAGAAACCTTTTTCGTACTGTCAGCTACCAGAAAACAACAATTTATTTTATCAGTATACTCGAACGACACTAAAATGTTTCTTGACTAACCTTATTGTAATCATTAACCTTTCTTCATAAAGAATTGGCATAGTATGGAAATTGCACCAGTTTGTTTGAATCTTATCCGATATCGTGGACAAGATGTAATCAAAAGTTTCTATTTTCGTTCGCATATATTCAAAAAATTTCTGAGGATATTTTCTTAAGTCGTTATATAAATGATGAAACTCTCGAAATTCGTATCTAGTAGTATTAATAGGATGCATACAATGTTTACGTTTACTGCGTAGACTTCCTATGTACCATTTTACGGCACTTGAAGACAATAATAATTCTTCTTCAGAATCGCTCATATCTAAATGGTTCATCTTCCCGAAACCTTAAACCGAAGCAATACTAGTATGACAGCTCCACTATAAACACATCAAAGAAAGATATTTTCGCGCAGCTTCTATCGCTGCTATTATCGTCGCTCTGATCATTTATCGCAGCTCCGACATAAACGCACCCTAAAGGTGGCCGTTCCAATAAGCGGCTATATCTAAGCGTCGACGCCATGGCCCCCACCAGTGCAACGACGCGCCGCACAGGCCCTTTTCGAGCACTTGAAAAGAGGATGTATTGTTGTATGAGGTCTCGAGGACTGTCGAAGATAGTGAAAGACTAGCCATTTTTCTTATATGTACATCGTGTTCTGTTTATCTACCGGATTGAAGAAGTCAATGACATTTGGGTGTTTCTTTTAAAATATCGGAATTCAAAATTTAGCAAAAAATAGGATAAACCTATTCCTTTCTAGTGATGTATAATTTAATATTTTTTACGGTAAACTTGTCGAATAACTGGGCCCTCGCCGATTTCGATGAGCTTCAGATATGTTGTAAAACTCGACATTCTGAGTAACTTTTTCCTCTGACAAAATTGGCGGTCGGCCGTATTTTCCGAAATATTCGCAGGAAAACTTTCGCTATTATACAATCGTATTCTACGTATACGTGCACGCACGCGACAGTGTGTGTAGCACCACGCTGCGTAGCAACCTACAGCACAGGTTTCTAACGGGTGCACGCGTGGTGTCGCAGCAGTAAGAAAAGTAGTCCAACTTAAACTGAATTGCAGAATACTAACAGCAGATGCTATTTTTAATCTTTTATTACAATACAAAAATGTATTCATTCTGAGGAGGTGCTACAGCCTACGTCTTCAGGATCGTCGTATAAACGTGCTTGAAATATTGCTATTTCCTGGGAAAAAATGTCCATTCTCTCGTGACGATCATGCGCCCTCTTAAATAAATATTCGCATAAATACGAAGGAAGATCTTCTCCGTTACTTCCGTATTTAGAAATATGTCCTCGAACCTCTCTCCATGTCCTCTCTATTGACTGTGTATTGGCTTCTATATAAATGCAATTGTAGAATAAATTAAGTACAGTTTACACAAGTATAAAAACAATGTGTTAGAAATGAATTACATACTATTTTCGGGGTTAACAAAATTATATGAATGGTTGACCGTCAAATGTACATATCCTTCGGTGCTAAGACAATTATATGCCTTCCAACAGTCGGAAATCACTATTGTACCGTGCAATATCCATTTTTTTATGATGGTTAATAGAGTTTCGGCAGTCCTATCGTTAACTGACTCGAGGAAAACTTTCTTTGTGTCCCTTTCATAACCACCGAACACCCATTTTCCTTTTAAAAGTCGTCCACGATTATATTTACGACGTCCAAATAGTGCTTCGTCAATCTCAACGATTTTTCCAGGTCCTCCAACTTGGGAACAATTGCGTTGAGACCAATTTACGCATACCTAAGACCACGCAAGTATACAACAATTATTTCGAAATTGAGGCCTAATTCTAAACAAGTTATTACAGAAAATGTTTGCTTTATAGAACGTAGAATGTCTATCACAGTTAGACAGTTAAATATTTGTCCAGATAAAACAAGAATTGGCTCACTTCCGAAATCTTACTTCTCTACAAAAGCTGCACCAATCAACGAATGTATGTGACCCAATATTTAAATTGTCTGTTATTTCGGCAAAGCGTGGTGGTGGGGACCAGAGCCATTGCGCAATGAAAGTCACGGCGGTTAATAGTGGCAGATGAACATTTGCAAACCACGTATTTTTTCTTGCACTTTCATAATATTTACAGTGCACTTTTTGTTTCTTTTTTTTATTTTTCACCACGTATGATATCGTGTAACACCGAAAGAATAGTTCCTTGCGATTAAGTCTTATTGGCTTTTCACAACGTGGGCACTGAATTACATTTTTAAAAATGTTTCTCATAATTAAGAAATCTATGCACTTCTCCTCAGTATCTATTCTGCGTACAAAATCAAGGAACGACTTTTTCTAACACATTGTTTTTATCTTACTGCATTACCGTTTACAAATAAACTGGAAGCAGAGCGTCAGCATAGGACCACCGCTCATCTACTGTTTCTCCATATACAGATTCCATATATAAAGTCACATCGGTTCGCTACCATGCTTTACGCGTCTGCGAGCTTTTGTACAACTTTTTTCTATACCTGTTACCGCCGCTTGACTTTCGTTTCCAAGATATTCGCGAAAAACTGCTGCTACTACTACAATGTATTCTGCCGTATAGGTACTTCTAACTTGTCCCGGGTATTAGTTTGGTATGGGTTAGACTAGGGCGGGGGACGCGCGCCCGCTTGCGGGCGCGTAAAGGTGGGATCTCCTAGCTGCGACAGGTCGCAGGTACTGGTGCAATGGGGAAAGCATGCATCTGTTCTCCTATATGCGACTGCGATCGTCGGGTATGCGCCAGACATAGGAGCCTGACGCGAGTCTGTTTGAGTACCAGCCTAGGCTACTCCAGGTGCAACACAATGCGATGAGGGTCTGTTTCTCATTATACCTAGTCGCAGGCTGGCACTGCGACCACCGGTCGCTAGACTCCTCCCGAAGGAGTCCAGCGACCAGTCACACAGTGGGACGAAATGTAGACATCTCTGGACATGGCCGTATCTTTGTTAAAAAACATCCTATTTTGATGAGGTTTAACTTATTTTAAAGGCAAATGATCATACTTTTCGACAGTGAATATAAAAATTGCAATAAATATTGTTTGCACTCTCTAGCTTTTGACAAACATCAACAAATTTTTGCAGCTTGGCACACTCTTCTTTGAGGGCGGATTTTACCCTCTGGACACTCACTTCGATAAATGTGATTCAACGAGTCGAAAAGTAGAAAGTTTAAACTTTAAAATGGTTTTGTTTCATCAACTTTGGATGAATTTTAGCAAAGTTGTGAGACTTTGAAAATTTAGCAAATTTAAAAATAGTTTTATGTGGATTTCGGTGCAAATATAAAGGGCTTCAGGAGATGAAATATTATTTTCTGCAAAAATGTATATGAGAAAGGAAGGTAAATAGACAGTGGGACGAAACGTATAAATTGCTGGACATTCAAACTTCTTGTATGTGACCTATCATATCTTTGTCAAAAGTGGCATAAATATTACACACATAAACCATTTTGTTTTTGTGATTTTTTGTTGATCTTGAACTAATAACCGGTCAAAAAATAAACACAAAACGCACATATGAGGATATTTTCCACAATCTCTTAATTTCATCGGATCCTCTGATTTCAAATATTAGATCACACATTGCAGACAAAAGATAAAGTAATTAATGTTCCCCTAAGTACTTTTGTTATTAAATAATGAAGTCAATGAAGAAAATTTAGAAGAATTAATGGACATGCAGAACACACCAGAATGTGATGTAGACACGGACAGTGAAACCGGCAAGCCTTCAAGAGGATCTAGGTACATAGAACCAGTATTTGACACGGAAATTACTACAGATATTGAAAAGTTTGTTTTGTTGTCTCAATTTATGCATAGTATTTATATAAATATTACGTTTGATCATAATTTCGACTCCCCAAATCTATTTCTAAAAAATATATTTCTTTTTAAGAAAATAAGAAAGCGATGCGATGCTTGTGTCGTTTATTTATTAAGGTTCAACTAACTTTAATAATAATAACGTTATTTTATGAATTATAGTTCACTATATCATATTTATATTCATTTCCATAAAGACATCATAAAGACATAATCAATCGGATACAAGAAAAGGAATGTCTAGATACATATTTACTCATTTCGTCCCACATGCGTACACAATTTTATTAATTCTGCTCAAGATCGCAAGTTGACGCAGCTGGTGTTTGGATTTTCTAAAACTACAATGTTTAGTGATTATATGGGTATAAAATATTTTTTGGACAATTTTCGACATTTTTTTAAATCGCCAAAAATAAATTTTTTTTGACAAGTTGAAAACAAATAAAATCATTGGGTTTTTTTTTTCACATAAACAAGTTCTTAACAATCAACCCCAATGTGTAGTATGATGGTAAATTTTTTTTTCATTATTCTAATACTAATTATTTACATTCATATTACAGCCGTCTCCAGAAGTGAACGTATTTACTGTTAAAAATTCGGGATTTAAAAAGTTTATATTTTCATAATTTCGTATCCATTAGTGCTCAAGGATAATGCTCATATAATTATATCAATAAAAAAAGGTACTTCATATTTTCGCCAATGTCTGGGAATTTGTACGCGTAGTCCGACTGTGAGTCGCACTGCGATCCATTGTCCACAGTGGGACAGAATCCCAAGAAATAAGGACAGAAGTTAGAATTCAAAAGATATGGGAGTACGTATTTTTATATGATACCTGTAGACTACTAATATGAGTACCTAAAAAAGGTAAAAATATCATGACGCCTACTTCTGATCTAGGTATGTGTAAACACGTGTCTATGTTTGTATGTATTTTTCCTGCAGAATTTTAAATCTGGGCTCAGAGCGAGGTGAAAATTCCAATTATCTTTTACAGCCGGTAATTTAGAATTTTTAGAAGTGAAATTTCTTCATTCGTTTACGGTAGGCAATTGCTTGTTTTCGAAGCGTTCGTCGGGAAGCATTTGTGTACCTGATGTCGATCAGGGACAATCGACACCGTGCCGATTTTTGCACAGGGTTTAAACTTTCTTCGCACTGAGTTAATCCGGTAATTGCTCTGTCACCGGGCGCTACACGAGGACTTGGGACCGGCACGTACCGTTGTCCACAACCGGCTCGCGGCACCGTACGGTCAACCCTGGCGTAGCTAAACTTTTTGATTACTACGGGTACAAAAGCAGTCGACATTGTTTTCAAACATCATTACAGTAAATGAGGTACGAGTGGTAATCCGGTCATAAAAGGGGAGCGCGCGGCTCGTTTACCCGGACCGGGAAACTGTAGCGAAACACGGTTTATTGTAGGGCTCTCACTATCCGGATATCCGGATCTGAGCATCCGGATTTCGATTCGGATTTCTAGTTATAACGAGGAATCCGGATACTCCAGATAATCCGGATACCTAGTACCTACCTAGTAGGTAGTAGGGCTCTTACTATTCGGATATCCGAGTATCCAGATTGCTCGTTATAATTCGAAATCCGAATCGAAATCCGGATCTGAGTATCCGGATATCCGGATAGTGAGAGCCCTAGTTTATTGCCTGCCGAACGTAGAGGAATTACAGTGGTCCCCGGATTATTAACATGCTTTTTTCCCCTGATCATCGGGAAAGACCTACCACCCCACAGTTTTGCTTCATCGGTGCGAGTCAGGGCCTTTGGTCTCAGGTAGGCCTCCCGTTGACTGCCGAGAGCAATAAAATGGCTGGGCCAGGTAATGCAATTTGTATTCCTTATGTCAAAGTAGTTCGATTTGCATGATATTTGGTATGATTTTCATCAGAAAAACACAAGGAATCCATTGGTACCGCTTTCATATCGATACGACAAAGAATAAAGAATTTCTTAATAAGCTGAAATGAATATTTCACATTTTCACCCCTTGACTGCGGGGCGCCGACCTCGAATCGCTGCGGTCGGCCGAGGATTCATACCTGTTTTAGAGAAAACTAATTCTTTATTCTTTATCGTATCGATATGGAAGTGACACCAATGGATTTCTTATCTTTTTACGATGAAAATCATACCAAACTTCGTGTAAATCGGGCTATTATTAACGAAATTAGCTTGCAATTATGGAAATTTATTTTTCATGAAATTTCCTCAATTATAGTCCGAATTACGCCATTCTTGGTGTCAGTTTCATCGGCGAAACATAAGCAATCAATTGGCGTCCTTTTCGCAAAGATCTGATGAAAAATGAGGAAGTCGAAGATTTCTCACTTATTAATAGGCTCTCGGACCCCTTCGGGGGTCGAAAGCCCTAAAATTCGGGGAGGCACTGCGGGGGCTTTTCCTCGCGACCGAGGGTTCACCTCGGCCACGGGGTGCCAGGCGGCATCTCTGAGTCCAGTGGCTCCAGGCTTACCCTGTAGCCAGCACCCTGTCGCAGGCAAGGAGATTCAGCCTAGGGCCAGTCGCTAGGTCAAGTCGCTGCGACCTGTCGCTGCGGAACGCGTCAGCTGCCCGTAGGACGTTCCGCTCACCTCCGCGTGCCCCTCAAGCGCCTACGATGCACGCGTATTTAGGTGAAATTCAAAGTCAATTTCCTCAAAAACGAAGCGTTTACCGCAATTTCGTCACTCTTGATTTTCGTCTTATTTTCGCCGGTATAATCATCCCTTAGAGTATTGACCACAGGTAGAGAAACACCCTGTATAGAGAAACAGTAGACAAGCGGCGGACCCGCACTGACGCATACGCTGACACGGCGGCGTACATATATATGCAAAATTCAATGTAGTAGTAGCAAAAGTTTTTCCTCAATATCTCTGAAACTAAGGGCGACGGCCAAAAAGTTTAAAGGGAAATGTTGTTCAGAATAATGACGTTGACAACATATTTGAAGCTCATCGAAATCGGCGAGGTCCCAGTTATTCGACAAGTTTACCCTTCATTAGTGGTGTTGTAAGTTTTATTGTAAAGTAATGTTATTTATTATTGAACTACTTGCTATAGACCTATGCTAACAGTTATTTTCCGTGTTCTCTCTCGATTCTCTCGTTTATCCTCTGTATATCCTGTTTCTCCCACTCTTTCACCCATTCCCGCTCCCCAGGCCAATCGGCCTATCACACCTTATCATCCCCTCTCACCCGTCTCGATTCTTCGTCCACACATTCGGCTTTCGTGCTACTCATTTAAACACACTCTACAGTGGTTTAAGTCACACGCTGGGGAAACTTTCGGTTTTCAAGTTATTATTTCGGCACTTTCCATAGTATGCATTTATCAATTTTTTTTAGTTTTATTGAAATTGTTGACGTTATTTTTTTAAATAACCTCAAACATTGTTATGAGTTGTATATTAACACAAATTTTTATGAACTTGCTTAATAATATTCAGCATTTTCAACGCAAAAAATGGAATGTTGCATTTTCCCCTATTTCTTGGGATTCAGGCCCACTGTACGATATAGAATACAAATGATTACTCCATTATTAGCAACTATTGTCAAATCTTGTTTTCGCAGTTGCAAGGACAAATATATATTAATTATACAAGTTCGCGGAAGGTAACTAAAAAGTCGAAAAATACTGATATTTTTTCAATGGGTTTCTTATAGAAAAATAAATGTATATAACGAATTATTTGCTATTATTTTGCAGAATCGATACTAACTATTTCTGACCCCTTTAACTTTACTTTAACAAACTTTGAAAGAAATCACTTAAAATTTTGCATAAAACAACAAATTTGACATGTGTTTACACGCAGATCAGATGTAGCCGTCATGATATTTTTACCTTTTTTTACAAGAGCTCATATTATTAGTTTACAAGAAATATATAAAAAAAAACATAATTCCATAAGTTATGAATTCTGACTTCTTTCCTTATTTCTGGATAATCTGTCCGAATGTGAGATGGATCGCAGAGCGGCTAGAGTCGCTAGACTGCTTCTGGAGCAGTAGAGCGGCAGCCGCTGTGCGACTAGGAGATTCTGCTGTTACGGCGGAAAACAGACACTTGTGGCATTGTGTTGTGTCTCGAGTAGCCTAGGCTGCTCATGAACCAAACGCGCATAGGCTATAGCAATCCTGGCGCGGCCGCAGCAGTCGCAGCCGCCCATAGGAGTTGGGATGAGTCGCAGTCGCTGGCGGCTGTAGCCGCTTATTGGAACGGCTATTGGTAATTAGGCTATGAAAATGAGACACATATTATACTTTTTCATATAGATTTATTCAGGACACTCGGAACGTCTGTTACGAACGAAATCTTCCTGCAGAATGAAATCATAAAGAGACCCGTCTAGCACGGACTCCATCAGTTGGTCGTGCTATCGCTTTAATCACTATAACATAAACATTACAGCCCTGTCCTCTCATTCATTCCAGAGCAGTAATCTAAAAGATAATTTTTGTATAAATAAACTTTCATTCGATAAACAAAACCAACACGCCTCCTCAAAAATTAATCGATTATATTAAAAAAAAATTTCCTTGTGTCCTTTCTGGGGCAAGTTACATATGGTCCAACATTTGTTGCGTAGGATCAGGGAAACCCAGAAAAACCTGATCAGACCATTAAGAAAACTATATCTACATATATGTATATAATTACAAACATTATTACTCATATCTATATATTATTCCAAACACATCCCAGCCCTGAATTCCAGGAATTTAACAGCTGGTAGTGGTTTCGTCAAAGCATCGGCCAACTGATTACCTGTAGGGATATATTTCAATTTTATTATATTTTTCTCAATCTGTTCTCTCGAGAAATGATATTTTATATCAATATGTTTTGATCTCTTGTGGTTAGTTGGATTGTTTGCTATGCTAATACAACCATTATTATCTTCATAAATAATAATTGGATTGGAAACATTTATTTCAATACTATCTGCTAATGATTTTAGCCACAATGCCTCTCTGACAGCTTCAAAAAGAGCCATGTATTCAGCTTCAGTCGATGAGGCTGCTACAGATGCTTGTCTTTTCGTGTTCCAGCATACTGGACAACGTTCAAATAATTTGAATAAGAAACCTGTAGTACTTCTTCTATCATTTTCATCGTTTCCGCCCCAATCAGAATCAACATAACCACTTAAAAGATCGTTATAATCACCTCGGACAAAAGTTAATTTAAGATCAATTGATCCTTTGAGATATCTGAGTACCCGTTTTAAGCATTGCCAGAGATCTTTGTTATTCTTATTTAGATATCTACTTAAAATATTAACAGCTGTGCTTAAATCAGGTCGAGTACATAACATTACATACATCAAACATCCGATAAGATTTCGACAAGGAGCATCAGTTTCCTCATCAGAGTTTAAAGCTACGTAATTTAATTTATTTTCGATAGGTGTACTCACAGGATTGCAGTCAGACATATTAAATTTACTTAAAATAGTTTTAATATATGCACTCTGACTCATAGTTATCCTATCTTTACTTCTTTCAATTTTTATCCCCAGAAAAAATTTGATATCTTTTAAATCTACCATGCAAAATTTATTCATCAAATAATATTTAAGATTATTCATTGCTTCAATATCAGCTGTGGCAATGACAAGGTCATCTACGTAAAGTACTACATATATACTTTTTGATATATCTCCTTTGTCTAAAATATAAATACATCTATCAACAGAGGAATTTCGAAAACCTTTATCTATAAGTGATTTTTCGAAAACTTCGAACCAGCATCTTGCTGCCTGCTTTAATCCATATAAGGCTTTGTTTAATCTACAAACTTGATTATCTCTACTTGCAACTCCCTCAGGAACTTTCATGTAGATTTCCTCTTTCAATATACCATTTAGAAATGCAGTTTTTACATCCATATGATGGACTAACAAATTAAATTGATTAGAGAACGCCATTATAAATCTGAAACTTGATATCCTTGCAACTGGTGCAAATGTTTCAGTATAATCCACTAAATACTGCTGGCTGAATCCTCGAGCAACAAGTCGAGCTTTATATTTTAGTGGATTTCCAAACTCGTCATTCTTTATTGCAAATACCCATTTACAATCAACGATATTCTTATTTTCAGGCTTTGATACTAGAGTCCAGGTATTATTAATTAAAAGAGAATTTATTTCATCCCTAATTGCTTGTTCCCACTGAACTCTATCATCTCTATTTTCAATTTCCTGATATGACGTTGGAATTTTGTAAATTAAAGATGGAGCACACATAAGGCAATCATCCGGCATATCGACTTCATTATAAGAAATTGGTGGACGATATTTAATCCTATCACTCCTTCTTCGCTCGGGAGATATTTGTCTTTTAGTTCGATTATTTTTAGATGAAGGTTTGTGTATATCTGTTTCAACTACAGATTTATTTAGTCCATGACTTAATTCGGTATTTTTATTAATTGCAACTTCTTTCGATTTCAATATATCTGATTTATTACTATCAGATTTATGATACGTTACTGATTTTGACCTCATGTCAGATGCATCAGTTTTAGGTTGTACTGATTTTGACCTCATGTCAGATGCATCAGTTTTAGGTTGTACTGATTTTGACCTCATGTCAGATGCATCAGTTTCAGGTTGTACTGATTTTGACCTCATGTCAGATGCATCAGTTTCAGGCTGTACTATTACGGGCCTGGATACCAAGAAATTAGTCTCATCTACTATAACATCTCGAACTACTACAAACTTTTCAGCTCCAACATCCCACACTTTATATCCATTTGGTTCGTACCCAACTAGAATGCCCTTCCAAGATTTTTCTTCAAATTTCGATTGTCTAGTTTTATTGTGTACATAAACGGTTGAACCAAAAATCTTTAAATATTTTAGCTGAGGCTTTTTATCATGCCACAATTCATATGGTGTTTTGAATTCTTTTAGAGCTTTAGTTGGCGTCAAATTAATTAAAAACGTGGCAGTAAGAACAGCTTCACCCCAAAAACATTTTTCTAAACAAGCTCCAGCTACCATTGCTCGAGCCTTCTCAGTTATTGTCCTTACCATACGTTCTGATACACCATTTAATTGTGGGGTTCTTGGAACTGTCAAGTGGTAGCTAATACCTTTTTCTACACAATACTCCTTCATCTCAGTCGACAAATATTCTCCGCCATTGTCACTATACAAATTGACAATTTTTAAATTGAAACGAGCTTCACTTTTTGCAGCATAGTCTCGAAAGACTGAAAACACATCTGATTTATGGGTAATCAAATATGTAACACAATAATGAGTGTGTTCATCAACAAAAAATACAAAATAATTTTTATTATTAACCGTCGAAGGAGTGATTGGACCACAAACATCCGTATGAACAATAAACAATGGTCGTTTTATATAACTCTTTTCTTTTGCTTTTCTAAATGGCAATCGTGCTTGTTTGCCATTTATACAAGCTTCACATAATTCATTGTTAACTATTACTTTTTCGATCTGCCCTATATCTTCAAACATTTGTTTAGCTTTTAATTCTAAAAATTTAGTTTTTCCAATATGACCTAACCGTTGATGCCACAATTCATAACTATCCTTTTCGGTACTATTTACTTGGACAATAGAATTTACTTCATTTGAATGAACTATAAACTCAATTCCTGTTAAATTATTTAGTTGTTTACCTGTCATTATAATATTTGCGTTTTTACTTATCTTGACGCCCTTGTCGTCGAAAGTGGTAGTCATTCCGGCCTGCTGTAGTCTTCGGACAGACATCAAATTGTAGGGCACATCTCGACAATAATAGACATTGTCTATGGTCCCTTGGATACCCATGTTGGTGGTGACGTTCATCGTTCCCTTCTTCGTCGCAGTTATAAATGTTCCGTTCTTCGCCACGGAAATCTTTATTGGCACCTTCAGTTCGTTAAAATTTACAGCTAAATCTTCTCTGTTGGTGAGGTGATCGGAAGCTCCAGAATCAAGGAGAAAAGTAATTTTATTTTGAACATCGACTTCTGATTGAAAATCTCCAACCATAAATGCAAAACTTGAGACATTTGCTTCTGTCGATGGTTGAAGTACTTGTACCGTTTGAACGGTTTTAGTTTTCTCAGCATTCTGTTGTTGAAGTCCTCTTTTATAATAAAAGCAATCTTTCTTGACGTGACCCGTCCTTCCACAATGGTAACATTTTACATTAGATGATGACTTATACGGTTTGAACGACCGTGTCTTATTTTGTCCTCGATAAAACTTCTTGGGCGGTCTCGGGTTTTCGACGTTTTGTCTCTTTGCAATATTGCCTTTATTTGCTTGAAGCACTTTTACACTCGTGTCACTGCTCTCGTTTCTCACTTTCACTTCATAATCAAGAAGTCTCGTTTTGACGAATCCTAATGTTAAATTGTCTTCAGATAGTGTTTCTATTGCAGTTATTACACCATCGTAGGATGTAGGCAAAGTTAATAATAAATGGGACACTTTGTCAGTTTCTTCCAACTTTGCACCCGCTGCCAATAGTTCCGAGATCAGATCGTCAAAAATTGTGAAGTGACTTATTAACGACGTATCACATTGTAATTTTAAACCTAATAATTTTTTTCGTAAGGCTAATTGCGTGGCAATGCTTTTGCGCTCATAAATAGCGTCCAAATTATACAACACTTGCCTAGCACTACTTTCTGTCTGAACAAAGCTAAGGAAAGAGTCTGATAAATATTCCACAATAATGTTTCTGGCAATTTTATCAGCTTTAATCCAGTCATCAGTCAACTTCTCTGGAATTTGATCATCGATAACTTTAATAACATCTAATTCAGTTAGCAAAGCACGAATTCTAAATTTCCACACACTATATTTTTCGCCGTTAAAGGCTTTAATGTTCCTTTTCATATTTAACTTCTCCATTGTCTTTTACAAGAAGTAACAGTCCCTTTTAACTAATGTCTTTACACGAAAAATCAAACTTTTCACTTTTTCACTTTTTCACTTTACATACGCAACTCACGACGTAACTGGGCCCATAACCTATTGGTAATTAGGCTATGAAAATGAGACACATATTATACTTTTTCATATAGATTTATTCAGGACACTCGGAACGTCTGTTACGAACGAAATCTTCCTGCAGAATGAAATCATAAAGAGACCCGTCTAGCACGGACTCCATCAGTTGGTCGTGCTATCGCTTTAATCACTATAACATAAACATTACAGCCCTGTCCTCTCATTCATTCCAGAGCAGTAATCTAAAAGATAATTTTTGTATAAATAAACTTTCATTCGATAAACAAAACCAACAACGGCCACCTTAAGGAGGTGTAATTCACCCCTGAAAACCCAGTTATTTTCCAATTTTGTGTTATAACTCGTGAACTGTAAAATAATTTTTTTTACCAAATAATAGGTCTAATTAAAAGAAGTTACTTTTGCCTTGAAACTTTTTTTCATCTCTTAGAGTTCGCGAGTTATAACACAAAATCGGAAAATAGCCGAATTTTTAGGGATTAATTTCACCCCCTTCGAGTGAATTTGGGCGGCAAACAAAAATTGCGTTGTACATACTGTGGTTTTCAAAAATGTTGCCGGCAGAAACTTGATGGTCCGATCGAGTGTATCCTCATAGGCCCACTTTCTCTAACACTGTGGTAGATGTAAAGCACACGTATTGTCGCTATTGGCTGACG
The DNA here is from genome assembly GCA_929113495.1 of Andrena minutula. Taxonomy (NCBI): domain Eukaryota; kingdom Metazoa; phylum Arthropoda; class Insecta; order Hymenoptera; family Andrenidae; genus Andrena; species Andrena minutula. Next base: position 41,722,159 of record OV815993.1, on the reverse strand, counting down.
CGCACGCCAACGAATTGGTCAGCAGCTCCGCATGACGAAGAGAGCGAGCGGGGGAATTGGGGAGTTCCGCGGCAGAGAGTGGGGCGGCGCGAGCGACGTAGTCCCCTTGCCCCGCTACGCATCCGACTGCCAACAATTTTGCAAACCACAGTAATCAGGAGGAAATCCCCCATATATTCACAAAGCTTTGGAATTTTTGAATTTTCGGATTCGGGATCTTCCCTTGTAAGAAAATAGGAATTTTAAATCATAACAATATCCACAAATTTTAAGCTGAATAATTTATGCATTCAATGACATTCATTTTTATTGCCCTTGGGAGTTCTTTGGATTTTATTATTGCATGGTATGTAAACATATAAGTGTATTGATAAAAAAGAATTTTCATTTGAAATGAATAAAATTAAAACTTCAGGTGAAAGCTTTAATATAATAGTTTTCTCTGGTGCAGTGTAGAAGTCGTGTTTTATCTTGCATTACTGGCTTACGTGCCTCAACCAGTTATCGCCCCTTATACAATGGGGAAGATGACGCAAAGCTCGGCGCAGATGGCGCCACTAGCATATGCACTGTGGATGTGCCTGAGTGCGTATGTATGAATTGTTTGCGCAGGAAATTTTCATTTGTGTGTTGTATAAATGGGACTGTGTGCTGGTAGCGTCACGGGTGGGAAAAAGTTGCGGTCATCTTGTTCATTAGCAGCGTTTCCATTGTACGAAGGAGATATGTACTAATCTAATAGCGTTCAAAAGATCGACGAGGAAGAGAATGTGTATCTAAAATGTTGGATTCATGGTTGTTTGTGACGTAAGGGCGATAAATATGCATAACCCGTCAATATATTGTTCAACATGAATGCCTTTACATGGCGATTAATGCGGCGATATTAAGAAAGAAAACTTTTAATAACATCTATGCGATGCAATCACTTAAGTACCACTTGTTGCTGTTCCGTTACTTTTACATACAGAGTTACTCACAAAAGTACCCGTCCAACCTATATGTATACGGGAGACCGGGGCAGATTGTAACAAAAAAATTTTCACAGTTTTTTCTCGAAAGTGTTTTCCTCAATCTGGAAATAATTTCCGTGATTTACTACTTACATATGTGGTGAACTGATTGCGTGAAAGTACGTGACAAAATCTTGGACACTTATTGTTAGACATCTAGCTTCATTTTAAACAAACCTGAACCTTTGTTACAATGTGCCCTCAGTCCGGGGTAAATTGTAACACATTTGTTTTACTTATGTAAATACAAATATGAATACAAATAAACATTTCTAAAACATATAAATGAAAACACAGATCATTATTAAACTCTCGCATGCTGTGGGTTACCAGATTTATCGTTCAAAAGATTTTACTTATGTTACAATTTACCCCATGTTACAACCTGCCCCGGTCTCCCCTACCTATGTATAACATATTTTAGATATTAAATCGACATCAAAGTAAGAATTTCGCAATTATAAGTCACATTAATATAAACTTTGATCAATATACTCTTGTTTTGGTTGCATTTAGGGTAAAGGACCCAATTACTGGCTCCCAACCCAATTACTGTCACCTTAAGCTATTTTACTTACACGTTTATTTATTCGTTATTTTAAGTAAAATAGCTTAAGGTGACAGTAATTGGGTTGGGAGCCAGTAATTGGGTCCTTTACCCTAGTTGAAAAATTGTACCCGGTTTATTTAAAGAAATATTATCCGTGGGAGTAGCAAAAATCGTTAAAAAATATATTTGCCCAAATGCAATATTTAATTTATAGAAAATAAGTTAATATTCCTCTAATATTCCTGCAATTTTATTATAATCTTTAATCTATTATTCATAGATTCAACTAATTTACTGTGAAATTCAGGATTGTCATGTTCCTAGGTTTATCATGGTACTGAATATAAATATGTTAATCAAGGTTTATACTAATGGAAATTATAGTAAATTAAATAAGTAAAATGTGTTATACATATGGGGTGGGTCTTTCGTCGCGATTTATTTTGCACTGAGGTTTGACTAATTGAATTAGTCAATTAGTCAAACATTGAATTACTGTATGTTCACAGTTAATTGTAGGAGCGAGTTTTGAAATTATGTTTCAAAGATTTATTATTGTTTTCTGGCATATAATTTTTGTTGTAACTTTTAAATAATTTTAAATCTTTTCAGATAAAGACTTGACAGCAATAATATGTATTTTTTAATTTTTTTTAAAGGTGGCAAATAATCATTTGCCAATAAATTGGCATAAGCAGATGATTATTGTAAATAATATTTTTGTTACGTATGAAAATCGGTTTAGAGTGATTTTTTCGTTCGATGCGATTTTAATTCTCGCCAAAGCGAATAGTAATGTTTGTCGCCATTCATCGATGCAAAATTAGTTTCCGATATAGGTTTTATTCCAATCAAGTTTTCGTCATATCTTCAAGTTTTAAATCATAAAATTCGTTTTATTTTCTTCAGATTGCTTAAAATTCGTTATCGAGTTTAGAAAATCAGACTCCATTTTTCTTATTGAAACTCTATAATTCTTTAATAATTTAGCTCTGGGTTACGTGGTGGAGGCAAATTTTGAAAAAATTATTTTTTTCACCCTTAGGACCATTTCATTGCCGAAGGAAACAATGGTTACGGCATTAGCATCACTTATTTGTTGTCAGTTTCAATTTTTCTTTGAATTCACGAGTTGCCGAACATCCCTTGTGAGATATTGTCGGAGATCTAAATTATTTACATGTCGCGGTGAACACCGACGGGACGAAAAATAGGAAGGAAAAGTGATTGATAAAGAAAAATTGGTTTTGTGGTGAATCGCGTTTCCATAACGACACATGGTATGCACTTTGCACGATGTCAATGCCCCCGCTGCGTTACGTGTTCGAGCTGGCTCGAACGAAAACATTTCACAGGGGATGGTTCTATCCGCTCGAGGACAAACAGTATTCGCACTGTTCACTGTTACCTCAGTATGTACTAGGAAAAGGGGAGCCCAGTCGAAGTGTCAGTGAAACTTAAATATTTTCAGTACTTGGCGAGGTTTGTTTAACAAGGAAAAGTTCCCAACCCGAAAATTCTGATTTTAATGAAATTTCGTGTGAATGTAGAGCTTACCCCCCAAAAAACTTCAAAAAAGTACAAAAATTACGCCAAGTACACGCAAAATCAAATAAATCACAAAAAATAGAAGGTAATAATTACAAAATTAAAAAAAGATGTGAAATCAAAATGAGCTGCAAGTACATAAAGGTGCTTTCAGTCAAATACTTGGGGTGGCTAAATATGGTTAAGATGTGGATGAATAAGAATTATTTAAAAACGCAAAATAATGAAAGTGTAGGCATATTGTCAGAGTTTTAAATTGACAAATTATGTGAAAGCTTGTGAAGGGGAAGGTATCGGTGTCAATGAATGATCTTGGAATTATGTTAACGCAATAAAATGAAAATGTACTCATATTGTCAGAGTTTTAAATTGACAAATTATCTGAAAGCCCGCAAGAGGGAAGATATGGGTATTGATGATCCCACAAAAAACCTTCAAAAAAGTAAAAAAGTTACGCCAAGTACATGAAATCACAAAAAATAGAAGATAATAATAATTACAAAATTAAAAAAAGATGTGAAATCAAAATGAGCTGCCAGTACATAAAGATGCTTTCCAACTCCGCTTTAGATGACACAACTACATATGCACAGCTAAAATTCCATTACTCATAATGGCTATTTATACAAAGAAAAAATGTATTAAATAATAATATGCAGATATATTTTTATACAAATAAATATTTTAATATGAATAAATATTTGATTCAAAATACTTGGCGCTGCTCTCCGAAAAAATGTTAATTGTCTTGGTTAATAAATAAAACAAGACAAGACACCACAGCGACAAGAAAGAAAGAAAAAGATTTTAATGCAATTTATGCATATTTATTCAGTTTAGCAACACCAATTCGGAGAGCAGCATATTATTGAATACATTTTTTTCTTTGTATAAATAGCCAGTGTGATAATTGGCGCAATTGTTGTATATCAATACTTTTGTAAAGTTAAATATAGCACATTAATAAATTTATACTAATTTACGACAATGTTTTTCAATGGGATTCTTTTTGATGAGATTATATACTTGGCGCTCTTTTTTGTACCTTTTTTTAAAGAAGGTAATTTTGTGGGGATTTCACACATTTTATAGTGTCTATTATGACTGGATAATTTTTTCACCCCCTCGGGTGAATTATTAATATTAAGTGAAATATTATATTGCCATCCAAACTACGCACGCCTGCAAAGCTACAAGACAATTGGATTGGTGGAATTGGTTTAAATTTGAGTTTTCAGACATGAAGCAAACATACAGGAAGCAAACAGAGGATCGAAGCTGAATAAAATCGTTTAATTAATATAATACTATGTCACAATAAATTTTTTTCTCAAACGTAGATTATCTTTAAATATATAAAATCCACATTTTAGTTACAACTTAACGTAGATTATATAGAAATAGAGTGGCCTATTGTTATAGTAAATGTAGGGACTACAAAATGTGCCCGAAGGAAGTGAGAGCGCAGAATGTGTTGTTGGAGGAAATTTAAATACTAATGGTAATTTATCGAAAATGAACAAAGAGATCCAATATTTTTAACGCACAATTTATTGGTGCTGGAATAAAATTAATTTATTATGTTTATTGGTGAATTGAAATATTGTTCATGGGAAACTAATCAAATTAATGAAAAGCGTAGGAACTACTGTGGATTTTAATGAAATATTATATTCGTAATACTTCAGAGATTTCAAATCTTATGTGAAAATATGTTTCACAAAAGTTTTGGAAAGCATCGAGGGAGATGCATTTTCAGCGTACTTTCTTCACTAATGTGACTTACTCAACATTGCAAGCAGTACGCCATAATTTTCTTAACCCTTAACTGGTATACTGTTTTTTTTTCAAACGTAACTGGTATACTGGGGTCGTGGCAGACCCCAAATAATAAAGGGCACAGAAATATATAAAGTCGACACTAGAACAACCTCCATGAATATTTGGTTCTTAGGTACCGTTAAGGAACTAGTTTTTGATCAGTTTAGAGGGCTTCCCGCTTTAATATTTATTTTTAACCTAATAAAACTTTCAACTATAGACTTGTTTTATACTAAAAGATGAATTAATGTTTACACTTAAAGGAAAAATTTTAAAATGTTGAAAATAAGTATAATTTAATTATTTATAAGGTACGGAATAATAAGGTGGCTAGGAACTAGTTTTTGATCATCTGAAAATACACGGGAACTAATTTTTGATCAGGTCAGGAACTAGTTTTTGATCATCTAAAATACATGGGAACTAATTTCTTATTAGGTAAGAAACTAATATTTGATCAGATACTAATACTAATTAAAAAGAAAGTACGCAATAAACTTATTTTTAGTATTTAACCATCTAAATTTAATTTCGTTTATAATTTTATAATGTCCTAACCTAATTTTGATATAGATGATCAAAAATTGGTTCCATAAGAAAAAATGGAACTAAATAATGATCACTGACTTTTAACGCAAAATGCTACATATAATACTAAACCTCTTTCGCTACATTGTAAAGTAAACTATTGTAAGCAAAATGTATGAAAATATTCTTTAATACCGCAATAACCAGTAAAGAAATCGATTATGGCGTCGATGGTGATCTCTTAGTTCGAACGTTAAGAGATGGCGTTCAACAGAGACTTCCGTCAAATGAGCTACCTTACACATTTATTTTCACAAACACTAATAATACTAACTGCTTTCACAGACAACACGTATATTTTTGAATGATCCTTTTTTATGTTAGTAATTATTTCAAACAATTATTTAAGGACATAAAATGAAAAGAACGATTTATTTCATGAACTGATAAAAAATTAGTGCCTGATCAAGAACTAGTTCCTTAACGGTAATGTATAAAATAATAGAAACGTAAAAATTTAAAGTATTATTACAAAGTTAATTATAAATTCTGTTTACAAACTTAGCCAACCAAAAGTTTCACAGCGAACTCTGCGTGCCTGGGGTCATGAGTGACCCCAGGATACCAGTTAAGGGTTAAATATTAATGCTACGCTAATTTGAAAAATTTTGTCGATTTACCTTATTTGAGAAATTTCCAGAAACTTGTACGAACCAAGATGTGTATCCTCCAAGCCTGTGCGTCCCTTTCATTTTTATCCAAGTTCTCTGCGTCTCCTTCATTTCTAAATATATATAAGCTTTACATAAAATCTCTAAATTGCTGGTATAAAAATATCTGGCAATTTAAATGCAATGCAATTTGTTACAATATATATTATTTTGTACATGCATGGTACAAATTTCCAGAAGAGGTTTCTCTGTCGAACCTTCTCCGGACAACTTCCAAGTCTGCGACTCTACATACTAAATCGATTTAAAAAATTTTGGCGACTTACCTTGTGAATTAAGATAATAATTCAGTCTCCTATTTAGTGTAAAAACTCATGATATTTCAAATTCGGTCAACTTAATTTATTTGACACTTAGCACTTGGTAGGTTATAATATATCTCTATCTAGCTGTCACGTCTAGGGATGAATCGATATAAGTAAAGTATCGATACTTTCGTTTCGATCCAAGTAATTTTAGTATCGATACCTAGGGTTACGATACCAAGTAGGTATCGATTAAAAGTACTCGTATCGAATGGGCGAGTATCGGCATTCTACATAAAAGATGAAAGCAAACATAGAACACTTGGCCCACCAGTCTTTCGGCTTCGTAGGCCTTCCTAAACTGTTCTTTTCGACATCTTTTAAAATATATTGAATATTAAAATACATATATCGATAACGGTTTCAATTCTCGATATCAACTATTGTTCAGGATCGAAACGTCGAAGCTTCGAACGTTCGCGTGTTAGATTAAGAATTAGGATTAATTTAGCGTGTAAGATAGACGATAAGGATAGCCGTTAAGATTAGCTGTTACGTTTAAAAACGAAGGTCACAACCACTGTATATTTACAAAACGTTAGCACAATATTACACGTCGCTTTAACTATATTAATCGCAGAAGTAAGACTTCTTTAGTCTAACGCGAAAGTCCGCGCGAATTAGCGTTGAACCGAGCAGTTCGGAAAGTTTGTTGGGACGTCTCAGTAGAGCGCGAGCACGCGAGATAAAGGAGCGGTACGTGTCGTCAAGTCGACGATTCGAGGAAGAGAGATCGCGGTGATGGATCGGGCCGTTTCGCCGAATTCTGTGACGTCAGCACCCCACTCAACAGTCGCTCGTCCTGAGCAGGACGAGGACCGCATCGGCGAACAAAGCCGTTCGCACGATGAACCGAGACAGCTGTCTAATTAGGTGAGGTGCGCGTCAACAGATGGCCCGACCGATCGCATCACCGTGATCATTCCGCGATCAGGTCGCGTTTAGTGAGTTTAAAAATGCGCGCGGTTTCGGTAGCGAAACCGCGCCGGCTTGGCCCGTGGCCGTTTGGGCCAATCCCAAACATTCCCGCCCGCCTTTGTCAGTATGACAAATTGCCCAATGCCTATTGGTGGAGTCTTGTGCAAGGATTACGCTGTTGAGGTAGTTGAGAATGAATGGGATCGTCCTGGTTCGCAGCTGCGTGTTCTGCAAGAAGGATACAGTGCTTGTAATAGTAGACGAATGCTGGCAGTTGCAAGTACGACATGTAGCGGCGCAAGTACGCGAAGATAGTAGAAGATACTGACCGTTGCAAGCACAACGGGTCTCGACGCAAGTACGCGAAATCAGTACAACTACGGCTAGCTGCAAGTACAGCATGTATCGGCGCGAGCACGCGAAGGTAGTAGAAGATACTGACCGTTGCAAGCACAACGGGTCTCGACGCAAGTACGCGAAATCAGTACAACTACGGCTAGCTGCAAGTACAGCATGTATCGGCGCGAGCACGCGAAGATAGTAGAAGATACTGACCGTTGCAAGCACAACGGGTCTCGACGCAAGTACGCGAAATCAGTACAACTACGGCTAGCTGCAAGTGCAGCATGTATCGGCGCGAGCACGCGAAGATAGTAGAAGATGAATCCTTCGCCCTCGACCGCCCTCGCAGAGTCCAGCAGTTCTGGCGGAGCGTGGACATCGTGAGTCGGATGCCTCCGTGAAGTTCTCGTCGGCGCGTCTCGTTGACCCTGGATCGTAGCGAAGTTGGATTCATCCTGCAGGATGACTGGAGGCTCGAAGCAGAGCAGCGGCTGAAGGAGAGCAGCGAGTGCTGCAGCCGCCCACCGACACACAGCGTGCCGTCTCAACAGTGTAGGCGTCGTTGCAGCGACGGGAGCGTCGTCTTTCTCGCCTCTTGCGACTTTTCCTGGTAGCCAGGACAAAAGAGAAGATCGTCTGCACCCTCGCACATACCACACGCTGTAGATGAATCTTGCCCAGTGGAGGCTTCAAAAACCTGACCAGATTTGAAGTCCGCTTGCTATATGGCCCGTCAATGTTCGGGATGTTGATCCTGTCGGCCATCGTGAAGGTCGAGAGCGAGCGGAGTCACCACGTGGTCGCGGTAGAAAATTCCGGAACCGCTCACTCGAAAGTTCTCGCGATTTTACCGGATCCGGCTCGAAGGACCAAATGTTCAGGATCGAAACGTCGAAGCTTCGAACGTTCGCGTGTTAGATTAAGAATTAGGATTAATTTAGCGTGTAAGATAGACGATAAGGATAGCCGTTAAGATTAGCTGTTACGTTTAAAAACGAAGGTCACAACCACTGTATATTTACAAAACGTTAGCACAATATTACACGTCGCTTTAACTATATTAATCGCAGAAGTAAGACTTCTTTAGTCTAACGCGAAAGTCCGCGCGAATTAGCGTTGAACCGAGCAGTTCGGAAAGTTTGTTGGGACGTCTCAGTAGAGCGCGAGCACGCGAGATAAAGGAGCGGTACGTGTCGTCAAGTCGACGATTCGAGGAAGAGAGATCGCGGTGATGGATCGGGCCGTTTCGCCGAATTCTGTGACGTCAGCACCCCACTCAACAGTCGCTCGTCCTGAGCAGGACGAGGACCGCATCGGCGAACAAAGCCGTTCGCACGATGAACCGAGACAGCTGTCTAATTAGGTGAGGTGCGCGTCAACAGATGGCCCGACCGATCGCATCACCGCGATCATTCCGCGATCAGGTCGCGTTTAGTGAGTTTAAAAATGCGCGCGGTTTCGGTAGCGAAACCGCGCCGGCTTGGCCCGTGGCCGTTTGGGCCAATCCCAAACAAGTATTTTTAATAGCACTGTTTTCGGTTGCGATACCTTCTTGGTAGCAGACAAAAGGCCATGTAACAACCCTAGGGTACGTGTCCCTATTACGGTGCTTTGAAGCCGACTTGATCACGAAGGAATTAATTACTGCCTTCCCTTACTTTAATTTTGCTTAATGAAAATTTATATTGGTTTTTTTAATCTTTCTCTTTATTAAGGCATTTTTTCTGGTTAAAAATGTTAATTTTTCATATTGTTTTAATTGAAATAAAAATACATGTTTTTGTCCCAATTACGGTGCCTTGAAAAGTGCGTTGCCCGTATCACGGTGCCCCCAATTACAGTGCCCTTTTTGGGGAATTTTCTCCCCGGACGAAGAGTCTCCGGGTGCAGAAGGAACACGCCACGCATGCGCATGAAGACGCCGTGACGTCAAACCAATCAACGCCAAGATAGATTTAGCAGTTGCAGAGGGAGCCAGTGGGCGCTGAGGGGTACGGTAATTGGGACAAGCGTTAAATTTCTGTCCCTATTACTGGCTGCACTTTAAAAAATACGAAAACGTTTCAAAAGTGCTCATTTTGCCATTTTTCATAAAATTGGAACCTTTTATTATATAATTAACATAAATCATGACAATTATCAATTTATTCACGTTTATAAAATACGTGCTCATTACCGTTTCCGGTAAGTATTTGAGTAAATCCATCGAAATCTTCATATTCATTTTTTAATTTTTTTACTATGATTTAATTGTTTAAAAATGCAACCCTGTCATTTGCAACACATACATTAATTGTTCAACTTAATTAAAAAAAATTTTCTTTATTCATTTATGCGAGTTTTTTGTACGGCTTCTTTAAGTATAAAGGCACCGTAATTGGGACAGGGCGCCCTAATAGGGACACGTACTCTACCTATAGTACAAAAAAGTCAGATTCTATATATGAATAAAAAAGTATTCATTGTGATTCGATACAAGTAAGTATCGATACTTTTGCTTCGATACTGAGTAAGTATCGATACTTTTATTCGATATAAGCAATGAGTAAAAGTATCGATACCTTCGTGGTATCGATTCATCCCTAGTCACGTCACAACAAAATTTGTTACACGATCGGCCGAACCCGCATCCAATGAACGACGTGCTTGAGAGACATTTCCTCACCCCCTCTTGGCTAGAAGTGTAGGACGATTTTGATGTCGATGAACAGGACGGTCTTAATTTTACGAACATGAAATTTGGCAAATTTCAACTTTACATCGAAATATCTCAGCTCATAAGGCCCGTAGGAACAAAACGAAGACACTTTTCTTATGTAAATCAAACCCAGGCTATCCATTAAGACCATTCAAAATAGAATCGGATCAGCCGTTATTGAGATTTGGAAATCTCATGGTTCAGAATAGCGAGTCGTGGCGTAATAGATACACTCCGTTCTCGCGCTGCGCATATATATACTGCATTCCATACTAGAGCATACCGACGCCCCTACCGATTTGCGACCGATCTGCGCAGCTCCCACTACTACCCACAGTTTGAACCACATGCGATTGGTCGTGATAATTTTCAAGGAATAACGTGAGACCTGGCCGTTGTCAACGTAAACAGTGCACGAAAAGTTAACAGAGAGAGTAGAGGGCCGTGCGACGGAGAAAAACATAAGCGGTTCAGTGGGGAGTCGAGCGTAGCAACGCCTCCTGAGGGTCGTGCCTGCGCGAAATCGGTATGCTCTAATGTGGAATGCAGTATATATACTTGGCGCGAGACACTACAGTGTCTCTTGATATAACTTGATATGACCTGGACAATTTTTGTATTTAAAGTTTTGTTCTATCTCGCGTCGTTGCAAAGTTATAATATTTAAGGGAACCAAAATGACGCCAGAACTTTTAAGCCTCGTGGCCACTAGCAATAAACTTGCGACATTTATTGCGCAAGAAACTTGCATGAGTGTTTAAACTACAGCAATTTTTTCCCGCAAGTTCTTGCCTGCAAATTGTTGCGAGAAAAATCTTGCGGAAGATATGTCCCGCGTGTTTACACTGCAGTGTTACTCTTGAGCTCTGAGAGTGGAAATCGACTAGTGAATACGTGAAGTGTCTATTAAAATGTCAGTACAACAAACAAGATATGCTGCTGCATGTACAGTGTTACTTTTGTTAAGAAAACAAAAAAAGAAAAGAAGAATTTGGACGAGAGATTGAATTTTAAAGCCTCGTGGCCACTAGCAATAAACTTGCGACATTTATTGCGAGAGTTGATGTCAGCGCTGTGTAACCACGCCTGAGAGTAACTCTAGCAAGTTGTGATTACTTGCGACAGTTGATCTCAGCAAGTGAATTCTGTCATAGTGTAGACACCCGATAATCTTCTCTCAGAGAGAAAGATTTTACTTCCAAACGTGCTGGAAATTTTTGCCAAGAGTAGAAAGCAAGCAGGTGGGCCATCATAGAAAACTGACATGCAGAGGCTTTCAGGTGTTCGCCTCCGATTGCTTTGGTTTTCGGATATGTATTAGAGGACCGGAATATATCAAATACGTTTTTTTTTATTTTGGCCCCCACCCTTCAAAGTTCATAAGAAGAGGTACAAAAATTCCTATTGTTAGTTTAAAGAATATTATAACATTGTGTTGAATAAAACATGATATAATACTTCATATTAGTTTCCTAGAAACAATAGAAAACAGTACATAAGGTAGTTGACCCAGTCGCCGATCGGTTTAGGCCTAGTCGTCGATCACTTAAATATTGAGATTTTATAAGGTTTTTGAACAATATTGTGATGATATATGTAGGTAAAGACTCTTAAATATTAACTTGCAATTTTGTCCTTTACACAATATTGTTCAAAAACCTTATAAAATCTCAATATTAATTCAAATGATCGACGACTGGGTACCGATCAACGACTCGGTCAACTACCTTACAAGGGGGCCGCATAGGTTATGTAATCGGTTCTGGAATGAGACTGGGTGGACATTGTAGTGCACACCCAGTGTTAAAAAACCGTAAAGGGATTTTGCAAAATCGGTCTTCGTTTTCGAGAAATTTGAGTTCAAAGTTTTGCGGGACACATAGTATTTCAGTTGCGCAAACATTCTTAACAAGCAATGGTCGTAGCTGCGATATTAAGGCGTTCGGCTACGGTGCTGGAGGATATATTATTACAATAATACTGCACACAATGTACAAATATAATACAAGTGCAGATATAATATAAATATAATAAAACCGCAAATACAGAGGAAACTTACAATTAAAGTAATATTTGAAAAATAGAAACTGCAAGCTATTTCTACTGTCGACCAAGCAAGGAAGTCCCTTCGAAGAGAATCCCACCCCCTATGAACAGTTATTACAATTTGCGGTTTTATTATATTTATATTATATCTGCACTTGTATTATATTTGTACATTGTGTGCAGTATTATTGTAATAATATATATTATTAACATCGTTACAAAGCAAAATAATTTTAGGTGCAGCCATTGCATTACTACGGTAAGAAAAAGAAAAAGAAAAAATATCAAGTGCGCACCAGGAATCGAACCGAAGACCTCCAGCACCGTAGCCGAACGCCTTAATATCGCAGCTACGACCATTGCTTGTTAAGAATGTTTGCGCAACTGAAATACTATGTGTCCCGCAAAACTTTGAACTCAAATTTCTCGAAAACGAAGACCGATTTTGCAAAATCCCTTTACGGTTTTTTAACACTAGGTGTGCACTACAATGTCCACCCAGTCTCATTCCAGAACCGATTACATAACCTATGCGGCCCCCTTGTAAGGTAGTTGACCGAGTCGTTGATCGGTACCCAGTCGTCGATCATTTGAATTAATATTGAGATTTTATAAGGTTTTTGAACAATATTGTGTAAAGGACAAAATTGCAAGTTAATATTTAAGAGTCTTTACCTACATATATCATCACAATATTGTTCAAAAACCTTATAAAATCTCAATATTTAAGTGATCGACGACTAGGCCTAAACCGATCGGCGACTGGGTCAACTACCTTATGTACTGTTTTCTATTGTTTCTAGGAAACTAATATGAAGTATTATATCATGTTTTATTCAACACAATGTTATAATATTCTTTAAACTAACAATAGGAATTTTTGTACCTCTTCTTATGAACTTTGAAGGGTGGGGGCCAAAATAAAAAAAAACGTATTTGATATATTCCGGTCCTCTAATACATATCCGAAAACCAAAGCAATCGGAGGCGAACACCTGAAAGCCTCTGCATGTCAGTTTTCTATGATGGCCCACCTGCTTGCTTTCTACTCTTGGCAAAAATTTCCAGCACGTTTGGAAGTAAAATCTTTCTCTCTGAGAGAAGATTATCGGGTGTCTACACTATGACAGAATTCACTTGCTGAGATCAACTGTCGCAAGTAATCACAACTTGCTAGAGTTACTCTCAGGCGTGGTTACACAGCGCTGACATCAACTCTCGCAATAAATGTCGCAAGTTTATTGCTAGTGGCCACGAGGCTTTAAAATTCAATCTCTCGTCCAAATTCTTCTTTTCTTTTTTTGTTTTCTTAACAAAAGTAACACTGTACATGCAGCAGCATATCTTGTTTGTTGTACTGACATTTTAATAGACACTTCACGTATTCACTAGTCGATTTCCACTCTCAGAGCTCAAGAGTAACACTGCAGTGTAAACACGCGGGACATATCTTCCGCAAGATTTTTCTCGCAACAATTTGCAGGCAAGAACTTGCGGGAAAAAATTGCTGTAGTTTAAACACTCATGCAAGTTTCTTGCGCAATAAATGTCGCAAGTTTATTGCTAGTGGCCACGAGGCTTAACATAAAGCTGCAGGAGACCTCGTCCGATTTGTAGTGCAGGCCTCCGTTTATGACATAAAGATTGATGTTGAAAGCATGTAATACGGTTGTATAATATTATACAAATTAAATCACGAAGGCATAGTATTTTCATTATACAATGAGACTATTATAGGTATATATTCTCTAAATATTCAATTTGCTCTATTTCTTATTTTATGATGTTGATCACTTTGACTATGGAGAGACTTGTATGTTGCCATCTCTGCTTCCGGCGGGACATTTTACAGTTACTGGGAGATCCACTAAACCTACTTTTAGTCAAGGGCCAGCATGTCTCGCGTATTTTCAAAATGGATTTTCATAAAAATAGGGAATCGTGTAGCAACATTTTTCATTGAATACATTCGATTAATTTTTGACGAGAAATGGTCGGTCTAGTTATGGTTCGTAGCATCTATTCTAGGACATCTTGTGTTTTAGTTTTCCATCGTAGGGAAACCCTTCGTTTTTTAACCGACTTCGAAAAGGAGGTTATACACTGCATTCCACATAAGAGCATACCCGCCCCTACCGATTTGCGACCGATCTGCGCAAATCCCACGGATCTGACGCACGCGATTGGTCGTAGCACTTTCGCGATTGGTCGCAGCACTTTCCCTTCCGGTTTACAACCAATCAACAGTGTATCCCTGCGCGAAACCAGTATGCTCTAATGTGGAACGCAGTATAGATACGACCGATTATGATAATCTTTTTTTTTATTAGAAAGAGGGCGCTGCTTCGGTGGTCCCACCCTACACTGCATTAATATTGGCCCAATTATTTGCCAGTTCTGATTCATAAAAAGGACTATTGTCACTTAATTATTATTATTTTATCTAAGTTGTCACGTCCCGGGTTAAGGATTTAAGGGGACAAATGACATGGTGGTTATTTACGTAAAATCCAGGCGCGAATCTATAGTTCAGCGCACCGGGAGGCGAGGAAATCAGGTATTTAACGATGTAATTCTGCACACCAGCCTTTTCGAACGTCAGGCGAGAAATGTGAAATTCTGCACACTAATCGTTTCGAACGGCCGGGAGAATGTGAGATTCAGGAGATTGAAGGTTTTAGGAAGGTCAGGCGAGAAATGTTTAATTCTGCACACTAACCATTTCGAACGTCAGGCGAGAAATGTGAAATTCTGCACACTAATCGTTTCGAACGGCAGGCGAGTAATGTTTCATTCTGCACACTGAGGATTTAGGGAAAATCAGGCGAGCAATGTTTAATTCTGCACACTAACCGTTTTTTGAACGTCAGGCGAGTAATGTTTAATTCTGCACACTAATCGACCAGGGAAGGTTTAATGAACTGGTTTGTATTGGGGAGACACCCGTTAGAGCACTTGTTTTGGTTTGCTTAGGTAATCGGATTTACCGTTGCATTATTGTAAAAGACACATGTAATAACTTCGCGAAATTCGACTAGTCATACGGTTAAGCGAAACCTATACGAAAGTAAGTTAGTAAACACCGTGACGCTTTCTGCGGTCGTTGCCCGTAATCAGCTGTTCCGGCAGTCTGTTTGGATTTAGGGATCTTCGTAGCCGAAGGATTGACACAATAATTCGTAGCGTGATTTAAAGTAAAACTGTTTATTCACTTTATAGCTTTTGATAATATGTAATGCACTATTATTGTGCAGATTGTTACGGTTTATAATAATGGGTTGGCGATGAACATAGCATTTATATAGTGGTTATAAGTTATGAATATGAACATGAAATACTATATATATATTAATAAGCTAGGATGGTTTACGCAATAAGCGTTACTAAGCAATACAAATAGCAATACACAATAGTATGAGCGCAATAAGCGTTGCAATACGAAATAATGTGAAAAGCACTAAGAATAGCAATACAATATAATATAAGCGCAATAAGCGTTGCAATATGAAATAATATGAAACAATAAGAATAAGAATAATTGATAATGATGATGGTGATACACAGTGGTATGAATGGTAATTATAATTTCTTACAATTCTTGATGATTGAAGATGGGTGAATTTAGTTTAAATAACACTTTACCGAGCGTGTCCTTTCGGAGCTGGTATTGCGGCGAAAGAGAGCGTGTCCCTTCGATCCTGGTATTTCGGCGAAAGAGGACTTCTGTCTCCGGGCCCTTGTATTTATATGATTTTGCAAGGGGTTGTGGGGTGTACGCGCGGTATGGACTTTGCCCTGCTTATATAATATTTTACGGTATGAAGGGGGGTGCGCAGTATGCACCTTGGGCTAATTATAAACATGTGTCATGATAACTTTTGGGGTTTTTGCAGGGATCAAAGGTTGATCTATATTGGGACTCGCAGTTTTTCCTCGAATGGATTTTGGGTGTTTTAATAGGAAAGGGACGTCGGTGGGTTTGACTGCTTTGGTCATTGAGAGGGTGTGAGACGTGGTCTCAATTTAAGATATTTGTGGGGTGAGGGACTTGTTTAGATTCGACGTAAGAGAGGAATTTGTGCCGCGTTGGGCGAATAAGGGAAGGAGATTTAATGATTCACCGTCTTGAGATGGGGACCGCTAAGGTACATCGCCAAGGCGGCCGGGAGAATTGGTAAAGGGGTAAGAAGGTTTGTGGAAGATTTGAGTGGATTTGTAGATTGATTTATAAAAGAGTTGAAGTAACCGCGCGCGAAAAATCTTGGGGCGTCACAAAGTACGCGCATATCGCTTCAGCATGTTGTGTTAATATATATACAGAACTAAAAAGTTAAAGAAATAAAAAAATTAAAAACGACTTCAAAAAAAAAAAATGCACTAAAAAGTAAAAAAAATTCATTTACGACTTTCGTATTTTTTAAGTCGGCGCCTCATCATTTGCACTCTGTAAATCTGAAGCTGACTGAAAAATTGAGAGTCGTAGATTAAATAAGGGAAGAAATATTTTTTACTTTTTAGAGTATTTTTATTTTTTTGAAGTCGGTTTTATTTAGTTTTCGGGATATTCACAAAAATATTTTGGTAGGTATTCAGAATCGGTTGCAGAAGGTTTGGGGACAGATCGTGCCCGCAGCCTACGTTATGTAGTTAAAAAAAATTAGTAACAAAAATAATTAACGATAATTTTTAATTAATATCTTGGGAACTAATAAATATACGAAACTAAAATTTATATTTGCCGCGATAACACATATCTACAGGGGAATAGTTGTTAAGAATGATGGCCTTGACAACGTATTCCAGGGTCGCCAGAGTCGGTGAGGTGTGCCCTTTTCTATATAATTAATTACCGACTTTTTTTGACGATACGCCACTTCTATACAGACTCTTCTGTTGATGTATTAAAAGTATGTGTACGGTTTGGTTAACCATCGTATCAATCCTTATAAAAAAATGATAACAAATATAGAAACATTGACTTTTTATTGTTAGTTTGACATGGTCTGTTTTGGCTTACTACAGTGTTCATTGAATTTCTCTGGTTCAATGGGTGCGAGATCAAAGAAGTTACAGTTTGAGGAAACTATATGATTAAAGGTGTACTTGCACTATGGGTTTTGAAAATGATTAATTTGTGTAGTAAATGACAATTTTTTAAAATATCGTCGAACAGCATTAGCGAAACAAAAAAATTCCTCGCACGCAGATCTCTCAGAAAAAAAGGATATTACTGCGGACGTAGAGTGAATATTTCAAATAGACGGGAGAAAAAATTCAAGTATTCTTCGAAACAGTTTTGAAAAATCCACTGCAAGAGATACAAAATGTTATCCCCAAAACTCATAGAAAACTCGTATTTTTGGGGCCACCGTGTATAATAGCCATGGTCCAGTTAATTCAGAACTTCAGCGTAAGATAGTAGCAGCGCGCATATGCAAGCACGGTATGATGAATTCTCACCTCTAGGTGGAAGATCAGACTGATGGCAGGGTAATTCTTACAATTTAGTGGCTTTTATGCAGGCGAGTAGAGGCGGACAGTGCTGCCGCCTTTTCCGTGAGAAATAATCCAGCGTCTCGATAACAGCGAGGGGCCAAACGATCACAGCAGGAGGGAGAGGAAATCAGCTGAGCAGCTCACGAAATAATCAGGAAGCTATTAGACCGAGTTACATCGCGGTCCCGTTGCTAGCGTCCGCCCGTTTTAGCTCTTTAGCTCTTTGCGGCCTAGCTCCTGACATAACAGTCATTTGTATCAGTAACGCATAGTTACATGGTTGGACGGTCGAATTCCTGGATCCTGGCTATTTACACGTATCTACTCCGTCATGCGCAAAACAAGCTGATGTTAAAATGGTCTAGGGCAGGGATGCCCAGATGGGTGGTCCGGTATTACGAGCATTCATCGCATTTTTCAAAGCTCGCGTGGAAGGGGGTGCTCGAAACCAATGATGTTGCGGGCATGTCACGGATGGAGAAAACTCTAGTAGTGTGCGTGTAGGCTCATACCCTGAAATCAGCATGTAACCGGTACATCCTGATTTCCTTGCGATTAATTTGATTTGATTTGTGGTTATAGGCTGATTTCAAGTCGTTTGGATTTGTGGTCATGGATTATATTTATTGATGACTAAGGTCGGTATCAAATATATTGGTCGGTGAATTCGGTTTCGCGAGCAGCGATCGAGGAGAAATCAGCCACCACTATCTGACGATCGCTGATTTGTTGTCAGTTGGAGTTGCCAGGCCCTCGCAGGGTATGGTGGGGTAAAGAGAACGCTGCTTGGCTCCGCCTGAACCTAGACGGTTGGCTGTTATTTATCCTGAACGTAACAGTTGTGTGCGTTGCGAAGCTATGCGTAGACCAATACGAGATGAAGCTATCGAGAACGAATCAATGTTCTAACCAATAAAGTTTCTGAATTTTTTCGTTGCTAACGCACACCTATTCTGATGTGTGTATTTCTACGCTGACAGCTCGGTTTGGCCTACACGTCATAATCTTGACACTATCCCCACCACTTCTGGCTCACTCTTGTTCTGCGAGATGGAACGAGAGCGAGTCAGAAAACGTTGAGAAAAGAAGCACCGAGGCAAACAAACGGTGTGGTGGGAGAATACCCCTCACGACACTCACCGGCCAATATATATGATACCGACCTTAGGTAATTTTTTTAAACCCCTGGGGCAGTTTTTTTTTCTTCATAACTTTGTATTGTCATCGAAAATACGTATGCCAGTAAAGTTTCAAGTCTATTGGATAGTTAGAAGTGGGTTCAAATTGAATTTCTAGATTTGAACTAAGGTCGGTATCATATATATTGGCCGGTGAGTTTCGGAGGGGTATTCTCCCACCACACCGTTTGTTTGCCTCGGTGCTCCTTTTCTCAACGTTTTCTGACTCGAATAAAACTGGCATTGGCGCACTGATTCGGTCATAAATAAAGAATTATTTTATTTAATTACAAATAAAATGAAAGATCAAAGCTATTTCACAAATTAATTATATAATATTCCGACGTTTCGGTTCTTATTTGAATCATTCTCAAGGAAAATAAGAAAATAATATAAAATTGCGTATGCTACTGATAAATATGTCGCGGCATTCAAGCTCTGCAAACGACACCCGAGTCGGTTGGAAGAAGACTGAGGTAAACAGTAGACAAAGCAGACATAACTAGAGGTGAAACGAAACCATGATCAAAGAAGGCCGTTGACAATTTCAAACATTTAGACCCTGAAAATTCATAAATATACTGCCTGTGCATAAACTAAATTCTTGCTCATGTGATAGAATGTATACAGGGTGATTGGCACGAAACGCCTGTTCCGCCTCGCAACCGTGACGAGGTCAACCCAAACCCCCGTGGTATCTCTCCGAAGGCTTTTGACCCTCGGAAGGGTTGGAGTACCTATTAGGAAGTGAGAAATCTTCGAATTCCTCATTTCTCATCAGATCTGTGCGAAAGTGACGCCAATGAATTCCTGGCGTTCCGTCGATTAAAATCATACCAAACATCATGCAAATCGGACTACTTTGACACAAGCTATTTGTGTTCCTTATGTAAAAGTTTTACAAATAGCTTGTGTCAAAGTAGTCCGATTTGCATGATGTTTGGTATGATTTTAATCGACGGAACGCCAGGAATTCATTGGCGTCACTTTCGCACAGATCTGATGAGAAATGAGGAATTCGAAGATTTCTCACTTCCTAATAGGTACTCCAACCCTTCCGAGGGTCAAAAGCCTTCGGAGAGACACCACGGGGGTTTGGGTTGACCTCGTCACGGATGCGAGGCGGATCAGGCGTTTCGTAATACTACAAATCAGCGATCGTCAGATAGTGGTGGCTGATTTCTCCTCGATCGCTGCTCGCGAAACCGAATTCACCGGCCAATATATTTGATATCGACCTTAGGCATATACTGTCTATATATTTGAAAACAGGGATCGAAAAAGTTCTGGAACTCTTATTTTTAAAAAACTGATTGCCGTTACTTTACAATCTAAAGTAAATACTAACTTGAAAGTAAAATTGTGGGGCAAATACTTGTCACGACTTCGGTACGTAGTTCTTTAAGATTTTACGTAGCGTGTACACTATCGAAACAATGGGTATTAAAAGTGTAGAAATACTTGCGTCTCGATCTACTCACGAAAGTCACGTATTTGAATGAAAAACAAGGTTTCGAACAAGAGTTTTCTTCTCACTGTGATGTAATTCACCAGGAAATTACTCATACATGACACACACTTTAAGAAATTATACTTGCGCGCGGGTAGCGAGTGAACATAATCCGTAATTAGCGTCATTAATTCTGTAAAGTCTCCAGTGTACGATTCTCGTGGGAAGTGGGAGATGCGAGGGAATATATACATAGAGAAGGGTGTGTAAAATAATTTAAAATCAGTGACCCAAATTTTGTGGATTTTCAGGATTATCCAATTTTGTTTGCACCGAGTACTTATGTGCTCAAAACGTGAGCTACTTAAGGCCCGGCGCACACGTGCGTCACGCGTCATTTTGCAGTCGCGTCAAAATGACGCTGCGTCTTGTGCGTCCAATTTTTTGGCGGTATGCGTCAATCTTGCAGCACGTAAGTGCGACGCTGCGTCCAACGCGTCGTTTGATACGATCGGCAAGTGTTAATTATGTTTATCCATCAGTTTCAATCTAACCATGGAGACGTTAGCGCGTACGGAACAAAGAAATAAATTTATTCGCTTGTATATTTGTTATAATATCCTATATGGATCTCAAGGAAAAAGAAAATATTGGGTTCATCCTTTCAACAGTAGGTTTCCTTAAAGGTGCATTCAGGGCTATGTTCAGTGATTTAAGAGAGGATGAGTCAAATTTTTTTAACTATTTTCGTATGAGTGTGAAATCGTTTGACGAATTGTGTATAAAAATTAGTAGAAACGTGGAATGTCAAAACACTGCTATGAGACATGCTATTCCACCACTTGAAATGATTGCAGTTACATTGAGGTAAGTATACAATTTATTTTTTTTTTAAATTATGAACAAAAGTAACTTATTAGGGGAGACCGTGGCTAAAAGTTCCGGGGGTAAGTTGTTCCGACGGTTCTATCTTTAAAATGAACAGAGCGTAGTACTTGAAATTATTTTTTCCGTGTGAGTTGATCACGCCACTCTGTCGCCCATATTAATAGCATCCGCGAAAGCGAATCGTGTGGCTGCAAGCAAGGACCTGTTAGTCCCGTACCAGATAAGTAAATATTTTTCTATTATGATTTTTTGATCTATTTCGATTATTTAAACTCGATATTATTGATTGATTCGTTCTTATGGATCAAATGGCATTTAAGAAGATGGAGTGATAGTGTTTATCGTTTCAATATATGTATAAGCAGAATAGGCTGTGAAATTGCTACATGTGTCGATAGGGGCTAGTTGTTCCCGTGACTTGGGGCACGTTGTTCCCGTAACAACTTGCCCCACTACAAATGTATAAATTGTCCCTGCTATGCTTTAAGGTGCGAACATATGAATGAAAAGCTGAAAGGGGCACCATTTCCATCGAAGTTTAAAATTAACTTTATTTTTTTATGTTGAGATATAAATTATCAAAAAGCCACTTTAACGTGGTGACCCAGGAAATCACCCCTTTTTGGTCCCACGATTTTAGAGCTGATGTCTCATCACGAAGCATCACCTGGCACAAAACTCAGCTCCAAAATCGCGGGACCAAAAACGGTGAAAAAACTCCTCATTTTTGGTCCACTATTTAAAGGATGCTGTAGAAATGAGGTAGGTAAGGAAAAATGGTCATACCGGATATAGGAATTGAATTAAAAATGGTATTGTCACACATCATAATGGAACTATTTTGGACAGTAAGTACAGAAACATTAGTAATAGAACCATCGGGAAGAACTGCAAAAAAAAGTTTATTAAGTACAATAATTAGAATAAATTTGCAAACCTACACCTACCGCATTCTATTTCGATGCTCTGAGAATCATGTTGAAGAGTTGCATCGAGAGGATTATCATAGTAGGCTTTATGAATTTCATTCATAATAATATCTACGTCGATTCCTCTAGATTTTAACTGTGGAGATATTTTATGAATGACTGCTTCTACCTGCTGCAGATCTGGAGTTGAAGAGGGGACCCGATTTACCTCTTTATCATTAGAAGGAGCCAAGCTTTCCCTAGTATTTTGCACACATTTTGTATAATCAATTTTGTCTGGATCAAAAGGGTATAAGCCACATGTACGAAAACCATTTTTAATACTCTCTCGTAAATCTGAATTTTCTAAAGTTTCAGCTAGTAGTGGAGCAAATGTTATTTTTGATAAACACGAGTTAATATTCGAAATCGCTTCTCTCCCGTGTCACGCATTATATTTTTTTCAACACCTGCATGAAAGGCGTGTTTTTGGAAGCCTGCTCAGCGATTCGCAAAAAATATGCATGTTCGATTGCTTTTTTATTCTGTCAAAATTAATAAATACGTGTATTTATTTTCCAACAAATCGATAACGATCAGTCGAACAACTGCATCTTCATACCATAGGGTAACGTCAAACTCCAGTTTCTTTGGGAGGAAAGTAAGAAATTGCGAATACGCATGCGCGTAAAGTCTTTTTCCCTTGGGAGATAAACTTTACCAGTGTGAATAGGAAACGGCCCCGTAGCTAACTGCTACGCTTCGTTACGCATGCGCGCGACGTCAAACCAATCAGCGCCGAGAAGGGAAACGAAACGGCGTTACTGTTAAGTCAACCGAGGCTAGCAAAGCAGATCAACCAGCGTCGCTGGTGGAGCATATTGTCGACGCTGGTTGGCTGCGGTTTCATTTACCTTGGCTAGCTTCGCGGATTGGTGCTGGCGCCCATTCGTTTCCCATCTTGGCGTTGATTGGGTGATTACAGCTAGCCAACCAGCGTCGACAATATGCTCCACCGGCGACGCTGGTTGGTCTGCTTTGCTAGCCTCGCTTGACTCAACAGTAGCGCCGTTTCGTTTCCCATTTCGGCGCTGATTGGTTTGACGTCACGCGCATGCGTAACGAAGCGTAGCAGTTAGCTACGGGGCCGTTTCCTATTCACACTGGACTTTACGCGAATACGTCTGAAATTAGTCATTTTGCTCCCGCTCAGCAGGCGTAAAAAAACACACATTTTCATGCAGGTGTTGAAAAAAGTATTATTTTTACTTTTTAGTGCAATTTTATTTTTTTGAAGCCAATTTTAATTTTTTTAAAAATTTTTTAGTATGCTTTTAACTCTTCGCTACCATAACATAGATTGTATCCTAGAATGGACCGGACCAATATTAGGCAACTTGTATGTTACATCGAAAAGATATGTTTTCATTGTTATACTTATACGAATATGGAAAAGTAAGGACAAGAAATTACAGCTAAGACAGCACACTTTACACTAGTGTCGTTTAAAATTATGGTAGTTACAAGTTGTTGAAAGAAATTCACTTGAAATAGCACGAAAAATAATGATCGCGCAACACGTATTTCTATATTTCGACGACGGTGAACAACAAACTAATGAATAACCGTCTCGCTGTTCTCACACGTTCCATCTCCACTTCCTAAAGCAGTGTAGCCGAAAGAACCACAGCAAATATATTTATTTGTCGAGATACACGAATGGTCCAATTAAGGAGCCGGTCCAATATAGGCAACTCTCCCCTATATTAAATACAAGCTTAAAATCATAAAATGTAATCAATTTAACAAGAACTCAAACAACAGTGAGGATAATTACATTATTTAACCGTCATTTTTTGTTTCATCGAAATCGGAACTTTTAGTCCCGGTCTCCCCTACATAAAATATTAGGGATATTTGTGAATTATCTGTTTTTTTTTTTTCAATTACCGAAATAGCCTACCTTCTCTCTGCAAAATAAATACCTTTTTTCCAAACTCGATGTACAAACTATTTTTTCCCTCAAAATATTATTTTTGAACAACTGCTCTGTAGATTTTTAGCTCTAATATTGAAATTTGTAAAAGTTACCATTGTTTTCAAGATTTTTTCGTTTTTTCTCGACTTCTGGTAATTTAGAATTTTTTGTACAAAAACTGTGATAAAATTTCAATCAGAAAACTGTTGGAATACATTCTAGAGACCTTGAAATTAATATTTTTTCATAGCAATTGGACTCTTTAGATGCGAATGTCAGTCGTCCAAAAACTGCTCTGGGCGTGAACCACCCAGTATGTCAAATTTGATCGAAAGAAGAGGTGTGTCAACAAAGGGTTAGTTTTTTTTTTACGATCACCGTGTAGATGGCGAACGATGCAAACATTTAAACTTGCATGTATACATAGCGTTTAATTCTCGACGGTATATAAATCAATTTAGAAGTGTATATAAGTTTAAAACGAATAAAAACAACGTACCAATTCTATCGATTAATTTGACATCGTTATTGCAATGCATAGACGGGTTTTAAAATATTGATTAAAAAATATTTTCGAGAGAATCGAGTTCAAAGATTTACCCTGTCTAACCCTCTGATAGTTGCACTTGCGCGTAAAGACGAAACTGTTATTAATTTACAGTGGCAGTGTAATTGTAATCCATGTAGTGATTTCAAATATGTGCATACCTACATTTTCGCCGACTTTTAATTATTCCCACAATTAGTTACTTAAATCGATTTCACTTTCGCACATAAATCCATATAAAGTAGTTTGCCTTCTGCAAAACATTGAACTGTATTTTCTCGTGAAATTTTGAGTAGTGCACTTCATGCATATTACTTGCACTAGCTGTATGCAAAATTTGACGACCCCAGCTTTGCGCATCTCCTTTCTTCACCGACGTGTATGAAATAATAATAGATTTGTATTTTTAAAGTGTAAAAATCAACACAGAGACAATTGGATCATGGATGTTGCATTTAATGCCTAATAAGAACGGGGAATAAAGTAACGAGGATCAAACGGAGAGAAAAGCGACCCGTTGACCCGGTCTCAAGTCTGCTGACCTTATTTCGCACGTGTCGTTGGCCTCCAGACGAGAATTTACCTTACCAATTGCTCATTTCCAAGAAGGCTGCAGGTCTTTTTCACCGGTTTGTGTCTCATACTGCTTCTGAGAACAGTCATTACACGCAACTTTACGCTTGTATACGTTTCTTTACTTAACCATTACAGTCATATGTATCCCATAAAATTACCTTTTTTAAAAAAAAGGTACAAAAAAGTGAGCCAAGTATATAATCTCATCAAAAAGAATTCCATTGAAAAACATTGTCGTAAATTAATATAAATATCTTATTTTCTACATTTCACCTTAAAAAACTAGGGGAGACCGGGGCTGGTTGGCCCCAGGGGTAGGTTGACTAATTGTTGATAACTTTCCACTGACGTGTGCTCTACTGCGGAGCGATTTTCTGTAGAAACAAGTCACTTCTACTATTAGTCTAAGAGCTGGCTACACAGGGTTTAACGTGACTCAATGCAGTCACCATTCTTATTTAAAAATGTTGGATTAGTATTGCCGAATACGAAATCGCCGGTCTGCCGCGTCAGTCCGGGGAACTAACGGCGGGGGTGGACGTCAAACAGGTAAAATTTTCTAGCTCAATAACGTCATTTCTGCAGTCCTGAAAATTCTGGTATACATAGTACAAGATGGTACGAAGAGCGTGTAACTATTGGCAGACAACTAGACAGGGGAGAAATGGCCGGCAGATCGAAGTAAAGCTGCAAAATATTCGGCAAAATTAACGTCATTCCTGCAGTTCTGAAATTTTATATACTTATTGTTTACGCATTTAATGAACGATATGCAAAATGGCAGACCTCCAAGTGGGGGATAAAACGTGGCAGACGTCGATGAAAAGCGCGATACGTGGCTTACGCGCTCTAAACACATGATCGCAGCGGTTAAATACTCTGGGTTAATTTATTATTTTTGTACTGGCGTTTCATATACTTATTGTTTACGCATTTAAGGAACGATATGCAAAATGACAGACCTCCAAGTGGGGGATAAAACGTGGCAGACGTCGATGAAAAGCGCGATACGTGGCTTTCGCGCTTAAGTGACAAGCGGACAACCACGATTCATTTTGTCATTTTTATTCTTTCGTCACTTAGTTTTACAGTGTCATTTCTGATTCTTTTTAATTTTTTTTTAAAATTTGTAGTAAAATTATTAGTAAAAACGTAAATTGTAGGTATCATGTGCACTCTTGCATATGGATCAACTTGACGGAATAAATCGTCTTGAATGATCTTTTTCATGCTTATAATATTCATAAATATTTTAAAAACAGGGTCATCATTTAAATCATATAGTCAAGGAGCTGAGGTAAAAAATATTACTTCTTGCGACAGGAATTATTTTTATTTGTGTTTTTAGTCATTAGGTGCATCATAATCAACGTCCTCGTCGCTATCATACTGGTCGGTTTCGTCAGTATCGGTTTCAGCTTCTGGGCTAGAAACTGGAAATAAATTATAAAACGTTATGAAAACAATATACCTAAATAACAATCTGAAATAAACGTATATGCATGTAATATTTCACCTTCAGCATCTTCGATGTCCGATAATATGTCCTTTACCGATGACGGTAATTGTTGTCCGTCAAACCATTTAAAATCATACTTTCCATCATTGACGATCCAACCACAAAGTTCTGGCTTCAATTCAGTTAATGTTTTCGTGTATGAGTTCTGCCACATATTTGTAATATAATGTGATCTTAAAAATTGCTGCCATAATTCTGTTTTGCATGGCGGTAAACTCGAAGCATCGAAATTTTTAATGCTTTTCTTCGCAAATTTTTCGTGAATATTTTGTATTTTATATTGGGAAGAAAATAAATGAAATCGAGTTTCATTTACGTCATGGACAGTTCGCATACCGTAAATTTCGCAAATAAATTTCTCTAATATTGAGAATATGATATTTCTGTCACATGAGACATCACCCAAATCGGAAAAAGCCTGTTGGTATTCTTCTGATTTTGATAAAATTTTTAGTGGTCGCTGCTTCCCTTTACGATAAAAAGACGGATTATAATCACATCCCGTTAAGGCGTGAAATCCTGGAAGCGCTTTGCAAAACATATTTCCTAGTGATTGATATAATTCGTTAACATGGATAAATCTTCTTTTGCATGAAATTCCAGTTTCGATCCAAATATTTAATTTACTTTTTAAGTGGTGCATATTTCCTAGCATTATAATTAGAATGTCGGTATCGGAGCATTTAATTAAAATATTTGCGTCGTAATCGATATTGCAAGCGTGAAACACAATCTTTGTGTCCGCTTCTTCATGGCTGTTACATGATAATTGTTCATTAATAGTTTGAATAACATGTCCATTTTCAAGTTTATAACTGTAACATTTATCAAAATTCAGAATAATAGTTTTAATGCCAATAAACGGTGCCATTTCATCCTTTCTCCAATGCATAGTTAAAAAGCCGACAAGAGCTTCCTTAAAGCTGCTATTTCTCAATTCTTTTATAAAATCAGCGGGTCTTGTTTGCTCCGATCCAGATATAATGTATACACGGTCTGTCGAGCCACTTCTGCAAGTGCGTTCGTAATTCTTTATTGAAGGCGAAAAATAGCGATCAAAAATTAAATGTATAACAGATGCTTGAAAATTTGTAATAATTTGTAATATTTTTTGTGAGATCTTTCCGAATGTTTTTGGAACTTCTTTTATAGAATGTAACATAAAAAATCCATCGAGTATTACGACATCAATGTTTGGTGGTGGATGGCCTTCAGTGTTATTTTCCAATGAGTTCATTAGCATATATTTATCTGTTTTGCAAATGCTTCTATCTATGTGGCACAAAGACATTGGCACTGGAGTCAGAGGATACGATAAAATTTTTTCAATATTTGGATTATGTCTCATGGATATTCCCAATATCCTTCCAAATAAATCCCTTTGAAGTCGGAGTTCCTGCACTTTATTATTGATAACTAATTTCTTTTTTTCAGTAGAGCATGAAAAATTCATGATTTTATTCTGTTTAATGGTTTTTTCAGATCTGTCTACTGACGTAGCACATTCAGAAATGAAAATCTCTCTTAAACTATTTCCAGTACTTTCCACGTTTAAAAGAAAGTCAGAAACTTCGTTTGATGTTGCACGTCCAGTATTAATATTATATAAGAGATCTTTATCTAGTTCTATGGAGTCAAACGGATTCATATTTTGTTTTATAGTATATATGAAATTTTGTAACTGAAGAGAGTCTTTATTAATTTGGTGTTTCTCTAAATCTCCGGTAACATCTTGAGCCCTTTTCATACCAGTTTCTTCATAGGTGTGAGATGTTACGGTAGCTCTGATGGTATGACTTTTCGACCATCGCTGTCGAGCAGATATAGAGTTTGTGAAATGTATAACACCTATCCAAGGAAGAAAACAGAAGAAAAACGTTAAAGGGTTGACTGACAATAATATGAAAACTGAATCACTATTAATTATATAAAATAAGGATGTTTTTCTGCAAGTTTTACTAACAAATATGAATATTTAGTTTTGAATTCTAGAATCAAAATCGATATATAAGTTTTCCAAGACATAAAAAGCACTATTTTTCAAATTTTAAATATTTAAGAAATATGACTTGAAGAAAATGGTTTTGTTTCTTAGATACTCAAATACATTATAATGTCATTAACAATTACACAACTATTAAAACATCTATAATTTATATGTAACCTTAACTTTTATAATGCTCAGAATGAGGTTCATAAATAATAAAAATAATAATATGATACCTGTCAATCTTCGCGCAGCGTCCGCATTTATCGTTTGTTCCAGCGTCAAATCTATCGGCATCCTTGAAAAAGGCTTGTCGGTTCTTTTAATGCCAAAATACTCCATTTTAAAATCATTTTCTAACCCTGGATGCGTTTGTTCAACTTTTAATATATTATCGTAGTATTTGAGTAGCCAACGTGAATAATTATTATGATTAAACATAAAAAATAAATTACAAAGTTTCGGTATGATGTATTTGTAAAGTTGAAAATCTCCAGTACGAATACTTCTACTGAAAATCAGATAATAATTTATGAAGTTGATGTACATCATGTAGAATTGTGCAGTTTTGCCAAAATTTCCATTTAATGTCTCTTCTTGATATTTCAAATATTTGGATAAAATGACGTCTAGATCTTTATTTTCAATACTATTACTTGACAGTTGTTTTGACTGAAATTTTTCTATTGCTTCAAGTAAGTTATATTCTATCTTTATCTGTTCTTGATTTAAAAAAACTTCAAAATGTAGAATTTGTAGTCCTAATGCTGCCATAGGATGCAGACGCTTGCATCTGTTAAAATGTTTTCCACTTATAAACCCATTTACTGAACCACTTGCTAATAGTTCACTCTCAACCATCACGTGAGTTAATCCACATGCATCAATGAATTTTCCTACAGCTTTAAAATAAGCCATCATAATATGGAAAGAGCCCAAATGAATAAAAAGATTGTCGAATTGTGGTTTTTTAGTTGACTGAATTTGAAAAGCTATTTTAGCAATAGCTAAATCATATGTAACTTGTATGTACCTTTGTTGGCATATTTCGGCAACTTTTTGACTTTGTCTCATTGTTTCATACACAACGGATGTATCTGTCGGTGCCTGATTGATTGGCGTGAGGTAAAATATTTTTTGTTTACAATTACTAATTTGTACTATTTTACTATTGAAGCCTACCCACATAGGCGTGTCCGGTACTTTCAAATAATGGGATAAAACCCACATAACATCCAATTTTTCTATAAAATTATGAGTACTTAGCCTTATTTGACGCAATTCATCATCAATTGCTAACAAATGTTCAACAACTTTAGGTTTTTTAGTATACAATACTAACTCCGGAACAATGGTATCAAACGTTCTTCTTCTTTTAGAAGCTAGAGGTGCATTATCATTGTTATTATCATTTTCGCATATATTATTATTATTGTTTGTATGCACATTTTGATATAAAATTCCAACCGTGTCGTGTAATGTATCTTTACCGCTACAAGTTTCCACATATCGATCGAAATTATCAAAGGCAACGCCTGTACAATAATCAGGAGACAATTTGACACCCTCTGGGCAAATATTTGATCTGCTACAAGAAGCAAAAGTTGCTTCAGTTTCGAGCTCCTCAATAGTATTGTAGCTGCAACAGTGTCCATATTTGTTTATAATGTCGATAACTTTTCTACTACTTGTGATGCTCTTCAAAGTCAGGCCAAGCGTGATATGTTTAGATGTTTTAATTCTACCGTGAGTAACTGCATAAATTAAATCCTGCGATAAAGAATTAACTTTTCGCGAGCATTCAGTACTTTTCAGGGTTCTTCGATCACTGCCACAAATTAAAGTTCGTAAAAACTCTGAAACCTCGTCGGGGATGTCACATTCTCCAGCAATTAAGTCAGTTGTTTTTATATTAGTCGGCAAAGGTTTTTTTGTGATTGATAAAATGTGTCTTCTTAAAAGTAAAGCACTACGTTGTAGGGTTTATACAAAAACCGACTTTTGAAAAAACCGGTTTTCGAATTCCACTATTCCCAAAAAACCGGTTAAACCGGTTTTCGAATTTTCACAGAGAATATATAATTAAAATAGTAAATAAATATTCGTACTCACTTGAATTTCTAAAATATAATAAAATAAAATATACTCTATCTACACAAAACCAAATAAATAAATAAAAATTAAATTGACTCAAATCCGTACAATTTTTTAATTCGTTTAATATTTATGGATATACAAAAATATAACACAATCCCATAGACTGCGTACAGAACCAAATGAAAAGAAAAGACTAAACTAAAATTCTCACAAAATATCAATCTTTTACAATGGTACGAAATTATAAATCGTTATTCCATTTAGTATTTTTCTTCAGAAAATATGAACTCATGAAGATTAGTTTCACAGTAATAACTAAACTGTTACCTACTACAATATACTACAATAATTAAATAATTCATTTAAATAATTAATCGGTTTTTAAAAACCGGGGTTAAATAACCGGTTTTAAATTATGAAACCGGTTTTCGAATTTTTCAAATTCATAAATAAAAACCGGTTTTTAAAAACCGACAAACCCTACTACGTTGTAATACTTCTGATTCTTGTAATTTTAAAAATCTAGTTTCATTGATAACGCACTCTTCCTTTGGTGCAACAATTTTTGCCTTATGCATTGTTATGATTTGAATTTGATTATCGAAAGTTTTCATTAATTTGTTTAGTAAATGCTGAGGAGTAAATATAGTCTCAAAAGATTCAAATTTATCAGTAAACAGTTTTTCTAATGTGCTTTTATAATAATCTGTGAGAAGATTTAATAAATAACAATTTTTGTTGTTGATGATGTTTTCCTCCACAAAATTGCAAGTATCTTTATATGCTAATTCATGAAAATTTCTCTTCGAGTGCCAATCGGTATGTTTTGATGTAGATGTTGCTATGAATTTATTGAAATAAGCTGTTTTGCAAATATTATGATAATAAATGTTATCATTCACCGCAATTGCGTTAATTTTTTTTAACATAGAAATATCACTCAAAGCAGTTGCATTATCTTTCACTTTTTTCTTGAGAATTGTTTCTTTGGAACTATACAGTGGTAACAAATTATATTTGCGTTTTTTACGAGCTTGATCGCAAAAGAAGCAAACATCGATATGTTTCTTACTTGTTAAATTTTGCACTGACGGTGTCGATTCTTCGATCGATTGAGTTTCTGACCCTGATGCTTCACATCCTACCTCGTCTCCTGCTGGATTCATTGCTTCAATTCCTGAAGCTTGATTATCAATAGACACCGGAGATGGCTGCGATGATACTGATTCTTTATACTTCTCGACATATTTTTTTTTTAATGGCCGTGAAAGTCTTGTAACATTTCACGTGGTATCCGTGAGTAGGCACAACACTAGCCGGTAAAATAATATCGTTGTACTTCAAGTTACAGGCGACACGAACTTTCAGAATTTCAGTACACTTATTTAACGAATTTTCAGTGAATAAAATAATTTGATCACTTTCATCGTTACAAGAAAAAGCACAAACTGGCACAGAAGCCATTATTCTTCACGATGTATCACGTTGTGAAATAATGTCAGCAAGTAATAATGGCAACAAGAACGTTTAGGCGAAAACGACAATGATTCCACGAGAAACGCACGCAACGGCAGTTTGGACTATTCTGACAATTTTCCGTGGATACGCAACTTCGGTCGCTTGGAAAAAAGTAGTGGAGGAAAAATAACTCTCGAAGCTCGAAGACATTGCCACTTGAGGTCCTTTCTTTGAAAACGCTTAAACTGTCCTTCGCGCCCGACCCGAGGGTCTGGAAATTGTCAATTTTATTGCCTACTCTGGAGCTCGGTCGCACGTGGCATGCACTTGGTAAGAAGAGTTCAACCCTGGGAAAAAATAAACTTTCTCCCAAGTCGACTGTCCGCTACGCTATTTACCTTCTTAACAGGAAAATACTAAACAATGCACAGTACAAAAACAATAAATTAACCCAGAAAATTGAATCGCTGCGATCATGTGTTTAGAGCGCGTAAGCCACGTATCGCGCTTTTCATCGACGTCTGCCACGTTTTATCCCCCACTTGGAGGTCTGCCATTTTGCATATCGTTCATTAAATGCGTAAACAATAAGTATATAAAATTTCAGAACTGCAGGAATGACGTTAATTTTGCCGAATACTTTGCAGCTTTACTTCGATCTGCCGGCCATTTCTCCCCTGTCTAGTTGTCTGCCAATAGTTACATGCTCTTCGTACCATCTTGTACTACACTGCCCGAAATTACCATAAAGCCACCATGTTTATTGATAAAATCTTATACGTATTCCATACTATTGATAACTTTGTGTATCATATCATTTTGGGAGAGTTAAAAAACAACATATAGATCGGTTGGAATAATAGAAGTAATATTTATTTTAAAAAAAAATGTAAAAATAGAATTTAACATGAAACAAAGTGCGAAATTTCTATAAAGCCTCTTGCTTTTTAAATAAATAAAATCAAAATTGACAATAGGTTTCTCATTATTTCTATATTAATAATTCGTGTAATTGCCATTTCTTCGAATAACATCAAAAATTCGGTTCGGCATTGACAAAATCAACGTTTGAAGTGTTTGTTTTTCTATAGACGCCCACGCTTCGTTCACCGCGTTCCATAATTCCTTAATGGAATTATATTGCTTGCAATTGCCATAAACTTTTCGTGCAAGTATTCCCCAAAGATTCTCAATAGGGTTCAAATCCGGGGAACAAGCTGGCCATGTCATAACCCTTATATCTTTTTGATGTAACCACTGCTTCGTGTGTTTCGATGTGTGAACAGCAGCGTTATCGTGTTGATAAATGAAGTTATCGTCTTCAATTTCTTCTGTAAATGGTACTAAAACCATTTCCAACAATTCTGTGTACGCTATCGAATTCATTTTGTGAGTAATCTTGCATATTGGAGTCTTTGTGTTGCCTCTGAATGCAGCCCAAATCATTAATGAGCCACCACCGAAGTTACGACTCATTGCCACGTTTTTCCCCTTCCTCAAATCATGCCAATAATATTTATAGCCATCTGGCCCATCTAAATTAAACTTCTTTTCGTCGGAAAAGATAACATATTCCCATTCTTTGGTCCATGACATGTGTGTATGTGCAAAATCGAGACGGGCCTGTTTATGTCCTGGTTTCATTGCTGGTTTCTGCAGCATTTTCATCCAACGAAACCGCCCTGAACTTTTTAAAATCTGCTGCACACGTCTCGTACTTACTGGCAATTCTAATTCAGTGCGAAGTTGTGCTGCACTACTGCATTCTTTTGCTGCAGACCTCATCAACTGCGAACGCTGCCTTTTCGTGAGTTTCTGTCTTCCACCTTGAGGATGGTTTTTACCGTAGTCGTCAGCCAAATTCACATAATTATTTATAAGAGTGCGTGATCTATTGATTTTAAGTGCAATTGCGCGATTAGAACATCCCATATCCCTATAAGCATTAATGGATGCCTTTTCCTCACTCGTCAACAATTTTCCCCGTGGCATTTTACTAAAAATATATTAAAATATAACATATATATGATTTCAATGAAATTATAGATCAATTTTAACCCAAATACATACTTTTCGATTGCAGTTACACTTCTTTAACAGTATCTAGCTGCAGTTATCCACTCAGAATCTAAATACAAACTAAGTGGCTTTATAGAAATTTCGCACGCGTATGCTGCTGCGCTCAGCAAAAAGTAAACAAATGCAAAATGTAAACACATCGGAGTCGCTACTATGTACATCTACATTTGGTATGAAATATATATAATTGTAGATGAGACAGAGTATTAAATTTCGTAATATTTTTAAAAAAATACATTAAAATGTAGGTGGCTTTATGGTAATTTCGGGCAGTGTATGTATACCAGAATTTTCAGGACTGCAGAAATGACGTTATTGAGCTAGAAAATTTTACCTGTTTGACGTCCACCCCCGCCGTTAGTTCCCCGGACTGACGCGGCAGACCGGCGATTTCGTATTCGGTAATACTAATCCAACATTTTTAAATAAGAATGGTGACTGCATTGAGTCACGTTAAACCCTGTGTAGCCAGCTCTCCGTCTATATATCATTCATTTGTTTCCGACACGGGTATTAAACGTTGTTTGGCAGTTACTAGCGTTTATCGAAAATTTGGCTATGTAAGTAAATATGTTTTCTTAAAGATTTTATGTTTCCGCGCTCTATATAGTTACAGTAGAATAAATGCGAAGCGACTATTTTAAAGTTTGTTTATTAAACGATCTACGGAGCCTGCGTTTTTGATTTTACATAAATAATTAAAGGTTATATAGAGTATTGAAGTCAAAATGATTGTTCGGGGCTGGTTGACTAATAACGTTCGGGCTTACATAACTAAGCTGGTCAGACAAAGAAAATGAAGACACAAGACACTAGTTACTCCTCTGATGATGCAGACGATGCAATGTGCATTGAATTCACTGAATTTTATTCAAAAAGTATTCCTGGAGAAGAATGGGTTCAGTGTATTTCTTGCAAGATGTGGGTGCACTCGAGATGCGTAAAAGGAAATGTACATTTCTACGGGTGCAAAAATTGCACATCAGATTGTGAAGATAGTAATTACTAGGGGTGTGCGGATCGTCCCGAGCAGCGCTGTTCAAGGTCGCTCCCGCGGGAGATTGGGGTTCTCCCACTCTCGTCCGCGTTGTCAGGGATACCGCGTGACGCCAACCGCGAAGACGCTAGCTCGTCACGGCAGCCTTCTTAGCGTCGCGCGGTCTCTCTGACAACGGAAGGCACGCTGTGCGAGAGAAAGATTGGAAGGGGAAGCAGGCGCGTGAGGGGCCCCTACGCTGGACAGCGCTGGTCCCGAGGTTCGGGTTCCCGGCCCTCGGGACGGGTCGGAGAATTTCGGGCGAGGTCGGGCGGGGTCTCGATACTTTTGTATTGCTCGAGGTCCCGAAGTTTTCGGGATCCCGAGACTCGTTTCGGGCTACAAGCAAGACCGCCGTGAGCGGGAAATTTGATTTCAGGTCGGCTCGGCAAAACTCGGACGCGATCGGCTCGAAAGCCAGCTATTACGAGGGGACCGAGACGGAAGGGGCTATGCTCCGCCCGATCTCGCCCGAAAATTTCCGGCCCGTCCCGAGCCCGAAAAGTCGGGTACCCGCACACCCCTGGTAATTACTTGATAGAAGATGGCGAATGTTTTTATAATACTAGATATAAGATTTATTGCTACTACAAAGGTTTAAATTGTTATTTATTATTAAAAAGTAATAAATATTTTATAATAAAACAACTCTTGTGACATTGTGCTATTTTATTACCACTCAGATAAGTTGCTAATAACATTTTCTTCACTGATTGCACCTATAGTCAACCTACCCCATACTGTTAGTCTACCAACCCCGACCACGGGGTTGGTTGACCAGTATGTAAGGTGTTAGAAAAACATTAAAATGCCTTACATGTTGTCACATTGAGTCAACATTAATAATTTAATCAGATAGACAAATGCCCTATCAAATATAGTAACCGGTTTAATGATATTTCGTCCACATAATTGATTAAAAATCAAAAACTGAAAAATTGGCCTACCAGCGCCGGTCTCCCCTAATGATATACAAAAGTTGCGCCAAATTATCACAATGGCTATTTATACAATGAAAAAATCAAAATGGTACAAAACAAAATGTATTAAATAATATTAACCAGATATATTTTTATACAAATAAATATTTTAATACGAATAAATATTTTCATTATATTCTTCAATTCAAAATATTTGGCGCTGCCAAATCAAAAAAATGTCAATTGTTTTGGTTAATAAATAAAACAAGACAAGACACCACTGAGACAAGAAAGAAAGAAAAATATTTTAAAACAATTTATACATATTTATTCAGTTTAGCAACACCAATTCGGAGAGCAGCGGCAAGTATTTTGAATTGAATAAAATATTTATTCGTATTAAAATATTTGATAGTGAGTCGTGGCGTAATAGATACACTCTGTGTCTCGCGCTGCGCATATATCTATAAAAAAAACTTCAAAAAAGTAAAAAAATTACGCCAAGTACATGAAGTCAATTAAATCACAAAAAATAGAAAACAATAATAACAAAATAAAAAAAAACTGAAATCAAAATGAGCTGCAAGTACATAAAGGTGTTTTGTAATAATCACGGATATTTTAATAATGTGAAGATAAAATTTAACATTTAGAAATTTATCTAGATGTCCGCGGCCTGGAAATTAAACACTTGGCGTGGCCATGCAAGGTCAAGGTGTCGATGAATAAGGATTATTAAAAAACGCAAAATAATGAAAGTGTATTCATATTGTCAGAGTTTTAAATTGACAAATTATGTGAAAGCTTGTGAGAGGAAAGGTATCGGTGTCGATGAATGATCTTACAATTATTTTAAAACGCAATAGGGGTAAACAGTGTAGTTGTTGGCCACCTAAGCCAGAGGTTCACTTAAACGTTGAATTATAAGTCTTATTTTGCTAGCTTAAAGAACACAATTAGTGTTAATAACTGTAAACGACTCTAATAATCTAGAAATAGAATTTGTTTAAAGAAAGAGTAGAAAGATCAAAACAAATTTTACAGAAAATACGTTTCGTATGAAAAAATATAGTTATTGGCCAGACGAAGGCAATGATTGGCCGATCGTTTGGCAGTTATTGGCCACTATTTCATAGCCTATATCCCAGTAAACAAACTGACTGCAGTCTGACGGCAGATTGATGTCAGATTCGAGTATATTCTGACGTCATATTCGGGTCCTACTATGTCCGCATTTGACTATGGTTTTGTGGTCAGAGCCTGACATCAGGATCTGATCGCAGATTGATGTCAGATTTCGATCAGATCTTGCTGCCGTGGCTGACCGCAGATTGAGAGCAGAAATCGAGCAGATCCTGCGCAGCGCGATCTGACGGCAGATTGGTGTCAGATACAGAGCAGATTCTGACGTCAGATTCGGTGCCTATTATGTCCGCATTTGACTATGGTTCTGCGGTCAGAGCCTGACATCAGGATCTGACCGCAGATTGATGTCAGATTTCGATCAGATCTTGCTGACAAAAACCGCCCGCAAATTGGCGGCAGAAATCAAGCAGATCCTGATGTCGGCCATAGTAGGCAATTTTATATAATAGTATAGATTTAAAAACAGTGCGAAAGTCTTTAGCGTAAATAATATATAGAACACGTTTATAAGACCGACTTGAAAGATCTGATTCCTACCATATTTTATGGAAGAAAGAAAAGTTGGTAAACCATGTATTTAAACGGGTATTATAACATTTTTAATGTTTTACTTAGCAAGTTATTAGTGAATTGAATGCCAGGTCGGCTCAAAATAATGTTTTAAACTTTGAAAGACAGTTCTTCCAAATATAAAAGAATTAATGATAACTACTATTTATTCAGTCGTCTTAGGCAGAGTTGGGCATTAACTAGTTAAGAAAATTATTTAGATCATAAATCGAATAAAATATACTACATCTTTATCCGTTATTCGAAGTTCGAATAACCCAAGAGTATTTTATTCGAAGCGCCAACGGATGAAACGTTTATTCGACGGACATTCATTCGACGAGGCAAAGTTACTTTTTTTATTCGAAGGTCTTCCACTCTGAGGTTCGAATACTTCTTCCTACTTTACCTGTATCTTTATTCGAAGGTTTCGAATACTTTCGGCAGGCGCCTGGGTCGTTCAAGGGCTGAGGCGAGCGAGGCAGCGGTCCTCTGCTACGGTCGCCCCGCCCCGTATCACCAATTTTACACAAATTAAAGTTCTTTATTTTTCGTCGTATCGATCTGAAAGTAACATCGATCAATTCCTGGCATTCTCCCGATTAAAAGGACAAAATATCATGTAAATCGGAACATTTTTAACGAAATAGGCTTTAAATTCTTTACCGCTAGACAGCAGTGACGCCCGAGCTTCGAGAATTTTGGGCTGGTCTCTTTTAAATTAACGTTGCAAAGAACTATTCAGAATTTCCTGGCCCGGGTTGAAAAATTTGGGGCCTTTTTAGTATAACTTTTGAATTATAAGAGATATGGGAATGCAATTTGCGCCGAAAAATGAGGAAAAATTATTCCCTCTTAATGATGGATAATTTAACATATTTTACGTTTACTTAATTTTTCTTTTATCAATTTTTTAACCATAATTGTTTAAAAAGCTTTTGCAAACTGTTTATTTAACAATGTATTTAACGCTGTTTTTAAAATTCCTGGTGTTGATAAACAATATGCTCGTTGTTTCTGTATCATTACTTTCATAAATTGAGAAATTAAATTTTTATTCAATTATGTGTTAGTTCTGCAGACCTCAGAATGAATTGTTCTGGTTTTATTTTTTATGATTTTATCCTTAATGTGGTGCATACCTAGATCAGACGTAAGGGGTAACTAATGGGACGTGTCTTTGATTGTAACGGTGTTTGAATTTTTTTCTAGAACTTTTGTGTTTGAATGTTTTAGCTACTCAATGCCACGCCTATACCGGCTTCCGTTAATGTCATTTTTTGTAACGTTGCGCCATTATTGTGGCTTTTACAAGCAGGTGGCGAAAAATCTCTCCGTACAAGGGTATAGCGCCGCGGTCAACCCTGTCGTAGCTAAAATTGTTTAAATTGAGACGAGTACGAAATCAGTTGACATTATTTTCAAACCTCATTACAGTAATCTGGGGTGCGAGTGGTAAATCGATCATAAAAGCGGAGCGTGCGGCTCGATTACCTGGGCCGGGAAATTCCCAATACCTAGCTCTTTGCGACGCTAAAATTTTCGAAGCTCGGGCATCAGTCTTGCCCAGCGGTCGCTGGCAGCTCTCCGCTGGGCCGGTACATGGTTGTAGTGGAATGCGTCCGTGAGGCGGTGTTGCCATTTTACAATGACCCTGCATTGTCCCTCGCACTTCGACAGTGGGCAACGGTGGGTACGGGTGCGAAATTACCGTGGACCTATACCTACAGCCCCCCCCCCCCCCCCCCCCCCTAACAAAGCAATATACGGATTAACGTAAAGGTCGCTCTTTATTCTATTTTCAAATTTTATATTTAAGCCGTTATATTGTGTTCTGTATTTTGCCTTTATGTTGTGTTCTTAATTATTCCAAACGAAGCGGACCCTGGAAGGTGACAATTAAGAGCGATGCGAAAATTCATATATCGTTTATGATTTTCGTTTAATTACATGCAATAGCGGTCATCCGTAGTGGAAACTACGTACTTTAAGTGAGAGTCATTAATAGTATTGAATATGGAATGCAACAAAAATTAAAAATACAAAACTGAAAATGTCACAACTAGCCCCGGTCTCCCCTATTACCGGAGCACTGAACGACAGGGTCGTAAACCCACACCGTCGCAACGGTGTGAGATTCGCGACAAAAATCGCCCGACACCACAAATCTTGACCGATTCCAATAATTTTTCTTTAACATAATCCTAAAGAACTCAGCATTGACGAAGCACTGCAATAAAGCCAGTATCTGTTGATCTAATCTGTAGAAAACACTATTTACCATAACATAAAAACATAAATAAATAAATTTTGCAGATTAAAGATATTAAAAATTAATTTTGTTGTAAATTAATATTAGCTATAAAATTAAAAATTTACTTTAAATTTACAAAATTTATATTTTAAATAAACTGTACAGATAATTTAAATCTTATATTTTTAAATCAATAATTCTTAACAATTGTAATTCGGAGTAATTGCAACTGAATATTTTATGTTAAAAAAAGTATTTATATGGAATTGCATGATTGGATGGAGCAAATCCATTGGTGTCACTTCCATATCAATACGATAAGGAATAAAGAATTTCTTACTACGCTGAAATGAATATTTCACATTTTCACTCCCAACTGCGGGGGGTCGACCTCAGTTCGCTACGGTCGGCCGAGGATTCATACCTGTTTCAGAAAAAAATAATTCTTTATTCTTTATCGTATCGATATGGAAGTGCCGATGAATTCCTTATGTTTTTCCGATGAAAATCATACCAAATTTCATGTAAATCGGACTATTATTAACGAAATTATCTTGAGGTTATGGAAATTAATTTTTCATGCAATTTCCTTTGTTATTTTCCGAATCACCTCGTTCTTGGTGTCATTTTCATCGGCGAAAAATAAGGAATCAATTGGCGTCGTTTTCGCAAAGATCTAATGAGAAATGCGGAAGTCGAAGATTTCTCACCTTTTAATAGGCACTCCAACCCCTCTGGGGATTGAAAGTCGTAAAAATGATTGTCCTTGCCACGGGGTACCAGGCCGCATATCTTTGACGGACGTAGCTCCAGAATGACCCTTTACCATTAAGAAGTGGATTTCCACATTTCTCATCAGCACTTTACGAAAGTATCATGAATCGAATCCTTGGGTTTAATGAAAATGGTCCCAATGAAAATGGCACCAAACCCGACATATTTCGGACTATAATTAACAAAGTTACACGAAAAATTGGTCAGCAGAATTTAAAGCCTACTTCGTTAAAAATTTTCCGATTTACATAATATTTTGTCCTTT
Organism: Andrena minutula; assembly: GCA_929113495.1. Classification (NCBI taxonomy): domain Eukaryota; kingdom Metazoa; phylum Arthropoda; class Insecta; order Hymenoptera; family Andrenidae; genus Andrena; species Andrena minutula. The sequence continues at coordinate 41,680,554 of OV815993.1, read as the reverse complement.
TAATCGGGAGAATGCCAGGAATTCATCGATGTTACTTTCAGATCGATACGACGAAAAATAAAGAACTTTAATTTGTGTAAAATTGGTGATACGGGGCGGGGCGACCGTAGCAGAGGACCGCTGCCTCGCTCGCCTCAGCCCTTGAACGACCCAGGCGCCTGCCGAAAGTATTCGAAACCTTCGAATAAAGATACAGGTAAAGTAGGAAAAAGTATTCGAACCTCAGAGTGGAAGACCTTCGAATAAAAAAAGTAACTTTGCCTCATCGAATGAATTTCCGTCGAAGAAACTGGCTCTTCGAATAAAGTTACTTCGGGTTTTTTTTTATTCGACGACGATCGAATAAAATTTTTCTCTTTTATTCGAATTTGAAATTTTTTTGAAGATGATTTTCTGCCCATCTCTGGTCTTAGGGCGGTATTATCATCAATCGTTTTTTAGTTTTTGGCATGCGGCATCTTCTACTAGTCTAGTAGATTAATAAAGGATGCCGGATGCTTAAGACGATCTTCGTCTTCAGCAACGACTGATAATACCGCCCTTACAGACGGGTATACCAAATATATACTCCGCAGTGGAATGCCGGCAAATACGAGTCGTACTCGAGAGCCCTGAATGATTAAGCCCTCGGCCACTTATTCCCGCCACGGTGCTATTTCGCAAGCGAGAAACGCTCGCCCAATCGCGCCCTGGCGGGGTCGTGTCGTGAACTATGTCAGCAGAATCTGCTGTATTTCTGCTGCCTATCTGACGTCAGATCGCGGTGCGCAGGGTCTGCTCGATTTCTGCCATTAAATTGTACCAGCAGACTCTCCTTACTTTCTGCCGCCAAACTGCTCGCAGGCTATGTAAGCAGAATCTGCTGTATTTCTGCTGCCTATCTGACATCAGATCGCAGAGCGCAGGGTCTGCTCGATTTCTGCCATTAAATTGGATTAGCAGATTCTCCGCAGTGTCTGCCGCCAAACTGCTCGCAGGCTATGTCAACAGAATCTGCTCTGTATCTGACACCAATCTGCCGTCAGATCGCGGTGCGCAGGGTCTGTTCGATTTCTGCCATTAAATTGTACCAGCAGACTCTCCTTACATTCTGCCGCCAAACTGCTCGCAGGCTATGTAAGCAGAATCTGCTGTATTTCTGCTGCCTATCTGACGTCAGATCGCGGAGCGCAGGGTCTGCTCGATTTCTGACATTAAATTGGATTAGCAGATTCGCCGCAGTATCTGCCGTCAAACTGCCCGCAGGCTATGTCAACAGAATCTGCTCTGTATCTGACACCAATCTGCCGTCAGATCGCGCTGCGCAGGGTCTGCTCGATTTTTGACATTAAATTGGATTAGCAGATTCGCCGCAGTATCTGCCGTCAAACTGCCCGCAGGCTATGTCAACAGAATTTGCTCGATTTCTGCTGCCTATCTGCCATCAGATCGCGCTGCGCAGGGTCTGCTCGATTCCTGCCATTAAATTGTATCAGCAGACCCTGCCGCCAATCTGCTCTCAGGTTAAGGCAGCACAATCTGTCGGCTTTCTGCTGTCAGTCTGCTTTCATCATCGAATATAACAAATACTGTATCAAATCTGTAGTCTTTCTGCCACAAACATTTGTACTCAGGCGTTGAGCAAAATCTGCAAATACGGACGTGGCTATCTGGGATGTTGTTACATATAGGTTATGTTTATACCCTACCCAATTCTTAATGCTCTAAGACCTAATTATGAAATAATGTAAATGTAAATGTAAAAAATGAAATTGATTCGGTAGAAACAGGATTTAAATTATTATATAAAAATGGATATATTTTATTTTTTGTTTTTATTTTACACACAAAACAAAAATATATTTATTTTGCGCAGAACAACATTTGGTATAATATTAAGTATAAAAATAATCTTATCATTTTTTAAATTATTATTATATAATAAAAAGTAACTAGTTTCTTACTATAAACTACTCTTTGGTTATTTCAAATATCTTTCAACTACTATTTAACTGTTTTTGTACTAAGACTATTTTCTTTGGGCATAGTTCGTCCTTTAAAACTGTTGGTCTTACTTTTTTAACGACCCTCTTGTTTTTAATATTCTCCACATTGTCAATTTTTTCTTTTTTAATATTTAATTTCTTTGTCTGATTCTGCTGTTGCTTTTGCAACTTTGCTATTTTTTTGTTTTCCTTTTCTTTTTCTTTTGCTTGTTTTTTTTTCATAATCTCAAGCTTCCTAGCATCTTTTTTTTTATTTTCAATTTTCTGCTTTTCAAACTTTTTTTCTTCGTCCAATTTCCATTGCAATGATGTGATTGCAAAAGATGTTCTTTTGCTATTTTTCTTGCCAGTACGTTTTGGCGTCGGTGGTCGTTGCAGAAAATCATTAAAGCTCTTGGAACAATCTCTTCGATGATTGAGGGACAAATCAAGTGCCTCATTAGTATTAAACTTGTCATTCATTTCATAATTTTCGGTATCACAGTCATTAATTTCTATTATATTATTATTGTTATTATCACTTTCTATAATTACAGGTACGTTTTCTAAATCTATGTACTCATTAACACTAATTTGTGACTGTAATAATTCTTCAGGTACGTGTGAGTAAATAATGCTTGTATCATTACAGTTTTTGATCTCACAGTCATTAATTTCTATTATGTTTTTCTTATTCTGTTCCTCCATATTATTTTGTACTGAATCACTTCCTACAATTAAAGGTACATTTTCTAAATCCACGTATTTATTAATATTAATTTGTGAATGTAATAATTCAGGTACATGTGAGTACCTATTACCTTTCATTTCTGATGGCGTAACTTGTTTCTTGTCGTTGGATATTTTCTTGTACTGATGTAACAGTTTCTGGAGAGTAGAGAACTCTTTTGATTTGTCTGGTACTGTAACATTTTCTCCTGAAAATGTTTCCAATTCTTCTAGTACTTCAACCCCCAGTATACTAACAAAATCTTGAAATGGAAGTGCTGCTTCATCAAGTGGGTGTTCGCTTTGGTTTTCTATATTTTTTTCAATACTATTAAGGCACTTTGTATAATCGATGGCGTTCGGGTCCCACGGATATAAACCACATGCTTTGAATCCATTTCTGACGGTTTGACCATCTGAGGAAAATTTGTCTATGGTTTTTTTTAAAAGTGGTGCCATTCTATCCAGTGTTAACATTGCTGTAGGATTGCCTTGCCTCCATTCCAAAACACTCTTCTTCCATAGATTTTTTATTGGTTTAAAGGCTGCAACATCAGCTGGTTGCAGTATTCTAGTCGCATTGGGATATAAACAAATAACTATAATATCCAGTTTTGAGCAGAGATTGCTGGCCTGTAAATTGATGTGGCTACTATGTCCATCCACAAATAAGATAACGGGAAATGTTACTTTCTCTTTTCTGAGATGTGGGTAAAAAATATTTTGAATGTATTCGCAGAATAGGTCCGAATTCATCCACCCACTCTGTGTAACACCAATACCCCAATCTTCAGGTACAGATTTAGCAATTACCGATGGTAACCTCTTGTACGGATACACGAGTGTAGGTGGAGTTGTGACTCCGCTTGCATTGAATGTAAAAAGTGCCGTTAAATTTAATTTACTGTTTCCTTTATCAATTTCGTAAACATTTCGTACTCCACAAGGAGCTATCACATTTTTTAGTTTAGGGCATACCATAAAGGCTGTCTCGTCACTGTTGAATACCTTTGTTGGATCTTGTAAAATGTGCATGTACTTATTTTTTACTAGATAATTTTCTATTTGGCTAAACCAATTACGAATGTCCTTTTCAGTGACATTGGCACTAGCCGGCGTAACACTTTCTGCATAGCGTTCTCTGAGGGTTGGATTTCTTCTCAGAAAACTTTTGTACCATGCATCCCCAGGGGTATTGTTCCGGAATGGATTTTTTAAACCAGTTTCATCCAAGAACTGTTTGACGCTGGCTTGAACATTCTCCTTTCTTCTAGGGAATCCTTTTTTATTGCACTCAGTAATCCATTTAACTAAGTCATCCTCTCTACTCTGACCAGTGATGCCAGAATCGTGGGACGCGGGACCAAACGCTTACCCCCACTATGACCTACCGTCCTCTCCCACTATGGCCTACCGTCGTCTCCCACTTTCTTACCATCGCACTGCACACAAGCATATCCTTACCCCTGTCCGTGTGCTCGGCAGTTCGACAGGCAGCTCACACGGACAGGAGTAAAAATATGCTTGTGTGCAGTGCGGTAGGAAGAAAGTGGGGGACGCCGGTAGGGCATAGTGGGAGACGACGGTAGGTGATAGCGGGGGTAAGCGTTTGGTCCCGCGTCCCACGATTCTGGCATCACTGACTCTGACTTAGTACAGGAGGGGGACCTCGACTTGTTTTTACAAATGCATCACTCATTCTGAATTGTATGGTTGATCGTGGAACACCAAACTTTTTTGAAGCCATACGCTGCGGCATGCCTTTCCTCACAGCATCTATAGCGTTTTGCATTTGTTCTTCAGAATATTTTTTATCACATTTGTTTCCTGCTTTTACTTTCGGCATTGTTTAAAATCCAAAATTCCTAAATTATATTCATAAAATGAGACTAAATGTAATGTAATATTATTAAATTTAAAATATATAACCTATAATACCTTTTCTATTTAAATGTTTCAATATTAGCTATTATTGTAGTATTGCACCTTTTACATTGTATTAATACTAGAATTTTCTTTTAAAACATAACCTTTTAATATCACAACACCAAAACGGCCAAAGCATGGTGAATGGTGGCCAACAACTGTTTCACTGCTGCTATGGCTGTTAACTACTCGTTGGCCTAGTGGCCAATGACTGTACTAAGACACTATTTACATTGCAGTTCTTGGCCATCTATAATTTTTGCAATAATATATAATATTAGTGAATAAATAATCATTTTTTATAAAGTTTAAACCTTTATCTTTCTATATAACCAATATGAGAGTTACATATATATCGTAAATACATTAAATTATCTAAGAATTGTATGATGTAACCATATGGCTATTCAATTCAATCATATAGTTTTCAAACACCGATTTCAAGTTGTCTATTTTTCACGCGTAGTATAACAATGAGTAGCGAAATATTGATTGCATTCGATGCATGAAAATAAAAGGTATCTAAATATGTTCATTATAAAAGGCATAATGTACATAATTTCTTAGTATTCATCTTTTTTTAAAAGAAGGCCAATCACTACTGGGTGGCCAACAACTACACTGTTTACCCCTATAATGAAAATGTACTCATATGTTTGAGTTTTAAATGGACAAATTATCTGAAAGCCTGCGAGGGGGAAGGTATGGGTATTGATGATCTAAGAATACTTTGCCTGGCCACGCCAAGTATTTAACTTTCAGGCCGCGGACATCTAGATAAATTTCTAGATGTTAAAATTTATCTTCACATTATTAAAATATCCGTGATTATTACAAAACACCTTTATGTACTTGCAGCTCATTTTGATTTCACTTTTTTTTTATTTTGTTATTATTATTTTCTATTTTTTTGTGATTTAATTGACTTCATGTACTTGGCGTAATTTTTTTACTTTTTTGAAGTTTTTTATGGGGATCTCACTTCTTTTTATAAAGATAATTTGCATTTGACTTCGGATAATTTTTAATATTTAAAATTATCCTGCCGGCTGGATCGTCCAGCCCCGTGGCCGTGGCCGTGGCGGTAGCCGCGGCGCACAGTGGTCCGAATCGACGAAAACGTGAAAAAAAATCCTTACGCTCACATTTCACCATTTATTATTATGAAGATGGTCATTCCAGGGGTTTTTGGGGTCGCAGAATCTGATTCCGAGGTCAAAATTGTTATTAAATTAAAACTGAGCCCTGTAGGAGGGGGAAATGTTGATAAAAAAATATTATGTTTTTTTTAACAGTCCTGTTTGATTTAATTACGTTATTTGAACATAATTACGACATCAAATTTTGAAAAATTAACATGGATAGTGTTTTTAAGATAGCAAAACGTATTGAGCGCGCGAAAACTAAAAGGTCAATAATTTGTATAAATTCACACTTCAGATATTGAAAATGCTTTCATTTATCCATAATATGAAATTGTGCATTCATTCGATGTTATTAAAATACATAAAAAGTTATAAATAACTGAAATACGAGATGGTCGTTTTTAATCGCATGTAACATTTTTCGGAATCGAGAGGAATCTTTGAAACTTACATTATTTAATAGTCTATAGTTTAAGGAATGTATGTGCAAAAGGAGAAGTTGCACTTTTTTGCTATTCCCGAGTAATCATCAATTATGTTGGCAGAAATCAGGTCGCTCGCGCGGCTCAAGTAACTGTCTTCGTCCCGGCGATACTTGTGCCGCGCGAGCGGCCTGATTTCTGCCAACATAACTGATGATTACTCGGGAATAGCAAAAAAGTGCAAAAATGGTCAATTAGATGAAAATGTTTGAAAAAAACCATCCACATTGTTTTACCACCCTTAAAACGTTCACCCCTCACAAGGGAAGATCCCCAACACAAAAATTCCTAAAATTATGAAACTTTGGGGATATGTAGAGGATATATCGGTATGTAATACACAATTTTTTTTGCTACCCAAAAATTCAGTCTAAGGGGGTAAAATTGACTCCTCATAATCCAGCTATTTTCCGATTTTGTGTTATGTCTCGCGAATTGTAGGGTAAAGCGGGGTAATTCCGGCCACATAAGCAGTAAATGCTATACAATTTGAACAAGTTACACATTTGTTATTTTTTTTATATTAATTGATAGTTTGAAGTGTCTAGTTTGTATTAATATGACCGAGAAAGCATAAATTTAAGTTGTAACAAAATTGGGAGCAATAACACAAAAATAGTCAAATGATTTTTCTTTATAAAAGAGCTAGGACAACTGTTGAATTAATAAAAAATTGTATTATTTTTTATTGTAAAATTAATTTGTACATATATCACAAATATATTCTTCAGGGGTATCCCATCCTGAACATTCTTCATGTGTCCATTGACCACATACTGTGCACCGGAACCACATTTCATCATATTTTCCGAATTCTTTGCAAAAGGAGCACATATCGTGTCCTACTTTTTTGTAAAAAAATATCTGAATTGTACATGGCATCTACGCCAGAAAAAAAAACAATGTTAAAAGCTGCCTGGAATTACCCATCATTTTTGGCCGGTATTACTCTACACCTCATGTTCAGATATTTGAAGTAATACACTGAATTGAATTTACATATCACCAAAAACCAAATGTGAGTTTGAAAGTAGAAACATTCCTCTATTTAATGAGATTAATATTAATAATTCATATCTATTCCATGTACTAACTTAGCTTGCTTAACAGTCGGCCACTGTTATAAGATTACGGTGCGAAATGAATATTCCCGGATTTGTTTGAAACAAAGACTGCTATCGTCATGAAAATCATGAATATTAGCTCGCTGCATCATTAACAGGTGGTAGTACCATACAGAGTCAAGTTACGTGGTTTTTATTTAAAGAAATAGAAGTGGCCGGAATTACCCCGCTTTCCCCTAAGAGGTAGAAAGAAAGATTTCAGACAAAAGTTATTTCCTTTAATTAGGACTATCACCTGGTAACTTACAGTTCTTAAAAAATATAAATATATTTTATTCATAAAATAATATTATTAATAATGTATACAAATATTAATAATAATTAAAATAATACAATCACATTAATAATGAATGATAAAACAGTGAAAATAAATAAAATTATGTTAATAATACTATTTATAGCAAGTAAATATAATGATATAAACATATTACTCTAATTGGAATCACTCATTTCCGTATGACTTTCGTCATCACTGGTACGATCGGATAATTTCAAAAGTGATCGAACATTTTTACCATACTTCGGAACTTTATCACGTAAATGACGATGGCTACTGATAACAGGATCGGACGTTATAAGAAGGTTATTTAATATATCCCTATTTATGTCGCTCCTAGAAATTTTCCTTGAGAATCCTTCTCTGAAACGTTTAAATTCCTTGTGACGGCTTTCTTGGACCTCCTCTGATAGTTGTCCGATTGGCAAATGGAAATGTTCTATGATAGCTGGACCATGGATTAAAATTTTGTGAACAGTCACAGTCATTGGATACCACTTGTATAGGCTAACATAGAGCTTTGCAGTAGGTATCAGTTGTATACTTTTTAAACTCGTTTAAATTAATCTCACATCCTGAAGCCAATGCTTTCAGAATGATACTAAACCGTTCAATGAGGTTTTGATTTATGCCAATAATGTCAGCTGTGAGTTATGCATTATTGAAAAATCGACGAGCTGTATTACCATCATTCGAGTTTCTGCCTCCCTGTTTTGGCATGTCCACTAACAATCCGGTTTTTGCTCGAAATTGGTCAATAATGATCTTTTTTCTACATGCTACAATGTTTTTAACATTATCGTCACGAGCTTGCCATTTCTTAATTTCAAGCCTATAGGCTATGTGCAGAAGACATTCCATAAATCGGATGTAGCCGTGTAGTGTCGATAATCCCCAACAAAATGTCTGTTCATTCGCGGTTTTCCGCATCACTACTCCAAATTGTTCATCTGCTTGCTGGTAGCACCACAAATGTAGCACTTTTGCGTAGAGCTATTAGAGGCCAAAGCATTACAAACCTTACCATCCACCATTGTTTCATGAAAGTTAAATTTGACGACGATTTTCTTCTCCCATAATGCCAACTGTGTAGGCCTTAGCTGTTTTATTTGGTTTCTGATGAACGTCATTTCACTAACTATGACTTCTTCATTTTCCTTCGTGTATCGGAATTGAATCGGTCTGCAAAACTTAGTAGAAGATGTACGCGGATTTTGCCACCAAATTAATTTTTGCAAACTACTTTCTGATGTTATACTATAAAGCTGAAGAGGCACAAATGAGGCAACTAAGACACTTGAGTCATGTATATTCTCTTCATTACTTTTTTGTTTATATTTATTAAGACTACCGCATCCATCTATTCCCCATTTAGATAACAACGTTAACTCCAAATGCTTATCTCCCAGTGAAACGAAAAAATTTGTTGTGGAAATCAGTCTTCTCACAGTTAGATCAACGATCGATTGTAATTTTATTGCTACCATGCTCTCTGTCACTGTAATTTCAGATGAGGGAGGATAGCATAATCTTTTTGCATTCATCACCTTATAGCAGTGATGAGCAACCTTTTGTTAGAAGTGTGCCACAAGTGGAAACCTACTTCTCTACGCGGGCCACAATATTAAATACATAAATATCACTAATCCAAGAATTTTAATTTATGGGCTAAATTTCTTATTTCTGACATTGATTTACAATAAAACGTTTTTTTTTTAACTTTGATGTACTGTTTATTAGCAATATATATACATATTATAATCTAAATTCTAAACAGATATATGTACCTATATTTTTCGAATTAAATGAACGTAAATAACCACTGAAATTTAATTAATGAGATACTTGACTCTGTTTTTCATCAACGAGCTTGACAATATTAGGTTTAATATTTATACCTAAATGAGGTATAAATTACAAATATCGCACCTAATATTATCAAGCTCGTTCGTGAAAAATCTGATATGACGATGTTCAGGTGGGCCACGCGGCGATGTTCAGGTGGGCCACATGTGGCCCGCGGAACGCGGGTTGCTCATCACTGCCCTATAGTATGATGGATAAAGATCAACGTCCTTTTTTATACTTCCTTTACGCATTATAATGTACTGGTGCTTTGTTAAGTTCATAGATGTCAATAATGCTAAAGCCTCATCAGGAGAATATGATTTCTCAGGTTCTTTCAATTTGTTACAATCGTGTTTCATTTAAGTGGCTCGTTTAGGAGAAGATAATAAATTTTGCACCATTGAGGCTGCATCTCTTCTGCCGCATTGCCACAATTTCTGCTCTGTCGCAAAACAAATTTCATCCACTGATCTCGCCTGTAGTAGAGATTCTACTTTTCTCCTCTTTGTTTTGATCCCAACAGAGGAAAAATCTTGTACTGGACGTCCAAATTTAGTTTTATGTACCTTACTACGTTCTTTAAAGGTGGTTTCCATGCACCCGTTTAACCATTCTTTGTATTTTGATTCCAAATACAGTGTTCCCCGGATTATCGAGAAAGATTCGGGACTGGGGATTCTCTATAAACCGGGGCAGGGGAAGTAGTTTGCGCCTAATAAACTGACACTTGTCAGGACCCTCGCCCGAACCTTTCGACAAGGAGAGTGAACGACGTAAACCGAGAGTGAGTGAAATAGCGCACCAGCGGGAGACCCTCGGTCTACGGCGAATTGAGATTCAGTATTGAATATGAAAATTTTCATATTACTGATTACACTTTGATGGGAGTACTATCGATGGATTGGGGAGTTTATGTCGACGAAAATGAGTCCAAACACGAAACAATTCGGTCAATTTTTTATTATGATAACACGATTAGATTCCAGTTCCCCGGTTTAAGGGACGTTCACTAAAAATAGGCCGGATTTCTCCATATTTTAACTCATTCTCATTGGGAAATCCTAAAAAATCCATTGGCAATACCCTCATGAACTTTTTTTTTATCAAAAACATGAACATTTTATTTTTCTCTAGTGGGTATTTTACCTGACCCAGCGGTTTATTGCTCTCGGCAGTCAACGGGCGGTCTACCTGGGACCGAAGGCCCTCGCTCGCACCGAGGAAGCAAAACTGTGGGGTGGGTAGGTCTTTCCCGATGATCCGGGGAAAAAAGCTTGTCAATAATCCGGGGACTACTGTACAAATAATTACGAGAGCACAGGTTCCACCTTCGCTTAAGTAACTTTAAAAAGGTACTAATATTTTTTTCAACTTTAGCGATCAGAAGATCGTTTTCATTGTGCAAGTTTAATTTTTGACACATATATTTAAAAAGAACTAATTTTCCTTCCGCAAGATCAGGTAGGGACAACCTATATTTTCTCAATTTCTCCAAAAGATCCCTCCCGGTTATTTCGATTTTTGTTTCTAAGGAGAAAGTATAAAAAAGTTTAAGTTAAACGCTTTTATTAAAAATGCACTAAAAACTAAAAAATAATTATTTTCTTGTACTACAATTTCGATGATGATATACTACGCACGCCTGCAAAGTATCAAGACAGCTAACCTCACTTTACAAACGAACAAACAAACAGTTTAATAACGCAGAGTTGCAAATATTTGCAGCTGTATCTTGAAAATATGTACAGGGTCATCGTTTAATCCTGCAACCCGCGCGCGCGCGAACTTGTAAAATGGCAACACCGCCTCACGGACGCATTCCACTACAACCATGCACCGTCCGGTGCATCTCCCGGTGTTCGGAGAGCTACTAGTGACCGCTAGACAGCGGTGATGCCCGAGCTTCAAGAATTTTGGGCTGGCCTCTTTCAAATTAACATTGCAAAGAACTATTCAGAATTTCCCGGCCCGGGTTGAAAAATTTGGGGCCTGTTTCGTATAACTTTTGAACTATAAGAGATATCGGAATGCAATTTGCGCCGAAAAATGAGGAAAAATTATACCCTCTTAATGATTGATAATTTAACATATTTTACGTTTACTTAATTTTTCTTTCATCAATTTTTCAACCATAATTGTTTAAAAAGCTTTTGCAAACTGTTTATTTGATAATGTATTTAACGCTGTTTTTAAAATTCGCGATGTTGATAAACAATAGGCTAGTTGTTTCTGTATCATTACTATCATTACTTTCATAAATTGAAAAATTAAATTTTTATTCAATTATGTGTTAGTTCTGCAGACCTCAGAATCTATTGTTCTGGTTTTCTTTTATATGATTTTATCCTTAATGCGGAGGATACCTAGATCAGACGTAAGGGGTAACTAATGGGACGTGTCTTTGATTGTAGCGGAATTTGATTTTTTCTCTAGAATTTTTGTTTGAATGTGTTACGTCCTGAAGGGACTTTTGCGATACACCCCGAGCGGTTAGGGTGATTCGCAGGGTTCGCTGCTCTGTTAAAGTGCTAAAGCACACCTTGACTATACTTACCAAGGATCGGGAGGGTAATTAGGGGTCGAATAAGATCGTACAAGGTGGTTAAGGGGAAAAACAAGAATAAAAGTATATTGTTACAGAATTATCCTACCTAGAGACGCCGCTTCGTCCGGCTGTCGCTCGCTGTATCGCTCGGCACACGTTCCGGCTCGGGTTGCGCTCGCTTTTGATGTCGCTGACCGTTCGTAGGTCGTGGTCGCTCGCTGTGCTCTCGGATAGCACTCGGAAGTCGGTCACCTGAAGACCGTCGAATCGCACTGTCTCTAATCGTCTCTTATTCTATGCGTTCCTACGCCGGACACGAGTGACGCACAAGGGCTCTCCCGGCTAGGCCGTTCGCGGTATGTTGGATGGAGTTACCCTTGCACGGTTTATTGACGGCCGTTCGTATTTCGCGGACTAGACGCAGTGACGTGATCGCGGTTTCTTGACGGCTCTCTGGCTCGTCCTGACTTCCTAAGTCGAGTTCCCGAATAAGAGTGTTTACCTTCGCGGTTCTGGATCGCGGTCTAAACCTCGGACGATCCCTACGAACGGGGATAACTGCCCCGTCGGCAGCTGTCGCTTGCCTAAATAATTCCTTGAATTATTGCGAAAGAATCGGCGCTCGGGCCGATCGCGGTCGTTGTCCCTAACGCTGTTGCTACGGGCTCAGCACAACGTGATTGCCACGCGCGGGGCGATTCCGCTGAATCGCCTTTGCGAAAGAAAGCGACGCGAGGACAGCAAGCACGGAATGCACCGATAGGGGCATGTAACAGCTCCCCATTTAGACGCGAAACGGCCTCGCGAGTCCGTTTCGTCGCTTATACGTGCGTAGCTGTTCACGCGTGCACCTTCCTAATGACTTACAACTACGGTTAGCGCTACTATGGCTAAGGGGTCGCAAGGGGATATTCAATGAATGAAACGTAATTAAACATATGGTGATTGTATATTGTTACATATTAAAAGATTGAAAAATGGAAAAAGAACAGAAAAATAAAAATTAAAAAATAAAATTTTAAGCAAAAAAAAATTTTAAAACTTAAAGAATAAAGGGCTCCTGGTTTTTGCCTGGCATTCTGCTGTGAATTAAATAAAACGGATGCAATTACAATTTAGACGCGTCACTTTTAAGTGATTACAAGTTGTTTCGTATTTACCTAATGCGAGGGACGGGGCTCCCTTATTCTGCGCCGGCCGGGACAATCCATGGGATGTCCCGTGGTTTTGGGGGCTCCAGTGGTCGTGGCGCCTCGATTATGGGGAATGCCGGTAGGTGTTGTGGGTCCCGGTCCAGGATGGCGCGTATGCATCCTGTGCAATTCCCTGGCGATGCCCACCGTAGATGCGGTCTCCTGCACTCTACGCACTTTGTGAGCGCGACGGCCTTCTCCTCCACGGCTAGCCAGTGAACCGGTACCCTCCTGTATTCGGCGAAGTTCGGGGGCGGCTTCACCCACGCGCATGCCGCGCACAAGGTGTGGGTTTTAAGGGTCCACACCTGGCCGTCTTCTCCGACTCCATTCCTGACCGCCCGCACGCACAATCTGCGTCCAAAGGGCGCGTGTAGTTGACGCGGTAGTACCGCTTCGGCGAGGGATGTTCGCGTGTACTTCTCGTCGTTAAATTTTGGACTTGCCATGACGTTGACGTAAGACGTGTTAATGGTTTCGTGAAAAATTCGTAATGACTGTCCCTCGCGTGTCTTAATTGCTAACTTATATGCTAATACCCCTACCAACTAATTTTCACAGCAGAGCGCCTCGCGGGTGGGTACTAAGGTTAGTGCGCGGGGTTTTTGCTGCTATCAGCGAGGTACTTCTTAGAATACTTCGAAGTATGGCTCGGAACTCGCGAAACTACTCGCTCGTTCTACGTGAGCTCTCTCTCTTGTCTTTGTGGGTGATATAACGGGTAAATCAGGAGGAAAAGATGTTATCGCTAAAGGACGGGGTTTAGAAATTATTTGAGGGGAAGGGCGATGTGGTATCATTTCTATATTAACCTTTGTCTCTTTCCTTAAGGGCTCTCGGTGATGATTGCGGCGTGCCCTCAAAAAACGGTATCCAATCCATACAATGAGGACAATTATGAACGTGCCTCCTAGTCCTGGTAGTCCATAAGTAACATAAGTCGATAAATTTTCAGTCCGACGATGAGTTGCTATTTCCCTTGCTTGTCTTTCTATGTCCTCCAATGCGATCGAATTTGCTTTGGCATGGGCGTTTTGAAGGGTTCCCTGTGATTCCTTTTCTTGATAGTCAGTTAGAATTTTTACATGGTGTTCCGTGAGAGTTGGCAGTATTTCCGAAACATTTATGCCGATAGATGGCTTGTAGATGGATGTTAATGTCTCAGTGTCAACTCCGGATGCCCATATCTGGTCTGTCCCAATTTTAGCCTCGCAATCCCTTCGTAGTTGTAGAATTCCGGCCCCCTGGAGCACTTCATATCCGGCCGCGTGCTTGTTGCATCGTACCTGCAGTGCTAGGGTGCTCTTGACGGAATATAACCAGGTGTTGGGTGTAATCATTTTCTTGAGAAAGGTTCCGCTTCCGGGGAGAGCTTGGATGTTACAGCTAGATCATTTGATGTTTTGTGGTTTCAATAAGGCGTCCGTTTCACAGCTTGGTGCTTTTTCCAAATCTTGGAGTGGTAAACTGAGTTCGCACATGTACATTCGAGGGTGGTTTCTGCATCCTGTGATGTAATTTTCATTTGGCATGAAGTATTGAGAGTTAATTCTACTGATTGCTAAGTATTCCGTTCTTGGTTTTATAAATATAGGGGTAGAGACATTGGTAGATATAATTTGAAACGAAGGGCACGGTTGAAGGTAATAGAGGTCGAAGGGAATTTGGTCAAGTAAAGGAATGTCAAGTGACAAGATGATTCGGCCCTGTGAATAAACTACGTTTAATTTGGTCACCCCTTGTAACTGTTCGGAATTTAATTCTTCCGTCGTCAGCGGGAATTCGTATGGAGTAGTTTCGCGAATTCTTTCGCAAGTCTGTGCTAGCTGGTTAGGTGAAAGAATGGCCGGATGTAAGATACCAAGTTTCGCGAATGTGAGCGCGTCCGTAATTACAATTAGCGCGGTCACGTATTCGTCCACGTGCCTGGTCATTTGGAATGTCCATGATGACAAAGCTAATTCCAATTCGATCTTTGTTTCGCGCTCATCCAATTGTCGGGTACCTGTCGCAATTTCCTTAATTCTATCGCCTATTGTTCGCACGGATCCCGTTACAGATTTGAGTGACTCGTGTATGTCTTGAAATTCCGATCTTATAACATGTGTCTGATTTCCTAATAATTCCGCGAGGTGATTCTGATCTTTATAAAGTTTATCTATTTCCTTATTATAATATCGCGCGTCATCGTTGTCTAGTGTTCCGAATAGGGCTTTGCTCAGCGACCCGATGAATCCCAATGGTACCGTTCGCTTGGTACGGCGAAGTTGTGGTTTCCCTAGTATATTTAGTAAGAGTTCTTCGTATCGTTGACCATCGAGGAGTTTTCGTTGGAGGGCCATGTTAAGGCCGTCGGCCGGGCAAGACGTCCAATTATACGTTGTACATAATGCTTTTATCCTGTTAATTTGGGGTTGAGTTTGTGGTCGCGAGGTCAATAGTTCAGCGACTTCAATACCGGTGACCAATCTCCATTGGGTGTGGAAAACTCGGAGAGGTCTAATTTTTTCGTAGTACAGGCCAGGGTTGGGACTCAACGGTGATATCCGGTAGTCCCCGTCTATGGTATTACCCATAGCGTTTGCCCAAATGAGCGTGAATATGATCAGGCCACGTCCGTCCATAGTATGGGGAATTCGGAAAATGTCCTTCAAGGGTGAGGAATCTATTGTTTTACGTAAGTGTCTACTGCAAAAACGAAAAACAAGTGAGACATAGGAAGATTGGGGAGGAATCCGATTTACGGAGTGTGGAACCTTGGTTAGAGAGTCGGTTAGAGGAGCTCTCCCGCTGATCCATTGTAACTTAAACCATTAAATACGTTGCATTGGCGTCAAGGTGGTTTAACTTTAGTATAAGCATGCTTTAATTTGTCAAAATGTTTAACGATTTGTTGACCCTCGTCCGAAATCAATACTGCATTATTTTGATCGGTGATTGCTTTTATTTTGAAGGGGCCTATGTAGTGCGGATCGAATTTATGTAGTCGAGGTTCTTTGAGTACGTAAACGAGATCATTTATCGCGAATATAACTTGATTACTTTTCCGGTCATAAATATTTTTTGAACGCAATTTACTAGTGTCCAAATTTATTCGTGTGGTTTTTCGGATTTCGTTTAAGCGCTCCACCAAATTTTGAACATAAGTCGGATACGTAAGGAGTTCCTCCTGGGACATAGGTGTGAACGGATCGCGAGCTAATTGTCCGAAAACCACTTCATATGGAGTGAATTTAGTGGCTTCATGTACTGAAGTGTTGTACGCATACATAGCAAACGGAAGGAGTAAGTCCCAATCCTCATATTTTTCCAAATAATGTTTTAGGTATTCAGTTAAGACGATGTGACTTCTCTCTAAGGAACCGTTAGTTTGAGGTCGGTATCCCGATGTGGTTACGTGTTGAACCTTAAAGACTTTGGCTATCCCCTGTATTGTGTTATTAATGAAACTAGTGCCACGATCCGTTAGTATAGCACGCGGTGCGCCGAAAATTGCAATAAAATAGCGCGAGAATGCGTCGGCGATGGTAACGGCTTTTATATCGGGTAGAGGTACGGCCATGCAGAATTTCGATAACTGGCATTGTATTGTAAGTACGTGACGGTTTCCACTAGGGGTAGGGGGAAGCGGTCCTACAGTATCTAGGGCTATTTTATCAAAAGGTTTAGCGGGTGTATCCGTGATTAACATCGGTTCCCGAGTTTTTATTCGCACGAGCTTTTGTTCTTGGCAGCTCTGGCAACTACGTATATAATTTTCTACATCCCGGTGTAGGTGAGGCCAGTCAAACAGGTGACGTATACGTCGGTACGTTTTTGTTACGCCCTTATGCCCTCCTATCATGGTTTCATGGTAGTGACGAATGATATTCTCTCGTTCATTTTCTGGCGGTAATTTCACTTCGCCGGAACAAATTGTAATTGAGACAGGCGTGTGTTTAAAAATAATCTTGCAGTGTTTTCGGAGCGCTTCGGCGTTGAATCGGTGCAGAGTTTCTCCATGCGCCGCTATTCTAAACGACCTGACACGTTCGTTCTCTACGACGCCCCGGAGAAACCTTAATGCAGTCACTAGCTCTTTTGCCCCGATTTCATGATAGAAATTTTGTGCTCCCACAATACTAAAGATTTTCCCTATTTCGTTATGAGTGACTATTACGCGATTTTGAAAGAATGCGTTGGATAATAGTTTAGTTTCGTCAAGGAGACCGGTGGATATTAAAGTTTTACAAATTGGACTAGTTAATATCCTGTCGGATGATATAAAATGTGCATAGTTGTCCTGGGAGGATGTAAGTGTGGTTTTTACAATTTTTATAGCACATTTCGTTGGCTGATCTTTGAATGACGAGGCGTCTGGGGAGTAAATGGGTGTAAATGGGGAATCGTCTGTCCCGTTTCTCCTATATTCGGGCGATTCCTGTGCAACCGTTTGAGAATAGGGAGGATATTTAAATGGCCCCACGGCTGCACCATAACGTTCCGTTGAGTCAGGTGTTTCTATTATACTAAAATCTCGTCTAGGTGGCGGTTGATCATTTAATTCTTCTAGGATCTCATCCGTTGGACCGATCATGGTTGATTGCGGGATATCCAGAACTTCCTCATAGAGAGGTACTCCCCACGATACTCGCTTCCTAGGGCCTGATTGTAGTTTATTCCCCCGAGTGTTCGATGTTTCCATCCTTTCACACGTGGGATTTCCAAGACTGATAATTTTCATCTCTGTTTCCGCGCCCTCAGGGGTATTAATGGTCCCGGAGGTGGGGTCCAAATCATCTCCTTCTATATACTCCCATTCGTCCTCCGTATGCCCTGCATCCGGGCCTTCAGTTATCTGCTTGTTCTGGGCTGTATCCTCCTCGTCCAGGCTTTTCAAGAAAGTGATTTCTTCCTGTGTGAACGAACCTGTGACCGAGCCTTCACTCAGGATGGTTGGTTCCTCGTTGGTCAATTCCAGGTCCTCGTCCTCATCCAGGAATTCGGGCATTCCCGTTCGTTCTTCCTCTGCATCCAGAACGGTAGAATTGGCCCTGCTTTCTATATCGTTTGGGTCAATACTCGATAGTGTGGAATCATCTATAAGCGACGGTGGTTCTTCGTAATTCGGCCGCGGCTGGCCTTGTCGGCGCTCCGATACGCGCGTTCCTATTCCCTCATTTTCGTTATTAGAGGCGGTCTCATTCGGGATTGTCGGAAAAGCGTATGTGACCGGATTTCGTGATAGTGCGTCTGCGTTTGCATTTACTCTGCCGGGTTTGTAGATGATTTCATAATTGTAATCGGCAAGCGTAATTTTCCAACGGGCAAGTCGCGATACCGGATCTTTTACCGAAAATAACCATTGAAGTGGCCGGTGGTCAGTTACTAAGGAGAATTTCCGTCCGTAGATGTGTGTTCGAAATTGTTTTACAGCGTAAATTATCGCGTAGCATTCTTTTTCGGTGGTCGAGTAATTTTCTTGGCAAGACGAGAGTACCTGTGAGGCGTACGCTATGGGAGGGTCTTCGCCTATTTTGCCCTGGCTTAGAATCGCGCCAACTGCTACGTCGGAAGCGTCGGTAGTAATTATAAACGGTTCGTCGAAATTTGGATAACGTAACACCGGTTCTTTGCACAGCGCTTGGCGTAGGTCTTCGAAACTTTCCTGGTGGTTTTCGGACCAATAAAATGGAATCTTCGGGGTTGTTAAATTTGTAAGTGGTTTAGCGCGCTTTGCCATGTCTGGTATAAAGCGACGGTAATAATTGACTAGGCCTAAGAATTGCTTCAAATTTTTCCGAGTCTTTGGTACGGGGAATTCGGCAACGGCCTTAATCTTTTCGGGATTGGGTCGCACTCCGTCCGCTGCTATTATATGGCCTAAGTATATGACCTTGTCTTTTAAGAACTTGGCCTTCTCCGTCTGTAGAGTCAGGTTATGTTCGCGTAAGCGTTCGAAGAATCTCGCGAGTCGGTGTTCATGCTCTGCGAGTGTACGCGAGTAGATGACCACGTCGTCTAGATACACGTATAATTCTTTACCGATAAGCCCTCTCAACACGTTGTTCATTAGACGCTGGAAAGTTGCTGGAGCGTTCTTCAATCCGAAAGGCATGCGGAGGTATTCATAGTGTCCGTCTGGAGTAGTAAACGCGGTTTTTGCACGGTCCTCGGCTTTCATAGGAATTTGATGAAAACCGTTCGCCAGGTCAAAGACTGAAAAGTATTTGGCACCACCTAATCGATCGAGAATGTCAGTAATTCGCGGTAAGGGGAATCGGTCGTCGATAGTTTTCACGTTGACGATTCTAAAGTCAGCCACCACTCTATATCGTTTGTTTCCTTCTTCATCCACCTTTTTCGGGACTACATGCAGAGGTGAATTATGTGGTGACGACGAGGGGGTGATTATTCCTAATTCCTCTAAATTATGCATTTGTCTAGCAATTTCTTCGTCCATCAATGGTGAGTGCGGATATTGTCGTACAAACACGGGCGTCGAGTCGGTCATCGGGATGGTGTGTTCTGCTGACGTCGTTCCGCCAAGCGGATCTCCGGGTACGAAAAACCTGTCTGAGTACTTTGCAACCAAATCCTCAATAGGCCGGCGAGGTTCCGGATCTAATTCTTCTAATTTCAAAGTCTTTACTATATGTTGTAACCGTTCTTCTGGGGGTTTTTGATTCACACGATAATCTCCCAAATCTTGATCTTCGTTCGCGTCGAATTCTTCCTCGAAGGGGGTAGGGGGATCCATCTCCACATTATCAGGACAATTGCAATCCTCAGGGAGGCAAACGCTTACTACATGCTCATTCGTCTCTGATTCTATTGGTTTGTTTAAATGGGCCAAGAAGTCCTCATGGCTCTGCTTACATGCTGCCAACGTGTCTTCTAGCTCTTTAGAGTTTGAGAAAATTACCGGGCTGATTGGATGTTTAGCAGTTACCATAGTGCGTAGGTGGTAGGAAACGATGGCTTCTTCTTGGAGCAGATACGGGCTCCCTACGAGGCCTGAAATACCTTTTGGTAAATTGGGCATACGCATGACGTAGAAGAGCGCCCAACTACCATTAATTTTTACGACAGTCGTTCCCAGGGTCATGACCTTTCCGTTTAAACCATTAATTTCAATGGGAGTTGTGCTAAGGACCATGGCTTTGGAGCTTGCGGATCCGATTTCTAAGAGGTTCAATGCAGATCCTGTGTCTACGATGAATTCTCCCTCACCGTTCTCCAGTTGTTCTGCCTTGACTCGGATGCGGGGGGAATCTGCGCGTACGAGTCCTGTTGCTGGTTCTGATTTTGGGGCAATCTTGGGGTCTGCGAAGAGGACCCGCCCGCCTCGTTCTGGTTGCACGGGCGGGCACGCTGGGAGTTTAAATGACCGGTATTTTGGGCCGGTGCTTCCCCTTTTGTCGATTGGCGTAATTCTTGCGTTTCACGTCTTCCGGGGTCGCGTGACTGATATGCTTGTGACCAGGGATTGTAACCCGCCGAGAGCCGGTTGCTAGTAACATAGGACAGTCTAGTCGAGACAGCCACTTAACGTACTCTGGTCATCCGGCCGAAAAATCGAGTAATCTTTATGAATTTTTTACTCGATGAATAACAAATATAATCGTGCAAAACTTTTTACATATTATTCATCTACTTGTGCCCTGCTCAATTTTTCGGCCAGATAACCATAGTACCCCCTTATGTGGCTGTCTGGACTAGACTGTCCTATGTTACTAGTAACCGGCTCCCGGCGGGTTACAATCCCTGCTTGTGACTCACGGGGGTCGTAGTTTTGAAATTCGGGAGGGGGCCCGCGAGGTTGGTATCGTCTATCGCTTTGATATCTTCCGCGTCCACCTCTACCGCGGGGAACATACGGTTGGCGTTCATAATCTAATGGGCGTTCATAATCTAATGGGCGTTCACCTTGCCTCGTCAGCAAGGCCGCTGGACGGCTCTCTGTCATCGGATTGTGATAATACGGCTCCCGATAATAATCGTCTCGAAAGCGAGGGGCACTATAGCCAGAGTAAGCGGTATTATAGTCGCGATAGGAGTCATCTTCGTGTGGCTGTCTCCACTCGTTCCATCTACGCTGTGGGTCGTATGGAGACGGGGGACGAGCGTTTTGTGTGTATCTAAACGAGTCATCACGCGGCAAACCTGACAATTCTTGTTCTCGTCTTTGTATGTGTAACGCCAAATCGAACGCGTCGTCCAATGATTCGGGATTAGATAATGCTACTTTAGTTGAAATTCTTTGGGGTAAGGCCGTAATAAACGAAGTTCGCGCCAAACGCCCCACCTCTTTTATGGTCCTCTCTACGTTTTCTCCGATTAATTCTTTCGCTCTTACGATTACTTGTCTGTATAAGCGGCCCACGCGGTGGATAAAGTCTATCAATCGTTCCCGGGGATGCATGCTTATACGTTCGAGTTCTAGGCGGAGCTCCTCATAACCGCGACATGGGGAATATCGGACCTTTAGAAGGGAGAGCAGATCGGCCACGCTTTGACAACCTTTCCCTTCGACATAATATCTAATAGGATCTTTTAGTTTGTATATCAATTCAGTCAGAAATCTTTCCTCTTGACCGGATGGTACGCGCTTCGAAGCACGCTGTATCGCGGCAGCGAAATCTTCTAAAGTTACGAAATCAGGATCAAAACGGGGAATGCTGTCAAGCGCCCTATAAACTCTCTCTTCGTCTTCTCGGGAACGCCATACGTCTAATACAGACATTTCAAGGTCGTTCGTCCGGGAACCAAGGGACGGTCGGCCACTCGATGATGGCGGTAAAGGGGGAGGAACTACAGTAGGGGCATTTATAGAGGAAGCATTTTCAGAGGTTTGTGAGTTAGGAAAAATATGTGAAGGGGGTGATCTCAAAATACCACCTGTCATTATGACTGTGTAATTGTAAGGAACTTCGAGTAGTAGGAAGTGTAGTCAAGTTACGAGCAGATAAGATTGCGGTGGGTCACGTTATGTGACAACAACACGCTCACTTTCTCTAATGAGAAATAATAATAAAGGGAAGAATTTATAATAAGGGATAAAAGTATCCCACTTCTGACACCAGTTTGTTACGTCCTGAAGGGACTTTTGCGATACACCCCGAGCGGTTAGGGTGATTCGCAGGGTTCGCTGCTCTGTTAAAGTGCTAAAGCACACCTTGACTATACTTACCAAGGATCGGGAGGGTAATTAGGGGTCGAATAAGATCGTACAAGGTGGTTAAGGGGAAAAACAAGAATAAAAGTATATTGTTACAGAATTATCCTACCTAGAGACGCCGCTTCGTCCGGCTGTCGCTCGCTGTATCGCTCGGCACACGTTCCGGCTCGGGTTGCGCTCGCTTTTGATGTCGCTGACCGTTCGTAGGTCGTGGTCGCTCGCTGTGCTCTCGGATAGCACTCGGAAGTCGGTCACCTGAAGACCGTCGAATCGCACTGTCTCTAATCGTCTCTTATTCTATGCGTTCCTACGCCGGACACGAGTGACGCACAAGGGCTCTCCCGGCTAGGCCGTTCGCGGTATGTTGGATGGAGTTACCCTTGCACGGTTTATTGACGGCCGTTCGTATTTCGCGGACTAGACGCAGTGACGTGATCGCGGTTTCTTGACGGCTCTCTGGCTCGTCCTGACTTCCTAAGTCGAGTTCCCGAATAAGAGTGTTTACCTTCGCGGTTCTGGATCGCGGTCTAAACCTCGGACGATCCCTACGAACGGGGATAACTGCCCCGTCGGCAGCTGTCGCTTGCCTAAATAATTCCTTGAATTATTGCGAAAGAATCGGCGCTCGGGCCGATCGCGGTCGTTGTCCCTAACGCTGTTGCTACGGGCTCAGCACAACGTGATTGCCACGCGCGGGGCGATTCCGCTGAATCGCCTTTGCGAAAGAAAGCGACGCGAGGACAGCAAGCACGGAATGCACCGATAGGGGCATGTAACAAATGTTTTAGCTACTCAATGCCACGCCTATACCGGCTTCCGATGATGTCATTTTTTTTTAATGATGTGCCATTATTGTGGCTTTTACAAGCAGGTGGCGAAAAATCTTTCCGTACAAGGGTATAGGATACGTCGCGGTCAACCGCGTCGCAAACCTCATTACAGTAATCTCGGGTGCGAGTGGTAAACCGATCATAAAAGCGGAGCGCGCGGCTCGATTACCTGGACCGGGAAATTCCCAATACCTAGCTCTTTGCGACGCTAAAATTTTCGAAGCTCGGGCATCACCCTTGTCCATCGGTTGCTGGCAGCTCTCCGCTGGGCCAGTGCATGGTTGTAGTGGAATGCGTCCGTGAGGCGGTGTTGCCATTTTACAGGATCGCGCGCGCGCGGGTTGCAGGATTAAACGATGACCCTGTATTCTATAAAGCAAATAGAACAAAACGCCACAAAAATTTCTAGGTTCCACGAGGTTCCCGGATATCTAGAGTATTTCCAACGAACGCTATTTGTACGTGTACAATCCATTTTGTAAAATACTAACAATTTTAATTGCGATACAACGGAGCACTACCGATTTATAGCTGATTCTGATGCATTCTAACAAACAGTTACTAAGGGCCCGGCACGCGTACGTTAGGACGCTCATTATTATTATAAAATACATACAAATTTGCATACCATATCATTCCGATATCCCTGACTCGGTGACTTGTGGTCTGACAAGGATTCATTCATTTTGGACCTGTCCAACTTTTGCTCTTGCCCTTGAAGAGCAGCCGCGAGTGGTTGTGAGCTGTTGCGAACGAAGGCAAGAGCGACGACAAGAACGGCAGCCGTAAAAGAGTGGGGATAGGTAGCGTTCACAGATTCCCCCTCCAAGAAGGCATTTCGCTCTTGGGCCTGGCTTCGTGGCTCCGAGAGCGAAGAGCAACTCGCGGCTGCTCGCACGAGCAAACCCTTGGACGGGCCTGCGCTAGATCATCAAGACGGACCACTGTGCGGCGGCGGCGATGGCCCGGAGTTATATCTAGAGACGCGGTAGCGTCTCGACGCCAAGTACATGAAAGCTACCGTGTATCTTTACTCGTCGCGGAGGCATTCTGAACTTATTTCATTATTATCTTATTACGCCTGCAATATTTTGTAAATTTAAAGGCATTTTTCTTATGTAAACCGCATATCGGCTTTCGAATAAGACCAATTTCAATAAAATCGGTTCACGCATGACAGAGATATCGTAATGTCGTCCCATGGATCAGTCGAAAACGGTAGATTTTTCTTCTGATTTACCAAGAAATTTTTCGTCGACATAATACGTATATGCGCGTTATACACACACCTTCAGCCAACACATGCATCGTTCTTCGTTCGTCGACTCTCGAGATTCCGACTCGGCAGGGATCGTCGTCCGTCATTGTACGTACATACATATATATATACTATTTTGAATTTTATAACCTAAGTGCTAAGTGTCAAATAAAGTAAGTTGTCCCAATTTGAAATGTCACAAGTTTTTATACTAAATATATTGTAACAAATTGCAGTGCATTTAAATTGCCAAATATATTTTTATACTAGCAATTTAGAGTTTTTATGTAATAATAAATAGATTTCTTATGTAGAGTCGCAGACTTGGAAGTTGTCCGGAGAAGGTTCGACAGAGAAGTATCTCCTTTCGCATAATATAATATATATTGCAACAAATTGCATTGCATTTAAATTGCCTGATATTTGTATTTGTATATACCAGCAAATTAGAGTTTTTATGTAAAGCTTATTATATTATATTAAAATGAAGGGGACGCACGGGCTTGGAAGTTGTCCGGAGAAGATTAAATAAATAGAAAGACAAAGCATCTTGCTTCGCACATGCTTCTGGAAAGTCAAATAAGGTAAATCAACAAAATTATAAACATACTAAACTAATTTTATTCCAAAACCAATAAATTGTGTGTTGAAAATATTGGACCTCTTCGTTCATCCTCGTTGAATTATTACCATAGCATTTAAATTTCCAGTAACAAGACTTTCTGCCATACTTTCTCATTTCCTTTGGACACATTTTATAATCTACACTTACATTAACAAAATGCCACTCTATTTCTAGGGTGAACTGACCAGTGAATGAACAGCTAAGCGTTTTTTCAGTTTCAAATAACGATAAAAATTAAATAATGTTCTAATTTATTAATGTAACAAGAATTTGTAATAGAATAGGCTTTAAAAATGTCTAAAAAAATTGTTTGTGCTTCTTTACTTGAACGGTGTTTGAAATAAATCATAAAAATGTAATCAATGCCCAATATACTAGTGAATGAACAAAATACCCAATAAATGAACATCTTGTATCCAGTGAATGAACACAAAGGATAATACTTCATTTTCTGGCGAGAAATCGCTGAAAACGCTACAAAAGTAGAAGAGAAGTTAAGTTAGGGACCTAACATAAGAATATAAAAATATAATCTATATATTATAATCATAGGAACATGACAAATTTATTTATATCAGAACACAGTTTACACAATATAATGGTTAACTGTCATCGTACGTGTTTTTTTACTAGGTTTCTCGCCGTCAATGGCAACACCCGAAACCACAAATAAAAAAAATTAATTAGCGACCAAGACCTTCATAGATTCAAAAAATACTTATATCGCCGTTATTTCAATAAATTTTCCTTCATTCTAAATATAAGATCATTGTTTTCAATGAAATAGTATTCTTGTTATACACAAAAAAAGTCAATTTGTTCATTCACCGCTCCCTGTTCATTCACTGGTCAATTCACCCTATATAGTTGCTACACTATTCATTATTAATTTTACTAGTTTTCCATTAACAATATTTCAATTCACCAATAAATATTATTTTTTATACTATACTAAACCAACACCAATAAAAATATTGAATCTCTTCATTCATTTTCGCTAAATCTGCCACAAGACTTTCTATCGTATGCTCTCATCTCCTTTTTATATTTTTATTTTATACTATACTAAAGCAACACCAATAAAAATATTGAATCTTTTCATTCATTTTCGCTAAATTACCATTAACATTTCTTAAATTTCTGCCACAAGACTTTTTATTGCAGGCCTTCCCAAGTAGGGGAAATCTGCTTCTGAAACACATGTTTCGGTTCTCCTTCCAACGCTGTGCCTGCGGCTAAGGTGGGACGATTCCTACTGTCCTCTCTCTCTGCTTCCTAGCGGCGTTACTGTCTCCTCTGAGAGAGGGAGTGTTGGAGGGAGAACCGAAACATGTGTTTCAGAAGCAGATTTCTCCTACTTGGGAAGGCCTGGATTCTATCGTATGCTCTCATCTCCTTTGTACACATTATGTAGTCTCTATCTATCTACACTTACTATAGCAAAAGGCCACTATTTCTATATAATTTCTATAAAAGTAAGTTCTACGTTAAGTTGTATATATATAACTAAAATGTGGCTTTTATATATATTTACAGATAATCGAAGCAGAAGATGATGAGTGTGTGTGTCCTATCCTATTTTTCAGTAAACGATACAGGCGAAGAGAATTATTTTAAGAGCTGAAAGAGAATGTAACTCTACTGCACAAGCAAATGAAATAAGTAAATTTTCATGTATATGTATAATATAAACTACATATGAATAAATGAAGTAACACCGTTTTGATCTATAAAAATATTATTTTTATTATTATAATTATTTTTATTTCAATAATTTCCTCGCCGGCCCCGCTGCTCCGAGCCCCGGCCCCGCTGCTCCGAGCCCCGGCCACGGCCACGGCTCCGGCTCCGGCCCCGATATTCGGATTCAATGAATGCTCTAAGGGCCCGGGCCTGGTCCCGCATTGCTTCCAACGCGGCCCAGTTTTGTTGCCGGGCCCTTTGACGCCATCCGCCCTGTACGCGCACTGTGGTGCGACGCACGTGGATACTGTACACGCATTATCCTTATTTATTTCTCACTGCGAATATAGGAATTGGAGCGTTGAGAGTAAACACCTGACTCACATCACGTTAAACTCCATTACATGTTATTCGACCTTTTATTTCGATGTGCACCTAACACGCGGCCAACCGGCCCGACTAATTCAAAGACGCCACACCGAGACCAACATTCCAACGAAAAGTAAAACCAAAAAAAAACGGAAGCCCGGTGTCCGAGAGTACTGCGCCAGCCGGTGAGTGGCGCTCAACTCGACTAACGCCAGCGCGCGATCTTCAAACATACCGCCCGCCTTGACAAACTAAAGTTTTCAATAACAGTATAATCAATAAGAAAAAATAAAAAATAGCGTTCATTGGCCCATGCGGCCGAGCTCAATTAATAACTGAAAATGTATACTTCTACATTTAATTATAACTATTACGCATCAAGATACTATGCCACTCTGAGATCCGGACTACTAGATGGCGAAAAGTGTTACGCGCGGCCAAAACACTGGCGAACAGCAGGAGGATATGAAACACTCGATGGAGAAATCTAAATTCAAAGTAACAATTTAAACGTCAATGATTGTCCACCGGTAGCACATAGAGCTTAGCTGCGGGTCGTAGGAGGGACCCCTTGGTTGTTTTCACGGTTGCCGCTCGTACTACTCCATCCTCTCCTGGGTGGAGTGCCTCGACTCTACCCATGCTCCAGTGCAAGGGTGGAGCGTTGTCATCGTGGATGATGACCAAGTTGCCGATGGCCAGCTGCGGACCTCGGCTCTCCTTCCATTTGGTGCGTTGCTGACACAGATGCAAATACTCCTTGACCCATCTGTGCCAGAAATGTTGTCGGAGCTGCTCTATATGTTGCCATTTAGACAACAGGTTCTGTTTTGTGGTCGTTAAATCAGGTTCCGGATATGACGCCAAGTTTGCTCCGATCAAAAAGTGAGCGGGAGTAAGAAAGGAAAAATCATTTGGATCTGCAGACAAAGGAGTGAGCGGTCGGGAATTCAGCACCGCCTCTATTTGAGTCAATAACGTATACAACTGAACATAGTTTAACGATGCCTCCCCTGCTACACGCGTCAGGTGATGCTTGGTGGCCTTTACTGCCGCTTCCCAAATTCCCCCAAAATGTGGAGCACGGGGGGGGATGAATTGCCACGAAATCCCCTCCGTCCCTAACTCAGAGATGATCTTGCTGTATCGTGTATCGTTGTTGAACATGTCATGGAGCTCCTTGAGCGCGTTGTTTGCTCCTATGAACGTGCTTCCGTTGTCGGAATGTATTTCTGCCGGTCGTCCACGGCGAGCGATGAACCTTTTGAAGGCGGCCAAATAGGCCTCGGTAGTCATATCTAAGACCAGCTCGATGTGCACGGCCTTGGTGCTCATGCACACAAATATGATTACATATGACTTGATTTTCCGCATGGTTTTTCGAACGCCCTCGCGAATAAAAAAGGGGCCACAATAATCAACGCCTACAATTGAAAACGGTCGCGCAGGCCTTGCCCGTTGCGCGGGTAGATTTCCCATGATTTGCTGCGATGATTGAGGAGATGCTCGGAAACACGTCATACATCTTCTTATTAATTTGCGCACGGTGTGGCGCGCGGCCAACGGCCAATAGCATTCGCGAATCGCAGCGAGAGTGCCCTGCGCTCCTGCATGAAGTTGTCTTCGATGAGCATCTTCGATTATCAGTTCCGTGAGATGATGCTTTGCAGGCAGCACTGCGGGATGCTTGCTGCTAAACGGTAAATTCGCATTCCGTAACCTTCCTCCAACTCTGATGATCCCGTCCTTCAAAAAGGGGTTGAGACTCGCAAGTTTGCTGTGCCTAGGCAAGCCCTGCCCTTTAAGTAAACCCTCTCGCTCGGAGGAAAATGCCTCCCCTTGGACCATGCGTATGATAGCCTCCGTGGAGGCACGTAGCTCCTGTTGAGTCAATACTCCTGACAGATGCTGCGAGATGCCATGCCTAGCGTTGCAGACGAATCTTCGGCAATAGCTTATCACTCTGGTGAGTTTAGAAAAAGAAGAAAAACGCTCGTAAAAGGCGACTTCCTTGACGACGGTCAAGGTTACCGCATCTGCACGCTGCTCGGGTAATTCTTCATTGAGTATGATATTGGTTTTCTCAGGCCAGAACGACGACTCGTTTTTTAACCAAGGGGGACCATGCCACCATAGCTGTGAGTGCCTTAATGCCGAGGGTGTTGTGCCGCGGGATATCAAGTCCGCGGGATTTTCCTTCCCACTCACGTGGCGCCATTCTGCGTTCTCGCTCAGTTCCTGAATCGTTCCAACCCGATTTGCGACAAATGTTAGCCAGCGCCTGCTTGGCGCGTGTATCCAGCTCAAAACAATGCCAGAATCCGTCCAAAACCCAATGTAATTGCATTCGAAGGGCACTGCCTTCAAAACCACCGACGCTAGTTCGACCAGCAATAATGCTCCACACAGTTCGAGCTTAGGCAAGGAAATGTTCCGTATCGGAGCCACGCGTGACTTTGCACATAGAAGTCTGGTGGAATGATTCCCTTCATGGTCGGTGGACCTGATGTAAATGCAGGCGCCGTAACCGTCTTGACTAGCGTCTGAAAACCCATGCATTTGAATCTCCCGGGGCCTTTGATTGCATATGATTTTGCGCGGTACTGAAACTTCCTGTAACTGCGGCCACTCGGCCTCCAGGCGTTTCCACGTGGCGTGAATTTCCATGGGCACGGTCTCGTCCCAATGCACCTTCAGCACCCATAGCCGCTGCATGATTATCTTGGCCGACAACATGACTGGACCCAGCAGCCCTAAAGGATCGAACACCTTAGCAATAGCAGACAGTATCGATCTCTTGGTGACGCGTTCACCTGCACTGCACATGCTTGTGGTATCGTATTGGAAATAATCTTGAGGTGCGTTCCACTTGATGCCCAACGTGGATGTAACCCCTCCTTTGTCCAGTTGTAAAACCGTATGCTCGCCGGGCTTGACTTGCAGCCCCTGTAGCAGCCCTGGTTCATTGGACAACCACTTCCTTAACTCAAACCCTGCCGAGGCCAAAAGCCCTTTGACCTCCTCTCGAATGACCAGCGCCTCGTTCCATGAATTTGACCCTGTCAACAGATCGTCCACATAGAAATCTCTGCGGACTACTTCAGAGCCCAGTGGATAATTCTGTGCTTCTGCCGACGCTAATTGTTGAAGCGTTTTCGTGGCCAAAAATGAGGCTGGCGCGGTACCGTACGTTACGGTGAGTAATTCATATGTTGCCAGCTCGTCTGCTGGGGAATCCCGCCATACAATTCTTTGCAAAGGTGTCTGTGAGGGTTCAATTAAAACCTGGCGGTACATTTTGGCAATGTCCGCCGTCAGGACATAGTAATGGGCTCTGAATCGAATCAGGATTGAAAATACATTCTGCTGTAAGGTGGGCCCCACCATCAAAATATCGTTTAAAGAAACGCCTGTGTGGGTTTTGCAGGATGCGTCGAAAACCACTCTGAGTTTCGTCGTCAAACTGCTTTCCTTCAAAACCGCGTGATGCGGTAAGTAATAGTTCGGCTGAGTTTCGCGATTATGCTGGTCAATCGCGCGCATGTGTCCTAGTCGAACGTATTCACGCATGAAGCTCGCGTATTCCAATTTCAACTGCGGGTCTCGACTCAACCGTCGCTCCAACGCCTGGAATCGCCGTACGGCCACTTCCCTGGACTGGCCAAGTTGTTCCAGCTTCCCAGGCCTCAAGGGTAGACTGACAACGAATCTGCCCTCTTGGTTCCTCCGAAACGTACGCATATAATGCTCGTCGCACTGCCTTTCTTCGAGCGACAGCTCCCCCTTGGTCGATGCCTGATCTAACTCCCAAAAACGCGACACTAGCGCGTTAAGATTGCTCGCAATCGAGAAGTTGCAACATTTCACATTCATAGCGCCAAGCGGTTGCGTGAAGTCGCCGGCTAAAATCCATCCCAATTGCGTTTTTTGAAATAGCGGTTGCGATTCCGATGTCCTGATTCGACCTACGCAGAGCAACCTCCAGAATACCTCCACACCCAAGAGGAGGTCGATTTCCGCTGACACGTGGAAAGCGGGATCCGCCAATTTTATATTGGACGGAACCTTTATGGCTGCACGATTGAGCGAAGTTAGAGGTATGTTCGTCGTAATTTTATCGATGATTAAACAATCGATTCGCGATTTGTAATTGTTGACTCTTGACTGAATTTCTACTTCCACTCTCCCATCAATTTGAGTTCGTCCCTGACGAAACCCAAGAACCGGTACGTTTGTCGGGCGTGCGTCGAGGCCCAGTTTGTGCACACAGCTTTCAGTTATGAAGTTGGATTGAGAACCTGGATCTAGGAACGCACGGCATTGATGCTCGTTGTCGTGCCGATCCATTATGTATACCACCGCCGTGGACAGCAAGGTATCTGACCTTGTCGATGCTTGGGATTGACGAATAATAGTGGCCGCCTGGGTTTGTATGTTCTGCAGGGTTGCATCCTCATTGACTTGATCCGAATCGTTTTTTGTCCCCGCTGGTTCCATTCTGTGCAGCAACGTGCTGTGTCGCTTACCACATTTTTTGCAGGAACCCCACTCACAGGCGCTTGCCCAATGCGCTGTAGTGCGCAAACAATTGAAGCACAATTTGAGCGCTGAAACCCTATTAATTCTGTCCTCAATAGGAAGTTTCAAAAATGTATTGCATTGATATAAATGGTGATTGCCCTTGCAGGAGGGACACAACGATTTGTCATTGACAGACACATGAGCGAGCGCGCTCTTGTTTCGCGCTACCTTGCTGGACGGGCGTGTGTCCTGTGATTCCTTAGCCATGGTTTCCAACCCTTGACAACGTCGCGATAAGAAATCCAATAATTGTTTTAATGTGGGCATATCAGTTCCAGGAACACTAACCTCCCATTCCTTTCTCGTGGCATAGTCGAGTTTGTTGGATAAAGTGCAAATTATAATGTCATCCCACGTTTCTGTCTGCCGGCCCAAGGCCTTTAAGGCTCGCAAATGTTTTGAAAATCCGTTGATAAGCTGCCGAAGGCAAGCAGCGTCTTCCTTCTGCAGCGCGGTTAGGTCAAACATGGCATTCACGTGCTTTTGTATAATGACGCGTTTGTTGTCATATCTCTCCTTTAGCATCTCCCATGCTTCGAGGTAGTGGGCCTCGGAAATTTCCAAGGCCTGAATCAGCTCGGCTGCTTCGTCTTGTAGAGCAGACTTTAAATATTGAAGCTTCTGGATGCCCTTCAACCTTGGATCGGAATGAATCAGTGATTTGAAAGTATCAAAAAATGGAAACCACTCATCGTAAGCGCCCGTGAATTTAGGCAAGTCTATTTTTGGCAAGTGAACCTGCGCGTAGAGCGAAAGGTCAGAGTTGTTGACGTTGCTCATATGCGGAGAATTAGGTGACGTAACCGTTGTCGAAAGTGCGACCATTGTCTCCTCGAATTTCCTGACGATGGAAAAGTACTGTTGCTCAAATTCGGACCTCTCCCTTTCCTGATCCACTGTGGCTTCCTCGTCCTCCTGCAGATATTCTATTTGATCCTGCACGGCCGCGAACCCGTCCCAGCACTCCTCGAATTTAAGCTTACGATGACTCATTTCGAATAAGGATGCCTGATTTATATCAAGGGAGTCAAGATACGAATTGGCCCGAGTGCACGTGGCCTTGACCTGACCACGTCTCGCTATTAATTGTTTGAGGGTCAGTTGCTCGAGTAGAGCCATCTTATGCGCGTTGACTCAGTTGAGGACGATGCCAAATACGGAACACGAAAGGGAATGAACTTACAGGAAAAATTGATCGGAGACTTACCGAGTCGTCGCAGAACGTTCTGGATGTTCAATAATGGCCGTCGCTGATGATTGCGACCACGAGGCGGCCTGCACTGTAGGTGCTTCTGCTGGCGGCGATTGCCTTGGGACAAAACAGGCTTGTCAAAACGCTTCACTAAATTGTTCGTGAACCAGTGCC
Organism: Andrena minutula; assembly: GCA_929113495.1. Taxonomy (NCBI): domain Eukaryota; kingdom Metazoa; phylum Arthropoda; class Insecta; order Hymenoptera; family Andrenidae; genus Andrena; species Andrena minutula. The sequence goes on along the minus strand of OV815993.1, from coordinate 41,647,449 downwards.
ACTGTTGGAGATCACTAATGCTCGTAAACACACAATCCGGCTCGAAGGACCATTTATGTACGCGCACTGTGGTGCGACGCACGTGGATACTGTACACGCATTATCCTTATTTATTTCTCACTGCGAATATAGGAATTGGAGCGTTGAGAGTAAACACCTGACTCACATCACGTTAAACTCCATTACATGTTATTCGACCTTTTATTTCGATGTGCACCTAACACGCGGCCAACCGGCCCGACTAATTCAAAGACGCCACACCGAGACCAACATTCCAACGAAAAGTAAAACCAAAAAAAAACGGAAGCCCGGTGTCCGAGAGTACTGCGCCAGCCGGTGAGTGGCGCTCAACTCGACTAACGCCAGCGCGCGATCTTCAAACACGCCCTTTGGTGGCGAGCCACGCGCGGTTCTGTAATAAGTAGTAATAAATAACAATAAATTTATTAGTATTTAATTTAAATTTAGACTTATTTTCAAGCATTCTAAAAATATATACAGTCGGTGTAGAAAGTAACTTCAAATAAGTAAAAAAATTACGCCAAGTACATGAAATCAAATCAATCACAAAAAATAGAAGTTAATAATTACAAAATAAAAAGATGTGAAATCAAAATGAACTGCAAGTACACAAAGGTGCTTTTCAACTGCGCTTAAGATGACACAATGACATATACACAGCTAAAAGGCTGTGTTCGTAAATTCTACTATTACTACACGCCTTGTAGACGTCTTTAAGGCGTTGTCAGACGTTGTGCTGTGTGGGATATATTATATTATGATTTTATATATTTTCCGTTAAAATTGATTACTGATATGGATATGCAAAGTTTTACTTTAAATTGGTCGTTATACGAATACTTTCGACACCGACTGTGACATCTTAAAATGTGTATGTATTATATTATATATTATGTATGTACTTACGATCGGCCGTGGCCGGGTTTCCGTTTGCCGGAGGTGGTGGTGGTAGTGGTGGCGGCGATTGCTGTGGCACAGCCGCGGGCATTGCGGAATCCGCCATATTCATTTCTGCGAGTTCCGCATCAATGTCTAAATAAAAAATAAATTAATTTTATCATTAATCATTAAATGACTGGAAAAATAAAAATTTAAATAAATGTTGGTATATAAATTTTTATAATTTACCTTCCACAACGTTCTGCACATTTTCCTGCAAAAATTAATAAACAATTAATTAGCAAATAATATCAAGAGTTCATTAAAGCTGTGTATGATAGAAGAGTCATACATGTAGTGCAAGGGTACGTATTGTTCCATTGCAAATTGGAAATTAGGAAATATAAAAGTTTGAAAAGTGAAACAGTGTATGATGCGAAATTATAAAAATTACATTACATTACATTACAAAATATGTTTCTTCTCATTACTTCACAAGCTTTTCCATTATTAATATTCAATACAAAAAACTGTAATGTATTATAACATTATTTTGTGAACTATTTGCAGTTGTAACTAGTAGCAAAACAAGAAGGTATTGCACACGTTAAAGCATATTCTATATAACTTATAGCGCCAACGATTAGAAATATATTAAACATATCTGCATTGAATGTAAAGGAATATGTAAAGTACAACATTTTGAAAGTCTTTGGTAGGCACTTTGCCTATGTTAACTATCAATGGAAGTAGACCGTAACTATATAGCAAGTATATAAAACAACAAGAACATATTGGATACATAGAAGCATATTTTAACTCGGATGTGTTTCATTCATATTTTACTAGTTACAACTGCGAATCGTTCACAAAATAATGTTAATGTTAATACGTTACAGTTTTTTGTATTGAATAATTGAAAGGCTCATGAAGTAATGAGAAGAAACATATTTTGTAATGTAATGTAATGCAATTTTTATATATATCGAATTTCCAATTTCCAATTTGCTATTGAACAATACGTATCCTTCCGCTAGATGTAGGACTTTCTTCTATCATACGCCGCTTATTATCAGAATTTAAGTGACGAATAAATCCCACGAATCACGAATAAAACTAACGAACAGAAATAAATCTCACGAATGTCTCACGAATAAAACGAGCGAATAAAGATAACCGGGATAGAGCATACGAATTACGATAGCTATGAATATATGAATAGTAATTTTCAGAATTTAAGTGACGAATAAATCCCACGAATCACGAATAAAACTAACGAACAGAAATAAATCTCACGAATGTCTCACGAATAAAACGAGCGAATAAAGATAACCGGGATAGAGTATATGAATTACGATAGCTATGAATATATGAATAGTAATTTTTTTATACTTACTTTGTCTGCCATCTTCAACGTCTTTTAAGTATGAAGTCACGATCGACAATGGGCTTCCTCGCCACGTGCAACGACGAGGCGACGAGCGCCTCCGCTGTTCCTTTGTTTAAGTTTTTTTTTGCATAGATATAGTTAGAACATTCTGCCGCGGGCTTTTTGAATTTTGATTTTTAAGCCGGGAAGCTAACAAGGGGACGCCACGGATGTGAAAATCGCTTTCGGAACAACAGTATATATGGGGGTCGTAATATTTATGTAGTATGAAAATACTACCCCATAAAAAACTTCAAAAAAGTAAAAAAAATACGCGAAGTACATGAAATCATATAAATCACAAAAATATAATATAATAATAATAAATCACAAAAAAAAAGAAAATATACAAATCACAAAAAATAGATGATAATAATCTTTGTAAAAAGAAGTGAGATCCCCACAAAAAAACTTCGAAAAAGTAAAAAAATACGCCAAGTACATGAAAACATGAAAATCACAAAAAATAGAAGATATTATAATAATTACAAAATTAAAAAAAGATGTGAAATCAAAATGAGCTGCCAGTACATAAATATGCTTTCCAACTGCGCTTTAGATGACACAACTACATATGCACAGCTAAAATTCCATTACTCATAATGGCTATTTATACAAAGAAACAATATATTAAATAATAATATGCAGATATATTTTTATACAAATAAATATTTTAATACGAATAAATATTTGATTCAAAATACTTGGCGCTGCGCCCCGAATTGGTGTTGCTAAACTCAATAAATATGTATAAATTGCATTAATCCTTTTCTTTCTTTCTTGTACGTGTATGCGTGTGTGCGTGCGTGTGCATATGCTACGTATGGCATTAGAATTAAATATATGTAGAATAAATCTGACTGCGTTTCTAATATGTGTATGTATATGTTTTTTATATTGTAATGGAGTTGTAAATTATTAATACTAAGGTAATTAACATTTTTTCGGTTGCGCAGCGCCAAGTATTTTGAATCAAATATTTATTCGTATTAAAATATTTATTTGTATAAAAATATATCTGCATATTATTATTTAATATATTGTTTCTTTGTATAAATAGCCATTATGAGTAATGGAATTTTAGCTGTGCATATGTAGTTGTGTCATCTAAAGCGCAGTTGGAAAGCATATTTATGTACTGGCAGCTCATTTTGATTTCACATCTTTTTTTAATTTTGTAATTATTATAATATCTTCTATTTTTTGTGATTTTCATGTTTTCATGTACTTGGCGTATTTTTTTACTTTTTCGAAGTTTTTTTGTGTCTTTTTATTTACTTTTATGTATTCTTATATTCTTACCATGTATAAGTATACAAATAAAACAACAAATAAACTTCGTATAATTGGGATTGGTGGAATTGGTTTATATAAATTTGAATTTTCAGATATAATGCAATCATACAAGAAAGAAATAGAGGATCGAAGCTGAATAAACTCATTTAATTAATATAATAATAATAATGCTATGTTTCCATAAATTTTTTTCTCTGCCGTAGAACATACTGCATCATCTTCTGCTTCGATTATCTGTAAATATATATAAAATCCACATTTTAGTTATTTTAGTTAGAACTTAACGTAGAACTTATTACGTATAGAAATAGAGTGGCATTTTGTTATAGTAAGTGTAGAGACTACAAAAAGTGTCCGAAGGAGGTGAGAGCGTATGGCAGAAAGTCTTGTTGCAGGAAATTTAAATGCTATGGTAATAATTCAGCGAAGATGAACGAAGAGATCAAATATTTTTAACACACAATTTATTGATTTTGGAATAAAATTAGTTTAGTATGTTTATAATTTTGTCGATTTACCTTATTTGACTTTCCCGAAACTTGTGCGAAGCAAGATGCTCTGTCTATCTATCTATTCTTCTCCGGACAACCTCCACGCCTGTGCATTCCCTTCATTTCTATCCATTCAAGCCTGTGCGTCCCCTCCAATTCTACTATCCAAGCCTGTTGTGCGTCCCCTTCATTTTTATCGGAATCCTGTGCGTCCCCTTCATTTCTATAATATACATAAAAACTCTAAATTGCTGGTATACAAATACAAATATCTGTCAATTTAAATGCAGTGCAATTTTTTACTACAATATATATATATTATTTTGTACATGCATGGTACAAATTTCCAGAAACTTATGCGAAAGAAGATGCTTCTCTGTCGAACCATCTCCGGACAACTTCCAAGTCTGCGATTCTACATAAGAAATTTATTAAAAAAATTTTGGCGACTTACCTTATTAATTGAGACAATAATTCAGTCTCCTATGTAGTGTAAAAACTCGTGACATTCCAAATTCGGACAACTTACTTTATTTGACACTTAGCACTTGGTAGGTCATAAAATTCAAAATCTATATTTATTTATATATATACTATTATATAAAAGTGAAGTTGCATTCTTTGAAATGCGGTTTCTCAGTAAATATGAACTGTGGCCACAAGTGTGTTACATCACTTTGTTCGTTTTGGCGAGAAGAAGGTTCTAACGTTTTGTTTTTTTTAAAATAATGATTTATTAATAAATAAAATAATGATTTATAAATAATAGTAGTACGCGATGCGACCGCGAGCAGGGCCGTCTTAAGAGCATTGGAGGCCCTGGGCAAAGCAATGCACTGGGGGCCCCGCCCACCCACGGGACTGAAAATGTTAACGATCAATAATAAAATTAATTAAAAATAAAAAAAACATACCGTACGGCGAAGATTATTCAACACACACGTTTGCGAATTTTCTTTGCTGCGAATTCATTTACAATTGGATTGAAGTCAATGGTTTTCAGGATGTCATTTTCCATGCACATGAGTGAAAGTCAGTTCAAACGCTGCTGCCCCATTGTGCTGCGAAGCTGATTTTTTATAAGTTTTAATCTTGAAAATGAACGTTCCCCTGTACAATTGGTTGCCATCATGCACATGAACACTCTGAGTGCAATTTGAACATTGGGAAACACAGATTTCAAATTCTCCGAAATTATTTTTTTATACAACGCAGGAAGAGTCTTACAATTTTCATCAAGACGCATATAGTGCTTGAGATGCGTGCATTCATTTACAAGGTCGTCATAATCAAGGTCTTGGTGATACACTAATGAGTATCTACACTAATGTGGATCTGGCTAATGCCAGATCTTTACACTTTTGGTTTAAATCAGGCCTGCCCCATCGGGTGCAAATACCTCCTGAATTCCTGCGATCCAGGTAACAGCCGAGCGCCGGAACTGCGCCACTGCTACCCGTTGCGAAATTTGTGAGAGAACTGTATGAGTGTGCGTCGTGGTACGAGCCTGCATGGACGGCCGCACACTCATGCAGTTCTCCCACAGCCCATGCTGTGGTTAGCAACGTAACAGTCTCGCTGCCCGGCTGTTGCCCGGGTCCCAGAAATTCAGGAGGTATTTGCACCCGATGGGGCAGGCCTGGTTTAAATCATCAGAACCAATTGTTTTCAATTCACTGAAGAAGGAGAACAGATTTCCAATCCATGAATAAGCTTTTGCACGTTTTGTCAGTTCAGTGTTTAGAGAGTCCAGAACAGGAAGGAATGTTTCCACATTGAACTTTCCACTTTTGTATAGCAATATCTCTTTTTCTGGTCCATCATATTTAGTAAGACGCACACTTCGCTTTTGTTTCCGTTTCTTCGCGTCGCTGTAATCCGAATTTGGACACCTCTCCCTGGCCTTCAATTCGTATTCATTAAATTTATCTCTAATTTCCTGAAGATACGTTTTCAGAGATTCAAGAAGTTTCGTGGCTACAAGTATATCCATATTTTTTGACTGCAGAACCTTAGTTATTTTGTTCACTCTTTCAAGAATGTCTTTCCAAAGAATTGTCAGAAATATCGTTTCCAGGTTCTTCATTTTCTTGCTCAATCCTTCTGCCTCTCGCCTTGTGTTCAGTTCTTGGTCAATGTCAGCTGATACAAAATCTAGTGCCTGATTAATTTTCTCGAAACCTCCATGCAGAGCATTGATCGAATCAAAATGTGACGACCATCTCGTATCAGATAGACGCTTGACCACAACATGATCTTTTCCTAAAAATGATGTCAGAACATTCCATCGATGTGTAGAAGCCGAGAAAAAGGTATATACACGCTGAACAAAATCAAAGAATTTTACAGTCTGTAGACAACACTCTGCCGCTTTTACTCCCACCAAGTTCAAGCTGTGTCCTGCACAGGGAACATAAATGGCAAACTCATTCAGTTGACAGATTCGTGCTTGCAATCCAGTGTAACGTCCAGACATATTTGAAGCATTGTCATATGACTGACCACGGCAGTTTGATATCGGTATTTTGTTCTCACTCAAGAAATCCACAACAGTGTCTGCTAGATTCTTTGCTCCATGAGAAAAGATAGGAATGAACTTGATGAAACGCTCTATAGGCTCACATCCTCGAATGTACCGGACAGTAAATGTCAGTTGATCAATGTGTGAGATGTCTGGAGTGGAATCTACACTTATTGAATAGTACTTTGATTGTTTTATTTCTTCCAGAATAGCACACAGAACATGTTGTCCCATTAATTCAATAAATTCCTCACAAATGTTTGCCGATAGATATGATGGGTTCCCCTTTCCAGCATTTCCATATAGTTTGAGATGCTCTTCTAAAAAAGGGTCAAATTCACTTAATAGCTCTATAATAACTAAAAAGTTTCCATTGTTTGCCGACCCAATAGTTTGATTCTCTCCAAGAAATGCCAAACCTCTGGTGGCAAGAAAGCGAGTGACAGAAACCACACGTGTCAACACTTTATGCCAGTACTCCCGCTCTCAGCGATGATATTTAATTAATAAAGAATCAACACATCCAAATTCTTTATGCCGAATCAAATATGCCGTCATGCACTTGATATGTTCTTTTCCATTTTCATGTTCTATAATAAGATTGTTGTGTTTCCAGTCATTGAATCCTAATGTAGCAAAGGGAGATTCTTTCTTTGATAATAACCGACATACAAAGCAGTACAAACAACCTTGGGATGGTGAATATAGTAGCCATTCGCGTTTTACAAATTCGCCATTCCGCAATTCACGTTTTTGGGTTACCTTTAACTCATCGACATTCATTTCACCGACATTGTTTTCATCGACACGATTTCACCGACACAGAGTTCACCGACAATGTTTATTTACCGACACCTTGAAATCACCGACACTCAGTTCATCGACATCGATTTTGGCCGAAAATTATTACACTTACCGTCATTTGTTATCGTTGTAAATGCAACTTATCTACACATTTATTTTCGCGCATAAAAAAATAAAGGGGTGAATGATAAAAATTATGCCAAAATTATTAAACAACTACTGCACGTAAGAAAGCGAAGCGTATACTGACTGAAAGAACGATAAGCCTTATAAACAACAACAGAAGTCGGGGTTGATGTCGATGAACTGAGTGTCGGTGAATTCAAGGTGTCGGTAAATAAACATTGTCGGTGAACTCGGTGTCGGTGAAATCGTGTCGATGAAAACAATGTCGGTGAAATGAATGTCGATGAGTTAAAGGTAACCCCACGTTTTTAATACACTCTTTGACAAGTACCTTGTCTCTCCTCCGACTCGGTCGTACACTCTGCGTGAGTTTGAAAGGTCGCAATCATGATTCTGACATAATGTAGGGTTGCCATAATTGCCAAGCATTGATACGGGACGCAGTGGCGGATTCAGGGGGGGGGGGGGGCGCCCCTCCTTAAAAAAAAAAACACTTTTTCATTTAGCAGGAAAATATTATCGGGAAAGGTCCCTGGTTTATTTCTCAGACCTACACCCCGCCCTCCTCAAGAAAATCTTGGATTCGCCCCTGCGGCCCCCCCGCCCCCCCCCCCTCCCGAAAATCTCAAATCCGCCCCTGACGGGACGTTTAAGTACTAAATAAATAAAACACGAAAAAAGTGGGTAGGTAAGGGTTTATTTTACTCTGATAAAACCTCAAAGAAGTTTTAGCAATCTAATAAAATGAACATGTAGAATAATAAAAAAGATGCAAGGCTAATCCTTTTTAGCCCAGTCATATTTTAAAGTTGATTTTGCTTTCTTAATTATATCATTTTCTTCTTTCACATAATTATAAAATTGGGCGCAAGTCATCTTATAATTATAATGACAAATCAAAATTGCTTCAATTGTTTCCACTGACAATCTGTTTCTTTCGTCCGACCATTGAGTTGACATTAGGGAAAAGATTCTCTCCGCATTTGCGTTGTGGGCTGGAATGGCAAATACGTATTCGCATAGCTTTATTAGACATGACTTCTGATGAATATACTTTGTATCTGCAAAAAACTTTAGCCATTTCTCTTCCATACTCAATTTCATAGTTGTTTCGCAGTTTTGGTTGGTATTATTTTTCTCTAAATAATCTTTTAGATATACAAACTGGTTGAATAGAGGGTAATGGTATACAAAGTGGGCAACCTCACGGATTTTGACGACCTTGAAATATGTTGTCAAGGACGTCATTCTAAACAACTTTTTCCTCTAAACTTTTTGGCGGTCGACCTTAGTTTCCGAGATAATTGCAAAAATCTTTGATAATTATTTAGAAATTTTCCATCCTCACCGATTTCAATGATTTTTGGATATGTTATCAAGACCATGATTTTGAACAACTTTTTCCTATACATGTTACCGTCGCACGGCAGTAGTTTCCGAGATATTCGCACAGAACATTGCCGAACGCTATGCTGCTACGAACGCGTACGTATAGGTAGAATACAATGTCGACCTTTCGGCTGATTTATTCTGACGCAACGGACACAGCGATCAACTTGAGGTGGTTGGTTATCTGGGGGATGCGTTTATCCCTGTCTCTATCTACCTCGGGGCGCTTCGCGCCCGAGGTAGATAGCTCATGGTAATGTGATTGAAAAAAATTACATTCTTTTTAAAAAAAATTACTTTCTTTTTTCAATCACAGTCTAGAGACAAATATAAACACATCCCCCAGATGACCAACCACCTCAAGTTGATCGCTGTGTCCGTTGCGTCGAAATAAATGAATAGAAGTTTGTCGCAAATATCTCGGAAACCAAGGTCGACCGCCAAAAAGTTTAGAGGAAAAAGTTGTTCAGAATGATGGGCTTGACAACATATTTCAAGGTCGTCAAAATCCGTGAGGTTGCCCACTTTGTATACCATTACCGAATAGAGTCTCAGTGTTGCCAATATCGAGGTTTCTTTCTTGTAAATATGCAATAGTACGTTCCATTTCTTCCCATTCAGGAACTTGTTTGAGAGTCATCCAGTCGAACGCATTGAATTTTTGGAATGATTGTGACCATTTTTCAATATATTCCACAGCAGTATTAAAGAAATTAATAGCCTGTTTTTCGAAAGTTTCCACTTTGGTGCTGCTTCCGGAATCACGCTTTAAGCGATTCAAGATTTGTTTTGTCGCCATTCCAATAAAATTGGATTTTTTCTTTCGATCATATTTTGTTTTGTCTCTTGTAATACAGACTTTACTTCCAGGACTGTGATGTTTGATTTTTCAATTTTTTTAATTTGAGTTTCAAACGTATTGAGCTGTGAGTGCAAGAAGCAAAAATAAGCTTCGCTCAATGGATCATCAAAAAAATCTTTAATAGCTTTTGGTGGTCTCTCTTCGTTAGCGAAAAAATCTTTTAATGGCTGCCACAGTTTCAATATTCTTTCAACTGCGGGTAAAAGTGATAACCACCTGGTTCCAACGTAGGATAATAAGTTTTTATGGGCAACACCAACATATTCACAAAACTCTTTGAGTTTTTCAGTCCTCACAGTGTAAATGCTAAAGTACTTGAATATCTTGACGACTATTGATTCAACATCGACAGTCAAAACATCAGCGGCTGTTGATAGAGTGTTGTACAAAACGTGTGCTGGACATCCTATGCCTTCAATATCTCTTTCCAATTCAGAGCTCAGTCTAAAAAACACATTATTTCTTCCAGCTCGGTTTAGACCTCCGAAGTTAGTGTTCGTATTATCTCCGCAAAAAGCAATAAGCTTATCCATGGGAATATTTAGATTTTCGAGAGATATTTTGCAATACTCGGCGATTGTTTCAGAACGTTCATTACATAAAGAAGCCAATTTTAGTAATTTGGATTGCTGTCCGTCTTTTTCATTGAAGAATTGGATTACTAACGGAAACATCTTTTCAGCATTATGGTTACTGGCATCTGTAGCTATTCCAAAAAACGACACCTTTTTTAAATCTTTAACGCATTGTTACACATTGTAAGGGGCGAGTATATTTTTCACGATTGCCGTGGCCTTAGTTCTGGCAGTAGTTTGTTTAGTGGCTACTTTTGAGTCAGCATACATCAATGCATTCAGTTTAGTAGTACAATCTAACGAGTTAAATGATTGGTGGTGACGTACTACTTTGTACGCCGTAGTCAGCTCAGCAGCCGCAATTAAAATTTCTTCTTTCGAATCTTTCTTTATCATAAAACCAGAAATATCCTTGGAAGTTGAAGCGGTCCTGATATTTGATTTATGAAGATTTGTAGCAATGTGTTGTTGGATGTCGGATTTTCCACCATGGTTAATGGTAATATGAGAATTACAAATAGAACACAGTGCTTCAAATTCAGTTCGCACTTTCTTTATAAATGTCCAATGTTTGGTATATTCATCTTTAAAATGACACTTCCTCTTTGGCATCTTTTATTACAGGTATTAAAATGGGGTTACTTAAAAAAGACTCGATGTACGAGAGCGAGCAATTATTTATTTTATTACACACGCGCGAAACAAATTAGCGTTCACTGAGCACTGACAGTTGATCCGTGGCACAACGCGTCCATGAATGCTAAGAAACTTGTTCTGCGCCGGATGTTTCTTGGAGGGGGAACACCTACAGGAGTAGTGGGAATGTGTGCGTGAACTGACGCCAGCGCCAAGCCAGCCAAGTGGCCCCAACGCGAAGCTAACCACGGCCAACCAGCGTCAACAATCTATTTCCCGGCAAGTTAGGGAGAAAACGGGACAAAAACAGGACAAATAGTAATACGGGACTGAGTAGTGAAATACGGTGACAGTCCCGTATATACGGGACGTATGGCAACCCTAGACATAATGTCGGCCCATTACGAATCCAATAATCCAATGTATCAATATTGTTAATATTCCATAGCCCTGGATCTGTGTCATCTGTGACGTTAATCGCACACTCCTTTTCCGTTACATAATTATGAATTTCCTCTTGCGAAATGTCTTCAGCAACAGGAGCAGGTAATGGTATGTCTAGATTTTCTGGAACTGGGTGGCTGGATGTAGATGGTGATGCTGTATTTGGAGGAGCAGTACTGGTAGCTGACATTGCATCTGAGTTGGTCCAAGATATTAACTTTGGAAATTTTTTCATTTTCTCTTTCTGTTCCGCTGCTCTTTTCCTCTTCTGTGCTCCACTCATAAAAGTGCGCTTCATATCTATTGAAAGAATTATCCACGTGAGAGAAAACTGTCTTATAATCTTATTCTGCGGCCGTTGTCGCTGGGCATCTGCAATGCACTGAAAGCGCGTTCTCTTCACGCAGCTAGTTTGTTTTCTTTCTCGATATGGCTGTGACTCGAAAAGTATAGAATGATTCTCCAGCTAGAGCTATCAAAGACGATGCCGCCAACAATCCTGCGTCTCGCTGAGTTTCGTGGTCTTCGACGCCCGAAACCAGCGAGGCCATACAATGTTGCGCACTAAGCAGTGACTCGTGTTAAGTGCTGCATTTCTCATCAGATCTTTGCGAAAGTGCCGCCAATCGATTCCTTATGTTTTCCCAATAAAAATGGCCTCAAAAACGACATAATTCGGTCCATAATTAAGGAAATTACAAGGAATAATTGATTTGCATAATTTTGTATGATTTTAATTGGGAGAACCCCAGGGATCAATTGATGTTACTGATATTACCATATCGATTCGATGAAGAATAAATAATTTTTTACTATTCTATAGTGAATATTTCATGTTCGACCGTGTGGTATCGTTTCATCTTCGTCGGTCTTCGCCGAGTCGCTCAGGTAATGATTCACAGCTTATGCGAAAAATTAAATTCTTTCACAGTGCACACGGAGCGTTCCTAACGAGAAATTATCTAACAAGAAGTTGTCGAGATTCTACTGTAGATCGTTTCAGCCAGACAACATGTAATTGCTATACTTGGTAAATTGTTTGTTATTGTTATAATTTTTTTAGGTCTTAAAATCAGACTTTATATTTGGGGGCCCCTAATATCATGGCCCCTGGCGACTGCCCAGTGTGCCCATGCCTAAAGACGGCACTGACCGCGAGGCGGCGACCGGTCGAACGCTTCTCGCTTGCGAAATAGTAGTACGCGATGCGACCGCCAGGCGGCGAGCGGGCGAACGCTTCTCGCTTGCGAAAGAGCACCGCGGCGGGAATAAGTTGCCGAGGGCTCTATCATTCAGGGCTCTCGAGTATCATCAGACGTGTTTTGTCCTCAGCTTCGACATATTTCACTCAAGTCTTCGAGAAGTCGTCCTTACGTTCGGACGTACATAACATACAGCATAAGAATAATCGGTCACAACCTGAGGCCATCCTATCTACTGTTCATACTTTATAAAAATTAAAAATTAATAACTAAGCTGGGAAAGTGTCTCCCAATAAGACACTAATAAAGATCAGGCGGCCGTCATCTAGACGGGTCGCCTGTTTCAAGGATTCTATTCCTCATATCATCGCATTTGGGAAAAATTATAACAATATACAATCAGGACCTGACACACCAGCGGAACATGGTCCATCTCATAACAAACCAGCAGCTAGCGTAACTTCAAGTAACGATACGACCACCAGGGTCTCCGGAATAATGAAGCCGACTTCAGTGGTCCTGAAGAATACACCAGTGGAGAAATTCAGCTCCAATGGGGAGGATATGGATTTAGAAACCTCGCCAAATATTTCGGTCAAAAACCGTTATGGAGTTCTTAGCTCCTTTACAAGTAGTACTACGGCAAGCCCATCTTCCAATTCTCCTACAAAGACAACCTCCCAAAATCCTGACTTTCCCTCCGGCAAATATTCTACAGGGACATCTCAAGAAAGTAACGAAGAGATGACTACAAATTCACCAGTCAAGCCTCCACCGCTATATGTACAGCATTTCGATGGAGACCTCCAGAAACTGGCTGCTTCACTCAAAGCCGACTATGGAGATGGTTTCAAACTCAAGTACCTGGGTGGAAGAGTGAGAATCCAATTAACCAAAGTGGAGGACTTCATGGATTTAAAAAATAAGCTTTTTAGTGGCAATAGAGCTTTTCATACTTTTACACTAAATGCCCAGAAAGCTATGGTGGTTGTTTTGAAAGGCCTACCAAAACTTCCAGCTGACTCCATTATGGATGACATCAAGAAACAAGGCCCCCAGCCAATATCTTGCACTCCACTCATCTCTGAAGGAAAAAGAAAATCACCTTACTGCTCCTACAAAGTGGTTTTTCCTCAGGGAACTACTTTCAACGCTGTCTGAAAAATAGGCTACGTATTCCACAGCAGAGTATATTGGGAGAAGTTTTTCTTACAAAAACCTTATACGCAGTGCTACAGGTGTCAGGCCTTTAGACACTCCTCGTCCAACTGCAATCATCCTCCTAAATGTGTTAAATGCGCAGGTTCTCATCTAGCCAAGGATTGCAATAAGACACTGGAACAACCCCTGGTTTGTGCAAATTGCACTGGGTCACACACGGCCAACTTTTCAAACTGTCCTGCTCTGTTAAAATATCTAGCTTCTAAAAACAAGCAGGTGAAGCCCGTAATCAACCAAGCAGTACACGACATGAACAACAATAAAATATTGAACCCTGGAAAAGACTCCCATGATTTGACAGCCACGTTGCCTCTTGCGTTGGCGTTTAACCCGTCGTACAGGGACATTTTGACGGTTCGCCCTGACACACGGTCATTCGTAAATATGATACGCCCAGAGTTGGAGAATGAGAATGGACTGAGCCCTTCAAAAGAAATTAATCCTGTCGTGGAAACAATAAATGTTTGTAAGGAGATCGGAAAATTATGTGACGTTAAAGAAATACTCGGTGCTGCAAGGCAACTACTCACCAAACTGAAATGCTGCACTTCAAAATCTCAACAACTGGCTGCTTTTCTTGAAGTATCACAAACTCTGGATTAATGGCCCCTTACCCAAACTTTATGTTATGGAACGCTGGCTCTGTGGCCAGGAAAATTAACGAACTCCGTGTTACACTAATGAGGAATAATATACACATAGCTCTTATAACCGAGACCTGGCTCTCAACGGGTACTGACCTGCACATCCCAGGATATACGGTTGTACGTGAAGATCGTATCAATGGACAGGGTGGAGGAGTGGCTATTATTATACACGACTCCATTGCATTCGCCCCGTTCGTTTCCACCACCAGCCTGCCTTTGAAGCAACTTTCATTAAGATCTTCAACCCTTCATTATTCATTGGGGTTGTTTATAACCCCCCGAAAAACATCCTGACCAGTTCTGAATTTGATGCCATTACGGGGATAGGATCCCCTTTCGTCCTGGGGGCGACTTTAACGCCCGTCATCACTCATGGAACAACAGCACAAATAATAGGAATGGAAACAATCTTTTTCGGCATTCAATTGGGGGAGCTTACCGAATAGTACATCCGGATGAGTTTACGTTCCGTGGTTGCCCAGGACGTAATCCCTCTGTACTGGACATTTATCTGGTCGAAAATCACAAGGCTTTTGACTGCGTTGCAACCGATGACTTTGGTACCAGTCACATGCCGGTGACTCTCAAAGCAATACAAGGGGCTATGCACCCTCCTGGATGGGTACGACAAACGGATTGGGAGGCATATATCAAACTACCGGCAGGGGTGTGCGGGTACCCGACTTTTCGGGCTCAGGACGGGCCGAAAATTTTCGGGCGAGATCGGGCGGGATCCCGATACTTTTGTATTGCTCGAGATCCCGACAGTCTCGGGATCCCAAGACTCGATTCGGGCTACAAGCATAGCCCCTTCCGTCTCGGTCCCCTCGTAATAGCTGGCTTTCGAGCCGATCGCGTCCGAGTTTTGCCGAGCCGACCTGAAATCAAATTGCCCGCTCACGGCGGTCATGCTTGTAGCCCGAAACGAGTCTCGGGATCCCGAGGTTTTCGGGATCTCGAGCAATACGAAAGTATCGAGATCCCGCCCGATCTCGCCCGAAATTTTCCGACCCGTCCCGAGGGCCGGGAACCCGAGCCTCGGGACGATCTGCACACCCCTAACTACTGGGAACATACGGCTGAAACATACCTTTTTGAATCCATTGGATATTGATCAAGGTGTGCAGGATCTGGATGACTTTCTAAGAGAGGGATTGCGACGCTCCTCCACATTTGTGCCACCCTCCAACCACAGAGATTTCTCTTATGATCAGCAGCTTACAACGTATGCAAGGCAGAGGAGAGGAGCCAGGAAAGCTTGGCAGAGAACAGGGCATTCTTATTTCAACCATATTGCGAAACACCTCACCCAAGAGATTGACAGTAGAATTAGGTTATTGAGAAGGACAACATGGAGCGACCGCCTAAGGTCTCTGAATAAGGCGGACCCCACATTCTGGCAAAATTACAAGCAGTTAACGCATGCTATAACGACCATCCCACCACTGAATCTGGGCGGCAACGTGATCTGCTCTAACGAAGAGAAGGCTGAGGCTCTGGTAGAGGCTTTTGCTGAAGTCCACTTAAACGTGGGAGGACAACAGTCCCCCCACTCCTCGATGGTGGAGGACTTCATGCTTGAACTTGAAGAACGACCATGCGAGTTCTCCCCTGAGTGTAGTCATGATTTCGCTGGAGCGGGTCAGGGAGATTATTCTTGGATTACAGATTAAAAAGGCACCGGGTGGCGACACAATTACGGTCCAGATGTTGAAGTCCGCCTCGGGCAAGGTCTGGCTCCAGCTGTATTACATATTCAGATACTCTGTGATGTTCTCATATTTCCCCGTTGCCTGGAAGGTGGCGAAAGTCACACCTGTTCCAAAGCCGGGAAAACCAAAATCTTCCGTGGGGAGCTATAGGCCTATTAGCCTCCTACCAATTATGGGTAAGGTGTTCGAGAGATGTCTCCGTCATTGTATGGTGCACTTCCTTGAAGCCAAGGGTATTATCCTGGATTACCAGTTCGGCTTTCGCTCAGGTCATTCCACTATACACCAGTTGGTGAGGGTTGCCCAAATGATCATACATGAGATGAACGTCAACCGTTATATGGCAATGGTGCTCTTGGACTGAACAAAGGCCTTCGACTCAGTGTGGCATGAGGCTCTATTGTACAAGTTGAACAAGGTTGGCTTCCCGACTGCGATAATCAGGTTGATACGGTCATATCTATCGGACAGATATACAGGGTGTCCCAAAAATGTTGCGTTTCCTTAAAGGGGGTGATTCTGGGGGTGATTTCAAACAACTTTTTCCTTTGCGAAAATGCTCTCTCTCTCAAGTAGCTTCTCTGGTTCCATTATGAGTTAACTCCCACCAGGGCAAGAGGCTTTAGGTAAAAAGAAGTCAGCACATTTTCGGAACACACGTGTTTTGCAGAAGTGCAACGAATACTTTCACAAAAGCCCGCGCTCCGTCCTTCTACTGCCAATGTACCCATTGCTTCGAGATAGAAAACAGGCACCACGTGTATCGGTTCGAAAGGGTCCGAAGGGAAGAGACAGTCTTCGAGTTGCTATAAAGAAGAAAATGCATACCATTCCTGTTTCCCCTTTCCGAGACCCTGAGTTCACGACTGCTACGAGGCGGAACCAATTAAGTCATAAATTATCCCAAACTGTAGGAAACCGTTCTCTACCGCCGACTCGTCGGACAATAAACCGCGACCCTGGCGAAATGCTCTGGCTGATCAACCTGATTAATTTTGGAGAACTAGAAATTACAGAGTACTATCCAACATCAATACGCCTCGCGGAAAGACACAGGAAGAGAATATCTCTCGTGTATCTCGAATTTCAAAACAGAAGCACGCGTCGACGTATTCCGTGCGAGCGAAGGTGGGCATGGGGGTCCGATTGGCCCCAAACTAAGCGATGGCTTATTTCCGGCGATAATTCTCTAAATTCCCGTACGAAAACATTTATTCGGGCCTTTTAAACAGACTTATTCGTTACCACCAACAGTGCTGGCCGTTATTAAATTACGGATTTTTATCACAATAACGAACAACTAGCACCTTTCGTTAATTTCCTGTTACATTACCTTTTCGTGACTACGTTATTAACACAAGGAAATTTACGTATTCCTTATCCTCCCACTTCAAATAATTATTATTGTCGAATCTTCTAAAAAAAAAAAAAAATGCGTATTCGTCTTTTTACGTTACACGTGATTTTCATCCATTTATCCTTTATTCATTATTCACTTTAAATGACGAACAAACCATGACAACATGTTCGATTTTATTTGTTACGTCTTTTTCATTTGCCATTCTACGCAAGTTTCTTCGATGCATGCCGAGTTGCTTGCTCGTCGCAGTCGCAGCGCGGCTCGTAGCCACGCTACCGCGGGAACTCGGCCGTCAGACTCGCGCTGTGATTGGTCGGTGCTTTTTATTAATATCTCGTTAACGAAACATCGGAGAGCATTTTCGCAAAGGAAAAAGTTGTTTGAAATCACCCCCAGAATCACCCCCTTTAAGGAAACGCAACATTTTTGGGACACCCTGTATATTTGTTGCGGTCAGAGGTAACAACTCCTCGAAACATCGGGTCACTGCGGGAGTTTCGCAGGGCTCTATCCTGGGACCTCTGCTCTTCGGTGTGTACATCAATGACATCCCGTTGATGGATGGATGCGACATGGCTCTGTGCGCTGATGATACTGCCCTGTTTACCTCCTCCTGGCAGATCAGAACTCTTGTGCATAGATTGCAGAGATATTTGGATGTAATAATTCAATACTTCAAGAGCTGGAAGTTGACAGTTAATCCAAATAAAACCCAGGCTATAATTTTCACCCGAAAAAGGCCTAAGCTAAATGGACTTAGTCTGTCGATCGATGGGAAAAGTATTGAGTGGGCAAGTGAGGTTCGTTACCTTGGCCTATTGATGGACAAGGGTATGTTTATGGGACCTGCGGTTATGGACAGGGTACATAAAATGAAAACAGCCTTGGCGGCAATCACTCCACATCTACGGCCATCATCATACCTTTGTCAGCGACTCAAGATCACCGTAATCAAGGTCTGCCTGCGCCCGGTGCTTATATATGGCGCACAGATATGGGCATGCGCTTCTAACAGTGCTTTGACCTCAGCTAGGGTCGCTCAGAGCGGCGCCTTGAAAACCATTTTGGGGAGACCTCGAAGATATCATACAGCGGATTTGAACGATGAGGCAGGTGTTGAACCATTCCTGGACCATATAAGGAAAATTGTGGAGTCTTATAGGGTTACAGATCACTACAACCCCCTGGTCAGGATAACAGGCACCTTTGATCTGAACCGCATCCCATACAGGGTCAAGGTGAACTTCCCTTTAACTTTCCGGTCCAATCAAGCTGCCCGGACTTAGGAGGAATATCTCTGCAATTGAATGCATACAAATAGTCTGGACAAGTACTGAAGCTAGACCGAAAGCTATCGGTGGTCACGCATGCGCACAAGCGTGGACAGCGCCATCGATCGGGATACACCTAGATCCATACTTATTATTCCTTGTTAGGCTACGGCCAAGTTTAGATGTACCAAGAACAGATCAGTATTATATTATATCATATTATAGAAACAACGTTCATTAGAAAAAATGTTCACCTTATAGTTTATCTTTAAATACAGTGACATATTATTAACCATTCCTCCAACAAGTACTACTGTCAATGTTAACGGAATATTTATCTTGCATACTAAGCTGTTTCCATGTTGGGTTTTTTGAAAATTTTCCCAAAAATAAACTTAAGTCTAAAAAAACCCACCTACATCAGCAGGTAATACCATGGAATCACTGAAATTGCTGTTGGTAAGGGGGCCTTCGCTTCGCTCTCAGGGACAACATTGGGACTGATAGGATTATATATATATATATATAAAACATTCAGGGCTCTCGAGTAATGCTCGCATTTACCCGTATTTAATTTAATTGCAGTATCCATATTTTGTATAATCTAACCGATTAAAAAGGTTTCATAGGTCTTACTAAGCGAACCGTAGCGAAGCACGGGTACTTAGCTAGTAGTATATATAAGTACAGTTCTGTCTCTCTATAGCCGCGTGTGTCGGGACCGGGCGCAATTTGAGAGACGAGTAGTATTTCGGCTTCCTTTGATTTCACGCGGTCAGAGTGTAAGGTGTGTCACTATTGAGAATGGTTATGAACCTTTCTTCGGCTTTCTCTTTGACATCCGATACCCGATGCCGCGGCGCGGCGACTACAAACGAAGTAGTGGGGATAGCTTCGCGCTTATAGAGAATCCGAAAACGCGTGCCATTTGAGAGACAGCACTGTATGTATGTACAATGACGGACGACGATCCCTGCCGAATATTCCCGAGAGTCGACGAAAGAAGAACGAACATATGTTGGCTGAAGGTGTGTGTGTAACGCGTATATACGTATTATGTTGACGAAAAATTTCTTGGAGAAGGAGAATCAGGAGACGAAAATTAATAATCCGACTGATCCATGAGACGATATTATGATATCTCTGTCATGTGTGGACCGATTTTATTGAAATTGGTCTTGTTCGAAAGCGCCGATATGCGGTTTACATAAGAAAAATGTCTTTAAATTTACAAAATATTACAGGCGTGATGAGATATTAATGTATAAATGTCAGAGTTAGGTTAGAGTGTCTCCGCGACGAGTGAAGGTACACGGTAGCGACAGTCGACATATACAGGGTGTTTTTCATGTACTTGGCGTCGAGACGCCACCGCGTCTCTAGATATGTATATACTTGGCGCGAGACACTACCGTGTGTCTTGATACATACTGTCTCTTAGCTTCGACATTCAATGATAGCGGGACTTATTTATAAAATCTTCAAGCATCATTTTCGTATTGCACCGGTCACGTGAAGCGACTGAAATTCAAACTTTTGATCTTCGATGCTCTGATTTCTCTCGTGGGTAAAAAGGTGGTGCATGTTGAAAAAGGTGTATGTTTTATGCCCGGTGTATCAATTTTCTCTCGGTAAATTGAAGATTTTGCAGCAACTGTTGACCAGAAGATTATTGAAACACAAAAATAAAGCTTGGCTTTTATTTGATACAAGTATTTTGAGGTTATGTCGGCGTACGGCGCGTGCACAGTCAGAAGAAGTACTAAGAATGGCCACGCACGGTGGTAATAACGGCGCGCTAGCCATAGACTATACAAAGCAATAGATTGGAGGATGCAATCCAGGAACAACACCCCCCTCAAGCTATTGCGTGGGGGACCTGAACATCAAACCGAACCCTTCCACGCATCTTCTGTGCTTGGGTCCTGACAATCCCTTTGTCAGAACGTCTGCAATCATGTCCGAGGTTGGCATGTATTCCACGGTGATCAGCCCGTCAGCCAATGCCTCACGCACGTAATGGTGACGAATGTGAATGTGTTTCGTCTTGGAGTGATACACGGGATTCTTCGCCAGCTTTTGTGCTCCCTGGCTGTCGTTGTAAATTTTGATACTGTCCTGCGGCCCCAGTCCTGCCTCTTGGAGAAATGTTCGTATATGAACTGCCTCTTTTGCAGCTTCGGTGAGGCTCATGTACTCGGCCTCAGTACTCGATAAGGCTACAGTTCGTTGCTTCCTAGCCTCCCACGAAACAGCTCCGTTCGCGAGCACAAACACGTAGCCTGTGTATGATCGTCTATCTATCAGACAGTTTCCCCAATCGGCATCCACGAATCCTTGCAGTGCCCTCCCCGTTTTTTCGAACTTAATTCCAAGTTCTGAAGTTCCCCGTAAATAGCGCAGGATTCTCTTTCCTGCAATCCAGTGATCCTTCCCGTGCCAATTGTTAAACTGACTCAACGAGTTCACTGCGTACGCTATATCCGGCCTAGTACCCACGGCCAGATACATCAAGGCTCCTATCAATTCTCTGAAAGGATAAGCCTCTGGTTCCGGACTATTCGGTTATGTTAATTTTAATCCTGGATCCAAAGGTGTAGAGGCAGCCTTCGAATCTGCCATGCCAAATCTCTTCAAGACTTCCTCCGTGTAGTTGCTTTGAGAAATCTTCATTCCGCCGTCTACTGGAGTGAATTCCAGACCTAAACAATGCTTCACGTTGCCTAAGTCCTTTATCTTGAACTTTTTCTTGAGATTTCGCTTGAACTCTTCTATCCATCCTTGATTTGTTGAAGCTACGAGGATATCGTCTACGTACGTTGCTACAAGCAATGTGTATGAACCTCGTTTTTCTACGTAGATGCAGACATCCGAATTTGATGGCTTTATTCCGAGTTCCACTAACGCGTGATTCAATTTCTTGTGCCACTGATACCCTGCCTGCTTTAAGCCGTACAAAGATTTCTTCACAGCGCAGACCTTGTTTTCTGCTTTTGCTTGCTGAAGCATCTTCAAGGTGTTGTCAGTTCGTCCCTTTGATCGTTTCTGCTCTAAGATTAATTCTGGTAGCATTTCTCTGAATAATTCAGGAATCTCCATAAAAATCTCTTCCTCAATATCACCGTTGAGAAATGCCGTGGTTACGTCTAAGTGATGGACTTCCATACCGTGTTCCACAGCTAGAGCTATGAGTAATCGAATTGAGGTTAACCGTGCCACTGGTGCGAAGGTCTCCTGAAAATCAACGCCAGGACGCTGCGAATACCCTTTCGCAACTACACGCGCTTTTCTGCGCTCTAGCTCTCCATTGGAATTGTATTTATTTCGTAATACTATCCTACATCCGATCGCACTTCGATCTTCTGGTCTATCTACCATCTCCCAAGTTTCATTTTCGATTAGAGCACGAATGGCTGCTTTCCATTCATCGACTTCGTTTCCAGAGAGTGCCTCTTTTAACGATATTTCGGCTAAGTTTGCATATTCAGAGGACTCTTCGAGAGCCATTCTTGCATTTGCGACTCTGTATTGTTTTGCAGGTCTTCCACGATTGCCGGTTCGGATGATTCTGGGTCTTCCGGGTAATCGTCTCGGTTGTGCTCCCTCGTTGACTTCGTCGATGTTTTCTTCGGCACCTTCTTCTTCTCCTGGTTCTTCTACTGAAGAAGAATCTTCTGCTCCTGAAGAATCTTCAATGACGTTGTCAAGCCTCGGATGCTCCTCTTGCACGGATTCTATTTCAACATCTACCCATTTTTTTTCACGGAGTTCATCGGTTATTCTTTTCTGGAATGTTTCATCTGAAGGAAAGTCATTACTGCTCTTCTTTGATGTGACCTCACCCATAAAGTGTACATCTCTACTAACTTCTACTCTTCTTTCAGTCGGTAGCCAGACCCTATATCCTTTTGACTCCTCAGAATATCCGACAAAAATACACTCTCGTGTTCGCGCATCAAATTTTTCCTTGCCTGTTGTTTTGTTCAGTGCGAGTCCTTTGCATCCAAAGGTTCGAAGATAGGACAGATTCGGCCTGCATCCTGTCCATCCTTCAAACGGGGTTTTCCCATTCAAACTCCTGGAAGGACATCTATTTCGAAGGTGGTTCGCCGTCTTCATGGCCTCCGCCCAAAATGTTCTTGGAAGATCTGCCTCGAACAACATGCATCTTGCCATCTCTACCAGAGTACGGTTTTTTCGTTCTGCTACTCCGTTTTGTTGCGGAGTGTAGGGGACGGTGAACCTCCTTTCGATACCGCACTTGTCCAGGTAATCGTTGAAGGCCTTGTTGCAGTATTCTTTACCGTTGTCCGACTGTACTTGCTTAATCATTCTCCCTGTTTGATTTTCCATGAGGTTCTTGTAACTTTTGAAAGTTTCAAGGACTTGGTCCCTACTTTTTAAAAATCTCACCTCACACCATCGCGTTGCGTCGTCCACGAAAGTCAAAAAGTACTTAGCACCGCCCATCGATTGTGTGCGCATCGGACCACACAGATCTGTGTGCACAATTTCTAGCACATCTGTGTTCCGAGACGAACTTCTTGGAAAAGGAGTTTGTGCGAATTTCCCCTTAACGCATGACTCACATGCGGGTAAGTGTTCTTTTGTATTAAACTCAATACCGAGAACTCTACCTTCGTTCACAAATTTGTTCAAGTCCCTTTCATTTAAATGTCCAAGCCGTTTGTGCCACAGTTTTATCTTTTCGATGCCGCGATTTTCAGTCACTACACTTGCGATTTCTGCATTTTCACGAACAAAGTATAAGTCTCCAATCCTATCCGCGAACATTTTCACATTACCGGTTTTGTCTGTAACTATCGCTTCATGTTTTTGAAACAATACATTGAAACCTTTATCGGTGATTTTGCTTACAGACATCAGTGCCGTACGAAGGTCCGGCACATATAATGTATTTGTAAGACTCACCGATGTATTTCCGTTGTTACTTGGTACAGTCAACTTCGCGGTACCTTTGGATTCTACATTTGTAGTAGCGTTACTCGCTAAGTGTAGCTTGTCATAATCACTGCTCTCTATACATAGAAATTTCTGTTTGTCGTTGCACATGTGCGACGTGCACCCACTGTCGAGGCATCACTTTCCTTGTGTTGACTCGCGTTCTGCCGTTAGAGCTTCGTTCGATGTGGAGAAGAAACTCATATCTGCTGTGGCTGCGCTTTGTGTTGACTCCTTAAGGGGGTAGACACGGGTAATGCAGCGCGCTGTATACCGACACAATCTGGCCCGAAACATGGGTCTGGGAGGGTACGTTGTTTGTCCTTATATGATCAGATTTCGGGCTGAGTGACGTCTCATTCGAAAGAGGAAGCTTCAATGCAGTCCGCTCTGGTCATGATTCGACGAGATTGTGTTGATATGTAATAATATGAGTGATCAAAGTAGAGCAAAAGTCGACAAAATACACCCGCAAGAATCCAAGTATTTTTAGGTCACTAAAAGAGTTTTGTGACTCAAACGATGACCAGAGCGGACTGCATTGAAGCTTCCTCTTTCGAATGAGACGTCACTCAGCCCGAAATCTGATCATATAAGGACAAACAACGTACCCGCGTGATTGCATTCCCAAATACGAATTCCGCCATATTGGCGATAATACAGAGCAAGTTACGTGACAAATTTAGTTCACGCAGTGGATACGAGATGGCGCCTACTTGGGAGGACTGTAGGACTACTCGAAAGGTAGTCCAAGAAGGAATGCGTAAAAGCTTCAAGCTTTACTAGACTAACTGGATGGTGAATAACTCAACACGTGGTTTTACTCGATGAGCGTGAATGTATATTTTGGTACGTCCGTTCTCAACGAGCACGGAAAGTCAAGAGTGCCAACATGGCGATCCTGCTCGTCGACCGAGACCACGGTTCCCCACTCTCCACATATCGGAGTAGTGGGGGAACGTAGAGAGGAAACTCGTCAGCGCGCTCCCCACAGGACTGCCAACGTGGAATCGTAGCAAAACTGAAGCGTTAGCCAGGGGGACCAAGCCGTCATTCATTGGCCGAAGTTCCCGTTTAGTTAGCGCCTTTTCGGTAGGAGGCGCTAGGTACATCACACACACATACCTAGGTGTATCAGTGAGCACGCACACAACCTTTTGACGTTGGTGAAATGTTACTTTGGCGCTATTTGGCCACATTTGGCGCAACGCGAGGAAGCATCAAGCATAACCTTCAAATGGCGTCCTCACTTTCCCTGGTTTACCTTTTCTAAGGCCGTCTGACCATGAATATGAGATAGAAGGATATACAAAGAAATTGAATATATTTTATTTTCCTATGAAAAGAAGAAATATTCAATTTCAATGTTTATCCTTCTATATGCTGCATACGTGTCGCTGGCGCGACGATCCGTGGACAGGTTTTAGGCCGGTATTCATAGTCGCTACTTATTCTTAAGCAAATGCTTAAGCATGCGTCATCCTCTACTAACCTAGTAGCTAGTAAAAGATGCCGAATGCTTAAGCATTTGCTTAAGAATAAGTAGCGACTATGAATACCTACCGGCCTTAAAGTAAGCGGTGCATTACACGTATACACATACGTCCCGATTCACACCAATTCACACATTCACAGTTTAGTTAGCGCCTTATCGGTAGGAGGCGCTACAAACTCTGCTTCACCTTTCGTAAGAGGGAAGCTTGGCCCCCCTGGCGTTAGCTGGATACATGTGCTACAGTAAAAGCGTGATGCAGTCAATGTATGCATTTTCGGACGATTGTAGGTTAGGTTATATGCAATCAGAGTTGGACAGAATATAATCTAATTACAAATTAGAAATTACAATTTACAATTAAAATGTAATTGTGAAATTGATTACATTTTTTTCTGTAATCGTTAATATTTGGGTAGTTGAGAAAATTGTGGTCAACTACCAAAATTAACGATTACAGAAAATAATACAATCAATTACACAGTTACATTTTAATCGTAATTTGTAATTTGTAATTAGATTGATTATATTTTGTCCAACTTTGTATGCACTTTAGGCACACATTGACTAGGAACTGCTAGGAACTGTATACATTTACTAACGGCCGATTTCTTCACCTTCAGTAATCTTCCGGTTAGTAAACGACCAATTGGCTTAGAGCATTTAAATGCTCTAAGCCAATAGGATCCTATCATTTGGCAGTTATGTGGAACATAACTCTAACTGGAAGATTACTGAAGGTGAAGAAATCGGCCGTAAATTAACGCTTTTACCGTGACACATATGTACACTAGGCGGCAAAATCGGCTTCCCTTCGGAAATTTGGCAACGTTGCATGTCGGGTCCCCCTGTGTCGAAGAACCACTGAGTTATGCCTAGTGACAATGGTGACAATTCTACAAGTTATTATTTAATTTGCTAAAATGAATTTTGCTTGATAAAACATTAAACGTAAGAGGATGATGGGCTCGATTCCTCATCTATTTGGCAAAGAAGTAGCATGTATCGTAGGTAGAAAGTTTTTAGACTGCAAGGCCGAAGTCTAGGTAGCCGCACGAAATCCCCATATCGGTGTTCCAGCACGGAAAGGCAAGGGAAGGCGTTTTGGCCGCCGCGACCCCAAGGTAGCCGCCGCCCGCATAAGACCCTCTCACTTGCACATAAAGCCCTGTCCTTGTTTAGCACCATCCCTGTCTACCGCATGCTCTCCGTCACTCCTTCGTAACAAATAACTAGCCTCTTAGCGGCAATTCGCTGCACGGGAGTGACAGAGAGCATGCGGTAGACAGGGATGGTGCTAAACAAGGACAGGGCTTTATGTGCAAGTGAGAGGGTCTTATGCGGGCGGCGGCTACCTTGGGGTCGCGGCGGCCAAAACGCCTTCCCTTGCCTTTCCGTGCTGGAACACCGATATGGGGATTTCGTGCGTCTACCTAGACTTCGGCCTTGCAGTCTAAAAACTTTCTACCTACGATACATGCTACTTCTTTGCCAAATAGATGAGGAATCGAGCCCATCATCCTCTTACGTTTAATGTTTTATCAAGCAAAATTCATTTTAGCAAATTAAATAATAACTTGTAGAATTGTCACCATTGTCACTAGGCATAACTCAGTGGTTCTTCGACACAGGGGAACCCGACATGCAACGTTGCCAAATTTCCGGAGGGAAGCCGATTTCGCCGCCTAGTGTACATACATCATTTGAAATCGCGGTTGAATTTATGTTATAATTGAGACAGTGAGAGCAACAACGGACTAACCCACATTAAAAAAGAATTGCTATTTTATATGATTAGTAGAGCCTATTGGAATACGTTATTGCTACTAACTCAATTTCGAAAAAAATGTGGGTTAGTCCGTTGTTGAACTCACTGTCTCAATGATATAGCAAAATATCAGAGATGAGCATTATAACCCAAGCCAATTTTTATTTTAAACGTGGGGAATTCAATTGTTGGCCATGAATAATTTTCTCGTCTTTATTCGTACATTCTCGACTAAATACATATATGATTCTCGACTAAAGTACGAATAAATGTGAGAAAATTATTCATGGCCGACGGATGAAAGGCCTTCGAATAAAAAAATGGAATAAATGTAACAAATTGCATTGCATTTAAATTGCCTGATAGTTGTATTTTGTATATACCAGCAATTTAGAGTTTTTATGTATGTAAAGCTTATTATATTATAGAAATGAAGGGGACGCACAGGTCTTCGATAAAAATGAAGGGGACGCACAGGCGTGGAAGTTGTCCGGAGAAGATTAAATTAAATAGAAAGACAAAGCATCTTGCTTCGCACAAGTTCATGGAAAGTCAAATAAGGTAAATCGACAAAATTATAAGCATATTAACTAATTTTATTCCAAAACCAATAAATTGTGTGTTGAAAATATTGGACTCTTCCTTCATCTTCGCTGAATTATTACCCTAGCATTTAAATTTCTGGCAACAAGACTTTCTGTCATACGCTCTCATTTCCTTCGGACACATTTGTAATCTACACTTATTATAGCAAAATGCCACTCTATTTTTATGTAGTTGCTACGCTATTCGTTAATTTTACTAGTTTTCCATTACCAATATTTCAATTCACCAATAAATATTTTTATTATACTATACTAAACCAACACCAGTAAAAATATTGAATCTCTTTGTTCATTTTCGCTAAATCACCATTAACATTTTTTAAATTTCTACCACAAGACATTCTATCATATGCTCTCGCCTCCTTTGGACACATTATGTAGTCTCTACACTTACTATAGCAAAAGGCCACTATTTCTATATAATTTCTATATAAATAAGTTCTACGTTAAGTTGTATATAACTAAAATGTGGCTTTTATATTATAATAATTAATATATTTATTTACAGATAATCGAAGCAGAAGATGATGCAGTGTGATCTACGTCAAACTATGTATGCACAAATTTGCAGGTAGGGTTTTGCATACGCAATTATTCATTTATTGATCTTGACATATGAGCACGTGTGATAATTTATAAATAAAATTATTAGTAAATGTGTCCTATTTTTCAGTTAACGAAGCAGACGAAGAGAATTAATTCAAGAGTTGAAAGAGAATGTAACCCTACTGCACGAGCAAATGAAATAAATAAATTTTCATGTATATGTATATATAATAAATATAAACTAAATATGAATAAATGAAATAACCACATTTGAATCTATAAATTTATTTTTAATTATAATTTATAATTAATATTATTATAAAATAATATTTATTGTTCGCCGCCACGGCCCCGGCCCCGCTGTTCCCAGCCACGGCCCCGACCACGGCCACGATACTCTGCGACGATTATCGATCTGAGGGCACGGGCTTGATCCCTCATCATCTGGAGGGCGGCCCAGTTTTCTTCCCGGGCCCTTACCCTCCAACCGCCCTTTTGGTGGCGAGGCACGTACGGTTCTGTAATAAGTAGTAATAATTAAACAATAAATTTATTAGTATTTAATTTAAATTTAGACATATTTTCAAGCATTCTAAATAAGAAAATATACAGAAGGTGTAGAAAGTAACTTCAAATAAGTAAAAAAATTACGCCAAGTACATGAAATCAAATCAATCACAAAAAATAGAAGTTAATAATAACCACATAGCACAACGTCCGGCAAAGTCCCAAAGACGTCTACAGACGTCTTGGGGACGTCTTGTTACTGATCAGGCCGTTCAGACGGTCTGAATGTCCTGATCAGTAACAAGACGTCCCCAAGACGTCTGTAGACGTCTTTGGGACTTTGCCGGACGTTGTGCTGTGTGGGTAATTACAAAATAAAAAGAAGATGTGAAATCAAAATGAGCTGCAAGTACACAAAGGTGCTTTCCAACTGCGCTTAAGATGACACAATGACATATACACAGCTAAAAGGCTGTACTCGTAAATTCTACTATTACTCATATCACGGACATTTTAATTAATTAACCCATTAGAATAAATTTTATTAGCCCATCAGAATAAAAGAATGGTTTTCAAATTTTCTTCAGATATAATTAGATATAATTTTATGATTTTATATATTTTCCGTTAAAATTGATTACTGACATGGATATGCAAAGTTTTACTTTAAATTGGTCGTTATACGAATACTTTCGACACCGACTGTGACATCTTAAAATGTGTATGTATTACATTATGTATATGTATGTACTTACGATCGGCCGTGGCCGGGTTTGCCTGAGGTGGTGGTGGTGGTGGCGGTGGTGGTAGTGCCGCTAGCGGTGGCGCAGCCGCGGCCACTGACGACTCCGTCATATCTAACACCGCCAATTCTGCATCGATGTCTAAATCAAAAATTAATTTCATCATTAAATGACTGGAAAAATATATTTAAATAAATATTGGTATATAAATTTTTATAATTTACCATCTACAATTTTCTGCACATTTTCCTGCAAAAATGAATAAACAATTAATTAGCAAATAATATCAACAGTTCATTAAAGCGGTGTATGATAGAAGAGTCATACATGTAGCGGAAGGGTATTGTTCCATTGCAAATTGAAAATTAGGAAATAAAAAAGTTTGAAAAGTGAAACAGTGTATGATGTGAAATTATAAAAATTACATTACATTACCCTGATAACCAGAACTGGCAGCAGAATCTGACGTCAGATCCGTAGTCGTCTGTGTCCGCATTTGGCTGCGTTCTGAGGTACAGAATCTGATGTCAGATTCTGATGTCAGATCGGCAGCAGATGGACAGCAGATTCTGCCGTCTGCTAGGCACAGCCAACAGCGCCATCTGTGGGCCAGAATTTTCAAACAATTCCCTACCCGTGACGTCACATGCCCGTCCCTACCCTTACATAACCATCAAGCGGATTCTACAGTATATTAAATAATTCATTCTAGTTATTTAAAAAAGTATTTATTTGTTAATAATATACAGGATCGGAGATTACAATTGTTACAAAATAAGTTGCACATATAAATAGGAAGAGCGACTTTCCACATTTAAATTTACAAATCCACGTCCCGTAACCACTGGTACCTAGTAGGGGCGATATCAGAAAATTTCATTCCATATTTTGGACTCCTTTTTTGTGGAAAAGCATCATATTTCCTGTTGTGTTAGCGCTGAAAACAAACACAAAATTAGTATAAAATTAAACGTAACGTATGAATAAACAGGATACATGCGATACTTACATCAGCTCCATCTCCGCACAGTACACATCCTAGGCGATCATGCATGCTCCTGCGAACATTAACATTTAAAAGAAAACATGTGTTAAATTATTATCTACTAAACAAGTCGCTAAACATTCGCACTTCGCGCATAACCATACTTTTCTGTCTTGCAGATGATGTGAATGTCGATTTCCGCGACGTAGATAATTGGAAATTATTCAATTTCATGATTACCTTTGCCTTCTGGATAAGTCGAGATGATTTGTCTGGATATTGATGTTTGAAATTACTTGGAATATTCTTCGAACGTACGTCTTCAAGCAGAACGGATACCAGTTTGAACAAAGGGTATGTAAGTAGGTAGATGTACCACGGTAGAGGATAACTAAATGTGGTATAATGGGCTACGCTCGGATTGGCTGCGCCATAGTGCCGAAACTCGTGATTGGTCAAGACTCTACGACCAGTTTGCGTTCCTTTTCGACGTCTGAGATGGCAGTCACTGGTAGTGGCAATCAGTGACAGCAACATCAAATAATATTCCACGCGATTCTATGCATCAATATCCAGACAAATCATCTCGACTTATCCAGAAGGAAAAGGTAATCATGAAATTGAATAATTTCCAATTATCTACGTCGCGGAAATCGATATTCACATCATCTGCAAGATAGAAAAGTATGGTTATGCACGAAGTGCGAATGTTTAGCGACTTGTTTAGTAGATAATAATTTAACACATGTTTTCTTATAAATGTTAATGTTCGCAGGAGCATGCATGATCGCCTAGAATGTGTACTGTGCGGAGATGGAGTTGATGTAAGTATCGCATGAATCCTGTTTATTCATACGTTACGTTTAATTTTATACTAATTTTGTGTTTGTTTTCAGCGCTAACACAACAGGAAATATGATGCTTTTCCACAAAAAAGAAGTCCAAAATATGGAATGAAATTTTCTGATATCGCCCCTACTAGGTACCAGTGGTTACGGGACGTGGATTTGTAAATTTAAATGTGGAAAGTCGCTCTTCCTATTTATATGTGCAACTTATTTTGTAACAATTGTAATCTCCGATCCTGTATATTATTAACAAATAAATACTTTTTTAAATAACTAGAATGAATTATTTAATATACTGTAGAATCCGCTTGATGGTTATGTAAGGGTAGGGACGGGCATGTGACGTCACGGGTAGGGAATTGTTTGAAAATTCTGGCCCACAGATGGCGCTGTTGGCTGTGCCTAGCAGACGGCAGAATCTGCTGTCCATCTGCTGCCGATCTGACATCAGAATCTGACATCAGATTCTGTACCTCAGAACGCAGCCAAATGCGGACACAGACGACTACGGATCTGACGTCAGATTCTGCGCTCTCATGCCAGACTCTGCTACCAATCTGATGTCAGATTGGCGTCAGATGGTTATCAGGGTTACAAAATATATGTTTCTTCTCATTACTTCACAAGCTTATCCATTATTAATATATTCAATACAAAAAACTGTAACGTATTATAACATTATTTTGTGAACGATTCACAGTTGTAACTAGTAGCAAAACAAGAAGGTATTGCACACGTTGAAGCATATTCTATAACTTATAACGCCAACGATTAGAAATGTATCAAAGATATCCGAGTTGAACGTAAACGAGCATGTAAAGTACAACATTTTGAAAGTCTTTGGTAGGCACTTTGCCTATGTTAACTATCAATGGAAGTAGACCGTAACTGTATAGCAAGTATATAATAACAAGAACATGTTGGATACATAGAAGCATATTTTAACTCGGATGTGTTTCATACTTCTAATCGCTGACGTTACAAGTTAGAATATGCTTCAACATGTCTAATATCTTGTTGTATTACTTGTTATACAGTTACGGTCTATTTCCACTGATAGTTAACAGGCAAATTGCTTACCAAAGACTCAAAATGTTGTACTTTACATGTTCGTTTACGTTCAACTCGGATATCTTTGATATATTTCTAAACGTTGTCGTTATAAGTTATATGGAATATGTCAACGTGTGCTATATCTTCTTGTTTTACTAGTTACAACTGAGAATCGTTCACAAAATAATGTTAATGTTAATACGTTACAGTTTCTTGTATGACTGAATAATTGAAAGGCTCGTGAAGTAATGAGAAGAAACATATTTTGTAACGTATTATTAACGTATTGGGCTAGATGTATGACTTTCTTCTATCATACGCCGCTTGTTATCAGAATTTAAGTGACGAAAACATCTCACGAATCACGAATAAAACTAACGAATATCTCACGAATGAAAGTATTTTCTCATTACTTCACAAGCTTTTCCATTATTAATATTCAATACAAAAAACTGTAACGTATTATAACATTATTTTGTGAACGATTCACAGTTGTAACTAGTAGCAAAACAAGAAGGTATTGCACACGTTGAAGCATATTCTATAACTTATAACGCCAACGATTAGAAATGTATCAAAGATATCCGAGTTGAACGTAAACGAGCATGTAAAGTACAACATTTTGAAAGTCTTTGGTAGGCACTTTGCCTATGTTAACTATCAATGGAAGTAGACCGTAACTGTATAGCAAGTATATAATAACAAGAACATGTTGGATACATAGAAGCATATTTTAACTCGGATGTGTTTCATACTTCTAATCGCTGACGTTACAAGTTAGAATATGCTTCAACATGTCTAATATCTTGTTGTATTACTTGTTATACAGTTACGGTCTATTTCCACTGATAGTTAACAGGCAAATTGCTTACCAAAGACTCAAAATGTTGTACTTTACATGTTCGTTTACGTTCAACTCGGATATCTTTGATATATTTCTAAACGTTGGCGTTATAAGTTATAGAATATATTTCAACGTGTGCTATATCTTCTTGTTTTACTAGTTACAACTGCGAATCGTTCACAAAATAATGTTAATGTTAATACGTTACAGTTTCTTGTATGACTGAATAATTGAAAGGCTCGTGAAGTGACTAAAACATCTCACGAATCACGAATTAAAGTAACGAATATCTCACGAATAAAGCCGGGAATTCACCGCGAAGCTAAGCTAAGCTATGCCATGCGATGCTATGTTTTAGCATAGCTTTCGGTGGAAACGGTTCCATAAGAATGTATTGAAGCTAATTCTTTAAAAACGTAGCATGGCATAGCATCGCATGGCATAGCTTAGCTTAGCTTCGCGGTGGATTCCCGGCTTAACAGTAGCGAATACAGAAAACCGGGATAGAGCATATGAATAATGATAGCTATGAATATATGAATGAATTTTATACTTACATTGTTTGCCATTGTTAAATTTTTATTTTATAATGACGCGTCTTTCCAACATGCAGTCACGATCGTGAATGAGTTTTCTTTTGTCACGTACAACGATGAGGCGAGCTCCACCGCTGCTCTTTTGTTTTTTAAGGGTCCCGCTTTTGGCATAGATGCGGATACATTCTGCCGTACTACGTCGTACTAAACCAAGATTAAAGTGTTTCCCTTTATAATGCACATTTATGTTTAAGTATCTCTGATTCTTTCGAGATGTCCATTCATCAAATGTTAATGAAAACTTTTGGTTTTGTTCTTGAAGTTTTGTAAATTTATTTATCATATCGGCTTTTACAGATTCTGAGAATGTAATAACTATAGATCTTATTGTATTAAGAGAAGTTGGAAGTCTAAAACCACTTTTCAGAAACAAGCTTCTTAAGTCTGCAGATTTACAGAAAGTATTGAAAGTGAAACCATCCTTAGCAATCATTCGAGATATCATTTTTTCCATGGAATTTTCTTTAACAAAAAAGTTGTCAATTGTTTTGGCCCTCTTTTTTGGTATTACATTTTCGCAATTGTCGATAATCTGCGGCTAGGGTGCTATTTGTGATTCATTACATGGATCCTTTCTCGATGTTGATGCTTGCGATTGCGACTTTAAATCTATACAATGTCTGCTTTTTAAATGTGTTATCAATCCTTTTCTTGATCGTTGACTTAATTTCAAAATGGCAGAACACTTCAAGCATTTGGCATTTTCGGCAGTATCACTTTTCACAAAATAATCCCAAAGAGTTTTATTAGTGTTTCCTTTCTCACTGTCACACATCAATTCTTTACTGGACAACATATTTTGTTCGCACTAGTAATATTAATTGAAACAGCACGTAGTATAATATGTATAATACCGAAAGTGAATAAATAATATGTAAATTCGGACTTAAATAAGGCGAAACACGCACGTGAGATGGCGATGGAATAAGTGAGGAGCGCAGAGTCGCGAAACAAAGTAACATCGCGCTCGCCGCTCGCCTCACATTACACAGTACAACAAATTTTGACTTTTTTTCGGACTTGTAACATTCAATATCAGTTTTTTATAGGATTTCGAGTCCTGAAAACGAATCCGCAACCCGTTTGTCGCCATCACCCTCAGTTTTTGAGAAAATCGATTTTGAAAAAAACTGCAAATTTTCAACTTTGAACATTTTTTGTGTCGAAACGGTAATAGGTAATTCCATTGTTCGTTGCGTCAAATTATTCTATGGTCCCTCCCGAATACAACGATATAAGTTATTATTGCATTATGAACATTTAAATATGTTTAAACAACGATAAAAGGGAAAAGGACACCCGAAATGCACCAATTTTTACGGATATCTTTCAATTTATTTCCAAAACTAAGGGTCTGAGACGAAATTTGACCATCCCACGCGATGCAGCAGACATTTTTCCTTTGGAAAGCATCGACAGAAGTGGTAAGTCTCGTTTCGTTTTCAATATAGAAGCGAAATAGTTTGGCAAAACGCGCGGAGCCGACAGTGGTAGTCAACGGCGGCGCACGAGCCACTGCCACTCAGCGTAACACAATCGCTTAATGCGCGTGACTACCTCTATCGGCTCGGCGCGTTTTGCCAAACTATTTCGCTTCTGTATTGAAAACGAAACGAGACTTACCACTTCTGTCGATGCTTTCCAAAGGAGAAATGTCTGCTCCATCGCGTGGGATGGTCAAATTTCGTGTGTAGTCTTGAAGATCATAGTATACCATATGGTTGAATTTGTCTTGACAGTCGCTTTCATATTGGATAATCAAATATATAGCATTCCATTTAAAAAACTGAGGGTCACCTTCGTTTCGCGGAAAATATTGCGAACACCAAAAATTGAGTTACCGTATTATGTTGTGTATAAAAAACAGTAAAAGTTGTCTTTCTTCAGTTTTTTACAAATACTTACCATATTCGAGAACATTGTATAAGAATAGCAGATATATCCGCTTGGCCGCTGCGAGTACCGCACGGCTCAGGCAGTTGAGCCGGTGTGATTTGACACAGCGTCAAGTTTCGGCAATTTTTACAGGGCCAATTTTAAAATGTCCATATTTTTGACAATTAGACCATGAAGGGGAAGGATAGGGCTATATTCTCATTTTTTTCAGATTTTTAAAATCGCGCCCCATGTTAAAAAAATGCATTTGTTTATAATAATTGCACAGAAATGGTTCAAATTTTTTTTTTTAAAAATTGAAATAAATTTTCCTTAAAACTTCAATGTCTTCTCTACAAATCCCCGTAAAGCTCATCTCCATCCGTTTACTACTTCCATAGTTATAATTTATTGAAAAAAAGTTAGCACTTACCTTCAAACAGCTGTAAAATCTATATTTTTCAAAATTTTCAAAAATCCTTCTACACATGTTTATGCATCCCTAAAGACTACAACATATTCAAATTTGAGCCACTTCCGAAATGTCCCTTAAACTAATGCCTCCGTCTCGGACTCATTTCAAAGCTGAAGGAATGCTTTCTCAACCCGTATATAGAATATTTTGTTGATTGTTAATAAACTTGACAGTAATCCCACCCACACACTTTGTTTACACTTTCTACCGCTATGGAAAATGTGACTGTCTTAGGTCAAAAGAGCTTAGGTCAAGTTTACCCTACTGCTTTCACACAAGTATAATTATTAAATATTCGCGACGCATGAACCAGTGGCGCTCTCAGGATTTAATCTGGGGGTTGGGGAGGTCGGAAGGATCAAAATATTTTTAATGCAAATTCAATAAAATTCATTAGGTGACTATAAAAATTTATTTAAAGAATAAAATCCAGTTTTCTTTCCTTTTCTCAAAGCACCTTCTTCGGAGGTGCCAGGGCCGGCCCCTCCTCTGGGTACGCCACTGGCATGAAAACTTCTTGCTCAATGAAGAGAATTTTTAAAATGACAAGTTAATTCAGAAATAGTAGAAATAGTAAAATAATTGTAAATCTACATATATATACATATATTACATATAAGTACTACATACATATTGGGTGCTGTCGATACCACTGAACGCTGTTGTGGACGCGACCTTACGCAATACGTACGTCCATACTGCATGTTAGACAATCGTAATAAGCGGTGGAATGAATAATTGTAGAGGCAGACAGACACGGTGGATAAAACTGAGGACGAAACGTTGCCGCGACGCCGGATTTCTCGCACGAGTGCATTCTAAGCTTGCACGGCCCGCATTATGCAACGGGGATACGATACATTTGCAGGGCACGTTATTGCGTCATCGTCGAAAGTTGTCAAACTCGTTGAACCGCTAAAATTAAACGGATTTAAATGCCGAACAAATCGGTGTTAATATGACCAGTTTGGCTTTCTTAATCGCAACACCGTCTGGAATCGAACCCGGTACGGGGACGAACAAGCGTCTGATTTACTTCTAACTGTATGTAAGAATGAATCGAAAGAGCGGAACGATTTCCATCAAGTGTGAAGCTCCGATTTCGAGGGAATGGAATTTGAATTGTCCGTGGGATATGGCCTTGATTAAAGCCACGTTTTCACGTGTGCCCGGTAACGACGCAGAACGCACCTAGGGTAGATGTCCCAATTACCGTGCTTTGATGCCGAGTTGCTCACGACAGAATTAATTACTGACTTCTCTCACTTTAATTTTGCTTGGTGAAAATTTATTTTGGTATTTTGAACTTTTCTCTTTATTAAGGTATATTTTTCGGGTTGAAAATGTTAATTTTTCGTATTTTGTTAATTGAAATAAAAATACATGTTTTTCTCCTAATTACCGTGCCTTGAAAAATGCGTTGTCCTTATTCCCGTGCCCTTTTTTTAATAGCGTTCTCGCGGTTAGGTTATGTCAGGGATGCCCAGATGGGCGGTTCGGTATTACGAGCATTCATCGCGTTTTCCAAAGCCCGCGTGGAAGGGGGTGCTCGAAACCAATGACGTTGCTGGCATGTCACGGATGGAGAAAACTCTAGTAGTGTGCGTGTAGGCTCATACCCTGAAATCAGCATGTAACCGTTACATCCTGATTTCATTGCGATTAATTTGATTTGATTTGTGGTTATAGGCTGATTTCAAGTCGTTTGGATTTGTGGTTATGGATTATATTTATTGATGACTATAGTCGTGTTCTGATTTATTGGCCGGTGAGTTTCCTGAAGGGTATTCTCCCACCACCTGCTGCTTGCCTCGGTGCTACTTTTCTCTAGCTTCTCACCAAGATCCTAAGGAACTTCAACTGCCAATCCACGATCGTCAGGTGGTGGTGGCTGATTTCTCCTTGCGCGCTGCTCGAGAAACCGAACTCACCGGCCAATAAATCTGAACACGACTATAGGTAATTTTTTAAACCCCTGGGACGGTTTCTTTTTCTTCATAATTTTGTATTGTCATCGAAAATACGTATGCCTTTAAAGTTTCAAGTCAGAAAACCCTTCTGAATGAACCCCACCTTCGCAGAGCAAGAGTGAGTCAGAAGTGGTGGGGATAGTGCCAAGATTCTGACGTGTAGGCCAAACCGAGCTGTCAGCGTAGAAATACACACATCAGAATAGGTGTGCGTTAGCAACGAAAAAATTCAAGAACTTTATTGGTTAGAACATTGATTCGTTTTCGATAGCTTCATCTCGTATTGGTCTACGCCAGCCCTGCCCCATCGGGTGCAAATACCTCCTGAATTTCTGGGACCCGGGCAACAGCCGGGCAGCGAGATTGTTACGTTGCTAAGCACAGCATGGGCTGCGGGAGAACTGCATGAGTGTGAGGCCGTCCTAACAGGCTCACACACTCGTGCAGTTCTCTCACAAATCTCGCAACGGGTAGCAATGAAGCAATCCCGCGTTTGGCTGTTGCCCGGGTCCCAGAAATTCAGGAGGTATTTGCACCCGATGGGGCAGGCCTGGTCTATGCATAGCTTCGCAACGCACACAACTATTACGTTAAGGATAAATAACAGCCAACCGGCTAGGTTCAGGCGGAGCCGAGCAGCGTTCCCTTTACCCCGCCATACCCTGCGAGGGCCACGCAACTGCAACTGACAAATCAGCGATCGTCAGATGATGGTGGCTGATTTCTCCTCGATCGCTGCTGGCGAATCCGAATTCACCGGCCAATATATTTGATACCGACCTTAGTGTTACGTACTATTAAAAGAATGGTTTTCTCTTTTAGTATTAAAGTATGTAGGCATAGAAAAGTAAGGTTTGAAATTATTCTATTAATTATGAATAAATACTTATCGAATGTAATTGATTGAATTCTTTTTCAGCTATTTATCATAAATTATAGTAACCGCATTATTTAAATAATTCAAATGAAGTATTCATTAGATGTTCGTTAGTATGCTTTGATTTGACTTAAATCATCGTAAGAGTGAGTCAATATATTTTAGTCTTTCCGTATCTTCTAAATAGTAATAATCTTTACTTAATAATCAGTTAATAGTTATTAAAATTAAAAACAGTTAACAATCATATAATAAACAAGTTACACCACGAAAATAACAGAAAGTTGGTATTACACATAGTGAAAATATTTCGAGCATTAAAAAATCCGTTCTTCGGATACAATTAATTACATTCGTTAAAATTCTTGTTAATTCCCTGTTATACTTCCATTGTTACCAAACGTGCAGCACAAGTATTATTTCTACATACCTACATATTTCAATACTGAAAGGGAAAGGAAAAGATTTCTCTATCGATAACATTCTACGATATCATACACCGAAATTGGTAGTTTGCACAAGTCATTCGAAGTTTAATCAACCTTGTTCTAGAGTGAATGTAATAAGTTTATCGAATTAAAGGAACGTAACTACTAACAGTCAAATAAATTCGGGTGGAATAAATCTATTTATTCGTAAACAATCCAGTGTATCGTTGCACAATTTTTTTTTTACCACTGTAGCGTTTGGTTTGGATACAAGAATATGGATAATTGCTGGACAGACAAGGTTTATTTGGATTAGGTAGGAATACATGGTTTGGAGTACAGGATGAGGCTACAAATTTCAAAGTTCAGACATTGCGTCTCGATGAATTTATACAATTCTAGAAGATTCTATTGTGCAGACGGCACTTGATTTTAATCTAATGAGGCGTCCAGGAGTTACTCTGTACTCTCCTGTTCGATTGGCGTCCAGGTATTGTCGCCGAACTCTCCATATCGAACAGGCGTCCAGGAATATTCTCCCGTACTCTCCTCTCTCAACGATTGGGTATTTAGGAAAGGGGCTTTGTACTCTCGCGATTCTAATCTAATGAGGCGTCCAGGAATTACTCTGTACTATGCCGTTCGGTTGGCGTCCAGGTATTATCGTCGTACTCTCCATACCGAACGGGCGTCCAGCAATATTCTCCCATACTCTCCTCTCTATTCTAATGAGGCGTCCAGGAGTTCCTCTGTACTCTCCCGTTCGATTGGCGTCCAGGTATTGTCGCCGAACTCCCCATATCGAACGGGCGTCCAGGCATATTCTCCCGTACTCTCCTCTCTATTCTAATGACGTGCTCTGCACTCTCTCGACCGATAGGCGTCCAGGTATTATCGCCGTACTCTCCATACCGGTCGAGCGTCCAGGAACACCCTAAGTGCCTAGTCCCTCCAGCAGGCGTCCAGGTATTATCGCCGAACTCTCCTGCCGGAGTCCCTAAGCTGTCCGAGAGCGGCCGTTGGTCTTACCTCGTCCTCTCTCTCGGAACAGCGAAGAAGAGAAATGCCTCTGTGGGCCTCTAATTTATACCCAATCGTTGCTATCCGCGGCCGCAGAAATCAACAAACGCGTCGTCAGGCCCGAGCCTCGCGAGACGCGGTTCCGCGCCCGCACGTCCCTCCTCTCGGGCGGCCTACAAGCGTGTCCGCGAAACGTCTCCATAGTCAGCGTTTCTCATTCTTCGTTTTCTGCATGCTACACCACTGCTAATTACATTTTAAATACGAGTCTTGTCTATCTCTGGTCTGTATTGCAGTTTACAGAGTGAAATATGGCTGGTTAATCTGCTCGCAACGCTACTAATTATGACGTCGGTTTAGTCGTGAATCCCACGTATCGCGTTTGAAGCGTAATATACAGGGTGTTTCGTAATAGGCCGTACAACCGACAGGATAGTGATTCCACATGAAAGAGTAACTAAGGTCGGTATCATATATATTGGCCGGTGAGTTTCGGAGGGGTATTCTCCCACCACACCGTTTGTTTGCCTCGGTGCTCCTTTTCTCAACGTTTTCTGACTCGCTCTCGTTCCATTTCGCTCTCGCCTTCACAGAACAAGAGTGAGCCAGAAGTAGTGGCGATAGTGCCAAGATTCTGGCGTGTAGGCCAAACCGAGCTGTCAGCGTAGAAATACACACATCAGAATAGGTGTGCGTTAGCAACGAAAAAATTCAGGAACCTTATTGGTTAGAACATTGATTCGTTCTCGATAGCTTCATCTCGTATTGATCTACGCATAGCTTCGCAACGCACACAACTATTACGTTAAGGATAAATAACAGCCAACCGGCTAGGTTCAGGCGGAGCCGAGCAGCGTTCCCTTTACCCCACCATACCCTGCGAGCGCCAAGCAACTCCAACTGACAAATCAGCGATCGTCAGATGATGGTGGCTGATTTCTCCTCGATCGCTGCTCGCGAAACCGAATTCACCCGCCAATATATTTGATACCGACCTTACTTACTTAGAAAATGTGAAATGCAATTTGTTCACAGGAGACTTCCTTTTCAAGGAATATGGCTTTAAAAATTCCTCCGGTACGCATATACCTGACTAAAAATCAGCAGAATTTATTAAAAGATATGGTACAACTGAAGAAGAAACAAATGAAAATAGTGGAAATTTTTTTCGAATGGAGCTTCGTTTCGAAAAAAAAAACGATTTAATGATGAAATCGATTCTTATCGTTAAATCAAGTACACGCCTACTTGGTGAATTTCCAATATTGATTTTCTCGAAAACGAAGCTCCATCCACGAAAAGTCATTTTACAATAGAGGGGTAGGGTGGAATATGTATACTTATATGTATGGTAAAAAATTAAACTTTTTAAAAATTGCTTCTGACTCTCTCAGAAGCTTCCAAATAGTTTAAAAGAATTTCGTCTAAAATTTTATTAAAATATATTAAGGATTAAAAGTCGCTCAATGGCAATGAAATATTAGTATTTTGGTATAAATTTAAAAAAAAAATTCGTTTGCTGTTACAGCTTGTTCTATTTGGTTGAGGGACTGAAGAATTGGATGAGTTTCGTTGTTATAGGTTAGGGTTACTATCTAGTATGATACCCGGTTTTATCCAGGCCACGGTGTAAAATCGTAAAAACGAATCATATTTTAAATCAGTATTTTTTTTTGGTATTTTTCCTTCTACTAAACAAATTGGATATGTAGGGGAGACCGGGGCAAGTTGATACGTTTTTCAGTTTTCAATGTTTTTCATTTTTGTTTGAATCAATTACTTAATAACAAATATGCTAAAATATACTTTGGTTCTTCCTCTTTAATATATTGTAAGCGAAAACTTGAGAAAGTACATACAAAATGAATGAAAAAATGTTATTTGGACGAAGGCAATGTGTATCAATTTACCCCACTGCGGGGCAAGTTGATACAGCTCTGGGGCATGTTGATACATCTGTAACATATCTGTTTAATGAGTAACTAATAAATTTGAAAAATATAATTTTAATCTAAATACCTTTCCAACAATATAGAATAAAATTGAACAAATATGTAAACTAAAAACCAAACCGATTTTGTTAACAAACATAGAAAATCATTTTTATTTCAATGTAATTGACATATAATAATATAATTGACATTTAATGGATATAAAATTAATCACTTTCGTCTGAGTAACAATTAATACATATATAATTAGGATTATCTTTGCCGCATTTTATATGAGCCCATTTCATACAAGATATGCATTGAATCCATTCTTCACCGTGCTCAGATTTTGAGAATGGTTGGAGACAAATCAAACACAGGGCGTCCTCATTTTTCGATTTTAATATATTTATATTATTTGCAGATTTATTATTAGCTTTTTTAATTGTCCTTTTCTTTATATTTTCCTTACTGTTAGATCTACCTATGGTTTTCATTTTCTCATCACCTATCAGAGATTTAAACAATCTCTTCCGTGCTCTTTCTTCTTTTATTTTCTAGCTTTATTTTAACTGGCGTGTCGGTAAGAATCATTGAAGTCATTCTTTTCTTGCTTCTTAAATTTATTTTTCTTTCACCAGCTTTTGGATAGGGCCTTAACTGTTTCGGAGATATAATAGGGCTTTCTTGATTAGTGGAAGGAGTCACTTCAATGTGATCTGCTATACGTCGAAAGTCGGATTTAGCTGATGGCAATAATTGTTCTGCAAGTTCTTTCTCTTGATGTGCTTCTTCAATCAAGGGACGGTCAGTAACTGAAGAAGACAAAAAATCTTCTTCGGTGAATATGTCAGGATTAAATGGCACGATTCCTGTAGCTTGAAAGCCTGATAAAATATTCTTTGGGGTTAACGCCATGGGCAGTATATTTTGAATGTAGTCGGGGAAAATTGATACACTGTATCAACATGCCCCAAAGAAAACGTATCAACGTGCCCCACAGGAAGTCATTATGTACAAACGTCTCCATAAAAAAATGTAGAGCATATAAACAAAATAACAATACGTAATTATCTTACCTTTAAAGGACTCAATGCGATGCCCAATTAATTTGAGTGATAAAATTCTCTGTACCGTCTCAAGACCGATTGGGAAGGGAACACAATTATTTACTTTTTCTCTATAGAAACGAAAACAATTAAAAATGGATTGTTAACGTCAAGGAACACAGACGTACGTTGGATCGTAGTAAAGAATTGAACAACTAGCTTCACATATCTCGCGCACAAGGTGCTACATATATACAGTGTCGAGATAATTCGTCTGTA
The DNA here is from genome assembly GCA_929113495.1 of Andrena minutula. Classification (NCBI taxonomy): domain Eukaryota; kingdom Metazoa; phylum Arthropoda; class Insecta; order Hymenoptera; family Andrenidae; genus Andrena; species Andrena minutula. The sequence goes on along the minus strand of OV815993.1, from coordinate 41,603,710 downwards.
TCAACATGCCTCTGTATCAACTAGCCCCGGTCTCCCCTACTATTATTTAAAACAGTTTATTCCAATGAATCCCAATTTGTTTTTTACTTAATAATGCCAAAGTTATGAGATTTTATTCTTAACGTCCCGATTTTGCCCCGGTCTCCTCTACATGCGAAATATAAAGTCCTTGAGCGACCTTTATATATCAAAATATATAAATAAAAAACACGGAGATATTTTTTTGTCAAATAGAAGATTTTAAGAGGGTCAGACAATATATATTTTAAAGTTGAAAATAAGGACCACCCTATTGAGGGGCTCACAAGGGAAGATCCCAAACCCGGAAATTCAAAAAAATTCTAAAACTTTGTGGATATGTAGGGGTTTTCCTCTTGATTACAACGCAATTTTTTGTTGCTGCCCAAAATCACTCTAAGGGGGTGAAATTAACCCCTGAAGATTTGGCCATTTTTCGATTTCGATTTAAGGTTTTATCAATTGTTTAAACAATTAGAAAAAAGTTATAAACAAAAATATGAATGTTTTCTAAAATTCGAGTTTTTGCGTGAAATCTGAACTGGATGTTTAAATAATTATGAAACAGCATAATCCATATTTTTTTTCCATACAATTACAACTATTGTTGTACTGCGGAACTGTGCTCCGCGACAATCGAAGAACTTTTGAATCCCATCAAGAGACACAGAGTGTCTCTATTACGCCACGACTCGCTATTCTGAACTCTGATATTTCCGAATCTCAATAACGGCTGATCCGATTCGATTTTGAATGGTCTTAATGCATAGTCTGGGTTTTAATAATTTTTAGATGTGTTTCGACCGTAAATCTTAATTATAATTGATATTGGCGCACTGATTCGGTCATAAATAAAAAATTGTTTTATTTAATTTAATAAAACAAAGAAATCAAAGCTATTTTGCAACTAATTATATTAATATTCCGACGTTTCGGTTCTTATTTGAACCATTTTCAAGGAAAGAAATTGACATAATATTGCATATGCTATTGATGATTGTGTCGCGACGTTACAAACTAAGCAAACGTCACCCGAGTCGGTTGGAAGAAGACTGAGGTAAACAGTAGACACAGCAGACATAACTAGAGGTGAAACGAAAAAGATGGTTAAAGAAAGCCGTTGACAATTTCAAACATTTAAACCCCGATAATTCGTACATATACTGCCTTTGTATAAACTAAATTCTTGCTCATGTGGTAGAGTGTATATTACTCATAGGTGTAATGTAATGAGTTATATTACATAACATTAGATATGTAACAACTCGAGTGATCAATTGGGATTAATTAGAGAAATACATCATAACACATTACTTTTTTAGTAATGCTGCGTAATACTCTTGTATTTTAGGTGTTTCATACCTAAGATTCACGCTAGGTTGTTTAATCATATGTAATGTCTCTAAAATAATCCTCCGGTTCAAATTCATTTCTTTATCAACAATTTTAGCATTGTTGAAGTCGAAACAATGATCAAACTCTAAAGAATGTTTAGTTAAGGCAGTATGTTGTAGGGGGGAAAGGAAAATATTTCTTTTATGTTCATATATTCGTTTCTCTAGATGTCTAGAAGTTTGCCCAATGTAAACCTGATTACATCCCATGCATGGGATTGAATATATAATATTAGAATTTTTAAACAATGGTAATTTATCTTTAATCGAAGGCAATATATGTTTAGTGTACAACGGTAGTTTGAAAATAGTGTGCATTCCGACTTTTCTGAAGATTCTTCTAATGTCGTTCGAAATACCATTTACGAAGGGCAAAACAACAGTATTTCTCCAGCTAATTGGTCCTAATAAATTACTTCTTTCCGTTTTACGTTTATCAACTAATAATGGATGATAAATTTCAAATGTTCTTTCTTTAATGATCTCAGAAACCATTGCTAATGGATATCCATTACGTTTTAACGTGTTTTTAACTAAAAGTAAATTAGCTGGACGAAATTTCGGGTCGGAAAGCAAAATTGCACGATCTACTAATCCTTTGATTAAACCCACTTTATGTTGCATGGGATGAGCTGAGAAAAAATTAATATATCTTCCAGACCAACTTGGTTTATGAAACCAATTTGTGATGATTTTACTATTTGTTCTAATGACAGTAGTATCAAGAAAACTCAGACACGAATCCTTCTCAATCTCATGAGTGAATTGTAACCTCATGTGGAAACTGTTGAACATGTCCAACAGTGTTTGTAAATCCTCAAGTCTAAGACATGTAATAATATCGTCCACATACCTTTTGTAAAAAATCAATTCAAACGGTAATTTCGAAAGAGAAACACTCTCCAATTCCTCCATAACAATGTTCGCAATTACTGGCGAGATAGGCGAGCCCATAGCTGTTCCAAACACTTGTTTATAATATGTACCATTGAAAAGAAAAACGTTAGATTCTAAAACGAACTTAACAGCCTTGAGAAAACCCGTGCGATCAATATTGGTATGTTCTTTTATTTCGTCCCAACGACGATCAAGTACCTGTAACGCTAGATCAATGGGAATATTAGTGAATAGCGATACAACATCCAGTGATACTAATCTCAAAGATTCATCTTCAATTTGTAAGTTCTTAATTTCATTACAGAATTGCCAACTATCAACTGTGTGGTAAGGCAATTTACCGACTATCCTCGAAAGAATAGTAGATAAAAAACTAGACAACTTGTAAGTGGGACCACCAATTGAAGAAACAATTATTCTCCAGGCTAAATTTTCTTTGTGTGTTTTCGGTAGTGCATATGCTCTGGGTACAACAGCATTGTATGTTTTTAAGTGTTTGTTGGTTTGTTCGCTAATTTGGTTCTTTTTATAAAAATTAGAAACAATGGAGTTGGATTCTCTTTCAAAAGTACTGGTATATTCAAATCTACTTATATTGTATGTATTGGTGTCGTCTAACAATTTCATCACTTCAGAAATGTAAAAAACTTTATCTACAAGAACTGTTGTGTTACCCTTATCAGATTTTAGGACAAGTAAATTATCATTTCTTTTGAAAAATTGTCTGGTTTCAAGGATTTCCTTTTCAGATAAACATATACTATTGGGTTTTGTAAAATTAGTGGTATAATTCAAAATTTTATTAACTATTCTCAATCTAACAGATGTTTGAGTGTCAATGTCCGGAATTTTAACTAAGCCTGATTCAATAGACGCAATCAATTTAGGAGAAGTGATGAAATTCTTTTGAACACATAACGCATGTTTCGGTCCCAAAGTTAACACTTTTTTAACATTCACCGGGATTTCAATATCAGAAAGATTTCTTAGCCATTTTTCGTTGTTAATATCACAGATAGCACTCTCTGGAGAGATCTCTCCACAAAAATCATTGTTAAAAGATTTATTTTTGGTTATGAGTAATTTATTGAATTTCTTGATGCCTATGTTTTAGCCTTATTCTATTTGAAATTGACCTTTCCAAGTTATGAGTGTCTAAAATGGCAATATTCAGTGATTTTCTTAAAAATCTTCTATGTAAATTCAATAACTTACTAGTTGCCGAAGCAGAAACAGTGAATATATTAGATTGGTTCAATAAATTACAAGAAATGAAATTAGGGACGATATTATTTGATCTGCATTTAAGTAGGAAGATTTTTCGGTTACTTATCTTAACTTGTTTAGAATTACAGCATGCTAACTCCTTGAGTAATTTCAAAGTCTCCGGTCCGTGTGTTCTTGATATGAAATGGAAAAAACTTTCCTTCACTCTGGTAGAAATTTCGCCATTCATTTTAATAATTTTTAGATGTGTTTCGACCGTAAATCTTAATTATAATTGATATTGGCGCACTGATTCGGTCATAAATAAAAAATTGTTTTATTTAATTTAATAAAACAAAGAAATCAAAGCTATTTTGCAACTAATTATATTAATATTCCGACGTTTCGGTTCTTATTTGAACCATTTTCAAGGAAAGAAATTGACATACTATTGCATATGTTATTGATGATTGTGTCGCGACGTTACAAACTAAGTAAATTATTTTATTAAATTAAATAAAACAATTTTTTATTTATGACCGAATCAGTGCGCCAATATCAATTATAAATAGTCTGGGTTTGATTTACATAAGAAAAGTGTGTTCGTTTTGTTCCTACGTGCCTTATGAGCTGAGATATTTCGTTGAAAAGTGGCGATTTCCCGATTTTCATGTTCGTAAAACTAAGATCTTCATCGTCATCGTCCTACACTTCCAGGCAAGAGGGGGTGAGGAAATGTCTCTCAGGCACGTCGTTCATTGGATCGTGGTGTAACTTGATACACTCCGTTCTCGCGCAGCGTGTATATATTGATGCGGGTTCGGCCAATCGCGTAACAAATAGTCACGTGACAGCTAGCAGAAAGCACGTCTGTAGAGATAAACGTAACCTATACTCGAAGTCATGTTAGAAGGAACTTGCTGTGAAAAATGTACAAGTCTATTTCCTTTCGTATATCCCGCCCAAAACCGACAACACGGTTGAACGCACGGGAGGACGCGACACTCTCTCCCCCCCCCCCCCCCCCCCCCTCACGCAGCAGTAGGAGAGGGGGCCGGGGGGGTCTTGGGAAGAAAGACTTGGGTAACGGAGAGTTCCGATCGGCACGTGTAACGAGTCGCAATAAAGCTATTTTGCTCGCCTTCACTATTATCTCCTCAGACCAGATCCTAATTCAAACATCTGGCGACCGTGACAGGACGTGGTCGAGGATAATTTTTATCGAGTCGAAGGTATTTGTTCGGACCAAACGAAATGGATGTTGAGAGAAGAGCCCGGCGAGTACAGCGGACGGCGTTTACAAAGTCGCTGAACGTTTTTCGGGACAAGTGCGCCAACGCGAATACTTCCTTCGCAGAACGATCCGTGGCGTTACAACTGATGGAGTCAAGGATGATGCAACTAGAGAGTACGCAGTCGAAATATGTGGAACTACTAATTTCCTCCAACACAACCGAGGAGGACATCGAAAAGGAAATGGATTCCCACGAGGCTTACAAGCAAGAGTATTTGACGGCAAGAATGTTACTCTTAGGATTGGTCGATTATCCAGGCGCGTCTACGGCAAGCGTGAACGGCAACGATAACATCGCACGCACTGAAAAACCGTTCAAACGACCTACGCTGGAAATCCCAAAATTCGATGGCAATATAAGTGCGTGGTTAAAGTTTTGGGCACATTTCCAAAAGATCGACAAAGATGCGACCATAACCAATGAAGACAAGCTCGCCTATCTAAAACAAGCGATGGAAAAAGGCTCGAAAGCTGAAAGTGTTGTTGAAGGTTTTCCGACTACGGCAGAAAATTACGCGAAGGCAGTGCACAGCCTAAAAAATCGTTTTGGGCGGGACGATCTCCTAGTCGAGCATTACACACGGGAATTGCTTTCCTTAGTATTGCAGAACGCCAATAATAAAGGCAAGAAAGTCAGTGTGGCGAGTATTTATGACAAAGTGTCCGCGCATGTCCGGGCTCTGGAAACACTCGGTATCAAAACAAAAGAGTGCGCGACAATGTTGTATCCCCTCGTCGAATCGTCACTGCCTGAAGAAATTCTGCGCACTTGGCAACGGGGGACGTCTGGAGGAGAAGCAGCAGGAGGGAACGACAACGAAAACAAAGATCGGCTAACGAGACTTCTAGAATTCCTAGAACGAGAGGTCGAAAGCGAGGAGCGGATCAACATGGCTGTCAATGGGTTTTCAATGCAGACGAGCGGCGACCGACACAGCAAGGCGAAGGACACCAACGGCAAGGCTGCATCCTCGGAAAATCTACCGACGGCCAGCGCTCTGTACGCGGGTGAGGCAAAGAGTGTGAAATGTATTTTTTGCGGCGAAGATCACGATAACGCGGCGTGCGAGAAAGTTAAAAGGATGTCGATAGATTCGCGAAGGAACTTGATTAGAGAAAACAGTTGTTGCTTCAAATGTCTTAAACGTGGACATCGCGCGAAGGAGTGTCGCGTAAAGTTGAGTTGCGGGTGGTGTGGAAAACGGCACGCGATTTTGGTTTGTCCCACGCTAAATAATTCAAACAATACGCCTAAAGCCGAGAAACCTGTCGACAAGCCCACCATGGAACAGAATCTCGCGAATTTTTGCAGTCTTCCTGACGTATGTTTGCTAACGTTGCGCGTTGTATTGTACTCCGAATCGAAACAGAAAATTGTGCGCGCGGTGATCGACAACGGGTGCACGCGTACTTATGTTCGATCAGACTTAGCAAAATATTTAGGCTACGAGCCCATAGGTAGTAGAGAGATTGTACATAAGCTTTTCGGTGGAGCGAGTTCGAAAAATCAGACGCATAACATTTTTACGATACGCGTGAAGAGTATCAACGGAGACTATGCCTGTAATTTCCAGGCCCTGGACCAGCAGGTCATTTGCGAGAATATTGCGCGTATCGAGAAGGCAAATTAGTTTAAAGAGCTAGAGCGTAACAATATTTCTCTATCTGATTTGAGTTCGACAGAGGAAAACGGTGATGACTCGATTGCACTGTTAATAGGCGCAGATATTTTTGGTAAACTTTTGACTGGAAATAAATTCGATTTGGCGAACGGTCTCACTGCTTTAGAAACCAGGCTGGGCTGGACGATTTCAGGCAAGGTCTCGGCGAATGTGCGAAAGGATGCTGGAAGCACAGCCGTCTCAATGTTTATGTCGGAGGCAAAGGTCTCCGAACTGTGGAGCTTGGACGTTTTAGGCATAAGAGATCCGGTTGAAAAATCTGAAAGTTTTTTAAGAGAACAAACGGTAAAAGATCATTTTTTGAAAACGGTTCGATTACAAGAGAACGGTCGTTATTCGGTGGATTTGCCGTGGATTGCAGACCACGCCCCTTTATCAGATAATTTAGATTTAGCCAAAACAAGAGTCGAAAAAACCGCGAGGAAATTAAAAGTCGGGGAATTATTTGATAAATACAGCAAAGTGTTTGAAGAGTGGTGCGATGAGGAAATCATAGAGTTGGTACCGAAAGTTGAATTAATATGATATCGCATTATTTACCTAATCGCCCGGTTATAAAAGTGGGGAGTACTACGAAAATACGACCGATTTTTTACGCTTCCGCAGCCGAGAAGGGTAAACCCTCGTTGAATAACTGTCTCGAAAAGGGACCTAATCTCATAGAGTTAATCCCAGCTGCACTGCTTAGATTTCGGGAACACGAAATTGCGGTTTTGGCAGATATTCGGAAAGCATTTCTACAAATTGAAATTAATAAGAAAGATAGAGATTTTTTGAGATTTCTGTGGTTTAAAGACGGTGAACTTAAGTCATTCCGACATAGACGGGTCGTTTTTGGCCTCACCTGTAGCCCGTTCCTGTTAGGTGCCGTGCTTGAATTACATCTGTCAAACGTTTTACGAGACATAACAAATAGTGAATGGTCAGGGGAAACAATTGAAAAATTGGCTAAATCATTTTACGTGGATAATTGTCTTACGAGTGTCAGATCGTCGGCAGAATTAGATCTGTTTATTTCGACAGCAAAAGAAGTTATGAAAAAAGGAAGTTTTGACTTAAGAGGGTGGGAGTATACGCACGACTTTAGCGACAAATCAACGACTTTAGTGCTCGGTCTTTTATTTAATAAAATACAAGATACTCTCTCGATCAACCCGGCGGTTTTGGAAAAAACTAATATAGGCCTACTTAGTAAAAGAGTGATTTTATCTATGGCGCACAAAGTATTTGACCCAATTGGATTTACTTCACCAGTAACATTATTGCCTAAATTACTATTAAAAGAGTTATGGAAAAGCAAGACGGAATGGGATTCACCGGTAGATAGCGAAACTCAACAGAAGTTTCTTAATTGGCTTGAACAATTATGTTATTTGAAGGAGATAGCTATCCCTCGAACGCTCGGCAGCGGAAACATTTCTCTCCACACGTTTTGTGATGCGAGTCAAGCCGCGTACGCCACGGTATCATTTTTACGCGTAGAAAAGGAGAGGGGTGTCGAACTGCGTTTCATAGCGGCGAAAACAAGGGTAGCTCCAGAGAAAGCAACCATTCCTCGCTTAGAACTTTTGGCGGCTTCAATAGGGAGCCGACAAACGCGCGAAATTATCGAGGCGCTAGAATACCGTGAAGTACCTGTCTTTTACTGGTCCGATTCGACGACAGTATTGGCATGGCTAAATCGAGATAGTCAATGGGGTATTTTCGTTTGGAATCGTGTGCGGGAGATTCGAAATTTGACAAAGTCCGGAGAGTGGCGATATGTGCCAGGAGAAATGAATCCTGCGGACCTTCCCTCACGTGGTTGTCGGGCAAAGGAACTACTCGACTCTCGCTGGTGGGAGGGGCCTAACTGGCTCCGCGGGGATCAAAATAACTGGCCGGAGTCAGCAATTAATTTCGATGAAAAAGAAATCCAAAGCGAATTAAAAAGAGCAGTTCAACTTTCTATGTTTAGTAAAGAAAGTCAAACAGATGTGCAAATAGTAGAGCGATTCTCTTCGTACACTAAACTAATCAGATTTTTGGCCATAATGTTAAGATTTGTTAATTTTAAGCGCAATGTTGATACGGATAGAGGTAAGAGATTAACGTACCAAGAAGTTTACCGAGCTGAGTTAAAATATTTGAAATTCGTTCAACGCAAAACGTTTCAATCGGAGAAAGACCCTCGTTTGGCAAAATTACAAGTTTTTGTACACAAGGATGACCTCATACGTTTGAAAACAAAGATTTCCGAGCGTGATGATCATTTTTCATTTTTATATCCTATTGTTTTAGATTATAAGGATAAGGTAGTCGAGTTGTTGATCCGAGAGACACATGAAAACATGTGTCATGCAGGTGTTCAGGGCGTAATGTGTCAACTGCGAGAAAGATTCTGGATCTTAAAAGCAAGGAAGGCGATTCGGTCTGTCATAGAGAGGTGCGTCACATGTAAGCGCTTCGGCGCGAAGGCAATGCGGGTAGATCCAGCCCCCCCTACCACTACATCGTGTTAGGGATGCCGCGGTTTTCGAAATAACCGGAGTCGATTTTGCCGGACCATTGTTTTTGCGCGGACAGCAGAAGGCTTGGATCTGCCTGTATACCTGCGCAGTGTATCGGGCGGTACACCTTGAACTCGTGACATCCTTGACGACACTAGAGTTTTTGGGCGGCTTTCGTCGGTTTATTGGACGTCGCGGAAGACCTGTTATTATGTACAGCGACAATGGGTCAAATTTTGTAGGCGCGAACAATTTACTTGACGATTTGAACTGGGTTACCATTTCTCAGTATAGTTGCGCGCAACGTATCGAGTGGCGATTTAATCCACCTACCGCCGCGTGGTGGGGTGGATGGTGGGAGCGACTGATAGGCATGCTCAAGAATATCTTGCGGAAAGTTTTAAGAAAGTCATGCCTCACGTACGAGGAGATGTGTACGGTGTTATGCGAGTGTGAAAACACTTTAAATTCTCGCCCTTTGACGTACCTCTCCGACGAAACGAATGATTTAAAACCACTTACGCCGGCTATGTTTTTACGCGATATAAAGGAGTCAGAAACACCCGATCTTGATATAATCGATCGAGTTGATCTCAAGTCTAGGTATAAGTATAAACAAGAATTAATGGGACACTTGAGACGTCGTTTTCGTAGGGAATATCTAAGCCAACTTGTAATGAAACCTCGTACTGGGGAATCACGTGAACTTAAAAAGGGTGATGTCGTTCTCGTGGGCGATGACAACCGTAAACGGTTGGATTGGCCTTTGGCACGCATCGAAGAACTGATTGAAGGACGAGACAAAAAATTTCGGGTAGCTGTTGTGAAAACGAGTACGGGAAGATTCAGGCGGCCAGTACAACGCATTTACCCGCTCGAGGTTTCTGATCATATGGCCAACAGTAATATGTTGCGAGAGAAGGCGAAAGAGAAGATCACATGTAAAGATGTAAAAGAAAAACCGTGTTGTATGGAAGTGAATGAAAATTGCGGTGTTACGGAGAACAGAACGCGAAGCGGTCGTATCGTGAAAAAACCAGACCGGTATAAATCTTGAACATCTGTAAAACGGAAAGAATGTTGTGTTGAGTCCTGGACTCAAGGTGGGAGGATGTGAAAAATGTACAAGTCTATTTCCTTTCGTATATCCCGCCCAAAACCGACAACACGGTTGAACGCACGGGAGGACGCGACACCCCCCCCCCCCCCCTCACGCAGCGGTAGGAGAGGGGGCCGGGGGGGTCTTGGGAAGAAAGACTTGGGTAACGGAGAGTTCCGATCGGCACGTGTAACGAGTCGCAATAAAGCTATTTTGCTCGCCTTCACTATTATCTCCTCAGACCAGATCCTAATTCAAACACTTGCAGACCGACGAGTTTAGATCGGTTCTTGCGCATGTTGGTGCTCATTGATGCCGAAACAAGCTACTATTGGCTATACCAAAACAAACGCTCCCTCGGAGCCAATGAGCTCATTCTACATGCGCGAACTGGGTTCCTTCTAACATGACCTCAAGTATAGCTAGTATTTAAGAACCATAACCTGCGAAGTGTACAATAAGGAAATTGTCAAAATTTTTTAAATGTCACGACTTTTTACACGACATAGGACACCGAATTATTGTCTCAATTAACAAGGTAAGTCACAAAAATGTTTCAATAGACTATTTATGTAGAGCTTATAGAAACAGAGGGGACGCATAGACTTGGAAGTAGTCCGGAGAAGGTTCGACAGAGTAGCGTCTTCTTTGACACAAGTTTTTACAAAATAATATATTGTTTTTATACCATCAGACTATTTTTACATTAGAGTTTTTATGTAAAACTTGTAGAAATGAAGGTGATGCATGGGCTTGGATAGAAATAAAGGAGACGCACAGGCTCGGATAAAAATGAAAGGGACGCACGGGCTTGGACAGAAATGAAGGGGGTGCACAGGCTTGGACAGAAATGAAGGGGATACACAGGCTTGGAGGTTGTCCAGAGAAGGTTATTACATAGACAGAGAATCATCTTGTTTCGCACAAGTTTCTTGAAATTTGTCAAATAAGGTAAATCGACAAAATTTTTCAAATTAGTGTAGCATTGATATTTAACCCTTAACTGGTATCCTGGGGTCACTCATTACCCTCGGCACGCAGAGTTCGCTGTGAAACTTTTGGTTGTCCAAGTTTGTAAACTGAATTTATAATTAACTTTGTAATAATACTTTAAATTTCTACGTTTCTATTACTTTATACATTACCTAAGAACAAAATATTCATAGAGGTTCTTCTAGTGTCGACTTTAGAAGTTTCTGTGCCCTTTTTTATTTGGGGTCTGCCACGACCCCAGTATACCAGTTACGTTTGAAAAAAAAACAGTATACCAGTTAAAGGTTAAGAAAATTATGGCGTACTGCTGGTAATGTCGAGTAAGTCACATTAGTGAAGAAAGTACGCTGAATATGCATCTCCCTCGATACTTTCCAAACTTTTGTGAAACATATTTTCACATAAGATTTGAAATCTCTGAAGTATTCTGAATATAATATTTTATTAAAATCCACAGTAGTTCCTACGCTATTCATTAATTTTATTAGTTTCCCATGAACAATATTTCAATTCACCAATAAACATACTAAATTAATTTTATTCCAGCACCAATAAATTGTGTGTTAAAAATATTTAAATTTCCTCCAACAAGACATTCTGCGCACTCACTTCCTCCACTCTATTTCTATATATAATAAGTTCTACATTAAGTTATAACTAAAATAACTAAAATGTGGAATTTATATGTTTACAGATAATCGAAGCAGGAGATGATGCTGTGTGATCTACGTCAGACTATGTATGCACAAATTTGCAGGTAGGGTTTTGCATACGCAATTATTTATTCAATGATTTTGACCACGTGTGATGATTTATAAATAATTAGTAAATGTGTCCTATTTTTCAGTTACCGATGCAGACGAAGAGAATTATTTCAACAGCTGAAAGATAAATAAGCAATTTTTATGTGTATATATATAATATATATATATATATATAAAATAAATTTATGAAGGTGAACATAAAAATGGAATTTTTATTTTCGAGGACTATTTTAAGGGGGGCATATACCGAAATATGCAAGAGATAAATTTTTTTTTCTTATTTTCAGTGTTTGATATGTCATGAATGTTTCCTGAAATTGTGGGAACGAAATTTGCAAAAAAAAATAAAAATAAAGAGTCTATATCTTTAACAGCTTGCGAAGTCGATTTTATATAATATTCTCCAAGTTATTGATTAAATAAAAATATATATCAAAAAAAAGTTCTAAATCCGGACAAGGAGCATCTTTTATGTTCTATTACTTTTCCTCGCGCGACGAAGAGTTATCGAAAATAGTCCGAAAAACTATTTGTTATTTGTAATAATACTTATTATTATTTTATTATTTTAATTTTTTGTAACTAATCTGGAGTGTGTCCCGAAGAAAACACAAAAATCGAAAATAAGAGTCACCCTAGCAATACCCATCGGCAGCAATAAATGATAGTATCCAGAATACAGTATCTACTCGTTAGCAGCCCGTTTCTACGACGCGTTAGGCTCTTTCGTTTCCTCTCGTTCGCTCATTGGGTTTTCTCATTCGCGCCAGTGGCCGCGCGGAATAGTGTCCAGTCGCCTTAGGAGCCCGCTGTCGTTCGTCGAGCTGCTAACGAGTAGATACTGTATTACGGTCATTATATAATATAATATAATTATTTGTATTTATTAATAAAAAATATAAAAATATTTTTTTTTTTTTTTTTTGGCCGCCACGCCCCTGACCGCGACCCCGGCCCCGGCCCCGGCCACGGCCATGCCCATGGCCACGGGCGTATTTCGCGACAGCCCAGGCTCCCAGGGAGGTGGCCTGCTCCTTGAGAGCATTAATAAACGCCCACTCCTCTTGCCGGGCCCGGACTCTCCACCCGCTGCGCTGGTGGCGCGCAACGCGTGGTTCTGTAATTAGTAAAAACGAAATTTATTAGTCAAATATTTTTTGGATTTAAAGCATTCTAAACGCATGTAACTCCTTAAAATGTGTAAATATTTACCATTGCCCGTGGCCAGGTTGGTAGTTGGTTGCGGCGGAGACGTCGGCAGCGGCGGGTTTCGTGGCGGTGGAGACATTGGCAGCGGCGGGTTTCGTGGCGGTGGAGACATTGGCAGCGGCGGGTTTCGTGGCGGCGGAGACGTCGTCGGCGGCGGAGACGTCGCCGTCAGCGGCGGAGACGGCGGCGGCGACGTCTCCAGCGGCTGAGATTTGTCCATGCTAAGCTCCCTTAAGTTCACGTCTATTTCTAATTAAATTATTTTCATTTGAAAAAAAGTTAGAATATATGTATAATAATATGAATTGTTTTTTTATTATTTACCTGCTAATATAGCGTCTGTTTCTTCTTTCTGCAAAAATTAATAAACAATTCCCTAGTAGCATTTGTTGTTGGCATACAGTTGGGCCACGCACATAATTTTAGTTGGCCAACAGTTAGATTTGGCACTTTTTTTTCAGGTTGGGCCAACAACAGAGGGCCAAGGTAGGCTTTCCTACTCTTGCCCTACTATTTATAGGGCTTACCGTAAAAGCCCCATTGAAAGTTTCTTTCCAGAAGGCGTCTTAAACAACTTCAAAAGACGTTGTAAAGACGTCTTCTTCAGGTCTGGATTAGGAAAAAAAAATTTCGCGTTGAGGAGGGGAATTGAACTCAGACTTTCCGCTTAGAAAGCAACCGCTGTTTGCAACTATCCAATACACTTACTTGTAAACAGTTCTAATTTTTAGGTACATAACAAGTATTAAGTGTTTCTAAAAACTATGCAGTGACGCGAAATATTCTACAAAATATCATTCGACCTTTAGACTCGTTCCTTAAGATTTCACATTTGTCTTAAGACAGACGTCCTCTTTACGTATTTATAAATAAGGAAAGAAAAACCACAACTTGGAATATAATAACAGGTTTTTGGATGTAGCAAATTTTCTGACGTTTGTAAGACGACATTTAATCATCGTTGTAAATTGTTTGTTAATTAACCAACCATGGTTGGCATTACTACGCATAGTAATTATAGGCCCAACATTGAATATTCGTTGGCAAACTGTCGTAAGTTTTTTGCCGTAGGCCCTATGTTGGGAATTTGTAGGCAAAACTCTAACTATATCCCAACTAATTCCCAACTGTTGGCTACCGTTGGCCAACCGAAAATGCTACTAGAGTTAATTAGCCAAAAAGTTCAAGAGTTCATAAAAGCAGGGTATGATAGAAGAAAGTCATATACATGTAGCGCGAGTACTACTGTTTTTTTTTCTACCATACGCCGCTTGTAATTTTCAGGTTACACGACCCAAGATGTTAAAAAAATCATTTGATTTCCGAGATATATTAAAACACAATTTTTCATAAATAAAGTAAAGATAACCGGGCTAGAGTAAACGATAATAATAAGTCTGCTATGTGTATATAGAGAGATATATATATATATATAAATTTATTACTTACATTTTCTTTTTCGGGCCACATGCTTTTGGAGAGAAAGATGAAGCTGGCCTCTTGGCCAGCTAAACATTTGACGATCAAAAAGTACATCGATCTATCGAAAATCTTCATTACGTTTTGCGTTAATATGATTATTACATTTTCTTGTCATATAAAGCGAATGCGAGGTTATAACAAAGCTTATAAATTTTTCGTTTTTTACAGGTTGGAGTATTACAAGAAAAAGTAAAGTACTCTCGCTGAGCTGCTTTGCGCTCGCTTGGTTGCTTTGCGCTTTTGCGAGTATTAATTGTTAATTAAGCTTTACTGGCTGCATCGCGCCTTATCTTATAATTAAAAAGGAGTTGGGTTTTCTACCTATTGATAACGCCACTCTAAACGGAGTTATTTTTATTCTTCCAATACCCATATATCCTAGGAAATCCAGATATATTAATCTAAATAAATATTGAGATAACATTATCATATCACATCAATTGATAGGCAGGCTGCATTGCGCCGTGTCGCGAGTATAATTTTCAAGAAAGTTACAATAAGGGAAAATTAAGTCTTAGTTCTTTCTACTAAAATGTCTATACATGTAGAAAAGAAACATGGAATATCGATGTTTACTGAAAAAAATAAAAATGAAATTTTTCGTGGTGAATGGTTATGGGATGATGATATGGATCGTTTCAATTGCCTTTTACAAAAACATTCCAATTATAGACCTGTTGAAACGTGGCGAGTGCAATTACTTGATACAATACAACCCATACCGACAAATGAAAAGCATATACAATTTTTATATAGTTCGTTGTCGAGAGATAATGCGAATGATAATTGGTTACTGTACGGAAGAGGTCATTGGGTATGCAGCTATTACGACAAAAAAATATATATATTTATGATTCTTTAAATAATAATAGGTTAGAGAAGGATCATGAACAATTTTTGAAAAAGTTGTTTCCAGCATATGACTTTATTCAGAATCCTGTCCAATTGCCTACAGTACAACAACCGAACGGTAGCGATTGCGGTGTTTTTGCAATAGCCTTTGCTGTTTCATTATTATTTAATATTAAACCTGAAAAAGTACAATATAACCATAGTTTAATGCGACCGCACCTGATAAAAATGTTTGAAATCAATATTATAGACCATTTTCCTCAAGATACAAAATTTAGTGTTCCTCATAAAGTGCTTCCATTAAGAGAAGTAAAATCAGTTGATCGACGTCAACAAAAAATGACGCTGTCATTAGAACAAAAAAGTATAATTGCTGAAGGTAGATGGTTAAATGATTTGCATATGGATCATTTTAATTATATTTTAAAAAGCTGCTCAGATTATAGACCTGTCGGGACATATCTGGTACAATCACTTGATAGAATACAATCCATGCCGAGGAATAAAAAGCATATACAGATATTACCTTCTGAATCGTTGGGAATACATTGGACATGCGGTTATTATGATACAAAAAATATATTTATTTATGATTCTTTTAATATAAAACGGTTAAATAAGTGTCAGGAAGAATTTTTGAAAAAGTTGTTTCCAGCATATGACTTTATTCAGAATCCTGTCCAATTTCCTACAGTACAACAACAACCGAACGGTAGCGATTGCGGTGTTTTCGCAATAGCCTTTGCAGTTTCATTATTATTTAACATTAATCCTGTCAAAGTAAGGTATGACCACAGCTTAATGCGTCTACATTTAATACAAATGTTTGAAAGCAATGTTGTAGAACATTTTCCTCAAGATTTAAACTGTGGTGCCCCTCAGGAAGTGCTTTCATTAACAGAAGTAAAAACAAAACAGGCTAAAGCGATTTGTAATTTAGAAAGTAATAATAAAAAGCGATGCCTATCTGATGAGCCAGATTTAGACAAGAAAGCTAAAAAAAAATGCTAAAAGACGGTGTCTATATCAAGAACATCTGGAAAATAATCGCGCGAAACAAGTACAACGATATAAAAAAAACCGGGAGAATATTCTTTTAAAAAAACGGTTACGATATCAAGAACATCTGGAAAAAAATCGCGCGAAACAAGTACAACGATATAAAAAAGAACGGGAGAATATTCTTTTTAAAATACGGTTTCGATATCAAGAAAACATTGAAAATGACCGTTTTAAAAAATTTCGATGTCCATATAAACAGGAGTTTAATAGGCTTTACAATAAGCGATATTATCAGAATCAGAAAAGAAGTAATTTAACAATTGCTAAGAACAATACTGCCAAAAATATTAGAAAAAAATATGTTATACTTCGGTCTAGAAATTTTATGAAAATTCGCGATTCTGCAGAAGTAATCGTTAAAAATATTTTACACAAGTTCAATATTACAGATTGCGGTAAAGGTTATATTAAAAAACGATTAGAAGTTGAGAAAGTCGTACGCTGGTGTATACACATTAGAGATAGTTACATTCGTAATATGAATAAAATGTTAACTCTGCTTAAAAACAAATCAGAAACATGTTTGACTGTTTTTGCAGAATGTTCTACGGCGGATGACAAATTATGCGTGCTGTGTGACAGATCTAAACATACAGCTTCGTCAGAAAATTATTTTGTTGATTCTACATATTACAATATAAATTCATCTGAAGTCACTATAACGGAGCCATTAATAATAAATATGAAAGGACAGACTGAAAATGTATTACCTTTGATTGAAGCACGAGCAACAAAATCGTGGTCGTGCAGTTCTTTATGTAAAATTAATCCGCTTCTAATTGCCCGGTATCATAAATTTCTAGAAGCTGTAAATATATGTACATTGAAGAATTTACCCAAACTTATGCAAAACATTCACGAGTGTACTGTGAAAACTTCAAATCATGATAAATTAGGCCATACGCATGGCTGTTATATTGATTTAAATCTTTGTAAAGCGATGTCTGTTCCCATGCAGTTATTATCACCTCATTTCCCCAAAATAAGAACTATTAGACGTTTTATATATCAACTTAAAGGTTTTTATAAAAAAATGTTGTATCTGGACAAAGCATTGTATTCTGCTGATCTGAATACATTAAATGAAATTGTAACTTTCGCGCAAGAAAAAGCTGATATGTATAAGCTTCAGCAAACTGAAATAATGTTATGTGATGATGATATTATTTCAAAATATCATAATGCATTTATTGTTCTGAGAAAATGTTCACTGGACACCCCGCGGTATAGCTGTATATCGTGTGAGAGACTTTGTTACAGAAGAAGTGTTTTTAAAATTAGTAAACAAAAATGCGGAGGGACAATTGAATTTGGAAAGACTTAATGGTGTATGTAAAGCAACAAAAAATTGATCCGCAATATATATGTAAGTATTGTGATAACAAATTTCGTAGTGGCTTGATGCCTGCTTATTGTATTCTAAATAATCTCTCGGTAAATGATGTGCCTGAGGTAATATCATCTCTTAACGAATTTGAGAAATTGCTTTTACAGAGAGCTAAAGCTTTTCAAACTGTTGTTAAAATGGGAACAGTTGTTAATAAAAAAACACCTGCACGACAAAGGATACAAAAAGTGAAAGGTAGAACATTTCATTTACCACTTCCTTTACAACAGACTTTCGATAAGTTATGTTCTAACACTGATCCAATAAATTTAAATCATGAATTTATTTTAGTTCGAAATGTTCCAACTAAAAAAAAAATTATCTGGGAAGATTTAGTGGATATTAAAAAAGTATTTGAAGCTTTAATATGGTTGAAAAACAATAATCCTTTATATTCTGAAATTGTACTGCCCGATATACATGATAAATTGTTTTTGGGGAATTTGGATGATGTAGAATTTGAAATGCAAAAATCAGCAAACGATGCAAGTGATGACTGTGAACCATTAAATAATTTAGAATTACATGTGAAAGAGATAAAAGATCATGTAGAACTTGCATTGAACGATCAGCGCAAGGCAATGCTCACTCAAAAAGATAAAGATGATAGCTATTATGAGCAGTATACTATATATCCTCTACATGAAAAAAAAGAAAATCAAACTGCGACTGCATTATATCAAATGTTAAAAATTCAGGACATACCTTTAGATAATCGTGAAAAGAATTTAGATTTGATGTGTTTTCCAGATTTATTTCCATTTGGTTCTAATGGGCAATGTGATGAAAGTAGACCAATCAAACTTCAAGAGCACGAATTTATTAAATGTCGCTTGACATCTAAGCGTCCACAATTTAGATTAAATCAACAATATTTGTTTTATTTATTAAATAACGCGAATATTCGTCAGTTGAGTCGTGGAATTTATCATAAAATGAATATAACTGATACACGAATTCGTTACACAGTTGCGGAATATTTAGAGGCAATGTCGAAAGAAGCGCTGGAGTCCAACTTAAATTCAATGTTTTCTTCACTTCGAAATACGGAACAATATTGGCGTAGACCGAGAAGTGATTTATCTTGTATGGCACAACATTACGGACCTGCGACATGGTTTCTAACGTTAAGTCCTAGTGAATGGTTATGGGACGATTTAGGTGAATATATTCGTGACGCAAATGGGTGGCAAGACTCTTCGTTAACCACTAGTTTACTTGTTGCTAAAGATCCTGTATCAACATCGAGATTTCTTGAGAATAAATTTAAAGCAATGCTTG
This sequence comes from Andrena minutula, assembly GCA_929113495.1. Taxonomy (NCBI): domain Eukaryota; kingdom Metazoa; phylum Arthropoda; class Insecta; order Hymenoptera; family Andrenidae; genus Andrena; species Andrena minutula. The sequence continues at coordinate 41,584,601 of OV815993.1, read as the reverse complement.
CCTTTATTTGTTCAGAAGATTCACCGATTGGTAAAGTAACACACTATTTCTGGCGACGAGAATATCAAGGTAGAGGTATACAACATTTTCAATTTTCGGCGAATCTTCTATTGAAGAAGTCTCTAAATTTATTTTAAAATATATAAGCTGCAAAATGCCACATGAAAATATTTCGCCATTATTGCACAGACGTGTTAATACGCACCAACGACACAAACATAATGATTATTGTCTTCGTACTAAAAAAGTAGGATCTAAAGTTATTCGTAGGTGTCGTTTTGGGTTTCCTCGTCCTGTTACTGACACACTAAATATGAGAGACGTGGCAACTTCGATAGCAGGTAGAAAACAATTAAAACATAAGAGTAGATTATACGATCTTCCTCGAACAAATAATGAAGTTGATATTAATGATTACATATAATCCTGTTATACTTACTGCGTGGGAAGGCAATATGGATATACAGTTTATTGGTGAAAAATCGACACTGCTCACTTGGTATGTTACTAAATATTTGAATAAAGCAGGGAAAAGTGAACTGTTTGATTGTGATTTTGCAAATAGTGTAAATAATAAAAATAAGTCATTGGCAAGTGTTCTTTGGAATTTTGCTTTACGATCCATAAGCAATAGAGAATGTGGAGCTCTTGAGGCTGCTGATACATTGTTAGGTATGCCTTTATATGGAACTGATCGAAATACAACTATTAAATGGTTAGATGTTAATCCTATGCGACAGAGGAAATTAAAAAGTCGTAAAGAAATTGAAGCTCTTGATGGTGAATCTACAGATATATTTTGTCCATCTTTAATAGATAATTATTAACCAAATAGATCTGGTGAATTAGAATCTGTGTCTCTTTATGAATTCGCACAATGGTATGATGTCACGACAATCAAACCGAAAAATAATAATATTGAATATTATAAATTAGATAATAGTCATTATCTTAAACGGCGACAACGTGGATGTCTTATTAATCATTATAGACATAATGTTAATAATCGACCAGAAGATTATTTCTTTTCTTTATTGCTTATGTTTAAACCATGGCGGGAATTAAAGGATCTTAAAAATAGTTGTGATACTTATATGGAAGCATTTCATAATGTAAAACTACATCTTACGAAAGCATTACAATATCACGAAAGACTAGAAGAATTGAAAAAAGCGTTTGAAACTGCACTAGAGTTAGTTCGGCAATTAGATGAAGAATTACAAAAACACGTGTCTCAGGATGACCCTGACAATCCGATAGGCGCTCAAAATGTAGAAGCTGGTGAAGCAATGCAAGATTTTAAGAATCTTGGTAATAAAATGGATGAAAAAATTGATGTGTCTGAAATGATAGCAAAATTAAATGCCGACCAAAAAAGAGTATTCCACAGAGTCATTGATACTGTAAGGTCAGATAATTCGATATTACGATTGTTTGTTAGCGGAGAAGGTGGAACGGGAAAGAGCTTTTTAATTAAAACCATTAAGTGTTGGATAAAACAATATCTCAATAAAGATACCGCTGTAGCGGCACCTACTGGTATAGCAGCGTTTAATATAGACGGTTTGACAGTTCATAGATTGCTTCAATTACCCGTTGAACATGGTCTAACGCCAAAGTGTAAACCATTATCTGATCATGTATTAAAAGTTTTACGAGCAAATCTTAAAGATGTTGTTCTTCTTGTGATTGATGAAGTGTCAATGATATCAAATTTAACTTTTATGTATATACATTTCCGATTGTCTGAAATATTTGATACCAATGATTGTGAAGACGGTTGGTTTGGTCAAAAACACGTTCTTTTATTTGGTGATCTGCTTCAATTACCCCCTGTACACGAAGACCCAATTTTTGTACAATTATCAAATGATAAAATTAACAAATATGTCGGTTCTTTAATTGCTGTTAATTTATAGACTACATTATTTGATTATGATGAGTTAACGATCAACATGCGCCAGCAAGGAGATGATTAATAATGGTGAATACCTATTAACAATTTGAAAAAGAGAAGTTATAATCTTAACGATTTATTAAACGTTACATTTTCGCATTGGTATGAATCAGATAACGGATCATGTGAACAGTGTACAGGAAATGATATTATGTTTAAAAATGAATTAATATTGACGAAAGATATAGTTATTATTCGTTTACTATTATTTTCATTACAAGATGATAAAATAGTCAAAGCAATACGTAAATTTAATATATGTACTATTCCCACAACCAAAATATTAATAGCTGGACAATCATATAAAGTTATGAATGCTATATTTCATAGTGGTTTATGTATTGAGGATGGTCATTACACCAGTATATGTAAAGAAGAAGGAATGACTATAGTCGTGTTCTGATTTATTGGCCGGTGAGTTCGGTTTCTCGAGCAGCGCGCAAGGAGAAATCAGCCACTACCACCTGACGATCGTGGATTGGCAGTCGAAGATGCAGGGCCCCTGAAGGGTATGGTGGAGTAAGGGGAACGGTGCTCGACTCCGCCTCAACGATGCCGTGTGGCTGTTGTTTATTCATAGCGTAATAGTAGTGTGCGTTACGAATCGTATTGGCTACGCATAGCCAATACGAGACGAAGCTACGGCAGAATCCCGTTAGCCGCTGGCCAAGCCTTAATTCCGAGTATGAGTTTCTCGCTTCTTTCTGGCCGAAGGGGGGAGCGAGATGGAACGCTTTGCAAACCGGTTTTCCAGTGCTCAGGCAACCGTGGGACGGCCAGGCGTAGCCCGAGAGAGAGCGAGAACGTAGAGAAAAGGAGCACCGAGGCAGGCAAGCGGTGTGTTGGGAGAATACCCCTCACGAAACTCATCGGCCAATAAAGCAGAACACGACTATAGTAGTTGGATTGAAGCTGATGACGTGCAAATTAAAAAAAGGCAATGGCCCAAAGGTGCTAAAGATCTTTATATTTTGTTCTTACAAAACAATGATAGTAAATAAATAAGTCAACACAAATTACCACGCTATGGAACAGCTGAAAGAAGAATGCTGCCATTTGGTCTCCATATCAATCATCAATCAAAACTACACAGTACATGTTTCGACACCCTGCATATGTTGACTGTCGCTGCCGCGTATCTTTTATTATTTTTTAAAAAAAAAGGTACAAAAAGAGCGCCAAGTATATAATCCCATAAAAAAGAATCCCATTTAAAAACATTGTCGTAAAGTGATTGATATCAATAAACACTACTATAAAATGTGTGAAATCTCCACAAAATTACCTTTTTTAAAAAAAATGTTACAAAAAGAGCGCCAAGTATATAATCCCATAAAAAAGAATCCCATTTAAAAACATTGTCGTAAATTTATTAATGTGCTATATTTAACTTTACAAAAGTAATGATATACAACAGTTGCGGCAATTATCACACTGGCTATTTGCACAAAGAACAAAATGTATTCAATAATATTAAGCAGATATATTATTTTTATACAAATAAATATTTTAATACGAATAAATATTTTATTCAAAATACTTGGCGCTGCGCAACCGAAAAAATGTTAATTGTCTTGGTTAATAAATAAAACAAGACAAGACACCACAGAGACAAGAAAGAAAGAAAAAGATTTTAATGCAATTTATGCATATTTATTCAGTTTAGCAACACCAATTTGGAGAGCAGCGCCAAGTATTTTGAATAAAATATTTATTCGTATTAAAATATTTATTTGTATAAAAATAATATATCTGCTTAATATTATTGAATAGATTTTGTTCTTTGTGCAAATAGCCAGTGTGATAATTGGCGCAACTGTTGTATATCATTACTTTTGTAAAGTTAAATATAGCACATTAATAAATTTATGACAATGTTTTTAAATGGGATTCTTTTTTATGGGATTATATACTTGGCGCTCTTTTTTGTACCTTTTTTTTAAAAAATAACAAATAACAATATAGCAACGAAAACTAACAAAGAAACTTATATTAGAAAACTTTAAAAAATTATTAGCATGCCGTCCGGAGAAGCAAGTAGATTGGAAGCTGAGCGTATAATAAAATGGTGTTTTCATATTAGGCAAAAGTACATTTTGAAAATGAGGAAACTGTTGAAAGATTGTAAACAAAAAGTGGAAGTTTCCTTAACGCGCGCAGCAGAATGTTTAGAAGTTGAGGACAGGATTAATGCTTTGTGTGGAGAATCCAGACATACGTCTTCTTCAGAATCATATTATGCGGAAAGTTCATATCATCTTTTCAGCGGTTCTGAATCAATTATACTGAATTCGGCAGGGAAAGCTACGAACGTTCTACCTGTATTGCAATCAAAGAAAACGACAAAAGCATGGCATTGTAGTTATCTTTGTAAAACAAAAGATGTTGAAATTCTGAACAATTTACAGGATTTCTTCAAAAGATTGTTAGAATGCTCATTAAAAAAGGTACATAAGTTGAACAACCATATCAGTAGCTGTTCCAATAAAGTGCATGCTGAAAAGTTGGTCATTCTCATGGTTGTTACATAAACTCTAAACTATGTAAGTCCAATTTTTTAGCCATTGAGATTTTGGCACCTCACTTTCCGGATTTACGACATTTGAAGGGAATGATATACAAAATAGCGAGCATTTATAAAGACCAATTACATAACTTAGACAAAGCCTTAAACGGTAATGACCTTGAAACACTTGAACGAATAACACTGCAAGCTCGGAAAGAAGCTAAAGCGTTGCAAAAAAATAATACTGACATAAGCCTGAGCGAAGAAGAGATTATATCTCGATATTATTTAGCATTTAGAGCTTTCACAAAGCGGTCTATGGACACATCACGCATTCCGTGTGTTTCCTGCGAGAAACTCTGTTTTAAAAGAGAGGTTCTTAAGGTTGATATTTCTAAAAGAACATATAAGGGAAATGTAATGCAAACATTGTTAAATCATATTGAATACAAAGTTGGTGACATGCATTTTATTTGCCGATATTGCCACGATAATATTCGAAACGATTCCATACCACCAAAATGTATTTTAAATCAGCTTGATGTACGTTCAGTTCCAGAAATAGCAGTGTTGAACGATTACGAACGAATTCTCATTCAAAGAGCTAAAGCGTTTCAAACGATTGTGAGAATGGATACAGTAATGCGTAAAAATATGCCACATAAACATATGTTTCCAAAAGTAAAGGGGAGAACATTTCACCTTCCTTTGCCGTTACAAGAAAATTTAAAAAAAAATCTGTCCTTCGACTGAACCTTTAAATCAAAATCATGAATTATACATATTGGTGCGGGGCGTTCCAACAAAATCTAAAATAGTTTGGGAAAAGTTAGTTGACTTAAAGAAAGTATGGAATGCCTTAGTATGGTTGAAAGCCAATAATCCTCTATATTCAGAAATTGTTTTACCACAATCGCACGATTTATTGCTGAATGACAAATTACCAGATACAGAATTTCAAGAAGAAGTTGTTGCCAATGATAATAATAACGAATCTATCGAGGACGTTGACGGTGAAACACTTAATATCGATGAAAATAACAAACGTGCATTATTGACGCAAATGTCACAATCTGATGCATATTATGATCAGTTTACGATTTATCCAATGTATGACAAAAGGGTTAATAAACCTGCTACCGCACTCTATCAAATGCTTAAAGTTCATGACATTCCGTTGGGTCATCGTGCTGAACAATTAGATGTGAAATGTTTCCCAGATTTATATCCTTATGGGGTGAAGGGACAGCATGAAGACAGATTGGTTCGTTTGACTGATCATGAATTCATTAAGTCCAAACTGATGTCCAAGCATTCGCAATTTCGATTGAACATGCAATATATTTTCCATTTATTACACGATACCAATATGCGACAATTGAACGCTGGAATTTATCACAAAATGAACGTCGTAAATCCACGTGAAAAATACACAGCTGCTGGTTTTCTTGAGCAACTCTCTAAAGATCAGCTACAAACGAATTTGAACACTATATTTTCCAGATTACGTAATACAGCACAGTATTGGCGAAAACCGAGAAACGATTTGAACTGTATGATACACCATTATGGACCAGCTACATGGTTCCTTACGCTTAGTCCAAGTGAGTGGCTATGGACAGATTTAATAGAATATCTTCGTGAAGTAAACGGCCCATCGGCGGCTAAAATGTCCCCGAACGAACTCATTGCTTCTGATCCCGTTTCAACTGCTCGATTTATAGATAATGCATTCCACGCTATGCTGGATTTCATTTGTTCGCCCGACAATCCGATTGGCAAGGTGACACATTACTTTTGGCGCAGAGAATATCAAAGCAGGGGATCACAACATTTTCATCTTTTAATTTGGATTGAAGATGCACCTATAATCGATAAATCTTCGAAGGAAGATGTAGCACGATTCATTAGGAAATACGTCACTTGCAGATTGCCATCACCGCATGTGTCGCCAGAATTATATAATCGTGTAATTGCACATCAAATGCATAAATGCAATAGCTATTGTCTACGCAACAAAAAAACTAAAAATTCCTTCCGTAAAGTATGTAGATTTTCATTTCCACGTCCAGTTACAGATACTTTGATAATAAGGGATGTAGCTGTTTCTATAGGTGCTAGAAAACAATTGAAAGCAAAAGGTAGACTCTATGATCTTCCACGTTCAACACAGGAAGTCCGTATCAATGATTATAATGCTCCCGTTCTCGGGTTACCTTTAACTCATCGACATTCATTTCACCGACATTGTTTTCATCGACACGATTTCACCGACACCGAGTTCACCGACAATGTTTATTTACCGACACCTTGAATTCACCGACACTCAGTTCATCGACATCAACCCCGACTTCTGTTGTTGTTTATAAGGCTTATCGTTCTTTCAGTCAGTATACGCTTCGCTTTCTTACGTGCAGTAGTTGTTTAATAATTTTGGCATAATTTTTATCATTCACCCCTTTATTTTTTTATGCTCGAAAATAAATGTGTAGATAAGTTGCATTTATAACGATAACAAATGACGGTAAGTGTAATAATTTTCGTCCAAAATCTATGTCGATGAACTGAGTGTCGGTGATTTCAAGGTGTCGGTAAATAAACATTGTCGGTGAACTCTGTGTCGGTGAAATCGTGTCGATGAAAACAATGTCGGTGAAATGAATGTCGATGAGTTAAAGGTAACCCCCCGTTCTCACGGTTTGGAGAGGTAACATGGATATACAGTATATTGGGGAAAAGACAGGGTTGGTAACATGTTACTGTACTAAGTACGTGTCAAAGCCGGAAAAAAGTTACGCTACGGACACTTTGGCAGCAATAAATTCTACTAAGTCATTAGCTAGTCTGCTGTGCAACCTTGGAATGCGCATGCTAAATCATAGAGAATGTGGAGCGCCTGAATGCGCTGATACTCTTTTAGGATTATCATTGTATGGCACTGACTCCAGTACTACTATTAGATGGTTAGATGTAAATATACTGAGAAGTAGGAAATTGAAAACTCGCAAAGAGATTGAGGATCTGTAAGGTGAATCCACAGACATATTTTGTCCATCCCTCGTAGATGATTATTATCCTAACAGACCCAAGGAATTAGAATCTATGCATCTGTACGATTTTGCTATGTGGTATGACGTTACTAAAATTAGACCGTCTGAAAAAACTGAATACTATGAAATCCGTGCATCTTTGTTTTTGAAAAAAAGGCAAAGAGGGTATCTTATCAATCATTATAAGTACAATGTTCAAAACCAACCTGAGAATTATTATTTCTCATTATTATTATTATTCAAACCTTGGAGAAATACCGACGAATTGAAAAATGGATTTGACACATATGCGGAATTTTTTTTGTCGCTAGAATCACAATTGACAGATGCAGTTCAGTATCACGAACGAATAACGGATATTCAAGAAGCACGTGATCATATAAAGGAAGAAATTGAAAAGAACGTGTTGAATATTGTAGAACAAGAAGAAAATGATCAAGGCGATCACCCAAAGATTTTAAAGACACGGAAAACAAATTGGACTGTGGTGATCTTCAAGAAATGATTTCGGAATTGAACCATGAACGCTGCAATGCTGAGTCGATTTCCATCCGAAGAAATCCATTTGATTGCTCATGATACAACGAATTGTGCACCGTATTTGAAACAAAGGGTGTCAAAGGTACTGAACAATAATGACGATGACAGCTCCCGAACGGCGGGTCTTGCAAGAGTCGTAATTGTTAAAACAGGAGTGCAAATCATGATTAGAAGAAATATTGATGTTACACTAGGTCTTGTCAACGGTACCATTGCTAAACTTGTTTCTGTTACACGAGGTGTTAATAATGACGTTGAAAAATTGAAAATTATATTACCCACGGGGCAAGAACATATGATAGAACGGGTAAGTGTTAAATTTGAAGTAATGAATGGAGCGTTTGTTATTAGAAAACAATTTTCGATTTGCCTTAGCTATGGTATAACTATTCACAAAAGTCAAGGACTAAGCTTGCAGAATGCTGTCATAGAATCAGGTAATTCAATATTTACTAGCGGACAAATTTACGTTGCTCTTTCTCGGGTGACCACATTACAAGGACTCCATCTTATTAATTATGATCCATCTTCCGTAAAGGCACAAGAATCGGCTATAATAGAGTACAATAGATTGCGAAAAATATATAGACCTGATCTTATGACTATTTCAATTTCTAAAAACCGCGTTCTCAAAGTTCGTGATGCTCTTTGGGCAGTACCTAATTATAATGTATCCGAATGTCAGAATACTGATGATCACATCGTGGATACCATGCAATACTACGTAAGAGGTCTCCCGAATTCTGATGGTGTGTCTTGTTATGCGAATGCCACAATCCAATGTATGTTATATTGTTCATCCATAAGAGAAAACATATTTTCGATTGAAAAAGATGATCATATTATAAAAGTCTTTATGGACCAATATAAATCGGATCAAAATCCAAATATAATATCATTACAGCAATTTGCAGGAGAAAAATATGCTAACAATCAGCTACATGATGCAGCTGAGTTTATTACCTCTCTTTGTGATCAGGAGATTCTTATTAAGAATGCAGTACAACACGAAATTACAACGGTATTAAGATGTTTAAGTTGTAATTACACAAGTACTACTATCAGTACAAATTGTGTGGTAGATCTTGCACTACCCAAGATGTTAAAAAGTAAACCATTCGAATTTCAAGATATAATAAAATACAATTTCACAGGATGGAAAAATTTGAAAGATACCTGCAATAATTGTGATAATTCAAACACAATGAAGAAAATCGATATAACTGCTTCCAAACAAATTCTCATTGCAAAATTACATTTGTTCGATCACGATAGTAGTGGAACAACAACGAAAGTGGAAAATTTCTACGTCAAAGCAATTACTACTACTACTAAAATACAATTGGTAGATCACTGTTATAAACTTAAGACAGCGATTTTCCACCATGGTAAAAGTAATGCCGATGGTCACTACACGAGTATGGTAAGGGGTAAGGGCACAACGTGGGTATCCGTTGATGATTTACGAGCAGAAAAACAAGCTTGGCCACGAAATGCTAAAAATGCATACATATTTTTCTTCGAAAGGTGTTAATTGCGTTTGTTAATACACTTCAATGTTAAATACGTCCAGCGCCAAAGGCTGTTTTCAGCGCCATATGCTGCTTCGCGCACCATGTATTGTACACAAAGTACTATACATATAATATAATACATATCGATTGGCAATCCGGTGCACATGGTTTCTGTTCGTAGTTGTTAAACTTACGTAGAATATAGAATTTATACTTAAGTCTGTCGCGTGATAATTTGTAATTTATAATATTAAAAATTATCTAAAGTCAGTCCCTATGCAAATTATCTTTGTAAAAAGAAGTGAGATCCCCATAAAAAACTTCAAAAAAGTAAAAAAATACGCCAAGTACATGAAAAATCAAATAAATCACAAAAAATTGAAGACAATAATAATCACAAAAAAAAAATAGAAAAAGTATACAATACAAAAAAAGATGTGAAATCAAAATGAGCTGCCAGTACATAAAGGTGCTTTCCAATTGCGCTTAAGATGACACAACTACATACACACAGCTCAAATGCTGTGTTCATACATTCCATTACAATGTATTACATAATATTAAGCAGATATATTTTTATACAAATAAATATTTTAATACGAATAAATATTTTATTCAAAATACTTGGCGCTGCGCAACCGATAAAATATTAATTGCCTTAGTATTTTAATTAATAATTTACAACAACTCCATTACAATATAAAATACATATACATACACATATTAGAAACGCAGTCAGATTTATTCTACATATATTTAATTCTAATATCACACGTAGCATATGCACACGTACTCACGCACACACACGCACGCACGCACGCACGTACAAGAAAGAAAGAAAAGGATTAATGCAATTTATACATATTTATTGAGTTTAGCAACACCAATTCGGGGCGCAGCGCCAAGCATTTTGAATAAAATATTTATTCGTATTAAAATATTTATTTGTATAAAAATATATCTGCTTAATATTATGTAATACATTGTAATGGAATGTATGAACACAGCATTTGAGCTGTGTGTATGTAGTTGTGTCATCTTAAGCGCAGTTGGAAAGGACCTTTATGTACTGGCAGCTCATTTTGATTTCACATCTTTTTTTGTATTGTATACTTTTCTATTTTTTTTGTGATTATTATTGTCTTCTATTTTTTGTGATTTATTTGATTTTTCATGTACTTGGCGTATTTTTTTACTTTTTTGAAGTTTTTTATGGGGTTATATTATATTTTAAACGTTCTGTGCATTAATCCGCGTCCCAATTCCCCACTCGGAGTGAAATGGCGTTAAAACATTTGTCCCTGAGAAAAAAGATCGCCATTGGCCTAGCAGTAGCTACGTGCTTTGAAGAGGAAAAGGTTCCACGTAGAAAGAGAAAATGGTCCAAAAATTGGCTGAATAAAAGGGATACATTCTCGCATGTTAGTTTAGTAAAAGAATTGCGGCAAAACGAACCAAAAGATTTTTTAAATTATGTACGGATGGACGAAGAAAAATTTTATTTCCTTTTAAATTTAATTGAACCTTACATTCGTAAAAAAGATACGGTAATGCGTAAAGCTGAACCTGCTGAAGAACGCTTCATAGCTACACTGAGATATTTGGCTACAGAAAGAAGCTATGAAGATTTGAAATTTTCTTCTGCCATATCGCCACAGCTATTGCGAAATATAATACCAGAAACCTGCTGGGCGATATATGAAGCTTTAAAAGGCGAGTATTTGCAGGTAAGGTAATAACATTTTATTTTTTATGCATTTTACAAATTCATGTACGATGGATGCTCAGAATTAACATAATGTGGTGTCATATTATACACAGGCTGGATTTGTGTCTGAGTAATAGAATAATTTTCGTTTAGTATGCCTAATTTGGCATAATACATAACGTCGTTCATCAATTTCTCCGCAATTATTCGCTGCCGCTCATTTAATTCTTTAAGATCGTTACCTATTTTCCTCCCCGCTGTAATGAATGGGTCGTCTTCCTTATCTCTTTTCCGTTTTTGTGCCTTGCTTGTTGAAGAAGTTGTCGACACAGAGGGCCTCGAGAGATTTGGTTCCTTTTCTACCTCGACGATATCATCTTGATTCTGAAATAAATAAAAATTATTCTTCTTTTCAGTTTCCAGACACCGAAGAAAAATGGCAATCAATTGGAAGCGATTTTCAATCTCTCTGGCAATTTAATAATTGTCTCGGAGCAATTGATGGGAAACATGTACAAATTGCAAAACCAGCCAATAGTGGTTCTTATTATTTCAATTATAAAGGAAAATTTAGTATCGTCATGTTAGCTATCGTTGACGCTAAATATGAATTTATGATGGTACATGCGGGTACCAACGGGAGAGTTTCAGACGGAGGAGTTTTGCCAGAGACTGCATTCTATAAAAAATTAATAAATAAGAAGTTGAATTTGCCTAACCCAACAACACCTGAAGGAACAACTTTACAATTGCCGTACGCATTTGTGGGTGACCAAGCTTTTCCATTCATGGAGAACTTAATGAAACCATATCCCGACAAAAATTTGGTAAAAGAAGAAAAAATATTTAATTATAGATTAAGCAGAGCACGAAGAGTTGTAGAAAATGCTTTTGGAATAATGGCTTCCGTATTTAGAGTTTTTCACTCTGTAATAAGCGTCGACGTGAAACATGTAGATGCTATAATACTGGCATGTTGTGCATTACATAATTTTTTACGGCGACACACCAAATAGATATATGCCCCCCTTACACGCGGATAATGAAAATACAAATACTGAAGAGATAATACCAGGTCATTGGAGAGCTACAGGAGAATTAATGCCATTGCAGCGAGTACCACGAGCTTCAAATATATCTTCACGAGAAGCACGAGACAATTTTAAAAATTATTTTAATAGTGTAGGAGCCGTGACTTTCCAAGAAAACATGATAAATTTTGAAAAATAAGGAATTTGTTTGTGTCAAATATTCGAATAAAATAGTTGAACAAATAATAAATAACTTTTATTTAAGAGATATTACAAAATATCTACTTACCTCTTCTGTGGTGGGATCATAATATGAAAATTCATCAAGTGAACCAATTTCCTCCTCTGAAACTGACACATTTTCCGTTCCCTTCCTCGGTACCTCGGAGTCCGTTGTGAGTGTGAGCAAATGGAAATACCAAAGGGTTGGCACATGCACGTCAGCTGCCGAAGCTCCCGTAGATTGAGATGCTTTCACTTTTTTCAGCTCCCTTCGGAAGCTGCACCTCATGTTTTGGATTCTTTTTGTAACATATTCTTTATCTGCTGTTGGATTTATTTCTTTGGCTTTTTCGATTAGTATATCCATCGCGGCACTTCTTGCATTTTTGTCCATATAGCACTTGGATCTGATGTCCCACAAACATTTCAATCCTTTATACAGTTGAATGAATTTCTCCCAAAATGGACGATTCACATCCATATTATTCATAACAATTAAACAATTTAACCGGAAATAACTTTAATGTGTAACAAAACGGAATTTGAACTATTTACAAATATGAAATTCTCAAGATTTTGATAACACATCCGTATACTTTCGTTTTCGGCTAATGAATGGTCACAAGACTGGTCGTGTAAAAACATATTTTGTTAATACAAAATGTCCTTAGATATTCAGAGCCAATCAGAGAAATATTAATAATAAGATAAATTCTCATTCGTCGATACATTTCTCCTCAGTTATTGATTATTAAATTCAAGTGTTTCACATCTCTGCGCTGACTTTGCATACTTGATACAAAATACAATTCGTTCTATTTTTTATCATGAATACATGATTAGGACACACAACATCTTATTTATTTGTACTGGACATTTTATTGGGCCTGTCGGTCTCGCCGAGACTCGTTTCAATGGTTCGTCTCGAGATGCGGTCTCGCTGAATCCGCCGGTGACGGGAGACCGTGAGGCACGATTATCTGCCTCCCAAAATGCAGTATTTCTGCTCACAGAAATAATCGAATATAATCGTGCCTCACGGTCTCCCGTCACCGGCGGATTGTCTTGAAACTTTGCAGGCCTGCGTAGTTTGGAAGAGAATAAAATATTTTTAAAAAAATTAACCCCGAGCGGTGAAAAAATTACCCAGTTGTCAATAAATATAACCCATAACTACAATTCCGAACCACTTGAAATCAACCACTCGTGTTCTTTACGAAAACGACAAAAAGCCGCTGCGTTCGGGTCCCTAGTCGCATCGCGATTTGAAATTAAATAACAGATATTTCTAAAGAAGTCAGAACTGCGAAATGTAAATCCATAAATACTAAAGACTAGAAAATAAAAAATATATAAACAAAATTTTTTGTTAAACGATTTTATTCAAACTGCACAAAAACTAAAAAATAATTCTTTTCTTGTACTGCAATTTCGATGGTGTTTTTTTTCAGTTTAAATAAAATCGTGGTGCAGGATTCATATTTTCATAACAGAATATGAATCAATTTAATACAGCATCAAGCGTCGAAATGAATTTGTTGTGAGGTACAACATTAGATATTCAGAGCCAATCAGAGAATTATTAATAATAAGATAAATTTTCATTCGTAGATACATTTCTTCTCAGAAATTATAACCCATCGTTTCACATCGAGAGTCGTACGGATACTGCCAGTACTGTCGGCAGGTCTCTTCGCCTCACGAGAGACCAAGGATTGGTCTCTTTGCCTTACGAGAGACCTCGTCTTGAGGCATGCCTTGAGACAAGTCTCATCGTGTATGGGCCGCTTTAGTCTCCATTGCCTCTTCCTCTCCTCTCATGTCCAATCCTCCTCTATTCTCTCCCTTCTCCCTTTTAGCACCATTTTCTTCTCCAACACCCTCCTTTTCTGTTCTATGCTTCCCAGCTTTACTATTACCATTTCCCCCTTGCTCTCTTCTCTCCTTCCCACTATCCTCACCCCTCTTATCACTACCTCCGTCTTTAGCTCGCCCATCAATTCTCTCACTCTCTCCTCCACACTTGAATCTCCTTTCTTCAATCCTTTAATTATTATGTTCTCTCTCCTTTCTTCCTTTTCTTTCATTTCCAACCTTCTCTCTATCTCCCTCACCTTCCTGCTCACCTCTACTTCCTGTTCTCCAACTCCTTTCTCCTCCCTCTTATTTCCCCCTTCCTTCATTTCCTTCTCCATTTTCCTAATCTTTTCTTCCATGATTTTTATTCCTCCTCCTTCCTTTTGCTCTCTCTCTATCTTTTCCAGCTTCTGCCCCATCTCCTCGATACCTTTCCATAATTCTTTCCTTTCTACTTCCCATATTTCTTCTCTCTTCTTCAACTCTTGCTTTAGCTTTTCCATTTCCTCTCTAATCACTTTTCCCTGCTCCCTTACTTCCTTCCTCCCCTCTCTCATCTCCTCCCTCATTCCTTGCAACATCTCTTTTATGCTTCCCTCCTCTCTTTCTCCCTCTCTTTTCTCCGGAGACCTAGCTGTTTTTTTGCTTTCCTTAAATGTTCCCTCGCTCTCTTTCTCTTCCCTTTTTCTTTTCCACATCTCATCTATCTTTCCCTCGCTTGCACTTCTATCCCTCGTCATTCTAACTCTATTAATTGTTCCCCCCTTTTTCTTCTCCTCCGCCGATCCCTTCTGTATCTCTCCTTCCTCCATTTCTGTAATCCCTTCTTTATCGACTGACCTTCTTTCCTTTCTCTACTTTCCGTAGGCGTCGCCCTCTGCGCCGTCTCCGTTCTCGCTCTCTTTCTTCTGTCTCGCCTGTCTTCCGTCCCCTAACCTCCAAACCGTTCCCGTTTCGCACTGGCTTCTTCTCACTTTCCCTCTTCTACCCTTTCTTTTCTTTTCCCCTGCAGGCCTCCTCCCTCCCTCCCTCTCTCCTCTGTACTCCACCTTTCTTCTCCCCTGTCACTTTTCCACTAAACTTCCTTTATATTCCGCCCGCTAACTTTTCTCACTCTCCTCACACGCGCTTCGTAACCGGAAGTCCTACAAAACTAGTACAACAATGATTTTTTAATTTCTCAGAAAATGCGGGGCTAACTTCATACACATGAACTATTGTTGTAAAAATGCGAAATATACAGGATTTTCAAAATTATCTGGTTTCTCAATAATATATCCATTTCTATGGTATACGTAAGCGAATACATCGTAATACGTTGCTGGTAAAAGTTACTTTCATTATCGATGCTGCACACAACAATAGACATGAGATACCTAACACTTTGATGGGGGACAAAAATAGGAATACATATAAATTATTTTACTTCCTTACTACGTGTCACGTATTCTTTCCTAATAAATGTTAGACAAACATTGCTCGATGTGCAGCTTAAGGCACGTTACAATGGGATCCAAAAGTTCTTCGATTGTCGAGGAGCACAGTTCCGCGATGCAACAATAGTTGAAATTATTTGAAAAAAAAATTGGATTATGCTGTTTCATAATTATTTAAACCAGGCCTAACCAAGTAGGGGAAATCTGCTCCTGGAACCCATGTTTCGGTTCTCCCTCCAACACTACCTCTCTCAGAGGAGACAGTAACGCCGCTAGGAAGCAGAGAGAGAGAGAGAGAGAGAGAGAGAGAGAGAGAGAGAGAGAGAGGACAGTAGGAATCATCCCACCTTAACTGAAGGCGCAGCGTTGGAAGGAGAACCGAAACATGTGTTCCAGGAGCAGATTTCCTCTACTTGGGAAGGCCTGATTTAAACCACCAATTCAGATTTCACGCGAAACAACGAATTTGAAAAAACATTATTAATATTTTTGTTTATAACTTTTTTTCTAATTGTTTAAACAATTGATAAAACCTTAAATCGAAATCGAAAAATGGTCGAATCTTCAGGGGTTAGTTTCACCCCCTTAGAGTGATTTTGGGCAGCAACAAAAAATTGCGTTGTAATCAGGAGGAAATCCCCTACATATCCACAAAGTTTCAGAATTTATTGAATTTCCGGGTTCGGGATCTTCCCTTGTCATTGGAAAACAAGCAAAGGGTAAAGGACACAGTTACTGACACCTGACCAATTACTGTCACCTTAAGTTATTTTGCTTAAAACAACGAATAAATAAACGTTGTAAAGTGATACACAAAAAGAATGATGTATTTCAACTTATAATCTATAATTCTATACTACAGATTATATTCAATAGTTTGTTTATTAGTTATTTTAACTAAAATAGCTTAAGGGGTCTCCCTAGTGTGACGGTTCAAAAAAATCGATTTTTTTTTTGTTTTTTCTGAAAGTTCAACATCTTAAGAACATATTCCTAAAATATTATAGCTGAATTCGAAATTTTGGCAACGCTGTGAGCTATGAACAGTAGCGCGCGACCGATATGGCGCCATGTATACCCGCTACATTGGCGATGGCGACAGTAAAACGTATAAGGGCATTGTGGATTTGAATCCATATGACGTGCAGGTGAAAAAGTTAGAGTGTGTTTTACACGTTAAAAAAAGGATGGGTTCTCGTTTGAGAGCAGAAAAAAAGAAACATAAAGGAATAGGGGGAAAAGGTCCGGGAAAATTAACGGATAAGTTAATAAATGATTTAACAGCATATTATGGGTTAGCAATTACACGACACACGGATTCAGTGGAGGAAATGAAGAATGCGATTTGGGCAACGTATCACTATAAGTGCTCCACTGATACAGCGCCCGAACATGATTACTGCCCTACCGGAGCCGACAGCTGGTGTTCGTGGCGCCGCGCTGAAGCAAAAGGCGCCCTCGACAATTACACTCATGATCCACCCCTTACTGAACTCGTACAGCAGGTTATAAAGCCCATTTATACCAATTTATCCCAACACGAATTGATAGAGCGATGTCTAGGCGGAAACACACAGAACAATAACGAAAGTTTTAATCAGTTAATTTGGCATTTCGCCCCCAAACATATATACTCTGGGCCAAAAACAGTTGAAGTAGCAACATATTTAGCAACTGGCATATTTAACGATGGCTACCAGTCACTATTAAGAGTATTAAATACGATGGGAGTAACAATTGGCCCAGAAGCCAAAAGTTTTGCCGATACGCAAGACGTGAACAGAGTTTGCCTTGGAGAGAAAAGGCATCAGGAAGCATCAAAAGAAGCTCGAACTGCTCGAAGGAAAGCAAATGCAGCTTTACAAGAATTGTATGAAGAAGAGGAAGGTGTACTCTATGGGCCAGGCATCGGAGACTAATCGTAAGTATGATTTATTATTTGAAAAATGGTACGTGAATCTTTAAACGCGTTTTACTCGAAACTACATTTTTCGGCCCGGCGATCACGATATCTCCAAAACTACTCAACCAAACGACTTAAAACTTAACATATATATTGAGTGCGTGTTCTCTTAGGATCTGACCTAGAATGAAGTCATTATTTGCAAAATTCGAATTTTGCAGCTCAAAAAACTGACCACTTTTTTGCCGCGAAATGAAAACTTTTCTTTAAAGTGCCGCCATTTTTTTATTTGGTGATTTTCTATTTTCATTCTAGTTCAAGTCCTAGCTACATTCATATAGCTTAAGAAAATAACTGTGTTTTTTGTTTCAGATAACCATGGCAGCCGGAATCGTGATCGCCAGCAGCAGGCGTTTTTTTGCGAGCTTTTCATTATAACCCTTATAACATAAAATATAATTATCATTAATGCTTCAAAAAATTCAAGTAGATTGTCAAAATGTAACTGAATAAATACCCCAAAGTTAGAAACCGCAATATCAAGTACATTTCCTTCAAAAAAATTCCCAAATATAGCCCTATTTTCCAGGCGTCACACTAGGGAGACCCCTTAAGGTGGCAGTAATTGGTCAGGTGTCAATCACTGGGTCCTTTATCCTATGCCTACCGTTTTCTGATTTTAGAGGAAAGCAAGTCCAAGGAAAAATTATTTTCATAAAATCTGGTACGATATTGTAATTATTTTAAGCGATACTTGAACTGATGGTAAATGACAACTATTATCAAATTTTTGCTGAAAAATTACTTTTATTAGGTCAGTTTTTAGTACATTTTACTTCGAATAAATCTTAGTTATTAGCTCCTATAATTTGAATATTTTTAAACAAATTGGAAAACTCTATTGTTAAATATGTGTTGTGTATTTAGTAAATAACTAAGAAATAATAATAATAAGCAAATAATATAAATTAAAGTCTCTGTCGGTTACATCCATTTTGAAAACAATGTAAGATCTGTGGGGCATGGGCTTCCACTACACATTTGTTTTTCCACAGCGCGAAGAAAATTTAATATGATTTTGCTCGGAAAAACGTACTTACATGCTATTAGGAGCAGGTTAAATTACACTACTACATTGCAGGAACTAATTAATGTTACAAAAAACGCAGTTTATGCATTTGTGACATGTGCGCCTGTTTTCCACTGGACCCCTCATTTTTAACTTGTTTCTGCACCGGAATTCATTTTATACGCCAGTAGTTCCCAACCTGTGGGTCGCAAAGTGCTTTCTGGGGGGTCGCCACCGTTTTTTGGGGTTTCTATTTTAATATTATTTATTAAGTTAATATTAGTTATTAAGTTATTTAATATTATTAAGAATTATATTCCGAAATATCTATTTTGAATGCGTTTTCCTTGTCTTATTAAATTTCCCTTACCTTCTACGGAGGAAGGGAGGTCACAGGTTACTTGAAAATTATAAAAGGTGATCGCGACTCAAAAAAGGTTAGGGAAACACTGTTATACACAGTTATTAGCACATATTTAGTGCTAAATGCTGTTGATTTTTAGTAAGGTGCATGTGTTCCAAACGAGTTTTCAATATCAATTTTCTTAAAAAGGAAGCTTTAGTAAATCATACAGATAAGGGTCCACCTCCCCGATATTTAACGATTTTTTAATATGTTGTCAGGATTATGATTCTGAGCAATTTTAAATTATTAACACTATTCCTACCACGAACCGGTCAAAAAGACCGTTTTTAAAATGTCTATTATCATTTCCTACATACAACGTAATTGAATCGCCTTTAAACTTCACGACTTTGCCTCAAATATACGTATAATACATTTTTTAATATTCACTTCTTGTTTCATTGTTTATTTTCTGAGAAAAATTTGTAGTCTGTCTTACCTAACGGCGACCGGTGGTCAAATGACATGAAATGTGTCGGTAGGAATAGTGTTAAACGATTGTATTCAGCTTCGATCCTCCGTTTGTTTGTTGTATGTATGTTTGTTTTTTTTTCAAATCTAGAAACTCAATTTTAAGCCGCTTTGAACTATCCAATAGACTTGAAGCTTTGCAGGCGTAGTAGTTTGAATGACAATACAAAATTATGAGAAAAAAACCTGAGGGGTTTAAAAAATTATCCAGTTATCAATATTTGTATTGTATTGTATTTATTTATTGTATTTAGACTCAATGTCCATTACAATCTTTTTGATGTATCGCACGTTATATACATTTGTTCCTTAACATATCATTGGTTCCATCCTTAAAGCTATATTTTAATTTATTTTAGTTCATGTACTTGCAATTACCTATTGCTACTATTTTAGGTCTTATCTGCTAAGGTAATGTAATTAGATATATGGAATTCTTTTTAGTACTATATATAAAAGATAACACATCTATACACATATATGTACACATACACATTATTATTATTATTATTATTATTATTATTAAATGCCTTTATTGCACCATTACAATAAAAATTACAATGGTGAGTAGGCGAGGTTCAGCATGACTGCTGCTCTACAACCTAACCTAAAAAGTCGTTGACAGATAACAGAAAAGAAAATAAATAACACTAAGTACAGCAAAAGAAAAAGTCATTTACATAGGGAACCGCAAGAGGATGAAAGAACGAGCACTCAGCTTAAATACAGCAAACGATGACGAAGAACGTATATCGGACGGGATTTGGTTATAATAATATGAAGATATATATGAGAAGGACGCAGTGAATTTACAGGAGCGATGGTGAGGCACAGACAAATCAAAACAGTGTCTCGTTGTCATAGAGTCGCTAGAGCGCGTGGATAAATTGGAGCGCAGCAGATCGTACAGATAACTCGGCGTACCTGTTGCAAGTATTTTATAGACAAGACAGCAGAGATGGAAAATCCATCTCTGCTTCATCTTTAGCCAGCCAGAACGTTGGAAAGAAGGTGTTATGTGATCATACTTACGAACATTATAAGAGAAACGGAGACATGAGTTCTGGACACGTTGGACAACAGACAAAAGTGAAGAGGAGAGACACGGACCATACACTACATCGGCATAATCAAAAATGGAAATAATTAAGGCTTGACATAACAAGAGCTTTGTGTTAGTAGACAATATACGACGTGAAGGGTAAAGGGAGCGCATGCGAGAGAAGGCAGATCGACATAACACAGCAACATGACGGTCAAAACACCAATGGGGATCAAAGGTCACACCTAAGTTTTTTAACACAGGTTGTACACCAAGGACAGAGGAGCCAAAGGAAATGTCAAAAGAGGACAGTTTACTGAGGAGGATAGGAGAACCAGCAAGAAGAACAGTAGTTTTGGTTGGGTTAAGCTGGAGGCCATGAGAGTCAGACCAGTGAATAAGGCGCCGTAGATCAGCTTCAATTTCTGCTTTAGCTAGATCAGCACAGCTAGGATCAAAAACCTTAATGAGCTGGGTGTCATCCGCGTACATATAAGTTTGACAATGATTACATACTTCAGGCAGATCACTAACGTAGATACTGAACAGAAGTGGACCTAGCACAGAGCCTTGCGGAACTCCACGAGAAGTCTGTCTAATGGTCGAAAATAGAGGTAAAGATCGTTTGAGCACAACCTGCTGAGTGCGCGGTGAAAGATAAGATTTAAGAAATAACAAAGCACTAGGCGACAGTCCAAGATAACTTAGCTTGGCACCCAGCAAGTTGTGATCAATTGTATCAAACGCCTTTGAGAAATCCAGAGACGTGACACAAGTTAAGCGGCGCGAGTCAAATGCACGAAGAACAGTATCCGAGATGTGGAGCAAGGCAGTGCTCGTACTATAACCTCTACGAAAGCCAGACTGAAAAGGCGGAATAGCATTGCATGAGTCAAAGTGCCTCAGCAGTTGTGCAAAACAAAGCTTTTCAAGAATTTTGGAAAGGAAAGGTGTAAGAGAAATAGGACGAAGGGAATCAAGGGTGGAAGCATTAGCAGATTTGGGAATAGGATAGACAAAGGAATGCTTCCAAGTAGCAGGAAAGGACCCGGATAGGACAGCAGAGTTGAAAATATGTAGAAGAGAATCAAGACAGTAAGGAATACAATTAAATATCATCATGCCAGAAATATCATAGGGGTTGGAGGAGGTAAGTTTTATGCCTTTGAAAACAGAGTAAAGATCGCCTAATGAGAAAGGTGCAAAAGTAAAGCTAGAGGAAGCAGAGGACTCACGTGTTTGGGATAAATAATAGGAAATGAGCTCAGGAGACACAGAGGTAGAAGGTAGAGAATCGAGAAAGTGATTGTTAATAGCAGAGGGATCCGGAAAGGAGTCAGGAACAGAAGAGGAATGTGATGGCCTGTGAAACCCAGCAGTAGAGAGAAAGTGCCAGAAGCTTTTGCGCCACTTCCTTTTGACATATACATATATATACACACACACACTTAATGAACTACACTCTTCTACTGCTTTCTGGTAATCCTCGTATTTGTTGTTGTCCCATATTAGTTTATTTATTATCTTTGGCCCTGACTCTTCCTCCTCTTCCTCGTTTGTCACTTTTCCCTTGTTTTTAAGTTTGATTTTTATTGGTAGGTGATCCGATGTTCCCATCTCTATAATTTCAAAGTCTTCAATTTCCGGTATCATATTTATATCTATCCATGCCATATCTATTGTTACGAGCCGGGGCTGCGGCAACGCGAGAGGCCGGCGAGAGGGGTATTTCCCCAGGAATACGGATATGAATTTGTTAGTTAGGTGCGCGGACGAACCTGATGCGAAATCAGGGAGCCGCTAGGATTATTGACGGCGAGGACGAACCTGATGCGAAATCAGGGAGCCTCTAGGAATGGAGTCAGACACGGACGAACCTGATGCGTAATCAGGGAGCCGTAGGAGGGTGAAACGTCGTGAACGAACCCGATGCGAAATCGGGGAGTCACTAGGATAAAGTTCACAGACGAACCTGGTGCGAAACCAGGGAGCTCCTAGGAGGTTGGATTATTCACAGACGAACCTGATGCGAAATCAGGGAGCTGTTCGGAAGTAGGTAGATTTACAGACGAACCTGATGCGAAATCAGGGAGCTGTAGGATACGGACGAACCTGATGCGAAATCAGGGAGCCGTAGGAAGGGTTAGGTTTCGTGGACGAACCTGATGCGAAATCAGGGAGCCACTGGGTTGGTGAAGATGACTTGTTTTGGTAAAGAGGTGCGAACGAACCCGATGCTAAATCGGGGAGTCGCGGGAAATGTTAGTAATGCCTCGTAACTCTTAATTTGATACAACTCGAGCGGTAAAGTTGTATCTGTGGGTGAGTGCTACTAATATTATAAGGATCGCTGGGTAAAAGATAGGTTTAACGAAATCGACTCGATTTAGACGTGAACACCATAAGTATATTGAATAAACAATTAATACAAATGTAAGTGTCGCGATAAATTGGTTAAATAAAAGATGTGTATATGTTACCACTAATTGCACGGTGTTGACGCACTGGCGATGCGGGGCGTACGAGTGGATATTTCAAAGTTCCAAATAGAATATAAACCGACTCGCGGATTCTACAAGATTAACTTTGATTCCGACAGTGACTTTAGCCTGATCGAACTGAATCTAACCAACTCTGTACGAGCGTAACACGACGTGACGTTACGCGTGACTCTATAGCTTTTAACCAACGAGGGTAGAAACCGAAGGGTTTATATAGTCCCAAAAATGAGTGGGGATGCGTTATGAATTTCCATATAGGGAAAATCCTTCGGGGTCGTCGTCGTGTCACTCTCGTTCTCACAGTCGCGATGCAGCTGGTAGAGATCTTGACCTCCATTAGTGGGGTTGATAAGCGGAAGGCTTTTAGGGCGTTTTCCCTTCGCAGACGCGAGCTCGAAAGACGGTTGAGAGCGACGTATGGGAAAATTCCACATACGTAACACTATTGTGCTGAGTCCTTTTGTATCGACATACGTGTATTGGCCGTCGCTGTCTGATTTGGTCCTACTGTTCAATACAGTTAATCCAGCATCCTCCATGATTTCGCACAAAATTCTCCCTGCTTTGTTTATGCATTCATCCTTTGATTCTCTGAAGTAAGTTAATTCAGACTTCTCCGTAATTTCCTCTTCTACCTGGTTTCCAGTCCCTATCCTCGCATTGAAGTCCCCTCCAACAATTATTGGAGTGGCTGTTTTCTCTTTAGTTTCCTTGACCACTTCCTCTAATGTTCTTAGAATCTGCTCCTTTCCACCGTTCATATATACACTACATATTATAAATTCTTTTTGTTCTATTTTGACCTTTAAGCAGATCCATGATTCAGTTTTTGATATTATCTCTATTTTATGAACTAAATCTGGTCTATACATTATGCATAAGCCTCCGCTAGCTCTACCTACTGACTTATTTTTAATTGCCTTAGGGTACGTTTATGTTGGAGCTGCGATAAACGATCAGAGCGACGATAAGAGCGAGATGACTATATAGATGACCAACGATAAAAGCGTCGAGAAAGAAATATTTCTTTTTCTTCGCTATTATCGCAGCTCCAACATAAACGTACCCTTACTCACTATATATTTATATTCCTTCAAGCACGTTGGTATTCTTATTATTTCCTCTGTCTGGAATGTCTCACTTAAGCATAACATTGCACCTCCTACGACATGTTTTTGGAGATCTTCTGCATTTATATTATTTAGGTTTGTTATGCCATGAACATTCCAAAACAGAATCCCCGTTTCTCTTTCTCCTTTCCCTTTCCCTTTACTTGTAGGTTTTTTCTTGATGAAATAACTGGTTTTTCTCTATTCCTACGCCATCCTTCCATGCCCACATTTCATTGTCGATGTACACTTTCCTGTAACCTATTTTGACCCGTTTCCCTAGGTCTTTTTGTGACATTGCAAATTTACTCAGTTCTCTCTGTATCATAAGTTGTTCATGTGTTAAGGGGGCCGTCTCAGTTTTGTTATTGTCCGTCTCACCGGGCCTTGAATGTGTGCGGACAGGTCACACAAGCTAAGTTAAGCGTGTACGTATACGCGTGTTGTAAACAAACCGGTTCAACCGATTTTCGTCCTGGAATCGGCCAGAAGGAAGTTTTTGCGGGTGCAGTTGCCTTCAGTAAACATCTGTGGGGTGTGGGACGGTGCGTTTGAACGCTAATAAGCATTGTACATTGAAATAATAATGAATTTATGAATCGAAAACTGACAGAATGAAGCTTCAAGGCTTCTCCGTTGGTGGCGCTAATAGTGCACTGTAGCTACGTAGCACCAGCGTGACGTATAAATTCATTATTACTTCAATATACAGTGCTTATTAGCGTTCAAACGCACCGTCCCACCCCCCACAGATGTTTACTGAAGGCAACTGTACCCGCAAAAACTTCCTTCTGGCCGATTCCAGGACGAAAATCGGTTGAACCGGTTCGTTTACTACACGCGTATACGTACACGCTTAACTTAGCTTGTGTGAGCGTCCGCACACATTCAAGGCCCGGTGAGACGGCTCCCTTAAGTCATCATCTATGAATATCTTTTCTCCATTCAATAGCTTTTTATTTTCTTTAACCTTCTGCTTATTCTCCCAATCTATCAGTTTCACCTTAATCATTTTGTTGTTGCTCGCTGTTCTTATTTCTTGAACACTTTCTACCTCCTCTGTTTTTGCTTATATGCTTAGGCCTTTGATGATGACGTTACACCTCTTTTCTCTTCTTCTTCCCTCTTCTATTTTTTCTAAAGATTCAATCCTTTTTTCTAAGCTTTTCTTCT
Source organism: Andrena minutula (assembly GCA_929113495.1). NCBI lineage: Eukaryota > Metazoa > Arthropoda > Insecta > Hymenoptera > Andrenidae > Andrena > Andrena minutula. Next base: position 41,559,106 of record OV815993.1, on the reverse strand, counting down.
CTTCTGCCCATCTTAACTCTTTCCGTTCCATTTGCTCTTTTATTGTTGCTACCTCTTTGATTAGATTCATTACCTCCGTGTATTCTTTCCTTGTTTCTTTCATTTCTTCTCTCATTGTTTGAATTTCCTCAGACATAGAGTCCATTTTGTCCATCATTCTGTTCAAAAGTGATGTCACACTTCCTTCTGCATCATTCCCATTATTGACATCTGGTTCTTTCTTTTTTGAGGTTAATGTCGTTTGCTTATTGTCTTCTGCCGCTATTTTGGTTATCGTTGTGCTTTTTAGTGGTCGTCCTCTGGAGCTGGATTTATTTTCGCTTGTCATTTTGTCCATTTCTCCTTTTTGACAGCTTTACCCCCTACCTTTATTTTGAGGTTATCTAAGTTTTCGTTTCGCGAGCTCTCTACCGTGAATTCCTTCCCAACGACTTCCTTTTTGTCGACTTATTCACTTATTATGAGCCGAAAAGAAAGACTAACTTTTTTTTTATATCGTCCTTTATTTTCGAGAAAATCGACTAAAACGAATTCGGCGTGCTATACTCGAAGTCATGTTAGAAGGAACTTCTCCAGTTATCAATAAATATAACCCATAACGACAATCCTAAACAACTTGAAATCGACCTTTAATCACAAATCAAAACTTAGACACCAAGAAGTAAATAATAAAAATATATGGATAAAAAAATTAAGTTAAACGATTTAAAATGCACTAAAAAGTAAAAAGTAATTCGTTTAATGTATTACAATATCGATGGTGTTTTTTCACATGAAATAAAAGCACTTTAAATGGAGCAGGATATTTCATAACAGAATATAAAAGCTTCGAAATGAATTTGTTGTGACATATCCTGCTCCACAATTTAAAAAAACAAAATAACAACAACATCGAAATTGTAGTACATTAAAATAATATTTTAGTTTTTAGTGCATTTTAAATAAAAACGTTTAAATCACAAATTTATTTTTATATATTTTTTTATTTCCTATATAACCCCTCCTCGGCTTTAGTTTTCGAGATATTTTTCCTATTTCTTTCTTTTTTTTCCATGTAAAATTACTATTCCTTCGGTCGAATCGCGCATTGCGAAGCACCTTGTATAAATCATAGAGCTACAACCTACAACTATGCGAACCCGAGAACGTATCATGCTATGATAACGGAAGAAGAAACCGGATTGTCAATAAAATTGTTGTAACGTGTAACATACAGTATGGTCTCCGTGTGTGCCCGCTGGTCGGGACCGGCGTTGGGTACTCAGAAGGCGCAGATCCCTAATTCCGAGTGTGCGTTTCTCGCTTCTTTCTGGTCGAAGGAGTGAGCGAGATGGACCGGTTTTCTTGCGCGCGGGCGTGCGAGCACTCAGAAGGCATCGTGACTGCCCAACGCATGCGCGCGACGGTCAGATAGCCAGGCACGGCACAAGTCTTTCTTGCGCCCTAGACAAACTTTTCAAATTACGCCCTATATTATAATACATTTATTTGAGATTATTAATAACCTTACTTTGAATTTTTATTCGTAGTTTAATCCACTTATAGTACAACTTATAATATTTAATTCTAAAGTTTATTTTCAGCAATAGTAACAATTTGAAAAGTTGGCCTAGGGCGCAAAAAAAACTTGAGCCGGGCCTGCGTCAAGTTTTTGCGTTGCGGTCTCGTGCTTCCGTATGTGCCTGCGACCATCGCGCACGCCCGTCGCGCACGCAAAGGACGGAGTGTCACGGCGCCCGAAAGACGGAGGGAGGCAAAACATGAACGCTGTCGTTTGTCTCGTACTGTCCTCGCTCGGTTTTAGTGGCTCTCGCTCGCTCTCGTTCCATCTCGCTCTCGCCTTCGCCGGACAAGAGTGAGACAGAAGTGGTGGGGATAGCGACAGGGCTATATCGGATACACCAAATCGGGTACATATGGAGACCATACTGTACAATCCAAGGACGCGAGAAGTCTCAGATGTTCAAGGTCTGTTTGGGTAGTTTCCTTGCCGGCGAATGCGACCATCGTATTTGCATTATAGTTACATTCCTATTCGCTGCGTTGCAAAATTGTTCTGAAGGAATTCCAAGTGGTAAGCAGCATTAGCATTTATCATTACAGGTGTTTTCATTAACACATAGGCATCGCAGTAGCCGTACAGATGACGTTTTACATGCAGATTCTTAAAATTGATAACTAACAAGGAAACATATCAAACCCGAAAATTCTGATTTTAATGAAAATCCGTACGATTGTAGAGCATGTCGGAGTATGTAAGAAACGATTTTTTTTTCTGCGGAAAAACACTCTGGGGGGGGGGGGGGTGAAATCAGCCCCAAAATTTTCAGCGATTTTTCGTTTTTCGACTATAACTTTGTAACGGTGCGAGGTAGAAGAAAACCGTAAATGGACAAAATATTCAGTGTTTGATGCCGTATAACGCGCTGCAAAATAAATTTTTGTACGTCTATAGTTTTGTACCCGAAAAACGAAAAATCGCTGAAAATTTGGAGGCTGATTTCACCCCCTCAGAGTGTTTTTCCGCAGAAAAAAAATCGTTTCTTACATACACCGACATGCTATACAATCGTATGGAGTTTCATTAAAATCAGAATTTTCGGGTTCGATATGTTTCCTTGTAAGCCGCGTGGTACTAGTAACGGCCAAGTGACTATATGTGATATTGTTATATAGGGTTCTCAAGAAGGGTAAATATTTGACAAAAACTGAAAGAGGAAAACTTTTAATTTTTTTTATATCCAACATAATAAGGTATGTCATCTTTTGGTGTTCACGATATTTTCCGTGAACCAAAGGTGACCTTCACTTTTTTAATTTGAATGCTATGTATTTCATTACCCGATATGAAAGTGTATAAGGCCAGATTCACACTATCGGTCCGGTGACGGTTCGGTCTCGATCAAAATCATATCCGTGAGCGTCGACACTATCAAGTCGGGCGAGTGTGGACGCTCAGGGATGTGAATTTGATCGAGACCGGACCGTGACCGGACCGATAGTCTGAATCCAACCTAAATCTCAAGACAAATTCAACCATATGGTGTACTATGACTTTTAAGGCCACGCAAGGTTAGGAATGAAAGAAATAGAAATAGCGGTCTGTAAACGGTCAATATAATTGCGCAATATTCAATATTGCACATTATTATTGACCATCTGTGGATCATATTGGAAGGTTGCACAATAAAATTGAAAAGTTGGGCAATAATATGGAAAGAATGTACGTCTGTGGATCATATTGGATAATTGCACAATATATACGTGAACCACAACGGTTTTGATATTTTTTGTGCAATATTGAGAGAGAGAGAGAGAGAGAGAGAGGGAGAGGGAGGGGGAGAGGGAGAGAGAGAGGGGGGGCGGTTCAGTGGGGGTCGAGCGTGGCAACGCCTCCTGAGGGTCGTCTGCTCGAAATCGGTGTTCTCTAATGTGGAATGCAGTATATAATTAACTTATATGTTTCAAACAATAAGTGCCATCGACAGACAGTGAGTTTCCAATAACTATTAACGGTAGGGGGAGGTGGGGTATAACGGGACGGGTGGGTACAACGGAAGTTGTACATAAGAGCTGCGAATGAGTTGCTATCGCGTGACATGGAACCAAAGGGTCCTCATAGCATTTTAGGATAGACCATAGGTCCCTGCACAAGTTATTTTTCCATTACGAGAGTTGGAAAAATGTCCGGTATCGACGTTTCAATATTGCGTTGGACTTTCGACCACTTCTCGGTTGTTGGATTTCGAAAATTAATAACGGTAACTACATCGTTGGATTTATGGGCCTTACGCTACATTTTCACGTACTTAAACGTTCTTTACCTCTCGCCGAATTGTAAATGGTAAATGTTTATTAAATGATTGCATGTGGGGCAAAACGGAGCACTTTTCGCGGGATAAAATGGAACGCCTATTATACATGGGGAAGAATGGGAACGTCTCTTAGTACGTGTTTATTATCTCTTTTCATTATTAGATTGTAAATTAAACTTTTAATTACTATCCTTGTTTCCAAGAAAATTGATTTTGTATAGACAATTATGATGTATGACGTACATCTTTTATTCGATCAAACTGTTACTTTAAATTGTAATAAATAACATAATCATTTAATGCAGATGTGTTCTCCATGCAAGTATTGAAGATAGAGGACGAAGAAGTTGGATACAATGCATCTCATGTAAAGGGTGGGCCCATGAGGACTGCACCAGTGCTGAAGAGGAAGATGATGCATTTGTATGTGATTATTGCAGGGCTGCGGAGTCGGAGTCGGGGTCGGAGTCGAAAAAGTATATGCCGACTCCAACACCGACTCCATATTAGTAAATTTTATAAAAATCCGAGTCTGTTGAGCTCTACGTGTTTATACACGCTCGCGGTATATTTTTGTTTCACACTCGTACGACGAATGCAGTGTCATTTTGGCATGTCATACATATATATTATACCAGGCCTGGGATTTAAGTGAACGCAGCGGCCGATTTTCAGAGGCAACGCCTCCTTTCTCCCGCCTCGTGTCTTGGCCCCCGCGGCGGTCCAGCAGCTAGCCCAGCAGCTTGGCCCGTACCATATGAAGCGCGCGTGGCGCGTTGACAAAACAAAAACGCACCGACAATCGTGCTCTCTGGGACGATATGGAAGCCTATTGATACAATGTCACCCTAATACGCCACGCGCGGTTCACGTGTTACGGGCCTGAGGCGCTCCTAGCTGCTGGGTCGCCGCGGGGGCCAAGACGCGAGGCGGGAGAAAGGAGGCGTTGTCTCTGAAAATCGGCCGCCGCGTTCACTTAAATCCCAGGCCTGTATTATACAAATGCAGGAGTCGGAGTCGGGAGTTTTGACGGCCACAAATTTTTATAACGTAGGAACAACACGTTCCGTGACAAATAAATTAACTGATCAGTGTTAGTATCAGTGCAGTGAAGTGAATATTCGGTACATCAACCCGGACGCACTTGAGTTTGCGACCCTTACTTTCCGGTGGTGTCCTACGAATACCTGCGATCAGCTGAGGACTGGGCGCTACCCTACCATAAATCAGGATCGGTACAGTGACCCAGTGACACAGGTTTTCGAAAAGGAAGGAAAGGAATGTACGAATGGGTGAGTTTTATTTAATTTATTGGTGATTATTAGGTGTAGAAATAAATTCTTTTCGATTTTGGGGTACAATAACAGTTCGATTTAAAAAATATGAAAACAACTCAATCATCGAAATAATTTCCATTATTGTTAATTACTTTTTGCCATTTTTCTGGCAGCTTATGAATACCACCGCGATAGAAATTCAGTAGTTTTGTACTGGTTATGTACCTAATATTATTTTTTAAATTTAGTTGTGATGGCCGTTATTAAACTACGGATTTTTACCTTGCGATGAAGTCACCTCACGCGCACCGCGCGAGCGCGCGAAATCAAAACAAAGGGCGAGGTCCAGTACACACAACGGCCGCTAAGTGGCCACTGGGCCCGTGTTTTGCCTCGCTTGCGAAGACGTACGGCTCCCGCATATAAAGGCTGTGGCGAGCGGAATCAGGAGCTCTTGTGCGTGTCGCTTACGCGCTTCACGCAGTACGGCAAGATGCTCATTTTTAGCTCCCATGAGGTGTGTCAGTGGTCGGCCATCGCCACCACTGTACCATAACCAGCCTCTTCCGAAATAGGCCGAGAGAAATCTTGCGCCCTACCTACGTCAGAGAGGTGTCTCCGCGCCCATTAGGCCAGAACCCTACTGCACTCTGATACGAGATTATATGACTCTCAACGGACGTGCCCCATAAGGCCATCCTGAGCAGAACGTTCAATAAATCCGCATCCCACTTTCCTAACCGCTCGTCGAGAAGTCGACGCCGCCGTGCACCGACGCGCCGCTACGAGAAACCGCTCGAGCGCCGCGCTGCCGAACCGTATTCGCCGGACGAACCAAAAGAATCGCGAACGACTACGAAAATCACCGCACGGGACATATGTACAAACCCAGCATAATTTACAGACTGTGACCAATAAACACTGTTATTGTTAACCACGCATTTTACTCATTCGCCGAATCCGGACACACCGACTGAGTTGGCATCACAATCCCTTCTCCGTCCCACCGATAATCGTCTCGCAACCGGAGACCATTACAACCTCAATAACGAATTACAATCACATGTCGTACATTTTCATTTATGCCTTATTTAAAAACGAAATTTACGTACTTCTTGTCACTTCAAATGATTCTTATTTAAGATTCTGCTTTAAAAAAAAAGTGTAACGCGGTTTCATTCGATGCATGCTAACTTGCTTGTTCGCACGTTCGTAGTACAAGCGCAGTCGCCTACCGCGTAGCCAACGCTACCGCGAGAGCTCGAGCGGAAGGCGCGCGCTCTGATTAGTCGGTTTTTTTTGTTAATATCTCCTTAACGAAGCTTCGGACAATATTTTCGCTAAGGAAAATGTTGTTTCAAATCACCCCCTGAATTACCCCCTCCAAGGAACTCCGACATTTTTGGGACACCCTGTATATATAATTATACTTATAATAATATATAAAATCCAAATTTTATTTTTTAGTTGCAACTTAACGTAGAATTTATATAAAAATAAAGTGGCATTTTACTATAGTAAGTGTAGAGACTAGAATACAAAATGTATCCAAAGAAGGTGAGAGCGTATGGCAGAAAGTCTTGTTGCAGGATATTTAAATGCTAATGGCAATAATTCAAGGATAATGAACGAAGATATCCAATTATTATTTTTAACTCACAATTTATGGGTGTTGGAATAAAATTAATTTAATATGTTTATTGGAGAACTGAAATCTTGTTAATGGGACACTAATAAAATTAACGATTAGTGTGGCAACTACTGTGGATTTTAAAGTATTATGAATGTCTTTCATAAAAGATTGAATTCAAAAGTATGAAGAGGGATATGTCTTCAGCGTACTTTGTTCACTAATGCGACTTCCTCCACAGTGCTAAATTTAAATTAAATTTTGTTCATTTACCTTATTTGAGAAATTTCCAAAAGCTTGTGCGAAAGAAGATGCTTCTCTGTCTGTGTAATAACCTTCTCCGGGCAACCTCCAAGCCTGTGCGCCCCTTCATCTATCCAAGCCTGTGCGTCCCCTTCATCTATCCAAGCCTGCGCGTCCCCTTCATTTCTATCCAAGCCTGTGCGTCCCCTTCATTTCTACTAATCCAAGCGTGTGCGTTCCTTTCATTTTTATTCAAGCCTCTGCGTCTCCTTCATTTCAATCCAAACCTGTGCGTCCCCTTCATTTCTATAAGCTTTACATAAAAACTCTTAATTAAAAATAGTTTGCTATTATCGTTTTATCCTAAGAAAAATCCCGTTCCGCGCAGGGATGATTCTAAGGAGACGCTGGTTGGTCCGACTCCCCACTTAACCGCCGATTTTCTCCGTCTTACCGCCTGTTACCTCTCTGTCAATCGCCTGCGTCGGGCCCGTAGGCGGTAGTGGGGGCTGCGCAGAACGGTCACAAAACGGTCTGGGCGTAGGATTTTTCTTAGGATGAAACGGGTATAGTATGTCACGTCCAGAATTGCCGGAACATTCTGGACGAGATGGGAGTTCTTGCCCCGTCGCCTCCGACGCACCGTAAACCCTAAGGCCGGCCCGGTAACGCCACTATGGAGTAACTGTGCGGGGCGGGTGGATCGGCGTTGGAGGATCGAGGAGGAAAAGAAGAGGTGTGTTTCGTCTTGGGATCGTCAGCCAGACTCATCAGTAGGGCTATAGCTGACGACCCCTGCCCTAGACACACACGGGGACACAGAGGATAGAATTTGGAACTTGTATATATACGAATGAGACTGGAATTAGGGACTAGCGATAAGATTAGAGACCTCTGGTGGCGCCCGTCGACACTAAGTCGCGATACCGTGGTGGGGCCGGGACGTCACAAGTATAAAAATATTTGACAATTTAAATGCAATTTGTTACAATATAATTATTTTGTACATGCATGATACAAATTTTCAGAATCATATGCGAAAGAAGATGCTCTCTGACCAATCGAACCTTCTCAGGACAACTTCCAAGTCTGCGACTCTAAATGAAAAGTGTATTAAAAAATTTTAGCGACTTACCTTGTTAATTGAGACAGTAATTCAGTGTCCTAATGTGGTGTAAAAACTCGTGACAAATTTGGATTTGGACAACTTACCTTATTTAACACTTCGCAGGTTATGAGTGACTAACGCTTGGTAGGTTATAATTTGGTGACTTACCTTGTTAATTGAGACAATAATTCTGTTTCCTATTTAGTGTAAAACCTCGTGAAATTTCAAAAAAATTCGGATAACTTAATTTATTTGACACTTAGCACTTGGTATATAGGGGAAACCTGTCCAAAACCGTATACTTAAGGTTATAGGTCCATAACTTTTTAAATAATAAAACAAATTGGGTACTGCAAACGGTATTTATTCAGGGGTTTCGTAAACAACACAAAATAACAAAAATATAATTTAAAAGTTTAAATAGGGTACTTAATTAAACAATAAAACAAAACCTCTTCTTTTTCCGGTTTTGCCCACCTTAGGGGGCAAAACCGTATATGGTATATACGGTCTAATTTAACAACGGTAGCATTGAAAATCGTTGAGTTCTTTAGATCCCAAACCGGTGCAACCTTTGTGTACCCATCCACCACACCTTGTACATTGGACCCAATTTTGATCCCATGCTTCGATTGATTATACTCATTATAGACTTTTTCATATTTTCAGAGTTCCAATCTTGCCTGGTGGTGGTCCTTTTATAATTATGTAGCATCTGACTGACACTTTTAAACAAAAATGGAAAACTACTTAGTTTATGAACCGTTGCACGGTGTACGGTTTTACCCCGTACGGTTTTGCCCCAAGACGTAAGATCCCACACTTTTGGTTACAACTAAATATGAAAATGACAACAATCAGTCACGATCATCAAAATATAATAGAAATAGATACCGTTAATATATATCTTCATGTAACTTACCTTCTAAATACCAGAACACTATATAGTCCACTTGAAGTACAGTAGAAAATAAGATCATAGCACGTAGAAATATAATAAATTTAATCATTAGCTGGAGCGCATGTATTTTGTCACGAGGATCTGTTGACTAACAGTTCAATATGGCAGAAAACAATTGCTAAACGCGCGTGGGCTTCGTTCATTTGTTTTCAGAAATAAGTACGGTATACGGTTTTGCCCCGGTATACGGTTTTGGACAGGTTTCCCCTATGTACAATGACGGTCGACGATCCCTGCCGAATAATCCCGAGAGTCGACGAACGAAGAACGAAACATGTGTTAGTTTCGTTTGGCTAAAGGTGTGCGTATAATGCGTATACGTATTATGTTGTCGAAAATTTTCTTGACGACGGAGAAGAAAACGGAAAAAAACGGACCGTTTCCGACTGATTCATGAGACGATATTATGATATCTCTGACATGTATTTTGCTATAATAAGTGTAGATTACAAATGTGTCTGAAGGAAATGAGAGCGTATGACAGAAAGTCTTGTTGCCGGAAATTTAAATGCTATGGTAATAATTCAGCGAAGATGAACGAAGAGATCCAATATTTTCAACACACAATTTATTGGTTTTGGAATAAAATTAGTTTAGTATGTTTATAATTTTGTCGATTTACCTTATTTGACTTTCCCGAAACTTGTGCGAAGCAAGATGCTCTGTCTATCTATCTATTCTTCTCCGGACAACCTCCACGCCTGTGCATTCCCTTCATTTCTATCCATCCAAGCCTGTGCGTCATTTTTATCGGAGTCCTGTGCGTCCCCTTCATTTCTATAATATAATAAGCTTTACATAAAAACTCTAAATTGTTGGTATACAAATACAAATATCTGGCAATTTAAATGTAGTGCAATTTTTTACTATAATATAAATAAAATTAGTTTAGTATGCTTATACATTTGTTGATTTACCTTATTTCACTTTCCATAAACTTGTGCGAAGCAAGATGCTGTGTCTATCTATCTATTCTTCTCCGGAGAACCTCCACGCCTGTGCATTCCCCTCATTTCTATCCATCCAAGCCTGTGCGTCATTTTTATCGGAGTCCTGTGCGTCCCATTCATTTCTATAATATATAATACAAACGTTACATAAAAACTTTAAATTGCTGGTATAAAAATATCTAGCAATTTAAAAGCAATGCAATTTGTTACAATATATATATTATTTTGTACATGCATGGTACAAATTTGCAGAAACTTGTGTGAAAGGAGATGCTTCTCAGTCGAACCATTTCCGGACAACATCCAAGTCTGCGACTCTGCATAAGAAATCTTTTTCTTATTACATAAACAAAACTCTAAATTATTGGTATAAAAATAAATATCTGGCAATTTAAATGCAATGCAATTTGTTACAATATATATTATTCTGTACATGCATGCAACTTCCAAGTCTGTGATTTTACATAAAAAGTCTATTAAAAAATTTTGGCGACTTACCTTATTAATTGAGACCATAATTCAGTCTCCTATGTAATGTATAAAAACTCGTGACATTTCAAATCGGACAACTTACTTTTTGACACTTAGCACTTGGTAGGTTATAAAATAAATATGTATACAAAGATGGACGACGATCCCGAGAGCCGACGAACGAAACATGTGTTAGTAGTGAAGGTGTGCGTGTAACGCGTATACGTATTATGTCGACAAAAATTTTGACTGGAGAATCAGAAGAACAAGAAGAATTTCTTTCTTACCGTTTCCGACTGATCCATGACATGACATTACGATATCTCTGTCATGCGTGGACCGATTTTATTGAAATTGGTCTTGTTCGAAAACGGGTATGCGGTTTACATAAGAAAAATGTCTTTAAATTTACAAAATATTGCAGGCGTGATGAGATATTAATGTATAAATATCAGAATTAGGTTAGAGAGGCTCTGCGACGAGTAAAGGTACACGGTAGCGACATCGACAGTCGACATATACAGGGTGTTTTTCATGTACTTGGCGTCGAGACGCTACCGCGTCTCTAGATTATGTTGACGAAAAATTTCTTGGAGAAGAAGGAGAAAAACCTTATCGGATCCGACCGATCCATGAAACGATATTACGATATCTCTGTCACACGTGGACCGATTTTATTGAAATTGGTCTTGTTCGAAAGCCGATATGCGGTTTACATGAGAAAAATGTCTTTAAATTTACAAAATATTGCAGGCGTGATGAAATATTAATGTATAAATGTCAGAATTAGGTTAGAATGTCTCCGCGACGAGTAAAGGTACACGGTAGCGACAGTCGACATATACAGGGTGTTTTTCATGTACTTTGCGTCGAGACGCTACCGCGTCTCTAGATTTGAAGAAGTTAAATCATGTCGAGCTTGAGAAATCTCACTCTTATGGTAGATAGACCTGCTGCAACACGACGATCGTCATAAGATACATTATGCGCATTAATAATTACGCATCGTCATCAATGCTGAATCGCATCTCGAGTAGAAACGCGAAAGACGCTTGTATTCTTGATGAACAGGAATTCGTCCTAATTCGCCCAATATTCGAACCTCTTTGTTTCCCGCCTACAGTCATTCCGACGACAAATACGTCTTATTGTTAATTAAGTAACTGGAGCGTCGCAGAGACCTTCCTCCCAGACTACCAGCAGCCTCTTCTCTTAAATAAACGTTTGAATTTATTTTACCATCACTCGCAAGTGACTGTTTAATAGTGTTTTATCGCATTTCGTTAGCGTACTGGAACCAATGTACCTTTAAGTGCAGAATTTTCTTGGTCTCCGTAAACAATTTTTCAAAGTGGCGACTAATAGCAGATTTTTCGAAAAGCCTCATTCTTTGGCGAAGTATTACGCGTAACATAAATCCTCTATAAGGTCATATGACTTTAAAACAATACGTTATTAGTACAAAAACAAAATAGGGGCCATAAATATTGATATTATAATAAAATGTTTATGAAAGGTAATCGAAAATTTCGGTTACAGAGGGTCGACAATTATTGTCAAAGTTTGTTTAATGTATTTTATAATATTATAAACAGATTTAGCGATTGAACAAGTGATCGCTCGCTTGTAAACTGTTATTAAGATGAATCATGTCGCGCTACTGTCTGCTACTTAACCACGCTTAAAGAACATTCGTTTTCTTTAGTTACAGATACTACTCAAGCGAACCGAGCCAAAATGGGCTGCGCTTCACAGTGTGCCAAGTATTTTCTCTGTTTCTTCAATTTCGTTTTCTTCGTGAGTATGCGCTTTCGTACGTTAATCGTCCATGCGTTTCACCGTGCACGGGTGCTGGTATCCTTCTTTCTATTTAAAACCACGGTAATTGTATCGACATCGCGAAACGTAAGAAGATCGTATAATAACTATTAGCATAGAAAGCAGATTAATTTGATTAACGATAACGCGAGGATCGCGTTACATTATACCGTTGTCGATTAACCAAGAAGCACCGATTGCATAGTTGTAGGTTTTCTCAATTAAAAATTAGGGCCCATGATCTTTTTAATTTATAACTGTTACTAATTTTCTATTTCTTAATTGTATGCATTTACTATTTTTTCTTGTACTGCTTTTCTTTTAGAATATGAAACATATAAATAAAACGATTTTTAACGTTGTTATGTTACATAATACAATTATTTTTATTCTAATCTTATACAAATAAGCGTGTGCTTTAGATAATTAATTTATTAAATAATGTCTTACCCGACTTATTCGTTCGGGAACATAATTGGAGAGTCCTTGTAGGAAGCACTCTAACAAGGAGAGTATTTTAGGTGTCCGCCTCCGATCATTTTGATTTTTGGATATGTTATACAGGACTGAAAAATAAGAAATACGTGTTTTTTTATTTTTCCCCGTTTTCATATTTGGGGGGGGGGGGGGGGGTGAAAACTGCGTTCAAAGTTAGGGTTGAAAAGTCATTTTTGTGGAATATCTCGAGAACTATTAGAGATAGGGGAATAGTGTCAATGGACGAATTTTGTGACTTTGAATGCGAAATATGACTAACTCACCAGATTTTCAAAATCTCGAGATATTCCACAAAAATGATTTTTCAACCCTAACTTTGAACGCAGTTTTCACCCCCCAAATATGAAAACGGGGAAAAATAAAAAAACACGTATTTCTTATTTTTCGGTCCTCTATAACATATTCAAAAATCAAAATGATCGGAGGCGGACACCTAAAATACTCTCCTTGTAAGTTTAAAGTAATTAAAATTTATTTTCTTTTTTATTAGAAAATGTTCTACGTGCTAATGGTAATACTATAGTATAGAATTTTAATGCAATTTCCCTTTTTAAATAAGTTACCAATAGTGCTAAAAAATGGCACCGCTGGTACGTCCAACGCTGCTTTTACAGGAAACAATGTAAGGGCCAATCAGTTAGGGACAAACAGGATTGGCACTTACAGTGCTTGCAAATTTAAATGAATGGCGCATTCAGTTTCCTCTACAACTAAGAGATGGCACACACAGGGTTTTCTACAAATACAATTTTTTCATGAATGTGAACTATATCAATGAAAAACAAGCGTGGTGCATTTGGATTATTGTAGACTTAAGCACATTTAGCAATCAAAACAAATCAAATTTCGTGAATAATTTAAAGTCAACGAAGTATTTTCTTGCTTCTGAAAAGTTGATTTTTGATAGTTACAGTGCTTTTTGCAAGGACTCTTAGTACTTTGTTTTCATTAATCTGCAAATGGCACACATCAATCGTTTTTTCTTCAGTCGCTTTCCATTTCTTATCTCAGTCTATCACAGTAATGATTCGATTCTTGTTCCAAGCTAGGGATCTGATGGGAACACGAATCATCGATGGCCATACATTCTGATATCTCGTAAATTTCTGACTGTTGTTTTTGTTTTTTGTATAAAATGATAGTGAACGAATTATCGAAATTATTTCCATCAGCAAAATCTCATTAATATTATCACTGCAATAAAACCCAAAATATAAGAACTTAATTTCTCATTAGTAACTAATTTATTATTGTCCTCGCGTTGTTTTTTACCGGATTCGAGGAGGATCCCCTCAGCTGTTGCGTTAGGGATAGAAAGTCACGATAATCGAATGGGAATTTTATCACTTCCGTCGAACCATTACTGTAACTGTTAAAAGGAATTATTACAAAATTCCATTGCTTTTCTAATTGCGTTCAAAATAATTTACACTGAACATGTCTTACCGTGGCGAACATTAAGGGGAGGTTCTGGTCTAAATGTCGATTTTTTTATATTTCATTTTTCGAATGTTCAACCTTTTAGGAAAACGTGTTTAAAAGGATTTGTCGAAATTCGTAAAATTTTCGAAGTTATAGGCATTTGAGTAACGGCAAATGCATGGATAACACCCGGCGACTCGGCACTTACGTAAAACTTCAAACGCGTTTTCCTCGAAACAGCGTTCTCAAATCGGTGGGACCTGTATCTCCAATAGTTATTATCCGATTCGACTGAAACTTTTTTTATTTTGAAGAATACACTTCTGGCTAGGGGGGATACCACAAAAAATCACAAAACATTGAAAATGTATAATTTTCAAAGGCGATGAAAGGACGAAAAAATACAGGGAAAAGTGATTTCAAACTTGAAGTGTCGTTATTTTCTAAGAAAAATGTCTTTTTGTAATTTTTTAGCCCCCCCTCCAGCCAAAAGAATAATCTTCAAAATAAAAAAGGTTTCAGACGAATCGGATAATAACTTTTGGAGGTACAGGTCCCACCGATTTGGATCAATTTTTTGACGCCTTGATTTTAACGACTCCCCAGGGCTGTCTGCAACGATTAATTATAAAACAAAAAATATATTTCTATAATCTAAGACATCCTTAATACAATGCAACAAGTCCCATTAAATTATATATAGTAGTTTTTCTTTAATTAATTCCTAAATATCACCTATTTTTTGGGGCTCTAGACCAGAAGCTCCCCTTAACTAAACTCGATCAAACTCGAAGAACCCAAATTAAGGTGCCATTTGAGGATTAATGTTGAATTAATAGAGCTTGCATCGCGGTATTGCAAAGATTCGAGTGTTCAGTGCTAATACGTAGGATGCTAACTGTAGTAGAACCTCGCCTATCTGAATTGTCTATAACCAAATATTTATTTAATTGATAGTTTGAGTATCCTTACACGTTTTAGTGCAACATTCCAAGCATAAAGCTGCTTTAGTGGTAGAAATAAAATATGGAATAATCATTGGAGTAGAAAATGAGGAAAGAGCTAGAGATGGATTAGATGGATTGTAAAATTGAAATGTGAAACGAAAAAAAAAGTATTAAATTTGTATGTAGTTTCTGGCATGTAAATGCGATTATTACGCAACATGTTCTTTGCATTAGAATCGATTAGTTCAGGTAGTTGAGGTTCTACTCTATTCCTTTTTATAAAAGTACACAGTTTGCTTGCGCAAACAGTTCATAAAATGTCAGTTAAGGGACCGATTAATAAGACCGAAGAGTTGAATTTGTTTCCAGGTAGCCGGGGGCGCTGCGTTGGCCGTTGGAATCTGGCTGTTTGCCGACAGCACCTCTTTTGCTGATCTCATAGGCAAGCTCGACCAGTCGGATATTCTGGTAAATTTTAAAAACTCTAATTCTCGAAACGAAATTGCATCTAAATTGAATAGCACTACGTGGAGTAAAACTGAATTCTTAACTTTGGAGGGTGATAACATAAAATCGGAAGGAGAAAAAGACCCGGAACTTCAACAGGAGTCTTCACTGAAGACTCTTCAGTGTACCTTAGACCAGTGATGCCAGAACCGTGGGTTTTCGCCCACGGACCCTTCCACCACTCGACGACCAAGCATACCCCCACCTAGCGCCTGTACCGCACCACACAAGCATACCCGTCCCTCCATCCGTGTGCCGTTCGCGCTGCCAGCCTGGCGCTCTCCGGCGAGAATTCGTTTTCCCGACATCGAAGCGCTTGTGTCACAAGCAAACAGTCACGAGTTCAAATCCCGGTGCGAATATTCTACTTTTTTCTTTATTTATTCTCTAATTTCTCCTTCTATATTATCAGAAGACTAAAGACTTGAAAACTGTTAATTTATAAAACATTTTCGAAGCTTGATTTGTTGCTAAAGATGCGATCCCCTTCTGGCTTGTACCGCACCACTACAAGCGTACCTTACCTTCTGTCCGTGTGCCGCGCTGCTTGGCCGGCGCTCTCCGCCAAGAATTCATTTCACCGAAATCCTAGAGCGTGGGTCGCAAACAGAAAGTCCGAGGTTCAAATTCCGGTGCGAATATTCTACTTTTTTCATTAATTATTCTCTAACTTCTCTTTCTATATTTTTAGTAGAATAAAAACTTGAAAACTGTTAATTTACAAAGCATTTTCGCAGCTGGCTAATGTACGATGCTGGTCTTCTGTATTTTTTTTGCACAAATAAACAGAAATAATTCCTTGAAATGCTACTTACAAAATATGCTCCTTTCTAGGATGGACTCTTTAAAATTCACGTAACAATGAACAGTTACAGAATCGGTCATTTCCGTTTCAGGTAAGCGAGCCGCCCGCTCCGCTATTACGGTCTGCTTATATTCGTACCCTGAATTATTGGACCTAATGAGGTTTGAAAACAATATCGACTGGTCTCGTACTCGTCGCAATAATGTCATTTATACCTACAGAAGAGTAGGTACTAACCCACTCTTGGCCAACGCCACTCTTTTCGTGTTAATCAGGTTTATTCGTATCTGCTTATTTGCTTGCTGATTATTTACGAGAATTGTGCCGTTGCTCGATGGAAACCACGAGAAGGTGGTGGGCTTCTTCCATCAGGAGAGAATAAGGATAGGTCGAGATGGATAGAATGGATAAGATCAGATAGAAAGGTTCGGGAAAGTGAGATACGCGTAGAAGCTGTGATAGCACCACTACAATACTATTGTAACTGTATTGTAAACTATATATGTACACGCCAAGGTGGGTGATACTGTTCAAGAAAGAGGTCTTATTTGTGATGCTGAAATTGTCGGAGCTATATGTTCCAACATGTGTGGAGGGTCAGTTGCTTGAATTGTTGGGGACTAGATACAGAGTCATATAAATGATCTCCCGACATGAGAGAGAGGTGCCTATTGTCGACAGTCATAGTACGACTCGTCTCATTCGTGGCTTTTAAGGATGTGCGCACCACACAGATGGAGTTTACAAGTGCGCTACCCATTTTATTTCGCTTCTTAGTTTTGGTATCTGGTAAAATTGAGAAAAGCCTTTCGGCCTCGGCGTTAGAATGGGGCAAACACCTAATTATACCCAGCAAATGTCTGAGGGACGGAAAAACTAGGGCATTATGGGGATCTTGAACTGTGCAGATATTCATCCACATGTCGTCGAAAGTCATTCTGCTCCAGGTATCCCTTTGGGTTCGGGAAATACCAAAATATACAAATTACCATTCTTTTCGCAAGGCTTCGGGATTGAAATTCCCGAGCCTACGAGCGACAGTTAACACGTCTTGAAACGTCTCCTGTCTGTCTGAATGGAATAGGGCAGTGTCTGATGTGAAAATCGTCAACTGCTTCAGTAAAATATCGTCATGGGGAAGACGATTCTTAATTTCATTTCTTACGGTAATATAAAACCGTAAGCAATTTTCGCGGAAGGAGGAAACATCAACTTCTGTCATTCCCTTACTCGTCGCATCTTCTAGGAATTCCCCACACTGAGGGCCTAGATCAACTTGAGCCAGGGGAAGTTGATTTTGTTTAGCCGACAAATCTATCAGCTTGATGTAATTAAAATTCTTCAACAAAAGCGGTTTTAAAAATTTTTGGACGAAAAACTGAAGCAGGTTACTGGAACGAGGTTGTAACTCCTGAATCATCGTTTTCCGTCATGAAACACAACGCATCATCGACAATGTTCGCCATTGTAAATTTCCTTTTTTCGAGGATGAAACCTCAGATTCAACGAACGACAAGTGGCTTTCATCGATGGTTCGATATGTTGAGCCATCTAATTTGACTATTACAGCAGAACTGTTGCAACTCATCCATTTGGATGCCAGCGATTGTTCAGCGGAAAAGATTTTCAAATCTTTTGAAAATCAATTGCTGAAAATGCAAATTCCGTTAAGTAACATTGCTGAACTTAGTTGTGACAATGCTGCAGTAATGACAGGTAGGAATTCCTCTTTCAAGACAATGCTACTTAAAAAAGTCCTATTTTACTTACGTTACCGTGCGTTTGTCATTCTGTAGCGTTGGCAGCAAGTGCTGCCTGTGCTACGATTCCAAAAGAATGTAACGTACTGCTTCGGGGTGTATCAAAGTTCGTAAACAATAGTCCCAAACGATCAACAATTTTCAAACAATTTCAGGAGAGTTATTATAATTCTCCTTTAAAAGTTTTAAAATTATCCGATACTCGCTGGCTCGCGAGGCATCAGTGTGTTAGTAGATTTCTTCATATCTGGGAGGATTTGCAGAGCTATTTTACCGAGGATGCATTGACTAAGAAGTCACAAGCTTCTCAAAATTTTTTGTCATTGCCTAACAGGCATGACATTAAAGGCTATTTCCATTTCCTTGAGTTTGTTCTCAATGCATTAAACAAGTTTAATGCTCAATTGCAAGGACGGAAAACGATGATTCAGGAGTTACAACCTCGTTCCAGTAACCTGCTTCGGTTTTTCGTCCAAAAATTTTTAAAACCGCTTTTGTTGAAGAATTTTAATTACATCAAGCTGATAGATTTGTCGGCTAAACAAAATCAACTTCCCCTGGCTCAAGTTGATCTAGGCCCTCAGTGTGGGGAATTCCTAGAAGATGCGACGAGTAAGGGAATGACAGAAGTTGATGTTTCCTCCTTCCGCGAAAATTGCTTACGGTTTTATATTACCGTAAGAAATGAAATTAAGAATCGTCTTCCCCATGACGATATTTTACTGAAGCAGTTGACGATTTTCACATCAGACACTGCCCTATTCCATTCAGACAGACAGGAGACGTTTCAAGACGTGTTAACTGTCGCTCGTAGGCTCGGGAATTTCAATCCCGAAGCCTTGCGAAAAGAATGGTAATTTGTATATTTTGGCATTTCCCGAACCCAAAGGAATACCTGGAGCAGAATGACTTTCGACGACATGTGGATGAATATCTGCACAGTTCAAGATCCCCATAATGCCCTAGTTTTTCCGTCCCTCAGACATTTGCTGGGTATAATTAGGTGTTTGCCCCATTCTAACGCCGAGGCCGAAAGGCTTTTCTCAATTTTACCAGATACCAAAACTAAGAAGCGAAATAAAATGGGTAGCGCACTTGTAAACTCCATCTGTGTGGTGCGCACATCCTTAAAAGCCAGGAATGAGACGAGTCGTACTATGACTGTCGACAATAGGCATCTCTCTCTCATGTCGGGAGATCATTTATATGACTCTGTATCTAGTCCCCAACAATTCAAGCAACTGACCCTCCACACATGTTGGAACATATAGCTCCGACAGTTTCAGCATCACAAATAAGACCTCTTTCTTGAACAGTATCACCCACCTTGGCGTGTACATATATAGTTTACAATACAGTTACAATAGTATTGTAGTGGTGCTATCACAGCTTCTACGCGTATCTCACTTTCCCGAACCTTTCTATCTGATCCTATCCATTCTATCCATCTCGACCTATCCTTATTCTCTCCTGATGGAAGAAGCCCACCACCTTCTCGTGGTTTCCATCGAGCAACGGCACAATTCTCGTAAATAATCAGCAAGCAAATAAGCAGATACGAATAAACCTGATTAACACGAAAAGAGTGGCGTTGGCCAAGAGTGGGTTAGTACCTACTCTTCTGTAGGTATAAATGACATTATTGCGACGAGTACGAGACCAGTCGATATTGTTTTCAAACCTCATTAGGTCCAATAATTCAGGGTACGAATATAAGCAGACCGTAATAGCGGAGCGGGCGGCTCGCTTACCTGAAACGGAAATGACCGATTCTGTAACTGTTCATTGTTACGTGAATTTTAAAGAGTCCATCCTAGAAAGGAGCATATTTTGTAAGTTGCATTTCAAGGAATTATTTCTGTTTATTTGTGCAAAAAAAGACAGAAGACCAGCATCGTACATTAGCCAGCTGCGAAAATGCTTTGTAAATTAACAGTTTTCAAGTTTTTATTCTACTAAAAATATAGAAAGAGAAGTTAGAGAATAATTAATGAAAAAAGTAGAATATTCGCACCGGAATTTGAACCTCGGACTTTCTGTTTGCGACCCACGCTCTAGGATTTCGGTGAAATGAATTCTTGGCGGAGAGCGCCGGCCAGGCAGCGCGGCACACGGACAGAAGGTAAGGTACGCTTGTAGTGGTGCGGTACAAGCCAGAAGGGGATCGCATCTTTAGCAACAAATCAAGCTTCGAAAATGTTTTATAAATTAACAGTTTTCAAGTCTTTGGTCTTCTGATAATATAGAAGGAGAAATTAGAGAATAAATAAAGAAAAAAGTAGAATATTCGCACCGGGATTTGAACTCGTGACTTTTTGCTTGCGACACAAGCGCTTCGATGTCGGGAAAACGAATTCTCGCCGGAGAGCGCCAGGCTGGCAGCGCGTACGGCACACGGATGGAGGGACGGGTATGCTTGTGTGGTGCGGTACAGGCGCTAGGTGGGGGTATGCTTGGTCGTCGAGTGGTGGAAGGGTCCGTGGGCGAAAACCCAGCCATTGTTAAGAAAAATCTTTCGCAACGACGGAAAATGAAATTTACCTGAGGTATTGATATTTTCGCCTCGCTTAAATGGTGGGGTAAAACTGAACACCCACTTGAAGACCATCTAAACTAAGCCCGTCCAAGGGTTGCTCGTGCGAGCAGCCGCGAGTTGCTCTTTGCTCTCGGAGACACGGAGCCAGGCCCAAGAGCGAAAAGCCTTCTTGGAGGGGGAATCTTAGAACGCTCTTTATCCCCACTCTTTTACGGCTGCCGTTCTTGCCGTCGCTCTTGCCGTCGCACAGTGGCAGAGTTGGGCATTATTCGACTAAATTGTTATTCGACTAACCTTCGAATACAAATTTCGAATAAAATGGAGTTATTCGCGACTAACGAATAAATTTTTAGTCGACTAAGTTTTTATTCGATGAACTCGAATACAAATTTCGAATTAAGTGAAATTATTCGAAAATAACGAATAAGTTCTTAGTCGAATAAATTTTTGTTCGTTATTCATTATTCGAAGGACGTCCGTGGCGACTGTTGTCACGAATAAGCCGCTTCGCCTCGTGTCCCGTGGCCCTTGGCCCGACCGGAGGGCTTCCGGCGGAAGCCGAGGGCCTCCGGCAGTGACCGAGGGCCTCTAGTGCTGACCCATGCTGATTCGCGTCGCTTAGTCACCACGGGGGTCCTTCGAATAACGAATATCGACTAAAAATGTATCCGTTACTGTCGAATAACTACACTTTATTCGAATAAAAATGTATTCGACTAATAGTCAACTCTGCACAGTGGGACGACGCGTACAAATTCCCGGACATTGGCGAAAATTTAAAGTACCTTTTTTTATTGATATAATTATATGGGCATTATCCTTCAATACTGATGGACACGAAATCATGAAAAAATAAACTTTTTATACATTTTAAATCTCGAATTTTTAACAGTAAATACGTTCACTTTTGGAGACGGCTGTCATATGAATGTAAATAATTAGTAGGGGAGAGCGGGGACAAACGTAACGGCGTCATGAAAGTAACACGTCTTCTCCTGCCTTCCACAAAAGTTTCCAAAACGTTTGCTTGACATAATTACGCGTGTTTAGTGTTTCTTTTCTTTCACGGACTGACGCTGAGCAATACAACAATTCATATACCGTGGGGAAGCTGATTTCGTTATTTCGATCTTTCAGATTAGTGTCTCTTCTGTTGGTTTTTTTGTTAATTTTCATAGTTAAACTATAGACATTGATCCAATTATTTGTTAGAGCGTTCTTAGATAATGTCTTTATAAGTTCCTGTATTTGATTTCAATAAGTGTTGTATAGTTTGTACGTTATAACAGTTCTATGCTGAAAAACATGGCTGGGGACAAAAGTAACACGTCACTACGGGGACTAAAGTTTCTATAAGTTGAAATATGCCTCCCTATATCCCAAAAGAGTTGAATCCAATATTAACAAGAGTTTAAAAAAAAAATCAAATATTAGTTACTTTTAGGGCCTTTACACGAGATTCCATATTAAATCAAATACACAGTATCAAAGAAATGTTTGAAGCTGCTTTTTTATCGTTACCTACCTAAAATATGTTTATTTAAATGTTTGTTTCTATTGTTTCTAATAATAAGAAATCCTAGGTTGCTTTGCAAGAAGTGTTTTTACTTGATTCTCCTCAAAATAATTAGTGTTACTTTCGTCCCCATGGTATGTTACTTTCGTCCTACCCATGCAGGGCAAAAGTAACAATGACAGTCACTGCGGAAAATTGCCATAACTCTTTAACTACTTATCATGGAAGGCTGCATGTCTGGTCAAATGATAGACCAAGAAACACTCCATCTTAAGGCATAATTTTCGTTTTTATATCTGTAAGAGGTAATTGGCAGCAAGGCCAAATGTAAGAAGTGTTACGTTTGTCCCCGCTCTCCCCTATTAGAATAATGAAAAAAATGTCTACAACCATACAACACATTGGGGTTGACTGTAAAGAAGTTGTTCATACAAAAAAAAAACAAATTTAATGATTTTATTTATGTTTTCCAACCTGTTAAAACAAATTGTTTTTTGTCGATTTAAAAAAATGTCAAAAATTGTCCAGAAAAATTGTTATACCCATATAAACACTAAACATTCTAGTTTTAGAAAATCCAAACTCCAGCTGCGACTACTTGCGACCTTGAGCAGAATTAATAAAATTGTGTAAGCATGTGGGACGAAACGAGTAAATATGTATCTAGACCAGGGATGCCCAGATGGGCGGTCCGGTATTACGAGCATTCATCGCGTTTTCCAAACCTGCGTGGAAAGGGGTGCTCGAAACCAATGACGTTGCGGGAATGTCACAGATGGAGAAAACTCTAGTAGTGTGTGTGTGTAGGCTCATACCCTGAAATCAGCATGTAACTGTTACCTCCTGATTTCATTGCGATTAATTTGATTTGATTTGTGGTTATAGGCTGATTTCAAGTCGTTTGGATTTGTGGTCATGGATTATATTTATTGATGACTAGGTAATTTTTTAAACCGCTGGGGCGGTTTCTTTTTCTTCATAATTTTTTATTGTCATCGAAAATACGTATGCCTGTAAAGTTTCTAGTCCAGATATGTCTACGTTTCGTCCCACTTTGCGTCGCTCACAACCATCCGCGGCCGCTCTTCGAGGGCAAGAGCAAAAGTGGGACGGGCCTGATCTAAACGTACAAAATCTTTATTTTTATGATTTAAAATATATTAATTTATGTTAAAATCTATAAATATATGTTTAGGTATAACTATTACAAATAAAATATAACAAAAATATCTAATATACACATAAGAAAAAATATTTTACCAAATAATATAAAAAAATATTGAAAATAATCAAATGCACATGGATTTTTACATGAATAATAAATATCAACACGTGCACAGAGAATCTTTTAGTTTTTCGCGCATTTTAAATAAAATTGTTTAACTTAAAACATTTTTTTTTTTATTATTTACTTTTTAGTGTCTAAGTTTTGATTTGTTGTTATATGCTGATTGCATATCGATTGAATTGATTTGATTTGTGGTAACAGGCTGATTTCAAGTCGTTTGGATTTTTGGTTATGGGTTATATTTGTGGATGACTGGATAATTTTTTCACTCCTCCCGTTTGTTTTTTTCATAATTTTGTATTGTCATCATAGCTACGCACGCCTGGAAAGTTTCAAGACAAATTGTATTGGTGGAAGTGGGTAAAATAGGCGTTCCGTTTTACCCCACGAAAAGTGCTCAGTTTTGCCCCACATGCAATCATTTAGTAAACATTTAATATTTACAATTCGGCGTGACGTAAAGAACTTTTTAATACGTCAAAATGTAGCGTAAGGACCATAGAATCCAACGATGTAGTTACCGTTATTAATTTTCGAAATCCGAGTACCGAAAAGTGGTCGACAGTACAACACAATATTGAAACGTCGATACCAGAAATTTTTCCAACTCCCTTAACGGAAAAATAACGTGTGCACGGGTCTATGTTCTATCAGAAAATACTGTGAGTCCCCTTTGTCCCATGTCACGCGATATCAACTCTTTCGCAGCTCTTAACTAACAGAAACATTGCTGTCCCGGTTTACCCCACTCTCCCCTATACCAAATAATACCCTTTGTCTAAAAAACCACTGACGAGAGAAATTTCAGATCTCTGCCCCCTCTCGTTAGGGTAATATGGGGTTTGCCACCCTAAACATTACAGTTTTTTTTCACAATGCACGTGGAAAAAGAGTTCAATTTGTTTGTTGAACCTAATAATTCTTGAGATATGTATTGGGTTAAATGAGTTTCGAAAAAGGTATCTCATTCTCAGCTTTAAGGGTTTATATCACCCTAAAGCAAGGCCTGATCTAAGGGGGTGCAAGCAGGGCGACTGCCCAAAGTGGCAAATTTGGAGACGGTAAAATTGGTTAATTGGTAATTTCAGAATATTAAATTCTGTATAAAACAAAAAGCTTTTGTTATTCAACAAATCCCTACAAAAAATTTCACTCACTGTCAAAAATGATATTTTAAAATAATCATTCATAATAAAATATGAAGGGCGGCAATAATCATTTTTTGCCCAGAGCGGCGGAAGACTTAGATCGGGCCCTGCTCTACAGACATGGATATTGGCAGATGAAAAAAAATACGTTCAACACATTTTCGTGGCTCACGATTCACACCTTTTCTATCCTTTATATTAAATTTCCCACTTTCTAATGACTTACAAGGGGACCCCACAGCTGACCCCCCATGGATTTTAATGAAATTTTAGGAGATGAATCTGGAGGTCATTTGGATGACTTTCTGCAAAATATCTTTTGCCAATGAGCAAAATTTATAAACAATCCATATATGTAACAAAAAAGGACTTCACTTTAAACATATCTCAAGAAAGTGAGTTGGGTGAGTGCGTATAGACTTCCGGTTTGCAACGTGACCAAGCAAGACATATACGCAGAGCTCCTCACGTTTTTTCCTGAATATTGTCGGTTTTTCGGTAGTACAAAGCGTCTTGAACAAGTACTGTATTAAAAATCGAAGCAGTGAATGTGATACAACATTATCCGGCCCTGTTTAACGCGGCGGGGTGCCCCCGCGCGTTAAATATTGAAAAAAGACAATGACGACGTCAATACATAGCGCGAAGCGTCGTTTTTCGCTGGAAGGTGAGGGCAAAGAGAACATATCACCGGAAGCCCTATTGAGACCCAGGCAAGTCAAGACACCCAAGCTGCATTCGTTGCAGTTGGATAAAATATATAAGCAGCTGCGTAAAGATAGCAACTGTGGCACTCAATCACAGGTTAGGCCTAACCTCAACGTCGCTCGTAAGCATGGGCCGTCATCTGTTGCCACATCCTCCCAACAGAGGGAGGATACTTCGCAACCCTGCACATCGCAGAACGAGGGATGGGTTTTGCCCAAGAAAACTTCTAAACCTACCGATATAAATCCAGAGGCATTATTGCCTGAGCCTAATAATAATAGATTTAATGTACTATCAGGTGAAGAGTCTATGGATATTGAAGGCAACGAGCATGTTGGTACGTCACCTACCAATGCGAAAAAGAAGGTACAAAAACAACCACCCATCTACACGGTGAATACAAACATCAATTCCTTGATCAAAGACATCCTTGATTTGAACGTCCCTAAGTCCATGTTCCGGGTAAAACAAGTTGATGAGAATAACCACATTGTTCACGTAGAGGGAGACAGTAACTATACAACTATAGTGGACAAATTACTTGTTAATAAAACGCAGTATTTTACATACACACCTAAGGATCAGAAACCCAAATCTGTCGTCCTAAAAGGCATTAGAGGGGATTTCAATGAAGAATATATCAAACAAGAAATTATCGACCTCAAAATACCAGGGTTAGATATTATCAAAATAACGAAGTTCATATTCAATAAAGATCATCCCGAAAGATTCCATCATCTCCTCCAGCTGTCCCATAACAGTAAGACAGCGGAGCTATTTAAAATAAAAACTTTGGCATACCAAAAGATTAGATGGGAACATCTCAGGAAACCTATGATCTTTCAATGCAAAAAGTGTCAAAGAATAGGCCATGCTAGTAAGAACTGCCAACTACAGTTCAGGTGTGTTAAGTGCGCAGAAACACACGAACCAGGTGAATGCCACATTAAGAAAGAAGATGGAAGAACGCAATTAAAGTGTGCTAACTGTGGTCAACTTGGACACCCAGCCTCATACAAGGGCTGCCCATATATGAAATTTGTTCTAGAACGAAAAAGATCTGCCATAACAACGAAGACACAGTCTACGCTGCAGCGAGTCAACAGAATTTCTGCATCGGTCAGGGAAGACATCTCCTACGCCCAGGCGACTGCCAAAACGAGTCAACAGAACACTTCAGCAACAAGAAAAGAGCAGAGACCCGTACCACCTGAACAGTATGCTGCAGAAATATTATCATCCCAGAACCAACCACAAGGTCAAGACTGGCATCAGACGACAAGGCCTCCAGCATGGGTTGCAGACCTGAAAAATGAATTGGCTGCACTGGTAACATCGCAGTTTAATACACTAGCCGCACAAGTAGCTGAAAATACACATAAGATTGATTATATACTTAGTAACATGCATAAATAAGAAAAAATGTCCACACAAGTAATCAATAGTAGTCAATTAAAAATCGCAGCTATCAATGTTAATTCATTGATAGCGAACTACCGGAGGTTAGAACTATTACAATTCCTAGAATTACATAATCACGATATAGTTTTTTTATCAGAGACCAAACTTAACAACACGCATGTAGTTTCCTTTAAAGACTATGACCTTATCCGTAAAGATAGGCCCAATTCAATTCAGGGGGGAGGTACAGCAATCCTGATTAGAAAAGGATTAGAATTTGAGGAAGTCGATTACCCATCCTCATTCTTGAACGAAATCTTAGAATATGCAATAGCCAGAGTGAACATGAGTGGCAACGTGAAATTGTACCTGATTAGCATATATGCGAGAAACGACAATAGAAGATTATTCGTTGATGAACTTGACGAACTCTTTAACAGACTTAAGTTAAGTGACAATAATAATTATTATATAATCGCAGGCGATCTTAATGCTAGGCGCATAGCATGGGGGGACCGAGCTGAAAACCAGAGAGGTAAATATATGCGACAATGGGAATGTGAACATGATATTGAGTATAAACTACGGATTATTACACCGGCCTTTCCCACATTCAAGCCGGCTCAAACGTTTCTTGATGTCTGTTTGGCGGATTCCAGACTGGACTGGCTCAATGACCTGGGTGGTAGAGTGAGAACTCTTCCTTATGATAGTGACCACACAGCGCTGTCTCTTGTTTTTGGAATTCAAAATTATCATTTTCCCTTGGATGGGCTGGCATCAACGAAGCATAGATATAATTACAAGGCTACAAAATGGTGTAGATTTACAAAGGAGCTGTCAAGATCCTATGTGAATGATATACCTTATAATAGTAACCTAACGCTTGCAGAAATTGACGCACACTTACAAACAATTACTAACGCAATTCTTAGTTGCATGGCTAACAATATCCCCACGTATAAATGTAGCAACAGTGTAAGCAAGTATCTAAACCAAAAGATAAAAAAAATACAGAAAGACAAGAGCTATATAGTAGCTTTATTGCATAAATTACACATCCTAGATCCATACTCGCGGTTACTAGTAACAAGAAAGGCCAAAGCGACTCTTAAAAAGTTAACTAAAGCTCTGCAAAATGAATTCAAATCAGTCATTGAAAAATATTGGACGAATGTAATAAAAAGTATTGATTATAAAAAACCTGACAACTTCTTCCCAAAGATCAATGCAATATTTAGACCCAAACAATTTGAAAATATCAAAGACATTCACATGGACTCTGGTAGCATCCCCATTCTCGCCAGAAGTGGTTGTAACTTACAGAATGTACCATTAATAGAAAACAATTACATTTTCACAGAGTGCATTGATAAGCTAAACATTATTGGAGCTCACTATGAAACTATAAACTCGCCAAGATATCTTAATAACAACACTAGGTTGAAAGAAATGGTTGACACCGCGGCTAATCTGCTAAAGGCAGAATTCAATTCTGCTAGAGAAAGTAGTGCGTCAATTGTTCAATTTTGCAACGCAAATACAGCTGTCTGCCCAAATTTATCAGAGGATGATGTGCACCCTTTTTGCGATCCAGAGACATTAGTTTATACACTAAAGCACCTACCTAATAAGACGTCATGTGGTATAGATGGAATACCCCCCATTGTCTTAAAACATCTGCCTGGGGAAATAATATTAGACCTTACGATTATTTTCAATAATGCTATTAATAGGTTTTATTTCCCTAAGATATGGAAATGCGCTAAAGTACTGCCCATCCTAAAAAAGGGTAAAAATGCTAATGATCCGGCCAGCTATCGACCAATTAGTTTAACTCCGTGTCTCAGCAAAGTGTATGAGACAGTCATAAATGGCAAGTTATTAGATCACTGCATCCCAAATGGGATAATTCCTGAAAGCCAGTTTGGTTTTAAACATCGACACTCTACCACCCATGCCATTCATAAGCTGTTCGCGGACGTTAATACGTGTGTGGGCAGGAGCCGGCTAGTGGGTACTGCCCTGCTTGATGTGGAGAAGGCCTTTGACTCGGTGTGGCTGAATGGGCTATTGCACAAACTAAAAAGTAAAATGTTCCCCCAATGGCTGATATATCTTGTGTGGGACATGATCTGTGATAAAACATTTATTACCTGGGATGGAAAAAACTTATCTTCAAAGACATTTAAAATAGAAGAAGGGCTTCAACAGGGTACAGTCAACTCCCCAATTCTCTTTAACATATATTTGAGTGACTTACCTAGATTATTTAATTTTAATCAGCCTGGTTCCCCCAGCTTACTCATGTTTGCAGATGATATCATAGTCTACTTAGAAAGCAATAGAGCGAATACCGTCCAAATAATGTTAGAGGAGACTGTCGATAAGATAATAAATTATCTCATGATGTGGAATCTTCGCGTTAACCCAAATAAATGCGAGACCATGCTAATTCGCAAACCATTGGTCAACTTATCGTCTAGGGCTAAAGTGGGTAGCAAAGACTTTGGTATTTCGGCACCAGTCCCAGGCACTAACAACAGAATAGCTATTCCACACAAAAAGGTGGTTAAATATCTGGGAGTTCACATCGATTACCTGTTAAGGGGTAACAAACATATGGATATTCAAATTGAAAAAGCAAATAGAGCGTTTCTAGCCAATAGCAGAGCCTTTAGAAATAAATATTTATCACCGAAGGCAAAGACCATATTGTACATGCTATTGGTTAGACCCATTATATCCTATGCAGCACCTATCTGGTGGAATTTTAACCACACCACAGCCGAAAAAATGAGGTGCCTGGAGCGTAAATGTTTGAGAGCCTGCCTTGGGTTGTACAGATCGCAGGCTTCAGACTGGCAGCACTTTATCTCAAATAAGATTCTGTATGACAGGGCGGACATTTCCCGCATTGACCTTTTTACCCTTAGACTAACTAGGGACTACTATAGTAGACTCCCATCGATCGACAATGAATATATGAAAGCCATATGCAGACATGATGATGTTTCGGCTCCCGGACGGTTGACTACTGGTTACATGACACCTCAAACGTTCATGTATTGCGATAGAATGGGCCTGATCCAAGATGTTAATAATGTCCCGATTATTTATCATTGGCGTAGGAATAAGGCCAATAAACGTA
The DNA here is from genome assembly GCA_929113495.1 of Andrena minutula. Taxonomy (NCBI): domain Eukaryota; kingdom Metazoa; phylum Arthropoda; class Insecta; order Hymenoptera; family Andrenidae; genus Andrena; species Andrena minutula. Next base: position 41,529,146 of record OV815993.1, on the reverse strand, counting down.
TTGCGACTGACCAGAGTAGAAATATATTTGACAGAAATGTATATAGATATTCGACTGTACTACCAGAAAGAGATTACTTAGATTTTCGTAGGCTAAATTTCAAACACCATTGGTGGTTGAATATCGATAGCGTTGACATGACTGAGCTTCATACCCGTCGACAAGCGCGGTTACATCATAATTAAGCCATTTAAACATTGTACACCCACATTGGGGCACCCATTGTACATATATATTAGTAACTATGTAGGTATAAGCTATAGATTATATGTAGTTTTGTAATTCTCTTTTATTTTCTTTATACTTGTGATGATGTTGGGGTTTTTTTTTAGGACATTTTTTCCCTTTGTTCCTAGTTGCGCAGCAGCGCATGAGAAAGTTTTACATTGATATGTACCTGATCCTTATATTCTTTATTCTTTTTATAATGTGCAATTTATGTCCCAAAGAAAGTTTGATTGTGAGATTCACATGCGTTGAACAAACAATTTTTTAACTATAATGAATGTTGGTATTTTTTCTTCTATGTTTTTGATGCCAAAGTTTGTAGAATGTACCATATGTCTTTAATAAACATTTTCTTTAAAAAAAAAAAAAAGGTGAGTGCGTATAGCGCTTACTTCCCAACCAAACAGCTCGGGTTCTAATCCCCTGTCATCCTGATTTATTTTTTCCTTTTTTTAAACTTTTATTTTGAATAATTAAATTTCATACTGCTTTGTTTCATAAATATTGTAATTTTTTAACATAAATATTATATATAAACATGACAAAAATATATAACTTTTTATATACGTACAAACATAACTGGTACATGCTTGGACTATAAATACACTGTAAATTATATATTTAACATGGAATTTTTATATATATATGAAATACATACATATATATATTTTAAATACACATATTTAAAAAAATTTCATATTAAATATATAATTTACAGTGTATTTATAGTCCAAGCATGTACCAGTTATGTTTGTACGTATATAAAAAGTTATGTATATTTGTCATGTTTATATATAATATTTATGTTAAAAAATTACAATAAGGTGGTTGACCCAGTTGTCGATCGGTTTAGACGTAGTCGTCGATCACTTAAATATTGAGATTTTATAAGGTTTTTGAACAATATTGTGATGATATATGTAGGTAAAGACTGTTAAATATTAATTTGCAATTTTGTCCTATACACAATATTGTTCAAAAACCTTATAAAATCTCAATATTAATTCAAATGATCGACGACTGGGTACCGATCGACGACTGGGTCAACTACCTTATTTATGAAACAAAGCAGTATGAAATTTAATTATTCAAAATAAAAGTTTAAAAAAAGGAAAAAAATAAATCAGGAGACAGGGATTTGAACCCGACCTGTTTGGTTGGGAAGCAAGCGCTATACGCACTCACCCAACTCACTTTCTTGAGATATGTTTAAAGTGAAGTCCTTTTATGTGACACATATGGATTGTTTATAAATAATACTCATTGGTAAAAGATATTTTGCAGAAAGTCATCCAGATGACCTCCACATTCATCTCCTAAAATTTCATTAAAATCCATGGGGGGTCAGCTGTGGGGTCCCCTTGTTAGTCTCGCATGTAGAACGTGTGACACAATCCCCAGTGCGTCGATGATTAGAAGGGAAAATCGTCTATTAGATAAAGTAGGTTATTTCAGATTTAAGTGACTTGCAAATGAAAGTATTAAATTATATTGAAGAGTGGTGACGAACTTATCGAATGTATACATTGCGATGAATGAAACTGTGAAGCAGAGCCACAAAACGGTAGCACTTGACAGCTTTTATTTCATCGTCAAATCCTCCAGTAGGATAAATGTTTTTAAATGGGGCATTTTCACATTTCCACCTGAAGGGTGTTGCGACTGCGATCCATTTATCTACGCATACTTGCTTTCAATACGTAGATAAGTACCTATAACTTTCTAAACTATTAACTACTGCGACTGACGGTATTGATTGATATATGAAAATAATCTGAAACAGTTTTAATAAAGTATAAAGTGCTCACTTTTCGAGCTTCAAATGGTAGGATAAATCTGTGGCTGTAAGGAAAAACGACCCATGTCACGATTTCAAAAAATTTGAGTTTATGCATTAATTCAACTGTAGAATATTGGATGTATGTTTCTATCAGAAAAAAATGAATGAAAATGAAATTTATACGTTGCAAAAATAATGCAATTTAACCGAAGTCCAATATTCAATTAATACGCATTTAGCAAAACAACGTAAGTTAACAAAATTTGAAGAATACGACGTATCTTTCCTTTGTGATCGCTTTTTATTTTCTATTTTTATTTATCTGCATATACTATAACGTATTTTGTGTAAAATAAAATGAGCAAAATTATATTTAATATTTTTATTTTACTAGAAACAGCACACTATGAAATGCCAGTGATACTTGTGTCGTTTTACCCAAAGTATATGTAAATTATTACTATTTTGTTTATTATTATTTATGTTAATTACAGGAGTATTGAATATTATGCAAAGTGAAGGAAATATACGTTTATATCGTAAGAAGAAAACAAGGAAACATTGCTAATAAGAAGAATTGGTGTTTAGAACTTTCAACAAGAATATCTCGAAAGTGAAAACATGTGACATGGGTCGTTTTTCCTTACACCACAGAAATATATTTACAATTATATCCTCCGAATTCTATATTTATTTTCTAACTTCTCTTTATAAACTCGATATTTTCATTGTGTATCACATTTAAACAGTGCCCATTTTAAACAAATGGAAGATAATAAGAAAGCTTATCCATAGTGTTCCTTCTCGAGAATTCTTTCTCGAGAATTTCTCGAGAAATTTTATTATAATTTCTTATTTCTCATTTCTCGAGAAATTACATTGTTTCTCGAGAATCTTCAGTGTAAGAAAATTATTATAAATCCCATTAGTTTTCAGAAATGAATTTTCAGTTGGTTCAAATTGTGTGTTAATCGTGAACATATAAACACATCTACAATCAGTGATAAATGTTAGCAATATATGCGAATAATTGCGCGATTGTTTATAAACTTTTCTCTTCGTATCGCCGATATTCTATGTACAATTACACCCACATCCACTCAAAATGAAAGAAATTTTTCTACAGCCGCAGATTTTGTCGCAAAGAAAAAAGAAGTAGATTGGCTGACGCGACATTAGACGCATTGTGCTTTTGAAAAAATACTATTTTAAAACAAAGAAGTAAATTTTCGTTTTGCTCACATTTTATATTAAATAAATAAATTTATCTATTATATTTAATATCTGTTTTTTTTTCATTTACACAAGTTTTGTTTAAGTTGGACACGAATAAAAATTTAGATAAATATTATCAACATTATTCCAAAATTATAAATTTTACAATAGTTTTTAATTTCTTGAGAATTCTCGAGAATTCTCGAGAAATATAATCTGATTTCTGATTTCTCGAGATGCGAAAAATATCGAGAAATCAGGAACACTACTTATCCACGATGAAATAAAATCGATTTTACACATTTAGGATCTCTTCGAAGGATCCTACGGTAAATTAGTGTTTGTAAAAACTAGATATAATTGTGGGCGACCTTCTCTTTTTAAATGAAAATTCCAGCAGGTTTTACGCGAAAATATATATTTGCAAAACTCGTATATTCATTTTTTTAATTCAGAAATGTCGCAACACCATTTTTCCAGACCAATGTTCATATATACATAACATTTAAGTAGCTCCATTATAGTCAATTAAGGAGAACAGGAAAAATGAGTGCCTTTGACGTACAAAACGTCTTAAAGACGTAATTTTGGTGCGTTGTTATGATGTGCCGATTTATACGTCAGTATGACGTCTAAATAAGGTCGTAAGACGTTCAGACCAAAAACAGAACACGGGATCTTCCTAGTATGACGGCTGATAAAACTTGATTTTTCGGGAATTAAAAAAAGAAACAAGTATTGTACGTATGCTTTTGCAATTTTGTATCTTTATTCTATCACCTTTTAAGACAATAAAAACAAATTGGTAAGTAAAAATATTCATTTATAGCGGAATACGAGCATCGTGAAGAGAGCAATATCCTTCCGGATGTCAGACCTCATTGCCAAAAAGTCAAAAGTCCGATTCACTTCCAAATATATCAGGCATACTCACAAGGGGAGATCCCGAACCCGAAAATTCAAAAAATTCTGAAACATTATGAATATCTAGGGGATTTCCTTCTGATTACAACGCAAATTTTATTTGCTGCCTAAATTCACTCGAAGGTGATGAAATTAACCCCTGAAAATTCGGCTATTTTCCAATTTTGTGTTATAATTCGTGAACTGTAAAATAACTTTTTGTCAAATGATAGATCTAATTAAAAGAAGTAATTTTCGCGAGATATAACACAAAATCGGAAAATAACCGAATTTTTAGAGGTTAATTTCACTACCTTAGAGTAAGCTTGGGCAGCAAATAAAAATTGCGTTGTATTCAGGAGGAAATTCCCTACATATTTACGAAGTTTCAGAATTTTTTGAATTTCCGGGTTCGGGACTTTCCCTTGTCGGTAGTACTGTTACTTTATCGTTCGAACTAGAATGTAGCAAATTTTTACAAACAATTTTGTGGTCTTAAAAGGTGATAGAATAAAGTCACAAACTTGCAAAAGGATACGTGTAATACCTATTTCTTTTTTTAATTCCCGAAAAAGTATTAAGTTTTTTCAGTCGTCACACTAGGAAAACCCCTTAAGGGGGAGACCACTGTAAAAAATCTGAAAAATCGATTTTTCTTTTTTACATTTTCTGAAAGACGTACGTTTTAAAAATGCTGTCTTCGCAAAATCGACGGAGATATGGTGTTTTCCGTGAAGCGGTGTCAAACGCGCGTCTGACAATGAGCCGCGCGGAACATTGGACGCGTTTTCCTCAGAATTACATTTTTCAACCATGTTGACAGTCTACAGAGAAAACTACATGTCCAATTAACACGAGCAAGGGCATTTATTGTACGAAAAACCCGTCTCTATTACCTGACGATCAGTTTTTTTTTTTTTAATTAACGACCTTATATTTTTTTATCAACGTTTTCCTAAAACTCTTTACCCCGAGAACATGATTGTTTTTCAGTGGTTCGCCATTTTGTAATTCCTTGCGATTTTGACTTTTTTTGATCGTCACGTAATAGAGGTAGGCTTCTAAGTAGTTTCTAAATATTATTGTCTTCTTGAATTCGGATTAACCATATGGCCTGGGCACTGTCAACGAGTAGCATGTTTTTGCCGCAGCGCAAATTTTGACGAAGAGTATAAATGACACGGATTTATGGATTGAAAAAATTGTTTTTTTTTACCCTTCAATATGTACATATTAACTATACTAACAAGGGGACATCGTTGTGGACATCGCTTTTGGAACGACACTATATAGGGGTCGTAGTACCTACTCATGTAGTATGAAAATACCATTTCGGCTTTTTTCATGGTGGGCCTTCGTTTTCGAGATATTTTGATTTAAAGTTTTTAACGTACGGAGTATTTAAGATATATACCATTTATAGTAACCTATATCCAAGAAGGTTCCGTGGCTACAACGGTAGCGCGTCAGATACCGACAATGTTATCGTTTGCGGACGATGTCGTTGTGTACCTGGCTGGCAATAGGGTGAGCCGTATTCGCGATGGTCTTGAAGCAGCAGTCGACAAGATGAATAGTTATTTCTCGGCATGGAATCTAAAATTAAATCCTAGTAAGTGCGAAACCATCTTGTTTCGAAAGCCTTTAGTCAACCTAACTTCGAAGGCTAAAGCAGGAAGCAAAGACTTTCAGATCTCAACGCTGATGCCAGGCACTAACATCAGAATCCAAATACCGCACAAGAAAGTGGTCAAATACTTGGGGGTCCATATGGATTACCTTCTCAGGGGCAATAAACATATTGACATCCAAATAGAAAAAGCTACCAATGCATTCCTAAGCAATAATAGAATATTCCGCAACAAATACTTATCAACAAAGTAAAAAATAATTTTATACATGCTTTTCTGCGAGCCTGTCTGGGACTCTATAGATCTAGGAGCTCCGATTGGCAGCATTATGTTGCAAACCGGATAATTTATGACAAGGCAGAAATACCACGCATAGACAACTTTTTAATTAAAATTACAAGAGATTATTTTGCTAAATTGCCTGGCATCCCCAACGAGCTCCTGAAGGTAATTTCCGTACAAGATGACGTGACTGCTGTTAGAGAGATGGCTTCTGGGTATATTGTCCCACAGACGGTTATGAGCTGTGACAATTGGGGCCTCATTCAGGACGCCTTCAATATCCCTTGGATATACCACTGGCGACGTAACAAGGCAAATAAAAGAATAGCGCTCACCCTGGCTGATTCGATATTCGACAATGATAAATTTAAATATTCGCAACAGGTTCAGTCCTATGTCCGCCTTCGCAATATTGCAGGTGTGTATTTTTGCAATGTTGCGGCAGCATTGCAAACATGTAGTCCTGCAACGTTCCGGCAATGATTGCAGCAACGTTCCTGCAATACAGCTGCAACTGTTCACACCGACACGCGCTTGAAAAATTCGAAGTTTCTTTCGGGGTTGTAAGGCCCGATTCACTGTAAGAACGCGTGTAGTCGAATGAACGTATCACCCGCCAAACTAATCTTAGGTGACTGTTTATTTATGTCAATCGTATTAAAAGGTGATCCGCGCGATGATCAGAAAAAGAAAATGCGAATGTCTCTTTTTCGTGCTTGTGGTCCGAACGATGACCCGATCAAGCCGATGAACCTTGTTCGTTGAGAGTCGAATGTATTCTGACTCGTCTAGCCCTTTCGACCACGAAGGTCGACGAGTCATCCGAATTTCGGGAGGAGTCAAATTAACCGATTGGTTAGTTTTTCCTTGAGAGGAGGAACCTCCTTTCCGTGACGTTGGTGGTGGAGGAGGAAGTCTCTCCTTCTTAGTGATGTAGCAAAGGAAAAACCAGACATCTGGTTAACAAACCTAGCTAGGTTGTTCGATCGGAACGTTTAGCCGGGGTCACGATTTATGACTATATTGCTCGTGCGTCAGCGGTGGACGACGGTAACCGTGTACCGGTCCGAGGTAACCGTGTACCCTCGCTGACAGAGCAATTTAACGGATTATCTCAGGGCAAAGCAGTCAAAATACTAGAAAAAGACGGCACGATGTCGATTGCCTCTTAGTCATCTGGCAAGCAAATGGTTCCCAACGAACGCTTCAAGAACTAGCAATTGCCTACCGTAAAAGACCGTTAACATTCTGCCTCGCTCTAAGCTCCCTTTTGTTTCCGTAAGACGGAACAGCAACGAAGTGTGCTGTATGGGTACAGAAGGGGGGATTACCCAGTATAGGCAACCTCGAAACAAACCGCAAGTACATTTAATGAAGGATTGAAAAACATAAGAATTACAATTCTTACATTTGGAATCTTACGGTTCGTCGTTGTCGGAGCATTTTTTTTCTAATAAACTAATTCATCTTTCTTATAATTTCGCTGTACAGTATCCATTTCCCGTCACCATTGAAAATTCTCTTTAAAAGTCATTCCTTTTTTAAGGGAAAACTCATTCTGTTAATTCATATGACATGCAAGGACACAGTCCTGAAGCTATTTTTAATTTGAGTATATGATTAAAAATGGCCGACTGGCCTGCCTTGAATGTGTCTTGCCATTTTTTGCGACATCGGACAATTCAATTTATCCATTATTTATTTTGTCGTTTTTGCCTCGTCAATCCAACACTTCAAGTGGTCTGTTTCACAGCGAAAAGCCACGAAAAGACAATCAACGATTACCCTCTATTGGTAGCGAAAGAAAATTTTCCAACGAATTTACGGCTCGTTGATTGCGACATGAAAGCGTTGCCAATTAGTTTAACCGCTGAGAAAGAGAATCCGGCACTTTCTACTCGCAAGCTCTTATCGTCAGGGTTTTCGTTTTCGTTTCTCCACGGCTGCAACTGCGGCGAATGCGTACATAAGTACGTACGTAATGTGTAATGTTACGTCGTGGTTTCTTTCAGTCGTGAACTCTCGAGAAAAGAAACCAGCGAGCATGATACACGATATTACATAGAAATCACTTGCAGTGCCGCACAAAAGTATTGAGACGCCCTTTAAAATAGAATAACTTTTTGAAAATTGGTCCAGACGACTTGAGTCTCTTTTTTAGAAGCTAGAAGGATTTTAGTTCCCTAAGTGGCGTGTTTCGTTCTTTTGAACTAATGGCAACTGATCGGAATAGCCAGTAAAATAGCGAAGGTCGCGTTTTCAACTTTTTTTATCTGATCCTGTAATAAAAATTTAGGAATCCCGTTTGTAGATTTAAGTATGTCGTATACATGCTGAAAATTTCATCTAAATATGTAAAATCTTTATTACAATTAAATTAATCCTGCTGGCTTCTCAGAGAACCTCAAGTCGTTTCCCACACAGCACACAGCATTCCGAGGACGTCTGTTTTAGGTCGGTTCTAGGACTGTAGGTCTGAATGTCCCGATTGGTAAAAAAAACGTCCCCGGGACGTCTGTGGACGGCTCTGGGATGTCTATAGACGGTTTCGGGACGTTTTTGGGACATTGTGTAACTACAGTGGCGCCATCTGTACAATGTCCTAAGGGGGTCTTGGGGATGCGTATGGGACGTGTCTTTGCGGGGTGTATAATTCCTCAAGCTCCACCAGAGGGCGACGCGGCTCGAGAATTTCTCGCCGGTGATTGTGGACCCAGTTAGTATATATACAAATTCCGTCGCAGTCCTTCTTTCCTTTTCTAAGGTGGTGACCCACTGCATAGACGGTCCAGTTAGATCACCTAATTTATCGATAAATAGGTCTTAATTACGTCTTTTGAATGCCTGTTTCAGTCCTAATCCAGGCCTGTTTAAGACGTCGTTTAAACGCTTGTTCAGTCCGAATCCAGGCGCTATAAAAGACATACCCGGGACGACTGTTTTGGTAACATTCGTCATTCAGAGGACGTACGTAAGCCGTTCGTGGGACATTCGGGACGTCCGGTACGGCTGGGACGAACGTCCCCGGGACGTTTTGGGGACGATTGTGTGCTGTGTGGGTTGGACCAATTTTAAAAAGTTATTCTGTTTTAAAGGGTGTCCCAATACTTATGTCCTGCACTGTACGCTCGTATACCTTTCAATAAATATGCGTTACTTATTTGGTGCAGTACCCCTTTAGTTAAAAATTTAAAGTCTGCCTGATATTACGAGGTGAGTAGGTAATGTCGGGTAGGTACAAAATAATTGAAAGATTGCAGCAACGAAACATGTTTGCAAGCATTTTTACGCCGATGCACATTTTTGTATTTTATGTGAGAGTAAATGTATAAAGGGCGTTAGGAGAAGGGTTCTGGGCTAATAGGATAGGGTGATGCTCACTGAACTGAATAAAAAGTTCTTAGTGAACATAGTGTCGATAACTTAAGGGTACATTCTCGTATAATTCCTTAAAATTTTTAGCATATTTTATAAAGAAAATTCTAACACATAGGCTAAAAAGCTTTTTTGGTATTGATTTATACATATTTTAAGACGATAACAAAATTTATATGGGTTTTTCTCCGACGTAATTTTTAATAAATAGCTACAATAGCTGAAATGAAAAACGAACTTTTTTCTTTAAATATATGAGCATGGCTATCATATTACCTATCTTTACTGCTAAAATAATGGAAATTCGATGATTACCTAGTACATATTTAACCCTCCGAGTACGGGGCCTGGATCAATTTTGACCCACCGATCATCCTACTTCACGGCAGTATCGGTGAGGGTCTCGAGCGACCGTGAATATGTATCAGTGAACTATCGGTGAGGGTCTGGACAGACCCAGGCTCAGGACTTAAAGTCCAGTACTCGGAGAGTTAACTATAGTATATTGCGTGACAAGGGAGAGAAGTAAGAGATTCCGACTAGTGTGAAGTTTGCTGCCCGAGCGTAGCGAGGGCAGCAATTCACGCGAGGCGAAATCGCTTCTCTCCCGTGTCACGCATTATATTTTTTTCAACACCTGCATGAAAGGTGTGTTTGTGAAAGCCTGCTCAGCGATTCGCAAAAAATATGCGTGTTCGATTGCTTTTTTATTCTGTCAAAATTAATAAATACGTGTACAGTATTGTCTCCGTGTGTGCCCGCTGGTCGGGACCGGCGTTGTGACCAGATCTGTGCAGAATGCGCAGATCCCTAATTCCGAGTGTGCGTTTCTCACTTCTTTCTGGCCGAAGGAGTGAGCGAGATGGACCGGTTTTCATGCGCGCGGGCGTGCGAGCACTCAGATGGAATCGTGACTGCCCAACGCATGCGCGCGGTGGTCAGATAGCCAGGCACGGCACAAGTCTTTTTTGCGCCCTAGACAAACTTTTCAAATTACGCCCTACATTATAATACATTTATTTGAAATTATTAATAACCTTACTTTGAATTTTTATTCGTAGTTTAATCCACTTATAGTACAACTTGTAATATTTAATTCTAAAGTTTATTTTCAGCAATAGCAACAATTTGAAAAGTTGGCCTAGGGCGCAGAAAAAACTTGAGCCGGGCCTGCGTCAAGTTTTTGCGTTGCGGTTTCGTGCTTCCGTATGTGCCTGCGACCATCGCGCACGCCCGTCGCGCACGCAACTTATATTACGCAAAGACTGAGGGAGACAAAACATGAACGCTGTCGTCTGTCTCGTACTGTCATCGCTCGCTTTTAGGGGCTCCGCTCGCTCTCGTTCCATCTCGCTCTCGCCTTCGCCGGACAAGAGTGAGACAGAAGTGGTGGGGATAGCGACAGTCTTACATCGTGTACACCAAATCGGGTACATATGGAGACAATACTGTATTTATTTTCCAACAAATCGATAACGATTAGTCGAACAACTGCGGGCGGTATTCTCAGTCGCTACTTATTCTTAAGCAAATGCTTAAGCATGCGGCATCCTCTACTAACCTACTAGCTAGTAAAGGATGCCGAATGCTTAAGCATTTGCTTAAGAATAAGCAACGACTGAGAATACCGCCCTGCATCTTCATACCATAGGGTAACGTCAAACTCCAGTTTTTTTGGGAGGAAAGTAAGAAATTGCGAATACGCATGCGCGTAAAGTCTTTTTCCCTTGGGAAATAGACTTTACGCTAATACGTCTGAAATTAGTCATTTTGCTCCCGCTCAGCAGGCGTAAAAAAACACACATTTTCATGCAGGTGTTGAAAAAAAAGTGTTCCGAAACCGATCATTTTTGGCTAAAAAAATGTGAATAAAATCAAATTGAGTGGATCAAAACTTATGAAAGTTGGTAAGACGATAGCGAGTTCATTTACGAAAAGAATCCCGAAAGAATTTTCGAAATCCGTCAATTAGTCCTTTTTCCCCCCTCATTATTTATCATCTTCAAATATGTATAAATCTATACCAAAAGGACGTTTTACTCTGTGTTAGGGCTTTTCTTTAAAAAAATCTTACATTGTTTAAGGGATTCCAAGAGAATGCACCTTTAAGATATCCAGAGTCAAAAGCTATGTTCCCATTTGATAATCCCAATGACATGCTTTCATCTTTAACAGTCAGGATATTATAATCCAAATTAAATAAATACAATTATCAATTTTATGTAATTAGTATCGTATTATACTTATATAATATTACCTTGCTAAGAATAGACCACCAGTATCTTTTCAAAGAAAACGTAATTCTGCAATACAAAGGTGTGAAACGTCTGCGAAGGTCGGAGTGTACTTACATTACCTTTGTTTGGTATCAAGGATAAGCACATTGTAAAGTATCCATTCGTGTAGATAGTGTATCCCCATAAAAAAAACTTCAAAACAGTACAAAAATTACGCCAAGTACATGAAATCACAAAAATAGAAGATAATAACAAAATAAAAAAAAAGTGAAATCAAAATGAGCTGCAAGTACATAAAGGTGCTTTCCAACTGCGCCTAAGATGATACAACTATATATAATCCATAAAAAAGAATCCCATTTAAAAACATTGTCTTAAATCAGGCCTGGGATTTAAGTGAACGCGGCGGCCGATTTTCAGAGGCAACGCCTCCTTTCTCCCGCTTCGCGTCTTGACCCCCGCGGCGGCCCAGCAGCTAGGAGCGCCTCAGGCCCGTAACACGTGAACCGCGCGTGGCGTATTAGCGTGACATTGTATCAATAGGCTCCATATCGTCCCAGAGAGCACGATTGTCGGTGCGTTTTTGTTTTGTTAACGCGCCACGCGCGCTTCATATGGTACGGGCCTGAGGCACTCCCAGCTGCTGGGCCGCCACGGGGGCGAAGACGCGAGGCGGGAGAAAGGAGGCGTTGCCTCTGAAAATCGGCCGCTGCGTTCACTTAAATCCCAGGCCTGTCTTAAATTAATAGCTTTACAAAATTAATGATATACAAAATTTACACCAATTATAACAATGGCTATTTATACAAAGGAAAAATGTATTAAATAATATTAAGCAGATATATTTTTATACAAATAAATATTTTAATACGATTAAATATTTTATTCAAAATACTTGGCGCTGCGCAACCGAAAAATTGCGTATGTAAAACCCTACCTGAAAATTTGTATGTACATAGTCTGACGTAGATCACACTGCATCATCTTCTGCTTTGATTATCTGTAAATATATAAAGCCACATTTTAATTATATACAATTTAACGTAGAACTTATTATTTATCGAAATAGAGTGGCCTTTTGCTATAGTGAGTGTACAGACTACATAATGTATCCGAAGCAGGTGAGAGCGTATGGCAGAAAGTCTTGTTGCAGGAAATTTAAATCCTAATGGTAATAATTCAGCGAAAATGAACGAGGAGATTCAATATTTTTAATGTACAATTTATTCGTGTTGGAATAAAATTAATTTAGTATGTTTATTGGTGAATTGAAATAATGGCAATCTAAAAAATTAATGAATTAATGAATAGCGTGGCAACTACTGTGGATTTTATTAATTAAAGTATTACGAATGTCTATCACAAAAGATTGAAAAGCATCAAGGGAGATGTGTTTTCAGCGTACTTTCTTCACTAATGTGACTTGCTTTACATTGGAATCAGTCCACCATAATCTATTTTCTTAATAATTCTTAATGCTATGTCTTTAGACAAAGTTTGTCGATTTACCTTATTTGGGAGATTTTCAAAACTGTGAGAAAAAAGATGCTTCATTTCTATTCAAGCCTGTGCATCCCCTTCATTTCTATCCAAGCCTCTGCGCCCCCTTCATTTTTATTCAAGCCTCTGCGTCCCTTTCATTTTTATCCAAACCTCTCCGTGCACTTCATTTCTATAAGCTTTACATAAAAACTGTAAATTAAAAAAAAATAGTTTTCTGCTATAAAAATATATATCTGACAATTTAAATGCAATTTGTTACAATACATTACTTTGTACATATGGTACAAATTTTCAGAAACTTATGCAAAAGAAGATGCTTCTCTGTCGAATCGAACCTTTTCCGGACAACTTGCAAGCCTGCAACTCCACATAAGAATTTAAATGTAATTTGTTACAATACATTATTATTTTGTACATGCATGGTACAAATTTCCAGACACTTATGTGAAAGGAGATGCTTCTCAGTCGAACCATCACCGGACAACTTCCAAGTCTGCGACTCTACATAAGACACCTATTAAAAAATTTTGGTGACTTACCTTATTAATTGAGACAATAATTCAGTCGCCTATTAAGTGTACAAACTCGTGACATATAAAAAAAAATTCGGACAACTTTATTTGATTTGACACTTGTCACTTAGTAGGTTATAAAATTTCAAAATAGTATATATAAGTATGTATGTATACAATGACGGACGACGATCCCTGCCGAATAATCTCGAGATTCGACGAAAGAAGAATGAACATGTGTTGGCTGAAGGTGTGTGTGTAACGCGTATATACGTATATTATGGTTGACGACGAAAATATATATATGTACTATGGTTGACGAAAAATTTTTTGGAGAATCAGAAGAAGAATCTTACCATTTTCGACAGATCCATGAGACGATATTACGATATCTCTGTCATGCGTGGACCGATTTTATTGAAATTGGTCTTATTCGAAAGCTGATATGCGGTTTACATAAGAAAAATGCCTTTAAATTTAGAAAATATTGCAGGCGCAATAAGATAATAATGAAATAAGTGTCAGAATTAGGTTGGAATGACATATACAGGGTGTTTCTCATGTACTTGGCGTCGAGACGCTACCGCGTCTCTAGATATGCAAAAATACAAAAGAAAACAACTACTTGATATATTATATAAAATCGAATATTCCTTCCAACTTTGACTGTGTTATGCTTCCAACTTACATTTACTAAGCATCTGTTTTACTTAATTTGGTAAACACAATCAATCTTAGAAGTCCCGAATTCTTTTTTGTAACACCATGTATAGGGGAGCGGGGGATTTAGCCTGATCGAGAACTATTTGTAATCCCTTTATTTGGATTATAAATTTTTACATTTTTAAATCAATGAAGTGCCTTTGTCGAACACATTGCAAGTGTTACGTATGTGGAATTTTCCCATACGTCGCTCTCAACCGTCTTTCGAGCTCGCGTCTGCGAAGGGAAAACGCCCTAAAATCCTTTCGTTTATCAAACACCACTAATGGGGGTCATGATCTCGACCATCTGGATCGCGACCATGGGAACGGGAGTGACACGACGACGACCCCGACGAATCTCCTTATATGGAAATTCCTAACGAACCCCCACTCATTTTTGGGACTATATAAACCCTTCGGTTTCTACCCTCGTCGGTTAAAAGCTATTCATCCCCAAGCGTCAGTCAACAGTTCGCTCGAGTCGCTCACCGTGACCGGTCGTGTTTTCTAAATAACTTAGTCTCCTTGTGCTCTTGTGCTCTTACCACCAGTCATAAAGTTTGTAGATACCGTGTATTTTCGTGCACATTAGGTGCGTTGCATATTTAATTAACGGTGGTATTTTCCCCCTTTTTCGCTCCTCGAGCGATCAAGACGGGAAAATCGCGAAGCCAATCGGTGAATTTAACATTCACCGCACCGGCACTCTCCACCTACTCTCTCTGGCGCGGATTTCAACATTGCAGCCAGCAATCCCGGAGCAATTCATGACGCTCCTCCACTGGAGCTTCATAATGACGGTGGGTCGTCCCTAGACGCACTAAATTCAGCAAAAATTGTGAGTAATTCCATCTTCACAGTCCCACACGCTGTACCTTCTCTGTCTGCTGGGAAAAAAGGGCTGGTGCAGCCCTAGATTCATCTATGGAGTCCCAATCCTCCGAACATTTAGATTTATCCCCCAGATCCGAGCTAAAGACGCTAGCGGCCAGTGTCAAAAAGACGTTAGGGAAAACAAAAAAATCTAAAAGTGAATCCGGACGCGTGAGGAAATCTTCCTCTAGCCGCAAATCCGACAATTCCTCCCAAGTGCCCTCCACTAGCCCTAGCTCAGTAGTCACTCCCACTACTACCTTAATCTCTACGGTGGGAAACCCCGATCAGATAATGATCGATGATATTCCTACTTATAACCGTTTTTCGGCACTTGCCGCTTTTAAAACTTCTGGTGACCCCCAAATGCCTGAGGCAACACGGGCGAAAAAAACCTCACCGGACACAAACAACCGGCGTCGGCTAAACAAGCCAACGGACGAGCAACCGTATTCTGCGGTGTCACCAACATCCTTGGCCGCTGCCCGACCTACAAAGCCCCCTCCGCTATACATATCCAATTTCTCATATAACATAGCAAATTTTGAAAGAGAACTTGCCGCAGACTTTGGAAAAACTTTTCACATCAAATATCTGGGAAATAAGATCCGACTCCAGTTTGATGAAGTCCCGGCCTTAAAAAAATTTAAACTCGCACTTAGCGAGGAAAAAATCCCCTATTTTACCTTCTCCATGAATTCCGAGAGAGGCCTATCCATGGTGCTCAAGGGCCTCCCTGCAGCTTCCCCCGAGGAAATCCTCGACGAACTAAAAGGCAAAGGCCTAACCCCCCTATCCTGCATTCGTCTGAATAATAACGGACTCAATCGTACTGCTATGTATCACAATTACAAAATCAATTTTCCCCCGGGAACGTCCCCGACGTCGGTCACCAAAGTGAACGCAATCTTTAGCACGAGGATTTATTGGGAAAAATTCTTTTCGAAAAAAAATTACACCCAGTGTTTTTCGTGCCAGGCCTTCGGTCACTCGGCCTCAAACTGCGGGCTCCCCGCTAAATGCGTAAAGTGCGCCGGAGCGCACCGCACAGCTGATTGTCAAAAGACTCGCGGCACTCCGCCTAAATGTGCCAACTGTATGGGTCAGCACACGGCCAACTATGGCCAATGTCCAGCTCTAATTAAGTATCTGGAAAAGAGAAACTCAATTCCTAAACCGACTAATGGGCTGGTACTAAATGCCCAAATGGGTCCATCCTCCTTCCCAAACCTCGCCCCCCCCCCCCAAACCTTCCTCCTCTATCCCCCCGCAGTCCTTGCCCCCCCCCCCCCCCTCACCGTTCCTACGCCGATGCGCTTGTCGCGGGTCCCCATAGACCCTCCGTCTACCCACCCCCACTCAACGAACCTTCCGCATTTTCTCAATCCCGCCAGGTACCCCCTGGCGTCAATTCCATGTTGGAATTAATTGGAGCGCTTAAGGAACTGAACTCTCTTGTAGATATTGAGCATATGCTACAGCTAACGCGTACGTTAGTAGATAAACTTAGGCCCTGTCGCACGCTGGCAGAAAAATTTCAGGTGTTCTGTACGGTACTCAGCTGCTTGGACTAAACAATGCCCCTCCCAAAGATCATGCTGTGGAATGCGTCTTCGCTGCTGCGAAAAAGAAATGAACTAATACACGCAGTCGCCGACATCCAACCCGGTATAATTCTCGTTACTGAAACCTGGTTTATCCCTCAGGATAAATTCACGCTTCCTGGCTACTCGGTGGTTCGCGCCGACCGCCAGGTCAAAAACGGTGGTGTTGCCATGTTTATTCACGCGACAATTATTTACAAGACCTTTACCCCCTCAAGGGCTCTCGAGGTGGACGCGTGCTTCATCCATCTATATACCCCCAAAATTATAATCGGAGTCATCTACGCCCCCCCGGGCGCGATCGGGAATCCTGGGATCCTTGATTCTCTTATTCGACTGGGTTCCCCGTTCCTCATAGGCGGAGACTGGAACGCAAAGCACCGTCTCTGGGGGAACTACTCGGAAAACAAAGCTGGGAAAATTCTCCACGATCATAACAGTAAATTTCCCTACAGGGTGATTCACCCTGAGGATTTCACTCACCAATCTGGTCGTACTCGGCCCTCTGTTATAGACTTTTTTATTTCCAACTATCATGCCGACTTTGCCTGCGTAGTGACGGATCACTTTGATACACCCCACCGCCCTGTCATTCTCACTGTCAGGCCGCCCAGTGGTCCTACCACCCTGGAAACGGCCACGGACTGGGAGTGTTATCATAAGCACACGCTAAAATTTAATATCAAGAACAAATTTAAGTCGAAAGGAGAAATTGACTGCTGTATAAGGGAAGTGACCTCGTTCCTCCACGAGTGTCGTAAACGATCTGCTGTCCCTAATTTTTCTTACCTCAGTAAAAATTCAAGTCTCCTTTCCGACCAAATTCTGTGCTCACTCATCCGTCACCGCAGAGCCCAGCGACGAAGAGGCCAAATGGTTGGAATGTATCTGGTGGGTGACGTTATCCGAGACCTCACTGCGACCATCCGCAAGAGAATCTCGTTCCTACGCAACCGTGAATGGAATCGAACATTGAGGGCCTTTAAAAGGCCCGATCCTACCTTCTGGGGCACCTTTAAAAAAATATCGGGTGACTCCGAATCTAGGATTTTACCACCTCTCCTCACCGGCCAATCCAGTGTTACTACCGAGGTTGAAAAAGCGGAGGCTCTTGCTTCCACTTTTGCCAGGGTCCACTCCATGGCCAGTCACCGCTCCTCAAACATGGAACATCCTGTGGATCAATTTGTCTCCTCACTGGTAACCCTCAATCCTGCTCCTACTACTGGTTTTTCCATTTCCATTTCCCCAACTAAAATCACGGAGCGAATTAAAAAAATGGCTCCAAGAAAAGCCACAGGGATAGATGGAGTCTCAGTACTTATGTTGAAGCACGCGTCTCGCAAGATCATCGTTCAATTATATCACATCTTTTCGTTCGCGATCTACCACGGGTATTTTACGGACCCCTGGAAAATCTCTAAAGTTATACCGATCCCTAAACCTGGTAAACCGCGTGAACTGCCGACTAGTTACAGGCCTATCAGCCTGCTCTCCATTTTTGGAAAGCTCCTTGAGAGATCCATCTATTCGTTTTTCTCCGAGTTCCTCCTGAGGGAAAACATTATCTCAAACCGGCAGTTTGGCTTTCGCGCCGGACACGCCACGATCCAGCAGGCTGTTCGTATTGCCCAGCTGATCACCCACGAGCTTAATGTGAAAAGGATTGCGGGGATGGTCTTGCTTGACCTATCAAAAGCATTCGATGCGGTTTGGCATGATGCACTCGTTTACAAGCTGCACTGCCTCGGACTCCCTTGCAGTTTTGTTATGCTTATTGCCTCATACCTTACTGACAGGCAGCTACTCGTCTCCTGTGGTGGGGCGAGATCCTCCCTGCATCCAGTCGTGGCTGGCGTGCCACAGGGTTCTATACTCGGCCCAATATTGTTCAATATCTACATCAACGATATCCCTACTAACAGTGCGTGCGAACTAGCGCTTTATGCGGACGATACCGCACTTATCGCAGCTTCCTGGCAGCTCCCGACCTTGGTCGCGAGGCTACAGCTTTACTTAGACGAAGTCCTCCAATTTTGCCAACTATGGAAACTAAGTATTAACGAGGATAAAACGGAAGCGATTATTTTCACACGTAACCCGAATATAATTGCCAGCAGACAGAGACATTCGCTTCGTATTGGTACTGGTGTAGTGCCCTGGGCAAATGAAGTTAAATACCTAGGAATCATTTTCCACTTCAAAATGCTTTGGGATGCTGCCATCAGGGATCGCATCAATAAGGCTCTTAAAGTCGCGGGTCGCCTACAACGCCACATTAGCCATAGGTCTCCCCTGAGACTTAACATCCGTATATTAATTTACAAAGCATGCATCAGACCTGTTCTTACGTACGGGGCCCAAGTCTGGTGGGCCACCTCTAAGCTAAATAAGCAACTAACCCAACGATTTCAAAACAGGATCCTGAAAATTATCACGCACTCCCCACCCAGATACCCCACCAGGGCGCTACACACAGATACCAATACTCCTTACATTCACGACTTCATCGACAAGCTCAGAAAAAATTACTTAGTTGAAAACCACCCTAACCCCCTTGTTCGGCTCACGGGCACCTATGACCTAAATAGGATACCCTATAAAGTCAAGAACCAGTTCCCCATGTCCACTTAACCATCCCTCCCCCCCCCCCAACCGTTCCCTCACCCCTCCTCCCTCGATCATCCTTCCACCCTGCCCCATCCTACCCCCCCCCCCTCTCTACGCTAATTTTCTTTATTTCTGTTTCTAGACTCTCTGCTCTATCCCATGTCACTCTTCCACCTACCACTACTCCCCCACTCAAAATCACCCTTCTTTCAGCCCCCTCAACAGTTGCGGTTTTTTGCAAATTTTCCGCAAACAACCTCATGGCATCTCAACCTAAATTTACCTGCTGCCGGTAACACCATCATAGACTTCACCCCGGTCGGTAACAGGGCTAAGCGCTCTGAGGGACGACCCACAGGGAGGGAACAGGGAGGGATAAGAAGACGTCTTGTTCTCCCCCCCCCCCCTACTAAGTAAACTAATTAAAAAAAAAAAAAAAAACCCTCGTCGGTTAAAAGCTATAGAGTCACGCGTAAAGTCACGTCGTGTCACGCTCGTACAGAGTTGGTTAGATTCAGTTCGATCAGGCTAAAGTCTCCGTCGGAATCAAAGTTAATCTTGTAGAATCCGCGAGTTCGGTTTATATTCTATTTGGAACTTTGAAATATCCACTCGTACGCCCCGCATCGCCAGTGCGTCAACACCGTGTAACCAGTGTAAAACACACATTCTATTTAATTATTAATCGCGACACTTACATTTGTATTAATTGTCTATTCAATATATACTTATGGTGTTCACGTCTAAATCGAGTAGATTCGTTAAACCCATCTTTTACCCAGTGATCCTTATAATATTAGTAGCACTCACCCACTGATACAACTTTACCGCTCGAGTTGTATCAAATATTAATTAAGAGTTACGAGGCATGACTAACATTTCCCGCGACTCCCCGATTTCGCATCGGGTTCGTTCGCACCTCTTACCAAAGCAAGTCATCTTCTCCAACCCAGTGGCTCCCCGATTTTGCATCGAGTTCGTCCACGAAACCTCACCCCTCCTACGGCTCTCTGATTTCGCATCAGGTTCGTCCGTATCCTACAGCTCTCTGATTTCGCATCAGGTTCGTCTGTAAGTCTACCAACTTCCGAACAGCTCCCTGATTTCGCATCAGGTTCGTCTGTGAATAATCCAACCTCCTAGCAGCTCCCTGGTTTCGCACCAGGTTCGTCTGTGAACTTCATCCTAGTGACTCCCCGATTTCGCATCGGGTTCGTTCACGACGTTTCACCCTCCTACGGCTCCCTGATTTCGCATCAGGTTCGTCCTCGTCGTCAATAATCCTAGCGGCTCCCCGATTTCGCATCGGGTTCGTCCGCGCACCTAACTAACAAATTCATATCCGTATTCCTTGGGAAATACCCCTCTCGCCGGCCTCTCGCGTTGCCGCAGCACCGGCTCGTAACACAAGTGCCGAAATAAAAATAAAAAATTATCAGAAAATATTCTACGCGCCAATAGGGTAAAGAACCCAATTACTGGCTCCCAACCCAATTACTGCCACCTTAAGCTATTTTACTTACACGTTTATTTATTCGTTATTTTAAGCAAAATAGCTTAAGGTGACAGTAATTGGATTGGGAGCCAGTAATTGGGTCCTTTATCTTATATGTAGTAATACTATAGTATAAAATTTTATTGATTTTTGGCACTCACAAGGGAACACCGCTAACCCGGCCTTGCCCATTGGAACGCAACTTTGTTAGTTTTTAGAGTGACTTAAAACTAGAACAACGGTGTGTTTCATTTCGGCCCTATCGCCCTTTAAGGGGTGAAAACTAACCTCGTATAACTCTCAAAGTACAATAGACAGAAAAAAATGTTGCAAGCAAAGGTTTAATGGTGCAATGAGCGTTACAAACTTGCGTTAACAAAATTTTGAAAAGAGTTTAAGAAATAATACCTGAACGAAAAAAGCTTCTTCAAAAATTTTGTTAACGCAAGTTTGCAGTTCTTATTGCACCATTAAACTTTTGTTGGAAACATATTTCTTTGTCTATTGTACTTTGAGAGTTATACGCGAAAAAGTGGTTGTGCCAATTTGACTTTGAGGTTAGTTTTCACCCCTTAAAGGGCGATAGGGCCCAAATGAAACACACCGTTGTTCTTGTTTTGAGACACTCTAAAAACCCACAAAGTTGCGTTGCAATCGGTGAGTCCTCGTTCGCGGTGTTCCCTCGTCACTGTTTTCTACAAGAACTCTTCAATTGTTTATGACAGAAATCCTAAATGGTTACTCAAATATCATTTATCTTAGCTGATTGCTTGAATATAAAGAAACTGTATTTAGTTGTAAAATGTTGTATCCACTTATTTACGTAGAAGTTCTTGGAAATAATATTTGAAATATGGTCACCCTTCAGTAATAGGGTAAAGGACCCAATTACTGATACCTGACCAATTACTGTCACCTTAAGCTATTTTCGTTAAAATAACGATTAAACAAACTATAGAATATAATCTGTAGTATAGATTATAGGTTAAATTACATAATTCTGTTTGTGTATGTTTTAGCCTGATTGTTATGTGGATAACTGCTGGTTCAATAACCACACTTGATTTTAAAAACAACAATAATTTATTAAGTAAGTGACCGTTACTATGGTCGGCAAGAGTCCAAGTACATTAAAACTATAGATGTATATGTATGGCCATTTCTAAGGCCGACAGGAGCGGAGAACCTTTTCTTTTGGTTTTAGTGTGAATTCTACCCTTCCTCCTTCGCGCAACTTCTAACGAGACCTCAGTTTATCCCACCACTAACCTCTGCTAAGATAACCAGATAACCCCTGCTCTGTTCAGGGTGGAAATATTCGTCTGCCAATCAGTGTCCTTAAGATGACACGTTGGGCGTCTTTCCCGAATTCCGTATACACTCCGCCCACCTTTCTGCATAAACAAAATGCAGTGGGGAGCTACCGTAACGAGACCCCGAGACAGGCCCCAAGGTCCCGCGGACAGAAACGACCCTCACGTGCGCGACCTGTCCAGGGGGTTTATGATGCGTCAATTGCTATTGAGCGCCAGGAGAGACTCCAACGGTACCCGTCATAACTCATAACTGGGATTTGGAGTTTTCCCCTGTTTATGATGCCAGATGTTTAACAGCCCCAATAATCGCGCTAATGAAATTCTTAAACTCAAAAATAGCGAAGAAGGCACGTCCGCAGTATAAACCCCGTGGCCTTTCGAATCCTTAACAGTGTATGACTTTACAACGCTTATGTATTCGTTACTTTAAGTAAAATAGCTTAAGGTGACAGTAATTGGTTATGTGTCAATAATTGGGTCCTTTACCCTATTGTGCGCCTTATAACAAATCTCGATGCTGCAAAAAAGCTGTCCGAAATAATTCCAATGGAAAACATTAATTTTTCTCAGAATCATAAATAAATAATAATTTTGCCTGATTTATCTCGGAAATAAAACCAATGAGTCTCATATAAAAATAAACAAAAATGATAATATTCTTCATTATCAGTTCTTAGAATTCAATTGGAATAAAATGACAAAACCATATAACAGTTCGCATGCTTTTTAAAGCATTTACGATAATCTAACACAAAATAATTACAAACAACACTTTATCTGCATTGAACGACCAACAAATTGGCACGATACAAATTTCGAAAGTAAATTTCCCGTTTTGATAAAGTCAGGATTGCCTGTGTTTCTCTTCCTTTTATTGTGTGACGGACAAATGCAACTTCTAATGGTACTATCACTTTTATTTCTAATTAGTGTTCAAATTGTGTGCCATCTGCTGCAACACAAAATTCTGTTCTTTCCATAAAAATTGTTTGCAGCGAAGATGCAATTTCGAAGCACATATATAGTACAAAGATAAAATTGAGTTATTGTGTTTTAGAACAAGACGGATGCAGCAGTTATCAGGATAATATCGTACATACTAATTCTGGCAGGAACACTGACCTTCCTTGTCAGCTTCCTAGGCTACTGCGGGGCAATGTTCGAGTCTCGTTGTCTTCTCTGTGTGGTAGGTATTCTTATAATATTTTGAAAAATGAAACGTTGTCATGTACTGCAACAGTCTTTCTGTTACAGTATGGTATCCTTATTCTACTAGTACTGGTACTCGAATGTGTAGCAGTAGGCTTAGCTTTCGGGCTCAAAGGAGATGTAAGTCGTCATCCTCTATACATTTTTCATAGATACTAAAAATATAAGCTTGAAGTGATTTAGAAAGCTAATATCATTTATTGCAACGTTTCTAGGCAGAGAAGGGCACACAAGGCTTCCTCAAATCTACAATTAAGTATTATGCCAGCAACGTTGATAAGGCAGAAACGATTACAGTCGCATGGGATGGCATAATGACACAGGTTACTTGAAATTTTATACATTGGCATTAGTAGAGTACATACAGAAAGGCAATTGCGTAAATGCATTCTACGTCCTCGTAATCAGTTCCTAAATTTAAATAAATAAGCAAAGTTTGGATAGTATCATTGGTTATTAAATATTTAGTATTAAGTGTTATATTCTATACTTTTAGCTTCATTGCTGTGGAGTTGAGAACTATTTGGACTTTCAAGAGAGTATGAATTGGACATCTACGAATAAAGTTGTTCCAGAAGCATGCTGTATGAAGGAAAACAATGCTTTAAAGGATCCTTCCTGTCCTATCAGCCCTACTTCCAGTAATTCTTATTATAAGAAGGTAAGAAACAACGCGGAATAGGATAGGGAATAGTGATGGCGCCAAGTACAGTACAGGTGATATTACAAAACCTGACGGAATAGGTTGGAATATAAGTATCAAAATCAGGAAATCAAAATAGTAATAGTGTAACGGAATGTTAACAGGTTTTTTTTTTCGAACCCCAAGTAAATAATATGTACTATGGGACATAATAAGATATTATAGTCTAAAAGGATTTGGTTCTTACAAAAATCGAAGTACGCCTAACAAGGGCAGTGTCGGATTGAAGGAAAAAGGCTCAGGTGACAAACATTCTGGGACTCCCTGTGTACATAACAGAAATACAAATAAATTTATGCGCGTTTGGTATGAAAATTATAGGAAACAAAAAGAATGTAGTTTTTGGGTAAAATTATAGTTTTATTTGGAAGATGAGGTCCGGGTGGCAACTGCTCCTCCATCGGCCGTCCGTTAAATCCGCCACCGAACAATTAGGGGAAGGCAGAGGCGCGGAAATCGCTTTTGGGATTACCTGGGTAGAAGTTATAGTACACACTATAGGTGGCTCTTATTTTTGACTTTTGATTTTTTTCGCGGCACCCCCAGAATAATTCCAAATAATAAAATAAAATCTGAAGATATCTAGGGTAAAGGACCCAGTTACTGACATCTGACCAATTAGTGTCACCTTAAGCTATTTTACTTAAACTAACGAATAAATAAACGTTGTAAAGTGATACACAAAAAGAATGATGTATTTCAACCTATAATCTATACTATAGATTATATTCTATAGTTTGTTTAATCGTTATTTTAACGAAAATAGCTTAAGGTGACAGTAATTGGTCAGGTGTCGGTAACTAGGTCCTTTACGCTATATCTCCGATATTTTTTGCGAATTTCGGTCCTAAATTTTCAGAAAACATTCATGACATATCAAACACTGAAAATACGAGAAAATTTTTTTTCTTTTTAGCACATTTTGGTATGTATATGTTCCCCCTTAAATGTTTAACAATTAGTCCACGAAAATAAAAATTGCAATTTGCTGCCTTCACAAATAAAAAGCGTTCGAGAAGAATTTAAACTTTAAAAATTTGAAAAATAACATTTTTTTTTAGTTTTTCGTACTTATTTCGAAAACTGTAGGTCGCACGAGTAAAAGTAATAGAACATAAAATATGCTTCGTGTCTGGACATACTTTTTTTCTGCAATCAATAACTTGGGGGATATTATATAAAATCGACTTTGCGAGCTATTAAATAATCATTTAAATGTTCAAGGTCCGAAGGGGCAGATTTTCCCATTATTCGATCATGTTCAAACTTTACACAGATTTTTTTATTCGTTGGATCTATTCTGGGGGGTGCCGCGAAGAAAATCTTGAAAGAAATCACCAAGAGTAAATACGAGCCACCCTAGTACACAATGCTACGAAACCCTAAGGGGTTTCGTCAAAATGCGCCTATGTTTTCGAGAAATTTGGGTTTAAAGTTTTACACGATAGCAGTAATCCAGTTACGTGAGTCATGTCATCAATATATAATATTAGAACAAAATGAAAATTCATTTACGCCGTAATGGCACTGTGGCAAGAAAGAAAAACAAAATGCAGCTACAACTGTTGGGGGTACAAGACTATGAAACGGCTAAAATCGACGGTTTCTTGTGGCTTGGATTTACTTTTCACAGTTTGTTATGCACGCTTTTACAAGTAATTTAATAAAAACTAAAAATAATAAAATTAAAAAAAAAATTAAGATGGTCCTTGCGTAGCGTGCAGTTGTAATCCGTGTATATAGCCTAGCCCCGGGTGAACCAATCATCTAAAAGCAAAATGCTTTGGAGTGAGTAATTTCTACACCAAAAACTACGTGGAACTTGACTGGCGAATTTAAACAAAAATTGTGAAAGTTACACAGAAACCAATTTTTCCCCACATTTTTACGGATAAAAATCGCCTTTATCAGTTAAAAAATGTTTTACAAACGTCAAATGTTGATGCGGAAGTTCCAAGTGAAAATATTCATTCTTTCAAGAGTTATCATAACTACATATCATATACACGGCGTTTGAAAATATAGTTTCGAGATAAACAGCTTCAAAGTTAAATCCCCTTAGGGTAAATGACTCAATTACTGGCAGCCAACCCAATTACAGTCCCCTTAAGCTATTTTACTTAAAATAACGAATAAATGAACGTTTATTTATTCGTTATTTTAAGTAAAATAGCTTAAGGTGACAGTAATTGGGTTGGCTGCCAGTAATTGGGTCCTTTACCCTACGCCAATATCGCTCTGCGAGGCCATTAGTCGACGGTACACTCAATTACGTTCAGCGCTATAATTTCCGAAATTATTCGAATTTCCTCGTGAAACTTTATTGTGAATGTTCACAAAGGATGGCACTCTCAGAATGAATAATATAGAAAAATCGATTTTTCGAGATTTCAATAGTCCTGTCTCCTCTTAATGACATGGCTTACATAACTCATCTACTACTATACCCGTGGCTACCCCTTTACGTATATTTTTAAATCTTGCACATACTCATTGCAGGTTCTGAATCCACCTCAATGATACCAAGTACATCGCTAGTGTAGTGAACAGAAAAAACATTATTATTATTATTATTATTATTATTATTATTAAACGTCTTTATTACTCAAAATGAAGAAGAAACCTGATATTACATTTGGCGTAGCCGATAAGGCAAAAAAGTAAAGGTGAGGCTGCAGTGGTAACACTGTTCAGAAGCCTAACCATGCACAATAAACTAAACTAATTAAAAATAGAGACAAAAACAAACAAACTTAACAAACTTAACAACATTAGAATAAACTAGACTAAGTTAACTTAAGACTTAAAGCTACCCAGTAAACAAACTGACTGCAGTCTGACGGCAGATTGATGTCAGATTCGAGTATATTCTGACGTCAGATTCGGGTCCTACTATGTCCGCATTTGACTATGGTTTTGTGGTCAGAGCCTGACATCAGGATCTGATCGCAGATTGATGTCAGATTTCGATCAGATCTTGCTGCCGTGGCTGACCGCAGATTGAGAGCAGAAATCGAGCAGATCCTGCGCAGCGCGATCTGACGGCAGATTGGTGTCAGATACAGAGCAGATTCTGACGTCAGATTCGGTGCCTACTATGTCCGCATTTGACTATGGTTCTGCGGTCAGAGCCTGACATCAGGATCTGACCGCAGATTGATGTCAGATTTCGATCAGATCTTGCTGACAAAAACCGCCCGCAAATTGGCGGCAGAAATCAAGCAGATCCTGATGTCGGCCATAGTAGGCAATTTTATATAATAGTATAGATTTAAAAACAGTGCGAAAGTCTTTAGCGTAAATAATATATAGAACACGTTTATAAGACCGACTTGAAAGATCTGATTCCTACCATATTTTATGGAAGAAAGAAAAGTTGGTAAACCATGTATTTAAACGGGTATTATAACATTTTTAATGTTTTACTTAGCAAGTTGTTAGTGAATTGAATGCCAGGTCGGCTCAAAATAATGATTTAAACTTTGAAAGACAGTTCTTCCAAATATAAAAGAATTAATGATAACTACTATTTATTCAGTCGTCTTAGGGTGGTGTTATCATCAATCGTTTTTTAGTTTTTAGCATGCGGCATCTTGTACTAGTCTAGTAGATTAATAAAGGATGCCGGATGCTTAAGACGATCTTCGTCTTCAGCAACGACTGATAATACCGCCCTTTCAGACGGGTATACCAAATATATACTCCGCAGTGGAATGCCGGCAAATACGAGTCGTACTCGAGAGCCCTGAATGATCAAGCCCTCGGCCACTTATTCCCGCCACGGTGCTATTTCGCAAGCGAGAAACGCTCGCCCAATCGCGCCCTGGCGGGGTCGTGTCGTGAACTATGTCAGCAGAATCTGCTGTATTTCTGCTGCCTATCTGACGTCAGATCGCGGTGCGCAGGGTCTGCTCGATTTCTGCCATTAAATTGTATCAGCAGATTCTCTGCAGTGTCTGCCGCCAAACAGCTCGCAGACTGTGTACACAGAATCTGCTGCATTTCTGCTGTCTATCTGACGTCAGATCGCGGTGCGCAGGGTCTGTTCGATTTCTGCCATTAAATTGTACCAGCAGACTCTCCTTACTTTCTGCCGCCAAACTGCTCGCAGGCTATGTAAGCAGAATCTGCTGTATTTCTGCTGCCTATCTGACATCAGATCGCAGAGCGCAGGGTCTGCTCGATTTCTGCCATTAAATTGGATTAGCAGATTCTCCGCAGTGTCTGCCGCCAAACTGCTCGCAGGCTATGTCAACAGAATCTGCTCTGTATCTGACACCAATCTGCCGTCAGATCGCGCTGCGCAGGGTCTGCTCGATTTCTGACATTAAATTGGATTAGCAGATTCGCCGCAGTATCTGCCGTCAAACTGCCCGCAGGCTATGTCAACAGAATTTGCTCGATTTCTGCTGCCTATCTGCCATCAGATCGCGCTGCGCAGGGTCTGCTCGATTCCTGCCATTAAATTGTATCAGCAGACCCTGCCGCCAATCTGCTCTCAGGTTAAGGCAGCACAATCTGTCGGCTTTCTGCTGTCAGTCTGCTTTCATCATCGAATATAACAAATACTGTATCAAATCTGTAGTCTTTCTGCCACAAACATTTGTACTCAGGCGTTGAGCAAAATCTGCAAATACGGACGTGGCTATCTGGGTAGCATGAGAGACGCAATGAGTAGAGGTAAGTAAGAAAATTAAAAGTGTTGGAGAATGTGTTACCGCACTGCGTGTTTGAAAGACTGATAAGAGTCCAATTGTCGAATAGTAGCAGGAAGAGAATTATAGTAATGTGCCGCAGTATAGGAAAAAGAAAATTCGAATTTAGTGGTGGGATGCGCAGGAATGGAGATGGGAGATTGAGACCGGGTTGAGAGAGAGTTAGAAGAGTGATAAGAAATAATAATACATTATAATGATACATAGAGTAAAAGACCCAATTACTGTCACCCTAAGCTATTTTACGTAAAATAACGAATAAATCTTATAAAATGATGCATAAAAAAATTTAACATACAATTCAAACTATTATTTATTTATACGATACAAAAACGGTACTTAATTTTTTCTTCGTTAATTTCAATAAAACGATAAAAAATTTTATGCGTATATTACGAGAATGGAAACGATGACTTTCTTACTAGTGAAAGGGAAAATAAGGCGTTAAAGAAAATGCTGTAATTGTAATATTTAAACTATTAACATAACAAAATATAATATTTAAATAATATAAGCATCATAGAAAGTAATAAAGATCCGAATTCAACGATTCTTTAAGTCTTTTTACTTATTAATTGGGTGACAGTGATTGGTACAAGCGTTTCAAGCATTTTAGTATTACTGTCATAGCAGTAATTTTGCTCATTTATATGACACGACGTAACCTTAAAGTGACAGATAAACAGTATTAGGTTCGCTGGCAGTAATTGGGGTGTCAGTAATTCAATCAAATACATTTGAAGGCTGTCAGTAATAGATCCCGTTATATATTTTTGAAACTGATGAATTTATACATAAAAATCGAAGTTTTAAGATCCACCAAATTTTTTTCATCAAGTAAACATATTAAACATTAATAAATAACCAGAACAACATATATTTTTAGTCTATAAGTAGAAAACTATAAGATAATGTCAGCGTCAACGCTTAATGTGCCAGTAATTGGGTCATTTACTCTAGAATATGAATTTTTGATATTGAAATGATAAATTCTCATGAATACATACTGAGCATACTTGGTCCCATCACTAATAATCTGCTTTTGATTATCTTAACAGTTTGAGCGACGCAAGGTTTGAGATATGCCGCTTCAAGTCGGTCAGGTCATTCCGAGCGATCGTATCTACTGTGAAAGTTTCACTTAACTCGCCCCGAGCAAAGATTCGGGGACACTCGGACGATACTTTCGATGCTTTCTAGAATACAATATCAACGTGAAAACACGCCGAAGCTACTCAAAGTGTTATAAATCATCATTCAGACGATACCAAGCACCGTTACAATTTAGGGCCTTGCAGCAAGAGGGCTGCGGCGGACCCATTTTTTTTACAGTTTTTGTGTTTGACCCGTAATATACGTAAAAAAATCTATGTACATCGTTTAATGCCAATCCGATAACAAATGAGCGATTTATTGCAAATATATAAAACTAGAAACATTAATATCAAGAAAGATTAATATTGAGAAATATGAATATTTTGATATTAATATTTTTCGCCAAAAATGGAAATGAAAGCTCATCAACTGAATAGCTAGGTATTTACTTATTGTGTGAAAATATATATTTTTCAATTAGTGTTCTCTTTTTAATGTTAAGTCAAAGGAATAATTTTATAAACCATTTTTTTTTTTTCTAATTTACTCGAAGTTGGTAAAGATAGAGCTGCTGCACCCCCCTTGCTGCAAGGTTCTTACATATATAAGACAGTAGTTTGAGATATCATAAATACGTTACAGGGTTGTTACGAGGCAATCATAAGGACAATCGAGGAAAACGCGGCAATCGTAATCGGCGTGGCGGCAGGATTAGCATTTATTGAAATCCTAGTGATTATATTAGCTCTGCATCTGGCCTGCTGTTACTGGCGACCACAACACGGTAGGCTTGCACTTCTCACTAATGCCTCCTAATCCGGTAAAACGAATATCTCATTGGATAATCCGAGACAGCACGATCGAATCTCTCATCGAAAGACGAAGGACAAAGAACGAAGGGAACTTTATATCTCCGTAGAGAAGTTAGATAAGTTTCTCTGGAAAGTTTGATAAGTACATTCTTTTAGCTTGCGTCGACGTGTCGTCGAGACAGGCCTGGTGAATTCTAACAACGACGCAGATGTTGGTGTTTGGTTTTTCAAGTAAGAATTAGAGAAAGCGTTGCGCGTCCTATAATTTTAAATTCTTCTTTTAAGTTACAGTAGGCTCTGCATGACTGTTTCCTCTTAATAATATCGGAATGACAACATCAAATCATTCAAAGAGTAATGTTAATATTTACAATCCAATTGCACATGATTGGTAATTTACACAGATCCTTTCGAAAAGCAACTATAAAGACTGTAGCACAATTCTTGAGTTTTATAGAATTATCGATATTACGAATTGTCTGATGAAATGAAGAACGCAACTAGTGTTGAGATTAGAATTTAAATGATTCGCTGTTATTGAATTTTACAGTTATAGCATATTTTTTTGTATAATAATGATAATCTGGTCATATATTACAGATAATTGAGTACATACGTAGAGTGTGACCACAAATAGCGCACATTTATTTGAAAAGATGGGATATTTATAATTTTCATAATTTATCATTCATTTTTTGTTTGTTTGTGGACCTAATCGTGACGAATCGGTAGAGTTCACGCCCCATCGTGTTAGTTCATATCGCGCACACAAAACATTTTCGTTTGCAGTTTTAACTTGTTGGTGCTGCTGTTGACCAGATACACTAACAGTGAGCTCCTCGCACCTTCTTGGCACCTTTCTTCAAAGAAGCGAATCATTGGCTTATGCTTTCGCGAAACTAGCTCAGGTCATATGTTCAACATCCACCATTCATACTCCAATTTACTGTTTTACAATTTCTCCTAAAGGCATCGGCCTTAATAAAATTAACGAGTAAGGACAACTCGAGATAAGGACATTTCAGCCGAACAATATTTAGGATATTTCCATAATATTAAAGTGGAAGTCGTTTGACATACTCGAGCAGAATACTCTAAAATTAATTTATCTTATTTGCGGACAAAAAATCCTCTTAACTCTGGGAACAAGTGAACTAGTACAAAACCAAATGAACAAAGTCTAAAACTAAGACTTAATACACAGAGTTACATATGCTTGCGTCGAACTATTTTGTACATACTTAAAGTAATTAACACAGAATAATATTATATTATTTTATTAAGATATAGTTACTATATTACATTAGTGTGTATAGATAATCTATATTAAAATTTTCTCTCCTTGTAAAAGGACTAAACTGTACATGAAAGTTTGTAGTGTTCCATAATATATATTATATTATATGATGATATTATATTATATATTGTTACATATCGTTTTCTAATGTACAATAATCTTCATAAAGATTTTGTATTCTTTTTAAAATGAAGAATTTCTTTCTAAACCCTTTCCATCCCTTCGCATAAACGATCGATCGAAAGATATTTTCTTACCTGAAATTATATTTATAAAAATCATTTCCTCTAAGATTACTTTCATGAAATGCCAATGCTATGAACGTACTCTTAATGGAATCAAAAGAAACGATTTCAATGATCCGCAACAACAGATTATTCCAATCACATCATTTTAAAATATATTCGAAATATTGTTCTTCGATGATTGGAATTTCACTCCATAATTACACGATGCATCCACCTGAGATATTTGTATTGCATAAAATAGTGTCTAATTAGAAGCGGATTTGAAGATTTGGCGCCCCTAGGCTGACGCGTCCACCGCCCTTTCCGCGAAATATCATCGAGTAGGTAACTTCAGATTAATTCAAATTAATTCAATACGACAACTCTCTTCCGTGTCACTCCTAATTCGCTACATGAAAATAAGTGAATTGTTTTGAATTGTTTCTCAAACTTCTGTGTTTAAACCCTTTTCAATTCTTTTTTCGCCCTCCTAAATGTGCCGCTTCCTAAAATTAATCGCTCCTCAAAATTTGCCGCCCTAGGCTGCAGCCTACTATACCAAAATTCGCCCCTGCGTCTAATTCATATAAGTATGTAAATTCTTCGTTCAAATAGTGAATATGGTCTATATTATTCTTACACCTTAGAAACAGTTTTTTTAGATTGATTATATGAACATTGGAAAATAATGAAGAAGTAACTGTTAAATTGAACGCACGTTCATAACGCTGAAATCTATAATCCTCAAAGAGTAACAAGTACTACTGCAATGGGTAATTTAGTTATACGCGTTAAATATAAACTGCACGAAAATTTTTGACTTTGAATATTTAATACCCTATTAATAAGGTTGAACACCGAATACATCGAAGGAATAGATTTTATTTGAAGATTTCCATCACCATTAGAAATCATTATAATATAAACAATTTTGATGCGATATTTGTTGTTTGTTAAAATCATGACGCCGCATTAAAATCAGGTACTTTTAATCGCAGCAAAGATGTTTCCGCGGTTTACTGTTTCAGACATGTTTTCATAACAGAAGTAATATTTAATTAATAGAATTACATTTAATTACATTTTTCTAATTTCCATGGATGGTTTCGAAATACTATTCTAAGTCTAATCGTTAGTATTCATTTACTATATGCTTGATCTAGTATCACAGTCACTGTTTGTAATAAAAAGGATTTGTTACTTATCGTAGGTACAATTCTTTATAACTTACTACATTTAATAGCGAAATGATAATTATTAAAAGATTACAACTAAACACCTCAGGTTGTTATTAAAACGATAGAATATTATCAATCATTTGATAGGTATTTCATTGAAGAAGCATCTTCATTATGGACAAATCCTGTAACACCTAATTACCGATGTAATGCAAAATTTGTACTTCGAAAAGATTTACAGTACAACTCCTATTTCACGGTTGGATCCGACGATTCGTAAGTATGCGATGCATGCAGATTTATGCAAAAAATACAAGATAATTAGAGGACAGATGGATCGCGTAAAAGTGAATATTATTAATGTAATAAATTACACTCTCCTTAGAACGAAATTTTTTAATCCATCTATCCTCAAATTATCCTATATAATAATATTCCCGCGGGGCGTATAAATTTATGTAAACGAAATTTTACCTAACGGTCGGTCCTTTGTACAATTTGCAAAATTCATAATATGGCTTTTTACAAAATAAACCTCTGCGGCAAAGCAGCTCTCCTGCATGTTCCCCTAAATGCTCCGCCGTATTCAAGACACGTATTTATAGAGCGGGCATTGTGACACGACTCAGTTCATCCAGGCTGACTGATTCGGTAAACAAATGGGGCCAGGAGAGTAAAGCATGTCCTATTGAGGTGGTCCACCCATTATACCCATGGGTGGCATACCTTGGATTCCATACGGAGTCTGCGGAGGGCCCTGATTTCCAGCCATTGGGGAATGTAATTGCATTGCGGGGCTCTGAATTTGTTGCGTTGGCGTTACCTGCCCACCAGCCGGTGATGGAACTACCTATACATACATTCCAGTTTATAGACACAATTGTTCGTTCGCCCCTCTTCGAGAAATCAATTGAAACCGAAATTATTATAATCATTGCATCATTACTAACATACTTCAGCTAAGACTCTTCGTTTTATTCGAGAAACTATTAAGAGATATCAAGTTTGTTCGTTGGAAATAATGAAAGTTTATGAACACCTAACTTGTACATTCTTATCTTTCGAATTTATACAATTAACATCTCATAAACTAGCTTTCTGCTATCATACGTTTGATCTATTTTACGAATGTTGATCTGAATCTTTATGCAAACTTATAATTATTATAAATTTATGCACAATCATTTTTGGACTGTAACCACGGCATTGTAAAATATATTACATATGGAGAATTTCTTAGGCTAACAGCGATCACATGGCGTTAGTATTTTTCTGCCGAATATCGTAATAATAATTTCCATGTAACTTTGTCGAGCTTTAGTTTCGATATAATAGGGTAATTGTTTTTAATAGTAGCCACCTTTTAGGAGATTTTCACTAAAGGCATGCCGATCCAAAGTTTTATTTTCAACTTAAAATTCTTGCGTGCCCGTTGTCGAATTAATTTTGGATAGTATCATTTATATGAACGTACAATTACCTGGGACATAACTGGTGGTTCCGATGGAAGAGTTAAATTAGCTAACAAATCCCTAACAGCGGGAAAGAGGGAACATTCGGATTGATTTGCACCATATTCTGCGAATCTCTTTAACTGAAGAGATGCAGCAGCCATTGCAGAAGCTGGGCTGGGATCTCTTTTCTCTGCTAGCTGCGTTAAATTGGTACTGACGTCGTAAACTAATGGCAAAACAAGCGAGGGTGTCTCTCCCTGATACGGTAATCCAATTCTTGTTATTTGTAGCTGAAAAGTAGATGGTTTAAATAGATAGTGCATTATATTCGAAAATGTAACGCTTTAACTCTCTTCTTTACGTACAAAATATACTTACGAAGAAAAGAATTTTGTTCCTGCAAACAAGCACAGCAGCCATACCAGTCGGCACAATTGGCGTGCCAGATGGAGGAATCCTTAAACACCATTGGACATTCCATTTAAGCTGCTGCTGTTGCGCTAATGCAGGTACCAGCTCCAATTTCATAATCTGCACGAAATCCTTCAGAACATTGAACGGAACGTTCAACATTCGGCCGAAACCCGAAAGAGTATTTGGTTTATACGGTGGAGCTGCCGCTCTCGTATCAAAAAATTTCTCTATGATCTACGAAAAAAAAAAAAGAAACGCGAGGTAAGGCATGGGAAAGTACGTGAAATTAAGATACAAGTTGTGAAACAGAAATTACTTGTAACTCTTCGAGTGTCCATTGATCCTTATGCTCCGGAAGAGGTTGCACTTTTATATGAAGAGATTGCAAATGTTGTGGATTCAAACCAACTCGGCATTGCAGGCTTTCTACTTTGAAGTGTACAACTCCTGGTTCTGTACTGTTGATTGCCGTTAGCTATAAAGTTTATTTACGTTAAAAGTATTACAAAAGAAAAGATCTTTCTATGAGTATGATAAAGAGTTCGTATTTTAACACTTTGTGTGGCGCATAGTTTAAAGAAAGATCGTTTCAAAACAGTCGAGCCTTTCCGAGTTCGCCCCCAGCTCACCCCGCACTTTCAACACATGTCGACAATAATAAATTTGTGAAAATGAGTGGAAATTTTACGGTATTCGAGCTAGTTTTAATTACACGAAATTTCAATTACTTCTGAATTCTGTATACCAATTGTAAAAATACTCTAATTGTAAGTAGGTCGAGTTTGAATTTATTTCTTAGGAAAAACTCGCGAATCGATTGTTAATATTCTCGTGAGGGGGGTCCAATGTAAAATATAGAAATTAAAATTTTCCTTAGTAGATGACTCGTCTCAGGCTCGGCTGTCGAGGTGGTAAAATACGAAGCGAACTCTGCTCGTTTTCTTTTCAAAGAAATATACCGGGACTCTCAGGCAGTACTCTGTATGCCTTCGAGAAAATATCGACGTGCAAACACGCCGCAATTATGTACAGCCGCTCAAAGTGCGAATCTAAAATACGACGCACGTAAGTGGACGAGAAAGAGAGTTCCTACACAGTCATCGGTTTGTATGAATCGTTGGAATTGTCTACGCATATAAATGCACCCTAGGAATCTCTCTAGCGGGGACAGATCAGGCCCAGGAAGTCCGCAAGGGTGAGGCGAGGGGCAGCAGAGCAGTTCCAGAGCTTCGTGAGTGAGAAGCGTAGGCACAGCGCCAGCCCAAGAACGTTGTGGAAGTACTCTTGATATATGTGTTCCAGTTTTATGATCAGAAGCTTGAGGACTATGCAGCGCGTGACCTGGACTCTGTGCAGGGCGTGCTGGAGATGGTCTGGGTACGCTTGGCGATCCTGGCCAGTTAGATGCCGCTGGGGACGCCATACTCTGCGAAGATGGGAACGGACTTCCATCTATGTGCCCTGCGTAAATAATTTCACGTAATAAATCAACTTGTCGTCTATAATCATATCGCTCATTTGCTGCAACGACATAACTCAAAATTCACGACTTTTCGGGAAACAGGTTCAAAAGTTTTGTTAGACAACAACCGCTTTTTCTATACTAATAACTCAAACACTGCAAGTTTTCAGTTGTGTCGTTCTTGGAGCGTCAATTATCCAAACTAATTGGGACCACCGAGGTGGTCCGGAAAATCGAACAGTTCGGAGAATGAAACATGTATGTACTACTTACCTAGATTACAACTATAGGATTTACACTTGAATTTGAAATGTAACGTATATTACTATTAGTAATTATCAGGGACCTGGAACGAAATGTTTTTTCGTTTCGTTTCGGTTCAGCTCGGATAATCATAATTTCGTTTCGGTTAATATCGTTCCTGCTGAAAAATATTTCGTTTCCATCAGAACGAAAAACAAATTTTGTTCCGAACCGGTTATTTCATTTATGAACACACTCGTATGAACTTATTTTAAAAATCTTATTGCCTTTGGTAATTATATTAAAAAATATATGTACGTTATAGTTATGTATTATAGAATATTATCTATTACGTTTATGAAAAAAAATTAGAGTTTTGATGCTTTCGGTTGCAAGCCGTGTCCACGAGGGCAAGACTTCCAACGCCTCTCCCAGCACCGCAGTCAGCCCTATCAAGGGTCTGAACCGACACGAAACATGATGAAAATAAGGGGCGCGCTCAATTCAAATTTTTTAACCTGAAGAATACGGAACATTATTAATCGTAATTTTTATTTCGGTTATATCGTTTTCACTCCTACAACAGGGTTAAGAATTTCGTTTCGTTTCTGTTTCTGCTCCGGAAAAATATTTCGTTCTTTTCGTTTATCGTTTATCGTTTTCGTTTCTGTTCCGTTCCGGGTCCCTGGTAATTATTATTATTAGTGTTGCGACGATGCAGCACTGGTTCGGATAATTGGCGCTCTACTGTACTATAATAAATTTAAATATATGCGCACTTTCAGCATACCCGCACCTTTATTATTATAAATAAAAAGTCATTCCATTGCATTGCTTTTGGTACTTACCCGTTTGCATGAACGATCCTGCGGGGGAATGCCCGACTTGGACGTTGCTACAAGGCCCGGGTGAAGATGTAGGCATCAATCCAGCTGGACTAGGGACATGCATTGGATTCAGAGGACTATTAGCAACTAATCCCGAACCTGGCGAAGGATGCGGCAGCATATTAGGTGTATTTGGTGGGAGTGATGGCGGTGAAGCTAGATTGAACGAGGTAGCCGGACTGCTTCCGAAACTTTGATGTTGATTTGTCTGACGAAAGTTGAAAGAAAATAGTGAAAAAGTAAACAAATATACGCGTGGCACAAATCTATGTTTTAACGTGTATACTGGCTTAAAGAGGAAATAAAAAGAAACTACCTGCGATATATTTGTAGTGTGTGGACTGGCTGGAGTATGGGGATTGCTACCAGACGGTGGAGTAAGAGGCGGATGAAATCTTAAGCCATCTCTTTGCTGCGCAGGTGATTGCGGTCCACTTCTGTGATGACTTAAGAAACCTACATTTCCGCTCCCGCTACCACCGTCACTGTCCATTGTTACAGGGGAAGGAGGATTATCGTCCTCTGATTGAGACCTTCTGCGGAACACCGCACTCTCGTCCACATATTTCGATAGGAAAGCCTACACAATCATTCAAAATAAATAATTCTAATAGAAAGCATTATACATTACAGAAAACATTAGGTACAATCACTTTCTATTACCTTCAAACCTTGCGTCGGAGTGAATTCGTCCACAACATAGCTCCTATCAAAGCGACTGTACGCTCCGTCTCTTAAACTCACTAAGCCACCTCCGCGCAAACGAAGCTCCAAACAGTACATACCCTGATATGCAATTCTGACTAGAGTTACACACTGTGGCATAATAGTAAAGGTTTGTACTGGTACTTGAGGTCTCTGCGGAAAAGTATAGTTATGAAATGCAAGTGTTAATATACAAATGCACATGTCAGATATTTTCCAAGAATCGCGTGAGCTCGATACGTGCTGCCGTCGACTCTAATGTCTACGAACGAGGGAGATTGAGGGCGAGCGAGAAAACGAGCGAAAAATGAAATTTTATACAATTCAGATTTCATCTTATTGTTAATAAAACGATTTGTATGCAATAATTTTGAGTGACGCAGAGAATAATAGCCATAAAATACCCGTTCCTATCTACATAACTAAAGATTATCGATCTTGTCGACTGAGAAAAACACCATTTCACCGAGATAAAATCAAAATTATAAAAGTTTCATGTTTCATCGATGCAGGAATGAATGACTAATCGTCCGCCAGCAAGCGTTGAGCACAGGTGGTGGCCCCGAAAGGTTTCTCGCTCAAGACAGTTCCAAGAATTGCTGGGAACAACTCGCGAGCTATCAAATCATTTCGACGCGCGATTGTCACATTATCCCGTTATCACTGTTACGAAGAGCTATGGAATTATTAAATTAAATGTTAAGAAAATGGAGAAATCTTAATTCATACCGAATTATAAACACAAAGCTGCGGAATCGTAGGTAACTTGCTGATCGATGTAAGGGGTTGAAGCGTTTCGTGAAGGATATGTATAAGCTGCGCTAAATTTCTGCACCTATTCAAATGAGCCTCGAGTTGTTCTTTCATAATCGAATGAGCATTAGTTACAGTGCTCGTCGGACCTGTGTATTCGCAAAAGTATGTTTAAAACTCTGTAGAATAAATTTCTTAAAAGCACGCTCGCGAAAAAAATACTTACTTTTTCCGAAAATCAATTTAAATGCTTTGTCGTTCGTATTCCATTGTACAGTCACAGTGGCTCCGCGATTGGGGCCATAAATTAGCACTAATTTACTATAGTTGTACGATTTTATACTAACCATATTGCGCAAATTATACTTTTCTAAAATATTAAAAAAAGAACCAATTATTATAATACATTATTCATCATTGTTCTACGACAAAATGATAAGACATACCCATCTTAAAGTATTCTGCCAAATCGTGCACGATAGAATAGAGGTGTACAATTTGTGCCCAATCATTGAGTAATGCATCCACTGTACGTGACACGGTATCCGCTGTTCCCATTTCATATTGAAAATATACTGGTCTCCGAAGTCCTGATACAGATTATTCGTTTATAAATCATATAAATAAATTTATTTTCTTAATCGGTTTGCGATGTATTACCTAGCTCCTTCGGATGACTGCTAGACAGAGGGCTGCCATAAAACACAAACTCAGCCATCCAAGTCTTGGCCATGCCCTTACCCTGGACTCTGATCGAAACACTGAGCAATCTTTTAAGAAGCGCATTCCACGCGCAGCTAGAGCTTATTATACTGGAAGGAGCAGGTAGCTGAACCAATTTCAAAACCAATGCAGTGGCATTCGCTTCTACTTGAAGTCCCTGATGAGCTATATCTCTTCTGGTTAATTCCTGCGCTAACGTCACGAAGGGTATCCTCTCGTCGCAAAGAGCGACCACATGCGCTAACTCTGGGATAAAATATGCGGGCTGCTTGGATCTTCTATTCTGTAATGTAGTGCTTGCATCGGTTCTTCCGCTAGGTCCTGTGCTTCTGCGTTTAACACCGCTCACTTCGGTAGATTCTGCGGCACATTGAGAGAAACATTTCATTTCACCCGTCGCGTGCAATAGAGTTTTAATATCGCAACATCTCACTGTTATAATAAGTAAGAGAGACTGACCAATGTCCACGCTAGTAAAGGGGCCGTGAGTTATGACAAAAGTGTCGAACTCGATCAAACTCTGAACCTTTAAATACATTTTTGGAATTTCCGTCTCAATGCTGTCGTCGTGGGGATCTTCCTCTACGGAACTGTGCTTCACCACCGCGAGATAAAACGAGCACTCGATCTCGCACGGCGAGGACTCTTTTTCCTTAAACGCTACTATCAAGATCACTGTGGGATGCCGATGAAGTTGGACAAACATACGATGCCTACTGATCTTGGACATCGGATGATCAGGGTGATGGAGGATTGGTAAACGTTCGTGGGCAGTGGCTGGGAGGTGCTGCAATGTTTTCTCGCATCTCCTTTGCGTTATCCAAAATCTGCAACATATGATCGAGTAAAGAAGCACCAGAGAAAATGCAAAGCACAGAGAGAGAGAGAGAGAGAGAGTATTACCTGAGCTCTGATATCAAGATTGGTAGACGAGAGTGATCGCCGTTTAGAGCAGCTGTCAATTCAGGAACCAAAGGCGCCTCGTACTGTGGCACGTGACATTGTAACATTCCTGTGTGAGTATCGACAGTAACTAAAAGATGCTCTGCTCTCAAGCAAGGCTGTAAAATTGGAACAGACAGAATTGCGGGTGAGCCAGCCAAGGTGCACTCGACGTCTTTTAATATCGCCTGCAGCTCTTGTTTCAAGTCCAATAGCCTGCTTCTGGTGCGCACGTAAATCGTATGGACCAACAAGCATTCCATCGACAGCTGGTCCGATCTGATCGCCCTGTCTGCTATTTCACTTTCCTTACTACCTAGAGACGGAACATGCACTATTGCGAGGGGCCTGGCCGGATCGTGTTGATCCACCTGTACCGTAAGTTTGTATCCCAATTCCGACCGAGGATCCTTGTTGGTCAGTTCTCTCCAGTACGACACGGAGAGACATTTTCCTGGTGTATATTCGTCAACGTGAATATGATCGTCCAGCCTGTCTCGTATTAATCGCAGCGTTTGCGAGTAAAGTACTTCCAGTTGCAGAGATTGGCAGAAGTAATGCAAGATATGGTAAACTTCCGACAATGGATTCGAACATTCCGCTAATCTAGACTGAACCACCTTGCAATAAAAATTATTTATTTCAATAATAAATAATCGAGAATATACTTAATTGATATCGAGGTAATTTATACATAAAAAAACTACTACTTGATGCACGTAACGCGTTTGCAGTGGGTGCACCAAAGCTTTCCCATCTCCCGTTTCTCTGTCCGAAACTAATATTTCTAATTCCAATAATCTCCAGGGCACAGTCGGACCATCTCCTATCACGGTAAGCGATACTGAAAATTCTTGTTCCACGAGAAACGTTACTCTGCCTGCCTCTATCTTCAAGTTACGCATCTGCGGCAGCAAATTTCCAGTTACTAGTCTATGCTGAATAACTTGATTTAGTCTCTGAAGCGTACTCCTTTTCTCCGCAGGTGTGATCGGGTCTGGAGGAACAATTCTCTCCTGTTAAAAACACATTTATATAAGTAACATTACGCTTAGAAATATACTTTTTCTCTATATATATTGAAAGTAAACTTACTCTTATACACGCTGGTAAACGACTATACGTTCCAGTTGTTAAAACTTCCACCGCAGCAGGAATATGGAAATTAGGTAGCCTGGCGTGTACTAATGTTTCTCTAGCCATCCTTGCGAGCATATCAGCTGTATCGACGAAAAGGAGCGACTGCTTGTCTAAGAAGGCCATTATGTGCTGTTAAAAAACTTTCTTTTCAGTTATTTAATAATATAATACGAATTAATTACACAAATGTGTCGGATCGATATTACGACAGACAGAGAAATATTAATTTTCATAGTACCGCAGATTTATCGACTTTCGAAGCGCTGTTGGCCCATTTAACCAGCGCTAGTAATCGTACATACAACTGTCTAGTTCTAGCTGAGAAGTTGTAAATTTCTATCTTACGCTCCATGTCAGTTTTTCGAGGTAATCTGTAAGCGTATATGTTAAATGTATCGAGTGAAATTTATCGAATTAAATTAATTTTCATTAGCATACTTCGTTCAGCATATATTGGTACAAATGTTCTGCCTAGTTTCGCATCAATTTTTCAAAGCAAAAACAAGGAGATGACTGCTGCATTTCCTTTTGATGGTAATCTTCAAAATGTTAATATAATTCTTGATAAGGCTTCAACAAAGGCAACGATGCTCTAGAAACTACAAGCAATGTTTTTCCTATGTATGGAAAAGATGTCGTAGATGAAAGATTGCGTCA
Source organism: Andrena minutula (assembly GCA_929113495.1). Classification (NCBI taxonomy): domain Eukaryota; kingdom Metazoa; phylum Arthropoda; class Insecta; order Hymenoptera; family Andrenidae; genus Andrena; species Andrena minutula. The sequence goes on along the minus strand of OV815993.1, from coordinate 41,486,262 downwards.
ATATCGATTGGCAAGAATTTTCTAAAACCATTCCTGTATTATCACTGATATGCAAGTTACGAGGTACACCGTTTAAGAAAGACCATCAAATCGGCGCCACCTCGTGGCATATATATTTTCTTAATTTTTATAATTCTTTACAGTCATCAATGCTTTACAGTATGCCAAAATCAAGTGCTAAACCGCGATTTAATCGGCTGATTAGTTTCTCTACAATTTGCATCAGAAGATTATCTATTTTTTCTGGCCATCACAGTAGTCTATCTCCTTCAACTAAATATACAGAGTATTCGGTGAGAAATTCAACCTAATTCGCCCACATATTCAGCAGGTCTTTCTGAAGAAAAAATGTTGCGTACACTACATGTCCGTTTCATTTTGTTGGTCAATTGTATCGAAAAAAATATATTCAGCATAGTTACAGCGAAACAATAATTCCGACCTATTTACTTTATTCTATTTCCGATTCTTTATCATATTTACAGATAACGTTCAAATTGAGTAATAAACTGAGTAATAATAAGTACAGTGGTAGGGAAGTGTACGATCCGAGTACCATAGTCAGTAGAGATTCCCAATGCAGAAACTGTACGCGGATAGCATATCGGCAAATTCTGCGCTTGAAACAGTACGAGGCTTCGTGTACGTTGCCCCGCCAATCAAATCGAGTCTAAAACGTGGAACGAATGCCATGCACAAGCTTTGCCTTTATCATTGGGAACTACTTACGCCTGTTCTTGAAACCGGCACAAGAATCTTTCGGTAACGAAACGCAACGAACAAGTGTACCGTGTGTCTACGAGATGTTGTCGTGAGAAACTCTAGGCTCCGACGATGTATCCCCATAGGCACACGTTGTCTAACACAATCGTAGGCCGATGCAACAACATTGGTGAATTCGAAGAGAGCGAATGGGGCATATTGGGTTGGCGAATAAGTTCGTAGCATTTTATGTTTTCTTTTATCCTAGAACGATTTGTTTGCTGTTTGGCAAAGTGTTTATATGCATTCGAAAGAGCTCTTTCTGCTCTACAAAACTGTGATAATTGTTGTTTTGAATAATTTAATTTTTTATTATTTTTCAAGCTTAGAAATGGAATTTCCAGGAGACAAAAATTAGCATTTTCGACATCTGCTTTTCTTCGCTTTTCATCGAGGTCAAGAAGCTGCCGCAGCCACTCGGGAGATTTGCGATGCGTACGGAGAAGGTGTCATAGGCGAGTCAACTGCTCGAAAATGTTGATTTTTGCCTCCTGGAAATTCCATTTCTAAGCTTGAAAAATAATAAAAAATTAAAGTAATCAAAACAACGATTATCACAGTTTTGTAGAGCAGAAAGAGCTCTTTCGAATGCATATAAACACTTTGCCAAACAGCAAACAAATCGTTCTAGGATAAAAGAAAACATAAAACGCTACAAACTTATTCGCCAACCCAATATATGGTGCGAGCCAATGCGAACAAAGAATCCCTTTTGCCCCTGTGCCATTCTGTGGACCTTTGTTGTTCGGAATAATCTGCTGAACATGCAGGCGAACTTGTATATTAATACCAATTGGCAGTGATACATTATTTAAGTGGGCAGAACATTTATAATCTCTTAATATCTTATTATTCGTTAATATAACATAGAATATTGATTACTAAAATTTTCTTCGGATATATTTCAGCCTTAATAAAGTAGAGATAGGGTAAATGTCCCAATTACCATGCCTTTATAATTAAAGAAGCCATACATAAAAACTTGCACCCATAACTAAGGAAAGAAATTTTTTAATTAAGTTATACTATTAATGTATGTGTTACAAACGAGTAGGTTGCATTTTTAAACAATTAAAGCTTCCTTAAGTATAAAGGCACGGTAATAGGTACATGGCACGGTAATTGGGATATCTACCCTATGTTAATAATGTAAATTTCCTTACAATTCAGCCAAAACTGTGAGTTCATGGTAAGTGCGTTGTATGATGAAATCAATGAGCATGCCAAGAGAAATAGAACCACCGCGATTTCCTTCTTGCGGGATATTGTTTGTAACAGGGGTCTGATGACCCTCCAAAGGCACTGGGGCCATTTTCTGCCTTTATTTTAATTAATGAATCTGAAACTTATAAATTATTTGATGCAATTAGAATAATAACTAAACTGTGAATCTTTTCAGATATCAAGTTATATGTAATATTTACATATTTATATATTATATATAATATCGATACATTGTGAGATTACATAGCCATTACATTATTATACCTTAATTAATTCAAACAAAGTCATTACGATATATTACATGCAAAGCATACAAAATAGTAGAAGAATTGATCGCTCATTCGAAATATTAATAAAATTTATCAGCAATGAAAATATCCGAGAAATTAATAATAATGGCAAAAACAATGTAACGTCAAATACAAATAACCTTACCTTTAATATTTATTTTTCAACATCGAATATTGCGACGGTACGACAGTTAGTGAAAGCAGCTATCTTTTTAAACACATCATGAACTCTGAACACCTAGTTGGGACACCTGCTTCCAATCTTCAGTTTTACCATGATGTGTTGTGTTGCGACTCCCGTCTAGCGGCGTGTAGTTTAAGCTTTAGATGCGCGAAGTTCAAATCGGATCACACTAATGTAATAGGAAAGGGAGATTAGGTGAAGTTCGCACAAGGCCGAGGGGTTTGAAAATAGTTAAATATTCTTTTAATAAGGGAACCTCAAGATTATAAACTAATCGATACTAGTCGATACTAATCGATACCCACTTGGATACGGGTGTTTGAATAAATGAACTTCTCCTTCCTCCTTTCTCCTAGGTGTGCGATTCCAGCGCAACGTTGTTAAACGCTTGATTTCGTAAAAGTTGATAACCGAAAGGAATCGGATCAACGAATAAGAATTTAGCTAGCTAAATAGTAAATTTGCGATTGGCTCTCGGTAACCAAGCCATTTTGAAATTAACAAGAGGAAAAGCGAAGGGTTTTTCGGAAGCGTCACTCGAGCCCCAAAAGCTGTAACGAGCAGTCGCATAAAAAGTTCTTTAGAGTCGATATTGTGTTACAAACGTTTATTTCATTCATTAAAGTTACAAGTTTTGAGTTCCTTTTGTTCTTTTATTGTATTATCCTTTTATTTATTATCCGTTCTAATTACATTTATTTCTCGAACAATCCTCGTCCTAGGAGCAGAGTGCCTTAGCACTCCACGGGCATCGACACCTCGCCGAATTCTCTACGAGGGATCCAGGAGAACCAGCCGGCCACGCAACAGTTGCGAGTTGTGATCCTCGCTCTAGCGGTGTTTGGTATAAGTTTTAAAGCGCGAAGTTTAAATTAAGTTAAATTGAATTAGTTCAGAATGAACTTCGCCGCTTATCCACGCCTCCTGCCTTATCACTCGAAAAACAATGTATTGATAAAAGAAAAAGAGGAATAAACATACGAAGAAGCCTGTTTCTTCTCCTCGCATTCAGTTTTCGACGTTGTAACACATCAGACGTGTCAGATCTGAATAAAGCAATCCCTTCTTGTTCAATTCAAAATATCCTTGTTCCTCTTTCTTAATTAATAGTTTTACATATTTAAATCGTTAAATAAATTCATTCAATTCAGTTCTAAAAGTTTTATTGAATTTAAAGTTATAGTTTACAACCGTTTCATTATTTCGTTGATCAATCTCGCGAGTTCCCGAGCAGAGCCCCTCAGAGCTTCAAAGACGCCGAACCACGCTGAAGACGCTTTGATCCACCAGAATTCCCACCAAAACCACGCAACAGATGTAAGGACATAAGGGTTGTATTTCAATTCACGCATACTGCGCATGAAATTGATGGCATCTTATTGGTGGCATCGTACGATTCCCTAGAGTTTCTCTCACTTGCCACCAATACGATGCCACTTCCGGTGCAGCGAGCGGTGCAGTCACGGACATAGGAATATAGGGACGGAGCAATGGCTGAGGGGGGTGAAGCAGCTTCGGGGAGGGTGAACTATGGTAACGTGGGTTGTGTTCCGATTCACGCATACTGCGCATGAAATTGATGGCATCTTATTGGTGGCATCGTATGATTCCCTAGAATTTCTCTCACTTGCCGCCAATACGATGCCACTTCCGGTGCAGTGAGCGTGCAGCAATCGCAGAAAATCAGAGGAGAAGCAGTCACTGCACGCTCGCTGCACCGGAAGTGGCATCGTATTGGTGGCAAGCGAGAGAAATTCTAGGGAATCGTACGATGCCACCAATTTCATGCGCAGTATGCGTGAATCGAAACACAGCCGTGGTGCCGCATTGATGATTGGTTGTGATCGCGCAAGCACAACGGTATTTTCATCGAGTAAGAGTGAATCAGAACCTATGATCAGTAGTGATGGCTAGAACCGTGATTTGCGAATCACGAGTGATCCGATCACGTTCGTTCCCAATCACGGTGATTTTTCACAGTGATCCGTGATTTTCGTGATCGCATCTGATTGGTACCGGCAGAACAGTGATCCGTAATCGCTTCTGATTTGTGCAGGCGCAACAGTGATCCGTGATCACCTCTGATTGGTGCAGGCAGAACAGTGATCGCTTCTGATTGGTGGAGAGCATGACTGCTCTTTGCACGCGCCACCATAACCCCAAATTCTATTATCTCTCGAAACATTGTCAAGTCCTCACTGTTCCTATAGAATCTCAGTTGTATATTTTGAACCAATGTAATCGTTCTTGATCTATTTAAATTAACGAATATATCTTCACTTTAGTTAAAAAGTATAATGTGATATGTGAACACTTTAGCCAATCAAATTAGTGCGTGCATACATTGACTATTTATGAATGAATATTCTATATATTCACTGAATTAGCACGCTTTGACCAAAGGGGAGATATAATAAGAGGCGTCACTCGACAAGGACAGAAATAACCTAGGGAAATCACTATACAACCAATTTAAATGCCCATTCGGCAATGATCGCTAAGCTTCGGCAATGATCGGTCAACTTCGGCAATAATCAGCCAATTGCGGTAAGGTACATTTAGTCGATTTGAATATCCCGCTCGAATATACAACCAATTTAAATGCCAAGGTCAAGTAAGGACTTCAAATGTTCCGCCCGGAGTGACGCCTCTTGTTATACCTACTCTTTGATCCCGTGTTAAAACCGTGTGCCGACTTGAAGATCCCGGCGCCATTTCAATCTAAGTAAAATTCTCACTTTGCAGTGGTAAATTTGAACGGTAATAAAGGGAGATATACGTCACGAATAAGTGCATGTACAAAATTATTATTTTAAATAAAAGATGAAATAAAAAATACACGTACATAAAACAAAAGGAAATGTATAGATGGCCCAAAATAAGAAAATAGATAATGAACTGATTAAGTTTAAGATAACAACACATTAAATATAAATATGAAAACATTTTTATTAAATGCAATAAAAGTACACAGATAATAAGATATAAAAATTAACGAAAATTTAAAATTTATATCGTGTAAAACTGTGCAATTCATATTTAATACTTAAGAATAATATACAATACATACAATAAATTCTGACTATAAAAATATACCTATACAATATAAATATGTGTTTGCGAGTGAGATGAGTGGATAAAGGATTCTTAGACTGGATAGAATGAACTTATTGCACACGTGTTGCGGTGAAACATTTTGTCACTGATTTATTAAAACTACTCGATGAGTCGATGATTATGAGTGTGAGTGTACTTGAGTGGAATAATAGCAGGGATATTATTGATCCACTGACCTGATTGAATCGAGTGTATAATATGATTAGGACCACGAGGTGGTTCACCACGTGGCGTCCACTGCAATTATACTAATTGGGGACTGACTAGGAACACTATTCAATTGATGATGAAATCGCGCAGATTTTTTTATATAGATCGAAAGCATATGTCACAACGGTCACAAAAATGTAAATTAAAGATACTCCCAAAAGCGGGTCTGACCTTGAAAAATCAACGAAGGTAGACCAAGGGAAAGAGAATGACGAAACCGTTTGTTGAAATTTAATTATCTCTATTATATGAAAATACATTATATTAAATGAATGATAACAGATTAATCATAGATAACAATTAGAAAAAAATTAATGATAATAAATCAAATTAATGATAATACTACTGAAATCACAACAGTGGGTAATTAACCATGACATTTATGATAATCTTGTCGACAAGAAGGTTTAAAAAAGTGATTGCAGCAAAAATAGATTCAAGATGAAGATTCTAGATAGCAAGAAGAAGATGACTTATTGTTTCAAATTTAAGAATTAGTAAACAAGTGACTATTAAAAACGACCCTGATAACCAGGTCTGTCAGCAGATCCGGGGCAGTTTATGTCCGCATTCAACTACAGATCTGCCGGCAGACCCTGACAAGGCAGGAATTGCTGCGGATCTGCCGTTCATCTGCCGGTAGATCCGCAGCAGATCCTGCGGCCCGTCCGACACATCCAATAGCGCCATCTCAAGGCAGGGTCTGCTGCGGATCTGCCGTCCATCTGCCGGCAGACCCTGCCTTGTCAGACCCTACTGTCCATTTACTGACAGACTGCAGGCCGGGTGGTTATCAGGGGACAAACTTTCTCGTCAAAAAATGTGTCGCAATAAATTAGCCCTTGTTATAAATTTTCTAAAGTTGTATGTAAATTCCGTATATTGAAATTGTTTTCTTTGTCTTATTTACTTTTTACAATATTTTTAAGAAAATTTTATCTAGAGACGCGGTAGCGTTGTGACGTACTGTCACTCAGGAGGTAAGGATCGGTGTGATTAGCTAGAGTCGGTAAGACAGGGTTCGTGTACACCGATTTCTTAATAACGTAATCCTTTTATTACTCGTCCTGTATTTCATACACATATACCAATAGACGGCGGCCGAAGCGGACATGTGCTGGCTTAGCTCAATACTAGATACGGCGTAGTCGTGGAGGTCGGACAGAGTCCTCGCACCTCTTTCTCGGAACGGACTAGATAGAGACCGGGCGGTATCCCGGTGATTCTATGTTGGCGCGAAGCGCTTTGGAGACTGGACAGCTTCCAGACGTCTCGGTACGGGCGGGTAGAGACCGGGCAACATCCGGGTCGTACTCGGAACGGACTAGATAGAGACCGGGCGGTATCCCGGTGATTCTATGTGGGCGCGAAGCACTTTGGAGACCGGACAGCTTCCAGACGTCTCGGTACTGGCGGGTAGAGACCGGGCAACATCCGGGTGTCTCTGCAACGGAGCGGCACGCCTAGAGACCGGGCAACTTCCAGCGTCTCGATACGGCGGCTAGAGACCGGGCAACATCCGGGCGTCTCTGCAACGGAGCGGCAGGCCTAGAGACCGGGCAACTTCCAGCGTCTCGATACGGCGGCTAGAGACCGGGCAACATCCGGGCGTCTCTGTGAACGGGGCAAGGGGGGCGTTGAGACCGGGCAACTTCCAGCGTCTCGATACGGCGGCTAGAGACCGGGCAGCATCCGGGCGTCTCTGTAAACGGGGCGGCAGGCCTAGAGACCGGGCATCATCCTGGCGTCTCCGTAATGGCACTATGGGTGGCGATCGTTTGATCGGCGGTTACCGGCTTTGGTTTTCCTATGAACGCGTCACTGGGCAACATCCAGATATGCGCTGTTAGGGAGGGGGATCCGTAGCCCCACTCGAACTGCCTATTTTGCGTCGCGGCGAGGCTTATGTCCCGATGTCCGGAATATCTTTGCAGCGAGAAATCGACGCGATCTAGCGGCGCGGTGGGGAGTTATCGTCATCGCGCTGACTCGTCGCGAGCCTGGTGTGCCTCGGCCCGGGTCGGCGTGGTTCGGACGCGGTCGGCCGAGCATTTGGCGTCTCACTCACTCCCGGTCGGATTACCGCGCGCTCGATTCCTCACGTGCTGGGACGCTACGTCACAGCGTCTCGACGCCAAGTACATGAAAAACACCCGGTATATATCGATGTCGCTACCGTGTACCTTTACTCGTCGCGGAGACACTCTAACCTAATTCTGACATTTATACATTAATATCTCATCACGCCTGCAATATTTTGTAAATTTAAAAGCATTTTTCTTATGTAAACCGCATATCGGCTTTCGAATAAGACCAATTTCAATAAAATCGGTCCACGCATGACAGAGATATCATAATATCGTATGATGGATCGGTCGGATCCGATAAGGTTTCAGATTTTTCTTCTGATTCTTCTTCAATCTCAAATTTTTGTCAACATAATACGTATACACGCGTTACACACACATCTTCAGCCAACACATGTATCGTTCTTCGTTCGTCGTCCGCCATTGTACGTACATATATATATACTATTTTGAATTTTATAACCTAAGTGCTAAGTGTCAAATAAAGTAAGTTGTCCCAATTTGAAATGTCATCACGAGTTTTTACACTACATAGGAGACTGAATTATTGCCTCAATTAATAAGGTAAGTGCCAAAATTTTTTAAATAGATTTCTTATGTAGAGTCGCAGACTTGGAAGTTGTCCGGAGATGGTTCGACTGAGAAGCATCTCCTTTCGCACAAGTTTCTGGAAATTTGTACCATGCATGTACAAATGACATGACATGCTCCGGCGTAGTATGCGCGAGGTGGGGGAAATTCTCGAGGGCACCCGTCCTCGATCTGGTATCACTGGGCCAAGCCTTAATTCCGAGTATGAGTTTCTCGCTTCTTTCTGGCCGAAGGGGGGAGCGAGATGGAACGCTTTGCAAACCGGTTTTCCAGTGCTCAGGGAACCATACGACGGCCAGGCGTAGCCCGAGAGAGAGCGAGAACGTAGATAAAAGGAGCACCGAGGCAGGCAAGCGGTGTGGTGGGAGAATACCCCTCACGAAACTCACCGGCCAATAATGCAGAACACGACTTTAGCTACTAGGTTAGTAGAGGATGACGCATGCTTAAGCATTTGCTTAAGAATAAGTAGCGACTATGGGTACCGGCCATAAAGGTGCTTTCCAACTGCGCCTAAGATGATACAACTACCCTGATAACCAGATCTGGCAGCAGAATCTGACGTCAGATCCGTAGTCGTCTGTGTCCGCATTTGGCTGCGTTCTGAGGTACAGAATCTGATGTCAGATTCTGATGTCAGATCGGCAGCAGATGGACAGCAGATCCTGATGTCAGATCGGCAGCAGATGGACAGCAGATTTTGCCGTCTGCTTAGCACAGCTAACAGCGCCATCTGAGGGTCAGGATTAGCAAACTAACGTGTGGTAAGAAAAAAAAATACCAACAAATACGAAACGTTGTAATTCCCAAGCGGTCACCCATCCAAGTACTAACCGCGCCCAATACCGCTTTAACTTCAGTGATCGGACGAGAACTTGTGTTTTTTCTGACACGAAATGATCGTTGGAAAAATTTGGCTCTTATTAATACTTATTTTTAAACAATCTTCATACTATTATATTCTAAGAACTTATTATATAACGTTTAAGTCGAAAAGAGTCGTTGTTCTGTGGCATAAGTACCTGTTTAAACTACAATTTTACATTTTCTGTGTACTTTACTGACGTGGTAGTAGAATTGGACACAGTTTAAATGTATTCTACAGGAATTAAAGGTTAAATTGTGAAAATAAGTTAATTTATTATATAATTGTGAAAATAAGTTAATTTATATAATAAATTCATAACATTAACCTTTAATTCCTGTAGAATACATTTAAACTCTATCCAATTCTACTACCATGTCAGTAAAGTCCACAGAAAATGTATAAAAATGAAATACAACAGGTAAAAAAAATTGCGTTAGGTAAGTTATTTAATATTGATATCATTTGTAATTTAAACAGGTACTTATACCACAGAACAACGACTCTTTTAGAATATAATAGTATGAAGATTTTTACACAAGAAGTATTAATAAGAGCCAAATTTTTCCATCTATCATTTCGTGTCAGAAAAAACACAAGTTCTCGTCCGATCACTGAAGTTAAAGCGGTATTGGGCGCGGTTAGTACTTGGATGGGTGGGTGACCGCTTGGGAATTACAACTTTCGTATTTGTTGGTATTTTTTTTTCTTACCACACGTTAGTTTGCTAATCCTGACCCTCAGATGGCGCTGTTAGCTGTGCCAAGCAGACGGCAGAATCTGCTGTCCATCTGCTGCCGATCTGACATCAGAATCTGACATCAGATTCTGTATCTCAGAACGCAGCCAAATGCGGACGCAGACGACTACGGATCTGACGTCAGATTCTGCGCTCTCATGCCAGACTCTGCTACCAATCTGATGTCAGATTGGCGTCAGATGGTTATCAGGGTATATATAATAACATATACACAGCTAAAATGCTGCCCTGATAACCAGGTCTGCAGGCAGATCCGGCGCAGTTTATGTCCGCATTCAACTACGGATCTGCCGGCAGACCCTGACAAGGCAGCATCTCCTGCGGCTTCTGCTGCCCGTCCGACACATCCAATAGCGCCATCTGAAGGCAGGGTCTGCTGCGGATCTGCCGTCCATCTGCCGGCAGACCCTGCCTTGTCAGACCCTGCTGTCCATCTGCTGACAGACTGCAGGCACGGTGGTTATCAGGGTGTGTTCATACATTCCATTACTCATATAGCGGACATTTTAATTAATCCATAAAAAAGAATCCCATTTAAAACCATTGTCTTAAATTAATAGATTTATTACAAAATTAATGATATACAACAATTGCGCCAATTATAACAATGGCTATTTATACAAAGAAAAAATATATTAAATAATATTAAACAGATATATTTTTGTAGAAATCAATATTTTAATACGAATAAATATTTTATTCAAAATACAGTGGACGCTCGATAATGTGCCGCAGTCGGGGCTCTAGAGGCGGTGTTTTCTCAGAAGCGGCATATTAACGAGAGCCAATGTAACGCGCGCTCTCCCCATAACTCTCCTGTTTTCTTTTCCGTGATGGCTGCCCCCTACCAGAATACTCTTAAGGTGCGTCACACTGATGTGAGAAAAAGAAAAAACACATTCACGTATATGTATTGCTTGCGAATTGCTTGCGAACTCCAGTGTGGAGGCACCATTAAGGGTTAGCATTCATTGGCTCGCTGAGCGTGAGAGAAAGGGAGGTGCACACACGCGTGCGAGTAATGCGTGTGAGCTGGGGCGTTCCTAACGGCACTTTAAACAGCGGCATATTATCGAGCGTCCACTGTACTTGGCGCTGCACAACCGAAAAAAATGTTAATTGTCTTAATATTATTAATTAACAATAACTCCCTTACAATTTAAAATACATAAACAAATTGGTTTGGTTTTTTGGTTTTCCTGTTAAACAGGATGGCGTTTCAAGCATTTCGCTTATACTGCCCAACGAACAATAGTCATATCTCTCTTTTCCTTCTCTCTCTCCTTCAGGTCCCAGCAGCAGCGGCGCACCGGGAGAAAGGTGGTCACCCATCTTTCCCCAGTACCCGCCCCGTGATGTTTAACTTCGGTGATCTAGCGAGAACCGGTGTTTTCATCACGGCTAAGGCCGCTGGTACATAAACAAATACATACACATATTAGAAACGCAGTCAGATTTATTCTACATATATTCTAATATCATACGTAGCATATGCACATGCACACATACAGACGAACGCACTAGAAAGTTTGTTATAATATAGGTACATGTTTATTCAGTATAGTGTTGCGAGGTTTACCGGTGTGGAGATTCTCTATGAGAATCTGGCTGCACTCCGCGGTTATCCCCGAACGGGTTGTTCCTCGGGCTCCGATAGTTCGGGTGAAGGTGCTGGGAACGGGATTCTCGGGTTGAGCCGAGAGGTAGTGGATCGTTGCCGGTTTAAGAGTTGGAACTCACCGTAGGTTTAATAAAGGTTTATTTGAGCCGAGCGATTACGGACGTGATCGCGTTACTGTTCGAATTACAATGTTACACTTTGGTTGTTCGGGCGTGGGTTTATATACAAGATTTTGGGTCGCGGTTTGGTGGCCGCGGGGGAAGGCCTAATGGTCTTCGCCAGTGGGTCTGGGTCTTGCTGCGTATGCGGTTTACTTTTGATCAGGGCTTGAAAAGGTTGCGAAATAACTGTTTGAAACTGTTATATAAAGGTTCTCACTGAAAGAGTTATGAAGAACTTTTATTCTGAATAACCGTTAAAAAGAACCTAAATATCAGACTATAAAAGTATAAGTTAAGGTTCCTATATAGCTCTATAACTTTTATTTTTTAGGTTCCTATATAGCTCTATAACTTTTATTTTTTAGGTTCCTATATAGCTCTATAACTTTTATTTTTTAGGTTCCTATATAGCTCTATAACTTTTATTTTTTAGGTTCTATAAAAGTTCCAAAGCGGTTATAGAGCCGATTTAATAACTTTTATTTTTTAGGTTCTATATAAGTTCCAAAACGGTTATAGAACCGATTCTTGTAACGATTGTACAGAATTTTATAGAAAATGAAATTACAACATATTACAACTATAGACTACTGTGTATAACCAACTTGTTTAAAAATTATTATAAATAAGTAAGTAAATATATATTATGTACACATTTGTACATACGTATACAATTCTTTCGTAATATGAAGTGTTCGGATTGGTAGATTCAATAGTGGATGGGCGGTGTGAAATACTTAAAAGTCTATCATGTGTCTGATGAAGGCAATGTTTGACATCTGTAATTATGGAATCAGTTAAAATAACGAACCCCGATAAAAAAATTCATCCAATATATTACACTATTGGACGAAAATTAAAAATAAAATGCCGAAATTGTTTGAAGTATCCAAAATAATTTTAGCAATTCCACCAACACAAGTAAGTGTGGAACGCTTATTTTCAGCGTTAAAGTTTATTTTATCCCCCCACCGTTCGTCAATGAAGCCGGATATTATAGAAGATATTTTATTAATCCGCCTAAATATGCCAAAACTACCACAAGCAGGCACATGACAAATTATAATTTATAATATATATTCCGTGTATTATTATAACAAGAAGTGCAATAAATATTTAATTCCATAGATCGAAACTTTTATTTGTCAAGTTCATTTTTTCAATTAGGGGCCACCTCACCATTAGGACCATCATTCTGACAACATATTACAAAATCATTCAAATCGGGGAGCTAGACCCTCATCGGTATAACAACCAAATATTTATATTAACGAACACTTCATATTACGAAAGAATTGTATACGTATGTACAAATGTGTACATAATATATATTTACTTACTTATTTATAATAATTTTTAAACAAGTTGGTTATACACAGTAGTCTATAGTTGTAATATGTTGTAATTTCATTTTCTATAAAATTCTGTACAATCGTTACAAGAATCGGTTCTATAACCGTTTTGGAACTTATATAGAACCTAAAAAATAAAAGTTATTAAATCGGCTCTATAACCGCTTTGGAACTTTTATAGAACCTAAAAAATAAAAGTTATAGAGCTATATAGGAACCTAAAAAATAAAAGTTATAGAGCTATATAGGAACCTAAAAAATAAAAGTTATAGAGCTATATAGGAACCTAAAAAATAAAAGTTATAGAGCTATATAGGAACCTAAAAAATAAAAGTTATAGAGCTATATAGGAACCTTAACTTATACTTTTATAGTCTGATATTTAGGTTCTTTTTAACGGTTATTCAGAATAAAAGTTCTTCATAACTCTTTCAAGAACCTAAATCTTTATAATAACGGTTTCAAGCCCTGCTTTTGATTGCGCATCTTGCTGAGCTTGCTGGTGTTTGTTACACCAGGTGTTATGGTTGCGTATCGTGTCATAACAATAGCAACACCAATTCGGGGCGCAGCGCCAAGTATTTTGAATAAAATATTTATTCGTATTAAAATATTGATTTCTATAAAAATATATCTGTTTAATATTATTTAATATATTTTTTCTTTGTATAAATAGCCATTGTTATAATTGGCGCAATTGTTGTATATCATTAATTTTGTAATAAATCTATTAATTTAAGACAATGGTTTTAAATGGGATTCTTTTTTATGGATTAATTATAATGTCCGCTATATGAGTAATGGAATGTATGAACACAGCATTTTAGCTGTGTATATGTTATTATATATAGGCTGTGTTCCGATTCACGCATTATGCGCATAGACCGCAGCGCAGACGCTGCGCGCATGAACCGCGTTCCGTTTCCAGCAGCGCATGAACCGCAGTAACGAAACGGAACGGGTTTCGATGCGTCTGATGCTCGTGAGGTTACGCGGGAATGTTCAAACTTACTTACAAATAGCTATGCAGTTGGATGGATTACGGTTAATTTAATTCGAGACTTTTGGACGGTGGTCAAAGCACGCTTCCTAACAACATCGGTTACTTCGTCTTAAGGATCGGGGACCGACTCCTAACGAAATTTGATGCCTTTATTGCTGGATTTTCTCAACCCGAGTTTTTCTATTCTTCTTGAACAGCGATAATTATTGAAAGCGAAGATCATATTTTATGAGTTTTACAGGATGAACTGCTGCTTACCCAACGTAATTTGGTAAACAGATGTGTAAAGGAAAAATGAAGTTATTTATTATCCGCGTCCGGGGTAAATTCAAGGTTTTGAAGGCTATTGAATAGAACCGCAGGCTCTCGTACGTCTTCTGGATTAGAGTACAGCTGTAAAGTTAGCATTATAAGAGCACCTTCGAAAAAGTTAGCAGTAAAAGCCTTTAAGAAATAAATATGCACGCTACGTATTTGCTTCCTTCCTCATCTTTCTTTTCGACCTTGCCTAAAACCTTCTAGGGATGTGTTGTTCGCTTCGAAATTGAGTCCGTTACGTTGGTTGCAATTCATACAGCGAGTGCAGAGATGGCAGTACCAATTTCGTAGAATTCCCTAGAATCCTCCAACTTCTAGCTCATAATGCGTGCAGCAAGTGCAGAAAATAAAAGCATGGGCAGTCCATGCGCATATTACGCGCATGCGTATTTGTCGCTTTACGTGTGCTTCTGTATTCTGGTTTTTTATATGAACTGCTAGTTTGAAGTGTCTAATTAGTTTTTATTCTTATAACCGAGAAAGTATAAATTTACGTTGTAACAAAGTTGGAAGCAATAACATAAAAATGTCCATTTGACTGGAATTACAGAATTAACGTGGGGTAATTCTGGCCATGATTTTTCTTTATAAAAGAAGTGGGAAAACTGTAAAATTAATAAAAAAATATTATTTTTATGTTTTAAAATTAATTACTATATACATGAATCACAAATGTATTCTTCAGGGCTATTCCATCCTGAACATTCTTCATATTATTATATGCCCATAAAATTTAATTTTTTCATTGAGTTTTTATGTGGAAGCGTCTAAAGTAATATTCCCGGCTTCATTCTGCCTTATTCGTAATTCTTTTATGTCAGTTGCATTTAAGCCAGAAAAAAGTAATGTTAAAAGCTGGCTACGATTACCCCTCAATTTTGGCCGGTCTTACCTCACAACACATGTTGAAATAATATAGTAATACACTACATTGAATTTTCATATCAATGAAAACAATAATATTTTGGAAGGATGTTAAATTATAAAAAGTTGACAAATATAGCGTAAAAGAACGAAATATCCAATAAGCATTTATTGTCATGTAGCATATATGTAGGTTATATTTTCTGTCACTTCGAGTAGCGGACCACATAATTTCGTGCATGTTTTTTAAAGCGTACGTAAAGAGACAAATACGCATGCGCATGAACTGCACGCTTCATGCGCTAGAGGTGGGAGAATTCTAGGGAATCGTATGCGCCACCAACGCAACCAATGCACGCATAGAATGAAACGGAACGGTTTTCTCTGCGGTCTATGCGCATAATGCGTGAATCGGAACACAGCCATAGTTGTATCATCTTATGCGCAGTTGGAAAGCACCTTTATGTACTGGCAGCTCATTTCGATTTCACTTTTTTTTTATTTTATTATTAGTATCTTCAATTTTTGTGATTATTATTGTCATCTATTTTTTGTGATTTATTTGATTTTTCATGTACTTGGCGTATTTTTTTACTTTTTTGAAGTTTTATATATATACGCGTTACGCGCCCACCTTCAGCCAACACATGTATCGTTCTTCGTTCGTCGTCCGCCATTGTACGTACATATATATATACTATTTTGAATTTTATAACCTAAGTGCTAAGTGTCAAATAAAGTAAGTTGTCCGAATTTGAAATGTCACGAGTTTTTACACTAAATAGGACACTGAATTATTGTCTCAATTAATAAGGTAAGTCGCCAAAATTTTTTAATAGGTTTCTTATGTAGAGTCGCAGACTTGGAAGTTGTCCGGAGATGGTTCGACTGATTGTGAGAAGCATCTCCTTTCACATAAATGTCTGGAAATTTGTACAATGCATGTACAAAATAATAATGTTATTGTAACAAATTGCATTTAAATTCTTATGTGGAATTGCAGGCTTGCAAGTTATCCGGAGAAGGTTCGATTCGACCGAGAAGCATCTTCTTTTGCATAAGTTTCTGAAAATTTGAACCATATGTACAAAGTAATGTATTGTAACAAATTGCATTTATTTAAATTGTCAGATATTTATTTTTATAACATTTTAATTTACAGTGTTTATGTAAAGCCTATATAAACGAAAGGGACGGAGAGGCTTGGATAAAAATGAAAGGGACGCAGAGACTTGGATAAAAGTGAAGGGGACGCAGAGGCTTGGATAGAAATGAAGGGGATGCACAGGCTTGAATAGAAATGAAGCATCTTCTTTCTCACAATTTTGAAAATTTCCCAAATAAGGTAAATCGACAAACTTTGTATAAAGACATAGCATTAAGAATTATTATCTCTTGATGCTTTTCAATCTTTTGTGATAGACATTCCTAATACTTTAATTAATAAAATCCACAGTAGTTGCTACGCTATTCATTAATTCATTAATTTTTTAGATTGCCATTATTTCAATTCACCAATAAACATACTAAATTTTATTCAAACACCAATAAATTGTGCGTTAAAAATATTGAATCTCGTTTATTTTCGCTGATTCGCTGAATTATTACCATTAGCATTCAAATTTCCTGCAACATTTTCTGATACATTATGTAGTCTCTACACTCACTATAGCAAAAGGCACTCTATTTCTATAAATAATAAGTTCTATGTCAAGTTGTATATAACTAAAATGTGGCTTTTATATTTATTTACAGATAATCGAAGCAGAAGATGATGCAGTGCAATCTACGTCAGAAAAAAAAAATATTGAAACATGGCATTATTATTATTATATTAATTAAATGAGTTTATTCAGCTGCGATCCTCTGTTTAAATAAACCAATTCCACCAATCTCAAATATTCAAAGTTTATTACTTAATAATCATAACTCTAGATTATTACATCCCCATAAAAAACTTCAAAAAAGTAAAAAAATACGCCAAGTACATGAAAAATCAAATAAATCACAAAAAATAGAAGAATAATAATCACAAAAATTGAAGATACTAATAATAAAATAAAATATAATTTTTAATTTTGATAATTTTTAAGTTATAAAAAATAATATTAAAATTTATCTGATGTCAATCCCTATGAAAATTATCTTTGTAAAAAGAAGTGAGATCTCCACAAAAAACTTCAAAAAAGTAAAAAAATACGCCAAGTACATGAAAATCACAAAAAAATAGAAGATAATAATAATTACAAAATTAAAAAAAGATGTGAAATCAAAATGGGCTGCCAGTACATAAAGATGCTTTCCAACTGCGTTTTAGATGACACAACTACATATGCACAGCTAAAATTCCATTACTCATAATGGCTATTTATACAAAGAAAAAATGTATTAAATAATAATATGCAGATATATTTTTATACAAATAAATATTTTAATACGAATAAATATTTGATTCAAAATACTTGGCGCTGCGCAACCGAAAAAATGTTAATTGCCTTAGTATTAATAATTTACAACAACTCCATTACAATATAAAATACATATACATACACTAGGTGGCGAAATCGGCTTCCCTCCGGAAATTTGGCAACGTTGCATGTCGGGTCCCCCTGTGTCGAAGAACCACTGAGTTATGCCCACTGATCTGTATATACTCCTGGATAGTGAACGAGGATAGGCGGCTTGTGCCAAATAGAAGCCATTTTGATCTGAGTACGATTCTCAAGTGTGACGTCACACAGCGACGCGAAGTCATAGCTGGCCAAAGCAAACAAGCAATAAATACATAGTTGGTGCCTGATTACGACAGAATCAAAATGGTAAGAACATACATGTTTTGCGGTGCAAAAAAATTGGGGGACAATATAACATATCACGGGTAAGTAAAAGTTGGCGTCGAGACGGTACCGCGTCTCTAGATAACATTTATATGCTACTTGTAGGTTAAGTGGAACTTCTTACTCATAATAAATATTCCTAAGGAAATAAAAAATATTTTTGTTTGTTTCATATAATTTTCCGTTAATAGCCACAGAATGGCTAGACAACATGGGTTTGGGCTCCAATTTTGTGCCACCAAAAAACGCCATGTTATGTTCCAGTCATTTTGAAAAAAAATGAAGGCACGAAGGCACTGGCAAAGGTTGTCTTCTCCCTGGAAGCATTCCTACCATTTTTGGGCAATACAAAGCTGGTTGTGGCTTCTGTCATGCTAAAAAAGGACAGGATAAAAACATATCATTTCGCAAGTAATATCTGAATTATTCAAATTAAGCAGCGTATTTTTAAGTTAAAGTGACTAAAATAAAATTTATTATAAAATAACCAAATGCAATTGTTTAATTATTTATAGTACAATGAAGAATGATATCACTCTAATTTAAGAAGTTTTCCATAAATTATTTTACATAAGTTCATTAATATTGTTTCAGTGTTTGACATTAATTTGAAACATGACTTCCTTATTTTGCAGATTTTCATTAAATAATGCAGAACTACATCAGAAGTGGATCGCAGCAATGGCTGTAAAGGACTTTGCTCCCAATGAGAGAAGTGTGCTTTGTAGTGAGCATTTTGAAAAAGATTGTTTTCGTAAAACAGGTCGTAATGCCTGTACGTTAACTCTAAAGAGCAATGCGGTTCCTACGATACTTAAGTTGCCGCTAATTGACAGTAAGATTGTTTGTGTTTTTTATATATTCTTTATTGTACTTTTGGAATATAATGCACATTATAGTAAAATACTATTTTTAGAAACACCTGCTGCAGAACTCAACAGCAATTCTTAACCCTCTGCATCACATATGGAAACAGATCCCTCATTGTCGCCAGAAATATTAGCAGCGTATGAAGGGCGTGAAAAGCACCGTTTATCACTTGATTTACCTCCTCCAAAAATGTCAAAAACTGACACTAACTACAGTATGGTAAATCCAATTGAAGCAAGTACCAGTGATTCAGGTGAATTCGAATAAATTGTTCTAAAATTTAAGCGTCATATAAATTATATCATTGTTCAAAAGTTTAGCAATTAATTTCATATCTTTATGGCAATGAAGGAAATATCATATTTATAACTTTTAAATTAATACTTTTGTTACAAATCAGTTACGTGAATATGAAATTCGATTCAAATAATAGTGTATAAATAACTAATAATATATTATGCGTAGATAAGAAGCAATGCCAGGTGAATGAAGTACCTTCTACGAGTACAGCAAGCGAAGCGGCAAATACTTGTATGCAGAGAAATGGACAAACACCAACTACCTCACGTCGCATTCGTCATGTCGCCCATGATCATCGATATCAAACAAGTTCGAGGTCGATGATGAAAAAAATGTTATTGCAGGAAAAGCGAATACAAGCGTTGAAGCTGGAAAAACATGCTCAAAAGCAGCACATTTCTCGGTTGAAGCGGCAAGTAACTTCTTTAAAACAAATTGTGAGTGCGTTACGAAAAAATCCATCTCTTCCAGACTCGGCATTGGAATGCTTGGAATCCATTGCAGATACTGACGTTTCCCAATTTTTAAAACGATTCATTAAAAATCAAAGTAATGTAAAAGAGCAACAAGTACAAGATAAGAAGAAACTGTCAGGTATATGGAGCGCAAAATATCCAGCAGCACTTAGAGCATTTGCTATGCCACTGCATTTCTACTCTCCTAGAGCGTACGGCTTTGTGAGGCGCAAATTTTGCAAAGCTTTGCCAGATCCGAGTACCATACGTTCATGGTATTCTGCGGTCGACGGTGAACCGGGGTTTACCCTCGAAAGCTTCCAAGCTTTGAAGTTTAAAGCAGCAGAAGCAAAAAAATACACCAAGAAAGTTCTGGTCAGTTTCATGTTAGATGAAATTTCAATTAAAAGATCGATTCAACGCCTTCCCAACGGCTACGATATATATTTTAAATTTACGTCAATTTTTATATCTGTCATATAATTTTATATCTTATATATGTGTACTTTTATTGAATTTAATAAAAAAGTTTTCATATTTATATTTAATGGTCTTTTGTCTTAAACTTAATCAGTTCATTATCTATTTTCTTATTTTGGGCCATCTATACATTTCCTTTTGTTTTATGTACGTTTATTTTTTATTACATCTTTTATTTAAAATAATATTTTTTTACATGCACTTATTCGTTATGTATATCTCCCTTTATTACCGTTCAAATTTACCGCTGGAAAGTGAGAATCTTACTCAGATTAAAATGGCGGCGGGATCATCAAGTTGGCACACGGTTTTAACACGGGATACGCTATCCAGTAGTATATACATATCAGTGGTTATGCCTAGTGACAATGGTGACAATTCTACAAATTATTATTTAGTTTGCTGAAATGAATTTTGCTTGATATAACATTACACGTAAGAGGATGATGGACTCGATTCCTCATCGATTTGGCAAAGAAGTAGCATGTATCGTAGGTAGAAAGTTTTTAGACTGCCAGGCCGAAGTCTAGGTAGACGCACGAAATCCCCATATCGGTGTTCCAGCACGGGAAGGCGTGGGAAGGCGTTTTGTCCGCCGCTACCCCAAGGTAGCCGCCGCCCGCATAAAGGTGGCCGTTCCAATAAGCGGCTACAGCCGCTGTCGCGATGACTGGTACAATGGAAAAGCATTCATCCCAACTCCTATGGGCGGCTGCGACTGCTGCGGCCGCACCAGGATTGCTATAGCCTATGCGCGTTTGGTTCATGAGCAGCCTAGGCTACTCGAGACACTACACAATGCCACGAGTGTCTGTGTTCCGCCGTAACAGCAGAATCGCCAAGTCGCGCAACGGCTGCCGCTCTACTGCTCCAGAAGCAGTCTAGCGACTCTAGCCGCTCTGCGACTCTAGCCGCTCTGCGATCCATCTCACATTCGGACAGATTATCCAGAAATAAGGAAAGAAGTCAGAATTCATAACTTATGGAATTGTTTTTTTTTATATATATATTTCTTGTAAACTAATAATATGAGCTCTTGTAAAAAAACGTAAAAATATCATGACGGCTACATCTGATCTGCGTGTAAACACATGTCAAATTTGTTGTTTTATGCAAAATTTTAAGTGATTTCTTTCAAAGTTTGTTAAAGTAAAGTTAAAGGGGTCAGAAATAGTATCGATTCTGCAAAATAATAGCAAATAATTCGTTATATACATTTATTTTTCTATAAGAAACCCATTGAAAAAATATCAGTATTTTTTGACTTTTTAGTTACCTTCCACGAACTTGTATAAACAATATATATTTGTCCTTGCAACTGCGAAAACAAGATTTGACAATAGTTGCTAATAATGGAGTAATCACTTGTATTCTATATCGTACAGTGGGCCTGAATCCAAAGAAATAGGGGAAAATGTAACATTCCATTTTTCGCGTTGAAAATGCTGAATATTGTTAAGTAAGTTCATAAAAATTTGAGTTAATATACAACTCATAACAAAGTCTGAGGTTATTTAAAAAAATAACGTCAACAATTTCAATAAAACTAAAAAAATTGATAAATACATACTATGGAAAGTGCAGAAATAATAACTTGAAAACCGAACGTATCCCCAGCGTGTGACTTAAACCACTAATAAAGTACCAAAAAACAGTTTCCAATTTTTTATCACGATTGAGTTAAAAAATAGAAAAAACAAATTAATAGATGTAAAAAATATTTTTTAACTTATACATCACTAGAAAGGAATAGGTTTATCCTATTTTTTGCCACAATTTGAATTCCGATATTTTAAAAGAAGCACCCAAATGTCATTGACTTCTTCAATCCGATAGATAAACAGAATACGATGTACATATAAGAAAAATGGTTAGTCTTTCACTATCTTCGACGGTCCTCGAGACCTCATACAACAATAGACCCTCTTTTCAAGTGCTCGAAAAGGGCCTGTGCGGCGCGTCGTTGCACTGGTGGGGGCCATGGCGTCGACGCTTAGATATAGGAAATACCATTTGCGACGACGCCAGTTGGAGTTGCTGGCGGCTGTAGCCGCCGGTCGCAGTCGCTGGCGGCTGTAGCCGCTTATTGGAACGGCCACCTTAAGACCCTCTCACTTGCACATAAAGCCCTGTCCTTGTTTAGCACCATCCCTGTCTACCGCATGCTCTCCGTCACTCCTTCGTAAGAAATAACTAGCCTCTTAGCGGCAATTCGCTGCACGGGAGTGACAGAGAGCATGCGGTAGACAGGGATGGTGCTAAACAAGGACAGGGCTTTATGTGCAAGTGAGAGGGTCTTATGCGGGCGGCGGCTACCTTGGGGTAGCCGCGGACAAAACGCCTTCCCTCGCCTTCCCGTGCTAGAACACCGATATAGGGATTTCGTGCGTCTACCTAGACTTCGGCCTGGCAGTCTAAGAACTTTCTACCTACGATACATGCTACTTCTTTGCCAAATCGATGAGGAATCGAGCCCATCATCCTCTTACGTGTAATGTTATATCAAGCAAAATTCATTTCAGCAAACTAAATAATAATTTGTAGAATTGTCACCATTGTCACTAGGCATAACTCAGTGGTTCTTCGACACAGGGGGACCCGACATGCAACGTTGCCAAATTTCCGGAGGGAAGCCGATTTCGCCGCCTAGTGTATGTATATGTATTTTATATTGTAATGGAGTTGTTGTAAATTATTAATACTAAGGCAATTAACATTTTTTCGGTTGCGCAGCGCCAAGTATTTTGAATCAAATATTTATTCGTATTAAAATATTTATTTGTATAAAAATATATCTGCATATTATTATTTAATACATTTTTTCTTTGTATAAATAGCCATTATGAGTAATGGAATTTTAGCTGTGCATATGTAGTTGTGTCATCTAAAACGCAGTTGGAAAGCATCTTTATGTACTGGCAGCTCATTTTGATTTCACATCTTTTTTTAATTTTGTAATTATTATTATCTTCTATTTTTTTGTGATTTTCATGTACTTGGCGTATTTTTTTACTTTTTTGAAGTTTTTTGTGGATATACCTTTTCTGGCCATTTATTTTTTAATTAATGTATACATACTCATATATTTGGCAAAAAATAGTGTCGCGCAGTATGTGTGTGATCTATCGATCAGTCTTCGCAGTGACATGTTTAGATTGTCTCGTTGGTCAAGGTATGAAAAAAGCAGTGTTCGTTCGTTGCAGTCATTATATTTTCAGATAATAGAGATAATTAAATTTCAACACACGGTTTTGTCATTCTCTTTCCCTCATTTTTCTTCTTTCCCCTGTTCCACATTTGATGATTTTTCAAGGTCAGACCAGCTTTTGGGAGCATCTTTAATTTACATTTTTGCGACCGTTGTGACATATACTTTCGATTTATATAAAAAAATCTGCGCGATTCCATCATCAATTGAATAGTGTTCCTAGTGAGTGTTTTTGATTGTGAGTGTTCAAAAGATGAGTGAGGTCGTATATGAGTGAATTAGATACAGTTTTTGTGTACTACTTGTACAAACACGTGAAAGATACGCGACGCGTTCGAGAAGCTTCCGTTGCACAAGGGAGTTTTCACAAGAGTGAGAATGGCGGACTTCCGCTCACGCTTCTTCTCGGTTCTTCGAGAGCAGCGTCGCTGGTTTCTGGTTGGCTATTAAGTTCACGTGTTAAGCGGTGATTGGCTGAGCGTTCGATGGTGAGTGTCGATCGATTGATGTTCATCGATCGTCGATCAACCGCTCGTTCAGCTGCCCAGTAGGTGCTGCCGTGAGAATGAGTGTGGCGGCGTGGGGAACTATACCATTCCCAAACAATACGAAAGTATACATTATGCAATAAAATACAAATAAATATTACTTATTTTTAAAGGAAGTGGTGTAAGATTAGATTAATAATTATACATCGTATACATTATATACGTACAATTTGAAAATTAGAATTAGGAATTGTTATACTTACTAATATGATGTCATTGAACAGATAAACCAGTTTCTTTAATCTGTAAGAAGTGTAGAAAATACCCTGATAACCAGATCTGAAGCGCAGAGCCTGACCAGGTTAGGTTTTATTTTTTTCCTTTAAAAATATACATTCTATAAAGGTGGCGCTTTAGGATCAAAGTGTTCCTATACTGCCCAAGGAACTCTGTCCATGCACTCATCGTACACAATCTTTCTCCTCTATTCTCCTCATCCATTCAGTCACTCCTCCAGTACTAGTTCCTTTTACCCCATAAACTATATAAAACTTAATCTAATGAATCGCTTACTCCTATCACTATGCAGATGTTACGGTATGCCGTGGTAACATGTGAACTTAGCTTCATGTAAGATGGCTCTGCGTAGCGAATTCTAGGCGCGTCAAGTTTAAACTGTAAAACGAAGCAATCGAAATTTGAACAAACTTTCCAAGGAATACTTACCTCTTAGTGGCGCTCGCTAAATTATATCGATTAAATAAATGTTTCGGTTGCTTTGCTAATAGAATCATTGATATCATGTGAAACGCTCGTTTTAGTTAGTGAAGGACCAATCGTATAATTCGTAAAATAATTAATTAAGAAACCTTTTATTTTATTGGATATCTTAATTAACAAAAACATGTTAATATTTAGATAGAACAGACGACATCTTTGTACACATTCATTCGTTGATCAACGTTTAAAGCAATCAGACGCATTTCTTAATTGTCCTACCTAAAATATATAAAACTAAAACTAAAACTAAGTAACAACAGAAATTAGTCTCAGTTTATTAACTTCCTTCTTTGCTGATCATCACTGGAAGAAAATTGGAGGCCGACACCAAGGGCGAACGCGAGCAGAGCGCATTAGCGCTCCACGGGCAGCGAACCCATCCGCATCCGGATCTCGAAATCCCCGCTATAACACGTAACAGTTCTGGTGACAGCGGTGGGATCATCAAAATTTGCCGGCTCGCGGGCGCAAAAATTGAAGAAACGTTAGCCAGTTCGTGCAACCCTCTTTCCTGGGTTTTTGGGCACGGTTTCCCCAGGAACAAGGGTGAATACCAGAGGAGGGTGACTTCGAATGTCCGTGCCAGTCTTTTCGGAGTCACACGCACCTGGCCGTAAAACCTTACAACGGAGCTGATCGAGACAACGGAGCTGATCGAGACAACGGAGCTGAACGAGACAACGGAGCTGATCAAGACAACGGAGCTGATCGAGACAACGGAGCTGATCGAGACAACGGGGAACTGAACGAGACAACGGAGCCACCATTCAACGTCCTTCCGTCGCTGTTTGGGGCTTCATTGAACAACGTGGACTTTACAACTGGAGCAGCTGAACCAACGCAGTCGTCGGTGGACACATCAGCAGATCTTCGGAGCGGGAAAGTCGAGCGAACCAGCAGTCACTTGAGCGAGTCCAGTTTAATTCATTAATCTACGTCATTGTATTTGTGAGTTCATATCAAAATTCTATATTTTAATATCGCCGTTAGAATCGTTATATTTGTTAGTTTAAAATGCCACCGTTCGCACGAAAATTTGTAAAAAAACGCAAGAACCGTCTGAGTAGTGGTAATTGCTTCGTGGTGGAAGATGTAGTGGCTGTACCTAACTTAGGTGCCTCCGGCTCCACAGCTGCATCCCTAGATGTAGTGCCGTTTCAAAATTCCACTCCTTTGGAAAATAGTGTATCTGATTCGGGTAACGATACTGGGTCCATTGACAATAATGCACTGAACTTTTCGCGTGGGCCGTCAGACGGAGCTTCGCGTATGCCACTCAAAATGGTCGCTGATTTTGTTCCTTGCTTCGACGGGAAACCGGGATCTGTAAGCAAATTTATAAGTCAGTGTAGGTTAGCCGACTCACTTGTGAAAAGGGAGGATAAATACTACTTATTGGCTATCATGCGCAATAAGATGCAAATTCGTGACTATAACAGAATTACTGGGGGAACGGTGCCGAATACGGTAGAAGAATTGGTCAACTTAATGAAAGTCGCGTATGAGGACAGTTTCAATGTCAAAGCCGCGTTAGACGATCTCAGGAACATAGAGCGTAAGGATGGGGAAACTATAGAGGAGTTTGGTGCTAGAGTGCACGAAATTCTGGATAATGGAATAGAGATAGCTCAGGAAAAGTCAAACCTAGAGCAGGTTAAGGGTGTCAAATCAGTACTCGAAGAAGAAGCGGTATCGGGATTTCTGGGAGGTTTACGTGATGACGCGATGATGATGTCCATTATTAATCAGGAGGTGGAAGGACTAGCAGACGCTATCCGTTTAGCTACTAGGTGTGCTAGGCAGAAAAGGAATGTGAATAACAGCGTGAGTCACAGATTGTCTGCAAATCGGTCTACGGTGTTCGCGGTAAATTCAAATGAAAACATTAGATGTTTTAATTGCAACCAATTTGGCCATTATCGGTCAGATTGCCCGCTGGTAAGCAATAACAAGTATGTTCCTTCAACTCGTAATTTCAAAAGGTGTAATTACTGTAGGAAAACGGGTCATCTGGAGGCACAATGCTATAAACGGGGTCCTCAACCTTCACAAAATTCGTTTGCATTCGCGACACCCGAGGATCGGCGTAACTCAAATCATAGTAGAGAACGGAGGGACTTTAATTCTAAAAGGAACCGGCGCTATTCACCTACTAGGGATGACCGGAGAAATTTTAATTCGGGACAAAATCAACGCGATTATTCCTTCGGGGCGGACCAGTGTGACCCAACATCTTTAAAAGCTCATCAAAATTTAAACTCAAAGGGGAGTCAGCAAAAGGGCACGGTGCCGACCAAACCCCTAATTGCACGCGCCGTGTCTATCGTGTCTGCCACAGATTCGATGTAATTGATGCCGTTCGACCACCTCTTGTCTCCCTTGAGAGCGATCGTTTTTCTCAGGGCTCCGCTAAATTCTTGGTGGACACCGGTTCACAATTGAATCTAATAAAACGCGCAGGATTAGTCTCCGATTTGCGAATTAATAGTGGAAAGGTCTATGAACTTACGGGTATTGGTGCAGGGATAATCAAAACGCAGGGCGAGGTTGTTGTTATAATCCACAACACTCCCATCCATTTCCAAATAGTAAATGATGATTTTCCCCTTAAGAGTGCCGGGCTCTTAGGTATCTCGTTTCTGCAAAAACAAGAGGCAACTATTGAATTTAAAGAAAATTTATCTGGCGTGCTAAAATTTGGAAAAGGAGAAACCTCCCTCAATGTCAATACCCCGCTTAATTTACCCCCGCGAACCAAAACCTTAATTACTGTACCCGCCATAGGTAATAATTCTTCGGGTTACGTACGACAATTAGACGCTGGACCCGGTGTTTTATTAGGCGAATGTCTAGCTAGTCAACGAAATGGCTTTGTAAAACTATATGCTATAAATACTACATGCGACCATATCGTCCTGACGGTACCTCCTATTGAGTTAGAAGAATTTGACTCTAAGCCTTTTTCTGATTTATCGCAAACAATCAATTCCGACCCCGACGTTGACAAATCCAAAGATCGCGCTCAAAGATTAGCCCAGTTGATTAGGTTGCTCGAACTAGACCATTTAAACGAGATTGAGAAGAGTAGTATTTTAGAAGTTATAAACAGATTCGTATACCAGTTTTATCTCCCGTCGGATAATTTAGGGTCTACTAACGTTACACAGCACACCATAACTACTATCGACGAAATTCCTATTAAGACCAAGCAGTATAGATATCCTCTAGTCCACAAGGATGAAATAAACAAGCAGGTAGATTCCTTACTGAGCAGCAAAATAATACAACCCTCATGTTCACCATATAATTCACCGGTGTGGATAGTTCCAAAAAAATCGGATTCTTCGGGAAAACCTAAGTGGCGAATGGTCATAGATTATCGGAAATTGAACGAAGTGACCGTTTCGGACGCTTACCCTTTGCCCAATATTACTGAGATCTTAGATCAATTAGGAGGGGCTAAGTATTTTAGCACTCTAGACTTAGCCTCTGGGTTCCATCAGATACCCGTGGACCCGAAATCAAAACCTAAGACTGCCTTCTCAACTCCACACGGTCATTTTGAGTTCAACAGGATGCCGTTCGGGCTAAAGAACGCGCCCGCAACCTTTCAAAGAGTTATGGACCTAATACTAACGGGGTTACAGGGCATAGAACTTTTTGTCTACATGGATGATATTGTCGTCTACGCGGATTCACTTGAAGAGCATAATCGGAAATTAAAAGTACTTTTAGCGCGATTACAAAATTCCGGGTTAACTTTACAACCACAAAAATGCCGATTTTTACAAAAGGAAATAGTTTACCTGGGTCATGTAATTTCGAGTGCGGGGGTGAAACCGGATCCTGGAAAAGTCTCTGCCGTAAAGCAATTTCCGATACCTAAAACAAGGAAAAATGTGAAACAATTCTTGGGGCTCGTGGGCTATTATAGGAGATTCATTCCCAACATGGCCAAAATTGCCAAACCCCTGACTAGCTTACTAAAGAGAGATATTCCTTTTCGTTGGACGTCAGACGTTCAAAAGTCTTTTGAGCAACTGAGAGATGTAATTTGTTCAGAGCCCCTGCTGCAGTACCCTGATTTTACCAAGCCTTTCCTCGTGACCACCGATGCTTCGGACTACGCTATAGGTGCTGTGTTGAGTCAAGGGCAGGTCGGTAGTGATCTTCCTATCTCGTACGCCTCTAGAACTTTGAACGAAGCTGAAACCAATTATTCTACGATTGAAAAGGAGCTTTTAGCAGTATTGTTCGGGGTAGAGCATTTCCGACCTTACCTGTACGGCCAACAATTTACCTTGATTACCGATCATCGCCCTCTAGTATGGCTGCATAACGCTAAGGACCCCACATCCAAATTAATGAGATGGCGAATTCGTCTAAATGAGTACGATTACAATATAGCTTACAAACCGGGAAAAGCCAATTCTAATGCGGATGCACTCTCGCGAAACCCTGTTGATCCTTGCCAGAGCATTGTCCCCCGATCACCAAACGCACTGACTGACGATACGATCCGTTTTGACTCTGTAGATCCGGAGAGGGTGCTTGTCTGTGCAGACATGACACCGTTTTCAGATTCTGTGGCGGATGAAACAGATGACAAGAATACTAGCAATGAAATAGAAGTAATGGTAGCATCTGTTTTCTTGGCGCGCGAGAAGATAGAAGCTGATAATTCTGAGGCACTAAATTTGGAAACTGATATGTTAGAATCACTTACATTTGAAAGAGAAATTGAGAATTTTAGAGGGTTCTCCCAGTCGGACATGGTGTCGCCGTTTCGAACCTCCTGTCGGCAAACGTTGACTCCAAGCCTCTGGATCGCGCTTCAGGAGACTAGGGCGTCGGCCTGTGTTCGATATGAGCCCGGGGCTCGCAGTGCTCCTAAGAGACCCTGTGACTCGTCGACCCCTGCGGTGACTTGCATGGGGCTCCAGAGTGTTGATCGTCAAGGTAGAGGGGCACCTTGTTGTTGTTGTTGTTGTTGTACTGTGGATGAAGAAACACGAAAAGAAACTGTTATGCCTGGAACTGGAAGTCCAGAGGCAGAATTACCGAACTGTTCTGCGATCAAAGCTGCACGGGAGTCCCTCGTTGAAAAGACCTCAGTAGATTATGAAATAAATGAGTCACCCAATAAGGAGATTAGTGAAGTTATGGCTAATAATGTGAACATAAATAGACAAACAATTCACCTTTCCCTTCTGCCAACCATCCTGTATATAAAAGATCATTTATACATGCGGAGGGACAATCTTGCTCACTTTTTACCACTTAATGGCAATATTACTTCCGAAGTTACGATTGATTTGTTAAAACGAAATAGATTTTCCTTGCAACAGATGCGGCAATATCAACTTGAGGTTGGCGATGCTATGGCACTTCCTGGTGATCAATTTTCTATTTTTCTTTTACTCTTCAAGGATAATTCTGAGGAATGTTTAAATTTTGGTTATATAGAAGCCTCCTTAAGGGCACTTAAAAACCTCATGAGTTCATTAAAAACATGGGCCTTTAGTATTTCAAAAGATCTTGATAACTTTAACGATTTTGAATGGGAACAAGTAGAGGATTTATTTAAGCGAATTTTCACTGATTCTCAATTTTTAATTACTATATGCACTGGCGAAATTATAACACCTGCTAAGTCTGGCCGTTTAAAAATAATCAAAGAATCTCACGAGTCTTCAGCCGGTGGTCATAGGGGTGTGGGTAAACTTCAGAAGTATGTAAGGGAACATTACTATTGGCAGGGGATGATGAGGGAAATCTCAGAATTTGTCCGTTCTTGTCCCACCTGTCAGAGAAACAAGATCCATTCTGCAAAAGTCAGACAACCAATGTGTATCACAGACACGCCGAGGCGAGCCTTCGAGAAAGTTCAAATGGACATTGTAGGGCCTCTGCCTCTGACCCCAAAAGGGAATAAGTACCTTCTCACCTTGCAGGATAACCTAACTAAGTACTCCGATGCCATTCCGTTAGCTAATATGGAAGCAATAACTGTAGCAACTGCCCTGGCCGAGCAATTTATTAGCAGGTTCGGTTGTCCAAGGGTTATTCACACTGACCAGGGTAGAAACTTCGTTGGTCAGGTAATGAAAAGATTCTGTCGAATATTCAGAATACAAAGGATAACCTCCACGGCGTTCCATCCCCAGTCTTTAGGTTCCCTAGAAAGAGCACACAGAGTTTTTGTCGATTATTTAAGGCATTATTGCGCTAAAAATGATTGGGATGAGTGGGTTCGATTTGGAATGTTTTCGTACAATACTTCGGTGCATGAGGCCACGGGGTTTACACCACACGAATTGGTTTTTGGGGTGAGAGCAGAAATTCCATCTGAATTTGCCAAAGAGAAAGTACCACGCACTTTCGTCCAGTACCTCGACGACCTTTTTGTTAAAATCACCACTACTCAGACACTTGCCGTTGAAAATTTACAACGAGCTAAGGAGAAGAGTAAGAGGTATTATGACCGTGGGGCAAACCCTCGTAAATTTAACGTAGGCGATGATGTTTACCTTCAAAAGGAACCAAGGACAAAACTTGACTGTAATTGGATTGGTCCCTACAAGATCAGCAGGGCAATTAACGATTTAACAGTAGAAATAATGTTGGGTTCTAACAAATTTAAAATAGTGCACACAAATAAACTCAAATTAGCGTGCGTTAGGCCGGGCTGCTCTTCTGACGATTCTTAACCGAAAAATCTCTGTAAAGGAAACATGTACTTGGCGTCGAGACGCTACCGCGTCTCTAGATATTTCTTTACGATTTTAAGATCTCAATTAAATTATAATAATTCTTATTGTTGTTCTTAAATGTTTCATTCAAGTTTTGTATGTTTATTAAGTTACTAATTAAAGTATTTATATATTCGAAATTGTATTATCATCAGCAAATTGTAAAATTAGAAAAGTTGTTTTATAAAAACACCTTTTCTCCGTAAGGGTGAAGGAATGTTACGGTATGCCGTGGTAACATGTGAACTTAGCTTCATGTAAGATGGCTCTGCGTAGCGAATTCTAGGCGCGTCAAGTTTAAACTGTAAAACGAAGCAATCGAAATTTGAACAAACTTTCCAAGGAATACTTACCTCTTAGTGGCGCTCGCTAAATTATATCGATTAAATAAATGTTTCGGTTGCTTTGCTAATAGAATCATTGATATCATGTGAAACGCTCGTTTTAGTTAGTGAAGGACCAATCGTATAATTCGTAAAATAATTAATTAAGAAACCTTTTATTTTATTGGATATCTTAATTAACAAAAACATGTTAATATTTAGATAGAACAGACGACATCTTTGTACACATTCATTCGTTGATCAACGTTTAAAGCAATCAGACGCATTTCTTAATTGTCCTACCTAAAATATATAAAACTAAAACTAAAACTAAGTAACAACAGAAATTAGTCTCAGTTTATTAACTTCCTTCTTTGCTGATCATCACTGGAAGAAAATTGGAGGCCGACACCAAGGGCGAACGCGAGCAGAGCGCATTAGCGCTCCACGGGCAGCGAACCCATCCGCATCCGGATCTCGAAATCCCCGCTATAACACGTAACACAGATATATAATGTGAAAACAAAATAACAATATAAAAATATAAATATCGTATGTACATGTGTTTCTATCAGTCTTTGGTTTACTCTACTTAAACCTACTCATCACATTTTTTTTCCCTGTTTGTCCCCCCCCCCCCCCCTCTCTCTCTCTCTCTCTCTCTCTCTCTCTCTCTCTCCAAATCCTCATATGTCCCTCTTAATCTTACTCAGAAAAGCCGCGATCACCCTCGCCGCGCTCGTGTTTTTAATCCTCACTATTCTTCCAATCTTCTCTCCCACTTGTATTCCCCTTTTCGTCAAACTTTCCTTTAAACTGTTCCTCTCTGTCTCATGCCTGCTGCATATCCATATCACATGTTCTATGTCCTCAATCTCTGCTCCGCATTCACATTCTGGCGATCCTATTAGATTTTTTCTATATAGTGATTCGCCTAGATTGTAATGGTTCGCCCTGATTCTGCTTAGGAAGTTTATTGATCTTCTCTCCAGCCTCCCCAAATTCCTAAACCACGGATTCCTACTTCCAGTGTTGACCTCACATTCCGCAAAGTACCTTGTTCCCTTAACTCTTCCCTCCTCTTGCATTTTCCTCGCTGAGACCCTCCATAATCGTTCCCGCATATCCGTTCTTAGATCCGAAATTGGGATTTTTATGCTGTGGTCTGGTTCTGTTTCCGTCTGATCTTTTGCCCTTCGATCCGCCTTCTCATTCCCCTCAATTCCTCTATGAGCCGGGATCCATGCCATCTTAATTGTCCTATTCCCTCCCCGGTACTCCTCTCTCGCTTCCTCTCTCCTATAATTAATCTCCCTTAGGTCCCTCCTTATTTCTTCTATCCATTCATTCTTTTCCTTTCCATTACCATTTGCTGTGCTCATTAATACACTCTTTGAATCAGTTAGTATAATTACATCTTTATCTATATACTTTTGTTTGGCAATTTCTATAGCCTTTTTAATTGCTATCGCTTCTGTAGTGAAGATAGATGCCATCTTGCTAATACTGAACCCTTTTTCCGTCCAGTCCTCTCCCTCTCTGATAATTATACCAACTCCATTTGCCTTTGAGTCTTCTTTTTTTGATCCATCTGTATATATTTCTATTGTGCCCTGGATCTGTAGATTTAATTTAGTCTTGATCTCATTTATCAGTCTTCCTTCTAAGTCTCCCACGTTGTCTTCGTTCTCTCCCACCTTCCATTCTATAAACTCTTCTCCTATTCCTTCTTCTTCTTCCTCTTCCTTTTCTTCCCAATCTCTTTGGTCCCTTTTTAATATTATATCCTCCATATTTCTCGTTTCCCTCCATGCTCCTACCAATGCATTCCTCTCTTCACCATTGTTGTCGTCTGCCCATTCTGCCATTCTCTCAATCCTCTTTATGACTTCGCTCTGTTGTTTTCCTCTATGCGAGATAACGTACCTGTTTGAAATTAAATTGATTCTACTTTCCAGATCCATTACCCCCGCTTCCACCGTCATGACATTTATTGGTGTCGTTATTCTATAACCCATCGCCGTTCTAATTCCCGCATTTTGAATCCTTTGAATCTTATCCCTGTTTTTTTTCTCTTTTGGGTATGTGATTTGGATCCCGTACTCTAAAACCGATCTTACTAAAGCTTTGTATAGTATGATCATTGTATATGGGTGTGCAGAGTTTCTTTACTTTGTTCCCATCCTATTCTTATATCTGACGTTAGTATAGCCAAATTGTCAATTGTGGATCTCCCTCTTCTGAACCCATTCTGATTTTGATCCATGATATTATTTCTTTCCGCCCACCTCATCAATCTGTTATTTATTATTCTCTCTAATATTTTTCTCAAGCAGTCTGTCAATGAAATTGGTCTGACCCCTTTCTTGTTTGGCTTATCTATAAAGATAATTATTGCCCTTTTCCATTGACCTGGAATTTTCTGGGTCTTCCATATTTCTTCTAGAAGATCTCTTAGTAACTCTTTATACTCTTCTGATAAGTTCTTGTACACTACATAGTCCAATCCATCTTCTCCCGGAGCAGATTTTGTGTTGGCCTTGTTTATTGCTGTTTCCACTTCCCTCATGGTAATCCTCTCTTCCTCCACATTCAAGTTTGCTTCCATCTCTTCCTCTCCTAGGCCATTCGGCAGGTTTATTTGGTTTGGATCTTGTAGTATCTTCCTTATTTCCTTTTCCTCCAGTTCTCTTCTTTCCCGAATGTTTGTGACTCCCTTCGCCTCCGATAGAAAACCGTTTTGTAGCCTCTTTATCTTACCCCATATTTCTTTCCCGTTTGTTTGGTGATTTATCTGTTTTGCCATATCGAACCAAGTCTTACCCTTCTTTTCCCTTATCATATCCTTCATTTCTTTCTCTTTTCCTTTGAGTATTTTCCAGTTTTGTGTTGTTGTGTTTTTTACGAAGTTGTTGGTAGCTCTCCTTCTCTCCTCCTTTGCTCTTTCACACTCCTCATCCCACCATGGAAATTTTTTTCTATTTTTTGTTGTTGTTGTTTTCCTTTTTTCTCTTTCTCCTTCGTCGTCTTCCCTTCTCTTATCTCTTCTTTTTGCTTCCTCTCCTGTCACCCCTTTTCCTCTTTTTTCCCTTCTTGTGTTTCTCATCTCTCCCCTCGTTGCAAATCGCAAGGCTTCCGTAATATCTTCTATAAAGACCTTATATTTATTTTCCACTTCGTTTTCTTCTCCCATTCTTTTCCTTGTTTGTTCATATTCTCGTATTTGATATAACTTAAAATCTTTCCAGTCGACTTTGTCTTTTTTATATATTCTAGTGGTATGTCTGTTTTTTTCTATTCTTATCGGTTTCTTGAAAATCTCCACGCTTATTATCTGGTGATCGGAGCCCAAAGTTTCTCCTTCCTCCCTCACTTCCGAGTCCTTGTATATTTCATATGTTGCTATGACTAGATCAATATTTGATATATTGTATGCTCCCGATCCGGTTCTAGAATTGGTTTTAGTATTTATAACAAACATGTCTTGTTCTTGTACGATTTCTGCCAGCTTCATGCCATCCCTATCCTCTTTATGGCAGTTCCATTCTTTGCTATGTGCGTTGAAGTCTCCCATTATAACGGTCTCCCTGCCTTGTATCTTATTTTCAAAAAGTTTGTTCCACTCTACTTTATTTAGCGGTTTATTTGGTGGTCTGTACGCCAAGACAATGTCTATTTCTTTGTCCTCAGCCTCAATCGTAATCGCCAGTATTTCTGTCTTGTGTTTCATCCACTGTATGTTCTCTCTTCTTTCTGCCATTATGTCATTCTTTACTATCAAACATAATCCTCCTCCTTTTTTTCTATTTTCTCTATCCTTCCTATAAACATTATATCCCTGTATTTTCAATTTGTCCGATCTTGTGAACCATGTTTCCGTGATTCCTATTATGTCGTATTCCCAGACTATATTTTTTAATTCCGTCATTTTATTTCTCAGGCTTCTAGCGTTCCACACTGCTATTTTACATCCCTCTCTTGTTGTCCGTGTTGTTCCCTGTCCTGTCCCTTGTAACCTCTGGGTTTGTGATTGTAGCTGTAATTGTCGTTGCGTCATTTGTTGAAGTTATATAAATTACTGTAGTGTTTATTTTATTGCCCTTTACTGTTCTTATGTTAATCCGGCTTATTGTTGTAGTATAGGTACTCGTTCTGATTCCTGTTCTTGTTCTAAACCCTGTGCTTGATTTTCTACTTCTTCTAAGTATTCTACTTCAAAGAACTCTTCTCCTTGTGATTCCGTTGACCATCCTGATTCTTCCACCATTTCTACGTCTTCCTTGTTCGTCTTTATCCCCTTGTTTCTAACTCCTTCTATTTCTTTCTTCCTTTCCCCTCTCATTTCCCCGTTCTCTGTTCTCATCTCTCTCGATTCTAACTTTTCTATCCCTTTCATATCCAGCTGTTTCTTTTTTTTTCTTTTTCCTCCACTTCTTTATTTTGTCCTTCCTTATCTGCCATATGGCTAATCCTTCCTTTTTCTTTATCTTTCTCTATTTCCTTTTCCATTACTTCCGCGGCACTTTTTACTTTTCTCCTTTTTTCCTCTCCTCTTGGTCCTTTATTTCTTGCTTCCATTTGTTTACTTCACTCTTCCTCTTTAACTTTTCCTTTATGTTTACTGTTGTGTTCATATTGTATGTCTGGTATTGCCTTCCATTCCCAACTTCCTTTCGATCTGTCCTATGTATTTCCATTGTCCTCCTTTTTATCAGTTCCCTCTCCATTATATCTTCCAGATTCTTCTCCTTTAATAGGTTTATTAATTCTTCTATTAGTTCCTTTTCTGTTGTTGTTTTAAGATTTTTTATTTGTTCTGTACCCCCTCTTCTTTCTTCCCTGGAATCAATCTTCTGCTTTTCTGTGTCTTTATAATTTGTCTTTTGTTTTTCTGTTTCTCTCGATGTCCTTTCTGCTCCGTATGCTCGTTCCTGTGTTCTCGGTGCAAAGTAACCTGTTTTCGTACTTGAATTTATGTCTGTTTGTGTCTGCCCCCTCCAGCTTCTATCTTGTCTTTCTTGATCTTGTGCTCCCCCCTTTGTCCTTATCATCGTCCCTTCTTCCTCTATTTGTGTTTTAAATCCTTCTTCTTCGTGGTTATGAAGTACTCTTCCCCTGTATCCATTCCTGGTTTCTTCTTCTCTTCTTTTCTCCTCTCCCGGTGATTGCTTTAAATGTTTCCCTCTGTTCATTGCTTCCCTGTACTTTCCTATTTCTCTCTCCGCTGGGTATTCCAGATTTTCCCAGTACTCTGTCTTCTGTTTTTTTTGCAGTGTTGGAAAATTTCTTCCTCTCATCCCTTCTTCTTGCAGTACTTCCTCCCTGTCTGGGTCGTACTTTCCTGGTTCTGTTCTTCTCAACATCTCCTGTGCTGTAAAATAGGACACATTTTTGTACGCCATTATTTTTTTAATGGCAGCTTCTTTCTGATATGTCGGACACTCTCTGGATGTACTAACATGCTTTCCCTTACAATTCAAACACCTGGGGCTCTCTGTGCAGAGTCCGTGCTGTTTTTCAGTGCATATAAAACATCTTTTTTCATTCGCTCTACACTGTGCTTGTAAATGTCCATATCTCAGGCACTTATAACACTGTTTGATCGATTCTACAAACGGGTCTATTTTAAGGCATACATGGCCATAACCAATTAACAATTTAGTTGGTAAAGAGTCTCCCTGCATAGTTATTAATATAGCCTTACCTTCTTCCCACGTTACTTTTCCCTCCTGTACCTTCCTCTTTCTTAACTTCTCTAGCGAGAATGTTCCCTGTTTTTTTTTTAGCTGCTTTCTTAGGTCTTCTAATGTTCCATACCATTCGTGGATCACCCCTTTTCTGATCCTCTTCCTTCTCGGAATCTCCGCCTTGCACGGTATTCCTTGGCCTTGACCCTTCATTATTAGTTCATTTGCCCCCTCCCGGCTCCTCGCTATCACCTCTGCTCTTCCATGTCCCACCATCCTAATTCCTTCTATTCTCACTCCTGTTTCCACTACAAATCTATAAATTTTTATAAGGTTATTTTTCTTCTTAGTGGTTACTTGTTCCTTATTGAGTGTAACTGTAATTGTATATTCTCCACTTTCTAATTCCTTTTCATACAACTCACCAGTTGTCTCTATTTCTCTGTTGTTTTGTGTCTCGTTGTCATAAACATATATTTTATTTTTCTCACCTCGTTCATCCATCGTTCCTATCCTTTGTTCTTTCTCTCCTTGATATTTACTTTTCTCCTCTTCTCCTTTGCTTTCCTGTATTTCTTCGTACCTTTTCCTATTTGTTACTTTAAATCCTTTGTCTGCTTCTTCACACCCGTTTATTTTGCTATCTACTAACTCTATTCGGTGTTTTGTTGACCATTTCCTTTGATCCGTTAGTTTCTCTTCTCCTTCCTTTGTAATATCCTCTCCCTTGCTTGTAGCGTTTCTCTCTTCCATTTCCCTACTTTCTCCTCTAGTGATTTGCACGCCTACAGTTAATCACAAAATTGAGTGTACACATAGGTTGGTAATGAAAATTGGAAGAAAAAATGAATACAAACACACATATTCAAAACTGAAAACACAATATATATTTTATTCGTATATTTTACTAAATAATTCGTAAAACATTTTTAAATAAAATGGATTATTGGTCTATATTTAACAGAAATCGTAAAAGTACAGGTATTTCAGTGACACAAAATTGAGCGTACACGTAGGAATTTTCATATTACGCAGGTCTGTATTAGTTAAATGTTGGTACTACTGAAGAGGATGTCCCGCGAAATGTCTTCCAAAGTTCGGTTGCTCAGAAACCAGAAGCAAAAAATTATCTGTTATCCGTAGATTAACGATTATAGTAGTAACATCGCTAATAAAAGGAAGCAGACTGACATTTCAATACGAAATCTTATTGTAAAGTTATATTCGCAAGGTAAATCCTTTCGTCATGTAGGGAAAATAGTCGGCAGAACACATTCTACCATACAAAAAATTATAAACAAACTTTGGTACGATGGAACAGTCCGAAATATATCTGGCCGAGGAAGAAAGAAAATATTGTCGAACACTGATGAACGATTCATTTGTCGACAAATTAATATAAATCCGAGTACAAGTGTGCGGAAGTTAACGTTACATGTTTCCTCACGTATAAATAAAGACATCTCGGTTGAAACAGTTCGCAGAACATTAAGAAAAGAGGGATATAATGACCGAGTCGCACGAAAGAAACCGTATATCTCCAAAGCAAATAGACAGAAACGCATAGAATTTGCAAAAACGTTTGTAAATTTTGACGAAAGTTTTTGGGAAAATGTTATAGTTTCTGACGAGACTAAAATCAATTTTTTTGGACTGGATGGAAGGAAGCAAATCGTATGGCGACAGCCATATACTGGGCACCACCATAGAAATACATGTCCAACGGTTAAACACGGAGGAGGATCCGTTATGATATGGGGATGTATAGGTGCAAATGGTACCGGAAGTATCGAATACATAGATGGCATAATGGCCAAATTAAATACTTAAATATCTTAAAAAAGAATCTAAAAGATTCAGCAGAAAAATTAAAAATGCCGCGGGTGTATTACTTTCAACAAGATAATGACCCAAAGCATTCATCACATATAGTTCAATTATGGTTGCTGTATAATATCCCAAAGATGCTAAAAACACCTCCCCAGTCACCTGATCTCAATCCCATCGAGAATTTCTGGGGAGAAATAAAATCCAGGAAAGCAAATAATAATTTTACGAATATAGAAGATTTCAAACGAAAGTTGAGGGAAGAATGGGAAAACACTCCCCTTTCTTTAATAAAACACTTAATTTATTCTATGTCACATTGCTTACAAGCTGTAAATTGATGTAAGGCAATATGCGACGAAGTATTAATAGATGAAACGATATAGTATAAGTTTCTAAATAGTATTTTAACAAGGTGTACGCTCACTTTTGTGTTACTAAAATACCTGTACTTTTACAATTTCTGTTAAATATACACCAATAGTCCATTTTATATAGAATTTCTTTTACGTATTATTTCGTAAAATATACGAATAAAATATATATTGTGTTTTCATTTTTGAATATGTGTGTTTGTATTCACTTTTCCGCCAATTTTCGTTACTGACCTAGGTGTACGCTCAATTTTGTGAGTAACTGTATATCCATTTCTCCTTCTGTTTCTTCGTCTAAGGAACTCAGAACCTCCCATCTATTGTTTCCCTTATAACTCTCTGTACCTAATTTTTTCCTTTCCCTATCTTTACTCCCATCTTCATTTTTTCTCTTCCTTGACTTCTCTTCTTTTGTTTCTACTATGTGTTCTCTTTTCCCTTTTTCCATCTCTTCTTTCTTTTTTGTTTTACATATCCATTCTCCCACGCCCCTAGGGCGGTCTTCTGTTTCCAGGTCTTTTTAGGTTATTCTTACCTTTTGTCCTGTTTTAATCTTTTCCCTTCTTTTCCCTTCCACCGCCGTTTCTCTTCCCTCCTAATTCTCCTTCTCCTCTCACTCTCCGCCGTTCGCGTCCCTTAATTTCTCTGTTTAGCTTCTTTATATCCTATTTTATTATCTCTTTGCCAAAAAACCCGTTCTATTCAGTCGCAATCTTCTCAAATTCCTCGAGCCTGACCATCTGTGTCTGCATTAGGCTGCGGTGAGGTACAGAGCCTGACGTCAGATTGGCAGCAGATTCACATCAGATCCTGCCGTTCGCCTGACACGTGTAACAGCGCCATCTGTGGGCCAGAATTTTCAACCCATTCGCTATCCGTGACGTCACATGCCCGTCCCTTCCCTTACATAACCATCAAGCAGATTCTACAGCATATTAAATAATTAATTCTAATTATTTAACAAAGTATTTATTTCTATAATAATACAGAGGCTCGATACAATTGTTACACGATTGATACAATTGTTACAAAATAATATGCGCATATAAATACGAAGAGGGACTTTCCATATTTAAATTTGCAAATCCACGTCCCGTAACCACTGGTAATTAATAGTTCAATATTTTGGATTTCCTTTTGTGGAAAAGCATCATTCCTGTTGTGTTAGCGCTGAAAAAAACAATATTAGTATAAAATTGAACGTAACGTATGAATAAACAGGATACATACGATACTTACTTCAGATCCATCTCCACACAGCCCACACAGCACACAATCGTGGCCAAAACGTCCCGGGGACGTTGGTCCCAGCCGTACCGGACGTTCCGGGGACGTTCGTCCCAGCCGTACCGGACGTTCCGAATGTCCCACGAACGGCTTACGTACGTCCTCTGAATGACGAATGTTACCAAAACAGTCGTCCCGGGTATGTCTTTTAAAACGCCAGGATTCGGACTGAGTTTAAACGACGTCTTAAACAGGCCTGGATTAGGACTGAAATAGGCATTCAAAAGACGTAATTAAGACCTATTTATCGATAAATTAGGTGATCTAACTGGACCGTCTATGCAGTGGGTCAACACCTTAGAAAAGGAAAGAAGGACTTTTTTTTTTTTATTAGTTTACTTAGTAGGGGGGGGGGGAGAACAAGACGTCTTCTTATCCCTCCCTGTTCCCTCCCTGTGGGTCGTCCCTCAGAGCGCTTAGCCCTGTTACCGACCGGGGTGAAGTCTATGATGGCACAGACGAGGTATGGAATAGACTACTCACCCAATGTATTTTTGTGTCACCGGTTTGGGGGGTCCTAGGACCCCCTTACCATTTTAGTGTCGCATGCAACGTTACCGGTTAAGTCTCGAAACAGATTGTAACGCTACGCGTGGTAGGAATTAGAATTCAGCACGGGTAAAACTAGGTTATTTTTTGAGAGCCGAAGCCCGCGATTTACAAATGCTTCTGTTAGAGTAACGATTTAAAAATCGTCATATGAACATATTCCGTTCAACGGAAGAGAAAGGCGGATGAAAATAAAACGATATCACATTCGCTTTTTAACCTTGCTGTCCTATTCCGGTCTATTAACGCAAAACAAATTTCATTCGCTTGCCATAACGTAATATGTAAAAAGAGTGCTTTAATGTTTTCAAGAGCACGTGTTGCTGAACCCCACCCATTCATCATGTGTTTACGCATACATTAATGTTGGTCTATACGATATAATACAGACATATACTAATAACAATAATAATAATAATAATAATAATATCCTTCTACTGTACTATATTATTATTTAATAAGAACATATCGAACCCGTACACACCGATTTTGGTGAAATTTTGCAAGTCTGCGGAGTAACCAAAAATATTCGATACATATTTTTTGAAAAAATAATTCATTCTATTCCATAACTATTAGAAAAATTCATTTGTTTAAACTATGTACTAACTGACGTTAACTGACTAACATTAACTGATGTTCGGATATTTCAATAAGTTTATACAGTATA
Source organism: Andrena minutula (assembly GCA_929113495.1). Classification (NCBI taxonomy): domain Eukaryota; kingdom Metazoa; phylum Arthropoda; class Insecta; order Hymenoptera; family Andrenidae; genus Andrena; species Andrena minutula. Next base: position 41,443,966 of record OV815993.1, on the reverse strand, counting down.
TCCGATTTGTTCTTATATTATTTTTCACACGCTATTATTTTTATAGCTATTGAAAAATCAAAAAAATGTTTCATATGAAAGTTTTTGTATTTGATGGAGGAAACTGAATAGTATAGGGGGTGGGGGAGTATGGTATTTAGAATGCAAGAAGTAAATATATTTAAGGTTTGGAATACATAAAGTGCTCGATACAACCGTCCTATGCGAGCGACTGCAGGAGACAATCAGAGATGGGCAAAAAATTATTTGAAATAAAAATTTGTGTACGACATTTTTATTTCAAATAATTTTTTGCCCATCTGCTAAGGAGATTGTCTTCGTCGACTTCCGATCATCTCGTTCTTTTGTCGATGACGACGGGTTCGACGACGCGGTTTCGGCCACGTCCAACAATGCGTTTGCAGACCTCAGAATCTATTGTCCTGGTTTTCTTTTTTATGATTTTATCTTTAATGTAGTGTATGCATAGATTGGACTTAGGGGGTAACTAATCGGACGTGTATTTGATAGTAGTGGTGTTTTAATTTTTTTTTCTAGAATTGTTGTGTCTGAATGTTTTAACCCTTTAGCTCAGAGGTGTCGAACAGGCGGTTCGCGAGTCACAGTGGCTCTTTCTCCTCTTCGCCCGTTCAGGAGAGCCGTAGGAGAACGACCCCCTCCATACCTACTTCATTCTGATGTGTTTCTCGTCCGGGAACCGCACAAGCCCGTGGGCTCGTGGTGGGAGGGGATCGGTTCACTGACAATGAGCGTTGGTCTCGAGCTACTCCTGGAGAAAGATAAGTGGGGGTACTCACTGATCGGACGCCCAAGACGTGTGGCTCGCAGAGTGGGGAAGTTCGACAGCCCTGCTTTAGCTACTCAACGCCACGCTTATACCGGCATCCGTTAATGCCATTTTTTTTAAACGATGCGCCATTATTGTGGCTTTTACACGTGGGTGGCGAAAAATCTCTCCGTATAGGAGTATATCGCAGCGGTCAACCCTGTCGTAGCTAAAAATTCTGAAATTGAGATGGGTATGAGAGCAGTCGACATTGTTTTCAAACCTCATTACAGTAATCTGGGGTACGAGTTGTAAACCGACCATAAAAGCGGAGCGGGCGGCTCGCTTACCCGGGCCGGGAAATTCCCAACAGCTCTTTGCCACGTGAATTTGAAAGAGACCATCCTATAATTTTCAAAGCTTGGGGATCACTGCTGTCCAGCGGTCGCTGGCACCTTTCCGAACGCCGAGACGGCGCATGATTGTAGTGCATAGATGGGCAAAAAGTTATTTTAAATAAGAATTTGTGTGCGAAATTTTTATTTAAAATAATTTTTTGCCTATCTCTGTTGCAGTGGAATGCGTACCTGTTCGCGCGAGCGCGGGTTGCAAGATTAAATGACGATCGTGTACATTTCTTCTACTATTGTTAATTTTCTAAATTTTCCATCCTTATACCAATGGAATACAACAGATACAAGGCATTTCATCCCAAACAACGAAATGATAGAGCAGTGAATCAATAATGATTATGTTAGAAATGTTTATCCCTCTTCTGTTTATTGCTGTTCTTGTTAATAAAATTAATAAATTGAGAAACAATTTTCAATCGATTTGATTGATCGCAAAATACACCTCATCCAGCCCCTTCCAAAGAAATGTAACTCGTAAATACTTCAGATGTATGTAGTAATCCGCAGCGTTTCAAGACCATTAAACTCATTCATCTTTTTCCTTCAGAGTCGGATCTGTATTCGTACTCAGAAAGTTAAAATTCGATGGCCACGACATTCTGGCCTTTTCACTGCACGCTCTGTTGAAATCGGTTGAACGGTAACGCGTACCTTTTTTTACGACCCTGATGGGTTCTTAGGTATAGTGCCTCTCCGAGATATAGTGACTTAGGTGTGAAGTCCCTCAGCGGGGTCTTAACCGACACCCTGCTGGGTACTGGCCGCTAACCGTGCCCCTCTACTACCTCTTGCAGGACTGTAAGTAGAGAAGACCAGGGCAAAACCGGGGCCCTAACAGAAATTTCTTTTTTATTTTCTGTTGGGGCCCCGGTTTTGTCCTGATCTTCTCTAAATACAGTCCTGCAAGATGTAGTAGAGGGGCACGTTTAGCGGCCAGTACCCAGCAGGGCTTCGGTTAAGACCCCGCTGAGGGACTTCACACCTAAGTCACTATATCTCGGAGAGGCACTATAAAAGCTTTCGAACGACACAGCTTGGGGGGTCATAAATGCTACAGTAGTGGCATAAAGACAAAGTCAGCAACAGGCCATTGTAAGGGGTATGTCAATTTCTATCATAGAAGTATCACAAATGGAATACTAAGGTGTCTTGCTAACGAAAATGACATAATTCCGATTATTTTTACTGACTAATGGAAAGTACTTGGAGTAAAGTAATTGAGGAAAGTAATGAAGAGCACTTGAATTCTACGTGAGCTGCCACGGAACTGATATGTGTGCTCAGGTCTTAACGTAAGCGATACCTACGCTCGTGTACTTACATCGTAGATGTTTTTTATAATTCTTAAATCTATTCAATAGTTAATAAGGACAGACCCAATCAATTTGTAATGAAACGTAAGGATTTAGGGGCCTCGGGTCCCAAAAGCAACGAATATAAATTTTACGAAAACGTTTCAATTCATTATTTACAATGATTTTTACGTATCGTAGGATGGGCACCGTCTATTTAGACACGCGCGAATGGCAGAGATTTGCGGGAATGTCAGTAATAGCGCCATTTTTTAATATTTTTCGGCGTACAACACGTGAAAATATTAGTTGAATGTTCCACTACATGTAAAATACTAACAATTAATTTCGTTTTGCAATTTATAGCTTGTATAAGCTCTCAAGAAGTGACATATTTTAGTGCCATATAGGGTCTTGATTCCCGAAACAGATTTTCAGAGAGAAATCCGACGTGAGTCGTTGACAAACCAAGCTAAAGCATAGCTTAGCGAAAGCCCGCCCTCTATGTTAAATTGTCCCTTTAAACAAGTCACACGTATACAAGCACGCACACACCTTTCAGTATTTCAACACATTTCAGAGTAGTTCTTGAGTTGGACGCTGTTCATGAACAGAGGTTGCTAAATTCAGTCCTCAAATTATGGGTCGGTAACGCAGTTTGGGCGGTGACACGAAGTCCCATAAGGTGAGTAGTCTATTCCATACCTCGTCTGTGATGATGGTGTTACCGGCAGCAGGTAAATTTAGGTTGAGATGCCATGAGGTTGATTGCGGAAAATTTGCAAAAAACCGCAACTGTTGAGGGGGCTGAAAGAAGGGTGATTTTGAGTGGGGGAGTAGTGGTAGGTGGAAGAGTGACATGAGTTAGAGCAGAGAGTCTAGAAACAGAAATAAAGAAAATTAGCGTAGAGAGGGGGGGGGGGGTAGGATGGGGCAGGGTGGAAGGATGATCGAGGGAGGAGGGGTGAGGGAACGGTTGGGGGGGGGGGGGAGGAGGGATGGTTAAGTGGACATGGGGAACTGGATCTTGACTTTATAGGGTATCCTATTTAGGTCATAGGTGCCCGTGAGCCGAACAAGGGGGTTAGGGTGGTTTTCAACTAAGTAATTTTTTCTGAGCTTGTCGATGAAGTCGTGAATGTAAGGAGTATTGGTATCTGTGTGTAGCGCCCTGGTGGGATATCTGGGTGGGGAGTGCGTGATAATTTTCAGGATCCTGTTTTGAAATCGTTGGGTTAGTTGCTTATTTAGCTTAGAGGTGGCCCACCAGACTTGGGCCCCGTACGTAAGAACAGGTCTGATGCATGCTTTGTAAATTAATATACGGATGTTAAGTCTCAGGGGAGACCTATGGCTAATGTGGCGTTGTAGGCGACCCGCGACTTTAAGAGCCTTATTGATGCGATCCCTGATGGCAGCATCCCAAAGCATTTTGAAGTGGAAAATGATTCCTAGGTATTTAACTTCATTTGCCCAGGACACTACACCAGTACCAATACGAAGCGAATGTCTCTGTCTGCTGGCAATTATATTCAGGTTACGGGTGAAAATAATCGCTTCCGTTTTATCCTCGTTAATACTTAGTTTCCAAAGTTGGAAAAATTGGAGGACTTCGTCTAAGTAAAGCTGTAGCCTTGCGACCAAGGTCGGGAGCTGCCAGGAAGCTGCGATAAGTGCGGTATCGTCCGCATAAAGCGCTAGTTCGCACGCACTGTTAGTAGGGATATCGTTGATGTAGATATTGAACAATATTAGGCCAAGTATAGAACCCTGTGGCACGCCAGCCACGACTGGATGCAGGGAGGATCTCGCTCCACCACAGGAGACGAGTAGCTGTCTGTCAGCAAGGTATGAGGCAATAAGCATAACAAAACTGCAAGGGAGTCCGAGGCAGTGCAGCTTGTAAACGAGTGCATCATGCCAAACCGCATCGAATGCTTTTGATAGGTCAAGCAAGACCATCCCCGCAATCCTCATCACATTTAGCTCGTGGGTGATCAGCTGGGCAATACGAACAGCCTGCTGGATCGTGGAGTGTCCGGCGCGAAAGCCAAACTGCCGGTTTGAGATAATGTTTTCCCTCAGGAGGAACTCGGAGAGAAACGAATAGATGGATCTCTCAAGGAGCTTTCCAAAAATGGAGAGCAGGCTGATAGGCCTGTAACTAGTCGGCAGTTCACGCGGTTTACCAGGTTTAGGGATCGGTATAACTTTAGAGATTTTCCAGGGGTCCGGGAAATACCCGTGGTAGATCGCGAACGAAAATATGTGATATAATTGAACGTTGATCTTGCGAGACGCGTGCTTCAACATAAGTACTGAGACTCCATCTATCCCTGGGGCTTTTCTTGGAGCCATTTTTTTAATTTGCTCCGTGATTTTAGCTGGGGAAATGGAAATGGAAAAACCAGGAGTAGGGGCAGGATTGAGGGTTACCAGTGAGGAGACAAATTGATCCACAGGATGTTCCATGTTTGAGGAGCGGTGACTGGCCATGGAGTGGACCCTGGCAAAAGTGGAAGCAAGAGCCTCCGCTTTTTCAACCTCGGTAGTAACACTGGATTGGCCGGTGAGGAGAGGTGGTAAAATCCTAGATTCGGAGTCACCCGATATTTTTTTAAAGGTGCCCCAGAAGGTAGGATCGGGCCTTTTAAAGGCCCTCAATGTTCGATTCCATTCACGGTTGCGTAGGAACGAGATTTTCTTGCGGATGGTCGCAGTGAGGTCTCGGATAACGTCACCCACCAGATACATTCCAACCATTTGGCCTCTTCGTCGCTGGGCTCTGCGGTGACGGATGAGTGAGCACAGAATTTGGTCGGAAAGGAGACTTGAATTTTTACTGAGGTAAGAAAAATTAGGGACAGCAGATCGTTTACGACACTCGTGGAGGAACGAGGTCATTTCCCTTATACAGCAGTCAATTTCTCCTTTCGACTTAAATTTGTTCTTGATATTAAATTTTAGCGTGTGCTTATGATAACACTCCCAGTCCGTGGCCGTTTCCAGGGTGGTAGGACCACTGGGCGGCCTGACAGTGAGAATGACAGGGCGGTGGGGTGTATCAAAGTGATCCGTCACTACGCAGGCAAAGTCGGCATGATAGTTGGAAATAAAAAAGTCTATAACAGAGGGCCGAGTACGACCAGATTGGTGAGTGAAATCCTCAGGGTGAATCACCCTGTAGGGAAATTTACTGTTATGATCGTGGAGAATTTTCCCAGCTTTGTTTTCCGAGTAGTTCCCCCAGAGACGGTGCTTTGCGTTCCAGTCTCCGCCTATGAGGAACGGGGAACCCAGTCGAATAAGAGAATCAAGGATCCCAGGATTCCCGATCGCGCCCGGGGGGGCGTAGATGACTCCGATTATAATTTTGGGGGTATATAGATGGATGAAGCACGCGTCCACCTCGAGAGCCCTGGAGGGGGTAAAGGTCTTGTAACTAATTGTCGTGTGAATAAACATGGCCACACCACCGTTTTTGACCTGGCGGTCGGCGCGAACCACCGAGTAGCCAGGAAGCGTGAATTTATCCTGAGGGATAAACCAGGTTTCAGTAACTAGAATTATACCGGGTTGGATGTCGGCGACTGCGTGTATTAGTTCATTTCTTTTTCGCAGCAGCGAAGACGCATTCCAAAGCATGATCTTTGGGAGGGGCATTGTTTAGTCCAAGCAGCTGAGTACTGTACAGAATACCTGAAATTTTTCTGCCAGCGTGCGACAGGGCCTAAGTTTATCTACTAACGTACGCGTTAGCTGTAGCATATGCTCAATATCTACAAGAGAGTTTAGTTCTTTAAGCGCTCCAATTAATTCCAACATGGAATTGACTCCAGGGGGTACCTGGCGGGATTGAGAAAACGCGGAAGGTTCGTTGAGTGGGGGTGGGTAGACGGAGGGTCTATGGGGACCCGCGACAAGCGCATCGGCGTAGGAACGGAGAGGGGGGGACAAGGACTGTGGGGGGATAGAGGAGGAAGGTTTGGGGGGGGGGGGGCGAGGTTTGGGAAGGAGGATGGACCCATTTGGGCATTTATTACCAGCCCATTAGTTGGTTTAGGAATTGAGTTTCTCTTTTCCAGATACTTAATTAGAGCTGGACATTGGCCATAGTTGGCCGTGTGCTGACCCATACAGTTGGCACATTTAGGCGGAGTGTCGCGAGTCTTTTGACAATCAGCTGTGCGGTGCGCTCCGGCGCACTTTACGCATTTAGCGGGAAGCCCGCAATTTGAGGCCGAGTGACCGAAGGCCTGGCACGAAAAACACTGAGTGTAATTTTTTTTCGAAAAGAATTTTTCCCAATAAATCCTCGTGCTAAAGATTGCGTTCACTTTGGTGACCGACGTCGGGGACGTTCCCGGGGGAAAATTGATTTTGTAATTGTGATACATAGCAGTACGATTAAGTCCGTTATTATTCAGAGGAATGCAGGATAGGGGGGTTAGGCCTTTGCCTTTTAGTTCGTCGAGGATTTCCTCGGGGGAAGCTGCAGGGAGGCCCTTGAGCACCATGGATAGGCCTATCTCGGAATTCATGGAGAAGGTAAAATAGGGGATTTTTTCCTCGCTAAGTGCGAGTTTAAATTTTTTGAAGGCCGGGACTTCATCAAACTGGAGTCGGATCTTATTTCCCAGATATTTGATGTGAAAAGTTTTTCCAAAGTCTGCGGCAAGCTCTCTTTCAAAATTTGCTATGTTATATGAAAAATTAGATATGTATAGCGGAGGGGGCTTTGTAGGTCGGGCAGCGGCCAAGGATGTTGGTGACACCGCAGAATACGGTTGCTCGTCCGTTGGCTTATTTAGCCGACGCCGGTTGTTTGCGTCCGGAGAGGTTTTTTTCGCCCGTGTTGCCTCAGGCATTTGGGGGTCACCAGAAGTTTTAAAAGCGGCAAGTGCCGAAAAACGGTTAAAAGTAGGAATACCATCTATCATTATTTGATCGGGGTTTCCCACCGTAGAGATTAAGGTAGTAGTGGGAGTGACTACTGAGCTAGGGCTAGCGGAGGGCACTTGGGAGGAATTGTCGGATTTGCGGCTAGAGGAAGATTTCCTCACGCGTCCGGATTCATTTTTAGATTTTTTAGTTTTCCCTAACGTCTTTTTGACACTGGCCGCTAGCGTCTTTAGCTCGGATCTGGGGGATAAATCTAAATGTTCGGAGGATTGGGACTCCATAGATGAATCTAGGGCTGCATCAGCCCTTTTTTTCCCAGCAGACAGAGAAGGTACAGCGTGTGGGACTGTGAAGATGGAATTACTCACAATTTTGGCTGAATTTAGTGCGTCTAGGGACGACCCACCGTCATTCTGAAGCTCCAGTGGAAGAGCGTCATGAATTGCTCCGGGATTGCTGGCTGCAATGTTGAAGTCCGCGCCAGAGAGAGAGTAGGTGGAGAGTGCCGGTGCGGTGAATGTTAAACTCACCGATTGTCTTCGCGATTTTCCCGTCTTGATCGCTCGAGGAGCGAAAAAGGGGGAAAATACCACCGTTAATTAAATATGCAACGCACCTAATGTGCACGAAAATACACGGTATCTACAAACTTTATGACTGGTGGTAAGAGCAAGAGCACAAGGAGACTAAGTTATTTAGAAAACACGACCGGTCACGGTGAGCGACTCGAGCGAACTGTGTGGTGACTGATGATCCACACTGTGACGTAAGTGACTCTGACTTAGAAAAGGAAAGAAGGACTGCGACGGAATTTGTATATATACTAACTGGGTCCACGATTACCGGCGAGAAATTTTCGAGCCGCGTCGCCCTCTAGTGGAACTTGAGGAATTATACACCCCGCAAAGACACGTCCCATACGCATCCCCAAGACCTCCTTAGGACATTGTACAGATGGCGCCACTGTAGTTACACAATGTCCCAAAAACGTCCCGAAACCGTCTATAGACATCCCAGAGCCATCCACAGACGTCCCGGGGACGGTTTGTTACCAACCGGGACATTCAGACCTACAGTCCTAGAACGGACCTAAAACAGATGTCCTCGGGATGTTGTGTGCTGTGTGGGTAGCGTCTTGTTTAGTAGATAATAATTTAACACATGTTTTCTTCTAAATGTTAATGTTCGGAGGAGCATGCATGATCGCCTAGGGTGTGTCCTGTGTGGAGAAGGATCTGATGTAAGTATCATATGTATCCTGTTTATTCATACGTTATGTTTAATTTTACACTAATATTGTGTTTGTTTTCAGCGCTAACACAACAGGAAATATGATGCTTTTCCACAAAAGGAAATCCAAAATATTGAACTACTAGTTACCAGTGGTTACGGAACGTGGATTTGCAAATTTAAATATGGAAAGTCCTAGTGATGGGCACCATTGTTGCGCGTCCCGGCGGTGATTATCTGAACGGAACGCGGGTTGGTGCCCGTGGAATGCTGAAGCATTCAGCTCGTTGGAGTGCGCGGGTATTTCAAATGATTTCACAAAGTAAAATGTTCAGAAACTATTTGTATATTTTCTACGTAAACTGTTTCAAGTCTGCTGACAAGTTTGATCTGATCTTTTACAAAAATAACGCCTCGCTTGTCACCTCCGAGTCCCTACTCCTTTAAGTTTGAAGTCTTCCTCGGACTCCCTCTCCGGATCCTTTCGCCCAATCAAGACGGTGTCATCCCTCTAGCTTCGTTAGTGGGCTGTCCTTCGCCCTTCCTTCATGCTTCCTCCCACTCTCCTCTGTTGATCGAGGTACGCTTCCCAAGTACATAGGGGTAATACATAGGCTACGTACAGTATATACATATCTCGCAGGTAAGTAAGCGCAACGCTCGAGGTCAAGACGACGTCACTCGGAGAAAGTTTATGGCTTTATGACTTTCAGCCTTCCTCGACCGGAGTTTTTACCCTAACAGGACATCGACAATTATTGAAAGGGAGGACAGAATTTTAAGTACTTTTACGAGACGAGCCGCTGCCCGCTCGACGAAATTAGGCACGCAGATGTGCAAAGGAAAAAGTAAAGCTATTTACTACCCTCGCCTGATCTAACGGTAACTTGAAACATTCAAAACTAGCAAGGAAAACCCCCCTAAGAAACATAACGCGCTCTACAATAAACTCTTCCTTGTCCTCCGTTTCACATTTGCTTAAGACCTTAATGTTCCGTTCGCTTTGAATCTATATATATTATTCCTATCTTTCAATACAAAAGGATTTTGAATCTCGCTCTACATCTAGCTTCGATATCTTTATGATTTATAGCTAACTTCATATAATACATGGATTAACACCAGCGGATAACGCAACACCTCCCTCCATATACAAAAGGTGTTTCCTATAGAAACAGCTTTTCAGCAAAACAATACATCGATACTAGTTTAAGTATACAAAAGTGAATGAACACGTACTTTACATAAATGATTACAAGTATAACTACGCCTCCTCTCCCCGCACCAGCCCCGCGGTAAACAAGCTACTCGGTCCACCTATTATCCCGCGGGAAGCACGAGTTGAAGAATGATAGTTACACCGCAACATTTTACAATAGTAAAATATTATTCTATTACTAGGTAATATTAAATCAATTATACTGTAATGCATAACTAGTATATAGTTGTAATATAACACTTTAACCAAACTTATCTAAATATTTCATTCAAAAAATCGACATAATCCTTATTCTGTATAAAATAATCATAACTCATATAAGTTGACATAACGCTTACAAAGCACACAATTAAAGTTACTTAAGAAGGGTCTAATCTTATAATTGCTAACTTTAACTTATTTGCATGTACTATCTTAGATCTATGCGCCGTTATTGCTATTTCTATAGTTAAATCGTCATGCATTCGAATAATCCTATAAGGACCAGTCCAATTAGAATCGAACTTAGAAGTCTTAGGTTCTCTAAGCAAATATACATCGTCGTTTACATTAAATTTACGAGGATTATCATTTTTATCATAATATATTTTAATCTTTTCTTTTGCTTGTTCCAGATTGGCTGCCGCCGTAGCTTGAGTAGTAGTGATTATTGTGAAAAGTTGGTCCAAATATTGAACGAATGTTCGAGATACTTCTTGTTTAGAGAATTCCGATGGAATGGTAGCCTTTCTACCAAAGACCAGTTCGTGTGGTGTAAAACCAGTAGCCTCGTGTACGGAAGTATTATAGGAGAATATTCCAAATCTAATCCAACTGTCCCAGTCAGTCTTAACACAATAGTGTTTCAAATAGTCAGTGAAGACACGATGAGCCCGCTCTAAAGACCCCAATGACTGTGGGTGGAATGCAGTAGAAGTAATCCTCTGTATTTTAAAGATTTTACAGAAATTTTTCATTACGGCGCTAACAAAATTGCTCCCCTGATCCGTGTGAATAACTCGAGGACAACCAAACCGACTAATGAATTGCTCAGCTAAAGCGACCGCGACAGATATGGAATCAATAGTAGGTAATGGAATAGCATCTGAATATTTTGTCAAATTATCTTGGAGTGTTAACAAATATTTATTCCCTTTTCCTGTTATAGGTAATGGACCAACAATATCCATCTGTACCTTTTCGAAAGCTCTTTCAGGAGTATCAGTGATACGCATTGGTTGTTTTGTTTTTGCCGAGAGCATCTTATTTCTTTGACAACTCGAACAGGTACGAATGAAATGTGAAATTTCCTTTCCCATACCTAACCAATAAAAGTCCTCCCTTATTCGCTTGAACAATTTGGTCATACCCTGATGACCTCCTACTACAGACTCATGGTATTCCTGAATAATCAAAGGTCTTCTTGATAGGGAAGGAAAAATGATTTCTCCGGTGCAAACCGTAATATTATATTTTGAGTTATTAAATGTTTGTTTTAAAAGATATTCAAAAGAATTCCATTTAATGGGTTCAATATTATTATCCTTTTTGGATAAACTAATAGATGTTATACTCAAGGATTCCATTAAATTCTTAAGAGATGACAATGAAGACGCAAGATGTCTAAAGTTCTGTTGTTCTGTCGGGACTATCTTAGAAAATAGATGAAAAATTAAATATTTTTCACCAGGGAAAACCATTGCCTCGCCAATGTTAATGGATTGTTGTTTTATTTGTTCCACAGAAAAACTACCTTGGTTAAACAAATCCTGACTGACTTGTGACACAATTTGGCAATTAAGGGTGAAGAAATGGATACGATTATCTTTCCGCATACGAAGATGATCTTTAATATAAATAATGGAAGGTAAGAGTGAGAGAGGGGATGTTTGAGGTGGTGGTAAAGTATTTGTCGCTAATATTTGGACTCTACTATTTCTACATGAATCATCTTTCTCTGAGGTCATTTCTACGGAGGATCGTGCCAAAGCATCACCATGCTTACTCTCAAAAACACTAGGCTCGTCAGCCTGTACCACATCAACATTTCCAAAAACAGGCTCTCTCGCCAACGTCCCCTCACGGACCGTGGACCCCAAGTTAGCAATCTGAGCGGAGTCTTTCGTATAGACCTTCCCGTTAGCCAACAGACCAGCCAGCGCTTGGTTCCCACGAGGTACGGAACCTTCCCCGACCGGTGTCTGAAGCGGGGTGCCTTTGAAATCGGCCTATCCGATAACCAACAGACTACCATGTCGACGAGAATCCTCCATACCCCTCAAATTTGATCCTCCAGTCACTACATAGTCTTTAGAAAAATTATTACCAGACTGAGGAGGTCCCACATTCTCAGAGTAATTCTCTTACAAGAATGGGGAGTTTTATCTTCATCAGCTGTGTAATATTCGTCACAGTCACTGTCAGTTAAACTAATATCAGTACAAACTTTATCAAGAATGACCTCAGGTTGATGTTCGAAATTCTTTCCGTACGTCAAAAAAACTAACGCCGGCTACCAATTTTTCAGTGTCATTATCCACAAACTTGTCTAAATCAGTATCCTCATACCTCTCAGAATTTGCAATTGGTAAATTGTTGGCGCCTACAATAACCCTTTGCAAACGCATCGAAGAAGAGTTGTCAATGTCATTTGTCTTGGAAGTTTGGAATTGTGGAAAAAACTCTGTGTCGGAAATCGGAGGGTTACGGGATAATGCATCAGCATTGGAATTGATTTTCCCAGGTTTATAAATTATTTCATAATCATACTCGTTTAATTTAATCCTCCATCTCATGAGTCTCGAGGTTGGATCCTTTACATTGTGCAACCAAACTAATGGCCGATAATTAGTGACTAAGATAAATTGTTGACCATATAAATAAGGTCGGAAATGCTTGATAGCAAAATCAGAAGCGTCGGTAGTTACAATAAAGGATTGTTTGAAATTTGGATACTGAAGTATGGGTTCTGAGCATATAATATCTCTCAAATTTTCGAAAGCAAGTTGGGATTGTTTAGTCCAAACAAAAGGAACAGTTGTCTTTAAAAGTTGTGTCAAGGGTTTAGCAATTTTGGCCATATTGGGAATAAATCGCCTGTAATATCCTATTAAACCTAAGAACTGTTTTATATATTTCTTAGTTTTAGGAATGGGGAACTGTTTAACTACTCTGATTTTCTCGGGATCAGGTTTCACACCATTTACAGAAATAATATCACCCAGATATGTAAGTTCTTGTCTAAGGAAATGACACTTGTCATGTTGCAAAGTTAAATCAGCGTTTTGTAATCTAGCTAAAAGAATTTTCAATTTTCGGGCATGCTCTTTCAAGGAATCGGCATATATGACTATATCGTTCATATATACAAAGAGTTCAACTCCCTGTAAACCAGATAGAATCAAATCCATACATCTCTGAAACGTTGCTGGAGCATTCTTGAGACCAAATGGCATCTTATTGAATTCACAATGCCCATGAGGAGTTGAAAAAAAACAGTCTTTGATTTAGATGCACAATCTACGGGTATCTGATGGAATCCAGAAACTAAATCGAGGTACTAAAATATTTAGCTGAACCGAGTTGGTATTTTATATCAATAATATTAGGAAGGGGTAAGCATCATTTACAATTTTTTCATTTAATTTCCGATAGTCTATTACTACACGCCAACGAGATACACCATCAGGACCAGATTTTTTCGGAACAATCCAAACAGGTGAATTATACGGCGAGGAAGACGGTTGAATTATTCTATTTTCCAATAATGAATTTATCTGCTTTTTAATTGCCTCCTTATGAACTTGAGGAAAACGATACTGCTTCGTATTTATAAGTATATCATCTGCAGTAATTACTATACCGGATTTTATCATTTGATCCTAATTCGTCCGAGGGAAGATAAAATTTGTATGGAAATGCATTTATAATCTCTAAAATACTAGCTTGTTCGACATCATTAAGACTATCCAAATTAAGAATCTTAAGTAATTCAACTAATCTACGAGCATTGACCTTTGTTTGACCTACACCGGGATCCCCTGTTCTAATCTACTCGCAAAACTAACTATATCGTCAAATGTTTTATTCTCTTCATTAGAAATAAGAAATCTCAAATTTTGATTCTGAAGACCACATTTAAAATTTGTAACTTCTGCCTGATCCAGAAAAACCACAGCTCCTGTCAGTTGTTCGGAATTAGATTTATCCTTAACTGTTTCTAAACCAGGACTTAATATTTCACGACCTCGGGCTCCATAAAATTCTACCGACTCATCTATCCCTTGTTGCAAACCTCACAATTCGCCATGGATCTAATCAATGTCAAAAGACCGTGCGTACACCCTTTTAACACACTAACAATCGCGGTTACGGTTATCGGTTCTGGATAATTTGAAATTAATAAATCCGTAGGATCTTCGATCTTGTTTCAAATTATAGCTAACAAATTCCCACGGTCAGAAGATTTGACTTGAGAATCAATAAATTGACACTGCTTCGTGAATTTAAGCAAAGAAACAGATTTCCCGTCGAAGTGTGGAATCAAATCAGAAGCTAACTTTAAAGGCAAATAAGAAATCTCGGGAAACTCAACTAACTGCTAGCTAACGATATTGGCCGCACTGGAACAAGGCAGTTCTTCAATTTGCAAAAGAAAATTACAATCCGTTCAATATATATATATCTTATAAATACTTATTCGCTGTCTGTAATAACTGCGATCACTCCAATCGTCCGTCCGCTTCTTAGAGGCTGTGAAGAATGGTCCACGACGTCCAGGTCCTTCGAGTCCTTTCCTTAATCGTCCGTGAAGTCTCCGAAGTAGCTCAGCAAATGACGCAGATAATGACCGAGTGCATGTGATTTCAAGGAATTATTCGCACGGCCACTGAAACCACCCTTCTCCGGCATTCGCCCTTGCTCTCGGGAAAACCGCGTAAAACCCGAGAGAGAGAGGCTGCACTTAATCACTTTCAATCTTTGTGTCCATTTGCACGATCAAAGAATTATTTAAATAAAAGTTTATAATAGTACCCGTTAAATTACTTAAATACGCACTCACGAGCCGGCAAAGTCACTCACAAAAGTGTTCAAAAGTTTATAAGGCCGAACTTTAGCACTGAATTGATTTCTAAATTTCCCACAAATTATTTAAAATATCCCACCGCTGTCACCAGTTTTTTTTGCGCGTCCCGGCGGTGATTATCTGAACGGAACGCGGGTTGGTGCCCGTGGAATGCTGAAGCATTCAGCTCGTTGGAGTGCGCGGGTATTTCAAATGATTTCACAAAGTAAAATGTTCAGAAACTATTTGTATATTTTCTACGTAAACTGTTTCAAGTCTGCTGACAAGTTTGATCTGATCTTTTACAAAAATAACGCCTCGCTTGTCACCTCCGAGTCCCTACTCCTTTAAGTTTGAAGTCTTCCTCGGACTCCCTCTCCGGATCCTTTCGCCCAATCAAGACGGTGTCATCCCTCTAGCTTCGTTAGTGGGCTGTCCTTCGCCCTTCCTTCATGCTTCCTCCCACTCTCCTCTGTTGATCGAGGTACGCTTCCCAAGTACATAGGGGTAATACATAGGCTACGTACAGTATATACATATCTCGCAGGTAAGTAAGCGCAACGCTCGAGGTCAAGACGACGTCACTCGGAGAAAGTTTATGGCTTTATGACTTTCAGCCTTCCTCGACCGGAGTTTTTACCCTAACAGGACATCGACAATTATTGAAAGGGAGGACAGAATTTTAAGTACTTTTACGAGACGAGCCGCTGCCCGCTCGACGAAATTAGGCACGCAGATGTGCAAAGGAAAAAGTAAAGCTATTTACTACCCTCGCCTGATCTAACGGTAACTTGAAACATTCAAAACTAGCAAGGAAAACCCCCCTAAGAAACATAACGCGCTCTACAATAAACTCTTCCTTGTCCTCCGTTTCACATTTGCTTAAGACCTTAATGTTCCGTTCGCTTTGAATCTATATATATTATTCCTATCTTTCAATACAAAAGGATTTTGAATCTCGCTCTACATCTAGCTTCGATATCTTTATGATTTATAGCTAACTTCATATAATACATGGATTAACACCAGCGGATAACGCAACACCTCCCTCCATATACAAAAGGTGTTTCCTATAGAAACAGCTTTTCAGCAAAACAATACATCGATACTAGTTTAAGTATACAAAAGTGAATGAACACGTACTTTACATAAATGATTACAAGTATAACTACGCCTCCTCTCCCCGCACCAGCCCCGCGGTAAACAAGCTACTCGGTCCACCTATTATCCCGCGGGAAGCACGAGTTGAAGAATGATAGTTACACCGCAACATTTTACAATAGTAAAATATTATTCTATTACTAGGTAATATTAAATCAATTATACTGTAATGCATAACTAGTATATAGTTGTAATATAACACTTTAACCAAACTTATCTAAATATTTCATTCAAAAAATCGACATAATCCTTATTCTGTATAAAATAATCATAACTCATATAAGTTGACATAACGCTTACAAAGCACACAATTAAAGTTACTTAAGAAGGGTCTAATCTTATAATTGCTAACTTTAACTTATTTGCATGTACTATCTTAGATCTATGCGCCGTTATTGCTATTTCTATAGTTAAATCGTCATGCATTCGAATAATCCTATAAGGACCAGTCCAATTAGAATCGAACTTAGAAGTCTTAGGTTCTCTAAGCAAATATACATCGTCGTTTACATTAAATTTACGAGGATTATCATTTTTATCATAATATATTTTAATCTTTTCTTTTGCTTGTTCCAGATTGGCTGCCGCCGTAGCTTGAGTAGTAGTGATTATTGTGAAAAGTTGGTCCAAATATTGAACGAATGTTCGAGATACTTCTTGTTTAGAGAATTCCGATGGAATGGTAGCCTTTCTACCAAAGACCAGTTCGTGTGGTGTAAAACCAGTAGCCTCGTGTACGGAAGTATTATAGGAGAATATTCCAAATCTAATCCAACTGTCCCAGTCAGTCTTAACACAATAGTGTTTCAAATAGTCAGTGAAGACACGATGAGCCCGCTCTAAAGACCCCAATGACTGTGGGTGGAATGCAGTAGAAGTAATCCTCTGTATTTTAAAGATTTTACAGAAATTTTTCATTACGGCGCTAACAAAATTGCTCCCCTGATCCGTGTGAATAACTCGAGGACAACCAAACCGACTAATGAATTGCTCAGCTAAAGCGACCGCGACAGATATGGAATCAATAGTAGGTAATGGAATAGCATCTGAATATTTTGTCAAATTATCTTGGAGTGTTAACAAATATTTATTCCCTTTTCCTGTTATAGGTAATGGACCAACAATATCCATCTGTACCTTTTCGAAAGCTCTTTCAGGAGTATCAGTGATACGCATTGGTTGTTTTGTTTTTGCCGAGAGCATCTTATTTCTTTGACAACTCGAACAGGTACGAATGAAATGTGAAATTTCCTTTCCCATACCTAACCAATAAAAGTCCTCCCTTATTCGCTTGAACAATTTGGTCATACCCTGATGACCTCCTACTACAGACTCATGGTATTCCTGAATAATCAAAGGTCTTCTTGATAGGGAAGGAAAAATGATTTCTCCGGTGCAAACCGTAATATTATATTTTGAGTTATTAAATGTTTGTTTTAAAAGATATTCAAAAGAATTCCATTTAATGGGTTCAATATTATTATCCTTTTTGGATAAACTAATAGATGTTATACTCAAGGATTCCATTAAATTCTTAAGAGATGACAATGAAGACGCAAGATGTCTAAAGTTCTGTTGTTCTGTCGGGACTATCTTAGAAAATAGATGAAAAATTAAATATTTTTCACCAGGGAAAACCATTGCCTCGCCAATGTTAATGGATTGTTGTTTTATTTGTTCCACAGAAAAACTACCTTGGTTAAACAAATCCTGACTGACTTGTGACACAATTTGGCAATTAAGGGTGAAGAAATGGATACGATTATCTTTCCGCATACGAAGATGATCTTTAATATAAATAATGGAAGGTAAGAGTGAGAGAGGGGATGTTTGAGGTGGTGGTAAAGTATTTGTCGCTAATATTTGGACTCTACTATTTCTACATGAATCATCTTTCTCTGAGGTCATTTCTACGGAGGATCGTGCCAAAGCATCACCATGCTTACTCTCAAAAACACTAGGCTCGTCAGCCTGTACCACATCAACATTTCCAAAAACAGGCTCTCTCGCCAACGTCCCCTCACGGACCGTGGACCCCAAGTTAGCAATCTGAGCGGAGTCTTTCGTATAGACCTTCCCGTTAGCCAACAGACCAGCCAGCGCTTGGTTCCCACGAGGTACGGAACCTTCCCCGACCGGTGTCTGAAGCGGGGTGCCTTTGAAATCGGCCTATCCGATAACCAACAGACTACCATGTCGACGAGAATCCTCCATACCCCTCAAATTTGATCCTCCAGTCACTACATAGTCTTTAGAAAAATTATTACCAGACTGAGGAGGTCCCACATTCTCAGAGTAATTCTCTTACAAGAATGGGGAGTTTTATCTTCATCAGCTGTGTAATATTCGTCACAGTCACTGTCAGTTAAACTAATATCAGTACAAACTTTATCAAGAATGACCTCAGGTTGATGTTCGAAATTCTTTCCGTACGTCAAAAAAACTAACGCCGGCTACCAATTTTTCAGTGTCATTATCCACAAACTTGTCTAAATCAGTATCCTCATACCTCTCAGAATTTGCAATTGGTAAATTGTTGGCGCCTACAATAACCCTTTGCAAACGCATCGAAGAAGAGTTGTCAATGTCATTTGTCTTGGAAGTTTGGAATTGTGGAAAAAACTCTGTGTCGGAAATCGGAGGGTTACGGGATAATGCATCAGCATTGGAATTGATTTTCCCAGGTTTATAAATTATTTCATAATCATACTCGTTTAATTTAATCCTCCATCTCATGAGTCTCGAGGTTGGATCCTTTACATTGTGCAACCAAACTAATGGCCGATAATTAGTGACTAAGATAAATTGTTGACCATATAAATAAGGTCGGAAATGCTTGATAGCAAAATCAGAAGCGTCGGTAGTTACAATAAAGGATTGTTTGAAATTTGGATACTGAAGTATGGGTTCTGAGCATATAATATCTCTCAAATTTTCGAAAGCAAGTTGGGATTGTTTAGTCCAAACAAAAGGAACAGTTGTCTTTAAAAGTTGTGTCAAGGGTTTAGCAATTTTGGCCATATTGGGAATAAATCGCCTGTAATATCCTATTAAACCTAAGAACTGTTTTATATATTTCTTAGTTTTAGGAATGGGGAACTGTTTAACTACTCTGATTTTCTCGGGATCAGGTTTCACACCATTTACAGAAATAATATCACCCAGATATGTAAGTTCTTGTCTAAGGAAATGACACTTGTCATGTTGCAAAGTTAAATCAGCGTTTTGTAATCTAGCTAAAAGAATTTTCAATTTTCGGGCATGCTCTTTCAAGGAATCGGCATATATGACTATATCGTTCATATATACAAAGAGTTCAACTCCCTGTAAACCAGATAGAATCAAATCCATACATCTCTGAAACGTTGCTGGAGCATTCTTGAGACCAAATGGCATCTTATTGAATTCACAATGCCCATGAGGAGTTGAAAAAAAACAGTCTTTGATTTAGATGCACAATCTACGGGTATCTGATGGAATCCAGAAACTAAATCGAGGTACTAAAATATTTAGCTGAACCGAGTTGGTATTTTATATCAATAATATTAGGAAGGGGTAAGCATCATTTACAATTTTTTCATTTAATTTCCGATAGTCTATTACTACACGCCAACGAGATACACCATCAGGACCAGATTTTTTCGGAACAATCCAAACAGGTGAATTATACGGCGAGGAAGACGGTTGAATTATTCTATTTTCCAATAATGAATTTATCTGCTTTTTAATTGCCTCCTTATGAACTTGAGGAAAACGATACTGCTTCGTATTTATAAGTATATCATCTGCAGTAATTACTATACCGGATTTTATCATTTGATCCTAATTCGTCCGAGGGAAGATAAAATTTGTATGGAAATGCATTTATAATCTCTAAAATACTAGCTTGTTCGACATCATTAAGACTATCCAAATTAAGAATCTTAAGTAATTCAACTAATCTACGAGCATTGACCTTTGTTTGACCTACACCGGGATCCCCTGTTCTAATCTACTCGCAAAACTAACTATATCGTCAAATGTTTTATTCTCTTCATTAGAAATAAGAAATCTCAAATTTTGATTCTGAAGACCACATTTAAAATTTGTAACTTCTGCCTGATCCAGAAAAACCACAGCTCCTGTCAGTTGTTCGGAATTAGATTTATCCTTAACTGTTTCTAAACCAGGACTTAATATTTCACGACCTCGGGCTCCATAAAATTCTACCGACTCATCTATCCCTTGTTGCAAACCTCACAATTCGCCATGGATCTAATCAATGTCAAAAGACCGTGCGTACACCCTTTTAACACACTAACAATCGCGGTTACGGTTATCGGTTCTGGATAATTTGAAATTAATAAATCCGTAGGATCTTCGATCTTGTTTCAAATTATAGCTAACAAATTCCCACGGTCAGAAGATTTGACTTGAGAATCAATAAATTGACACTGCTTCGTGAATTTAAGCAAAGAAACAGATTTCCCGTCGAAGTGTGGAATCAAATCAGAAGCTAACTTTAAAGGCAAATAAGAAATCTCGGGAAACTCAACTAACTGCTAGCTAACGATATTGGCCGCACTGGAACAAGGCAGTTCTTCAATTTGCAAAAGAAAATTACAATCCGTTCAATATATATATATCTTATAAATACTTATTCGCTGTCTGTAATAACTGCGATCACTCCAATCGTCCGTCCGCTTCTTAGAGGCTGTTTAGAATGGTCCACGACGTCCAGGTCCTTCGAGTCCTTTCCTTAATCGTCCGTGAAGTCTCCGAAGTAGCTCAGCAAATGACGCAGATAATGACCGAGTGCATGTGATTTCAAGGAATTATTCGCACGGCCACTGAAACCACCCTTCTCCGGCATTCGCCCTTGCTCTCGGGAAAACCGCGTAAAACCCGAGAGAGAGAGGCTGCACTTAATCACTTTCAATCTTTGTGTCCATTTGCACGATCAAAGAATTATTTAAATAAAAGTTTATAATAGTACCCGTTAAATTACTTAAATACGCACTCACGAGCCGGCAAAGTCACTCACAAAAGTGTTCAAAAGTTTATAAGGCCGAACTTTAGCACTGAATTGATTTCTAAATTTCCCACAAATTATTTAAAATATCCCACCGCTGTCACCAGTTTTTTTTGCGCGTCCCGGCGGTGATTATCTGAACGGAACGCGGGTTGGTGCCCGTGGAATGCTGAAGCATTCAGCTCGTTGGAGTGCGCGGGTATTTCAAATGATTTCACAAAGTAAAATGTTCAGAAACTATTTGTATATTTTCTACGTAAACTGTTTCAAGTCTGCTGACAAGTTTGATCTGATCTTTTACAAAAATAACGCCTCGCTTGTCACCTCCGAGTCCCTACTCCTTTAAGTTTGAAGTCTTCCTCGGACTCCCTCTCCGGATCCTTTCGCCCAATCAAGACGGTGTCATCCCTCTAGCTTCGTTAGTGGGCTGTCCTTCGCCCTTCCTTCATGCTTCCTCCCTCTCTCCTCTGTTGATCGAGGTACGCTTCTCAAGTACATAGGGGTAGTACATAGGCTACGTACAGTATATACATATCTCGCAGGTAAGTAAGCGCAACGCTCGAGGTCAAGACGACGTCACTCGGAGAATGTTTATGGCTTTATGACTTTCAGCCTTCCTCGACCGGAGTTTTTACCCTAACAGGACATCGACAATTATTGAAAGGGAGGACAGAATTTTAAGTACTTTTACGAGACGAGCCGCTGCCCGCTCGACGAAATTAGGCACGCAGATGTGCAAAGGAAAAAGTAAAGCTATTTACTACCCTCGCCTGATCTAACGGTAACTTGAAACATTCAAAACTAGCAAGGAAAACCCCCCTAAGAAACATAACGCGCTCTACAATAAACTCTTCCTTGTCCTCCGTTTCACATTTGCTTAAGACCTTAATGTTCCGTTCGCTTTGAATCTATATATATTATTCCTATCTTTCAATACAAAAGGATTTTGAATCTCGCTCTACATCTAGCTTCGATATCTTTATGATTTATAGCTAACTTCATATAATACATGGATTAACACCAGCGGATAACGCAACACCATCGAATAATTTAAAGTATCGACTACTTACTATTTAGTTGCGACATACTATCGACTATGTAGTCGATAGTTTTTAGTCGGCTGAAATCATTCGATTTAGTCAGTTTAGTGGTTAGCAGTGGTTGGGTTATGTCTTGATCACGATGCATTACTATTTACCATGCGTTATGCCGCAACAATTGGTGTAGTTTTTTGTATTTCTTCCTTCTCCTAGAGATAATATTGCTATATTAGGGCTTTAAGAATAAAAGAATTTCATCTAACAAAATGTTTATACAAATATCTGATATTTTGACCTACACGTTATTCCATATTAAAATTTAGAAAAATAATTTGATTTAAATTTTCTGTGGATAATCTATTTCTCCTTTCGGACATAATCTGGCCAGCTTTGGAAAATGTTGACACTAAGTCGTCATTTTTCGTCGCCTAAGTCGTGTGGTGGGGCCGGGACGTCACACCTCCCCCCCTAAGGGGAAGGATCCGTCCTCGGATCTCAGCACGATCCACCGAAATCCCACCGCTGTCACCATTTTGTCACGTCCAGAATTGCCGGAACATTCTGGACGGATAGGAGTTCTTGCCCCGTCGCCTCCGACGCACCGTAAACCCTAAGGCCGGCCCGGTAACGCCACTACGGAGTAACTATGCGGAGCTGGTGGATCGGCGTTGGA
This sequence comes from Andrena minutula, assembly GCA_929113495.1. NCBI lineage: Eukaryota > Metazoa > Arthropoda > Insecta > Hymenoptera > Andrenidae > Andrena > Andrena minutula. The sequence continues at coordinate 41,421,215 of OV815993.1, read as the reverse complement.
GGATGGAGGAGGAAAAGAAGAGGTGTGTTTCGTCTTGCGATCGTCAGCCAGACTCATCAGTAGGGCTACAGCTGACGACCCCTGCCCTAGACACACACGGGGCCACAGAGGATAGGATTTTGGAACTTGTATATATATGAATTGATGTAGAATTGAGGACTAGCGAGAAAGATTGGAGACCTCTGGTGACGCTCGTTGACACTAAGTCGTGTGGTGGGGCCGGGACGTCACAATGGCACGGAAGTTGCAGGTGTGCATAAATATTTTTCACTTATTTTTTTTAATTCGGGCATTGTGTGTTCATGGGTCTTCCAAAATTCTATAGGCTTATTTTTAATATCTTCATATGGCATTTCTATGTATTGTTTTGTTATATTTTCTGCTTTTTCTGAAGGTGTGGAGCTATGTCTCGTTAAGTGCGAAACTTTATTTAAATAAAAATTCCAGAATCCTGTATTTTGATCCTGTGACTCTTCGTCTTGTTCTGGATTCATAACCCTATTTTCATCATGCACAACATTTAATAAAGTTTCAATTTCTGATTGAATGGCTGTTTTTGCTGTGAGTGCGTTAATATTATTTTGAAAAACTGCTGTTTTGAACCGGGGGTCTAATATAGTTGCTGCACTTGTAATTTTATTTGTTTCAATGTAATCAAATCTAATATCAATATTATTTAATAAATTAATTTTTAATAAATGTCCAGGTCTTGTTGTGGGTGTAATATTCTCTATAGCATTTTGTATGCCAGTTATTAACGGCACAATTTTGGAAGCTGTGCAATATTTTTCTGCACTCAAGTCTGTAGTTACATACTCTATTGGTTTTAACAATGGCATTATGTCCTTTATAATTTTCCACTGTTGCACATTTGGTATTTCAAAATTTTTGGGTAAATTCGGTAATGATGCCACAGCTGCAGTTAAGGGAACATTCAGTGCACATAGTCTCTCCAACATTATGACAGAGGAGTTCCATCGTGTATGTATGTCCTGTTTTACTTTAAGTTGTTGTAATTTCATTTGGGTTTGTATCTCCCTTAATTTGTCTGCTGCGGTAACACTACTTTTAAAATGAGTCACTATAGAACGGCAAGTTTTTAATGTGCTAACAATATCTGGAATAGCACTAATTGAGTCATTGACAACTAAGTTTAACGTGTATGCTGTACATGGCAGATGTAAGTATCCCAGACTTCGTACAGCACCTACCATATTTGCAGCATTGTCAGTTACAACTGCAACAGTTTTATCTGCTATATTAAATTCTATTAAAGTGCCTTGTATTATTTCTGCTATATATTCAATTGTATGACTTTCATCTAAATCAATAGTGGCTAATACGTTTGAATATAGACTGTTTTGAAGAATGTAATGACTAGTAACCGTTAGAAAAGATTGCGTGTTTAAATTTGACCAGATATCTGTTGTAATGGTGACATAATTTGTTTGTTGCAGGTTTTGCAAAATTTTAATTTTAGTATTAGCATATACTTGCGGTAAAATGGTACGTCCCAAATTCGTAGAGTTGGCAATTCATAGCGAGGTTCCAGTTCTTTGACGAATTCAATAAATCCTTTATCCTCAACAATGCTTAAAGTTTGCAAGTCTTTACAAATCATGGCTACCACCAGACTGTTTAATTTCTTAATTTTTGTTTCAGGCAGTTCATTTGAAATTGTCCTCAAGGTCAATTGCCTTAAATGTACCTGCGGTCTTTGCACTACAGTTGGTAAGTCAGGATTTTGAGCTCTAAGATGTGCATTCGAAGTGGATGCCACAGGTGTTATATCCTGTATTACTGTTCCAGGTATAACAGGTGCATCAATGTCTATCAACTCTGCTGCTTCTTCATCCCGCTCTCGATTCGCTTCAAGCACTGTAAAATGTTTGCGTTTCAAGTGTTCATGCAAATTGCTAGTGTTACCTGCATTTTTATATTCTTTTTTACATAAGAGACACATCGCAGTTGTTGGTGTCTTTTTTTTAAAATATTTCCATACTAGTGAGCGCTTTTGCCGATACATATTGTACTATATACACTAGCTACTATATACACACTACTAACTACACTATATATACACTATTAATAAAAATTATTATAGTTTATTAAATAGTTTATAATACAGTATGTTCAAGCAAAATCGAGGAGCACCTACGATTTGTATTTACCGCACAATACTTAACGCACGGGGCTTAGTTTTAAATATAATAGATGTAAAAGTTTCACACTGTGATCTAATGGCGAGCGCAATAAACGAGCACGTTTAATCTATTACGCGTGTGAATACACTTAATTAAAGACCACGAAAGTGAGCGTCTGGAAATTCCAAGCACGGAATTTGAGAAGTTGAAACTTAGAAAAATCGGAGCGCCGATTGCTCTTGGTGATAGTATCTCCGCGAAAGACACGAGGTGCACCTTATCGCGATTCACACAGAAGAGAGGGAGCGGTCGCAGAGACGACACGAGACAAGGCACCGGCTCGAGATCGAGGACACCTGGCCAATCCGCGAAGACCACGTAACATCGCGTGTTACTATGCAAATGATGGTGGGAGTAATTAGTCCAGGTGTCAATCAAGAGATGGCCCGCTCATGCCGTCTCCGCGACCACTCAGTTGTCAAGGCGACAACAACGCCGGTTTGAAATTGCCGCGCATCTTCGCTACAGTGCGCAGATGCAAATTGGTCGCATCACTGCGACCAATCCTGAACATTCCCGCCCGTCTCGTCATCGTCTGACGAAATAGGCTCGTTAAATCGGCTTCCGGTCACAGTGAAAGCGTGATTGACAAGGAAAGTAGTTAACGTGGTAAGTAAAAGTTATACTAAAACCTTAAATGCTAAGAACAAGTAATAAAGAGTAAGAATAAGTGATAAAAGAAAGAACGCAACAGGTCAACTCTAAGAAGAAGGGTTGACTGGCGTACCGAGATCGTGGCGATCAACGTCATACTTAAGAACTATCTGTCGATCGCCTAGTATCCGTCTCAGAGGAGGCAGTAAAAGGTAAGGGTATGAGTTTACTCAACGGTCGTTTGAATTTCGACGTAGACGTCTTAATTGTAAAAACGCGCGTAAGGCCATCGGGACCCGGGTGAGTTTCGATAACTCTTGCAAGAGGCCATCGCGACGGCGGCTGAATTTCACTTTTTAGCAAGCAAAGATCGCCCTCTTTAATTGCAGACTGGACTCGATTCCATTTCCCCCGAGTTTGCAGCGTGTTTAAATAGTCTCTGGACCAAAGACGCCAGAAATGCTGCTGCATTTTTTGGACGAGCTGCCATCGAGAGAGACGGCCGTCTGGTAGCTCTTCCAGGTTAGGTTCGGGAATCGCAGTGATCGCATTACCGATTAAGAAATGGCCCGGCGTCAAGGCCTCGAGATCGTCGGGATCATCCGAGAGGGGTATTAATGGCCTGGAATTTAAACAGGCTTCAATCTCAGCGAGTAACGTGGCCAGCTCCTCGTAGGTTAGTCGGTGCTCGCCAAGTATTCTCCGGAGGTGGTGCTTCACGGACTTCACCGCAGCCTCCCAGATACCGCCGAAGTGCGGAGCGGAAGGTGGGTTGAATTTCCATTCGATTCCCTCAGAGGCCAGTCGATCCAACAACTGCTTGTTTCCAGCGTTGACAGCTTGGAGAAGGACTCGGAGTTCCTGGTCGGCGCCTACAAAGGCGGTACCGCAGTCGCTATATATCTGGGAGCAGAGGCCACGGCGAGAGGTCAGTCGCTTCAGAGCGGCCAAGAAGGCCTCCGTGGTCCCGTCAGACACCACCTCCAGATGCACGGCTTTGGTGGCTAAACAGATAAACAGAGCGATATAGCCCTTGCGAGCTTGCTGGCCGCGCCCTCGGCTAGATCTAATCAAAATAGGCCCTGCATAATCAACCCCCACACGAAGGAAAGGGCGACTAGGAGTTACTCGAGGAGATGGTAACACCCCCATTAGTTGGTCAGCTGTCTTGCCCTTCCATCGAACACAAGGGAGACATCGATGAATGCAGGACTTCACTAGATGTCGGCCTCGCAGAACCCAGCAGTGTTGGCGCAGTGTCGATAGAGTAAGTTGAACTCCTCCATGTAGACAGCGTCGATGTGCATCGGCGACCCATAATACAGCCAGTGGTGATTCGTCAGGGAGTATCATTGGGTGACGATGATTGTAGCTGGTCCTCGCATAGTGCAGCCGCCCGCCAACGCGTAAGATGCCGTCAGATGGGTCCTTGAAGGGGTTGAGCCGCATTAAGCGACTCCGTCGAGGCAGCGGTTGGTGTTCCTCAAGAGCGTGAATTTCAGCTGCGAAAGCTGTAGTTTGCACGCATCGAACCAGCTTCGTCTGGACCTCTCGAAGTTCGCTGGCAATAAGGTAAGGTAACCTTTTCCCGTTAGCAGACGGGAGCCAGCGACAGCACCACGCTGTAACTCGAAGCATTCGACGAAAATTAGAAAATTGGTTGAGATGCAGGCTCACCTTATCGTCAGGAGCAGACTGAATGTGATGGATTTGCCTTCTTTCCTCGTAAGGTAGGTCTATTTGTTTTCCGTTAGTGATGGGTCGCCCTTCGTTTGCAGATAGCCAAGTTGGCCCGGTCCACCACAGCGAGTGATTGGGGAGTTCAGCCGGTCTCAGACCTCGGGAAGCACAGTCGGCAGGATTGTCCTGGCCTTGAACGTGGTGCCAATTAGCTTGAGGTAACGTTCGCTGTATGTCAGCTACTCGGTTAGCAACATAAGTTTGCCATCGACTCGACGGCGCCTGGATCCAACCCAGGACTATTAAAGCGTCGGTCCACAAATGCACGCCATCGATAGGAAGTGACAGCGTAGACAGCAGATGAGCCACCAGATGGGTGAGTAAGTGGGCACCACTTAACTCCAGGCGTGGCAACGACTGTTGTTTAAGTGGAGCTACCTTGGTTTTTGCCGAAATTAACTGAGTTTGGACAGTACCTGATTCGTCTTGAACCCATAGGTAAACTACAGCAGCGTAAGCTCGTTCCGAGGCGTCGGAGAAGCCATGCACCTCCACCAATTGGCTTGTGATGTTCAACCCCAGACAGCGTGGGATCTGGATTTGGCGAAGTGTTGGTAGCGCCGTCAGGAATTCGCGCCATTCGTCTTTCAATTTCTCCGGTAACGGTTCATCCCAATCAGTAGTGAGTTTCCAGAGTGTCTGGATGAATATTTTGGTCCATACTGTTACAGGAGCGAGCCAACCTAAGGGGTCAAAGATCTGGGCGGCTTGGCTTAGGACGCTCCGTTTGGTGGTACCCGGCTTCGAACTACCGTCCAGAAGGCGTATCTGAAAGGTATCAGTATCGGGAAACCACTGAATTCCCAATACGCTATGCTGGGTGTCCGTATCCCAGTGACGTATCACTCCAGCGACTTCATTGTGGCACGCACGCATAATCTCGGGCGAATTCGAAGCCCATTTGTGCAGTTGAAAGCCGCCCGCCCTGGCGAGCTGGTCCAATTCTTTTTTCAGTGTCAGGGCTTCCTCGACCGTAGTGGCACCAGTAAGGATGTCGTCCATGTACACCTCTGAAGCGATCGTCCTAGAAGCTAAAGGAAACAATTTGGACTCATCGTTAGCCAACTGATGCAAACATCGAAGGGCCAGGTAGGGTGCGCAAGCTAGACCGTAAGTGACGGTGCACAACTGATATTCCTTTAATTTTGCCTCCTTCCCCTTTCGCCAGAGAATGCGTTGATAATCGCGATCGTCAGAGTGTACCACAATTTGGCGATACATCTTTTCGATGTCAGCGACAACGGCGATGGGATGACGCCGCCACTTCAGCAATAAGTCGGCTAAGGATGGCAGTAAATTGGGTCCCGTGTGCAGCAAGTCATTGAGTGACCTCCCGTTGCAAGTCGTCATCGAGCCATTGAACACTACTCGTAGTTTTGTAGTGGAGCTCGCTGACTTTAGAACACCGTGATGCGGTAAGTAAAAATGTTGACCCTCTGGAGAAGCCCGTGCTGCTACCATGTGGCCAAGATCTTCATATTCTTTTAGAAAATCCTGATAGGCTTGGTGATATTCAGGATTCTTACGGAAGCGTGGTTGCATAGAATCCAACGTACGAAGAGCGGCAGGTCTCGAAGGTCCCAACTCAGGAGTAAATTTAAAAGGAAGTCTTACCACGAAGCGACCCTCGCTAGTGCGTCGATACGTCGACCGGAAGTGATCTTCCGCATCTTGGTCATCGCGAGACAGCGTAGGTATGGACGGAACTTCCTCTTGCTCCCAGAATCTTTTCAGCAATTCAGGTAACTCGTTGTCGATGGAGCAACATTGCACAGTTGGTGATCTCTTGCAACCGCGAGCAAGACTTTTCCTAAGGCCACCGGTAAGTATCCAGCCAAAGGTCGTTTCTTGAGCCAGAGGAGAGCCTGGTGTGCCCTTGCGAACGCCCTCTAACATAATATCATTGTAGATATCGGCGCCCAGTAAGAGGTTTATCGGCTCCTGGCTTTTGAGACGTGGTTCGGCCCAGCGAAGGCCCTGCAGATGTGGCCAAGATGTCCCGTCGAGCACGGCGGGAGGTTTATAGCTGGACAAATCCTGCAAAATGAAAGCCGACAACCCGAGGATTTTCTCACCGGCACGGTCGGCAGCAATGTCTAAGTGCACTGTTCCTCGGGTACTCTGCGATGGAGCACCACCAGCGAACAGCAACGAAACACGTGAGCGTTGCCTCTTCAAACCGAGTCGTTTTACAAGCTGCTCCGATATTAACGACACTTCACTTCCAGGATCAATCAAGGCACGCACTGACGTATATTGACCGGCAGGAGAGTATGTACGCACTCGAGCGAGGCCGAGCATCACCGGAGAAGTATTGGACACACGCGGTGTAACGTGCTGCACCACAGGACCAGTAGAAGTCTGGAATGCATCATGGAGGTAAGAATGGTGTTGCTCAGCGCATTTCTGGCAACGTTTGACCGACTGGCAATCGTCGATTTGGTGTTTGCCCAGGCAATTAAGACAACATTGTAATCTTTCGACAGTAGCCTTCTTCGATGCAGCATCTTGGTTTTTAAACTTTGGGCAGTACATTAAGTAATGACTGTTTTTGCACAACCCGCAGATCTTGGAGGGAGACGGTGTCGCGACGACTTGGTGTACCACCGTGCTCTTGGTCGTGACCCCTTTGGAAACGTTATCCTTTGTTGTGGATTGCTTACCATCGGTTGGTAAATCACGCTTCCTTTGTGTTTCCAGGGCCTCGACAGTATGGATACGAGTTTCAATGAAGACTCTTAGAGCCTCCAAGGAAGGGGGCTCGGTGCACAAGCCGAGAGAAGCTTCCCATTCTCTACGGGATTGCTCGTCCAACCGATCGACGGTAATGTTGACTAGCCAGTCAGTGGTAGTCACTGGACGATTCATGGCGGCCAGAGCACCGACCACGTCCCAGGTTCCGTAAAATAACCTCTTTAACTCCACTGACGACTCACTTTTTACGACAGGTATGTCATTAAGTAGATTAAGTTGTGCCCTCACTAAGAGGCGTTTATTCTGAAAGCGTTCCTTTAAGGCATCCCAAGCTGGGCGGAAATTGTCGGCCGTCGTGGTGTGATTTCGGATCACAGTACTCGCCTCGCCCTTAACACAACCCTTCAAGTAGTGTAGTCGGTCCACATCCATCAGTGAAGTATCTTTGATGACTAGCGAGACGAAGGAATCGTGGAATGCTTGCCATTCGCTGTATCGTCCATCGAAGGTAGGTAGAGGTATGCGGGGTAGAGTGGCGCGAGATCGTGCCTCTGCGACGTGAGCGCCGCCGGAAGGAGGGGCCGCAATGGTTATGGGCTCTGACTTCCGCTTTAATTCCCGAAGGAGATCCAGTAATACCCCCTTTTGTTCAAGGAAGGACTCCTCGGCAAGTCCAAAGCAATCCTTTTCGAAGTAATCATGTCTCGCCAATTCTTCCGTACGGTTTCGCACTAGGATATTGTGTTGCTTAGAAAAGTCCTCCCAAAGCGTTTGTAGTAAGTCCAGTCTAGCTTGCACAGAACCTTCAGTCATTTTTGCAACGCCTTTCTTTTTCAGATTTTCATACACACGCGTGAGCCGATGATACAGCTCGATCTGCTCTGGTAGGGTGTCGGCCATGATGGTGTAACGGAACGAGCGATAGGACCACGAGGCACAACGAACAGCACAACGAACGGCACTAGAAATTCACCGGAGATCCGGCTCGAAGGACCAACTTTATGTTCAAGCAAAATCGAGGAGCACCTACGATTTGCATTTACCGCACAATACTTAACGCACGGGGCTTAGTTTTAAATATAATAGATGTAAAAGTTTCACACTGTGATCTAATGGCGAGCGCAATAAACGAGCACGTTTAATCTATTACGCGTGTGAATACACTTAATTAAAGACCACGAAAGTGAGCGTCTGGAAATTCCAAGCACGGAATTTGAGAAGTTGAAACTTAGAAAAATCGGAGCGCCGATTGCTCTTGGTGATAGTATCTCCGCGAAAGACACGAGGTGCACCTTATCGCGATTCACACAGAAGAGAGGGAGCGGTCGCAGAGACGACACGAGACAAGGCACCGGCTCGAGATCGAGGACACCTGGCCAATCCGCGAAGACCACGTAACATCGCGTGTTACTATGCAAATGATGGTGGGAGTAATTAGTCCAGGTGTCAATCAAGAGATGGCCCGCTCATGCCGTCTCCGTGACCACTCAGTTGCCAAGGCGACAACAACGCCGGTTTGAAATTGCCGCGCATCTTCGCTACAGTGCGCAGATGCAAATTGGTCGCATCACTGCGACCAATCCTGAACACAGTATAAGTAATAGTTTCGTAAATACTTTATAACACTGTTCAAAGAATGGTTTATTGTAATTATTTAAACACCGAGTATTTAAACACTGAGTATTTAAACACTGAGTACTGAAAACTATTTAATTTTTTAGGAAATTAGAACTATATACGCTAATGCTGACACGTTCAGATCTACCCTCTAACTAAATCCTCGATCGTACTGAACTTGTATCGAGCCATTTGTTTATTTTACTTGTGATAAGTGGACTGCGCTAATGGGATCCTTTGACTGAAAAGCATACTTTAGATACCTAGCTCTGTTCTCTGTTGCAAGAAAAGTCACATAAGAAGTTATATGAAAGTTTCTTTACGTTCTTCAATTTTGATTGTTAAAAAATAGTATTTCAAAATTTCATATTTTTAATAATTTATAATTAATGTTGTCGGTATTATACAGTAATATAGGACAGGTTAAATATAATTATAAAATATTGCTTTTTATAGAATCTAATTAATTTATTAACATAAGCAACAATATAAATACAAAGTGTTACTAAAATGATATTTGTAAAAATGAAAGGGGACAATCTGTTTTTGTCTGAAAAGTTTATAGAATTACTGTAAAAGATAATGCATAAAAAACTATTTGAGGAAAGTACAATTATTTGTATCGCGAAATAAATAATAAAAAACACTTCTCCACTTTTTTATCTACTCCTTTAATGAAAATCAAAATACGATTAAACGATTAAAAGTGGTGAAAATGACAGTTTCTTACAACATTCGTCCAAAAACTGTATAAATCTAGTAGGTTTGCACTACTTTCCGTTATACATAATCGAATATTCACATGTTTAACTAATGAATTATTCGATACCGTTAACGAATGAATCTATTATGTATTTGATATAGTAAATCTCGTGATAAAATCTATTCAAAATTCCCGCCGCTTAAATTCAATTGATCCGTAGCTCCACCATACGACCGATAGCATAGTCTATCGGCGACTCAAGCGACTCCATTTTATTAGTAAACTGATTCAATCGATGGTTCAGAAAATCAGTCGACTAAAAATAGTAGTTGGTTACTATCGACTAATCGATAGTTTTTATTCGATGGTGCCCATCACTAGAAAGTCCCTCTTCGTATTTATATGCGCATATTATTTTGTAACAATTGTATCAATCGTGTAACAATTGTATCGAGCCTCTGTATTATTATAGAAATAAATACTTTGTTAAATAATTAGAATTAATTATTTAATATGCTGTAGAATCTGCTTGATGGTTATGTAAGGGAAGGGACGGGCATGTGACGTCACGGATAGCGAATGGGTTGAAAATTCTGGCCCACAGATGGCGCTGTTACACGTGTCAGGCTAGTGATCCTCTAGGTAGTGATACGCATGATGTAAGGACATAAGGGTTGTGTTCCGATTCACGCATTATGCGCATAGACCGCAGCGCAGACGCTGCGCGCATGAACCGCGTTCCGTTTCCAGCAGCGCATGAACCGCAGTAACGAAACGGAACGGGTTTCGATGCGTCTGATGCTCACGAGGTTACGCGGGAATGTTCAAACTTACTTACAAATAGCTATGTAGTTGGATGGATTACGGTTAATTTAATTCGAGACTTTTGGACGGTGGTCGAAGCACACTTCCTAACTACATCGGTTACTTCGTCCTAAGGATCGGGGACCGACTCCTAACGAAATTTGATGGCTTTATTGCTGGATTATCTCAACCCGAGTTTTTCTATTCTTCTTGAACAGCGATAATTATTGAAAGCGAAGACCATATTTTATGAGTTTTACAGGACGAACTGCTGCTTACCCAGCGTAATTTGGTAAACAGATGTGTAATGGAAAAATGAAGTTATATATTATCCGCGTCCGGGGTAAACACAAGGTTTTGAAGGCTATCGAATAGAACCGCAGGCTCTCGTACGTTTTCTGGATTAGAGTATAGCTGTAAAGTTAGCATTATAAGAGCACGCTCGAAAAACTTAGCAGTAAAAGCCTTTAAGAAATAGAAATGCGCGCTACGTATTTGCTTCCTTCCTCATCTTTCATTTCGACCCTGCCTAAAACCTTCTAGGGATGTGTTGTTCGCTTCGAAATTGAGTCTGTTACGTTGGTTGCAATTCATACAGCGAGTGCAGAGATGGCAGTACCAATTTCGTAGAATTCCCTAGAATCCTCCAATTTCTAGCTTATAATGCGTGCAGTGTTGCGTGGCCGGCTGGTTCTCCTGGATCCCTCGTAGGGAATTCGGCGAGGGTCGATGCCCGTGGAGTGCTAAGGCACTCTGCTCCTTGGACGCGGATTATTCATGAAATAAATGTAAAGAAAACGAATAATAAATAAAAGGATAAACTCAATAAAAGAACAATTAGAATTCAATACTAGGAACATTAATTAACAACATAGCTATAATATCTAAATTTCTGGAAGTTGTCTACAACTCGACTGCTCAACACTGCTATTCGGGCTCAAGTGACGCTTCCGAAAAACCCTTCGCTTTTCCTCTTGTTAATTTCAAAATGGCTTAGTTACCGAGAGCCAATCGCAAATTTACTAATTAACTACCTAAATTCCTATTCGTCTATTCGATTTCTTTTCGATTCTCAATTTTTACAGAACAAGCGTTTAACTACGCGGCGCTGGAATTACACACCTAGGAGAAGGAAAGAAGGAGAAGTTCATTTATTCAATTACCCGTTTCCAAGTGGGTATCGATTAGTTTATAATCTTGAAGTCCTCTTATTAAAAGGATATTTAACTATTTTCAAACCCCTCGGCCTTGTGCGAACTTCACCTAATCTTCCTTTCCTATTACATTCGTGTGATCCGATTTGAACTTCGCGCATCTAAAGCTTAAACTACACGCCGCTAGACGGGAGTCGCAACAGCAGCAAGTGCAGAAAATAAAAGCATGGGCAGTCAATGCGCATATTACGCGCATGCGTATTTGTCGCTTTACGTGTGCTTCTGTATTCTGGTTTTTTATATGAATTGCTAGTTTGAAGTGTCTAATTAGTTTTTATTCTTATAACAGAGAAAGTAAAAATTTACGTTGTAACAAAGTTTGAAGTGTTGCGTAGCCGGCTGGTCCTCCTGGATCCTTCTTAGGGAATTCGGCGAGGGTCGATGCCCGTGAAGTGCTAAGGCACTCTGCTCCTTGGACGCTGATTATTTTCGTGTTAAATATAATGAAAACGATAATAATAAGAACAGAATAAAACGATTTGAACACAATAACTTATAACTTTAATGAATGAAATAAAAGTTTGTAACACAATATCCATTTCTAAAGAAATTTTTGATTATGCGTCTGCTCGTTACAGCGTTTGGGGCTCGAGTGACGCTTCCGAAAAGCCCTTCACTTTTCCTCTTGTTAATTTCAAAATGGCTTGGTTACCGAGAGCCAATCGCAAATTTACTATTTAGCTAGCTAAATTCTTATTCGTTGATCCGATTCCTTTCGGTTATCAACTTTTACGAAATCAAGCGTTTAACAACGTTGCGCTGGAATCGCACACCTAGGAGAAGGGAGGAAGGAGGAGTTCATTTATTCAAACACCCGTATCCAGGTGGGTATCGATTAGTATCGATTAGAATCGATTTGTATCGATTTGTTTATAATCTTAAAGTTCCCTTATTAAAAGAATCTCTAACTATTTTCAAACCCCTCGGGCTTGTACGAGCTTCATCTTGTCTCCCTTTCCTATTACATTCGTGTGTTCCGGTTTAAACTTCGCGTTTCCGAAGCCTATAACACACGCCGCTAGGCGGAAGTTCGCAACAGAAGCAATAACATAAAAATGTCCATTTGATTGGAATTATAGAATTAACGTGGGGTAATTCTGGCCATGATTTTTCTTTATAAAAGAAGTGGGAAAACTGTAAAATTAATAAAAAAAATATTATTTTTATGTTTTAAAATTAATTACTGTATACATGAATCACAAATGTATTCTTCAGGGGTATTCCATCCTGAACATTCTTCATATTATTATATGCCCATAAAATTTAATTGTTTCATTTTGGGTTTTTATGTGGAAGCGTGTAAAGTAATATTCCTGGCTCCATTCTGCCTTATTCATAATTCTTTTATGTTAGTTGCATTTAAGCCAGAAAAAAAGTAATGTTAAAAGCTGGCTACGATTACCCCTCAATTTTGGCCGGTCTTACCTCACAACACATGTTGAAATAATATAGTAATACACTGCATTGAATTTTCATATCAATGAAAACAATAATATTTTGGAAGAATGTTAAATTATAAAAAGGTGAGAAATATAGCGTAAAAGAACGAAATATCTAATAAGCATTTATTGCCATGTAGCATATATGTAGGTTATATTTTCTGTCACTTCGAGTAGCGGACCACATAATTTCGTGCATGTTTTTCAAAGCGTACGTAAAGCGACAAATACGCATGCGCGCATGAACTGCACGCTTCATGCGCTAGAAGTGGAGAATTCTAGAGAATGCTATGCGCCACCAACGCAACCAATGCACGCATAGACTGAAGCGGAACGGTTTTCTCTGCAGTCTATGCGCATAATGCGTGAATTGGAACACAGCCAAGGTGTGCTCGACCGGCAGCTCATTTTCGTCTTCTACTGCGCCTTCCCACTTTCCGCCATGTTAAAATATAGCCGCCTAGTTACATTATGGGGTTTATAATGTACTACCTAACTTCGTGTAGCGTAAACTCTAGAGGCGCGAAGTTTGAACAAGACTACACGAATGTAATAGGATGTCGTATTGTTTGACAATCCAATATGCACGATCTTGGGAAGGGCACGTTATTGGCTAATCTTGAAGGCTGCGCACGAGCACACCTTATGTCCTTACATCATGGTGATACGCAGATGTGTCCACCATTTTGGCCTAAAGCGGAAATCACAAATTGGAGGGCACATTTTGAAATAACCGAGAAAACTGAAGTTGTACTATTTCCTTCTACCGTTCTTCATACAAATTAAAACGTGTTAGGTTAAATACATTAGACTGTGTCTCGATCTCTACGGAGCACGTAGGGTTTTCCAACTTTACTTAAAAGGTAAAAGACTAAAAAGGTATATTTCGGGTCAGGCATAATAACAGCGACACTTAGCCTCGCCCTTTCTGTACATTGCGTTTCTAACTCCACAACGTTGTATCGAATATTATAAAAGAATAAAGACTAAAAGAATAAAAAAATAATTTATTATTATTATTGTGCGAGAAAGCAGCATTTTGGCGACATCTCGCAGGCCTGCCGTTAATTAGGCGTTGGCAACGGCCCGCTTGCTCACATGGAGCGACGATCGAGGCCCCTTCCTTCGACCCGCGATCAATGGAAGGGGAAGGCTGTTCCTTCCAGGAATTCGATCGGGATTTCCGAGGAGATTCCACTCTTTGTTCGCGACTCACCTACAACTAACACGCTTTGTTTACGCTACGCACCGCTCTTGCTTGTAACTGTGCTACGCACAATTCCCTCATCTGCTGAGGAATTTGCTTCCGTGCTTGATAGCTGTTCGTATCAGTGATGCCGGAATGAGGACGGGTGCCCTCGAGAATTTCCCCCACCTCGCACGCACACTACGCCGGAGCTGCGTGTCCGTGAACTCGGCGCTTCGGACAACGTCGAGAAGACGAGAGAGAAAACGAATGTGCGTCTTTCTCTCTCGCTCTTGAAACGCTGTGATCCAAGGTAGGGTGCAAGCGACACGCGGCCGTGCGCGATCTTCCTGAGTGCCTCGAGATACACTTTGCACTGTTACGTCCTGAAGGGACTTTTGCGATACACCCCGAGCGGTTAGGGTGATTCGCAGGGTTCGCTGCTCTGTTAAGGTGCTAAAGCACGCCTTGACTATACTTACCAAGGAGAGGAAGGTGATTAAGGGTTGAATAAGAGAGTACAATGGAAGATAAGGGAAAACGATAGTGAAAATATATTGTTACAGAACTGAATTGTCCTACCTAGAGACGGCGCTTCGTCCGGCTGTCGCTCGCTATATCGCGCGGCACGCGTTCCTACTCGTGTTGCGCTCGCTTACAATGTCGCTGACCGATCGTAGGTCGTGGTCGCTCGCTGTGCTCTCGGATAGCACACGGAAGTCGGTGAACTGGGGTCCGTCGTACCTCTTAGACTCGATTCGTCGCTGTTCTTTCCGGTCGTACGTCGATCGCGATTGACGCTCAAGGGCTCTCCCGGCTAGGCCGTTCTCGGTGCGTCGAATGGAGTTACCCTTTCACGAATTACTATCGGCCGAGCGTGACTCGCGGTGCGAACGTCGAAGTGAGGACGCGATTTCTAGACGGCCCGCTAGCTCGTCGCGACTACCTAGCTCGAGCTCCCGAAATTGATTCATTATTTCCGCGGCTCTGGATCGCGGTCTGAACCTCGGACGATCCCTACGAACGGGGATAACTGCCCCGTCGGCAGCTGTCGCTTGCTTAACTATTTCTTGGATTATTGCGAAAGAATCGGGGCCTGGGCCGAACGCGGTCGTTGTCCCTAACGCTGTTGCCACGGGCTCAGCACAACGCGATTGCTACACGCGGGGCGATTCCGCCGAATCGCCTTTGCGAAAGAAAGCGACGCGAGGACAGCAAGCACGGAATGAACCGATAGGGGCATGTAACAGCACTTTCTGACATATGTATAATACTCTTGTAATGAAAAAAAATTTGGAAAAAATTTTGTTAGGGAAATCACGTTTTAAAACCTCCTGATCACGTTTTGACTATTTAGAAAAGAGCTTTTTTTTAAATATCTCATGTATTTGTTAACACGATTACGTTTAAACGGCAAAATGGTTTTCAATGACACTTTATATTAAAATTTTATATTCTTGTCTTAAGATCCGATTAGATCACGAAAAGTGATAACATCTTATGTATAGATGATACATAAGAAAAAGTTAAATAAAGTTCTTCTGTAACTTGTTTAACAAAGAAAAATGTACATTCATAATTGAGGCATTTGATGGAAAAAGGGCACATACGCCAAAATGCCATTTCAAGAAAATCGATTTCAAAGTGTTCATTATAGTATAACTTAATAAAAAGTAATGTAATTAAATCAATTTTTTTTAAGGATGTATTATCATCCAGTTATATCAATACAGAAGTCATAATTTAAAAATGATATGTGTCATTATTTATAAGTTTTAAACAAGTGCCACCCAATTGATATATTTACGTGCTGCTTTTCTTTTCTATTTTTGTAATGTTTTTGTACTGTTAGTGTATAACATGTATCGCGATGTTAGCTTTGCATAACCAATTGTTTACATTTCTCTCCCGATGGGAGAGACCACCACTTTCCCGTAGTTTCCATCGAGCGGTAACGTGCACGCTGCGCATAATTAATTTATCGAAGGCTTCTACAGCGTACATGGTACTGGCCAAGAGTGGATTCTAATTTTAACAAAGTTCACCAATGTACAGTATCAAAATATTCGTCTTTTAATAAAAAAAAATTCATTTTAAGGTTTGACAAATATAAATAGCTCAAATAAAAAGTACGGAAATTTAAAATGAACACAAGAAATTGAGGCCCAATAGTAGTATATGCCGAAAGAATGGGAAAGAATTCGATGTTTCAACTTCCCCCGGGTATTAATATTGGTTGGGGCTAGGGTGGTGCGGAGGCTTGGGGGCGCGTAAAGCGTGGTACTGAACCGATGGGAGTTTGGGAATACTAAAAATGAGACTGAAATAACAAGCATCGCGCGATGAGGTTAATATCGTACATTATATCGTCGACTATGAAACAGTCGACGGTGACATGATTGTATTAGTAACGTCTGTATAGGCAAAATTCAATGTATTATGCAGAAAGTTTTTTTATTAATATCTCAGAATCTAACAAATACCCGCAGCTAAAATTTTATAATAGGGGTCCTCTCCCCCTCCCTCCCAACTCCTCAAAATTTCAGTTCATTATGATAGTTGGGTCATGCCGTAGTATGTCCATCGATTTTTTTATTGAAGCGCCCTCGTGAATTGGCGCCCCGGGCGGTCGCCCGTTTCGCCCGTACCTTCCGCCGGCGCTGTACCGGACCGCCCATCTGGGCATCCCTGACCTAGAGGATCACTAACCTGACATAGTGATCCTCTAGGTAGTGATACGCAGATGTGGCCGCCGTTTTCTATTAGTCGACACCATTAGTGACCGAAACCGGAACTAGAGAGAGCAAGTAAATAAGTAGAAAAAGAAAGTTTTTATATTTTGACATATTTTTTAACCTTTTTTGTGACAGTTGCAGTGAAAGTGTGACAGATGTAATAATAATTTGGTAAATAACAAAATTACCAAATGTAATAAGGTATGTGAGAAACTGAATTATAGATTTGATTTTTTCCAGAAATCTTTCCTATATTCTGCTCTCCTCAGTTAAAATATCCTATTTAGCATTTTTTCATTTTTCAAGCTATGTTGAAATATTGGAAGTTCCACACGTCTTTTAATAATAATAATAATAAATTATTTTTTTATTCGTTTATAATATTCGATACAAGGTAGTGGAGTTAGAAACGCAATGTACAGAAAGGGCGAGGCTCAGTGTCGCTGTTATTATGCCTGACCCGAAATATACCTTTTTAGTCTTTTACCTTTTAAGTAAAGTTGGAAAACCCTACGTGCTCCGTAGAGATCTAGACACAGTCTAATGTATTTAACCTAACATGTTTTAATTTATATGAAGAACGGCAGAAGGAAATAGTACAACTTCAGTTTTCTCGGTTATTTCAAAATGTGCCCGCCAATTTGTGACTTCCGCTTTAGGCAAAAATGGTGGACACATCTGCGTATCACTACCTAGAGGATCACTACATGAGTTTTACCATTCGTGCACTCTGCAGGAGATTTTATGCACATATGAATTTACAGGGCGTTCGTAAATATGTGAGATATTTTTCCAGGATACCGGAGAGAGAGGAGGGAAAACATAGGACTTCGACTATAGTTTGTTGGGCAATATAAGCGAAATGCTTGAAACGCCATCCTGTTTAACAGGAAAACAATAAAACATAAAACACACATTTTTCCAGAATCGGTTCTATTCACCAAAATAATCAAAATAGTTGGTATACGCGTATATCAATAATACTTAAGTATATAATAGCGAATTCGGCAGCACGCACTGGTGTTGCGATCTCCGCTGGTATACCTAGGGTGCGTTCCACTTGAGCCCAAAGTGACCGCACCCACGACCGTAGGAATTTGCCGTTCCATTTGTTTATAAACGGTTGTGAGCTTCGCGGGCGAAAAGCTAGTGGAACGGCCAGGAATGGGGTTCGTACGCGCCTGGATTGCGTTCCACTTGAATCCACAAATCCCACACAGCACACAACATCCCGAGGACGTCTGTTTTAAGTCCGTTCTGGGACTGTAGGTCCGAATGTCCCGATTGGTAACAAAGCGTCCCCGGGACGTCTGTGGACGGCTCTGGGATGTTGTAGCGGATCTCTGGGGAAATCTAGAGACGCGGTAGCGTCTCGACGCCAAGTACATGAAAAACACCCGGTATATATTCGATGTCGCTACCGTGTACCTTTACTCGTCGCGGAGACACTCTAACCTAATTCTGACATTTATACATTAATATCTCATCACGCCTGCAATATTTTGTAAATTTAAAGTCATTTTTCTTATGTAAACCGCATATCGGCTTTCGAACAAGACCAATTTCCATAAAATCGGTCCACGCATGACAGAGATATCATAATATCGTCTAATGGATCTGTCAAAAATGGTACGATTTTTCTTCTTCTTATTCTTCTGATTCTCCTAGAAATTTTTCGTCATCATCAAACATTACGTATATATATCGTCAATATCTAGAGACGCGGTAGCGTCTCGACGCCAAGTACATGAAAAAAGAACACCCTATATGTCGATGTCGCTACCGTGTACCTTTACTCGTCCCGGGAACACTCTAACCTACTTCTGACATTTTATACATTAATATCTCATCACGCCTGCAATATTTTGTAAATTTAAAGGCATTTTTCTTATGTAAACCGCATATCGGCTTTCGAATAAGACCAATTTCAATAAAATCGGTCCACGCATGACAGAGATATCATAATATCGTATGATGGATCGGTCGGATCCGATAAGGTTTCAGATTTTTCTTCTGATTCTTCTTCAATCTCAAATTTTGTTAACATAATACGTATACACGCGTTACACACACACCTTCAGCCAACACATGTATCGTTCTTCGTTCGTCGTCCGCCATTGTACGTACATATATATATACTATTTTGAATTTTATAACCTAAGTGCTAAGTGTCAAATAAAGTAAATTGTCCCAATTTGAAATGTCACGAGTTTTTACACTACATAGGAGACTGAATTATTGTCTCAATTAATAAGGTAAGTCGCCAAAATTTTTTTAATAGATTTCTTATGTAGAGTCGCAGACTTGGAAATTGTCCGGAGATGGTTCGACTGAGAAGCATCTCCTTTCGCATAAGTTTCTGGAAATTTGTACCATGCATGTATAAAATAATATATATATATATATTGTAACAAATTGTATTGCTTTTAAATTGCTAGATATTTTTATACCAGAAATTTAGAGTTTTTATGTAACGTTTATATTATATATTATAGAAATGAAGGGGACGCACAGGACTTGGATAAAAATGAAGGTAACGCACAGGCTTGGATAGAAATGAAGGGGACGCACAGGCTTGGATGGATAGAAATGAAGGGGATGCACAGGCCGGGAGGTTGTCCGGAGAAGATTAGATATACTCGAAGTCATGTTAGAAGGAACTTGCAGACCGACGAGTTTAGATCGGTTCTTGCGCATGTTGGTGCTCATTGGTGCCGAAACAAGCTACTATTGGCTATACCAAAACAAACGCTCCCTCGGAGCCAATGAGCTCATTCTACATGCGCGAACTGGGTTCCTTCTAACATGACCTCAAGTATAGATAGTCTCAATTAACAAGGTAAGTCGCCAAAATTTTTTAAATAGATTTCTTATGTAGAGTCGCAGACTTGGAAGTTGTCCAGAGATGGTTCGACTGAGAAGCATCTCCTTTCGCATAAGTTTCTGGAAATTTGTACCATGCATGTATAAAATAATATACAGGGTGTCCCAAAAATGTTGCGTTTCCTTAAAGGGGGTGATTCTGGGGGTGATTTCAAACAACTTTTTCCTTTGCGAAAATGCTCTCCGATGTTTCGTTAACGAGATATTAATAAAAAGCACCGACCAATCACAGCGCGAGTCTGACGGCCGAGTTCCCGCGGTAGCGTGGCTACGAGCCGCGCTGCGACTGCGACGAGCAAGCAACTCGGCATGCATCGAAGAAACTTGCGTAGAATGGCAAATGAAAAAGACGTAACAAATAAAATCGAACATGTTGTCATGGTTTGTTCGTCATTTAAAGTGAATAATGAATAAAGGATAAATGGATGAAAATCACGTGTAACGTAAAAAGACGAATACGCAGTTTTTTTTTAGAAGATTCGAAAATAATAATTATTTGAAGTGGGAGGATAAGGAATACGTAAATTTCCTTGTGTTAATAACGTAGCCACGAAAAGGTAATGTAACAGGAAATTAATGAAAGGTGATAGGCGTTAGTAACTAAAACTCACCCTTGTTGGAAATTCACCTGCAGCTTGAAAATCTGTGTCACAGGGTCACCGAACCGATCCTGGTCATCAATGGACGTGCTCCGTGCACAGCTGGTCCCAGGTATCCTTACATTCCCACTACCCAAAGTTAAGGGTCGCAGTGTCAGGTGCGTCCAGGTCAACGTACCGAATATTCACTTCACTGCACGGCTACTAACACTGATCACTTTATTTATCCTGAAGTATTCTTGGGCCGTGTACATTTCTGCGACGCGATTGCTAGCTGACTGACAGGATTTTTTCCAAGCAACTTCCGCTACCCCCAAGTAGCTTCTCTGGTTCCATTATGAGTTAACTCCCACCAGGGCAAGAGGCTTTAGGTAAAAAGAAGCCAACACATTTTCGGAACACGTGTTTTGCAGAAGTGCAACGAACACTTTCACAAAAGCCCGCGCTCCGTCCTTCTACTGCCAATGTACCCATTGCTTCGAGATATGTAGAAAACAGACACCACGTGTATCGGTTCGAAGGGGTCCGAAGAGAAGAGACAGTCTTCGAGTTACTATAAAGAAGAAAATGCACACCATTCCTGTTTCCCCTTTCCGACACCCTGAGTTCACGACTGCTACGAGGCGGAACCAATTAAGTCATAAATTATCCGAAACTGTAGGAAACCGTTCTCTACCGCCGACTCGCCGGACAATAAACCGCGACCCTGGCGAAATGCTCTGACTGATCAGCCTGATTAATTTTGAAGAACTAGAAATTACAAAGAGGTAGTCCGCTGACTGCGCGTAGTCCCGCCTGCTTCGTCCTACCTTCAAATTAAAGACGGATCCCTTATCTCTCGAGTATAAACACGCGCTTGAATTTCAAAACAAAAGCACGCGTCGACGTATTCCGTACTAGAGATGGTGGGCCTTGAGGTCCGATTGGTCCCAAACTAACCAATCTGCCCTGCAGCCCTCCCAAACGGCCACTGTCCTGAAGAGGCCCTCTTCACAGCAGTATCTCCTCCCCAAGGTCTCAATAAATATGTATAAATTGCATTAATCCTTTTCTTTCTTTCTTGTACGTGCGTGCGTGCGTGTGTGTGCGTGCGTGCGTGTGCATATGCTACGTATGATATTAGAATTAAATATATGTAGAATAAATCTGACTGCGATTCTAATATGTGTATGTATATGTATTTTATATTGTAATCGAGTTGTTGTAAATTATTAATTAATACTAAGGCAATTAATATTTTTTCGGTTGCGCAGCGCCAAGTATTTTGAATAAAATATTTATTCGTATTGAAATATTTATTTGTATAAAAATATATCTGCTTAATATTATGTAATATATTGTAATGGAATGTATGAACACAGCATTTGAGCTGTGTGTATGTAGTTGTGTCATCTTAAGCGCAGTTGGAAAGCACCTTTATGTACTGGCAGCTCATTTTGATTTCACATCTTTTTTTGTATTGTATACTTTTTCTATTTTTTTTGTGATTATTATTATTGTCTTCTATTTTTTGTGATTTATTTGATTTTTCATGTACTTGGCGTATTTTTTTACTTTTTTGAAGTTTTTTATGGGTTTCGTCTACAGGAACTTGTGAGGATGATAACTCCACGTACCCGTAACAACAAATAAAAAATATATTTTGTACCAAAAACAATCTACGAATAATAATTATTCCTTTATATCTACAACGTAGTTCGTAAGAAGTCTCTAGACAATATGGCGTCGTATCTCGGACCAAGAAGACGCGCTTCCCGCCAAGTGTCGATATAGAGGCGCCCTACAACTGAAGCTACAGTGGGTCCAGGGACAGTGTGGCCAATGTGTTCCTCGCTGCTGATTGGTGCTGCCATTTTCAGGCAACTTCCGGCAGATCTTATGTATAGATAGTATACATATATACCTACACATTCTCAAGTTGTACATCTTACAACTTCAGAGTGGTACTCTATATCGCGAGCGCTTGATCAGGCTGGAACTGAAAATGGCGGCTTCCGACTCATTGGCCACACTGTCCCTGGACCCACTGTAACTGAAGCTAGCCTCGTACGCAGCGGTCGCTACAATGTCTATAGACGGTTTCGGGACGTTTTTGGGACATTGTGTAACTACAGTGGCGCCATCTGTACAATGTCCTAAGGACGTCTTGGGGATGCGTATGGGACGTGTTAAATACGTCTTTGCGGGGTATATAATTCCTCAAACTCCACCAGACGGCGACGCGGCTCGAGAATTTTTCGCCGGTGATCGTGGACCCAGTTAGTATATATACAAGTTCCGGTGCAGTCCTTCTTTCCTTTTCTAAGGCATTGCGGGTTTTTGAAACTTTTCCGCAAGTTACTCTTAGCTTCGGCTCCTACCTGCTGCTGGTAATCCCACAGTACCTACTGCAGGCCGGTAACTGGGCTCCTGCCCAGAGGGACGGTCCCAGGGAATTAAAGACGCGAAGTGATCTCTCCTCTTTCACTGCATAGACGGTCCAGTTAGATCACCTAATTTATCGATAAATAGGTCTTAATTACGTCTTTTGAATACCTGTTTCAGTCCTAATCCAGGTCTGTTTAAGATGTCCCAAAGACATCGGTTAAACGCTTGTTCAGTCCGAATTCAGGCGCTTTAAAAGACATACCCGGGATGACTTTTTTGGTAACATTTGTCATTCAGAGGACGTACGTAAGCCGGTCGTGGAACATTCGGGACGTCCTCGGGACGTCCGGTACGGCTGGGACGAACGTCTCCGGGATGTTTTGGGGACGATTGTGTGCTGTGTGGGATGTCGCCAAATGTTCCTGACCAGGCCCGTGCGAACCCTTGAATCCAGATGGAAGTAATAAGCAGGTATGAAGCAGTAGAAAAGTGAAAGTTAAAAATACGTACCTTCAGAAGCGGAAAAAATACCACACATATCTTCTGTTTTCTTGTAACCGATTTTTAACTGTGGTGTCCGCATTTAGACGTACGCGCCTTGGATGATTTTCGATAACGCGTGAAAACATGTCAACGAAATTGCAGTTTTCTTCTGATAAGGACAAAAAATTGATATAAAATATCACAAATGACCCTGTACTTTATGCTACTATTAACAAAGATTACAAAAGTTATGTAGTCAAAGGAAATGTGTGGAGAGAAATATCAAATAAGTTAAAAATAACAAGTAAAGTATTGTTTATTTATTTGTATGTTCATAAATGTTACAAATTTTAAATAATAAATGAGATAAGAAGCCGAAAGCAGCGTCTAGAAGCACGCGTTTGACGCTGATAGGAAATCCCGCCTTTAGCGCTGGAATTGAATTACGCGCGAAAATCACGAACGAACGGGTCAGACCAGACTTCGGAGATCTCCGGCGGAATCGAACACCTACAGGGGCGGTGGTAATGTGTGTGTGAATTGACGCCAGCGCGAAGCCAGCCACGTGGCAAAAACGCGAAATGAATGTGACGTCACTGATGTACCGACGCCAACGCCAACGCCAAGCCAAGCGAAATGTGCCACGGGCGCGCATGCGTGAGACGTCACGATTGGAGACGAACCGACGCCAGCGCCAAGCGAGTAACGCCGCGACCAACCAGCGTCGACAACATATGTCCCGGTGACGCTAGTTGGCCGTGGTGTCGGTTCGTCTCCCATCGTGCGTCTCACGCACACATTACCACCGCTCCTTGTAGGTGTTTCCCTCTGACCAATAGCAGTGCTGGGGGCTCCAACTCAAATTGTATCAGCTCCGCCGGAGACCGGCAAAGCTGACGTTTTACGGAGCCGAGAGTCTACCGTAGTGACGTCAAAGCATGTGACGTCAGATTCGTTTCGCGTTTTCGCTGGCTTCGCGCTCGCATCAATTCACGCACACATTACCACCGCCCCTGTAGGTGTTCGGCTCCGCCGGAAACCTCCAAAGTCTGGGCCAGACCCATCTTCGGAGGTGGGTCGCCGTGGACGGGATGCGGTCGCATCGATGACGTCATGCGTGACGTTTTCAGCTCGACCGCGGTCGTCGTGGTCG
Organism: Andrena minutula; assembly: GCA_929113495.1. NCBI lineage: Eukaryota > Metazoa > Arthropoda > Insecta > Hymenoptera > Andrenidae > Andrena > Andrena minutula. Next base: position 41,396,800 of record OV815993.1, on the reverse strand, counting down.
CCAAGTGGAATGAGGAACACGGGCGTTGCGGTCGCTTTGGGCTCAACTGGAACGCATCCCTAGTGATCCTTTAGGTAGTGATCGGAAAATGTGTTCCGCGTTTTCTATTGGTACACGCAATCTGAGTGAAAACCGGAAGTAGAGAGAGCAATTAAATAAGTAGAAAAAGAAAGAGATACTGCATCGACCAATTGGATTCCACAACATTCAGCGAAAAGTGGGATCAGCAGCAAACATGACTTCCGCTTTTTACGCTGGTGTAGCGTGTAGTGATCCTCTAGAGCAGGGGTGCACAAGGGAGCTGTTTTAGCGCCTAGCTGCGAGCAACCCGTTTGTCCCGTTGCTAAGGTTAGAATCAGTGAGGAGAACTGCAGTAGTGTACGTGCGTGCTCGTAGGCTCGTAGCGTAAGTATATATGGCTAGGTTCCTTGTGGGGCCCCAGTGCAGAACAGGTCGCGTAATAAAATTCGGGGGGGGTCATGAAATTTCCAAAATATTTGCTACTGCCGGAATTTGGTATGACTTGACGGTTCGATTTTACTGATAATGAAACATTTATTGCTAATAATACTTATCTTTTCACCGACACATAAAATATTTAGAAAATTAATACTATACAAATAAATAACTCGGAGACAAAGAAAACCAAATTTTAATTAACGATAACGATTATTTATAAATGTTAAAAAGTTATACATGCATGTGGTGCCCAGCATTGCACATAGCGTTATGTACAAGCACCACAAATTACATAACTAATAAATATATACATTTAACAATATACGGGGAGGTAACGAAAATATAACAATAATAATATGTACATAACTGAAAACTTATATACACAAAGATACATATACAGGGTGTTTATAAATATATGGGACAATATTGTGCACAAAATTACATAACTAATAAATATATACATTTAACAATATACGGGGAGTTAACGAAAATGTAACAATAATAATATATACATACTATGTACATAACTGAAAAATTATATACACAAGGATACACAGAACAATACACGCAGACTTTGTGAAAGGTACTAGGTGGGGTACATGCAATTATAAAATATGATTGTCGCGCTTTGTTGCCGGTAGCCGTTTTTGTTGCACCAGATATTCAATGTTTGGGTGTATAATTCGGTTTGGGCTCAAGAGCAACGAATATTTTAAATTGTTATCCGTTATGAGTGTTCGGAACGGCGACTTCGCTTTCTTCATAGTGGAAAATAATTGCTCGCACACGTATGTGGAACCAAATATTGATAATACTTTCGCGACGCATTTGTGTAAATATGGATATTCATTTTTTGATATATTAAAAATACCATCCGTCTCCTGAATTTTTTTCTTATTTCTACGTCACCTCTTAAATTTCTTAAATCTATTTTCAATTGTGGTGACACTGTATCTATATTTACAGTTAGTGGACTGATAACTATATTTAATTCATTTTCCAGTGCATACAAATCCTGATATCGGTTTTCAAATTTGATCACCCAACTTCTGTAATATACTTTTATAATGATCAAAATTGGTATGCTGTGTCATAACTGATTTTAATTTTGGGAAATTGCACACATTTTTTGTTTCTAACTCTGCGTTCCATACTTGAATTTTTTTTTTAAAATCGCAAATTAAATTAAAAAATTGAAAAATGGTCTTATTTTTTCCTTGCAGCTGTGTGTTTAGAACATTTAAATGGTCTGCCACATCCGAAGTAAATCCTAAATCACAGAGCCAATTTGTATCTTCCCACTCGGGAGCAGGGTTTCCTGACATTTCCAAAAAAACGGAAATATCGGTATGTAGGTGGAAGAATCGGTCTAAAGTTCTTCCACGGCTAAGCCACCGTATTTCCGTATATAGGGGTATCTCCCTGAAATCTGCGTGTATATCTTTTAAAAAAAATTCTGAATTGCCGGCGTTTTAAAGTATTCATTCTAATATAATTAATTTGTGACGAAGTCACGTCACGCGCCGTGCGAGCGCCCGAAACCGAAACAAAGGGGCCTAGTTCGCGCCGCGCCCGCTGGGCGGCTACGGCCCCGCGACGGCTCTCGCGTGTGAAACTGTACGGGCTCCGCTTATAAGAGCCGCGGCGAGCGGACTCTGGAGCCCTTGTGCATGTCGCTATACCGCTTCACGCAATACAAGGCGCTCATTTTTTAACCACGGCACGAGATTTCTCCCGTACCGTCCCGTGAGGTGTGTCAGTGTCGGCCATAGCCATACTGTACCATTACCAGCCTCTTTCCGAAATAGGCCAAGATTGTCTTGCGCCCTGCCACCGTCAGAGAGGTACCTCCGCGCCCATTAGGCCGGAACCCTATTGCACTCTGAACCTCTATTGTACGACTCTCGACCGAACGTGCCTTGTAAGGCCATTCCGAGCAGAACGTTCTACAACTCCGAATCCTGCTCCTTGAAACTTTCGCCGCCAAGCCGCCGCCGCCGCGATCACCGACGCGCCGCTACGCAACTCTTCCGCCGCGCACGGAAACAAATGTAAAAACAACCCACAGCTTTTGACAATAAACACTGTTATTGTTACTAAACGCAGTCTACTCATTCGCCGAACCTGGCCATACCGACTGAGTCGGCATAAATCCCTTCTCCGTCCCACCGGTAATCGTGCCGCTACCAAACACGATTACAAATTATTCTCGTCACAACGGACATAACGTGTTCCATCTCTATACTTTTTGCACACAAATTCTGCTGATGTATCGCACAGTGCATCGTGCGATACCACGACAGGAGAGGATATACTGTCTTGCGTGGAGGAGGCGGTTGATAACCATAAATTAGACTGGACCAAATTAGTGTCCGTCACTACTGATGGTGCTCCAGCGATGATTGGGAAACATCTTGGTTTCGTTGGCCGCCTCCGAAGCAAATTAAAAAATCTAGCAGTTCCTCAGGAAATTAGCGCGATGCACTGTGCGATACATCAGCAGAATTTGTGTGCAAATAGTATAGAGATGGAACACGTTATGTCCGTTGTGACGAGAATAATTAATTATATTAGAATGAATACTTTAAAACGCCGGCAATTCAGAATTTTTTTAAAAGATATACACGCAGATTTCAGGGAGATACCCCTATATACGGAAATACGGTGGCTTAGCCGTGGAAGAACTTTAGACCGATTCTTCCACCTACATACCGATATTTCCGTTTTTTTGGAAATGTCAGGAAACCCTGCTCCCGAGTGGGAAGATACAAATTGGCTCTGTGATTTAGGATTTACTTCGGATGTGGCAGACCATTTAAATGTTCTAAACACACAGCTGCAAGGAAAAAATAAGACCATTTTTCAATTTTTTAATTTAATTTGCGATTTTAAAAAAAAAATTCAAGTATGGAACGCAGAGTTAGAAACAAAAAATGTGTGCAATTTCCCAAAATTAAAATCAGTTATGACACAGCATACCAATTTTGATCATTATAAAAGTATATTACAGAAGTTGGGTGATCAAATTTGAAAACCGATATCAGGATTTGTATGCACTGGAAAATGAATTAAATATAGTTATCAGTCCACTAACTGTAAATATAGATACAGTGTCACCACAATTGAAAATAGATTTAAGAAATTTAAGAGGTGACGTAGAAATAAGAAAAAAATTCAGGAGACGGATGGTATTTTTAATATATCAAAAAATGAATATCCATATTTACACAAATGCGTCGCGAAAGTATTACCCCATAAAAAACTTCAAAAAAGTAAAAAAATACGCCAAGTACATGAAATCATATAAATCACAAAAAATATAATATAATAATAATAAATCACAAAAAAAAAGAAAATATACAAATCACAAAAAATAGATGATAATAATAATCTTTGTAAAAAGAAGTGAGATCCCCACAAAAAAACTTCGAAAAAGTAAAAAAATACGCCAAGTACATGAAAACATGAAAATCACAAAAAATAGAAGATATTATAATAATTACAAAATTAAAAAAAGATGTGAAATCAAAATGAGCTGCCAGTACATAAAGATGCTTTCCAACTGCGCTTTAGATGACACAACTACATATGCACAGCTAAAATTCCATTACTCATAATGGCTATTTATACAAAGAAAAAATATATTAAATAATAATATGCAGATATATTTTTATACAAATAAATATTTTAATACGAATAAATATTTGATTCAAAATACTTGGCGCTGCGCCCCGAATTGGTGTTGCTAAACTCAATAAATATGTATAAATTGCATTAATCCTTTTCTTTCTTTCTTGTACGTGTATGCGTGTGTGCGTGCGTGTGCATATGCTACGTATGGCATTAGAATTAAATATATGTAGAATAAATCTGACTGCGTTTCTAATATGTGTATGTATATGTTTTTTATATTGTAATGGAGTTGTAAATTATTAATACTAAGGTAATTAACATTTTTTCGGTTGCGCAGCGCCAAGTATTTTGAATCAAATATTTATTCGTATTAAAATATTTATTTGTATAAAAATATATCTGCATATTATTATTTAATATATTTTTTCTTTGTATAAATAGCCATTATGAGTAATGGAATTTTAGCTGTGCATATGTAGTTGTGTCATCTAAAGCGCAGTTGGAAAGCATCTTTATGTACTGGCAGCTCATTTTGATTTCACATCTTTTTTTAATTTTGTAATTATTATAATATCTTCTATTTTTTGTGATTTTCATGTTTTCATGTACTTGGCGTATTTTTTTACTTTTTCGAAGTTTTTTTGTGGGGATCTCACTTCTTTTTACAAAGATTATTATTATCATCTATTTTTTGTGATTTGTACATTTTCTTTTTTTTTGTGATTTATTATTATTATATTATATTTTTTGTGATTTATATGATTTCATGTACTTGGCGTATTTTTTTACTTTTTTGAAGTTTTTTATGGGGATCTCACTTCTTTTTACAAAGATAATTTGCATAGGGAATGACTTCAGATAATTTTTAATTATAGCTTACATATTATCACGGGACCGAATTAAGGATAAATTTTACTAAGTTCAACAACTACGAAAAGAAACCATGTGCACCGCATTGCCGATCTATATGTATTATGTGTATAATACTTTGTGTACAATACATGGTGCGCGAAGCAGCTTATGGCGCTGAACGTCTTTAACATTGAAGTGTAATAACAACCACAATTAACACCTTTCGAAGAAAAATATGTATGCATCTTTAGCATTTCGTGGCCAAGCTTTTTTTTCTACTCGTAAATCATCAACGGATACCCACGTTGTGCCCTTACCCCTTACCATAGTCGTGTAATGACCATCGGCAATATTTTTACCGTGGTGGAAAATCGCTGTCTTAAGTTTATAACAGTGATCTCTCATTTGTATTTTAGTAGTAGGTATTGCTTTGATGGAGAAATTTTCCACTTTCGTTGTTCCACTACTATCGTGATCGAACAAATGTAATTTTGCAATAAGAATTTGTTTGGAAGCAGTTATATCGATTTTGAAAATGAATGAAAAGATTCAATATTCTTATTGGTGTTGGTTTAGTATAGTATAAAAAAAGGAGATGAGAGCATACAGTAGAAAGTCTTGTGGCAGAAATTTAAAAAATGTTAATGGTAATTTAGCGAAAATGAATGAAGAGATTCAATATTTTTATTGGTGTTGGTTTAGTATAGTATAAAAAATAATATTTATTGGTGAATTGAAATATTGTTAATGGAAAACTAGTAAAATTAATAATGAATAGCGTAGCAACTATATAGAAATAGAGTGACATTTTGTTAAAGTAAGTGTAGATTATAAAATGTGTTCAAAGGAAATGAGAGCGTATGGCAGAAAGTCTTGTTGCTGGAAATTTAAATGCTGTGGTAATAATTCAACGAGGATGAACGAAGAGGTCCAATATTTTCAACACACAATTTATTGGTATAAAAATGGTATAAAAATATCTAGCTGGTATAAAAAAAAACTGGTATAAAAATATCTAGCAATTTAAAAGCAATGCAATTTGTTATAATATATATATATTATTTTGTACATGCATGGTACAAATATCCAGAAACTTGTGTGAAAGGAGATGCTTCTCAGTCGAACCATCTCCGGACAACTTCCAAGTCTGCGACTCTACATAACAAACCTATTAAAAATTTTGGCGACTTACCTTATTAATTGAGACAATAATTCAGTCTCCTACGTAGTGTAAAAACTCGTGACATTTCAAATTGGGACAACTTACTTTATTTGACACTTTGCACTTAGGTTATAAAATTCAAAATAGTATATATATATGTACGTACAATGGCGGACGACGAACGAAGAACGATACATGTGTTGGCTGAAGGCGTGTGTGTAACGCGTATGTACGTACGATGAAAAATATATATACGTAATGTTTGATGACGAAAAATTTCTAGGAGAATCAGAAGAAGAAAAATCGTACCAATTTCGACAGATCCATGAGACGATATTACGATATCTCTGTCATGCGTGGACCGATTTTATTGAAATTGGTCTTATTCGAAAGCCGATATGCGGTTTACATAAGAAAAATGCCTTTAAATTTACAAAATATTGCAGGCGTGATGAGATATAATGTAATAAATGTCAGAATTAGGTTAGAGTGTCTCCGCGACGAGTAAAAGATAACGGTAGCGACATCGACATCGACATATACAGGGTGTTTTTTTTTTCATGTACTTGGCGTCGAGACGCTACCGCGTCTCTAGATCAGGCATGGAACTAAAGTGAACGCCGCGGCTGTTTTTCGGAGGCAACGCCTCCTTTCTCCCGCCGCGCGTCTTCGCCCCCGCGGCTGGCCTAGGAGCTTCGAGCGCCTCAGACCCGTACCATATGAACCGCGCGTGGCGCATTAGGGCGACACCCGTATCAATAGATTTCCGCATCACCCATGGGGTACTATTATCGATGCGTTTTTTTTTGACAGTGGTATCCCCTGTAGGCCTATTCCACTGTGTCACGCGATAAAAATGGATAGAAGAAACGCGTTTTACTATCAAAATTTTAAATACGTTTGGGAAAACTTAATTTTCGCGCACGTTTAGACGTGCTGGGCATTTCTAAAATATCAACGGGGAGGCTGGTCGACGTTGTACGTATTAAAGTTGAAAGCGAGGAATCGCTTAGCCGTGTGCGCTGTTCTGTCTTAATGGCACGCATTTTTGAGAACGAACATTCGCAAAAATATGTTGACCCGAACATGGAAAAAATTTGGAGCGCGAAATTTCTAAGTTTAGGGTATGTCGATTCTTCCAGCGTTTTAAAGAATTCGGCTCCTTTTTCTTCCCTCGTTTTCAAAGAAATGTCGTGCTGAAGATCGCACAGTTCTTCTTGATACTCGAGGGCCTGTTCTTCAATTTTTACGGTGAGGGGATTCTCAAAGAGAATTAGATCATTTCTGAGCGAGTCGAAGTCAGTGAAACGCTCATCGAACTGATCTATCACCGATTGAAGAACGTGTAAATGATTATCAAAATCACACTCATTGCCGAATTCCTCGAAAATTACCCTACACGAGGGAAAAAAGAAAAAAAAATTTTCTTCCAACAGGAGATGATTTTGATACACTAGCAACCTCCTACGAAAAGAATCGACGTGGCTGAACAACTGCGAAATAGTTTGACCGGGTTTCTGCAGTTTTAAATTTAATCTATTTAAATGATTAGTCAGATCTACTATAAGTGAGAGTTCACAAAGGAAACTCGCATCTGTTAATAAGGGGAAATATTCTGCTCCCTTTTTTTCTTGATATTCTTGCAAGAAATGGAAGATCTCATTTCTTATAGCAAAGAATTGACTTAGACATTTCGCTGCACTGAGCCAGCGTATTTCGCAATGCAAAGGGACATCAGTGTAAGCAGCGTTATGTGTTTCAAGAAATTCTATGAATTTCCTGTGAGATAGAAATTTATTTCCGCTCTTGATAGAGTTGATTAGTTGCGTCTGTTCGATCTGTACGAATGGAAACGTCTGACCGAAAATACGTGACATACAATGTTGGAAAACAGAAAACAGTCGCTGATACAATGTTGGAAAACAGAAAACAGTCTCTGTAACTGTAACGTATTTTCGTTTCCATTCGTTCAGATGGAACAGACGGCGAAACAGATCAAGATGTCTACAGAGCAAAGATATTATCAAAATTTTGACAAGGTATGGGAAAACTTTTTTTTCGCTAAAATTAGTGATCGTACGATGTGTCTTCTTTGCGGATTTGAGCCTGCCCTAGTAAAGAAAAATGCTATTGAACGGCACTTTTCAAGTTGTCATGCGCAAAAGTATACATCGTATGAAGGCCGCGAAAAATTGTACGTGCGCGAAAATTAAGTTTTCCCAAACGTATTTAAAATTTTGATAGTAAAACGCGTTTCTTCTATCCATTTTTATCGCGTGACACAGTGGAATAGGCCTACAGGGGATACCACTGTCAAAAAAAAACGCATCGATAATAGTACCCCATGGGTGATGCGGAAATCTATTGATACGGGTGTCGCCCTAATGCGCCACGCGCGGTTCATATGGTACGGGTCTGAGGCGCTCGAAGCTCCTAGGCCCGCCGCGGGGGCGAAGACGCGCGGCGGGAGAAAGGAGGCGTTGCCTCCGAAAAACGGCCGCGGCGTTCACTTTAGTTCCATGCCTGCTCTAGATAATACAACAAGAAGATATTAGACACGTGGAAGCATATTCTAACTTGTAACGCCAGCAATTAGAAATATGAAACAGATCTGAGTTAAAATATGCTTCTATGTATCCAATATGTTCTTGTTGTATTACTTCATTTGATTACTATGTATTACTAAATGTAGGCAAAGTGCCTATCAAAGACTTTCATAATGTTGTTCTTTACATATTCATTTACATTCAACTCAGATATATTTGATATTTATAATTGTTGGCGTTATAAGTTATTAGAATATGCTTCAACGTGTCTAATATCTTCTTGTTTTACTACTGGTTATAAGTGCGAATCGTTCACATAATAAAGTTAGATTTACGTTCAACTCAGATATGTCTGATATTTATAATCGTTGGTGTTATAAGTTATTAGAATATGCTTCAACGTATCTAATATCTCCTTGTTTTACTACTAGTTATAAGTGCGAATCGTTCACATAATAAAGTTAGATTTACGTTCAACTCAGATATGTTTGATATTTATAATCGTTAGCATTATAAGTTATTAGAATATGCTTCGACGTGTCTAATATCTTCTTGTTTTACTACTAGTTATAAGTGCGAATCGTTCACATAATAAAGTTAGATTTACGTTCAACTCAGATATCTATGATATTTATGCTTCAACGTGTCTAATATCTTCTTCTTTTACTGCTAGTTATAATTTGCAACTAAACAATGCGTATCCTTGCGCTACATGTATATCTTCTATCATACGCCGCTTTTTTGAACTTTTGATTTTTTTGCTAATTAATTGTTTTTTTAATTTTTATAGAAAAACGAGGAAGAACTACTTTCATTTGGTAAGTTTTATATTAACTTATAGAAAAGTTAAAATAAAAAATAATACAAATTTATATACACTTATTCCAATTTATTTTTTCAGATTTGGATGATGATGATGATATTACAATGAAGGATCTCCCGCCGCCACCATCACAGCCACAACCACCACCATCCCCACCACTACCGCCACCACCACCTCCAGAGTGCAGAGGGACGCCGGCTACGGCAAACGGTAAATACATATACACTAGGCGGCAAAATCGGCTTCCCTCCGGAAATTTGGCAACGTTGCATGTCGGGTCCCCCTGTGTCGAAGAACCACTGAGTTATGCCTAGTGACAATGGTGACAATTCTACAAGTTATTATTTAGTTAGCTAAAATGAATTTTGCTTGATAAAACATTATATGTAAGATGATGTTGGGCTCGATTCCTCATCTATTTGGCAAAGAAGTAGCATGTATCGTAGGTAGAAAGTTTTTAGACTCCCGTGCAGCGAATTGCCGCTAAGAGGCTAGTTATTTCTTACGAAGGAATGACGGAGAGCATGCGGTAGACAGGGATGGTGCTAAACAAGGACAGAGCTTTGTGTGCAAGTGAGAGGGTCTTATGCGGGCGGCGGCTACCTTGGGGTCGCGGCGGCCAAAACGCCTTCCCTTGCCTTTCCGTGCTGGAACACCGATATGGGAATTTCGTGCGTCTACCTAGACTTCGGCCTTGCAGTCTAAAAACTTTCTACCTACGATACATGCTACTTCTTTGCCAAATAGATGAGGAATCGAGCCCATCATCCTCTTACGTTTAATGTTTTATCAAGCAAAATTCATTTTAGCAAATTAAATAATAACTTGTAGAATTATCACCATTGTCACTAGGCATAACTCAGTGGTTCTTCGACACAGGGGGACCCGACATGCAACGTTGCCAAATTTCCGAAGGGAAGCCGATTTTGCCGCCTAGTGTACATATACATTTTAAGGAATTACATACATTTCGAATGCTTGGAAATAGATCTAAATGAACAATTTTTTTATTATGCATAACATTAGATAGTATATATATCTTGTACCGCAAAATTTTAACAAAATTTTTGGACATTTTCTGGAGAAAAGATATTAATTCCGATCTTTTTATCTTTGAACACTGTAAAAATTGTTCATTTTAGCATATATCTAAACGTTCCAAAGGTTTTTGAATTATAAATAAAACACTTTACTAATAATTTTTTTTTTACTAATTACAGGAGAGTATGGGACTCGCCGCCATGCAAGGAGCGGCGTGTCAGTACGTGCAAATCAAACACAATGGGCCATCCTGCGGGCTCTTCGCGCGCAAGCGAACAGCCTGCAGGCGCAGGCCGTAACTCTGCGTGATATAGTTACTTCCGAGTACCGTGGCCGTGGCCGTAGCCGTGGCCGTAGCCGTGGCGGCGATGGTCGTGGCCGTGGCGGCATTGGTCGTGGCCGTGACGGCGATGGTCGTGGCCGTGGCGGCGGTGGCCCAGATTATGTGTAATGTAATACTCTATAACTATAATACTCTATAGAGTTATAATTTTTAAATAATAAACTTTGAATATTTAAGATTGGTGGAATTGGTTTATTTAAATTTGAATATTCAGATATAAAGCAAGCATACAAGAAGGAAACAGAGGATCGAAGCTGAATAAACTCATTTAATTAATATAATAATAATAATGCCATGTTTCAATAATTTTTTTTTCTGACGTAGATTGCACTGCATCATCTTCTGCTTCGATTATCTGTAAATAAATAAATATAAAAGCCACATTTTAGTTATATACAACTTGACATAGAACTTATTATTTATAGAAATAGAGTGGCCTTTTGCTATAGTGATTGTAGAGACTACATAATGTATCAGAAAATGTTGCAGGAAATTTGAATGCTAATGGTAATAATTCAGCGAATCAGCGAAAATAAACGAGATTCAATATTTTTAACGCACAATTTATTGGTGTTTGAATAAAATTTAGTATGTTTATTGGTGAATTGAAATAATGGCAATCTAAAAAATTAATGAATTAATGAATAGCGTAGCAACTACCGTGGATTTTATTAATTAAAGTATTAGGAATGTCTATCACAAAAGATTGAAAAGCATCAAGAGAGATAATAATTCTTAATGCTATGTCTTTATACAAAGTTTGTCGATTTACCTTATTTGGGAAGTTTTCAAAATTGTGAGAAAGAAGATGCTTCTATCGAAGCCTCTGCATCCCCTTCACTTTTATCCAAGCCTCTGCGTCCCTTTCATTTTTATCCAAGCCTCTCCGTCCCCTTCATTTATATACATAAAAACTGTAAATTAAAAAAAAAATAGTTTTGCTATAAAAACAAATATCTGACAATTTAAATAAATAAATGCAATTTGTTACAAAAATAATGGAAATCTAAAGAATTAATGAATAGCGTAACAACTACTGTGGATTTTATTAATTAAAGTATTAGGAATGTCTATCACAAAAGATTGAAAAGCATCAAGAGAGATAATAATTCTTAATGCTATGTCTTTATACAAAGTTTGTCGATTTACCTTATTTGGGAAGTTTTCAAAATTGTGAGAAAGAAGATGCTTCTATCGAAGCCTCTGCATCCCCTTCACTTTTATCCAAGCCTCTGCGTCCCTTTCATTTTTATCCAAGCCTCTCCGTCCCCTTCATTTATATACATAAAAACTGTAAAAAAAAAAATAGTTTTGCTATAAAAACAAATATCTGACAATTTAAATAAATAAATGCAATTTGTTACAAAAATAATGGAAATCTAAAGAATTAATGAATAGCGTAACAACTACTGTGGATTTTATTAATTAAAGTATTACGAATGTCTATCACAAAAGATTGAAAAGCATCAAGGGAGATAATAATTATTAATGCTATGTCTTTATACAAAGTTTGTCGATTTACCTTATTTGGGAAGTTTTCAAAATTGTGAGAAAGAAGATGCTTCTATCGAAGCCTCTGCATCCCCTTCACTTTTATCCAAGCCTCTGCGTCCCTTTCATTTTTATCCAAGCCTCTCCGTCCCCTTCATTTATATACATAAAAACTGTAAAAAAAAAAATAGTTTTGCTATAAAAACAAATATCTGACAATTTAAATAAATAAATGCAATTTGTTACAAAAATAATGGAAATCTAAAGAATTAATGAATAGCGTAACAACTACTGTGGATTTTATTAATTAAAGTATTACGAATGTCTATCACAAAAGATTGAAAAGCATCAAGGGAGATAATAATTATTAATGCTATGTCTTTATACAAAGTTTGTCGATTTACCTTATTTGGGAAGTTTTCAAAATTGTGAGAAAGAAGATGCTTCTATCGAAGCCTCTGCGTCCCCTTCACTTTTATCCAAGTCTCTGCGTCCCTTTCATTTTTATCCAAGCCTCTGCGTCCCTTTCGTTTATATACGTAGGCTTTACATAAAAACTGTAAATTAAAATGTTATAAAAATAAATATCTGACAATTTAAATAAATGCAATTTGTTACAATACATTACTTTGTACATACGGTTCAAATTTTCAGAAACTTATGCAAAAGAAGACGCTTCTCTGTCGAATCGAACCTTCTCCGGATAACTTGCAAGCCTGCAATTCCACATAAGAATTTAAATGCAATTTGTTACAATACATTATTATTTTGTACATGCGTTGTACAATTTTCAGACACTTATGTGAAAGGAGATGCTTCTCAGTCGAACCATCTCCGGACAACTTCCAAGTCTGCGACTCTACATAAGAAACCTATTAAAAAATTTTGGCGACTTACCTTATTAATGGAGATAATAATTCAGTCTCCTATTTAGTGTAAAAACTCCTCACATTTCAAATTCGGACAACTTTATTTGATTTGACACATTTGACACATATTTGATTTGACACATTTGGTAGGTTATAAAATAATTCAAAATAGTATACAATGACGGACGACGATCCCTGCCGAATAATCCCGAGAGTCGACGAAAGAAGAACGAACATGTGTTGGCTGAAGGTGTGTGTGTAACGCGTATATACGTATTGACGAAAATATATATACGTAATGTTTGATGACGAAAAATTTCTAGGAGAATAAGAAGAAAAATCGTACCATTTTCGACAGATCCATGAGTCGATATTACGATATCTCTGTCATGCGTGGACCGATTTTATTGAAATTGGTCTTATTCGAAAGCCGATATGCGGTTTACATAAGAAAAATGCCTTTAAATTTACAAAATATTGCAGGCGTGATGAGATATTAATGTATAAATGTCAGAATTAGGTTAGAGTGTCTCCGCGACGAGTAAAAGGTACACGGCAGCGACATCGACATATACCGGGTGTTTTTCATGTACTTGGCGTCGAGACGCTACCGCGTCTCTAGATCAATATTTGGTTCCACATACGTGTGCGAGCAATTATTTTCCACTATGAAGAAAGCGAAGTCGCCGTTCCGAACACTCATAACGGATAACAATTTAAAATATTCGTTGCTCTTGAGCCCAAACCGAATTATACACCCAAACATTGAATATCTGGTGCAACAAAAACGGCTACCGGCAACAAAGCGCGACAATCATATTTTATAATTGCATGTACCCCACCTAGTACCTTTCACAAAGTCTGCGTGTATTGTTCTGTGTATCCTTGTGTATATAATTTTTCAGTTATGTACATAGTATGTATATATTATTATTGTTACATTTTCGTTAACTCCCCGTATATTGTTAAATGTATATATTTATTAGTTATGTAATTTTGTGCACAATATTGTCCCATATATTTATAAACACCCTGTATATGTATCTTTGTGTATATAATTTTTCAGTTATGTACATATTATTATTGTTATATTTTCGTTACCTATACACAAAAAGGAAATCAATAAGCAAGTACAAAAACTACTTGAAGATGAAATTATCAAACCGTCATTATCGCCCTACAATTTGCCCATCTGGATTGTGTCCAAGAAACCAGGACCCGATGGGGAAACCCTGTGGCGGATGGTCATGGATTTTTAGGAACTGAACAAAAAGACCGTGCCTGACGAATACCCACTTCCAAATATTAACGAAATCTTGGATCAGTTAGGAGGAGCCAAATACTTTTCTGTGTTCGACCTTGCTTTGGGCTTCCACCAGATACCCATGAAACCCGAAGAAGCATCTAAGACGGCATTCTCCACACCTCATGGACACTATGAGTTCGTAAAGGTCTAGTTTCCTAGCCGCTATCCGGCGGCGGCGGCAAGCGGCCGCGGCCAGCGGCCCGTGTTGGCGGCCAGACTCCGGCCGCGTAACGTTCAGGGTCCCACTTTGGTTCAGGCGCACTTGAAAGGGTCTACGGCCAAGGATTCATACCTGCTTCAAAAAGTAAAATAATTTTGGTAATTATGCAGAACAGGTGTTTCAGCACCGATTTCAATGATTTTTTAATATGTTCTCGAGGACATGATTCTAAGCAACTTTTTCCTATACATGTTACCGACGCTCGACCTTCGTTACCGAGATATTTGCCAAAAACTATCGGTATTATTGTTTTGCATTCTGCCTATACCTACATACATTGTTGTATGCACTAGCCGCAGCCGAACCCTTGATTCGTCGTTCGACTGTTTATTCAGTATTGTTGTACACACGTCACGACGTGAAAGACGTATCACTTTAATTTTCTGTATCGAGAGTGTCGTATTTCAATGAGTTTTGGATATGGACACAGCGATCAACTTGAGGTGGTTGGTCATCTGGGGATGTGTTTATTTCCGTCCAGGGACGGAAATAAACACATCCCCCGCGAAGTGCCCGAGGTGGACAGCACGTGGGAATGTGATTCAAAAAAATTACGTTCTTTTTTTTTAATCACATTTCCACGTGCTGTCCACCTCGGGGCGCTTCGCGCCCCGAGGTGTGCAGAGACAGGTATATACACATCCCCCAGATGACCAACTACCTCAAGTTGATCGCTGTGTCCGTTGTATCGGAATAAATCAATAGAAGTTTTTCGCAAATATCTGGGAAACAAAGGTTCGTCATTACTTTTGTCCCATGTTGGCGCATACGCTGCCACGAACGTGTACTGTAGGTTGGTTTACGGCAGAATACATTGTAGCAGTAGCGGCGGTTTTTCGCAAATATCTCGGAAACGAAGGTCGAGCGGCGGTAACATGTATAGGAATAAGTTGCTTAGAATCATCTCCCCGAGAACATATTAAAAAATCATTGAAATCGGTGCTGAAACACCTGTTCTGCATAATTACCATAATTTTTTATTCTTTATCATTTCGATGTGGAAGTGACACCAATGGATTCCTTGTGTTTTTCCGATCAAAATCATATGAAATTTCATGTAAATCGGACTATTATTAACGAAGACAACTTGAAATGGTATAAATTAGTTTTTCATGCAATTTCCTTCCTTATTTTCCGAATTACGTCGTTCGTGGTGTCAGTTTCATGGGCGAAACATAAGGAATTCATTGACGTCGTTTTCGCAAAGATCTGATGGGAAATGCGGAAATCCTGGACATTTCTGACTTTTTAATGATATTCGACCTAGGGATGCCGATCTTTCCCATAGAATCGATTCTTCAATTCAATTCAGATCGTTATGCAAAGAATCGATTCGTAAAAAAATCGAAACCTAAAAAATCGATCCCATCGAGATCGATTCATTAGAATAAAAAAAATGGAGGGTAGTTTTGAACACCCTACATTGCAAAATGGGTGCAGTCACGGCAGAGATGGGCATTATTTAAATAAAAAATTATTTAAATAACTTTTTAAATAAAGGAGACTTTATCTGTATGTATCATAAATAAAAATTCCCAGAGTTATTTATTATTTGAAGCGCCATAAATAATATTTTCAATCGACGGGAATTCATCCGTAGGTCCATAAATAAAATTTTCTGCGACGAGAATTCATCCGTAGGCCCATAAATAAAATTCTCAACGGACGGGAATTCATCCGTCGCTTTGGCCAATTTTCTCACTTTCATTTGTATTTATTTAAATAGCTCTAGGCGTGGCTTCGGAGGCCCTCGGGCCTCAAGCGCCTTTGATCGAAGCCGCCGGGTCCTCGAGGCGAGCGACATTGTATAGTTCACCCGTCTAATCTGCAGCGCGGAGTTGCTCGGTGACGAGTCATCGAATGTACAGAAACTGAATTTCTTTATTTTTTATCGTATCAATATGAAAGGGACACCAATGCATTCCTTGCATTCTCTCGATTAAATGGATAAAAAAATATTTAAATCGGGCCAGTTTTAACGAAACGGGCTTTCAATCCTGCAAATTAATTTTATGCCTAATATCGTTAATTGAGGTAGTGAGAGCAAACAACGGACTAACCCACAATCTTTTCGAAATTGAGTTAATAGCAATAGCGTATTCTTATAGATTAGTATTACATACATTATTATGTCCAACATCAAATTTATACATAAGGGAAATCCGAAATAATTGAGAGAGAAATTAGCATTTACGTGGTATTTTCAGTGGTCCTGGCGAAATTAAGAGTTGTAATCGATAATATGAGACAGTGTATAACAGTAGAATTTCTGCGGATGTATTTCTGCCCTAAGGACACTTGTTACATATGGTAATAGTAAAGTAACGCTTTAAAGTTCATGAAAATGACCACAAATGGCGTATATAATTTATTCAATTCGTGTAACACGGGAGTTACACTATGATACTAATGGTTAAAAAAAACAATAACAGAATGTATCATTTGAAGTATCTGATGTTAAAATTATTTTAAATGTATTGGAAGTGCTGTCCAGAAAATTGCTCACCAATACATAACGTTGACGTACCGTATTTAAACACAAACATAAAGGAATGAATGTGTTTCCAAAACACGTTTTGTTATAATTGGCAAATTTACCAGTTCATCTAGTTGAACTTTTACCAGACAAGTGACAAAAATTATAAATATTCAAGGAAAATGTTTTCGTTTCAAAAGTATGAAATATATTTATATATTTAATAAACACTTTGTATCCATAAAACGAATGAACGTCTGCACCGATCTAATAATCATAATATTAACTGAAAAGAATGTACGAATCGTCTGTTGTCATCTTTCTCTATGTAAAATGGTTGAAGAAAAATATTAAAGATGTATAATGGAACTCGTGGTACTCTGCATGTAATTACTTCTTGGCACAATCGGTAAATTCCTTTTGCCGATTCTCCTTGTCCTCTCTCTCTCTCCCCCCTCTCCCTCTCTTTGCCTATTTGCCTACATACCCCATACGCACAAATAATGCGATCAATCTCATTCGATGAAATTGAAACTGTCTTAGGACGCATGCACACGGCGACTTTTTGCAGCGATACAGTCGCGATACACTCGCGATGCGAACGCGATGCAGTTGCTGCCCGTCTACCTTTGCACACTTGCGTTTGCATCGATACAATCGCTGGCACTGTATCGCTGCAAAAAGTCGCCATGTGCAGACGCCCTTAATTCGTGAAATTCGTGTTATACGTCGTAAAGTATTTTTTTTTAGTTACAATTAGTAATTCAGTTTCTAACATGCAATTAAATTATGCGTCATTAAAATCATGCACAACTCATTAATTGTAACTAAGTAGTTGTTATCGATGCGAAACTCTGGTTAAGAACATCGTAATACGGAGCTACTATTCTAGGCCGTAGAATCGACGGTATTGTCAATATTGCAGTTGAAAGTGTAGAGACGCGTACCTGACCGTGTTAAGACGTGGGACGATATTGCGCATAAAATTAATTTGCAGGATTGAAAGCCCGTTTCGTTAAAACTGGCCCGATTTAAATATTTTTTTATCCATTTAATCGGGAGAATGCAAGGAATCCATTGGTGTCCCTTTCATATTAATACGATGAAAAATAAAGAAATTTAGTTTCTGTACAATCGACGACTCGTCACCGAGCAACTCCGCGCTGCAGATTAGACGGGTGAACTATACAATGTCGCTCGCCTCGAGGACCCGGCGGCTTCGATCAAAGGCGCTTGAGGCCCGAGGGCCTCCGAAGCCACGCCTAGAGCTATTTAAATAAATACAAATGAAAGTGAGAAAATTGGCCAAAGCGACGGATGAATTCCCGTCCGTTGAGAATTTTATTTATGGGCCTACGGATGAATTCTCGTCGCTGAAAATTTTATTTATGGACCTACGGATGAATTCCCGTCGATTGAAAATATTATTTATGGCGCTTCAAATAATAAATAACTCTGGGAATTTTTATTTGCTGAGTTTCGAATAAATTTTCTACTTTTATTCGAACCCAATTTTTTATTTAAATAAAAAATTTGCCCATCTCTGAGTCACGGCCGTCTCAAGTACAGGCCACCACCTTGCCAAAATGGCAACGCTGTCATCAGTCCTTTCTGAAGCCTTTCGTCCAACCACGGCCGTCTTGTACCAGTCGGAATAGAGACATAGTGTCTCTAAGTCGGAACATAGTCATGGGACTGATGGTTATTGTTCGAAATGCGGTGTTGCAACATCGTAGGTGGTGGCCTGTATTATAGACGGCCGCGGTGCAGTCAAAGGTTTTTTATGTCACAATGCGAACATGACTATAGATATAGGTTTTTATTTTCTTTTAGTTTTGTTTCTTGTAATCTTAGCAAAATGTCCTTAAATCATAGGAGCCAATCGGAGAATTATTAATAAGATAAATTTCTATTCATTGTTACATTTCCTCTCGGATACCGATTTCTTACTTATCAAGTGTTTAACACCTTTGCGCTGGCTTTACACATTTAGGAGAAGGGGTAAAAGTGGAGTTCAAATGTTCAAACATCTGCTTCCAAGGATGTATTGATTAATTTATAATCTTGTAATATCAAACTCCTCGGAGTTGTGCTAACATTACTTTTGCTTCCCTTTCCTATTACATTTGTATGGTCTGATTGAAATTTCGCACTTTTAGAGTTTACGCTACACGCCGCTAGGGATTCACGATCTCTTTGGTTGCGATACGATTTTCGAATCCATCCCTGTCTTGAGAATCGATTTAAAAAATCGAAAATCGTGACAACAATTATCGATCTTTGAAAGATCGACTTTAAATCGGCATCCCTAATACGAACCCTTTCGAGGGTCGAAAGCCATAAAATTCGGTGAGTCACTGCGAGAGGTTATCCACGTCACGGAGTTCCATGTGGCATCTGAAGAGATGTGTCAAAGGAGAGGTGCCGGTGGAGAATCACCCCGACTGTAGTATTAGAGTAAAATACAACCTGATATAACATTCAATTAAATAAATTCCATACCAAGAAGGCTCGAAGCTATTATAAAATCAAAAGACAATCCCACAAATTCTTAAAACATTAAATAATTATTTTAAATAATTAATTATTTTTGTAAATGTTAAGGGGAATCAAAATTTGTTTATACAAGATCTATTCTACAAACATTTAAGAATATTTATTAATCTTCTTTTTCTGTTAAAATGTAGTACTGACATGGATATACAAAGTTTTACTTTAAATTGGTCGCTGCACGAATACTTTTTACATTGACTGTATATAAGTACCGAGGCCTCCAACGAGTTTGGTAAACGACAAACAACGGCGGTCGTTTAGTCGGAACCTATTCCGTCGTGCCGGGGACATAAGTCAGCCTGTTCAGTTTTTATTTACCACTTAAATTAGTAGGTATTATTATTGGTAATATCCACCAAGTCTACCACCAAAACGCCTTGCGGAAAGACACAGGAAGAAAAGTGGTAGCAGTTCGCTGACTGCGCGTGATCACGCCTGCGTCGTCCTCCTTTCAAATTAAAGACGGATTCCTTATGTCTCGAGTATATAGGTACACGCGTTCGAATATTAAAACAGAAAGGTGGGTCATAGGGAGGAGATTACATTATGACCAATAAAGTGCTTCTCAGTATCACATTTTGCCTGTAGGTTAGTGACGAGTGTCTGAAATGTCGACGAAGTTACAGTTTTCGTCTGCGGAGGACAAAACATTGATAGAGGATATTGTTGTAACCCAACCAACGCCTAAGGGCAAAGACACGGCGTACATTCCGATTGCCGCAACCGAACAGCCGAAAACCGGCACAGCCGCGTAAGGACTCTCGGAAGCGCATCGAGAACCGTCAGCACATGGCGAAATACCCTAAGCGGGTCAAAGATGGAGACTAGAGATTCAGATTTCACGTGTACGACTTGTACACGTGTACACGTGTAGTTCATACATGCGTGTTCTAATCCGTGTACTTCTTAATACACGGATACACCGGTATTGAAATACACGTGTACACGTGTATCGAAATTCACGGATCGTAGTATCCGTGTACCCGTGTACCGAAATTCACGGATACACGTGTATCGAAATATACGGTTTCACGTGTATTAAGATATCCATATTTAACTTTTTAACTAAATATCCGAATGTTTAAATTTTACGCAAAGAGTTTGCGATAGGTAGGTACAAACATAATTTACTAGGTTGCAGATGAAAATAAAAAACATCATGATTTTGTTTAATAATCTGCAGCGCGTAGTTGCTCGGCGACGAGTCACCGATTGTACAGAAACTGAATTTCTTTATTTTGCATCGTATCAATATGAAAGGAACACCAATGGATTCCTTGCATTCTCCCGATTACATGGATAAAAAAATATTTAAATTGGGCCAGTTTTAACGAAATGGGCTTTCAATCCTGCAAATTAATTTTATGCCTAATATCATTAATTGAGGTAGTGAGAGCAAACAATGGACTAACCCACAATCTTTTCGAAATTGAGTTAATAGCAGTAACGTATTCCTATACCCGCTACTAATCATATAAAATAGGCGAAAATTTTTTTTTTAATGTGAGTTGATCCGTTGCCGCTTTTACTGCTTCAATTATAGTTAAAATTTTGTCAGGTGTGGTATCACTTTCATCGGGAAAGCACAAGATTTTCTTAAAATTGGTGTGAAACGCCAATCTTTTAACTACCTTTACGTGCATAGGGAGAAAGACTTCGAATTACTATCTGAAAAGGCTAAACAACACATCTGCCTGCCATACGTTCAGCACCATAAACGTTTTAGCGAAAACAGAGCCATAAAGCATTCGAGTCACTGGTACGCATCAACCCTTACGTTATTCCTGTCCACGAGCTTTCCTACTTTCACTTTTCTACCCATTGAAGGTCTAGTGGTAAGAAGAAGAGGGGCGTAAAGGGTCTCTTCTTCTTACCACTGGCACGCCACTGTACTTTCGTACAGATCCAATGACAAATGCGGAATTTAAGATTTTTCCTTTCTTACATAATGGCTAGTGCAATCACTACTATCCTTGTTTTTTATAGTCCCGTGGTTCTCGGCTGTCAAGCGCTCCCTTCTTAAGCAGGGCTTGAAACCGTTATTATGAAGATGTAAATTCTTGAAAGAGTTATGAAGAACCTTTATTCTGAATAACCGTTATAAAAAACTTAAATATCAGACTATATAAGTTTAAGTTATAGTTTCTATAAAGCTCTATTACTTTTATTTTTTGGGTTCTATATAAGTTCCAAACTATACACTACTGTGCATAACCAAATTGTTTAAAAATTATTATAAATAAGTAAATATATATTATGTACACATTTGTACATACGTATACAATTATTTTGTAATATGAAGTGTTCGTTAATATAAATGTTTGGTTGTTATACCAATGAGGGACCGCCACCAGCCCCCGTCGCCGCCGCGCCGACCGCGGTTATCACTCAGCGGTCTATCACAGTTCTCTTACCAAAGGGCATAGCCTTCCCCATTCACGTGGCCAGATCCTCCAGAAACAGAGTCAGGCCGCTTGCCATATCTAAACCATCTCTTCATTAAAGAAGCAATCCTCATTCGATGAAATTGGAACTGTCTTAGGGCGCATGCACACGGCGACTTTTTGCAGCGATACAGTCGTGATACACTCGCGATGCAAACGCGATGCAGTCACTGCCCGTCTACTTCGCACACTTGCGTTTGCATTGATACAATCGCTGGCACTGTATCGCTGCAAAAAGTGCAGACGCCCTTAATTCGTGAAATTCGTGTTATACGTCGTAAAGTATTTTTTTTTAGTTAAAATTAGTAATTCAGTTTCTAACATGCAATTAAATTATGCGTCATTAAAATCATGCACAACTGATTAATTGTAACTAAGTAGTTGCTATCGATGCGAAACTCTGGTTAAGAACATCGTAATACGGAGCTACTATTCTCGGCCGTAGAATCGACGGTATTGTCAATATTGCAGTTGAAAGTGTACAGACGCGTACCTGACCGTGTTAAGACCTGAGACGATAATGAGCATAAAATTAATTTGCAGGATTAAAAGCCCGTTTCGTTGAAACTGGCCCAATTTAAATATTTTTTTATCCATTTAATCGGGAGAATGCAAGGAGTCCATTGGTGTCGCTTTCATATTGATACGATGAAAAATAAAGAAATTCAGTTTCTGTACAATCGATGACTCGTCGCCGAGCAACTCCGCGCTGCAGATTAGACGGGTGAACTATACAATGTCGCGCGCCTCGAGGACCCGGCAGCTTCGAGCAAAGACGCTTGAGGTCCGAGGGCCTCCGGAGCCACGCCCACAGCTATTTAAGCTTCTCCGCTATGAATACAAATGAAAGTGAGAAAATTGGCCAAAGCTACGGATGAATCCCCGTCAATTGAGAATTTTATTTATGGGCCTACGGATGAATTCTCGTCGCTGAAAATTTTATTTATGGACCTACGGATGAATCCCGTCAATTGAAAATATTATTTATGGCGCTTCAAATAATAAATAACTATGGGAATTTTTATTTGCTGAGTTTCGAATAAATTTTCCACTTTTATTCGAACACAATTTTTTATTTAAATAAAAAATTTGCCTATCTCTGGCCTGGAGCAATCCGCCGAAGTGTTCCACGTAGATTCTTTAAAGTCCGTACGAAACCCTCCACTGAACCACTTTTCGACGCGACATTCGAAACTTTCCGGGAAATCAGAGACCGTACGCGGCTTGCTTTAGACGCAGAAACTAGCGAAGGACACAGCGTTCCGACCGTAGTACCAATCGCGTCAAGTCACGCTGGACACCTAACCGCCAGGAGACTATATCCGTACAACGAGTTAGATTATAGTATAATTTCGAGCGGAGATCAAGCGCCCAATAACATTATTCCGACCACCCCTTCGGCAACCACAAGCGGAAACGCCGAACAGAGTTCCGCAGGCCTCGAAGGCCGATTAGCAAACCTAGAACGACTACTCGAGGGGCTGACCACCTCTTTAGCTAGCGTTACTGACGGAGTAATAGCACTGAATGATAGGATGGGAGCCATGGAGGCAAGGGAAGGTCCACTACAGGACTCGATAGACCGCGAAATAGAAAGGCTAAGGGAAACGATGAACTCTACGCAAGTCGCCCCCGGCCCGTCAAGTAGGAACACGGTCCACTTCAATACCAACCGCGAGACTAGAGAGGAACCGAGGCGCGCCAGTTTATCGTTCCCCCTAATTTCGAGTTAGACGACCCCAACTCCATACAAGAAAGAACGGTCACCCGAGAAATATTCCACATAGCAAAAGCTTTACCCCTGTTCAACGGGAAGGACCCCTCGAAACTACCTGGATTCCTGACCGCTTGCAAGTACGTATTCAACTCATGCCGGACAGCGGAAGAAAAAGCCCAAATGCTACAAGGAATAATCTCTATGCGGGTTGGAGGCGACGCCTTAGAGGAAGTACAAACGCGCCAAATACTGTCAATGCAAAACTTAGAGGACGCGTTAACTTCGGTCTATAAACCCCCTCGAATAGCCTCGACTGTACAAAGGGAACTGCTACATAGCAGACAGGGCCCCAATGAAACCGCACATCAATACGGAAACCGTGTATCAAAATTGCTAAGAGAACTGATCGCGACCGGGATCGATGATAAAGACAGTCTGCTGGAAAGACACGCGAATGTAAAAATATTCAAAAGACAAACATTGACGATATTCGAGGACGGACTTCGCGACGACCTAAAGGTTTTAGTAAAAGCCCGGGGACCCGCCGACCTACAAGAAGCCATCGCGATAGCAATAGATCCAGAGCGGTCAATCACGAAACGATCAGCGTTACGGGGGGCGAACTCCTCTTCGCAGGATAAAAAGAAAAAAGCATCTCGCTACTGCAATGATTGTAAACGCGCGGGACACGACACTAAAGAATGTTGGAAAAACAAAGATAAAGATAAGCCAAATGGGAAAAAAAAATTTCGGAAAACAACCGGCGTGTACAAGCGGTAACAGCCAAGGGGAAAAGCGAGAAATCAACAGGAAATAAAACAGAGAACCAGAGACCGACCTCAGGCGGAAAACGACAGTCACGGCCTAAAAGCGCCGATAGCGCACATTCCTCGCAAGACAGCCGCGATAGCTCATGGTCACCGGAACGCGATCCACCTACCGAAGAATCTGCAAAAAGCTATCGCATGATCAAAATAGGATCCCTCTCCAAGGGTGGACACACATCAGATAGTATAGAAGTAGAAATAGAGGATAGCAAAAATAAGCATACATTAATGCTAATAGATAGCGCGGCAGAAGTATCTCTGATCGCTAAAAGAGCTCTCCCCGACGAGGTAATAATGAAACAAAGCGATGTCCATCTTATTACATTCTCAGGGGAAAAACAGAAACATTAGGGAAAATAGAGGCCACATTCAATATAAACGGATAAAAGGTAATACATCCCTTGTACGTAATAGAAGGAAATACCTTAAGAGACGCAGACGTGTTATTGGGAGTAGACTTTCTTAAAGAAAACAGAATAACCATAAGCTACCCCAAGCACAGCGAATTAATAGATGAAAAACCATGGAAAATTCTAAACAGAAGCACAAAAATAACTATACCTGCACGCGCACAACAGCTAGTAATGATTCCTACGGATAGCGTTCAAGACGGGATGATAGAAAAACAACAGTTAGCGGAAGGCGTATATTTAGGGGAAGGGCTAACAAGACCCAAAAACGGGAAATGCGTAGCCTGTATTATAAATATAACTACGAAAGCAAAAACAATAATCGTGCCGCGAATCCAGCTAAGTGAGATACCGGAGAACGAAATAATTAAATACAGCGATAGCGCCGCAGCCGTTCGGGCGTTGACCGCAAGAGAATCGCTGACACCGCGCATCGCCCGAGTTTTAGATCAGGTAGATCGCAAGCACATGAATAAAGAAGAAAAGGAAGCGATTAACGAAATATGCAAAGAATATCACGACACGTTCCATCTACCGGGTGATCAACTAACAAAGGCCACCGTAACCGGCCACCGGATCCCTATAAAACGCGACACGGCACCCTGCAACGTTAAGCCATACAGATTACCTGAAGTCCACAAGCGGGAAGTGCACAAACAAGTGGAACAGATGCTACACGACGGTATTATCCGTCACAGCGCCAGTCCATGGAACGCACCATTACTGGTGGTACCTAAAAAACCGGTCGACGAGGGTAAAAAGAGATATCGCGTAGTAATCGACTATAGGAAACTTAACGAAATCACCATAGGCGATTCATTCCCACTACCCAACATCACAAACATATTAGACCAACTAGGGAAAGCGCAATACTTCACAACACTCGATTTGGCGTCCGGATACCACCAGATTCCGATGGACGAACGCGATAAATGCAAGACAGCGTTTTCAACCCCACAGGGTCATTTCGAATTCAACCGCATGCCCTTCGGATTAAAAAACGCACCCGCGACGTTCCAGCGAGCAATGAACGCTGCGCTTGTCGGACTACAAGGAATAGACTGTTTCGTCTACCTCGACGATATAGTCATCTACGGAGCTAGTTTAAAGGGACACAATATGCGTCTGCGGAAAATTCTTGACACCCTTCGCAAAAATAACTTAAAACTACAACCGGAGAAATGCGCATTTTTGCGCAAAGAGGTAGGATTCCTGGGTCATATAATTACTCCTGAAGGGATCAAACCAAATCCCGAGAAAACCAACGCTGTAAGAGAATTCCCCGTTCCAACAAAACTAAAAGAATTGCAAGCATTCTTAGGGTTAGCAGGATATTACTGTAGATTCATTCCGGAATATTCAAAAATAGCTAAACCCTTGTCGAGCATTACGAGCAGTAAGGTCGAATTCACCTGGACAGCCGAACAACAAAATGCTTTTGAGACACTGAAGGAGGCCCTGACCACGGCACCCTTGTTAATCTATCCGGATTTCACAAAAGAATTTATAGTAACAACCGACGCATCCGACGTAGCACTAGGCGCAATACTGTCACAAGGGAAGATAGGCGAAGATAAACCAATTGCATACGCAAGCCGGGTACTAAATAAAGCCGAAAGAAATTATAGTACGACGGAAAAAGAATTAATAGCCGTAGTCTGGGCAGTTAAACACTTCCGGCCGTACGTCTACGGTACCCCATTTAAGGTAGTAACAGACCATAAGGCACTGATATGGCTATTTAGGGTACAGGACCCAGGATCCAGACTAATAAGATGGAAAATTCTATTAGCCGAGTATGACTACGAAATCATACATAAGTCAGGAAAGAAAAATACTAACGCGGACGCACTAAGCAGGAATGTACTATTAGCGGGCCAAAAGAAGATCCCTAAAGGCGGGCTCGGACGATGCAGTCCACCGATGTGACGATTGGTCGATTCACCTATTTGAACACACTTCTCAAGACAGGGCACACGTATTTTGTTTATTGGCTGAAGTAGGCACATACATTATCGTACCTTGCGACGAAGAGAGCGAACAAAACACATCGAGATCGAGTGGGATAAAGCGATCTGACCGACGAACGTCAAAGCAATAGCGTAGGCATCTTTAACGGTTAACCATTAATATATAATAACATACAAATTTCCTCATTTTTCACAATATGTTCACGAAAGTATTATCCTGATACCAACCCAATGATAATACTTTCTGAACATATTGTAAAAAATAAGGAAATTTTTAAGTTATTAAATATTAATAGTTAACCGTTAAAGATGCCTACGCTATTGCTTTGACGTTCGTCGGTCAGATCGCTCTATCCCACTCGATCTCGATGTGTTTTGTTCGCTCTCTTCGTCGCGCGGTGCGATAATGTATGTGCCTACTTCAGCCAATAACCAAAATACGTGTTCCCTGTGTTTAGAAATGTGTTCAAATAGGTGAATCGACCAATCGTGACATCGGTGGACTGCATCGCCCGAGCCCGCCTCTTAGGGATCTTCTTTTGGCCCGCTAATAGTACACACACTGCAAAACGGCAGAGAAGAAACACTGCCAACCGAGGTCCCCGACGAGGAAGCGAAACAGCAAATCCTTCACGAATACCATTGCACACCCCTAGGAGGACATCAAGGCGTTCAGAGAACAACGAAAAGAATAAAACAAAAATACAGATGGCCAGGGATGAATAAAGACATCCAGAATTACATACAAAAATGTAGTCTCTGTCAGAAAAACAAAATAGGTCGGAAAAATAGGGCACCAATGGAGATAACCGACACACCGCGAAACCCCTTGGAAAAGGTAACATTAGATATAGTAGGGCCTCTGCCGGAAAGCAACCAAGGAAACATCTACATATTAACCTTCCAGGATCTTCTGACGAAATTTAGCAAGGCGATCCCTCTGCCAAACCAGGAAGCAGTGACAATAGCGGATGCAGTAGTTGAAAGAATCATTTGCGAATATGGTATACCCGAGAAAATACTAACGGACCAGGGGGCAAACTTCTGCAGCGAGATGTTTAAAAATATATGTAAGTTATTCCGAATAACAAAACTACAAACAACCGCATATCACCCACAATCCAATGGAGCACTGGAAAGATCTCATAGAACCCTAGTAGAATACTTACGACACTACATAAACAAAGACCAGGCGGACTGGGACAAATGGCTACCTTATGCAATGTTTACATACAATACAACCCCCCATACAGCGACAGGTTTTACGCCCTACGAATTAATGTATGGAAGAACGGCGTTACTACCAACCGCGTTAGAAACCCTGCCTAGACAGACATACAACTACGAAGACTATGCGCAGGAAGCAAGAATAATGCATAAGAATAACAAACGAAGCGGCGAGAGAAAAATTTCAAGACGCAAAAATAAAATCAAAAGAAGCATACGACACAAAAACGCGCGAAATAAAATATAAAGTAGGCGACAAAGTGTGGCTCTACGATGAATCCGTACGTAGGGGAAGATCGAAAAAGCTAGATAATAAATGGATAGGCCCCTACGCAATAATAGAAAAAAACTCTAAAGTAAACGTAGCAATAAAAAAGGGAAAGAAAACCTTACACACGCATACGAATAGACTAGAACATTTCATAGAATAGGAAACGGAAACTACCTAAAAAAAAATAAAAAAAAAACAATAACTAAAAACTATAAACAGAAATAAGACGTGAATACAAGGAAGAAAATAATTAGGAAAACTCGTCGAATAGGTAAAATAATAGTATATTTAAAAAAAAAGAGGCCAATACACTGGGAGGAAGACGCCTCACGCATCATATTGACCCCAATCCTCTTCCTAAAAAGAAAAAAAAACATTAGATTACAAACGGAAAACAAAAGGAGCAACAAAGGGCTACAAGGATAAAAATGCTTACCTCCTCATGCATGCGTGAGAACCCGAACAACCTCCTCAAAGCGAAGGTGTCGCAAAAAAGCGACACAGGGTGTCCAAGAAATTGCGGTGCAGAGCCCGCTCCAATCGGATCGAACGCATCTCATTTATGGAGACATACCCACGAATACGACGCTCGGCATACATCTAACAGTAACAATAGGACGGTGACAGACAACAAAGGGAAAAAATAGTAAAAACTTTCAAGTAAAAGCAAGAGTACTTACGGCACGAAGATCCTCCGAATACATGGCGGGTCAAACACAAAACAAGATCAAAGAAACGATTAAAGTAAAATTCGCGACAGGGCCAGAATATATAGCAAGCGTGAACTAGGCAAAGTAGGAGGGGATAGAACCCGACTTTATTGTTTCAGGAGTACCGTAATGGTGGGGAGCCTAATCGAAGCGGCGCCGACTGGCGGCCAGGCCTTGTATACGATATGACCGATCAAGCATAAAGCACGTATCCACTTTGTGCACCTTGGGAAACTCCACATGATAACGAATTCGTGGAAGATCGTGACCCACCTGAAAACGGACACCCTCCTTGAAAGAAACCAACAAATAACTTCCTACGTAAACGAGATACAACGCCGATGCGAAAGCGAAATCGTGATACGACCAACGTGCGGATACCGGCTAACCGCATTACTTAGAAGAGCAGGGAAATTGTGTAAAAGAATAGAGCAGGTAGTAGAAATGCCTACGTATGTGCCAGATAAGCGTTGGGGATTAGTCAACAGAATAGGGTCCTTAGCAAAAACCATATTCGGGACTATGGACGCCGACGACGCCGAACGGATTAACAATCACTTATCGCAATTAGACGGAACACAAAAAACATTAATGTCCGCTATGAAAACACAAATCCAAATAACAAACAATACATTACACCATTTACAAAACGCGGAAAAAACGATAAAACATAACGAAGAAATACTAGCAAGACAAACGAGACTGCTACAGACGCGAATAGAAACAGCACTGATACAACAAACACAAAGAGCCGACGTAGGAGATCATTTCAACACGTTAAACGACCTACTGACTGACCTGACTCAAGACGTAGACGACGTGTTGCAATACTACACCGGCCTAAAAGGAGGCGTGATCAGCACAAACGTACTATCGAGCGCACAAATTACAAAATTGCTGCAAACCGCCGTACAACACCTCCCGGACGGACTCACGTTTCCTATAGCGCCGAAACTAGAAAACGCCAACGTGAACGAAAAATTGTCATCGATTACAGCGTATTTCGATAAAACCACCTTAATAGCAGTAATAACCGTCCCCTTAATTTCTTCACAAACATTCACAGTGATCGAGGCAAATCCAGCCCCGATCCACTTGCATGACAGCACATACGCGCTATTAGTCATAAGAACACCAATACTCGTCATCGACGCGAGCAGCAATCAATATGTACTTACAAATCAAGAAGAATTGAAGGGATGTAAACAAATAGCCGCAGAATACTATTGCGAACGACCAATGATCGCGCACAGCGTGAATGACGACCGCGAGTGCGAAGCAAGCCTGTGGCTACAACCCTCGGACCAATTCCCAAAAAATTGGGAAATAAAAAACATAGCGGCAAACCACACGATGTGGCACCTCGCGCGCAGACACGTGGATATTCGCGGCGCACCAACCCGAGACACTAACTATTCAATGTAACGAGCGACAACCCGAACACACCGATATAGATAAGACAGGAATTCTCAGGATTATGGGAAATTGTGACATCCGAAGTAAGAACGTAGTAATAAAAAAACAGAAAACAGCATATAGTCAGGACGATACGATATCACAACGGGAATAAATAAAACACAAAAGGGCGAACCTACGCACCCCGTCACACGCTTCCAGTTAGATAAACTTTTAAAAACCCCAGCCGAATTCTCAGCGCTGTATACTCAACTCAACCAAGTAGAAAGCGATCTAACTAATAGCGATTACCAACCAGGATTAACGACCTGGCAAATTGTACATCCGACAACGACAACTACGGTGCTAATAATACTTATTGTACTCGTCATATACTTGTTAAGACGCGACTACCAACTACGTCGAAAAATGCAAATACCGAAACCCGTGAAAAACCGAAGGCTGAAACGTTCGGCATCCAACCCTAACGTAGGAAACACTCGCGAATCCGCCGCAAGCAGCGACTACCAGGGGAGCCAAGCTTCCCTCTTACGAAAGTTGAAGCAGAGTTTGTAGCGCCTCCTACCTATAAAGTGCGTACTAAACTGTGAATGTGTGAATTGGTGTGAATCGGGACGTATGTGTATGTGTATACGTGTAATGCACCGCTTACTTTAAGGGGGGAGACCACTGTCTCGGTCCGAAATGTAAGGGTGTTTTCGGGAATTTATTTCAACCAAACAACGCAAGTAAATCAATTTATTGCTTAGTATAGTTAATAGTGTACATATCGAAAGGTAAGAAAAATTTTTTTTCAAACAAATTCATAAATCCGTTTCCTGTATACTCTTCGTCAAAATTTGCGTTGCGGAAAAAACATGCTAGTCGCGTTGACAGGCCCCAGGCCATATGGTTAATCGGAATTAAAAAAAACAGTAATATTTAGAAACTAGAAGCCTGCCTCTATTACGTGACGATCAGAAAATGTCAAAATTGTAAAAAATAACAAAATGGCGGACCACTGAAAAAAAAAGTCGCGTTTTCGGGGTACAAAATTGGACAAATGTTGTTAAAAAAAATAGAAGCAGGTCGAAAATTGAAAAAAGCTGATCGTCACGTAATAGCGACGGGTTTTCCGAACAATAAATGCCCTTACTCATGTCAATTGGACGTATAGTTTTCTCTGTAGACTGTCAACGCGGTTGAAAAATGTCATTCTGAGGAAAACGCGTTCAAAGTTCCGCGTGGCTCAGTGGCGCGTTTGACACCGCTTCACGAAAAACACCATATCTCCATCAATTTTGCGAATTTCTTCATAAAATTTGGAGAGAACATTCTTGAAACATACGTCTTTCAGAAAATGTAAAAAAAAAAAATCTTTTTTTCCGAGTTATAATGGTCCGAAAATTAAGGGTGTTTTTGGGAATTTATTTCAACCAAACAATGCAAGCAAATCAATTTATTGCTTAGTATAGTTAATATGTACATAAAACAAAAAACAATTTTTTCAATCAAATTCAAATTCGTTTTCTCTATACTCTTCGTCAAAATTTGCACTGCGGCAAAAACATGCTTGTCGCGTTGACAGTGTCCAGGCCATATGGTTAATCGGAATTCAAAAAAACAGTAATATTTAGAAACTAGAAGCCTGCCTCTATTACGTGACGATCAAAAATAGTAAAAATTGTAAAAAATAACAAAATGGCGGACCACTGAAAAAAAATCATTTTTTCTTTGGTACAAAGTTAGGGAATTGTTGATAAAAAAAATAGAAGCAGGTCGAAAATTGAAAAAAACTGATCGTCAGGTAATAGAGGCGGGTTTTCCGAACAATAAATGCCCTTGCTCGTGTCAATTGGACGTATAGTTTTCCCTGTAGACTGTCAACGCGGTTGAAAAATGTCATTCTGAGGAAAACGCGTTCAAAGTTCCGCGTGGCTCAGTCGCGCGTTTGACACCGCTTCACGAAAAACACCATATCTCCGTCAATTTTGCGAATTTCTTCATAAAATTTGGAGAGAACATTCTTGAAACGTACGTCTTTCAGAAAATGTAAAAAGAAAAAATAAAAATTTTCAGATTTGAGACAGTGGTCTCCCCCCTTAAGGCCGGTAGGTATTCATAGTCGCTACTTATTCTTAAGCAAATGCTTAAGCATTCGGCATCTTTTAGTAGCTACTAGGTTAGTAGAGGATGACGCAT
Organism: Andrena minutula; assembly: GCA_929113495.1. Lineage (NCBI taxonomy): Eukaryota > Metazoa > Arthropoda > Insecta > Hymenoptera > Andrenidae > Andrena > Andrena minutula. The sequence goes on along the minus strand of OV815993.1, from coordinate 41,363,853 downwards.
GCTTAAGCATTTGCTTAAGAATAAGTAGCGACTATGAATACCGGCCTAAAACCTGTCCACGGATCGTCGCGCCAGCGACACGTATGCAGCAGATAGAAGGATAAACATTGAAATTGAATATTTCTTCTTTTCATAGGAAAATAAAATATATTCAATTTCTTTGTATATCCTTCTATCTGTTGCATACGCGTCACTGACGCGACGATCCATGGTCAGACGGCCTTAGAAAAGGTAAACCAGGGAAAGTGAGGACGCCATTTGAAGGTTATGCTTGATGCTTCCTCGCGTTGCGCCAAATGTGGCCAAATGGCGTCAAAGTAACATTTCACCAACGTCGAAAGGTTGTGTGTCGTGCTCACTGATACACCTAGGTATGTGTGTGTGATGTACCTAGCGCCTCCTACCTATAAAGTGCGTACTAAATGGGAACTTCGGCCAATGAATGACGGCTTGGTCTCCCTGGCGACTACACCGAGATCAAGACGTTCTAGGGTACCGGGAAATTGTATGAATAAAATTCCCCTAAGCACCGTTTCCTTAAGGGGGGAGGGATGTTGTAACCCAACCAACGCCTAAGGGCAACGACACCGCGTACATTCCGATTGCCGCAACCGAACAGCCGAAAACCGGCACAGCCGCGTAAAGGTGGAGTCTCTATGGCGCGGCCGGCGACGGCGCACAGTGGCGAATTTCGCCGAAAAGCTGGCCAAAAATGAATCTGCAATTCCCGTGCAAATTATTAAAATATTTTATTGTAATATAACTCTAAGAAGCTAAAAGTATAATTTTTTAACGTTTAATGTTTAATTTGTTGTTTTAATTATAATTATATTATTAAAAATATTAAAAGTATTCTGGTTTGTAGGTTTTAGTCAAATAATTACGCAGTCATTACTGAAACATTAGTATTTTGTATATATTTTAACATTATTATATTGCATACTTATACATCTATATTTATACAAACATTTGGTACATAGCACTGATGATCAACGAGATGCTTTTCTTGCGGAATTTTAAACGTTAGGTATAATTACTAAGTGGGAGCTCAACCGCAATTTTGTCACTATTAACTTCCGTCTTATTTTGACACGCATAAATATCTGCTGAAAGTGCTATCTGTAGGTGAACAGTGCATGTTTTATGTATAAATGAGTTTCATTGCGCGTTGTAGCATTCGGCACTTCTGTAAATCTTCCCGAATACACCTTTACTTCCGAACTTCTAATTGCACAGTAATTCAATTATTTATTACAATGCAATCACTTACCTTCACTCCGATATATAATATACAGGATAATATAACAATATAACGTTAAAAAATGTAATTTCAAACAGAATTATTTCTCTCGCATGCGAACTTTCGCCCCAAAATAATTTGATAGGTGTTATATCTTCATTAAACTTATTTTAATTCTAGAGTTTGCTAAATTTTGAGTTTATGATAGTTGAGCCACACTGATATCAGCTTTTGATTTTTGTTATTAATTTTGAATCCACAATATTTTTCCAAAATACGTTTTTTATTAACTTTTTGATTAAAAAATATAACTTTATTTTATTGTCTTATTCATTTATTGTTAGAACTTATAAGAGGACAACCGGCCGAAAACCTATTAGTGAGGAGATGCTTCAGATCGCTCGAGATAAATTAGAAGCAGGGACTTTCAACAAAAAAATCGCTGCAGAATTGGGAACACCGAAAAAAATTAATTATAAACTATTAGGCGTTTTACTGTATTGCCCGAAGTATATACTTATGCAGGAAAATAAAACACTTCTTTGGATATTTCTCGTTGCGTTCTTTTGCCCCATAACATGCGAACTTATGCCCCACATATCGGGTAAAAGTTCGCATTTGACACTTTTGGAAATATTTATTTTATATAAGTTGTGACATGTAAATTTACATGAAGTCACTGCCTATCGAATAATGATTATCAGTGTAATACCAAGGATTTTAGAGAAGTCTAAACTTTAAGTGCGCACTCTTACCCCACATTACTCTACACAAAAAATGAGAATATTTGCCAAAATAGCAATTTGTTGCAAAAAAATGCAACGGGGTCTTAAAGTGCATACCTTGAGCTTTCATTTAAAAAAAAGAATGGTGCTTGAGCTCGCTTGAGTTGTAACTTTTTGCTTAAGAATAAACAAAAAATGAATATGCTTTCAGTACTTGTTTATAAAAACTTTTACAGACTTCACATTTAAAACAATAATAGTGTATATGATACTACACCACAATATATAATGTTTATTTTGATAGCTGGACTCGATAAGCTGAAAATAAATCTCAAAGTAGACCTTTAAATTTCGAGCGTCAACTTTGAACTGACATATCTCAGCAAGGGCTGCAGTTTATATATTTACATTAGTAAGAAATTATGCACAAATATGTCATAAATAAATCGCACCAATTGGATTTAGCAAATTTAAAACTTTTACATTCTGATTTTTGGCCAGCTTTTCGGCGAAATTCGCCACTGTGCGGCGGCCGGCAGCGGCGGCCCGACGGCCCGGCGGCCCATGACGGCGGCCAGCCTCTGGCCGCGCGGCGTTCGGGGTCCCACTTTTGTTCAAGCGCACTTGAAAGGGTCTACGGCCAAGGATTCATACCTGCTTCAGGAATAAAATAATTTTTTATTCTTTATTGTTTCGATATGTAAGTGACACCAATGGATTCCTTGTGTTTTTCCGATGTAAATCATATGAAATTTCATGAAAATCGGACTATTATGAACGAAGACAACTTGAAATGATATAAATTGAATCTGGAGATTCACCCGTTACTGACGCGCGTCTGAATTGTCGACGAAGTTCCAGCTTTCGTCTGCGGAGGACAAAACATTGATAGAGGATATATCCAATTAAATATTGTGTCCTTTATGATTGCAAGAAGTGAAAGGAAATGTGAAAAAAAGCAATACCATGATAATTATTGCCGATTTTTATGAGATTCGCGTAGATGATAGTCTTCAAAAAGTATTTGACACGTATTTTCTTTTATTGGCAATCATCCATATCTGGTGGTGAAAAACACATTAGCCACAATATCTCGGAAAGTATGCACCATAGAGAATAATCTATTATGCAAAACTGATGTATTTTTTTAAAACGAATTCAGCAACACAATCAGATTCGTAATACCTCAAATTGTTTAAACAATTTATTTAAAAGTAGTATTGTTTTACTCTTAATTCTTATAAATTGTTGATCCATTATGGCGTAAATTTGTCAACGTAAACTACAGACCCAACTGTGAAATACGGGTACGTGGAATTCTTCAATTTCGACTTTTTAGTGAACACTACATACGCTATATTGAACTCGTTACTCGTAGGGAACGGGAACCTCAGGTATAAACTTTTAGTATATTTCGGGCTTAATGATACCAGTTGTTTCCGAAAAACTAGCCAGGTCGATCGGCCCGACCCTCTCATCGAAGTCGCGGTTTACGATCTATTGTCCCGCACTTCGACGGCGGCCAACATTGCGTACGCGTGCGAGTCACCGTGCACGGTCAACGAAACGGCCGCTTTTTATTATATTTTAAAATTTTGTTATGTCTTGGGCCTTTATATTTTGTGTTCTGTATTTTGCCTTTATATTGTGTCCTTAATTATCCTAAACGAAGGGTCCTTTGGGTAACAGTTGAGAGCGGTGCGAAAATTCATTTACCTATCGTTTATGGTTGGCAATTCCGTATTTTCGAGGACGGCTTCGACACCATCTGGTTGCCAGATTTCCATAGGGCAATCAATCAAGAACATACCTTCGCCGTCTTTAAGAATTTAGAGATTATTCGCTGTGAACAAAAGCGCGACTTTTCATTAATCCGCAGGTGTCCGCGGGAACAGTAAACAGCTGGATATTTCCTAACGTATTGGAGATAAAAAAATTGTTTACACAAAGATTGCATGGTTCGAGGGAGCAAATTTAAAAGTGCAGACCAATTTTTCGTCAATTATTATTTTAACAGATACGATTAACAAGTTCGGTTTTTTAAATGAAACAATTTTTTTAGAGATCACTTGATAATGCGTTCCAAGACAAATTGAATAACCTATAATGTATAAACCTTATTTCAACTGGTTTTCGAGATATTGCGCTCGCAAATTTAATGATTTTCCCCCAGTCTCACAATCCGGAGGGGGGGGGGGGGGGATCTAATGTACCTATAGATACCGATTCCACCCGGAGTTCATACAGTACAATGTTCCTTCTTTAAACTATTTTATATTTTCTATTTTAATATTTAAAGAAGAGAAAGTAATATGAAAATAATTGTTGTTGTAATTTAATTATGATACACACATTGGGAACACCCTTCCTTAAAGAGAGGGGACTTGCCCCCTGTGAATTCGGTGACGGAGGAGGAACCTTCTCCCTCTTGAAGAAATCGGGGATGAAAACCTCGCATCTGTTTGCCAAAAATTATTGTGGCTGATCGGCCAGAGTGCCTCGCCACAGTTGTTGTTTATAACAATATTGTACCGCGCGGCAGTTAATGAGTACCTACGTCCAGGAACGAAGCCATCGTACGTACTACCCACCGAGAGACCGATATACGGATTAACCCGTTGCGAGACTGAAGAATGCTTAAAATTATTACAGACGGCATAACGTTCTTGACTGCCCTTTAGAAATGCTGGCAAACAGATGTTGTCGAAACGTTCTTGGGATTATCGGTCGAAAACAACGAATTAATTCCCGCTTGGCTCCGATTTCGCTTTTGCCCCAACGCAGTGGGCGTCAATCTGAAGAATAGAGAAAAAATTCAACACGCCACTTTTTCTAATCAAAATGTCGAATCTTATGAAGCTACTTTATAAAACACACTATTCCTGGATCTGAATAAATCGATGAAAAGTTTAAAACATCTTCATTTGTATTGCAATGGCAAAATTTTGAGCGTACAATCTTTTCTTCACTTCTAAAACCTTTATTTCTGGCATCTAGGGTACCGTCATAAAATTAGGCGATTGAAAGGTTGCCCAAATATTGTATAATTACGTATGAATGTATTAACACTTTATGAACAGTATTTGGTATATAGGATAACATGGATACAGGTTTGCAAATATTTCTGCACTTTCCATGGTATATAGATATATTTATCAAATTGTTCTAGTTTTTTGGGGAATTATTGACTTTATTTTCTAAATAACGGCAATCTTCCGTATGAGTTGTATATTAATACTTTTTTTTACGAATTTCCTTAATTATATTCGGTAGTTTCAGTGCGAAAAATGTGATGCTGTTGAATTTTTTCCCTATTTATTGGGATTCAGCCTCACTGTGCGACATAGAATACAGGTAATTACTCCATTATTGGTAAATATTGACAAATCTCATTTTCGCAGTTGCAAAGCCAAATATATGTTGATTATAAAACAAAAATTAAATTTGCTAGGAAATTCCCGGAGGGTAACTAAAAAGACGCTTGCTAATATAAAATTGCTAATATTTCTTCAATGGATTTCTTATGGAAAGGAGAGTATGTAACTAATTCTTTGTTATTGCTTACCTTTTTTTTTTTTTTTTTAGAAGGGGGAAAATGCTTTATGCATACCCCGGCTGTCCAGCCGGGGTTATGTGGGACTCCCAGCCAAATAGGCGGACTACCCACTAAAAACCCCCTCCGGGGCACTCCACCTTATCGATGCCCTGGGAGGAGGGGCGCACGGTTTGGTACTACTTGCTCCCTCCCCCACACGAGTTCGGGGGATACACTACCAACGAGGACATCCTAACCGGATGCCCACTTGACGCGCTAAAGGCGCATCCCTTACTCACACCGTTACGAACGGGTGTTGTCATAAGCAAACACTCAGCACATGTCATACAGCGGTTAAATACGCGAGGGTACAAAAAACTCATGCATACATGCACTCAACTTGGTCACACAAGGGACGTGGGCGGTTAAATACGCGCGGGACGTCACCTGCACACATACATGCACTCCACGAAGTCACGGACATGAACGGTTAAATACGCGGTCGGGATAAATACGCGGAGGACAGCCCAATAAACATTGAACACATAGCATAAATATAAATATGTATATATATCGCCCAATACCCACTGACCATCGTGCGAAGAAGTATCCACCCTATGTGATGTGGGGGGGGGGGGGGGGGGGGGGAGCCTCCTCCTCTTGGCTGAAGGGGCAGGGGCCTGACGACCACCGGGTTTCCTCTTACCAGCCTTCCTCCTTGCTTCGGCCTTCCTCAGCTCCGCCGCCTGTCTTAGTGAGGCGATCCTAAGTGCCCTGGCCTTGGCCACCTTCACCTGCTCCTTCGTAGCCCTATCCCTCATTACGGAGCGGGAGAAAGCCTTTAGGGCCTCCCAGTCCTCCTCGGAGCGCGTGGCCAGCTCTATGATGGTCTGAGTACAGACCAGGGCCCTCAGGGCGGTGGCCAGAGCCTGCCTTTGGGCCTCATACGTGGGGCACTTCGTGAGAACGTGCTCGGCATCGTCCCACGTTTCCCCCTTGCAGTCATCGCAGACAGCGGTCCCAGACTTTCCGATCTTATTGAGGAACGCGTTAATGACACCGTGGGAGGTGAGGATCTGTGCCACCCAGTAGTCCACATGTAGGACTAAACCTGGGCGGCCCCCCTGGAACGTGGTAACCGACGCCATCAGCCTCCTGGTCCAGTTCTGTGGGTCGAAGACCTCCCACTCCTCCCGCCACGCACTCATGGCGTCGCTTAGGGCGGCCCTCCTGACGGCTGCCCGCCTCTCCGCCAGCTTGACTGGATCCCCAGCCAATACCCGGTCCTGCCTGTCTTCTATCCTGGCCTCAAAGATCCTCTTCCACATGGTCATTTTTAAGTGGATCGGCATGCGCCCGGCAAGGACGCATAAGGCCTTATACACCACCGTTCTATACGCGGTCGTTGTTCTAATTAGCGCAGAGCGCTGCGCCCTCCTCAGAATCGTCCTGTTATGTACGATCTCGATGGCCGCCGCCCACGCCGGGGCGGCATACAACACGATCGATTCCCACACCGAGTAATAGAGGCGCCTCGATTGGGAGGAGGGACCTCCGATGTTCGGGAGGAGGGCCGCCAGTGCGCCCATCACCCTGTCTCCTCGCGCCGCCGCATCCTGGGCATGGGCATTGTAGTTCCTGTGACAATCCAGTATAATGCCCAGGTACCGGGCCGTCTCTGACGATGTCACCTGCGTCCCAAGTACCTCGAAGGTCTTGGACGAAGTGAACACATCTCCTATTTTCGTGGCCCTCCGACCCGTCATAAACATGATTTCCGTTTTTTCCAAGGCCACCTCGAGCCCGGTCCTACGGAACCATCGACCAGCGATCGCCATGGTGGTACGGAGTTGCTCCTGGAACTGGGACGAGTCCCTCGATGAGACCAACAGGGCCAGGTCATCCGCGTACGCTATTGCGCGGGTATTCCTGACCGTGTTCATCTCCTCGAGGAGCCCGTCGTACACCAGATTCTAGAAGAACGGTCCAAGGACGAAGCTCTGGGGGACACCCGCCCAGATCTGCTCCTCCACGTTCTCTGAGGGGTTATGCACCACCACCCATCTGTCACGGAAGTAGTCCCTCACCACCGTTATCAGTTTGGTCGGGACTTCCCCACTTATGAGGACCTCGATGATGAGCTCCCAGCTGACCGAGTTGAATGCGTTTCTTATGTCGATTGCGACCAGCACTCCTAAACGATTCTTCCTCGCGCATTTCTTGGCAAAGTCCGTCACCTCCAGTATCGCGTCCACTGTGCCCACCCCCCTGCGGAATCCGTATTGGGCTGGGTGGAACGGGTCCGGTCCGGTGTAGGGCTCGATCAGGGCCTTTATTGCGTACTCCCAGACCTTACTGAGGGCCGGGACTACGCTGATAGGCCGATACGCCGATGGTGAGGCCGGGTCTTTCCCTGGTTTGGGGATGAGGACTACCCTCGCTCGTTTCCAAGCCGGGGGAATGGTCCCCCTAGTCAGCGTGTCCCTGACCATGTCCGCAAGGTGATCCTGGTGGGTCCTCGCCATCCAGGCGACCACCGTGGGATGGGACGGCGTCCAGTCCGGGGGCTTTCGCCGACTTGATCTTTTTGACAACGGCCTCGATCAGGGGGCCATTCACCCTGTCGGTCACGACGTCCTCTTGATGATGCTGGCCTCTGAGCAGCCAACTCCTAAGTGAGGCTCGGGCTTCAGCCGCACGGTGGGCCACTCTCGGTGGAGGGGCGGTGAAAAACAGTCGGCGGGTGATGTCGCGGGCCTGAGCAAGGGTCATCACCGATTCCGGTGACCTCCCCCTCAGGGTAACCATTACAGCCTTGTAAGGCTTCCCCCACGGGTTTGCATCCACCGACGCCGTCATTTCCGCCCAGTGTCCTTCCTTGGATTTCCAGGTCATACGCTGGAGATCTTTGGACGCAGCAGCGTACGCCGCTCTCGCACTCTCTGCGTCCGGATGGCCCTTCTTTTTCTTCCGCTGATGCCATCTCCTGGCCCTACACGCGGTACGCTTGGCCACAGCGATTTCGGCATTCCACCAATTGTTTGGTCTACGATTTCCCCTGGGCTGTGCCTTCTTTGTGCAAAGGTCATCCGTGACCAGCTCCAGGGCCGACTGCATCCTCTGGGCCAGAGAGACCTGGTCCGCCGGGGGAGGCATCACATCCGGGTCAAGGTCCGGCAGGGTGTGGGTGGGCTCGTCCATCTCACCCCAAATCTCGCCATATCTGGCCACCACCTCGTCTGGCTCCAGGTCGCGAGTGGAGTATTGTGTCCAGGCCGGCGGCGGTGGTCGTGCCCTCCTGTACTCGTCGAGAGTGTGGCAGACGTACTTATGGTCCGAGAATGTCGTGTGTGACAGGACGACACTCTTCTTGACACGTCTGGCCGTGACACGGTCAGCCGACATAACGTCTATGAAAGACTTGCCCCCGTGCCGATGGTGGACAAAGGTCGCAGGTCCTCTCACTGGGACTGGGACCAGCCCCTGGGTTGCGAGCGCCGCCAAGCTGGCCTGGCCCTTTGCGTCCAGTTTGCCCCCTCCCCTCACGCTGGGACTTCGCGTTGAGGTCCCCTGCAATAATAATTCCCCGGCACCGGGTTCTAGCCTCGGAGACAATCTCCATCAGAGAGTCCATGTATGCCGCGAATTCCTCCCCTTTCTTCCGGGGGGAGCAGTAGCAGCCAATGATGGAGATCTCCCCGACCATCGTCACCGCCACCCCTTCCGCCGCCAGGGTTGTGACCCTGGTGGGGAGTCGTCCCCCAAGCCCCGTCACCCAGATCGACGCGTCACCCGTGACGTCATTGAACCATCTATCCAATTGCATGTATGGCTCAGCAATGACGACCACGTCCGCCTTGGTGATAGTGGCGTTGTGGACCATGACGTCCTGGACTAGTCTCGACCTGTTTAAGTTGATCTGGAGGATCTTAAGTACCATTGGCACTGCGGTGTATACTCACTCCTTCACGGGTGGTGCGGCCCTCCGTCCCCTGCACCCTATGGTTCGCCGGACACCCCAGGGAGGCCGTGACGTGGGCAGCTCCACCGCCCGTTACCCCATTCTTAGAGGAAATGATGCATTTCGGGCGGTTCGGGCACTTGTCTATCCGATGGCCCGCCACCCCACATTTCCTGCACACCTCTCCCCCCTCAGCCGGGGTCGGGCATTCCCTGGCCATATGGCCTAGCTGGTGGCATCGATAGCACCTGTTGATCCTTGGTAGGACCCGGCACCGGACAACGGTCAGGCCCGACCTGAACCTCAGGCCTTCCGGGTTGGCGAGAATCGCGTTCGCCGCCACTTCCACGACTGCCGCTTGAGTCCCCTGCGGGCCCTGCCTCATCATCTTCAATCTTATCTCCTCGGCCGGGAGCTTGATCGCTCCCCCCAGATCAGCGAGGAACTCCTGGGCCTCCACCATGGGGTCAATCCTCCTGATCTCCAGGGCAACCCTCTCCTGGAGCGGAGCACAGGAGATCTCCGCGTCAGAGAACCTCTCCTTTAGCGCGGCGACCATCGGTCCAGCCGACTGTTTTTGGTGAGCTCGAGGAGGATGTGGCCCATCCTCGTCTTTTTAACGCCCACAACACCCTCCAGTGGGTCCCTACCCTTCGAAAGGAGGGTCCTATACGTGTTTATGTAAGACGGCGATTCAGGCACTCTGATTAACACAGCCTCAGGTCTCTTCCTCGGGGGCTTCGGCTTCTTTGCGGGACCTTTGGCTGATGCCGTCTTGTTCCCCTCATTTTGTACCCGTGGCTGCCGCTCCTGGATAAGACCTCCTTTCCGCTTCGGTTCAGATTGGGGGGGGGGGGGGGGGGGGCGCTGATTTGTCAGGGGGGACGTCCCCCAGTTTGGCCCTCTTCTCTTTTCTTCGGCGGTTCCGGGAGGATTGCTGGAGCCATTCCGCCTGCCCTGGCGTCGCGTCCACCTCCCCAGCCCCACTCTTACCATTCCCACCATCCTCATCCCGCTCCGATTCCGGCTCTGACATCTGAGCCTCCCATATCTGAGCCTTCCCTCAGGGGATTATTGCTTACCAAAAACGATACACATTTCGGTTTCCAAAAAATTTGTGTCTTTTATATCATCAAAATTTAAAAGACTCAATTCAAAATTTCCCAGAAGAAAAAACATACAAACTTTGACACGTGTTTACACACAGATCAGATGTGGAGGCTACGATATTTTTCCCTTTTTTAGGAGTTCATATTATTAGTTTACAAGAAATATACAAAAAAACATAATCCCATAATTTTTTAATTCTATCTGGTTTCCTTATTTTTGGGATTCTGTCCCACTCTGCCGTTGGACCGGAGCGCGGCCGCGGCTATGACTCAGTTTGGAGGAGTCGAGCGGTTTGTCGCTGTGGCTAGCCGCACGGCTAGTAGATTCCGCCATCATGGCGGAAAACAGACACTCATCGCATTGTGTTGCGTCTCGAGTAGCCTAGGTTGCTGCTGTAGCAGACGCGCGGCCGCGGCCGGTTGAAATCGCGGCATGGAGAACGGTTACATGCTTCTCCATAAGAGCGGTGCTTAAGACTTGGCCGCCGGCCGCGCCATAGAGTCTCCACCTTAAGGACCCTCGGAAACGCATCGAGAACCGTCAGCACATGGCGAAATACCCAAAGCGGGTCAAAGATGGAGACCCCGATGGTCCCCACTTCACCCCGATTAGAGTATAAGAACAATGTACAAGCCACGAGTGGCTCTCTTTGTAATCAGAACACCTACGTTACAGTACGCGTTACCAGTCACCCAGATCGGGACAGAATAAACCTTGTTTAAACCTTGCGGTGAGTTCCTACTCTTTAACCTGCTACGACCCCCTACCCTTCGGATTCCCTCCGAATCCTTCTGTCACGGCACCTCTACCCGAATCTTCGGAGCCCGTTGGACAGCAACTGCGAAGGACGCCCGGAGCTCCTCTGAGATTCGCTACCAGAATCTCGACCGCAGGCGCCTTAGCACAACAATATGTCCAATTAAATATTTGTCCTTTATGATTGCAAGGAGTGAAAGAAAATGTTAGGAGTGAAGTGCCAATTAAATTAAACAGAACAGGTAACGTATTCTTCAATTATACTTATTTCTTTATTATTGCTAATTATATTTATTTATTCTTTCATCATACATGTTTGAGGCACTTAGAACCAAAAGAATGACATTTTTTAAACTTTCCAGTTAAGAGAAAGAATGATTACTTAAATGGTTAAATATAATGTTGTAGCATGCAGAAAAGGCGGATGAGAGACGCTGACCATCGAGACGTTTCGCGGACACGCTTGTAGGCCGCCCGAGAGGAGAGACGTGCGGGCGCGGAGGCGCGTCTCGCAAGGCCCGCGCTTGACAACGCGTTGTTGATTTCGGCGGCCGCGGATAGCAACGATCGGGTATAAATTAGAGGACCGCAAAGGCAAATTCTTCTTCGCTGCTTCGAGAGAGAGGACGAGGTACACACACGGCCGCTCTCGAACAGCTTAGGGACTCCGGCAGGAGAGTTCGGCGATAATACCTGGACGCCTGCTGGAGGGACTAGACACTTAGGGTGTTCCTGGACGCTCGACCGGTATGGAGAGTACGGCGATAATACCTGGACGCCTACTGGTCGAGAGAGTACAGAGCATCTCTTTAGAACTAGAGGAGAGTTCGGGAGAATATGCCTGGACGCCCGTTCGATATGGAGAGTACGGCGATAATACCTGGACGCCAATCGAACGGGAGAGTACAGATGGACCTCCTGGACGCCTCAGTAGATTAGAGAGGAGAGTACGGGAGATTATTCCTGGACGCCTGTTCGGTATGGAGAGTACAGCGATCATACCTGGACGCCTACCGAACGAGGAGAGTACAGAGTAACTCCTGGACGGCTCTGTAGATTAGAACCGCGAAAGTACAAAGTCCCTTTCCTGAATACCCTATCGTTGAGAGAGGAGAGTACGGGAGATTATTCCTGGACGCCTGTTCGTTATGGAGAGTTCGGCGACAATACCTGGACGCCAATCGAATGGGAGAGTACAGAGTAACTCCTGGACGCCTCATTAGATTAAAATCATGTACCATATGCACCTCGTCCATAATAACAATTGAAATTGTATAGATTCAGCGAGACACAATGTCTGTTTTTACGGAATTTGTAGCCCCTTCCTTCCAACCAACCATGTACTCCCTCCTAATACGAATAAATTTCGTCTGTCCAGAAATTTTCCAAACTCCTTACCAAATCTCGAGGCTACAATGTTATAAATAATGTAAGTAATTTAACGTTATAACAAAATATTATTTGAAGGCTATAATAAAAATTGACAGCTAAGCAAATGATTCATAAAAGTTCGTGATAAAGGTATGCAAGTGATTTATTATCTTAATCGCTTCAGTATAAACACCAATTACCATTAGTAACGAGAATACGAATATTACTTACAATTAGTACCCAGAATTTCTCAGAATCTGTTGAGTGACGATAAACTCAATACAGTTTTAACAATATCTTAAATTAATATTGGTGTTCATAATAAACGCATGACGGAGCAGTGTAATACAAAATTTTAAATTGCTTTATTTCTAATGCACCTCCTTCCAACGAATACGTAATGGAAAATGTTTCATTACAATTGTAATATGCCGAACCAGAGTTTTTGGGATCAAATATAAGTAGTTAGGCTATGCCGATTCTGGATCAAGTTGGGGCGAGGGGTGAAGCGGGGCGGGGGGGGGGGGGTACAGCCGCGGTCTTCCGTGAGATGGGCGAGGGGGAGGCAGGGAGGGTGGTACGGAATTCGTGGGCGAGGGGGATGACGTCACAGGGGAGGTGGATTTTCAAAATTTTCAAAATGGCGTCGCACGGGCAGGTCGAGTTCGTGGGCGAGGGGGCTGACGTCACAAGAGAGGGGGGGGGGGGTAGATTTTCAAAATTTAAAAATGGCGTCGCACGCATTTCGTATTGGCGCCACCTGCTGGATGTTTAAGGTACTCTGGGTCCGCGTCGGTATTTGGGCCCGCCTTGGTAAATTTTCCTGGTATTTTCAAAATTTCAAAATGGCGTCGCACGCATTTCGTATTGGCGCTACCTACGGGATGTTTAAGGTACTTTGGGTCCGCGTCGGCATTTGGGCCCGCCTTGGTAAATTTTCCTGGTATTTTCAAAATTTCAAAATGGCGTCGCACGCATTTCGTATTGGCGCTACCTACGGGATGTTTAAGGTACTTTGGGTCCGCGTCGGCATTTGGGCCCGCCTTGGTAAATTTTCCTGGTATTTTCAAAATTTCAAAATGGCGTCGCACGCATTTCGTATTGGCGCTACCTACGGGATGTTTAAGGTACTTTGGGTCCGCGTCGGCATTTGGGCCCGCCTTGGTAAATTTTCCTGGTATTTTCAAAATTTCAAAATGGCGTCGCACGCATTTCGTATTGGCGCTACCTACGGGATGTTTAAGGTACTCTGGGTCCGCGTCGGTATTTGGGCCCGCCTTGGTAAATTTTCCTGGTATTTTCAAAATTTCAAAATGGCGTCGCACGCATTTCGTATTGGCGCTACCTACGGGATGTTTAAGGTACTTTGGGTCCGCGTCGGCATTTGGGCCCGCCTTGGTAAATTTTCCAGATTATCCAGACATTCCGTATTGACGCCCCCTGGTGGATGTTGGATGCTTAAGGTACTTTGGATCCGCGTCGGTATTTGGACCCGCCTTGGTAAATTTTCCAGGTTTTTCCCAGACATTTCGTATTGACGCCACCTGGTGGATGTTTAAGGTACTTTGGGCACGCGTCGCCGCTGCGCAATCTCCGTACGCGTGCGGGGATCGGTGCGCAGGCGCGACCGCGACCGATTCGTGGAAATTCGCGTCTTCGATGATTATTGCTGAGAAAAGATAAGGAGACATGGCGTATGATAGGATTGAACACGTTTTGCCACCCATGTACATGTTCTTCATGGCATGTGTTTATGTTTGAATCGTGGGATCGATACGACACTCGTGCAATGATTTAAACGTAGAGCGTTAATTATTGTAAATCAATCGTCGCGATATCCCCTGGAATAAACACGACATTGCATTCGATGAGGACTTGTGAGAAATCATAGAGCGAACCGCACCATGTCGTGTGTTTATATCTGAGCATTGATTTTTCCCAAGCCCACCATGTCTCTAAGAAGTTCCCTCGAGAAAATGCAATGCCCTTGAAGCAATAAATTAGGTGGCGCGTTCACGCGCGCGACTAAGCGATAATTATTCGGGCTAGAGTCCCGAGTATTTTCACGATCGAGAACAGGGCGATGTCTAAAGTGCCCTTCTCGAGGGTCTGCAAGTCAAACGTCGTGGGAGCGTGTAAGGGTGAATAGAATTTGTACATAGATTTGAATGATTTTAGTAATTTATTTAACTTAGTTATCCCACTCCGCAACATCATCGTTGAATATAGCATCGTCAATGTCGTTCGTAAAGAATGCATTGTCGTTGAGTTCAGTAAATAAATCAGTATCGGTAAAAATGGATCAACTTGCACTGGCGTACTCGTATTAAAATTAGACTCGTTAACCTGAACTGCACTATCATGAACATCACTAAAAACGCGATTGACATTTGCCAAGATTATGCCTCTAAGAATTAATATATATGGATACGAATATGTATGAAAGGATGGTATAAATGATACGTTACAGGTATTGATGTGAAAGTCATACATTTACTATTATTAAAACATATATGCACGTACTACTGTGGTACGTGGCTTATATCACGCAGCATTGATTGTAATCCTAACGCCAACAATTCAAATTCAATCAAAGAATGTTGCTCGAAGTGCTCGCTTTTGGAAATTAATTCCACATAATTCATTGGTGTCGTAGCGGTACGCAGAACATCTACGAAGGTAGCATATTTACTACTTACAGAGTATATATTTTCTGTCAACCAGGAGAACATATGTTGAATGCAATGTTTGTACGCGAATAGTTTTCACAACGTGGCTTCAGTCATATATATGACACTGTAATTATCGGTAATTTTAATAAGTTGATCAGCATGCATTTGCGTGAATTCTAGTCGTAAATGGTTAATTTTTATTGGGGTTTGGGTTGATGTTGCGTTGCTGCGTAATCGTCGGAGTATGTCCGCCTCGTTTTGCAGCAAGAGCATCCACGTAGACATTGAAAAGCACAACTCGCCACCTTTGTTGTCGACTATGGCGATCTCAACGTGGCACGAATCCATGCCAATACGAATTCCAATTGTTAGACGTTTATAAGCTGTTGCGGTCAACAGGTAATCACGCCCCAGGACCCGTACGATTGGAGGTTTTGGTGTTTTCAATGTTTTTGGCGTTGCGGATCCTGAACTGTAAGAACCAAGTATATGAAATTAATACTTCGGTCGTTTGCGTTTACAAGGAACGAAGTAAGTGGAAAGTGTATAGTAACGAGTACGCACCTCATATTGGATTGTTGATGAATATGTTGTTGTTGACGTTTATTTGGATAACTCACATCCTTTTCGGTCGTACCGTTTAAAATGCGTTTTTGAGAGTACATTTTAATATGCACTATATACGATTCTCAACGGACGAAAAAATTAACGTGAACGCTACTTAACATTCAAGCGTACGTAGTTTAATGACGCCCACAAGACATATCCACAAAAGTATATTATATCATGGTTGTGTTATGACACAAACATTAATATGAATAGCGCGCGATAAATTCAAATGGCGTGCGCGGCAGATTCAAATAGCGTACGCGCTATATTCAATATGCACACGTGTCGCAGAAGAGTCGAAGACAATTTGCGGTGTGAATCATAAAGGCTCACTATAAGCTGAAATAATTAGTATCAAATCATCGAAGAAGAAGAATCTGTGATACGGTCGCCCCCACACATCACACCTACTCCACGACTACCCCTACTCTGCAACGTGCAGGGGTAGCCCTCCAGCCTAGAGAACCGAAATCCATATAAGGACGTCGACCGCCGCCGCACGGGCCAGTGTGTTTTACAACCATTTTATAAGCATTTTTATAAGCATTTTTTAAAAAAAATATGTACGCGTTCGATTATATTCGATCACCTGTGAGACGAGGCATGAATGCCGCTATGATGCAGCGATGTGACAGAGCGATAGATACCCGCGAAATTTACAAACCGACATGGGAAAAGAGTTTTACCACGCAGAGTTTCAACGATGCGCAACGGCACGCGGGATCAACCACTATTCCACGTACAGCGTAATGAAAGCGTTGATCGTCGAACGTTTCAATCGCACGCTGAAACACCTCATGTGGAAACAATTATCCTTGAACGCGTCCTATCCCTGGGTCAACCTGTTACCTGCGCTCGTACACACCTACAATCATCGCAAGCATCGAACGATCAACGCCCGATTCGCTGACGGGACCCCCGCGACGCGTATGTCGTTCTCCGCGAATGAGCCCCTATCCCTCTCTCTATCGAAAGGTGTTCGACGACGCACGAAATTCAACGTCGCACAGTGGTTCGAGTATACTACATGCTAGCCGGACAAAATTATTTTTTCGCTGGTTTGTGTTCACATGGGGTCCAAATTGTTAGCAAACATACCTGATTTTGTATTACAGTTTATTATTTCACTAAAAATATCAATAAAATAAAAATATGACTAATTCAATAAAGGAAAAAGGACAAAACGACAGTATTGTACATTAAATATAATTAACAGTTATAACATTATGTCTATTCCTGTAATTTCTGAGTTTTTAAGTTATAAAACCCGGTTTTTGAAATCAGTTTTCTCTGCATCGCTATTAAAATAATGTTTTACTATATGTTCCACGTCGATCCACGCGACAAGGGTTAAATGTACGGAATGTAGAGACATTCTAGGTTATTTTAATAAATCGGTCGATCTGCAAAAATTTGCAAAACTATATTTTTTTAATTGTTTTCGAGCGCGACGCTCTGTAGCACCAGTCGGTGGATTCAAATAGTGTTTTAGTATATGTTTCACTTCGATCCACGCGACAAGGGTTGAATCTACGGAAAGTAGAGACTTTCTAGTTTATTTTAATCAATCGATCGATCTGCAAAAATTTGCAAAACTATATTTTTTTAATTGTTTTCGAGCGCGACGCTCTGTAGCACCAGTCAGTGGATTCAAATAGTGTTTTAGTATGTGTTTCACGTCGATCCACGCGACAAGGGTTGAATCTACGGAAAGTGGCGACTTTCTAGTTTATTTTAATCAATCGATCGATCTGCAAAAATTTGCAAAACTATAATTTTTAATTGTTTTCGAGCGCGACGCTCGGTAGCACCACTCAGTGGATTCGAATAGTGTTTTACTATATGTTCCACGTCGATCCACGCGACAAGGGTGGAATCTACGGAAAGTGGAGACTTTCTAGTTTATTTTAATCAATCGGTCGATGTGCAAAAATTTGCAAAACTATATTTTTTTATTGTTTTCGAGCGCGACGCTCGACAGGAGAGATAGCACAGTTGTTATACTTTTTGACGGCATTGAGTTTGTATAGGCTTCAAATTTTTAGAAAACAAACCTGATTCATATCATATTTGTAAACATAATTAACGACTTGTAACCTAGTAGTAAGTTTTTCTTATTTCTTATGTTTGGAGTAATATATTTAAAGTGTTATACCCGTTAATAATAATAAGAATAATATTATTATTATTCGTGACAAAATAAAATGTGATACGAATCAGGTTTGTTTTCTAAAAATTTGAACCCCGTATAAACTCAATACCGCGAAAAAAATATAACATCTGTGCTATCTCTCCTGCCGAGCGTCTCGCTCGAAAACAATAAAAAAAATATAGTTTTGCAAATTTTTGCAGATCGAACGATTGATTAAAATAACCTAGAATGTCTCTACTTTCCGTACATTCAACCCTTGTCGCGTGGATCGACGTGGAACATGTAGCAAAACACTATTTTAATAGCGATGTAGAGAAAACTGATTTCAAAAACCAGGTTTTATTACTTAAAGACTCAGAAATTACAGGAATAGACATAATGTTATAACTGTTAATTATATTTAATGTACAATACCGACGTTTTGTCCTTTTTCCTTTATTGAATTAGTCATATTTTTATTTTATTGATATTTTTAGTGAAATAATAAACTGTAATACGAATCAGGTATGTTTTCTAACAATTTGGACCCCATATGAACCCAAACCCGCGGAAAAATAATTTTGTCCAGCTAGCATGTAGTATACTCGAACCACTGTGCGTCGGTGACAAGGTACGCGTTAGCAAGTTCAAGACTCTCTTTGAGAAGGGGTACACTTCGAACTGGTCGACCGAGGTGTTCGAAATCGTAACCGTACAACGCACGTGCCCGTTGACACATTCTGTGCGATTCCGCGGGAGAGCCGATTTTGGATGGATTCTACGAATACGAACTGCATTCGGTGGCGCATCTGGAGGTCTATCTGGTCGAGAAGATTAGGGTAAATGTCCCAATTACTGCCAGTGCCCCAATTACTAACACTTTATTTATTTTATGTAATTCAAACATGGCGTATAAAAAATGTACAAAAATGTTATTATTAAACGGAGATACTAATTTACATAAAACAAATATATGTACTCATATGTACCTAGTGCTTAAAAGTAATATTGTAAAAATGAAAGTATCGTTTGAGCGTTAAAAACGCGAAAAAAACACCAAATTATTATTGTATAAAACGTTGGTAATAGCGCGCGGTAGACGAAACATTTAAAATTCAGTTATACTCACTCCTTAAATAGGCGAGGCACCTCCCAAAAGTCTTCCTCGAACGATAGAAAGTCGATGTTGAGGGTATCGTCCCGCCACGTACACCTAGCCTGTTGAATCCTTTGCCGCAACTCCGCGGCAGATCCGTCCATCACGCCTCGTCGGGTATTCGCACCGCTAAAAAAAACACATGACTCGATTAAAACATCGTCGAATGATGTGCGCGCACCAATATAATTTTTACAAAACATCACTCACTAGTAGCTGGATTATAACGTCGATGTCCCCATCCCGTGCGTGCACTTCGATGTCTTCTCGATGCTGAAACAAACGTGCGAATCGATTAAAACAACGTCGACTAATGTATATGTATCAATACCATTTTTGCGAAACATCACTTACGAGGCGCCCGACCGTCCCGACATATTCGACGCTCCAATCGGCCATTTGGTTTTCACGTTCGTGCTGTAACAAATGTATAACTTCGTTAGAAGACCGCCTAATTGAATGCGCGCACCAATTCAATTTACATAAACAGAAAAAAACCATACTTACGATTTTTCGGAGCACTTCATCACGCTCCTCCTGCCACGCACATTCAATTTCCCCATGCCGTTGCTGTAACAAACACTCAACTTCCATATAATATCGTCGAATGAAATACGCGCACCAATTCAATTTACACAACTATACTTACGATGCATCGCTGCATCATAGCGGCATTCATGCCTCGTCTCACAGGTGATCGAATATAATCGAACGCGTACATATTTTTTTTAAAAAATGCTTATATAAATGCTTATAAAATGGTTGTAAAACACACTGGCCCGTGCGGCGGCGGTCGACGTCCTTATATGGATTTCGGTTCTCTAGGCTGGAGGGCTACCCCTGCACGTTGCAGAGTAGGGGTAGTCGTGGAGTAGGTGTGATGTGTGGGGGCGACCGTATCACAGATTCTTCTTCTTCGATGATTTGATACTAATTATTTCAGCTTATAGTGAGCCTTTATGATTCACACCGCAAATTGTCTTCGACTCTTCTGCGACACGTGTGCATATTGAATATAGCGCGTACGCTATTTGAATCTGCCGCGCACGCCATTTGAATTTATCGCGCGCTATTCATATTAATGTTTGTGTCATAACACAACCATGATATAATATACTTTTGTGGATATGTCATGTAAACCTTGTGGGCGTCATTAAACTACGTACGCTTGAATGTTAAGTAGCGTTCACGTTAATTTTTTCGTCCGTTGAGAATCGTATATAGTGCATATTAAAATGTACTCTCAAAAACGCATTTTAAACGGTACGACCGAAAAGGATGTGAGTTATCCAAATAAACGCCAACAACAACATATTCATCAACAATCCAATATGAGGTGCGTACTCGTTACTATACACTTTCCACTTACTTCGTTCCCTGTAAACGCAAACGACCGAAGTATTAATTTCATATACTTGGTTCTTACAGTTCAGGATCCGCAACGCCAAAAACATTGAAAACACCAAAACCTCCAATCGTACGGGTCCTGGGGCGTGATTACCTGTTGACCGCAACAGCTTATAAACGTCTAACAATTGGAATTCGTATTGGCATGGATTCGTGCCACGTTGAGATCGCCATAGTCGGCAACAAAGGTGGCGAGTTGTGCTTTTCAATGTCTACGTGGATGCTCTTGCTGCAAAACGAGGCGGACATACTCCGACGATTACGCAGAAACGCAACATCAACCCAAACCCCAATCACAATTAACCATTTACGACTAGAATTCACGCAAATGCATGCTGATCAACTTATTAATAGTATACATTATTGTGCCCCCTTGGGGATTACAATTCTTATACCTACTCCTTACAAACTACTCCTTATACTTAAACCTTAAACCTAATCTTACACTAATCCTACAACTATTCGCCCGCTCTTTCGCTCTCTCGCTCGCTTGGCACCGCCTCGCCCCCCCTCTCCCACTCCTCCTTCCCTCCCTCGGACCCCCGCTTCCGCACACCTCCTCTCACTCCCATTCCTTATCCATTCATTCCTCCATCTTGAATCCCCCTCCACTCTTCCACCTTCCTCATCCACCCTTCCCCCTCTCCATCATCTCCCAACACTTCCCCCGCCATCTCCTGCCATCCTCTTCCCTCTCCCCACCCCGTACATTCCTTCCAAACATGTTCCCATGTTTCCTCCCCCCACCAGCAACCCCTACATCTCCTTTTCCCCTCATCCTCCCAATATCTCCCCCCCCTCATCTCACTCCCCAACCTAAACCTCGCCACCCTCTTCCATCTGCTCTCCCCCCACCCCTTCCTCAGGTATCCAGGCACCCCCACCCCCTTTACCGCCCCATACCACCTGTTATACCTAGCCTCCCTAATCCTTTCCCACCTATCCCCTTCCTGTAACCTCTTCTCCACACTTACCAGCTCCTCTCCTCTCAATTCTCCCCTACACTTCATCCTTTCCACCCCCTCTATCGTCCATCCCCTCTCCTCATAGAACCCCTTCCTCTCCTCTTCCCATCCCCCCAGAGACCCCCTCTACTCGCCCTCCCCTTAATCTCCTCCCAAAATATCCTTGCCAACTCCCGTCCTTGCCCCTCCTCCAGCCTCCTCTCATACTCCCATGCCCTCATTCCCGCCCTTCCCTTCAACATCTCCCGCTGCAACTTTTCCCTCACTAAATACCCCGGCGTACACCAGTCAACCCCTAAAACCCATTTTAAAAACCTGTCCTGTACCCCCTCCACCCTCTCCCTACCTTTCCAACCCCAAATTTCTACCCCATAACCTAATAACTGCCCACACCAACCTATCGAACAACCACACCCTTTACCCCCAATTCTTTCCAAATCTCGTTTTTCCTATTCCCCACACCTGCCCCATCACAGCCGCCGCCTTCCTCACTCTCTCCCTTATATGTGCCTCTTGCCCTCCATTTCCCATCAGTGTATTTAAACTCCCTTACCTCAACCAGCTCCTTTCCCTTCCACCTCCAACCCACCTTTTTCCATCTACCTCCACCCCTTCTGCACCTCATCACCTTCGATTTTTCTACGTTCAACTGTAACCCCTTCCCATCCATATATTTTTCCAATTTCCCCAACATCCCCTTCATCCCTTCCTCATCCTCTGGCATCACCGCCACATCATCTGCGTACGCCAGGGTATATACCTTCTTCCCCCCCCCCCCCAATCTCACCCACCCCATCCTCCTTTTTGTAATTCATCATCTAAGTCCGCAAGCAGCAGCGTGAACATGCTCGGGCTTAGCGGGCAACCCTGTCTCACTCCCCTAGCCGTCCAAAACACCTTCCCTTCCTCCTCCCCTACTCTCACCTTTCACTCTGTTTCCTTTAAAACCTCCGCACACCTTTCCACTAATCCTTCCCTTACCCCTCTCTTCCTCATCGCCTTTATGAGCACCTCCCTGTCCACCGAGTCAAAGGCCGCCTTCAGGTCCATAAAGAAAATTATCATCTTCTTCCCCTTCCTGTTAACCTGCCTGTTTATCAGGTAATTCAACACATACACGTTGTCGATAGTTCCCCTACCCTTCCTGAAGTCGGCCTGACTCGGTGGCAGCAACCCTTTTCCCTCCACTTCCTCCCCCCAATCTTTCCGCCAGCACCGACGCATATACTTTATACGCCGTCTGCGTCAAAGTAATGCCCTGATAATTTTCCACACTTTTTCCACTCCCCTTCTTCAGCACCGGCACTACCACTCCTTCCCTCCACTCCTCAACCCAACCTTCCCCCCTCCACACCCTTCTACATATATCCCACAGCCTTTGGGATATATGTGGCCTATATTCCACCTCTTCGCCCCCATACTTCCAGACCTCGTTGGGTATGCCAGCCCCCCTCCTGCCTTACCCTCCTTCAAGCTCCTTACCACCCTCCTCACCTCCTCAATCCTTAACTCCTTCTCTTCATCCTTCTCTCCCTTTCTTTCACCCCCTTTCCTCACCCTCCACTCCACCTCTCCCAGCAACCCCTTAAAATACTCTTCCCACTCTTCCATTTTTATTCCTTCCTCCACTCTCCTCCTCTTTTTCCTATCCCTATTTACCACTTTCCAAACCAGCTCTTCCGTCCTGATCCCCTCCACTTCTTTTTCCCACCTCTCCCCCTCCCTCTTCTTCTTCTCCTCACACATTCTCCCATACTCTCTCTTTTTCTCCCTATACTCTAAACCCTCTCCTCCCTCCCTTCTCCATCTTCTCAGCTCTCTCCTTACCATACTTTTCTTCTCCCGACACTCCTCGTCCCACCCCTTTCTTGCCCTCTCACTACCATTCCTCCCCTTCTCCAGCGCTCCCATTATCCTACCACTCAGCTCTCTCCATTCCTCTTGTATTCCTCTTTCCCCTCCCTTTCTCTTTCCGAACCTCTTTATGAACTTCTCTCTCCCCTCCTCTGTCCAGATCCCCCTCCTCAACCCCCTACCCACAACTGTTTGCTCCCTCTTTTCCCCCTCCCCCCTTACCCCTCAGCCACACCACCACCGGATGATGGTCCGATTCAATTCTTTCCCCCACTTCCATCCTTTCAACCCCCTCCCTTGTGTCCTCATTCCCTATTATGTAGTCTATCACTGAGTTCCCTCTCCCTCCCGTGTACGTCCACTCTCCATCCTCATCCCCCTCCATATTCAAGTTCAAGATTCCCCACCCCCTCTCCTCCAAGAATCCACATAGCCTCTTGCCTTCCCCATTCACCTCACTATCCTTCGATCTCCTGCCTTCCCCCCTATTTTCCTCCCCCTCCTCTTCTCCCCCCAGATCAGTCCCCCTTCCCTCCCCGTCCTCGCATTAAAGTCCCCCCCTATTACCACCCTAACTCCCTCCTCTCTACCCTCTACCCACTCTTCCATTTCCTCTAGCTTCTTCTGCAGATCCTTATTTACATATACCCCCACCACCCTCCACCATTCCCCCCCCCCAACAATGCCTTTTGCACCATTATCCCTTCCTTCTCCCCTCCTTCCTGTTCCCTATATTCCACCTCCTTTCTTACCCCCATCACCATCCCCCCCCATCGCCCTCCATTTTTTATTTTCTCTCCTCGCCCACTGCTTCCACCACACGTATCCCTTTGGTAGTCTACTCCTTACGTATTCCCAATCCCATTCCTCCACCCACGTCTCACATAGTACTACCACTTCCCTTTCCTCCAGTCCTTTCCAGAAATCCCAATCCTTATTCCTTAGTCCCGCTACGTTCCAGAAGGCCACCCTGCATTTTTTACCTCTCTCTCCCCCCTCCCCCCCCCTAATCTTTCCCCTTTCCTCTCGCCCCCCCCCCTCCGTTTCCCTGCTCCTCTATCCATTTCTCCCCCACCTCATCCCATTTTCTTACCTTACCATTCACCCACATCTTCATATAACCTATTTGTACCACCTTCCCCTTCTCCCTTTCACTCTGAGCCTCTCTTTCTATCATCCACTTTCCTCTCCTCTCCTCCTCTGTTAGATCATCCTCAATCCTTTCCCTCCCACCCTTCATATTCTTTCTCGCCTCCATCACCCTCCTCTTTTCCTCCCTTCCCTCGAGTTTCACCAAAACCATCCCAAGCCCATCCCCTCTTGCCCTCCCTATCCTAGCCACCTCCTTAATGCCTCCCTCCTCCAGACCCATCCTGCCCCAGAGCTTCTTTACCTCCGCTTCCACGTCCCTTCCCTCTACCTTTATTTCCCTTATCACCACATTGCTCCTTCTACCCTCTCTTTCCTTTTTGTCTTGTTTCACCTCCATTCTTCTGATCCTTAGCCTCCACTCCTCCACCTGCCCTTCATCCATCACTTCTTTACCTCCCTCTCCCATTCCCTGTTTTCCCACTTCCCTACCTTCTCTATCACCTCTTCCATCTTCTTTCCCGCTTCCTCCAACTTCTCCACTTTTTTTCTAACCCCTCCCTTTTTGTCCTTTCCTCCTTCATCCACTCCTCCCTCTTCCTCCTTTCCCCTCTCCATTCCTCTTCCACTCTTCTTCTCTCCTCCCTCTCCTCTCTCAATTCTTCCTTCATTTCCCTCATTTCCCCCTTCATCTCACACATCCCCTTCATCAACTCCCTTATCATCCCTTCCAGACCACACCCCCCTCCCCCATCTTCCTATCCACAAGCTTCCCCCCTTCTGGCGATCTCGCCGTTTTCCCACTCTTTTTAAAACCACCTCTCCCCCCCTCTCCCCCCGTCCCTTCCTCCTCCTCCCTCTCTCTCTTTTTTCCCCCAATAATTTTCCAAACTCCCTACACTACTCCCCACACTGCTTGTGCAGTCCTTCCTGACCCTTTCCTCGCTCTTTCCCTTTCCTTTTCCTCCCCCCCTCCTTTCCCGTCCTCCCCTCCCATTCCCTCTATTTGCATCTCTCTATCACCCTCAGCCCCTCCTGCCCCGCCATCCTTTCCCTTATTCATTTCACTCTATTCACTTTCTCCTTTCAAATTTCGCGCCTTCTATCCCCTCTCCTTCCTTTCCTATCCCCTAGATGTCTCCACTTTCCTTATATCTCTCTTTCCCGCTACACTTCTCTCACCTTCCACCTAACCTCCAAACCTTCTCTTGTCCCTCCTATTTCTCCACTATTCTCACCCCCAGCCCTCTTTTCAATAACCCTTTCCCTCTAACTTCTCCCCCACACCTTCCACACACACACTCTCCACTCTCTCTCACCACTTCCCCACACTATCCTTCGCCCGCTTAACTCACTCGCTTCCACGCACCTTCCACACACGCGTCCGGAAACGGAAGTCGATCAACTTATTAAAATTACCGATAATTACAGTGTCATATATATGACTGAAGCCACGTTGTGAAAACTATTCGCGTACAAACATTGCATTCAACATATGTTCTCCTGGTTGACAGAAAATATATACTCTGTAAGTAGTAAATATGCTACCTTCGTAGATGTTCTGCGTACCGCTACGACACCAATGAATTATATGGAATTAATTTCCAAAAGAGCTATTCCACGTCAAAACGGATAGAGGGAAAATTTAGTTTCACCGATTCTCTTCAAAATTACAGCATTTGTCGATAACCTTGCAAAAACAAAGTATACTGAATTTTAAAGGCCTATGTCGAATAGTTTTCGAAATATTTAATGTTAAAGTCTTAAAATTTGGAATAAAATCGGCTGCCGCGTCATCACTTAAACTCTAATATCTCGGTTATTTTTAAAGATAATGTCTCCGTCATGGGCTCATTTTAAAGCTGAAGGAATGCATTCTCAACCCATATTCAGAATATTTTGTTTATTGTTAATAAACTTGACGGCAATCGAAGTCAAATTTTCAAATCGCGATTTTACGTCGTTCCCCACCACGGTCCGGCTTGAAAAAAATTCCATTCGATTCGTTGAACCCTCAGCTAATAAATGGGTTTTCGAAAAAAGTGGAGAAATTTTTGGAACAGTCAACAAAAAAATAAAACTTACGATAGTGCACGCCACTTGGAACTGCACGGATCCCATGGTCGGCCTGACGCACGCGTTTTCAAAACAATCGCCTAGCGTAGGAAAGTATTTATATACGATGTGACAAAATAAACATTTAGTTCAGTATTTTCAATATTCTGGAGAAAAATAATAAGAATATCTGCTCACCATATAAAAGATTAGCAACAGTACGTAGTTTTTAGTGATTCTTCCTTTTCTTTTTTTGTATGTTGTGTACCGTACTCGTCGACGAATGAGAATATGATTTAATTTCCATCTTCGTTGTGCTGAGTGGAATATAAGTATGTGCATTTAGCGTTCCAATAATTCGTCGTGCTTTATCATATCTTTCTTTTAGAAAATCTTTAGTTACTGAATGTTCTTCGTTTGTAGCATATTCAATCGTAATTTGTTTTAAATGTTTTTTTGCCCATTCATATAAATCAGTCGGTGATAGAATTTGATTTTCTTGAGAATTTTGTAAACTTGCTCTTGCTGCAAGTCTTTTAATTGTTCCCCCAATAGCATCACATGGACCTTTCCCATGCGACGTTGCAAAAAAATGCCATTCGGCCTTAGTTTGAAAATCTTCTTCGTGATAACATAAATTCAGAAAATTGTGTTTGTTTTTATATTGGCTTGATGCACCATCGCTGAAGTAATAAATTTTGGAAATGTTTGAAAACTGTTCCCTCATAAAATGAATCAATTTTTTTTTAAATAAATGGACGGTCACTGTATCGTGTTTTACATTTTCTGATATAACTACAAATGATAATGTCTTTATAGTGTGGATCTCTTTATAATATATAACAAATGGATGAATTGTTGCCTGGTTATTATTCCAATGATATCCGTGTACTTCATCCTGTACAACGAACGCATAATTTTCAGAAAAGTCACACAGTACTAAATATTCTCCACTGTCTAACTCAGGCCTGGGATTTAAGTGAACGCGGCGGCCGATTTTCAGAGTCAACGCCTCTTTTCCCCCACCACACGTCTTGGCCCCCGCGGCGGCCTAGGAGCTTCGAGCGCTTCAGGCCCGTACCATATGAACCGCGCGTAGCTCCTAGGCCGCCGCGGGGGCCAAGACGTGCGGTGGGGGAAAAGAGGCGTTGACTCTGAAAATCGGCCGCCGCGTTCACTTAAATCCCAGGCCTGGTCTAACTGATTTCGTAGATCATTTTTGTAAGAATTTTGTTGAATTGCTATGAAAGAATGTTTTTTTAGCACAGTTAATTTTTCAGCAAAGTTATCAATAAACTCCTCCATTGATTTTTCCAACGTCTCTAATGTTGTCCTATCAACAGCAACCCACTGTTTGTATCGTACAATATCTACATCTTTACTCTCAAATACACTTCTTAATTGCTCTTTTAAGTTGTTGCTACTTGGACATTCTGTACATTCATTTAAATGACATGCTTCTGTGGGAGGATTACACATAAGGCGTGCTATACAGTGATGATATGATTGGATTGGGTTCATATCCTCTTGGGTTAATTTTTGTATTTTCGCTCCCTCGATCATTAATTTTATGTTCTAGTGTATCATACAAACACAAACACTGTGTGTACCATTCGCATCTGCCAGAACGCAATGCGGAGGTCTAAGTTCTGCAAATTTGGAGAATCCCACTTTTATCTCTGGGTACTTTTCTTTAAAACTAGCATATAATTCTTTTAAATTGCAAGGGACTAGTCTTTTTTGTATTTGTTCTTTAGTACCTTTAAATTTATACAATTTTCGTGATCATGTTTAGAGGCCAATGTATTATCCGTAGCCGATGTAACATCTTGCCTTACAATAATTTATTCATTGCCTTCTGCACAACCACTAAGCATTTTGTCAAACATTTCTCGAAAACAAACATTTCGTTCAGTTGTTTCGGTATTCGTGAAGAAATATTGCTTTTATTTCTTGTGATTGGAGTCAGTCGCGATTTATTTCGTGTGAGTCATAGCTTTTTATTTAAGTGTTACAAGTTTGCACTATGGCAAAATTAAAATCTGATAGGTGTTTCAATCCCTTGAATATAACGCCCCACACACGGAATCCAACTTCTCAATTAAGAAGAGTTCCCTTATGGATTTTAAATGATTATAATATTAACACCGCTGCTAGTCATCTGCAGGCAA
Source organism: Andrena minutula (assembly GCA_929113495.1). Lineage (NCBI taxonomy): Eukaryota > Metazoa > Arthropoda > Insecta > Hymenoptera > Andrenidae > Andrena > Andrena minutula. Next base: position 41,335,046 of record OV815993.1, on the reverse strand, counting down.
GGATCTGTCATTCGTGTAGACTGTAATTGCAGAAGCAAGAGAAGAAAAGAAAAACGGACTGCGACAATGGAATTGACAATGTTTCTGCCAAAGAAAACATTAGTAAAAACATTAGTGGTAGTGCAGAAGATATTGAAGAAATTATTGTAAGGCAAGATGTTACATCGGCTCCGGATAATACATTGGCCTCTGAACATGATCACGAAAATTGTGAACTGTTAAATAGTTTCAAGCATGCTTTTGCTGCTGCACCAACACGTGCCGACAAAGTAAAAATTATAGCACTATTACCATAAAATTGGACCTTCGCGAAAATTATATCAGAATTTTCGTGCACCCGATATTTAATAACAAGGGCTAAAGAATTGGCCAGAAATAATTTGATCTTTTCCAAAATTGCTGAAAAAAGGGGAAAGATATTATCAGAAGACACAATGGAATTAGTAAAAAAGTGGTATAATTCTGATGATTATAGTCGCGCCATGCCGGGAAAGAAAGATTTTGTAACTGTACGGCACGAGGGTACTAAAGAATAAATACAAAAGAGACTAGTCCGTTGCAATTTATAAGAATTATATGCTAGTTTTAAAGAAAATTACCCAGAGATAAAAGTGGGATTCTCCAAATTTGCAGAACTTAGACCTCCGCATTGCGTTCTGGCAGATGCGAATGGTACACACAGTGTTTGTGTTTGTATGATACAATAGAACATAAAATTAATGATCGAGGGAGCGAAAATACAAAAATTAACCCAAGAGGATATGAACCCAATCCAATCATATCATCACTGTATAGCACGCCTTATGTGTAATCCTCCCACAGAAGCATGTCATTTAAATGAATGTACAGAATGTCCAAGTAGCAACAACTTAAAAGAGCAATTAAGAAGTGTATTTGAGAGTAAAGATGTAGATATTGTACGATACAAACAGTGGGTTGCTGTTGATAGGACAACATTAGAGACGTTGGAAAAATCAATGGAGGAGTTTATTGATAACTTTGCTGACAAATTAACTGTGCTAAAAAAACATTCTTTCATAGCAATTCAACAAAATTCTTACAAAAATGATCTACGAAATCAGTTAGACAGTGGAGAATATTTAGTACTGTGTGACTTTTCTGAAAATTATGCGTTCGTTGTACAGGATGAAGTACACGGATATCATTGGAATAATAACCAGGCAACAATTCATCCATTTGTTATATATTATAAAGAGATCCACACTATAAAGACATTATCATTTGTAGTTATATCAGAAAATGTAAAACACGATACAGTGACCGTCCATTTATTTAAAAAAAAATTGATTCATTTTATGAGGGAACAGTTTTCAAACATTTCCAAAATTTATTACTTCAGCGATGGTGCATCAAGCCAATATAAAAACAAACACAATTTTCTGAATTTATGTTATCACGAAGAAGATTTTCAAACTAAGGCCGAATGGCATTTTTTTGCAACGTCGCATGGGAAAGGTCCATGTGATGCTATTGGGGGAACAATTAAAAGACTTGCAGCAAGAGCAAGTTTACAAAATTCTCAAGAAAATCAAATTCTATCACCGACTGATTTATATGTGTTTAAACAATGCCTTGGGAAGGCGGGGTGGATCGCCACTGGTCAGGCCAGGGAAGAGATGCTCTCCAACGGAGTTGTCCACCAGTGAGGAGACGACACGTTTATTTTCAACCACGTGGGCGTCGTTTACAGAAACGGACGATCACTCCACGTAACGAACACACGAACAAAACACGACGGACAATAATCAAGTGACTTGGTCACTGGTATACCAAGCGCTGGGCGCTGTGGCTCGAAGGGTCGTTTCGGCTTCTCGATCGGGGATCGCTGGGCGACAAGATCTTTTGGCCGTTAAAAGTACGTGCGTGCGAGAGCGTGTTGTTGTGACAAGGTGTTCTTGGAATCAACTGCCGAATTCCTGGAAGCGCGCACCGCTCGAATCCATGCAAAAACGTATGACGTAGGCCAACCGTCTTACCGGACGGTGTGTCATCGTGTTTACATGCTCTCGCACGCACGTTCAATTTCGCCGATCAGCTGTTGCGCTGACTTCGGCTGCAACATACCGCCCGCCTCGGCCCGGGGACCCGGGCCGACCCTGGCAGACGCCACCGCAGGGTGTCCGCCCGCCGTGACACACAGTGATGCTACATGGTGGATCGGAGTGGCGCGTTACAGGTATCGCCAGGTGGTACAGTTATTTGCTCACGTCGTGGTCTAGTCAGCAGGCGCGGGGGCACACGGTAGTAACACAACGCGGGTGATCGGTCGTAGGGATTCGCCCTGTGCGGTGCGCACCGTCACCACGCGGACGCGACCGTCCGGACCAGGGTGAACACGCGAAACGCGGCCGAGTCGCCACTGCGCCGGCGGGGTGTCGTCGCCTTTAAGAACGACGACGTCACCGACACAGAGGTTCCTCTCTGGGCCGGTCCACTTACGCCGCGGCTGCAGGGAGTGAAGATAATCCGCACGCCATCGCCTCCAAAAGTGGTCACGCATCCGCTGAACAAGCTCCCATCGAGTCCGGAGTGACGCAGGACCGGTCGACGACGCGACCGGGGGCAGCGCCAACGGGGGAGCGCCGGTCACAAAATGAGCTGGAGTAAGCGCGAGGTCATTGTCATCGCTTGGGGCGGGGACAAGCGGGCGCGAGTTGAGGCATGCCTCGACCATGCAGAGCACCGTCATCAGCTCCTCGTACGACAGGGTGTGGTCGCGAACGACCCTGTGCAGGCGGTGTTTCGCGCTTCGTACTCCTGCTTCCCACAATCCCCCGAAATGCGGCGCGGCCGGGGGAATAAAACTCCACGCGATGTTTTCGGTGTCGGAGAATGCGGCGAGGTCCGGCGAGCCCACCGCGCCGCGGATGGCGGCGCCGAGCTCCCGCGCGGCACCCCTGAAATTCGTGCCGTTGTCGCTATGGACATGCCGGGGACGACCGCGGCGGGAGACGAACCGCTGAAACGCGGCGAGGAAGGTCGCGGTGGTGTAGTCCGACACCAGCTCCAGGTGCACGGCGCGCGTCGACATGCACACGAAGAGAGCAACGTAGGCCTTGTGGGCCTTGTATCCGCGGCCCTTCGCGGGTCGCGCCATAATGGGTCCTGCATAGTCCACGCCGGTATTTTCAAAAGGACGGGACGGCGACACCCGCGCGGCGGGGAGGTTGGCCATTATTTGCGTTCCGGCGGCGGCCCGGAACCGAGTGCAAATTGTACACCGATGCACGATCGCGCGAACTCTCTCCCTCGCGCGCACCACCCAGTAGTTGTTCCGCAGAACGCTGAGGGTGAGCTGGGGTCCTCCATGCATCGCTCTGAGGTGTGCGTGCCTAATGATCAAGTCCGAGACAGGGTGTGCCGGGAGGACAACCGGGTGCCGCGCGTCGTACGGGAGAGGGGCATGCTGTAGCCTTCCCCCCACGCGAATCAAACCGTCCTCGTCCACGTATGGGGCCAGCTGGCGGAGCGGACTTGCCTTTCGAACTGGGTTCCCATTCCGAATCGCGATCATGTCATCCGCGAACGTCGTGCCCTGGAGCCACCGGAGCCACCATATGCGCGCACGCTGCATCTCCGACAGTCGCGAACCCTCACCCCCCGCGATCTCGCGACGGCACAGCCGCCCGAAGGTTAAGACACGAGCCGTAACTCGGAGGAGTCGCGGCCAAGAAGAGACGCTGGCTGGCAGCGGGGCTAACGGGCAGGGAAGGGGCGTGGTAACATGTGTCACCGTCTGTCGCGCCCCTTGCTCGACCGGCCGCGAGTCCTCCGAACTCGGACACGCTGGCCACGCAGAGGAGGCCAGCGGAAGCCACGCCGGCCCTTTCCACCAGAGTTCGTGTTGGATTAGCTCACGAGGGTGCATGCCTCGCGAGGCGCAGTCCGCCGGATTGTCCTGAGTCGGGACGTGACGCCATGCGGCTGCCGGCAGCGAGGCCTGGATTTCCGACACGCGGTTCGCGACGAACACGTTCCAGTGAGAGGGGTGACGCTGGAGCCACGTCAGCACCACGCTGGAATCTGTCCAGGCGTGCGTCGTCGCGAGAGGCCAGGTCACGATCCGCGAGCGCCGACGAGATCTCGTCCGCTCCGAATAGGACGTCATCGACGTAGAATTGGCTCTCGAGGATCCGTCGCCCTCGCGGGTATCGCCCCCCTTCATCGATTGCCAGCTGCTGGAGGACCCGCATGGCTAGATAGGGCGCGGAGGCGGTGCCGTAAGTGACGGTCCGGAGTCGAAACGTGGTGGGCGCGTCCTCGGGGCGACGGTGCCACAGTATGCACTGCAGGTTCGTGTCGCTCGGGTGCACGAGTATTTGCCGATACATCTTCTCGATGTCGGCCTTGAGGGCGAAGCGAGGAAGGCGCCACTGGAGAAGCACGGCCATAATGTCGCGCTGCAATTTCGGGCCTGTCAGCATATGATCGTTGAGGGAGGACCCGTTCGACGTCGGGCTCGACGCGTTGAACACGACGCGCAGTTTGGCGTCCGCGCCGGGGACCTGCTTTATGACGGCGTGATGGGGCAAATATAACAGCCGTGGAGACGCGTCGGCCCGCTGAGATACGGCGACCTCCTCCATATGCCCGAGCGCCTCATATTCGGCCAGGAATGCGCGGTATGACTTCTCCAGCGTCGCGTTCCCCGCAAGACGCCGGTCAAGCGAGCGTAAGAGGGCGGTCGCGCGCGACCGTGAGTCGCCAACATCGAGCGGATGTCCGGTTTTCAGCGGGAGTCGCACGACGTACCGACCATCCGCCCGCCGGGAATGCGTGCTCTTAAAGTGGTGCTCGCAGCGCGCGTCGTCTGGGGGCGGGCGCGATGACCTCTTCAATCTCCCAGAATTTCTGCAGCAACGTGTGCACATCGTCCTCCGGAGCCACGGGCTGGGCCGCGACATGATGCAGCGCGCCGCCGGCGGGGGAACGGCCGGTCGGACCGGAGACGATCCAGCCGAAGATCGTCTGTTGAGCGATCAAAGCCGACGGGGTGCCGCGCCGCAGTCCGGGGAGCAATAGGGCTCCGAAATAATCGGCGCCGACGATCAGATCAATCGGGCGGCGGGCCGACGGGTCTGGATCGGCGAAGTCCAGGCCGGCGAAGTCCTTCCGCTGGGTGGTAGGGGTCCACTCGGGAACGTAGGATGAGACCCTCGATACGACATGGGCGGTGATGGTGGTAGCCGCCGGGGAAGCTCCAGTTGCCGTCCAGAGCGCCGACAAAGTTGATGGCTTTGGCTTCCCGTGGTAATCGTAGCGTCTGGACCACGGACTCCGACACGAGCGACACCTGCGCTCCCTGGTCCAGCAAAGCCCGAATGGTCAGCAGATCGCCGCCCGATGACCGAACGCTGACAATCGCGGTGGCCAACAACACTGGCGCTCCATCCTCGGTCACGGGCGCCGCTATGGAGTTGATAACGGGCGTAGGTGGCTGTTCGCTGCCCGACGGGCCCGTGGAGACCGCGTTGGCAACGCTTGCCGGTTCGGAGTCCGGTGGATGGAGCAGCGGGTGATGCCGCCGGCCGCATCGCGAACACGTGGCGGTGACAGGGCAGGACGGGGCCATGTGGCCGGGCGCGAGGCAATTAAAACAGACGCGCTTGACTGCGGCAACTTCGCGACGGTGTTCGAGGCGGAGGGCCTTAAATGCCACACACCTGTATAACGCGTGTCGCGCCCGACACACAGGGCAGTGAGTTGACGCCCCGGAGACAGAATGTTCGGGCGCAGGGCTCGTGGTGCATACCCGAGCGACGGAACCGTGCGATGAGGTTGCATTTTTGGCGGAATCGGGCGCGGCGGCTTGCTTCGCGAGTCGCGCGGCATCCAGCGAATGGATACGTGCCTTCAGGAAACGATCGAGCTCCGCGTACGTGGGGGGGGGGGGAGGGGTCGGTGCTGACGCCAAGAGAGAGCTCCCACTCCTCCATGAGCTCCGGATCTAGCTTCATCGTCGTCAGAGCGACGATGATGTCATCCCAATGCTCGGTGGGGCGCCCTAGGTTCGCGAGGAGGGAGAGCGCTCGGTTGGTGGGGGCACGCAACCGCCTCAGCTCCTCGGCCGACGCCGCTACCATCGGCGGCAAAGTGAGGAGGCTACGCAGATGTGCCGAGACTATCGCCCGTTTATTTTCGAATTCTTGGGTCAACAGTGCCCATGCGCTGCTGAAATTGGCCTCAGTAATGGTAATATGGGCGATCGTCTCGGCCGCCTGCCCCTCCACCGCCGACTGCAAATACTGCAGCCGCGTCGTGTCCCTGAGGGTCGCATTGCCGATGCCCAACGACGTGAACAAATCGCGGAAACTCGGCCACTCCGTGTACTCACCCGAAAATTTCGGCAAGGCGAAGGGTGGAAGGCGCGCGAGGCCTCGGCTGAATCCTTCATATGTCCCTGCCGACGATCCTGACGTAGCCGGCGACTGGAAGGATTTTATGACCTCCCGGAGAAAGTCCCGGGCAACCCAGTACTGTTCCTCGGCCGCAACGAATTCCTCCTGCGCGACGAACGAGCACGTCGTCTTCTCGTCGTCCGAAAGCATGAGCTCTAGCTCCAAGTTGAGCGCCTCGCACCGGGTCCAGGTCTCGTTCAATTTGGCCAATCGATCTTCGGCATTTTCCTCCGTGAACTTGGCCTTCCCCATCTTCTTGAAATTGGCAATGAGGCGAGTCGACCCCTGAAGCAGCAGTTGAATCTCCTCCACCAGTGGTAGCCATTTTGGAGGCGCCGTCGGGGGGTCCTCGTTGTCTCCGTCACAGTGCATTGGAGCCATCCTTCAAGACGATCCGGCTCGAAGGACCAAAATGTTTAAACAATGCCTTGGGAAGGCGGGGTGGATCGCCACTGGTCAGGCCAGGGAAGAGATGCTCTCCAACGGAGTTGTCCACCAGTGAGGAGACGACACGTTTATTTTCAACCACGTGGGCGTCGTTTACAGAAACGGACGATCACTCCACGTAACGAACACACGAACAAAACACGACTTACAAAACACGACGGACAATAATCAAGTGACTTGGTCACTGGTATACCAAGCGCAGGGCGCTGTGGCTCGAAGGGTGGTTTCGCCTTCTCGATCGGGGATCGCTGGGCGACAAGATCTTTTGGCCGTTAAAAGTACGTGCGTGCGAGAGCGTGTTGTTGTGACAAGTTGTTCTTGGAATCAACTGCCGAATTCCTGGAAGCGCGCACCGCTCGAATCCATGCAAAAACGTATGACGTAGGCCAACCGTCTTACCGGACGGTGTGTCATCGTGTTTACATGCTCTCGCACGCACGTTCAATTTCGCCGATCAGCTGTTGCGCTGACTTCGGCTGCAACAATATGAATGGGCAAAAAAACATTTAAAACAAATTACGATTGAATATGCTACAAACGAAGAACATTCAGTAACTAAAGATTTTCTAAAAGAAAGATATGATAAAGCACGACGAATTATTGGAACGCTAAATGCACATACTTATATTCCACTCAGCACAACGAAGATGGAAATTAAATCATATTCTCATTCGTCGACGAGTACGGTACACAACATACAAAAAAAGAAAAGGAAGAATCACTAAAAACTACGTACTGTTGCTAATCTTTTATATGGTGAGCAGATATTCTTATTATTTTTCTCCAGAATATTGAAAATACTGAACCAAATGTTTATTTTGTCACATCGTATATAAATACTTTCCTACGCTAGGCGATTGTTTTGAAAACGCGTGCGTCAGGCCGACCATGGGATCCGTGCAGTTCCAAGTGGCGTGCACTATCGTAAGTTTTATTTTTTTTGTTGACTGTTCCCAAAATTTCTCCACTTTTTTCGAAAACCCATTTATTAGCTGAGGGTTCAACGAATCGAATGGAATTTTTTTCAAGCCGGACCGTGGTGGGGAACGACGTAAAATCGCGATTTGAAAATTTGACTTCGATTGCCGTCAAGTTTATTAACAATAAACAAAATATTCTGAATATGGGTTGAGAATGCATTCCTTCAGCTTTAAAATGAGCCCATGACGGAGACATTATCTTTAAAAATAACCGAGATATTAGAGTTTAAGTGATGACGCGGCAGCCGATTTTATTCCAAATTTTAAGACTTTAACATTAAATATTTCGAAAACTATTCGACATAGGCCTTTAAAATTCAGTATACTTTGTTTTTGCAAGGTTATCGACAAATGCTGTAATTTTGAAGAGAATCGGTGAAACTAAATTTTCCCTCTATCCGTTTTGACGTGGAATAGCTCATATAGAGACACTATAATAAGAGTCTGGACACGAGAAGGCCACTTTTTGATTGCTCCGCCATGTTTGATCGAAATCACACGAGAGAGAAAGAGATATACGCCATTTCACTCTTAACAACTCTTACGTTTATGGCGGTATTTTACTATCTATTAATCTGAAAATGTGCATCGGGGTTTTTCATTGGCCCGTCATTTTTCATCTATTCCCGCTGATTTTTAAATCTACCCATTATACCAAGATAATGAAGATATAAAGTAAAAAACTAAATCTTGTGTTCGATTTGATATATATTTTTTTATTATACTTATTTAAATGCGCAATGCATTTCCGCCATAAACGTAAGAGTTGTTAAGAGTAGTCAAGAGTGAAATGGTGTATATCTCTTTCTCTCTCGTGGGATTTCGATCAAACATGGCGGACTGTCACTCGTGTCCAGACTCTTATTATAGTGTCTCTAGTTGCATAGGGACACGGGTTCAGAACGCCAAAACTCCTCGCCCAACGGATTTTAAAATCCCTATAGAGCCAAAGGTTGCAGGAAGTTGCAATTAAAATTTACATGATCTGAATAGCAATTGTCTAAGCTTTCATATAAAATAGGTCCGATGTGTATCACTTCTAATCATTTTTTTATAAGCCTTTTCAAAGTGTAAATAGTTATAAATTTTACATTGTTTATATACACATTAAGAAATGCTTATAACACATATAAATAACTAAAATATATTTCCTTACCTACATACTGGTGTAATACAAACCTATATTTTATTGTTCTATAACGAGTAATTACAACAATTAGTTTCACTTAAAATTTCATGATTTACACTTTATAACACTATATCTGATTATAGAATTACCTGAAATATATAATATGATTGGAGTTTGAAGGTGTAGAGGGTTATCAATACATAGGAAAAAAAAATCTGTAAACATTGAAGTTGAAAAATTGACTTTTGGCCACAAAACGCCGCTTTCCAGACTACTGTGCGACGGCTTGTAGTCTTCGGTTGGAGAGGCATACAGTGTTGATAAAATGTAAAACGTCACGTTTTCAGTATTGAGTAACATACTGCTCAAATTTTCCACATTAAAATGAATTCAAATACCGTATAAATCGGTTTATTGCTAGAACTATACTAGTTAATTAAATATAAATGCGTAACATTTCTAATTTAATAATGCTAAAAATAATCCTTTTTTTACCGTGTTTATATTCATTTTCATCTGGAAAATCTCAGCAGTATGTTACTGAAACGTTCATGCCGATACGATAGAAAATGTGAAAGTTTTACATTCCATAGCAAACAAAACGAAAAATAATTAATCGAATATATTTAGGTAAATAAATTTATTTAATCATCGAATAAAAATTTAATAATTTGAGTAATTATTAATTATTATTGGGTTGCCGCCGCAGCCTCCACGACGGCCTCCACCGCGGCCTCCACGACGGCCTCCACCGCGGCCTCCTCGAGGCCCTCCACCACCCCCTCCATCACTCCTCCTCCCGTATTTGAGGCGTTTTAGCTCTTTGTTCATCTGAAATATTAACATAAAAATGACATTTTCTAGTTTCTACGCCTACATATGAGCCGTTATTACTCAAAAGTGGTATAAGTCCATTTATTCATACATTGGGAGAGTACGCTTTTGAACCAATTTAAAAATATTCGCATCCGTAAATCAAATCGGGTAATGTTTTTAAAACTGTAAGCATGTGTAATTTTATTATGGAATAATAATCATTAAAAATGTTAAAGAAAATAAACGATTTTCTAGCTACAGATCGAGTTATACCACTTTCAATAATAATAGAGTATTGTCTCGTTAGCGGCACAGTTTGGTGTACCCTTAGAGCATACAGGGTGTTTCTCTAACTGTGGTCAATACTCTAAGGGATGATTATACCGGCGAAAATAAGACGAAAATCAAGAGTGACGAAATTGCGGTAAACGCTTCGTTTTCGAGGAAATTGACTTTGAATTTCACCTAAATACGCGTGCATCGTAGGCGCTTGAAGGGCACGCGGAGGTGAGCGGAACGTCCTACGGACAGCTGACGCGTTCCGCTCACCTCCGCGTGCCCTTCAAGCGCCTACGATGCACGCGTATTTAGGTGAAATTCAAAGTCAATTTCCTCGAAAACGAAGCGTTTACCGCAATTTCGTCACTCTTGATTTTCGTCTTATTTTCGCCGGTATAATCATCCCTTAGAGTATTGACCACAGCTAGAGAAACACCCTGTATACTATGGAGGTCTCATTGAAAGCTTGAAACTGTCCCCAACATGGTGCGATAGAGAAAGACGTGCGAACGAGAGAAGTATGTGTCCTATTCGACCGTTATGCGCAAGCGCCGATACCGTGGGAGAGAGAAACACATCTTGCGAGCGAGAGAAGTATATTACGGCCGATTGTTCCTCTATACTTCTCTCGCTCGCACATGTCTTTCTCTCTCGCACGATATCGGCGCATGGGCATATCGGTCGAATAGGACATATACTTCTCTTTTTTTCTCTCCTGTGATGTTGCCCGACAGTTTCGAGGCAGTCACTCGAAGGCAATGATACCTCCATATATATGTGCTCTAAGGGTGTACCTACACGATGTGGACTTTTCGTTATCCCCACCACTTCTGTTTCACTCTTGTCCGGCGAAGGCGAGAGCGAGATGGAACGAGAGCGAGCGTGTCGTTTGTCGAGTCGTTTGTCTCGCTCCGTGTTTCGGGCGCCGTGACACTCCGTCCTTTGCGTTCGCGGCTGTCGCGCAGGCAAAGCATTCCATCTCGCTCCCCCCTTCGGCCAGAAATAAGCGAGAAACGAACACGCGGAATTACGGATCTACTTATTCACGATAGAAACTCCACGCTGGTCCCGATCAGCGACCACATATACGGAGACAATACTGTACACAGACATTCAACACAACTTACTTTTGCCATTTTCCTCTCGAGCCTTTCCGCCTTCTCCTCTGGCGTCTCCTCCTTCTTCTTCTCGCCCTTCTTCTCCTCCTTCTTTTTCTCCTCCTCCCCCTCCACACTCCCCGCTGAGCCAGTCGGTAACATATCTTTCATCTGGAAATGAAATGATGATTGTATTATTTTATGGCAAATAGTAAGATTGTACAGCGTGATTTTCTCGCTACATTCCTCAAAGACAATAGTCTAAGAGCTGGTTACATAGGGGTCCACATGACTCGATGCAGTCACAGTTCTTATTGTTGGATTAGTGTCGCCGAATACGAAATCGCCGGTCTGCCGCGTCAGTCCGGTCACCCCCCGCGTTGGTTCCCCGGACTGACGCGGCAGACCGGCGATTTCGTATTCGGTGACACTAATCCAACAATAAGAACTGTGACTGCATCGAGTCATGTGGAGCCCTATGTAGCCAGCTCTCTGTTACAATGTCGCCAATAAACCGCGCCATGCTGCGTTTCGTGGAAGTGACGAATTCCACGTTCTGCATTTCTCAACAGATCTTTGCGAAAATGGCGTCAATCAATGTCGTGCCGATGAAAATGGCCCCTCAATAATTTCGTTAAAAATAGTCCGATTTACATGACATGATTTTAATCGGGAGAACGCCAGGAATTCATTGATATCACTGCTATATCGATGCGATGAACAATAAAGAATTTTTTAATATGTCGTAGTGAATCTCGTCACGGGCGTCGAAATTCACGAAACTCAGCAAGACGCGGCTTATTGGCGGCATCGCCTTTGAATACTCTAGCCAGAGAGTCACTCTGTATAATAGTATAAAATATAATACTTACATTTTCTGAATTCTGCATGGCTAAACGTCACGTCGTCACACGCTTGCCCTTGCTTGCAACGGCACAAAGAGTCAGCCAGGAACAAACGAGCTACCGCTGCTGGAGGGGGAAAGACCTACACGAGCGGTGGTCGCGTTGCGTGACTCCGTCAGTGGTCACAAGTGCCAGCAATGGCACTTTTACTCGCTGATCATACGATCACGCGAGTCGCTCTACGCCGCCGTCACTTTGCCAAGAAAGTGACGAAAAATATAATAAATTTGATCGATCCGGCGTCGCACCGCTGACTCTTGTCAGTGGTCACAAGTGCCAGCAATGGCACTTTTACTCGCTGATCATACGATCACGCGAGTCGCTCTACGCCGCCGTCACTTTGCCAAGAAAGTGACGAAAAATATAATAAATTTGATCGATCCGGCGTCGCACCGCTGACTCTTGTCAGTGGTCACAAGTGCCAGCAATGGCACTTTTACTCGCTGATCATATGATCACGCGAGTCGATCGACGCCGTCGTCACTTTCCTAAGAAAGTGACGAAGGAAATATAAGATTTAATTAACTCTTTAATTTTTTTCAGACATATTTCTAAGTTTACAGGAGCAGATAGACAGAATTCAAGGGGACCGGAATGAGAAGGCAGCACCTAGAGGGGGTTTTTAGTGGGTATACCGGAGACCGGGGAGTCTCACATAACCCCGGCAACACTGTAGCCGGGGTATGCATAAAGCATTTTTCCCCTAAAAAAAAAAAAAAAAAAAAAAAAAAATGCTGATGCGTATGTACGGGCGTCGCAGGTATGCACAATGTTCGACGACTTGCCCCGTCGTGTACAGTCGCCCGACACGGACGGGGCTGGATGGCTGCCAGCTGGGGGGAATTCCTAGTGGTGGGCTGCTATTTTGCGCCAAGGCTCACCGTCCCGGAGTTCGAGGATCGGTTGGTCGAAGTGGGGGCTTTTATCGCCCCCCACGCATCCCGGCCGATTATCCTTCTGGGGGATTTCAACGCCCACGCTATCGAGTGGGGCGCCCTCAGAACGGACTCCCGGGGCGAAGAGCTTCTCGAGTGGGCGGAGGCGAGGGGGTTCACGCTCAAGAACCCCCACGCAGTGACGACGTTCCGCGGCCCGCGGGGCGAATCGGTGATTGACCTGATTTGGGTCAACCCCGCGGCCGCTGCCAAAGCGTCGCGCTGCTGGGTGGCGGAGGATGTCGAAACGCTGTCGGACCATATGTTCGTAATGCTTGACACCTCCATTGCCCCGCCTCCCCATGCCCCTCGAGATGGCGAGCAGCCCCCACGATGGGCGCTCGGGCGTTTCGACGCCAACGCAGGCTTTTTAGCCTCCTCCGTAGTCGCCTGGCCCCCTATGCCGGGCGACGTGCTGGACGACCCCGTAAATGGCGCCCTTTGGTTCCGCGGTGCGTTGCAAGGTATTTGCGACGCGACGATGCCGCGGGCCGGGGCTCCGACTGGGGGTCGGAAGGCGGTGTACTGGTGGTCAGCCGAAATCGCCGCGCTCAGAGCGGCGAACCTGGTGGCCAGACGCTAGTTCACCAACACCCGCCGTCGAGATCCACGGCGGGTGCCGGAGGGGAGGCTCCAGGAGCTGCGCTCCGCGTTTTCAGCGGCGCGCAGAGAGCTCCGTGGAGCTATAGCCCGGGCCAAAGCCCGTTCGGCCGATGAGTTCGTCGCGACCCTCAACGAGGACCCTTGGGGGCGCCCATACAGGGCCGCGTCCATTAAACTCGGACCCTGGGCGCCTCCAGTTACCGAGGGCCTCGATCCTCGGTTCCTCACCGAGGTATTGTCGACGCTCTTCCCCCCTCCCCCGGTTCCCGGGGAGGGTGGCGTCGACGAGACCGGGGATCCATGGTTGACGCGCGGCGCGGATACATCCGACGCCCCGGAGGTCGGCGACGAGGAGTTCGCGTCCTCTATCGCGCGTATGCGCCAGAGGAACGCGGCTCCAGGGCCGGACGGAGTGCCCGGGCGTGTATATGCCTGCGCCTTGAGCGCCCTAGGGAACGGACTCAGGCGGCTTTTTAACGCCGTCCTGAAGTCCGGTACGTTCCCCCCAGCCTGGAAGGAAGCGAGGCTGGTCCTGCTGCGCAAGCTCGGGAAGCCCGCGGAGTCACCCTCCGCGTATCGGCCGATATGTCTGTTAGACGAGGCGGGCAAGCTCTTGGAGCGAATAATAGCTGCCCGCCTCTGCGGCCATCTCGGAGCCGTGGCCCCGGATCTGTCCGACCGCCAGTTCGGCTTTAGACGGCAGCGTTCGACCATCGACGCTATTCGATTGGTTCGGACGCTGTCTGGCCGGGCGGTCGAGGGAGGCGGTGTGAGCGTCGCTGTCTCGCTAGACATAGCGAACGCGTTCAACACCGTCTCCTGGGCGGCGATCGAGCGGGCTCTGCTGTACCACAGCATCCCGCTCTACCTTCGCCGCCTGATCCGGGACTATCTCCGCGGCCGGGTGGTCGCCTACGTCGGCCGGGGCGGAAGGGGGGTGACGGAAGTGCACCGCGGTGTTCCACAGGGGTCTGTGTTGGGGCCCCTGCTGTGGAACTTGGCGTACGACGCGGTGCTGCGGGTGGAAATGCCATCACCAAGGGTGTCGCTAGTCTGCTACGCAGACGACACCCTGGTGGTGGCTTCCGGGCAGCGATGGCAGGACGCAATCAGCCTCGCGGAAGAGGCACTGCGACGTGTCGTATCCTCGATCGGGACGCTCGGTCTGCGAGTCGCCGTGGAAAAAACACAGGCGATGTGGCTCGCGGACCGCGTTGGGAGTGGTGTCCCCAACAGAGCGTCCCTGAGGATCGGGGATGCCTGCATAAGGGTCGGCCGGACGATGAAGTATCTCGGTCTGACCCTTGACACCTACTGGCGCTTTACGAGCCACTTCAGGGCCCTCGGCCCCCGACTGGAACGGCAAGTGTTCGCCTTTAGGCGAATTATGCCGAACCTCGGGGGCCCTCACGGGGGTATTCGGCGGCTATATGTCACGGTCATCCGGTCCATGGCGCTGTACGGCGCGCCTATATGGGCCGGTGACCTGGAGGGCTGCCGCGTCGGGTGTGAGCTTTTGGCAAAAGTTCACCGCCGAGCGGTCCTCCAAGCCGTGCGAGCGTATCGCACGGTGGCATACGCCGAATTGTCCGCTCTGGCCGCGTCCCCCCCATTCCATCTTCTCGCGGAGATGGAGGCGGAGGTTTACTCCGCCGTTCGCGATCTCCGCGACGCGGGGGACCCAGCGGTCGACGGACACGAAGTGGCTCGGGGCCAGGCCCGGCAAAGCATGGAGGCCAAATGGCTTCAGTGGCTATCCCTCCCTGAACACAGGGAGGGACGCGTTGTCGGGGCGCTCCTGCCCATTCTCGACGAATGGGCGGGGCGTAGGTACGGCAGGCTGACCTTCCGCCTGACGCAGGTAATCACCGGACATGGTTGTTTCGGGGATTATCTGTGCCGCATAGGGCGGGAGGCAACGTCGCAGTGCCACAGCTGCGACTCGGGCGATCTGGACTCGGCGGATCACACCCTGGCGCGATGCCGGGAGTGGGTCGACGACCGCCGAGTCCTGGAGGCGCAGCTGGGTCCCGATCTCGACCTTCCGACGGTCGCGCGTCGGATGGCGAACGATCGGGACTGCTGGGTGGCCGTATCCCTCTTCGCCGAGCAGATAATGCTCGAGAAGGAGGGGGCGGAGAGGGAGAGAGAGGTCCAGGGACATCCGTCCCGCCTCGCGGCACCCAGGAGGAGGAGGCGACGGGCACGGAGAGATAGATGACCCGGAGCCGGGGGAGGCCGAGCGGCGACGTAGTCTAGTAGCGTCGCCCCACTCCCCCGGTCATGGCTCCGGCCGTGACGTCGCCTCGCCACCCCCCAAAGAGAGTGAGGGGGTGGACGGGAAGGAAGGCCGAGGGTGCACACCAGCCCTCGGTCGCAACCCCCTTGTGAGAGAGGAGAAGGGGGAAATGGGAAGGGAGGAGGGTGGCCCCACAAATAAAAAGCGGGCCATCCTATCGTCCGATGGAGCCGCCGCGGCCGCGCGGTGGCAGTGCGCGAGTTTCGCGGCGGCGGAGAAGAGATGGAATAGGAGGGCCCCGACGACCAGTGGGCCCTCCTCCTTAGGAGCGGCGCGTAAGCCGCTCCTGCTGCGATCGAGGTTGGAGGGGGTCAAAGATCCGACGGCCCGGGGCATTTCCCGCGGCCAGTCGGCCCCCCGCCCGGCCCACCAGTCCGAAGAACGAGCAGGGCCGGGTACAACCTCGATCGCGGGGTCGCGGGGCGGCCGGTGTCGGGGGGCACCGGTCGCCTTAGCAGCAGCGGCCCCAGTGGCGACGCGGGCGTGTGGTCCGTCGCGCGTCGCCGGTGTGGTAACTGGGGGAGGTCATCACTCCCCCAGGGAAGACCCCGACGGATACGTCGGGGGTGCGGGCGGTGTCGCACTTAAGCGCGGGAGGGGGAGGCAAGCGAAAGTATCGCTAGTTTGACCTCGCACAAGTCCTCCCCCTCAGGCACGCGACACCGTCCACGAGGAAGACCACCCTGGTGGTTTTAGTGGGTTCGAGTCCCACATAACCCTCGGCCCGCCCCCGTGGGCCGGGGGTATCCGTGGGGATTTCCACCAGGTCAAAAAAAAAAAAAAAAAAAAAAAAAAAAAAAATGTTCGACGACTTATTGAAACAAATTTTTACTTTTATACGAAACTTAGCGAAATGTCTGCGATCATTTGTTACAGGCGGACCTCTTGCCAAATTACTGCAAACCTGGTGTATGGGACAGTAATGCCAGGACAAATGAAATAAGTAACATATTTCAGGTAAAGTTTAACAGCTTATAAATCTACATTAAAATTTTGTACGCTTATAAAACAACCCTATTTCCTAATGTATTTCATAATGTGTTACAGATCCACACTGCTTACGCCATATTTCGTAATGAGCGACCTGGGAAAATTGTAGGAAGACCATCAATGGACAAGATTCCCTAATTTCCGGTATTCGTTTCTCGCTTCTTTCTGGTCGAAGGCAGAGATAGGCAGAAAATTATTTCAAATAAAAAATTGATTTCGAATAAAAGTCAAAAATTTTATTCGAGACTTGTCAAATAAAAATAACTGAGAGTTATGTTTATTTACCAATAAAAATAAGCTAGAGTTACTTTTATTTGCAACGTTACAAATAATTTTTTTGTTCGACGTGAATTTATCCGACGGCTACAAATAATTTTTTTGTTCGACGAGAATTCATTTTAACATTCAAATAATTTTGTCGTCTTTTGATTCATTTGTATTTGAAAATTATTTGATGCTCAAATAACTCTGGGTGTAGCAAACGGGAGAGAGGGGGAGTGTGTGCTAGAGAGCGGTAAGCAGGAGAGCATGATGCGAGGAGGTAGTTGTTAGAGCGAGAGGGACCAGGGATTAGAAAGAGAGGTGGATATTAGCAACGGGCTTCTCGTTCGCTCCCGTTCCCTCTCGCTGTAATTACTACCTCCGTGCATCATGCTCTCCTGCTTACCGCTTTCTAGCACACGCTCCCCCTCTCTCTCCCGTTTTCTACCCTCACAATTACTTCAGCTTCAAATAATTTTGAAATACAAATGAATGAAAAGACGATAAAATTAATTAAATGTTAAAATGAATTCCTGTCAAACCAAAAAATTATTTGTGGCCGTCGGATAAATTCCCGACAAACCAAAAAATTATTTGTGGCTGTCGGATAAATTCACGTCGAACAAAAAACATTATTTGTGACGTTTCAAATAAAAGTAACTCTGGGTTATTTTTATTTGATGACAAATAAAGATAAAGCCTCTTTTATTTGATACGTTATTTAAATAATTTTTTATTTAAATAATGCCCATCTCTGGTCGAAGGGGGGAGCGAGATGGAATGCTTTGCCTGCGCGACGGCCGCGAACGCAAAGGACGGAGTGTCAGGCGTCAGAAAGATGGAGCGAGACAAAACATCATCCCGTCATCTGTCTCGTACCGTTCTCGCTCGCTTTCAGTGCCTCTCCCTCGCTCTCGCCTTTGCCGTACAAGAGTGAGACAGAAGTAGTGGGGATAACAAAAAGTCCACATCGTGTACACCTAACCCAGGCCTTCCCAAGTAGGGGAAATCTGTTCCTGGAACACATGTTTCGGTTCTCCTTCGAACGCTGCGCCTTCAGCTAAGGTGGGACGATTCCTACTGTCCTCTCTCTCTGCTTCCTAGCGGCGTTACTGTCTCCTCTGAGAGTGGGAGTGTTGGAGGGAGAACCGAAACATGTGTTCCAGGAGCAGATTTCCCTTACTTGGGAAGGCCTGACCTAACCGATCCGCTAACGAGACAATACTGTATTCTTCGAAAAATACAATGACACGCAGCCATAATCGTACACTCTTGTCGCATAATTTTTTTAGAATTGGTTCAAACGACTTGAGTTTTTTTTTAAAAGCTAGAAGGATTAGTTTGCCAACTGATGTGTTTCGTCGTTTGCAACAACAATGCAATTGGTCGGAATAGCGAAAAAAATAGTAAAGATCGTTTTTAGAATTTTTTTTTGTGAGCCTGTAATGAAAATTCAAAAATCCCGTTTGTAGATTGAAGTAATACATGCTGCATATACTTCAATCTACAAACGGGATTTTTGAATTTTCATTACAGGCTCACAAAAAAAAATTCTAAAAACGACCTTTACTATTTTTTTCGCTATTCCGACCAATTGCATTGTTGTTGAAAACGACGAAACACATCAGATAGCAAATTAATCCTTCTAGCTTTTAAAAAAAAAACTCAAGTCGTTTGAACCAATTCTAAAAAAGTTATGCGATTTTAAAGAGTGTACGATTATGGCTGTGAGTCACTGTACACACTTTTTTATCTGTAATTGTTCATTTCAAGGGGGCGAACGCTGGAATGTCGAATTTCAATTCTCCAATGAAGTTGGATTGATTTATTGTGATGACTGTAACTTGATTAGAGACAAAAAAATATATAAAAAAATGTTCTGTTAAATGATTTTTTCAAAAAGGCACTGACAACTCAAAAATACTTCTATTCTTGTACTACAATTTCGATGGTGTTTTTTAACTTTAAATAAAAACGTGGAGCAGAATATTTCGTAGCAGAATATGAATCAATTTAGTACAGCATTAAGTGTCGAAATGAATTTATTGCGAGATATCCTGCTCCATTTTATTTAAAATGAAAATACACCATCGAAATTGTAGTATAAGAAAATAATTATTTTTTAGTTCTTAATGCATTTTTAATAAAATCGTTTATTATAAATTTTGTTATTTTCTAGTTTTTAGTGTTCGTGGATTTACATTTCACAGCTCAAACTTCTTTACAAATATATTTTATTGTTGTATGCAGTTTAACAGTTTGCTTGAACCCTACAGTGCTAAAAGTTCGTAAAGAACGCGAGTGGTTGATTGTTAATTGGATTTGATGTTATGGGTTCTAATTTATCGGTGACTGGGTAATTTTTTCACCCCCTTGGAGTTTTTTTTCATAATTTTGCATTGTCATCAAAACTACGCACCCCTGCAAAGGTTTCAGACAATTGGATGGTTGGAAGTGGATTAAAATTGAGTTTCCAGATTTCAATTAAACATACGACCGAACAGGGGATCGTACCTAAATAAAATCGTTTAGCGACACATTCCAAAATATACGTATTGTTAGTACTGATCTCTAGTTTATATTGATAAATTTTTACAATCGTGGAATAACAATTACGAAGAAAAGCATGTACGAAAGTATTAAATTGAAATATACTTGTGTCCAAATTTATGTTATAAAAAAATGATTCAGACAAATCTTGTTGATAAACAAGATAATTTGATGTATAATTACATAAAAAAGAAAGCGTCATATGTTTTTAAAAGAACTATAGCATTTATAGATTTTATTACGTTCGGCGTGTTACATTTCGGTGATGTACCTTATTCAAATTGTATGCTTTGAAAATGCACATTGATTATACAAAATATTACATCCTTTTACGTATAAATAAAAACTATTGATACGCAAATTAGAATTGTTTCATTGACATGTTTCCTAACTTCACTACCCAATCTCTCTATCTTTCATTATTGCTATCCTGTTTTACGTTCAGCGAGGAAATAATTTAAATCGGACTACTTTCAACCAAACGGGCTTTCAATTCTGCAAAGAAATTTTATCTGTAATATCGTTAATAATGACAGTTCAAATTGTGTCAGGTTTGGTATCTTTCCATCTTTCCTTCTTACACTCTCGGACCTCTCTATCTTTCATTATTGCTATCCTCCTTTACGTTCAGCGAGGCTCTGACGCTAGACGCAGCTCTCGTGGCGTAAGTATTCTTTCAAGCTTCTCGATAGAAAGAAGTGTGGCAACAGCGCGGCAGAGACGGAGAGAACAGAAAATGTGGCAACTTTGCGTAAAAAATTCGTCTACGTAGAGTACCTGCAGATGTCACCTCTATATAAGTTCTTTTATCGACCGCACTAGTTTCATTAGGGTCCGTTTGTTTACCGGGGACGCTTCGATCGATTCGGACAATAACAAACTTGAGACGGCCCCCTTAAAGCACATGCTATGATCATTATGTCATCAAGTACTTTCACAAAATTAAAATTAATGCATGCATGTGGTCTAAGCATATAAAATTCACGCAAGCGCCGAATAACTCTTTCTATATGTATTCTTAAACTGGCTATCTGTTTAGTTAGCTTCGCTTCATTTTTATTCATTTTCACTCCCGTTTCAACACTTGGAGGTCTTACTAGCGTAATGCCTGACTTTTGCAGATATTGTTGTATATGTTTAAAACCTCTATCTGCCATAACACACATACCTCTTTTTAATGTCTTTACAAAGTCACACGATTCAACCAAACATGTGTCAGTTGTTCTGTCTCCAACTCCTGGAGAAATATAGTTTACCAATCCATTTGGGGTAGAGGATATTAGATATTTTATTGTGTTGGCTTTCTTGTGATCTGACCATGTCATAGCTTGATTTACTGCCTTAGATGGTTTTTGCATTTCAATTTCCAAGTAGTCTATGATGCAGGTAACATTGTGAAATTTATGCCTGAATGACATAGGCAAAGTCCTTTTTATCATACTACTGTCTAGCGTCACAATAAATGACGCATAACACTGGCTATCAAAGGTACATTTTTTAAAAATATTTTGCTTAAATAGGATTTAGTCATTCCATAATCATCTGCCAGTTGATTAAATTTACTATCCAATCTAATTTTATTTAAACAGAGCAATAAATGATGTTTGGGAATATTTATTTCATCTTTTATTATACCAATCAAGTAGTAACAAGTGCTAGGAACACCTATGTACAATCGAGGTTTTTTTTTCAATTTGGTTGATTGTATTCAATATGGTCTCTGTTGCTTCTAATTTTCTGTCTTCTTTAATTAATTCACTACAGTCAGAAGATGATTTAATTTGTAGTGAATTTGTATTGAATAAGGAAATATCACTATCAGAATGCTCTTCTTCAATAAATATATTCCTTGTTATTTTGCTTAAGTTGGACACAGAAGGTTTTGATTTCATAATGGTCTCAGTTTTAAATGGGGATGTGTAAGTAGATGTTTGTGACGGTTTCAAAAGTGATAATGCCTGGTGTATGGCATTCACTTTGACTTGGACAGCTTTACTTCTGAATGTGTGTGTTATAAGTGCTTGAACAGATTTGTCAGCTGTCTGCACACAAAATGTTGCTTGAATAGATTTGTCAGCTCTCTGCACACAAAATATTTCTTGCACATTTTCTCCAACTTTTTGCAAATCTGAAAAGTAAACAAAAAAATAGCTTTATAATGATTTAGTGAAATCATTGAAAAAGGTTGTTTGCTTGTATGGGGACTCCCCTATTTTTTAAGCCTCATAAGGTCATAGTTATTATACTCATAATTACAAACCATAGCGTTTTTAAATTTTCATTCAACGATTTTTCCAATAAGTTTCCATTTATTGTTAATGTGCCTGGGAATATTACTAGGAATGTTTCCACTAGAGGCACATTCCTGAGAATGGCACTTTGCAAAATTAATAACTAGGTACTAGTCATTTAAAACTTCAAACTATTTGTCTTGTTTGTTAGTCATACATACCTGAACTTATATCAGAAGTATCTTTGACAGAAGAACTAAGTGTACATTTTTCTTCTGACTCACTTAGACACTCTGCTATTGTCATCAATCTTTGTTTTTTTTTTAAAATATACGATTGTTCCGTAGTGTTAGACGTCCGTTTTCTTCTGTCTTCTTGACATTCAAATTTACTTGGCATACAACCTGGTTTCATACGCATTTGTGATACTTTCCCCATAATATGATACTCCATATAATTACACATGTCATTTGGCAACTAAAATAATCAAAAATAGAATGTTTATTAACACTAAAATATGATTGTATTAAATCATAAAACTGTAACGTCCAACGGGGACTCGAACCGGTAATTACCGACCGTCGGTAAAGTAGGATCGATCTACGCTACCATCAATCCAATCTGCGTTACCGCGCACAAGCATTGTACATATTTTTATACGTAAATTATGAACTAAGCAAATATTAAAGAAGCGAATATTATAGGAATACTAGAAATAATTAAATATAAGTATTACCAAAAACGCAAAATAAAATAATATATAATAAGCGAGTAAAATGCGAAACATTGAAAACTGACTCACTGCGCATGCGCCAACCCGCCAAATCTCGAGTATAAAAGGAAGCGCACGCAGCACCTGGCGCGCTCATTCGAATACAAAAGATTCCGAGAGTTAAAACCTTTCAGTCTCGCAGTAAAAAGAATTCATCATACCGAGAGTTTCGTATTCATTCAGCGAGAAATCCAAAAAACCTCATTCAGCGAGAAATCCAAAAAACCTCATTCAGCGAGAATCATTCAGCGAGATCGGCGTATTCCTACGGCGTATTCCTCATTTAGCGAGAAATCATTCAGTCTTGAGTGTCTTGATCAATCACGCATCCATCACTCGACCGTTCAAAATATTTTGAAGCCACTCAGCGGAAAAGCGACAATCGCGGTGTCCTTCGCAGCATTACCACCGTCCCTGAGCTTGAGAGCTGCAGAGTCAAGACCTCACTACCTTCCAGGCCCAGGAAATTAACACGGATTTCCAGCCCAAACCCCTGGTCCTCGGGCCGCCAGGAGTTACTCCCGAGGATGATTTGACTCACTGACCATCCAAAAAGAAATCCTCAAGTCTTGAAGCTCTCTCATGGAGCTCACTCGTCAGGAAAATTACTATCATCAAAAAACCCAAAGCTCTAAATTCAAGAGTGCTGAAATCCTTGGCACATGACTACAGCTCGGTAATCTCCACTCCAGTCCAGCCTGAAAAGGGAAGCCATCACACGAGTACCACCTCCACGGTACACACTCCATACACGACGAATCTCTCCAATACGTCCGGCCCCATCACCACCACCACCCAGGAGAGCCCTAGGGAAACCATGCCGAAACGTAAGAAAACGGACCCTGGCCCCTCCACCTCATCACAGGTCTCTGAAACCATCACGGACCATGGAAACCCTAAAGTCATTCCAAACATACCAGTCCAAAACCGATTCGACCTCTTCTCCTCCTTCGGAGATGAAGCTGTTATCCTGGATAAATCTGTTGCTCCCGAGCATGCCAGGGAGAAGACTTCCTCCAAAATCCCTGCCTTCCAACCACAGGCGCCAGGACAGCCTCTCGATGACACCAATCAACACCAGCCAGCTATCGCTAGACCGCCTCCTATATACGTTCCTGGATTCGATGGAAACATTACAAGGCTCACCAATAACCTAAATGCCAAGTATGGCAAGACGTATATGTTCTTCCCATACCATTGGTCACCTTCTAGATGTTTGGAAGCTACCAGTATTTACATTAGTCATCCTCCAACCGACTCGCGTGTCGCACGTTCTTTTTGAACGTTGCGAATTATTTTGTTTCAACGGCTCTGGCAGTATTCATAAACTTATATTGAAAATTGTTCCTTGATAATGGTCTGAATTTAGATCGAAACGTTGGAATTGTTATATAAACCAGTGAATTTTATTGCAAAAAGCTTGTTTTAAGTGTGTGTGTTAATGACCGAACCATTGCGCCGAAAACATATTATATTGATAATTACGGTCGAAATTATATTAATAACTTCTTCATTACTACGTTACTGTATCGCGTTTTACGAATTCTGTTATTTTTGTATAATTATATATTGTGATAATTTCTTGAACCGTGCATATCAAAATAATAGAACACTGCGTGATCATTGATCCAACTTATTTAATGAGTTGTGGGGTTTCCCCTCGGTCAATTGTCGTCCGTAAAATATTACGTTTAACTCAGATCAACATTGTTCAATTCGTGCTTTTGTAAATAAGAGTTATCTGCGACTCTTATCGAAACCCATGTATTGACTCCCCATTTTTGTACCACCTTGATTTTCCTTTTGCGATTATTTGTAATACATGGTAATATTTTACTTAAATCCGTCTCATTTTGTTTCGAACCAGTCTCCTCTAAAATACCACATCCTGATTGGACAACCTGTATGGGTTGTAGACGAAAGCCGCGCCCCGAAACAATCCTGATTTTTGCGTAATAATCTGATTATGTCAAAATTATAAAATCTCTTTAAAATTCGTTAAGCGTTATCTGAGGAAATTAGACTCAACCGCTCGGTCGAATAAAAATTAACGCCCTCACGTAACACTGTACCTCTAAGTTCGAGAAATTCCAAGCCTTCATGGAAATGGCCAAACGTCTGGGGTAGGAAAAATGGCTCACACTCCAAACATTCTCTTATGGAATGCTGGCTCGATTGTCGGCAAGAGTGGTGACCTAACGCTAACACTGCAAAAACACGACATCCACATTGCCCTAATAACTGAGACGTGGCTACGCCCAGGCACATCCTTCTTCACCCCAGGATACAGGATAGTCAGGGCTGATAGGAGTCCCCCCCACAAGGGTGGGGGCGTTGCTATTTTTATACAGCAGTCCTTGGATTTTACAATAATCAACACACAGGTCTTTGCAAGCATGGAAGCAGTCTTCATCAGACTAACAAACCCTGCCTTGACCTTAGGGGTTGTTTACTGCCCCCAGGGGTGCGTCTGGAATCACCCCTCTTGGACCTCATTGCCAGGCTAAAAACTCCTTTTATCGTCGGAGGAGACTTCAACGCCCGTCACCCTTGCTTGGACCAATTATGCTGCAAATGTCAACGGGAGACTGCTGCACAAACACTCCCTTGGAAATCCCTACTGCCTGGTTACCCCGGGCGAATTCACATACATTCCTAGTAACCCAGGACAGAGGCCATCCACCCTGGACTTATTTCTTGTTAACCACCCGAGGACCTTCCAGTGCAGGGTTCTCGATGACACTGCCACACAGCATCGCCTCGTGGTGCTTAAACCCACCGGACAGGAAATGTCCCCCCCCCCCCCCTGGCTGGAAGAGGGAGATAATATGGAAGGATTACCAGCTGTATACCGCTAATTACCAATTGCAAACATCCCTGGATTCCACCGCAGAAATTGATTTCTGCATCCAGGATCTGACAGCCTTCCTGCGCTCCTGCCAGAGAAGGGCTACCTCCTTCGTTCCACCTACCGATGGAAAGAGTGCACAGTCCCTGGGCGATGACGCTCTCCTCAGGGCTTACATTGGACTCCGCAAAACTTACAGGAGGGCGCTCCAGAGATCGGGACTCCGATACTACAGTGACCTCATCCATAACATGACTCTCGAAATTAATCAACGAGTCAAAAACCTCTCGAGAGAGTCCTGGAGAAACAGACTGAAGTCTCTTAAAGTCTCGGATCACACGTTCTGGTCCACCTTCAAGAAGCTGACTGGGAAAAAAACAACATAACCGCCGCTTAGTTCTGCAGGTCAAACTATCACAACCAACGCTGGAAAAGCCGCTGCATTTGTCATGCAGTTCGCCGCCGTCCATAACCAGGCCGTGGCCTTGCCTTCCCCTTACTCGAGGATCGTGGAAGACGGGATGGACAGGCTTGACCAACCTACAAGTGACGACCCAACCTCTAATATCTCCATCCCCCCTGCAGACATTTTCGCCGCTGTGAAGCGTTGCCGGAACAACAAGGCTCCGCGGCACGATGGGATATCGTCGTTACTTCTAAAAAATGCCCCCAGGAAGATCCTCATGCAGCTCTTTTACCTGTTCAGATCCTGTATTTCCCTGGCCTACTTCCCAGACCAGTGGAAAGTTGCAAAGGTTGTGCCCATCCACAAACCTGGTAAGCCCTCCACGGAAGTGTCTAGTTATAGGCCCATCAGCCTACTCCCGTTAATGGGGAAAATTTTTGAGTGCTGCGTTCTGTGGAAGATGCAAAATTTCCTGGACAGTCATCATGTGGTCATCAACCAACAGTTTGGTTTTCGGTCTGGGCACTTCACGGTAAATCAACTGATCAGGGTCACGCAGTTACTTACACACGAACTCAACGTGGGAAGGAAGGCGGCCATGATTCTCCTTGACCTCACCAGGGCTTTTGATTCTGTGTGGCACCAGGGCCTCCTGTTCAAACTCAAGTCTCTTGGCCTCCATGTCTCAGTCATCATGCTACTAAAATCCTACCTAACAAACAGAAGGATTTTTGTCTCCATAGGAGGATGTCCCTCCGAACACCTCCTGGTCACGGCTGGGGTGCCCCAGGGATCCATCCTGGGTCCCGTCCTCTTCAACCTGTACATTAACGACATTCCCCTTTCACCTTCCACTTCACTGGCATTATATGCTGATGATACGTTACTACTGAACTCCTCATGGAACTCCAGCATCCTTTGCATGAGACTACAGGAGCAACTGGACAGGGTGGTGACCTTCTTCGAGGATTGGAAGCTGGCCGTAAATCCGGACAAAACCCAGGCTATCCACTTCCAACTAAAAAACGCGAAAAACCACTGGCCACACCTTACAACAGAGATGGGCATTATTTAAATAAAAAATTATTTAAATAACGTATCAAATAAATGAGGCTTTATCTTCATTTTTCATCAAATAAAAAAAACCCAGAGTTACTTTTATTTCAAACGTCGCAAATAATTTTTTTGTTCGACGTGAATTTATCCGACGGCCATAAATAATTTTTTGGCTTGTCGGGAATTTATCCGACGGCCACAAATAATTTTTTTGTTTGACAGGAATTGATTTTAACATTCAAATAATTTTGTCGTCTTTTCATTCATTTGTAATTGAAAATTATTTGAAGCTCAAATAATTCTGAGTGTAGGAAACGAGAGAGAGGGGGAGCGTGTGCTAGAAAGCGGCAAGCAGGAGAGCATGAAGCAAGGCGGTAGTAGTTACAGCGAGTGGGTACTGGAGCAAGCGAAAAGCCCGTTGCTAATATCCACCTCTCTTCCTAATCTCCGTTCCCTCTCGCTCAAACAACTACCTCCTCGCATCATGCTCTCCTGCTTACCGCTCTCTAGCACACACTCCCCCTCTCTCCCGTTTTCTACACCCAGACTTATTTGAGCATCAAATAATTTTCAAATACAAATGAATGAAAAGACGACAAAATTATTTGAAGGTTAAAATTAATTCCCGTCAAACAAAAAAATTATTTGTAGCCGTCGGATAAATTCATGTCGAACAAAAAAATTATTTTTAACGTTTCAAATAAAAGTAACTCTAGCTTATTTTTATTTGAAATAAACATAACTCTCAGTTATTTTTATTTGATGAGTCTCGAATAAAATTTTTGTCTTTTATTCGAAATCAATTTTTTATTTGAAATAACTTTCTGCCCATCTCTGCCTTACAATAAGGGGAAACCGGGTCCCCTGGTTACCCATAGTACGGTACTTGGGGGTGGTCTTCGACAATGCACTCCGTTGAACACCTGCAGTCGAAGACAGACTCAGCAAGTACAGAGCTGCAGCTGGCGCCTTACACCCGCACATTTGTGTTGCCTCACCGCTATCAAGGAAGGTCAAGCTTGCGCTATACAAGATCTGCCTCCGTCCAGTCCTGACATATGGGGCCCACGTCTGGACTAGTGCACCTCCGACTACTCTTCGACTCCTGCAGAGGGCACAAAATAGGACATTAAAAGTCATAGCGTAGAGGCCCACTCGATACCCCACGAGATCCCTGCATGAGGACCTTGACATGGAGCCTATTCAAGATTACATCAATCGTATCCTGGAAGGGTATAAGGTTGAGGCTCACCCGAACGGCTTGATACGTATGACAGGGCTGTACGACAGGAATAGAATACCATATAGAATCAAGAGGACCTTTCCGCTACAAAAGATTAAACCTTACATCACACGAAACTCCTGATGAGGCTGCTCTCAGGTCCCTTATCAAAATCGCACAGCGGGCCTACAGCCCTCACGGCTCACTCATATTCACCGTATGGTGTGTCTCAGGACATGGGTTTTTTGCAAATTTTTACCCCTGCTTATAACTCCATGAACTTTTAATGGATCTTCACGTCGGTAATACCTCTCCTAGGTTTTCATGCTACCCCTGGTAGGTGGGCTAAACTTCTGCCCACAGGTACAGGTCTAAAGTACCCACTGCATAATATAAAAAAAAAACCTGGCGCGCTCATTCGAATACGGATACGTTCCTGCGACCAACGGATGCTAGTCCCTGGAGGTAGCTTAAGTACTATCCAGTAGAATTTCAGACCGCTCCGGAAACGGTAGCGACTGGTTCTCAGTGTACAAAGGTACTGGTGCTCCTTTTTGGGTCTTTCATTTGAAGGTTGAGAACTTTGTCTTCGCGGAGGTTTCAAGCGTTGATCCTATTAGTAGGTAGCAGCTTAACCGCTTTGCGAAGGCAAGATCTACGGAACCCTAGAATACATACCCTGCCACGAGTATCGGGAACCGCTCCGGAAACGGTAGCGGCCGCTACGAACAGCAGCAGCATAAATAAAAGAATTCTGTCAAAAGTTTGGGAACTGCTCCGGAAACGGTAGCGGCCGAGCTTACTACAGAAGCATATTTTACATACAAATATTTAACTTTAATAGCGCAGTTAATTAGTATATATATATAAAAACCATAAAAAACATAAAAATCGTAGTCATAAGCATTATTATTATTATTATTATTATTAGGAATAAGTGTTGTTCAAATAAAGTCATTGTTACGTTTTAAGTTGGATTTTACTCCTTAACTCTATCAACGAACCCCCACCTATCCTATACTCCAGGGGACGCCGCTCTCCTCTCGAGAACCTGCTAGCGTTCAGTCGTCCCCGGGCAACCGGACGTTACAAAACCAAAACATCCTAACCTCAAATCTTACTTTATTATTTTATACATTATTATTTTACCAATATACCTACTTGAAAAATAGATTTAGAAATAGATTGTGTGTAAATACTTACATCAAAATGATCTTCACAAAAATACATTCTTGTATCTGCAGATAAACTATGAGCATCATATCTCCTTGCAAGTTCTAGCCACTTTATCCGGATTTGTTCATTGTTTGGAACATAAATAAATAATTTGTTTGGCGTCTTTCATTTTTAACTAAAAACAACACCGAAAACTAACAATAGCAATACACAGACACGATCGTTTAGGTTTGTTTTACACGGCGTGACGTCATACAGGACGCCATGACAGTCTGGCCCGTTTTCGAATCAAGTTTAAATAAGTTTTTGAAAACGCAAAAAAAATCATGTAAATGTACGATTTTTCGAAAATAAATACAGTTTTCGTGTAGAATAGACATGAAAATAATGTTTTAACCAATGTCTCAAATTCAGTCAACTAGCCTATTATTAATTAATTCAAAATTGTTGTTAAAATCAAATGCCTAATACAATTTCTGACAGTCCAACGACTGTGGGATTTCCCTAGTCAGAAATTGTGTATATGAAATTATGAACATTGAGGGAAAGCCCTCATCTGTGCGAAATTGTATGGTTTGCAAGATGTGGGATGTTATGTTCTTCTATGTGTACGAATGGTCCGTAAAGATTGATCATGTATTTGAATCGGGAGTCTGGTGGATGGACGTGGGCACACACATGCACAGCCTCATTAAGTAGACGGGACCCACTCTGGTCGCTACCGAGAGCATGAAGCTGCGACACTCTGTGACGGTAAATCGCGAGGTGCGTGTCATTGGGGTCCGCAAGTGTTTTAGAGCAAGAGTTCTCCGGTTTATAGTGAAACCGCGTGAAAGACTCGACTTTGCGAAACAATCCTATTTCCTAAACTTTGATTAATTTATAAATTATAAACTAAAAGTATCATTCATTTTGCTCTGTTAAAATCACTATTATTCAGTCTCGTTTAGAATTCAATTAAGATTTATTCGTTAATATAACCAAGTGTGTGTGTGTGTATTCGCGTTTCATCTCTTTTTCTGATTTAGGTATATCATCAAAGCATAGGAAAACATTCCAACCGAAAACAACAAAAATATATTTGTCAATACAATGTCGACTGTCTAGTGAGTTGCACCTATCATCTCTTTTGTACACTGTATTATAATTGAGTCGTACTTAACACAATTTCTGATAATCAAATGACTGTGGGATTCCCCTAATCAGGAATTGTGCCCGATTGCGCGAATGTCTATGTTTGTTGTTGATTAATTTTTCTTTACATATTCAGTGCTATATGGTTTACATCCATCCAATATTCCGGCATTAAAGCTTTATTATTCATTAAATTATACTCATTAATTACCTGTCCGATTCCTTTGAAAAGACCCGTATGGGACTAGAGCACCAACGATCCCGAAATCTACCCCTTATCCTTCCGATAAGGTATTTAGATAATTAAATAAAATAATTGACTGTTACGAGTGCGGCGAGCCTCCTTGCCATTTTATACGTAATTACAACAAATTCTGATAATCAAATGATTGTGGGATACCCCTAATCAGAATTCGGCTGTCTAAAACGCGCCGCTCGATCACCAAAGGCCGCGGCACGTAACAATGGTCAGCGAAGAAGAAGATAAGTACACGGAGGAGGAGGATGGTCAGCGAAAATGCAGCTGGAGCATGGGTGGCCTGTGACGAAGATGATGAAGAACAAAGGCATCCTACTTTTGCAAAGCTACACTTCTCGATTTTATGGTATGAAGGGGTTTGACATGCGAGAGGAGATCTAGCGAGACCAATTGCATTCAAACCGTGATCAACGTGCAATCACTTTGACAGTTTTTTTAAACACTTTTTTCATTTTTTTTGTGTTAAGTGAAATTGCTTTGAAGAAGATTGCTTTTGAAGGATATTATCAATCGTCCAACGCATGGAAATACAATCGATTAATCGTTGTGTTAGTAACTTTGAGAATTATAAGAAAAATCGGTTTCAGATTATGTCATTGCCCATGTATTTGAAACGTCCGGCTACCGCTACGATCACCGCTGCTGCGACAGTTATCCATTCATCCAGCCCAAAAGTGTATGTGGCCTGTCAAAATGTTGCGGTTCAAACCGAAGCAATTCGATGTGCAGAACTTTATGAGGCGGAAGCTAATCAGGATAGCGACATTTTTTTAAAAGTTTTTAAAAAATGCGATAATCCAATACACGACTACTTCGAGGATGATGAGGAATATTAGATGCACCGATATGCACAACAAACGTTTTTAGGTGATTTCGACGATAATGATAATGTACAAATAACTATATCTCGGAAGAATCATGCGTATCATCCAAAGAGTGTGACTTAGCGAAACGTCAAAGCGGAAAATATTGATTTTGATACCTATAGGAATAAAGTATCGGGGCTTCGAGCTAGTGTTGTTGCAGTTCAAACTGACCCTGTGCAAGTTCCTATAGATTTACCATTAACTAATCTATTTACTGATGATGTTATCGAGTGGGATAATTAAGCCAATCAAATTTTAATCATGTTTTTTATAGTCTATTTATAATTATATATTCTTTCTGTAACAATATATATTCTTAAAGGTATTTTATTTCTCCATTTCATTTACGCGTCTTCCTCCTCTCCTCATCATCTAATTCTATGAAATCTTGTGTCACGTCCCGGGTGAAGGTCTTAGGGGACAATGACATAGGGGAATTATTGGGGCCCAGGCGCGAATCTTAAATCCAACACACTGAGGGAAAAAGGGGTTTAGGCGTGAATGTTAAATCCAACACACTGATTGTATAAGGAGGTTCAGGCGTGAATGTTAAATCCAACACACTAATCGTATAAGGAGGTTTAGGCGTGAATGTTAAATCCAACACACTGATCGTATTAGGAAGTTTAGGCGTGAATGTTAAATCCAACACACTGATGGTAAAAGGAAGTTTAGGCGTGAATGTTAAATCCAACACACTGATCGTATTAGGAAGTTTAGGCGTGAATGTTAAATCCAACACACTAATCGTATAAGGAGGTTTAATAAGCGAATACACGCTGGGAAACACTCGCTAGAGCACTTGTTTTGGTTTGTCGCGGTAATAGGATTTACCGTTGCTTTACGATAAAAGACACACGTAATAACTCTGTGAAATTCGACTAGTCATACGGTCATGCGAAACCTATACGAAAGTAAGTTTGTAAATACCGCGATGCTTTCCGCGGTCGTTGCCCGTAATCAGCTGTTCCGGCAGCCTGTTTGGATTTCGGGATCTTCGTAGCCGAGGGATAGATACAATATTTCGAAACGTGATTGAAAGTAAAACTGTTTATTCAGTTAAAGTACTGATAATATGTGACACGTTGGTCATTAGCACATCATGGTTATATCAATGGTTATTACAATGAAATAAGAGTATGAATATGAGGTACAAGTATATAAGCCAAGTATAGAACACAGTAAAGCATAAAGATTCGTTCGCTAGCAATATGAGCAATGAACGTTAGCAATAGTAATATAATAAAGTAACGAGAATTAATGATTCACAGTAATATAAGCGATGAGCGTTAGCAATAATATGAATAAGAAAAGTAACAAGAATAGCAATACACAATATATAATGATGGTGATGTACAATGGTATTAAAGATAATTATAATTTCTTACAATGCTTGATGGTTGATGATGATTGAATTTATTTTAATTAACACTTGGTTTGACGAGACCTTAAATGGTTTTCGTGTAAAGATAACTTCCTTTCTCCGAAGGGTAATTCGTTGAAAGAGGACTTCTGTCTGTGGGCCCTTGTATTTATATGATTTTGCAAGGGGTTGTGGGGTGTACGCGCGGTATGGACTTTGCCCTGCTTATATAATATTTTGCAGTATGAAGGGGGGTGCGCAGTATGCACCTTGGGCTAATTATAAACATGTGTCACGGTAGCTTTTGGGGTTTTTGCAGGGACCAAATGTTGATCTATATTTGTACTCGCAGTTTTTCTTTTAGTGTTTTTATACACGTGATTTTGAATTGCTCAACTCCTCGAATGGATTTTGGGTGTTTTAATAGGAAAGGGACGTCGGTGAGTTTGACTGCTTTGGTCATTTAGAGGGTGTGAGACGTGGTCTCGATTTAAGATATTTGTGGGGCGAGGGACTTGTTTAGATTTGGTGTGAGAGAGGGATTTGTGCCGCGTTGGGCGAATAAGGGAAGGAGATTTAATGATTGACCGTCTTGAGATGGGGACCGCTAAGGTACATCGCCAAGGCGGCCGTGGTCATGGAAAAGGGGTAAGATTTGAGGTTTGGGGAAGATTTGAGTAGAGTTGTAGGTTGATTTATAAAAGGGAGTTGCAATAATCGCGAGCGAAAAATCGTGGGACGTCACACTTGCACTGTTGCTCCAGAGGGGTCAAGTTACATGTAATTGCGCGATACGCAGGGACGTTCGAAATACTGTTGGCTTTAGAATGCATGCTACATTAGGGTGGACCTTAGTTACTCTTGTCCAAAAATAAATTTCAAATTTTTGGCGGGGACCCCCATCCCCCCCCCCCCCCCCAGTATGGTGCCACTGGGTGAGAAAATATTGTGTGTAAAATTTGAAATCGATCGGACAACGGGAAGACGTGCCTCATCGCAGCTGAAGTTTTTTTATTTTTGGAATACGTTTTTCTCCATTGTAGTATATCGTTCATATACATTTTTATATATCGTTGAATTTGTTTTTTTACGCTCTTTAACAATATAGAATCAAATTATAAGGTCACTTAAGAAAACATCATGACCTTCAAATCTCAAAAATTGACGGTCAAAAAAAACTTTTTTCTTTGGCATTATTTTTACCTTGCCAAACAGTATAACTTTTGTCTAAGAAACTTTTTCACATATTCGCAAATGAAGATGTCACGTCCCGGGTTAAGGATTTAATGGGACAAATGACAAAGGGGTTTTTACATAAATTCCAGGCGCGAATCTATAGTTCAGCGCACCGGGAGGCGAGGAAATCAGGTATTTGACGACGTAATTCTGTACACCAGCCTTTTCGATTGTCAGGCGAGAAATGTGAAATTCTGCACGCTAATCGTCTCGAACGGCCGGGAGAATGTTAGATTCAGGGGATTGAAGATTTAGGGAAGGTCAG
Source organism: Andrena minutula (assembly GCA_929113495.1). Taxonomy (NCBI): domain Eukaryota; kingdom Metazoa; phylum Arthropoda; class Insecta; order Hymenoptera; family Andrenidae; genus Andrena; species Andrena minutula. The sequence goes on along the minus strand of OV815993.1, from coordinate 41,300,502 downwards.
GCGAGCAATGTTCAATTCTGCACACTAACCATTTCGAACGTCAGGCGAGAAATGTGAAATTCTGCACACTAATCGTTTCGAATGGCAGGCGAGTAATGTTTAATTCTGCACACTGAAGATTGAGGGAAAGTCAGGCGAGCAATGTTCAATTCTGCACACTAACCATTTCGAACGTCAGGCGAGAAATGTGAAATTCTGCACACTAATCGTATCGAACGGCAGGCGAGTAATGTTTAATTCTGCACACTGAGGATTTAGGTAGAAGGCGGGAGAGAAATGCGAAATTCTACGCACTAACGGATTTGGGACTGACAGGCGAGAAATGTTTAATTCTGCACACTAACCGTTTTTTGAACGTCAGGCGAGTAATGTTTAATTCTGCACACTAACCATTTCGAACGTCAGGCGAGAAATGTGAAATTCTGCACACTAATCGTTTCGAACGGCAGGCGAGTAATGTTTAATTCTGCACACTGAGGATTTAGGTAGAAGGCGGGAGAGAAATGCGAAATTCTACGCACTAACGGATTTGGGGACTGACAGGCGAGAAATGTTTAATTCTGCACACTAACCGTTTTTTGAACGTCAGGCGAGTAATGTTTAATTCTGCACACTAATCGACCAGGGAAGGTTTAAATGAACTGGTTTGTATTGGAGAGACACCCGTTAGAGCACTTGTTTTGGTTTGCTTAGGTAATCGGATTTACCGCTGCATTATTGTAAAAGACACATGTAATACTTCGCGAAATTCGACTAGTCATACAGTTAAGCGAAACCTATGCGTAAGTAAGTTAGTAAACACCGTGACGCTTTCTGCGGTCGTTGCCCGTAATCAGCTGTTCCGGCAGCCTGTTTGGATTTAGGGATCTTCGTAGCCGAAGGATTGACACAATAATTCGTAACTGATTTAAAGTAAAACTGTTTATTCACTTTATAGCTTTTGATAATAGGTAATGCACTATTGTTGTGCAAATCGTTACGGTTTATAATAATGGATTAGAGATGAACATAGCATGTATATAATGGTTATGAATTATGAATATGAACATGAAATACAAGATATATATATATATACATTAATAAGCTAGGATGATTTACGCAATAGGCGTTAATAAGCAATGCAAATAGCAATACACAATAATATAAGCGCAATAAGCGTTGCAATATGAAACAATAAGAATGTGAATAATTGGTATAGATGATGGTGATATACCGTGGTATTAATAGTAATTATAATATCTTACAATTCTTGATGATTGAAGATGGGTGAATTTAGTTTAAATAACACTTTGCCGAGCGTGTCCTCTCGGAGCTGGTATTTCGGCGAAAGAGAACGTGTCCCTTCGATCCTGGTATTTCGGCGAAAGAGGACTTCTGTCTCCGGGCCCTTGTATTTATATGATTTTGCAAGGGGTTGTGGGGTGTACGCGCGGTATGGACTTTGCCCTGCTTATATAATATTTTACGGTATGAAGGGGGGTGCGCAGTATGCACCTTGGGCTAATTATAAACATGTGTCATGATAACTTTTGGGGTTTTTGCAGGGAGCAAAGGTTGATCTATATTGGGACTCGCAGTTTTTCTACTAGGGTTTTTATACATGGGATTTTGAATTGCTCAACTCCTCGAATGGATTTTGGGTGTTTTAATAGGAAAGGGACGTCGGTGGGTTTGACTGCTTTGGTCATTGAGAGGGTGTGAGACGTGGTCTCGATTTAAGATATTTGTGGGGCGAGGGACTTGTTTAGATTTGACGTAAGAGAGGAATTTGTGCCGCGTTGGGCGAATAAGGGAAGGAGATTTAATGATTGACCTTCTTGAGATGGGGACCGCTAAGGTACATCGCCAAGGCGGCCGGGGGCGTTGGTAAAGGGGTAAGAATTGAGGTTTGGGGAAGATTTGAGCGGATTTGTAGATAGATTTATAAATGAGTTGAAGTAACCGCGCGCGAAAAATCTTGGGGCGTCACACCTCCCCCCTTATATGAAGAAATGCCTGCATTTCTTCACCGTAAGGAGCGGGGTGAACTTTGAAGTTCGTAAGATTGGGGGTCCATACAGGGCGAAGGGGCAGTGGCATCTTGGAGTTGCTCTCAGATGACTGATGTTGGATGGGAAGGAGTCATCTATAGCGATGACTGTCTTGAGATGGCTCCTTGATGATGATGTGTGATGTTTTTAGGGAGGAGGGATGTGATATTCCTTCCTTCCTGTGGACGGCATAGCCGCGTGACTGGTGGTTGCAAAGAATGTTGCAGTTGCAACGATCTATGGGGGAAATTTATTAAAGTATTTCAATTTGTGTTGGCTTGGGATCAACCGGGACTCTCGCGCAAGTGGATATCGCGATCGTCAGGTCTTTTATATCGTAGGCTCCTACCGAATTTCGAAAGGTAACCTTGGTACTTTTTATTTTCAATTTCTTCAAGAACCGGGTTCTTGTTGGGTATCCGAGCTAATTTCCCGAATAATTTTTCATGCGGAGTGTATTTAGTACACTCGCGGACACTGGCATTATACGAGATCGCGGCCAAGTTGGTCCATTCGTCCCAGTCAGTGTATCTACCGATTATCAATTTTAAATATTGGGTCATTACGAGATGCAATCTCTCTAGAGAGCCGTTAGACGGTGGGTGAAAGGCTGTGGTTCGGAATTGTTGGACTTTCCATTTCCACGGTGCCGGTTTTATAAAATTTCTATTAAAATTTGGTACTTGGTCGGTGAGAATGGCTCTAGGAGCTCCGAAGTGACAAATGAATCTTTTAATAACTTCGTCAGCGATCTTAATTGATGAGTATAAGCTGAGAAGCACGCACACAAAATATTTTACGAATAAATCCTGTATGGGTAATTTATATTTGTTGCCTGTTGTTGTTGTAGGCAGTCGTTCATGTATGATTTCTGTTGAGGGAATTGGTGGAGTTTCTGCAGATGATATTTTCCGGCGCATCTTTCTGTTTAGTTGAGTCCTTCTGCATTTCCTTCCCTGGCGAGCGCTGGATGTGGTTTTCGCAGAGTCGACGGGGTTGCTGTCACTTGTTGGCGCATGGATCGGTGATTTTGAGAACCGAGGCCTCTTGGAACCGCTTGGTCCACGTTTGGGCCAGTCCTTCAAGTAGTCGTCACATTTGTCGCGCGGTCGTTTGGAGCGTGCCTCCACTGCAGGGGAAGTATAGGATAAGTCGTCTGTAGTGACGTTGAATCCCAGGTCAAAATTCGGGAATTGCAGGATAGGTTTCTTCTGCAAGACTGTACTTAAGTGGTTGAAAACGGTTTGCTGGGACGGTCCCCAGTTAAATGCTGGGTCGTTCTTCAAAAGTTGGGTTAACAGGCGAGCATTTTTAGAAAATTCCAGGATAAACCTTCTATGATATCTGGTTAATCCAAGGACATTTTTGCTTCGTTTTGGCATGCGAGGTGCAGCTTCGGAGAACTTATCGCATTCCCCATGAATCGGGTGCTCTTTGGAGATTAACTTAAGTAAATTTCCTGTCCTTGAAGGAGCTTCCGCAGAAATTTTGAATACTACCAGTTCCAGTGTAGCCGCAAGAGACTTTTGGGAGTTTAGGGGAAGGGTTGGTTTGGCGTATAGCGCAGGGGGTAAGAGTGAGTGCACTTTCGTGAGTGCCTCGAGATCGTGGATCGAAGGATCCAGGGCTAAGAGGGACTTGTTTTTTATTAGGGGGTGGATGGGAGTAGTGCCTATAGGCGTTGTAGTCTCTTTTGGTCTTTTTGGTTTGGATTCTGGAGTTTTTCTGTCGGATTTTTCAACTTCGATGGTGGGCGTTTTACTTGGAGTGTTAATCTCGCTAGAGTTTATAATTTGCGAGTATTCCTTTAGGTCCGGATTATGTACGGAAAAGGAGGATTTTGTCCTCGGCCGTAGCACGACCGGGTTTAGTTGAACTGCAGCGACACTTATGATACCGCTAGTGCTTTGGGGTAGATCGTAAATTGGTGTGCTTCTGCTTGGCTCGTTCCACAATTCGCATCCATCGGCGCTCGGAGGAGTAATTCCCGACTTCGTTTCCCACAAGGCTCTAGGATCTTCTTTGATAGTGAAGGTGCGTTTTCTGCATTCCGAAGTCACATGTCCGGGCTTCTTACAGTTCCCGCAGATTCGCAGCTCCGTAGGCCTGGAAGGTGGAGGTCGAGACTGGTCCCAATAGGGGACCTGGGGTTTGGGTGCTTGGGACCCGTATTCCGCGACGTGGTTTAGAGGGTTCCTCTCGGAAGGTTGAGCTGGCGGGCCTTGGTTGCTCCAACAGGACCGTGCGTCATGACCTGTCTTGTTGCAGAGCTGGCACGTTAGTTTGGGCGTCTTCTGCTCGGGGAATCGAAGACGGTCCCTGTTAATTTCTTTGTCCGTAATGACAGCTAAATCGAACGCTTCGTTGAGCGTTTCGAATCGGTGTTGTAGTAGCCTCGTCCTTATGTGAGGTGGAAGGCCATCGACGAAAGAATCTAGAGTTAGGCGATCCAGCTTCTGCGGGTGATTTCGCGCGAAGTCGCGGTAATATTCCCTATCTTCTTCTAGAATGGCGAATCGGAGGTCCTTTACGCGTGAGATGTACTCCAATATGTGCTCGTTGGATCCCTTGATAACGTTCGCGAGTTCTCCACGATAGTGGTCTGATGTTTTAGCGGGAGAAAATGTACGTTTAAGTCGTTTGACTAATTCATTTACGGTATCGAAGACCCGATCCTCAACAGCCAAGTACGCATGGTCTAGCAGCTTATTTCTCAACAACCTCGCTAGCTGGGGTTCGGCGTGCGAGGGAATCAGAGCCTTAGCCCTATTGCAGGCTCTCGCGAATTGCAAAACGGACATGTTGTGACCGTTAAACTCTGGGACCGTTTCTACGGCGTCTTTTAATGTGATCTGGGGCGATGGATCCTGGTCCGGAATATAATTATAATTTAATACTGGTTTCCTATCGAAACGGGAGGAACCTGGAGTAGCAAAATTGTTTGCCGTTGGCGGAGGTATAAGAAGTTTTTCCATCATTTCGCGGATGGCTTGAATTTGACTAGAGAGATCTTCCGACGCGGGGCCGTCTGAACCGGCGGCTACGTCCGAACGCGTTTTGGATTGCGGATTTACGACATATCTCGCGTTTAAGCTCTCGATTTCAGCTTGTTTTTCCCGCAATAGTTGTATCCGATCCATTAATTCGACGGTCGCGGTGTCTATTCTGTTAGTGGAAGGATCCGCGTCTTGATCTTTTACGGGAGAGTCGTCGGCTTCACCGTACACAGACATGTTTAAAGTAAAATTTGATTGCACCGAGGGCAATTGTGGAATGTATAGGCCGTTTGGCAGTAATAATTTTCAGATACTGTCACCGTATTTGCTGGGTCCAACCAGGAGCAGCACAAGCAAATTTCGTTGACTTGGTTCGTTGTAGCTAAACGCAGTTTTAGACATATTAATGTTTACATATGTGTAGTTTTGGTTTCTAGCACGCGGCTTCTATACGCTACCGCGATCTGCTGTGGCCTTGCAATATACATATTAATTGTCGGGACCTTGTGGGTACCATCTCAAAGAAACTTTTCTCTCGACGGTAGACGAAGATCCCACCGATTTGGGTGCTCAATGCACATGAATGCTAAATATAGGGACCTTGTGGGCACCGTATTAAAATTTCTTTTTACAACGGTTGACGAAGATCCCACCGATTTGGGTGCTCAATGCACATGAATGCTAAATATAGGGACCTTGTGGGCACCGTATTAAAGAATTTCTTTTTACAACGGTTAACGAAGATCCCACCGCTGTCACCAAAAATTTTGTCACGTCCCGGGTTAAGGATTTAATGGGACAAATGACAAAGGGGTTTTTACATAAATTCCAGGCGCGAATCTATAGTTCAGCGCACCGGGAGGCGAGGAAATCAGGTATTTGACGACGTAATTCTGTACACCAGCCTTTTCGATTGTCAGGCGAGAAATGTGAAATTCTGCACGCTAATCGTCTCGAACGGCCGGGAGAATGTTAGATTCAGGGGATTGAAGATTTAGGGAAGGTCAGGCGAGCAATGTTCAATTCTGCACACTAACCATTTCGAACGTCAGGCGAGAAATGTGAAATTCTGCACACTAATCGTTTCGAATGGCAGGCGAGTAATGTTTAATTCTGCACACTGAAGATTGAGGGAAAGTCAGGCGAGCAATGTTCAATTCTGCACACTAACCATTTCGAACGTCAGGCGAGAAATGTGAAATTCTGCACACTAATCGTATCGAACGGCAGGCGAGTAATGTTTAATTCTGCACACTGAGGATTTAGGTAGAAGGCGGGAGAGAAATGCGAAATTCTACGCACTAACGGATTTGGGACTGACAGGCGAGAAATGTTTAATTCTGCACACTAACCGTTTTTTGAACGTCAGGCGAGTAATGTTTAATTCTGCACACTAACCATTTCGAACGTCAGGCGAGAAATGTGAAATTCTGCACACTAATCGTTTAGAACGGCAGGCGAGTAATGTTTAATTCTGCACACTGAGGATTTAGGTAGAAGGCGGGAGAGAAATGCGAAATTCTACGCACTAACGGATTTGGGGACTGACAGGCGAGAAATGTTTAATTCTGCACACTAACCGTTTTTTGAACGTCAGGCGAGTAATGTTTAATTCTGCACACTAATCGACCAGGGAAGGTTTAAATGAACTGGTTTGTATTGGAGAGACACCCGTTAGAGCACTTGTTTTGGTTTGCTTAGGTAATCGGATTTACCGCTGCATTATTGTAAAAGACACATGTAATACTTCGCGAAATTCGACTAGTCATACAGTTAAGCGAAACCTATGCGTAAGTAAGTTAGTAAACACCGTGACGCTTTCTGCGGTCGTTGCCCGTAATCAGCTGTTCCGGCAGCCTGTTTGGATTTAGGGATCTTCGTAGCCGAAGGATTGACACAATAATTCGTAACTGATTTAAAGTAAAACTGTTTATTCACTTTATAGCTTTTGATAATAGGTAATGCACTATTGTTGTGCAAATCGTTACGGTTTATAATAATGGATTAGAGATGAACATAGCATGTATATAATGGTTATGAATTATGAATATGAACATGAAATACAAGATATATATATATATATACATTAATAAGCTAGGATGATTTACGCAATAGGCGTTAATAAGCAATGCAAATAGCAATACACAATAATATAAGCGCAATAAGCGTTGCAATATGAAACAATAAGAATGTGAATAATTGGTATAGATGATGGTGATATACCGTGGTATTAATAGTAATTATAATATCTTACAATTCTTGATGATTGAAGATGGGTGAATTTAGTTTAAATAACACTTTGCCGAGCGTGTCCTCTCGGAGCTGGTATTTCGGCGAAAGAGAACGTGTCCCTTCGATCCTGGTATTTCGGCGAAAGAGGACTTCTGTCTCCGGGCCCTTGTATTTATATGATTTTGCAAGGGGTTGTGGGGTGTACGCGCGGTATGGACTTTGCCCTGCTTATATAATATTTTACGGTATGAAGGGGGGTGCGCAGTATGCACCTTGGGCTAATTATAAACATGTGTCATGATAACTTTTGGGGTTTTTGCAGGGAGCAAAGGTTGATCTATATTGGGACTCGCAGTTTTTCTACTAGGGTTTTTATACATGGGATTTTGAATTGCTCAACTCCTCGAATGGATTTTGGGTGTTTTAATAGGAAAGGGACGTCGGTGGGTTTGACTGCTTTGGTCATTGAGAGGGTGTGAGACGTGGTCTCGATTTAAGATATTTGTGGGGCGAGGGACTTGTTTAGATTTGACGTAAGAGAGGAATTTGTGCCGCGTTGGGCGAATAAGGGAAGGAGATTTAATGATTGACCTTCTTGAGATGGGGACCGCTAAGGTACATCGCCAAGGCGGCCGGGGGCGTTGGTAAAGGGGTAAGAATTGAGGTTTGGGGAAGATTTGAGCGGATTTGTAGATAGATTTATAAATGAGTTGAAGTAACCGCGCGCGAAAAATCTTGGGGCGTCACAAAGATACTTTAATTTTTATCTTTAAACATTTCCCAATATAATATAATACGAATACTATAATATACTTATAATGTAATACATAATACAAGAAAGTAGTTTCAGAACTGAAAAGGAATATTTGGAGGAATAAAAAATGAAAGTATTTTTTTCGAGTAAATATCTTATATTTCTTTCAATAGTGTTAGGGAATGGCATAGTTCCTCACGCCGCCACACTCACTCTCACGGCAGCACCTACTGGGCAGCTGAACGAGCGGTTGATCGACGATCGATGAACATCGATCAATCGATACTCACCATCGAACGCTCAGCCAATCACCGCGTAACACGTGAACCTAACAGCCAACCAGAAACCAGCGACGTTCCTCTCGAATAACCGAGAAGAAGCGTGAGTGGAAGTCCGCTACATTCTCTCTCTGGTGTGAACTCTTGCCTGAACGAAGTCTCTTCTACGCGTCGCGTATCTTTTTGCGTCTTTGTATAAACGGTACAATCATTCAGTGTTAAATCAATCACATTTAATTCACACTCACTCACTGACCACTCACGATCACTTTTGAACACTCACAGTCCCCAATTAATAGAATTGCAGTGGACGCCACGTGGTGAGCCACCTAGTGGTTTTAATCATATCCCACTCATTCAATCACAAACAGTGCTGTGGATTAATAATATCCCTGCGCTGCATCAAAATCAGGTACACTCACACACACTCTTTTAACGCATCGACTCATCGAGTATTTTATCAAATAAATCATAGACAAAGTGTTCTCACTGCAAGAAGTGTACAAATTCATTTAACCTGTCTAAGAATCCAAATCATCTCCACTCATAAATCACAAACTCAAACATTTTTTGGTCCTACGAGCCGGAGACACTCTAACCTAATTCTGACATTTATACATTAATATCTCAATATCTCAAAAAATGTTTGAGTTTGTGATTTATGAGTGGAGATGATTTGGATTCTTAGACAGGTTAAATGAATTTGTATTAATATCTCAAAAAATGTTTGAGTTTGTGATTTATGAGTGGACATCATTTGGATTCTTAGACAGGTTAAATGAATTTGTACTTTTTCTGCAGTGAGAACACTTTGTCTATGATTTATTTGATAAAATACTCGATGAGTCGATGCGTTAAAAGAGTGTGTGCGAGTGTACCTGATTTTGATGCAGCGCAGGGATATTATTGATCCACAGCACTGTTTGTGATTGAATGAGTGGGATATGATTAAAACCACGAGGTGGCTCACCACGTGGCGTCCACTGCAATTCTATTAATTGGGGACTGTGAGTGTTCAAAAGTGATTGTGAGTGGTCAGTGAGTGAGTGTGAATTGAATGTGATTGATTTAACACAGAATGATTGTACCGTTTATACAAAGACGCAAAAAGATACACGACGCGTAGAAGAGACTTCGTTCAGGCAAGAGTTCACACAGGACTTCCGCTCACGCTTCTTCTCGGTTATTCGAGAGGAACGTCGCTGGTTTCTGGTTGGCTGTTAGGTTCACGTGTTACGCGGTGATTGGCTGAGCGTTCGATGGTGAGTATCGATTGATCGATGTTCATCGATCGTCGATCAACCGCTCGTTCAGCTGCTGTTGCGCGCCCCGGCGGTGATTATCTGAACGGAACGCGGGTTGGTGCCCGTGGAATGCTGAAGCATTCAGCTCGTTGGAGTGCGCGGGTATTTCAAATGATTTCACAAGGTAAAATATTCAGAAACTATTTGTATATTTTCTATGTAAAACGTTTCAACTCTGCTGACAATATTGATCTGATCTTTTACAAAAATAACGCCTCGCTTGTCACCTCCGAGTCCCTACTCCTTTAAGTTTGAAGTCTTCCTCGGACTCCCTCTCCGGATCCTTTCGCCCAATCGAGACGGTGTCATCCCTCTAGCTTCGTTAGTGGGCTGTCCTTCGCCCTTCCTTCATGCTTCCTCCCACTCTCCTCTGTTGATCAAGGTACGCTTCCCAAGTACATAGGGGTAGTACATAGGCTACGTACGGTATATACATATCTCGCAGGTAAGTAAGCGCAACCCTCGAGGTCAAGACGACGTCACTCGGAGAAAGTTTATGGCTTTATGACTTTCAGCCTTCCTCGACCGGAGTTTTTACCCTAACAGGACATCGACAGTTATTGAAAGGGAGGACAGAGTTTTAAGTACTTTTATGACACGCGCAGCCGCTCGCTCAACGAAATTTGGCACGCAGATGTGCAGAGGAGAAAGTTAAGCTATTTACTATCCTCGCCTGGTCTAACGGTAACTTGAAAGCTAATGAATGCGCCCCTAGGTTTTCGTACGCCTTCTGAGTTCAGGCATCAGCTGCTAACAATGTATGGACACGTTTAACAATAGCAGGGAAAAAACCCTCGAGATGCACAACGCGTTCTACAATAAATTCTTCCTTGTCCTCCGTTTCATAATTGCTTAAGACCTTTCAGATGCTTCGTTCATTTCGAATCTATATTATATATTATTCCTATTCTTCAATTCAAAAGGATTTTGAATCCCGCTCTACATTTAACTTCGATGTCTCTATGACTTATAGCTAACTTCATATAATATATGGATTAATACCAGCGGATAACGCAACACCTCCCTCCATATACAAAAGGTGTTTCCTATAGAAACAGCTTTTCAGCAAAACAATACATCGATACTAGTTTAAGTATACAAAAGTGAATGAACACGTACTTTACATAAATGATTACAAGTATAACTACGCCTCCTCTCCCCGCACCAACCCCGCGGTAAACAAGCTACTCGGTCCACCTATTATCCCGCGGGAAGCACGAGTTGAAGAATAATAGTTACACCGCAACATTTTACAATAGTAAAATATTATTCTATTACTAGGTAATATTAGATCAATTATACTGTAATGCATAACTAGTATATAGTTGTAATATAACACTTTAACTAAACTTATCTAAATATTTCATTCAAAAAAACGACATAATCCTTATTCTGTATAAAATAATCATAACTCATATAATTTGACATAACGCTTACAAAGCACACAATTAAAGTTACTTAAGAAGTGTCTAATCTTATATATGCTAACTTTAACTTATTTGCATGTACTATCTTAGATCTATGCGCCGTTATTGCTATTTCTATAGTTAAATCGTCATGCATTCGAATAATCCTATAAGGACCAGTCCAATTAGAATCGAACTTAGAAGTCTTAGGTTCTCTAAGCAAATATACATCGTCGTTTACATTAAATTTACGAGGATTATCATTTTTATCATAATATACTTTACTCCTTTCTTTTGCTTGTTCCAGATTGGCTGCCGCCGTAGCTTGAGTAGTAGTGATTATTGTGAAAAGTTGGTCCAGATATTGAACGAATGTTCGAGGTACTTCTTGTTTAGAGAATTCCGATGGAATGGTAGCCTTTCTACCAAAGACCAGTTCATGTGGTGTAAAACCAGTAGCCTCGTGTACGGAAGTATTATAGGAGAATATTCCAAATCTAATCCAACTGTCCCAGTCAGTCTTAACACAATAGTGTTTCAAATAGTCAATGAAGACACGATGAGCCCGTTCTAAAGACCCCAATGACTGTGGGTGGAATGCAGTAGAAGTAATCCTCTGTATTTTAAAGATTTTACAGAAATTTTTCATTACGGCGCTAACAAAATTGCTCCCCTGATCCGTGTGAATAACTCGAGGACAACCAAACCGACTAATGAATTGCTCAGCTAGAGCGACCGCGACAGATATGGAATCAATAGTAGGTAATGGAATAGCATCTGAATATTTTGTCAAATTATCTTGGAGTGTTAACAAATATTTATTCCCTTTTCCTGTTATAGGTAATGGACCAACAATATCCATCTGTACTTTTTCGAAAGCTCTTTCAGGAGTATCAGTGATACGCATTGGTTGTTTTGTTTTAGCCGAGAGCATCTTATTCCTTTGACAACTCGAACAGGTACGAATGAACTGTGAAATTTCCTTTCCCATACCTAACCAATAAAAGTCCTCCCTTATTCGTTTGAACAATTTGGTCATACCCTGATGACCTCCTACTACAGACTCATGGTATTCCTGAATAATCAAAGGTCTTCTTGATAAGGAAGGAAAAATGATTTCTCCGGTGCAAACCGTAATATTATATTTTGAATTGTTAAATGTTTGTTTTAAAAGATATTCAAAAGAATTCCATTTAATGGGTTCAATATTATTATCCTTTTTTGATAAACTAATAGATGTTATACTCAAGGATTCCATTAAATTCTTAAGAGATGACAATGAAGACGCAAGATGTCTAAAGTTCTGTTGTTCTGTCGGGACTATCTTAGAAAATAGATGAAAAATTAAATATTTTTCACCAGGGAAAACCATTGCCTCGCCAATGTTAATGGACTGTTGTCTTATTTGTTCCACAGAAAAACTACCTTGGTTAAGCAAATCCTGACTGATTTGTGACACAATTTGGCAATTAAGGGTGAAGAAATGAATACGATTATCTTTCCGCATACGAAGATGATCTTTAATATAAATAATGGAAGGTAAGAGTGAGAGAGGGGATGTTTGAGGTGGTGATAAAGTATTTGTCGCTAATATTTTGACTCTACTATTTCTACATGAATCATCTTTCTCTGAGGTCATTTCTACGGAGGATCGTGCCAAAGCATCACCATGCTTACTCTCAAAAACACTAGGCTCGTCAGCCTGTACCACATCAACATTTCCAAAAACAGGCTCTCTCGCCAATGTCCCCTCACGGACCGTGGACCCCAAGTTAGCAATCTGAGCGGAGTCTTTCGTATAGACCTTCCCGTTAGCCAACAGACCAGCCAGCGCTTGGTTCCCACGAGGTACGGAACCTTCTCCGACCGGTGTCTGAAGCGGGGTGCCTTTGAAATCGGCCTTTCCGATAACCAACAGACTACCATGTCGACGAGAATCCTCCATACCCCTCAAATTCGATCCTCCAGCCACTACATAATCTTTAGAAAAATTATTACCAGACTGAGAAGGTCCCACACTCTCAGAGTATATTCTCTTACAGGAATGGGGAGTTTCATCTTCATCAGCTGTGTAATATTCGTCACAGTCACTGTCAGTTAAACTAATGTCAGTACAAACTTTATCGAGAATGACCTCAGATTGATGTTCGAAATTCTTTCCGTACGTTAAAAAAACGCCGGCTACCAATTTTTCATTGTTATTTACAGAGTCGTCCAAATCTGTATCCTCATACCTCTCAGAATCTGCAATTGGTAAATTGTTGGCGCCTACAATAACCCTTTGCAAACGCATCGAAGAAGAGTTGTCAATGTCATTTGTCTTGGAAGTTTGGAATTGTGGAAAAAACTCTGTGTCGGAAATCGGAGGGTTACGGGATAATGCATCAGCATTGGAATTGATTTTCCCAGGTTTATAAACTATTTCATAATCGTACTCGTTTAATTTAATCCTCCATCTCATGAGTCTCGAGGTTGGATCCTTTACATTGTGCAACCAAACTAATGGACGATGATCAGTGACAAGGGTAAATTGTTGTCCATACAAATAAGTTCGGAAATGTTCGACAGCAAAAGTAACGGCTAATAACTCTTTCTCTATTGTAGAGTATCTAGTCTCAGCGTCATTCAAAGTTCTAGATGCATACGCGATGGGAAGATCTTTTCCGATAGAACCTTGACTTAGTACTGCTCCAACAGCATAATCAGAAGCATCAGTGGTTACAATAAAAGATTTTTTGAAATCTGGATACTGAAGTAAGGGCTCTGAGCATATAATATCTCTCAAATTCTCGAAAGCAAGTTGGGATTGATTAGTCCAAACAAAAGGAACGGTTGCTTTTAAGAGTTGTGTCAAAGGTTTAGCAATTTTGGCCATATTGGGAATAAATCGCCTGTAGTATCCTATTAGACCTAAGAACTGTTTTATATTTTTCTTAGTTTTAGGAATGGGGAATTGTTTCACTACTCTGATTTTCTCAGGATCAGGTTTCACACCATTTACAGAAATAATATGACCCAGATATGTAAGTTCCTGTCTAAGGAAGCGACACTTGTCAGGTTGCAAAGTTAAACCAGCGTTTTGTAATCTAGCTAAAAGACTTTTCAATTTTCGGGCATGTTCTTCCAAGGAATCAGCACATAAGTTCAACTCCCTGTAAACCAGATAGAACTAAATCCATACATCTCTGAAACGTTGCTGGGGCATTCTTGAGACCAAATGGCATCCTATTGAATTCATAATGCCCATGAGGAGTTGAAAAAGCAGTCTTTGATTTAGATGCACAATCTACGGGTATCTGATGGAATCCAGAAGCTAAATCGAGGGTACTAAAATATTTAGCTGAACCGAGTTGGTCTAATATATCAATAATGTTAGGAAGAGGGTAAGCATCATTTACAGTTTTTTCATTTAGTTTACGGTAGTCCATTACAACACGCCAACGAATTACACCATCAGGACCCGGTTTTTTCGGAACAATCCAAACAGGTGAATTATACGGCGATGAAGACGGTTGAATTATTCCATTTTCCAATAATGAATTTATTTGCTTTTTAATTTCCTCCTTATGGACTTGAGGAAAACGATATTGCTTTGTATTTATGGGTATCTCATCTGTGGTAATTATGTTATGGCGAATTGTATCGGTTGAATTTAATTTATCTGAGGGAAGATAAAATTGATACGGGAATGCATTTATAATTTCTAGAATACTGGTTTGTTCGGCATCATTAAGATCACCTAAATCAAGAATCCTAAATAAATCGACTAACCTACGAGCATCGGCCCTCGCCTGACCCACATCGGGATCACCTGTTCGGGCTGAACGGGATGCAGGTAAAGCTTCTATAATTTCTTCTAACTCGACAGGAGCTATATTAATGGTAACAGGATTAGGAGTGGTATTAATCGCTAGGACCTTGGCGAATCCTTTCTCCTGTGTCACCAACACCTCACCCACATACACACCCGGTTCTGTATCTAACTTCCTAATATAACCGCTTTTATTTTCCGTATTTTTAACTGGGATGTTAATAAACGTTTTTGCACGTGGAGGCAAATTATACGAAAATGATGTTCGGAGAGGAAACTCCATACTAGCAATCTGAAGACTATTCGGGATAGTATTTCGAAATATTAATTTTGCTTTGTTACGTCCTGAAGGGACTTTTGCGATACACCCCGAGCGGTTAGGGTGATTCGCAGGGTTCGCTGCTCTGTTAAAGTGCTAAAGCACACCTTGACTATACTTACCAAGGATCGGGAGGGTAATTAGGGGTCGAATAAGATCGTACAAGGTGGTTAAGGGGAAAAACAAGAATAAAAGTATATTGTTACAGAATTATCCTACCTAGAGACGCCGCTTCGTCCGGCTGTCGCTCGCTGTATCGCTCGGCACACGTTCCGGCTCGGGTTGCGCTCGCTTTTGATGTCGCTGACCGTTCGGATAGCACTCGGAAGTCGGTCACCTGAAGACCGTCGAATCGCACTGTCTCTAATCGTCTCTTATTCTATGCGTTCCTACGCCGGACACGAGTGACGCACAAGGGCTCTCCCGGCTAGGCCGTTCGCGGTATGTTGGATGGAGTTACCCTTGCACGGTTTATTGACGGCCGTTCGTATTTCGCGGACTAGACGCTGTGACGTGATCGCGGTTTCTTGACGGCTCTCTGGCTCGTCCTCACTTCCTAAGTCGAGTTCCCGAATAAGAGTGTTCACCTTCGCGGTTCTGGATCGCGGTCTAAACCTCGGACGATCCCTACGAACGGGGATAACTGCCCCGTCGGCAGCTGTCGCTTGCCTAAATAATTCCTTGAATTATTGCGAAAGAATCGGCGCTCGGGCCGAACGCGGTCGTTGTCCCTAACGCTGTTGCTACGGGCTCAGCACAACGTGATTGCCACGCGCGGGGCGATTCCGCTGAATCGCCTTTGCGAAAGAAAGCGACGCGAGGACAGCAAGCACGGAATGCACCGATAGGGGCATGTAACAGCTCCCCATTTAGACGCGAAACGGCCTCGCGAGTCCGTTTCGTCGCTTATACGTGCGTAGCTGTTCACGCGTGCACCTTCCTAATGACTTACAACTACGGTTAGCGCTACTATGGCTAAGGGGTCGCAAGGGGATATTCAATGAATGAAACGTAATTAAACATATGGTGATTGTATATTGTTACATATTAAAAGATTGAAAAATGGAAAAAGAACAGAAAAATAAAAATTAAAAAATAAAATTTTTAAGCAAAAAAAAAATTTTAAAACTTAAAGAATAAAGGGCTCCTGGTTTTTGCCTGGCATTCTGCTGTGCATTAAATAAAACGGATGCAATTACAATTTAGACGCGTCACTTTTAAGTGATTACAAGTTGTTTCGTATTTACCTAATGCGAGGGACGGGGCTCCCTTATTCTGCGCCGGCCGGGACAATCCATGGGATGTCCCGTGGTTTTGGGGGCTCCAGTGGTCGTGGCGCCTCGATTATGGGGAATGCCGGTAGGTGTTGTGGGTCCCGGTCCAGGATGGCGCGTATGCATCCTGTGCAATTCCCTGGCGATGCCCACCGTAGATGCGGTCTCCTGCACTCTACGCACTTTGTGAGCGCGACGGCCTTCTCCTCCACGGCTAGCCAGTGAACCGGTACCCTCCTGTATTCGGCGAAGTTCGGGGGCGGCTTCACCCACGCGCATGCCGCGCACAAGGTGTGGGTTTTGAGGGTCCACACATGGCCGTCTTCTCCGACTCCATTCCTGACCGCCCGCACGCACAATCTGCGTCCAAAGGGCGCGTGTAGTTGACGCGGTAGTACCGCTTCGGCGAGGGATGTTCGCGTGTACTTCTCGTCGTTAAATTTTGGACTTGCCATGACGTTGACGTAAGACGTGTTAATGGTTTCGTGAAAAATTCGTAATGACTGTCCCTCGCGTGTCTTAATTGCTAACTTATATGCTAATACCCCTACCAACTAATTTTCACAGCAGAGCGCCTCGCGGGTGGGTACTAAG
Organism: Andrena minutula; assembly: GCA_929113495.1. Lineage (NCBI taxonomy): Eukaryota > Metazoa > Arthropoda > Insecta > Hymenoptera > Andrenidae > Andrena > Andrena minutula. The sequence goes on along the minus strand of OV815993.1, from coordinate 41,283,504 downwards.
GTTAGTGCGCGGGGTTTTTGCTGCTATCAGCGAGGTACTTCTTAGAATACTTCGAAGTATGGCTCGGAACTCGCGAAACTACTCGCTCGTTCTACGTGAGCTCTCTCTCTTGTCTTTGTGGGTGATATAACGGGTAAATCAGGAGGAAAAGATGTTATCGCTAAAGGACGGGGTTTAGAAATTATTTGAGGGGAAGGGCGATGTGGTATCATTTCTATATTAACCTTTGTCTCTTTCCTTAAGGGCTCTCGGTGATGATTGCGGCGTGCCCTCAAAAAACGGTATCCAATCCATACAATGAGGACAATTATGAACGTGCCTCCTAGTCCTGGTAGTCCATAAGTAACATAAGTCGATAAATTTTCAGTCCGATGATGAGTTGCTATTTCTCTTGCTTGTCTTTCTATGTCCTCCAATGCGATCGAATTTGCTTTGGCATGGGCGTTTTAAAGGGTTCCCTGTGATTCCTTTTCTTGATAGTCAGTTAGAATTTTTACATGGTGTTCCGTGAGAGTTGGCAGTATTTCCGAAACATTTATGCCGATAGATGGCTTGTAGATGGATGTTAATGTCTCAGTGTCAACTCCGGATGCCCATATCTGGTCTGTCCCAATTTTAGCCTCGCAATCCCTTCGTAGTTGTAGAATTCCGGCCCCCTGGAGCACTTCATATCCGGCCGCGTGCTTGTTGCATCGTACCTGCAGTGCTAGGGTGCTCTTGACGGAATATAACCAGGTGTTGGGTGTAATCATTTTCTTGAGAAAGGTTCGGCTTCCGGGGAGAGCTTGGATGTTACAGCTAGACCATTTGATGTTTTGTGGTTTCAATAAGGCGTCCGTTTCACAGCTTGGTGCTTTTTCCAAGTCTTGGAGTGGTAAACTGAGTTCGCACATGTACATTCGAGGGTGGTTTCTGCATCCTGTGATGTAATTTTCATTTGGCATGAAGTATTGAGAGTTAATTCTACTGATTGCTAAGTATTCCGTTCTTGGTTTTATGAATATAGGAGTAGAGACATTGGTCGATATAATTTGAAACGAAGGGCACGGTTGAAGGTAATAGAGGTCGAAGGGAATTTGGTCAAGTAAAGGGATGTCAAGTGACAAGATGATTCGGCCCTGTGAATAAACTACGTTTAATTTGGTCACCCCTTGTAACTGTTCGGAATTTAATTCTTCCGTCGTCAGCGGGAATTCGTATGGAGTAGTTTCGCGAATTCTTTCGCAAGTCTGTGCTAGCTGATTCGGAGAAAGAATGGCCGGATGTAAGATACCAAGTTTCGCGAATGTGAGCGCGTCCGTAATTACAATTAGCGCGGTCACGTATTCGTCCACGTGCCTGGTCATTTGGAATGTCCATGATGACAAAGCTAATTCCAATTCGATCTTTGTTTCGCGCTCGTCCAATTGTCGGGTACCTGTCGCAATTTCCTTAATTCTATCGCCTATTGTTCGCACGGATCCCGTTACAGATTTGAGTGACTCGTGTATGTCTTGAAATTCCGATCTTATAACATGTGTCTGATTTCCTAATAATTCCGCGAGGTGATTCTGATCTTTATAAAGTTTATCTATTTCCTTATTATAATATGGCGCGTCATCGTTGTCTAGTGTTCCGAATAGGGCTTTGCTCAGCGACCCGATGAATCCCAATGGTACCGTTCGCTTGGTACGGCGAAGTTGTGGTTTCCCTAGTATATTTAGTAAGAGTTCTTCGTATCGTTGACCATCGAGGAGTTTTCGTTGGAGGGCCATGTTAAGGCCGTCGGCCGGGCAAGACGTCCAATTATACGTTGTACATAATGCTTTTATCCTGTTAATTTGGGGTTGAGTTTGTGGTCGCGAGGTCAATAGTTCAGCGACTTCAATACCGGTGACCAATCTCCATTGGGTGTGGAAAACTCGGAGAGGTCTAATTTTTTCGTAGTACAGGCCAGGGTTGGGACTCAACGGTGATATCCGGTAGTCCCCGTCTATGGTATTACCCATAGCGTTTGCCCAAATGAGCGTGAATATGATCAGGCCACGTCCGTCCATAGTATGGGGAATTCGGAAAATGTCCTTCAAGGGTGAGGAATCTATTGTTTTACGTAAGTGTCTACTGCAAAAACGAAAAACAAGTGAGACATAGGAAGATTGGGGAGGAATCCGATTTACGGAGTGTGGAACCTTGGTTAGAGAGTCGGTTAGAGGAGCTCTCCCGCTGATCCATTGTAACTTAAACCATTAAATACGTTGCATTGGCGTCAAGGTGGTTTAACTTTAGTATAAGCATGCTTTAATTTGTCAAAATGTTTAACGATTTGTTGACCCTCGTCCGAAATCAATACTGCATTATTTTGATCGGTGATTGCTTTTATTTTGAAGGGGCCTATGTAGTGCGGATCGAATTTATGTAGTCGAGGTTCTTTGAGTACGTAAACGAGATCATTTATCGCGAATAAATTGGGCATACGCATGACGTAGAAGAGCGCCCAACTACCATTAATTTTTACGACAGTCGTTCCCAGGGTCATGACCTTTCCGTTTAAACCATTAATTTCAATGGGAGTTGTGCTAAGGACCATGGCTTTTGAGCTTGCGGATCCGATTTCTAAGAGGTTCAATGCAGATCCTGTGTCTACGATGAATTCTCCCTCACCGTTCTCCAGTTGTTCTGCCTTGACTCGGATGCGGGGGGAATCTGCGCGTACGAGTCCTGTTGCTGGTTCTGATTTTGGGGCAATCTTGGGGTCTGCGAAGAGGACCCGCCCGCCTCGTTCTGGTTGCACGGGCGGGCACGCTGGGAGTTTAAATGACCGGTATTTTGGGCCGGTGCTTCCCCTTTTGTCGATTGGCGTAATTCTTGCGTTTCACGTCTTCCGGGGTCGCGTGACTGATATGCTTGTGACTCACGGGGGTCGTAGTTTTGAAATTCGGGAGGGGGCCCGCGAGGTTGGTATCGTCTATCGCTTTGATATCTTCCGCGTCCACCTCTACCGCGGGGAACATACGGTTGGCGTTCATAATCTAATGGGCGTTCATAATCTAATGGGCGTTCACCTTGCCTCGTCAGCAAGGCCGCTGGACGGCTCTCTGTCATCGGATTGTGATAATACGGCTCCCGATAATAATCGTCTCGAAAGCGAGGGGCACTATAGCCAGAGTAAGCGGTATTATAGTCGCGATAGGAGTCATCTTCGTGTGGCTGTCTCCACTCGTTCCATCTACGCTGTGGGTCGTATGGAGACGGGGGACGAGCGTTTTGTGTGTATCTAAACGAGTCATCACGCGGCAAACCTGACAATTCTTGTTCTCGTCTTTGTATGTGTAATGCTAAATCAAACGCGTCATCCAATGATTCGGGATTAGATAATGCTACTTTAGTCGAAATTCTTTGGGGTAAAGCCGTGATAAACGAGGTTCGCGCCAAACGGCCCACCTCCTTTATAGTCTTCTCTACATTTTCTCCGATCAATTCTTTCGCTCTTACGATTACTTGTCTGTATAAGCGGCCCACACGGTGGATAAAGTCTATCAATCGTTCCCGGGGATGCATGCTTATACGTTCGAGTTCTAGGCGGAGCTCCTCATAACCGCGACATGGGGAATAACGGACCTTTAGAAGGGAGAGCAGATCGGCCACGCTTTGACAACCTTTCCCCTCGACATAATATCTAATAGGATCTTTTAGTTTGTATATCAATTCAGTCAGAAATCTATCCTCTTGACCGGATGGTACGCGCTTCGAAGCGCGCTGTATCGCGGCAGCGAAGTCTTCTAAAGTTACGAAATCAGGATCAAAACGGGGAATGCTGTCAAGCGCCCTATAAACTCTCTATTCGTCTTCTCGGGAACGCCATACGTCTAATACAGACATTTCAAGGTCGTTCGTCCGGGAACCAAGGGATGGTCGACCACTCGATGATGGCGGTAAAGGGGGAGGAACTACAGTAGGGGCATTTATGGAGGAAGCATTTTCAGAGGTTTGAGTGTTAGGAAAAATATGTGAAGGGGGTGATCTCAAAATACCACCCGTCATTGTGACTTTAGAATTGTAAGGAACTTCGAGTAGTATGAAGTGTAGTCAAGTTACGAGCAGATAAGATTGCGGTGGGTCACGTTATGTGACGACAACACGCTCACTTTCTCTAATAAGAAATAATAATAAGGGATAAAAGTATCCCACTTCTGACACCAGTTTGTTACGTCCTGAAGGGACTTTTGCGATACACCCCGAGCGGTTAGGGTGATTCGCAGGGTTCGCTGCTCTGTTAAAGTGCTAAAGCACACCTTGACTATACTTACCAAGGATCGGGAGGGTAATTAGGGGTCGAATAAGATCGTACAAGGTGGTTAAGGGGAAAAACAAGAATAAAAGTATATTGTTACAGAATTATCCTACCTAGAGACGCCGCTTCGTCCGGCTGTCGCTCGCTGTATCGCTCGGCACACGTTCCGGCTCGGGTTGCGCTCGCTTTTGATGTCGCTGACCGTTCGGATAGCACTCGGAAGTCGGTCACCTGAAGACCGTCGAATCGCACTGTCTCTAATCGTCTCTTATTCTATGCGTTCCTACGCCGGACACGAGTGACGCACAAGGGCTCTCCCGGCTAGGCCGTTCGCGGTATGTTGGATGGAGTTACCCTTGCACGGTTTATTGACGGCCGTTCGTATTTCGCGGACTAGACGCTGTGACGTGATCGCGGTTTCTTGACGGCTCTCTGGCTCGTCCTCACTTCCTAAGTCGAGTTCCCGAATAAGAGTGTTCACCTTCGCGGTTCTGGATCGCGGTCTAAACCTCGGACGATCCCTACGAACGGGGATAACTGCCCCGTCGGCAGCTGTCGCTTGCCTAAATAATTCCTTGAATTATTGCGAAAGAATCGGCGCTCGGGCCGAACGCGGTCGTTGTCCCTAACGCTGTTGCTACGGGCTCAGCACAACGTGATTGCCACGCGCGGGGCGATTCCGCTGAATCGCCTTTGCGAAAGAAAGCGACGCGAGGACAGCAAGCACGGAATGCACCGATAGGGGCATGTAACAGCTTCTAATTTTTCCAGAAACGGCATTCCTAAAATTCCCATTTCCATGATAGGAAAGTTATCGTCAACAATCTGGAACCCTACATCAACACCATGGATCTGTATAAATGTTTCTCCTTTGGTGGGAATATTTCCTGAATCTATACCAGTAAGATTATAAATTACACTTGTATCTATTTCAGTATCCGAAATTACAAGCCCCTGTCTTATCAGATTAAGTTGGGAACCTGTATCGATGAGGAAATCAGCTGTCCCGTCACGGAAATTATTATGCGCTAAAGAAAACACAGGTAACCGACTAATTTCTTTCAAATTAATTCTGAAGCAGGCTTGTTGGCTTGGGCGCGTGCAATCAAGGGTTCGCTTCGCGTCGCGCTCCGGGAAGCCCCTTTTGAGTTTAAATTATCCGTATTCATTGTTGAGGGATGATCATTACGGTTTTGAGGAACACTATCATTTTGCTTTTTATAACAATGAGATTCAATATGACCTGTTTTTCTGCAGTAATTACATCTAATAGAACTACGATCTGGAAATTTTGAAAATTGTCTTTTTATACGAGGACATTTATTACGAACATGACCCATTTGATTGCACTCGAAACATTTTATATTACTGGCAAAATTTGAGAAAACCTTGGCGTTTGAAATTAAAGGTTGGGGTAATGAATGCGATACAGAAGATTCATTAACTCCCGGCTCCATCCTACTAGCAAGATTAACAGCAACTTCCAAATTGTCGATTTGTTCCCTGAGAACAAGAACTCGTATGACTTCGCTGTGAAGACCTTGTATAAAACTCCTAATAGCCGCCCGTTCAAATGAAGCTACATTGCCTGCAAATTGTTCAGTACTAAATTTCTCCCTAACGGCCTCTAAACCACGAGAAAGTATCTCCGAGACACGCGCTCCATAAGTCCTAACATTTTCATTTCGCCCCTGACGCAACCCCTTCAATTCATCCTGAATGCGACCAACATCGAAGGATTGTTCAAAAACTGCTTTAAGGGAATTAATGAGCTCATCTAGAGTACTTGATATTTTATAATTCCCCATTAACAATTTGGCATGACCCTGAATTTTATATCTAGCTATCGAAAGAAGATTTTCGCGGTCTGCTGGGTTAACTTTGGAATCGACATCCCGACATTGCCGAATGAATTCCGTGAGAGAACAAGATGTCCCATCAAAACGAGGAATCAAATCTGCTGCGATCTTTAGTGGCATATAAGACGACGCCTGACTAATACTTAGCAAGCTAACGGTATCAACCGCACTGGAACGAGGCATTTCTTCCCTTATCAAAACGGGTTCTGGAGTACTCGCACGTATAAAGCTCAAATTATCCAAATGAGACGTATAAGGACGCTGTGCCCGAGGGATTTCTCTTGACAAATCCTCAGTTTCAAAATCTTGAATACTATCTGAATTTGCTATTTGCCTCCAACGTCTCCTCATAGCATTCCGACTACGCAACATTTTGAATATATAAATTGACTTATGATTTAAATAAACTATCAACCCTACGTTAAATATAATCGCAAAACACTTAAACTAACAAATATGCGCCTTGCGTAACTTAAAGATTTGTACTTTACGTCTCGCACGTTGTTTATGGATGAATTCACCCGATCTGCCTGTCCTTGTCTGTTGAAAATGGAAAAGACCTCAGTTCCCTGCTGAAACAGCTCGTTGTGGTTTGCTCAAGCAGCTCCTCGTTGTCCCCTCGACGTTCCAAAGCTCTTCTCCGTTTCGTAATTTAGAGATGATGTGCACAAAATTTTCAACAAGTAATTCTGATCGAAGAATACATGTGGTTTTAGGGAAATAATGACACGGCCACTAAAAACCACCCACCTCTGGCATTTGCCCTTTGCTCACGGGGAAACCGTGTAAAACCCTTGAGAGAGGGGATGTACCTTCACATACACTTCTAGAATTTATAACTATTCTAAATTCAGCGTTTTTTCGCGCACACTATATATATATATATCCTAAATTTAAATTGAGCGTCCAGTCGCACTATTAGTCTATACTATCACTAATGTTGCACTCACGAGCCGGCAAAAATAAATTGATTAAACAGTCTATCAATTATTTTAAAATATCCCACCGCTGTCACCAATTTTTGTTGCGCGCCCCGGCGGTGATTATCTGAACGGAACGCGGGTTGGTACCCGTGGAATGCTGAAGCATTCAGCTCGTTGGAGTGCGCGGGTATTTCAAATGATTTCACAAGGTAAAATATTCAGAAACTATTTGTATATTTTCTATGTAAAACGTTTCAACTCTGCTGACAATATTGATCTGATCTTTTACAAAAATAACGCCTCGCTTGTCACCTCCGAGTCCCTACTCCTTTAAGTTTGAAGTCTTCCTCGGACTCCCTCTCCGGATCCTTTCGCCCAATCAAGACGGTGTCATCCCTCTAGCTTCGTTAGTGGGCTGTCCTTCGCCCTTCCTTCATGCTTCCTCCCACTCTCCTCTGTTGATCAAGGTACGCTTCCCAAGTACATAGGGGTAGTACATAGGCTACGTACGGTATATACATATCTCGCAGGTAAGTAAGCGCAACCCTCGAGGTCAAGACGACGTCACTCGGAGAAAGTTTATGGCTTTATGACTTTCAGCCTTCCTCGACCGGAGTTTTTACCCTAACAGGACATCGACAGTTATTGAAAGGGAGGACAGAGTTTTAAGTACTTTTATGACACGCGCAGCCGCTCGCTCAACGAAATTTGGCACGCAGATGTGCAGAGGAGAAAGTTAAGCTATTTACTATCCTCGCCTGGTCTAACGGTAACTTGAAAGCTAATGAATGCGCCCCTAGGTTTTCGTACGCCTTCTGAGTTCAGGCATCAGCTGCTAACAATGTATGGACACGTTTAACAATAGCAGGGAAAAAACCCTCGAGATGCACAACGCGTTCTACAATAAATTCTTCCTTGTCCTCCGTTTCATAATTGCTTAAGACCTTTCAGATGCTTCGTTCATTTCGAATCTATATTATATATTATTCCTATTCTTCAATTCAAAAGGATTTTGAATCCCGCTCTACATTTAACTTCGATGTCTCTATGACTTATAGCTAACTTCATATAATATATGGATTAATACCAGCGGATAACGCAACACTGCCCACTAGGTGCTGCCGTGAGAGTGAGTGTGGCGGCGTGAGGAACTATGCCATTCCCAAACAAATAGTGACCGTTTTGTTACATTCGGAAACTGTTTTCTATGTTCGGAAACAATTTGTAATATATATTGTTTTTCCTCCTCGTTTTTGGCCAATAACTGATTATATTCTTGCATAAGTTTAACACCACGCTTAGCAGTGTCATTAACAACTTTTAAGCCTTGAACGATGTTCAATCCGTATAGAAAATCGTTCTCATTTTCCCATACATTAGGATCCTTTTTTAAAAATTCAATGGGAATTGAGAATCGTTCGAAAAATTTTTTTGAACGTTCAGAAATAAAATGGTCAATTCCTATTTCAATATAGTTTCCCACATCATTTGGATTAATTGTATACTTTTTGCACGATTCGTCGACTTCAGTATTAAGCGCTTCCACCATTCGTAATTTTGTGTTCTTTCCCACAGCTTTATCAAAAAATGCTAACGCTGCCGTTTCTGTTGATAAATACCATAAATGGTTGCACATTTTCTTTACAGCTATAAGACTTATTTTTTCATCGATTGTGCGGTACGCATAGAGTTTTTGCAAAAACTCTAAGTCTTGTCGTGGAGCTTCCGCTGTCATTGTAGCTCGAATCCACGGTTTTATATAAAAAGCGGCGAGAAAGATACATATATCAGGAATTTCAGTTTCTTCTTCCACAGTTATTGAAAATTGGTGTTTAAATAAATATATTTTCAAGCAATATAAAGCTTTTGCCATCCATCGAGCGTGGTGAAAAGCTCCTGGGGCTCGAAAACTTATATTTTTTGGTGGAGTCCCACCGAGGAAAATAATTATTAATTGTAAAAATTCTTTGTAATCTTCTCTAGGTTGATGTTCTCTTTGTAAAACGTCTATTGAAAATTGGATTGTTTCTTCAATAACTATATCTGTAATTGTTTGACGGACATATTGGGTTTCAATTCCGGATACAAAATTTAATTTGTTGATTGTTGGCCAAGCATTCTGAAAATTTTTGAACAGTGGAACATTTGGACCGGTAGACTGGTACATTTTTTCTTTAAAGACGCCTTGTAAAATGATTTCGTAGGTATGGTATCTGCAGGGCAAATATAGAATTTCTCTTTCCAATTTTTGTTCAAGAATAACGCAGGCTCCTTGGTAGCGTCTAGTATTTGAATCCAGTATTGAAGCGTAATATCACAAGAAAGTGCTTGTACTTTGTTGGATAATCCCCATTCTTCTAATAAATCATACACCGCAGAAGCTTCATCGTTTCCACTGCTAGACGAAATCGTTGGAATTCCTAATAATTTTTCCACACCAATGGAACTGATCAACACAGGTAGTCTTTCGATCTTTTCTGTCCCCTTTAAAATTGGTAAAAGCTTTCCATCCCAATGGACTGTAATTGCATTGAGCTCGCAATCATTAAATTTCTCGCGTAATTTATTTGCAAGTTCTGCACGATATTTAGTTCTCTGGCGGCGAATAGATGTTCGATTTATTATTAGGTCGTCTATATTATGTCCGAGAGCTTGTGCAATTATTGTGATGATGTCAATACTATCGCGATCACTCACTTTGCATCTGTCGAGCATCGCAACCAGATTTGGCGTTATAAATTGTTTTTGAGCGCGCCTTCTTTTGGAGTTACTCGGACCAGGTAAATCAACCGGATCTTCAATTCCAATATTTTCATTGCCAGGGAACTGACTTTGATATTCAATGGAGGATGATGATGATGATGATGATTCAAATTCTACTGTTCTGACTTGTTTAAAAAGAAATCAAAATGTTTATAGAAATAGTAAAAGTAATATAAAAATAATATAATTCACAATATTTAGATGTATAAAAATTAAATATATAAGAAATATGTACCTTCAGCAACACTCATTTCATATTGCATTTGTCTGGATTCTTGTTGGTCTTTTCGTATTGCTCGTTTCTTTTCTTGCTCGAATAACACGCGATCCGTTCCAATCATTGACCCAGGTCGTCCCTTCCTTCTTTGATTTTCCAAAAATAATTTATCTTCTTCCATTTGTATTACTTGTAATGCATCAGCGTGTGCAATATCGAAGAGGTCCTCCATTTTATCGAGAAAATCTTGCTCTCGTTTTTCTTGAAGTTCACTTCGGCGTGTAGAATTTCGTTATAACGCCCTCCAATCATTGTATAGCGATTCTAATTTTGTAATGCTATGCTGTGTCTTTTTTGTAGGGATCCGTGCTTTTTCCCAAATGACCTCAATTTCCTTTACAACTAAAGAAGCACTCGTATGAAGATTTAGTCGCACCTTATGTATGTTATAAAACAAAACTCGTAACACTTGTACATTAAATGGCAACTTGGCACCAATTATTTGACTTTCGTCATGATCTAATAGAAATAATTTTTCGCTTCTGGTTTGCATTTTTTATTCGAATTTTCGAATTTACTTCACTGAACGCTCGGGAAATAGGCACTATTGTAACAGATTTAAAAAGTATTTCACGAAAAAGCAACGATGCGTCGTCGACAATGGTACATTCAAGAATGCGCCTCGGCAACCCAGTCGCCTCGAGCCTCCCTTGTTTGGGCTCTTAGCAGCCCCCCAAAGGGTTTATGACACCCCCAAGTGCCGCTCACGCTTTCTCTTTTCCAAGACCCTCCACGACGACGGCTAAATGACCGCTTGGAAACACATCGAAAGACAGTCGAAATCTCATATTCCTTACACTAAGAAATTCAGTTTTTAATTCCAAAGGCCTGACCCCTCCTAAACCTTCGGTTCTGGATCTTCTGTTCAAAACAAGTCGAAAACTAACGGATTCTTAGAGGTTCTAACTACCTACTTGATGCAAATACAACTGCATTTTCAAATTTTTCATGACCATTTACACAATCTTCTCCGCTCTTATAAACTAAAAATAATATTAAATAATTAGAAACAATGTAATCTTGATGAAAGTATCAGTTAATACATTAAAATTTTGAAATCTGTTATTTATAAAGATATGAAAAAATTTCTTAGACAAAAGTTGTACTGTTTGGCAAGATAAAAATAATGCCAAAGAAAATTTTTTTTTTGAAGGTCAATTTTTGAGATTTGAAGGTCATGATGTTTTTTTTTAAGTGACCTTATACTTTGATTCTATATTGTTAAAGAGCGAAAAAAGACAAATTCAACGATATATAAAAATGTATATGAACGATATACTACAATGGAGAAAAACGAATTCCAAAAATAAAAAAACTTCAACTGCGATGAGGCACGTCTTCCCGTTGTCCGATCGATTTCAAATTTTACACAAATTATTTTCTCACCCAGTGGCACCATACTGGGGGGTGTCCCGAAAAAAGTTTGAAAGTCGAAAAATAAGGTCCACCCTAATGCTACATATCTGTTTTAAATAATATTTCTGTTTTCTACATAATGGTTCGCTGGATCGTTGATTAAAAATTATTATTATTATTTCTGTGCATTGGAAATAAATGTCACATATTAGTTTGGAAAAAAAATTTCTGCTGACACCACATAATTTTTTCTATGATTCGAGCGTTCTTCGCGCTATCAAATGACGTCACGCGCGACTGTTCCGGAGGAGTCGAATTTCGCATAATCGCACAAAGCGCTGTGACGTTAAATCGGAACGCTTTAGAATACTGTTAGCTTTAGAATAAAATGTGATTGTACCACTAAGTAGTGTTGTCTCTTTCTTTCCCTAAAATTTAGCTTTAAAATAATGCTCTGTCTCTTTCCCTCCTAATGCATGCGATTGTACCACCAAGTATTGCTGTCTCTTTCCCTCCCCCAGAATTTTAGCTTTAAAATGCATGCTCTTTCTTTCCCATCCATCCGAAGACGCGGTGTTTAAAAGCCGATCTTCCCCGACATTATCCGATGAAAAACGAATGCTTGGTGATGCTCGGTATATGTACCATTCATTAAAGACTGATGTTAGAGAGCCGGCGATGGGGGAGTTGGTCAGGCGGCTAACTCGTGTTCGGTTCCGAAACGTTTTAGTTTTACTATTTTTTTACTAAGTCGTTTAAGTAATGTAAGAGTCCGAGAACCTCGCCTCGTATCCTTCATTGTTTGTTCAACGAGACTCCAGAGAGTCTATGTTTGTTATTTTAGTCCATAGCATTGAGATCGTCACCAACGACGACTCCGCCAGACTTCTTGCGAATACCCCCTTTTACCCCTCTTGCTTTCGGGTGGACTGTGCCCGGAGAGAAACCAGTCAGTTGGCCTTTAGACGGTATTCGAACTACACCTCTCTGTTTTAAATTTATTGTTAGTATTAAATATTTAGTGAACAATTCAAGTCTTCTTTATTAACCAGACTCCTCTCTTTAGTTAAGAGGAATTATCCGTCGTCGGAAGTCGTTGCTGATCGTAGTGAGACGGAATTTACGACTCTGTCGAATTAAATAATTCCGACAATCGGGACGGAACAATTTGATCCTTCGAGCCGGATCCTTTAACGCAGTGAACTTGTGATTGTGGTTATACGTGACATTAACTCTAACAATCGATTCGTTACCAACCGTAATGGCGAACGACGATCTAAAAGACCTGGTCGCGCGTCGGGGAGTTATCAAGGGCCATTTGACGCAATTCAAAAATTATCTGGCCAAGTACGAACAGGAGCCAGACCCTACCAAATTATCGGTGAAAATGAAGAGGTTAATAACCATCTTCGATAAGTTCGAAGAGATCCAGCACAGAATTGAAGCGTTAAGCGAAACGGATACACAATCGACGGAACGGAACACGATAGAGGAGAATTACGACGACTTGATTACTGCTGCCGAAAAACTACTGAATGAAAGGATGACGCAAATCTCTGAGGTTCGGCACCTACAAGCCTCGCCTTCAGGTTCTACTGCCGCTATGAGTGGAGTCAAGCTGCCGAAGGTCGAATTGCCATGTTTCGATGGGAGGGTTGAGCAGTGGTTATCATTTAAGGACCAGTTCACATCGCTCATTGACAATCAGGTAACACTTTCTAATGTGCAAAAGTTGCAATATTTACGATCGGCAGTCTCAGGTGAAGCCGTAAAGGTATTAGAGTCTGTAGCCACCACCGATGATAATTATACCTACGCATGGGAGTTGCTTATTCAAAATTACGCGAACAAGAGATTAATGATATGGCGTCACGGCGAACTTTTATTGCAAGCACCTGCCATCGAAAAGAACTCAGCTTCATCTTTAAGACAATTTAACAATCATATACGACAGCATTTAAGATCTTTAAAGAACTTGGGCAAACCTGTAGATTTATGGGACACAATTATTATTGTGATTATTTTACCGAAATTAGACCGCGACACACGCATGGAATTCGAGAAGCCGTTTAAAGCGGATTATATTCCCACCTTGGAGGATTTATTGACGTTCCTCACAGACCGGGCTAGACGCTTAGAAACCGCAGACAATTACTCACAACCGATGATTTCACATTTGAAACCCAGCGTGAATCCACCTCCACGGAGCCATGAAAACCAGTGCGAGCAAAGATGCACCAAACCTTGACGACCACAATCATTCCATGTCCGATCTGCAAAAGTAACCTGCATTGCGTGTATGAATGCGAAGAATTACATAAAGTGTCAATTTCTGAACGATTTCAGATCGTGAAACAGAACAACTTATGCTTGAATTGTTTAAGAAGGGGACACATTGTAGCCCAATGCCGCTCAATCAAATGTAGAATTTGTGATCAGTTACATTACACCTTACTCCACATAGATTCTGTAGATGTAGAACAAGAACGCGGAGGAGTTCACAACCAATGAACTCATGCCCACCGCTATCATTAGGGTGCGAGGACAGGGCGAAAGGAGCATTGACTGCAGGGCTCTCCTGGATACCTGTTCAACCGCCAATTTTATGACCGATGAATTGGCGGAGGCATTACAATTAACAAGGAAGCGTTGTTCGATCCCAGTTAGGGTGCTCAACTCGCTATGCACAACATGCTATCATACAACGGCAGCCATCATTCAATCAAGACATATTAATCTCACAAAATCTCTTACATTCTTCGTCATACCGACCATCTCAGATTTCACACCCCGTGAAGTTATCAATCGCAACGCAATTCAAATACCATCTAATATTAAACTCGCAGATCTTAACTTTCACAAACCAGCGCCGGTTCAGATGTTGATTGGTGCTGGACCAACACTGTCCTTTCTTAGCATCGGGCAAATCAATTTGTCACAGTCAACGAAAACAGACCTGATTTTACAGAAGACACAATGAGGATGGGTTATCGGCGGTGATGCATTGATTAAGGCACCAGAGAGGAACAATCGCAACCAGCCTACATGTCATATCACGGAACTTCAATTCGAGCTCGATAAATTTTGGAGATTAGAAGAGTGAATCAATCCACCACATTTATCAGTGGAAGAGATCGCAGCAGAGGAACACTTCAAGGCTAACACTATCCGATCAACAAATGGAAGGTATGTAGTAGCCTTGCCTTTCAAGCAGAACGTCGACCGATTGGGAGAATCTCGGACGACCGCACTCAGGAGGTTCCATACGTTGGAGAAGAAATTGGGATCCAATCCATGGTTGAAGGAACAATACACAGCAGTGATCCAGGAATATTTAGATCTAGGACACATGAGCTTGGCCGACAGCCTGGAACAACCAGGATTTTAGTTGCCTCATCACGCTGTCACCAAGGAACGCAGTCAAACTACGAAGGTTCGTGTAGTGTTTGACGGCTCAGCAAAATCCAACACGAGCGTTTCCCTAAATGACACTTTAATGATCGGTCCGCGCCTTCAGGATGATATCCTTCCTTTAATACTCAGATTCAGACTGTATAATTACGTTTTGACTGGTGATATAGAGAAGATGTATCGCCAATTTCTGATCCGGGAAGAAGACCGCAGATTCCAGCGGATATTTTGGAGGAATGCCGAGGGCAACGTAAAGACGTACCAACCGAATACCATTACCTTCGGTTTGTCAGCAGCACCATACCTGGCAATCCGATGCCTCCAGCAATTAGCGGACGATGAGGCGGGGAATTTCCCTATGGCAGCAGGAGTCTTAAGACGGGATCTTTTTTTTATAGAGGGGGAAAATGCTTTATGCATACCCCAGCCAAGAATGCCGGGGTTATGTGGGACTCCCCGTATGGTCCGGGATACCCACTAAAAACCCGCTCTAAGGTGCCTCCTTCAACCGACCCTTTGGCAGGGGGAGGGGCTTGATACATTACTGCTCCCTCCGCCCCCCAAGCAGTGGGAGGGTCCGCACCTATACCGAGTATCGGTATCACTTACTATGTCCTCCCCGATCTCGCCTGCGCTAACCGCACTCACGAGTCGCCATACCTGTAGTACCGTATTTAAAATAAATAAATAAATAGTACCTAAATAAATAAATAAATGTCAAGTAATTAAAATATGTAGCTATGGCGCAGAAGTGGTTGTCAAAGGGATAAAACAAAGAACAAGTACGATAAATATAAATATAAATAAATAAATAAGTTAGGCACAACACGGAACGCGGTAAAAAGGATAAAACAGGGCAAGGACGTTAATACGGTACAACAGGGGCCCATACGGGCGGGATGACGGTTCCGATCTACACAGCAGGGGCAACCCTCCTCGCCTTAGATGGCCTGGGATTCCCTCCTACCCCAGTAGGGTCATTCTTCCTTTTCCGGGCTCTTCTTTTGTTCAGGAGGGCCCTCACCGCAGCCTCTTCCCTGGCACGCCTTGCTCTTTCTTCCCGAGCTCTCTTCTCCAACTCGATTTCCTTCCGGCTCCTGTCTCCCATTGTTTTGTCCGCGAAGGCCCTGAACGCACCCCAATTCTCAGCGGACTTCGTAATTAGGTCCATTAGGTTGCAGACCGCCACGAGGCACCCAGGGCCGGTAAACGGGGCAGCTCGTCAGGACGTGCTCAGAGTCGTCGTTCGGATCGTCGCAGTCCACACAAGCCTTGCTGCCAACTTTTCCCAGCCGCATCCTGAAGGAGGCAAAAGAGCCGTGGGAGGTCAGCAGCTGCATTGTCCAGTAGTCGGTCTCGAGGTTTGTGTTCTCCCCCAGGAACGTCCTGACCGTGGGGACTAGCCTTCTCGTCCAGTTCCCCTGATCGAACGTGTCCCACCGTTCCTGCCACTCGTTTAGGGCTTCCTCGAGGGCACTCCTTTTCAACGCCGCGATCCTGGATTTCGTCGTCGTCGTTCCCCTCTCCTCTCCGTTACTCAGGATGTCCGAGGTGGCGATGAAGACCGACCTCATCATCCCGGCCTTGATGTCGAGTGGCATCCTCCTGCCAACACCCAAACAGCCTGGTGGGCCACCGACCTATAGGCCGTACTGGTCCTCACCAGGGCCGACCTCTGGGCTCGACTCAGGATTGCCCTGTTCACCTCCACATTCATGGCCGCTGCCCAAATCGGGGCCGCGTACATCACCACGGATTCCCAGACCGAGTAATATAACCTTCTCGCGTGTCGTGAGGGGCTCCTGGTGTTGGAGAGGAGGGAAGCAAGGGCTCCCACGATCTTGTCGGCCCTCGCGGTCGCATTCTCGAGGTGCACCCTGAACCTCCTCCTACAGTCCAGTGTGACACAACGACCTACTGGCTGTAGACGCCTCCCCCAGTACGCTGAGACTCAGACACTTAATGGACTGTAGGGATCCGTTGTGGGTACCGACGCTCCACCAGAGGGCCACGAGGCATGAGAGTTTCTCGCCGGTGGTCGTGGTCCCTCCCGGTTTGTATATATACAAGTTCCGTCCTAGTCCTGATACCCAGCGTGTCTAAGGCGGGGTCCCGCCAAGTCCGGGTAGTCACTACACGGAGGATCCTGACGGTTGGTCGTGTCATAGATCCCCCAAAGGACCTCAGGCCAGCAAGCAGGACAACCTCGGTTTTCTGGGCGGCTATCTCGAGGCCGGAATTCTCGAACCAGCGCCGCACCACCTCCATTGTTCCCGCCATCATTACCTCCAATGTCCCTAGCCGAAAATAGCAGGGCGAGGTCGTCCGCGTACGCAACCGCCTTGATGAATCGGCCCCTGCTGTTCAACTCCTTCACGACTCCATCGTACACTAAGTTCCACAGGAACGGACCAAGGACCGATCCCTGTGGAACACCGGCCAGGATCTCCGTAACCACAGTATCCTGCGGGGTGTGGGCCGTTACCCACCGGTCCGAGAGATAGTCCCTCATCAGCCCCAGAATCGCCCAGGAGACCCCTCTCCTCTTTAGCTCCTTCAAAATCAGATCCCAGCTCAGGGTATTGAAGGCATTCTTCACGTCCAACGTGACTAGGGCACAGATCCTTTTGTTCCTCTTCCGGACGCATCCCTCCGCGAAGCCGGTCACCTCCAGGATTGCGTTAACCGTCCCACGGCCCCTCCTAAAACCGAATTGGCTGGGGTGAAACGGGTCCAGGCCCAGCTGCTTCTCGATAACCACCTTCACCATGTATTCCCACACCTTGCTCATTGCGGGCAACACACTGATGGGCCTCAACGCCCCGGGGGTGGATGGGTCCTTCCCCGGCTTGGGAATCAGGACCAGTCTGGCGTTTTTCCAGGCCGGGGGGATGGTACCCCTCCTAATAGTGTCCCTGGCCATTTCCTTCACGTCCGAGGGGAACGCCCTGGCTACGCAGGCGACCACCTCGGACGGCACGGCGTCCAAGCCAGGGGCTTTCTTCATCTTGATCCGGCCCAGCGCCTCCATAACCATCTCGTCGTCGATGCAATCAATGGTCGCCGCAAGCGCACACGCCGACTCACGGCCACCGGTGCCCAAGGTCGCCACCACCCGTCCAGTTTGGATCGATTCCTGGTCCAGGTGCAAGGGGGCGGGGGGTGGGCCGCGTGCCCCCGCAGAAGAGGGGGGGAGTTGTCATTGGGGGGGGGGGGATGTCACGAACAGGAAGTCGATGGCCTCCCGAACCTGCACCGGCGACATCACCGTTTTCTGGGGGGGGGGGCCTTTAATCTGGCCATTACGCTCTTATAGGGCTTCCCCCATGGGTCCTTGGCCCTCCATATCCTAAACTGGACCTCCTTACGGGCCCTAAGGTACTCCCTTCTTGCCTCTTCGACGTCCGCCGTCTTCCTCTTCCTCCGCATCTGATAGGCTCTTCTCTTTCTAAACGATTCTCGGCGCGCCTTGGCAATCTCCTCGCACCACCACCCGTTTGGCTTCCTGGTGCCCCGAGGCCCGGGTTTCTTCGGGAGCCCGGTCCTCGTGACCTCCTCCAGGCTCCTCTGGAATCTGTCCACGAGGGGAGGGGGCGGGGGGGCTCCCCGCCTGCGCCGTTCCGCTCCGTCTCCACCGTGCCCTCTACAGCCCCATTGTTGTTGAGGTCGGCGAAACCCCGGATGATAGCCTGCGAGTCCATGTCCCTGTCCGAGTACCTCTGCCACACAGGAGCCGCAGGAGCCTCCGTCTTAAGACGGGATCTGTACGTAGACGACCTAATAACCGGCACCCAGACTCGAGAGGACGCGGTGCGACTGCAGGCCGAAATCGTTCGACTGCTTCGGCGGGGTGGAATTTATGAGACAATGGGCATCCAACGACGCATCGTTACTTAGCCACTTACCGCAGGGTACAGTCAACTTGTCACTTCAATCTAGTGAGGACAACACGATAAAGACTTTGGGCGTATCTTGGAATTCACGAGAGGATTCAATTATATACTCTGTAAGACCTATATCTGTGAATAATAACCTTACGAAAAGAACGATCTTGGCGAATATCGCCCGAATCTTTGACCCGTTGGGCTTGTCGGGTCCACTTATTGTGGTCGCTAAGATTCTGCTTCAGCGACTCCGGTTTTTAAGATTGGATTGGGACGAGTCGGTTCCGGCGGATGTGCATGCCACTTGGACGACTTATTGCGCCCAGTTAAATTTGTTAAATAACATGTCATTTCCCAGAAAGATGTTGCTGACTGACACCGACAACATACAAATACATGGGTTCTGTGACGCAAGCGACAAGGCTTATGGTGCTTGCATTTATGTGCGAGTTTCAGCCGGTCGACAGGTCCGATGCACATTGGTGTGCGCAAGGTCTAGAGTGGCACCATTGAAGGTGGTATCATTGCCGCGTCTGGAATTGTGTGGAGCATTGCTGCTCGCAAATTTGTATCACACGGTCGTCAAGGCCACAGATCTCAATATTAACAAAACCGTCTTTTGGACAGATTCCACAATCACCCTTCACTGGATTCATACTCAACCTGCTTTATTAAAGACTTTAGTGGCAAATCGTGTAGCGGAAATAGAAGACAAAACCAATACACTGGACTGGCGACATGTAGTATCGGACGAGAATCCAGCGGACCTTTTATCTAGAGGACAGTTCCCAAGGGAGTTCATTTCTCCATCAATCTGGCAGAACGGTCCAGATTGGATTTTACAAGAAGAATTAGCCTGGCCTCATTTGGAAATTAAAATGCCAAATGAAGTTCTGGAGACCCGATCAAAAACATGTTTAATTACAGATGTGAAGTCGTATGAAATCATAAGCCGTTACTCACAGTTCACTAGGCTCACTCGAATTGTTGCGTATTGTTTGCGTTTTAAGAACGCTGGTAGGATTGGAGGACCTATACGATTGGACGACTTACGCGCCGCTCACGATCGGATCATCAGATTAGTACAAGAGGAATGCTTTAAACAAGAACTCCATGATCTTCAAGTTACCGGAACGGTGCAGAAGGGAAGCCGATTGATTTCGTTGAGGCCCTTCGTGGATCCGACCGGACTCATACGTGTAGGCAGTCGTTTAAACCAGTTCAAGTTATTATATGCTCAGAAACACCCTATAATTTTGCCACGATCGCATCATCTTACTACGGTAATCATTCGACAGTATCACATGCATAATTTACACACCGGATTGTTGTCAACGTTACACAGCATCCGCCAGAGATACTGGTTGTTGAACGGCAGAAATCAAGTTCGTAAGGTGATGAGGCAGTGTGTACGATGTTTTCGAACGAATCCATCTACGAATAATTATATCATGGGAGAATTGCCAGCTACTCGGATCACGGAGTCTCGCCCGTTTAGTATAGTGGGAATCGATTACTGCGGACCGTTTTTCATTAAAGAGAGGAAATTCCGCAATCGTCAGAGACTTAAAATATAAGTGGCTGTCTTTGTTTGTTTTGTGGTGAAGGCAGTCCACTTGGAGGTAGTCAGCGACATGACTACTGAGGGTTTCTTGACAGCATTACGTTGGTTCATTGCTCGCAGAGGCAAATGCCACCGTATTTATTCTGACAACGGTTCTAATTTCATAGAGGCTAACAATGAATTGAGAGAGCTGTGTATGACATGTTGAATTCAGCGGCACACCAACAGAGGATTGATCACTTCTCATCTGAGGAGGGTATTATGTGGACATTCATGCCTCCTCAGTCTTCAAATTTCGGCGGTTTGTGGGTGTCAGCCGTGAAGGCAATGAAGACCCATTTAAAAAGGGTTATAGGCCAGGAATTATTCACCTTTGGAGAATTCAATACTTTCATCATACAGATAGAAGCGGTTCGTAATTCTCGGCCGTTAACTGCGCTTTCGGCAGATGCAAATGACTTTTCGGCACTGACCCCGGGGCATTTTCTGATCGGGCAACCATTAACAGATGTTCCAGATTCTGATTTCAGGGATATTCCAGCAAATAGATTATCGGTCTGGCAGCATATTCAGAAGGTCCGACGTGATTTTTGGGTGTGCTGGCATAAGGAATATCTGAATGAATTGACCATTCGACACAAATGGACACATGGATCCCATGCGGTTGAGGAGGGAACCTTGGTCCATTTGAAGGAGAACAAATTACCGCCACTCCAGTGGAAAATGGGGCGAGTCACACAAACTCATCCTGGAGTTGACGGAGTCATACGAACTGTTACGGTCAGGACACCAACATCAACTTTCATTCGTACCGTTCGAAAACTGTCACCGATCCCTCTAGATAACAGTACCTAAATCTTATTTTGTAATACAGTCTCGTTTATTCACCTTATGTTATTTTTTAAGTTATGTAAGCCGTTCATTCATATATTTGATTATACTGTACAATAAGTATTTGAACCAATAGGTTCAACGGGGGCCGGCATGTTCGGTTCCGAAACGTTTT
Source organism: Andrena minutula (assembly GCA_929113495.1). Taxonomy (NCBI): domain Eukaryota; kingdom Metazoa; phylum Arthropoda; class Insecta; order Hymenoptera; family Andrenidae; genus Andrena; species Andrena minutula. The sequence continues at coordinate 41,262,191 of OV815993.1, read as the reverse complement.
ACTTCTACTATTTCTTTACTAAGTCGTTTAAGTAATGTAAGAGTCCGAGAACCTCGCCTCGTATCCTTCATTGTTTGTTCAACGAGGCTCCAGAGAGTCTATGTTTGTTATTTTAGTCGATAGCATTGAGATCGTCGCCGACGACGACTCCACCAGACTTCCTGCGAATACCCCCTTTTACCTCTCTTGCTTTCGGGTGGACTGTGCCCGGAGAGAGACCAGTCAGTTGGCCTTTAGACGGTATTCGAACTACACCTCTCTGTTTTAAATTTATTGTTAGTATTAAATATTTAGTGAACAATTCAAGTCTCCTTTATTAACCAGATTCCTCTCTTTAGTTAAGAGGAATTATCCGTCGTCGGAAGTCGTTGCTGATCGTAGTGAGACGGAATTTACGACTCCGTCGAATTAAATAATTCCGACAATCGGGACGGAACAACTCGTACCGCGGAGGTCTTGGGTTCGAGCCCTGTCGTCTATGATTCTCCGTTTTTTTATTATAATTAATATCTTAAAGTGAATATTTCCTTCCTTACCGACTGTGGCGATACCACTCTCTCTGGAGCGTGGTACACTTCACCCGCGGTTCCTCCTCGATGCAGTTTCGGTATCGATTCGATATCGATTGATTTGATATCGGTTCTCGCGCTATACCCCCCCCCCCCCTCCACCATTCCGCCATCTCGATGATGTCATCCGCTACCGCCCGATCTCGATGATGTCATCCGCTGCCGCCTGGCCACACGCCGCCCGCCGCCCGAGCCGCCCGCGGGGAATTTTTCCGCCGATTTTGAAACTCAAATTTGAGTTTCAAGGTCGGGGGAGGGGAGGGGGAAATGGCCTTCAAACTGAAATTTGCGTTAGAACCGGCATAGCTATACTACTATCTACTGGGTGAACTACACCAAGTTCGATTAAATTCAGAGACTAATTGTAAGTCTTTATTCAAACTTTAACTAAACTAGACTGAGGTTTACAAAAGTTTAGCCGTGTTAACAGGTCGAGAGTCGGGTCTACAATGCGTCGATTAGCGGAGTCGAATTGGTTTCGAAGAGTTGCAATCAAACTTATTGCAGTTGCAAAACCAGTTGCAATCAAACTTAGAAGTTTTCGGTTCCGTAAGTAAATAAACATCATCATCTAACTTAAACCTACAAAGGTTAGGATTCCTATAGGAATACATTTTATTTCTGTCCTTGGCCTTATCGAGATTTCTGCTGCTTTAGTCTGTGTGGTGGTAATCTTACTAAATAACTCGTCTAAATGCTGCAGAAAAGTTCGCGATACCTGTTTTTTTAACAAATTCAAAACGTATGAGATCTCTAATTCCAAAAACCAATTCGTGTGGTGTAAAACCCGTAGCCACATGTACAGAGGTATTGTATGAGAACATGCCAAATTTAATGCAATTATTCTAATCAATCCCTGTGCAAATTCTCTATAAAATTTATTCCCAAATATCAAGACTATCTAAATCTTTTGAAATGCTAACAGTCTTAGCATTCAAGGAACTAACAGAAGCTGTAAAGAATTTTAACAAAGATTCCACATGACCAAAACCTAGATTTTGCCAAGAAACATCTTAAACAAGGAAAAGTAAAAGAAATATGAAGCACTTGTCATCAAGGAATGTCCCAGCATCACAACTGTGTGGCGCAACACGAACACAATTATTCCAACGTATTCAAAATTGTCTTTTACACAAACCATAGTAGGAAATGGAAAATGGTAAGTTATCCATCTGTCTGCATTTACATTAGTTATCAAAACTACTTTCAATAGGTCTTACAAATTTTTGAACTTGATTCATCAACAAGGATATGAGACGATCAAAGCTCCTACACCTCCAAAGAGTCCTTTTGTGACATCAGTGCCTTTGAATTCGACAGTTTCAAAACAGCCACGACAACGAGAATTTGAGTGCAGGAACGTTAAAAGCATGAGCATCTCATCGGATGTTCGCACATTTGAATTCATCGGAACGTGGCCATAGAAAGATGGCTAGCGAGGACACGCAATGACGGGGAATATATCAACCCGATCCTGTATGCGTAACATTTGTCATCCCGCACAGCACAACGTACCCTTGGATCTTCAGCGTTTCGAAGAACGTAGTGCCTCGATGTGCCAACGACATTACCATTAACGACGACCCTTTTAGAATCCCTGGGGCTACGTGAACAACTATAAATGGGCACACATATGTACATACAACACATATCTTGCGTGGAACGTGAAGGCACAGCCACTAATACGAAAAGGCTGTGTAATCAAAGGAGCGGTGCACACGGGCGGTCGTAATAAACGACGCACGGCGCCATGATAACACTCATGCGAGTGCATATGATCATTCACCTCTCTCTATTCATGGGTAGTACACTTCATGATTCTCACCGCAACAAACATCGAGACTCTACTGAAGTTTATTGATCGCTTACAAATTCTATTAAAGTGATTTATTTGAGGATCCTTCTGCAGTCTTGATCACAAAACAATCAGGCTCCACAGCCTCCGCCACAATGCCAGGCGCAACAACTTCAGGCTCGTCAGTCTCTGCCACGACATCAATCGCTAATACACTAGGGTCCCCACCCCTCTGCCAGGAACCAAGATACTGCGAGGCCTGCGATGTTCCCTCAAGGGCCGAACAGAGCGCAGGAACCCTTGCCGAGCACAGGCTACTTCTCACGGTTCCTGAAGCGGGTTCTCGGGGCTGAGAATTGCCGTATGTCAACAGGCGACCGAGACGATGCACAGTGGTCTGGATGGTGGCCAAAATTCAATTTCTCAACTTCAACTTTACAATGTCATTTTTTTTTACGAATTGACAACCCTCCAGAGCTTCTAAATACGCATAGCTTTCCCTTTTCAGAGGATTCTTTAATTAGATATAATATTACAAAGACAAAATCATCAAATTTTATGGAAATCTAATTGTTTTAATTACTCATTATAAAACATCAAAATACGTGTTTATATCCTACAGTTATATAGGTAAGGAAGTATATTTCAGTTATTTATATGTGTCAGGCATTTTTTAGTCCATGAACAAATAGTGCATTATTTATATGAATTTAAACTTTGAGAAGGTTTATAAAAAAAGGATTAAGCGAGATTAACATCGGAGTTTTTTTACATGAACGCTTACACAATTGTTAACAAGAGCATGTAAATTTCAAGTGCAATCTCCTGCAAGTTTCAATTTTATGCAGACTTTTAGAAATGATGCTCGAGGTATTTGGGCGTCCCGAACGCGTGTATTTTTAATATTTTATTTTTTTAAGTCAAATATAATGTTAGAACTGATACTTTTTATCATTTTTTTCTCTAGTACGGCTATGATTTTTAATTTTGGCTATAAAATACCGCTCTCCAGATCACAATGCGCGCCACATTGATCCGCCATTTTGAATTTCAAAAATTTTTGGTGCCAAATTCGTTATCAGCGACCTGAAAAACCCTTAATCACCAAGTTTCAGAGAGATCAGAATTTTGGCCGCTAAATGTAGATATCCCCAGACCACTGTGCGATGTATCGTGCCCGACTGAGGCGTTCCTCCAAAATTTCCATTTCCCACAGGCAAAGGTGATACTAATAAATCTAAAGTTACTCGTAAACTATTTGTGCCTTCATTGCACTAGGCCAGCGCTGTCCAGCGTAGGGGCCCCTCACGCGCCTGCTTCCCCTTCCAATCTTTCTCTCGCATAGCGTGCCTTCCGTTATCAGAGAGACCGCGCGACGCTAAGAAGGCTGCCGTGACGGGCTAGCGTCTTCGCGGTTGGCGTCACGCGGTATCCCTGACAACGCGAACGAGAGTGGGAGAACCCCAATCTCCCGCGGGAGCGACCTTGAACAGCGCTGCACTAGGCTGCTGCTTTCCCGCGCGCTAGGAAAACAGATGCCACAATTATCTCATTTTTTTAAAACATAAGACTTTATCATCCATATAACTGTCCACTTCGGCACCTACAATTGATGTCTTATCTGCGCAGATAATCATCCTTTCCAGGTCCCTCGAATCAGGATTGGAATCCACGTCTATCGATATAGATTGTGAATAGAAATTATTATACTCATGGAAATTTCTGAATCTACAAGCTCAATTTCATATTATAACTGATGCTCCATTTTAGAGGCTAACCTGATAACACTTCTTAAATTACCTATATTATCATTGCCAATCAATAGTATAATTATATCATTGCGTAGTCCCCTTAAAAACCCAGCTATTGCTTCTTCTGTAAGTAAAACTTTAATTCCTACAAGTTGTTTAGCGATAAATCTTTCCTGCGCAGCTTCTATTCCCTGATCTAAAATTTCATGTACTCTAGTACCGAACTCCTCAATGGTTTCGTGCTCTGTCCGCTGTATAATTTTTAACTTATCTTGTGCATTTTTTATATCGAAACTCTGCTCATACGCGGCTTTTATTAAATTAATCCACTCCTCTACGGTCTTGGGTTCATTCCCATCAACTATTCTACTATAATCGCGTTTCTGCATTCTATTACGTATTATGGCCAATAAATAAACTTGATCTTCAAGTCTAACTAACGAATCTGCGAGTCTACACTGACTAATAAAATTATTTATAGAACTTGGTTTCCCATCAAAATGTGGAATGAACTTCGCAATCAAATTAAAGGACATGCGCAATGCAGCTGTAGGAGACCCGGAAAATGACCCCGACGCATCTACCATATTCGTGCTACTAGATGGAATGGATCCATTATCCGGAAGGGACATATTAAATCTTGGAAGAGGAGTAGAATGTGCCGGTACCAAACGTAACCCGTCAGGTTGAAATTCAGAAGTGAGCGCTGATACACTACCTGTTCCTACTATTAACTCTTCTATCTCAAAAATACTACCACCACTCAGACTAGAGTTACACCTTTTCTTAAATAGCCTGTACCTTTTTGCAAACGACGGCATTTTTACAGATAATAAGTGAATACAATTCAGGAATAAAGTCACTTATGGATTATTATTTCGTCCAGTACTCCAACCCTTATACGGATGTCCTAGCTGCGTCCGTACTTGACTGCGTTGATCCGGTGTTCCTCGATGATGCAATTGACTTCAACCCCGTGAAGAATCGTCCGAGCGTCCAAGTTCTTCGAGTCCTTTTCTTAACCGTCTGTGAAGCCTCCGAAGTAGCTCAGCAAATGATGCGGATAATGACCGAGTGCATGTGATTTCAAGGAATTATTCGCACGGCCACTGAAATCACCCGTCTCTGGCATTCACCCTTGCTCTCAGGAAAACCGCGCAAAACCCGAGAGAGAGAGGCTGCACTTAATGAAGGACACAGCCCTGGTCAACGTAAAATTACATCGGAGAACAAAATTAATAGCGACAAGCTATTCTGTGTAAATTGTAACAACTTAGGCCACCCTGCCTCCTATAAGGGATGTCCAAAACTTATTGAAAATAAAAATAAGCTCTTAACAAAACAAATAGAAGATAAGCAACTAAGAGAGAAAAGGATAAAGCAAATCACCTCATACGTTAGACCGGATACAACTTATGCGAATGCATCAAGGGGCAGTCAGAAGTCCCAGGCAGCGCAGCTACAACTTGCCACTCCTGGTCAACGCAACCACATCCCAGCGAAGGAAGTAACCGCCACAGCCCAGAACATAGACAACTGGAGCCAAATCTTAATACAACAGCAAACAAAAATTGCAAAACTAGAAAGCCTCATAGAAAATATTACCTCAAGATTACACTCTATAACAGTCATACTCGAAAAAACACTCTCCCAGAGACCTTAATGAACAGCAGGCCAGGGATCGCAAAACCAACTAAAATTAAGGTAATAGCATTAAATGTTAATTCACTAGTTAGTAATTATAAGAGAGCGTCTTTACTCAATTTTGCAAATTACCATAAACCAGATATTATATTATTAAATGAAACGAAACTAAATAAAAGACATAACATGTCTCGTAAAGAGTATAACCTTGATAAGGAATGATAGACCAGGCAATACTGCTGGAAGAGGAACAGCGATCTTAATAAAAAAGCATATTAAGTTTAGGCAGATCACTCTAGCAAATCAATTTAAGTCGATTGAATGCTCAATAATAGCTATTAACCTAAAATATAATAATAAGCTATACATTGTCTCAATATATGCTTCTGGCGGATATAAAAGAAGAGTTTATACCAGAATTAGATATAATTTTTACAAATCTTGGACTAGACAAGTGCTCCACCTATTATATCATTGCAGGTGACTTCAATGCGAAGCACACAAGTTGGCAGAACACCAACAATAACGACCGAAGAGTTGCATTTAAATATTGGTTGGACAACAATGACATAAAATATAAACTGAAATTGAACTCTTCAGAGCGCCCATCCTTCCCTAGGAAGGGCTCGTACTTGGATTTAATGCTCATAGATGCAAGGTTGTCTATATGTAACAGAAACTTGAGGGCGGGAAAGCTTAAAAATGCTAGGTTTGATAGTGACCATGATGCAATTACCGCGACAATTTCTCTGACAAATAACAACATCTTTGAACTAGAAACCCAGTCCGGAAAAGACAAGCTTTAAACTAGACTACAATAAAACAAATTGGGAAAAATTTCAGAAAGCACTAACTAAAGACTGTGATCTGTTCATACCAAACGATAGAAACCTTTCTAATAACGAAATCGAACTATTTCTAGATGATATTGAGAGTAGTATTAAATCAGTCATAAATAAAACAGTGCCGAAAGTGAAGGAACAAAACTCGGTAGAAGTTTATCTCAACTCAAAAATAAAAAAGTTACAGAAATACAAAAGATACATTCTTTCTCAACTGCATAGAGCAGGCACCTCTGCCAACCAACATGAACGCGTAACCCTGAAAGAACTCATAAAGGACATCAGTTCAGAAATAAAAAATGAATATACTAAATCAATGAATAAATACTGGGAAAATAAAATAAGAAATATTCCGACACATAACTCTAAGGAACTGTTTCCCCAAGTAAACCGGATTTTCAGAAAGAAAAACCTAGCTCAAATTAGTACCTTAAAAATCCCTCAAGATAATACGCACCTTATCGATGAAGCGGGCATAGATCCAACCATGATGTAAGGACATAAGGTGTGCTCGACCGGCAGCTCATTTTCGTCTTCTACTGCGCCTTCCCACTTTCCGCCATGTTAAAATATGGCCGCCTAGTTACATTATGGGGTTTATAATGTACTACCTAACTTCGTGTAGCGTAAACTCTAGAGGCGCGAAGTTTGAACAAGACTACACGAATGTAATAGGATGTCGTATTGATTGACAATCCAATATGCACGATCTTGGGAAGGGCACGTTATTGGCTAATCTTAAAGACTGCGCGCGAGCACACCTTATGTCCTTACATCATGGATCCAACCACTCTGACTAGGGAAGGAGCGGATTATTTCATTATCTCAGATGTAAAGCAAAAGCTAGACACGTTAGGAGCATATTTCATGTCTATAAACAATTCTAATAAAAACCTCGGTAGGCCGCAATTAAACAAGATTGTTGAAAGAGATACTAATATCTTAAAAGGAGAAATGCTTACAGACTCTAAAAACAATAATACAGTATCCTTCTTCACCTCATCAAACCGGGCAGAAGCTCCTAGCGACAAAGAGGAAGACTTAGGATATTTCACGGATATATTTACAGTCGGTAAGAAGTTCAAAAAACTGAATAACAAAAAATCATCCAGTCCAGATGAAATCCCAAATATAGCCCTCAAGCGTATACCTCCAAAGATATTAGTCTTTTATACCATCCTTTTCAACAATCTGCTCAACAACATGCACTTTCCACAGAGATGGAAGAGAGCAATTCTTAAGAAGGGCAAAGACGCCTCTTCTCCTTCGAGCTACAGACCTATTAGTCTTTTATCAAATGTAGGTAAGGTTTTTGAAATGATTATAAATGATTCAATCATGATGTTTTGTAACGTTAATAGTATTATACCTGAAAACCAATTTGGTTTTCGTTATCAGCACTCCACATTACATGCTGTAAACAAATTGACGTCGGACATTGTCTGGGCTTTAAACGGCAGAAAATGCCTGGGGGCAAGCCTGGTCGACTTAGAGAAAGCGTTTGATTCGATCTGGATAGAAGGTCTCATTTATAGGCTACTTAAAAAGAACTTCCCTTCACAAGTAAAAAAATTAATCTGGAATATGATCACAGGCAGATCACTTTTCACAATAAGCGGAACAGATACTTCCTCTAAAGAATATACAATAGCAAATGGATTGCAACAAGGGACGATAAACTCGCCAATCTTATTTAATATATTTACAAGCGACGTACTCAGATTATTTGGTCCGGAAAATACAAAATGTTCATTAATAGCCTTTGCCGACGATCTCATAGTATATTTGGCACATGAAAAACCACTCAGAGCACAAAATATATTACAGGAAGCAATAGATAAAATATTTGATTACTACCGTACGTGGAAATTACAAGTAAACACATCTAAATGTGAAACAATACTTTTCAGCAGTCGACCAGGCATGCCAAATCGGTTGTGTTGCGTTATCCGCTGGTGTTAATCCATGTATTATATGAAGTTAGCTATAAGTCATAAAGATATCGAAGTTAGATGTAGAGCTAGATTCAAAATCCTTTTGTATTGAAAGATAGGAATAATGTATATATATATAGATTCGAAGCGAACGGAACATTAAGGTCTTAAGCAAATGTGAAACGGAGGACAAGGAAGTGTTTATTGTAGAGCGCGTTGTGCTTCTTGGGGGGGTTTTCCTTGCTAGTTTTGAATGTTTCAAGTTACCGTTAGATCAGGCGAGGGTAGTAAATAGCTTTACTTTTTCCTTTGCACATCTGCGTGCCAAATTTCGTCGAGCGGGCAGCGGCTCGTCTCGTAAAAGTACTTAAAATTCTGTCCTCCCTTTCAATAATTGTCGATGTCCTGTTAGGGTAAAAACTCCGGTCGGGGAAGGCTGAAAGTCATAAAGCCATAAACTTTCTCCTAGCGACGTCGTCTTGACCCCGACGGTTGCGCTTACTTACCTGCGAGATATGTGTATACTGTACGTAGCCTATGTACTACCCCTATGTAATCGGAAAGCGTACCTCGATCACCAGAGGAGAGTGGGAGGAAGCATGAAGGAAGGGCGAAAGACAGCCCACAAACGAAGCTTGAGAGACGACACCCTCTTGATTGGGCGAAAGGATCCGAGGAGGGAGTCAGAGGAAGACTTCAAAATTGAAGGAGTAGGACACTCGGAGGTGACAAGCGAGGCGTTATTTTGTAAAAGATCAGATCAATCTTGTTAGTAGAACAGCCAACAGCTATTTCTGTATTTCAGAATATATGTACGTATTCAAAAGTCTAATTGAGTAAAGTTCTTTTTTGAAGTTCCAGCACATACTCGCGAGCTGAGTGCTGAAGCACTCCACGGGCGCGGTCCTGCCGTCCTATAGACTTTCCCACGTTATCGCGCAACAGTTGTCACTAGTGGTGGAGATTTATCGATGGTACTATCGATAGTTATCGATGGTCCTCACTATCGAAAACTATCGATATCTTAGTTTCCCTATCGATTTGAATTATTGCAAGCGATGAGTTTCATTTGTTTCATACAGCGTGGCGTGGAAATCTGCTACAGCGGTGTCGGACGAGAGTGGGGCCGACTACGAACGTCTGATTGGACCACGGGTCATGAATCACTTCAATGAATCGAATATTGATGCTGTAGCTGTAATTAAAAAAAAAAGCAAAATCTCTTGTCACGTCCTGGGTGGCGGGACTTGGATCGTAACATATATGGGGTAGGGAGGTTGCGTGCGGACCTTGCTTCGTAAGAAGACCTGCTTCTTTATGAAGGCTATGGTTCAGAACTTGCGGATAGGTGTAGGAGAGCTCGAAGACTTTGTTTCGTATGAAGACCTGCTTCAATATGAAGGCTATGCTTCGCGACTTGTGGAGAGGTGTAGGAGAGCTCGAAGACTTTGCTTCGTATGAAGACCTGCTTCAATATGAAGGCTATGCTTCGCGACTTGTGGAGAGGTGTAGGAGAGCTCGAAGACTTTGCTTCGTATGAAGACCTGCTTCAATATGAAGGCTATGCTTCGCGACTTGTAGGAGAGCTCGAAGACTTTGCTTCGTGGGAAGACCAGCTTCACTATGAAGGCTATGCTTCGCGACTCGTGTCGACCAGGGAAGGCTGTATGGTGATCGTACACCCGAGTGACGCACGTGAGAGTACTGGCTTTGATTTATGGCTCGATAATTGGCTTACTAACTGCATCGTATGAAAAGAGGCGTAAATAATAGGGTTTTCATTATAGGTTTGGGAATAGCCATACGGGACTCTATATGAAAGAACGTTAGTAAACACGGGCAAGAACTCCCGGCGCTTGCGGAGACCGATCAGCTGTAGTCGTTGCGCGTAATGATTCCAGGTATTCGAGGCGAAATAGCGAAAATTAACGGTTAAAGATAAAAGCGAAAGCGTTATTTATTGGAACACGTAACAGATAGCAATAAACACCTTATAAGTATGCGTTGGACATTCAGCATAGGCACATAACATTTATATAAAGGTAAATGATAGATAATTAGCGTTAGGCAAAAATAGCAAAAGTTAGACAATAAGAGATTACATGATAAAGATAGCAATATAACTATATGAGGCTAGAGGCTAAGCAAGAGAAACCGATATAAATGTAAATTAAACAATATATATATATATAAAGCGATAAGCGTAAATCTAAGCAAAGGAGTTAATACAAAGAAATAACGTAGCAATTAAATGTTATAAACAAAAGCATAAACAGTAATGTTGTATATGAACATGCAGCATTTCTATGTGAGAGGCCGGCGAGGGCAACGCCATCTCGCGGCCTATCTCTATAGTGTATAGACGGCGAGAAGTCAGTCGAAATAAAGCAATGGAAATGTACACACGACTAGTTTACTATCCCGAACATACGAACACAAAAGTGGTGTCAGAAGTGGGATTCAAAGTGCAATAACAAGGAAGGAGCAGAGAAGCATCACATCGACAAGATGCCGTTATCACAAGAAGATTTGGTCGCGATAACGAGAACGTTGGCTGATGCGCAGCAGCCATGACAGCTTCTACAAGCAACGGAACAACGCTTCCAAACAAACCGCCACCATTCGCAATACAGGAATTTCGTTCATCTGACGATACAACAGTGGAAGATTATTTCAAGCGATTCAACTGGGCCCTGGAGCTGAGTCGAATTCCAGCTGAACAACATGCAAACTACGCACGAGTGCATATGGGAGCGGAATTGAACAATGCATTAAAATTCTTAGTAGCTCCCCTCACGCCGGAAGCGCAGACGTACGAAAACATCCGTAAAATACTAATTAAACATTTCGATAAAGTGAAAAACAAATACGCCGAGAGTGTAAAGTTTCGACACGTGATGCAACAACAAGGAGAGTCAATTGCCAATTTTGCATTACGGCTCCGACAGGCGGCGACACACTGCGAATACGGAGAATTCCTGGATCGCATGTTAGTAGAACAGATGCTACACGGACTTGACGATCGTGACATATGTGACGAAATAATCCAGAAGAACCCGAACACATTCACGGAGGCATACGAAGTGGGCCGTTCTCTCGAGGCGACACGTCAAACAACCGAAGAGGTTAAGACAAGTACGACACCGCCGGAAAGCACGCACATGATCAAGGGGGCGCCCGCGCAGTATAGGAAATATAAAAGAACACAACTGCAAAGACCGGCGGAATACACACCAGAACGAGAGCGGACTGTACGCAAAAACAGCCCAACGCGTAAGTACGAACAAAGACACGAATATGAACAAATTACATGTTATGGCTGCGGAGGAGCACACAGGCGCAGTCAATGCCCACATCGCGACACAGAATGCAGACAATGCAGAAAAATAGGACACCTGGCCAGGGTGTGCAGATCCACGAAGGAGAGTTCACATGCAATCCAACGAATACCAGAGGAGGAACTTCCAGCGGAGCAAGTTGATTCGGTACAATACTTGAAGAAAGTGGAGGAAATACACAGCATGGGAACATGTGAGAAAAAGACAATCAAGGTACAAATAGAGAACCAAGATATTGTAATGGAGTTAGATACAGGGTCACCAGTGGGCATTATCGGCAGTAACACATTGTGCAAAATTAAACCCAATTGCCGCTTGAGACCAACAGAGAGACAATTCGCTAGCTACTCAAAACACCGATTGAACGTGATAGGACGCATGCCCGTCAATGTAAAAGTGGGTAAGACAACGCGCAGACTCAACGTATACGTCATCGAAGGCGAATACGACGCACTGTTTGGACGGGAATGGATTTCACAATTCGCACAGGAAGTAGATTGGGTGGGACTCTTTACCACATCGAAAGTGCACTCGTTAAATGTCATTCCACCACAACTGACGGAGGAGCAAATGAAACGACTGAATCATCTGATCTTCAGGTACGACGATATCTTCAGTCCGACAGCAGGAAAACTGGTAGGACCACCAGTAAAAATGCACCTAAAATCCGGAGCAACACCAAAGTTCGCGCGCGCCCGCGAAATTCCATACGCGCTGCGCGATAGTTACAGCAAGGAAATAGAGGCAAAACTGGCATCGGGTCATTTCGTACGAGTCGACCATTCGGAATGGGCTTCGACAACCCATGTAGTCATGAAGAAGAACGGTAAAATACGAATTACCGGGAATTACAAGCCAACACTGAATCCACAGCTGATCGTAGACGAGCACCCAATTCCGAAGGCGGAGCACATATTCAACGACATGAAGGGAGCAAAAATATTCTGCCACCTCGACATCAGAGACGCATATTCGCACTTAACCGTTGGTGAGGAATTCAGCGCGGCACTGACCCTGAATACACCCACACACGGGCTGGTACGGCCAACAAGGGCCCCATACGGGGCAGCGAACATTCCGGCCATTTGGCAGCGGCGAATTGAAACAGTGATACGGAATGTAAAAAAGGTACGTAATTTCTTTGACGATTTGCTCCTTTTCGCAGACTCATTCGAGGAACTACTACAAACGCTGGGAGAACTGCTGGAACAACTCCGACAGCACGGTATTCATTTAAACCGAGAAAAATGCACATTTGCTGCTTCAGCCGTGGAATTTTTGGGACATAAAATCGACGCAGGAGGCATACATAAATCAGACAAACATATCGAGGCAATACGAGACGCGCCCAAACCAACCACACCAGAAGAACTGGAACTATTCATTGGGAAGGCCACATATTACAATGCGTTCATTCCAGATTTAGCAACAAAAGCTCGACCACTCCGAGACATACTCACGACTGTACCTTTTAAATGGACACAAACAGCCGACGAGGCGTATACAGACCTCAAAACAATATTAACGTCCCCACAGGTCCTCATGCCGTACGATCCAGCACTACCATTAATCCTAGCGACGGATGCAAGCAAGACAGGACTAGGCGCGGTTCTCTCTCACAGACTAAGCAACGGCAGGGAGCGACCTATTGCTTACGCGAGTCGAACGATGACAGGTACAGAACAACGATATTCTCAAATCGACAAGGAAGCCTTAGCCATTGTTTGGGCTGTCCAAAAATTCTTTCATTATTTATACGCGCGCTCATTCACGCTCATCACGGACCACAAACCGTTAACGCAAATACTACACCCGGAGAAATCTTTACCAGTACTTTGTATTAGCAGAATGGCAAACTACGCGGACTACTTAGCCCATTTCAATTTTAAAGTAGAATTCAAACCTACGAAGGCGAATGCAAATGCGGACTATTGCTCTAGAGCACCACTACCAACAACAATACAACAGGTGCAAGCAATCACAATGCAAAAAGAGGAAGAGAAGACAGAACTAGAAGGATTCGACCAATTTATTGTAGACCAGATCAAACAGTTACCGATTCGAGCCGAGAATATTTCCAGGGAAACACAGAAAGATCCGCATTTCGGTAAAATAATACAACTCCTGGAAGCAGGACAGGAACTTGCGCGCCACGGATATAAGGCACCAGAACGCGACTACAACCTAACGGGGAACTGCCTCGCATTCGAGCACAGAATCGTCGTGCCACCATCGCTCAGGAAAGCAATCCTGCAGGATCTCCACGCTGCTCATGTAGGCATTGTCAGAATGAAAGGATTAGCTCGTTCATTTGTCTACTGGCCGGGAATAGACGCGGAGATTGAACAGGCCGCGGGTTCCTGTATGGAGTGTGCGGAACGAGCGCATAACCCTCCAAAATTCCGAGAACATCATTGGGAATACCCGAAAGGACCGTGGGAACGAATCCACATTGACTATGCAGGGCCGATAGCAGGCACGGGGTCGCTCGTGTGCTATCAAGGCGTGAACACGCGTCTGGGCTCGCTCCCAGATTATGTGATCGCGGAAGGTGTTACACGCGTGTGATGGTGTTTGAAAATGGGTGGACAGGCATCTTGGAGCCAAGAAGAAGGTGGACAAGCACCCTTGTGGCATGCAAGTGTCAGCTGGAGAGCTTAAAACCGGTGACACGATCGCGGAGGAGTACAGGTGATTTCCTGACAGGCCAAGATGGCCGTCAGAAAGATGGACTGCAGTTTTGGAGTATGTGAGCGGAGTGGGGCGCTGTCAGAATGCCCCAGGCCGCGAGAACACATGGAAGGAAGGATAGGCTTCACCTGGAGTGGTAACGAGCGACCTTAGAAGTAGGTGAAGGCTTCCATTTTCAGTATTATATGTTAGATTAGGAAAGGATGACCGTTGGTGGATCGGTCGAAGAAGGCATCGGCCAATAGGAGCGTGGCGGCTAGCTCACCCGCCAACAACAACGGACGGGAAAGGCCCCAAGCCAATAGGCGAGGGGAAGAAGGAGCCCCTGCCTATGGCGGAGCGGTGGCCGGGCCCGCGAGCCTATCGCCTCCGATGACCACCCGAGCGCCAATTGGCGCGGCAAGAAGTGGCGATCCCCAATCGGAGTGCGCTCCGGGTCCCGACACAGAGCTACTGCGTTCGCCAATTAGATGTGGCATATCGGGGTTTTTGGGTAGCCATCTGGTGTTCCCAAACCCACCACGGATGCATCACGAATGCAGCAATTATGTATGAGACGCCCCAGCGCCAGAAAAGGAGGGTATCGAATCCCCCACTGGATGGTCTGAGGATAGCCGGGGAGCCCGGTAAGCGGCTATCCATAGCAGGAATGTGCGGTGGAGAGGTTTCTGATGTCAGGTACAGCTACAAGATAATTCCAGCTGCGGGCCTTTGTATATGCCTGCAATAATCGCCACTGGGAGAAACGGAATAATGGGCAAGCAGGCTTGATTGTGGGATTCAGAACGGGGGTGTATCTCCTGTTGTTGGCCCCAGCCCGACTGACACGATGCCCGGTTTTCCCGAGTCCCTGAGGAGAGGGCCTCTTAGAAAGTGACAGGCGAGGTTAGAGTGCCCTGTATACCTGGATGGAGTATAGATAGCGGTTTAAGTTAGTTGGGGAGCAGGGGGGTCTACCCCTTGCGTGCTCCGTCACGACTTCCCGTTGGAGGCTGACCCCGGGACCATTTTCTGGGATAGACAGAGCTGTTTTCTTTTTATTTTTCTTTCTTCTTCTTTCTTTTCTCTCTGGTATCTGGCTCGGATTTCCGTCGAGGGGGGAGCCCTCAGCGGCTCCCATATGAGGCAAATGCGTACGTGGGGCGCCACCTGTTGGAGAAGGCGCGGAACTTCGGTCAATCCGTGCCTACACTCGGTACAGACTACGTACGGCGCAAGAACGTCGTACCAACGCGATACCCTCTCGTAAGCGGAGGACCTTCGAGGAATGGCCCTTTGACTGCGGGGGAGGGACTCCCTGTTGGGGGCCGACCCCCCGCGACCGCCTGTGGGGTAGGGTTACGGTGGGGGCATGGCCGTTGCGCCGGAAATTAGCCGGGGGGAGAGCTCCAACCGGCTCCCATCGGCTCCTGGGTGGTGGGCGTGGCGCCATCTGTGGGACGGGACGGGGTACTATGGCCAGTCCGCGTCCCTGCAAGACACAGCCTGCGTACGGCTTAGGAACGTCTGAACTACGCGAAAGCCTCGTAAAGCACCGGACCCTCAACGTAAGGCCCTGCCTGCAGGGGAAGGTCACTCCGGCTTGGTATAGGACGGCCACAAGGCGCACTCGATCGTGCACATCCGGCGATCGAGCATGGGTTATCCATAGATAGCGGGTTCGGCCCGTTCATGGAAGTAGGTAGGCAGCAGGAGAGATGAGGCACTTTAACGGCTAGGATAGTGTCTCCAGCAGATTTTAGAAGCCGTAAACCCATCCATCAGGGGTTGTGTGGGTGAAATCCGCTGGGCGGTGGGGTCGTCGCCCCTTAAGACAAATTATATGGTATTATGTCAGATATTAGCCCAGCCTCGGATGAACTTAGGGCGATTTCTGGGATAAGCCCAGCCTCTTCCCGTGTAGTCGGCAGCGGTAAGAGTAAGAGTAAGTCCGATGGTACCGGTTCGATGCGGCGGGACGGTACCACCGTTGGGGGCGCTAAGGCGCCATTGCACCCCACGGAAGAAATTACAGCGGCAGTTGGACTTGGCAATCTTTCGGATGGAATCGATTTGGAAAAGGAATTTGAAAGTTTTGAGGATTTGCGAGGAGGGAACTCACCCGTAGCGGCAGCGGAAGCGCTGGTAGTGGTCATCGAGGAATCCGACCACGAGGATTCCATTCCTGGGACCCCGAATGAGAGGGTGAGAACAGGGGGAGGCAAGGCCGAGACCGGGGTAGCCCTGATGTCGGGAGCCAGAAGAGGTGATAAGCCCTTAACACCGGGGGGGGGGAAAGGGCAACCCCAAGGAAAGGGAGAGGAGTGGCGACTCCTCCAGCAAAGGGGGGGGAAGCAACACCCTGAAGAAGAGAGGGGGGGACAAGAATGCGAAAGGGAGGGAGGATGGCCAGAAGGAGTTGGGTTTTAAACCCGTTAATACCCTGGCTAGAACGCCCCCGAGCCAACGCAAGGGCGTATCCGCCAAGGATACACCCACAGCTCGCGAAATCGTCCCCAAGAATATAAATGAGGCTCTCACTGGACTGACGGTCGGCTACAATATCACGCCGTCCGTGAGTATAGAAAGAGTAACGGTGGGGAAAAAAGCTACCGACGTTGGGATGACCGGCAACAGGTCGGTATCAGTGGCTGGGAACCAGGAGGAACCCGCAGGAAAGAATAGGGTGGAGAAACCGCGGTCCCTAACCGGGGACCCTCATGGCACCTCGGGCAAGACAGCCATCCAGGTGGAGGCGCCTCCTGCGACACCTGGCTGTAAGGGGGGCAGTGGGAGACCCAAGGACGGGGAAGAAGTCCCCTCCCTTGAATGGGCGCTAAAAGCCCTTAAAAAAGTGTCGAGGCTACTAGGCTCGCTCTCAGTAGCTTGCTATGACCTCGTAGAGGTAGTCAACGTGGGTGCGACGAGCGCAAACGTCGCAGCGGTGGCTAAGGGGATGGCCGAGGAGTGCGACCGTGCCAAGGCCGCCATAGAAAATGAGTGTGTGGGCTCCATATACACAGGCTCGGAGGTGGCCATCGGTGATTCGGAGGGTAACAGAGCGGGGGCGGCAGAGGGCAGGCAGGCAGGCACAACCGGCGCACACAATCACGGCTCGGAGCAGTGACAAGAGGAGCAAACCACCGAAAAAGAGACCGGAGGCGATCCTGGTGAAGGTTCCTCAGGGGACGACTTATATCGAGACATATAAGTCCCTCATTACGGTCGGGAGAGACAATCTAAAACAGATTAAAGGCGTTAAAATGACTAGGATGGGCCATGTCCTCCTTGAAATCGACAAGAAGGGTTCTGCAACGGAAGTCTCGAGAACCATAAAGGAGAAACTGGGATCGGCGATCGATTTGGTGTCCCTCCAGGATCGTATAACCCTCGAAATCGGGGACATAGATCCGGCAATGGAGGAGGAGGACGTCAAAAATGACCTGGGGTCCGCCCTGAAAACGGACAGCAGGGAGATCATCCTGAAGCGACTTGACATGGGCCGCGGTGGGCTCCAGACAGCCATCGTCTCGGTCCCCTCGAAAGACATCGGGGGGGCTGCTGAGGGCCTGAAGTTTAGGTGCGGCCTTTCTCGTGCCAGGGTAAGAATTCTCCCCCGTATGGTCAGGTGCTTTAGATGCCACCATATGGGGCATCTCGCAAAGGACTGCAGGGAGGTGAAAGAGGGCACGGAGCTTTGTAGGAGATGCGGAGCCGGTGACCACCAAATCTCCGCATGCAAAAACAAGCCTAAATGTGCTATTTGCACGAGTAAAGGGATACAGGGCAACCCAGCAGCACACGTAACGGCGTCCCTGGCGTGTCCAGCTAACAGATACAAAGCGGGGACGGGGCCCCGTTCCGGTAACAGGCGGCCAGAATCAACACAGCATGCCCATCAAAATCCTGCAGTGTAATCTAAATCATTGCAGGCTAGCACAGATGATGCTAGAAAGAAACGCAGAGGTTCTCGGCGTGGACGTGGTCCTAATATCGGAACCGTACAGACAGCTGCGGAAGTGGCATAACGACACGTCAGGGGGGGCGTCGTTGTGGGTTACAGGGTTCAATGGCCGTCTCCCCGATTTAACCCCTCAAATGGAGTCGGAAGGGGTCGTAGCGGTTAGGTTGCAAGGGAAGGTATATATAAGCACGTACTGTCCCCCCAGCCGGAAGCTACAGGAGTACAGGACCTTCATCGAGGAGGTAGAAAATATTGTCAAAGAGGCCAGGCTTTTATCCCTCGGAGTGGTGTTTGGAGGAGATCTAAATGCCCGCTCCCCAGCGTGGGGGGGGGGGGGAATAAATCCGATAGGAGGGGCCAGTACTGCTTGGACCTCCTTAGCAGACAGGGCCTGATCCCCTCCAAAGGCAATGGGACGCACACCTTCTCCAGGAACGGTAGGTCGTCCTATATTGACGTGATGTCCGTCGACCGGGACACGGCCAAAGGTTTCACTACCAAGGTCCTCGGCCATTTTACCTACTCCGACCACAGGTACGTGCTCCACACGGTGAGGAAAGAAAGGGGGCAGTACGACACCCCCCCCTTCCTCCAATACTCCACCAAGGATCTGGACGTGGAGGCGCGGTGGCACTTTTTGAGGAGAAAGTACAAAGCACTGTCGTGCAGGAGCCAGAGGTAATCTCGGCGGTAACCCCGGGGCGCGGCTTGAGGCCTGTGGCGGACTTCATCCAGGAGACCTTGGAAGGGGTTACCAAGGCCCTTCTCCCCAGGAAAAAGAACCCACCGAGAGGGTATAAAAAACCGAACCCTTGGTGGAACGAGGACATTGCCGCGGCAAGAAAGGCAATGTTCAAGGCCAGAAGACTTGCCCAGAGGGCGAGGAAGAAGAACAAAAATAACCCGCAGACCCAGGTTCTGAAGGAGGCCTACCTGAGCGCCAGAAAGGAAGTCTGTACCCAGATTTGGAGGGCGAAGGAAAGGGTCTGGAGTGGCCTCTGCTCAACGGCCGAGTTAGACCCATGGGGCAGGCCATATCATGCGGTAATGGCCGCAGTGAAGGCTAGAGCCAAGCCGTCCGTAATGTCCCCTGCACAGGCCGAGGCGGTTATTGGCAAGCTCTTTATGGTTACCCCCCCACAGAGGCTGCAAAGGCTGGGTACCTCCATGGGTGGATGGGTAATCCGGGGCACCCGTGAGTCGGTGGACAGCAGAATTACACCCGACATGGCTGCTAGAGTAACGGCTAAAATAAAGACCAAAAAAGCAGCGGGCCTTGACGCGGTCCCCTCGGAAATGGTCGCGGTAATTATTAAGGCCAAACCTAGCCTGATATGTAGCATGACCGCGGACACAATTACCAGGGGCGTTATTCCGCCCGCGTGGAAAACGGCTAGACTAGTCCTTCTCCCCAAGCCTGGAAAGGACCCCATGCTGCCCGGGTCGTATAGACCGATAAGTATTTTACCAGCACTGAGCAAGGTATGGGAGTACGCGATCAAAGAGGTGATCGAGGCACAGATTGGCGTGGACCCCTTCCACCGCGCTCAGTACGGGTTTAGAAGGGGGATGGGTACCACTGATGCGATCCTGGAGGTAGAAAGAATCGCGGACGCGTGCTCCAAAAAGCACCGTAAATGCATTATGGTGACTCTCGACGTAAGAAACGCGTTTAATACCCTCAGGTGGGACGTGATAATGCAAGAACTCGAGAGAAGAGGAGTAGCGTCCGCGATATGCACCTTGCTCAGGAGTTATCTGAGTGACAGGTTTGTCACCATTCATACACCAGAAGCAATCGTGTCAAAGCAAATCTACGCGGGGGTCCCTCAGGGATCGGTCCTCGGCCCGTTCCTATTTAACTTAGTTTTCGACGGGGTTCTGGCTGCGGTGGGAGACAACCCGAGAATTAGGCCGGTGGCGTACGCTGATGATCTGGCCATTGTATTTTCAGGGAAAGACCTGAACAAGATCATGGCCAGTATCACCTCCACCACAAATAGTATACAGGCCTGGTTCAAGAGAAAGGGGCTCTCGGTGGCGGAGGAGAAGACCGAGGTAATGATTATCGCCGGTCTGAGGGGACAAAAAATTCACGACTTCCGGATCATGGGGAGTGTGGTTAGGTCAGTCGAGGCCATCAAGTACCTTGGGGTCCATATGGACTGCCAGAGGAATTTCCGGCACCATCTCCAGGAGGTTACAACCAAGGGAGACAAGGTCGTGGGGGCCCTCTCCTCCCTTCTCCCCAATGTTAGGGGACCGTCCCGTCCCGTCAGACGGCTATATTACTCAGTATGGGAGAGCATCGTCCTATACGCGGCTCCCATCTGGGCCCCGGCGGTGAGGACACGGACCAACGAGGCCACCGTTAGGAGGGCGCAAAAAACCGCCCTGGTGAAGACGACAACGTCGTACAGGTCAGTCGCTTACATGGCTCTGTGTGTTCTGGCGGGCCGTCTCCCCATCGCGATCAAAGCGGACATGTGGAGCGAGGTATTCAGGGCCAGGGAAAGGGACAGAGCCGACCCTGCAATAAGGGACAATCGGCGAGCAATGGGTACTAACCTCCGTGGGCACAAGGCTACTTGCGAGGAAAATGCCATTCTTGCATGGCAGAAGCAGTGGGACGGGTTCAACCCTGAGAACTGGACACGCCGCATTGTAGGCTCCGTAAGATCGTTCTTAGGGGACAGAGGGAAATGTTTCCAGGTGGACTACTGGAGTGCCCAACTCCTTACCTCCCACGGGGCCTTTGGGGCTTTCAGGCACAGGATTGGGAAAGCGAGCTCCCCCGCCTGTGTGGATTGTGGGGCTCCAGTGGACAATGCGGAGCACATCATGTTCACATGCCCCACGTATGGGGAGGATAGGGGAGCGTTTACGAGGGCTTTGGGGGGCACCCCTAACGTATCAAACCTCCTGGCGCTCATTACGAACACCGAGGAAGACTGGGCCCATTTCCATACCTTCGCGCAGAAGGTAATGAAAGACAGGGTCACGAAAGAGGTTCTGGCCGAAAAGGAGAACAGAGCAAGATTAGCCCAGATGGCCAGGGCTCAAGCTAGGCTCGGGAAGGGTCTGACGTCGACGAGACCAGGGAAACCCGGAGTTAGGAGGAAGAGGAATGCTCCAGGGGGAGACGGGGACGCTCCGAGGGCCAGCTGTACTTCTCTCCCTCCCCCCGCGAGGATGAGAAGACCGCGGGAGGGGAACTTAGGGACACCAGATAGGGCAGAGGATAGCCCGCAGATGGGGGACCCTTAGGCGAATATAACCCCCTTAGGAGGGAAGATATAACCCCGCTAGGGGAGAGACCCGCCGATGCAGAATGGTGGGGGGGCATGTAGGGTGACCTACATTTCCGGAGGCGGGAACACCTCCGCGACGTCCCCCCGAGTGGTTTGATACCAGGATGGGGTTTCTGGGCCGCCTATAGCGCATATGGCGTAATTTTAAATTTTAATCCATTTTAGAGAAGAGACCTTGAAAGTGACAGGCGAGACTTCTCCGGGGCCCTACGGGGTCCCCGATCACCGCGGAGGGTCGAGCCTGTCGTACTTTGCTTGTAGGTAGAGGGTGAACCGCCCCTCTGGGTTTAGGAGCGTTCCGAGCCCCGGAACACCCCCCGGGGGGTCTCTGCGGGTGACGAGGGGGGCTTCTCCCCCCCAAGGTTTTTTATGAATGTTAACAAGGCTTAGTTTTAACGCAGAAATCGGTCACATCGTGAGATACCGAGCATAATGAGCCGCGGCTCGGAAGCGTGGCTCACTCAGAAGGGGAAAAAATGAATTTTAATCAATTTAATGAGAATAGGACTTAGATTCCCGAGGGAGAGTTATTAGGGATGACAGACAACCCCTATATCTGGGGGCATGAACGGGTGAAGCTGCTCCCCCCGAATGGTTTGACACCAGGATGGGGCTTTTCGGCCGACCGTAGCGCGTTTGACGGATTTTTAAAATTTAATTCAATTTAAGGAGGAGACCGTGGAATGTGACAGGTGAGACTTCTCCGGGGTCCTGAGGGGTCCCTGGTCACAGTGGAGGGTAGAGCTTGTCGGGCTCTGCTCGTATGAGGAGGGTGAACCGCCCCTCAAGGTTTGGGAGCATTTAGACCCCCGGAACACCCCCCGAGGGGTCTCCTCGGGGGACAGGGGGAGCGTCGACTCCTATGGTGTATGGCAATGATCACCGCCTGTCTATAGGCGCAGGAATTGGCTCGCTCAGAAAGAAACTAATTTGAATTTTTCTTTCTGTTGTAACAATCTAAAGAAATGCGAACTTATACTCCCCAGGGAGAGTTTTAGGGACGACCGACGACCCCCCTATATTGGGGGGTACGTACGGGTCCAGCCGCTCCCCCCCTGTGGTGGGATGCCAAAATTGGGGCTTTTGGGCCGATAAGCGAGCGTTAGGCGAATGTCTAATAAAATTTTAATAATTTTAATAATTTGACCCACTCTAGGAGGTGGACTTGGAGCTGACAGGGGGGGCTTCTCCAGGACCCCTGGGGGTCCCTGATCACCGCGGGTAATTCGAGCTCGTCGTGGCTTGATCGCAAGGGGAGGGGGAACCGCCCCCCGAGGCGCGGGAGCACTTTGTTTTTTTTGACCCCCGGAACACCCCCCGAGGGGTGTCTTCGGGCGAAGGGGGGAGCTTCTTCCTCTACGGTAACAGGAGAAGAAGCAAGGAGTGGCTGTAGCGTAGAATAGTTTAGATTAAGTGGAGGCGTGGCCAAATAGCGGGTGCTACCCGGCCTAGGCACAGAATAATGGTTTTAGACATCGATTGCGGCAACGATCTTAGTTACGCAGTCGCCTGTTTATCTATTAACTTATTTATCTATTTATTTATTTATATATCTATTGTCGGTATGGGTCACATATCGGCATAAGGACGTACCATGGTAAGGTAGAAAAACGCGGGTGAGCCTACTCTGCGACGATAAACTAGGCACCCACCTACCGTATCATCGGTGGGTAGCGGTGATGGACCGACTGCAGGTAGGACAGAAACTCGATGTACCGACGGTCGAGAAGAGATCTCGACCAACAGTCGGTAACCGGTAGACAGATACCCACGGACACCGAGACTACCGTGGATCGGTACACCGAGGGACGCAATGCGTGGAGGGCGATGAATTACATCGTGGGAATAATGACCCAACCCATTGGTAAGGAGGAACAAGGACCATTGGGCTCAGCTGCAAGATAGGCGATGACCTCAGAGGAGAGGCAGGAGGCGCCCGGTACAGCCAGTGGACTGTTATGACAGGGCTAAGGAGGACTCCCCCCGTTGTAGGGCCCCGAGGTGACGTAATACAATGAAAGTCCCATTGTCCGGGGTTAGGGGAGAGGTCATAAGGTGGCACTCATAGAGGGGGTTTTAGTGGGTATCCCGCCCGTCTGGCGGTGAGTCCCACATAACCCGGGCATTCTATGTCCGGGTATGCATAAAGCATTTCCCCCTCTTAAAAAAAAAAAAAAAAAAAAAAAAAAAAGGGCCGATAGCAGGCACAATGTTATTAATCGTTGTCGATGCATACAGTAAATGGATCGAGGTAAGTCCCACCACGTCAAGTACGAGCAATGCAACGATTGAAATTCTAGACAAACTGTTCGCTGCTTATGGGACACCAATCACAGTCGTATCGGACAACGGGAGACAGTTCATCTCAGCAGAATTCGAATCATTTCTTAAAACGAGTGGAGTAAATTGCCATAAGCGCATCGCGCCATATCACCCCTCTACAAATGGACAAGCGGAGAGGTATGTCCAAACGGTAAAAGATGCACTATACAAGATGAAAACGACACAAGGATCAATTCAGCAAAATGTAAACGAGTTCCTACGACAATATCGGAAAGCCCCTCATGCAACCACAGGGCAGGCCCCGAGCAAACTGTACCTAGGACGAGATATTCGAACGCGCCTCGACCTGGTCAGACCAGAACCAGCACAGACGAGGGTCACAAAAAAGCAAACAGGAGAATTTGCAACAACGTTCCGAACGTTCCAACCGAGACAAGCAGTCTACTTTCTTGCTGGCAACCCCAGATTAGACAAATGGATTCCGGGAACAATAATTACCCGATTGGGTGACCTCCATTACGAGATCGAATACTTAGGCAAGACTTTCAAGCGACATATGGACCAAATCAGGTCTTTCAACCAGGAAGGTCCCTTACGGACGACCAAGGCAAGGAAAGACAGACGACGAACACGGTACCACGAACAGCAGACAGAACCACCAGACACGGTGGAACCACAACAATCAAGAAGTCGGGAGCAGGAAGGAGAACCGGCAGCACTAGAAGAACCGGCGATACCAAGATCGCGGACACCAACGAGTGACGCAACACAGAACGAAAACGAGGTACCAGCCCCTCGACGATCCACACGCTGGAGGAAACAAACGGAATTTTTCACCCCATTAGGAGCAGGCAGATTTCCATAAAGGAGGGAAGAATGTTGTATATGAATATGCAGCATTTCTATGTGAGAGGCCGGCGAGGGCAACGCCATCTCGCGGCCTATCTCTATAGTGTATAGACGGCGAGAAGTCAGTCGAAATAAAGCAATGGAAATGTACACACGACTAGTTTACTATCCCGAACATACGAACACAAAAAGTAATATAAAATAAGAGAAATGGAAACGCTTACAGTGATGTAGACGCTGGTTGATGTACACTGAATTTAGAATACAACTTAAAGAAAACCACTTAAATCTGAGATGAAGCAGAGTGACGATCGTGACTGACGATAGCAAGGAATAATGATGCGTGGGCCACGCGGCACCGGTATTTATACAAACTGATGGAATGTGAGGTATGCGGGGAATTTGAGGTATGCGTGATGACTCATGCCCAAAGTATGCGTGGAATTTGCGGTATGCGTGGAATTTACGGTATGCGTGATGACTCATCCGTAAGGTATGTGCCGTAATAGCTCTGGGGTTTTTGTAAGAATCAAAGGTTGATCTATAATTAGGCTGTAAGACAATGGGATTTTGAAAAGGGGCACTCAATCCGTTGGGTGGACTTTTGTAGTTCTCATTGGTAGAGGGGGGGGGAGGGAAGAGGTTTTGATTTAGAAGGTTGGGGCGAGGGCTTGTTGCAATTCGTAATTGAGGGGGAATCATGCCTCTAAGGCGGAGAGGGGAAGGGGAATCAGCTGGAGATGGGAACCGCTAAGGTACATCGTCCAAGATCTGATGATTCGTAAAGGGTTAAGAGTTGTGGTTTATAGATAGTAGTAGGTTCTTGGGTAGGTCATATAAGGAGGAAGTTAGTTAGGGTTGGGCGAAAATTATAGGGACGTCACACTCTTACGTCTGGAAATATTTTACAAGATCAAATGATCACCGAATAGCAAAATGTAATGTTTGTTGCAAAGAATATAAGACTAGCGGTAATACAAGTAATTTAGCAGATCACATTAGAAGATTTCATCCAAATATAGAAAAAGATTCTGAATCAGAATCAACAAATAATGAAGCAATATCAAAATCCAGTATAATGTCCATTAACTCTTTTTTTAAAAAATCTTTAGAATATGAAAACAATTCAGAAAGAAAAAATGAAATGGATAAAATGTTAGCTTTGATGATTGCAACTGATTTCCAGCCTTTCAACATCGTAAATGATAATGGTTTTAGAAAATTTGTAAAACTTTTGGATCCTAAATATAAAATACCAAGTAAATTCACGATTAGGGAACATATAATGAAAGATATTTATATAGATTATAGAGACTCAACAAAAATTGAAAGACATATTAAACGAGACTAAATATGTTGCGTTAACTACAGATATTTGGACAGCGAAGAATAATGATTCGTATTTGACAATCACATGTCATTTTATAAATGAAAATTTTGAATTAAAAAATGTTGTTTTAGCAACAAAAGTTTTATGTAAAAATCATACTGCAGAAAATATTGCAGAAATAATGCAAGAAATTTGCATAGAATGGGGAATTGAAAATAAAATTTCTTGCATCGTCACAGACAATGCAGCTAACATGATTAAGGCATGTGATATTTTCAAAAAGAGACATTTACTTTGTTACGCACATACTTTGAATTTAATAATGCAGGATATGCTTAGCCTGGAGTGTATAAAAGAAATACTTACAAAATGCAAGGAAATTGTTCGCTTTTTTAAAAGCAGTACTGTTGGAACAGAGATGCTTAAGAAAGAACAAAGAGCAACAAAAACTCCGGAATATAAACTAATTCAAGAAGTATCAACAAGATGGAATAGTTCATATTACATGGTCAAAAGGATTTTAGAAATAGTTGATGCTCTGAATCAAGCACTAATTAAATTACGTAATGCTCCTCTGCCATTAACAGTGGATGAAACAATTGTTTTAGAAGACTTAGAAAAAATTTGGTCTCCTTTTGAAGAAGCAACAAAGAAAATATCTGGTTCCAACTATGTAACGATATCTATGATTATACCCCTGACTTACGGAATATATAACTATCTAAATAATACCTTGATAACCATCTGACGCCAATCTGACATCAGATTGGTAGCAGAGTCTGGCATGAGAGCGCAGAATCTGACGTCAGATCCGTAGTCGTCTGTGTCCGCATTTGGCTGCGTTCTGAGGTACAGAATCTGATGTCAGATTCTGATGTCAGATCGGCAGCAGATGGACAGCAGATTCTGCCGTCTGCTTGGCACAGCTAACAGCGCCATCTGAGGGTCAGGATTAGCAAACTAACGTGTGGTAAGAAAAAAAAATACCAACAAATACGAAAGTTGTAATTCCCAAGCGGGCACCCATCCAAGTACTAACCGCGCCCAATACCGCTTTAACTTCAGTGATCGGACGAGAACTTGTGTTTTTTCTGACACGAAATGATCGTTGGAAAAATTTCCGACGTCAGATTCTGCTGCCAGATCTGCCCAGATAGCACAGGACGTTTCGAAAACATCCAGTTTACGTCCATTTTAGGTCTGAACGTCCACGGCTTGATTTGTGAAAATGTACGTTTTTAAAACATTTTCTGGACTTTTTCTGGACATGTTTGGAGCATTTCCTGGATGTTTCGAAAACATCCATAAAATGTCCAGAAAACATCCAGAAAAAGTCCAGAAAAAGTCCAGAAAACGTACTTTGCAGACGTTTTAAAAATGTATTTTGCAGACGTTTTAAAAAGCTTTGGTTGCGTCCGAACCAGGCGTTCAAAAGAGGCTGTGCGCCATGTGAGAAATGTGTTCATCACAATCAGTTCAAGGAAAGCAAGGATTGCAACCGCTGTCTAATCTAAAGCATCCACGAAATATGGATAGATCGCACAGGTACATACATATATATATATACTGGGACATATAAATGTTTATGAACATTTGATCAAAGAAACATTAGAAAAAAAAACACAAAGGCATATGTTTAAATGTTTCTGATCGAATGTTTGTAAACCGGTTTTATACAGTTTTTATATTGTTTTCATACAGTTTTTATACAGCTTTCATTAACGTTTCTGTATATTTGTTTCAGTATTTACGATCAAAGGTATGTAGTTCTAGGTTAGGGTTTGAATAATTTTTAAATTTTAGGTTAACAAATTGGCAAATGTGGATGGTTCCAATCATTATAATTTTGTGAAACGGGCGCTAACGTCGATGATGACCAATGGATGTTGCATTACTATTTAGTTGGCCTTGGCAGAAAAGGGAAAGAAGATTTCCACAAATTAAAGGTAGCAACGGTTTGAATATGTAACTATGGCCGGTATTCATAGTCGCTACTTATTCTTAAGCAAATGCTTAAGCATTCGGCATCCTTTACTAGTTACTAGGTTAATAGAGGATGACGCATGCTTAAGCATTTGCTTAAGACTAAGTAGCAACTATGAGTACCGGCCTATCACCGTTATTTTACTGTTCCTAATATTGATTACTGTAAAATTCAATGTAATGTTTCCTCAAAATTCTTTTTTAAGGTGCAGCAGATCACAGGGAAATGGCAGAGAATAGAAAAAATACAGCGCTATCTGTTTAAGTGCACATCCATATCTATTTTAAGTGTATATCCTGCATAGTTTGTATATTCTGTATATTGGACATCGTACTAACATGTTCTTGTATCTATTCTAAGTGCATATATTCCGTATTATTTCTGAATTAAATAAATGAAATAAATTGATTTCCAGTTTGATCTTCTTTTGAAAAAGATTTACTTCCTTAAATTTTTATTAAATCGAACCAGTACCGTCGAACGTCCCAAAAATGCCTGTTTCGGACCTAAGCAGGATGTTTTAAAAACGTTTTTGAAACGTTCTGAAAATGTTTCAAAAACGTTCTGAAAACGTTTCAAAAACGTTTTACAAACGTCCTACAAAACGTCTGGTTTGTGAAAATGGACATTTTTAGAACCTTTTCTGGACATTTTCAAAACGTCCTGAACGTCTGACCTGGACGTTTTAAAAACGTTTTTGTGCTATCTGGGTGGTTATCAGGGTATAACTCAAGATTTGAAAACCGATGAAGGAAAAATAGTTTGTGCAAAAGTAACAGAATCTGTAATACAAAGACTCTTCCGTTACGAGTTAAGATCTGTAACAAGAATTGCAACAATTCTTGACCCAAGGTTTAAAAAAGAAGGTTTCAGGAATCCAACCAACTCTAAGGAAGCCTCGCTTTTATTGGAACAAGAAATGAATAATATTTTAAGAGAAACAACAGTAACACAACTAGAAAGTACAGAAATAACATCACCATTAACATCACCACCACGAAAATCTTTATTTTCATTTTTGGAACATAGAATTGGAGAAAAGAATAAAAATGTAACAGCAGATGTTATAATTTTGAAAAGACAATTTTTAGAAAAAGAAAATGTCTCAGAGAAATCTGATCCTTTAGCTTTTTGGAAGGTAACATAAATATTTGATTATAATTTGTAATTTCCTGTTGATTATTACTTGTATCCTTTTTAGGGAATTGGTGAAGATATGAATGTCTTAACACAGCTAGCATTTAAATATTTATGCATCCCTGTCTCTTCCAGAGCAAGTGAAAGAACTTTTAGTGCGGCAGGTCAAATCATAAGTGACCGCAGATCAAGATTAAACCCCAAAAATATGGATAAATTAATTTTTCTTAATAGGAATGAATGGCTGTCAAATTCATAGTAATTAAATACAAGTTTATTATTTTAGATAAATAGAAATTTGTTTTATTTCTAACACAGAATTAAAAAAATCAACAAGGTAATTCTATCTTGTTAATATCATATATACAGAGTGTTACTCTACCTATAGTCAATACTTTGGGGGGTGATTCTACAGGCATATATAAGTCGAAAATCAAGAGTGACGAAATTGCGGTAAATGATTCGTTTATTAATTATCGATGGTTAAAGATTGGCGTCTGGATCGCCTGAATCAGCCTGAATGACGGCCACTCGACGGACAGCGGGACGCGCGAGGCAGGCCAGCCAAGGGGTGTACAGTGGCGGCGGATGCGTGACGGATTTGCCATGTAGAGCGCATACTTAGTTACCTACCTCGCCGAAACTGTGACATACGGTACTTGCGATAATTTATGAAAAGACGCAAACGTTGTTCGGTATTAAACCTGCCTACTCGTAATAATCCACAAGGGCATATCAAAACCCGCCCAACGGGATTCTCAAGTAGAGAGGGTGAATGCCATTGCCTTTGAAAATATTGCCCTCAAAAATCACCCACACGGCCATCCAAAGCACCGCGATTGTCCATCCTTCGTAGTAAATTCGCCCGTACATACCACTTCACACACCACGCCCAGAAGAAACACTTAAAAAGGGAAAAAAACAAATCTGAAGCACCTAAGCTCCGCACAAAAACGTAGTAAGATACCTCGGTATATACCAGGGAGTCGAGACCGATAGAATTTCGGTTTCGGTCGCGGTCGCGGTCAGTGAGACCGACCAATATGGCATTTACGGTTCTCTCGACCGAACTAGAGAGCGACCGAACGGTCAGGATTTTTCCCTCGACCGAACTAAAGAGCGACGAGCGGTCAGGAGTTTTCTCTCGCCCAAAACTCAAGAGAGAATTTCTCTCAGACTTTCGGTCTTGACCGGTCGCAAACGGTCGCGTTAATTTATGGAGAGATTTCTGTTCCTCTCCATAAATTACGAGTCGGAACAGTTCGGAGCGGCTCGGTTGTGTTCGGATCGGTTCAACCTAGCTGAATAAGCCGGGAAGGTATGGATGCTATTTCTGCCGCTAACACTGTTTGTCACTCTCGTGAGGGGTTTGTTGATAGCAGACTTTTGCAGTTATTTGTTACTGTAACACTGTCCATTCCAAACTATGTCGATCTGCCGAGATATTATTGTATTTCAAATACTAGTTATGTATTATTTCACTAGAAGTAGATAATATAAATAAATTATTGTTAATATACAAATAACAAGAAAATGGTTGAAAATATAATTCTTCATGTGATTATTTTAAAAGTATGTCCAAGTGTGGAAAAACAGAAGATAGGAATGTAATAAAATTTAAATATATTTAACAATAGTATAAATAACAAATTTCACAGCAAAATTTATTATAATGTTTCAATTTTTATCTCTCGGAATAACGTGTGAAAATATTATTTAACATCTTATGAATCAGTTGTATAAGCGTTACTTCTTCAATTTTTAATACGATATACATATATAAGAAAAGAGAGTGGTACATCGGAAAATACTCCTGTGATGCGAGTAGTACATCTAACGTAAGACAAGCAGGGAGTCGAGACCGAAGCAGAAACCGAATTTCTGACCGGTCGCGACCGGTCTAGCGACCACTAACCGAAGCGAAAACGAACCGCTGTTGTGACCGTAACAGTGAGAGGTTGTGGAGGGAAACCGAACTCCAGACCGATTGCCTCTCGACCGGGAATCTCAGACCGTACTTTTAACGAGACCAATCGAAACCAAACCGAAGGCATGACCAGTCGGCCGACGGTCGGTTGACCGGTCGCAAACGGTCGCGTTAATTTATGGAGAGATTTCTGTTCCTCTCCATAAAATACGAGTCGGGACGGTTCGGAGCGGCTCGGTTCTGTTCCGATCGGTTCAACCTAGCTGAATAAGCCGGGAAGGTATGGATGCTATTCCTGCCGCTCACACTGTTTGTCACTCTCGTGACGGGTTTTTTGACAACAGACTTTTGCAGTTATTTGTTATTGTAACACTGTCCATTCCAAACTATGTCGATCTGCCGAGATATTATTGTATTTCAAATACTAGTTATGTATTATTTCACTAGAAGTAGATAATTTAAATAAATTATTGTTAATATACAAATAACAAGGAAATTGTTGAAAATATAATTCTACATGTGATTATTTTAAAAGTATGTCCAAGTGTGGAAAAACAGAAAATAGGAATGTAATAAAATGTAAATATATTTTTTTTCAACACCTGCATGAAAATGGGTGTTTTTTACGCCTGCTGAGCGTGAGCAAAAAAATCTGGATGTTCGATTGCTTTTTTATTCTGTCGAAATTAATAAGTACGTGTATTACTAAAATTACTGATTCCGATAATGATTCTAATTTGGGGTTATCGCGCCACTCCATAAATTTTTTGCATATCGTCTAGTACTTTTCTTTTGATTTTGATGGCAGCTTTTCTTCAATCGCTTTTGCAGTTTCTACTACTTCGGGGGCGTGTGGTATCCCGTATCGCTATCACTCTCATTATTACTCATTTTATCTTTTAATTCTATCTTTTAATAAAAAGGGGTGCTGTGACATTTGTAATATCAAGATAAAACACACATGATCCATAACGATTAGTCGAATAACTGCATCTTCATATCACAGGGTAACGTCAAACTCCGGTTTCCTTGGGAGCAAAGTAAAAAAGTGCAAATACGCATGCGCGTAAAATCTTTTTCCCTTGGGAGAAAAGTAGAAAACGCGATTACGTCTGAAATTGGTCATTTTGCTACCACCCAACAGGCGTAAAAAACACCCATTTGCATGCAGGTGTTGAAAAAAATGTGTTTTGATGTCCTTTATACATATCATAAGAACCTCATGTTACATTTTTAATAAAGTTCATGAATTTCTTTAAAATCGCCATCACAGTTATCCTACCATTTTTGGGAATCTAGAAGGTTTGGCCCATTTGATTAATATTTTTTCAAACTGAAAAAAATATTTTTGTAAGATAGTAAATTACAAAACAAATTTTTATTTTGCAAAAGTCTCTTCGAAGGAATCTAAAACTTGGAGAAAATATTACCAAATACTTTGAAATTCTAACTACAAAATAAGCACATTCTAAAAAGGGATTCTTTAAAATTAACGTCGTAAGACGTTAACAAATTTAAATCCAAGTTAGAAATGTTCTGTAACTCAGGAACCAATTTCACTTTTATGAAGAGAGTACACGGTGTGTTTATGTAAGGTTACAGGTACTAAAGAATGGCAACGTACAATCATGACGGGGCCATCCTTGTCTTACGTTAGATGTACTACTCGCATCACAGGAGTATTTTCCGATGTACCACTCTCTTTTCTTATATATGTATATCGTATTAAAAATTGAAGAAGTAACGCTTATACAACTGATTCATAAGATGTTAAATAATATTTTCACACGTTATTCCGAGAGATAAAAATTGAAACATTATAATAAATTTTGCTGTGAAATTTGTTATTTATACTATTGTTAAATATATTTAAATTTTATTACATTCCTATCTTCTGTTTTTCCACACTTGGACATACTTTTAAAATAATCACATGAAGAATTATATTTTCAACCATTTTCTTGTTATTTGTATATTAACAATAATTTATTTATATTATCTACTTCTAGTGAAATAATACATAACTAGTATTTGAAATACAATAATATCTCGGCAGATCGACATAGTTTGGAATGGACAGTGTTACAGTAACAAATAACTGCAAAAGTCTGCTATCAACAAACCCCTCACGAGAGTGACAAACAGTGTTAGCGGCAGAAATAGCATCCATACCTTCCCGGCTTATTCAGCTAGGTTGAACCGATCCGAACACAACCGAGCCGCTCCGAACTGTTCCGACTCGTAATTTATGGAGAGGAACAGAAATCTCTCCATAAATTAACGCGACCGTTTGCGACCGGTCAAGACCGAAAGTCTGAGAGAAATTCTCTCTTGAGTTTTGGGCGAGAGAAAACTCCTGACCGCTCGTCGCTCTTTAGTTCGGTCGAGGGAAAAATCCTGACCGTTCGGTCGCTCTCTAGTTCGGTCGAGAGAACCGTAAATGCCATATTGGTCGGTCTCACTGACCGCGACCGCGACCGAAACCGAAATTCTATCGGTCTCGACTCCCTGGACACAACTACATATGCACAGCTAAAATTCCATTACTCATAATGGCAATTTATATAAAGAAAAAATGTATTAAATAATAATATGCAGATATATTTTTATACAAATAAATATTTTAATCCGAATAAATATTTGATTCAAAATACTTGGCGCTGCTCTGCGAATTGGTGTTGCTAAACTCAATAAATATGTAATAAATTGCATTAATCCTTTTCTTTCTTTCTTGTACGTGTATGTGTGCGCGCGCGCGTGTGTGTGTGCGTGTGCATATGCTACGCATGGTATTAGAATTAAATATATGTAGAATAAATCTGACTGCGTTTCTAATATGTGTATGTATATGTATTTTATATTGTAATGGAGGTGTTGTAAATTATTAATACTAAGGAAATTAACATTTTTTCGGTTGCGCAGCGCCAAGTATTTTGAATCAAATATTTATTCCTATTAAAATATTTATTTGTATAAAAATATATCTGCATATTATTATTTAATACATTTTTTCTTTATATAAATTGCCATTATGAGTAATGGAATTTTAGCTGTGCATATGTAGTTGTGTCATCTAAAGTGCAGTTGGAAAGCATCTTTATGTACTGGCAGCTCATTTTGATTTCACATCTTTTTTTAATTTTGTAATTATTATTATCCTCTATTTTTTGTGATTTTCATGTACTTGGCGTATTTTTTTACTTTTTTGAAGTTTTTGATGGTGATCTCACTTCTTTTTACAAAGATTATTATTATCATCTATTTTTTGTGATTTGTATATTTTCTTATTTGTTGTGATTTATTATTATTATCTTCTATTTTTGTGATTTATATGATTTCATGTACTTGGCGTATTTTTTTACTTTTTTGAAGTATTTTATTTTATTTGCTCGTGCAGCAGGATTACTTTCTCTTTCAGCTGTCTCTCTTTACCTGTAAATTTGAGCGTACATAGTCTGACGTAAATCACACTGAATCATCTTCTGCTTCGATTATCTGTAAATATATAAAATCCACATTTTAGTTATTTATTTAAGTTACAACTTAACGTAGAACTTATATACCCTGATAACCAGATCTGGCAGCAGAATCTGACGTCAGATCCGTAGTCGTCTGTGTTCGCATTTGGCTGCATTCTGAGGTACAGAATCTGATGTCAGATTCTGATGTCAGATCGGCAGCAGATGGACAGCAGATTCTGCCGTCTGCTAGGCACAGCCAACAGCGCCATCTGAGGTCCAGAATTAACATACAATTCCCTACGCGTGACGTCACATGGCCGCCCCTACGCGTGACGTCACACTAGGTGTATCCCCACCCTTTCTACTGCTCGTAGAGAAGTTTTGGAGCAGATTCTAAGATTCTGCTCGCAGGTTATATGAGCCGCAGTTTATTAAATAAGTTCTTTATTTTTTTATAAAGGTATGTGTTTATTCTTTAATATTTCAAGTACAAAATATATATAAGTGGCACATATATTAACATTTAATATTTACATTTGGAAATGGTGATTCTAGATGCAAACATAAGCCAATTTTCCCGAGAACGAACTTTTATTCTACATTACATTTTTATTTATATAGATTTTCGACTTATTGTTTTTGCATAGAATCACCATATCCCTGCTTGTGTTAACTCTGAAAAGAAATACAACATTAGTATAAAATTGAAACGATACTGGGAATGTACCGATGAATATTTTATTAAACGTTAAGTACTTTATTTCAGTGATGCTAAAGTAAAGTGAGCACTGAAAAGTAGAGCTGTTACTACCCGACCCGTCGGGTACTCGGGTACCCGGCGGGTACCCGGGTACCCGTCAAATACCCGGGTAGACAAAAATTACCCGACTACCCGGATACCCGTGAGATACCCGAGTAATTCTGATTTGACAGCCGATCGTCTTTTGACTTTCGATCATTTTCGGTTAACATCACTAATGAACGGAATAAACTTCAAGCAATTAAATGTGATATTGTCTGCGCATTATGGTTATGAAATTATGACTCTGATACATAAAATGTCGACGTTCTTTGCACCTACAATAGGGTAGTTTGCCCTATTACAGTGCCTGCCCCTATTAACTTAAGAGGAGAGGAATCAGTCTTATCTAATCCCAACCAACTCCGTCAGTCGATGGCAGAACTCGGAAAATCCTAGGAAAATGCACTCGTTCTGGGTTTTCGTTCGCATCGTTAATCGGAGTTTGTCGGGGCTAGATCTGTTTAGCGGCTTCCCGTGAAGGAGACCGCCAACTTTTATGATATTTAAGATGAAAAAATTTATTTCCGAAATAAGTAAAACAACACGTGTATTTGTTTGATATGAGTTTTACAAACTTTTTATGTTTCATTATTAAATACATGCATTGAATAGTTGCTCACACGCAAATTATATTTATACAAATTTAGAAAGGGATAAGTTTATCCTATTTTGTGGCAAAAAAATCATTCTGATATCTTTTACAGTTCAAAAGATGTACATAAATGTTCAGGCGGGCCGCAAGTCAGCGGCTGGCTGACTTTGTTTGGCGGTAAAAAGACAATAGTTAATCATTAAAAAAAAACTAATATTTTATTATATATTCGTAACCAGTACACCCTTGGCTTCAATTTGAATATATAAAAATTGAAACTAAACATAAAATCTTTCATTTATAAAGAAAAAACGAAAAAGTGAGAAATGTCCGATTTGCCCCGAAACTTGGGGCGAATCGGACCATCCAGAAATTCCGTTCCAAGATTTCCAAACTTCCAATTAAGTTAAATTGTTCCTATTGTTTGTTTTGTTGTATGTTTATTTTTATTATTCTCGTTAATTGCGTTACTATATATAATTGATATTAGTTAATTTAGTTAGTCAGTGAACAGGAATTATTGTTACTTTAATAATAACCTTTGTACTATTTGCAGTGGTGTAATCATATTTCTGGTTTGTATCTTGTTAATCGTTTATGTATTGAATATAGAGTAATTAGTTTTTCAGTTAATAAGTACTGACAATTATTTATAGATTAATTTATTTGATTATGGCTCACCGTAAAAGCTGGGTAATTTCGTGTTAACGTATTTAACGCTGCCCAAACTCCGAAAATAAGAATTATGTGGTTTATGACCTGTGCCAGATTAAACTGTCGAAATTAATCTATGAGAGGTGATAATAGTGATTGTGTACCCAATAAGGTATAGAGGAGCTAATTTTTGGCGAAATGAGAGGAGGAGATAACTTAAGCACTGACAAGGGTGGTTCCGGCAAACATACTGTCTATTTCATTTAGCAATAGTGCGGATTTTAAAGATTTTATGACCGTGGTGAATGCCGATTATCGATGCCTGTGCCCCAAAACTCTTTTCAAACGTTTGCAAACTTGGAATTGTTATATGGAGAGAAACGGAAGAAAATTGAACAGGAGCTTGATACAGCGTCCTCGATATCTGTGACCATCGATAAAAGGCGCCCTACATAATCATAACGCGCAGACAATATCACATTTAATTGCTTGAAGTTTATTCCGTTCATTAGTGATGTTAGCCGAAAATGATCGAAAGTTAAAAGACGATCGGCTGTCAAATCAGAATTACTCGGGTGTCTCACGGGTATCCGGGTAGTCGGGTAATTTTTGTCTACCCGGGTATCTCACGGGTACCCGGGTAATTTTGTCTACCCGGGTGTCTCACGGGTACCCGGGTACCCGGGTACTCGGGTACCCGGGCGAAAACAACAGCTCTACTGAAAAGTACTGTTTGGTTTAGTACGTTTTAAAAGACTGGCGCTGAAAAGTGCCGATTATTGTTCCTTGTGAACGTCGAGAGGTTGTTCCCGTTGGACTCGATTAAAATGGGCACTGAAAAGTACCGTTTGGTCTCTTCGCCATTGTAAAAGGAGACAGATCTCAACTTTTAATGGGCATATTTCTTCAAATAAAACATCTGCCACAGTTCTTCAGACGTCATCAGCTTCTTCTTCGGGCTGCTGGTCGCTCCAAAACTCGCGGCGCCTTTGCAAGGCACTTGGGGGGGCTGCCGTCGCCCGTGGACCACACCTCCTGCTGCGTACTCTTTCTTTCGCGGTCCGCAGTGCCCGCTGCATATATAGTTGAAAGTCTGATCGGAGGGGCTTGTTGAAATGCGGGTTCCCAGACACCGCTTCTGAAAAAGTAATGCACGCAAAGTACATTAGTATAATTATTTATAAAAACATGAAGATGCTTATTGCTTCGTACCGTAAATCGCCATAGTAATACGGGCGTTGTACATCGGCCGTTGTCCCGTTCGGCCGAACCACGTGAAGGCCGTTGTCACGTCGTCGACAAGGGCCTCCTTCATACAAAAATCGACCGCGGCCTTCAGGCTGAACCCACCCACGTATTTTAAATATTGGACCTAAACAAAGTAAGTAAATATTGATGTAAGTATGTATTATATAAAAGTAAATAAAAGCATAATTTCGCTTTCACTTACAACATTGGAATATGTTTGGTCGTCGATGGTCTCGAAACAGTCAACCTCCTCCGGTGACGAGAGAGGAATGACTGCTGGTTTTGTTGGCGGACCATTACGGGTGGGCTGCACGCGTTGAAGAAGACTCTCCAACAGAGTATTCATTCTTCTGCAAGCAGAATCGATGGAGGCGTAACGTATTAATAAACACGATAACATGCAATACTTACCTTAGCTCCGTCTCGACGCTCGCCGTGCGGTCTTCCAGGCTCCTGCAAACATGAACATTTATAATAGAAAACGTCACACTATCAATATTTTTATAACAAAAAAAAGAAACATGTAAATTTACCTATTAGCAGGAGGTTGTATGTGCACTGTCTGGTGCTGAAACGGCTCATTCTGAATGACCGTGGCGCGTGCAGAGAACGTCCCTGGATCGTGATGATCCCTTATTGTTGCGAGGACAGGAGCACTGGCAGCAGCAGGACTATTCTGCAACATAAGAACGTTACTCGGATTAGTCGTAGAAAAATCCTTTGACGTTGGTAGATAATTATTTGATTCCTGCAGGATTGTCCTCAAATCCTGGATATCCTGATCGATGCTTTGCTTCGGCATGGCTGACGTCTTCTTTCTTGGAGGTTCCTCCTCCGAAGAAGTCGTCTGATACCTCGCTGGTTTGGCGACCACACGCTTCTCTCGCTGCGACATGTTTGGTAAACCTGTGAGTAAAAGTACATATTACAATTCTTAGCAAAGGTGTGTTGGCTGTTTTTCCTATTTTACATGCATACATGCAATATTAACCGAACCCAGGTAATGTATTACTCAATAATTCGAGTGTAACTCGACAAAGGCTATAACAGTAGAAAATGTAAAAAAGTGACCCATGAAGAAATATTCGAACCAAACGATAAAATAACTCATCAACAGAGATTAACAAGGATACGTGTAAATATAATATTACTTATGAAGAGCAATACAAAAGGAAAGTATAATACAAAAGAAGAAAATGTAAATATTATAGAGCATGTCCCTCACCAGAAAATAGTCGTAACTTACCAAAAAGAAGAGACGAGGCTAGAAATGGAAGATTTTTTTTTTTTTTTTACATGGTGGAAATCCCTAACGGATACCTCACCCCCACTGATCTGTATATACTACTGGATAGTGAACGAGGATAGGCGGCTTGTGCCAAATAGAAGCCATTTTGATCTGAGTACGATTCTCAAGTGTGACGTCACACAGCGACGCGAAGTCATAGCTGGCCAAAGCAAACAAACAATAAATATATAGTTGGTGCCATGGTGCCTGATTACGACAGAATCAAAATGGTAAGAACATGCATGTTTTGCGGTGCAAAAAAATTGGGGGACAATATAACATATCACGGGTAAGTAAAAGTTGGCGTCGAGACGGTACCGCGTCTCTAGATAACATTTATATGCTACTTGTAGGTTAAGTGGAACTTCTTACTCATAATAAATATTCCTAAGGAAATAAAAAATATTTTTGTTTGTTTCATATAGTTTTCCGTTAATAGCCACAGAATGGCTAGACAACATGGGTTTGGGCTCCAATTTTGTGCCACCAAAAAACGCCATGTTATGTTCCAGTCATTTAAAAAAAAATGAAGGCACGAAGGCACTGGCAAAGGTTGTCTTCTCCCTGGAAGCATTCCTACCATTTTTTGGCAATACAAAGCTGGTTGTGGCTTCTGTCATGCTAAAAAAGGACAGGATAAAAACATATCATTTCGCAAGTAATATCTGAATTATTCAAATTAAGCAGCGTATTTTTAAGTTAAAGTGACTAAAATAAAATTTATTATAAAATAACCAAATGCAATTGTTTAATTATTTATAGTACAATGAAGAATGATATCACTCTAATTTAAGAAGTTTTTCCATAAATTATTTTACATAAGTTCATTAATATTGTTTCAGTGTTTGACATTAATTTGAAACATGACTTCCTTATTTTGCAGATTTTCATTAAATAATGCAGAACTGCATCAGAAGTGGATTGCAGCAATGGCTGTAAAGGACTTTGTTCCCAATGAGAGAAGTGTGCTTTGTAGTGAGCATTTTGAAAAAGATTGTTTTCGTAAAACAGGTCGTAATGCCTGTACGTTAACTCTAAAGAGCAATGCGGTTCCTACGATACTTAAGTTGCCACTAATTGACAGTAAGATTGTTTGTGTTTTTTATATATTCTTTATTTTACTTTTGGAATATAATGCACATTATAGTAAAATACTATTTTTAGAAACACCTGCTGCAGAACTCAACAGCAATTCTCAACCCTCTGCATCACATATGGAAACAGATCCCTCATTGCCGCCAGAAATATTAGCAGCGTATGAAGGGCGTGAAAAGCACCGTTTATCACTTGATTTACCTCCTCCAAAAATGTCAAAAACTGACACTAACTACAGTATGGTAAATCCAATTGAAGCAAGTACCAGTAATTGAAGCAAGTGATTCAGGCGAATTCAAATAAATTGTTCTAAAATTTAAGCGTCATATAAATTATATCATTGTTCAAAAGTTTAGCAATTAATTTCATATCTTTATTGCAATGAAGGAAATATCATATTTATAACTTTTAAATTAATACTTTTGTTACAAATCAGTTATGTGAATATGAAATTCGATTAAAATAATAGTGTATAAATAACTAATAATATATTATGCGTAGATAAGAAGCAATGCCAGGTGAATGAAGTACCTTCTACGAGTACAGCAAGCGAAGCGGCAAATACTTGTATGCAGAGAAATGGACAAACACCAACTACCTCACGTCGCATTCGTCATGTCGCCCATGATCATCGATATCAAACAAGTCCGAGGTCGATGATGAAAAAAATGTT
Organism: Andrena minutula; assembly: GCA_929113495.1. Lineage (NCBI taxonomy): Eukaryota > Metazoa > Arthropoda > Insecta > Hymenoptera > Andrenidae > Andrena > Andrena minutula. Next base: position 41,221,050 of record OV815993.1, on the reverse strand, counting down.
ATTGCAGGAAAAGCGAATACAAGCGTTGAAGCTGGAAAAACATGCTCAAAAGCAGCACATTTCTCGGTTGAAGCGGCAAGTAACTTCTTTAAAACAAATTGTGAGTGCGTTACGAAAAAATCCATCTCTTCCAGACTCGGCATTGGAATGCTTGGAATCCATTGCAGATACTGACGTTTCCCAATTTTTAAAACGATTCATTAAAAATCAAAGTAATGTAAAAGAGCAACAAGTACAAGATAAGAAGAAACTGTCAGGTATATCGAGCGGAAAATATCCAGCAGCACTTAGAGCATTTGCTATGCCACTGCATTTCTACTCTCCTAGAGCGTACGGCTTTGTGAGGCGCAAATTTTGCAAAGCTTTGCCAGATCCGAGTACCATACGTTCATGGTATTCTGCGGTCGACGGTGAACCGGGGTTTACCCTCGAAAGCTTCCAAGCTTTGAAGTTTAAAGCAGCAGAAGCAAAAAAATACACCAAGAAAGTTCTGGTCAGTTTCATGTTAGATGAAATTTCAATTAAAAGATCGATTCAACGCCTTCCCAACGGCTACGATATATATTTTAAATTTACGTCAATTTTTATATCTGTCATATAATTTTATATCTTATATATGTGTACTTTTATTGCATTTAATAAAAAAAGTTTTCATATTTATATTTAATGGTCTTTTGTCTTAAACTTAATCAGTTCATTATCTATTTTCTTATTTTGGGCCATCTATACATTTCCTTTTGTTTTATGTACGTTTATTTTTTATTACATCTTTTATTTAAAATAATAATTTTTTACATGCACTTATTCGTTATGTATATCTCCCTTTATTACCGTTCAAATTTACCGCTGGAAAGTGAGAATCTTACTCAGATTAAAATGGCGGCGGGATCATCAAGTTGGCACACGGTTTTAACACGGGATACGCTATCCAGTAGTATATACATATCAGTGCTCACCCCCCATGGCAGGGGTGAGATTATGTGGGGCTTGCACCCACTAAAACCATCATGGTGACCGCCTGACGCGAGAAGCTACACGAGGGAGTGGGACTGACAGCGAGATACATCCAGCGAAAATAAAAGTGGAAGAATTTAAATACTATGGATCCTACGGCTTCTCGCTGTGCGTAATAACAGCAACGATATACCTACGGGGTTCTAAGAGGTTTGTGTCAGTGGACATACTACAGCGAAAAGGCATTCTATAACATTTGCCACGAACCTGATCGGGGGAGATATATAAAATTTCATGGCTCAATGTGGCGCATTTATATATGCCAAGAGCCGAAGACTCTATGCCGACATCATAAAAATTATCGACTTCTAAAAATTTCCTGATACCCAAACGATACGAGTCATTGTCCATGCCAATATTGAAAATTATGCAGATCGAGCCATCGTCTGAGATGCAACAATTATCGCGTACATTTGTGCCTAGAGATATGTCATTAAATTCTATCTTACGGTACTGAGAACAATTGGTGTCCTTAGTAAGGGGTCTAGATACACGAATAGAAAAATCGACATTACAATGAATGTTTGTGCCATGTGATTGTATCTCCGTCATCCTGTTGGAAAATTGTTGGAGAGGAAGAGATGGCTTATTAAGAAGTTTTTTAAAAATGGACATGTTGTTTTCATAGGGAAAAGCAGAACATGAATCTAAATTACCAAAACGTCTGACATCGTTGGTTAAGTGAAGAAGACCATGGATGTTATAACTATTAAATGTTGGGCCATATAGTTCTTGGTTACGAAGAACAAATTTCTGTAAAGCTGACTCTGCGAATATCAAGTGGAGGCTCGATGGAGATTCTGCAACCAAAATCCTTATGGCCGCATGTAAAATTAAGAAGTGCTTGTATATTTTATCGTTGAGTACACCATACAGTACAACTGGCCCTGTATATAGAAGGAACTGACGAAACTCGGTCGCCTTATATTTACAATATTCCTCAATAGCTCTGTGACGTCTGGCAAAGTCCAAGGGACAATATCTTGCGAGATTGTTGAGTCTCGTAGATATCACAGAAATATTCAGTGCGGGCAATTTTGACAAAAATGTAAAGCTTCCAGATATCCACGCGGACAAAACTTTCTTCATTACGCCCAAGCATACAAGGTGCATATACTCGAACGGAACTTGGGAAACCATTCCTATCGGTAGCGATGCCAATGGGCTTGGACCTTCTTTGTGATGGTTCTCGTGTAACCGTTTAGGGTATTCCTCATCGGTACGAGGACAATCATCTATACCATCGAAGGCATAATGCTTACCGTTCAGGGTACCAGAAACCATACATTTGGAACAGGGATATTGAGACATATGCCCAAAATGATTCAACACAAATGCTCGAGCTGGTGCGTCAGCTATGAAACATCTCAGACGTATGGGCAACTTACTGCCATGAAAATTTATACCTCCGTTGGACATGATGGCTTTGACGTTTGCAATAAATTTCTCAAAAAAAATATTGGGATCGTGTGGTTTATGGCGACCTTTATAGATTCCTACCACTATTGGCTTTATACGGGGAATATTTGAAATCCTACATTGGATAGGCCAGAACTGAATGGAACCTTTGTCCACACGACATCCGTCTGTATGAAAATCTAATTCTAACTCTCTAACAAAAGATACGGACAAAGTATTCGGGAGACTTTTAACAATTTCTGTTTCCAGATCGAAATGAATGTATTCTCCTGGTTCCACGACGAATGTAACAGCAGGATTACGTGGCGTATCGAGAAGTGTTCTAACATCCTGAGGCAACTGGGAAAAACAGGAATGCGTTCGAAGGAGAGATAATATATTATTTCCTTGAAAGTGTGTTAAATTGCTGTCTACGAAACAAGACGCTAAACGTTGGCGAAAAGATGGCTCGGAGAAAGTATCACAGGACAATGAAACTGTATCATGAATTGAAGAAACGCGTGACGTGGAAGTAGAAGGACCGGCGTCTTCTACATTGATATCGCGCCTAACACTGAATCTATCCGGGATAAAATTAATAGGAACGGACGAACTACAACCTGCAGATGTGCTAGCAGCATCTCGCACGTTAGAAGTATTATCCGCTACTCTACGAACGGTGTTAAATTCAGGACGGTATCGCGCGCGTAACTTTTCTCGCATCTCGCGTATAACCCTCCTTTTTTGCCTCGCCGACAATGCGTGTCCGGGTTTCCGCGACGTAGACAACTTGAAACGATTAAATTCCATAATTACTTACGTCTTGCGGATGTCTCGGAATGATATTCGTACTTTTTAATGCTCTGGAAATTCTTCGGATCTGCCGTCGATGACTGCCACCTCAGAATGAACGAGAATTCGAAACAAACGCGAACTGGGAAGTAGAGTCCCGACCAATCACGAATGACCGCAAGGCGGCGCAGCCAATCCGAGCGTAGTCCAGTGTACCGCCAAAATATTACCTCGTGGTACCCTTTATTCGACGTGGTACCCTTTGTGCTGGAAAAAAAAGAGCTCGGATTGGCTGCGTCCAGTCTTGTTGCTGGAAATTTAAATGCTAATGGTAATAATTCAACAAACATAAACAAAGAGATCCAATATTTTCAACACACAATTGTTTTGTGTGTTTTGTGTGGTTTTGGTATAAAATTAGTTTAGGATTAGTATAATTATTGGTGAATTGAAATATTGTTAATGAGTACCTAAAAAATTAATGAATTAATGAATGCATGGCAACTACTATGGATGTTATATTAAATAATTACGAATGTCTTTCACAATAGATTGAAAAGCATTAAGGGAGATGTGTTTTCAACGTACTTTCTTCACCAATGTGACATGCTCTACATTGCAAGCAGTCCACCATAAATAATCTATTTTGTTAATAATTCTTAATGCTATGTCTTTTGACAATTTTTGTCTATCTATCTATCTAATCTTCTCCGGACAACCTCCAAGCCTGTGCATCCCCTTCATTTCTATCCATCCAAGCCTGTGCGTCCCCTTCATATCTATCCAAGCGTCACCTTCATTTGTATCCAAGTCCTGTGTGTCCCATTTCTATAATATATAATATAAACGTTACATAAAAACTCTAAATTGCTGGTATAAAAATATCTAGCAATTTAAAAGCAATACAATTTGTTACAATATATATATATATTATTTTATACATGCATGGTACAAATTTCCAGAAACTTATGCGAAAGGAGATGCTTCTCAGTCCAACCATCTCCGGACAACTTCCAAGTCTGTGACTCTACATAAGAAATCTATTAAAAAAATTTTGGCGACTTACCTTGTTAATTGAGACTATCTATCTAATCTTCTCCGGACAACCTCCAGGCCTGTGCATCCCCTTCATTTCTATCCATCCAAGCCTGTGCGTCCCCTTCATTTCTAGAATATGTTATAGAAACGTTACATAAAAACTCTACATTGCTGGTATAACAATATCTAGCAATTTAAAAGCAATACAATTTGTTACAATATATATATATTATTTTATACATGCATGGTACAAATTTCCAGAAACTTATGCGAAAGGAGATGCTTCTCAGTCCAACCATCTCCGGACAACTTCCAAGTCTGTGACTCTACATAAGAAATCTATTAAAAAAATTTTGGCGACTTACCTTGTTAATTGAGACTATCTATCTAATCTTCTCCGGACAACCTCCAGGCCTGTGCATCCCCTTCATTTCTATCCATCCAAGCCTGTGCGTCCCCTTCATTTTTATCCAAGTCCTGTGCGTCCCCTTCATTTCTATAATATATAATATAAACGTTACATAAAAACTCTAAATTGCTGGTATAAAAATATCTATCAATTTAAAAGCAATACAATTTGTTACAATATATATATATATATATTATTTTATACATGCATGGTACAAATTTCCAGAAACTTATGCGAAAGGAGATGCTTCTCAGTCCAACCATCTCCGGACAACTTCCAAGTCTGCGACTCTACATAAGAAATCTATTAAAAAAATTTTGGCGACTTACCTTGTTAATTGAGACTATCTATCTAATCTTCTCCGGACAACCTCCAGGCCTGTGCATCCCCTTCATTTCTATCCATCCAAGCCTGTGCGTCCCCTTCATTTCTATAATATATTATAGAAACGTTACATAAAAACTCTAAATTGCTGGTATAACAATATCTAGCAATTTAAAAGCAATACAATTTGTTACAATATATATATATATATATATATATATATATATATATATATATATATATTATTTTATACATGCATGGTACAAATTTCCAGAAACTTATGCGAAAGGAGATGCTTCTCAGTCCAACCATCTCCGGACAACTTCCAAGTCTGTGACTCCACATAAGAAATCTATTAAAAAAATTTTGGCGACTTACCTTGTTAATTGAGACTATCTATCTAATCTTCTCCGGACAACCTTCAGACCTGTGCATCCCCTTCATTTCTAACCATCCAAGCCTGTGCGTCCCCTTCATTTTTATCCAAGTCCTGTGCGTCCCCTTCATTTCTATAATATATAATATAAACGTTACATAAAAACTCTAAATTGCTGGTATAAAAATATCTAGCAATTTAAAAGCAATACAATTTGTTACAATATATATATATATATATATATTATTTTATACATGCATGGTACAAATTTCCAGAAACTTATGCGAAAGGGGATGCTTCTCAGTCCAACCATCTCCGGACAACTTCCAAGTCTGTGACTCTACATAAGAAATCTATTAAAAAAATTTTGGCGACTTACCTTGTTAATTGAGACTATCTATCTAATCTTCTCCGGACAACCTCCAGGCCTGTGCATCCCCTTCATTTCTATCCATCCAAGCCTGTGCGTCCCCTTCATTTCTATAATATATTATAGAAACGTTACATAAAAACTCTAAATTGCTGGTATAACAATATCTAGCAATTTAAAAGCAATACAATTTGTTACAATATATATATATATATATATATATATATATATATATATATTATTTTATACATGCATGGTACAAATTTCCAGAAACTTATGCGAAAGGAGATGCTTCTCAGTCCAACCATCTCCGGACAACTTCCAAGTCTGTGACTCCACATAAGAAATCTATTAAAAAAATTTTGGCGACTTACCTTGTTAATTGAGACTATCTATCTAATCTTCTCCGGACAACCTTCAGACCTGTGCATCCCCTTCATTTCTAACCATCCAAGCCTGTGCGTCCCCTTCATTTTTATCCAAGTCCTGTGCGTCCCCTTCATTTCTATAATATATAATATAAACGTTACATAAAAACTCTAAATTGCTGGTATAAAAATATCTAGCAATTTAAAAGCAATACAATTTGTTACAATATATATATATATATATATTATTTTATACATGCATGGTACAAATTTCCAGAAACTTATGCGAAAGGAGATGCTTCTCAGTCCAACCATCTCCGGACAACTTCCAAGTCTGTGACTCTACATAAGAAATCTATTAAAAAATTTTGGCGACTTACCTTGTTAATTGAGACTATCTATCTAATCTTCTCCGGACAACCTCCAGGCCTGTGCATCCCCTTCATTTCTATCCATCCAAGCCTGTGCGTCCCCTTCATTTTTATCCAAGTCCTGTGCGTCCCCTTCATTTCTATAATATATAATATAAACGTTACATAAAAACTCTAAATTGCTGGTATAAAAATATCTAGCAATTTAAAAGCAATACAATTTGTTACAATATATATATATATATATATATATATTATTTTATACATGCATGGTACAAATTTCCAGAAACTTATGCGAAAGGGGATGCTTCTCAGTCCAACCATTACCGGACAACTTCCAAGTCTGTGACTCTACATAAGAAATCTATTAAAAAAATTTTGGCGACTTACCTTGTTAATTGAGACTATCTATCTAATCTTCTCCGGACAACCTCCAGGCCTGTGCATCCCCTTCATTTCTATCCATCCAAGCCTGTGCGTCCCCTTCATTTCTATAATATATTATAGAAACGTTACATAAAAACTCTAAATTGCTGGTATAACAATATCTAGCAATTTAAAAGCAATACAATTTGTTACAATATATATATATATATATATATATATATATATATATATTATTTTATACATGCATGGTACAAATTTCCAGAAACTTATGCGAAAGGAGATGCTTCTCAGTCCAACCATCTCCGGACAACTTCCAAGTCTGTGACTCCACATAAGAAATCTATTAAAAAAATTTTGGCGACTTACCTTGTTAATTGAGACTATCTATCTAATCTTCTCCGGACAACCTTCAGACCTGTGCATCCCCTTCATTTCTAACCATCCAAGCCTGTGCGTCCCCTTCATTTTTATCCAAGTCCTGTGCGTCCCCTTCATTTCTATAATATATAATATAAACGTTACATAAAAACTCTAAATTGCTGGTATAAAAATATCTAGCAATTTAAAAGCAATACAATTTGTTACAATATATATATATATATATATATTATTTTATACATGCATGGTACAAATTTCCAGAAACTTATGCGAAAGGGGATGCTTCTCAGTCCAACCATTACCGGACAACTTCCAAGTCTGTGACTCTACATAAGAAATCTATTAAAAAAATTTTGGCGACTTACCTTGTTAATTGAGACTATCTATCTAATCTTCTCCGGACAACCTCCAGGCCTGTGCATCCCCTTCATTTCTATCCATCCAAGCCTGTGCGTCCCCTTCATTTCTATAATATATTATAGAAACGTTACATAAAAACTCTAAATTGCTGGTATAACAATATCTAGCAATTTAAAAGCAATACAATTTGTTACAATATATATATATATATATATATATATATATATATATATATATATATATATATTATTTTATACATGCATGGTACAAATTTCCAGAAACTTATGCGAAAGGAGATGCTTCTCAGTCCAACCATCTCCGGACAACTTCCAAGTCTGTGACTCCACATAAGAAATCTATTAAAAAAATTTTGGCGACTTACCTTGTTAATTGAGACTATCTATCTAATCTTCTCCGGACAACCTTCAGACCTGTGCATCCCCTTCATTTCTAACCATCCAAGCCTGTGCGTCCCCTTCATTTTTATCCAAGTCCTGTGCGTCCCCTTCATTTCTATAATATATAATATAAACGTTACATAAAAACTCTAAATTGCTGGTATAAAAATATCTAGCAATTTAAAAGCAATACAATTTGTTACAATATATATATATATATATATTATTTTATACATGCATGGTACAAATTTCCAGAAACTTATGCGAAAGGAGATGCTTCTCAGTCCAACCATCTCCGGACAACTTCCAAGTCTGCGACTCTACATAAGAAATCTATTAAAAAATTTTGGCGACTTACCTTGTTAATTGAGACTATCTATCTAATCTTCTCCGGACAACCTCCAGGCCTGTGCATCCCCTTCATTTCTATCCATCCAAGCCTGTGCGTCCCCTTCATTTTTATCCAAGTCCTGTGCGTCCCCTTCATTTCTATAATATATAATATAAACGTTACATAAAAACTCTAAATTGCTGGTATAAAAATATCTAGCAATTTAAAAGCAATACAATTTGTTACAATATATATATATATATATATATATTATTTTATACATGCATGGTACAAATTTCCAGAAACTTATGCGAAAGGGGATGCTTCTCAGTCCAACCATTACCGGACAACTTCCAAGTCTGTGACTCTACATAAGAAATCTATTAAAAAAATTTTGGCGACTTACCTTGTTAATTGAGACTATCTATCTAATCTTCTCCGGACAACCTCCAGGCCTGTGCATCCCCTTCATTTCTATCCATCCAAGCCTGTGCGTCCCCTTCATTTCTATAATATATTATAGAAACGTTACATAAAAATTCTAAATTGTTGGTATAACAATATCTAGCAATTTAAAAGCAATACAATTTGTTACAATATATATATATATATTATTTTATACATGCATGGTACAAATTTCCAGAAACTTATGCGAAAGGAGATGCTTCTCAGTCCAACCATCTCCGGACAACTTCCAAGTCTGCGACTCTACATAAGAAATCTATTAAAAAAATTTTGGCGACTTACCTTGTTAATTGAGACTATCTATCTAATCTTCTCCGGACAACCTCCAGGCCTGTGCATCCCCTTCATTTCTATCCATCCAAGCCTGTGCGTCCCCTTCATTTCTATAATATATTATAGAAACGTTACATAAAAACTCTAAATTGCTGGTATAACAATATCTAGCAATTTAAAAGCAATACAATTTGTTACAATATATATATATATATATATATATTATTTTATACATGCATGGTACAAATTTCCAGAAACTTATGCGAAAGGAGATGCTTCTCAGTCCAACCATCTCCGGACAACTTCCAAGTCCGTGACTCTACATAAGAAATCTATTAAAAAAATTTTGGCGACTTACCTTGTTAATTGAGACTATCTATCTAATCTTCTCCGGACAACCTCCAGGCCTGTGCATCCCCTTCATTTCTATCCATCCAAGCCTGTGCGTCCCCTTCATTTTTATCCAAGTCCTGTGCGTCCCCTTCATTTCTATAATATATAATATAAACGTTACATAAAAACTCTAAATTGCTGGTATAAAAATATCTAGCAATTTAAAAGCAATACAATTTGTTACAATATATATATATATATATTATTTTATACATGCATGGTACAAATTTCCAGAAACTTATGCGAAAGGAGATGCTTCTCAGTCCAACCATCTCCGGACAACTTCCAAGTCCGTGACTCTACATAAGAAATCTATTAAAAAAATTTTGGCGACTTACCTTGTTAATTGAGACTATCTATCTAATCTTCTCCGGACAACCTCCAGGCCTGTGCATCCCCTTCATTTCTATCCATCCAAGCCTGTGCGTCCCCTTCATTTCTATAATATATAATATAAACGTTACATAAAAACTCCAAATTGCTGGTATAAAAATATCTAGCAATTTAAAAGCAATACAATTTGTTACAATATATATATATATATATATATTATTTTATACATGCATGGTACAAATTTCCAGAAACTTATGCGAAAGGAGATGCTTCTCAGTCCAACCATCTCCGGACATCTTCCAAGTCTGCGACTCTACATAAGAAATCTATTAAAAAAAATTTTGGCGACTTACCTTGTTAATTGAGACTATCTATCTAATCTTCTCCGGACAACCACCAGGCCTGTGCATCCCCTTCATTTCTATCCATCCAAGCCTGTGCGTCCCCTTCATTTCTATAATATATAATATAAACGTTACATAAAAACTCTAAATTGCTGGTATAAAAATATCTAGCAATTTAAAAGCAATACAATTTGTTACAATATATATATATATATTATTTTATACATGCATGGTACAAATTTCCAGAAACTTATGCGAAAGGAGATGCTTCTCAGTCCAACCATCTCCGGACAACTTCCAAGTCTGTGACTCTACATAAGAAATCTATTAAAAAAATTTTGGCGACTTACCTTGTTAATTGAGACTATCTATCTAATCTTCTCCGGACAACCTTCAGGCCTGTGCATCCCCTTCATTTCTATCCTTCCAAGCCTGTGCGTCCCCTTCATTTTTATCCAAGTCCTGTGCGTCCCCTTCATTTCTATAATATATAATATAAACGTTACATAAAAACTCTAAATTGCTGGTATAAAAATATCTAGCAATTTAAAAGCAATACAATTTGTTACAATATATATATATATATATATATATATATTATTTTATACATGCATGGTACAAATTTCCAGAAACTTATGCGAAAGGAGATGCTTCTCAGTCCAACCATCTCCGGACAACTTCCAAGTCTGCGACTCTACATAAGAAATCTATTAAAAAAATTTTGGCGACTTACCTTGTTAATTGAGACTATCTATCTAATCTTCTCCGGACAACCTCCAGGCCTGTGCATCCCCTTCATTTCTATCCATCCAAGCCTGTGCGTCCCCTTCATTTTTATCCAAGTCCTGTGCGTCCCCTTCATTTCTATAATATATAATATAAACGTTACATAAAAACTCTAAATTGCTGGTATAAAAATATCTAGCAATTTAAAAGCAATACAATTTGTTACAATATATATATATATATATTATTTTATACATGCATGGTACAAATTTCCAGAAACTTATGCGAAAGGAGATGCTCCTCAGTCCAACCATCTCCGGACAACTTCCAAGTCCGTGACTCTACATAAGAAATCTATTAAAAAAATTTTGGCGACTTACCTTGTTAATTGAGACTATCTATCTAATCTTCTCCGGACAACCTCCAGGCCTGTGCATCCCCTTCATTTCTATCCATCCAAGCCTGTGCGTCCCCTTCATTTCTATAATATATAATATAAACGTTACATAAAAACTCTAAATTGCTGGTATAAAAATATCTAGCAATTTAAAAGCAATACAATTTGTTACAATATATATATATATATATATATTATTTTATACATGCATGGTACAAATTTCCAGAAACTTATGCGAAAGGAGATGCTTCTCAGGCCAACCATCTCCGGACATCTTCCAAGTCTGCGACTCTACATAAGAAATCTATTAAAAAAAATTTTGGCGACTTACCTTGTTAATTGAGACTATCTATCTAATCTTCTCCGGACAACCACCAGGCCTGTGCATCCCCTTCATTTCTATCCATCCAAGCCTGTGCGTCCCCTTCATTTTTATCCAAGTCCTGTGCGTCCCCTTCATTTCTATAATATATAATATAAACGTTACATAAAAACTGTAAATTGCTGGTATAAAAATATCTATCAATTTAAAAGCAATACAATTTGTTACAATATATATATATATATATATTATTTTATACATGCATGGTACAAATTTCCAGAAACTTATGCGAAAGGAGATGCTTCTCAGTCCAACCATCTCCGGACAACTTCCAAGTCTGCGACTCTACATAAGAAATCTATTAAAAAAATTTTGGCGACTTACCTTGTTAATTGAGACTATCTATCTAATCTTCTCCGGACAACCTCCAGGCCTGTGCATCCCCTTCATTTCTATCCATCCAAGCCTGTGCGTCCCCTTCATTTCTATAATATATAATATAAACGTTACATAAAAACTCTAAATTGCTGGTATAAAAATATCTAGCAATTTAAAAGCAATACAATTTGTTACAATATATATATATATATTATTTTATACATGCATGGTACAAATTTCCAGAAACTTATGCGAAAGGAGATGCTTCTCAGTCCAACCATCTCCGGACAACTTCCAAGTCTGCGACTCTACATAAGAAATCTATTAAAAAAATTTTGGCGACTTACCTTGTTAATTGAGACTATCTATCTAATCTTCTCCGGACAACCTCCAGGCCTGTGCATCCCCTTCATTTCTATCCATCCAAGCCTGTGCGTCCCCTTCATTTTTATCCAAGTCCTGTGCGTCCCCTTCATTTCTATAATATATAATATAAACGTTACATAAAAACTCTAAATTGCTGGTATAAAAATATCTATCAATTTAAAAGCAATACAATTTGTTACAATATATATATATATATATATATATATATATATATATATATTATTTTATACATGCATGGTACAAATTTCCAGAAACTTATGCGAAAGGAGATGCTTCTCAGTCCAACCATCTCCGGACAACTTCCAAGTCTGCGACTCTACATAAGAAATCTATTAAAAAAATTTTGGCGACTTACCTTGTTAATTGAGACTATCTATCTAATCTTCTCCGGACAACCTCCAGGCCTGTGCATCCCCTTCATTTCTATCCATCCAAGCCTGTGCGTCCCCTTCATTTCTATAATATATAATATAAACGTTACATAAAAACTCTAAATTGCTGGTATAAAAATATCTAGCAATTTAAAAGCAATACAATTTGTTACAATATATATATATATATATTATTTTATACATGCATGGTACAAATTTCCAGAAACTTATGCGAAAGGAGATGCTTCTCAGTCCAACCATCTCCGGACAACTTCCAAGTCCGTGACTCTACATAAGAAATCTATTAAAAAAATTTTGGCGACTTACCTTGTTAATTGAGACTATCTATCTAATCTTCTCCGGACAACCTCCAGGCCTGTGCATCCCCTTCATTTCTATCCATCCAAGCCTGTGCGTCCCCTTCATTTCTATAATATATAATATAAACGTTACATAAAAACTCCAAATTGCTGGTATAAAAATATCTAGCAATTTAAAAGCAATACAATTTGTTACAATATATATATATATATATTATTTTATACATGCATGGTACAAATTTCCAGAAACTTATGCGAAAGGAGATGCTTCTCAGTCCAACCATCTCCGGACAACTTCCAAGTCTGTGACTCTACATAAGAAATCTATTAAAAAAATTTTGGCGACTTACCTTGTTAATTGAGACTATCTATCTAATCTTCTCCGGACAACCTTCAGGCCTGTGCATCCCCTTCATTTCTATCCTTCCAAGCCTGTGCGTCCCCTTCATTTTTATCCAAGTCCTGTGCGTCCCCTTCATTTCTATAATATATAATATAAACGTTACATAAAAACTCTAAATTGCTGGTATAAAAATATCTAGCAATTTAAAAGCAATACAATTTGTTACATTATATATATATATATATATATATATATATATATATATTATTTTATACATGCATGGTACAAATTTCCAGAAACTTATGCGAAAGGAGATGCTTCTCAGTCCAACCATCTCCGGACATCTTCCAAGTCTGCGACTCTACATAAGAAATCTATTAAAAAAAATTTTGGCGACTTACCTTGTTAATTGAGACTATCTATCTAATCTTCTCCGGACAACCACCAGGCCTGTGCATCCCCTTCATTTCTATCCATCCAAGCCTGTGCGTCCCCTTCATTTTTATCCAAGTCCTGTGCGTCCCCTTCATTTCTATAATATATAATATAAACGTTACATAAAAACTGTAAATTGCTGGTATAAAAATATCTATCAATTTAAAAGCAATACAATTTGTTACAATATATATATATATATATATATATATATATATATATTATTTTATACATGCATGGTACAAATTTCCAGAAACTTATGCGAAAGGAGATGCTTCTCAGTCCAACCATCTCCGGACAACTTCCAAGTCTGCGACTCTACATAAGAAATCTATTAAAAAAATTTTGGCGACTTACCTTGTTAATTGAGACTATCTATCTAATCTTCTCCGGACAACCTCCAGGCCTGTGCATCCCCTTCATTTCTATCCATCCAAGCCTGTGCGTCCCCTTCATTTTTATCCAAGTCCTGTGCGTCCCCTTCATTTCTATAATATATAATATAAACGTTACATCAAAACTCTAAATTGCTGGTATAAAAATATCTAGCAATTTAAAAGAAATACAATTTGTTACAATATATATATGTATTATTTTATACATGCATGGTACAAATTTCCAGAAACTTATGCGAAAGGAGATGCTTCTCAGTCCAACCATCTCCGGACAACTTCCAAGTCTGTGACTCTACATAAGAAATCTATTAAAAAAATTTTGGCGACTTACCTTGTTAATTGAGACTATCTATCTAATCTTCTCCGGACAACCATCAGGCCTGTGCATCCCCTTCATTTCTATCCATCCAAGCCTGTGCGTCCCCTTCATTTCTATAATATATAATATAAACGTTACATAAAAACTCTAAATTGCTGGTATAAAAATATCTAGCAATTTAAAAGCAATACAATTTGTTACAATATATATATATATTATTTTATACATGCATGGTACAAATTTCCAGAAACTTATGCGAAAGGAGATGCTTCTCAGTCCAATCATCTCCGGACAACTTCCAAGTCTGTGACTCTACATAAGAAATCTATTAAAAAAATTTTGGCGACTTACCTTGTTAATTGAGACTATCTATCTAATCTTCTCCGGACAACCTTCAGGCCTGTGCATCCCCTTCATTTCTATCCATCCAAGCCTGTGCGTCCCCTTCATTTTTATCCAAGTCCTGTGCGTCCCCTTCATTTCTATAATATATAATATAAACGTTACATAAAAACTCTAAATTGCTGGTATAAAAATATCTAGCAATTTAAAAGCAATACAATTTGTTACAATATATATATATATTATTTTATACATGCATGGTACAAATTTCCAGAAACTTATGCGAAAGGAGATGCTTCTCAGACCAACCATCTCCGGACAACTTCCAAGTCTGTGACTCTACATAAGAAATCTATTAAAAAAATTTTGGCGACTTACCTTGTTAATTGAGACTATCTATCTAATCTTCTCCGGACAACCTTCAGGCCTGTGCATCCCCTTCATTTCTATCCATCCAAGCCTGTGCGTCCCCTTCATTTCTATAATATATAATATATACGTTACATAAAAACTCTAAATTGCTGGTATAAAAATATCTAGCAATTTAAAAGCAATACAATTTGTTACAATATATATATATATTATTTTATACATGCATGGTACAAATTTCCAGAAACTTATGCGAAAGGAGATGCTTCTCAGTCCAACCATCTCCGGACAACTTCCAAGTCTGTGACTCTACATAAGAAATCTATTAAAAAAATTTTGGCGACTTACCTTGTTAATTGAGACTATCTATCTAATCTTCTCCGGACAACCTTCTGGCCTGTGCATCCCCTTCATTTCTATCCATCCAAGCCTGTGCGTCCCCTTCATTTCTATAATATATTATAGAAACGTTACATCAAAACTCTAAATTGCTGGTATAAAAATATCTAGCAATTTAAAAGAAATACAATTCGTTACAATATATATATATATATATATTATTGTATACATGCATGGTACAAATTTCCAGAAACTTATGCGAAAGGAGATGCTTCTCAGTCCAACCATCTCCGGACAACTTCCAAGTCTGCGACTCTACATAAGAAATCTATTAAAAAAATTTTGGCGACTTACCTTGTTAATTGAGACTATCTATCTAATCTTCTCCGGACAACCTTCTGGCCTGTGCATCCCCTTCATTTCTATCCATCCAAGCCTGTGCGTCCCCTTCATTTTTATCCAAGTCCTGTGCGTCCCCTTCATTTCTATAATATATAATATAAACGTTACATCAAAACTCTAAATTGCTGGTATAAAAATATCTAGCAATTTAAAAGAAATACAATTTGTTACAATATATATATATATTATTTTATACATGCATGGTACAACTTTCCAGAAACTTATGCGAAAGGAGATGCTTCTCAGTCCAACCATCTCCGGACAACTTCCAAATCTGCGACTCTACATAAGAAATCTATTAAAAAAATTTTGGCGACTTACCTTGTTAATTGAGACTATCTATCTAATCTTCTCCGGACAACCTTCAGGCCTGTGCATCCCCTTCATTTCTATCCATCCAAGCCTGTGCGTCCCCTTCATTTCTATAATATATAATATAAACATTACATAAAAACTCTAAATTGCTGGTATAAAAATATCTAGCAATTTAAAAGCAATACAATTTGTTACAATATATATATATATATTATTTTATACATGCATGGTACAAATTTCCAGAAACTTATGCGAAAGGAGATGCTTCTCAGACCAACCATCTCCGGACAACTTCCAAGTCTGTGACTCTACATAAGAAATCTATTAAAAAAATTTTGGCGACTTACCTTGTTAATTGAGAGTATCTATCTAATCTTCTCCGGACAACCTTCAGGCCTGTGCATCCCCTTCATTTCTATCCATCCAAGCCTGTGCGTCCCCTTCATTTCTATAATATATAATATAAACGTTACATAAAAACTCTAAATTGCTGGTATAAAAATATCTAGCAATTTAAAAGCAATACAATTTGTTACAATATATATATATATATATTATTTTATACATGCATGGTACAAATTTCCAGAAACTTATGCGAAAGGAGATGCTTCTCAGTCCAACCATCTCCGGACAACTTCCAAGTCTGCGACTCTACATAAGAAATCTATTAAAAAAATTTTGGCGACTTACCTTGTTAATTGAGACTATCTATCTAATCTTCTCCGGACAATCTTCAGGCCTGTGCATCCCCTT
Source organism: Andrena minutula (assembly GCA_929113495.1). NCBI lineage: Eukaryota > Metazoa > Arthropoda > Insecta > Hymenoptera > Andrenidae > Andrena > Andrena minutula. The sequence continues at coordinate 41,204,015 of OV815993.1, read as the reverse complement.
CATTTCTATCCATCTAAGCCTGTGCGTCCCCTTCATTTTTATCCAAGTCCTGTGCGTCCCCTTCATTTCTATAATATATAATATAAACGTTACATAAAAACTCTAAATTGCTGGTATAAAAATATCTAGCAATTTAAAAGCAATACAATTTGTTACAATATATATATATATTATTTTATACATGCATGGTACAAATTTCCAGAAACTTATGCGAAAGGAGATGCTTCTCAGTCCAACCATCTCCGGACAACTTCCAAGTCTGTGACTCTACATAAGAAATCTATTAAAAAAATTTTGGCGACTTACCTTGTTAATTGAGACTATCTATCTAATCTTCTCCGGACAACCTCCAGGCCTGTGCATCCCCTTCATTTCTATCCATCCAAGCCTGTGCGTCCCCTTCATTTTTATCCAAGTCCTGTGCGTCCCCTTCATTTCTATAATATATAATATAAACGTTACATAAAAACTGTAAATTGCTGGTATAAAAATATCTATCAATTTAAAAGCAATACAATTTGTTACAATATATATATATATATATTATTTTATACATGCATGGTACAAATTTCCAGAAACTTATGCGAAAGGAGATGCTTCTCAGTCCAACCATCTCCGGACAACTTCCAAGTCTGCGACTCTACATAAGAAATCTATTAAAAAAATTTTGGCGACTTACCTTGTTAATTGAGACTATCTATCTAATCTTCTCCGGACAACCTCCAGGCCTGTGCATCCCCTTCATTTCTATCCATCCAAGCCTGTGCGTCCCCTTCATTTCTATAATATATTATAGAAACGTTACATAAAAACTCTAAATTGCTGGTATAACAATATCTAGCAATTTAAAAGCAATACAATTTGTTACAATATATATATATATATATATATATATATATATATATATATATATATATATATATTATTTTATACATGCATGGTACAAATTTCCAGAAACTTATGCGAAAGGAGATGCTTCTCAGTCCAACCATCTCCGGACAACTTCCAAGTCTGTGACTCCACATAAGAAATCTATTAAAAAAATTTTGGCGACTTACCTTGTTAATTGAGACTATCTATCTAATCTTCTCCGGACAACCTTCAGACCTGTGCATCCCCTTCATTTCTAACCATCCAAGCCTGTGCGTCCCCTTCATTTTTATCCAAGTCCTGTGCGTCCCCTTCATTTCTATAATATATAATATAAACGTTACATAAAAACTCTAAATTGCTGGTATAAAAATATCTAGCAATTTAAAAGCAATACAATTTGTTACAATATATATATATATATATATATTATTTTATACATGCATGGTACAAATTTCCAGAAACTTATGCGAAAGGAGATGCTTCTCAGTCCAACCATCTCCGGACAACTTCCAAGTCTGTGACTCTACATAAGAAATCTATTAAAAAATTTTGGCGACTTACCTTGTTAATTGAGACTATCTATCTAATCTTCTCCGGACAACCTCCAGGCCTGTGCATCCCCTTCATTTCTATCCATCCAAGCCTGTGCGTCCCCTTCATTTTTATCCAAGTCCTGTGCGTCCCCTTCATTTCTATAATATATAATATAAACGTTACATAAAAACTCTAAATTGCTGGTATAAAAATATCTAGCAATTTAAAAGCAATACAATTTGTTACAATATATATATATATATATATATTATTTTATACATGCATGGTACAAATTTCCAGAAACTTATGCGAAAGGGGATGCTTCTCAGTCCAACCATTACCGGACAACTTCCAAGTCTGTGACTCTACATAAGAAATCTATTAAAAAAATTTTGGCGACTTACCTTGTTAATTGAGACTATCTATCTAATCTTCTCCGGACAACCTCCAGGCCTGTGCATCCCCTTCATTTCTATCCATCCAAGCCTGTGCGTCCCCTTCATTTCTATAATATATTATAGAAACGTTACATAAAAACTCTAAATTGCTGGTATAACAATATCTAGCAATTTAAAAGCAATACAATTTGTTACAATATATATATATATATATATATATATATATATATATATATTATTTTATACATGCATGGTACAAATTTCCAGAAACTTATGCGAAAGGAGATGCTTCTCAGTCCAACCATCTCCGGACAACTTCCAAGTCTGTGACTCCACATAAGAAATCTATTAAAAAAATTTTGGCGACTTACCTTGTTAATTGAGACTATCTATCTAATCTTCTCCGGACAACCTTCAGACCTGTGCATCCCCTTCATTTCTAACCATCCAAGCCTGTGCGTCCCCTTCATTTTTATCCAAGTCCTGTGCGTCCCCTTCATTTCTATAATATATAATATAAACGTTACATAAAAACTCTAAATTGCTGGTATAAAAATATCTAGCAATTTAAAAGCAATACAATTTGTTACAATATATATATATATATATATATATATTATTTTATACATGCATGGTACAAATTTCCAGAAACTTATGCGAAAGGAGATGCTTCTCAGTCCAACCATCTCCGGACAACTTCCAAGTCTGTGACTCTACATAAGAAATCTATTAAAAAATTTTGGCGACTTACCTTGTTAATTGAGACTATCTATCTAATCTTCTCCGGACAACCTCCAGGCCTGTGCATCCCCTTCATTTCTATCCATCCAAGCCTGTGCGTCCCCTTCATTTTTATCCAAGTCCTGTGCGTCCCCTTCATTTCTATAATATATAATATAAACGTTACATAAAAACTCTAAATTGCTGGTATAAAAATATCTAGCAATTTAAAAGCAATACAATTTGTTACAATATATATATATATATATATATATATATATATATATATATATATTATTTTATACATGCATGGTACAAATTTCCAGAAACTTATGCGAAAGGGGATGCTTCTCAGTCCAACCATTACCGGACAACTTCCAAGTCTGTGACTCTACATAAGAAATCTATTAAAAAAATTTTGGCGACTTACCTTGTTAATTGAGACTATCTATCTAATCTTCTCCGGACAATCTTCAGGCCTGTGCATCCCCTTCATTTCTATCCATCCAAGCCTGTGCGTCCCCTTCATTTTTATCCAAGTCCTGTGCGTCCCCTTTATTTCTATAATATATAATATAAACGTTACATAAAAACTCTAAATTGCTGGTATAAAAATATCTAGCAATTTAAAAGCAATACAATTTGTTACAATATATATATATATATATATTATTTTATACATGCATGGTACAAATTTCCAGAAACTTATGCGAAAGGAGATGCTTCTCAGTCCAACCATCTCCGGACAACTTCCAAGTCTGCGACTCTACATAATAAATCTATTAAAAAAATTTTGGCGACTTACCTTGTTAATTGAGACTATCTATCTAATCTTCTCCGGACAACCTCCAGGCCTGTGCATCCCCTTCATTTCTATCCATCCAAGCCTGTGCGTCCCCTTCATTTTTATCCAAGTCCTGTGCGTCCCCTTCATTTCTATAATATATAATATAAACGTTACATAAAAACTCTAAATTGCTGGTATAAAAATATCTATCAATTTAAAAGCAATACAATTTGTTACAATATATATATATATATATATATATATATATATATATATATATATATATATATATATATATATTATTTTATACATGCATGGTACAAATTTCCAGAAACTTATGCGAAAGGAGATGCTTCTCAGTCCAACCATCTCCGGACAACTTCCAAGTCTGCGACTCTACATAAGAAATCTATTAAAAAAATTTTGGCGACTTACCTTGTTAATTGAGACTATCTATCTAATCTTCTCCGGACAACCTCCAGGCCTGTGCATCCCCTTCATTTCTATCCATCCAAGCCTGTGCGTCCCCTTCATTTCTATAATATATTATAGAAACGTTACATAAAAATTCTAAATTGTTTGTATAACAATATCTAGCAATTTAAAAGCAATACAATTTGTTACAATATATATATATATATTATTTTATACATGCATGGTACAAATTTCCAGAAACTTATGCGAAAGGAGATGCTTCTCAGTCCAACCATCTCCGGACAACTTCCAAGTCTGCGACTCTACATAAGAAATCTATTAAAAAAATTTTGGCGACTTACCTTGTTAATTGAGACTATCTATCTAATCTTCTCCGGACAACCTCCAGGCCTGTGCATCCCCTTCATTTCTATCCATCCAAGCCTGTGCGTCCCCTTCATTTCTATAATATATAATATAAACGTTACATAAAAACTCCAAATTGCTGGTATAAAAATATCTAGCAATTTAAAAGCAATACAATTTGTTACAATATATATATATATATATATTATTTTATACATGCATGGTACAAATTTCCAGAAACTTATGCGAAAGGAGATGCTTCTCAGTCCAACCATCTCCGGACATCTTCCAAGTCTGCGACTCTACATAAGAAATCTATTAAAAAAAATTTTGGCGACTTACCTTGTTAATTGAGACTATCTATCTAATCTTCTCCGGACAACCACCAGGCCTGTGCATCCCCTTCATTTCTATCCATCCAAGCCTGTGCGTCCCCTTCATTTCTATAATATATAATATAAACGTTACATAAAAACTCTAAATTGCTGGTATAAAAATATCTTGCAATTTAAAAGCAATACAATTTGTTACAATATATATATATATATTATTTTATACATGCATGGTACAAATTTCCAGAAACTTATGCGAAAGGAGATGCTTCTCAGTCCAACCATCTCCGGACAACTTCCAAGTCTGTGACTCTACATAAGAAATCTATTAAAAAAATTTTGGCGACTTACCTTGTTAATTGAGACTATCTATCTAATCTTCTCCGGACAACCTTCAGGCCTGTGCATCCCCTTCATTTCTATCCATCCAAGCCTGTGCGTCCCCTTCATTTTTATCCAAGTCCTGTGCGTCCCCTTCATTTCTATAATATATAATATAAACGTTACATAAAAACTCTAAATTGCTGGTATAAAAATATCTAGCAATTTAAAAGCAATACAATTTGTTACAATATATATATATATATATATATATTATTTTATACATGCATGGTACAAATTTCCAGAAACTTATGCGAAAGGAGATGCTTCTCAGTCCAACCATCTCCGGACAACTTCCAAGTCTGCGACTCTACATAAGAAATCTATTAAAAAAATTTTGGCGACTTACCTTGTTAATTGAGACTATCTATCTAATCTTCTCCGGACAACCTCCAGGCCTGTGCATCCCCTTCATTTCTATCCATCCAAGCCTGTGCGTCCCCTTCATTTTTATCCAAGTCCTGTGCGTCCCCTTCATTTCTATAATATATAATATAAACGTTACATAAAAACTCTAAATTGCTGGTATAAAAATATCTAGCAATTTAAAAGCAATACAATTTGTTACAATATATATATATATATATATTATTTTATACATGCATGGTACAAATTTCCAGAAACTTATGCGAAAGGAGATGCTCCTCAGTCCAACCATCTCCGGACAACTTCCAAGTCCGTGACTCTACATAAGAAATCTATTAAAAAAATTTTGGCGACTTACCTTGTTAATTGAGACTATCTATCTAATCTTCTCCGGACAACCTCCAGGCCTGTGCATCCCCTTCATTTCTATCCATCCAAGCCTGTGCGTCCCCTTCATTTCTATAATATATAATATAAACGTTACATAAAAACTCTAAATTGCTGGTATAAAAATATCTAGCAATTTAAAAGCAATACAATTTGTTACAATATATATATATATATATATATATATATATATATATATATATATATTATTTTATACATGCATGGTACAAATTTCCAGAAACTTATGCGAAAGGAGATGCTTCTCAGGCCAACCATCTCCGGACATCTTCCAAGTCTGCGACTCTACATAAGAAATCTATTAAAAAAAATTTTGGCGACTTACCTTGTTAATTGAGACTATCTATCTAATCTTCTCCGGACAACCACCAGGCCTGTGCATCCCCTTCATTTCTATCCATCCAAGCCTGTGCGTCCCCTTCATTTTTATCCAAGTCCTGTGCGTCCCCTTCATTTCTATAATATATAATATAAACGTTACATAAAACCTGTAAATTGCTGGTATAAAAATATCTATCAATTTAAAAGCAATACAATTTGTTACAATATATATATATATATATATTATTTTATACATGCATGGTACAAATTTCCAGAAACTTATGCGAAAGGAGATGCTTCTCAGTCCAACCATCTCCGGACAACTTCCAAGTCTGCGACTCTACATAAGAAATCTATTAAAAAAATTTTGGCGACTTACCTTGTTAATTGAGACTATCTATCTAATCTTCTCCGGACAACCTCCAGGCCTGTGCATCCCCTTCATTTCTATCCATCCAAGCCTGTGCGTCCCCTTCATTTCTATAATATATAATATAAACGTTACATAAAAACTCTAAATTGCTGGTATAAAAATATCTAGCAATTTAAAAGCAATACAATTTGTTACAATATATATATATATTATTTTATACATGCATGGTACAAATTTCCAGAAACTTATGCGAAAGGAGATGCTTCTCAGTCCAACCATCTCCGGACAACTTCCAAGTCTGCGACTCTACATAAGAAATCTATTAAAAAAATTTTGGCGACTTACCTTGTTAATTGAGACTATCTATCTAATCTTCTCCGGACAACCTCCAGGCCTGTGCATCCCCTTCATTTCTATCCATCCAAGCCTGTGCGTCCCCTTCATTTCTATAATATATAATATAAACGTTACATAAAAACTCTAAATTGCTGGTATAAAAATATCTAGCAATTTAAAAGCAATACAATTTGTTACAATATATATATATATATTATTTTATACATGCATGGTACAAATTTCCAGAAACTTATGCGAAAGGAGATGCTTCTCAGTCCAACCATCTCCGGACAACTTCCATGTCTGTGACTCTACATAAGAAATCTATTAAAAAAATTTTGGCGACTTACCTTGTTAATTGAGACTATCTATCTAATCTTCTCCGGACAACCTCCAGGCCTGTGCATCCCCTTCATTTCTATCCATCCAAGCCTGTGCGTCCCCTTCATTTTTATCCAAGTCCTGTGCGTCCCCTTCATTTCTATAATATATAATATAAACGTTACATAAAAACTCTAAATTGCTGGTATAAAAATATCTAGCAATTTAAAAGCAATACAATTTGTTACAATATATATATATATATATATATATATTATTTTATACATGCATGGTACAAATTTCCAGAAACTTATGCGAAAGGGGATGCTTCTCAGTCCAACCATTACCGGACAACTTCCAAGTCTGTGACTCTACATAAGAAATCTATTAAAAAAATTTTGGCGACTTACCTTGTTAATTGAGACTATCTATCTAATCTTCTCCGGACAATCTTCAGGCCTGTGCATCCCCTTCATTTCTATCCATCCAAGCCTGTGCGTCCCCTTCATTTTTATCCAAGTCCTGTGCGTCCCCTTCATTTCTATAATATATAATATAAACGTTACATAAAAACTCTAAATTGCTGGTATAAAAATATCTAGCAATTTAAAAGCAATACAATTTGTTACAATATATATATATATATATATATTATTTTATACATGCATGGTACAAATTTCCAGAAACTTATGCGAAAGGAGATGCTTCTCAGTCCAACCATCTCCGGACAACTTCCAAGTCTGCGACTCTACATAATAAATCTATTAAAAAAATTTTGGCGACTTACCTTGTTAATTGAGACTATCTATCTAATCTTCTCCGGACAACCTCCAGGCCTGTGCATCCCCTTCATTTCTATCCATCCAAGCCTGTGCGTCCCCTTCATTTTTATCCAAGTCCTGTGCGTCCCCTTCATTTCTATAATATATAATATAAACGTTACATAAAAACTCTAAATTGCTGGTATAAAAATATCTATCAATTTAAAAGCAATACAATTTGTTACAATATATATATATATATATATATATATATATATATTATTTTATACATGCATGGTACAAATTTCCAGAAACTTATGCGAAAGGAGATGCTTCTCAGTCCAACCATCTCCGGACAACTTCCAAGTCTGCGACTCTACATAAGAAATCTATTAAAAAAATTTTGGCGACTTACCTTGTTAATTGAGACTATCTATCTAATCTTCTCCGGACAACCTCCAGGCCTGTGCATCCCCTTCATTTCTATCCATCCAAGCCTGTGCGTCCCCTTCATTTCTATAATATATTATAGAAACGTTACATAAAAATTCTAAATTGTTGGTATAACAATATCTAGCAATTTAAAAGCAATACAATTTGTTACAATATATATATATATATTATTTTATACATGCATGGTACAAATTTCCAGAAACTTATGCGAAAGGAGATGCTTCTCAGTCCAACCATCTCCGGACAACTTCCAAGTCTGCGACTCTACATAAGAAATCTATTAAAAAAATTTTGGCGACTTACCTTGTTAATTGAGACTATCTATCTAATCTTCTCCGGACAACCTCCAGGCCTGTGCATCCCCTTCATTTCTATCCATCCAAGCCTGTGCGTCCCCTTCATTTCTATAATATATTATAGAAACGTTACATAAAAACTCTAAATTGCTGGTATAACAATATCTAGCAATTTAAAAGCAATACAATTTGTTACAATATATATATATATATATATATATATATATATATATATTATTTTATACATGCATGGTACAAATTTCCAGAAACTTATGCGAAAGGAGATGCTTCTCAGTCCAACCATCTCCGGACAACTTCCAAGTCCGTGACTCTACATAAGAAATCTATTAAAAAAATTTTGGCGACTTACCTTGTTAATTGAGACTATCTATCTAATCTTCTCCGGACAACCTCCAGGCCTGTGCATCCCCTTCATTTCTATCCATCCAAGCCTGTGCGTCCCCTTCATTTTTATCCAAGTCCTGTGCGTCCCCTTCATTTCTATAATATATAATATAAACGTTACATAAAAACTCTAAATTGCTGGTATAAAAATATCTAGCAATTTAAAAGCAATACAATTTGTTACAATATATATATATATATATTATTTTATACATGCATGGTACAAATTTCCAGAAACTTATGCGAAAGGAGATGCTTCTCAGTCCAACCATCTCCGGACAACTTCCAAGTCCGTGACTCTACATAAGAAATCTATTAAAAAAATTTTGGCGACTTACCTTGTTAATTGAGACTATCTATCTAATCTTCTCCGGACAACCTCCAGGCCTGTGCATCCCCTTCATTTCTATCCATCCAAGCCTGTGCGTCCCCTTCATTTCTATAATATATAATATAAACGTTACATAAAAACTCCAAATTGCTGGTATAAAAATATCTAGCAATTTAAAAGCAATACAATTTGTTACAATATATATATATATATATATATTATTTTATACATGCATGGTACAAATTTCCAGAAACTTATGCGAAAGGAGATGCTTCTCAGTCCAACCATCTCCGGACAACTTCCAAGTCTGTGACTCTACATAAGAAATCTATTAAAAAAATTTTGGCGACTTACCTTGTTAATTGAGACTATCTATCTAATCTTCTCCGGACAACCTTCAGGCCTGTGCATCCCCTTCATTTCTATCCTTCCAAGCCTGTGCGTCCCCTTCATTTTTATCCAAGTCCTGTGCGTCCCCTTCATTTCTATAATATATAATATAAACGTTACATAAAAACTCTAAATTGCTGGTATAAAAATATCTAGCAATTTAAAAGCAATACAATTTGTTACATTATATATATATATATATATATATATATATATATATATATATATATTATTTTATACATGCATGGTACAAATTTCCAGAAACTTATGCGAAAGGAGATGCTTCTCAGTCCAACCATCTCCGGACATCTTCCAAGTCTGCGACTCTACATAAGAAATCTATTAAAAAAAATTTTGGCGACTTACCTTGTTAATTGAGACTATCTATCTAATCTTCTCCGGACAACCACCAGGCCTGTGCATCCCCTTCATTTCTATCCATCCAAGCCTGTGCGTCCCCTTCATTTTTATCCAAGTCCTGTGCGTCCCCTTCATTTCTATAATATATAATATAAACGTTACATAAAAACTCTAAATTGCTGGTATAAAAATATCTAGCAATTTAAAAGCAATACAATTTGTTACAATATATATATGTATTATTTTATACATGCATGGTACAAATTTCCAGAAACTTATGCGAAAGGAGATGCTTCTCAGTCCAACCATCTCCGGACAACTTCCAAGTCTGTGACTCTACATGAGAAATCTATTAAAAAAATTTTGGCGACTTACCTTGTTAATTGAGACTATCTATCTAATCTTCTCCGGACAACCTCCAGGCCTGTGCATCCCCTTCATTTCTATCCATCCAAGCCTGTGCGTCCCCTTCATTTTTATCCAAGTCCTGTGCGTCCCCTTCATTTCTGTAATATATAATATAAACGTTACATAAAAACTATAAATTGCTGGTATAAAAATATCTAGCAATTTAAAAGCAATACAATTTGTTACAATATATATATATATATATATATATATATATATATATATATTATTTTATACATGCATGGTACAAATTTCCAGAAACTTATGCTAAAGGAGATGCTTCTCAGTCCAACCATCTCCGGACAACTTCCAAGTCTGCGACTCTACATAAGAAATCTATTAAAAAAATTTTGGCGACTTACCTTGTTAATTGAGACTATCTATCTAATCTTCTCCGGACAACCTCCAGGCCTGTGCATCCCCTTCATTTCTATCCATCCAATCCTGTGCGTCCCCTTCATTTCTATAATATATAATATAAACGTTACATAAAAACTCTAAATTGCTGGTATAAAAATATCTAGCAATTTAAAAGCAATACAATTTGTTACAATATATATATATATTATTTTATACATGCATGGTACAAATTTCCAGAAACTTATGCGAAAGGAGATGCTTCTCAGTCCAACCATCTCCGGACAACTTCCAAGTGTGTGACTCTACATAAGAAATCTATTAAAAAAATTTTGGCGACTTACCTTGTTAATTGAGACTATCTATCTAATCTTCTCCGGACAACCTCCAGGCCTGTGCATCCCCTTCATTTCTATCCATCCAAGCCTGTGCGTCCCCTTCATTTTTATCCAAGTCCTGTGCGTCCCCTTCATTTCTATAATATATAATATAAACGTTACATAAAAACTGTAAATTGCTGGTATAAAAATATCTATCAATTTAAAAGCAATACAATTTGTTACAATATATATATATATATTATTTTATACATGCATGGTACAAATTTCCAGAAACTTATGCGAAAGGAGATGCTTCTCAGTCCAACCATCTCCGGACAACTTCCAAGTCTGCGACTCTACATAAGAAATCTATTAAAAAAATTTTGGCGACTTACCTTGTTAATTGAGACTATCTATCTAATCTTCTCCGGACAACCTCCAGGCCTGTGCATCCCCTTCATTTCTATCCATCCAAGCCTGTGCGTCACCTTAATTTTTATCCAAGTCCTGTGCGTCCCCTTCATTTCTATAATATATAATATAAACGTTACATAAAAACTCTAAATTGCTGGTATAAAAATATCCAAGCAATTTAAAAGCAATACAATTTGTTACAATATATATATATATTATTTTATACATGTATGGTACAAATTTCCAGAAACTTATGCGAAAGGAGATGCTTCTCAGTCCAACCATCTCCGGACAACTTCCAAGTCTGTGACTCTACATAAGAAATCTATTAAAAAAATTTTGGCGACTTACCTTGTTAATTGAGACTATCTATCTAATCTTCTCCGGACAACCTTCAGGCCTGTGCATCCCCTTCATTTCTATCCATCCAAGCCTGTGCGTCCCCTTCATTTCTATAATATATAATATAAACGTTACATAAAAACTCTAAATTGCTGGTATAAAAATATCTAGCAATTTAAAAGCAATACAATTTGTTACAATATATATATATATATTATTTTATACATGCATGGTACAAATTTCCAGAAACTTATGCGAAAGGAGATGCTTCTCAGTCCAACCATCTCCGGACAACTTCCAAGTCTGTGACTCTACATAAGAAATCTATTAAAAAAATTTTGGCGACTTACCTTGTTAATTGAGACTATCTATCTAATCTTCTCCGGACAACCTCCAGGCCTGTGCATCCCCTTCATTTCTATCCATCCAAGCCTGTGCGTCCCCTTCATTTCTATAATATATAATATAAACGTTACATAAAAACTCTAAATTGCTGGTATAAAAATATCTAGCAATTTAAAAGCAATACAATTTGTTACAATATATATATATATATATTATTTTATACATGCATGGTACAAATTTCCAGAAACTTATGCGAAAGGAGATGCTTCTCAGTCCAACCATCTCCGGACAACTTCCAAGTCTGCGACTCTACATAAGAAATCTATTAAAAAAATTTTGGCGACTTACCTTGTTAATTGAGACTATCTATCTAATCTTCTCCGGACAATCTTCAGGCCTGTGCATCCCCTTCATTTCTATCCATCTAAGCCTGTGCGTCCCCTTCATTTTTATCCAAGTCCTGTGCGTCCCCTTCATTTCTATAATATATAATATAAACGTTACATAAAAACTCTAAATTGCTGGTATAAAAATATCTAGCAATTTAAAAGCAATACAATTTGTTACAATATATATATATATTATTTTATACATGCATGGTACAAATTTCCAGAAACTTATGCGAAAGGAGATGCTTCTCAGTCCAACCATCTCCGGACAACTTCCAAGTCTGTGACTCTACATAAGAAATCTATTAAAAAAATTTTGGCGACTTACCTTGTTAATTGAGACTATCTATCTAATCTTCTCCGGACAACCTTCAGGCCTGTGCATCCCCTTCATTTCTATCCATCCAAGCCTGTGCGTCCCCTTCATTTTTATCCAAGTCCTGTGCGTCCCCTTCATTTCTATAATATATAATATAAACGTTACATAAAAACTCTAAATTGCTGGTATAAAAATATCTAGCAATTTAAAAGCAATACAATTTGTTACAATATATATATATATATATATTATTTTATACATGCATGGTACAAATTTCCAGAAACTTATGCGAAAGGAGATGCTTCTCAGTCCAACCATCTCCGGACAACTTCCAAGTCCGTGACTCTACATAAGAAATCTATTAAAAAAATTTTGGCGACTTACCTTGTTAATTGAGACTATCTATCTAATCTTCTCCGGACAACCTCCAGGCCTGTGCATCCCCTTCATTTCTATCCATCCAAGCCTGTGCGTCCCCTTCATTTCTATAATATATAATATAAACGTTACATAAAAACTCCAAATTGCTGGTATAAAAATATCTAGCAATTTAAAAGCAATACAATTTGTTACAATATATATATATATATATTATTTTATACATGCATGGTACAAATTTCCAGAAACTTATGCGAAAGGAGATGCTCCTCAGTCCAACCATCTCCGGACAACTTCCAAGTCCGTGACTCTACATAAGAAATCTATTAAAAAAATTTTGGCGACTTACCTTGTTAATTGAGACTATCTATCTAATCTTCTCCGGACAACCTCCAGGCCTGTGCATCCCCTTCATTTCTATCCATCCAAGCCTGTGCGTCCCCTTCATTTCTATAATATATAATATAAACGTTACATAAAAACTCTAAATTGCTGGTATAAAAATATCTAGCAATTTAAAAGCAATACAATTTGTTACAATATATATATATATATATATATATATATATATATATATATATATATTATTTTATACATGCATGGTACAAATTTCCAGAAACTTATGCGAAAGGAGATGCTTCTCAGTCCAACCATCTCCGGACATCTTCCAAGTCTGCGACTCTACATAAGAAATCTATTAAAAAAAATTTTGGCGACTTACCTTGTTAATTGAGACTATCTATCTAATCTTCTCCGGACAACCACCAGGCCTGTGCATCCCCTTCATTTCTATCCATCCAAGCCTGTGCGTCCCCTTCATTTTTATCCAAGTCCTGTGCGTCCCCTTCATTTCTATAATATATAATATAAACGTTACATAAAAACTGTAAATTGCTGGTATAAAAATATCTATCAATTTAAAAGCAATACAATTTGTTACAATATATATATATATATATATTATTTTATACATGCATGGTACAAATTTCCAGAAACTTATGCGAAAGGAGATGCTTCTCAGTCCAACCATCTCCGGACAACTTCCAAGTCTGCGACTCTACATAAGAAATCTATTAAAAAAATTTTGGCGACTTACCTTGTTAATTGAGACTATCTATCTAATCTTCTCCGGACAACCTCCAGGCCTGTGCATCCCCTTCATTTCTATCCTTCCAAGCCTGTGCGTCCCCTTCATTTTTATCCAAGTCCTGTGCGTCCCCTTCATTTCTATAATATATAATATAAACGTTACATAAAAACTCTAAATTGCTGGTATAAAAATATCTAGCAATTTAAAAGCAATACAATTTGTTACAATATATATATGTATTATTTTATACATGCATGGTACAAATTTCCAGAAACTTATGCGAAAGGAGATGCTTCTCAGTCCAACCATCTCCGGACAACTTCCAAGTCTGTGACTCTACATAAGAAATCTATTAAAAAAATTTTGGCGACTTACCTTGTTAATTGAGACTATCTATCTAATCTTCTCCGGACAACCTCCAGGCCTGTGCATCCCCTTCATTTCTATCCATCCAAGCCTGTGCGTCCCCTTCATTTTTATCCAAGTCCTGTGCGTCCCCTTCATTTCTGTAATATATAATATAAACGTTACATAAAAACTCTAAATTGCTGGTATAAAAATATCTAGCAATTTAAAAGCAATACAATTTGTTACAATATATATTATTTTATACATGCATGGTACAAATTTCCAGAAACTTATGCTAAAGGAGATGCTTCTCAGTCCAACCATCTCCGGACAACTTCCAAGTCTGCGACTCTACATAAGAAATCTATTAAAAAAATTTTGGCGACTTACCTTGTTAATTGAGACTATCTATCTAATCTTCTCCGGACAACCTCCAGGCCTGTGCATCCCCTTCATTTCTATCCATCCAAGCCTGTGCGTCCCCTTCATTTCTATAATATATAATATAAACGTTACATAAAAACTCCAAATTGCTGGTATAAAAATATCTAGCAATTTAAAAGCAATACAATTTGTTACAATATATATATATATATATATTATTTTATACATGCATGGTACAAATTTCCAGAAACTTATGCGAAAGGAGATGCTTCTCAGTCCAACCATCTCCGGACATCTTCCAAGTCTGCGACTCTACATAAGAAATCTATTAAAAAAAATTTTGGCGACTTACCTTGTTAATTGAGACTATCTATCTAATCTTCTCCGGACAACCACCAGGCCTGTGCATCCCATCATTTCTATCCATCCAAGCCTGTGCGTCCCCTTCATTTCTATAATATATAATATAAACGTTACATAAAAACTCTAAATTGCTGGTATAAAAATATCTTGCAATTTAAAAGCAATACAATTTGTTACAATATATATATATATATTATTTTATACATGCATGGTACAAATTTCCAGAAACTTATGCGAAAGGAGATGCTTCTCAGTCCAACCATCTCCGGACAACTTCCAAGTCTGCGACTCTACATAAGAAATCTATTAAAAAAATTTTGGCGACTTACCTTGTTAATTGAGACTATCTATCTAATCTTCTCCGGACAACCTCCAGGCCTGTGCATCCCCTTCATTTCTATCCATCCAAGCCTGTGCGTCCCCTTCATTTCTATAATATATAATATAAACGTTACATAAAAACTCTAAATTGCTGGTATAAAAATATCTAGCAATTTAAAAGCAATACAATTTGTTACAATATATATATATATTATTTTATACATGCATGGTACAAATTTCCAGAAACTTATGCGAAAGGAGATGCTTCTCAGTCCAACCATCTCCGGACAACTTCCAAGTGTGTGACTCTACATAAGAAATCTATTAAAAAAATTTTGGCGACTTACCTTGTTAATTGAGACTATCTATCTAATCTTCTCCGGACAACCTCCAGGCCTGTGCATCCCCTTCATTTCTATCCATCCAAGCCTGTGCGTCCCCTTCATTTTTATCCAAGTCCTGTGCGTCCCCTTCATTTCTATAATATATAATATAAACGTTACATAAAAACTGTAAATTGCTGGTATAAAAATATCTATCAATTTAAAAGCAATACAATTTGTTACAATATATATATATATATATATTATTTTATACATGCATGGTACAAATTTCCAGAAACTTATGCGAAAGGAGATGCTTCTCAGTCCAACCATCTCCGGACAACTTCCAAGACTGCGACTCTACATAAGAAATCTATTAAAAAAATTTTGGCGACTTACCTTGTTAATTGAGACTATCTATCTAATCTTCTCCGGACAACCTCCAGGCCTGTGCATCCCCTTCATTTCTATCCATCCAAGCCTGTGCGTCCCCTTCATTTCTATAATATATAATATAAACGTTACATAAAAACTCTAAATTGCTGGTATAAAAATATCTAGCAATTTAAAAGCAATACAATTTGTTACAATATATATATATATATTATTTTATACATGCATGGTACAAATTTCCAGAAACTTATGCGAAAGGAGATGCTTCTCAGTCCAACCATCTCCGGACAACTTCCAAGTCTGTGACTCTACATAAGAAATCTATTAAAAAAATTTTGGCGACTTACCTTGTTAATTGAGACTATCTATCTAATCTTCTCCGGACAACCTCCAGGCCTGTGCATCCCCTTCATTTCTATCCATCCAAGCCTGTGCGTCCCCTTCATTTCTATAATATATAATATAAACGTTACATAAAAACTCTAAATTGCTGGTATAAAAATATCTAGCAATTTAAAAGCAATACAATTTGTTACAATATATATATATATATTATTTTATACATGCATGGTACAAATTTCCAGAAACTTATGCGAAAGGAGATGCTTCTCAGTCCAACCATCTCCGGACAACTTCCAAGTCTGTGACTCTACATAAGAAATCTATTAAAAAAATTTTGGCGACTTACCTTGTTAATTGAGACTATCTATCTAATCTTCTCCGGACAACCTCCAGGCCTGTGCATCCCCTTCATTTCTATCCATCCAAGCCTGTGCGTCCCCTTCATTTTTATCCAAGTCCTGTGCGTCCCCTTCATTTCTATAATATATAATATAAACGTTACATAAAAACTCTAAATTGCTGGTATAAAAATATCTAGCAATTTGAAAGCAATACAATTTGTTACAATATATATATATTATTTTATACATGCATGGTACTAAAATTCCAGAAACTTATGCGAAAGGAGATGCTTCTCAGTCCAACCATCTCCGGACAACTTCCAAGTCTGCGACTCTACATAAGAAATCTATTAAAAAAATTTTGGCGACTTACCTTGTTAATTGAGACTATCTATCTAATCTTCTCCGGACAATCTTCAGGCCTGTGCATCCCCTTCATTTCTATCCATCCAAGCCTGTGCGTCCCCTTCATTTTTATCCAAGTCCTGTGCGTCCCCTTCATTTCTATAATATATAATATAAACGTTACATCAAAACTCTAAATTGCTGGTATAAAAATATCTAGCAATTTAAAAGCAATACAATTTGTTACAATATATATATATTATTTTATACATGCATGGTACAAATTTCCAGAAACTTATGCGAAAGGAGATGCTTCTCAGTCCAACCATCTCCGGACAACTTCCAAGTCTGCGACTCTACATAAGAAATCTATTAAAAAAATTTTGGCGACTTACCTTGTTAATTGAGACTATCTATCTAATCTTCTCCGGACAACCTCCAGGCCTGTGCATCCCCTTCATTTCTATCCATCCAAGCCTGTGCGTCCCCTTCATTTTTATCCAAGTCCTGTGCGTCCCCTTCATTTCTATAATATATAATATAAACGTTACATCAAAACTCTAAATTGCTGGTATAAAAATATCTAGCAATTTAAAAGAAATACAATTTGTTACAATATATATATGTATTATTTTATACATGCATGGTACAAATTTCCAGAAACTTATGCGAAAGGAGATGCTTCTCAGTCCAACCATCTCCGGACAACTTCCAAGTCTGTGACTCTACATAAGAAATCTATTAAAAAAATTTTGGCGACTTACCTTGTTAATTGAGACTATCTATCTAATCTTCTCCGGACAACCATCAGGCCTGTGCATCCCCTTCATTTCTATCCATCCAAGCCTGTGCGTCCCCTTCATTTCTATAATATATAATATAAACGTTACATAAAAACTCTAAATTGCTGGTATAAAAATATCTAGCAATTTAAAAGCAATACAATTTGTTACAATATATATATATATATTATTTTATACATGCATGGTACAAATTTCCAGAAACTTATGCGAAAGGAGATGCTTCTCAGTCCAATCATCTCCGGACAACTTCCAAGTCTGTGACTCTACATAAGAAATCTATTAAAAAAATTTTGGCGACTTACCTTGTTAATTGAGACTATCTATCTAATCTTCTCCGGACAACCTTCAGGCCTGTGCATCCCCTTCATTTCTATCCATCCAAGCCTGTGCGTCCCCTTCATTTTTATCCAAGTCCTGTGCGTCCCCTTCATTTCTATAATATATAATATAAACGTTACATAAAAACTCTAAATTGCTGGTATAAAAATATCTAGCAATTTAAAAGCAATACAATTTGTTACAATATATATATATATTATTTTATACATGCATGGTACAAATTTCCAGAAACTTATGCGAAAGGAGATGCTTCTCAGACCAACCATCTCCGGACAACTTCCAAGTCTGTGACTCTACATAAGAAATCTATTAAAAAAATTTTGGCGACTTACCTTGTTAATTGAGACTATCTATCTAATCTTCTCCGGACAACCTTCAGGCCTGTGCATCCCCTTCATTTCTATCCATCCAAGCCTGTGCGTCCCCTTCATTTCTATAATATATAATATAAACATTACATAAAAACTCTAAATTGCTGGTATAAAAATATCTAGCAATTTAAAAGCAATACAATTTGTTACAATATATATATATATTATTTTATACATGCATGGTACAAATTTCCAGAAACTTATGCGAAAGGAGATGCTTCTCAGACCAACCATCTCCGGACAACTTCCAAGTCTGTGACTCTACATAAGAAATCTATTAAAAAAATTTTGGCGACTTACCTTGTTAATTGAGAGTATCTATCTAATCTTCTCCGGACAACCTTCAGGCCTGTGCATCCCCTTCATTTCTATCCATCCAAGCCTGTGCGTCCCCTTCATTTCTATAATATATAATATAAACGTTACATAAAAACTCTAAATTGCTGGTATAAAAATATCTAGCAATTTAAAAGCAATACAATTTGTTACAATATATATATATATATATATATTATTTTATACATGCATGGTACAAATTTCCAGAAACTTATGCGAAAGGAGATGCTTCTCAGTCCAACCATCTCCGGACAACTTCCAAGTCTGCGACTCTACATAAGAAATCTATTAAAAAAATTTTGGCGACTTACCTTGTTAATTGAGACTATCTATCTAATCTTCTCCGGACAATCTTCAGGCCAGTGCATCCCCTTCATTTCTATCCATCTAAGCCTGTGCGTCCCCTTCATTTTTATCCAAGTCCTGTGCGTCCCCTTCATTTCTATAATATATAATATAAACGTTACATAAAAACTCTAAATTGCTGGTATAAAAATATCTAGCAATTTAAAAGCAATACAATTTGTTACAATATATATATATATTATTTTATACATGCATGGTACAAATTTCCAGAAACTTATGCGAAAGGAGATGCTTCTCAGTCCAACCATCTCCGGACAACTTCCAAGTCTGCGACTCTACATAAGAAATCTATTAAAAAAATTTTGGCGACTTACCTTGTTAATTGAGACTATCTATCTAATCTTCTCCGGACAACCTCCAGGCCTGTGCATCCCCTTCATTTCTATCCATCCAAGCCTGTGCGTCCCCTTCATTTCTATAATATATAATATAAACGTTACATAAAAACTCTAAATTGCTGGTATAAAAATATCTAGCAATTTAAAAGCAATACAATTTGTTACAATATATATATATATATATATATATATATATATATATATATATATATATATATTATTTTATACATGCATGGTACAAATTTCCAGAAACTTATGCGAAAGGAGATGCTTCTCAGTCCAACCATCTCCGGACAACTTCCATGTCTGTGACTCTACATAAGAAATCTATTAAAAAAATTTCGGCGACTTACCTTGTTAATTGAGACTATCTATCTAATCTTCTCCGGACAACCTCCAGGCCTGTGCATCCCCTTCATTTCTATCCATCCAAGCCTGTGCGTCCCCTTCATTTTTATCCAAGTCCTGTGCGTCCCCTTCATTTCTATAATATATAATATAAACGTTACATAAAAACTCTAAATTGCTGGTATAAAAATATCTAGCAATTTAAAAGCAATACAATTTGTTACAATATATATATATATATATATATTATTTTATACATGCATGGTACAAATTTCCAGAAACTTATGCGAAAGGGGATGCTTCTCAGTCCAACCATTACCGGACAACTTCCAAGTCTGTGACTCTACATAAGAAATCTATTAAAAAAATTTTGGCGACTTACCTTGTTAATTGAGACTATCTATCTAATCTTCTCCGGACAATCTTCAGGCCTGTGCATCCCCTTCATTTCTATCCATCCAAGCCTGTGCGTCCCCTTCATTTTTATCCAAGTCCTGTGCGTCCCCTTCATTTCTATAATATATAATATAAACGTTACATAATAACTCTAAATTGCTGGTATAAAAATATCTAGCAATTTAAAAGCAATACAATTTGTTACAATATATATATATATATATTATTTTATACATGCATGGTACAAATTTCCAGAAACTTATGCGAAAGGAGATGCTTCTCAGTCCAACCATCTCCGGACAACTTCCAAGTCTGCGACTCTACATAAGAAATCTATTAAAAAAATTTTGGCGACTTACCTTGTTAATTGAGACTATCTATCTAATCTTCTCCGGACAACCTCCAGGCCTGTGCATCCCCTTCATTTCTATCCATCCAAGCCTGTGCGTCCCCTTCATTTTTATCCAAGTCCTGTGCGTCCCCTTCATTTCTATAATATATAATATAAACGTTACATAAAAACTCTAAATTGCTGGTATAAAAATATCTAGCAATTTAAAAGCAATACAATTTGTTACAATATATATATATATTATTTTATACATGCATGGTACAAATTTCCAGAAACTTATGCGAAAGGAGATGCTTCTCAGTCCAACCATCTCCGGACAACTTCCAAGTCTGCGACTCTACATAAGAAATCTATTAAAAAAATTTTGGCGACTTACCTTGTTAATTGAGACTATCTATCTAATCTTCTCCGGACAACCTCCAGGCCTGTGCATCCCCTTCATTTCTATCCATCCAAGCCTGTGCGTCCCCTTCATTTCTATAATATATTATAGAAACGTTACATAAAAATTCTAAATTGTTGGTATAACAATATCTAGCAATTTAAAAGCAATACAATTTGTTACAATATATATATATATATATTATTTTATACATGCATGGTACAAATTTCCAGAAACTTATGCGAAAGGAGATGCTTCTCAGTCCAACCATCTCCGGACAACTTCCAAGTCTGCGACTCTACATAAGAAATCTATTAAAAAAATTTTGGCGACTTACCTTGTTAATTGAGACTATCTATCTAATCTTCTCCGGACAACCTCCAGGCCTGTGCATCCCCTTCATTTCTATCCATCCAAGCCTGTGCGTCCCCTTCATTTCTATAATATATTATAGAAACGTTACATAAAAACTCTAAATTGCTGGTATAACAATATCTAGCAATTTAAAAGCAATACAATTTGTTACAATATATATATATATATATATATATATTATTTTATACATGCATGGTACAAATTTCCAGAAACTTATGCGAAAGGAGATGCTTCTCAGTCCAACCATCTCCGGACAACTTCCAAGTCCGTGACTCTACATAAGAAATCTATTAAAAAAATTTTGGCGACTTACCTTGTTAATTGAGACTATCTATCTAATCTTCTCCGGACAACCTCCAGGCCTGTGCATCCCCTTCATTTCTATCCATCCAAGCCTGTGCGTCCCCTTCATTTTTATCCAAGTCCTGTGCGTCCCCTTCATTTCTATAATATATAATATAAACGTTACATAAAAACTCTAAATTGCTGGTATAAAAATATCTAGCAATTTAAAAGCAATACAATTTGTTACAATATATATATATATATATATATTATTTTATACATGCATGGTACAAATTTCCAGAAACTTATGCGAAAGGAGATGCTTCTCAGTCCAACCATCTCCGGACAACTTCCAAGTCCGTGACTCTACATAAGAAATCTATTAAAAAAATTTTGGCGACTTACCTTGTTAATTGAGACTATCTATCTAATCTTCTCCGGACAACCTCCAGGCCTGTGCATCCCCTTCATTTCTATCCATCCAAGCCTGTGCGTCCCCTTCATTTCTATAATATATAATATAAACGTTACATAAAAACTCCAAATTGCTGGTATAAAAATATCTAGCAATTTAAAAGCAATACAATTTGTTACAATATATATATATATATATTATTTTATACATGCATGGTACAAATTTCCAGAAACTTATGCGAAAGGAGATGCTTCTCAGTCCAACCATCTCCGGACATCTTCCAAGTCTGCGACTCTACATAAGAAATCTATTAAAAAAAATTTTGGCGACTTACCTTGTTAATTGAGACTATCTATCTAATCTTCTCCGGACAACCACCAGGCCTGTGCATCCCCTTCATTTCTATCCATCCAAGCCTGTGCGTCCCCTTCATTTCTATAATATATAATATAAACGTTACATAAAAACTCTAAATTGCTGGTATAAAAATATCTTGCAATTTAAAAGCAATACAATTTGTTACAATATATATATATATATTATTTTATACATGCATGGTACAAATTTCCAGAAACTTATGCGAAAGGAGATGCTTCTCAGTCCAACCATCTCCGGACAACTTCCAAGTCTGCGACTCTACATAAGAAATCTATTAAAAAAATTTTGGCGACTTACCTTGTTAATTGAGACTATCTATCTAATCTTCTCCGGACAACCTCCAGGCCTGTGCATCCCCTTCATTTCTATCCATCCAAGCCTGTGCGTCCCCTTCATTTTTATCCAAGTCCTGTGCGTCCCCTTCATTTCTATAATATATAATATAAACGTTACATAAAAACTCTAAATTGCTGGTATAAAAATATCTAGCAATTTAAAAGCAATACAATTTGTTACAATATATATATATATATATATTATTTTATACATGCATGGTACAAATTTCCAGAAACTTATGCGAAAGGAGATGCTCCTCAGTCCAACCATCTCCGGACAACTTCCAAGTCCGTGACTCTACATAAGAAATCTATTAAAAAAATTTTGGCGACTTACCTTGTTAATTGAGACTATCTATCTAATCTTCTCCGGACAACCTCCAGGCCTGTGCATCCCCTTCATTTCTATCCATCCAAGCCTGTGCGTCCCCTTCATTTCTATAATATATAATATAAACGTTACATAAAAACTCTAAATTGCTGGTATAAAAATATCTAGCAATTTAAAAGCAATACAATTTGTTACAATATATATATATATATTATTTTATACATGCATGGTACAAATTTCCAGAAACTTATGCGAAAGGAGATGCTTCTCAGTCCAACCATCTCCGGACATCTTCCAAGTCTGCGACTCTACATAAGAAATCTATTAAAAAAAATTTTGGCGACTTACCTTGTTAATTGAGACTATCTATCTAATCTTCTCCGGACAACCACCAGGCCTGTGCATCCCCTTCATTTCTATCCATCCAAGCCTGTGCGTCCCCTTCATTTCTATAATATATAATATAAACGTTACATAAAAACTGTAAATTGCTGGTATAAAAATATCTATCAATTTAAAAGCAATACAATTTGTTACAATATATATATATATATATATATATATATATATATTATTTTATACATGCATGGTACAAATTTCCAGAAACTTATGCGAAAGGAGATGCTTCTCAGTCCAACCATCTCCGGACAACTTCCAAGTCTGCGACTCTACATAAGAAATCTATTAAAAAAATTTTGGCGACTTACCTTGTTAATTGAGACTATCTATCTAATCTTCTCCGGACAACCTCCAGGCCTGTGCATCCCCTTCATTTCTATCCATCCAAGCCTGTGCGTCCCCTTCATTTTTATCCAAGTCCTGTGCGTCCCCTTCATTTCTGTAATATATAATATAAACGTTACATAAAAACTATAAATTGCTGGTATAAAAATATCTAGCAATTTAAAAGCAATACAATTTGTTACAATATATATATATATATATATATATATATATATATATATATATATATTATTTTATACATGCATGGTACAAATTTCCAGAAACTTATGCTAAAGGAGATGCTTCTCAGTCCAACCATCTCCGGACAACTTCCAAGTCTGCGACTCTACATAAGAAATCTATTAAAAAAATTTTGGCGACTTACCTTGTTAATTGAGACTATCTATCTAATCTTCTCCGGACAACCTCCAGGCCTGTGCATCCCCTTCATTTCTATCCATCCAATCCTGTGCGTCCCCTTCATTTCTATAATATATAATATAAACGTTACATAAAAACTCTAAATTGCTGGTATAAAAATATCTAGCAATTTAAAAGCAATACAATTTGTTACAATATATATATATATTATTTTATACATGCATGGTACAAATTTCCAGAAACTTATGCGAAAGGAGATGCTTCTCAGTCCAACCATCTCCGGACAACTTCCAAGTGTGTGACTCTACATAAGAAATCTATTAAAAAAATTTTGGCGACTTACCTTGTTAATTGAGACTATCTATCTAATCTTCTCCGGACAACCTCCAGGCCTGTGCATCCCCTTCATTTCTATCCATCCAAGCCTGTGCGTCCCCTTCATTTTTATCCAAGTCCTGTGCGTCCCCTTCATTTCTATAATATATAATATAAACGTTACATAAAAACTGTAAATTGCTGGTATAAAAATATCTATCAATTTAAAAGCAATACAATTTGTTACAATATATATATATATATTATTTTATACATGCATGGTACAAATTTCCAGAAACTTATGCGAAAGGAGATGCTTCTCAGTCCAACCATCTCCGGACAACTTCCAAGTCTGCGACTCTACATAAGAAATCTATTAAAAAAATTTTGGCGACTTACCTTGTTAATTGAGACTATCTATCTAATCTTCTCCGGACAACCTCCAGGCCTGTGCATCCCCTTCATTTCTATCCATCCAAGCCTGTGCGTCCCCTTCATTTCTATAATATATAATATAAACGTTACATAAAAACTCTAAATTGCTGGTATAAAAATATCCAAGCAATTTAAAAGCAATACAATTTGTTACAATATATATATATATATTATTTTATACATGTATGGTACAAATTTCCAGAAACTTATGCGAAAGGAGATGCTTCTCAGTCCAACCATCTCCGGACAACTTCCAAGTCTGTGACTCTACATAAGAAATCTATTAAAAAAAATTTGGCGACTTACCTTGTTAATTGAGACTATCTATCTAATCTTCTCCGGACAACCTTCAGGCCTGTGCATCCCCTTCATTTCTATCCATCCAAGCCTGTGCGTCCCCTTCATTTCTATAATATATAATATAAACGTTACATAAAAACTCTAAATTGCTGGTATAAAAATATCTAGCAATTTAAAAGCAATACAATTTGTTACAATATATATATATATATTATTTTATACATGCATGGTACAAATTTCCAGAAACTTATGCGAAAGGAGATGCTTCTCAGTCCAACCATCTCCGGACAACTTCCAAGTCTGTGACTCTACATAAGAAATCTATTAAAAAAATTTTGGCGACTTACCTTGTTAATTGAGACTATCTATCTAATCTTCTCCGGACAACCTCCAGGCCTGTGCATCCCCTTCATTTCTATCCATCCAAGCCTGTGCGTCCCCTTCATTTCTATAATATATAATATAAACGTTACATAAAAACTCTAAATTGCTGGTATAAAAATATCTAGCAATTTAAAAGCAATACAATTTGTTACAATATATATATATATATATATATATATTATTTTATACATGCATGGTACAAATTTCCAGAAACTTATGCGAAAGGAGATGCTTCTCAGTCCAACCATCTCCGGACAACTTCCAAGTCTGCGACTCTACATAAGAAATCTATTAAAAAAATTTTGGCGACTTACCTTGTTAATTGAGACTATCTATCTAATCTTCTCCGGACAATCTTCAGGCCTGTGCATCCCCTTCATTTCTATCCATCTAAGCCTGTGCGTCCCCTTCATTTTTATCCAAGTCCTGTGCGTCCCCTTCATTTCTATAATATATAATATAAACGTTACATAAAAACTCTAAATTGCTGGTATAAAAATATCTAGCAATTTAAAAGCAATACAATTTGTTACAATATATATATATATATTATTTTATACATGCATGGTACAAATTTCCAGAAACTTATGCGAAAGGAGATGCTTCTCAGTCCAACCATCTCCGGACAACTTCCAAGTCTGTGACTCTACATAAGAAATCTATTAAAAAAATTTTGGCGACTTACCTTGTTAATTGAGACTATCTATCTAATCTTCTCCGGACAACCTTCAGGCCTGTGCATCCCCTTCATTTCTATCCATCCAAGCCTGTGCGTCCCCTTCATTTTTATCCAAGTCCTGTGCGTCCCCTTCATTTCTATAATATATAATATAAACGTTACATAAAAACTCTAAATTGCTGGTATAAAAATATCTAGCAATTTAAAAGCAATACAATTTGTTACAATATATATATATATATATTATTTTATACATGCATGGTACAAATTTCCAGAAACTTATGCGAAAGGAGATGCTTCTCAGTCCAACCATCTCCGGACAACTTCCAAGTCCGTGACTCTACATAAGAAATCTATTAAAAAAATTTTGGCGACTTACCTTGTTAATTGAGACTATCTATCTAATCTTCTCCGGACAACCTCCAGGCCTGTGCATCCCCTTCATTTCTATCCATCCAAGCCTGTGCGTCCCCTTCATTTCTATAATATATATTAAATAAACGTTACATAAAAACTCCAAATTGCTGGTATAAAAATATCTAGCAATTTAAAAGCAATACAATTTGTTACAATATATATATATATATATTATTTTATACATGCATGGTACAAATTTCCAGAAACTTATGCGAAAGGAGATGCTTCTCAGTCCAACCATCTCCGGACATCTTCCAAGTCTGCGACTCTACATAAGAAATCTATTAAAAAAAATTTTGGCGACTTACCTTGTTAATTGAGACTATCTATCTAATCTTCTCCGGACAACCACCAGGCCTGTGCATCCCCTTCATTTCTATCCATCCAAGCCTGTGCGTCCCCTTCATTTCTATAATATATAATATAAACGTTACATAAAA
Source organism: Andrena minutula (assembly GCA_929113495.1). Lineage (NCBI taxonomy): Eukaryota > Metazoa > Arthropoda > Insecta > Hymenoptera > Andrenidae > Andrena > Andrena minutula. The sequence goes on along the minus strand of OV815993.1, from coordinate 41,176,346 downwards.
ACTCTAAATTGCTGGTATAAAAATATCTAGCAATTTAAAAGCAATACAATTTGTTACAATATATATATATATATTATTTTATACATGCATGGTACAAATTTCCAGAAACTTATGCGAAAGGAGATGCTTCTCAGTCCAACCATCTCCGGACAACTTCCAAGTCTGTGACTCTACATAAGAAATCTATTAAAAAAATTTTGGCGACTTACCTTGTTAATTGAGACTATCTATCTAATCTTCTCCGGACAACCTTCAGGCCTGTGCATCCCCTTCATTTCTATCCTTCCAAGCCTGTGCGTCCCCTTCATTTTTATCCAAGTCCTGTGCGTCCCCTTCATTTCTATAATATATAATATAAACGTTACATAAAAACTCTAAATTGCTGGTATAAAAATATCTAGCAATTTAAAAGCAATACAATTTGTTACAATATATATATATATATATATATTATTTTATACATGCATGGTACAAATTTCCAGAAACTTATGCGAAAGGAGATGCTTCTCAGTCCAACCATCTCCGGACAACTTCCAAGTCTGCGACTCTACATAAGAAATCTATTAAAAAAATTTTGGCGACTTACCTTGTTAATTGAGACTATCTATCTAATCTTCTCCGGACAACCTCCAGGCCTGTGCATCCCCTTCATTTCTATCCATCCAAGCCTGTGCGTCCCCTTCATTTTTATCCAAGTCCTGTGCGTCCCCTTCATTTCTATAATATATAATATAAACGTTACATAAAAACTCTAAATTGCTGGTATAAAAATATCTAGCAATTTAAAAGCAATACAATTTGTTACAATATATATATATATATATATATATTATTTTATACATGCATGGTACAAATTTCCAGAAACTTATGCGAAAGGAGATGCTCCTCAGTCCAACCATCTCCGGACAACTTCCAAGTCCGTGACTCTACATAAGAAATCTATTAAAAAAATTTTGGCGACTTACCTTGTTAATTGAGACTATCTATCTAATCTTCTCCGGACAACCTCCAGGCCTGTGCATCCCCTTCATTTCTATCCATCCAATCCTGTGCGTCCCCTTCATTTCTATAATATATAATATAAACGTTACATAAAAACTCTAAATTGCTGGTATAAAAATATCTAGCAATTTAAAAGCAATACAATTTGTTACAATATATATATATATATTATTTTATACATGCATGGTACAAATTTCCAGAAACTTATGCGAAAGGAGATGCTTCTCAGTCCAACCATCTCCGGACAACTTCCAAGTGTGTGACTCTACATAAGAAATCTATTAAAAAAATTTTGGCGACTTACTTTGTTAATTGAGACTATCTATCTAATCTTCTCCGGACAACCTCCAGGCCTGTGCATCCCCTTCATTTCTATCCATCCAAGCCTGTGCGTCCCCTTCATTTTTATCCAAGTCCTGTGCGTCCCCTTCATTTCTATAATATATAATATAAACGTTACATAAAAACTGTAAATTGCTGGTATAAAAATATCTATCAATTTAAAAGCAATACAATTTGTTACAATATATATATATATATATATATTATTTTATACATGCATGGTACAAATTTCCAGAAACTTATGCGAAAGGAGATGCTTCTCAGTCCAACCATCTCCGGACAACTTCCAAGTCTGCGACTCTACATAAGAAATCTATTAAAAAAATTTTGGCGACTTACCTTGTTAATTGAGACTATCTATCTAATCTTCTCCGGACAACCTCCAGGCCTGTGCATCCCCTTCATTTCTATCCATCCAAGCCTGTGCGTCACCTTAATTTTTATCCAAGTCCTGTGCGTCCCCTTCATTTCTATAATATATAATATAAACGTTACATAAAAACTCTAAATTGCTGGTATAAAAATATCCAAGCAATTTAAAAGCAATACAATTTGTTACAATATATATATATATTATTTTATACATGTATGGTACAAATTTCCAGAAACTTATGCGAAAGGAGATGCTTCTCAGTCCAACCATCTCCGGACAACTTCCAAGTCTGTGACTCTACATAAGAAATCTATTAAAAAAATTTTGGCGACTTACCTTGTTAATTGAGACTATCTATCTAATCTTCTCCGGACAACCTTCAGGCCTGTGCATCCCCTTCATTTCTATCCATCCAAGCCTGTGCGTCCCCTTCATTTCTATAATATATAATATAAACGTTACATAAAAACTCTAAATTGCTGGTATAAAAATATCTAGCAATTTAAAAGCAATACAATTTGTTACAATATATATATATATATATTATTTTATACATGCATGGTACAAATTTCCAGAAACTTATGCGAAAGGAGATGCTTCTCAGTCCAACCATCTCCGGACAACTTCCAAGTCTGTGACTCTACATAAGAAATCTATTAAAAAAATTTTGGCGACTTACCTTGTTAATTGAGACTATCTATCTAATCTTCTCCGGACAACCTCCAGGCCTGTGCATCCCCTTCATTTCTATCCATCCAAGCCTGTGCGTCCCCTTCATTTCTATAATATATAATATAAACGTTACATAAAAACTCTAAATTGCTGGTATAAAAATATCTAGCAATTTAAAAGCAATACAATTTGTTACAATATATATGTATATTATTTTATACATGCATGGTACAAATTTCCAGAAACGTATGCGAAAGGAGATGCTTCTCAGTCCAACCATCTCCGGACAACTTCCAAGTCTGTGACTCTACATAAGAAATCTATTAAAAAAATTTTGGCGACTTACCTTGTTAATTGAGACTATCTATCTAATCTTCTCCGGACAACCTTCAGGCCTGTGCATCCCCTTCATTTCTATCCATCCAAGCCTGTGCGTCCCCTTCATTTCTATCCATCCAAGCCTGTGCGTCCCCTTCATTTCTATAATATATAATATAAACGTTACATAAAAACTCTAAATTGCTGGTATAAAAATATCTAGCAATTTGAAAGCAATACAATTTGTTACAATATATATATATTATTTTATACATGCATGGTACAAAATTCCAGAAACTTATGCGAAAGGAGATGCTTCTCAGTCCAACCATCTCCGGACAACTTCCAAGTCTGCGACTCTACATAAGAAATCTATTAAAAAAATTTTGGCGACTTACCTTGTTAATTGAGACTATCTATCTAATCTTCTCCGGACAATCTTCAGGCCTGTGCATCCCCTTCATTTCTATCCATCCAAGCCTGTGCGTCCCCTTCATTTTTATCCAAGTCCTGTGCGTCCCCTTCATTTCTATAATATATAATATAAACGTTACATCAAAACTCTAAATTGCTGGTATAAAAATATCTAGCAATTTAAAAGCAATACAATTTGTTACAATATATATATATTATTTTATACATGCATGGTACAAATTTCCAGAAACTTATGCGAAAGGAGATGCTTCTCAGTCCAACCATCTCCGGACAACTTCCAAGTCTGCGACTCTACATAAGAAATCTATTAAAAAAATTTTGGCGACTTACCTTGTTAATTGAGACTATCTATCTAATCTTCTCCGGACAACCTCCAGGCCTGTGCATCCCCTTCATTTCTATCCATCCAAGCCTGTGCGTCCCCTTCATTTCTATAATATATAATATAAACGTTACATAAAAACTCTAAATTGCTGGTATAAAAATATCTTGCAATTTAAAAGCAATACAATTTGTTACAATATATATATATATATTATTTTATACATGCATGGTACAAATTTCCAGAAACTTATGCGAAAGGAGATGCTTCTCAGTCCAACCATCTCCGGACAACTTCCAAGTCTGTGACTCTACATAAGAAATCTATTAAAAAAATTTTGGCGACTTACCTTGTTAATTGAGACTATCTATCTAATCTTCTCCGGACAACCTTCAGGCCTGTGCATCCCCTTCATTTCTATCCTTCCAAGCCTGTGCGTCCCCTTCATTTTTATCCAAGTCCTGTGCGTCCCCTTCATTTCTATAATATATAATATAAACGTTACATAAAAACTCTAAATTGCTGGTATAAAAATATCTAGCAATTTAAAAGCAATACAATTTGTTACAATATATATATATATATATATTATTTTATACATGCATGGTACAAATTTCCAGAAACTTATGCGAAAGGAGATGCTTCTCAGTCCAACCATCTCCGGACAACTTCCAAGTCTGCGACTCTACATAAGAAATCTATTAAAAAAATTTTGGCGACTTACCTTGTTAATTGAGACTATCTATCTAATCTTCTCCGGACAACCTCCAGGCCTGTGCATCCCCTTCATTTCTATCCATCCAAGCCTGTGCGTCCCCTTCATTTTTATCCAAGTCCTGTGCGTCCCCTTCATTTCTATAATATATAATATAAACGTTACATAAAAACTCTAAATTGCTGGTATAAAAATATCTAGCAATTTAAAAGCAATACAATTTGTTACAATATATATATATATATATATATTATTTTATACATGCATGGTACAAATTTCCAGAAACTTATGCGAAAGGAGATGCTCCTCAGTCCAACCATCTCCGGACAACTTCCAAGTCCGTGACTCTACATAAGAAATCTATTAAAAAAATTTTGGCGACTTACCTTGTTAATTGAGACTATCTATCTAATCTTCTCCGGACAACCTCCAGGCCTGTGCATCCCCTTCATTTCTATCCATCCAATCCTGTGCGTCCCCTTCATTTCTATAATATATAATATAAACGTTACATAAAAACTCTAAATTGCTGGTATAAAAATATCTAGCAATTTAAAAGCAATACAATTTGTTACAATATATATATATATATTATTTTATACATGCATGGTACAAATTTCCAGAAACTTATGCGAAAGGAGATGCTTCTCAGTCCAACCATCTCCGGACAACTTCCAAGTGTGTGACTCTACATAAGAAATCTATTAAAAAAATTTTGGCGACTTACTTTGTTAATTGAGACTATCTATCTAATCTTCTCCGGACAACCTCCAGGCCTGTGCATCCCCTTCATTTCTATCCATCCAAGCCTGTGCGTCCCCTTCATTTTTATCCAAGTCCTGTGCGTCCCCTTCATTTCTATAATATATAATATAAACGTTACATAAAAACTGTAAATTGCTGGTATAAAAATATCTATCAATTTAAAAGCAATACAATTTGTTACAATATATATATATATATATATATATTATTTTATACATGCATGGTACAAATTTCCAGAAACTTATGCGAAAGGAGATGCTTCTCAGTCCAACCATCTCCGGACAACTTCCAAGTCTGCGACTCTACATAAGAAATCTATTAAAAAAATTTTGGCGACTTACCTTGTTAATTGAGACTATCTATCTAATCTTCTCCGGACAACCTCCAGGCCTGTGCATCCCCTTCATTTCTATCCATCCAAGCCTGTGCGTCACCTTAATTTTTATCCAAGTCCTGTGCGTCCCCTTCATTTCTATAATATATAATATAAACGTTACATAAAAACTCTAAATTGCTGGTATAAAAATATCCAAGCAATTTAAAAGCAATACAATTTGTTACAATATATATATATATTATTTTATACATGTATGGTACAAATTTCCAGAAACTTATGCGAAAGGAGATGCTTCTCAGTCCAACCATCTCCGGACAACTTCCAAGTCTGTGACTCTACATAAGAAATCTATTAAAAAAATTTTGGCGACTTACCTTGTTAATTGAGACTATCTATCTAATCTTCTCCGGACAACCTTCAGGCCTGTGCATCCCCTTCATTTCTATCCATCCAAGCCTGTGCGTCCCCTTCATTTCTATAATATATAATATAAACGTTACATAAAAACTCTAAATTGCTGGTATAAAAATATCTAGCAATTTAAAAGCAATACAATTTGTTACAATATATATATATATATATTATTTTATACATGCATGGTACAAATTTCCAGAAACTTATGCGAAAGGAGATGCTTCTCAGTCCAACCATCTCCGGACATCTTCCAAGTCTGTGACTCTACATAAGAAATCTATTAAAAAAATTTTGGCGACTTACCTTGTTAATTGAGACTATCTATCTAATCTTCTCCGGACAACCTCCAGGCCTGTGCATCCCCTTCATTTCTATCCATCCAAGCCTGTGCGTCCCCTTCATTTCTATAATATATAATATAAACGTTACATAAAAACTCTAAATTGCTGGTATAAAAATATCTAGCAATTTAAAAGCAATACAATTTGTTACAATATATATATATATTATTTTATACATGCATGGTACAAATTTCCAGAAACTTATGCGAAAGGAGATGCTTCTCAGTCCAACCATCTCCGGACAACTTCCAAGTCTGTGACTCTACATAAGAAATCTATTAAAAAAATTTTGGCGACTTACCTTGTTAATTGAGACTATCTATCTAATCTTCTCCGGACAACCTTCAGGCCTGTGCATCCCCTTCATTTCTATCCATCCAAGCCTGTGCGTCCCCTTCATTTCTATCCATCCAAGCCTGTGCGTCCCCTTCATTTCTATAATATATAATATAAACGTTACATAAAAACTCTAAATTGCTGGTATAAAAATATCTAGCAATTTGAAAGCAATACAATTTGTTACAATATATATATATTATTTTATACATGCATGGTACAAAATTCCAGAAACTTATGCGAAAGGAGATGCTTCTCAGTCCAACCATCTCCGGACAACTTCCAAGTCTGCGACTCTACATAAGAAATCTATTAAAAAAATTTTGGCGACTTACCTTGTTAATTGAGACTATCTATCTAATCTTCTCCGGACAATCTTCAGGCCTGTGCATCCCCTTCATTTCTATCCATCCAAGCCTGTGCGTCCCCTTCATTTTTATCCAAGTCCTGTGCGTCCCCTTCATTTCTATAATATATAATATAAACGTTACATCAAAACTCTAAATTGCTGGTATAAAAATATCTAGCAATTTAAAAGCAATACAATTTGTTACAATATATATATATTATTTTATACATGCATGGTACAAATTTCCAGAAACTTATGCGAAAGGAGATGCTTCTCAGTCCAACCATCTCCGGACAACTTCCAAGTCTGCGACTCTACATAAGAAATCTATTAAAAAAATTTTGGCGACTTACCTTGTTAATTGAGACTATCTATCTAATCTTCTCCGGACAACCTCCAGGCCTGTGCATCCCCTTCATTTCTATCCATCCAAGCCTGTGCGTCCCCTTCATTTTTATCCAAGTCCTGTGCGTCCCCTTCATTTCTATAATATATAATATAAACGTTACATAAAAACTCTAAATTGCTGGTATAAAAATATCTAGCAATTTAAAAGCAATACAATTTGTTACAATATATATATATATTATTTTATACATGCATGGTACAAATTTCCAGAAACTTATGCGAAAGGAGATGCTTCTCAGACCAACCATCTCCGGACAACTTCCAAGTCTGTGACTCTACATAAGAAATCTATTAAAAAAATTTTGGCGACTTACCTTGTTAATTGAGACTATCTATCTAATCTTCTCCGGACAACCTTCAGGCCTGTGCATCCCCTTCATTTCTATCCATCCAAGCCTGTGCGTCCCCTTCATTTCTATAATATATAATATATACGTTACATAAAAACTCTAAATTGCTGGTATAAAAATATCTAGCAATTTAAAAGCAATACAATTTGTTACAATATATATATATATTATTTTATACATGCATGGTACAAATTTCCAGAAACTTATTCGAAAGGAGATGCTTCTCAGTCCAACCATCTCCGGACAACTTCCAAGTCTGCGACTCTACATAAGAAATCTATTAAAAAAATTTTGGCGACTTACCTTGTTAATTGAGACTATCTATCTAATCTTCTCCGGACAACCTTCAGGCCTGTGCATCCCCTTCATTTCTATCCATCCAAGCCTGTGCGTCCCCTTCGTTTTTATCCAAGTCCTGTGCGTCCCCTTCATTTCTATAATATATAATATAAACGTTACATAAAAACTCTAAATTGCTGGTATAAAAATATCTAGCAATTTAAAAGCAATACAATTTGTTACAATATATATATATATTATTTTATACATGCATGGTACAAATTTCCAGAAACTTATGCGAAAGGAGATGCTTCTCAGTCCAACCATCTCCGGACAACTTCCAAGTCTGTGACTCTACATAAGAAATCTATTAAAAAAATTTTGGCGACTTACCTTGTTAATTGAGACTATCTATCTAATCTTCTCCGGACAACCTTCAGGCCTGTGCATCCCCTTCATTTCTATCCATCCAAGCCTGTGCGTCCTCTTCATTTCTATAATATATAATATAAACGTTACATAAAAACTCTAAATTGCTGGTATAAAAATATCTAGCAATTTAAAAGCAATACAATTTGTTACAATATATATATATATATATTATTTTATACATGCATGGTACAAATTTCCAGAAACTTATGCGAAAGGAGATGCTTCTCAGTCCAACCATCTCCGGACAACTTCCAAGTCCGTGACTCTACATAAGAAATCTATTAAAAAAATTTTGGCGACTTACCTTGTTAATTGAGACTATCTATCTAATCTTCTCCGGACAACCTCCAGGCCTGTGCATCCCCTTCATTTCTATCCATCCAAGCCTGTGCGTCCCCTTCATTTCTATAATATATATTAAATAAACGTTACATAAAAACTCCAAATTGCTGGTATAAAAATATCTAGCAATTTAAAAGCAATACAATTTGTTACAATATATATATATATATATATATATTATTTTATACATGCATGGTACAAATTTCCAGAAACTTATGCGAAAGGAGATGCTTCTCAGTCCAACCATCTCCGGACATCTTCCAAGTCTGCGACTCTACATAAGAAATCTATTAAAAAAAATTTTGGCGACTTACCTTGTTAATTGAGACTATCTATCTAATCTTCTCCGGACAACCACCAGGCCTGTGCATCCCCTTCATTTCTATCCATCCAAGCCTGTGCGTCCCCTTCATTTCTATAATATATAATATAAACGTTACATAAAAACTCTAAATTGCTGGTATAAAAATATCTTGCAATTTAAAAGCAATACAATTTGTTACAATATATATATATATATTATTTTATACATGCATGGTACAAATTTCCAGAAACTTATGCGAAAGGAGATGCTTCTCAGTCCAACCATCTCCGGACAACTTCCAAGTCTGTGACTCTACATAAGAAATCTATTAAAAAAATTTTGGCGACTTACCTTGTTAATTGAGACTATCTATCTAATCTTCTCCGGACAACCTTCAGGCCTGTGCATCCCCTTCATTTCTATCCTTCCAAGCCTGTGCGTCCCCTTCATTTTTATCCAAGTCCTGTGCGTCCCCTTCATTTCTATAATATATAATATAAACGTTACATAAAAACTCTAAATTGCTGGTATAAAAATATCTAGCAATTTAAAAGCAATACAATTTGTTACAATATATATATATATATATATATATATTATTTTATACATGCATGGTACAAATTTCCAGAAACTTATGCGAAAGGAGATGCTTCTCAGTCCAACCATCTCCGGACAACTTCCAAGTCTGCGACTCTACATAAGAAATCTATTAAAAAAATTTTGGCGACTTACCTTGTTAATTGAGACTATCTATCTAATCTTCTCCGGACAACCTCCAGGCCTGTGCATCCCCTTCATTTCTATCCATCCAAGCCTGTGCGTCCCCTTCATTTTTATCCAAGTCCTGTGCGTCCCCTTCATTTCTATAATATATAATATAAACGTTACATAAAAACTCTAAATTGCTGGTATAAAAATATCTAGCAATTTAAAAGCAATACAATTTGTTACAATATATATATATATATATATTATTTTATACATGCATGGTACAAATTTCCAGAAACTTATGCGAAAGGAGATGCTCCTCAGTCCAACCATCTCCGGACAACTTCCAAGTCCGTGACTCTACATAAGAAATCTATTAAAAAAATTTTGGCGACTTACCTTGTTAATTGAGACTATCTATCTAATCTTCTCCGGACAACCTCCAGGCCTGTGCATCCCCTTCATTTCTATCCATCCAATCCTGTGCGTCCCCTTCATTTCTATAATATATAATATAAACGTTACATAAAAACTCTAAATTGCTGGTATAAAAATATCTAGCAATTTAAAAGCAATACAATTTGTTACAATATATATATATATATTATTTTATACATGCATGGTACAAATTTCCAGAAACTTATGCGAAAGGAGATGCTTCTCAGTCCAACCATCTCCGGACAACTTCCAAGTGTGTGACTCTACATAAGAAATCTATTAAAAAAATTTTGGCGACTTACTTTGTTAATTGAGACTATCTATCTAATCTTCTCCGGACAACCTCCAGGCCTGTGCATCCCCTTCATTTCTATCCATCCAAGCCTGTGCGTCCCCTTCATTTTTATCCAAGTCCTGTGCGTCCCCTTCATTTCTATAATATATAATATAAACGTTACATAAAAACTGTAAATTGCTGGTATAAAAATATCTATCAATTTAAAAGCAATACAATTTGTTACAATATATATATATATATATATTATTTTATACATGCATGGTACAAATTTCCAGAAACTTATGCGAAAGGAGATGCTTCTCAGTCCAACCATCTCCGGACAACTTCCAAGGCTGCGACTCTACATAAGAAATCTATTAAAAAAATTTTGGCGACTTACCTTGTTAATTGAGACTATCTATCTAATCTTCTCCGGACAACCTCCAGGCCTGTGCATCCCCTTCATTTCTATCCATCCAAGCCTGTGCGTCACCTTAATTTTTATCCAAGTCCTGTGCGTCCCCTTCATTTCTATAATATATAATATAAACGTTACATAAAAACTCTAAATTGCTGGTATAAAAATATCCAAGCAATTTAAAAGCAATACAATTTGTTACAATATATATATATATTATTTTATACATGTATGGTACAAATTTCCAGAAACTTATGCGAAAGGAGATGCTTCCCAGTCCAACCATCTCCGGACAACTTCCAAGTCTGTGACTCTACATAAGAAATCTATTAAAAAAATTTTGGCGACTTACCTTGTTAATTGAGACTATCTATCTAATCTTCTCCGGACAACCTTCAGGCCTGTGCATCCCCTTCATTTCTATCCATCCAAGCCTGTGCGTCCCCTTCATTTCTATAATATATAATATAAACGTTACATAAAAACTCTAAATTGCTGGTATAAAAATATCTAGCAATTTAAAAGCAATACAATTTGTTACAATATATATATATATATATTATTTTATACATGCATGGTACAAATTTCCAGAAACTTATGCGAAAGGAGATGCTTCTCAGTCCAACCATCTCCGGACAACTTCCAAGTCTGTGACTCTACATAAGAAATCTATTAAAAAAATTTTGGCGACTTACCTTGTTAATTGAGACTATCTATCTAATCTTCTCCGGACAACCTCCAGGCCTGTGCATCCCCTTCATTTCTATCCATCCAAGCCTGTGCGTCCCCTTCATTTCTATAATATATAATATAAACGTTACATAAAAACTCTAAATTGCTGGTATAAAAATATCTAGCAATTTAAAAGCAATACAATTTGTTACAATATATATATATATTATTTTATACATGCATGGTACAAATTTCCAGAAACTTATGCGAAAGGAGATGCTTCTCAGTCCAACCATCTCCGGACAACTTCCAAGTCTGTGACTCTACATAAGAAATCTATTAAAAAAATTTTGGCGACTTACCTTGTTAATTGAGACTATCTATCTAATCTTCTCCGGACAACCTTCAGGCCTGTGCATCCCCTTCATTTCTATCCATCCAAGCCTGTGCGTCCCCTTCATTTCTATCCATCCAAGCCTGTGCGTCCCCTTCATTTCTATAATATATAATATAAACGTTACATAAAAACTCTAAATTGCTGGTATAAAAATATCTAGCAATTTGAAAGCAATACAATTTGTTACAATATATATATATTATTTTATACATGCATGGTACAAAATTCCAGAAACTTATGCGAAAGGAGATGCTTCTCAGTCCAACCATCTCCGGACAACTTCCAAGTCTGCGACTCTACATAAGAAATCTATTAAAAAAATTTTGGCGACTTACCTTGTTAATTGAGACTATCTATCTAATCTTCTCCGGACAATCTTCAGGCCTGTGCATCCCCTTCATTTCTATCCATCCAAGCCTGTGCGTCCCCTTCATTTTTATCCAAGTCCTGTGCGTCCCCTTCATTTCTATAATATATAATATAAACGTTACATCAAAACTCTAAATTGCTGGTATAAAAATATCTAGCAATTTAAAAGCAATACAATTTGTTACAATATATATATATTATTTTATACATGCATGGTACAAATTTCCAGAAACTTATGCGAAAGGAGATGCTTCTCAGTCCAACCATCTCCGGACAACTTCCAAGTCTGCGACTCTACATAAGAAATCTATTAAAAAAATTTTGGCGACTTACCTTGTTAATTGAGACTATCTATCTAATCTTCTCCGGACAACCTCCAGGCCTGTGCATCCCCTTCATTTCTATCCATCCAAGCCTGTGCGTCCCCTTCATTTTTATCCAAGTCCTGTGCGTCCCCTTCATTTCTATAATATATAATATAAACGTTACATAAAAACTCTAAATTGCTGGTATAAAAATATCTAGCAATTTAAAAGCAATACAATTTGTTACAATATATATATATATTATTTTATACATGCATGGTACAAATTTCCAGAAACTTATGCGAAAGGAGATGCTTCTCAGACCAACCATCTCCGGACAACTTCCAAGTCTGTGACTCTACATAAGAAATCTATTAAAAAAATTTTGGCGACTTACCTTGTTAATTGAGACTATCTATCTAATCTTCTCCGGACAACCTTCAGGCCTGTGCATCCCCTTCATTTCTATCCATCCAAGCCTGTGCGTCCCCTTCATTTCTATAATATATAATATATACGTTACATAAAAACTCTAAATTGCTGGTATAAAAATATCTAGCAATTTAAAAGCAATACAATTTGTTACAATATATATATATATATTATTTTATACATGCATGGTACAAATTTCCAGAAACTTATTCGAAAGGAGATGCTTCTCAGTCCAACCATCTCCGGACAACTTCCAAGTCTGCGACTCTACATAAGAAATCTATTAAAAAAATTTTGGCGACTTACCTTGTTAATTGAGACTATCTATCTAATCTTCTCCGGACAACCTTCAGGCCTGTGCATCCCCTTCATTTCTATCCATCCAAGCCTGTGCGTCCCCTTCGTTTTTATCCAAGTCCTGTGCGTCCCCTTCATTTCTATAATATATAATATAAACGTTACATAAAAACTCTAAATTGCTGGTATAAAATTATCTAGCAATTTAAAAGCAATACAATTTGTTACAAAATATATATATATTATTTTATACATGCATGGTACAAATTTCCAGAAACTTATGCGAAAGGAGATGCTTCTCAGTCCAACCATCTCCGGACAACTTCCAAGTCTGCGACTCTACATAAGAAATCTATTAAAAAAATTTTGGCGACTTACCTTGTTAATTGAGACTATCTATCTAATCTTCTCCGGACAACCTCCAGGCCTGTGCATCCCCTTCATTTCTATCCATCCAAGCCTGTGCGTCCCCTTCATTGCTATAGTATATAATATAAACGTTACATAAAAACTCTAAATTGCTGGTATAAAAATATCTAGCAATTTAAAAGCAATACAATTTGTTACAATATATATATATATATATTATTTTATACATGCATGGTACAAATTTCCAGAAACTTATGCGAAAGGAGATGCTTCTCAGTCCAACCATCTCCGGACAACTTCCAAGTCTGTGACTCTACATAAGAAATCTATTAAAAAAATTTTGGTGACTTACCTTGTTAATTGAGACTATCTATCTAATCTTCTCCGGACAACCTTCAGGCCTGTGCATCCCCTTCATTTCTATCCATCCAAGCCTGTGCGTCCCCTTCATTTTTATCCAAGTCCTGTGCGTCCCCTTCATTTCTATAATATATAATATAAACGTTACATAAAAACTCTAAATTGCTGGTATAAAAATATCTAGCAATTTAAAAGCAATACAATTTGTTACAATATATATATATTATTTTATACATGCATGGTACAAATTTCCAGAAACTTATGCGAAAGGAAATGCTTCTCAGTCCAACCATCTCCGGACAACTTCCAAGTCTGCGACTCTACATAAGAAATCTATTAAAAAAAATTTGGCGACTTACCTTGTTAATTGAGACTATCTATCTAATCTTCTCCGGACAACCGCCAGGCCTGTGCATCCCCTTTATTTCTATCCATCCAAGCCTGTGCGTCCCCTTCATTTCTATAATATATAATATAAACGTTACATAAAAACTCTAAATTGCTGGTATAACAATATCTAGCAATTTAAAAGCAATACAATTTGTTACAATATATATATATTATTTTATACATGCATGGTACAAATTTCCAGAAACTTATGCGAAAGGAGATGCTTCTCAGTCCAACCATCTCCGGACAACTTCCAAGTCTGCGACTCTACATAAGAAATCTATTAAAAAAATTTTGGCGACTTACCTTGTTAATTGAGACTATCTATCTAACCTTCTCCGGACAACCTCCAGGCCTGTGCATCCCCTTCATTTCTATCCATCCAAGCCTGTGCGTCCCCTTCATTTCTATAATATATAATATAAACGTTACATAAAAACTCTAAATTGCTGGTATAAAAATATCTAGCAATTTAAAAGCAATACAATTTGTTACAATATATATATATATATATTATTTTATACATGCATGGTACAAATTTCCAGAAACTTATGCGAAAGGAGATGCTTCTCAGTCCAACCATCTCCGGACAACTTCCAAGTCTGCGACTCTACATAAGAAATCTATTAAAAAAATTTTGGCGACTTACCTTGTTAATTGAGACTATCTATCTAATCTTCTCCGGACAACCTTCAGGCCTGTGCATCCCCTTCATTTCTATCCATCCAAGCCTGTGCGTCCCCTTCGTTTTTATCCAAGTCCTGTGCGTCCCCTTCATTTCTATAATATATAATATAAACGTTACATAAAAACTCTAAATTGCTGGTATAAAAATATCTAGCAATTTAAAAGCAATACAATTTGTTACAATATATATATATATTATTTTATACATGCATGGTACAAATTTCCAGAAACTTATGCGAAAGGAGATGCTTCTCAGTCCAACCATCTCCGGACAACTTCCAAGTCTGTGACTCTACATAAGAAATCTATTAAAAAAATTTTGGCGACTTACCTTGTTAATTGAGACTATCTATCTAATCTTCTCCGGACACCCTTCAGGCCTGTGCATCCCCTTCATTTCTATCCATCCAAGCCTGTGCGTCCTCTTCATTTCTATAATATATAATATAAACGTTACATCAAAACTCTAAATTGCTGGTATAAAAATATCTAGCAATTTAAAAGAAATACAATTTGTTACAATATATATATATATATATATATATATTATTTTATACATGCATGGTACATATTTCCAGAAACTTATGCGAAAGGAGATGCTTCTCAGTCCAACCATCTCCGGACAACTTCCAAGTCTGTGACTCTACATAAGAAATCTATTAAAAAAATTTTGGCGACTTACCTTGTTAATTGAGACTATCTATCTAATCTTCTCCGGACAACCTCCAGGCCTGTGCATCCCCTTCATTTCTATCCATCCAAGCCTGTGCGTCCCCTTCATTTTTATCCAAGTCCTGTGCGTCCCCTTCATTTCTATAATATATAATATAAACGTTACATAAAAACTCTAAATTGCTGGTATAAAAATATCTAGCAATTTAAAAGCAATACAATTTGTTACAATATATATATATTATTTTATACATGCATGGTACAAATTTCCAGAAACTTATGCGAAAGGAGATGCTTCTCAGTCCAACCATCTCCGGACAACTTCCAAGTCTGCGACTCTACATAAGAAATCTATTAAAAAAAATTTGGCGACTTACCTTGTTAATTGAGACTATCTATCTAATCTTCTCCGGACAACCTCCAGGCCTGTGCATCCCCTTCATTTCTATCCATCCAAGCCTGTGCGTCCCCTTCATTTCTATAATATATAATATAAACGTTACATAAAAACTCTAAATTGCTGGTATAACAATATCTAGCAATTTAAAAGCAATACAATTTGTTACAATATATATATATTATTTTATACATGCATGGTACAAATTTCCAGAAACTTATGCGAAAGGAGATGCTTCTCAGTCCAACCATCTCCGGACAACTTCCAAGTCTGTGACTCTACATAAGAAATCTATTAAAAAAATTTTGGCGACTTACCTTGTTAATTGAGACTATCTATCTAATCTTCTCCGGACAACCTTCAGGCCTGTGCATCCCCTTCATTTCTATCCATCCAAGCCTGTGCGTCCCCTTCGTTTTTATCCAAGTCCTGTGCGTCCCCTTCATTTCTATAATATATAATATAAACGTTACACCAAAACTCTAAATTGCTGGTATAAAAATATCTAGCAATTTAAAAGCAATACAATTTGTTACAATATATATATATTATTTTATACATGCATGGTACAAATTTCCAGAAACTTATGCGAAAGGAGATGCTTCTCAGTCCAACCATCTCCGGACAACTTCCAAGTCTGCGACTCTACATAAGAAATCTATTAAAAAAAATTTGGCGACTTACCTTGTTAATTGAGACTATCTATCTAATCTTCTCCGGACAACCTCCAGGCCTGTGCATCCCCTTCATTTCTATCCATCCAAGCCTGTGCGTCCCCTTCATTTCTATAATATATAATATAAACGTTACATAAAAACTCTAAATTGCTGGTATAACAATATCTAGCAATTTAAAAGCAATACAATTTGTTACAATATATATATATTATTTTATACATGCATGGTACAAATTTCCAGAAACTTATGCGAAAGGAGATGCTTCTCAGTCCAACCATCTCCGGACAACTTCCAAGTCTGTGACTCTACATAAGAAATCTATTAAAAAAATTTTGGCGACTTACCTTGTTAATTGAGACTATCTATCTAATCTTCTCCGGACAACCTTCAGGCCTGTGCATCCCCTTCATTTCTATCCATCCAAGCCTGTGCGTCCCCTTCGTTTTTATCCAAGTCCTGTGCGTCCCCTTCATTTCTATAATATATAATATAAACGTTACATAAAAACTCTAAATTGCTGGTATAAAAATATCTAGCAATTTAAAAGCAATACAATTTGTTACAATATATATATATATTATTTTATACATGCATGGTACAAATTTCCAGAAACTTATGCGAAAGGAGATGCTTCTCAGTCCAACCATCTCCGGACAACTTCCAAGTCTGTGACTCTACATAAGAAATCTATTAAAAAAATTTTGGCGACTTACCTTGTTAATTGAGACTATCTATCTAATCTTCTCCGGACAACCTTCAGGCCTGTGCATCCCCTTCATTTCTATCCATCCAAGCCTGTGCGTCCTCTTCATTTCTATAATATATAATATAAACGTTACATCAAAACTCTAAATTGCTGGTATAAAAATATCTAGCAATTTAAAAGAAATACAATTTGTTACAATATATATATATATATTATTTTATACATGCATGGTACATATTTCCAGAAACTTATGCGAAAGGAGATGCTTCTCAGTCCAACCATCTCGGGACAACTTCCAAGTCTGTGACTCTACATAAGAAATCTATTAAAAAAATTTTGGCGACTTACCTTGTTAATTGAGACTATCTATCTAATCTTCTCCGGACAATCTTCAGGCCTGTGCATCCCCTTCATTTCTATCCATCCAAGCCTGTGCGTCCCCTTCATTTTTATCCAAGTCCTGTGCGTCCCCTTCATTTCTATAATATATAATATAAACGTTACATAAAAACTCTAAATTGCTGGTATAACATTATCTAGCAATTTAAAAGCAATACAATTTGTTACAAAATATATATATATTATTTTATACATGCATGGTACAAATTTCCAGAAACTTATGCGAAAGGAGATGCTTCTCAGTCCAACCATCTCCGGACAACTTCCAAGTCTGCGACTCTACATAAGAAATCTATTAAAAAAATTTTGGCGACTTACCTTGTTAATTGAGACTATCTATCTAATCTTCTCCGGACAACCTTCAGGCCTGTGCATCCCCTTCATTTCTATCCATCCAAGCCTGTGCGTCCCCTTCATTTTTATCCAAGTCCTGTGCGTCCCCTTCATTTCTATAATATATAATATAAACGTTACATCAAAACTCTAAATTGATGGTATAAAAATATCTAGCAATTTAAAAGAAATACAATTTGTTACAATATATATATATATATATATTATTTTATACATGCATGGTACAAATTTCCAGAAACTTATGCGAAAGGAGATGCTTCTCAGTCCAACCATCTCCGGACAACTTCCAAGTCTGTGACTCTACATAAGAAATCTATTAAAAAAATTTTGGTGACTTACCTTGTTAATTGAGACTATCTATCTAATCTTCTCCGGACAACCTTCAGGCCTGTGCATCCCCTTCATTTCTATCCATCCAAGCCTGTGCGTCCCCTTCATTTCTATAATATATAATATAAACGTTACATAAAAACTCTAAATTGCTGGTATAAAAATATCTAGCAATTTAAAAGCAATACAATTTGTTACAATATATATATATTATTTTATACATGCATGGTACAAATTTCCAGAAACTTATGCGAAAGGAGATGCTTCTCAGTCCAACCATCTCCGGACAACTTCCAAGTCTGCGACTCTACATAAGAAATCTATTAAAAAAAATTTGGCGACTTACCTTGTTAATTGAGACTATCTATCTAATCTTCTCCGGACAACCTCCAGGCCTGTGCATCCCCTTCATTTCTATCCATCCAAGCCTGTGCGTCCCCTTCATTTCTATAATATATAATATAAACGTTACATAAAAACTCTAAATTGCTGGTATAACAATATCTAGCAATTTAAAAGCAATACAATTTGTTACAATATATATATATTATTTTATACATGTGTCACGTCCCGGGTTAAGGATTTAATGGGACAAATGACAAAGGGGTTTTTACATAAATTCCAGGCGCGAATCTATAGTTCAGCGCACCGGGAGGCGAGGAAATCAGGTATTTGACGACGTAATTCTGTACACCAGCCTTTTCGATTGTCAGGCGAGAAATGTGAAATTCTGCACGCTAATCGTCTCGAACGGCCGGGAGAATGTTAGATTCAGGGGATTGAAGATTTAGGGAAGGTCAGGCGAGCAATGTTCAATTCTGCACACTAACCATTTCGAACGTCAGGCGAGAAATGTGAAATTCTGCACACTAATCGTTTCGAATGGCAGGCGAGTAATGTTTAATTCTGCACACTGAAGATTTAGGGAAAGTCAGGCGAGCAATGTTCAATTCTGCACACTAACCATTTCGAACGTCAGGCGAGAAATGTGAAATTCTGCACACTAATCGTTTCGAATGGCAGGCGAGTAATGTTTAATTCTGCACACTGAAGATTTAGGGAAAGTCAGGCGAGCAATGTTCAATTCTGCACACTAACCATTTCGAACGTCAGGCGAGAAATGTGAAATTCTGCACACTAATCGTATCGAACGGCAGGCGAGTAATGTTTAATTCTGCACACTGAGGATTTAGGTAGAAGGCGGGAGAGAAATGCGAAATTCTACGCACTAACGGATTTGGGACTGACAGGCGAGAAATGTTTAATTCTGCACACTGACCGTTTTTTGAACGTCAGGCGAGTAATGTTTAATTCTGCACACTAATCGACCAGGGAAGGTTTAAATGAACTGGTTTGTATTGGGGAGACACCCGTTAGAGCACTTGTTTTGGTTTGCTTAGGTAATCGGATTTACCGCTGCATTATTGTAAAAGACACATGTAATACTTCGCGAGATTCGACTAGTCATACGGTTAAGCAAAACCTATGCGTAAGTAAGTTTAGTAAACACCGTGACGCTTTCTGCGGTCGTTGCCCGGAATCAGCTGTTCCGGCAGCCTGTTTGGATTTCGGGATCTTCGTAGCCGAAGGATTGACACAAATAATTCGTAACAGATTTAAAGTAAAACTGTTTATTCACTTTATAAGTTTTGATAATATATAATGCACTATCGTTGTGCAGATAGTTACGTTTTATAATAATGGGTTGGCGATGAACATAGCATGTATATAATGGTTATAAGTTATGAATATGAACATGAAATACAAGATATATATATTAATAAGCTAGAATGATTTACGCAATAGGCGTTAATAAGCAATGCAAACAGCAATACACGATAATATGAGCGCAATAAGCTTTGCAATACGAAATAATGTGAATAGCAATACAAGATAATATAAGCGCAATAAGCGTTGCAATATGAAACAATAAGAATGTGAATAATTGTTATAGATGATGGTGATATACCGTGGTATTAATAGTAATTATAATCTCTTACGATACTTGATGATTGATGGTGATTGAGTTTATTTTAAATGACACTTTGATCAACGAGACCTTAAATGGTTTCGTGTGGATTTCTTCCTTTCGAACAAGGATATTCATCGAAAGAGAGCGTGTCCCTTCGATCCTGGTATTTCGGCGAAAAAAAAGCTTCTGTCTCCGGGCCCTTGTATTTATATGATTTTGCAAGGGGTTGTGGGGTGTACGCGCGGTATGGACTTTGCCCTGCTTATATAATATTTTACGGTATGAAGGGGGGTGCGCAGTATGCACCTTGGGCTAATTATAAACATGTGTCATGATAACTTTTGGGGTTTTTGCAGGGAGCAAAGGTTGATCTATATTGGGACTTGCAGTTTTTCTACTAGGGTTTTTATACATAGGATTTTGAATTGCTCAACTCCTCGAATGGATTTTGGGTGTTTTAATAGGAAAGGGACGTCCCGATGGGTTTGACTGCTTTGGTCATTGAGAGGGTGTGAGACGTGGTCTCGATTTAAGATATTTGTGGGGCGAGGGACTTGTTTAGATTTGACGTATTTGAGGAATTTGTGCCGCGTTGGGCGAATAAGGGAAGGAGATTCAATGATTGACCGTCTTGAGATGGGGACCGCTAAGGTACATCGCCAAGGCGGCCAAGGTCGTTGGTAAAGGGGTAAGAATTGAGGTTTTGGGGAAGATTTGAGCGGATTTGTAGATAGATTTATAAATGAGTTGAAGTAACCGCGCGCGAAAAATCTTGGGGCGTCACACATGCATGGTACAAATTTCCAGAAACTTATGCGAAAGGAGATGCTTCTCAGTCCAACCATCTCCGGACAACTTCCAAGTCTGTGACTCTACATAAGAAATCTATTAAAAAAATTTTGGCGACTTACCTTGTTAATTGAGACTATCTATCTAATCTTCTCCGGACAACCTTCAGGCCTGTGCATCCCCTTCATTTCTATCCATCCAAGCCTGTGCGTCCCCTTCATTTTTATCCAAGTCCTGTGCGTCCCCTTCATTTCTATAATATATAATATAAACGTTACATAAAAACTCTAAATTGCTGGTATAAAAATATCTAGCAATTTAAAAGCAATACAATTTGTTACAATATATATATATATATTATTTTATACATGCATGGTACAAATTTCCAGAAACTTATGCGAAAGGAGATGCTTCTCAGTCCAACCATCTCCGGACAACTTCCAAGTCTGTGATTCTACATAAGAAATGTATTAAAAAAATTTTGGCGACTTACCTTGTTAATTGAGACTATCTATCTAATCTTCTCCGGACAACCTCCAGGCCTGTGCATCCCCTTCATTTCTATCCATCCAAGCCTGTGCGTCCCCTTCATTTCTATAATATATAATATAAACGTTACATAAAAACTCTAAATTGCTGGTATAAAAATATCTAGCAATTTAAAAGCAATACAATTTGTTACAATATATATATATATATTATTTTATACATGCATGGTACAAATTTCCAGAAACAAATGCGAAAGGAGATGCTTCTCAGTCCAACCATCTCCGGACAACTTCCAAGTCTGTGACTCTACATAAGAAATCTATTAAAAAAATTTTGGCGACTTACCTTGTTAATTGAGACTATCTATTTAATCTTCTCCGGACAACCTCCAGGCCTGTGCATCCCCTTCGTTTCTATCCATCCAAGCCTGTGCGTCCCCTTCATTTTTATCCAAGTCCTGTGCGTCCCCTTCATTTCTATAATATATAATATAAACGTTACATCAAAACTCTAAATTGCTGGTATAAAAATATCTAGCAATTTAAAAGAAATACAATTTGTTACAATATATATATATATATATTATTTTATACATGCATGGTACATATTTCCAGAAACTTATGCGAAAGGAGATGCTTCTCAGTCCAACCATCTCGGGACAACTTCCAAGTCTGCGACTCTACATAAGAAATCTATTAAAAAAATTTTGGCGACTTACCTTGTTAATTGAGACTATCTATTTAATCTTCTCCGGACAACCTCCAGGCCTGTGCATCCCCTTCGTTTCTATCCATCCAAGCCTGTGCGTCCCCTTCATTTTTATCCAAGTCCTGTGCGTCCCCTTCATTTCTATAATATATAATATAAACGTTATATCAAAACTCTAAATTGCTGGTATAAAAATATCTAGCAATTTAAAAGAAATACAATTTGTTACAATATATATATATATATATATATATATATATATATATTATTTTATACATGCATGGTACAAATTTCCAGAAACTTATGCGAAAGGAGATGCTTCTCAGTCCAACCATCTCCGGACAACTTCCAAGTCTGCGACTCTACATAAGAAATCTATTAAAAAAATTTTGGCGACTTACCTTGTTAATTGAGACTATCTATCTAATCTTCTCCGGACAACCTTCAGGCGTGTGCA
Source organism: Andrena minutula (assembly GCA_929113495.1). Taxonomy (NCBI): domain Eukaryota; kingdom Metazoa; phylum Arthropoda; class Insecta; order Hymenoptera; family Andrenidae; genus Andrena; species Andrena minutula. The sequence goes on along the minus strand of OV815993.1, from coordinate 41,153,441 downwards.
TCCCCTTCATTTCTATCCATCCAAGCCTGTGCGTCCCCTTCATTTCTATAATATATAATATAAACGTTACATAAAAACTCTAAATTGCTGGTATAAAAATATCTAGCAATTTAGAAGCAATACAATTTGTTACAATATATATATATATTATTTTATACATGCATGGTACAAATTTCCAGAAACTTATGCGAAAGGAGATGCTTCTCAGTCCAACCATCTCCGGACAACTTCCAAGTCTGTGACTCTACATAAGAAATCTCTTAAAAAAATTTTGGCGACTTACCTTGTTAATTGAGACTATCTATCTAATCTTCTCCGGACAACCTTCAGGCCTGTGCATCCCCTTCATTTCTATCCATCCAAGCCTGTGCGTCCCCTTCATTTTTATCCATCCAAGCCTGTGCGTCCCCTTCATTTTTATCCAAGTCCTGTGCGTCCCCTTCATTTCTATAATATATAATATAAACGTTACATCAAAACTCTAAATTGATGGTATAAAAATATCTAGCAATTTAAAAGAAATACAATTTGTTACAATATATATATATATATATATATATTATTTTATACATGCATGGTACATATTTCCAGAAACTTATGCGAAAGGAGATGCTTCTCAGTCCAACCATCTCGGGACAACTTCCAAGTCTGCGACTCTACATAAGAAATCTATTAAAAAAATTTTGGCGACTTACCTTGTTAATTGAGACTATCTATTTAATCTTCTCCGGACAACCTCCAGGCCTGTGCATCCCCTTCGTTTCTATCCATCCAAGCCTGTGCGTCCCCTTCATTTTTATCCAAGTCCTGTGCGTCCCCTTCATTTCTATAATATATAATATAAACGTTATATCAAAACTCTAAATTGCTGGTATAAAAATATCTAGCAATTTAAAAGAAATACAATTTGTTACAATATATATATATATATATATTATTTTATACATGCATGGTACAAATTTCCAGAAACTTATGCGAAAGGAGATGCTTCTCAGTCCAACCATCTCCGGACAACTTCCAAGTCTGCGACTCTACATAAGAAATCTATTAAAAAAATTTTGGCGACTTACCTTGTTAATTGAGACTATCTATCTAATCTTCTCCAGACAACCTTCAGGCCTGTGCATCCCCTTCATTTCTATCCATCCAAGCCTGTGCGTCCCCTTCATTTCTATAATATATAATATAAACGTTACATAAAAACTCTAAATTGCTGGTATAAAAATATCTAGCAATTTAAAAGCAATACAATTTGTTACAATATATATGTATATTATTTTATACATGCATGGTACAAATTTCCAGAAACTTATGCGAAAGGAGATGCTTCTCAGTCCAACCATCTCCGGACAACTTCCAAGTCTGCGACTCTACATAAGAAATCTATTAAAAAAATTTTGGCGACTTACCTTGTTAATTGAGACTATCTATCTAATCTTCTCCGGACAACCTTCAGGCCTGTGCATCCCCTTCATTTCTATCCATCCAAGCCTGTGCGTCCCCTTCATTTCTATAATATATAATATAAACGTTACATCAAAACTCTAAATTGCTGGTATAAAAATATCTAGCAATTTAAAAGCAATACAATTTGTTACAATATATATATATATATTATTTTATACATGCATGGTACAAATTTCCAGAAACTTATGCGAAAGGAGATGCTTCTCAGTCCAACCATCTCGGGACAACTTCCAAGTCTGTGACTCTACATAAGAAATCTATTAAAAAAATTTTGGCGACTTACCTTGTTAATTGAGACTATCTATCTAATCTTCTCCGGACAACCTTCAGGCCTGTGCATCCCCTTCATTTCTATCCATCCAAGCCTGTGCGTCCCCTTCATTTTTATCCAAGTCCTGTGCGTCCCCTTCATTTCTATAATATATAATATAAACGTTACACCAAAACTCTAAATTGCTGGTATAAAAATATCTAGCAATTTAAAAGAAATACAATTTGTTACAATATATATATGTATTATTTTATACATGCATGGTACAAATTTCCAGAAACTTATGCGAAAGGAGATGCTTCTCAGTCCAACCATCTCCGGACAACTTCCAAGTCTGTGACTCTACATAAGAAATCTATTAAAAAAATTTTGGCGACTTACCTTGTTAATTGAGACTATCTATCTAATCTTCTCCGGACAACCTTCAGGCCTGTGCATCCCCTTCATTTCTATCCATCCAAGCCTGTGCGTCCCCTTCATTTCTATAATATATAATATAAACGTTACATCAAAACTCTAAATTGCTGGTATAAAAATATCTAGCAATTTAAAAGAAATACAATTTGTTACAATATATATATATATATTATTTTATACATGCATGGTACATATTTCCAGAAACTTATGCGAAAGGAGATGCTTCTCAGTCCAACCATCTCGGGACAACTTCCAAGTCTGTGACTCTACATAAGAAATCTATTAAAAAAATTTTGGCGACTTACCTTGTTAATTGAGACTATCTATCTAACCTTCTCCGGACAATCTTCAGGCCTGTGCATCCCCTTCATTTCTATCCATCCAAGCCTGTGCGTCCCCTTCATTTTTATCCAAGTCCTGTGCGTCCCCTTCATTTCTATAATATATAATATAAACGTTACATAAAAACTCTAAATTGCTGGTATAAAATTATCTATCAATTTAAAAGCAATACAATTTGTTACAAAATATATATATATTATTTTATACATGCATGGTACAAATTTCCAGAAACTTATGCGAAAGGAGATGCTTCTCAGTCCAACCATCTCCGGACAACTTCCAAGTCTGCGACTCTACATAAGAAATCTATTAAAAAAATTTTGGCGACTTACCTTGTTAATTGAGACTATCTATCTAATCTTCTCCGGACAACCTCCAGGCCTGTGCATCCCCTTCATTTCTATCCATCCAAGCCTGTGCGTCCCCTTCATTTTTATCCAAGTCCTGTGCGTCCCCTTCATTTCTATAATATATAATATAAACGTTACATCAAAACTCTAAATTGATGGTATAAAAATATCTAGCAATTTAAAAGAAATACAATTTGTTACAATATATATATATATATTATTTTATACATGCATGGTACAAATTTCCAGAAACTTATGCGAAAGGAGATGCTTCTCAGTCCAACCATCTCCGGACAACTTCCAAGTCTGTGACTCTACATAAGAAATCTATTAAAAAAATTTTGGTGACTTACCTTGTTAATTGAGACTATCTATCTAATCTTCTCCGGACAACCTTCAGGCCTGTGCATCCCCTTCATTTCTATCCATCCAAGCCTGTGCGTCCCCTTCATTTCTATAATATATAATATAAACGTTACATAAAAACTCTAAATTGCTGGTATAAAAATATCTAGCAATTTAAAAGCAATACAATTTGTTACAATATATATATATTATTTTATACATGCATGGTACAAATTTCCAGAAACTTATGCGAAAGGAGATGCTTCTCAGTCCAACCATCTCCGGACAACTTCCAAGTCTGCGACTCTACATAAGAAATCTATTAAAAAAAATTTGGCGACTTACCTTGTTAATTGAGACTATCTATCTAATCTTCTCCGGACAACCTCCAGGCCTGTGCATCCCCTTCATTTCTATCCATCCAAGCCTGTGCGTCCCCTTCATTTTTATCCAAGTCCTGTGCGTCCCCTTCATTTCTATAATATATAATATAAACGTTACATCAAAACTCTAAATTGATGGTATAAAAATATCTAGCAATTTAAAAGAAATACAATTTGTTACAATATATATATATATATATATATATATTATTTTATACATGCATGGTACATATTTCCAGAAACTTATGCGAAAGGAGATGCTTCTCAGTCCAACCATCTCGGGACAACTTCCAAGTCTGCGACTCTACATAAGAAATCTATTAAAAAAATTTTGGCGACTTACCTTGTTAATTGAGACTATCTATTTAATCTTCTCCGGACAACCTCCAGGCCTGTGCATCCCCTTCGTTTCTATCCATCCAAGCCTGTGCGTCCCCTTCATTTTTATCCAAGTCCTGTGCGTCCCCTTCATTTCTATAATATATAATATAAACGTTATATCAAAACTCTAAATTGCTGGTATAAAAATATCTAGCAATTTAAAAGAAATACAATTTGTTACAATATATATATATATATATATTATTTTATACATGCATGGTACAAATTTCCAGAAACTTATGCGAAAGGAGATGCTTCTCAGTCCAACCATCTCCGGACAACTTCCAAGTCTGCGACTCTACATAAGAAATCTATTAAAAAAATTTTGGCGACTTACCTTGTTAATTGAGACTATCTATCTAATCTTCTCCAGACAACCTCCAGGCCTGTGCATCCCCTTCATTTCTATCCATCCAAGCCTGTGCGTCCCCTTCATTTCTATAATATATAATATAAACGTTACATAAAAACTCTAAATTGCTGGTATAAAAATATCTAGCAATTTAAAAGCAATACAATTTGTTACAATATATATGTATATTATTTTATACATGCATGGTACAAATTTCCAGAAACTTATGCGAAAGGAGATGCTTCTCAGTCCAACCATCTCCGGACAACTTCCAAGTCTGCGACTCTACATAAGAAATCTATTAAAAAAATTTTGGCGACTTACCTTGTTAATTGAGACTATCTATCTAATCTTCTCCAGACAACCTTCAGGCCTGTGCATCCCCTTCATTTCTATCCATCCAAGCCTGTGCGTCCCCTTCATTTCTATAATATATAATATAAACGTTACATCAAAACTCTAAATTGCTGGTATAAAAATATCTAGCAATTTAAAAGAAATACAATTTGTTACAATATATATATATATATTATTTTATACATGCATGGTACATATTTCCAGAAACTTATGCGAAAGGAGATGCTTCTCAGTCCAACCATCTCCGGACAACTTCCAAGTCTGTGACTCTACATAAGAAATCTATTAAAAAAATTTTGGCGACTTACCTTGTTAATTGAGACTATCTATCTAATCTTCTCCGGACAACCTTCAGGCCTGTGCATCCCCTTCATTTCTATCCATCCAAGCCTGTGCGTCCCCTTCATTTTTATCCAAGTCCTGTGCGTCCCCTTCATTTCTATAATATATAATATAAACGTTACACCAAAACTCTAAATTGCTGGTATAAAAATATCTAGCAATTTAAAAGAAATACAATTTGTTACAATATATATATGTATTATTTTATACATGCATGGTACAAATTTCCAGAAACTTATGCGAAAGGAGATGCTTCTCAGTCCAACCATCTCCGGACAACTTCCAAGTCTGTGACTCTACATAAGAAATCTATTAAAAAAATTTTGGCGACTTACCTTGTTAATTGAGACTATCTATCTAATCTTCTCCGGACAACCTTCAGGCCTGTGCATCCCCTTCATTTCTATCCATCCAAGCCTGTGCGTCCCCTTCATTTCTATAATATATAATATAAACGTTACATCAAAACTCTAAATTGCTGGTATAAAAATATCTAGCAATTTAAAAGAAATACAATTTGTTACAATATATATATATATATTATTTTATACATGCATGGTACATATTTCCAGAAACTTATGCGAAAGGAGATGCTTCTCAGTCCAACCATCTCCGGACAACTTCCAAGTCTGTGACTCTACATAAGAAATCTATTAAAAAAATTTTGGCGACTTACCTTGTTAATTGAGACTATCTATCTAACCTTCTCCGGACAATCTTCAGGCCTGTGCATCCCCTTCATTTCTATCCATCCAAGCCTGTGCGTCCCCTTCATTTTTATCCAAGTCCTGTGCGTCCCCTTCATTTCTATAATATATAATATAAACGTTACATAAAAACTCTAAATTGCTGGTATAACATTATCTAGCAATTTAAAAGCAATACAATTTGTTACAAAATATATATATATTATTTTATACATGCATGGTACAAATTTCCAGAAACTTATGCGAAAGGAGATGCTTCTCAGTCCAACCATCTCCGGACAACTTCCAAGTCTGCGACTCTACATAAGAAATCTATTAAAAAAATTTTGGCGACTTACCTTGTTAATTGAGACTATCTATCTAATCTTCTCCGGACAACCTCCAGGCCTGTGCATCCCCTTCATTTCTATCCATCCAAGCCTGTGCGTCCCCTTCATTTTTATCCAAGTCCTGTGCGTCCCCTTCATTTCTATAATATATAATATAAACGTTACATCAAAACTCTAAATTGATGGTATAAAAATATCTAGCAATTTAAAAGAAATACAATTTGTTACAATATATATATATATATTATTTTATACATGCATGGTACAAATTTCCAGAAACTTATGCGAAAGGAGATGCTTCTCAGTCCAACCATCTCCGGACAACTTCCAAGTCTGTGACTCTACATAAGAAATCTATTAAAAAAATTTTGGTGACTTACCTTGTTAATTGAGACTATCTATCTAATCTTCTCCGGACAACCTTCAGGCCTGTGCATCCCCTTCATTTCTATCCATCCAAGCCTGTGCGTCCCCTTCATTTCTATAATATATAATATAAACGTTACATAAAAACTCTAAATTGCTGGTATAAAAATATCTAGCAATTTAAAAGCAATACAATTTGTTACAATATATATATATTATTTTATACATGCATGGTACAAATTTCCAGAAACTTATGCGAAAGGAGATGCTTCTCAGTCCAACCATCTCCGGACAACTTCCAAGTCTGCGACTCTACATAAGAAATCTATTAAAAAAAATTTGGCGACTTACCTTGTTAATTGAGACTATCTATCTAATCTTCTCCGGACAACCTCCAGGCCTGTGCATCCCCTTCATTTCTATCCATCCAAGCCTGTGCGTCCCCTTCATTTCTATAATATATAATATAAACGTTACATAAAAACTCTAAATTGCTGGTATAACAATATCTAGCAATTTAAAAGCAATACAATTTGTTACAATATATATATATTATTTTATACATGTGTCACGTCCCGGGTTAAGGATTTAATGGGACAAATGACAAAGGGGTTTTTACATAAATTCCAGGCGCGAATCTATAGTTCAGCGCACCGGGAGGCGAGGAAATCAGGTATTTGACGACGTAATTCTGTACACCAGCCTTTTCGATTGTCAGGCGAGAAATGTGAAATTCTGCACGCTAATCGTCTCGAACGGCCGGGAGAATGTTAGATTCAGGGGATTGAAGATTTAGGGAAGGTCAGGCGAGCAATGTTCAATTCTGCACACTAACCATTTCGAACGTCAGGCGAGAAATGTGAAATTCTGCACACTAATCGTTTCGAATGGCAGGCGAGTAATGTTTAATTCTGCACACTGAAGATTTAGGGAAAGTCAGGCGAGCAATGTTCAATTCTGCACACTAACCATTTCGAACGTCAGGCGAGAAATGTGAAATTCTGCACACTAATCGTTTCGAATGGCAGGCGAGTAATGTTTAATTCTGCACACTGAAGATTTAGGGAAAGTCAGGCGAGCAATGTTCAATTCTGCACACTAACCATTTCGAACGTCAGGCGAGAAATGTGAAATTCTGCACACTAATCGTATCGAACGGCAGGCGAGTAATGTTTAATTCTGCACACTGAGGATTTAGGTAGAAGGCGGGAGAGAAATGCGAAATTCTACGCACTAACGGATTTGGGACTGACAGGCGAGAAATGTTTAATTCTGCACACTGACCGTTTTTTGAACGTCAGGCGAGTAATGTTTAATTCTGCACACTAATCGACCAGGGAAGGTTTAAATGAACTGGTTTGTATTGGGGAGACACCCGTTAGAGCACTTGTTTTGGTTTGCTTAGGTAATCGGATTTACCGCTGCATTATTGTAAAAGACACATGTAATACTTCGCGAGATTCGACTAGTCATACGGTTAAGCAAAACCTATGCGTAAGTAAGTTTAGTAAACACCGTGACGCTTTCTGCGGTCGTTGCCCGGAATCAGCTGTTCCGGCAGCCTGTTTGGATTTCGGGATCTTCGTAGCCGAAGGATTGACACAAATAATTCGTAACAGATTTAAAGTAAAACTGTTTATTCACTTTATAAGTTTTGATAATATATAATGCACTATCGTTGTGCAGATAGTTACGTTTTATAATAATGGGTTGGCGATGAACATAGCATGTATATAATGGTTATAAGTTATGAATATGAACATGAAATACAAGATATATATATTAATAAGCTAGAATGATTTACGCAATAGGCGTTAATAAGCAATGCAAACAGCAATACACGATAATATGAGCGCAATAAGCTTTGCAATACGAAATAATGTGAATAGCAATACAAGATAATATAAGCGCAATAAGCGTTGCAATATGAAACAATAAGAATGTGAATAATTGTTATAGATGATGGTGATATACCGTGGTATTAATAGTAATTATAATCTCTTACGATACTTGATGATTGATGGTGATTGAGTTTATTTTAAATGACACTTTGATCAACGAGACCTTAAATGGTTTCGTGTGGATTTCTTCCTTTCGAACAAGGATATTCATCGAAAGAGAGCGTGTCCCTTCGATCCTGGTATTTCGGCGAAAAAAAAGCTTCTGTCTCCGGGCCCTTGTATTTATATGATTTTGCAAGGGGTTGTGGGGTGTACGCGCGGTATGGACTTTGCCCTGCTTATATAATATTTTACGGTATGAAGGGGGGTGCGCAGTATGCACCTTGGGCTAATTATAAACATGTGTCATGATAACTTTTGGGGTTTTTGCAGGGAGCAAAGGTTGATCTATATTGGGACTTGCAGTTTTTCTACTAGGGTTTTTATACATAGGATTTTGAATTGCTCAACTCCTCGAATGGATTTTGGGTGTTTTAATAGGAAAGGGACGTCCCGATGGGTTTGACTGCTTTGGTCATTGAGAGGGTGTGAGACGTGGTCTCGATTTAAGATATTTGTGGGGCGAGGGACTTGTTTAGATTTGACGTATTTGAGGAATTTGTGCCGCGTTGGGCGAATAAGGGAAGGAGATTCAATGATTGACCGTCTTGAGATGGGGACCGCTAAGGTACATCGCCAAGGCGGCCAAGGTCGTTGGTAAAGGGGTAAGAATTGAGGTTTTGGGGAAGATTTGAGCGGATTTGTAGATAGATTTATAAATGAGTTGAAGTAACCGCGCGCGAAAAATCTTGGGGCGTCACACATGCATGGTACAAATTTCCAGAAACTTATGCGAAAGGAGATGCTTCTCAGTCCAACCATCTCCGGACAACTTCCAAGTCTGTGACTCTACATAAGAAATCTATTAAAAAAATTTTGGCGACTTACCTTGTTAATTGAGACTATCTATCTAATCTTCTCCGGACAACCTTCAGGCCTGTGCATCCCCTTCATTTCTATCCATCCAAGCCTGTGCGTCCCCTTCGTTTTTATCCAAGTCCTGTGCGTCCCCTTCATTTCTATAATATATAATATAAACGTTACATAAAAACTCTAAATTGCTGGTATAAAAATATCTAGCAATTTAAAAGCAATACAATTTGTTACAATATATATATATATATTATTTTATACATGCATGGTACAAATTTCCAGAAACTTATGCGAAAGGAGATGCTTCTCAGTCCAACCATCTCCGGACAACTTCCAAGTCTGTGATTCTACATAAGAAATGTATTAAAAAAATTTTGGCGACTTACCTTGTTAATTGAGACTATCTATCTAATCTTCTCCGGACAACCTCCAGGCCTGTGCATCCCCTTCATTTCTATCCATCCAAGCCTGTGCGTCCCCTTCATTTCTATAATATATAATATAAACGTTACATAAAAACTCTAAATTGCTGGTATAAAAATATCTAGCAATTTAAAAGCAATACAATTTGTTACAATATATATATATATATTATTTTATACATGCATGGTACAAATTTCCAGAAACAAATGCGAAAGGAGATGCTTCTCAGTCCAACCATCTCCGGACAACTTCCAAGTCTGTGACTCTACATAAGAAATCTATTAAAAAAATTTTGGCGACTTACCTTGTTAATTGAGACTATCTATCTAATCTTCTCCGGACAACCTTCAGGCCTGTGCATCCCCTTCATTTCTATCCATCCAAGCCTGTGCGTCCCCTTCATTTTTATCCATCCAAGCCTGTGCGTCCCCTTCATTTTTATCCAAGTCCTGTGCGTCCCCTTCATTTCTATAATATATAATATAAACGTTACATCAAAACTCTAAATTGATGGTATAAAAATATCTAGCAATTTAAAAGAAATACAATTTGTTACAATATATATATATATATATATATATATATATATATATATATTATTTTATACATGCATGGTACATATTTCCAGAAACTTATGCGAAAGGAGATGCTTCTCAGTCCAACCATCTCGGGACAACTTCCAAGTCTGCGACTCTACATAAGAAATCTATTAAAAAAATTTTGGCGACTTACCTTGTTAATTGAGACTATCTATTTAATCTTCTCCGGACAACCTCCAGGCCTGTGCATCCCCTTCGTTTCTATCCATCCAAGCCTGTGCGTCCCCTTCATTTTTATCCAAGTCCTGTGCGTCCCCTTCATTTCTATAATATATAATATAAACGTTATATCAAAACTCTAAATTGCTGGTATAAAAATATCTAGCAATTTAAAAGAAATACAATTTGTTACAATATATATATATATATATATTATTTTATACATGCATGGTACAAATTTCCAGAAACTTATGCGAAAGGAGATGCTTCTCAGTCCAACCATCTCCGGACAACTTCCAAGTCTGCGACTCTACATAAGAAATCTATTAAAAAAATTTTGGCGACTTACCTTGTTAATTGAGACTATCTATCTAATCTTCTCCGGACAACCTTCAGGCCTGTGCATCCCCTTCATTTCTATCCATCCAAGCCTGTGCGTCCCCTTCATTTCTATAATATATAATATAAACGTTACATCAAAACTCTAAATTGCTGGTATAAAAATATCTAGCAATTTAAAAGAAATACAATTTGTTACAATATATATATATATTATTTTATACATGCATGGTACATATTTCCAGAAACTTATGCGAAAGGAGATGCTTCTCAGTCCAACCATCTCGGGACAACTTCCAAGTCTGTGACTCTACATAAGAAATCTATTAAAAAAATTTTGGCGACTTACCTTGTTAATTGAGACTATCTATCTAATCTTCTCCGGACAACCTTCAGGCCTGTGCATCCCCTTCATTTCTATCCATCGAAGCCTGTGCGTCCCCTTCATTTTTATCCAAGTCCTGTGCGTCCCCTTCATTTCTATAATATATAATATAAACGTTACACCAAAACTCTAAATTGCTGGTATAAAAATATCTAGCAATTTAAAAGAAATACAATTTGTTACAATATATATATGTATTATTTTATACATGCATGGTACAAATTTCCAGAAACTTATGCGAAAGGAGATGCTTCTCAGTCCAACCATCTCCGGACAACTTCCAAGTCTGTGACTCTACATAAGAAATCTATTAAAAAAATTTTGGCGACTTACCTTGTTAATTGAGACTATCTATCTAATCTTCTCCGGACAACCTTCAGGCCTGTGCATCCCCTTCATTTCTATCCATCCAAGCCTGTGCGTCCTCTTCATTTCTATAATATATAATATAAACGTTACATCAAAACTCTAAATTGCTGGTATAAAAATATCTAGCAATTTAAAAGAAATACAATTTGTTACAATATATATATATATATTATTTTATACATGCATGGTACATATTTCCAGAAACTTATGCGAAAGGAGATGCTTCTCAGTCCAACCATCTCCGGACAACTTCCAAGTCTGTGACTCTACATAAGAAATCTATTAAAAAAATTTTGGCGACTTACCTTGTTAATTGAGACTATCTATCTAACCTTCTCCGGACAATCTTCAGGCCTGTGCATCCCCTTCATTTCTATCCATCCAAGCCTGTGCGTCCCCTTCATTTTTATCCAAGTCCTGTGCGTCCCCTTCATTTCTATAATATATAATATAAACGTTACATAAAAACTCTAAATTGCTGGTATAACATTATCTAGCAATTTAAAAGCAATACAATTTGTTACAAAATATATATATATTATTTTATACATGCATGGTACAAATTTCCAGAAACTTATGCGAAAGGAGATGCTTCTCAGTCCAACCATCTCCGGACAACTTCCAAGTCTGCGACTCTACATAAGAAATCTATTAAAAAAATTTTGGCGACTTACCTTGTTAATTGAGACTATCTATCTAATCTTCTCCGGACAACCTCCAGGCCTGTGCATCCCCTTCATTTCTATCCATCCAAGCCTGTGCGTCCCCTTCATTTTTATCCAAGTCCTGTGCGTCCCCTTCATTTCTATAATATATAATATAAACGTTACATCAAAACTCTAAATTGATGGTATAAAAATATCTAGCAATTTAAAAGAAATACAATTTGTTACAATATATATATATATATTATTTTATACATGCATGGTACAAATTTCCAGAAACTTATGCGAAAGGAGATGCTTCTCAGTCCAACCATCTCCGGACAACTTCCAAGTCTGTGACTCTACATAAGAAATCTATTAAAAAAATTTTGGTGACTTACCTTGTTAATTGAGACTATCTATCTAATCTTCTCCGGACAACCTTCAGGCCTGTGCATCCCCTTCATTTCTATCCATCCAAGCCTGTGCGTCCCCTTCATTTCTATAATATATAATATAAACGTTACATAAAAACTCTAAATTGCTGGTATAAAAATATCTAGCAATTTAAAAGCAATACAATTTGTTACAATATATATATATTATTTTATACATGCATGGTACAAATTTCCAGAAACTTATGCGAAAGGAGATGCTTCTCAGTCCAACCATCTCCGGACAACTTCCAAGTCTGCGACTCTACATAAGAAATCTATTAAAAAAAATTTGGCGACTTACCTTGTTAATTGAGACTATCTATCTAATCTTCTCCGGACAACCTCCAGGCCTGTGCATCCCCTTCATTTCTATCCATCCAAGCCTGTGCGTCCCCTTCATTTCTATAATATATAATATAAACGTTACATAAAAACTCTAAATTGCTGGTATAACAATATCTAGCAATTTAAAAGCAATACAATTTGTTACAATATATATATATTATTTTATACATGTGTCACGTCCCGGGTTAAGGATTTAATGGGACAAATGACAAAGGGGTTTTTACATAAATTCCAGGCGCGAATCTATAGTTCAGCGCACCGGGAGGCGAGGAAATCAGGTATTTGACGACGTAATTCTGTACACCAGCCTTTTCGATTGTCAGGCGAGAAATGTGAAATTCTGCACGCTAATCGTCTCGAACGGCCGGGAGAATGTTAGATTCAGGGGATTGAAGATTTAGGGAAGGTCAGGCGAGCAATGTTCAATTCTGCACACTAACCATTTCGAACGTCAGGCGAGAAATGTGAAATTCTGCACACTAATCGTTTCGAATGGCAGGCGAGTAATGTTTAATTCTGCACACTGAAGATTTAGGGAAAGTCAGGCGAGCAATGTTCAATTCTGCACACTAACCATTTCGAACGTCAGGCGAGAAATGTGAAATTCTGCACACTAATCGTTTCGAATGGCAGGCGAGTAATGTTTAATTCTGCACACTGAAGATTTAGGGAAAGTCAGGCGAGCAATGTTCAATTCTGCACACTAACCATTTCGAACGTCAGGCGAGAAATGTGAAATTCTGCACACTAATCGTATCGAACGGCAGGCGAGTAATGTTTAATTCTGCACACTGAGGATTTAGGTAGAAGGCGGGAGAGAAATGCGAAATTCTACGCACTAACGGATTTGGGACTGACAGGCGAGAAATGTTTAATTCTGCACACTGACCGTTTTTTGAACGTCAGGCGAGTAATGTTTAATTCTGCACACTAATCGACCAGGGAAGGTTTAAATGAACTGGTTTGTATTGGGGAGACACCCGTTAGAGCACTTGTTTTGGTTTGCTTAGGTAATCGGATTTACCGCTGCATTATTGTAAAAGACACATGTAATACTTCGCGAGATTCGACTAGTCATACGGTTAAGCAAAACCTATGCGTAAGTAAGTTTAGTAAACACCGTGACGCTTTCTGCGGTCGTTGCCCGGAATCAGCTGTTCCGGCAGCCTGTTTGGATTTCGGGATCTTCGTAGCCGAAGGATTGACACAAATAATTCGTAACAGATTTAAAGTAAAACTGTTTATTCACTTTATAAGTTTTGATAATATATAATGCACTATCGTTGTGCAGATAGTTACGTTTTATAATAATGGGTTGGCGATGAACATAGCATGTATATAATGGTTATAAGTTATGAATATGAACATGAAATACAAGATATATATATTAATAAGCTAGAATGATTTACGCAATAGGCGTTAATAAGCAATGCAAACAGCAATACACGATAATATGAGCGCAATAAGCTTTGCAATACGAAATAATGTGAATAGCAATACAAGATAATATAAGCGCAATAAGCGTTGCAATATGAAACAATAAGAATGTGAATAATTGTTATAGATGATGGTGATATACCGTGGTATTAATAGTAATTATAATCTCTTACGATACTTGATGATTGATGGTGATTGAGTTTATTTTAAATGACACTTTGATCAACGAGACCTTAAATGGTTTCGTGTGGATTTCTTCCTTTCGAACAAGGATATTCATCGAAAGAGAGCGTGTCCCTTCGATCCTGGTATTTCGGCGAAAAAAAAGCTTCTGTCTCCGGGCCCTTGTATTTATATGATTTTGCAAGGGGTTGTGGGGTGTACGCGCGGTATGGACTTTGCCCTGCTTATATAATATTTTACGGTATGAAGGGGGGTGCGCAGTATGCACCTTGGGCTAATTATAAACATGTGTCATGATAACTTTTGGGGTTTTTGCAGGGAGCAAAGGTTGATCTATATTGGGACTTGCAGTTTTTCTACTAGGGTTTTTATACATAGGATTTTGAATTGCTCAACTCCTCGAATGGATTTTGGGTGTTTTAATAGGAAAGGGACGTCCCGATGGGTTTGACTGCTTTGGTCATTGAGAGGGTGTGAGACGTGGTCTCGATTTAAGATATTTGTGGGGCGAGGGACTTGTTTAGATTTGACGTATTTGAGGAATTTGTGCCGCGTTGGGCGAATAAGGGAAGGAGATTCAATGATTGACCGTCTTGAGATGGGGACCGCTAAGGTACATCGCCAAGGCGGCCAAGGTCGTTGGTAAAGGGGTAAGAATTGAGGTTTTGGGGAAGATTTGAGCGGATTTGTAGATAGATTTATAAATGAGTTGAAGTAACCGCGCGCGAAAAATCTTGGGGCGTCACACATGCATGGTACAAATTTCCAGAAACTTATGCGAAAGGAGATGCTTCTCAGTCCAACCATCTCCGGACAACTTCCAAGTCTGTGACTCTACATAAGAAATCTATTAAAAAAATTTTGGCGACTTACCTTGTTAATTGAGACTATCTATCTAATCTTCTCCGGACAACCTTCAGGCCTGTGCATCCCCTTCATTTCTATCCATCCAAGCCTGTGCGTCCCCTTCGTTTTTATCCAAGTCCTGTGCGTCCCCTTCATTTCTATAATATATAATATAAACGTTACATAAAAACTCTAAATTGCTGGTATAAAAATATCTAGCAATTTAAAAGCAATACAATTTGTTACAATATATATATATATATTATTTTATACATGCATGGTACAAATTTCCAGAAACTTATGCGAAAGGAGATGCTTCTCAGTCCAACCATCTCCGGACAACTTCCAAGTCTGTGATTCTACATAAGAAATGTATTAAAAAAATTTTGGCGACTTACCTTGTTAATTGAGACTATCTATCTAATCTTCTCCGGACAACCTCCAGGCCTGTGCATCCCCTTCATTTCTATCCATCCAAGCCTGTGCGTCCCCTTCATTTCTATAATATATAATATAAACGTTACATAAAAACTCTAAATTGCTGGTATAAAAATATCTAGCAATTTAAAAGCAATACAATTTGTTACAATATATATATATATATATTATTTTATACATGCATGGTACAAATTTCCAGAAACAAATGCGAAAGGAGATGCTTCTCAGTCCAACCATCTCCGGACAACTTCCAAGTCTGTGACTCTACATAAGAAATCTATTAAAAAAATTTTGGCGACTTACCTTGTTAATTGAGACTATCTATTTAATCTTCTCCGGACAACCTCCAGGCCTGTGCATCCCCTTCGTTTCTATCCATCCAAGCCTGTGCGTCCCCTTCATTTTTATCCAAGTCCTGTGCGTCCCCTTCATTTCTATAATATATAATATAAACGTTACATCAAAACTCTAAATTGATGGTATAAAAATATCTAGCAATTTAAAAGAAATACAATTTGTTACAATATATATATATATATATATATTATTTTATACATGCATGGTACATATTTCCAGAAACTTATGCGAAAGGAGATGCTTCTCAGTCCAACCATCTCGGGACAACTTCCAAGTCTGCGACTCTACATAAGAAATCTATTAAAAAAATTTTGGCGACTTACCTTGTTAATTGAGACTATCTATTTAATCTTCTCCGGACAACCTCCAGGCCTGTGCATCCCCTTCGTTTCTATCCATCCAAGCCTGTGCGTCCCCTTCATTTTTATCCAAGTCCTGTGCGTCCCCTTCATTTCTATAATATATAATATAAACGTTATATCAAAACTCTAAATTGCTGGTATAAAAATATCTAGCAATTTAAAAGAAATACAATTTGTTACAATATATATATATATATATATATATATATATTATTTTATACATGCATGGTACAAATTTCCAGAAACTTATGCGAAAGGAGATGCTTCTCAGTCCAACCATCTCCGGACAACTTCCAAGTCTGCGACTCTACATAAGAAATCTATTAAAAAAATTTTGGCGACTTACCTTGTTAATTGAGACTATCTATCTAATCTTCTCCGGACAACCTTCAGGCGTGTGCATCCCCTTCATTTCTATCCATCCAAGCCTGTGCGTCCCCTTCATTTCTATAATATATAATATAAACGTTATATCAAAACTCTAAATTGCTGGTATAAAAATATCTAGCAATTTAGAAGCAATACAATTTGTTACAATATATATATATATTATTTTATACATGCATGGTACAAATTTCCAGAAACTTATGCGAAAGGAGATGCTTCTCAGTCCAACCATCTCCGGACAACTTCCAAGTCTGTGACTCTACATAAGAAATCTCTTAAAAAAATTTTGGCGACTTACCTTGTTAATTGAGACTATCTATCTAATCTTCTCCGGACAACCTTCAGGCCTGTGCATCCCCTTCATTTCTATCCATCCAAGCCTGTGCGTCCCCTTCATTTTTATCCATCCAAGCCTGTGCGTCCCCTTCATTTTTATCCAAGTCCTGTGCGTCCCCTTCATTTCTATAATATATAATATAAACGTTACATCAAAACTCTAAATTGATGGTATAAAAATATCTAGCAATTTAAAAGAAATACAATTTGTTACAATATATATATATATATATATATTATTTTATACATGCATGGTACATATTTCCAGAAACTTATGCGAAAGGAGATGCTTCTCAGTCCAACCATCTCGGGACAACTTCCAAGTCTGCGACTCTACATAAGAAATCTATTAAAAAAATTTTGGCGACTTACCTTGTTAATTGAGACTATCTATTTAATCTTCTCCGGACAACCTCCAGGCCTGTGCATCCCCTTCGTTTCTATCCATCCAAGCCTGTGCGTCCCCTTCATTTTTATCCAAGTCCTGTGCGTCCCCTTCATTTCTATAATATATAATATAAACGTTATATCAAAACTCTAAATTGCTGGTATAAAAATATCTAGCAATTTAAAAGAAATACAATTTGTTACAATATATATATATATATATATTATTTTATACATGCATGGTACAAATTTCCAGAAACTTATGCGAAAGGAGATGCTTCTCAGTCCAACCATCTCCGGACAACTTCCAAGTCTGTGATTCTACATAAGAAATGTATTAAAAAAATTTTGGCGACTTACCTTGTTAATTGAGACTATCTATCTAATCTTCTCCGGACAACCTCCAGGCCTGTGCATCCCCTTCATTTCTATCCATCCAAGCCTGTGCGTCCCCTTCATTTCTATAATATATAATATAAACGTTACATAAAAACTCTAAATTGCTGGTATAAAAATATCTAGCAATTTAAAAGCAATACAATTTGTTACAATATATATATATATATATTATTTTATACATGCATGGTACAAATTTCCAGAAACAAATGCGAAAGGAGATGCTTCTCAGTCCAACCATCTCCGGACAACTTCCAAGTCTGTGACTCTACATAAGAAATCTATTAAAAAAATTTTGGCGACTTACCTTGTTAATTGAGACTATCTATTTAATCTTCTCCGGACAACCTCCAGGCCTGTGCATCCCCTTCGTTTCTATCCATCCAAGCCTGTGCGTCCCCTTCATTTTTATCCAAGTCCTGTGCGTCCCCTTCATTTCTATAATATATAATATAAACGTTACATCAAAACTCTAAATTGATGGTATAAAAATATCTAGCAATTTAAAAGAAATACAATTTGTTACAATATATATATATATATATATATTATTTTATACATGCATGGTACATATTTCCAGAAACTTATGCGAAAGGAGATGCTTCTCAGTCCAACCATCTCGGGACAACTTCCAAGTCTGCGACTCTACATAAGAAATCTATTAAAAAAATTTTGGCGACTTACCTTGTTAATTGAGACTATCTATTTAATCTTCTCCGGACAACCTCCAGGCCTGTGCATCCCCTTCGTTTCTATCCATCCAAGCCTGTGCGTCCCCTTCATTTTTATCCAAGTCCTGTGCGTCCCCTTCATTTCTATAATATATAATATAAACGTTATATCAAAACTCTAAATTGCTGGTATAAAAATATCTAGCAATTTAAAAGAAATACAATTTGTTACAATATATATATATATATATATATATATATATTATTTTATACATGCATGGTACAAATTTCCAGAAACTTATGCGAAAGGAGATG
Source organism: Andrena minutula (assembly GCA_929113495.1). Taxonomy (NCBI): domain Eukaryota; kingdom Metazoa; phylum Arthropoda; class Insecta; order Hymenoptera; family Andrenidae; genus Andrena; species Andrena minutula. Next base: position 41,134,344 of record OV815993.1, on the reverse strand, counting down.
CTTCTCAGTCCAACCATCTCCGGACAACTTCCAAGTCTGCGACTCTACATAAGAAATCTATTAAAAAAATTTTGGCGACTTACCTTGTTAATTGAGACTATCTATCTAATCTTCTCCGGACAACCTTCAGGCGTGTGCATCCCCTTCATTTCTATCCATCCAAGCCTGTGCGTCCCCTTCATTTCTATAATATATAATATAAACGTTACATAAAAACTCTAAATTGCTGGTATAAAAATATCTAGCAATTTAGAAGCAATACAATTTGTTACAATATATATATATATTATTTTATACATGCATGGTACAAATTTCCAGAAACTTATGCGAAAGGAGATGCTTCTCAGTCCAACCATCTCCGGACAACTTCCAAGTCTGTGACTCTACATAAGAAATCTCTTAAAAAAATTTTGGCGACTTACCTTGTTAATTGAGACTATCTATCTAATCTTCTCCGGACAACCTTCAGGCCTGTGCATCCCCTTCATTTCTATCCATCCAAGCCTGTGCGTCCCCTTCATTTTTATCCATCCAAGCCTGTGCGTCCCCTTCATTTTTATCCAAGTCCTGTGCGTCCCCTTCATTTCTATAATATATAATATAAACGTTACATCAAAACTCTAAATTGATGGTATAAAAATATCTAGCAATTTAAAAGAAATACAATTTGTTACAATATATATATATATATATATATATTATTTTATACATGCATGGTACATATTTCCAGAAACTTATGCGAAAGGAGATGCTTCTCAGTCCAACCATCTCGGGACAACTTCCAAGTCTGCGACTCTACATAAGAAATCTATTAAAAAAATTTTGGCGACTTACCTTGTTAATTGAGACTATCTATTTAATCTTCTCCGGACAACCTCCAGGCCTGTGCATCCCCTTCGTTTCTATCCATCCAAGCCTGTGCGTCCCCTTCATTTTTATCCAAGTCCTGTGCGTCCCCTTCATTTCTATAATATATAATATAAACGTTATATCAAAACTCTAAATTGCTGGTATAAAAATATCTAGCAATTTAAAAGAAATACAATTTGTTACAATATATATATATATATATATTATTTTATACATGCATGGTACAAATTTCCAGAAACTTATGCGAAAGGAGATGCTTCTCAGTCCAACCATCTCCGGACAACTTCCAAGTCTGCGACTCTACATAAGAAATCTATTAAAAAAATTTTGGCGACTTACCTTGTTAATTGAGACTATCTATCTAATCTTCTCCAGACAACCTTCAGGCCTGTGCATCCCCTTCATTTCTATCCATCCAAGCCTGTGCGTCCCCTTCATTTCTATAATATATAATATAAACGTTACATAAAAACTCTAAATTGCTGGTATAAAAATATCTAGCAATTTAAAAGCAATACAATTTGTTACAATATATATGTATATTATTTTATACATGCATGGTACAAATTTCCAGAAACTTATGCGAAAGGAGATGCTTCTCAGTCCAACCATCTCCGGACAACTTCCAAGTCTGCGACTCTACATAAGAAATCTATTAAAAAAATTTTGGCGACTTACCTTGTTAATTGAGACTATCTATCTAATCTTCTCCAGACAACCTTCAGGCCTGTGCATCCCCTTCATTTCTATCCATCCAAGCCTGTGCGTCCCCTTCATTTCTATAATATATAATATAAACGTTACATCAAAACTCTAAATTGCTGGTATAAAAATATCTAGCAATTTAAAAGAAATACAATTTGTTACAATATATATATATATATTATTTTATACATGCATGGTACATATTTCCAGAAACTTATGCGAAAGGAGATGCTTCTCAGTCCAACCATCTCGGGACAACTTCCAAGTCTGTGACTCTACATAAGAAATCTATTAAAAAAATTTTGGCGACTTACCTTGTTAATTGAGACTATCTATCTAATCTTCTCCGGACAACCTTCAGGCCTGTGCATCCCCTTCATTTCTATCCATCGAAGCCTGTGCGTCCCCTTCATTTTTATCCAAGTCCTGTGCGTCCCCTTCATTTCTATAATATATAATATAAACGTTACACCAAAACTCTAAATTGCTGGTATAAAAATATCTAGCAATTTAAAAGAAATACAATTTGTTACAATATATATATGTATTATTTTATACATGCATGGTACAAATTTCCAGAAACTTATGCGAAAGGAGATGCTTCTCAGTCCAACCATCTCGGGACAACTTCCAAGTCTGTGACTCTACATAAGAAATCTATTAAAAAAATTTTGGCGACTTACCTTGTTAATTGAGACTATCTATCTAATCTTCTCCGGACAACCTTCAGGCCTGTGCATCCCCTTCATTTCTATCCATCCAAGCCTGTGCGTCCTCTTCATTTCTATAATATATAATATAAACGTTACATCAAAACTCTAAATTGCTGGTATAAAAATATCTAGCAATTTAAAAGAAATACAATTTGTTACAATATATATATATATATTATTTTATACATGCATGGTACATATTTCCAGAAACTTATGCGAAAGGAGATGCTTCTCAGTCCAACCATCTCCGGACAACTTCCAAGTCTGTGACTCTACATAAGAAATCTATTAAAAAAATTTTGGCGACTTACCTTGTTAATTGAGACTATCTATCTAACCTTCTCCGGACAATCTTCAGGCCTGTGCATCCCCTTCATTTCTATCCATCCAAGCCTGTGCGTCCCCTTCATTTTTATCCAAGTCCTGTGCGTCCCCTTCATTTCTATAATATATAATATAAACGTTACATAAAAACTCTAAATTGCTGGTATAACATTATCTAGCAATTTAAAAGCAATACAATTTGTTACAAAATATATATATATTATTTTATACATGCATGGTACAAATTTCCAGAAACTTATGCGAAAGGAGATGCTTCTCAGTCCAACCATCTCCGGACAACTTCCAAGTCTGCGACTCTACATAAGAAATCTATTAAAAAAATTTTGGCGACTTACCTTGTTAATTGAGACTATCTATCTAATCTTCTCCGGACAACCTCCAGGCCTGTGCATCCCCTTCATTTCTATCCATCCAAGCCTGTGCGTCCCCTTCATTTTTATCCAAGTCCTGTGCGTCCCCTTCATTTCTATAATATATAATATAAACGTTACATCAAAACTCTAAATTGATGGTATAAAAATATCTAGCAATTTAAAAGAAATACAATTTGTTACAATATATATATATATATATTATTTTATACATGCATGGTACAAATTTCCAGAAACTTATGCGAAAGGAGATGCTTCTCAGTCCAACCATCTCCGGACAACTTCCAAGTCTGTGACTCTACATAAGAAATCTATTAAAAAAATTTTGGTGACTTACCTTGTTAATTGAGACTATCTATCTAATCTTCTCCGGACAACCTTCAGGCCTGTGCATCCCCTTCATTTCTATCCATCCAAGCCTGTGCGTCCCCTTCATTTCTATAATATATAATATAAACGTTACATAAAAACTCTAAATTGCTGGTATAAAAATATCTAGCAATTTAAAAGCAATACAATTTGTTACAATATATATATATTATTTTATACATGCATGGTACAAATTTCCAGAAACTTATGCGAAAGGAGATGCTTCTCAGTCCAACCATCTCCGGACAACTTCCAAGTCTGCGACTCTACATAAGAAATCTATTAAAAAAAATTTGGCGACTTACCTTGTTAATTGAGACTATCTATCTAATCTTCTCCGGACAACCTCCAGGCCTGTGCATCCCCTTCATTTCTATCCATCCAAGCCTGTGCGTCCCCTTCATTTCTATAATATATAATATAAACGTTACATAAAAACTCTAAATTGCTGGTATAACAATATCTAGCAATTTAAAAGCAATACAATTTGTTACAATATATATATATTATTTTATACATGTGTCACGTCCCGGGTTAAGGATTTAATGGGACAAATGACAAAGGGGTTTTTACATAAATTCCAGGCGCGAATCTATAGTTCAGCGCACCGGGAGGCGAGGAAATCAGGTATTTGACGACGTAATTCTGTACACCAGCCTTTTCGATTGTCAGGCGAGAAATGTGAAATTCTGCACGCTAATCGTCTCGAACGGCCGGGAGAATGTTAGATTCAGGGGATTGAAGATTTAGGGAAGGTCAGGCGAGCAATGTTCAATTCTGCACACTAACCATTTCGAACGTCAGGCGAGAAATGTGAAATTCTGCACACTAATCGTTTCGAATGGCAGGCGAGTAATGTTTAATTCTGCACACTGAAGATTTAGGGAAAGTCAGGCGAGCAATGTTCAATTCTGCACACTAACCATTTCGAACGTCAGGCGAGAAATGTGAAATTCTGCACACTAATCGTTTCGAATGGCAGGCGAGTAATGTTTAATTCTGCACACTGAAGATTTAGGGAAAGTCAGGCGAGCAATGTTCAATTCTGCACACTAACCATTTCGAACGTCAGGCGAGAAATGTGAAATTCTGCACACTAATCGTATCGAACGGCAGGCGAGTAATGTTTAATTCTGCACACTGAGGATTTAGGTAGAAGGCGGGAGAGAAATGCGAAATTCTACGCACTAACGGATTTGGGACTGACAGGCGAGAAATGTTTAATTCTGCACACTGACCGTTTTTTGAACGTCAGGCGAGTAATGTTTAATTCTGCACACTAATCGACCAGGGAAGGTTTAAATGAACTGGTTTGTATTGGGGAGACACCCGTTAGAGCACTTGTTTTGGTTTGCTTAGGTAATCGGATTTACCGCTGCATTATTGTAAAAGACACATGTAATACTTCGCGAGATTCGACTAGTCATACGGTTAAGCAAAACCTATGCGTAAGTAAGTTTAGTAAACACCGTGACGCTTTCTGCGGTCGTTGCCCGGAATCAGCTGTTCCGGCAGCCTGTTTGGATTTCGGGATCTTCGTAGCCGAAGGATTGACACAAATAATTCGTAACAGATTTAAAGTAAAACTGTTTATTCACTTTATAAGTTTTGATAATATATAATGCACTATCGTTGTGCAGATAGTTACGTTTTATAATAATGGGTTGGCGATGAACATAGCATGTATATAATGGTTATAAGTTATGAATATGAACATGAAATACAAGATATATATATTAATAAGCTAGAATGATTTACGCAATAGGCGTTAATAAGCAATGCAAACAGCAATACACGATAATATGAGCGCAATAAGCTTTGCAATACGAAATAATGTGAATAGCAATACAAGATAATATAAGCGCAATAAGCGTTGCAATATGAAACAATAAGAATGTGAATAATTGTTATAGATGATGGTGATATACCGTGGTATTAATAGTAATTATAATCTCTTACGATACTTGATGATTGATGGTGATTGAGTTTATTTTAAATGACACTTTGATCAACGAGACCTTAAATGGTTTCGTGTGGATTTCTTCCTTTCGAACAAGGATATTCATCGAAAGAGAGCGTGTCCCTTCGATCCTGGTATTTCGGCGAAAAAAAAGCTTCTGTCTCCGGGCCCTTGTATTTATATGATTTTGCAAGGGGTTGTGGGGTGTACGCGCGGTATGGACTTTGCCCTGCTTATATAATATTTTACGGTATGAAGGGGGGTGCGCAGTATGCACCTTGGGCTAATTATAAACATGTGTCATGATAACTTTTGGGGTTTTTGCAGGGAGCAAAGGTTGATCTATATTGGGACTCGCAGTTTTTCTACTAGGGTTTTTATACATAGGATTTTGAATTGCTCAACTCCTCGAATGGATTTTGGGTGTTTTAATAGGAAAGGGACGTCCCGATGGGTTTGACTGCTTTGGTCATTGAGAGGGTGTGAGACGTGGTCTCGATTTAAGATATTTGTGGGGCGAGGGACTTGTTTAGATTTGACGTATTTGAGGAATTTGTGCCGCGTTGGGCGAATAAGGGAAGGAGATTCAATGATTGACCGTCTTGAGATGGGGACCGCTAAGGTACATCGCCAAGGCGGCCAAGGTCGTTGGTAAAGGGGTAAGAATTGAGGTTTTGGGGAAGATTTGAGCGGATTTGTAGATAGATTTATAAATGAGTTGAAGTAACCGCGCGCGAAAAATCTTGGGGCGTCACACATGCATGGTACAAATTTCCAGAAACTTATGCGAAAGGAGATGCTTCTCAGTCCAACCATCTCCGGACAACTTCCAAGTCTGTGACTCTACATAAGAAATCTATTAAAAAAATTTTGGCGACTTACCTTGTTAATTGAGACTATCTATCTAATCTTCTCCGGACAACCTTCAGGCCTGTGCATCCCCTTCATTTCTATCCATCCAAGCCTGTGCGTCCCCTTCGTTTTTATCCAAGTCCTGTGCGTCCCCTTCATTTCTATAATATATAATATAAACGTTACATAAAAACTCTAAATTGCTGGTATAAAAATATCTAGCAATTTAAAAGAAATACAATTTGTTACAATATATATATATATATATATATATATATATATTATTTTATACATGCATGGTACATATTTCCAGAAACTTATGCGAAAGGAGATGCTTCTCAGTCCAACCATCTCGGGACAACTTCCAAGTCTGCGACTCTACATAAGAAATCTATTAAAAAAATTTTGGCGACTTACCTTGTTAATTGAGACTATCTATTTAATCTTCTCCGGACAACCTCCAGGCCTGTGCATCCCCTTCGTTTCTATCCATCCAAGCCTGTGCGTCCCCTTCATTTTTATCCAAGTCCTGTGCGTCCCCTTCATTTCTATAATATATAATATAAACGTTATATCAAAACTCTAAATTGCTGGTATAAAAATATCTAGCAATTTAAAAGAAATACAATTTGTTACAATATATATATATATATATATTATTTTATACATGCATGGTACAAATTTCCAGAAACTTATGCGAAAGGAGATGCTTCTCAGTCCAACCATCTCCGGACAACTTCCAAGTCTGCGACTCTACATAAGAAATCTATTAAAAAAATTTTGGCGACTTACCTTGTTAATTGAGACTATCTATCTAATCTTCTCCAGACAACCTCCAGGCCTGTGCATCCCCTTCATTTCTATCCATCCAAGCCTGTGCGTCCCCTTCATTTCTATAATATATAATATAAACGTTACATAAAAACTCTAAATTGCTGGTATAAAAATATCTAGCAATTTAAAAGCAATACAATTTGTTACAATATATATGTATATTATTTTATACATGCATGGTACAAATTTCCAGAAACTTATGCGAAAGGAGATGCTTCTCAGTCCAACCATCTCCGGACAACTTCCAAGTCTGCGACTCTACATAAGAAATCTATTAAAAAAATTTTGGCGACTTACCTTGTTAATTGAGACTATCTATCTAATCTTCTCCAGACAACCTTCAGGCCTGTGCATCCCCTTCATTTCTATCCATCCAAGCCTGTGCGTCCCCTTCATTTCTATAATATATAATATAAACGTTACATCAAAACTCTAAATTGCTGGTATAAAAATATCTAGCAATTTAAAAGAAATACAATTTGTTACAATATATATATATATATTATTTTATACATGCATGGTACATATTTCCAGAAACTTATGCGAAAGGAGATGCTTCTCAGTCCAACCATCTCGGGACAACTTCCAAGTCTGTGACTCTACATAAGAAATCTATTAAAAAAATTTTGGCGACTTACCTTGTTAATTGAGACTATCTATCTAATCTTCTCCGGACAACCTTCAGGCCTGTGCATCCCCTTCATTTCTATCCATCCAAGCCTGTGCGTCCCCTTCATTTTTATCCAAGTCCTGTGCGTCCCCTTCATTTCTATAATATATAATATAAACGTTACACCAAAACTCTAAATTGCTGGTATAAAAATATCTAGCAATTTAAAAGAAATACAATTTGTTACAATATATATATGTATTATTTTATACATGCATGGTACAAATTTCCAGAAACTTATGCGAAAGGAGATGCTTCTCAGTCCAACCATCTCCGGACAACTTCCAAGTCTGTGACTCTACATAAGAAATCTATTAAAAAAATTTTGGCGACTTACCTTGTTAATTGAGACTATCTATCTAATCTTCTCCGGACAACCTTCAGGCCTGTGCATCCCCTTCATTTCTATCCATCCAAGCCTGTGCGTCCTCTTCATTTCTATAATATATAATATAAACGTTACATCAAAACTCTAAATTGCTGGTATAAAAATATCTAGCAATTTAAAAGAAATACAATTTGTTACAATATATATATATATATTATTTTATACATGCATGGTACATATTTCCAGAAACTTATGCGAAAGGAGATGCTTCTCAGTCCAACCATCTCGGGACAACTTCCAAGTCTGTGACTCTACATAAGAAATCTATTAAAAAAATTTTGGCGACTTACCTTGTTAATTGAGACTATCTATCTAACCTTCTCCGGACAATCTTCAGGCCTGTGCATCCCCTTCATTTCTATCCATCCAAGCCTGTGCGTCCCCTTCATTTTTATCCAAGTCCTGTGCGTCCCCTTCATTTCTATAATATATAATATAAACGTTACATAAAAACTCTAAATTGCTGGTATAACATTATCTAGCAATTTAAAAGCAATACAATTTGTTACAAAATATATATATATTATTTTATACATGCATGGTACAAATTTCCAGAAACAAATGCGAAAGGAGATGCTTCTCAGTCCAACCATCTCCGGACAACTTCCAAGTCTGCGACTCTACATAAGAAATCTATTAAAAAAATTTTGGCGACTTACCTTGTTAATTGAGACTATCTATCTAATCTTCTCCGGACAACCTCCAGGCCTGTGCATCCCCTTCATTTCTATCCATCCAAGCCTGTGCGTCCCCTTCATTTTTATCCAAGTCCTGTGCGTCCCCTTCATTTCTATAATATATAATATAAACGTTACATCAAAACTCTAAATTGATGGTATAAAAATATCTAGCAATTTAAAAGAAATACAATTTGTTACAATATATATATATATATATATTATTTTATACATGCATGGTACAAATTTCCAGAAACTTATGCGAAAGGAGATGCTTCTCAGTCCAACCATCTCCGGACAACTTCCAAGTCTGTGACTCTACATAAGAAATCTATTAAAAAAATTTTGGTGACTTACCTTGTTAATTGAGACTATCTATCTAATCTTCTCCGGACAACCTTCAGGCCTGTGCATCCCCTTCATTTCTATCCATCCAAGCCTGTGCGTCCCCTTCATTTCTATAATATATAATATAAACGTTACATAAAAACTCTAAATTGCTGGTATAAAAATATCTAGCAATTTAAAAGCAATACAATTTGTTACAATATATATATATTATTTTATACATGCATGGTACAAATTTCCAGAAACTTATGCGAAAGGAGATGCTTCTCAGTCCAACCATCTCCGGACAACTTCCAAGTCTGCGACTCTACATAAGAAATCTATTAAAAAAAATTTGGCGACTTACCTTGTTAATTGAGACTATCTATCTAATCTTCTCCGGACAACCTCCAGGCCTGTGCATCCCCTTCATTTCTATCCATCCAAGCCTGTGCGTCCCCTTCATTTCTATAATATATAATATAAACGTTACATAAAAACTCTAAATTGCTGGTATAACAATATCTAGCAATTTAAAAGCAATACAATTTGTTACAATATATATATATTATTTTATACATGTGTCACGTCCCGGGTTAAGGATTTAATGGGACAAATGACAAAGGGGTTTTTACATAAATTCCAGGCGCGAATCTATAGTTCAGCGCACCGGGAGGCGAGGAAATCAGGTATTTGACGACGTAATTCTGTACACCAGCCTTTTCGATTGTCAGGCGAGAAATGTGAAATTCTGCACGCTAATCGTCTCGAACGGCCGGGAGAATGTTAGATTCAGGGGATTGAAGATTTAGGGAAGGTCAGGCGAGCAATGTTCAATTCTGCACACTAACCATTTCGAACGTCAGGCGAGAAATGTGAAATTCTGCACACTAATCGTTTCGAATGGCAGGCGAGTAATGTTTAATTCTGCACACTGAAGATTTAGGGAAAGTCAGGCGAGCAATGTTCAATTCTGCACACTAACCATTTCGAACGTCAGGCGAGAAATGTGAAATTCTGCACACTAATCGTTTCGAATGGCAGGCGAGTAATGTTTAATTCTGCACACTGAAGATTTAGGGAAAGTCAGGCGAGCAATGTTCAATTCTGCACACTAACCATTTCGAACGTCAGGCGAGAAATGTGAAATTCTGCACACTAATCGTATCGAACGGCAGGCGAGTAATGTTTAATTCTGCACACTGAGGATTTAGGTAGAAGGCGGGAGAGAAATGCGAAATTCTACGCACTAACGGATTTGGGACTGACAGGCGAGAAATGTTTAATTCTGCACACTGACCGTTTTTTGAACGTCAGGCGAGTAATGTTTAATTCTGCACACTAATCGACCAGGGAAGGTTTAAATGAACTGGTTTGTATTGGGGAGACACCCGTTAGAGCACTTGTTTTGGTTTGCTTAGGTAATCGGATTTACCGCTGCATTATTGTAAAAGACACATGTAATACTTCGCGAGATTCGACTAGTCATACGGTTAAGCAAAACCTATGCGTAAGTAAGTTTAGTAAACACCGTGACGCTTTCTGCGGTCGTTGCCCGGAATCAGCTGTTCCGGCAGCCTGTTTGGATTTCGGGATCTTCGTAGCCGAAGGATTGACACAAATAATTCGTAACAGATTTAAAGTAAAACTGTTTATTCACTTTATAAGTTTTGATAATATATAATGCACTATCGTTGTGCAGATAGTTACGTTTTATAATAATGGGTTGGCGATGAACATAGCATGTATATAATGGTTATAAGTTATGAATATGAACATGAAATACAAGATATATATATTAATAAGCTAGAATGATTTACGCAATAGGCGTTAATAAGCAATGCAAACAGCAATACACGATAATATGAGCGCAATAAGCTTTGCAATACGAAATAATGTGAATAGCAATACAAGATAATATAAGCGCAATAAGCGTTGCAATATGAAACAATAAGAATGTGAATAATTGTTATAGATGATGGTGATATACCGTGGTATTAATAGTAATTATAATCTCTTACGATACTTGATGATTGATGGTGATTGAGTTTATTTTAAATGACACTTTGATCAACGAGACCTTAAATGGTTTCGTGTGGATTTCTTCCTTTCGAACAAGGATATTCATCGAAAGAGAGCGTGTCCCTTCGATCCTGGTATTTCGGCGAAAAAAAAGCTTCTGTCTCCGGGCCCTTGTATTTATATGATTTTGCAAGGGGTTGTGGGGTGTACGCGCGGTATGGACTTTGCCCTGCTTATATAATATTTTACGGTATGAAGGGGGGTGCGCAGTATGCACCTTGGGCTAATTATAAACATGTGTCATGATAACTTTTGGGGTTTTTGCAGGGAGCAAAGGTTGATCTATATTGGGACTCGCAGTTTTTCTACTAGGGTTTTTATACATAGGATTTTGAATTGCTCAACTCCTCGAATGGATTTTGGGTGTTTTAATAGGAAAGGGACGTCCCGATGGGTTTGACTGCTTTGGTCATTGAGAGGGTGTGAGACGTGGTCTCGATTTAAGATATTTGTGGGGCGAGGGACTTGTTTAGATTTGACGTATTTGAGGAATTTGTGCCGCGTTGGGCGAATAAGGGAAGGAGATTCAATGATTGACCGTCTTGAGATGGGGACCGCTAAGGTACATCGCCAAGGCGGCCAAGGTCGTTGGTAAAGGGGTAAGAATTGAGGTTTTGGGGAAGATTTGAGCGGATTTGTAGATAGATTTATAAATGAGTTGAAGTAACCGCGCGCGAAAAATCTTGGGGCGTCACACATGCATGGTACAAATTTCCAGAAACTTATGCGAAAGGAGATGCTTCTCAGTCCAACCATCTCCGGACAACTTCCAAGTCTGTGACTCTACATAAGAAATCTATTAAAAAAATTTTGGCGACTTACCTTGTTAATTGAGACTATCTATCTAATCTTCTCCGGACAACCTTCAGGCCTGTGCATCCCCTTCATTTCTATCCATCCAAGCCTGTGCGTCCCCTTCGTTTTTATCCAAGTCCTGTGCGTCCCCTTCATTTCTATAATATATAATATAAACGTTACATAAAAACTCTAAATTGCTGGTATAAAAATATCTAGCAATTTAAAAGCAATACAATTTGTTACAATATATATATATATTATTTTATACATGCATGGTACAAATTTCCAGAAACTTATGCGAAAGGAGATGCTTCTCAGTCCAACCATCTCCGGACAACTTCCAAGTCTGTGACTCTACATAAGAAATCTATTAAAAAAATTTTGGCGACTTACCTTGTTAATTGAGACTATCTATCTAATCTTCTCCGGACAACCTTCAGGCCTGTCCATCCCCTTCATTTCTATCCATCCAAGCCTGTGCGTCCCCTTCATTTTTATCCAAGTCCTGTGCGTCCCCTTCATTTCTATAATATATAATATAAACGTTACACCAAAACTCTAAATTGCTGGTATAAAAATATCTAGCAATTTAAAAGAAATACTATTTGTTACAATATATATATGTATTATTTTATACATGCATGGTACAAATTTCCAGAAACTTATGCGAAAGGAGATGCATCTCAGTCCAACCATCTCCGGACAACTTCCAAGTCTGTGACTCTACATAAGAAATCTATTAAAAAAATTTTGGCGACTTACCTTGTTAATTGAGACTATCTATCTAATCTTCTCCGGACAACCTCCAGGCCTGTGCATCCCCTTCATTTCTATCCATCCAAGCCTGTGCGTCCCCTTCATTTCTATAATATATAATATAAACGTTAAATAAAAACTCTAAATTGCAGGTATAAAAATATCTAGCAATTTAAAAGCAATACAATTTGTTACAATATATATATATATTATTTTATACATGCATGGTACAAATTTCCAGAAACTTATGCGAAAGGAGATGCTTCTCAGTCCAACCATCTCCGGACAACTTCCAAGTCTGCGACTCTACATAAGAAATCTATTAAAAAAATTTTGGCGACTTACCTTGTTAATTGAGACTATCTATCTAATCTTCTCCGGACAACCTTCAGGCCTGTGCATCCCCTTCATTTCTATCCATCCAAGCCTGTGCGTCCCCTTCATTTCTATAATATATAATATAAACATTACATAAAAACTCTAAATTGCTGGTATAAAAATATCTAGCAATTTAAAAGCAATACAATTTGTTACAATATATATATATATTATTTTATACATGCATGGTACAAATTTCCAGAAACTTATGCGAAAGGAGATGCTTCTCAGTCAAACCATCTCCGGACAACTTCCAAGTCTGTGACTCTACATAAGAAATCTATTAAAAAAATTTTGGCGACTTACCTTGTTAATTGAGACTATCTATCTAATCTTCTCCGGACAATCTTCAGGCCTGTGCATCCCCTTCATTTCTATCCATCCAAGCCTGTGCGTCCCCTTCATTTTTATCCAAGTCCTGTGCGTCCCCTTCATTTCTATAATATATAATATAAACGTTACATAAAAACTCTAAATTGCTGGTATAAAAATATCAAGCAATTTAAAAGCAATACAATTTGTTACAATATATGTATATATTATTTTATACATGCATGGTACAAATTTCCAGAAACTTATGCGAAAGGAGATGCTTCTCAGTCCAACCATCTCCGGACAACTTCCAAGTCTGCGACTCTACATAAGAAATCTATTAAAAAAATTTTGGCGACTTACCTTGTTAATTGAGACTATCTATCTAATCTTCTCCGGACAACCTCCAGGCCTGTGCATCCCCTTCATTTCTATCCACCCAAGCCTGTGCGTCCCCTTCATTTCTATAATATATAATATAAACGTTACATAAAAACTCTAAATTTCTGGTATAACAATATCTAGCAATTTAAAAGCAATACAATTTGTTACAATATATATATATTATTTTATACATGCATGGTACAAATTTCCAGAAACTTATGCGAAAGGAGATGCTTCTCAGTCCAACCATCTCCGGACAACTTCCAAGTCTGTGACTCTACATAAGAAATCTATTAAAAAAATTTTGGCGACTTACCTTGTTAATTGAGACTATCTATCTAATCTTCTCCGGACAACCTTCAGGCCTGTGCATCCCCTTCATTTCTATCCATCCAAGCCTGTGCGTCCCCTTCGTTTTTATCCAAGTCCTGTGCGTCCCCTTCATTTCTATAATATATAATATAAACGTTACATAAAAACTCTAAATTGCTGGTATAAAAATATCTAGCAATTTAAAAGCAATACAATTTGTTACAATATATATATATATATATATATTATTTTATACATGCATGGTACAAATTTCCAGAAACTTATGCGAAAGGAGATGCTTCTCAGTCCAACCATCTCCGGACAACTTCCAAGTCTGTGATTCTACATAAGAAATGTATTAAAAAAATTTTGGCGACTTACCTTGTTAATTGAGACTATCTATCTAATCTTCTCCGGACAACCTCCAGGCCTGTGCATCCCCTTCATTTCTATCCATCCAAGCCTGTGCGTCCCCTTCATTTCTATAATATATAATATAAACGTTACATAAAAACTCTAAATTGCTGGTATAAAAATATCTAGCAATTTAAAAGCAATACAATTTGTTACAATATATATATATATATTATTTTATACATGCATGGTACAAATTTCCAGAAACAAATGCGAAAGGAGATGCTTCTCAGTCCAACCATCTCCGGACAACTTCCAAGTCTGTGACTCTACATAAGAAATCTATTAAAAAAATTTTGGCGACTTACCTTGTTAATTGAGACTATCTATTTAATCTTCTCCGGACAACCTCCAGGCCTGTGCATCCCCTTCGTTTCTATCCATCCAAGCCTGTGCGTCCCCTTCATTTTTATCCAAGTCCTGTGCGTCCCCTTCATTTCTATAATATATAATATAAACGTTATATCAAAACTCTAAATTGCTGGTATAAAAATATCTAGCAATTTAAAAGCAATACAATTTGTTACAATATATATGTATATTATTTTATACATGCATGGTACAAATTTCCAGAAACTTATGCGAAAGGAGATGCTTCTCAGTCCAACCATCTCCGGACAACTTCCAAGTCTGCGACTCTACATAAGAAATCTATTAAAAAAATTTTGGCGACTTACCTTGTTAATTGAGACTATCTATCTAATCTTCTCCGGACAACCTCCAGGCCTGTGCATCCCCTTCATTTCTATCCATCCAAGCCTGTGCGTCCCCTTCATTTCTATAATATATAATATAAACGTTACATCAAAACTCTAAATTGCTGGTATAAAAATATCTAGCAATTTAAAAGAAATACAATTTGTTACAATATATATATATATATTATTTTATACATGCATGGTACATATTTCCAGAAACTTATGCGAAAGGAGATGCTTCTCAGTCCAACCATCTCGGGACAACTTCCAAGTCTGTGACTCTACATAAGAAATCTATTAAAAAAATTTTGGCGACTTACCTTGTTAATTGAGACTATCTATCTAATCTTCTTCGGACAACCTTCAGGCCTGTGCATCCCCTTCATTTCTATCCATCCAAGCCTGTGCGTCCCCTTCATTTTTATCCAAGTCCTGTGCGTCCCCTTCATTTCTATAATATATAATATAAACGTTACATCAAAACTCTAAATTGATGGTATAAAAATATCTAGCAATTTAAAAGAAATACAATTTGTTACAATATATATATATATATATTATTTTATACATGCATGGTACATATTTCCAGAAACTTATGCGAAAGGAGATGCTTCTCAGTCCAACCATCTCGGGACAACTTCCAAGTCTGCGACTCTACATAAGAAATCTATTAAAAAAATTTTGGCGACTTACCTTGTTAATTGAGACTATCTATTTAATCTTCTCCGGACAACCTCCAGGCCTGTGCATCCCCTTCGTTTCTATCCATCCAAGCCTGTGCGTCCCCTTCATTTCTATAATATATAATATAAACGTTATATCAAAACTCTAAATTGCTGGTATAAAAATATCTAGCAATTTAAAAGAAATACAATTTGTTACAATATATATATATATATATATATATATATATATATATATATATATTATTTTATACATGCATGGTACAAATTTCCAGAAACTTATGCGAAAGGAGATGCTTCTCAGTCCAACCATCTCCGGACAACTTCCAAGTCTGCGACTCTACATAAGAAATCTATTAAAAAAATTTTGGCGACTTACCTTGTTAATTGAGACTATCTATCTAATCTTCTCCGGACAACCTTCAGGCGTGTGCATCCCCTTCATTTCTATCCATCCAAGCCTGTGCGTCCCCTTCATTTCTATAATATATAATATAAACGTTACATAAAAACTCTAAATTGCTGGTATAAAAATATCTAGCAATTTAGAAGCAATACAATTTGTTACAATATATATATATATATATTATTTTATACATGCATGGTACAAATTTCCAGAAACTTATGCGAAAGGAGATGCTTCTCAGTCCAACCATCTCCGGACAACTTCCAAGTCTGTGACTCTACATAAGAAATCTATTAAAAAAATTTTGGCGACTTACCTTGTTAATTGAGACTATCTATCTAATCTTCTCCGGACAATCTTCAGGCCTGTGCATCCCCTTCATTTCTATCCATCCAAGCCTGTGCGTCCCCTTCATTTTTATCCAAGTCCTGTGCGTCCCCTTCATTTCTATAATATATAATATAAACGTTACATAAAAAGTCTAAATTGCTGGTATAAAAATATCTAGCAATTTAAAAGCAATACAATTTGTTACAATATATGTATATATTATTTTATACATGCATGGTACAAATTTCCAGAAACTTATGCGAAAGGAGATGCTTCTCAGTCCAACCATCTCCGGACAACTTCCAAGTCTGCGACTCTACATAAGAAATCTATTAAAAAAATTTTGGCGACTTACCTTGTTAATTGAGACTATCTATCTAATCTTCTCCGGACAACCTTCAGGCCTGTGCATCCCCTTCATTTCTATCCATCCAAGCCTGTGCGTCCCCTTCGTTTTTATCCAAGTCCTGTGCGTCCCCTTCATTTCTATAATATATAATATAAACGTTACATAAAAACTCTAAATTGCTGGTATAAAAATATCTAGCAATTTAAAAGCAATACAATTTGTTACAATATATATATATATATATTATTTTATACATGCATGGTACAAATTTCCAGAAACTTATGCGAAAGGAGATGCTTCTCAGTCCAACCATCTCCGGACAACTTCCAAGTCTGTGATTCTACATAAGAAATGTATTAAAAAAATTTTGGCGACTTACCTTGTTAATTGAGACTATCTATCTAATCTTCTCCGGACAACCTCCAGGCCTGTGCATCCCCTTCATTTCTATCCATCCAAGCCTGTGCGTCCCCTTCATTTCTATAATATATAATATAAACGTTACATAAAAACTCTAAATTGCTGGTATAAAAATATCTAGCAATTTAAAAGCAATTCAATTTGTTACAATATATATATATATATTATTTTATACATGCATGGTACAAATTTCCAGAAACAAATGCGAAAGGAGATGCTTCTCAGTCCAACCATCTCCGGACAACTTCCAAGTCTGTGACTCTACATAAGAAATCTATTAAAAAAATTTTGGCGACTTACCTTGTTAATTGAGACTATCTATTTAATCTTCTCCGGACAACCTCCAGGCCTGTGCATCCCCTTCGTTTCTATCCATCCAAGCCTGTGCGTCCCCTTCATTTTTATCCAAGTCCTGTGCGTCCCCTTCATTTCTATAATATATAATATAAACGTTATATCAAAACTCTAAATTGCTGGTATAAAAATATCTAGCAATTTAAAAGCAATACAATTTGTTACAATATATATGTATATTATTTTATACATGCATGGTACAAATTTCCAGAAACTTATGCGAAAGGAGATGCTTCTCAGTCCAACCATCTCCGGACAACTTCCAAGTCTGCGACTCTACATAAGAAATCTATTAAAAAAATTTTGGCGACTTACCTTGTTAATTGAGACTATCTATCTAATCTTCTCCGGACAACCTCCAGGCCTGTGCATCCCCTTCATTTCTATCCATCCAAGCCTGTGCGTCCCCTTCATTTCTATAATATATAATATAAACGTTACATAAAAACTCTAAATTGCTGGTATAAAAATATCTAGCAATTTAAAAGCAATACAATTTGTTACAATATATATGTATATTATTTTATACATGCATGGTACAAATTTCCAGAAACTTATGCGAAAGGAGATGCTTCTCAGTCCAACCATCTCCGGACAACTTCCAAGTCTGCGACTCTACATAAGAAATCTATTAAAAAAATTTTGGCGACTTACCTTGTTAATTGAGACTATCTATCTAATCTTCTCCGGACAACCTCCAGGCCTGTGCATCCCCTTCATTTCTATCCATCCAAGCCTGTGCGTCCCCTTCATTTCTATAATATATAATATAAACGTTACATAAAAACTCTAAATTGCTGGTATAAAAATATCTAGCAATTTAAAAGAAATACAATTTGTTACAATATATATATATATATTATTTTATACATGCATGGTACATATTTCCAGAAACTTATGCGAAAGGAGATGCTTCTCAGTCCAACCATCTCGGGACAACTTCCAAGTCTGTGACTCTACATAAGAAATCTATTAAAAAAATTTTGGCGACTTACCTTGTTAATTGAGACTATCTATCTAATCTTCTCCGGACAACCTTCAGGCCTGTGCATCCCCTTCATTTCTATCCATCCAAGCCTGTGCGTCCCCTTCATTTCTATAATATATAATATAAACGTTACATAAAAACTCTAAATTGCTGGTATAAAAATATCTAGCAATTTAAAAGCAATACAATTTGTTACAATATATATATATATTATTTTATACATGCATGGTACAAATTTCCAGAAACTTATGCGAAAGGAGATGCTTCTCAGTCCAACCATCTCCGGACAACTTCCAAGTCTGTGACTCTACATAAGAAATCTATTAAAAAAATTTTGGCGACTTACCTTGTTAATTGAGACTATCTATCTAATCTTCTCCGGACAACCTTCAGGCCTGTGCATCCCCTTCATTTCTATCCATCCAAGCCTGTGCGTCCCCTTCATTTTTATCCAAGTCCTGTGCGTCCCCTTCATTTCTATAATATATAATATAAACGTTACATCAAAACTCTAAATTGCTGGTATAAAAATATCTAGCAATTTAAAAGAAATACAATTTGTTACAATATATATATATATATATATATATTATTTTATACATGCATGGTACAAATTTCCAGAAACTTATGCGAAAGGAGATGCTTCTCAGTCCAACCATCTCCGGACAACTTCCAAGTCTGTGACTCTACATAAGAAATCTATTAAAAAAATTTTGGCGACTTACCTTGTTAATTGAGACTATCTATCTAATCTTCTCCGGACAACCTTCAGGCCTGTGCATCCCCTTCATTTCTATCCATCCAAGCCTGTGCGTCCCCTTCATTTCTATAATATATAATATAAACATTACATAAAAACTCTAAATTGCTGGTATAAAAATATCTAGCAATTTAAAAGCAATACAATTTGTTACAATATATATATATATATTATTTTATACATGCATGGTACAAATTTCCAGAAACTTATGCGAAAGGAGATGCTTCTCAGTCCAACCATCTCCGGACAACTTCCAAGTCTGTGACTCTACATAAGAAATCTATTAAAAAAATTTTGGCGACTTACCTTGTTAATTGAGACTATCTATCTAATCTTCTCCGGACAACCTTCAGGCCTGTGCATCCCCTTCATTTCTATCCATCCAAGCCTGTGCGTCCCCTTCATTTTTATCCAAGCCCTGTGCGTCCCCTTCATTTCTATAATATATAATATAAACGTTACATAAAAACTCTAAATTGCTGGTAGAAAAATATCTAGCAATTTAAAAGCAATACAATTTGTTACAATATATATATATATATATATATATATATATATATATATATATATATATATATTATTTTATACATGCATGGTACAAATTTCCAGAAACTTATGCGAAAGGAGATGCTTCTCAGTCCAACCATCTCCGGACAACTTCCAAGTCTGTGACTCTACATAAGAAATCTATTAAAAAAATTTTGGCGACTTACCTTGTTAATTGAGACTATCTATCTAATCTTCTCCGGACAACCTTCAGGCCTGTGCATCCCCTTCATTTCTATCCATCCAAGCCTGTGCGTCCCCTTCATTTTTATCCAAGTCCTGTGCGTCCCCTTCATTTCTATAATATATAATATAAACGTTACATAAAAACTCTAAATTGCTGGTATAAAAATATCTAGCAATTTAAAAGCAATACAATTTGTTACAATATATATATATATATATATATATATATATATATTATTTTATACATGCATGGTACAAATTTCCAGAAACTTATGCGAAAGGAGATGCTTCTCAGCCCAACCATCTCCGGACAACTTCCAAGTCTGCGACTCTACATAAGAAATCTATTAAAAAAATTTTGGCGACTTACCTTGTTAATTGAGACTATCTATCTAATCTTCTCCGGACAACCTTCAGGCCTGTGCATCCCCTTCATTTCTATCCATCCAAGCCTGTGCGTCCCCTTCATTGCTATAATATATAATATAAACGTTTCATAAAAACTCTAAATTGCTGGTATAAAAATATCTAGCAATTTAAAAGCAATACAATTTGTTACAATATATATATATTATTTTATACATGCATGGTACAAATTTCCAGAAATTTATGCGAAAGGAGATGCTTCTCAGTCCAACCATCTCCGGACAACTTCCAAGTCTGTGACTCTACATAAGAAATCTATTAAAAAAATTTTGGCGACTTACCTTGTTAATTGAGACTATCTATCTAATCTTCTCCGGACAACCTTCAGGCCTGTGCACCCCCTTCATTTCTATCCATCCAAGCCTGTGCGTCCCCTTCGTTTTTATCCAAGTCCTGTGCGTCCCCTTCATTTCTATAATATATAATATAAACGTTACATCAAAACTCTAAATTGCTGGTATAACAATATCTAGCAATTTAAAAGAAATACAATTTGTTACAATATATATATGTATTATTTTATACATGCATGGTACAAATTTCCAGAAACTTATGCGAAAGGAGATGCTTCTCAGTCCAACCATCTCCGGACAACTTCCAAGTCTGTGACTCTACATAAGAAATCTATTAAAAAAATTTTGGCGACTTACCTTGTTAATTGAGACTATCTATCTAATCTTCTCCGGACAACCATCAGGCCTGTGCATCCCCTTCATTTCTATCCATCCAAGCCTGTGCGTCCCCTTCATTTCTATAATATATAATATAAACGTTACATAAAAACTCTAAATTGCTGGTATAAAAATATCTAGCAATTTAAAAGCAATACAATTTGTTACAATATATATATATATATATTATTTTATACATGCATGGTACAAATTTCCAGAAACTTATGCGAAAGGAGATGCTTCTCAGTCCAACCATCTCCGGACAACTTCCAAGTCTGCGACTCTACATAAGAAATCTATTAAAAAAAATTTGGCGACTTACCTTGTTAATTGAGACTATCTATCTAATCTTCTCCGGACAACCTTCAGGCCTGTGCATCCCCTTCATTTCTATCCATCCAAGCCTGTGCGTCCCCTTCATTTTTATCCAAGTCCTGTGCGTCCCCTTCATTTCTATAATATATAATATAAACGTTACATCAAAACTCTAAATTGCTGGTATAAAAATATCTAGCAATTTAAAAGCAATACAATTTGTTACAATATATATATATATTATTTTATACATGCATGGTACAAATTTCCAGAAACTTATGCGAAAGGAGATGCTTCTCAGTCCAACCATCTCCGGACAACTTCCAAGTCTGCGACTCTACATAAGAAATCTATTAAAAAAATTTTGGCGACTTACCTTGTTAATTGAGACTATCTATCTAATCTTCTCCGGACAACCTCCAGGCCTGTGCATCCCCTTCATTTCTATCCATCCAAGCCTGTGCGTCCCCTTCATTTCTATAATATATAATATAAACGTTACATAAAAACTCTAAATTGCTGGTATAAAAATATCTAGCAATTTAAAAGCAATACAATTTGTTACAATATATATATATATTATTTTATACATGCATGGTACAAATTTCCAGAAACTTATACGAAAGGTGATGCTTCTCAGTCCAACCATCTCCGGACAACTTCCAAGTCTGTGACTCTACATAAGAAATCTATTAAAAAAATTTTGGCGACTTACCTTGTTAATTCAGACTATCTATCTAATCTTCTCCGGACAATCTTCAGGCCTGTGCATCCCCTTCATTTCTATCCATCCAAGCCTGTGCGTCCCCTTCATTTCTATAATATATAATATAAACGTTACATAAAAACTCTAAATTGCTGGTATAAAAATATCTAGCAATTTAAAAGCATTACAATTTGTTACAATATATATATATATATATATTATTTTATACATGCATGGTACAAATTTCCAGAAACATATACGAAAGGTGATGCTTCTCAGTCCAACCATCTCCGGACAACTTCCAAGTCAGTGACTCTACATAAGAAATCTATTAAAAAAATTTTGGCGACTTACCTTGTTAATTGAGACTATCTATCTAATCTTCTCCGGACAACCTCCAGGCCTGTGCATCCCCTTCATTTCTATCCATCCAAGCCTGTGCGTCCCCTTCATTTCTATAATATATAATATAAACGTTACATAAAAACTCTAAATTGCTGGTATAAAAATATCTAGCAATTTAAAAGCAATACTATTTGTTACAATATATATATATTATTTTATACATGCATGGTACAAATTTCCAGAAACTTATGCGAAAGGAGATGCTTCTCAGTCCAACCATCTCCGGACAACTTCCAAGTCTGCGACTCTACATAAGAAATCTATTAAAAAAATTTTGGCGACTTACCTTGTTAATTGAGACTATCTATCTAATCTTCTCCGGACAACCTCCAGGCCTGTGCATCCCCTTCATTTCTATCCATCCAAGCCTGTGCGTCCCCTTCATTTCTATAATATATAATATAAACGTTACATAAAAACTCTAAATTGCTGGTATAAAAATATCTAGCAATTTAAAAGCAATACAATTTGTTACAATATATATATATTATTTTATACATGCATGGTACAAATTTCCAGAAACTTATACGAAAGGAGATGCTTCTCAGTCCAACCATCTCCGGACAACTTCCAAGTCTGTGATTCTACATAAGAAATGTATTAAAAAAATTTTGGCGACTTACCTTGTTAATTGAGACTATCTATCTAATCTTCTCCGGACAACCTCCAGGCCTGTGCATCCCCTTCATTTCTATCCATCCAAGCCTGTGCGTCCCCTTCATTTTTATCCAAGTCCTGTGCGTTCCCTTCATTTCTATAATATATAATATAAACGTTACATCAAAACTCTAAATTGCTGGTATAAAAATATCTAGCAATTTAAAAGCAATACAATTTGTTACAATATATATATATTATTTTATACATGCATGGTACAAATTTCCAGAAACTTATGCGAAAGGAGATGCTTCTCAGTCCAACCATCTCCGGACAACTTCCAAGTCTGCGACTCTACATAAGAAATCTATTAAAAAAATTTTGGCGACTTACCTTGTTAATTGAGACTATCTATCTAATCTTCTCCGGACAACCTCCAGGCCTGTGCATCCCCTTCATTTCTATCCATCCAAGCCTGTGCGTCCCCTTCATTTTTATCCAAGTCCTGTGCGTCCCCTTCATTTCTATAATATATAATATAAACGTTACATAAAAACTCTAAATTGCTGGTATAAAAATATCTAGCAATTTAAAAGCAATACAATTTGTTACAATATATATATATATATATATATATATATATATATATATATATTATTTTATACATGCATGGTACAAATTTCCAGAAACTTATGCGAAAGGAGATGCTTCTCAGTCCAACCATCTCCGGACAACTTCCAAGTCTGCGACTCTACATAAGAAATCTATTAAAAAAATTTTGGCGACTTACCTTGTTAATTGAGACTATCTATCTAATCTTCTCCGGACAACCTTCAGGCCTGTGCATCCCCTTCATTTCTATCCATCCAAG
Source organism: Andrena minutula (assembly GCA_929113495.1). Taxonomy (NCBI): domain Eukaryota; kingdom Metazoa; phylum Arthropoda; class Insecta; order Hymenoptera; family Andrenidae; genus Andrena; species Andrena minutula. The sequence goes on along the minus strand of OV815993.1, from coordinate 41,110,116 downwards.
CCTGTGCGTCCCCTTCATTTTTATCCAAGTCCTGTGCGTCCCCTTCATTTCTATAATATATAATATAAACGTTACATAAAAACTCTAAATTGCTGGTATAAAAATATCTAGCAATTTAAAAGCAATACAATTTGTTACAATATATATATATATTATTTTATACATGCATGGTACAAATTTCCAGAAACTTATGCGAAAGGAGATGCTTCTCAGTCCAACCATCTCCGGACAACTTCCAAGTCTGTGATTCTACATAAGAAATGTATTAAAAAAATTTTGGCGACTTACCTTGTTAATTGAGACTATCTATCTAATCTTCTCCGGACAACCTCCAGGCCTGTGCATCCCCTTCATTTCTATCCATCCAAGCCTGTGCGTCCCCTTCATTTTTATCCAAGTCCTGTGCGTTCCCTTCATTTCTATAATATATAATATAAACGTTACATAAAAACTCTAAATTGCTGGTATAAAAATATCTAGCAATTTAAAAGCAATACTATTTGTTACAATATATATATATTATTTTATACATGCATGGTACAAATTTCCAGAAACTTATGCGAAAGGAGATGCTTCTCAGTCCAACCATCTCCGGACAACTTCCAAGTCTGCGACTCTACATAAGAAATCTATTAAAAAAATTTTGGCGACTTACCTTGTTAATTGAGACTATCTATCTAATCTTCTCCGGACAACCTCCAGGCCTGTGCATCCCCTTCATTTCTATCCATCCAAGCCTGTGCGTCCCCTTCATTTTTATCCAAGTCCTGTGCGTCCCCTTCATTTCTATAATATATAATATAAACGTTACATAAAAACTCTAAATTGCTGGTATAAAAATATCTAGCAATTTAAAAGCAATACAATTTGTTACAATATATATATATATATTATTTTATACATGCATGGTACAAATTTCCAGAAACTTATGCGAAAGGAGATGCTTCTCAGTCCAACCATCTCCGGACAACTTCCAAGTCTGTGATTCTACATAAGAAATGTATTAAAAAAATTTTGGCGACTTACCTTGTTAATTGAGACTATCTATCTAATCTTCTCCGGACAACCTCCAGGCCTGTGCATCCCCTTCATTTCTATCCATCCAAGCCTGTGCGTCCCCTTCATTTTTATCCAAGTCCTGTGCGTTCCCTTCATTTCTATAATATATAATATAAACGTTACATCAAAACTCTAAATTGCTGGTATAAAAATATCTAGCAATTTAAAAGCAATACTATTTGTTACAATATATATATATTATTTTATACATGCATGGTACAAATTTCCAGAAACTTATGCGAAAGGAGATGCTTCTCAGTCCAACCATCTCCGGACAACTTCCAAGTCTGCGACTCTACATAAGAAATCTATTAAAAAAATTTTGGCGACTTACCTTGTTAATTGAGACTATCTATCTAATCTTCTCCGGACAACCTCCAGGCCTGTGCATCCCCTTCATTTCTATCCATCCAAGCCTGTGCGTCCCCTTCATTTCTATAATATATAATATAAACGTTACATAAAAACTCTAAATTGCTGGTATAAAAATATCTAGCAATTTAAAAGCAATACAATTTGTTACAATATATATATATATTATTTTATACATGCATGGTACAAATTTCCAGAAACTTATGCGAAAGGAGATGCTTCTCAGTCCAACCATCTCCGGACAACTTCCAAGTCTGCGACTCTACATAAGAAATCTATTAAAAAAATTTTGGCGACTTACCTTGTTAATTGAGACTATCTATCTAATCTTCTCCGGACAACCTCCAGGCCTGTGCATCCCCTTCATTTCTATCCATCCAAGCCTGTGCGTCCCCTTCATTTTTATCCAAGTCCTGTGCGTCCCCTTCATTTCTATAATATATAATATAAACGTTACAAAAAAACTCTAAATTGCTGGTATAAAAATATCTAGCAATTTAAAAGCAATATAATTTGTTACAATATATATATATATTATTTTATACATGCATGGTACAAATTTCCAGAAACTTATGCGAAAGGAGATGCTTCTCAGTCCAACCATCTCCGGACAACTTCCAAGTCTGTGATTCTACATAAGAAATGTATTAAAAAAATTTTGGCGACTTACCTTGTTAATTGAGACTATCTATCTAATCTTCTCCGAACAACCTCCAGGCCTGTGCATCCCCTTCATTTCTATCCATCCAAGCCTGTGCGTCCCCTTCATTTTTATCCAAGTCCTGTGCGTTCCCTTCATTTCTATAATATATAATATAAACGTTACATCAAAACTCTAAATTGCTGGTATAAAAATATCTAGCAATTTAAAAGCAATACAATTTGTTACAATATATATATATTATTTTATACATGCATGGTACAAATTTCCAGAAACTTATGCGAAAGGAGATGCTTCTCAGTCCAACCATCTCCGGACAACTTCCAAGTCTGCGACTCTACATAAGAAATCTATTAAAAAAATTTTGGCGACTTACCTTGTTAATTGAGACTATCTATCTAATCTTCTCCGGACAACCTCCAGGCCTGTGCATCCCCTTCATTTCTATCCATCCAAGCCTGTGCGTCCCCTTCATTTCTATAATATATAATATAAACGTTACATAAAAACTCTAAATTGCTGGTATAAAAATATCTAGCAATTTAAAAGCAATACAATTTGTTACAATATATATATATATTATTTTATACATGCATGGTACAAATTTCCAGAAACTTATGCGAAAGGAGATGCTTCTCAGTCCAACCATCTCCGGACAACTTCCAAGTCTGCGACTCTACATATGAAATCTATTAAAAAAATTTTGGCGACTTACCTTGTTAATTGAGACTATCTATCTAATCTTCTCCGGACAACCTTCAGGCCTGTGCATCCCCTTCATTTCTATCCATCCAAGCCTGTGCGTCCCCTTCATTTTTATCCAAGTCCTGTGCGTCCCCTTCATTTCTATAATATATAATATAAACGTTACATCAAAACTCTAAATTGCTGGTATAACAATATCTAGCAATTTAAAAGAAATACAATTTGTTACAATATATATATGTATTATTTTATACATGCATGGTACAAATTTCCAGAAACTTATGCGAAAGGAGATGCTTCTCAGTCCAACCATCTCCGGACAACTTCCAAGTCTGTGACTCTACATAAGAAATCTATTAAAAAAATTTTGGCGACTTACCTTGTTAATTGAGACTATCTATCTAATCTTCTCCGGACAACCTTCAGGCCTGTGCATCCCCTTCATTTCTATCCATCCAAGCCTGTGCGTCCCCTTCATTTCTATAATATATAATATAAACATTACATAAAAACTCTAAATTGCTGGTATAAAAATATCTAGCAATTTAAAAGCAATACAATTTGTTACAATATATATATATATATTATTTTATACATGCATGGTACAAATTTCCAGAAACTTATGCGAAAGGAGATGCTTCTCAGCCCAACCATCTCCGGACAACTTCCAAGTCTGCGACTCTACATAAGAAATCTATTAAAAAAATTTTGGCGACTTACCTTGTTAATTGAGACTATCTATCTAATCTTCTCCGGACAATCTTCAGGCCTGTGCATCCCCTTCATTTCTATCCATCCAAGCCTGTGCGTCCCCTTCATTTTTATCCAAGTCCTGTGCGTCCCCTCCATTTCTATAATATATAATATAAACGTTACATAAAAACTCTAAATTGCTGGTATAAAAATATCTAGCAATTTAAAAGCATTACAATTTGTTACAATTTATATATATATATATATATATATATATATATATATATATATATATATATATTATTTTATACATGCATGGTACAAATTTCCAGAAACTTATACGAAAGGTGATGCTTCTCAGTCCAACCATCTCCGGACAACTTCCAAGTCTGTGACTCTACATAAGAAATCTATTAAAAAAATTTTGGCGACTTACCTTGTTAATTGAGACTATCTATCTAATCTTCTCCGGACAACCTTCAGGCCTGTGCATCCCCTTCATTTCTATCCATCCAAGCCTGTGCGTCCCCTTCATTGCTATAATATATAATATAAACGTTTCATAAAAACTCTAAATTGCTGGTATAACAATATCTAGCAATTTAAAAGCAATACAATTTGTTACAATATATATATATATTATTTTATACATGCATGGTACAAATTTCCAGAAACTTATGCGAAAGGAGATGCTTCTCAGTCCAACCATCTCCGGACAACTTTCAAGTCTGTGACTCTACATAAGAAATCTATTAAAAAAATTTTGGCGACTTACCTTGTTAATTGAGACTATCTATCTAATCTTCTCCGGACAACCTTCAGGCCTGTGCACCCCCTTCATTTCTATCCATCCAAGCCTGTGCGTCCCCTTCGTTTTTATCCAAGTCCTGTGCGTCCCCTTCATTTCTATAATATATAATATAAACGTTACATCAAAACTCTAAATTGCTGGTATAACAATATCTAGCAATTTAAAAGAAATACAATTTGTTACAATATATATATGTATTATTTTATACATGCATGGTACAAATTTCCAGAAACTTATGCGAAAGGAGATGCTTCTCAGTCCAACCATCTCCGGACAACTTCCAAGTCTGCGACTCTACATAAGAAATCTATTAAAAAAAATTTGGCGACTTACCTTGTTAATTGAGACTATCTATCTAATCTTCTCCGGACAATCTTCAGGCCTGTGCATCCCCTTCATTTCTATCCATCCAAGCCTGTGCGTCCCCTTCATTTCTATAATATATAATATAAACGTTACATAAAAACTCTAAATTGCTGGTATAAAAATATCTAGCAATTTAAAAGCAATACAATTTGTTACAATATATATATATTATTTTATACATGCATGGTACAAATTTCCAGAAACTTATACGAAAGGTGATGCTTCTCAGTCCAACCATCTCCGGACAACTTCCAAGTCTGTGACTCTACATAAGAAATCTATTAAAAAAATTTTGGCGACTTACCTTGTTAATTGAGACTATCTATCTAATCTTCTCCGGACAACCTTCAGGCCTGTCCATCCCCTTCATTTCTATCCATCCAAGCCTGTGCGTCCCCTTCATTTTTATCCAAGTCCTGTGCGTCCCCTTCATTTCTATAATATATAATATAAACGTTACATCAAAACTCTAAATTGCTGGTATAACAATATCTAGCAATTTAAAAGAAATACAATTTGTTACAATATATATATGTATTATTTTATACATGCATGGTACAAATTTCCAGAAACTTATGCGAAAGGAGATGCTTCTCAGTCCAACCATCTCCGGACAACTTCCAAGTCTGTGACTCTACATAAGAAATCTATTAAAAAAATTTTGGCGACTTACCTTGTTAATTGAGACTATCTATCTAATCTTCTCCGGACAACCTTCAGGCCTGTGCATCCCCTTCATTTCTATCCATCCAAGCCTGTGCGTCCTCTTCATTTCTATAATATATAATATAAACGTTACATCAAAACTCTAAATTGCTGGTATAAAAATATCTAGCAATTTAAAAGAAATACAATTTGTTACAATATATATATATATATTATTTTATACATGCATGGTACATATTTCCAGAAACTTATGCGAAAGGAGATGCTTCTCAGTCCAACCATCTCGGGACAACTTCCAAGTCTGTGACTCTACATAAGAAATCTATTAAAAAAATTTTGGCGACTTACCTTGTTAATTGAGACTATCTATCTAACCTTCTCCGGACAATCTTCAGGCCTGTGCATCCCCTTCATTTCTATCCATCCAAGCCTGTGCGTCCCCTTCATTTTTATCCAAGTCCTGTGCGTCCCCTTCATTTCTATAATATATAATATAAACGTTACATAAAAACTCTAAATTGCTGGTATAAAATTATCTAGCAATTTAAAAGCAATACAATTTGTTACAAAATATATATATATTATTTTATACATGCATGGTACAAATTTCCAGAAACTTATGCGAAAGGAGATGCTTCTCAGTCCAACCATCTCCGGACAACTTCCAAGTCTGCGACTCTACATAAGAAATCTATTAAAAAAATTTTGGCGACTTACCTTGTTAATTGAGACTATCTATCTAATCTTCTCCGGACAACCTCCAGGCCTGTGCATCCCCTTCATTTCTATCCATCCAAGCCTGTGCGTCCCCTTCATTTTTATCCAAGTCCTGTGCGTCCCCTTCATTTCTATAATATATAATATAAACGTTACATCAAAACTCTAAATTGATGGTATAAAAATATCTAGCAATTTAAAAGAAATACAATTTGTTACAATATATATATATATATTATTTTATACATGCATGGTACAAATTTCCAGAAACTTATGCGAAAGGAGATGCTTCTCAGTCCAACCATCTCCGGACAACTTCCAAGTCTGTGACTCTACATAAGAAATCTATTAAAAAAATTTTGGTGACTTACCTTGTTAATTGAGACTATCTATCTAATCTTCTCCGGACAACCGCCAGGCCTGTGCATCCCCTTCATTTCTATCCATCCAAGCCTGTGCGTCCCCTTCATTTCTATAATATATAATATAAACGTTACATAAAAACTCTAAATTGCTGGTATAAAAATATCTAGCAATTTAAAAGCAATACAATTTGTTACAATATATATATATTATTTTATACATGCATGGTACAAATTTCCAGAAACTTATGCGAAAGGAGATGCTTCTCAGTCCAACCATCTCCGGACAACTTCCAAGTCTGCGACTCTACATAAGAAATCTATTAAAAAAAATTTGGCGACTTACCTTGTTAATTGAGACTATCTATCTAATCTTCTCCGGACAACCTCCAGGCCTGTGCATCCCCTTCATTTCTATCCATCCAAGCCTGTGCGTCCCCTTCATTTCTATAATATATAATATAAACGTTACATAAAAACTCTAAATTGCTGGTATAACAATATCTAGCAATTTAAAAGCAATACAATTTGTTACAATATATATATATTATTTTATACATGTGTCACGTCCCGGGTTAAGGATTTAATGGGACAAATGACAAAGGGGTTTTTACATAAATTCCAGGCGCGAATCTATAGTTCAGCGCACCGGGAGGCGAGGAAATCAGGTATTTGACGACGTAATTCTGTACACCAGCCTTTTCGATTGTCAGGCGAGAAATGTGAAATTCTGCACGCTAATCGTCTCGAACGGCCGGGAGAATGTTAGATTCAGGGGATTGAAGATTTAGGGAAGGTCAGGCGAGCAATGTTCAATTCTGCACACTAACCATTTCGAACGTCAGGCGAGAAATGTGAAATTCTGCACACTAATCGTTTCGAATGGCAGGCGAGTAATGTTTAATTCTGCACACTGAAGATTTAGGGAAAGTCAGGCGAGCAATGTTCAATTCTGCACACTAACCATTTCGAACGTCAGGCGAGAAATGTGAAATTCTGCACACTAATCGTTTCGAATGGCAGGCGAGTAATGTTTAATTCTGCACACTGAAGATTTAGGGAAAGTCAGGCGAGCAATGTTCAATTCTGCACACTAACCATTTCGAACGTCAGGCGAGAAATGTGAAATTCTGCACACTAATCGTATCGAACGGCAGGCGAGTAATGTTTAATTCTGCACACTGAGGATTTAGGTAGAAGGCGGGAGAGAAATGCGAAATTCTACGCACTAACGGATTTGGGACTGACAGGCGAGAAATGTTTAATTCTGCACACTGACCGTTTTTTGAACGTCAGGCGAGTAATGTTTAATTCTGCACACTAATCGACCAGGGAAGGTTTAAATGAACTGGTTTGTATTGGGGAGACACCCGTTAGAGCACTTGTTTTGGTTTGCTTAGGTAATCGGATTTACCGCTGCATTATTGTAAAAGACACATGTAATACTTCGCGAGATTCGACTAGTCATACGGTTAAGCAAAACCTATGCGTAAGTAAGTTTAGTAAACACCGTGACGCTTTCTGCGGTCGTTGCCCGGAATCAGCTGTTCCGGCAGCCTGTTTGGATTTCGGGATCTTCGTAGCCGAAGGATTGACACAAATAATTCGTAACAGATTTAAAGTAAAACTGTTTATTCACTTTATAAGTTTTGATAATATATAATGCACTATCGTTGTGCAGATAGTTACGTTTTATAATAATGGGTTGGCGATGAACATAGCATGTATATAATGGTTATAAGTTATGAATATGAACATGAAATACAAGATATATATATTAATAAGCTAGAATGATTTACGCAATAGGCGTTAATAAGCAATGCAAACAGCAATACACGATAATATGAGCGCAATAAGCTTTGCAATACGAAATAATGTGAATAGCAATACAAGATAATATAAGCGCAATAAGCGTTGCAATATGAAACAATAAGAATGTGAATAATTGTTATAGATGATGGTGATATACCGTGGTATTAATAGTAATTATAATCTCTTACGATACTTGATGATTGATGGTGATTGAGTTTATTTTAAATGACACTTTGATCAACGAGACCTTAAATGGTTTCGTGTGGATTTCTTCCTTTCGAACAAGGATATTCATCGAAAGAGAGCGTGTCCCTTCGATCCTGGTATTTCGGCGAAAAAAAAGCTTCTGTCTCCGGGCCCTTGTATTTATATGATTTTGCAAGGGGTTGTGGGGTGTACGCGCGGTATGGACTTTGCCCTGCTTATATAATATTTTACGGTATGAAGGGGGGTGCGCAGTATGCACCTTGGGCTAATTATAAACATGTGTCATGATAACTTTTGGGGTTTTTGCAGGGAGCAAAGGTTGATCTATATTGGGACTTGCAGTTTTTCTACTAGGGTTTTTATACATAGGATTTTGAATTGCTCAACTCCTCGAATGGATTTTGGGTGTTTTAATAGGAAAGGGACGTCCCGATGGGTTTGACTGCTTTGGTCATTGAGAGGGTGTGAGACGTGGTCTCGATTTAAGATATTTGTGGGGCGAGGGACTTGTTTAGATTTGACGTATTTGAGGAATTTGTGCCGCGTTGGGCGAATAAGGGAAGGAGATTCAATGATTGACCGTCTTGAGATGGGGACCGCTAAGGTACATCGCCAAGGCGGCCAAGGTCGTTGGTAAAGGGGTAAGAATTGAGGTTTTGGGGAAGATTTGAGCGGATTTGTAGATAGATTTATAAATGAGTTGAAGTAACCGCGCGCGAAAAATCTTGGGGCGTCACACATGCATGGTACAAATTTCCAGAAACTTATGCGAAAGGAGATGCTTCTCAGTCCAACCATCTCCGGACAACTTCCAAGTCTGTGACTCTACATAAGAAATCTATTAAAAAAATTTTGGCGACTTACCTTGTTAATTGAGACTATCTATCTAATCTTCTCCGGACAACCTTCAGGCCTGTGCATCCCCTTCATTTCTATCCATCCAAGCCTGTGCGTCCCCTTCGTTTTTATCCAAGTCCTGTGCGTCCCCTTCATTTCTATAATATATAATATAAACGTTACATAAAAACTCTAAATTGCTGGTATAAAAATATCTAGCAATTTAAAAGCAATACAATTTGTTACAATATATATATATATATTATTTTATACATGCATGGTACAAATTTCCAGAAACTTATGCGAAAGGAGATGCTTCTCAGTCCAACCATCTCCGGACAACTTCCAAGTCTGTGATTCTACATAAGAAATGTATTAAAAAAATTTTGGCGACTTACCTTGTTAATTGAGACTATCTATCTAATCTTCTCCGGACAACCTCCAGGCCTGTGCATCCCCTTCATTTCTATCCATCCAAGCCTGTGCGTCCCCTTCATTTCTATAATATATAATATAAACGTTACATAAAAACTCTAAATTGCTGGTATAAAAATATCTAGCAATTTAAAAGCAATACAATTTGTTACAATATATATATATATATATTATTTTATACATGCATGGTACAAATTTCCAGAAACAAATGCGAAAGGAGATGCTTCTCAGTCCAACCATCTCCGGACAACTTCCAAGTCTGTGACTCTACATAAGAAATCTATTAAAAAAATTTTGGCGACTTACCTTGTTAATTGAGACTATCTATTTAATCTTCTCCGGACAACCTCCAGGCCTGTGCATCCCCTTCGTTTCTATCCATCCAAGCCTGTGCGTCCCCTTCATTTTTATCCAAGTCCTGTGCGTCCCCTTCATTTCTATAATATATAATATAAACGTTACATCAAAACTCTAAATTGATGGTATAAAAATATCTAGCAATTTAAAAGAAATACAATTTGTTACAATATATATATATATATATTATTTTATACATGCATGGTACATATTTCCAGAAACTTATGCGAAAGGAGATGCTTCTCAGTCCAACCATCTCGGGACAACTTCCAAGTCTGCGACTCTACATAAGAAATCTATTAAAAAAATTTTGGCGACTTACCTTGTTAATTGAGACTATCTATTTAATCTTCTCCGGACAACCTCCAGGCCTGTGCATCCCCTTCGTTTCTATCCATCCAAGCCTGTGCGTCCCCTTCATTTTTATCCAAGTCCTGTGCGTCCCCTTCATTTCTATAATATATAATATAAACGTTATATCAAAACTCTAAATTGCTGGTATAAAAATATCTAGCAATTTAAAAGAAATACAATTTGTTACAATATATATATATATATATATATATATATATTATTTTATACATGCATGGTACAAATTTCCAGAAACTTATGCGAAAGGAGATGCTTCTCAGTCCAACCATCTCCGGACAACTTCCAAGTCTGCGACTCTACATAAGAAATCTATTAAAAAAATTTTGGCGACTTACCTTGTTAATTGAGACTATCTATCTAATCTTCTCCGGACAACCTTCAGGCGTGTGCATCCCCTTCATTTCTATCCATCCAAGCCTGTGCGTCCCCTTCATTTCTATAATATATAATATAAACGTTACATAAAAACTCTAAATTGCTGGTATAAAAATATCTAGCAATTTAGAAGCAATACAATTTGTTACAATATATATATATATTATTTTATACATGCATGGTACAAATTTCCAGAAACTTATGCGAAAGGAGATGCTTCTCAGTCCAACCATCTCCGGACAACTTCCAAGTCTGTGACTCTACATAAGAAATCTCTTAAAAAAATTTTGGCGACTTACCTTGTTAATTGAGACTATCTATCTAATCTTCTCCGGACAACCTTCAGGCCTGTGCATCCCCTTCATTTCTATCCATCCAAGCCTGTGCGTCCCCTTCATTTTTATCCATCCAAGCCTGTGCGTCCCCTTCATTTTTATCCAAGTCCTGTGCGTCCCCTTCATTTCTATAATATATAATATAAACGTTACATCAAAACTCTAAATTGATGGTATAAAAATATCTAGCAATTTAAAAGAAATACAATTTGTTACAATATATATATATATATATATATATTATTTTATACATGCATGGTACATATTTCCAGAAACTTATGCGAAAGGAGATGCTTCTCAGTCCAACCATCTCGGGACAACTTCCAAGTCTGCGACTCTACATAAGAAATCTATTAAAAAAATTTTGGCGACTTACCTTGTTAATTGAGACTATCTATTTAATCTTCTCCGGACAACCTCCAGGCCTGTGCATCCCCTTCGTTTCTATCCATCCAAGCCTGTGCGTCCCCTTCATTTTTATCCAAGTCCTGTGCGTCCCCTTCATTTCTATAATATATAATATAAACGTTATATCAAAACTCTAAATTGCTGGTATAAAAATATCTAGCAATTTAAAAGAAATACAATTTGTTACAATATATATATATATATATATTATTTTATACATGCATGGTACAAATTTCCAGAAACTTATGCGAAAGGAGATGCTTCTCAGTCCAACCATCTCCGGACAACTTCCAAGTCTGCGACTCTACATAAGAAATCTATTAAAAAAATTTTGGCGACTTACCTTGTTAATTGAGACTATCTATCTAATCTTCTCCAGACAACCTCCAGGCCTGTGCATCCCCTTCATTTCTATCCATCCAAGCCTGTGCGTCCCCTTCATTTCTATAATATATAATATAAACGTTACATCAAAACTCTAAATTGCTGGTATAAAAATATCTAGCAATTTAAAAGCAATACAATTTGTTACAATATATATGTATATTATTTTATACATGCATGGTACAAATTTCCAGAAACTTATGCGAAAGGAGATGCTTCTCAGTCCAACCATCTCCGGACAACTTCCAAGTCTGCGACTCTACATAAGAAATCTATTAAAAAAATTTTGGCGACTTACCTTGTTAATTGAGACTATCTATCTAATCTTCTCCGGACAACCTTCAGGCCTGTGCATCCCCTTCATTTCTATCCATCCAAGCCTGTGCGTCCCCTTCATTTCTATAATATATAATATAAACGTTACATCAAAACTCTAAATTGCTGGTATAAAAATATCTAGCAATTTAAAAGAAATACAATTTGTTACAATATATATATATATATTATTTTATACATGCATGGTACATATTTCCAGAAACTTATGCGAAAGGAGATGCTTCTCAGTCCAACCATCTCGGGACAACTTCCAAGTCTGTGACTCTACATAAGAAATCTATTAAAAAAATTTTGGCGACTTACCTTGTTAATTGAGACTATCTATCTAATCTTCTTCGGACAACCTTCAGGCCTGTGCATCCCCTTCATTTCTATCCATCGAAGCCTGTGCGTCCCCTTCATTTTTATCCAAGTCCTGTGCGTCCCCTTCATTTCTATAATATATAATATAAACGTTACACCAAAACTCTAAATTGCTGGTATAAAAATATCTAGCAATTTAAAAGAAATACAATTTGTTACAATATATATATGTATTATTTTATACATGCATGGTACAAATTTCCAGAAACTTATGCGAAAGGAGATGCTTCTCAGTCCAACCATCTCCGGACAACTTCCAAGTCTGTGACTCTACATAAGAAATCTATTAAAAAAATTTTGGCGACTTACCTTGTTAATTGAGACTATCTATCTAATCTTCTCCGGACAACCTTCAGGCCTGTGCATCCCCTTCATTTCTATCCATCCAAGCCTGTGCGTCCTCTTCATTTCTATAATATATAATATAAACGTTACATCAAAACTCTAAATTGCTGGTATAAAAATATCTAGCAATTTAAAAGAAATACAATTTGTTACAATATATATATATATATTATTTTATACATGCATGGTACATATTTCCAGAAACTTATGCGAAAGGAGATGCTTCTCAGTCCAACCATCTCGGGACAACTTCCAAGTCTGTGACTCTACATAAGAAATCTATTAAAAAAATTTTGGCGACTTACCTTGTTAATTGAGACTATCTATCTAACCTTCTCCGGACAATCTTCAGGCCTGTGCATCCCCTTCATTTCTATCCATCCAAGCCTGTGCGTCCCCTTCATTTTTATCCAAGTCCTGTGCGTCCCCTTCATTTCTATAATATATAATATAAACGTTACATAAAAACTCTAAATTGCTGGTATAACATTATCTAGCAATTTAAAAGCAATACAATTTGTTACAAAATATATATATATTATTTTATACATGCATGGTACAAATTTCCAGAAACTTATGCGAAAGGAGATGCTTCTCAGTCCAACCATCTCCGGACAACTTCCAAGTCTGCGACTCTACATAAGAAATCTATTAAAAAAATTTTGGCGACTTACCTTGTTAATTGAGACTATCTATCTAATCTTCTCCGGACAACCTCCAGGCCTGTGCATCCCCTTCATTTCTATCCATCCAAGCCTGTGCGTCCCCTTCATTTTTATCCAAGTCCTGTGCGTCCCCTTCATTTCTATAATATATAATATAAACGTTACATCAAAACTCTAAATTGATGGTATAAAAATATCTAGCAATTTAAAAGAAATACAATTTGTTACAATATATATATATATATATTATTTTATACATGCATGGTACAAATTTCCAGAAACTTATGCGAAAGGAGATGCTTCTCAGTCCAACCATCTCCGGACAACTTCCAAGTCTGTGACTCTACATAAGAAATCTATTAAAAAAATTTTGGTGACTTACCTTGTTAATTGAGACTATCTATCTAATCTTCTCCGGACAACCTTCAGGCCTGTGCATCCCCTTCATTTCTATCCATCCAAGCCTGTGCGTCCCCTTCATTTCTATAATATATAATATAAACGTTACATAAAAACTCTAAATTGCTGGTATAAAAATATCTAGCAATTTAAAAGCAATACAATTTGTTACAATATATATATATTATTTTATACATGCATGGTACAAATTTCCAGAAACTTATGCGAAAGGAGATGCTTCTCAGTCCAACCATCTCCGGACAACTTCCAAGTCTGCGACTCTACATAAGAAATCTATTAAAAAAAATTTGGCGACTTACCTTGTTAATTGAGACTATCTATCTAATCTTCTCCGGACAACCTCCAGGCCTGTGCATCCCCTTCATTTCTATCCATCCAAGCCTGTGCGTCCCCTTCATTTCTATAATATATAATATAAACGTTACATAAAAACTCTAAATTGCTGGTATAACAATATCTAGCAATTTAAAAGCAATACAATTTGTTACAATATATATATATTATTTTATACATGTGTCACGTCCCGGGTTAAGGATTTAATGGGACAAATGACAAAGGGGTTTTTACATAAATTCCAGGCGCGAATCTATAGTTCAGCGCACCGGGAGGCGAGGAAATCAGGTATTTGACGACGTAATTCTGTACACCAGCCTTTTCGATTGTCAGGCGAGAAATGTGAAATTCTGCACGCTAATCGTCTCGAACGGCCGGGAGAATGTTAGATTCAGGGGATTGAAGATTTAGGGAAGGTCAGGCGAGCAATGTTCAATTCTGCACACTAACCATTTCGAACGTCAGGCGAGAAATGTGAAATTCTGCACACTAATCGTTTCGAATGGCAGGCGAGTAATGTTTAATTCTGCACACTGAAGATTTAGGGAAAGTCAGGCGAGCAATGTTCAATTCTGCACACTAACCATTTCGAACGTCAGGCGAGAAATGTGAAATTCTGCACACTAATCGTTTCGAATGGCAGGCGAGTAATGTTTAATTCTGCACACTGAAGATTTAGGGAAAGTCAGGCGAGCAATGTTCAATTCTGCACACTAACCATTTCGAACGTCAGGCGAGAAATGTGAAATTCTGCACACTAATCGTATCGAACGGCAGGCGAGTAATGTTTAATTCTGCACACTGAGGATTTAGGTAGAAGGCGGGAGAGAAATGCGAAATTCTACGCACTAACGGATTTGGGACTGACAGGCGAGAAATGTTTAATTCTGCACACTGACCGTTTTTTGAACGTCAGGCGAGTAATGTTTAATTCTGCACACTAATCGACCAGGGAAGGTTTAAATGAACTGGTTTGTATTGGGGAGACACCCGTTAGAGCACTTGTTTTGGTTTGCTTAGGTAATCGGATTTACCGCTGCATTATTGTAAAAGACACATGTAATACTTCGCGAGATTCGACTAGTCATACGGTTAAGCAAAACCTATGCGTAAGTAAGTTTAGTAAACACCGTGACGCTTTCTGCGGTCGTTGCCCGGAATCAGCTGTTCCGGCAGCCTGTTTGGATTTCGGGATCTTCGTAGCCGAAGGATTGACACAAATAATTCGTAACAGATTTAAAGTAAAACTGTTTATTCACTTTATAAGTTTTGATAATATATAATGCACTATCGTTGTGCAGATAGTTACGTTTTATAATAATGGGTTGGCGATGAACATAGCATGTATATAATGGTTATAAGTTATGAATATGAACATGAAATACAAGATATATATATTAATAAGCTAGAATGATTTACGCAATAGGCGTTAATAAGCAATGCAAACAGCAATACACGATAATATGAGCGCAATAAGCTTTGCAATACGAAATAATGTGAATAGCAATACAAGATAATATAAGCGCAATAAGCGTTGCAATATGAAACAATAAGAATGTGAATAATTGTTATAGATGATGGTGATATACCGTGGTATTAATAGTAATTATAATCTCTTACGATACTTGATGATTGATGGTGATTGAGTTTATTTTAAATGACACTTTGATCAACGAGACCTTAAATGGTTTCGTGTGGATTTCTTCCTTTCGAACAAGGATATTCATCGAAAGAGAGCGTGTCCCTTCGATCCTGGTATTTCGGCGAAAAAAAAGCTTCTGTCTCCGGGCCCTTGTATTTATATGATTTTGCAAGGGGTTGTGGGGTGTACGCGCGGTATGGACTTTGCCCTGCTTATATAATATTTTACGGTATGAAGGGGGGTGCGCAGTATGCACCTTGGGCTAATTATAAACATGTGTCATGATAACTTTTGGGGTTTTTGCAGGGAGCAAAGGTTGATCTATATTGGGACTCGCAGTTTTTCTACTAGGGTTTTTATACATAGGATTTTGAATTGCTCAACTCCTCGAATGGATTTTGGGTGTTTTAATAGGAAAGGGACGTCCCGATGGGTTTGACTGCTTTGGTCATTGAGAGGGTGTGAGACGTGGTCTCGATTTAAGATATTTGTGGGGCGAGGGACTTGTTTAGATTTGACGTATTTGAGGAATTTGTGCCGCGTTGGGCGAATAAGGGAAGGAGATTCAATGATTGACCGTCTTGAGATGGGGACCGCTAAGGTACATCGCCAAGGCGGCCAAGGTCGTTGGTAAAGGGGTAAGAATTGAGGTTTTGGGGAAGATTTGAGCGGATTTGTAGATAGATTTATAAATGAGTTGAAGTAACCGCGCGCGAAAAATCTTGGGGCGTCACACATGCATGGTACAAATTTCCAGAAACTTATGCGAAAGGAGATGCTTCTCAGTCCAACCATCTCCGGACAACTTCCAAGTCTGTGACTCTACATAAGAAATCTATTAAAAAAATTTTGGCGACTTACCTTGTTAATTGAGACTATCTATCTAATCTTCTCCGGACAACCTTCAGGCCTGTGCATCCCCTTCATTTCTATCCATCCAAGCCTGTGCGTCCCCTTCGTTTTTATCCAAGTCCTGTGCGTCCCCTTCATTTCTATAATATATAATATAAACGTTACATAAAAACTCTAAATTGCTGGTATAAAAATATCTAGCAATTTAAAAGCAATACAATTTGTTACAATATATATATATATTATTTTATACATGCATGGTACAAATTTCCAGAAACTTATGCGAAAGGAGATGCTTCTCAGTCCAACCATCTCCGGACAACTTCCAAGTCTGTGACTCTACATAAGAAATCTATTAAAAAAATTTTGGCGACTTACCTTGTTAATTGAGACTATCTATCTAATCTTCTCCGGACAACCTTCAGGCCTGTCCATCCCCTTCATTTCTATCCATCCAAGCCTGTGCGTCCCCTTCATTTTTATCCAAGTCCTGTGCGTCCCCTTCATTTCTATAATATATAATATAAACGTTACACCAAAACTCTAAATTGCTGGTATAAAAATATCTAGCAATTTAAAAGAAATACTATTTGTTACAATATATATATGTATTATTTTATACATGCATGGTACAAATTTCCAGAAACTTATGCGAAAGGAGATGCATCTCAGTCCAACCATCTCCGGACAACTTCCAAGTCTGTGACTCTACATAAGAAATCTATTAAAAAAATTTTGGCGACTTACCTTGTTAATTGAGACTATCTATCTAATCTTCTCCGGACAACCTCCAGGCCTGTGCATCCCCTTCATTTCTATCCATCCAAGCCTGTGCGTCCCCTTCATTTCTATAATATATAATATAAACGTTAAATAAAAACTCTAAATTGCAGGTATAAAAATATCTAGCAATTTAAAAGCAATACAATTTGTTACAATATATATATATATTATTTTATACATGCATGGTACAAATTTCCAGAAACTTATGCGAAAGGAGATGCTTCTCAGTCCAACCATCTCCGGACAACTTCCAAGTCTGCGACTCTACATAAGAAATCTATTAAAAAAATTTTGGCGACTTACCTTGTTAATTGAGACTATCTATCTAATCTTCTCCGGACAACCTTCAGGCCTGTGCATCCCCTTCATTTCTATCCATCCAAGCCTGTGCGTCCCCTTCATTTCTATAATATATAATATAAACATTACATAAAAACTCTAAATTGCTGGTATAAAAATATCTAGCAATTTAAAAGCAATACAATTTGTTACAATATATATATATATTATTTTATACATGCATGGTACAAATTTCCAGAAACTTATGCGAAAGGAGATGCTTCTCAGTCCAACCATCTCCGGACAACTTCCAAGTCTGTGACTCTACATAAGAAATCTATTAAAAAAATTTTGGCGACTTACCTTGTTAATTGAGACTATCTATCTAATCTTCTCCGGACAATCTTCAGGCCTGTGCATCCCCTTCATTTCTATCCATCCAAGCCTGTGCGTCCCCTTCATTTTTATCCAAGTCCTGTGCGTCCCCTTCATTTCTATAATATATAATATAAACGTTACATAAAAACTCTAAATTGCTGGTATAAAAATATCAAGCAATTTAAAAGCAATACAATTTGTTACAATATATGTATATATTATTTTATACATGCATGGTACAAATTTCCAGAAACTTATGCGAAAGGAGATGCTTCTCAGTCCAACCATCTCCGGACAACTTCCAAGTCTGCGACTCTACATAAGAAATCTATTAAAAAAATTTTGGCGACTTACCTTGTTAATTGAGACTATCTATCTAATCTTCTCCGGACAACCTCCAGGCCTGTGCATCCCCTTCATTTCTATCCACCCAAGCCTGTGCGTCCCCTTCATTTCTATAATATATAATATAAACGTTACATAAAAACTCTAAATTTCTGGTATAACAATATCTAGCAATTTAAAAGCAATACAATTTGTTACAATATATATATATTATTTTATACATGCATGGTACAAATTTCCAGAAACTTATGCGAAAGGAGATGCTTCTCAGTCCAACCATCTCCGGACAACTTCCAAGTCTGTGACTCTACATAAGAAATCTATTAAAAAAATTTTGGCGACTTACCTTGTTAATTGAGACTATCTATCTAATCTTCTCCGGACAACCTTCAGGCCTGTGCATCCCCTTCATTTCTATCCATCCAAGCCTGTGCGTCCCCTTCGTTTTTATCCAAGTCCTGTGCGTCCCCTTCATTTCTATAATATATAATATAAACGTTACATAAAAACTCTAAATTGCTGGTATAAAAATATCTAGCAATTTAAAAGCAATACAATTTGTTACAATATATATATATATATATATATTATTTTATACATGCATGGTACAAATTTCCAGAAACTTATGCGAAAGGAGATGCTTCTCAGTCCAACCATCTCCGGACAACTTCCAAGTCTGTGATTCTACATAAGAAATGTATTAAAAAAATTTTGGCGACTTACCTTGTTAATTGAGACTATCTATCTAATCTTCTCCGGACAACCTCCAGGCCTGTGCATCCCCTTCATTTCTATCCATCCAAGCCTGTGCGTCCCCTTCATTTCTATAATATATAATATAAACGTTACATAAAAACTCTAAATTGCTGGTATAAAAATATCTAGCAATTTAAAAGCAATACAATTTGTTACAATATATATATATATATTATTTTATACATGCATGGTACAAATTTCCAGAAACAAATGCGAAAGGAGATGCTTCTCAGTCCAACCATCTCCGGACAACTTCCAAGTCTGTGACTCTACATAAGAAATCTATTAAAAAAATTTTGGCGACTTACCTTGTTAATTGAGACTATCTATTTAATCTTCTCCGGACAACCTCCAGGCCTGTGCATCCCCTTCGTTTCTATCCATCCAAGCCTGTGCGTCCCCTTCATTTTTATCCAAGTCCTGTGCGTCCCCTTCATTTCTATAATATATAATATAAACGTTATATCAAAACTCTAAATTGCTGGTATAAAAATATCTAGCAATTTAAAAGCAATACAATTTGTTACAATATATATGTATATTATTTTATACATGCATGGTACAAATTTCCAGAAACTTATGCGAAAGGAGATGCTTCTCAGTCCAACCATCTCCGGACAACTTCCAAGTCTGCGACTCTACATAAGAAATCTATTAAAAAAATTTTGGCGACTTACCTTGTTAATTGAGACTATCTATCTAATCTTCTCCGGACAACCTCCAGGCCTGTGCATCCCCTTCATTTCTATCCATCCAAGCCTGTGCGTCCCCTTCATTTCTATAATATATAATATAAACGTTACATCAAAACTCTAAATTGCTGGTATAAAAATATCTAGCAATTTAAAAGAAATACAATTTGTTACAATATATATATATATATTATTTTATACATGCATGGTACATATTTCCAGAAACTTATGCGAAAGGAGATGCTTCTCAGTCCAACCATCTCGGGACAACTTCCAAGTCTGTGACTCTACATAAGATATCTATTAAAAAAATTTTGGCGACTTACCTTGTTAATTGAGACTATCTATCTAATCTTCTTCGGACAACCTTCAGGCCTGTGCATCCCCTTCATTTCTATCCATCCAAGCCTGTGCGTCCCCTTCATTTTTATCCAAGTCCTGTGCGTCCCCTTCATTTCTATAATATATAATATAAACGTTACATCAAAACTCTAAATTGATGGTATAAAAATATCTAGCAATTTAAAAGAAATACAATTTGTTACAATATATATATATATATATTATTTTATACATGCATGGTACATATTTCCAGAAACTTATGCGAAAGGAGATGCTTCTCAGTCCAACCATCTCGGGACAACTTCCAAGTCTGCGACTCTACATAAGAAATCTATTAAAAAAATTTTGGCGACTTACCTTGTTAATTGAGACTATCTATTTAATCTTCTCCGGACAACCTCCAGGCCTGTGCATCCCCTTCGTTTCTATCCATCCAAGCCTGTGCGTCCCCTTCATTTCTATAATATATAATATAAACGTTACATCAAAACTCTAAATTGCTGGTATAAAAATATCTAGCAATTTAAAAGAAATACAATTTGTTACAATATATATATATATATATATATATATATATATATATATATATATATATATATTATTTTATACATGCATGGTACAAATTTCCAGAAACTTATGCGAAAGGAGATGCTTCTCAGTCCAACCATCTCGGGACAACTTCCAAGTCTGCGACTCTACATAAGAAATCTATTAAAAAAATTTTGGCGACTTACCTTGTTAATTGAGACTATCTATCTAATCTTCTCCGGACAACCTTCAGGCGTGTGCATCCCCTTCATTTCTATCCATCCAAGCCTGTGCGTCCCCTTCATTTCTATAATATATAATATAAACGTTACATAAAAACTCTAAATTGCTGGTATAAAAATATCTAGCAATTTAGAAGCAATACAATTTGTTACAATATATATATATATATATTATTTTATACATGCATGGTACAAATTTCCAGAAACTTATGCGAAAGGAGATGCTTCTCAGTCCAACCATCTCCGGACAACTTCCAAGTCTGTGACTCTACATAAGAAATCTATTAAAAAAATTTTGGCGACTTACCTTGTTAATTGAGACTATCTATCTAATCTTCTCCGGACAATCTTCAGGCCTGTGCATCCCCTTCATTTCTATCCATCCAAGCCTGTGCGTCCCCTTCATTTTTATCCAAGTCCTGTGCGTCCCCTTCATTTCTATAATATATAATATAAACGTTACATAAAAAGTCTAAATTGCTGGTATAAAAATATCTAGCAATTTAAAAGCAATACAATTTGTTACAATATATGTATATATTATTTTATACATGCATGGTACAAATTTCCAGAAACTTATGCGAAAGGAGATGCTTCTCAGTCCAACCATCTCCGGACAACTTCCAAGTCTGCGACTCTACATAAGAAATCTATTAAAAAAATTTTGGCGACTTACCTTGTTAATTGAGACTATCTATCTAATCTTCTCCGGACAACCTTCAGGCCTGTGCATCCCCTTCATTTCTATCCATCCAAGCCTGTGCGTCCCCTTCGTTTTTATCCAAGTCCTGTGCGTCCCCTTCATTTCTATAATATATAATATAAACGTTACATAAAAACTCTAAATTGCTGGTATAAAAATATCTAGCAATTTAAAAGCAATACAATTTGTTACAATATATATATATATATTATTTTATACATGCATGGTACAAATTTCCAGAAACTTATGCGAAAGGAGATGCTTCTCAGTCCAACCATCTCCGGACAACTTCCAAGTCTGTGATTCTACATAAGAAATGTATTAAAAAAATTTTGGCGACTTACCTTGTTAATTGAGACTATCTATCTAATCTTCTCCGGACAACCTCCAGGCCTGTGCATCCCCTTCATTTCTATCCATCCAAGCCTGTGCGTCCCCTTCATTTCTATAATATATAATATAAACGTTACATAAAAACTCTAAATTGCTGGTATAAAAATATCTAGCAATTTAAAAGCAATTCAATTTGTTACAATATATATATATATTATTTTATACATGCATGGTACAAATTTCCAGAAACAAATGCGAAAGGAGATGCTTCTCAGTCCAACCATCTCCGGACAACTTCCAAGTCTGTGACTCTACATAAGAAATCTATTAAAAAAATTTTGGCGACTTACCTTGTTAATTGAGACTATCTATTTAATCTTCTCCGGACAACCTCCAGGCCTGTGCATCCCCTTCGTTTCTATCCATCCAAGCCTGTGCGTCCCCTTCATTTTTATCCAAGTCCTGTGCGTCCCCTTCATTTCTATAATATATAATATAAACGTTATATCAAAACTCTAAATTGCTGGTATAAAAATATCTAGCAATTTAAAAGCAATACAATTTGTTACAATATATATGTATATTATTTTATACATGCATGGTACAAATTTCCAGAAACTTATGCGAAAGGAGATGCTTCTCAGTCCAACCATCTCCGGACAACTTCCAAGTCTGCGACTCTACATAAGAAATCTATTAAAAAAATTTTGGCGACTTACCTTGTTAATTGAGACTATCTATCTAATCTTCTCCGGACAACCTCCAGGCCTGTGCATCCCCTTCATTTCTATCCATCCAAGCCTGTGCGTCCCCTTCATTTCTATAATATATAATATAAACGTTACATAAAAACTCTAAATTGCTGGTATAAAAATATCTAGCAATTTAAAAGCAATACAATTTGTTACAATATATATGTATATTATTTTATACATGCATGGTACAAATTTCCAGAAACTTATGCGAAAGGAGATGCTTCTCAGTCCAACCATCTCCGGACAACTTCCAAGTCTGCGACTCTACATAAGAAATCTATTAAAAAAATTTTGGCGACTTACCTTGTTAATTGAGACTATCTATCTAATCTTCTCCGGACAACCTCCAGGCCTGTGCATCCCCTTCATTTCTATCCATCCAAGCCTGTGCGTCCCCTTCATTTCTATAATATATAATATAAACGTTACATAAAAACTCTAAATTGCTGGTATAAAAATATCTAGCAATTTAAAAGAAATACAATTTGTTACAATATATATATATATATTATTTTATACATGCATGGTACATATTTCCAGAAACTTATGCGAAAGGAGATGCTTCTCAGTCCAACCATCTCGGGACAACTTCCAAGTCTGTGACTCTACATAAGAAATCTATTAAAAAAATTTTGGCGACTTACCTTGTTAATTGAGACTATCTATCTAATCTTCTCCGGACAACCTTCAGGCCTGTGCATCCCCTTCATTTCTATCCATCCAAGCCTGTGCGTCCCCTTCATTTCTATAATATATAATATAAACGTTACATAAAAACTCTAAATTGCTGGTATAAAAATATCTAGCAATTTAAAAGCAATACAATTTGTTACAATATATATATATATTATTTTATACATGCATGGTACAAATTTCCAGAAACTTATGCGAAAGGAGATGCTTCTCAGTCCAACCATCTCCGGACAACTTCCAAGTCTGTGACTCTACATAAGAAATCTATTAAAAAAATTTTGGCGACTTACCTTGTTAATTGAGACTATCTATCTAATCTTCTCCGGACAACCTTCAGGCCTGTGCATCCCCTTCATTTCTATCCATCCAAGCCTGTGCGTCCCCTTCATTTTTATCCAAGTCCTGTGCGTCCCCTTCATTTCTATAATATATAATATAAACGTTACATCAAAACTCTAAATTGCTGGTATAAAAATATCTAGCAATTTAAAAGAAATACAATTTGTTACAATATATATATATATATATATATATTATTTTATACATGCATGGTACAAATTTCCAGAAACTTATGCGAAAGGAGATGCTTCTCAGTCCAACCATCTCCGGACAACTTCCAAGTCTGTGACTCTACATAAGAAATCTATTAAAAAAATTTTGGCGACTTACCTTGTTAATTGAGACTATCTATCTAATCTTCTCCGGACAACCTTCAGGCCTGTGCATCCCCTTCATTTCTATCCATCCAAGCCTGTGCGTCCCCTTCATTTCTATAATATATAATATAAACATTACATAAAAACTCTAAATTGCTGGTATAAAAATATCTAGCAATTTAAAAGCAATACAATTTGTTACAATATATATATATATATTATTTTATACATGCATGGTACAAATTTCCAGAAACTTATGCGAAAGGAGATGCTTCTCAGTCCAACCATCTCCGGACAACTTCCAAGTCTGTGACTCTACATAAGAAATCTATTAAAAAAATTTTGGCGACTTACCTTGTTAATTGAGACTATCTATCTAATCTTCTCCGGACAACCTTCAGGCCTGTGCATCCCCTTCATTTCTATCCATCCAAGCCTGTGCGTCCCCTTCATTTTTATCCAAGCCCTGTGCGTCCCCTTCATTTCTATAATATATAATATAAACGTTACATAAAAACTCTAAATTGCTGGTAGAAAAATATCTAGCAATTTAAAAGCAATACAATTTGTTACAATATATATATATATATATATATATATATATATATATATATATATATTATTTTATACATGCATGGTACAAATTTCCAGAAACTTATGCGAAAGGAGATGCTTCTCAGTCCAACCATCTCCGGACAACTTCCAAGTCTGTGACTCTACATAAGAAATCTATTAAAAAAATTTTGGCGACTTACCTTGTTAATTGAGACTATCTATCTAATCTTCTCCGGACAACCTTCAGGCCTGTGCATCCCCTTCATTTCTATCCATCCAAGCCTGTGCGTCCCCTTCATTTTTATCCAAGTCCTGTGCGTCCCCTTCATTTCTATAATATATAATATAAACGTTACATAAAAACTCTAAATTGCTGGTATAAAAATATCTAGCAATTTAAAAGCAATACAATTTGTTACAATATATATATATATATATATATATATATATATTATTTTATACATGCATGGTACAAATTTCCAGAAACTTATGCGAAAGGAGATGCTTCTCAGTCCAACCATCTCCGGACAACTTCCAAGTCTGCGACTCTACATAAGAAATCTATTAAAAAAATTTTGGCGACTTACCTTGTTAATTGAGACTATCTATCTAATCTTCTCCGGACAACCTTCAGGCCTGTGCATCCCCTTCATTTCTATCCATCCAAGCCTGTGCGTCCCCTTCATTGCTATAATATATAATATAAACGTTTCATAAAAACTCTAAATTGCTGGTATAAAAATATCTAGCAATTTAAAAGCAATACAATTTGTTACAATATATATATATTATTTTATACATGCATGGTACAAATTTCCAGAAATTTATGCGAAAGGAGATGCTTCTCAGTCCAACCATCTCCGGACAACTTCCAAGTCTGTGACTCTACATAAGAAATCTATTAAAAAAATTTTGGCGACTTACCTTGTTAATTGAGACTATCTATCTAATCTTCTCCGGACAACCTTCAGGCCTGTGCACCCCCTTCATTTCTATCCATCCAAGCCTGTGCGTCCCCTTCGTTTTTATCCAAGTCCTGTGCGTCCCCTTCATTTCTATAATATATAATATAAACGTTACATCAAAACTCTAAATTGCTGGTATAACAATATCTAGCAATTTAAAAGAAATACAATTTGTTACAATATATATATGTATTATTTTATACATGCATGGTACAAATTTCCAGAAACTTATGCGAAAGGAGATGCTTCTCAGTCCAACCATCTCCGGACAACTTCCAAGTCTGTGACTCTACATAAGAAATCTATTAAAAAAATTTTGGCGACTTACCTTGTTAATTGAGACTATCTATCTAATCTTCTCCGGACAACCATCAGGCCTGTGCATCCCCTTCATTTCTATCCATCCAAGCCTGTGCGTCCCCTTCATTTCTATAATATATAATATAAACGTTACATAAAAACTCTAAATTGCTGGTATAAAAATATCTAGCAATTTAAAAGCAATACAATTTGTTACAATATATATATATATATATTATTTTATACATGCATGGTACAAATTTCCAGAAACTTATGCGAAAGGAGATGCTTCTCAGTCCAACCATCTCCGGACAACTTCCAAGTCTGCGACTCTACATAAGAAATCTATTAAAAAAAATTTGGCGACTTACCTTGTTAATTGAGACTATCTATCTAATCTTCTCCGAACAACCTTCAGGCCTGTGCATCCCCTTCATTTCTATCCATCCAAGCCTGTGCGTCCCCTTCATTTTTATCCAAGTCCTGTGCGTCCCCTTCATTTCTATAATATATAATATAAACGTTACATCAAAACTCTAAATTGCTGGTATAAAAATATCTAGCAATTTAAAAGCAATACAATTTGTTACAATATATATATATATTATTTTATACATGCATGGTACAAATTTCCAGAAACTTATGCGAAAGGAGATGCTTCTCAGTCCAACCATCTCCGGACAACTTCCAAGTCTGCGACTCTACATAAGAAATCTATTAAAAAAATTTTGGCGACTTACCTTGTTAATTGAGACTATCTATCTAATCTTCTCCGGACAACCTCCAGGCCTGTGCATCCCCTTCATTTCTATCCATCCAAGCCTGTGCGTCCCCTTCATTTCTATAATATATAATATAAACGTTACATAAAAACTCTAAATTGCTGGTATAAAAATATCTAGCAATTTAAAAGCAATACAATTTGTTACAATATATATATATATATATATATATATATATATATATATATATATATATATATATATATATATTATTTTATACATGCATGGTACAAATTTCCAGAAACTTATACGAAAGGTGATGCTTCTCAGTCCAACCATCTCCGGACAACTTCCAAGTCTGTGACTCTACATAAGAAATCTATTAAAAAAATTTTGGCGACTTACCTTGTTAATTCAGACTATCTATCTAATCTTCTCCGGACAATCTTCAGGCCTGTGCATCCCCTTCATTTCTATCCATCCAAGCCTGTGCGTCCCCTTCATTTCTATAATATATAATATAAACGTTACATAAAAACTCTAAATTGCTGGTATAAAAATATCTAGCAATTTAAAAGCATTACAATTTGTTACAATATATATATATATATATATTATTTTATACATGCATGGTACAAATTTCCAGAAACATATACGAAAGGTGATGCTTCTCAGTCCAACCATCTCCGGACAACTTCCAAGTCAGTGACTCTACATAAGAAATCTATTAAAAAAATTTTGGCGACTTACCTTGTTAATTGAGACTATCTATCTAATCTTCTCCGGACAACCTCCAGGCCTGTGCATCCCCTTCATTTCTATCCATCCAAGCCTGTGCGTCCCCTTCATTTCTATAATATATAATATAAACGTTACATAAAAACTCTAAATTGCTGGTATAAAAATATCTAGCAATTTAAAAGCAATACTATTTGTTACAATATATATATATTATTTTATACATGCATGGTACAAATTTCCAGAAACTTATGCGAAAGGAGATGCTTCTCAGTCCAACCATCTCCGGACAACTTCCAAGTCTGCGACTCTACATAAGAAATCTATTAAAAAAATTTTGGCGACTTACCTTGTTAATTGAGACTATCTATCTAATCTTCTCCGGACAACCTCCAGGCCTGTGCATCCCCTTCATTTCTATCCATCCAAGCCTGTGCGTCCCCTTCATTTCTATAATATATAATATAAACGTTACATAAAAACTCTAAATTGCTGGTATAAAAATATCTAGCAATTTAAAAGCAATACAATTTGTTACAATATATATATATTATTTTATACATGCATGGTACAAATTTCCAGAAACTTATACGAAAGGAGATGCTTCTCAGTCCAACCATCTCCGGACAACTTCCAAGTCTGTGATTCTACATAAGAAATGTATTAAAAAAATTTTGGCGACTTACCTTGTTAATTGAGACTATCTATCTAATCTTCTCCGGACAACCTCCAGGCCTGTGCATCCCCTTCATTTCTATCCATCCAAGCCTGTGCGTCCCCTTCATTTTTATCCAAGTCCTGTGCGTTCCCTTCATTTCTATAATATATAATATAAACGTTACATCAAAACTCTAAATTGCTGGTATAAAAATATCTAGCAATTTAAAAGCAATACAATTTGTTACAATATATATATATTATTTTATACATGCATGGTACAAATTTCCAGAAACTTATGCGAAAGGAGATGCTTCTCAGTCCAACCATCTCCGGACAACTTCCAAGTCTGCGACTCTACATAAGAAATCTATTAAAAAAATTTTGGCGACTTACCTTGTTAATTGAGACTATCTATCTAATCTTCTCCGGACAACCTCCAGGCCTGTGCATCCCCTTCATTTCTATCCATCCAAGCCTGTGCGTCCCCTTCATTTTTATC
The DNA here is from genome assembly GCA_929113495.1 of Andrena minutula. Lineage (NCBI taxonomy): Eukaryota > Metazoa > Arthropoda > Insecta > Hymenoptera > Andrenidae > Andrena > Andrena minutula. The sequence goes on along the minus strand of OV815993.1, from coordinate 41,081,302 downwards.
CAAGTCCTGTGCGTCCCCTTCATTTCTATAATATATAATATAAACGTTACATAAAAACTCTAAATTGCTGGTATAAAAATATCTAGCAATTTAAAAGCAATACAATTTGTTACAATATATATATATATATATATATATATATATATATATATATTATTTTATACATGCATGGTACAAATTTCCAGAAACTTATGCGAAAGGAGATGCTTCTCAGTCCAACCATCTCCGGACAACTTCCAAGTCTGCGACTCTACATAAGAAATCTATTAAAAAAATTTTGGCGACTTACCTTGTTAATTGAGACTATCTATCTAATCTTCTCCGGACAACCTTCAGGCCTGTGCATCCCCTTCATTTCTATCCATCCAAGCCTGTGCGTCCCCTTCATTTTTATCCAAGTCCTGTGCGTCCCCTTCATTTCTATAATATATAATATAAACGTTACATAAAAACTCTAAATTGCTGGTATAAAAATATCTAGCAATTTAAAAGCAATACAATTTGTTACAATATATATATATATTATTTTATACATGCATGGTACAAATTTCCAGAAACTTATGCGAAAGGAGATGCTTCTCAGTCCAACCATCTCCGGACAACTTCCAAGTCTGTGATTCTACATAAGAAATGTATTAAAAAAATTTTGGCGACTTACCTTGTTAATTGAGACTATCTATCTAATCTTCTCCGGACAACCTCCAGGCCTGTGCATCCCCTTCATTTCTATCCATCCAAGCCTGTGCGTCCCCTTCATTTTTATCCAAGTCCTGTGCGTTCCCTTCATTTCTATAATATATAATATAAACGTTACATCAAAACTCTAAATTGCTGGTATAAAAATATCTAGCAATTTAAAAGCAATACTATTTGTTACAATATATATATATTATTTTATACATGCATGGTACAAATTTCCAGAAACTTATGCGAAAGGAGATGCTTCTCAGTCCAACCATCTCCGGACAACTTCCAAGTCTGCGACTCTACATAAGAAATCTATTAAAAAAATTTTGGCGACTTACCTTGTTAATTGAGACTATCTATCTAATCTTCTCCGGACAACCTCCAGGCCTGTGCATCCCCTTCATTTCTATCCATCCAAGCCTGTGCGTCCCCTTCATTTTTATCCAAGTCCTGTGCGTCCCCTTCATTTCTATAATATATAATATAAACGTTACATAAAAACTCTAAATTGCTGGTATAAAAATATCTAGCAATTTAAAAGCAATACAATTTGTTACAATATATATATATATATTATTTTATACATGCATGGTACAAATTTCCAGAAACTTATGCGAAAGGAGATGCTTCTCAGTCCAACCATCTCCGGACAACTTCCAAGTCTGTGATTCTACATAAGAAATGTATTAAAAAAATTTTGGCGACTTACCTTGTTAATTGAGACTATCTATCTAATCTTCTCCGGACAACCTTCAGGCCTGTGCATCCCCTTCATTTCTATCCATCCAAGCCTGTGCGTCCCCTTCATTTTTATCCAAGTCCTGTGCGTTCCCTTCATTTCTATAATATATAATATAAACGTTACATCAAAACTCTAAATTGCTGGTATAAAAATATCTAGCAATTTAAAAGCAATACTATTTGTTACAATATATATATATTATTTTATACATGCATGGTACAAATTTCCAGAAACTTATGCGAAAGGAGATGCTTCTCAGTCCAACCATCTCCGGACAACTTCCAAGTCTGCGACTCTACATAAGAAATCTATTAAAAAAATTTTGGCGACTTACCTTGTTAATTGAGACTATCTATCTAATCTTCTCCGGACAACCTCCAGGCCTGTGCATCCCCTTCATTTCTATCCATCCAAGCCTGTGCGTCCCCTTCATTTCTATAATATATAATATAAACGTTACATAAAAACTCTAAATTGCTGGTATAAAAATATCTAGCAATTTAAAAGCAATACAATTTGTTACAATATATATATATATTATTTTATACATGCATGGTACAAATTTCCAGAAACTTATGCGAAAGGAGATGCTTCTCAGTCCAACCATCTCCGGACAACTTCCAAGTCTGCGACTCTACATAAGAAATCTATTAAAAAAATTTTGGCGACTTACCTTGTTAATTGAGACTATCTATCTAATCTTCTCCGGACAACCTTCAGGCCTGTGCATCCCCTTCATTTCTATCCATCCAAGCCTGTGCGTCCCCTTCATTTTTATCCAAGTCCTGTGCGTCCCCTTCATTTCTATAATATATAATATAAACGTTACATCAAAACTCTAAATTGCTGGTATAACAATATCTAGCAATTTAAAAGAAATACAATTTGTTACAATATATATATGTATTATTTTATACATGCATGGTACAAATTTCCAGAAACTTATGCGAAAGGAGATGCTTCTCAGTCCAACCATCTCCGGACAACTTCCAAGTCTGTGACTCTACATAAGAAATCTATTAAAAAAATTTTGGCGACTTACCTTGTTAATTGAGACTATCTATCTAATCTTCTCCGGACAACCTTCAGGCCTGTCCATCCCCTTCATTTCTATCCATCCAAGCCTGTGCGTCCCCTTCATTTTTATCCAAGTCCTGTGCGTCCCCTTCATTTCTATAATATATAATATAAACGTTACATCAAAACTCTAAATTGCTGGTATAACAATATCTAGCAATTTAAAAGAAATACAATTTGTTACAATATATATATGTATTATTTTATACATGCATGGTACAAATTTCCAGAAACTTATGCGAAAGGAGATGCTTCTCAGTCCAACCATCTCCGGACAACTTCCAAGTCTGTGACTCTACATAAGAAATCTATTAAAAAAATTTTGGCGACTTACCTTGTTAATTGAGACTATCTATCTAATCTTCTCCGGACAACCTTCAGGCCTGTGCATCCCCTTCATTTCTATCCATCCAAGCCTGTGCGTCCCCTTCATTTCTATAATATATAATATAAACATTACATAAAAACTCTAAATTGCTGGTATAAAAATATCTAGCAATTTAAAAGCAATACAATTTGTTACAATATATATATATATATTATTTTATACATGCATGGTACAAATTTCCAGAAACTTATGCGAAAGGAGATGCTTCTCAGCCCAACCATCTCCGGACAACTTCCAAGTCTGCGACTCTACATAAGAAATCTATTAAAAAAATTTTGGCGACTTACCTTGTTAATTGAGACTATCTATCTAATGTTCTCCGGACAATCTTCAGGCCTGTGCATCCCCTTCATTTCTATCCATCCAAGCCTGTGCGTCCCCTTCATTTTTATCCAAGTCCTGTGCGTCCCCTCCATTTCTATAATATATAATATAAACGTTACATAAAAACTCTAAATTGCTGGTATAAAAATATCTAGCAATTTAAAAGCATTACAATTTGTTACAATTTATATATATATATATATATATATATATATTATTTTATACATGCATGGTACAAATTTCCAGAAACTTATACGAAAGGTGATGCTTCTCAGTCCAACCATCTCCGGACAACTTCCAAGTCTGTGACTCTACATAAGAAATCTATTAAAAAAATTTTGGCGACTTACCTTGTTAATTGAGACTATCTATCTAATCTTCTCCGGACAACCTTCAGGCCTGTCCATCCCCTTCATTTCTATCCATCCAAGCCTGTGCGTCCCCTTCATTTTTATCCAAGTCCTGTGCGTCCCCTTCATTTCTATAATATATAATATAAACGTTACATCAAAACTCTAAATTGCTGGTATAACAATATCTAGCAATTTAAAAGAAATACAATTTGTTACAATATATATATGTATTATTTTATACATGCATGGTACAAATTTCCAGAAACTTATGCGAAAGGAGATGCTTCTCAGTCCAACCATCTCCGGACAACTTCCAAGTCTGTGACTCTACATAAGAAATCTATTAAAAAAATTTTGGCGACTTACCTTGTTAATTGAGACTATCTATCTAATCTTCTCCGGACAACCTTCAGGCCTGTGCATCCCCTTCATTTCTATCCATCCAAGCCTGTGCGTCCCCTTCATTTCTATAATATATAATATAAACATTACATAAAAACTCTAAATTGCTGGTATAAAAATATCTAGCAATTTAAAAGCAATACAATTTGTTACAATATATATATATATATATATTATTTTATACATGCATGGTACAAATTTCCAGAAACTTATGCGAAAGGAGATGCTTCTCAGTCCAACCATCTCCGGACAACTTCCAAGTCTGTGACTCTACATAAGAAATCTATTAAAAAAATTTTGGCGACTTACCTTGTTAATTGAGACTATCTATCTAATCTTCTCCGGACAACCTTCAGGCCTGTGCATCCCCTTCATTTCTATCCATCCAAGCCTGTGCGTCCCCTTCATTTTTATCCAAGTCCTGTGCGTCCCCTTCATTTCTATAATATATAATATAAACGTTACATAAAAACTCTAAATTGCTGGTATAAAAATATCTAGCAATTTAAAAGCAATACAATTTGTTACAATATATATATATATATATATATATATATATATATATATATATATATATATTATTTTATACATGCATGGTACAAATTTCCAGAAACTTATGCGAAAGGAGATGCTTCTCAGCCCAACCATCTCCGGACAACTTCCAAGTCTGCGACTCTACATAAGAAATCTATTAAAAAAATTTTGGCGACTTACCTTGTTAATTGAGACTATCTATCTAATCTTCTCCGGACAACCTTCAGGCCTGTGCATCCCCTTCATTTCTATCCATCCAAGCCTGTGCGTCCCCTTCATTGCTATAATATATAATATAAACGTTTCATAAAAACTCTAAATTGCTGGTATAAAAATATCTAGCAATTTAAAAGCAATACAATTTGTTACAATATATATATATTATTTTATACATGCATGGTACAAATTTCCAGAAACTTATGCGAAAGGAGATGCTTCTCAGTCCAACCATCTCCGGACAACTTTCAAGTCTGTGACTCTACATAAGAAATCTATTAAAAAAATTTTGGCGACTTACCTTGTTAATTGAGACTATCTATCTAATCTTCTCCGGACAACCTTCAGGCCTGTGCACCCCCTTCATTTCTATCCATCCAAGCCTGTGCGTCCCCTTCGTTTTTATCCAAGTCCTGTGCGTCCCCTTCATTTCTATAATATATAATATAAACGTTACATCAAAACTCTAAATTGCTGGTATAACAATATCTAGCAATTTAAAAGAAATACAATTTGTTACAATATATATATGTATTATTTTATACATGCATGGTACAAATTTCCAGAAACTTATGCGAAAGGAGATGCTTCTCAGTCCAACCATCTCCGGACAACTTCCAAGTCTGCGACTCTACATAAGAAATCTATTAAAAAAAATTTGGCGACTTACCTTGTTAATTGAGACTATCTATCTAATCTTCTCCGGACAATCTTCAGGCCTGTGCATCCCCTTCATTTCTATCCATCCAAGCCTGTGCGTCCCCTTCATTTCTATAATATATAATATAAACGTTACATAAAAACTCTAAATTGCTGGTATAAAAATATCTAGCAATTTAAAAGCAATACAATTTGTTACAATATATATATATTATTTTATACATGCATGGTACAAATTTCCAGAAACTTATACGAAAGGTGATGCTTCTCAGTCCAACCATCTCCGGACAACTTCCAAGTCTGTGACTCTACATAAGAAATCTATTAAAAAAATTTTGGCGACTTACCTTGTTAATTGAGACTATCTATCTAATCTTCTCCGGACAACCTTCAGGCCTGTCCATCCCCTTCATTTCTATCCATCCAAGCCTGTGCGTCCCCTTCATTTTTATCCAAGTCCTGTGCGTCCCCTTCATTTCTATAATATATAATATAAACGTTACATCAAAACTCTAAATTGCTGGTATAACAATATCTAGCAATTTAAAAGAAATACAATTTGTTACAATATATATATGTATTATTTTATACATGCATGGTACAAATTTCCAGAAACTTATGCGAAAGGAGATGCTTCTCAGTCCAACCATCTCCGGACAACTTCCAAGTCTGTGACTCTACATAAGAAATCTATTAAAAAAATTTTGGCGACTTACCTTGTTAATTGAGACTATCTATCTAATCTTCTCCGGACAACCTTCAGGCCTGTGCATCCCCTTCATTTCTATCCATCCAAGCCTGTGCGTCCCCTTCATTTCTATAATATATAATATAAACATTACATAAAAACTCTAAATTGCTGGTATAAAAATATCTAGCAATTTAAAAGCAATACAATTTGTTACAATATATATATATATATTATTTTATACATGCATGGTACAAATTTCCAGAAACTTATGCGAAAGGAGATGCTTCTCAGTCCAACCATCTCCGGACAACTTCCAAGTCTGTGACTCTACATAAGAAATCTATTAAAAAAAATTTGGCGACTTACCTTGTTAATTGAGACTATCTATCTAATCTTCTCCGGACATCCTTCAGGCCTGTGCATCCCCTTCATTTCTATCCATCCAAGCCTGTGCGTCCACTTCATTTCTATAATATATAATATAAACGTTACATAAAAACTCTAAATTGCTGGTATAACAATATCTAGCAATTTAAAAGCAATACAATTTGTTACAATATATATATATATATTATTTTATACATGCATGGTACAAATTTCCAGAAACTTATGCGAAAGGAGATGCTTCTCAGTCCAACCATCTCCGGACAACTTCCAAGTCTGTGACTCTACATAAGAAATCTATTAAAAAAATTTTGGCGACTTACCTTGTTAATTGAGACTATCTATCTAATCTTCTCCGGACAACCTTCAGGCCTGTGCATCCCCTTCATTTCTATCCATCCAAGCCTGTGCGTCCCCTTCATTTTTATCCAAGCCCTGTGCGTCCCCTTCATTTCTATAATATATAATATAAACGTTACATAAAAACTCTAAATTGCTGGTAGAAAAATATCTAGCAATTTAAAAGCAATACAATTTGTTACAATATATATATATATATATATATATATATATATATATATATATATATATATATATATATATATATATATATATATATATATTATTTTATACATGCATGGTACAAATTTCCAGAAACTTATGCGAAAGGAGATGCTTCTCAGCCCAACCATCTCCGGACAACTTCCAAGTCTGCGACTCTACATAAGAAATCTATTAAAAAAATTTTGGCGACTTACCTTGTTAATTGAGACTATCTATCTAATCTTCTCCGGACAACCTTCAGGCCTGTGCATCCCCTTCATTTCTATCCATCCAAGCCTGTGCGTCCCCTTCATTGCTATAATATATAATATAAACGTTTCATAAAAACTCTAAATTGCTGGTATAAAAATATCTAGCAATTTAAAAGCAATACAATTTGTTACAATATATATATATTATTTTATACATGCATGGTACAAATTTCCAGAAACTTATGCGAAAGGAGATGCTTCTCAGTCCAACCATCTCCGGACAACTTCCAAGTCTGTGACTCTACATAAGAAATCTATTAAAAAAATTTTGGCGACTTACCTTGTTAATTGAGACTATCTATCTAATCTTCTCCGGACAACCTTCAGGCCTGTGCATCCCCTTCATTTCTATCCATCCAAGCCTGTGCGTCCCCTTCATTTTTATCCAAGTCCTGTGCGTCCCCTTCATTTCTATAATATATAATATAAACGTTACATAAAAACTCTAAATTGCTGGTATAAAAATATCTAGCAATTTAAAAGCAATACAATTTGTTACAATATATATATATTATTTTATACATGCATGGTACAAATTTCCAGAAACTTATGCGAAAGGAGATGCTTCTCAGTCCAACCATCTCCGGACAACTTCCAAGTCTGCGACTCTACATAAGAAATCTATTAAAAAAAATTTGGCGACTTACCTTGTTAATTGAGACTATCTATCTAATCTTCTCCGGACAACCTCCAGGCCTGTGCATCCCCTTCATTTCTATCCATCCAAGCCTGTGCGTCCCCTTCATTTCTATAATATATAATATAAACGTTACATAAAAACTCTAAATTGCTGGTATAACAATATCTAGCAATTTAAAAGCAATACAATTTGTTACAATATATATATATATTATTTTATACATGCATGGTACAAATTTCCAGAAACTTATGCGAAAGGAGATGCTTCTCAGTCCAACCATCTCCGGACAACTTCCAAGTCTGTGACTCTACATAAGAAATCTATTAAAAAAATTTTGGCGACTTACCTTGTTAATTGAGACTATCTATCTAATCTTCTCCGGACAACCTTCAGGCCTGTGCACCCCCTTCATTTCTATCCATCCAAGCCTGTGCGTCCCCTTCGTTTTTATCCAAGTCCTGTGCGTCCCCTTCATTTCTATAATATATAATATAAACGTTACATAAAAACTCTAAATTGCTGGTATAACAATATCTAGCAATTTAAAAGCAATACAATTTGTTACAATATATATATATATTATTTTATACATGCATGGTACAAATTTCCAGAAACTTATGCGAAAGGAGATGCTTCTCAGTCCAACCATCTCCGGACAACTTCCAAGTCTGTGACTCTACATAAGAAATCTATTAAAAAAATTTTGCCGACTTACCTTGTTAATTGAGACTATCTATCTAATCTTCTCCGGACAACCATCAGGCCTGTGCATCCCCTTCATTTCTATCCATCCAAGCCTGTGCGTCCCCTTCATTTCTATAATATATAATATAAACGTTACATAAAAACTCTAAATTGCTGGTATAAAAATATCTAGCAATTTAAAAGCAATACAATTTGTTACAATATATATTATTTTATACATGCATGGTACAAATTTCCAGAAACTTATACGAAAGGTGATGCTTCTCAGTCCAACCATCTCCGGACAACTTCCAAGTCTGTGACTCTACATAAGAAATCTATTAAAAAAATTTTGGCGACTTACCTTGTTAATTGAGACTATCTATCTAATCTTCTCCGGACAACCTTCAGGCCTGTGCATCCCCTTCATTTCTATCCATCCAAGCCTGTGCGTCCCCTTCATTTTTATCCAAGTCCTGTGCGTCCCCTTCATTTCTATAATATATAATATAAACGTTACATCAAAACTCTAAATTGCTGGTATAAAAATATCTAGCAATTTAAAAGCAATACAATTTGTTACAATATATATATATTATTTTATACATGCATGGTACAAATTTCCAGAAACTTATGCGAAAGGAGATGCTTCTCAGTCCAACCATCTCCGGACAACTTCCAAGTCTGCGACTCTACATAAGAAATCTATTAAAAAAATTTTGGCGACTTACCTTGTTAATTGAGACTATCTATCTAATCTTCTCCGGACAACCTCCAGGCCTGTGCATCCCCTTCATTTCTATCCATCCAAGCCTGTGCGTCCCCTTCATTTTTATCCAAGTCCTGTGCGTTCCCTTCATTTCTATAATATATAATATAAACGTTACATCAAAACTCTAAATTGCTGGTATAAAAATATCTAGCAATTTAAAAGCAATACAATTTGTTACAATATATATATATTATTTTATACATGCATGGTACAAATTTCCAGAAACTTATGCGAAAGGAGATGCTTCTCAGTCCAACCATCTCCGGACAACTTCCAAGTCTGCGACTCTACATAAGAAATCTATTAAAAAAATTTTGGCGACTTACCTTGTTAATTGAGACTATCTATCTAATCTTCTCCGGACAACCTTCAGGCCTGTGCATCCCCTTCATTTCTATCCATCCAAGCCTGTGCGTCCCCTTCATTTCTATAATATATATAGTATAAACATTACATAAAAACTCTAAATTGCTGGTATAAAAATATCTAGCAATTTAAAAGCAATACAATTTGTTACAATATATATATATATTATTTTATACATGCATGGTACAAATTTCCAGAAACTTATGCGAAAGGAGATGCTTCTCAGTCCAACCATCTCCGGACAACTTCCAAGTCTGCGACTCTACATAAGAAATCTATTAAAAAAATTTTGGCGACTTACCTTGTTAATTGAGACTATCTATCTAATCTTCTCCGGACAACCTCCAGGCCTGTGCATCCCCTTCATTTCTATCCATCCAAGCCTGTGCGTCCCCTTCATTTCTATAATATATAATATAAACGTTACATAAAAACTCTAAATTGCTGGTATAAAAATATCTAGCAATTTAAAAGCAATACAATTTGTTACAATATATATATATATATAATTTTATACATGCATGGTACAAATTTCCAGAAACTTATACGAAAGGTGATGCTTCTCAGTCCAACCATCTCCGGACAACTTCCAAGTCTGTGACTCTACATAAGAAATCTATTAAAAAAATTTTGGCGACTTACCTTGTTAATTGAGACTATCTATCTAATCTTCTCCGGACAATCTTCAGGCCTGTGCATCCCCTTCATTTCTATCCATCCAAGCCTGTGCGTCCCCTTCATTTCTATAATATATAATATAAACGTTACATAAAAACTCTAAATTGCTGGTATAAAAATATCTAGCAATTTAAAAGCATTACAATTTGTTACAATATATATATATATATATATATTATTTTATACATGCATGGTACAAATTTCCAGAAACTTATACGAAAGGTGATGCTTCTCAGTCCAACCATCTCCGGACAACTTCCAAGTCTGTGACTCTACATAAGAAATCTATTAAAAAAATTTTGGCGACTTACCTTGTTAATTGAGACTATCTATCTAATCTTCTCCGGACAATCTTCAGGCCTGTGCATCCCCTTCATTTCTATCCATCCAAGCCTGTGCGTCCCCTTCATTTTTATCCAAGTCCTGTGCGTCCCCTTCATTTCTATAATATATAATATAAACGTTACATAAAAACTCTAAATTGCTGGTATAAAAATATCTAGCAATTTAAAAGCAATACAATTTGTTACAATATATATATATTATTTTATACATGCATGGTACAAATTTCCAGAAACTTATGCGAAAGGAGATGCTTCTCAGTCCAACCATCTCCGGACAACTTCCAAGTCTGTGACTCTACATAAGAAATCTATTAAAAAAATTTTGGCGACTTACCTTGTTAATTGAGACTATCTATCTAATCTTCTCCGGACAACCTTCAGGCCTGTGCATCCCCTTCATTTCTATCCATCCAAGCCTGTGCGTCCCCTTCATTTCTATAATATATATAGTATAAACATTACATAAAAACTCTAAATTGCTGGTATAAAAATATCTAGCAATTTAAAAGCAATACAATTCGTTACAATATATATATATATATATTATTTTATACATGCATGGTACAAATTTCCAGAAACTTATGCGAAAGGAGATGCTTCTCAGTCCAACCATCTCCGGACAACTTCCAAGTCTGTGACTCTACATAAGAAATCTATTAAAAAAATTTTGGCGACTTACCTTGTTAATTGAGACTACCTATATAATCTTCTCCGGAGAACCTCCAGGCCTGTGCATCCCCTTCATTTCTATCCATCCAAGCCTGTGCGTCCCCTTCATTTTTATCCAAGTCCTGTGCGTCCCCTTCATTTCTATAATATATAATATAAACGTTACATCAAAACTCTAAATTGCTGGTATAAAAATATCTAGCAATTTAAAAGCAATACAATTTGTTACAATATATATATATATATTATTTTATACATGCATGGTACAAATTTCCAGAAACTTATGCGAAAGGAGATGCTTCTCAGTCCAACCATCTCCGGACAACTTCCAAGTCTGCGACTCTACATAAGAAATCTATTAAAAAAATTTTGGCGACTTACCTTGTTAATTGAGACTATCTATCTAATCTTCTCCGGACAACCTTCAGGCCTGTGCATCCCCTTCATTTCTATCCATCCAAGCCTGTGCGTCCCCTTCATTTCTATAATATATATAGTATAAACATTACATAAAAACTCTAAATTGCTGGTATAAAAATATCTAGCAATTTAAAAGCAATACAATTCGTTACAATATATATATATATATATTATTTTATACATGCATGGTACAAATTTCCAGAAACTTATGCGAAAGGAGATGCTTCTCAGTCCAACCATCTCCGGACAACTTCCAAGTCTGTGACTCTACATAAGAAATCTATTAAAAAAATTTTGGCGACTTACCTTGTTAATTGAGACTATCTATCTAATCTTCTCCGGACATCCTTCAGGCCTGTGCATCCCCTTCATTTCTATCCATCCAAGCCTGTGCGTCCCCTTCATTTTTATCCAAGTCCTGTGCGTCCCCTTCATTTCTATAATATATAATATAAACGTTATATAAAAACTCTAAATTGCTGGTATAAAAATATCTAGCAATTTAAAAGCAATACAATTTGTTACAATATATATATATATATATATATTATTTTATACATGCATGGTACAAATTTCCAGAAACTTATGCGAAAGGAGATGCTTCTCAGTCCAACCATCTCCGGACAACGTCCAAGTCTGCGACACTACATAAGAAATCTATTAAAAAAATTTTGGCGACTTACCTTGTTAATTGAGACTATCTATCTAATCTTCTCCGGACAACCTCCAGGCCTGTGCATCCCCTTCATTTCTATCCATCCAAGCCTGTGCGTCCCCTTCATTTCTATAATATATAATATAAACGTTACATAAAAACTTTAAATTGCTGGTATAAAAATATCTAGCAATTTAAAAGCAATACAATTTGTTACAATATATATATATATATTATTTTATACATGCATGGTACAAATTTCCAGAAACTTATGCGAAAGGAGATGCTTCTCAGTCCAACCATCTCCGGACAACGTCCAAGTCTGCGACACTACATAAGAAATCTATTAAAAAAATTTTGGCGACTTACCTTGTTAATTGAGACTATCTATCTAATCTTCTCCGGACAACCTCCAGGCCTGTGCATCCCCTTCATTTCTATCCATCCAAGCCTGTGCGTCCCCTTCATTTCTATAATATATAATATAAACGTTACATAAAAACTCTAAATTGCTGATATAACAATATCTAGCAATTTAAAAGCAATACAATTTGTTACAATATATATATATATTATTTTATACATGCATGGTACAAATTTCCAGAAACTTATGCGAAAGGAGATGCTTCTCAGTCCAACCATCTCCGGACAACTTCCAAGTCTGTGACTCTACATAAGAAATCTATTAAAAAAATTTTGGCGACTTACCTTGTTAATTGAGACTATCTATCTAATCTTCTCCGGACAACCTTCAGGCCTGTGCATCCCCTTCATTTCTATCCATCCAAGCCTGTGCGTCCCCTTCATTTTTATCCAAGTCCTGTGCGTCCCCTTCATTTCTATAACATATAATATAAACGTTACATAAAAACTCTAAATTGCTGGTATAACAATATCTAGCAATTTAAAAGCAATACAATTTGTTACAATATATATATATTATTTTATACATGCATGGTACAAATTTCCAGAAACTTATGCGAAAGGAGATGCTTCTCAGTCCAACCATCTCCGGACAACTTCCAAGTCTGTGACTCTACATAAGAAATCTATTAAAAAAATTTTGGCGACTTACCTTGTTAATTGAGACTACCTATATAATCTTCTCCGGAGAACCTCCAGGCCTGTGCATCCCCTTCATTTCTATCCATCCAAGCCTGTGCGTCCCCTTCATTTTTATCCAAGTCCTGTGCGTCCCCTTCATTTCTATAATATATAATATAAACGTTACATCAAAACTCTAAATTGCTGGTATAAAAATATCTAGCAATTTAAAAGCAATACAATTTGTTACAATATATATATATATATATATATATATTATTTTATACATGCATGGTACAAATTTCCAGAAACTTATGCGAAAGGAGATGCTTCTCAGTCCAACCATCTCCGGACAACTTCCAAGTCTGCGACTCTACATAAGAAATCTATTAAAAAAATTTTGGCGACTTACCTTGTTAATTGAGACTATCTATCTAATCTTCTCCGGACAACCTCCAGGCCTGTGCATCCCCTTCATTTCTATCCATCCAAGCCTGTGCGTCCCCTTCATTTTTATCCAAGTCCTGTGCGTCCCCTTCATTTCTATAATATATAATATAAACGTTACATAAAAACTCTAAATTGCTGGTATAAAAATATCTAGCAATTTAAAAGCAATACAATTTGTTACAATATATATATATTATTTTATACATGCATGGTACACATTTCCAGAAACTTATGCGAAAGGAGATGCTTCTCAGTCCAACCATCTCCGGACAACTTCCAAGTCTGTGACTCTACATAAGAAATCTATTAAAAAAATTTTGGCGACTTACCTTGTTAATTGAGACTATCTATCTAATCTTCTCCGGACAACCTTCAGGCCTGTGCATCCCCTTCATTTCTATCCATCCAAGCCTGTGCGTCCCCTTCATTTCTATAATATATAATATAAACGTTACATAAAAACTCTAAATTGCTGGTATAAAAATATCTAGCAATTTAAAAGCAATACAATTTGTTACAATATATATATATATATTATTTTATACATGCATGGTACAAATTTCCCGAAACTTATGCGAAAGGAGATGCTTCTCAGTCCAACCATCTCCGAACAACTTCCAAGTCTGTGACTCTACATAAGAAATGTATTAAAAAAATTTTGGCGACTTACCTTGTTAATTGAGACTACCTATATAATCTTCTCCGGAGAACCTCCAGGCCTGTGCATCCCCTTCATTTCTATCCATCCAAGCCTGTGCGTCCCCTTCATTTTTATCCAAGTCCTGTGCGTCCCCTTCATTTCTATAATATATAATATAAACGTTACATCAAAACTCTAAATTGCTGGTATAAAAATATCTAGCAATTTAAAAGCAATACAATTTGTTACAATATATATATATATATTATTTTATACATGCATGGTACAAATTTCCAGAAACTTATGCGAAAGGAGATGCTTCTCAGTCCAACCATCTCCGGACATCTTCCAAGTCTGCGACTCTACATAAGAATGCTATTAAAAAAATTTTGGCGACTTACCTTGTTAATTGAGACTATCTATCTAATCTTCTCCGGACAACCTTCAGGCCTGTGCATCCCCTTCATTTCTATCCATCCAAGCCTGTGCGTCCCCTTCATTTTTATCCAAGTCCTGTGCGTCCCCTTCATTTCTATAATATATAATATAAACGTTACATAAAAACTCTAAATTGCTGGTATAAAAATATCTAGCAATTTAAAAGCAATACAATTTGTTACAATATATATATATATATTATTTTATACATGCATGGTACAAATTTCCAGAAACTTATGCGAAAGGAGATGCTTCTCAGTCCAACCATCTCCGGACAACTTCCAAGTCTGCGACTCTACATAAGAAATCTATTAAAAAATTTTTGGCGACTTACCTTGTTAATTGAGACTATCTATCTAATCTTCTCCGGACAACCTCCGGGCCTGTGCATCCCCTTCATTTCTATCCATCCAAGCCTGTGCGTCCCCTTCATTTCTATAATATATAATATAAACGTTACATAAAAACTCTAAATTGCTGGTATAACAATATCTAGCAATTTAAAAGCAATACAATTTGTTACAATATATATATATATTATTTTATACATGCATGGTACAAATTTCCAGAAACTTATGCGAAAGGAGATGCTTCTCAGTCCAACCATCTCCGGACAACTTCCAAGTCTGTGACTCTACATAAGAAATCTATTAAAAAAATTTTGGCGACTTACCTTGTTAATTGAGACTATCTATCTAATCTTCTCCGGACAACCTTCAGGCTTGTGCATCCCCTTCATTTCTATCCATCCAAGCCTGTGCGTCCCCTTCATTTTTATCCAAGTCCTGTGCGTCCCCTTCATTTCTATAATATATAATATAAACGTTACATAAAAACTCTAAATTGCTGGTATAAAAATATCTAGCAATTTAAAAGCAATACAATTTGTTACAATATATATATATATTATTTTATACATGCATGGTACAAATTTCCAAACACTTATGCGAAAGGAGATGCTTCTCAGTCCAACCATCTCCGGACAACTTCCAAGTCTGTGACTCTACATAAGAAATCTATTAAAAAAATTTTGGCGACTTACCTTGTTAATTGAGACTATCTATCTAATCTTCTCCGGACAACCTTCAGGCCTGTGCATCCCCTTCATTTCTATCCATCCAAGCCTGTGCGTCCCCTTCATTTCTATAATATATATAGTATAAACATTACATAAAAACTCTAAATTGCTGGTATAAAAATATCTAGCAATTTAAAAGCAATACAATTCGTTACAATATATATATATATATTATTTTATACATGCATGGTACAAATTTCCAGAAACTTATGCGAAAGGAGATGCTTCTCAGTCCAACCATCTCCGGACAACTTCCAAGTCTGTGACTCTACATAAGAAATCTATTAAAAAAATTTTGGCGACTTACCTTGTTCATTGAGACTATCTATCTAATCTTCTCCGGACATCCTTCAGGCCTGTGCATCCCCTTCATTTCTATCCATCCAAGCCTGTGCGTCCCCTTCATTTCTATAATATATAATATAAACGTTACATAAAAACTTTAAATTGCTGGTATAAAAATATCTAGCAATTTAAAAGCAATACAATTTGTTACAATATATATATATATTATTTTATACATGCATGGTACAAATTTCCAGAAACTTATGCGAAAGGAGATGCTTCTCAGTCCAACCATCTCCGGACAACGTCCAAGTCTGCGACACTACATAAGAAATCTATTAAAAAAATTTTGGCGACTTACCTTGTTAATTGAGACTATCTATCTAATCTTCTCCGGACAACCTCCAGGCCTGTGCATCCCCTTCATTTCTATCCATCCAAGCCTGTGCGTCCCCTTCATTTCTATAATATATAATATAAACGTTACATAAAAACTCTAAATTGCTGATATAACAATATCTAGCAATTTAAAAGCAATACAATTTGTTACAATATATATATATATTATTTTATACATGCATGGTACAAATTTCCAGAAACTTATGCGAAAGGAGATGCTTCTCAGTCCAACCATCTCCGGACAACTTCCAAGTCTGTGACTCTACATAAGAAATCTATTAAAAAAATTTTGGCGACTTACCTTGTTAATTGAGACTATCTATCTAATCTTCTCCGGACAACCTTCAGGCCTGTGCATCCCCTTCATTTCTATCCATCCAAGCCTGTGCGTCCCCTTCATTTTTATCCAAGTCCTGTGCGTCCCCTTCATTTCTATAATATATAATATAAACGTTACATAAAAACTCTAAATTGCTGGTATAAAAATATCTAGCAATTTAAAAGCAATACAATTTGTTACAATATATATATATATTATTTTATACATGCATGGTACAAATTTCCAGAAACTTATGCGAAAGGAGATGCTTCTCAGTCCAACCATCTCCGGACAACTTCCAAGTCTGCGACTCTACATAAGAAATCTATTAAAAAAATTTTGGCGACTTACCTTGTTAATTGAGACTATCTATCTAATCTTCTCCGGACAACCTCCAGGCCTGTGCATCCCCTTCATTTCTATCCATCCAAGCCTGTGCGTCCCCTTCATTTCTATAATATATAATATAAACGTTACATAAAAACTCTAAATTGCTGGTATAAAAATATCTAGCAATTTAAAAGCAATACAATTTGTTACAATATATATATATATATTATTTTATACATGCATGGTACAAATTTCCAGAAACTTATGCGAAAGGAGATGCTTCTCAGTCCAACCATCTCCGGACAACTTCCAAGTCTGCGACACTACATAAGAAATCTATTAAAAAAATTTTGGCGACTTACCTTGTTAATTGAGACTATCTATCTAATCTTCTCCGGACAACCTCCAGGCCTGTGCATCCCCTTCATTTCTATCCATCCAAGCCTGTGCGTCCCCTTCATTTCTATAATATATAATATAAACGTTACATAAAAACTCTAAATTGCTGATATAACAATATCTAGCAATTTAAAAGCAATACAATTTGTTACAATATATATATATATATATTATTTTATACATGCATGGTACAAATTTCCAGAAACTTATGCGAAAGGAGATGCTTCTCAGTCCAACCATCTCCGGACAACTTCCAAGTCTGTGACTCTACATAAGAAATCTATTAAAAAAATTTTGGCGACTTACCTTGTTAATTGAGACTATCTATCTAATCTTCTCCGGACAACCTTCAGGCCTGTGCATCCCCTTCATTTCTATCCATCCAAGCCTGTGCGTCCCCTTCATTTTTATCCAAGTCCTGTGCGTCCCCTTCATTTCTATAATATATAATATAAACGTTACATAAAAACTCTAAATTGCTGGTATAAAAATATCTAGCAATTTAAAAGCAATACAATTTGATACAATATATATATATATATATATTATTTTATACATGCATGGTACAAATTTCCAGAAACTTATGCGAAAGGAGATGCTTCTCAGTCCAACCATCTCCGGACAACTTCCAAGTCTGCGACTCTACATAAGAAATCTATTAAAAAAATTTTGGCGACTTACCTTGTTAATTGAGACTATCTATCTAATCTTCTCCGGACAACCTCCAGGCCTGTGCATCCCCTTCATTTCTATCCATCCAAGCCTGTGCGTCCCCTTCATTTCTATAATATATAATATAAACGTTACATAAAAACTCTAAATTGCTGGTATAAAAATATCTAGCAATTTAAAAGCAATACAATTCGTTACAATATATATATATATATATATATATATATATATATATATATATATATATATATATATTATTTTATACATGCATGGTACAAATTTCCAGAAACTTATGCGAAAGGAGATGCTTCTCAGTCCAACCATCTCCGGACAACTTCCAAGTCTGTGACTCTACATAAGAAATCTATTAAAAAAATTTTGGCGACTTACCTTGTTAATTGAGACTATCTATCTAATCTTCTCCGGACAACCTTCAGGTTTGTGCATCCCCTTCATTTCTATCCATCCAAGCCTGTGCGTCCCCTTCATTTTTATCCAAGTCCTGTGCGTCCCCTTCATTTCTATAATATATAATATAAACGTTACATCAAAACTCTAAATTGCTGGTATAAAAATATCTAGCAATTTAAAAGAAATACAATTTGTTACAATATATATATATATATATTATTTTATACATGCATGGTACAAATTTCCAGAAACTTATGCGAAAGGAGATGCTTCTCAGTCCAACCATCTCCGGACAACTTCCAAGTCTGCGACTCTACATAAGAAATCTATTAAAAAAATTTTGGCGACTTACCTTGTTAATTGAGACTATCTATCTAATCTTCTCCGGACAACCTCCAGGCCTGTGCATCCCCTTCATTTCTATCCATCCAAGCCTGTGCGTCCCCTTCATTTCTATAATATATAATATAAATGTTACATAAAAACTCTAAATTGCTGGTATAAAAATATCTAGCAATTTAAAAGCAATACAATTTGTTACAATATATATATATATTATTTTATACATGCATGGTACAAATTTCCAGAAACTTATGCGAAAGGAGATGCTTCTCAGTCCAACCATCTCCGGACAACTTCCAAGTCTGCGACTCTACATAAGAAATCTATTAAAAAAATTTTGGCGACTTACCTTATTAATTGAGACAATAATTCAGTCTCCTACGTAGTGTAAAAACTCGTGACATTTCAAATTGGGACAATTTACTTTATTTGACACTTAGCACTTAGGTTATAAAATTCAAAATAGTATATATATATATATGTACGTACAATGGCGGACGACGAACGAAGAACGATACATGTGTTGTCTGAAGGTGTGTGTGTGTAACGCGTGTATACGTATTATGTGGACGAAAATTTGGCTTGGAGAATCAGGAGAAGAATCATAAGAAAAATCTTAAACCTATCGGATCTGACCGATCCATGAAACGATAATACGATATCTCTGTCATGCGTGGACCGATTTTACTGAAATTGGTCTTATTCGAAAGCCGATATGCGGTTTACATGAGAAAAATGCCTTTAAATTTACAAAATATTGCAGGCGTGATGAGATATTAATGTATAAATATCAGAATTAGGTTAGAGTGTCTCCGCGACGAGTAAAGGTACACGGTAGCAACATCGACATATACCGGGTGTTTTTCATGTACTTGGCGTCGAGACGTTACCGCGTCTCTAGATCTCAGGCGAGGATCTTGAATCCTGCACGCTGAGGGCAGAAGGGACTCAGGCGAGGATCTTGAATCCTGCACGCTGAGGGTAAGAAGGATTTTAGGTGAGGATCTGTAATCCTACACTCTAATCGGAGATGTATTTTAGGCGAGGATCTGTAATCCTATACTCTAATCGACCAGGGAAGGTTTCCGTGGAGACACCCGTTAGAGCACTTGTTGTGATTTGGCTTGATAATCGGATTTACCGTTGCATCGAGGTAAAAGACACTCGTAATGATTCCGCGAAATCTGTTAGTCATACGCTTGTACGCGAGCTGTGCAAAAGTAAGTTTGTAAACACCGTGATACACTCTTCGCGTTCGCGGCTCGCGATCAGCTGTTGCGGCAGCCTGTTTTGATTTAGGGATCTTCGTAGCCGAAGGATTAATACATTAACTCGAAACGTGATTTAGGACAATGCGGTTTATTAGTTTAGGCAAGAATATATGCACTGTTTATGAAAGTGCTTTGTTGAACATTGAATGCGTTAGACATTAAGCATTGGCACAGAACATTTATATAAATGGTTATCAATATATAAAATGTGATTATGAGCGTGACGTACAGTATATGTTTTAAGATAGAATGATATAAGCAGTAAGCGTTGATAAGAACATGAAATATGATTGCGATGAGCGTTAATAATACAATATGAAAAAGCAACAAGCGTAACAAGACAATATAGTATGAAAGCAATTAGAATAGCAATACAAAATAATATGAATAGTAATTAGAATAGCAATACGAATAATAGGTGAACGCAATACGCGTAGCAATACAAAATAATATGAATAGCAATTAGAATAGCAATACGAATAATAGGTGAACGCAATACACGTAACAATACAAAATAATATGAATGGAGATGATATCCCGTGGTAATAAAGATAATTATAGTGGCTTACGGTAGTTGTCGTAGAACACTTTGTAAAATACTTTGAATAATACTTTTATAGATTTAATAAAACTGAAGGCTTCCTGGAATGTTTCCGTAGAAGAGGTTTGTTTTGTAACACTGAATTTATAAAATTTGTACGTGATGACTCCAATGATTGATTTCCGTAGAACAAGAAGGAGCTCTCGCGGTTCCTCGTTTTTTTTTTTTTTTTTTTTTTTTTTTTGGAGAGGGGGATAATGCATTACGCATTCCCCGACATTTACTGTCGGGGTTATGTGGGACTCCCCGCCTATAACACAGGCGGGATACCCACTAAAAACCCCCTCTGGTGGTCTCCACGGTGGGCCTCATGGCGGCGCCCGGAACTTCTGGTGTAGTCCGTCGGGCGCCGCTATTGTTACCAATGAGGCCCCGCTAACATCCCCCCACTCCCAAATTAAGCTTTGGGAGGGGGGGAAACCACCGACTGGGTGTCCACTCAATCTGAGTGGACTCCCCGGTCTCCAGACGCTGCGCTTAGGGTGCGTGCGTCTCGCGCAAAAACTTAGGACTAACTTAAGCCTAGCTTAAAAGCTAACTTAAATCTACCACCACCATAAAAATAAAAACGCGAATAAAAACGCGGTAAAAAACGGCTCCCCGCGTAGGGACACCGTCAGGGGGGGGATGCCACCCCCCCCCCCCCCCTCGCGATCATCGGGGGCCGACCCTCTTTCTCTTTTTAGCGAGCCTGGTGCGCGCGCGGGCCCTCTCGGCCGCAGCCTCCTGGGCCAGCCGCACACGCTCCGCTCGGAAGAGGCGGTCGGCCTCTCGTTCCGCCTCCTGACGGGCCCCCATGACGGAGGCCGCAAACTCGCGGAACGCTGCCCATCTCTCCGAGGAGGAAGTGGCAAGGGGCACCAACGTGGAGACTTCCACCAGTGCCCCGAGGCAGGCGGTCAGCACTTCGCGCTGGGGGGCGTACTCCGGGCATGCAATGAGCACGTGCTCTGCGTCATCCCGGGCCGCCCCGCAGACCAGACACGCCTCGGAGGGTACTTTCCCAATTCTATGTAAGAATTTCTGGAAAGACCCGTGCCCCGTCAGCAATTGCATGGACCAATAGTCCGACATTGGTGAGGGGCCCGAGGCGTCGACGAAGGTACCGACCGCCGGGACCAGGCGTCTCACCCACCCAGTGGGTGGGGACCCGTCCCATTCCGCCTGCCACTCCTCCATAGCCGCTGTTAACGCAGCGGCTTTGTGGAGATGGGCGCGTGCCTTTAAAATGGCCGGGTCGCCGCCAAGGGTGGGGTTCTCCCTGTCCAACGCTTTGGCACAAAAAATTGCGCGCCCCATTTTGGCCTTAATGTACAGCGGCATACGCCCTACTAAAACGCATAGCGAAGCAAAGGACACAGTCCTGTATGCCGCTGTACATCGGATCAAGGCCGCGCGCTGAGCACGGCGGAGAATTGCTCGTGCATTCTCATTGGCCAGCGCAACAGCCCAGACCGGCGACCCGTATAAAATCATGGACTCCCACACCGAGATGTAGAGTCTCCGGGCATGGGCGGATGGGCCTCGGGTGTTGGGCAGGATCGCTGATAGCGCACCCGAGACCCTATCCGCCCTTAATGAAACCTCCCCCAGATGGGCCCAATAATTGCGGAGGCAATCAAAGATCACCCCCAAATACCGGACCCTGGCCGCCGTGGTGACAATGGCGTTCAGGATCGGAAGACGTACTGTCTTCTCGACCCTGTGGCCAGTCAGGAGGATGGCCTCCGTTTTTCCGCTGCCAAGGAAAGGCCGGTTTTCTGGAACCAGGCTCCAATCCTCGGCAGCACGGAAGCCACCTGCAACCTGACCTGAGGGAGGTCCCTACCCGAGAACAAAAGGGCGAGGTCGTCGGCGTACACTATCGCACGCCCCGCCCCGCCCATATCCAACTCGGTGAGGAGTCCATCATACACGGCGTTCCACAGAAAGGGTCCTAAAACGGACCCCTGTGGAACGCCCGCATAAATATTACGGACCACGGTGCCCTCATAGGAGTGCACCGTGATCCCGCGATTATTAAAATAATCCCGAAGGAGCGTCCGAACATAACGGTCGACACCCCTCCTATCCAACTCGTCCAGAACCACCTCCCAACGGAGGGTGTTGAACGCGTTCTGAACGTCGAAGGACAGGAGAAGGCAGATGTTATTATAGGCCCTGGAGAGTTCGGCAAACCGAGCAACCTCGGTGGCCGCCTCCATGGTGCCAACACCGCGGCGAAAACCATATTGATTTTTATGGAATGGATCCCTGCCGAGCTGGGATTCCAGGATCTCCTTCATAACGTACTCCCATACCTTGGATAAGGCTGGGAGTACGGAGATCGGCCTATAGGCCCTCGGGCTTAGGGGATCCTTACCCGGCTTCGGGATCAAGATGACTCTTGCCATCTTCCACGAAGCCGGGATTCCACCGCACTGTAAAGTGTCGGCAACCATCTCGCGTATCAGATGTTTATGTGCCCTGGCCACGCAGGCCACGACCCCCGATGGGACTCTATCGAGTCCGGGGGCCTTGTTGGGCTTGATACGCGAGAGGGCCCTGTCGACCTGCTCGGGTGTAACCTCCGGGGTTCCCCTCCAAAAAGAGGAGAGGGGTCGTATGGGGAGGGGACGCGACACGAGGGGGGCGTGCGTACGCGCAGGCCCAACCGCTGGTGCGGGGGAAGGGAGGGGAGGGAGCGGGGCAGTGGCAAAAAGGGTATCAAGTACCCCTCCAACCTGCTCCCGCGTCATAACCATGTTAGGTTTTCTCCCCCCCAGTCTAGCCATAACTATCTTGTATGGCTTCCCCCACGGATCGCCATCGATCGTGCCGTACAGCTCCCTCCAGAGCTTCTCCTTGGAGCGCCAGATCAAAACTTGAACTGAACGCCTCGCCATGGAGAAGTCCCGCCTCAGTTGTTCGAGGCGGGGGGAGGAGGGATCTAATCTCCTCCTACTTCTCTGGAGGAGCCTACGGGCACGATGCATCGCTGACCTAGCAGCGGCGATATCCGCGTTCCACCACCGGTTGGGCTTCCGGGTCCCCCTTGGAAGACACCTCTTCCTGAGGACCCGGGCACTGACCCCCTCTAAAAGGCGCTGCAAACTCTCCGCCCTCGGAACCTCGTCCGTAAAACCGGGCAGTTCCGGCGGAGGGGGAGGGGCAGACACGCCCACAGGCGTAGCCAGCGAGGAGGGCGGAGTCGGGAGGGCGTTCCGCAGAACGCGGAAACCCTCCAAGATCGACTCCGGGGCAACGTCCTTCATTGAGTATGGAGTCCAGCCGTCGCCAGGTGGACGGCGAGCCACACCCGGTTTTGCCAGGATGTGGCGGACGTAAAGGTGGTCGGAGGCGGTAAAGTGCCGAAGCACTTCGCTCCTCCGGACCAACCCGGCCAGACTCCTGTCAACGGACAAAACATCAATGAAGGACGAGCCCCTGCCCGTCCGGAACGTACAACGTCCCCGTACTCTAATGGGCACCAGGCCCAACCTCGCCAGCAGAGCCATGCACGCGTGGCCCCTCCTATCTGCGACCCTTCCCCCCCATGCAGGGGATTTAGAGTTGAAATCCCCCGCAAGGATTACCCCTCTCCCCGGGGTTAAAAGTCCTAACACTAAAACTTCGAGCTCCTGAAGGAAGCTCAGGAAGGCGGGGCCCTTTCTGCTCGGCCGGCAGTAACAGCTCACCACGACCGTGTTATCCACAATCGCGGTGGCTATGCCTTCGGCAGCAACAGGGGGGGTAAGGGAGGTTCCTCGTATTTATACTAATTACAATCTTTTCGGCATGAAGGGGGGTGCGCAGTATGCACCTTGACCTATTTACGCATATGCGTCGCAATAATATTTCCGGGGTTTTTGTAAGGACCAAAGGTTGGTCTATATTTGGACTCGCATTTTCGGCACGTACACCAAATAATCCTCGCGATTATCCTTCTGGGGTTTTTATACACGTGAATTTGAAATGCTCAAATCCTCGAATGGGTTTTGGGTGTTTTGATAGGAAAGGGGTGGTAGTGGCTTTGACTTCTTTGGTCATTTAGAGGGTGTGAGACGTGGTCTCGATTTAAGAGGGTTTTGGGGCGAGGGACTTGTGTAGATTTGACATGAGAGAGGAATTTGTGCCGCGTTGGGCGAATAAGAGAAGGGGATTTACTCATTGACCGTCTTGAGATGGGGACCGCTAAGGTACATCGCCAAGGTAGCGGTAGTGGTCAGTGGTAAAGGGGCAAGAGTTGAGGTTTGGGGAGATTTCAGTGGAGTTGTATGGTGCTTTATGAGTGAATGTTGTTTTAACTGCGCGCGAAATTTTGTGGGACGTCACAATATTAGCTGATAACCATCTGACGCCAATCTGACATCAGATTGGTAGCAGAGTCTGGCATGAGAGCGCAGAATCTGACGTCAGATCCGTAGTCGTCTGTGTCCGCATTTGGCTGCGTTCTGAGGTACAGAATCTGATGTCAGATCGGCAGCAGATGGACAGCAGATTCTGCCGTCTGCTTGGCACAGCTAACAGCGCCATCTGAGGGTCAGGATTAGCAAACTAACGTGTGGTAAGAAAAAAAATACCAACAAATACGAAACGTTGTAATTCCCAAGCGGTCACCCATCCAAGTACTAACCGCGCCCAATACCGCTTTAACTTTAGTGATCGGACGAGAACTTGTGTTTTTTCTGACACGAAATGATCGTTGGAAAAATTTGGCTCTTATTAATACTTCTTGTGTAAAAATCTTCATACTATTATATTCTAAGAACTTATTATATAGCGTTTAAGTTGAAAAGAGTCGTTGTTCTGTGGTATAAGTACCTGTTTAAATTACAAATGATATCAATATTAAATAACTTACCTAACGCAATTCTTTTTACCTGTTGTATTTCATTTTTATACATTTTCTGTGGACTTTACTGACATGGTAGTAGAATTGGACAGAGTTTAAATGTATTCTACAGGAATTAAAGGTTAATGTTATGAATTTATTATATAAATTAACTTATTTTCACAATTATATAATAAATTAACTTATTTTCACAATTATATAATAAATTAACTTATTTTCACAATTTAACCTTTAATTCCTGTGGAATACATTTAAACTGTGTCCAATTCTACTACCACGTCAGTAAAGTACACAGAAAATGTAAAATTGTAGTTTAAACAGGTACACAGAACAACGACTCTTTTCGACTTAAACGTTATATAATAAGTTCTTAGAATATAATAGTATGAAGATTGTTTAAAAATAAGTATTAATAAGAGCCAAATTTTTCCAACGATCATTTCGTGTCAGAAAAAACACAAGTTCTCGTCCGATCACTGAAGTTAAAGCGGTATTGGGCGCGGTTAGTACTTGGATGGGTGACCGCTTGGGAATTACAACGTTTCGTATTTGTTGGTATTTTTTTTCTTACCACACGTTAGTTTGCTAATCCTGACCCTCAGATGGCGCTGTTAGCTGTGCCAAGCAGACGGCAGAATCTGCTGTCCATCTGCTGCCGATCTGACATCAGGATCTGCTGTCAATCTGCTGCCGATCTGACATCAGGATCTGCTGTCAATCTGCTGCCGATCTGACATCAGAATCTGACATTAGATTCTGTACCTCAGAACGCAGCCAAATGCGGACACAGACGACTACGGATCTGACGTCAGATTCTGCTGCCAGATCTGGTTATCAGGGTTAAAAATTAATTTTGTTGTAAATTAATATTAGCTATAAAATTAAAAATTTACTTTAAATTTACAAATTTATGTTTTAAATAATCTGTACAGATAATTTAAATCTTATATTTTTAAATTAATAATTTTTTAACAATTGTAATTCGGAGTAATTACAACTGAATATTTTATGTTAAAAATGTATTTATATGGAATTGCATGATTCGATGGAGCAAATCCATTGGTGTCACTTCCATATCAATAGGATAAGGAATAAAGAATTTCTTACTACGCTGAAATGAATATTTCACATTTTCACTCCCAACTGCGGAGAATCGACCTCAATTCGCTTTCGGTTGGCCGAGGATTCATACCTGTTTCAGAAAAAAATAATTTTTTATTCTTTTTCGTATCGATATGGATATGATGCCGATGAATTCCTTCTGTTTTTCCGATGAAAATCATACCAAATTTCATGTAAATCGGACTATTATTAACGAAATTAGCTTGGGGTTATGGAAATGAATTTTTCATGGAATTTCCTTTGTTATATTCCGAATCACGTCGTTCTTGGTGTCATTTTCATCGGCGAAAAATAAGGAATCAATTGGCGTCGTTTTCGCAAAGATCTAATGAGAAATGCGGAAATCGAAGATTTCTCACCTCTTAATAGGCACTTCAACCCCTATGGCGGTCGAAAGCCGTAAAATTCGGCGAGGCACTGCGAGTGATTGTCCTCGCCACGGCGTACAGACCAGGCCGCATCTCTTTGACGGACGTAGCTCCAGAATGACCCTTTACCATTAAGAAGTGGATTTCCACATTTCTCATCAGCACTTTACGAAAGAGTCATGAATCGAATCCTTGGGTTTTAATGAAAATGGTATCAAACCCGACATATTTTGGGCTGTAATTAACAAAGTTACACGAAAAATTGGTCTGCAGAATTTAACCTTTAGAGGGCCGGGATTTTTTCATTGAAATTGTAAATTTTATTTACTTAAAATTTATGCATATATAGCACCAAAATGGCCGGCAAAGTATCCGAATTCCTAGGTGGCCACTATAGTGGCCAGCCCAGCCCCGAACGGTATGGCATATATTAGAATTTTTAAAATTTGAACTTGCAATGTTTCTAAGGGTTTTTGATATCGCTAATCACGATTGTCAAGTCAGATTATCAAAATTTGATGCAGAAACAGTGTTGTCATCCTAAACAAGCCTAAATGAATAACGGCAGTTACATTCATATATTATTCTTTCCTTTGGCGTTACCCAGGACTAACGACATGGACGTAGAAAGTTTTGTAGCTCTTTTCTTGTTTTTGGGGTTTTTGTATTATTTTTGGATGTGTTTTTTTATTTTTCTGATTTTACTATTTATTATACGAGCTGCACTCGTGCAACGCAGGCATTATACAAAATAAATAATGAACGTGTATCCTTTCCTTCATTTCGTTTACAAGTGATTAGGGCTTTACTGAATCTTGATCCGAATGACTCCATTTCTGATCTGCCCAAACCCTCTCGACTAATAGGTCGTCATTTTCCAAAATTACTGGATAAAAACCGACGATGCAATTTGTGTTCATTACGACAAACTAGACGTCGAACTCTTTATATATGCTCTACATGTGACACTGCATTGTGCATAACACCCTGTTTTGAGAATTTCCATACGAAACAATCAATACCGTAAATTCGAATTTCTGACATAAATTTTTTTTTCATTTGGAAGGACAAGAAAAAATGAACAAACAGATAAAAATCGCAACAAACACATACATATTCATTATTCGTTTTGTATAATGCATGCGTTGCACGAGTGCAGCTCGTATAATAAATAGTACAATTAGAAAATACAAAAAAAAATACAAAAGTAACACAAAACTTTCTACGTACACGACGTTAGCCCTGGGTAACGCCAAAGGAAAGAATAATAAAAAACTTCAAAAAAGTAAAAA
This sequence comes from Andrena minutula, assembly GCA_929113495.1. Taxonomy (NCBI): domain Eukaryota; kingdom Metazoa; phylum Arthropoda; class Insecta; order Hymenoptera; family Andrenidae; genus Andrena; species Andrena minutula. Next base: position 41,052,506 of record OV815993.1, on the reverse strand, counting down.
AATACGCCAAGTACATGAAAAATCAAATAAATCACAAAAAATAGAAGACAATAATAATCACAAAAAAAAAATAGAAAAAGTATACAATACAAAAAAAGATGTGAAATCAAAATGAGCTGCCAGTATATAAAGGTGCTTTCCAACTGCGCTTAAGATGACACAACTACATACACACAGCTCAAATGCTGTGTTCATACATTCCATTACAATGTATTACATAATATTAAGCAGATATATTTTTATACAAATAAATATTTTAATACGAATAAATATTTTATTCAAAATACTTGGCGCTGCGCAACCGAAAAAATATTAATTGCCTTAGTATTAATTAATAATTTACAACAACTCCATTAAAATATAAAATACATATACATACACATATTAGAAACGCAGTCAGATTTATTCTACATATATTTAATTCTAATATCATACGTAGCATATGCACACGCACGCACGCACACACACGCACGCACGCACGCACGCGCGCACGCACGTACAAGAAAGAAAGAAAAGGATTAATGCAATTTATACATATTTATTGAGTTTAGCAACACCAATTCGGGGCGCAGCGCCAAGTATTTTGAATAAAATATTTATTCGTATTAAAATATTTATTTGTATAAAAATATATCTGCTTAATATTATGTAATACATTGTAATGGAATGTATGAACACAGCATTTGAGCTGTGTGTATGTAGTTGTGTCATCTTAAGCGCAGTTGGAAAGCACCTTTATGTACTGGCAGCTCATTTTGATTTCACATCTTTTTTTGTATTGTATACTTTTTCTATTTTTTTTTTGTGATTATTATTGTCTTCTATTTTTTGTGATTTATTTGATTTTTCATGTACTTGGCGTATTTTTTTACTTTTTTGAAGTTTTTTATGGGGATCTCACTTCTTTTTACAAAGATAATTTGCGTAGGAACTGACTTTAGATAATTTTTAATATTATAAATTACGAATTATCACGCGACAGAATTAAGGATAAATTCTAGATTCTACTTTTTGTGATTATTATTGTCTTCTATTTTTTGTGATTTATTTGATTTTTCATGTACTTGGCGTATTTTTTTACTTCTTTGAAGTTTTTTATGGGTATATACAACTTAACGTAGAACTTACTTTTATAGAAATTATATAGAAATAGTGGCCTTTTGCTATAGTAAGTGTAGATAGAGACTACATAATGTGTACAAAGGAGATGAGAGCATACGATAGAATCCAGGCCTTCCCAAGTAGGGGAAATCTGCTTCTGAAACACATGTTTCGGTTCTCCCTCCAACACTCCCTCTCTCAGAGGAGACAGTAACGCCGCTAGGAAGCAGAGAGAGAGGACAGTAGAAATCGTCCCACCTTATCCGCAGGCACAGCGTTGGAAGGAGAACCGAAACATGTGTTTCAGAAGCAGATTTCCCCTACTTGGGAAGATCTGCGATAGAAAGTCTTGTGACAGAAATTTAAGAAATGTTAATGGTAATTTAGCGAAAATGAATGAAGAGATTCAATATTTTTATTGGTGTTGGTTTAGTATAGTATAAAAAATATTGTTAATGGAAAACTAGTAAAATTAATAATGAATAGCGTAGCAACTATATAGAAATAGAGTGGCATTTTGTTAAAGTAAGTGTAGATTATAAAATGTGTCCAAAGGAAATGAGAGCGTATGGCAGAAAGTCTTGTTGCTGGAAATTTAAATGCTATGGTAATAATTCAACGAGGATGAACGAAGAGGTTCAATATTTTCAACACACAATTTATTGGTTTTGGAATAAAATTAGTTTAGTATGTTTATAATTTTGTCGATTTACCTTATTTGACTTTCCAAAAGCATGTGCGAAGCAAGATGCTTTGTCTTTCTATTTATGTTTTAATCTTCTCCGGACAACTTTCACGCCTGTGCATTCCCTTCATTTCTGTTCATCCAAGCCTGTGCGTCTCCATCATCAATTCTACTATCCAAGCCTGTGCGTCCCCTTCATTTCTATAATATAAAATAAGCTTTACATAAAAACTCTAAATTGCTGGTATATACAAGTACAAATATCAGGCAATTTAAATGCAATGCAATTTGTTGCAATATATATAATAAAAACTCTAAATTGCTGGTATATTTATAATTTTGTCGATGTACCTTATTTGACTTTCCAGAAGCATGTGCGAAGCAAGATGCTTTGTCTTTCTATTTATTTAATTTAATCTTCTCCGGACAACTTCCACGCCTGTGCGTCCCCTTCATTTTTATCAAAGTCCTGTGCGTCCCCTTGATTTCTATAATAATAATATAATAAGCTTTACCTAAAAACTCTATTTTGCTGGTATATACAAATACAAATATCAGGCAATTTAAATGCAATGCAATTTCTTGCAATATATATTATTATGCGAAAGGAGATGCTTCTCTGTCGAACCTTCTCCGGATAACTTTCAAGTCTGCGACTCTACATAAGAAATCTATTAAAAAAATTTTGGCGACTTACCTTATTAATTGAGACAATAATTCAGTCTCCTATGTAGTGTAAAAACTCCTGACATTTCAAATTGGGACAACTTACTTTATTTGACACTTAGCACTTAGGTTATAAATTTCAAAATAGTATATATATATGTACGTACAATGGCGGACGACGAACGAAGAACGATACATGTGTTGGCTGAAGGTGTGTGTAACCCGTATATACGTATTATGTTGACGAAAAATTTCTTGGAGAAGGAGAATCAGGAGACGAAAATTAATAAATTCGACTGATCCATGAACAATATTATGATATCTCTGTCATGTGTGGACCGATTTTATTGAAATTGGTCTTGTTCGAAAGCCGATATGCGGTTTACATAAGAAAAATGTCTTTAAATTTACAAAACATTGCAGGCGTGATGAGATATTCATGTATAAATGTCAGAATTAGGTTAGAGTGTCTCCGCGACGAGTAAAGATACACGGTAGCGACATCGACATATACAGGGTGTTTTTCATGTACTTGGCGTCGAGACGCTACCGCGTCTCTAGATATATGAATGTAACTGCTGTTATTCATTTCGGCTTGTTTAGGTTGGCAACACTGTTTCTGCGTAAAATTTCAATACTCTGACCACGGAATCGTGATTAGCGATATCAAAAACCTTTAAAAACAAGTTCAATTTTTAAAATTTCCAGTGGCCACTATAGTGGCCAGCCCGGCCCTCTAAAGGTTAAAGCCTACTTCGTTAAAAATTTTCCGATTTACATGATATTTTGTCCTTTTAATCGGGAGAATACCAGGAATTGATCGATGTTACTTTCAGATCGATACGACGAAAAATAAAGAAGTTTAATTTCTGTAAAATTGGTGACACGTGGCGGGGCGACCGTAGTAGAGGACCGCTGCCTCGCTCGCCTCAGCCCTTGAACGACCCAGGCGCCTGCCGAAAGTATTCGAAACCTTCGAATAAAGATACAGCTAAAGTAGGAAAAAGTATTCGAACCTCAGAGTGGAAGACCTTCGAATAAAAAAAGTAACTTTGCCTCGTCGAATGAATTTCCGTCGAAGAAACTGGCTCTTCGAATAAAGATACTTCGGTTTTTTTTTCTTATTCGACGGCGAACGAATAAAATTTTTCTCTTTTATTCGAAGTTGAAATTTTTTTGAAGATAATTTTCTGCTCATCTCTGCAGTCGTACCGGACGTTCCGGGAACGGCCTGAATTTCCCACTAAAGGCTTATATACGTCCTTTGAAGGACGAATGTTACAAAAAAGTCGTCCGCAGTACGTCTTTTAAAGCGCCTGGATTCGGACTGAAGAACCGTTTGAAAGACGTCTTTGGGACGCCTTAAACAGGCCTGGATTAGGACTGAAACTGGCGTTCAAAAGACGTAATTAAGACCTATTTATCGATAAATTAGGTCAAATACAGCTCTTTAAAGAGTTGTCAAAATGAAATAAAAATTCATTTCTATTTACTATATTTATTTATTTAAAATTTGACTACCACTATAGGCGATCTGGCTGGACCGTCTATGCAAAGGAAAGAAGGACTGCGATGGAACTTGTATATATACTAACTCGGTCCACGATCACCGGCGAGAAACTCTCGAGCCGTGTCGCCCTCTGGTGGAGCTTGAGGAATTATACACCCCGCAAAGACGTATTTAACACGTTTCATACACGTCCCAAACGTGTCCCACAGACATCATTAGGACTTTGTATACATGGCGCCAGGGTAGTTACACGACGTCCCTAAAGCGTCCCAAAGCGTCTATAGACGTCCCAAAGACATCTTGTTACAAACCGGGACATTCATACCTACAGACCTAAAATAGACGTTCTCGGGACATCGTGTGCTGTGTGGGACGCGACCGCCAGGCGGCGACCAGGCTGAGCCATTCTCGCAGGTGGGATACAGCAGTCATGCCTATAAGAGAGCCGGGCAGATCATATACCGTCACTCTCGAGTACACGTGTTTTGATGAAGGAAATTTATATTTTTCACTTGAATTCATGTGAGTATGCCAAAGAATGTCTCGGTCATTCGCTATTGAAAGACGTTTTTTCTTTTTTAAGAAGAAATGAAAATATTGACCAGCATGATATAATTAATTTTCTATTGAAATTAAGTCACGCTTAATATCTCTAATATCTCTTTAAAGAGCTGCGGTAGGCCTAATCAAGTCCTTACGAAGACGTCTTTGAGGCGTCGTGAAAGTCTGAAATGGACGTCTTTCAGACGTCTTCACGACCACTTATAGACGTCTACAAGGTGTTTAAAAGACGTCTATAACCTGTTCAAAAGACGTCTTAAAGACGTACGGTTTCCTGACTCAGGACATTCAAACATGTCTATAGACGTCTTTAAGACGTCTTTCAGAAAATAGCAGACGTCTTTAAGACGTCTTTCAGAAAATAGCAGACGTCTGTAAGACGTTTTGAACGTCTGAAACAGATATCTTAAAGACGGCTCATAGACGTCGAGTGCTATCTGGGTAGTATGCTACTAATTACTGATTAGGCCAATTATCACCTACGGATGTGCAATATGGTATAATGTCAGTGCTTCTGTTATAGAAGAAATCAGAAAGTTTGAGAGAAAATGCCTCAGGGCATGCCTCGGAAGTTACAGATCTGCCGAATCAAATTATAAACAATACATAACTAATAAAAAGATCTACAACTTAGCAAGCATACCAAGAATAGATAACTTCATAATCAAATTAACTCGAAATCACTTTGCAAACACATCAAGTACACCCTGATGAACGATACATAAAGCAAAGTTTATCAACTGGATTTGTACCTCCCGAGGCTTTTATGTACCTTGACAAATTAGAATATATACAAGATATAAACAATGTACCGTTACTATACCATATTCCGAGAAACAAGGCCGATAAAAAATTCCTTTATCCACCAAAGTTAGATAGTAAAACATGCGCTGTGAAACTAAGTTATAGTATGGCACTGCCAAACAGAGACATTCTAGATAAACACCAAAGCAATGTACAAAAATATTGGTGGCTAGACAATAAGTAAGTTAAGTGCCTATATCACACTTGCTAATATCCTCCCTCGTCACATCCTTTCCCCTTTTTCGCCTCTTCCCTTCCTCACCCCTTAGAGAATAAGTAGTTTGTTGTAAATTCAATATTTAGTTATATATATACATTTTATGACATACGCAGAGTTTATTTTTTTTGTTATCAAAAGTATTAAAAAAAGAGCATAGTGTTCGCCAGTTTTTTTTCCCTTAGTGACCTTTTTACTGGCAATATGAAGGGTACTGTAAACCTCGTTATTATTTTCAACAGTATTATTGAATTAAGAAATATATGTAACAATTCCTTTGTGATATATCTATGACATAAGTCTGTGATAGAGCGACTGCAAGTGCTTTCTGTGAGCCGTTTAGTCTGTAATACAGCGAGAAACACTGTTCCCAGATAGCACAAAAACATTTTCAAAACGTTTTTAAAGCGTCCAGGTCAGACGTTCAGGACGTTTTGAAAACGTCCAGAAAAGGTTCTAAAAATGTCCATTTTCACAAACCAGACGTTTTGTAGGACGTTTGTAAAACGTGTTTGTAACGTGTTCAGAACGTTTTTGAAACGTTTTCAGAACGTTTTTGAAACGTTTTCAGAACGTTTTTGAAACGTTTTCAGAACGTTTTTGAAACATTTTCAGAACGTTTCAAAAACCTTTTTTAAACGACCTGCTTAGGTCCGAAACAGGCATTTTTGGGACGTTCGACGGTACTGGTTCGATTTAATAAAAATTTAAGGAAGTAAATCGTTTTCAAAAGAAGATCAAACTGGAAAACAATTTATTTCATTTATTTAATTCAGAAATAATACAGAATATATGCACTTACAATAGATACAAGAACATGTTAGTACGAGGTCCAATATACAGAATATACAAACTATGCAGGATATACACTTAAAATAGATATGGATGTGCACTTAAACAGATAGCGCTGTATTTTTTCTATTCTCTGCCATTTCCCTGTGTTCTGCTGCACCTTAAAAAAGAATTTTGAGGAAACATTACATTGAATTTTACGGTAATCAATATTAGGAACAGTAAAATAAGGGTGATAGGCCGGTACTCATAGTCGCTACTTATTCTTAAGCAAATGCTTAAGCATGCGTCATCCTCTACTAACCTAGTAGCTAGTAAAGGATGCCGAATGCTTAAGCATTTGCTTAAGAATAAGTAGCGACTATGAATACCGGCCATAGTTACATATTAAAACCGTTGCTACCTTTAATTTATGGAAATCTTCTTTCCCTTTTCTGCCAAGGCCAACTAAATAGTAATGCAACATCCATTGGTCATCATCGACGTTAGCGCCCGTTTCACAAAATTATAATGATTGGAACCATCAAAATTTGCCAATTTGTTAACCTAAAATTTAAAAATTATTCAAACCCTAACCTAGAACTACATACCTTTGATCGTAAATACTGAAACAAATATACAAAAACGTTAATGAAAGCTGTATAAAAACTGTATGAAAACAATATAAAAACTGTATAAAACCGGTTTACAAACATTCGATCAGAAACATTTAAACATATGCCTTTGTGTTTTTTTTTCTTTCTAATGTTTCTTTGAGCAAATGTTCATAAACATTTATATGTCCCAGTATATATATATGTATGTACCTGTGCGATCTATCCATATTTCGTGGATGCTTTAGATTAGACAGCGGTTGCAATCCTTGCTTTCCTTGAACTGATTGTGATGAACACATTTCTCACATGGCGCACAGCCTCTTTTGAACGCCTGGTTCGGACGCAACCAAAGCTTTTCAAAACGTCTGCAAAATACGTTTTTAAAACGTCTGCAAAGTACGTTTTCTGGACTTTTTCTGGATGTTTTTTGGACATTTTATGGATGTTTTCGAAACATCCAGGAAATGCTCCAAACATGTCCAGAAAAAGTCCAGAAAATGTTTTAAAAACGTACATTTTGACAAATCAAGCCGTGGACGTTCAGGCCTATAATGGACGTAAACTGGATGTTTTCGAAATGTCCTGTGCTATCTGGGTTCTTCAGCCCTAGTTTATTGGAGCCTTATTATATATATCATTGTACAATCGGTCATCAATAAACATTTATAAAAAAAAATAAAACAAAGTCTCTAAGAAATATGCGATGCAAACGACACCTGTCTGTTCAGGCTCAATATTATTCAGTTTGCAGGTAACAAAGTGGGAGGTAAAGAAGCCAAGCCAAAGACACTTTTCCCACTTTCCGCCATGTTAAAATATGGCCGCCTAGTTACATTATGGGGTTTATAATGTACTACCTAACGTCGTGTAGCGTAAACTCTAGAGGTGCGAAGTTTGAACAAGACCATGATGTAAGGACATAAGGTGTGCTCGACCGGCAGCTTATTTTCGTCTTCTACTGCGCCTTCCCACTTTCCGCCATGTTAAAATATAGCCGCCTAGTTACATTATGGGGTTTATAATGTACTGTTACGTATTTTAGCGGGGAAATTGGGATGAGGACGCAGGTAGGTGCCCGTGGAGCGCTGAACCGCTCTGCTCGTTGGAGTGCGCGGGTATTTGAAATAATATAAAGTACACGAAACTATTTTGAGTTAAACTTCGAACTGTATTTGAACTATTCAATAAGCTGGCTGTCGACAGAATGAATGCAGAGTACAAGAAAACGCGCCGAGCTCATCGGCGAAGTCGCTGCCAAGATCCTGTTGATCCTCCCCTAGATCCTTGTTGTCCAATCAGCGCGATTGCATCCCTCAAGCTTCGACAGTGGGTTGTCCTTCGCCCTTCCTTCACGCTTCCTCCCACTCTCGTCTGGTGATCGAGGCACGCTCCCCGTTTTACATATAGTGGTACATAGGCTACGTAGAGTACATACATATCTCGCAGGTAAGTAAGCGCAACCCTCGGGGTCAAGACGACGTCACTCGGAGAAAGTTTATGGTTTTATGACTTTCAGCCTTCGTCGACCAGAGTTTTTACCCTAACAGGACATCGACAGTTATTGAAAGGGAGGACAGAATTTTAAGTACTTTTACGAGACGTACCGTTGCCCGCTCGACGAAATTTGGCACGCAGATGTGCAAAGGAAAAAGTTAAGCTATTTACTACCCTCGCCTGGTCTAACGGTAACTTGAAACATTGAAAACTAGCAAGGAAAACCCCCCCATGAAGCACAACGCGCTCTACAATAAACTCTTTCTCATCCTCCGTTTCAAATCTCGCTCCTACGTACTCTACATATCGATTATATACATTTCCGCGGCCATATTCAAGCGATAGCGTAACAGTACTACCTAACTTCGTGCATGATGTAAGAACACGAAGTTAGGTAGTGTTGCGAACTCCTGCCTAGCGGCGTGTAGTATAAACTTCAGAAACGCAAAGTTTAAAGGCGGTATTCATAAACGTGTCTTAAGATTAAGCAAATGCTTAAGCATTCGGCATCCTTTACTATGCTACTAGGTTAGTAGAGGATGCCGCATGCTTAAGCATTTGCTTAATCTTAAGACACGTTTATGAATACCGCCCTAAATCGGAACACACGAATGTAATAGGAAAGGGAGACAAGGTGAAGCTCGTACACTCGGCTCAAACGATTGTGGCCGATCGAGATTCGATTGCATTCGAGCTTACTAGGGCTGACTTGTTTGCATCGCTAACATTTGTTGCGACTCCCGTCTAGCGGCGTGTAGTTTAAGCTTTAGATGCGCGAAGTTCAAATCGGATCACACTAATGTAATAGGAAAGGGAGATTAGGTGAAGTTCGCACAAGGCCGAGGGGTTTGAAAATAGTTAAATATCCTTTTAATAAGAGGACTTCAAGATTATAAACTAATCGATACTAATCGATACTAGTCGATACTAATCGATACCCACTTGGATACGGGTGTTTGAATAAATGAGGTGTGCGATTCCAGCGCAACGTTGTTAAACGCTTGATTTCGTAAAAGTTGATAACCGAAAGGAATCGGATCAACGAATAAGAATTTAGCTAGCTAATTAGTAAATTTGCGATTGGCTCTCGGTAACTAAGCCATTTTGAAATTAACAAGAGGAAAAGCGAAGGGCTTTTCGGAAGCGTCACTCGAGCCCAAAAAGCAGTAGCGAGCAGTCATAGTGTGAAAGTCTATTGAAATTTATTTAGCAATAGCCATTTTATTAATTAAAGTTACAAGTTTTGAGTTCCTTTTGTTCTTTTATTGTATTATCCTTTTATTTATTATCCGTTCTAATTACATTTATTTCTCGAACAATCCTCGTCCTAGGAGCAGAGTGCCTTAGCACTCCACGGGCAATTCCCCACTAAGAATCCGGGAGAACCAGCCGGCCACGCAACAAATTGGTGACATCGGTGGGATTCTTCAAATTCGCCGGCTCGTGGACGCAGGATTCAAAGAGCAGCCATCGGCCAATTCGTGCAGTCCCTCTTTCCTGGGTTTTTGGACGGTTTCCCCCGGAACACGGGTGAATACCAGAGGGAAGTGACTTCGGACGACCGTACCAGTTTTTCCTGAAGCCACATGCATTCGACTAAAGGACCTTCGCTGAGATCAACCAGGACAACGGGGCGACATCGAACACTCGTCTGTAATTGCGTGAGAGATCGAAGTTTATTTAAATTATCCAATATCGCGTTGTGTTAGTTATTAGTTGATAAGATTAAGAGATTAGTATTTGCATTACGAAAATGCCGCGTTGACGTAAGGAATTGCCTAAACGAAAGGGACGACAATTACGTTCGGGTAGCGTACAGGTACCCGAAATAGAGGGTGTAAGTGTGGAACCTATGCAAGTAGAACGTCCTATGGCTATTTCACGATCTCAAACGACACAAACCAATGATCCTATCGTTGATTCGGCTAGGTCAGAGGATTCTTTGCCCTGCCCAACCGCGGTTATTACTGTTAGTCCAGAGGTTTCTGGTGGTGAATCACCGTCGCGCGCATTAAACCTTGTGCCGACGAGACTAGACCCACCTGTTGTTAACTTATCTGAATCAAGTAGCCAATCGCTTTGTTCAAACGTAATCTCCCAACCGAATTTAGTAAAGTCCACAGATCCACCTAAGTCTTATCTCTCTTAAAATTAGTGAAGGACTCAATTCCGAGGTTTAATGGGAAATCTGATTCATTAGTCCGGTTTATTAAACAGTGTAATTTAATTAACGCTAAAGTAAAGCCTGAGGATCGGGAAAATCTCCTCTTCCTTATTCGAGGTAAAATTGAGGGTCATGCCAATTTACTCTTGTCGAATCGACGAGAACCCGAAACATTAGATGAATTGATTAATCTCCTAAAAAAGATCTTTGCGCAATCATTTAATGTACACAGTTTGAATGCCGAGTTAATGACTCTGCATCAAGACAAAAACGAACCGGTTGAGGTTTTCGGAGCCCGAGTTAACGAAACCTTAAATGGCGGTTTAGAAACTGTCAGGGACACTTATAACTCTGAACAATTAGTTGGAGTTAATGATTTGTTAAAGAATACAGCGGTAATCACTTTCATTAAGGGTCTTTGTAACGAAACCGCGCGATTTCATGTGAACAGATTAAAAGACGCTAACAATCTACCTGACCTCGAAACTGCAATTAACGTCGCGAGTAAGATAGAGTCGGAATTGGCCGATCACTCGAGGCCCTTCTCATCTTCGAAACCTTTTGTCACTGACGTAAAAATATTTAAGACAGATTTAAAAAATTATACAGGGTGTAAACAGTATACGTAGCAATATTTTAGGGGGTGGTAGGGGAGGTCCAATGGAACATAAAAGTCCTATGACATAATGTCCGATCTGTCTCCATTTTACAGTAATAATGCCTCAAAGTTAACATGTCTATATGCTAAACTAATAGTCGCAAGATTCCATAATTTTGCATATACATTGGAGACCACCAGTAAAGTAAAATGGTCTGAATACAATTTGTTGTATCTCGTATACTTTCGCTGTTATAAAGGTTTAAACATCGGAGATGTTTGTGGAAAAGATCGTCGCTACACGCACACAGATGAGCCGTAGCACAAAGACCGCCCGTTGTGAGCTGTTCAAGATGACCCAGTAAGCAAGTAACTATGGGCCCCTTACAGTAGCGGTCCCATTGAGGATCTGTTTGGAGTGGAGGCGCTTAGGGTCGTCAGCTAGAAAATAAGAAGCAAGTGAACGAAAACTCTACACGTGTTCTTAGGCCAGGCGTGCAGTGGTGGCAATTTGTTGCATGACAGTTTTGATGCTCATGAAAAAATGCATTGATTTACATGGAAGTAAATTCCTTTGACGACGTGACTGCAAAACGTGTTGTTTTTTTTTTCAGAAAGTGATAAAACTGTTTCTTTCCTTTTAGTGTGACTAAACTGTCACGCAACAAGCTACTGTCAATACGTGGCTACTCTGACCTGAATTTAACGTAAAAAGACGAATACGCAGTTTTTTTTTAGAAGATTCGAAAATAATAATTATTTGAAGTGGGAGGATAAGGAATACGTAAATTTCCATCTGTTAATAATGTAGCCACGAAAAGGTAATGTAACAGGAAATTAACGAAAGGTGATAGGCGTTAGTAACTAAAACTCACCCTTGTTGGAAATTCACCTGCAGCTTGAAAATCTGTGTCACAGGGTCACCGAACCGATCCTGGTCATCGATGGACGTGCTCCGTGCACAGCTGGTCCCAGGTATCCTTACATTCCCACTACCCAAAGTTAAGGGTCGCACTGTCAGGTGCGTCCAGGTCAACGTACCGAATATTCACTTCACTGCACAGCTACTAACACTGATCACTTTATTTATCCTGAAGTATTCTTGGGCCGTGTACATTTCTGCGACGCGATTGCTAGCTGACTGACAGAATTTTTTCCAAGCAACTTCCGCTACCCCCAAGTAGCTTCTCTGGTTCCATTATGAGTTAACTCCCACCAGGGCAAGAGGCTTTAGGTAAAAAGAAGACAACACATTTTCGGAACACGAGTTTTGCAGAAGTGCAACGAACACTTTCACAAAAGTCCGCGCTCCGTGCTTCTACTGCCAATGTACCCATTGCTTCGAGATAGAAAACAGACACCACGTGTATCGGTTCGAAAGGGTCCGAAGGGAAGAGACAGTCTTCGAGTTGCTATAAAGAAGAAAATGCATACCATTCCTGTTTCCCCTTTCCGATACCCTGAGTTCACGACTGCTACGAGGCGGAACCAATTAAGTCATAAATTATCCGAAACTGTAGGAAACCGTTCTCTACCGCCGACTCGCTGGACAATAAACCGCGACCCTGGCGAAATGCTCTGGCTGATCAGCCTGATTAATTTTGAAGAACTAGAAATTACAGAGTATTATCCAACATCAATACGCCTCGCGGAAAGACACAGGAAGAGAAGAGGTAGTCCGCTGACTGCGCGTAGTCCCGCCTGCTTCGTCCTACCTTCAAATTAAAGACGGATCCCTTATCTCTCGAGTATAAACACGCGCTCGAATTTCAAAACAAAAGCACGCGTCGACGTATTCCGTGCTAGAAATGTTGGGCCTTGAGGTCCGATTGGTCCCAAACTAACCAATCGGGCCTGCTTATCTCTCGTGTCTAAACACGCGCTCAAATTTCAAAACAAAAGCACGCGTCGACGTATTCCGTGCGAGAGACAGTGGGCTTGAAGTCCGATTGGCCCTAATCTAACCAATCTGCCCTGCATCCCTCCCAAACGGCCACTGTTCTGAAGAGGCCCTCTTCACAGTAATATCTCCTCCCCAAGGCCCACCTTCTCTCGCACGAAATACGTCGACGCGTGCTTTTGTTTTGAAATTCGAGCGCGTGTTTAGACACGAGAAATAAGCAGGCCCGATTGGTTAGTTTGGGACCAATCGGACCTCAAGGCCCACCATCTCTAGCACGGAATACGTCGACGCGTGCTTTTGTTTTGAAATTCGAGCGCGTGGTTATACTCGAGAGATAAGGGATCCGTCTTTAATTTGAAGGTAGGACGACGCAGGCGGGACTACGCGCAGTCAGCGGACTACCTCTTCTCTTCCTGTGTCTTTCCGCGAGGCGTATTGATGTTGGATAATACTCTGTAATTTCTAGTTCTTCAAAATTAATCAGGCTGATCAGCCAGAGCATTTCGCCAGGGTCGCGGTTTATTGTCCGGCGAGTCGGCGGTAGAGAACGGTTTCCTACAGTTTCGGATAATTTATGACTTAATTGGTTCCGCCTCGTAGCAGTCGTGAACTCAGGGTATCGGAAAGGGGAAACAGGAATGGTATGCATTTTCTTCTTTATAGCAACTCGAAGACTGTCTCTTCCCTTCGGACCCTTTCGAACCGATACACGTGGTGTCTGTTTTCTATCTCGAAGCAATGGGTACATTGGCAGTAGAAGCACGGAGCGCGGGCTTTTGTGAAAGTGTTCGTTGCACTTCTGCAAAACTCGTGTTCCGAAAATGTGTTGTCTTCTTTTTACCTAAAGCCTCTTGCCCTGGTGGGAGTTAACTCATAATGGAACCAGAGAAGCTACTTGGGGGTAGCGGAAGTTGCTTGGAAAAAATTCTGTCAGTCAGCTAGCAATCGCGTCGCAGAAATGTACACGGCCCAAGAATACTTCAGGATAAATAAAGTGATCAGTGTTAGTAGCTGTGCAGTGAAGTGAATATTCGGTACGTTGACCTGGACGCACCTGACATTGCGACCCTTAACTTTGGGTAGTGGGAATGTAAGGATACCTGGGACCAGCTGTGCACGGAGCACGTCCATCGATGACCAGGATCGGTTCGGTGACCCTGTGACACAGATTTTCAAGCTGCAGGTGAATTTCCGAAAGAGTGAGTTTTAGTTACTTTATTGGTGATTATTAGTTATTAAATTTAACGCAGGCTATGGCTTATTTCCGGCGATATTTATTTAAATTTCCGTACCTAAATTTTGTCTTCGGGGCTTTTAAACAGACTTATTCATCATCAGCAACAGTGTTGGCCGTTATTAAACTACGGATTCTTATCACAATAACGAACTACGATCACGTTTTGTTTATTTCCTGTTACATTACTTTTTCATTTAAGCGATATTTGAAAACGAAATCTACGTATTTCTTGTCCTCTCACTTCAAATAATTATTATTTTCGATTCTGTTTTAAAAAAAAATGTGTATTCACTTTTTTACGTTTGATATGATTTTCCTCGATTTATCTTTTACTCGTAATTCACTTTAAATGACAACCAAACGATGACGGAAGGTATCGATTCCCGTCGTTTTCGCAGAGATCTGATGAGAAATGCGGAGCTGAAAGAGTTTGGTTCGTAATAGGTATTCAAACCCCTTCAAGGGTCGGAAGCCATAAACTTGCGGTGAAGCATCATGGTGTGTTGTCTTCGCCACGGGATATGATGCGGCATCTCCTTGAGTCGAGTCGCTGGAGGATCACTCTTAAGAGTCTTTCCTTCCGAAAAACACACCACTTTGGGAATTACATGAAAGATCAGAAGTCAACACCCTGTTTCAATGTGTTGGTCTCACCAATATGCGCGAGCTACTACCCGTTTCAAACGCATGGTGCAAACTTTAGGGCATTATTACTGTAAAATGGAGACAGATCGGACATTATGTCATAGGACTTTTATGTTCCATTGGACCTCCCCTACCACCCCCTAAAATATTGCTACGTATACTGTTTACACCCTGTATGTGTTATCAATGCAATCAAACAGGGCACCTACGCCGTGATTGTCCTGGGGGAACTAGAACAAATTTTTCCAACCGCGACGAGATTAGATGTGGGTATTGCAGGAAAACGGGTCACTCAGAAGTTCGTTGTTTCACCAAAAAAAAAACAGGGTGGCGGCCGGCCAGGTGACAATGTTTCCAGTCGGAGTAATTTAAACTCAAAAGGGGTTCCACGAAAGGGCGCGACGGGAACCCAACCCTTAATTGCCAGCGTCATCAACGGGGTTGTTTCCAGATCAAAATAAAGCGATCAGGTTCTTTGCCTCTGTTTAACTTAACTCACCGTTGTTTCTAAGAAGGCTTCGCCAGCTTCCTTATCGATACGAGATCTCAGCTTAATCTAATAAAGCGAAAATGTATAAGCTCTGAGATGATAATAAATAGCAATATCGTTTATAAAATCACGGGTGTTGGTTCAGGGGATGTACTTACCCGCGGAGAAGTTATTATTAAAGTCCATCACGTCGACGTGAGATTCCAAATCGTTGATGACGACCTTCCTATTCCTGGGACGGGAATATTAGGAATGCCGTTCTTGGAAAATCAAAATGCGATAATGAAGTTTGGAAATGACGAGCCTAATAGCCATCGGATCGGTGATGGGGGAATTCTTCCTTCTTTCGTCCTCCTCCTTTAGTTTACCTCCTCGTACTAGAACCCTTATTGCTCTGCCTGTCAAAGATTCTGGAATTAAAGAAGGTTACGTTAGGAGATTGACCACTGATCCGGGCGTTTATATAGGAGAAGCGTTAGTCACTCAACGAAACGCGTCTGCCAAATTATATGCAATTAATACTACTCCAAACCATGTTACTGTGACTATACCACCTGTCGAGTTAGAGGCATTCACGGAGCGTCCACCTTCACCGCGTTCGTCTCGCACAGGAAATCCTAACGTGGATCAATCATAGGCCGATTCGAGTAGATTAGTCCAGATAGCTAAATTATTGGAATTAAATGGTTTAAATGAGGACGAACAAGCTAGTATTCTGGTATTCTTACCAGTTTTACCTTCCATCCGATAAATTGTATTCCACAAATACAATCCAGCATTCGATTGAAACTGTAAATGAAATCCCCATTAACACAAAACAGTATAGGTTTCCTCCTATTCATAAGGAGAAAATTAAGAAACAAGTCACTGCATTGCTGGAAAATAATATCATTCAACAGTCAACTTCTCCTTATAACTCCCCTTTTTGGGTGGTCCCCAAAAAATCAGACTCCACTGGTGAGCCACGTTGGCGCATGGTCATAGATTACCGCCTGTTGAATGAAAAAACAGTAAGCGATGCCTACCCACTTCCTAATATAACAGAGATATTGGACCAACTCGGAGCAGCGAAATATTTTAGTACTCTCAATTTGGTTTCGGGTTTCCATCAAATCCCTATGGACCCCAAATCTAAGCAAAAAACCGCTTTCTCGACACTACACGGTCATTATGAATTTAACAAAATGCCTTTCGGCCTAAAAAATGCCCCGGCCACTTTCCAGCGATGCATGGACTTAGTCCTATCGGGTCTACAGGGAGTCGAACTGTTTGTGTATATGGACGACATTGTTCTATATGCCGATTCAATAGAAGAACATTCTCAAAAGTTAAGGAGATTACTAGCCCGGTTACAGAATGCAGGGTTAACATTACAGCCTGAGAAATGCCGATTCTTACGACGCGAAATTACTTACTTAGGTCATAGCATTTCTAGTGATGGAGTGAAACCAGACTCCGGGAAGATCAAAGCCGTGAAATCCTTTCCCATCCCTAAAACAAAAAAGAATATAAAACAATTTTTGGGCCTGGTCGGCTATTACAGACGATTTATTCCTGATATGGCGAAAAACGCCAAACCTTTAACACGATTATTGAAAGCGGATGTCCCCTTTATTTGGGACAGTAATGTTCAATCTGCCTTCGAAAATCTACGCGATAGAATTTGTTCCAAACCATTATTACACTTTCCGGATTTCAAACGACCTTTCCTTGTAACTACTGATGCTTCAAATTATGCTGTGGGAGCTGTGTTGAGCCAGGGCCAAATAGGTAAAGACCTTCCTATTGCTTACGCGTCGAGAACGCTTAACAGTGCAGAAATCAATTATTCCACCATTGAAAAGGAATTACTCGCCGTTATTTACGCCGCTGATCATTTTCGACCTTATCTGTATGGTCAACAATTCACGTTAGTAACCCATCATCGACCGTTGGTCTGGCTTCATAACGTAAAGGACCCTATTTCTTGCATCATGAGGTGGCGGATTAAATTAAATGAATACGACTATAACATAGTATACAAACCAGGGAAAGTAAATTCGAATGCAGATGCATTGTCCCGTATCCCTCCAGATTGTATCAATATTAATGAAATTCCTTCTTCATCAGTCTCGAACCTTCCATCTAACTGTACCACAACGGACTGTACTGATACTTCATCCTTTAGGCGTTTGCAAGGGGTAGTCGTAGGCGCCGACGACGTGCCACTTGTAGACTCTGGAAGGGTGGAGGATACGGACTGTAATAAGACATGGGAAAATAATGAAAAGATAATTGCTACCATTTTTCTTGCCCATGCTAAAGAAATCAACGGTCAACCTGAGATCTTAGGTGGGATTGATCACTCTGATGATGGTTCAAATAACAGTGACACTCACTTTACGACGGGAATAGCTGAGACGAGTGAATCTCCCTTTAGAAATGTAGTAGTTGGAGGATCGTTCTCGAGGGATCGTGAGGAGGTGCTCCGACCCAGGTAGGGGCTGCCCACGTACCTCATGGCTCAGGCTCGTCTGACCTGGAACATCGGATAGGCTGTAAGCACCCCGTCCAGGTACGCGACCTGCGGTCCGCGACTTGTGTCCGGTTAGGGGCTGACGAGCCAAATTTAGAGGCTGAAATATGCCGGACTTTATTTGTGACCAAGCGCGCAGTTGATGAGACACGATCCTCCGTTGATGTGGCCTCAGGAAACAGGGACCTAAACAAACAGAGTAACCTTAGAGTCTTAATGACAAGGACTGCCTCAGTAACGCCAATCATTCATCATTCGTTTCCTCCTAATATTATTTATTCCAAAGATTATCTCTATATGCGCAAAGATAACTTTATTCATTTCTTTTCTCTCGACCACGAAGTTCAATCACAAATCACTAAAGATTTGTTAGAAAATGATAAATTCTCCCTCGAACAACTTAGACCACATAACCCTAATGTCGGAGAAACAATGGTCTTCCCTGATACCAAACCCCTTACTTTTCATCTTTTCATAAAATCACGATCAGTAGAACCAGTAAACCATGTCCATCTTAAATCCTCAATAATTTCACTTAAACACCTTATGGATACCCTGAATGTAAAGACAGTTAGCATCTCTAAATACAATAATAATGTCGAGCCTATTTGTTGGGACTACATCGAGCACCTTGTAAAAGAAAAATTAAATAGTTCCGAGTATACAATTACCGTTTGCACTGGCGAGGTTATAATTCCCCTCTCGGTGACCCCCTATCCCCGTAAAGGGGAGCGGGGGACTGGATCGGCCTGGCGGATCTAGGCTGAGCACCGACCGAGCGCGTCCCCGGGTGGCGGATAGGGGAAAGGCCGGGGTGCGTGGCGGCCCCCCTCCTGCCCGAATTGGTCTTCCTTACGGTGGCTAGGTCGGGACGGTCGGGGGGGGGGGGGCGGCGACGCGCCCCGGTTAGCAGGAGCTATAAGCTGACCCGGGGGCCTAAAAACCTCACGTGGAAGGCGAAGGCCCTGCCACGGACCAGCTCCCTTGGGGGGGGGGGGGGGGAGGTGGCGGCCCCCCAATTGGTATAGCCCGGCCACAGCGGTGTACGTAGGGTACTGTGTGCGTGCGTGCGTGCGTGCGTGCGTGCGTGCGTGCGTGCGTGCGTGCGTGCGTGCGTGCGTGCGTGCGTGCGTGCGTGCGTGCGTGCGTGCGTGCGAGAAATCCGCCGGGCGGTGGGGCCGACGCCCCTGAGACGAATCATGATTCTATGTCACGTAAAAGTCTGGCCTCGGATGTTAACCAGGCGACGACTGACATGCGGTCAGACCCCTCTCGCGTTGTCGGCAGCGGGATGGGGGCCGGTAATAAGCCCGATGGTGCTGAGCTGAGGCGGCGGGGCAGCACCACTGGAGTTGGGGTCAAACCAGCTTCAGAAAAAGCCACAGCTGTACGAACAGGCATGCCCAAGGATGCGAGTAACTCTGGTAGACGAGGGGACGAGGAGGAGATCCTCCTTATCCTCGACGATGTTATCCCCGACGGGGATATGGCGGGGGGCAATACCCCCCCCCCCAAGGGGTTCGCTATCTGCGAGCGAACGGTGCAAGCTATGGCAGATAAAGGTGAAGGGGACGGAGGCCGCAGAAAAGACGCCGAGGTATCCGCCAACACTAAGGAGAGCGACAGGAGGATCCTCGGTGATTTTTTCCAGTCCCAGTTGGAGTCACTGGGTGGGGGGGGGGGGGGCGGCACACCTCCCCCCGACCCTCCTGCTGACCCGTGCCCGTTCATTAGGGGCCGCACTTTGGCGCGAACCCCGCCGAAGAACGCTGGGAGACCCAGTGGGGGAACGGGGACGGCAACACAAACATCTGCCACCTCCAAGGTGCCCCCCGGCCCGCTTGAAGTTGGCACGGGCGACCGCACTCTAACTGTGAGTCTGACCAGGATCCAGAGTGGGAGTAAGCCCAGACTCAGGACTAGCTCCACTATTAGGCTGGACGAAAGGAAGAAGGGAAAAGGGGGGACGGTGGCCAAGGATCACTTCCAGTTTGCGGAGCCGGAATCGACCAAGGTCCCGAAGGCGAAAACGGCCCGGATCGTCTCGAACGAGTCTGTCGACGATAGGGCGACTAGGCTGCTGAACGAGGTTGCGGCAACTTTGAGGGATCTAACGGCGACTTGTCGGGACCTTTACTCCCTGGTCGATGTCGGACTACCGACCAGGGGGAGGGTGCTGGACTTTACCTCGAAGATCGGCACAGCCTGCGCAACGGCCGCCCAAACGATTGAGAAGGCGATCGCTAATCAGGCGTTCAGGAGGCTCTTTCCTCTCCCCCCCCCTCCCCCCCTCGCGGTGGGGACGGGTGCAAGCGGAGGTGACAAGTCCCCCCCAGGTCCGATATGGATGGGCCGAAGGGGGGTTCGAAGGGCACGAAGGGAAGCAAGAGGACGAGGTCCTCGCCCCTGGAGCAGCACGAGGACGATAATTCCACCAAGCGGAGGCTTTTCTCCGAGGTCGTGGAGGGGAACGTGGTCCCTCCCGCCACCAAGCAACCTCCCCCGCCCCGGACCCCTCCGCAGGATCAACGAGCCGCCCGGATGGACCGCCCTCTTGGGAATGTACCCGAGCAGCAGCAGCAGCGGGAGGGATGGTCCCAGCAACGTACCCGAGGGCAGCGTAAAAGGGAGCAGCGCCTTAAGAGACAGGAGGACCTTGCGAGCCAAAAGGCGATGCGTCCTCCCCCCCCCCCCCCCCCTCCAGAACGTCGATTCTCGGAATCAGACGCCGCGACAGCAGCAGTGAGGAGGACAGGGAGCACCTCCCGGACGGGGGGCTGGGGACCCAAACCCTCCCCCTGACAAAGGGAAGGTGCCCCGACCCAGACCTAGACAGAGGCCCCCCAAGAAGAGGCCGGAGGCGGTCCTGGTCAGGGTCCCGTCTACGTCCACATACATTGAGACGTACAAGTCCATCCGGAGCAAAGGCAGGGAGTCATTCGGGGGGAGGGGTAGTGGGAGTAAAGAGGTCCCGATTGGGTCACGTCCTCCTCGAACTAGACCGGAAAACAAATGCCGGAAACCTCGCAGATGCCCTCCAGGAGAAGCTGGGGAACACGGGGATTGACTGCTCCCCCCTCCAGGACCGTACGTCCCTTGAAATCAGGGGTATCGACCCCATGGTGGAGGGGCCGGAGCTCCTTGAGGACCTCGGAGCGGCTCTTAAAGCGACCCCTAGGGACCTGAGAATCAAAATGCTCAGGATGGACCCCAGGGGCACATAGACGGCGGTGGTGGATATCCCCACTAACATGATCAGGAGCGACCCGGGTGGACTCAGGTTCAGAACCGGCTTAACCATCGCCAGGTGTAGAATCCTCCCTAAACTCACCAGGTGTTTCCAGTGCCACCAGTTGGGACACCTGGCACGAAATTGCCAGGCCCCTAGGGAGGCGGGGGAGACTTGTAGGAGATGTGGGGGATCCGAACACCTGATCGCAGACTGCACCAACCAACCGAGGTGCATAATTTGCGCCAAGAAGGGGATCATTGGTGCCCGGGCCGCCCACGTGACGGCTTCACTTGCTTGCCCGGCGAACAGAGGTAGACCTGTACCGGAGGACAAGGCTGCGAAGGGGAACTCCCGCCCGCCGTAAGTAATGCCTCTGAAAATTATTCAGATAAACCTCAATAGGTGCAGGCTAGCCCAGGACATTATGGTCCACAATGTCTCGGTCCTGAATGCGGACGTCGTCGTTGTATCGGAACCTTACAAACAACAGCAGGACGGGTATAACGACGCTACGGGTGCGGCCACGATCTGGGTCACTGGGTTCAACGGGAAACTCCTCAGACGGACCACCCCCTCGTGGCGGAGGGGTTGGTGGGAGTGGTGGTGGGAGACCTCACCATCTTCAGCGGCTATTGCTCCCCCAGGAAGAAGGTCCCGGAGTTCGGTGAATTCCTGGACCTACTGGAGGGCCTCGCGGTGGAGGCCAGGACCCGTAATACGGGCATTGTTATCGCCGGTGACCTCAACGCGAAATCCCCGTCATTCGGGGGTCCCATCCTGGACAGGAAGTGGGCGGCGCTGATGGATTCCCTCACCAGACTCGGGTTGGTTCCTGTTAGACTCGGAGAGAGGCCTACAACAACCACAACAACAACAGGGGCTCCTCCTTTATCGACGTCACGGCAGTGGACAGGATGACGCATAGGAGTGTCACCAAGACCGAGGTTCTCGGATACTTCTCGTACTCTGATCACAGATACGTCTCCCATACCATCTCGGAGTCCAGGAGAACGTCCCCCCCCCCCCTCCCGGAGTGGGCGCAGTACTCCCTTAAAGATTTCGACCCTGAGGCGACTTTAGCGGAGTACATGACGAGCCGTCGTCGGGAGTATGAACGGCTCGGGGACCAGCCCGAGGAACGAGCGCCGGACGCCGAGCCCGCCGCTGACAGGCTCCAGAGGCTCTTGAAGGAGGGGGCCGCGGCCACCCTTTCCAAGAGGTCCACCCCACGCGGGGCTAGAAAACCCAACTTTTCGTGGTCGTCGGAGATCGCTGAGGCCAGGCGCGTATCCCTGAGGGCGAGACGCTGGTTCCAGCGGAGGAGGAAGAAGGCCGACGCCGAGGAAGCCAGGTTGGCGTATATTCGCGCGAAGAGGGAAGTCCAGCACAAGATCTGGAAGGCGAAAGAGGCCCACTGGAAGCTACTAAACGCGATGGTGGACTCTGACCCCTGGGGTAAGCCTTACAAAGTCGTGATGGCAACTTTGAAGGGCCGGGCCCCTAAGTCGCTGATGACCTCGGCCCAGGTGCGTGACACCATTGACCACCTCTTTCGTACCATCCCCCCCCCCGCGGTTTCCCCGGCCCTCGCGGCATCAGGATCGCTGCTTAGCTGGGTCACGAGGGGGTCCGTGGAGGATGTAGTAAGTACCGTGGACGATGATCTGATTAGGGAGGCCATTGGGAAAATTAAGCCCAATAAGCCCCCGGGCTTGGACTCCGTCCCCTCCCAGGTCGTGGCGTGTGTCCTGAGGACGCACCAGGACCATTTCAGGGACATGGTGAGGGACACTCTGCGAAGGGGCGCCATCCCTCCTTCCTGGAAGAGAGCGAGGGTGGTATTAATTCCCAAACCTGGCAAGAAGGACTTAGATTCCCCATCCGCATTTAGGCCCATTAGTGTTCTCCCGGCCCTTAGTAAGGCCTGGGAGTACGCTATAAAGGGCCTCATAGAAAAATACACCGCCGCGACCCGTTCCATCCATCTCAGTTCGGGTTTCGCGGGGGCGTGGGGACTGTCGACGCGACCATGGGGATCATCTCGTACGCGAGGGAGTGCGCCAGTAAGAACCGTCTGTGCGTCATGGTCGCGATCGACGTCCGGAAAGCGTTTAACACCCTGGGCTGGGATGTGATCCTGAACGAGATCAGGAGGAGGGGTGGCCCTACCGCGGTGGTTGTGGTTATCAGGGACTATTTCGCCCACAGAGGGGTCTCCGTGCATAACGGGGAGGATACCATCGAGGCCGAAATCTGGGCGGGGGTTCCACAGGGGTCAGTTATTGGCCCGTTCCTGTGGAACCTCGTCTACGATGGCCTGCTGCGGCTGGTCGGGCGTTTCGTCCAACCAGTGGCGTCCGCGGACGATCTGGCCCTCATCTTCTCCTCTAGGAACGGTGACCAGTTTGAGTCAATGCTGGCCGTAACCATGGCGAAGGTCAGCTCCTGGTTCAACAGGACTGGCCTTGTGATTGCCGCGGAGAAGACCGATATTGTCCTCCTCACGGGTCAGAGGGGGGACAAGATCATCCCCTACAACATCTTGGGGACTGTAGAAGGAATATTAAACGGCATGTCAGCGAGGCGGCGGCCAAGGGCGACAGAGTTATGGGTGCGTTGGCCTCTCTCCTCCCTAACTTGGGGGGACCATCGATCCAGGCCAGAAGGCTCTATCTCTCAGTCTGGGAATCGGTGGTCCTCTACGCGGTCCCGGCGTGGACACGGGCCTTACAGCTCGAGTCCAATAGGGCAGCACTGAGGAGGGCGCACAGGTCGTCGCTAATTAGGGCGACGACGGCCTACAGAACCGTATCATACCAGGCCCTGTACGTCCTCGCGGGTAGGATCCCCGTCCACCTCAAGGTGAGGATGGGGGAAAAGATGTTCCTCTCCAAAATGGCGGATAGAGATAATCCGGGGGTGGCGGGTGACCCCGCCCTTCTCGCCGAAATGGTTAGAGCCACGAAAAGTGCCGCCCAGAAGGAGGCCATTGACGAGTGGCAATCCATGTGGGAATCGTATGACCGCTCGAGTTGGACCAGAAAGATCATCCCCTCGGTCCAAACATTCCTGGGAGCTGCGGGTGTAGAGTTCCAGTTGGACTACTGGCTGTCGCAGCTATTATCTGCCCATGGGCCGTTTAGAGCTTTCAAGTTCAAGATTAGGAAAGCCAGTGACGTGGCTTGCGACGACTGCGGGGAGGAATCGGTGGACGACGCCGAGCATGTCCTGACCGAATGCCCCACTTATGGTGTGGAAAGGCAGGCCCTCTCCCGAGCGATCCGGGCTCCCGTTGAAGCCTCAACTATTATCGGCTTCGCCATGATCTCCCCGGAGAGGTGGGCGGCATTGAAGGAGTTTGCCCGTGCCACCATGGGGGATAGAGCCAGGAAGGAGCAGGCCACCACTGCCCTGGAACGGGCAGCGAGAAATAAGGCCCTGAGAGCCGAGGCCGCGAGACTTGAGGTCCTTAGAAGACGGGGAAAAAAGGAGGGCCCCTGCGCACCCCCCCCCCCCCCAGGCTTGCCGTCCGGCGAAACGAAGGAGAACCCTTGCTATTTAGTTATCGACGTTTATTTGGCTTTTACTTGACGTTTTTTCATTTGACACTAGTTGCTCCTTCAGTCTACCTCCGGTAGACTTTTTTTTTATCCGCGTATCTTTACCGACCACTTTATTAGTATTATCCGCGTTTTATCTTTGACTCGCGACCATACTGTTTTTTAACAAAGGCGGACGAACAGCTGGCACCGAGGAGCGCCCTCCTATTTGGGGGGTGGGGGAGGAAGTAATACCGAGTGTACCCCCCCCCCCCATCCTAGGGGCGCATGGTAAGGCGGTCGCCTCGGAGGAGGTTTTTAGTGAGTATCCCGCCCTTATGACGGGGAGTCTCACATAACGGTTGGGGTATGCATAAAGCATTTTCCTCCTCCTCAAAAAAAAAAAAGGTTATAATTCCCCTTCCATCTAGGAGGCCTCTTATTATTAAAGAATTTCATGAATCCGTCATCGGGGGTCATCAAGGTATCCGTAAGCTTTTTGATAGAATCAGAGAGGATTTCTACTGGCCACGCATGGGAGAGGAAATAAAGAATTTCGTCCGTTCATGTCCAAGTTGCCAGAGGAACAAAATCCTTTCCGTTAAGACCAGACAGCCAATGCGAATAACTGACACTCCTAAAAAGGCATTTGAAAAGGTAAAGATGGGCATTGTGGGGCCTTTGCCATTAACAAAGAAGGGTAATCGGTACTTGTTAACACTTCAAGATAATCTTACTAAGTACTCCGACGCGATCCC
The DNA here is from genome assembly GCA_929113495.1 of Andrena minutula. Lineage (NCBI taxonomy): Eukaryota > Metazoa > Arthropoda > Insecta > Hymenoptera > Andrenidae > Andrena > Andrena minutula. Next base: position 41,026,999 of record OV815993.1, on the reverse strand, counting down.
ACTTGTTAATATTGACTCTGTATCCGTAGCCTTGGCTCTGGCTGAACAATTTATCAGTAAATTTGGGTGCCCTCGAACTATTCAAACCGACCAGGGGAGTAATTTCGTTAGCAACATTATGAAAAGTTTTTGTAAAATATTTAAAATACAAGGGATTACCTCAACCGCATTCCACCCACATTCACTTGGATCTCTTGAGCGGGCACATCGCGTATTTACTGATTACCTGTAACATTACTGTACTAAGACCGATTGGGATGATCGGATTCGTTTTGGCATATTTTCTTACAATACGTCTGTCCATGAAGCTACTGGTTTCACTCCTCACGAGCTTGTGTTTGGGGTAAAGGTAATTATTCCCTCAGAGTTCATGAACCAAGAAATTCCGCGAACGTTTGTTAACCATTTGGATGAGTTGTTTTAAAAAATAAGTACTACACAAGCTATAGCAGCAGCAAATCTAGAAAGGGCAAAACAGAAAAGCAAATTAGATTATGACAAAAGAGTAAATTCTTGTAAATTCTCTTTAGGTGACGATATATATCTATATAAAGAACCAAAAACTTCGAAATTTGATTCTAGCTGGTTAGGACCTTACAAAATTGTTAGAATGTTCGATGATTTGAACGCGGAAATAGCCATAGGAGTTGGTAAAACTAAGATAGTTCATACGAACAAGTTGAAATTGGCATGTATAAGATTAAATTCCCCATAGTCTACCTTGTTATCATATCATTGTTGCTACCACTTTGCCATTTGCATGTATGTGTTAAACTAAGTTACTTTATTCGATCGCGGATCAAAACCTTGTAATCTTGAAATGTGAATGTTATGTCACGGAGACAAATTTGTAACCCATTGTAATCAGTTGTAACAGATAAGCAACCTGTAGCATCTTTCGACTTGCAATCTCCACAGGAAACCGAGTGAACCGAGCAGCTTGGCTACTGTGGGGAAAGCGGGAAGGGGAGGCTCAGGAATGCTTCACTGGGAAATGTTTATTTACATATAATTCATGTTGTCATATTGGAAATTAATGCTAGTTTAGCAATACAAAAATCTTATATAAGGGACGCAAGCTCAATTTAGCATAGAGGTACAATTGGAAAGGTGTTCCCATTGGAAAACACCTTTTGTATAAGGAGGGAAGTTTTGCGAACTCCCGCCTAGCGGCGTGTAGTATAAACTTCAGAAACGCGAAGTTTAAATCGGAACACACGAATGTAATAGGAAAGGAAGACAAGGTGAAGCTCGTACAAGCCCGAGGTGTTTGAAAATAGTTAGAAATTCTTTTAATAAGGGAACTTCAAGATTATAAACTAATCGATACTAGTCGATACTAATCGATACCCACTTGGATACGGGTGTTTGAATAAATGAACTTCTCCTCCTTTCTCCTAGGTGTGCAATTCCAGCGCAATGTTGTTAGACGCTTGATTTTGTAAAAATTGATAACCGAAAGGAATCGGATCAACAAATAGGAATTTAGCTAGTTAATGAGTAAATTTGCGATTGGCTCTCCGTAACTAAGCCATTTTGAAATTAACAAGAGGTAAAGCGAAGGACCTTTTGGAAGCATCACTCGAGCCCCCAAAGCAGTAACGAGCAGTCGCATAATCAAAAGTTCTTTAGAATCGATATTGTGTTCCAAACTTTTATTTCATTCATTAAAGTTATAAGTTATTGTGTTCAAATCGTTTTATTCTGTTCTTATTATTATCGTTTTCATTATATTTAACACCAAAATAATCAGCGTTCCAAGGAGCAGAGTGCCTTAGCACTCCACGGGCATCGACCCCCGCCGAATTCCCTACGAAAGATCCAGGAGAACCAGCCGGCCACGCAACAGTAGTACATTATAAACCCCATAATGTAACTAGGCGGCCATATTTTAACATGGCGGAAAGTGGGAAGGCGCAGTAGAAGACGAAAATGAGCTGCCGGTCGAGCACACCTTATGTCCTTACATCATGGTTTTAGTGGGTGCAAGCCCCACATAATCTCACCCCTGCCATGGGGGGTGAGGTATCCGTTAGGGATTTCCACCATGTAAAAAAAAAATCTTACCTTTCTAGCCTCGTGTCTTGTTTTTGGTAAGTTACGACTATTTTCTGGTGAGTGGCATGCTCTATAATATTTACATTTTCTTCTTTTGTACTATACTTTCCTTTTGTATTGCTCTTCATAAGTAATATTATATTTACACGTATCCTTGTTAATATCTGTTGATGAGTTATTTTATCGTTTGGTTCGAATATTTCTTCATGGGTCACTTTTTTACATTTCGTACTGTTATAGCCTGTTATAGTCTTGAGGTTTGGGTTCAGTTAATATTGCATGTAAAATAGGCCAACACACCTTTGCTAAGAATTGTAATATGTACTTTTACTCACAGGTTTACTCAACATGTCGCAGCGAGAGAAGCGTGTGGTCGCCAAACCAGCGAGGTACCACGTCAGCCATGCCGAAGCAAAGCATCAATCGGAACATCCAGGATTTGAGGACAATCCGGCAGGAATCCAATTACCTACCAACGTCAAAGGATTTTTCTACGACTAATCCGAGTAACGTTATTATGTTGCAGAATAGTCCTGCTGCTGCCAGTCTTCCTGTCCTCGCGACACTAAGGGATCATCACGATCCAGGGACGTCCTCTGCACGCGCCATGGTCATTCGGAACGAGCCGTTGCAGCACCATACAGTGCACATACAACCTTCTGCTAATAGGTAAATTTACATGTTTCTTTTTTTTTTTTTTAAATTTTTGATAGTGTGAAGTTTTCTGTTATAAATGTTCATGTGCGCAGGAGCCTGGAAGATCGCACGGCGAGCGTCGAGACGGAACTAAGGTAAGTATTGCATGTTATCGTGTTTATTAAAACGTTACGTCTCCATCCATTCTGCTTGCAGAAGAATGAATACTCTGTTGGAGAGTGTTCTCCAATGTGTGCGACCCACCCGTAATGGTCCGCCAACAAAACCAGCAGTCATTCCTCTTTCGTCACCGGAGGAGGTGGACTGTTTCGAGACCATCGACGACGAAACTTATTTCAATGTTGTAAGTGAAAACAAAATTATGCTTTTATTTACTTTTATATAATACATACTTACATCAATCTTCACTTACATTGCTCAGGTTCAGTATTTAAAATACGTGGGTAGGTTCAGCACGAAGGAAGCGGTCGGGATTTGCCTGAAGGAAGCACTGGTCGACAATGTGACGCGGTCCTTCACGTGGTTCGGCCGAACAGGCCAAAGGCCGTTGTACAACACTTGGATCATCATGGCAATATACGGTACGAAACAATAAGCATTTCCATGGTTTTATGCATAATTATTAGGGTGCCACTTATTTATTAAGAAAAGAAAAAGTTTTTTAATTTTCCGTGGGGCCCCCCCTAATTTTTTTTCACTTGATCTAATGTAGTGATGTGTAAAGTTTCAGCTTAATCGAATAGCACTAAACCATGGCGATTTTAACTTTAACTTTAAAAAATTGTAAAGAAATTTTGCAAACAACGAAAATTAAGGAATGCAATAGCAACCTCCGCTATTCCATTTTACTTTTATTGTTTCTTAGAATTGGCGATATCTGTAATGGTTATGGAAATCACCGACAGACAGTTGGGACATTTGAAATTAACCTAAAGGTGAACTCAGACGGCGAGTCTGCTTGGCAAGCGCGAACCAGCGAGGCGACAAAGAAATACTTTGAAATAAATAAACAAAATTTCGTGACAGGATTATCAAACCCCAAAATTAAAATGATATTAGGAAATGAATATGTTGAAATATTAACTTTTGCACAAAATTCCATTAAAAAAACCTTACCTAGAGATGACTATAAGGAATTTCTTGAACTATTATAGTTTTCTTAGGCGGAACTCCACCTGGAGGAGCAAAGTTTCGCAAACCAGGTGCTTTCCACTTGGCAAGATGGATGGCTAAATCTATCTATAGTTTAAAAATATATTTATTTCGTCTTGAATTTAAATTAACTGCCCAGGGAGAGAAATCCCTTTTGGAATTAAATACGTTTTTAGTGAAATGTTATGCCAGCAGTTGGTTTTCTTTTCCAAGAGCTGATAAATCTCCTCTTAAGGGGGGAGACCACTGTCAGAAATCTGGAAATTTTTTTTTTTTACATTTTCTGAAAGACGTACGTTTCAAGAATGCTCTCTCCAAATTTTATGAAGAAAATCGCAAAATTGACGGAGATATGGTGTTTTTCGTGAAGCGGTGTCAAACACGCGACTGAGCCACGCGGAACTTTGAACGCGTTTTCCTCAGAATGACATTTTTCAACCGCGTTGACAGTCTACAGAGAACTATACGTCCAATTGACATGAGCAAGGACATTTATTGTTCGGAAAACCCGTCGCTATTACGTGACGATCAGCTTTTTTCAATGTTCGACCTGCTTCTATTTTTTTTAGCAACATTTGTCCAATTTTGTACCCCGAAAACAGGACTTTTTTTTCAGTGGTCCGCCATTTTGTTAATTTTTACAATTTTTACTATTTTTGATCGTCACGTAATAGAGGTAAGCTTCTAGTTTCTAAATATTATTGTTTTTTTGAATTCCGATTAACCATATGGCCTGGGCACTGTCAACGCGACAAGCATGTTTTTGCCGCAGCGCAAATTTTGACGAAGAGTACACAGGAAATGAATTCATGAATTTGATTGAAAAATTGTTTTTTTACCCTTCAATATGTACATATTAACTATACTAAGCAATAAATTGATTTGCTTACATCGTTTGGTTGAAATAAATTCCCAAAAACACCCTTACTTTTCGGACCATTAAAACTCAGAAAAAAACGATTTTTTTTACATTTTCTGAAAGATGTACGTTTCAAGAATGCCATCTCCAAATTTTATGAAGAAATTCGCAAAATTGACGGAGATATGGTGTTTTTCGTGAAGCGGTGTCAAACGCGCGACTGAGCCACGCGGAACTTTGAACGCGTTTTCCTCAGAATGACATTTTTCAACCGCGTTGACAGTCTACAGAGAAAACTATACGTCCAATTGACATGAGCAAGGACATTTAAGGTCGGTTTATACAGGATCCGAGCCGGCCCGTCCGTGCCTCGTCCGAGCTTCTATGTTAAGCTTATGGGCGACGAGGAGCCGCCGAGCTCGGTCGGAACTCGGCGGCAGTGATGCCAGAATCGTGGGTTTTGTCCCACGGCCGCTACCACCACTCCACGACCAAGCGTACCCCCTCTTAGCGTCCGTACCGCACCACACAAGCATACCCGTCTCTCCATCCGTGTGCCGTACGCGCTGCCTGGCCACCGCTCGCCGGCGAGAATTCGTTTTCCCGACATCGAAGCGCTTGGCGCGCAAGCGAAAAATCAACACTTCAAATCCCGGTGCGGATATTACTTTTTTTTTTTTAATTATTCCCTAATTTCTCTTTCTATATTCTCAGCAGACTAAAGGCTTAAAAACTATTAATTTACTAAGCATTTTCGAAGCTTGATTTGCTGCTAAAGTGCGATCCTCTTTTGGCTTGTATCGCATCACTCCAAGCGTACCCTACCTTCTGTCAGTGTGCCGTACGCGCTGCCTGGCCGGCGCTCTCCGTCGAGAATTCATTTCATCGAGGTTTGAACCTCAATGCGAAGATTGTATTTTTTTCATTAATTATTTTCTAACTTCTCTTTCTATATTCTCAGTAGAATAAAAACTTGAAAACTGTTAATTTACAAAGCATTTTCGCAGCAGGCTAATGTACGATATTGATCTTCTGCCATTTGTATACATAAACAGAAATAATTCCTTGATATGCTACTTACAAAATAAGCACCGTTCTAGGATGGACTCCTTAAAATTCACGTCACAATGAAGAGTTACAAAATCGGGGATTTCCGTTTCAGGTAAGCGAACCGCCCGCTCCGCTATTACGGTCGGCTTACCCCTCGCACTCCAGATTACTGTAATGAAGTTTGAAAATAATATCGACTGGTCTCGTACCCGTCGCAATTATGTCATTTATACCTAGAGAAGAGTTTTATTAACCCACTCTTGGCCAACGACACTCTTTTCGTGTTAATCAGGTTTATACGTATCTGCTTAGTTGCTTGTTGATTATTTACGAAAATTGTGTCATTGCTCGATGGAAACCACAAGAAGGTAGTGGGCTTCTTCCATCAGGAGAGGATAGGTCGAGATGGATAAAATGGATAGGATCGGTAAAGGTTCGGGAAGGTGAGATACGCGTAGAAGCTGTGATAGCACCACTACAATACTATTGTAACTGTTTCGTATTGTAAACAGTAGGGTACGCTTGGAGTGATGCGATACAAGCCAAAAGAGGATCGCACTTTAGCAGCAAATCAAGCTTCGAAAATGCTTAGTAAATTAATAGTTTTTAAGCCTTTAGTCTGCTGAGAATATAGAAAGAGAAATTAGGGAATAATTAAAAAAAAAAGTAATATCCGCACCGGGATTTGAAGTGTTGATTTTTCGCTTGCGCGCCAAGCGCTTCGATGTCGGGAAAACGAATTCTCGCCGGCGAGCGGTGGCCAGGCAGCGCGTACGGCACACGGATGGAGAGACGGGTATGCTTGTGTGGTGCGGTACGGACGCTAAGAGGGGGTACGCTTGGTCGTGGAGTGGTGGTAGCGGCCGTGGGACAAAACCCACGATTCTGGCATCACTGCTCGGCGGGTCCTCGTTGTCGGCTGTGCCCGGGCTTGGTGTCCGCTCGTTGAGATAACGGGCCGGAGACACAATGCGGACGAATGATTATTATTATTATTATTATTTCCAACGGAAATACCCTTTAGTATAAAAAAACGAACATGATAACTATTACAATAAGTAGCGAATCTGGTAACCTATTCTAATTAAATTAAGTATAACAGGATTCATTTTTAGTAATACGAAATGTTACTCGGAAAAGTGTGTCTGATTTCGCGTGCAATGCTCCCGACCTATTTTGTAAATATTTCACCGTGCACTTGTTCCACCCTTTATGTTTGTATTTTATGTTTATGTTTATATGTATTGTATGTTTGCATTTTGGGTATTCAGTCGGAATCAGGTACACCTCACCTGGATATTTCTTAATGTATTCGAGATAGAATAAAAATGTTATATTATACCAGAAATTTTTTTTTACACTATTTAAACAGATACGATGTTCAAGTTTGATTTTTTAAATGGAACTATATTTTTTTATACAACACTTGATAGTGTGTTTGAAGATAAATTCATTAACCTGTAATGTATACACATTATTTCATATAGTTTTCGAAAAATTGCGTTTGCAAATTTAATCTTTTTGGCTGGAAGAAAACCCGCCCGAATAGGAAGCACCGAGGGTGGTCTTGTTTACGCCACGGGTGGCACGCGCTAGACATTGCCTCTTGAAACAGATACCCACCAATAGTCTATGCCAGGAGTGGCAGGCCCAAAGGCTAGACAATAACAAAGATGCCACCAATATAACAATTAATAAGTATTATCCAACATTAATACATTTCGTGGAGGTACACGGGTACATTACAGGTTATTGAATCTGTCTTGAAACGCACTATCTATTGATTTCTAAAAAAAAATATATAGTTCTGTTTCAAAAACCAAGCTTGACCATCGTATCTTTTAAAATAATAATGTAAGAAAAAATTTGTCGGGGCTAGTAAATTAGGTCCCTTCAACCATGCAATTACATATAAACATTTCTTTGTATTTCTAATACGTTAGGAAATATCCAGCTGTTTACTGTTCCCGCGGACACCCTGCATATTTGTATTCTGCGTTCTGTGTACGTTTATTATTACTATTTTCTGTTATTTCCTGCACATCTAACAAATAAACTTCTCTACCTACCTCAAACAAATTGCTAAACGTTCTCTCGGAGATATCGACTACTTCCAGTTTGTATCGTTTTTTGCGATTATTACTTGGATTTTATCGAGACTTCCGTTTCCGGTGTGTAAGCGACAGGTCGAGTGAGTGAGCGGTGTGTGGATAGAAAGAAGTTTTTGGGTGTTAGTAGGAAGTTCAGGGAGTGGAAAGTGGGAGCGGAGAGGGAAGGGGAGCAGGGAAGGTAGGGTGAGAAAGGGCGTGGAAAAGGAGCGTGAGGGAGAAGAAGAGAGCAGGCAGGAGGAGCGGAGTTTGGAGGTTAGGGCAGGAAGGGAAAGGATTGGGCGGGAAAGAGTAAGGCGGTAAGTGAGAGAGAGCGACATCTGGAGGAGCGGTGAAGGAGTAAGGAGAGAGTAGGATAGTAGGCAAGGCAGGTCGGTGGATAAAGTAGGGAGCAATGGACAGGATGGAAGGTAATGATGGAGAAAAGGGACAAGGCAAGGGGAGCGGTCAGATGGTAGGGAAAAAGAAGGTAGAGGATAAAGGGGCAGAGGGGGGAAAAGAGGGAGGAGGAAGGATAGTAGAGAAGGTAGGCAGGGACAGAAGCGTTAGTGGAGGATATGAAATGGGGATAGCGGAGATGTGGAAGAGGAAGAGAGAGAAAGAGCTGGGAGGGTATGAACAAAGAGGCGAGGGGGAAGAGGCGTTTCAAAAGAGCAGGAGAGTACAGAGGTCGCCGGAGGAGAAAAGGGCCTCAGTGGAGGAGTTGATAAGGGAAATGAGGGATGAAGTAAGGAAGGATTTGTGGGAAGTAAAGGAACAGGGGAGGGAGACGCGAGCGGAGATGGGAAAAATCAGAGGGAAGATAGAAGAGTGGGAGGAGAGGTGGAGAAGGGAGAAAGAAGAGTTGGAAGAGAGAATGGAGGGGATGGAAATAAGGTTGGTGAAGATAGAGGAGGAGGAGGGAAGGTTGAGGGAGGTGGAAAAGAGAATAAAAGAAATGGAGAGCTGGAGGGTGAGGGAGGAGGAGAAGAGAGAAAAAGCAAGAGGGAAGGCAGGGTCAGAGGGGGAAAATGGAGGAACAGGAGAGGGGGAGTGGGAGGAAAGGGTGAAGGAAATGGAAAGGAAATGGGAGATGAAGGAAAGAGAAGGGAGAAAAAAGAATGTGATAATAAAAGGAATAGGAAGGGAGGGGACGGCGTTGCAGAGGGCAAAAGAGGTAATAGCAGTAGTAGGAGTGCAAGGGGGGATAGTGGGAGCGAAGGAGCTGGGAGGAAAAAGGCAAGATAGGAAGGAGGTGATGTTGGAGGTGAGGATGGAGAGCGTGGAAACCAAAAGGGAGGTGATGAGGAACAAATGGAAGATGAGAGGGAGGAAGGTGAGGATTGAGGATGATCTGACGTGGAAGGAAAGGAAGATGCAATGGTTACTGAAAGAGATAGGGGACGAGGAAGGAAAGGAAGGGAAGAGAGTGAGAATAAGCTACGGGAGGATAGAAATAGAAGGAAAAATGTGGTTCTGGGATGAGAGGATGGAGGTGCTAAGAGACTGGCGGGGGAGAGTGAAAGGAGAGCAGGATAGGGAAGTGGGGGTAGGGAATGCAGGGGGAGGGAGGAAGGAGAGGGAGGGAGCAGGGGGAAATAAGGAACAGGTAGGAGGGGGTTCAAAAAACTAATCAGGAAGGAAAAGGGAGAGGAGAGGAAGAACTGGAGGATAGCTTTCTGGAATGTAGCGGGGGTGAGGAACAAAGAGGAAGAGTTCTGGAAGGGGCTAGAAGAGTGGGAGGTGATAGTTTTGTTGGAAACTTGGGTAGAAGAGAAAGGGTGGAAATATGTAAAGCGCAGACTGCCGGCGGGATACAGATGGAGGGCACAATGGGCAAAGAGAAAGAACAAGAAAGGTAGGGCAATGGGGGGTATGTTGATAGGAGTGAGGGAGGAAATGTGGGGAAAAGAGGAGCACGGACAGGGAGAGGAAGAAGGGTTAATGGTGGAAGAAGTGAAGGCGGGGGAGGAAAAATGGAAGATAGTGGCGGTATACATAAACGGGGATATGGAGAGGAAACTGGGAAAGATTAGAGGGTGGATGGAGGGACAGGAGAACGGGGAGAAGGTAATAATAGGGGGGGATTTTAACGCGAGAACGGGAGAGCAGGGAGGAAGAATAGAGGGGGGAGAAGATGAGGAAGGAGCGGCGGGAAGAAAGTCGAAAGATCGGAAGATAAACGGAGAGGGGAGAAAGTTGGTGAGTCTGGTAGAAGAGACAGGGTGGGAAATTTTTAACGGAAATATAGAAGGGGATGAAGAAGGGGAATACACATATACAGGGGGAAGGGGGGAGACCGTGATTGACTACGTGCTAGGGGATGAGAGGACGAGAGGGGGGGTGGAAAAGATGGAAGTAGGTGACAAGGTGGAATCGGACCATCACCCGTTGGTGGTAACGGTAAGAGACGGAGGAATGGGAGGGAAAAGAGGGAAGGTAGGGAAAAAGAAGGCAGGAGGGGGAAGGTGGTCAGGAAGGATGAAGGAAGAATTTGAGAGAGGAATGGAGGGGGTGCGAATGGAAGGAGAGGGGTTACAGGAGGGGTTAAGTAAAGCGGTAGAAAGGATTAAGGAGGTGATGAGGAAAGGGGAGGAGTTAGGGGGAAAGGAAGAGGGAAGGAAGGGGGAAGGATGGTGGGACAGGGATTGTAGGGATATGAAAAGGCAGGTGAGAAGGGAGCTAAGGAAATGGAGAGGAGGGGTGGGGAGTAGGGAGGGCTACAGGGAGAGGAGGAGAGTATATAAGGAACTGTGCGAGAGGAAAAAGGAGGGGGAAAGGGAGAGGTTGGTGAGGGAAGTTACAGAGGCAAATACGGAAAACAAGGTATGGGAAATAGTAAACAGGGGGAGGAAAAGAGGGGGAGGGGTGGATGAAAGGATAAAGAAGGAGGAGTGGAGGGAGTATTTCATGAGTCTGTTAGGAGGAGTGGAGGGTAAGGTAAGGATGGGAGGGGAGGGGGGTAGGAGAAAAGGAGAGGAGGAGGGGTTAAGTAAGGAAGAGGTAAGGAGAGTAATAAGGAAGTTGAAGGATGGGAAGGCGTACGGGGGGGATGGAATACCTAACGAAGCGTGGAAATACGGAGGAGAGAAGGGGGTAGACTTAGCGTGGGAAATATGCGGAAGAGTATGGGAGGGGGAAGGCTGGCCGGAAGAATGGAAGGAGGGAATCATTATACCGGTGGGAAAGAAAGGGGGTGGTACAAGAGTGGGGGACTATAGGGGGGTGACGTTGATGCCGACACTCTACAAGGTGTACGCAGCGATTCTGGGGAGGAGGCTAGAGCAGGAGGTGGAAGGCAAGGGCATGATGCCTGAGATACAAGCCGGGTTTAGAAGGGGTAGAGGGACGGTGGACCATATTTACACTCTGAACTACTTAATAGGGAGACAGATACAAGGGAGTTCAGGAAAGTTGGTGGCGCTTTTCGTGGACCTGAGGGCAGCTTTCGATTCCGTAGATAGAAGAGTGCTATGGGAGGCAATGGAGAAGAGAGGAGTAAGGGAGGGTCTGAGGGATAGAGTGAGGGAAATCTATAAAGAGACAGTGAGCAGGGTGAAGGTGGGAGGGGAGGTAGGGGAGGCATTCTGGACGGGGAAGGGTTTGAGACAGGGATGCCCTCTGAGCCCGTTGCTATTCAACCTGTTGATTGCAGATGTGGATGAGGTGCTTAGGAGAGGTAAATGGGGAGGGGTGAAAGTGGGAGAAAGGAGGATATGTGCACTGGCTTACGCGGACGACCTGGTTCTAATGGCAGAGAAGGAGGAGGAAATGGAGAGTATGGTCAGGAGACTGGAGGGATACTTGGAGGGAAAGAGACTGGAGGTAAATGTCGGAAAAACAAAAGTAATAAGATTTAGGAAAGGGGGGGGGAGGGAAAAGAAAGTGGACTGGAGGTGGAAAGGAAAGAAGATAGAAGAGGTAAAGGAGTTTAGATATTTAGGTTATACTTTTAAGAGGAACGGAGGACAGGAGGCCCAGATTAGGGACAGGGTAAAAAAAGCGGGGGTGGTGATGCGGCAAGTGTGGGGAATAGGGAAAAGGAAATTCGGGAAAGACTGGGGTAAGAGGATGTGGCTCTTCGACAGGTTAGTGTGGACGGTGGTGGGGTATGGGGCGGAAGTGTGGGGTTGGAGGGAGAGGGAAGAGGTAGAGAGGATACAGGAGAGGTATATTAGATGGTCGCTAGGGTTGGACTGGCAGACACCGGGGTACATGGTGAGGGAGGAAACGAAGAGGAATAAGCTGAGGACGTGGGCGGGAGGAAGGGCGTGGAGATATGAGGAGAAGCTGGGTAGGGGGGAAGGAGGGGAGTTGGCCAGGTTATGTCTCCGTGAAATAAAGGAAAGGGTGCAGGAGGGGGGGCTAAGTTTGTCAGCATGGGAGAAGGAGAGGAAGGAATTTAGAAGGGAGAGGGGGGGAGGAGAAAGGGAAGGCGGATACGTGGAGGTGGAGGAAGAAGACGAAAGAAGACAAGAAGTAGAGAGAAGAGAAAGGATAAAGGAATCCAGATACAATGGATGGTATAGGGAGATAAGGACAAGCGGGGTACCGAAATACCTAACAGAAGGGTGGAGTGAGGATAGGCGCAGAAGGATTGCGAGATTTAGGTTGGGGAATGAGATGAGGGGAGGGAGATACTGGGAGGGAGAGGAGGAGAGGAGGTGCAGGGTCTGCGGATGGGAAGTTGAGACATGGGAGCACGTGGTGGAGAGGTGCACACAGGAGGAAGGCATGAAGGGGAATTTAGGGGAAAAGATAAGGAGAATTCTGGGAGAAGGAGGTGAGGGTGAGGAGTGGATGAAGAGGTTGGAGGGAAGGAGGAGAGAAAGGGAAGGAAGGGGCGATGGGGTGGGATTGGAGGAGAGAACAGGAAGGGAAGGAGCGAAAGGGGGAATGGAGTGAAAGTGTGGAAACGGAAGTCGACGGCGAAGGGTGGAGGAGGAAGGAGGAGCGGACGTATATTGTAAATAGAGCGATAGGATAAGGATAGGATAAGGATAGAGTAAGATAGGTTAAGCGGGCGTGCGAAGGAGAGAGGGGCGGAGGAAGGCGGGCGAGAGTAGAGTGAGAGGCGTGAGAGAGAAGGCGTAGAGTAAGGTAGTGCTAAGTTTAGATGTAAGCTTAGGATAAGTATATTGTAAGAAGAGAGAGAGAGGAGAAAATTGATATGTAACCCTAAGGGGAGTCATTAAAGTTATACATACATACTTGGATTTTATCCAGTAGGGCAACAAACGTATTTCTGGACATCTTGAAGTAATTGTAAAATTTGTCCTCGTGGTCAAGTAGGGTATTGTACATTTGAAATTCCCCTTGCTGGCTTCTATTCTTCTACAGAGGGTGGACACTCCATCTTCTCTGCCTTCTTCTCTTTTGAGGTTCTTCCAATAAAATTGCCATTATGGCTAAGTGTTCCATAGGAAATGAATAAGGCATTACGAATGACACAACTCAAAGATCTTCACTGGTCGAATATTTGTGCAGAACTGATCAATTACTCGTTTTCGACCAGCTAAAAAGGCGTAGGCAATAAAGTCATAAAGCTACACCTCGGGACTTCGCTTGTCAGGTATGACTTCTCTAGGGTAAATCCTGGGGGACGCGGTCGTGCGGGAGAGTTGGTCGATTCGCTATACTTCAGACTCTATATATATTTATAATTTAGATTTTTGTCAAAAATTCTATCATTATTTCTCACACGCTCACAAAGTTCTTAGTCGACTCCCTGAATATAACCGTCCCCGATGTATAATGCTCACTATACTTAATTTAATTAGAATAGGTTACCAGATTCGCTACTTATTGTAATAGTTATCATGTTCATTTTTTTATACTAAAGGTTATTTCCGTTGGAAATAATAATAATAATAATAATCATTCGTCCGCACTGTGCCTCCGGCTCGTTATCTCAACGAGCGGACACCAAGCCCGGGCCCAGCCGGCAACGAGGACCCGCCGAGTTCCGACCGAGCTCGGCGGCTCCTCGTCGCCCATAAGCTTAACATAGAAGCTCGGACGAGGCACGGACGGGCCGGCTCGGATCCTGTATAAACCGACCTTTATTGTTCGGAAAACCCGTCGCTATTACGTGACGATCAGCTTTTTTCAATTTTCGACCTGCTTCTATTTTTTTTAGCAACATTTGTCCAATTTTGTACCCCGAAAACAGGACTTTTTTTTTCAGTGGTCCGCCATTTTGTTATTTTTTACAATTTTGACATTTTCTGATCGTCACGTAATAGAGGCAGGCTTCTAGTTTCTAAATATTACTGTTTTTTTGAATTCCGATTAACCATATGGCTTGGGGACTGTCAACGCGACTAGCATGTTTTTGCCGCAGCGCAAATTTTGACGAAGAATATACAGGAAACGGATTTATGAATTTGATTGAAAAAAATTTTGTCTTACCTTTCGATGTGTACACTATTAACTATACTAAGCAATACAGTGATTTACTTGCGTTGTTTGGTTGAAATAAATTCCCGAAAACACCCTTACATTTCGGACCGAGACAGTGGTCTCCCCCCTTAATGACATACTATTTTTAAGAACACTTCAAAGTTATAGAAACTTTAATAAAGATGTAGCTGATACAGGTATTAACAAATTTATCAACCACCTTTATTACTTAAATGAAGAGTGCGTGGCATTTTCCCTATTCGATAATCGCATAAAACACGAAACTAAGTTAAAGATGGCAGAAAAAATTGTAAAGGAAAATGAAACACAAGAAAATGATGAACCAGAAATGCGTAAAAAATTGATGTTAAGGAAAGAAGATGTCGATGATTTTTTAAAAGACAACGACGATGACATTTTAATAAAATTAGTAGGACCACATTCAATAACATTGTTCTCTCGGCTCGATATTCCAACACACACTTTTAAAATGAATTTTATGGCGTGGATTGACTCAAATGAATACCTAGGTGTACAAAGCAAGATTAAGGAATTCAAAATTGTGAACGATACAGCCGAGCGAGCAATTAAGCTTATAACAGAATTGAATGATAAGATCACGAAAGACGAAGACCAAAAACAATTTTTATTGAAGGTATAATATTGTGATTATTTTTCTTTCATATAAGATATTAGATACGCGTATTACTTTATATTATACTGTTTCATTTCTATTGTAGACTGTTCAAGATTACCGTCGTAGATTCTACAACACTACATTAAATGTACTAAAAGCATCGTTCGATATGTAACTTTAAGTTGAACTTGAAATTTTTCAATATTTTAGTTTTTTTTTAATTTTGTTTGTGTATCAAATCATTCTGTATGTATTATTTTTGTTTCTTATCAAGTCACAAGATAAATCCTCCAATAAAAAATTGAAAAGGTAATTTTTTGTTAATTTCTAATTTTCCACGTGTTGTCGCCACGGGATAATATTATCCGAATGAGCTGAAATTTGGTGTAGCGCAATTTTGAAATCAAAAGGAACAAAACTAGACGGGGTCTCCTTTCAAAATCAAAAATCGAAAAATAAGTGGCACCCTAATAATTATGGTAACGTACTTTGCGTGCATTACTTTTTCAGAAGCGGTGTCTGGAAATCTCCACTTCGCCAAGCCCCTCCGATCTGATTTTCAACGGTCGATGCAGCAGGCACTTCGAGCCGCCAAGGAGAGGGTTCGAAGTAAGAAGAATGGTCCTCGCGCGACAGCATTCTCCAATGCATCGCGAATGCGCCGCGATTTGTGGACGGACGACCAGCAGCCCGAACAAGAAGTTAACCTGTGAAGGTCCGTATCAGTAAAAGTCACGATTTACTGTTGCGAGAAAATGATAATTAAATATGGTAAATATTTTATTTTTCAGAAATGTGCTGTAACATGCACCGTTTATAGAATTAAGATATGTAATCATAGTTGTATTTCACTTAATCTTATTTTATAGCCACAACTAATTTAATTCTATATTAATGAAAAGAGCAAACAGTTCGCGATGAGTTATGAATTTCAAATATTAATTTTCTATTATATTCATTCTATTATCAAATCATATTTCGCTAGTTCTCAAGCGCGGACTGTTCGCTAGTAAAGTAATAAGAAGCCGTCTCATACGTAATTCCTCGAGTAACAACCGCTATACGTGGAAGACGTCAATGCAGGTCGTCTGTAAAAGATCACAGGTTGTTCCTGATGGTAAAGTGATACGCCCAGTATTTAGTTTTACTGCCGCGCTCGATGTTCGAAGTTGAATTTCAATTATGGCTTGGACCAAAGCGTTATTCCAGGTGCCGTATGGGTCTGAATATTGTGCCCCTGAGCACCTTCCGTCTATACCAGCCGAACCTGCGAGTGTTGCACTACGGAACGTTGTTGAATTTGTAACAATCCCAGAGAAGTATATCCCGTTCCCTAGGCTAAGTGTGCCATCCTGATGCATTTGCAGACATTTGGAATATGACATCTCCTGAAGATATTCCATCTGACCATTATGTACGACTGATACATGGGAATGCATTCCACAATAGTATATAGTTCGCCTGATTTTGACCTTACACTGAATAATTTGTGTATGGTCATATTCCGATAATTGAAGTAGTTGTATATAAGTTTTTGTCGAGTTTACTGAGTTGACAACTATGTCACATTCGTCAACGTCCAACAGTGATATCGTTGTATGATTCAATTTGGATCCACCGCAGTCAAAACCAATCAGGGCAGTCACGTACAATATTAAGTTAGCCGTGATGAGTCCCACATGAAATAGACCCATCCTGTGTGTTATACTTCTGTAAATTATTAGTCATAAGATTACATGTGAGTGCTTAAGTTTATTGGTATGGACTATTCTAACTTTATTACCGCATTTTATTTTAACGTTATTAGGGCCCAATTTCTCTATAATTTGGTAGGGTCCAGAATATTGATCGCTTAGTTTATCTTTTACTGGTTCCTTTAGGAGGAACACAAGATCATTTGGTTCAAAATTTTGTGCACGTACGCGTTTATCGTAGTAATGCTTATACCTATTTTTCGCCTGGATTAGATTTTTTCGAGCTTCTTCTTGACAATCGCGTAACCGATTATATAAACTTGTCAAGTATTCTACATACGAAGGTTGCATTCCATCCTCGATCGGAGGATGTGCTGAAGGAATTCTAGCGGTTTTTCCAAATACTAATTCATGAGGAGTAAAACGAGTCCCTTCATGTACACTTGTGTTATACGAGAATATTCCTAATTGTAACCATTTATCCCAATCTTGGGATTTTTCAATATTTACTTTCAAGTATTTTGCCAATACGTGATGGGATCGTTCTATTGACCCATTCGATTGAGGATGATATGCAGTGGTCTGACAATGTCTTATTTTAAATCTTTTTGCAACGTTTCGCATTAATGATGAGAGAAAATTTGTTCCTTGGTCGGTCAGAATTGCTCGCGGAGCTCCGTAGATACAAATAAAATGTTTTACAAATGCATCAGCTATTGTTACTGCGGTTATATTATTAAGAGCTACAGCTACTGAATATTTAGTCAAAAGATCTTGTAGTGTAAGGATATAAAGGTTTCCTGATGGAGTTACAGGCAGAGGGCCCATAACATCCATCGCAACCTTTTCGAAGGCCAACCCCGGGGTGTCCGTTATGACCATTGGTTGCCGCGTTTTTGTCCGCGTTAACTTTTTGAGTTGACATGTACGGCATTTTTTTATAAAGTGTTGAATTTCAATTTTCATGTTTGGCCACTTGAACTGTTGCTTAATTCTACTTAGGGTCTTTGTTACCCCCTTATGACCGTTAACCGGAGATTCATGTGTTTCCGAGATGATTCTCTGTCTTTCTGTGGGTGGCGGTTCTGAGACCCTACCTTGACAATAAGTTATTGTAACCGATACATCGTTAAATCTTTCTTTACACAAATTATCAATATAACTCCAAGACAACTCCCCTAACGGATCGGTTTTGCGTATACTAAAAGATTTTAACTGAAGTTCAATAACTGCGGTATAAATTGCTTGAATTCCTTTGATAAAGGAGTCTTCGTCTATTGTGCAAGTTATTCGTGCTAATATAGGTACTGCAATTATTTTATGATTTTTCACAGTTTGTATGCAAGGTCGATCCGGAGTTAGGTTGTCACTATTTGGGAGTAATTGATTCCGTTGAGATTCTAGTGAACCTTCGTCAGCTGGTAATCCATTATACGTGAGAAAAATTACTTTAGTGTCTTTTTGTAAGGATAGTGTTTCTGTTGTTTCACGAATTCTAAGTTTTGCGGGTCGTAGTACATCCGTCACAGTTGTTTCCTCAAAATCTTCATCGTCGTTATCTACCTCGGAATCTGAAGTGTCTGTTTCCTGATCCTCGTTAAGTAACTCTTCCATCTCAGGTGATGTTAATTGGAAGTCTATATCTATTTCGTTATTGGTTATTGGAATTTGTATATTTGGGATGGATGGAGTCATTTCCAGGTCATCTACATTACGTAATTCTCTTTTCTCGAATGATTCTAGTTCAAAATTTCGATTCCTTGGAGTGATTGGAGAGAATGGAGGACAGGGTTCTGATTCTTCACTAACTGAAGACAATGGAGATGATGATTCTGGAAAGTCCGGAGGTATACTTGGACTTCGACTTCTCACTGATCTTTCCATTAATTGAAATGGAATTGGGGTATTGGTTCCGTCTATTTGGATGGGGTTTATGGGAAAGATTTCTTTCACTGGCGGATTGCGTGATAAAGCGTCGGCATTACTATTAATTTTGCCAGGTTTATGAATTATTTCATATTCGTATTCTGAAATTTTGAGTTTCCATTTCCAGAGCCTGGAAGTTGGGTCTTTAATAGAATTTAACCAAATTAGAGGCTTATGATCTGTGACAATAGTAAATTTCTTCCCGTAAAGATAAGGTCGGAAATGGGTTATGCAATAGATCACCGCTAAACATTCTTTTTCGATTGTTGAGTATTTCTGTTCGGGAGGGCTAAGAAGTCTCGAAGCGTATGCCACGGGCAAATCTTTTCCTGGAATTCCCTGACTAAGAACCCCGCCGATGGCGTAACCAGACGCATCCGTGGGTAGGATGAATGGTTATGTGAAATCCGGATATTGAAGGATAGGTTCTTGGATCAGGGCATTCCGAAGCACTTCAAAGGCTGATTGTTGGGCATTTCCCCACTTGAATGATTTATCCTTTTTTAAAAGGTCAGTGAGTGGTTTCGCTACTTTTGAAAAGCTACTTACAAAGCGTCGATAATATCCAGCCAATCCTAAGAATTGTTTTATATTTTTGGCATTTTTTGGTATAGGAAAGTTCTTTACACATTCTATTTTCTTTGGATCTGGTTGAACACCATTTTTACCAATAATATGTCCCAAATATGTGACTTCCTTTCGCAGGAATTCACATTTATCGGGTTGTAATTTGAGATTTGCTTCTTTTAGTCTCCCCATTAACCGCCTAAATTTTATGGCATGCTCCTCAAGAGATTTGGCGTAAATCACTATATCATCTAAGTACACAAAAATTTCATTTCCTTGTAAACCCGATAAAACAGTGTCCATTAACCTTTGGAATGTTGCTGGCGCATTTTTTAATCCGAATGGCATGCGTTTGAATTGAAAATGTCCATGTGGGGTTGAAAAAGCTGTCTTATGAGCATCCTCAGTATTCATTGGGATTTGATGAAAACCCGATGCGAGGTCAAAGACGGAAAAATATTTAGAACCGCCCAACTGATCAAGGATTTCAGTGATATTAGGGAGTGGGTATGCATCACCCACCGTTTTCTCATTTAACAAACGGAAATATATGACTAATCGCCATCGTTTATTACCCTGGGAATCTGGTTTTTTTGGTACAATCCAGACTGGAGAATTATATGGAGATTTTGAAACTTCTATTATATCGTTCGCAAGGAGTTCCTGCACTTGTCTGGTTATCTCCTCTTTATGGCATGGGGGAAATCTATACTGTTTGACGTTAATAGGTAAATTATCCGTGGTATGAATGGAATAATTTATTTCAGTAGTTTTTGATAGAGAGGCCCCGGGTAAATGAAATAGATTTAAATGTTCCTTAACTAACGTAATCACATGTTTCGTTTCTTCTGAATTCAAATGATTAAGACGTAATAATTGTAAAGTTTTTTCGACAAGATTTTTAGATCGGATATTCATACAGGTAGCAACCCCAACTCCACTTGGGTTGATTGAATCTAAACTTTCATATTCATGTAATTCTAGGGTTGGTACTTCTATATCAATATCTTCCTCGGTGGTGTTATCAATTCTAAGATACGCTGTACCCCGTATATTTGATACAATACATTGACCGAAAAATAAACCCTTTTTAGGGGTGAACAAAGGAAGGTATCCCTCAGGTACCTGTGGATTTGAGACATGAACCTTGAATGGTGCATTTGATCGTGCAGTAACGTGAATTATTTCACGTGTAGGAAAAGGGACATGTATACGACCCCATCTCAGAAGTTTCTGTGAATAGTCTAACTGTACTGAATTGGAAGTAAGAAACGCAGAGCCCAAAATTCCGTCTTGCGAAATTGGGAAGTCGTTCTCGACGACATGGAATAGAACATCTTGGTTACATAGGTTTATTTCTACGGTCCCAAGTGTGTAAACATACATTTCAGAGATCCCTTTTAAAGCAACTTTAGAAGTTGAATCAACCTCGGCTGATTTAAGGGCTTGTAGTTTAATTAAATTTAATTGAGAACCAGAGTCAACCATTAAAGTAACTTACTGAGTAAACTGTCGGGCAACTAGAATAACAGATGGAATATTTTCGGCGTTACTTAGGAGGATTCGAGCAACTGGTTCGGTGGTTGTACGTGAGACATTGGTTCCACTTCTTCCACATCTTCTACTTGTATCGCATTGACCTGGTGCTTGATTTTCGGGATTTCGCGCGGTGCACCGTTTCCCCGCGGGCCCCTTTCTCCGTTTCCCGACGTCGAATTTTGGCGTTGAATTTGTTCCTCTTTATATTTTAACTTTCGACATTCTCCGATTACATGCCCTGGATTTTTGCAATAGTTGCATGTTATGGGGATACGCGAAGTTGTCTGCGACGTTGGGGGTACTTGACCATCATTATGAATGTTATTTTGATCACGGTAATTACGATTACTATTGGAATCCCCTGAAGAGGATGGTGAAGTGTTTGATTTCCCATTAGAATTATTTTTGTTTCCCCAAAATGGTATTTTATAACGTGCTTTTTCGGTTTCCATTATTTTTGACAATTGTATTGTTTTTAATACAGCCTTATCGAAGTCTTCAAGTCCCTCAACTTTTAAACGAAGTGCAATTTCGGGTTTGAGTCCACGCACAAATGCTTCTAAAACCTCTGCTTTTAAATTTTCCTCTACACTTAGCGTTAGAGATCCTTGTACTTTCTCTTCCCCCTCTCTTACTGCCATTTTTAACTCTTTAACTCTAGCAATATAATCCAACACATGTTCATTTGTTTTTTGAAATATATTCCCTAATTCTCCGCGATATTGATTCAATGATTTCACTGGTGCAAAGGTATTTTTTAGGTGTTCGCAAAGATCTGCTATCGTCACGAAAGTTAAATCTTCAACAGCTAGAAAGGCATGTCCTTGTAGTTTATTTATTGTCATTTGAGTTAACGACACTTCCAAATGATTAGGTAGCATTTCACGAGCGCGAAGACAAGCTCTACAAAATTGGTGAACAGGGATTTTATACCCATCAAACGCGGGAATAATTTCTAACACATCTCTCAAACGCGGCATGAGACTTGGAGTTGGAGTGGGGTGAGGATTTTAAGCAGGAGAATGAGGATCTTGAACAGGTGGAGAAGATAAAATTACATCGGAGGGCGAACTATGTTGGGATTCCTGTCTTATTCGATTCCTCTGATCACATAATTCATTTTGTAATTGTAAGATGGTTTGTTTTAATTCAGTAATATCAATTATTGAACTTGAAGTCTGCTCTTGTTCTATTCTAACCCTTTCTTGTTCTATTCTAACTTTTTCCTGTTCTAATTCTTCCCGCGCCGCTCGGATAGAGTCTGCCTCATTCTTAATGGCTTCTGCCTGATCCTTGAGTTGTTGTTCTTTTGCTAGAACACGCTCCTCTAAGAGAAATAATTCGGCTTCTGTAGGCGCGGTTGAACGAGTTTTAATCCCTCCTCTATCGGTCATATTGCAAATTTCTAATTTCTAACGATCAGTCTAGAAAATCCCACCGCTGCCACCAAAAATTGTCACGTCTTGGGTAATAGAGAGGTTATAGACAAACGCGGGAAGTTTGAATGTGACAATGTACAAGGTTCGTCACTGGGAGTAGCTCGTCAAGTCGAGTACACGGCTTATAACGACTACTACCCAATGAATATTCCAGACTTAGTTTAACTATCGTATTAACTGAAGGAGGGTTTTCTTAATTAACAAATTTCCTATTAGAGTAAACACTAATTTATTTATTATAGAACAATAGGAATTTTTATCTTACCTTATTCAATAGAAACGGTTATAATTCTTTTACAAATTTATAACGAGGAAATCAA
Organism: Andrena minutula; assembly: GCA_929113495.1. Classification (NCBI taxonomy): domain Eukaryota; kingdom Metazoa; phylum Arthropoda; class Insecta; order Hymenoptera; family Andrenidae; genus Andrena; species Andrena minutula. The sequence goes on along the minus strand of OV815993.1, from coordinate 41,004,612 downwards.
GATAAATATTATTAACTTCGAATTACAATTTTTATGAGATAACTATTATTGATTTATAAACTTATTACTTTAATAAAAAGGCAAACGCGCAGATGATAGACTGAATCAATTATCGATGTCACATTGACTGTCCCAACGATCCCTGCACCATTGCTTATATAGATTTTCGCCAATTATGGTGGGGCTCGCTTGGTGACAGTCAATCGATATTCAATCGATGCGCCATAGTCGGCGATCCGAACACCCCTCGAGTCACCCCGCGATCCGTGGAATCGTCTTCCACGTATAGCGGTTGTTACTCGAGGAATTACGTATGAGACGGCTTCTTATTACTTTACTAGCGAACAGTCCGCGCTTGAGAACTAGCGAAATATAATTTGATAATAGAATGAATATAATAGAAAATTAATATTTGAAATTCATAAAATAAGATTAAGCGAAATACAACTATGATTACATATCTTAATTCTATAAACGGTGCATGTTACAGTGCCCATTAAAAGTAGAGATGTGCTCCTTTTACAGTGGCGAAGAAACCAAACGGTACTTTTCAGTGTCCATTTTAATTGATATCAAACGTAAGAACAACTCTCGCTGTTCACAATGAACATGAATCGGCACTTTTCAGCGCCCGTTTAATAAAAAATAATCATGGATTGATACATTCCCAGTATCAATTCAATTTTATACGAATATTCTATTTATTTTCAGAGTTAATTATCGCTGTATTATTAAAAATAAACATTTCATACCTTTCCAAATAAATTAGAAACTTATTTAATAAACCTCGTAGGTTATGTTAACACAGGGATGCCAGATCAGACCTGATCTTTTGCCGGCTTAGAGCATATAAACATGGAGGAAGCATGCAATCGGCGAAAATGTAGACGGCGATAGAAAGAAAAAGGTATACATTGGGGCACTGATCTGCATATACTACTGGATAGTGAACGAGGATAGGCGGCTTGTGCCAAATAGAAGCCATTTTGATCTGAGTACGATTCTCAAGTGTGACGTCACACAGCGACGCGAAGTCATAGCTGGCCAAAGCAAACAAACAATAAATATATAGTTGGTGCCATGGTGCCTGATTACGACAGAATCAAAATGGTAAGAACATGCATGTTTTGCGGTGCAAAAAAATTGGGGGACAATATAACATATCACGGGTAAGTAAAAGTTGGCGTCGAGACGGTACCGCGTCTCTAGATAACATTTATATGCTACTTGTAGGTTAAGTGGAACTTCTTACTCATAATAAATATTCCTAAGGAAATAAAAAATATTTTTGTTTGTTTCATATAGTTTTCCGTTAATAGCCACAGAATGGCTAGACAACATGGGTTTGGGCTCCAATTTTGTGCCACCAAAAAACGCCATGTTATGTTCCAGTCATTTAAAAAAAAAATGAAGGCACGAAGGCACTGGCAAAGGTTGTCTTCTCCCTGGAAGCATTCCTACCATTTTTTGGCAATACAAAGCTGGTTGTGGCTTCTGTCATGCTAAAAAAGGACAGGATAAAAACATATCATTTCGCAAGTAATATCTGAATTATTCAAATTAAGCAGCGTATTTTTAAGTTAAAGTGACTAAAATAAAATTTATTATAAAATAACCAAATGCAATTGTTTAATTATTTATAGTACAATGAAGAATGATATCACTCTAATTTAAGAAGTTTTTCCATAAATTATTTTACATAAGTTCATTAATATTGTTTCAGTGTTTGACATTAATTTGAAACATGACTTCCTTATTTTGCAGATTTTCATTAAATAATGCAGAACTGCATCAGAAGTGGATTGCAGCAATGGCTGTAAAGGACTTTGTTCCCAATGAGAGAAGTGTGCTTTGTAGTGAGCATTTTGAAAAAGATTGTTTTCGTAAAACAGGTCGTAATGCCTGTACGTTAACTCTAAAGAGCAATGCGGTTCCTACGATACTTAAGTTGCCGCTAATTGACAGTAAGATTGTTTGTGTTTTTTATATATTCTTTATTTTACTTTTGGAATATAATGCACATTATAGTAAAATACTATTTTTAGAAACACCTGCTGCAGAACTCAACAGCAATTCTCAACCCTCTGCATCACATATGGAAACAGATCCCTCATTGTCGCCAGAAATATTAGCAGCGTATGAAGGGCGTGAAAAGCACCGTTTATCACTTGATTTACCTCCTCCAAAAATGTCAAAAACTGACACTAACTACAGTATGGTAAATCCAATTGAAGCAAGTACCAGTGATTCAGGTGAATTCAAATAAATTGTTCTAAAATTTAAGCGTCATATAAATTATATCATTGTTCAAAAGTTTAGCAATTAATTTCATATCTTTATTGCAATGAAGGAAATATCATATTTATAACTTTTAAATTAATACTTTTGTTACAAATCAGTTATGTGAATATGAAATTCGATTCAAATAATAGTGTATAAATAACTAATAATATATTATGCGTAGATAAGAAGCAATGCCAGGTGAATGAAGTACCTTCTACGAGTACAGCAAGCGAAGCGGCAAATACTTGTATGCAGAGAAATGGACAAACACCAACTACCTCACGTCGCATTCGTCATGTCGCCCATGATCATCGATATCAAACAAGTCCGAGGTCGATGATGAAAAAAATGTTATTGCAGGAAAAGCGAATACAAGCGTTGAAGCTGGAAAAACATGCTCAAAAGCAGCACATTTCTCGGTTGAAGCGGCAAGTAACTTCTGTAAAACAAATTGTGAGTGCGTTACGAAAAAATCCATCTCTTCCAGACTCGGCATTGGAATGCTTGGAATCCATTGCAGATACTGACGTTTCCCAATTTTTAAAACGATTCATTAAAAATCAAAGTAATGTAAAAGAGCAACAAGTACAAGATAAGAAGAAACTGTCAGGTATATCGAGCGGAAAATATCCAGCAGCACTTAGAGCATTTGCTATGCCACTGCATTTCTACTCTCCTAGAGCGTACGGCTTTGTGAGGCGCAAATTTTGCAAAGCTTTGCCAGATCCGAGTACCATACGTTCATGGTATTCTGCGGTCGACGGTGAACCGGGGTTTACCCTCGAAAGCTTCCAAGCTTTGAAGTTTAAAGCAGCAGAAGCAAAAAAATACACCAAGAAAGTTCTGGTCAGTTTCATGTTAGATGAAATTTCAATTAAAAGATCGATTCAACGCCTTCCCAACGGCTAGGATATATATTTTAAATTTACGTCAATTTTTATATCTGTCATATAATTTTATATCTTATATATGTGTACTTTTATTGCATTTAATAAAAAAAGTTTTCATATTTATATTTAATGGTCTTTTGTCTTAAACTTAATCAGTTCATTATCTATTTTCTTATTTTGGGCCATCTATACATTTCCTTTTGTTTTATGTACGTTTATTTTTTATTACATCTTTTATTTAAAATAATAATTTTTTACATGCACTTATTCGTTATGTATATCTCCCTTTATTACCGTTCAAATTTACCGCTGGAAAGTGAGAATCTTACTCAGATTAAAATGGCGGCGGGATCATCAAGTTGGCACACGGTTTTAACACGGGATACGCTATCCAGTAGTATATACATATCAGTGCATTGGGGACACCCCCTCTCTCTCTAGCGCCAGGGGCGGCAGCGATTTTTATTGAAGGTCCATAATGGAACCCTAAAAAAAGTTAACTCAGAGTAAATACAATACAATACAACACTAAGTACCCGAAAGGTTATAGTTACCACCACAATACTATTTAATTACAATTGACGGGTAAAGTTCAGAACTGCTTGGTATGTTTTTTGAAGCATAAAAGTATGAATAATTAATTAATCCTAATATAAACTATAATAATAAATAAAATATAACCTAACGGGCATCGATAACCGTGTATTCATTCGAGTGTTAAACAGAAAATATGTTTTGTGATGGTCGTACAAGCTAAGTTGTGTTGATATAATAAAAATATATAAATAAAAATATACTTAAATTATTATTATTTTAATGCGTTCACTGTTTAGAAGAATAAGAAGTGTTAAGTGTACTTTATACATAGAAAGAAAACATTTAATGCAAGTGAATTAATTAACTGTTTATTCTTGTACATATCAAATTAAAATTATTTTTTATTCGTTGCAAAACAATATCATTTTTGTAAATATTCTTCTAATTTTCTTATTTTTTTGCCTTTTTTGTGTTTCATAATAATTTACTCTTATCCTTAAATATTGAAATATGATTTGTTTTAGTATTAGTATTCTATGTCGATGAGGATGATCTGAATGTTTAATTGGCAAAAGGGAATCTGGTATATTTTGTACAATACTGTTGTATAATTTTTTAAATATATATTTTCTGGATTTATAAAACGTCCGAAAATTTTTTTCAACTAATTTACAAATTTTAATTATGTCTAAACAAGGTTTAATTAAGTTTCCTCTGGTTTTCCTCGCCAATAGAGTTGAATAATTTTCGTCAGAAGTTAATAGCACGGGACACACATAACATCTAGTTTTTTCAAAATTGATCTTGTTACAAAACCTGCAAGATATATAACCACATTATCTATATAATTTTTATTTGTTCCTTTGCCATAAAAATCTTCATGATCAGATAAATTATTATATAGTCCAATTAAGTTATCATTGTGTAAAGAGTTGGAAGTTTCTGGTTTTTCCGGTAATACATGTAAAATGTTCGTATCATCTAATGATACGCAGTTGGCAGTGGCAGATTCTTTAACATCAGCATGCACCAATAGCTTCTTGAAAATACTAACAAATTGATAGCAAGTTGGGTTGTTACTGTAGCCTCCTTTGCTCCTGACAGCACTAAAGAAGTTTTCCAGATGGTCTTGTGACAATTTATATGTTAGCAAGTAACCATTAAATGTTTGGACATAAGTATTATATAGTCGCAAAATATTTTGTATTGAAATTATAGTGCTTAGAAATCCAGTCTTTCTTCGAGACTTTACCACTAGCGTACCATCTTCCGTTTTTAAAGTTTTGATATAATCAACAATATTATTAACTCTTTTTGTAACATCAGTTATATTATTATGATCTATTGCATTTTTAGATTTATTTTTATTATAGTGCTCCCGCGAATTTAAAAGATCGAAAGCTTCATTAATAATGGAACAAAATCTTGCTGTCCCTTCAACATTTTGCAATTCAAGAAGGTGCTCATCATCTCTCAAATATCGCAAAGCGATGCTAACACTTTCGCTCAAAGTTTGCGTGGCTAAACGTACATTCATTATATTTTCTTGAAAATTAAGGTGTTCTCTTCTGATTCTTGTGCCTGGATGAACTCCACCTTGTTCTTGAAAATCGACTAGATATTCTAAAAACCTCCATGAAATTAAATTATTATTGGCATCATACATATCTTGTTTAGCTACAGTATTTCGAATTAATTTTAGGACATGACAACCATCACAAATTATATATATTGGTTTTTTGGATATTGGATGATAAAAGTGTGCCTGTATTGGATTATCATCTGAAATTTTTGCTCCTAGTTCTTTGCACATAGTAAAATTTGATTGTAATCCATCAAAAGTTATAGATGTAACTTCAATAATTTAAAAAAGTGAAGCATTAAAGTACAAAAGATATCCTTCAAACGTTTAAACATTTTTTTACTTACTTATGAAAAGTTATATTACGAGCTGTAAAATTTTCGCTTCGCAATCTACAATTGGGAACGCAACAAATTTTTGGCATATTCTCGGATACTCACACTTTACGCGTATTCACTTGTATTAAATGTTTTGGCAAAACAGCTACGGCACTCGAATGGATACACGGTCATCGATGCCCGTTAGGTTATATTTTATTTATTATGACAGTTTATATTAGGATTAATTTATGGACCTTCAATAAAAAGCGCTGCCGCCCCTGGCGCTAGAGAGAGAGGGGGTGTCCCCAATGTATACCTCTTTCTTTCTATCGCCGTCTACATTTTCGCCTATTGCATGCTTCCTCCATGTTTATATGCTCTAAGTTTGCCGGAGATTTCAATTTCGCGGAGTGGGGTTGAGTGGGGCGGGGGAGGGATATGAGAGAAAATAAGGGCCAGTAGAAAAACAGGCATCTAAAATTCATTATAATGAATTATTATAAAGGAGTAATCATAATAATTGTAATAAAAGTATTATGAATATTTATTTGAATTTACTACAGATTTTAATAGTTTTTTATTTTTTGAAATGCATTCAAAAAATGTTTGACAATTATATTTCAAATTTGATTTTATTATAAGTTCTGCTTTGACTAAATCGACATTCATTCTGTTTTTGTTAACTGTCCAGGTCTGATACTGTTGCGCGTGTTTTGGGAAATTTTAATAGGACGGCAGGTCCGTGCCCGTGAAGTGCTGAAGCACTTAGCTCGCGAGTTGTGCGGGAATTTCAAATGATTTCACAAAGGTAAAATTGGAAACTATTTGTATATTTTTATAAGGTAAACTGTTTTCAAGTCTGCTGACAAGATTGATCTGATCTTTTACAAAATAACGCCTCGCTTGTCACCTCCGAGTGCCCTACTCCTTCAATTTTGAAGTCTTCCTCTGACTCCCTCCTCGGATCCCTTCGTCCAATCAAGACGGTGTCATCCTTCAAGCTTCGTCAGGGGGTTGTCCTTCAGCAATTTCTTCGTCCTTGGCCCTTCCTCCACGCTTCCTCCCACTCTCGTCCAGTGATCAAGGCACACTCCCGTTTACATAGAGTGATACATAGGCTACGTACAGAACATACATATCTCGCAGGTAAGTAAGCGCAACCCTTGGGGCCAAGACGACGTCACTCGGAGAAAGTTTATGGCTTTATGACTTTCAGCCTTCCCCGACCGGAGTTTTTACCCTAACAGGACATCGACAATTATTGAAAGGGAGGATAGAGTTTTAAGTACTTTTACGACACGTGCAGCCGCTCGCTCGACGAAATTTGGCACGCAGATGTGCAGAGGGAAAAGTTAAGTTATTTACTATCCTCGCCTGACCTAACGGTAGTTTTGAAACTTACTGAATGCTATCCCAGGCTTTTGTACAAGCACGTTTAAAACTGGCATGGTAAAAACCTTCGAGAAACACAACGCGTTCTACGGGTTTACGAGTTTTGGCAATAAATTCTTCTTCATCCTCTTTCTAAATCTAAGTAAAACCCTCCAGATGTGTTATTTGTTTCAAACCCCCATGCCTACAATAAATCTTTCCACTACAAAGGATTTTGAATTTCGCTCTACATCTAACGTCGATATCTCTATGTCTTATAGCTAACTTCATATAATATACGGTTCACGCTAGTCGGATATCGCAACAATACATAAGAGAAATGATTCTTTCGACATTGGCCGAACTGACAGAAATAGAGAGAATTGGTTGCACTATATTAAATAAAACCGGGAACTGACTACCTTTAAAAATTTGGATGCTATTTTGAATTATATTATCATTATTTTTTAAGGTTGGGAGAATCTTGTTTAAATTACAGATTTCGCTGTAAAGTTTATCAAAATGAATATAATTGTTGCAATTCTTCCACAAATTTTTAGCTATATCACAAACTTCCTCATAGTTTAAGTGATTTTTTAAATTAAAAATTTCATATTTGGCAAATGGAGGATTATCGAATTCATACCAGTCATGTAGGTATTTTATTGCACGAGTATACACGACAGTGAACTCATCTCGTGTTTTTTGTTTGTCGCTACAGCTTAAATTGTTGAATGCTTGATTGCACTTGAATCCAAATAACTGATCTTGTTTTCGTGTTACAAATTCAGTCAATAATTTATTCATGATACTGTTCAACTGTGTGCATAGAAATGTTTCACTCTGAAGTGTTAAAATATATTGTTTAAATACACTGTCCAACACGATTTTTGGTCTGCATATTCCACTCGGTGATTCTCGTAGAGTTTTGCGTCCTGAACACGAATCCGTAAACAAAATTGCTCCATCACCCTCAGTTTTTGAAAAACATGAGCTTTTATAAAAACACGCGATTTTGGGCAAAAGTGAGGTATGACGTGAAAACTAAAAACGCTAGAAAGTTCAACTTAGTCTCAAAAGATAGAGGGGAGTTTACTGAATATATCAGTGTACAAAGTTGTTAAATTTGATTGTTTAGAATTGTTGTAAATGGTCATCAAAGTTTGAAAAAGTGCCGATGTGCATGGTTTCCACGCAATATTTTTGCATTTTTACGAAAAATTGTTTACCTAGCCCGAAAACGCTACCCACCATCGAATTCTGTAGACATTTCTGAAGAGGAAACCATGCAGGAAAATTGTCGCAACGATTTTTAACTCGAACTAGTCGAGAAAATATCTATCGGCAACGCGTTCACGGTGTTTTGCCGCCTGGCGGCCATTGCTCGCCTGGCGCGACTCGTCAGGGCCGTTGCCTACGCGTAATCGTCGCGCCGGTGGTACCGTACAGTGGGCACCTACTTTCTATATGTATCAGCCTTATTTTTTTCGTGTATTCGTAGATACTGTTCTCGAATTTAAATAAACGTTTCTCAATCAGTCTCTGTTACAAACAATTTCGATATTCAATGCATGAATACCTACATATGAATTGTTAATATGGATTTATTTAAGTTTTATTTAAAGCAAAGGAAGACTTTCTGAACTGCTTAGCACGACTGACCCGAATGATTTCGAAGACAAAACTGAGTTCTGACTTAGACGATGCATAAGAAACCAGAGCATTTCAAGATATTTATTTTTTCTCTGATTGTATCGCGCGTTAGGGAGAGCCGCCAAGCGATGTTTATATATCGAAAGAGTTCCTGCGATAGCTACGAACTCTTACTTCTCTCTCTTCACTAAACCTCAGAAAAGTATATTACTTTCGTATCTCAAACTCTGTTTCAGATATATTGAATAATGAATTTATTAAAAAAAGATGGCTAAATGATATTTAAATATGTTTCGTGTCGCCTTCAAATACTGTTTAATGAGTTTCAAATGTTACAATATCTAGAAAAGTGTTCTAAATCTGGTAAAACCATAATAATATAAATCTTGTAATTTCATAAATAATTGTGTTTGTTTTTATACGGTTCCATATTAACAAGTCATATGTAGGTATTCATACATTGAATATCGAAATTGTTTATAACAGAGACTGATTGAAAAACGTTTATTTAAATTCGAGAACAGTATCTACGAATACACGAAAAAAATAAGGCTGATACATATAGGAAGTAGGTGCCCACTGTACGGTACCACCGGCGCGACGATTACACGTAGCAACGGCCCTGACGAGTCGCGCCAGGCGAGCAATGGCCGCCAGGCGGTAAAACACCGTGAACGCGTTGCCGATAGATATTTTCTCGACTAGTTCGAGTTAAAAATCGTTGCGACAATTTTCCTGCATGGTTTCCTCTACAGAAATGTCTACAGAATTCGATGCTGGGTAGCGTTTTCGGGCTAGGTAAACAATTTTTCGTAAAAATGCAAAAATATTGCGTGGAAACCATGCACATCGGCACTTTTTCAAACTTTGATGACCATTTACAACAATTCTAAACAATCAAATTTAACAACTTTGTACACTGATATATTCAGTAAACTCTCCTCTATCTTTTGAGACTAAGTTGAACTTTCTAGCGTTTTTAGTTTTCACGTCATACCTCACTTTTGCCCAAAATCGCGTGTTTTTATAAAAGCTCATGTTTTTCAAAAACTGAGGGTGATGGAGCAATTTTGTTTACGGATTCGTGTTCAGGGCGCAAAACTCTACGAGAATCACCCAATGGATATTGCAGGACAGAAAAAAAGTTTCATTTTGTTGGACTGTGATATTCCCAAAAAATGGTGCATAAAATATAAATAACATTCTGGTAGAGTTATATCCGAATTTATGTCGTTTGTTAATTCGTGTTCTTGGTCTTGTAGAAATTCTGATATTATTTTGGGTACATTATCTATACCTAAGCTTATAAAATATAATTTGATAGCTGGCCATGACTTTAATAATCGATCAAGGGATTCGAATAATGATAGCCATCGAGTTGTACCATGTTTTAAAATTGCACGATATTCTATTTCCGCTTCATCAAAATATTCTTTCAGGCTACTTGTCCGTTTTGCAGATATAGAAAACTCTGCATAGATTTTTAGTACACAAGTTTCAACATTGTGTAAAATATGAGCATGACAATTTCCTTTTATTATTTTGGGGATTTACTTTTGGAAAGAAGTGTAAGAATTAACTTTTGAGAAAAATTTCTCCATCATTTCATTCTTCGATTTGGCAGAAACGAAACTTTGATGTTTTGTAGATATTGCATGTCTGCTTAAAGCTTTTTTACCATCATACTTGACAGTAAATGTCATATTGCACAATTTACAAAAAGCCACAAACCCGGATTCTTTCCTTACCCAGTCATATTCGGATGTCCACTTATCATTAAATGAACAATAATAAGTTTTCTTTTTGCGGTGAAGTTTTGTTATTATTCTTGTCATCAAGATCTTTAATATTACTCTGGAGACTCATGTTACAAACAAAATCTGGACATCTTTTAATATGAGAATGAAAACGTACAACCACAACGTGCAACGGCAAAGTAACAATCAAGTAACAAAGTAACATCACGCATGCGTGGCGTGTTCCCCTTCTACTCGGAGACTCTTCGACAACCTATGTCTCGGTAACGCTAATTCCGATAGATGGCATGCTGCAACATACTCTCTATTCAGCCGGAGATTTTTATTGTGCCTGCCTGAGGCCGGAGACAACACTATGGCTGTGTTCCGATTCACGCATTATGCGCATAGACCGCAAAGAAAACCGTTCCGTTTCATTCTATGCGTGCATTGGTTGCGTTGGTGGCGCATACGATTCCCTAGAATTCTCCCACCTCTAGCGCATGAAGCGTGCAGTTCATGCGCGCATGCGTATTTGTCTCTTTACGTACGCTTTAAAAAACATGCACGAAATTATGTGGTCCGCTACTCGAAGTGACAGAAAATATAACCTACATATATGCTACATGACAATAAATGCTTATTGGATATTTCGTTCTTTTGCGCTATATTTGTCAACTTTTTATAATTTAACATCCTTCCAAAATATTATTGTTTTCATTGATATGAAAATTCAATGTAGTGTATTACTATATTATTTCAACATGTGTTGTGAGGTAAGACCGGCCAAAATTGAGGGGTAATCGTAGCCAGCTTTTAACATCACTTTTTTCTGGCTTAAATGCAACTGACATAAAAGAATTACGAATAAGGCAGAATGAAGCCAGGAATATTACTTTACACGCTTCCACATAAAAACTCAAAATGAAAAAATTAAATTTTATGGGCATATAATAATATGAAGAATGTTCAGGATGGAATACCCCTGAAGAATACATTTGTGATTCATGTATATAGTAATTAATTTTAAAACATAAAAATAATATTTTTTTATTAATTTTACAGTTTTCCTACTTCTTTTATAAAGAAAAATCATGGCCAGAATTACCCCACGTTAATTCTGTAATTCCAGTCAAATGGACATTTTTATGTTATTGCTTCCAACTTTGTTACAACGTAAATTTATACTTTCTCGGTTATAAGAATAAAAACTAATTAGACACTTCAAACTAGCAGTTCATATAAAAAACCAGAATACAGAAGCACACGTAAAGCGACAAATACGCATGCGCGTAATATGCGCATTGACTGCCCATGCTTTTATTTTCTGCACTTGCTGCACGCATTATGAGCTAGAAGTTGGAGGATTCTAGGGAATTCTACGAAATTGGTACTGCCATCTCTGCACTCGCTGTATGAATTGCAACCAACGTAACAGACTCAATTTCGAAGCGAACAACACATCCCTAGAAGGTTTTAGGCAGGGTCGAAACGAAAGATGAGGAAGGAAGCAAATACGTAGCGCGCATTTCTATTTCTTAAAGGCTTTTACTGCTAAGTTTTTCGAGCGTGCTCTTATAATGCTAACTTTACAGCTATACTCTAATCCAGAAAACGTACGAGAGCCTGCGGTTCTATTCAATAGCCTTCAAAGTACTTGAGTTTACCCCGGACGCGGATAATAAATAACTTCATTTTTCCATTACACATCTGTTTATCAAATTACGCTGGGTAAGCAGCAGTTCGTCCTGTAAAACTCATAAAATATGGTCTTCGCTTTCAATAATTATCGCTGTTCAAGAAGAATAGAAAAACTCGGGTTGAGAAAATTCAGCAATAAAGCCATCAAATTTCGTTAGGAGTCGGTCCCCGATCCTTAGGACGAAGTAACCGATGTAATTAGGAAGCGTGCTTCGACCACCGTTCAAAAGTGTCGGATTTAATTAACCGTAATCCATCTAACTACATAGCTATTTGTAAGTAAGTTTGAACATTCCCGCGTATCCTCGTGAGCATCAGACGCATCGAAACCCGTTCCGTTTCGTTACTGCGGTTCATGCGCTGCTGGAAACGGAACGCGGTTCATGCGCGCAGCGTCTGCGCTGCGGTCTATGCGCATAATGCGTGAATCGGAACACAACCTATAAAATCTGAGACTGTAGCGTAAACTCTAGAGGCACGAAGTTTACATCGAACTTACTTCATGAACAAGATGTTGCGTGACCACGCGAACGTAGTCACGAAAATGTATATAATCGATAGGTAAATCAGGAGCGAAGTTTGAAAATAAATTTTTGCGTACGATTAAGAAGTATTTTAAAGGATGCGCAATGCGGGTGGCATTCGTGGGAAAGATCTTGGGCAGAGCTCGAAAGCAGGAAGAGGATACCTATTAACAGACCCCGAAACGAATTGCGAGTTTCATCTAAGTCACGTAATCTCTTGAGAAGGCCTTGTCCTTTGTTAGTCTTTAGGAGTGTTGATTGACTCCAGAAGTGTTGGCGACGCTAAGGCAGTCATAAATTTCCTTCAAGGGTTGTCTTCTCGATCCTCGGAGCCGAGCCAACTTTCTCTTCCCACGTGTGCACCCCGCTGTGTAACGGAAAAGCGCGCTTCCACCGAGCTTCCACCACCACCCGAAGACGGAGGGAAAGACGGACGTCGATTCGCGGGGGCGGACGGACATCCGCGGGACAGCCTACCCTTTGAATTCGGCTCATCCCTCATCCTGATTGGCCAACGGACTGGGAGGACGCGCAAGGATGGAAGAGGGCGCCACGTTCGAGGAGGGAAGGAGCAACGACGGAGGACTCCGAGAAGGCAGAACGTTTTTGTCACCTAACTGTACAAGTCTTGTTCACACGTTAAAAGCAATCGCTTAAATTTATTAAAGAATATATATACAAGTTTTACCAGAACAAATAGTTTCATTTTATTCATAATACCCGCGCACTCCGACGAGCAGAGCGGTTCAGCGCTCCACGGGCACCAACCCGCGTTCCGTTCTGAAAATCACCGCCGGAATACGCAACAAAGACTACACGAATGTAATAGGATGTCGTATTGGTTGACAATCCAATATGGACGATCTTGGGAAGGGCACGTTATTGGCTACTCTAGAAGGCTGCGCACGAGCACACCTTATGTCCTTACATCATGGTGTTGTTCATTTTTCATTTTTAAAACGAGGTGAAACCATAAATTCAGACAAATACTGTCAAGAATTGGTACCATGTATGAAAAACTGCGTATTCAATAGATGCAGTGTGTTATTGCTTCATGTTAATGCTCGACCGCACACTGCACAACAAACCATTTAAAAGTTAACAGAATTGAAGTGCAAAGTTCTCCTTCACCCTCCTTATTCGCCTGACCTTTCACCAACAGATTACCATTTTTTCAAGCACCTAGATAGCTTTTTGTTTGGAAATGTGTTTCGAGAAGATATCCCTGATAACCATCTGACGCCAATCTGACATCAGATTGGTAGCAGAGTCTGGCACGAGAGCGCAGAATCTGACGTCAGAACCGTAGTCGTCTGTGTCCGCATTTGGCTGCGTTCTGAGGTGCAGATTCTGATGTCAGATCCTGATGTCAGATCGGCAGCAGATTGACAGCAGATCCTGATGTCAGATCGGCAGCAGATGGACAGCAGATTCTGCCGTCTGCTTGGCACAGCTACCAGCGCCATCTGAGGGTCAGAATTAGCAAACTAACGTGTGGTAAGAAAAAAAAAATACCAACAAATACAAACGTTGTATTCCCAAGCGGTCACCCATCCAAGTACTGACCGCGCCCAATACCACTTTAACTTCAGTGATCGGACGAAAACTTGTGTTTTTTTCTGGCACAGAATGATCGTTGGTAAAAATTTGGCTCTTATTAATAGTTCTTGTGTAAAAATCTTCATACTAATATCCCTGATAGCCATCTGCCGGCCGTCTGCAAGCAGATTGGCGGCAGGGTCTGCCGGTAGAGCGCAGGATCTGCCGGCAGCTGCGGTGCAGTCTACGTCCGCATTCGACTACGGATCTGCCGGCAGACCCTGCCACGCAGACTCTGCCGGCAGATCCACGGCAGATCCGCGGCAGATCCTGCTGCCCGCCTGACACATCCACCAGCGCCATCTGAAGGCCACAATTGCCAAACAATTCCCTCTGCGTGACGTCACATGGACCTACGCACCAACACATGTGTACGGTGATTGCTGTATCCCTGTGTATTGCTGTATGATAGGTGTATCCCTACTCCCACAACAAGCAAGCAGATTCTACAGTTTATTAAATAATTAATTCTACTTATTTCAAAAAGTATTTATTCTTTATTTAGTAATATACAGGATTGGTGATTAGAAATGTTACAAAATAATATAAATAGCGCATATAATTTCGAGGAAGAACATTTAATATTTACATTTATAAATTCACATACAATACGTCCCGTAACCAGTGGTACCTATTAAGTGTAATATCAGAAAATTTTCTATATATTCGACTTCTTTTTTCGTGTAGAATCACCATATTTCGTATTGTGTTAGCACTGAAAACAAATAGAACATTAGTATAAAATTAAACGTAACGTATGAATAAACAGGATACATACGATACTTACTTCAGCTCCATCTACGCACAGCACACACCCTAGGCCAGCGAAGATCAGGTGGGCGGTCTGAGGACGCTCGCATCCATAGCGTTTTGTACGTGCTGCGTGGAAGAGGGTGCTCGAAGCCAATGAAGCGGCGGGCATGCCACGGATATGGAAAGCTCTAGTAGTGTGCTCTTGGGCCCTAAAGGTGAAGTTCCACGGCTCGTGGCTCGGTTCCTGGCTTGGCTAGTCCAGGTTCGGAGAGTCGGCTTGGAGACCGTGAGTCGACGAGCCACGCGCCCTGGAACTTCACCTTAAGGGTACGAGCTTACACGTACACTACTAGAGGTTTCCATGTCCGTGGCATGCCCATCACTTCATTGGCTTCGAGCACCCTCTTCCACGCAGCACATAGAAGACACATGGATGCTAGCGTCCTCGGACCGCCCACCTGATTTTCGCTGCCCTAAGCGATCATACATGCTCCTGCGAACATTAACATTTATAAGAAAACATGTGTTAAATTATTATCTAATAAACAAGACGGTAAACATTCGCACTTTCAGCATAACCATACCTTTCTATCTTGCAGATAATGTAAATCTCGAGTTCCGCGACGTAAATAATTGGAAATTATTCAATTTCATGATTACCTTTGCCTCCTGAATACATCGAGATAATTTCTCTGGATATTGATGCTTTAGAATCACATGGAATATTTTTCGAGCGTTCGTCTTCAAGCACGACGGATACCACTTTGAACAAACGGTATGTAGATGTACCACGTGTAACAATTTGGCGGTACAGTGGGTTACGCTCGGATTCATATGAATTTTTTACAAAGAAAAAAAATTTTGTCATATTTGACCCTCCACATTTGTTAAAATCTGTACGAAACAATTTCAGCAAGAGTGACATCGAGTACAATGGAAAGATCGCAAGTTGGGGAGATGTCTAAAAAATGTATGCATTAAGCACAAAACAACCTTTAAATTTGGTGCCCAAATTAAATAAACGTCATTTTGAGCTAACACACTTTAGCAAAATGAAGGTTTCCTTAGCGGCGCAAGTATTTAGCGAAGCAGTATACAGGGTCATCGTTTAATCCTGCAACCCGCGCGCGCGCGAACTTGTAAAATGGCAACACCGCCTCACGGACGCATTCCACTACAACCATGCACCGTCCCGGTGTTCGGAGAGCTACTAGTGACCGCTAGACAGCGGTGATGCCCGAGCTTC
Source organism: Andrena minutula (assembly GCA_929113495.1). Lineage (NCBI taxonomy): Eukaryota > Metazoa > Arthropoda > Insecta > Hymenoptera > Andrenidae > Andrena > Andrena minutula. The sequence goes on along the minus strand of OV815993.1, from coordinate 40,988,417 downwards.
GAGAATTTTGGGCTGGCCTCTTTCAAATTAACATTGCAAAGAACTATTCAGAATTTCCCGGCCCGGGTTGAAAAATTTGGGGCCTTTTTCGTATAACTTTTGAACTATAAGAGATATCGGAATGCAATTTGCGCCGAAAAATGAGGAAAAATTATACCCTCTTAATGATTGATAATTTAACATATTTTACGTTTACTTAATTTTTCTTTCATCAATTTTTCAACCATAATTGTTTAAAAAGCTTTTGCAAACTATTTATTTGATAATGTATTTAACGCTGTTTTTAAAATTCGTGATGTTGATAAACAATAGGCTAGTTGTTTCTGTATCATTACTATCATTACTTTCATAAATTGAAAAATTAAATTTTTATTCAATTATGTGTTAGTTCTGCAGACCTCAGAATCTATTGTTCTGGTTTTCTTTTATATGATTTTATCCTTAATGCGGAGGATACCTAGATCAGACGTAAGGGGTAACTAATGGGACGTGTCTTTGATTGTAGCGGTATTTGATTTTTTCTCTAGAATTTTTGTTTGAATGTTTTAGCTACTCAATGCCACGCCTATACCGGCTTCCGATGATGTCATTTTTTTTTAATGATGTGCCATTATTGTGGCTTTTACAAGCAGGTGGCGAAAAATCTTTCCGTACAAGGGTATAGGATACGTCGCGGTCAACCGCGTCGTAGCTAAAATTTTTGAAATTCGAGACGGGTACGAGATTAGTTAACATTATTTTCAAACCTCATTACAGTAATCTCGGGTGCGAGTGGTAAACCGATCATAAAAGCGGAGCGCGCGGCTCGATTACCTGGACCGGGAAATTCCCAATACCTAGCTCTTTGCGACGCTAAAATTTTCGAAGCTCGGGCATCACCCTTGTCCATCGGTTGCTGGCAGCTCTCCGCTGGGCCAGTGCATGGTTGTAGTGGAATGCGTCCGTGAGGCGGTGTTGCCATTTTACAGGATCGCGCGCGCGCGGGTTGCAGGATTAAATGATGACCCTGTATACAGCACTGCTATGCTATAAAGCAATTTTTCCAAATGAATTTCCCTCTGAAAATACGGGTACGGAGGAATTTATTCTCGATATGGATAAATTATTCGATTCTTGTAATAGTTTATTACTTGTGAAGACTGCAAGAAAGAAAATGAATTTTGCCATATCCCATAATAGTGAGCATAATACATTTCTAAAAGACATGCTCAAAAAATTAGGAACCATTCGATTTTGTAAGACAAAAGTTCCCCCATGCATAAAAGGATGGATTTTAACAATAAATAGTATATTACAACTTTCGAACGAATTACGAACACAATATAATATACCGTATTTAAAAACAAGACGATTAAATCAAGACTGTCTAGAAAATCTTTTTGCCACCGTAAGACAACAACATGGATGTTCAACCAATCCTTCTCCGCAACAGTTCGAAAATGGTATAAAACATATATTTATTACTCAACTGTCAAAAATATCGTCAATAACTAACTGTAATGATGATTTTCAATCTTTTTGCATAAAATTAAGCGAAATACATAATTTCAAAAGCAACAATGTACATAATACCGAAGCAACACATAATATTCCAGAAACCATTTCAAATGATGGACATATTGTTGTAGAAGATGTTGAGTCATTTGGTGAAAATAACGCAATTTATTATATAACAGGATTCCTCTGTAAAAAGTTCTTAAATGCCGTAAATTGTAAATTTTGTAGAAGTGTATTAATAGATACTGAGGACCCTTCATTCGAAGAGTATAAACTATTTGCTATGCTAAAAAATGACTGCAACACTGCCGGTTTGCTATTTCCGAAATCAAACGTATTCGAAACTATTCAGTCTTGGGAACAAATGTTTAAAGCATGCATAGATAATATGCTACATATACAAAACGTAACCCGCGTCCTCGCAGATATAATAGAACAAGCGTTTCCTGTAGTTCTTTGTAATCAGTAGCACTCACAATCATTTATATTAAGTTTTTTAAAAATGCGATGCCATTGGAAGGCGCGACATTTACGACGGGAAATTGAATGTCAACCCAATGGATTAAAAAAATATAAAAAATTTAATATTTAATTAATTTTAATTTTTAATTAATTTAAAATTTTCATTGTATAATCGTGTATACACATTTTAAAGAATATATTGTATATTTATATTGTATAATAATTTATTATATCCTACACCTCTCTTAACTTTTACTATTATGTATAAATAATTCCTAAGTATAATTAATGTAACTATACTATATAACTAAGTGTAAGTATAAACTTATATTACTTAATTGTAACATATATTTCATAATTATATATGTTTCATTATATCATATAACGTCAATCTTTACTACAGAAATCTCGTCGCAACAAAGACGCGCAACACTTTTCAAAATATAAATTGTAGCATGAAAGATTTGTTATGAGTCTTTATTGTGATGTAATTTCACAGAATTCAAATTTGTGATCTGAGATTTCTGGGATTATAGAACTACGGAGCAACTTGCGGACTGAGGCGAAAGGAGGGGGTGCTTAATACGGTTCCCACTCAGCAGAGGGCACTGAAACTCGTATACGATTTTTTACATAGCGCTCTTATGGGACCTTCCACTCTATCTAATACTCTTTGATTCAGACGATAGTTCAATTGACAGCGACGCTTACTTTACTGCAGACGAAGAGATGTCACCTTCTCTTACGACAGAAATATCTAAAAGAGGCGGAGTCCCAACTAAAAATGTAGTGGTTGGAGGATCGTTCTTGAGAGGTCGTGTGGATGAGCTTCGACCCGGCTGTCTGTTGGACATCGGATAGGCTGATTTTAAAGGCACCCCGCCACAGAACCCGCTAGGGGCAGCCCACGTACCTCAGGGTGAGCAGGATACGTCTGACCTGGGACAACGGATAGGCTTTAAGCACCCCGCCCAGGTCCACGGCCTGGCACCCGCGGCTTGTGTCTGGTTAGGGGCTGAGGAGCCAAATTTAGAGGCTGAAAGATGCCGGCTTTTATTTGAGACCAAGTTCGTAGATGATGAGACACGATCCTCCGTTGATGTGGCCTCAGGAAACAGTGACCTAGTTGAACAAAGTAATAATAGTTTTAATGACAAAGACTACTTCATTAATGCCAATCATTCATCGGTCTTTTCTTATTAATGTTATTTACTCTAGAGATTACCTCTATCTGTACAAGGATAATTTTATTCATTTTTGTTCCCTCCTTCCCCTCGATTATGAAATCCTCTCAAGCCATTAAAGATTTGTTATTCTATAATGATTTTTCATTCGGATAGATTAAATAATATAACACCAATGTCAGAGGAACAATGGACTTTCTCAACATAACGTCTCTTACCTTCATCTTTTGTAGAGTCACGTCTAGCAGAATCAGTAAGTCAGAACCATCTTAAATTTTTAGTAATTTCCTTCAAACACCTTATAAATACTTTGATCATCGAAGCAGTCAGTATCTCTGAATATGATAATAATATCGAGCCTGTTAGTTAGGATTTCATTGAATGTATTCTAAAACAGGAATTAAATAGGTTAGAATAAGCAATTAAGGTCCCTACCAATCAAGTTATAGCTGCACTTACAATAGGCTCTAATTCCTCCATAAAGAATTTTATGAATTCACCATCGGTGGTCATCAAGTATTCGTATATTCTTTCACGTGAATTTGTAATTGGTGCAAAAGGCTATATTCCCCCGGAGTTCATTAAACAATTCTATGAATGTTTGTTAATCATTTGGATGACTTATTTTCAAAAATAAGCACAACCCAGGCTGTAGCAGTGGCAAATCTGGAAAGAATAAAGCAGAAAAGCAAATTAGATTTCGACAGAAGGATCAATTCTTATAAATTCTTAGTAGATGATGATATATATGTATTGTGTTACGTATGTGGAATTTTCCCATACGTCGCTCTCAACCGTCTTTCGAGCTCGCGTCTGCGAAGGGAAAACGCCCTAAAAGCCTTTCGCTTATCAACCCCACTAATGGAGGTCAAGATCTCTACCAGCTGCATCGCGACCGTGAGAACGGGAGTGACACGACGACGACCCCGAAGGATTTTCCTTATATGGAAATTCATAACCCATCCCCACTCATTTTTGGAACTATATAAACCCTTCGGTTTCTACCCTCGGTGGTTAATAGCTATAGAGTCACGCGTAACGTCACGTCGTGTCACGCTCGTACAGAGTTGGTTAGATTCAGTTCGATCAGGCTAAAGTCTCTGTCGGAATCAAAGCTAATCTTGTAGAATCCGCGAGTTGGGTTTATATTCTATTTGGAACTTTGAAATATCCACTCGTACGCCCCGCATCGCCAGTGCGTCAACACCGTGCAATTAGTGGTAACATATACACATCTTTTATTTAACTAATTAATCGCGACACTTACATTTGTATTAATTGTTTATTCAATATACTTATGGTGTTCACGTCTAAATCGAGTCGATTTCGTTAAACCTATCTTTTACCCAGCGATCCTTATAATATTAGTAGCACTCACCCACAGATACAACTTTACCGCTCGAGTTGTATCAAATTAAGAGTTACGAGGCATTACTAACATTTCCCGCGACTCCCCGATTTAGCATCGGGTTCGTTCGCACCTCTTTACCAAAACAAGTCATCTTCACCAACCCAGTGGCTCCCTGATTTCGCATCAGGTTCGTCCGTGTCTGACTCCATTCCTAGAGGCTCCCTGATTTCGCATCACGTTCGTCCTCGCCGTCAATAATCCTAGCGGCTCCCTGATTTCGCATCAGGTTCGTCCGCGCACCTAACTAACAAATTCATATCCGTATTCCTTGGGAAATACCCCTCTCGCCGGCCTCTCGCGTTGCCGCAGCCCCGGCTCGTAACAATTGAAAGAACCAATAACATCTAACTCGATTCTAGCTGGTTAGCACCCCAGTAAACAAAGTGACTGCAGTCTGACGACAGATTGATGTCAGATTTGAGTATATTCTGACATCAGATTCGGGTCCTAGTATGTCCGCATTTGACTATGGTTTTGTGGTCAGAGCCTGACATCAGGATCTGATCGCATATTGATGTCAGATTTCTATCAGATCTTGGTGCCGTGGCTGACCGCAGATTGAGAGCAGAAATCGAGCAGATCCTGCGCAGCGCGATCTGACGGCAGATTGGTGTCAGATACAGAGCAGATTCTGACGTCAGATTCGGTGCCTATTATGTCCGCATTTGACTATGGTTCTGCGGTCAGAGCCTGACATCAGGATCTGACCGCAGATTGATGTCAGATTTCGATCAGATCTTGCTGACAAAAACCGCCCGTAAATTGGCGGCAGAAATCAAGCAGATCCTGATGTCGGCCATAGTAGGGAATTTTATATAATAGTATAGATTTAAAAACAGTGCGAAAGTCTTTAGCGTAAATAATATATAGAACACGTTTATAAGACCGACTTGAAAGATCTGATTCCTACCATATTTTATGGAAGAAAGAAAAGTTGGTAAACCATGTATTTAAACGGGTATTATAACATTTTTAATGTTTTACTTAGCAAGTTGTTACTGATTGAATGCCAGGTCGGCTCAAAATAATGATTTAAACTTTGAAAGACAGTTCTTCCAAATATAAAAGAATTAATGATAACTACTATTCATTCAGTCGTCTTAGGGCGGTATTATCATCAATCGTTTTTTAGTTTTTAGCATGCGGCATCTTCTACTAGTCTAGTAGATTAATAAAGGATGCCGGATGCTTAAGACGATCTTCGTCTTCAGCAACGACTGATAATAACGCCCTTACAGACGGGTATACCAAATATATACTTCGGAGTGGAATGCCGGCAAATACGAGTCGTACTCGAGAGCCCTGAATGATCAAGCCCTCGGCCACTTATTCCCGCCACGGTGCTATTTCGCAAGCGAGAAACGCTCGCCCAATCGCGCCCTGGCGGGGTCGTGTCGTGGACTATGTCAGCAGAATCTGCTGTATTTCTGCTGCCTATCTGACGTCAGATCGCGGAGCGCAAGATCTGCTCGATTCCTGCCATTAAATTGTATCAGCAGACTTTCCTTACTTTCTACCGCCATTCTGCAGTCAGATCCTGACATCAGAATCTGCTCGGTATCTGCTGCCTATCTGACGTCAGATCGCGGAGCGCAAGGTCTGTTCGATTCCTGTCATTAAATTGTACCAGCAGATTCTCTGCAGTGTCTGCCGCCAAACTGCTCGCAGACTGTGTAAGCAGAATCTGCTGTATTTCTGCTGCCTATCTGACGTCAGATCGCGGAGCGCAGGGTCTGCTCGATTCCTGTCATTAAATTGTATCAGCAGATTCTGCCGCCAATCTGCTCGCAGGTTAAGGCAGCACAATCTGTCGGCTTTCTGTTGTCAGTCTGCTTTCATCATCGAATATAACAAATCCTGTATCAAATCTGTAGTCTTTCTGCCACAAACATTTGTACTCAGGCGTTGAGCAAAATCTGCAAATACGGACGTGGCTGACTGGGACTTTACAAAATTGTTAGAATATTTGATAATTTTAATGCAGGAATAGGCATAAGAGTTAATAAATTCAAAGTAGTTTATGTGAACTAATTAAAATTAGCCTGCATAAGATTAGACACTTTATGAATACTTACCTTTATTGTTCAAGAAAAGAGGCATTCTTGCGCCATCTTACAGAGCCGTCAACAACTCGGCAATTAGTGGCTCGGACCGCTGACTCATGTGGAGCAGCGATCAGTGCCCCTTCCCTCGAGTCGCGCCCGATGGAAGGGGAAGACTCTTTATTCCAGGAAATCGACCGCGGTTTCCTGGATCTCGCTATCTGTTCGCGACTTTGCTACAGTACACACGCTTCCATACACTTCTAACTATACACTTATCGCTTCGCGACGTTACGCCTCACTTGTAACGGATCTTAGGGCTTCGGGATTTTACGCGCCTGCTTGCGTTAAAACCGCACTGTTTAAGTCTTTGTGCTCCTTGTAAATATTGTAAAGTTTAATTCAAACATTGTACATAGTTAAATATGGGTGTAATAGTGAACGTCTCTGTAAAGTCCTCGTGTTTAAAATAGACTACGACTCCTTTCCGCATTTAAACAACTCCTGTGCGGTTCCTTTGCGCTGATCCTCTAAAGTATTACAACATTTTGGTCCTTCGAGCCGGATCAGCGCTAGTGAAAACAGTTCGCGACCGTTAACTAGTGCCGAGTAACCGTCGTGCGTGACCTCCACCTGCAAAACAGTGAGTCATATCATAACGAGTCAACGCGACCTTAACGGCCTACTCGTGCACGTTTGAACATTAACGAACAATGGAACCGTTATTGGAGAATCAAGATGAGATTTCTGGTAGAATTGCGCGTGCATACGACAATTTAAAGAAAGTAGGTGCCGACAAAACCACACAAGGAGCCGTCGAGTCGCGTCTAAAATTATTGCGAAAAAATTGGGAGAAATTCGACCAGCAGCACGATCAGCTGCTCACGCTGGTCCCGTCAGGAAAAAGAAATGTACCTTATTTCGAGGACAAGCACTACGAAGTGACGGAGGAGATGTTCCTTATTCAGGAGGCACTCTTCGTCGACAAGCTGCAGACCTTCATGAGTGACCACAATACATCGATAATGTCAAATACTTACACGACAGCGGTTGCACACTCCAAGGCTTCCTTACCTCGACTACCACTGCCGGAGTTCAGTGGGAATTACGAGTCTTGGCCCGAATTTCGAGATCTCTTTCGATCCCTTGTTATCCGCGACGGGAGTCTTACGGACGTCGAACGCCTACATTATCTTCGAGGTTGCCTAAAGGGCGACGCTCTCCTTGCGCTCAGGAATCTCCCTGTGAGAGCTGCGACTTTCACCCGAGCTTGGGATTTACTACAGGATCATTATGAAAATGAGAGACTGCTAGTACAAGCGCAAATGACCACTATATTTGGCTTACCTTCGCTCACACGTGAGTCAGCTACGGAACTCAAAACCTTTTATTTCACCTTTTGTGACTGCGTCGAAGCCCTTGCTGCCATGGAACGCCCGATTGACGCCTCAGAAGATTGGCTTGTGTACTGGCTGGTCGAAAAGCTGGACCAGCAGTCACGAAGAGAGTGGGAAACTCAGCTCGGCGCCGAGACCACTCCTCCGACCTTTGCGGAACTAAAGGCATTTATAAAAAACCGGATCATCACCGTTGGAGCATTAGAAGGAGGCAAAGCTAAAAATCAACCTGAAGAACACCCGACTAAATCTGCCGTCAAGGGTGAGTCTCTGCAACATTCTACGGGTCGAGGTGCTGCCGGGAGCCAGAAGCCAGCCAAAGTGTTGCAGGTCACCAAGGACAAACGCCCTCAAGCACAGTGCGGGTTGTGTGGAGGTGATCACTATGTACTCTTCTGCGTAGTCTATAGATCTAAGACAGTGCATGAACGTCGGGCGACATCAAGTGAAGGACTGCGGTTCAACCAAACGGTGCCAGCTGTGCAACGGAAAGCATCATACCACCATCCATGAGGACGGCGCGACCACCAGCCACGTCGAAGAGGTCAGTGCCAATGCCTCCAGCTGTGTAACGAGCTCTCTACCTGTTGTGCTCCTGGCCACTGCGCGTGTAAGATTATTGCAACCCGACGGTGATTTCAGGATCGTGCGAGCCCTCGTTGATCAAGGTAGCGAGGTGTCCCTGATCACCGCTGCATTGGCTCAACAACTGCGCCTCCAGCGAACATCAGCCAACGTACGTCTCATCGGCGTCGGGAAACAGCTTCCAGAGCGGGTCCGAGGAAAGGTGCAGCTGAAATTCACCGCGCACACCAATACTACGGAGCGCCACATAATCGAGGCTTTGGTATTGCCACGAATTACCGCCTACCAACCACGCCTCAGCACCCGAGTTTCGACATGGACTCACCTCCAAGGACTGCAACTAGCAGATCCCAGCTATGACGGAGACGGACAAATTGATCTCTTACTGGGAGCTGATGCCTATGCACTCATACTACGGGACGGCCTCATTAAGGGTGGCATCGGTGAACCTATGGCCCAGAACACGACGCTGGGTTGGATCGTGTCGGGACCAGCTACGAAGGGATACAAAGACAACGAAGCCAACAGCCATGCTCTCGCGACACTCCAATGCACGGCGACGGAGGAACTCGGACCGCTAGTACGTCGATTCTGGGAACAAGAGGAAGTCATGACGACACCGGCCTACACTGCTGAAGAGCAGAGCTGCGAGGACCACTATCAGATCACTCACCAACGGTTACCTTCCGGTCGCTACATGGTCCGACTTCCTTTCCACAGCGATCGAGAGCTCGGCGAGTCCCATCATGGAGCCCAACGCATGCTACTACGGATGGAGGCCAAATTCCGCAGGAATCCCGTCTTCGCTCAGGCCTACAGAGAATTTATGCGTGAGTACATGCAACTCACGCACATGACCAAAGTTCATGGGGACATTACAGGACCAGCTTTCTATCTACCCCATCACGGAGTGCTGAAGGAAAGCAGTACAACCACTAGACTACGGGTGGTATTCAACGGCTCGTACGTCACCTCATCTGGTCAGTCCCTGAACGAACGACTGATGATCGGACCGAATCTTCTCCCCAGTTTACACCAACTCGTGCTGCGTTGGCGTGTACATCGTGTCTGCCTCACCGCAGACATTGAGAAAATGTACAGGCAGATACTACTCCATCCAGATGACCGCCAATTTCAACTGGTGCTGTGGAGAGACTGGGAAAACACAGACATGAACACCTACACTCTCAACACGGTGACGTATGGCCTAGCCTGTGCACCGTACCTGGCTATTCGGACGCTTAAACAATTGGCCGACGATGAACGAGCCCGACATCCAAGAGCGGCGGCCATCCTGGAGCGGGACGTGTACGTGGATGACGTCGTGACCGGTGCCGACTCCGTACAGGAGGCTCTCGAGCTGCAAGAAGACTTGCGTCAGCTTTGCATGGCAGGTGGTTTCAACTTAAGAAAATGGGCGTCCAACCAACCAGCATTGATGGAGCAGGTCCCCACCGGTGACGCTATCCCGGAATGCAAGTGGCAGGCTGGTGAAACCCACCAAGCTCTGGGCGTCCACTGGAGCCCAGCCGATGAGAGCTTCAGGGTCCGAGTGCAGCCACTCCAGCCGGACGCCGAAGTGACGCGGCGAACGGTCCTATCTAAACTAGCGAAAATATTTGATCCCCTAGGCCTGGTATCCCCTGTAACAGTCAACGCCAAAATATTTATGCAGTCACTGTGGCTTATCAATTTAGATTGGGACACCCCGCTCCCGTCGACTGAGACCGACCACTGGCGTCACTTCCTTAGCGAACTACCAGAGCTAGACCGCATCGTCGTTCCCCGCTGGCTCGGCTTAGAACGGTCACCTCAACACCTAGAGCTTCACGGCTTCGCCGACGCTTCGGAGCGAGCCTATGCAGCAGTAATATATCTTCGAGTAGTGGACTGCGATAGCAACATCCGGACCCAGCTGGTCACTGCTAAGACCAAGGTGGCTCCGTTGAAGAAAATCTCACTACCACGGCTCGAACTCTGTGCTGCTACCTTGTTGACCCGCCTGGCGACGCTCACAGCCAAGAGCCTGGGATTGGAGAACATTGATGTTCATTTGTGGAGTGACTCTACGATCACTCTCTCATGGATTCAAGGTCACCCTGCACACTGGAAGACATACGTGGCCAATCGCGTATCGGAAATCCAGCTCACACTGCCTGATGCTCACTGGCACCATGTCCGCAGCCAGGACAATCCAGCAGACTGCGCCTCGAGAGGGCTCGCTCCTAGCCAGCTACCAGACTTCAATCTTTGGTGGACCGGACCCTCCTGGCTGACTTCACCATCAGGATGGGACAATCAGGAGCAGCTTGTCGTGCCATCAACTGATCTCGAGAGTAGAACTACAGCCGTTGTATCGTCTCCAGGTGATACTGCACATGGCGAAGAAATTTTAAACAGACATTCATCTCGGTCATCTCTACTTCGAACCACCGCCTGGTGCTTACGGTGGCTCCCACAACGTTCAGCAGTTAAGCGAGGAGAATACGTGACACCTGCAGAGATCGAGGCAGCCCGAACCCGATGGATTTGTCTCGTCCAGCATCAGATGTTCGCAGCCGATATTCAGCAGCTGGAACGAGGACACTCGTTACCAAACCGCAGCAAGCTACTAACACTCCATCCGTACCTGGACGATCAGGGTCTACTGCGAGTTGTGGGTCGCCTGCGCCACTCAGCGCTGCCTTTGGATGCCCAGCATCAAGTCATTCTCCCAAATGACCACCGACTGACAGAACTAATTATTGACGAGAGCCACCGGCGCACGCTGCATGGAGGGACGCAGCTAACTCTGTCCACATTGAGACAGAAATATTGGATACTACAGGGCAGACAACGAGTCAAGGCCCTGATTCACCGCTGCGTCACCTGTACACGATGGCGAGCGACCACAGGACGCCAACTCATGGGAGACTTACCAAGCTCCAGGGTGACTCCAGCCCGTCCGTTCCTACACTGGGAGTCGATTATGCAGGGCCCCTCACACTTCTGGCCAAAAGAGGAAGAGGATGTCGCACACACAAGGGCTATGTGGCTCTCTTTGTCTGCATGTGTACTCGTGCCGTCCACTTAGAATTAGTTTCTGATTGTAGCACCGAAGCCTTCCTTGCAGCTCTGCGGCGTTTTACCTCTCGACGGGGACTCTGTGCTACCATCCAAAGCGACCAGGGGACCAACTTCGTGGGCGCGGCCCGTGAGCTGCGGGAAATGCTGGCCCACTTCGACAATAGTCACAATGCCATCCGATCTACCCTGCTGAAAGACGGCATCGAGTGGCGTTTCAACCCTCCTGCGGCGCCTCACTTCGGAGGCCTCTGGGAAGCCGCAGTGAAGTCCACCAAGTATCATCTCCGTCGTGTGGTGGGCGACCAACACCTTACATTCGAGGAGATGACAACACTGCTCGCCCAAATCGAAGCCTGCCTAAACTCTCGACCACTGCAGGCAATCAGTGACGATCCTGAGGACCTGAACGCCTTAACACCAGGGCACTTCATCATCGGGGAGTCACTCCTCAGTCTGCCTGATCCACAAGTCGATGGTGTGGCACAATCTCGACTTTCTCGATGGCACCTCCTGCAACAAATGCGACTGCAGTTTTGGAGACGGTGGACTTCGGAATACCTCCAGGCATTACAGGCTCGAAATAAATGGACGCAACAGCATCCACAACCCCAGATCGGCGACTTGTGTCTCATTAAATCCGAGGTGACATCGCCTGGACAGTGGCCACTGGCCAGGGTTACTCGGTTGCATACTGGGTCCGATGGATTGACACGAGTTGTAACTGTCAAAACGGCACTGTCCGAATTTGTACGACCACTCACTAAACTTGTTTTCTTACCTTATGCACAGGTCTAGGATCACGCACCACACCCACAAATGTCACTGCGCACTAGATCGCACTAGCCGCTTCCACCTGCGTTGTCTGACGCCTCCACATGAGTCCAGCGGCGCCACTGCCCCGCTTTCGGACCACGCCCTATCGACCAACGCATCGATCGCCTGTAATCTTATACTATTCATCGGGCGATGAATGCCGGGGAGAATGTTCAAGAAAAGAGGCATTCTTGCGCCATCTTACAGAGCCGTCAACAACTCGGCAATTAGTGGCTCGGACCGCTGACTTATCGCTTCGCGACGTTACGCCTCACTTGTAACGGATCTTAGGGCTTCGGGATTTTACGCGCCTGCTTGCGTTAAAACCGCAGTGTTTAAGTCTTTGTGCTCCTTGTAAATATTGTAAAGTTTAATTCAAACATTGTACATAGTTAAATATAGGTGTAATAGTGAACGTCTCTGTAAAGTCCTCGTGTTTAAAATAGACTACGACTCCTTTCCGCATTTAAACAACTCCTGTGCGGTTCCTTTGCGCTGATCCTCTAAAGTATTACAACATTTATCGTGGTACCGTTGTTATATTCCTTTATTGTTGGAATGTGCTACATTACCTTGGCATAAGTTAAGATCAACTTTATTCCATTTGTTTGTGAATTTGATGCCGCGTTAGTTTATAATTAAAATTTCATGTATTACCCAGAATCAATCTGGAGACGTCGTGTCTAGTAGACAAAATTGTAACAAATAGTAACACAGTGAACATTCTGTAGCGTCTTTCGAATCGCATTCTTCGCGGGAACCCGGGTGGACCGAGTAGCTCGGCTACCGTGGGGGAGGCGAGGAGGGGAGGCTCAGGAATCTTCACTGTAAGAAGTTTATTTATAGTTTCAATTAAGAATTAAAGTTAAATTTGATAAATGTATTATTGAAAAAGCTGTTTCCATTGGAAAACATCTTTTGTATAAGGACGGAAGTGTTGCGACTCCCGTCTAGCGGCGTGTAGTTTAAGCTTTAGATGCGCGAAGTTCAAATCGGATCACACGAATGTAATACGAAAGGGAAATTAGGTGAAGTTCACACAAGGCCGAGGGGTTTGAAAATAGTTAAATATCCTTTTAATAAGAGGACTTCAAGATTATAAACTAATCGATACCCACTTGGAAACTTAGAGTATATATACATGGAGGTGTTACGTCCCTACTTACTATTTGGGCCGCGTTTTTAGGAATTTTTATATTATCAATCCGCTTCGAGTAAAACCTGGGATTTTTCGCTCTGGGTTAGTTGAGGATTGTGGTTTAATATGTTAATATGAAACTTTATGGTAATTACCTTTTACTTAGTAAAGAGTATGAGTTGCCAGGAAATAGAAACCTCGCTGACTCCGTCTATTTCCAACGCAGCGTTGGTTTTTGGTAGAACCCAGGGTCCTGCGTTGATGAATCGCTGATGGAACACGATTTTTGGTTCTGGGTAGATTCCCAACAAAGATTCCGGCGCAGCAGGGGCACACTGGTAGTTTTTTAATAATCTGCGTAATTGTACTTTCCGGCCGGCTCTGTTGCTCTTGGGCATCTAATGGTTAAATTAATCTTTGAATTCAATTCTAATGGAACCCGCTCTGTACTTGACTCCAGAGGACACTGGTGGGCATGGTTATGCGCGCCAGTGATTCCGAAAATCAGCTCAAACGTATTTAAATTATTAATCATTTGAAAAATCTATTAGTAAATTTTGACCGCGTAAACAGATTGACCTCTAGTATTTAGTGGCATAGTGGGCAGGTCACTGCTCGCCAATGACGCTTTCAACGAAGGAGAATCTGTTTCCTTTAAGTAGATAGGCTATGCCGATTCTGGCCCCTAGAGCGAGGGGGTGAGGCGGGGCGGGGGGTACCGCCGCGCTCGGGCGCGCTGGGGCGCGGGTGTGAGGCGGGGTGGGGGGGTACCGCCGCGCTCGGGCGAGGGGGTGTGGTGGTGCGAGGGGGTACCGCGTGGGCGAGGGGGTGTGCGGTGTGGAGGGGGTGTGCGGTGTGGAGGGGGTGTACCGCGTTCGGGTGAGGGGGTGTATGACGTCACAGGGGAGGAGGGGGATTTTCAAATTTTCAAAATGGCGTCGCGCGCTTTTCGTATTGGCGCCACCTATCGGATGTTTAAGATACTTTGGGTATGCGTCGGTATTTGGGGTCCGTGTTGGTATTTGGGGCCTGTGTCGATAAATTTCCTAGGTTTTTCATACATTGCGTATTGGCGCCCCCTGGTGGATGATGTATGTTTAAGGTATTTGGGGTCCGCGTCGGTATTTGGGGTCCGCGTCGGTATTTGGGGTCCGCGTCGGTATTTGGGTCCGCCATGGTAAATTTTCCAGGTTTCCCAGACATTTCGTATCGACGCCATCTGGTGGATGTTTAAGGTACTTTGGGCACGCGTCGCCGCCGCGCAATCTCCGTACGTGGGCGGGGATCGGTGCGCAGGCGCGACCGCGACCGATTCGTGGAAATTCGCGTCTTCGATGATTATTTCAGAGAAAATATAAGGTGTCATGGCGTATGACAGGATTGAACACGTTCTGCCACCCATGTGCACGTTCTTCATGGCGTGTGTTTATGTTTGAATCGTGGGATCGATACCGAACTCGTGCAATGATTTAAACGTAGAGCGATAATTATTGTAAATCAATCGTCGCGATAACCCATGGAATAAACACGACATTGCATTCGATGGGGAATTCTGAGAAATCA
Organism: Andrena minutula; assembly: GCA_929113495.1. Taxonomy (NCBI): domain Eukaryota; kingdom Metazoa; phylum Arthropoda; class Insecta; order Hymenoptera; family Andrenidae; genus Andrena; species Andrena minutula. The sequence continues at coordinate 40,973,259 of OV815993.1, read as the reverse complement.
TAGAGCGAACCGCGCCATGCCGAGTGTTTATATCCGACCATTGACTTTTAACCCAAGACCACCGGGTCTCTCTAAGAAGTTCCATCGAGAAAACGCAATGTCCCTGAAGCAATAAATTAGATGGCGCGTTCACGCGAGCGACTAAGCGATAATTATTCGGCCTACAGTTCCGAGTATTTTCACGATCGAGAACAGGGCGACGTCTCAAGGGCCCTTCTCGAGGGTCTGCGACTCGAGCGTCGTGGGAGCGTGTAAGGGTGAAAAGAATTCGTACATAAATTTCATGATTTTAGGCATTTATTTAACTTAGTTATCCCACTCCGCAACAGCATCGTTGAATATAACATCGTCAATGTCGTTCGTAAAGAATGCATTGTCGGTGATCTCGTTAAATAAATCATCATCGGTAAAAAATACATCAACATGCGCAGGCGTACTCGTATTAAAATCAGACTCGTCAACCTGAACTGCATTATCGCGAACATCAATTCCTGATATTGCATTAGTATTAACTGCGAACTCGTCGATTTGTTCCACATTAGAACATTTACGCCATACAATACAGTGTGGGGCCTCCTCCCAACTCGACGGTTCCACATCATCTTGATCATCAATACCTATGATGAATGAAGTTTCCCTATGTGCAGCGAACCAATAATACATGTCCCCGTATTTTCCCGACGGTAAGTAGTCATTTTCACCGTTGTCATTATAAAACACCTTCAAATATGCCTCATAATCGTAAACAGCTTCTGCCTCGTGAAATTCACCATCTCGAATTTCTTCGCACTGCACAGTGACATCCCGACACGTCACATATATTTTGGGGCGTGATGTGTGACTAGGGATCGCAGCGGTAACTTCCCGATTCAAATCCATGGATAGAGACATAATCTGAAACCAATTGTTTCTTTACAACCCTCAAAAGTTGCTAACGCACCCAACACAATGATTCACTAAAAAATATAATGATGAAAACTTACGGTATCAATCGATGTATTTTATGTGCACTGAACGGTAAATGATATCCTTCAAAGTGATATCGTTTACAATAACAACAATAAATTTTTTTAAAAACAATTCTTGTAGTAACGTATGACCTGACTGATGCAGCAGCATGAGAGAACTGATTTAACGTACCCGCTCCATGATCCATGAACATAGAGTAATAATTATTCGATGTTGCAATCCCGTAAGCAACCATCGTAAACATACAGCGATAATAATTCGGGGTGGGAAGAGTTCCGAGTATTTTCACGATCAACGAAGCTGTAAGTCAATTGCTACGGCGGTCCATGGAGTAAACATTACATCGCACCGCGCGATACCGCATGTTTATATTGGAATCGTGGGAGTGGTACGGCGACCCCGTATGGGTGAACCGAATTCGAAGATACGTTCGAACCGCAGGATACTTATGCATAGAGCGATGACGACATAAGATCGTGACTAGGGTTGGTGGTTGGTGGTTGGTATATTAAACGCTCAGTCGTTCGTTGAAGATCGTGAAATACGTTACGTGTGCATAATATGGACTTTTTCGAGAATTCGTGCGAGTTGTTACTGGGTGTGATTACGCAGTTACATACCGAAGAAGAATGCAGCGAATGGTTTATATCGTGCAACGAGTGCATGCATCTTATGAACGAGCATCTTATTAATGAAGTAGTATCGGCATACGAACGTCGACGTTTGCAAATACTTAAGTGTAAAATTGAAAAAGCACGAATCCGGGTTCGAAATACACTAGCTGACAAACTCAATGAAGATGACGCGCGAGATGCACTGCTAATGTCTTCCGACGATGACACCGATGACGATGGTTATTGGAACAGTCGTGTATCGTCGATACCACAGTTGGACGACAAAACATTGAAGCTCGAAAGGTGTAAGATTCGTGAAGTATTAAGCATACCATCATTGTTCGAGACGTCATGGATCAACATCTTCCGACACGGATTTATAAAACTACCGCGTGAACAGCGACAACTATTGCGTCATATCGCGCGATATAGTGCTGCGAGTAAATGCACATTATATTGCATCGTTGTTGACAAGGATCCGTGTTGCAGGCGAGCAAAGTATATTACCGCGATCGCGTGTACACCGCTGACACTTCTACACGACCTCGAAAACGGTTCGGTCGAAGTACGTGAAGTATTGTGCCCCGAAACATTGAAAATTACTGTACACGAATTTTTGCATCGGGAATTAGCACGATATTTGGATAATGTTATGAGTATTCCGCGGAACTCATCTCGTATACTTGTACCGCTGAGTTTTCGATGGCCTGTTGATGACTACGACCACATCACTTGGTTAAGACGTCTCAAGACATTGTATGATATCGTACGTTTCTGGCAGGCAAACTATTTGTGAAGCTGTGAATTATGTGTGAAGAACTGAATATGGAGGTTATCATGGACATGTACCGGGTTTTGACCCAGAGGTTCGGGCGTGTAGAATCTATCGAGGAATTCATAGACTGGTCGAATCAGTGCGACTCGTGTGTGCAACGCATCGTTGAATACCAGAGCAGTGGAGTGTCCGTGGCTACGAAACAACGCCTGGTGGCATTGAACGCTCAAATAGCAACATTGCGTGCGGACGTGCGGGAAAAGTTTTCACGAGTCGGTTCCGGGGTTTCGGGTCGAGTGACGACACCCAAAGTTGTATGGGAAGACGTTGAAACTGCATTCGCAAGTCGTATTTCAACCGGTGCGGTTATCAACTTGGGACACGGCGATCCACGTCAATTTTTGGAGGGTGCTCGACATTTAGTAATGTCACGCGTCACGAATGCAATCACGTCGCACAATGGCGTGACGATTAATACGAACTTGAACGCAGAGTTTATGTCAGGTGAAACTACAGACGTGAAAAGTTTCGGTACGCGAAATCATGTACTGTTATTAGATTCGAACGTGCGCGAGTGGTACACGAAACGCGTAGTCGCTCCCACGTTAGTGGCGATCGAGGAGTTTCAAGATCGCGACAGTGGATGGACCCTAAGGGCTGTGTTAAATATTCTAGTTAATATTAACAAGTACAATCCACTTCGAGCCGGTTGCGATACCGACGTAAAGCTACCGCGCGCCGTTGTTCTAAAGAAAGCGGTGGTTAATGTTAAGAGTGGTGACAATGCGTGCTTCTTGTGGGCAGTCGTCGCCAGTTTGTACCCTGCTGCTACGCATTGTGAGAGGTATGGGTCATACCCTCCTTACGGAACGGTGCTTTGCACGGACAACATAACGCTTCCCGTGACGTTGGATCAGATTACGAAGTTCGAGAGGATGAACAACGTGTCGGTGAACGTGTACACGTGGTCCGACGGAAGCTGTGCACCTCTGCGTTTGACCGAGGATAAGCGTGAGAGACACGCCAACCTGTTACTGGTGCAGGATACCGGGGATACAAATCGATACCACTTCACATGCATTCGAAGCATGTCGAGGTTGATTTCGAAGCAGCTCGGCAATCACGGACATCAAGTATTCGTTTGCGAAAGGTGAGTCAAATACGAAATACTTCGCTCGATGTATTTTTGATTATTATGTTTTTATTATTATTAATCATATTATCGTTGCAGATGTCTCAGCTTCTTTCACTCGTCCGAGCGATTGACGAAGCACACCGTGGACTGCCAGCGTCTAAACGAGTGTGCAGTCGAATTGCCGTCCATGGAGGATAAATGGTTGCAGTTCAAGAACTTTAAGAACAAGGAACGAGCACCATTCACCATTTACGCGGACTTGGAATGCATGCTGGAGGACATTGAGCCTGCGGAGCGACTACGGACGTACACGTACCAACAGCATAGAGTGTACAGCGTGGGATACTACATCCATTGCTCCACCGACGCATCTCTGTGCCGTTATCGCGCGTATCGTCACGATACCGAGTGCGTGAAGTGGTTCGTGAAAGAACTTCGTGACTTTGCAGACATTGCGTATTCGTGGTTGCGGAACGCAAAACCTATGAACCCGTTGACGAGTGAACAGTGGCAAAATTTTAACGAAGCGATCGCGTGCCACGTGTGCGGACAACCCTTCGTCGTCACGGACAAAAAAGTGCGCGATCATTGTCACTCGACGGGCGAGTACCGAGGCGCTGCCCACGTGTCGTGCAACTTACAATTTCAGCGGTCGTACACTATACCGGTAGTATTCCACAATTTATCAGGCTACGACGCGCATTTCGTTATCAAGGAGTTGGCCACAGCGTTCGAGGGACAGATCGACCTGCTACCGTTGACGAAGGAACGGTACATATCATTCACTAAAACCGTGAAGGGAATCGACGCCGAGAACAAGGATTGGAAGCGGGGTTTGAAGTTCCGTTTCATCGATTCGTTGAAGTTCTTAGCAGCCAGTCTGGAGAAACTCGCTTCGGACCTTGGCAGAGAACGACTCACGATTCTACAACGCGAATTTCAAAACCTGCCCGACCACCAATTCGATCTTCTAACCAGGAAGGGCGTCTTCCCATACGACTACGTGACGTCGTACGCCAAGCTGGACGATGCGTGTTTACCGTCCCGCGAAGCGTTCTACAACCGGTTGAACGATAGCACCGCGTCGGAGTCCGATTACGCGCACGCCGTGAACGTGTGGAATACTTTTCGCGTACAGACATTGGGCGAGTACAGTGATTTGTACTTGAAAACAGATGTACTGTTACTCGCCGACGTATTCGAGAGTTTCCGCACGGACTGTATCGCGAGTTACGACCTGGATCCCGCGCATTACTTCACATTACCGAGTTTCACGTGGGACGCAATGCTTAAGTACACCGGCGTACGATTAGAGCTTTTAACGGACGTGGACATGCTACTGTTCGTGGAGCGTGGCATACGCGGCGGTTTGAGTCAGTGCTCGCACAGGTACGCGCGTGCCAACAACAAGCACCTGCCTGCAGAGATGTACGACGAGTCGAAGGCGTCGACGTATCTGATGTACTTCGACGTCAACAACTTGTACGGATGGGCGATGTCACAGGCTATGCCGCATGGAGGTTTTCGATGGTTGGACGATGCGGCAGTGGCAGCGCTCGACGTGTCATCCCTGCCCGACGGCGAGGACTCCGAGGAATCTGAGGGATACCTGCTGGAGGTGGACATCGAATATTCGAAGGAGATCCACGATGCCCACGCTGACCTACCATTTTGCCCGGTGCGTGAGCACGCGCCGCACGGTAAACAAACCAAGCTGCTTGCCACGCTCGACGATAAGAAGCGATACGTCATTCACTATCGCTACCTGAAACAGTGCATTCGACACGGTTTACGCGTGACGCGAGTTCATCGGGTGTTACGATTCGACCAGTCGCATTGGCTGCGTAACTATATACAATTGAACACTAATTTAAGGACGCGCGCCGCAAGTGAATTTCAGAAGACTTTATTCAAGTTAATGAATAACGCGGTGTACGGGAAAACAATGGAAAATGTGCGGAATCGCGTAGACGTGCGACTGTTGACGCGGTGGGACGGTCGTTACGGTGCGGAAGCGCTGATCGCGAAACCGAACTTTCATAGTCGTACGATCTTCTCCGAACAACTCGTTGCGATCGAAATGCGTAAACTTAAAGTGAAGTTTGACAAACCAATATACGTGGGGATGAGTGTTTTGGACGTATCAAAAGAATGTTTGTATGAATTCCATTATTCGTATATGCGTGCGAGGTTCGGTGATCGGTGCAAGGTTCTGTACACCGACACCGATAGTTTAATGTACAGTGTGGAATGCGATGACGTATACGAAACGATTAAGTGTGACATCGCGCGGTTCGACACCAGTGATTACGCGGTGGACAATTCGTATGGCATGCCCCGCGTAAATAAAAAGGTACCGGGTCTCATGAAGGATGAGAACAATGGTGCCTTGATGACTGAGTTCGTCGGACTGCGATCGAAGATGTACGCGACTAGGACATTTAACGCGACAGTGGGGTCTACGAGTGAGACGAAAAAAGTGAAGGGTGTGCGGAGACACGTAGTCGCGAATGAAATTCAATTTAACGATTACATTCGTTGTCTTCGCGATCTCACTGAGAAGTCGGTTCGACAGAACAATATACGCTCGAAGAAGCATGACGTGTATTCCGTGAGCGAGGAAAAGAATGCACTCAGCCCGTTTGACGATAAGCGGTGCATTTTAGCCGGCGGAGTCGACACCCTTCCGTGGGGGCATTGTCGAATCCCCGAGCTCCAGGCTCATGAATTACTCGGACATGCACCCGACGAGTCCCTTGTAGACCCCGTTGTATAGAGTGTTTGCATGATTGTATGTTTGCATGATTGTATGTTTGCATGATTGTATGTTTGCATGATTGTATGTTTGCATGATTGTATGTTTGCATGTTTGTATGTTTGCATGTTTGTATGTTTGCATATACATATGTATATATCTTACGTTGTAAGCCTTTCTTTTGTTCATATAAATTTACAAATATGTAATATATGTAATATATGTAATATATGTATATCATTGAATAATCAAAAATTATATTTTTTCCTCATATATTAAAAATAAATTGTACGTATATATAATGAAGAATAAGAATAAATGTACAATGTATATATTTATATGTATTTATTTTTTATTTATTTCAGTAACATAGAGTACGTATACGATCGCGAATCATAGAATATCCTTGTCGCGTATCCACGAGTTTCGCGACGAATCGAATCCGAGCCACTTGACGTACACCTGGTTTCCCTTGCGTCGAATAATCTTCTCGACCAGATAGACGTCTGGATTCGCGACCGAATGCAGTTCGTACTCGTAGAAACCGCCAGAGATCGACTCTCCCGCGGAATCACGCAGAATATACGTTACCGGGAACGTTCGTTGTACCGTTACGATTTCGAACACTTCGGTCGACCAGTTCGGAGTATACCCCTTCTCGAAGAGAGTCTTGAACTTGCTCACGCGTACCTTGTCTCCGACTTTGAATTTCGCGCGTCGTCGAATACCTTCCGATGCGGCTGGTGGGAGTGGTTCGTTCGCGGCGAACGACAATCGCGTCGCGGGGGTTACGTCAACGGGTCGGGCGTTGATCGTTCGGTGCTTGCGATGATTGTACGTGTGTACTAGTGCGGATAGCAGATTGACCCAACGATATGACGCGTTCAAGGAGAATTGTTTCCACATAAGGTTTTTCAGCGTGCGATTGAACCGTTCAACGATCGATGCTTTCATCACGCTGTACGTGGAATAGTGGTTGATCCTGCGCATCTTCACGCATCGTTGAAACTCCGCGTTGTAGAATTCCTTTCCCATGTCGGTTTGTAAATTTCGCGGACATCTATCGCTTTGTCGCAATACATTCGTGAACGCCGCGGTCACGTCGCGTCCACTTTTCGTTTTCACGGGTACGGCCCATGCATACTTGCTGAACGCGTCGATGATCGTTAGTATGTAGTGATATCCTCGATTTTGCTTCGCGTACGGACGCATCTCCACCAAATCAGCCTGCCATAAATCATCGTAGCCGCGAATCACGACGCCCCGTCGTGGGAAATTTCGTCTCGCGGGAGCGTGTAATTCATTCACTAGTTGTATTTTCTCCTTACTCATGTTTCGCGGGTGGGTCGGGGATGGTCGCGATGTTCCAAAGACGTCGTAGATCCTCGTTAGCTTTTCGCGGTTCCTTTCGTTTGTATAGATCCGTGGTTGTTATCGCAGTCGATGACGTCGTCGTGAATGCTTCGATTATGTTTTTCAAGTGATCGAAGCGTCGTTCCATCGCGGTATTAAAATCATCCTCTAGCTGGGACATCGTTCGTTGTACTCGCGTCTCGAGTTCAGATCTTTGATACGCGCAGTCCAGTCGCGCGCTCGCGATAGCCGTTTCAATTTTTTGGGTAAAGCGTTCATCCACCGAGGATAATAATCTAGTCATTGTCATTCTAGCTTCGTCGCTGTTGTTGCTATTGTTGTTATTGTTGTTGTTATTATGTAACGAGGTACCAAACTTGTTAACCGACATAACGATGCGTATGCGCAAACACTACTGACGCGACGATCACCGGTTCGTTCAATTTAAGATATATATCCAGCCTCGCGAAGTTCCTCCTCGAGGGATGCGATTTCGTTATCGTGAGCCGTATGACCTGCCGCGCGCGATGCAATGAGTAATCTAAGTCTATCGATCAATTCGTTCGGATCGTCCCAATACACGTAATCGATCGCGTTATCGGTTACCGTCATCGATTCGTCGATGGGTAATCCTCGACCTCGTCGCGTGCCCGCGCCGCCCGCGCTCCCCCTAACACGTCTGACGCCCGATGTCCGCACCCCGCCGATCATCGACGATATGATTTTCTTATACTTGTACCCCCTGTTACCCAGCGTGCGCTTGCTTGGCGAATGGTTTTGCTTATGCGCACTCGTCGACAACAAGATACGTCGGTACGAGCGAAAATCAGCCTCCGTGCACGCCTGCTCGTCGGGCTCTCGCATAAACATCAATTCGTACAAACCCCGAGTCCCCGGGTATCGCGTTCCGTTCACGCGAATGTCATCACCGTCCGCGTCGATGGTTAGCACGGAATCGCCGATCATTAGATCCTCGTGGGGTCCCAAGTATACGCCGTACACGTCGTCGATTAGTCTCTTGGTATCGGTGAATAACAGTCTCAGGTATTCTCGCGACAAGGGACCTTTTGCGTTCCGTACATACACTTCGATATCGTTGACGTGGTTGTGCAGCGAATCCAAATCATGACCCTTTGTTGACGACTCTTCATCCTGAATTTTTTCATTGTCTTCGTCATTGACATCATCAACAACATCATCAACATTATTATCTTTATCGTTAACATCGTTATCGGTATTGCGGTCGTTGTCATTAATGTCGTCGGTGTCGTTGTCGTTGTCGTTGTCATCGTCGTCATAGTCGCTAGAAACTGGAAGATTATTCGGATGTTTCTTGATTGTCAACGGAGTAACGGGTCGAAGTCTCTTGGATGATTGTTGCTGATCGTATTCGTGTTTTCTTTTCACTGATCGCGATCGAGGTGTTGGGCGAATTTTCAACGCGGTAGAGTTCTCGATCAATCGTTTCAGCGGCTCGACGATGGGACGCGTGCTCGCTTCCACAGCAGCTTCCGTAGCCATCTTACCAATTTTCAAGGCCATGCTCTTTTTACGTATAACGTCGCTGACTTTGGCGATTTCCACCTTTGCGTCCACGACTTGACGTTTCACACCTTTTCGATGTTTCGATCCTTTTTGATGTTTCGTTCCTTTTTGTCGATGACGTCGGTGATGTTTTTGCGAATGCTTCGCGTCGACGTTGCTCGAGGTTATCTCCGGCGATTCGTTAGACATTTCGTGTTGCTCGATGAACGATTCGCGGTTTACTAATGTCAACGAGCTACGACGAACTCGTTAAATCCTCTTCGATATCGACCTTCGTACATGCAACTATCCTTATCGATCACCACGAAATCGTATCGTCGACGCCAACATCTCGCACACAAGTCGTTGAACGACTCGAACGTCATGTCTGTGTTCACGTGATCGTTATACACGCGACGCAAGTTCGTACCGTCTTGTTTGAACAGCATGAGAAAATTCGCGTTGTCCCTGATCAAATGTTTAGGTATTCTAGCGTACGACTGACACAAATAAAAGCAATCAACGTTCGAGTGACGACCCATGGAGAAGTATTCGCGTATCGCGTTCTGTTCGTCGCAAGCCACGTCATCGAATACGAAGATTGAATCGGGCCGAGCATCTCTAGGTGGAATGATTTCAGCGTTGTCCGAGTATGGAAAGTATTCGATTCCGTCGACGAGCGACAACACCTGTTCGAGATATCGATACTTTGGCTGATGCAACGATTTCGAGTACACGTACACGTTCTCGAAACGCAAACCATTCGGACTCTCTAGCATACTTAGAAGCACGTTAGTTTTTCCACATCCGGACGGTCCGCAAATTAAACCTCGCACGCTGTTCGGCAGCAACGGACCGTGTCTGTTCGATCGACTCGAATACCTATCATCATCGACCATTCTGTTCGCGGTCACGCGAATGACGTCCGACTGTTTCACGAATCGCATATTCGCGCGCGCACGTCTATGACAATGGAACACTATTTATATTCGTGGCACGCGTCGCGCAGGTCACTATCACAGTGATCGGTGGAGCGTGCGTATGCGTTTATTATTGTAGTAGCTATCGATACTATTCTAACGTATATGGGTGCATCTGCGATTGTGACGTCTCACGGGCTAGACAACAATCAAAAGAGTAAGAAAAAGAATAAGAATAAGAAGAATCTGAAAAAGAATAGGAAGACTGGATCTAGTTTGGTTAACGATATCATAAACCGTCTGCCGTTCGAACTACACGTTCCGGGTTATCAGTTCTGCGGACCGGGAACGCGATTACTCAAACGATTGGCTCGTGGCGACGAAGGTGTAAATCCCCTAGACGCAGCGTGCCGCGATCACGATATCGTATACTCTCGTCGAAAGGATTTAGAGGGGAGACACGAGGCAGATCGTGCGTTAGCCGAACGAGCGCGAGAACGGGTGTTCGCAAACGACGCGACATTCGGCGAAAGAGCTGCAGCCACTGGCGTGTGGGCAACGATGAAGGCTAAGACTAAACTCGGCATGGGTATGAGAAGGACGAAACGAAAACATAGAAAGTCTACAAGGAAAAATCCGCAACGGCGACGACAACGTCGTAATCTACGAGTGGCGAAACGTGGTGGCTTTCTTCCATTTCTTCCGTTGGTGTTACCCGCCTTATCGGCTATCGGGGCATTGGCTGGTGGAGCGGCTGGTATAACCAAAGCGGTCAACGATTCGAGGGCCTCTCGAAAACAGCTGGAAGAGACGTTGCGTCATCATCGGACGATGGAGGGGCGAGGGATGCACCTGACACCGTACAAGCGAGGCGCGGGCTTGAACCCGAGACGGCGACGCCAACGACGAGTGGAAACGAAAAAAAAAAAAAAATGTCGATCACGTAGGCGCGTGGCGACGGTGGCGTCGATAATTCAACAACCTATGACGAACCTGCAATTAGAGCGTGAGTGCGCAAACATCCCATTCTTTCGAGGGGTGTTTATGCGCGATACGCTTCCCACGCGCGTACGAACCAACGAATGCGGTATCGCGAATCTGGACGAGAATCGAGGCGTCGGTACGCACTGGGTCGCGTATGCGAAACGCGGACCACGTGTACAATACTTTGATAGTTTTGGAAATCTGCGACCTCCCGCGGAATTGATCTACTATTTCGGACGCGGTACAACGATCACGTATAATCACGATCGTTTTCAACGTTTCGACGAAATGAATTGCGGTCACTTATGTATGCAATTTTTACAGCAAAAGTCTATGGAATTATGGTCTATGTACTAATCATTAATAATATGAACGGTGTGTACTAAGATTATGTTACAATGTATTCATGCACAATGACGATCCATATCTTCTGTAATAAAGACACACGATATCGATAAATTGCCGAGAATTCTTACGCATGCGTCACTTACCATCCCACAGTCTCGCGAGTGTAATCTATGATATGTCGTTCACGCTTACGTTAACGGGACGGAGCAGCGTGCTCACGGTAAACTATTTTCCACCGATAGATTTGAGCGATGGTCAATACGAATTAGGACTCGCGGACTTGGAGACATTTCACACGATACCGAACATCGACTCGAGCAACGATAAATTCTATTTCATCGTGAACTATAACAGCGAAAACAGCACCCACGCTGACACTACTCATGATTACATAACGATACCTCACGGCTCCTATGAATTAGACGCTATCGCCGAGTACCTGAAACAGCAATTACTTGATCGATATCCTCGAAAACGCGGTAACAGTGAGAACTACGATGACGATAAGTACCCTCTAATGCTACGAGCTAACAACAACACCATGAAAAGTGAACTGTACTGTTCGGTCTATGTGGACTTTACGAAACCGAACAATGTGGGCTCGTTGCTAGGATTTTCCCCGAATCGTGTCTTATTACCGAGAATCTGGCACGAGTCAGACGCCTCGGTGAATATTATAAACGTTAACGTGATCAGAGTAACGTGCAACGTCACTATCGGCGCGTACAGCAACGATAAACCAGTACACACGATTCATGAATTTTCACCTCGCGTGCCGCCTGGATATAAGATATCGGAAACTCCGCGACATGTCATTTACCTGCCGATCGTTGCGCGAGCAATACAAGATCTAACGTTGTGCATCGTCGATCAACACGATCGTCCTATAGATTTTCGTGGAGAAGAAATAACAATTCGTTTGCACGTTCAACGACGTCAGCGCGATAGATAGCGTGTGCGGTCACGTGTATGCGTGTGTATTATGTTAGTGTTAGATCATACGTTCGACTCATCAATCACCGTTGCTACTCCTGAGATCTCTGTCTCGCGTCATCTGCGCGACCCTTTATCGACCGACGAAGGTATAAGAAGAATAAAGACGGGAGGTGCGATAAGAGGAACCCCGGTAAGAAGCATAAGAAAGCCGTTGACTCGTCGAAACGCACGGTTCCTACGATCGTTAGGTTACACCGTAACCTATTAGACGCGCAACCGCGATGACGAATATTTTGGACGTAATGAATACGCCAACCTTCGATAATCGTATTACGAAGATCGAGTTACACACGTATAATCCATACGCCAACACAACGTTTGACAATAGTGACGAGATAAGGATACCTATACAGCAGCAAGATCTGTACACGCTTCCATGCGATAGTTTTCTATACATCGAAGGTCGCGGCACGTTGACAGCGCAGGACGCGAAAGGTCCGGCAACGTCCGCGACCGCTGTTCTCGATAATAATTGCGTCGCGTTCATGTTCGATGAGATTCGATACGAATTGAACGGTTTTGAGGTCGATCGTTGCAGAAATCCTGGAATCACCACCACGTTGAAAAATTTCGTTTCGTTGTCACCGGAGAGAAGCAGAGTGCTCGCGAATGCTGGTTGGAATTATGAAATCGATTACAAAAACGACACTTTTCATTCGGGCTCTTTCAATTTCTGCGTACCCCTGAAAATGTTATTAGGATTTTGCGAGGATTACAAACGCATCGTGATGAACATGCGACATGAACTGATTCTTATACGCGCACGAGACGATTCGAACGCGATGCACTGCCCCTCCGCCACTGCGATTCCAAAACTTGAGATACGCAAGGTACAGTGGCGTATGCCTCACGTTGTTTTGGATGAAGTGAATAAACTATCGATGCTGCGTATCTTGGAAAGCGGTCGACCGATCGCGATGAGTTTCCGATCGTGGAGCCTGCACGAGTATCCGTTACTGCAAACGACGACGAAACATACGTGGACCGTGAAAACTACGTCGCAAATTGAGAAGCCTCGATACGTGTTTTTCGGTATGCAAACCAATCGAAAGAATGATGCCGAAACCCCTGCGTGGATGTTCGACCGGAATGATCTCACGAACGTTCGACTCTACCTAAATTCCGAGATGTATCCGTACGACGATATGCAAATAGATTTTGATAAGTATAAATTCGCGGTCCTGTACGATATGTATACGAAATTTGCCCGATCGTACTATGGTCACGGAGAACCGTTACTGACCGCGAATGAATTTTATAAATACGCGCCTATCGTGGTCATAGATTGTTCTAGGCAAAACGAGTCGTTGAAGAGTGGTACGGTGGACGTGCGAATAGATTTCGAATGCAAAGAAAATGTCCCTGCTAATACTTCCGCCGTCTGTTTATTCATACACGATTGTATAGTCGAATACAACCCTTTATCCAACATGGTATGCAAACTAATATAGTGCGCGTACGTGATCTATTACTACTACTACTACTAATAATACTACTACTACTACGGATACTGCTGCTGTTTTAAAAACGCCGATGTCGAAGAGCTCAGTTACAGTTCTGACACCGTCGCAGACGGTACTACCTAAACGAATAATGTTCGCCATTGTCGATCTGCAAGGCTTCGATATCGAGCGCGAGTTCGTTGCCAAAGAGATTGCGATTCGTGTAAACAGCATCAGGAATGAAACAACTACGATCAGCCATTGGATCTTCGAACCGCCATACTTCTGGGAACATCTGAATTCGCGGGAACACCGTCAAGCGTCCTGGCTCGCGAACCATCATCACGGGATTCCATGGTCTGACGGTCACGTTCCATACTCCAAACTATCAGGACTTCTAACCAAAGCACTCGCAAACACTGACTTTGTCCTCGTAAAAGGTGCGGAAAAGAAAACGTGGCTGCTGAAACTACTTCCTGACATATTCGTTATGGATATATGTGATTTATATAAACGACCCACGCAAAAGATCAACAACACTAACAACAGCAACAGCAACAGCAACAGCAACAGCAACAGCAACAGTAACAGCAACAACAGCAGCAACAGCAACAACATCAACGCGCGAACTGTCGAAGATGACGGTGGATACGATGTTGACGATGATTATTGCGGAATTATTCCTAACCTAAAGTCTATGTCTACCACGGATGTCATTCGATGTGCATTTCATAAGAACGAGGGTGTTTGCGCGCTGGATAATGTCTATAAAATATGGAATTATATACGTAGCGTCGCCTAATGTAAGTACTACACACACGCTCCATCTACTTTACGCGTCATATGCAAAGAAACGAATATCCATGTAAGAATCATTTTTTTTTGTTTTCTATAGTGAACACGACGGCTACGGTGATAAGAGTGATGACACCGGCAACTGCTTCCTCTACCCACGAGTATGAATATCCTTACCATACGAATGTTACTTTTACACGAATATCTATTTTATAATTTAATTACGCATGGTTGGATGTACATTAATAATTATACACTGCTTTGAATAAAAAAAATTATATTTATTTAAATAAAATTTAATTTATAAAAATACTTTATTTAAAAAAAAATTTTCGGTGTAATGTCATGTTCTGCAACACACAGAGAAAACACCAAATTATTATATAAACATTGGTAATAGCACGCGAAACATCGAACAATTAAAATTCACTTGTACTCACTCAGTAAATAGTTGTACGAGCCCCCAAAACTCCTCTGTGGCAGCTGCAAACTGCACCTCGATATTATTTTGACGCCACGTGCGTCGAACCGCCTGAATCTTTTGTCTTAATTCACGACATATTCGACCGTCTCGTCTGGATTGATATTGACTATGCTGAAACAGATACATGACACGATTAAAACATCGTCGAATGGTGTACACGTATTAATATAATTTTTATGAAACGACACTTACGAGAAACATGAGGGCAATCTCGCGATCGCCTTCGCGTACCCGGGCCAGAAGGTCTGCTCGACGCTGAAACAACGTACGAATCGATTAAAACATCGTCGATTGGTACACGCGTATCAGAATAATTTCTCCGAAACATTACTCACGAGACGTCCGACCTCCGCGAGAAAATCCTCTGTCCACTCTTCAATCTGTGCACGTCGGTCATACTGCAACAAAACATATGATTCGATTAAAATATTGTTGAATTAGATATACGCACCAATATAATTTATTTTGTTAAACAACACTCACGAGATATCGAACAGCCATTGGCCGCTCCACGCACCATGCACGCGTTAATTTGTCGAGTAAATCCTGAAATAAACACATAACTTGTTAGAATACTGGCCGATTGAATAAACACACCATTCCAATTTACACTGAAAAAAATATACTTACAATTTTTTCAACCAACCGATCACACTCCTCATACGCGTCTGCTTCAATCTCCCGATGCTCTTGCTATAACAAATCCACAAATTGATTAAAATCCCGTCGAATTGAATACGCGCATCATTTAAATTTTCACAAAACTATACTTACGATACATCGCTGCATATCAGCTGCATTCATGCGCTGCATTGTCGTATTTTTTATGTTTTTAAGTTTAGAAAAAATGCTGGTATTAACTGAACTGGCCCGTGCGGCGGTGATCGACACCCTTATATACATTTCGTTTCTCCCAAACCTAGAACGATGTTCCAATGCACTGCAGGGTGGGGTAGTTTAGAAGTAGGGCAGTTTTAAGACATGGTGGGGATGTCTACGTCACAGTTTCTTCGAATCCTTCTGATTCCTCGACGATTTATAATATGAAACTAATTATTCCAGCTTATAGTATACTTTTATGATTTGCACTTTTATGATTCGCACCGCGAAATGCCACTACCCTGTCTGAGGTACGCGTGCTCTTGAATTTATCGTACACGTCTTTTGAATTTACCGCGTATTCTCTAACCCATGTACGATCAACATACACGTCTTGACAAGTACCATCACTAATGTGATATACTTTCACACATTGACGTGTTCATGTACGTGAATCAGTATAAAATGACGTGGATCAGTCCTACGGACTTCATTACACCACGTACTCTCAAGTCCTAACAAGTATCGTTCGCGTCATTCTTTAACCGCCGATGAAAATCATTCGCAGTGTATATCAAAATGTACAAACACAACTTAAACGATTCATCATGCGCCTCCGACAACGATGGTGCTGTTCCAAATAAACGTCAACGACAACAAATCAATATGAGGTATGTATACGTTACTATACACTTACTTTATTCTCTGTAAATGTAAATGAATGAAATATTAATTCCGTGTACATATTTCTTACAGTTCTGGAGTTGCAACATCAAAAACACAGAAAACACCAAAACCTCCAATCGTGCGGGTTCTGGGACGCGATTACCCATTAACCGCAACAGCTTATAAACGCATAACTATTGGAATTCGTATTGGCATGGATTCGTGCCACGTTGAGATCGCCATAGTCGACAACAAAGGTGGCGAGTTGTGCTTTTCAATGTCTACGTGGATGCTCTTGCTGCAAAACGAGGCGGATATACTCCAACGATTACGCAGCAACGCAACATCGACCCAAACCCCAATCACAATTGACCATTTACGACTAGAATTCACGCGTATGCATGCTGATCAACTTATTAAAATCACAGATAATCGCAATGCCATATATATGACTGAAGCCACGTTGTGTAAACTATTCGCGTACAAACATTGCATTCAACATATGTTCTCCTGGTTGTCTGAAAATATATACTCTGTAAGTAGTAAATATGCTACCTTCGTAGACGTTCTGCGTACCGCTACGACACCAACGAATTATGTGGAATTAATTTCCAAAAGCGAGCACTTCGAGCAACATTGTTTGATTGACTGTGAATTGTTGGCGTTAGGATTACAATCAATGCTGCGTGATATGAACCACGCGTCACTGTAGTATGTATATACATATATATTTTTAATAATAAATCAATTATATATTCAACGATGCTGTTGCGGAGTGGGATAACTAAGTTAAATAAATGCCTAAAATCATGAAATTTATGTACGAATTCTTTTCACCCTTACACGCTCCCACGACGCTCGAGTCGCAGACCCTCGAGAAGGGCCCTTGAGACGTCGCCCTGTTCTCGATCGTGAAAATACTCGGAACTGTAGGCCGAATAATTATCGCTTAGTCGCTCGCGTGAACGCGCCATCTAATTTATTGCTTCAGGGACATTGCGTTTTCTCGATGGAACTTCTTAGAGAGACCCGGTGGTCTTGGGTTAAAAGTCAATGGTCGGATATAAACACTCGGCATGGCGCGGTTCGCTCTATGATTTCTCAGAATTCCCCATCGAATGCAATGTCGTGTTTATTCCATGGGTTATCGCGACGATTGATTTACAATAATTATCGCTCTACGTTTAAATCATTGCACGAGTTCGGTATCGATCCCACGATTCAAACATAAACACACGCCATGAAGAACGTGCACATGGGTGGCAGAACGTGTTCAATCCTGTCATACGCCATGACACCTTATATTTTCTCTGAAATAATCATCGAAGACGCGAATTTCCACGAATCGGTCGCGGTCGCGCCTGCGCACCGATCCCCGCCCACGTACGGAGATTGCGCGGCGGCGACGCGTGCCCAAAGTACCTTAAACATCCACCAGGTGGCGTCGATACGAAATGTCTGGGAAACCTGGAAAATTTACCATGGCGGACCCAAATACCGACGCGGACCCCAAATACCGACGCGGACCCCAAATACCTTAAACATACATCATCCACCAGGGGGCGCCAATACGCAATGTATGAAAAACCTAGGAAATTTATCGACACAGGCCCCAAATACCAACACGGACCCCAAATACCGACGCATACCCAAAGTATCATAAACATCCGATAGGTGGCGCCAATACGAAAAGCGCGCGACGCCATTTTGAAAATTTGAAAATCCCCCTCCTCCCCTGTGACGTCATACACCCCCTCACCCGAACGCGGTACACCCCCTCCACACCGCACACCCCCTCGCCCACGCGGTACCCCCTCGCACCACCACACCCCCTCGCCCGAGCGCGGCGGTACCCCCCCACCCCGCCTCACACCCGCGCCCCAGCGCGCCCGAGCGCGGCGGTACCCCCCGCCCCGCCTCACCCCCTCGCCCTAGGGGCCAGAATCGGCATAGCCTATCTACTCCTTTATGTTCAATTTTTCGGTAGTACATTAATAACTTCAAACGCCCAAAACATCAGAGACCGACTAATAAAACACTTAAACACTGAATTTGATTTTAACACTTTTATTTTAGTATAAAATAAAACTTCACTTACAATAAATTCAATCACCAGCTTTTACAATTTACTTTTGTGGGAATGTTTGTCTTTATATTACGTTTGCAGATTTCAATGTGTCAATCATAAATTTCTTCAAAAACTAGTTTCCGCGGATGGTCAGTCCCTTTTTATAGGGCTGCTGGCTACTCCTTCTCCAGGTTTGTCACACGACAATTAGGACGGTGGGAGATGAAATCTTCCAATCATCTGCCGTGGGATCCACCTGAAGAATTCTTTCCAGCGGCTATCCGAGAGTTTTGTTTATAGCAGAATTTGAGCTATTGCGCACCTCTTTCGGTGTCATCTCCGTATCTTAAGACGTATTTCTGCTGTTATACGAAACCCTCAGCAGCGTCGATAGTTAAATTCTTATTCTAATCCTTTTTTTAGATATTTACGCTATTGGGTTTTCGATGTGCTCTGTACGATTGGTTTCGTACAGCCCACATACTAGGGATTGAAGTTAATATACATTGGTTCCGTATTGGAGCTCGAATTACGGGAAATAATGGGAGGGCAAATCTTCTGACGATGATCAGGAGCGCAGATGCGTGAAGGTGTCTATTCCGCTGGCGGAAGGGGCCTCTGACCCATCAGCTGGCGTCCACTGGTCCCCTTGGTGTGCGCGCGGCTGACTAGCTAGTGTGCGGCTAATCGATGTGCGTCTACCTTCTTCGTGCTGGTTCTCCTGCTCACTGTTGCCGTTGATAGATTTGACTCTTCTTATCGCGATCTCCGATTACTTTGCCATATCGGCTATGTATTATTTTGGTAAAAATATACGAGGTGGTTATAACACCTCTAAAGTACGAAATAGTAAATATAATTGAGTCAAAGGGTTAATTAATAGTAGACTCCACGTCGCGGGACGTGACAGAGGCATCATTGCCTTAGAGTGACTGCCTCGAAACTGTCGGGCAACATCACGCGAGAGAGAAAAAGAGAAGTATATGTCCTATTCGACCGATATGCCCATGCGCCGATATCGTGCGAGAGAGAAAGACATGTGCGAGCGAGAGAAGTATAGTGGAACAATCGGCCGTAATATACTTCTCTCGCTCGCAAGATGAGTTTCTCTCTCGCACGATATCGGCGCTTGCGCATTACGGTTGAATAGGGCACATCTTCTCTCGCTCGCACGTCTTTCTCTCTCACACCATGTTGGAGACAGTTTCAAGCTTTCAATGAGACCTCCATAGTGTATGCTCTAAGCTTGGAAACGGCTAATTGAATAAATGAACTTCTCCTTCTTTCCTTCTCCTAGGTGTGTAATTCCAGCGCCGCGTAGTTAAACGCTTGTTCTGTAAAAATTGAGAATCGAAAAGAAATCGAATAGACGAATAGGAATTTAGGTAGTTCATTAGTAAATTTGCGATTGGCTCTTGGTAACTAAGCCATTTTGTAATTAACAAGAGGTAAAGCGAAGGACCTTTGGAAGCGTCACTCGAGCCCATAAAGCAGTAGCGAGCAGTTGTATTGTGAAAGTCTCCTGAAATTTATATAGCAATAGCTATTTTATTAATTAAAGTTCCAAGTTTTGAGCTATAATTGTTCTTTTATTGTGTTATTCTCTTATTTATTATTCGTTCTCATTACATTTATTTCTCGAATAATCCTCGTCCTAGGAGCAGAGTGCCTTAGCACTCCACGGGCATCGACACCTCGCCGAATTCCCTACGAAGAATCCGGGAGAACCAGCCGGCCACGCAACACTATACAACGTGGCAACACCGCTCATGTGCGGATCGGGAGTCCTATTTTCAATGGTGGAGTTTTGTATTCAGCATTACAATTATCGTTATTTAGCGATATAAAATTATACTAATATACAGTATTTTTTATTAATTATGTATAAGGAATACATAAATATCATAACTATAGTAAGTAGATGTAATACAGAAGTGTATTAATATTCATAAATGTGGTATATATTATGTGGACTCTCGGAATAGTTTGGTGTTGTGATGCATTATATTTGAAATATTTACAGAGATTTCAAGAAAACAGGAGTGTGAACCAAGTTAAAACCATCTTTGAACCACATTGAAGGATTTACAAATTGATAAAGGTATGTATAAGTTAATAGAGATGTGAAATATGTGTCGACAAAATTATTGGTACGAAGCCAAACAGGTTAAGTGCCCGTAAAAAAGAGGTTAGCATAATTAGCTATTGAAAGGAACAATTATGCAGTTAAATATAAAATCGTGTTAGAGGACATTATTATAATTGTGGAAAATTTTCTCACCACCCTACGGGTATTTACCATGACGCGTTACCTTTTTTTTTATTATAATGGGTTAACTTACATAAAATATGTTTATTATTTTCAGATTGCAAATGTTGAGACTACAAATTACCATCACCTATTATGGCTTACATTATTGCATATATATGAATAAATGAGGTTCTGACTTCTTCAGTGAGGACAGAAAGGACCCCTCTTTGTAAGTGATCAAAATATCCGTCGCTTACAGTTTTACCGTTATCATCCACAATTAATAATCGACATATATTGCAATTTAATTTTTTTAACAACAGACTGGGACCCATAACTGGATATGTAAATTTGAATGGAATCATCTACAACCGGCAGAATATTTTGTTGGTGTCCAATTTTTACGAGGTATAGCAACTATTTATTTTTTTGGTAATTCCTCATCTTTTGGGAATAAAAATATAGAATTATATTATTAACTTTTAAAGTACCATTATAATTTCCCTTGCAATTCTTGGCAGGAAGATATGAGTTCAGTATGGCAGAAGAAATGGAAGGAAGCGTAAAAATAAGCGACGCAGAGGAATGTCAACTATGCAACATGAGAAGAAGGGAGACTCCAAAGGTCCAAAGCTTGTTCTGTCTGTATGTCCCCAATATCAACAAAGGCATGGACAAAAAGTTAGGGAAAAAGAGTTCCCTGAAATATTAAATATTAAGAACATCGAGGAAGCAAAGCAGTGAGAATCAAACAACCTCTTTTGTAATAAGCTGTGAGCCTGTAGTACAAATAAACTTATTATTATTAATTTCCCTTATTGTTATTATTAATTTCCCTTACTATTATTATCTCTTATTCTTATTATTATCTTATTATTCTTATCTCTTAATGAATACGTAAAATTTGTAAAAAAAAGTATGCAAATCAAAATGTCCAAAAATGCTACAGATTGTATTAAATAAATGTGATACGTACAAAAAGAAAGATCTGTACGGTTAATATAAATAAATAAAACACCTGGATTATAGCTTCGTTTCTGATATTTAGAGGACTTCAGTACTACTTTAATATAAACATTTAAAAGATAAACGCGAAACTGAAAGGCCGGTAGAGGGAGACTGTGTAGCCGGGAGGCCGGTGAGAGGCCGAGAGGCTGATACGGTAGATATATATCTGTACATATATATATCGAAGCCGGACTCTCGCGGTGTTGCCATTTTACCTTCAGCACGGCTAGTACTAGAGTCGGCTGTGGCCGAGGATCTGCCACGCAGACTCTGCCGGCAGATCCGCAGTCGAATGCGGACGTAGACTGCACCGCAGCTGCCGGCAGATCCTGCGCTCTCCCGGCAGACCCTGCCGTCAATCTGCTTGCAGACGGTCGGCAGAAGGCTATCAGGGATAGTAGGATGAGGATTGTTACACAAGAAGTATTAATAAGAGCCAAATTTTCCCTTGGATGGGTGACCTCTTGGGAATACAACGTTGTATTTGTTGGTATTTTTTTTCTTACCACACGTTAGTTTGTCAATTCTGACCCTCAGATGGCGCTGTTAGCTGTGCCAAGCAGACGGCAGAATCTGCTGTCCATTGTTACGTGAGGGCGTTAATTTTAAAACAGACCGAGCGTTGAATCTTTTCTCTTCGCGCAACGCGTAACGACTTTAAAAGATAGTTATAATTTTTAAATGATTAGATTATTAATGAGGAATTAATGAGGAATAAATTTGAGGGCGGCCTTTGTGTACAACCCATACAGGTTGTCCAATGGGGATGTGGTATTTTGGTTGAGCTGGTTCCAAACAAAATGAGACGGTTTTAAGTAAAATATTACCATGTATTAGAAATAATAGCAAAGGAAAATGAAGGTGGTACATCAATGGGGAAAGTTTACATCGGTTTCGAAAAGAGCAGATGACTCTTGGTTGCAAAAGCGATTGCTGCAGGTATTAAAACTGCCCCCTCTCCCTCTCCCTCTCCCTCTCCCTCTCCCTCTCCCTCTCCCTCTCCCTCTCCCTCTCCCTCTCCCTCTCCCTCTCCCTCTCCCTCTCCCTCTCCCTCTCCCTCTCCCTCTCCCTCTCCCTCTCCCTCTCCCTCTCCCTCTCCCTCTCCCTCTCCCTCTCCCTCTCCCTCTCCCTCTCCCTCTCCCTCTCCCTCTCCCTCTCCCTCTCCCTCTCCCTCTCCCTCTCCCTCTCCCTCTCCCTCTCCCTCTCCCTCTCCCTCTCCCTCTCCCTCTCCCTCTCCCTCTCCCTCTCCCTCTCCCTCTCCCTCTCCCTCTCCCTCTCCCTCTCCCTCTCCCTCTCCCTCTCCCTCTCCCTCTCCCTCTCCCTCTCCCTCTCCCTCTCCCTCTCCCTCTCCCTCTCCCTCTCCCTCTCCCTCTCCCTCTCCCTCTCCCTCTCCCTCTCCCTCTCCCTCTCCCTCTCCCTCTCCCTCTCCCTCTCCCTCTCCCTCTCCCTCTCCCTCTCCCTCTCCCTCTCCCTCTCCCTCTCCCTCTCCCTCTCCCTCTCCCTCTCCCTCTCCCTCTCCCTCTCTCTACGGGATGATGAAGCGCAGGAGCGTCGCACAACACACCAATGTTAAAAAATGTTCACAATGTTTTATAGTTAAACGCGAGATGCTTCTGCTTCTGCGAGATGATTAACTGCTGTTAATCGAATAAAACGGTTTAAAGCGAATAAGTTTTAAAATGGTTGAAGCACAAAAAAAATAGTATATGTATAAAATAACGGGGACTGATTTTCCACGATCACTGGGATGCACTGGAACACTGTCTCAAATACTATTTCGATGAATAGTTATGTCCCTCGGACAGGTCAACCGCGCACTATGCGACTTGATGGTAGACTGCACCGAGCGAACGCAGGGCAGGCCCGAGCACTTGGAATTTTGAACAAGGGGCGCCAAAATTGCTGACTCCGCACCTCGTGCACACGGGCCCAATGCTTACGCGCAGTGCTTACGTTTTCGAAATGTTATCGCATCCGGCGTTCCAAGAAAGTCCCGCGGTGTCGAGATTTCTGCATAAGAAACGTAGTGGCGTAATGACTTATATAAAATTATTACTATGGTTCGGTTGGTAAATCATTGACAATTGGTTGAGGGAAACTCCCATAACACGAAATGGTTGAATCAATTGTCAATGTTGATATAACAGAAATTTAGCAGGGAAGAAAAATATAAAATGATCAGTATATAAGACCAGCGGTACAATGCTTGAATTTCGGAATGCTTATCGCATCGAGCATTCTAAGTACGTCTCACGGCGTCGGAAGACTCTCGTCGACAATTTTGCATAGGAATATGCCGTGGCGTGACAGGCTTGAAGCTGGATCAAATTATAACTATTGAGAATTTTCACAGATAATCGACTATCGATCAAGGGAAATTCCCATAACACACAATGGTTGGATCAATTAGATCAATATCTGCGAATTGGTTGCAGCAAAAATGAATTTTGAAAAAGTATCCGGCACGTAACACCATATGCTGCCGATCTGACATCAGGATCTGCTTTCAATCTGCTGCCGATCTGACATCAGGATCTGACATCAGAATCTGCACCTCAGAACGCAGCCAAACGTGGACACAGACGACTACGGTTCTGACGTCAGATTCAGCTACCAGATCTGGTTATCAGGGAATGGATGTAAAAACTGCATTCGCTGAATTTATTGTCACTCGTAATCTGGATTTCTTTCAAAAAGGCATTGGTGTACATATTTCACGTTGGGAGAAGTGTGTTGAAGTAAATGGTGACTATTTCGATTAATGAAATACGTATTAGGTTTGTCAACTAAAAGTTTAAATTACAGAATCAGAAAGGCCATTTCATTTGCAACAACCTAATATATTACGTGCGAAATATATATGTAAAAAGGGCCCAGTATTCTTCAGATACCAATCTGACGAATGCGGATCATTTTCTGAAGATAGATAGTACGTTATAACTGTGCCCACGAAACCAAGTACCCAGATAGCACTCGACGTCTATGAGCCGTCTTTAAGACATCTGTTTCAGACTTTCAAAAAGTCTTAAAGACGTCTGCTATTTTCTGAAAGACGTCTTAAAGACGTCTATAGATATGTTTGAATGTCCTGAGTCAGGAAACCGTACGTCTTTAAGACGTCTTTTGAACAGTTTGTAGACGTCTTTTAAACACCTTATAGATGTCTATAAGTGGTCGTGAAGACGTCTGAAAGACGTCCATTTCAGACTTCCACGACACCTCAAAGACGTCTTCGTAAGGACTTGATTAGGCCTACCGCAGCTCTTTAAAGAGATATTAGAGATATTAAGCGTGACTTGATTCGTATTTATTAGAATTAATATCTTTTAATGAAATTAATTATATCATGCTGGTCAATATTTTAATTTTTTCTTAAAAAAGAAAAAACGTCTTTCAACAGCGAATGACCGAGATATTCTTTGGCATACTCACTTGAATTCAAGTGAAAAATATAAATTTCCTTCATCAAAACACGTGTACTTGAGAGTGGCGGTATATGATCTGCCCGGCTCTCTTATAGGCATGACTGCTGTATCCCACCTGCGAGAATCGCTCAGCCTGGTCGCCGCCTGGCGGTCGCGTCCCACACAGCACACGATGTCCCGAGAACGTCTGTTTTAGGTCTGTAGGTATGAATGTCCCGGTTTGTAACAAGACGTCTTTGGGACGTCTATAGACGCTTTTGGGACGCTTTAGGGACGTCGTGTAACTACCCTGGCGCCATGTATACAAAGTCCTTATGATGTCTGTGGGACACGTTTGGGACGCATATGAAACGTGTTAAATATGTCTTCGCGGGGTGTATAATTCCTCAAGCTCCACCAGAGGGCTACACGGCTCGAGAGTTTCTCGCTGGTGATCGTGGACCGAGTTAGTATATATACAAGTTCCGTCGCAGTCCTTCTTTCCTTTTCTACGGTGGTAACCCACTGCATAGACGGTCCAGTCAGATCGCCTATAATGGTATTTTTTGACAACCCTTTAAAGAGCTGTATTGTCACGTCCCGGGTGAAGGTCTTAGGGGACAATGACATAGGGGAATTATTGAGACCCAGGCGCGAATCTTAAATCCAGCACACTGAGGGAAAAAGGGGTTTAGGCGTGAATGTTAAATCCAACACACTGATTGTATAAGGAGGTTTAGGCGTGAATGTTAAATCCAACACACTGATCGTATAAGGATGTTTAGGCGTGAATGTTAAATCCAACACACTGATCGTATAAGGAGGTTTAGGCGTGAATGTTAAATCCAACACACTGATCGTATAAGGAGGTTTAGGCGTGAATGTTAAATCCAACACACTGATGGTAAAAGGAGTTTAGGCGTGAATGTTAAATCCAACACACTGACCGTGTGACGTCCCTATAATTTTCGCCCAACCCTAACTAACTTACTCCTTATATGACCTACCCAAGAACCTACTACTATCTATGAACCACAACTCTTAACCCTTTACGAATCATCAGATCTTGGACGATGTACCTTAGCGGTCCCCATCTCCAGCTGATTCCCCTTCCCCTCTCCGCCTTAGAGGCATTATTCCCTCCTCAATTACGAATTGCAACAAGCCCTCGCCCCAACCTTTCTAAATCAAAATCTCTTCCCTCCCCCCTCTCTACCAATGAAAACCACAAAAGTCCACCCAACGGATTGAGTGCCCCTTTTCTAAATCTCATTGTTTTACAGCCTAATTATAGATCAACCTTTGATTCTTACAAAAACCCCAGAGTTATTACGACACATACTTTAAGGATGACTCATCACGCCTACCGCAAATTCCACGCATACTTTGGGCATGAGTCATCACGCATACCTCAAATTCCCCGCATACCTCACATTCCATCAATTTGTATAAATACCGGTGCCGCGTGGCCCACGGATCACTATTCTTTAGTATCTTCACGCATCAGTATTATTCCGTGTTATCGCCAAGTCGCGACCATTACTCTATGGTTTTCTTTATTAGTTATATTCTTACCTTTCAATTCAGTGTACATCAACCAGCGTCTACATCACTGTAAGCGTTTCTATTTCTTTTATTTTATAATATTGTTAATGCTTTTGTTTATTACATTTCATTGCTACGTTATTTCTTCGTGTTAATTTCTTTGCTTATCGCTTTATATATATATAGTTTAGTTTGCATTTATATCTTGCTTAAGCTTTAGCCTCTTATTATTATATTGCTATCTTTATCACATAATCTATTATTGTTTAACTCCATTGCTTCGCATCTTTTGCTATTTTTGCCTAACATTAATTTTCTATCATTTACCTTTATATAAATGTTATGTGCCTATGCTAAATGTCCAACGCATAATTATAAGGTGTTCATTGCTATCTGTTACGTGTCCCAATAAATAACGCTTTCGCTTTTATCTTTAAACCGTCAATTCTCGCTATTTCGCCTCGAATACCTGGAACCATTACGCGCAACGACTACAGCTGATCGGTCTCCGCAAGCGCCGGGAGTTCTTGCCCGTGTTTACTAACGTTCTTCCATATAGAGTCCCGCATGGGTATTCCCAAACCAATAGTAAAAACCCTACTATTTACGCCTTTTTCATACGATGCAGCTAGTAAGCCAATTATAGAGCCATAAGTCAAAGCCTGTACTCTCACGTGCGTCACTCGGGTGTACGATCACCATTCAGCCTTCCCTGGTCGATACGAGTCACGAAGCATAGCCTTCATAAAGAAGCAGGTCTTCTTACGAAGCAAAGTCTTCGAGCTCTCCTACACGTCGCGAAGCACAGCCTTCATAAAGAAGCAGGTCTTCTTACGAAGCAAAGTCTTCGAGCTCTCCTACAAGTCGCGAAGCATAGCCTTCATAAAGAAGCAGGTCTTCTTACGAAGCAAAGTCTTCGAGCTCTCCTACCTCTCCACGAGTCGCGAAGCGTAACTTTCATTAAGAAGCAGGTCTTCTTACGAAGCAAAGTCTTCGAGCTCTCCTAAAAGTCGCGAAGCATAGCCTTCATAAAGAAGCAGGTCTTCTTACGAAGCAGAGTCTTCGAGCTCTCCTACACATATCCGCAAGTTCGGAACCATAGCCTTCATAAAGAAGCAGGTCTTCTTACGAAGCAAAGTCCGCACGCAACTTCCCTACCCCATATATGTCACGATCCAAGTCCCGCCACCCAGGACGTGACATAAATTTGGTGACAGCGGTGGGATACGTTTTCTGTTAATCCAAACAAATTCTATAGCATACGGTACCCACAAAGATCCCGAAAAAATCTAGTATGTGCATTAAGCACCCAAATCGGAGCGCATTGTCCTATCGAAGCCGCCGATTGCAGAGTATAACGGCTTATCTGAACGCACTAACCTGCGTTTTTGGAGGCATAGCCACAACCACGGACGGCAGCGAAATTTGCCTGACGTGTTCTAATCTATCGCCCGCAGACACCGTAGAGGTATTTTGGACCCATTTCTACTACACTTATAGAACTTCTGTTTATTGCCCACGGTGCAGGAAACCCCTGATACCAATTCGCCCCATAAGGGACTGCACCGAGTGTTCGGAAAACTACCTCCTTGCGAACCAAAGCTACCTACGGTTCGATAATTCCCGTTCATAAGGGTAAAAATCACCTCAATTCCAAACTAATTAATACGGCACCCACAAGACCCTATATCTAGAATGTGCATCGCGCACCCCGATCGATGTGAACCAACGTACCGGAGTCGCAGGCTACAAAGCTTGACAGCATATCTGCAGTGGATGATCTGTGTTACCGGGAGCATAGCAACGACCACTTTCGATGAAGACATCTGTTTAAGATGCTCACAGCGAGATCCAACGGACACTGAAGTAGTATATGAAATTCACTACTGCCAAACGCCCTACACATTTCCCAATTGCCCTCGGTGCGACGGTGTCTTACTCCAAACGCGGCCCGCGAACAGTTGTGCCATATGCACTGAGTGGTACCTCCTTTCAAACAGGAGCTACAACGAATTCGATAACGCCTACCCCATTGACTCCACAGACTTCTAAATTAACATATACCTGACGTAACTCGATTTTGGTCTCACTGTGAAACGTTCAATAGAAAATAGCTTCACTCAGGACCCTAAGGTCTAGTATGTGCGATCAACGTCATCGACGAAGCACCCCATACTACCCAAGCCGTAGACTGCACGATATTTCGACAGAATCAAACGCGTTGATCTGCGTATCGGGAGGCGTTGCAACGACCACGGAAGGCGAAGATATTTGCTTAAAGTGTTTCAATTTCGACCCAGTAGAAGTAGACGAAATATACCAAGTACACTACTACCAACCCAACGATATATTTCCCGAGTGCCCTCGCTGTAGAGACCATTTACTTCAAACGCGCCCCATAAGCAGTTGTGTCGCGTGTAACGAACATTACCTCCGCTCAAATAGGAGACGTCGCGATTACAATATTACCTACACGGGTAGAGAACACCGCTGATTCTGAATAACGGCTGCCGGAAGCCAGAGTAACGAACTTTAAAATCACCCCACTGACGACAAAACCACACTAATCATGTCCGTGTACGGTGAAACCGACGACAATTGCGCGAACGACCAAGGCGCGAGCACTAGCGCTATAGACCTCGCGACCAATGAATTGCTAGAACGAGTGGAATTATTGCGAGAAAAACAAGCGCAAATCGACAGGTTGCACGAACTATATGTCGCCAACCCGAGCACTAACACGCGTCCCGCTTTAACTACCACTACTGACAAACCGGTGTT
The DNA here is from genome assembly GCA_929113495.1 of Andrena minutula. Taxonomy (NCBI): domain Eukaryota; kingdom Metazoa; phylum Arthropoda; class Insecta; order Hymenoptera; family Andrenidae; genus Andrena; species Andrena minutula. The sequence continues at coordinate 40,943,623 of OV815993.1, read as the reverse complement.
AGAGGATCTCTCCGCTCAAATACACGGTATCCGCGAAATGATAGAGAAACTTATTGTACCCCCGCAACAAAATTTTGCAACCCCGGGTTCCTCGCGTTTTGACAGAAAACCGGCACCCGGCTATAACTTCCTTCCGGACCCAGATCCCTCGCCCCAGATTAAGCTGAAAGATGCAATAGAAACCGTGCCCAAATTCGACGGTCACAATATTCCAGTATTACAATTCGCTAGGGCATGCAATAGGGCTAAAGCTCTGGTTCCCCCGCACGCTGAACCTCAGCTTGCGAGGTTGTTACGAAACAAACTACAAGACCACGCTTACTTGGCCGTTGAGGATAGGGTCTTCAATTCCGTAAATGACCTTATCAAACAACTTAAACGTACCTTCGCCCCCGCTAAGACATCGGACCATTACCGCGGAGAGCTTGCCAATATTATAAAAGGTACCCATGAACACATACTAGAATACATCTCTCGCGTCAAGGATCTCCGATTCGCCATACTGGAAGAGGACAGGGAATACTATCGCGATTTCGCACAAACTCATCCCCAAAGCCTCGACCGACTGACATTAGATTCATTCATCGACGGTCTTCCACCTTACTTAAGGATGCGCCTACAACAGCACCACTTCGAAACGTTAGACGAAGCATTTGATCTAGCAGTCCTCGTGGATAAAAAGATGGACCGGGATCGGCTCAGGTTTGCGGAACAAAAGCCACCCAAGGTGACCTGCCAACTATGTAATAAGACGGGTCACGACGCTCGATCTTGCCGAAGCAACCAAGGCTCCACCCCTCAACCCTCCGAGAAACAATCCCCAAATCGCACAGCAGAATCCGGGTATCAAGCACCCCCACCCCTACTCCCGTATTGGGACAAAAATAATCCACCTCCACCAAAACCCACAGAATTACGAATCTGTGCCTACTGCAAAAACCCCGGACACCTGATCTCAGAATGCAGAAAACGTATGTTTAACCGCAACAGAGACCTTGGAATTGCCCCAGCACTAGATTCGGGAAACGCCCCGGCCCCACGGACAACCGCGGACGCGTACCGTGGAACGGGCCAACCAGGAGCGCGTCCAGTAACGATAGTTCAGGACCAAGGACCACCGGAGCTAGGATTGCCACCACGCAATTAAAGCCAGTGGGCGAAGCCCCATCCGTAACCATCCACTCTCCAGACTTCGAAACGACACCGGAATTAATGATCGACACCGGCTCCGAAGTAAACCTATTAAAAATCCAAGCCGTAAAGAGAATACAGGACATCGATCCAGAGAACCAGGTATTCCTTAAAGGCATTGCAGAAGACAACGTCGCCACCCTCGGGACCATAAAGATAACCCTCTTGGGCAACGACGTCACATTCCACGTAGTCAAGGACGACTTCCCCATCAAACCTCAAGGAATACTGGGGACGGAGTTCTTAAGAGAACAAAACGCCACAATAAATTATTCCAAGAGACAGTTGGATGTCCATGGAACCACCATTCCTTTTGTAAACAAAAATCAAATTCTGTTACCCGCGAGATCAAAAAGCACCTGTTTTGTACACGTATCCAACTCCGATAAAAAGGAAGGATATTTACCGCGATTAGATTTAGGCGCAGGAATCCACGCTGGCAACGCGCTTGTTCGTAACCAGGACGGTAAGGCATACCTACAAATCATAAACACCAATGAAACAGAGGTACCAATCACGATTCCGACTGTTGAACTGGAAGATTTTGACGAAGTAATTACTACACGCAAACAAAGGCAATCAAAAGAGACCAAAACCCCAATAAATACCACCCCTTCTCCCAACCTAACAAAAACCAAGCCCCTCTTATCAAAGGATCCGTCGATCCACTACCTCGAGGCACCGACAAAAGTGCACTCGGTCCCAATCCCTGCTCATCACTCTGAATCTCCCCCAAATTCCCACAAGTCTCTTACGACAGCATCAGAAACTGAAATTACGGAAAGATCCGAAAGGGCCCCTTCAAAGATGGAAAGAGTGCTCCAGTCAATCTCCACAACACATATGAACTCAGAAGAAAAGCTCCACGTTCAAGGAATCATAGAAAAGTACCACGACCTGTTCCATCTACCCGAAGAGAAGTTGGGTCACACAAATGCCATCCAACATGGAATCCCGACGACGGATCCAGCTCCGGTCAACACGAAACAATATCGCTTTCCCCCTATACATAAAAAAGAAATCAACAAGCAAGTACAGAAACTACTTGAAGATGAAATTATCAAACCATCATTATCGCCCTACAACTCGCCCATCTGGATTGTGTCCAAGAAACCAGGACCCAACGGGGAACCCTTGTGGCGGATGGTACTGGATTTTAGGGACCTTAATAAAAAGACCGTTCCCGACGCATATCCACTTCCAAATATTAATGAAATATTGGATCAATTAGGAGGAGCCAAATACTTTTCAGTATTTGACCTCGCCTCGGGATTCCACCAAATACCTATGAAACCCGAAGACGCGCCCAAGACGGCATTCTCCACACCTCATGGACACTATGAGTTTGTAAGGATGCCATTCGGACTCCGCAATGCACCAGCTACTTTCCAACGTCTGATGGACCACACACTTGCAGGACTCCAAGGGACGGAAATGTTCGTCTACTTGGATGACATCGCCTTATATGCAAGCTCCCTCACTGAGCATTTAATTAAATTTAAAAAACTCGCCCACCGCCTACGGGAAGCGAACCTTAAACTTCAACCTTCAAAATGTAAATTCCTACATAAAGAAGTAGCATATCTAGGACATATAATCACCGAGGAAGGCGTGAAACCTGACCCACAGAAAATTCAAGCCGTTCAGAAATATCCATCACCTCGCTCACCAAAAGGGATTAAAGAATTTCTCGGGCTAACCGGATACTACCGAAGGTTTATCCCTGAATTTTCCAAAACTGCTCGACCATTGACCTCACTATTAAAGAAAGACACATTATTTGACTGGGGACCGTCCCAACAAATCGCCTTCGATCAATTAAAATCAGCATTGTACCAGGAACCTATTCTACAATACCCAAATTTTGAACTGGAATTCCACGTCACCACTGACGCTTCTGACTACGCAGTGGGAGGAATTTTAAGTCAGGCCGTCGCAGGGAAGGAATTACCAATTGCTTACGCCTCCCGCCTCCTGAACAAAGCGGAAACCAATTATTCCACTATAGAAAAAGAATTATTAGCCATTGTATACTGTGTCAGGCATTTCAGGCCTTATCTCTACGGAAGGAAGTTTATCCTATATACGGATCACCAACCTTTAATTTGGCTACATAAGGTAAAAGACCCAACTTCGCGCCTTGTTAGGTGGCGCTTAAAATTGGCAGAATATGAATACGAGATCCGGTACCAACCAGGTAAAAACAACAAACTTGCCGACGCCTTATCTCGTAATCCCCCTATAGTAGAGGCATGCCCTATAAGACCACGAGAGGAAGCAGACGATGATTGAGAGGATCAGCCTCCACCTAAACGAGGCCCCGGAAGACCCCGGGTCCCCAGGGTACCAACTCACACCCGTCTAAGGGCAAGACCCACAAGGAAACAGCCTGATCGAAAGGCACGCAGAAGGACTAGCCCTCCGGAACCAATGGACGAAATTGACGAAGAAGAGAACCTAGCAGAAGAAGGGGAACAATCAGGAATCCCCTACCAGGCCAATTCGCCTCCACGACCTTCAACACCTCAAACCCAGGGTGACCATGACGTTGAGGTAGAATCCAACGCATCATACGAGTCGATTTCAGACTCGGAACTATCAATTATCGACTTGGATGAACCTCTCGTTGCTGCATACGAGGCAGACCCCGAGCGAAATATCAGAATAACACCGTTAACTAGTCGCGACCCATTGTCCTTACGAAAAGAAACGCTCGTCTTCTTCCTAAGTGCTGACGGAAAGGCTTGCGATGACGGAGCTAAGCAGCTGGACGAAATGGGAATGTTACCGGAAACAGGTGAATTAACACTGGGCAGAGCCCACGTAACATACAATCGAGGACAAATTCTAGTAGGGTTAGTTATTAAAGACACACACGATACGCCTTTAATAATGACAACGTGGAATGAGGCCCTCTCCTCCCTTAAAGACGTGGTACAAGAGCTCATAGTACACTCGATCAGTATAGCCAAGACAGCCAATATCGACCAATTAGACTGGCAGGACATCATCATGGACATCCTTGAGGTCCTCAACGACGAAGAGATCGATGTTACCATTTGCCTACAGCTTGTCCGAATCCCCGAGGAATCGGAACGGACGAATATAATTACCGAGAACCATGCATCCGCTGTAGCCGGACATAAAGGCGTAACTAAAACCTATCACCGTATACGATATCATTACTTCTGGAAAGGTATGAAGAAAGCCGTGGAAGATTTCATTCGAAGCTGCCCGGAATGCCAAAGGAAGAAACTTGTACGCGTAAAAACCCGGCAGCCTATGATCCTCACCGACACACCGGGACGCGCCTTCGATAAAATCGCTTTAGATATTGTAGGACCTTTACCCACTACAAGAGAAGGCAACACCTACATATTGACCATGCAGGACTTATTAACTAAGTACTTTGTATGTGAACCCCTAAAACAAGCCACGTCGATAAAAATTGCGGACGCATTTATAAAGAAATTCATTTGTCAATTCGGTGCCCCTAAAGCCATCCTCACCGACCAAGGAGCAAACTTTACCGGCAATTTCATGAAAGCAGTAGCCCGTAGGTTTAAAATCCAACAATTCAGAACCACAGCCTTTCACCCACAGACTAACGGTTCCTTAGAGCGATCGCACCTTGTTTTAACAGAGTACTTGAAAATGTTTATTGATAAATACAGCGACTGGGACGAGTGGACAGACTTAGCCGCGTTTTCTTATAATACTAGTGTCCACGAAGGCACTGGTTATACCCCCTACGAACTAATATTCGGGAAAATAGCTCGGATACCCAGCCGAACTCCGATGGTCGAAGACTTCGAGAATGAAACGTACAATCATTATCTTGCAAAATTGAGTACGAGGGTACAAGAATTACAAACCGCCGCAGCCAAGAGATTAGACCAATCAAAACTTAGGTACAAAAAATACTATGATCGCCACATAAACGAAGAGACCTTCAAACCCGGAGACTTAGTTTACGTTCTAGTAGAACCGCGAAAAGGAAAATTCAGCGACCAGTACTCTGGCCCGCACACGATATTAGAAGTAATCCCTTCACAGAACCTAAAGATATCCTGGAAGGGCAAAACGAAAATAATTCACGCGAACAAAGCGCGCCTTGGTCGCCAGCGCGAGAGTCCCGGTTGACCGTAACACTTTAAGAATCAAAGACTTCAACAAGTTTATTCCTAGGTTTACATCACTATCTATATCGACGTCACCATGCCATCCCCACAAGGCCCAGTGGCTCCTTCCAAAAGGAAAACTAAGGGAGGAGGCCGATCCAGGCGCCTGTCGAGGATGCGATGGCTTCGACGGGAGTATCAGAAGGCTGGAAGAAGCCTGTCACCCCTTCTCCCGCGGGTCGTCTCCATCGAGATCCTCAGGGAGGCAACGCCAGCAGTCCCAGAGACTCCACCACCGACCCCACAGGACACAGAGGCCCCACAGGGAAGCAGCTGTTCGCCATGGCTCCCCAAAATTATGGCGGCTTACAGCCTGCAGGAGTCCACGGAGGAACCCAGCGTGGTCACCACCGAGGACTTTCTCCCACCAACGCCGCTGCACCCGGAGGGGTTCCAGGAAGCTCTGCCGCCACCACCTCCCCCATACGAATGGATGGAAGAAGGAGCACTCTCCTATCCTCCTCCTCCCCCATACCAATCTCCTCCCCAACACCTTACATCCCTAGTCCCTTCCACAACTCCACCCAACCCCGGAGTGGTGGAATTCTTAGACACGGGGTCAGCCACCAAGGTACCGTACCACGAAGAACTGACGCCCGAGTACTTAAGATGGTTAGATGGCCTGCGTAAAAGCGGCTACGACCCCACCTTCTTCCTGGAGGAACCCAACCCCTTTCCCGACCTTTACTCCATGTTCCACTTGTAAATAGTTCCTAAACCTTCCTCCCAACCCTTTCTTGTAAATAGCATCCTTATATATAGTTCCTTTATCCAAAGATTTTGTTTATTTCATTCCATTGACACCAAAGATTTTCGTTTATTTTACCCCAAGGATCTCTTTTATTTTCCCATTTTTGCACCAAAGATTTCGTTTATTTCATTTCGTTTTTCCTAAAGATTTCTTTTATTTTTCTTATTCCGACGCAAAAGACCACGTTTGGTTATTTTCCACCATACTCATTGATCTTCTTTCCCATTAACGGTGATGTTTTATTTTCATATTTTTCATGCAACTTCAGCAAATTATTTTATTTTCTCCGTATTCCAAACATATATTTTGTTTCCTTATCCACTTTCTTTATTCTATAAACATCCAATAAAGAGCGTGCTCAATCCAGTCAACCCCGCTCTTTAATGTTAAGAAATGCACGCATTTCTTCATATAAGGGGGGATTTGTGACGTCCCTATAATTTTCGCCCAACCCTAACTAACTTACTCCTTATATGACCTACCCAAGAACCTACTACTATCTATGAACCACAACTCTTAACCCTTTACGAATCATCAGATCTTGGACGATGTACCTTAGCGGTCCCCATCTCCAGCTGATTCCCCTTCCCCTCTCCGCCTTAGAGGCATTATTCCCTCCTCAATTACGAATTGCAACAAGCCCTCGCCCCAACCTTTCTAAATCAAAATCTCTTCCCTCCCCCCTCTCTACCAATGAAAACCACAAAAGTCCACCCAACGGATTGAGTGCCCCTTTTCTAAATCTCATTGTTTTACAGCCTAATTATAGATCAACCTTTGATTCTTACAAAAACCCCAGAGTTATTACGACACATACTTTAAGGATGACTCATCACGCCTACCGCAAATTCCACGCATACTTTGGGCATGAGTCATCACGCATACCTCAAATTCCCCGCATACCTCACATTCCATCAATTTGTATAAATACCGGTGCCGCGTGGCCCACGGATCACTATTCTTTAGTATCTTCACGCATCAGTATTATTCCGTGTTATCGCCAAGTCGCGACCATTACTCTATGGTTTTCTTTATTAGTTATATTCTTACCTTTCAATTCAGTGTACATCAACCAGCGTCTACATCACTGTAAGCGTTTCTATTTCTTTTATTTTATAATATTGTTAATGCTTTTGTTTATTACATTTCATTGCTACGTTATTTCTTCGTGTTAATTTCTTTGCTTATCGCTTTATATATATATAGTTTAGTTTGCATTTATATCTTGCTTAAGCTTTAGCCTCTTATTATTATATTGCTATCTTTATCACATAATCTATTATTGTTTAACTCCATTGCTTCGCATCTTTTGCTATTTTTGCCTAACATTAATTTTCTATCATTTACCTTTATATAAATGTTATGTGCCTATGCTAAATGTCCAACGCATAATTATAAGGTGTTCATTGCTATCTGTTACGTGTCCCAATAAATAACGCTTTCGCTTTTATCTTTAAACCGTCAATTCTCGCTATTTCGCCTCGAATACCTGGAACCATTACGCGCAACGACTACAGCTGATCGGTCTCCGCAAGCGCCGGGAGTTCTTGCCCGTGTTTACTAACGTTCTTCCATATAGAGTCCCGCATGGGTATTCCCAAACCAATAGTAAAAACCCTACTATTTACGCCTTTTTCATACGATGCAGCTAGTAAGCCAATTATAGAGCCATAAGTCAAAGCCTGTACTCTCACGTGCGTCACTCGGGTGTACGATCACCATTCAGCCTTCCCTGGTCGATACGAGTCACGAAGCATAGCCTTCATAAAGAAGCAGGTCTTCTTACGAAGCAAAGTCTTCGAGCTCTCCTACACGTCGCGAAGCACAGCCTTCATAAAGAAGCAGGTCTTCTTACGAAGCAAAGTCTTCGAGCTCTCCTACAAGTCGCGAAGCATAGCCTTCATAAAGAAGCAGGTCTTCTTACGAAGCAAAGTCTTCGAGCTCTCCTACCTCTCCACGAGTCGCGAAGCGTAACTTTCATTAAGAAGCAGGTCTTCTTACGAAGCAAAGTCTTCGAGCTCTCCTAAAAGTCGCGAAGCATAGCCTTCATAAAGAAGCAGGTCTTCTTACGAAGCAGAGTCTTCGAGCTCTCCTACACATATCCGCAAGTTCGGAACCATAGCCTTCATAAAGAAGCAGGTCTTCTTACGAAGCAAAGTCCGCACGCAACTTCCCTACCCCATATATGTCACGATCCAAGTCCCGCCACCCAGGACGTGACAACCGTATAAGGAGATTTATACTCGAGCTCATTTTAGAAGTAACTTGCCGACCGACGAGTTTAGATCGGTTCTGCGCATGTTGGCGCTCATTGGTGCCGAAACAAGCTACTATTGGTTATACCCCAAACAAACGCTTTCTCGGAGCCAATGAGCTCATTCTACATGCGCGAACTCAGTTCCTTCTAAAATGAGCTCGAGTATAGGCGTGAATGTTACATCCAACACACTGATCGACCAGGGAAGGTTTAATAAGAGAATACACACCAGAGAAACACCCGTTAGCGCACTTGTTTTGGTTTGTCTCGGTAATAGGATTTACCGTTGCTTTATGGTAAAATACACACGTAATAACTCTGCGATATTCGACTAGTCATACGGTTAAGCGAAACCTATACGAAAGTAAGTTAGTAAAACACCGTGACGCTTTCTGCGGTCGTTGCCCGTAGTCAGCTGTTCCGGCAGCCTGTTTCGATTTAGGGATCTTCGTAGCCGAAGTATTAACACAGGCTGTGTTCCAATTCACGCATTATGCGCATAGACTGCAGAGAAAACCGTTCCGCTTCAGTCTATGCGTGCATTGGTTGCGTTGGTGGCGCATAGCATTCCCTAGAATTCTTCACTTCTAGCGCATGAAGCGTGCAGTTCATGCGCGCATGCGTATTTGTCGCTTTACGTACGCTTTGAAAAACATGCACGAAATTATGTGGTCCGCTACTCGAAGTGACAGAAAATATAACCTACATATATGCTACATGGCAATAAATGCTTATTGGATATTTCGTTCTTTTACGCTATATTTGTCACCTTTTTATAATTTAACATCCTTCCAAAATATTATTGTTTTCATTGATATGAAAATTCAATGTAGTGTATTATTATATTATTTCAACATGTGTTGTGAGGTAAGACCGGCCAAAATTGAGGGGTAATCGTAGCCAGCTTTTAACATTACTTTTTTCTGTCTTAAATGCAACTGACATAAAAGAATTACGAATAAGGCAGAATGAAGCCAGGAATATTACTTTACACGCTTCCACATAAAAACCCAAAATGAAACAATTCAATTTTATGGGCATATAATAATATGAAGAATGTTCAGGATGGAATACCCCTGAAGAATACATTTGTGATTCATGTATATAGTAATTAATTTTAAAACATAAAAATAATATTTTTTTTATTAATTTTACAGTTTTCCCACTTCTTTTATAAAGAATAATCATGGCCAGAATTACCCCACGTTAATTCTGTAATTCCAATCAAATGGACATTTTTATGTTATTGCTTCCAACTTTGTTACAACGTAAATTTTTACTTTCTCTGTTATAAGAATAAAAACTAATTAGACACTTCAAACTAGCAATTCATATAAAAAACCCAGAATACAGAAGCACACGTAAAGCGACAAATACGCATGCGCGTAATATGCGCATTGACTGCCCATGCTTTTATTTTCTGCACTTGCTGCACGCATTATAAGCTAGAAATTGGAGGATTCTAGGGAATTCTACGAAATTGGTACTGCCATCTCTGCACTCGCTGTATGAATTGCAACCAACGTAACGGACTCAATTTCGAAGCGAACAACACATCCCTAGAAGGTTTTAGGCAGGGTCGAAAAGAAAGATGAGAAAGGAAGCAAATACGTAGCGTGCATATTTATTTCTTAAAGGCTTTTACTGCTAAGTTTTTCGAAGGTGCTTTTATAATGCTAACTTTACAGCTGTACTCTAATCCAGAAGACGTACAAGAGCCTGCGGTTCTATTCAATAGCCTTCAATACCTTGAATTTACCCCGGACACGGATAATAAATAACTTCATTTTTCCTTTACACATCTGTTTACCAAATTACGTTGGGTAAGCAGCAGTTCGTCCTGTAAAACTCATAAAATATGATCTTCGCTTTCAATAATTATCGTTGTTCAAGAAGAATAGAAAAACTAGGGTTGAGAAAATCCAGGAACCAATTAAGCCATCAAATTTCGTTAGGAGTCGGTCCCCGATCCTTAAGACGAAGTAACCGATGTAGTTAGGAAGCGTGCTTCGACCACCGTCCAAAAGTCTGGAATTAAATTAACCGTAATCCATCCAACTGCATAGCTATTTGTAAGTAAGTTTGAACATTCCCGCGTAACCTCACGAGCATCAGACGCATCGAAACCCGTTCCGTTTCGTTACTGCGGTTCATGCGCTGCTGGAAACGGAACGCGGTTCATGCGCGCAGCGTCTGCGCTGCAGTCTATGCGCATAATGCGTGAATCGGAACACAACCACAATAATACGAAACGTGATTGAAAGTAAAACTGTTTATTCAGTTTAAAGCACTGGTAATGCGTGACACGTTAAGCAATAGCACATAATGGTTATACGAATAGTTATTACAATGAAATAAGAGTATGAATATGAGATACACGTATATAAGCCAAACATAGAACTGAGTAAAGCATAAAGATTTGCTACGCTAGCAATATGCGTAGTGAACGTTAGCAATAGTAATATAATACCCCTGATAACCATCTGACGCCAATCTGACATCAGATTGGTAGCAGAGTCTGGCATGAGAGCGCAGAATCTGACGTCAGATCCGTAGTCGTCTGTGTCCGCATTTGGCTGCGTTCTGAGGTACAGAATCTGATATCAGATTCTGATGTCAGATCGGCAGCAGATGGACAGCAGATTCTGCCGTCTGCTTGGCACAGCTAACAGCGCCATCTGAGGGTCAGGATTAGCAAACTAACGTGTGGTAAGAAAAAAAAATACCAACAAATACGAAAGTTGTAATTCCCAAGCGGTCACCCATCCAAGTACTAACCGCGCCCAATACCGCTTTAACTTCAGTGATCGGACGAGAACTTGTGTTTTTTCTGACACGAAATAATCGTTGGAAAAATTTGGCTCTTATTAATACTTCTTGTGTAAAAATCTTCATACTATTATATTCTAAGAACTTATTATATAGCGTTTAAGTCGAAAAGAGTCGTTGTTCTGTGGTATAAGTACCTGTTTAAATTACAAATGATATCAATATTAAATAACTTACCTAACGCAATTCTTTTTACCTGTTGTATTTCATTTTTATACATTTTCTGTGGACTTTACTGACATGGTAGTAGAATTGGACAGAGTTTATATGTATTCTACAGGAATTAAAGGTTAATGTTATGAATTTATTATATAAATTAACTTATTTTCACAATTATATAATAAATTAACTTATTTTCACAATTTAACCTTTAATTCCTGTATAATACATTTAAACTGTGTCCAATTCTACTACCACGTCAGTAAAGTACACAGAAAATGTAAAATTGTAGTTTAAACAGGTACACAGAACAACGACTCTTTTCGACTTAAACGTTATATAATAAGTTCTTAGAATATAATAGTATGAAGATTGTTTAAAAATAAGTATTAATAAGAGCCAAATTTTTCCAACGATCATTTCGTGTCAGAAAAAACACAAGTTCTCGTCCGATCACTGAAGTTAAAGCGGTATTGGGCGCGGTTAGTACTTGGATGGGTGACCGCTTGGGAATTACAACGTTTCGTATTTGTTGGTATTTTTTTTTCTTACCACACGTTAGTTTGCTAATCCTGACCCTCAGATGGCGCTGTTAGCTGTGCCAAGCAGACGGCAGAATCTGCTGTCCATCTGCTGCCGATCTGACATCAGAATCTGACATCAGATTCTGTACCTCAGAACGCAGCCAAATGCGGACACAGACGACTACGGATCTGACGTCAGATTCTGCTGCCAGATCTGGTTATCAGGGACAGTAACGAGAATTAATGATTCACAGTAATATATGAGATGAGCGTTAGCAATAATATGAATAAGAAAAGTAACGAGAATAGCAATACACAATATATGATGATGGTGATGTACAATGGTATTAAAGATAATTATAATTTCGTACAATGCTTGATGATTGAAGATGGTTGAATTTAGTTTAAATAACACTTTGGCGAACGAGACCTTTCGCTTGGTGGTTTTTCGTTGAAAGAGAGCGTGTCTCTTTGATCCTGGTATTTCGGCGAAAGAGAGCTTCTGTCTCAGAGCCCTTGTATTTATGTGATTTTACAAGGGGTTGCGGGGGTACGCGCGGTATGGACTTTGCCCCGTTTATATAATATTTTACAGTATGAAGGGGGTGCGCAGTATGCACCTTGACCTTATTACGAACATACGTCACAGTAACATTTCCGGGGTTTTTGTAGGGACCAAAGGTTGGTCTATATTTGGACTTGCAGTTTTTCTTCTGGGGTTTTTATACATGTGAATTTGAAATGTTCAATTCCTCGAATGGGTTTTGGGCGTTTGATAGGAAAGAGGTGGTAGTGGTTTTGACTTCTTTGGTCATGGAGAGGGTGTGAGACGTGGTCTCGATTTAACACGTTGCGTCCGGGTGACGTGTACGGTCACGTCATGGGACACTTGGGCCCGGTCCCAATAAATGTGGAAGATGAAGAAGAATTTTTCAGGTACCGAATTTTCCGTTCGCATACGCATTCAGTACGAACGTGTTCATCGGTGTGTGCATGTCGTTACAAATTTGCAATTTTTTTCACCATGGTACAACTGTTTCTTGTATTTAGGTGAAGGTCAACTATTTTTGGTGCCGGACGCAACGTGTTAAGAGATTTGTGGGGCGAGGGACTTGTTTAGATTCGATGTGAGGGAGGAATATGTGCCGCGTTGGGCGAATAAGGAAAGGGGATTCACTGGTTGACCGTCTTGAGATGGGGACTGCTAAGGTACATCGCCAAGGCGCCAGTGGTCAGTGGTAAAGGGGTAAGAGTTGAGGTTTGGGGAGATTTGAGTGGAAATGTAGAGTGTGAGTTGTTTTAACCGCGCGCGAAAAATCGTGGGACGTCACAGTATTTGACCTAATTTATCGATAAATAGGTCTTAATTACGTCTTTTGAACGCCAGTTTCAGTCCTAATCCAGACCTGTTTAAGGCGTCCCAAAACCGTCTTTTAAACGGTTCTTCAGTCCGAATCCAGGCGCTTTAAAAGATGTACTAAAAGATATACAACTTTTTTTGTAACATTCGTCCTTCAGAGGACGTATATAAGCCGTTCGTGGGAAATTCAGACCGTTCCCGGAACGTCCGGTACGACTGGGACAGACGTCCCTGGGACGCTTTTAGGACGGCTGTGTGCTGTGTAGGGTACTATCCATCGCGAGCCGGCCTAGTCATGACTTGTTTATGTACATATGCGTCTTTAAGACATCTAAACGCAGTCGTTTAAAGAACGTCTTGGCATGGACGTCTTAGAGACGTCCCAAACACTTACTCGGACAGACGTCTTAGAAACATCTCAGGACAGACGTCTTAAAGGCGTCTTCACACAGTCGTATAAAAGACATCCTGTTACAGACGCTTTAAGGACGTCTTAAAGACGTCTGTAGGCAGACGTCTTAGAAATGACTCCGCGCAGACGTCTTTAAGACGTCTTGACTCAGTCGTTTAAAAGACGTCCTGGTACAGACATTTTAGAGACGTCTTAACTCAGTCGTTTAAAGACGTCCTGGTACGGACGTCTTAAGGACGCCTTAAAGACGTCTGTAGACAGACGTCTTCGAAATGTCTGCGCGCAGACGTCTTAAAGACGTCTTAATATGGTCTAAGACGTTCAGACCAAAAACAGACGTGAAATGGACGTCTTAAAGACGTCGTGTGCTATCTGGGTAATATATCTTTATATTGTACGTAATCTTAAATCTGTTAAATATACGTATTTTATCTGCAAAGAATGAATAAAATATTTATAGAATTACGGTATAATTGTATAAGATAGAGAAAAAGTAATGTACATATTGTTTCTGTAAGGGGTTGTTTAGGAAATGTTTAATGCGAACATTATGTCACATAAGTAAAGTAACAGATGTTGAGCTAACAGGAAACAAAAGGGGAATTTTGGTGTATCATACAATATATGGACCGTTTATTTTGAAAGTGGTGTAAGTCCATTTTTGAAAAAAATGAGATATCACGTAATTCATGCTTAATTTAATGTAAATTTTTTATGTATATAAATTTCTCGAAACAAGAGAAATTGGACTTAAACCACTTTCAAAATAAACGGTCCACATCTCCGGGAGAACAATTGTAACGAGAAAATTTACACGAGTATCAATGTGTCGGTTAATAAAAATAGAAACTAAAAAAGGATCATAAAAGAAAGATATGTCTAATCTTCGTATTCTCCAATTTTTGTGGACTTAGGATGATTTGCTAAATGCGTAGAATTGGATATTGGACTTCGGTTAAATTACATTATTTTTTTGAACATTTAAAATTTGTTTTCATGCATTTTTTCCTGATAAATACTTAAATCCTCTATTCTACAGCTGAATTAATACATAAACTCAAATTTTTTGAAATTGTGACATGGGGCGTTTTTCCTTACAACCACAGATATATGCTCATACATTATTTCAAGCATATAAACTGTAAAATATACTGTAACCTCATACCATTATTAATTATTATAAAATGTTTGCATTAATATACTACACACTATAGAAAGAAATACTAATTCAAATATACCAGGATATCAGGTAGTAATACTTTAAAAAATATTTTTGTACAAGAGATCAGTTTTTTAAATTTTTTTTTAATCTCGAATTAAATTACATTGTGTATTGTTTGTAGAACATATATAATAAACTTGTAAAACCAGTAGGTGTCATAAATGGTTGTATACTTGAGTGCCATGCATAAACAACCCAGAGATGCATATAGCATAGTTTAGGTGTCAGTACTTGAAGGCTATGTATGCAGAAAGGTGGAATAGGCATTTTGGGTCCCTACAAATTTATATGCACTGACAAAAAAGCACATCTGACAGCTTTTGCTTTTACGGAAATTGTTTTATAGATTACCTGCATACTGTTCAATCAGTACTATATCTATTTCATCAATACAAATCATAATATTTATCAAAATGGTAAAAGTTTATAATATTATATTTCATACATTTATCTATAAACTTTTTTACTTAATCTTAAGATAGGTAATGTTTTTACAAGAGTAATAAAATGTGCAATTATATAGCCAAGAAGAGCACCTATGACACAAGGAATTGGCCAAACTTGCCACGGACGGTCCCAATCTAATGGAATTACAATAGTACCCAACCATGTCCCTAAAAGTGTTGCTATAATATTTGTTTTCATAGCATCCGCTAAAACATTGCCTTTTTGTAATTGTGTTCCTGTTATGAAGTTCAATGCACTGTCCACTCCTAAATGCAAACTCGTAGGGACAAATGTAAGAGTAGTCAGTGTGACAGTAAGCATGGTACTTTCTTCATAATGTGTAAACACAGGTGCGCCAAACAATATAATTACAATATAATACATAACAGACAAGAAACAAGTTGCTAACAGAAATTTGATAACTTCTTTTAGATATCTTGACCAGGATCTCCTAGTTTTCACAGATATCCGTAATTCGGTTTTTGGTATAATTGCTGATTCAAAATGAAATATAGGAAATAATAACTTTATTACTTCTGCAAAAAGCAGAATTAGCAGTACTGGAATAAATTTGTATTTTCCCACATTGTACAAATTGTCATTTAACTTGAGTAATATTAGAATGCCAGGAAAGTAAATGCAAGTAAAAGAACAATATGACAGTAACAATCTCTGACCCAATTTGTTTCCAACACTCATGTTTACTGTTTTTCCTAACCTGTAACGAAGCCGTGGTGAAAATCGAAGAAACGTTGCATTTTCTTAATTATTTCTTACTTGACGTACAGTAAAATGATCCTTCCTAACTTAGTGCTGGTTATATTATCATTTTTAAACAACGTATCGGCCTTTATTTTATGCTACACAGATTTCTAATATACAGCTGACAGAACTTTCGTAGTAGAACCTAGATATATCTACACCAGAGAGGATAAGATAGAGTGGAAGCATCCCATAAGAGCCCCTGTTAAAATGTAATATATAGAGACAGTCCGCCATGTTTGATCGAAATCCCACGAGAGAGAAAGAGATATACACCATTTCACTCTTGATTACTCTTAACAACTCTTACGTTTATGGCGGAAATGCATTGCGCCACAGCCACTGATCTGTATATACTACTGGATAGTGAACGAGGATAGGCGGCTTGTGCCAAATAGAAGCCATTTTGATCTGAGTACGATTCTCAAGTGTGACGTCACACAGCGACGCGAAGTCATAGCTGGCCAAAGCAAACAAACAATAAATATATAGTTGGTGCCATGGTGCCTGATTACGACAGAATCAAAATGGTAAGAACATGCATGTTTTGCGGTGCAAAAAAATTGGGGGACAATATAACATATCACGGGTAAGTAAAAGTTGGCGTCGAGACGGTACCGCGTCTCTAGATAACATTTATATGCTACTTGTAGGTTAAGTGGAACTTCTTACTCATAATAAATATTCCTAAGGAAATAAAAAATATTTTTGTTTGTTTCATATAGTTTTCCGTTAATAGCCACAGAATGGCTAGACAACATGGGTTTGGGCTCCAATTTTGTGCCACCAAAAAACGCCATGTTATGTTCCAGTCATTTAAAAAAAAAATGAAGGCACGAAGGCACTGGCAAAGGTTGTCTTCTCCCTGGAAGCATTCCTACCATTTTTGGGCAATACAAAGCTGGTTGTGGCTTCTGTCATGCTAAAAAAGGACAGGATAAAAACATATCATTTCGCAAGTAATATCTGAATTATTCAAATTAAGCAGCGTATTTTTAAGTTAAAGTGACTAAAATAAAATTTATTATAAAATAACCAAATGCAGTTGTTTAATTATTTATAGTACAATGAAGAATGATATCACTCTAATTTAAGAAGTTTTTCCATAAATTATTTTACATAAGTTCATTAATATTGTTTCAGTGTTTGACATTAATTTGAAACATGACTTCCTTATTTTGCAGATTTTCATTAAATAATGCAGAACTGCATCAGAAGTGGATTGCAGCAATGGCTGTAAAGGACTTTGTTCCCAATGAGAGAAGTGTGCTTTGTAGTGAGCATTTTGAAAAAGATTGTTTTCGTAAAACAGGTCGTAATGCCTGTACGTTAACTCTAAAGAGCAATGCGGTTCCTACGATACTTAAGTTGCCGCTAATTGACAGTAAGATTGTTTGTGTTTTTTATATATTCTTTATTTTACTTTTGGAATATAATGCACATTATAGTAAAATACTATTTTTAGAAACACCTGCTGCAGAACTCAACAGCAATTCTCAACCCTCTGCATCACATATGGAAACAGATCCCTCATTGTCGCCAGAAATATTAGCAGCGTATGAAGGGCGTGAAAAGCACCGTTTATCACTTGATTTACCTCCTCCAAAAATGTCAAAAACTGACACTAACTACAGTATGGTAAATCCAATTGAAGCAAGTACCAGTGATTCAGGTGAATTCAAATAAATTGTTCTAAAATTTAAGCGTCATATAAATTATATCATTGTTCAAAAGTTTAGCAATTAATTTCATATCTTTATTGCAATGAAGGAAATATCATATTTATAACTTTTAAATTAATACTTTTGTTACAAATCAGTTATGTGAATATGAAATTCGATTCAAATAATAGTGTATAAATAACTAATAATATATTATGCGTAGATAAGAAGCAATGCCAGGTGAATGAAGTACCTTCTACGAGTACAGCAAGCGAAGCGGCAAATACTTGTATGCAGAGAAATGGACAAACACCAACTACCTCACGTCGCATTCGTCATGTCGCCCATGATCATCGATATCAAACAAGTCCGAGGTCGATGATGAAAAAAATGTTATTGCAGGAAAAGCGAATACAAGCGTTGAAGCTGGAAAAACATGCTCAAAAGCAGCACATTTCTCGGTTGAAGCGGCAAGTAACTTCTTTAAAACAAATTGTGAGTGCGTTACGAAAAAATCCATCTCTTCCAGACTCGGCATTGGAATGCTTGGAATCCATTGCAGATACTGACGTTTCCCAATTTTTAAAACGATTCATTAAAAATCAAAGTAATGTAAAAGAGCAACAAGTACAAGATAAGAAGA
Organism: Andrena minutula; assembly: GCA_929113495.1. Lineage (NCBI taxonomy): Eukaryota > Metazoa > Arthropoda > Insecta > Hymenoptera > Andrenidae > Andrena > Andrena minutula. Next base: position 40,925,224 of record OV815993.1, on the reverse strand, counting down.
AACTGTCAGGTATATCGAGCGGAAAATATCCAGCAGCACTTAGAGCATTTGCTATGCCACTGCATTTCTACTCTCCTAGAGCGTACGGCTTTGTGAGGCGCAAATTTTGCAAAGCTTTGCCAGATCCGAGTACCATACGTTCATGGTATTCTGCGGTCGACGGTGAACCGGGGTTTACCCTCGAAAGCTTCCAAGCTTTGAAGTTTAAAGCAGCAGAAGCAAAAAAATACACCAAGAAAGTTCTGGTCAGTTTCATGTTAGATGAAATTTCAATTAAAAGATCGATTCAACGCCTTCCCAACGGCTAGGATATATATTTTAAATTTACGTCAATTTTTATATCTGTCATATAATTTTATATCTTATATATGTGTACTTTTATTGCATTTAATAAAAAAAGTTTTCATATTTATATTTAATGGTCTTTTGTCTTAAACTTAATCAGTTCATTATCTATTTTCTTATTTTGGGCCATCTATACATTTCCTTTTGTTTTATGTACGTTTATTTTTTATTACATCTTTTATTTAAAATAATAATTTTTTACATGCACTTATTCGTTATGTATATCTCCCTTTATTACCGTTCAAATTTACCGCTGGAAAGTGAGAATCTTACTCAGATTAAAATGGCGGCGGGATCATCAAGTTGGCACACGGTTTTAACACGGGATACTCTATCCAGTAGTATATACATATTAGTGGCTAAGGGCGGTATTTTCAGTCGCTACTTATTCTTAAGCAAATGCTTAAGCATGCGGCATCCTCTACTAACCTACTATCTAGTAAAGGATGCCGAATGCTTAAGCATTTGCTTAAGAATAAGCAACCACTGAGAATACCGCCCTAATACTAGCCATGCTATACAACGTGGCAACACCGCTCATGTGCGGATCGGGAGTCCTTTTTTCAATGGTGGAGTTTTGTATTCAGCATTGTAATTATCGTTATTTTACAGTATAAAACTATACTAATATACAGTATTTTTTATTAAGTATGTACAAGGAATACGTAAATATCATAATTATAGTAAGTAGAAGTAATACAGAAGTATATTAATATTTATAAATGTGGTATATATTTTGTGGACTCTCGGAATAGTTTGGTGTTATGATGCATTATATTTGAAATATTTACAGAGATTTCAAGAAACAAGAAGTGGGAAACAAGTTAAAACCATCTTTGGACTATATTGAAGGATTTAAAAATTGATAAAGGTACGTACAAGTTAATAGAGACTTGAAATAGACAAAATTATTTGTACAAAGCCAAAGAGGTTAAGTGTACGCGGAAAAAAGGTTAGCATAATTAGATATTGAAAGGAACAATTATGCAGTTAATTATAAAATCGTGTTAGAGGACAGTATGATAATTGTGGAAAATTTCCTCACCACCCTAGGGGTATTTACCATGGCGCGTTACCTTTTTTTTTTATTATAATGGGTGGTTCGCCAATAGCCATATCATCCCATTTTCTAAAATAAAATTAATATTTTTAAATAGAACAAAACAAAAACATAACTTTTGTATTTTTAAAGAAATAAAGTATTACATTTTGAAATAATAACAAATAATCTTGAATAATATTAATAACAAAACATAACGAAACATACTTTGACATTCTCTCGAAATACTACTAATAAAACCTTGAAAAAACATATTGAAAATAATAAGTTAAATACATTTCAAAATTAATATTTTAAGAAAGATGAAATTAAATAAATCATTGAAAGTCTAGTTCCTATTAAAAGTTTTTAATTTACGATTTTTAGGAGCGATGTCTGTACGCATTTCCAACTGACTATTATTTATAGTTTTTACGTAATCGTTTAATAAAATATTTGAAAAAATTGATAATAATGTAAACAAAACACTGTGGTAAGCTAGACCACAAACACATGTATCTGAAAATGTTAAATAATGTATGTCTGATTGAATACTAATATATGTCAATTTACATAAAATATATTTATGATTTTCAGACTGCAAAAACTGAGACTCCAAAATGCCATCATTTATTATGGCTTCCATTATTGCATACATATGTATAAATGAGGCTATCACTTTTTCAGTGGGAACAGATAGGCCCCCTCTTTGTAAGTGATCAAAATATACATTGCCTACAGTTTTACCTTTATCCTCCACAACTAATAATCGACAAATATTGCAATTTAATTTTTTAGCAACAGAATGGGACCCATAACCAGAAATATAAATTTTAATGGAATCGTCTACAACACAATCGGACAAGTATTCGGTATCGAAGATTCCTGAGAAGCAAGTCACATCAATGGAAAGATCATGAAGATCGTTACAATTATCATCATAAATTCGAAATTTATTTTTGATTTCAGTAGGAGAAAACGAATTTGCCGATTTTGTAAATATTAGTTTAAATCTAATATTTTTTTCTGCATGAATTACTGCGTTATATGACACATGATAATTACAAGCAGATAAAAGTCTATAATTTTCAAATCGTTTTTCTAATTTTTCAGTTGTAAATTTTCCAGCTAACAGATATGATATATCAAAATTTTGAAAACAGTACTCTGTAAGTAGTAAAAGAACTGTAGTACTTCGGTGCAGAGCTTTGAAAGTATCTACTGTTAAATGGCCATTTATTTATCTCTAAATTTTGCCAAGAGTTTAACCATAATAGAAATTTTTTTAAAAATTGACATCTAAAATCATTAACATTCAAAATCGGTTTACAAAATTCGTTTCTTTTCCTGTTACCTTTTACACTACTTGTATTGTTCACAATGTCCCACTAATTGCGAAATATTTCTAAAAAATGAGCAGTAGCGGTATATTTGAAATCTTTCATAGCTGCTATTGTAGACTGATGGAATATATTATCAACGAGGAAAACCTTTTGTCGGTCAAAATTATTTGATTATAATGATTTATAATTTAATGTATAAGCTTTCTTAGTAATTAAATGTTTTTCGAAATCGTAAACCGTACGTAAACCATTAAACTTTGCTAATCTTTGTTCGTTTGTATGAATGTCGGGGAAAACGAAAGTTTTATCTACATTTTTCAAATTTAACCAATTATTTCTAATATTTTTCATTAAGGTAAATGTACCAATAACTGGACACTTAAGGATATCAAAGTTGTATATCTTAAAAATGGACTAAAAATAAAGGCCCTTTTCGACAAAAGTGTCAATATTCAGATAAATGTTCCTTCTTTCTATCAAATGAGCTACTAAAACCTTGTTTTCAGTGCGTTATTTTAATTCAATTGAGTAAAAACGCAAATAGCTATGTGTACCAATACATGAACAATAGAATTCTGATTTGTCCCAGCGTCCCATTTTTGGTGTCCCAATACCTGGTCAATGGGGAAGATGACGCAAAGCTTGGGGCAGAGGGCGCCACTAGTGTTTGTGTCAATGGTTTGCGCGCGAATTTTTCATTTGTGGAATGTATGAATTGGGTAGTTACATAATGTTTTATAATTAGTTATTCTACACCGATGACAAGTGGCAGTGGGGTCACGGGTGGGAAAAATTTACAATCATCTTCTGCATGCTATAAGTACTAATAATTATGTAATAAGTCAATGTTACTTTTTAAATAAGACTATTTATTGTTAAATAAACAAATTCTTAATTTCTTAATCATTTTAAACCATTAAAGAAATAAAACATACATGAATAACAATTTTTATATTGGCAGAAATTTTGTTTAATTTATAAAATCATTGGTAAAGAATAATGATATTTCAAATGCGTTCTTTTTTAATAGATCTTTTTTGTGCAATTAGTTTTTTAATTTCTTCGTCTATTTTCTTTCTGTTTGCTGCTGCTGCTTTTTTAATTTTTTTTTCATCAGCTTTTCTTTTTTTTGATTCTTCTCTCTGTTTCTTTCTTTCTTCGATTTCTCTTTGTTTTTTCAATTTCTCTTCCTGAATTCTTAAATGGTGTTCTTGCCATTCATCAGATGTCAGTGCGTGACTAATTGTTTTCTTTTTCTTCTTTTTTTCAATTTCTTTTGGCATATGTAATACTCTTTTTAAAGGCAATGGAAAATTTTTTCCCGAATCTTCTGTAATGCACGTAGTATTAGTATGTGTGAAATTTTTTTTTATTAAAAGTCATATAACTAGTGGTACATAAAACTTTGTAAGTAGTGGTAGTAAAAACTTTGATACATATGTACCTTTGCTTTTATTACATTCTGTGTTTTGAATTTCATTAAGAATAATCGTATGTTCCTTTTGTATAGATTTTATCGTACGTAAATCTTTTACTTCAATATGAGCCTCATTGTTATTGTTGACGTTCAAAATTTCTTTATCTGTAGCTTCTACTTCAATTGCATTGGCATTTAAAGGTTCCTCATTCTGTGAAAAATCTTCCGTGGATCCTGCGAATAAGATGCCGTTGCCACAGACTGTATTTATTTATGATTAGTTTATATATAGTTAAGTCAAATATTTGACATAATAATAGTTACAAACCTTGATCAAAAGTATCTTGAAGACGCTCAACAGCTGTGGTCAAACTAACAACATTAATCGGACTTAAAGTTCGTGTATTTACAATTAAGCTATTCACATCTTCTGGTGGTATTAAAACTACTTGTGCATTATTAATATCTATATCTAAAGGATTAGGCATGCAAGGCAGTGACTGTTCAACCTCTACTATGATTTCATGCATGTCCACAGTAGAATCCTCCCCATTACCACTCACACAATGACTCTCAATTTCCCCTACAGTAAATAGGATTAAATATTTAATTATAATATAAGAAAATAAGTAAATCATTCTTGAATAGAATACAAAAATACAACTTAATTAAAGGAATATTAAACTATTTTAATATTAATTATGAAATTTATATACTTATAGTATATAATTTTATATACTTATATACTTATAGTATATAAATTTACAATTAATATTATAAATATTAAAACATTTAATTTAGTTGTATTTTTTATGAAGTTTCACCAGTGAGCTGTTTCATGTTGAGCCAATACTGGAATAATCCCTCGTTACTATTTTTGGAAATCTTGAAGGTTCCATTAAATACAGCATTTTGAAAATCTGCAAGGTCATCTACATTTAATTTACTTTCAAAATACTTCAGATATTCCTTATCTTTATCTTCTTTGTTAGATTGTATGACTTTTAAATGTTGCACTTCTGTACTCTTCTTATTTTTTTTATTTAAAACATTAAAATCTACTGCATTTGCATTATATGGAAACAGTCCACACGTTTGGAAGCCATGCTCAATAGTTATTTGCAAATTATAGAAAGAATCGATAGCTGTCTTTAAAATTGGTGCAAAATCTTCTCGTCTTAATTTTTGGGTATGTAAAGTCCTCCATTCGTCGACAGCCTTCTTCCATTTCACTTTCAAGGGGTGAAAGACAGCAACATCCAGTGGCTGTAATACATGCGTTGCATTCGGGTATAAAGCAATTAATTCGATTTCATTATCTTTGCAGAACTGTGATAGAGCCAAAGTCATGTGTGACGAATGTCCATCGAGATATAGAATGACAGGAAATTTAATTTTGTTTGCTACAAGCCATGGATGAAATTTAGTACTGATATAATCAAGGAAACTTTCTGCTGTCATCCTCCCCCGCTCTGTATTACTAATGATCCATCCTGATGGTAAGGTGTTGGTAATACTTGCTGGAATTCTTTGGTACCAAAAGAGTATCATTGGTGGAAGCATTGTACCTGCAGCATTGACAGTAAATAATGTTGTGATACTTTCTTTCTCATCTCCATGTACAACTTTATACACGGTCTTAGCCCCTCTCCGAGCGGGCACTCTGTCTGCCTTTGGAACCAGAAAGAAAGCAGACTCGTCCAAATTAAATATTCTTGATGGGTCTATATTGTGTAGATTTTTTTTTTTTAAATAAGTTTCAACTTCCTGAAACCAATCCCTGAGGACTTCTTCAGTAGCGGATGCTCTGCTTATAGATAGATTTTGAGCGAGCCTTGGGGAAATTTCTGGGTGTCTACGGCAAAAGCTCTCCCACCAATGCCTACCTGGCATATTATTTCGAAAAGGATTTGGTCTCTTCAGCTCAATGACCAGTTTTTGTATTGTGTCACAAAGCTGTGACTTTGAAATGGGAAATCCCCTTTCGCTGCAATGCAAGATCCATTCCACAATGTGCTTTTCTTCACAGTACAGGGTCATCGTTTAATCCTGCAACCCGCGCGCGCGCGAACTTGTAAAATGGCAACACCGCCTCACGGACGCATTCCACTACACCATGCACCGTCCCGGTGTTCGGAGAGCTACTAGTGACCGCTAGACAGCGGTGATGCCCGAGCTTCAAGAATTTTGGGCTGGCCTCTTTCAAATTAACATTGCAAAGAACTATTCAGAATTTCCCGGCCCGGGTTGAAAAATTTGGGGCCTTTTTCGTATAACTTTTGAACTATAAGAGATATCGGAATGCAATTTGCGCCGAAAAATGAGGAAAAATTATACCCTCTTAATGATTGATAATTTAACATATTTTACGTTTACTTAATTTTTCTTTCATCAATTTTTCAACCATAATTGTTTAAAAAGCTTTTGCAAACTGTTTATTTGATAATGTATTTAACGCTGTTTTTAAAATTCGTGATGTTGATAAACAATAGGCTAGTTGTTTCTGTATCATTACTATCATTACTTTCATAAATTGAAAAATTAAATTTTTATTCAATTATGTGTTAGTTCTGCAGACCTCAGAATCTATTGTTCTGGTTTTCTTTTATATGATTTTATCCTTAATGCGGAGGATACCTAGATCAGACGTAAGGGGTAACTAATGGGACGTGTCTTTGATTGTAGCGGTATTTGATTTTTTCTCTAGAATTTTTGTTTGAATGTTTTAGCTACTCAATGCCACGCCTATACCGGCTTCCGATGATGTCATTTTTTTTTAATGATGTGCCATTATTGTGGCTTTTACAAGCAGGTGGCGAAAAATCTTTCCGTACAAGGGTATAGGTTACGTCGCGGTCAACCGCGTCGTAGCTAAAATTTTTGAAATTCGAGACGGGTACGAGATTAGTTAACATTATTTTCAAACCTCATTACAGTAATCTCGGGTGCGAGTGGTAAACCGATCATAAAAGCGGAGCGCGCGGCTCGATTACCTGGACCGGGAAATTCCCAATACCTAGCTCTTTGCGACGCTAAAATTTTCGAAGCTCGGGCATCACCCTTGTCCATCGGTTGCTGGCAGCTCTCCGCTGGGCCAGTGCATGGTTGTAGTGGAATGCGTCCGTGAGGCGGTGTTGCCATTTTACAGGATCGCGCTCGCGCGGGTTGCAGGATTAAACGATGACCCTGTATGTTAAAATGGTACTAGGGCCTCTAACACCTTCAACAGGAATTCTTTCATTCAATTTTGCCCACAATGTCGTCTTTGGAATATTGAATTGCTCTGCAGCTTTTCTAATTGTCACTCCCTTTTCTATAGCTTCCAACGCATTATAAACATCTTCTTGATTATATTTCTTTTTATTCTTTTGCACCTTCCTTCTATTTTCCATTTTAAAATCTATAAATTATACTACTTCAGCAAGTAAAAAAAGCAAATACAATTTTAGGTTATGTTGAAAATGTAGCATGCAATTGACTAAAAATATGATTTGAAAATAAAAAACTGTTAATTTATGTACAGTGTACTTGTACTTACACTATTAATATACAAAAATTTGAGAAAACAGAGATACTTTATCGGTTTGACAATGCGGTCAGGTATTGGGACTTCCTCTAAGCGTTCAAAATCCTGACAGGCCTACCAACTGAACGGCTAGTCAGTTATTGGGACAGCGTGCATAGGACAAGATTATCATGTACCGGTACATGAACACGTATAGTTTTAATTAAAATCAATATTAATCGATCAATATTTTGTTATGTATGTAACAAGAAACTTCTTAAGATTCTGTACATACGTTTTTTTCTCAGAAAAACGTTATATAACGATTATTATCACCTTAAGAAGTAACTGTATTTTTCTTAAGAATTACTTAAGAAATCTATGCAGAATTTAAGTGCATGCACCTCCGATATTTAAAGACTATTTTATATATTAAACTTTACATCTAGGACTTTCTTAATTTTTTATATAAGAGATCATGTTGCAAAATAACGAATATTCCCAACAATATTGTTTTAAACTTTCTATGAAGCTTAGTAAAAATATAAATGTTATTGGTGTTCAGGTATTGGGACGTGTACAGTTATTGGTACATTTACCTTACAGTTGCCTTCAGTAAACATCTGTAGGGGGTGGGACGGTGCGTTTGAACGCTAATAAGCATTGTACATTGAAATAATAATGTCTTTTACTTTACTACCCTCGTTGCTGTTATGATAGATGGTGATGCCATACTCCATCATCGATCTGATCAGGGACTTATATAGTATGATCATTGTTTCCGGGTTGGCCCCCTTTTTTATGTGGCTTATGTACCTAAGCATTGTCAGCCTTTTTTTTATTCTCCTGTCCATTTCCGATACGTGCACCTCAATCTTCAGTTTTCTGTCCAGTACTATCCCCAGAAATTTTGCTTCCTCTTCCTCTTCAATCTCCACTCCGTTTACCTCTATTTTTACTTTGCCCCTTTTGCTTGACCTGTTCTTTGTCGTGAAGTTTACCACTTTTGTTTTTTCTCCCGCTACATCCAACTTTATCTCTTTCAAGTTGGTTATTATCGTACTGACTGCTGTTTCTATTGCATTAATATTCTTTTCTTTGGTGTTACTTGCTGTGTATATGGCAATATCGTCTGCGTACTGCAGGATCCTCACCTTTTCCCTGTCTATATTACTGGTTATGTCTGCCGTATATATATTGTATAATATAGGGCTTAAGGGGGCCGTCTCACCGGGCCGCGAATGTGTGCGTACGCTCACACAAGCTAAGTTAAGCGTGTACGTATACGCGTGTAGTAAACAAACCGGTTCAATCGATTTTCGTCCTGGAATCGGCCAGAAGGAAGTTTTTGCGGGTACAGTTGCCTTCAGTAAACATCTGTGGGGGGTGGGACGGTGCGTTTGAACGCTAATAAGCACTGTATATTGAAGTAATAATGAATTTATACGTCACGCTGGTGCTACGTAGCTACAGTGCACCATTAGCGCCACCAACGGAGAAGCCTTGAAGCTTCATTCTGTCAGTTTTCGATTCATAAATTCATTATTACTTCAATATACAGTGCTTATTAGCGTTCAAACGCACCGTCCCACCCCCCACAGATGTTTACTGAAGGCAACTGTACCCGCAAAAACTTCCTTCTGGCCGATTCCAGGACGAAAATCGGTTGAACCGGTTTGTTTACTACACGCGTATACGTACACGCTTAACTTAGCTTGTGTGAGCGTACGCACACATTCGCGGCCCGGTGAGACGGCCCCCTTAAACCCTTTCTCCCCGAAGTTGTCTTTATGTGTCAGCCATGTCTCTGTCACCCCTATTATATCATATTCATTTACCATTTCCTTGAATCCCACAGCTTTGTTTCTCAAACTTCTTGCATTCCATATTGCGATCCTACAACTATTATTATTGTGACTATTCATAATCTTACTATTGATGTGATACTCTTTAGCTTGCTTTCTTATAAGAATTTATTCCTATACTTAACCTATATTCCTCTAGTTATCTATTCTTATCTGTATACTTTACTTGATTTAACGCTATTCCTCTTTGGTACGGACCGCATTTACCTCCTGGTCCGTTTCTATTGCCTCCATGCTTCCTTTCCATTCCTCAAGTCTTTCTTCCTCCTTATGTTTCACTCCCTGTTCTTTCTCACCTCCATCGTCTAATCCTTCGTTATTGTCCTCATCTTCTTCTTTTAGGTCCACCTCCTCCAGCCATTCAGTCGTTCCCTCACTCGCACTGTAGTCATCTACTACTGTGTCCGAATCCGATTCTTCGGTTTCTGGTTTCCTATTCATTTCCTCTTTCCTTACCAGTTCATTTGATTCATACCGGACTGGAATGTATACCTTTTCTATCTTTCTAACTCTTGGTTTGTCGCATTCTTGGTCTTTTTCGTGCTGTGTTATGTTGTTTCTGTTACCTTCGTATTTGTTTTTGTCCTTCCATCCCCCATTTTCCGCCTTGATTCTTTTAGTCTGAACTATTTCTGCTCTCTTGTCATTTTCCTTAATTTTTTCTGGCATGTTCATGGCCATTTGGGTGTGTACCCCATTCCATTCTTCCTCCGTATCCATTGGATGTTGCTCTCTGTCCATTTGTTCTTTTATTCTTCTGCTGAGTTTCTGCATTAGATTCTTTTCTTTTATAATTTTCATCATTTCTTCAACCAGTGCCTCCTCTTCCTCCTGGTCTCTTAGTTTTCCTGGATGTACTCCTATCTCTTTCCTTGTTTTCTTTTCACCATTCCATTTCTTCTCGTGTACCTCTGGTTCCTGCTTTGTAATGTATTTGTACAAGCCTCCTTCCTGTGATGAGATGTTTTCTTCTTCTTCATTAGCTGGGTTATGATTTCTTGGAACATAATTTAGTGTTTTATCTTCCCTGTAATCACTTTCCTTCTTCCGCCATTGTTCCTGCTCTCTTCCAGGGCCTCTGAGCGGCTTTTTCTGATATTCGTTTGGGTTCATATTCTTCCTCTTAAACTCTTCGTTATTCCTCAGGACTCTGCTACTGTGTCCCCATACATTCTCCTCCGGCCTTCTGTTATCGTATTGGACCTCTCCCTCCTTCCCTGGTTCTTTCCTTCGATACTCTTTTTGCTCTTTGTTTCTTTCCCACACTTTCCTTAATTTGCTAATTTCTTTTTCTACTGGGAAATCCAATTTTTCCCAATATTCAATTTTAATGTTTCTTTTGAGAGCGGGGAAGTCTGTCCCCATTACATCCTCTTCGTATTCATCTATGCCTTTCTCTTCATTTGCATATTTCACGAGTCTTTCTTCCCTTCTAACTATCTCTTCAGCTCCTCTATAGGTTAAGTTCTTATGGGCCATTATTTTTTTTATAGTAGCCTCCCTCCGATATGCAGGGCACTCTCTAGAAGTACTTGTGTGTTCCCCGTTGCAATTGATGCATTTGGGGTTTTCCGTGCAATTTCCATGAAATGGCTTTGTACATACAAAACATTTTCTTTCAGGTGTCTTACACGTCGCCTGAATGTGCCCAAATCTTAAACATCTAAAACACTGTTTAACCGCTTCTACAAACGGTTGAATATTGAGCCACATGTGTCAAAATCCTATGATTAGTTTTGTGGGTAGGGATTCACCCTTCATCTTAATTAAGATTGCCTTTCCTTCTTCCCACGTAACTTTGCCATCTTTCATTTTTCTTTTCTTTAACCTCTCCAGTGTGAACACCCCCTGTTTAGGACACTCTTTTAATTCTTTCTCAAGCTCCTCGATCGAATCCTCCCACTCGTTAATCACTCCCTTTCTAAACTTCCACCTATTTGGAATGTAGGTGGTGTAGTCCGTTGGTTGTAATCTACTCCTTACTAATATTGCGTTAGCATCTTGTCTGCTTCTGTACGTGACTTCTGCCCTGTTGAAGCCCACCATTCTCAAACCCTGGAATTTTATTTCCGTGTCCCTTATTATTTTGTATATCCTAATTAAATTATTTTTTTCACTAGTTGTTAATTTATTTTGGTTGAGTGTTACTGTTACAAGATATTCGTTTTTGCACGAGTCCCATTCATAGATCTCGCTGTCCCTGTTTTCCTTTGTCTGTGTATCGTACCCGTTTTCTGTTTGTCTTACCATATTCCTTTCTTTTCCTGTTATCACCTGTTCCGACCCTCCGTCACTATAGACGTCTGTCCTATCTCTTATCTTCTTACTGCTAGTCTTTTCTGCTTCGTTATTATTTTTTTTCCTCTTCTTATTGGTACTTTGCTGTTCATACTCATTATCTTTACCTTGATCACTATGCACTATTGCATTTCCGCCATCTATATGCCCTGTCGCTCCTCGAGCTCCCCGTTGTTTGACACCCTTAATTCCTTCTTCCTGATCCGTTTCAGCTTCCATGCATTCGACCCGGTCCCCGTTTGCATGCCCTGTGCTTTCCTTTTCTTTATCCTCCCAGCTCTTCCCTTCTTCTACTTTTCCCATCTTCACTGTGGTGTTTCTTCCATTCATCTTCTTCTCTTTCCCCATTTCACCTTTATCATTCTTATTCATTTCTTTCTTCATATCTTCTTTCATTTTTCTCCTTAGTCTTATACCCTTTTCATTTTTCCCTCCATACCCTCCCCCTACCGGTCGGACCTCGGCGTCCAGCTTAACCTCTCCACTCACCTTTCTTTCTCTTAATTGTCGACGTGACCACCTTTATCTCTACTCTCCTCTCCACTCTCACCCGTTGAATCTCTATTTTCCTTTCCTCAGCACCTACGCGCTCCTCTCCCTTTCGTCCTATTTTGACTTTAATATCTTAATATAACACAGCACTCGTGTTCACTCTATATCAGGGTACCGCCATCTTCCCCGAGGTAAAGTCTGAAGATATAAAGTAAAAAACTAAATCTTGTGTTCGATTTGATATATGTTTTTTTATTATACTTATTTAAATGCGCAATGTATTGCCATAGATTTGCTACCATAAACGTAAGAGTTGTTAAGAGTGAAATGGCGTATATCTCTTTCTCTCTCGTGGGATTTCGATCAAACATGGCGGACTGTCACTCGTGTCCAGACTCTTATTATAGGTTGTGTTCCGATTCACGCATACTGCGCATGAAATTGATGGCATCGTATGATTCCTTAGAATTTCTCTCACTCGCCGCCAATACGATGCCACTTCCGGTGCAGTGAGCGTGCAGCAATCGCAGAAAATCAGAAGAGAAGCAGTCACTGCACGCTCGCTGCACCGGAAGTGGCATCGTATTGGTGGCAAGTGAGAGAAATTCTAGGGAATCGTACGATGCACCAATAGCCCAAGAGCCAGTGAACATTTTACCCATGATGTAAGGACATAAGGTGTGCTCGGCCGGCAGCTCATCTTCGTCTTCTACTGCGCCTTCCCACTTTCCGCCATGTTAAAATATGGCCGCCTAGTTACATTATGGGGTTTATAATGTTCTACCTAACTTCGTGTAGCGTAAACTCTAGAGGCGCGAAGTTTGAACAAGACTACACGAATGTAATAGGACGTCGTATTGGTTGACAATCCAATATGGACGATCTTGGGAAGGGCACGTCATTGGCTAATCTGGAAGGCTGCGCACGAGCACACCTTATGTCCTTACATCATGATTTTACCTACGTCATTTTTTAATGGAAATAATTCTTATTTTATGAAATCATGTAGGATTTGGATTTGGATTTCTTGTTTCCCTGGAACAGGCACACACTCTTTACTATTATGCGTCCTATTCCAGAGTGGCATTTCGAGAAAAATCTTCTCATATAGCCCAACGAACTATAGTCAATATTCATGGTTCTTTATTCTTAGTGGGATGGCGCCTCAAAAGCACCTTATATTCCACACTTTTTCCTGCTCCTCTCTTTCACTCCAGTCCCAGCAGCAACGGCGTACCGGGAGAAAAAGGTGGTCACCCATCCTTCCCCAGTACCCGCCCCGTGATGTTTAACTTCGGTGATCTAACGAGATCCGGTGCATTCATCACGGCTAAGGCCGCTGGTATGAAATCATGTATAGAGACGATAACGGAAACCATCGTCTGGCAGTCGGGGATTTAGAACAACGACGCGTGGGCGGACGTTGAAAGTGCGAAAAAAAACAGTAAAATTACGTCATTTTTTAATGGCTGATTTTTGGTGTGGTAATTAATAACATAATGGTAAGTTATAAAAAAAAAAAAAATGTTGCCTGACGTTTTTATTAAAACTTAAGGGGAGGTTCTGGTCTAGAGCCCCCAAAAATAGGTGATTTTTAGGAATTAATTAAAGGAAAACTACTGTGTATAATTTAATGGGACTTGTTGCATTGTATTAAGGATGTCTTAAATTATAGAAATATATTTTTTGTTTTATAATTAATCAGTGCAGACAGCCCTGGGGAGTCGTTAAAGTTAAAGCGTCAAAAAATTGATCCAAAACGGTGGGGGTTGTATCTCTAAAAGTTATTATCCGATTCGACTGAAACCTTTTTTATTTTGAAGATTATTCTTTTTTCTAGGGGGGGGGGGGGAACTAAAAGAAAATTACAAAAATGTCATTTTTTTTAGAAAATAACGACACTTCACGTTTGAAATCACTTTTCCCTGTATTTTTCGTCCTTTCATCGCCTTTGAAAATGATAAATTTTCAACTTTTTGTAATTTTTTTTAGTTCCCCCCCTAGAAAAAAGAATAATCTTCAAAATAAAAAAAGTTTCAGTCGAATCGGATAATAACTTTTGAAGATACAGCCTCCACCGTTTTGAGACCACTGTTTCGAGAAAAACGCGTTTAAAGTTTTACGTGAGCGCCGAATGGCCGGTTGTCACCTATGCATTTGCCGCTACTCAAATGCCTATAACTTCGGGAATTTTGCGAATTTCAATAAATCCTTTTAAACACGTTTTCCTAAAAGGTTGAACATTCGAAAAATTAAATAAAAAAAATCGACATTTGGACCAGAACCTCCCCTTAAGGGGGTAGACACGTCACGTGACCTGGCCGATTCGGCTGGTTGGTATTACAGAAGATTTTTTCTGCACAGAAATGGTAATACCGATAGATCGATGATTGCCCGGTAAACGCGAGAGGGAGCTGTTTGCTATTTCCGTATTCTGTTCTGAATAAGGAAAGAAATTCTCAGCTGTTGCGTTGTACTTATACAAATTTAAACGGAAAGTCGGCTGGTACTGCAAACGTAGAAAATTCATTGTAAATTTGAATTACTTGAAATGTGCTTATGCTACAATATTCTACGTTAGCAGTAAGGAATTATAAGTGAAAAGGGAAAATAGATTAGGGGATGTCCCCAGAAAATGAAGTTTGTTAGGTTAGACATTTTTTTACTAGCAAAGCACCGAAGCAGAACATGAAATACACTTATTACACGTCCTATGCAGAAAGCAGTTATGAACAAACATTATAAATAAAATTGTGTTGGATGTTGAATTGGACTAGTGAAAATGCGCAGGCTGGATGCGCATGATTATTATATGGCCGGCTCCTCGAAGTGACAGAAAATATAACCTAACTATATGCTACATGACAACAAATGTTTAGTGGCTATTTCGTTCTTTTACGAAACATTTGTAAACTTTTCACAAATGTTTCGTAAAAGAACGAAATAGCCACTAAACATTTGTTGTCATGTAGCATATACTTAGGTTATATTTTCTGTCACTTCGAGGAGCCGACCACATAATAATCACGCGCATCCAGCGTGCGCATTTTCAGTACCGGATTTCATGAACGAAATCTGAACTGGATGTATTATGAAACACAATGTTTACGGGGTTTATTACTATTTTATTTGTAAAAGATGCTTCAATTCTTTTAATGTTCCTGTCCATATAACCGTTGGCTATTAACAAATAATATAAAAAAAAGTACTAAAAAATATTGGTAAACACCGAAGTTATGAAATTTTTTCCGCGAATCCTATGTTACGTGCCCCACTGTTGAGCGTTACCATCGCAGGCCACCCCGACGCAAAGGATAGAATAATGATTACACGGGAGTACACACGACTGAACTATATTGTTACATAGAGCAATATCGGTTACAAAACAGTTCGGTACAAGACAGTCTTCTGGACCTTCTTCTATATTCAGCTACGAGCACCAGCAGGTTATGCAGGGGCCTATACCCGGTGCTCGCAACACTGCTCTCCCCTCTGGAAGAGCGGACGTCCCGGCCGCATTGAATCCTCTTCGGAATCTTCGTACCCCTGCCTGAAGAAGTTGTCGTGCAGCTCCGTGGGTTCTTCAGACATCCGCCCCGGCATTTACCTTCTCGCTCAGGGGAAAACCACGGAAAACCCCTGAGTAAGGCGTGGGTACAACGGGACTTCTCGATCTGCCACGACGAAACGCTCCAACTTCTGGTCCCGCGATGTCTCTGGAACTCTGCAGCTTCCTGTCCCACGACGTCTCTGGAATCCTGCGGCTCTTGGTCCCACGACGAAATCCACGGGGAGCTCCGGGCGCGTTTCTCTTGCGTGTGTCCCACGACGAAATCCACGGAGAGCTCCGGGTCCAGCAGTCAGGCACGGGTACCGCGGGGCTTCTAATTCTCCCTCGACGAAACGCCCCTGGTCCTTGTCCCGCGACGTCCCTGGAGCTCCACTCTGGAACGTCCCACGTCGACTCCAACGCTCCAACGCTGCATCCTCCTTCGTGCAGCCTCCGGAACAGCCTCCGTGCAGACTCCAGCGCTGCCTCGTTTGCAGGCAGCCTCCTCCAGAAGGACGTCCCACAACGATGGCGATGTTCTCTCCTCCTCGTCGAATCCTTGGTCGCGGTCGACTCTCTCCCCCAGCGACTCGTCCTCGATGACCTTTCGGTGGCCGTACGAGCTTGAGCCTTCAATCCCTTCACGGCTCCGGATTCCATGCAAAAGAGACGAAGAAGCATTAACATTTACTTTCATTTGAGAGAATCCGTTGGAGCTGAAAGAATCGGAAAGATGGAAAGGCGAGACGGAACCGATAACAGGGGATCACAGCTTATGAGCATGTTATCGGCCCGTTCCCCGATCAATCTGCCCAGCACCCCAGCTCGTCTGCATTTTCTTTCTTCAGGCTTCTTGCCCTCTTCTCCCTTTCTCAGGCCTTGGATTTCACCCTAGTAGCATTTTTGGTTGGCTCACGGTATCCCCAAGTTGGGAATTAGTTGGCCATCAAAATGCCAACAATAAATGCTACTAGGGCAGATAGCCCCATTCCTCTTCGTGGCTTCTGGTGCTGACCCAGGGGATCGTCCTGTGCTTCCTGTTAACGCTCCCGTCTCCGCGACATCTCCTCCAGCCGATCCAAGCAGTCGCACCGCTTGTCCGATTGAGGCGGTGGCAGTCCCCCGACACCTTGTCCCTCGTCGTGGGGTTTCGTGCTCTCTGAAACACTTTAAAGAAACAGAGGGCTGGGCTACGAAGGTAACCTCCGCAGCCCAGTCCAGTAGATTAGCTTAGACTAACCTTCAGACTCTTCGTTCAGAACTTCAAACTCTCTCCTCGAGCGAGAGACTTCCTGGATCTTTGGTCGGCGAACAACCCGTCTTGTCTAAACAACTCCACTCTTCGGGACTCTCTCTCATGGGGAATTCGGCCATTCTGCGACGATGTTCGCTCTTCGACTCCCTTTGTCGCAGCTCATTAACTCTGCGCACTCCAGGCGCCTCCACGTTGCTTATTCGCGAGCTCTTCATATGCGCTGGATGCACTCGCCGGTGCATTAGTCACTTTGGATTGCAATTGTTTATTCAACAGCTCTTCAGATGCGCTGGATGCACTCGCCGGTGCATTAGTGACTTTTGATTGCAATTGTTTATTCAACAGCTCTTCAGATGCGCTGGATGCACTCGCCGGTGCATTAGTGACTTTTGATTGCAATTGTTTATTCAACAGCTCTTCAGATGTGCTGGATGCACTCGCCGGTGCATTAGTCACTTTGGATTGCAATTGCTTATTCGACAGCTCTTCAGATGCACTGGATGCACTCGCCGGTGCATTAGTGATTTTGATTGCAATTGCTTATTCGACAGCTCTTCATATGCGCTGGATGCACTCGCCGGTGCATTACTGACTTTGTATTGCAATTGTTTATTCGACAGCTCTTCAGATGCGCTGGATGCACTCGCCGGTGCATTAGTCACTTTGGATTGCAATTGCTTATTCGACAGCTCTTCAGATGCGTGGATGCACTCGCCGGTGCATTACTGACTTTGTATTGCAATTGTTTATTCGACAGCTCTTCATATGCGCTGGATGCACTCGCCGGTGCTATCGCGATGTCGTCATCCATCATTTTATGTACTGTTTTGTGTACTCGTATTTGCTGCTACTGTTTTTACGTTCGCAGGTTCTCTAATCGGCTGTTGTCGATTGTATCTACTATCTATAATTTCTGGCAACATGCATTCCTCATAGAACTTCTTCAGTTTTTCCTCCATCTCTGTTGCCCAAAATCGATCATCTCTCGATACTGTTGTAACCTTCATTCCTTTTGGCGTCCATAAACAAAAATAAGCCCGTTGCCTTTTCGTTATGTGCAATTGTCCTTGCACTTGATAATAGTAGTGATGATTTTTATTCATTTCACCATCCTGGAAAATACGCCGTATTGCAGGAAGGTTCTTTATTGCTTCATCAGGCGATAAATCCTTCGCCGATTCAGGACACTTTACTTCGACTATTTTATCAAGGCCCACGAGGCCGTCAGGAGTTGCACCTAAGTAAGGCACAGTGGCATCGATGAAGAGGCCACACGGTAGAATACGGAATCCTAATTCTTCTTCCATTTGGCTCAAGGCATTTGCCTCATTTTCCCTTCCGTATTCGAGTGAACGTAAATTTTGGAGTTGCGGGTACATTATACTCTTCACAGTATTTGCCCGTGGTGTAGTCTTTCGTAATCGGCATACCTTGCCGAAATTGGATGCAGTTAATAATTTCTTTCTATAACTGGTCCATTTTTCGCTATTTGCCTGATCACGAGTTTCCACTTCGATCTCGCCTCGCATCCTTTGCCACTCATGGAGTATAGCGTTGTGACTTTTACACTCGGAAGAGTATACTGTCTCTTCCATATCTGGTTTTTCTGCGTTGGGGCCGTAATCATGATCGCATGATTGTTTTTTATTTCGGAAGGAGGATGCTTTCGCTTCTTTTTTATATTCCCTTGCTTTTTCTGCTGCATGCTTCCGACGTTCTTCCAGCTTTCTTATCATGGTTGACGGCTCTTTATTCATTGCCGTACTCAATCTGCTAAACGTCTCTTTTGTATTATATTGGACGACTGCAGCGGAGACTCTACCCTGATACGAGCCCCCTCGTCCAAAGTTTATCCTTTTGCCTCCGATGAATTTAGCAATGATGCTATTAAAACTTTCAACAGCATTGTTATTTAGACCCTGCAGCAAACTGTCAGCTTTAAGGAAAAGTTGCTGCATCGCTTCTTCGATACTTTGATAAATACCAGCGTTTCTCAGTCGTGGAACGTAGTCTTCTCTGTTGGGATCAGGGTATTTATTACAGAAGTATGCTAACTTCTGACATTCCTTGTGTTCACCGAAAACGTGACTCGGTACATTTTTCAAGTCTTTCTTCAAATTCTGTATTCGTTCCTCGAGTGTCTTTTCTTCTTTGAGCCGGTATTCTGCAGCCTTTTTTATACCAGTACGCAGGCGAAGAGCATTCTTCTCTACGACAGCTCTTAGATCTTTGTTGGGGCCTTTTGCTACGATTTCGGTTATTCTTCTACTGAAATTGCGTAACAGGTGATTGGTGCATTCTATTTTACTGACCCCCACCATGTACTTTTCATATGGCTTATTGTCCAATATCTTCTTGTACACACTGCTATCACCATCGGCAACTAATATAGTGTACATCAGGCCGTGCATATCTACGCTGCAATTGAAGCCTTCGACAACAGCAACACTCTCCATGCCAGTTGAACTCTGATTACGACCCCAATTCTTGAAGCAACGATGCTCGCGCGGTTCTTCCTTCTTCGTAAATGCTATTTGGCAAGTCATACAGAATTTATTCTTCACGCTGATGTACAACACTTTCTTCGTGTGGTATCCCACGATGGCTCCTACGCCAGAAAGAGAATTATAATTTCCCCCGCGGTATGACCTTTTCATCCAGCTGCCATCTGCGACAACTGGGATATACGGTAAATTACATTCTGGATGTACGTGGCCTCTTGCTATAGCTAATGCTTTTTCCTCTTTTCCAGCATCTTCTATTTCGCGTTGTGCGGCCACTTCGAAGCCATCGATTAGCTCAATGTGACACTTCTCGTATATCCTTTTCGTCATACAGGACACGTTCATGGTAGTCAGTATTTCCTCCAGTTGATTGTATCCGCCGCCCGTCGCCATTGTTGCGGCAACAGCGGCGTGGTTGATATCCATAGTGGTATCACTCTTCCGAAGACAGGATATCTGCTCTATGTATTTGCACATTGTGCACTCTACATAATACACATTTTCTAATCCATAACGTTGACATCTAACTATTTCGAAATGTTCGATGCCACAGCCTATGGTCGAATGTTTTCAAAGATTTTTTATCTGTTCGAAAACATACGGAAAATCAGCGAAATCTATTCCTTCTGAAATTTGCTTTTTCGGCTGTTCTGGTTCTGCATTCTCCACCAGCCAGTAATCGTCATCATTTCCAACATCTTCATCCATTTCTTCGTTGATGTCTGTGTTGAAATCTATTTCTTGTACAATTTTCTCTTCGTTCGACATGAAATGCACTTGTTCTACAATATCCTCTTCGTCCGCATTGAAATGTACTTCTTCTTCAATATCTTCTGCGTCCGTATCTATAATTCCTTCAAAATTTCCTACGTCTTCTTCGTGTATTCTGTCCGTAGGAAAATCACTCGCAGCGGATGTGCTTGGATGTGCTTCGTAGGAGATACCTGCTTCCGCCACGGTGCTCTGACCTACCATGAGGCACGCTGCTTTTTTCAATCGTTGTCTGCACGTAAAAAGTCAATAATCAGTAACACGGTGTACATACATGGAAGTAATAAAAACATATATTACAAAAGGAACACACTGAAGGCACACTGAAAGAAGATACAGTACAGTAAAGTCTCGATGTAAACGAAAGCCTCAGAACGAAGTAAGTTTAACCCGTCATTGACTCTCTGGATTTGAACCACCGGACATTCCACGCGCAATCGGACACTTTTTGGAGTAACATTTCGGATGTGGCTCAAATTTGAATATGATGCAGTCTTTAGGGATGCATAAACATATGTAGAAGTATTTTTGAAAATTTTGAAAAATGTAGATTTTACAGCTGTGCGAAGGTAAGTGTTAACCTTTTTTCAATAAATTATAACTATGGAAGTAGTATACGGATAGAGATGAGCTTTACGGGGATTTGTAGAGAAAACATTAAAGTTCTGAGACAAATTATTTCTATTTTTAAAAAAAAAATTTGAACCATTTCTGTGCAATTATTATAAACAAATGCAGTTTTTTTACATCCGGCGCGATTTTAAAAATCTTAAAAAAAATCAGAATATTGCTCTATCCTTTCCCTTCATGGTCTAATTGTCAAAAATATGGACATTTTACAATTGGCCTTGTAAAAATTGCTGAAAGTTGACGCTGCGTCAAATCACACCGGCTCGACTGGCTGAGCCGTGCGGTACTCGCAGCGGCCAAGCAGCGGCTATATTTGCTATTCTTGTACAGTGTCCTCGAATATGGTAAGTATCTGTAAAAAACTGAAGAAGGAAAACATTTACTGCTTTTTATACACAACATAGTACGGTAACTCAATTTTTGGTGTTCGCAATATTTTTCTTGAAACGAGGGTGACCTTCAGTTTTTTAAATGGAATGCTATATGTTTGATTATCCAATATGAAAGCGATTGTCAAGACAAATTCAACCATATGGTATACTATGAGCTTCAATGCTACACATGGTTAGGAATGAAATAAATATATCGAACTATCTATCTAGTAGATTGAATTTGTTCCTTCATTCATAACTTTGTGTAGCCTTGAAGGTCAAAGTACACCATATGGTTGAATTTGTCTTGACAGTCGCTTTCATATTGGATAATCAAACATATAGCATTCCATTAAAAAAACTGAGGATCACCTTCGTTTCAAAGAAAATATTGCGAACACCAAAAATTGGGTCACCGTACTATGTTGTGTACAAAAAACAGTAAAAGCTTTCCTTCTTCAGTTTTTTACAGATACTTTCCATATTCGAGGACACTGTATAAGAATAGCAAATATAGCCGCTTGGCCGCTGCGAGTACCACCGCACGGCTCACAAGGGGACTGCACAGGTTTTGTAATCGATTCTGGAATGAGACTGGGTGGACATTGTAGTACACACCTATTGTTACAAATCCGTAAAGGGTTATTATACAGTGGGCCTTCGTTTTCGAGAAATTTGAGTTCAAAGTTTTGCGCGATGCTAGTATTTCAGTTGCGCAAGCACTGTTACCAAGCAATGGTCGTAGGTGCGATAATAAGGTGTTTGGGGTGCTGGAGGTCTTCGGTTCGATTCGTGGTGCGCGCTCCGTTTTTTTTCTATTTCTTCTTCTTACCGTAGTAATGCAATGGCTGCACCTAAAATTATTTTGCGTTGTAATGGCTGCGTCAAACAAATTTTATTTTGTTCCAATAATGATGTTAATAATATATATTATTACAATAATACTGCACACAAAGTACAAATATAATACAAGTGCAGATACAATATAAATATAATAAAATGGTGGGGATAGTCATCGGGCGTACTACGCATGGTAAAAATGGTACAGTAACGACGAATTACTGTATACGACTATCCCTACGGTCAGATATGACCGGAGCTGTAACTACCGTTAAAGTTTATTCGGCAGTCTGCAGCCTCGACATCTTCGGCATATTTTTGAAATATATAAAAGCACTTGCACTTGTAGACGTAGTAAATTTAATACATCATCGATAATAATAATATTAATATTGTTACACTGATATTATTTGTAATTTGCGGTTTTATTATTTGTACCTTGTGTGAAGTATTATTGTAATAACATATATTATTAATATCATTATTGGAACAAAATAAAAATGGTTTGACGCAGCCATTACAATGCAAAATAATTTTATATGCAGCCATTGCATTACTACGGTAAAAAAAAAGTAGAAAAAAAACGGAGCGCGCACCACGAATCAGAACCGAAGACCTCCAGCACCGTAGCCAAACACCTTATTATCGCACCTACGACCATTGCTTGGTAACAATGTTTGCGCAACTGAAATACTAGCATCGCGCAAAACTTTGAACTCAAATTTCTCGAAAACGAAGGCCCACTGTACAAAAACCCTTTATGGTTTTGTAACAATAGGTGTGTACTACAATGTCCATCCAGTCTAATGCCAGAACCGATTACAAAACCTGTGCAGTTCCCTTGTCAGCCAGTCGAGCCGGTGTGATTTGACGCAGCGTCAACTTTCGGCAATTTTTACAAGGCCAATATTAAAATGTCCATATTTTTGACAATTAGACCATGAAGGTGAAGGATAGAGCTATATTCTGATTTTTTTTAAGATTTTTAAAATCGCGCCGGATGTAAAAAAAACTGCATTTGTTTATAATAATTGCACAGAAATGGTTCAAATTTTTTTTTAAAATTAAAATAATTTTTTCTTAAAACTTCAATGTCTTCTCTACAAATCCCCGTAAAGCTCATCTCCATTCGTTTACTACTTCCATAGTTATAATTTATTGAAAAAAGGTTAACACTTACCTTCGCACAGCTGTAAAATCTACATTTTTCAAAATTTTAAAAAATAATTCTACATATGTTTATGCATCCCTAAAGACTGCAACATATTCAAATTTGAGCCACATCCGAAATGTTACTCCAAAAAGTGTCCGATTGCGCGTGGAATGTCCCACCCATAAACTGATTTTGACGCTCTGAACCTTTTATATGCAAAATGAATACCTTTTTTCCAATGCCGACTTACAAACAATTTTTTCTATGAAAATAGTATATCCGAACATCAACTCTGTAGATTTTTAGCTTCTAATATTGAAATTTGTAAAAGTTACAATTTTTTTAAGATTTTCTTCGCTTTTTTCTCGACATGTGGTAATCTAGAATTATTTTACAAAAGCTGTGATAAAATTTCAATCAAAAAATTATTGGAATACATTCTAGAGACCTTGAAATTAACCCATGATTTTTTTCATAATGATTGGATTCTCTGGATGAGAGTGGCTGTCGTTCAAAAATTGCTCTGTTTGCGAGCCACCCAGGTATGTCAAAGTTGATCGTAAAAGAGGTGTGTCAACGAAGGGTTAAAATTACCCGTGTGCGTGTAAGACAATACTAACGCAATCAAAATTTAAAATTAAAACTTGTAGTGTGTTTGTATAGAAATTAACACTAACGATACATAGTCACAATTTTGAACCTTAATCGAGATTTTACTGTAGATCCTACATGTTTAGAAGTTTGTCGACAGTCTCGAACGTAGGAGAAGAGAGCGAGTGGAAAAAGGACTGCCGCTTGTCTCCATCTTTTTCATTCGCTATCCTTCTCTGCGGCCGAAACTTATTACCACTAAATATGTATTATCCAAATTATACCGTGTTTGGTGTAACTAATGATTACAAAAACATCACAAATGTTCCGATGCTTTATTTATGAAAATATTATTATTATTGCATTACTGTGAACATCATAAAAATATATCTTGGTGATACGAAGAGGAACGTAACGTGATACAAATGTTCCTCTTAGACAACGTGATTCACTCGCTACGCAAACCAAAGGAAATGCACATTTGGCACGCACACACACACACGCACGCACGCACGCACGTACAAGAAAGAAAGAAAAGGATTAATGCAATTTATACATATTTATTGAGTTTAGCAACACCAATTCGGGGCGCAGCGCCAAGTATTTTGAATAAAATATTTATTCGTATTAAAATATTTATTTGTATAAAAATATATCTGCTTAATATTATGTAATACATTGTAATGGAATGTATGAACACAGCATTTCAGCTGTGTGTATGTAGTTGTGTCATCTTAAGCGCAGTTGGAAAGCACCTTTATGTACTGGCAGCTCATTTTGATTTCCAATCTTTTTTTGTATTGTATACTTTTTCTATTTTTTTTTGTGATTATTATTGTCTTCTATTTTTTGTGATTTATTTGATTTTTCATGTATATATATATATGTATGTACAATGGCGGACGACGAACGAAGAACGATACATGTGTTGTCTGAAGGTGTGTGTGTAACGCGTATATACGTATATTGTGGTTGACGAAAATATATATAGTACTATGGTTGACGAAAAATTCCTTGAGGAATCAGAAGAAGAATCTTACAATTTTCGACAGATTCATGAGACGATATTACGATATCTCTGTCATGCGTGGACCGATTTTATTGAAATTGGTCTTATTCGAAAGCTGATATGCGGTTTACATGAGAAAAATGTCTTTAAATTTACAAAATATTGCAGGCGTGATGAGATATTAATGAAATAAATGTCAGGTTAGCCGCGCGACGTGTAAAGGTACACGGTAGCGACAGTCGGCATATACAGGGTGCCTTTTCTTTCATGTACTTGGCGTCGAGACGCTACCGCGTCTCTAGATAATGCGTGACACGGGAGAGAAGCGATTCCGACGAGCGTGAATTTTGCTGCCCGAGCGCAGCGAGGGCAGCAATTCACGCGAGTCGATATCGCTTACTTCTCTCCCTTGTCACGCAATATACTATTTCGCATTTCAATTCTGGGTCATCGCGAAATCGGACACTTCGGAGTACCATTTGGGTTTTTTGTGAAACTTGCATATGTTGTAGTCTTTAGTGATATATAAACGTATTTCAAAGGATTTTTCAAAATTTTCAAAATTGTGGAAATTGACTTGTCTTTATTCAATTATAACTGTTGAACTAAGAGAAAGGTAAGAATGAGCTTTTGGGTGCTTACACTGGGGAAGTAAGAGTACCTAATAAAAAATATGTTACTTAAAAAAACAAATTTTAGACCATTTATTCTGCAATTGTTTTAAGCAGGGCGCCATTTAAAAATTTGAAAAAAATGAGGATAGAGCCCTACTTGTGCTCTTTGCAGACATGTTTTCAGAAACGTGGACACTTTAAAATTGGTCGCATGAAAATTAATTGAATGTGACGCTGCGTCGCCCAGCACCGGCTCGACTGGCTGAACCGTGCGTGCTATAATATTGAACTATCTATGACATATCTATGTCATAGATAGTACGTCGCCGGTGCTGGGCGACGCAGCGTCACATTCAATTAATTTTCATACGACCAATTTTAAAGTGTCCGTATTTCTGAAAACGGGTCCGTAATGAGAACAAATTGGACTATACCCTCATTTCTTTTTTCAAATTTTTAAATAGTACCCGCTATTAAAACATGCCATTTTTTTAGAAAAATTGCAAAATAATTGGTCAAAAATTTCTTTTCTTTAAGTGAAATAATTTTTATTAGGTACTCTTACTTTCCCAATGGAAGCACCCAAAACCTCATTCTTATCTGTCTCTTAGTTCAACAGTTATAATTTAATGATAGAAAGGCAATTTCCCCAATTTTTAAAATTTTTAAAAATCCTTTGATATACATTTATAAATCATTAAAGACTACAATATATCCAAGTTTCACGATAATCCCAAGTATAATTGAAACGGGACAACATTGTATGTCACATACTGGACCACATATCTAATAAATTAGAACCTGAAGAAATGAAAATATTGGTAAAGAAACATTTTGTCCTTTTATGCTTTCAGACATTAGTTTCCGAGATATTAATAAAAACCTTTTAGCATTTCTGTTGACCCATCCCGACATAACGCATTCCACTTTCCAACTTGTTCTAGATATTGGTATTGGATGGGGTTAGATCAATGCAGGGGACGCGCCCCCCACTTGCGATCACGTAAATCGTGGTAGCGAGCCCATGTCAGTTTGCAGATTTGAACCAGAAACACTATTATACAGAATGAATGAACCTGGTAAGGGGGGGGGGGGGGGCAGGATGGATCCCCGTTCAGCGACCTGTAGACGGTATTATTGTGCAATATTGAATATTCAATGTTATTGAATATTATTGAATATCCAAAATTGCACAATACTATTGACCGTCTACAGGCTGTTTTATGACTACATGTGTGCAGTTCAAAAAAATAATATGTAAAAAGTTAACAATGGGGCCATTCGGAATTATATCCCAATTATCATTATCATATTTGTAACGTTGTGTACGATCACAAACCCTCGCAAATTCGAAATTAAACTTGAATTTCTTTACTCGCGAGATGACCGCCTGCTCTCCTCGGCAAATTCATGTCGAGAGAACTATTTAGGAGATGGATTGGTGTGGAAGAAAATGTGGTTAACAATAAAAGGTTTATTGGTGATGAATACTGCTTGCCGCGATGGCTCTAGCTCGAATGTTCCACGATCGTGCCGCGACCTGCTCGCGCTTGCCGTCGGTAGCAATTGTTTTTCGTCTGGTCTGGCCGAACGCAAAATTGCCTTATATGGTAATCGCTAGGATCCAACAATCACACCTATAGGCACGCATACACTCTCATTGCCGAGGAGGTTCTCAAACCTCACCTTGCGTTCAAAGGTTCTCATTCGCGCGACGCGACACGTTGTATGTCGTAAAATTCACCGAGGGACTGCAGGGTGGTATTTCGCTTTATGGAACGTTGTAAAATAACGAAGAAACGAAGCGTCCGAAAACACGTGTCGTGCGTCTTTCAGTGACCTTTTGGGTGATTACAGTGGAGATATAAGAGTACCTAATAAAAATTATTTCGCTGAAAAAATACAAATTTTTGCCCATTTATTTTGCAATGCTTGTAAACAAATGCAATTTTATAATTGAAGGCAACTTTATAAAAATTTGAAAAAATAGGAGGATATAGCTCTGTTTGTCCTCTTTATGGATGTGTTTGGAAATAGATGGAGACTTTAAAATTGGCCAAGTGAAAATTAATTGAATGTAACGCTGCGTCAAATCACACCGGTTCGACTGGCCGAGCCGTGCGGTACTCGCAGCGGCCAAGCGGCTATATCTGCTATTCTTATACAGTGTTCTCTAATATGGTAAATATTTGTAAAAAACTGAAGAAGGAAAACTTTTACTGTTTTTTATACACAACATAGTACGGTAACTCAATTTTTGGTGTTCGCAATATTTTTCTTGAAACGAGGGTGACCTTCAGTTTTTTAAATGGAATGCTATATGTTTGATTATCCAATATGAAAGCGACTGTCAAGAGAAATTCAACCATATGGTATACTTTGACCTTCAAGGCTACACAAAGTTAGGAATGAAGGAAGAAATTCAATCTACTAGATAGATAGTTCGATATATTTATTTCATTCTTAGCCTTGTGTAGCCTTGAAAGTCAAAGTATACCATATGGTTGAAATTTTCTTGACAATCGCTTTCATATTGGATAATCAAACATATAGCATCCCATTTAAAAAACTGAAGGTCACCCTCGTTTCAAGAAAAATATTGCGAACACCAAAAATTGAGTTACCGTACTATGTTGTGTATAAAAAACAGTAAAAGTTTTCCTTCTTCAGTTTTTTACAAATATTTACCATATTAGAGAACACTGTATAAGAATAGCAGATATAGCCGCTTGGCCGCTGCGAGTACCGCACGGCTCGGCCAGTCGAACCGGTGTGATTTGACGCAGCGTTACATTCAATTAATTTTCACTTGGCCAATTTTAAAGTCTCCATCTATTTCCAAACACATCCATAGAGAGGACAAACAGAGCTATATCCTCCTATTTTTTCAAATTTTTATAAAGTTGCCTTCAATTATAAAATTGCATTTGTTTACAAGCATTGCAAAATAAATGGGCAAAAATTTGTATTTTTTCAGCGAAATAATTTTTATTAGGTACTCTTATATCTCCACTGTAATCACCCAAAAGGTCATTTTTATCGGTTTGTTAGTTCAACAGTTATATTTTTTGGAAAAATAGTAAACACTATATTTCAAAGAGCTGTAACTTCCACAATTTTTTAAATTTTCAAAAATCCTTCGAGACATGTTTATATATCCCTAAAGACTACAACATATCCGAGTTGCACCAAAATCAGAAATTCGCGTGGAATGACCCAAGTGTGAAAACGTCTAGACATTATTGCAGTAATTAACATAAGATTGATATTTATTTTTCATATTACAGTACGCAGAGGTCCGCAAGGAATTGCGTAAACGCGATTTTGGCACGGGAAGAGGAGGGAGGGGTGGAAGAGGAGGAAGAGGGGGAAGTGGGGGTAACGGAGGAAGAGGAGGTAGAGGAGGCAGTGGAGGAGAAATAAAAAAATATTATTTTAATTAATAAAAAAAGAATATTTATTCCATTTTTTTATTCGAAGGCCTTTCATCCGTCGGCCATGAATAATTTTCTCACATTTATTCGTACTTTAGTCGAGAATCATATATGTATTTAGTCGAGAATCATATATGTATTTAGTCGAGAATGTACGAATAAAGACGAGAAAATTATTCATGGCCGACAATTGAATTCCCCACGTTTAAAATAAAAATTGGCTTGGGTTATAATGCTCATCTCTGATATTTTGCTATATCATTGAGTCAGTGAGTTCAACAACGGACTAACCCACATTTTTTCGAAATTGAGTTAGTAGCAATAACGTATTCCAATAGGCTGTACTAATCATATAAAATAGCAATTTTTTTTTAATGTGGGTTAGTCCGTTGTTGCTCTCACTGTCTCAATTATAACATAAATTCAACCGCGATTTCAAATGATGTATGTACATATGTGTCACGGTAAAAGCGTTAATTTACGGCCGATTTCTTCACCTTCAGTAATCTTCCAGTTAGAGTTATGTTCCACATAACTGCCAAATGATAGGATCCTATTGGTTTAGAGAATTTAAATGCTCTAAGCCAATTGGTCGTTTACTAACCGGAAGATTACTGAAGGTGAAGAAATCGGCCGTTAGTAAATGTATACAGTTCCTAGCAGTTCCTAGTCAATGTGTGCCTAAAGTGCATACAAAGTTGGACAAAATATAATCAATCTAATTACAAATTACAAATTACGATTAAAATGTAACTGTGTAATTGATTATATTATTTTCTGTAATCGTTAATTTTGGTAGTTGACCACAATTTTCTCAACTACCCAAATATTAACGATTACAGAAAAAATGTAATCAATTACACAATTACATTTTAATTGTAAATTGTAATTTCTAATTTGTAATTAGATTATATTCTGCCCAACTCTGATTGCATATAACCTAACCTACAATCGTCCGAAAATGCATACATTGACTGCATCACGCTTTTACTGTAGCACATGTATCCAGCTAACGCTTCAGTTTTGCTACGATTCCACGTTGGCAGTCCTCCCGAGTAGGCGCCATCTCGTATCTACTGCGTGAACTAAATTTGTCACGTAACTTGCTCTATATTATCGCCAATATGGCGGAATTCGTATATTTGGGAATGCAATCACGCGGGTATGTTGTTTGTCCTTATATGATCAGATTTCGGGCTGAGTGACGTCTCATTCGAAAGAGGAAGCTTTAATGCAGACCGCTCTGGTCATCGTTTGAGTCACAAAACTCTTTTAGTGACCTAAAAATACTTGGATTCTTGCGGGTGTATTTTGTCGACTTTTGCTCTACTTTGATCACTCAAATTATTACATATCAACACAATCTCGTCGAATCATGACCAGAGCGGACTGCATTGAAGCTTCCTCTTTCGAATGAGACGTCACTCAGCCCGAAATCTGATCATATAAGGACAAACAACGTACCCGCCCAGACCCATGTTTCGGGCCAGATTGTGTCGGTATACAGCGCGCTGCATTACCCGTGTCTACCCCCTTAAGGGGTGCCAGACGTTCATAAAATTGCATTTTTACAATGATCATTTACGTCATAGATAAATGGCTGTTTCTTTTTTTGAACTTTAAGTTAGAACCCCTGTAACACTAATATACAATTGCCAGACGAAAATCGCGGAACTAACACCTTGCCAGACGTGAGCAAAGTCTCGGCCGACGCGCACATCGACACCTCGACGCTATACTTAATCCATTACACTGTCTAACACGATTTTTGGTCTGCACTAACCGCTGGATGATTCTTGTAGAGTTTTTGGCCCTGAACACAAATCCGCAAGCAAAATTGCTCTATCACCTTCAGTTTTTGAGAAAATCGATTTAGAAAAAAACTGCAAATTTTCAACTTTGAGCATTTTTTTTGTCGAAACGGTAATAGTTATTTGACTGCTCTTTATGTCAAATTATTCTCTGAACCTTCCCGAATGCAACGATATAAGTTATTATGGCATTATAAACATTTAAATATGTTTAAACAACGATCAAAGGGAAAATGATACCCGAAATGCACCCATTTTTGAAGATATCTTTCAATTTATTTCCAAAACTAAGGGTTTAGGAGAAAATCTGATAATTGCACGCGATGCAGCAGACATTTTTCCTTCGGAAAGCATCAACAGAAGTGGTAAGTCTTGTTTTGTTTTCAATACAGAAGCGAAATAGTTTTGCAAAACGTGTGGTGTCGCCAGTGGTAGTCACGCGCGTTAAGGGGGCCGTTGTTACGCTATGCGCCAGGCTGGCGCCGATAGACAAGGCTCACCCCTACCTGTGACAAAGGTCCACTCGCTACACCCTTTCCCGATAGATCTTAGCGCCAGATCTCTCCGGACCTTCGCAATAGATTTTAGCGCTAGATCTCCAAAGTGGATCTTCCCGCCAAATCCTCCCGCCAGAGTTTCCCGCCAGACTTTCCCGCCAGATTTTTCCGCCAACAAACAGAGGAAAGCATCGTGCCCTCAAAGGGTATAAAACCCTTGGACCTCGACCCGACGCCAGTCACTCCAGAACGGACAACCGAGTTATATTCATTGTACGCGTTCGTTACCTTAAGCACGGTTTTCATTCTTGTAAATAAAAGTCTATTCAAAATGACCAGAGTTCGTTGGGCTATATGGGACAACGTCTCGAAATGCCACTTTGGGATGGAATGCATGTCTATTCCAAGGGAAAAATAAACCTAACCTAACCTAAAGTCTATTCATAACCAACTCTAAAGTTACTGAGAAAGCACGAGTGCCTTCTCTACTTCGTAACAACAATTTCTGGTGGCAGCGGTGGGATAGACTACGATCGTCGAGGCGATCCACAAGAAGAAAATTCGATCCGAGGATCCGTGCATTTGGGACGCATCAAGATCATCGAGGTAATCGACAGAAGACATAAGGCATCGACTCCGAGGAATCCATGCGAGTACATCTTCTAGTTACCCTGTAAGTAACTGACAAATTATATCAGTATGTCGTTATTCAGTGGATATCGTGAGCCAAGACCTGATGGCTTGACCGATAAATTCAATAACGAGCTTGAACGTATTCTACCGGGTGCAAATGCCGCGTTCGTCCCGAGAATTGTCTGTGAAGCAAGAACTTCCAAAAAATCAAACAGTACCGCAAGAAATACTGCAGTTGAAGTTAGAAATATCCGACAAAGTTTAGAATTTGTAACGCCATTCGACGGAAAGAATATCACAGTGGAAACCTTCACTAACAAGATTCAACATATCTTCGAGAGTACCTTCCCACCCGAGGATTTATACGTTCGATACGTTCTCACGCAAAAGGTGGTAGGCGATGCTCGCCGAGCCATCGACTGGGGTTATCCATCAACACTTGAATCTTTGTGTAAGATGCTACAACAGGAGTTTGGGACCATTAATAGATACGCACCCTCAGTGCAGGGAAGAATGTCCTTTCGGCAGAGTCGTGACTCGCCGCATCATAATGACATGGACTTCATTGGGCATCAATGCGAGATTAAAAGAAGCCATACAAAGCAAAGGTCATCGAGACAGAGTGAACGCGTTCCAACACAAATTGCAAATAGTTTAGCAAATGACACTAGTATATCGAGTATGTACAAGAAGCGTAACGATCCTCCCGCAGATTCTGACTTGGCAGTCCTATACTGTGATAATAACCCAAGGTTGAAAGGAATACCATTGTCTAATTCAGAAAATAATATTTCGGACATTGGTTCACTTTTTGTTTGTGCAAAAGAATACGAAAATACCTTGCAAAAACCTGAGATAGTAATCGATTCTATGCTAAACTGTAATAATGTTCAATGGAAAGTGAAGTCGGAAGATAGTGTAGAAAAGTGTAAAACTCAAATCGTAGACCACAGTAAAATTGTTCGCGAAATTAAGGACAAGCAGAATCTTGTGGCCGACGCTTTGAGCCGTAACCCAGTGTGCTTTACCGAGGTACAACCACCAGGCTGGGGAAAAAATTTCGTATTTGTAAAGGAAGTCTCCGAGGATGCGCTTCCCCTCCAATTCGAAATGAGTAATAAGAATCAATTAAGCAAGATGCTCGAGGAAGATAACCTTTTACTGGTGGTAGCTACGTTTGAAAGATTCGACAAAGCAACATGTCGAACTTTCCTAACCGAGGTGTTGCAAGACCTGATATCCGAAGGCATCAAGCGCATTTATATGAACCTGGCCAAGTTTGAGAACTTGTACGAAGGAGATAAAAAGGAGCTGAAGACGATCTTGAGGGACATCTTCAACGACCCCGCAATTACCGTGGAATTAGGAGATGAGTTATTGAAGCAACCGGAAAACGGAGAAGAACGACGACAGGTTTTACAACGATTCCATGAATCTTTAGAATTTGGACACCAGGGAATAACCAAGACACTGAAAGTTCTCAGCGAATGCTATTACTGGCCCGGAATACATCAGGAAGTGCACGAATACATAGCGAGCTGTGCAGAGTGTCAAAGAGAGAAGATCCATAGACAGAGGGAAAGGGCACCTATGCAGATCACGGACACTGCGACCGAGTTTAAGCAAAAGATAGCCTTGGACATCGTGGGACCACTCGAAACCACCGAACAAGACCATTCTTACATCCTTACGACCCAAGACAACCCGACTCCACAGTCCAACGGGAGTTTGGAACGGATGCATGCGAGCCTAAAGGTATACCTCAGGGCAAATCGAACGACGGAAATCGTAGTTGGCTCAGAAAATTCAGTTAGTCCGGAAAACCGTATAAGTGTTTTGCAAAGTGTCGCTAACCATTCGATAGGGAAATCTTATAGTAAAAGCATCGATGATGATAAAGAAAAATTGTTTAGTCTAGAAACTTTCCGATGTAAATTAGAAGCCGTGAAACAAGATTTCACAGCCCAGCATTTGGTACCCGCGATTGATCAACCGCAACTAGGATTAAAATATATTCAATCGTCAATTACACATGTCGCGATGGATTATACTAAGCATCCTTACATATCTACCTCTAATCGCGAACTTGACTCATGCAAGGAACTAGAGATAAAAATAATTTGTAAACGGTACGCTCCGCGTTACTTGATACATTTGCAGGACCCCTGCACTCGAATAGAAACGAAAAATTTATATGACGATCCGTCAAAACATTGCCCAATGGTTTTAGCTAAGAGTTCTCACTCAATTTGCCATCAATTAGCGGAGACTAATGCTTGGATAGGGATCGTACTTTTCAACGATTATATGCAGGTATCTTGTAAAAACGGGTTTCACGACACCATCTCTAAAATGGGAGTATTTGTATTAGAACTCAAGTCCGGTTGTACGATGACATCAATGGTAGCAATACTACGTGGAGCAAATGATGAAAGAACATCTCGCGCGTTGCTGGACCTAGGTTCTCCGCAAATAAATCATACGTTACCAGAAAATCTCACGATTAACTTTATTCCTGAAATCAAGAAGATTTCATTTGATTCGGATACATTACATAAGAAAATGAAGAGTTTAGATAACTTTCGCTTAGAAGCAGAATCGATGAAAACTCAAGTTCGAGTCTTATCTACGTCAGAGTCACGATGGGTTACAATAAAATTCGGTCTAATGATATTTTCTGGCTGCGTATTGATGTACGTAATATATCAATTTAAAAAACACAAGCTGGCGTTCTGTTTATGTAAGTCATATCACTGTGTAAATTGGTATAACACACACAATGACCGGGGCAATCGTGATGTAATATCTCAGTGCGAAACGTTATCGCGAGAAGTACCTGTATTGCGATATGTTGTCTTCTCGATGGAATCACAGGTACGTCCACGTACCTACACAACAGCTACAACTACAACCATCACTCAAATCCCACATAAGGGAAAAGGAAAGGCCAGGCGACCGAAGCGTGCCCATCATACGACTTGAAGTGAGGATCACCAGTACTTCGAAGTTCGAGGACGAACTTCGATCCAAGGGGGGAGGTGTTACGCTATGCGCCAGGCTGGCGCCGATAGACAAGGCTCACCCCTACCTGTGACAAAGGTCCACTCGCTACACCCTTTCCCGATAGATCTTAGCGCCAGATCTCTCCGGACCTTCGCAATAGATCTTAGCGCTAGATCTCCAAAGTGGATCTTCCCGCCAAATCCTCCCGCCAGAGTTTCCCGCCAGATTTTCCCACCAACAAACAGAGGAAAGCATCGTGCCCTCAAAGGGTATAAAACCCTTGGACCTCGACCCGACGCCAGTCACTCCAGAACGGACAACCGAGTTATATTCATTGTACACTCGGCTCAAACGATTGTGGCCGATCGAGATTCGATTGCATTCGAGCTTACTAAGACTGACTTTTTTGCATCGCTAACATTCTACAGTATTTCATGAATATGGTGAGAGCACTGCCAAGCTACAGGTTCCCGTCTCACCATATTCATGAAATACTGTAGAATGTTAGCGATACAAAAAAGTCAGCCCTAGTAAGCTCGAACGCAATCGAAACTCGATCGGCCACAATCGTTTGAGCCGAGTGTACGCGTTCGTTACCTTAAGCACGGTTTTCATTCTTGTAAATAAAAGTCTATTCATAACCAACTCTAAAGTTACTGAGAAAGCACGAGTGCCTTCTCTACTTCGTAACACCGTCTCACCGGGCCGCGAATGTGTGCGTACGCTCACACAAGCTAAGTTAAGCGTGTACGTATACGCGTGTAGTAAACAAACCGGTTCAACCGATTTTCGTCCTGGAATCGGCCAGAAGGAAGTTTTTGCGGGTACAGTTGCCTTCAGTAAACATCTGTAGGGGGTGGGACGGTGCGTTTGAACGCTAATAAGCATTGTACATTGAAATAATAATGAATTTATGAATCGAAAACTGACAGAATGAAGCTTCAAGGCTTCTCCGTAGGTGGCGCTAATGGTGCACTGTAGCTACGTAGCACCAGCGTGACGTATAAATTCATTATTACTTCAATATACAGTGCTTATTAGCGTTCAAACGCACCGTCCCACCCCCCACAGATGTTTACTGAAGGCAACTGTACCCGCAAAAACTTCTATCTGGCCGATTCCAGGACGAAAATCGGTTGAACCGGTTTGTTTACAACACGCGTATACGTACACGCTTAACTTAGCTTGTGTGACCTGTCCGCACACATTCAAGGCCCGGTGAGACGGACAATAACAAAACTGAGACGGCCCCCTTAAGGGGGTAGACACGGGTAATGCAGCGCGCTGTATACCGACACAATCTGGCCCAAAACATGGGTTTAGTAGGATACGTTGTTTGTCATTATATGAGCGAATTTTGGGCTGGGCGAGGTCTTATTCGAAAGAGGAAGGTTCAGTACAACACGCCCTACCCATGGTTCGACGAGATTTTGTTGATATGTAATAATATGAGCGACCAAAGTAGAGAAAAAATGGACAAAATACACTCGTAGATTCCAAGTATTTTTAGGTCACTATAAGAGTTTTGTGACTCAAACGATGTGTAGAGCGTGTTACATCGAACCTTCCTCTTTCGAATGAGACCTCGCCCAGCCCAAAATTCGCTCATATAATGACAAACAACGTATCCTCGTGAATGCATTCCCAAATCAGAGTTACGCCATATTGACGATAATATAGAGCAAGTCACGTAACAAATTTAGTTGAGCTAGTGCACACGAGATGGCGCCTACTCGGGAGGACTGCCAACGTGGAATCATAGCAAATTGAAGTGTCAGCTGGATACACGAGCCACAGTAAAAGCGTGATGCTGTCAATGCATGCATTTTCGAACGATTCTAGGTTAGGTTATATGCATTTTAGGCATACATTGACTAGAAACTGCTGGGAACGAATACATTTACTAAAGCTTTTACCGTAACACATACCTCACATGAAATCGCTGTCGTACTTATTTAATAATTGAGACAGTTAGGGTAAAACGGAATAACCTGCAAATAAATTTTTCCTATTGTACATTGATGGCTTAGCGCACACATATTGTATGTCCAGTTTTAACGTTTTTGAGAAAAAAAGGTTCAAACATTCAATGGTACTTCATAATTAAATAAATACTTGTTGCAATATATATATATAATGTGTAATTAGTAGTATAAGTTAGAATCTGCATAATTACAATAATAATTTGATAATAATACTTGGAAGATGGACATGCTACATGTAACCAAGTACAGAGGAGGACATACTAGGATAAAGCCACCAGTAGTCGACCATGTATCAGTAGTCGACCACTTTCAGAAAACATGAAAAATGAGGTTTTTAGAAGTGACGATCTTTTGAACAAAGTGCAGTTTTCGAACTGCACTATAACTGCACTCTGTTCAAAAGATTGTCACTTTTAAAAACCTTATTTTTCATGTTTTTCTGAAAGTGGTCGACTACTGGTGGCTTTACCCTATACTGAATGATATTATATAAAAATGAATGAAAGGAATAATACTGGAAATAATCTTACTTCAATATGATATTTAGGGACATACAATAAACAAAAATATTATTTTTGATAAATTTATAAAAAAGATAAAAATGTGATTTTATACAGCAGAAAGACACAGTCAAGCACTATTTGTTGCATATAAAACCTCAAATTTTATAAAAAGTGGACCTACAATATGTGTGCAGTAAGCCATCGATATAATTAGTAGAGCCTATTGGAATACGTTATTGCTGCTAACTCAATTTCGTAAATAATGTGGGTTAGTTGGTTGTTGCGCTCACTGCTTCAATTATATGACAAAATATCAGACATGAGCATTACTTAAATAACCCCTGACAATTTGTATTTAAAGCGTTATCATTGAATTAATTAATCATGGGGAATTCAATTGTCGGCCACGAATAATTTTCTCGTGTTTATTCGTATTTTCTCGACTAAATATATGACTCTTGACTAGGGTTGCCACTCGTACATTAAAACAAAGTATCTTACGTTATTATAGGTAAATGTACTCTATACTTTTGAATAACAATAAAGTACCTACGCGAAAGTAACGCAATATTATTATCTTCTATCTGTTCCTGCCACTTTAGCATTTATTCAGAGAGTTTTCTCTATCATGAATGTGATGTGGCGGGATGAAAGAAACAAGGCCTCTCTCAATCTAATAAAAATCAAATTATTTATCTATTTTAATATGAATATTGAGTGCTATGATGCCATTGAGATATTTCCAAATAATAAAAATTTACTCTGTAATTCTAAAAGCAATGGAAAATATGTTTTGAAGAAATAAAAACTAATAATGTACTTTTAATTTGTTGAGCGTACTTTGTTGTATATCCCACGAAAGCAAATGTACGTTATTTTTCTGCAAAAAAGGTGGCAACCCTACTCTCGACTGGAGTAGGAATGAATACGAGAAAAGTATTCATGGCCGACGGATGCAAGGTCTTCGAATAAAAAAATGATTGACTACATATATGATATATATATATTTATTACAAAAAAACTAATTAAAATTAATTATGTGGCGCGCCCCTGTTCCTCCTCTTCCACCTTTTCCTCCTCTTCCTCCTCTTCCTCCTCTTCCTCCCCTTCCTCCTGTTCCTCTGTAAGTCGCGTATTCTATCACGCGGACTTTCCTCTTCAGCTCATTGTACTGTAATATGAAAAATAAACATAACTTTCATGAGAATATTAGAAATTTTTGCGCGAGATCGCCTACGTACATATCTACATACCTGCTTTTGCAGTTCCAAGACAATGTCGAGCCATCGTCGCGAGGATGGGGTCGTAAGTATCCCCGGACTCCGTCCTCGCGACGGAGTCCTCTCCCTGCGTCTGTTGCTGCTCCGTCGCGAGGACGGAGTCCTGTCCCCATGTGTCCTGCTCCGTCGCGAGGACTCTGCGCTCCTGCTGCTCCGTCGCGAGGACGGAGTCTTCTCTGTCCGTGGACTCCGTCGTCGGGACGGAGCCCGTCCGCTCGTTGAAGGACTCCGCCCCCGCGACGGAGTTCGTTCCTTTTCTTTTTCAACGGTTTGTGTGCCTGCATTGCTTGCCATCTAAAAGCGAATCGAAGAAACAGTGAAACTATTGAAATAGATTTGAAAGTGCAGTAGAAGAGTAAACGTTTATCAGTTTGGTACATTCGGGTGCAATATAGGCTTTCTTTAGCCAAGATTCACCGCAGGAGGGAAATCTTCATGTTTCTAAATGCTTGAGAAACAAATTTCCAATTTCGAAAGCGTTGAAATTCAAACATTTCCAAAATTTGTAATTATGAAGTTATCAAGTTTCAAAATATCTGTAATTGAAGGCTCGGATACAATAAGGAGACTATAGCGCTGTAGCGCTCGAAAATGCGAAAAAGTATTGTCCTAACGTTAAAAAATTTGTAAAATTAAATTTTGTTAAACCGGATTTTAAAAATATGGTGTTGTAAAGCTCGTCACGGCACACATTTTTTCTTTTTACACTTTCTTCATCGAATCATTAGTATTCGAGATAAAAATTATAAACCAAACAAATTTCTTCGACTAAAGTCAATATCTTTTTAATATAAATTGGGATAACTTGAGTAAATATTAACGAATCGTTATGAGACTTGAAACATAAAACTCGGAAAATTCTAGCAAAGGTGTAAAATATATGCACAAAACCCTTATATTAAGAAATGTAATAATATTTAATTAAAAAGTAATACTGGATATAACCCATGTTTTTCAACGTTCGTCGTTAAAAAGTATCGAGGCAATTTTTACGTGCATGTAACTTGCAGCGCCAAAGTTTTTCCTTAATATACAAACAAGATTTTCACCAATTTTCACACTGAATAAAAAATAATTGTAGAAGATATGGCACTGTATATAAATCCCGCGCGGCACCAACAGTCAACGCGAGTGCTAAAACTGCTAAGTAGAGCATTATGCGCGGCTGCTGACCGTTGGTGGCCCGCGAGATTTATATATATCGTCATATTTTCTACGATTATTTATTAATTAGTGCGAGAATTGGTGAAAATCTTCTTTATATATTAAAGAAACACTTTGCCGCTGCAAGTTACATGTACCTCAAAATTGCCTTGATACTTTTTAACGTTGAACGTTGAAAAACATGGGGTATGTCCAGTTTTCATTTCTAATGAAATATTATTACTTTTTTTTAACATAAGGACTTTGTGCATACATTTTATAGCTTTGCTACAGTTTTCCGAGTTTTATGTTTCAAGTCTCATAACGATCCGTTAATATTTATTCAAGTTATCGCAATTTATGTTTAAAAAAATATTGACTTTGGTGGAAGAAATTTGTTTGGTTTATAATTTTCACCTCGAATTCTAAGTAATGATTCGATAAAGAAACTGTAAAAAGAAAAATGTGTGTCGTAACGAGCTCTACAACACTATATTTTTTAAAATTCAGGTTAATAACATTTAATTTTCCAATCTTTCTTAGCGTTTGGACAATACTCTTTCGCATTTTCGAGCGCTAGTCTCCTTATTGCATCCGAGCCTTCAATTTTAAAATTTCCGATTTTTCCACTTCTGATGTTTAGAAACAGTCTAATTTTCATCACTTGTTTTCAGTTTCAACTAAAGGAAGCCTAAATTCCACCCGAATGTATATACCTTTTCTAGACATTTCGCGGGTAAATTATAACATAACTTTGTTATTCTACGCGAGAATGAATACACGAATCTCTGAGCGTGAAGCTGCGTATCGACATTGCGACGATGCCGCGCGAGGCACGGTTCGCGGAATGGAGAGTCTGGAGACTACCTCGATCATGATCACTTTGCGAGGCAGGCTATTTCGACGGTCTCGCGCTCCATCCAGCATGATATTTGCGTCGCCCGAGCTAGCGATTTTTGAACTGGAGGCCGCGAGGCACCTGTGAGCACGTCAAAAAATCGACGGCTGATGCCTCGTAAAATGATCATGGTCGAGGTAGTCTCCAGACTCTCCACTCCGCGAATGATGTGCCATGTGAGGCAGTCCCGCAATGGCGATACGCAGCTTGAGAAACACGCGGACACTCAAACAATCACACTTCACACGATAGATTTTGCACAAAAAGTTACAACAATACTATGACGGTAATCGGAAACTTTACCCGGAATATGTCTAAATACAGTATTGGGTTGGAAGTAAAATGTAGATGTATGTCAGTTATTATGAAAGTGGCGTCGTGCCAAATTTAAAAAAAAAAATTGAACTTTACGTTTAGCATGTATCACGTTGATATAATACGTAAAGAAATAAGTGAAATGTAACAAACGAAAAATTTGGACTTGGACCACTTTCATAATAACCGGCACATGTAGTGAAAAAGACAGGGATAGTAAGCGCGAAAGTACTTACGGTCTTTACTGCTCGACAGTCGTTTTTTTTCTGACGATCGAGCCTTTGCTACCCTCGAGGGTGGGTCAGGGCCCAAACTGCCTTTCTCACTCGCCCAAGATTTTGTATTTCACTCGCACCAAGGCCCGAGCGGGGCATCACCGGCCCGCGTAAAAGTTGGAATGCGCAAAGGTTTGAAAACGTGGCGCGTGTCCGCGCATACTTGTGGGGTGTTCCTTCATCGCCGTCAGGCAAATGGTGAAGGATAATGGTAGAACGAAATATGAATTCTTCGCTAATGAAATCAGTGATACGTCAACAGTATATGCACAGGATAATAAAAAATTCTTTCCTGTGCACATTTCTGTGCACCAAACAGTATTCCCGAAAGTACATATTCTACGTAAATGTATGAGCATACCACCAAACCTAATGAGAAAGAGAGGAACAGGACGCGTATATTCGTCCCTTTCCCACTATCTTCTGTTTAGCCTCTCAGCATCTGTAAACAATGCAGCGACGACGCTAGCTGATCAGTTTCTTGTCGTTTGCACTACAGTGAAGACGCAGAAAGCAATCGGGCTTTTATTTGATGCGCGGATATCGATATATGGAATATTCATAATTTGTGAATTGTTCCATTTCCGCGTGGTTCCTTACTGTAGTGTTGATAAGTGTATGTGATCATTCACGTTCATCGTTGCCATGGAATCAAAGAAGGAAGCCGCAGATGCAAAAAATAAACGCTATTTGGGGGATGGTACAAAAAGGAAGCAGCCTAAGTTATTTGCAAAGCGTTTGTCGAAAAATAGAAAGCGTCGAGAAATGTAAGTTACGTGTTACGGTACAGATTTGTATGAAGTCACAGTTTGAGATGTAGTAGTAGCACGGTATTTTATTGTGTATAATACAGTATTATTCATATTCTTCAAATATGTATATCAACAGCTATCTTTGACGCTTTACGTACACATATTCTATGCTATGCACATATTCTATGCTTGCCCCACTCATTCTATTCCAATTCGTATGTTCATCAGTATTTAATTAATTAATAACCCGATTTATACCGTGTTTGGACTCATTTTCATGTGAAAAACATCAGCAGCGCGTTCCTGCAACTTTCATGCCGATGAGACGAAACGTAGAAATTTTAAACTTCGTTATATATTTTATACAAATTATGTACGTTTTATTAGCACACAACTTTCAAACTATACGCGTTTCGTTAGATATGCTTCATTTATAATACAGTTGCGACTATTTCAATGGTTGTACGTAGTTTCGAATGGATAAAATATACACTTTGGATTTTATTTATGTGATGTAGAAGATAATGTTTAAAATTAGCAAACAGTCATCGATGATTCGCGATTCGATGTTCAGCATATGTAGTTACTTGTTGAATACGAAATACACAGTACTTTTTCTTCTGTCGAATTTTGTCCGCAATATATACGTCCATGTGTACCTTCAACGAAATTTTTTCATTGAAAAGCGCAGTCTTCGAAACATTCTCCAATCCTCACTGGCAACCTTTGTCCCAGCCCGGGCCATGTTTACGACATCTCAAGTACCCTGCAGTTGTGGATACTACTACGCGAAAAGAGAATTCTATTCCGTAGAAAGATATTTTCACACAGTACATTTTCTCGTGCACGTTACACGATGTAATATCTGTTTCGACCAAAAATTGTCGACATTGTATCATGTTTGGTCTCATCACAATCAGGAAAATGTTATGAATATTTGAAAGAAATGTTTATGCAGAAAAAATTAAAATTAAAAAAGTTGAGCCATTATTGGTATTGAAAAATTGTGGTAATGGTATAGATAGAGGGCAACCTCACGGATTTTGAGGACCTTGAAATATGTTGTCAAGGACGTCATTCTGAACAACTTTTTCTTCTAAACTTTTTGGCGGTCGACCTTAGTTTCCAAGATAATTGCAAAAATCTTTGGTAATTATTTAGAAGTTTTCCATCCTCACCGATTTCAATGATTTTTGGATATGTTATCAAGATCAAGATTTTGAACAACTTTTTCCTGTACATGTTACCGTCGCACGGCAGTAGTTTCCGAGATATTCGCACAGAACATCGCCGAACGCTGTGCTGCTACGAACGAGTACGTATAGGTAGAATACAATGTCGACCTTTCGGTTGATTTATTCCGACGCAACGGACACAGCGATCAACTTGAGGTGGTTGGACATCTGGGGGATGTGTTTATCCCGCAAAGCGCCCCGAGGTAGATAGGCTCATGGTAATGTGATTGAAAATATTACATTTTTTTTTAAAAAAATTACTTTCTTTTTTCAATCACATTCCCACGTGCTATCCACCTCGCGAAGCGCCCCGAGGTGTCTAGAGACAAATATAAACACATCCCCCAGATGACCAACCATCTCAAGTTGATCGCTGTGTCCGTTGCGTCGGAATAAATGAATAGAAGTTTGTCGCAAATATCTCGGAAACCAAAGTCGACCGCCAAAAAGTTTAGAAGAAAAAGTTGTTCAGAATGACGTCCTTGACAACATATTTCAAGGTCCTCAAAATCCGTGAGGTTGCCCTCTATCTATACCATTACCACAATTTTTCAATACCAAAATTGTTGCGTATCTCCAGGGTTGCCAGCAACATTATGCAGGACCGATTATTTAGCGGAGAGGAACACCTACAGGAGTGGTGGTAACGCGTACGTGATGACGATCGGTGACGCACACACTACTACCACTCCTGTAGGTGTTCCCCCTCCGCTAAATAACGCTGTGTCTCTGCATTAGCAGATCGAGGCGCTGGCTTTATTTCTCGGCTGCTACGACCCCCGTTCTATCCTTCTCTTTTACGACCCATTCACAGCGACAAAGTAACCGTGAGCATCGGAGAATGCTGTTCGCTGAATACCTATACCCATATCGTACAAATTCAATTTCAAACCGAGGGACGCCTTTTATTACTTACCAACTACTCCAATAAGTGAAAATTGTTTAATATACATATTCCTGTTTGGTATCAGTTCCATCGGACATATTGGTACAAACTTTT
The DNA here is from genome assembly GCA_929113495.1 of Andrena minutula. NCBI lineage: Eukaryota > Metazoa > Arthropoda > Insecta > Hymenoptera > Andrenidae > Andrena > Andrena minutula. The sequence goes on along the minus strand of OV815993.1, from coordinate 40,880,868 downwards.
TTTTTATGAATGAGGTACTGGAAGCGATGTCAAAGTCAAGTTAGTTTTTTGCAATAGAACGGTATTTTTTTTATGGAGGTGTCACGGGATGGTATTTCGATTTTTCGCTATGGATCTATTAGGGGATTTTGCCCGGGTAATATGTAATCGGTATCCACACCGATGTGTAGGGTTGGCTTTATCTAAAATAAACAAACGTAACCGAGATGTTGATCACATTCAATGATCAATGAAGAATAACGTCTACGTCCCCGTAGAACTTTCGGTCCTGATTCCTGACAATATCGATCGTTAAATTTTCCATGCATTTCTGAGTACCACAAACATCTATCCGGACGTAAGAAAACAATTATATTTTTTCTGACTCAAGCCAAAATCCAACTGACCCCAAGGGCCTTACAGGAAAAAATTTAGCCCATCTGGGCTACAGGCAGGCAGCCCTTGCCGCAAAACCGAAAACAACGCTTCGCGCCCCCATCGATTCGCCTTGTGTGAGGGTAACGAAAGTCGAGGTCAGTCCCACGCTTTCGAAAAGCTGTCTAAAGAGACAGGGTGATGCGCTGGAAAGCGTGCTCGTTGACGAGAACCAGACGGATCTCCAACACCGGCGCGGTCAAGTAGGGTTTACTTCGCGAAAGGCAAACGACACGTGTTTCTCGGACCCTTCGTTTCACCGTTATTTTACAACGTTCCATAAAACGAAATACCACCCTGCAGCCCCTCGTTGAATTGTAGGAGGTACAACGTTAAAAATAGGATAATGATTTGGATTGCCGGCCTATGCTTTCTGCGTCGTATTGTCTGACTGTGCAAAAGGGCAAAATGCTTGTTTGGAAATATTTTTATTCCTTCAGGTTATAATTTATTAGAAATATGGTCCTGTGTGTCTTACACAATGTTGTACCATTTCAATTATATTATTACCAACTCTCTCCCTCTCTCTCTCTCTCTACAGTATTATAGACTTTCTAGGAGGGACATTCCACGCGAATTACAAAATTTTCAAGATCGTGGAAATTGACTTTTATCCATTAAATTATAACTGTTGGAGAAAGAGACAGGTCGGCATGAGCTTTTGAGTGTTTACGCTGGGGAAGTAAGAATACCTAATAAAAATTATGCCACTTAAAATAAAAATTTAAACCATTTATTCTGCAATTGTTTTAAACAAATGCAATTTTATACTTGAAAAATGAGGATACAGCCCTACTTGTGCTCTTTATGATCACGTTTTCAGAAAGTCAGAGACTTTAAAATTAGTCGCATGAAAATTAATTGAATGTGACGCTGCGCTGCCCAGCACCGGCTCGACAGACTAATTGTAAGCCGTGCGTGCTACAATATACAACTATCTATTTCTTTCATTCCTAACCTTGCGTGGCCTTGAAAGTCATAGTACACCATATGGTTGAATTTGTCTTGAGATTTATACACTTTCATATCGGGTAATGAAATACGTAACATTCCATTTAAAAAAGTGAAGGTCACCTTTGGCTCACGGAAAATATCGCGAACACCAAAAGATGACATACGGGACATTCCACGCGAAGTCGGACACTTTTTGGAGTAACATTTCGGATATGGCTCAAATTTGAATATGTTGTAATCTTTAGGGATGCATAAACATGTGTAGAAGGATTTTTGAAAATTTTGCAAAATATAGATTTTACAGCTGTTTGAAGGTAGGTGCTAACTTTTTTCAATAAATTATAACTATGGAAGTAGTAAACGGATGGAGATGAGCTTTACGGGGATTTGTAGAGAAGACATTGAAGTTTTAAGAAGAATTTATTTCAATTTTTTGAAAAAAGAATTTGAACCATTTCTGTGCAATTATTATAAACAAATGCATTTTCTTAAAATGGGGCGCGATTTTAAAAATCAGAATATAGCCCTATCCTTCCCCTTCATGGTCTATTTGTCAAAACTATGGACATTTTAAAATTGGCCCTGTAAAAATTGCCGAAAGTTGACGCTACGTCAAATCACACCGGCTCGACTAGCTGAACCATGCGGTACTCGAAGCGGCCAAGCGGCTATATCTGTTATTCTTATACAGTATTCTCGAATATGGTAAGTGTTTGTAAAAAACTGAAGAAGGAAAACTTTTAGTGTTTTTTATACACAACATAGTACGGTAACTCAATTTTTGGTGTTCGCAATATTTTCCTTGAAACGAAGGTGATCCTCAATTTTTTAAATGGAATACTATATATTTGATTATCCAATATGAAAGCGACTGCCAAGACAAATTCAGCCATATGGTATACTATGACCTTCAAGGCTATACATGGTTAGGATTGAAATAAATATATCGAACTATCTATCTAGTAGATTGAATTTCATCTTTCATTCCTAACCATGTGTAGTCTTGAAGGTCATAGTATATCAGATGGTTGAATCTGTCTTGACAGTCGCTTTCATATTGGATAATCAAACATATAGTATTTCATTTAAAAAATTGAGGATCACCTTCGTTTCAAGGAAAATATTGCGAACACCAAAAATTGAGTTACCGTACTATGTTGTGTATAAAATACACTAAAATACACTTACCATATTCGAGAATACTGTATAAGAATAACGGATATAGCCGCTTGGCCGCTTCGAGTACCGCACGGCTCAGCTAGTCGAGCCGGTGTGATTTGACGTAGCGTCAACTTTCGGCAATTTTTACAGGGCCAATTTTAAAATGTCCATAGTTTTGACAAATAGACCATGAAGGGGAAGGATAGGGCTATATTCTGATTTTTAAAATCGCGCCCCATTTTAAGAAAATGCATTTGTTTATAATAATTGCACAGAAATGGTTCAAATTCTTTTTTCAAAAAATTGAAATAAATTCTTCTTAAAACTTCAATGTCTTCTCTACAAATCCCCGTAAAGCTCATCTCCATCCGTTTACTACTTCCATAGTTATAATTTATTGAAAAAAGTTAGCACCTACCTTCAAACAGCTGTAAAATCTATATTTTTCAAAATTTTCAAAAATCCTTCTACACATGTTTATGCATCCATAAAGACTACAACATATTCAAATTTGAGCCACATCCGAAATGTTACTCCAAAAAGTGTCCGACTTCGCGTGGAATGTCCCATACCTTATTATGTTGGATATAAAAAATATTAAACGTTTTCCTCTTTCAGTTTTTGTCAAATACTTACCCTTCGTGAGAACCCTATATAACAATTTCACATAGACACTTGGCCGCTACTACTACCGCGCGGCTTACAAGGAAATATATCGGACCCGAAAATTCTGATTTTAATGAAACTCCGTACGATTGTAGAGCATGTCGGAGTATGTAAGAAACGATTATTTTCTGCGGAAAAACATTCTGAGGGAGTGAAATCAGCCCCCAAATTTCCAGCGATTTTTCGTTTTTCGAGTATAACTTTGGACGTACAAAAATTTCTTTTGCAGCGCGTTATACGGCATCAAACACTAAACATTTTGTCCATTTACGGTTTTCTTCTACCTCGCACCGTTACGAAGTTATACTCGAAAAACGAAAAATCGCTGGAAATTTGGGGGCTGATTTCACACCCTCAGAGTGTTTTTCCGCAGAAAAAAAATGTTTCTTACATACTCCGACATGTTTTACAATCGTACGGAGTTTCAATAAAATCAGAATTTTCGGGTTCGATATGTTTCCTTGTTAGCTAGTCCAGCTGGTATTAGGCGATGCAACGTCACATTCAATTAATTTTCATGCGACCAATTTTAAAGTGTCTGCAAAGAGCACAAGTAGGGCTGAATCCTCAATTTTTTTTTCAAATTTTGAAATAGCGCCCTGCTGGTATAAAATTGCATTTGTTTAAAACAATCGCAGAATAAATGGTCTAAAAATTTTTTTTTAAGTGACATCATTTTTATTAGGTACTCTTACTTCCCCAGTGTAAGCACCCAAAAGCTCATTCTTACATTTCTCTTAGTTCAACAGTTATAATTTAATGAAAAAAAAAGTAAATTTCCACGATCTTGAAAATTTTGAAAAATCCTTTGAAATACGTTTATGTATCACTAAAGACCACAATATATGCCAGTTTCACAAAACTCCCAAATGGTACTCCGAAAAGTGTCCGATTTCGCGTTGAATGACCCAGAATTGAAATGCGAAAAGTATTCTTTTCACAAGCGGTCAAGTGCACGCGTGCCTGTATACACACACACAGCCGCGTATCGCAGCGCAGCATGCTGCTTGCGGCTGCCTTCGCTTGCGAGTAGCGGAGACGGTTGTACAGATGTGTGCGTGTGAAAAGCAAACGGGCCAAAAGTGCATGTCCTTCTGTTTGCGTAGCGAGGGAATCGCGTTGTCTAATGCCGCGTTTACACCAAGCCGAACACGAACAAAAACATTGTTCGCCAACGTTTTCATCTCATCTTGCCGTGTCCACACCGCCGCAAACATGAACAAAACTCAGTGTACGAATCGTATGTGAACGTTTTGTTCTATTTACGGCGGCGTGGACACGGCAAGAACCGACGAAAACGTACGCGAACAATGTTTTTGTTCGTGTTCGCCTTGTAAACGCGGCATGAGAGGAACAATTGTATCACGCTACGTCCCTCTTCGTATCGCGAAGATAAATTAGAATGATATTCACAGTAATGCAATAATAATAATATTTTTATAAATAAAGCATCCTAACATTTGTGATGTTTCCCTAATGATAAATGACACCAAACACGATATAATTTGAATAATACATATTTAGCGGTAATACGCGTCGGCCGCAGAGAAGGACAGCGAATGAAAAGACTGGGACAATTGGCAGTCCTTTCTTCCACTCGCTCTCTTTTGCTACGTTCCGAGACTTTCGCTTACATCGAGACTTTACTGTACTATATCTTCTTTTACTATGCCTGCTTTTCTTTTCTATTGTATGTTTTTCTTATTTCTATGTACTTATGTATCACGTGTTACTGATTATTGACTTTTTACGTGTAGACAACGATTAAAAATAGCAGCGTGCCTCGCGGTAAATCAGAGCACCGTGGCGGAAGCAGGTACGCGTGCAGGTACCTCGTACGACGAAACACTTCCCAGCACATCTGCTGCGTATGATTTTCCTACGAACATAATACAGGAAGAAGACGTAGGAAATTTTCAAGACTTCCCAATTATCGAAGGAATTGTAGAAGAAGTGGATTTCGATACGGACACGGAAGATATTTTAGAAGAAATTCATTTCAATGCGGACAAAGAGGAAATTGTAGAAGAAGTGCATTTCGAGTCGAACGAAGAAGAAATTGCACAAGAAATAGATTTCGACATAGACAGGGATGAGATACATTCCGTAAGAGACATCAGCGAAGAAACGAATCAAGATGTTGGAAATGATGCTGATTACTGGGTGGTGGAGAAAGCAAAACCAGAACAGCCGGAAAATCCAATTTCAGAAGGAATAGACTTCGTTGATTTTCCGCATGTTTTCGAACAAATAAAAAATCTTGGAAAACATTCGACTATTGGCTGTGGCATCGAACATTTTGAAATAGTTAAATGTCGGCGGTATGGATTAGAAAATGCGTATTATGTAGAGTGCAAAATGTGCAAATACACAGAGCGCATATCCTGTCTTCGGGAGAGTGATGCCACTATGGATATCAACCACGCCGCTGTCGCCGCAACAATGACGACGGGCGGCGGATATAATCAACTGGAGGACATACTGACTGCCGTGAACGTGTCCTGTATGACGAAAAGTATATACGAGAAGTGTCAGATTAAAATAATCGATGCCTTCGAAGTGGCCGCACAACGTGAAATGGAAGATGCTGGAAATGAGGAAAAAGCATTAGCTATACAAAGAGGCCACGTACATGCAGAATCCAATCTACCGTTTATCCCAGTTGTCGCGGATGGCAGCTGGATGAAAAGGTCCTACCGTGGAGGAGATTACAATTCTCTTTCTGGCGTAGGAGTCATCGTGGGATACCACACGCAGAAAGTGCTATACATCAACGTGAAGAATAAATTCTGCATGACTTGCCAAATAGCAGGTACGAGGAAGGAAGAACCGCGCGAGCATCGTTGCTTCAAGAACTGGGGTCGTTATCAGAGTTCAACTGGCATGGAGAGTGTTGCTATTGTCGAAGGCTTCAATTGCAGCATAGATATGCACGGTCTAATATACCATATATTAGTTGCCGATGGCGATAGCAGTGTATACAAGAAGATATTGGACAGTAATCCATATGGAAAGTATATGGTGACGGTACAAAAAATCGAATGCACCAATCACCTATTACGCAATTTCAGTAAAAGAATAAACGACATCGGAACAAAAGGCCGCAATAAAGATCTAAGAGCTGTCGTACAGAGTAATGCTCTTCGCCTGCGTACTGGTATAAAAAAAGCTGCGGAATACCGGTTGCGAGAAGAAATACCACTCGAGGAACGAATTCAAAATTTGAAGCAAGACTTGACAAATGTACCGAGTCACGTTTTCGGTGAACACAAGGAATGTCAGAAGTTAGCATACTTCTGTAATAAATACTCTGATCCCAACAGAGAAGACTACGTTCCACGACTGAGAAATGCTGGTATTTATCAAAGTATCGAAGAAGCGATGCAGCAACTTTTCGTTAAAGCTGACAGTTTGCTGCAGGGTCTAAATAACAATGCTGTTGAAAGTTTTAACAACATCATTGCTAAATTCATCGGAGGCAAAAGGATAAACTTTGGACGAGGGGGCTCGTATCAGGGTAGAGTCTCCGCCGCAGTCGTTCAATATAACACGAAAGAGGCGTTCAGCAAATTGAGTACGGCAATGGATAAAGAGCCGCCAACCATGGTAACAAAGCTGGAAGGACGTCGGAAGCGCGCAGCAGAAAAAGCAAGGGAGTATAAAAAAGAAGCGAAAGCATCCTCCTTTCGAAATAAAAAACAATCGTGCGACCAGGATTACGGCCCCAACGCGGCAAAACCAGATATGGAAGAGACAGTATACTCTTCCGAGTGTAAACGGCACGCGGATATACTCCTTCAATGGCAAACGAGGCGAGCCGATATCGAAGTGGAAACTCGCGATCAGGCGAATAGCGACAAGTGGATTGGTTATAGGAAGAAATTATTAACTGCATCCAATTTCGGCAAGGTATGCCGATTACGAAAGACTACACCACGGGCAAATACTGTGAAGAGTATAATGTACCCGCAACTCCACAATGCACATTCTCTCCAATACGGAAAGGAAAATGAGGCAAACGCCTTGAGACAAATGCGAGAAGAATTAGGAATGCGTATTCTACCGTGTGGCCTCTTCATCGATGACACTGTGCCTCACTTAGGTGCAACTCCTGACGGCCTCGTGGACCATGATAAAATCGTCGAAGTAAAGTGTCCTGAATTGGCCAAGGATTTATCACCTGCTGAAGCAATAAAGCAACTTGATAATATAAGGCGTATTTTCAAGGGTGATGAAATGAATAAAAATCATCATTACTATTATCAAGTGCAAGGACAATTGCACATAACGAAAAGGCAACGGGCCTATTTTTGTTTATGGACGCCGAAAGGAATGAAGATTACAACAGTATCGAGAGATGATCTATTCTGGGCAACAGAGATGGAGGAAAAACTGAAGAAGTTCTATGAGGACTGCATGTTGCCAGAAATTATAGATAGTAGATACAATCGACAACAGCCGATTAGAGAACCTCCTACATAAAAACAGGAGGAGCAGGTACGAGTACACAAGAAAGTACACAAAACGATGGATGAAAACATTCCAATAGCACCGGCGAGTGCATCCAGCGCATATGAAGAGCTGTCGAATAAGCAAATCCAATTCAAAGTGACAATTGCACCGGCGAGTGCATCCAGCGCATATGAAGAGCTGTCGAATGAACAATTGCAATCAAAAGTCACTATTGCACCGGCGAGTGCATCCAGCGCACATGAAGAGCTGTCGAATAAACAAATCCAATTCAAAGTGACAATTGCACCGGCGAGTGCATCCAGCGCATATGAAGAGCTGTCGAATGAACAATTGCAATCAAAAGTCACTATTGCACCGGCGAGTGCATCCAGCGCATATGAAGAGCTGTCGAATGAACAATTGCAATCAAAAGTCACTATTGCACCGGCGAGTGCATCCAGCGCATATGAAGAGCTGTCGAATGAACAATTGCAATCAAAAGTCACTATTGCACCGGCGAGTGCATCCAGCGCACATGAAGAGCTGTCGAATAAACAAATCCAATTCAAAGTGACTATTGCACCGGCGAGTGCATCCAGCGCATATGAAGAGCTGTCGAATAAGCAAATTCAATTCAAAGTGACAATTGCACCGGCGAGTGCATCCAGCGCACATGAAGAGCTGTCGAATAAACAAATCCAATTCAAAGTGACTATTGCACCGGCGAGTGCATCCAGCGCATATGAAGAACTGTCGAATAAGCAAATCCAATTCAAAGTGACAATTGCACCGGCGAGTGCATCCAGCGCATATGAAGAGCTGTCGAATAAGTCATGTTTCAAAATGTAAGTAAGAAAGTATGTAGAAGATACATACGGAGAGTGAATAGGACCGTCTATGACGGGGGTGGTGGTGGGCCTTTTCACAGTCTCCTAATAATAAATTCCTATAGCTGTTCTTTCATATCAAGTGGAAGTGACATCTATAAAAGCGTAAGTATGACACATACTTTTCTTATGCAAATAATTAGATTAATTGGAAATCATCATGAATGTTTCTCTCATATATGAATATGAATTTGTTCTAGATATTTCCACCAATCAGTATCAACGTTGAAAATCATACTCTATGAAGCGAGGAAAGGAAGGCAGTCTTCTCCACAAGCATAAAGATAAGTAAATAACATACATACATTTACATTTTGATTGTATTCAGATTACAACTCGTTCTAACTTTTTATCACAGGTTCTATGACAACTAATTGGAATCAAAAGGGGTCAGTGCCATTCCCAGAAAATATTTATGAGAAATAGGACACAATAATAATGGTTTCTTCGGTAAGTGTAAGTATCAGTCTTTACATTCAAGTGGTATAAACACAAAAACTAATTTTTATTGAATTCATTTTTTTCCAGATCAAACCAGAATGTACATATATACACTGGGCTGAGGAACATCGTTGCAACTACCAGAAATACAGGGTGTAAGAGGTACCCCTTCCATGCTGCCGACCGGGCTAGTGACAATGTGCAGGAGCGAATTTTCTGTCAGCTGGAGGTGCAGATTTTCTGTCCTCGAAGTGACAGAAAATATAACCTATATGCTATACCCGATTTTTTCAAGATACTGTTGCGGCGTAATAATAATGGTTCGGAAGGATGATGAAAAGTTCACAAATGTAGCGAAATAGAAGGAAATAGCCGCTAAACATTTATTGTCGTATAGCATATACATAGGTTATATTTTCTGTCACTTCGAGGAGGGACCACATAATAATCACGTGTTGGATTCAACGTCAAACACAATTTTATATATGTTTGTTCATAACTGCTTTCTGCATAGGATGTGTATTTCATGTTCTGTTTGTGTTTTGCTAATTAAAAAATGTCTATCCTAACAAACTTCATTTTCTGGGGACATGCCCTCATCTATTTTTCCTTTTCATTTATAATTCCTTACTGCCAACGTAAAATATTGTAACATAAGCACGTTTCAAGTAAATGTACAATGAATTTTCTACGTTTGCAGTGCCAGCAGACTTTCTGTTTAAATTTTTACAAGTTCAACACAACAGCTAACAATTTCTTTCCACATTCAAAATAAAATACGGAAATATCAAACAGCTCCCTCTCGCGTGCACAGGCAGCCGCGTATCTATAGGTATTACCATTTCTGTGCAGAAAAAATCTGCTGTAATACCGACCGACCAAATCGATCAGGTCACGTGACGTGTCTACCCCCTTAAGCGATTGTATTACGCTGAGCGGCAGTGGATCGCGCGCCGCCGTTGACTACCACTGTCGACACCGCGTGTTTTGCCAAACTATTTCGCTTCTGAATTGAAAACAAAACGTGACTTACCACTTTTGTTGATGATATCCGAAGGAAAAATGTCTGCTGCATCGCGTGGAATGGTCAGATTTTGTCCTAGACACTTAATGTTGGAAATAAATTGAATGATATCTTCAAAAATTGGTGCATTTCGGGTGTCATTTTCCCTTTGATCGTTGTTTAAACATATTTAAATGTCCATAATGTAATAATAACTTACACCGTTGTATTCGGGAGGGATCATAGAATAATTCGACGCAGAGAGCATCCAAATAAGTATTATCGTTTCGACGCAAAAGATGTTCAAATTCGAAAATTGGCAGTTTTTGTCTGTTTCTTCAAAACCTGTGGGTAACGGTGACAAACGGTTTGCGGATTCGTGTTCAGGGTGAAAAACTCTACCAGAATCACCCAGTGGATATTGTGGAACAGAAAAAAAGTTTCATTTTGTTGGACTGTGTTACTGTAATACTTCCTCAACAATAATATACGTTTTCCCGACATATATATCGGAACTAACGATTTTCGTCTGGCAATATTTTTGTATAACTTACCATTATGTTATTAATTACCACACCAAAAATCAGGTATATAATTGTTGAGGAAGTATTACAATAATGGATTAAGTGTAGCGTCGAGGTATTTTGTGCGCGTCGGGCAAGACTTTACTCACGTCTGGCAAGGTGTTAGTTCCGCGATTTTCTTCTGGCAATTGTATATTAGTGTTACAGGGGTTTTAACTTAAAGTTCAAAAAAAGAAACAGCCATTTATCTATGACGTAAATGATCATTGTAACAATGCAATTTTATGAACGTCTGGCACCCCTTAAGTTCTAATAAAAACGTCTGGCAACATTTTTTTATAACTTACCATTATGTTATTAATTACCACACCAAAAAGCAGCCATTAAAAAATGACGTAATTTTACTGTTTTTTTCGCACTTTCAACGTCCGCCCACGCGTCGTTGTTCTAACGCCCGACTCCCAAACGATGGTTTCCGTTATCGTCTCTATACATGATTTCATAAAATAAGAATTATTTCCATTCAAAAATGACGTAGGTAAAATGTTCACTGGCTCTTGGGCTACAATAAGATGCCATCAATTTCATGCGCAGTAGGGTAAGTCGGGGTAATATGCCACAGTTAACTTTGAAACGCGATATCTCGCAAGTATAAGTAGGTACCGGGAAAAAGAAAAAAGTATATGAAAGTGTAACTAATTCTGTGTATTGACTAAAAAGTAGAGATATGTAACTTTTATAATTCAATGAGAAACGTGCAAATACAAAAGTCCTCGAAAGTGGCATATTACCCAGGTGGTGGGTGAATATGCCACAAGCTATGAAGTGCGAACTAATCACTCAAATTTTGGAGAATCAACAATATTTTAAACTATTTACGCTATTAATAACTAATAACAAATATTTGAGCTCAATGAAACGTAAAATATATTTGAAAAAATAGCTATTTCTTACAAACTAAATAGTCTCCAATCTCTACGCAGTCTTCATGAACCCACTTTTTGCAACAAGTAGTTTTTACCCAGTCACATTTAGGTCCTTTTTTGTCATAATAATAGAGTTCGCCTATTGCACAGTAATTGTCATTTTCTGCATCAGTCGAATCGACATAAGAAATATCGACTACATTCTCCAAATTTGTTCTTCGGTTTTTATTTCTAGAACAGCTCCTTTTATTCGTACATACTTCTTAGGCATGGTTCTAATACGAAAAAACAACTCGATGGCATTAAATAGAGAGTGGCATATTACACCGACAATCATGTGGCATATTACTCCAAACGACCATAAAAAGAGGGATGGAAAATCTCTCCACAAAGAACATAGTTTTAACGGATGTTTGAGAGGTTATAAAATTCGTTTGTTTGTATACTTTAACATAATCTATTGCTTTTTGGTATAACTGTTCACACAAATGTATAATCTGCATTCTAGTTACAGTATGAAATTAGATCAAGCCGATAATTTTATAACTTACCAGGATTTATTAAAAATAAAAGAAGATAAAATCCAAAATCTGTTGTCGTCTTAACAGTTACACTAAATTGAACGGAATTAGTGCAAATATGACGCCATATGTGCATTATTTAAAAAAATATTGAGAAGTGGCATATTACCCGCGGTGGCATATTACCCCGACTTACCCTATGCGTGAATTGGAACACAACCTATATTGGTTGTCTAGTGATTTCCCTAGGTTATTTCTGTCCTTGTCGAGTGACGCCTCTTATCTCCTCTTTGTAGTTGGCTTGACTTGGCGCTGGTGTTGATTCGTTTATGATGTGTGCACCATAGATTTATAATTCTATGGTGTGCACCGGTAACTCCACTAACCTTAAATGAAGTTCCGTTCAAGATGAAGTGCTGCGTAGTAGATTGTAAAAAAAGGTCTAATTTTATATTTCCAAAAAATGAAATTCATAGAAAAATGTGGATTGAGGCTATTAAAAGGCCTGATTTCAAACCAAATAAGTATCATGGTTTGTGTGTGCATCATTTCAAATCGGAGCAAATTATCAGAGAAAGTGTGTTTGCAGGTAAGCAAACATTAATTTATATATGTATATGTTATAAAAAAAGTAAACATATTCACTGAGAATTTTAATTTTGTAGGTTATAAACTTCAAAGATTAAGATTAGTAAAAGGAGCTATACCATCAGTGTTTTCCTGGAACACTACAAATACAAGTAACAATACAGAAGATATATCTGCATTAAATCCTAAAAGAACCAGTATTGAAAAATGGAATTACCCAAAAGCAACTGCAGATATTGATGTTGATGTTTATGAAGAAGTTGTTACGACTACTATTGATGAAAGTATTGTACACAAGATCATTGAAAATTGTACAAAGGATGAAAGTAATACTAGTGTAAATAGTAGTGTTAATGTAGGTACGGATCACAATTACCAAAAAAACTATGTATATGGAAATGATAAAAGTGTTCAAACAAGTGTAAGACCTCGATATGACATTGAAGATTTCATCAATGATCCAAAAGGAATTCTGCAGTTTACAGGATTAGAAAATTATGAAAAATTTATGGCAGTTTTATATAGCCTTGGCCCCAAAGCCTATTCTTTAAAATATACTGGAAATCGTTCTACAGGAAATTTATCTATTAAGAATCAATTATTCTTAACATTATGGAAACTAAGAAGGTATTGTACAGATTGTGAACTTAGTAGACATTTTTCCATTTCTGAAGTTGCAGTTGGAAATATTTTCAAGACTTGGATCATTTTTATGGCCAGACAATGGTCGAAAATTGATATTTGGCCAAGTAAAGAGTTGATTAAATATTATGTGCCTGACAATTTTAAAACCGATATTCCTTCAACGTGTAAAATTATTGACGGCACAGAAATTCCAATACAGCGACCTCGTAATCCTCGAGCTCAGCAATCAACAACAGGCAACACACCAGGCGGGGGTTTAACCAGTGACCGTCAAGTGATAGAACATAGTGTATTACAGAATAAATGTGAACCTAGTAATTTAATAATGACAGATAAAGGATTTGCAGTGCAAGATAAAGACTATTTACCTCATAAAACTTTATCACAAGATCGCAAATTGTCTAAGTACAAAGTTCATGTTGAACGAATAATAAGTTTATTAAAAACTTATAAAATATTATCTACTAAATTCAATTACTATTATCAGCCAATGGCATCGGAGATCGTTGGAGTTTGTGTTATGCTATGCAATTTCAAAGACTGTATTATGAAAAATGGTAATATAAAATAGAATTCTGGATTTTTTTTAAATGTTTTATTATAAAAATACTTTTTCTACCATTCCTTTATAACACTTCACGAATAATTCTCTTTTTACTTAACTTTTAACATTATACTTTTAAAATATTCTATATAATTATAAAAAATTAAACAAACAGATCCAATATTTTTAACGCACAATTTATTGGAATAAAATTAATTTAGTATGTTTATTAGTGAATTGAAATATTGTTAATGGGAAACTAATAAAATTAATGAATAGTGTAGGAACTACTGTGTATTTTAATAAAGTATTATATTCGTAATACTTCAGAGATTTCAAATCTTATGTGAAAATATCTTTCACATAAGATTGAAAAGTATCGAGGGAGATGCATTTTCAGCGTACTTTTTTCACTAATGTGACTTACTCTACATTGCAAGCAGGTGGGATATGGGGTAAAGGTGTGGGGATGGAGGGAAAGGGGGAAAGTGGAGGCGCTGCAAGACAGATTCTTAAAGTGGGTGTTAGGGGTGAACAGAGAGACACCGGGGTATATGGTTACGGAGGAACTGCAAAGGCGGCTGTTGAGTGGTAGGGCAGGGATGAGGGCGTGGGGATTTGAGAAAAAATTGGAAGAAGGAGGGGAGCTGGCGAGGTTGTGTTGGGAGGAGTTGAAGGGGAGATTGAAGAGGGGAAGGGTTTTGGAGGGATGGGAAAAGGAAAGGGAGCAGTTCTTTGGGGAAAGAGGATGGACAGTGGAGGAGGTAGAAAGAGAGAGGGAAATAATAGGGGATAAGGGGGGAGGAGATAGTGGACAGGGAAAGGAAGATGCAGGAGGAGGAGAGGTGGGGAAAGATTGGAGAGTCGAGGTATAATAGGTGGTATGGGAGGGTGAAGGGGCCGGGGGTACCGGGATATTTGAAGAATGGTTGGGGGGAGAGTAGATGGCAAAGGGTGGCCAAATTTAGATTGGGGAATGGCGTAAGAGGGGGGAGATATTGGGAGGAGGAGGAAAAAAGAAGGTGTAGGGTATGTGGTGGGGAGGAAGAGTCTTGGGAACATGTGTGGGAGGTATGTATGGGGTGGGGAGTGGAGAGAGGATGGCAGGAGATGGTGGGCGAGGTATTGGGGGAGGAGGGGGAGGGGGAGGAATGGTTAAGGAAAATAGAGGAAAGGAGGGAGGGATGTGGATGAGAGGAGGGAGGAGATGAGAGATGAATGAGGAGATGGGAGTGAGAGGGCGGCGAGCGGAAGCGGAGGTCCAGGGGGGAGAGGAGACGGGCGAGCGAGCGTGCGAGCAAGCGTGCGAGCGGCGAGCGAGCGAGCGGTGGAGGAGAGGAATAGAGTTAAGAATAGGCTAAGGTAGATTTAAGGAAAAGGAGAAGGCATAGGATAAGGTAGATGTAAGTGTAAATGTAAGTGTAATGTGAAGAAAGATTATAACCCCGAGGGGAATAATAAAGTTTATATATACATTGCAAGCAGTACGCTATAATTTTCTTAACCCTTAACTGGTATACTGTTTTTTTCAAACGTAATTGGTATACTGGGGTCGTGGCAGACCCCAAATAAAAAAGGGCACATAAATTTGTAAAGTCGACACTAGAACAACCTCTATGAATATTTTGTTCTTAGGTAATGTATAAAATAATAGATACGTAGAAATTTAAAGCATTATTACATAGTTAATTAGAAACTCAGTTTACAAACTTAGACAACCAAAAGTTTCGCAGCGAACTCTGTGTGCCTGGGGTCATGAGTGACCACAGGATATCAGTTAAGGGTTAAATCTTAATGCTACGTTAATTTGCAAAATTTTGTCGTTTTACCTTATTTGATAAATTTCCAGAAACTTGTGCGAAACAACATGCTTCACTATCTATCTAACCTTCTCCTGACAACCTCCAAGCATGTACATCCCCTTCATTTCTACAAGCTTTACATAAAAACTCTAATGTAAAAATAGTCTGCTGGTATGAAAACAATATATTATTTTGTAGAAACTACCCTGATAACCAGATCTGGCAGCAGAATCTGACGTCAGATCCGTAGTCGTCTGTGTCCGCATTTGGCTGCGTTCTGAGGTACAGAATCTGATGTCAGATTCTGATGTCAGATCGGCAGCAGATTGACAGCAGATCCTGATGTCAGATCGGCAGCAGATGGACAGCAGATTCTGCCGTCTGCTTGGCACAGCTAACAGCGCCATCTGAGGGTCAGGATTAGCAAACTAACGTGTGGTAAGAAAAAAAAATACCAACAAATACGAAAGTTGTAATTCCCAAGCGGTCACCCATCCAAGTATTAACCGCGCCCAATACCGCTTTAACTTCAGTGATCGGACGAGAACTTGTGTTTTTTCTGACACGAAATGATCGTTGGAAAAATTTGGCTCTTATTAATACTTATTTTTAAACAATCTTCATACTATTATATTCTAAGAACTTATTATATAACGTTTAAGTCGAAAAGAGTCGTTGTTCTGTGGCATAAGTACCTGTTTAAACTACAATTTTACATTTTCTGTGTACTTTACCACAGACGAGGTATGGAATAGACTACTCACCCAATGTATTTTTGTGTCACCGGTTTGGGGGGTCCTAGGACCCCCTTACCATTTTAGTGTCGCATGCAACGTTACCGGTGAAGTCTCGAAACAGATTGTAACGCTACGCGTGGTAGGAATTAGAATTCAGCACGGGTAAAAGTAGGTTATTTTTTGAGAGCCGAAGCCCGCGATTTACAAATGTTTCTGTTAGAGTAACGATTTAAAAATCGTAATATGAACATATTCCGTTCAACAGAAGAGAAAGGCGGATGAAAATAAAACGATATCACATTCGCTTTTTAACCTTGCTGTCCTATTCCGGTTTATTTAAAGCAAAACAAATTTCATTCGCTTGCAATAACGTAATATGTAAAAATAGTGCTTTAATGTTTTTTAAGAGCACGTGTTACTGAACCCCACCCATTCATCATGTGTTTACGCATACATTAATGTTGGTCTATACGATATAATACAGACATATAATAATAACAATAATAATAATAATAATATCCTTCTACTGTACTATATTATTATTTAATAAGAACATATCGAACCCGTACACACCGATTTTGGTGCAATTTTGCAAGTCTGCGGAGTAACCAAAAATATTCGATACATATTTTTTGAAAAAATAATTCATTCTATTCCATAACTATTAGAAAAATTCATTTGTTTAAACTATGTACTAACTGACGTTAACTGACTAATATTAACTGATGTTCGGATATTTCAATAAGTTTATACAGTATATCCGATTTGTTCTTATATTATTTTTCACACGCTATTATTTTTATAGCTATTGAAAAAGCAAACAAATGTTTCATATGAAAGTTTTTGTATTTGATGGAGGAAACTGAATAGTATAGGGGTGGGGGAGTATGGTATTTAGAATGCAAGAAGTAAATATATTTAAGGTTTGGAATACATAAAGTGCTCGATACGACCGTCCTATGCGAGCGACTGCAGGAGACAGTCAGAGATGGGCAAACAATTATTTGAAATAAAAATTTGTGTACGACATTTTTATTTCAAATAATTTTTTGCCCATCTGCTAAGGAGATTGTCTTCGTCCGCCGATCGTCTCGTTCTTTTGTCGATGTCGACGGGCTCGACGTCACAGTTTCGGCCACGTCCAACAATGCGTTTTCAGACCTTAGAATCTATTGTTCTGGTTTTCCGGACTTCAAAATAATAAAAATCCGCTAAAAAGTACAAAATAATTTTGTTCCCTATTTAATCTACGACACTCATTTTTTTTTAAGTCGGCGCCAGATTTATACAGTGCAAATAATGAGGCGTCGATATAAAAAAATGAGTGTCGTAGATTAAATAAGGAACCAAATTTTTAATATTATGAAGTCAGTTTTAATTATGATTTTCCATTTTTTGGACCGATGCGCCATTATTGTAGCTTTTACACGCGGGTGGCGAAAAATCTCTCCGTATAGGAATATATCGCCGCGGTCAACCCTGTCGTAGCTAAAAGTTTTGAAATTGAGTCGACATTGTTTTCAAACCTCATTACAGTAATCTGGGGTGCGAGTTGTAAACCGATCATAAAAGCGGAGCGGGCGGCTCGCTTACACGGGCCGGGAAATTCCCAACAGCTCTTTGCCACGTGAATTTGAAAGAGACCATCCTATAATTTTCAAAGCTCGGGGATCACTGCTGTCCACCGGCCGCTGGCTAGGGGTGTGCGGATCGTCCCGAGGCTCGGGTTCCCGGCCCTCGGGACGGGTCGGAGAATTTCGGGCGAGATCGGGCGGGGTCTCGATACTTTCGTATTGCTCGAGGTCCCGAAGTTTTCGGGATCCCGAGACTCGTTTCGGGCTACAAGCAAGACCTCCGTGAGCGGGAAATTTGATTTCAGGTCGGCTCGGCAAAACTCGGACGCGATCGGCTCGAACGCCAGCTATTACGAGGGGACCGAGACGGAAGGGGCTATGCTTGTAGCCCGAATCGAGTCTCGGGATCCCGAGACCGTCGGGATCTCGAGCAATACGAAAGTATCGGGATCCCGCCCGATCTCGCCCGAAAATTTCCGGCCCGTCCCGAGCCCGAAAAGTCGGGTACCCGCACACCCCTGCCGCTGGCACCTTTCCGAACGCCGGGACGGCGCATGATTGTAGTGCAGAGATGGGAAAAAAGTTATTTTAAATAAGAATTTGTGTGCGAAATTTTTATTTCAAATAATTTTTTGCCTATCTCTGTTGCAGTGGAATGCGTACCTGTTCGCGCGAGCGCGGGTTGCAAGATTAAATGATGATCCTGTACATTTCTTCTACTATTGTTAATTTTCTAAATTTTCCATCCTTATACCAATGGAATACAACAGATGCAAGGCATTTCATCCCAAACAATGAAATGATAGAGCAGTGAATCGATAATGATTATGTTAGAAATGTTTATCCCTCTTCTGTTTATTGCTGTTCTTGTTAATAAAATTAATAAATTGAGAAACAATTTTCAATCGATTTGATTGTTCGCAAAATACACCTCATTCAGCCCCTTCCAAAGAAATGTAACTCGTGAATACTTCAGATGTATGTAGTAATCCGCAGCGTTTCAAGACCATTATACTCATTCATCTTTTTCCTTCAGTGTCGGATCTGTATTCGTACTCAGAAAGTTAAAATTCGATGGCCACGACATTCTGGCCTTTTCACTGCACGCTCTCTTGAAATCGGTTGGACGGTAACGCGTACCTTTTTTTACGACCCTGATGGGTTCTTAGGTAAAAGCTTTCGAACGACACGGCTTGGGGGGGCATACACGCTACACAGTAGTGGAATAAAGACAAAGTCAGCAATAGGCCATTGTAATGGGTATGCCAATTTCTATCATAGAAGTATCACAAATGGAATACTAAGGTATTTTGCTAACGAAAATGACACCAAATATGATATAATTCCGATTATTTTTACTGACTAATGGAAAGTACTTGGAGTAAAGTAATTGAGGAAAGTGATGAAGAGCACTTGAATTCTACGTGAGCTGACACGGAACTGATACCTGTGCCCAGATCTTTACGTAAGCGATACCTACGCTCGTGTACTTACATCGTAGATGCTTTTTATAATTTTTAAATCCATTCAATAGTTAATAAGGACAGACCCAATCAATTTGTAATGAAACGTAAGGATTTAGGGACCTAGGGTCCCAAAAACAACGAATATAAATTTTACGAAAACGTTTCAATTCATTATTTACAATGATTTTTACGTATCGTAGGATGGGTACCGTCTATTTAGCGGGAATGTCAGTAATAGCGCCATTTATTAATATTTTTCGGCGTACAACACGTGAAAATATTAGTTGAAAGTTCCACTACATGTAAAATACTAACAATTAATTTTGTCTTGCAATTTATAGCTTGTATAAGCTCTCAAGAAGTGCCATATTTTAGCGCCATATAGGGTCCTGATTCCCGAAATAGATTTTCAGTTAAATTCTCTATGTTAAATTCTCCCTCTAAACAAGTCACACGTATACAAGCACGCACACATCTTTCAGTATTTCAACACATTTCAGAGTAGTTCTTGAGTTGGACGCTGTTCATGAACAGAGGTCGCTAAATTCAGTCCTCAAATTATGGGTCGGTAACGCAGTTTGGGCGGTGACACGAAGTCCCATAAGGCGAGTAGTCTATTCCATACCTCGTCTGTGACTTTACTGACGTGGTAGTAGAATTGAACACAGTTTAAATGTATTCTACAGGAATTAAAGGTTAAATTGTGAAGATAAGTTAATTTATTATATAATTGTGAAAATAAGTTAATTTATATAATAAATTCATCACATTAACCTTTAATTCCTGTAGAATACATTTAAACTCTGTCCAATTCTACTACCATGTCAGTAAAGTCCACAGAAAATGTATAAAAATGAAATACAACAGGTAAAAAGAATTGCGTTAGGTAAGTTATTTAATATTGATATCATTTGTAATTTAAACAGGTACTTATACCACAGAACAACGACTCTTTTCGACTTAAACGCTATATAATAAGTTCTTAGAATATAATAGTATGAAGATTTTTACACAAGAAGTATTAATAAGAGCCAAATTTTTCCAACGATCATTTCGTGTCAGAAAAAACACAAGTTCTCGTCCGATCACTGAAGTTAAAGCGGTATTGGGCGCGGTTAGTACTTGGATGGATGACCGCTTGGGAATTACAACTTTCGTATTTGTTGATATTTTTTTTCTTACCACACGTTAGTTTGTTAATCCTGACCCTCAGATGGCGCTGTTAGCTGTGCCAATGTAGGGTATAGACTATCGGTGAAGTAGGAATCTCTCTCGTACGGCCCTACGCCGTTGGGATGGGATGTGCTGGATGAACTTCACTCGATATGTAGGAAATGAAGATATTTGTATTTTCTGTACAAGATACGCCGAGGTCTCTAACTGAGATCGAGGACGTAAGAAGTTCCAATATTAATCAGAACGTACAAAGCGCACAAGCGCAAGACGCGTATAGCAAACAGGTGAATATGACCATACAGAGTTCTTAAACGAGACAAAGGACCCGTAGTCCAAGGACTAACTAGGAGTCTCTAGCGACTTTACAAGAACAAGTCACAAAGCGAAGTGTCGCGCCATGCCAACCGCATGGCAACGCCAGAAGACTCGCGCAGTCTCCCCACTACCAAACAATCCTTGGAGTGGGAGAACATTCGCTCCCCACACACTCCCCCCCGAGTGCAAGTGTGCACATGCACGAACTTAATCTAAATAACTAAAATAAAATGAATAATATAATACAATATATATACAATATATACATTTTGCATGTACGATGCAACGAGGCTGGCAACTTTTGCAGTTTCGTGTGGTTATGAGCCCTGCGCCATTGATACATTCTTTCGAGAATACGTTTTCAGCTCAGGTCTCGGCTGAATGTCCGATGACACCGCCGTGTCTTTCGAGGGACCTACCTTATCAGGCGTCGCTTCAGGGGCGTCTTCTAACAAGAAAAACGCTGGCTTTAATAAATCCGTCGATACGCATCGCGCGGCACCGTTTACAATGATTTCGTAAACCGCGTCGGATATACGTTTCTCTATTTTGAACGGACCGGAATATGGAGGTTCCAGCGCCTTCTTCGCCATATTGCGAAGAAAGACATGGGAGCACGTTTTCAATTCTTTGAAAAAGAATGCTCGCTTTTTATAATTGTGCACTACCGGTACCGGCCTAACCATACGCATGTATTCCCGGAATTCCTCGATGAATATTTGCGGGTTTGGCGACAAATCGTCGGGAAGAAAAAATTCTCCCGGCAATCGAATTGCAGTTCCAAACAGAAATTCTGCCGGAGACGCACCTGTATCCGCGCGAACGTGCGAACGCAACCCCATGAGCACTACGGACAGCGCTCGGGACCAATCTTCCCCTGCATGGCACATAATTGCCGCTTTCAATACTCGGTGCCAACGTTCTATCATACCGTTGGACGCCGGGTGATACGGGGTAGTCCGTATACGTTCAGAACCTATTAAGGTCAGCAATGCAGTAAATAATCGTGACTCGAACTGTGATCCTTGATCGGTGGTTATCACCCTGGGTGCACCGTAACGAGAGATCCAGGTATCGAAGAATGCCCTTGCCACTGTCCGCGCAGAAGTCTCGACGATAGGAGTCGCCTCAACCCAGCGCGAAAACCGATCGATCATTGTCAGACAGTATGCAAAACCTTCACTAACCGGTAAAGGACCGATTATATCTATGTGTATTTGGTCAAATCGACCGTTCGGTGCAACAAAATGTTCCGGCACACGTTTTACATGTCGCGTGACTTTTGATCGTTGGCAATCAATGCATTGCTTGCACCAGAGTGCAATGTCTCTGTGCATGTTTGGCCAGACATACCGCTGTCTGATTGTGCGATCTGATATCCTCGCACTGGGATGAGCAGGCTTGTGGAACATCCCAAAAACTGTCTCGCGCAGAGATGCAGGAATATATGGGCGGATGGCCTCACCTGACATCTCGCAAAACACCGTGGTATGGGCCGGGCCCCATTGCAATTTAATTAATTTCAATGGAGGATTTTGCATCTTTTGCAACTGAACCACCTCCTGGTCTTGAGTTTGTGCCTGCGCTAATTCTTTCAGATTGATCTCCAGAGGAAGTCTGAGAGATTCTATTCGCGACAATGGATCTGCCACGACATTGTTTAGACCAGGAATATGTTCTATTAGCGTAGTAAATTGGGCTATGAATGAAAGTTGGCGAATCTGGCGTGGCGATGCCTTATCAGAAGACTGTTTAAAAGCATAAACAAGAGGTTTGTGGTCAGTTACAATCTTAAAATTTTTTCCTTCGACGTAGTATCTAAAATGCTTTAGAGCTTCAAAAATCGCGGTTAATTCACGATCGTATGCGCTGTAATTTAATTGCGCGGGCGACAGCTTCTGGGAAAAAAATGCCAACGGCTCCCACTCGCCTGAGAAACCCTGCTGCTCAAGGGCTGCACCCATTGCTACGTCCGATGCATCGGTCACGATGCGCGTTTCGGCACCTTGTCGAGGATGTACCAGAAGGGTAGCCTCGGCAAGTTTTTTCTTGACGTCATCAAACGCCAATTCTGACTCTGCAGTCCACTCGATCGGTCTCTTATCATTCTTTTTAGAATCCTTAAGATACGCATTCAGTGGTGCTTGAATTTTGGCAGCATGAGGAATACTGAGTCTATAGAAATTAGTCATACCCAAAAAACGTCTAAGCTCGATTATAGTTTTAGGTTTTGGGAAATTCGTAATAGCCTCCACCTTTTTGGTGGTAGGACGAATGCCCTTTGAATCAATAAGATAACCCAAAAACTCGATTTCGGAAACGCCGAAAACGCACTTGCTTAGATTTAATCTAAGGTAAGCAGATTTTAATCTCTCAAAAACCGTTTTCAGGTGTTCTGCATGTTCTTCTTGCGAAGACGATGCAATTAAAATATCGTCTATATAAACGAAAACATAGTCCAAATCCCCAAATATCCTATCAACGTATCGTTGAAAGGTTTGACTCGCGTTTCTCAAGCCATAAGTCATATATACAAATTCAAAGAGACCAAACGGCGTGATGACTGCAGTTTTAGGCACGTCCTCAGGCGCCATTGGAATCTGATTGTATGCTCTATGTAAATCAAGCGAAGAGAAAATTGTCTTACCCGACAAATTCGTCGCACAATCATGCAAATGAGGGGTCGGGTACCGATCCGGTACTGTAATCGCGTTAGTTCGCCGATAATCTCCAGCAATTCTCCAGGTTCCGTCCGCTTTCATGATCATATGGATCGGACTAGACCATGAACTGGAAGACGGACGGCAAATTCCCGCTTCCACCAGCCTTTTGAATTCAGCTTTTGCGGCTTTTAATTTGTCCGGGCTTAAACGCCTCGGTCGTTCGGAAACTGGAGGACCAGTTGTGTTTATGTAATGATAAACATCACCGCCGGTCGGTGGAGCAACACGAGAATTTCCCGTGATTTCGGGGAATTGTAGTAATAAACCAGAGTACGTCGACGCATGGTCGATTGCACTGGTTGATACAAATTCTACCCGTTTAATACTCGCATGGATTTGTAATCCAGTGAGGGAATCCACGAGAACACGTTTGCGCAGGTCGACCGATAATCCGAAGTGCGACAACAGATCCGCGCCTATAATCGCGTACGGAACGTCTGCGATCGTGAAATTCCAACTCAGTGAACGCCTGAGTCCCAAATCTAGTGATCTAAATGACTCATCATACGTATTTATTCGAGTATCGTTCGCGGCAAACAGCTTAAACGAAGTTGGCTCACCGCGATTTTTGTGAACAGCGGGAAGCAGCGAGATATCTGCCCCTGTGTCAACAAGGAACATTTGTCCGGTCGCGCGATCACGTACATGGAGACGCTTCGAAGTGGTGCGACCCTCCACATCCATCTCCGAGACGGAAGGTCGAGCTATTTTCCCTGGTTCCACGTCTCGTATTGCGGACAAGACGGTTTGCAATGCAATGGATTATTTGGGAATTTCTGATGGGAATAACATAATTTTCCTTTGCTTTTATCGCTATCCGGTTTATCCTTTTGTTTAGATCTAGATTTAGATCTCGAATTTCGTGAATTTAATTTATTCTCCACCTTCTGTAACCGTTTTGAAATCACTTTTAACTGATCTCGAATCTCCGCAATCGCTGAACTTAACACATCGGACTTCTCAACCGTAGCTACGGCCGGTTTTTCAACGCCTTGATACGTTTCCGCGATTTTATCCGCCATTTCCGCGAGTTTGTTCAAATCAGAAATATCACCCGCGGCTAAAATCGCTCGCGATGTAGCTGGGAGATGCTCATTAAATATTGTACGAAGTATTTCGTCGCTGCATTTACCCTTGTTTAAACTACGAAGCCTATTTAAAATTAATGAGGGTTTTCCCGTAGTGGAAATTTCCCCTTTTAACAATTTCCGTAAATCTTCTTCCGCTGAAGTAGCGTAAGTGCTTACAATCCGCTGTTTTATTTGTTGGAACAGATCTTCCGGTTGCGGAATTTTCGTAATTAAGTCATTTAGTGACTCAACAATTTCGTCGTCTAACTCGGCGATTACGAAATCCGCCTTTGTACTATCTACAGTTATGTGGGCGCTTCGCAAAGACGCCTCGACCCGCAAGAACCAAGTTGCAGGATTTGTACGAAAAAATTTTGGGATTTTCGGAATTCTATAATTGTCAATGTGCAGATCGTTCTCTGTTTGACTCAGGCCCGAAGTGCCCTGATTGTCGTTATTGGACGGCATTTTAAAGTAAGTGATTAAAATTACTATGATACCAAATCTTATATAAAACAGTGTAACTATTAAAATTACTAATTACTATTGCAATAGCATAAACTGAAATTATATATACATAAGTGCTACACTATAACGAGAACACAATTATGAACGCGCCTACGTGCAACATCATTGACGACAATGTCTCCGTATTCTTTTTAGAACCCACAACAATGTTGTCCTTCGCGATAACATTCGGACGACCGCGTGATGCTCGCCAGACGCGCTGTTGCCAATAGTTTCAACAGCGGTGTTACACGCTTGACGGTACGCAATTCCACGAATTTACGACCGATCCGGCAACGTCGCCGTTCCTATATGCCCGAACGCGCGCGCAATTTCGCACTGTACAAATACTGTACGTTAAAGAAAAGCTCATAACCACCACAAAATACAAATAATTATTGCCAACTCGCTCACCACAATGCCTTCAATGATTTTTCAGCGCGGTCCTGCGAACAGCAACCGTCCAGGAAGGCAGCCAACACGTGCTGACGGCGGGACAGGTCCAGGCGCAGGAAACAAGATTCTGCAACCAGGAACTTGGTTGTGGCTCTGCCTGAACACCTCGGTCCTGTAGATACCAAGCCCCCTGATGGAAACTGAAGAGCTCCTCAGGAAGTCATCTCGACGAGTAGACTATGCAACTGGTGCATGTAGTACATGGATTTGTTTCTGTCTCGGGAACAAGACTGGCCGACTTCAAAACCAGCCTCTCGTGGTACTTCCAGCATTCACGTGGTGAAAACGAACGTCGGGGTCACCAGATGTAGGGTATAGACTATCGGTGAAGTAGGAATCTCTCTCGTACGGCCCTACGCCGTTGGGATGGGATGTGCTGGATGAACTTCACTCGATATGTAGGAAATGAAGATATTTGTATTTTCTGTACAAGATACGCCGAGGTCTCTAACTGAGATCGAGGACGTAAGAACTTCCAATATTAATCAGAACGTACAAAGCGCACAAGCGCAAGACGCGTATAGCAAACACGTGAATATGACCATACAGAGTTCTTAAACGAGACAAAGGACCCGTAGTCCAAGGACTAACTAGGAGTCTCTAGCGACTTTACAAGAACAAGTCACAAAGCGAAGTGTCGCGCCATGCCAACCGCATGGCAACGCCAGAAGACTCGCGCAGTCTCCCCACCACCAAACAATCCTTGGAGTGGGAGAACATTCGCTCCCCACACCAAACAGACGGCAGAATCTGCTGTCCATCTGCTGCCGATCTGACATCAGAATCTGACATCAGATTCTGTACCTCAGAACGCAGCCAAATGCGGACGCAGACGACTACGGATCTGACGTCAGATTCTGCGCTCTCATGCCAGACTCTGCTACCAATCTGATGTCAGATTGGCGTCAGATGGTTATCAGGGTAGTGTCAAAGAAGATGCTTCTTTGGGTAACGATGCTTCTTTGGAAGGTTCTGTCGAACCTTCTTCGGATAACTTCCAAGTCTATGCGTCTCCTCCGTTACTATAAGCTCTACATAAATAGTCTATTAAAAAATTTTGGTGACTTACCTTGTTTATTGAGACAATAATTCAGTGCTCCATATGGTGCAAAAAGTTTAAAAAAAACATTTGCAAAACATTTAAAATCTTAAAAAAATTTGCAAAACATTTAAAAAAATTTGACAATTTCCTTATTTCACACTTGGCAGTAGTGATAGCGATCTTTTTAGGGGAAATAAGATCGATTTTTCACGGATCTTTTTTAGTTCCGATCTATCAAGGATCGATCCCTTTTTCTTTAGGATCCTTAGAGTATATAAATATGAAGGAAGCAGGCAATAGGCAAAAATGTAGACGGCGATAAAAAGAGAAAGATATACAGGAGGAACATGATGTAAGGACATAAGGGCTGTGTTCCGATTCACGCATTATGCGCATAGACCGCAGCGCAGACGCTGCGCGCATGAACCGCGTTCCGTTTCCAGCAGCGCATGAACCGCAGTAACGAAACGGAACGGGTTTCGATGCGTCTGATGCTCGTGAGGTTACGCGGGAATGTTCAAACTTACTTACAAATAGCTATGCAGTTGGATGGATTACGGTTAATTTAATTCGAGACTTTTGGACGGTGGTCGAAGCACGCTTCCTAACAACATCGGTTACTTCGTCTTAAGGATCGGGGACCGACTCCTAACGAAATTTGATGGCTTAATTGGTTCCTGGATTTTCTCAACCCTAGTTTTTCTATTCTTCGTGAACAGCGATAATTATTGAAAGCGAAGATCATATTTTATGAGTTTTATAGGACGAACTGCTGCTTACCCAACGTAATTTGGTAAACAGATGTGTAAAGGAAAAATGAAGTTATTTATTATCCGCGTCCGGGGTAAATTCAAGGTTTTGAAGGCTATTGAATAGAACCGCAGGCTCTCGTACGTCTTCTGGATTAGAGTACAGCTGTAAAGTTAGCATTATAAGAGCACCTTCGAAAAACTTAGCAGTAAAAGCCTTTAAGAAATAAATATGCACGCTACGTATTTGCTTCCTTCCTCATCTTTCTTTTCGACCCTGCCTAAAACCTTCTAGGGATGTGTTGTTCGCTTCGAAATTGAGTCCGTTACGTTGGTTGCAATTCATACAGCGAGTGCAGAGATGGCAGTACCAATTTCGTAGAATTCCCTAGAATCCTCCAATTTCTAGCTTATAATGCGTGCAGTGTTGCGTGGCCGGCTGGTTCTACCGGATTCTTAGTAGGGAATTCGGCGAGGTGTCGATGCCCGTGGAGTGCTAAGGCACTCTGCTCCTAGGACGAGGATTGTTCGAGAAATAAATGTAATTAGAACGGATAATAAATAAGAGAATAACACAATAAAAGAACAATTATAACTCAAAACTTGGAACTTTAATTAATAAAATGGCTATTGCTAAATAAATTTCAAGAGACTTTCACACTATGACTGCTCGCTACTGCTTTTTGGGCTCGAGTGACGCTTCCCAAAGGTCTTTCGCTTTACCTCTGGTTAATTTCAAAATGGCTTAGTTACCGAGAGCCAATCGCAAATTTACTAATTAACTACCTAAATTCTTATTCGTCTATTCAATTTCTTTTCGGTTCTCAACTTTTAAATCAAGCGTTTAACAACGTTGCGCTGGAATCGCACACCTAGGAGAAAGGAGGAAGGAGAAGTTCATTTATTCAAACACCCGTATCCAAGTGGGTTTCGATTAGTATCGACTAGTATCGATTAGTATCGATTAGTTTATAATCTTGAGGTTCCCTTATTAAAAGAATCTCTAACTATTTTCGAACACCTCGGGCTTGTGCGAACTTCACCTAATCTCCCTTTCCTATTACATTCGTGTGATCCGATTTGAACTTCGCGCATCTAAAGCTTAAACTACACGCCGCTAGACGGGAGTCGCAACAGCAGCAAGTGCAGAAAATAAAAGCATGGGCAGTCAATGCGCATATTACGCGCATGCGTATTTGTCGCTTTACGTGTGCTTCTGTATTCTGGTTTTTTATATGAATTGCTAGTTTGAAGTGTCTAATTAGTTTTTATTCTTATAACAGAGAAAGTAAAAATATACGTAGTAACAAAGTTGGAAGCAATAACATAAAAATGTCCATTTGATTGGAATTACAGAATTAACGTGGGGTAATTCTGGCCATGATTTTTCTTTATAAAAGAAGTGGGAAAACTGTAAAATTAATAAAAAAAATATTATTTTTATGTTTTAAAATTAATTACTATATACATGAATCACAAATGTATTCTTCAGGGGTATTCCATCCTGAACATTCTTCATATTATTATATGCCCATAAAATTGAATTGTTTCATTTTGGGTTCTTATGTGGAAGCGTGTAAAGTAATATTCCTGGCTTCATTCTGCCTTATTCGTAATTCTTTTATGTCAGTTGCATTTAAGCCAGAAAAAAGTAATGTTAAAAGCTGGCTACGATTACTCCTCAATTTTGGCCGGTCTTACCTCACAACACATGTTGAAATAATATAGTAATACACTACATTGAATTTTCATATCAATGAAAACAATAATATTTTGGAAGGATGTTAAATTATAAAAAGGTGACAAATATAGCGTAAAAGAACGAAATATCCAATAAGCATTTATTGCCATGTAGTATATATGTAGGTTATATTTTCTGTCACTTCGAGTAGCGGACCACATAATTTCGTGCATGTTTTTCAAAGCGTACGTAAAGCGACAAATACGCATGCGCGCATGAACTGTACGCTTCATGCGCTAGAAGTGGAGAATTCTAGGGAATGCTATGCGCCACCAACGCAACCAATGCACGCATAGACTGAAGCGGAACGGTTTTCTCTGCAGTCTATGCGCATTATATTTTTGTAGAAACTTGGCTCAATGAGTCTATCTCTTCGTCTGAGCTGGGCCTGAGTAATTTTAATATTTTCCGCGTGGATAGATCCTCTCGCACTAGTAGTTTCTCAAGAGGAGGAGGAGTCCTTGTTGCTGTTAAAAGCTCGTTGTCTAGTATTATGATTCATCCCATATGGGATGATCTGGAACAAATCTTTGTACGGGTACGCCTTCTGAATAAGAACATTATTTTCGGTGCCATATATCTCCCGCCAGCCTCCCATCCAGATCTTTTCGAGAAACATGTTGGCTGTGTCTCGCGGATTTTTCAAGACTTCAGTGAAGATGTTTTCTGCTTTTTCGGTGACTACAATCTTCCTCATGCTAATTGGCCTACTGGTTTGGGTTTAAGTTGTTCCAAAAAATCGGGCATTCCATCCTCTGAGTCTACTGCCATTGATCTTCTCCTTGAAGGGTATAACTACTGCGGCCTAGCTCAGGCGAATACTATTTCTAACTCTTTCAATAGTTTCCTAGACTTAATTTTTGTAAAAGACACCTTAATTTCAGTAGACAACGCCGTTGATGTCCTAATCTCTCCTGATCAATATCATCCACCATTAAATGTGTACTTAACTGATTTAGTTATGTCAACGGATATGAGTCGTGATTGTGTCACTTATTTCGACTTCAAGCGAGGCGATTATCCTAGCATTGTTAATCACCTAAATGCAATAGACTGGGATTCCGAGTCCAAGGGGATCAACCCTGATCTTGCTGTGGACAGTCTGTATTCTCACCTCAATGATGTGATAGAGGCTTTTGTCCCGGTGAAGACCTTTAGACCATCACTCTATCCTCGGTGGTTTTCGTCTCGTTTGAAATCGCTCATTCGAGACAAGAAGCGAGCGCACATTAGGTATAAAACCACAAACTCTAGAAGTGACTACTTGCTATTTTCTAGTATTCGATCGCAGTGTAAATTACTAACCAAATCAGATTACCGGGCGTATGTCGAAACTACTGAAATTTCGGTGCAAGATAATGTAAGGTGTTTCTGGAGCTTTGTGAATGCCAAACGAGGTAACCAGGGATTTCCTGCTTCTATGTCTAATGACAGTTCAACTGCTTCGTCAAGTTTGGCAATCGCAGATCTCTTTGCAACTTATTTTGGATCAGTTTATACTACTCC
This sequence comes from Andrena minutula, assembly GCA_929113495.1. Lineage (NCBI taxonomy): Eukaryota > Metazoa > Arthropoda > Insecta > Hymenoptera > Andrenidae > Andrena > Andrena minutula. The sequence continues at coordinate 40,850,278 of OV815993.1, read as the reverse complement.
TAGTGTACAGTCATCGGCCTTAAACATTAATCATATCTCCGAAAAGAATCTTATCCTGTGTAACCTCACTGTTTCAATTAGTAATATTTTCACTAAGCTTAGTGGTCTAGATTTAAAAAAAGGTCCGGGTGCCGATGGCATTCCCCCTCTGTTCCTAAAGCAGTGCTGTTTTATTCTGGCGAGACCTCTTTGGAATATTTTTAATGCTTCACTTACTACCGGAGTTTTTCCCAAGATATGGAAATCTAGTCTCGTAACTCCTGTTTTTAAGGCCGGTGACCGAGCTGATGTACGTAATTATCGTCCTATATGTAAATTATCTTTAATGCCTAAGATATTTGAGGAGCTAGTCACTGAGTTGCTGTCCTCTCAGTTATCTAATGTCATTTGTCCTGAACAGCATGGCTTTGTCCCGAATCGTTCCACATCCACTAATCTGGCGGTGTATCATAGTTTTGTATCTAGAGCCCTAGATGAGGGCCAACAGGTAGACACGGTATACACGGATTTTCGGAAGGCGTTCGATACAGTTGACCACTCAGTGTTGCTCCGTAAACTCTCATTATGGGGGTTTGGAGGGTCCCTTTTAACCTGGATAAAAAACTATCTAACAGGGCGCGAGCAATTTGTCAAGGTATCGGGTTGTCTTTCATCTCCGATTTTTGTTTCCTCTGGCGTTCCTCAGGGGTCGCATCTGGGGCCCTTATTATTTAATATATTTATAGATGATATAGCTGATATACTTTCAAACACAAATTTTCTTTTGTATGCAGATGACCTGAAATTGTTTAGAACAATTCAGGGAGTCGAAGATGCTCACCGTATGCAGGAGGACTTGGTTAGACTAGAGCAATGGTGCGTGAATAATGGCATGCAGCTGCACACGGATAAGTGTGTTGTCCTTAGTGCCTCTCGCTCTAGGTCACCTGTCAAGTACTCCTACTATTTACAGGGTGTTGTGCTGAGGAATGTTCATGAGGTCATTGACCTTGGTGTCGGCATAACACCATGTTTTGATTTCAGGCCTCATTATATGCGCTGTATTAATAAGGCAATGAGGACAATAGGTTTTATATCCAGGTTTGCAAGGCATTTTAAGAAAATAGAAACCCTAAGGCTCTTATACGTGGCCCTTGTTAGGCCACATGTGGAATATGCCTCGATTATTTGGAACCCTAGGCACGTGAGATATATAAGAGCAATTGAAAGTGTGCAGCATAAATTTTTGAGATTTGCATTACGCACTCAAGGTCATCCTATGGACAGAACTGACCATGATTATCGCCAGATACTTTCATCCCTTAGATTAACCACTCTGGAAAATCGTAGGCATATTGCGGATGCGATGTTTTTGTACAAAATTATTAATGGCTTCATAACCAGTCCTTATTTATTATCTATAATTAAGTTTAATGCGCCAGTAAGGGGCCTGCGGTCTAGGCCTACTTTTGTCTCCAGTCTGCCGAAGTATCGGTATTACGCGTGTGACCCTATTAATAGGGCAATGAGTTCTATGAACCAATGTTTTAGCAGTATTGACCCCTTCCTGTGCTCACTTAGTTCGTTTAGAATGTCACTTCTTAGGATTGGTTATAACCTGAGTGGCGTATCGTAGTGTATCTATTTTTGTTATTGTAAGGTTTTATTAGTTATGCTACATATTAAGTTTAACTGTTGCGAACATTGTGTTCAGACTCTCGGTAAATTTTACTAGTTTATTTTTATTCTTTTTGTATACCATGGGATTTCCCGTATAATAATAAATAAATAAATAAATAATGCGTGAATCGGAACACAGCCAAGGTGTGCTCGACCGGCAGCTCATTTTCGTCTTCTACTGCGCCGTCCCATGTTGCGTATTTAGCGGCGATTTTAAGAACAGAACGCGGGTTGGTGCCCGTGGAGTGCTAAAGCACTCTGCTCGCGGAATGTGCGGGAGTTTTAAATAAAATAGAATTATTAACTCGCAAAAACTTCAATATATTTCTTTATAACTTTTAAAGATCTTTTTGTAATGAGAACAATTCAGGACTTTTCGATTCCGAGTCAAAAATCGTTCTGCCTTCTCGAAGTCCCCCGTCGTTGCTCCTTCCCTCCTTGAACGTGGTGCCCCTTCCATCCTTGCGCGTCCTCCCAGTCCTTTGGCCAATCAGGATGAGGGATGAGCCGGATTCAAAGGGTAGGCTGTCCCGCGGATGTCCGTCCGCCCCCGCGAATCGACGTCCATCTTTCCCTCCGTCTTCGGGTGGTGGTGGAAGCTCGGTGGAAGCGCGCTTTTCCGTTACACAGCGGGGTGCACACGTGGGAAGAGAAAGTTGGCTCGGCTCCGAGGATCGAGAAGACAACCCTTGAAGGAAATTTATGACTGCCTTAGCGTCGCCAACACTTCTGGAGTCAATCAACACTCCTGAAGACTAACAAAGGACAAGGCCTTCTCAAGAGATTTCGTGACTTAGAAGAAACTCGCAATTCGTTTCGGGGTCTGTTAATAGATATCCTCTTCCTGCTTTCGAGCTCTGCCCAAGATCTTTCCCACGAATGCCACCCGCATTGCGCATCCTTTATAATACTTTTTAATCATACGCAAACATCTACTTTCAAACTTCGCTCCTAATTTACCTATCGATTATATACATTTTCGTGACTACGTTCGCGTGGTCACGCAACACCCACTTTCCGCCATGTTAAAATATGGCCGCCTAGTTACATTATGCGGTTTATAATGTACTGTTGCGACTCTCGTCTAGCGGCGTGCAGTATAAGCTTCTGAAGCGCAGAGTTCAGATTGAAGCACCTAAATGTAATAGGAAAGGGAGACAGGGTGAAGCTCGTACAAGCCCGAGGTGTTCGAAAATAGTTAGAGATTCTTTTAATAAGGGAACCGCAAGATTATAAACTAATCGATACTAATCGATACTAGTCGATACTAATCGATACCCTCTTGGATACGGGTGTTTGAATAAATGAACTTCTCCTTCCTCCCTTCTCCTAGGTGTGCGATTCCAGCGCAACGTTGTTAAACGCTTGATTTCGTAAAAGTTGATAACCGAAAGGAATCGGATCAACGAATAAGAATTTAGCTAGCTAAATAGTAAATTTACGATTGGCTCTCGGTAACCAAGCCATTTTGAAATTAACAAAAAGCTAAAGCGAAGGGTTTTTCGGAAGCGTCACTCGAGCCCCAAAAGCTGTAACGAGCAGTCGCATAGAAAAGGAGTTCTTTAGAAATCGAGATTGTGTTACAAACTTTTATTTCCTTCATTAAAGTTATAAGTTATTGTGTTCAAGTCGTTTTATTCTGTTCTTATTATTATAGTTTTCATTATTTTTAACACCAAAATAATCAGCGTCCAAGGAGCAGAGTGCCTTAGCACTTCACGGGCATCGACCCTCGCCGAATTCCCTGAGAAGGATCCAGGAGGACCAGCCGGCTACGCAACAGTACTATGTTGCGACTCCCCTCTAGCGGCGTGTAGTTTAAGCTTTAGATGCGCGAAGTTCAAATCGGATCACACGAATGTAATAGAAAAGGAAGATTAGGTGAAGTTTGCACAAGGCCGAGGGGTTTGAAAATAGTTAAATATCCTTTTAATAAGAGGACTTCAAGATTATAAACTAATCGATACCCACTTGGATACGGGTAATTGAATAAATGAACTTCTCCTTCTTTCCTTCTCCTAGGTGTGTAATTCCAGCGCCGCGTAGTTAAACGCTTGTTCTGTAAAAATTGAGAATCGAAAAGAAATCGAATAGACGAATAGGAATTTAGGTAGTTAATTAGTAAATTTGCGATTGGCTCTCGGTAACTAAGCCATTTTGAAATTAACAAGAGAAAAAGCTAAGGACCTTTTGGAAGCGTCACTTGAGCCCGAATAGCAGTGTTGAGCAGTCGAGTTGTAGACAACTTCCAGAAATTTAGATATTATAGCTATTTTGTTAATTAAAGTTCCTAGTATTGAATTCTAATTGTTCTTTTATTGAGTTTATCCTTTTATTTATTATTCGTTTTCTTTACATTTATTTCATGAATAATCCGCGTCCAAGGAGCAGAGTGCCTTAGCACTCCACGGGCATCGACCCTCGCCGAATTCCCTACGAGGGATCCAGGAGAACCAGCCGGCCACGCAACAACTACCAGTGGTGCAAAATGCGAAGATTTCCGACTGCAGCGCCGCTTGCGGTACAGTGAGGAAGTTTTGATAGTTTTCATTCGGTCCGTACGTTATTCAGTGATGCTAAGGTAATGGCCGGAGTATTGTTGCGCGTCCCGGCGGTGATTCTCTGAACGGAACGCGGGTTGGTGCCCGTGGAATGCTGAAGCATTCAGCTCGTTGGAGTGCGCGGGTATTTCAAATGATTTCACAAAGTAAAATGTTCAGAAACTATTTGTATATTTTTTATGTAAACTGTTTCAACTCTGCTGACAAAATTGATCTAATCTTTTACAAAATAACGCCTCGCTTGTCACCTCCGAGTGCCCTACTCCTTCAATTTTGAAGTCTTCCTCTGACTCCCTCTCCGGATCCTTTCGCCCAATCAAGACGGTGTCATCCCTCTAGCTTCGTTAGTGGGCTGTTCTTCGCCCTTCCTTCATGCTTCCTCCCACTCTCCTCTGGTGATTGAGGTACGCTTTCCGATTACATAGGGGTAGTACAGGTCTGTGAAGTTGGCACCCCCAAATTCGAATTTTTAAAAAAACTCGACGGCATTCGTTTGTCCATCGTTTGTCCACGTTTGTCCAACAAAAATTTTCGTTTGTCCACCCTTCAAAAAAAAGTTATGAACAAAATAAAAATTTTCACCAGCACCCCCATGAAAAGTTTTTAATAATTTGATGGGGGGAAATGATTGTCCATCGTTTGTCCACGTTTGTCCAACAAAAATTTTCGTTTGTCCACCCTTCAAAAAAAAGTTATGAACAAATTAAGAAAATTTGTCATTAGCACCCGCCATGAAAACTTTTTAATAATTTGATGGGGGGAAATGATTGTCCATCGTTTGTCCACGTTTGTCCAATAAAAATTTTCGTTTGTCCACCCTTCAAAAAAAAGTTATGAACAAAATAAAAATTTTCACCAGCACCCCCATGAAAAGTTTTTAATAATTTGATGGGGGGAAATGATTGTCCATCGTTTGTCCACGTTTGTCCAATAAAAATTTTCGTTTGTCCACCCTTCAAAAAAAAGTTATGAACAAATTAAGAAAATTTGTCATTAGCACCCGCCATGAAAATTTTTCAACTTTTTCAAAGAGAGATACGATTGTCCACGATCTAGCATCGTTTGTCCACGGAATAATTTCGTTTGTCCACCCTCCAGAATCGAATTATTAATAGTAATAGCCAAGATGCATTGATACGGTTGAAGCGATCGCGTATAAGTTCGATTTTTCTTTAATTAAACGGTGAAATCGTTTGTCCAACAATTTATTTTGATAGTCCAGATGTAGAAGACGTTTGTCCAGGGCATAATTTCGTTTGTCCACCCTCCAGAAACGAATTATTAATAATAATAGCCAAGATGTACGATACGGTTGAAGCGATCGCTTATAAGTTCGATTTTTCATTAATTAAAAGGTGAAATCGTTTGTCCAACAATTTATTTTGATAGTCCAGATGTAGAAGACGTTTGTCCAGGGCATAATTTCGTTTGTCCACCCTCCAGAAACGAATTATTAATAATAATAGCCAAGATGTACGATACGGTTGAAGCGATCGCGTATAAGTTCGATTTTTCATTAATTAAACGGTGAAATCGTTTGTCCAACAATTTATTTTGATAGTCCAGATGTAGAAGACGTTTGTCCAGGGCATAATTTCGTTTGTCCACCCTCCAGAAACGAATTATTAATAATAATAGCCAAGATGTACGATACGGTTGAAGCGATCGCGTATAAGTTCGATTTTTCATTAATTAAACGGTGAAATCGTTTGTCCAACAATTTATTTTGATAGTCCAGATGTGGAAGACGTTTGTCCAGGGCATAATTTCGTTTGTCCATCCTCCAGAAACGAATTATTAATAATAATAGCCAAGATGCATTGATACGGTTGAAGCGATCGCGTATAAGTTCGATTTTTCATTAATTAAACGGTGAAATCGTTTGTCCAACAATTTATTTTGATAGTCCAGATGTAGAAGACGTTTGTCCACGGCATAATTTCGTTTGTCCACCCTCCAGAAACGAATTATTAATAATAATAGCCAAGATGTACGATACGGTTGAAGCGATCGCGTATAAGTTCGATTTTTCATTAATTAAACGGTGAAATCGTTTGTCCAACAATTTATTTTGACAGTGTAGATGTAGAAGACGTTTGTCCACGGCATAATTTCGTTTGTCCACCCTCCAGAAACGAATTATTAATAATAATAGCCAAGATGTACGATACGGTTGAAGCGATCGCGTATAAGTTCGATTTTTCATTAATTAAACGGTGAAATCGTTTGTCCAACAATTTATTTTGATAGTCCAGATGTAGAAGACGTTTGTCCAGGGCATAATTTCGTTTGTCCACCCTCCAGAAACGAATTATTAATAATAATAGCCAAGATGTACGATACGGTTGAAGCGATCGCGTATAAGTTCGATTTTTCATTAATTAAACGGTGAAATCGTTTGTCCAACAATTTATTTTGATAGTGTAGATGTAGAAGACGTTTGTCCACGGTATAATTTCGTTTGTCCACCCTCCAGAAACGAATTATTAATAATAATAGCCAAGATGTACGATACGGTTGAAGCGATCGCGTATAAGTTCGATTTTTCATTAATTAAACGGTGAAATCGTTTGTCCAACAATTTATTTTGATAGTGTAGATGTAGAAGACGTTTGTCCACGGTATAATTTCGTTTGTCCACCCTCCAGAAACGAATTATTAATAATAATAGCCAAGATGTACGATACGGTTGAAGCGATCGCGTATAAGTTCGATTTTTCATTAATTAAACGGTGAAATCGTTTGTCCAACAATTTATTTTGATAGTGTAGATGTAGAAGACGTTTGTCCACGGTATAATTTCGTTTGTCCACCCTCCAGAAACGAATTATTAATAATAATAGCCAAGATGTACGATACGGTTGAAGCGATCGCGTATAAGTTCGATTTTTCATTAATTAAACGGTGAAATCGTTTGTCCAACAATTTATTTTGATAGTCCAGATGTAGAAGACGTTCGTCCACGGTATAATTTCGTTTGTCCACCCTCCAGAAACGAATTATTAATAATAATAGCCAAGATGCATTGATACGGTTGAAGCGATCGCGTATAAGTTCGATTTTTCATTAATTAAACGGTGAAATCGTTTGTCCAACAATTTATTTTGATAGTGTAGATGTAGAAGACGTTTGTCCAGGGCATAATTTCGTTTGTCCACCCTCCAGAAACGAATTATTAATAATAATAGCCAAGATGTACGATACGGTTGAAGCGATCGCGTATAAGTTCGATTTTTCATTAATTAAACGGTGAAATCGTTTGTCCAACAATTTATTTTGATAGTGTAGATGTAGAAGACGTTTGTCCACGGTATAATTTCGTTTGTCCACCCTCCAGAAACGAATTATTAATAATAATAGCCAAGATGTACGATACGGTTGAAGCGATCGCGTATAAGTTCGATTTTTCATTAATTAAACGGTGAAATCGTTTGTCCAACAATTTATTTTGATAGTCCAGATGTAGAAGACGTTCGTCCACGGTATAATTTCGTTTGTCCACCCTCCAGAAACGAATTATTAATAATAATAGCCAAGATGCATTGATACGGTTGAAGCGATCGCGTATAAGTTCGATTTTTCATTAATTAAACGGTGAAATCATTTGTCCAACAATTTATTTTGATAGTCCAGATGTAGAAGACGTTTGTCCAGGGCATAATTTCGTTTGTCCACCCTCCAGAAACGAATTATTAATAATAATAGCCAAGATGCATTGATACGGTTGAAGCGATCGCGTATAAGTTCGATTTTTCATTAATTAAACGGTGAAATCGTTTGTCCAACAATTTATTTTGACAGTGTAGATGTAGAAGACGTTTGTCCACGGCATAATTTCGTTTGTCCACCCTCCAGAAACGAATTATTAATAATAATAGCCAAGATGTACGATACGGTTGAAGCGATCGCGTATAAGTTCGATTTTTCATTAATTAAACGGTGAAATCGTTTGTCCAACAATTTATTTTGATAGTCCAGATGTAGAAGACGTTTGCCCACGGCATAATTTCGTTTGTCCACCCTCCAGAAACGAATTATTAATAATAATAGCCAAGATGTACGATACGGTTGAAGCGATCGCGTATAAGTTCGATTTTTCATTAATTAAACGGGGAAATCGTTTGTCCAACAATTTATTTTGATAGTGTAGATGTAGAAGACGTTCGTCCACGGTATAATTTCGTTTGTCCACCCTCCAGAAACGAATTATTAATAATAATAGCCAAGATGCATTGATACGGTTGAAGCGATCGCGTATAAGTTCGATTTTTCATTAATTAAACGGTGAAATCGTTTGTCCAACAATTTATTTTGATAGTGTAGATGTAGAAGACGTTTGTCCACGGTATAATTTCGTTTGTCCACCCTCCAGAAACGAATTATTAATAATAATAGCCAAGATGCATTGATACGGTTGAAGCGATCGCGTATAAGTTCGTTTTTTCATTAATTAAACGGTGAAATCGTTTGTCCAACAATTTATTTTGATAGTGTAGATGTAGAAGACGTTTGTCCACGGTATAATTTCGTTTGTCCACCCTCCAGAAACGAATTATTAATAATAATAGCCAAGATGTACGATACGGTTGAAGCGATCGCGTATAAGTTCGATTTTTCATTAATTAAACGGTGAAATCGTTTGTCCAACAATTTATTTTGATAGTCCAGATGTAGAAGACGTTTGTCCAGGGCATAATTTCGTTTGTCCACCCTCCAGAAACGAATTATTAATAATAATAGCCAAGATGCATTGATACGGTTGAAGCGATCGCGTATAAGTTCGATTTTTCATTAATTAAACGGTGAAATCGTTTGTCCAACAATTTATTTTGATAGTGTAGATGTAGAAGACGTTCGTCCACGGTATAATTTCGTTTGTCCACCCTCCAGAAACGAATTATTAATAATAATAGCCAAGATGCATTGATACGGTTGAAGCGATCGCGTATAAGTTCGATTTTTCATTAATTAAACGGTGAAATCGTTTGTCCAACAATATCGTTTCTGGAGGGTGGACAAACGAAATTATACCGTGGACGAACGTCTTCTACATCTACACTATCAAAATAAATTGTTGGACAAACGATTTCACCGTTTAATTAATGAAAAATCGAACTTATACGCGATCGCTTCAACCGTATCAATGCATCTTGGCTATTATTATTAATAATTCGTTTCTGGAGGGTGGACAAACGAAATTATGCCCTGGACAAACGTCTTCTACATCTGGACTATCAAAATAAATTGTTGGACAAACGATTTCACCGTTTAATTAATGAAAAATCGAACTTATACGCGATCGCTTCAACCGTATCGTACATCTTGGCTATTATTATTAATAATTCGTTTCTGGAGGGTGGACAAACGAAATTATACCGTGGACAAACGTCTTCTACATCTACACTATCAAAATAAATTGTTGGACAAACGATTTCACCGTTTAATTAATGAAAAAACGAACTTATACGCGATCGCTTCAACCGTATCAATGCATCTTGGCTATTATTATTAATAATTCGTTTCTGGAGGGTGGACAAACGAAATTATGCCCTGGACAAACGTCTTCTACATCTGGACTATCAAAATAAATTGTTGGACAAACGATTTCACCGTTTAATTAATGAAAAATCGAACTTATACGCGATCGCTTCAACCGTATCGTACATCTTGGCTATTATTATTAATAATTCGTTTCTGGAGGGTGGACAAACGAAATTATACCGTGGACAAACGTCTTCTACATCTACACTATCAAAATAAATTGTTGGACAAACGATTTCACCGTTTAATTAATGAAAAATCGAACTTATACGCGATCGCTTCAACCGTATCAATGCATCTTGGCTATTATTATTAATAATTCGTTTCTGGAGGGTGGACAAACGAAATTATGCCCTGGACAAACGTCTTCTACATCTGGACTATCAAAATAAATTGTTGGACAAACGATTTCACCGTTTAATTAATGAAAAATCGAACTTATACGCGATCGCTTCAACCGTATCAATGCATCTTGGCTATTATTATTAATAATTCGTTTCTGGAGGGTGGACAAACGAAATTATACCGTGGACGAACGTCTTCTACATCTGGACTATCAAAATAAATTGTTGGACAAACGATTTCACCGTTTAATTAATGAAAAATCGAACTTATACGCGATCGCTTCAACCGTATCAATGCATCTTGGCTATTATTATTAATAATTCGTTTCTGGAGGGTGGACAAACGAAATTATGCCCTGGACAAACGTCTTCTACATCTGGACTATCAAAATAAATTGTTGGACAAACGATTTCACCGTTTAATTAATGAAAAATCGAACTTATACGCGATCGCTTCAACCGTATCAATGCATCTTGGCTATTATTATTAATAATTCGTTTCTGGAGGGTGGACAAACGAAATTATACCGTGGACGAACGTCTTCTACATCTGGACTATCAAAATAAATTGTTGGACAAACGATTTCACCGTTTAATTAATGAAAAATCGAACTTATACGCGATCGCTTCAACCGTATCGTACATCTTGGCTATTATTATTAATAATTCGTTTCTGGAGGGTGGACAAACGAAATTATACCGTGGACAAACGTCTTCTACATCTACACTATCAAAATAAATTGTTGGACAAACGATTTCACCGTTTAATTAATGAAAAATCGAACTTATACGCGATCGCTTCAACCGTATCGTACATCTTGGCTATTATTATTAATAATTCGTTTCTGGAGGGTGGACAAACGAAATTATACCGTGGACAAACGTCTTCTACATCTACACTATCAAAATAAATTGTTGGACAAACGATTTCACCGTTTAATTAATGAAAAATCGAACTTATACGCGATCGCTTCAACCGTATCAATGCATCTTGGCTATTATTATTAATAATTCGTTTCTGGAGGGTGGACAAACGAAATTATACCGTGGACGAACGTCTTCTACATCTACACTATCAAAATAAATTGTTGGACAAACGATTTCCCCGTTTAATTAATGAAAAATCGAACTTATACGCGATCGCTTCAACCGTATCAATGCATCTTGGCTATTATTATTAATAATTCGTTTCTGGAGGGTGGACAAACGAAATTATGCCCTGGACAAACGTCTTCTACATCTGGACTATCAAAATAAATTGTTGGACAAACGATTTCACCGTTTAATTAATGAAAAATCGAACTTATACGCGATCGCTTCAACCGTATCGTACATCTTGGCTATTATTATTAATAATTCGTTTCTGGAGGGTGGACAAACGAAATTATGCCGTGGACAAACGTCTTCTACATCTACACTGTCAAAATAAATTGTTGGACAAACGATTTCACCGTTTAATTAATGAAAAATCGAACTTATACGCGATCGCTTCAACCGTATCGTACATCTTGGCTATTATTATTAATAATTCGTTTCTGGAGGGTGGACAAACGAAATTATGCCCTGGACAAACGTCTTCTACATCTGGACTATCAAAATAAATTGTTGGACAAACGATTTCACCGTTTAATTAAAGAAAAATCGAACTTATACGCGATCGCTTCAACCGTATCAATGCATCTTGGCTATTACTATTAATAATTCGATTCTGGAGGGTGGACAAACGAAATTATTCCGTGGACAAACGATGCTAGATCGTGGACAATCGTATCTCTCTTTGAAAAAGTTGAAAAATTTTCATGGCGGGTGCTAATGACAAATTTTCTTAATTTGTTCATAACTTTTTTTTGAAGGGTGGACAAACGAAAATTTTTATTGGACAAACGTGGACAAACGATGGACAATCATTTCCCCCCATCAAATTATTAAAAACTTTTCATGGGGGTGCTGGTGAAAATTTTTATTTTGTTCATAACTTTTTTTTGAAGGGTGGACAAACGAAAATTTTTATTGGACAAACGTGGACAAACGATGGACAATCATTTCCCCCCATCAAATTATTAAAAAGTTTTCATGGCGGGTGCTAATGACAAATTTTCTTAATTTGTTCATAACTTTTTTTTGAAGGGTGGACAAACGAAAATTTTTGTTGGACAAACGTGGACAAACGATGGACAATCATTTCCCCCCATCAAATTATTAAAAACTTTTCATGGGGGTGCTGGTGAAAATTTTTATTTTGTTCATAACTTTTTTTTGAAGGGTGGACAAACGAAAATTTTTGTTGGACAAACGTGGACAAACGATGGACAAACGAATGCCGTCGAGTTTTTTTAAAAATTCGAATTTGGGGGTGCCAACTTCACAGACTTGGGTAGTACATAGGCTACGTACAGTATATACATATCTCGCAGGTAAGTAAGCGCAACCCTCGAGGTCAAGACGACGTCACTCGGATAAAGTTTTATGGCTTTATGACTTTCAGCCTTCCCTGACCGGAGTTTTTACCCTAACAGGACATCGACAATTATTGAAAGGGAGGACAGAATTTTAAGTACTTTTACGAGACGAGCCGCTGCCCGCTCGACAAAATTTGGCACGCAGATATGCAAAGGATAAAGTAAAGCTATTTACTACCCTCGCCTGATCTAACGGTAACTTGAAACATTCAAAACTAGCAAGGAAAACCCCCCTAAGAAGCACAACGCGCTCTACAATAAACTCTTCCTTGTCCTCCGTTTCACATTTGCTTAAGACCTTAATGTTCCGTTCGCTTTGAATCTATATATATATTATTCCTATCTTTCAATACAAAAGGATTTTGAATCTCGCTCTACATCTAGCTTCGATATCTTTATGACTTATAGCTAACTTCATATAATACATGGATTAACACCAGCGGATAACGCAACAGTATCGAGAATTTCCCCCACTATGCACATACATAACTCCACGATCCACGCGTACGTGAGCCCAGCGCTTCGGATGACTTCGGACAATTTCGGGAGTTGAGAGGGACGGTGAATATGAGCCTTTCTCTCTCGCTCTTGAAACGTTAAGATTTTAGTGCCGACAAGGTTGCCGTTCGGTGATCTTTCGTCTTACTTACTCATGCTGTACCTATCACGGACTCCTTCACTCTTAAGGCTCGAATAGACTGGGCGATAATCGCCGGCAACTTTGTCGCCAGCGACTCCAGAGGGTCGCCTGGCGACTCGCTGGGATGCATCGGCTTGTCTCCAGCGACTTTTACCGAGCGGCTGGTATCCAGCGACTTGTGTCCGGCGACACGGCAACTCGGCAACTTGTGTCCCTCCACTTAATGACCGAGACCCTTCGGGCCGAAGGCTTCGGCGTCCATTCCGAACTCTATTTAGTAGCCATGGATCCTTCGATAGCTATGGGTGTTGGTGCCGCGTTGGTTGTCATAGCATCGACCAAAAGAAAAAGGCGTTGGTGGAAAAAAGCGTTTTTGAGAAGTGGCGAACATTATGGTGATCATTTAATGTCAGAGTTGCTATTAAATGACGGAAGTAGTTTTATCAATTTTGTTCGAATGACAAAATCTGATTTTGAAGAGCTTCTGAATTTAGTGGCTCCAAAAATTGCAAAGAAAGACACAAATTATCGTGCTGCAATTCCGCCCACCATACGATTAGCTGTCACGCTTAGATACTTGGCAACAGGTGATTCTTATGCCAGTTTAATGTATCTATTTAAAATATCGAAACAAGTCATATCATCGATTGTGCCGGAAGTGTGTGAGGCGATCATCGAAGTTCTTCGACAATACTGTCGGGTAAGTAATAATACACACAATTATTTAGATATAAAATGTTTTTAATGAATACTATTAATGGACTTAATATTGCTTAAAATTACTTACTATTTACACAATACAATCATACAATACATTCACATAACACACTCATACAACATACATAAAGACAGGGGAAGCAGAAGCACGATCCGAATGCCCGTTACCCGTAAGCACATCGAATGTATCCCAGACCCACTGTCCACAAACTGAACCATTTGTCAAATATTCAACACAATTAAAGAAAGTGTACATAGGGTAGATGTCCCAATTACCGTGCCCTGTACCTATTACCGTGCTTTATACTTAAAGAAACCGTACAAAAAACTCGCACACATAACTAAGGATAGAAATTTTTTACTATTAATGTATGTGTTACAAACGAGTAAGTTGCATTTTTAAACAATTAAAGCTTCTTTAAGTATAAAGGCACGGTAACAGGTACAGGGCACGGTAATTGGGACATCTACCCAGGGGCAAAAATGTGCCAGACAAAAGAGAAATGGTTTCGGGGGAATTTCCTACGTGGACGCGTAGAGGACATATAGAGGTCAATTTTGTTATTTTACATGGGATCATATGCTTTTTCATATGGGATCATATACATTATTCTTTACAGCTTAGCATTCTCTATAAAAAAGTATTAAATCATGTATATCGAAAAGTTATTAGTGCTCTGTATTATACATGTATTTGATACTTTTTTATAGAGAATGCCGAGCTGCAACGAATAATGTATTAAGAAGCATATGATTCCATGTAAAATAATAAAGTTGACCTTCATATGTCCTCTACGCGTCCACATAGGAAATACCTCTCGAAACCATTTCACTTTTGTCTGGCACATTTTTATCCTATGTACACTTTTTTACCGTTGTTCTTCAAATAGAACATAATTTTCTAATCTATATGGTTCTGTTTCCGGGGGCTACATTCGGTGAGCTTGCGGGTAACGGGCATTCGGATGGTGTTTCGTCCATTGTTTCGCTTCCTTCTATTTCAAATTGAAATAGCAAATTGTCAATTTTATTTTTTAAAATTGCCGTATCGCGTCGGCTACGTTTCGCGCTCCGCATTCTCCTTCCAACCACTTCTCCATAGGCGGTAAAATCGTCCCTCTCCTTCATTGTGACCTCCACATTCTTCATGAAGGCATAAGCCTCATCCACTCTCGAATCGGCCCTCTGTCTCCTCCTCGAGACTGTGCTTTGCTCCAAGACTTCTTGGATATTTTCATCCACAACAGCAGCCACTACTGTTGTGGATGATGTCGACGCTTCGGGGCTATCTGTATTACTCGGAGGCACCTCCGTATCGTCCTGAAATATATTGAGATAGATAATGTAATATTTACTATGGATTAACTTTTTGCGAAAAACATCTATATTCACACACAGATATACATATTCTCCCGCACATACACGTATATATATATTTTGAATTTTTGCAGATACCACGATCAGAAGAGGAATGGTTGGAGATAGCGGAAGGCTATAAGAGCAAGTGGAATTTCCCCCAATGTATCGGTGCGATGGACGGGAAGCACATTCAAATTGAAGCTCCACGAAATAGTGGTAGTATATATTTTAACTACAAGGGGACATTCAGCATTGTACTTATGGCCATCGTGGATGCAGAATACCGTATTATTTATGCTGATGTGGGATCACAAGGCAGAATTTCCGATGGTAGAGTCTTCCATAATACGAAATTCTATGGCAAATTAACGAAAGGCGAGCTAAGTATTCCACAGCCGAGACCACTGTCAGGAGGAACAATACGTACCCCCTTTGTTTTAGTAGCGGACGATGCGTTTGCGTTGAGCCACCATTTGATGAAACCATTCCCTGGTTCGCACGAAAGCGGTTCGATTCGAAGAATTTTTAATTATCGATTAAGCAGAGCTAGGCGAATAGTTGAAAATGTGTTCGGTTTGCTAGCTATGGTATTTAGAATTTTTCGTAAACCAATACAATTGGAACCCGCGAAAGTTGGGAGTATAGTGCTGGCGTGTGTGCACCTTCACAATTTCTTAAGACGGAATACAGAAGCAAGGCAACTGTACACACCGCCAGGCACATTTGACTGTGAAAACCGGAATACAGGTGACATTATGCCAGGTACGTGGCGAGAGGGTACAGAAGGCGCAGGCTTTCTGGCCCTTCAAAATATGGCAAGGAGACCACCTGCAGACTGCAAGGAAATTCGAAATGAATTTGCCCGTTATTTTATATCGCCAGATGGGAGGGTACCATGGCAAAATGAAGTTGCCTGAAATTGCTTCAATTTTTAACCCTTTCGCGACTGGCGCCGGTTATATCCGGCTTCCACTAAATGCTTCACACTAGCTAGGCTTTGCTTTCCTTCGAATCGGTGATTCGGCGGAATCGCCCCGCGCGTGTCAGTCAATTCGCCGAATCGGGGAAGTTATCGTTGTAAGCACAACGTGATCGTTGACAGCCCGGTTCCCGATATTTTCCCTAATAAGGAACGACCTTTATAGGGAGTAATGACGAGCAGACTACCGCCTAGAGCTCGCGATCTCGTCTCCGCGTCTATCTCGCGAATCGCGATCGGCCGATCTACTTTAGGCGAAGTGTATCTCCATCCGACAGATCGAAAAACAGCACGCACCGGGAGTGCCCTTCCGCGCCGATACGGACCACCGCAACCGCAAAGACGTGCGACGTAGTGAGCGAGCAAAACGACAGACGTCAGGTTCACCGACATCTGTGCGCTACCCGAGAACAGCGCGAGCGAAAACGACCTGCCATAAGTTCAGCGACCTACTAGCGTCAGCGGAGACGGAGCGCCGTCTACAGAGTGTGTAATCATTTATTTGCTTTCAATAAGAATATATATCACACTTTATTGTTATTCCTATAATTCCTGTGTCAATCTTATTCAAACCCCACTTATCTTCCTATTCCCCGGTAAGTATAGTCAAGGTAGGCCTAGCCCTTTGATAAAAGTAAGAATTCGGTAAATCATTCCAACTGCTCGGGGTGATTTAAGGAAAGCTCCTTTCAGGACGTAACAGTTATTTACCTTCACTACCACTTATTTCTTTTCGCGAGAGTGCCATTTCATGTGAACTCTGACACTTTTTGGAGTAACATTTTGGATTTTGTTGGAACTTGGATATGTTGTAGTCTTTGTTAATACATACACGTGTGTGGAACGACTTTTCAAAATTTTAAAAAATGTGAATCTTACCGCTCTTTGGAATGGATAGTGCTGACCCTTTTCCAATAAATTATAACTTTTTAATTAAGAAACTGATAAAAATGACCTTTTGGAAGCACAGATAAAACTTTTATGGCAATTGTTCTAAACAAATACAATTTTCACAAAATGCGATCCGTTTAGAAAATTTAAAATTGTGCGGATATAGCCCTGTTTCTCCTCTTTATGGGCGCGTTTTGAAGACTATGAACACTTTAAAATTGACCAAATGAAAATTAATTGAATCTGACGCTGCGTCACCAACACCGACTCGACTGGCTGAGCCGTGCGGTATGGTGGGGTGGGGCTAGAATTCCGGCGGGTAAAAAGTCCCGACTTCAAAATCTCTTTTTCTAAACAATCTATTCAGTTTCGCAGTGCATTATATAAAAGACGAGAAGAAACGGAGGTGACCACAGAGTCGGCAGTTGCTCTTGGACGTTCATCCGAATTACACGACGCCTTCGTTACTTTACGCATCGAAAACTAAAAGGAATACCTCGTATTTATTATTTTATACCAAGGAAACCACAGTTTAAAAGCGTATCAGCCAAGTACGTTAAGATGGTGTGTTCCTTTAGTAATGTATGCATGATATTATTAATTGCTGAATGACAATCTTTTCTAACGTATACATATATCGCAGACACTATGTATAGAGCAGGCCCATCCAACTTTTGATCTTGCCTTCAAAGACCAACCGCGGGTGGTTGCGACCGATTGGGGCAAAAAAGTATAAAGAAATGATGCCAAAATTAAAATTTTTTTGTTTTAGTTTAGCAATTTTTTTAGTTTTAAGTTCAACGTGAGTCTCTGTATTATAATTTTATTTTCTGTTAAAGAAGTCATGCTTTCCTTTCAATATGGTATACCAAAAAGAATTGTTTTAATGAATATTTATTGATTTGAAGTGAGTTTCTACCCCATGCAATGGATTTTTTGGACAAACATTTGTGGTATAACTCAACGAAAAAACAACAGTATTAACAAACGAACTTCGTGAACGTAAAGCTTAATTTATGGTTTATACAAAATAACACCAGATATCTCTAGATTGTTAGTACTGAATTTTACATACGTTTATACGAAAAAAGGGAAATTTAGCCTCACCCTACCCTACTAGCAGCGGTTATTGTATCTGCTATTCTCATACAGTATTCTCGCAAATGGTAAATATTTGTAAAAAAAAAGTGAAAGCGGGAAACTTTTACTGTTTGTTATACCTGACATAATACAGTTACTCACAAAATTAAGCGTACACCTAGGTCAGTAACGAAAATTGGCGGAAAAATGAATACAAACACACATATTCAAAAATGAAAATACAATATATATTTTATTCGTATATTTTGCCAAATAATACGTAAAAGAAATTCTATATAAAATGGACTATTGGTGTATATTTACCAGAAATTGTAAAAGTACAGGTATTTTAGTGACACAAAATTGAGCGCACACCTTGTTAAAATACTATTTACAAACTTATACTATATCGTTTCATTTATTAATACTTCGTCGCATATCCCCTGGCATCAATTTACAGATTGTAAGCGACGTGACATAGAATAAATTAAGTGTTCTATTAAAGAAGGAGTGTTTTCCCATTCTTCTCTCAACTTTCGTTTGAAATCTTCTATATTCGTATAATTGTTATTTGCTATCCTGGATTTTATTTCTTCCCAGAAATTCTCGATGGGATTGAGATCAGGTGACTGGGGAGGTGTTTTTAGCATGTTTGGGATATTATACACTTATACAGCAACCATAATTGAACTATCTATGATGAATGCTTTGGGTCATTATCTTGTTGAAAGTAATACACCCGCGGCATTTTTAATTTTTCTACTGAATCTTTTAGATTCTTTTTTTAAGATATCTAAGTATTTAATTTTGACCATTATGCCATCTATGTATTCGATACTTCCGGTACCATTTGCACCTATACATCCCCATATCATAACCGATCCTCCTCCGTGTTTAACCGTTGGACATGTATTTCTATGGTGGTGCCCAGTATTTCGCTGTCGCCATACGATTTGCTTCCTTCCATCCAGTCCAAAAAAATTGATTTTAGTCTCGTCAGAGAATATAACATTTTCCCAAAAACTTTCGTCAAAATTTACAAACGTTTTTGCACATTCTATGCGTTTCTGTCTATTTGCTTCGGAGATATACGGTTTCTTTCGTGCGACTCGGCCATTATATCCCTCTTTTCTTAATGTTCTGCGAACTGTTTCAACCAAGATGTCTTTATTTATATGTGAGGAAACATCTAATGTTAACTTCTGCACACTTGTACTCAAATTTATATTAATTTGTCGACAAATGAATCGTTCATCAGTGTTCGACAATATTTTCTTTCTTCCTCGGCCAGATATATTTCGGACTGTTCCATCGTACCGAAATTTGTTTATAATTTTTTGTACGGCAGAATGTGTTCTGCCGACAATTTGCCCTACTTGACGAAAGGATTTACCTTGCGAATATAATTTTACAATAAGACTTCGTATTGAAATGTCAGTCTGCTTCCTTTTATTAGCGATGTTACTACTATAATCGTTAATCTACGGATAACAGAGAGTTTTTTGTTTCTGCTTCCTGAGCAACCGAACTTTGAAAGACATTTCGCGGGACATCATCTTCAATAGTACCAACATTTAACTAATACAGACCTGCGTAATGTGAAAATTCCTACGTGTACGCTCAATTTTGTGTCACTAAAATACCTGTACTTTTACAATTTCTGTTAAATATAGACCGATAGTCCATTTTATTTCAAAATGTTTTTACGAATTATTTATTAAAATATGAGGATAAAATATGTATTGTGTTTTCATTTTTGCATATGTGTTTGTATTCATTTTTTCCTTCAATTTTCATTACCAACCTAGGTGTACGCTCAATTTTGTGAGTAACTGTATGTAATGTCAATTTTTCGTATTCACAAGATTTTCCTTGAAACGGGGGCGACCTTCAGGTTTTTCATGGGAATGCTATGTATATATTTGATTACCCAATATGAAAGCGACTGTCAAGAGCTGTAATCTCCACACTTTCAACATTTTGAAAAATCCTTCCACACACGTATATATGTCACTAAAGACTAGGTCCAACATATCCAAGTTCCAACAAAATCCGAAATGTTGCTCCAAAGAGTGTCCGAGTTCGCGTGGAATGTCCCGAGAGTGTAACAAAGGAAATCGTATATTTAAAATAATAATGCTTACCTCCATAGTACTGCGACTGCCCACCGATGTATTGTTTTTTCCCAGGAATTGCAGCGCCTGGAACGCAAACCATTCCTTCTTCCTCGACGCCCCGGCTCCACTCCTGGTCTGCTCTTTTCTTTCATTAAGGGCCCTCCCGAATTGGGTCCTTAAATTTTTTATTTTTTCCCCCATTTCCTCCGCACCAATTCCGAAATGTGCCGCGACTATTGCCAAGGCGTCGGTTTTGGCACCTTTTGATCTATATCCCGGACAGGATGCATCCCACAGTGCAGGCAAGCCCTGCAGCATTTCGGCAAGATCCAGCGTGTCTTTAGCTGACCACATTTTACCTGTTAACAAGTAATACACATGCATATATCAATTTAAATAATCACGCTTAACATTGCCGTATTGTGTACAAATAAGACAACACCAATAATGATTGTAATAATATTGTAAACTTACCTTTTTGTATGTCAAGCGCTGCACGAATATCTCTGTCCAATGTGCACTGGAAACACTGATTCACGAAAATGACATTCCGCTGCACCGACTTTGGATCTTATATACCTCTTCAGGTATTTCTTTTAAAGGAGGGGGGACTTTTCCACGTTAATTTCGCGTAAAAAAAAAATGACCGCGTTGGGCACCAAGAGCGCCTCGCCAGGGGCCGCGGTTTATGGCGCCAGTATGTCACGATGTCGGTGGTGGCCAAAAGATACACGGGGGTTTGAATTGGCTAGGTATATGTACTACCGACAACAAAGCCATATACAGATTAACGAAGGACAGGGTATTATTTTTATTATTTTAAACAGGCCCTGCTTGTGTCGGCTTCCCTTCGGATTGGAGACGGTTCCCTTGTCACTTGAAGAGCATATACACGCGCCATATACGGATTAACGAAAAGGCCGGTTTATATTCTATTTTCAAATTTTATTATGTTTTGGGCCTTTATATTGGGTTCTGTATTTTGCCTTTATGTTGTGTCCTTAATTATCCCAAACGAAGCGAGCTCTGGGAGGTAATAGTTGAGAGCGAAGCGAAAACTCATTTATCGTTTATGGTGGTCAATTTCCTATTTTCCAAGACGGCTTCAACAACATCTGGTTGCCAGATTTCCAAAGGGCAATCAAGAATGTATCTTCGCAGTCTTTAAAAATTGGTAGATTATTCGCTGTGAACAAAAGTGCGACTTTTCGTTAATCCGTAGGTATCCGCGGGAATAGTAAACAGCTGGATGTTTCCCAACGTATTGGACATAAAAAAATTGTTTATATGCAATTGCATGCTTCGAGGGGGCAAATTTATTAGCCCAAACGATTTTTTTCTTCGATTATTATTTTAAAAGATACGGTGGTCAAGTTCGGTTTTTTAAATGGAGCTATTTTGTTTTTAGAGATCACTCGATAGTGAGTTTCCAGACAAAATTCAATAACCTACAATGTATACACCTTATTTCAGGGAAGACCGGGCGGGACCACGTGCAGTCAGCGGGCTACCATTTTTTTTTCCTATGTCTCTCTCTCCGCAAGGCGTTTTTATGTTGAATAATACTTTTTAAATGCTATATCTGGTACATTTAGGTAAAAACTGAAGGTGCTGGCTCGTGTACCACATCTGGTACCCAAAAATTAATCAAGCTGATCGGTCAGAGTGTTTCGACGGGGTTGCGGTTGATGGCCGTACCTTCCCGTGAGTCACCGGTTAACAACGGTACCTGCGCGTCCGAATTCAGTTATCTTTTACAGCTGGCCATTTAGTATTTTTGAAGCGAAATTTCTTAATTTCTTTACGACTAGGCAATTGCTTGTTCTCGAAGCATTCGTGGGGAAACATTTGTCTCCCAGATGTCGATAATGGGTGGTGACTTAGGACGCGCAGGTACCATTGTCAACCGTTACTCGTGGGATAATGTGGTCATTAACCGCGATCCTGGCGGAACACTCTGGCCGATCAGCCGGATTAATTTTTGGGAACCAGATGTGGTACACAAACCAGTACCTTCAGTTTTTACCTAAATGTGCCAGATATAGGCCTGCGGCGTCTTCCCAGCAAATTCGAGACGGATCCCTTATATCTCGAGTAAAAACACGCGCTTTAATTGCAAAACAAAAGCACGCGTTGACCTATTCCGTGCGAAAGAAAGTGGGCCTCGGAGAGGACACATGTATTGCTGTGAAGAGAGCCTCTTCAAGGGAGTGGCCCACCTTCTCTCGTACGGAATACGGCAACGCATGCTTCTGTTTTCATATTCGAGCGCGTTTTTATACTCAAGCGATAAGGGATCCGTTTCCAATTCGAAGGGAAGTCGAGACACGCGGGGCCACGCGCAATCAGAAGACTATCTCATTTGTTCCTGTGTCCTTCCGTCAAGAGTATTGGCGCTCGCCGCCGGTAACGCTAGGCGTATTCGATAAACATCGATGCACCGAAAATATTCGATGTTTACCATTCGCTACATCGAATCAATCCGATATATCATTATGGTCAAAATTTATTCGACACATCGATGTATTTCATTCGATGCATCAGAAGAGGTTGATAAAACAAATGACCCTGGCTGTTGTTTGATCATATCGTGATTCTGCTCGACTTCGGAAAAAATTTACTCAATTAATCCTCCTTTCCTATGGTCAATACAATGTTTGATATTGTAGCAAAAATAATATGGAAAGTTAATTTGTTACATATATATATATATATTTTAAAATTTATCATATATGTAATATATATATATATTTTAAAATTTATCATATATGTAATATATATATATATATATATATATATATATATTATATATATGATAAATTTTAAAATATATATATATTACATATATGATAAATTTTTAACGTATACATTTACTATAGGATGTACTTCAATATATATAGTGTGTGGCGTGTTGCCAGAGAGTCGGCGATGTTTCCCATTCGGAACGGGAAACAGAAATACAGGCATTAGAGACTCCGGCGATGTTGCTCACCGTCCACTTGAATACAGTTTTTCGGGAACATGTGGCCAACAGTCATTCTAGAAGGCCGTTTGAGGCAAGGGTCGAGTTGCTGTATCCCACAGCGATTGTTGCAAGTCGCCGGCGACTTGTATCCGGCGACTTTTCCAGGTATACTCGTATCTCTTTAACCTTTAAAGGACGAGTCGCTAGACACAAGTTGCCGGACACAAGTCGCCGGATAAAAGTCGCCGGGTACAAATCGCTGGCGACAAGTCGGTTATCCCACCGACTCGCCAGCGACTCCGGCGACAAAGTCGCCGGCGATTATCGCCCAGTCTATACGAGCCTTTACAGGCCTTGGACGGTAAACGGCAACCCTGGTCGCTGGCAAGCGGCACAAGCCACCGTGATGCGATTTTGGCTTTCCAGATATTTTCACTTTTCGACTCAGATATTCTTGTAACGAAAAAATATTTCGAAAAATTTTTATTGCGGAAATACAAGTTTTAGGATCTCCTGATCACACTGAGACTATTAAAAAAATAGATTTTTTCAAAATCTCGAATGTTTGTTAACACAATTGCGTTTAAATGGCTCAATAGATTTTAATAAAACTTTATATTTAGATTTCATATTTTCGTCTTAAAATCTGGTTAATTATTTAACCCAATCGGTTCATGAATAATGATAGTTACCTCTTATAGTTCTATAATTTTTCGTATTATTTAGTATAAATATTCGTTATTCGTAAAAATTAAAAAGATTCTCTAAATGAATCTCACAGGGAATTAAATACTACGTAAAAAAGTTAAATAAATTTTTTCCCTATTTTAGCTCATAAAAGATTTTCGTTCACGATACACGTTGGATTTTGGAATATCCGAATTGCAATAAACCGTTGACATTGACGATAGACGCTTTAGCTTACGCTATGGACACCGATACTTACTTGTACAGTTACAATTATTACAGAAAACAATTTATTAAAATTGAATAAAATTTATTTTCTTATAATTTTCGTACAAAATAATTGACATAATTAATAATTAATGCACATCTGTGTTGTTTTTTGTTTCCCTTTATGATTTTGTTTCGATGTATTATATATGTATGTATCTATATGTATAGTTATATACAATATGTGATGCAAAAGTAAATAATATATGATAGGATGAAGCGATAGAGCTTATGAAGTGAAGGATTAGTTTTACATATCACATTTATAACATACATATGTACTATATCTATTTTTTAGGGAAAGACGTGAACGCGAGTTAGAGGAAACGGGAATGAGTGAGATAGCGAAACGTATTTCACTTTGTTTTTCACGCACCGCAACGTGGTGTGAGTGCGACAACACACTCAATTTACCGAGAAGTTAACAATTTAATAGCTCCGAAACGGTACATTTCCGGCACATGGTTTCTATCAGACTTTTTCTCTACGCGTCGAGTAGAATACGTTGATGTAAAAAAATTAACGTTTTTTTCAATTTTGTAAACAATTTTGCGGCCCGTTTTTTTTTTACAAATGTTCGCTGATGGCACCGATCCAAAGGTCTAGTTTCATCCCTATAAGCGATGACCATTACTTTTTTAACAGCCTGTGCATTGAGGAAAGCAGAAAATGATCTGTAATACTTGTCTTAATGTAGGGAATTCGTAATCATTGTTTGTGTTCTTCTTTGAACAAATTTTTTTCCACATTTTATCGCAATGTAAACGCTTATATTTCGCTTTTTCACTTTCATCGAAATAATAATATTCAATTTCTAGCAAGCTCAAATTAATTTTTTTAAAATTAGAAGCAAATTCAAGAATTGGATATCCACATTTTCTATCTGTTTCATATAAAACTTTTTCAACGCTTAGTGCAATAAATAAATCAGAAATATCTGCATTGTGGTGTAATTTACAAGACTTTTGGAAACAAATGTTCATTATGTTCGTTGGATTTTTTGGATACACGTATTATTTAGTACTAATAACCCAACAACGTTTTCCCATAAAAGATTATGTCCATGTCACGTCCTGGGTGGCGGGTTTTAGGACAGTGACATTGTGGGAGGGTAACGGGAGTCGAACGCGAAATTCTGTTTCGCTGCTCCGAGAGGTAAGGAGGATTTAAGCCCGAAATTTTGTTTCGCTGCTCTAAGCGATTGCAAGGTTGAGGCACGGAATCCTGTTTCGCTGCCCCAAACGGTTTGCAAAAGTTAGGCACGAAAATCTTTTCGTTGCTCTACGGAATAGGAAGGATCTAAGCACGAAACCCTGTTTTGCAGTCCTGGTGAGTAGGAAGGATTTAGGCACGAAACCCTGTTTCGCAGTCTTGGTGAATAAGAAGGATTTAAGCACGAAACCCTGTTTCGCAGCCCTAATGCGTAGGAAGGTTTTTAAGCACGAAACCCTGTTTCGCAGCCCTAATCGACCAGGGGAGGTTGGGTAATAAGCGCGCACCCGAGTGACACCCGTTAGGTTATTCGCGAAGGAAAACGGTTGTAGAAAGGCCGGTTATGATTTTAAACGTTTTAAGTAATAGAACCACTATTTATTGGTAAGCGAGTGAAAAAGCAGTGCGTTTCTGATGATTACAATAATGCATGTACATAGAGCATTGGGACAAACATTTATATAACGGTGAGTAAAAATATATTATAACATGTGACGAAATTGTAGCGCTAATAATGATTTAGTATAATTAATGAAATCAAGCAATAGAATAATTAACCAGTAAGCAATTGAAATCAAGGGAGAAAGCAATACAATTGAGCGATGTACACATAAAGCAATAAGCAAAATCGAAACGAATAATATAAAGCAATAAGCAAAATCAAAGCGAATAATATAAATATAAAGAGTTAAACAATATCGTTGCATGTGAGCAAAAGAAAATAGAATAATGAAAGTTATAATAGTTAAATGCTTACAGTGATACAGAAGAGGTGTAATCCTTATAACACTTCACTAATAATACTGACACGTGGTGTCGCGAAAGTTGAAAAGAATCTACTGACTGAGAGATCGTAGCTGGATGATCGATTGTAACTGACTGACGATGCGCGGTCCATGTGGCGCTTGTATTTATACAAAATCAATGGAATGTCTGGTATGCGAGGAATTTACGTTATGCGTGGAATTTGTGGTATGCGTGATGAGTCATATGCGTTATGTAATCGACGCGTGCCGATGACTCACGCGCAAGGTATGCGTGGAATTGCGGATTTCGGCGGTTCTTTCGGGGCTTTAGAAATGGGTATTCCACCCGTTGGATGGATTTAGAGGATTTTTGATTGGGGTTTTAAGGTGGAGGCTTGAGTACGTTTGTAGGAAAAGGGGGGGGGGGGGGTACATGGTCTCGAGATGAGCGAGCTTTGGCGAGGGACTTGTATGAGATTTGAACGGGAAAAGAGTTCGCGCCTCGAAGGCCGAAGAGGGGAAGGGGATTTGAAATTTGGGTGTCTGAAGATGGGGACCGCTAAGGTACATCGTCCAAACAGCCCGAAGGTTGGAAAGGGGGTTTAGCATTTGTGGTTTCGGAAATAGTTGTGTGGATTTATATGGAGGATGCTATTTAGGACCGGCGAAAAATTATCGGGACGTCACATCAATAACAGGTAAGTACTGCAATTATTCTGATTTCTTGTGATGTTTAATAATTAATGTGTATTTAATTATTCAGGCTATAGTATCAGATAGATAAATTAAAATATAAATTAGAAGCAAATTTTAAATTTCGTAAAAGAAAATTATAAAATGTAGGTATGTACTTTTACACGTTTCGTTTCGCCCCCCCCCCCCCCCCCCAAAGAAAGGCTCCTGGATCCGCTCCTGATCTAACTGCAATAACTTGAATAAAATATCTCTGAGAGAGTCATTGCATGCCCATGATGCATCACACAACATTATCAAAAATTATAAGGTAATGTGTAAAATATAAGGCGTACCGTAAGCCCACCCACCACGACAAGGTAGAGACGTATAGGGAGGGAAATGCTTTGTCCACAATATCACAGTAGGGAGGAAGGAAAAGTTCACGCAGCATCAATAGTTGCGACACAATTTTAAAAACATTCATTTAAAATTCCATGTACTTGGGGAGAAATCAAAAAGAATGACTAAAAGTAATATCTTGAATTCAGAAAGAGTTCATAAGGTATGAGAAGAAATGAAATGAAATAATATTCAAAAAATTAAGGAATGCAAAAATATGAGAAGTAATGAACATATAGAAACAGTATTTATACATATATAAGATTCTGAGAAAAGTTTACGAATTTTACTTGAATAATATATTAAAGACATTTTTTTGAAGAAACTTTTAAGATATCTAAAGTCAAACAAAATTAAACATTATAAAGATGAAAAACTTGTCCCTAAGTGATTAAGCATGTCACACCTTCGAAAAGAAGAAAAAATCGGTTGAGAAATATTAAATGAATAGATATCAAGCAAGAATGAAAAAAAGATAACGTTTAGATAGAAAGCGAAACGATTGCAAATATAAACCATAAACACAATTTTAATTCCAAAATATTATTAAAAATTTGAATAAAAACGAAACTAATGGCTACGAATATAAATTATTACTTGACATTAATGTAAAATGATTTGGGCCAATCGAAATTGTAGAACTAGTTTCTCCGCGGGCTTTAAAAGCTGTTTTAATCACGGCAATGGAATTTACAGAATCATGACTAAGTTTATTTCTTTTACAAGTTTTGACATCGGTCAGAATAGAGAAAATTCTTTCTGCTTCTGCATTTGAGTGAGGAAGACTCCTTACAACATTCACGAGTTGTTTCAAGACTGGGAACAGAAGATTCTTATTTTTATCACTCGCAGAATTAATTTGGACCTATATGTCATCAAAGCATAGCTGTGACAATTCATTACATTGCACTTTGTCGAAAGTATAATACAATTTATCCCATTCTTCTTTTAATTTTAAAAGGTCAAAAGATCCTAATTTTTCTGCAACGTAAATTAAATTTTTTAAGGTACGGTCTCTATTACTATCAAAAAGTGCTATTTTAGAATCAAAAACTTGCAAACTGCCTAAAAATGTATCTTTTAAAGGGAAACGTTTTATTATTTCAGTAATGGCTCTAATGTAAAAAGCTAAGCAAAATTTTTGAATTTCAAGAAACGTTTCCTGGGACAAAGTATTATCATCGACATGATCCTTCAAATAATGTTCACACTCCAAACCGAGCCAAATGTCCTTCAAGCAGGGCTTGAAACGGTTATTATAAAGATTTAGGTTCTTGAAAGAGTAATGAAGAACCTTTATTCTGAATAACCGTTATAAAGAACCTAAATATCAGACTATATAAGTTTAAGTTACGGTTCCTATATAGCTCTATAACTTTTATTTTTTAGGTTCTATATAAGTTTCAAAACGGTTATAGAACCGATTTAATAACTTTTATTTTTTAGGTTCTATATAAGTTTCAGAGCGGTTATAGAACCGATTCTTGTAACGATTGTACAGAATTTTATAGAAAATGAAATTATAACATATTACAACTATAGACTACTGTGTATAACCAAATTATTTAAAAATTATTATAAATAAGTAAGTAAATATATATTATGTACATATTTGTACATACATATACATTTATTTTGTAATATGAAGTGTTCGTTAATATAAATGTCTGGTTGTTATACCGATGAGGGTCTAGCTTCCCGATTTGAATGATTTTTTAATATGTTGTCAGAATCATGGTCCTGATGCTGTGGTGGCCCCTAATTGAAAAAATGAACTTGCCAAATAAAAGTTTCAATCTATGCTATTAAATATTTATAACACTTTTTGCAATAATAATAAACAGAATGGATATTATTAATTATAATTTGTCAAGTGCCTGCTTGTGGTAGCTTTGGCATATTTAGGCGGAGTAAGAAATTGTCTTCTATAATGTCTGGCTTCATTGACGAACGGTGGAGGGACGAGATAAACTTTAACGCCGAAAATAAGCGTTCCACACTTACTTGTGCTGGCGGAATTGCTAAAATTATTTCGGACAGTTCAAACAGTTTCGGCATTAATTATTTCTGTTTGCGGTATCATAGCTATGAAACTACAGAAGGCTTTGTCGTCAGATAACGAAAGTGGTCGGCCATGTATAAATAGAAGAAACCGTTCAAACCTCACACCCCTGACGTATTCGATAGTCTACCATAAACATCCTCTTTCGATCCCAATCGCTCTGTTCCAAACATACTTTGTCAATCGGACAATCTTCGCACTCACGCAATACTAGTATAAACAATTGTGCCATACATAACGTCGAATGCAGAACGTCGAACTCTGACAAGATATTAAAAAATTATTCAAATCGGGGAGCTAGACCCTCATCGGTATAACAACCAAACATTTATATTAACGAACACTTCATATTACAAAATAATTGAATATCTTTGTACAGATGTGTACATAATATATATTTATATACTTATATATTATAATTTTTAAACAAGTTGGTAATACACAGTAGTCTATAGTTGTAATATGTTGTAATTTCATTTTCTATAAAATTCTGTACAATCGTTACAAGAATCGGTTCTATAACCGCTTTGGAACTTATATAGAACCTAAAAAATAAAAGTTATAGAGCTATATTGTAGAGCTGTTCGAGTAGCTCGAAATTCGAGTCGAGCCGGGACTCGGTTTCCGAACCGAGCCGAGCGCTCGATTAAAGCGAGCGGCTGAAAACAATTGTTTCGTTCGTCAATCGCTACCTTCATTGTGCAATCTACTCCAAATTTATAACCTGACGTTCCTGACGAGTGTCAAATCAGCTCGATTTTTAATCGAGCCGCTCGCTTTTTGATCGAGCCGCTCGCTTTTTGATCGAGAAGCTCGCTTTTTAATCGAGCCGCCCGATTCATTCGAGCCGCTCGGTTTTTTCGAGCGCTCGGCTCGGATCGGTTATTCGAACCGAGTATATCCCGGCTCGCTTGTTCCGAGTACTCGAACAGCTCTACTATATTGGAACCTTAACTTAAACTTATATAGTTTGATATTTAGGTAGTTTATAACGGTTATTCAGAATAAAGGTTCTTCATAACTCTTTCAGTCAGAACCTTTATATAACAGTTTGAAACAGTTATTTTTCGAACCTATTCAAGCCCTGATATAAACTGTTAATTTTCGAATAAATTTTTCAATATAACTTGGGATTTCTGAACATGCTTTACTAGATACTAAAGCCGCGGAATGGCAAATACAATTGACTGTTATTAATGAAGGACACCTCGTTTTAAGTATTGAACAAAATGAGGTAAAGCGCCCGATCATCACAGATGCATTGTCACATGTGAGTCTAATTACATTCTGCACAGGAATTTGCTTTTTGTACAATGCTTTCTCAAATGCTGAAAATAAACCTTCTGCAGAGCAATCTATGGCGTCTAATTTTATTAATTCTAATAATTCTGTAAAAGCTGCAGAAGTTTCCGAATTTACGTATTTAATTAAAAGAGTGAGCCATTTTACGTTAGAAATATCTGTGCTTTCGTCAACAAATATAGAAAATTTATGATGTCGAGCACTTTCAATAATTCTACTTAAGGTGGGATCTCCTAGCTGCGACCGGTCGCAGGTACTGGTGCAATGGGGAAAGCATGCATCTGTTCTCCTACATGCGACTGCGATCGTCGAGCATGCGCCAGACATAGGAGCCTGACGCGAGTCTGTTTGAGTACCAGCCTAGGCTACTCGAGGTGCAACACAATGCGATGAGGGTCTGTTTCTCATTATACCTAGTCGCAGGCTGGCACTGCGACCACCGGTCGCTAGACTCCTCCCGAAGGAGTCCAGCGACCAGTCACACAGTGGGACGAAATGTAGACATCTCTGGACATGGCCGTATCTTTGTTAAAAAACATCCTATTTTGATGAGGTTTAACTTATTTTAAAGGCAAATGATCATACTTTTCGACAGTGAATATAAAAATTGCAATAAATATTGTTTGCACTCTCTAGCTTTTGACAAACATCAACAAATTTTTGCAGCTTGGCACACTCTTCTTTGAGGGCGGATTTTACCCTCTGGACACTCACTTCGATAAATGTGATTCAACGAGTCGAAAAGTAGAAAGTTTAAACTTTAAAATGGTTTTGTTTCATCAACTTTGGATGAATTTTAGCAAAGTTGTGAGACTTTGAAAATTTAGCAAATTTAAAAATAGTTTTATGTGGATTTCGGTGCAAATATAAAGGGCTTCAGGAGATGAAATATTATTTTCTGCAAAAATGTATATGAGAAAGGAAGGTAAATAGACAGTGGGACGAAACGTATAAATTGCTGGACATTCAAACTTCTTGTATGTGACCTATCATATCTTTGTCAAAAATGGCATAAATATTACACACATAAACCATTTTGTTTTTGTGATTTTTTGTTGATCTTGAACTAATAACCGGTCAAAAAATAAACAGAAAACGCACATATGAGGATATTTTCCACAATCTCTTAATTTCATCGGATCCTCTGATTTCAAATATTAGATCACACATTGCAGACAAAAGATAAAGTAATTAATGTTCCCCTAAGTACTTTTGTTATTAAATAATGAAGTCAATGAAGAAAATTTAGAAGAATTAATGGACATGCAGAACACACCAGAATGTGATGTAGACACGGACAGTGAAACCGGCAAGCCTTCAAGAGAATCTAGGTACATAGAACCAGTATTTGACACGGAAATTACTACAGATATTGAAAAGTTTGTTTTGTTGTCTCAATTTATGCATAGTATTTATATAAATATTACGTTTGATCATAATTTCGACTCCCCAAATCTATTTCTAAAAAATATATTTCTTTTTAAGAAAATAAGAAAGCGATGCGATGCTTGTGTCGTTTATTTATTAAGGTTCAACTAACTTTAATAATAATAACCTTATTTTATGAATTATAGTTCACTATATCATATTTATATTCATTTCCATAAAGACATCATAAAGACATAATCAATCGGATACAAGAAAAGGAATGTCTAGATACATATTTACTCATTTCGTCCCACATGCGTACACAATTTTATTAATTCTGCTCAAGATCGCAAGTTGACGCAGCTGGTGTTTGGATTTTCTAAAACTACAATGTTTAGTGATTATATGGGTATAAAATATTTTTTGGACAATTTTCGACATTTTTTTAAATCGACAAAAACAAATTTTTTTTGACAAGTTGAAAACAAATAAAATCATTGGGTTTTTTCACATAAACAACTTCTTAACAATCAACCCCAATGTGTAGTATGATGGTAAATTTTTTTTTCATTATTCCAATACTAATTATTTACATTCATATTACAGCCGTCTCCAGAAGTGGACGTTGTTACGTCCGGAACGTAAGATTTTTCTTTCTGGTCAGGGTATGCATCAACAACGCCTAGCGTTATGGGAAATCCCTCGTTGATCATACTCCTGCCCATTAATCAATAATATTTTTGCTAGAACAAAAACCCCTTTCTTGGAGCGTCGTCGCCTCGACGCATTACCGTCCCGCGATACCGATAAGGCGGTGCTGACGCAGCGGCGTTCTCACCAGATAGTCGCGTTCGAAAGGACCAGTGGTTCTCCTGTTGTGCCGAATCCGTTCTGTGTAAGCGGCAGGGATGTATTTCAACAATGCCTTGCAGCATTGTGGGAGAACCCTCGTTGAGAGCACCTCTGACCGCCGCGTTAAACATTGTAACATAATCAGTAACGGCTACAGCAGGAATGCGCAGACTGGATCACTTCTTAGAAGATTGACGGAATTGTATACCCTACATCCGGTGCAGGGAGTCGCGCCTTCTCACGGTTTTGTCGCACGTTTCGGGGCACGTGTAAATAAATTAATTAATTAATTCAAAGTTGTTTGGTAAAAATTAGATACATAACACAATTTCTGATAGTCCAAGGACTGTGGGATTCCCCTAGTCAGAAATTGTGCATGTAAATTTATGAACATTCAGGGAAGGCCTCAGCAGGTGTGAAATTGTAATGTGCGATGTCATGTTTTCCTATACGTACGAATGTCCTGTAAGAATTGATCATGTATTTGAATCGAGAGTCTGATGGATGGGTGTGAGAACACACACACACACCGCCTCGTTAAGTAGACGGGCCCATGGTAGCGCGGCCGAGGGATAAAATGCAGCGTAAGCATTTTCGGTACGGACCCACTCTGGTCGCTGCCGAGAGCGTGAAGCTGCGACACTCTGTGACGATAAATCGTGAGGTGCGTGTCGCTGGGTCCGCAAGTGTCTTAGAGCTAGAGTTCTCCGGTTTATAGTGAAACCGCGTGAAAGACTCGACTTTGCGAAACAATTCATTTATTTAAACTCGTGAAATAATTCATATACTAAACTTTGATTAAATTATAAATTATAAACTAAAAGTATCATTCATTTTGCTCTGTTAAAATCACTATTATTCAGTCTCGTTTAGAATTCAATTAAGATTTATTCGTTAATATAACCAAGTGTGTGTGTGTGTTCGCGTTTTATCTCTTTTTCTGATTTAGATATATCATCAGACCACAGGAAAACATTCCAACCGAAAACCACAAAAATATATTTGTCAATACAATATCGACTGTCTGGTGAGTTGCACCTATTATCTCTTTTGTACACTGTATTATGATTGAATCGTACATAACACAATTTCTGATAGTCCAAGGACTGTGGGATTCCCCTAATCAGGAATTGTGCCCGATAGCGCGAAAGTCTATGTTTGTTGTTGATTAATTTTACTTTACATATTCAGTACTATATGTTTTACAACCATCCAATATTTCGGCATTAAAGCTTTATTATTCATTAAATTATACTCATTAATTACCTGTCCGATTCCTTTGAAAAGACCCGTATGGGACTAGAGCACCAACGATCCCAAAATCTACCCCTTATCCTTCTGATAAGGTATTTAGATAAGTAAATAAAATAATTGACTGTTGCGAGTGCGGCGAGCCTCCTTGCCATTACCTACATAAATACGACAAATTCTGATAATCAAAGATTGTGGGATATCCCTGATCAGAATTTGGCCGTCTAAAACGCGCCGCTCGAACACTAAAGGCCGCGGCACGTAACAACGTATTTACTGTTAAAAATTCGGGATTTAAAAATGTTAGATTATTGGTGGAAGCGAATATGTGGACTACTAGTCATTATTTAGTTATATTAGTATTGAACAAGTTCTACTTATTTATTACTTATATTAATTGGTATACATACCCTGATAACCGTTTCCGGACTTCCGTTTCCGGTCGCGAGCGTGGCAGTGTTGTGTGAAAGTGAGCGGGTGACTGTAAGACGGAAAGGCGAGTGAGGTGGTGAGGAAGGGCTGGAGAGTGGATGAGAGAGAGAGTTGGGGTAGTGAAGAAGAGCGAGGGATATAAGGATAGGACGGGCTGTAGGGTGGGCTGGAGAAACAGCAGAGATAGGAGGAGGTTTAGAGGTTAGGTGTGCCGGTAGGTGAAATAAGGCGGGAAGGTAGCGAAGAGCGGTGAGAGGTAAGTGGCGACACGGTGCGGGAGAGGAGAAAAAATAAAACAGAGGATCGAAAAGGCGGGAAACTCAAGTGGGGGATAAGGCGAGATAAGGCGCGAGGTAGGAAGGAAAAGAAGGTGAGAATAGAGAGAAGAAAACAAAGAGGGTGAAAAGGGGTAATAGGCTAGGGGAAGGGAGTGAACAGGCACAGGAAGGATGGAAGAGGGATAGGAGGGTGAGAAAGGGAAGGGGGGATTACGAGGTGAGGATAAAAAGAGGAGGGACAGTACAAGTAGTGTAGGGAGCAGTGTGGGGAGTTTAGAAAATTATTATGGAAAAAAGAGGGAGAGGGAGGAGGGGATAGAGGATGAGAGGGGGGGAAGGGAGGGTTTAAGAGGAGCGGGAAGACAAGGAGGTCGCCGGAGAAAGGCGAAAAGCGGGTGGGGAAAGAAGGAGAGGAGGGGGGGGGGGAGGGATTAGTAGAGATGATGAGGGAAATGATGCTAGAGATCAGGAGGATGAGAGAGGATATGGAAAGGGACAGAGAGGAAAGGAAAGAGCTTATTAGGGAGGAAATAAGAAAGGATAGGGAGGAAATGGAAATTGAGAGGGAGGAGAGAAGAAGGAGGGAAGAAGAGTGGAGAGGGGAGAGGAGGAGGTGGGAGGAGGAGATGAGGGAGGAGAGGGGAAGGAGGGAAGGTATGGTAGAAATGTTGGGAAAGATGGAAGAGAGAGAGAAAAGGATGGATGAGGTGATAGAGAAGGTGGAGAGATGGGAAAAAGAACGGAAGGGGTGGGGGGGGGGGTGATATAGAGATATCTGGGAATGAGGGGGAGTGGGGACTGAGAGTGAGAAAGATAGAGGTGATACAGGACAAGAAGGAAAGAGAGAGGAGAAGAAATAACGTGATGGTAAGGGGGCTGGGGGGGGGGGAAGGAAGTGAGGTGAAGGTGGAAGTGGGGAGGCTTTGGGAAAGGATGGGGCTGGGGTTGGAGGGAATACAGGAGGTGAAGAGAGTAGGTAAGACCGGAAGGGAAGGAGGGGGAATGGCGCTAGTGAATCTGAAGGGAAGAGAAGAAAAGAGGAAAGTAATGGAGGCAAAAAACAAATTGAGAGGAAAAAGAGAAAGGGTGGAGGACGACCTCCCAGAGGAGGAAAGGAGGGCGAAGTGGAAGATTGAGAGGGAGGCTCAGAGGGAGAGAGAGAAGGGTAGGAGAGTGCAGGTGGGATATATGAAAATATGGGTGGATGGGAAGGTAAGGAGGTGGGACGAAATAAGGGAGAAATGGTATGAGGACCAGGGAAACGAGTGAAGTCGGAAGGGGGAGGGGAGGTGGGAAAGGAGGAGAAAAAGAATAGGGGGAAAGAAAAGGGGGGGATTTGGAAGGTGGCCTTCTGGAATATGGCGGGAGTGAGGAGGAAGGATGAAGATTTTTGGAGGGGATTGATGGAATGGGACGTTATGATGTTAAGTGAGACCTGGGTCGAAGAGAAAGATTGGGAGCAAGTGGAAAGAAGGCTACCCAGGGGATATACATGGGAGAAACAATGGGCCAGGAGGGAAAACAAGAGGGGGAGAGCGATAGGGGGTATGTTAATGGGTGTGAGAAAGGGGCTGGAATTGGGTGAAGGGGGAGGAGGAGGAAGGGAGGGGATAATGGCTAAGAAGGTGAAAATAGGTGGGGGCTGGTGGAAGGTGGTAGGGGTCTATGTTAACGGAGACCTGAAGGAGAAATTAGAGGAGCTAGGAGAATGGATGGAGGAGGGGGAAGGGGGGGTGAGGGTAGTTATAGGGGGGATTTTAACGCGCGTACAGGGGAGGAAGGGGGAGAAGTATGGGAGGGGAGGAGGAGGAGGGGAAGGGGGGAGGGAAGTAGGAGATCTAAGGATAAGGAGGTAAATGGGGAAGGGAGGATATTGTGCAGGCATCTAGGGGAAATGGGCTGGGGAATAATGAATGGGAATATAGAGGGGGATGAGGAGGGGGAGTGGACCTTCACAGGGGGGCGGGGGAACACGGTGATAGACTATGTGTTAGGAAATGAGGCTACAAGGGAAAAGGTGGAGAGGATGGAGGTAGGCGATAGGATAGAATCGGATCACCATCCGGTGGTGGTGTGGCTGAGAGGGGAGGAGTGGGGGGAGGGGGGAGGGGGGAAAAAGGGAGGAGAAAAGGGAGGGGGCAGAGGAAATTGGACGGAAGAAGGAAGGATGGAATTTATGAGGAAGTTCGGAAAAAGAGGCGAAGGGGAGAGAGAAGTGGAGGAGGAATGGAGTGAGCTGCGGGGAAGGATAAAAGGAGCAATGGCTCAGATGGGTAAAGAGGGGAAGAAGGAAAAGGGGGGAGGGTGGTGGGATTTGGAGTGTAGAGAGGGGAAAAGGAAGGTGAGGAGAGAACTGAGAAAATGGAGGAGGGAAGGAGGGAGGGGATGGGAGAAAATACAAGGAGTTGAAGAGGGAGTATGGGAGGTTGTGCGAGGGAAAAAGGAGAAAGGAGGTGGAGAAGTGGATGAAGGAGGTGGAAGGGGTGAGAACGGAGGGGGAGGTGTGGAAGGTGGTTAATAGGGGAAGGAAGAGGAAAGGAAGGGTAAATGAAGAGATAGCAATAGGAGATTGGGACGAATATTTTAAAGATTTGCTAGGGGGAGTAGAATGGAGAGTGAGAAGGGGTGGAGAGAAGAGGAGGTGGGAGGATGGAGAGGCAGAGATAGGAAGGGAAGAGATAGGAAAGGTGATAAGGAATTTAAAGGACGGGAAGGCGGGAGGAGGGGACGGGATCCCGAACGAGGTGTGGAAGTACGGAAGGGCAGAAGTAGAGGAATGGCTCTGGGTGATGTGCAATAGGGTGTGGAGGGGGGAAGGGTGGCCGGAAGGATGGAAGGAGGGAGTGGTAGTCCCGGTGATAAAAAAGGGGGGAGGCGGAAAGGTGGAGGACTATAGAGGTATAACCCTAACACAGACGGCATACAAGGTGTATGCGTCTGTGTTAGCGGAAAGGCTGAGGGTGGAGGTAGAGGAGAAAGGATTGCTGCCACCGAGTCAAACGGGGTTTAGGCGGGGGGTGGGGTGTATTGATAACGTTTATGTTTTAAATTACCTGATTAACAGGCAGGTGGGGAGAAAGGGGAAAAATATGGTAGTTTTGTTTATAGATATGAAGGCCGCGTTTGACTCGGTGGACAGGGAGGTATTAGTGGGGGCAATGAGGGGGAGGGGAGTGAGAGAGCAGCTAGTGGTGAGGTGTGAGGAGGTATTAAGGGAAACAATATGTAGGGTGCGGGTGGGGGACAGGAAGGAGAGAGGTTTTGGACTGCGAGAGGGGTGAGGCAAGGGTGCCCGTTGAGCCCGAGCATGTTCACACTTTTAATCGCGGACTTAGACGAGGAATTGGAAAAGGGAAGATGGGGAGGGGTAAAATTGGGGGAGGGAAAAGTGTACGCATTAGCGTACGCGGATGACGTGGCGGTGATAGCTGAGGACGAGGAAGGAATGAAAGGAATGATGGGGAAGTTGGAAAAATATGTGGATGGGAAGGGGTTACAAGTGAATGTGGGAAAAACAAAGGTCATGAGATGCAGGAGGGGGGGAGGGAGGTGGAAGAAGGTGACTTGGAGGTGGAAGGGTGAGGAGCTGGAAGAGGTGAGGAGTTTTAGGTACCTGGGGTACACGCTGATGGGGAATGGGGGGCAAGAGTAATTTAGAGCCAAATTTTTCCAACGATCATTTCTGTCAGGCTCTGCTGCCAGATCTGGTTATCAGGATAGCTCTTATTACTCTTTATGTCTTGAGTATCTAACTCGTACTGCCATGGCACTCGCTCGCCAACGTTTTCTCTCCCCTCTCCTCACACACACACTTATATCTATAGGCGTTTTGAAGAAGAGATTTATTCGTACATTCCAACACACCTCCTTAAATCTATGCTTCAAAATATCTATGCAAATTTAAACTATTCTTAGAGCTTGCCTTAAGGTCTCAAACTTATTTCTTCCTAAGGGTTTTTGTCAGAATGTCAGCAATATTATTTTCTGACTCGACTTTGACAATTTCTATAATTCCTTTCTCATAACATTCATTAACAAAATGGTAATGTACCTCAATGTACTTCGAATTTTTGGTTAAGTTTCCAAACTTAGCAATAGCAATAGCACCAGTATTATCTTCATAAATATTTACAGGTTTGTTTGGTCTTATTCTAAAGTCTTTAAGTAAGTTCAAAATTACTCTGATCTCACTGACTGAATCAGACAGAGCTACGTATTCAGCTGCAGTAGAGGATTTTGTTACACTTCCTTGCTTTCGTGACTTCCAATAGATTACATTCCCAAAAACTCTAATTATATAACCTGTCGTAGATTTTCTATCAATTTTATCACTAGCCCAATCAGCATCAACAAAACAGTCGATTATATCTACTTCTAAATTTCTTTGGTAAGTTAGTTTTAAGTCTCTTGTTAAGTATAGGTACTTTAGTATTCTCAGTGCATATTTATAGTGCGATTCATTATAAGAATTTTGAAATCGACTCAAATAGTTTACACTATAACTAATATCCAATCTCGTATTCGCACTTATGTATAATAAAGCTCCAATCAAATTTCTGTAATTTAAATGACTTGATGATGATTGTGCTGGCTGTAAACATAAGGTTTGTTCCATTGGTGTATTATACAATTTCGACTTAATAATGTTATACTTCCTGGCTAGTGATTCTATATAATCTTTCTGGTCCAACGTCATTTTACATTGCTCGCGATCGTAATCAATATTTATTCCTAAATACGTGTTGACTTCTCCTAGATTTTTCATACAGAATTTTTCAGATAGTTTGTTTTTTATTTCATTCAGTCTTTCTGTATTTTTATCGCATATCAACAAGTCATCCACAAATAGGATTAAGTAACTTGTATCATTTTCCTCATTTTTTATATATAGACAGTAGTCATTCTCACTTCTTGTAAAACCTAATTTTCTTATATATTTATCAAAACATTCGTACCACGCCCTCGGGCTTTCTCTCAAACCGTACAATGCTTTCCTTAATTTACAAACTCTCCCGGTGTTATCCGCATATCCAAAGGTTGTTTCACAAATACATCCGATTTTACCTGGCCATTCAAAAATGCCGTTTCAACATCTAATTGTATGATTGTTAATTTATTTTGACAACAATAGGATAATAATAATTTCAAAGTCTGTATTCTAGCTACTGGCGAATATAAATCTTCAAGTACTTCAGGCTGTTGAAAACCTCTCACTACGAGTCTTGCCTTCTTTCTATTATCGGTTTTATTTGTGAACACCCATTTTAAGTCTAATATTTTTGCATTTCCCGGTTTTTCGACTAGCTTCCACGTTTCATTTTTAATTAAGCTATTTATTTCCTTATCCATTGCTTCTTTCCATAAATCATATTCATCGCTTTTTAATGCTTCATCATAATTTGATGGACTATCCGCGCTTACAACATTTACATAAATGCATCTCGTATTTACTAAACTAGCACTATAAAAATCAGGTCTTTTCTTTTCTCTATCAGATCGTCTTAAATTTTTATCTTCATTTGATTCTGTACTCAACTTTCTTTGATCTTTTCTAATTGTATTTTTTTCAACCTCTTGTATCTCATTTGTATCTTCAATTTTGATTTTTGAATCTTTTATGAATACGTCTGATTCCGAGCTTTGACTTCCTAAACTACATTTATCATCATTATCATTACAACTTTCATTATCATCGCCACTAAATCCGACTAAATTTTGGCAATTTTCCACTATTTCAACATGTCTTACTACGGTAATTTTACCATTCATCAAAACTCCGTATCCCATGTTTTCATAACCTAGCAAGATTCCTATGTCTACTTTCCTGTCCCATTTTGAGTTTCTTTTTCCTTCGGGTACTGTAGTAAAAACTTTACTACCAAATAATTTTAAATTACTTCAATTTGGTCGCTTGCAAAAAAATATCTCAAACGGTGTTTTATTTTCAACAGTGCTTTTTGTAAAAGTTCTATTTTTCAAATAGGTTGCTGTCTTTACAACTTCTGGCCAGTATCTTAGACTTATGTTTGCATCATGTAATAAACATCTGGCAGAGTTCATAACTGTTCTGTTAAATTTTTCAGCCACACCATTTAGTTCAGTGATGAGCAACCTTTTGTCAGAAGTGGGCCACAAGTGGAAACCTACTTCTCTATGCGGGCCACAATATTAAATACATAAATATAACTAATCCAAGAATTTTAATTTATGAGCTAAATTTGTTATTTCTGACATTGATTTACAATAAAACGTTTTTTTTAACTTTGATGTACTGTTTATTAGCAATATATACACATTAATATACTTATACCTACATATTATAATATAACCTATATATAAACTGAAATTTAATTAATGAGATACTTGACTCTGTTTTTCATCAACGAGCTTGACAATATTAGGTTTGATATTTGAAACTGCTACTCTAAGACAATTATTTAATCGTCCGACAGTGAGTCGATTACGACGATCACTTTTTACAATTTTCATCTTCGAGAATAGTTGCTCACATGCATACGTACTGCCAAATAAGCTCATTATTTGCCTGGAGTGGTTAGCTAGCAATGGAAATTTATTAGCCGGAAAATAACGCTTGTAAAATTCAATGAGACTAATACTCTGAAATTTATTCTTTAATTCTGTGTCGCTTTGTAAATCGACTATCTCCATTTGAAATTCTTCAGGAATTCTTTTAGCTGTAGCATTTATATTAAAGGGTGATGAAAAAATATCAAAACTTGTTTGATTTTTCCGGAAGTTTTTGAACCGCAAACTGAAATCTTTTTGTAATCTCTGTATCTCCTCCGCATATTTCTTCGTTTGAGATGGGTTTTCTTTTTTCGAAATTGGAAAATGAACCATATTATTTGATTTTAGTTGCCGATTCCAAATTATTAATTTACTTTCAAAGGCTTTTATCTTATCGAACATTTCAGTGATAACTTTGTTTTTCCCTTGAAGATTTGCATTTAATACGTTTAAGTGTTGCGTAATGTCAACACAAAATGCCAAATCACACATCCAGTCTTTGTCGTCAAATTGAGGAAACGGGTTGTTTTTCATCTCGCAAAAGATTTGAATTTCGTTTTTCAAATCGTACACACGCTTAAGCATTGTGCCGCGACTTAACCACCGAACTTCGGTATTAAAAAGAATCTCGCCATATTCAATTTCCATATCTCTTAAAAATTCTTTAAATTCGCGATGATTTAGTCCTCGAGATCTAATAAAATTTACAATTTTAATAATAGGTGGAATAACATTAGACATTTTTAAAACTTTTGCACTCAAATTTTCTTGATGCAAAATGCAGTGAGTAATAATTATATCACGTCCTGTTAATTCTTTTATAT
Organism: Andrena minutula; assembly: GCA_929113495.1. NCBI lineage: Eukaryota > Metazoa > Arthropoda > Insecta > Hymenoptera > Andrenidae > Andrena > Andrena minutula. Next base: position 40,808,083 of record OV815993.1, on the reverse strand, counting down.
CTTTGGATAATAATCCCGACAGACCAACATTCGGACTGCACATAGCTCCAGCTCCATCTGTAGTTACTCCAACGATTTTTTCTATTGGGATATTTAATGAATTAAGAATAGTTTTCAGGTCCTTGTATATATCGTATCCAGTAGTAGTTCCTTTTAACGGAACTAAAGATGCAAATTCTTCTGTGACATTGAAATTTGTATCTGTTCCTCTTAAAAATATAGCAAGTTGTGCGGTATCACTAATGTCACAACTTTCATCCACAGCTAGCGAAATCCATTCTAACTTGGAAATTTGTTCCCGCAACATTTCCTCAATATTTTCCGAAAGTTCGCCAATCCTTCTTGTGATTGTAAATCGTGACAAGCTAATTTTTGAAATTATATCCTTTTTATCAGGAAAAGCTATATCTGCTATCGCTAATAAACATTCTTTTACCATTTCTCCATCAGAGAATGGTTTCATCCTTTTTGCCAAAATTTGGCTAACAAGATAGCTTGCACGAACCGTATTTGCGATGGATGATGGATTTTCAAATAAATTTCGTTGTGTTTCTTGTAGTTGATCCACCATGTCCTTGCGTAATTGTCCTTGCAAATTATCAAATTTGGAAGAATGTTTACTTTCATAATGTCTCTTAATATTATATTTCTTCAATGTAGATAGTTGTTCACAACATATCAAACAAACAGCACTGTCCTTTATGTAAATAAAAAAATAATCATATGTCCAACTTTTGTGAAACTGTCGATTTGCCGTTACAACTTTGCGTTTTCTACTAGAATTTGAACTCATGGTAAAATAAACAAAATACCTGGTTTAAAAATACCTTGATTTTTAGTGAAAATCAATCTCAAAATTGTTAACCTTCAGATTTGTTTTAGTAACTGAACCTAAATGAGGTATAAATTACAAATATCGCACCTAATATTATCAAGCTTGTTCGTGAAAAATCCGATATGGCGATGTTGAGGTGGGCCACGCGGCGATGTTCAGGTGGGCCACATGTGGCCCGCGGAACGCCGGTTGCTCATCACTGATTTAGTTCGTGTACGTATGGTGGGCATGGTTCAATTAGGATTCCCTTCTCATTTGCTAAATCATAGATATATTTATTCATATATTCTCTACCATTATCGCATCTGAATTTCTTTATCCTTTCACCAGTTAAATTTTCAACTTGGTTTATATAATTTTTAAAACAGTCATGTACTTCATTTTTTGATTTGATTGTATAAACCAGCGCTGCACAAGGAGCAGTTTTCGGCGCCTAGCGGCGAGCAACCCACCTTTCCTGTTGCTATGGTTAGAATCGGTGAGGAGAACTGCAGTAGTGTATGTGCGTGTTCGTAGGCTCGTAGCATAGGGATATATGACTGGGTTCCTTGTAGGGGCACCAGTGCAGAACAGGTCCCGTAATAAAATTCGGGGGGGGGGGGGGGGGGGGGTCATGAAATTTCCAAAATATTTGCTACTGCCGGCATTTGGTATGACTTGAAGGTTCAATTTTACTGATAATGACACATTTATTGCTAATATTACTTATTTTTTCATCCGACACGTAATATATTTATACAGTTAATACTATACAAATAAATAGCTCGGACTCGAAGAAAACCAAATTTTAATGAAGGATATATATTATATATAATATATATCTAATATATATAATATATATATATATATATATTATATATATTATATATAATATATATAATATATATAATATATAACTCGAATATATATATATAATATATATATATAATATATAACTCGAAGAAAACCAAATTTTAATGAAGGATATATATTATATATCCTTCATTAAAATTTGGTTTTCTTCGAGTCCGAGCTATTTATTTGTATAGTATTAACTGTATAAATATATTACGTGTCGGATGAAAAAATAAGTAATATTAGCAATAAATGTGTCATTATCAGTAAAATTGAACCTTCAAGTCATACCAAATGCCGGCAGTAGCAAATATTTTGGAAATTTCATGACCCCCCCGAATTTTATTACGGGACCTGTTCTGCACTGGTGCCCCTACAAGGAACCCAGTCATATATCCCTATGCTACGAGGCTACGAACACGCACATACACTACTGCAGTTCTCCTCACCGATTCTAACCTTAGCAACAGGAAAGGTGGGTTGCTCGCCGCTAGGCGCCGAAAACTGCTCCTTGTGCAGCGCTGGTATAAACGATAGCTAGTTTACTATACTCATCAACTAAACTTAGAAAGTATTTTGAACCATCATATCCTGTAGTTGTATGTGGCCCATTTAAGTCTGAATAAACAATTTCTAAGATTTCACTTGCTTTTGTTCGATTATTTTTGAATGGTAAATTGTGCATTTTGTTTCTTATACAAGTACCACATTTTAAGTAAGTTGACTCTAACTCTTTTGGTAAACCATCTACTAAATTATTTTTACACATATGCTCTAAATATTTGAAATTTATATGGCCTAGCATCTTATGTAGTCTTTCCTTTTGGGTCATTTTGTTATTAATCTCCATTTTATTATTAATCTCCGTTTTATAATTTTCCTTTTCATTTATGTAACTACTCATTTTATACAGTCCATTTTCTTTATAAGCAATTGCAATTAAGTTTTCAGCTTTATCATAAATTTTCGCTGTTTGATCAATCGAAATAATCTTATTTCTATCGGTTACTTTGGCAAAACTAATTAAATTTTTGTCCATGTTTTCTACATAGAATACATTTGATATCGTAATTTCAACTTTCGTACCATCGACAAATAAATGTGTAATGACTTTACCGACTTTGGTACCTTTGAGAATTCTACCATCACCAACCTTCACGTTAATAGGACTTTTCAAAATTAAACATTCACTAAAATACGAGTCATTATTTATGATGTGATCTGAATACCCGCTATCCAATCTATTCTATTTGTATTATTACAATTATAGCTTTTAATATCGCTCTCTACATACTCATCACTCGTATACTCCTTACTCACATACTCCTCACTCACAATTTGAGTCACAAAAGAACCTTTTACTTGGCTCTGATCACTGTAACTATATCTTGCGCCATGCTCTTCGTTGTTTCGCTGCTGAAAGCCTCTGCCTCTGTTATTAAATCCTCGTTGTGCGTAACCATAGCCTCTGCCTCCGCGCCCTCGCGTCGGCTGCTGCTGCTGCTGTTGAAATGTCCGTTGACCTTGCGCACCTCCTTGCCTGTACGCTCCAGCCCCATTCGGTCCGCCTCTTCCAAACCCTTTGCGCCATGGATTTCTGCAGTCTCTTATAAAATGTCCTGGCTTATCGCAGCCATGACAGACATTTGGTTTATTTTCAACATTGAACGCACTAGCTTTTCTCTTATTAGAATCATTTTTATCTTTAGCTTCCCACATTGATATTTTTCGTTTTAAGAATTCACAATTTCTATCTTCATGTTTCATTGCATCAATCAAATCACCAAAATAGCTCAAAGTGTCCGGTAATGTTCCTAGTATGTAGTTCAATTTTTCTTGTTCGCCTACTGTACCACCTGCACTTTTCAATTCATTAATCGTCTTCTCAAATTCCTCTTCTCTTCCCAATAATCTTATTCCTTATGCGTATCTGTAGCGCTGTTGACTCCTTTAAATAGAGCTGATCGAATTTCTTTAATATTCCATACGCTGTTTCTTCCTCACCAACAAACTCCAGCTGATCATTTGTTATACTGCAATAGATGTAATTCATCCCCTTTATTTCCATTTCTACCCACTTGTCTAGGTCTTCTATGCTTCTTCTTTCTCTACGTGCTGCTTCATCACATTTCTTCCACTTTAAATATAATAATAGTCTCTTCTTCCATAGATTGTAATCTTTGCCGTCGAAAACTTGTATCTTAACCTCTTCTTGTTTTAACATTTTTCTTTCTTCTACTAATTTATCTTTTATTCTTTAGACTTCACTCTGTTTAAATTTTTGAGAGTAAAATTTGCCTCGGCTCGTTTTATTATCAGATGCTAAGTGTTCTACTGCATGACCGTGTGACTTAACCTCGAAAATCACCACGTGTTTGTCCGCCGTACAGTTCTATTTACTTGCCACGTGCTCTACCTTAAATCCTTGTGCATCGACTATTTGCACCTATTCATTTTACATTATTTTTCCTTTCTAGCATCTTTAATACTTGTGGCATTATTATTTACTTATATTTTCTCACTGCACCTTTATTTATTTAATTTCAAGCACTTTCCTTTTATTCAATCTTAACCTCATAACCTCTTGTTTTCAGCGGAACCACGGACTGCTACCATGTTAGATTATTGGTGGAAGCGAATATGTGGACTATTAGTCATTATTTAGTTATATTAGTATTGAACAAGTTCTACTTATTTATTACTTATATTAATTGGTATACATAGCTCTTATTACTCTTTATGTCTTGAGTATCTAACTCGTACTGCCATGGCACTCGCTCGCCAACGTTTTCTCTCCCCTCTCCTCACACACACACACACTTATATCTATATGCGTTTTGAAGAAGAGATTTATTCGTACATTCCAACAAAAAAGTTTATATTTTCATAATTTCGTATACATTAGTGCTCAAGGATAATGCTCATATAATTATATCAATAAAAAAAGGTACTTCATATTTTCGCCAATGTCTGGGAATTTGTACGCATAGTCCGACTGTGAGTCGCACTGCGATCCATTGTCCACAGTGGGACAGAATCCCAAGAAATAAGGACAGAAGTTAGAATTCAAAAGATATGGGAGTACGTATTTTTATATGATACCTGTAGACTACTAATATGAGTACCTAAAAAAGGTAAAAATATCATGACGCCTACTTCTGATCTAGGTGTGTGGAAACACGTGTCTATGTTTGTATGTATTTTTCCTGCAGAATTTTAAATCTGGGCTCAGAGCGAGGTGAAAATTCCAATTATCTTTTACAGCCGGTAATTTAGAATTTTTAGAAGCGAAATTTCTTCATTCGTTTACGGTAGGCAATTGCTTGTTTTCGAAGCGTTCGTCGGGAAGCATTTGTGTACCTGATGTTGATCAGGGACAATCGACACCGTGCCGAGTTTTGCACGGGGTTTAAACTTTCATCGCACTGAGTTAATCCGGTAATTGCTCTGTCACCGGGTGCTACACGAGGACTTGGGACCGGCACGTACCGTTGTCCACAACCGGCTCGCGGCACCGTACGGTCAACCCTGTCGTAGCTAAACTTTTTGATTACTACGGGTACGAAAGCAGTCGACATTGTTTTCAAACATCATTACAGTAAATGAGGTACGAGTGGTAATCCGGTCATAAAAGGGGAGCGCGCGGCTCGTTTACCCGGACCGGGAAACTGTAGCGAAACACGGTTTATTGCCTGCCGAACGTAGAGGAATTACAGTGGTCCCCGGATTATTAACATGCTTTTTTCCCCTGATCATCGGGAAAGACCTACCACCCCACAGTTTTGCTTCATCGGTGCGAGTCAGGGCCTTCGGTCTCAGGTAGGCCTCCTGTTGACTGCCGAGAGCAATAAAATGGCTGGGCCAGGTAATGCAATTTGTATTCCTTATGTCAAAGTAGTTCGATTTGCATGATATTTGGTATGATTTTCATCAGAAAAACACAAGGAATCCATTGGTACCGCTTTCATATCGATACGACAAAGAATAAAGAATTTCTTAATAAGCTGATATGGATATTTCACATTTTCACCCCTTGACTGCGGGGCGCCGACCTCGAATCGCTGCGGTCGGCCGAGGATTCATACCTGTTTTAGAAAAAACTAATTCTTTATTCTTTATCGTATCGATATGGAAGTGACACCAATGGATTTCTTATCTTTTTCCGATGAAAATCATACCAAACTTCGCGTAAATCGGACTATTATTAACGAAATTAGCTTGCAATTATGGAAATTTATTTTTCATGAAATTTCCTCAATTATAGTCCGAATTACGTCATTCTTGGTGTCAGTTTCATCGGCGAAACATAAGCAATCAATTGGCGTCCTTTTCGCAAAGATCTGATGAGAAATGAGGAAGTCGAAGATTTTTCACTTATTAATAGGCTCTCGGACCCCTTCGGGGATCGAAAGCCCTAAAATTCGGGGAGGCACTGCGGGGGCTTTTCCTCGCGACCGAGGGTTCACCTCGGCCACGGGGTGCCAGGCGGCATCTGTTTGAGTCCAATGGCTCCAGGCTTACCCTGTAGCCAGCACCCTGTCGCAGCTAGGAGATCCCACCTTTACTTCTACTTTAAAAAACACATTTGTAATAATTTTGTTACATTTTATGCGGCTCAAGGTTAATTTACTGGCTATATATGAATCTGGAAATATAACCTTCAGAAGCCCAATTAAATAAGCACTAATGTGAAATGGAATATTGTGCTCGACAAAAAAAGCGCACAAAGCAATTTCAGCAATCTGAATCTTCTCGAGAATATTTTCGGGAGTATCACTCACATCAAAATCATCAAAAGCAGCACTGGGCTAAACTTCCGAAAACCCCCATGCTCCGAATTGGCTGAAATTTTGGAAACAGGTTCATTTTGCATAAAAATAATGTTTGCGAGAAGGATTTTTGGCGATTCGAAATTTTTTTTTTTATCATTTTGATGTCATTCTCTACCTTACCAGCGATCGCCGGGGGGATTTGTTATAGATTTGGCACACGGCGCGTCTCAAGTTCAATTATTAAGAAAGAAATATTCTTTTAAGGGGGTAGACACGTCACGTGACCTGGCCGATTTGGTCGGTCGGTATTACAGCAGATTTTTTCTGCACAGAAATGGTAATACCCATAGATACGCGGCTGCCTGTGCACGCGAGAGGGAGCTCTTTGCTATTTCCGTATTCTATTTTGAATAAGGAAATAAATTCTCAGCTGTTGCGTTGTACTTGTAAAACTTTAAACGGAAAGTCTGCTGGTACTGCAAACGTAGAAAATGCATTGTACATTTACTTGAAATGTGCTTATGCTACAATATTCTACGTTGGCAGTAAGGAATTATAAGTGAAAAGGAAAAATACACGAGGGCATGTCCCCAGAAAATGAAGTTTGTTAAGATAGACATTTTTTAATTAGCAAAACACTGAAACAGAACATGAAATACACATCCTATGCAGAAAGCAGTTGTGAACAAACATATATAAAATTGTGTTTGACGTTGAATCCAACGCGTGATTATTATGTGGTCCCTCCTCGAAGTGACAGAAAATATAATCTATGTATATGTTATATGACAATAAATGTTTAGCGGCTATTTCATTCTATTACGCTACATTTGTGAACTTTTCATCATCCTTCCGACTTATTATTACTCCGCAACAGTATCTTTAGGAAATCGGGTATAGCATATAGGTTATATTTTCTGTCACTTCGAGGACAGAAAATCTGCTCCTCCAGCTGACAGAAAATCTGCTGTTGCACATTTTCTTTAGCCCGGTCGGTGTCATGGAAGGGGTATTTCTTCCACCCTGCATTTGTGGTAGTTGTAACGGTATTCCTCAGTCCAGTGTACATATGTACACCCCGGTTTCATCTGCAAAAATAAATAAATTTAATAAAAATTATTTTTTGTGTTTATACCACTTGAATGCATAACTGATACTTACACTTACCGAAGAAACCATTATTATTGTGTCCTATTTCTCATAAATATTTTCTTGAAATGGCACTGACCCCTTTTGATTCTAGTTACTTGTCATAGTACCTGTGATAAAAAGTTAGAACGAGTTGTAATTGAATGCAGTAAAAATGAAAATGTATGTATGTTATTTACTTATCTTTATGCTTGTGGAGAAGACTGCCTTCCTTTCCTCGCTTCATAGAGCATGATTTTTAACGTTGTTGGAAGGAATCGTTCTCAGGCTTTGATCGCATGCGTGTGTGTGAGATGACGCGAACGGCCACGCAGGCAAGCTGCGCATGAGCAGCTCTGCGAGGTAGCGTGCTCGGAGTGGGAGCGAACGCTCGCTCTCTCTGCGTGTAGACTTTGTGCGAGCTAGGTGTGTTTCTATCCGCAGTAATAAATCCTTATATCCTTTTCAACGCGCTGTACTTTGATTATCATCGAATTTCACATCCCATCAAACGTCGATATTGGTTGGTGGAAATATCTAAAACAAATTATATATGAAATAAACATTCATGATGATTTCCAATTAATCCAATTATCTGCATAACAAAAGTATATGTCATACTTACGCTTTTATACATGTCATTTCCACTTGATATGAAAAAATAGCTGCTATAGCAGCTATAGGTATTTATTATTAGGAGAGTGAGAAAAGGCCCACCACCACCCCCGTCATAGACGGTCCTATTCACTCTCCGTATGTATTTTCTACATATTTTCTTACTTACATTTTGGAAGTTTTGGAACATTGCTTATTCGACAGCTCTTCATATGCGCTGGATGCACTCACCGTTGCATTAGTGACTTTTGATTGCAATTGCTTATTCGACAGCTCTTCATATTTGCTGGATGCACTCGCCGGTGCATTACTGACTTTTGATTGCAATTGCTTATTCGACAGCTCTTCATATGCGCTGGATGCACTCGCCGGTGCATTAGTGACTTTTGATTGCAATTGCTTATTCAACAGCTCTTCAGATGCGCTGGATGCACTCGCCGGTGCATTAGTCACTTTGGATTGCAATTGCTTATTCGACAGCTCTTCATATGCGCTGGATGCACTCGCCGGTGCTATCGCGATGTCGTCATCCATAATTTTATGTACTCTTTTGTGTACTCGTATTTGCTGCTAATGTTTTTACGTTCGCAGGTTCTCTAATCGGCTGTTGTCGATTGTATCTACTATCTATAATTTCTGGCAACATGCATTCCTCATAGAACTTCTTCAGTTTTTCCTCCATCTCTGTTGCCCAGAATCGATCATCTCTCGATACTGTTGTAACCTTCATTCCTTTTGGCGTCCATAAACAAAAATAAGCCCGTTGCCTTTTCGTTATGTGCAATTGTCCTTGCACTTGATAATAGTAGTGATGATTTTTATTCATTTCACCATCCTGGAAAATACGCCGTATTGCAGGAAGGTTCTTTATTGCTTCATCAGGCGATAAATCCTTCGCCGATTCAGGACACTTTACTTCGACTATTTTATCAAGGCCCACGAGGCCGTCAGGAGTTGCACCTAAGTAAGGCACAGTGGCATCGATGAAGAGGCCACACGGTAGAATACGGAATCCTAATTCTTCTTCCATTTGGCTCAAGGCATTTGCCTCATTTTCCCTTCCGTATTCGAGTGAACGTAAATTTTGGAGTTGCGGGTACATTATACTCTTCACAGTATTTGCCCGTGGTGTAGTCTTTCGTAATCGGCATACCTTGCCGAAATTGGATGCAGTTAATAATTTCTTTCTATAACTGGTCCATTTTTCGCTATTTGCCTGATCACGAGTTTCCACTTCGATCTCGCCTCGCATCCTTTGCCACTCATGGAGTATAGCGTTGTGACTTTTACACTCGGAAGAGTATACTGTCTCTTCCATATCTGGTTTTTCTGCGTTGGGGCCGTAATCATGATCGCATGATTGTTTTTTATTTCGGAAGGAGGATGCTTTCGCTTCTTTTTTATATTCCCTTGCTTTTTTCTGCTGCATGCTTCCGACGTTCTTCCAGCTTTCTTACCATGGTTGACGGCTCTTTATTCATTGCCGTACTCAATCTGCTAAACGTCTCTTTTGTATTATATTGGACGACTGCAGCGGAGACTCTACCCTGATACGAGCCCCCTCGTCCAAAGTTTATCCTTTTGCCTCCGATGAATTTAGCAATGATGCTATTAAAACTTTCAACAGCATTGTTATTTAGACCCTGCAGCAAACTGTCAGCTTTAAGGAAAAGTTGCTGCATCGCTTCTTCGATACTTTGATAAATACCAGCGTTTCTCAGTCGTGGAACGTAGTCTTCTCTGTTGGGATCAGAGTATTTATTACAGAAGTATGCTAACTTCTGACATTCCTTGTGTTCACCGAAAACGTGACTCGGTACATTTTTCAAGTCTTTCTTCAAATTCTGTATTCGTTCCTCGAGTGTCTTTTCTTCTTTGAGCCGGTATTCTGCAGCCTTTTTTATACCAGTACGCAGGCGAAGAGCATTCTTCTCTACGACAGCTCTTAGATCTTTGTTGGGGCCTTTTGCTACGATTTCGGTTATTCTTCTACTGAAATTGCGTAACAGGTGATTGGTGCATTCTATTTTACTGACCCCCACCATGTACTTTTCATATGGCTTATTGTCCAATATCTTCTTGTACACACTGCTATCACCATCGGCAACTAATATAGTGTACATCAGGCCGTGCATATCTACGCTGCAATTGAAGCCTTCGACAACAGCAACACTCTCCATGCCAGTTGAACTCTGATTACGACCCCAATTCTTGAAGCAACGATGCTCGCGCGGTTCTTCCTTCTTCGTAAATGCTATTTGGCAAGTCATACAGAATTTATTCTTCACGCTGATGTACAACACTTTCTTCGTGTGGTATCCCACGATGGCTCCTACGCCAGAAAGAGAATTATAATCTCCTCCGCGGTATGACCTTTTCATTCAGCTGCCATCTGCGACAACTGGGATATACGGTAAATTACATTCTGGATATACGTGGCCTCTTGCTATAGCTAATGCTTTTTCCTCTTTTCCAGCATCTTCTATTTCGCGTTGTGCGGCCACTTCGAAGCCATCGATTAGCTCAATGTGACACTTCTCGTATATCCTTTTCGTCATACAGGACACGTTCATGGTAGTCAGTATTTCCTCCAGTTGATTGTATCCGCCGCCCGTCGCCATTGTTGCGGCAACAGCGGCGTGGTTGATATCCATAGTGGTATCACTCTTCCGAAGACAGGATATCTGCTCTATGTATTTGCACATTGTACACTCTACATAATACACATTTTCTAATCCATAACGTTGACATCTAACTATTTCGAAATGTTCGATGCCACAGCCTATGGTCGAATATTTTCCAAGATTTTTTATCTGTTCGAAAACATAGGGAAAATCAGCGAAATCTATTCCTTCTGAAATTTGCTTTTTCGGCTGTTCTGGTTCTGCATTCTCCACCAGCCAGTAATCGGCATCATTTCCAACATCTTCATCCATTTCTTCGTTGATGTCTGTGTTGAAAGCTATTTCTTGTACAATTTTCTCTTCGTTCGACACGAAATGCACTTGTTCTACAATATCCTCTTCGTCCGCATTGAAATGTACTTCTTCTTCAATATCTTCTGCGTCCGTATCTATAATTCCTTCAAAATTTCCTACGTCTTCTTCGTGTATTCTGTCCGTAGGAAAATCACTCGCAGCGGATGTGCTTGGATGTGCTTCGTAGGAGATACCTGCTTCCGCCACGGTGCCCTGACCTACCATGAGGCACGCTGCTTTTTTCAATCGTTGTCTGCACGTAAAAAGTCAATAATCAGTAACACGGTGTACATACATGGAAGTAATAAAAACATATATTACAAAAGGGACACACTGAAGGCACACTGAAAGAAGATACAGTACAGTAAAGTCTCGATGTAAGCGAAAGCCTCAGAACGAAGTAAGTTTAACCCGTCATTGACTCTCTTGATTTGAACCACCGGACATTCCACGCGCAATCGGACACTTTTTGGAGTAACATTTCGGATGTGGCTCAAATTTGAATATGTTGCAGTCTTTAGGGATGCATAAACATATGTAGAAGTATTTTTGAAAATTTTGAAAAATGTAGATTTTACAGCTGTGCGAAGGTAAGTGTTAACCTTTTTTCAATAAATTATAACTATGGAAGTAGTATACGGATACAGATGAGCTTTACGGGGATTTGTAGAGAAAACATTAAAGTTCTAAGACAAATTATTTCAATTTTTAAAAAAAAAATTTGAACCATTTCTGTGCAATTATTATAAACAAATGCAGTTTTTTTACATCCGGCGCGATTTTAAAAATCTTAAAAAAAAATTAGAATATTGCTCTATCCTTTCCCTTCATGGTCTAATTGTCAAAAATATGGACATTTTACAATTGGCCTTGTAAAAATTGCTGAAAGTTGACGCTGCGTCAAATCACACCGGCTCGACTGGCTGAGCCGTGCGGTACTCGCAGCGGCCAAGCAGCGGCTATATTTGCTATTCTTGTACAGTGTCCTCGAATATGGTAAGTATCTGTAAAAAACTGAAGAAGGAAAACAGTTACTGCTTTTTATACACAACATAGTACGGTAATTCAATTTTTGGTGTTCGCAATATTTTTCTTGAAACGAGGGTGACCTTCAGTTTTTTAAATGGAATGCTATATGTTTGATTATCCAATATGAAAGCGATTGTCAAGACAAATTCAACCATATGGTATACTATGAGCTTCAATGCTACACATGGTTAGGAATGAAATAAATATATCGAACTATCTATCTAGTAGATTGAATTTGTTCCTTCATTCATAACTTTGTGTAGCCTTAAAGGTGAAAGTACACCATATGGTTGAATTTGTCTTGACAGTCGCTTTCATATTGGATAATCAAACATATAGCATTCCATTAAAAAAACTGAGGATCACCTTCGTTTCAAAGAAAATATTGCGAACACTAAAAATTGGGTCACCGTACTATGTTGTGTATAAAAAACGGTAAAAGTTTTCCTTCTTCAGTTTTTTACAGATACTTACCATATTCGAGGACACTGTATAAGAATAGCAAATATAGCCGCTTGGCCGCTGCGAGTACCGCACGGCTCACAAGGGGACTGCACAGGTTTTGTAATCGATTCTGGAATGAGACTGGGTGGACATTGTAGTACACACCTATTGTTACAAAACCGTAAAGGGTTTTTATACAGTGGGCCTTCGTTTTCGAGAAATTTGAGTTCAAAGTTTTGCGCGATTTCAGTTGCGCAAGCACTGTTACCAAGCAATGGTCGTAGGTGTGATAATAAGGTGTTTGGGGTGCTGGAGGTCTTCGGTTCGATTCCTGGTGCGCGCTCCGTTTTTTTCTATTTCTTCTTCTTACCGTAGTAATGCAATGGCTGCACCTAAAATTATTTTGCGTTGTAATGGCTGCGTCAAACAAATTTTATTTTGTTCCAATAATGATGTTAATAATATATATTATTACAATAATACTGCACACAAAGTACAAATATAATACAAGTGCAGATACAGTATAAATATAATAAAATGGTGGGGATAGTCATCGGGCGTACTACGCATGGTAAAAATGGTACAGTAACGACGAATTACTGTATACGACTATCCCTACGGTCAGATATGACCGGAGCTCTAAAGTAGGAATACTAGGAGAGTTCTAACGCAAATTTGAGTTTGAAGGCCATTCCCCCCCCCCCCCCCCCTCCCCGCTCCCCCGCGCGCCCTCACTTTCCCCACCGCCCGCGCCGGTTGGGAGTCGTGGAGGGGGGAAACCGTGGCGCGGGGCCTGCGGGGTGAGGAAGACAGGTTGCGCGCGCACGCGCCGCGGAGTGGGGGAAGCCGCGATGATAGAGGGGATCAGTCCGGGCCGAGCGGCCGCTGAGGCCTCTCCAGACCTGACCCACCGTCGGAAATTTTTCAGAGGGAGGCATTGACCCCCGAAAAAAAATCTCTTTCAGAACTTGGCCCACCCGAAAAAATTTTCAGACCTAACCCAGGGAGGGACTGTCCAGGAACTTTTTTCCAAACCAATAATTTTTCAGAAATTGTTTCGGACAATGTCGGGAAAGATCGGCGTTTTTTTTCGACACCGCGTCTTCGAGGGAAAGAGACGGAGCATTACTTTAAAGTTAAAATTTTAGGAGGGAAAGAGACGCCACTACATAAGAGACGGAGCATTACTTTAAAGTTAAAATTCTAGGAGGGAAAGAGAGAGTAATACATAGGGGATAGATTCGCATGCATTCTAAAGCTAACAGTATTTCAAAGGGTTCCGATTTAACGTCGCCGCGTATCGCGCGATAGCATGCGTAATTCGACTCCTCTGGAGCAGTCGCGCGGGATGATATCATTTGATGGCGCGAAGAACGCTCGAACGAAACAGAATTAGCGCGAATCATAGAAAGAATTATGCAGCGTCAGCAAATCTTAAAGTTAGGTGGCAAGGAGGATGACGGGTAAATAAAATTGAGAAATTATATATATATATATATATATATATATATATATATATATATATATATATATATATATCAAATCATAAAATTAAAAGAATATAATTTACCATTTTTTACTACGAGCATCATCCACAATATGATTGAGAGTACAATCACATTTTATTCTAGAGCTAACAGTATTCTAAAGCGTTCCGATTTAACGTCGCAGCGTCTCACGTGATCGTATGTAACTTGAGTCCCCTGGAGCAGCCGTGCAGGGTGACGACATTTGACAGCGCGAAGAACGCTCGAATCATAGAAAGAATTATGTGGTGTCAGCAGAAATTTTTTTCCATTCCAATATGTGATGGAAATTTTTTCCCCAACACAGAGAAATAATAATTTTTTAATCACCGATATATAACGAACTATTATGTAGCAAACAGATATATTTTTTCCGAACCATTATGTAGCCAGCATTCTAAAGTTAACAAGTTTTTAAAACGTTCTGATTTAACGTTGCAGCGTATCGCACGATCGTGTGTAATTTGACTCCTCTGGAGCAGCCGCGCGGGATGATATCATTTGGCAGCGAGATGAAGACACGAACAAAATATAATACTTTTTTCGGAAACGTCGAATCTCAGAATTAGGTGGCAAAGAGAGAAGGAGAATGATGGGTGAATAAAATTGAGAAATAATATAGAATAATACAAGCACAAATATAAAAATATAAAATACAATACAATAAATTAATAAAATAAAAATATAAAAACATAATATAAAAATAGAATATAAATAGAATATAAAAATAAAAAATAAAAATATAAAAAACATTATAAAAAGAAAAAATATAGGAATAACAATAATAATAATTTAATTTATTATCCACTTTTGTGTTACAATTTAACGATCCTATACTCTTTCCATTTCATTCCCGTGATTGTGTCAATGTAAGTCCTACCGTTCTAATGTATCCTGCTGAGTCACAACAATTTTTTCTATTTCACAAGTGTTTCCTAATCTATTTTATGTTGCATAATCTTCTTTTATCATTTTCCTGTTCTTCCCATATTTTCCTTCTCCCTATTATCTCCCGTAGAATAGCCAAGTTTCATTCCATTTCATTCCCGTGATTGTGTCAATGTAAGTCCTACCGTTCTAATGTATCCTGCTGAGTCACAACAATTTTTTCTATTTTACAAGTGTTTCCTAATCTATTTTATGTTGCATAATCTTCTTTTATCATTTTCCTGTTCTTCCCATCTTTTCCTTCTCCCTATTATCTCCCGTAGAATAGCCAAGTTTGTCCCTGCTCCACTAATTACCTCTTTCCAATTCCTGCCACTCTCTCCACTTACTTCACATGCTTTAATCATGTATTTCACTGTTTCTTCCTCTTTCTTACAAAGCCTACATGTTCTTTCTTCTTTCGATAGCCAATATTTGTATGCTCTTGTTTCACTACCCTGTATGAATTTTCCTATCCTTTCTAATTCTCCTCTCCTTTTTTCTTTTTTCCCATAAGTATTTCGGCTTATTTCCTGGTTTCCTTGCCACCTCCCTTAATTCTCTTAGGAACTTTGACTTCTATTTTCATCTCTCTTTCTTGTTCTTGAATGTATTTACTTATCTGCTCTATTTTGGTTCACACGTCTTCACCAATAAAAATATAAAAATATATAAATATAATTGAATATAAAAATATAAAAGTACAATTAAAATAAAAAATAAAACACAATACAATATAAAAACATATAAATATAAAAGAACATAAAATAAAATAATAAAAGAAAATACTATTAAATAATAAATATAATATGAAAAGAAAAAAGAAAATAGAATATAAATGAATAAAATATAAAATATAAAATAAAAAAAAAATAAAAAATATAAAAAACATTATGAAATAAAAGGAATAGAATAAAATAATAAATATAATATGAAAAGAAAAAAAAATATAAAAATTCGTTATAAAAGAATATAATATAAAAAGAAAAAATATAAAAAAACAATATAAAATTAAACGAATAGAATAAAAAAATTCAGTATAAAAATAAAAATATAAAAACACAATATAAAAAGAAAAATATAATAATAATAATAATAATTTAATTTATTGCCCACTTTTGTGTTACAATTTAACGATCATATACTCTTTCCAGTTAAATCCCGTGATCGTGTCAGTGTAAGTCCTACCCTTCTAATGTATCCGACTGTGTGCTAACAATTTTTTTTCTATTTTACAAGTGTTTCCTAATCTATTTTATGTTGCATAATCTTCTTTTATCACTTTCCTGTTCTTCCCATCTTTTTCTTCTCCCTATTATCTCCCGTAGAATAGCCAAGTTTTTTCCCTTCTCCTCTAATTACCTCTTTCCAATTCCTCCCACTCTCTCCACTTACTTCACATGCTTCAATCACATGTTTCACTGTTTCTTCCTCTTTCTTACAAAGCCTACATATCCTTTCTTCGTTCATTAGCCAATATTTGCATACACTTGTTTCACTATCCTTTATGAATCTTCCTATCCTTTCTAATTCTCCTCTCCCTTTTTTCTTTTTTTCACCCATAAGTATTTCAGCTTATTTCCTGGTTTCCTTGCCACCTCCCTTAATTCTCTTAGGAACTTTGACTCTTTTATTTTCATCTCTCTCTTTCTTGTTCTTGATTGTATTTACTTATCTGCTCTATTTTGGTCCACACATCTTCCCCATTTAATCTTCTTCTTCTTTTCCATTCTTCATTTGACCATCCTCTCCATTCCAAGAATTTGATTCTTATTCTTTCCCTTTTCGTTACTTCATTTCCTCTCATTAATATTCTCCCACGTTCTTCCTATCCTTCTTCCGAGTTTATTAACCTCTCTTCACAGCTCATTTCCCTTACTCACATTTTTAATTTCTTTCTCTTCATGTTTCTTTTAACAGCCAGAATGTTGATGTTGATCTCTCCAATTTCATTATCCACCGTATGTATTCCGCCTGCAATTTTTCTATTTCGTCATACCTTCTCCATCCCCATATCTCTGTTCCATACGCCATGGTGCTTCTAACTAGCGCATGATACAGTTTCGTTCTTCTTTCAAAGTCATCTCTGAATAATCTTTCTCCAATCCCCCACATACTTTTCCTAGTGTCATATCCGCTTTCCTAACTACCTTCTTAATATGGTCTGTATCCTTGTTGTTCTCTCTCTCTCTCTCTCTCTCTCTCGCTCTCTCTCTCCCACTGTATAACCTAAATATTCCAGTTCTCTTACTCTTTCTATTTCTTCTTCATTTCAACGAAATCTTTCCTCATTTCTGCTTCCTCTGGCTTTCCTGCATATCATTTTCTTAGACTTTTGCACATTTAACTCCAAGCATTTCTTATTTATGTATCTCTCGAATCTCTTTATCATATTCTTCAGCCCCTGTGCATTATTTACCATTAACACAACATCATCCGCGTATGAAATTGTCCAAATTTTCCTTCTACCTATTAGGACTCCTCCTTCCTGTTCTTTGCTCATTTCTTTTTTCCAGGTCTGCAAATGCGACATTGAAAAGTGTCGCGCTTAACGGGCACCCATGTCAAACACACTTTCCTGTTAAAAACTTTCCTATCAGTTCCCTCTTCACTCTTAAATTGCGTATAGTTCTGTCGTACATTTCCTATATCCTTATTCTTAGATGTTCGCCTACTCCTTCTTCTTAAAGCTTTTTCCAAATTTCTTCCCTTTCTATCTATCAAATGCTCCCTTCATATCCGTGAAAAACAGGTATAGCTTCCCTCATTTTTTTTTTTTTTTGAGGTTTCTATATTTATAGCCGTTTTAACTGCCACTATTGCGTCTACTGTTCCTCTCCTTGTCCTGAATCCCATCTGCGTATCGTTTAATATCCCATTTTTCCATTTGTTCTTCTAATCTTCTCCTTAGAATTTCTGCATATATCTTATAACTTGTATCCATCAAAGTTATGCCCCTATAGTTTTAAATCATAACCCTTTCTCCTCTTTTTGAACATCGGACTTATTATTCCTTCTTTCCATTCTTCCAGAAAGTTCCCCTTTCTTCCATGTTCTGTTTATCACATTTGTTAGATTACCTATAGTTATGAAGATGATTGCGTCCTCGATGTTAATTTTAAGATATAATTTAAATGCAGGAGTTTAAATTTTAAGTCAGTCAGACTTATAATATCTTATATGATTTGAGTTCAGATCGACGTGAACCAGATCGGTTTTCAATCTATATTTATCTAATAAGTTTTTTGTACGAAAGGACCTAATTTATAAATAATTTTTTCATATATTCAATAAAAATTGGGTTTTCGTATTTATTAAGAATAGGTGTTTACCCTATGATAATTGTTGGTTGGACTTAAAATTCTAATTATTCAATATTAGAAGCGATTGGGTCAATTTCACTGTCAGATTCTTATGAAGTAATTTTATTTTTAACAATATTTTTGTAATATACGTTTAAGATATATATATATATACATATACAAAAAATAATATAGAATAATACAAATAAAAACATAATAATACAATTGAAATATAAAATACAATACAATATAAAAAAATAATATGGAATAATACAAATAAAAATATAAAAATACAATACAATATAAATACAAATAAAATATAAAATACAATACAACATAAACAACAATATAAATACAAAAGAAAATAATACATATAAAAATATAAAAATACAATTAAAATATAAAATACAATACAATATAAAAAAATATAACATAAATGAATATAAAAATATAAAAATACAATTAAAATAGAAAAGAAAATACAATACAATATAAACAACAATATAAATGTAAAAGAAAATAAAATAATAAAATAAAAGAAAATACAATTAAATAATAAATATAATATAAAAACAGAAAAAATATAAAATTGAATACAAATAGAATACAAAAATATAAAATAAATATTAAGAATATAAAAATTCAATATAAAAATACATTATAAAAAGAAAAATATAATAATAATAATAATAATAATGATAATTTAATTTATTGCCCACTTTTGTATTACAATTTAACGATCCCATTTCATTTCTATGATTTTGCCAATGTAAGTCCTACCCTTCTAATGTATCCTGCTGTGTCTTAACAATTTTTTTCTATTTTTACAAGTGTTTCCCAATCTGTTTCATATTGCATAGTCTTCGTTTATCACTTTCCTGTTCATCCCATCATTTCCTTCTCCCTATTATATCCTGTAGAAAGGCCAAGTTTGTCCCTGCTCCTCTAATTACCTCTTTCCAATTCCTGCCACTCTCTCCACTTACTTCACATGCTTTAATCATGTATTTCACTGTTTCTTCCTCTTTCTTACAAAGCCTACATGTTCTTTCTTCTTTCGATAGCCAATATTTGTATGCTCTTGTTTCACTACCCTGTATGAATTTTCCTATCCTTTCTAATTCTCCTCTCCTTTTTTCTTTTCTCCCATAAGTATTTCGGCTTATCTCCTGGTTTCCTTGCCACCTCTCTTAATTCTCTTAGGAGCATTGACTCTTTTATTTTCATCTCTCTTTCTTGTTCTTGGACGTCTTTACTTATCTGCTCTATTTTGGTTCTCACTTCTCCCCAATAAAAATATAAAAATACAATAAAAATATAAAATAAAACACAATACAATATAAAAATCAATATAAATATGAAAGAAAATAAAATAGAAGTAAGTAATAAATATAATATAATATAAAAAGAATATAATATAAAATAAGAAAAAATATAAAAAATCAATATAAAAATACAATATAATAAAAATAAAATGTAATAATAATAATAATAATTTCATTTATTATCCACTATTGGCTTACAAATTAACAATCATATACTCTTTCCATTTCATTCCCGTGATTGTGTCAATACAAAATTGGCTCGACGATATCAATCGGATCATGTATCAAACATCTTTCGCACCACTCGGAACGTGAATCGAACGTGTATCCAACGTGAATCGCACCACTCGGAACGACATCGAACGTGCACCGAACGTGAATCGAACGGCTTGGAACGTGAATTGAACGACTTGCGTTCAATACCCGTTCGGTGCACGTTCGATGCACGTTCGATGCACGTTCGATTCACGTTCGATTTGTTAGGTTTAGATTAGTTTGCTCTGTTCACCGATAGAGCGTCGTTCCATCTTAACTCTCTATTAAGATTATTTGTACGAAAGAAGAACGGTTGATTTCATGTATCATTTAATTACTGTGAAATATACACCTTTAAGTTCCTTATACCAGTACGCCTTTTAGTATTATTAAATTAGAAACCCAACAGGTTATGGGCCCAGAAGGTGATATAAGGACTGAAAAGTAATACGAGGTGTTGTAAGGTTAAGCGACCACGTGTTTGAGAAGTCGAGTTGATAGACGTTAAAGATGAAGACAACTGCAGTGCAGGTATTTCCACAGTTATTAGCAGAAAATTTTAACAATTGGAAATTTCGTGTAAAGTGCTTGTTGGGAGAAAAGCAATTAGAGGATACACTGACTATCGAGTTGGCGGCGGATGCAGGGAATGAAAGTACAAGAGATTTTACTTTAAAAGACGCAAAAGCGAAGTCTATCATAGTACAGTGTATCACTGATAAGCACTTGGATTTAGTTAAGGATGCATCGACTGCGAAAGAAATGATGAGAATCCTCGAAAATGTATTTGAGAGGAAGAGTACATTCTCAAAGTTGCATCTTAAAAGGAAACTGTTGTCGTTAAAGTGTGGTCAAAATGAAAAGTTAGAGGATTTCTTTTTGAAATATGATACAATAATCAGAGATTTGGGAAACGTGGACTCGAAAATGGATGAATCTGATAAGATATGTCATTTGTTATTGGCCATGCATGAGAAGTACAATGCAGTGATCACAGCAATTGAGACAGTGAACGATAAGCAGATGACTTTAGAGTTTGTCAAGTCGAGATTGTTAGACGAAGAATTAAAAACGATGAGTAGGGCCACAAGTGTAGATAAGGGCAATGACGAGGTAACGTTCAAAGCTTTCCCATTTGCTTGTTATAAATGTGGTAAAATCGGACATAAAATAAGTGAATGTCGAATGAAAGGAAAAACAAATAATAATAAAAAGCCAGAGAAAAATACTGGACAGGTGCAGAACAAAGGATGTAAACAAAAGAAAACAGAAGCAACTAATTATGCAGACGGGGCGGAAATCTCATTTGTAGCATTAAACAGCAATATTAAAAGTGAAGAAGATAAAGTTATCAAATTCATATTGGACTCAGGGGCCACTGAACATTTGGTAATGTCAAGTATGGAGAAATATATGTGCAATGTGAAACCATTGGAAAATGTGATAACTGTTCATATTGCAAATGGTGATAGTATGAGGGCAATAAAAAGAGGAGACATTAAAGGGATCCAGAAAGGCCACAAAATAAAAGTAAACGCATTGATAGTAGAGGGTCTGAATCATAATCTGCTTTCAGTAAGAAAATTAGCACTAAAGGACCATAGAGTGACTTTTAAAAACACAGGTGCAGACATATCAGGCAGTAACTTTCAGTTTTTCTGTCCGAAAGAAGAAAACTTATATATTTTAAAATTGAAATTGAATGACGAGAAGACAATAAATGGTTTAGAAGTCAGCCATACACAGCAATCAGAATTGTGGCACAGAAGACTAGGCCATTTGAACAGGAATGGAATGAACATTCTGGGTTTGCCAATTAATGATAACAAGTGTCCCATATGTATCGAAGGTAAGGCAGCTAGACCAGGATTTCAAGAATGCAGAAAACAAACAAAGCAGATAGGAGAATTGATTCACTCAGATATAGCTGGACCAATAAATCCAAGTACCATTGAGGGTCACAGATATTTCCAAGTGATAGTTGACGACTATTCACACTTTACAGTGGTATACCTATTAAAGAACAAAAGTGAAGCAGAAGAAAATCTAAGGGATTACATAAGAGAAGTGAAAACTCAACACGGTGTAAAAACAAAAAACATAAGAGTAGATAATGGAGGAGAATTTACATCAGAGTCATTTAAGAATTTTTGTAGGTCTAGGGGGATAATAATCCAATACACGTGTACATATACTCCACAACAGAATGGTAAAGCGGAAAGGATGAACCGTACATTGATGGACAAAACAAGGACAAAATTTATTGAAACGAATCTACCCAAATATTTATGGGGAGAAGCAATTAGATGTTCGGCATTTGAGCTGAATAGATGTCCAACTAAGGCTAATTTAAACGAAGTGCCAGCTAAAATTTGGTACGGTAAGACTGATTTATCAAAGTTAAAAGTATTTGGGAGCTATGCATGGAGAATCCAGTTACCAAGACAGGGTAAATTGGATCCTCGGGCAAAACAAGGAATAATGGTAGGGTATAGTGGAAATGGCTATAGACTATGGGATCCTACAGAAAACAGAATTGTGACATCAAGGGACATCATTTTCGATGAAAGCGAGATTAACTTTGAAAAGCTTGAGAATAATAAGAAGATAATAAGAGAAGAAGAAGAAGATACAGATGAAACGGAAGATTCAATACAAGAGGAAATAATGGAAAAGAAAGAGACCAAGGAAGAGTTAAGCGAAGAGACATCAAGACCGAAGAGGATAATTAACAAACCAGGTTATCTATCAGAGTATGAACTATATACAGCATATTGTTTGTTATCACAAGGTGAAAACCCGTTAAACTATGAAGAAGCAAAGTCAGATAAAGAGTGGAGGCAAGCAATAACTAATGAGATTGAGGCACTGAAGAAACAGAACACATGGGAGAAATCTGAACTACCGAAAGGAAAAATAGCAATAGATACTAGATGGGTATTTACGACAAAGGATGATGGGAGGAAAAAGGCAAGATTAGTAGCCAAAGGTTTCCAAGTACAAGAGAATAGCTATCAGTCAAAATATGCCCCAGTGGCCAGATTATCAACGATACGAATGATTATGTCAAGAGCTACTCAGGACGGTTCTTCAATCAGGCAACTGGACATTCCAACGGCATTCCTAAATGGGAAACTGGAATCTCAAGTTAACATTAAGATACCAGAAGGTATATCGCGCGAGGGAGCTGAAGTGTTAAAACTCAAAAGAGCGTTGTATGGGTTAAAAGAAGCACCAAAATGTTGGAACGACAGGTTCGACGAATTCGCAATAGGAAATGGATTTACACGTTCACAATACGACTTTTGTATGTATTATAAAGAAAATTGTGTGATGCTTATATACGTGGATGATATAATATTGAATGGCGAATATGAGGAGATAGTAGAAGCATTGGTCAGAGAATTCAAAGCACGAGATATGGGTGAGATAAAGAATTTTCTGGGGATGGAAATTACAAGAGGAGAAAGCACATTGTTAATTAAGCAAACAAGACTGATAGATAAAATATTAACAAAGTTTAACATGGATAAATGTCAAAAAATCTCAACTCCGATGGAAAAGGGTTTTCAAATAGATACTGGACTTCAAGAAATAAAAGTACCTTATCGTGAAGCAATAGGGAGCGTCATGTATCTAGCAACAACCTCAAGACCAGATCTTATGTATGCAGTCTCATATTTGAGTAGGGTATTGGACAAACCATCACAACAAACTTGGGATGCTGCCAAGCGAATGTTAAAGTATCTAAAAGGAACTAAGGAAATGGGATTAGAATTCAAGAAATCTGAAGACGTAACAATAAAAGGATACTCGGATGCAGATTGGGCTGGAGATAAATTAGATAGGAAAAGCGTTAGTGGCTCAATTGTATTTTTTGCAGATAATCCAGTGTCTTGGAGTTCTAGGAAACAAACTTGCGTGGCATTGTCAACGGCAGAGGCGGAATATATAGCAGCTGCTTCAACTGCACAAGATATAATTAATTTAAAGGGAATTATCTCACACTTCAATATGGATAAAACGGCGGTTCTATTCATGGATAATCAAGGCTCTATTAGTATGGCGAAGTCTTATGAAAACTCAAAGCGAGGCAAACATATTGACATTAAAGAACATTTTATAAAAGATATAGTAAGAAAGAAGATTATAGATGTACAATATGTAAGTTCAACAGAGAATTGTGCAGATATTATGACTAAGGCATTAGCAAGAATTAGATTTCTAGAATTAAGAAAGAATATATGTTTAAATTAGTGGTTTACATATACATGTTAGTGATATATAGATACAGGTACAGTTCCTAGGAAGGGATTCCTATTTTCAAATTTTTTTTTTTTGTTTGGTAATCAAAGAATAATTTATGAGATTATTTACAGAATACGATTTAATCAGATTCCACGAGAACAAGTGATTCAATCGAGGAGGGGTGTTAGGTTTAGATTAGTTTGCTCTGTTCACCGATAGAGCGTCGTTCCATCTTAACTCTCTATTAAGATTATTTGTACGAAAGAAGAACGGTTGATTTCATGTATCATTTAATTACTGTGAAATATACACCTTTAAGTTCCTTATACCAGTACGCCTTTTAGTATTATTAAATTAGAAACCCAACACGATTCACGTTCGATGCACGTTCGATTCACGTTCGATGCACGTTCAATTCATGTTCGGTGCACGATCAATGTGGTATGAAAGACGTTGGATACACTATCGGAACGTGTATCCAACGTGAATCGCACCACTCGGAACGTGCATCGAACGTGAATCGAACGTGAATCGAACGTGCATCGAACGTGCATCGAACGTGCACCGAACGGGTATTGAACGCAAGTCGTTCAATTCACGTTCCAAGCCGTTCGATTCACGTTCGGTGCACGTTCGATGTCGTTCCGAGTGGTGCGATTCACGTTGGATACACGTTCGATTCACGTTCCGAGTGGTGCGAAAGATGTTTGATACATGATCCGATTGATATCGTCGAGCCAATTTTGTATTGACACAATCACGGGAATGAAATGGAAAGAGTATATGATTGTTAATCTGTAAGCCAATAGTGGATAATAAATGAAATTATTATTATTATTATTACATTTTATTTTTATTATATTGTATTTTTATATTGATTTTTTATATTTTTTCTTATTTTATATTATATTCTTTTTATATTATATTATATTTATTACTTACTTCTATTTTATTTTCTTTCATATTTATATTGATTTTTATATTGTATTGTGTTTTATTTTATATTTTTATTGTATTTTTATATTTTTATTGGGGAGAAGTGAGAACCAAAATAGAGCAGATAAGTAAAGACGTCCAAGAACAAGAAAGAGAGATGAAAATAAAAGAGTCAATGCTCCTAAGAGAATTAAGAGAGGTGGCAAGGAAACCAGGAGATAAGCCGAAATACTTATGGGAGAAAAGAAAAAAGGAGAGGAGAATTAGAAAGGATAGGAAAATTCATACAGGGTAGTGAAACAAGAGCATACTGTTACGTTCGGAACGTAAAATTTTTCTTTTTGGTCAGGGTATGGTTCAACAACGCCTAGCGTTATGGGAAATCCCTCGTTGATCATACTCCTGCCCATTAATTAATATTATTTTTGATAGAACAAAATCCCTTTCTTGGAGCGTCGTCGTTTCGACGTATTGCCGTCCCGCGATACAGATAAGGCGATGCCGACGCAGCGGCGATCTCACCAGAGAGTCGCGTTCGAAAAGACCCAGTGATTCTCCTTCTGTACCGAATCCGTCCTGTGTAAGCGGCAGGGGTGCGTTTCAACAATGCCTTGCAGCATTGTGGGAGAACCCTCGTTGAGAACACCTCTGACCGCCGCGTTAAACATTGTAACATAATCAGTAACGGCTACAGCGGGAATGCGCAGACTGGATCATTTCTCAGAAGACTGACAGAATTGTATACTCTACATCCGGTGCAGGGAACCGCGCCTTCCCACGGTTTTGTCGCTTGCGTGAATTATTAATTAATTAAAAATTGTTGTTAAAATTGAATACCCAATACAATTTCTGATAGTCCAACGACTGTGGGATTCCCCTAGTCAGAAATTGTGTATATGAAATTATGCACATTGAGAGAGCGGCCCTCAGCCGTGCGAAATTGTATGGTTTTCGAGATGTGGAATGTCATATTTTCCTGTGCATACGAATATCGATCATATATTGAATCGGAGATCTGATGGATGAACGTGAACACACACACACACATACACCGCCTCGTCAAGTAGACGGGCCCATGGTAGCGCGGCCGAGCGATAAAATGCAGCGTAAGCATTTTCGGTACGGACCCACTCTGGTCGCTGCCGAGAGCGGGAAGCTGCGACACTCTGTGGCGATAAATCGTGAGGTTCGTGTCGCTGGGTCCGCAAGTGTCTTAGAGCTAGAGTTCCCGGGTTATGGTGAATCCGCGTGAAAGACTCGACTTTGCGAAACAAAATCATTTATTAACTTTGCGAAACAATTCTTTTTATTAATTTTTGAAACACTTCTTATACTAAACTCTGTGAAATAACTTATTCTTTTAAACGATTTATTCTAATTTCAAATTGTGTTCCATGTTATAATTCAATTTGCGTGTGTTTTATCTACAATCAAGTGTGTGCGTGTTCGCGTTTCATCCTCTTTTCTGATTTAGGTATACCGGCTATCAGAATTATCCAAAATCCAAAAAGGAAACGGAATCCAAGTTATATTGTCATTTACATTACTGTGACTGTCTGGTGAGTTGCACCCTTTACCTCTTCTGTACATTTCGTTTATCTCTGTTAAAATTACTGGGTGTTTAACGACAATTTCTGACAATCAATCGATTGTGGGATTCCCCTAGTCAGGAGTGGTCTCCGTTTACAATGATATGTTGAAATTCTCCATACTTTATTATTCCATTGTTATGTTTTTGCTTTCATTCAGTATTTAATCATTAAAGCTTTATTTACTATTAAATTCTACTCATCATTTACCTATCTGATTCCATTGAAAAGACCCGTACGGGACTAGAGCACCAACGATCCCAAAATCTACCCCTTATCCATCTGATAAGGTACTTAGACATTTAAAATATAAAAAATTGACTGTTACAAGCGCGGCGAGCCTCCTTGCTTTTCTTACGAAAACATTCAATACAGCAACTTCCGATAGTCTAACGACTGTGGGATATCCCTAGTCCGAATTTGCTTGTATAAAACGTGCCGCTCGAACACTAAAGGCCGCGGCACGTAACAATACAAATATTGGCTATCGAAAGAAGAAAGAACATGTAGGCTTTGTAAGAAAGAGGAAGAAACAGTGAAATACATGATTAAAGCATGTGAAGTAAGTGGAGAGAGTGGCAGGAATTGGAAAGAGGTAATTAGTGGAGCAGGGACAAACTTGGCTATTCTACGGGAGATAATAGGGAGAAGGAAAAGATGGGAAGAACAGGAAAATGATAAAAGAAGATTATGCAACATAAAATAGATTAGGAAACACTTGTAAAATAGAAAAAATTGTTGTGACTCAGCAGGATACATTAGAACGGTAGGACTTACATTGACACAATCACGGGAATGAAATGGAATGAAACTTGGCTATTCTACGGGAGATAATAGGGAGAAGGAAAATATGGGAAGAACAGGAAAATGATAAAAGAAGATTATGCAACATAAAATAGATTAGGAAACACTTGTGAAATAGAAAAAATTGTTGTGACTCAGCAGGATACATTAGAACGGTAGGACTTACATTGACACAATCACGGGAATGAAATGGAAAGAGTATAGGATCGTTAAATTGTAACACAAAAGTGGATAATAAATTAAATTATTATTATTGTTATTCCTATATTTTTTCTTTTTATAATGTTTTTTATATTTTTATTTTTTATTTTTATATTCTATTTATATTCTATTTTTATATTATGTTTTTATATTTTTATTTTATTAATTTATTGTATTGTATTTTATATTTTTATATTTGTGCTTGTATTATTCTATATTATTTCTCAATTTTATTCACCCATCATTCTCCTTCTCTCTTTGCCACCTAATTCTGAGATTCGACGTTTCCGAAAAAAGTATTATATTTTGTTCGTGTCTTCATCTCGCTGCCAAATGATATCATCCCGCGCGGCTGCTCCAGAGGAGTCAAATTACACACGATCGTGCGATACGCTGCAACGTTAAATCAGAACGTTTTAAAAACTTGTTAACTTTAGAATGCTGGCTACATAATGGTTCGGAAAAAATATATCTGTTTGCTACATAATAGTTCGTTATATATCGGTGATTAAAAAATTATTATTTCTCTGTGTTGGGGAAAAAATTTCCATCACATATTGGAATGGAAAAAAATTTCTGCTGACACCACACAATTCTTTCTATGATTCGAGCGTTCTTCGCGCTGTCAAATGTCGTCACCCTGCACGGCTGCTCCAGGGGACTCAAGTTACATACGATCACGTGAGACGCTGCGACGTTAAATCGGAACGCTTTAGAATACTGTTAGCTCTAGAATAAAATGTGATTGTACTCTCAATCATATTGTGGATGATGCTCTTAGTAAAAAATGGTAAATTATATTCTTTTAATTTTATGATTTGTAACAATATATATATATATATAATTTCTCAATTTCATTTACCCGTCATCCTCCTTGCCACCTAACTTTAAGATTTGCTGACGCTGCATAATTCTTTCTATGATTCGCGCTAATTCTGTTTCGTTCGAGCGTTCTTCGCGCCATCAAATGATATCATCCCGCGCGGCTGCTCCAGAGGAGTCGAATTACGCATGCTATCGCGCGATACGCGGCGACGTTAAATCGGAACCCTTTGAAATACTGTTAGCTTTAGAATGCATGCGAATCTATCCCCTATGTATTACTCTCTCTTTCCCTCCTAGAATTTTAACTTTAAAGTAATGCTCCGTCTCTTATGTAGTGGCGTCTCTTTCCCTCCTAAAATTTTAACTTTAAAGTAATGCTCCGTCTCTTTCCCTCGAAGACGCGGTGTCGAAAAAAAACGCCGATCTTTCCCGACATTGTCCGAAACAATTTCTGAAAAATTATTGGTTTGGAAAAAAGTTCCTGGACAGTCCCTCCCTGGGTTAGGTCTGAAAATTTTTTCGGGTGGTCCAAGTTCTGAAAGAGATTTTTTTTCGGGGGTCAATGCCTCCCTCTGAAAAATTTCCGACGGTGGGTCAGGTCTGGAGAGGCCTCAGCGGCCGCTCGGCCCGGACTGATCCCCTCTATCATCGCGGCTTCCCCCACTCCGCGGCGCGTGCGCGCGCAACCTGTCTTCCTCACCCCGCAGGCCCCGCGCCACGGTTTCCCCCCTCCCCGACTCACAACCGGCGCGGGCGGTGGGGAAAGTGAGGGCGCGCGGGGGAGCGGGGAGGGGGGGGGGAAATGGCCTTCAAACTCAAATTTGCGTTAGAACTCTCCTAGTATTCCTACTCTCTAACTACCGTTAAAGTTTATTCGACAGTCTGCAGCCTCGACATCTTCGGCATATTTTTGAAATATATAAAAGCACTTGCACTTGTAGACGTAGTAAATTTAATACATCATCGATAATAATAATATTAATATTGTTACACTGATATTATTTGTAATTTGCGGTTTTATTATTTGTACCTTGTGTGAAGTATTATTGTAATAACATATATTATTAATATCATTATTGGAACAAAATAAAAATGGTTTGACGCAGCCATTACAATGCAAAATAATTTTATATGCAGCCATTGCATTACTACGGTAAAAAAAAAGTAGAAAAAAAACGGAGCGCGCACCACGAATCAGAACCGAAGACCTCCAGCACCGTAGCCAAACACCTTATTATCGCACCTACGACCATTGCTTGGTAACAATGTTTGCGCAACTGAAACACTAGCATCGCGCAAAACATTGAACTCAAATTTCTCGAAAACGAAGGCCCACTGTACAAAAACCCTTTATGGTTTTGTAACAATAGGTGTGTACTACAATGTCCATCCAGTCTAATGCCAGAACCGATTACAAATCCTGTGCAGTTCCCTTGTCAGCCAGTCGAGCCGGTGTGATTTGACGCAGCGTCAACTTTCGGCAATTTTTACAAGGCCAATATTAAAATGTCCATATTTTTGACAATTAGACCATGAAGGTGAAGGATAGAGCTATATTCTGATTTTTTTTAAGATTTTTAAAATCGCGCCGGATGTAAAAAAAACTGCATTTGTTTATAATAATTGCACAGAAATGGTTCAAATTTTTTTTTAAAATTAAAATAATTTTTTCTTAAACCTTCAATGTCTTCTCTACAAATCCCCGTAAAGCTCATCTCCATCCGTTTACTACTTCCATAGTTATAATTCATTGAAAAAAGGTTAATACTTACCTTCGCACAGCTGTAAAATCTACATTTTTCAAAATTTTCAAAAATAATTCTACATATGTTTATGCATCCCTAAGGACTGCAACATATTCAAATTTGAGCTACATCCGAAATGTTACTCCAAAAAGTGTCCGATTGCGCGTGGAATGTCCCACCCATAAGCTGATTTTGACGCTCTAAACCTTTTATATGCAAAATGAATACCTTTTTTCCAATGCCGACTTACAAACAATTTTTTCTATGAAAATAGTATATCCGAACATCAACTCTGTAGATTTTTAGCTTCTAATATTGAAATTTGTAAAAGTTACAATTTTTTTAAGATTTTCTTCGCTTTTTTCTCGACATGTGGTAATCTAGAATTATTTTACAAAAGCTGTGATAAAATTTCAATCAAAAAATTATTGGAATACATTCTAGAGACCTTGAAATTAACCCATGATTTTTTTCATAATGATTGGATTCTCTGGATGAGAATGGCTGTCGTTCAAAAATTGCTCTGTTTGCGAGCCACCCAGGTATGTCAAAGATGATCGTAAAAGAGGTGTGTCAACGAAGGGTTAAAATTACCCGTGTGCGTGTAAGACAATACTAACGCAATCAAAATTTAAAATTAAAACTTGTAGTGTGTTTGTATAGAAATTAACACTAACGATACATAGTCACAATTTTGAACCTTAATCGAGATTTTACTGTTGATCCTACATGTTTAGAAGTTTGTCGACAGTCTCGAACGTAGGAGAAGAGAGCGAGTGGAAAAAGGGCTGCCGCTTGTCTCCATCTTTTTCATTCGCTATCCTTCTCTCCAAATGTTTCCCCGGCAATGCGATGGCAAATGAAATTGCAGTTAACACATTCACTGTTGTGACAATCATAATTATTACTATTGATGGCAATAATTACCATGTCATTGCTTGTTTGCATATAAAAAGTAATATTGATAGACAATAAATACACATAAGTATGCAAGTGATGTTATATGTAAGATAAATGATGAAGAGGTGAGTAGTAAGACTATGACAGTTCTAACCCGGGTGTGCTGAGGGGAGCGCGGGGGCGGGGGGAAAGTGAGGGCGCGCGGGGGAGCGCGGCGGAGGGAAACCTGGGCGCGGGGGCCTGCGGGGTGAGGAAGACAGGTTGCGCGCGCACGCGCCGCGGAGTGGGGGAAGCCGCGACGATGGAGGGGATCAGTCCGGACCGAGCCGCCGCACAGTGGAACGACGTAAGGACAATAACTGGACATGGCAATTACTTCCAAACGGTTTGGATTTTCATTGTAAAAATTTGCACATATTCAATTCATGTTAAGTAGAATAACACAAAATCGAAAAATAGCAAAATTTTCGGTGATTAATCCCCCCCCCCCCCCCTTGAATGAATTATTACGTATAACTTTGTAATGGTCTCCGGTTGCGAGACGATTGTCGGTGGAACGGAGAAGGGATTGTGATGCCGACTCAGTCGGTATGTCCGGGTTCGGCGAATGAGTAAGAATGCGTTTGTTTACTATTAACAGTTGTTTATTTGTTAATGTCTGTATTGTGCTGAGTTAGTGACATATGTTTCTCGTTCACGATTTTTGCGTGCGGTTCGGTAACGGCGGTGTAGGCGCGATGTTCGAGCGGTGTCTCGTAGCAGACGCGACGGTACACGGCGGCGACGGTATTTCGGCGAGCGATTCGGGAAAATAGGATGCGGATTTTTGAACGTTCTGCTCTGGATGGCCTTATGGGGCACGTCCGTGGAGAGTCGTAAAATATAGTATCAAAGTGCAATAGGGCTCTGGCCTAATGGGCGCGGAGACACCTCTTTGACGGAGGTAGGGCGCAAGATAAATCTCGGCCTATTTCGGAAGAGGCTGGTTATGGTACAGTGGTGACGATGGTCGACCACTGACGCACCTCGTGGGAGCTAAAAATGAGCGTCTTGTCGTACCGCTTGGAGCATGGAAGCAACTAGCACAAGAGCTTCTGATTCCGCTCGACTCGGCTGTTATATACGGCGGCCGTACATCTTCGCAAGCGAGCCAGAGCGCGGGCCCCGTGGCCACCTAGTGGCCGCGTCGAGTACTTGGCCTAGCGCTCTGTTGTGATTACACTCGCTCGCGCGGCTCGCGCGACGTGACTTCGTCACACCCCCTCCTTACTTCGGGAAGGAAAAAGGGTGTTGTCATCCTTTTTGCGTCGGTATGCGAATACTAACAGGTGCTTGGTTTTCTTAAACCTACCTTATTTTACGGGTTGCAACCCAAACGCTTAAAGTACCCACCACCAAGAACGCTCTAAAAAACTAACAAAACTAAACTTATTTCTAGACGGACGGATCGACGTCCGTAGGGGCAGTCGGCCGCCGGGCGCGGACTTCGATGCCCACATCGCCGTTACGGAACCGACTGCCCAGAACGACGGCGGTGGAGGTAGTGACCGCGTACACTCGGCGCGGTCTCATCGCGGCCGGGTGAAAAAGCACCATTCCGGGGCGATCGGCGGCCCAGCTCCATGGGCGGGAAGTAACGGTTGATGAGGCCGCTGGGGGGCCTTCGAGGCCTGGCTGGACCAGCGACGGCTGGACGCAGGTCGGCGGTGGTGTGGTCGCTGGGGGGCCTTCGAGGCCTGGCTGAACCAGCGACGGCTGGACGCAGGTCGGCGGTGGTGTGGTCGCTGGGGGGCCTTGGAGGCCTAGCTGAACCAGCGGCTGCTGGACGACGGTCGGCGGTGGCGTGGCCGCTGGTGGGCCTTGAAGGCCTAGCTGGACCAGCGGCTGCTGGACGATGGTCGGCGATGGTATGGCCGCTGGGGGGCCTGGATGGCCGGGCTGGACCAGCGGCTGCTGGACGGCTATTGGTGGTGGGAGCCGGGCAGCCGCTGACCGTGTTGCTCGCCCGGTCGCCTCCCTCCGTTTCCTAGGCGTAGGTGAGGAGGGAGAGGTTATCAATAACCGGCGGAGGTCCAGCGGCTGCAGCGACCCGTGCGCCACCCGACTACGCCGGGTGTGGACTCCTGTTGGTTCGGGAGTCTCGGGCGGTGTCCCTCTTGTCGGAGGCTCAAGGACCGCTACTTCCGCCCTCGGGACGCGCGGTGGTGCCTGGAGACGTGGCGGTGGGCCTCGGTGCTGCGGAAGCCGGTCGCTGCTGAGGTTGACCCTGGCCGGCCACGGTCTGTCCTCTCGGATCCTGGCTCGGCGGAGTTGTCGCTCGGGTGGCCCGACGGCTGCGGAGCCCAACGGCACGGCAGTGGATCTGCCGGAGTTCTCTGGCGAGACTTTGATGGGTGGCATGTTAATTGCCAATGGTCCTATTTCGGCGTCTGTCCCGGCTTTTATAGTTGATACTGTGGCGCTGTCCGCGCCAATCGGTTCGCGAATTTCACACGGTTTCAGATCGCTAAGGTGCGCACGCATTGTCTTTCCTCGCGCCCCCTTCAGCACCGCGATGTTGGGCCCCTCGAATTTGGCAACGGTGTACGGGCCGGCAAATTTTGGCGCCAACTTAGCATTAAACTGCTTAGCGGCCGCACTCAAGTGATGTTCGCGTTTCATCACTTCATCGCCAATCGCGGGGCGCCAGTCCCGGCGTCGTAAATCGTAGTGGTGCTTCTGGTTTTGGTGTGCCCGTACCAGATTCCACCGTGCGAGTTCGATGCTGTCCTTGATGCCCGCGAGTCGTTGTTGCCATCCCAAGGTGTCCTCTCGTGTCGGTTCGTCGGTTGGTGCATTCGTGGTGGATCGGGGTTCTCCGGGAGTTACGAGTTCTCGCCCAAAATTCAAAGCGGCTGGAGTACTCCCTGTGGCTTCGTGCCGTGCCGTATTGTAGGCAAAAGCGATCTCCGGAAGCCAATTATCCCATGTCGTATGATCCCCGTCGGTAAATTGGGCGATCATCGTCTTGATTACCCGATTGGCTCTTTCCACTGGATTGCACTGTGGAGTATACGGTGGTGTTTTTCGGTGGTCGATACCATATTCTCGTAGTAAGGCGGTAAATTCTCGGCTTTCAAATTGTTTGCCGTTGTCGGTAATAACCCGCCGTGGGCACCCGAAGCG
Source organism: Andrena minutula (assembly GCA_929113495.1). NCBI lineage: Eukaryota > Metazoa > Arthropoda > Insecta > Hymenoptera > Andrenidae > Andrena > Andrena minutula. The sequence goes on along the minus strand of OV815993.1, from coordinate 40,773,700 downwards.
CATGACGATTCGTTCTCGCAATGCCTTGGTGACGGCCGGAGCGGTGGCCTGTCGCAGGGGCTGGAGCTCGATCCATTTCGTGAACTTATCTTGCATCACCACGACCACGGTATGGCCTTTCTTCGACCTTGGGAGGGGTCCGACCAGGTCGGCTGACACGACATCCCATGGGTAGGCTGCTGGCGTGGTGTGCATAAGTCCAGCTGGTGCTTGCTGCGATACTTTATACTCTTGGCACTTTGTACATTGGCGGACATATCGGGCGGCGTCCCGAAACATTCCTGGCCAATAATATTTTCGTGCCAATCGTGCCGCTGTTTTGTTGATTCCGAGGTGGCCGGCCGTAGGGGCGTCGTGGTTTGCCCTTAGTATCTCGTCACGCCGGGGCCTCGGTACGCATTTCTTCCACTCGTCTTCGGGATGTCCGCCGGTCGTGTCTGGGAAGTGGCGGTACAGTTCGTCCTCGTGAATCTTGTATTCTGGGTGGAGGAGCGGTGTCTCCTCGACTGCTCGTTTCTTTACGTCGTACCATTCTTTGGATACTTCGGTGTTCACGTCCGCAACCTCGCCTTGTCGTGAAAGGGCATCTGCTACGAGATTATTTTCGCCTTTGCGATACTCGATTTTGAAATCGTATTGTTGCAGTTCGAGGCTCCAGCGTGCGAGGCGTCCCGAGGGGCTGTCGATGGATTGTAGCCATTTTAGTGCCTGGTGGTCAGTTAGGACAGTGAACGAATATCCTTCAAGGTAGGGGCGCATCTTTCTGATGCCGCAGACCACCGCTAAGCATTCTTTCTCGGTGACGGAGTAGTTCCTTTCGGCCGAGTTGAGTGTTCGGCTTGCATAGGCCACTACTCTTTCTTCGCCGTCGTGGTCTTGGGTCAGGACTGCGCCTAGACCGCTTTGACTGGCATCGGTTTGTAGTACGAACGGTCGGTCGAAGTCGGGACACGTCAGGACTGGTGCGGTCGCTAGTTGGTGACGGAGTGTTTCGAAGGCGGTTTGAGCTTCGTCGGTCCAGTTCCACCGAGTACGCTTCTGTAGGAGCTGGTGCAGCGGTGCGGCGGCGTCGGAGAACTGGGGAATGTATCTCCTATACCAGGAGACCATCCCCAAGAATCGTCGTAACTCTCGCAAGTTCTGCGGGGGAGGTGCATTCCGGATCGCCTCGACCTTCTCAGGGTCTGTTTTCACCCCTCGGTCTGATACGACGTGGCCGAGGTATTGCAGCTCCGTTTGGCAGAAACGACATTTCTCCTCGTTTAAGCGAAGCCCCGCTTGTTGTAATCGGCGGAGTACTTCTCGTAGGTTTTCCAGGTGTTCCTCGAAGGTTCGGCCAAGGATGATGATGTCATCTAAGTATGCAAAGGCCCTTGGCTCTAGGCTGGGTCCGATGATACTGTCGAGTAGCCGTTGGAACGTGGCGGGGGCCGAGTGGAGGCCGAACGGCATGACGCGGAACTGGTATAGTCCGCGTCCGGGAACGGTAAAGGCCGTTATCGGACGGCTCTCCTCGGCCAGCGGTACTTGCCAATAGCCGTTCGCGAGGTCTAACGTTGTTATATATCTTGCCTCCCGCAATTTGTCAAGGGTTGCCTGTACCTGTGGCAGGGGGTAGGCGTCCTTTTCGGTGACGGCATTTACTCGGCGGAAGTCGATACAAAATCGCTTCTTTTTCTTCCCCTTCTTAGAGACCATGACCACAGGCGAGCTCCACGGACTGTTGGATGGCTCTATTACCCCGTTGGCGAGCATTTCGTCCACGGCCTCGTTAATTAGCGCCTGTGTGGCTGGATTCCTGGGCATGTATCTCTGTTTAATCGGTTCCGTTGTCTTTAGACGGATTCGGTGCTCGGCGAGGGTGGTTGTCCCTCGTAGCTTTTGAAACGGCGGTAACTCCTCGTCCAGGAGTTGTTGCAGGGCGGCTTCTTGGGCCGGCGTGCATCGGCGAAGGCCTGGGGCTTCCACTGCCGCGGTTTCGGCGTGGCGAGCCCACCGGTGAGTACCAATTTGTACTTCCAGGCCTAATTTTTCTAAAGCGTCTACCCCTAACAGAGCGGCATGCGACAAACCGGGGAGCACTGCGTACGTGTGTTCCACCTTTTGGTCGTGGATTCTGGCGGTCAGTTTTATCTCCCCCTGGAGTGGTACCTCTGCGCCGTCGGCGACACTTGCCGTGAATGTGGCGGGGGCAAGGGTATATCCTTGTCGTTTGCATGCGGCTGCGACATCTGGTCGAATGAACGATCTGGTTGCTCCAGTGTCGACCAGTGCCCACCAACGCATATTTCCGACTTGGAAGGCGAGGTACAATCGGGGGTCTTTATCTAATTGCTGTTTTGAGGCGTTATTGACGGGGCGTTTTGTCGGTCGCCTCGGTTCCCGCGCCCTGCCTCGTTTCCCGAGAATGGGTTACACGGACACTCGCGGTCGCTCCGTCCGCTTGTTCCGCAGTATGAGCAAAACAGTCTGCGTGCCCGTTGACAGTCTAGGCGTCGGTGGCCGCGCTGGCCGCATCGCCAGCAGCATGTCCCTCGGTCGTACTCGGCTTGTACTTCGGCGAGACCGCTGCTACGGTTTGGTTCGGTCCTTTTCTCCGGCCGTTTTTCGGACTTGGCGGTCTCCTTTTGGTGATGACCAGCGGCCGCTTTTTCCTCGGCTGTGACCTTGTCTTGGTCCGCAGCCAGTCTCATGAGTTCGGGCAGCGTCTTAAACTCGGTTCGTTTAATATAGCGGCGGTACTCCGGGCGGAGGTTTCGGTAAGCCCGGTTGACTTGCTGCTCCAACGAGTATTTTCCGTACTGTTGCATTAGCGGCAGTATGTCTAATATAAAATCAGTGGCCGTTTCTCCTGGCCGTTGGACGCGTCGGGTGATCGCTTCCTCGAGTTCACTTTCGTCTTCGGTAGCGAGGAAGAATGCCCGGAAGTCGGTCACGAAATCGTCCCACGACTGCCATTCGGTGCGGCGGAGGCGATACCAGCCGAGTGCTCTTCCTTTGAATATCTCGGAGAGGCACTGTATGATCTGAGTTGGAGTGACCATATAGCTGTGTTGTAGGTCGCCCAGTCGTTGTAAGAATTCGGCGGCTCCGGGTCCGCCATCGTAACGGGTCCCCCACCTCCTAATTCTTTCCATAGGCGTTGCCTCAGGTGCTATAATGTTATGTTCTGCACTGGGCGTGACTTCTGGTGGGTTGGACGTTTCGCCGGTTATGGTGATCATTGGTGGTCCCATAATATTCTGTTCTCTGCAGTACGTGGTGACTCGTTGTCGTAGTTCGTCGAGATTACCACTCGTGTCAATTCCGAATTCTTCGGCGACTTTGATTAGTACGGCTTTTCTTAGCTCGTAAACCCAGCTTACGCTGATACTCATTCGCCCTTCTCCTCTTCAACGTCCCTGTTTGGGCGCCACTTTGTAATGGTCTCCGGTTGCGAGACGATTGTCGGTGGAACGGAGAAGGGATTGTGATGCCGACTCAGTCGGTATGTCCGGGTTCGGCGAATGAGTAAGAATGCGTTTGTTTACTATTAACAGTTGTTTATTTGTTAATGTCTGTATTGTGCTGAGTTAGTGACATATGTTTCTCGTTCACGATTTTTGCGTGCGGTTCGGTAACGGCGGTGTAGGCGCGATGTTCGAGCGGTGTCTCGTAGCAGACGCGACGGTACACGGCGGCGACGGTATTTCGGCGAGCGATTCGGGAAAATAGGATGCGGATTTTTGAACGTTCTGCTCTGGATGGCCTTATGGGGCACGTCCGTGGAGAGTCGTAAAATATAGTATCAAAGTGCAATAGGGCTCTGGCCTAATGGGCGCGGAGACACCTCTTTGACGGAGGTAGGGCGCAAGATAAATCTCGGCCTATTTCGGAAGAGGCTGGTTATGGTACAGTGGTGACGATGGTCGACCACTGACGCACCTCGTGGGAGCTAAAAATGAGCGTCTTGTCGTACCGCTTGGAGCATGGAAGCAACTAGCACAAGAGCTTCTGATTCCGCTCGACTCGGCTGTTATATACGGCGGCCGTACATCTTCGCAAGCGAGCCAGAGCGCGGGCCCCGTGGCCACCTAGTGGCCGCGTCGAGTACTTGGCCTAGCGCTCTGTTGTGATTACACTCGCTCGCGCGGCTCGCGCGACGTGACTTCGTCACAACTTATAGTGACGATTCATTATTAAATATAACAATTTTATTAAAAATATCAACAGAAAAATATACATTTAAATATTAATTATGTATTAATGTTCATTAGAGATTCCTCTTCTTCTACATTTACATCAACATCTGTTTCGGCTAAAAGTTCTATTGCTTCCTGAAGTAATGCTTGCTTTGTAGTTTTAACTAATGGAGGTCGGAGAGATGATATTAATGGATCATGCGTTCGTCGATATACGCGTGTCGCGACGATCGAGCATTTCTGCTAGCTGAGGTTAAATACGTATGAACTGAAATGTTTACATTAGATTTATTTTATTAATCGCAGCTAGTAGCAGGTAATTTTACTACAGTTCAAAACCTTACTATTAAAGGATTAAATTAAGGTATTTTAGACCTTGGGCGACTTTGAGCAAAACTTTAAATCACTAGTTGAATTATTATAGTACCGAGTGCAACACACATTTATTTAATACAGTTGTTTATTGATGAAATCCAAGTTAATTCCGAATGTTTTTTGTACAAAATCATTTATAATAAGATACTCAGTAATATGTAAATTATTGAGAACTTATGAAGTAATAGGATGTAGGCAATAATGGTTTAAAGTGGTGCAACTGAAAGAAAAAAAGATTGAAATTTTCATATAGGTCAGATTCATATACAATTAAATCAAACTTAATGTGAATATAAAGTTTATTTCTTTGTGTTTTCTAATGCTACGAACACTTAATAAAGATTTAATGAAGCTACAGAACAGAATTTTGACACTTCAAATTTTGGCCGATGTCCAAATAAATAGGGCATTCTCGTTCCACTGTGCGCCGCGGAGGTCTCTCCAGACCGGACCCACCGTCGGAAATTTTTCAGAGGGAAGCATTGACCCCCGAAAAAAATCTCTCTCAGAACTTGGCCCACCCGAACCTAACCTAGGGTGGGAGCTGTCCTTAATATGAATATAATAATAAGAAATAATAGAAATAATAGAAATAATGGAAATTATGTGACGAGCAGGAAAACGGAAGATGGGCAAATAAATGGAGAAATAAAATACCTTTTAAGAATATATATTGTTACAAAAAGAATATAATTATAAATAGAACATAAAAACATGATTAAAATTGATTCGGTTTAATTATTCCCACTCGGTAACATCTTTAGTAAATAGTTCAGTTAATAATAAATCTATAGGAACTTGCGCAGGGTCAGTTTGAATTCCAACAACGCTAGCCCAAAGCCCTGATACTTTATTCCTATAAGTATCCAAATAAATATTGTTAGCTGTGACGTTTCGCCAAGCCACACTCTTTGGAGGACGCGCAAGATTCTTCTGAGATATAGTTATTTGCACATTATCATCATCGTCGAAATAGCCGAAAAACGTTTGTTGTTCATATCGATGCATCCAATATTCCTCATCATAATCATCATCATCATCCTCTAAGTAGTCGAGTATTGGATTTTGGATTTTTTGTTTTTTAAAAACTTTTAAAAAAATGTCGCCATCGTGAACAGCTTCCGCCTCATAAAGTTTTGCACCTAGAATTTCTTCGGTTTGAACCGCAACATTTTGACAGGCCACATACACTTTCGGGCTGGAAGGATAGATAATTGACGCAGCAGCGGTGATCGTAGCAGTAGCCGGACGTTTCAAATTAATGGGCAATGACATAATCTGAAACCGATTTTTCTTATAGTTCTCACCGTTACTAACACTACGATTCACTAAAAAATATGATAATGGAAACTTACGGTATTAATCGATTGTATTTCCAAGTGTTGAACGATTGATAATATCCTTCAAAGCAATTTCACAACTATTAGCTGTCACTTTGACTATGATTTGAATGCAACTGGTCTCGCTGCATATCCTGGCTCTCACATGCTAAAATCCCATCCTATCATGAAATCGAGAAGTGCCTAGCTTTGCAACAGTACGATGTCATTGTTCTTCATTATCTTCGTCACAGGCCACCCGTGTCCTTATCTTCTTCTTCACTGACCATCCTCTTCTTATTCACATGTATCTTCTTTCCCTTCTTCGAACCATATGCATCGAACGGCTTTTAACGGCTTTGATCGTGAGGCTTGAACGAATTTTTCAGAAATTGTTTCGAACAATGTCGGGAAAGATCGGCGTTTTTTTTTCGACACCGCGTCTTCGAGGGAAAGAGACGGAGCATTACTTTAAAGTTAAAATTCTAGGAGGGAAAGAGAGAGTAATACATAGGGGATAGAATCGCATGCATTCTAAAGCTAACAGTATTTCAAAGGGTTCCGATTTAACGTCGCCGCGTATCGCGCGATAGCATGCGTAATTCGACTCCTCTGGAGCAGCCGCGCGGGATGATATCATTTGGCAGCGAGATGAAGACACGAACAAAATATAATACTTTTTTCGGAAACGTCGAATCTCAGAATTAGGTGGCAAAGAGAGAAGGAGAATGATGGGTGAATAAAATTGAGAAATAATATAGAATAATACAAGCACAAATATAAAAATATAAAATACAATACAATAAATTAATAAAATAAAAATATAAAAACATAATATAAAAATAGAATATAAATAGAATATAAAAATAAAAAAATAAAAAGAAAAAATATAGGAATAACAATAATAATAATTTCATTTATTATCCACTTTTGTGTTACAATTTAACGATCCTATACTCTTTCCATTTCATTCCCGTGATTCTGTCAATGTAAGTCCTACCGTTCTAATGTATCCTGCTGAGTCACAACAATTTTTTCTATTTCACAAGTGTTTCCTAATCTATTTTATGTTGCATAATCTTCTTTTATCATTTTCCTGTTCTTCCCATATTTTCCTTCTCCCTATTATCTCCCGTAGAATAGCCAAGTTTCATTCCATTTCATTCCCGTGAATGTGTCAATGTAAGTCCTACCGTTCTAATGTATCCTGCTGAGTCACAACAATTTTTTCTATTTTACAAGTGTTTCCTAATCTATTTTATGTTGCATAATCTTCTTTTATCATTTCCTGTTCTTCCCATCTTTTCCTTCTCCCTATTATCTCCCGTAGAATAGCCAAGATTTTCCCTTCTCCTCTAATTACCTCTTTCCAATTCCTCCCACTCTCTCCACTTACTTCACATGCTTCAATCACATGTTTCACTGTTTCTTCCTCTTTCTTACAAAGCCTACATATCCTTTCTTCGTTCATTAGCCAATATTTGCATACACTTGTTTCACTATCCTTTATGAATCTTCCTATCCTTTCTAATTCTCCTCTCCCTTTTTTCTTTTTTTCACCCATAAGTATTTCAGCTTATTTCCTGGTTTCCTTGCCACCTCCCTTAATTCTCTTAGGAACTTTGACTCTTCTATTTTCATCTCTCTTTCTTGTTCTTGAATGTATTTACTTATCTGCTCTATTTTGGTTCACACGTCTTCACCAATAAAAATATAAAAATATATAAATATAATTGAATATAAAAATATAAAAGTACAATTAAAATAAAAAATAAAACACAATACAATATAAAAACATATAAATATAAAAGAACATAAAATAAAATAATAAAACACAATACAATATAAAAACATATAAATATAAAAGAACATAAAATAAAATAATAAAAGAAAATACTATTAAATAATAAATATAATATGAAAAGAAAAAAGAAAATAGAATATAAATGAATAAAATATAAAAATATAAAATAAAAAAAAATAAAAAATATAAAAAACATTGTGAAATAAAAGGAATAGAATAAAATAATAAATATAATATGAAAAGAAAAAAAAATATAAAAATTCGTTATAAAAGAATATAATATAAAAAGAAAAAATATAAAAAACAATGTCACGTCCCGGGTGGAGGTCTTTAGGGACAATGACATGGGGTTTAAAATGATACTCAGGCGAGGATTTTGAATCCTGCACACTGAGGGTAAGAAGGATCTCAGGCGAGGATCTTGAATCCTGCACACTGAGGGCAGAAGGAACTCAGGCGAGGATCTTGAATCCTACACGCTGAGGGTAAAAGGGGTTCAGGCGAGGATCTTGAATCCTACACGCTGTGGGCAGAAGGAAATCAGGCGAGGATCTTGAATCCTGCACGCTGAGGGTAGAAAGGATCTCAGGCGAGGATCTTGAATCCTGCACGCTGAGGGTAGAAAGGATCTCAGGCGAGGATCTTGAATCCTGCACGCTGAGGGCAGAAGGAAATCAGGCGAGGATCTTGAATCCTGCACGCTGAGGGTAGAAAGGATCTCAGGCGAGGATCTTGAATCCTGCACGCTGAGGGTAGAAAGGATCTCAGGCGAGGATCTTGAATCCTGCACGCTGAGGGTAGAAAGGATTTTAGGCGAGGATCTGAAATCCTACACTCTAATCAGAGATGGCTTTTCAGGCGAGGATCTGAAATCCTACACGCTAATCGACCAGGGAAGGTTTAATGTGGTACTTTCCGTGGGGACACCCGTTAGCGCACTTGTTATGATTTGGTTTTGGTAATCGGATTTACCGTTGCATCGAGGTAAAAGACACTCGTAATGATTCAGCAAAATCAGCTAGTCATACGGTTATACGCGAGCTATGTAAAAGTAAGTTGGTAAACACCGCGATGCTTTCCGCGGTCGTTGCCCGTAATCAGCTGTTCCGGCAGCTCGTGTGGATTTAGGGATCTTCGCAGCCGAAGGATTAATACATTAACTCGAAACGTAATTTAAAACAATGCGGTTTATTAGTTTAGGCAAGAATATATGCACTGGTTATGAAAGTGATTTGTAGAACATTGAATGCGTTAGACATTAAGCATTGGCACAGAACATTTATATAAATGGTTATCAATATATAAAATGTGATTATGAGCATGACATACAATATATGGAATATGATAGCGATGAGCGTTAATAATACAATATGAAAAAAGCAACAAGCGTAACAAGACAATATAGTATGAAAGCAATTAGAATAGCAATACAAATAATATGTGAACGCAATAAGCGTCGTTTTATAATATAATATGAAAAGTAATTAGAATAGCAATACGAATAATAGGTAAACGCAATACGCGTCGTTGTATAATATAATATGAAAAGTAATTAGAATAGCAATACGAATAATAGGTAAACGCAATACGCGTAGCAATACAAAATAATATAAATGGAGATGATATCCCTTGGTAATAAAGATAATTATAGTGGCTTACGTTAGTCTTTGTAGAACACTTTGTAAAACACTTTGAATTTATAGGTTTAATAAAACTGAAGGCTTCCTGGAGATGTTTCCGTAGAAGAGGACGAGCTCTCGCGGTTCCTCGTATTTATACTAATTACAATCTTTTCGGCTTGAAGGGGGGTGCGCAGTACGCACCTTGACATAGTTACGCATATGCGTCGCAGTAACATTTCCGGGGTTTTTGTAAGGACCAAAGGTTGGTCTATATTTGGACTCGCATTTTCGGCACGTACGCCAAATAATCCTGGCGATTATCCTTTAGGGGTTTTTCTACACGTAGTTTCGTACTGCTCAACTCCTCGAGTGGATTTTGGGTGTTTTGATAGGAAAGGGGTGATAGTGGCGTTGACTGTTTTGGTCATTTAAAGGATATGAGACGGGGTCTCGATTTAAGAGATATAAGAGGCGAGGGACTTGTTTAGATTTGATAGGAGGGAAGAGTTTGTGCCGCGTTGGGCGAATAGGTGGAGGAGTTTCATTGATTGACCGTCTTGAGATGGGGACCGCTAAGGTACATCGCCAAGGCGGTCGAGGTCATGGAGAAGGGGTAAAAATTGAAGTTTGGGGAGATTTACTGATTGACCGTCTTGAGATGGGGACCGCTAAGGTACATCGCCAAGGCGGTCGAGGTCATGGAGAAGGGGTAATTTGGTGTTTGGGGAGATTTGAGAGGAGTTGTATAATAGTTTATGAAGAAATATTATTTTATCTGTGAGCGAAATTTTGTGGGACGTCACACCTCCCCCCTTATATGAAGAAATGCATGCATTTCTTCACCGTAAGGAGTGGGGTGTATTTGAAGTTACTTTTTCTACCCTTTGTAGCGTCAAAGAAAAATAAAGAGTATAATTTTTTTTTTTAAAATAAAAGAAAAGAAAATGGATTGCTCGAAAAACAAAACAAAGAAAGAAAACAAAATTTTTCTGGCCAAAAGGGCCTTTTAGAAATAAAATTAAAAGAAGAATTAATATGGGAGGTATTTACAAGGGACTATTTACAAGGATATATATATATATGGATTTTTAGGGGGGGTAAGAATAGGAGAGGTATTGGAAGGAGGGATCGTCCAGGATGAACGTGAGGTCGTAACCTCCTTGATAAAGGTCATTGAACCATCTCAAGAACTCGGGCGTCAGTTCTTCGTGGTCTGGGACCTTCGTGGCTGACCCCGTATCTAAGATTTCCACGACTCCTGGACAAGGAGGGATGGTGGAAGATATTGGGGCTTTGGGAATGGGTGGAGGGGTGAGTGTTCCCTCTTTTGGGGAACTCTGTTTGGGAGGGCTTTCCGGGGGCGGTGGCGTAGTGGCCTCCAGCAATGCTTCCCAGTCTATGGGCGATGATGGGGGGGGAGTCTTCGATCGTGATGATCTCGGGTGCTACGGTGGCTGGGTGGATGATCTCCGTCGAGGTTATCCGGGGAAGGAGTGGTGATAAGCTCCTTCCCTCCCTCAAGGCCTCTCGGCGCAGCCACCTCAAGCGGGAGACCCTTCCCTTTAGGCCTGGCCTTGCTCTTTTTGGCCCCTTGAGGTGTGGTTTCCTCCGGTGCGCCATTGGATAGTTGTGATCTAAGATATATAGTATTAATACACTGTTTTTATGAGGGGTGGTCAACCGGGATTCTCGTGCATACGACCAAGACGCGCTTTATTCGCGTGTATAATTTTCGTCTTGCCCTTCCACGAGATCTTTAAATTCTGAGAAGGAATTACTTCTAATATAGTATGGGGACCAGAGTATTGGTCGCCAAATTTTCCCTTTTTTGGTTCTATTAATACAAAGACCGGGTCACCCGGTCTGAATGTCTCTTCGTTCATATGTCTATCGTAATATTTTTTATAACGAAGTTTTGATTGGTTCAATTTTTCGGCTGCAGCAGTTTGCAGTTCTTGCATCTTTGTATTTAAATTCGAAAAGTAATGATTATACGTTTCGTTTTCAAAATCTTCGGGCACCCTTTTTTGACTGGGTACCCGGGCTATTTTCCCGAATACTAACTCATGTGGAGTATAACCAGTGCCCTCGTGGACACTGGTGTTATAAGAGAACGCGGCCATCTCAGTCCATTCGTCCCAATCACTGTACCTACTTATAAACATCTTTAAATATTCAATTAAAACGAGGTGTGATCTCTCTAGAGAACCGTTTGTTTGTGGGTGAAAAGCTGTGGTTCGAAATTGTTCGATTTTAAATTTCTGCGCGATAGCTTTCATGAAATTACCGGTAAGATTTGCTCCTTGGTCAGTGAGGATGGCTCTAGGAGCTCCGAATTGACAAATAAATCGTTTTATAAATGCGTCTGCAATTTTTATCGCCGTGGATTGTTTAAGGGGCTCGCATACGAAGTATTTTGTTAGTAAATCCTGCATTGTTAGGATGTAGGTATTCCCCGTTCTTGTAGTAGGTAATGGTCCTACTATATCCAACGCAACTTTATCGAAGGCGCGTCCAGGTGTATCGGTAAGGATCATTGGTTGCCTGGTTTTTACACGCACGAGTTTTTTCCGTTGGCAGTCCTCGCAGTTTCGGACGAAATCTTCTACGGCTTTCTTCATACCTTTCCAAAAGTAATGGTGACGAATGCGATTATACGTTTTGGTTACTCCTTTATGGCCGGCTAGTGCAGATGCATGATTCTCTTTAATAATGTTTCGTCGTTCCGCATCCTTCGGGATGCGGACTATTTGTAAACATATCGTGACACTAATGTCTTCCTCGTCGAGGGCTTCGAGAATATCTGTAATAATATCTTGCCAGTTTAACTGATCGATATTTGTAGTTTTAGCTATACTGAAGGAATATATTATGAGCTCGCGGATTACGTTTCTAAGGGAAGAAAGGGTTTCGCCCCATGTGGTAGTGGTTAAAGGTGTACTTTGCGTTTCTTTAATAACTAACCCGAGGAGAATTTGTCCCTTGTTGAATGTTACGTGTGCCCTGCCTAGTGTGAGGTTATTTGTTATTGGCAGGATTCCCGCTTCCTGCAGCTGTTTCGCTCCATCGTCGCAAGTTTTCCCATCGGCGCTTAAAAAGAATACGAGCGTTTCCTTTTGTAGGGACAACGGGTCGCGACTGATTATAGGCGTTATCCTGAAGTCCTTATCAGGGTCTGCTTCGTAGGCTGTTTCCGGAGGATCGTTTGTCTCGATTATCGATGATTCGGAGTCTGACGTTGATTCGTGTGAAGTGTTTGATGCCACATCGGAATCTGAGTCGTCTTGTTCCGGCGGTGCTGGCGATTCCGGAAGCGAAATAACCGAATACGGCTCCTCTGCAGGTTCTTCTTCTACTACTTGGGTTTCTTCTTCTATAGTATTTCCTGTTTCTGGTAGGTTTAGTGACGGGGAATCCGGTGGCGTTATTGTAGGTGTCGAGGTTTCGCGTACCTTTCGGCGCGGTTGAATTCTCGTAGGCGCATTTCTTGGGCGAATTTCAGCTGTGGTTTTTCCCGCAGAGGTGGGTGCTTTGGAGCCCCGAGGCCTCCCTGGGCCTCGTTTAGAAGGGGGTTGATCTTCCCAGTCTTCGTCGACTTCCTCTCGTGGCCGTATAGGGTACGCTTCCACCGTAGGGGGGTTACGAGACAGGGCGTCAGCAAGTCTATTGCTTTTTCCTGGCTGGTAACGAATTTCGTAATCATATTCAGCTAATTTTAGGCGCCACCGAACGAGGCGCGACGTTGGGTCCTTTACCTTGTGTAACCAAATCAGAGGTTGATGGTCGGTATATAAAATAAATTTCCTTCCATAAAGGTAAGGACGGAAGTACCTAACGCAATAGACAATGGCTAAGAGTTCCTTTTCTATAGTTGCATAATTAATTTCCGCTTTATTTAGGAGACGGGATGCGTAAGCGATTGGTAACTCCTTTTCAGAGACAGCCTGACTTAATATTCCTCCTATTGCATATTCGGAGGCGTCAGTAGTTACGTGGAATTCCAGCTCAAAATTTGGGTATTGCAGGATAGGTTCTTTTTGTAATGCTAATCTCAAATGATCAAACGCGGTTTGTTGGGACGGTCCCCAGTCAAATAACGTATCCTTTTTCAGTAGTTGGGTTAGTGGACGAGCAACTTTAGAAAATTCTGGGATAAACCTACGATAATATCCGGTTAATCCAAGGAATTCTTTAATTCCTTTTTGTGTGTGAGGTGCTGGGTAGTTCCGGACAGCTTGAATTTTTTGTTGATCCGGTTTTACGCCTCCCTCGGTGATTATATGGCCCAAATATGCAACTTCTTTATGTAAGAATTTACATTTTGAAGGTTGTAGTTTTAGGTTCGCCTCTCGTAGTCGATGGGCGAGTTTCTTGAATTTTATCAAGTGTTCGGTAAGAGAACTTGCGTAAAGGACGATATCGTCCAGATACACAAACATTTCCGTGCCTTGGAGTCCGGTAAGAGTGTGATCCATCAGACGTTGGAACGTAGCTGGTGCATTACAAAGTCCAAATGGCATTCTTACAAATTCATAGTGTCCATGGGGCGTAGAAAATGCTGTTTTTGGTGTGTCTTCTGGCTTCATAGGTATTTGGTGAAATCCTGAAGCGAGGTCAAATACGGAGAAGTATTTCGCTCCTCCTAATTGGTCCAATATCTCGTTGATATTTGGAAGTGGATATGCGTCATGAACAGTTATTTTGTTTAGGTCCCTGAAATCAATTACCATTCGCCACAGAGGTTCCCCATTTGGTCCAGGCTTCTTGGAAACGATCCAGATGGGTGAATTGTAAGGCGATAATGATGATTTTATGATTTCGCTTTCTAACATCTTATGTACTTGCTTGTCGATTTCTTTCTTGTGTATTGGAGGGAAGCGATATTGCTTTGCGTTGACAGGTGCCGGGTCCGTTGTTTGGATCCCATGTTGAATAGCATTAGTATGACCTAATTTCTCGTTTGGTAAGTGAAAGAGGTCGTGATTTCGTTGTATTATTTCTTGAACGTGGCTTTTTTCCTCAGGATTCATGTGTTCCGTGGAGATTGATTTTAGCACTTGTTCCACCCTTGATGGGGTTTCTTCAGAAATTCCTATTGATTCCGCAGAAAACGTTGCCGCGTGAGACGTAAAGGGTTTAAGGGGAAGGGTCGAATTAGTTGGATGCGTAGGGTGTGGAAGTGAGTGCACTTTCGTAGGTGCCTCGAGTTGGTGGATCGACGGATCCAGGGTTAAGAGGGACTTGTTTTTTATTAGGTCAGGAATGGGATTGATACCCGAAGGCGTTTTTATCTCTTTTGGTCGTTTTTGCTTAGGTTCTGGAATTATTCTGTCGAATTCCTCTAATTCAACGGTGGGTATTGTAACTATGGAATCTTTCTCGTTAGAATTTACTATTTGTAAGTATGCTTTTCCATTTTGGTTGCGAACAAGCGCGTTACCGGCGTGTATTCCCGCGCCCAGGTTCAACCGGGGTAAGTATCCTTCTTCCAGATCTGGGTTAGACACATACACGAAGGAAGTTACTTTTGACCTTGCGGGTAACGTGACTTGATTTCTATTTACAAATGGAATGGAGTTTCCGTGAAAATCTAACTGATTTTTTAGATAATTAATTGTGGCATTCCTCCCTGTCAGGAATTCAGCTCCAAGTATTCCTTGCGGTTTAATGGGGAAGTCATTTTTTACTACATGGAACGTGGCATCATTGCCCAAAAGGGTTATTTTGATTGTTCCAAGGGTGGGGACAGGGTCCGGAGAGATCCCTTTAAGTAGTAATTTTGTTTTTATGTCAACATCCTGAATTCTTCTTACTGCTTGAATCTTTAATAAGTTCAACTCGGACCCGGTATCGATCATTAGTTCGGGGTCTTCTTCGAAATCCGGGGAGTGAAGGATTACGGACGGGGCTTCGCTGATTGGGTTTAACCGTGCTGTAGCGATTTTGTTACCGGCAAATTTGAATTCATTGGTATTTACATCGGACGCCCTCCTGCTTGGCCCGATCCACGGTACGCGTCCATAGTTGCCCGTGGGGGCGGGGCGTTTCCCGAATTCGTCTCCTGGAGAGTTCCGGGATTTCTTATATTATAATTATATATGCGCTTCCTACATTCTGAAATCAGGTGTCCAGGTTTTTTACAATACCCACAAATCCACAGCTCCGTAGGTTTGGTAGGTGGAGGTTGAGTCTTGTCCCAGTAGGGGAGCAGTGAGTTCGGTGGTTGGCTTCCATGTCCAGCATCAAAGGTAGAGGGTTGTCTTTCGGAAGATTGAGCCATCGGACCTTGATTGCTGCGACAGACCCGCGCGTCATGACCGGTCTTGTTGCAGAGTTGGCATGTAAGCTTTGGAGGTTTTGATTCTGAGAACCTGACGCGGTCCCTTTCGATTTTCTTGTCCACCAGGACGGCCAAGTTGAACGCTTCATCGAGCGTTTCAAATGGATGTTGGAACAATCTTGTCCTTGTATAGGGTGGAAGGCCATCGACGAAAGAATCCAGCGTTAATCGATCTAAGTCTTGAGGGTGGTTCCTTGCAAAATCGCGGTAATATTCCCTGTCCTCTTCTAATATAGCGAATCGGAGGTCTTTAACGCGAGAGATATATTCTAGTATATGTTCGTTGGACCCTTTTATAACGTTCGCGAGCTCCCCACGATAATGGTCAGACGTTTTTGCAGGGGCGAATATTAGTTTAAGTTGCTTGACTAGTTCGGTTACGGTATCAAAGACCCGATCCTCAACGGCCAAGCATGCATGGTCCTGCAATTTATTACGCAACAGCCTAGCTAACTGGGGTTCGGCTTGCGAGGGAACCAGCGCTTTTGCCCTATTATAAGCTCTAGCAAATTGTACTATGGGTATGTTATGCCCGTTAAACATAGGGACTGTTTCTATAGCGTCCTTTAAAGTGATTTGGGGCAATGGACTGTGATCGGAAACTTGAGTTTGATTTGTTTCTGGTTTTCTATCAAAACGGGAAGAACCGGGGGTGGCAAAATTGTTTGCCATTGTCGGAGGTGCAAGAAGTTTCCCTATCATTTCGCGTATTTCTCGCATCTGACCGGAGAGACCTCCCGACGCGGGGCCGTCTGAACCAGTGGCAACGTCTGAACGTATTTTAGATTCCGGATTTATTTCGTACTTCGCGCATAATTTTTCGACTTCGGCTTGTTTTTGTCGTAAAATTAGCACCTGTCCCTTTAATTCTTCTATCTCAGTATCCATGTGATCGGTGAAAGGGCTCGCGTCTTGGTTTATCACGCACGAATCGTCGGTTTCTCCGTACACAGACATGTTTAATTCGTTCTTTTGTACTTTATTCTATATTTTTAGGGGTTTTCCTAAGATTAGGCTTCCGGCAGCCGTTATCTAAACCTCACGGTGTTCTCTACCCTGGTAGACGTTAATTTCGTTACGTCTCCTATTCGAACGACGATATTTTTCTGTGCACGCGGCACAATTACTTATGGGACGTGCTCTTAATAAGTGGCCTCTACAACGGGGGCACTCGGGGAATATATCGTTTTGCTGATAACAATGTACTTGATATATTTCATCTACTTCTACTGGATCCAAATTAAAGCATTTTAGACAAATATCTTCGCCTTCCGTGGTCGTAGCTACTCCTCCGGAGGTACAAACTAACGCATTAGAATCTAACAAGACGCCTCTAAATCTACGGCTTGGGTAATACAAATTGTCTATACTTGGGTGTTTATCACACATGCTAATCGGAGAATATTATTGGCGTTGAGTACTCGACAGGTCTTTGCCTGTCTGAAATAACAGACGTTCCACCTTGGGCTACTAAGGTTACGTCGCGCCGTTTAAAAATCTAGTTCTTCTGGTTCCTCAAATCCGTCGTAGGTTTCTCCAGAAAGGATATAGAATTCTACGCATATGGGACAACTATGCATGGGGCGAGTATGGTATAGAAGATTTCCACACCATTCGCAAGGGGTAATCGTAGTTGGCGTTTCGTAATAATGAAGGAGCTGCTCCTTTTCTACTTTTTCTGGGTACAACCAGGAGCAGGGCAAGCAAATATCTTCCTCGTTGTAAGTTTTAGCTGAACGGCCTCTAAGACAAACTAAGCTCTGCATGCACGCAATGGTGCACGAAATGGTGCCTTGTAACCTTTGGCGTCGTTGGCCTGCTATGATCACTTGTGAACGCGTAATATACATTAGTTTTAATGAAACTTAGTACTTTAGAATTTATTATAAATTTGAGATTGTCCGTCTAGGGTTTTTATAAATTGCTGTTATCGAACCTTAGGTAACTTTTACCCGTGAGAAGATAGCTTGCCGTGCACTCGGTGCAATCTCTTATGGGGCGGTTTGGTAATAGTGATTCCCTACACCGCGGGCAATTAACAGGAGTCCTATAAGTATAATAATAATGTGTCCAATATATTTCTATGGTGTCTGTGGGTGCTAGGTCAGAACACTTCAAGCAGACCTCGTTTCCGTCTCGTGTGGTAGCGATCCCTCCAGAAACGCAAGTAAGAGCGTTCAAATAGGCCGTTAGGCTCTGTAGTCTGCGGCTTCTGTATGAGGGTGCACACCGATTTAGGTGCTCAATGCACATGCTAAATGTAGGGACCTTGTGGGCACCGTAATAAAGGATATCGTTTTAACAACGGTTGACGAAGATCCCACCACTGTCACCAAAATTATGTCACGTCCCGGGTGGAGGTCTTTAGGGACAATGACATGGGGTTTAAAATGATACTCAGGCGAGGATTTTGAATCCTGCACACTGAGGGTAAGAAGGATCTCAGGCGAGGATCTTGAATCCTGCACACTGAGGGCAGAAGGAACTCAGGCGAGGATCTTGAATCCTACACGCTGAGGGTAAAAGGGGTTCAGGCGAGGATCTTGAATCCTACACGCTGTGGGCAGAAGGAAATCAGGCGAGGATCTTGAATCCTGCACGCTGAGGGTAGAAAGGATCTCAGGCGAGGATCTTGAATCCTGCACGCTGAGGGTAGAAAGGATCTCAGGCGAGGATCTTGAATCCTGCACGCTGAGGGCAGAAGGAAATCAGGCGAGGATCTTGAATCCTGCACGCTGAGGGTAGAAAGGATCTCAGGCGAGGATCTTGAATCCTGCACGCTGAGGGTAGAAAGGATCTCAGGCGAGGATCTTGAATCCTGCACGCTGAGGGTAGAAAGGATTTTAGGCGAGGATCTGAAATCCTACACTCTAATCAGAGATGGCTTTTCAGGCGAGGATCTGAAATCCTACACGCTAATCGACCAGGGAAGGTTTAATGTGGTACTTTCCGTGGGGACACCCGTTAGCGCACTTGTTATGATTTGGTTTTGGTAATCGGATTTACCGTTGCATCGAGGTAAAAGACACTCGTAATGATTCAGCAAAATCAGCTAGTCATACGGTTATACGCGAGCTATGTAAAAGTAAGTTGGTAAACACCGCGATGCTTTCCGCGGTCGTTGCCCGTAATCAGCTGTTCCGGCAGCTCGTGTGGATTTAGGGATCTTCGCAGCCGAAGGATTAATACATTAACTCGAAACGTAATTTAAAACAATGCGGTTTATTAGTTTAGGCAAGAATATATGCACTGGTTATGAAAGTGATTTGTAGAACATTGAATGCGTTAGACATTAAGCATTGGCACAGAACATTTATATAAATGGTTATCAATATATAAAATGTGATTATGAGCATGACATACAATATATGGAATATGATAGCGATGAGCGTTAATAATACAATATGAAAAAAGCAACAAGCGTAACAAGACAATATAGTATGAAAGCAATTAGAATAGCAATACAAATAATATGTGAACGCAATAAGCGTCGTTTTATAATATAATATGAAAAGTAATTAGAATAGCAATACGAATAATAGGTAAACGCAATACGCGTCGTTGTATAATATAATATGAAAAGTAATTAGAATAGCAATACGAATAATAGGTAAACGCAATACGCGTAGCAATACAAAATAATATAAATGGAGATGATATCCCTTGGTAATAAAGATAATTATAGTGGCTTACGTTAGTCTTTGTAGAACACTTTGTAAAACACTTTGAATTTATAGGTTTAATAAAACTGAAGGCTTCCTGGAGATGTTTCCGTAGAAGAGGACGAGCTCTCGCGGTTCCTCGTATTTATAGTAATTACAATCTTTTCGGCTTGAAAGGGGGTGCGCAGTACGCACCTTGACATAGTTACGCATATGCGTCGCAGTAACATTTCCGGGGTTTTTGTAAGGACCAAAGGTTGGTCTATATTTGGACTCGCATTTTCGGCACGTACGCCAAATAATCCTGGCGATTATCCTTTAGGGGTTTTTCTACACGTAGTTTCGTACTGCTCAACTCCTCGAGTGGATTTTGGGTGTTTTGATAGGAAAGGGGTGATAGTGGCGTTGACTGTTTTGGTCATTTAAAGGATATGAGACGGGGTCTCGATTTAAGAGATATAAGAGGCGAGGGACTTGTTTAGATTTGATAGGAGGGAAGAGTTTGTGCCGCGTTGGGCGAATAGGTGGAGGAGTTTCATTGATTGACCGTCTTGAGATGGGGACCGCTAAGGTACATCGCCAAGGCGGTCGAGGTCATGGAGAAGGGGTAAAAATTGAAGTTTGGGGAGATTTACTGATTGACCGTCTTGAGATGGGGACCGCTAAGGTACATCGCCAAGGCGGTCGAGGTCATGGAGAAGGGGTAATTTGGTGTTTGGGGAGATTTGAGAGGAGTTGTATAATAGTTTATGAAGAAATATTATTTTATCTGTGAGCGAAATTTTGTGGGACGTCACAACAATATAAAATTAAACGAATAGAATAAAAAAATTCAGTATAAAAATAAAAATATAAAAATACAATATAAAAAGAAAAATATAATAATAATAATAATAATTTAATTTATTGCCCACTTTTGTGTTACAATTTAACGATCATATACTCTTTCCATTTAAATCCCGTGATCGTGTCAGTGTAAGTCCTACCCTTCTAATGTATCCGACTGTGTGCTAACAATTTTTTTTCTATTTTACAAGTGTTTCCTAATCTATTTTATGTTGCATAATCTTCTTTTATCACTTTCCTGTTCTTCCCATCTTTTTCTTCTCCCTATTATCTCCCGTAGAATAGCCAAGTTTTTTCCCTTCTCCTCTAATTACCTCTTTCCAACTCCTCCCACTCTCTCCACTTACTTCACATGCTTCAATCACATGTTTCACTGTTTCTTCCTCTTTCTTACAAAGCCTACATATCCTTTCTTCGTTCATTAGCCAATATTTGCATACACTTGTTTCACTATCCTTTATGAATCTTCCTATCCTTTCTAATTCTCCTCTCCCTTTTTTCTTTTTTTCACCCATAAGTATTTCAGCTTATTTCCTGGTTTCCTTGCCACCTCCCTTAATTCTCTTAGGAACTTTGACTCTTTTATTTTCATCTCTCTCTTTCTTGTTCTTGATTGTATTTACTTATCTGCTCTATTTTGGTCCACACATCTTCCCCATTTAATCTTCTTCTTCTTTTCCATTCTTCATTTGACCATCCTCTCCATTCCAAGAATTTGATTCTTATTCTTTCCCTTTTCGTTACTTCATTTCCTCTCATTAATATTCTCCCACGTTCTTCCTATCCTTCTTCCGAGTTTATTAACCTCTCTTCACAGCTCATTTCCCTTACTCACATTTTTAATTTCTTTCTCTTCATGTTTCTTTTAACAGCCAGTATGTTGGTGTTGATCTCTCCAATTTCATTATCCACCGTATGTATTCCGCCTGCAATTTTTCTATTTCGTCATACCTTCTCCATCCCCATATCTCTGTTCCATACGCCACGGTGCTTCTAACTAGCGCATGATACAGTTTCGTTCTTCTTTCAAAGTCATCTCTGAATAATCTTTCTCCAATCCCCCACATACTTTTCCTAGTGTCATATCCGCTTTCCTAACTACCTTCTTAATATGGTCTGTATCCTTGTTGTTCTCTCTCTCTCTCTCTCTCTCTCGCTCTCTCTCTCTCTCCCACTGTATAACCTAAATATTCCAGTTCTCTTACTCTTTCTATTTCTTCTTCATTTCAACGAAATCTTTCCTCATTTCTTCTTCCTCCGGCTTTCCTGCATATCATTTTCTTAGACTTTTGCACATTTAACTCCAAGCATTTCTTATTTATGTATCTCTCGAATCTCTTTATCATATTCTTCAGCCCCTGTGCATTATTTACCATTAACACAACATCATCCGCGTATGAAATTGTCCAAATTTTCCTTCTACCTATTAGGACATCTACCATGTCGAACACACTTTCCTGTTAAAAACTTTCCTATCAGTTCCCTCTTCACTCTTAAAGTGCGTATAGTTCTGTCGTACATTTCCTATATCCTTATTCTTAGATGTTCGCCTACTCCTTCTTCTTAAAGCTTTTTCCAAATTTCTTCCCTTTCCATCTATCAAATGCTCCCTTCATATCCGTGAAAAACAGGTATAACTTCCCTCATTTTTTTTTTTGAGGTTTCTATATCTATAGCCGTTTTAACTGCCACTATTGCGTCTACTGTTCCTCTCCTTGTCCTGAATCCCATCTGCGTATCGTTTAATATCCCATTTTTCCATTTGTTCTTCTAATCTTCTCCTTAGAATTTCCGCATATATCTTATTACTTGTATCCATCAAAGTTATGCCCCTATAGTTTTAAATCATAACCCTTTCTCCTCTTTTTGAACATCGGACTTATTATTCCTTCTTTCCATTCTTCCAGAAAGTTCCCCTTTCTTCCATGTTCTGTTTATCACATTTGTTAGATTACCTATAGTTATGAAGATGATTGCGTCCTCGATGTTGAATTAAGATATAATTTAAATGCAGGAGTTTAAATTTTAAGTCACTCAGACTTATAATATCTTATATGATTTGAGTTCAGATCGACGTGAACCAGATCGGTTTTCAATCTATATTTATCTAATAAGTTTTTTGTACGAAAGGACCTAATTTATAAATAATTTTTTCATATATTCAATAAAAATTGGGTTTTCGTATTTATTAAGAATAGGTGTTTACCCTATGATAATTGTTGGTTGGACTTAAAATTCTAATTATTCAATATTAGAAGCGGTTGGGTCAATTTCACTGTCAGATTCTTATGAAGTAATTTTATTTTTAACAATATTTTTGTAATATACGTTTATGATATATATATATATATATATATATACAAAAAATAATATAGAATAATACAAATAAAAACATAATAATACAATTGAAATATAAAATACAATACAATATAAAAAAATAATATGGAATAATACAAATAAAAATATAAAAATACAATACAATATAAATACAAATAAAATATAAAATACAATACAACATAAACAACAATATAAATTCAAAAGAAAATAATACATATAAAAATATAAAAATACAATTAAAATATAAAATACAATACAATATAAAAAAATATAACATAAATGAATATAAAAATATAAAAATACAATTAAAATAGAAAAGAAAATACAATACAATATAAACAACAATATAAATGTAAAAGAAAATAAAATAATAAAATAAAAGAAAATACAATTAAATAACAAATATAATATAAAAAAGAAAAAATATAAAATTGAATACAAATAGAATACAAAAATATAAAATAAATATTAAGAATATAAAAATTCAATATAAAAATACATTATAAAAAGAAAAATATAATAATAATAATAATGATAATTTAATTTATTGCCCACTTTTGTATTACAATTTAACGATCCCATTTCATTTCTATGATTTTGCCAATGTAAGTCCTACCCTTCTAATGTATCCTGCTGTGTCTTAACAATTTTTTTCTATTTTTACAAGTGTTTCCCAATCTGTTTCATATTGCATAGTCTTCGTTTATCACTTTCCTGTTCATCCCATCATTTCCTTCTCCCTATTATATCCTGTAGAAAGGCCAAGTTTGTCCCTGCTCCTCTAATTACCTCTTTCCAATTCCTGCCACTCTCTCCACTTACTTCACATGCTTTAATCATGTATTTCACTGTTTCTTCCTCTTTCTTACAAAGCCTACATGTTCTTTCTTCTTTCGATAGCCAATATTTGTATGCTCTTGTTTCACTACCCTGTATGAATTTTCCTATCCTTTCTAATTCTCCTCTCCTTTTTTCTTTTTTCCCATAAGTATTTCGGCTTATCTCCTGGTTTCCTTGCCACCTCTCTTAATTCTCTTAGGAGCATTGACTCTTTTATTTTCATCTCTCTTTCTTGTTCTTGGACGTCTTTACTTATCTGCTCTATTTTGGTTCTCACTTCTCCCCAATAAAAATATAAAAATACAATAAAAATATAAAATAAAACACAATACAATATAAAAATCAATATAAATATGAAAGAAAATAAAATAGAAGTAAGTAATAAATATAATATAATATAAAAAGAATATAATATAAAATAAGAAAAAATATAAAAAAATCAATATAAAAATACAATATTTCCACTATTGGCTTACAAATTAACAATCATATACTCTTTCCATTTCATTCCCGTGATTGTGTCAATACAAAATTGGCTCGACCATATCAATCGGATCATGTATCAAACATCTTTCGCACCACTCGGAACGTGAATCGAACGTGCATCGAACGTGAATCGAACGACATCGATCGTGCACCGAACGTGAATCGAACGACATCGAACGTGCACCGAACGTGAATCGAACGACATCGAACGTGCACCGAACGTGAATCGAACGGCGTGGAACGGGTATTGAACGCAAGTCGTTCAATTCACGTTCCACGCCGTTCGATTCACGTAATATAATATTATATTTAGACAATTTTATTATAATTTTAAAAGATATTTTATTATAGATAATATTGAATAATTAGAATTTTAAGTCCAACCAACAATTATCATAGGGTAAACACCTATTCTTAATAAATACGAAAACCCAATTTTTATTGAATATATGAAAAAATTATTTATAAATTAGGTCCTTTCGTACAAAAAACTTATTAGATAAATATAGATTGAAAACCGATCTGGTTCACGTCGATCTGAACTCAAATCATATAAGATATTATAAGTCTGAGTGACTTAAAATTTAAACTCCTGCATTTAAATTATATCTTAATTCAACATCGAGGACGCAATCATCTTCATAACTATAGGTAATCTAACAAATGTGATAAACAGAACATGGAAGAAAGGGGAACTTTCTGGAAGAATGGAAAGAAGGAATAATAAGTCCGATGTTCAAAAAGAGGAGAAAGGGTTATGATTTAAAACTATAGGGGCATAACTTTGATGGATACAAGTAATAAGATATATGCGGAAATTCTAAGGAGAAGATTAGAAGAACAAATGGAAAAATGGGATATTAAACGATACGCAGATGGGATTCAGGACAAGGAGAGGAACAGTAGACGCAATAGTGGCAGTTAAAACGGCTATAGATATAGAAACCTCAAAAAAAAAAATGAGGGAAGTTATACCTGTTTTTCACGGATATGAAGGGAGCATTTGATAGATGGAAAGGGAAGAAATTTGGAAAAAGCTTTAAGAAGAAGGAGTAGGCGAACATCTAAGAATAAGGATATAGGAAATGTACGACAGAACTATACGCACTTTAAGAGTGAAGAGGGAACTGATAGGAAAGTTTTTAACAGGAAAGTGTGTTCGACATGGTAGATGTCCTAATAGGTAGAAGGAAAATTTGGACAATTTCATACGCGGATGATGTTGTGTTAATGGTAAATAATGCACAGGGGCTGAAGAATATGATAAAGAGATTCGAGAGATACATAAATAAGAAATGCTTGGAGTTAAATGTGCAAAAGTCTAAGAAAATGATATGCAGGAAAGCCGGAGGAAGAAGAAATGAGGAAAGATTTCGTTGAAATGAAGAAGAAATAGAAAGAGTAAGAGAACTGGAATATTTAGGTTATACAGTGGGAGAGAGAGAGAGAGCGAGAGAGAGAGAGAGAGAGAGAGAACAACAAGGATACAGACCATATTAAGAAGGTAGTTAGGAAAGCGGATATGACACTAGGAAAAGTATGTGGGGGATTGGAGAAAGATTATTCAGAGATGACTTTGAAAGAAGAACGAAACTGTATCATGCGCTAGTTAGAAGCACCGTGGCGTATGGAACAGAGATATGGGGATGGAGAAGGTATGACGAAATAGAAAAATTGCAGGCGGAATACATACGGTGGATAATGAAATTGGAGAGATCAACACCAACATACTGGCTGTTAAAAGAAACATGAAGAGAAAGAAATTAAAAATGTGAGTAAGGGAAATGAGCTGTGAAGAGAGGTTAATAAACTCGGAAGAAGGATAGGAAGAACGTGGGAGAATATTAATGAGAGGAAATGAAGTAACGAAAAGGGAAAGAATAAGAATCAAATTCTTGGAATGGAGAGGATGGTCAAATGAAGAATGGAAAAGAAGAAGAAGATTAAATGGGGAAGATGTGTGGACCAAAATAGAGCAGATAAGTAAATACAATCAAGAACAAGAAAGAGAGAGATGAAAATAAAAGAGTCAAAGTTCCTAAGAGAATTAAGGGAGGTGGCAAGGAAACCAGGAAATAAGCTGAAATACTTATGGGTGAAAAAAAGAAAAAAGGGAGAGGAGAATTAGAAAGGATAGGAAGATTCATAAAGGATAGTGAAACAAGTGTATGCAAATATTGGCTAATGAACGAAGAAAGGATATGTAGGCTTTGTAAGAAAGAGGAAGAAACAGTGAAACATGTGATTGAAGCATGTGAAGTAAGTGGAGAGAGTGGGAGGAATTGGAAAGAGGTAATTAGAGGAGAAGGGAAAAACTTGGCTATTCTACGGGAGATAATAGGGAGAAGGAAAAGATGGGAAGATCAGGAAAATGATAAAAGAAGATTATGCAACATAAAATAGATTAGGAAACACTTGTAAAATAGAAAAAATTGTTGTGACTCAGCAGGATACATTAGAACGGTAGGACTTACATTGACACAATCACGGGAATGAAATGGAATGAAACTTGGCTATTCTACGTGAGATAATAGGGAGAAGGAAAATATGGGAAGAACAGGAAAATGATAATAGAAGATTATGCAACATAAAATAGATTAGGAAACACTTGTGAAATAGAAAAAATTGTTGTGACTCAGCAGGATACATTAGAACGGTAGGACTTACATTGACACAATCACGGGAATGAAATGGAAAGAGTATAGGATCGTTAAATTGTAACACAAAAGTGGATAATAAATTAAATTATTATTATTGTTATTCCTATATTTTTTCTTTTTATTTTTTTATTTTTATATTCTATTTATATTCTATTTTTATATTATGTTTTTATATTTTTATTTTATTAATTTATTGTATTGTATTTTATATTTTTATATTTGTGCTTGTATTATTCTATATTATTTCTCAATTTTATTCACCCATCATTCTCCTTCTCTCTTTGCCACCTAATTCTGAGATTCGACGTTTCCGAAAAAAGTATTATATTTTGTTCGTGCCTTCATCTCGCTGCCAAATGATATCATCCCGCGCGGCTGCTCCAGAGGAGTCAAATTACACACGATCGTGCGATACGCTGCAACGTTAAATCAGAACGTTTTAAAAACTTGTTAGCTTTAGAATGCTGGCTACATAATGGTTCGGAAAAAATATATCTGTTTGCTACATAATAGTTCGTTATATATCGGTGATTAAAAAATTATTATTTCTCTGTGTTGGGGAAAAAATTTCCATCACATATTGGAATGGAAAAAAATTTCTGCTGACACCACATAATTCTTTCTATGATTCGAGCGTTCTTCGCGCTGTCAAATGTCGTCACCCTGCACGGCTGCTCCAGGGGACTCAAGTTACATACGATCACGTGAGACGCTGCGACGTTAAATCGGAACGCTTTAGAATACTCTTAGCTCTAGAATAAAATGTGATTGTACTCTCAATCATATTGTGGATGATGCTCGTAGTAAAAAATGGTAAATTATATTCTTTTAATTTTATGATTTGTAACAATATATATATATATATATATATATATATACAGGGTGTCCCAAAAATGTTGCGTTTCCTTAAAGGGGGTGATTCTGGGGGTGATTTCAAACAACTTTTTCCTTTGCGAAAATGCTCTCCGATGTTTCGTTAACGAGATATTAATAAAAAGCACCGACCAATCACAGCGCGAGTCTGACGGCCGAGTTCCCGCGGTAGCGTGGCTACGAGCCGCGCTGCGACTGCGACGAGCAAGCAACTCGGCATGCATCGAAGAAACTTGCGTAGAATGGCAAATGAAAAAGACGTAACAAATAAAATCGAACATGTCGTCATGGTTTGTTCATCATTTAAAGTGAATAATGAATAAAGGATAAATGGATGAAAATCACGTGTAACGTAAAAAGACGAATACGCAGTTTTTTTTTAGAAGATTCGAAAATAATAATTATTTGAAGTGGGAGGATAAGGAATACGTAAATTTCCTTTTGTTAATAACGTAGCCACGAAAAGGTAATGTAACAGGAAATTAACGAAAGGTGATAGGCGTTCGGTATTGTGATAAAAATCCGTAATTCAATAACGGCCAGCACTGTTGGTGGTAACGAATAAGTCTGTTTAAAAAGCCCGAATAAATATTATCGTACGGGAATTTAGAGAATTATCGCCGGAAATAAGCCATCGCTTGCGTTAAATTTAAAAATGAATTATCATCAATAAAGTAACTAAAACTCACCCTTGTTGGAAATTCACCTGCAGCTTGAAAATCTGTGTCACAGGGTCACCGAACCGATCCTGGTCATCGATGGACGTGCTCCGTGCACAGCTGGTCCCAGGTATCCTTACATTCCCACTACCCAAAGTTAAGGGTCGCAATGTCAGGTGCGTCCAGGTCAACGTACCGAATATTCACTTCACTGCACGGCTACTAACACTGATCACTTTATTTATCCTGAAGTATTCTTGGGCCGTGTACATTTCTGCGACGCGATTGCTAGCTGACTGACAGGATTTTTTCCAAGCAACTTCCGCTACCCCCAAGTAACTTCTCTGGTTCCATTATGAGTTAACTCCCACCAGGGCAAGAGGCTTTAGGTAAAAAGAGGCCAACACATTTTCGGAACACGTGTTTCGCAGAAGTGCAACGAACACTTTCACAAAAGCCCGCGCTCCGTCCTTCTACTGCCAATGTACCCGTTGCTTCGAGATAGAAAGCAGACACCACGTGTATCGGTTCGAAAGGGTCCGAAGAGAAGAGACAGTCTTCGAGTTACTATAAAGAAGAAAATGCATACCATTCCTGTTTCCCCTTTCCGACACCCTGAGTTCACGACTGCTACGAGGCGGAACCAATTAAGTCATAAATTATCCGAAACTGTAGGAAACCGTTCTCTACCGCCGACTCGCCGGACAATAAACCGCGACCCTGGCGAAATGCTCTGGCTGATCAGCCTGATTAATTTTGAAGAACTAGAAATTACAGAGTATTATCCAACATCAATACGCCTCGTGGAAAGACACAGGAAGAGAAGAGGTAGTCCGCTGACTGCGCATAGTCCCGCCTGCTTCGTCCTACCTTCAAATTAAAGACGGATCCCTTATCTCTCGAGTATAAACACGCGCTCGAATTTCAAAACAAAAGCACGCGTCGACGTATTCCGTGCTAGAGATGGTGGGCCTTGAGGTTCGATTGGTCCCAAACTAACCAATCTACCCTGCAGCCCTCCCAAACGGCCACTGTCCTGAAGAGGCCCTCTTCACAGCAGTATCTCCTCCCCAAGGTCCACCATCGCTCGCACGGAATACGTCGACGCGTGCTTTTGTTTTGAAATTCGAGCGCGTGCTTAGACACTTGAGATAAGCAAGCGACGTATTGCGTGTTAGAGATGGTGGGCCTTGGGGAGGAGATACTGCTGTGAAGAGGGCCTCTTCAGGACAGTGGCCGTTTGGGAGGGCTGCAGGGCAGGTTGGTTAGTTTGGGGCCAATCGGACCCCAAGGTCCACCATCTCTAGCACGGAATACGTCGCTTGCTTATCTCAAGTGTCTAAGCACGCGCTCGAATTTCAAAACAAAAGCACGCGTCGACGTATTCCGTGCGAGCGATGGTGGACCTTGGGGAGGAGATACTGCTGTGAAGAGGGCCTCTTCAGGACAGTGGCCGTTTGGGAGGGCTGCAGGGTAGATTGGTTAGTTTGGGACCAATCGAACCTCAAGGCCCACCATCTCTAGCACGGAATACGTCGACGCGTGCTTTTGTTTTGAAATTCGAGCGCGTGTTTATACTCGAGAGATAAGGGATCCGTCTTTAATTTGAAGGTAGGACGAAGCAGGCGGGACTACGCGCAGTCAGCGGACTACCTCTTCTCTTCCTGTGTCTTTCCACGAGGCGTATTGATGTTGGATAATACTCTGTAATTTCTAGTTCTTCAAAATTAATCAGGCTGATCAGCCAGAGCATTTCGCCAGGGTCGCGGTTTATTGTCCGGCGAGTCGGCGGTAGAGAACGGTTTCCTACAGTTTCGGATAATTTATGACTTAATTGGTTCCGCCTCGTAGCAGTCGTGAACTCAGGGTGTCGGAAAGGGGAAACAGGAATGGTATGCATTTTCTTCTTTATAGTAACTCGAAGACTGTCTCTTCTCTTCGGACCCTTTCGAACCGATACACGTGGTGTCTGCTTTCTATCTCGAAGCAACGGGTACATTGGCAGTAGAAGGACGGAGCGCGGGCTTTTGTGAAAGTGTTCGTTGCACTTCTGCGAAACACGTGTTCCGAAAATGTGTTGGCCTCTTTTTACCTAAAGCCTCTTGCCCTGGTGGGAGTTAACTCATAATGGAACCAGAGAAGTTACTTGGGGGTAGCGGAAGTTGCTTGGAAAAAATCCTGTCAGTCAGCTAGCAATCGCGTCGCAGAAATGTACACGGCCCAAGAATACTTCAGGATAAATAAAGTGATCAGTGTTAGTAGCCGTGCAGTGAAGTGAATATTCGGTACGTTGACCTGGACGCACCTGACATTGCGACCCTTAACTTTGGGTAGTGGGAATGTAAGGATACCTGGGACCAGCTGTGCACGGAGCACGTCCATCGATGACCAGGATCGGTTCGGTGACCCTGTGACACAGATTTTCAAGCTGCAGGTGAATTTCCAACAAGGGTGAGTTTTAGTTACTTTATTGATGATAATTCATTTTTAAATTTAACGCAAGCGATGGCTTATTTCCGGCGATAATTCTCTAAATTCCCGTACGATAATATTTATTCGGGCTTTTTAAACAGACTTATTCGTTACCACCAACAGTGCTGGCCGTTATTGAATTACGGATTTTTATCACAATACCGAACGCCTATCACCTTTCGTTAATTTCCTGTTACATTACCTTTTCGTGGCTACGTTATTAACAAAAGGAAATTTACGTATTCCTTATCCTCCCACTTCAAATAATTATTATTTTCGAATCTTCTAAAAAAAAACTGCGTATTCGTCTTTTTACGTTACACGTGATTTTCATCCATTTATCCTTTATTCATTATTCACTTGAAATGACGAACAAACCATGACAACATGTTCGATTTTATTTGTTACGTCTTTTTCATTTGCCATGCTACGCAAGTTTCTTCGATGCATGCCGAGTTGCTTGCTCGTCGCAGTCGCAGCGCGGCTCGTAGCCACGCTACCGCGGGAACTCGGCCGTCAGACTCGCGCTGTGATTGGTCGGTGCTTTTTATTAATATCTCGTTAACGAAACATCGGAGAGCATTTTCGCAAAGGAAAAAGTTGTTTGAAATCACCCCCAGAATCACCCCCTTTAAGGAAACGCAACATTTTTGGGACACCCTGTATATATATATATATATATATATATATATATATATATATATATATATATATATAATTTCTCAATTTTATTTACCCGTCATCCTCCTTGCCACCTAACTTTAAGATTTGCTGACGCTGCATAATTCTTTCCATGATTCGCGCTAATTCTGTTTCGTTCGAGCGTTCTTCGCGCCATCAAATGATATCATCCCGCGCAGCTGCTCCAGAGGAGTCGAATTACGCATGCTATCGCGCGATACGCGGCGACGTTAAATCGGAACCCTTTGAAATACTGTTAGCTTTAGAATGCATGCGATTCTACCCCCTATGTATTACTCTCTCTTTCCCTCCTAGAATTTTAACTTTAAAGTAATGCTCCGTCTCTTTCCCTCGAAGACGCGGTGTCGAAAAAAAAAACGCCGATCTTTCCCGACATTGTTCGAAACAATTTCTGAAAAATTCGTTCAAGCCTCACGATCAAAGCCGTTAAAAGCCGTTCGATGCATATGGTTCGAAGAAGGGAAAGAAGATACATGTGAATAAGAAGAGGATGGTCAGTGAAGAAGAAGATAAGGACACGGGTGGCCTGTGACGAAGATAATGAAGAACAATGACATCGTACTGTTGCAAAGCTAGGCACTTCTCGATTTCATGATAGGATGGGATTTTAGCATGTGAGAGCCAGGATATGCAGCGAGACCAGTTGCATTCAAATCATAGTCAAAGTGACAGCTAATAGTTGTGAAATTGCTTTGAAGGATATTATCAATCGTTCAACACATGGAAATACAATCGATTAATACCGTAAGTTTCCATTATCATATTTTTTAGTGAATCGTAGTGTTAGTAACGGTGAGAACTATAAGAAAAATCGGTTTCAGATTATGTCATTGCCCATTAATTTGAAACGTCCGGCTACTGCTACGATCACCGCTGCTGCGTCAATTATCCATCCTTCCAGCCCGAAAGTGTATG
This sequence comes from Andrena minutula, assembly GCA_929113495.1. Lineage (NCBI taxonomy): Eukaryota > Metazoa > Arthropoda > Insecta > Hymenoptera > Andrenidae > Andrena > Andrena minutula. The sequence continues at coordinate 40,741,607 of OV815993.1, read as the reverse complement.
TGGCCTGTCAAAATGTTGCGGTTCAAACCGAAGAAATTCTAGGTGCAAAACTTTATGAGGCGGAAGCTGTTCACGATGGCGACATTTTTTGAAAAGTTTTTAAAAAACAAAAAATCCAAAATCCAATACTTGACTACTTAGAGGATGATGATGATGATTATGATGAGGAATATTGGATGCATCGATATGAACAACAAACGTTTTTCGGCTATTTCGACGATGATGATAATGTGCAAATAACTATATCTCAGAAGAATCTTGCGCGTCCTCCAAAGAGTGTGGCTTGGCGAAACGTCACAGCTAACAATATTCATTTGGATACTTATAGGAATAAAGTATCAGGGCTTTGGGCTAGCGTTGTTGGAATTCAAACTGACCCTGCGCAAGTTCCTATAGATTTATTATTAACTGAACTATTTACTAAAGATGTTACCGAGTGGGAATAATTAAACCGAATCAATTTTAATCATGTTTTTATATTCTATTTATAATTATATTCTTTTTGTAACAATATATATTCTTAAAAGGTATTTTATTTCTCCATTTATTTGCCCATCTTCCGTTTTCCTGCTCGTCACATAATTTCCATTATTTCTATTATTTCTATTATTTCTTATTATTATATTCATATTAAGGACAGCTCCCACCCTAGGTTAGGTTCGGGTGGGCCAAGTTCTGAGAGAGATTTTTTTCGGGGGTCAATGCCTCCCTCTGAAAAATTTCCGACGGTGGGTCCGGTCTGGAGAGGCCTCCGCGGCGGCTCGGCCCGGACTGATCCCCTCCATCGTCGCGGCTTCCCCCACTCCGCGGCGCGTGCGCGCGCAACCTGTCTTCCTCACCCCGCAGGCCCCCGCGCCCAGGTTTCCCTCCGCCGCGCTCCCCCGCGCGCCCTCGCTTTCCCCCCGCCCCCGCGCTCCCCTCAGCACACCCGGGTTAGAACTGTCATAGTCTTACTACTGAGGTGTAATATGCAAGATGTTTTGAAGAAAGGGGTAGTCTTCTGATTGCTTGTGATGCAGGTAAATTTTTTCACTCACGCTCTTTGCGTGGCGCGTTCGAAAAGGTGTAGCGAAAACACCACGGTCCAGCCCGCGTTCCAACCTCGACATCAACAGAGTTTACATAAGAGAGAGAAAAGGTAGTTGGAAAAGGAAAACGGCACTCCGACGGCGCGGAAATCCTGAAGCGTGTGCCGAGCCTGGCAGCTAAGCCTCTGCGAGCCGCTACAAGCGGTAGGAAGTGAACGCGAATTTTTTAAAACCAAACAATTAAATATATTTACATCCAGCTTTGTGGCTTCATTTGTCAAGCTTTAGGGAAGATGAAAAAAATTGTATGCAAAAATAGTGGTTATATCCGGAGTTATACAGCTTAAAATGGAGCGCCTTACAAAACTCACATACGCACTGATAGCATAAAATCAGCCGTTGTAGTTGTCTGAAATAGAAAATTTAAAAATTTGTGTAATCTGTATGAGTATGGTAACCGCCCGACACCATTTGTCACGTCCATATCGATACGATAAGAGAGTGCGTTTAAGAAATGCCTACTCCTTTTATAATTTGTATTGTTTGTGTAAAAGTAGTCCGATTTGCATGATATTTGAGATAATTTTAATTGGGAGAACGCCAGGAATCCATTAGTGTTACTTTCATATCGATACGATGAAGAATAAAGAATTTCTTAATACGCTGTAATGAATATTTTTCACCCTCGACTGTGGGTCGCCGACCTCGATTCGCTGCGGTCGGCCAAGGATTCATACCTGTTTCAGAAAAACTGTATACTTTATTCTTTATCGTATCGATATGGAAGTGATACCGATGGATTTCTCATGTTTTCCAAATGAAATTTATACCTAATTTCATGTAAATCGGACTATTTTTAACGAAGTTATGGAAATCAATTTATTATGAAGATTCCTTAATTACAATCCGATTTGTGTCGTTTTTGGACCATTTTCATCGGGAAAACATGAGGAAACGATTCACGTCACCTTCGCCAAGATCCGGCGAGAAATGTATAATTTTCGAATCATCACGTCGTAGGGGGTAAGATTGTACGCCCCCCTGGGCTCCGAGAGTCGAAGTCCTCGAAACCCATCATCGTTGCCTCTTGAGTCTTAGCTGCCAGGATCGGCTGCCAGGCTCGGCACGCGCTCCAGGATTTCTGCACTGTCGGAAATCCTGGAGCGCGCGCCGAGCCTTGGTTTCAAGTGCCGTTTTCCTTTTCTAACTACCTTTTCTGTCTCTTACGTAAACTCTTCTGGAGTCTAGGTTGGAGCGCGGGCAGGAGCGTGGTTCTTTCTGGCGCGCGGGCAGGAGTGTGGTGCTTTCTGGCGCGCCACGCAAGAGCCTGGGTGAAAAATTTGACCTGCATCACGCGCCATCAGAAGACTACCCCTATCTTAAAAACATCTTGCACATTACACCTCTTCATCATTTATCTTACATATAACATCACTTGCATACCTATGTGTATTTATTGTCTATCAATATTAGTTTTTATATTCAAACAAGCAATTGCATGGTAATTATTGCCGTCAATAGTAATAATTATGATCGTCACAACAGCCGGGGAAACATTTGGCCTTTTTTTAATGAACCCTTGTAAAATTTTACAGTTGTTATAACTGAGCCATAAACCATTTCCATAATTTATAGCACCTCCAGGTCAACCAAATGTAGCTCCGTAAAAAAAGATGTTTCAGTGTACCCTACAGTAATAGCATTTATGATATCCTCTATAAGCCAGGTATATCGAGGTATATCATCGATCGTTTCGCAGATCGATGATATACATCGAACAGGTAGTACGCAATACACTGCGGTGGATCGTGGAAAAAACATGTGGATGGAGTCGACGTAGAAATATGAGGCCGAACTCGCTGTCTCCAAGTAGTGGCGGATATAACCTTCCGGCGTGCACGAAGGAGCGTCGCTCCGGCGTCTACGTATTTTTGCGTGCCGCGCGCCGGGAACGCACGCCGGGAACGCGCGCAGGAACGTCCGTGTAAAGGGCCCTAATGCGGATATTCGGATCGACAGATAAAACAGGATCTGTAAAAAATAGGTCGGTTTCTATCAGGGATTGCCAGTTATATAAAACCGGAACGTTGGTATCTGGAACTGCAGACCAAAAACCTTACGGTTTCAATTTGGGTATCCAGAAACCCTGTCGAGTGCGTCGCGATCCGGATTGGCAGACCAAATAATGCGCGGGTTGCACATGGGGTAGATATCCCAATTACCGAGCCTTGTACACTAGGCGGCAAAATCGGCTTCCCTCCGGAAATTTGGCAACGTTGCATGTCGGGTCCTCCGTGTATCAAAGAACCACTGTGTTCGAGCAAGAACGAGGAGATCCTACGTCTTGCCTTACCACGCACTGTAGTTTTATTTTACGCGGTTAAACGAACGTTATGTTTATGTATCGCGGTTCAAATTGTACGTTTAATGGAGTCAATAAACGAGCACGTTTATGGGACGTTTACAATTACTTTAACGCACACTTAATTTTAACACAAAGTACTACCACGCAAGTACGCGGAGTGGAATTAGAAGATTCCCAAGAGAGTTTTAGGATTGAGTATCGGAGCGCCGATTGCTCTTTGTGTTTAACGTCGCGTAACGCCACGATGTTGACGGTTCCGCGTTTCACAGAGAAGAGAAGGAGTGGTCGCAGAGACGGCACGAGTCAAGGCACCGGCTCGAGATCGAGGGCACCTGGCCAATCCGAAAAGACCACGTAACATCGCGTGTTACTATGCAAATTAAGGTGGGAGTAATTAGTCCAGGTGTCAATCAAGAGATGGCCCGCTCAGGCCGTCTCCGCGACCACTCAGTTGCCACGGCGACAACAACGCATGTTTGAATTTACCGCGCGTCCTCGCCACAGCGCGCAGATGCAAATTGGTCGCATCACTGCGACCAATCCCAAACACACTGAGTTATGCCTATTGACAATGGTGACAATTCTACAAGTTATTATTTAGTTAGCTAAAATGAATTTTGCTTGATAAAACATTACATGTAAGAGGATGATGGGCTCGATTCCTCATCTATTTGGCAAAGAAGTAGCATGTATCGTAGGTGGAAAGTTTTTAGACTGCCAGGCCGAAGTCTAGGTAGACGCACGAAATCCTCATATCGGTGTTCCAGCACGGGAAGGCAAGGGAAGGCGTTTGTCCGCCGCGACCCCAAGGTAGCCACCGCCCGCATAAGACCCTCCCACTTGCACATAAAGCCCTGTCCTTGTTTAGCACCATCCCTGTCTACCGCATGCTCTCCGTCACTCCCGTGCAGCGAATTGCCGCTAAGAGGCTAGTTATTTCTTACGAAAATGATATACCATATCGATGGTCCTCACTATCGATAGCTTATTTTCACTATGGATAGTTATCGGTATTGAAAATCGTGGGTTGATATCAGTGCAATTCTAATCGCTTTGCTTAAGAACTGCTGCTAAAGCTGATAAAACATTAAACTTAGCATAATAATAATCAAAAACAGAGAAATCCATTAGGAAAACATCGATGGTTTCGATATATATATATCGATGTTCCAATATCGATTATAAAAACATCGATGTCTCGTTATCATCTCTACTTCAAGTTCAAATTTTATTATAATACAGTTAGGTTAAACCAACCAGTAATTGCCCGCATACCAGTGAATGACCATTAGGCAAAGAAATGTCAATTATAAATTTAAAAAAATATTATATGTTTATAAATGGAGTGTAGTTACACCTTTAATATCCCATATTTTTAGTTACGCGTATTAAGCAAACATTAATAAGTACAATTCTTATTAAAAGTATGCGGTCATTTACTGGGCTTCTACATGTTTTGCATTTTATAATCGTTTTTTTTTTTTTTAAATTACGATAAGAGTAAGTAATTATTTTTATAGAAATTTCAAGACAAATAAATTTAAATGCAATTTCAACAGCTGTTTTGTTGTTATACATAAGTATATTTAAGTATTACTCTCAAAGGTCCATAAATCAACAATTCGGTCATTCACTGGTTGGTTTACCCTATTAAATTTTTTTTATTTGTTTGTGAGGAGAAAGAAGGGATACGAAAGGAAGTAACGTGAGGGTATGTCCAACTTTTGATTGGAAATATGTTTGATATTTAATTCTTTTTCTTCAACGTGTGAGTATGGCTCTAAAATGTTCTTTAAAGCGAACCGAGTTATTCCTCTGTTTGATATGATTGTGGCTCTGAAAAGAGCCGTTTGTTTGGTGTTTAGCGTCCTCAACCCTTCAATACTTGGTCCAATATCCATTGTCGTCGATTACGGACGATAATCGATTGGGAATGGATCGTTGAAGACTTGAGAAATATTCCGGCCTGCTTCTCAAATCTTCCCATACACTTTGGGCGTGAGCAAGCAGAGTTGCTCGCGCTCTCTCGTGGCCAGGAACCCACCTTCTCCCCATTTCACTCCACACGTTCTCAATTAAATTGAGGTCTGGAGACTTCGCTGGCCAATCGAGGAGATGATGCACTGCACTGTTATCCTGCACGAGGCGGATGACCGTGTTAACGCAATTACGAGGTAAGCGTGGAGTCCGAGTAATTGGTATCTAAATCAGTCTAATCGGAAGGATGTTATGCGCGTTACAGTACAAATTATTATTTAAGAATTTAAAGAATTCTGTTTGGTATCGGGAATCCAAGATCTAGTCCTATACAGGCCCCGCACTGAGTTATTGTGAGGATTTAGTTAGTTCGTCATTAAATAACTTCTGCTCTAATGTAAGGTTCAAGTGTGAATAATTATATTTTTATTCTTGTTCTTTTCTGGCATTAAAAGACTTAAAGAGCCAAGGGTAATCCCAAAATATTGGCTAAAGCCAATATTGACTCTCGGTTACCTCTGCATTCGCCAATTGACAATATAACATGAATAATATTTCTTTTGCATGAGTTTACGCTCGCCAATCGTTATTTCAATTACAATATTTTAGGAAAAGAAATGCGCACTCACCCGCTATATCGTTTAAATTTTTTTTAAACGTTTGAAATTCCTTTTGTTTATGCTTTATGAACACACCTGTTCTATGCCTGAGAACAAGAAAATCACACTCACTCTCACAATACTTGCGATAATAATTTAAAAGTGATAAACAAAATAGCTCAAAGCACAAAAGAGGATGAGATCTAACAGAAGGTTGATCCCAACGCAATACAGGATATTAAACAAGGTTATTAAGCGAATGTAAAACGCAGATATATAAAATTAAGAAAACGATGATTAAAACACATTTAACGTGGAAAGATGAGTCCATTCACTAAAATTTATGAATCTCTGGCTCGAAAAGAATTTAAGTTAAGGAAAAGAAATTACTATCCACGGACACTCGTCACGCTCTCCGCGATTGTACGACAAAGAGTGCTTCAGCTTCGCGCCCCCGAGAGCGTCCGGCCGCGAGGCCCGCTCAGAAAAGCTGACGCTGCAGTCCCAATCATGCCCCAGTAACCGTCGCATGATTTCATTAGATGTTCTCACTTTCATTCTTCCATACTTTTCACCTATGCGCTACCGGCGTAGAACAGGGTGACTCTCATCCTCACGCTTCTCACACTCAGATCACTCCTTTTCCTCGATGCGACGATTCGACGGCCGTAGATGCGCTCGATTAGGTTAAACCAGAATGCTAGATGCATTGTCAAGACACACCCCCGCCGCTTACATTTAATCAGTGTCGCGAGGTATGAGAACCACTGCTCATTTTGAACGGACTACTGAGAACTACGCTGATGCCTCAGCACAGTCCCACGTTCAGGGTACAGCGCAGCGACCAACGTCGCGGCGACGACGACGTTCCTAGTACCGAGTATCCGTTTTCATAAAAAAAAATAATAAAATACTATACAGTAAGCAGAAGTGCGCTCGATTAGGGATTTCCCAGAACGCTAAGCGTTGTCGAAGCACTCTTCCCACTGACAAAGGAAAATACAACTAAACAATGATTTTAAAAATTTTTGAAGTTTCGGGACGTAACAACCGGTACCTCCTCAGCCGGGAAAAGTGCTCTCACGCTTGGCCAGAACACATTTTCCAGGATACTTACATACGCTGGACCATCCATTCTCGGGGGTATCTCGATTAATTCTCCTGGCCCAAACACGCTAATCCAACCCCACATCCTACATCCCACATCCCATAATACGCCCACTGCGGTCAATGGGGACCACATATCTGGGATCAAGCCGCTGGCCTGGAGGCCGCCACACATAAGGTGTCCTGTCAACAGCCGTCAAACATCCCGTAAAACATTAAGAAGAAATATTTCTTAGAATTTCATGAGGAACAAATAAGCACCACATTCGTATGTTTAATAAGTATACAGCGTTTTCTCCATACCACATGTAATGCTGGCGTAATGGTACGGTCGAGCAGAGTTGACCAGGCCAAAGGTGTGCCGCACGTGTTGGCTGCCGCGGCATTCTTTATTATTTTATTACTTTATAGCAATACCTGGTTGACTGTCACATTTTCTTCCCAAGAAAATGGATTACCGGCTACGGTGAGCGAGAGTGAGGCCGGACGTCACCGGAAAACCACTCCTGATGAAGATGCCGAACTGGTCCGACGAATAGTGGAAAATCCAATCCCCCCCCCCCCCCCGGTAGAGATTGCACGAGATATGCGATTAAAAATTTCCGCGAGAACTGCTCGACAACGCCTGCGTGATGCAGGATTGCGTTGCTGTCGGCCCGCGCGGAAAATCGCACTAACGCAAAATCACTGCGATAATCGTGTTGGTTTCGCATTGGAACACCTTGCAACCTCTGCGGAATGTTGGGATACCACTATTTGGTTGGACGAAAACGTTTTCTGTTCGTCTGTTGACAGGACACCTTATGCGTGGCGGCCTCCAGGCCAGTGGCTTGATCCCCGATATGTGGTCCCCATTGACCGCAGTGGGCGTGTTACATGTGGTACGTGGGGTTGGATTAGCGCGTTTGGGCCGGGAGAATTAATCGAGATACCCCCGAGAATGGATGGTCCAGCGTATGTATATATATCTCTTTATTGGTCCCCTAAGGGTTTCAATCTCCATCATTCACCATCCTCCTTCGGCCTTACACCACCTTAACATCTAATTCTTATTCTATCTTAACCTATGTTCTTAAACTACTTTCTTAAACCTAATACCGCCTTACACCACCTTAAACTCTAATTCTTATTCTATCTTAACCTATGATCTTACACTACTTTCTTAAACCTAATACCGCCAACGCCCCGCACGCTCGCTTGTCCTCTCGCACCGCACGCTCGCCCGCACGCTCGCTCGCGCTCTCGCACGCGCGCCTACTCCTCCTCCCTCCTACCCTATCTCCGGACCTCCGCCTCCGGTCACTCTCCCATCCACTTCCCTTTTCTCGTCCACCCCTCCATCCACTCCTTGCACACATTCACCTTCCCCCCCCCCCTCTCCACTCGTCAATCTTCCTTAGCCACCCCTCTCCCTGCCCGTCATCTCCTAGCACCTCATCCACCATCTCCTGCCAACCTATGTCCACCCCCCACCCCTCACACACCTCCCACACATGCTCCCACGACTCCACCCCCCACCCACATCTTCCACACTTCCTTCCCTCCTCCTTCTCCCAATACCTCCCCCCCCCCACATCTCGTTCCCCAACCTGTATCTGGCCAACCTCTTCCATCTGCTCTCACCCCACCCCTTTTTTAGATAACCGGGCAATCCCTCCCCCTTCACCGACCCATACCACCTGTTGTAACCCGATTCTCTAATCCTCGTCCACCGCTGCTCCTTCTGCATCCTTCTATCCCTACCCACTATATCCTCCCCCCTCATTTCCCCTCTTTCTCTCTGTCTTTCCACCTCCTCCACCGTCCACCCCAACCCCTCAAAAAATTGTTTCCTTTCTTCCTCCCACCCTTCCAATACCTTACCCCTTCTCGCCCTCTCTTTCATCTCCGCCCAACACATCCTTGCCAATTCCCCCCCTCTTCCCTCCTCTAGTTTCTTCTCAAACCCCAAAGCCCTCATCCCCGCCCTTCCCTTCAACATGTCCCTCTGTAATTCCTCTCTCACCATGTACCCAGGTGTGTACCTATCTACTCCCAGTACCCACCTCAGGTACCTCTCGTGTAGTGCCTCCACCCTCTCCCTTGCCCTCCACCCCCACACCTCCACCCCGTATTCTACTACTGCCCATACCAACTTATCAAATAACCATACCCTCTTTTCCCAGTCCTTCCCAAACTTTCTCTTCCCTATTCCCCACACCCACCCCATCGCCGCAGCTCCCTTCCTCACCCTCTCCTCTATATGCGCCTCCTGCCCACCATTCCTCATCAGGGTGTAACCCAGGTAGGTAAACTTCCCTACCTCCTCTATCTTCTTACCTTTCCACCTCCACGATACCTTTTTCCATCTCCCACCCCCCTTCCTACATCTCATCATCTTGGTCTTTTCTACATTTACTTCCAATCCCTTTCCATCAAGATACCTTTCCAATCTCGCTATCATCCCCCTCATTCCCTCCTCATCCTCCGCCAGCACCGCAACATCGTCGGCATACGCCAACGTGTACACCCTCCTGCCACCCAACTTCACCCCCCCCCCCCCAGCCACCTTTCTCCAACACCTCATCCATGTCTGCCATCAACAAGGTGAAGAGGCTAGGGCTCAGTGGGCATCCCTGCCTCACCCCCCTGGCAGTCCAAAATCTCCTCCCCTCCTCGTCCCCTACCCTTACTTTGCTCACTGTCTCCTCTAATATCTCCTCGCATCTCCTGACCAGCCCTTCCCTCACCCCCCCTCCTCCTCATTGCCTGCACAAGTAGCCCCCTGTCCACCGAGTCAAACGCTGCCTTTAGGTCCATGAACAATATCACCATTCTCTTCGCCTTCCTCCCCACCTGCCTATTCATCAAATAGTTCAGGACGTAAATATTGTCCATGCACCCCAACCCCCTTCTAAAGCCAGTCTGGCTCGGTGGCAGTAGCTTCTTCCCCTCCACCTCCTCCCTCAGCCTTTCCGCTAACACTGACGCGTATACTTTATACGCAGTCTGTGTCAGCGTGATTCCCCTGTAGTCCTCTACCTTGGCCCCCGAACCTTTCTTGAGCACCGGTACCACCACCCCTTCCCTCCACTCTTCTGGCCAACCCTCCCCCCTCCATACCCTGTTGCACAACGACCACAACCACTCTTCCACCTCCGGTCCACCCAACTTCCATACCTCATTCCTAATCCCATTCCCCTCACCAGCCTTCCCCTCTTTTAGGTTTCTAATCACCCTTCCTATTTCCTCTCTTCCAATCCCCTCCTCCCCATCCTCCCCCTTCCCCTTCTTCCACCCCTCCTCACCCTCCACTCCACCCCTCCCAATAGTCCCTTGAAATGTTCCTCCCACTCCTGCATTTTAATCCCTTCATTAACCCTCCTTCTTCTTTTCCTTTCCCTATTCACCACCTTCCAAACTTGCCCCTCCGTTCTTACCCCCTCTAACTCTCTTTCCCATCTCTCTAACTCTTCTTTTCTTTTCTTCTCACATAACCTCCCATACTTCCTCTTACTTTCCCTGTATCCCCCCCCCATCCCCTCCTTCCCTCCTCCACCTCCTCAACTCATTTCTCACCTTCTTCTTTTCCACCCTACACTCCTCATCCCACCAACCTCCTTTCGCTCCCCCTTCTTTTCCCATCTTACTTATCGCCCCCTGTATTCTTTCCCTGAGTTCCCCCCACTCCTCTTGCACTCCCATCCCGCCCTCTGCCCTTACCCCAAACTCCCTCACAAACTTCCTTCTCCCTTCCTTTGACCAATTCCCTCTCTCGCACGCTCTCTCTCCTCCATTTCTCCTCCTACCACTCTTCTCCCTCCTTCCTCCCCTCAACCACACCACCACTGGGTGGTGGTCCGAATACACCATTTCCCCTATCTCCATCCTAACAACTTTCTCCCTCGTGTCCTCATTCCCCAGCACATAATCAATTACTGAACTTCCCCTCCCTCCCGTGTAGGTCCACTCACCCTCCTCATCTCCTTCCACGTTACCGTTCAGTATACCCCAGCCCCTCTCTTCCACAAACCTGCACAGCCTTTTCCCCTCCCCGTTTACCACCTTATCTTTTGACTTCCTTCTTTCTTCACTAGTGCCAACCTCCTCTTCCACTCCACCTACCTCCGCCCCTCCCGTTCCTGTCCTCGCGTTAAAATCTCCCCCAATAACTGTTCTTACCCCCTCCTCCCTCTCCTCCATCCACTCCTTTAACTCCTCCAGTTTCCCTTGCAAGTCTTTGTTGACGTAGACTCCTATTATCCTCCACCAGTCCCCCCCTAACCTTACTTTCAACATCATCATTCCTTCCTTCTCCCTAACATCCTCTTCCTCCACCTCCAGCCCTTTTCTCACCCCCATTACCATCCCCCCATCGCCCTCCCCTTCACGTTTTCCCTCTTTGCCCACTGTCTTTTCCACATATATCCCTTCTGTAACCTCGTCTCCACATACCCCCAATCCTTCTCCTCCACCCACGTCTCGCTCAACACCATTATATCCCACTTCTCCAGCCCTTTCCAGAATTCTCCGTCCTTCCTCCTTACCCCTGCCACATTCCAGAAACCTATTTTATAACTCCCATACTATTCATTGCCCTTCCCCTCTCCTTCCCCCCACGGCATTCTCGTTTCCCTGTTCCTCCTCCCACTTATCTTCCCACTCATTCCATCTTCTCAACTTCCCATCTATCCACAACTTCATATACCCTGTCCGCACCTTTCTGCCCTTCTCTCTCTCCTTCCCCGCCTCTCTCTCAATCAGCCACCGTATTCTCCTCTCCTGCTCCGTCAGGTCGTCCTCAATCCTCTCCCTCCTGCCCCTCAGCTTCCTCTTCGCCTCCATCACTTTCATTTTATCCTCCCTCCCTGCTAGCTTAACCAGGACCATTCCATATCCCTCTTTTCCCGCCTTACCTATCCTCACTACTTCTCTGATCCCCCCCTCTTCCAAACCTATTCTTTCCCATAGCTTCTTTACCTCCTCCCTCACCACCGCGTTTCCCCCTACCTCCAATCCTCTAATCACCACGTTTTCCCGCCTCTCTTCTCTCTCCTTTCTATCCTGCCTTATCTCTACCATCCTCATTCTTCGCCTACACTCCTCCAATTCTTCCCTTCCCTGCTGCCCCTTCCCCCCTCCCATCCCCCCAACCTTTCCCCAGCTTTCCACCTTCTCCATCCTTTCCTCCATTCTCCCCTCCCACACCTCCATCCTCTCCACTTTTTCCTCAATGACCTCCCGCTTTCCCATCTCCTCCCTTAAACCCTCTTCCCATCTCCTCCTCTCTTCCCTCCATTCCTTTTCCACTCTCCTTCTATCCTCCCTTTCTTTCCTCATTTCCTCTTTCACCTCTCTCAGCTCCTCCCTTTCCTTCTCTAATTCCTCTTTCACCCCCCTTACCTCCGACATCATTTCCCTAATTAGACCCTCCATGCCTCCTGTCTCTTCCTTTTCGCCCCTCTTTTTCCTCTCCTTGTCACTACCCGTCGGCGACCTCGCCGTCTTCCCACATTTCCTGAATCCTGTACACACACCCTCCTCCTCCTTACCCTCTTCCTCCTCCCTGTCCTTCCTCTTTTTCCCCCTTGACCCTCCATACCACCCACACTGCTCCCTACACTGCTTACACTATCCCTTCTGGGATATTCATTCCCCCGTATCCCTCCTACCCCCTTTCCTTTTTCCTCCTCATTGCCCCTCTCCATGTCGCCTTTCAACCTCTTGCAACCTCTTTATAACTTTCCACACACTTCCCTCTTACTATCCTCCTTTCCTTTCTCCCCAACACTGTCCCGGTCCCTATCCCCGCACCTTCACTTATATACACTTTTCTGCTTCTCTCTTTCAAATCTCCCGCCAACCTGTCAGTCCCTCTCGTTCCTCTGTTTACCCACTGAGCTCTCCACCTGTTATAGCTATGCTCTGCACCTGGCTGCCTTCGCGTTGGCGTCAATTCACGCACCATTACCACCACTCCTGTATATATCCCCCCACCCCCGCAACATTAGAGTTGACTAGAACTGTGATTTGTGAATCACGAGTGATCCGATCACGTTCGTTCCCAATCACGGTGATTTTTCACAGTGATACGTGATTTTCGTGATCGCATCTGATTCGTGCAGGCAAAGAGGATAAGATAGAGGAGAAGCAGAAATATGCGATGCAAACGACACCTGTCTGTTCAGGCTCAATATTATTCAGTTTGCGGGTAGCAAAGTGGGAGGTAAAGAAGCCAAGCCAAAGACTACTGTTTGTAGCCATAGCTGGCCATAGCCGTTTGTAGTGGGCTTTGGTATATTGGTTGTGAACAAAGTGTAAAAAAAGGGTTCGTTGCCATGTGAAAGAATGCCATCGTTCGGAAAAGAAAGACAAAAATCATAATTTTTTTCTCATAACCTGCATATTTAATGATGTACGTATAATGGTTTCAAACAGTAACCTAACTTTCAATATTATTAAATAATGAAGGTTATGAAATTAGTATCAATAAAGAAATCTATTTTACATATTTTTTACATATTTTTTACATATTTTTTAATGATATAAATCATTAATATGAGTATTAAAATTTAATATAATTGCGTGGCAGACGGAAGCAGTGGAGAGAATTTTGCAGAATCGAAGGGACCACAAAGGATATCCGTGAACACAGTCCCTGCTTTCAAGTATGCACACCAGCAGCTACAAATGCATTTGTAAATTCATTTATCAGAATTAGATGCTTTTAGGAAGCGAGATTTAGGCGACGAGCCATTCAAAAAGCGAAGAAGCACAAAGTTAAACAGAATAAAATGAAAAAATTTGGCTGTTAGCTTTGTTTTCATCTCCAAATATTGCTTATACTTATACTTTTACTTTATACATAACTTTAAAAATTACTTCAACCTTATTATGTTTTATTTATTTATGTATGTATGTATGCAATGTATGTATGTAATGTATACATGTAAAGTTCCAAATGTAATTCAACAGTAATAAAATTTAAAATACTATCAAATTCACTGTTTTTTTTCATTATGTCTTCTTTAATTAATAGTTTAATTTATTTCTAACTTTACAATTTTTTAAATATTGCCGCTTGTATCGAAATTACGAAGGCCTGAATCACTAGAGGGCGCTGAATATCGTATATTACTTTTTAACACGGGCTCTTATGGGATGCTTCCACTCTATCTTATCCTCTTTGCGTGCACGCTGTTGTATATTCATCAGTTCACCATGAACCAAAGAAACGCGAAATCCAAACCGAACACTGTATTCCCGTTGCCTCGCCATGATGTGAACATAGCTTAACCTTTTCATTCGGCGGGAAATTTAAATTAAAGAAGGGGGAAACTCATGAAGTTGTTAGTTTTTCTAATGCGATTAAATAAAGTCATGGCCAGGTAATTAAACGCTCGTTAACATTGTAACTTTTATTTATCATCATCGAAACCATGTAAACGCTCATTAGAAAACAAATGTAATTAATTATTTATGTTAACAACAAGAAACTGAAGATCATTCATTCCGCTTTGAGAGTTCATTCTGTAAAGACGTGTTTTGCAAAACCCTACAAAATATATATTATACGTTTAACATCGAATATAAAGTTTCTTTTAATCCTTCTAATTCCCGAATTCAAAATCTGAACGCATCCTCCGAGCAGAGTGCTTTTGCATTCCACGGGCATCGACCCCAATTCCCTGGAATTCGACGCAAGTTCCTGAAGATCCACGCAACAAGGCAGAACAGTGATCCGTGATCGCTTCTGATTGGTGCAGGCGCAACAGTGATCCATGATCGCCTCTGATTGGTGCAAGCAGAACAGTGATCGCTTCTGATTAGTGGATAGCATAACAGCTCTTTGTACGCGCCACATAATCCCAAATTCTATTATCTTTCGAAACATTGTCAAGTTCTCACTGTTCTTATAGAATCTGTTCAAGCAAAATCGAGGAGCGCCTACGATTTGCCTTTACCGCACAATAATTAACGCACGCGGCTTAGTTTAAATATACTAGATGTAAAAGTTTCACACTGTGGTTTAATGGCGAGCGCAATAAACGAGCACGTTTAATATATTACACGTGTGAATTTAGATAACTTTTACCGATCTATTATCGCTAATTTAAACTTAATTAAAGAACACGCAAGTACGCGTATGGAAATTCCAAGCACGGAATTTGAGAAATTGAACTTAGAAAAATCGGAGCGCCGATTGCTCTTGGTGAAAGGATCTCCGCGAAAGACACGATGTGCACCTTATCGCGTTTCACAACGAAGAGAGTGAGTGGTCGCAGAGACGACACGAGGCAAGCCACCGGCTCGAGATCGAGGACACCTGGCCAATCCGCGAAGACCACGTAACATCGCGTGTTACTATGCAAATGAAGGTGGGAGTAATTAGTCCAGGTGTCAATCGAGAGATGGCCCGCTCATGCCGTCTCCGCGACCACTCAGTTGCCAGGACGACAACAACGCCAGTTTGAAATTGCCGCGCATCTTCGCTGCAGTGCGCAGATGCAGATTGGTCGCATCGCTGCGACCAATCCTGAACAAATCTCAATTGTAAATTTGGACCAATATAATCGTTCTTGATCTATTTAAATTAACGAATTATTCACTTTAGTTAGAGCACTAAAGAGGTGAGTATTCCTATCCGCCATTTTGGGTCCTCTGGAGAGAAAAAATTATCGAGTACCCGCCTTTTTATGTATTGTCAGATTCACTTTATAAACAAAATACGCATTACTGATATTGATACATGTTAGCACGACACATTATTAGAGTATTTTATTACATTTAAGGAACTTCCGTTTCCGGTCGCGGTGTATGGCAGGTGTGCGAAAGTGATCGGTGTTAGAGTGTGAGGGAAAGTGTGGTGAAGCGGTGAAAGGGAGGATTGTGTGTGAGTGTGGAGGGCTGAGGAGAAGTGGGGAAGGGACAGAGGTAAGGGGGAAAGGGATAGGAGTGTCGGTGGCAGGGAAATAGGAGTGTGAAGGAAAGGCTTGGAGGTTAGGTGTTAGAGGTAGGCGAAGTTTGGCGGGAGCAGCAGATAGAGAGCGGTGTAGAGACACTATAATAAGAATCTGGGCACGAGAAGGCCACTTTTTGATTGGTCCGCCATGTTTGATCGAAATCCCACGAGAGAGAAAGAGATATACGCCATTTCACTCTTAACAACTCTTACGTTTATGGTGGTATTTTACTATCTATTAATCTGAAAATGTGCATTTGGGTTTTTGATTGGCCCGTCATTTTTCATCTATCCTCGCTGATTTTTAAATCTGTCCACTATACCAAGATAATGAAGATATAAAGTAAAAAAACTAAATCTTGTGTTCGATTTGATATGTTCTTTTTTATTATACTTATTTAAATGTGCAATGCATTGCCATAGATTTGCTACCATAAACGTAAGAGTTGTTAAGAGTGGTTAAGAGTGAAATGGCGTATATCTCTTTCTCTCTCGTGGGATTTTGATCAAACATGGCGGACTGTCACTCATTTCCAGACTCTTATTATAGTGTCTCTAGAGCGGAGTACAGTGGGTCCAGGGACAGTGTGGCCAATAAGCCGGAAGCCGCCATTTTCAGTTCCAGCCTGATCAAGCGCGCGATATAGAGTACAATTCTGAAGTTGTAAGAAGTACAACTTGAGAATGTGTACGTATATATGTATACTACCTATACATAAGATCTGCCGGAAGTTGCCTGAAAATGGCGGCACCAATCAGCAGCGAGGAACACATTGGCCACACTGTCCCTGGACGCACTGTAGAGCGGAGTGGTGCGAAGAGACACCTGTCGCGGAATAGAAGAAATAGAGGTGCTGACAGGAAGGCGGGAATTTTTGAACGAGGAAAATTAATTAGGAGCATGGATAAAGGGAAGGGTGATAAGATGGAAGCGGGGGGGAGTGGGAGAGAAGGGCTAGTGGGGGGGCGGGAAAGGGAAAGGGGGTGAGAAACGGAAGGGGAGCATAAATGTAAAGGAAAGGTGTAGGAAGGACAGTGGGAGTAGTGTGGGAAGCAGTGTGGGAAACTTGGAAAGTTATTGGGGTAAAAAGAGAGAGAGGGAAGAGGAGGAGACGGAGGCGTTTGAGGAGGGGGGAAGGGGAGGATTTAAGAGGAGTGGAAAAACGGCAAGGTCGCCAGTAAAAGGGGGCAAAGAGGGAGGAGAACAGGGGGGAGGGGAATTGGCAGGGATGGAAAGAATGATGAAGGAGTTGATAAGGGAGATAAAGGAAATGAAGGATGAGATGAGGAGTGAAAGAGAAGAAAGAAGAAGGTTGGAGGAGGAATGGAGAGGGGAAAGAAGGAAGTGGGAAGAGTGGATGAAGGAGGAGAAGGCAAGGAGAGAGGGAATAGAGGAAAAGCTGGAAAGGTTGGAAGAAAGGGATAGGAGGATGGAAGAGGTGATGGAGAAGGTGGAGAGTTGGGAAAAGGAAGGAACAAAGGGGAAGGACGTAGTGGAGGAGGAACAGGTGGAGGAATGGAATTTGAGGCTAAGAAGGATGTAATGGAGGCGAGGAGAAAGCTGAGGGGAGGGAAGGAGAGGATCGAGGATGACCTCACAGGGGAGGAGAGAAGAGGGAGGTGGAAGATAGAAAGAGAGGCAGAAAGAGAAAGGGAGAGGGGGTTGAATGTGCAGATAGGGTACATGAAAATGTGGGTGAATCGGAGAATGAGGAGGTGGAACGAGGTAGGGGAAAAATGGTTGGAGCAGGGAAACGAAAAGGGGGGAAGGGTGGGGGCGAGAGAGGATAGAGGGGAGGGAGCGGGGTACAGAGGAAGGAAGATACAAGGTAGCTTTTCTGGAATGTGGCGGGGTTAAAAAATAAAGATGAAGGTTTTTGGAAGGGGTTGGAGGAATGGGATGTAGTGGTTTTATGTGAAACGTAGGTAGAGGAAAGAGACTGGGATGGGGTGAGGAAGAAGCTGCCAAAGGGGTTCGTGTGGTGGAGGCAAGGGGCGAAGAGGGAGAGTAAGAAAGGAAGGGCAATAGGGGGTATGATAATGGGAGTGAGAAAGGGGATGGAAAGAAGAGAAGAGGAGGGGGGAAAGAAGGGGATAATGATGAGGAGGTGAAGATGGGGGAGGAGTGGCGGAGGGTGGTGTGAGTGTATGTGAACAAGGATTTGCAGAGGAAGTTGGAGGAGCCGAAGAAGTGGGTGGAAGGGAGGGAGGAGGATGTAAGGGTGGTGATAGGGGGAGATTTTAACGCGAGGACAGGAGGGGAAGGGGGAGAGATGTGGGGGAGGAGGAAAAGGAGAGGGGAAGGGAAAGTAGGAGATCGAAGGACAGAGAGGTGAATGGGGAGGGGAGGAGGCTGTGCAAGTATCTGGGGAAAGGGGGTGGAGCATAATAAACGGAAATGTGGAAGGAGACGAGGAGGGGGAATGGACATACACAGGAGGGAGAGGGAATTCGGTCATTGATTATGCCTTGGGGAATGAGGAGACGAGGGAGAGAGTGGAGAGGATGGAAGTGAGTGATAGGGTGGAATCAGACCATCACCCAGTGGTAGTATGGCTGAGGGGGGAAGGCAAAGAGGGGATAGATAGGAGAAAAAAGGGGAGGGGAGAGGTGTAGGGAGGGGGAATTGGTCAGAAGAGGGGAGGGAGGAGTTTGTGAGGAATTTTGGTAAAAGAGAAAAAGGGAATAGCGAAATCCAGGAAGATTGGAAGGAGTTGAGGGATAGGATAAAAGGGACGATAGGAAAGGTGGGGCAAGGAGGAAAGAGGGTAGGAAAGGGAGGGTGGTGGGATAGAAGGGAGTGTGGGGAGGAGAAGGGTAAGGTAAGAAGGATGTTGAGACGTTGGGGGAGGGAGGGGGGGAGATGGGAAGGAGTATAAGGAGAGGCGGAAGGAGTATATGATAATGTGTGAGGAGAAGAAAAGGGAAGAGGTAGAATGGTGAGAGAAGGAGGTGGAAGGGATAAAGACGGAGGGGCAAATGTGGAAAGTGGTAAATAGAGAGAGGGGGAGAAGGAGGAGGATAGAGGTGGGGATAAAAATAGAGGAGTAGCAGGAATACTTTACGGGGCTATTAGAAGGAGTGGAGTGGAGGGTGAGAAAGGGAGGGGAAAGTAGGAGGGGGGAGGACGAGGAGGGAGAGTTGAGTAAGGAGGAGATTAGAAGGGTAGTGTTACGTGCCGCGGCCTTTAGTTATCGAGCGGCGCGTTTTAGACGGCCAAATTCTGATCAGGGGTATCCCACAATCTTTGATTATCAGAATTTGTCGTATTTATGTAGGTAATGGCAACGAGGCTCGCCGCACTCGCAACAGTCAATTATTTTATTTACTTATCTAAATACCTTATCAGAAGGATAAGGGGTAGATTTTGGGATCGTTGGTGCTCTAGTCCCATACGGGTCTTTTCAAAGGAATCGGACAGGTAATTAATGAGTATAATTTAATGAATAATAAAGCTTTAATGCCGAAATATTGGATGGTTGTAAAACATATAGTACTGAATATGTAAAGAAAAATTAATCAACAACAAACATAGACATTCGCGCTATCGGGCACAATTCCTGATTAAGGGAATCCCACAATCATTTGATTATCAGAAATTGTGTTAAGTACGATTCAATCATAATACAGTGTACAAAAGAGATAATAGGTGCAAGTCACCAGACAGTCGATATTATATTGACAAATATATTTTTGTGGTTTTCGGTTGGAATGTTTTCCTGTGGTCTGATGATATATCTAAATCAGAAAAAGAGATAAAACGCGAACACACACACACACTTGGTTATATTAACGAATAAATCTTAATTGAATTCTAAACGAGACTGAATAACAGTGATTTTAACAGAGCAAAATGAATGATACTTTTAGTTTATAATTTATAATTTAATCAAAGTTTAGTAAATAGGATTGTTTCACGAGTTTAAATAAATGAATTGTTTCGCAAAGTCGAGTCTTTCACGCGGTTTCACTATAAACCGGAGAACTCTAGCTCTAAGACACTTGCGGACCCAGCGACACACACCTCACGATTTATCGTCACAGAGTGTCGCAGCTTCACGCTCTCGGCAGCGACCAGAGTGGGTCCGTACCGAAAATGCTTACGCTGCATTTTATCCCTCGGCCGCGCTACCATGGGCCCGTCTACTTAACGAGGCGGTGTGTGTGTGTTCTCACGCCCATCCATCAGACTCCCGACTCAAATACATGATCAATCCTTACAGGACATTCGTACGTACAGGAAAACATGACATCGCACATTACAATTTCACATCTGCTGAGGCCTTCCCTGAACGTTCATAAATTTATATGCACAATTTCTGACTAGGGGAATCCCACAGTCCTTGGACTATCAGAAATTGTGTTATGTATCTAATTTTAACCAAACAACTTTGAATTAATTAATTAATTTATTTACACGTGCCCCGAAACGTGCGACAAAACCGTGAGAAGGCGCGACTCCCTGCACCGGATGTAGGGTATACAATTCCGTCAATCTTCTAAGAAGTGATCCAGTCTGCGCATTCCTGCTGTAGCCGTTACTGATTATGTTACAATGTTTAACGCGGCGGTCAGAGGTGCTCTCAACGGGGGTTCTCCCACAATGCTGCAAGGCATTGTTGAAATACATCCCTGCCGCTTACACAGAACGGATTCGGCACAACAGGAGAACCACTGGTCCTTTCGAACGCGACTATCTGGTGAGAACGCCGCTGCGTCAGCACCGCCTTATCGGTATCGCGGGACGGTAATGCGTCGAGGCGACGACGCTCCAAGAAAGGGGTTTTTGTTCTATCAAAAATATTATTGATTAATGGGCAGGAGTATGATCAACGAGGGATTTCCCATAACGCTAGGCGTTGGTGATGCATACCCTGACCAGAAAGAAAAATCTTACGTTCCGAACGTAACAGTAGTGAGGAATTTGAAAGAGGGTAAGGCAGGAGGGGGGGACGGCATACCAAACGAGGTGTGGAAATATGGGGGGAGAGAGGTGGAGAACTGGCTTTGGGAAATCTGTAATAGGGTATGGAAGGGGGAGGGATGGGTGGACGAGTGGAGGGAAGGAATACTGGTGCCGGTGGTGAAGAAGGGGACCGGAAAAAGGGTCGCGGAATACCGGGGGGTTACGCTGACACATATGGCATACAAAGTATACGCGTCTCTGTTGGCAGAGAGATTGAGAAAGGAGGTGGAGGCTAAGAGACTGTTGCAACCGAGTCTGGCCGGCTTTAGGAAAGGGATGGGACGTGTGGACAACGTATACGTTCTAAATTATTTGATAAATAGACAGGTAACCAGGAAGAAGAGAAGGATGATTATATTTTTTATACACCTAAAGGCGGCCTTTGTCTCGGTGGACAGGGAGGTGCTGGTGAGGGCGATGAGAAAGAGGGGAGTGAGAGAGGGGATAGTGGGAAGATGTGAGGAAGTATTAAAAGAAACAATATGTAGGGTAAGAATCGGGGAGGAGTTAGGGAGGGAATTTTCGACGGCGAGGGGAGTAAGACAAGGTTGCCTATTGAGCCCGAGTCTATTTACCTTGCTTTTGGCGGATTTAGATGAGGAGATGGAAAGGGGTGGATGGGGAAGGGTGAGGCTGGGGGGAAGGAAAGTGTTCACGCTACCCTATGCGGATGGTGTGGCGGTAATGGCGGAAGATGAGGAGAGGATGAGAGGCATGATGGCTAAGCTGGAAAGATATTTGGACGGGAAGGGGCTGCACCTGAATGTGGGAAAATCAACGCCCCGACCCCCAATGCAGGCAGTGCCTAGGCACTGTGGTGGGTGGGGCGTTATCGGCGAAAGCCATCCTGCTGGAATCGAGCTTGCGCTGGCGGCTCTATCTCCTCGTGGTCCCCAGTGGACAGCGTTCCGCGTCGCTCCGCGGCGTGTAACGCTGACTAAACGAGCCGCCGCCCTTCGGGGCAGATTCAACTTGTCCAATGATTCCTAGCGGATGAGGGCAGGGTTTTTCCAAGTTCCATTTCGACAGAACATCTACGCTGAATTTCCCTTGGCAGCGGCCCGCGACGATCGTTAAATTTTGCAAACACCACCATGCAAGCCAAATGCTCGTATAGGCGAAAGCCTGAGGTAGAGCGCGCCCCTTTTGGACCAAGACGGCTATACTAGATGTGGGAAAATCAAAAGTAATGAGATGTAGAAAGGGGGGAGGAAGGTGGAAGAAAGTGGTATGGAGGTGGAGGAGGTGAAGGCCTTTAAGTACTTGGGCTATACCTTGATGGCGAACGGGGGACAGGAGGCTCATGTGGAGGAAAGGGTTAAAAAGCGGCGGCGGTGATGGGGCAGGTTTGGGGGATTGGAAAGAGGAGGTTTGGGAAGGACTGGGGAAAAAGGGTATGGTTTTTTGACAAATTGGTGTGGGCAACGGTGGTGTATGGAGCGGAAATATGGGGGTGGAAGGGAAGGGAGAGGGTGGAGGCACTGCAAGACAGGTATCTAAGATGGGTGTTAGGAGTTGAGTGGTACACTCCGGGTTATATGGTGAGAGAGGAGCTGCAGCGGGACATGATGAAGGGGAGGGCGGGAATAAGGGCATGGACATATGAGAGGAAGTTAGAGGAGGGGTAAGGAGGGGAATTGGCAAATGAGTGTTGGGAAGAGGTAAAAGGTAGGGCGAGAAAGGGAAAGGTGCTGGGGGGATGGGAGGAAGAAAGGAAAGGGTTCTTTGAGGAGAGGGGGTGGATAATAGAAGGGGTGGAAGTGGTGAGAGGAAGGGGGGAGTTAAGGGGTGAGGAGTTGGTAAGTAGGGGAAGGAGGTTGGAGGAGGTGGAAAGGTGGGAAAGGATTTGGGATTCAGAATACAATAGGTGGTATGGAATGGTAAAAGGGGTGGGGGTTCCGGGGTATCTGAAGAAGGGGTGGGGTGAAGGCAGATGGAGAAGGGTGGCCCGATTTAGGCTGGGGAGCGAGATGAGAGGAGGGAGATATTGGGAAGAGGAGGAGAACAGAAGGTGTTGGATGTGTGGTGGGGGGGAAGAGAGATGGGAGTATGTGTGGGAGGTGTGTACGGGATGGGGGGAGGAGGGGGGGGGCAGGAAATGTTGAGGGATGTTTTGTGTGATGATGGGTATTCCCCCGGGAGAGGAATGGATGAGGGAAGTGGAAGTAAGGAGAGGAGGTGGAGTGGAGGAATGGGAGTGTAAGGATTGAGAGTGGCAGGAAGTGAGCGGAAGCGGGGGTCCGATGGTAGGGACGGGAGGAGAGGTAGAGAAGGGAGTGCGTGCGTAGCGGTGGCAGGCGGGCGAGCGAGCGGAGAGAGATGCGACTAGGTTTTAAGGCGGATAGAGATAAGATGTAGATGTAGATTTAAGAAGTAGAAATAGATGTAAGTAGTTGTAAGATCGGATTGTAAACTCCAAGGGGATACAAAATAAAGTACATACACATTTAAGTTTATATTTGGTTTATAAAGCGAATTTGACAATACTCAAGAAGGCGGGAACTCAATAATCTTCTCTCTCCAGAGGACCCAAAATGGCGGATAGTAATACTCACCTCTTTAATGCTCTACTTTAGTTAAAAAGTATAATGTATATGTGAATACTTTAGCCAATCAAATCAGTGCGTGCATTCATTGACTATTTATGAATGAATATTCTAAATATTCGCTGAATTAGCACGCTTTGACTGTAACACCAGCTCTATTGAAGTATTTTATAAAAAATAATTCAATCAAGATCAAGAATTACGATTACAGTACACAATTCACTCAAGTTAAAAAATTCACGATCACTGTGATAAATCACTGTTTGTGATTTTGCACTTCATATCTGCGCAACATGTGGCAGAAAAACCCACACAGCACACAGGCGTCCTAAAGGCGCCTCGAATGTCTCACGAATGTCCAATATGTGCCTTCTGAGCGCCTGATGTTACAAAACGGGACGCCTTAAATGCGCCTTGAAGGCGCCTGAATTAAGACTGACAGGCGTCTTAAGGGTGCCTGAAATGGGCGCCTTATACAGGCCTGGATTAGGACTGGCAAGCGTCTTGATTATCGATAAATTGGAAACATAGAGTTATCAAAATGAAATCAGTCTGGATAAAAATTCATTGCCATTTACTATATTTATTTATTTAAAGTTTGTGTACAGATACTTTTATTAACAGACTTCGAAAAACAAGGAGGTTCTCAGTTCGACACATACATTTGTGTCCCACGCCCAGCTGGCTGACGGCAACCTTGGAACAGCTCGTATTTCGATGAGCCCAGGGACGAAGGCGAACGCCTCGTGGTCTCGGCTGCGAAGTCCCCGCTGCGGGGAGTCGAAATTCTGCCTCCCACAGGTTGACGCAATATCACGTCGGGGCTACCAATGTAGGGGTTATCCGGCACGTAGATAATTCTAATAGGCCCTACTCCTGCAGGTGATGCACCCCGAAGATTGGGAGGAATAATAATCACTCGTTGTCGAGGAATAAAATAATACTGTATTTTGAGGATATAAAGAAATTTAAAAAAAGTATTTGGTCGTAGAGAGATTGCGTGGGCACCGTGGGGCAGCTCCATGGCTGACCCCCACTCTTCGCTTTCGGGAGGGGCAGGCGCCTTTTCGGGGCCTATAAGGCGCCTGAGAAACTTTGTATAGATGGCGCCAGTGTAGTTACACAGCGTCCGAAAGCTGGCTTGTTACAAGTCCGGACGCTCAGGCGCTCAGACCTAAAACAGGCCGAAAATGGGCGCCTTTAAGGCACCGTGTGCTGTATGGGAAATGTTTCATCGCATGCTTGGATCTTGGATCGTTTGTTCTGTTCGCTTTTCTGCGTTCGATACTCCAGTATAGATCAGGTAGAAGTTTTTATCGGCATTATGTTCGCATATGTGAAATTAAGGCAGTGCGGAAAATGTATTATAGTTTGTGGGAAACAAATCCGGCACTTCGATTCAAAAAACATAAAATTCCAAAAGTTTTACAAAGTTAAAGTGGGAAACGAATTTAAGGACGCGTCCATTATTTTTTGTAGAGGTAAGTTTTGCATTACATTCAGTTTATAATTGTTTATAATGTATTTATAAAAAAGTATATATATAAATATTTGTATTATATAATAAATTGTTGCGTGACCACGCATAGTCATATGTATGCGTCTGTCCGTGCCGCCTGTAAAAATCGCCATTGATCGGCATGGCGATCGCCGACAACAACACAATGAGGGTGTGAGTGTGCATAACGTCTGAAGCCGGAGACGTCGGTCCAAACGGTCGCAGAACGCGTCTATCCTAAAGTTCAAGTCTCTCTAAAGTGTTCAAATTCGTACATCTGAACATGGTTTGGAGGACTCCAGCGTGACCGCACACCTATTGGAACGAACACTTAACCACCTAAAAAGTGCGCTTTGGCGGGCTCCGGCCTGGCTTTCAGGCAGGATCCATCGGCCACTCCTGCTATTGGCTAGATTCGTTTCGCGATGTCGCCACGTGGCTGGCTTGGTGCTGGCGTCAATTCACGCACACATTACCACCGCTCCTGTAGGTGTTCGGCCACGCCGAATCACGGAAACTACCTACCAGTGCGACGGACGAGAGTGGGGGGCCTACCCAACGCCAAGAGGAAAATTCACCGACGCCAGCGCCAAGCCAAGTCGAGTGGAGTGTGCCCAACCAGCGTCGCCGGGTACTCGGTTGTCGATGCTGGTTGGCTGCAGAGTATACACTCCACTCGGCTTGGCTTGGCCGCCGCACTGGTAGGTAGTTTCCGTGCCACTCTGCGCCGAAGTCGTGATTGGTCGGGACTCTACTTCCTACTTCACGTTTGTTTCGAATTCTCGTTCATTCCGAGGTGGCAGTCGTCGACACCAGTACCAAGGAATTCTGAGCGATATATTTCTTATATTCAAGCGAATCCGAGACATTAAGAAGGCGTAAGTAGTTATGGAATTTAATAATTTCAAATTGTCTACGTCGCGGAAATCGATACACGCATTATCGGCGCGACAAAAAAGGAGGGTTATGCGCGAGATGCGAAATAACTTACGCGTGCGATACCGTTCCGGATTGAATACGGTCAGTAGAGTAGTTGAGAGAAATATTCGTTAAAATGACGAGTTGATCACTCTCAAACTAATAATTTTAGAATAGCTAGCACTTGCTCGGATTAAATGGCACGTGGTTACGCATAAACTTTATTTTGCTTCCTACACTGATAAGAAGCCGCATTAACCAAAGATTAACGCAGGACACTCGTTTCTCAAACGAGTGAACCCAAAAGAGATTGTACAAAATAAAAGAGATCGGCTTAAACTAAAAGAGATCGGCTCGAAGCCCGAGGCCGATACGAGTAATCGCACGGAAAGCAACACAAAGGACCGTGTTTACACTCGCGATGCTCGAACAAGAAGGAAGTAGGATCTCACTGCGATCCTCGCGTAACACCCAAATTCCGCGTGCCCCCCACCCCTGCCGCGCCTCGCGATCCGAGCTACTCGGTCCACCCGAGTCGCGGGAGCGACAGAGAAGAGTAGACAGGCGACGGGACTGGTCCCTACGAAGCGCCAAATACAAAACAAAGCGTTTACAATTAAGCATATTAATCTAAGACTAGTATAAGTAATGTAACTATTCCAAAGGAAAATAAACTTAAACCTAAACCTAATCTAAGACTAAAATTTACTCGTTTCCACGAACAGTAGTGAATAATACTTCTACCGTGCAAGATGCTGCTAGCACATCTGCAGGTTGTAGTTCGTCCGTTCCTGTTAATTTAATCACTGATAAATTCAGTGTTATATTATTATTAAAACATAATTAGTCTATGCTTATTATCTACCGTGATTTCATACGTTCTTTTATACATATTTACTATCCCCATTCAAGCAGATTTCTATTGTGATCTTACATTAATTAAATAAAAACTAAGAATTTTAAAAATTAATAATGCAAGGTTTACATATTTAAATGTTTACAAGTACTTAACGATTCTTTGTAATTACGCTTATTTATATTTATTTAATTATTTATTTATTTATGAGCGGGTAACGCTCATAAATAAATGGGTAACGTGTTAACAATGTTAAAACTCATACGATGAAGGTAAAAAAGTAGGAAAAAAGAAAAAGTAAGCAGAAAAGAAAGATAACATAAAGAGAATTGTGTGAATACGTTCATAGATAAACGAAAAAAATGAAGAAAAAAGAAAGATTTCAATTTAGTACTTATTTTCAAAAGTTACAGAATATTTCCATTTACAGCTTACATTTTAATTATTTACATTACTTATTGAGAACCATTATTTACATTCCAGTAGATAAACGTAACCTGAAATATACGAAACATTCGTATTGCCCGAAACGTTCGAGCTTCAAGCTTCAAGCTGCTCGATAATTTCGATCTGCTCGAAGTATATTCGAGCTTCTCCGTTCTTTCGGGCCGCTCGTTTCTTTCGAACCGCTCGAAAATATTCGAGCTACTCGGTTTTATCGAGCTTCTCGGTTCTTTCCGGCCGCTCGCTTCTTTCGAGCCGCTCGAAAATATTCGAGCTACTCGGTTTTTACGGATACTCGGCTCGGCTCGGTACGAACTTCAAGCTACTCGAATATTCGAGGTCTCGAACAGCCTTAGTCCTTACATCATGGTTTTATTATTATTATTATTTTATTGACGGGAGAACCCATTAGATACACAAATAAGAACAGTTTTGAACAAAAATAAAGAATACAATATAGATAAAAAATAATAAAATAAACAAAGACATAACAAATCAAAGACGTAACAATCAACAAAAACACGCGACATCGCCTTAAGAACGAAGCGGACATACAATAGATTAAGGAGATGACGGCCTCCTAAGCACAAGCGTCCTGAACGTAGTGAGGGAGTCTATAAAAATATCTATGTTCTCAGGGCACTGATTTAGTTCCTCCATAGCACGGTTTATGGGGTCCATCGAGTAATACCGATAACCAGGGACACGTACCACAAAAAGGGATCTTGGGCGAAGTGACCGCTGCGGAGCATTAAGACAAATCCGACCGACTAGCTCCAAACAGTTAATCTGGCCATGGAGAACCTTATGGAGAAACAGCAAGTCCGAACCAACACGGCGGTCACTAAGTGACGAGAGCCTTGTTTTTAGCAAGGCTGGACGATAATCGTGGTCACTGAACATCATAGGGCTACTAGTGGCCCTCATTACCAGTCTAAGGAACTTGTGCTGGACCCTTTCAATTAGGTTAGAATAAAGTTTGTGCCTAGGACTCCAAATCACCGATGCATATTCGATCTGAGGCCTCACCAGTGCCACGTAAAGCAACTTTAACGTCCTGATTTGTCTAAAGTGTTTTCCAAAGCGTGCAATAAACCCGAGGGTTTTCATTGCTTTACACGCGATATTACGGTAGTGATTGCGAAAGTCTAGACCTGACGAAAACGATACACCAAGGTCCATGACTTCCACAACCTCAGACAAAACAGAGTCCGCCAACCTATAAGACGAAGGAAAGCCACTGACAGCTCTGTGGGTCCTTGACATAACACACTTGCTCGCGTTTAGCCCCATCCTATTGACGGAACACCACTTCTCAAATCTAATGAGGTCAGCCTGCATGAAATCCACATCTAGAGCACCACTTATAGTGCAGAAAATTTTTAGGTCATCTGCATACAGTAGGAAATTATTATGCAGGAAAACGTCCTTAAGGTCGTTGATGAAGAGAATAAACAGGAGAGGACCTAGGTGTGATCCCTGCGGAACACCCGAGGTCACGTCCACTGGATTGGATAACCGGTCATGCACTCTAATTAGCTGTAATCGACCTTGAAGGTAGCTATCGATCCAAGTAAGTAGCGGTCCGTCAATTCCTGTTGAGGCCAGTTTATTGTGCAAGATACTGTGATCCACCGAATCGAAAGCTTTCCGGAAGTCGGTATAGACACTGTCCACTTGGAGACCCTCGTCCAGTGCCGTAGAAACAAAGCAATGGTAAACCACCAAGTTCGTTGTCGTTGATCGACCAGGAACAAATCCATGCTGCTCATCACAAATGACATTAGTGAGACTAGGGGTTACCTGCTGCGTTACTATTTCTTCGAAGATCTTAGGCATGCACGACGATTTGCAGATCGGTCGATAGTTCCTAACATCCAAGCGGTCACCGGCCTTAAATATTGGGGTAACCAAAGTGGTCTTCCAAGCTGCTGGGAAAATACCTTTAGCTAAGGAGGAGTTAAATATACAGGGTTTGTCCGGAAAGTAATGAGACTCATTTTTTTTTACAAAGTTTATTGAACGCACAGGTACAACAACTTAATATTCCTCAAAATAGGACCCTTGCGCATCTATACATTTTTGCCAGCGTGATTTCCATGCTGCATAAGCTCCCTGGAACTCCTCGGCCGGAATGCTGTTCAATAAGGTCGTCGTACTAGCTTAGACGTTCTCCAGGGTGCCCAGATGATGTCCTTTGAGCTCCCTTTTCAGCCGAGGAAACAAAAAGAAGTCCGCCGGGGCTAGGTCGGGACTGTAGGGTGGGTGGGGAATCGTTGCAACACCGATCCGGGTCAGGTAGGATGTGACAACAAAGGCGGTGTGAGACGGCGCATTGTCATGGTGCAGTTTCCATGAAGCTCGGATCTCTCTTCGGACGCGGGTGACCCTGCGATTCAGCCTTTGAAGCACTTCCTTGTAATATTCAGCGTTGACGGTCTGGCCAGGGGGTACGAACTCGTGGTGCACGATCCCCTTAACATCAAAGAAAACAATGGCCATCGACTTCACGCGGGACTTGCTCATTCGAGCTTTCTTCTGGCGCGGCGACGCCGTCGTGTGCCATTCCGCACTCTGCCGTTTCGACTCCGGATCGTACTCGAAGACCCATGACTCATCACCAGTGATAACGTTGTCCAGGAAACGGGGATCATCCGCACAGAGTTGTTTCAGCTCCACGCACACTTCCACGCGATTCACTTTTGGAGCGTCGGTCAAAACTTTGGGCACAAGTTTTGCGCAAATCTTCCGCATGGCCAAGTCTTCCGATACAATTTCATGAACAATTGTTTTCGGCAAGTTCAATAGTTCCGATATCATACGAACACTCATTCGTCGGTCTGTGTTGAGCAATTCGCGCACACGGGTGAGGTGTTCGTCCGTTCGTGATGTTTGTGGGCGTCCAGAACGGGCCTCGTCGATAACCTCTTCCCGACCTTCCCTGAACGACTTGTGCCACTTCTTTGCCTGCGAATAGGACATGCAAGCATCCCCGAAGGCTTCTTTAAGCATGTCCCATGTTTCCTTTGGCGTCTTCTTGAGTTTAACACAAAACTTCACCGCATAACGCTGTTCTAATGTTTTTTCCATCGTAACTACGACGAGGTCACTGTATAGACGTTCACGTGGCAGCACGTCCTAACCCTCACAGAGCTCGGAGGCTACTCCCCGTGGCATCGCTGGAAAGCTAAAGGTTCCCCCTATTTTTCCCCACCGGTCGCAGCGCTGTGCGTTGTATAGTTGCGTCACAAAAAAATGAGGCTCATTACTTTCCGGACAAACCCTGTATGCCAAAGGGGCCTCGCTACAACGAAGCGACACTCCTTTAGAAACAGGGGCGGGATCTTATCATATCCCGGGCCCTTCGATGCATCGAGCGACTCAAGCTTGGTATAGACTTGACCTATGGAAATAGAGATCTTTTTAATGTTTAAGCCACTAAGCGAAAGCAGACGGGGAGTCCAAGCAGACGCACCACGGTCACGCTGACTATAAACAGAATCGAAGAAATCAGCAAAGAGATTTGCAATTGACTCGTGCGATGAAGCAGAGGAGCCATCCAAATAAACCTCACTGGGAATCCCGTGCCCCACTCGCTTAGTGTTTACAAATTTGCTTGATACGTTGTTACATACCTTACTCTCTATACCATCGATATAAATACGGTGCTCTCGCGATAGCACTAATTTACATCTAGAACGGAGACTAGAAAAATTAATATAATCACTAAACGCACCTGAGCGCTTAAATATTCTATGCGCCAATTTCTTATCCCGGATCAAGGACTTCAAACCTGGGGAGAACCACAGCGGAAATGTGGATCGAACAACAGAACTGACCGGAATGAACTCTTCGATAGCATGGTTAATATGGCCGTATAGTCTCTCAAGTGCAGCATCAGGCTCAGAGTCCCCTGTCTCCTTGTCCCAATCAACGGAGTTAAGGTAGTGCAACACACTGGGAAAATCCCCCCGTTTGAAGTCCGTATACTCCAGGTTGCCACCCATATGGTCTGGACTGGAGGCCAATCCATTAAAAGTAAGATATAATGGTGGATGATAAGTGTCTGGTTCAATTAGGACGTCAAAGACCCGATCAACAGTAACAGTAGGACAGCTAACAAAGATGAGGTCGAGCATAACATCAAACCCGTTAAATACTGTATTTACTTGAGAAAGGTTACAGAACCCTGAGCAGCCAAGGAGGAGGTCAATGGCAGTCGATTCATTTGACGAAATGCTCGGTTTTCTAAAACACTCGATCCCACGTTATTAAACCATACAGCGTGAGGGAAATTATAGTCTCCGTACAAACAGATGGTATCCTCGGTATACCTTTGGTATAACTCCATAACTGAATCAACATGGTGAGCATAAGTCGACGACCGGGATGTAGGTGGTATATACACGGCGCCCAGAAGTAGGTATTTGTTAGTGGGAAGGTGGACTCTCACAAACAATTGCTCAATCGCGGTACCACTAACGGAAACAGGGCAGGATGGCAATGGATTCTTGACCGCGATGAGGACACCACCTCCTCTAGTGAGACAGCTAGTCAGTTGAGATATATCGCACCTATAAACTGTATAGTCACTCAGACCAAGTTTGATTGAAGATATAGCAGGGGTGAGCCAAATCTCTACAAAAATAATTACATCATACGATACAGCCGATGTGAGTACGGAGTTTATGAGAAAGTCCAGTTTCGTGCAAGCCCCACATAATCTCACCCCAGCCATGGGGGGTGAGGTATCCGTTAGGGACTTCCACCATGTAAAAAACAAAAATCTTCCCTTTCTAGCCTCGTCTTTTGTTTTTGGTAAGTTACGACTATTTTCTGGTGAGTGGCATGCTCTATAATATTTACATTTTCTTCTTTTGTACTATACTTTCCTTTTGTATTGCTCTTCATAAGTAATATTATATTTACACGTATCCTTGTTAATCTCTGTTGATGAGTTATTTTATCGTTTGGTTCGAATATTTCTTCATGGGTCACTTTTACATTTTCTACTGTTATAGCCTTTGTCGAGTTACACTCGAATTATTGAGTAATACATTACCTGGGTTCGTCTTGAGGTTTGGGTTCGGTTAATATTGCATGTATGCATGTAAAATAGGAAAAACAGCTAACACACCTTTGCTAAGAATTGTAATATGTACTTTTACTCACAGGTTTACTCAACATGTCGCAGCGAGAGAAGCGTCTGGTCGCCAAACCAGCGAGGTACCAAACGACTTCTTCGGAGGAGGAAGCTCCAAAAAAGAAGACGTCAGCCATGCCGAAGCAAAGCATCGATCGGGACATCCAGGATTTGAGGACAATCCTGCAGGAATCCAATTATCTACCAACGTCAACGGATTTTTCTACGACTAATCCGAGTAAAGTTCTTATGTTGCAGAATAGTCCTACTGCTGCCAGTCCTCCTGTCCTCGCAACATTAAGGGATCATCACGATCCAGGGACATCCTCTGCATGCGCCATGGTCATTCGGAACGAGCCGTTGCAGCACCATACAGTGCACATACAACCTTCTGCTAATAGGTAAATTTACATGTTTCTTTTTTTTTGTTATAAAAATATTAATAGTGAGAAGTTTTCTATTATAAATGTTCATGTTCACAGAAGCCTGGAAGATCGCACGGCGAGCGTCGAGACGGAGCTAAGGTAAGTATTGCATGTTATCGTGTTTATTAATACGTTACGTCCCCGTCCATTCTGCTTGCAGAAGAGTGTTCTCCAATGTGTGCGACCCACCCGTAATGGTCCGCCAACAAAACCAGCAGTCATTCCTCTTTCGTCACCGGAGGAGGTGGACTGTTTCGAGACCATCGACGACGAAACTTATTTCAATGTTGTAAGTGAAAACAAAATTTTATTTACTTTTATATAATACATACTTACATCAATCTTTACTTAGTATGCTCAGGTTCAGTATTTAAAATACGTGGGTGGGTTCAGCATGAAGGAAGCGGTCGGGATTTGCCTGAAGGAAGCACTGGTCGACGACGTGACGCGGTCCTTCACGTGGTTCGGCCGAACAGGCCAAAGGCCAGTTTACAACACTTGGATCATCATGGCAATATACGGTACGAAACAATAAGCATTTCCATGTTTTTATGCATAATTATGCTAACGTACTTTGCGTGCATTACTTTTTCAGAAGCGGTGTCTGGAAATCTCCACTTCGCCAAGCCGCTCCGATCTGATTTTCAACGGTCGATGTAGCAGGCACTTCGAGCCGCCAAGGAGAGGGTTCGAAGTAAGAAGAATGGTCCTCGCGCGACAGCATCTTCCAATGCATCGCGAATGCGCCGCGATTTGTGGACGGACGACCAGCAGCCCGAACAAGAAGTTGACCTTTGAAGGTCCGTATCAGTAAAAGTCATGACATTTAGTGTCATGACCGTAAAAGTCACGATTTACTGTTGCGGGAAAACGATAATTAAATATGGTGTTACGTCCGGAACGTAAGATTTTTCTTTCTGGTCAGGGTATGCATCAACAACGCCTAGCGTTATGGAAAATCCCTCGTTGATCATACTCCTGCCCATTAATCAATAATATTTTTGCTAGAACAAAAACCCCTTTCTTGGAGCGTCGTCGCCTCGACGCATTACCGTCCCGCGATACCGATAAGGCGGTGCTGACGCAGCGGCGTTCTCACCAGATAGTCGCGTTCGAAAGGACCAGTGGTTCTCCTGTTGTGCCGAATCCGTTCTGTGTAAGCGGCAGGGATGTATTTCAACAATGCCTTGCAGCATTGTGGGAGAACCCTCGTTGAGAGCACCTCTGACCGCCGCGTTAAACATTGTAACATAATCAGTAACGGCTACAGCAGGAATGCGCAGACTGGATCACTTCTTAGAAGATTGACGGAATTGTATACCCTACATCCGGTGCAGGGAGTCGCGCCTTCTCACGGTTTTGTCGCACGTTTCGGGGCACGTGTAAATAAATTAATTAATTAATTCAAAGTTGTTTGGTTAAAATTAGATACATAACACAATTTCTGATAGTCCAAGGACTGTGGGATTCCCCTAGTCAGAAATTGTGCATATAAATTTATGAACATTCAGGGAAGGCCTCAGCAGGTGTGAAATTGTAATGTGCGATGTCATGTTTTCCTGTACGTACGAATGTCCTGTAAGGATTGATCATGTATTTGAATCGAGAGTCTGATGGATGGGTGTGAGAAAACACACACACACCGCCTCGTTAAGTAGACGGGCCCATGGTAGCGCGGCCGAGGGATAAAATGCAGCGTAAGCATTTTCGGTACGGACCCACTCTGGTCGCTGCCGAGAGCGTGAAGCTGCGACACTCTGTGACGATAAATCGTGAGGTGCGTGTCGCTGGGTCCGCAAGTGTCTTAGAGCTACAGTTCTCCGGTCTATTGTGAAACCGCGTGAAAGACTCGACTTTGCGAAACAATTCATTTATTTAAACTCGTGAAACAATCCTATTTACTAAACTTTGATTAAATTATAAATTATAAACTAAAAGTATCATTCATTTTGCTCTGTTAAAATCACTATTATTCAGTCTCGTTTAGAATTCAATTAAGATTTATTCGTTAATATAACCAAGTGTGTGTGTGTGTGTTCGCGTTTTATCTCTTTTTCTGATTTAGATATATCATCAGACCACAGGAAAACATTCCAACCGAAAACCACAAAAATATATTTGTCAATACAATATCGACTGTCTGGTGAGTTGCACCTATTATCTCTTTTGTACACTGTATTATGATTGAATCGTACTTAACACAATTTCTGATAATCAAATGATTGTGGGATTCCCCTAATCAGGTATTGTGCCCGATAGCGCGAATGTCTATGGTTGTTGTTGATTAATTTTACTTTACATATTCAGTACTATATGTTTTACAACCATCCAATATTTCGGCATTAAAGCTTTATTATTCATTAAATTATACTCATTAATTACCTGTCCGATTCCTTTGAAAAGACCCGTATGGGACTAGAGCACCAACGATCCCAAAATCTACCCCTTATCCTTCTGATAAGGTATTTAGATAAGTAAATAAAATAATTGACTGTTGCGAGTGCGGCGAGCCTCCTTGCCATTACCTACATAAATACGACAAATTCTGATAATCAAAGATTGAGGGATACCCCTGATCAGAATTTGGCCGTCTAAAACGCGCCGCTCGAACATTAAAGGCCGCGGCACGTAACAATGGTAAATATTTTATTTTTCAGAAATGTGCCCATTAACAGTAGAGGTGTGCTCCTTTTACAGTGGCGAAGAAACCAAACGGTACTTTTCAGTGCCCATTTTAATTGACATCAAAAGTAAGAACAACTCTCGATGTTCACAATGAACATGAATCGGCACTTTTCAGCGCCCGTTTAATAAAAGGCCAGTAGAAAAACAGGCATCTGAAATTCATTATAATGAATTATTATAAAGGAGTAATCATAATAATTGTAATAAAAGTATTATGAATATTTATTTGAATTTACTACAGATTTTAATAGTTTTTATTTTTTGAAATGCGTTCAAAAAATGTTTGACAATTATATTTCAAATTTGATTTTATTATAAGTTCTGCTTTCACTAAATCGACATTCATTCTGTTTCTGTTAACTGTGCAGGTCTGATACATAAGAGAAATGATTCTTTCGACCTTGGCCGAACTGACAGAAATAGAGAGAATTGGTTGCACTATATTAAATAAAACCGGGAACTGAGTACCATTAAAAATTTGGATGCAATTTTGAATTATATTATCATTATTTTTTAAGGTTGGGAGAATCTTGTTTAAATTACAGATTTCGCTGTAAAGTTTATCAAAATGAATATAATTGTTGCAATTCTTCCACAAATTTTTAGCTATAGGGGAGACCGGGGCAGATTGTAACAAAAAAAGTTTGCACGGGTTTTTCTCGAAAGTGTTTTCCTCAATCGGGAAATAAATTGCGTGATTAACTACTTACATATGTG
This sequence comes from Andrena minutula, assembly GCA_929113495.1. Lineage (NCBI taxonomy): Eukaryota > Metazoa > Arthropoda > Insecta > Hymenoptera > Andrenidae > Andrena > Andrena minutula. The sequence continues at coordinate 40,705,392 of OV815993.1, read as the reverse complement.
GTGAACTAATTGCGTGAAAGTACGTGACAAAATCTTGGACACTTAGACATCTAGCTTCATCTTAAACAAACATGAACCTTTGTTACAATGTGCACCCCAGTCCGGGGTAAAAAGTAACAGCATGTGGGGTAAATTGTAAGGCATCTGTTTTATTTATTTAAACGCAAACGTAAACGCACATAAATATTTCTAACATATATAAATGAAAAGAGATATCATTAATAAACGTTTTATATACTATTAGCGGGCCAAAAGAAGATCCCTAGGAGGCGGGCTCGGGCGATGCAGTCCACCGATGTGACGATTGGTCGATTCACCTATTTGAACACACTTCTCAAGACAGGGCACACGTATTTTGTTTATTGGCTGAAGTAGGCACATACATTATCGTACCGCGCGACGAAGAGAGCGAACAAAAACATCGAGATCGAGTGGGATAGAGCGATCTGACCGACAAACGTCAAAGCAATAGCGTAGGCATCTTTAACGGTTAACCATTAATATATAATAACATACAAATTTCCTCATTTTTCACAATATGTTCACGAAAGTATTATCCTGATACCAACCCAATGATAATACTTTCTGAACATATTGTGAAAAATAAGGAAATTTTTAAGTTATTAAATATTAATAGTTAACCGTTAAAGATGCCTACGCTATTGCTTTGACGTTCGTCGGTCAGATCGCTTTATCCCACTCGATCTCGATGTGTTTTGTTCGCTCTCTTCGTCGCGCGGTGCGATAATGTATGTGCCTACTTCAGCCAATAACCAAAATACGTGTGCCCTGTCTTTAGAAATGTGTTCAAATAGGTGAATCAACCAATCGTCACATCGGTGGACTGCATCGCCCGAGCCCGCCTCCTAGGGATCTTCTTTTGGCCCGCTAATAGTACATGAGTTGCACAATTAGTGCTTATTCACTATCCGAATTGCAATTGTGGCAGATATAAGGAATATTTCTCACAGTGCAGCTTTAATGTGACCACATTTTACATTGATTGCACATAATCCAACGTTCGTTAGGTTTACTGTTGTTATATGCTTCAGTGCAAACCAAGCAGAAATATTTATCTTCTGAGGAATTATTAGACTCTATATATATATATATATATATATATATATATATATATATATATATATATATATATATATATATATATATATATATATATATATATATATATATATATATATATATATATATATATAATATATAATATATATATTATATATTAATATAATATATATATTATATATATAATATATATAATATATAATATAAAATATAATATATTTAATATAATATATAATATTATATAATAACCCCTTTCTGTTTTTTTCTTGTATGTTCTCATCCTAAAAGTAACTAATATTTCAGCAAATATCATGTTTGCGTTATCACCATTTAGAGCGGGGTAAGTTGTAACATGTTACATTTTGCCCCAAGCAGTTTGTTACAATTCACCCCGAGGTCGAATTTTTGCCTTTTATCTCAGCTAACGAGAAACTAATCATCAAATTACTGAAATGCGTATAGATTATGATAAACCAATGTCTACTGCTTCGTTTGCGACAAAGAAGCAAAAATTCAAGCGGTTTCTAATAACGGTTAATTGAAATCAAAGTGCTAGGACAAAATTTACTTACGTAACCTAAATACTAAAATTCTAGGCTATAACCACAAAATGGATAAACAACGCTCATTTGTTTTACTCAAACTGACGGTGCTAATATCGTCAAGCAGCTCTCGAATGCTGTGGGTTGTCAGATTTGTCGTTCAGAAGATTTTACTTATGTTACAATTTACCCCGTGTTAAAATCTGCCCCGGTCTCCCCTATCACAAACTTCCTCATAGTTTAAGTGATTTTTTAAATTAAAAATTTCATATTTGTCAAATGGAGGATTATCGAATTCATACCAGTCATGTAGGTATTTTATTGCACGAGTATACACGACAGTGAACTCATCTCGTGCTTTTTGTTTGTCGCTACAGCTTAAATTGTTGAATGTTTGATTGCACTTGAATCCAAATAACTGATCTTGTTTTCGTGTTACAAATTCAGTCAATAATTTATTCATGATACTGTTCAACTGTGTGCATAAAAATGTTTCACTCTGAAGTGTTAAAATATATTGTTTAAATATTCCCAAAAAATGGTGCATAAAATATAATTAACATTCTGGTAGAGTTATATCCGAATTTATGTCGTTTGTTAATTCGTGTTCTTGGTCTTGTAGAAATTCTGATATTATTTTGGGTACATTATCTATACCTAAGCTTATAAAATATGATTTGATAGCTGGCCATGACTTTAATAATCGATCAAGGGATTCGTATAATGATAGCCATCGAGTTGTACCATGTTTTAAAATTGCACGATATTCTATTTCCGCTTCATCAAAGTATTCTTTCAGGCTACTTGTCCGTTTTGCAGATATAGAAAACTCTGCATAGATTTTTAGTACAAAAGTTTCAACATCATAGGAGAGTCTTTTAATCAGCAAATTTTCCACAATTGTGTAAAATATGAGCATGACAATTTCCTTTTATTATTTTGGGGTTTTCCTTTTGGAAAGAAGTGTAAACTGATGTATTTCTGCCAAAATTCACTGGTGCATTGTCACCAGAATAAGCAACAGCCTTATCAATATTGAGTTCCAAATTGTCCAGACTTTTTTTTAAATTTGTATAAATTGAATCAGATGATTCGTCTGACTCTTCAATAAAGTCCAACAGTTTTGTGTTAAGTCCTGATTCTGAGTCAAAGTAAAACACTATCATAGGAAAAAATTTGCGATTTCCTTTAGTTGAAGCATCAGTGGCTATTGAAAAGGACAAATCCTTTTTTTTCATTTCAACAAGAGCGTCTTTAACAGCAAAAGACATCAAAACATTTTTTACAACAGCTTCTGCTTTCATTCGCCCACATTGAATTTTTGTTGATAGTTTAGAATTCTTAAAACAATTGCACATTAACTTTATACCACAATCCAGGCTGTTGTAGCTGTGATGGTGCACAACTGAGTGGAAAATGTTAGCAAGCTCCACCGCAGCGACTTGTTCCTGTTCACTGGAATTAACTTTTGAGAAAAATTTCTCTATCATTTCATTCTTCGATTTGGCAGAAGCGAAACTTTGATGTTTTGTAGATATTGCATGTCTGCTTAAAGCTTTTTTACCATCATACTTGACAGTAAATGTCATATTGCACAATTTACAAAAAGCCACAAACCCGGATTCTTTCCTTACCCAGTCATATTCGGATGTCCACTTATCATTAAATGAACAATAATAACTTTTCTTTTTTGCGGTGAAGTTTTGCTATTATTCTTGTCATCAAGATCTTTAATATTACTCTGGAGACTCATGTTACAAACAAAATCTGAATATCTTTTAATATGAAAATGAAAACGCACAACCGCAACGTGCAACGGCAAAGTAACAATCAAGTAACAAAGTAACATCACGCATGCGTGGCGTGTTCCCCTTCTACTCGGAGACTCTTCGACAACCTATGTCTCGGTAACGCTAATTTCGATAGATGGCATGCTGCAACATACTCTCTATTCAGCCGGAGATTTTTATTGTGCCTGCCTGAGGCCGGAGACAACACTATAAAACCTGAGATTCCGGCTGAATGCCGGAGATCTGGCAACCCTGCATATACTATACAAACCTTCACTTTGCTCAAAATAGTTTATTATATGGCGTTGTTAATCCATGTTTAGCTTAGTAGTTTTAGTCAGCATTTCCTGCTGCTCCTGATTATTCTTCGTCAAGAATTTTGTTTTTTCTTGGCTAGCTTGTAATTTTTTTCCTTTCCCAAGCATTTACTTTGACATTCTTTTAGTTGTAACTTCATATTGAGGTACTCGGACATCATTGGTAGCTTTCTGCTTTCTTCCATACAATCTGAATTTTTGGCGTGTATATTTTTTTTATAATTTTTTTTCATCATTCTAAATCCACAAAATTTTGTTCGATAAAAAATTTAGTACATAACTTTTCGTAATATTCATGAATATATATGATAAACACTTACATTATCGGATGCATGTAGTGGACGCGCTTCTCAATGAGAATGTATCGCAAATGAAACTCGGTCGAGGTGGCGCTCTGATCGTAGTGCTCTGAGCATGCGCGTGATGACACCGCGACATCAAACCAATCAACGCCAAGATGAGCTTGACTTTGCGCTGGCGTTGATTGGTTTGACGTCACGGCGTCATCACGCGCATGCTCAGAGCACTACGATCAGAGCGCCATCTCGATCAAATATCATTTGCGATACATTCTCATTTCTTCCAGAACTACAACATCCCCCAACTTCCTCATGTGATTTTTCCTAAAACATTATTTGACGATGTCAGAAGTGACGCGCGCAGATTATTTAATATTTATGAAAGTTGCGAAAGCCCATGCTAATATTAAAGAATATTCCTTACCCAAATCATGCCATGTATCTCAAACTCATAAGTTTTTACAATACTCGTTCCACACACCACATAAAGAGAATATGAATATTTTCCAGTGATACAATACTACATTATATTTATCGTAAGTTATGAAATGGACATGAAAAACTGGGAAGTATGCATGGGGAAGCGTACTCATAACTTATACAACCAACTCTGATAAGTTCAGTAATATTATAAAAATATCTAAACATATCTATGAATTTATGAAATCAAATTGTAAGATTAATTTTTTCACAACGGTATCCGGATCAGAAATGCCAGATGGCTAGCAGACCTTGTGGACTTTTCTAATCGTATAACGTTGTTAACAACAAGAATGTTAATACCCTGATAACCATCTGTTACCAATCTGACGTCAGATTGGCAGCAGGATCTGCCGTGAGAGCACAGAGCCTGACGTCAGATCCGTAGTCATCTGTGTCCGCATTAGGCTGCGGTCTGAGGTACAGAGCCTGACATCAGGGCCTGACGTCAGATTGGCAGCAGATTCACGTGTACCAGCGCCATCTGTGGGTCAGAATTGGCAAACAATTTCTACGCGTGACGTCACATGCACGTCGCTACGCACCAACACATTTGACCGTGATTACTATAGGTGTGTCCCCCCACACTTTCTAGTGCGCGCAGGGATTTGTAAGCAGCAGTTTCGGAGCAGATTATGTTCACACAGGGTTGCGAGATCTCCGGCATTCAGCCGGAGTCTCAGGTTTCATAGTGTTGTCTCCGGCCTCAGGCAGGCACAATAAAAATCTCCGGCTGAATAGAGATGTTACGCTATCGCTGGAATATGGCCGCGGAAATGTATATAATCGATATGTAGAGTACGTAGGAGCGATATTTGAAACGGAGGATGAGAAAGAGTTTATTGTAGAGCGCGTTGTGCTTCTTGGAAGGGTTTTCCTTGCTAGTTTTGAATGTTTCAAGTTACCGTTAGACCAGGCAAGGGTAGTAAATAGCTTTACTTTTTCCTTTGCACATCTGCGTGCCAAATTTCGTCAAGCGGGCAGCGGCTCGTCTCGTAAAAGCACTGAAAATTCTGTTCTCCCTTTCAATAATTGCCGATGTCCTGTTAGGGTAAAAACTCCGGTCGGGGGAGGTTGAAAGTCATAAAGCCATAAACTTTCTCCAGGCAACGTCATCTTGACCCTAAGGGTTGCGCTTACTTACTTGCGAGATATGTATGTACGGTACGTAGCCTATGTACCACTATATGTAAAACGGGGAGCGTGCCTCGATCACCAGACGAGAGTGGGAGGAAGCGTGAAGGAAGGGCGAAGGACAACCCACTGATGAAAGTTGCGGGATGTCATCGTGCTGATTGGACAACAAGGATCTAAGGGAGGATCAACGGGATCTTGGCAGCGACTTCGTCGATGAGCTCGGCGCGTTTTCTTGTACACTGCATTCATTCTGTCGACAGCCAGCTTCTTGAGTAGTTGAAATAGACCAAAAAGTTTAACTTAAAATAGTTCCGTGTTTCTTATTTTATTTGAAATACCCGCGCACTCCAACGAGCAGAGCGGTTCAGCGCTCCACGGGCACCAACCCGCGTCCTCAACCCAATTTCCCCGCTAAAATTCGTAACAAAATTTGGAGACAGCGGTGGGATATTTTAAATAATTTGTGGGAAATTTAGAAGTCAATTCAGTGCTAAAGTTCGGCCCTATAAACTTTTGAACACTTTTGTGAGTGACTTTGCCGGCTCGTGAGTGCGTATTTAAGTAATTTAACGGGAACTATTATAAACTTTTATTTAAATAATTCTTTGATCGTACAAATGGACACAAGCATCGAAAGTTATTAAAACCCTCCTAAATCGAGACCACATCTCACACCCTCTCTATGGCCAAAGAGGTCAAACCCACTACCAGCCCCTTCCAATTAAACCACCAAAAATCTATCAAATGGGTTGAGTATTTCCTTTGCAGAAGCCCCGAAACACTTCGCACTCATAAAAACCCTGGAAGACTAAATTTCTATTGTCTGCGAGTCTAATTATAGACTAACCTTTCGTACCCATAAAAACTCCGGAAGTCTCGGTGCATGCCGCGCACACCCTTCATATCCAAAACCGAAAATAGAATAAATACAAGGGCCCGCGCGACAGAGCTCTTAATCCTTCGGCTACGAAGATCCCCAAACCATAACAGGCTACTGCAACAGCTGATTTCAGTTCGAGAACACAAGTGTTCTCCCCGTGTTTACAAACGTTCTTTCGCATAACTCTTGTATAGCCATATGGCTAGACGGATTTCGCAGAAACATTGCGTGCGGCTTTCTTATATAAATGCAACGGTAAATCCAATTACCGAACCGAAAAAAAACACAAGTGATCTAACGGGTGTCCCCCAGGTGCGCTCTTACATATTAAACCTTCCATGGTCAATCAGTGTGTAGGATTTAAGATCCTTGCTTAAATTCCCTCTACCCTCAGTGTGCAGGATTCAAGATCCTCACCTAAATTCCCTCTACCCTCAGTGTGTAGGATTCAAGATCCTCGCCTAAATTCCCTCTATCCTCAGTGAGCAGGATTCAAGATCCTCGCCTAACCTTCCTCTACCCTCAGCGTGTAGGATTCAAGATCCTCGCCTAACCTCTAGGATGGAGCTTAGGGTGAAGCTTATTTTTCAACTATGAAAATATGACCTTCTCACCATCTCAATTTGTTCCTTTCTATAAAAAATGAAATTCAGCAGAACATGAGCACGATTGCTCTATATTTAGGGGTAGCTCAATGATGGTGAAATTTCCAATGTACATGATAATTATATGGAACGACTTGGAACCCTAAGTGGGAACTCCACACTAAGTGGAACTAGTAAGTTACTACTGATTTGTTCCTTTAGATACATAAACACTATATAAAAACTTTAGATAATACATTCTTATGTTTAGGGGTAGCTCAAGTGAGTAAAAAATTATAGAAATTATGAAAATTCAACATATAATGGCCATATTTTAATTTATACACTTACGTTACATTACATTGCCATTTGTATTTGATAAATTGTTAAATTTATTGTTCACGAAGGCTCAGACACCAGACAGTGTCTGTTTCCTGCTGTCAGGGTACAATCTACGATGGTCTTCAACAACTTGCATTAGGAATTGTAGCTGCATTTCATCATGGGTTATTAATCCACTGTATTCTTGTATAAGGGCCACTCCACGTTCAGCATGGTCGTTAACAACTTTTAGAGACCTGATTATTTCCATAGCATTTTTATAATCATCCCTAACCTCCCACAAGTCTGGATCAACCGTGAGAAATCCATGTGGAAGTTCCAACATTCTGAAGAGTGTCATTGACTTAGTAGTAACAAAATCTTCCAAGTTTTTGTTCTTGAACGAATGAAGAACACCAGTGCTTCGCTTGGAATGCTTTTGGTTTTTGTTTTCTTCATTCTGCAAGGCACTCACCATAAGTCTCTTGGTTGACGAACTGACCCGACTGTCGAAGAAAGCTAATGCAACAAGTTCCTGTGACAAATACCATAGATGATTACAAAACTTATGTGATGCTGACTTCGAAATGGGTGAACTGATTGACGAATAATCAATTAGCAACTTCAACAACAACAGATCATTGTAAGGAGCACTGATAGCTTGAGGTGCAGAGATCCAGGCTTTCATGTAGACACGTACTGTGAAAACACATACATCTCGCAATCCTTTCTCTTCTTTAGAGGTCAATTTGAATTGAGCCTTGAACATCCAGATCTTGAGTCAACTTGTTGCATTAGCTTTCTTCAACAGTCGGGTCAGTTCGTCAACCAAGAGACTTATGGTGAGTGCCTTGCAGAATGAAGAAAACAAAAACCAAAAGCATTCCAAGCGACTCACTGATGTTCTTCATTCGTTCAAGAACAAAAACTTGGAAGATTTTGTTAGTACTAAGTCAATGACACTCTTCAGAATGTTGGAACTTCCACATGGATTTCTCACGGTTGATCTAGACTTGTGGGAGGTTAGGGATGATTATAAAAATGCTATGGAAATAATCAGGTCTCTAAAAGTTGTTAACGACCATGCTGAACGTGGAGTGGCCCTTATACAAGAATACAGTGGATTAATAACCCATGATGAAATGCAGCTACAATTCCTAATGCAAGTTGTTGAAGACCATCGTAGATTGTACCCTGACAGCAGGAAACAGACACTGTCTGGTGTCTGAGCCTTCGTGAACAATAAATTTAACAATTTATCAAATACAAATGGCAATGTAATGTAACGTAAGTGTATAAATTAAAATATGGCCATTATATGTTGAATTTTCATAATTTCTATAATTTTTTACTCACTTGAGCTACCCCTAAACATAAGAATGTATTATCTAAAGTTTTTATATAGTGTTTATGTATCTAAAGGAACAAATCAGTAGTAACTTACTAGTTCCACTTAGTGTGGAGTTCCCACTTAGGGTTCCAAGTCGTTCCATATAATTATCATGTACATTGGAAATTTCACCATCATTGAGCTACCCCTAAATATAGAGCAATCGTGCTCATGTTCTGCTGAATTTCATTTTTTATAGAAAGGAACAAATTGAGATGGTGAGAAGGTCATATTTTCATAGTTGAAAAATAAGCTCCACCCTACTAACCTCCCTCTACCCTCAGCGTGTAGGATTTAAGATCCTCGCCTAACCTCCCTCTACTCTCAGCGTGCAGGATTCAAGATCCTCGCCTAACTTCCCCCCGAAACACAGTGTGCAGGATTTCAGATCCTCGCCTGGGGTCCATTAACCCCGTGTCATTGTCCCCTAAGACCTCCACCCGGGACGTGACAATGTTAATAAAATTCTCACCATATAGAATGTACCTATGCATATTGTACAAGAAATGGAATTTTGGACCAATTGATATAATGAATGAAATTGCAAACATTTATGATGTTTCCAATATTACAAACACAATACTATGTGTTTTTATTTTTCGACTAACATAGCAGGAAGGTCATTCCACTCGATCACTTTTTGATGTAGATGTCAGGATTTTTTATCAAAATGAAACATGATGTACATAGTCGATGGGAAATTAGAGGGAGCTAATTGTTATTTTGATGGGTCCGAATTTATTTCAGAACCACAGTTGTGAATTGATTACTTTTTGCGTATCCCTTTTTGAAACTACGCTATACTTATAAACTTTTATCTTTGGAACTATTTATCGTATTGCATTCATTCTTTTCTTTTTTAATTTATATTATTTTGCCTATTCACATAATATTTTATGAAATTCATTTTTTTTAACGTCACAAAATGTAGGCAAATTCTAATTCTTATTTTGCCAATTTTGCCTGCCACATCATATGTTTTTAAATTCTGAATAAGTATGATCATCTTTCTAGCGCACTGTCTACAAAATAAGATTTTTCGTAGGATGGTATGTTCGAAGGCAGCGGTGCGCCCAGTTTCAGGTAAGCGAGCCGCGCGCTGCACTATTGTGGACGAAGTGAATTAGGATTTCGACCGTAAATCTTTCAAAAATTAAAACGTGAAATATGGACGCACTGATTCGGTCAATATTACATAAATAAAAGCTATTTTGTAAGTTATACAATTAAAATTTCCAACGTTTCGGTCGTAACTTCGACCATTATCAAGGAAAGAATAAAATGAAGTGAAAACTGCACTGCTTTTAAATCACTAGCACGTATTAAACGTGCGAACGAAAGTAGTAATACAAGGGGGATTCTAGACCAGGTCCTCTGAGGGGAGCGCGGGGGAGCGCGGCGGAGGGAAACCTTGGCGCGTGGCCTGCGAGGAGAGGAAGACAGGTTGCGCGCGCACGAGCCACGGAGTGTGAGAAGCCGCAACGATGGAGGGGATCAGTCCGGGCCGAGCCGCCGCGGAGGCCTCTCCAGACCTGGCCCACCGTCGGAAATTTTTCAGAGGGAGGCATTGACCCCCGAAAAAAATTTCTTTCAGAACTTGGCCCACCCGAAAATTTTTTCAGACCTAACCCAGGATGGGGACTGTCCTAGAAATTTTTTTTCCAAACCAATATATAAAAAGAATATCAAAAAAAGAATATATATATATGGGACTTCCGTTTCCGGTCGCGAGGAGTGAAAGGTGTGCTGGAAGCGAGTGGCGTGTGTGAGGGAGAGAAAGAGTGGAGTGAGGGTGAAAAGGGGAGTGGAGTGCAAGTGTAGAGGCGAAGGGAGAGGGGGAGAAAGGATAGGGATAAGAGGGAAAGGGCTAGGTGTAACAGTGGCAAAGATATAGAAGGGAGAAGGGAAGGTTTGGAGGTTAGGGATAGTGGTGAGGAAAGTGTGGCGGGAAAGAGCAAGGATAAGTGCAAGGAGTGACACCTGTCGGAGAGGAAAGGAGGTAGGTGTAGGCAGAGAAGGCGGGAATTTTAAAAGAGGGAAAAGGATAGTGGAGAATGCTGAAAGGGAATTTAGGTGGGATTGGGGCTGGGGAGTCTGGGGGAGAAGGTCAGTCAGGGGGAGAGGGGAGGAAAGGGGGGGGATGGTCAAGGGGAGGGAAGAGATAAAGGAAAGGAATAGGAAGGACAGTGGAAGTAGTGTAGGGAGCAGTATAGGGAGCTTGGAGAGTGGGATGCGAAAACAGAGAGGAAGAGAGGAGGAGGTGGGGAATTCGGAAAGAGAGGAATGGAGAGGGTTTAAAAAGAGTGGTAAAACAGGAAGGTCACCAGTAAAAGGGAGAGAGGACGGAGAGGAGCCGGGGAAAGGGGGAATAGAGGGGGTGGTGACAGAGTTAATAAGGGAGATAAGGGAGATGAAGGAGGAGATGAGGAAGGATAGGGAGGAAAGAAGAAGGATGGAAGAGGAATGGAGAGGGGAAAGAAGGAAGTGGGAAGAGTGGATGAGGGAAGAGAAGGCGAGGAGAGAAGGAATGGAGAAAAAGTTGGAGGGAAGGGACAGAAGGATGTTGGAAGTGATAGAGAAGGTGGAGAGCTGGGAGAAAGGAGGAGGGCCGAGTAAGGAAGGGGTGGAAGAAGGACAGGTGGAGGAATGGAAAATAAGGATGAGAAGACTGGAGGTAATGCAGGATAGGAAGGATAGAGAGGGAAGGAGGAACAATGTAATAATAAGAAGATTGGGATGGGAGGGAGGGGAGGTGGAGGAGGGGGTGAAGAAGCTATGGGGGAGGATGGGGCTGGAGGGGGTGGGTATGAAGGATGTGACAAGGATAGGAAAAGTGGGAGGGGATGGAAGAGGAATGGTATTAGTGAAATTGGCGGGAAAGGAGGAAAAAAGGAAAGTTATGGAGGCAAGAAAAAAGTTGAAGGTCGGGAAGGAGTGGATTGAGGATGACCTCACGGAGGAGGAAAGAAGAGGGAAGTGGAAAATAGAAAGAGGGGCAGAGGAGGAGAGGAGGAAGGGGATGAATGTACAGGTGGGGTATATGAAAATGTGGGTAAATGGGAGGATGAGGAGGTGGGATGAAATAGGAGAGAAATGGATGGAGGATCAGGGAAACGAGAAGGGGGGGAAAGGAGGGGGGGAGAGGTTGAGGGAGGGAGAGGATATAGGGGGGAAAGGAAGTTATAAGGTGGCTTTTTGGAACGTGGCAGGGGTGAAAAATAAGGACATAGAGTTCTGGAAGGGTTTGGAGGAGTGGGAGGTAATGGTACTATGTGAGACGTGGATAGAGGAAAGAGACTGGGAAAGGGTGAGAGGTAAGTTGCCAAAGGGGTATGTATGGGAGAAGCAGTGAGCAAGAAGGGAGAATAAGAAAGGAAGGGCAAGGGGGGGAATGATAATGGGGGTTAGGAAGGGGTTGGAAACAAGGGAAGGGGAAGGGGGGGGAAGGAGGGCATAATGGTGAAGAGGGTGAGGATGGGTGGGGAGTGGTGGGTAGTGGTGGGGGTGTATGTGAATAAGGATCTGCAGAGGAAACTGGAGGAACTAGAGGAATGGATGGAGGGGAGAGAGGAGGGAGTGAGAGTAGTGATAGGGGGAGATTTTAACGCAAGGACGGGGGGTGAAGGGGGGGAGATTTGGGGGGGGGGGATGAGGAAGAGATAGGACGGGAAAGTAGGAGGTCGAAGGACAGAGAGGTGAATAATGAGGGGAGGAGGTTATGTAGCTTTATGGAGGAGAGGGGGTGGGGGATATTGAATGGAAATGTGGAAGGGGATGAAGAGGGGGAATGGACATACACGGGGGGAAGAGGGAATACAGTGATAGATTACGTGTTAGGAAACGAGGGTACGAGGGAGAGAGTGGTGAGAATGGAGGTGGCAGAAAGGGTGGAGTCAGACCATCACCCAGTGGTGGTTTGGTTGAGGGGGGAGGGTAGGAGGGGGGTAGTAGGGGGGAAAACGGGGGAGGGAAGGGGGGTAGCAAGGGGAAACTGAACGGATAAGGGAAGAGAGGAATTCATAAGGGCATTTGGTAAGAGGGAGGGAGGGGGGGGGGAGGAATACAGGAAGAATGGAGGGAGTTGAGGGACAGGATAAAAGGGGTGATAAAGAAGGTGGGGCAAGGAGGGGAGAGGGTGGGACGGCGAGGATGGTGGGATAAAGAATGTAAGGAGGAGAAATGGAAGGTAAGAAAAGAGTTGAGGAGATGGAGAAGGGAGGGAGGAGATGGGAAAGAATATAGGAAAAAGAAAAGGGATTATAAGATTATGTGTGAGGGGAAAAAGAGGAAGGAGTTAGAAAGGTGGGAGAAGGAGATCGAGGGGGTGAAGACAGAGGGGCAGGTATGGAAAATAGTAAATAGTGAGAGGGGGAGAAGAAGGAGGGTAGAGGAGGGGATTAGAATGGAGGAATGGGAGGACTATTTTAGAGGGCTACTAGGAGGAGTAGAGTGGAGGGTGAGAAAAGGGGGGAAAGAAGGAGGGAGGAGAATGAGGAGGGAGAGTTAAGTAAGGAGGAAGTGAGGAGGGTGATAAGAAATTTGAAGGATGGAAAGGCAGGGGGGGATGGGATAGCAAATGAGGTGTGGAAGTATGGTGGGGTAGAGGTAGAGGAATGGCTTTGGGATATTTGTAATAGGGTGTGGAAGGGGGAAGGATGGGTGGAGGAATGGAGGGAAGGGGTAGTGGTACCGGTGGTTAAGAGAGGGGCGGGAAAGAGGGTGGAAGAATACAGGGGGGTGACGCTGACGCAGACGGCGTACAAAGTGTACGCGTCTGTGTTGGCAGAAAGATTAAGAGAGGAGGTGGAGGGGAAGAAGTTGCTGCCACCGAGTCAGGCCGGCTTTAGGAGAGGAAGGGGTTGCATTGACAACATATATGTGTTGAATTTCTTAATCAACAGGCAAGTGACGAGAACGGAAAGAAGGATGGTCATATTCTTCCTTGACCTGAAGGCGGCCTTTGACTCGGTGGACAGGGAGGTGTTAATAAGGGCAATGAGGAGGAGAGGTGTGAGGGAGGGGATAGTAGAGAGATGTGAGGAGGTGCTGAAGGAAACGGTATGTAGGGTAAAGGTAGGGGACGAGATGGGGAGGGCTTTTTGGACAGCTAGAGGAGTAAGGCAGGGCTGCCCACTGAGCCCTGGCTTATTCGCATTGCTTCTGGCGGATTTGGATGAGGAAATGGAAAAGGGTGGATGGGGAGGGGTGAGGTTAGGGGGTAAAAAGGTTTACACACTTGCGTATGCAGATGATGTGGCGGTGGTGGCTAAGGATGAAGAGGGGATGAAGGGGATGATGGCGAGGCTGGCGAGGTATATGGATGGGAAGGGGCTGCAACTCAATGTGGATAAGTCAAAGGTGATGCGATGTAGGAAGGGGGGAGGGAGGTGGAAAAAGGTGGTATGGAGATGGAAGGGAAAAGAGGTGGAGGAGGTGAAAGAGTTCAAATACCTGGGATACACATTGATGGCGAATGGGGGGCAGGAGGCGCAGGTGAGGAATAGGGTGAAGAAAGCAGCGGCGGTGATGGGGCAGGTATGGGGTATTGGGAAGAGGAAGTTTGGGAAGGATTGGGGGAAAAGGGTATGGCTTTTCGATAGACTGGTGTGGGCTACGATGGGGTATGGGGTGGAGATATGGGGGTGGAAAGAGAGGAGAAGGGTGGAGAGGTTGCAGGAGAGGTTTTTGAGATGGGTACTGGGGGTAGATTGGTGCACTCCGGGTTATTTGGTGAGGGAGGAGCTACAGAGGGGTATGATGGGCGGGGATGAGGGCGTGGACATATGAGAGGAAGTTAGAGGAGGGGCAGGGGGGGGAGTTGGCGAGGGAATGCTGGGAGGAGCTAAAAGGTAGGGCAAGAAGGGGAAAGGTGTTGGGGGGTTGGGAGGAGGAAAGAAAGGGATTCTTTGAGGAAAGAGGATGGACAGTGGAGGGAGTGGAAAAGGTCAGGGGGAGGGGAGAATTGAGGGGAGAGGAGCTGGTGTGCAGGGGAAGGAGGTTAGAGGAGGTAGAGAGATGGGAAAAGATAAAGGTTTCGAAATATAATGGGTGGTACGGAAGGATAAAGGGAGTGGGGGTGCCGGGATATTTGAAGAAGGAGTGGGAGGAGAATAGGTGGAGAAGAATGGCAAGGTATAGGTTAGGGAATGAGATAAGAGGAGGGAGGTATTGGAGGGAGGAGGAGGAGAGGAAATGTAGGGTGTGTGGATGGGGGGAGGAGACGTGGGAGCACGTGTGGGAGGTGTGCTCAGAATGGGGGAAGGAAAGGGGATGGCAGGATGTGGTAAGGGAGGTATTGTGTGATGAGGGAAGTGGAGAGGAATGGCTAAGGAGGATAGAAGAAAAGAGAGGGGTGAAAATGGAAGAATGGAAGAGCAAGGATTGGGAGAGGCTGGAAGCGAGCGGAAGCGGGGGTCAGAGGTTAGGGATGGTGGGGGAAGGAGGGGCATACGTGGCGGGGGTGGGGAGAGCGGGAGAAAAGGAAGGAGAGCGGGGGAGCGAGCGGGGGAGCGAGCGGGAGAGCAAGCGGGGGAGCAGGCGTACGGAGAGACGGGAGAGGGTAGTATGTAAGGCGCATAGAGATAAGGTTAGATGTAAGCGAGTTATAAGGGACAAGAATTGTAAACCCCACGGGGAAACAATAAAGTATTATTATATTATATATATATGTTCGAGCAAGAACGAGAAGATCCTACGTCTTGCCTTACCACGCAATGTAGTTTTATTTTACGCGGTTATACGAACGTTATGTTTATGTATCGCGGTTCAAATTATACGTTTAATGGAGTCAATAAACGAGCACGTTTATGGGACGTTTACAATTACTTTAACGCACACTTAATTTTAACACAAAGTACTACCACGCAAGTACGCGGAGTGGAATTAGAAGATTCCAAGAGAGTTTTTGGATTGAATATCGGAGCGCCGATTGCTCTTTGTGTTTAACGTCGCGTAACGCCACGATGTTGACGGTTCCGCGTTTCACAGAGAAGAGGTCGAGTGGTTGCAGAGACGGCACGAGTCAAGGCACCGGCTCGAGATCGAGGACACCTGGCCAATCCGCGAAGACCACGTAACATCGCGTGTTACTATGCAAATTAAGGTGGGAGTAATTAGTCCAGGTGTCAATCAAGAGATGGCCCGCTCAGGCCGCCTCCGCGACCACTCAGTTGCCACGGCGACAACAACGCATGTTTGAATTTACCGCGCGTCCTCGCCACAGCGCGCAGATGCAAATTGGTCGCATCACTGCGACCAATCCCAAACAATATATATAAAAATATTAAAAAATAGAAAACAAAAATTTGTCTTGAATCTTAAAATTAGACGGTGAGGAGGATGGCGGGCGAATAAAATGAGGAAATATATGTTTATAAAATTTATTTTTTAAAATTCAATGATTATAATGTATGTATAGCTTTATTGTTTTCCCCTTGGGGTTACAATTTCTCCGCTTCTCTCCTCTCCTGTACAATAATTAACTTAGCTTAACTTACTTTTACATCTTAAC
The DNA here is from genome assembly GCA_929113495.1 of Andrena minutula. NCBI lineage: Eukaryota > Metazoa > Arthropoda > Insecta > Hymenoptera > Andrenidae > Andrena > Andrena minutula. Next base: position 40,689,062 of record OV815993.1, on the reverse strand, counting down.
CCACTCTTTCGCTCCCTCTCCCCCTCGCACTCTCTCTCTCTCCGCACGCTCGCCTCCGCCGCCTTTCCGCCTCCTATCCTACGCTTACACTATTCCTTAACCTATCGCGTACGCCTCTTAAAAACTACGCCTTTCGCCCTCGCTTCCGCTCGCGCCCCCCGCCTTCGACTTCCATTTCCACTCTTTCGTCCCATTCTTTCTTTCGCTCCTTCCTACCTTCAACCCTCCCTCCTACCTGCCCCCTCCTCCTCCGTTCCATCTTCCCTTTCTCTCCTCCTTCCCTCTAACCCCTTCATCCACTCCTCCCCCTTCCCTCCTTCGTCCAAGATTTCCCTTATCCTCTCCCCTACCCCCATTCCGTCTCCTTCATCCCCTGTGCATCTTTCCAACACGTGCTCCCACGACTCTTCTTCCCCTCCGCACAACCTGCACCTCCTTTCCTCCTCCTCCTCCCAATACCTTCCTCCCCTCATCTCGTTCCCCAGCCTGAATCTGGCTATCCTCCTGTACCTCGATTCTCCCCATCCCGCCGCTAGGTACTTCGGGATCCCCCTAGACGCTATTTCCCTATACCACCTGTTGTACCTCGATTGTTCTATCCTTTCCCATCTCTCCTCTCCCTGCCTCCTTTCGTCCTCCTCCTCCCAACCCTCCAACCCCTCTCGCCTCCTTGCCCCTTCCCCACCTTCCCTCGCCCCTCTCCTCCTCCACTCCCTCCTCTCTCTCTCCCATGCAGACAGTTCTGGTCCCTCTTCTTTTTCCCTCTCTCTTATCTCTTCCAAACACCACCTGGCCAACTCTCCTCCCTCTCCCCTGCCCAGTTTCTCCTCGTACCTCCACGCCCTTCCTCCCGCCCACGTCCTCAGCTTTTTCCTCTTCATCTCCTCCCTCACCATGTATCCCGGCGTCCTCCAGTCCACCCCCAACGACCACCTTAAAAATCTCTCCTGAATTTTCTCCACCTCCTCCCTTTCCTTCCATCCCCATACCTCCGCCCCGTAACCCACCACCGTCCACACCAGAGCGTCGAAGAGCCACATTCTCTTTCCCCAGTCTTTCCCAAATTTCCTTTTCCCGATTCCCCAGACCTGCCGCATGACCACTCCCGCCTTTCTTACTCTGTCCCTGATGTGCGCTTCCTGGCCCCCGTTCTTCTTGAACACGTACCCGAGGTACCTAAATTCCTTGACTTCCTCAATCCTCTTTCCTTTCCACCTCCAGTCCACTTTTCTTTCTCTCCCTCCCCCCTTCCTGAACCTCACCACCTTCGATTTCTCTACGTTCACCTCCAGCCTCTTTCTCTCCATGTACCCTCTAGTCTCCTAATCATATTTCCCATCTCCTCCTCATTTTCCGCCAATAGAACCAGGTCGTCCGCGTACGCTAAAGTGCATATCCTCCTTCCTCCTACTACTACCCCTCCCCCTCTTCCTTTCCTAATCTCCTCTTCCACATCCGCCAAAAACAGGTTGAACAGAGTCGGGCTCATTGGGCACCCTTGCCTCAACCCCTTTGCCGTCCAGAATTCCTCTCCTAGCTCCCCTCCCACCTTCACCCTGCTCGTCGTCTCCCTGTATACCTCTTTTACCCTCTCCAACAAACCCTCCCTTACCCCTCTCTTCTCCATCGCCTCCCACAGTAACCTCCTGTCCACCGTATCAAAAGCCGCACGAAGGTCTACGAAAAACGCCACTAGTTTTCCTTTTTTCCCCTGTACCCTTTTGCCAATCACGTGATTTAGCACGTATATGTGGTCGATTGTGCCTCTTCCTCTCCTAAACCCCGCCTGATTCTCAGGGATCAACCCCTTCCCTTCCACCTCCTGCTCCAACCTCCCTACCAGGACCGCTACATACACCTTATATAACGTTGGCATCAGCGTTATCCCCCTATACTCTTGTACTCGCGCCCCACTCCCTTTCTTCGCCAGTGGCACTATAATGCCCTCTCTCCACCCCTGCGGCCACCCCTCCCCTTCCCACACTCTTCTGCATATCTCCCACGCCAAATCCAAACCCCTCTCTCCCCCGTGCTTCCACGCCTCGTTCGGGATCTCGTCCCCTCCCATTGCCTTTCCTTCCTTCAGTTTCCTCACTACCCTCCTTATTTCCTCCTTGCTTATTCCCTCTTCCTCTCCCCTTCTCCTACCCCCTCCTCGCCCATCCTAACTCTGTTTTCTACCCCTCCTAACAACCCCATAAAATAATCCTTCCACTCCTCCTTCTTTATCCTTGTGTCCACCACTTTCCTTTTCTTTCTTCCCCTGTTGACTAACTCCCACACTCTGTTTTCCGTTTTCGCTTCTACCACCTCCCTTATAATTCTCTCTCTCTCCTCCTCTTTTTTCCTTTCGCACAGCTCTTTGTACTCCCCCCTCCTTTTCTTGTACTCCTCTCTCCTCCCCCTCCCCCCTCTCCACCTCCTTAGCTCCCTTCTCACCTCCCTCTTCTTCTCCCTACATTCTACGTCCCACCACCCCTCCCTCTTCCGCCCTATCTCCCTTCCTCCCACCTCCTCCCCTTTCCTCATCACCTCTTTTATCGTACCCACCGTCTTGCTCACCAACTCCTGTATTCCCTCTCCTTCTATCACCGCACCCCCCATCCCCTTCTCAAACTCCTCCTTCATCCTTCCCGACCACCGTCCTCCTCCCACCTTCCTGTCCCTCCTTACCTTGCTTCTCTCCCCCACTCCACCCTCCTTCATCGTTACCACCAGCGGGTGATGGTCCGATTCCACCTTATCTCCTACCTCCATCCTTTCCATCCTCTCTCTCGTCCCCTCCCCCCCCAGTACATAATCAATCACAGTATCCCCTCTTCCTCCCGTATACGTATATTCCCCCTCTTCATCCCCTTCTATGCTCCCGTTCATTATCTCCCACCCTGTCTCTTCTAACAACTTTATTAACTTCCTCCCATCTCCGTTTATCTTCCTGTCCTTCGACTTTCTTCCCCCACCTTCCTCCTCGTCCTCTCCGCCTTCTATCCTGCCACCCTGCACGCCTGTCCTCGCGTTGAAGTCCCCCCCTATTATCACCCTCCCTTCCCCCTCCTGCCCCTCCATCCACCATCTGATCCTTCCTAGTTTCCTCTCCATATCCCCGTTCACATAAACCGCTACCACTGTCCATTCCTCCTCCCCCGCCTTTACCCTCTCCACCATCAACCCTTCCTCTTCTCCCTGTCCGCGCTCCTCCTTTCCTATCATCTCTTCCCTCACTCCTATCATCATGCCTCCTATCGCTCTCCCCTTCCTATTCTTTCTCTTTGCCCATTGCACTCTCCACCTGTATCCCTCTGGCAGCCTGCGCTTCACACTGTTCCACCTCTTTTCTTCCACCCATGTTTCCATCAGGACTATCACCTCCCACTCCTCCAACCCCTTCCAGAATTCTTCATCCTTGTTTGTCGCGCCCGCTATGTTCCAGAACGCTAACCTCCACCTCTTCCCTTCCTCCCCTGCCTCTCCCTCCCCCCTTCCTCCTCCTTCCTTCCTAGTTTTTTGTCCCCTCTCTTTCTTTACTTCTTCTTTCTGCTTCTCCCTCCTCCCTCCTCCCGTCCTCCTTACTCCCCTCCCCTGTTTCCCTCTCTATCCCTCCCTTTTCTCTTCCCCTCCAGTCCCTTAACTCCTCTTTTCAATGATTATAATAAAAAAGAAAAAATGCAATACAATATAAATATAAATATAAAAAGAATATAAATATGAATATATATAAAAAATATAAAAAATATAAAAATATAAAAATTGCATGATTAATAATAAAAGAAAAATACAATATAAATATAAGTATAATATAATATAAATTTAAACACAAATATACAAAGAATATAAAAAATAAAATAAAAAAGAATATATATAAAAATATAAAAACTAATATGAGGGTGAGGGGGGTGGCGATGAGGCGGATGACGATCCGAGGGGCGATGCACAGTGGGACAAAACGACCCGCCGGCGATCAAAAATCTGTAACTTTGGTTCTGGTCAAGATATTTTAATGTAACTGGGCGCATTTTAACCGCAAATTTACGGCCTTTAAGCTGTATTAATATAATTGATATTAACCCTCGGAGGCTCGTGCTGGGCCCGTGAATTTAGACCCATGTTTGCGAAAAGTGGGGCTACAGGCCAATTACAATATACATTTTATTAGCATTACTATTTTTTATTGTAGTAAACCCAGTTTCTTAATATTTGCTATTGTTTTCATGCGATCGGTGCTCAAAATTTGCCAAAACCGCAAAAGTATCGCTTATCAAAAACTTTTATGTTTCCCACAGTTTTTATTCACGATTCTGAAAAAATTTTCTTTAAGAGGTGCAATTTGAGTTAGTTACAAAGTTAATTACATAGCTATATATTCTATTAAGGCCATTCATTAGGGTAAAATGTTAATAACAAACTTTTTTAAATTTTAAAAAGTTGCAACCATATGCAATGGGTTTAACTGATATCATGTGAAAGAATGAACCTTTCTCTCTTAGAAACAAAAAGAATTAGGTGCCACTTTGTGCCACTTTCCAAGAAAATGATAATTGAAGTAAAATCTCTGAAGTAAAAATTCGCCAAGGATAATTCTGAGTTAACAATTGTTCTGCTTCTTCTGCATATGTACCGAATTTTTCAGCATTCACTGGCAGACCACAAGAAAGAATATTTAATATTGTCCTAAATTTTTTTAAAATATCTACATCTATTCCGGTAATATAACATCAGCAATTACCGGAATAGATGTAGATATTTTAAAAAAATTTAGGACAATATTAAATATTCTTTCTTGTGGTCTGCCAGTGAATGCTGAAAAATTCGGTACATATGCAGAAGAAGCAGAACAATTGTTAACTCAGAATTATCCTTGGCGAAAATTAACAGCCACAATAAACAAGGTTTTAAGGCATGGAAAAAATATCATTCTTCACCATTTACTGCCAATTGGCGAGCTGTCAGAAGAGGCGCAGGAAACGAAAAATAAAGAATATAAATATTACCGTTACCATAACAGTCGAAAAATTTCTCGAAGTGCACAGAATCAAGACCTGACGTTTCGAAGAGTAAGAAGCAAAAAAGATGTAATTAAGATATATCCGGAAGAAATGATTGAATTATTAGATGTGTGACGCAAATATCTTGTATAGCCGGAGTCATGAGACAGCACAGAAAACTCTAATAGGCAGGTAAGGTAGATTTTACTTCAATTATCATTTTCTTGGAAAGTGGCACAAAGTGACACCTAATTCTTTTTGTTTCTAAGAGAGAAAGGTTCATTCTTTCACATGATATCAGTTAAACCCATTGCATATGGTTGCAACTTTTTAAAATTTAAAAAAGTTTGTTATTAACATTTTACCCTAATGAATGGCCTTAATAGAATATATAGCTATGTAATTAACTTTGTAACTAACTCAAATTACACCTCTTAAAGAAAATTTTTTCAGAATCGTGAATAAAAACTGTGGGAAACATAAAAGTTTTTGATAAGCGATACTTTTGCGGTTTTGGCAAATTTTGAGCACCGATCGCATGAAAACAATAGCAAATATTAAGAAACTGGGTTTACTACAATAAAATATAGTAATGCTAATAAAATGTATATTGTAATTGGCCTGTAGCCCCACTTTTCGCAAACATGGGTCTAAATTCACGGGCCCAGCACGAGCCTCCGAGGGTTAATATCAATTATATTAATACAGCTTAAAGGCCGTAAATTTGCGGTTAAAATGCGCCCAGTTACATTAAAATATCTTGACTAGAACCAAAGTTACAGATTTTTGATCGCCGGCGGGTCGTTTTGTCCCACTGTGCGATGGTGGTGAATGTGAAGGTGGCGATGGTGATGGGGACGATGGGGACCGCGGCACCCAATATGGTGCCCACCTGATCTGGCCGGTGGGAGGGCTGCGCTGCCGCAACCGCACCGCTATGGGGCCGATTACCGGCCCCACCCGCTGCATCTGCACCTCTCGGGGTGCAACTTGGTGGGCGCGTGCCTCCGCCAGCCATCCTCGCATGACGTGAAGTAGTATGTCCTATAACATAGACACAAACATTGATATAAAACTGCTACATTAAACATAATAAACATGAAACACACAAAACAATGCAAAGTATTACATACATGCGGCGGTGGTGACGGTGGCAAAGGCGGAGATGGCCGCGGCGACGGCTGCGGTGACGGTTGTGGGGACCCCCAGTCGCTAGACCAGGTGGGCGACGGTGGCGGGGGAGGCGACGGTGGCGGTGATTGCGAGTTCTGGAACATAATAAGTAATATAATATTCGCATGAACACCTGATTTAATCTCGCTCGATTTCATCGATTAAACGCGATAAATGTTGAAAATTTTGTTATGTACATACCTCGGGGTCACACTCCGGCGCTATTCGTGATAATTCCATCCTTTGAAAAACACTGGAGAGTGTCAGTATTAAAAAATTATCACAACTGTCAACGTGCAATCACTTTGACCACGATTTGAATGCAACTGGTCTCGATGCATCTCCTGGCTCTCGCATGTTAAAACCCCCTCCTATCATGAAATCGAGAAGTGCCTAGCTTTGCAAAAATACGATGCCATTGTTCTTCATTATCTTCGTCACAGACCACCCATGCTCCAGCTGCATTTTCGCTGACCACCCTCCTCCTCTTCCTCCTCCTCCTCCGTGTCCTTATCTTCTTCTTCACTGACCATCCTCTCCTTATTCACACGTATCTTCTTTCCCTTCTTCGAACCATATGCATCGAACCATTTCTAAATAATTGTAACCATCGTCTTAATCTAGCATACATCATATTTAGGAAGTTGGTTTAGGGAGGGTGAAGAAAATTATACGCATTAAAACTTGATTATATTTATTTATGAATTTCTCTCTGGCGTTTAGTCCACCAGTTGAATATTTTAAATACATTTTGCAAGGCACAGTGCTTTTCGTGTCTGCCACATCGCAGAGTATCAACTACATTTAGCTTATTTGGTGATTGTATATTAGGGTGGAGTGAAAAAACTATTTTTTCGATAATCAAATTCTAATAGTGCGGAAAAGTTGCCTACTTGACCCAATATAACGTGTAAAAAATTTCAGCTCGATCGGATAATTTCTTCTGTGTGCACCAAAAACCTTAACTTTCAAAATTTTAGTACAAAACTTAAGGAAGTTAAACTTTCTTCAGCTGGTGGATTCTACCTTTTTTCTACCCAGGACTATATTTGCTGCGTAAATGATGCAAAGAAACATCCGTGGCTCTTTTCGGAACGATAGGAATGGCCTGTCGGCACTGTAAACTATAAAAAAAATACAGTTCTTCGCTATACTTTCTAAAAGTCGTCTGACAAGGGAAGATCCCGAACCCGATAATTCAAAAAAATCTGAAACTTTATGGATATGTAGGGGATTTCCTCCTGATTATAACGTAATATTTTTTGCTACCCAAAATCACTCTAAGGGGGTGAAATTAACCCCTGAAAATTCGTGTATTTTCCGATTTTGTGTTATAACTCGCGAACTGTAAGAGATAGAAAAAATCTCAAGACGAAAGTTACTTCTTTTAATTAGATCTATCAATTAGTAAAAGTTAAAGCAATTATTTAAACAATTAGAAAAAAGTTATAAACAAATATATATTATGTTTTTTAAAATTCGTTGTTTCGCGTGAAATCTAAATTGGTGGTTTAAATAATTATGAAACAGCATAATCCATTTTTTTTCATACAATTTCAACCTTTGATGTATGCGGTAATTATGCTATCATACGACGTGCATAGTGTAATCTCTATGTTTCCAACATTTATTCGAAGAGTTTCATCACTATGAAAAATAATTCATAATAATCACACTACACAAGTGTTTTCAAAGTTATCTACCTATACTTAAACGGCGGCATTTCCTCGCCTGTCTTGAGAGCAAATAAAAGAAAAGTTCGATAATGACGTTAAAAATAAAAAGTTCTAATAAGGATAAGTTATATCTAACAGTTCCCTTCTTCTACTCTATTTCCACCTGGTATATTTGCCCCGTGTGTAATTAGAGACAAAAGTATATGAATTGTCTTAATTTTTTTCTAAGCGTTGCATATTAGTTCCTAATAAACGTTAGAAGAACGTATGGGATTGAAAAGTTCTTCGATTGTTGAGGAACACATATCAGCGATACAACACAGATTGGAATTGTATGAAAAAAAATGGATTATGCTGTTTCATAATTATTTAAACTACCAATTCAGATTTCACGCGAAATAACGAATTTTAAAAAACATTAATATTTTTGTTTATAACTTTTTTCTAATTGTTTAAACAATTGATTGAACTTTTACTATTTGATAGATCTAATTAAAAGAAGTAACTTTCGTCTTGAGATATATATTCTATCTCTTACAGTTCGCGAGTTATAACACAAAATCGAAAAATTTTCAGGGGTTAATTTCACCCCCTTAGAGTGATTTTGTACAGCAAAAAAAAATGCGTTGTAATCAGGAGGAAATCTCCTACATATCCACAAAGTTTCAGATTTTTTTGAATTTCCGGGTTCGAGATCTTCCCTTGTCAGCCGACTTTTAGAAAGTATAGCGAAGGGCTGCATTTTTTGATAGTTTACAGTGCCGACAGGCCATTCCTATCATTACGAAACCAGCATCATTCTTTGCATCATTTACGCAGCAAATATAGTCCTGGGTAAAAAAAAATGTAGAATCCACGAGCTGAAGAAAGTTCAACTTTCTTAATGGGAGGTTCTGGTCTAAATGTCGAATTTTTTTTTAATTAATTTTTCGAATGTTCAACCTTTTAGGAAAACGTGTTTAAAAGGATTTGTTGAAACCTATGGGCCGGCATTTGTGGCGAATTTATCGTTGGGCCGTACATTCTGCCAGACAGGCTGGTAGGCCCAGCGTATAAATGCTTTTTAGAACATGTTCTGCCGGATCTTATGGACGATATTCCATATGAGATCCGACAGAACATGTACTACCAGCATGACGGAGCTGGGCCACATTACGCCGATAATGTCCGCGCTTATTTAGGTGAAACATTTCAGGACAGGTGGATCGGCCGCGGCGGGCGAGAGGCCCACGTTGCGTGGCCCCCACGGTCACCGGATATGAATCCGCTGGATTTTTTCTTCTGGGGCTAACTGAAGGTAATTTGATTATTGCTGTTACTCTTTACTTATTCCTGTTGTAGATAGGTATTCTTTTTTTTTTACTTACGTTTTGTATTTGTTGTACAACAATCATTTCAGAATGAGGTGTATCGTTATCCGGTGGACACTCCTGAAGAGGTAATTGCACTTATCCACGCGGCGGTGGCCAACATAACGCCGCAAACACTACAGGGCGTCCAGCGACAAGTAATTTTCCGAGCCGAAGCATGCGTGGACAATGACGGTCGCCATGTGGAGGAATTTTTAAACTAATAACAATCGGCCCCTTTCGGGGCTACCAATTTTTGAAACGTAGGAACAACACGTTTCATCAAAAATAATAAAATAATTAAAGTGATCAGTGTTAGTAGCCGTGCAGTGAAGTGAATATTCGGTACGTTGACCTGGACGCACCTGCCGTTGCGACCCTTAACTTTGGGTAGTGGGAATGTAAGGATACCTGGGACCAGCTGTGCACGGAGCACGTCCATCGATGACCAGGATCGGTTCGGTGACCCTGTGACACAGATTTTCAAGCTGCAGGTGAATTTCCAACAAGGGTGAGTTTTAGTTACCTTATTGGTGATAATTCATTTTTAAATTTAACGCAAGCCATGGCTTATTTCCGGCGATAATTCTCTAAATTCCCGTACGATAACATTTATTCGGGCTTTTTAAACAGACTTATTCGATACCACCAACAGTGCTGGCCGTTATTGAATTACGGATTTTTATCACAATAACAAACGACTATCATATTAACTTTTCGTTAATTTCCTGTTACATTACCTTTTCGTGGCTACGTTATTAACACAAGGAAATTTACGTATTCCTTATCCTCCCACTTCAAATAATTATTATTTTCGAATCTTCTAAAAAAAAACCTGCGTATTCGTCTTTTTACGTTACACGTGATTTTCATCCATTTATCCTTTATTCATTATTCACTTTAAATGACGAACAAACCATGACAACATGTTCGATTTTATTTGTTACGTCTTTTTCATTTGCCATTCTACGCAAGTTTCTTCGATGAATGCCGAGTTGCTTGCTCGCAGTCGCAGCGCGGCTCGTAGCCACGCTAGCGCGGGAACTCGGCCGTCAGACTCGCGCTGTGATTGGTCGGTGCTTTTTATTAATATCTCGTTAACGAAACATCGGAGAGCATTTTCGCAAAGGAAAAAGTTGTTTGCAATCACCCCTAGAATCACCCCCTTTAAGGAAACGCAGCATTTTTGGGACACCCTGTATACATTGTCGATGGGATAATCACTGGTGTCGAATCTGTCGATATTGTGCTTCATAGATTCATAGATATCGTCGCATCGAATGTGATAAATTAGGCTGTCTGTGTCTGTGTATAGAATTTTACAATTTGTTCCATGCTTGGCCGGTATGTACTCGTGGTGAAATTCGTACAAACCAATTTTTTATATGTCCAGTATGCACATACCCACGTATATCGGTTTGTTGCGTTTCACCTCGAGCTATCGCAATTCAACAGCTATTAAATTTTCCGAAAAAACACTTGTGCTGTGGAAATTCGGTTTCGCGATCATTGCCTCCGCGCCATATCGCCCATCCCAATGCGTTAAAAGTTTTACATCCACATGATTTCGTACATTTTCTATGGTTTTACCGAATACCGCGTTGTTCATCAATTTGTACAAATTTTTTTCAAAGTCGTTTGTCGCGCTTGTTCTAAACCGTGTGTTGAGTTCGATGTAATCGCGGAGCCAGGGGGATTGAGCGCATTGAAGCACGCGGTGGATAACGTAACGCTGCTTATCGTATAACGTCGCGAGTAACTTGTCCAGTCTGCTGCCAGGTGGTTTAGCACGCGTCGGGCAGAACGGTAGATCGGCATGAATGTTGTGCAGACGTTGCGGATATTCCAGATCTACCTCGAGAGTGTATCCCGTAGGCGAATCGACACCGATTGAAGACACGTTAAAATTTGCAACATCTTCGACCCATTGAAATTTAGCGTACGGCAGAGGCTGACACATTGCCCATCCATACAAATTGTTCACGTCAAAGTACATCAAGTACGATGACTCTTCCGATGCGTCGTAAGATGACATGTACATGTTATTGGCATGTGCGTATCTTCCGGAACATTGAATTAAACCCCCGCGTATACCGCGTTCGATAAACATGACCATATCGACGTCTGTGAGCAATTCGAATGTAATTTTGGTATGTTTTAGCATAGCATCCCATGTGAAACCAGGTAAAGTATAATAATGAGCTGAATCTAATCCATAGCTCTTGATACAGCTTTCGCGAAAATTTTCAAAAATATCTGGCAATAACAAGACACCTGTCTTCAAATACAAATCGCTGTATTCACCCAGGGTCCTAATTTCGAAACGTTGCCAGACAGTCTCGGGGTGCGCGTAATCGCTCTCGGATACAGTCTCACCCGTTAACGAACTGTAGAATAATTCATGCGGTGGCATGTATGGGTCCTGCAGCTTGTTCGCGCAATCAAGGTATTCGTACGGAAAGACACACTTTCGCCTCAATAAATTAAAATCATCGGCGGATAATGTTTCAAATTGGGATCGTAAAATTTTTAATTGATCTGTGCTAGGAAAAGATGCTAATTTGTCGAGACTGGTGTTGAGAAATTTGTACGAATCGATGAATCGCAATTTAATACAATTTCGCGAGTGTGAATCAGCCGTATCTTCGACATTTTTTGTGAATGAAATGTACTTTTCTTTACTTATGGGCAACACGTCAACGCTGCCTTCAAAAGCGGTCGCTATTTCCTCGATAATGAAATGCGAATCGTAGCCGGATAAATTATGGAAAACTATGGGGATGTAAAACGCATTTTTATAATTTAAATTGCACTCCGAATGTGCTGGGCCTCTAACCCGTCCGGAGAGATGACAGTGATCGCGAACTCGTACATCGCTAGCCTCGAATGGTTCTTCGCAAATATTACAATGTGAAGCATCGCGAAATGTGGTCCACTGTTCGATGGTTAAATCCAGCATGGGAACATTACTGGTCAAGATGGGTAGAGCGAAGTTTGCAAAATTGTTAAGTTCGTCGACGAACCATGAAACACAATCCGCGCCGCGGCGACATCGATACGTCGATAGCGATGTATCGTACGAGCAATGCATATAATATGCTATGCTGTGCACTTTATGATGCTGGACGTGTGTAATGTATTTTCACCCATTCGATTGTCCTCCGTTTTTTCAATGATGCATTCCAGATCTGCATACACCACAAAGGGGAGCCGCTCCTTCCTGCAGTGGTTGTTGAAACTGAGGAGATTGTCGTCTTTGCTGGGCAGCAGGATGGCACAGTCGTTCATTTGCCCGCAGTCCACTGTATGGGCCTCCAACTTCTCGACAGATCTGAAATAGTTCATGCATCTGCAAAAAATCAAAAAAATTTGATTTTTTTTTATTTTTTTTTTCGCGACGTATTTCATAAGTTTCTATACGTACCGATCACAGATGAATTTCTTTCCATCGTGCTTGCTCAGCTGTGCGCTCACCAGCCGAGACAAGTTCTTGATCAGCACAAAGTGCCCTACATCGCCGTGCTCTTGATTAGGTGTGTAGAGCAAGTTTACGTGCCGATCCCTCTTTTGGCTGGTGAGGTGCAGTGGAAAGATCGTTGGCCCCTTCTTCTTCTCCATCTCAAAGCTGTACACGTTGATGGAGATTTCGTTCAGCCGTTCAAACTTTGCAATCTGTGCCAGAGACATTGGGAACTCAATGCCCTGGAGATTTAGCGTGGAAGCATAGTCAGGGTACGAACTTGAGCGATCAACGTGTATTTCGGCAGGATGTAGAGCGGCGACCACAGTCCACGCGAAACAGGCGGTGTCCGGGGATTGTGCACTGATGTTTGCCTTCTTCGACAACAATTCCCGCGGCAACTTGTGGAGGCACTCCGCGCGCATCGGATTATACTTGTTGACATTGACTGTCAGATTGAGAAATCTCGTCAATGCCCATCCGCTGTCGGGTTCCTGGAACTCTTCCAGCGATGCCAGGGTAGGTTCGACGACGCATCGCTGGTACCACTCCTGCAGATCGGATGTGCGGAAGAGTTCACAGTTCCGGGTATTGATGCTCTTACTTGCACGTTTGTCGCCCGCCACAAATTCACCGTTGAACACCGTGTTCACTTTGAGGTTTCGATGTTTCCTCAAAGCGCCCTGCACATGCTCTAACACTATGGTCCCCGCATCCTGGAGGAATTTGCGCGGCTCGATATAGTTCGAATTTAGCACGGCACCAGTTAATACGCGGCTATCGAACGCAGTGTCTATTTCGCGCCACAAAAGTCCTGTGCTAGAATGTCCGGCACCTTCGCGCACGAAACGTCCACCTAACGAATTTTTCAATCCTTCGAGTCGCGCGATTCGAGCAACCAACGATTGTCGAACACCGATCGATAATCGGGGACGTTTCACTCGGCTGTGTTCTTCCAAAGATTCGATACACTCGTTGCACCGTTCTTCCCACGCGAGGTATTCTTCCCGCGAAATCAATCGTGCAGATTGATCCAATAATTGGCGTTCTACTTGCACGAATTCTCCCATGATTGTAAATTGAAAGTATATGTAACGTCCCTTCCACGCAACACGTTGCAACGATTTGAGGCTTTGTGCAGGTTGGAGCATGCCTTTATGACTGATACCACGTTTTGCTATCTCTGTCTAACTCTTTCGATGTTCCCTCTCTCTCGAATGCATTGCATGCAAAAACGATGATTCGTTCCAACATGGTTCTATGCAGTTTCTGCTGATACAGCATAATACTATCTATGATTCATGCGTATGACGAATTAGCGCGCGAGATCGTCCGACACAGGTATTATATTACATTCAACACGTGTGGAGTCTTTTATCCTCGAGGGTGATTCAAAACAGATTCAAAAACATTATGGAATGGTTATGGATGGTTCAGATTCAAAAACATTATGGAAAAATTGGTAGCTTTAGAATAAAATGTTGTGTTGGGGGAATGCAATTGCACCTCTATTTAAGCCGAGCTCTCGGACGCTATTCCATCAATCGCTCAGTAACCTCAGTGACTTTGACGGAACAGACGGTACTCCATAAAAAATATAGTGCACATCAAAATGTACAAACACAGCTTAAACGATTCATCCTGCGCAGCCGGCAACGATGGTGGGTTTCCAAATAAATACCAACAACAGCAGCAACAACAACATCATCATCATCAACAATGCAATATGAGGTACGTACGCGTTACTATACACTTTTCATTTACTTCATTCACTGTAAACGCAAACGACCGATGTATCAATTTCATGTACTTGTTTCTTACAGTTCTGAATCCGTATCGTTAAAAACGATGAAAACACCGAAACCATCAATCGTACGGATCCTGGGGCGTGATTATCCACTGACTGCAACAGCTTATAAACGTCTAACTATAGGAATTCGCATTGGTATGGATTTGTGTCACGTCGAGATCGCCATAACCGACACTAAAGGGAGCGAGTTAAGCTTTTCAATGTCTACGTGGAAGCTCCTGCTACAAAACGAGGAGGACATACTCCAACGATTACGCAGCAACGCAACATCGCCCCAAACTCACATTATAATTGATCATTTACAACTAGAGTTCATGCCGATGTATGATGATCAACTTATTAAAATCACCGATAATCGCGTTGCCATATATATGACTGAAGCCACGATGTGTAAACTATTCGCGTACAATCATTGCATTGAACATATGTACACGTGGCTAACTGAAAATATGTACTCTGGAAGCAGTAAATATCCCACTTTCGTAGACGTTCTACGTAGCGCTACCGCGCCAACAGATTATGTAAAATTAATTTCTGAAAGCGAACACTTCGAACAGCATTCATTGATCGATTGTGAATTGTTAGCATGTGCAATGAATCATATTGTGGATGATGCTCGTAGTAAAAAATATTAAATTATATTCTTTTAATTTTATGATTTGTAACAATATATATATCATAAACGTATATTATTTCTCAATTTTATTTACCCGTCCTCCTCCTCGCCACATAATTTTAAGATTCGACGTTTCGGAATTCTCCAGATGTCATATAATTCTGTTTCGTTCGAGCGTTCTTCGCGCTGCCAAGTGATATCATCCCACACGGCTGCTCCGGAGGACTCATATTACGCATGCTATCGCGCGATACGCGGCGACGTTAAATCGGAACGCTTTGAAGTACTGTTAGCTTTAGAATGCATGTGATTCTATCCCCTATGTAGTGGTGTCTCTTTCCCTCCTAGAATTTTAACTTTAAAGTAATGCTCCGTCTCTTTCCCTCGAAGACGCGTTGTCGAAAAACTCCGATCTTTCCCGACATCGTCCGAAACAATTTCTGATAAATTATTGGTTTGGTGAAAAAAAATTTCTAGGACAGTCCCCACCCTGGGTTAGGTCTGAAAAAATTTTCGGGTGGGCCAAGTTCTGAAAGAGATTTTTTTCGGGGGTCAATGCCTCCCTCTTAAAAATTTCCGACGGTGGCCAGGTTTGGAGAGGCCTCTGCGGCCGCTCGGCCCTGACTGATCCCCTCCATCGTTGCGGCTTCCTCCACTCCGCGGCTCGTGCGCGCGCAACCTGTCTTCCTCTCCTCGCAGGCCCCGCGCCGAGATTTCCCTCCGCCGCGCTCCCCCGCGCGCTCACACTCCCCCCCCCCCCCCGCCCCCCCGCTCCCTCAGAGAACCTGGTCTAGAATTCCCCTTGTATTACTACTAACAAACGAGTCGGTTGGAGAATGACTGAGGTAAACATGTAATTATAGGCAGGAACAACCAGACGATAAACTCAAATGCGATCTAAACAAACCCCGGAGGGGGAACCGTTAACCGTTTGGAATAATTAAAGAGCAAAAATGAAAATAACTTCTCAATAAACTGCCACTGTACCACTAGGTCTTGTTAATATGGTACAATACCAATAAATGTTCAAAACTGTATAATTACATACCGCGATAATATGTAGTGATAGTCACATCACATAAAAGGGGACACAGAAAATTCTAACAAAGAGACAACATCATAATACCTTACTTTTTCAATAAGGTTGCGTAATAATTCTGTATTTTAGGTGTTTCATACCTAAGATTTACGCTTTGTTGTTTAATCATATGCAGTGTCTCTAATAGAATTCTCCGATTCCAATTGGTCTCCCTATCAACAACCTTAACGTTGTCAAAATCAAATCTATGATCGAACTCTATTAAATGTTTGGTTAAGGCAGTGTGTTGAAGGGGGAGGGGGGGGGGGGGTAAAAATATGTTCCTTCTATGTTCGTATACACGTTTTTCTAAAAGTCTATATGTCTGCCCAATATAAGATTGGTTACACCCTATGCACGGAATAGAGTAAACAATATTCGAATTTTTAGACAAAGGTATTTTGTCTTTGATTGGAGGGAATAACTGTTTAGTATTCATTGGCAGTTTAAAGATAGTGTGTATTCCTACTCTTCTAAACATTCTTCTTATATCATTCGAAATATTATAAATAAAAGGAATGACCACAATGTTTCTCCAACTAATAGGTCCAATTTTTTGTTTCTCTCTTCTTTACGTTTCTCAACAAATAACGGATGATAAATCTCAAAGACACGTTCGCGAATAACTGCCGAGATCATCTCACTTGGGTAACCATTGCGTTTTAACGTGTCTTTAATAAGGAGCAAATTAGCTGGTCGATATTCCGGATCAGAAAGTAATATAGCACGATCTCTTAATCCTTTTATTAAACCTATTTTGTGTTGCATGGGATGAGCAGAAAAAAAGTTAATGTATCTTCCTGACCAACTCGGTTTATGAAACCAGTTTGTAATAAGCTTATCGCTTTTTCTGATAACTATTGTATCCAAAAAACTTAGACAAGAATTCTTTTCAATCTCACACGTGAATTGAAGTCTGGTATGAAAACTGTTAAAAGTGTCCAGCAACATTTGCAGATCTTCCAATCTAATACATGTAATAATGTCATCAACATATCTTTTGTAAAAGCTAAGCTGAAACGGTAACTTTGAAAGAGAAACCATCTCTAACCTCTCCATAACCAAATTGGCGATGACTGGGGAGATTTGAGAACCCATGACTCGTTCGTTCGCACGTTTCATACGTGCTAGTGATTTAAAAGCAGTGCAGTTTTCACTTCATTTTATTCTTTCCTTGATAATGGTCGAAATTACGACCGAAACGTTGTAAATTTTAATTGTATAACTTGCAAAATAGCTTTTATTTATTTAATACTGACCGAATCAGTGCACCGATATCTCACGTTTTAACTATTGTGGATGGTTTACCATACCACCCGAACCCCCGTATTACTTCAATCAGGTCAAAACATAAAATCGACTGGTCTCGTATCCCCCATAATTGAACTTCAATAGGAGTTAAGTATACCCAAAAGTCCCTGTTCCGTATAGTACAGGCCTGCCCCATCGGGTGCAAATACCTCCTGAATTTCTGGGCCCCGGGCAACAGCCGAGCAGCGGGACTGTTACGTTGCTAACCACAGCATGGGCTGCGGGAGAACTGCATGAGTGTGCGGCCGTCCTAACAGGATCGCACACTCATGCAGTTCTCTCACAAATCTCGCAACGGGTAGCAATGGAACAGTCCCGCGCTTGGCAGTTTCCCGGGTCCCAGAAATTCAGGAGGTATTTGCACCCAATGGGGCAGGCCTTATACAGGGTGTCCCAAAAATGTCGGAGTTCCTTGGAAGGGGTAATTCAGGGGGTGATTTGAAACAACTTTTTCCTTAGCGAAAATATTGTCCGAAGCTTCGTTAAGGAAATATTAACAAAAAACCCCGACCAATCAGAGCGCGCGCCTTCCGCTCGAGCTTCCGCGGTAGCGTTGGCTACGCGGCAGGCGACTGCGCTTGTACTACGAACGTACGAACAAGCATGTCGGCATGCATCGAAGGAAACCGCGTTACACTTTTTTTTATAAAGCAGAATCTTAAATAAGAATTATTTGAAGTGAGAGGACAAGAAGTACGTAAATTTCGTTTTTAAATAAGGCATAAACGAAAAGGTAATGTAACAGAAAATGTACGACATGTGATCGTTATTGAGGTAAAAATCCGTAGTTTAATAACGGCCAACACAACTAAATTTAAAAAATAATATTAGGTGTATGAATAAATTCTTTCCGACTGGATTTACATAATCAGTACAAAGCTACTGAATTTCTATCGCGGTGGTATTCATAAGCTGCCAGAAAAATGGCAAAAAGTAATTAACAATAATGGAAATTATTTCGATGATTGAGTTGTTTTCATATTTTTTAAATCGAACTGTTATTGTACCTTAAAATCGGAAAGAATTTATTTCTACATCTAATAATCACCAATAAATTAAATAAAACTCACCCATTCGGATATTCCTTTCCTTCCTTTCCGGAAATCTGTGTCACTGGGTCACTGTACCGATCCTGATTTATGGTAGGGTAGCGCCAAGTGCTCAGGTGATCGCAGGTATCCGCAGGACACCACCCGAAGGTAAGGGTCGCAACGTCAAGTGCGTCCGGGTTGACGTACCGAATATTCACTTCACTGCACTGATACTAACACTGATCATTTAATTTATTTTTTACGGAACGTGTTGTTCCTACGTTATAAAAATTGGTGGCCCCGAAAGGGGCCGATTGCTGTTAATTGAGCAGTTGCTCGAAGTGGCCACCCTCAACGCCTATGCACGTCTCCGCACGTATAATCAGCTGCCTTTGGACGGCTTGTAATGTTTCAGGCGTTATGTTCGCCACCGCAGCGTGAATTCGCGCGACGATGTCCTCCAGTGAATTCACTGGCTGACGGTACACCTCATCCTGAAATGATTGTTGTACAACAAATACAAAACGTAAGTAAAAAAAGAATAGGTAGGGGAGAGGCTTGCAGGTTGCCACTGCTTGCAGGTTGCCACCCCTGCTGTATTTCGACTTTCTAGCAGTGTCATAACCTGAACTCTGAAATAAATCGACGTTAAAAGAGTAGATGTCGCTATTTATTAACCTCTGGAGCGGACAGACGCAATAACGCTGTGTTTTCTGAGCGAAGGGTAATATAGTGTTTGTCAAGAAATTGAATTATTAAATTTGCGTGTTTTCCCTGTGCTCGTAAATTGAACATTTTCATCGACAATTCAAGATAACTATTCGTACTGTGTTGTTTTTTTCATCTAATTTACATATACTAAACAGATTTCCAAACATATCATGAATTGACAATTTTTTTCTCATATTTTCCAAAAATGCGTCGGAATGCAAGTTGCCACCTTTTTTGGCTTGCAGGTTGCCACCTCTCTCTTTCGCGCTTATTTACACGCAAATGTCATTTTTCGTGATTATGAGATGTTTAATATTGTCACTGAGTTTGAAGTCAAGTGTTTTCATTGCATTTTAGTCATATTTTCGTAATAAAGCCACTGTATAATATAATTTATTAATAAAATTTAATAAATTTTGAAAAGTTTTCTGAATCAGGTTTTTACTTGAGTTTTTTTACACTTTCAGCAATTTTTCTAGGGGTGACAACTTGCAAGACAAAATTTCAAGGAGTCAATTTTAGATACATTGGAGAATTTGCAGTATAATTTTTCTTTTTCGAGAGTTTACATGATTTCTAGCTCAGGATTGTAGCTCTACACTTCCTCTTTCCAACTTATACCATAAATCAACGATACGTTAATTTTATGACGAGTTATGATAAAAAAAGCTAAGGGCTGGCAACCTGCAAGCCAAAATTTCAAGGAGTCAATTTTAGATACTTTGGAAAATTTGCAGTATAATTTTTCTTTTTCGAGAGTTTATATGATTTCTAGGTCAGGATTGTAGCTCAACACTTCCTCTTTCCAACTTATACCATAAATCAACGATACGTTAATTTTATGACGAGTTATGATAAAAAAAGCTAAGGGGTGGCAACCTGCAAGCCTCTCCCCTACCTATAAAAAAGTAAGAGCACTAATGAAATTACCTTCAGGTAGCCCCAGAAGAAAAAATCCAGCAGGTTCATATCCGGTGACCGTGGGGGCCACGCAACAGAACCGCCGCGGCCGATCCACCTGTCCTGGAAGGTTTCATTAAGGTAGTCGCGGGCAATTGTGGCGAAGTGAGGTCCAGCCCCGTCTTGCTGATAGACCATGTTCTGTCGGATCTCATTTGGAATATGGTGCATAAGACCCGGCAGAACATGCTCTAAAAAGACTTTAACGCTGGGCCGTCCATCCTGTCTGGCAGCATGTACGGCCCAACGATAAATTCGCCACAAATGCCCGCCCATACATTAATGGACCAACGGACTTGTGCTGCGCGTGTCCGAAGTGCTAACGGATTCTCGTCGCTCCACACATGCCGATTGTGGGAATTGAAGCAGCCTTCCCTCTTGAAGATTGCTTCGTCCGTCCGCAATATGTATTTGCAGAACGACCGATCCCGTTGCACTTCTCCCAACAGCCACACTGAATACTCCACCCGCTGGTCGGCGTCCCCGGGCTGCAAATGTTGCACCGGTACATAGTGGTACGGGTGCAACATGTTTTCCCTCAGGGTTCGGTGTACCGTCATTCTGCTGGCACTAGAAGAAAATGCAGAAACATCCATTATTAGATAACATTTGTTTCCCTTAATTAATAATTGCTGCAGTTATCTTGTACTGTGACTTACTCTAGGCGGCGACTCAAGGTGCGCACGCTGACGGTCGGATCTTCGGCGATTGCATTCAGCACATTTTGCTGTACCGCAAGGTTCCGCGCGGCCCTAGGTCTACCCACGGTACTGCCTCGCGGCATCAACGACCCCGTTGCGTATAATCGGGACGCCAAACGCCTTATCGTACCCTGGCTCGGGGTTTGGATGTGCGGGTATTCCTGCGCCAACGCTCGCACGGTAGCACTTGCGTCCCCGTCGTTCCGCGCGTACACCCAGAACATCGCGTAATATTCTTCCGCTGAGTACATTTCTGCGACGAGATTACTAGCCGACTGACAGGATTTTTTCCCCAACCACCTTCCTCTACCCCCAAATAGTTTCTCTCGTTCCATTATGAGTTTACTCCCACCAGGATAAGAGGCTTTAGGTAAAAAGAAGCCAGCACATTTTCGAAACACACGTGTTTTGCAGAACTGCAACGAACGAACCATCCTACACTTTCACAAAAGCCCAAGTTCCGTCCTTTTACTGCCAATGTACCCATTGCTTAGAGATAGACAGCAGACCCCACGTGTTGCGGTTCGAAAGGGTCCGAAGAGACGAGAAGCAGAAAGTCCTCGAGTTGCTGTAAATAAGAAAATGCATACCATTCCTGTTTCCCCTTTCCGATACCCTGAGTTCACGTCAGCTACGAGACGGAACCAATTAAGTCATAAATTATCCGAAACTGTAGGAAACCGTTCTCTACCACCCGACTGGCGAAATGCTCTGACTGATCAGCCGATTAATTTTGGAGAACTAGAATTTACAGAGTATTATCCAACATCAATACGCCTCGCGGAAAGACACAGGAAGAGAAGAGGTAGTCCGCTGACTGCGCGTAGTCCCGCCTGCTTCGTCCTACCTTCAAATTAGAGACGGATCCCTTATCTTTCGTCTCTAAACACGCGCTCGAATTTCAAAACAAAAGCACGCGTCCACCTATTCCGTGCAAGAGATGGTGGGCCTTGAGGTCCGATTGGCCCCTCCTCAGGTGATACTTAGTTGATTTGACGGCGGCTTCCCAGATTCCCCCGAAGTTAGGGGCAGCAGGCGGGTTGAATTTCCACTCGATGCCTTCCTTTAGAAGAGTGGAGTGAATGAGGCCTCGTCCAGCATCTCGGAGGGCCAGCATTTCCCGTGGGGCACGGTCGGCGCCGACGAAATTGGTCTCGTTGTCGCTGTGGATAGAGGTGCACAGGCCTCGCCGGGACGTGAATCGGCGCAGCGCAGCGATGAAGGCCTCGGTGCTGCAATCCGAGACAAGTTCTAAATGGACAGCACGAGTAGTTAAACATATGAACAACGCCACATAGCCCTTGTGTGTGCGCTGGCATCTGCCCCTAACCGCAAGCAGCGATACAGGCCCAGCATAATCCACCCCGATGTGCTGGAAAGGCCGAGATGGAGTGACGCGTGGGGCTGGCAGATCACCCATCAGCTGTTGGCCTGTTGTAGCTCGCCATCGAATGCAAGTAGGACAGCGGTGAATCATGGCCTTCACTCGTTGGCGGCCCTGCAGGACCCAATACCGTTGGCGCAGGGTAGCCAAGGTAAGTTGAGTCCCACCGTGTAGCGTGCGTCGGTGTGCCTCATCGACTAGTAGTTCCGTCAAGTGGCTGTGTCCAGGTAGAACCAACGGGTGCTTGGCATCCATCGGCAGCGATGAGTGGCGTAGCCGTCCGCCCACTCGTAGAAGTCCTTGCTCATCTAAGTAGGGGTTGAGCCGCAGCGGCCGGCTGCGGCTTGGTAGAGGACGATTCAGCTGCAAGTGCTGAATTTCCACAGCAAATTCCTGCTGTTGGACCAATGACAGCCAGCGGGTCCGGGCTGCCTCTATCTCAGCCGGCAACAGGGAGCTTCCTCCTTTCTGGGCAGTACTGTGAGGTAACCACCTCAAGCACCAAGCAGTGATTCTAAGCAAAGAATGTATACATGAATAGCGTTTCAAGAAAGTCTCGCATGCGGCAGGTTCACACGACGTAGTGTGAGAGGTAGTCCGGGACTCCAGATCCGTCCAGGGTAGCGAATCTTGATTGGTGATAGTCCAGCCAGTAGCAGCCGACAGCCATCTCGGTCCAGTCCACCACAAGGCAAAGTCGGGTAGCTGGATAGGTTGTAAGCCCCGGGACGCACAGTCGGCAGGATTGTCCCGACTGGATACGTGATGCCATTGAGCTCCACGGTTGGCCACATACGTTTTCCAGTGTGACGGGTGTCCGTGAATCCACGCGAGTGTGATGGTCGAGTCGCTCCACAAGTGAATAGGAGTTCCCGTCAGACTCAGGCTCTCGCAGGTGAGGGCCATTAACTTGGTCAGCAGTACGGCTGCACACAATTCCAGCCTGGGGAGCCATATCTTTTGTAACGGAGCAACCTTTGTCTTTGCAGTGACCAGATGGGTGTGGATAGTTCCATCAGGTTCCACGACTCGGAGATAGATTACGGCAGCATAGGCTCGTTCCGAGGCGTCCGCAAATCCATGGAGCTCTCGTTGGATCGACGTTGGTTGTAGACCGAGCCAGCGAGGAACTGTAATGCGGTTCAACGCCGTCAGCTCCGAGAGAAACTGCATCCAGTAACCGGCTTCAGCCGGCGGCAAAGGTGTGTCCCATTCTAAACGTAATAACCACAAAGATTGCATAAAGATTTTGGCATTAACGGTAACTGGAGCCAATAAACCCAAGGGATCGAATATCTTTGCGATTTTTGATAGAACCAGTCTTCTTGTGACTCCGCTCCCCGGCATGGTAGGCTGTACTTGGACTCGGAAGCAGTCGTCAGACAGCCCCCAATGAACTCCCAGTGCTGTGTGGGTTTCGCCTGCCTGCCACTTGCATTCTGGAATGGCGTCTTCGGAAGGCACCTTTGACATTAACACTGGTTTGTTGGATGCCCATTTCCTTAAGTTGAAACCGCCCGCCTTGCATAGGAGACGGAGCTCGGTCTGGATCTCAATGGCTTCTTGCTCGGAGTCAGCGCCTGTCAAGACGTCGTCCATGTATACGTCCTGCTACAAAATGGCCGCCGCTCTCGGAAACCGCTCCTGCTCGTCCAAAGCCAGCTGCCTTAGTGTTCGGATAGCCAGGTAAGGGGCACAGGCTAGCCCATAAGTAACCGTGTTCAATTGATATTCGATTATGGCACTGCTTTCGTTTCCTCTCCAGAGTACCCGTTGATAGCGACGGTCATCGGGATGTACTAGGATCTGGCGATACATTTTCTCCACGTCCGCAGTAAGACAGACGCGATGAATTCGCCACCGGAGAAGCAACCTGTGTAGATTCGGCAGTAGATTGGGTCCTACCCTCAAAGCATCGTTGAGGGATTGCCCAGAAGTAGTGGTGTAGGAACCGTTGAACACCACTCTTAGCTTGGTGGTCGAGCTGCTCTCCTTCATCACTCCGTGATGAGGCAAGTAATACGCTGACCCTGATAATTCCTTATTTATCCTTGACATGTGAGTGAGTTGCATATACTCACTCATGAATGTGCCATAAGCCTGGGCGAATGTCGGGTTGCGTTTGAATTTGGCCTCCATCCGCTGAAGCATCCTTCTGGCACCAGAGTAAGACTCACCGAGTTCTAGCGTCTCACGAAAGGTAGGCGGACCATATAGCGTCCGGACGGCAAGCGCTGGTGTGTCGTCCGGTAATGGTCCTCGCACTTCTGTTCCTCAGCGGTATAGGCAGATGGTACCGCTATTTCTTCTTGTTCCCAAAACCGGCGTACCAAGGGCAGTAGGTCTTCCTCGGTGGAGCATGACAGAGCTGCGGGTTCGAGCCTGTCATTTGTTAAGCACCTAGCGTTAGATAGGGCTGTTCCTGATACAATCCATCCCAGCGTTGTCTTCTGGGCGATGGGTTCTTCTGGGTGGCCTCTAACAATGCCATCAAGCACGACGATGGCAAAGACGTCGGCTCCCAGCAGTAACTCGATCGGTCCCTTGGCATTGAAGTGGGGATCCGCTAAAGTGAGTTCCTTAAGATGATTCCACATAGCAGCACGGCTATCGATGCGTGGTTGGTAGGACGTTATTCGAGGCAGTACCACAGCGGTTATCATGTGGTGGTCTGTGGAGTTGAAATGCGCAGATAATTCGAGCTGTACTTTGCCACGGATGCGCTCCTGAGCTTGGTTCCCTACACCGACGATACTAATGTTCGCAGATCTCCTGGTGAGGCGCAGTTGCTGAGCCAGGGCTTCGGTAATAATCGACACCTCGCTGCCTTGATCAATCAAAGCCCGCACCAATCTAGAGCCACCGTCGGGCTGCCACACCCTTACCCGTGCCGTGGCCAGAAGAACGGTCGGTAATGGACTCGTCACACAATTAAATGTGTGGGAAGCGAGCTCCTTATCGAAGGTGAAATCGGCACGTTCCATATGTATCGTAGTGTGGTGTTTCCCGTTACACTTCTGACAGCGTCGGTCCGAGGTACAATCCTTTACTTGATGTCTGCCCAGACAATTATAACAGAGATTCGCGGCTTGTAACGCGGCCCGTCGTTCTTCAATTGTCTTTGCTTTATACAATCGACAGTACAAAATGTAATGGTTTGACTTACAGAGACTGCATGGTTCCAGTGGGCGCTTGTCTGAACTCACCTGATGCACTCTGGTCGTCCTTTGATTATACGCCTGTTTCGCGGTTTTGCCCTCGTGTCCCTTGCGCTGCTCTTTCAAGGACTCAAGCATATTAACTCTACCTTCCAGGAATTCTTGAAGCTTAGCAAAGGTAGGAGGCTCCTTCGTCTTCCCGATGAGTGTCTCCCATTCGCGACGAGATGAGGGATCTATTCGTTCCACGATCAAGTGAATTAACCAGTCGCCGCTGGCATCGAAAGGTCGTTTGATGGCAGCAAGGGCCTTAACGGAATCACATACGGTATAATATAATCGTTTAAGCTCGGTTCCTGACTCACGTGCGATAGTGGGTAGACTGAATATGGTATTCATTTGTGTTTTGACCATTAATCGTTGATTATCGAAACGTTCTTGCAGTAATTCCCATGCAACCTTGAAATTCTCTTCGCTCTCGGACATGTTGTGAAGGAGTAGAGCGGCGTCGCCCTTGAGCGAACCCCGTAAATAATGAAGCCGTTCGGCATCCGTTAGTGTTGCGTCACGAGCTACTAACGAACGGAATAATCCTTTGAACGATGGCCATTCTTTGTGACTACCATCAAAGGTGGGTAACGGTATTTTCGGCAGCGAAGACGAAGGACGAGCGGCCACAGCATTGGAATGGTCGATCGATCGGTCTCCGGTGGCCAAGCGTTCTCTAGTAATATTCAGGATTCTTTCCGCCTTAGTAATTTCTTCTAGTTTATCCATTAACAGAACTTCTTGAGCGAGGAACAATTCCTCCGTTCTGGATGGCTCGGTCTTTCTCCAATACTCGTGGTCTTTGATAGTGGCCCAGGTTGTAGGATCGGAAGAGAGAATTAGTAATTGGTCGTGTTGCTCCTCGAACTTTTCCCAATTTTTCCTAAGCGCAGCTATTCGCGACGAAACGCTCGTTTTCGTGAAATTGTTCGCACCTGTTTTTTTTTAGATTTTCAAATGCGTTCTTTATACGATTGTGAAGGTCGAGTTGACTTTTAAGTAAATGAGCCATTGTTTTAGGTAGCGGTTACGAACGACGGTTGGACGGCGATAACAACGTTCGAATGGAGGTCACGAGCGACGGTTGCGCGACACAAAACAACGTTCGAGTGGAGGTCACGCGCGACGGTTGGACGGCACTACCGAACGTTCGAAACTGTTTCACAGGCACCGGATCCGGCTCGAAGGACCAAAAAATGTTACAAAGTATAATCGGAACAAGCACTAGGAAACAGTTTCAATAGTATTTTAGCACAAGATTTATTTAGAAACGATTAAAGCGAGCGATACGATAATTTTAGACGATTAATTTAACACGACGGTTATAATTCAAGATATGTACAGAAGTCAAACACACAGAATAAGTAAAGAACGATTTTCACACACAATTTACAAAATCTAGTTAATGTTTAAATATAATTAAGCTTTAAAACGTGCAAGAAACTGGCGAAGCAAAGTCGCGCAGCGTGATAGAATAAGATTCGAAGCAATGTCGAACATATAGCGCAAGCAAAGTGCGTAAGCGAAAGTATAAGATTCGAAGCAATGTCGAAAGTATAGCGCAAGCAAAGTGCGTAAGCGAAAGTATATTACCCAAGCGTGATGACTGGAACAGAGTGGCCGATTCCCAGAAATCAGCGTCGATTTCTAGGAAGCGCAAGCCTTCCCCTTCCATGGATCGCGAGTCGATGGAAGGGGACGCGATCCGCGCTCCACATGAGTGAGCAGGCCGTTGCCACCTGCCTAATTAGCATTAATCGACAATAGGTGTCGCGAATAGGCCTCTTTTCCGAACAGTAACCCTTTTACCTGGGTACGTACGCAGTACAGGTACAGATACAGGTCCCACCGTCACGGACGGACCATCACTAGCTTCGTTATTGGACGGCGAAATATCGACGAGCCCGTCGGAAACCATGTGCGCTGGTTTCAGTAATTCGACGGATACATTTTTCGAAGCGCCATTTACTTCAATTTCGTACACGCGATCGCTAATGCGCTGCAGCACTTTATGCGGACCGGTATATGGCCGCTCGAGAGCCTTTTTTACCATATTCCGAAGGAATACGTGCGAGCACGTATGTAACTCTTTAAACACGAAAGCGCGCTTTTCGTACTTGTGCGCCACAGGCACGGGCCGCACCAAGCGCATGTACTCTCGAAACTCGCTAACAAACGAAATCGGATCCGCAACAATGTCGTCCGGAAGAAAGAACTCCCCGGGCAGTCGCAAGGTCGTCCGGAACAGAAATTCGGCCGGAGACGCACCAGTGTCAGGTCGCACATGCGACCTAAGTCCTAGCAACACAGTTGACAGGGTACGAGGCCAATTCGTGTTCGAATGACACATGATCGCGGCCTTAAAAACGCGATGCCAGCGTTCAATCAGCCCGTTGGATGCGGGGTGATACGCTGTCGTGCGAATATGCTCGCAACCTATCAGCGACAACAATGCCGAGAACAGCCTCGACTCGAACTGAGTTCCCTGATCCGAGGTTAAAATCTTCGGAGCCCCGAACCGAGACACCCACGTCTGGTAAAACACGTCCGCGACTGACTGTGCTGAAATTTCTCGCACAGGTACCGCCTCGACCCATCGAGAGAATCTGTCGATCATGGTCACACAATAAGTGATACCGTCCCGCTCAGGTAGAGGACCTATTATATCGACGTGAACGTGATCGAAACGGCCATCGGGAGACACAAATTGTCCAGACAACAGTTTAACATGACGCGATACCTTGGACTGCTGACAGACTGTACAGTTCTTGCACCATTTCATCACATCGCGGTGCATGTCGGGCCACACGTAACGTTGCCATATCAGTCGATCGGTAACCTTCGCGCTCGGATGGGCCGGACGGTGAAACAAATTAAAAACGGTTTCGCGAAGGCTCGCGGGAATGTACGGGCGAATCGCTTCGCCGGTGATCTCACACGAAATTGTCGTGTGATTCGGCCCCCACTGGAGCGCCCTCATTTTCAGAGGAAAGTCGGCAGACTTGCGAATCAGCTGAAGCTGTGCATCGGTCCTCTGCTGTTCCGCAAGCTGATTGAGTTCGATCTCAGCAGGCAGACGCAGCGAATCGATACGCGAAAGTGCATCCGCGACCACATTGTCGGCACCGGCCACATGCTCGACTCGAGTAGAAAACTGCGCAATATACGACAATTGTCGCACCTGCCTAGGCGACGCCTTATCGGCTTTCTGCATAAATGCATAAATTAACGGTTTATGATCAGTAACTATGCCGAAATCACGACCCTCAACGAATGGTCGGAAATACTTTACTGCTTCGAAGATCGCAGTAAGCTCCCGATCGTACGTGCTATAATTGATATGCGCAGGAGTGAACTTTTTTGAAAAGAACGCAAGCGGTTCCCATACCCGCGACAGAGACAATTGCTCCAGAACCGCGCCCATCGCGGAGTCCGATGCGTCTGACACCAAACGAATACTCGCGTCGAGACGGGGATGAACCAGAAGGGTCGCGCTGGCCAGGTGGGCCTTGACTTTAACGAACGCGTTATCCGCCTCCTTCGTCCATACAATCTCGCGTTGATCATTTTTACGCGAATCGCGCAAATAAGCGTTTAAGGGTGCCTGTGAACTTGCAGAATGAGGCAAATTTCGATGGTAAATATTCACCATGCTGAGAAAACGGCGCAACTGCACCACATTGGTCGGCTTGGGAAACTGCGCGATAGCGGCAACCCTCTGAGCCGTGGGGCGGATTGCCCTACTACAAATCGTATAAACCGAGGAACTCCAATTCGGAGGCGCCAAACATGCATTTATCAACATTGAGGCGGAGATGGTACCCCTTTATCCTCTGGAACACCTCACGCAGGTGAGCTGTATGCCCCTCTGGAGAGGACGAAGTGACCAGAATGTCGTCCATGTACACAAACGCGAATTCCAAATCCCCAAGCGCACGATTAATATAACTAGTAATACTAGGCCGGTTCCAACGCAAATTTGAGTTTGAAGGCCATGTCCCCCTCCCCTCCCCCAACCTTGAAACTCAAATTTGAGTTTCAAAGTCGGCGGAAAAAAATTCTCCGCGGGCGGCGCGTGACCGGGCGGCGCGTGGCCGGGGCGGCGGCGGATGACATCATCGAGATGGCGGAATGGTGGGGGGTTATAGCGCGAGGACCGATATCAAATCAATCGATAACCGAAACCGCCGCATCGAGGAGGAGAGCCTGACTGTCGGTAAAGAAGGAAATATTAATTTAAGATATTAATATAAATGAAAAAACAGAATCATATGCGACGGGGCTCGAACCCAAGACCTCCGCGGTACGAGTCAGCCGCCTAACCAACTCCCCCAACGTCGGCTCTCTAACATCAGTCTTTAATGAATGGTACATATACTAAGCATCGTCAAGCATTCGTTTTTCATCGGATAACGTCGGGGAAGATCGGCTTTTTTTAAAACACCGCGTCTTCGGATGGATTGGAAAGAGAGAGCGTGCATTTTAAAGCTAAAATTCTGAGGGAGGGAAAGAGACAGCACTACATGGTGGTACAATCGCATGCATTAGGAGGGAAAGAGACAGAGCATTATTTTAAAGCTAAATTCTAGGTAGGGAAAGAGACAACACTACTTAGTGGTACAATCGCATGCATTCTATAGATAATAATTGTTTTCAAATGATTTTCAATCATGTAACTTGAGCCATGCCCTCAAGGATAAAAATTTCGACACGCGCCGAATGTAATATAATACCTGTGGGAACGTTGAACCTTTGAATTATGCGATGTCAGCAGAAATTTCCTCGGATGATCTCGCGCGCTAATTTGCCATACGTGTGAATCATAGAAAGAGTTATGTTGTATCAGCAGAAATTGCATAGAATCATGTTTGGACCAATCGGCTTTTTGCATGCAATCTTTGGGGGGAGGAGGTACGCTAAAAGAGTTATACAGAGATACCAAATCGTGGTTTGGGTATAAAAGTGAGCACCAAACTGTACAAAGCCCCAAATCGTTGCAACGTGTTGCGCGGAAAAAATATACTACATATACATTCCATTTACAATCATGGGAGAATTCGCGCAAGTAGAACGCCAATTATTGGATCAATCTGCACGATTGATTTCGCGGGAAGAATACCTCGCGTGGGAAGAACGGTGCAACGAGTGTATCGAATCTTTGGAAGAACACAGCCGAGTGAAACGTCCCCGATTATCGATCGGTGTTCGACAATCGTTGGTTGCTCGAATCGCGCGACTCGAAGGATTGAAAAATTCGTTAGGCGGACGTTTCGTGCGCGAAGGTGCCGGACATTCTAGCACAGGACTTTTGTGGCGCGAAATAGACACTGCGTTCGATACCCGCGTGTTAACTGGTGCCGTGCTAAATTCGAATTACATCGAGCCGCGCAACTTCCTCCAGGATGCGGGGACTATTGTGTTGAAGCATGTGCGGAGCGTTTTGAGGAAACATCGAAACCTGAAAGTGAACACGGTGTTCAACGGTGAATTTGTGGCGGGCGATAAACGTACTTGCAAGAGCATCAACACCCGAAACTGCGAACTCTTCCGCACATCCGATCTGCAAGAGTGGTATCAGCGATGCGTCGTCGAACCTACCCTGGCATCGCTGGAAGAGTTCCAGGAACGTGACAGCGGATGGGCATTGACGAGAATTCTCAACCTGACTGTCAACGTCAACATGTATAATCCGTTGCGCGCGGGGTGCCACCACAAGTTGCCGCGAGAATTGATGCTGAAGAACGCAACGATCAGTGTGCAATCCGAGGATAATGCGTGTTTCGCGTGGGCAGTGGTCACAGCTCTCCATCCTGCTGAACGAGACACCGCGCGCACAAGTTCATACCCGCCTTATACATTGGTGCTAAATCTCCAAGGCATTGAGTTCCCAATGTCTCTGACGCAGATTGCGAAGTTTGACCGGCTGAATGATATCTCCATCAACGTGTACAGCTTTGAGATGGAAAAGAAGAAGGGGCCAACAGTCTTTCCACTGCGTCTCACCAATCAAAAGAGGGATCGGCACGTAAACTTGCTTTACACGTCCAATCAAGAGCACGGCGATGTGGGGCACTTTGTGCTGATCAAGAACTTGTCCCGGCTGGTGAGCGCACAGCTGAGCAAGCATGAAAAAAGAAATTCATCTGTGATCGGTATGTATATAAATTTATGAAATGCGTCGCGAAAAAAAATTAAATAAAAAATTAAATCAATTTTTTTTTTGTTTTTACAGATGCATGCATTACTTTAGATCCGCCGCGAAGTTGGAGGCGCATGCAGTAGACTGTGGCAAGATGAACGACTGTGCCATCCTGCTGCCCAGCGAAGGCGAAAATCTCCTCAGCTTCAGTAACCACTGCATGAAGGAGCGGCTCCCCTTCGTGGTGTATGCCGATCTCGAGTGCATCATCGAGAAAACGGAGGACAATCGAATGGGTGATAATAAATTACACACGAACCAGCACCATAAAGTGCACAGCATAGCATATTATATGCATTGCTCGTACGATGCATCGCTATCGACGTATCGATGTCGCCGCGGCGCGGATTTTGTTTCATGGTTCGTCGACGAACTTAACAATTTTGCAAACTTCGCTAAACCCATCTTGACCAGTAATGTCCCCATGCTGGATTTAACCACCGAACAGTGGACCGCATTTCGCGATGCATCACATTGTCATATATGCGAAGAACCATTCGAGGCTAGCAATGTACGAGTTCGCGATCACTGTCATCTCTCCGGACGATTTAGAGCACCAGCACATTCGGAGTGCAATTTAAATTATAAAAATGCGTTTTACATCCCCATAGTAATCCATAATTTATCAGGCTACGATTCGCATTTCATTATCGAGGAAATAGCAACCGCTTTCGAAGGTCACGTTGACGTGTTACCCATAACTAAAGAAAAGTATATTTCTTTCACAAAAAATGTTCAAGATACGGCTGATTCAGACTCGCAAAATTGTATTAAATTGCGATTCATCGATTCGTACAAATTTCTCAACACCAGTCTCGACAAATTAGCATCTTTTCTTAGCACAGATCAATCAAAAATTTTACGATCCCAATTTGAAACATTATCCGCCGAGGATTTTAATTTATTGACGCGAAAGGGTGTCTTTCCGTACGAATAACTTGATTGCGCGAACAAGCTGCAGGACCCATGCTTGCCACCGCGCGAATCATTCTACAGTTCGTTAACGGGTGCGACTGTATCCGAGATCGATTACGCGCACGCCGAGACTGTCTGGCAACGTTTCGAGATTAGAACCTTGGGTGAATACAGCGATTTGTATTTGAAGACAGATGTCTTGTTATTGGCAGATATTTTTGAAAATTTTCGCGAAAGTTGTATCAAGAGCTATGGATTAGATTCAGCTCATTATTATACTTTACCTGGTTTCACATGGGATGCTATGCTAAAACATACCAAAATTACATTCGAATTGCTCACAGACGTCGATATGGTCATGTTTATCGAACGCGGTATACGCGGGGGTTTAATTCAATGTTCCGGAAGATACGCACATGCCAATAACATGTACATGTCATCTTACGACGCATCGGAAGAGTCATCGTACTTGATGTACTTTGACGTGAACAATTTGTATGGATGGGCAATGTGTCAACCTCTACCGTACGCTGAATTTCAATGGGTCCAAGATGTCGCAAATTTTAACGTGTCTTCAATCGCTGTCGATTCGCCCACGGGGTACATTTGTAATGGTCTCCGGTTGTGAGACGATTATCGGTTGGACGGAGAAGGGATTGTGATGCCGACTCAGTCGGTGTGTCCGGGTTCGGCGAATGAATAAAATGCGTTGTTAACAATAACAGTGTTTATTGGTAAAAGTCTGTAAATTTTGCTGGGTTTGTAACATATGACCCGTGCGGTGAATTCCGTAGTCGTTCTCGATTCGTACGGGTTCGTCCGGCGAATACGTTTCGGTTGCGCGGTGCTTGAGCGGTTTCTCGTAGCGGCGCGTCGGTGCACGGCGGCGTCGGCTTATCGGCGAGCGGTTAGGAAAGTGGGATGCGAATTTAGTGAACGTTGTGCTCAGGATGGCCTTATGGGGCACGTCCGTTGAGAGTCGTAAAATCTCGTATCAGAGTGCAGTAGGGTTCTGGCCTAATGGGCGTGGAGACACCTCTCTGACGTAGGCAGGGCGCAAGATTTCTCTCGGCCTATTTCGGAGGAGGCTGGTTATGGTACAGTGGTGGCGATGGCCGACCACTGACACACCTCATAGGAGCTAAAAATGAGCATCTTGCCGTACTGCGTGAAGCGCATAAGCGACACGCACAAGAGCTCCTGATTCCGCTCGCCGCGGCCTTTATATGCAGGAGCCGTGCATCTTCGCAAGCGAGGCAATACGCGGGCCCAGTGGCCACTTAGCGGCCTGGGTGCGTACTGCACCTCGCCCTTTGTTTTCGTTTCGCGCGCTCGCGCGGTCTGCGTGACGTGACTTCGTCACACATTCTCCAGGTAGATCTGGAATATCCGCAACGTCTGCACAACATTCATGCCGATCTACCGTTCTGTCCGACGCGTGCCATACCACCTGGTAGCATACAGGACAAGTTACTCGCGACGGTATACGATAAGCAGCGTTACGTTATTCATTATCGCAACCTGCAACAGTGCATGCGTCACGGTCTTCGTATCAGAAAGATACACCGCGTGCTTCCATTCGCTCTATCCCCCTGGCTCCGCGATTACATCGAACTCAACACACGGTTTAGAACAAGCGCGACAAATGACTTTGAAAAAATTTGTACAAATTGAAGAACAACGCGGTATTCGGTAAAACCATGGAAAATGTGCGAAATCATGTGGATGTAAAACTTTTAACTCATTGGGATGGGCGATATGGCGCGGAGGCAATGATCGCGAAACCGAATTTCCACAGCAGAAGTGTTTTTTCGGAAAATTTAATAGCTGTTGAATTGCGAAAGCTCGAGGTGAAATTCAACAAACCGATATACGTGGGTATGTGCATTCTGGACATATAAAAAATTTGTTTGTATGAATTTCACCACGAGTACTTGTCGCCCAAGCACGGAACAAATTGTAAAATTTTATACACAGACACAGACAGCCTAATTTATCACATTCGATGCGACGATATCTATGAATCTATGAAGCACAATATCGACAGATTCGACACCAGTGATTATCCCATCGACAATGTATATAATATGCCGCGCTTAAATAAGAAGGTTCCAGGGCTGATGAAGGATGAAAATAACGGTGCGATAATGACTGAATTCGTAAGTCTTAGAGCGAAAATGTATGCACTTCGCGTAGATGGTAAAAAAGATACGAAGAAAGCGAAAGGCGTCAAGACCAACGTCATAGCCAGAACGATAACTTTCGACGACTACGCGCAGTGCTTGGAAAGGGAGATCGAAATGGTTCGCAGACAATCGTGCACACGGTCTAAATTGCACAAAGTGTACACCATTTCGGAATCCAAAATCGCTCTAAGTCCGCACGACGATAAGCGATATATCGTACCCGATTCGACCGACACTCTGCCCTGGGGACATTATAATATACCCTTGTGAAATAGAAATTTTATTTATTGTATTTATTGTGTAATATACAGGATGTCCCAGAATTGATGTACATCCCGGAACATGCAATATCCTGATGGAAAAAGACATCGAAAAGTCCTTAACCGTTTTGGGATCCGGGGTTTCGTTTTCGAGATATTAAGAATAAACCCCGACCAATCAGAGCGCGAGCTTTCCGCTGGAGCTCCCGCGCTAGCGTGGCCGCGCGCCGGGCCGCGCTGCGACTACGAACAAGCAAGGCGGCATGCATCGCAGGAAATTGCGTAGAATGGCAAATGAAAAAGACGTAAAAAAATCTAACCTTTTGCCATGGTTTGATTGCCATTTAAAGTGAATAATGAATGAAGGATGAATGGATGAAAATCATATGTAACGTAAAAGGACAAATACACAGTTGTTTTTTTTTTTAGAAGAATCGAAAATACTAATTATTTGGAATGAGAGGATAAAGAACATGTAAATTTCCTTTTCTAATAACGTGCACACGAAAAGGTAAGGCAACAGGGAACGAGTGAAAAGTGATCGTAGTTCCTTATTGTGACAAAAATCCGTAGTTCAATAACGGCCAACACTGGTTGTTGATAATGAATAAGTCCGTTTAAAAACTGGGAAGAAAAATTTGCGTACGGAAATTTGGAGAGTTATCGCCGGAAATAAACCATAGCCTGCGTTAAATTTAAAAAATATTAGTCGGCAATAATGTAATTAAAACTCACCCGTTCGGAAATTCACCTGCAGCTTGAAAACCTGTGTCATTAGGTCACTGAACCGATCCTGGCCATCGACAGACGCGCCGAGTGTACAGCTGATTTCAGGTACACGACACCATCCAAAGTTAAGGGTCGAAACGTCAACTGCGTCCGGGCCGCACATGTACCGAAGTCACTTCACTGTACGCCTACTAACACTGATCACTTAATGTATTATTAGAACGTGTTCTTTCTACGTTATAAAAATTGATGGAAATGAATTTTTACTTGGCGTTCGGAGCCGTGAGTATTCCCGCGCACATTCTCACGCTGCAGCACTTGCGTCTCCGTTGTTCGGGGGGTACACCCAGAACATCGCGTAATACTCTCGAGCAGTGAACATTTCGGCGACGTGATTGCTTTCTGACTGACAAGATTTTTTCCAAGCGACTTATTCTACCCCCAAATAGTTTCTCTCGTTCCATTATGAGTTGAACCCCACCAGGCCAAGAGGCTTCAGGTAGAAAGAAGCCAGCACATTTTCGAAACACATGTGCTGGGCAGAAGTGCGACGAACGGGCTATCGTGCTCTTTTACAAAGGTCCGCGTTCCGTCCTTTTACTGTCAATGTGCCCATTGCTTCGAGGTAGGCAGTAGACACCACGTGTTTTGGTTCGAAAGGGTCCGAAGAGAAGAGAAACAGAAAGACTTTTTCCACTAGATACACATCAGGATCGGTGACGCGTTGCAGCTCGTGTTCGTAGAATCCTCCAGCAACAGGTTTTCCACACGAATCGACGAGCAGATACGTCGCGGGATCAGTTGCTTCTACTTTGGCTATCTTAAACACCTCCGTTGTACAATTCGGCGTATAGCCTTTATCGAAGATGGTTTTAAATTTGCTCACGCGCACAAACTCGCCCAACTTGAATCTCGCTGGAGCGGCGATTTTTACGTTGATGTACACGGTGGCTAGCAGCTTGTCGGCGATCGCAGGGGTAACATCGCAAGGACGCATTTTGATGGTTCTATGTTTTCGCGCGTTATACTCTGCGAGAAGACTTGGTAGCGAATCGATCCATCTGTAGGTTCCATTGAGCGTAAACATTTTCCACATATTGTTCTTCAAAGTTCGATTGAAACGTTCCACGACGGAGGCCTTCATCACCGAATACGTCGAATAATGATTAATGTCATGCTTTGCCAATAGTTTCTGCACATCAGAGTTGTAAAATTCTTTTCCTTGATCGGTTTGCAAATTTTTCGGATATCGATCTCTAAATATCTTTGCAAACGCTTTAGTCACTTCAGCGCCACTTTTAGTCTTCAAACGCATCGCTCAGGCATACTTGCTCAGCACATCGATGATGGTGAGTATGTAGTGGTGACCTTGGTTGAATCGTGAGTAAGGACGCATTTCTACAACATCAGCTTGCCACAGATCGTCGTATCCGTGCACTATGACGCGCCTCCGCGGGAAATGTCTTCGAGCTGGAGCGTGCAATTCCTCAACGAGTTGTCGCGTCTTGCGACCATGGTTTTCTTTACTCTTGGATGTCGATAATGGTGGCATGTTTGATCGCAGAGGTGTCTTCGACACGAATGATGCGATAATTATCGTGTACGCGCATTATGTGCTCCCCATCGGTGCGGGAGCAAGATCAACCGTCTCGCACGATTCTCCTTCGCAGCGTTGCTGTGGGATAGAATTCGACACATGCGATATCTTTTGAACGCTGTTTTGCAACGTCAGCATATCTCTCTGAAACACGACCAGCTTCCTCTCTAATTCTTCCTGTTGCTCTCTCAAAAGTTTAATGCTCTTTTCCATATACAGTTTATTGACTGCATCGGTGTCAGCTGTGGGTTGCGCTACCCGTCGTAT
Source organism: Andrena minutula (assembly GCA_929113495.1). Classification (NCBI taxonomy): domain Eukaryota; kingdom Metazoa; phylum Arthropoda; class Insecta; order Hymenoptera; family Andrenidae; genus Andrena; species Andrena minutula. Next base: position 40,651,461 of record OV815993.1, on the reverse strand, counting down.
CTTGCGTGATTTTGCATCAAAGTCAACACCGGTCATGCAAAGAGCGTTATCTCGCACGTAATTTCGAAGCAAACGGTTCCATTTGTAGTAGTCCATTCCAGCTGTTCCACTCTTCTCGAGCGACACCCCAAATTTGTTGATCGGCATCTGGATGCATACAGTGCGCGCCATCGGCGTGCGGTTTAATTTATGCAATGTGGCCCGCCTCGCGAAGTTCCTCCTCGATGGATGCGATTTCGTTATTGAGACCCGTGTGACCTGCCGCGCGCGATGCAATGAGAAATCTAAGTCTATCGACCAGCTCGTTGGGATCGTCCCAGTGCACGTAATCGATCTTGTTATCGTTTACCGTCATGAGTCGTGGTGTCCTTAGACCTTTCCCTGTCCTTCTAGCCGATAAACTGGGGACTAGCGGTGCAATTACATATATGTACTTGTATCCCCTGTTGCTCGATATGCGATTGCGATCACCATGTTTTTGTTTGTGAGCGTTTGTTGCAAGCAGTATACTTTTGTATTTTTGTTTATCGGTCTCGGTGTATACAGCATCATTTGGAATCTTACTCCATCGATGAGTATATTATCATCCTTGTCCATATCGAAAGCCTTATTCCCAAGCATCATCTTATTATCGGTAAAGTATACACCGTATACATAGTCTATGTTCTTATGTTTATCCCCACTTAGGATTACATCTATGTATTTTTTCCCCAGCGGACCGAAATAACTGCGAAGCGCTTCTTGTCCCTCGGATGTTCGAAGTTGTTGTCTAATAGATGTCACAAATGACTCATTGGGAGATGTTTCGAAAACGTCATCATCATAATCATCATCAATGGCTGAGAGCAATTGTACAGGAGGAATTGTATTTATTGGTATGATAGGGACTGTAGCCTCGTTTAACATAGTATTCCGTCGTTTCCGCTTCGATTGAACTGGTGTGGAGGTTACGAGTGATTTCCTCTTTCTCTTCAACGTCGACGTGTTCCCTTTCGGGTGAATTTTTGTTTCAGGCGTTAAGGTTTCATTCTTCTCAACGTCAATGCTCACTGGTGATAATGTGTCTGCCTCTGTGGTATTTTTCACTATATGTTTCAAGGGTTCGACGATAGGTTTAAAGTATCTCTCCAACGCGATATCTTCCTCCATCTTGCCAGTCTTCAAAGCCAAGTGTTTCTTGCGAATGGCTGCACTGGTTTTTGCAATTTCCTTCGCTATCCTCTCGCGATCCTTAACCTCCAGACTATCGATATCAATCATCATCGTTGTACCGCAGACGTTGCTTTCTCGTCGAAGTGTTGACAGCGATTGACCATCTCACGGTATGGCAAACTCGTTAAATCCCTTTCTATAACGTCCATTGGACATCGCGCTATCCTTGTTTATTACCGCGAAACCATACTCTCGTTGCCAACAATTACGACACAACGCGCAGAAATCCTCGTATGACATATTGGTGTTTACGTGATCGTTGTACACATGTTTCAAGTTGGTACCATCCTGCTTAAACAGAATCAACAGATTCGCATTGTCGCGTATAAGATGTTTGGGAATCTTTGCATACGTCTGACAGAGATAGAAGCAGTCAACGTTCGAGTGACGCCCCATTGCAAAGTACTCTCGTATCGTATTTTGCTTGTCACACGCCACGTCATCAAAGATAAAAATAGAATTCGGAAGCGATTCGCTCGGCGGGATGACGTCACTGTTATTCGAAAACGTAATGTAGCCAATTTCATCTATCGGAGTCAATAAATTCTTCAAATATTGATATTTCGGCTGTTGCAGCGACTTGGAATACACGTACACGTTCTCGAAGCGGACGCCGTGTGGGCTTTCCAACAAGCTCACCAGCACGTTGGTTTTTCCACAATTCGATGGGCCGCAAATAACACAGCGGATAGTGTTTGGTAGCATGCTACCGTGTCTACGCTTCGAATTCGGTGACATCATTTCCGATTTATCGTCAAAATTTGTCACGCGTATCCTTACAGGTTGTCGCACGAATCGCATCCTCGATGTGAACTGTGGAAACTGATTTTCGAAGCGATGACACGTCCTATTTATAGGTCCGCGCCGAAGCGAAAACACCTCAGTATTCAAAATGCTTCTGATCCTGTCGGATAATTGCGATATTCGAGACCTAACCTCTGAGCAGTTGAATTATATACCAAAGATTATTCTACTCCGAGAGTTTGAAAGACACATTGATCAGTTGTGGGACAGGCTCCCCGAGCATATAAAAGCCGATTCTGAGGTGCAGCAGTATCGTCGGTGCTTGGAACATTATAATCGTCCTTGGCAGCGAACGCATATCGACGGTCCAGCGCCATTGATTAAAAACTGTGGTGAATGTCGCCAACGAGAGTGAAGAAAGGTCGTGATTTGTTAAATCGGGCGATAAACGCGCTACCTTTCGAATTACATATTCCGGGATATCAGTTTTGTGGTCCAGGAACTCATCTGGCAAAACGATTGGCTAGAGGGGATCAAGGTATCAATCCGTTGGACACCGCGTGTCACGAACACGATATTGCGTATTCGCGTAGCAACGACCTCGACGAAAGGCACGCGGCAGATAACGTACTCGCTGACAAAGCGCGAAAGCGCATCATTGCGCGAGACTCGACTCTGGGTGAAAGAGGTGCTGCTACAGCTGTTTGGGCAGCTATGAAGGCCAAGACGAAAATTGGAATGGGGTGAAAACAAAATCCCGCAAAAGTACTACGAAGAGAGCATCGAAAAAGCGGATTCTTCCGGTGGCAAAACGGGGTGGCATATTACCACTTCTCCCGCTGCTAGGTGTTCTCGGATCATTAGCTGGTGGAGCGGCGGGGATAGCCAAGGTGGTAAACGATAATAAGGCGGCGCAACATCAGCTGCAGGAAATGCAGCGTCATAATCGCTCCATGGAAGGTCGCGGACTTTATCTCACACCGTACAAGCGCGGACAGGGAATACCGAAACGAAAAAAAAACGTCGAAAAGAAAATAAAAATGCCTGTGGGCGTAACTACCGATGCACAATTGGCTGAGTTGGCAAAACGTATGCGTATTCCATTCTTTAGAGGTGTTTTTATGCGTAACGCGCTACCAGCCGGAGGAGTACGTCGAAACGAGTGCGGTATCGTAAATTTGGACAATGTCGAGGGGTCGGGAACTCATTGGGTGGCATATGCGAAGAAAGGGTGTCGAGCTATATATTTCGACAGCTTTGGAAATCTTCGGCCGCCTAAGGAATTGGTACAATATCTGGACAAAGATGCTGTGAAAATCGAATACAATCGAACGGCTTGTTGTGCTAAGGCGCCTGAGACCGAGATTCTGGTAGCGAATCTCAGGGGTGCTCCGGGCGTCCTTCGCTGTTGCTGTCCACGGGCTCCGAAGGGTCGGTTAGAGTTGCCGTGGCAGAAAGATTCAGAGGGAATCCAAAGGGTATGGGGATCGTAGCAGGTTGAAGAATAGGAATTCACCGCGAGGTTTTAAACAAGGGTTTATTCTGTCCCGATCTGAGTGACAGGTACCGCGTACTATAACGTCAGTCTTTCGATTACAAGAGAGCCACTCGTGGCTTGTACATGGTTCTTATACTCTAATCGGGGTGAAGTGGGGACCATCGGGTTCTCCATCTTTGACCCGCTTTGGGTATTTCGCCATATGCTGATGATTCTCGATGCGCTTCCGAGAGTCCTGACGCAGCTGTGGCGGTTTTCGGCTGCTCGGTTGCGGCAATCGGAATGTACGCGGTGTCATTGCCCTTAGGCGTTGGTTGGGTCACAACATCCCTCCCCCCTTAAGGAAAGGGTGCTTAGGGGAAATTTTACAATAATCATCGGAAATTTCCCTGCGCCCTGGCCCGTCACGGTGTTCGGGTACTCGCATTCTTGTTGTACAGTGGTGCCGTTAACAGCTCGACATCCTAGCTATACATTGGGGTTTTTTTTTTAATTTTTTTACATTTATTTCCATTCCGGTTTATAATAATACTAGTTAACACGGTTAGTCACATCAGTTTGCCTGAAAATGCTCTGATTCACACTTGTTATATTCTGACAGCTTACATCACAATGCTACATTCATACAATCTTTCTTAAATTATCTAATCATAATTCCCTATTTTCTAGCTTCTTTTTTCATATACTAATTTTTGTTGCATTTTCCAACAGTTTTTATTCGATAAAGTGTTTTAGTCTATTCGCGTGTGTGTGTAGGGTTTTCCTACCCTTTTTTATAGTTACATTCACGTTCGACTTCTTATCTACAATTATGTAAGGGCCTATCCACTTATTATCTAGTTTTTTCGATCTCCCTCGACGTACGGATTCGTCGTAGAGCCAAACTTTATCACCTACGTTGAATTGTGTTTCGCGCGTTTTTTTGTCGTATCCTTTTTTTGATTTCTCCTTCGCTTTCTGAAGTCGTTCCCTTGCGACTTCATTTGTCGTTCGTATGCGTTCTCTTGTCTGCTGTGCGTAGTCTTCGTAGTTGTATGTTTGTTTAGGCGGACTTTTTATCGCGGTGGGTAGTAACGCTGTCTTTCCATACACTAATTCGTATGGTGTAAAACCTGTCGCGGTATGTGGGGTCGTATTGTACGTAAACATCGCATAGGGTAGCCATTTGTCCCAGTCTGTCTGGTCATTGTCTATGTAGTGTCGCAAATATTCTACTAGGGTTCTATGTGATCTTTCCAATGCTCCATTGGACTGTGGGTGATACGCAGTTGTTTGAAGTTTTGTGATTCGAAATAATTTACATATGTTTTTAAACATTTCGCTGAGGAAATTTGCCCCTTGGTCCGTTAGTATTTTTTCGGGTATACCGTACTCGCAAATGATTTTTTCAACTACTGCTTCCGCTATTGTTGCTGCTTCCTGGTTCGGCAGAGGGATCGCCTTGCTAAATTTCGTAAGGAGGTCCTGGAAGGTTAATATGTAGACATTTCCTAGTTCGCTTTCTGGCAGGGGCCCTACTATGTCTAACGCGACCTTTTCAAAGGGTTCTCGCGGTGTATCGGTGATCTCCATTGGAGCCCTAGTTTTTTGACCTAATTTATTTTTCTGGCAGAGGCTACATTTTTGTATGTACTCCTCGATGTCCTTATTCATCCTTGGCCATTTGTATTTTTGCTTTATTCGTTTTGTGGTCCTTTGAATTCCTTGATGATCTCCTGTGGGCGCGCAATGGTATTCATAGAGAATTTGCTTTTTCGTTTCCTCGTCGTGAACTTCGGTTGTCTTTGTTCCTTCTTCGCCGTTTTGCAACGCGTACACGTTCCCTATTAATTTGCCCTGCTTACTATCAGACGGAATCAGTGCTAATTTATGTGTGCGTGTGGATGTTGTTAGTTCCCTACTCTTATTTAGTGTTTTCCACGGTTCTTCGTCTACTAGTATGCTCTGCTTGAGATAACTTATAGTTATTCTATTTTTCTTGAGGAAATCTACTCCTAGTATCCCGTCTGCGTTTGGTAAGGTGTTCTCTTCTACCACGTACAAAGGATGTATCACTTCCTTCCCGTTCATGTGAAACGTGGCATCTATTTTTCCTAGCGTTTCCGTTTTTCCTCCCGAGAATGAAGTAAGTAAGACATCGCTTTGTCCCATTATTATGTCTCCTGGGAGAGCTCTCTTGGCAATTAGAGATACTTCTGCCCCGCTATCTATTAACATTAAGTTTTTCTCTTTCATACTTTCTTTTATTTCTACCTCTATCATATCTGTCCCATTCGAACCGAATCCACCCTTGGAGAGGGATCCTATTTTGCTCAAGCGGTAGGTTTTCGCGGTTTCGCGGGTAGGTGAGTCGTATTCCGACGACTCTGAGCTATCGCGGCTTCCGTGCGCGGAATGTGCGCTATCAGCGCTTCTGTGCCGCGACTTTCGTTTTTCCTCAGAGGCCGGTTGCTGATCCTCTGATTTGTGCCCTGTCGATTTCTCGCTCTTTTCTTTCGCTGTTACCCGTTGCACTCGCCGGCTGTTTTCCGAAGAATAAAACCTTTTCGAGGGCTTATCCTTGTCTTTGTTCCACCAACACTCGTTAGTTTCGTGCCCCGATCGTTTACAATTGTCGCAGTACCGTGGTGATGCCTGGTGTGCATCTGAGGAGGAGTTTGTCCCGCGCGTCGCCGGTCGTTTCGTGATCGACCGCTCTTGATCTATCGCTATCGCGATTGCTTCTTGTAGGTCGGCGGGTCGATGTGCTTTCACTAAAACTTTTAGGTCGTCGCGAAGTCCGTCCTCGAATATCGTCAATGTTTGTCTTTTGAATATTTTAACATTTGCCTGTCTTTCAAGCACTGTCTTTATCATCGATCCCGGTCGCGATCAGTTCTCTTAGCAATTTTGATACACGGTTACCGTATTGGTGTGCGGTTTCATTGGGGCCCTGTCTGCTATGTAGCAGTTCCCTTTGTACAGTTGAGGCTATACGAGGGGGTTTATAAACCGAAGTTAACGCGTCCTCTAAGTTTTGCATTGTCAGGATGTGGCGCGTTTGTACATCCTCTAAGGCGTCACCTCCAACCCGCATAGAGATTATTCCTTGTAACATTTGGGCTTTTTCTTCCGCTGTCCGACATGAGTGGTACACATATTTGCAAGCGGTCAGGAACCCAGGTAGCTCCGAGGGGTCCTTCCCGTTGAACAGGGGTAAGGCCTTTACTACGTGGAATATTTCTCGGGTGACCGTTCTTTCTGGTATGGAGTTGGGGTCTTCTAACTCGAAGTTAGGGGGAACGAATAAACTAGCGCGTCTCGGTTCCTCTCTAGTCTCGTGGATGGTATTGAAGTGGACCGTGTTCCTGTTTGCGGGCCCGGGAGTGGCGTGCGTAGAGTTCATCGTTTCCCTTAGCCTTCCTATTTCGCGATCTATCGAGTCCTGTAGGGGACCTTCCCTTGCCTCCATGGCTCCCATCCTATCATTCAGTGCTAGTACTCCGTCAGTAACGCTAGCTAAAGAGGTGGTCAACCCCTCGAGTAGTCGTTCTAGGTTTGCTAATCGGCCTTCAAGGCCTACGGAACCCTGTTCGGTGTTCCTGGTTGTGGTTGCCGAAGGGGTGTTCGACATAATGTTATTGGTAGCTTGTTCTCCGCTCGAAATTAAACTATAATCTAACTCGTTGTATGGATATAGTCTCCTGGCGGTTAGGTGTCCGGCGTGACTTGACGCGATTGGTACTACTGTCGGAACGCTGTGTTCTTCGCTAGTTTCTACGTCTAAAACAAGTCGCGTACGGTCTCCGATTTCCCGGAAAGTCTCGAATGTTGCGTCGAAAAGTGGTTCAGTGGAGGGTTTCGTACGGACTTTAATGAATCTACGCGGAACACTTCGGCGGATTGCTCCAGGCGAAAGGATTTCTTTTCGCTCGGTTAATTCTAAATTACGCTCGATATCTACATCTAAGAAATGTGCGCGGCGCATGAGAACGGTGGCGCGCGTGCGGCCCGGATTCGCTGAGAGTGGTATTTCGCACTTACAGCACTAGAAGCAGGTGATGCATCGCTCGTCTCGGTGTCACTAGCAGGTTTTTTTTCCGGCGGCGTCCTCTGTGGGTGCCCGTCCGTACTGCGTAGTGGATTGCTCTGTTGTTGATTTGGTCTTTGTCTCCGCTAGGTCCTGTTGATCTCGTCGGGCAGACTTGTTCCTCACGTTAGCAGGATCCCACCGCTGCCACCAAGTTTGTTGTGCTAAGGCGCCTGAGACCGAGATTCTGGTAGCGAATCTCAGGGGTGCTCCGGGCGTCCTTCGCTGTTGCTGTCCACGGGCTCCGAAGGGTCGGTTAGAGGTGCCGTGGCAGAAAGATTCAGAGGGAATCCGAAGGGTATGGGGATCGTAGCAGGTTGAAGAATAGGAATTCACCGCGAGGTTTTAAACAAGGGTTTATTCTGTCCCGATCTGAGTGACAGGTACCGCGTACTATAACGTCAGTCTTTCGATTACAAGAGAGCCACGCGTGGCTTGTACATGGTTCTTATACTCTAATCGGGGTGAAGTGGGGACCATCGGGGTCTCCATCTTTGACCCGCTTTGGGTATTTCGCCATATGCTGATGATTCTCGATGCGCTTCCGAGAGTCCTGACGCAGCTGTGGCGGTTTTCGGCTGCTCGGTTGCGGCAATCGGAATGTACGCGGTGTCATTGCCCTTAGGCGTTGGTTGGGTCACAACAGGCTTATCAGAAGTACGATCAGAGCAATTGCGGGCAAATATGTCTACGCTTTCTACAAACGAAAGGCACCAAATTTAAGGATTGACTTCCCACCACTATGATTCAGTACTAGTCGAGTCGCACAGCTCGGAATATGTCGCTAACATTCACTCTAACCGGCAAGAGTTGCACCCTCGCGGTGAGCTACTTTCCACCCATAGAATTGAGCGACGATGATTACGAGCTTGGCCTAACAACCTTTGAAACTTATCATACAATACCAAACATCGACTCGAGCAACGATAAATTCTACTTCACCGTAAATTATGACATCGGCAATAGCGACGACACCACTCCTGAATACATTACGATTCCCCACGGCTCCTACGAACTAGACGCCATTGCCAAGTATTTGAGGCAGCGATTACTCGAGCGGTATCCTCAAAATCTCGGCGGCACCGATGCTAACGATGGTGATGTGTATCCTATAGTGTTCCGTCCCAACAACAATACCATGAAAAGCGAGCTGTACTGCTCATTGAAGCGCAATAACATTGGATCGCTACTAGGATTCTCGACGAATCGGGTGTTGGAACCAGGGCGGTGGCACGAATCAGACGATCCGATTAATATCATGAACGTGAACATTATTCACGTTGAATGTAGCGCTACCGCTGGCGCGTACAACAATGGAAAGCGCGTACATACGATACATGAATTTTCTCCGAGAGTCCCACCAGGATATAAGATATCGGAAACGCCCGCGCAGATCATTTACCTTCCAATCACCGCACGGATCGTTACGGATCTAACGATACGGGTTGTGGATCAAGACGGACGGCTGCTCGATTTTCAAGGTGAAGAGATTACCATCAGATTGCACGTACGACGGCGACGACGATAATACGTGTGGTGTGAACGAAAGAGATGCTTGCGTTGAACGACTCCCGAAACTCGTTTCTTCCAAACCAAATTGTTTACAACAACAACAATAACAATAACAACAGCTCTGATCATGCTAAAAAGAAGAGACTCACTGCTGCAAACATTGCATTTTTAAAGTCCTTGGGATTCACCGTGCGCAATTAAGTTGAAAAATGGCTGACATTCTAAGCATTGGAGGGAAGCCGACGTTTAATGATCGCATCGGCAAGCTCGAGACTTACACATACAACCCATACGTCAACACAACGTTTGGACACAGCGATGAGATAAGAATACCCATACAACAGCAGAATTTATACACATTACCGTGCAAAAGTTTCCTCTATGTGGAGGGGAAATTGAAGATAAATCAGCCAAAGGATACATTAACGGTGACATTGGGAAATAATTGCATGGCGTTCTTATTCGATGAAATTCGATACGAGCTGAATGGTGTGGAAATTGATCGCAACAGAAACGTTGGAATAACTAGCACGTTGAAAAACTATGTATCGCTGACATCTGGCGAAGACAAAAATATGGAGAATGCCGGATGGGGCTTGAAACGACGCGATGGGCTAAAAGTGAAAAATCATTTCACTTTTGTGAGGACTACAAACACATTATTATTCATGCGCGTCACGAATTAATTTTAATACGATCGCGCAATGATAACAATGTTCTCATTGGATCGCCGATGTTGGAACCAGAAATTCAATTAGTTAAAGTACAATGGCGGATGCCTTATGTGACACTGAACGATGTTAATAAGCTATCTATGCTACATACTTAGGACAGTGGACGAAACCCCCCCAGGGATGACCCCGGCGCATCAAACGCGCCGGGGCTGGCGGGCGGTGTCGCTCAACAAGCGCACGGGGGGGAGGCAAGCGAAAGTATCGCTAGTTTGATCTCGCGAAAGTCCTCCCCCTCAGGCGCGCGACACCGCCCCTGAGGAGGCCATCTTGGTGGTTTTAGTGGGTTCGAGTCCCACATAACCCTCCGCCCGCCCCCGCGGGCGGAGGGTATCCGAGGGGATTTCCACCAAGTAAAAAAAAAAAAAAAAAAAAAAAAAAGTGGACGAAACCTGAGCATTTGTTTTCAATCGTGGGATATGTTCGAGTATTCTCTCTTACAGAGCACTACGAAGCACTCATGGGCCGTGAAGGCATCTGCGCAATTGGAGAAGCCGCGTGTCATTATCCTTGCCCTACAGACTGATCGAAAGAATGATATGTCCAAAGATGCTACTATGTTCGACAAATGCAAATTAACCAATGTAAAAGCTTTTCTCAACTCGGATTTTCACCCATATGATGACATGCAGGTGGACTTTGACATGGATAAACATGCCATCTTATTTCACATGTACACGCAGTTCCGTAAATCATATTACAACTGCAACGATGGATTATTCACCGTGGCCGAATTTTTAGAATTTGGTCCCTTCGTGGTGATTGATTGCTCGCGACAAAATGAGTCGGTTAAAAACGGCACCGTGGACGTGCGCATACAATTCGAGTGTAAAGAGAACGTACCGGCAAATACTACGGCCTATTGTCTGATTCTGCACGATCGGGTGGTTGAATACAATCCGCTGACAAACGTGGTGCGCAAAATTAATTAAAATGCCTGCCCTCTCCTGTGTCAAATTCGCACCAAAAGAAAATTTCATCGTGAAAATCTAGATGCTTTACGAGAAAGACTGCATCAAGCATCCGGTGGTTGACGGTGAAACATCATGGGCTACGCTGGGACGATGGAGAAATTCCATAAAGTATGGCTAAACAGCTAATTAGGAAAGCTGTAGCTGATGCGATCGATGAAGAAGATGACACGTGCCATGTCGTGTACGTTAAAGGGCTGCAGAAACGCGAATGGCTTGCGGATTTCCTCGATGAAAGTACGAGAGCGGACGTGGTCATCCAGACGCTGGACATTGACTACGAGGATATACAATCTCTAAATAAGCTAAATGTAGTTGATACTCTGCGATGTGGCAGACATGCAAAGCACTGTGCCTTGCAAAATGTATTTAAAATATTCAACTGGTGGACTAAATTCCAGAGAGAAATTCATAAATAAATATAATCAATTTTTAATGCGTATAATTTTCATCATCCTCTCCAAACCAACTTCCTAAATATGATGTATGCTAGATTAAGACGGTAGTTGCAATTATTTAGAAATGGATAGATGCACGTTCGACACCCATTCGGTACCCGTTCAATACGCGATCAAAACCGTTCAAAGCCGACGGCATTCGTTCGATACCCGTTCGATATACAATCAAAGTGGTGCGACCTAGCCGAATGATGTGTCAAAGAATAAGGAAAAGAAGATGTGTGTGTGTGTGTGAATAAGGAGAGGATGGTCAGCGAAGAAGAAGGTAAGTACATAGAGGATGGTCAGTGAAGAAGAAGAAGAAGATAAGTACATGGAGGATTGTCAGCGAAAATGCAGCTGGAGCACGGGTGGCCTGCGACGAAAATGATGAAGAACAAAATGATGAAGAACATATTATTTCTCAATTTTATTTACCCATCATCCTCCTTGCCACCTATCTTTAAGATTTGCTGACGCTGCATAATTCTTTCAATGATTCGCGCTGCCAAGTGGCATCACCCTGCACGGCGGCTCCAGAGGAGTCGAATTTCGAGTAATCGCGCGAAACGCTGCTACGTTAAATCGGAACACTTAATACTGTTGGCTTTAGAATAAAATGCGATTGTACCACCAAGTATTGTTGTCTCTTTCCCTCCCCCAGAATTTTAGCATTAAAATGCATGCTCCATCTCTTATGTAGTGGTGTCTCTTTCCCTCCTAGAATTTTAACTTTAAAGTAATGCTCCGTCTCTTTCCCTCGAAGACGCGGTGTCGAAAAACGCTGATCTTTCCCGACATCGTCCGATAAAAATAAATTATTTCTCTGTGTTGGAAAAAAAATTTCTAGGACAGTCCCCACCCTGGGTTAGGTCTGAAAAAATTTTCGGGTGGGCCAAGTTCTGAAAGAGATTTTTTCGGGGCTCAATGCCTCCCTCTGAAAAATTTCCGACGGTGGGTCCGGTCTGGAGACGCCTCCGCGGCGGCTCGGCCAGGAGTGATCCCCTCCATCATCGCGGCTTCCCCCACTCCGTGGCTCGTGCGCGCGCAACCTGTCTTCCTCTCCCCACAGGCCCCGCGCCCAGGTTTCCCTCCGCCGCGTTCCCCGCGCGACCTCACTTCCTCCCGCCCCCACGCTCCCCTCAGCACACCCGGGTTAGAACTGTCCTAGCTATACTACTGGCTGCAATTTCTTTCCTCATCCCAGCCCAATAAAACTGTTCACGGATACGGTTGAACAATTTTGTTGCACCTTTATGCCCCCCTACCACAGATTCATGGAATTTTTTAATAATCCGAGGCCTTCTGGATTCTGATGGGGTCTGAATTTTACCCGTACATATGGTAATGATATACTGAGGGTCACTCAAAACAATCTTCAGAATATCCTCTACATGGGTCCACACAACCGGTTCCAGATTATTGCAAATTTTCGAGAAACTAATGGATCTAATGCTTAGAGAGTCCATAAGTTGTTTAAGCGATTTGACAGAAGATATTACATGGGTGAGTTCTGGGTTCTCCTGAGATGTAATTTTGTGAAATAAATGAAACGTGTAATGTTCGTTTCTCGGAATGGTCATGGCTTCGCCAATATTTATTCGGTACTCCTTTAACAGGTCCATTTTGAGGTTATTTCGCGCCAGCAGTGTCCTGTCGGTATCGGAGATGACGCCGAGGTCAAGCGGAAGAAAGTGGGCAAGGTTATCTCTTCGCATTAGGAGGGAATCTTTAGTGTAAAAGATGGTTGGGGATGAGTGTGCGTTATGTTCGTCCGTAGAAGTGTTAGTAATCAATAGTCTGCTTGATTTTAGGTTAAAAATTTCTATTGAGGTCGGATTAAGGTTATGCAGGTTATGCTTAACCAGTTTATGCCTACGATCTCATCTACTCGCGAGGTTAAACGTGGTGTACCTCAAGGCTCTGTGCTTGGGCCCCTACTTTTTAATATCTATGTAAGGGATCTGCCCTCGGTGTGTCATAACTGTCGGGTCTATATGTATGCGGATGACACTCAGCTTGTTAAGGACTTTGTTATTGGCAGCGCTGAGTCTGCCAAATGCGATATGGCTTCTGACCTGCTACGCCTCACGGCATGGGCTGATGCTCACGGTTTGCAGCTAAATCCTACTAAATCTTCTTTAGTAGTGGTTGGCTCTCCCGCTTTACGTCAACAATTGTCTTCTTTCGTTATTTCCTGGGGCTCTGCGTCTCTTTCTATGCAGCCTACTGTTAAAATCCTCGGTGTTACTTTTGATTCTTCCTGGTGCTTTGACCAACATGTAGCTGTTTTGTGCCGTTCTGCTTTTGCTCGTCTACGTTTCCTGTATCCTTCTCGTCGTATTTTGTCCACCCACATCAACCTCTCGCTCTGTCAGTCACTCGTTATTTCTCTCTTTGATTACGCCGATGTTGTGTATGGTCCTTGTCTCTCTACTCGTCTCGCGTCTATTGTGCAACGTATCCAGAATTCGTGTCTTCGCTATACCTACAATGTCCGTAAATTTGATCATATTTCGCCGTGCTTTCTTCGCTCTGGCTGGCTCAAAGTCAGACAGAGGTGGATTTTGCACCTGTGTTGCATCGTACACAAAGTTCTGGGATCCGAAACGCCTATCTATCTAAGTGAATTACTATGCAGTAATTCATCTATGCACTCTGTTTATGCACCATATACGAGGCGTGGTGCTGATCTGTCTGTGCCTGTTCATCGTACGGTCAAATTTACGGCATATTTCTCTTATTTATCATCCTTATATTATAATTCTCTTCCCTTGGATATCCGCTCTTTGACCTCTATGCCTGCTTTTAAATGTGCTACCCGTTCTTTTATTCTTGCTCACTATCCCTAACTCCCCTTGTCACGTGGTTCTTTCTCTTGCTCATTTCTTGTTTCGTTAGCTTTACTTCTGTTTTATATTGTTATTGTTTTTGGGTTAGGTTGCAAAACGGTATGTATGCTGAACCTCGCCTATTTATCACATAAGTTGTTTTTTTCTTTTTGTTGTTTGTAAATGTGATAAATAAAGACGTATTATTATTATTATTATTATTATTATTATTATTTCTGGGGATCCCCCGTGCGGTCTTGGTCGCTAAATTCATGGGCTCTTCGGCCACTGTAGAATTTTTTCTAATATGCTCGTCAGCCTCTTCCACGACCTCAGTCGGGTCCCTACTAGGCTCCCCAGGCCTCTGCAACGAGTCAAGATTCCGCGAGCATGTCCCCTCATCGACAAACATTGAATCCGCTCTTATTGAACACTGGCCTCCTCCAACGCCACTCGAAGCGGGTTCCTGGAGTTGGGAATCACCGATAGCCCTCGACCATCCGAGAGAATTTTGGCCGTTAGTGTTCGATTGGAGTGATCCCCCGCGTGTTATGTTAGTTTCATTAGCAGATGATTTCTCTCGGTTAGGAAAAGTGGTCAGCGCCAGAGAGTGTTTATTACGACTACTAGAGAAAATACATGTTTGTAAACTGGAGTTTGATTTTAATTTTTCCACGACCTCATTTTGCACGGCTTCTGTGTTTCCGCGTGCCAAGAAAACAGAAGCCACCTTTACTTCATTATCATAGTCAGAGAGTCTGTCAACGGCCTTCATCACCCGGAGATCAGCGATTGGCAACTCGTCTGCGCAAACGAGTGCCTCCTGCGTGCTCCCCGAGGACAAGTTATACGTCCCGTCAAATTGTAAGGGTCGTGAATGAAAAATTGGGGCATGGACGGAATCTACTGGGTTACGTGAGAGCGCGTCGGCATTCGAATTGACTCTACCCGGTTTATATACAATGTTATAATTGTACTCGTTTAATTTGATACGCCATCTCATTAATTTAGAAGTCGGATCCTTAGCATTATGCAACCAGACCAGCGGTCGATGGTCAGTTACCAGAGTAAACTGTTGACCATACAGGTAGGGTCGAAAATGATCTACAGCGAACAAAACAGCCAGCAACTCTTTCTCTATTGTCGAATAATTTACTTTGGCATTATTCAAGGTCCCAGACGCGTAAGCCACGGGAAGATCCTGCCCAATTTCCCCCTGACTCAGGACGGCTCCCAGCGCATAATCGGACGCATCGGTGGTTACAAGGAACGGCCTCGAAAAGTTAGGGAACTGTAGAAGGGGTTCCGAAGAGATCTTGTCTCTCAGAGTTTCGAAAGCAGTTGAAGTGACGGAATCCCAGCGAAAAGCAGTATCTTTTTTCAAAAGTGCGGTCAACGGTTTCGCGATTTTTGCCATGTTTTCAATAAATCTTCTATAATAGCCTATAAGACCCAAGAATTGTTTAATATTTTTCCTTGTTTTGGGTAATGGGAACTCTTTAACTGCCTTAATTTTTCCGGGGTCGGGTTTTACTCCTTCACTAGTTACAATGTGTCCTAAATAAACAATTTCACACCGAAAGAATTGACATTTTTCGGTCTGAAGGATTAACCCTGAATTTTGTAAACGCTCCAAAAGGTTCTTTAATTTACGAGCGTGTTCTTCCAGAGAATCAGAGTACACGACAATGTTGTCCATGTATACGAAAAGGTCCGTTCCCTGTAACCCCGACAATACCAAATCCATCAGCCTCTGAAAGGTGGCGGGAGCATTTTTCAGCCCGAATGGCATTCGATTAAATTCAAACTGGCCACGAGGCGTTGAAAAGGCAGTCTTAGGCTTCGAAACGGGATCAACAGGAATTTGGTGAAAACCAGAGGCCAAATCTAAGGTACTGAAGTATTTTGCTCCACCCAACTGGTCCAGGATATCAGTAATATTGGGGAGCGGATAAGCGTCGCCAACGGTCTTCTCATTCAACTTTCTATAATCAATAACCATTCGCCAACGGGGTGCTCCGGATGAGTCGGATTTTTTAGGGACGGGTGAATTAACCGGCGACATGGACGGTTGAATTATATTACTATTAAGCAATAAAACTACTTGTTTTTCGATCTCAGCTTTGTGTATTAACGGGAACCGGTACTGTTTGGTATTGATAGGAGCTTCGTCAGTGGTTATTATAACGTGTTGACCGTCTTTAGCATGACCTAACTTGTCCCCGGAAAGGTAGAATTGATACGGAAACTCGTTGATTAATTTCAGGACGCTAACCCGCTCGGCCTGGTTAAGGCTACCCAAATCGAGAGCCTTGACCAGTTGGGCAAACCGTTGAGCGTGAGCAACTGACCGATCGATACCGGGGTCTCCGGTACGAGAGGAACGCGGTGAAGTAGATTTTATGTAAAAATCCTCCAATTCTACAGGTGGTACATTGAGTTTGACATGATCAGCAGTAGTGTTGATCACGTATACCTTCGCGAAACCGTGCTCCTGGCTCACCAACGCCTCACCCACGAAAATACCTGGACCAAGATCCACCCCCCTCATTTATCCAGATGCACAGTTGCTATGGGTGGGTACCGAAATTAGAGTCTTTGTACGTGGAGGTAACTCAAAGGTCGAGAATGCATGAGAAGACAATTCACCGTCTTTGAATTGAAGGCTATTCGGTAAGTGCTCCCTGAACGTTAATGTTACTTCTTGCTTCTCAAGAAACGAAACTCCCAAAATTCCTGTTTCTTTTATGGGGTACTCATAATTTAGGAGCACCTTGACACCTATCAACTGCTCGGAGATAAACTTTTCTTTGGCTGCTTCTATACCACGGCTTAATACTTCGCTAACTGTAGCCCCATGAATTTCAGCGTTTTCGGCATTCTTTTGATATACATTTTTCAACTCATCTTGAACCCGATCAACATCTAAAGATCGTGCAAAAACTGATTTTAACGAACTAATTATATCGTCCAATGTACTCGGTTCGCAGCGATTCGATATCAAGTCATCCGCGTGTCCCTCGATTTTATTACGGATTCGAGCTAATAAATTAGTCTTGTCACTAGGCTTTACCCGGGAATCAGCAAGTTTACACTGGGTCACAAATTTGATTAAAGAGCACGTTGTCCCGTTAAAACGTGGAACTAAGTCGACGGCTAACTTTAATGGCATAAATGAATTTTCAGAAGTGGAACGCGTGCTGTCTAACGTATTTACGCTATTGGAAGGGGTGAACTCGTCGCCATTAATGGGCAGCCTAAATTCAGGAATAGGGGTCTGAATCATCCCCGTTCTTATTTCGGCTACTGGTGGCTTTTCAAGAAGAGACTCGATCCCAAGTGACTATTACCAAATCTTCTACTTCTAAGGAATTACCACAACACAAGCCAGGCTCACGTCGCCTCTTAGACCATTTAAACATCTCATGATATGGCGGCATTTTACGAAAATTTAATCGGTTGTCTGCCCCGCGTAACTAAGCTCTTAGAATTATGACTTATCTAATTGACGCGTCGACTTCTGTAGTTGGTCTGCAACCGTTCCTGTGTCGAGGAGACGATCCCTGCGGTCCGCAGCTTCCTCTGGTCGAACGACGTTCTTTGGGGTCCGCTGTTGCTACACGTCCAACGACGATCTCTGGAGTCCGCTGCTGCTGCCGCCGGTCCCACGACGATCTCTGGAGTCCGCTGGTGCTATCCGTCCAACGACGATCTCTGGGGTCCGCTGCTGCTGCCGCCGGTCCCACGATGATCTCTGGAGTCCGTTGGCCGACGTGTGCTGTGTGATTTCAGGGAATGTGCACGGCCGCTGAAACCACCCGTCTCCGGTATTTACCCTTGGCCCTCGGGGAAACCGTGCGAAAACCCGGGGGGAGAGGAAGCACCACGGCTCTGCGCAGATTCCGAGCTGGCAAAATGCAGAAATTCTTCTCTGTAATCCCACCGCTGTCACCAGTTTTGTTACGTGATCCTGCGGCCTGGCGATGGTCCTACGGGCTGGGTCGATGCCCGTGGAACGCTGAACCGCTCTGCTCGGAGTCGCGCGTTCGTGTTTAAATAACTTGAACTCCAATTATACAAATATTCAGTATTCTTATAATCTTAACTGTTTAATATAATTTTCAACGACTTAAAAATGGTAATATAAATTGTAACTATTGTAACTGAGCTCAGAAAATAAACGTGTTATCGCTAGTACAGACAAGATTGGTAATGCGAATCTTTTGGAGTTGTTAACTTTCGTTTCCCAGGTGAAAGTGACAAAAGCCAGCACATCGAGCGGCTCCCATACATGCTATGCAAACAACGAAGTTCAAACACGTTGCTGGCTTCGTTATGATTAAGGGGGTAGACACGTCACGTGACCTGACCGATTTGGTCGGTCGGTATTACAGCAGATTTTTTCTGCACACAAATGGTAATACCTATAGATACGCGGCTGCCTGTGCACGCGAGAGGGAGCTGTTTGCTATTTCCGTATTTTATCTTGAATGTGGAAAGAAATTGTTAGCTGTTGCGTTGAACTTGTAAAAATTTAAACAGAAAGTCTGCTGGCACTGCAAACGAAGAAAATTCATTGTACATTTACTTGAAATGTGCTTATGCTACAATATTTTATGTTCGCAGTAAGGAATTATAAGTGAAAAGGAAAAATAGATGAGGGCATATCCCCAGAAAATGAAGTTTGTTAGGATAGACATTTTTTAATTAGCAAAACACTGAAACAGAACATGAAATACACATCCTATGCAGAAACCAGTTATGAACAAACATATATAAAATTGTGTTTGACGATGAATCCAACGCGTGATTATTATGTGGTCCCTCCTCGAAGTGGCAGACAATATAACCTATGTATATGCTATACGACAATAAATGTTTAGCGGCTATTTCCTTCTATTTCGCTACATTTGTGAACCTTTCATCATCCTTCCGAAACATTATTATTACGCCGCAATAGTATCTTTAGAAAATCGGGTATAACATATAGGTTATAAATTCTGTCACTTCGAGGACAGAAAATCTGCACCTCCAGCTGACAGAAAATTGGCTCCTGCACATTGTCACTGGCCCGATCGGCAGCATGAAAGGGGTACCTCTTACAGCCTGTATTTCTGGTAGTTGCAACGATGTTCCTCGGCCCAGTGTATATATGTACATTCTGGTTTGATCTGGAAAAATAAATAAATTCAATAAAAATTAGTTTTTGGGTTTATACCACTTGAATGTAAAGACTGATACTTACACTTACTGAAGAAACCATTATTATTGTGTCCTATTTCTCATAAATATTTTCTTGGAATGGCACTGACCCCTTTTGATTCCAATTAGTTGTCATAGAACCTGTGATAAAAAGTTAGAACGAGTTGTAATCTGAATACAATAAAAATATAAATGGATGTATGTTATTTACTTATCTTTATGCTTGTGAAGAAGACTGCCTTCCTTTCCTCGCTTCATAGAGCATGATTTTCAACGTTGATACTGATTGGTGGAAATATCTAGAACAAATTCATATATGAGAGAAACATTCATGATGATTTCCAATTAATCTAATTATTTGCATAACAAAAGTATGTGTCATACTTAGTGTTCCTGATTTCTCGATATTTTTCGCATCTCGAGAAATGAGAAATCAGATTATATTTCTCGAGAATTCTCGAGAATTCTCAAGAAATTAAAAACTATTGTAAAATTTATAATTTTTTAATAATGTTGATAATATTTATCTAAATTTTTATTCGTGTCCAACTTAAACAAAACTTGTGTAAATGAAAAAAAAACAGATATTAAATATAATAGATAAATTTATTTATTTAATATAAAATGTGAGCAAAACGAAAATTTACTTCTTTGTTTTAAAATAGTATTTTTTCAAAAGCACAATGCGTCTAATGTCGCGTCAGCCAATCTACTTCTTTTTTCTTTGTGACAAAATCTGCGGCTGTAGAAAAATTTCTTTCATTTTGAGTGGATGTGGGTGTAATTGCACATAGAACATCGGCGATACGAAGAGAAAAGTTTATAAACAATCGCGCAATTATTCGCATATATTGCTAACATTTATCACTGATTGTAGATGTGTTTATATGTTCACGATTAACACACAATTTGAACCAACTGAAAATTCATTTCTGAAAACTAATGGGATTTATAATAATTTTCTTACACTGAAGATTCTCGAGAAACAATGTAATTTCTCGAGAAATGAGAAATAAGAAATTATAAAATTTCTCGAGAAATTCTCGAGAAAGAATTCTCGAGAAGGAACACTAGTCATACTTACACTTTTATAGATGTCACTTCCACTTGATATGAAAGAACAGCTATAGGAATTTATTGTTAGGAGAGTGTGAAAAGGCCCACCACCACCCCCGTCATAGACGGTCCTATTCACTCTCCGTATGTATCTTCTACATACTTTCTTACTTACATTTTGAAACATTACTTATTCGACACCTCTTCATATGCGCTGGATGTACTCGCCAGTGCAATAGTCACTTTCAATTGGATTTGTTTATTCGACAGCTTTTCATATGCGCTGGATGCACTCTCGCCGGTGCAATAGTGACTTTTGATAGCAATAGTTCATTCGACAGCTCTTCATATGCGCTGGATGCAATCTCGCCGGTGCAATAGTGACTTTTGCTTGCAATTGTTCATTCAACAGCTCTTCATATGTGCTGGATGCACTCGCCAGTGCAATTGTCACTTTGAATTGGATTTGCTTATTCGACAGCACTTCATATGCGCTGGATGCACTCGCCAGTGCAATAGTGATTTTTGATTGCAATTGTTCATTCGACAGCTCTTCATATGCGCTGGATGCACTCTCGCCGGTGCAATAGTGACTTTTGATTGCAATTGTTCATTCGACAGCTCTTCATATGCGCTGGATGCACTCGCCGGTGCTATTGGGATGTTTTCATCCATCGTTTTGTGTACTCGTACCTGCTCCTCCTGTTTTTATGTACGGAGGATCTCTAATCGACTGTTGTCGATTGTATCTAGTATCTATAATTTCTGGCAACATGCAGTCCTCATAGAACTTCCCCAGTTTTTCCTCCATCTCCGTTGCCCAGAATCGATCATCTCTCGATACTGTTGTAATCTTCATTCCTTTCGGCGTCCATGAACAAAAATAGGCCCGTTGCCTTTTCGTTAAGTGCAATTGTCCTTGCACTTGATAATAGTAATGATGATTTTTATTCATTTCATCACCCTTGAAAATACGCCTCATATTATCAAGTTGCTTTATTGGTTCAGCAGGTGATAAATCCTTGGCCGATTCAGGACACTTTACTTCGACGATTTTATCATGGTCCACGAGGCCGTCAGGAGTTGCACCTAAGTGAGGCACAGTGTCATCGATGAAGAGGCCACACGGTAGAATACGCATTCCTAATTCTTCTCGCATTTGTCTCAAGGCGTTTGCCTCATTTTCCTTTCTGTATTGGAGGGAATGTACATTGTGGAGTTGCGGATCTAGAGACGCGGTAGCGTCTCGACGCCAAGTACATGAAAAAAAAAAAACACCCTGTATATGTCGATCGAACTGTCCCTGCCGCTACCGTGTATCTTTACTCGTCGCGGAGGCATTCTGACACTTATTTCATTATATCTTATTACGCCTGCAATATTTTCTAAATTTAAAGGCATTTTTCTTATGTAAACCGCATATCAGCTTTCGAATAAGACCAATTTCAATAAAATCGGTCCACGCATGCTAGAGATATCGTAATATCGTCTCATGGAAATGTCATTCCTGGTAAGAAAAATTTTTCTTCTCCAGTCGAAAATTTCGTCAACCAAATAAGTTTCGTCAACCAAATACGAATACTACGCGTTACACACACACACACCTATCAGTTTCGCACACATGTTTCGTTCGTCGACTCTCGAGATCATTCCGCAGAGTATATACCCTTATACCCTTTACACTTACACCCTTTACCCTTACACCCTTTACCCTTACACCCTTTACCCTCACACCCTTTACCCTCACACCCTTTACTCTTACACCCTTTACCCTCACACCCTTTACCCTCACACCCTTTACCCTCACACCCTTTACCCTTACACCCTTTACTCTTACATCCTTTACCCTTACACCCTTTACCCTTACACCCTTTACCCTTACACCCTTTACCCTCACACCCTTTACCCTCACACCCTTTACCCTCACACCCTTTACCCTCACACCCTTTACCCTCACACCCTTTACCCTCACACCCTTTACCCTCACACCCTTTACCCTCACACCCTTTACCCTCACACCCTTTACCCTCACACCCTTTACCCTCACACCCTTTACCCTCACACCCTTTACCCTCACACCCTTTACCCTCACACCCTTTACCCTCACACCCTTTACCCTCACACCCTTTACCCTCACACCCTTTACCCTCACACCCTTTACCCTCACACCCTTTACCCTCACACCCTTTACCCTCACACCCTTTACCCTCACACCCTTTACCCTCACACCCTTTACCCTCACACCCTTTACCCTCACACCCTTTACCCTCACACCCTTTACCCTCACACCCTTTACCCTCACACCCTTTACCCTCACACCCTTTACCCTCACACCCTTTACCCTCACACCCTTTACCCTCACACCCTTTACCCTCACACCCTTTACCCTCACACCCTTTACCCTCACACCCTTTACCCTCACACCCTTTACCCTCACACCCTTTACCCTCACACCCTTTACCCTCACACCCTTTACCCTCACACCCTTTACCCTCACACCCTTTACCCTCACACCCTTTACCCTTACACCCTTTACCCTTACACCCTTTACCCTTACACCCTTTACCCTTACACCCTTTACCCTTACACCCTTTACCCTTACACCCTTTACCCTTACACCCTTTACCCTTACACCCTTTACCCTTACACCCTTTACCCTTACACCCTTTACCCTTACACCCTTTACCCTTACACCCTTTACCCTTACACCCTTTACCCTTACACCCTTTACCCTTACACCCTTTACCCTTACACCCTTTACCCTTACACCCTTTACCCTTACACCCTTTACCCTTACACCCTTTACCCTTACACCCTTTACCCTTACACCCTTTACCCTTACACCCTTTACCCTTACACCCTTTACCCTTACACCCTTTACCCTTACACCCTTTACCCTTACACCCTTTACCCTTACACCCTTTACCCTTACACCCTTTACCCTTACACCCTTTACCCTTACACCCTTTACCCTTACACCCTTTACCCTTACACCCTTTACCCTTACACCCTTTACCCTTACACCCTTTACCCTTACACCCTTTACCCTTACACCCTTTACCCTTACACCCTTTACCCTTACACCCTTTACCCTTACACCCTTTACCCTTACACCCTTTACCCTTACACCCTTTACCCTTACACCCTTTACCCTTACACCCTTTACCCTTACACCCTTTACCCTTACACCCTTTACCCTTACACCCTTTACCCTTACACCCTTTACCCTTACACCCTTTACCCTTACACCCTTTACCCTTACACCCTTTACCCTTACACCCTTTACCCTTACACCCTTTACCCTTACACCCTTTACCCTTACACCCTTTACCCTTACACCCTTTACCCTTACACCCTTTACCCTTACACCCTTTACCCTTACACCCTTTACCCTTACACCCTTTACCCTTACACCCTTTACCCTTACACCCTTTACCCTTACACCCTTTACCCTTACACCCTTTACCCTTACACCCTTTACCCTTACACCCTTTACCCTTACACCCTTTACCCTTACACCCTTTACCCTTACACCCTTTACCCTTACACCCTTTACCCTTACACCCTTTACCCTTACACCCTTTACCCTTACACCCTTTACCCTTACACCCTTTACCCTTACACCCTTTACCCTTACACCCTTTACCCTTACACCCTTTACCCTTACACCCTTTACCCTTACACCCTTTACCCTTACACCCTTTACCCTTACACCCTTTACCCTTACACCCTTTACCCTTACACCCTTTACCCTTACACCCTTTACCCTTACACCCTTTACCCTTACACCCTTTACCCTTACACCCTTTACCCTTACACCCTTTACCCTTACACCCTTTACCCTTACACCCTTTACCCTTACACCCTTTACCCTTACACCCTTTACCCTTACACCCTTTACCCTTACACCCTTTACCCTTACACCCTTTACCCTTACACCCTTTACCCTTACACCCTTTACCCTTACACCCTTTACCCTTACACCCTTTACCCTTACACCCTTTACCCTTACACCCTTTACCCTTACACCCTTTACCCTTACACCCTTTACCCTTACACCCTTTACCCTTACACCCTTTACCCTTACACCCTTTACCCTTACACCCTTTACCCTTACACCCTTTACCCTTACACCCTTTACCCTTACACCCTTTACCCTTACACCCTTTACCCTTACACCCTTTACCCTTACACCCTTTACCCTTACACCCTTTACCCTTACACCCTTTACCCTTACACCCTTTACCCTTACACCCTTTACCCTTACACCCTTTACCCTTACACCCTTTACCCTTACACCCTTTACCCTTACACCCTTTACCCTTACACCCTTTACCCTTACACCCTTTACCCTTACACCCTTTACCCTTACACCCTTTACCCTTACACCCTTTACCCTTACACCCTTTACCCTTACACCCTTTACCCTTATATACCGTTATAACTTTTACCCTTTACCCTTATACTGTTGAGCAGGGCTTGAAACCGTTATTATAAAGATTTAGGTTCTTGAAAGAGTTATGAAGAACCATTATTCTGAATAACCGTTATAAAGAACCTAAATATCAGACTATGTAAGTATTAGTTACGGTTCCTATATAGCTCTATAACTTTTATTTTTTAGGTTCTATATAAGTTCCAACCGGTTACAGAACCGATTCAATAATGTTTATTTTTTAGGTTCAATATAAGTTCCAAAGCGGTTACAGAACCGATTCTTGTAACGATTGTACAGAATTTTATAGAAAATGTAATGACATCATATTACAACTATATACTACCGTGTATAACCAAATTGTTTAAAAATTATTATAAATAAGTAAGTAAATATTAATGCGTAAACATTTGACCCAAATGTTTCGATCTAATCGTCTGGAAGATTTTCCATGCATTCAGGATAAATAAACAATTAATACTTGTGTATTAATATGAATTTACAAATAATAGTACAATTAATCTTTGAAAAAAGAAGTGAGATCCCCTCAAAAACTTCAATGAATTAAAAAAATTACGCCAAGTACATGAAATCACAAAAATAGAAGATAATAATAATTACAAAATTAAAAAAAGATGTGAAATCCAATTTAAGCTGCCAGTACATAAAGATAATAATAAAATGAAGTGAAGTGAAGTGAAGTGAAGTGAAGTGAAGTGAAGTAAAATAAAGTAAAATAAAGTAAAATAAAGTAAAATAAAATAAAATCCCCACAAAAAAACTTCGAAAAAGTACAAAAATACGCCAAGTACATGAAAACATGAATAATAAATCACAAAAAAAAAGAAAATATACAAATCACAAAAAATAGATGATAATAATAAACTTTGTAAAAAGAAGTGAGATCCCCACAAAAAAACTTCGAAAAAGTAAAAAAATACGCCAAGTACATGAAAACATGAAAATCACAAAAAATAGAAGATAATATAATAATTACAAAATTAAAAAAAGATGTGAAATCAAAATGAGCTGCCAGTACATAAAGATGCTTTCCAACTGCGCTTTAGATGACACAACTACATATGCACAGCTAAAATTCCATTACTCATAATGGCTATTTATACAAAGAAAAAATGTATTAAATAATAATATGCAGATATGCAGATATATTTTTATACAAATAAATATTTTAATACGAATAAATATTTGATTCAAAATACTTGGCGCTGCGCAACCGAAAAAATGTTAATTACCTTAGTATTAATAATTTACAACTCCATTACAATATAAAAAACATATACATACACATATTAGAAACGCAGTCAGATTTATTCTACATATATTTAATTCTAATGCCATACGTAGCATATGCACACGCACGCACACACGCATACACGTACAAGAAAGAAAGAAAAGGATTAATGCAATTTATACATATTTATTGAGTTTAGCAACACCAATTCGGGGCGCAGCGCCAAGTATTTTGAATCAAATATTTATTCGTATTAAAATATTTATTTGTATAAAAATATATCTGCATATCTGCATATTATTATTTAATACATTTTTTCTTTGTATAAATAGCCATTATGAGTAATGGAATTTTAGCTGTGCATATGTAGTTGTGTCATCTAAAACGCAGTTGGAAAGCATCTTTATGTACTGGCAGCTCATTTTGATTTCACATCTTTTTTTAATTTTGTAATTATTATATTATCTTCTATTTTTTGTGATTTTCATGTTTTCATGTACTTGGCGTATTTTTTTACTTTTTCGAAGTTTTTTTGTGGGTTTAATTCTAATGCCATACGTAGCATATGCACACGCACGCACACACGCATACACGTACAAGAAAGAAAGAAAAGGATTAATGCAATTTATACACATTTATTGAGTTTAGCAACACCAATTCGGGGCGCAGCGCCAAGTATTTTGAATCAAATATTTATTCGTATTAAAATATTTATTTGTATAAAAATATATCTGCATATCTGCATATTATTATTTAATACATTTTTTCTTTGTATAAATAGCCATTATGAGTAATGGAATTTTAGCTGTGCATATGTAGTTGTGTCATCTAAAGCGCAGTTGGAAAGCATCTTTATGTACTGGCAGCTCATTTTGATTTCACATCTTTTTTTAATTTTGTAATTATTATATTATCTTCTATTTTTTGTGATTTTCATGTTTTCATGTACTTGGCGTATTTTTTTACTTTTTCGAAGTTTTTTTGTGGTATGATTTACGGAATTGCGTGTACATGTGAAACAAGATGGCATGCTTATCCATGCCAAAGTCCACCTGCATGTCATTGTTCGGGATTGGTCGCTGTGATGCGACCAATTTGCATCTGCGCGTTGTGGCGAACGCGCGGTAAATTCAAACATGCGTTGCTGTCGCCGTGGCAACTGAGTGGTCGCGGAGACGGCCTGAGCGGGCCATCTCTTGATTGACACCTGGACTAATTACTCCCACCTTAGTTTGCATAGTAACACGCGATGTTACGTGGTCTTCTCGGATTGGCCAGGTGTCCTCGATCTCGAGCCGGTGCCTTGACTCGTGCCGTCTCTGCGACCACTCCCTCTCTTCTGTGTGAATCGCGACAAGGTGCACCTCGTGGCTTTCGCGGAGATCCTAACGCGAAGAGCAATCGGAGCTGCGATTTTCTATTTTCCGCTTTACAAATTCCGTGCTTGGAATTTCCATACACGCACCTGCGTGTCAGTTAATTAAGTTTAAATTAGTGATTGTGATTATAGATCGGTAAGAGCTAGCTAAATTCACACGCGAAATAAAATAAACGTGCTCGTTTATTGTGACGCCATTAAATTACTGTGTGAAACTTTTACACCTATTATATTTAATACTAAGCCGCGTGCGTTAAGTTATTGTGCGGTAAGGGCAGATCGTAGGTGCTCCTCGATTTTGCTTGAACATCATCGTATGGGTGAAAATCCGAGTTGAGAAAAGCTTTTACATTGGTTAATTTGCATTTGTCGAACATAGTAGCATCTTTGGACATATCATTCTTTCGATCAGTCTGTAGGGCAAGGATAATGACTCGCGGCTTCTCCAACTGTGCAAATGCCTTCACGGCCCATGAGTGCTTGGTAGTGCTCTTTAAGAGAGGATACTCGTACCTATCCCACGATTGAAAACAAATACTCAGGTTTCGTCCACTGTCCAAAGTACGTAGCAACGATAGCTTATTAACGTCGTTCAGAAATGTCAGCGATACATAGTTTTGAAGCGTGCTAGTTATTCCGACGTTTCTGTTGCGATCAATTTCCACACCATTCAGCTCGTATCGAATCTCATCGAATAAGAACGCCATGCAATTATTTCCCAATGTCACCGTTAATGTAACGTTTGGCTGATTTATCTTCAATTTTCCCTCCACATAGAGGAAACTTTCGCACGGCAATGTGTATAAATCCTGCTGTTGTATGGGTATTCTTATCTCATCGCTGTACCCAAACGTTGTGTTGACGTATGGGTTGTATGTGTGAGTCTCGAGCTTGACGATGCGATCATCAAACGTCGGCTTCCCTCCAATGCTTAGAATGTCAGCCATTTTTTCAACTTAACTGCGCACAATGAATCCCAAGGATTTCAAAAATGGAATGTTCGCAGCAATGAGTCTCTTCTTTTGATCAGAGCTGTTGTTGTTGTTGTTGTTGTAAACAATTTGGTTTGGAAGAAACGAGTGTCTGGAGTCGTTCAACACAAGCATCTCTTTCGTTCGCACCACACGTATTATCGTCGTCGCCGTCGTACGTGTAATCTGATGGTAATCTCTTCACCTTGAATCGTTAGATCCGTAACGACCCGTGCGGTGATTGGAAGGTAAATGATTTGCGCAGGCGTTTCAGATATCTTATGTCCTGGTGGGACTCTCGGAGAAAATTCATGTATCGTATGTACGCGCTTTCCATTGTCGTACGCGCCAGTGGTCACGCTGCATTCTACGCGAATAATGTTCACGTTCATGATATTAATCGGATCGTCTGATTCGTGCCACCGCCCTGGTTCCAACTCCCGATTCGTCGAGAATCCCAGTAACGATCCAATGTTATTGCGTTTCGTAAAGTCTACGGTGAACGAGCAGTACAGCTCGCTTTTCATGGTATTGTTGTTGGGACGCAACACTATAGGATACACATCGCCATCGTCAGCATCGGTGCCGCCGAGATTTTGAGGATACCGCTCGAGTAATCGCTGCCTCAAATACTTGGCAATGGCGTCTAGTTCGTAGGAGCCGTGGGGAATCGTAATGTATTCAGGAGTGGTGTCGTCGCTGTTGCCGATGTCATAATTTGCGGTGAAGTAGAATTTATCGTTGCTCGAGTCGATGTTTGGTATTGTATGATAAGTTTCAAAGGTTGTTAGGCCAAGCTCGTAATCATCGTCGTTCAATTCTATGGGTGGAAAGTAGCTCACCGCGAGGGTGCAACTCTTGCCGGTTAGAGTGAATGTTAGCGACATATTCCGAGCTGTGCGAC
The DNA here is from genome assembly GCA_929113495.1 of Andrena minutula. NCBI lineage: Eukaryota > Metazoa > Arthropoda > Insecta > Hymenoptera > Andrenidae > Andrena > Andrena minutula. The sequence continues at coordinate 40,622,258 of OV815993.1, read as the reverse complement.
TCGACTAGTACTGAATCATAGTGGTGGGAAGTCAATCCTTAAATTTGGTGCCGATCGTTTGTAGCAAGCGTAGACATATTTGCCCGCAATTGCTCTGATCGTACATCAGATATTGTACCAATTCCTTAGGCGGTCGAAGATTCCCAAAGCTGTCGAAATATATAGCTCGACACCCTCTCTTCGCATACGCCACCCAATGAGTTCCCGGCCCCTCGACATTGTCCAAATTTACGATACCGCTCTCGTTTCGACGTGCTCCTTCGGCTGGTAGCGCGTTACGCATAAAAACACCTCTAAAGAATGGACTGCGCATACGCTTTGCCAACTCAGCCAATTGTACATCGGTAGTTACGCACACAGGCATTTTTATTTTCTTTTCGATGTTTTTTTTTCCGTTTCGATATTCCCTGTCCGCGCTTGTACGGTGCGAGATAAACTCCGCGACCTTCCATGGAGCGATTATGACGCTGCATTTCCTGCAGTTGATGTTGCGCCGCCTTATTATCGTTTACCACCTTGGCTATCCCCGCCGCTACACCAGCTAATGATCCGAGAACATCTAGCAGCGGGAGAAGTGGTAATATACCACCCCGTTTTGCCACCGGAAGATTCCGCTTTTTTTTCGATGCTCTCTTTGTAGTAGTAGTAGATTTGCGAGATTTTGTTTTCACCCCCATTCCGATTTTCGTCTTGGCTTTCATAACTGTCCAAATAGCTGTCGCAGCACCTCTTTCACCCAGAGTCAAGTCTCGCGCAACGATGCGTTTTCGCGCTTTGCCAGCGAGTACGTTATCTGCCACGTGCCTTTCGTCGAGGTCGTTGCTACGCGAATACGCAATATCGTGTTCGCGACACGCGGCGTCCAACGGATTTATACCTTGGTCCCCTCTAGCCAATCGTTTTGTCAGATGAGTTCCTGGACCACAAAACTGATATCCCGGAATATGTAATTCGAAAGGTAGTGCATTTATCGCCGAATTAACAAACCACGACCTTTCTTCACTCTCGTCGACGACATTCGTTGCAGTTTTTAATCAATGGCGCTGGACCGTCGATATGCGTTCGCTGCCAAGGGCGATTATAATGTTCCAAGCACCGACGATACTGCTGAACCTCAGAATCGGCTTTTATATGCTCGAGGAGCCTCTCTGAGTAGAATAATCTTTGGTATATATTTCAACTGCTCAGAGGTTAGGTCTCGAATATCGCAATTATCCGACAGGATCAGAAGCATTTTGAATACTGAGGTGTTTTCGCTTCGGCACGGACCTATAAATAGGACGTGTCGTCGCTTCGAAAATCAGTTTTCACAGTTCACATCGAGGATGCGATTCGTGCGACAACCAGTAAGGATACGCGTGACAAGTTTTGACGATAAATCGGAAATGATGTCACCGAATTCGAAGCGTAGACACGGTAGCATGTTACCAAACACTATCCACTGTGTTATTTGCGGTCCATCGAATTGTGGAAAAACCAACATGTTGGTGAGCTTGTTGGAAAGTCCACATGGTGTCCGCTTCGAGAACGTGTACGTTTATTCCAAGTCGCAGCAACAGCCGAAATATCAATATTTGGAGAATTTATTGACTCCGATAGATGAAATTGGCTACTTTACGTTTTCGAATAACAGTGACGTCATCCCACCGAGCGAGTCGCTTCCGAATTCTATTTTTATCTTTGATGATGTGGCATGTGACAAGCAAAATGGGGTTTCCCCGTAAAATTAATAATAATAATAATAATAATAATAATAATAAAAATACGATACGAGAGTACTTTGCAATGGGGCGTCACTCGAACGATGACTGCTTCTATCTCTGTCTGACGTATGCAAAGATTCCCAAACATCTTATACGCGACAATGCGAATCTGTTGATTCTGTTTAAACAGGATGGTACCAACTTGAAACATGTGTACAACGATCACGTAAACACCGATATGTCATACGAGGATTTCTGCGCGTTGTGTCGTAATTGTTGGCAACGAGAGTATGGTTTCGTGGTAATAGCGCGAAGTCCAATGGACGTTATAGAAAGGGATTTAACGAGTTTGCCATACCGTGAGATGGTCAATCGCTGTCAACACTTCGATGAGAAAGCAACGTATGCGGTACAACGATGATGATTAATATCGATAGTCTGGAGGTTAAGGATCGCGAGAGGATAGCGAAGGAAATTGCAAAAACTAGTGCAGCAATTCGCAAGAAACACTTGGCTTTGAAGACTAGCAAGATGGAGGAAGATATCGCGTTGGAGAGATACCTTAAACCTATCGTCGAACCCTTGAAACATATAGTGAAAAATACCACAGAGGCAGACACATTATCACCAGTGAGCATTGACGTTGAAAAGAATGAAACATTAACGCCTGAAACAAAAATTCACCCGAAAGGGAACACGTCGACGTTGAAGAGAAAGAGGAAATCACTCGTAACCTCCACACCAGTTCAATCGAAGCGGAAACGACGGAATACTATGTTAAACGAGGCTACAGTCCCTATCATACCAATAAATACAATTCCTCCTGTACAATTGCTCTCAGCCATTGATGATGATGATGATGATGATGGTGATTATGATGATGACGTTTTGGAAACTTCTCCCAATGAGTCATTTGTGACATCTATTAGGCAACAACTTCGAACATCCGAGGGACAAGAAGCGCTTCGCAGTTATTTCGGTCCGCTGGGGCAAAAACACATAGATGCAATCCTAAGTAGGGATAAACATAAGAACATAGACTATGTATACGGTGTATACTTTACCGATTATAATAAGATGATGCTTGGAAATAAGGTTTTCGATATCGACAAGCATGATAATATACTCATCGATGGTGTATGATACAAGGGAACGCCCGGCCTTTACGAACTGATTTTCAAGAAACTTCCAAATCATGCTGTATACACCGAGGCCGATAAACAAAAATACAAAAGTATACACAACAAAGTATACAGACACAAACATGGTGATCACAATCGCATATTGAGCAACAAGGGATACAAGTACAAACATGTAACTGCGCCGCTAGTTCCCAGTTCATCGGCTAGAAGGGCAGGGAAAGGTCTAAGGCAGCGCCGTCCAACTTGGCTCTTGAGAGACAAAACCTGTCCCCCACCACCGTCCGCCGTCACCATGGCGCGAAGTCGTCGCCGAGTCAAAATAACTAATCCGAGCGCTTCTGTTGTCGCGCGCATCACTATGAGCCAGTCCAGACTAACAAAAAATTGTCTGTAGACATGTCTCCGCAAACAATCCGTACACATTACGTACATGCGTTTGAATACTAGATGCATTCTCTGGCGATATCGTCTAGGTGTCGGTTTACAATGTATGTAGAACGTCTACAAACAATGTCTGTCAGTCTGGACTGGCCTTTACGGTTATGTTTGGTACATGAACATCGACCGTTGATCGGCATCGCGCGTGGCGTCCGAGTTTCCTTGTCTGCGGAACTGTTACGGTCTCCTTTTTAACGTCGCGAGGTTTCCTTGACAACAAGTCACGCTGCTCGAAGGAAAGGTTGGAAGGGGAAGCAGGCGCGTGAGGGGCCCCTACGCTGGACGGCGCTGGTCTAAGGACACCACTACTCATGACGGTAAACGATAACAAGATCGATTACGTGTACTGGGACGATCCCAACGAGCTGGTCGATAGACTTAAATTGCTCATTGCATCGCGCGCGGCAGGTCACACGGGTCTCGATAACGAAATCGCATCCATCGAGGAGGAACTTCGCGAGGCGGGCCACATTGTATAAATTAAACCGCACACCGATGACGCGCACTGTATGCATCGAGATGCCGATCAACAAATTTGGGGTGACGCTCGAGAAGAGTGGAACAACTGGAATGGACTACTACAAATGGAACGGTTTGCTTCGAAATTACGTGCGAGATAACGCTCTTTGCATGACCGGTGTTGACTTTGATGCAAAATCACGCAAGATACGACAGGTAGCGCAACCTACAGCTGACACCGATGCAGTCAATAAACTGTATATGGAAAAGAGCATTAAACTTTTGAGAGAGCAACAGGAAGAATTAGAGAGGAAGCTGGTCGTGTTTCAGAGAGATATGCTGACGTTGCAAAACAGCGTTCAAAAGATATCGCATGTGTCGAATTCTATCCCACTGCAACGCTGCGAAGGAGAATCGTGCGAGACGGTTGATCTTGCTCCCGCACCGATGGGGAGCACATAATGCGCGTACACGATAATTATCGCATCATTCGTGTCGAAGACACATCTGCGATCAAACATGCCACCATTATCGACATCCAAGAGTAAAGAAAGCCATGGTCGCAAGAAGTGACAACTCGTTGAGGAATTGCACGCTCCAGCTCGAAGACATTTCCCGCGGAGGCGCGTCAGAGTGCATGGATACGACGATCTGTGGCAAGCTGACGTTGTAGAAATGCGTCCTTACTCGCGATTCAACCAAGGTCACCACTACATACTCACCGTCATCGATGTGCTGAGCAAGTATGCCTGGGCGATGCCGTTGAAGACTAAAAGTGGCGCTGAGGTGACTAAAGCGTTTGCAAAGATATTTAGAGATCGATATCCGAAAAATTTGCAAACCGATCAAGGAAAAGAATTTTACAACTCTGATGTGCAGAAACTATTGGCAAAGCATGACATTAATCATTATTCGACGTATTCGGTGATGAAGGCCTCCGTCGTGGAACGTTTCAATCGAACTTTGAAGAACAATATGTGGAAAATGTTTACGCTCAATGGAACCTACAGATGGATCGATTCGCTACCAAGTCTTCTCGCAGAGTATAACGCGCGAAAACATAGAACCATCAAAATGCGTCCTTGCGATGTTACCCCTGCGATCGCCGACAAGCTGCTAGCCACCGTGTACATCATCGTAAAAATCGCCGCTCCAGCGAGATTCAAGTTGGGCGAGTTTGTGCGCGTGAGCAAATTTAAAACCATCTTCGATAAAGGCTATACGCCGAATTGGACAACGGAGGTGTTTAAGATAGCCAAAGTACAAGCAACTGATCCCGCAACGTATCTGCTCGTCGATTCCTGTGGAAAACCTGTTGCTGGAGGATTCTACGAACACGAGCTGCAACGCGTCACCGATCCTGATGTGTATCTAGTGGAAAATGTCTTATGTAGGAAGGGGGATAAGGGGTACGTCAAGTGGTTGGGGTTTGATAAATCGCACAATTCTTGGATAAATAAAAATAATATATTGTAAAAAATAATACATGATTCAATAAATACAATGATACATATACATGTGCAAATAATTTTTTTTTCCATACATGTGCGAAGAATATTATACAATAAATACAATAGTTTCTATTTCACAAGGGTATATTATAATGTCCCCAGGGCAGAGTGTCGGTCGAATCGGGTACGATATACCGCTTGTCGTCGTGCGGAGTTAGAGCGATTTTGGATTCCGAAATGGTGTACACTTTGTGCAATTTAGACCGTATGCACGATTGTCTGCGAACCATTTCGATCTCCCATTCCAAGCACTGCACGTAGTCGTCGAAAGTTATCGTTCTGGCTATGACGTTGGTCTTGACGCCTTTCGCCTTTTTCGTATCTTTTTTACCGTCTACGCGAAGTGCATACATTTTCGCTCTAAGATCTACGAATTCGGTCATTATCGCACCGTTATTTTCATCCTTCATCAGCCCTGAAACATTCTTATTCAAGCGCGGCATATTATATACATTGGCGATGGGATAATTGCTGGTGTCGAATCTGTCGATATTGTGCTTCATAGATTCATAGATATCGTCGCATCGAATGTGATACATGAGGCTGTCTGTGTCTGCGTATAAAATTTTACAACCCCACAAAAAAACTTCGAAAAAGTAAAAAAATACGCCAAGTACATGAAAACATGAAAATCACAAAAAGTAGAAGATAATATAATAATTACAAAATTAAAAAAAGATGTGAAATCAAAATGAGCTGCCAGTACATAAAGATGCTTTCCAACTGCGCTTTAGATGACACAACTACATATGCACAGCTAAAATTCCATTACTCATAATGGCTATTTATACAAAGAAAAAATGTATTAAATAATAATATGCAGATATGCAGATATATTTTTATACAAATAAATATTTTAATACGAATAAATATTTGATTCAAAATACTTGGCGCTGCGCCCCGAATTGGTGTTGCTAAACTCAATAAATATGTATAAATTGCATTAATCCTTTTCTTTCTTTCTTGTCCGTGTATGCGTGTGTGCGTGCGTGTGCATATGCTACGTATGGCATTAGAATTAAATATATGTAGAATAAATCTGACTGCGTTTCTAATATGTGTATGTATATGTTTTTTATATTGTAATGGAGTTGTAAATTATTAATACTAAGGTAATTAACATTTTTTCGGTTGCGCAGCGCCAAGTATTTTGAATCAAATATTTATTCGTATTAAAATATTTATTTGTATAAAAATATATCTGCATATCTGCATATTATTATTTAATACATTTTTTCTTTGTATAAATAGCCATTATGAGTAATGGAATTTTAGCTGTGCATATGTAGTTGTGTCATCTAAAGCGCAGTTGGAAAGCATCTTTATGTACTGGCAGCTCATTTTGATTTCACATCTTTTTTTAATTTTGTAATTATTATATTATCTTCTATTTTTTGTGATTTTCATGTTTTCATGTACTTGGCGTATTTTTTTACTTTTTCGAAGTTTTTTTGTGGGGATCTCACTTCTTTTTACAAAGTTTATTATTATCATCTATTTTTTGTGATTTGTATATTTTCTTTTTTTTTGTGATTTATTATTCATGTTTTCATGTACTTGGCGTATTTTTGTACTTTTTCGAAGTTTTTTTGTGGGGATTTTATTTTATTTTACTTTATTTTACTTTATTTTACTTCACTTCACTTCACTTCACTTCACTTCATTTTATTATTATCTTTATGTACTGGCAGCTTAAATTGGATTTCACATCTTTTTTTAATTTTGTAATTATTATTATCTTCTATTTTTGTGATTTTATGTACTTGTCGTAATTTTTTTAATTCATTGAAGTTTTTGAGGGGATCTCACTTCTTTTTTCAAAGATTAATTGTACTATTATTTGTAAATTCATATTAATACACAAGTATTAATTGTTTATTTATCCTGAATGCATGGAAAATCTTCCAGACGATTAGATCGAAACATTTGGGTCAAATGTTTACGCATTAATATTTACTTACTTATTTATAATAATTTTTAAACAATTTGGTTATACACGGTAGTATATAGATGTAATATGATGTCATTACATTTTCTATAAAATTCTGTACAATCGTTACAAGAATCGGTTCTGTAACCGCTTTGGAACTTATATTGAACCTAAAAAATAAAAATTATTGAATCGGTTCTGTAACCGGTTGGAACTTATATAGAACCTAAAAAATAAAAGTTATAGAGCTATATAGGAACCGTAACTAATACTTACATAGTCTGATATTTAGGTTCTTTATAACGGTTATTCAGAATAATGGTTCTTCATAACTCTTTCAAGAACCTAAATCTTTATAATAACGGTTTCAAGCCCTGCTCAACAGTGAAATATAAAAATATATAAGGGTATAAGGGTAAAGGGTAAAAGTTATAACGGTATATAAGGGTAAAGGGTGTGAGGGTAAAGAGTGTGAGGGTAAAGGGTGTAAGGGTAAAGGGTGTAAGGGTAAAGGGTGTGAGGGTAAAGGGTGTGAGGGTAAAGGGTGTGAGGGTAAAGGGTGTAAGGGTAAAGGGTGTAAGGGTAAAGGGTGTGAGGGTAAAGGGTGTAAGGGTAAAGGGTGTAAGGGTAAAGGGTGTAAGGGTAAAGGGTGTAAGGGTAAAGGGTGTAAGGGTAAAGGGTGTAAGGGTAAAGGGTGTAAGGGTAAAGGGTGTAAGGGTAAAGGGTGTAAGGGTAAAGGGTGTAAGGGTAAAGGGTGTAAGGGTAAAGGGTGTAAGGGTAAAGGGTGTAAGGGTAAAGGGTGTAAGGGTAAAGGGTGTAAGGGTAAAGGGTGTAAGGGTAAAGGGTGTAAGGGTAAAGGGTGTAAGGGTAAAGGGTGTAAGGGTAAAGGATGTAAGAGTAAAGGGTGTGAGGGTAAAGGGTGTGAGGGTAAAGGGTGTGAGGGTAAAGGGTGTGAGGGTAAAGGGTGTGAGGGTAAAGGGTGTGAGGGTAAAGGGTGTGAGGGTAAAGGGTGTGAGGGTAAAGGGTGTAAGGGTAAAGGGTGTAAGGGTAAAGGGTGTAAGGGTAAAGGGTGTGAGGGTAAAGGGTGTAAGGGTAAAGGGTGTGAGGGTAAAGGGTGTAAGAGTAAAGGGTGTAAGGGTAAAGGGTGTAAGGGTAAAGGGTGTAAGGGTAAAGGGTGTAAGGGTAAAGGGTGTAAGGGTAAAGGGTGTAAGGGTAAAGGGTGTAAGGGTAAAGGGTGTAAGGGTAAAGGGTGTAAGGGTAAAGGGTGTAAGGGTAAAGGGTGTGAGGGTAAAGGGTGTGAGGGTAAAGGGTGTGAGGGTAAAGGGTGTGAGGGTAAAGGGTGTAAGGGTAAAGGGTGTAAGGGTAAAGTGTGTAAGTGTAAAGGGTATAAGGGTATATACTCTGCGGAATGATCTCGAGAGTCGACGAACGAAACATGTGTGCGAAACTGATAGGTGTGTGTGTGTAACGCGTAGTATACGTATTTGGTTGACGAAACTTATTTGGTTGACGAAATTTTCGACTGGAGAAGAAAAATTTTTCTTACCAGAAATGACATTTCCATGAGACGATATTACGATATCTCTAGCATGCGAGGACCGATTTTATTGAAATTGGTCTTATTCGAAAGCTGATATGCGGTTTACATACGAAAAATGCCTTTAAATTTAGAAAATATTGCAGGCGTAATAAGATATAATGAAATAAGTGTCAGAATGCCTCCGCGACGAGTAAAGATACACGGTAGCGGCAGGGACAGTTCGATCGACATATACAGGGTGTTTTTTTTTTTTCATGTACTTGGCGTCGAGACGCTACCGCGTCTCTAGATAAGGGTATATACTCTGCGGAATGATCTCGAGAGTCGACGAACGAAACATGTGTGCGAAACTGATAGGTGTGTGTGTGTAACGCGTAGTATACGTATTTGGTTGACGAAACTTATTTGGTTGACGAAATTTTCGACTGGAGAAGAAAAATTTTTCTTACCAGAAATGACATTTCCATGAGACGATATTACGATATCTCTAGCATGCGTGGACCGATTTTATTGAAATTGGTCTTATTCGAAAGCTGATATGCGGTTTACATAAGAAAAATGCCTTTAAATTTAGAAAATATTGCAGGCGTAATAAGATATCTCCACAAAATTACCTTTTTTAAAAAAAAGGTACAAAAAAGAGCGCCAAGTATATAATCCCATTTAAAAACATTGTCGTAAATTAATATAAATTTATTAATGTGCTATATTTAACTTTACAAAAGTAATGATATACAGCAGTTGCGCCAATTATCACACTGGCTATTTGCACAAAGAACAAAATGTATTCAATAATATTAAGCAGATATATTTTTATACAAATAAATATTTTAATACGAATAAATATTTTATTCAAAATACTTGGCGCTGCTCTCCAAATTGGTGTTGCTAAACTGAATAAATATGCATAAATTGCATTAAAATCTTTTTCTTTCTTTCTTGTCTCTGTGGTGTCTTGTCTTGTTTTATTTATTAACCAAGACAATTAACATTTTTTCGGTTGCGCAGCGCCAAGTATTTTGAATAAAATATTTATTCGTATTAAAATATTTATTTGTATAAAAATATATCTGCTTAATATTATTGAATACATTTTGTTCTTTGTGCAAATAGCCAGTGTGATAATTGGCGCAACTGCTGTATATCATTACTTTTGTAAAGTTAAATATAGCACATTAATAAATTTATATTAATTTACGACAATGTTTTTAAATGGGATTATATACTTGGCGCTCTTTTTTGTACCTTTTTTTTAAAAAAGGTAATTTTGTGGAGATTTCACACATTTTGTAGTAGTGTTTATTGATATCAATCACTTTACGACATTGTTTTTAGATGGGATTTTTTTTTATGGGATTATATACTTGGCACTCTTTTTTGTACCTTTTTTCTAAAAAGGTAATTTTGGGGGGATTTCACACATTTTATACTGTTTATTATGACTGGATAATTTATTCACCCCCTCGGGTGAATTATTAATATTAAGTGAAATATTATATTGCCATTCAAACTACGCACGCCTGCAAAGCTGCAAGACAATTGGATTGATGGAATTGGTTTAAATTTGAGTTTTCAGGCATGAAGCAAACAGAGAATCGTAGCTGAATAAAATCGTTTAATTAATATAATACTATGTCACAATAAATTTTTTTCTCTAGCGTAGATTATCTGTAAATATATAAAATCCACATTTTAGTGACATCTTAACGTAGAACATATAGAAATAGAGTGGCTCTTTGTTATAGTAAATGTAGAGACTACAAAATGTACCCGAAGGAAGTGAGAGCGCAGAATGTCTTGTTGGAGGAAATTTAAATATTTTTAACACACAATTTATTGGTGCTGGAATAAAATTAATTTAGTATGTTTATTGGTGAATTGAAATATTGTTCATGGGAAACTAATCAAATTAATGAATAGCGTAGGAACTACTGTGGATTTTAATAAAATATTATATTCATAATACTTCAGAGATTTCAAATCTTATGTGAAAATATGTTTCACAAAAGTTTGGAAAGTATCGAGGGAGATGCATATTCAGCGTACTTTCTTCACTAATGTGACTTACTCGACATTGCAAGCAGTACGCCATAATTTTCTTAACCCTTAATTGGTATACTGTTTTTTTCAAACGTAACTGATATACTGGGGTCTAAATAAAAAAGGGCACAGAAACTTATAAAGTCAACACTAGAAGAACCTCTATGAATATTTTGTTCTTAGGTAATGTATAAAATAATAGGAACGTAGAAATTTAAAGTATTATTACAAAGTTAATTATAAATTTAGTTTACAAACTTAGACAACCAAAAAGTTTCACAGCGAACTCTGCGTGCCTGGGGTAATGAGTGACCCCAGGATACCAGTTAAGGGTTAAATATCAATGCTACGCTAATTTGAAAAATTTTGTCGATTTACCTTATTTGACAAATTTAGAGAAACTTGTGCGAAACAAGATGATTCTCTGTCTATGTAATAACCTTCTCTGGACAACCTCCAAGCCTGTGTATCCCCTTCATTTCTGTTCAAGCCTGTGCATCCCCTTCATTTATGTCCAAACCCGTGCGTCCCTTTCATTTTTATCCGAGCCTGTGCGTCTCCTTTATTTCTATTCAAGCCCATGCATCTCCTTCATTTCTACAAGTTTTACATAAAAACTCTAATGTAAAAATAGTCTGATGGTATAAAAACAATATATTATTTTGTAAAAACTTGTGTCAAAGAAGACGCTACTCTGTCGAACCTTCTCCGGACAACTTTCAAGTCTATGCGTCCCCTCCGTTTCTATAAGCTCTACATAAATAGTCTATTAAAAAATTTTTGTGACTTACCTTGTTAATTAAGACAATAATTCGGTGTCCTATGTCGTGTAAAAAGTCGTGACATTTCAAAAATTTAGACAATTTCCATATTTCACACTTCGCAGGTTATGGTTCTTAAATACTAACTAGGTTACGTTTATCTCTACAGACGTGCTTTCTGCTAGCTGTCACGTGACTATTTGTTACGCGATTGGCCGAACCCGCATCAATATATAGATATACACGCTGCGCGAGAACTGAGTGTATCAAGTTACACCACGAGCCAATGAACGACGTGCCTGAGAGACATTTCTCTCCCTTTCATGTTCCCCTCTTGCCTACACTTTACCAGGACGATGCTGAATTTTTAAGAACATGAAAATCGGGAAATCGCCACTTTACAACGAAATATCTCAGCTCATAAGGCACGTAGGAACAAAACGAAGACACTTTTCTTATGTAAATCAAACCCAGACTATCCATTAAGACCATTCAAAATCGAATCGGATCAGCCGTTATTGAGATTCGGAAATATCAGGATTCAGAATAGCGAGTCGTCGCGTAATAGAGACACTGCAGTGCTCGCGCTGCGCATATACATATATATACTTGGCGCGAGACACTACCGTGTCTCTTGATAATGAAATAAGTGTCAGAATGCCTCCGCGACGAGTAAAGATACACGGTAGCGGCAGGGACAGTTCGATCGACATATACAGGGTGTTTTTTTTTTTTCATGTACTTGGCGTCGAGACGCTACCGCGTCTCTAGATTACAACTGTAACGCTGGATTATTCACCGTGGCCGAATTTTTAGAATTTGGTCCCTTCGTGGTGATTGATTGCTCGCGACAAAATGAGTCGGTTAAAAGCGGCACCGTGGATGTGCGCATAGAATTCGAATGTAAAGAGAACGTACCGGCAAATACTACGGCCTATTGTCTGATTCTACACGATCGGGTGGTTGAATACAATCCACTGACAAACGTGGTGCGCAAAATGAATTAAATTGCCTGCCCTCTCCTGTGTTAAATTCGTACCAAAAGAAAAGAAAGAGAATGCTTTACGAGAAAGACTGCATTCCCCCATCTGTCTTGGAAGCGAGCGGGCCTCTAAATTGTATCGATAATGTCCGCGCCAATATTTGTTGACCTGCAAGGGTTCATCGTCGATGGAAGATTTGTCGTCAAGGAAATGGCTGTCCTGCGAAAGGGAACAATTCTCTCGCCTTATATTTTTCGGAGTTCGATGCCACAATATCTTCTTACGAAATCTGACAAATCAAGCATCCGGTGGTTGACGGCGAAACATCATGGGCTACGCTGGGACGATGGAGAAGTTCCATACAGTATGGCTAAACAGCTAATTACGAAAGCTGTAGCTGATGCGATCGACGAAGAAGATGACACGTGTCATGTCGTGTACGTTAAAGGGCTGCAGAAACGCGAATGGCTTGCGGATTTCCTCGATGAAAGTACGAGAGCCGATGTGATCATCGAGACGCTGGACATTGACTACGAGGATATACAATCTCTAAATAAGCTAAATGTAGTTGATACTCTGCGATGTGGCAGACACGCAAAGCACTGTGCCTTGCAGAATGTATTTAAAATATTCAACTGGTGGACTAAACGCTAGAGAGAAATTCATAAATAAATATAATCAATTTTTAATGCGTATAATTTTCTTCACCCTCCCTAAACCACCTTCCTAAATATGATGTATGCTAGATTAAGACGATGGTTGCAATTATTTAGAAATGGTTCGATGCATATGGTTCGAAGAAGGGAAAGAAGATACGTGTGAATAAGGAAAGGATGGTCAGTGAAGAAGAAGAAGATAAGGACACGGAGGAGGTGGAGGATGGTCAGCGAAAATGCAGGTGGAGCACGGGTGGTCTGTGACGAAGATAATGAAGAACAATGGCATCGAACTTTTGTTAAGCTAGGCACTTCTCGATTTCATGATAGGAGGGGGTTTTAACATGCGAGAGCCAGGAGATGAATCGAGACCAGTTGCATTCAAATCGTTGTCAACGTGCAACCACTGTGACAGTTCAAAATTTTTTTTCATAATACTGACAGTCTTCAGTGTTTTTTTCTAAAAAAAATGGGATTAGAACGGATAGCGCCGGAGTGCGACCCCGAGGTATGTACATAACAATATTTTGTCATTTACCGCGTTTAACTTTTTTTTAAATCGAGTGCTCTTAAATCAAGTGGTCGTGTCAATATTAAATCGTGGGTTTCTATCTTCTAGCGTTCGCCATCACCGCCAACGTCGCCCACATGGTCGAGCGACTGGGGGTCCCCGCCGCCTTCGCCGCCGCCTTCACCGCCGCCATTGTCATCGCCTTAGCCGCAGCCACCGCCGCCGCCGTCGCCCCCGCCGTCACCCCTATCGCTGATGCCTTCGCCGCCGCCGCCTCTAGTGGTATGTAATCAAATGATTCAAGTATGAACTCAAATTTGAGTTTCAAGGTCGGGGTAGGGGAGGGGGAAATGGACTTCAAACTCAAATTTGCGTTAGAACCCGCTTTGCCTTACTACTCAGGATATTTCATAATAGAATATGAATATACTTAATACATCATCAAGCGTTGAAATTAATTTTTTGTAAGATATCCGGCTCCACGATTAGGAAGATGTAATGGGGATTGTCAAAACGAATCTTCTTTTTTGAATAATTTGAGGTAAAAGTGGTGCACGGTAGCAGTATAAGTTAGAATACATAAGCAATTTTCTCAATCAAAGGTTGTAGCTGCAGCGGGAAAGTGTTCGTCTACGGTGCTCGAGGTCATGGGTTCGAATCTCGTTTGGGGTAAAAAAATTTCTATTTAAAAAAAATACTCTGACGTTATAGATGTCGTCGCGTCACTCATGTCGTCGCGTCCATCAAAGCCACGGTATACAATTTTTACCACTTTCCTACCGATATTTTTATTTTTGGCCCTACTGCCCGAAACGTTGCCTGACCATTGCTGTAAAATCTCAGAAATGTTGCGCTACCATTGCTGTAAAATCTCAGAAATGTTGCACTACCATTGCTGTAAAGTCTCAGAAATATTGCGATACCATTGCTGTAATATCTCGAAGCAATGTTGCAGAAATATATCCTGCAATTTGCACAGGTGCGGACATAGCAATTTACTTGTAACTTTTCGGCAATATTCCGTGCAATATTTCAAATATTAAACCGCAACGTAACTGAAACATTTCGGCAACAAATGTGCTGTAGCGGTATATGATAGTACAATAATGCAAAAAGTATTTATTTAATTATAAAGTACCATTGAATGTTTGAACCTTTTTCTCAAAAACGTTAAAACTGGACATACAATATGTGTGCGCTAAGCCATCAATGTACAATAGGAAATATTTATTTGCAGGTGTCACGTCCTGGGTGGCGGGACTTGGATGTAACATATATGGGTATAGGAAGGTTGTGTGCGGACCTTGCTTCGTAGGAAGACCTGCTTCTCTATGAAGGCTATGGTTCGCACTTGAGGAGGGATGTAGGTGAGCTCGAAGACTTTGCTTCGTATGAAGACCTGCTTCACTATGAAGGCTATGCTTCGCACTTCTGTCGTGGTGTAGGAGAGCTCGAAGACTTTGCTTCGTAGGAAGACCTGCCGCACTATGAAGGCTATGCTTCGCAGCTTGTGTCGACCAGGGAAGGCTGTATGGTGATCGTACTCCCGAGTGACGCACGTGAGAGTACTGGCTTTGATTTATGGCTCGATAATTGGCTTACTAACTGCATCGCATGAAAAGAGGCGTAAATAGTAGGTTTTTACCATAGGTTTGGGAATAGCCATACGGGACTCTATATGAAAGAACGTTAGTAAACACGGGCAAGAACTCCCGACGCTTGCGGAGACCGATCAGCTGTAGTTGTTGCTCGTAATGGTTCCAGGTATTCGAGGCGAAATAGCGAGAATTCACAGTTAAAGGTAAAAGCGAAAGCGTTATTTATTGGAACGCGTAAAAGATAGCAATAGACACTTTATAATTATGCGTTAGACATTCAGCATAGGCACATAACATTTATATAAAGGTAAATGATAGATAATTAACATTAAGTAGATAATAACATAAAGATGCGAGGCAATGGAGTTAAACAATAAAGTGATTAAATGATAAAGATAGCAATAGAACAATATGAGGCTAGAGCCTAAGCAAGAGTAACCGATATAAATACAATTAAACGATATATGTGTAAAGCGATAAGCGTAAGTCTAAGCAAAGAAATTAATATAAAGAAATAGCGTAAGAAATTAAATGTTATAAACAAAAGCATAAACAATAATATAATACAAGAGAAATGGAAACGCTTACGGTGATGTAGACGCTGGTTAGCGAACACTGAATTTAAAGATAATTAGTTAACTGGTAAATATAGGTAATACCGAGGTAAAGCCGCGTAAGACTGAGGTGAGACTGATTGTAAGTCTGAAGTGAGACTGCTTGTGCGTGGGCCACGCGGCACCGGTATTTATACAAACTGATGGAATGTGAGGTATGCGAGGAATTTGCGGTATGCGTGATGCACTCATGCCCAATTTGGACTCATGCCCAAAGTATGCGTCGCAATAACTCTGGGGTTTTTGTAAGGGGCAAAGGTTGATCTATAATTAGACTATAAGACAATGAGATTTCGAAAAGGGGCACTCAATCCGTTGGGTGAATTTTTGGGAGTGGTGATTGGTATTTTGAGGGTGTTTTGTTTGTGGTTTTCATTGGTAGAGAGTGGGGGAAGGGAGGTTTCGATTTAGAGGGTTTGGGGCGAGGGACTTGCTGCAATTTGTGGTTAAGGAGGGAAATCATGCCTCTAAGGCGAAGAGGGGAAGGGGAATTTCGTATATGATCAGCTGGAGATGGGGACCGCTACGGTAAATCGTCTAAGATCTGGTGATTAGTAAAGGGTTAAGATTTGTGGTTTTATAGATAGTAGTAGATTTGTGGGTAGGTCATATAAGGAGGAAGCTAGTTAGGACCGCGCGAAAATAGTGGGACGTCACAGCAGGTTATTCCGTTGTTGCCCTGTCTCAACTATTAAATAAGTACGACAGCGATTTCATGTGATGTATGTGTTACGGTAAAAGCTTTAGTAAATGTATTCGTTCCCAGCAGTACCTAGTCAATGTATACCTAAAATGCATATAACCTAACCTAGAATCGTCCGAAAATGCATGCATTGACAGCATCACGCTTTTACTGTGGCTCGTGTATCCAGCTAATACTTCAATTTGGTATGATTCCACGTTGGCAGTCCTCCCGAGTAGGCGCCACCTCGTGTGCACTAGCTCAACTAAATTTGTCACGTGACTTGCTCTGTATTATCGTCAATTTGGCGGAACCACAGACGAGGTATGGAATAGACTACTCGCCTTATGGGACTTCGTGTCACCGCCCAAACTGCGTTACCGACCCATAATTTGAGGACTGAATTTAGCGACCTCTGTTCATGAACAGCGTCCAACTCAAGAACTACTCTGAAATGTGTTGAAATACTGAAAGATGTGTGCGTGCTTGTATACGTGTGACTTGTTTAGAGGGAGAATTTAACATAGAGGGCGGGCTTTCGCTAAGCTATGCTTTAGCTTGGTTTGTCAACGACTCACGTCGGATTTCTCTCTGAAATTCTATTTCGGGAATCAGGACCCTATATGGCGCTAAAATATGGCACTTCTTGAGAGCTTATACAAGCTATAAATTGCAAGACAAAATTAATTGTTAGTATTTTACATGTAGTGGAACTTTCAACTAATATTTTCACGTGTTGTACGCCGAAAAATATTAATAAATGGCGCTATTACCGACATTCCCGCTAAATAGACGGTACCCATCCTACGATACGTAAAAATCATTGTAAATAATGAATTGAAACGTTTTCGTAAAATTTATATTCGTTGTTTTTGGGACCCTAGGTCCCTAAATCCTTACGTTTCATTACAAATTGATTGGGTCTGTCCTTATTAACTATTGAATGGATTTAAAAATTATAAAAAGCATCTACGATGTAAGTACACGAGCGTAGGTATTGCTTACGTTAAGATCTGGGCACAGGTATCAGTTCCGTGTCAGCTCACGTAGAATTCAAGTGCTCTTCATCACTTTCCTCAATTACTTTACTCCAAGTACTTTCCATTAGTCAGTAAAAATAATCGGAATTATATCATATTTGGTGTCATTTTCGTTAGCAAAATACCTTAGTATTCCATTTGTGATACTTCTATGATAGAAATTGGCATACCCATTACAATGGCCTATTGCTGACTTTGTCTTTATTCCACTACTGTGTAGCGTGTATGCCCCCCCAAGCCGTGTCGTTCGAAAGCTTTTACCTAAGAACCCATCAGGGTCGTAAAAAAAGGTACGCGTTACCGTCCAACCGATTTCAAGAGAGCGTGCAGTGAAAAGGCCAGAATGTCGTGGCCATCGAATTTTAACTTTCTGAGTACGAATACAGATCCGACACTGAAGGAAAAAGATGAATGAGTATAATGGTCTTGAAACGCTGCGGATTACTACATACATCTGAAGTATTCACGAGTTACATTTCTTTGGAAGGGGCTGGATGAGGTGTATTTTGCGAACAATCAAATCGATTGAAAATTGTTTCTCAATTTATTAATTTTATTAACAAGAACAGCAATAAGCAGAAGAGGGATAAACATTTCTAACATAATCATTATCGATTCACTGCTCTATCATTTCATTGTTTGGGATGAAATGCCTTGCATCTGTTGTATTCCATTGGTATAAGGATGGAAAATTTAGAAAATTAACAATAGTAGAAGAAATGTACAGGATCATCATTTAATCTTGCAACCCGCGCTCGCGCGAACAGGTACGCATTCCACTGCAACAGAAATAGGCAAAAAATTATTTGAAATAAAAATTTCGCACACAAATTCTTATTTACAATAACTTTTTTCCCATCTCTGCACTACAATCATGCGCCGTCCCGGCGTTCGGAAAGGTGCCAGCGGCAGGGGTGTGCGGGTACCCGACTTTTCGGGCTCGGGACGGGCCGGAAATTTTCGGGCGAGATCGGGCGGGATCCCGATACTTTCGTATTGCTCGAGATCCCGACGGTCTCGGGATCCCGAGACTCGATTCGGGCTACAAGCATAGCCCCTTCCGTCTCGGTCCCCTCGTAATAGCTGGCTTTCGAGCCGATCGCGTCCGAGTTTTGCCGAGCCGACCTGAAATCAAATTTCCCGCTCACGGAGGTCTTGCTTGTAGCCCGAAACGAGTCTCGGGATCCCGAAAACTTCGGGACCTCGAGCAATACGAAAGTATCGAGACCCCGCCCGATCTCGGCCGAAATTCTCCGACCCGTCCCGAGGGCCGGGAACCCGAGCCTCGGGACGATCCGCACACCCCTAGCCAGCGGCCGGTGGACAGCAGTGATCCCCAAGCTTTGAAAATTATAGGATGGTCTCCTTCAAATTCACGTGGCAAAGAGCTGTTGGGAATTTCCCGGCCCGGGTAAGCGAGTCGCCCGCTCCGCTTTTATGGTCGGTTTACAACTCGCACCCCAGATTACTGTAATGAGGTTTGAAAACAATGTCGACTGGTCTCGTACCCATCTCAATTTCATAATTTTTAGCTACGACAGGGTTGACCGCTGCGATATACTCCTGTAGAGAGATTTTTCGCCACCCACGTGTAAAAGCCACAATAATGGCGCATCGTTTAAAAAAATGGCATCAACGGATGCCGGTATAAGCGTGGCGTTGAGTAGCTAAAGCAGGGCTGTCGAACTTCCCCACTCCGCGAGCCACACGTCTTGGGCGCCCGGTCAATGAGTTCCCCCACTTTTCTTTCTCCAGGAGTAGCTCGAGGCCAACGCTCATTGTCAGTGAACCGATCCCCTCCTACCACGAGCCCACGGGCTTGTGCGGTTCCCGGACGAGAAACACATCAGAATGAAGTAGGTATGGAGGGGGTCGTTCTCCTACGGCTCTCCTGAACGGGCGAAGAGGAGAAAGAGCCACTGTGGCTCGCGAGCCGCCTGTTCGACACCCCTGAGCTAAAGGGTTAAAACATTCAGACACAACAATTCTGGAAAAAAAAATTAAAACTCCGCTACTATCAAATACACGTCCGATTAGTTACCCCCTAAGTCCAATCTATGCATACACTACATTAAAGATAAAATCATAAAAAAGAAAACCAGGACAATAGATTCTGAGGTCTGCAAACGCATTGTTGGACGTGGCCGAAACCGCGTCGTCGAGCCCGTCGTCATCGACAAAAGAACAACATGACCGGAAGCCGACGAAGGCAATCTCCTCAGGAGATGGGCAAAAAATTATTTGAAGTCAAAATTTCGTACACAAATTTATATTTCATATAATATTTTGCCTATCTCTGCACTACAACCATGCGCCGTCCCGGCGTTCGGAGAGCTGCCAGCAATCTCACTGCTGGACAGCAGTGATCCCCGAGCTTTGAAAATTATAGGATGGTCTCTTTCAAAATCACGTAGCAAAGAGCTGTTGGGAATTTCCCGGCCCGGGTTTACAACTCGCACCCCAGATTACTGTAATGAGGTTTGAAAACAATGTCGACTCAATTTCAAAACTTTTAGCTACGACAGGGTTGACCGCGGCGATATATTCGTATACGGAGAGATTTTTCGCCACCCGCGTGTAAAAGCCACAATAATGGCGCATCGGTCCAAAAAATGGAAAATCATAATTAAAACTGACTTCATAATATTAAAAATTTGGTTCCTTATTTAATCTACGACACTCATTTTTTTATATCGACGCCTCATTATTTGCACTGTGTAAATCTGGCGCCGACTTAAAAAAAAATGAGTGTCGTAGATTAAATAGGGAACAAAATTATTTTGTACTTTTTAGCGGATTTTTATTATTTTGAAGTCCGGAAAACCAGAACAATAGATTCTAAGGTCTGCAAACGCATTGTTGGACGTGGCCGAAACTGTGACGTCGAGCCCGTCGACATCGACAAAAGAACGAGACGATCGGCGGACGAAGACAATCTCCTTAGCAGATGGGCAAAAAATTATTTGAAATAAAAATGTCGTACACAAATTTTTATTTCAAATAATTGTTTGCCCATCTCTGACTGTCTCCTGCAGTCGCTCGCATAGGACGGTCGTATCGAGCACTTTATGTATTCCAAACCTTAAATATATTTACTTCTTGCATTCTAAATACCATACTCCCCCACCCCTATACTATTCAGTTTCCTCCATCAAATACAAAAACTTTCATATGAAACATTTGTTTGCTTTTTCAATAGCTATAAAAATAATAGCGTGTGAAAAATAATATAAGAACAAATCGGATATACTGTATAAACTTATTGAAATATCCGAACATCAGTTAATATTAGTCAGTTAACGTCAGTTAGTACATAGTTTAAACAAATGAATTTTTCTAATAGTTATGGAATAGAATGAATTATTTTTTCAAAAAATATGTATCGAATATTTTTGGTTACTCCGCAGACTTGCAAAATTGCACCAAAATCGGTGTGTACGGGTTCGATATGTTCTTATTAAATAATAATATAGTACAGTAGAAGGATATTATTATTATTATTATTGTTATTATTATATGTCTGTATTATATCGTATAGACCAACATTAATGTATGCGTAAACACATGATGAATGGGTGGGGTTCAGTAACACGTGCTCTTAAAAAACATTAAAGCACTATTTTTACATATTACGTTATTGCAAGCGAATGAAATTTGTTTTGCTTTAAATAAACCGGAATAGGACAGCAAGGTTAAAAAGCGAATGTGATATCGTTTTATTTTCATCCGCCTTTCTCTTCTGTTGAACGGAATATGTTCATATTACGATTTTTAAATCGTTACTCTAACAGAAACATTTGTAAATCGCGGGCTTCGGCTCTCAAAAAATAACCTACTTTTACCCGTGCTGAATTCTAATTCCTACCACGCGTAGCGTTACAATCTGTTTCGAGACTTCACCGGTAACGTTGCATGCGACACTAAAATGGTAAGGGGGTCCTAGGACCCCCCAAACCGGTGACACAAAAATACATTGGGTGAGTAGTCTATTCCATACCTCGTCTGTGGCGGAACTCTGATTTGGGAATACAGTCACGAGGATACGCTTAACGTTCTTATATGTGCAGATTTTCAGCTGGGTGAGGTCTCATTCGAAAGAGGAAGGTTCGGTACAGCGCGCCCTGGCCATCGTTTGAGTCACAGAACTTTTATAGTACCTAAAAATACTTGGAATCTGCGAGTGTATTTTGTCCATTTTTTCTCTACTTTGGTCACTCATATTATTACAAATCAACAAAATCTCGTCGAACCATGGCCAGAGCGCGCTGCACTGAACCTTCCTCTTTCCAATAAGACCTCGCCCAACCCAAAATTCGCTCATTTAATGACGTTAACCCTTTCGCTCCGAATGCCGGATATATCCGGCAGCCATCTGACGCCCTGCCTGGCCGAGTGCCGGATATATCCGTCGGCACGGAACGAGCCGTCGTTCCTAGCGCCGGCTTTAGTCGGCACCTCCAACAGTTTAAACAAAAAAAAAAAAAAAAAAAAAAAAAAAAAATTAGTTATAAGCACTTTCGTGGAAATGCACGCCGTACCGAAAGGGTTAAGCGTATCCTACTAGAGACACTATAATAAGAGTCTGGACACGAGTGACAGTCCGCCATGTTTGATCGAAATCCCAGGAGAGAGAAAGAGATATACGCCATTTCACTCTTAACCACTCTTAACAGCTCTTACGTTTATGGTAGCAAATCTATGGCAATGCATTGCACATTTAAATAACTATAATAAAAAAACATATCAAATCGAACACAAGATTTAGTTTTTTACTTTATATCTTCATTATTTTGGTATAATGGACAGATTTAAAAATCAGCGGGAATAGATGAAAAATGACGGGCCAATCAAAAACCCAAATGTATATTTTCAGATTAATAGATAGTAAAATACCGCCATAAACGTAAGAGTTGTTAAGAGTGGTTAAGAGTGAAATGGCGTATATCTCTTTCTCTCTCGTGGAATTTCGATCAAACATGGCGGACCAATCAAAAAGTGGCCTTCTCGTGTCCAGACTCTTATTATAGTGTCTCTATATCCTACTAAACCCATGTTTTGGGCCAGATTGTGTCGGTATACAGCGCGCTGCATTACCCGTGTCTACCCCCTTAAATATACGATGCGTACAAGAATTATAAATAACAATATAATAACCTAACACATCTTAATAAACATGAACTGAACATAATTACAGTGGACGCTGGATAATATGCCGCTGTTTAAAGTGCCGTTAGGAACGCCCCAGCTCACACGCATTTCTCGCACGCGTGTGTGCACCTCCCTTTCTCTCACGCTCAGCGAGCCAATGAATGCTAACCCTTAATGGTACCTCCACACTGGAGTTCGCAAGCAATTCGCAAGCAATACATATACGTGAATGTGTTTTTTCTTTTTCTCACTAATAATAAAACTCTTGCGAACATATTTTTGTCTTATACACATAGACACTTTCTCGCGAACTGTTTGCCGATGAAGACACATCTTAACTCATACATTTTTTAATGACAGAAGTATAAGTACGTATAATATCGTTTTATTCAAATGTTTTTTTAAATATTTTGAATTATGATCAGTTACATTTTGTATTAGGCACATTTATTTCATATTGGGCATAAATAGTTATGTAAATGGGTAAGGGAAAGATAAACTGTAAAAATATACGACAGGTAGAAGGTGTACCGAAGTTACAGATTTATGTATTACAATGTTAAAAAATATATTTAACGTTAATTCTAAAAACTGAACCACTGAAAGATGCTAAAATATTACGATTATAAATAAAAGTTACATTGCTATATAAGCTTTCTTTATTCATCGTACATGTATAACGTGCTTATAGTAAAAATGTGTGTCTTCATCGGTAAACACTTCGTGAATAGGGATCTGTATAAAATTTAAATATGTTCGCAAAAGCTTTAGTGAAAGAAGTACGATTTGTACCTATACTGCTTGTGAATTGCGCGAACATCAGTGTGACGCACCTTAAGAGTATTCTGGTAGGGGGCAGCCATCACGGAAAAGAAAACAGGAGAGTTATGGGGAGAGCGCGCGTTACATTGGCTCTCGTTAATATGCCGCTTCTGAGAAAACACCGCCTCTAGAGCCCCGACTGCGGCACATTATCGAGCGTCCACTGTATAACGTCTTCTTATTTACAATTGGCATTCTTATCATAAAAAGTGTCGAATTTAAACTCTGGCTAATTATCATGGCAGACAACCTTCTAGCAGAAGCCCCCCTAAGTCTTTCTTATAGTAGAAAATGCAATGTTACCAATTTGAGGTTGCGCGGTACGCAACATACTGGCTGTATTCCGATTCACGCATTATGCGCATAGACTGCAGAGAAAACCGTTCCGCTTCAGTCTATGCGTGCATTGGTTGTGTTGGTGGCGCATAGCATTCCCTAGAATTCTCCACTTCTAGCGCATGAAGCGTGCAGTTCATGCGCGCATGCGTATTTGTCGCTTTACGTACGCTTTGAAAAACATGCACGAAATTATGTGGTCCGCTACTCGAAGTGACAGAAAATATAACCTACATATATGCTACATGGCAATAAATGCTTATTGGATATTTCGTTCTTTTACGCTATATTTGTCACCTTTTTATAATTCAACATCCTTCCAAAATATTATTGTTTTCATTGATATGAAAATTCAATGTAGTGTATTACTATATTATTTCAACATGTGTTGTGAGGTAAGACCGGCCAAAATTGAGGGGTAATCGTAGCCAGCTTTTAACATTACTTTTTTCTGTCTTAAATGCAACTGACATAAAAGAATTACGAATAAGGCAGAATGAAGCCAGGAATATTACTTTACACGCTTCCACATAAAAACCCAAAATGAAACAATTCAATTTTATGGGCATATAATAATATGAAGAATGTTCAGGATGGAATACCCCTGAAGAATACATTTGTGATCCATGTATATAGTAATTAATTTTAAAACATAAAAATAATATTTTTTTATTAATTTTACAGTTTTCCCACTTCTTTTATAAAGAAAAATCATGGCCAGAATTACCCCACGTTAATTCTGTAATTAAAATCAAATGGACATTTTTATGTTATTGCTTCCAACTTTGTTACAACGTAAATTTTTACTTTCTCTGTTATAAGAATAAAAACTAATTAGACACTTCAAACTAGCAATTCATATAAAAAACCAGAATACAGAAGCACCCGTAAAGCGACAAATACGCATGCGCGTAATATGCGCATTGACTGCCCATGCTTTTATTTTCTGCACTTGCTGCTCGCATTATAAGCTAGAAATTGGAGGATTCTAGGGAATTCTACGAAATTGGTACCGCCATCTCTGCACTCGCTGTATGAATTGCAACCAACGTAACGGACTCAATTTCGAAGCGAACAACACATCCCTAGAAGGTTTTAGGCAGGGTCGAAAAGAAAGATGAGGAAGGAAGCAAATACGTAGCGTGCATATTTATTTCTTAAAGGCTTTTACTGCTAAGTTTTTCGAAGGTACTCTTATAATGCTAACTTTACAGCTGTACTCTAATCCAGAAGACGTACGAGAGCCTGCGGTTCTATTCAATAGCCTTCAAAACCTTGAATTTACCCCGGACGCGGATAATAAATAACTTCATTTTTCCTTTACACATCTGTTTACCAAATTACGTTGGGTAAGCAGCAGTTCGTCCTGTAAAACTCATAAAATATGATCTTCGCTTTCAATAATTATCGCTGTTCAAGAAGAATAGAAAAACTAGGGTTGAGAAAATCCAGGAACCAATTAAGCCATCAAATTTCGTTAGGAGTCGGTCCCCGATCCTTAAGCCGAAGTAACCGATGTTGTTAGGAAGCGTGCTTCGACCACCGTCCAAAAGTCTCGAATTAAATTAACCGTAATCCATCCAACTGCATAGCTATTTGTAAGTAAGTTTGAACATTCCCTCGTAACCTCACGAGCATCAGACGCATCGAAACCCGTTCCGTTTCGTTACTGCGGTTCATGTTGCGTTATCCGCTGGTGTTAATCCATGTATTAAATGAAGTTAGCTATAAGTCATAGAGATATCGAAGTTAGATGTAGAGCGAGATTTAAAATCCTTTTGTATTGAAAGATAGGAATAATATATATAGATTCGAAGCGAACGGAACATTGAGGTCTTAATAAAATTAAATATCAAATTTCGACCGCACAATTTAACACGATGATATCGGCGCACTGATTCGGTCACACACAACAAATAATCAATCAGAAGCTATTTTGCAATAAAAACAAGAATATTCAACGTTTCGGTCCCTGATTTGGACCTTCTTCAGGAAAGAATATATATTGCATTTGCACTTGCTAATGAACCGTCGCACCAGTTTAAATCTGTGCAAGCGACACGCGAGTCGGTTGGAAGATGACTGAGGTAAACAGCGAACAAAGCAATGGACACCAGAAGGTGAGACAAACTGTGGCAAAAGAAGCCGTTGACCAATACATATATACGAACTCCCAACATTCAAATTTAAAATTGTCAAGGCATTAACCAAACAAACCTCTTGCTCATGTGGCGAATTTTTAACTACAACCACAGGTATCAGTGAGCAAAGTCAAGTTAAAAATTACATAACATATGTAAGATATGTAATTAAAGAGATGTTGTGGAGTTACCTAGAGAAACACATCATAAAACCATTACTTCTTGAGTAATGTTGCGTAATAATCTTGTATTCTAGGTGTTTCATACCTAAGATTCACGCTAGGTTGTTTAATCATATGTAGTGTCTCTAAGAGAATTCTCCTATTCAAATTGGTTTCATTATCAACCACTTTAGCATTGTTAAAGTCAAAACAATGATCAAACTAAGGTCTTAAGCAAATTAAGGTCTTAAGCAAATGTGATACGGAGGACAAGGAAGAGTTTATTGTAGAGCGCGTTGTGCTTCTTGGGGGGGTTTTCCTTGCTAGTTTTGAATGTTTCAAGTTACCGTTAGATCAGGCGAGGGTAGTAAATAGCTTCACTTTTTCCTTTGCACATCTGCGTGCCAAATTGGCGAGCGGGCAGCGGCTCGTCTCGTAAAAGTACTTAAAATTCTGTCCTCCCTTTCAATAATTGTCGATGTCCTGTCAGGGTAAAAACTCCGGTCGGGGAAGGCTGAAAGTCATAAAGCCATAAACTTTCTCCTAGCGACGTCGTCTTGACCCCGAGGGTTGCGCTTACTTACCTGCGAGATGTGTATATACTGTACGTAGCCTATGTACTACCCCTATGTAATCCGAAAGCGTACCTCGATCACCAGAGGAGAGTGGGAGGAAGCATGAAGGAAGGGCGAAAGTCAGCCCACTAAAGGTGGGATCTCCTACACGCGATTGGTCGCTGCGATTGATCGCAGCGACTGGTCGCAGTATACTGGTGCAATGGGAAAGCATGTATCTGTTCTCCTACATGCGACTGCGATCGGCGGGTATGCGCCAGATGTAGGAGCCTGACGCGAGTCTGTTTGAGTACCAGCCTAGGCTACTCGAGAGTCAACACAACGCGAGGAGGGTCTGTTTCCCATTATACCTGGTCGCAGGCTCGGCACTGCGACCCATTGCCACAGTGTGACAAAATCTCAAGAAATAAGGAAAGAAGTCAGAATTCAAAAGATATGTATTTTTATGTTACCTGTAGACTACTAATATGAGCACCTAAAAACGGTTAAAATATCATGACGCCTACTTCTGATCTGTGTACAAACACGTGTCTGTGATTGTATGTATTTTTCGTGCAGAATTTTAAATCGAGTCTTTTAATTTTTGGTGATATAAAAGAAAACAATTTTTGGAGCCCCAAAATAAGTAGTGTCGATTCTGTTAAGTAATAGCAAATAATTAGTTACAAACAGTTTTTTTCCATAAGAAACCAATTGAAAAATTGTCAGCAATCATCCTTTTTTTTAGTTCCACTTCCGGGAACTTCTGAACAAATTGTTTGTTTGTTTTCTAATCAACATAATCTAGACCTTGCTACTGCGGAAAAAGCCTTCACGAATATTTTGCTGTTATGGATTAAATACGTGTATTCTATGTCGCACAGTGGGGGTAAATCCCCAAAAATGGGAAAAATGTAACATCCTGTATTTTGCAATTTAAAAATGCCGAATATTATTAAGGAAATTGATACTAAAAGTGTTAATATATAAGTTTGACGTTATTTAAGAAAATAACGTCAATTTGTCATGAATTAGCGTCAATAGTTCCAATAAAACTACAAGAATTTGATAAATATGCAATGGAAAGTGCAGTATTCCTATCGACACACGCGCGAAGTTCCATGATGTAGCGTGATGAGTGATGTCCTAAACGGATTATTAGCGGGCCACGGTTTACTACAGCTTTATGACACTAGGACTAGACCTTCGGCCCCCTACACGATATAAAGTAATTAGGAAACATCTGCCAAGTAACTTGCAGAACAGCGGAACAATTTTTAGGATTAGTCCCCAATTGCTACAAGCTATTTCCTCTACGCTCGGCAGGCAATAAACCGTGTTTCGCTACAGCATAAAAGAATAAAAAGTATGGTCGGAACATTGACCGTGACGAAAATTAATTTTAAGGTCCGCACAATTACCAAAAGAAGAAGATGTTCTTATGTTAGATTGAAGAATGTTTCCTTGGCAATAGGGTAGGAAACGAAATTATTCTGCAGAAAGACCAGTACGCCTCGCGTCAATGGAATGTAGGACTGACTGGACATAATATAATCTCCTCCCTATACCTTGCGTGTTTATACTCGAGAAATAAGAGATCGGTCTTAAATTTGTCGGGAGGATCAAGCAGGCGGCATTCCACACAGTCAGCGGACTACCTCCCTTCTACCCCTTCGCGTGGCGTATTGATGTTGGATAATACTTTTTAATTGCTATATTGGTATCATCTTTGTCACATCTTGCATATGTAGATATTATAACAATTGCCTAGCACGGTGAAATAGGGATGAACCAGACGACCACCGTTTGTTGTTTATGTACCTGACTTCTTGGAGGCCTCGATATTTAATTTACAACCTCGTGCGACATTAAATGACCTTATGTTCCAACTTCTTTACTTCGTCTCAACAAATGATATCGTATTATGAATATAAATGTATGCCAATGAAAGAATACCCATCCATAACCAGGTGTATAACAATAATGAGAATTCGTACAGTACCTACAAGGTTTCTGCTTTCAACTAATTTATATTTTTCACTTCATTGTATAAAGAAGAGAAAATGACATGTAAGTAGTTGTTGTTTCGATATAATTATGAAACTAACATTTTGGAAACATCGTTCTTCGAGAAGGGGGGACCCTCTCTCTGTTGACGAAGTGGGGGAAGAAAATATCTACCACATTTGGTTCCAAAATACATATGTACCATCCACTGACAGAGCAATATACGGATTAACTCAGGCTGTAGAATGCCTAAAGTTCTTAAAGACCCCACCACGTGCTTGTTTGCCATTTAGAAATGTGGCAAACGGATATTGTAGAAACGTTCTTGGGAAAATATGAATATTACCGCTTGTAAACAACGAATGAATTTTTACCTCGCTGTGAAAAATTCATCAGTGTGATCGGTCAGAGCCAGTGATGACAGATCGAGGACGGGTTCCCTCGAGAATTTCCCCCACCTCGCGTACACTACGCCGGAGCAGCGTGTTCGTGAGCGCGGCACTTCGGAGTCCAACTCACGGACATGCTGCTCTGGCGTAGTGTGCGCGAGGTGGGGGAAATTCTCGAGGGAACTCTCCTCGATCTGGTATCATTGGTCAGAGCGTCTCGCCAGGGACGCGGTTATGGTCCCGCGAGCCGGTGGTAGACAACGGTACGTGCCGGTCCCAAGTCCCTGTGTAACACCAGGTAACAGAGCAATCAACGGATTAACTCAGGGCGAAGAAAGTTCAAACCCCTGCAAAAAAACGGAAGGGTGTCGATTGTCCCTGTTCGACACCAGGTACACAAATTCTTCCCGACGAACCCTTTGAAAACAAGCAATTATTGCCTATCGTAAACGAATGAAGAAATTTCGCTTCAAAAAATTCTAAATTACCAGTTGTAAAAAATAATTGGATTTTCCGCCTCGCTCTGAGCCCACTTTTGTCCCACAAGGCAAAACATGCAGAAATATTTGTAAACCTGTATCCATGTTATCCTATATACCAAACACTGTTCACAAAGTGTTGATACATTCCTGCCAAAATATATTATATTTTGGCAACCTTGCAATCGGCCAATTAGGTGGAGAGACCCAAGATGAAGTCAGAAATAAAGATTTTAAAAATTATAGAACAAATTGTAGGTCAAAAGATTCCCACTGGAATACAGAAGAAGGTGTTTTGAACTTTTTATGCATTTATGTAGATCCAGTAATAGTTTTCTATCTTTGCCGAAAGAAAATCAAACACCTTTTTTATAAAGTAGCTTAATATGATTCGGCATTTTTTTATCTTTGCATACAGAAAGGAATATTTCCTGGATGTTTCATAGTAACAACAATATGCCGGAAGGCGAATATTTTATTATTTCAAATTAACGTGTAAGAAACATAATTTTTCTATGGTCTCAGGTAATAATTTTGATCTATTACTGGTAACGAAATCGTCCGATCGCGTCCGAGTTTTGCCGAGTCGAGCTGACATCAAATTGCCCGCTTATGGCGACTATGCTTGTAGCCTGAATCGAGTCTCGGGACCCTGCCCGATCACGCCCGAAAGTTTCCGGCCCGTCCCGAGCACACCCCTGGTCGCAGGCGAGGAGAATCAGCCTAGGTCCAGTCGCTGGGTCAAATCGCTGCGACCAATCGCGTGTAGGAGATCCCACCTGAACGAAGTTTGAGGGACGACACCATCTTGATTGGGCTAAAGGATCCGAGGAAGGAGTCAGAGGCAGACTTCAAAATTGAAGGAGTAGGGCACTCGGAGGTGACAAGCGAGGCGTTATTTTGTAAAAGATCAGATCAATCTTGTTAGTAGAACAAACAACAGCTATTTCTGTATTTCAGAATATACGGATTCAAAAGTCTAATTGAGTAAAGTTCTTTTTGAAGTTCCCGCGCATACTAGCGAGCTGAGTGATTCAGCACTCCGCGGGCGCGGACCTGCCGTCCTATAGACTTTCCCACGTTGTCGCGCAACAATACGAACCTCAAGTTTCAATACCGATAATTATCGATAGTGAAAATAAGCCATCGATAGTTTTCAATAGTGAGGACCATCGATAAATATCGATAGTACCATCGATAGTTCTCCATCACTATCAAAAAACAAAGCGGGCGACCGGAGCTCACGTATGTCGCACCAAAAAAAAAACATGACTCATGTAAGAAAGAAGCTAATTCCCTTTAATTCACGAAAAAAGTCCACCTGCAAAGATTGTGAAATCAACTTTGCTAATTCCAATTGTATTCTCGTTCTCCGTTCGAACACTGATTCCTCTGTCACTTTTTATACTTGACATTCTTTTATTGGTCACAAATCAATTCAGTGCTCAGATTTTCAGCTTCGGTTTTAAGGAATTAGCGGGCAGAGGGAGCTGTTTGCTATTTCCGTATTCTATTTTGAATAAGGAAAGAAATTCTCAGCTGTTGCGTTGTACTTATAAAAATTTAAACGGAAAGTCGGCTGGTACTGCAAACGTAGAAAATTCATTGTAAATTTGAATTACTTGAAATGTGCTTATGCTACAATATTCTACGTTAGCAGTAAGGAATTATAAGTGAAAAGGGAAAATAGATTAGGGGATGTCCCCAGAAAATGAAGTTTGTTAGGTTAGACATTTTTTTACTAGCAAAGCACCGAAGCAGAACATGAAATACACTTATTACACGTCCTATGCAGAAAGCAGTTATGAACAAACATTATAAATAAAATTGTGTTGGATGTTGAATTGGACTAGTGAAAATGCGCAGGCTGGATGCGCATGATTATTATATGGTCGGCTCCTCGAAGTGACAGAAAATATAACCTAACTATATGCTACATGACAACAAATGTTTAGTGGCTATTTCGTTCTTTTACGAAACATTTGTAAACTTTTCACAAATGTTTCGTAAAAGAACGAAATAGCCACTAAACATTTGTTGTCATGTAGCATATACTTAGGTTATATTTTCTGTCACTTCGAGGAGCCGACCACATAATAATCACGCGCATCCAGCGTGCGCATTTTCAGTACCGGATTTCATGAACGAATTCTGAACTGGATGTATTATGAAACACAATGTTTACGGGGTTTATTACTATTTTATTTGTAAAAGATGCTTCAATTCTTTTAATGTTCCTGTCCATATAACCGTTGGCTATTAACAAATAATATAAAAAAAAGTACTAAAAAATATTGGTAAACACCGAAGTTATGAAATTTTTTCCGCGAATCCTATGTTACGTGCCCCACTGTTGAGCGTTACCATCGCAGGCCACCCCGACGCAAAGGATAGAATAATGATTACACGGGAGTACACACGACTGAACTATATTGTTACATAGAGCAATATCGGTTACAAAACAGTTCGGTACAAGACAGTCTTCTGGACCTTCTTCTATATTCAGCTACGAGCACCAGCAGGTTATGCAGGGGCGTATACCCGGTGCTCGCAACACTGCTCTCCCCTCTGGAAGAGCGGACGTCCCGGCCGCATTGAATCCTCTTCGGAATCTTCGTACCCCTGCCTGAAGAAGTTGTCGTGCAGCTCCGTGGCTTCTTCAGACATCCGCCCCGGCATTTACCTTCTCGCTCAGGGGAAAACCACGGAAAAACCCTGAGTAAGGCGTGGGTACAACGGGACTTCTCGATCTGCCACGACGAAACGCTCCAACTTCTGGTCCCGCGATGTCTCTGGAACTCTGCAGCTTCCTGTCCCACGACGTCTCTGGAATCCTGCGGCTCTTGGTCCCACGACGAAATCCACGGGGAGCTCCGGGCGCGTTCCTCTTGCGTGTGTCCCACGACGAAATCCACGGAGAGCTCCGGGTCCAGCAGTCAGGCACGGGTACCGCGGGGCTTCTAATTCTCCCTCGACGAAACGCCCCTGGTCCTTGTCCCGCGACGTCCCTGGAGCTCCACTCTGGAACGTCCCACGTCGACTCCAACGCTCCAACGCTGCATCCTCCTTCGTGCAGCCTCCGGAACAGCCTCCGTGCAGACTCCAGCGCTGGCTCGTTTGCAGGCAGCCTCCTCCAGAAGGACGTCCCACAACGATGGCGATGTTCTCTCCTCCTCGTCGAATCCTTGGTCGCGGTCGACTCTCTCCCCCAGCGACTCGTCCTCGATGACCTTTCGGTGGCCGTACGAGTTTGAGCCTTCAATCCCTTCACGGCTCCGGATTCCATGCAAAAGAGACGAAGAAGCATTAACATTTACTTTCATTTGAGAGAATCCGTTGGAGCTGAAAGAACCGGAAAGATGGAAAGGCGAGACGGAACCGATAACAGGGGATCACAGCTTATGAGCATGTTATCGGCCCGTTCCCCGATCAATCTGCCCAGCACCCCAGCTCGTCTGCATTTTCTTTCTTCAGGCTTCTTGCCCTCTTCTCCCTTTCTCAGGCCTTGGATTTCACCCTAGTAGCATTTTTGGTTGGCTCACGGTATCCCCAAGTTGGGAATTAGTTGGCCATCAAAATGCCAACAATAAATGCTACTAGGGCAGATAGCCCCATTCCTCTTCGTGGCTTCTGGTGCTGACCCAGGGGATCGTCCTGTGCTTCCTGTTAACGCTCCCGTCTCCGCGACATCTCCTCCAGCCGATCCAAGCAGTCGCACCGCTTGTCCGATTGAGGCGGTGGCAGTCCCCCGACACCTTGTCCCTCGTCGTGGGGTTTCGTGCTCTCTGAAACACTTTAAAGAAACAGAGGGCTGGGCTACGAAGGTAACCTCCGCAGCCCAGTCCAGTAGATTAGCTTAGACTAACCTTCAGACTCTTCGTTCAGAACTTCAAACTCTCTCCTCGAGCGAGAGACTTCCTGGATCTTTGGTCGGCGAACAACCCGTCTTGTCTAAACAACTCCACTCTTCGGGACTCTCTCTCATGGGGAATTCGGCCATTCTGCGACGATGTTCGCTCTTCGACTCCCTTTGTCGCAGCTCATTAACTCTGCGCACTCCAGGCGCCTCCACGTTGCTTATTCGCGAGCTCTTCATATGCGCTGGATGCACTCGCCGGTGCATTAGTCACTTTGGATTGCAATTGCTTATTCGACAGCTCTTCAGATGCGCTGGATGCACTCGCCAATGCATTAGTCACTTTGTATTGCAATTGCTTATTCGCCAGCTCTTCATATGCGCTGGATGCACTCGCCGATGCATTACTCACTTTGTATTGCAATTGTTTATTCGCCAGCTCTTCATATGCGCTGGATGCACTCGCCGGTGCATTAGTGACTTTTGATTGCAATTGTTTATTCAACAGCTCTTCAGATGCGCTGGATGCACTCGGCAATGCATTAGTCACTTTGTATTGCAATTGCTTATTCGCCAGCTCTTCATATGCGCTGGATGCACTCGCGGATGCATTACTCACTTTGTATTGCAATTGTTTATTCGCCAGCTCTTCATATGCGCTGGATGCACTCGCCGGTGCATTAGTGACTTTTGATTGCAATTGTTTATTCAACAGCTCTTCAGATGCGCTGGATGCACTCGCCGGTGCATTAGTGACTTTTGATTGCAATTGTTTATTCGACAGCTCTTCAGATGCGCTGGATGCACTCGCCGGTGCATTAGTGACTTTTGATTGCAATTGCTTATTCGACAGCTCTTCATATGCGCTGGATGCACTCGCCGGTGCATTACTGACTTTGTATTGCAATTGTTTATTCGACAGCTCTTCAGATGCGCTGGATGCACTCGCCGGTGCATTAGTCACTTTGGATTGCAATTGTTTATTCGACAGCTCTTCATATGCGCTGGATGCACTCGCCGGTGCTATCGCGATGTCGTCATCTATCATTTTATGTACTGTTTTGTGTACTCGTATTTGCTGCTACTGTTTTTACGTTCGCAGGTTCTCTAATCGGCTGTTGTCGATTGTATCTACTATCTATAATTTCTGGCAACATGCATTCCTCATAGAACTTCTTCAGTTTTTCCTCCATCTCTGTTGCCCAGAATCGATCATCTCTCGATACTGTTGTAACCTTCATTCCTTTTGGCGTCCATAAACAAAAATAAGCCCGTTGCCTTTTCGTTATGTGCAATTGTCCTTGCACTTGATAATAGTAGTGATGATTTTTATTCATTTCACCATCCTGGAAAATACGCCGTATTGCAGGAAGGTTCTTTATTGCATCATCAGGCGATAAATCCTTCGCCGATTCAGGACACTTTACTTCGACTATTTTATCAAGGCCCACGAGGCCGTCAGGAGTTGCACCTAAGTAAGGCACAGTGGCATCGATGAAGAGGCCACACGGTAGAATACGGAATCCTAATTCTTCTTCCATTTGGCTCAAGGCATTTGCCTCATTTTCCCTTCCGTATTCGAGTGAACGTAAATTTTGGAGTTGCGGGTACATTATACTCTTCACAGTATTTGCCCGTGGTGTAGTCTTTCGTAATCGGCATACCTTGCCGAAATTGGATGCAGTTAATAATTTCTTTCTATAACTGGTCCATTTTTCGCTATTTGCCTGATCACGAGTTTCCACTTCGATCTCGCCTCGCATCCTTTGCCACTCATGGAGTATAGCGTTATGACTTTTACACTCGGAAGAGTATACTGTCTCTTCCATATCTGGTTTTTCTGCGTTGGGGCCGTAATCATGATCGCATGATTGTTTTTTATTTCGGAAGGAGGATGCTTTCGCTTCTTTTTTATATTCCCTTGCTTTTTCTGCTACATGCTTCCGACGTTCTTCCAACTTTCTTACCATGGTTGACGGCTCTTTATTCATTGCCGTACTCAATCTGCTAAACGTCTCTTTTGTATTATATTGGACGACTGCAGCGGAGACTCTACCCTGATACGAGCCCCCTCGTCCAAAGTTTATCCTTTTGCCTCCGATGAATTTAGCAATGATGCTATTAAAACTTTCAACAGCATTGTTATTTAGACCCTGCAGCAAACTGTCAGCTTTAAGGAAAAGTTGCTGCATCGCTTCTTCGATACTTTGATAAATACCAGCGTTTCTCAGTCGTGGAACGTAGTCTTCTCTGTTGGGATCAGAGTATTTATTACAGAAGTATGCTAACTTCTGACATTCCTTGTGTTCACCGAAAACGTGACTCGGTACATTTTTCAAGTCTTTCTTCAAATTCTGTATTCGTTCCTCGAGTGTCTTTTCTTCTTTGAGCCGGTATTCTGCAGCCTTTTTTATACCAGTACGCAGGCGAAGAGCATTCTTCTCTACGACAGCTCTTAGATCTTTGTTGGGGCCTTTTGCTACGATTTCGGTTATTCTTCTACTGAAATTGCGTAACAGGTGATTGGTGCATTCTATTTTACTGACCCCCACCATGTACTTTTCATATGGCTTATTGTCCAATATCTTCTTGTACACACTGCTATCACCATCGGCAACTAATATAGTGTACATCAGGGCGTGCATATCTACGCTGCAATTGAAGCCTTCGACAACAGCAACACTCTCCATGCCAGTTGAACTCTGATTACGACCCCAATTCTTGAAGCAACGATGCTCGCGCGGTTCTTCCTTCTTCGTAAATGCTATTTGGCAAGTCATACAGAATTTATTCTTCACGCTGATGTACAACACTTTCTTCGTGTGGTATCCCACGATGGCTCCTACGCCAGAAAGAGAATTATAATTTCCTCCGCGGTATGACCTTTTCATCCAGCTGCCATCTGCGACAACTGGGATATACGGTAAATTACATTCTGGATGTACGTGGCCTCTTGCTATAGCTAATGCTTTTTCCTCTTTTCCAGCATCTTCTATTTCGCGTTGTGCGGCCACTTCGAAGCCATCGATTAGCTCAATGTGACACTTCTCGTATATCCTTTTCGTCATACAGGACACGTTCATGGTAGTCAGTATTTCCTCCAGTTGATTGTATCCGCCGCCCGTCGCCATTGTTGCGGCAACAGCGGCGTGGTTGATATCCATAGTGGTATCACTCTTCCGAAGACAGGATATCTGCTCTATGTATTTGCACATTGTGCACTCTACATAATACACATTTTCTAATCCATAACGTTGACATCTAACTATTTCGAAATGTTCGATGCCACAGCCTATGGTCGAATGTTTTCCAAGATTTTTTATCTGTTCGAAAACATACGGAAAATCAGCGAAATCTATTCCTTCTGAAATTTGCTTTTTCGGCTGTTCTGGTTCTGCATTCTCCACCAGCCAGTAATCGTCATCATTTCCAACATCTTCATACATTTCTTCGTTGATGTTTGTGTTGAAATCTATTTCTTGTACAATTTTCTCTTCGTTCGACACGAAATGCACTTGTTCAACAATATCCTCTTCGTCCGCATTGAAATGTACTTCTTCTTCAATATCTTCTGCGTCCGTATCTATAATTCCTTCAAAATTTCCTACGTCTTCTTCGTGTATTCTGTCCGTAGGAAAATCACTCGCAGCGGATGTGCTTTGATGTGCTTCGTAGGAGATACCTGCTTCCGCCACGGTGCCCTGACCTACCATGAGGCACGCTGCTTTTTTCAATCGTTGTCTGCACGTAAAAAGTCAATAATCAGTAACACGGTGTACATACATGGAAGTAATAAAAACATATATTACAAAAGGAACACACTGAAGGCACACTGAAAGAAGATACAGTACAGTAAAGTCTCGATGTAAGCGAAAGCCTCAGAACGAAGTAAGTTTAACCCGTCATTGACTCTCTGGATTTGAACCACCGGACATTCCACGCGCAATCGGACACTTTTTGGAGTAACATTTCGGATGTGGCTCAAATTTGAATATGATGCAGTCTTTAGGGATGCATAAATATATGTAGAAGTATTTTTGAAAATTTTGAAAAATGTAGATTTTACAGCTGTGCGAAGGTAAGTGTTAACCTTTTTTCAATAAATTATAAATATGGAAGTAATATACGGATAGAGATGAGCTTTACGGGGATTTGTAGAGAAAACATTAAAGTTCTAAGACAAATTATTTCAATTTTTAAAAAAAAAATTTGAACCATTTCTGTGCAATTATTATAAACAAATGCATTTTTTTACATCCGGCGCGATTTTAAAAATCTTAAAAAAAAATCAGAATATTGCTCTATCCTTTCCCTTCATGGTCTAATTGTCAAAAATATGGACATTTTACAATTGGCCTTGTAAAAATTGCTGAAAGTTGACGCTGCGTCAAATCACACCGGCTCGACTGGCTGAGCCGTTCGGTACTCGCAGCGGCCAAGCAGCGGCTATATTTGCTATTCTTGTACAGTGTCCTCGAATATGGTAAATATTTGTAAAAAACTGAAGAAGGAAAACATTTACTGCTTTTTATACACAACATAGTACGGTAACTCAATTTTTGGTGTTCGCAATATTTTTCTTGAAACGAGGGTGACCTTCAGTTTTTTAAATGGAATGCTGTATGTTTGATTATCCAATATGAAAGCGATTGTCAAGACAAATTCAACCATATGGTATACTATGAGCTTCAATGCTACACATGGTTAGGAATGAAATAAATATATCGAACTATCTATCTAGTAGATTGAATTTGTTCCTTCATTCATAACTTTGTGTAGCCTTGAAGGTCAAAGTACACCATATGGTTGAATTTGTCTTGACAGTCGCTTTCATATTGGATAATCAAACATATAGCATTCCATTAAAAAAACTGAGGATCACCTTCGTTTCAAAGAAAATATTGCGAACACCAAAAATTGGGTCACCGTACTATGTTGTGTACAAAAAACAGTAAAAGCTTTCCTTCTTCAGTTTTTTACAGATACTTACCATATTCGAGGACACTGTATAAGAATAGCAAATATAGCCGCTTGGCCGCTGCGAGTACCACCGCACGGCTCACAAGGGGACTGCACAGGTTTTGTAATCGATTCTGGAATGAGACTGGGTGGACATTGTAGTACACACCTATTGTTACAAAACCGTAAAGGGTTTTTATACAGTGGGCCTTCGTTTTCGAGAAATTTGAGTTCAAAGTTTTGCGCGATGCTAGTATTTCAGTTGCGCAAGCACTGTTACCAAGCAATGGTCGTAGATGCGATAATAAGGTGTTTGGGGTGCTGGAGGTTTTCGGTTCGATTCCTGGTGCGCGCTCCGTTTTTTTTTCTATTTCTTCTTCTTACCGTAGTAATGCAATGGCTGCACCTAAAATTATTTTGCGTTGTAATGGCTGCGTCAAACAAATTTTATTTTGTTCCAATAATGATGTTAATAATATATATTATTACAATAATACTGCACACAAAGTACAAATATAATACAAGTGCAGATACAATATAAATATAATAAAATGGTGGGGATAGTCATCGGGCGTACTACGCATGGTAAAAATGGTACAGTAACGACGAATTACTGTATACGACTATCCCTACGGTCAGATATGACCGGAGCTCTAACTACCGTTAAAGTTTATTCGACAGTCTGCAGCCTCGACATCTTCGGCATATTTTTGAAATATATAAAAGCACTTGCACTTGTAGACGTAGTAAATTTAATACATCATCGATAATAATAATATTAATATTGTTACACTGATATTATTTGTAATTTGCGGTTTTATTATTTGTACCTTGTGTGAAGTATTATTGTAATAACATATATTATTAATATCATTAATGGAACAAAATAAAAATGGTTTGACGCAGCCATTACAATGCAAAATAATTTTATATGCAGCCATTGCATTACTACGGTAAAAAAAAAAGTAGAAAAAAACGGAGCGCGCACCACGAATCAGAACCGAAGACCTCCAGCACCGTAGCCAAACACCTTGTTATCGCACCTACGACCATTGCTTGGTAACAATGTTTGCGCAACTCAAATACTAGCATCGCGCAAAACTTTGAACTCAAATTTCTCGAAAACGAAGGGCCACTATACAAAAACCCTTTATGGTTTTGTAACAATAGGTGTGTACTACAATTTCCATCCAGTCTAATTCCAGAACCGATTACAAAACCTGTGCAGTTCCCTTGTCAGCCAGTCGAGCCGGTTTGATTTGACGCAGCGTCAACTTTCGGCAATTTTTACAAGGCCAATATTAAAATGTCCATATTTTTGACAATTAGACCATGAAGGTGAAGGATAGAGCTATATTCTGATTTTTTTTAAGATTTTTAAAATCGCGCCGGATGCAAAAAAAAACTGCATTTGTTTATAATAATTGCACAGAAATGGTTCAAATTTTTTTTTTAAAATTAAAATAATTTTTTCTTAAAACTTCAATGTCTTCTCTACAAATCCCCGTAAAGCTCATCTCCATTCGTTTACTACTTCTATAGTTATAATTTATTGAAAAAAGGTTAAACACTTACCTTCGCACAGCTGTAAAATCTACATTTTTCAAAATTTTAAAAAATAATTCTACATATGTTTATGCATCCCTAAAGACTGCAACATATTCAAATTTGAGCCACATCCGAAATGTTACTCCAAAAAGTGTCTGATTGCGCGTGGAATGTCCCACCCATAAACTGATTTTGACGCTCTGAACCTTTTATATGCAAAATGAATACCTTTTTTCCAATGCCGACTTACAAACAATTTTTTCTATGAAAATAGTATATCCGAACATCAACTCTGTAGATTTTTAGCTTCTAATATTGAAATTTGTAAAAGTTACAATTTTTTTAAGATTTTCTTCGCTTTTTTCTCGACATGTGGTAATCTAGAATTATTTTACAAAAGCTGTGATAAAATTTCAATCAAAAAATTATTGGAATACATTCTAGAGACCTTGAAATTAACCCATGATTTTTTTCATAATGATTGGATTCTCTGGATGAGAATGGCTGTCGTTCAAAAATTGCTCTGTTTGCGAGCCACCCAGGTATGTCAAAGTTGATCGTAAAAGAGGTGTGTCAACGAAGGGTTAAAATTACCCGTGTGCGTGTAAGACAATACTAACGCAATCAAAATTTAAAATTAAAACTTGTAGTGTGTTTGTATAGAAATTAACACTAACGATACATAGTCACAATTTTGAACCTTAATCGAGATTTTACTGTAGATCCTACATGTTTAGAAGTTTGTCGACAGTCTCGAACGTAGGAGAAGAGAGCGAGTGGAAAAAGGGCTGCCGCTTGTCTCCATCTTTTTCATTCGCTATCCTTCTCTGCGGCCGAAACTTATTACCACTAAATATGTATTATCCAAATTATACCGTGTTTGGTGTAACTAATGATTACAAAAACATCACAAATGTTCCGAAGCTTTATTTATGAAAATATTATTATTATTGCATTACTGTGAACATCATTATAATATATCTTGGTGATACGAAGAGGAACGTAACGTGATACAAATGTTCCTCTTAGACAACGTGATTCACTCGCTACGCAAACCAAAGGAAATACACATTTGGCCAGTTTTCTTTTCACACGCACACATATGCACAACCGTCTCCGCTACGCGCAAGCAAAGGCAGCCACAGGCAGATATGCTGCGCTGCAATACGCGGCTGTATGTGTATGCAGGCACGCGTGCACTTGACCGCGTGTAAAAAGAATATTTTTTTCAACACCTGCATGAAAATGTGTTTTTTTACGCCTGCTGAGCGAGAGCAAAATGACTAATTTCAGACGTATTCGCGTAAAGTATATCTCCCAAGGGAAAAAGACTTTACGCGCATGCGTATTCGGAATTTCTTACTTTCCTCCCAAAGAAACTGGAGTTTGACGTTACCCTATGGTATGAAGATGCAGTTGTTCGACTAATCGTTATTGATTTGTTGGAAAATAATAATACACGTATTTATTAATTTTGACAGAATAAAAAAGCAATCGAACATGCATATTTTTTGCGAATCGCTCAGCAGGCTTTCAAAAACACACCTTTCATGCAGGTGTTGAAAAAAATATAATGCGTGACACGGGAGAGAAGCGATTCCGACGAGCGTGAATTTTGCTGCCCGAGCGCAGCGAGGGCAGCAATTCACGCGAGTCGATATCGCTTACTTCTCTCCCTTGTCACGCAATATACTATTTCGCATTTCAATTCTGGGTCATCGCGAAATCGGACACTTCGGAGTACCATTTGGGTTTTTTGTGAAACTTGCATATGTTGTAGTCTTTAGTGATATATAAACGTATTTCAAAGGACTTTTCAAAATTTTCAAAATTGTGGAAATTGACTTGTCTTTATTCAATTATAACTGTTGAACTAAGAGAAAGGTAAGAATGAGCTTTTGGGTGCTTACACTGGGGAAGTAAGAGTACCTAATAAAAAATATGTTACTTAAAAAAACAAATTTTAGACCATTTATTCTGCAATTGTTTTAAGCAGGGCGCCATTTAAAAATTTGAATAAAATGAGTATAGAGCCCTACTTGTGCTCTTTGCAGACATGTTTTCAGAAACGTGGACACTTTAAAATTGGTCGCATGAAAATTAATTGAATGTGACGCTGCGTCGCCCAGCACCGGCTCGACCGGCTGAACCGTGCGTGCTATAATATTGAACTATCTATGACATATCTATGTCATAGATAGTACGTCGCCGGTGCTGGGCGACGCAGCGTCACATTCAATTAATTTTCATACGACCAATTTTAAAGTGTCCGTATTTCTGAAAACGGGTCCGTAATGAGAACAAATTGGACTATACCCTCATTTCTTTTTTCAAATTTTTAAATAGTACCCGCTATTAAAACATGCCATTTGTTTAGAACAATTGCAAAATAATTGGTCAAAAATTTCTTTCCTTTAAGTGAAATAATTTTTATTAGGTACTCTTACTTTCCCAATGGAAGCACCCAAAACCTCATTCTTATCTGTCTCTTAGTTCAACAGTTATAATTTAATGATAGAAAGGCAATTTCCCCAATTTTTAAAAATTTTAAAAATCCTTTGAAATACATTTATAAATCATTAAAGACTACAATATATCCAAGTTTCACGATAATCCCAAGTATAATTGAAACGGGACAACATTGTATGTCACATACTGGACCACATATCTAATAAATTAGAACCTGAAGAAATGAAAATATGGGTAAAGAAACATTTTGTCCTTTTATGCTTTCAGACATTAGTTTCCGAGATATTAATAAAAACCTTTTAGCATTTCTGTTGACCCATCCCGATATAACGCATTCCACTTTCCAACTTGTTCTGGATATTAGTATTGGATGGGGTTAGATCAATGCAGGGGACGCGCCCCCCACTTGCGGTCACGTAAATCGTGGTAGCGAGCCCATGTCAGTTTGCAGATTTGAACCAGAAACACTATTATACAGAATGAATGAACCTGGTAAGGGGGGGGGGGGGGCAGGATGGATCCCCGTTCAGCGACCTGTAGACGGTATTATTGTGCAATGTTGAATATTCAATGTTATTGAATATTATTGAATATCCAAAATTGCACAATACTATTGATCGTCTACAGGCTGTTTTATGACTCCGTGTGTGCAGTTCAAAAAAATAATATGTAAAAAAGTTAACAATGGGGCCATTCGGAATTATATCCCAATTATCATTATCATATTTGTAACGTTGTGTACGATCACAAACCCTCGCAAATTCGAAATTAAACTTGAATTTCTTTACTCGCGAGATGACCGCCTGCTCTCCTCGGCAAATTCATGTCGAGAGAACTATTTAGGAGATGGATTGGTGTGGAAGAAAATGTGGTTAACAATAAAAGGTTTATTGGTGATGAATATTGCTTGCCGCGATGGCTCTAGCTCGAATGTTCCACGATCGTGCCGCGACCTGCTCGCGCTTGCCGTCGGTAGCAATTGTTTTTCGTCT
Source organism: Andrena minutula (assembly GCA_929113495.1). Taxonomy (NCBI): domain Eukaryota; kingdom Metazoa; phylum Arthropoda; class Insecta; order Hymenoptera; family Andrenidae; genus Andrena; species Andrena minutula. The sequence continues at coordinate 40,578,789 of OV815993.1, read as the reverse complement.
GGTCTGGCCGAACGCAAAATTGCCTTATATGGTAATCGCTAGGATCCAACAATCACACCTATAGGCACGCATACACTCTCATTGCCGAGGAGGTTCTCAAACCTCACCTTGCGTTCAAAGGTTCTCATTCGCGCGACGCGACACGTTGTATGTCGTAAAATTCACCGAGGGACTGCAGGGTGGTATTTCGCTTTATGGAACGTTGTAAAATAACGAAGAAACGAAGCGTCCGATAAACACGTGTCGTGTGTCTTTCAGTGACCTTTTGGGTGATTACAGTGGAGATATAAGAGTACCTAATAAAAATTATTTCGCTGAAAAAATACAAATTTTTGCCCATTTATTTTGCAATGCTTGTAAACAAATGCAATTTTATAATTGAAGTCAACTTTATAAAAATTTGAAAAAATAGGAGGATATAGCTCTGTTTGTCCTCTTTATGGATGTGTTTGGAAATAGATGGAGATTTTAAAATTGGCGAAGTGAAAATTAATTGAATGTAACGCTGCGTCAAATCACACCGGTTCGACTGGCCGAGCCGTTCGGTACTCGCAGCGGCCAAGCGGCTATATCTGCTATTCTTATACAGTGTTCTCTAATATGGTAAATATTTGTAAAAAACTGAAGGAGGAAAACTTTTACTGTTTTTTATACACAACATAGTACGGTAACTCAATTTTTGGTGTTCGCAATATTTTTCTTGAAACGAGGGTGACCTTCAGTTTTTTAAATGGAATGCTATATGTTTGATTATCCAATATGAAAGCGATTGTCAAGAAAAATTCAATCATATGGTATACTTTGACCTTCAAGGCTACACAAGGCTAGGAATGAAATAAATATATCGAACTATATATCTAGTAGATTGAATTTCTTCCTTCATTCCTAACTTTGTGTAGCCTTGAAGGTCAAAGTATACCATATGGTTGAATTTGTCTTGACAGTCGCTTTCATATTGGATAATCAAAAATATAGCATTCCATTTAAAAAACTGAATGTCACCCTCGTTTCAAGAAAAATATTGCGAACACCAAAAATTGAGTTACCGTACTATGTTGTGTATAAAAAACAGTAAAAGTTTTCCGTCTTCAGTTTTTTACAAATATTTACCATATTAGAGAACACTGTATAAGAATAGCAGATATAGCCGCTTGGCCGCTGCGAGTACCGAACGGCTCGGCCAGTCGAACCGGTGTGATTTGACGCAGCGTTACATTCAATTAATTTTCACTTGGCCAATTTTAAAGTCTCCATCTATTTCCAAACACATCCATAAAGAGGACAAACAGAGCTATATCCTCCTATTTTTTCAAATTTTTATAAAGTTACCCTCAATTATAAAATTGCATTTGTTTACAAGAATTGCAAAATAAATGGTCAAAAATTTGTATTTTTTCAGTGAAATAATTTTTATTATGTACTCTTATATCTCCACTGTAATCACCCAAAAGGTCATTTTTATCGGTGTGTTAGTTCAACAGTTATATTTTTTGGAAAAATAGTAAACACTATATTTCAAAGAACTGTAACTTCCACAATTTTTGAAATTTTCAAAAATCCTTCGAGATATGTTTATATATCCCTAAAGACTACAACATATCCAAATTGCACCAAAATCCGAAATGTTACTCCGAAAGGTGTCTGAGTTCGCGTGGAATGACCCAAGTGACATTAGTGACCCAAGACATTATTGCAGTAATTAACATAAGATTGATATTTATTTTTCATATTACAGTACGCAGAGGTCCGCAAGGAATTGCGGAAACGGGAGTATGGCACGGGAAGAGGAGGTAGGGGTGGAAGAGGAGGAAGAGGAGGAATTAGAGGAAGAGGAGGAAGAGGAGGAAGAGGAGGAAGAGGGGGAAGAGGTTGAAGAGGGGGAAACGTAGCAGAAGTAAAAAAATATTATTTTAATTAATAAAAGAAGTATATTTATTCCATTTTTTTATTCGAAGACCTTTCATCCGTCGGCCATGAATAATTTTCTCACATTTATTCGTACTTTAGTCGAGAATCATATATGTATTTAGTCGAGAATGTACGAATAAAGACGAGAAAATTATTCATGGCCGACAATTGAATTCCCCACGTTTAAAATAAAAATTGGTTTGGGTTATAATGCTCATCTCTGATATTTTGCTATATCATTGAGACAGTGAGTTCAACAACGGACTAACCCACATTTTTTTCGAAATTGAGTTAGTAGCAATAACGTATTCCAATAGGCTCTACTAATCATATAAAATAGCAATTTTTTTAATGTGGGTTAGTCCGTTGTTGCTCTCACTGTCTCAATTATAACATAAATTCAACCGCGATTTCAAATGATGTATGTACATATGTGTCACGGTAAAAGCGTTAATTTACGGCCGATTTCTTCACCTTCAGTAATCTTCCAGTTAGAGTTATGTTCCACATAACTGCCAAATGATAGGATCCTATTGGCTTAGAGCATTTAAATGCTCTAAGCCAATTGGTCGTTTACTAACCGGAAGATTACTGAAGGTGAAGAAATCGGCCGTTAGTAAATGTATACAGTTCCTGGCAGTTCCTAGTCAATGTGTGCCTAAAGTGCATACAAAGTTGGACAAAATATAATCAATCTAATTACAAATTACAAATTACGATTAAAATGTAACTGTGTAATTGATTATATTATTTTCTGTAATCGTTCATTTTGGTAGTTGACCACAATTTTCTCAACTACCCAAATATTAACGATTACAGAAAAAAACGTAATCAATTACACAATTACATTTTAATTGTAAATTGTAATTTCTAATTTGTAATTAGATTATATTCTGCCCAACTCTGATTGCATATAACCTAACCTACAATCGTCCGAAAATGCATACATTGACTGCATCACGCTTTTACTGTAGCACATGTATCCAGCTAACCCTTCAGTTTTGCTACGATTCCACGTTGGCAGTCCTCCCGAGTAGGCGCTATCTCGTATCCACTGCGTGAACTAAATTTGTCACGTGACTTGCTCTGTATTATCGCCAATATGGCGGAATTCGTATTTGGGAATGCAATCACGAAGTTACGTTGTTTGTCCTTATATGAGCAGATTTTTGGCTGGGTGAGGTCTCATTCGAAAGAGGAAGGTTCAGTGCAGCGCGCTATGGTCATCGTTTGAGTCACAAAACTCTTTTAGTGACCTAAAAATACTTGGATTCTTGCGGGTGTATTTTGTCGACTTTTGCTCTACTTTGATCACTCATATTATTAGATATCAACACAATCTCATCGTACCATGACCATAGCGCACTGCACTGAACCTTCATCTTTCAAATGAGACCTCGCCCAGCCCAAAATCTCCTCATATAAGGACAAACAACGTAACTTCCCAGACCCATGTTTCGGGCCAGATTGCGTCGGTATACAGCGCGCTGCATTACCCGTGTCTACCCCCTTAAGTGTTTAGAATTAATACCGTTTTCCCCAGGCTGGTGGTCCGTGATTCTCCCTGCAGCCTGCAGGATCGCTGTATCATTCGAACCTGGAAAAATATATTTGAACAAATGTATATATTAAAAAATTATTTTATTTATTTAATTCTACTGTATGTTTGTCGTTTTTTAAACTTACCATCAAGAAGGGCGTCCTCCTGTATTTTTTACAAAAATTAATAAATTATTAATTTTCCTAAACGATCATCAAGTGTTTATAAAAGCGGCGTTTGATTGAAGAAAGCCATTCGTTAAGTATCAGTGGACATAGACCGTAACTGTTTAACAACTAATTCATCCTGAAAATGTTAGTCTCGTTGAAGCTTATTCTTACTCAGATGTGTTTCATATTTCTGATCGTTGGCGTTACAGGTTACAATATGCTTCAACGTGTCTAATATCTTCTTGTTGTATTATTTGTTATTATACACTTCCAGTCTAGGTCCACTCATAGTAAACGTAGGCAAAGTGCAACTCTGCTAGGAGTATATGAATAATAATAGTAGAGTTTTTTTTTATTACTTACAGTTGCTTCATCCGTCTCCATCTTCTCTGATGCCATGGTCAGCTACTTCTGTTTTCTAGCTTTTCTGTGAAGCTGGCCTAGATGCCTTGCAAACATTTGACAAACCAATGTCGGAGCCATGGCCGGCTTATCGGTCATAATAATATAAAGGGTAGATGCACCATTTGTAGCCACTTTTAGGATTTCAGTGACTTTCATCGTAATTATCTTTAAAATTGTATTTCAAATCAGGAAACTAAAAGCTGTTCTAAATTTTGCACTATCTTTACTATTAATGTCTATGTTACCATTAACTAGAGAAATCGTTATAGAATTAATAGAGTTTTTTCTCTGTTAGAAAGAGAGGGGGTGTCGCTCCTGTATATATATCTCTCTCTTTCTATTGCCGACTCCTTTTTTTCCTATTGCATGCTTCCTCCATGTTTATATGCTCTGTTGCGTGGCCGGCTGGTTCTTCTGGATCCTTCGTAGGGAATTCGGCGAGGGTCGATGCCCGTGGAGTGCTAAGGCACTCTGCTCCTTGGACGCGGATTATTCATGAAATAAATGTAAAAAAAACGAATAATAAATAAAAGGATAAACTCAATAAAAGAACAATTAGAACTCAAAACTAGGAATTTTAATTAACAAAATAGCTATAATATCTAAATTTCTGGAGGTTGTCTACAACTCGACTGCTCAACACTGCTATTCGGGCTCGAGTGACGCTTCCAAAAGGTCCTTCGCTTTACCTCTTGTTAATTACAAAATGGCTTAGTTACCAAGAGCCAATCGCAAATTTACTAATTAACTACCTAAATTCCTATTCGTCTATTCGATTTCTATTCGGTTCTCAATTTTTTACAGAACAAGCGTTTAACTACGCGGCGCTGGAATTACACACCTAGGAGAAGGAAAGAAGGAGAAGTTCATTTATTCAATTACCCGTTTCCAAGTGGGTATCGATTAGTTTATAATCTTGAAGTCCTCTTATTAAAAGGATATTTAACTCTTTTCAAACCCCTCGGCCTTGAGCGAGCTTCACCTAATCTCCCTTTCCTATTACATTAGTGTGATCCGATTTGAACTTCGCGCATCTAAAGCTTAAACTACACGCCGCTAGACGGGAGTCGCAACAGCTCTAGGATTCACTAACCATATACGATTAGCGCCCCGAACGTAGCGGCTTTTTGATTTTTTCGTTTTACCGCGAGAGACTGATTTCAAGTCGTTTGGATTTCTGATTATGGATTATGTTTATTGTTTTTTGCTGCCTGGATGCTTTTTTCACTCCCTCAGGGTTTTTTGGTTTTTTTAATGTTGTATTGTCATCCGTACTACGCTCGCCTGCAAAATTTCATGACAATTGGATTGCTGGAATTGGTTTAGATTTGAGTTTTCAGATATGAAGCAAACGTCCAAGAAGCAAACAGATGATCAAGTCCGAATAAAATCGTTTAAAAAGTATGGTTTATTTTCATTTTTGACGTTGCAAAAAAAAGAATATACACATTTTTAGCGTTTTTGGGCCATTTCGTTTGATAAATTTTGTCGTTGTCGATACATTTCCATGCTGATGTACCATCACGTATCATGCATGAATATGAACCGCTCTGAGGATGAAGATCGTTATGAAATACGGCACTCAGTAATTTATATTTTTTATTACATATTGATATCGGTTGTGGAGCAGGTGTTATTTCGCAATTAATTTCTTTTATAATGTTGCCTTTTTCATCATAAGAGAACAACAATAGTTGCATTATAATAATTATTGGCGGAGTAGTTATTTCAATGTTAGTAAACATTTGCTCCGAGCATTGTTCGCATGGTTTTTGCGGACACGGTTTCCAACCAATCGGTAAAGCAATATTAACATAATCTTGTAAAGGTATGCCTTTCTTCGACTTTAAACACAATTCTTTTACGGGCAAGGGAAGAATATAATGCTTGTCAGTGGTTGTTTCTTTATGAGGACATTTTCTGCACTGTACAGATGTTGTCATTTCCAATTGAACTATTTTTCGGAGCCCTTGTAAATTATTGCATAATGCTAAAAGAAATTCAGATGCGTCTTGTTGAACTTTTTGCAAAAATTTGCCTCCTACGAAACTTCTAATATTCAAAGTAGTCAATTTTTTATGTTGTTCCGAGTAATCATTTATGAAATCTCGAATTTCGTGTAACTCTATAAACTCTATTAATTTTGTTTTGATTACATGACATTGTACAATACATTGCATGATAGCATTTGCATAACTTGATATTTGATCAGTGTTAGGTAATCCACGAATTTCTATACAATCTTCAGCCTTATCCTCATTGGGAATTTGATGGGCTAGTACTCCTTTGGGCAAGGCCCACAAATTATCTCCAATTTTTTTATGTTTAATGTTTCGAATTTCGTTACTTGGAAGTGGCGGGTCATGAGTGGCCCCTAATTTGTTATATTCCAGAATTGCCGATTCACTAGCTGCCACAGATTGTGGGTCAAAGTTTATCAAGTGAAGTCCTTCCAAAGTAGTGATTCTTGAGAGAGCCACATAAACTTGCCCAGGAACTCGCTCCAATTTTTATTGTAATACTTTTGGCCAGACCAGCAGTTCGTGAATGATCTTCTTCGTATTTATTTAATAATTTCGTTACTTTATTTTTCAAAAATTTTGAGCAATTCAGTTGGTCCTGAGCAATAAGCTCGATCTTTTCAGATTCAATTTTTTCAAGCATTGCACTGTTTAGAGTATCACACAGGTGGCATGTAGGTAACAAGCAAACAGTGTCAGCAGGTAAACGAATGATGTATTCACGTAATTCATCAAGTATCATTGAATAACTTGACGACTTGAATTTTAATTGTCTCGTTTGCAACAATTGCATATCTGAAGTCAACAGTGTGCCAAAACAAATTCTCGATAATAGGGTGAATTGACCAGTGAATGAACAGGGAGCAGTGAATGAACAAATTGACTTTTTTCGTGTATAACAAGAATACTATTTCATTGAAAACAATGGTGTTATATTTAGAACGAAGGAAAATTTATTGTGATAACGACGATATAAATATTTTTTGAATCTATGAACGTCTTGGTCGCTTATTAATTTTTTTGATTTGTGGTTTCGGGTGCTGCCATTCACGGCGAAAAACCTAGTAAGAAAACACGTACGATGACAGTTAACCACTATATTGTGTAAACTGTGTTCTGATAAAAATAAATTTGTCAAGTTCCTATGATTATAATATATAGATTATATTTTTATATTCTTATGGTAGGTCTCTAACTTAACTTCCCTTCTACTTTTGTAGCGTTTTCAGCGATTTCTCGTCGGAAAATGAAGTATTATTCTTTGTGTTCATTCACTGGGTACAGGATGTTCATTTATTGGGTATTTTGTTCATTCACTAGTATATTGGGCATTGATTACATTTTTATGATTTATTTCAGACACCGTTCAAGTAAAAAAGCACAAACAATTTTTTTAGACATTTTTAAAGCCTATTCTGTTACAAATTCTTGTTCTATTAATAAATTACGACATTATTTAATTTTTATCGTTATTTGAAACTGGAAAAACGCTTAGCTGTTCATTCACTGGTCAATTCGCCCTAGTTGACGGTATGTTTCACGACCTTACACAGATGGAGAATTCGTGAAGGAGTGCCTGCTGGTTTGTGTAGAAGATCCACAGCAGCACAAGAAATTGGAAACAATTAGTCTTGGGCGGAATACAGTCACGCGCCGCATTCGGGAGATGACTGAAGATGTGATGCGCCAGTTACGGGATTTACGCCAGACTTTTATTGCATTCAGCCTAGCCGTGGATAAATCCACGGACATTTCGGGGACTCCGCAGGTCGCAATATTTATTCGGGGGGTTAATGAAAATTTAATAGCAACGGAGGTACTGCTAGATTTTTGCCCCTTGAAAGACATCACAACAGGAGAAGACATCATGTCGTGTGTGGAGGAGGCGGTCGATAATTTGAATTTAGATTGGACGAAGCTAGTATTTGTCTGCACTGATGGTGCTCCTGCTATGGCTGGCAAGAAGACAGGTTTCGTTGGCCGCCTGCGAAGAAAATTATGAAATTTAGCAGTTCCTCAAGAAATTGACGCAATACATTGTACTATACATCAACAAAATTTGTGTGCAAAGGGTATTGAATTAGAACATGTCATGTCAGTGGTAATTCAATCTACAAATTATATTAGAACGAATTCCCTAAAACGACGACAATTTAGAATACCTTTGGAAGACGTGAATTGGGATTGCGGCGAGCTACCATTGCACACCGAAGTACGATGGCTTAGCAGGGGAAGAATTCTGGATCGATTTTTTAATCTGCGAGAAGAAATTTCTCATTTTGTGGATGCGGTAGGTCGGCCTGTACCCGAATTGGTCGACAATAATTGGTTGTGTGATTTAGGATTCATGTCTGATTTAGCAGAACATTTGAATTCTTTAAATTTAGAATTGCAAGGGAAGGACAACACAATTGTTGATTGCCACAAATCAATTTGCGCTTTTGAAGCGAAAATTGAATTGTGGAAAACGCAATTAAACGAAAATAATGTCTCCCAATTTCCAAAATTAGGATCCCTAATCACGCCCAATAAAAGTACTGATGAGTATAAAAATACATTAAAAAAGTTGGGTGATGAATTTAAAAAACGATTCGGTGACATAAAGGCGCTCCAAATTCAATTTCAAACACTTTCGAATCCATTTTCAATAGAAATAAACACGGTTTCACCTGCGCTGCAATTAGAGCTTCAAAATTTAAGATCCGATCTATTCATGACAGAGAAATTCTTTATTAAACATGATCTGAGTAGTTTTTATAAAAATTTCCCACAAATAAAATACCCCCATTCATACAAGACCGCATCAAAAATTTTAGCAATGTTCGGTACAACCTATTTATGCGAACAGCTGTTTTCTACCATGAAGAAAACCAAATCATCAAGTCGGGCATCATTGAAAGATTATAATTTAAGATGTAGTTTAATCCTAAGTGCCCACAAAAATCTGGCCCCTGATATACCACGTTTAGTGAAAGAAACACGACAACGTTGACTAAAGACAAAATTAAAAATATACTAACATGATATGTTCTAATTCCATATATATGCACCATTGCATATATTGTATGTGTACAATGGGTTACGCAACTGGAACTGCACTTTGGTTACTAAACTTTAGTAACTTTAGTAATTAAAGTGTAGCTCCAGTTGCGTAACCCATTCTACACATACAATATCAAATTTGTACAACATTATATACATAATACGATACACGCAAAATTCAAGAGGAATACAAAGTCGGGTGCGCTATTGAATGTGCACAATGGGTTACGCAAGTGGAAGTAAAGTGTATCTCGGTTTGCATAACTGCCAATCGCCATAACCTATTGTACACATACAATATCGCACCCCACCTCCTATTCCTCTTGAATTTTGCGTGTATCATATTATGTATATAATTTTGTAGTCGGTGTATATGTACAATGTTCTGCATTATCTGCATGGATGTGTGGCGCGTGCATGCGTGCGTGTGTGTTTAGCAGGTTTATTCAACCCATTTTATTTTCATTAATTCCCCGTATAACAGTAATGTACATACACATTCCTTATGTATAAAACTTTGCGCTTGCATCGATCGCTGAGTGCAATAAAGACTAATACACCAATGTATATATGTATATAATTTTGCGCTTGCCTCGATCGCTGAGTGCAATAAAGACTAATACACAAATGTATATAATATTGTTCAGGATCGAAACGTCGAAGCTTCGAACGTCCGCGTGTTAGATTAAGAATTAGGATTAATTTAGCGTGTAAGATAGACGATAAGGATAGACGTTTAGATTAGCTGTTACGTTTAAAAACTAAGGTCACAACCACTGTATATTTACAAAACGTTAGCACAATATTACACGTCGCTTTAACTATACTAATCGCAGAAGTAATACTTCTTTATTCTAACGCGAAAGTCTGCGCGAATTAGCGGTTGAACCGAGCAGTTCGGAAAAGTTTGTTGGGACGTCCCAGTAGAGCGCGAGCACGCGAGATAAAAAGGCGGTACGTGTCGTCAAGTCGACGATTCGAGGAAGAGAGATCGCGGTGATGGATCGGGCAGTTTCGCCGAATTCTGTGACGTCAGCACCCCACTCAACAGTCGCTCGTCCTGAGCAGGACGAGGACCGCATCGGCGAACAATGCCGTTCGCACGATGAACCGAGACAGCTGTCTAATTAGGTGAGGTGCGCGTCAACAGATGGCCCGACCGATCGCATCACCGCGATCATTCCGCGATCAGGTCGCGTTTAGTGAGTTTAAAAATGCGCGCGGTTTCGGTAGCGAATCCGCGCCGGCTTGGCCCGTGGCCGTTTGGGCCAATCCCAAACAAATAAATATGTATGTATATATTTATTAGTATATAATTTTTAACTTTTACAAATGTGTGTGTATATATATCGTTCAATAAAATTCTGTTCTTTATCTTTGTAAGTTATTTATTTTTATAGTAATAACATTGTAAATATGTTATGTTTCGGTGAAATTGTATAATACGTTTCTATATTTTCAATTTTATTGCTTGTTACACATATGCATCATCCCGGGGTTCCTTACCATAATAAATAATTCTATAGTAGCAAAGAATAGCACAGCCGAGCGTGAAACCGAGCAACGAAATAGCTCCATGCTTGGCTCCTGACCCGGCGCCCAGAATCGCAAAGAGTCGCGGTACGAGCCTACATGGACGCACACTCATGCAGTTCTCTTATTACAAATTTCGCAATGTGTAGCAACTTTACAGTCCTGCGCTCGGCTGTTGCCCGGGTCCCAGAAATTCAGGAGGTATTTGCACCCGATGGGGCAGGCCTGCTCTAGAGGTTTCCATATCCGTGGCATGTCCGTCGCATCAGTGGCTTCGAGCACCCTCTTCCACGCAGCACGTAGAAGACGCTATGGAAACTGAAGCTAGCTTCCTCGGATCGCCCACCTGGACCAGTCTGCGTTAGTCTGTATCTACCGTACCGAATGATTATATTTTTTTTATATATTATTTTTTTAAATCACAGTAACAAAAGTAAGAATTATTATATTATATAGGGTGAAGCCACCAGTAGTCGATCATGTATCAGTAGTCGACCGCTTTCAGAAAAACATGAAACCTAAAATTTTTAGAAGTAACGATCTTTTGAGCAAAGTGCAGTTCTCTGACTGACTACACTCTATCTACACTCTGTTCAAAAGATTTTCACTTCTAAAAACCTTATTTTTCATGTTTTTTTTTAAAGTGGTCGACTACTGATACATGGTCGACTACTGGTGGGCTTCACCCTATGTATTAATTTTGTATGTTCCTCGTACTGTATTATATTTAAATAAAATTAAAAAAAATGTTTATATATTTTGGAGCGAAAATGATAGTATATTTTATTATTGTATTCTCCTATCATACCATTGTGCCTTAATAGGCGCATAATAAAAATCTTTAAAAAATCATACCATTGTGCCTTAATATGCGCATAATAAAATTAATATTTTATAGTGTAATTGTAAACGATTTAATTAATACCAAAATGTTGTAAATTTTGTTAAGATAAAAAGATACTTTTGTGTATCTGTACCAGTTTTTAGACTAGATTCTTGAGTACTGTGTACTCTTGCTCGAATTGTACACATAGTATGCTATACGATAAATTAACAAATTAAAATAAGCATAGTAATTGTTAAGTTAATAAATCATTTTATAAAGGTAAAAGGAAATTCAAAATTATTTGTATGTTACGTATGTGGAATTTTCCCATACGTCGCTCTCAACCGTCTTTCGAGCTCGCGTCTGCGAAGGGAAAACGCCCTAAAAGCCTTCCGCTTATCAACCCCCACTAATGGAGGTCAAGATCTCTACCATCTGCATCACGACCGTGAGAACGGGAGTGACACAACGACGACCCCGAAGGATTTTCCTTATATGGAAATTCCTAACGCATCCCCACTCATTTTTGGGACTATATAAACCCTTCGGTTCCTACCTTCGTTGGTTAAAAGCTATAGAGTCACGCGTAACGTCACGTCGTGTCACGCTCGTACAGAGTCAGTTACCAAGTAAGATCAGGCTAAAGTCTCCGTCAGAATCAAAGTAGCCACTCGTACGCCCCGCATCGCCAGTGCGTCAACACCGTGCATCTAGTGGTAATACACACATTCTATTTAATTAACTACTCGCGACACTTACATTTGTATTAATTGTCTATTCAATATACTTATGGTGTTCACTTCTAAATCGAGTCGATTTCGTTAAACCCATCTTTTACCCAGCGATCCTGATAATATTAGTAGCACTCACCCACAGATACAACTTTACCGCTCGAGTTGTATCAAATATTAATTAAGAGTTACGAGGCATTACTAACATTTCCCGCGACTCCCCGATTTAGCATCGGGTTCGTTCGCACCTCTTTACCAAAGCAAGTCATCTTCTCCAACCCAGTGGCTCCCCGATTTCGCATCGGGTTCGTCCACGAAACCTCACCTCTCCTACGGCTCCCTGATTTCGCATCAGGTTCGTCCGTATCCTACAGCTCCCTGATTTCGCATCAGGTTCGTCTGTAAATACTACCTACTTCCGAACAGCTCCCTGATTTCGCATCAGGTTCGTCTGTGAATAATCCAACCTCCTAGCAGCTCCCTGGTTTCGCACCAGGTTCGTCTGTGAACTTTATCCTAGTGACTCCCCGATTTCGCATCGGGTTCGTTCACGACGTTTCACCCTCCTACGGCTCCCTGATTACGTATCAGGTTCGTCCGTGTCTGACTCCATTCCTAGAGGCTCCCTGATTTCGCAGCAGGTTAGCACTTCTCCCAACAGCCACCTGGAATATTGAATCCGCAGGATGTAATCCCCGGCGTGCAAATGTTGCACCCGTACATATTTGTACGGATGCAACCTGCGATCCGTGAGGATTCGGTGTATCGTCGTCCTGCTGACACTAGAACAAAATCTAAGAACATCCACTATTAGATAACATTTTTTTCTAAATTAATAATTGCTGCAGTTATTTTGATCTGTCACTTACTCTAGGCGACGGCTCAAGACGCGCACACTGATGGTTGGGTCGGCTTCAACGGCGTCGAGGATTCGGTCGATGGTGCCCAGATTTCGCGCTGTTACGGGTCTGCCCACCTCGCTGCCTCGCGGCATCATGGACCCCGTCGAGTATAGCCGCGACGCTACCGGCGAAATGTATCCCTGCTTGGAGCACCTTGATGCAGTGCGATCTACGTCAGAGAAAACAATTTATTGAAACATAGCATTATTATTATTATATTAATTAAATGAGTTTATTCATATGCTTGCTTAATATCTGAAAATTCAAATTTTTAAATAAACCAATTCCACCAATCCCAATTATCTGATTTTATTTTACATAAGTAGTTTGTACTGATATATAGGTACATAATACAAAGGATAGATATACTTAATTCTGTCGCGTGATAATTTGTCATTTATAATATTAAAAATTATCTAAAGTCAGTCCCTATGCAAATTATCTTTCTAAAAAGAAGTGAGATCCCCATAAAAAAACTTCAAAAAAGTAAAAAAATACGCCAAGTACATGAAAAATCAAATAAATCACAAAAAATAGAAGACAATAATAATCACAAAAATTGAAGATAGTAATAATAAAATAAAAAAAAAGTGAAATCGAAATGAGCTGCAAGTACATAAAGGTGCTTTCCAACTGCGCCTAAGATGATACAACTAACCAGCGGCCTTAAGCCGGGAATCCACCGGGAAGCTAAGCTATGCTAAGCGATGCTATGCTATGCCATGCTACGTTGTAAAAGAATTAGCTTCAATACATTCTTATGGAACCGTTTCCACCGAAAGCTATGCTAAAACATAGCATCGCATGGCATAGCTTAGCTTAGCTTTGCGGTGGATTCTCGGCTTTAGCCGTGATGAAAACACCGGTTCTCGCTAGATCACCGAAGTTAAACATCACGGGGCGGGTATTGGGGAAAGATGGGTGGCCACCTTTCCCCCCGTGCGCCGCTGCTGCTGGGACCTGAAGGAGAGAGAGAGAAGGGGAAAAAAGGTAGGATTGTAGTTCGTTGGGCAATATAAGCGAAATGTTTGAAACGCCATCCTGTTTAACAGGGAAATCAAAAATCAAAACCAAAAAAAATGACACAACTATATATAAAATTACAAAAAGTAGAAAATAATAATAATTACAAAATTAAAAAAAGATGTGAAATCAAAATGAGCTGCCTGTACATAAAGATGCTTTCCAACTGCTCTTTAGATGACACAACTACATATGCACAGCTAAAATTCTATTACTCATAATGGCTATTTATACAAAGAAAAAATGTATTAAATAATAATATGCAGATATATTTTTATACAAATAAATATTTTAATACGAGTAAACATTTGATTCAAAATACTTGGCGCTCCGCAACCGAAAAGATGTTAATTGCTTTAGTATTAATAATTTACAACTCCATTACAATATAAAAAACATATACATACACATATTAGAAACGCAGTCAGATTTATTCTACATATATTTAATTCTAATGCCATACGTAGCATATGCACACGCACGCACGCGCGCGCGCGCACACACACACACGCATGCACGTACAAGAAAGAAAGAAAAGGATTAATGCAATTTATACATATTTATTGAGTTTAGCAACACCAATTCGGGGCGCAGCGCCAAGTATTTTGAATCAAATATTTATTCGTATTAAAATATTTATTTGTATAAAAAAATATCTGCATATTATTATTTAATACATTTTTTCTTTGTATAAATAGCCATTATGAGTAATAGAATTTTAGCTGTGCATATGTAGTTGTGTCATCTAAAGCGCAGTAGGAAAGCATCTTTATGTACTGGCAGCTCATTTTGATTTCACATCTTTTTTTAATTTTGTAATTATTATAAATACTTTATTGTTTCCCCGTGAGGTTTACAATTCTTATACTCTACTCTTACATCTAACCTTACATCTATACGCCTTACTTACTACCCTCTCCAGTCTCGCCCGCACGCTTGCTCCCCCGCTCGCTCTCCCGCTCGCTCCCCCGCTTGCTCGCCCGCTCGCCCGCTCGCTCGCCCGCTCGCTCTCCCGCTCGCCTCCCCTCTCTCCCGCTCTCCCCACCCCGCCACGCACGCCCCTCCTTCCCCCACCATCCCTAACCTCTGACCCCCGCTTCCGCTCGCTTCCAGCCTCTCACAATCCTTGTTCTTCCATTCTTCCATTGTCACCCCTCTCTTTTCTTCTATCCTCCTTATCCATTCCTCTCCACTTCCCTCATCACACAATACCTCCCTTACCACATCCTGCCATCCCCTTTCCTTCCCCCATTCCGAGCACACCTCCCACACGTGCTCCCACGTCTCCTCCCCCCATCCACACACCCTACATTTCCTCTCCTCCTCCCCCCTCCAATACCTCCCTCCTCTCATCTCATTCCTCAACCTATACTTTGCCATTCTTCTCCACCTATTCTCCTCCCACCCCTTCTTCAAATATCCCGGCACCCCCACTCCCTTTATCCTTCCGTACCACCCATTATATTTTGACTTATTTATCTTTTCCCATCTATCTACCTCCTCTAACCTCCTTCCCCTGCACACCAGCTCCTCCCCCCTCAATTCTCCCCTCCCCCTGACCTTTTCTACTCCCTCCACGGTCCATCCTCTCTCCTCAAAAAATCCCTTTCTTTCCTCCTCCCATCCCCCCAACACCTTTCCCCTTATTGCCCTACCTTTTAGCTCCTCCCAACATTCCCTCGCCAACTCCCCCCCCTGCCCCTCCTCTAACTTCCTCTCATATGTCCACGCCCTCATCCCCGCCCTTCCCTTCATCATACCCCTCTGTAGCTCCTCCCTCACCATATAACCCGGAGTACACCAATCCACCCTCAGCACCCATCTCAAATACCTCTCCTGCAACCTCTCCACCCCTCTCCTCTCTTTCCATCCCCATATCTCCACCCCATACCCCATCGTGGCCCACACCAGTCTATGAAATAGCCATACCCTTTTCCCGCAATCCTTCCCAAACTTCCTCTTCCCAATACCCCATACCTGCCCCATCACCGCCGCTGCTTTCTTCACCCTATCCCTCACCTGTGCCTCCTGCCCCCCACTCGCCATAAATGTATACCCCAAGTAAGTGAACTCTTTCACCTCCTCCACCTCCTTTCCCTTCCATCTCCATACCACCTTTTTCCACCTCCGTCCCCCCTTCCTACATCGCATCATCTTTGATTTACCCACATTAAGTTGCAGCCCCTTCCCATCCATGTACCTCTCCAGCCTCGCCATCATCCCCTTCATCCCCTCTTCATCCTCTGCCACCACCGCCACATCATCAGCATACGCAAGGGTGTAAACCTTTTTACCCCCTAACCTCACCCCTCCCCATCCACCCTTTTCCATTTCCTCATCCAAATCCGCCAGGAGGAACGTGAACAAGCTAGGGCTCAGTGGGCAGCCCTGCCTTACTCCTCTAGCTGTCCAAAAGCCCCCCCCCCCCCCATCTCGTCCCCTACCTTTACCCTACATACCGTTTCCTTCAGCACCTCCTCACATCTCTCCACTAGCCCCTCCCTCACACCTCTCCTCCTCATTGCCCTTATTAACACCTCCCTGTCCACCGAGTCAAAGGCCGCCTTCAGGTCAAGGAAGAATATGACCATCCTTCTTTCTTTCCTAGTCACCTGCCTGTTGATCAGAAAATTCAACACATAGATGTTGTCTATGCAACCCCTTCCTCTCCTAAAGCCGGCCTGACTCGGTGGCAGCAACTTCTTCCCCTCAACCTCCTCTCTTAACCTTTCCGCCAACACAGACGCGTACACTTTGTACGCCGTCTGCGTCAGCGTCACCCCCCTGTAGTCTTCTACCCTCTTTCCAGCCCCTCTCTTAACCACCGGTACCACTACCCCTTCCCTCCATTCCTCCACCCATCCTTCCCCCTTCCACACCCTGTTACAAATATCCCATAGCCACTCCTCCACCTCTACCCCACCATACTTCCACACCTCATTTGCTATCCCATCCCCCCCCTGCCTTTCTATCCTTCAGATTCCTTATCACCCTCCTCACTTCCTCCTTACTTAACTCTCCCTCCTCATCCTCTTCCCTCCTTCTTTCCCCCCCCCTTTCTCACCCTCCACTCTACTCCTCCTAGTATCCCTCTAAAATAGTCCTCCCATTCCTCCATTCTAATCCCCTCCTCCACCCTCCTTCTTCTCCCCCTCTCACTATTTACTACTCTCCATACCTGCCCCTCCGTCTTCACCCCCTCGATCTCCTTCTCCCACCTTTCTACCTCCTTCCTCTTTTTCCCCTCACACATAATCTTATAGTCCCTTTTCTTTTTCCTATATTCTTTCCCGTCTCCTCCCTCCCTTCTCCATCTCCTCAACTCCTTTCTTACCTTCCATTTCTCCTCCTTACATTCTTTATCCCACCATCCTCGCCGTCCCACCCTCTCCCCTCCTTGCCCCACCTTCTTTATCACCCCTTTTATCCTGTCCCTCAACTCCCTCCATTCTTCCTGTATTCCTCCCCCCCCTCCCTCCCTCTTACCAAATGCCCTTATGAATTCCTCTCTTTCCTTTTCCGTCCAGTTTCCCCTTGCTACCCCTCTTCCCTCCCCCGTTTTCCCCCCTACTAACCCCCCCCCTACTCTCCCCCCTCAACCAAACCACCACTGGGTGATGGTCTGACTCCACCCTTTCCGCCACCTCCATTCTCACCACTCTCTCCCTCGTACCCTCGTTTCCTAACACGTAGTCTATCACTGTATTCCCTCTTCCCCCCGTGTATGTCCATTCCCCCTCTTCATCCCCTTCTACGTTTCCATTCAATATCCCCCACCCCCTCTCCTCCATAAAGCTACATAGCCTCCTCCCCTCATTATTCACCTCTCTGTCCTTCGATCTCCTACTTTCCCGTCCCATCTCTTCCTCATCCCCCTCCCCAAATCTCCCCCCTTCACCCCCGTCCTTGCGTTAAAATCTCCCCCTATCACTACTCTCACTCCCTCCTCTCTACCCTCCATCCATTCCTCTAGTTCCTCCAGTTTCCTCTGCAGATCCTTATTCACATACACCCCCACCACCACCCACCACTCCCCACCCATCGTCACCCTCTTCACCATTATGCCCTCCTTCTCCCCCCCCCCTTCCCCTTCCCTTGTTTCCAACCCCTTCCTGACCCCCATTATCATTCCCCCCCTTGCCCTTGCTTTCTTATTCTCCCTTCTTGCCCACTGCTTCTCCCACACATACCCCCTTGGCAACTTACCCCTCACCCTTTCCCAGTCTCCTTCCTCTATCCACGTCTCACACAGTACCATTACCTCCCACTCCTCCAAACCCTTCCAGAACTCTATGTCCTTATTTTCCACCCCTGCCACGTTCCAAAAAGCCACCTTATAACTTCCTGTCCCCACTATATCCTCTCCCTCCCTCAACCTCTCCCCCCCTCCTTTCCCCCCCCCCCCTTCTCGTTTCCCTGATCCTCCATCCATTTCTCTCCTATTTCATCCCACCTCCTCATCCTCCCATTCACCCACATTTTCATATACCCCACCTGTACATTCATCCCCTTCCTCCTCTCCTCCTCTGCCTCTCTTTCTATTTTCCACTTCCCTCTTCTCTCCTCCTCCGTGAGGTCATCCTCAATCCTCTCCTTCCCGAAATTTTGTAATTATTATTATCTTCTATTTTTTGTAATTTATTTATAAATTACAAATTATCACGCAACAGAATTACGGATAAATTCTAGATTCAATTGCTTGTGATTATTATTGTCTTCTATTTTTTGTGATTTATTTGATTTTTCATGTACTTGGCGTATTTTTTTTA
Source organism: Andrena minutula (assembly GCA_929113495.1). Classification (NCBI taxonomy): domain Eukaryota; kingdom Metazoa; phylum Arthropoda; class Insecta; order Hymenoptera; family Andrenidae; genus Andrena; species Andrena minutula. Next base: position 40,559,919 of record OV815993.1, on the reverse strand, counting down.
CTTTTTTGAAGTTTTTATGTATTTACGATCGGCCGTGGCCGGGTACGCGGCTGATGGTGGTGGCGGTGGTGGCGGTAGCGGTGGCGCAGCCGCGGCCAGTGGTGGTGGTGGCGGTAGCGGTGGCGCAGCCGCGGCCAGTGGTGGTGGTGGCGGTAGCAGTGGCGGCTCTGCCATATTTAATTCGGCCAATTCTGCGTCAATATCTAAATAAATTAATTTCATCATTAAATGACTGAAAAAATAAATTTAAATGACTGGAAAAATAAATTTAAATGACTGGAAAAATAAATTTAAATGATTGGAAAAATAAATTTAAATGACTGGAAAAATAAATTTAAATGACTGGAAAAATAAATTTAAATGACTGGAAAAATAAATTTAAATAAATATTGGTATATAAATTTTTAATATTTACCCTCTAAAGCGTTCTGCACATTTTCCTACAAAAATTAATAAACAATTAGCAAATAAGATCAAGAGTTCATTAAAGCTGCGTATGATAGAAGAAAGTCATACATGTAGTGCAAGGGTACGTATTGTTCCATTGCAAATTGGAAATTAGTAAATATAAAAGTTTGAAAAGTGAAACAGTGTATGATGTGAAATTATAAAAATTACATTACAAAATATGTTTCTTCTCATTACTTCACAAGCTTTTCCATTATTAATATTCAATACAAAAAACTGTAACGTATTATAACATTATTTTGTGAACGATTCGCAGTTGTAACTAGTAGCAAAACAAGAAGGTATTGCACACGTTGAAGCATATTCTATAACTTATAACGCCAACGATTAGAAATATATTAAACATATCTGAGTTGAACGTAAAAAAAACACGGGAAAAGGACGCGCATCGAATTTGAAGATTTTGAACTTTTTAAACCTTGACATAAATATACATTATGATACATCGTTGGATTTGTATTTTTTTTCTGTTTAAGAATACATACACAGCATATACGATTGTTAACAAAAAAACGTCCGTGACCTTGAAAACTCGAAAGAGTGACCTGTGACGTCCCGATAATTTTTCGCCGGTCCTAAATGGCATCCTCCATATAAATCCACTCAACTATTCTCGAAACCACATATGCTAAACCCCTTTTTCCAACCTCCGGGTTGTTTGGACGATGTACCTTAGCGGTCCCCATCTCCAGACGCCCAAATTTCGAATCCCCTTCCCCTCTTCGGCCTTAGAGGCGCGAACTCTTCCCCATTCAAATCTAATACAAACCCCTCGCCAAAGCTCGCTCATCTCGAGACCATGTACCCCTCTTCCCCCCCCCCCCCCCTCTTTCTACAAACGTACTCAAGCCTCCACCTTAAAAACCCCAATCAAAATCCTCTAAATCTATCCAACGGGTGGAATACCCATCTCTAAAAACCCCGAAAGAACCGCCGAAATCCGCTATTCCACGCATACCTTACGCATGAGTCATTGGCACGCGTCGATTACATAACGCGTATGACTCATCACGCATACCACAGATTCCACGCATAACGTAAATTCCTCGCATACCAGACATTCCATTGATTTCGTATAAATACAAGCGCCACATGGACCGCGCATCATCAGTCTGTTACAATCGTTCAGTCAGTTACTATCGACCATAGAGTTACTAGATTCTTTCGCGACACCACGTGTCTGTATTGTTAGTGAAGTGCTATAAGGATTTCACCTCTTCTATATCACTGTAAGCATTTAACTATTATAACTTTCATTATCCTATTTTCTCTTGCTCACGTGCAACATTATTGTTTAACTCTTTATATTTATATTATTCGCTTTGATTTTGCTTATTACTTCATATTATTCGTTTCGATTTTGCTTATTGCTTTATATGTACATCGCTCAATTGTATTGCTTTCTCTTTAACTTTCAATTGCTTACTGCCTAATTATACCATTGCTTAATTTCATTAGTTATACTAAATCATTATTAGCGTTACTAAGTTGTCACATGTTTATTATATTCTCAATCACCGTTATATAAATGTTTGTCCCAATGCTCTATGTTCATGCATTATTGTAAACTGCTATATCATCAGAAGCACACTGCTATTTCACTCGCTTACCAATAAATAGTGGTTCTATTACTCAAACGTTTAAAATCATAACCGGCCTTTCTACCACCGTTTTCCTTCGCGAATAACCTAACGGGTCTCACTCGGGTGCGCGCTTATTACCCAACCTCCCCTGGTCGATTAGGGCTGCGAAACAGGGTTTCGTGCTTAACAACCTTCCTTCGCATTAGGACTGCGAAACAGGGTTTCGTGCCTAAATCCTTATTATTCACCAGGACTGCGAAACAGGGTTTCGTGCCTAAATCCTTATTATTCACCAGGACTGCGAAACAGGGTTTCGTGCCTAAATCCTTATTATCCACCAGGACTGCGAAACAGGGTTTCGTGCCTAAATTCCCTCCTATTCACCAGGACTGCGAAACAGGGTTTCGTGCCTAGATCCTTCCTATTCCGTAAAGCAACGAAAAGATTTTCGTGCCTAACTTTTGCAAACCGTTTGGGGCAGCGAAACAGGATTCCGTGCCTGAACCTTGCAATCGCTTAGAGCAGCGAAACAAAATTTCGGGCTTAAAATCCTCCTTACCTCTCGGAGCAGCGAAACAGGATTTCGCGTTCGACTCCCGTTACCCTCCCACAATGTCACTGTCCTAAACCCGCCACCCAGGACGTGACAGACCTTGAAAAAAAAATTTTCCCCCATTATATTCGCCTCTTTATATACTAGAACTTTTGTTTGAAGAGTTTTTCATATATCAGTAAACGATGGAAATATTAAACATTCCCATTTAAACGCCCATATACATTGTAGAAAAAGGTAAACAATGGCATTTAAAGGAACATTTTAAATCTCATGTGCAATAGTAGCATTTTTGACAATACTACAGTTTCTTAAATATTTAATTCGTACATGTATTGAAATGCGGGGGTTTGAAAGGCTTCGAAATGCAGCTACAGATGTGTTACGAGCCGAGGCTGAGGGCAATGAGAATGGCGGCTGCGAGGCCGAGGACTGATATTTAGTTGTTTGAGTTTGTTAGTAGCGGACGAACCGGGGTCTGGTATCCCCGGGAGCCGCTATAAGGAGGTTGGATGTCGTGGACGAACCGGGGTCTGGTATTCCCGCGAGCCACTAGGAAGGTAAGTTTCACGGACGAACCGGGGTCTGGTATCCCCGGGAGCCGCTAGGAAGGTGGAAATCGTGGACGAACCGGGGTCTGGTATCCCCGGGAGCCACTAGGAAGGTAGAAGTCGTGGACGAACCGGGGTCTGGTATCCCCGGGAGCCACTAGGAATGTTAGTTTAGCCTCGTAACTTTATAATGTGATACACCTTGAGCGGTAAAGCAGTATCTATGTGGGTTAGGGTGGACCTTATTTTTCGACCATCAGATTTTTTTGGTCCCGTACGCCAGAAATGTGACACTTGGTGGGAAAATGATCTAAAAAAAATTTCAGCCCGATTGGACCACGGGAAAAGGACGCGCAACGAATTTGAAAATTTTGAACTTTTGAAACCTTGACATAAATATACATTATGATATATCGTTGAATTTGTATTTTTTTTTCTGTTTAAGAATATATACACAGCATATATGATTGTTAACAAGAAAAACGTCCGTGACCTTGAAAACCCGAAAGAGTGACCTTGAAAAAAAATTTTCCTTCCATTATATTCGCCTCTTTATATGCTACAACTTTTGTCTGAAGAGTTTCTTCGTATATCCATAAACGATGCAGATATTAAACATTTTCATTTAAAGGCCCATACAGCTTGTAGAAAAAAGGTATACAATGGTATATACAGGTTCATTTTAAATTTCATGTGAAATAGTTGCATTTTTGACAATAGTACAGTTTTTAAATATTTAATTCGTACATATATGGAATTGCGAGTTTTGAAAGCCTTCGAAATGCAGCTACAGCTGACTCATGTAACCAGTTTGTACCCCTCAGAAACCGTTAGAATTCTACCTGCGCAGGAAGGGGTGGGACAGAAGGTCCGAAAACTCATAGTTTGACCATTATGTTCTGAGCGTTCAGCGAGGTAACAGTGAAATATCGCATTGAAAGTGAAAGTGAAATGGAAGGTACAAGGAAACAATTATATTTACTCGATCATGACGAAAGTCAAATTATCGGTGCAAAATTGCCATTCAACGGGCAAGTCTTAAGAGTCCTATTTCACAATCTACGTAATGTGAAATTAAATATTAAGTCTAGTGCTTCTTTAGTTATTAGGAAAGTTAAAATATTTTGGGACAAAGCACGAATTCCAACAAAAAGACCACAACATTGCATTGACAAGCTAGATGCATTGTATCAGGAATGGGTGACTTTGCATAAAAGTTGCAAACGTAGTACTGAAACCCACAAAAATCGGGAGAAGGAGTTTGTAGACAAGCTAGATGACCTTTTTGATATTGCACCCGCCGATGTGTTGGAAACTATTAAAATAGAGGAAGACAAACTTTTTCTATTAAGTCAACGAAAAAAAGGACGTCCTGGTTCCATGATTGGAATCGATAATAGATTGTACCGGAAAGAACAGAAAAAAGCGTTTCGGAAGAAGCAAGAAGAATCGAGACAGGCGCAGTGTGAAGTAGAAGCTATACAAGGTAAGTATTCGGACTTCCGTTTCCGGTGTGTAAGCGACAGGTCGAGTGAGTGAGCGGAGTGTGGATAGAAAGAAGTTTTTGGGTGTTAGTAGGAAGTTCAGGGAGTGGAAAGTGGGAGCGGAGAGGGAAGGGGAGCAGGGAAGGTAGGGTGAGAAAGGGCGTGGAAAAGGAGCGTGAGGGAGAAGAAGAGAGCAGGCAGGAGGAGCGGAGTTTGGAGGTTAGGGCAGGAAGGGAAAGGATTGGGCGGGAAAGAGTAAGGCGGTAAGTGAGAGAGAGCGACATCTGGAGGAGTGGTGAAGGAGTAAGGAGAGAGTAGGATAGTAGGCAAGGCAGGTCGGTGGATAAAGTAGGGAGCAATGGACAGGATGGAAGGTAATGATGGAGAAAAGGGACAAGGCAAGGGGAGCGGTCAGATGGTAGGGAAAAAGAAGGTAGAGGATAAAGGGGCAGAGGGGGGGAAAGAGGGAGGAGGAAGGATAGTAGAGAAGGTAGGCAGGGACAGAAGCGTTAGTGGAGGATATGAAATGGGGATAGCGGAGATGTGGAAGAGGAAGAGAGAGAAAGAGCTGGGAGGGTATGAACAAAGAGGCGAGGGGGAAGAGGCGTTTCAAAAGAGCAGGAGAGTACAGAGGTCGCCGGAGGAGAAAAGGGCCTCAGTGGAGGAGTTGATAAGGGAAATGAGGGATGAAGTAAGGAAGGATTTGTGGGAAGTAAAGGAACAGGGGAGGGAGACGCGAGCGGAGATGGGAAAAATCAGAGGGAAGATAGAAGAGTGGGAGGGGAGGTGGAGAAGGGAGAAAGAAGAGTTGGAAGAGAGAATGGAGGGGATGGAAATAAGGTTGGTGAAGATAGAGGAGGAGGAGGGAAGGTTGCCGGAGGTGGAAAAGAGAATAAAAGAAATGGAGAGCTGGAGGGTGAGGGAGGAGGAGAAGAGAGAAAAAGTAAGAGGGAAGGCAGGGTCAGAGGGGGAAAATGGAGGAACAGGAGAGGGGGAGTGGGAGGAAAGGGTGAAGGAAATGGAAAGGAAATGGGAGATGAAGGAAAGAGAAGGGAGAAAAAAGAATGTGATAATAAAAGGAGTAGGAAGGGAGGGGACGGCGTTGCAGAGGGCAAAAGAGGTAATAGCAGTAGTAGGAGTGCAAGGGGGGATAGTGGGAGCGAAGGAGCTGGGAGGAAGAAGGCAAGATAGGAAGGAGGTGATGTTGGAGGTGAGGATGGAGAGCGTGGAAGCCAAAAGGGAGGTGATGAGGAACAAATGGAAGATGAGAGGGAGGAAGGAGAGGATTGAGGATGATCTGACGTGGAAGGAAAGGAAGATGCAATGGTTACTGAAAGAGATAGGGGACGAGGAAGGAAAGGAAGGGAAGAGAGTGAGAATAAGCTACGGGAGGATAGAAATAGAAGGAAAAATGTGGTTCTGGGATGAGAGGATGGAGGTGCTAAGAGACTGGCGGGGGAGAGAGAAAGGAGAGCAGGATAGGGAAGTGGGGGTAGGGAATGCAGGGGGAGGGAGGAGGGAGAGGGAGGGAGCAGGGGGAAATAAGGAACAGGTAGGAGGGGGTTCAAAAAACTAATCAGGAAGGAAAAGGGAGAGGAGAGGAAGAACTGGAGGATAGCTTTCTGGAATGTAGCGGGGGTGAGGAACAAAGAGGAAGAGTTCTGGAAGGGGCTAGAAGAGTGGGAGGTGATAGTTTTGTTGGAAACTTGGGTAGAAGAGAAAGGGTGGAAATATGTAAAGCGCAGACTGCCGGCGGGATACAGATGGAGGGCACAATGGGCAAAGAGAAAGAACAAGAAAGGTAGGGCAATGGGGGGTATGTTGATAGGAGTGAGGGAGGAAATGTGGGGAAAAGAGGAGCAGGGACAGGGAGAGGAAGAAGGGTTAATGGTGGAAGAAGTGAAGGCGGGGGAGGAAAAATGGAAGATAGTGGCGGTATACATAAACGGGGATATGGAGAGGAAACTGGGAAAGATTAGAAGGTGGATGGAGGGGCAGGAGAACGGGGAGAGGGTAATAATAGGGGGGGATTTTAACGCGAGAACGGGAGAGCAGGGAGGAAGAATAGAGGGGGGAGAAGATGAGGAAGGAGCGGCGGGAAGAAAGTCGAAAGATCGGAAGATAAACGGAGAGGGGAGAAAGTTGGTGAGTCTGGTAGAAGAGACAGGGTGGGAAATTTTTAACGGAAATATAGAAGGGGATGAAGAAGGGGAATACACATATACAGGGGGAAGGGGGGAGACCGTGATTGACTACGTGCTAGGGGATGAGAGGACGAGAGGGGGGGTGGAAAAGATGGAAGTAGGTGACAAGGTGGAGTCGGACCATCACCCGTTGGTGGTAACGGTAAGAGACGGAGGAATGGGAGGGAAAAGAGGGAAGGTAGGGAAAAAGAAGGCAGGAGGGGGAAGGTGGTCAGGAAGGATGAAGGAAGAATTTGAGAGAGGAATGGAGGGGGTGCGAATGGAAGGAGAGGGGTTACAGGAGGGGTTAAGTAAGGCGGTAGAAAGGATTAAGGAGGTGATGAGGAAAGGGGAGGAGTTAGGGGGAAAGGAAGAGGGAAGGAAGGGGGAAGGATGGTGGGACAGGGATTGTAGGGATATGAAAAGGCAGGTGAGAAGGGAGCTAAGGAAATGGAGAGGAGGGGTGGGGAGTAGGGAGGGCTACAGGGAGAGGAGGAGAGTGTATAAGGAACTGTGCGAGAGGAAAAAGGAGGGGGAAAGGGAGAGGTTGGTGAGGGAAGTAACAGAGGCAAATACGGAAAACAAGGTATGGGAAATAGTAAACAGGGGGAGGAAAAGAGGGGGAGGGGTGGATGAAAGGATAAAGAAGGAGGAGTGGAGGGAGTATTTCATGAGTCTGTTAGGAGGAGTGGAGGGTAAGGTAAGGATGGGAGGGGAGGGGGGTAGGAGAAAAGGAGAGGAGGAGGGGTTAAGTAAGGAAGAGGTAAGGAGAGTAATAAGGAAGTTGAAGGATGGGAAGGCGTGCGGGGGGGATGGAATCCCTAACGAAGCGTGGAGATACGGAGGAGAGAAGGGGGTAGACTTAGCGTGGGAAATATGCGGAAGAGTATGGGAGGGGGAAGGCTGGCCGGAAGAATGGAAGGAGGGAATCATTATACCGGTGGGAAAGAAAGGGGGTGGTACAAGAGTGGGGGACTATAGGGGGGTGACGTTGATGCCGACACTCTACAAGGTGTACGCAGCGATTCTGGGGAGGAGGCTAGAGCAGGAGGTGGAAGGCAAGGGCATGATGCCTGAGATACAAGCCGGGTTTAGAAGGGGTAGAGGGACGGTGGACCATATTTACACTCTGAACTACATAATAGGGAGACAGATACAAGGGAGTTCAGGTAAGTTGGTGGCGCTTTTCGTGGACCTGAGGGCAGCTTTCGATTCCGTAGATAGAAGAGTGCTATGGGAGGCAATGGAGAAGAGAGGAGTGAGGGAGGGTCTGAGGGATAGAGTGAGGGAAATCTATAAAGAGACAGTGAGCAGGGTGAAGGTGGGAGGGGAGGTAGGGGAGGCATTCTGGACGGGGAAGGGTTTGAGACAGGGATGCCCTCTGAGCCCGATGCTATTCAACCTGTTGATTGCAGATGTGGATGAGGTGCTTAGGAGAGGTAAATGGGGAGGGGTGAAAGTGGGAGAAAGGAGGATATGTGCACTGGCTTACGCGGACGACCTGGTTCTAATGGCAGAGAAGGAGGAGGAAATGGAGAGTATGGTCAGGAGACTGGAGGGATACTTGGAGGGAAAGAGACTGGAGGTAAATGTCGGAAAAACAAAAGTAGTAAGATTTAGGAAAGGGGGGGGGGAGGGAAAAGAAAGTGGACTGGAGGTGGAAAGGAAAGAAGATAGAAGAGGTAAAGGAGTTTAGATATTTAGGTTATACTTTTAAGAGGAACGGAGGACAGGAGGCCCAGATTAGGGACAGGGTAAAAAAAGCGGGGGTGGTGATGCGACAAGTGTGGGGAATAGGGAAAAGGAAATTCGGGAAAGACTGGGGTAAGAGGATGTGGCTCTTCGACAGGTTAGTGTGGACGGTGGTGGGGTATGGGGCGGAAGTGTGGGGTTGGAGGGAGAGGGAAGAGGTAGAGAGGATACAGGAGAGATATATTAGATGGTCGCTAGGGTTGGACTGGCAGACTCCGGGGTACATGGTGAGGGAGGAAACGAAGAGGAATAAGCTGAGGACGTGGGCGGGAGGAAGGGCGTGGAGATATGAGGAGAAGCTGGGTAGGGGGGAAGGAGGGGAGTTGGCCAGGTTATGTCTCCGTGAAATAAAGGAAAGGGTGCATGAGGGGGGGCTAAGTTTGTCAGCATGGGAGAAGGAGAGGAAGGAATTTAGAAGGGAGAGAGGGGGAGGAGAAAGGGAAGGCGGATACGGGGAGGTGGAGGAAGAAGACGAAAGAAGACAAGAAGTAGAGAGAAGAGAAAGGATAAAGGAATCCAGATACAATGGATGGTATAGGGAGATAAGGACAAGAGGGGTACCAAAATACCTAACAGAAGGGTGGAGTGAGGATAGGCGCAGAAGGATTGCGAGATTTAGGTTGGGGAATGAGATGAGGGGAGGGAGATACTGGGAGGGAGAGGAGGAGAGGAGGTGCAGGGTCTGCGGATGGGAAGTTGAAACATGGGAGCACGTGGTGGAGAGGTGCACACAGGAGGAAGGCATGAAGGGGAATTTAGGGGAAAAGATAAGGAGAATTCTGGGAGAAGGAGGTGAGGGCGAGGAGTGGATGAAGAGGTTGGAAGGAAGGAGGAGAGAAAGGGAAGGAAGGGGCGATGGGGTGGGATTGGAGGAGAGAACAGGAAGGGAAGGAGCGAAAGAGGGAATGGAGTGAAAGTGAGGAAACGGAAGTCGACGGCGAAGGGTGGAGGAGGAAAGAGGAGCGGACTTATATTGTAAATAGAGCGATAGGATAAGGATAGGATAAGGATAGAGTAAGATAGGTTAAGCGGGCGTGCGAAGGAGAGAGGGGCGGAGGAAGGCGGGCGAGAGTAGAGTGAGAGGCGTGAGAGAGAAGGCGTAAAGTAAGGTAGTGCTAAGTTTAGATGTAAGCTTAGGATAAGTATATTGTAAGAAGAGAGAGAGAGGAGAAAAATTGATATGTAACCCTAAGGGGAGTCATTAAAGTTATACATACATACATACATACATACAAGGTAAGTATTCTTTATGCAATTCATTTTTAAAACTCAAAATATTGATCGTTATCTTAGATATATAATATAAGATATATTGGTCTTTACTGACACTTGTATATCGTTTAATTCAAGACGGAACAATAGACATAGTAGCATCGTCCAACGAAGAAGATAGTCACCTATCAAGTGAGGGTGAAAATATTGAGTTTGTTATTCCCGTGGATGAAGCTGGTCCAAGCAACCCTAAAAAAAGACGTGCTCAAATTGATATAATTACGCCAAAACTTATTGCAACCCTTGACAAATGCAAAGTAAGCGATCGTGATGCTGTTCGTATAATAACAGCAACAGCTCAAGCTCTTGGTCATGACCTAGACGACTTAATTATTAATCGAACGTCTATACGGCGTCATCACACAGATCTTCGAGCACAACTTGCCGATAAGTATCGTGTAGCGTTCAAAGATTGTGAGCTTGGTGCTATTACACTACATTGGGACGGAAAGCTGTTGCCAGCTTTAATAAGCATTGAGAAAATGGAGCGTTTACCTGTATTAATAACTTGCAGAGGTATTGAGCAGTTGCTTGGAATCCCTGCAATTCTATCGGGTACTGGGGACAAACAAGCTTCTGCGGTATACGATTTAGTGCAGAAATGGGATTTAGATGACAAAGTGCAAGCACTTTGCTGTGACACAACGTCATCGAACATGGGACGTTTCCAAGGGGCATGTATCCTTCTCGAACAAAAATTTCAAAGAGATTTGCTATATTTTCCTTGCCGGCATCACATACAGGGTGTAAACAGTATACGTAGCAATATTTTAGGGGGTGGTAGGGGAGGTCCAATGGAACATAAAAGTCCTATGACATAATGTCCGATCTGTCTCCATTTTACAGTAATAATGCCTCAAAGTTAACATAACATGTCTATATGCTAAACTAATAATCGCAAGATTCCATAATTTTGCACATACATTGGAGACCACCAGTAGAGTAAAATGGTCTAAATACATTTTGTTGTATCTCGTATAGTTTCGCTGTTATAAAGGTTTAAACATCGGAGATGTTTGTGGAAAAGATCGTCGCTACACGCACACAGATGAGCCGTAGCACAAAGACCGCTCGTTGTGAGCTGTTCAAGATGACCCAGTAAGCAAGTAACTACGGGCCCCTTACAGTAGCGGTCCCATTGAGGATCTGTTTGGAGTAGCGGAGGCACTTAGGGTCGTCAGCTAGAAAATAAGAAACAAGTGAACGAAAACTCTACACGTGTTCTTAGGCCAGGCGTGCAGTGGTGGCAATTTGTTGCATGACAGTTTTGATGCTTATGAAGAATGCATTGATTTACATGGAAGTAAATTCCTTTGACGACGTGACTGCAAAACGTGTTGTTTTTTTCAGAAAGTGATAAAACTGTTTCTTTCCTTTTAGTGTGACTAAACTGTCACGCAACAAGCTGCTGTCAATGCGTGGCTACTCTGACCTGAAAGTGGTTTTTCTTTTGAAAATCGAACGCGTGTTTATACTCGAGAGATAAGGGATCTGTCTTGCATTTGACGGTAGGGTGAAGCAGGCGGGACTACGCGCAGTCAGCGGACTACCCCTTCTCTTCCTGTGTCTCTTCGCGAGGCGTATTGATGTTGGATAATACTCTTTAATTTCTAGTTCTCCAAAATTAATCAGGCTGGTAGAGAACGATTTACTACAGTTTTGGGTAATTTATGGCTTAACTGGTCCCGCCTCGTAGCAAACGTGAACTCAGGGCATCGGGAAACGGAAACAGGATTGGTATGCCTTTTCTCCTTTTGTAACAGTTCGAGGACTTTTCTGTTTCTCGTCTCTTCGGACCCTTTCGAACCGAAACACGTGGTGTCTGCTGTCTATCTCTAAGCAATGGGTACATTGGCAGTAAAAGAAGGGAGCGCGGCTTTTGTGAAAGTGTAGGATGGTTCGTTCGTTGCACTTCTGCAACGCACATGTGCCTCGAAAATGTGCTTGCTTCTTTTTACCTAAAGCATCTTGTCCTGGTAGGAGTTAACTCATAATGGAACGAGAAAAACTACTTGGAGTAGAGGAACTTGCTTGGAAAAATCCTGTCAGTTTGCAATCGCGTCAGAGAAGTGTTTTCTACACAAGTGTATTACGCGTTGTTCCGAGCATAAACCTAGAACAACGGAGACGCAATTACTGCTGTACGAGCATTTGGGCAGCTATATCCGCGGCACCGGACGCCAAGTGAAAATTCATTTTCACCAATTTTTATAAGGTACGAACGCGTTCCATGAAAAATAAATTAAGTGATCAGTGTTAGTAAGAGTGCAGTGAAGTGAATATTCGTTATCTACATTAACCCAATCGCACTTGACGTTGCGACCCTTTTACTTTGGTTAGTGTCGCGTACCTGGGACCAGCTGTGCACTGGACGCATCCGTCGCTGACCAGCATCAGTTCAGTGACCTAGTGACGCAGGTTTTCAAGCTGCAGGTTAATTTCCGAAAGAGTGAGTTTTAGTTACTTTATTGGTGATTATTAGTTATTAAATTTAACGCAGGCTATGGCTTATTTCCGGCGATATTTATCTAAATTTCCGTACCTAAATTTTGTCTTCGGGGGTTTTAAACAGACTTATTCATCATCAGCAACAATGTTGGCCGTTATTAAACTACAGATTCTTATCACAATAAGGAACTACGATCACGTTTTGTTTATTTCCTGTTACATTACTTTTTCATTTAAGCGATATTTGAAAACGAAATCTACGTATTTCTTGTCCTCTCACTTCAAATAATTATTATTTTCGATTCTGTTTTAAAAAAAAATGTGTATTCACTTTTTTACGTTTGACATGATTTGCCTCGATTTATCTTTTACTCGTAATTCACTTTAAATGACAACCAAACGATGACGAAAGGTATCGATTGCCGTCGTTTTCGCAGAGATCTGATGAGAAATGCGGAGCTGAAAGAGTTTGGTTCTTAATAGGTATTCAAACACCTTCAAGGGTCGGAAGCCATAAACTTGCGGTGAAGCATCATGGTGTGTTGTCTTCGCTACGGGATATGATGCGGCATCTCCTTGAGTCGAGTCGCTGGAGGATCACTCTTAAAAGTCTTTCCTTCCGAAAAACACACCACTTTGGGAATTACATGAAAGATCAGAAGTCAACACCCTGTTTCAATGTGTTGGTCTCACCAATATGCGCGAGCTACTACCCGTTTCAAACGTATGGTGCAAACTTTAGGGCATTATTACTGTAAAATGGAGACAGATCGGACATTACGTCATAGGACTGTTATGTTCCATTGGACCTCCCCTACCACCCCCTAAAATATTGCTACGTATACTGTTTACACCCTGTATATGAAATTATTTTACGTAGTGTTTTTGATGTGAAATTAGGGAAATCATCGGGTCCAAATATTCCACTTTTTAAGCAATTTCAGCAGGCTTGGCCCGAGATCAATAAATCGAATTTTGTGGCAGGAATTGAAGACGAGTACGTCCACCAATCTACAATTGCAAATATTACAGAAGTGCTGGAGTTTGCAATGCAAACATTGAAAAACATTAAACAACCACGAGAAGATTATAAAGAATTCTTGGAGCTTACAGTTCTTTTCTTAGGCGGAATTCCTAGACAAAATTATACATTTCGAGTTCCAGGAGCTTTTCATCACGCTCGATGGATGGCCAAGGCGATATATTGTATAAAAATATATTTATTTCGAAAAGAATTTAGCTTGACTAGCGAAAAGGCCACTGGAATTCGGGACATTTGTATTTTCCTCGCCAATTTGTATTTAAAAGCATGGATACAAGCTCCAGTGGCAACAGAAGCCCCGCGACAAGATTTCGAATTTGTAAATAATTTATCCGCTTATCGTCAAATTGACGATACAATAAGCCGCACTGCAATAAGCAAAATGATCAATCATTTGTGGTATTTGGCACCAGAAACTGCCGCATTATCATTTTTCGATAGTGCCATTGGGAATGACACTAAAGTAAAAATGATAGAGGCAACAAATGCCAGTGTAGACAGTGACGACAACGAATGCCTTAAAAAATATAAAATTCTTCCAAAGGATGTGGAACAATTGATCAACAAAAATATGGAACATTTTATATCTCCTGATTCCAAAAGATTCTTTGAAAGGTTTTTAATACCTACCACATTTTTTGAAAAAGACCCTTCTACATGGGATGATGACGAGGCTTTCCAAATTGGGCGAAACATCGTGAATGGATTAAAAGTGGTAAATGACACCGCTGAGCGCGACGTTAAACTTATGGAAGACTATAACAAAATATTATCTAAAAATGAAGAGGAGAAACAATTTATACTGCAGAATGTGATGGAATATAGAAATCAGTATCCTGACGTCACAAAGAAGAATTTATCGAAGGATTTTTAAAGCATTTTTAACATACATAAACGAACCCCTAATAAATACCTCCGTGGCTATTTGAATTTTTAAGACGCATTTAAGACTGTGTTTGTTAACACAGTCGCGTCTAGGGTAAGATCTGCTCGGTCTTATCGAACGTCCACGAGCAGGTCTAGGACGAAACGCTTAGGGTATCCATAATTTAGAAACTTACATGATAGGTTAAATGCAAGGTGAGCGTATTCAGACGTTGTATCGGGAATTGAGACAGGTTCTGCTAGGTCCTACTGACGAGTCCACTAGCAGATCTGGGACGCAATACTTTGATAACATTTCTATTCGTAATTTACATAACAACTATAGTAACTTATTTTCAGTCTTACACGGAAAAATGTTTTCACAGTTGGGAACGGTGCTTAAATAATAGGCATCGTATAATCACGTGCACGCACCGTCGCTGACTTCACGGAAAAATGTTTTCATCCTTGAAAACAGTGCTTGTCGTACACTGTTCAGAGGAGTGCTCGGTCATCATGCGGTAACGTTCAGCACCGTCGCTCTCGATGCGCGAGCACCGATATTTTCGGTGCTGGCCTTTCGTCATCCTGGTTTTGGGGAAACAGACAAAATTTATGTAGTAAATAATAAAATCTACTTCAGGTATGTGCCTTTTAATGTGATTGGATTTAATAGCCATTATTTCGCATACAGTGTCGTTGCAGATACCAAAAACAAAATGATAATTAGTTACGACTCGATAGCAGTAAAAACACCATGCGTAATTGACCAAAAACAAGGAATAACATACATTGCTACGAGACATCGATTGTAGATAACAATATTTATTTGTAAATAAATAAACAATCAATTACTTAATTAACAAACTATTATTACAACGTTAAAACTTTAAATAAAATAATATGAATATAGGTTAGATTTGCATTCGAAATTCACATCTGTTAAAAGCATATTCGGAACTGTTTTTTAGCCAGATTATAATGTGGCTTATTCTTAGCTTATTAATTTAACTATTAATTAATAAGCCAACCAGATAGATCCATTAATTTTCGATCAGGAACTCAACAGTATATATACAGTACCATGCGCGCATGGAAAACATCGAGAGCGACGGTGCTGAACGTTACCGCATGATGACCGAGCACTCATCTGAACAGTGTACGACAAGCACTGTTTTCAAGGGTGAAAACATTTTTCCGTGTAGAACTGCTTTTCTTCTGTATAATGGAGCGATATAATGAAAATCAAAAATGTTTAATATCTGCATCGTTTATGGATATACGAAGAAACTCTTCAGACAAAAGTTGTAGCATATAAAGAGGCGAATATAATGGAAGGAAAATTTTTTTTCAAGGTCACTCTTTCGAGTTTTCAAGGTCACGGACGTTTTTCTTGTTAACAATCATATATGCTGTGTATATATTCTTAAACAGAAAAAAAATACAAATTCAACGATATATCATAATGTATATTTATGTCAAGGTTTCAAAAGTTCAAAATTTTCAAATTCGTTGCGCGTCCTTTTCCCGTGGTCCAATCGGGCTGAAATTTTTTTTAGATCATTTTCCCACCAAGTGTCACATTTCTGGCGTACGGGACCAAAAAAATTTCACAAAAAAATTTTCGTCCAGAGTAGCTAAGGTCCACCCTAGTGGGTAGTTAGTAACCTACACCTAAGAAAGTTCCGTGGACACAACGGTAGCGCGTCAGATTATCACCAGAGCAGCTTTTGTGGTTCAAGTTCCCCCGCGACTCTGTACCACTCTATTTTTCTTTTTTTTTTAACAATTTTTTCCGTGGAAATATATTTTGTGAATATTACGTATTATATGGTGAAAATACGCCTTTTTTAACGGCTATCCCACTTCAGCTGCTCGACAATCGCAGGCGTCGAAAGTTTCGGAATGCAATATATTTTCGCAGTACAAGAATATGATATTTTTTTATAAAAAAGGTGGCAACCCTAACTACGACCCCCATATACTGTTGTTTCAAAAGCGATTTCCACATCCGTGGCGTCCCCTTGTTAGCTTCCCGGCTAAAAATCAATGAAAATTCAAAAAGCCCGCGGCAGAATGTGTCCGTATCTATGCCAAAAGCGGGCTCCTTAAAAAACAAATGAGCAGCGGAGGAGCTCGCCTCATCTTGCACGTGATAAGAAAGAGCATTCTCAATTGCCGATCGCAACGCGAAAGACGTTAACGCGAAAGACGTTACAATGGCTGAAAATGTAAGTAATAAATTATATATTCATGATTCGATTCCTCACATAAATTCTGATTACAAGCGGCGTATGATAGAAGAAAGTCATACATCTAGTGCAAGGATACGTATTGTTCAATCGCAAATTGAATTGGAAATTCGGATTATAAAAGTAAAAATTACATTACATTACATTATATATATTACATTACGATATGTTTGATATTTATAATCGTTAGCGTTATAAGTTATTAGAATATGCTTCGACGTGTCTAATATCTTCTTGTTTTACTACTAGTTATAAGTGCGAATCGTTCACATAATAAAGTTAGATTTACGTTCAACTCAGATATCTATGATATTTATGCTTCGACGTGTCTAATATCTTCTTCTTTTACTGCTAGTTATAATTTGCAACTGAACAATGCGTATCCTTGCGCTACATGTATATCTTCTATCATACGCCGCTTTTATGAACTTTTGATTTTTTTGCTAATTAATTGTTTATATTAATTTTTGTAGAAAAACGAGGAAGAACTACTTTCATTTGGTAAGTTTTATATTAACTTTTTTATATTATATTTATATTATATTTTACATTATATTATAGTTTCCCAGAAATCAAAGATTATTAAAAGAACGGTTAATCCGATTCCCGACTGAGCCAATCATTTTTTCGGCCCGTCACGATGCTCATTACGGAGTCCTCAACCCGTAATCTTACATCATAAGTAACACGTATTACATTATTGGATAAAAGAGATTGTTTGTGTGCAAATGTAATTGTCGCGCTCACTTCGTGATGGAAGAAGCAAAAGACGATAGCTGGCAATAAACCATTGAAAGGAACAAAAGCAGGATCAGAGGAAGACCAAAACACATTACCCTTACATGACAACAGCTAATAAATGAGTAACGAAATCTGCATTCATGAAAGGAAACAAAAGGTTCCTTGCTCTTCGTTAATCCATTTTACAGAGTTTACCAGCTTAAACGAAAATTGTGGGCATTTATCGAAGAAGAAACCTCAGGACTCGAGACGGGACCCTCGACAGAGAAAATTTAGGTTAGCTGCACTCGCGCTGGTTCGAGTCGATGATGGTCTTTAATTGTCCCATTGAAAGGCTGGCACACCGACATAGCGCGAACCACTGTAGTGGTGCATCCCTATCACTTACACAATTATGTAAAATAGTTAAAAGAAGCAAGACAGGTAGCTGAAAAACAAAGTCGCATCAAGTTCGATATAATATGTACCTACTCTCCAAATGCTTCAAATACTTCTAAAAAATTGTTTCAACTGGTTGGAATATTCATTATATTCTGCTGCGTGATAAATTTAATTATTTGTTTAATTTCTATATCATGTTTTAATAAATATATCAATATGTTCGAATTTATATTAAGTGTCGTTCATTTGGTTTATTACACACGCGTCACATGGCATGTGTATATGTACTTTCAAGAGTCAAAAAGCGCCCTTTGACGTTCGTATTTATTGTTTTATTTTATTATTTTCGCAATCAACGGCTGGCTATCCGAATTGAACTGAGCATAGCTTCAAATTTCTTAATTAAAGTCATAGGATAGAGAATGTTGAATATCTCAGAAACAATAAGTTTTAGAATTATTGCACGAAATTTAGTACTTTCATACTCAGAATTCGCTATTCTATTGAATTTAACAGTCCATTTGAAAAAATAAAATTGACCTCCACATCTAATCTATGTCTGTAAAGAAACTAGTTTCACCGTGTTTCGCTTAAGTAATAACCAGGGCTTAAATAGGTTCGAAAAATAACTGTTTCAAACTGTTATATAAAGGTTCTGACTGAAAGAGTTATGAAGAACCTTTATTCTGAATAACCGTTATAAAGTACCTAAATATCAAACTATATAAGTTTAAGTTAAGGTTCCAATATAGCTCTATAACTTTTATTTTTTAGGTTCTATATAAGTTCCAAAACGGTTATAGAACCGATTTAATAACTTTTATTTTTAAGGTTCTATATAAGTTCCAAAGCGGTTATAGAACCGATTCTTGTAACGATTGTACAGAATTTTATAGAAAATGAAATTACAACATATTACAACTATAGACTACTGTGTATTACCAACTTGTTTAAAGATTATAATATATAAGTATATAAATATATATTATGTATACATATGTACAATATGAAGTGTTCGTTAATATAAATGTTTGGTTGTTATACCGATGAGGGTCTAGCTCCCCGATTTGAATAATTTTTTAATATCTTGTCAGAGTTCGACGTTCTGCATTCGACGATATGTATGGCACAATTGTTTATACTAGTATTGCGTGAGTGCGAAGACTGTCCGATTGACAAAGTATGTTTGGAACAGAGCGATTGGGATCGAAAGAGGATGTTTATGGTAGACTATCGAATACGTCAGGGGTGTGAGGTTTGAACGGTTTCTTCTATTTATACATGGCCGACCACTTTCGTTATCTGACGACAAAGCCTTCTGTAGTTTCATAGCTACGATACCGCAAACAGAAATAATTAATGCCGAAACTGTTTGAACTGTCCGAAATAATTTTAGCAATTCCGCCAGCACAAGTAAGTGTGGAACGTTTATTTTCGGCGTTAAAGTTTATCTCGTCCCTCCACCGTTCGTCAATGAAGCCAGACATTATAGAAGACAATTTCTTACTCCGCCTAAATATGCCAAAGCTACCACATGCAGGCACTTGACAAATTATAATTAATAATATCCATTCTGTTTATTATTATTGCAAAAAGTGTAATAAATATTTAATACCATAGATTGAAACTTTTATTTGGCAAGTTCATTTTTTCAATTAGGGGCCACCACAGCATCAGGACCATGATTCTGACAACATATTAAAAAATCATTCAAATCGGGGAGCTAGACCCTCATCGGTATAACAACCAGACATTTATATTAACGAACACTTCATATTACAAAATAAATGTATATGTATGTACAAATATGTACATAATATATATTTACTTACTTATTTGTAATATTTTTTAAATAATTTGGTTATACACAGTAGTCTATAGTTGTAATATGTTATAATTTCATTTTCTATAAAATTCTGTACAATCGTTACAAGAATCGGTTCTATAACCGCTTTGAAACTTATATAGAACCTAAAAAATAAAAGTTATTAAATCGGTTCTATAACCGTTTTGGAACTTATATAGAACCTAAAAAATAAAAGTTATAGAGCTATATAGGAACCGTAACTTAAACTTATATAGTCTGATATTTAGGTTCTTTATAACGGTTATTCAGAATAAAGGTTCTTCATAACTCTTTCAAGAACCTAAATCTTTATAATAACCGTTTCAAGCCCTGGTAATAACTTGAAATAATAGATATTTGAAGTGAACCGATTTAGTGGGACACCCTGTATAACATAGCTTCTATAGTTTCCTCGGCGGTACCGGCAGCTTTACCTGTGTCAATACTAGAAACATATTATGTTTCCGGCACCCATCGCTCGAAAATTCGAGAGGGCGCTCGAAAACCAGTGGTTATTTCAGAATATCGGTACTTCAGACCTGTGACACTGAAGGCAAAAGGATGAGAGGTCTATTCTATACCTGGTCTGTGATGGTACGCATTCTACCAGCTGCCCGCCCGACGTGTAACCCAGGCTTCGTCCCGGTAACCGAAAGGCCTTCTCGGGTGAGGCGGCACGGGGGGCACGAAGGGCCGCCGACGCCCCCGCCCCGTCGCGACACTCGTTATGTCGAACGCATGAACGCGGGGTCGCGGGGTGGTGGTGCCTGAGGGCACCACTCGCCCTAGTAGTAGCAACCCCGGAATAGACGGCGCGGACGCGTGGTCCGTCGCGCCGTCATCCCTGCAGTTGCACTACGCGCCGGGAAGGGGGGGGGGGGTCGAAATATACAGCACGACACCCTCTTCGCATACGCCACCCAATAAGTGCCCGGTCTCTCGAAATTGTCCAAATAAGGTAGTTGACCCAGTCGTCGATCGGTACGCAGTCGTCGATCATTTGAATTAATATTGAGATTTTATAAGGTTTTTGAACAATATTGTGTATAGGACAAAATTGCAAATTAATATTTAAGAGTCTTTACCTACATATATCATCACAATATTGTTCAAAAACCTTATAAAATCTCAATATTTAAGTGATCGACGACTACGTCTAAAGCGATCGACAACTGGGTCAACCACCTTACCGCTCTCGCTTTGGCATACTCCTCCGAGCTGGTAGCGCGTTGCGCATATACACACCTCTAAAGAATGGAATATGCATGCGTTTTGCCAACTGTCGCAATTGTGTGTCAGTAGTTACCCCCACAGACATTTTTATTGTCTTTTCAGCATTTTTGTTTTCGTATCAATATTTCCTGTCCACGCTTATATGGTGTGAGATAAAGTCCGCGGCCTTTCATGGTGCGATTGTGTTGCTACATTTCCTGCAGCAGAAATTGCGCTGCCTTATTATCATTTACTGCCTTAGCGATCCCTGCCACTCCGCCGGCTAATGATTCCGAGTACACCTAGCAGCGGCAGAAGTGATAATATGCCACCCCGTTTTGCTATTGGAAGAATTCGCTTTCGCGATGCTCTCCTTGCGGTCCTTTTGCTGGGATTTGTTTTCATCCTAAAGAAATAGGAGTGTGTCTATTTTCTCTTATTGAATTACACAATAATTCGACTGCTAGTCTTTATTTCTGGTTCCTCACGTCAGCCAAGGTGATAGCTCTTGTCGAAGTGTGAGCGAGGACTGGCGTCTGCCGGACACACAATTTTCCGGCAATACGCGCGCAACTGGAAACGCCACTTAATTGGTTGACCCGATGCCGGTGTTAACCAATCGGTAATTTTTCAGCCAATGCAGCAGAATTTCCTCCAGGCTCCGAGGTGCGTGACGTGGCCGGTCGCAGGCCGCCCAGCCTCGCATCGTGGACCCTTCGGAAGCTCGGGGGTTTATGATACCTACAATAACTATTGTGGCCGCAAACGAAAGTCTCGAAGGAAAACATGCTTTGCTCAAAATTCAACCACGAAAGGAACGGAAAGCGCCTTACTCAAAAATAGTTTCGCTGGCGCACGTGTCATAAACCATGCCGACCATTTGCACGCCAAATGTTCGTATTTGATCGTGCCGATGGCGGCCGTTACAGGGCCCGATTTAGGGGGGGGGGGGGGACAACCAGGGCGCCACTGCCTAACGTTCCCCCTCCCTCTGTCTCACTGCTCACGAGTCACGCACAATATCGCGCTCTCTTCTCATGTCGCTAGTGCTTTCCGTTCGGCGCAGATTTTCTTCGGCGGCGCGACACGTGGCACATGCACCTACGATTGGTGGGGCGCTTCCAATACCAGCTTAACGCGCTTGGTGTGGATCGCTGAACCTCCAATCTCCAATGTTAAGTGCAGCACCAGATCGTATTTTGGTTGGTCTGGTCTCGAGCGGTGCTCGATCCTACAGCGACCTACAGCGTTCTACAGAGAGTCTAAAGGCTGCTTACTAGCGAGCGCTCAATTCCACAACATTTTTCGATTTCCCTACTTATGAATATCCGCGCCTTAAGTATCCTCAATACTTTTTCCTGTCCTTTTTTTATTAATACAGGTTTTTCCTTTCGTTTCTTTTTTGTTTTTGCGGCGTTTGTTCATTTCTTTTTTGTTTACTGTAATACCAATTGCGGTTATTGAGCCACTTTTTTTAAAATGTCCGAGCAAAGATTGAAGAAAAAACAATCTAGTGCGGAATATCGGAAACGCCACACCGAGAAGAAAAAAGAATTCTAGCAAGCGAAAAAATTAATACGTTTCGCTAAATACATTGAAACGAAGCCGTTGAATGTAGGTTCATCGATTTCGGAAGAACATGTTGCTATTGTTGCTACTGTTTCTCCTTATTTTACGTCTTCTCCTTCTACAACTATAGACGCACTCTGGGACGCTAATAAATGTGCATCTTCTCATGCTTCTCAAGTTCTGATTACTAATAATACTAAGGTCGTGTTCAGATATATTGGCCGGTGAGTTCGGTTTCGCAAGCAACGCGCGAGGAGAATTCAGCCACCATCACCTGATGATCGTGGATTGGCAGTTGAAGTTGCTTAGGTTCTTGGTGAGAAGGTAAAGAAAAGGAGCACCGAGGCAAGCAGCGGGTGGTGGGAGAATACCCCTCACGAAACTCATCGGCCAATAAATCTGAACACGTCCTTAGTACTATATCCGAGCTTCCTCGCAATCTAAAAAATTCTGATGATCCATTTTCATTTCCAGGAAGTACGGTCGATTTATCCGATGTAGGCACTTAGCCGAGTATTCAAAATAGCAAAACGATTGACCACATTAGGACTGTAGGTCCAACGCAGATTAATCGTTAACTTTCCGAAAGACTCAGATGGCCGTCACTTTTCGAATGCTTACTATTATAGAAAACTTCAAACTAATGAAAAAATCCCGCGTCGTTGGCAGGTCCCTTCTCCTTGAAATAATAGGGTTCTCTGTTTTTGTTGTCGTCTTATCGATAGTCAATCGACATCGAATTTGGGATTTAGAAGATTCAGCAAAGGGAAGCATTTGTTCGAAATCCTAAAAAGACACGAAGATAGCGTATTACATAAGAAATTCCACCGTCAAATGTTTGTAATGGAAATGAGATTGAAAACGGGAAAGGCAATCGATTGCGAGCAACAAAAATTGATCAGTCAAGAAACTTTGCGCTGGAATAATGTTTTAATTCGTTTAATGAACATTGTTTTTTACCTAACCGAAAATAGTATGGCGTTTAGAGGGACCTTGGATAAAATGTTCACGCCGAACAATGGGAAGTTCTTGGAATTGGTCGAATTACGAGGCAAATTCGATCCAATCATGGAAGAGCATTTAAAATTGACAAATACAAGCAGTATTTCGGACCACTACTGTGGTAAGAATGTTCAAAACGAACTGATCGATCTGATGGGCGGAAAAGTCACATCAGAAATTGTTTTCCGAGCAAAAACGCTATACAGGGTGTTTCTCTACCTGTGGTCAATACTCTAAGGGATGATTATACCGGCGAAAATAAGACGAAAATCAAGAGTGACGAAATTGCGGTAAACGCTTCGTTTTCGAGGAAATTGACTTTGAATTTCACCTAAATACGCGTGCATCGTAGGCGCTTGAGGGGCACGCGGAGGTGAACGGAACGTCCTACGGGCAGCTGACGCGTTCCGCTCACCTCCGCGTGAGAAACTGGATTCGGAAAAGTTTTGTCACAGCAAGTGACCTAGCGAAAGAACTGAAAATCAAACCTGCTTTCACACCGATGAAACGCTTAAGACGCATAAAACGTCAGGCTGATGAAATGGCCAAGGATGAACCCATTCAATTTTTTAATGAATTGCTGGACACTTGTTTAATATAGGCGAAAAAAAGGTTTCAACAGTTGTATGACTATTCGAAAACATGGTCTTTTTTGTATAATATTAAAACAAATCCCCGAAAGAAATGAACTTATGGTGTTTTGTGCTAATCTGCAACAAAAACTTACTGTTGATCACAATTCAGATGCACATGGAAATTTATTGTGTGATGAGCTCATAAGTCTCAAAGATTTTCTTCCGGATAACGATGTTACACCCACTTGCGTTTTAAACTTTATAAAGCAGCGCAATATTCAGGAACTATATCCAAATGTATGGATTGCATTTCGCATCTTGATAACTATTCCTGTAACAGTAGCTAGTAGAGAACGCAGTTTTTCAAAACATAAATTAATTAAAACTTACAAGGGGAGGACACAAAGTGTTAGTCATCGATTTTGATGAGCCTTGGCACGATGAATCTATGTCGAAAATAAGTAAATACGTGTCCGAGCGTTTCTGCCAATGGGCCTTAATAATAGAGATATTTACATGTAAATTATTAAAAATTTCATAGCCCTCGTAAAAAAAATAAAAGCCATAACCTCTCATCGAGGATATGCTGTGGAGCGTTCGGAGAGTCGTGCCAGAGCGTTCGTACAGACAGGTTGAACTAACCTCGCACGTTACTCGCAGGCCTAAGTTAACTGTGTTACAGTACCGCTTCACTCTGATACAGCCTATTGCGCTTTCCTGGGCACCCGTTGCGGGGCCCAAGGTTTTATTTATCCTGTTGGACCAATATCAACGACACTTACTCTATAATAGTGAAGCATCAAGCGTGAATCTCTGGAGCGTCGCCTCATGCGGCCAAAATGGCGTCGCTCCCATCGTCCTCTCAACCCTCCCGCAAAGGTCATAAATCCAACATTACCGAAAGAATGGAAAAAGACGAGCTCACAACCGCTCACCTCCACGGCTGATAAAGCTTTTCAGAAGGCGCTCAAGGAATTGGGTGTCCCAAAGAAATGTCCGGTGAAACCGAATCTCAACGCGAAAAGGAAGCGGTTGAACACCACCCCAGAGCAACAGACTCGTCTTTCCGGCGACCACGTAACCTCTCAGTCTGACTTGGATGGAGGCTCTTGGAACACCCCCAAACGGCCCATGAGCCCGCAGACTCTGTCAAGGGGGAGCAATGATGATCCTAGTATAGTCACGCATAACCAGTTCGAGGCTTTGGCTACTTTGAACGCAAACGAAGACAATTTAAATTTAATGGACATAGAAAACGCAGGTAGTTCCTCGGTCCGCCAGACGTACATCACCAACCCACCAACTTCTACGGAAACAACAAATAACTCTCAACCCACTCACATAAGAAGCAAGATAAGGCCGCCTCCCATCTACTGCATTGGCATCTCTATCAGAAACCTGCTGCAAGCTGCAAAGGACAACATCCCAAGTAATTGCATTACATTAAAAGATATCGGTAACGATACCATATCAATTAATATCACAAGCATGGAATTCTATAATAGTATGAAGGAGATTCTGGGTAAGATAAATGCAAAATTCTATACATTTACCCCCAATCATTTAAAAAACAAGCTTTTAGTACTTACAGGTATACATGGAGATTTCAATGAAGTCGACATAAAAGAGGAAATTAATGGACTGGAACTTCAGGACATACATATATCCAAAATTTCCAGAATCAAACTAGGAAAATCTGAATACGCACACACACATTTTTTAGTGCAACTCTCGCCGGAAAGCATTCCAAGTAACCTTACGAAACAGAAAAGGCTGGCTTGCCAACGTATACATTGGGAACCTTATAGGAAAAATAACGTTTTTCAGTGTAAAAACTGCCAGCGCGTAGGTCATTCCAGTACAAACTGCAGCCTCGGATATAGATGCGTCAAATGCCTCGATAATCATGAACCAGGGAAATGTAAGATTGTCAAAGACAGTAATGAATCTCATGCCGCATGTGTTAATTGTGGTGAAAGCGGCCACCCTGCAAACTATAGAGGATGCAAATACCTTAAAGTAGCACAAGATCTAGCTTCTTCCAAAAGAATAAAAGAAAAAGAGAATAACATTCAAAAGACTAATAGAATCAGTAGACAAGTCACCCCAGGTCTGACATTCTCTCAGGTGGCTCAAAATGTAAGGCCAGTACCGCGGAGAGACCAGATCCCCACTCAATATATGGATCACCCTTTTGAGCAGGATTGTAACCGAACCCCTCTTCACTACACGCATTCCAGGTACGACACAACTGGTACGCATCGCAATCAGCCCCCCTCAATGCATAACGCCAACGCAGGTATGGAAGATATACTGTTCTCTTTAAAACACGATATTATTAGTGCAATCACTCACCAACTCACAGAAGTAAAGCAACAAATTAGCAACAACTCATATAAAATTGATCACTTATACAAACACCTGAACCTACAATGCCCATAAACGCTAAGTGCCTTAAGATTATAGCCCTAAATGTTAATTCAATTATTAGACACTCGCGTAGAGCCAATTTGAAAGCGTTTATTGAGACTAACAAACCAGATATTCTGTTACTCAGTGAGACCAAACTAAATAAAAAACACAAAGTGGAGTTTAAAGGTTATAGCATGACACGTAGTGATCGCCCTAATGACAGAAGAGGGGGGGGGGGGGGGCACTGCAATTCTAATCAAGGAAACTTTTAAATTCGAGACACTTAAGCACACAAACTCGACTGTCAATCATAGACTCGAAGCAACGATTATTAAAATAAATTGCAACCAAAAGAATCTATACGTGATCAGCGTTTATGCCACAAATGATTCAGATTCCTCAATTATTAATGAGCTAAATGGTCTTTTAGAAAGAATTAGAGCAAATGATGTCAACAATTACTTCATCATTGCGGGTGATCTGAATGCTCGATGCAAAGAATGGGGTGATACGGCATCCAATTCAAGAGGAGGTTACATTAGGAATTGGGAGGCTACCCATTCTATCAAGTACAAATTTAATATAATGACTCCTGCCGATCCTACCTTCCCCTCTGCAAACTCATTCCTAGACATATGCATATCGGATAACAGAATTAAATTCATAAACACCTTAAATGGAAAACTAAAAACCTGCCATTATGATAGTGACCATAAAGCAATTATCGCTGACGTCTCCTTAGACAAGGAACTAGACATTCCATTAGCTAATCCTACTGCCACTGATCACTTTCTATATAAAAAATGTAACTGGAAAAAATTTGGGAAAAGCATTAGCCAATGTAACAACACATCAATACCCGACAACAGGAATCTCTCGGATATAGAAATTGATGAATTCCGGCTTGCAATGGAACACAATATTCGCTCTGCATTACACAAGTTCTCCCCAAAGCATAAGAAAATGGATTACACGGAAGTATATACGAATAACAAAATAAAGAGACTCATAAAATACAAATTTTACATCGTATCACAGATTCATAAATCATACAGACTTGGCTACACTCCCTCACTCATCACTTTTCTCAAAGACTTGTTAAAATCTATCCGGCACTCAATAGATTCAGAAATGCAACACAATATCAGCAACTACTGGGAGAGTAGAGAGAAAGAAGTAAACCACCATTGTGTCGATAACTTCTTCCCTAAGATTAATAGGCTGTTCCGCAGTAAAACAGTTGACAATATGGAATCATTACATATAGATCCACAGAACCGCAATTGGATTGACGAATCAAGAGACACGGTAGTGTCTCGCGCCAAGTATATATATATATATGCGCAGCGCGAGCACTGCCGTGTCTCTATTACGCCACGACTCGCTATTCTGAACCCTGAGATTTCCGAATCTCAATAACGGCTGATCCGATTCAATTTTGAATGGTCTTAATGGATAGCCTGGGTATGATTTACATAAGAAAAGTGTCTTCGTTTTGTTCCTACGTGTATTATGAGCTGAGATATTTCGTTGTAAAGTGTCAATTTGCCGATTTTCATGTTCGTAAAATGAAATCTTCATCGTCATCGTCCTACCTACACTTCTAGGCAAGAGGGGGTGAGGAAATGTCTCTCAGGCACGTCGTTCATTGGATGGGTTCGGCCAATCGTGTAACCAAATATTTTGTGTTGTGACAGCTAGACAGAGATATACTATAACCAACCAAGTGCTAAATGTCAAATGGAGTTATACTATAACCAACCAAGTGCTAAATGTCAAATGGAGTAAGTTGTACGAAATTTTGAGATGTCACGAGTTTTTACACCAAATAGGAGACTGAATTATTGTCTTAATTAACAAGGTAAGTCGCCAAAATTTTTTAAATCGATTTAGTATGTAGAGTCGCAGACTTGGAAGTTGCCGGAGAAGCTTCGACAGAGAAGCATCTTCTTTCGCACAAAATAATATATATTGTAACAAATTGCATTGAATTTAAATTGCTAGATATTTTTATACCAGCAATTTAGAGATTTTATGTAAAGCTTATATATATTATATTTAGAAATGAAGAAGACGCAGAGGACTTGGATAAAAATGTAAGGGACGCACAGGCTTGGACAGAAATGAAGGGGGTGCACAGGCTTGGACAGAAATGAAGGCGATATACAGGCTTGGAGGTTGTTTCGCACAAGTTTCTTGAAATTTGTCAAATAAGGTAAATCGACAAAATTTTTCAAATTAGCGTAGCATTGATATTTAACCCTTAACTGGTATCCTGGGGTCACTCATTACCCCCGGCACGCAGAGTTCACTGTGAAACTTTTGGTTGTCTAAGTTTGTAAACTGAATTTATAATTAACTTTGTAGTAATACTTTAAATTTCTACGTTTCTATTATTTTATATATTACCTAAGAACAAAATATTCATAGAGGTTCTTCTAGCGTCGACTTTACAAGTTTCTGTGCCCTTTTTTATTTGAGGTCTGCCACCACCCCAGTATACCAGTTACGTTTGAAAAAAACAGTATACCAGTTAAGGGTTAAGAAAATTATGGCGTACTGCTTGCAATGTCGAGTAAGTCACATTAGTGAAGAAAGTACGCTCAATATGCATCTCCCTCGATACTTTCCAAACTTTTGTGAAACATATTTTCACATAAGATTTGAAATCTCTGAAGTATTATGAATATAATATTTTATTAAAATCCACAGTAGTTCCTATGCTATTCATTAATTTGATTAGTTTCCCATGAACAATATTTCAATTCACCAATAAACATACTAATTTAATTTTATTCCAGCACCAATAAATTGTGTGTTAAAAATATTGAATATCTTTGTTCATTTTCGATAAATTACCATTAGTATTTAAATTTCCTCCAACAAGACATTCTGCGCTCTCACTTCCTTCGGGCACATTTTGTAGTCTCTACATTTACTATAACAAAGGGCCACTCTATTTCTATATGTTCTATGTTAAGTTATAACTAAAATGTGGATTTTATATATTTACAGATAATCTACGTTAGAGAAAAAAATTTATTGTGACATAGCATTATATTAATTAAACGATTTTATTCAGCTTCAATCCTCTGTTTGCTTCCTGTATGTTTGCTTCATGTCTGAAAACTCAAATTTAAACCAATTCCACCAATCCAATTGTCTGGTAGCTTTGCAGGCGTGCATAGTTTGGATGGCAATATAATATTTCACTTAATATTAATAATTCACCCGAGGGGGTGAAAAAATTATACAGCCATAATAAACACTATAAAATGTGTGAAATCTCCACAAAATTACCTTTTTTAAAAAAAAGGTACAAAAAAGAGCGCCAAGTATATAATCCCGTAAAAAAGAATCCCATTTAAAAACATTGTCGTAAATTAATATAAATTTATTAATGTTCTATATTCAACTTTATAAAAGTAATGATATACAACAGTTGCGCCAATTATCACACTGGCTATTTACACAAAGAACAAAATGTATTCAATAATATTAAGCAGATATATTTTTATACAAATAAATATTTTAATACGAATAAATATTTGATTCAAAATACTTGGCGCTGCGCAACCGAAAAAATGTTAATTGCCTTAGTATTAATTAATAATTTACAACAACTCCATTACAATATAAAATACATGTACATACACATATTAGAAACGCAGTCAGATTTATTCTACATATATTTAATTCTAATACCATACGTAGCATATGCACACGCACGTACGCACACACACACGCATGCACGCACGTACAAGAAAGAAAGAAAAGGATTAATGCAATTTATACATATTTATTGAGTTTAGCAACACCAATTCGGGGCGCAGCGCCAAGTATTTTGAATCAAATATTTATTCGTATTAAAATATTTATTTGTATAAAAATATATCTGCTTAATATTATTGAATACATTTTGTTCTTTGTGTAAATAGCCAGTGTGATAATTGGCGCAACTGTTGTATATCATTACTTTTATAAAGTTGAATATAGAACATTAATAAATTTATATTAATTTACGACAATGTTTTTAAATGGGATTCTTTTTTACGGGATTATATACTTGGCGCTCTTTTTTGTACCTTTTTTTTAAAAAAGGTAATTTTGTGGATTCAATATACCAGAGGATCACATTGCTTTTAATAATGGTCACTTTACAGTAGATGGTCCTTCATATATTGCAAATATCATGGGCAAATATTATCAAGCCATAAACACACCTACACCAAACGAAGTAAATAACAGACTACACAATCTAATAGAAAGAGACAATAACATTCTTAGAGATGAGATATTACAATTCAAATTCCACCAAAAGCACATTACGTTCTTCTCCTTGGACAACAAAGCAACCTCTCCCACCGGACCTGAAGATAATTTCAACCTATTTACAAATGTTAAGGAAGTGGGGAATATAATCAAGAAAATTAAGGGGAAAACCTCATCCGGATTAGACGGAATCCCAAATATTGCCTTGAAGCACTTACCTGCTCAAGCCATCGCCCAATACACTATTTTATTCAATAATATAATTAATAATATGCACTATCCTAGAAATTGGACAACAGCAATAGTCATCCCCATTCTAAAGAAGGATAAGGACCCACACAAACCAGCTAGTTACAGGCCCATCAGTCTACTCCCAAACATCAGCAAAATCTTCGAATCCATAGTCAACGATGCTCTTTATCACCACAGCAGACGCAACAATATTATTCCGCCACAGCAATTTGGATTCAGATACAAGCACTCCACAATACATGCAATACATAACCTGTTAAATGACATCAGTATCAGCATTAATGAGAAAAAAATGGTAGGGGCCTGCCTAATTGACATCGAGAAGGCATTCGACTCGGTTTGGATCAGCGGCCTGATGTACAAGATGCGCAGGAGGAAATTCCCGAAATTTTTATGTATGCTAACTCAACTGATGCTGTCAAATAGGAAGTTCGTGACACAGATTGGTGGCCATAAATCAGACACAGAGTTCGCCATTACCGACGGTCTCCAGCAAGGCACCGTAAATGCTCCGATCTTATTTAATTTATACACCACAGACGCCCTCAATTTGTACAACATAAACCAAAACAACACGATCAGATCATGTGCTTACGCAGACGATTTAATTATTTATGTTGAAGGGAAAAAACCTCTTAAAACTATGGAGACACTTCAAGCCACCGTCAATAACATCCATGCCCATTACAAAACGTGGAAGCTCAAAATCAACCCGCAGAAATGCGAAACTATTTTATTCAGAAAACCTACCAGATTCTTAAGCGCACACCAAAAAAGAGACATAAGAATATTTAGTATTGACATCGCAGGTCCTGACCCCAACGAGAGAATTATCATCCCGCACAACAGTTCGGTAAAATACTTAGGAGTTCATATTGACAACCTGTTGAGGATGGCCAAACACGTTGACATCCAGCTCATTAAAGCGCGTAGGGCATTCCATGGCTGCGGCAGACTTTTTTATTCCAGAAATTTGAGTAACAGAGCAAAGTTAGTGTGTTATATGCTGCTGATTCGCCCCATAATCACATACGCAGCACCCATGTGGTATAACATCAATGCGGCCACGATGGAAAAACTAAGGAGATTCACTGCATATTCAAGAATAGATCGGCTCATCCAATTTCACAAAATTTATCAGTAATCTAGAGATATACAAGGAATCAAACATCCCCAGAATTGATAACTTCATCCTGCAACTCACCAGGGATTACTACGCCTCAGCTATATCTATTGACGACAACGCACTCATCAGTAATTTTATAAAAATAGACGACGAATACGCCAAAAACTCCCTTATTTCTGGATACATTCCCCCCCAGTCCTTCACGTTCTTAGACAAGTTAGGCTATACCCAAAACGATGTCAACATACCTACATTATATCACTGGCCCAGACATAAAACAAACAAAAAAATTGTATACGACCCCCTGAACAACCCAACCAACACCCCTCAAGCTTTCAAATATTCTACAAGTATTCCCCCTACGGATTTCTACAATCCCTCACGTCTAAGAGAGAAATATTGGTGGCTGGATGCAAATAGTACATATCTTATAGAGTTAAAAAATAGAATATTAAATTATAGAAACACGCAAGCAAATAATAGATAACAATAGTAGTCACAAAAAAAGACAGGCCTTTGGCCTTTGTAATTAGGTAGACATGTACATAGTGTTAGTTTAAGTTAAGTTAAGTATAGTTGTTAAGTTAATTTTAATTTATATTTTTATAAGTACCTACCAAAGAGATCCACCTGGTTTAGCGCCGATTTTTCCAGGTGTATAATATAACTGAGCTGCCATTATAATGGTGGGAAATAACAAACGTACAAATTAGTCAATAGTTTAACAAAGTTCCTTTATTTTATAAGCACGAGCGCTCATGTGAGCCTGTTGTTTAACCTTTAATTATTAATGTTACAAGGCGCCAAGTTCGGCGGTGTTTATGCCTGTGATAGTTCTGTAATATTGTTATGCACATTTATTTTGGCTAAATAAACACATTTTACAAAAAAAAAAGCTGTGGAGCGTTCGGTATGACGTCGGCGTGGTGATGTTGCGGTCGTGAGTTCGATTCCACCTGTGTCTATATATTTTTTTTATACTTTATTTTTTATCACACTTTATTTTTTCCACATTATGAACCGCGAGAAAAAAAGGTAACGGTAGTAACGTTCGTCATTAATCGTTTTAAATGAATAAATACAATTAAAGTTTTTTTTTTTTTTTTTTTTTTAACGTGGGGAAATCTTCGAAAGACACCCCGACACCTCGAGAGGGGAATCCCCTGAGGGCGCCAGGGTAATGTGGGATTTTTACCCACTAAAACCCCATGGCTTCCATCGCGCGATGGGGGATCACTGGAGACTTCGAATAGGACATCGCAGTACTGCCCCCAATAATTAATACACCTATAATATGAGAACGATTATATAATAGGGAACGGTAATCTTGAAAAATAAGCATCCCAAAATTAATATCAGTACACAATGAACATATTCGCTTACTCTAGTACCAAAATGAGATATATATTTATGTTGTTACGTTTTCATTATCTGCAGCTCTCTGGGTGATACTGGTCATAAAAACATTCAAAACATAAAATGTTCCTGCATGCAGCACACTTTATAAATCCAGACTTGCTGTATCTACAATTCAATCGCCTCAGGTCGGTTGGAAAGCAAACTTCGTTCACATTTGCGAACACAGATCTTGACGGAATTAATTTTGCCGCGAACCAGGCGTATTTAATCATATCTGCAAAAATTGGAGCAGACAGTTGGTGGTGTATCAGAGAATGAATTTTAATCGCATCTTTCCTCGAAGATAGATGTTCATTCTTTTGCAAAACCTCGATCGAATTCTGTATTTTTTTAATAAAATTTTTCATTTGCCTGAAGAAATAGACGTCCACCGGTTGACAAAAGGGCGTACAGTGTGGGGGAATAACTTCTATTTGGGAGTTTGGAGTTCCCTTCCTCATCTGTGAAAATACTATTAATTTCGTTCAGATCTGTCTGACCTCCTCACGAATCAAGGATGAGCAGGAATTTATGTTACCCACAATAGTCTTTGAGGGCGTTGGTCAGAAACGTCATAAAGTGACTTTTTGTCAATTTTCCAGATTTGGAGGCTGTTATATATACATTTTTGTATCTTTCGGTTAACATTTGGACGGTGGTGGCAACGCGAGGGCCAAAAGTTCCTTTCACTTCTTGCAAGCAGAAGAAAACTTTCGGGAGGAGTTTTCCAGAAGCGGAGATGGTGTACTGAACTATATAAATGTGGGTAATACCTTATTGAAATCTCCAAGAAACACTTCTGTCACTTTTTCTCCCTTGTTCGACAAAACTCGCTGTATATTCATCCGATACTCACAGCCACTTTGGTCCGTGTTTAACACAAAATCCGGATTAACATTTGGAATTATTTTTGAATTTTTGTTTTGAAACTCTTCTGCTGCCTTCAAAATCGTGGGCAAATCCAAAGCATTCCGCGATTTAATGTAACGAGTCACTTTCCTCTGGCGAATTGAATTATTTAATTTAAATTTGTTGACCCAACCGTGCGATGCGAAAAATGAAAAATTTTCCCTTCCAAATTCCATAGCCGCTTGAGTGGCCCATTGCTGCAGCATCCTTGTTGTTACAGGCTGTTTTTGTTGCCGAGCTTCCACGAATCGATCGAGAGTCCATTTATGTATTATATCATATTTTTCCCTTACTGATCCTCCCCTTTCAATTTCTTTTCGCCATCTAGGGTTACAAGTTTTGGAGGAAAGTGAGCTGCCTCCATGACGATGTATGGTCTTCAAACTCCATTTCGGATGTTCCCTCACTAAATTAACAATTTTAATTTTTGACTCCAGCGGTACGCAATCTGATTTTAGCACTTTACTATCTGGTTCATAAGCGACGTGCATATCTAATCCAGATGATGTGTTCCACGTTGAACTTGCACTTGAATCGACTCCTGGCACTATATTCTCTTTATATTCTCCTGGAATATCTTCGTCACAGAAAAATAATTCCTCTTGTTCGTAAAAATCCATTTCTTTTAGCACTTTGATGATAGCTTTCGCCTATTTCATAGTCAACGTGTTAAAAAACAAAAGAAACAATAGCCTCGCGCCACCGTAACCATCGACATTGCATTAATGGCAACAAGAAGCCTCTTCATAGCATTCTAGTTTTCTCAAAATTCTGGGAATAGAAAAGTGAATAGAAAAGTGGTATCTGCAGAATGGCAACGAGACAAGCAGTAGTGAAAGCTTCAACAAGTGGAGCTTCCACCGAAACTATCGAAGCTGGAAAACACGATTACCCGTTTCTGGCCTCCTCTGAAAAAGGCGACATTGCGAACAGCATAAAAATTTGTTGTGGAATTTTAGAGTCACTAAATATTATCACAGGGCCAGCGAAAGAACCCGTAACGGAAAAGTCGATAGCTATAGGCGAAAAAATGGCTAAAACTATCGTCGAAGTGCTAAAAGAAATGGATTTTCACGAGCAAGAGGAATTAATTTTCTGTGACGAAGATATTCCAGGAGAAGATAAAGAGAATATAGTGCCAGGAGTCGATTCAAGTGCAAGTTCAACGTGGAGCACATCATCTGGATTAGATATGGACGTCGATTATGAACCAGATAGTAAAGTGCTGAAATCAGATTGCGTACCACTGGACTCAAAAATTAAAATAGTTAATTTAGTGAGGGAACATCCGAAATGGAGTTTGAAGACCATACATCGTCATGGAGGCAGCTCACTTTCCTCCAAAACTTGTATACCTAGATGGCGAAAAGAAATTGAAAGGGGTGGATCAGTAAGCGAAAAATATAATATAATACATAAATGGACTCTCGATCGATTCGCGGAAGCTCGGCAACAAAAACAGCCTGTAACAACAAGGATGCTGCAGCAATGGGCCACTCAAGCGGCTATGCAATTTGGAAGGGAAAATTTTTCATTTTTCGCATCGCACGGTTGGGTCAACAAATTTAAATTAAATAATTCAATTCGCCAGAGGAAAGTGACTCGTTACATTAAATCGCGGAATGCTTTGGATTTGTCCACGATTTTAAAGGCAGCTGAAGAATTTCAAAAAACAACTTCAACAATAATTCCAAATTTTAATCCGGATTTTGTGTTAAACACGGACCAAAGTGGCTGTGCATATCGGATGAATATACAGCGAGTTTTATCGAACAAGGGAGAAAAAGTGACAGAAGTGTTTCTTGGAGATTTTAATAAGGTTACCCACAGTTATACGGTTCAGTACACCATCTCCGCTTCTGGAAAACTCCTCCCGAAAGTTTTCTTCTGCTTGCAAGAAGTGAAAGGAACTTTTGGCCCTCGCGTTGCCACCACCGTCCAAATGTTAACCGAAAGATACAAAAATGTATATATAACAGCCTCCAAATCTGGAAAATTGACAAAAAGTCACTTTATGACGTTTCTGACTAACGTCCTCAAAGAGTATTGTGGGTAACATAAATTCCTGCTCATCCTTGATTCGTGGGGAGGTCAGACAGATCTGAACGAAATAAATAGTATTTTCACAGATAGAGGAAGGGAACTCCAAACTCCCAAATAGAAGTTATTCCCCCACACTGCACGCTAGGGTGGACCTTAGCTATTCTTGACGAAAATTATTTTGCGAGATTTTTTTGGTCCCGTACCCCAGAAATGTGACACTTGTAGGGAAAATGATCTGGAAAAAATTTCAGCTCGATTGGACCACGGGAAAAGGACGCGCAACGAATTTGAAAATTTTGAAATTTTTAAACCTTGACATAAATATACATTATGATACATCGTTGAATTTGTATTTTTTTTCTGTTTAAGAATACATACATAGCATATACGATTGTTAAAAAGAAAACGTCCGTGACCTTGAAAACTCGAAAGAATGACCTTGGAAAAAAAAAATTTCCCCATTATATTCGGCTCCTTATATACTAGAACTTTTGTCTGAAGAGTTTTCTCATATATCCATAAACGATGAAGATATTAAACATTTTTTATTTTCATGATAACGCTCAATTATACAGAAGAAAAGCAGTTCTAAGACTGAAAATAAGTTATTATAGCTATTATCTAAATTACAAATAGAAATGTCATTAAAGTATTGCGTCCCAGATTTACTCGTGGACTCGTCAGTAGAGCCCAGCAGAACCAGAAAATACCAATGTCGCGAATTCCAGTGGCCTTTTCGCTAGTCAAGATAAATTCTTTTCGGAATAAATATATTTTTATAAAATATATCGCCTTGGCCATCCATCAAGCGTGATGTAAAGCTCCTGGAACTCGAAATATATAATTTGTTCTAGGAGTACCGCCTAAGAAAAGAACTGTAAGCTCCAAGAATTCTCTATAATCTTCTCGTGGTTGATTGATGTTTTTCAAGGTTTGCATTGCAAACTTCAGCACTTCAGTACTATTTATAATTGTAGATTGGTGGACGTACTCGTTTTCAATTCCTGCCACAAAATTAGACTTATTGATCTGGGGCCAAGCCTGCCGAAATTGTTTAAAAAGTGGAATATTTGGACCCGATGATTCCTCTAACTTCATATAAAAAAGACTCCGTAAAATAATTTCATATATGTGATGCCGGCAAGGAAAATATAGCAAATTTCTTTCAAATTTATGT
This sequence comes from Andrena minutula, assembly GCA_929113495.1. Taxonomy (NCBI): domain Eukaryota; kingdom Metazoa; phylum Arthropoda; class Insecta; order Hymenoptera; family Andrenidae; genus Andrena; species Andrena minutula. The sequence continues at coordinate 40,522,552 of OV815993.1, read as the reverse complement.
TCGAGAAGGATACATGCGCCTTTGAAATGTCCCATGTTCGATGACGTGTGTGTCACAGCAAAATGCTTGCACTTTGCCACCTAAATCCAATTTCTGCACTAAATCGTATACCGCAGAAGCTTGTTTGTCTCCAGTACCCGATAGAATTGCAGGGATTCCAAGCAGCTGCTCAATACCTCTGCAAATTATTAGTAGAGGTAAACGATCAATTTTCTCATTGCCTATTAAAGCTGGCAACAGCTTTCCGTCCCAATGTAATGTAATAGCACCAAGCTCACAGTCTTTGAACGCTACACGATATTTATCGGCTCGAAGATCCGTGCGATGACGCCGTACAGACGTTCGATTGATAATTAAGTCGCCTAAGTAGGTCATGATCAAAAGCTTGAGCTGTTGCTGTTATTATACAAACAGCATCACGATCGCTTACTTTGTACTTGTCAAGGGTTGCAACAAGTTTTGGCGTAATTATATCAATTTGAGCACGTCTCTTTTTAGGATTGCTTGGACCAGCTTCATCCACGGGAATAATAAATTCAATATTTTCACCATCACTTGATAGGTGACCATCTTCTTCGTTGGATAATGCTACTTTGTCCATTGTTTCGTCTTGATTTATACTATATACAAGTGTCAATAAAGACCGATATATCTTATATTATATATCCAAGATAACGATCAATATTTTGAGTTTTAAAAATGAATTGCATAAAGAATATTTACCTTGTACAGCTTCTACTTCACACTGCGTCTGCCTTAATTTTTCTTGCTCCTTCCGAAACGTTTTTTTCTGTTCTTTCCGGTATAATATATGATCGCTTCCAATCATAGAACCAGGACGTCCTTTTTTCGTTGATTTAATAGAAAAAGTTTGTCTTCCTCTACTTCAATAGTGTTTAACGCATCGGCGGGTGCAATATCAAAAAGGTTATCTAGCTTATCTACAAACTCCTTCTCCCGATTTTTTGGGGTTTCAGTACTGCTGTTGCAACTTTTATGCAAAGTCGCCCATTCCTGATACAATGCATCTAGCTTGTCAATGCAATGCTGTGGTCTTTTCGTTGGAATCCGCGCTTTCTCCCAAAATATTTCAACTTCCTTAATAACTAAAGAAGCACTAGACTTAAGATTCAATTTCACATTCCGCATATTGTGAAATAGGACTTTTAAGACTTGACTGTTGGATGGCAATTTTTTCACCGATAATTTGACTTTTGTCCTGATCGAGTAAATATAATTTTTTCCTTATACCTTCCATTTCACTTTCACTTTCACTACGATATTTCACTGTTACCTCGCTGAACGCTCAGAACATAATGGTCCAACTATGAGTTTTCGGAACTTTTGTCGATGATGAGAATGTTTAATATCTCCATCGTTTATGGATGTAACCATAGGTTATGAAAAAACTCTTCAGACAAAAGTTCTAGTATATAAAGAGGTGAATATAATGGGGGAAAATTTTTTTTCAAGGTCACTCTTTCGAGTTTTCAAGGTCACGGACATTTTTTTGTTAACAATAGTATATGCTGTGTATGCATTCTTAAACAGAAAAAAAATACAAATTCAACGATGTATCATAATGTATATTTATGTCAAGGTTTAAAAAGTTCAAAATTCGTTGCGTGTCCTTTTCCCGTGGTCCAATCGAGATGAAATTTTTTCCAGATCATTTTCCCAACAAGTGTCACATTTCTGAGGTACGGGACCAAAAAAATCTGATGGTCGAAAAATAAGGTCCCCCCTACTGCACGCCCTTTTGTCAACCCTTGGATGTCTACTTCTTCAGGCAAATGAAAAATTTTATTAAAAAAATACAGAATTCGATCGAGGTTTTGCAAAAGAATGAACATCTATCTTCGAGGAAAGATGCGATTAAAATTCATTCTCTGATACACCACCAACTGTCTGCTCCAATTTTTTCAGATATGATTAAATACGCCTGGTTCGCGGCAAAATTAATTCCGTCAAGATCTGTGTTCGCAAATGTGAACGAAGTTTGCTTTCCAACCGACCTGAGGCGATTGAATTGTAGATACAGCAAGTCTGGATTTATAAAGTGTGCTGCATGCAGGAACATTTTATGTTTTGAATGTTTTTATGACCAGTATCACCCAGAGAGCTGCAGATAATGAAAACGTAAGAACATAAATATATATCTCATTTTGGTACTAGAGTAAGCGAATATGTTCATTGTGTACTGATATTAATTTTGGGATGCTTATTTTTCAAGATTACCGTTCGCTATTATATAATCGTTCTTATATTATAGGTGTATTAATTATTGGGGGCAGTACTGCGATGTCCTATTCGAAGTCTCCAGTGGTCCCCCATCGCGCGATGGAAGCCGTGGGGTTTTAGTGGGTAAAAATCCCACACTACCCTGGCGCCCTCAGGGGATTCCCCTCTCGAGGTGTCGGGGTGTCTTTCGAAGATTTCCCCACGTTAAAAAAAAAACAAACTTATATTGTATTTATTCATTTCAAACAATTAATGACGAACGTTACTACCGTTACCTTTTTTTCTCGCGGTTCATAGTGTGAAAAAATAAAGTGTGAAAAAAATAAAGTATAAAAAAAATATATAGACACAGGTGGAATCGAACTCACGACCGCAACATTACCACGCTTTTTTTTTTTTGTAAAAATGTGTTTATTTTGCCATATAGAATACATAACATTTATAAATATTTTTCTTGGTATAAACACCGCCGTAACTTGGCACCACGTAACAATATTAATTATGAATAAAGCATCAGTCTCAGTACAAGCTCTCGTGCTTAAACTACATTAGGAACGTTTTAATATGTCTATTTTGTACTTTATATTGCTATGTCTATCGTAATTGATAGCGCTTTTGTACTTTTTTGTCTAGGAAAAACGGCTCTAAACCTAGAAGGCCACTAACGACTTACAAACTACTCTTAAACTATACTAAATACTTCCTTATTCTAATTAATTTAAGGTTCTGTACAAAATATTTACATTGGCCTTTGGCCTTTTGTATGTAATAAACGCTTTGTTTCCTAAGGACTGTTTCCTATCGCTTAATTCTTTCTGCCTCCGTTATCTAATCCCTCCTTGTGCGATACGCTGTCTGCTAATTCGGGCTTTCAGAGCTGCAATGCCTTCGCTCCCTTCGTTCAGCCACCAATACTCTTCTCGTAGTCTGGCTGTACTGTTGTGATCGATTGGAGGTAAACTGGTGGAGTACCTAAATAAGTCTGGAGAGTTAGTGGGGTTTGTGCTTGGGTCATACAGGATCTTCTTATTTGCTTTGTGCCGTGGCCAGTGGTATATAGTAGGTATGTTCAGTTCATTCTGAATGTAACCTTTTTTGTCTAAAAATGTAAAGACTTGAGGATGAATGTAACCGGTAGTCAGAGTTTGTCCGGCCAATTCGTCATCTATTTTCAGTATCCTTTTGATGATATCGTTATCTGTTATGGAAATTGAAGCCGCATAATATTCTCTGACCAATTTTAAGATAAAATTATCAATTCTAGTTATGTTCGCCTCTTTGTACAATTCGGTATTGCTAATGTATTTTGTAAAGTTAGAGGAGATCGATCTGTGTTTGAAAATACAGTGTCTAATGATTTGACGTTCAAACCTTCTGATTTTTTCCATAGTAGCCGCGTTTACATTGTACCAGGTGGGCGCTGCGTAAGTGATAATTGGCCTGATCAAAAGTGCATAACAAATTAACTTAGCTCTATTACTTATATTTCTAGAGTAGAACAGTCTGCCGCTGCTGTAGAATGCCTTTCGCGCCTTTTCCATTTGTAGGTCTACATGTTTAGACATCCTAACCAGGTTGTCAATTTGTATGCCCAGATATTTGACATTACCTTTATGAGGGATTTTTATGCTTTCGTTAAGATTGCAGTCTATGATTTCAACGCTGAACCTTTTCAGCGCTTCTTTTTGGTTTGTACTGAGAAATCTAGTGGGTTTTCTAAATAATATTGTCTCACATTTCGTCGGGTTGATTTTCAGCTTCCAGGTGTTGTAGGCAACATTACCACGCCGACGTCATACCGAACGCTCCACGGCATATCTTCGATGAGAGATTATGGCTTTTATATTTTACACGAGCGCTATGAAATGTTTAATAATTTACATGTAAATATCTCTATTATTAGGGCCCATTGGCAGAAACGCTCGGACACGTATTTACTTATTTTCGACATAGATTCATGCCAAGGCTCATCAAAATCGATGACTAACACTCGGTGTCCTCCCCTTGTTAACTGCGCTCCCGATTGAAAATGATTTTGCCGAAAAATTAGATTTCGCTGACATGATCCGTGCATTTTCCGACAAAAAGGCCCGAAAAGCTCAATATAATTAAATTTCTGCTATTTTTAAATCCCACAGTTCAACTTGAGTTCGCGGTCGAAAAAAAAATACAAAACCTGAAAATGCTAAAAAAAAAATGAAAATGAAAATAAAAAAAATTTAATGAAAAATAAAAAATTCAAAAACAAAAAATTCTATGAATTCTTATATGCGTTCATTATTTATATCCATTTGGATTCGTTAAGCAGAAAGCTGCTAATTGATGATAATATCACAGACCAGGTATAGAATAGACCTCTCATCCTTTTGTCTTCAGTGTCACAGGTCTGAAGTACCGATATTCTGAAATAACCACTGGTTTTCGAGCGCCCTCTCCAATTTTCGAGCGGTGGGTGCCGGAAACATAATGTGTTTCTAGTATTGCCACAGGTAAAGCTGCCGGTACCGCCGAGGAAACTAAAGAAGCTATATTATACAGGGTGTCCCACTAAATCGGTTCACCTCAAATATCTATTATTTCAAGTTATTACTTAAGCGAAACACGGTGAAACTAGTTTCTTTACAGACATAGATTAGATATGGAGAATAGCGAATTCTGAGTATGGAAGTACTAAATTTCGTGTATTAATCCTAAAACTTATTGTTTCTGAGATATTCAACATTCTCCATCCTATGACTTTGATTAAGAAATTTGTAGCTATGCTCAGTTCATTTCGGACAGCCGGCCGTTGAATGCGAAAATAATAAAATAAAGCAATAAATACGAACGCCAAAGGGCGCTTTTTGACTCTTGAAAGTACATATACTTGATACTTGAAAGTACATGAACATGATACAGAAATTAAACAAATAATTAAATTTATCACGCAGCAGAATATAATGAATATTCCAACCAGTTGAAACAATTTTTTAGAAGTATGTGAAGCATTTGGAGAGTACATATTATATCGAACTTGATGCGACTTTGTTTTTCAGCTACCTGTCTTGCTTCTTTTAACTATTTCACAGCTTCAAGGTGAAGGGCGATAGCAAGTCATAGTTGTGGAAGTGGTAGGGATGCACCACTACAGTAGTTCGCGCTATGTCGGTGTGCCAGCCTTTCAATGGGACGATTAAAGCCCATCATCGACTCGAACCAGCGCGAGTGCAGCTAGCCTAAATTTTCTCTGTCGGGAGTCCCGTCTCGAGTCCTGTGGTCTCTTCTTCGAGAAATGACCACAATTTTCGCTTAAGGGGAAGTTCTGGTCTAGAGCCCCCAAAAATAGGTGATTTTTAGGAATTAATTAAAGGAAAACTAGTGTGTATAATTTAATGGGACTTGTTGCATTGTATTAAGGATGTCTTAAATTATAGAAATATATTTTTTGTTTTATAATTAATCAGTGCAGACAGCCCTGGGGAGTCGTTAAAGTTAAAGCGTCAAAAAATTGATCCAAATCGGTGGGACCTGTATCTCTAAAAGTTATTATCCGATTCGACTGAAACCTTTTTTATTTGGACGATTATTCTTTTTTCTAGGGGGGGGGGACTAAAAAAATACAAAAATTACATTTTTTTTTAGAAAATAACGACACTTCACGTTTGAAATCACTTTTCCCTGTATTTTTCGTCCTTTTATCGCCTTTGAAAATTGTAAATTTTCAACTTTTTGTAATTTTTTTTAGTCCCCCCTAGAAAAAAGAATAATCTTCAAAATAAAAAAGTTTCAGTCGAATCGGATAATAACTTTTGAAGATACAGCTCCCACCGTTTTGAGAACACTGTTTCGAGAAAAACGCGTTTAAAATTTTACGTGAGCGCCGAGTGGCCGATTGTCACCCATGCATTTGCCGCTACTCAAGTGCCTATAACTTCGGGAATTGTGCGAATTTCAATAAATCCTTTTAAACACGTTTTCCTAAAGGGTTGAACATTCGAAAAATTAAATAAAAAAAAAATCGGCATTTAGACCAGAACCTCCCCTTACGCTGGTAAACTCTGTAAAATGGATTAACGAAGAGCAAGGAACCTTTTGTTTCCTTTCATGAATGCAGATTTCGTTACTCATTTATTAGCTGTTGTCATGTAAGGCTAATGTGTTTTGGTCTTCCTCTGATCCTGCTTTTGTTCCTTTCAATGCTTTATTGCCAGCTATCGTCTTTTGCTTCTTCCATCACGAAGTGAGCGCGACAATTACATTTGCACACAAACAAACTCTTTTATCCAATAATGTAATACGTGCTACTTATGATGTAAGATTACGGGTTAAGGACTCCGTAATGAGCATCGTGACGGGTCGAAAAAAAGATAGGCTCACTCGGGAATCGGATTAACCGTTCTTTTAATAATCTTTGATTTCTGGGAAACTATAATATAATATAAAATGTAATATAAATATAATATTAACCCTCCGTATCCTGAGCCTGTGTCTTTTTAGACCCATCATTTCAGAGCTCACGCACACAGTGACAGAGCGGTTAATATTATTCGAGTTTGAGCGACCATCCCTACCTGAGTTATACTGTATCGGTGAGGGTTTCGAGCGTGGATTTTTTATTAGTGAACTATCGGGGTGGGTCCGTCAAGTCCCAGGCACACGACTCGACGTCCCGTACTCGGAGGGTTAAATATATATACTGTATATACAGAAATCAAAGATTATTAAACGCATATCCGCATTTCGCTTATGTTTTCCCTAATTATATAGGTTAAAACGCATAAGTTTTAATACCTCAATATATCGAGAATTACGCACACGATCACTTTTAATCGTTCTGGTCTCGAGTTCCATACATCTCATGCTTTTAAATAGATATGTATTGATACAGGCTCGCACTCATCTCTCCTTGTATTTGAAGCAGGGGTGGAACCAATTATTTTCCTAATCCACGTTAGAAAACAAGCAACTTTTGTTGGAAGCATTTTTTCTTAAAACCATTCCAAACTATTTCTCGATGTCTAGATGCTAGAAGACAGGCAAAAGGTCAGAAGCTAAAATGGTTCCAAAATGAGAAGCGAAAATCACATTTAGTATCTTGACCTGCAGGAGTATCGTTTACACCGCTTGGGTTTTCCCCAACCACTTACCCGATGTCCGTCTACCCAGGTTATTGTTGCCGCGACGCGACCCCCTCAACCAGTCTTTGCGCGTTGGCTGACAACACTGACTCCTGCCACGATCGCACACCCCAAAAATCAGTCACACGTCACTGTTTCAAAAAGTACTCGCTCCTATAGAACACACCTATTTGCTCATTCTCCACATTCATTGTACAGTGTGTAGAAGAATTATTGGTCGTTGCTCTTAGGGGGTGAATCTACACCTATGAATCGGTGGACATTTGTAAAAAAAGTGTCCGTGAAATTGTTTATAACATTGAAAATTAATGTTAAATTTTTTGGTAAACTTGTCGAAAAGCTCCCTCCTCACCGATTTCAATGGCCTTCACATATGTTGTCGAAGTCATCATTCTGAACCACATTTCCCTTTAACCTTTTGGCGGTTGGCTTTGGTTTACGAAATATTCGCAAAAACTTTACTTAATACAAGAATTAATACCGAGTTTAACACATGTTGCACTCTGTGGTACCATGCTTTACGCGCCCCGGCCCTAATCTAGCCCCAACCGATATACCGTCAGCTATGAAACAGATTTAAATATATTATGCCAAAAGTTTTTCATATGTTTTTTATAACATGGCAAGATCATTGAAATCGGTAGGCAGGTAGCTTTCAATCTATTATGCCGAAAGTTGTTTATTAATGTCTCCAAAACTGCGGCCGACCGTCCAAAAGTTTAAAAGGAAATGTTGTTCAGAATGACGACATTGACAACATATGCGAAGGTCATTGAAATCGATGAGGAGGTAGCTTTTCAACAAATTTACCAATTTTCTTTTATATCAACGTATTCTGCGTGTTGGAAAGGAAAAATGTTTGAATGAAGCTTTGATCAGTAAAAATTGTTAAAGATTTCGGAATGACTTGATTGTGTAGAATTACACAATCAATATATGTAGGCAGGAGCCCACCACTACTCTGCTGCTTGATACGAGACACACCATAAGATTACCATAATTTATTAATCATTTTTTAATTAGTTATTATAGGAAGTGTTCAAAACGATAAATGAAAGTGTATGTCTGTACATAGAGTATCCCGGGTATACAGTTGAAAAAAATTGAAAAAGTTAATATAAACCCATGTCTGCAAATAATTGATTAGGGAATTATAAGATAGCAGAGGTTCGTTACATCGTAAGCGAAGTTATACAATGCTTCTCCGTTGTATGGGTCTGTAGAGTTGCTGATTGATAAAGAAATGAAGAAATTTTTATTTGCCTTTTAAAAATGCTGCATTAATTTGACATTGGGACACCCTGTATGTAAATTCTCACCGCTATTATAACTTTCATTCCTACCGCTTATAGCGCTGCACTTTTATTTCATGCTTAGCCGTTAACGTTGGATGCGACACGGAAATGGTAATGGGGCTCTAGAGCCCCAAAATCGAGTGACACAGAAGACAATAGGGTGGAAGGTCTATTCTATACCTGGTCTGTGATAATATTGCCCCGGGGTGCTAATATAGCTAAAGGTGGAACTGGACCGCTATATTCCCCATTCCTATTTTCTTCTTGGCTTCCATAGCTGCCCAAACGGCTGTAGCAGCACCTCTTTCGCCCATAGTCAATTCTCTCGCAGCGTTACGTTTTCGTGCTTTATCAGCAAGTACGTTATCTGCCGCGTGCTTTTAGCCAATCGTTTTCCCAGATGAGTTCCTGGGCTGCAAAACTGGTATCTAGGGATATGTAATTCGATAGGTAACTGGTATCCGGGGATCTATAATTCGTAAATATGACAGTGCGTTGCGTTGCGAAATGTGTGCCGCTTTTCTTTGGTTAACTTTTGCATGGGAGTATTATTGACCAGAACGATTTTAACAGTATTTGCTAAATTTCTTATTTCTTCGGCGAATGAAACGCAGTTCGTGACGCGACGACATCGATACATTGATACAGATGTATCATTTGTCGCTGGTACACGCGCAATGTATGATCGCCCTCGCCCTTCTGTCTGTCCTTCGTTTTCTCTAAGATGGATCCGAGATCGGCATACACCACGAAGGGAAGTCGCTCCTTTCTGCAATGATTGTCGAAACTCAGCCATTTGTCTGCTTCGCTGGGTAGCAGGATGGCACAGTCATTCATCTTTCCATAATCAATCGCGTGTGTTTCCAACTTCTCTGCAGACTCAAAGTAGTGCATATATCTGCAAAATCAAATTTTTATTTAATTTTCATTTTTTGTGAGATATTTTTAATATTCTATATAAATAAAAATGTAAATGTTCGTTTGTTCAAAATCTTAAACCTCTGAAATCACTGCACGGATTGTAATGCCGTTTGCATCGTTTTGTAGAGCATTTCTCGAGGAAGGTTTAAGTGTATGCGACATTAAGCTGTTACAAATAGAAGCCGAGCAATGACGATTTTACTGAAGCAATGTGTTCGTAAATCGCAGCGCGCACAGAACAGGTAACGATGTGACTCGCATCCCCACCACTGTACGCGCATCTCTTTCGCGCAGAGCAGTGCTCGCCACGCTATGTATAAGATCCACACTAAATTCTACATATTGCGCGTATGGACCTGTATCTTGCACCAACAGCTTGATCGTGCTTTAAAGAGCTTCTTACTTATTTCGGTTTTCTATCATTATCCTTATCATTAATTAAACGTATGGGGTAGTGGGGGCTGCATCGCAATTCGTCCAGTGATTCTCGATATTGGCGGGATCAAACATACAGACACCTACCGGGGACTTTAATTTATACTATGTAGAGACAAACATGAATCAATCACGCTAATAACTCAGGCGAAGTCGAGACGGGGCACGCTAGTATTTCATAAGTTTATATACATACCGATCGCAGATGATTTTTTTTTACTTTTTGCTCAATTGCACATCTACGACCCGGGACATGTCCTTGATCCACACAAAGTGCACCACATTATTGCCCACATGGTCTGGCATGTACAGCAAATTGACGTGCCAATTCCTCTTGTGGCTGGTGAGGCGCAGCGGAAAGTTTGTTGGCCACTTTTTCGACTTCTTCTCCGCCTCCTCTTCGAAACTGTGTACATTCACCGAGATGCCGTAAAATTGTTCAAACTATGTAACTTGAATCACGGACATTGGAAACTCGATGTTCCGAAGATTTGGCATCGATGTATAGTGCGGGTATAAACTTTGCCGATCAGGGTACCTTTTGGCTGGATGTAGAACGGCAACCCCTGTCCACGCGAAACATGTACTATCCTCGGATCGCACACTAATCGTAGCTCTCTTCAGCAATATTTCTCGGGTTAACTTGAAATGACATCCCTCGCTCAGTGGATTCTACTTATTCCCGTTAATCATCAGATTCAGGATTCGCGACAATGCCCACCCGCTTTCGCGTTCATGGAATTCTTCCAACGATGTGAGTATGGGTTCGACGACGCATCGCTGGTACCACTCATGAAGATCTAATGCGCGGAAGAGTTCGCAGTTGCAAGAGCTGATGCTTTTACTCGCAAGTTTGTCATCCGCTACAAATTCACCATTAAACATCGTGTTCACTTTAAGATTTTGATGTTTTACCAAAGCGATTTGCACCTGTTCTAGCACAATGTTCTTTGCATCCTGGAGGAATTTGCGCGATTCGATGTAATTCGATTTTAACACTGCTCCGGTTAATACGTGGCTGTTAAAAGCAGTGTCTATTTCGCGCCACAAAAGTCCTGTTCTTGAATGCCTGGCACCTTCATGCATGAAACGTCCGCCCAACAAATATTTTAACCCTTCGAGCTGTGTGATTTGAGCAACCAATGAGTGCCGTACACCGATCGATAATCGAGTACGTTTTACTCGACCGTATTCTTCCAATGATTCGAGACAGTTGTTGCACACTTCCTCCCACTCGCGGTATTCTTCTCGCGAAATTAATCGGGTGGATTGATCCCGCAGTTGGCGTTCTACTTGCAAGAATTCTTTCATGGTCATAATTTCTTTTCCACTCGACACGTTGCACAGTGCGTTGATACATGGATAAAAACTGAAAAATCAAATATTTTGCAGGGTGATATTTATCATGTATACCCCATAAAAGAAATATTTACCCCATAAAAAAAAACTTAAAAAATGTAAAAAATTACGCCAAGTACATGAAGTCAATTAAATCACAAAAAATAGAAGATAGTAATAATAACAAAATAAAAAAGTGAAATCAAATTGAGCTGCAAGTACATAAAGGTGTTTTGTAATAATCACGGATATTTTAATAATGTGAAGATAAAATTTAACATCTAGACGTTTATCTAGATGTCCGTGGCCTGGATGTTACATACTTGGCGTGGCCAGGCAAGGTCAAGGTGTTGATGAATAAGATTTATTAAAAAAACGCAAAATAAGGAAAGTGTATTCATATTGTCAGAGTTTTAAATTGACAAATTATGTGAAAGCTTGTGAGAAGAAAGGTATCGGTGTCGATGATTGATCTTACAATTATTTTAAAACGCAATATAATGAAAATGTACTCATATGTCTGAGTTTTAAGTACTTGGCGTAATTTTTTTACTTTTTTGAAGCTTTTTTATGGGGATCTCACTTCTTTTTATAAACATAATTTGCATTTGACTTCGGATAATTTTTAATATTTAAAATTAACCTGCCGGCTGGATCGTCCAGCCTCGTGGCCGTGGCGGTGAACGTGGCCGTGGCGGTGGCCTGGAGTAATATCTTTTTACTTACTTTTATGTATTCTTATATTCTTACAATGTATAAGTATAAAAATAAAACAACAAATAAACTTCGTATAAGTGGTTTATATAAATTTGAATTTTCAAATATAAAGCAATCATACAAGAAAGAAACAGAGGATCGAAGCTGAATAAACTCACTTAATTAATATAATAATAATAATGCTATGTTTCCATAATTTTTTTCTCTGCCGTAGATCATACTTAGTGTTCCTGATTTCTCGATATTTTTCGCATCTCGAGAAATGAGAAATCAGATTATATTTCTCGAGAATTCTCGAGAATTCTCAAGAAATTAAAAACTATTGTAAAATTTATAATTTTTGAATAATGTTGATAATATTTATCTAAATTTTTATTCGTGTCCAACTTAAACAAAACTTGTGTAAATGAAAAAAAAACAGATATTAAATATAATAGATAAATTTATTTATTTAATATAAAATGTGAGCAAAACGAAAATTTACTTCTTTGTTTTAAAATAGTATTTTTTCAAAAGCACAATGCGTCTAATGTCGCGTCAGCCAATCTACTTCTTTTTTCTTTGTGACAAAATCTGCGGCTGTAGAAAAATTTCTTTCATTTTGAGTGGATGTGGGTGTAATTGCACATAGAACATCGGCGATACGAAGAGAAAAGTTTATAAACAATCGCGCAATTATTCGCATATATTGCTAACATTTATCACTGATTGTAGATGTGTTTATATGTTCACGATTAACACACAATTTGAACCAACTGAAAATTCATTTCTGAAAACTAATGGGATTTATAATAATTTTCTTACACTGAAGATTCTCGAGAAACAATGTAATTTCTCGAGAAATGAGAAATAAGAAATTATAAAATTTCTCGAGAAATTCTCGAGAAAGAATTCTCGAGAAGGAATGTGACGTATGTCACTCAGGAGGTAAGGATCGGTGGAATTAGCTAGAGTCGGTAAGACAGGGTTCGTATACACCGATCACTTAATAACGTAATCCTTTATTCCTCGTCTTGTATTTTAATACATATACCAATAGACGGCGGTCGAGGGGTACAGGTGTTGGTTTAGCTTAATACTGTTAACTGGTTCTTGATACGGCGTAGTCGTGGAGGTCGGACCGAGTCCTCGCACCTCGTACTCGGAACGGACTAGAGATAGAGACCGGGCGGTATCCCGGTGATTCTATGTTGGCGCGAAGCGCTTTGGAGACCGGACAGCTTCCCGGCGTCTCGGTGCGGGCGGATAGAGACCGGCCAATTTACAGGTGGCGCGGTACGGCGGCTAGAGACCGGGCAACATCCGGGCGTCTCTGTAAACGGGGCAAGGGCGTGAGACCGGGCAGCTTCCAGCGTCTCGATACGGCGGCTAGAGACCGGGCAGCATCCGGGCGTCTCTGTAAACGGGGAGGCAAGGGGCGTTGAGACCGGGCAACTTCCAGCGTCTCGCTACGGTGACTAGAGACCGGGCAGCATCCGGGCGTCTCTGTAAACGGGGAGGCCAGGGGCGTTGAGACCGGGCAACTTCCAGCGTCTCGCTACGGTGACTAGAGACCGGGCAGCATCCGGGCGTCTCTGTAAACGGGGAGGGAGGCCTAGAGACCGGGCATCATCCTGGCGTCTCTGTAAACGGCACTATGGGTGGCGATCGTTTGATCGGCGATTACCGGCTTTGTTTTTCCTTTTGAACGCGTCACTGGGCAACATCCAGATATGCGCTGTTAGGGAGGGGGAATCCGTAACCCCACTCGAACTGCCTGTTTTGCGTCGCGGCGAGGCTTATGTCCCGATGTCCGGAGTATTTTTGCAGCGAGAAATCGACGCGATCTAGCGGCGCGGTGGGGAGTTATCGTCATCGCGTTGACTCGTCGCGAGCCTGGTGGGCCTCGGCCCGGGTCGGCGTGGTTCGGACGCGGTCGGCCGGCCATTTGGCGTTTCACTCACTCCCGGGCGGATTACCGCGCGCTCGATTCCTCACGTGCTGGGACGCTACGTCACATCCCCCTCTTTCTTCGGAGAGAGATGCGAACCTACGGCCTCGTTTACGCGCGTGTTCGCATCGGCACTATTTTCTAAACTTATGCCCGCTGGCTACCCATCACCTTTTAATAACTAAATTTATGCCCGCCGGCTACCCGTCACCTTTTAATAACTACACTTATGCCCGCAGGCTCCACCGTCACCCTTTATAACTAACTTAGCCTACGTACTTATACTAACTTAAATTTAATAAGGGTCGGGGAGCTGCGGCGGAGCTGGATGGTCCGGCCGTCCTGGCGGACACGGAATCGTTGGCCCTCTCGTAGGCGGGCTAGATCCACGACCGTCCATCCCTGGTCGTCTGTCCGCTCCTCCGGGTCCCTGGGGGTCCTGTCCTTCCTGGTTGCGGACGAAAGCCCGGGTGTGGTATTGGCGGGGGACCTCGGTCGCGGCGGCCCTTCCGGTGGAGGCGCCGGGTGATGCTCCGTGGTCGTGGGGTCGGCGAGCAGTGCTGGCGGCATGGCGTCTCTGGTTCCGTGACGCCTCTGTTGCACGTGGCCTGCCTCGGCCTCTTTTCGCCGGCGCTTCGGTGCTCGGGGTTGGTGGATCGACCCCGTGGGTGGTGTCGTTGACCGGTGTCGCGTCGGCCTGGCGACGGGCGGTCCGGCGGATGTGCGTGGTCGCGGTTCCGTTTCCCGTGTCCGAAGCGGCGGTGGAGGCGACGGTATTGGTCCTTGTACCGGGGATGGCGTCCGTTTCGGCAATTGCAGGTTCTTGCCCGGTGTTGGGGGCAAGAACGACTCTTGCGGGTGATCGGTTGGCGGTAGGTCCTCGTCGGAGTCCTCCCCGAACAACTCGCGGATTCTCCGCCGCAGACGAGGATTCGATAGCTCCGGTGCGTGTAGTTCCAGGAGGTCTTCCATGGCTCGACTGATTTGAACCTGTGTCCTTCCCATCGTTACGTGCGTGGCCGTTGCTTTCGAGTTCGTTATTTTGTCCTCTGGCTGACGGTTGGGTGTTGATATTTTCCTCGCACGGTTTAATATCCTTTATGTGGACTCGGCGGCTGCGACTGTTGTCGTCCTTCAGCAGAACGATGTTGGGGCCCAGGAACTTGATTACACGATACGGACCGGAGAATTTAGGCGCGAGTTTTGCGGCGAAGCCTTCCGCCGCACTGGATAGGTGGTGCTCCCGCTGCATTACGTTTGATCCGAGGGTGGGCCGTCAGCTCCGGTGGTTACGGTTGAAATATTTCTTTTGGTTCTCGGAGGCTTGGGCTTGATTATAGCGTGCCAATTCGAGCGTGTCCTGTAGGTTCTGTATTTGCTCTTGCCGGAACCGGGTGCTGCTTTGTTCCGGATTACACAACGTGGTGTCTGGCGGCTGATACAGGGCGGCGGGAGGCGTCAGTTCGCGGCCGTAGTTGAGGAAGGCCGGTGTGAAACCGGTACTTTCGTGTTTCGCGGTGTTGTACGCGAACACTACTTCGGGGATCCATTGGTCCCAATGGCGGTGGTTTTCGGTGGTGTATTGCGCAATCATCGTTTTTAGGACCCGGTTCACTCGTTCAACGGGATTGCATTGGGGAGAATACGGTGGTGTTTTCCGATGTTCGCTTCCAGCGTCCTTGAGGAGGTGGGTAAATTCTCGACTCTCGAATTGCTTGCCATTGTCGGTGATTACCATACGGGGGCACCCGTGCTGTAGTAGGATGCGGTCTTTGAAGGCCCTGGCTACGGCCGGTGCAGTGGCCTGTCGGAGTGGTTGGACCTCGACCCATTTGGTCAGCTTATCCTGGAAGACGCACAGAGTCGTGTGGCCCTTACTGGAACGGGGCAGGGGACCAACCAAGTCGGCGGAGACGATTTCCCACGGTTTGGTGACAGGGGTGGTAAACATCTGTCCTGCCGGGGCCTCTTGCTGCACTTTATATTGTAGGCACGAACCGCATTGTCGGACATACTTCGCTGCTTCTCGAAACATGCCCGGCCAGTAGTATCGCTGTGCTAGTCGGGCGGCGGTTTTCGTGATCCCCAAGTGGCCGGCGGTCGGTACGTCGTGATTTTCGGCCAGGATGGCCGGGCGGAGGTGCCGAGGGATGCACATTTTCCATTCGGATTCCTTGTCTTGTGGTTGTCCGGTGAGGTTGGCGATATGGCGGTAGAGTCGTCCTTCTGAGATCCGATATTCGGGGTATTTCGACGGCTCGGTCGTGACTTGGTCTGTGATTCGCTGGTACCACGGACAAACCGTGGAATCGTCTACCGTGTGCATGTCTGCTGGTGTTCGGGAGAGGGCATCGGCTACCCAGTTCATGGCCCCTTTTCGATACTTGATCGTGAAATCATACTGTTGGAGTTCTAAACTCCAGCGTGCCAATCGGCCGGATGGATTTTCGATGGTCTGTAGCCACTTTAAGGCGTGATGGTCAGTGAGAATGGTGAACCGGTAACCTTCGAGGTAGGCTCTCATCTTTCGTACTCCCCAAATTACCGCTAGACATTCTTTTTCCGTCGTGGAGTAATTCCTTTCGGCCTGGTTGAGTGTGCGACTGGCGTAGGCTATCACTTGTTCCCCTTCCTCGGTCTCTTGGGTTAGAACGACCCCGAGGCCATCCTGGCTGGCATCGGTCTGGAGTGTGAACGGTCGGTTGAAGTCGGGACAGGCTAGTACGGGAGCGGTGACTAATTGCTGTCGCAAAACGTGGAAAGCGGTCTCCTCCGCGGGGCCCCAATTCCACTTCTGTTTTTTGTGTAGCAACTTTGTCAGTGGTGCCGTGGTGTCGGAAAAATGAGTGATAAAACGGCGGTACCAGGATACCATCCCCAGGAAACGTCGTAGCTCGCGTATGTTGTTCGGTGGTGGCATTCCTAGGATGGCTTGTACTTTGTCAGGGTCGGTTTTGATTCCTTCTGTGGTTACTACGTGCCCGAGATACTTAAGTTCGGTGCGACCGAAATCGCATTTTTCGGGATTTATTCGGAGGTTGGCGTCTTGCAATCGATGTAACACTTCGCGTAAATTTTGCAGGTGTTCTTCGAATGTTCGTCCGAGGACGATTATATCGTCGAGATAAGCGAAGGCTCGGGGTTCCATGTCCGGGCCAATGACGCGGTCGAGTAGACGCTGGAACGTAGCTGGAGCTGAATGCAGTCCGAAGGGCATGACCCGGAATTGGTAGAGCCCTCGTCCAGGCACGGTGAAGGCGGTGATTGGTCGGCTTTCAGGAGCGAGGGGTACTTGCCAGTACCCGTTCGCTAAATCTATGGTAGATATGAAACGCGCTTCCCGCAGCTTACTGAGAGTGGCCTCGACCTGAGGCAAAGGGTACGCATCTCGCTGAGTGACCTGGTTGACACGGCGGAAGTCAATGCAGAATCGGCGTTTCCCATTCTTTTTCCGGACCAGTACGATTGGGGAACTCCACGGGCTGCTGGAGGGTTCAATGACACCGTCGGCCAACATCTTGCTGACCTCTTCGTCGATGATTTTCTGCATGGCGGGGTTGCGGGGTGTGTACCGTTGTTTAAGCGGTGTCGCGTTCTCTACCCGGATAACATGTTCGGTAAGGTGGGTGGTGCCGCGTAATCCTTGAAATTTCGGCAATTCTTCGTCGAGAAGCCGTTGTAGGGCTTTCATTTGAGCCGGAGTGCAGGTGGTTATTCCTGGCGTCACTTCAAGGGTGGCGGCGTCGGGAATTAGTGTCCGGTTCTGGAATGACATTCGGACTCTAAGCTTCTTTAGAGCGTCGATTCCTAAGATAACCGGGTGTGCCAGCGTGGGGAGAATTGCGTACCGGTGGGTCAGTAACTGCCCATCCACCCGGGCGGTCACCTTCAGGTCCCCTACCAGGGATACTTCGAGTCCGTTGGCCATGCGAACGCAGTGTTGTGCGGGGGTTGGGAAGTTACCGTGGCGTCGGCACTGTTGGGCCACGTCTTCACGGACGTATGAATACGTGGCCCCGGTATCTAGCAGGGCTCGGTAACGGCGGCCATGTAGCCGAAATATGGCGAACGGCCGGGCAGTCTGGTCTTGGGAGGTTAGTGGGGCGCGGTGGCGTTCGGTGTCGGGGTGGCGCCCTGTTCCTCGGGCCTCATGGCGTTTCCCGATGTTGACGGGCATGGGCAATCTCTTGACCATCGGCCGTCCGTTCCACATCGCGAGCAGAACTGTCGTACTGGCTGGCGACAGTCCTGCCGGTAGTGTCCCCTCTGTCCGCACCACCAGCAGCAAGTCTCGCGATTGTATTCTGCCGAGACCATATTGAGGCCGGTTGCGTTGTTCCGGGGTTTAGGTGCCGTGGTGGTTCCGGAAGCGGTGCTGCGGTTCTTCTTTTCTTTTAATATGCTCTCATATTCGAGGGCAGACCGTAATAAAGCTGTGACTGAGTTGCAACTATTACTCCGTATGAATTCTCGATACTCGGGTAAGAGGTTACGGTGAATTCTTTCGAGCTGTCTGGCGGGTGAGAGTTGGCCGTATCGTCGAATCATGGTCTGTATGTCGGTGATATACTCGCTGGCTTTTTCTCCGGGCTTTTGTTTACGTTGCTGGATGGCTTCTTCCTGGTCGTTTTCGCTGAAGATGGGGATATAGTATAAGCGAAAGCTTTCCTCGAAGTCCTTCCAGCTTCCCCAGGACGAACGATTGTTTCGGTGCCATAGTAGAGCCTGTCCCCTGAGTAATTCGGGGAGACACCGGAGGAGTTGTTCTTCTGTGATGCCGTAACTTTCCTGAAGTTCACAGATTCGTTCTAGGAAGTTCGGCGCATCCTTGGTGCCGTCGAAATGGCAACCCCATTTTCGCACGCGGTCCATGGCGCACGCGATGGGTGTCGGAGTGGGCGGTGTTTCGTCGAATGATACTAGGGGCGTCGTGTTGGAAGAAGCATTAGGTGTCGGTTCGTGGTCGTCTTTCCCCATGGTATCGGTCCTGATGATATACTGTCGGAGGCGTGAGCGTAACTGGTCGAATTTCCCGTCGGTATCCAGATTGGCCTCTCTTAGGGCCTGGACGAGTTCTTCTTTGTTTAATTGGTAAAGTTTTGTCAGTCTCGAACTCATTTGTCGTTTTCCTTTCTTATTGACTGAGTCCCTGTTTGGGCGCCATTTGTGACGTATGTCACTCAGGAGGTAAGGATCGGTGGAATTAGCTAGAGTCGGTAAGACAGGGTTCGTATACACCGATCACTTAATAACGTAATCCTTTATTCCTCGTCTTGTATTTTAATACATATACCAATAGACGGCGGTCGAGGGGTACAGGTGTTGGTTTAGCTTAATACTGTTAACTGGTTCTTGATACGGCGTAGTCGTGGAGGTCGGACCGAGTCCTCGCACCTCGTACTCGGAACGGACTAGAGATAGAGACCGGGCGGTATCCCGGTGATTCTATGTTGGCGCGAAGCGCTTTGGAGACCGGACAGCTTCCCGGCGTCTCGGTGCGGGCGGATAGAGACCGGCCAATTTACAGGTGGCGCGGTACGGCGGCTAGAGACCGGGCAACATCCGGGCGTCTCTGTAAACGGGGCAAGGGCGTGAGACCGGGCAGCTTCCAGCGTCTCGATACGGCGGCTAGAGACCGGGCAGCATCCGGGCGTCTCTGTAAACGGGGAGGCAAGGGGCGTTGAGACCGGGCAACTTCCAGCGTCTCGCTACGGTGACTAGAGACCGGGCAGCATCCGGGCGTCTCTGTAAACGGGGAGGCCAGGGGCGTTGAGACCGGGCAACTTCCAGCGTCTCGCTACGGTGACTAGAGACCGGGCAGCATCCGGGCGTCTCTGTAAACGGGGAGGGAGGCCTAGAGACCGGGCATCATCCTGGCGTCTCTGTAAACGGCACTATGGGTGGCGATCGTTTGATCGGCGATTACCGGCTTTGTTTTTCCTTTTGAACGCGTCACTGGGCAACATCCAGATATGCGCTGTTAGGGAGGGGGAATCCGTAACCCCACTCGAACTGCCTGTTTTGCGTCGCGGCGAGGCTTATGTCCCGATGTCCGGAGTATTTTTGCAGCGAGAAATCGACGCGATCTAGCGGCGCGGTGGAGAGTTATCGTCATCGCGTTGACTCGTCGCGAGCCTGGTGGGCCTCGGCCCGGGTCGGCGTGGTTCGGACGCCGTCGGCCGGCCATTTGGCGTTTCACTCACTCCCGGGCGGATTACCGCGCGCTCGATTCCTCACGTGCTGGGACGCTACGTCACAGGAACACTAGTTGGGGAGATCGAAGTGTGAATGAAGAGTGTTTGGGATTTATTGTTTATGTATAGTGTCGGGCAAAGAAGCGAGTCGTGAAGCGTGCCGTGGGAGTAATCAGTGGGAGTTCGAAAATCATAGGTAATAACGAGAAAGGTAGATACCATTATTGATTATTATTTATTAATCCTCCTCGCTATTTACGTCAATAACTGCCGTTGTGTCAGTTCCATAAAATATATTTGTTAATATTTCGGACGGTTTAACTATTTTGGATAAAAAACGCCCGTGTGATAAATAATAAATAATCGCAGCGACGCACAGTGGTTCGAGTATACTACATGCTAGCCGGACAAAATTATTTTTTCGCGGGTTTGGGTTCATATGGGGTCCAAATTGTTAGAAAACATACCTGATTCGTATTACAGTTTGTTATTTCACTAAAAATATCAATAAAATAAAAATATGACTAATTCAATAAAGGAAAAAGGACAAAACGACGGTATTGTACATTAAATATAATTAACAGTTATAACATTATGTCTATTCCTGTAATTTCTGATTTTATAAGTTATAAAACCCGGTTTTTGAAATCAGTTTTCTCTGCATCGCTATTAAAATAGTGTTTTAGTATATGTTTCACGCCGATCCACGCGACAAGGGTTGAATCTACGGAAAGTAGAGACATTCTAGTTTATTTTAATCAATCGGTCGATCTGCAAAAATTTGCAAAACTATATTTTTTTAATTGTTTTCGAGCGCGACGCTCTGTAGCACCAGTCAGTGGATTCAAATAGTGTTTTAGTATATGTTTCACTTCGATCCACGCGACAAGGGTTGAATCTACGGAAAGTAGAGACTTTCTAGTTTATTTTAATCAATCGACCGATCTGCAAAAATTTACAAAACTATATTTTTTTAATTGTTTTCGAGCGCGACGCTCTGTAGCACCAGTCAGTGGATTCAAATAGTGTTTTAGTATATGTTTCACGTCGATCCACGCGACAAGGGTTAACTCTACGGAAAGTGGAGACTTTCTAGTTTATTTTAATCAAACGATCGATCTGCAAAAATTTGCAAAACTATATTTTTTAATTGTTTTCGAGCGCGACGCTCGGTAGCACCACTCAGTGGATTGGAATAGTGTTTTACTATATGTTCCACGTCGATCCACGCGACAAGAGTGGAATCTACGCAAAGTGGAGACTTTCTAGTTTATTTTGATCAATCGGTCGATGTGCAAAAATTTGCAAAACTATATTTTTTTTATTGTTTTTGAGCGCGACGCTCGATAGGAGAGATAGCACAGTTGTTATACTTTTTGACGGTATTGAGTTTATATAGGGTTCAAATTTTTAGAAAACAAACCTGATTCATATCATATTTGTAAACATAATTAACGACTTGTAACCTAGTAGTAAGTTTATCTTATTTCTTATGATTGGAATAATATATTTAAAGTGTTATACCAGTTAATAATAATAAGAATAATATTATTATTAGTGACAAAATAAAATGTGATACGAATCAGGTTTGTTTTCTAAAAATTTGAACCCCGTATAAACTCAATACCGCGAAAAAAATATAACAACTGTGCAGATCGACCGATTAATTAAAATAAACTAGAAAACCTCCACTTTCCGTAGATTCAACCCTTGTCGAGTGGATCAACGTGGAACATATAGTAAAACTCTATTTAAATCCACTGAGTGGTGCTACCGAGCGTCGCGCTCGAAATCAATTAAAAAATATAGTTATGCAAATTTTTGCAGATCGATCCATTGATTAAAATAAACTAGAAAGTCTCCACTTTCCGTAGATTCAACCCTTGTCGCGTGGATAGACGTGAAACATATACTAAAACACTATTTGAATCCACTGACTGGTGCTACAGAGCGTCGCGCTCGAAAACAATTAAAAAAATATAGTTTTGCAAATTTTTGCAGATCGACTGATTGATTAAAATAACTTTGAATGTCTCTATTTTCCGTACATTCAACCCTTGTCGCGTGGATCGACGTGGAACATATAGTAAAACACTATTTTAATAGCGATGCAGAGAAAACTGATTTCATAAATCAGGTTTTATAACTTAAAAACTCAGAAATTACAGGAATAGACATAATGTTATAACTGTTAATTATATTTAATGTACAATACCGTCGTTTTGTCCTTTTTCCTTTATTGAATTAGTCATATTTTTATTTTATTGATATTTTTAGTGAAATAATAAACTGTAATACGAATCAGGTATGTTTTCTAACAATTTGGACCCCATATGAACCCAAACCCGCGAAAAAATAATTTTGTCCAGCTAGCATGTAGTATACTCGAACCACTGTGCGACGTGCGAACAGCAAACCACTGTCCTGTTGCCATTCGCACAATCGCACGTATATCGCTGTATTGCCGTTAGTGTTCCTTCTCGAGAATTCTTTCTCGAGAATTTCTCGAGAAATTTTATAATTTCTTATTTCTCATTTCTCGAGAAATTACATTGTTTCTCGAGAATCTTCAGTGTAAGAAAATTATTATAAATCCCATTAGTTTTCAGAAATGAATTTTCAGTTGGTTCAAATTGTGTGTTAATCGTGAACATATAAACACATCTACAATCAGTGATAAATGTTAGCAATATATGCGAATAATTGCGCGATTGTTTATAAACTTTTCTCTTCGTATCGCCGATGTTCTATGTGCAATTACACCCACATCCACTCAAAATGAAAGAAATTTTTCTACAGCCGCAGATTTTGTCACAAAGAAAAAAGAAGTAGATTGGCTGACGCGACATTAGACGCATTGTGCTTTTGAAAAAATACTATTTTAAAACAAAGAAGTAAATTTTCGTTTTGCTCACATTTTATATTAAATAAATAAATTTATCTATTATATTTAATATCTGTTTTTTTTTTCATTTACACAAGTTTTGTTTAAGTTGGACACGAATAAAAATTTAGATAAATATTATCAACATTATTCAAAAATTATAAATTTTACAATAGTTTTTAATTTCTTGAGAATTCTCGAGAATTCTCGAGAAATATAATCTGATTTCTCATTTCTCGAGATGCGAAAAATATCGAGAAATCAGGAACACTAATTGCCGTGTAGCTGATAGAATTTGGTATATATTCGATATAACATTTGTATGTTTTGCGATTGATATGTCGCGAACGGACCTGCATCCTTATAATGTTAGGGCGGTATTCACAGTCGCGTCTTGAGATCAAGACCATCTCAAGCATTTGCTTAAGATGCCGCCTAGATTCATAGTTGCGTCTTGAGGTCGTGTCTTGAGCATTTGCTTGAGGAAAATCTTGTTCAAATAAGCAAATCCTTGTATGACGTCACATGTTCTCAAGACCATCTCAAGCATTTGCTCAAGATGCCGCCTAGATTCATAGTGGCGTCTTGACGTCGTGTCTTGAGCATTTGCTTGAGGAAAATCTTTTTCAAATAAGCAAATCCTTGTATGACGTCACATGTGTCAAAATAGACGGTAAAGCGAGGTTATATTTTCAAGACGACGTTTTACATGTCTTGAGACCGTCTTGAGATTCCACCAGAAGAATGTCCGGAGTAGAGGGGGAACATCTACGGCAGTGTGCGGAATGATTCCATCACGCATGTACCGTCACGTGATAGTCCCCCTCTACTCCAGAGATTCTATTCCCCGGCAACGCGTTGAAAGTTTAAACTATCAAATACTTCCGCCATTACCTGCATAAACGACGCCAAAAATGGATTTTGAAGACGATATCGACATTAATATTGATATTAGCGAAATTGACGAAGATGATTATATAGCGGACAATAGAGTCGTTAGAAGGTATATTCGGGACGTGCAAAATCCATTTGAATATTACGATGAAGATGAATTTAAAATGCGATTTCGATTTAATAAGGACTCGGTATTACATGGTATTTTACCGAGAATTATTAAAGGACTGGCGAAAATAAATAATCGTGGCCTGCCGATTGCCCCGCAATTGCAACTACTTGCATGCTTACGCTATTATGCAACTGCAAGTTTTCAGGTAATTTAGAAATCTAATATTTTATTTTTAACGTCTGAAATATTGATAATTAAAAAGTGGGCATGAGGTAAATTGTTTAAAATATATTTATAGCAACTGCTTGGGGACTCGATGCAGATCTCTCAACCCACAGTGTCCAGAATTGTTTTCCGCGTGAGTTCTTTACTTGCGAGTTTAATTTCCCAATTTATCAAAATGCCAAGAGAATTCGAAGCACGTATTGAAAATCGACGATTATTCGCCGATCTTGGGAAAGGCAATGGAGAAATCGGTCTACCTGGTATCGATGGGGCCATCGACTGCACACACGTGAGATTAGTGCACACGCGATTCCAAAATATCGCTGAAATATTTCGGAATCGCAAAGGATATTTCTCACTTAACGTGCAAGTAGGTTTTCATTCATGTTTTTATTTCATATTTTCAGTCTTCACGTAGTTCTTTCTATTTTTTTTTTTTAAATATCATCTTTGTTGCAGGCTGTTGTTGGTCCAAGAATGGAATTCTTGGACATCGTACCGGAGTGGCCGGGTAGCGCCCACGACAGCCGAATCTTTCAAAATTCGGCAATACGCATGCGATACGTGGAGCAACGTTTGGATGGAATGCTTGTGGGTGATAAAGGGTATGCTTGCCTACCCTTTTTAATGACCCCACTTGCAAATCCTGAAACGGACGAAGAGTTAACGTAAATATCCTCTTAATTCTTTAGAATTATCAAGTTTTACTGTAGGGAAACAAAAAATTATATTAATTGAATAATGTATCATTGCAGGTATAACGACATCCAAATTCGAACGAGGCTCATTGTCGAACGCACCTTCGGCATTTGGAAACGTAGATTTCCATGTTTATCGCGAGGTCTGTCGACAAAGCTCATTTGCTCCACTGCAATTGTTGTAGCATGTGCCGTGCTCCACAACATGTCTTTGATCTTCAAGGACGTATTGCCGGATTGTGAGGACTTATTCGTCGACGACGACGAAGAAGTACCTGTACCTGCACCTCACAATCAACGAAATTTAAATGGATTCGCTGTTCGTGAGGCGCTAATTGCTCGGCTGTTCAACTAAGAGACGGATTGCTCTATTTCCTTTCCCAAAGTCAACGAATAATCGTCGATTCTCCATGCGTGCTTCGAAAGCTGTCATACGGAAAACACCTCTAGACACTGTTGGCATACGATTATTTATATTCGCCAGTCCTTCAATAATTCTCGGTAAAATACCATTACAGAGTCCTTATTAAATCGAAATCGCCTTTTAAATTCATCTTCATCGTAATATTCAAATGGATTTTGCACGTCTCGAATATACCTTCTAACGACTCTATTGTCCGCTATATAATCATCTTCGTCAATATCGCTAATATCAATATTAATGTCGATATATATTATGTATGTACTAAATAAAATTAAATGGAGTCACAACTATCTCAGGTGTTTTTATTTTTATATTACATCACTTTAGTGGTTGGGTTATGATTAGGGAATTCAATCCCGGGATCCCGGCTGTTTAAAAACGTAAGTTACTTTATGAACTGAAAAATATAAAAATGGAATCCCAAAAACAGCCGGGATCCCGGGATTGAATTCCCTAGTTATGATTGAGGAACAAACATGTTTCATTTTTATATATTTATTATATTTTTATTTTGATAAAAGCAAGCACTACACGCCAGTAGAATAAAGTTGTTTTCTACATATAATTGACAATTACAAACATGTGATAAAATGTAAAAGGAGTAACATGAACAAAAATATGTGATGAATTTAACTCATCATTGACGGTGCAAGAGGTAAGAAGCAAATAACTAACGAAAAACAGAGCAGATTCGCTACAGGTGGAGGACCTGAAATGCCCTCCACAGAAGTAGACCCTGGAAACCTATATAGAGTTTGACGTTCGAGCTTTCTCCTTTTTTAGTAGCAGTTCAGCTAATTCGGCTTTTGCTAAAGCAGCTCTAATTTCCAATGCCTGCATATTTTTAAAATGCTCTTCTTTCATTACAGCCATTCTCTCCTCGTGTTGCATAATACTTTTCACTCTTAACGCTTTCAACTCCTCTTCGGATTCTATAAATTTCTTCGTGTTTTTTTTACTTTTTTTTATTTCGGATCCTGTTTCTGACGTTGGTGTATTAACTTCCAGGTCAATCACACCTTCATTGTCGTTAGCGTCGTCATTAGGAAATGACTCAATACTTTCATACAGCATCTGTGTTCCATCTAAAATTCAGTTAAAGTTACTATTCTGTGTTCAATAAGATTTAACTACTATTGATAAATGAATTTACGTTCTATTTCTGCAGCATTCATGTTAGATGAAAATAAGTTTGGCGTAGTGGCCATCAAAGATGGCACTATTGCCGCAATTTCCGGGTCGACTTCTATCGAGGGTGCTTCTGGCCCTCCACCTGTAGCTAGTCTTCTCTGTTTTTCGTTAGTTAATTGATCGCGGTGGGCATGTTTCATATTTGTCCACAGCTTTTTTAATTGTTGCACGGTTCTCTTCAAAATAAGAGAAAATTAGTACAAAATGATATGTATGCTGTTGGTTGTTTCATCTCTGTGCTTCTTACCTCTTGCACCGTCAATGACGAGTTATTAAATTCATCACATATTTTTGTCCATGCTAACTCTTTATCACGTAATGTGTTCACGTTACTCCTTTTACATTCAATCACATGCTTGTAATTGTCGATTATATGTAGAAAACAACGTTTTTCTACTGGTGTGTAGTGCCTACAACGAATTTTGTCCTCTGCCATCATGTATAATTGGACTGAAACTAGAATACTGGAAAAAATTAATAAACAAAGCGTTGCCAGGGAAATAGTTTAGTGGAGTGGCCATCACACATGTAACAGGGTGATCCTGGAGCAACTGGATTTTTGAGAAAAAATTGCGATATATCAAAATTGATCTTTGTTAAGTTTATACTAAAAATGGGAATATTTTTCAATTTCGGTTTTACATTTTTAATTAAATTGGTACTACAAAACGTTAAAAAGCAAGAAGGGTATATATTTTTCTTTACCACCATCCCAAAATTGCCCCCCTTGATACCTGTTTCATAAAAACAACATTCTTTATTCTATCGTATCGAAGTCCTGGAAGTCATCGTGAGGCACCACGGGGGGTATACTCGCCATTCCGGAGACTCTCCGATAAACTGTTCCCCCGGCATCGCTATAATATAACCTCGACGCTCACACGCATTACAGTTTAGTGGTTGGGTTTATATATTAGTTCATTACATAAATCAATATAAATCAATTTTACATCTAATTTCCTTGATTATGCTCCGAATTACGTTGTTCCTGAAATCATTATAAAGCACCGCGAGGGGTTATCCTCGCCATTCCGGAGACTCTCCGATGCTCTCCGATAAACTGTCCCCCGGCATCGCTATAATATAACCTCGACGCTCACACGCATCACTCACTCACGTTCGAGTATCCTACTCCGCCGTCCACCAAGGAACGAACGGAATATCCTTCATCATTGGTTGTTCTAACAGAATTATTCCGAAAGTTTCCGAACGTGATTGAGCAAATGCTTGAGTAAATGCTTTATAAAGTAAATGGATACGTCATATAAGCAATAGCTTATTCCAAGCAAATGCTTAAGATCATCTTGAGCAACGACTATGAATACCTGATGTCTTCAGGCAAACAAGATCGTCTTCTAGAAGATGATCTCAAGCATTTGCTCAAGACGCGACTGTGAATACCGCCCTTAGTGGTTTCCTTTAAGTACTCCACGGTCAAACAATCTTCATTATTCATGAGTTCAGCAAGATAACACACTGTCTGTGATCTACAAACTCCTTCTCCCAATTTTTTGGGGTTTCAGTACTGCTGTTGCAACTTTTATGCAAAGTCGCCCATTCCTAATTCAATGCATCTAGCTTGTCAATGCAATGCTGTGGTCTTTTCGTTGGAATCCGCGCTTTCTCCCAAAATATTTCAACTTCCTTAATAACTAAAGAAGCACTAGACTTAAGATTCAATTTCACATTCCGCATATTGTGAAATAGGACTTTTAAGACTTGCCTGTTGGATGGCAATTTTGCACCGATAATTTGACTTTTGTCCTGATCGAGTAAATATAATTTTTTCCTTATACCTTCCATTTCACTTTCACTTTCACTACGATATTTCACTGTTACCTCGCTGAATGCTCAGAACATAATGGTCCACCTATGAGTTTTCGGAACTTTTGTCGATGATGAGAATGTTTAATATCTCCTTCGTTTATGGATGTAACCATAGGTTATGAAAAAACTCTTCAGACAAAAGTTCTAGTATATAAAGAGGCGAATATAATGGGGGAAATTTTTTTTTCAAGGTCACTCTTTCGAGTTTTCAAGGTCACGGACGTTTTTTTGTTAATAATGGTATATGCTGTGTATGCATTCTTAAACAGAAAAAAAATACAAATTCAACGATGTATCATAATGTATATTTATGTCAAGGTTTAAAAAGTTCAAAATTTTCAAATTCGTTGCGCGTCCTTTTCCCATGGTCCAATCGAGCTGAAATTTTTTCCAAATCATTTTCCCAACAAATGTCACATTTCTGAGGTACGGGACCAAAAAAAATCTGATGGTCGAAAAATAAGGTCCACCCTAATGTACAATGACGGACGACGATCCCTGCCGAATAATCCCGAGAGTCGACGAAAGAAGAACGAACATGTGTTGGCTGAAGGTGTGTGTGTGTGTAACGCATATATACGTATTATGTTGACGAAAAATTTCTGGGAGAAGGAGAATCAGGAGGCAGAGAAAAATCTTAATAATCCGACTGATCCATGAGACGATATTATGATATCTCTGTCATGTGTGGACTGATTTTATTGTAATTGGTCTTGATCGAAAGCCGATATGCGGTTTACATAAGAAAAATGTCTTTAAATTTACAAAATATTGCAGTCGTGATGAGATATTAATGTATAAATGTCAGAATTAGGTTGGAATGGCTCCGCGACGAGTAAAGGTACACGGTAGCGACAGTCGACATATGTATATAGGATGTTTTTCATGTATTTGCCGTCGAGACGATACCGCGTCTCTAGATATCAAGTTGTTTAGAAATCGAGTTCGGTTATGGTTGCTAGGTTACCGTAGTTGTTTACGATGTTATTTACCATCTTAACCTGTAATCTAAGGACTTCAAGCGTCGCTCGAAATTCATACGCGGTAGAGTTACTTTCTTTCTTTTTATTTAGACCTTACGAATAATTATTATTCTTGGCTCACTTTATTAACCATGGATTTTAGTATTATGGGTACGTGTGCTTTAAAATTATTGTTTCGGCTTATGGCCTTACTGATCATTAGAAAACATCTTAGTCCCGAAAATGAAAATTTTATTTCAACCGACTTTTTAAAAAATACGTAACAAAACGTATGCGTGATTTTTTGTATTTGGTTCCCCTAACTTTATACGTTATGAAAATAACGCACTTTTCTGCTACTGCCTGCGATTATTTGAGAAATAATTTTTTTTAAGAAAAAGTGTGGTTTTTATATGTATTATGTTTTATATGAATAATTACGTTTACGATTTTGATATATTATTATTAAAAGTTTATAATAACAATACATTACGTTAACGCCGCGCAGTCCAAGGTCACTCCCGCGGGAGATTGGGGTTCTCCCACTCTCGCCCACGTTGTCAGGGATACCGCGCGACGCTAAAGAGGCGACCATGACAAACCAGCGTTTCCGTCGTCGAGCGAGCTCGGACGCCCGGTGCGACATGTGTATTAGTGACACACGCCGTCGCAGCCAGCCAATACTTTTCAAACTATTTTGAAATTAGAAATGTAATAAACAAGCCTGGCAGATAGGTACGAACGTCAACGAATTAACCTGAAATGACCCATATCCGAGTGACGGGCGGCTCGCCGCACAGTGGGGCATTACGGGTCGAAACGCGGCACAAAACATTTTCTGACTGAAATCATATATTTATCGTTAATTTTTTTATTTCATTCAGTTAGGGCGTTTATTTGTGGTCCTATTGATACAGAAAAATTAATGAAATTTGTTTATTTAAGGGGGCATAGTACTTTTTTGGCCTGAAAATTGAGCAGTCCTTATGATTTTTTTTTATCTGAAACTGAAAAGCTAGAATCATGGGGTTTGTTGCGAATGAAAGATCGCTGTTTGAAAGTATTAAAAGAATTTTTATTTAAAAAAGGCACCCTGTCACCCTACCCTATAATCGCTCAAAGTTGGTCCCTTGCGGTGCCATAAATTCCGCCTTCTATGCTTATCTGAAACATAAAAACAAATCAAGACATTAAAGTGTATTACATTTTCTTTTGTTGACCGAGCCGATTTTTAAATTTCGCATTTAAAACAAAATGGCGGACTGTCACAACTGTAGGTATCGATTTTCGACACTGAAAGTAGGGTGAAGCCACTAGTAATCGACCATGTATTAGTAGTCGACCACTTTCAGAAAAACATGAAAAATAAGGTTTTTAGAAGTGATAATCTTTTGAACAGAGTGTAGATAGAGTGCAGTTAGAGAACTGCACTTTGTTCAAAAGGTCGTTACTTCTAAAAACCTTATTTTTCCTGCTTTTTTTTTAAAGTGGTCGACTACTGATACATGGTCGACTACTGGTGGCTTCACCCTATAGGTTTGACAGTTCGCAATGGCGCGCCATTTTATTTGAAATGCAAAATTTAAGAATCGACTCGGTCAACAAAACAAAATGTAATAAAGTTTAATGTCTTGATTTGTTTTTATGTTTCAGGTAAGCATAGAAGGCGGAATATGGCACCGTAATTTTACTTATTCCGCGAGCAATCTTTGAGAGCTTATAGTGAGGGGAGGAATGGTGTTTATTTTTAATACTTTCAATCAGTGTTCTTTCATTTGCAACAAACACTATCTTTCTAGCTTTTCAATTTCATATAGAAACAAATTCACAAAGATTGGTTAATTTTCGGGCAAAAAAGTACTATGCCCCCTTAACTGTATTTGTAAATAAACTTTTGGGGAACATTTAAATCGTATAATATTGAATAGTTATACAATCTTTATTTACGTAACTTCAAAACTATTTAACAAACATATTTTATTAATGTAAACAGTGAAAGATATTTATCACAGATTTGAGGAATAAGCGGGAAGTCAGTCTTGCTCGGTAATGAAGTGCTTATCTCACTTTGCTGAATTACTTCAGCATTCTTGATCTTCCTCTTCATCCTCGTCTTCCTCTTCGTCCTCGTCTTCCTCTTCGTCCTCGTCTTCCTCTTCATCCTCGTCTTCCTCTTCGCTCTCATTTTCATCTTGGTCCTCATCATCAGAAGATTCTGTCGAAACAAATAATTTCCTCGTTTCTCTTAAGAACGGTTCCGATTTTTTATTTGACCTCTACCGCATACTGGAGATCAATGGGTCAGAAGTGAGTAAAAGCCTATTTATAATTCAAGTAAATGAGTAATCGTCAATTGTTAAAATCAGTTGTAACACGCGCCATGCCATAAGCCAGGGTATCGATATGTAATCGTACCTGTTTAAAACATCCCTATTGTATTGTTCCCGTGAAAATTTCCTGGCATGATGTAAACGAAACGAACGAATGTGTTGCGACTGATCCTTCCGATTTACGACACGTACCAGCTTCACCCTGAGGACTTCTCCACTGGCTATGTAGAAATTGCCGACAATATCGTGCAAACTGTACATAGGAAAAAGCTCCGCATCTTTCACACATACAAATATTTCATTTACTTTAAATTTCAATGGCAGGAAAGGCATTTTTGTAAAAAAGAACACGTCAAAGACACCTTCTCGCCCCTCTAACTACCCCAGTGGCAGCTAGTACCAGCCAATTTTTTCTGTACGATAAAGGTAAGGCTTCGCCCTTTCCAATGTGACCAGTAAGAACACTGAACTCCACTGAACTCCCATTCAAAATAAACAATGAAAATTGAAAAATTCAGTAAGGCATAATTCCAAAAATATTAGAGATATCAAAATAAAATTTGGCACACTTCAAATACATATCCCAACACTTAATCCCACCAAAATTTAGTTGAATTAAACAAACAACAAAACTATAAATAACAATACAAGTTCTGAAGAGTTTCGTGGTTGTCCTTTTCAAAACCGTGTAGTCGCATTAAAAATTAATGAATGTGAAAAACAATCATGCCACATTATCACCCAAATACACAATGAACTACCTGTAAAAAAAAATTTGCAGTTTGGCAATATTTTTGCCAAAGGACTTAGTGCCGCGTTTCGACCCGAAATGCCCCACTGTGCGCCGGACGCGGCAGTAACACATAAGTAGGGTAAACAGGCCAGAAGCTGGACGGGGCCCACCAGATGGACAAATCGTTGGTTAGTCATTAATATTGAAAGAACTAGAGTTTTAATCTATATTATTGATTTTTATTTTGTAGAAAAAACGTTTGTTGTTTTATAAAACATTAACATATTTATCAAAAAAACATTTTTGTATGCGAAAAATGTATTTGTATGTACGATTTTACGCCACCATGCGCGAGTCACTTCATGAATGAAACGTCTGGCCACATTAGGCTAGAGATAACCTCACTTTATTTGCGGCCAGGGCCCATAACCTGTTGCACCGTTTTCTGCCAATGAAGACTCCATACCTTTTTAGATTTGATGAAATAAACTATATTTTAACAAAAAATAACTTAATCTAGGTACCTACTATAGCTAATAAGTCTTTTATTCGTCTACTCAAACACCCGTCCATCTATTGGTTTTGAACTGTCCATCTGCTTGCCATATTGTCCATCTACTCGTGATACGGGCGATGAATACAATTTTCATCATTTAACCCTTAAATACATTAATTTTTTACTTGCAGTTATTTTTTTCTTTAAATTTGTACATTTTTACGTGCAAAGCTTTCGATTTTTTTTAATACAACAGATATTTCTAAGAAACACCTTGATGTAAACTTCGGAATCAGCTAAACTGTCCATCTACTGCCCTGCTTACCCTACGACGTGCGTAGCGCTCGAGCCCCCTAACCACGAAGCGCTAGTCCGGTTAGTCCGTCATGACAGCCTTCTTAGCCAGTGATGCCAGATCGAGGACGGGTGCCCTCGAGAATTTCCCCCACCTCGCGCACACTACGCCGGGACAGCGCGTCCGTGAGTTGGACTCCGAAGCGCCGAGCTTACGGACACGCTGCTCCGGCGTAGTATGCGTGAGGTGGGGGAAATTCTCGAGGGCACCCGTCCCCGATCTGGTATCACTGTTCTTAGCGTCGCACGGTCTCCTTGACAACGGTAGGCACGCCGTGCGAGAGAAAGATTGGAAGGGGAAACGGGCGCGTGAGGGGCCCCTACGCTGGTCAGCGCTGCGTTAACGTATGTAGCGTCTTCTCCTTTTTTAGTCTAAATAAGCTTAGTTATGTAAAATATATTTTTGAAAAAATTCTAACTTGAAATGCACGTGATACAAATAATTTGATAAAGTATTCAGTTGACAGCAAATTGCAAAAGTAAATATTGATAAAAAACTTTTTATTTAATAAAAAATCGAGATCATCACAACTTTTTTAATGCAACTGTATATTTTTTTCTACACCAATCGATTCATCTATATATTCTGGTTAAACAGTATTAGGGTATATAGTAGGGTGGAGCTTATTTTTAAACTATGAAAATATGACCTTCTCACCATCTCAATTTGTTCCTTTCTATAAAAAATGAAATTCAGCAGAACATGAGCACGATTGCTCTATATTTTATTTCTGAAACAGAAACAGGGTAATTCTGCGTTTCATCCCGTGGCTGGGACGACAACACCCCGCAGTGCCCATCGAATTTTATGGTTTCCTTCGGAAAAAGGACCCAGGATTCATACCTTTTGGCTTGACCTCGTCACGGTTGCGAGGCGGATTAGGCGTACCGAGCCAATCACCCTGTAATCGGTCTGCGCGAAGTGGGGCGCAAGTTCGATCATTTATTATAGCACATGTGTGTTTTGTAATAAAGTGTTTCTATCGTCTCCTGAATTCAATAACTAGCATCCCAACATCTACGCTCCTACAATCCACCGTTGATACTCCTCGTGGAGAGACACAGGAAGAAAAGGGGTGGCCCGCTGTCGACGCGTGGTCCTCTCGAGTATAAACACGAGCTTCAATATTAAAAGAAAAGCATGCGTTGACGTATTCCATGCGAGAGAAGGTGGGCATTGGGGAGGAGGTATTGCTGTGAAGAGAGCCTCTTCAAGAGAGCAGCCGTTTGTGAGGGATGCAAATCCGATTGGTTCTAATACAATCTGCTCTCTATAGTTGAAATTTAGTCTAGCAACTTTCACACATCCTAACCTCACCAATCGAGCTTGCATCCCTCCAAGAAGAACCGGCCATACGAGCGTAGAAGCAAGTGCGAAATAAAAGTAACGGTGCGCTTCTCGATACCGCAGATGTACCTACCTAAGTGGCATTTCTGGCGGAAAAGAATTGTCCAGCCTTTGGGCCTGCCATTTCTGACGTAGACCTTTAGCAGGTAGGTATAGGTTTCAACAGGCAAGGCAACCCGTGGCGTCAGCTAGACTGTCCACTGTCCTTGCTATTTCAGCAGGCTTTTTTCCAGGGAAAATCAGTGAATTTGCAAGCGCAATATCTCAAAAACCAGTGGAAATCAAGTGTATACATTAATGCTCATTGAATTTGTCTTGGAACGCACTATCAACTCAGGTGTTCAGAAAAAATAGTTCCATTTGAAAAACCGAACTTGACCATCGTATCTTTTAAAATAATAATCGAAAAAAAATTCGTTCGCGCTAATAGATCAGCCCCTTCGAACCATGCGATGCCATATTTTTTTCATTTTTTTATCTCCAATACGTTCGGAGATATCCCCCTGTCCAGTCTTAGATGGGACACCCTGTATAGTTCACCGGGTGAACTTCACCCGTCTAATCTGCAGCGCGGAGTTGCTCGGCGACGAGTTATCGATTGTACAGAAACTGAATTTCTTTATTTTTCATCGTATCAATATGAAAGGGACACCAATGGATTCCTTGCATTCTCCCGATTAAATGGATAAAAAAATATTTAAATCGGGCCAGTTTTAACGAAACGGGCTTTCAATCCTGCAAATTAATTTTATGCGCAATATCGTCCCAGGTCTTAACACGGTCAGGTACGCGTCTCTACACTTTCAACTGCAATATTGATAATACCGTCGATTCTACGGCCTAGAATAGTAGCTCCGTATTACGATGTTCTTAACCAGAGTTTCGCATCGATAGCAACTACTTAGTTACAATTAATGAGGTGTGCATGATTTTAATGACGCATAATTTAAATGCATGTTAGAAATTGAATTACTAATTGTAACTAAAAAAAAATACTTTACGACGTATAACACAAATTTCACGAATTAAGGGCGTCTGCACACGGCGACTTTTTGCAGCGATACAGTACCAGCGATTGTATCGATGCAAACGCAAGTGTGCGAAGGTAGACGGGCAGCGACTGCATCGCAAGTGTATCGCGACTGTATCGCTGCAAAAAGTCGCTGTGTGCATGCGCCCTAAAGGTGGGGCCTCCTAGCTGCGACAGGTCGCTGCGACCGGTACAGGTGCAATGGGGAAAGCATGCGTCTGTTCTCCTACATGCGACTGCGATCGTCGGGTATGCGCCAGACATAGGAGCCTGACGCGAGTCTGTTTCAGTACCAGCCGAGGCTACTCGAGGTGCAACACAATGCGATGAGGGTCTGTTTCCCATTATACCTAGTCGCAGGCTGGCACTGCGACCACCGGTCGCTAGACTCCTCCCGAAGGAGTCCAGCGACCAGTCGCACAGTGAGACGAAATGTAGACATCTCTGGACATGGCCGTATCTTTGTTAAAAAACATCCTATTTTGATGAGGTTTAACTTATTTTAAAGGCAAATGATCATACTTTTCGACAGTGAACATAAAAATTGCAATAAATATTGTTTGCACTCTCTAGCTTTTGACAAACATCAACAAATTTTTGCAGCTTGGCACACTCTTCTTTGAGGGCGGATTTTACCCCCTGGACACTCATTTCGATAAATGTGATTCAACGAGTCGAAAAGTAGAAAGTTCAAACTTTAAAATGGTTTTGTTTCATCAACTTTGGATGAATTTTAGCAAAGTTGTGAGACTTTGAAAATTTAGCAAATTTAAAAATAGTTTTATCTGGTTTTCGGTGCAAATATAAAGGGCTTCAGGAGATGAACTATTATTTTCTGCAAAAATGTATATGAGAAAGGAAGGTAAATAGACAGTGGGACGAAACGTATAAATTGCTGGACATTCAAACTTCTTGTATGTGACCTATCATATCTTCGTCAAAAGTGGCATAAATATTACACACATAAACCATTTTGTTTTTGTGATTTTTTGTTGATCTTGAACTAATAACCGGTCAAAAAATAAACAGAAAACGCACATATGAGGATATTTTCCACAATCTCTTAATTTCATCCGATCTTCTGATTTTAAATATTAGATCACACATTGCAGACAAAAGATAAAGTAATTAATGTTCCCCTAAGTACTTTTGTTATTAAATAATGGAGTCAATGAAGAAAATTTAGAAGAATTAATGGACATGCAGAACACACCAGAATGTGATGTAGACACGGACAGTGAAACCGGCAAGCCTTCAAGAGGATCTAGGTACATAGAACCAGTATTTGACACGGAAATTACTACAGATATTGAAAATTGTGTTTTGTTGTCTCAATTTATGCATAGTATTTATATAAATATTACGTTTCATCATAATTTCGACTCCCCAAATCTATTTGTAAAAAATATATTTCTTTTTAAGAAAATAAGAAAGCAATGCGATGCTTGTGTCGTTTATTTATTAAGGTTCAACTAACTTTAATAATAATAACCTTATTTTATGAATTATAGTTCACTATATCATATTTATATTCATTTCCATAAAGACATCATAATGACATAATGAATCGCATACAAGAAAAGGAATGTCTAGATACATATTTACTCATTTCGTCTCACATGCGTACACAATTTTATTAATTCTGCTCAAGATCGCAAGTTGACGCAGCTGGTGTTTGGATTTTCTAAAACTACGGTGTTTAGTGATTATATAGGTATAAAATGTTTTTTGGACAATTTTCGACATTTTTTTAAATCGACAAAAACAAATTTTTTTGACAAGTTGAAAACAAATAAAATCATTGGGTTTTTTTTTCACATAAACAACTTCTAAACAATCAACCCCAATGTGTAGTATGATGGTAAAATTAATTTTTTTCATTATTCTAATACTAATTATTTACATTCATATTACAGCCGTCTCCAGAAGTGAACGTATTTACTGTTAAAAATTCGGGATTTAAAAACTTTATATTTTCATAATTTCGTATCCATTAGTGCTCAAGGATAATGCTCATATAATTATATCAATAAAAAAAGGTACTTCATATCTTCGCCAATGTCTGGGAATTTGTATGCGTAGTCCGACTGTGAGTCGCGCTGCGATCCATTGTCCACAGTGGGACAGAATCCCAAGAAATAAGGACAGAAGTTAGAATTCAAAAGATATGGGAGTACGTATTTTTATATGATACCTGTAGATTATTAATGAGTACCTAAAAAAGGTAAAAATATCATGACGCCTACTTCTGATCTAGGTATGTGTAAACACGTGTCTATGTTTGTATGTATTTTTCCTGCAGAATTTTAAATTTGGGCTCAGAGCGAGGCGAAAATTCCAATTATCTTTTACAGCCGGTAATTTAGAATTTTTAGAAGCGAAATTTTTTCATTCGTTTACGGTAGGCAATTGTTTGTTTTCGAAGCGTTCGTCGGGAAGCATTTGTGTACCTGATGTCGATCAGTGACAATCGACACTGTGCCGATTTTTGCACGGGGTTTAAACTTTCTTCGCACTGAGTTAATCCGGTAATTGCTCTGTCACCGGGCGCTACACGAGGACTTGGGACCGGCACGTACCGTTGTCCACAACCGGCTCGCGGCACCGTACGGTCAACCCTGGCGTAGCTAAACTTTTTGATTACTACAGGTACGAAAGCAGTCGACATTGTTTTCAAACATCATTACAGTAAATGAGGTACGAGTGGTAATCCTGTCATAAAAGGGGAGCGCGCGGCTGGTTTACCCGGGCCGGGAAACTGTAGCAAAACACGGTTTATTGCCTGCCGAACATAGAGGAATTACAGTGGTCCCTGGATTATTAATATGCTTTTTTCCCCTGATCATCGGGACAGACCTACCACCCCACAGTTTTGCTTCCTCGGAGCGAGTCAGGGCCTTCGGTCTCAGGTAGACCTCCCGTTGACTGCCGAGAGCAATAAAATGGCTGGGCCAGGTAATGCAATTTGTATTCCTTATGTCAAAGTAGTTCGATTTGGTAGGAATCCATTGGTACCGCTTCCATATCGATACGACAAAGAATAAAGAATTTCTTAATAAGCTGAAATGGATATTTCACATTTTCACTCCTTGACTGCGGGGCGCCGACCTCGAATCGCTGCGGTCGGCCGAGGATTCATACCTGTTTTAGAAAAAACTACTTCTTTATTCTTTATCGTATCGATATGGAAGTGACACCAATGGATTTCTTATCTTTTTCCGATGAAAATCATACCAAACTTCGTGTAAATCGGACTATTATTAAAGAAATTAGCTTGCAATTATGGAAATTTATTTTTCATGAAATTTCCTCAATTATGGTCCGAATTACGTCATTCTTGGTGTCAGTTTCATCGGCGAAACATAAGCAATCAATTGGCGTCCTTTTCGCAAAGATCTGATGAGAAATGAAGAAGTCGAAGATTTCTCACTTATTAATAGGCTCTCGGACCCCTTCGGGGATCGAAAGCCCTAAAATTCGGGGAGGCACTGCGGGGGCTTTTCCTCGCGACCGAGGGTTCAGCTCGGCCACGGGGTGCCAGGCGGCATCTCTTTGAGTCCAGTGGCTCCAGGCTTACCCTGTAGCCAGCACCCTGTCGCAGGCAAGGAGATCCCACCTTAAGACAGTTCCAATTTCATCGAATGAGGATTGCTTGTTTTAATGAAGAGATGGTTTAGATATGGCAAGCGGCCTGACGCCGTATTGCCAAAGAATAGGGACTCTGTTTCTGGAGGATCTGGCCACGCGAATGGGGAAAGCTATGCCCTTTGGTAAGAGATCTGTGATAGACCGCTGAGTGATAACCGCGGTCGGCGCGGCGGCGGCGGCGGCTGGTGGCGACTGGCGGTCCCTCATTGGTATAACAACCAAATATTTATATTAACGAACACTTCATATTACAAAATAATTGTATACGTATGTACAAATGTATACATAATATATATTTACTTATTTATAATAATTTTTAAACAATTTGGTTATAAACAGTAGTGTATAGTTTGGAACTTACATAGAACCCAAAAAATAAAAGTAATAGAGCTATATAGAAACTATAACTTAAACTTATATAGTCTGATATTTAGGTTTTTTATAACGGTTATTCAGAATAAAGGTTCTTCATAACTCTTTCAAGAATTTACATCTTTATAATAACGGTTTCAAGCCCTGCTTAAGAAGGGAGCGCTTGACAGCCGAGAACCACGGGACTATAAAAGACAAGGATAGTAGTGATTGCACTAGCCATTATGTAAGAAAGGAAAAATCTTAAATTCCGCATTTGTCATTGGATCTGTACGAAAGTAACACCTTGTGCTTTCCCGATGAAAGTGATACCACACCTGACAAAATTTTAACTATAATTGAAGCAGTAAAAGCGGCAACGGATCAACTCACATTAAAAAATTTTTTTTTCGCCTATTTTATATGATTAGTAGCGCCTATAGGAATACGTTATTGCTATTAACTCAATTTCGAAAAGATTGTGGGTTAATCCGTTGTTTGCTCTCACTACCTCAATTAACGATATTAGGCATAAAATTAATTTGCAGCATTGAAAGCCCGTTTCGTTAAAACTGGCCCGATATAAATATTTTTTTATCCATTTAATCGGAAGAATGCAAGGAATCCATTGGTGTCCCTTTCATATTGATACGATGAAAAATAAATAAATTCAGTTTCTGTACAATCGATAACTCGTCGCCGAGCAACTCCGTGCTGCAGATTAGACGGGTGAACTATACAATGTCGCTCGCCTCGAGGACCCGGCGGCTTCGAGCAAAGATGCTTGAGGCCTGAGGGCCTCCAGAGCCACGCCCACAGCTATTTAAGCTTCTCCGCAATAAATACAAATGAAAGTGAGAAAATTGGCCAAAGCTACGGATGAATTCTCGTCGATTGAGAATTTCATTTATGGACCTACAGATGAATTCTCGTTGCTGAAAATTTTATTTATGGACCTACGGATGAATTCCCGTCGATTGAAAATGTTATTTATGGCATTTCAAATAATAAATAACTCTGGGTGATTTTTATTTATGATACATACAGATAAAGTCTTCTTTATTTATAAAGTTATTTAAATAATTTTTATTTAAATAATGCCCATCTCTGGAGCGATTCTACTCGATTCTTCTAGAATCGATCGATTCTCTTTCTGAAGAATCGATTATTTTACTGATTATTCTAGGAATCGATTCTCGGTAACTCGATTATTTTCTAGCTAAGAATCGCGAAAAAATCAACATTTTTCCACGAGGGAACGGACCTTATCCGCGCAGCTTGTCGACACTCCCCATAGCATTGTTGAGCATTGTCCACCATTGTCCTGCTTCCCTCGTGGCTCGTTTGCCTTTCGGTGTTTAATAATAATATTTACTAGGTGAGTATTATTTATTAATAACTTAATTTTTATTTTTCAATAAATTAACATTTCGAATTACGATTATTTATTTTTCAGTTTCTAAAAATGAAACTGAAAAGTTCTACAAAAAATGATTCAATAAAAATTCATTTTATCTCAGAGTTAATTATATATATACTTTATTGTGCCCCCTTGGGGATTACAATGCTCAATACATCTTCTTAACCTACAACCTTAGGCCTAGTCACCGCTCGCTCGCACGCCCGCTCGCTCGCTCGCTCGCCACCGCCTCTCACACCTCTCCCGTCCCTCCCTCCCTCCTCCGGACCCCCGCTTCCGCACGCCTCCTCTCACTCCCATTCCTTATCCATTCATTCCTTCATCCTGTACCCCCCTCCACTCTTCCACCTTCCTCATCCACCCTTCCCCCTCTCCATCGTCTCCTAACACTTCCCCCGCCATCTCCTGCCATCCTCTTCCCTCCCCCCACCCCGTACATTCCTCCCATACATGTTCCCATGTTTCCTCCCCCCACCCGCATACCCTACATCTCCTTTTCCCCTCATCCTCCCAGTACCTCCCCCCCCCTCATCTCACTCCCCAACCTGAATCTCGCCACCCTCTTCCATCTGCTCTCCCCCCACCCCTTCTTCAGGTATCCAGGAACCCCCACCCCTTTTACCGCCCCATACCACCTATTATACCTGGCTTCCCTAATCTTTTCCCACCTATCCCCTTCCTGCAACCTCTTCTCCACCCTTACCAGTTCCTCTCCCCTTAATTCTCCCCTACCCCTCATCCTTTCCACTCCCTCTATCGTCCATCCCCTCTCCTCAAAGAACCCTTTCCTCTCCTCTTCCCATCCCCCCAGTACCCCCCCTCTACTCGCCCTCCCCTTAATCTCCTCCCAACACATCCTTGCCACCTCCCGTCCTTGTCCCTCCTCCAGCTTCCTCTCATACTCCCACGCCCTCATCCCCGCCCTTCCCTTCAACATCTCCCGCTGCAACTCCTCCCTTACTAAATAACCCGGCGTTCACCACTCCACCCCCAAAACCCATCTCAAAAACCTGTCCTGTACCCCCTCCACCCTCTCCCTACCTTTCCAACCCCAGATTTCCACCCCATAACTTATTACTGCCCATACCAACCTATCAAACATCCATACTCTTTTCCCCCAATCCTTTCCAAATCTCCTCTTTCCGATTCCCCACACTTGCCCCATCACCGCCGCCGCCTTCCTCACTCTCTCCCTTACATGCGCCTCCTGCCCTCCATTTCCCATCAGTGTGTAACCCAAATATTTAAATTCCCTTACCTCAGCCAGCTCCTTTCCCTTCCACCTCCAACCCACCTTTTTCCATCTACCTCCACCCCTCCTGCACCTCATCACCTTCGATTTTTCCACATTTAACTGCAGTCCCTTCCCATCCATATACTTCTCTAACTTCCCCAACATCCCCTTCATCCCCTCCTCATCCTCCGCCATCACAGCGATATCGTCTGCGTACGCCAGTGTGTATATCTTCTTCCCCCCCAATCTCACCCCACCCCAACCTCCTTTTTGTAGCTCTTCGTCCAGATCCGCAAGCAACAGCGTAAACATACTCGGGCTTAGCGGGCACCCCTGTCTCACTCCTCTAGCCGTCCAAAAAACCTTCCCTTCCTCCTCCCCTACTCTCACCTTACAAACTGTTTCCTTCAAAACTTCCGCACACCTTTCCACTAACCCCTCCCTTACCCCTCTCTTCCTCATCGCCTTTATGAGTATCTCTCTGTCCACCGAGTCAAAGGCCGCCTTCAGGTCCATGAAGAATATTATCATGTTCTTCCCCTTCCTGTTTACCTGCCTGTTTATCAGGTAATTCAAAGCATATACATTATCTATTGTTCCCCTACCCTTCCTGAAGCCGGCCTGACTCGGTGGTAGCAGCTCTTTTCCCTCTACCTCCTCCCTCAATCTCTCCGCCAGCACGGACGCATAAACTTTATATGCCGTCTGTGTCAAAGTAATTCCCGGAATTATCTCAAGTGTCTAAGCACGCGCTCGAATTTCAAAACAAAAGCACGCGTCGACGTATTCCGTGCGAGGGAAGGTGGACCTTGGGGTCCGATTGGCCCCAAACGAACCAATCTGCCCTGCAGAATTTGAAATTCGAGCGCGTGCTTAGACACTTGAGATAAGCAAGCGACGTATTCCGTGCGAGCCATGGTGAACCTTGGGGAGGAGATACTGCTGTGAAGAGGGCCTCTTCAGGACAGTGGCCGTTTGGGAGGGCTGCAGGGCAGATTGGTTAGTTTGGGACCAATCGGACCTCAAGGCCCACCGTCTCTAGCACGGAATACGTCGACGCGTGCTTTTGTTTTGAAATTCGAGCGCGTGTTTATACTCGAGAGATAAGTGATCCGTCTTTAATTTGAAAGTAGGACGATGCAGGCGGGACTACGCGCAGTTAGCGGACTACCTCTTTGTAATTTCTAGTTCTTCAAAATTAATCAGGCTGATCAGTCAGAGCATTTCGCCAGGGTCGCGGTTTATTGTCCGGCGAGTCGGCGGTAGAGAACGGTTTCCTACAGTTTCGGATAATTTATGACTTAATTGGTTCCGCCTCGTAGCAGTCGTGAACTCAGGGTGTCGGAAAGGGGAAACAGGAATGGTATGCATTTTCTTCTTTATAGTAACTCGAAGACTGTCTCTTCTCTTCGGACCCTTTCGAACCGATACACGTGGTGTCTGTTTTCTATCTCGAAGCAATGGGTACATTGGCAGTAGAAGGACGGAGCGCGGGCTTTTGTGAAAGTGTTCGTTGCACTTCTGCAAAACACGTGTTCCGAAAATGTGTTGGCTTCTTTTTACCTAAAGCCTCTTGTCCTGGTGGGAGTTAACTCATAATGGAACCAGAGAAGCTACTTGGGGGTAGCGGAAGTTGCTTGGAAAAAATCCTGTCAGTCAGCTAGCAATCGTGTCGCAGAAATGTACACCGCCCAAGAATACTTCAGGATAAATAAAGTGATCAGTGTTAGTAGCCGTGCAGTGAAGTGAATATTCGGTACGTTGACCTGGACGCACCTGACATTGCGACCCTTAACTTTGGGTAGTGGGAATGTAAGGATACCTGGGACCAGCTGTGCACGGAGCACGTCCATCGATGACCAGGATCGGTTCAGTGACCCTGTGACACAGATTTTCAAGCTGCAGGTGAATTTCCGACAAGGGTGAGTTTTAGTTACTAACGCCTATCACCTTTCGTTAATTTCCTGTTACATTACCTTTTCGTGGCTACGTTATTAACACAAGGAAATTTACGTATTCCTTATCCTCCCACTTCAAATAATTATTATTTTCGAATCTTCTAAAAAAAAACTGCGTATTCGTCTTTTTACGTTACACGTGATTTTCATCCATTTATCCTTTATTCATTATTCACTTTAAATGACGAACAAACCATGACAACATGTTCGATTTTATTTGTTACGTCTTTTTCATTTGCCATTCTACGCAAGTTTCTTCGATGCATGCCGAGTTGCTTGCTCGTCGCAGTCGCAGCGCCGCTCGTAGCCACGCT
This sequence comes from Andrena minutula, assembly GCA_929113495.1. Taxonomy (NCBI): domain Eukaryota; kingdom Metazoa; phylum Arthropoda; class Insecta; order Hymenoptera; family Andrenidae; genus Andrena; species Andrena minutula. Next base: position 40,477,931 of record OV815993.1, on the reverse strand, counting down.
ACCGCGGGAACTCGGCCGTCAGACTCGCGCTGTGATTGGTCGGTGCTTTTTATTAATATCTTGTTAACGAAACATCGGAGAGCATCTTCGCAAAGGAAAAAGATGTTTGAAATCACCCCCAGAATCACCCCCTTTAAGGAAACGCAACATTTTTGGGACACCCTGTATATCCCTATGCTACGAGACTACGAACACGCACATACACTACTGCAGTTCTCCTCACCGATTCTGACCTTAGCAATAGGAAAGGCGGGTTGCTCGTCGCTAGGCGCCGAAAACAGCTCCTTGTGCAGCGCTGGTCTACACCAAACTGAGCATATACGGAGACAATACTGTACTTTTTTATTCGACTAAATTCTTTAAGTTCCTTATTAAGTTCAAGGTAAGTTTTATTGTTATTTTTGTTGATTTTGTTAGGTGTTCATTCATTGGCCATGCAACTTAAATATTCATTCACTCGACAGGTCACCTTACAACACAAAAAAAAACTGGCACCAACCGCTGCAATATTTTTTTGCTGGTTCGGATCAGTGCTCATTATGGTCGACCTTATTTTTCGACCATCAGATTTTTTTGGTCCCGCCCCCCAGAAAGGTGACACTTATTGGGAAAATGAGCTGGAAAAAATTTCAGCCCGATTGGATTATGGGAAAAGGACCGCGCCACGAATTTGAAAATTTTGAACTTTTTAAACCTTGACATAAATATACATTATAATATATCGTTGAATTTATATATATAATCCTCTTTATTGTTCCCCTAGGGGTTACAATCTCCTCCGACCTCGCTCCCTCCACTCTGTAAAGTGTAAACTTTATCTACCACACACCACCTTAACCTAACTTAAATTATCTTAATTTACCTTAACCTACCTTACCCTAATCCTTAAAATTATCCTATATACAATATGTACAAACAGCGGATTGCGAAAGCAATCCGCCCGCACGCTTGCTCGCTCTCCCCTCACTTCCTCTGCGCCCCTCCGCACACCTATCCGCTCCAGAACCTCCGCTTCCACTCGTCTCCCCTTTCATTCCATTCCTTCTCACCCACTTCCACTCCGTTACACAACTGTCTCCATTCCTCTAACTTCCTCATCCATTCCTCCCCCTACCCTTCGTCACGAAACACCTCTCCCACCATTTCCTGCCACCCCCTCTCCCCCCCCCCCACCCCATGCACTCCTCCCACACATACTCCCATATCTCTTCTCCCCTTCCACATACCCTACACTTCCTCTTCTCTCTATCCTCCCAGTACCTACCCCCCCCCCTCCTCTCGTTACCCAATCTAAACCTAGCGACCCTTCACCACCTACTTGCCCCCCACCCCTTCTTTAGGTAGCCAGGCAACTCTTCCCCCTTCAACCTTCCGTAACACCTATTGTAATCTGAGTCCCCTATTCTTTCCCACCTCTCCTCCTGCTGCATTTTCCTTTCCCTACTGACCAAAACTTTTCCTCTTAGTCCCCCAGCCTCCATCATCTTTTCAATATCATCCAGCTTCCACCCCCTCTTCTCGAACAACTCCTTCCTTTCTTCTTCCCACCCCTCCAGCCCCTTTCCCCTCTTTATTCTCCCCTTCACCTCCTCCCAGCACTTCCTCGCCAGCACCCCCCCTGCCCCTCCTCCAGCTTCCTCTCATACGCCCCGGCCCTCATCCCTGCCATTCCCTTTAGCATTTCCCTTCGCGCTTTCTCCCTCTCTAGGTACCCCGGCGTACACCTATCCACTCCCAGCACCCATTTAAAAAATCTATCCTGCAGCCTTTCCACTTTCTCCCTTTCATTCCACCCCCACACTTCCGCCCCGTATCCCACAACTGGCCACACCAATTTGTGAAACAGCCAAATTCTTCTTTCCCAGTCTTTGCCAAATAACCTCTTCCCAATCCCCCAAACCTTTCCCATTACCGCCGCTCCCTTCCTCACCCTCTCCTCCACATGCCCCCCTTGCCTCCCATTCCCCATCACCGTATAGCCCAAATACCTGAAACTCCTAACTTCCTCCAACTCCTTGCCCTTCCATCTCCACTTCACACTCTTCCATCTCTCTCCCCCCCCCCCCTCCTACACCTCATAACCTTCGTTTTCCCTATATTTACTTGAAGTCCCTTCCCGTCCACATATCTCTCCAGCTTCCCCAGCATTCCTTTCATCCCTTCTTCGTCCTCGGCCAGCACCGCCACATCGTCAGCATATGCTAACGTGTATAATCTTTTCCCCCCAAACTTCACCCCTCCCCACCCTCCATTTTCTAGTTCATCATCCATATCCGCTAAGAGAAGAGTGAAGAGGCTGGGGCTCAGCGGGCATCCCTGCCTCACTCCTGTCGCCGTCCAGAACCTCTCCCCCTCCTCATCCCCCACCCGCACCCTACATATTGTCTCCTTCAACACCTCCTCACACCTTACCACCAACTCTTCCCGCACCCCCCTCGCCAACATTGCCTCGACTAAAACCTCCCTGTCCACCGAGTCAAACGCGGCCCTCATGTCTATAAACACTAAAACCATATTTTTCCCCTTTCTCCCCAACTGCCTATTTATTAAATAATTTAGAACATATATGTTATCCATATACCCCACCCCATATACCCCATACACCCCATACCCCACCCCATATACCCCATACACCCCATACACCCCATATACCCCACCCCCCTCCTAAACCCCGTTTGACTCGGTGGCAACAGTCCTCTTTCCTCCACCTCCACCCTCAGCCTCTCCGCTAACACAGACGCATACACCTTGTACGCTGTCTGTGTTAGGGTTATCCCCCTGTAATCGTCCACCTTTTTCAGTACCGGGACCACCACCCCCTCCTTCTATCCTTTTGGCCGCCCTTCTCCCATCCACACCCTATTACAGATCCTCAATAACCATTCTTCCACTTCCGCGCCTCCATACTTCCACACCTCATTTGTGATCCCATCCCCCCCTCCCGCCATCCCATCCTATAAGTTCCTTATGACCCTTCCTATCTTTTCCTTTCCTATCTCTGCCTCACCGTCCTTTCTCCTCCTTATCTCATCACCCTTTCTCACTCTCCATTCCGCCCCCCCCCCCCCCCAGCAGCCTCTTGAAGTATCCGTCCCATTCCCCCATTGCTATCCTTTCATTCACCCTCCCCCTCCTTTTCCTCCCCCTATTTATCACCTTCCACAATTGTCCCTCCGTTCTTACACTTTCCACCTCCTTCACCCACCTCTCCACCTTCTTTCTTTTTTCCTCACATAACCTCCCATACTCCCTCCTTCTCTCCTTATATTATCTTCCCTCCCCTCCTTCCCTCTTCCACTTCCTCACCTCTCTTCTCACTTTCCTCTTTTTCTCCCTACACTCCCCCTCCCATCACTCTCCCGTCTTTTCTCTCTCCCCCCCTTTCTCCATCTTACTTATCGCGCCCTTTATCCTATCCTGCAACTCATTCTATTCCTCCTCCACTCCCCTCCCCCCCCCCCACCTCTTTTACCAAACTTCCTTAGAAACTCCATCCTTCCCTCCTCCGTCCAATTTCCTCTGCCCTCTACCCTTTCTCCTCTTTGTTTCCCCCCTCCCTCCCCTCCCTCCCCTCCCCTCTCAGCCACACAACCATCGGGTGGTGATCTGATTAAATCCTTTCCCCTACCCCCATCTTCTCCACCTTCTCCCTTGTTTCCTCGTTCTCTAATACATAGTCAATCACAGTGTAACCCCACCCCCCTGTGAATGTCCACTCACCCTCCTCGTCCCCCTCTGTATTTCCATTCAGTATTCCCCACCCTCTTTCCTCTAGGCACCTGCACAGCCTCCTCCCTTCCCCATTCATCACCTTATCCTTGGATCTCCTACTCCCCTCTGCCCTCCCCTCCTCCTCCTCGCCATCCCAAACCACTCCCCCCTCTCCACCCCCTCCACCTGTACGAGCTATTCCACGTCAAAACGGATAGAGGGAAAATTTAGTTTCACCGATTCTGTTCAAAATTACAGTATGTATCGATAACCTTGCAAAAATAAAGTATACTGAATTATAGAGGCCTATGTCAAATAGTTTTCGAAATATTTAATGTTAAAGTCTTAAAACTTGGAACAAAATCGGCTACAGCGTCATCACTTAAACTGTAATATCTGGGTCATTTTTACAGATAATGTCTCCGTCATGGGCTCATTTTAAAGCTGAAGGAATGCTTTCTCAATCCGTATATAGAATATTTGATTTATTGTTAATAATCTTAACTGTAATTGATGTTAAAGTTTCAAATCCCGATTTGACGTCCTTCCCCCCCATATTCCGGCTTGAAAAAAATACCATTCGATTCGTTGAGCCTTCAGCTAATAAATGCGTTTTTCAAAAAAGTGGAGAGATTTTGGGAACAGTTAACAAAAAAATTAAACTTTCGATAGTGCACACCGCTTAGAACTGTACAGATCCAGAGTTGGGCAAAATGTAATCTAATTACATCTTACAAATTACAATTAAAATGTAATTGTGTAGTTGATTACACATTGGAGAGGGAGAGAAAGTTGCAGGAGGAGGAGAGATGGAGGCGGATTAGAGAGGCGAAATATAATGAGTGGTACGGAAGGGTGAAAGGGACGGGGTTACCGGGGTATCTAAAGAAAGGGTGGGGGGAGGATAGGTGGAGGAGGGTAGTGAGGTTTAGGCTGGGGAACGAGATGAAAGGAGGGAGATATTGGGAGGAGGAGGATAGAAGATTGTGTAGGATGTGTGGGCAGGAAGAAGAGACATGGGAGCATGTGTGGGAGGTATGCACAGGCTGGGGGACTGAGAAGGGATGGCAAGAGGTAGCGAGGGAGGTGTTGGGAGATGAGGGGGAGGGGGAGGAATGGATGAAGAGGCTGGAGGAAAGAAGAGTGTTGTGTGAGGGGGGGGGGCGGAGGTGAGAGTGGAAGAATGGGAGTGAAAAGGGAAGCGAGCGGAAGCGGAGGTCCGGGGGACGGAGGAGAGAGAGCGAGCGTGCGAGCGAGCGGGAGTAGAGATTAGGATATTGTATATATATATTTATATGATTAGTTTAAGATTAGGTTAAGTTAGACTAAGTTTTTGAAAAGAAAGATAGTGTAAGGAAAGGTTGTATGGAGAAGGAGTTTCGGGAATTTGTAACCCCTAGGGGATCAAATAAAAAGGACTAAGGTAAAGGCACCAGTAGTTGACCAGTTAAGAGAAATCCGTCACGTAAACAATAGCAACTATTTGCTCTGTCATTAAATAGCGAGAGTCGAAGGCTGAAGACACTCTTTAAGTCTTCTAGATTATGTAATAAGGCCACATTTTAAAAAAAAGTTTACTTATACAAATTTAAAAAACATATTTAAAAATTCAGTAATTGCTTCAGTAGTTGACCACTCTTAAAAATGAAAAATCTAGTAATTAACCTTCTGTTCGTTAGTAGTTGACCACTTATACTAGAAAAAGGGTTAAAGCAATAATGTTGGGAATCATTTTAGTATGATTTAGTTTGAATTAGAAATAAAATAAGAAATAAAACAAATCAATTCCATAAAAAGTTCAATTCAGGAACAGAGTAGACGTTGCGAGTTCTGCTCACCTTGGTGTAAATAAACGTTCGCCAACACTATTCATATTGTACTTCAAACTTGAGGGTTTTAGATTTTAGTTGGTAGATGTCAGGGCAAGTCAACTGCACTTTTTTCAAATGATCGTCACTTCTAAAAACCTTATTTTTCATGTTTTTCTGAAAAGTGGTCAATTACTGATACATGGTCAACTACTGGTACCTTTACCTTACTACTAGTTGATTACACATTATTTTCTGTATTCGTTCGTTTAAATAGTTGACCATTTGGTTTCGACAACTACATAAATGTACGATTATAGAAAATAATGTGTGGACCAGCGTATTTGGGACAGACGAGATCTCGTCGGCACTCGCGGACCGCGACGAGCTCTGCGCTTTACTTGCGCGGGGGGGGGGGGGGGGGGGGGGGGGGGTTCGTGTTACGCAAGTGGGCGGCCAATCACCAGTCCCTCTTGCCGGACAGCACGACGTCGGCCACGTCCGAATCGCCGGTCCCCTGTGCCCCCGAGGGCTCGGACCTGCACTTCGTCTGGGGATTCATTGGATTCGCCAGGCGGACGCGTTTAGATACGTGATTGGCCCCCCTTCCGCCCCCGCAACGACCAAGCGCACCATCCTGCCGGTGACAGCGCGCCTGTACGACCCGCTCGGTTGGATATCGCCCGCGGTGGTGGTCGCTAAAATTCTGTTACAGGACCTATGGGTGCGAGGGTTGGACTGGGATGCTCCGCTCCCGCCGGACGTGCTGCAGGGATGGCAGGACCACGTTTCGTCCCTTCCCCTCCTGGAGTCGTTGCGCATTCCGCGTTGGTGCGGGCACGACGCATCCGTCGTGACCTGCGAGCTGCACGGCTTCGCTGACGCGTCATCAAGGGCCTACGGCGCGGTCGTGTACTCCAGGATCGTTCGCCGACACGGGGAAGCAGCACTCGTTTCTCTTCTTGCCGCTAAAACGAAGGTCGCGCCGGTCCAGACCATGAGCATTCCGCGACTCGAGCTGAGCGCCGCCGTCTTTCTTGCGCGCCTCTTACAGCGGGTAACATCCGAGGCCCCGTGGCCTCCTTCGTCGACGCACGCCTGGACGGATTCGCGCACGGTGCTGGCAAGGCTGCAGCGTCATCCCTCTCACTGGAACGTGTTGGTGGCGAACCCGGTATCGGAAATCCAAACCACGCAGCGTGGCGTCACGTCCCGACGCATGACAACCCGGCCGATTGTGCATCCCGAGGCATGCACCCACGCGACCTACTCCAACACGAGCTCTGGTGGAGGGGGCCGAGGTGGCTTCCGCTGGCACCTTCGGCGTGGCCAGCGTGCCTGGTTTCGGAGGATTCGCGACCAGTCGAGGAGGAAAGACGAAAGCTGGTGACCCATGTCACCACATCGCCGCCTCCATGCCCGTTAGCCCCGTTGCCGGACAGCGTTTCCTCCTGGCCGCGACTCCTCCGAATTACGGCTCACGTCATGACTTTCGCGCGGCTGTGCCGTCGCGAAACCGCGGAGGGTGCGGCCTTCGCGGACGACATCGCCGCGATTCGAAGGGGAGACCAGGTCCGAAGGGCCAGCCCGCTCCGCCAGCTGGCCCCGTTCGTGGATGAGGACGGTTTGGTTCGCGTAGGGGGGAGGTTGCAACATGCCCCCCTTCCGTATGACGCTCGGCACCCGATAGTCCTTCCGGCGCATCACGTGTCTACGTTAATCATCAGACACGCGCACCTCCGCGCGCTGCACGGTGGGCCCCAGCTCACTCTCGGCGTCCTGCGAAACAATTTTTGGGTGCTTCGTGCGAGAGATGCGGTTCGCGCGATCGTGCACCGGTGCACGATATGCGCCCGGCTTCGCGCCACCACCGGGACGCAGATCATGGCTGACCTTCCCGCCGCGCGAGTCTCGCCGTCCCGCCCATTCGCGCACACCGGGGTAGATTACGCCGGACCAATAATGGCACGCCCGGCAACAAGCACGCCGCGGATACAAGTCCCCTAAGGCATACGTTGCCCTGTTCGTGTGCATGTCGACGCGGGCCGTGCATTTGGAATTGGTGTCGGATTACACCACCGCGACATTCCTCGCCGAGTTTCAGCGGTTCGTCTCCCGACGCGGATGCCCTCAGCGCGTATATAGTGATAACGGCATGAATTTCAGAGATGCCGCACGGGACCTCGGCGCCGCGGTGAGCTCACCGGAGCTCGCGGCCTTTTCCGACACCGAAGAGATCACCTGCAGTTTTATCCCCCCCGCTGCGCCGCATTTCGGGGGACTGTGGGAGGCCGGGGTGAAGAGCGCAAAACACCACCTGCACCGAATCGTGCGAGATCACACTCTCTCGTACGAAGAGTTGGCGACGGTGCTCTGCATGGTCGAGGCATGTCTTAACTCACGCCCGCTCATTCCCGCATCGGACGACGACGGAGACATCGCGCTTACCCATGCTCATTTTGTGACCGGCGGGCGCGCCTCCTTTGGCGCTACCCCCGTTAGCGTCGGCGACCGGTCCGGCGTCACTTCGGACCCGATGGGAGATCGTCCAGCGGATGCGTGACCACTTTTGGAGGCGATGGCACGCGGACTACCTCCACTCCCTTCAGCCGCGGCGTAAGTTGAATAGCCCAGAGAGGAGCCTCTGCGTCGGCGATGTCGTGGTCCTTAAGGGCGATGACTCCCCGCCGGCACAGTGGCGACTCGGCCGCGTCTCGCGCGTCCACCCTGGTCCGGACGGTTGCGTCCGAGTGGTGACGGTGCGCACTGCCCAGGGCAAATCCCTGCGGCCGATCACCAGGGTGGTCTTACGCCCGTGCCCCCCCCCCCCCCCCGTTTCTGTTGACGGCGACCATGACGTGAACGGTGCTTGTACCATCCCGCAATCTATGTAACGCGCTACTCCGGTCCACCTTGTAGGGTCACTTTGTGTCACAGCGGGCAGACGCCGGACGTCGGCGTCCGTCACGGTCGGCTCGATCGAGCCGAGGCGGGCGGAATGTTGCAGCCGAGATTCGCCGATCAGCTGTCGCGTGGATTTAAATGTGCGTGCGAGAGCGGATAAACACGGTGACACACCGTTCGGTAAGACGGTTACCTACGTCACCCGTTTTTGTCCATATTCGAGCGTTGCGCGCTTCCTAGAATCCGGCAGTTAGTTCCACGAACACCGTTGTTGTCAACACACGCTCTCGCACGCACAGATTAACGGTCTTTCTTTTGTCGCCCAGCGACCCACGTTCAAAAACGAAGCATAAACGATTTCACGAGCCTTTGCGCCCAGCGCTCCTGTACATAATCTGTACATATCTCTGTTTCGTGTCTATTGCGTATTTTATGAGTCGTGTATTCGTGCTGTATTTCTGTGGAGTGTTCGTCCTTTTGGAAACGACGCCCACAAGCCGAATAAAAGACGTGTTCGTCCAAGTTGGAGTGCATCCCTTCCCTGGCCCTACCAGTGGCGATCCACTACGCCTTCCTAAGGCATCGTTGAAACAATCCTATTAAATCGTTATGTAAGCTGAAATATAATGGGCAATATTCAGCGTACATTAAAGAGATTTCAAAGGATCATTTCTATTGTTTTTACTGGTCTCCTCTGCAAATGGAATTATATAAAACATTAATTAAAACGTCCAGAAAAATAGAAATAGACGCGACTGGAAAATTAGTGAAATCAATCGAAAAACTAAATGGTGACAAGAAACATATATTCTTATACCAAATTATTGTAAAATGTGCAAATGGTATACAACCAGTATTTCAAATGCTTTCAGAAAAGCACGATACAAATTTAATTACGTACTGGTTGAGGGAGACCATAAGACACGGGGCACCAGTACCTCCAGAAGTTGATTGCGATTATTCACTGGCGCTTTTGAATGCAACCAGCTTAGCATTCAATGAACGTTGTTTGAAAACTTACATTTCGGATTGTTATAATTGGATTAGTGGTGCAATTTTGCAACATCCACTTCACTGTTTTATTAGAATTGATATTGCCCATTTGAAAAAAATTATTTGTAGCAAAGATGTATTTCACAAAAAGCATCCTAAAATTAAAGACTTCTTTGTGCGGTGCGCCGCGCTACTGTCATCGTGTGATAATGTTGAAGATTTTAATACACTGCTTCACTCAATATTTATTGTCGCGTACAGCGAGTACGATGGCAAAGATTCCTTTGGAAATGAAGTAATCTGTGAGCAGAAGCGATCGTATTTATTCGAAAGAATCAAGTTATTTACATTTACGAGCGACGAGAATGAAAAAGAATACGATGATTTAGAAATTTTAAATGAAAATGAGAGTATAGTAGTATTTATAGATAGAATCAGGGATGCGGCTGAACAAATGGCAAAAAATTGGATTAACAAGTACCATATTTCAGGTAATATATGACATCTTATGAATCTATGGTAAATTGTCTTATCATATATTTATAATACAACTATTAAGCATTTCCATTACAAAATGTGTTACAGATCCCGAAATATTAAGAATGCAGTCTTAGATTCCACAAGCAACCTCTGTAGATGATTGATGAAAATATGTGACATTACTAATTAATACAATTGCTTAACTAGAACAATAAGGTTTAAACAAACTGCTAAACTGTTTATAGCAACAAAAGATATTTGTAAAGATGTCCCAATTACTTCCAGTGTCCATATTATTGCCATTTGATTTATTGAAGTTAATAAAAACGTTCTGCAACGTCGAATATACAGTATGTACGAATAAAGTATGTGCGGTGGTCGCATGAATTCCCGTCGAATAAATTGATACATCTTTCCTTCCTTCACTCCCTGATATCGCTATCACTCAATGTACAAAATATTACATAATTCGACATATAAATAAAAAGATATTGATACGTATATTAGTATTGTGTCAACGCCATCCTTCCTAACTCCACTTGAGAAGCGAGGCAATGTATCGTACCTTTTCTTTTTCGTAGCATTTCGTCGTTTAATTTAATTAATGCAAAATCGAACTTAAACTTGGTCGTTTCAACGTATATCGTACTTCTTGGGTATTTTTATTAATAATTTGATTCTGAACTAACGATAATCACTGAACTAACGATTTTGCAAATATATTCTAAAATAACCGAACTTTAACGTGGTCGCGATCTCCAGTACCCTTCTTTCCGCGGTTTTTATTTTTTAATTCGATTCTGGAGGGTGGGCAAACGAAATTATTGGATGGGCAAATCTCTTCTACATCTAGACTAACGAATTACATCGTTGAACCAACGATTTTGATAATATTTTCGGAAATATTCGAACTTTAACGTGGTCGCATCCTCCGGTACCCTTGTTTCCGCGGTTTTTATATTTTAATTCGATTCTGGACGGTGGGCAAACGAAATCTTTGAGTGGGCAAACGTGGCCAGATCGTGGACAATCGTCTCCTATTTTTACAAAGTTCAAATGTGTAAATGAAGGATGCTGAAGACAATTTTTTTAATTTGTTCATAACTTTTATTGGAGGGTGGGCAAACGAAAATTTTTGGTGGGCAAACGTGGGCATACGATGGACAATCATTTCCCACTGACAAATCATTAAAATTTTTTCATGGGGGTGCTGATGAAATTTTTTTTTAGCCATAATTTTTTATTGAAGGTTGGGCAAACAAAAATTTTTGTTGGGCAAACGTGGGCAAACGATGGACAAACGAATGCCGTTGAGTTTATTTAAAAAATCGAATTTGGGGGTGCTATCTTCACAGAGCTGCGCAGCAGAGTATTCAAGGATACTCTTGTCCTATCCTGATTTAATTAAGTGTATCTTATTATTAAAGTTACTTGTTAGAAGTAAAAGTGTAATTAATGAACCCGAGGGCTTCCAATCCACTTCACTTCATAACAGCGCAGCGTCGTGAAACTGTTTATCGCGAGGGGCAATATGTCCCGAAAGGAATGTCACGGCCCCTCCCCTTGAGAGCGAAGGTAAATGAAAAAAGTAAGCATGAAAATAGAACGAAATTTATATACGTAACACAGTATATCACTCGAATTGTAATGTAAATCACAAGTGGAATTAACAAAACTAGAGACATTTCTACGTGTATTAAGTTATTATAGGAATCAATGCAATCAGAACAATCGATTTGTTCTTCATAAATATTGTGGTTGAATTTCTGTGGGCATGCGGCGTGTAAATCGCGAGAAACGGGCTAGCGGCAGCCTGTAGGTGGCTTTCACTGCGTTATTGGATGATATTTCTTGGTGATGTATGTTCATATACAGTTCTGCCTCGAAAATTGAAACTGGCTCGTGATTGGCGAGTATCTATCGATTTTTGTTTCACCTTTATTCTCTGTCGCGGTGCATGATGGGGACGGAGAACGACCGAGAGAACAGGCGACAACGGCGAGCTATAAATGACGGTGCCCTCTCAGTAGTTCTCAGCTTCTCTCACTCGTCACGGCACCTACAAAAGAAATATGGTGGCAGATTTTCATGTATCGAATGACGAAAGGTATCAGTTTTCGGGACAGCACTTTAATACCATATTCCAGGCATAATCAGTTACGTGAACAGGGGAAGGCGGCGAGAATACGGTACATAAGTATTATGCCGTGCTTGGATTAGTTAATCGGTCAGAGCAAGCCAGTTAGTTTCATTATGTTACCTCCATCTTCGTGAGTTTCGTACAATGGAGGCCTCTTGTAGTATCGGGGCCACTAGGCCTGCATGCGTTCTAGAGCCTCTTTATTGGAACAAGAAGTGTTTCTACGGAATTTCTATATATTTGAGAACTTTTTCTACGATTCCTTGAAACATTGGGTAGAAATAGCCCTTAAAATTATAATCTCAATACAATATATACGTTTATTAAATGATTTTTTGATTTTTTTAAATTTGATGAGTTTTGCATTTTATAAGTTACAAATTTTATATTTTAGAAATTGCAACTGTTATACTTTAGTAGTTACAATCGTTCACTTTACAAACTTTTTTGGTACGAATTAAAGTTTACTTAATTATTCATCGTCATACATAACCATTAAAGATGATATAGTGTCTTATAAGAGGTATGCATTATTTTTCAGAAAATACTCCCAATTTCTGAATTTTTTAATCTCAGTTGTACAAACTGCATAATCATAGGAATTGAAATCTATTTCAAATTCCTTATTATAGATGAGCCGTTTGTATAGAATGCCACAAGAATTACTAGTTGATAATTCATTTTGGATTTTGAACATTTAATATCTATTACTTTTGATGAAACGTAGAATCATAGTAAAACAATTGGTAATTATTTGATAATTCATTCCACAGTCAATGAATTCCAAACAATTATATTAATACCTGATTCTCAATCTTCGATTCTATCGACTTTATTTATCCAATTTTGTACACACTCTTTTCCAAGACTAAAAGAAATTGCTAAAAGAAATACAGAATGTTGCACAATATTAATAACGTACTCTGTAACTCCCAAAGAACTCATGCTCATGTTTCTTTATAAAAATCAAAATACATAGTTGATAACAAAGTCCCTGATACTATTAACTGTTGAATCCACGTCAGATGACTGATCCAGTTTTATACAAGTACACCGACCACTTTGGCACACACAGGTTGAACACAAGAAAAGTGGCAACGAAGAAGAGCATACACGACGAAACTATTATGCTTGGCGTGAAGAATCGTCGAGGGCATCGTTAATGACTCACTATAAGTGGCAAAGAATTGGATGCTAGCATACTCCACGTACCCTGATCGAATGTAGGGCCTCTAAAATACGACTACGCGTCCGCAAGTTTTGTTATCGTTGCACGACCGAGGTGATAGAGCTTAGTACAAGGTTAGTCGGCGATGAGCGAAGTGCCCATCCTCTCTGTGGTAACTGTTTTTCGGTAGCGGCTAGGATTGGAAGGATTGCAGCAGGAGCAGGATTCGCGGGGTGAGTACACGCACCTCTTCTTTACCATCTGGAAAAATTTCAAATATCCACTCGCCATATATCGATTCGTCTAGACTGCCTTTCAACGTCTTTATTATTCATGAAAGGTGCATACGAGCTATTCCACGTCAAAACGGATAGAGGGAAAATTTAGTTTCACCGATTCTCTTCAAACTTACAGTATGTGTCGATAACCTTGCAAAAATAAAGTATACTGAATTATAGGGGCCGATGTCAAATAGTTTTCGAAATATTTAATGTTAAAGTCTTAAAAATTGGAACAAAATCGGCTGCCGGGTCATCACTTAAACTGTAATATCTCGGTCATTTTTACAAATAATGTCTCCGTCATGGGCTCATTTTAAAGCTGAAGGAATGCTTTCTCAACCCATATATAGAATATTTTATTTATTGTTAATAATCTTGACAGTAATTGATGTTAAAGTTTCAAGTCCCGATTTGACGTCGTTCCCCCCCATGTTCCGGCTTGAAAAAAATACCATTCGATTCGTTGAGCCTTCAGCTAATAAATGTGTTTTTCAAAAAAGTGGAGAGATTTTGGGAACAGTTAATAAAAAAATCAAACTTACGATAGTGCACACCGCTTAGAACTGCATGGATCCCATGTTCAGTCCGCACGCACGCGCTTTCAAAACAATCGCCTAGTGTAGGAAAGTATTTATATACGATGCGACAAAACAAACTTTTCGTTCAGTGTTTTCGGTATTCTCGAGAAAAATAATAGGAATATCTGCTTACCATACAAAAGATTAGCAATAGTAGGTAGCTTTTAGTGATTCTTCCTTTTCTTTTTTTACATGTTGTCACTGAACAAAAAGTTTGTTCTGTCGCATCGTATATAAATACTTTCCTACGCTAAGCGATTGTTTTGAAAGCGCGTACGTACGGACTGGCCATGGGATCTGTGCAGTTCTAAGCGGTGTGCACTATCGTAAGTTTGATTTTTTTGTTAACTGTTCCCAAAATCTCTCCACTTTTTTGAAAAACGCATTTATTAGATGAAGGCTCAACGAATCGAATGGTATTTTTTTCAAACCGGAACATGGGGGGGAACGACGTCAAATCGGGATTTGAAACTTTAACATCAATTACTGTCAAGATTAATAACAATAAATAAAATATTCTATATACGGGTTGAGAAAGCATTCCTTCAGCTTTAAAATGAGCCCATGACGGAGACATTATCTGTAAAAATAACCCAGATATTAAAGTTTAAGTGATGACGCGACAGCCGATTTTGTTCCAATTTTTAAGAGTTTAACATTAAATATTTCGAAAACTATTTGACATAGGCCTCTATAATTCAGTATACTTTATTTTTGCAAGGTTATCGACACATACTGTAATTTTGAACAGAATCGGTGAAACTAAATTTTCCCTCTATCCGTTTTGACGTGGAATAGCTCGCGTGCGGACTGACCATGGGATCCATGCATTTCAAAGCGGTGTGCACTATCGTAAGTTTGATTTTTTTTTGTTAACTGTTCCCAAAATCTCTCCACTTTTTTGAAAAACACATTTATTAGCTGAAGGCTCAACGAATCGAATGGTATTTTTTTCAAGTCGGAACATGGGGGGGAACGACGTCAAATCGGGATTTGAAACTTTAACATTAATTACTGTCAAGATTATTAACAATAAATACAATATTCTATATACGGGTTGAGAAAGCATTCCTTCAGCTTTAAAATGAGCCCATGACGGAGACATTATCTTTAAAAATGACCGAGATATTACAGTTTAAGTGATGACGCGGCAGCCGATTTTGTTCCAATTTTTAAGACTATAACATTAAATATTTCGAAAACTATTTGACATAGGCCTCTATAATTCAGTATACTTTATTTTTGCAAGGTTATCGACACATACTGTAATTTTGAAGAGAATCGGTGAAACTAAATTTTCCCTCTATCCGTTTTGACGTGGAATAGCTCATACATGGGTCTGCAAATCCAAATATTCAAAGTGAAAAATTCAAGTGACCAACCGACATTCTGAAAAGTAAGAAAGCCCGCGAAACTGGACAACAAAATAAAATGAAAAGATTAATAGCAATCATCACGTGGGTCGGGTTACACCATTATTTGACGGGCGTCCCTCCCCTGAACATTAGTACGGGCTTGCATAACGGATTTCAGTTGAGACGCTTTCGTGTGTCAACTCCTGGTCAGTTTAAATTTCATTGGTATTAATACCGAAAGACGCGGAAAAATGTTGGTAAGCGAAAATCAAATTAACACTTGGAAGATTGAGTTCAATTGGGCTGACTGAAAATGTGGGAATCAGTGCATCGGACTCGGGATAAAAAGAATCGACGAGTTTCTTGAAAGAAACTCTCTTATGTTAATTAGGTTTGGTAAGTGAATTTCATTCAGTGGGAGACAGACGAACGCCATACATACCATTCCCAGCTGTTGCTGTTTTGTACTTGCGTTACAGTAAAAGTTGGATAACTGCACTAAATTCGGGACCGGAGGCACGCAGTTATCCAGCGGAGGTAAATATTCTCGGCCGCCATCCTATTTGAGCCGAGCTCAGAGTTTGTTTACGTTTTTTGTCGAGCGTAGAGAAGAACAGCGAGAGAAAGAGAAACAGGGTCGACACTCGAGCTAAACAAAACAAACGCGTCGATGACACATTTAGTAATGCAACAAGAAAATTTTCCTATTTTTGATTTCTTGTTAACGGAACTTTTGCCAATGTATTTGTGAGGTTCCCCAAATTAAAAAAAGACCAAACATGATAGAATTCGGATCATATATGCATATTTAATGAGTGATAATATCAGATGATTGCATAAGTTCGTGCCCGATTGGAAAATAAAATTCAATGGTTAAATTTTAAAGCGTACAGTTTTATTAGTCAAGTATGTAGTCACCATTCTCCTCTAAAATTGTTTTCCAACGATCTACAACAGGGATGCACAAGGGAGCTGTTTTAGCGCCTAGCTGCGAGCAACCCGTTTGTCCCATTGCTAAGGTTAGAATCGGTGAGGAGAACTGCAGTAGTGTACGTGCATGCTCGTAGGCTCGTAGCGTAAGTATATATGGCTGGGTTCAAGTCATACCACATGCACGTACACTACTGCAGTTGTCCTCACCGATTCTAACCTTAGCAACGGGACAAACGGGTTGCTCGCAGCTAGGCGCTAAAACAGCTCCCTTGTGCATCCCTGATCTACAAGCTTGTCGATTCCAGTTTTGAAGAAAGAGCTTGGTTTTTCTCGAAAAAATGTCACGATGTAGTAGAAAATCGGGCACGAACTTATGCAATCATCTGATATATACCTCACGTTTGCAATTTATAGTGTATGTAATTGATATTCATAAGTAAATATTATTCAAATTATGTCGTGTTTGGTCTTATTTTAATTAGAAAAACCTCAGAAATACGTTAGTAAAAGTTTCGTTACAAAAAGATCAATAATAAAAAAGTTTTCTTCTTGCATTAGAATTGGCTCACGAATATTCGAGCTCTGATCAGGTTACACTACCCGACGCTCGCGACGGTCCAGCTTCGTGGTGCGCCAGAGGAGTCCCCTCCCGCGGTGGCGGGAATGACTACCGCGCACTTACGCTGTAGATCATTCCGCGCAGTTATCCAACTTTTACTGTATAGAGGTGTTACTGTTAGATGTGTGTGTATTGTGTGGTGTGGTGGCGCGATTTGCATAAGTTTTAATTGTCTGAAGAAGTTGTATGGGTATTGGAATATATTTTAAAAATCTTGTAAGAGAACAAGATATGTTGAAGAATATTTCTATTTCGTCGATTGTGTAGTATTTGTTGTTATTTATGGTTGTGTCAGAATTTGATATAATCCTACTTTTCCTTTAAGAAAGCTCGAACGAATAATTAAACGCACTTTGACGAATATCCAGAAAAGTTTCTCGTGAATCCACAACTTTCAATGCAGAGAGAAAAATATTAATTCTATGTATTATCGCGATAAGGTTTATTCTCATTTATTAAATATTCAACAATATTATTAATATGGAAGCAGTACACAAAGAAATGAAGGTAGAAAAGAATAGCGTATTTTGTAGAAACAAAGAGAGGTTAATTGATATTTACGTTAGTTGTAATACATTGTGATTGCACAACCTCGGAGGATCATATAGGCGATACTGTGAATGTTAATTAACCAATTCATGCCCTTACCCATTGAGGACAAAAATTATTTACAAAAGTGAAATAATATTCGAATTGCTCGTATCTAAAAGGATTAGCTATATATTAAATTTTCGCAAATTGTTTCTGATCTGAACTTTTAAAGAAATTTAAATATTTGTAAGGAATTTCAGTCGTCTTTTCGTTGCATAACATATTTCAGTATTACTTGTAACTTTGTTTGCTTTTTTAAATAATTGTGAGCTCTCAAATTCCTATATTACATTAAAAATTGTAAAAATATCAAATGTGAATACTTAGAAATGAATTTTATTTTATTTAGGTAATATTATAGAAATACTTTTCCCTTCATTCTACCATTTTACTAATTAGTAAAATTATTTAGAAATACTTTTCCCTTCATTCTACCATTTTACTAATTAGTAAAATGGTAGAATGAAGGGAAAAGTATTTCTATAATATTACCTAAATAAAATAAAATTCATTTCTAAGTATTCACATTTGATATTTTTACAATTTTTAATGTAATATAGGAATTTGAGAGCTCACAATTATTTAAAAAAGCAAACAAAGTTACAAGTAATACTGAAATATGTTATGCAACGAAAAGACGACTGAAATTCCTTACAAATATTTAAATTTCTTTAAAAGTTCAGATCAGAAACAATTTGCGAAAATTTAATATATAGCTAATCCTTTTAGATACGAGCAATTCGAATATTATTTCACTTTTGTAAATAATTTTTGTCCTCAATGGGTAAGGGCATGAATTGGTTAATTAACATTCACAGTATCGCCTATATGATCCTCCGAGGTTGTGCAATCACAATGTATTACAACTAACGTAAATATCAATTAACCTCTCTTTGTTTCTACAAAATACGCTATTCTTTTCTACCTCCATCAAAATGTGAATTACCTGCAGAGGAAAACAGTGGTATTTGATAATTACGATCCTCATTTACTGCTTTATATATAATATTTTTTATAATATACCACTGTTTTCCTCTGCAGGTAATTCACATTTTGATGGTTTAGTGCACAAATATTGTATGTCCACTTTTTATGAAATTTCAGTTATTATATGCAACGAATAGATCTGTTTCCTTATGCTGTATATACAGTATTGTCTCCGTATGTGCTCGGTTTGGTGCACACGATACGGACTTGTCGCTATCCCTACCACTTCTGTCTCACTCTTGTCCGGCGAAGGCGAGAGCGAGATGGAACGAGAGCGAGCAAGAGCCACTGAAAGCGAGCGAGGACGGTACGAGACAGACGACGCGTTGATGTTTTGTCTTGCTCCGTCTTTCGGGCGCCGTGACACTCCGTCCTTTGCGTGCGCGACAGACGTGCGCGATAGTCGCAAGCACTTCTAGTGAGCACGGGAACGCGCACGCCCATGCACACCCAAAGCGTTCCATCTCGCTTCCCCCTTCGGTCAGAAAGAAGCGAGAAACGAACACTCGGAATTAGGGAGCTGTTCACGATAGGAGCTCAACGACGGTCCTGACCAGCGAGCACATATGGAGACAATACTGTAAATCACATTTAGGGTCAGTCTAGGTGAGTCGGCACAGTAGGAGATTTGTTGAAGTCTATAGTTCAGACTCTATACTCTATAGTATATGTATAGAGTCTATACGTAAAATCGCGTTAAAGTGCAGAACATTTGCTTCTCGAGAAGCTAAACAGTTAAATGAGTAGCGTCATTTCGCTTCCTTCTGTGTTTTTCCCGATTTATAGGCTATAAAAGGTAAGTTGAGGTTTGTAGAACACACTAGAGTACAGAAACGTATTTAAAATATGCTTCTAAGTTGATTTGCGTTTAATGTTTTGGATAATAAGGTAATAGAAATATGAAGGGACAATGTAGCAAAAGTATTTGGCCATATTAACCTTTCCGTTCAAAGTTAACGAGAAGGCCCTTTTTCCTTGCAGAAGGGAGAGATGGCATATTTATGATTAGGCCTACATGGCTTACTTTCCAATTGTGTGTGAGAGATGAATCACTTTCTACACTTTTCTACTATCAATTAAATTCAAAATATTTGCCGCGGGATTATGTTTTTATTATTTTTTTTTATTATTATTTCCGTTTATTTATTTTGTTTAGTCATTTTTATATTCATTTTCTTTTCCAATCACCAGTAGGTAGTTTACATTTTGTATAATGTGTTCTTTACCTAGTTAGCGTAAAGAATTAAAATTTCAATAAATCTGTAGTTGTAAATAATTTTGGTTTCTTCTTTGTTAATTTTTCATGTATGATTATGTGGGTCATCTCTTCACAGACGCGAACCACAACTTCTAACGACGAGAACCATCTCTTCTAGCACCTTTGGAGAGATGGTCGGATGTCATGACATCAGTTTTCAATCCGATTTTCCGCAAATATTGTCTTAAATTAAAAATAATACCCAATATGGACCAGTCCTTTTTCAATGAGCATAAAATTCTGAAGATATTAGGTTTATTTTGACAAAATAAATAATATCAGTATCAGCTTTAATACCCGTTTTATATTAGGTGAGCCGACAGTAGGGTGGTCGCAAGAAATCGATGTCCGAATTTTTTCGACGGCACCCCCCAAAAACTTGCCAATTGGTGTAAAAATGAGATTGTCAAAGTTTCAGCTCGATCGGATAACGCTAAGACCTGCCACATCAGCCCCAAAGTATTGAAAAACCGTTATTTTTCTTTAAAAAATTGGGGTTTTTCTGCTATAAAATTAGAACGGTTTATCCTAGGAACGTGTTTTTTTTTAGTTTTATAGAGAATGTTCCTGGCTTCAATTTTTATTACCACAACTTGTTTGACAAACGCACTGATCGGAGGATTTTTTTCGTGGGCCGGACACGGAAAATCGACTTTTTCGAGAAAATGTAAAAATTCGCTTAAGTTGATAATTTTTTTTTAAATGTTATTCCACTACTTTTTAGTTATTTAGCATCAAAGAGTTCAAGTAAGATACTTTTAAAAAATAGATTTTCAATCAGGTAGGTGAAAGGAAGGAGTGGAATAGATGGGGGGAGATGAAAGAAAATATTGACATATGAATCAATTATGTATTATAATCAACCAATAGTGAATTTGAAACTTAGTAGTAACATCGGAACAGGTTTTGTCTAAATTAATTATTGGATATAAATTGTAATAATATATAAATTAATAATATTAGGTAGGTTGGTCGAATTGGCAGATTTGACAGATTGAGTCGGTAGAGTCAAGTAAGTGGTAGAGGTTTTGAGAGGGTAGATTTCAATGTGTCGGGGTATAATTTTCGACATTCAGCAACTACTTGCAAAACATAGGTACTGTTTCTGTTCTTCATCTTCTGTGATACTCGCATTGTAATTCTGCATTAATTTGACACCCCTTTCGGCTGTGTCGTTTATAACTCTAAAACGTTTCACAATTCTCTGTCCTTTCAAAAAATCTAGGTTTTCATTCCAAACATCCGGATCGGAATGTAAGAAATCACTAGAAATGTTGAACCTTTTGAAGAAGTTGAATGTTGATTGTGTAATAAAGTAATCGACTTCTTTGACCAGAAAAGAATGCGCTTCTTTCAAAGCAATAATGGCTTTAACTATCCTATCCTCTTGTAGGCTTAGCTCATCATCATCTTTGTTGTTTTGCTCAAAAGACAATAACTTTGCAGCCATGTTTATTTTGATTGGATTATCTAAAGTTTTATCAAAAAAGGCGAAAGCAACTTGCTCTGGGTTCAAATACCACAAATGATTAATAAGTTTAGACAATGCTACTTTTGAAATGTCTCCATCAATTCGTTCATAATTGGCTAAGGTTAACAAATACTTGTGATGGCATCTATTTCGGAGTCACTTAAAGAAAATTGACCCATGAAAACGAAAATTTTTAGGGAGTGAATGGCTTCCGCCATCCACCTGGCATGATGCATGGCACCTGGCGCTTTGAAAGAAATGTTTTTTGTAGCAACACGACCTAAAAATATCAAACACAACTGTAAAAATTCTTTATAATCTTCTCTGCTGAGAGAAAACTAGAAATCTGTTCGAGATCATTTACATTTGTTTTAACCTGTTCATCATCAAGACCAATTTTATATTTTTTTTTGTCAATTTTGGACCACCCTGTCTGAAATCTTTTAAAAATGTCAGGCTGAGGGCC
Organism: Andrena minutula; assembly: GCA_929113495.1. Taxonomy (NCBI): domain Eukaryota; kingdom Metazoa; phylum Arthropoda; class Insecta; order Hymenoptera; family Andrenidae; genus Andrena; species Andrena minutula. The sequence continues at coordinate 40,456,188 of OV815993.1, read as the reverse complement.
AGTAGTTAAACCCATTTTGCAATCAAAAACTGCCTTCAGTATTAATTCTAAAATGTGGCGACATGCCAAGTATAAAAGCTTTGTTTCAAATAATTGTTCTAATAAAACACAGGTTCCTCTCAAGCGACCAGTATTGACAGCGGTAGTGTCAAATTACATTGCTTCTATTTTTTTTCAACTGCCCCCCAATCTTCCACTTTAGAAAAAACAGCTTTTGCCTGAGTATATCCCTTATTATTTTCCATCAAAGCAACTCCTATCAACTGCTCTTCATCACCACAACTTATCAAAACTGCCAACCTCTCTACATTTTCTTTTTTCAATATATCTGGAAGCAATTTCCCATCCCAATGTAGGACAGCACCTTGTAATTCTGAATTTTCAAAACTATTTTTAATTATTTGTACTCTTTCCTCTCGAAATCTCTGTCTGCGGACTCGTACGGTGGACCTACTGATTGTTAACTGCTGTGGATCTTGCCCTAATGCTTCGGCAGTAGCCGATACAATTGTAACCGCGTCTCTATCCGAAATGTTGCATCTATCTAACAATAATGACAATTTCTCTGTAATAATTTCTTGACTTCCTCGGCAGTACTTTCTTTACTTCGGTTGTAATATGTCGATTCCTGTGTCCTGAAAGTCCTCGTGATCCTTCTCTTCTATGCCCTGATGTCGATGTGGTTCCTGTTCTTCTGAAGCACTGCTTGAGCTTGAAAATTCCATTTCTACATCTTCGACTCCTAGAAAACGACAGAAAGAACCGATTAGAAACAAAGAAGAAAAACAGTAACTTGAGAACAACAAACATATTTATCTGGGTGCAAAGGTACCAAGGTGCTAAGTAGGTACAACAAAATAGATCCAGATAGGTACTAACTACTACATTTAAACTATAGTTGGGGTTGACCTAAAGCTTGCAGTTTTGAGTTTTCCAGTCTGACCGTTTCAGCTGCTCTTTTCTGTGCCCTTCGTTCTTCTGCTCGTAGGAAATTCATATCAACTCCTCCCATGCTGCCAATACGTCCCTTTTGTCTCTGAAGGAGCAAAAACTGTCTGTCTTCTGTATTTGTATTCTCCAGCGCTTCTTGATGTGCAATATCAAACAGGTCATCAAGGCTTGACTTAAAAGCTACCACTTTTTTACTTTGAGCTTGGCTTACATTTCTGGTTGCATTTTTTGCAGTTTTCTCCACTCCTCGTGAAGTTTTTCAAGCTTCACAATACAATTTTTCAATAATCTGGTAGGTATCTTAGCTTTCTCCCCAAAAAGTATAACTTCCTGGATTGTGAGCCGTGCAGCATCTCTGGTTTCTAGTTTCACTTGACGTTTATTGTAAAACAAACTGCGTAAAACTTGTTTATTGGATGGCAATTTACTGCCAGTAATTTGATGCAACATACAGGGTATCCCACGGAAGACTGGACAGCGGGATATCTCCGAAAGTATTGGGGATAAAAAAATAAAAAAAATATGGAATGGCATGGTTCGGGGGGGGGGGGGGGGGGGCGATTCATTAGCGCGGACGAATTTTTTTCGATTATTATTTTAAAAGATACGATGGTCAAGTTCGGTTTTTTAAATGGAACTATTTTTTCTGAAGACCTGAGTTGATAGTGCGTTCCAAGACAAATTCAATGAGCATTAATGTATACACTTGATTTCCACTGGTTTTTGAGATATTGCGCTTGCAAATTCACTGATTTTCCCTGGAAAAAAGCCTGCTGAAATAGCAAGGACAGTGGACAGTCTAGCTGACGCCACGGGTTGCCTTGCCTGTTGAAACCGATACCTACCTGCTAAAGATCTACGCTCAGAAATGGCAGGCCCAAAGGCTGGACAATTCTTTTCCGCCAGAAATGCTACTTAGGTAGGTACATCTGCGGTATCGAGAAGCGCATCGTTACTTTTATTTCGCACTTGCTTCTACGCTCGTATGGCCGGTTCTTCTTGGAGGGATGCAAGCTCGATTGGTGAGGTTAGGATGTGTGAAAGTTGCTAGACTAAAATTCAACTATAGGGAGCAAATTGTATTAGAACCAATCGGATTTGCATTAAATAATTCTTTATTCTTCATCGTATGGATATGGAAGTGTCGCCGATGGATTCCTTGTGGTTTTCCTATGAAAATCATGCCAAATATCGTGCAAATCGGACTACTTTTACATAGGGAATACAAATAGCTTGTGTCAAAGTAGTCCGATTTGCATGATGTTTGGTATGATTTTAATCGGCCGAACGCCAGGAATACATCGGCGTCACTTCCCCTTCGATACGATGAAGAACAAAGAATTATTTTATTTCTGAAACAGATGTCACCCCTTGACTACGAGGCGCCGAACTTGATTTGCTGCGGTCGGCCGAGGATTCATACCTTTTTCCGAAAAAAGCCATAAAATTCGATGGACACTGCGGGGTGTTGTCCCTGCCCACGTGGTGAGGGGCGTAAATGCAGAACTACCCTGTTTCTGCTTCAGCAATAAAATAATTCTTTACTCTTTATCGCATGGATATGGAAGTGACGCCAATGGATTCCTTGTGTTTTTCTGATGAAAATCATACGAAATATCATGCAAATCGGAGTACTTTGACACAAGCTATTTGTATTCCTTATGTAAAAGTTGTCCGATTTACACGACATTTGGCATGATTTTCATCGGAAAACCACAAGGAATCCATCGGCTACACTTCCATATTCATACGATAAAGAATAAAGTATTATTTTATTTCTGAAACAGAAACAGGGTAATTCTGCATTTCATCCCGTGGCCGGGACGACAACACCCCACAGGGCCCATCGAATTTTATGGCTTTCTTCGGAAAAACGACCCAGGATTCATACCTTTTGCCTTGACCTCGTCACGGTTGCGAGGCGGATTAGGCGTACCAGCCAATTACCCTGTAATCGGTCTGCGCGAAGTGGGGCGCAAGTTCGATCATTTATTATAGCACGTGTGTGTTTTGTAATAAAGTGTTTCTATCGTCTCCTGAATTCAATAACTGGCATCCCGACATCTACGCTCCTACAATCCACCGTCGATACTCCTCGTGGAGAGTCACAGGAAGAAAAGGGGTAGCCCGCTGTCGAAGCATGCGTTGACGTATTCCATATGAGAGAAGTTGGGCATTGGGGAGGAGGTATTGCTGTGAAGAGAGCCTCTTCAAGAGAGCAGCCGTTTGTGAGGGATGCAAATCCGATTGGTTCTAATACAATCTGCTCTCTATAGTTGAAATTTAGTCTAGCAACTTTCACACATCCTAACCTAACCAATCGAGCTTGTATCCCTCCAAAAAGAACCGGCCATCCGAGCGTAGAAGCAAGTGCGAAATAAAAGTAACGGTGCGCTTCTCGATACCGCAGATGTACCTACCTAAGTAGCATTTCTGGAGGAAAAGAATTGTCCAGCCTTTGGGCCTGTCATTTCTGGCGTAGACCTTTAGCAGGTAGGTATCGGTTTCAACAGGCAAGGCAATCCGTGACGTCAGCAAGACCGTCCACGGTCCTTGGTATTCCAGCGGGTTTTCTTCTAGTGAAAATCAGTAAATTTGCAAGCGCAATATCTCAAAAATCAGTGGAAATCAAGTGTATACATCAGGCCTGCCCCATCGGGTGCAAATACCTCCTGAATTTCTGGGACCCGGGCAACAGCCGGGCAGCGAGACTGTTACGTTGCTAACCACAGCATGGGCTGCGGGTAGTGATGGCGATACAATATCGATATATCGGAATATCGATACTTTGCAACCTTCTTGTTCAATGTAAACTACAATACATGCTGCCCCCCAGGAGTCCTGAACCGCCAAGGTACGACTTTGTGCGTGGCGACTTTGAGCAGATTTTGTGTCGCCTTAACTCTGTTGACTGGGATGCATCCATGAATGATCTGTCGTTGGACAAAGTTGTAGAGTTTTTATATGATCAGATCTCCCAAGTTATAGCCTCATTTGTTCCACTTCGACGGGCTCGGTCTGATAATTGTCCATGTTGGTTCTCCGCTGAACTCATATCTCTAATTACACAGGACCACAAAATTTTTTTTCTAATTGACACAAACACGACCACTTGTCCTTTACGTATTTTGGGTCGCTGAATCCGAATCCGTTGCCCGTTTTGGCCCATCACGTCTAGTTTTTTGGTAAATTGCAAAAGACCGTTCTAAACCCGTAAAATGCCATATAAACACAACATATCCTATTTCAACAATACTTATAACGTCAAACTCCCTAATGTACAAACCCCAAGACCACAAAACATCTAATCCTATATTTCGTTAAACCTCTAAACCCAAAAGCCGAATTTACACATACACCCACAACCCACTACGGGGCGTTTGTATCTCAAACGCGGAAATAAATATTTTCAAATTTGCTCAATTTTCAAACATGAACAAAGATGAAACAAAGACATTTCAAAGTTTGAACTTTCTACTTTTCGATGCTTTAATCGGTATCCAGGGGGTAAAATTCGCCCTTAAAGAGAAGTGTGTCAAACTGCAAAAATTCGTCATGTGTGTCAAGTGCTACGGAGGGCAGACAATATTTTTTACAGTTTCTATGTACTCTGTCGGAAAGTCTGGTCCTTTGTCTTTAAAATAGGCCAAACCTCATCGAAAAAGGGTGGTTTTTAAGAAAGATACAGCCATTTAAAAAAAACCTGCTAAAATCATAGGACGTCTTTAGGGCGGATCATCCGGTCAACCAAAAAGTTACAAGAAGTTATCTTCTTTTTCCTATGTAAAAATACTTCAATACCTTGAATTCTACTTGCAAAAAAGTTGTTTTCCCAAATAGAAGTTTGTTCGTTTTGTTCCTACAGGCCCCGCATAAATTTTTCGTGTCCAGAAGTGGACCTAAAATGGTCTATGTAAAAGCAAAGGCCTTGTGCTTTAAAATGCGAGTAGAAAGATCACGGAGAAATACTGACAACTTTTTGTAACAAGGAATCAAAATAAAAATTTTTTGAAAAGCCATAAGTCCGAAATGGTCAGTAGTATCAAAGTGTAATTTGACAAAATTGAAATACGTATCTAGTTCACTTAATTCCATCACATATCATTTAATATAAAAAAAAAACAACGAAATCACAAATGATATTATATTCTTAATTTTCGATGATTTTGAGGTTGACGGTTTCGATAGCGTCTAGCGGCGTTATACATTAATGAAGAGTAAAACAACCAAAATGTTCAAATGAATGGTTAATAGCCCAAATGTTCAAATACATATCGATCCTAAAATTTTTTGATTCGGCGATACTTTTTCAAAATGACTTTCTTCCGCGTTTGAGGTACAAACGCCCCACTGTGCGACGCCAGGAAGAAAGTTATAAATTTTTGTTTGTATAACGAGTTTTCTTTGATTTAAAAGACCTACGAATAGCCTTTCTCTCATGGGAAATTTCAGCATCTCTCTTCAAACTCCAACAATGGTCCGCCAGCATGTGCTCATCCCAAACACCTTGGTATCTCTTCTCAACGCTCTTCAGATCCTGGTGGAACCTCTCGCCTTGTTCCTCGCTAAACTGACTGAGGTTTTCTGGAAAGTACTCAAGATGTGAATCCAAAAAATGCAATTTCAAGTTCATTAAGCATACCACATTTTGAAAACTTGTTACCATTTTCCCAACAATGGTGTTGTATTGAGAATCCTTAATATTTCCTAGAAATTTTAGAGTCACATCTCTGAAACTTTGCCATGCAGCTTTTTCTACCACAGTCATTTTTTCTTCAAATGCTTTATCGTTTAATAGAGCTCTTACTTGTGGACCATCAAGCACTCCTTCTTTTATTTTTGCTTCAGAAAGTTTGGGAAATTTTTCAAAAATATACCTGAAGGCATCACTATCTTTTGCTTTCATAGCCTTTACAAATTGTTGAATTAATCCAAGTTTTATATGAAGAGGTGGAAGTAATACTTTATTCGCTGGTATTAAACTTTCTTTTAAAATATTTTTTGAACCTACTTCTAAATTCTTTCTTGGAGGCCAGTCTTTTTTCATGTAGTGTTTCTCGCGCGCACGGCTGTCCCACTCGTATAAAAAACATGGGTATTTGGTGAAACCACTTTGTGGTCCTAGCATTATGGTCATGATTTTTAGATCTCCACATAATTGCCATTTGTGCTTATCATACTGTAATTTAAGTAATACAAATTGAATATTTTCATATTCTTCTTTTAATACTACTGAATGAGCTACTGGAATTAGAGCGTACACATTGCCATTATGTAATAGAACATCTTTCAAACTTCTTGTACACGAGTCAATAAAAAGACGCCATTCATTCACATTGTACACAATATTTTTGTATTCACCAATTAAACCTTTCACATCGTTGCAATATACTAAATTTTTCTGTCGAGAGAAAAATTTTCTAAAAGGTACATCTCTATTACGATAGAATGTCACTTTTGTGTTAGGTGCTAAACATTTTTTCTCTTTCAACCTTGATGCTAATAGTTCCGCATTTTCTTTTGAGAGACCCAAGTCTCGGATTAAATCACTTAATTCGTTTTGATTAAAAGTATCGTTTTAGATTCCATCCTCATCAGGTAGCTCGTTTGGGACTTCATCCATTTCTGGAGAATTAGAAGGACTTTCTTGTGCTTCATCGTGATGGGATAACTGAATCTCGGAGGCAGAACCATTAGAATTGTCGGATTCACAATTCTTTAAATTAAACTGATTTTGCATATAAATTGGCACAGGAAAAGTTACTGATTGAACATTAGGATATTGTACAGCTTTTTTATTCTTCACATTATATCCCATCGTCTTAGGCCGGCGCCACACTATGCGTTTTCGTCGCTGCGGCGAAAACGGACGCGATTTAACTGGAGGGAGTACTACGCGACACACTGCTGCGGTTTCAACTCAGTCACTCTTGCTTGAACAACCAATGCGTCAACATGAGCACGAAGAAATTTTTGAAAATAATTTGTGCAATGGAAGCAGAAGGGTTGTTACGTGATCCGCTAGTGCGTAATTATTGGGTTCATTCATATTTTTCGGAGCGAGAATCTAGTAATCGATTTCAAAGGTTTTTTGCAAACTTCCGCAATTTTGAGGACAAGTTTTTTCAATATTATCGAATGTCAAAAAATTCATTCGATGAATTATTAGAAATTTTGAAACCATATATTTCAAAGCAGAACACACAGTTCAGAAGACCTGTAAGTGCAGAAGAAAGAATGACAGTAACGCTCAGGTAAAAAAAAAAATTTAATTTATTATAATAATGCAGTGAAAAAATAAAATAAGAATTCTGAGACTTGTTTTTTCAACAATATATATCTCATAATGCACATTATCGTTATTTATATATTCCTATAATGGTTTATGTTTTATTATATTTTTTCTCTAATTCCAACCAATTATCGTAAAAAGTCTCGCCAATTTCGTTCCAGGATTTGTCACGAATTATTTTGTCACTGTAATCTTTCGTACTTTTGTCCCAAAGTGCCACCTTTTCGTGGACACATTCAATAAATTTATCGATATCAAACATTTTCTCTTTCAATAAATTAAATAAAACGCTGCGACAAAACTGCGTAGTGTGACAGCGGGCACAAGACTAAGTAAACGTGTTCTGAAACGTCTCCGGCGATGCGGTGCGTCAAATCTGACGCAGCATGCTGCGGCGACGTCCGGCGAGTGCGGCAGCGACGCACTAGTGTGGCAGCTCTCATTTGAACCTATGCAACGTCAAAAAACGGGTGACCGCATCCGTCATAACCGCAGCGGCGAAAACGCATAGTGTGGCGCCGGCCGAATGCGGCAGCTCTCATTTGAACCTATGCAACGTCAAAAAACGGGTGACCGCATCCGTCATAACCGCAGCGGCGAAAACGCATAGTGTGGTGCCGGCCGAATGCGGCAGCTCTCATTTGAACCTATGCAACGTCAAAAAACGGGTGACCGCATCCGTCATAACCGCAGCGGCGAAAACGCATAGTGTGGCGCCGGCCTTACACAAACAAAAATAACAATTGGTTCGATGGTCAACAGGTTTTCGCCAGAGCATAGGAGAAGAATACCGTTTCGCGTTATCATTTCCTTTTACTGACCTAGAGATACACGAATGACATTAAGTACATATAACTCTTGGAGTCCATGCGTTATTTAGATTAGTTGTAATATTAAAGCATTTTTTATAATTTTGTTTGACATCATAATTAAAGTTCCTTCTACTTATTGAAGGTGAATAATGCCCACAAACAACACAAAAAGTATCCCTACCTTTACAGGCTGACATTGTTACTGAAACAACGGATACTTGAGAAAAAAGTAATTATAATAACTAATTTAAGAAGTAAAACGACTGGCTCGAAAAGTAGTTGTGAAAACGACTGTTTGAGAACAATCAACCGCAAGCAGTATTAGTCGTGAAAAGGACTGTTTAAATAACGCCTGCTATAAATTTTGCTGCTTGGAAAGTAGTTCTCAAAAGGACTACAACAATATATCCAATTAACTTAGATTTATTGAAATCTTATAAAAAATGCGCAGGTTATTTGCCTAAACGAGTGGTGGGAGATCGACATAAACTCGCGAACGCTTGCAAGCCGATTCCTTATATTACTTCGGTGCTGCCAATCTGTCAGCGAGTTGCGACGTTCGATCTTAGCCGCCTGGCGGAAAAGGCGGGTACTACGCTTTACAAGGGCTAAAGAAATCGGTTAACCATTTCGGAGTTATGGCTTTTCAAAAAAAATTTATTTTGATTCCTTGTTACAAAAAGTTGTCAGTATTTCTCCGTGATCTTTCTAGTCGCATTTTAAAGCATAAGGCCTTTGCTTTTACATAAACCATTTTAGGTCCACTTCTGGACACGAAAAATTTATGCGGGGCCTGTAGGAACAAAACGAACAAACTTCTATTTGGGAAAACAACTTTTTTGCAAGTAGAATTCAAGGTATTGAAATATTTTTACATAGGAAAAAGAAGATAACTTCTTGTAACTTTTTGGTTGACCGGATGATCCGCCCTAAAGACGTCCTATGATTTTAGCAGGTTTTTTTTAAATGACTGTATCTTTCTTAAAAACCACCCCTTTTCGATGAGGTTTGGCCTATTTTAAAGACAAAGGACCAGACTTTCCGACAGAGTACATAGAAACTGCAAAAAATATTGTCTGCCCTCCGTAGCACTTGACACACATGACGAAATTTTTGCAGTTTGACACACTTCTCTTTAAGGGCGGATTTTACCCCCTGGATACCGATTAAAGCATCGAAAAGTAGAAAGTTCAAACTTTGAAATGTCTTTGTTTCATCTTTGTTCATGTTTGAAAATTGAGCAAATTTGAAAATATTTATTTCCGCGTTTGAGATACAAACGCCCCGTAGTGGGTTGTGGGTGTATGTGTAAATTCGGCTTTTGGGTTTAGAGGTTTAACGAAATATAGGATTAGATGTTTTGTGGTCTTGGGGTTAGCAGATTAGGGAGTTTGACGTTATAAGTATTGTTGAAATAAGATATGTTGTGTTTATATGGCATTTTACGGGTTTACAACGTTTTTTTTGCAATTTACCAAAAAACTAGACGTGATGGGCCAAAACGGGCAACGGATTCGGATTCAGCGACCCAAAATACGTAAAGGACAAGTGGTCGCGTTTGTGTCAATTAGAAAAAAAAAATTTGTGGTCCTGTGTTATTGCGAAAATGGCTGCTCACCGGGATTACAAGAAATACAGTAACCATCATGACTATGTGACATTTAGCCACTTGAGATCTGCTTGTAAGCAGGTCTCCACTGTATGTTATAATAATTATATTGCTCGCACGGAGGATTGTATACCACGTAACATAAAAGGTTTCTGGAAGTTTGTGAATACAAAAAAGGGCAGCTGTTGGTATACCGAACTTGATGCACTTCGGTGATTCAGTTACGTCGTGTCGATCTCGAATAGCGGACATGTTTGCGGGTTACTTTGAGTCGGTTTATTCCGCTCCAACTGTGGATTATTCATTTAACTCCTGCCCTCGAGCTACGTTAGATTTGGACTGTCTTACTATTGATATTGGGGAGATTCTTTCAGAGATAGACGACCTTGACTCAAGTAAAAGCCCGGGCGAGGATGGGATCCCACCGCTTTTCTTTAAACAATGCAAGTTTATTATAGCTAGGCCTCTATGGCTTATTTTTAATCAGTCTTTGTCTAGTGGACGCTTCCCGGCTAGATGGAAAGAAAGCATCATTTCTCCGGTGTTCAAGGCTGGTGACAAATCTGATATTACTAACTATAGGCCTATTTCTCTACTCAACATTATGGGAAAGATTTTTGAGAGTCTTGTCACAAAAAAGATCTATGCCTTAGCGTTTCAGTCTCTTATTTGTGATCAGCAGGGCTTTTTAGCTGGCAGATCCACGTGTAGTAATTTAGCTGTTTTTTGTAATTTTGTATCCAGAGCAATGGAAGAGAAATTGCAGGTGGATGTTGTCTATACGGATTTCTCTAAGGCTTTCGATAGAGTCAATGTTCACCTGCTAATTGACAAACTTGCTAATATGGGTATTAGGGGTGGGATGCTATGCTGGCTGTACTCATATGTTATGGGCCGGTCACTAAGGGTTAGGGTCGGTGATAAGATATCCAGGAAGGTGTATGTTACGTCAGGTGTCCCGCAGGGATCCCATCTTGGCCCGTTGCTATTTTTGTTCTTCATCAATGCCATGGGTGTTTCCATTTGTAATAGCGGTTTCTTGCTTTACGCTGATCATCTCAAAATCTTTAAATCAATTGAAAACTACTATGACTCTTTAGATCTCCAGTCTGACCTGGATAGATTGGGTGAGTGGTGCGTGGCAAACCAAATGGACTTGAACATTGATAAATGTTATGTAATGAGATTTTCGCGTGGTAAGAACCCAGCTACTTATCCCTATGCGATATCGGATAATATTCTTTCTACGGTTTCTTCGGCGCGCGATTTAGGAGTCATTGTTGACTCCGCCTTGTCCTTTGATGAGCATACGCGTGCTATATCGGCTAACGAAATTATGGGTTTTATACGGAGATCGTGTTCTGGTTTTAAAAATCCGAAAACTTTCCTCCATTTGTACAATGCGCTGGTGCTTCCTCATCTGGAATATGCCTCTGTTATTTGGTCTCCAAAAACTGCCAAAAATAGAGAGGTTCTGGAAAGGGTGCAGCATCGTTTTTTGCGTTATCTGGCTTATAAGATGGGTGAACCCTTACACCGTTTCGATCATGATTATGGACCCATTATGCGTAAGGTTGGCATCCGAACGCTGGAGTGTAGGAGGATAGTGACGGACTTATCCTTCTTGTTTATACTCATCAATGGCTTGGTGGGTAATCAACACGTAATCGGGTTAATTGACTTTAATGTCCCCAGTAAGCCCACCAGACATGCTGAACTATTCAGACCGCCCCTCTATACCTCCAGGTTCGGTCATGCCGACCCTTTTTATAGGATCTCTAACCTGGCCAATCAGTTTAGGTCCGAGATCGATATGTTCCATGGGTCACTTGCTGTGTTTAAAGCTAGTGTTTATAGAGCGATATTGAAGGATGTTCTATGGGACTCATGTGTTATACTTTTTAATTTTATATCTTGTATGTTTGTTGTATTTGTTATGTTTTTATATATTTTATATCTTTATCTTTTTTTAGTTTGTTAATTTATAGTTTATATTTCATACTTAATATTTATATTCCGTTACTTCTTTGCCTTATTTTCATAATGTTTCTTCTGTCCCGGTTCGGGTTACCGTTGTTTTATATTATTGTAAATGGTGTGTCTCTACTATGCGCCTTTTTCATCATCTTCGTGTATAAATGGGTATTGCCCCGTTCATGTTGAAATAAATAAATAAATAAACAAGAAAACCAATAGAATTCACCAGTTATTACAACTACTAAGGCTAGACCATTTAAATTCGGAAGAACGAGCCAGTGTTGAGGAACTGATAAAGGAACATGCGGATAGATTTCATCTTCCAGGAGAAAAATTAGAAGCAACAAACAAAGCTCACCATAAAATTATAACAGAAAATGACGTTCCTGTTTGTACAAAATAATATCGGTACCCTCAAACATACAAATAATAAATAAGGAAACAGACAAAGGAATTATTAGAGAAGGGAATAATATAACCCTCGTCATCTTATAATTCACCTATATGGATAGTACCCAAAAAAGAAGATTCGGAAGGAATAAGGAAACGTAGAATAGTAATCGACTTCAGCAAATTAAATGAAAAAACAATTGGAGACGCTTATCCTTTACCAAATATAACTGACATATTAGGTCAGTCGGGAAGCGCGAAATATTTTTCCGTATTTGATCTCGCATCTGGATTCCATCAAATTCCTATGCATCCGAACGATCGCCATAAAACAGCCTTCTCTACAATATACGGGCACTACGAATTCAACAGAATGCCGTTTGGACTTAAAGACGCATCAGCCACCTTCCAAAGACTCATGGACCAAGTCTTAACCGGTATCCAAGGGATAGAATTTTTGTATTTTAGATGACATCGTCATATATGCCAGCTCGCTCAAAGAACACGCAACTAAATTCAAACGATTAATGAACAGATTGAGAGACGCAGATCTTCCACTTCAACCAGACAAATGTAAATTCCTGAAGAAAAATGTTTCATATTTATTATTATTATTATTATTATTATTAAACGTCTTTATTACTATTCCAGTAAAAGGCGAGGCGCAGCTAGTAAGCTGTTACAAAGCCTGACCTTACTTATGAACAACAAAGAAGAAAGAAGTACAAAGAAATACAGCAATATAAACACAAACACAAAACATAACATAAAAATAAAAGTTGATATAAAGAAAAAAGAAAAAAGAAACAAATTATTGCCATCTAGAACTAGGCATGATATGTGCATATATAGGAAGCAGCGGCGCGTTTGAATGAGGAAATAGTAGGAAGGGAGCGAATCTCGAGAGGAAGTGAGTTGTAGTAGCGAGCAGAAAGGTAGGAAAAGGAAGCTTGGAACTTCGACGTACGATATAAGGGAATTTAGGACATGTAATAGGAGAAGAGGGAATCAAATCCGAACCACGGAAGATAGTAGAAGTCAAAGAATTCCCAACACCAACAACCGTTAAAAATGTAAAACAGTTCTTAGGACTGAGTGGATATTACAGAAGATTCATAAAAGATTTCTAAAAAATTGCAAGACCACTTTCTAATCTCACTAAAAAGGATTATCAATTTGAATGGACATATAAGCAACAAAAAGCATTCGAAACTCTAAGGGAAGCTCTCTGCAAGGAACCCATACTACAATTTCCGGACTTCGAGAAGACATTAAACATAACGACAGACGCCTCAGGCATTGCTGTAGGTGAAGTTCTTAGTCAGGGAGAAATAGGGATAGATTTACCAATAGCTTACGCATCTCGTGTCTTAAACGATGCAGAAACACGGTGTTCATCGACAGAATGGGAACTTTTAACAATAATATACGCGGTATTTCACTTTAGACCTTATATTTATGGCAGGAAATTTGATCTAATAACAGAGCATAAACCTTTAGAATGGCTACAAAATCTTTCAAATCCTACATCACAACTAATGCGTTGGAAAATCAAACTTGCGGAATACTACTATTAAATTTTATGCAAATCAGGAAAATATAATAATACAAATGCGGACTGGGGTGGACCTTATTTTTCGACCATCAGATTTTTTTGGTCCCGTACCCCAGAAATGTGACACTTGTTGGGAAAATGATTTGGAAAAAATTTCAGCTCGATTGGACCACGGGAAAAGGACGCGCCACGAATTTGAAAATTTTGAACTTTTTAAACCTTGACATAAATATACATTATGATACATCGTTGGATTTGTATTTTTTTTCTGCTTAAGAATACATACACAGCATATACGATTGTTAACAAAACAACGTCTGTGACCTTGAAAACTTAAAAGAGTGACCTTGAAAAAAAATTTTCGCCATTATATTCGCCTCTTTATATACTAGAACTTTTGTCTGAAGACTTTTTTCATATATCCATAAACGATGGAGATATTAAACATTTTTTATTTTCATTATAACGCTCAATTATACAGAAGAAAAGCAGTTCTAAGACCGAAAATAAGTTACTATAGCTATTATGTAAATTACGAATAGAAATGTCATTAAAGTATTGCGTCCTAGATTTCCTCGTGGACTCGTCAGTTGGACCCAGCAGAACCTGTCCCAATTCCCGATACAACGTCTTAATACGCTCACCTTGAATTTAAGCTACCATGTAAATTTCTAAATTATGGATACCCTAAGCGTTTCGTCCCAAACCTGCTCGTGGACGTTCGATAAAACCGAGCAGATCTTGCCCTAGACGTGACTGTGTTAACAAATACGGTCTTAAATACGTCTCAAAAATTCAAATAGCCACGGAGGTATTTATTAGGGGTTCCTTTATATTAAAAATGCTGTATAAATCCTTTGATAAATTCTCTTTTGTGACGTCAGGATACTGTTTTCTATATTCCATCACATACTGCAGTATAAATTGTTTCTCTTCTTCATTTTTTGATAATATTTTGTTATATTCTTCTATAAGTTTAACTTATTGCCACGTTCAGCGGTGTCATTTACCACTTTTAATCCTTTCACGACGTTTCGCCCAATTTGGAATGCCTTGTCATCATCCCATGTAGAAGGATCTTTTTAAAAAATGTGATAGGTATTAAAAACCTTTCAAAGAATCTTTTGGAATCAGGAGAAGTAAAATGTTCCATTTTTTATTGACGAATTGTTACACATCCTTTGGAAGGATTTTATATTTTTTAAGGCATTCGTTGTCGTCACTGCTTACACTGTGCTACGTGCCGGTTACTTTTTCAAAATTCATTTTTGCTGCAACCAATTTGCAGATGTCGTCAATTGATCCAAACATTGTGTGTTATGGGAATTTCCCTCGATCGATAGTCGATTATCTGTGAAAATTCTCAATAGTTATAATTTGATCCAGCTTCAAGCCTGTCACGCCACGGCATATTCCCATGTAAAATTGTCGACAAGAGTCTTCCGACGCCGTGAGACATTCTTAGAACGCCGTATGCGATAACATTTCGAAAACCTAAGCACTGCGAGGCTGGGAACGGTCCGGAGCGACGACGGTTGGGCCCGTGTGCACGAGGTGCGGAGGCAGCAATTTTGGCGCTCCTTGTTCAAAATCCCAAGTGCTCGGGCCTACCCTGCGTTCGCTCGGTGCAGTCAGCTAGCAAGTCGCGTAGTGCGCAGTTGATCTGTCCGAGGGACATCGCTATTATTATTAATAAGCGCTTGAGCTAGGGTTCCATCGTGCAATAATAACGTGGAAAGACTCAGTTCCCTCGTAGTCACTACATAATTACTTATCATTTTATTCCAAATTTACCGTTTAAGGCAGTCTACCGTCAAGTCGCATAGTGCGCGGTTGGCCTGTCCGAGGGACATAACTATTCATCGAAATAGTATTTGAGACAGAGTTCCAGTGCATCCCTGTGATCGTGGAAAAACTCAGTCCCCGTTATTTTATACATATACTTTTTGTGTTTTAACCATTATAAACCCTTATTCGTTTTAAACCGTTTTATTCGATTAACTGATTAATATTCTCGCGTTTAACTATAAAACCTTGTGAACATTTTTCAACATTGGTGTGTTGTGCGACGCTCCTGCGCTTCATCATCCCGTACGCAGAATCCTCCAGATCGTACAGAGAGAGAGTGAGAGAGAGACAGAAGGACAGAAAGAGAGAGAGAGGGAAAGAGAGAGAGAGAGAGAGACAGAAGGACAGAAAGAGAGAGAGAGAGAAAGAGAGAGAGAGAGAGAGAGAGAGAGAGAGAGAGAAACTGAGAGTAAGCCGTTTTAATACCTATAACAATCTCTGCGCCGAATCGGTAAGTCTTCTTTACTACGTTACTGTATCGCGTTTTACGAATTCTGTTTATTTTTTGTATAATTATATATTGCGATAATTTCTTGAACCGTGCATATCGAAATATTAGAACACTGCGTGATCATCGATCCAACTTATTTAATGAGTTGTGGGATTTCCCCTCGCTCAATGGTCGTCCGTAAAGTATTACGTTTAATTCGGATCAATATTGTTCAATTCATGCTTTTGTAACCAAGAGTCATCTGCTCTTTTCGAAACCCATGTAATTTTCCCCATTTTTGTATCACCTTGATTTTCCTTTGCTATTATTTGTAATATTTTGTTTAAATCCGTCTCATTTTGTTTCGAACCAGCTTCAACAAAATACCACATCCCGATTGGACAACCTGTATGGGTTGTAGACAAAGGCCACCCTCAAATTTATTCCTGATTTATATAATAATAATCTAATCATTTAAAATTTATAATTATCTTTTTAAGTCGTTAAGCTGTTAAGTTGTTAAGCGTTGCGTGAAGAGAATAGATTCAACGCTCGGTCTCTTTTAAAATTAACGCCCTCACGTAACAACTGGCATTTATTGCCTCTATCATTTTTATTTTTTGGTGTCATTCCCAATGGCACTATCGAAAAATGATAATGCGGCAGTTTCTGGTGCCAAATACCACAAATGATTGATCATTTTGTTTATTGCAGTGCGGCTTATTGTATCGTCAATTTGACGATAAGCGAATAAATTGTTTACAAATTCCAAATCTTGTCGCGGGGCTTCTGTTGCGAGTGGAGCTTGTATCCACGCTTTTAAATATAAATTGGCGAGGAAAATACAAATGTCGCGAATTCCAGTGGCATTTTCGCTAGTCAAGATAAATTCTTCTTGGAATAAATATATTTTTATACAAGATATCGCCTTGGCCATCCATCGAGCGTGATGAAAAGCTCCTGGAACTCGAAATGTATAATTTGTTCTAGGAGTACCGCCTAAGAAAAGAACTGTAAGCTCCAAGAATTCTCTATAATCTTCTCATGGTTGATTGATGTTTTTCAAGGTTTGCATTGCAAACTCCAGCACTTCAGTACTATTTATAATTGTAGATTGGTGGACGTACTCGTCTTCAATTCCTGCCACAAAATTCGATTTATTGATCTGGGGCCAAGCCTGCTGAAATTGTTTAAAAAGTGGAATATTTGGACCTGATGATTTCTCGAACTTTACATAAAAAACACTCCGTAAAATAATTTCGTATATGTGATGCCGGCAAGGAAAATATAGCAAATCTCTTTCAAATTTTTGTTCGAGAAGGATACATGCGCCTTGGAAACGTCCCATGTTTGATGACGTTGTGTCACAGCAAAGTGCTTACACTTTGCCACCTAAATCCCAATTCTCCACTAAATCGTATATCGCAGAAGCTTGTTTGTCTCCAGTACCCGATAGAATTGCAGGAATTCCAAGCAGCTGCTCAATCTTCTTGCATCTATCTTGCATGACCTCTTCCGCGAAAACCCTGAGTGCTATCCAGTTTTCAGCTGACTTAGCAGCCAGCTTTATCAGGGAGGATCAGTGTCGTCCAGGAAGGACTTAACTGAGTGAATCAGCTTCCTGATCCAGTTTCCTCGATCAAACCGGTCCCAGCTCTCCTGCCATTCTTCAATCGCCCCCTCAAGGGTCTTCTTCTTGTGGTCGGCCAGCCTGTTAGCCCGGGCCACAGGGTTCTCACTGGGGCCCCCACCTGCCCCCTCCTTTATCTTTTCTTCCTACATAGCCCTAAGCATCTCCGCTTTAATATGGATGCGCATTCTGCCCGCTAGGACGGAGAGTGCCTCGTACGCCACCGTCCGACATGCTGTGGTATATCTTACCAGCGCCACTTTTTGTGCCCTCCACAGGAGGGTCCAATTTACCTTAATGGTCAGGGCCTTCGCTCAGACCGGGGCCGCGTATAGGACAATGGACTCCCAAACCGAGTAGTATAGGCGTCTCGCATGTTGGGAGGGCCCTCTCGTGTTCGGTAGCAGGGCAGCAAGAGCCCCCCGCACCCTATACCCCCGGCTCGACGCCTCCTCGATATGTGCCCTAAATCTCCTTCTACAATCAAGTGTAATCCCCAGGTTCATGAGGGAGTGAACCGAGGTAATGGTGGTCCCCAGGATTCCAAAATCTCGGATCTTCCCTCTTCTTAGCCCCGCCAGGACCACCACCTTCGTCTTGTCGGTGGCTATCTCTAGACCCGCGGATGCGAACAAGCGCTGGACCTTACCCATCGTACTCGCCATCATACTCTCCAGTTGGGTAGTATCTCTGGCGGAGAACACCACAGCCAGGTCGTCCGCGTAAGCTATTGCCCTGGTAAATCTACCCCCTTCAAGGGCCTCGTAAACGATGTTCCAGAGGAACGGTCCAAGGACCGACCACTGCCTCAATCGGGGTATTAATTTGGGCGAATGGGGTATGTACGGTGGCCCATTGGTCGGAGAAGTATCCCCGCACAACCTCGATCACCGCCTGCGCCGCACCCCTCCTCTTGAGCTCTTCCAGGATTAAGTCCCAACGGAGCGAGTTAAATGCGTTCCTGACGTCCACCGTGACCTGGACGCAGAGCCTTTTCTTGGTGGTTTCTACGCATCCTGCGGCAAAGCGCATTACCTCCGAGGCGGCCTCAATTGTCCCAGTGCCCCTCCTAAAGCCGAACTACATCGGGTGGAAAGGGTCCCGGCCTATCTGGGCCTCGATGACCACTTTCATAACATGCTCCCATACCTTACTTAAGGGGAGGTTCTGGTCTAAAAGTCGATTTTTTTATTTCATTTTTCGAATGTTCAACCTTTTAGGAAAATGTGTTTAAAAGGATTTGTTCAAATTCGTAAAATTCCCGAAGTTATAGGCATTTGAGTAGCGGCAAATGCATGGATAACACCCGGCGACTCGGCACTTACGTAAAACTTCAAACGCGTTTTCCTCGAAACAGCGTTCTCAAATCGGTGGGACCTGCATCTCCAAAAGTTATTATCCGATTCGACTGAAACTGTTTTCATTTTGAAGAATATACTTCTGGCTAGGGGGGAACTAAAAACAAATACAAAAAGTTGAAAATTTATAATTTTCAGAGGCGATGAAAGGACGAAAAATACACGGAAAAGTGATTTCAAACTTGAAGTGACGTTATTTTCTAAGAAAAATGTCATTTTTGTAATTTTTTTTAGCCCCCCCCCCCCCCCCTAGCCAAAAGAATATTCTTCCAAATAAAAAAGGTTTCAGTCGAATCGGATTATAACATTTGGATATACAGGTCCCACCGATTTGGATCAATTTTTTGACGCCTTGAATTTAACGACTCCCCAGGGCTGTCTGCAATGATTAATTATAAAACAAAAAATATATTTCTATAATTTAAGACATCCTTAATACAATGCAAAAAGTCCCATTAAATTATATATTGTAGTTTTCCTTTAATTAATTCCTAAATTTCACCTATTTTTGGGGGCTCTAGACCAGAACCTCCCCTTAAGGCAGGCATCACGCTAATGGGCCGATATGCCCCGGGGGACATAGGGTCCTTCGCCGGCTTTGGGATCAACACGACCCCAGCCCTTTTCCAGGCCGAGGGAATGGCTCCCCTCAGCATGGTGTCCCTAAACGCCTCCAGGAGATCATGCTGGAAGGCCCTGCACACACAGGCCACCACTGCGGTGGCGACCGAGTCAAGTCCCGGGGCCTTATTGACCTTGATCTTATCCACGGCCTCACTGATCAGCCTCTCGTCTATGGCCTCAATGGACCTTTCCAGGTCCCCTGCTACCACTCTGCCACCAGCCAGCGGTCTCCCGCGGGTCGCCCGAGTCATGCGGGGGGAGGGGGGGGGGGGACACCACGAACAAGTGCTCGATGATCCTCTGGACCTGGGCCGGTGTTGGCACCATCTTATGGGGGTGGCCCTTTAATGGGGGCACGACCTTATAGGGCTTTCCCCATGGATCGTGATACACTAGGGAATATAGTTCCCTCCATTGGGCCTCCTTGGCCCTCCAAATCAGGCGCTGCACAGCCTTCCGCGCGGCAGCGTCGGCCTCCCCCGCCTCCTCGGCCTCGGGGGACCCCTTCTTCCTCCTCCTCTGCGCCCATCTTGTGCACCGGAACGCAGTCCGCCTTGCTTCGGCAATCTCCTCGTTCCACCAGCCGTTGGGCCTACGGGTGCCCCGGGGGAGTGTCTTCATAGGGAGTTCGGCCCTCGTTACCTCCTCAATTACCCTTTGCAGCCTATCGGCCCTGGGCTCTTCGGGCTCTCCCGTATCGCTTAGGCCGCTTAGAGGGTCTTCCCAGGGTCGGGGTCGGGGTTGAGTGAGAGTCTCAAACCTCCGGAGGATCGCATCAGCATCCATGGCCTTGGTGCTATACCGCGGCCATGTGGGGGGGGGGGGGGGCACGGCGATACGCCCCACCTTTCTGATGTTGTGTGCCACATAGAGGTGATCGGAGAAGATGCGCTTCTTCAGGACTTCGCTTTTAATTCCTCGGGCCGTTACCGGATCCACCGACAATATGTTAATCTTATGACCTCCCTTTATCCCGTTCGAACGTATGGGTGTATTTGTCGGGGATCTTGACCGGGACGAGCCCATGCCTCCCGAGCAGCTCCAGAAGTTCCCCTCCCTTCCTGTCGACTTTCTCCCCCCCCCCCCCCCATGCCGGGGATAACCCCCATCCCCGGGAGCCTAGCCTTGACCAGGATCCCCTCCAGGGTATCGAGGTACGAGGTAAATTGTGCCAATTTATTCCTGGGGGAGCAGTAGCAGTTAATAACGAGCCTACCCTCCCAGTACACAGCAACAATCCCATCGGCACTCAGGGGGCGGGCCAGAGTGGGGAAATGGCCATTAAACCCGGTAATCCAAATTGATGAGTCACCGGTCGCGTCATTAAACCAGAACCCCAACTGCCGGTACGGTTCGGATATGATTACTACATCCATCTTCAATAGAGACACGTTGTGCTCCATGTTATATTGGGCAAGCCTACACCTATTCAGGTTAATTTGCCATACCCTAAGGGCCATTTAGGGCTACTAGATCATGTCCACTATCCTCCGTCCTAGGTCTCGCTCTATTATGGGGGCAGGCCAGGGACGTGGTTACGTGCGCAACCCTAGTCCCAGTGCCACCCTCTCCTTCACATATAGCGCACTTGGGGGGGGGGGGGGATCCCCCCAATGAGGTGGTCCCCTGCCCCGCATCTCCTGCAGGTCTCACCACCCACCCCCTCCGCGCTACAATCCCTCGCCATGTGCCCGAGCAGGTGACACCTAAAGCACCTTGTCAACTTAGGGCAAAGCCTTGCCTACACCCATCCTAAACCTTACCCCATCCGCACCGCACTTCATGTCGTTGGTGGGTATATCAACCACGGCTGTCTGGGTACCCCCTTGTCCCAATCTTAGGAGCTTCAGTCTCAGTTTCTCAGGTGACAGTTTTAGGGCAGCCCCGAGGTCTCGCAAGATCTCTGGGCCCTCCATTACTGGGTCGAGGCCCCTGATTTCAACAGCCGTTTTGGCCCAGAGCGAAGAACAAATCAGCCCCGAGTCGATTTTTGCCCTAATGTTGGTTGCAATGGCCTCCGAGCAGGCACCCTTTTCAACCTCGCGGAGGATGTGCCCCAACCTGGTTTTCCTCACCCCCTTGACCCCGACCAGGTTCTCCCTGCCCTTAGACAACAGGAGCTTGTAAGTCTCGATATAGGAAGCCGAGGGGGGAGCCTTTACTAACATGGCCCCAGGTCTCCTCCTCAGCGGGAGGGGTTTGGGCTTAGGCTTGGCGGGGGCCGCTGGTTCATTACGGGGGTCGGCCACCCGCGGGCTCCCCCCCCCCCCCCCAAGTGTTGCCGCCCCTGTTGTTGTCCCTGCTGCCATTGCTGCTCCTGCTGCAGCCCCTTATGTTGTCGAGTCTGCTGCTGCCGATGTTGTTGCACCTGTATCTGTGCGGTGCCCGGATGCTGCTGGTATAATTTCTGCTGTTGTTTCTGTCGCTGCTGTTGTAGGGGCCCCCACATGGGTTGGTATCCCCGGGGCTGGGCCAACTGCGGCAACTGCAGGGGGACCCCACCGTTCTCCTGGGGTTGTAGCTGTTGTTGTTGTTGCTGCTGCTGTTGCTGTTGTTGTTGAGGTCGCCCCCCCCCTCAACACGCGCGAAGGAGGAGTCCAGGAAGGACTTCTGGGATTGGAGGTCCCTCCTCCTCTGCTCCTGTCGTGCCATCTTGGCCTGCCCCTTCGTCGAAACGGGTTGCCACTGTTTCCCCTGGTCCCGGGGCGGGGGGTGGGGGACGTCGGGAGGGGGGACTGCGGATATTCCCAGGGCCCGCACGCCCTCCAATGTAACACCAGGCTCAGTCTGTGGCTCCTTATCGGGCGAGGCCTTCCCCGTAGGAGTAGGGACGCCGTCACCTTCCTCGGCGTAAGTCCTCTTCCTGTCTTGCAGGTGTTACGTGCCGCGGCCTTTAATGTTCGAGCGGCGCGTTTTAGACGGCCAAATTCTGATTAGGGGTATCCCACAATCTTTAATTATCAGAATTTGTCGTATTTATGTAGGTAATGGCAAGGAGGCTCGCCGCACTCGCAACAGTCAATTATTTTATTTACTTATCTAAATACCTTATCAGAAGGATAAGGCGTAGATTTTGGGATCGTTGGTGCTCTAGTCCCATAGGGTCTTTTCAAAGGAATCGGACAGGTAATTAATGAGTATAATTTAATGAATAATAAAGCTTTAATGCCGAAATATTGGATGGATGTAAAACATATAGTACTGAATATGTAAAGAAAAATTAATCAACAACGAACATAGATATTCGCGCAATCGGGCACAATTCCTGATTAGGGGAATCCCACAATCATTTGATTATCAGAAATTGTGTTAAGTACGATTCAATTATAATACAGTGCACAAAAAAGATAATAGGTGCAACTCACCAGACAGTCGATATTGTATTGACAAATATATTTTTGTGGTTTTCGGTTGGAATGTTTTCCTGTGGTTTGATGATATACCTAAATCAGAAAAAGAGATAAAACGCGAACACACACACACTTGGTTATATTAACGAATAAATCTTAATTGAATTCTAAACGAGACTGAATAATAGTGATTTTAACAGAGCAAAATGAATGATACTTTTAGTTTATAATTTATAATTTAATCAAAGTTTAGTAAATAGGATTGTTTCGCAAAGTCGAGTCTTTCACGCGGTTTCACTATAAACCGAAGAACTCTAGCTCTAAGACACTTGCGGACCCAGCGACACGCACCTCACGATTTATCGTCACAGAGTGTCGCAGCTTCACACTCTCGGCAGCGACCAGAGTGGGTCCGTACCGAAAATGCTTACGCTGCATTTTATCCCTCGGCTGCGCTACCATGGGCCCGTCTATTTAACGAGGCGGTGTGTGTGTGTATGTTCTCACGTCCATCCATCAGACTCCCGATTCAAATACATGATCAATCCTTACAGAACATTCGTACGTACAGGAAAACATGACATCGCACATTACAATTTCACACATGCTGAGTCCTTCCCTGAATGTTCATAAATTTATATGCACAATTTCTGACTAGGGGAATCCCACAGTTCTTGGACTATCAGACATTGTGTTATGTATCTAATTTTAACCAAACAACTTTGAATTAATTAATTAATTTACACGTGCCCCGAAACGTGCGACAAAACCGTGAGAAGGCGCGACTCCCTGCACCGGATGTAGGGTATACAATTCCGTCAATCTTCTAAGAAGTGATCCAGTCTGCGCATTCCTGCTGTAGCCGTTACTGATTATGTTAGAAAGTTTAACGCGACGGTCAGAGGTGCTCTCAGCGAGGGTTCTCCCACAATGCTGCAAGGCATTGTTGAAATACATCCCAGCCGCTTACACAGAGCGGATTCGGCACAACAGGAGAACCACTGGTCCTTTCGAACGCGACTATCTGGTGAGAACGCCGCTGCGTCAGCACTGCCTTATCTGTATCGCGGAACGGTAATGCGTTGAGGCGACGACGCTCCCAGAAAGGGGTTTTTGTTCTATCAAAAATATTATTAATTAATGGGCATGAGTATGATCAACGAGGGATTTCCCATAACGCCAGGCGTTGTTGATGCATACCCTGACCAGAAAGAAAAATCTTACGTTCCGAACGTAACACAGGGCTCCGTCCCCGTTCCCCAGCGGGGATGTCCATGGCCTCTTAGTCTTGGTTTTTGGCCCTGCCTGCTCCGCCCGGTAGGGGGGAGGGGTCATTCCACTGCACCCCGGTGGGTCATATTGGGTCCCAGCGTCCCTGGTGGTCTTCTTCTCCGGGCTCCGGGGCATCGCTTCCGATATGTGGACCAGGGACTTCTCCGCCCCCGCCCTTAGTTGTGACATCTGGGGGGTTGCCACCCCCTCCTTCCAGCGGCTGATCGCGCGAATAGCGGTTACCTCAGCCACCTCCGCCGACGCACGCTCGCACCCCCGTGAGACCTTGGCTATGAAGTCCAGGACCCATTTAAGCGAGGCAACTTTTGAGAATGCCTTCCTGGAGTTGAACTCCTCATTTGCTCTCGCACAGGCCCCCACAATTCCATCTAACAGCGTGGCCGCCTTTGCCAGGCGGCCATCGATCCCGGACTCCAGGGTCCAAACCCCCACCCCGGCTTCCTTAGTAACTAAAGAAGCACTAGGCTTAAGATTTAATTTCACATTCCGTAGATTGTGAACTAGGACATTTTTTCCTTGTACCTTCCATTTCACTTTCACTTTCACTGCGATATTTCACTGTTACCTCGCTGAACGCTCAGAACATAATGGCCCAACTATGAGTTTTCGGACCTTCTGCTGCATCCCTTTCTGCGCAGGCAGAATTCTAACGGTTTCTGAGGAGTACAAACTGATTACCTGAGTCAGCTGGAGCTGCATTTCGAAGCCTTTCAAAAATTTCATTTCAATACATGTACGAATTAAATGTTTTAAAGAACTGTAGTTTTGTCAAAAATGCAACTATTTCACATGAAATTTAAAATATACACACGGCTCAAATGATTGTGCCCAATCGAGTTTCGATTGCATTCGAGCTTACTAGGGCTGGCTTTTTTACATCGCTAACATTCTACAGTATTTCATAAATATGGTGAGGGCACTGCCAAGTCACAGGTTCTCGTCTAAAATACCTCTAATTCATGTTGAAACACCACTGTGGCACCATCTGCCTACGATTTTCATAATTATATAAATCTGCGCGATCGGTTCTGTTCGCGATGCTGTAGCGATCTGTTGCTAATCTGTTTGCGTCATTTTTCGGGTCTATTTATCGCTGCAATGCGACGGATTATCCTACTTTTGATAATGGGTTTAACTCTTGTCTTTCTGATATTCATATCGATATCAGTGAAATATTTGATAGACTTAATTTCCTAGACATTAATAAGGGAAACCAGTATTGTTACTTCCATTTTCAAATCAGGGGATCTGTTTGAGAAATTTGATTGGGTGAGCACGCTGGAACTATGGTTATGATCGACGGTGGAAAAGCAAAGTTTGAACACTGAATGCACTGAGCACAATGAAGTCAATTTATTTAAAAACAGGTGAGCGATGGTGAGCAGTGAGCGCGAACAATGAAATTGTACGCCGACAATGGCGACGCGAGATCACGCCGGCCGGCCAAAGCACATGTCGAGCGCGGTGAGATAAACGTGGATAAATTCGCGATGAATAGATTTATGAGAAAATGAACTGACAATGATAATTTTATGCACTGTAAGCAGGTTGAGAAAATCGAAGCAATTATTTGCGCACAAGTTTCGTAAATCGGTGGACTCGAGAGACACACGTCTTTATCGATACACTTTGTGAACAAGAGTGAAAAGCCAAGATGGTTGATTTCCGAAACGCGTCTTCTCGAACATGCTCGAGAGTAGAGTTACGCGGGAAGCAATCTAATTGGCTGAGCTGAGCTGCGTGGTGAGCGGTGATTGGCTGAGCTTTCGATGTGAATATCGATTGATCGATTGATTGCTGATCGGCAGTCAGTCGCTCGTTCCGCTGCCCAGTAGGTCCTGCGGCGCGCGGAGGTGCGGCGACAAGGTGAACTAACCATTCTTGAACATTCTCCCGCCATCAACAGCTGAAGATGATGTTGATGATTAATCCGAAACAGGCAACACGGCCAATTTTGCAATTGGCCTTATTAGTGTTGTTGTGGCTGCCTTGAGTGTTACGACTCGGGTGAGTCCATCCTTCCCAGGGTGCGATGTGCGAACTGGAGCAAGTGGCCACTTGCTAGGTGGAAATCGTTCGTCCGTGATAAGCACCAGAGACCCAACTCTGATCTGGGTGGATGGATGATGCCACTTCGAGATGGATAGTTGACGTTGGAGATAGTGCGATGACCATTGAGTCCAAAAGCGTAGAGTCCGTTGTTGAATGAGGCGCCATCTGGCTGACGGTGAGATCGAGGTGTTTTCTACAGATGGTTCTGGTAGAGTTGAAAGAGGCTGACCAATGAGAAAGTGAGCTGGAGTGAGTGAAGAGATGTCGTCAGGGTCATCACTGAGGGGCTCGAGCGGTCGTGAATTGAGCATGGCTTCTACTTGAGTCAGAAGCGTGGAGAACTCTTCAAAGGTGAGCACCGTCTCACTAACGGTTCGCCGAAGGTGATATTTAATGGATTTCACGACGGCCTCCCATTTGCCTCCCATATGAGGTGCTGCAGGTGGGTTAAAGCACCAACCAGTGTTGTCATTGACAAACAGCTGACTGAGGTGTTGATGATCCTGTGAGCCCTGACTGAACATCTTCTTGAGAATGGTGTCAGCTCCGATGAAATTCGTCCCACAATCAGAGTAGAGGGTGTTTGGAATTCCTCTCCTGGAGGTGAATCTCCTGTAGGCAGCTGTGATTTTGGAGGACTTTTGCGAGGTCAAACTAGCGATACTTTCGCTTGCCCCCCCCCCCCTCTCCTGCGCTTGCGATACAACACTGCCCGCCAGCCCCGACGCATTTGCTGCGCCGGGGTTATCCCTGGGGGAGATGTGTACCTCCCCCAGCTCCGTCTCGGCGACGCGCGACGGGCTATACGCCCGCGCCGCCATTTGGGGGGCCGTTGCTGCTAGGGTGAGTGGTGCCCCCCGGAACCCCCACCCCACGGCCCCGCGATTCAATCGCCCCCCGCTCGGCCCGGAGGTGTAGCACCGGGCCGAAGCAGTTGGGGGCCGAAGGAGGGCCGCCAGAGAACACTGGGCGGCCCGTTAGTGTCGTTAGCGGCCCGATCGCTTCAGAGGGGGCGGCAACACTTAGCCGCCCCCGTGGAGGGCCCTACTTTTCGGGAACCTCCGTGGACCCTCCCGTCGCTGCCGCCGCGGGACCGACACGCTGCCACCGCGCGTCCACGGCCCCGCACAGGGGCCACCCTCCTACCCTCCCAAAACCGCACTCACTCTCACCGAAGTGAGCCGCGGCCGGGGGTTACTGTCACCCCCGGCATACCTTCCCTTCCTCCCAACACTGTTGTGGGGGGAGTCGACGATGGCGCGGCCGGGGCCATTACCGGGGGAGCGGGCGACCATGTTACAAGGCCGCCGGACCGCCTCCCCCGGCCCCGAGTCATCTGTTCCGCGCTCGTCGTTGTCTGCCAGGAGGCCTAGGGATGCGGTTTGGATGTCCCGACCGCTCCCTGTCCCTCTCCGCCTCCTCCTTCTCGAGCATTATCAGCTCCGCGAAGAGGGACATGGCCTCCCAGCAGCTCCGATCTTCCGCCATCCGACACAGGACCGTCGGTAGGCTGAGATCGGGGCCCTGCTGCGCCTCCAGGACTCGGTGATCGCCCACCCACTCCCGACATCTCGCCAGGGTGTGATCCGCCGAGTCCAAGTCGCCCGAGTCGCAGCTGTAGCACCGCGACGTTTCCTCCCGCCCTATGCGACACAGGTAATCCCCGAACCAACCCGCTCCGGTGATCACCTGCGGCAGGCGGAAGATGAGCCAACCGTACCTACGCCCCGCCCATTCCCCGAGAATGGGCAGTAGCGCCCCGACGACGCGTCCCTCCAGATGTTCGGGGAGGGACAACCATTCGACCCATTTGTCTCCGGTGCGTCGTCGGGCCTGGTCCCGTACCGCCACTTCGTCTCCTATGGCCGCAGGGTCCTCCGCGTCGCGGAGAGCGCGGACGGCGGAGTAGAGTAGGACTGCTGTCGGGGTTCCCGCTGCCCCGTCCGCCCTAGCCGCCTTAGCCGCCGTCCTTTTGGCCTTACCGGCGTTATCACCCCCGACTTGTTGCCAGCCTTTTTGGCGGCCTTGGCTGCTGCTCTACGCGCCCTCCAGGATCGCATGGACGAGGGCTGCGTCGGAACGCCTGAACCACCCTTCAGTGGGACGCCCGATGCCGCAGCCGCGGGCGCGACGGCGAATGTGCCCGCCCGCCCCGCCTTCTTCTTGGGGGCGTTCGTCGGCGCCGATCTGGGGGGATTTCCCCCAGGCCCGTTCGAGGGCACTTTCGCGGGTTCTTCGGCGCCCTCGGCGCCCCCCGCCTGCCCCGTCGCCTTCTTTCTCTTCTTGTCGCGGGGCGGGGCCTTAGCCCCGTCCGCAACAGATCTTGCCCCCCCCCCCCCGATCTTCGCCACTCAAGGGCGAGGGGCGACGGTGGGGCGCCGGAGTACCTTTCCCAGGGAGAGGAGGCGGTTGTCCAGCCTCCTCTCCAGTTCCTCCATGCGACGCAGCACGGCCTCGCAAGGCTGCTCCACAGCCTTGGTGCCGGCGTCGCTGGGCAAGCGTCCCCGGAGGACGAAGGTTCGGGGGAGATTATTCTCCTCCTATTCTTCCCCCTTGCCCCCTTGCCCTTACCCTTGCCCTCCCCCGGCTTGTCCGCTGCTATGCAACTTACATAGCACGAAACTACCAGAGAATATTATTCTATAGAGTGGAGATATCTAACTCCACCGCCAGCGGCGATGCAGTCGGAAATCTTCGCATCTTGCACCTCTGACAACGCTTCCGACTCCCCGACGTCCACCCCCGCGAGAGACGCGCGCGCCTCGAGTCTTGCGAATTTACCTCGCAAGAACTCCAGCTCCCTTTCCCTGACGTGCAGGCACTCACCGAGGGAGTGCGCCTGCTCCGTCAAGTTCCGCACCTGCGTGGAGAGCTTGTGGGACTTCCACTCCCACGCTCCCTGGCGGAAAACCACCTCCCTCGCCGGCCTGTTGGGGTTTTCACCCCGCTCCGCCCTCCCTGTGAGTTCCGCGGCCATGGCGAACGCGCGCCTTATGGCGATTCTTATCGCGCGCACGTCCGTCGATTTGACGTTTCTTGCTGCGCCAACCGTCGCGGCGACCGCGTCGAGCTCGCCTTGGGCCTGCCGGCAAGGCCGCCGACAGACATTGGCTCGGCCCAATCGCGTAGCTCCGCTCTCCTAGGGAGGGCCTTCATCCCCGGACCCAGTCTAGCTGGGTCCGTCCAAACTCCGGGCTTTCTGCCCCATTTACCGGGGACAAAGCCCGGCCTCCGCCCCGTGTCAGTCCCGCCGTCGGACAACGTCCGTACCACCGCTGTCGTCGATTCCGCTGGACAGAAGGTCAACGTCGATTGCGACAGCGGTGGCAACATCAGACCCAGCCTCGCCAGTGTCGGGGACACAGAGTCCGGAGGACCCACGTCCAAAGCCTCCCCCTCCCATCGGAGGAGAGGTCGACCACTCGCTTGCCATTAGCGACGAGCGGGCCGCACCGCTCCAGTAGGACGCGGGGCTCGGGCGCCCCGTCGAAGCGCGGGTGCGGAACCTCCGACGGGACAGACTCCGTCGGCTGGCGGCCCCGCGGCGTCGCGCCGACGGTGACGGCTGCAGGGTCCAGCCGCCCCATCATCGCGGCCACCTCTGCCTGTAGGACGAGAAGATCTTTGATCTCCTGGGTGGCCACCAGCTCCACGCTTCGTATGCTCGGCCCACGCTTGGTGTTGTGTGGCGCCGATGGCGAAGCCTCCCCGTCTCGTGGGCGCGGGACAGAGACTGTCCTAACTCCGCTGCCCTTCTTACCGGGGAAGACTGCATGCAACGATGCAGCGCCTCCACCTCCCTCCGTATCGAAAAGAATGTCCTTGGACAGGTCCTGGTCGGCTGCTGTAGTGGATTCTGGGGGGAGCGACAACATATCGCTTCCGACACCAGTGACGTCGGTCCGCGGGCCCAACCCGACGTCGTCAGTCACACGTACTTCAGGTTGGCTGCTGACGATGCCAACCTGAGCCAGGTGATTACCCCCTGGTAGCGGCGTTTATTCCGAGGTTTCTCTTTTCCCGTCCATTTCATAAAAACGTCTTAAAGGGCGACGACCCCACCACCCGCCGATCTCCCAAACATCCCCACTAAGGCGGGGGGAACACCCAGCCAGCGTTTTACTTCCCTGCTGCTGAGAAGGTCTCTTCACAGAGGAAGACAGTGACCCCTGCAAGCGAAATACACTGCAGGGGAGCGCAAGTGCCATGCCCGCGTCCGCGCCCCTAGCGAGACTAAGTCCCGCAGGGACCCCGGGAGCACCGACGTGGAGGTGCGGTGCATGGTCTTATCCCGGTCCGGCCCTCAAACTTCGTCCAAATTCTCCGCTCTGGGCTGCCTAAGTATCCTCCCGCCGCGACCCTAAGGTCCGGGGGTACCACCAGAGGCGACGACCCAGTTCAGAGAACATGGAACCCATCGGAGTACCCCTACAGCCATACGCCGGCAAGCCGACGGCTGAAGGGGTGCCGTTCCAGGGCGTCGAGAACGAGCAATGATTCGTCCGACTCCTCCCGTGACCGGCACAGGCCAAATCACGGGCACGACCAATCCGAACTCGAATTTTGCTCCCTGCTACGTACATCTCTCCTAATCATGCAATGTTAAAAATAATGCCATTTATTTTTGAATCTTTACTTTTTGTACCGTAATGATGTATCTGATACTGAATTTGTCGACAAAGGTCTCTCTCAATTGCCTATCATTTTGAGCGGCGATTTTAATGTAAATTTTGCTTGAAAGGAGACACAACCATTAATTGATTTTTTAGATCGTAAATTTAATTTGAAAATAAATAATGATCGTAATGTATCCACCACTAAATCGGGATGCACAATTGACGGTGTATTTGCTAGATATTTAGATAAATTACAATCAAATACTTTCATTTCGTACTTCAGTTATCATAAGCCAATTGTCTCTTTTTTGGAATATCATTGTGACGCCCCACGATTTTTCGAGCGCGGTTATTTCAACTCTCTTTTATAAATCAATCTACAACTCCACTCAAATCTTCCACAAACCTCAATTCTTACCCCTTTACCAACTCTCCCGGCCGCCTTGGCGATGTACCTTAGCGGTCCCCATCTCAAGACGGTCAATCATTAAATCTCCTTCCCTTATTCGCCCAACGCGGCACAAATTCCTCTCTTACGTCGAATCTAAACAAGTCCCTCGCCCCACAAATATCTTAAATCGAGACCACGTCTCACACCCTCTCAATGACCAAAGCAGTCAAACCCACCGACGTCCCTTTCCTATTAAAACACCCAAAATCCATTCGAGGAGTTGAGCAATTCAAAATCACATGTATAAAAACCCTAGAAGAAAAACTGCGAGTCCCAATATAGATCAACCTTTGATCCCTGCAAAAACCCCAAAAGTTATCATGACACATGTTTATAATTAGCCCAAGGTGCATACTGCGCACCCCCCTTCATACCGTAAAATATTATATAAGCAGGGCAAAGTCCATACCGCGCGTACACCCCACAACCCCTTGCAAAATCATATAAATACAAGGGCCCGGAGACAGAAGTCCTCTTTCGCCGAAATACCAGGATCGAAGGGACACGCTCTCTTTCGCCGCAATACCAGCTCCGAAAGGATACACTCTTTCGACGAAATATCCTTCGGCGAAAGGAAGGTATCATTGCACGAAACCTAATTACATAAAGGTCTCGTCAAACAAAGTATTATTTAAAATAGAATCAATCATCTTCAACAACCAAGCATTGTAAGAGATTATAACTACCATTAATACCACGGTATATCACCATCATCCATACTAATTATTCATATTCTTATTATTTCATATTATTTCATATTGCAACGCTTATTGCGCTCATACTATTGTGTATTGCTATTTGTATTGCTTATTAACGCTTATTGCGTAAATCATCCTAGCTTATTAATATATACATATATTGTATCTCATGTTCATATTCATAACTTATAACCACTATATAAATGCTATGTTCATCGCAACCCATTATTATAAACCGTAACAATCAGCACAATAATAGTGCATTACATATTATCAAAAGCTATAAAGTGAATAGACAGTTTTACTTTAAATCAGCTACGAATTATTGTGTCAATCCTTCGGCTACGAAGGTCCCTAAATCCAAACAGACTGCCGGAACAGCTGATTCCGGGCAACGACCGCAGAAAGCGTCACGGTGTTTACTAACTTACTTTCGTATAGGTTTCGCTTAACCGTATGACTAGTCGAATTTCGCGAAGTATTACATGTGTCTTTTACAATAATGCAGCGGTAAATCCGATTACCTAAGCAAACCAAAACAAGTGCTCTAACGGGTGTCTCCCCAATACAAACCAGTTCATTAAACCTTCCCTGGTCGATTAGTGTGCAGAATTAAACATTACTCGCCTGACGTTCGAAACGATTAGTGTGCAGAATTTCACATTTCTCGCCTGACGTTCGAAATGGTTAGTGTGCAGAATTAAACATTGCTCGCCTGATTTCCCCTAAATCCTCAGTGTGCAGAATTAAACATTACTCGCCTGCCGTTCGAAACGATTAGTGTGCAGAATTTCACATTTCTCGCCTGACATTCGAAATGGTTAGTGTGCAGAATTAAACATTTCTCGCCTGACCTTCCCAAAATCTTCAATCTCCTGAATCTCACATTCTCCCGGCCGTTCGAAACGATTAGCGTGCAGAATTTCACATTTCTCGCCTGACGTTCGAAAAGGCTGGTGTGCAGAATTACATCGTTAAATACCTGATTTCCTCGCCTCCCGGTCCGCTGAACTATAGATTCGCGCCTGGATTTTATGTAAATAACCACCATGTCGTTTGTCCCCTTAAATCCTTAACCCGGGACGTGACATCATTTTATGGAAACTTCGTAATAATAAAGCAAAAACATCTATGTAGGTAAATAAAAATGTAAATGTTCGTTTGTTCAAAATCTTAAATCTCCGAAAGTTCTTCACCGATTGCTATAAAATTTTGACACAACGTTGCATTCGAATACGCGCGTGTTTTTATATACCCACTAGAGCCACAGCAACGCGTGACCGGGTACAGCTATTTAATAAAATATGAATTATCATTGAGAATTTTCCCTATTTCTTACCCGGTGCGTACATACAGGGTCATCCGTTAAAACTGCAACCTACGCGCGCGCGAACAGGTGAAACGGCAACAGCGCCTCACGGACGCATTCCACTACAGCCATGCACCGGCCTAGCGGAGAGCTGCCAGTAGGGGTGTGCGGATCGTCCCGAGGCTCGGGTTCCCGGCCCTCGGGATGGGTCCGAAAATTTCGGGCGGGTTTGGGCGGGGTCTCGATACTTTCATATTGCTCGAGATCCCGAAGTCTTCGGGATCCTGAGACTCGTTTCGGGCTACAAGCATGACCGCCGTGAGCGGGCAATTTGATTTCAGATCGGCTCGGCAAAACTCGGACGCGAACGGCTCGAAAGCCAGCTATTACGAGGGGACCGAGACGGAAAGAAGGCCATGCTTGTAGCCAAAATCGAGTCTCGGGGCCCCGAGACTGTGGGGATCTCGAGCAATACGAAAGTATCGGGATCCCGCCCGATCTCGCCCGAAAGTTTCCGGTCCGTTCCGAGCCTGAAAAGTCGGGTACCCGCACACCCCTGGCTGCCAGTGACCGCTGAATAGCAGTGATGCCCGAGCTTCGAAAATTGTAGGATGGTCTCCTTCCAATTAACGTTGCAAAGAGCTAGGTATTGGGAATTTTCTGGCCCAGGTAATCGAGCCGCGTGCTCCGCTTTTATGATCAGTTTACCACTCGCACCCCAGATTACTGTAATGAGGTTTGAGAATAATGTCGACTGATCTCGTAGCTCCCCGTCTTAATTTAAAAAAATTTACCTACGACAGGGTTGACCGCGGCGCTATACCTTTGTACGCAGAGATTTTTCGCCACTTGCGTGTAAAAACCACAATCATGGCGCATCGTTTCAAGCAATGATATTAACGGAAGCCAGTATGGGCGTGGCGTTGAGTAGCTAAAAGGATAAAATATTTAGACACAAAAATTCTAGAAAAAAATTCAAACACCGCTACGATCAAAGACACGTCCGCTTAGTTACCGGTTACGTCCGATCTATGCATGCACTGCATTAAGGATAAAATTATAAAAATGAAAACCAGAACAAAAGATTCTAAAGTTTGCAGAACTAACACATAATTGAATAAAAATTTAATTTCTCAATTTATGAAAGTGATGATACTGAAAAAACTAGCCTATTGTTTTTCAACACCATGAGTTTTAAAAAGAGCATTAAATATAGTATCAAATAAACAGTTTGCAAAAGCTTTTCACAACAATTATGGTTAAAAAATTGATAAAAAAATTTAGTAAACGCAAAATACTTTAAATTATCCATCATTAAATGGAAATAATTTTTCCTCATTTGTCGGCGCAGATTGCATTCCGATATCTTTTATTGTTCAAAAGTAATACGAAAAAGGCCCCACATTCTTCAACACCTGTCGGATAATTTAAAATAACTCTTTGCGACGATAATTTGAAGGAGAGCATCCTAAAATTTTCGAAGCACGGGCATCACTGCTGCCTAGCGGTTGCTGGCAACCCTCCGAACGCCGGGCCGGTGCATGGTTGTAGTGGAATGCGTCCGTGAGGCGCTGTTGCCATTTTATCTGTTCGCGCGCGCGTAGGTTGCAGTTTTAACGGATGACCTGTATGTAGATTTTGCGCAAGTTTTATTTCTGTAGTGTGTAGTATGAAAAACACTGTCTTTTTTTATATCTACACAACTGCGTAAAAATAATTATCGAAAAATTCATATTTATAAAGTTACCCCCACCAGCAACCCTTGAAGTCAACTTTTCCCAGTCTCTCCTAGCCTTTACGAGGGAATCGCGGCTGAGTTATAATGCGAACACCCTGTATCGTGAAAGAGCCATCTTTTGATAATTAGCGAAATTAAGTTTACCCCACCAAAATAGTCAGAATACGACCTATGCGCCCCCTCCACCTTCCGATGATCGTGACAGAGCCTTCGCGGAAAATTAGTCACACTCACAAGGACAGTACTTTCGCAAATTTTCTTTGAACAGTTTCGCAGTGTAGTCTACTTTGCTTCAGAATATCGCAAAAGTAAGTTGAAGAGTGTGATATTGTGTACTCTTTAATATTTATTCACATTATCTACACTGACATTTTCGTATTTTTAGCAATTCAGAGATGAGCAATGAAAAATTAATAGAATTGGTGCGCGCACATCGCATCCTGTACAACCAGGGAGATCCTAAATATCTGGACAGCGACTCCAAGACAAAGATTTGGAAACAGATAGGAGCCCAACTAAATGAGGAAGGTAAGTCACATAGATCTTATATTTTAAAAACTAATAACAAAACTGTACAAAACTATAAACCTATTTCAAACACACACGCGCGCGCGCGCCCCATCATATATTTTACACTACACTCCATTCACAAGTATTTACAATAAATGCCATTCATCCCTTTCCACTCAATCGCAAGTCATACTCGTATTTCATGCACGCTATATAGACAGGGCCACCTTTACCAATGAGCTAAATGGCCTATATAGCTTTCCTCTACTCGGATTTTCACCCATATGATGACATGCAGGTGGACTTTGACATGGATAAGCATGCCATTTTGTTTCACATGTACACGCAATTCCGTAAATCATATTACAACTGTAACGATGGATTATTTACCGTGGCCGAATTTTTAGAATTTGGTCCCTTCGTGGTGATTGATTGCTAGCGACAAAATAAGTCGGTTAAAAATGGCACCGTGGACGTGCGCATAAAATTTGAGTGTAAAGAGAACGTACCGGGAAATACTACGGCCTACTGTCTCATTATGTACGATCGGGTGGTTGAATACAATCCGCTGACAAACGTGGTACGCAAAATTAATTAAATTGCATGCCCCCTCCTGTGCCAAATTCGTACCAAAAGAAAATTTCATCGTGAAAATCGAGATGCTTTACGAGAAAGACTGCATTCTCTCATCTGTCTTGGAAGCGAGCGGGCCTCTAAATTGTGCCGGTAATGTCCACACCAACATTTGTTGACCTGCAAGGATTCATCGTTATATTCATCGTTATATCGTTATATTCATCCCTCGCCTCTTATATCTCTTAAATCGAGACCACGTCTCCAGCCCACTAAATGACCAAAGAAGTCAAATCCATTATCACCCCTTTCCTATAAAAACACCCAAAACCCATTCGAGGAGTTGAGCATTTCCAAATCACATGTATAAGAACCCCAGAAGGATAATCGCGAGGATTATTTGGCGTACGTGCCGAAAATGCGAGTCCAAATATAGACCAACCTTTGGTCCTTACAAAAACCCCGGAAATGTTACTGCGACGCATATGCGTAAATATGTCAAGGTGCGTACTGCGCACCCCCCTTCAAGCCGAAAAGATTGTAATTAGTATAAATACGAGGAACCGCGAGAGCTCGTTCTCGTTCTACGGAAATCAATCAACGACTCGTTCTACGGAAATTTATCATCGACACTCGTTCTACGGAAATCTATTAACGTTCCTGTTCTAAGAAGCCTAAAGTTTTATTCAACCTTATAAGATATAATTCAAAGTGTTCAATTACGAACATAAATTCAGTGTTCAACGGCAACTACCGTAAGAAATTATATTACCATTTAAAATATTGCATATCATCTCCATACATATTATTGTGTATTACTATTCTTATTGCAATTCATATTATTTTGCATTACTATTCTTATTGCTATTCATATTATTTTGCATTACTGTTCTTATTGCTATTCATATTATTTTGTCTTGCTATTCTTATTGCTATTCGTATTATTTTGTCTCGTTACGCTTAAGTGCTTTTCATATTATATTGTGTTATTAACGCTCATTGCGACCATATTCCATGTTCTTATCAACGTTTACTGCTTATATTATTCCATCTTAAAACATATACTGTATGTCACGCTCATAATCACACTATATATATATTACCATTTATATAAATGTTCTGTGCCAATGATTAATGTTTAAACGCATTCTATGTTTAACAAAGCACTTTCACTAACAGTGCCTATATTTTTCGCCTAAACTAATAAACCGCTTTGCTTAACTAACGTTTCGAGTCATTGTGTTAATCCTTCTGCTACGAAGATCCCGAAATCCAACCAGGCTGCCGGAACAGCTGATTACGGGCAACGACCGCGGAAAGCATTGCAGTGTTTACTAACTTACTTTCGTATAGGTTTCGCTTAACCGTATGACTAGCTGATTTTGCGGAATCATTACGAGTGTCTTTTACCTCGATGCAACGGTAAATCTGATTACCAAAACCAAACCACAATAAGTGCTCTAACGGGTGTCTCCACAAAAGGTATCAGTTATTAAACCTTCCCTGGTCGATCAGTGTGCTGGATTATAGATTCGTGCCTGACATTCCCTTAAAATCCTCAGTGTGCAGGATTGTAGATTCGCGCCTGACATTCCCTCAAAATCCTCAGTGTGCTGGATTATAGATTCGCGCCTGATATTCCCCCAAAAATCCTCAGTGTGCTGGATTATAGATTCGCGCCTGATATTCCCTCGAAATCCTCAGTGTGCTGGATTATAGATTCGCGCCTGATATTCCCTCAAAATCCTCAGTGTGCTGGATTTTAGATTCGTGCCTGACTCTCCCTTCAAAACCCTCAGAGTGTTGGATTATAGATTCGCGCCTGATTTTATCCCCCATGTCATTGTCCCCAAAGACCTCCACCCGGGACGTGACATGTTAAATTTTTTTATACATTTATTCTTTTGGATTTTAAATAGCCTGGCATATTTTTTATTTTCTAATGTACAAAACTTTTCAAAAATAAGTGAAGGGAGGATAAATTGAATTTCATCATTAAGCTGTCTGATTCTATTTAAAATTGAATTCTGTATATTGTGTGTATCTTTGATAGCAATGTTGAGTAATTTTCTCATAAATTTATTATTTAAATTCAACAATTTACTAGATGCTGAAGCAGAGACAATGGACATTTTAGAACTGTTCTTAAAATTGTTAGAAATAAAATTAGGGATAATACCATTGGTTCTACATTTAAGTGAAAATAATTTTCTGTTACTTATCTTAGTCAGGTGGGATCTACTGGTGGATAAATCCTTTAACATTTTTAAGGTTTCGAGTCCAAACGATCTTGTTATAAATGAGAAGAAACTTTCATCAATAGTAAATTCAGATATTTCGCCATTCATTTTAAAAGTTATTTAAGATTTAATATCGACCGGATTTATTAAATTATTATGATTTCGGCGCACGGTTCGGTCACTATAAACATAAAATTCAAAAAGTCGTTTTGCAACTATTCACTTGTCTATAAAATATAGAGTTTTCGACGTTTCGGTCCAGATTTGGACCCTTATTAAGGAAAGATATAAATATAAGAATATTGCGTGAACTATTAAATTTATTTATTAGTCGGCACGTTCAAATAGTAACGTGCGACACTTGAGTCGGTTGGAAGATGACTAAAGTAAATACCAGGTAAACAACAAGCATTCAGAAGGTGAAAACAAAGACAAGGCTAAAACAAACCGTTGCGTAATATGTATGAAGGTTAAATTTCAAAGCAATACCGTTTAGCAACATAATTTTACATAACT
Organism: Andrena minutula; assembly: GCA_929113495.1. Classification (NCBI taxonomy): domain Eukaryota; kingdom Metazoa; phylum Arthropoda; class Insecta; order Hymenoptera; family Andrenidae; genus Andrena; species Andrena minutula. The sequence goes on along the minus strand of OV815993.1, from coordinate 40,417,366 downwards.
TTTAGGATATGTAAGACATAAGTATGATCATAATTGCAGAATTAATAGGGAACTACATCATAAGGCATTACTTTTTCAGTAATGTTGCGTAATATTCTTGTATTTTAGGTGTTTCATACCTAAGGTTAACGCTGGGTTGTTTAATCATATGTAGTGTCTCTATAAGAATTCTCTGATTTAGATTGATTTCTTTATCTATAATTTTTGCATTTTCAAAATCGAATCTATGATCATACTCTAATGCAGATGCGGCCAAACCGGGCCATTTGGGAGTAAGGCCTCCATGATGTTTACTATAGCCGCGCGGAAAGGGAACTCGACAGACAATGGGGCCCTGAGCGCGCCACGGATAGGGAAAACTGTAGTAGTGTGCGGTACAACCTCATGCCCGTACGATAGGCTTGAACTTCTGGGATTCTTGGGGATCCCAGTGATCTTCCAGTGGACGGTGTACAAAGGGTTCCGTTGCCTGGGTTTATAACATGGCAATTCATATTGAAATGCAGAAAAAACTCGGACTCGCCTAGGATGTAGTTAGTATTCGGAGGTTTTCCTGCTCATAAATTAATAAAATTGCCGTAACGAATCAGCGACAATACCGATGACAGTTCCCGATAAAGTGCTAAAAGTCACGTTCGTATCGTAAACCCCAGTTTACAGATAATAGTTAGCTGAATAAAAGACGTTTTCTTTAGCATTGGACCGACGAGACATAAACTTATAAACCTTCATATCCCTGGAGGACGACGTTAAAATTAGTCTGTAGCGATGCTTAAGGAAAAGTATAGGAATGTAAAACGTGAAAGACACCCCACTGCTTTATTTCCCTTCATTAGAAACAACGCAGTGAAAGTACATATGTACATTGAGAGGGATAATTGTGAATTACTTTCTCAGAAAACACTGAAAGGAAATATGTTTTGTCATCTATACCAGTTTTATTAACCCTTCGTTGACTCTCTGGGTGTGAGCCACCCATAAGCTGATTTTGACGCTCTGAACCTTCTATATGCAAAATAAATACCTTTTTTTTCAAAACCGACTTACAAACTATTTTTTCATTCAAAATATTATATCCGAACATCAACTCTGTAGATTTTCAGCTTCTAATATTGAAATATGTAAAAGTTACAATTTTTTAAAGATTTTCTTTGCTTTTTCTCAACATGTGGTAATCTAGAATTATTTGATAAAAGCTGTGACAAAATTTAAATCAGAAAATTATTGGAATACATTCTAGAGACTTTGAAATTCGGCCATGTTTTTTTCCATAATAATTGGATTCTTTGGATGAGAATGGCACTCGTTTAAAAATTGTTCTGGGTGTGAGCCACCCTGGTGTGTCACAGTTGATCGAAAAAAGAGGTGTGCCAACGAAGGGTTAAATTGTACAAATTTCATAAAAATGTTTATTACAAAATGATATACTTTGGTAATGGCCAGTATAGAAACAATAGTTATATTCCGTTTTAAAAGTTTTACGAGATAAAAAAGTTAAGTTTCTCTTTTTAAATGGAATGCTATAATTTATTGATTTGTACATTATAGCCATTTGGAAGACAAATTCAACTTCATTTTCCAAGTATTTTTCTTTACAAGTAAAGCGTTCTCAACAGTCGGCGATTAACCCTTTCGCTACGGCGGAATTGGTTGTCGATGCGCCACCGCTGAATGGGATTCCAAGCCATACGCATTTAATATGATGTTAATTTTTAAAATATTCAAACTGTATTTTGAAATGAATAGATTTTATCTGGATATGTGAGGGTATATGTATGTCATATACGCTTCCCGCGGAATGATCTTCATATATTACGCTGTATTTACATCTTCGTGTAACATCACGAAGGTAATGATGTGCTCTGACAAGGGACGCTTCCAGTTTGTAACAGTTATATTTTTATAACGGAAAGCATTTATTATGAAAGTGAGTTACAACTTAAGAAGCATGAATAACAGTCATATTTCTTTGACCTGCACAACCTGGAAGAGGTACTGGTTCGTAGATTATTGCCGGTCAGGCGTACGAATTACCCGACCCGCAATTAATACCCTGACCACCCCAAAGCCGCGCGGAAAGCTACCTCGGTCAAACTTATCCGTCTATGTATATGTAGGCAGGTATTTTTTATTATTATGATTTTAACCATTGAAACGTCCTTAGTCAACTCCGCCTACCTGGAAAAGCTGAAGGTGGAGGTGTTTTCAAAAATTCGTCACTAGCATCTCAACGCTCGTAGACAGAACATATTAGCTATTGCTTCGTGAAATATAAGTACAGAAGTGTTACAATTTTGTGAACGGTGACCATGGACGCATCGACTTCGGCATCGACTTCGGCATCGACTTCAGCATCGACAGTCACATCCACTTGTGCGTCGCGTAACGATTGGGAGACCTCATACTGCATAGCAAAGAATAAGGGACAATTCCAGTGCCTGGTGTGCTTTACCACTTTTAATTGTGGAAGAGATTTCAACCTAAAAAGGCATTATGATAAGTATCATGCTAAGCAGCTTGATGCTTTATCACCGGAAGACCGGAAAAAAGCAATAACGTGCCGGAAAGACCAAATCAATCAAGCGGGAAGAAATGGACAGCAACAAGTAAGTTTTTCTAATTTAGTACTGGAATATTTAATGATTATCAGTTCTTGTCGAACATGTACTAGTTCATTGGTTTCATTGTAGGAAAGTAGTGATAGTAAGGAGAAGATTTTACGATGCAGCTACGAGCTGTCACTTAAAATTGCGAAAAGTGGGAGAGCGTATGCCGATGGTGCTTTTATAAAGGACTGTTTAACAAACTCAGTAGAGCTTATTTGTCCGGAACATGGGCAACAATTCGAAGCAATCCCTCTATCACGAAACACAGTAATGAGAAGAATTAAAGAAATGGCAACAGACGTAACTCGACAATTAACGGATGCTGCCCATAAATTCATCCATTTCAGTTTGGCGTTGGATGAGGCAACAGACGTGACAGGTACCCCACATGTTGCCATATTTATACGAGGTGTAAGTGAAAAAGAAATAACAGAGGAACTCCTAGATTTTTGTCCGTTAAAAGAAAGCACGACAGGAGAGGACATCCTGTCGTGCGCAGAGGAAGCGGTGGAAAAAATTGGTTTAAACTGGGAGAAATTGGTATCGGTTACAACCGATGGTGCACCCTCCATGACGGGAAAGTACAACGGATTCGTCGGCCGCCTCCGAACCGGTCTAAAAAAGCTAGGAGTTCTTCAGAATATTAGTAATTTCCATTGTGTGATACACCAGGAGAATTTATGTGCAAAACGCATCCAGTTCGAGGACGTTATGTCAGTCGTAGTTCGAACGACGAATTATATTCGAATGAACGGGTTAAAACGGAGACAATTCCGCACATTTTGCGAAGAGTTAAAATGTGATTATGTTAACTTGCCATTATATACAGAGGTGCGTTGGCTTAGCCGAGCTACATTTTTAGATAGATTTTTCAAACTTAGAAACGAACTGTCACTGTTTACGGACATGGTAGATCACCACGTGCCTGAATTGCACGACCATAAGTGGTTATGCAATTTAGCTTTTTTCTCAGACTTAACTGATCATTTGAGTACATTAAATGTAGTTTTACAAGGAAAGGGAAGAACCATAATAGATTACTTGCAATCTATACGGGAATTTCAATTAAAAATTGAGTTATTCGGCACACAGTTGGAAGAAAATGATTTTTCCCATTTTCAAAAATTAATGTCTGTACTCACAGACGAAGTAAATGTTGATCGAAATAGATACAAAAAAATTATACAAGATTTACGCGAAGATTTTACATCCAGATTCCAAGATCTATATAAATTAAAAGAATATTTTGATATAGTAACATCACCGTTCTCGGTAGATGTCACAAAAGTTCCAGAAAATTTACAATTGGAATTAATGAATTTAAAGATAGACCAACTATTGGAGAGAAAATTTAACGAAGAAAATAATATAATCGAATTTTACAAAAACATTCCGCAATGTAGGTTTCCACAATTGCATAAATCTTATGCGTCTGTATTGGCCATGTTTGGATGTACGTATATATGCGAGCAATTTTTTTCAATTATGAAAATAACAAAATCGACAAGGAGAACAACAATGACTAATGAAAATCTAAAAAAACTCGTTAAATCTTAGTTCGTGTCAGACAATTGTCCCAAATACAGGGTGTCCCAAAAATGTTGCGTTTCCTTAAAGGGGGTTATTCTGGGGGTGATTTCAAACAACTTTTTCCTTTGCGAAAATGCTCTCCGATGTTTCGTTAACAAGATATTAATAAAAAGCACCGACCAATCACAGCGCGAGTCTGACGGCCGAGTTCCCGCGGTAGCGTGGCTACGAGCGGCGCTGCGACTGCGACGAGCAAGCAACTCGGCATGCATCGAAGAAACTTGCGTAGAATGGCAAATGAAAAAGACGTAACAAATAAAATCGAACATGTTGTCATGGTTTGTTCGTCATTTAAAGTGAATAATGAATAAAGGATAAATGGATGAAAATCACGTGTAACGTAAAAAGACGAATACGCAGTTTTTTTTTAGAAGATTCGAAAATAATAATTATTTGAAGTGGGAGGATAAGGAATACGTAAATTTCCTTGTGTTAATAACGTAGTCACGAAAAGGTAATGTAACAGGAAATTAACGAAAGGTGATAGTTGTTCGTTATTGTGATAAAAATCCGTAATTCAATAACGGCCATACCTGTTGGTGGTAACGAATAAGTCTGTTTAAAAGGCCCGAATAAATGTTTTCGTACGGGAATTTAGAGAATTATCGCCGGAAATAAGCCATCGCTTGGGTTAAATTTAAAAATGAATTATCAGCAATAAAGTAACTAAAACTCACCCTTGTTGGAAATTCACCTGCAGCTTGAAAATCTGTGCCACAGGGTCACTGAACCGATCCTGGTCATCGATGGACGAGCTCCGTGCACAGCTGGTCCCAGGTATCCTTACATTCCCACTACCCAAAGTTAAGGGTCGCAATGTCAGGTGCATCCAGGTCAACGTACCGAATATTCACTTCACTGCACGGCTACTAACACTGATCACTTTGCTTTTAATGGAACATGTTGTTCCTACGTTTCAAATATTGGTGGCCCCGAAAGGGGCCGATTGTTTCTAATTGAGGAACTGCTCGACATGGCCACCGTCATTATCGACGCATTTTTGAGCGCGGAGAGTGAGCTGCCTTTGAACACCTTGTAATGTTTCCGGCGTTATGGTGGCCACCGCTGCGTGAATAAGCGCGACCGCTTCTTCAGGAGTGTCCACCGGCTGACGATACACCTCATTCTGAAATGATTGTTGTACAACAAATACAAAACGTAAGTAAAAAAAAAAAGAATATCTACAACAGGAATAAGTAAAGAGTAACAGCAATAATCAAATTACCTTCAGGTAGCCCCAGAAGAAAAAATCCAGCGGATTCATATCCGGTGACCGTGGGGGCCACGCAACGTGGGCCTCTTGGCCGCCGCGGCCGATCCACCTGTCCTGAAAGGTTTCACCTAAATAGGCGCGGACATTATCGGCGTAATGTGGCCCAGCTCCGTCATGCTGGTAGTACATGTTCTGTCGGATCTCATATGGAATATCGTCCATAAGATCCGGCAGAACATGTTCTAAAAAACGTTTATACGCTTGGCCGTCCAGCCTGTTTGGCAGAATGTACGGCCCAACGATAAACTCGCCACAAATGCCGGCCCATAGGTTGATCGACCAACGGACTTGTGCTGCACATGGACGAAGCGCTAGGGGATTTTCGTCGTTCCACACATGCAGATTGTGGGAATTGAAGCAACCTTCTCTGTTGAAAATTGCTTCATCCGTCCACAATATGTATTTGGTGAACGACGGATTCCTTAGCACTTCTCCCAACAGCCACCTGGAATATTCAATCCGCTGGATGTAATCCCCGGCGTGCAAATGTTGCACCCGTACATATTTGTACGGATGCAACTTGCGATCCTGGAGGATTCGATGTATCGTCGTCCTGCTGACACTAGAACAAAATGCAAGAACATCCACTATTAGATAACATTTTTTTCTTAATTAATAATTGCTGCAGTTATTTTGAACTGTCACTTACTCTAGGCGACGGCTCAAGACGCGCACACTGATTGTTGGTTCGGCTTCAACGGCGTCGAGGATTCGCTCGATGGTGCCCAGATTTCGCGCTGTTGCGGGTCTGCCCACCTTGCTACCTCGCGGCATCATGGACCCCGTCGAGTATAGCCGCGACGCTACCCGGCGAAATATATCCTTGCTTGGAGTTTCTATTTCAGGATATTCTAACGCAAATGCTCGCGCAGCAGCACTTGCGTCCCCGTTGTTCCGGGCGTACACCCAGATCATCCTGTAGTATTCTTAGGCCGTGTACATTTCTGCGACGCGATTGCTAGCTGACTGACAGGATTTTTTCCAAGCAACTTCCGCTACCCCCAAGTAGCTTCTCTGGTTCCATTATGAGTTAACTCCCACCAGGGCAAGAGGCTTTAGGTAAAAAGAAGTCAGCACATTTTCGGAACACACGTGTTTTGCAGAAGTGCAACGAACACTTTCACAAAAGCCCGCGCTCCGTCCTTCTACTGCCAATGTACCCATTGCTTCGAGATAGAAAACAGACACCACGTGTATCGGTTCGAAAGGGTCCGAACGGAAGAGACAGTCTTCGAGTTGTTATAAAGAAGAAAATGCATACCATTCCTGTTTCCCCTTTCCGAGACCCTGAGTTCACGACTGCTACGAGGCGGAACCAATTAAGTCATAAATTATCCGAAACTGTAGGAAACCGTTCTCTACCGCCGACTCGCCGGACAATAAACCGCGACCCTGGCGAAATGCTCTGGCTGATCAGCCTGATTAATTTTGAAGAACTAGAAATTACAGAGTATTATCCAACATCAATACGCCTCGCGGAAAGACACAGGAACAGAAGGGGTAGTCCGCTGACTGCGCGTAGTCCCGCCTGCTTCGTCCTACCTTCAAATTAAAGACGGATCCCTTATCTCTCGAGTATAAACACGCGCTCGAATTTTAAAACAAAAGCACGCGTCGACGTATTCTGTGCGAGGGAAGGTAGGCTTGAAATTCGATTGGTCCCAAACTAACCAATCGGGCCTGCTTATCTCTCGTGTCTAAACACGCGCTCGAATTTCAAAACAAAAGCACGCGTCGACGTATTCCGTGCGAGCGATGGTGGACCTTGGGGAGGAGATACTGCTGTGAAGAGGGCCTCTTCAGGACAGTGGCCGTTTGGGAGGGCTGCAGGACAGATTGGTTAGTTTGGGGCCAATTGGACCCCAAGGTCCACCTTCCCTCGCACGGAATACGTCGACGCGTGCTTTTGTTTTGAAATTCGAGCGCGTGTTTATACTCGAGAGATAAGGGATCCGTCTTTAATTAACTAAAAAACTGCTAACCAGGGTAACTCTGGCAGCGAACACTGGGGCCCTTCAAGGAACCCAGTCATTCAAGCCTATCCTACGGGTACGAACCTGTGCTGCACGCTGCTACCTACACACTTACAGTTTTCCCTATCCGTGGCGCGCCCACGTCACCATTGGCTGTCGAGTTCCCTTTCCGCGCGGCTATAGTAAACATCATGGAGGCCTTACTCCCAAATGGCCCGGTTTGGCCGCATCTGCTCTAATGAGTGCTTGGTTAAAGCGGTATGTTGTAAGGGAGACAAAAATATATTTCTTTTATGTTCGTAAATTCGCCTTTCTAAATGTCTTGAGGTTTGACCGATATACACTTGATTGCATCCCATGCACGGAATTTAATAAATAACGTTTGAAGCTTTTGACAAAGGTAATTTGTGTTTGATTGAAGGAAATAAGTGGTTACTATATAATGGTATTTTAAAAATAGTGTGTATTCCGACTCTTCTGAATATTCTTTTAATGTCGTTTGAAATGTTATTACAAAATGGTAAAACGACAGTGTTTCTCCAATTGATAGAACCTATTTCTTTGTTTCTTTCTTCTTTCTGTTTTTCCACCAATACTGGATGGTAAATTTCAAAGATCCGTTATTTAATAATTGCCGAAATCAGGTCTATAGGGTATCCGTTACGTTTTAACGTATTTTTCAGAAGGAGCAAATTATTTGGCCGGAATTTCGGTTCCGAAAGCAACACAGCACGATCTATTAATCCTTTAATCAAACCTATTTTATGTTGCATGGGATGAGCAGAATGGAAATTAATGTATCTTCCCGACCAACTAGGTTTATGGTACCAATTTGTAATAAGTTTATTGTTTGATCTGATAACTATTGTATCTAAGAAGCTAAGACAGGAATCCTTTTCAACTTCATGAGTGAATTGGAGTCTATCATGAAAACTGTTAAATGCATTAAGTAATGTTTGTAAATCCTCCAATCTAAGACAAGTAATGATATCATCCACGTATCTTTTATAAAAAATAAGTTGAAAAGGTACTTTTGTAAGGGAAACGGACTCTAATCTTTCCATTACTATGTTGGCAATTACCGGAGAAATAGGGGACCCCATAGCTGTTCCAAACACTTGTTTATAGTAAATTCCATTAAAAGAGAAGACATTAGAATCATTAGAATAAATATATAGACATTATAGTTACTACTTAGAACTTAACAACTATCTCGTGAGTGTCCCATCGTTCCCACGTGCGCTATAAGTGTAATTCTGCTAACACTTTTCCTTGATCGGTTTGCAAATTTTTCGGATATCGATCTCTAAATATCTTTGTAAACGCTTTAGTCACCTCAGCACCACTTTTAGTCTTCAACGGCATCGCCCAGGCATACTTGCTCAGCACATCGATGACGGTGAGTATGTAGTGGTGACCTTGGTTGAATCGCGAGTAAGGACGCATTTCTACAACGTCAGCTTGCCACAGATCGTCGTATCCGTGCACTATGACGCGCCTCCGCGGGAAATGTCTTCGAGCTGGAGCGTGCAATTCCTCAACGAGTTGTCGCTTCTTGCGACCATGGTTTTCTTTACTCTTGGATGTTCATAATGGTGGCATGTTTGATCGCAGAGGTGTCTTCGACACGAATGATGCGATAATTATCGTGTACGCGCATTATGTGCTCCCCATCGGTCGGAGGAAATTCTGGACAAGATCAACCGTCTCGCACGATTCTCCTTCGCAGCGTCGCTGTGGGATAGAATTCGACGCCTGCGATATCTTTTGAACGCTGTTTTGCAACGCCAGCATATCTCTCTGAAACACGACCAGCTTCCTCTCTAATTCTTCCTGTTGCTCTCTCAAAAGTTTATTGCTCTTTTCTATATACAGTTTATTGACAGCATCGGTGTCAGCCGTGGGTTGCGCTACCCGTCGTATCTTGCGTGATTTTGCATCAAAGTCGACACCGGTCATGCAAAGAGCGTTATCTCGCATGTAATTTCGAAGCAAACCGTTCCATTTGTAGTCCATTCCAGCTGTTCCACTCTTCTCGAGCGACACCCCAAATTTGTTGATCGGCATCTCGATGCATACAGTGCGCGTCATCGGTGTGCGGTTTAATTTATACAATGTGGCCCGCTTCGCGAAGTTCCTCCTCGATGGATGCGATTTTGTTATCGAGACCCGTGTGACCTGCCGCGCGCGATGCAATGAGCAATTTAAGTCTATCGACCAGCTCGTTGGGATCGTCCCAGTGCACGTAATCAATCTTGTTATCGTTTACCATCATGAGTCGTGGTGTACTTAGACCTTTCCCTGCCCTTCTAGCCGATGAACTGGGGACTAGCGGTGGAATTACATGTTTGTACTTGTATCCCTTGTTGCTCATTATGCGATTGTGATCACCATGTTTGTGTCTGTGAGCGTTCGTCGCAAGCAATATAGTTTTGTATTTTTGTTTATCGGCCTCGGTGTATACAGCATCATTTGAAAGTTTCTTGAAAATCAGTTCGTAAAGGCCGGGCGTTCCCTTGTATCTTACACCATCGATGAGTATATTATCATGCTTGTCGATATCGAAAACCTTATTCCCAAGCATCATCTTATTATAATCGGTAAAGTATACACCGTATACATAGTCTATGGTCTTATTTTTATCCTCACTTAGGATTATATCTATGTATTTTTGCCCCAGCGGACCGAAATAACTGCAAAGCGTTTCTTGTCCCTCGGATGTTCGAAGTTGTAGTCTAATAGATGTCACAAATGACTCATTGGGAGAAGTTTCGAAAACGTCATCATCATCATCATCGTCAATGGCTGAGAGCGATTGTACAGAAGGAATTGTATTTATTGGCGTGATAGGGAGCGTAGGCTCGTTTAATGTAGTATTCCGTCGTTTCCGCTTCGATTGAACTGGTGTGGAGGTTACGAGTGATTTCCTCTTCCTCTTCAACCTCGACGTCTTCCTCTCGGGTGAATTTTTGTTTCAGGCGTTAATGTTTCATTCTTTTCAACGGCAATGCTCACTGGTGCTAATGTGTCTGCCTCTGTGGTATTTTTCACTATAAGTTTCAAGGGTTCGACGATAGGTTTAAAGTGTCTCTCCAACGCGATATCTTCCTCCATCTTGCCAGTCTTCAAAGCCAAGTGTTTCTTGCGCATGGCTGCACTAGTTTTTGCAATTTCCTTCGCTATACTCTCGCGATACTTAATCTCTAGACTATCGGTATCAATCATCATCGTTGTACCGCAGACGTCCATTGGACATCGCGCTATCCTTATCTATTACCGCCAACAATTACGACACAACGCGCAGAAAGCCTCGTATGACATATCGGTGTTTACGTGATCGTTGTACACATGTTTCAAGTTGGTACCATCCTGCTTAAACAGAATCAACAGATTCGCATTGTCGCGTATAAGATGTTTGGGAATCTTTGCATACGTCTGACAGAGATAGAAGCAGTCAACGTTCGAGTGACGCCCCATTGCAAAGTACTCTCGTATCGTATTTTGCTTGTCACATGCCACATCATCAAAGATAAAAATAGAATTCGGAAGCGATTCGCTCGGTGGGATGACGTCACTGTTATTCGAAAACGTAAAGTAGCCAATTTCATCTATCGGAGTCAATAAATTCTCCAAATATTGATATTTCGGCTGTTGCAGCGACTTGGAATACACGTACACGTTCTCGAAGCGGACACCGTGTGGACTTTCCAACAAGCTCACCAATACGTTGGTTTTTCCACAATTCGATGGACCGCAAATAACACAGCGGTAGTGTTTGGTAGCATGCTACCGTGCTTACGCTTCGAATTCGGTGACATCATTTCCGATTTATCGTCAAAATTTGTAACGCGTATCCTTACAGGTTGTCGCACGAATCGCATCCTCGATGTGAACTGTGAAAACTGATTTTCGAAGCGACGACACGTCCTATTTATAGGTCCGCGCCGAAGCGAAAACACCTCAGTACTCAAAATGCTTCTGATCCTGTCGGATAATTGCGATATTCGAGACCTAACCTCTGAGCAGTTGAAATATATACCAAAGATTATTCTACTCAGAGAGTTTGAAAGACACATTGATCAGTTGTGGGACAGGCTCCCCGAGCATATAAAAGCCGATTCTGAGGTGCAGCAGTATCGTCGGTGCTTGGAACATTATAATCGCCCTTGGCAGCGAACGCGGTCCAGCACCATTGATTAAAAATTGTAACGAATGTCGCCGACGAGAGTGAAGAAAGGTCGTGGTTTGTTAAATCGGGCGATAAACGCGCTACCGTATATATGCTACCGTATGCATATTCCGGGATATCAGTTTTGTGGTCCAGGAACTCATCTGACAAAACGATTGGCTAGAGGGGATCAAGGTATCAATCCGTTGGACGTCGCGTGTCGCGAACACGATATTGCGTATACGCGTAGCAACGACCTCGACGAAAGGCACGTGGCAGATAACGTACTCGCTGACAAAGCGCGAAAACGCATCGTTGCGCGAGACTCGACTCTGGGTGAAAGAGGTGCTGCGACAGCTGTTTGGGCAGCTATGAAAGCCAAGACGAAAATCGGAATGGGGGTGAAAACAAAATCCCGCAAAACTACTACGAAGAGAGCATCGAAAAAAAAGCGGATTCTTCCGGTGGCAAAACGGGGTGGTATATTACCACTTCTCCCGCTGCTAGGTGTTCTCGGATCATTAGCTGGTGGAGCGGCAGGGATAACCAAGGTGGTAAACGATAGTAAGGCGGCTCAACAACAGCTGCAGGAAATGCAGCGTCATAATCGCTCCATGGAAGGTCGCGGACTTTATCTCACACCGTACAAGCGCGGTCAGGGAATATCGAAACGAAAAAAAAAAACGTCGAAAAGAAAATAAAAATGCCTGTGGACATAACTACCGATGTGCAATTGGCTGAGTTGGCAAAACGTATGCATATTCTATTCTTTAGAGGTGTTTTTATGCGCAACGCGCTACCAGCTGGAGGAGTACGTCGAAACTAGAGCGGTATCATAAATTTGGACAATGTCGAGGGGTCGGGAACTCATTGGGTAGCGTATGCGAAGAGAGGGTGTCGAGCTATATATTTCGATAGCTTTGGGAATCTTCGGCCGCCTAAGGAATTGATACAATATCTGGACAAAGATGCTGTGAAAATCGAATACAATCGAACGGCTTATCAGAAGTACGATCAAAGCAATTGCGGGCAACTATGTCTACGCTTTCTACAAACGATCGGCACCAAATTTAAGGATTGACTTCCCACCACTCTGATTTAGTACTATGTTCGACAAATGCAAATTAACCAATGTAAAAGCTTTTCTCAACTCGGATTTTCACCCATATGATGACATGCAAGTGGACTTTGACATGGATAAGCATGCCATCTTGTTTCACATGTACACGCAATTCCGTAAATCATATTACAACTGTAACGATGGATTATTCACCGTGGCCGAATTTTTAGAATTTGGTCCCTTCGTTGTGATTGATTGTTCGCGACAAAATGAGTCGGTTAAAAGCGGTACCATGGATGTGCGCATAGAATTCGAATGTAAAGAGAACGTACCGGCAAATACTACGGCCTACTGTCTGATTCTGCACGATCGGGTGGTTGAATACAATCCGCTGACAAACGTGGTGCTCAAAATGAATTAAATTGCCTGCCCTCTCCTGTGTTAAATTCGTACCAAAAGAAAAGAAAGAGAATGCTTTACGAGAAAGACTGCATTCCCCCATCTGTCTTGGAAGCGAGCGGGCCTCTAAATTGTATCGATAATGTCCGCGCCAACATTTGTTGACCTGCAAGGGTTCATCGTCGATGGAAGATTTGTCGTCAAGGAAGTGGCTGTCCTGCGAAAGGGAACAATTCTCTCGCATTATATTTTTCGGAGTTCGATGCCGCAATATCTTCTTACGAAATCTGACAAATCAAGCATCCGGTGGTTGACGACGAAACATCATGGGCTAAGCTGGGACGATGGAGAAGTTCCATACAGTATGGCTAAACAGCTAATTACGAAAGCTGTAGCTGATGCGATCGACGAAGAAGATGACACGTGTCATGTCGTGTACGTTAAAGGGCTGCAGAAACGCGAATGGCTTGCGGATTTCCTCGATGAAAGTACGAGAGCGGACGTGGTCATCGAGACGCTGGACATTGACTACGAGGATATACAATCTCTAAATAAGCTAAATGTAGTTGATACTCTGCGATGTGGCAGACACGCAAAGCATTGTGCCTTGCAAAATGTATTTAAAATATTCAACTGGTGGACTAAATTCCAGAGAGAAATTCATAAATAAATATAATCAATTTTTAATGCGTATAATTTTCTTCACCCTCCCCCAACCCAACCTCCTGCGTTTGATGTACGCTAGATTAAGCCGATGGTTGCAATTATTTAGAAATGGCTCGATACCCGTTCAATACTCGTTCGGTACGCACCCAAAGCCGTTGAAAGTGGTACGATTGACGTGCAATACATGTACAGAGTGGTACGACAGACGTTCGATACACGTTCAAAGTGGTATGAAAGACGTTCGGTTCACGTTCCGACTGGTACGATTCACGTTCGATGTACGTTCCGACTGGTACGATTCACGTTCGATGTACGTTCCAAGCCGTTCGATTCACGTTCGATGCTCGATCACAGTGGTATGAAAGACGTTCGATACACGTTCGAAGCCGTTCGATTCACGTTTGATGCACGATCAAAGTGGTACGAAAGACGTTCGATAGGGATGTGGAAAATGAAGGAAAGTAAACAGGAAGACGAAATATAAAAGCAAGAAAATTGATTAAAAAATAAATGTAGTTACCAGTGGTTGACAACATTGATGGCACAGCTATTTCTTATGGTGTACTACTCATTTTGAGATAAATTAAAATTCTCCTCTATGCATGCATATAAACATATTCAGCAATATATGAAGTGCATGTAGTGAGTTCGCAATATAAATATATGGGTGAACCCCTCCTCATAGGATGCTCTATACATCTGTGGGAGGCTGTCATAACATTGGGCACAAATCTTCCGATGGCAAACATCATTATTGTCTTTTTAATATAATTTCGACCGTAATTAACACTATATTATGTTTTCGGCGCACTGGTTCGGTCATTAACACATATTCACTAACTATTTTGCAATATTAAAATTCATTATTTTATATAAATTCAAACGTTTCGATCTACATTCAGATCATTATCAAGGAATAATATTAATATAAATTTATGAATATTGTCGTAGCTTTAAAGTAAATAATTCGCAACGTTCAAAAGGAACGTGCGACACGCGAGTCGGTTGGAAGATGACTGTCAGTAGTGTTCCTGATTTCTCGATATTTTTCGCATCTAGAGAAATGAGAAATCAGATTATATTTCTCGAGAATTCTCGAGAATTCTCAAGAAATTAAAAACTATTGTAAAATTTATAATTTTTGAATAATGTTGATAATATTTATCTAAATTTTTATTCGTGTCCAACTTAAACAAAACTTGTGTAAATGAAAAAAAAAACAGATATTAAATATAATAGATAAATTTATTTATTTAATATAAAATGTGAGCAAAACGAAAATTTACTTCTTTGTTTTAAAATAGTATTTTTTCAAAAGCACAATGCGTCTAATGTCGCGTCAGCCAATCTCCTTCTTTTTTCTTTGTGACAAAATCTGCGGCTGTAGAAAAATTTCTTTCATTTTGAGTGGATGTGGGTGTAATTGTACATAGAACATCGGCGATACGAAGAGAAAAGTTTATAAACAATCGCGCAATTATTCGCATATATTGCTAACATTTATCACTGATTGTAGATGTGTTTATATGTTCACGATTAACACACAATTTGAACCAACTGAAAATTCATTTCTGAAAACTAATGGGATTTATAATAATTTTCTTACACTGAAGATTCTCGAGAAACAATGTAATTTCTCGAGAAATGAGAAATAAGAAATTATAAAATTTCTCGAGAAATTCTCGAGAAAGAATTCTCGAGAAGGAACACTAACTGTCAGTCATCAGTCATCAAAATAGTTAGTGAATATGTGTTAATGACCGAACCAGTGCGCCGAAAACATAATATATCATTATTGTCTGTATATATTAGGCCTCTGGCTTGCATGCCCGTCAGTTCTAGTAATTTTGCATATACCCTTGGATATTCGTTGGACAATACGCCGCCCCAGGGGCCGCAATAATTATCATAGTATTCACGAATTCCCCGAGTGTGTATCACTGGCATTTTTTCAGTAGTATGAATCTAAAATTTAGTTTTGCTTTAAAAAATCTGACCCCGCTATTAGTATGTTGTAAATTGTTGGAATATTGATATACATATAGCGATTTCCTTACTTTTCTTTGTAAATCCACAGTCTGTGTCCCCTCTCACACGTTTTCAACCACTATTTATTTGCTTGTCTATCACTTTGCTATGACTTATTTTCACCTTTCTGGATGTCAAACGACTGTAATAATCTTGCAGATTCCCAGTTCCATATATGTGGTCCATGTCTTTAAAGTTGCATTCGCTGCAAAGTATGATGTTTCCATTCTTCGCCTTCTTCTTCGCTAACTGTTACTTTCTATTCCTCTGTATTTTCGTTCTTCTACGCTGACTCTTCTTTTCTTCATCATCATATATTTTGATACAATCGCGCGATGCACTGCGACGTTAAGATTGAAAATCATTTGAAAACAATTATTATCTATAGAATTCATGCGATTGTACCACCAAGTATTGCAGTCTCTTTCCCTCTCCCTAAATTTTAGCTTTAAAATGCACGCTCTCTCTCTCTCTCTCTTTCCAATCCATCCGAAGACGTGGTGTGTAAAAAACCGATCTTCCCCGACGTCAATCGAAACAATTTCCTTCAAACAAATTATTATTATTTCTGCTACATAACGGTTGGCTAGATCTGGAAAAAAAAAATTTTGGTGATCGTCCACTCTCGCGGTTAGGTCTAAACAAAATTTCGGGTGAGCCAAGTTCTGAAAGAGATTTTTTTCGGGGGTCAATGCCTCCCTCTGAAAAAATTTTCCACGTTGGGCCAGGTCTGGAGAGGCCTCCGCGGCGCACAGTGGTTCGAGTATACTACATGCTAGCCGGACAAAATTATTTTTTCGCGGGTTTGTGTTCACATGGGGGTCCAAATTGTTAGCAAACATACCTCATTTGTATTACAGTTTATTATTTCACTAAAAATATCAATAAAATAAAAATATGACTTATTCAATAAAGGAAAAAGGACAAAACGACAGTATTGTACATTAAACCCCATAAAAAACTTCAAAAAAGTAAAAAAATACGCTAAGTACATGAAAAATCAAATAAATCACAAAAAATAGAAGACAATAATAATCACAAAAAAAATAGAAAAGTATACAATACAAAAAAAGATGTGAAATCAAAATGAGCTGCCAGTACATAAAGGTGCTTTCCAACTGCGTTTAAGATGACACAACTACATACACACAGCTCAAATGCTGTGTTCATACATTCCATTACAATGTATTACATATTAAGCAGATATATTTTTATACAAATAAATATTTTAATACGAATAAATATTTTATTCAAAATACTTGGCGCTGCGCAACCGAAAAAATATTAATTGCCTTAGTATTAATTTATAATTTACAACAACTCCATTATAATATAAAATACATATACATACACATATTAGAAACGCACTCAGATTTATTCTACATATATTTAATTCTAATATCATACGTAGCATATGCACACGCACGCACACACACGCACGCAAGCACACACACGCACGCACGTACAAGAAAGAAAGAAAAGGATTAATGCAATTTATACATATTTATTGAGTTTAGCAACACCAATTCGGGGCATAGCGCCAAGTATTTTGAATAAAATATTTATTCGTATTAAAATATTTATTTGTATAAAAATATATCTGCTTAATATTATGTAATACATTGTAATGGAATGTATGAACACAGCATTTGAGCTGTGTGTATGTAGTTGTGTCATCTTAAGCGCAGTTGGAAAGCACCTTTATGTACTGGCAGCTCATTTTGATTTCACATCTTTTTTTGTATTGTATACTTTTTCTATTTTTTTTGTGATTATTATTGTCTTCTATTTTTTGTGATTTATTTGATTTTTCATGTACTTGGCGTATTTTTTTACTTTTTTGAAGTTTTTTATGGGGATCTCACTTCTTTTTACAAAGATAATTTGCATAGGGACTGACTTTATTACGAATGTCTTTCACAATAGATTGAAAAGCATCAAGGGAGATGTGTTTTCAGCGTACTTTCTTCACCAATGTGATTTGCTCTACATTGCAATCAGTCCACCATAAATAATCTATTTTGTTAATAATTCTTAATGCTATGTCTTTTGACAATTTTTGTCTATCTCTCTATCTAATCTTCTCCGGACAACCTCCAAGACTGTGCATCGCCTTCATTTCTATCCATCCAAGCCTGTGTGTCCCCTTCATATCTATCCAAGCGTCACCTTCATTTGTATCCAAGTCCTGTGCGTCCCCTTCATTTCTATAATATATAATATAAACGTTACATAAAAACTCTAAATTGCTGGTATAAAAATATCTAGCAATTTAAAAGCAATACAATTTGTTACAATATATATATATATATTATTTTATACATACATGGTACAAATTTCCAGAAACTTATGCGAAAGTAGATGCTTCTCAGTCCAACCATCTCCGGACAACTTCCAAGTCTGCGACTTTACATAAGAAATCTATTAAAAAAATTTTGGCGACTTACCTTGTTAATTGAGACTATCTATCTAATCTTCTCCGGACAACCTCCAGGCCTGTGCATCCCCTTCATTTCTATCCATCCAAGCCTGTGTGTCCCCTTCATTTCTATAATATATAATATAAACGTTACATAAAAACTCTAAATTGCTGGTATAAAAATATCTAGCAATTTAAAAGCAATACAATTTGTTACAATAAGTATATATATATTATTTTATACATGCATGGTACAAATTTCCAGAAACTTATGCGAAAGGAGATGCTTCTCAGTCGAACCATCTCCGGACAACTTCCAAGTCTGCGACTCTACATAAGAAATCTATTAAAAAAATTTTGGCGACTTACCTTATTAATTGAGACAATAATTCAGTCTCCTACGTAGTGTAAAAACTCGTGTCATTTCAAATTGGGACAATTTACTTTATTTGACACTTAGCACTTAGGTTATAAAATTCAAAATAGTATATATATATATATGTACGTACAATGGCGGACGACGAACGAAGAACGATACATGTGTTGTCTGAAGGTGTGTGTGTGTAACGCGTGTATACGTATTATGTGGACGAAAATTTGGCTTGGAGAATCAGGAGAAGAATCATAAGAAAAATCTTAAACCTATCGGATTTGACCGATCCATGAGACGATATTATGATATCTCTGTCATGCGTGGACCGATTTTATTGAAATTGGTCTTGTTCGAAAGCCGATATGCGGTTTACATAAGAAAAATGTCTTTAAATTTACAAAATATTGCAGGCGTGATGAGATATTAATGTATAATTGTCAGAATTAGGTTAGAGTGTCTCCGCGACGAGTAAAGGTACACGGTAGCGACATCGAACATATACCGGGTGTTTTTCATGTACTTGGCGTCGAGACGCTACCGCGTCTCTAGATATAATTAACAGTTATAACATTATGTCTATTCCTGTCATTTCTGATTTTTTAAGTTATAAAACCCGGTTTTTTAAATCAGTTTTCTCTGCATCGCTATTAAAATAGTGTTTTACTACATGTTCCACGTCTATCCACGCGACAAGGGTTGAATCTACGGAAAGTAGAGACATTCTAGGTTATTTGAATCAATCGGTCGATCTGCAAAAATTTGCAAAACTATATTTTTTTAATTGTTTTCGATCGCGACGCTCTGTAGCACCAGACGGTGGATTCAAATAGTGTTTTAGTATATGTTTCACTTCGATCCACGCGACAAGGGGTGAATCTACGGAAAGTAGAGACATTCTAGGTTATTTTAATCAATCGGTCGATCTGCAAAAATTTGCAAAACTATATTTTTTTAATTGTTTTCAAGCGCGACGCTCGACAGAAGAGATAGCACAGTTGTTATACTTTTTGACGGTATTGAGTTTATATAGGGTTCAAATTTTTATAAAACAAACCTGATTCATATCATATTTGTAAACATAATTAACGATTTGTAACCTAGTAGTAAGTTTTTCTTATTTCTTATGTTTGGAATAATATATTTAAAGTGTTATACCCGTTAATAATAATAAGAATAATATTATTATTATTAGTGACAAAATAAAATGTGATACGAATCAGTTTTGTTTTCTAAAAATATGAACCCCGTATAAACTCAATACCGCGAAAAAAATATAACAACTGTGCTATGTCTCCTGCCGAGCGTCTCGCTCGAAAACAATAAAAAAAATATAGTTTTGCAAATTTTTGCAGATCGACCGATTAATTAAAATAAACTAGAAAGCCTCCACTTTCCGTAGATTCAACCCTTGCCGCGTGGATCAACGTGGAACATATAGTAAAACACTATTTGAATCCACTGAGTGGTGCTACCGAGCGTCGCGCTCGAAATCATTTAAAAACTATAGTTTTGCAAATTTTTGCAGATCGATCCATTGATTAAAATGAACTAGAAAGTCTCCATTTTCCGTAGATTCAACCCTTGTCGCGTGGATCAACGTGGAACATATAGTAAAACACTATTTTAATAGCCATGCAGAGAAAACTGATTTCAAAAACCAGGTTTTATAACTTAAAAACTTAGAAATTACAGGAATAGATATAATGTTATAACTGTTAATTATATTAAATGTACAATACCGTCGTTTTGTCCTTTTTCCTTTATTGAATTAGTCATATTTTTATT
Organism: Andrena minutula; assembly: GCA_929113495.1. Lineage (NCBI taxonomy): Eukaryota > Metazoa > Arthropoda > Insecta > Hymenoptera > Andrenidae > Andrena > Andrena minutula. Next base: position 40,397,026 of record OV815993.1, on the reverse strand, counting down.
TTATTGATATTTTTAGTGAAATAATAAAGTGTAATACGAATCAGGTATGTTTTCTAACAATTTGGAACCCATATGAACCCAAACCCGCGAAAAAATAATTTTGTCCAGCTAGCATGTAGTATACTCGAACCACTGTGCGGCGGCTCGGCCCGGACTGATCCTCCCCCTCTATCATCGCGGCTTCCCCCACTCCGCGGCACGTGGTTTCCCTCCCCCCCCCCCCCCCCCCCCCGGCCGGTTGGGAGTCGGGGAGGGGGAAATGGCCTTGAAAGTGAATAGGAACCGGCCTAGTATTACTACTATATAAGAAGTAACTTATGGATCTAGGAGTTAGCTTATGGATCTAGGAATTAGCTTATAGATCTAGGAATTAGCTTATCGATCTAGGAGTTTGAATATGTTAAGTTGAGAACCATTTGTTATTGTCTCTTTGTTTCATCAGGGGCGGTATTGCCACCTGGAATAGTCACATTCCTTCGTTGCTTATGAGTAATAATACTAACCTGGGAATAATAGTTAATAGCAATAGGTTCAACAATCTAAGGGGCCTACAAGGCGGCTTCCACGCAGGATCTGCTCGTCAAACCTGGCGACTATGTCCTTGGTTTGTAACCAAGCGGCTTCAAAAGTCGGAGCCTTAGATTTATGTTGGAATCGACCAGTGGCCTTAAATGATTCAGAGTAGTGTCTCTATTGAATTGGTAAATCATAATGATTCTTCTCTGGGCTTTCTGGCCGGTATTTATACATATTCGAGGAACTGGGAACGCACCAATAGGAATAGAGTTCGACTATTAAGCGTCAATCGTTCTCGTCTCAAGGTGGCCGTTCCAATAAGCGGCTACAGCCGCCAGCGACTGCGACCAGCGGCTGCAGCCGCTGGTGCAATGACTGGTTCAATGGAAAAGCATTCATCCCAACTCCTATGGGCGGCTGCGACTGCTGCGGCAGCGCCAGGATTGCCATAGCCTATGCGCGTTTGGTTCATGAGCAGCTTAGGCTACTCGAGACACAACACAATGCCACGAGTGTCTGTTTTCCGCCGTAACAGCAGAATCTCCTAGTCGCACAGCGGCTGCCGCTCTACTGCTCCAGAAGCAGTCTAGCGACTCTAGCCGCTCTGCGACTCTAGTTGCTCTGCGACTCTAGCCGCTCTGCGATCCATCTCACATTCGGAAAGATTATCCAGAAATAAGGAAAGAAGTCAGAAGTCATAACTTATGGAATTGTTTTTTTTTTATATATTTCTTGTAAACTAATAATATGAGCTCTTGTAAAAAAAAGGTAAAAATATCATGACGGCTACATCTGATCTGCGTGTAAACACATGTCAAATCTGTTGTTTTATGCAAAATTTTAAGTGATTTCTTTCAAAGTTTGTTAAAGTAATGTTAAAGGGGTCAGAAATAGTTAGTATCGATTCTGCAAAATAATAGTAAATAATTCGTTATATACATTTAACTCATTTACCACTTTTAATCCTTTCACGATGTTTCGCCCAATTTGGAATGTCTTGTCATTATCCCATGCAGAAGGGACTTTTTAAAAAAATGTGGTAGGTATTAAAAACCTTTCACAGAATCTTTTGGAATCAGGATTAAATAAAATGTTCAATTTTTTTGTTGACGAATTGTTCCACATCCTTTGGAAAGATTTTATACTTTTCAATGCATTCGTTGTCGTCACTGCTTACACTGGCATTTATTGCCTCTATCATTTTTATTTTTTGCTGTCATTCCAATGGCACTATCGAAAAATGATAATGCGGCAGTTTCTGATGCCAAGTATCACAAATGATTGATCATTTTGTTTATTGTAGTGCGGCTTATTGTATCGTCAATTTGACGATAAGCGAATAAATTGTTTACGAATTTCAAATCTTGTCGCGGGGCTTCTGTTGCGACTGGAGCTTGTATCCACGTTTTTAAATATAAATTGGCGAGGAAAATACAAATGGCGCGAATTCCAGTGGCCTTTTCGCTAGTCAAGATAAATTCTTTTCGGAATAAATATATTTTTATACAATACTCCTGGAACTCGAAATGTATAATTTTTTCTATGAGTTCGGCCTAAGAAAAGAACTGTAAGCTCCAAGAATTCCCTATAATCTTCTCGTGGTTGATTGCTGTTTTTCAAGGTTTGCATTGCAAACTCCAGCACTTCAGTACTATTTATAATTCTAGATTGGTGAACGTACTCGTATTCAATTCCTGCCACAAAATTCGATTTATTGATCTGGGGCCAAGCCTGTTGAAATTGTCTAAAAAATGGAATATTTGGACCTGATGATTTCTCGAGCTTTACATAAAAAACACTCCGTAAAATGATTTCATATATGTGATGCCGGCAAGGAAAATATAGCAAATCTCTTTCAAATTTTTGTTCGAGAAGGATACATGCGCCTTGGAGACGTCCCATGTTTGATGACGTTGTGTCACAGCAAAGTGCTTACACTTTGCCACCTAAATCCCAATTCTCCACTAAATCGTATATCGCAGAAGCTTGTTTGTCTCCAGTACCCGATAGAATTGCAGGGATTCCAAGCAGCTGCTCAATACCTCTGCAAGTTATTAGTACAGGTAAACGATCAATTTTCTCATTGCCTATTAAAGCTGGCAACAGCTTTCCGTCCCAATGTAGTGTAATAGTACCAAGCTTACAGTCTTTGAACGCTGCACGATATTTATCTGCAAGCTGTACTCGAAGATCCGTGCGATGACGCCGTATAGACGTTCAATTGATAATTAAGTCGTCTTGGTCATGACGAAGAGCTTGAGCTGTTGCTGTTATTATACGAACAGCATCACGATCGCTTACTTTGCACTTGTCAAGGGTTGCAACAAGTTTTGGCGTAATTATATCAAATTGAGCACGTTTGATTTTAGGGTTGCTTGGTCCAGCTTCATCCACGGCACTAATAAATTCATTATTTTCACCCTCACTTGATAGGTGACCATCTTCTTCGCTGGATGATGCTACTTCGTCCATTGTTTCGTCTTGTTTTAACCGATATACAAGTGTCAATAAAGACCAATATATCTTATATTATATATCCAAGATAACGATCAATAATTTGAGTTTTAAAAATGAATTGCATAAAGAATATTTACCTTGCACAGTTTCTACTTCCCACTGCCTCTGCCTTGATTTTTCTTGCTCCTTTTTTCTGTTCTTTCCGGTATAATATATGATCTCTTCCAATCGTAGAACCAGGACGTCCTTTTTTTTTCGTTGATTTAACAGAAAAAGTTTGTCTTCCTCTACTTTAATAGTTTTTAACGCATCGGCGGGTGCAATATCAAAAGGTTATCTAGCTTATCTACAAACTCCTTCTCCCGATTTTTTTGGGTTTCAGAACTGCGATTGCAACTTTTATGCAAAGTCGCCCATTCCTGATACAATGCATCTAGCTTGTTAGTGCAATGCTGTGGTGTTTTCGTTGGAATCCGCGCTTTCTCCCAAAATATTTCAACTTCCTTAATAACTAAAGAAGCACTAGACTTAAGATTCAATTTTACATTCCGCATATTGTGAAATAGGATTCTTAAGACTCGCCTGTTGGATTGGAATTTTGCACCGATAATTTGACTTTCGTCATGATCGAGTAAATATAATTTTTTCCTTATACCTTCCATTTCACTTTCACTTTCACTATGATATTTCACTGTTACCTCGCTGAACGCTTAGAACATAATGGCCCAACTATGAGTATTCGGACCTTCTGTCCCATCCCTTCCTGTGCAGGTAGAATTCTAACGGTTTCTGAGGGGTACAAACTGATTACCTGACGCAGCTGTAGCTGCATTTCGAAGGCTTTAAAACCCCCGCATTTCAATACATGTACGAATTAAACATTTAAGAAACTGTAGTATTGTCAAAAATGCAACTATTTCCATGAAATTTAAAATGTTCCATATACCATTGTCTACCTTTTTTCTACAATCTATATGGGCGTTTAAATGAGATTGTTTAATATTTCCATCGTTTACGGATATATGAAAAACTCTTCAAACAAAAGTTCTAGTATATAAAGAGGCGAATATAATTGGGGAAATTTTTTTTTTCAAGGTCACTCTTTCGAGTTTTCAAGGTCACGGACGTTTTTTTGTTAACAATCCCATATGCTGTGTATGTATTTTTAAACAGAAAAAAATACAAATCCAACGATGTATCATAATGTGTATTTATGTCAAGGTTTAAAAAGTTCAAAATTTTCAAATTCGTGGCGCGTCCTTTTCCCGTGGTCCAATCGAGCTGAAATTTTTTCCAGATCATTCTCCCAACAAGTGTCACATTTCTAGCGTACGGGACCAAAAAAATCTGATGGTCGAAAAATAAGGTCCACCCTAGTGTGTATATACAGGGTGTTACTCTACCTATAGTCAATACTTTGGGGGGTGATTCTACAGGCATATATAAGTCGAAAATCAAGAGTGACGAAATTGCGGTAAATGCTTCGTTTATTAATTATCGATGGTTAAAGATTGGCGTCTGGATCGCCTGAATCAGCCTGAATGACGGCAACTCGACGGACAGCGGGCCGCGGGAGGCAGGCCAGCCAAGGGGCGTGCAGTGGCGGCGGATGCGTGACGGATTTGCCATGTAGAGCGCATAGTTACTTACCTACCTCGCCGAAACTGTGACATACGATACTTGCGATAATTTATGAAAAGGCGCAAACGTTGTTCGGCATTAAACCTGCCTACTCGTAAAAATCCACAAGGGCATATCAAAACCCGCCCAACGGGATTCTCAAGTAGAGAGGGTGAATGCCATTGCCTTTGAAAATATTGCCCTCAAAAATCACCCACACGGCCATCCAAAGCACCGCGATTGTTCACTTAATTACACACACGCACCACGATTAGTTTTCTCGCGAATGTCCATGTCTTCACGCACCGCGATTGTCCCGTCCGCGATTGTTCACTTAATTACACACACGCACCACGATTAGTTTTCTCGCGAGTGCACATGTCTTCACGCACCACGATTGTTCACTTAATGACACACACGCATCACGATTAGTTTTCTCGCGAGTGTACATGTCTTCACACACCGCGATTGTCCCGTCCGCGTTTGTCCATGTTTTCACGCACAAAATATTATCTTACAGGAGATGTTCAACGTGACCACCAGTCTCCTGAATACACAGTTGCATTCTTCTGCGAAAATTTTCTCGTACTTGTCGGAAGTCGCCCATCACATTCTGCACTATCACCGACGTAAACTGGATTCATTGCTCTTATTCGTCCACCGTGGCCACGGGCGTTGAATAGACCAAATTCTTCATATGTCCCCAGTAAAAGAAATCAAGGGGATTGAAATCTGGAGACCGAGCAGGCCAAGCGATAGGTCCTTCTCGTCCAATCCATCTATTTCCGAAGTATGCATTCAAATGTTGGCGTACTATTACGGCGTAATGTGGTCCTGCACCGTCTTGCATGTACCACATGTCTCTTCGCACAATCAATGGCACGTCTTCTAATAGAGCAGGCAATTGTGTCGGCAATAATTCGAGATATCCTTGGCCTGTTAACCGACGAGGGAGAACAACAAGACCAATAATCTTGTCGCCAAGAATTCCTGCCCAAATATTTGTTGAAGATTGGCGCTCAGTACTTCTTTCTGACAGCGCGTGTGGGTTTTCTTCTTCCCAGACGTGAGAATTACGTGTATTAACGGTGCCATATCGGTTTAAGTTTGCTTCGTCGGAAAACAATATCCTCGATAGGAAGTCTTCATCGGCTGTAATCATTTCCATCATCCATGTGGAAAAGTGAAAGCGGTTCTCGAAATCACACTCTTCTAATTCCTGCACCCGTTACAAATGATACGGGTACAGTTGATTGTTTTTCAGAATTCTCCAGACAGTGGTACTGCTTACACGTTCCTCTGCGGCGATTCTTCGTGTGCTGGTCGAAGGGTTTTCCTAGATTCGCTGCATCACCCTCTCTTCGAGGTGCGGATCTCGTTGATCACATCCCCCGGATCTGTTACCCGTAACAGAACCTGTATCGCGTAATCGTTGATACAGTCTAGTAAATATCCTTCTATCGGGCACATTTCTCCTTGGATATTTTTGACAATAAATGCGAAGTGCTTCAGGAGTACTACCCTTCGCTTCACCGTAGCACATGAGCATGTCTGCGAGCTCGTTACACGTTCGAAGCCGTTCGATTCACGTTTGATGCACGATCAAAGTGGTACGAAAGACGTTCGATAGGGATGTGGAAAATGAAGGAAAGTAAACAGGAAGACGAAATATAAAAGCAAGAAAATTGATTAAAAAATAAATGTAGTTACCAGTGGTTGACAACATTGATGGCACAGCCATTTCTTATGGTGTACTACTCATTTTGAGATAAATTAAAATTCTCCTCTATGCATGCATATAAACATATTCAGCAATATATGAAGTGCATGTAGTGAGTTCGCAATATAAATATATGGGTGAACCCCTCCTCATAGGATGCTCTATACATCTGTGGGAGGCTGTCATAACATTGGGCACAAATCTTCCGATGGCAAACATCATTATTGTCTTTTTAATATAATTTCGACCGTAATTAACACTATATTATGTTTTCGGCGCACTGGTTCGGTCATTAACACATATTCACTAACTATTTTGCAATATTAAAATTCATTATTTTATATAAATTCAAACGTTTCGATCTACATTCAGATCATTATCAAGGAATAATATTAATATAAATTTATGAATATTGTCGTAGCTGTTAAAGTAAATAATTCGCAACGTTCAAAAGGAACGTGCGACACGCGAGTCGGTTGGAAGATGACTGTCAGTAGTGTTCCTGATTTCTCGATATTTTTCGCATCTAGAGAAATGAGAAATCAGATTATATTTCTCGAGAATTCTCGAGAATTCTCAAGAAATTAAAAACTATTGTAAAATTTATAATTTTTGAATAATGTTGATAATATTTATCTAAATTTTTATTCGTGTCCAACTTAAACAAAACTTGTGTAAATGAAAAAAAAAACAGATATTAAATATAATAGATAAATTTATTTATTTAATATAAAATGTGAGCAAAACGAAAATTTACTTCTTTGTTTTAAAATAGTATTTTTTCAAAAGCACAATGCGTCTAATGTCGCGTCAGCCAATCTCCTTCTTTTTTCTTTGTGACAAAATCTGCGGCTGTAGAAAAATTTCTTTCATTTTGAGTGGATGTGGGTGTAATTGTACATAGAACATCGGCGATACGAAGAGAAAAGTTTATAAACAATCGCGCAATTATTCGCATATATTGCTAACATTTATCACTGATTGTAGATGTGTTTATATGTTCACGATTAACACACAATTTGAACCAACTGAAAATTCATTTCTGAAAACTAATGGGATTTATAATAATTTTCTTACACTGAAGATTCTCGAGAAACAATGTAATTTCTCGAGAAATGAGAAATAAGAAATTATAAAATTTCTCGAGAAATTCTCGAGAAAGAATTCTCGAGAAGGAACACTAACTGTCAGTCATCAGTCATCAAAATAGTTAGTGAATATGTGTTAATGACCGAACCAGTGCGCCGAAAACATAATATATCATTATTGTCTGTATATATTAGGCCTCTGGCTTGCATGCCCGTCAGTTCTAGTAATTTTGCATATACCCTTGGATATTCGTTGGACAATACGCCGCCCCAGGGGCCGCAATAATTATCATAGTATTCACGAATTCCCCGAGTGTGTATCACTGGCATTTTTTCAGTAGTATGAATCTAAAATTTAGTTTTGCTTTAAAAAATCTGATCCCACTATTAGTATGTTGTAAATTGTTGGAATATTGATATACATATAGCGATTTCCTTACTTTTCTTTGTAAATCCACAGTCTGTGTCCCCTCTCACACGTTTTCAACCACTATTTATTTGCTTGTCTATCACTTTGCTATGACTTATTTTCACCTTTCTGGATGTCAAACGACTGTAATAATCTTGCAGATTCCCAGTTCCATATATGTGGTCCATGTCTTTAAAGTTGCATTCGCTGCAAAGTATGATGTTTCCATTCTTCGCCTTCTTCTTCGCTAACTGTTACTTTCTATTCCTCTGTATTTTCGTTCTTCTACGCTGACTCTTCTTTTCTTCATCATCATATATTTTGATACAATCGCGCGATGCACTGCGACGTTAAGATTGAAAATCATTTGAAAACAATTATTATCTATAGAATTCATGCGATTGTACCACCAAGTATTGCAGTCTCTTTCCCTCTCCCTAAATTTTAGCTTTAAAATGCACGCTCTCTCTCTCTCTCTCTTTCCAATCCATCCGAAGACGTGGTGTGTAAAAAACCGATCTTCCCCGACGTCAATCGAAACAATTTCCTTCAAACAAATTATTATTATTTCTGCTACATAACGGTTGGCTAGATCTGGAAAAAAAAATTTTGGTGATCGTCCACTCTCGCGGTTAGGTCTAAACAAAATTTCGGGTGAGCCAAGTTCTGAAAGAGATTTTTTTCGGGGGTCAATGCCTCCCTCTGAAAAAATTTTCCACGTTGGGCCAGGTCTGGAGAGGCCTCCGCGGCGCACAGTGGTTCGAGTATACTACATGCTAGCCGGACAAAATTATTTTTTCGCGGGTTTGTGTTCACATGGGGGTCCAAATTGTTAGCAAACATACCTCATTTGTATTACAGTTTATTATTTCACTAAAAATATCAATAAAATAAAAATATGACTTATTCAATAAAGGAAAAAGGACAAAACGACAGTATTGTACATTAAACCCCATAAAAAACTTCAAAAAAGTAAAAAAATACGCTAAGTACATGAAAAATCAAATAAATCACAAAAAATAGAAGACAATAATAATCACAAAAAAAATAGAAAAGTATACAATACAAAAAAAGATGTGAAATCAAAATGAGCTGCCAGTACATAAAGGTGCTTTCCAACTGCGTTTAAGATGACACAACTACATACACACAGCTCAAATGCTGTGTTCATACATTCCATTACAATGTATTACATATTAAGCAGATATATTTTTATACAAATAAATATTTTAATACGAATAAATATTTTATTCAAAATACTTGGCGCTGCGCAACCGAAAAAATATTAATTGCCTTAGTATTAATTTATAATTTACAACAACTCCATTATAATATAAAATACATATACATACACATATTAGAAACGCACTCAGATTTATTCTACATATATTTAATTCTAATATCATACGTAGCATATGCACACGCACGCACACACACGCACGCAAGCACACACACGCACGCACGTACAAGAAAGAAAGAAAAGGATTAATGCAATTTATACATATTTATTGAGTTTAGCAACACCAATTCGGGGCATAGCGCCAAGTATTTTGAATAAAATATTTATTCGTATTAAAATATTTATTTGTATAAAAATATATCTGCTTAATATTATGTAATACATTGTAATGGAATGTATGAACACAGCATTTGAGCTGTGTGTATGTAGTTGTGTCATCTTAAGCGCAGTTGGAAAGCACCTTTATGTACTGGCAGCTCATTTTGATTTCACATCTTTTTTTGTATTGTATACTTTTTCTATTTTTTTTGTGATTATTATTGTCTTCTATTTTTTGTGATTTATTTGATTTTTCATGTACTTGGCGTATTTTTTTACTTTTTTGAAGTTTTTTATGGGGATCTCACTTCTTTTTACAAAGATAATTTGCATAGGGACTGACTTTATTACGAATGTCTTTCACAATAGATTGAAAAGCATCAAGGGAGATGTGTTTTCAGCGTACTTTCTTCACCAATGTGATTTGCTCTACATTGCAATCAGTCCACCATAAATAATCTATTTTGTTAATAATTCTTAATGCTATGTCTTTTGACAATTTTTGTCTATCTCTCTATCTAATCTTCTCCGGACAACCTCCAAGACTGTGCATCGCCTTCATTTCTATCCATCCAAGCCTGTGTGTCCCCTTCATATCTATCCAAGCGTCACCTTCATTTGTATCCAAGTCCTGTGCGTCCCCTTCATTTCTATAATATATAATATAAACGTTACATAAAAACTCTAAATTGCTGGTATAAAAATATCTAGCAATTTAAAAGCAATACAATTTGTTACAATATATATATATATATTATTTTATACATACATGGTACAAATTTCCAGAAACTTATGCGAAAGTAGATGCTTCTCAGTCCAACCATCTCCGGACAACTTCCAAGTCTGCGACTTTACATAAGAAATCTATTAAAAAAATTTTGGCGACTTACCTTGTTAATTGAGACTATCTATCTAATCTTCTCCGGACAACCTCCAGGCCTGTGCATCCCCTTCATTTCTATCCATCCAAGCCTGTGCGTCCCCTTCATTTCTATAATATATAATATAAACGTTACATAAAAACTCTAAATTGCTGGTATAAAAATATCTAGCAATTTAAAAGCAATACAATTTGTTACAATAAGTATATATATATTATTTTATACATGCATGGTACAAATTTCCAGAAACTTATGCGAAAGGAGATGCTTCTCAGTCGAACCATCTCCGGACAACTTCCAAGTCTGCGACTCTACATAAGAAATCTATTAAAAAAATTTTGGCGACTTACCTTATTAATTGAGACAATAATTCAGTCTCCTACGTAGTGTAAAAACTCGTGTCATTTCAAATTGGGACAATTTACTTTATTTGACACTTAGCACTTAGGTTATAAAATTCAAAATAGTATATATATATATATATGTACGTACAATGGCGGACGACGAACGAAGAACGATACATGTGTTGTCTGAAGGTGTGTGTGTGTAACGCGTGTATACGTATTATGTGGACGAAAATTTGGCTTGGAGAATCAGGAGAAGAATCATAAGAAAAATCTTAAACCTATCGGATTTGACCGATCCATGAGACGATATTATGATATCTCTGTCATGCGTGGACCGATTTTATTGAAATTGGTCTTGTTCGAAAGCCGATATGCGGTTTACATAAGAAAAATGTCTTTAAATTTACAAAATATTGCAGGCGTGATGAGATATTAATGTATAATTGTCAGAATTAGGTTAGAGTGTCTCCGCGACGAGTAAAGGTACACGGTAGCGACATCGAACATATACCGGGTGTTTTTCATGTACTTGGCGTCGAGACGCTACCGCGTCTCTAGATATAATTAACAGTTATAACATTATGTCTATTCCTGTCATTTCTGATTTTTTAAGTTATAAAACCCGGTTTTTTAAATCAGTTTTCTCTGCATCGCTATTAAAATAGTGTTTTACTACATGTTCCACGTCTATCCACGCGACAAGGGTTGAATCTACGGAAAGTAGAGACATTCTAGGTTATTTGAATCAATCGGTCGATCTGCAAAAATTTGCAAAACTATATTTTTTTAATTGTTTTCGATCGCGACGCTCTGTAGCACCAGACGGTGGATTCAAATAGTGTTTTAGTATATGTTTCACTTCGATCCACGCGACAAGGGGTGAATCTACGGAAAGTAGAGACATTCTAGGTTATTTTAATCAATCGGTCGATCTGCAAAAATTTGCAAAACTATATTTTTTTAATTGTTTTCAAGCGCGACGCTCGACAGAAGAGATAGCACAGTTGTTATACTTTTTGACGGTATTGAGTTTATATAGGGTTCAAATTTTTATAAAACAAACCTGATTCATATCATATTTGTAAACATAATTAACGATTTGTAACCTAGTAGTAAGTTTTTCTTATTTCTTATGTTTGGAATAATATATTTAAAGTGTTATACCCGTTAATAATAATAAGAATAATATTATTATTATTAGTGACAAAATAAAATGTGATACGAATCAGTTTTGTTTTCTAAAAATATGAACCCCGTATAAACTCAATACCGCGAAAAAAATATAACAACTGTGCTATGTCTCCTGCCGAGCGTCTCGCTCGAAAACAATAAAAAAAATATAGTTTTGCAAATTTTTGCAGATCGACCGATTAATTAAAATAAACTAGAAAGCCTCCACTTTCCGTAGATTCAACCCTTGCCGCGTGGATCAACGTGGAACATATAGTAAAACACTATTTGAATCCACTGAGTGGTGCTACCGAGCGTCGCGCTCGAAATCATTTAAAAACTATAGTTTTGCAAATTTTTGCAGATCGATCCATTGATTAAAATGAACTAGAAAGTCTCCATTTTCCGTAGATTCAACCCTTGTCGCGTGGATCAACGTGGAACATATAGTAAAACACTATTTTAATAGCCATGCAGAGAAAACTGATTTCAAAAACCAGGTTTTATAACTTAAAAACTTAGAAATTACAGGAATAGATATAATGTTATAACTGTTAATTATATTAAATGTACAATACCGTCGTTTTGTCCTTTTTCCTTTATTGAATTAGTCATATTTTTATTTTATTGATATTTTTAGTGAAATAATAAAGTGTAATACGAATCAGGTATGTTTTCTAACAATTTGGAACCCATATGAACCCAAACCCGCGAAAAAATAATTTTGTCCAGCTAGCATGTAGTATACTCGAACCACTGTGCGGCGGCTCGGCCCGGACTGATCCTCCCCCTCTATCATCGCGGCTTCCCCCACTCCGCGGCACGTGGTTTCCCTCCGCCCCCCCCCCCCCGGCCGGTTGGGAGTCGGGGAGGGGGAAATGGCCTTGAAAGTGAATAGGAACCGGCCTAGTATTACTACTATATAAGAAGTAACTTATGGATCTAGGAGTTAGCTTATGGATCTAGGAATTAGCTTATAGATCTAGGAATTAGCTTATCGATCTAGGAGTTTGAATATGTTAAGTTGAGAACCATTTGTTATTGTCTCTTTGTTTCATCAGGGGCGGTATTGCCACCTGGAATAGTCACATTCCTTCGTTGCTTATGAGTAATAATACTAACCTGGGAATAATAGTTAATAGCAATAGGTTCAACAATCTAAGGGGCCTACAAGGCGGCTTCCACGCAGGATCTGCTCGTCAAACCTGGCGACTATGTCCTTGGTTTGTAACCAAGCGGCTTCAAAAGTCGGAGCCTTAGATTTATGTTGGAATCGACCAGTGGCCTTAAATGATTCAGAGTAGTGTCTCTATTGAATTGGTAAATCATAATGATTCTTCTCTGGGCTTTCTGGCCGGTATTTATACATATTCGAGGAACTGGGAACGCACCAATAGGAATAGAGTTCGACTATTAAGCGTCAATCGTTCTCGTCTCAAGGTGGCCGTTCCAATAAGCGGCTACAGCCGCCAGCGACTGCGACCAGCGGCTGCAGCCGCTGGTGCAATGACTGGTTCAATGGAAAAGCATTCATCCCAACTCCTATGGGCGGCTGCGACTGCTGCGGCAGCGCCAGGATTGCCATAGCCTATGCGCGTTTGGTTCATGAGCAGCTTAGGCTACTCGAGACACAACACAATGCCACGAGTGTCTGTTTTCCGCCGTAACAGCAGAATCTCCTAGTCGCACAGCGGCTGCCGCTCTACTGCTCCAGAAGCAGTCTAGCGACTCTAGCCGCTCTGCGACTCTAGTTGCTCTGCGACTCTAGCCGCTCTGCGATCCATCTCACATTCGGAAAGATTATCCAGAAATAAGGAAAGAAGTCAGAAGTCATAACTTATGGAATTGTTTTTTTTTTATATATTTCTTGTAAACTAATAATATGAGCTCTTGTAAAAAAAAGGTAAAAATATCATGACGGCTACATCTGATCTGCGTGTAAACACATGTCAAATCTGTTGTTTTATGCAAAATTTTAAGTGATTTCTTTCAAAGTTTGTTAAAGTAATGTTAAAGGGGTCAGAAATAGTTAGTATCGATTCTGCAAAATAATAGTAAATAATTCGTTATATACATTTAACTCATTTACCACTTTTAATCCTTTCACGATGTTTCGCCCAATTTGGAATGTCTTGTCATTATCCCATGCAGAAGGGACTTTTTAAAAAAATGTGGTAGGTATTAAAAACCTTTCACAGAATCTTTTGGAATCAGGATTAAATAAAATGTTCAATTTTTTTGTTGACGAATTGTTCCACATCCTTTGGAAAGATTTTATACTTTTCAATGCATTCGTTGTCGTCACTGCTTACACTGGCATTTATTGCCTCTATCATTTTTATTTTTTGCTGTCATTCCAATGGCACTATCGAAAAATGATAATGCGGCAGTTTCTGATGCCAAGTATCACAAATGATTGATCATTTTGTTTATTGTAGTGCGGCTTATTGTATCGTCAATTTGACGATAAGCGAATAAATTGTTTACGAATTTCAAATCTTGTCGCGGGGCTTCTGTTGCGACTGGAGCTTGTATCCACGTTTTTAAATATAAATTGGCGAGGAAAATACAAATGGCGCGAATTCCAGTGGCCTTTTCGCTAGTCAAGATAAATTCTTTTCGGAATAAATATATTTTTATACAATACTCCTGGAACTCGAAATGTATAATTTTTTCTATGAGTTCGGCCTAAGAAAAGAACTGTAAGCTCCAAGAATTCCCTATAATCTTCTCGTGGTTGATTGCTGTTTTTCAAGGTTTGCATTGCAAACTCCAGCACTTCAGTACTATTTATAATTCTAGATTGGTGAACGTACTCGTATTCAATTCCTGCCACAAAATTCGATTTATTGATCTGGGGCCAAGCCTGTTGAAATTGTCTAAAAAATGGAATATTTGGACCTGATGATTTCTCGAGCTTTACATAAAAAACACTCCGTAAAATGATTTCATATATGTGATGCCGGCAAGGAAAATATAGCAAATCTCTTTCAAATTTTTGTTCGAGAAGGATACATGCGCCTTGGAGACGTCCCATGTTTGATGACGTTGTGTCACAGCAAAGTGCTTACACTTTGCCACCTAAATCCCAATTCTCCACTAAATCGTATATCGCAGAAGCTTGTTTGTCTCCAGTACCCGATAGAATTGCAGGGATTCCAAGCAGCTGCTCAATACCTCTGCAAGTTATTAGTACAGGTAAACGATCAATTTTCTCATTGCCTATTAAAGCTGGCAACAGCTTTCCGTCCCAATGTAGTGTAATAGTACCAAGCTTACAGTCTTTGAACGCTGCACGATATTTATCTGCAAGCTGTACTCGAAGATCCGTGCGATGACGCCGTATAGACGTTCAATTGATAATTAAGTCGTCTTGGTCATGACGAAGAGCTTGAGCTGTTGCTGTTATTATACGAACAGCATCACGATCGCTTACTTTGCACTTGTCAAGGGTTGCAACAAGTTTTGGCGTAATTATATCAAATTGAGCACGTTTGTTTTTAGGGTTGCTTGGTCCAGCTTCATCCACGGCACTAATAAATTCATTATTTTCACCCTCACTTGATAGGTGACCATCTTCTTCGCTGGATGATGCTACTTCGTCCATTGTTTCGTCTTGTTTTAACCGATATACAAGTGTCAATAAAGACCAATATATCTTATATTATATATCCAAGATAACGATCAATAATTTGAGTTTTAAAAATGAATTGCATAAAGAATATTTACCTTGCACAGTTTCTACTTCCCACTGCCTCTGCCTTGATTTTTCTTGCTCCTTTTTTCTGTTCTTTCCGGTATAATATATGATCTCTTCCAATCGTAGAACCAGGACGTCCTTTTTTTTTCGTTGATTTAACAGAAAAAGTTTGTCTTCCTCTACTTTAATAGTTTTTAACGCATCGGCGGGTGCAATATCAAAAGGTTATCTAGCTTATCTACAAACTCCTTCTCCCGATTTTTTTGGGTTTCAGAACTGCGATTGCAACTTTTATGCAAAGTCGCCCATTCCTGATACAATGCATCTAGCTTGTTAGTGCAATGCTGTGGTGTTTTCGTTGGAATCCGCGCTTTCTCCCAAAATATTTCAACTTCCTTAATAACTAAAGAAGCACTAGACTTAAGATTCAATTTTACATTCCGCATATTGTGAAATAGGATTCTTAAGACTCGCCTGTTGGATTGGAATTTTGCACCGATAATTTGACTTTCGTCATGATCGAGTAAATATAATTTTTTCCTTATACCTTCCATTTCACTTTCACTTTCACTATGATATTTCACTGTTACCTCGCTGAACGCTTAGAACATAATGGCCCAACTATGAGTATTCGGACCTTCTGTCCCATCCCTTCCTGTGCAGGTAGAATTCTAACGGTTTCTGAGGGGTACAAACTGATTACCTGACGCAGCTGTAGCTGCATTTCGAAGGCTTTAAAACCCCCGCATTTCAATACATGTACGAATTAAACATTTAAGAAACTGTAGTATTGTCAAAAATGCAACTATTTCCATGAAATTTAAAATGTTCCATATACCATTGTCTACCTTTTTTCTACAATCTATATGGGCGTTTAAATGAGATTGTTTAATATTTCCATCGTTTACGGATATATGAAAAACTCTTCAAACAAAAGTTCTAGTATATAAAGAGGCGAATATAATTGGGGAAATTTTTTTTTTCAAGGTCACTCTTTCGAGTTTTCAAGGTCACGGACGTTTTTTTGTTAACAATCCCATATGCTGTGTATGTATTTTTAAACAGAAAAAAATACAAATCCAACGATGTATCATAATGTGTATTTATGTCAAGGTTTAAAAAGTTCAAAATTTTCAAATTCGTGGCGCGTCCTTTTCCCGTGGTCCAATCGAGCTGAAATTTTTTCCAGATCATTCTCCCAACAAGTGTCACATTTCTAGCGTACGGGACCAAAAAAATCTGATGGTCGAAAAATAAGGTCCACCCTAGTGTGTATATACAGGGTGTTACTCTACCTATAGTCAATACTTTGGGGGGTGATTCTACAGGCATATATAAGTCGAAAATCAAGAGTGACGAAATTGCGGTAAATGCTTCGTTTATTAATTATCGATGGTTAAAGATTGGCGTCTGGATCGCCTGAATCAGCCTGAATGACGGCAACTCGACGGACAGCGGGCCGCGGGAGGCAGGCCAGCCAAGGGGCGTGCAGTGGCGGCGGATGCGTGACGGATTTGCCATGTAGAGCGCATAGTTACTTACCTACCTCGCCGAAACTGTGACATACGATACTTGCGATAATTTATGAAAAGGCGCAAACGTTGTTCGGCATTAAACCTGCCTACTCGTAAAAATCCACAAGGGCATATCAAAACCCGCCCAACGGGATTCTCAAGTAGAGAGGGTGAATGCCATTGCCTTTGAAAATATTGCCCTCAAAAATCACCCACACGGCCATCCAAAGCACCGCGATTGTTCACTTAATTACACACACGCACCACGATTAGTTTTCTCGCGAATGTCCATGTCTTCACGCACCGCGATTGTCCCGTCCGCGATTGTTCACTTAATTACACACACGCACCACGATTAGTTTTCTCGCGAGTGCACATGTCTTCACGCACCACGATTGTTCACTTAATGACACACACGCATCACGATTAGTTTTCTCGCGAGTGTACATGTCTTCACACACCGCGATTGTCCCGTCCGCGTTTGTCCATGTTTTCACGCACAAAATATTATCTTACAGGAGATGTTCAACGTGACCACCAGTCTCCTGAATACACAGTTGCATTCTTCTGCGAAAATTTTCTCGTACTTGTCGGAAGTCGCCCATCACATTCTGCACTATCACCGACGTAAACTGGATTCATTGCTCTTATTCGTCCACCGTGGCCACGGGCGTTGAATAGACCAAATTCTTCATATGTCCCCAGTAAAAGAAATCAAGGGGATTGAAATCTGGAGACCGAGCAGGCCAAGCGATAGGTCCTTCTCGTCCAATCCATCTATTTCCGAAGTATGCATTCAAATGTTGGCGTACTATTACGGCGTAATGTGGTCCTGCACCGTCTTGCATGTACCACATGTCTCTTCGCACAATCAATGGCACGTCTTCTAATAGAGCAGGCAATTGTGTCGGCAATAATTCGAGATATCCTTGGCCTGTTAACCGACGAGGGAGAACAACAAGACCAATAATCTTGTCGCCAAGAATTCCTGCCCAAATATTTGTTGAAGATTGGCGCTCAGTACTTCTTTCTGACAGCGCGTGTGGGTTTTCTTCTTCCCAGACGTGAGAATTACGTGTATTAACGGTGCCATATCGGTTTAAGTTTGCTTCGTCGGAAAACAATATCCTCGATAGGAAGCCTTCATCGGCTGTAATCATTTCCATCATCCATGTGGAAAAGTGAAAGCGGTTCTCGAAATCACACTCTTCTAATTCCTGCACCCGTTACAAATGATACGGGTACAGTTGATTGTTTTTCAGAATTCTCCAGACAGTGGTACTGCTTACACGTTCCTCTGCGGCGATTCTTCGTGTGCTGGTCGAAGGGTTTTCCTAGATTCGCTGCATCACCCTCTCTTCGAGGTGCGGATCTCGTTGATCACATCCCCCGGATCTGTTACCCGTAACAGAACCTGTATCGCGTAATCGTTGATACAGTCTAGTAAATATCCTTCTATCGGGCACATTTCTCCTTGGATATTTTTGACAATAAATGCGAAGTGCTTCAGGAGTACTACCCTTCGCTTCACCGTAGCACATGAGCATGTCTGCGAGCTCCATGAACGAATATTGTCCTTCCATCGTAGAAAATTCGTCCGTACGCACCACTTCACACACCACTACACACACCGTCACACACCACAACACACACCACAACACACACCGTCACACACCACTTCACACACTACTACACACACCGTCACACACCACACGCAGAATAAAACCTAAAAAAGAAAAGGAAAGAAATTTAAAAGGCCTAAGCTAATGCTAAAACTGAAACTAAAACTGAAACTGAAACTAAAACTCTGACTAAATTCAAAAACACAGACTGCTTTCTACAATAGAAATACTTCTCGCCGATTGCAGCCTGTGGTCGCGTTGACGACAGTCGTCAAACTGAGGAGACCTTGGCCAAATCCCTGCGCGATGGAAACGAAAAATGTTACGAATAAACAACCTACATACAATGTATCGCTACACCTTCGCCGAGTGGCTCAAGCGATGATACTCAGCTTATGCAATAAATTAAATTCTTTATTCTTCATGGAATCGATAGGTATGGCAGTGACACCAATGGATTCTCTATGTTTTTCCATAAGGAATCGATCGACGCCACTTTCGCAAAGATCTGATGAGAAATGCAGAATGATTTCAGATTCGTCGCTTTCTAGTGCGCAACATTGTATGGCCCCCTGATCTCGAGCGTCGCGGTCGGGGGCCACGAAACTCAGCGCGGAACGGTCTCGTCGGGGGCATTGACTGGCCGTGCGAAACAGCTGTGATTCTCTAGCACAGGCACCCGCGGGCGTCATGTAAAATTAGCTTCGTTAAAAGTAATCCGATTTACATTACATTTGGTATGATTTTCATCGGAAATACATAGGGAATCCATTGGTGTCACTGCCATAACTATCGATTCCATGAAGAATAAAGAATTTAATTTATCGCATAAGCTGTCTATCATCGCCCGAGCGACTCGGAGAAAGTGTAGCGGTACATTGTATGTAGGTTATTTATTCGTAACGTTGTTCGTGTCCTTCGAGCAGGGATTTGGCCAAGGTCTCCTCAGTTTGACGACTGTCGTCAACGCGAGCACAGACTGCAATCGCGGTGCGTGAAGACATGGACATTCGCGAGAAAACTAATCGTGGTGCGTGTGTGTAATTCAGTGAACAATCGCGGACGGGACAATCGCGGTGCTTTGGATGGCCGTGTGGGTGATTTCTGAGGGCAATATTTTCAAAGGCAATGGCATTCACCCTCTCTACATGAGAATCCCGTTGGGCGGGTTTTGATATGCCCTTGTGGATTTTTACGAGTAGGCAGGTTTAATGCCGAACAACGTTTGCGTCTTTTCATAAATTATCGCAAGTATCGTATGTCACAGTTTCGGCGAGGTAGGTAAGTAACTATGCTCTCTACATGGCAAATCCGTCACGCATCCGCCGCCACTGCACGCCCCTTGGCTGGCCTGCCTCCCGCGGCCCGCTGTCCGTCGAGTTGCCGTCATTCAGGCTGATTCAGGCGATCCAGACGCCAATCTTTAACCATCGATAATTAATAAACGAAGCATTTACCGCAATTTCGTCACTCTTGATTTTCGACTTATATATGCCTGTAGAATCACCCCCCAAAGTATTGACTATAGGTAGAGTAACACCCTGTATACAGGGTGTCCCAAAAATGCTGCGTTTCCCTAAAGGGGGTGATTCTGGGGGTGATTGCAAACAACTTTTTCCTTTGCGAAAATGCTCTCTGATGTTTCGTTAACGAGATATTAATAAAAAGCACCGACCAATCACAGCGCGAGTCTGACGGCCGAGTTCCCGCGCTAGCGTGGCTATGAGCCGCGCTGCGACTGCGAGCAAGCAACTCGGCATGCATCGAAGAAACTTGCGTAGTATGGCAAATGAAAAAGACGTAACAAATAAAATCGAACATGTTGTCATGGTTTGTTCGTCATTTAAAGTGAATAATGAATAAAGGATAAATGGATGAAAATTACGTGTAACGTAAAAAGACGAATACGCAGTTTTTTTTTAGAAGATTCGAAAATAATAATTATTTGAAGTGGGAGGATAAGGAATACGTAAATTTCCTTGTGTTAATAACGTAGCCACGAAAAGGTAATGTAACAGGAAATTAACGAAATGTGATAGTCGTTCGTTATTGTGATAAAAATCCGTAATTCAATAACGTTCAGCACTGTTGGTGGTAACGAATAAGTCTGTTTAAAAAGCCCGAATAAATGTTATCGTACAGGAATTTAGAGAATTATCGCCGGAAATAAGCAATCGCTTGCGTTAAATTTAAAAATTGAATTATCACTAATAAAGTAACTAAAACTCACCCTTGTTAGAAATTCACCTGCAGCTTGAAAATCTGTGTCACAGGGTCACCGAACCGATCCTGGTCATCGATGGACGTGCTCCGTGCACAGCTGGTCCCAGGTATCCTTACATTCCCACTACCCAAAGTTAAGAGTCGCAATGTCAGGTGCGTCCAGGTCAACGTACCGAATATTCACGTCACTGCACGGCTACTAACACTGATCACTTTATTTGCTTTTCAAGAGCGTGTTGTTCCTACGTTTTAAAAATTGGTAGCCCCGAAAGGGGCCGGTTGTTTTCAATTTAAAAAGTGCTCCACGTGGCCACCGCCATTTTCGATGCATGTTTCAGCGCGGAGAATCAGCTGCCTTTGGACACCCTGTAAAGTTTGCGACGTTATGTTCGCCACCGTTGCGTGAATAAGCGCGACGGCTTCTTCAGGGGTATCCACCGGCTGACGATACACTTCATTCTGAAATGATTGTTGTACAACAAATACAAAACGTAAGTAAAAAAAAAGAATTCCTACAACAAGAATAAGTAAAGAGTAACAGCAATAATCAAATTACCTTCAGGTAGCCCCAGAAGAAAAAATCCAGCGGATTCATATCCGGTGACCGTAGGGGCCACGCAACGTGGGCCTCTAGCCCGCCGCGGCCGATCCACCTGTCCTGAAAGGTTTCACCTAAATAAGCGCGGACATTATCGGCGTAATGTGGCCCAGCTCCGTCATGCTGGTAGTACATGTTCTGTCGAATCACAAATGGAATATCGTCCATAAGATCCGGCCGAACATGTTCTAAAAAACATTTATACGCTGGGCCGTCCAGCCTGTCTGGCAGAATGTACGGCCCACCGATAAATTCGCCACAAATGCCGGCCCATAGGTTGATCGACCAACGGACTTGTGCTGCACATAGACGAAGCGCTAGGGGATTTTCGTCGCTCCACACATGCATATTGTGGGAATTGAAGCAACCTTCTCTGTTGAAAATTGCTTCATCCGTCCACAAGTAGTAAGGCAAAGCGGGTTCTAGACCAGGTCCTCTGAGGGGAACGCGGGGGTGGGGTGAGGGCGCGCGGGGGAGCGCGGCGGAAGGAAACATGGGCGCGGGGCCTGCGGCGTGAGGAAGACAGGTTGCGCGCGCACGCGCCGCGGAGTGGGGGGAAGCCGCGACGGAGACCTCTCCAGACCTAGCCCACCCGAAAATCTCTTTCAGAACTTGGCCCACCCGAAATTTTTTTCCGGACCTAACCTAGGGTGGGAGCCGTCCTTAATATGAATATAATAATAAGAAATATACAAAATAGAAATAATAGAAATATTGGAAATTATGTGACGAGCAGGAAAACGGAAGATGGGCAAATAAATGGAGAAATAAAATACCTTTAAGAATATATATTGTTACAAAAAGAATATAATTATAAATAGAATATAAAAACATGATTAATATTGATTTGGTTTAATTATCCCACTCGATAACATCTTTAGTAAATAGTTCAGTTAATAATAAATCTATAGGAACTTGCGCAGGGTCAGTTTGAATTCCAACAACGCTAGCCCAAAGCCCTGATACTTTATTCCTATAAGTATCAAAATCAATATTTTTAGCTGTGACGTTTCGTCTTGCCACACTCTTTGGAGGACGCGCAAGATTCTTCTGAGATATAGTTATTTGCACATTATCATCATCGTCGAAATAGCCTAAAAACGTTTGTTGTTCATATCGATGTATCCAATATTCCTCATCATAATCATCATCATCATCCTCTAAGTAGTCGAGTATTGGATTTTTGATTTTTTGTTTTTTAAAAACTTTTTAAAAAATGTCGCCATCGTGAACAGCTTCCGCCTCATAAAGTTTTGCACCTAGAATTTCTTCGGTTTGAACCGCAACATTTTGACAGGCCACATACAGTTTCGGCCTGGAAGAATGGATAAGTGACGCAGCAGCGGTAATCGTAGCAGTAGCCGGACGTTTGAAATTAATGGGCAATGACATAATCTGAAACCGATTTTTCTTATAATTGTCACCGTTACTAACACTACGATTCACTAAAAATATGATAATGGAAACTTACGGTATTAATCGATTGTATTTCCATGTGTTGAACGATTGATAATATCCTTCAAAGCAATTTCACAACTGTCAAAAATATTACAACTATTAGCTGTCACTTTGACTATGATTTGAATGCAACTGGTCTCGATGCATCTCCTGGCTCTCACATGTTAAAACCCCATCCTATCATGAAATCGAGAAGTGCCTAGCTTTGCAAAAGTACGATGCCATTGTTCTTCATTATCTTCGTCACAGGCCACCCATGTCCTTATCTTCTTCTTCACTGACCATCCTCTTCTTATTCACATGTATCTTCTTTCCCTTCTTCGAACCATATGCATCGAACGGCTTTTAACGGCTTTGATCGTGAGGCTCGAACGAATTTATCAGAAATTGTTTCAGACGATGCCGGGAAAGATCGACGTTTTTCGACACCGCGTCTTCGAGGGAAAGAGATGGAGCATCACTTTAAAGTTAAAATTCTAGGAGGGAAAGAGAGAGTAATACATAGGGGATAGAATCGCATGCATTCTAAAGCTAACAGTATTTCAAAGCGTTCCGATTTAACATCGCAGCGTATGGCGCGATAGCATGCGTAATTCGACTCCTCTGGAGCAGCCGCGCGGGATGATATCATTTGATGGCGCGAATCATAAAAAGAATTATGCAGCGTCAGCAAATCTTAAAATTAGGCGGCGAGGAGGAGGACGGGCAAATAAATGGAGAAACGATATAAGTTTAAAATGATAATTTATTTAAAATTAAATGAATACAATTTAACATTTTTCCTACGCGCATCAGCTAAAATATCATTGATGGCACATGCTACCAGTTCGCAATCTATATAATAATCACAGTAATGTTCGCTATCGCGTATGATTTTAGCAGCATGACATGTATCTAATTTTTCACAGGCAACATCGCTCTGCTGTAGCACGTTAACAAAAGTTTCAAATTTCGTCTGCACATCTCCTACAATTTGACACAGCCGCAGATATACATAGTCTATACATGGCTCAAGATTTAATAAAAATGTTACTGTCTCCGGTTTGAAATACAGCGGTATATCATGTAACGTCATCTTTACAATCGAAGAATTATAGATTTCACAAAAATCCATCGTTAATTGATCCATCTGCATCGAAGGTGATCCTGGTAATCGTGAACGTTCTTCGATGGTTGTACGATTGTTGCATAGCGCATGCCATGTATATGATGGTAACGTGAGATACATCCCACGATTGTTGCCGAGAACAAATTCTACATCGATCTTTGGCCGTCCGCGGATTCCAATTTCCAGATATTTACTGCCCATGGATGTTAATGCGTATCTTCTGACCATGATACGCGATGTTCGTTGCGAGCTATGAGAACAATCAAAGCTATGAAATTGTCAGCTCGTATTAGGAATAAACATAAAAAAAAAAATTTGAGAAGATGTGAAAATTAAGCCTTACCAAACAACTGTAGTGTCCCCGCATTGAGCTACGCCATCATCTTGCACAATCGGAACGTAATAATTCATACGTTTAGCGTTCCCTTCGGCACTGGTACTATGCATTATATGTTTTCAGAGCACTATTTGTTCTGTCAAAGTCACTGAGGTTACTGAGCGTTTGATGGAATAGCATCCGAGAGCTCGGCTTAAATAGAGGCGCAATTGCCTCCCCCGCCACAGCATATTATTCTAAAGCTACCAATTTTTCCATAATGTTTTTGAATCTGAACGTAGCATATAACTTGAGTCCCACCCTCGAGGATAAAAGACTCCACACGTGTTGATTGTAAT
Source organism: Andrena minutula (assembly GCA_929113495.1). Taxonomy (NCBI): domain Eukaryota; kingdom Metazoa; phylum Arthropoda; class Insecta; order Hymenoptera; family Andrenidae; genus Andrena; species Andrena minutula. Next base: position 40,372,362 of record OV815993.1, on the reverse strand, counting down.
ATAATACCTGTGGAAGCGTCGATATCGCGCGCTAATTCGTCATACGTGTGATTCATAGTATTATGCTGTATCAGCAGAAACTGCATAGAACCATGTTGGAACGAATCATCGTTTTTGCATGCAATGTATTCGAGAGAGAGGGAATATCGAAAGAGTTAGAGAAAGAGATAGCAAATCGTGGTATCAGTCATAAAGGCATGCTCCAACCTGCACAAAGCCTCAAATCGTTGCAACGTGTTGCGTGGAAGGCACGTTACATATACATTCCATTTACAATCATGGGAGATTTCGTGCAAGTAGAACGCCAATTATTGGATCAATCTGCACGATTGATTTCGCGGGAAGAGTACCTCGCGTGGGAAGAACGGTGCAACGAGTGCATAGAATCGTTGGAAGAACGCAGCCGAGTGAAACGTCCCCGATTATCAATCGGCTTCCGACAATCGTTGGTTGCTCAAATCGCGCGACTCGAAGGATTGAAATATTCGTTGCGCGGACGTTTCATGCGCGAAGGTGCCGGACATTCTAGCACAGGACTTTTGTGGCGCGAAATAGACACTGCGTTCGATACCCGCGTATTAACTGGTGCCGTGCTAAATTCGAACTACATCGAGCCGCGCAACTTCCTCTAGGATGCGGGGACCATTGTGTTGGAGCATGTACGGGGCGCTTTGAGGAAACATCGAAACCTCAAAGTAAACACGGTGTTCAACGGTGAATTTGTGGCGGGTGACAAGCATGCAAGTAAGAGCATCAATACCCGGAACTGCGAACTTTTCCGCACATCCGATCTGCAGGAGTGGTACCAACGATGCGTCGTCGAACCCACCCTAGCATCGCTGGAAGAGTTCCAGGAACGCGACAGCGGATGGGCATTGACGAGAATTCTCAACCTGACAGTCAATGTCAACAAGTATAATCCGATGCGCGCGGGTTGCCACCACAAGTTGCCGCGGGAATTGTTGTCGAAGAAGGCAACCATCAGTGTACAATCCTCGGACAATGCGTGTTTCGCGTGGGCAGTGATCGCCGCTCTACATCCTGCCGAAATACACGTTGATCGCTCAAGTTCGTACCCCGATTATGCTTCCACGCTAAATCTCCAGGGCATTGAGTTCCCAATGTCTCTGGCACTGATTGCAAAATTTGAACGGCTGAACGAAATCTCCATCAACGTGTACAGCTTCGAGGTGGAGACGAAAAAAGGTTCAACAGTCTTTCCACTGCGTCTCACCAATCAAAAGAGGGATCGACACGTCAATCTGCTCTACACACCAAATCAAGAGCACGGCGATGTAGGGCACTTTGTTCTAATCAAGAACTTGTCCCGGCTGGTGAGCGCACAGCTCAGCAAGAATAAGGCAAAGAAATTCATCTGCGACCGGTATGTATATAAACTTATGAAATGCGTCGTGAAAAAAAAAATTGTTTTTACAGCTGCATGCATTACTTCAGCTGTGTCGAGAAGTTGGAGGTCCATACAGTGGATTGCAGGCAAATGAACGACTGTGCCATCCTGCTGCCCGGCAAAGACGACAATCTCCTCAGCTTCAGTAACCACTGCAGTAAGGAGCGGCTCCCCTTCTTGGTGTACGCAGATTTAGAGTGTATCATCGAGAAAACGGAGGACAATCGAAAGGGTGATAATAAATTACACACGTACCAGCATCATAAAGTGCACAGCATAGCATATTATATGCATTGCTCGTACGATACATCGCTATCGACATATCGATGTCGCCGCGGCGCGGATTGTGTTTCATGGTTCGTCAACGAATTGGAAAATTTTGCAAACTTCGCTAAACCCATCCTAGTCAGTAATGTTCCCATGCTTGATTTAATCACCGAACAGTGGACCACATATCGCGATGCATCACATTGTCATATTTGCGAAGAACCATTCGAGGCTAGCGATGTACGAGTTCGCGATCACTGTCATCTCACCGCACGGTTTAGAGGACCAGCACATTCGGAGTGCAATTTAAATTATAAAAATGCGTTTTACATCCCCATAGTTTTCCATAATTTATCCGGCTACGATTCACATTTCATTATCGAGGAAATAGCGACCGCTTTTGAAGGCAGCGTTGACGTGTTGCCCATAACTAAAGAAAAGTACATTTCATTCACAAAAAATGTCGAAGATACGGCTGATTCAGACTCGCGAAATTGTATTAAATTGCGATTCATCGATTCGTTCAAATTTCTCAACACCAGTCTCGACAAAGTAGCATCTTTTCTTAGCACAGATCAATTAAAAATTTTTCGATCCCAATTTGAAACATTATCCGCCGATGATTTTAATTTATTGAGGCGAAAGGGTGTCATTCCGTACGAATACCTTGATTGCGCGAACAAGCTGCAGGACCCATGCTTGCCACCGCGCGAATCATTCTACAGTTCGTTAACGGGTGAGACTGTATCCGAGAGCGATTACGCGCACGCCGAGACTGTTTGGCATCGTTTCGAGATTAGAACCTTGGGTGAATACAGCGATTTGTATTTGAAGACAGATGTCTTGTTATTGGCAGATATTTTTGAAAATTTTCGCGAAAGTTGTATCAAGAGCTATGGACTAGATTCAGCGCATTATTACACTTTATCTGGTTTCACGTGGGATGCTATGCTAAAACATACCAAAATTACGTTCGAATTGCTGACAGATGTCGATATGGTCATGTTTGTCGAACGCGGTATACGTGGTGGTTTAAGTCAATGTTCCGGAAGATACGCACATGCCAATAACAAGGACATGTCATCTTACGACACATCGGAAGAGTCATCGTACTTGATGTACTTTGACGTGAACAATTTGTATGGATGGGCAATGTGTCAATCTCTGCCGTACGCTAAATTTCAATGGGTCGAAGATGTCGCAAATTTTAACGTGTCTTCAATCGCTGTCGATTCGTCCACGGGATACATTCTCGAGGTAGATCTAGAATATCCGCAACGTCTGCACAACATTCATGCCGATCTACCGTTCTGTCCGACGCGTGCCAAACCACCCGGCAGCAGACAGGACAAGTTACTCGCGACGGTATACGATAAGCAGCGTTACGTTATTCATTATCGCAACCTGCAGCAGTGCATGCGTCACGGTCTTCGTATTACAAAGATACACACAGCGTGCTTCAATTCGCTCAATCCCCCTGGCTCCGCGATTACATCGAACTCAACACACGGTTTAGAACAAGCGCGACAAACGACTTTGAAAAAAATTTGTACAAATTGATGAACAACGCGGTATTCGGTAAAACCATGGAAAATGTACGAAATCATGTGGATGTAAAACTTTTAACGCATTGGTATGGGCGATATGGCGCGGAGGCAATGATCGCGAAACCGAATTTCCACAGTCGAAGTGTTTTTTCGAAAAATTTAGTAGCTGTTGAATTGCGAAAGCTTGAGGTGAAATTCAACAAACCGATACACTTGGGTATGCGCATTCTGGACTTATAAAAAATTTGTTTGTACGAATTTCACCACGAGCACATATCGCCCAAGCATGGAACAAATTGTAAAATTCTATACACAGACACAGACAGCCTCATTTATCATATTCGATGCGACGATATCTATGAATCTATGAAGCACAATAACGACAGATTCGACACCAGCGATTATCCCATCGACAATGTATATAATAAGCCGCGCTTAAATAAGAAGGTTCCAGGGCTGATGAAGGACGAAAATAACGGTGCGATAATGACCGAATTCGTAGGTCTTAAAGCGAAAATGTATGCACTTCGCGTAGACGGTAAAAAAGATACGAAGAAAGCGAAAGACGTCAAGACCAACGTCATAGCCAGAACGATAACTTTCGACGACTACGCGCAGTGCTTGGAAAGGGAGATCGAAATGGTTCGCAGACAATCGTGCATACGGTCTAAATTGCACAAAGTGTACACCATTTCGGAATCAAAAACTTTTTGTTCACGAAAAATCGTACTTTACGCGCCATCTCGCGAGATCGAGCGAACCTCGTATCGAAACTAATGCTGGCCCCACTCTAACCCATGTGGAGCGGCGATCGGGTCTCCCTTCCATGGATCAGCGATCGATGGAAGGGGGAGAGCTCGAGGATTCGAGGAATTCGGCAACGGATTCCTCGATCTACTGATCGACGAGCCGTCACAAAGGTATCACGCTAGTCTCGCTCTCCTCTCTATATTTCGGTATTCGCTAATCGGAAATTGCTTGTACGTAATCGGGCCGATTACACGTGCATCGATTTACTAAAGATAACCTACAGCGTAGGACGTGATTAAATCAAGCGCAACCTGTAAATACAGTCCATTATATTAATTCAACCAGTTTATTGTAAATATTGTAATATATAGACATATATAGACATTATATTATTATGATTTCGGCGCACGGTTCTGTCACTATAAACATAAAATTCAAAAAGTCGTTTTGCAACTATTCACTTGTCTATAAAATATAGAGTTTCCGACGTTTCGGTCCAAATTTGGACCCTTATCAAGGAAAGATATAAATATAAGAATATTGCGTGAACTATTAAATTTATTAGTCGGCACGTTCAAATAGTAACGTCCGACACTTGAGTCGGTTGGAAGATGACTAAAGTAAATACCAGGTAAACGACAAGCATTCAGAAGGTGAAAACAAAGACAAGGCTAAAACAAACCGTTGCGTAATATGTATGAACATTAAATTTCAAAGCAATACCGTTTAGCAACATAATTTTACATAACTTTTAGGATATGTAAGACATAAGTATGATCATAATTGCAGAATTAATAGGCAACTACATCATAAGGCATTACTTTTTCAGTAATGTTGCGTAATATTCTTGTATTTTAGGTGTTTCATACCTAAGGTTAACGCTGGGTTGTTTAATCATATGTAGTGTCTCTAAGAATTCTCTGATTTAGATTGATTTCTTTATCTATAATTTTTGCATTTTCAAAATCGAATCTATGATCATACTCTAATGAGTGCTTGGTTAAAGCGGTATGTTGTAAGGGAGACAAAAATATATTTCTTTTATGTTTGTAAATTCGCCTTTCTAAATGTCTTGAGTTTTGACCGATATACACTTGATTGCATCCCATGCACGGAATTGAATAAATAACGTTTGAAGCTTTTGACAAAGGTAATTTGTGTTTGATTGAAGGAAACAAGTGGTTAGTATATAATGGTATTCTAAAAATAGTGTGTATTCCGACTCTTCTGAATATTCTTTTAATGTCGTTTGAAATGTTATTACAAAATGGTAAAACGACAGTGTTTCTCCAATTGATAGAACCTATTTCTTTGTTTCTTTCTTCTTTCTGTTTTTCCACCAATACTGGATGGTAAATTTCAAAGATCCGTTATTTAATAATTGCCGAAATCAGGTCTATAGGGTATCCGTTACGTTTTAACGTATTTTTCAGAAGGAGCAAATTATTTGGCCGGAATTTCGGTTCCGAAAGCAACACAGCACGATCTATTAATCCTTTAATCAAACCTATTTTATGTTGCATGGGATGAGCAGAATGCAAATTAATGTATCTTCCCGACCATCCACGAATCATCCACGTATCTTTTATAAAAAATAAGTTGAAAAGGTACTTTTGTAAGGGAAACGGACTCTAATCTTTCCATTACTATGTTGGCAATTACCGGAGAAATAGGGGACCCCATAGCTGTTCCAAACACTTGTTTATAGTAAATTCCATTAAAAGAGAAGACATTAGAATCATTAGAATAAATATATAGACATTATAGTTACTACTTAGAACTTAACAACTATCTCGTGAGTGTCCCATCGTTTCCACGTGCGCTATAAGTGTAATTCTGCTAACACTTTTCCTTGATCGGTTTGCAACTTTTTCGGATATCGATCTCTAAATATCTTTGCAAACGCTTTAGTCACCTCAGCACCACTTTTAGTCTTCAACGGCATCGCCCAGGCATACTTGCTCAGCACATCGATGACGGTGAGTATGTAGTGGTGACCTTGGTTGAATCGCGAGTAAGGACGCATTTCTACAACGTCAGCTTGCCACAGATCGTCGTATCCGTGCACTATGACGCGCCTCCGCGGGAAATGTCTTCGAGCTGGAGCGTGCAATTCCTCAACGAGTTGTCGCTTCTTGCGACCATGGTTTTCTTTACTCTTGGATGTTCATAATGGTGGCATGTTTGATCGCAGAGGTGTCTTCGACACGAATGATGCGATAATTATCGTGTACGCGCATTATGTGCTCCCCATCGGTCGGAGGAAATTCTGGACAAGATCAACCGTCTCGCACGATTCTCCTTCGCAGCGGCACAAACTCTTCCCTCCTATCAAATCTAAACAAGTCCCTCGCCTCTTATATCTCTTAAATCGAGACCACGTCTCCAGCCCACTAAATGACCAAAGAAGTCAAATCCATTATCACCCCTTTCCTATAAAAACACCCAAAACCCATTCGAGGAGTTGAGCATTTCCAAATCACATGTATAAGAACCCCAGAAGGATAATCGCGAGGATTATTTGGCGTACGTGCCGAAAATGCGAGTCCAAAGATAGACCAACCTTTGGTCCTTACAAAAACCCCGGAAATGTTACTGCGACGCATATGCGTAAATATGTCAAGGTGCGTACTGCGCACCCCCCTTCAAGCCGAAAAGATTGTAATTAGTATATACTGTCTTTACTGACTCCCCTCGGGGTTACAATCTCCTTAACTTACGCCTCTTATCAAACTCTTCTCCCTTACTCTACCTTAAATCTACCTTAAACTATCTTAAACTATCTTAGCCTATCTTATCCTATCTTAATCTACTTCCCCCTTCCCCGCTCGCTCGCCCTCCACCTCCCGCTCCGCCGCTCGCAACGCGTCTCCCGCTCTCTCCCGGACCCCCGCTTCCGCTCGACTCCCCTTCCACTCTCATCTCCTCATCCATGCTCCCTTCCCTCTCTCCTCTCCTCAATTCTTCTCATCCATACCTCCCCCTCCCCCCCATCATCTAGCACCTCCCCTGCCATTTCCTGCCACCCCCTCTCTTCCCCTAACCCCATACACACCTCCCATACGTGCTCCCACGTCTCTTCACCCCCTCTACACACCCTGCATAGCCTATTTTCCTCCTCCTCCCAGTACCTCTCCCCCCTCATTTCATTTCCCAACCTAAACCTCGCAACCCTTCCCCATCTACTTTCCCCCCACCCCTTCTTCAGATACCCCGGCAACCCTTCCCCCTTCACCCTACCATACCACCCGTTGTATTGCGATTCCCCTATCCTTTTCCACCTCTCCTCTTCTTGCAATTTCCTTTCCCTGTTCACTAACTCCTCCCCTCTTATCCCCCCCCCTTTCCCTTATCCCTTCCATCTCCTCCAGAGTCCACCCTCTTTCCTCGTAAAACACTTTCCTTTCTTCTTCCCACCCCTCCAAAGCCTTTCCCCTCTTTAACCTCCACTTCATTTCTCCCCAACACCTCCTCGCCAGCTCCCCCCCTCGCCCCTCCTCCAGCTTCCTTTCAAACTCCCACGCCCTCATCCCTGCCCTTCCCTTCATCATTCCCCTTTGCACCTCCTCCCTCACCATATAACTCGGTGTACATCTTTCCAGCCCCATCACCCACTTCAAATATCTGTCATGTAATTGTTCCACCTTTCCCCTCTCCCTCCACCCCCACACCTCCGCTCCGTACCCTACCACCGGCCACACCAACCTGTCAAAGAGCCATAATCTCCTTTCCCAGTCATTTCCGAACATCCTTTTCCCAATACCCCATACCTTCCCCAACACCGCCGCCCCATTTTTCACCCTTTCCCTCACATGCTCCTCCTGACCCCCGTTCCCCATCACCGTGTACCCCAGATATTTGAAGTTCCTCACCTCCTCAATCTCCTTCCCCTTCCATCTCCATATCACCCTCTTCCATCCCCCCCCCTCCCCTCCTACACCTCATAACCTTCGTTTTCTCTACATTGACTTGCAGTCCTTTCCCATCCACATACTTCCCCAACTTCCCTATCAGTCCCTTCATCCCCTCCTCGTCCTCCACCAAAACCGCTACATCGTCAGCGTATGCCAACGCATAGACCTTTTCCCCCCTAACTTCACTCCCCCCCATCCTCCCTTTTTCAGCTCTTCTTCCATATCTGCTATGAGCAGGGTGAAGAGGCTCGGACTCAGTGGGCACCCCTGCCTCACCCCTCTCGCCGTCCAAAACCTCTCCCCCTCCTCCTCCCCCACCCGCACCCTACACGATGTTTCCCTCAGAATCTCGTCACACCTCCCCACCAACTCCTCCCTCACCCCCCTCACCCTCATTGCCCTAACCAATATCTCCCTGTCCACCGAGTCAAACGCCGCTTTCATATCTATGAACAGTATTACCATTTTCCCCCTCTTTCTTCCCACTTGCCTGTTCATTAAATAATTCAATACATACACATTGTCCATACACCCCACCCCCCTCCTAAAGCCCGTTTGACCCGGTGGCAGCAGTCCTTTCCCCTTCACCTCCACTCTTAATCTCTCCGCTAACACAGAGGCGTACACCTTGTACGCCGTCTGTGTCAGCGTTATCCCCCTATATTCTTCTACTTTCCTACCCACCCCCTTCTTCACTACGGGTACAACCACCCCCTCTCTCCACCCTTTAGGCCAGCCTTCCCCCCTCCACTCCCTCTTACATAGCCCCCAAAGCCAATTCTCCACTTCTGCGCCTCCATACTTCCACACCTCGTTCGGTATCCCCCCCCCCCCCCGCCTTCCCATCCTTTAAATTCCTTATCACCTTCCCAATTTCCTCTCTCCCTATTTCCGCCTCTCCAACCTCCCTCCTCCTCGTCTCCCCACCCCTTCTCACCCTCCATTCCACCCCCCCAGCAACCCCCTGAAATACCCGTCCCATTCCACCATTGATATTCCTTCATTAACCCTCCCTCTCCTTTTCCTTCCCCTATTTACCACCTTCCATACTTGCCCCTCCGTTCTTATTCCTTCCACTTCTCTCATCCACCTCTCCACCTCTTTCTTCCTTTTTTCCTCGCACAACCTGGCATACTCCCTCTTCCTCTCCTTATATTCTCTCCCATCCCCTCCTTCCCTCCTCCATTTTCTCAATTCTCTCCTTACCTTATTCTTCTCTTCTCTGCACTCCTTATCCCACCACCCTCCCTTCTTTGCCGTCCCCCCCCCTTCCCCATCATACCCATCGCGCCCTTAATCCTTTCTCGCATCTCCAACCATTCCTCTTCTACTCCCCTCTCCCCCTCCCCCCTTTTCCAAAACTTCCTCACAAATTCTCGCCTTCCCTCTTCCGTCCAGTCACCTCTACCCCCTTCCCTCGCCCCTCTATTCCCCCCATTTTCCCCTTCCCCCCTCCCCTCCCTCTTAACCACACCACCATGGTGATCTGATTCCACCCTCTCTCCTACCTCCAACCTTCCCACTTTCTCCCTTGTATCCTCGTTCCCTACCACGTAGTCAATTACCGTATTCCCCCTTCCCCCTGTGAACGTCCACTCCCCCTCCTCGTCCCCCTCTGTATTCCCATTCAATATTCCCCACCCCCTTTCCTCTAACCACCTACACAGCCTCCTCCCTTCCCCATTCACTTCCTTATCCTTGGATCTCCTACTCCCTCCCCCTCTTCCCTTACCCTCCTCTTCCCACAATATCTCCCCTCCTACCTCCCCCGTGCGCGCATTAAAGTCCCCCCCCTATCAGTACTCTTATCCCCACCTCTTGCTCTTCCATCCACTCCCCTAAATCCTCTAGCTTCTTGTTATATATGTGCTTAAATAACGCGCCATAGCGAGGCGCGAGCAGCGCGACGGCGGAAGCCGACAGCGCTGTCGAGCGGGAATCGGAAATGACTTGACGAGTGAGAGTCAGACCCGCTGAATCGTTACACAAGGAATAAAGCTTCGTGATTGTACTGAATCTGTTTCCAACCACTTGAAAGTTCCCTCTTTCGGCACGTATACAACAACTGGCGACGAGGATGGGATAGACGTAATTTTGCCGAGTCAGATAAAAGAATTATTGGCACCCCAGGGGAAAGAAATTCGGCAGTACGGCAACCGATAATCTAAAGGCACGGGGACCACGTGCCAGTATCATGGAGACCATCGTACTTGGTAATTTTACAATCGAGACTTTCGATCCTACCACTGCAAATTGGAAACGATGGATACAGCGTTTTGAGGGTGCCGTAAAAATTTTCAAAGTAGCAGAGGAACAGAAGGTAGCGTACTTCCTACATTATATTGGTACAAAATCCTTCGAAACCTTGTGCGACAGACTGGCCCCGAGCGACCCGTATACCCAAGAGTACGAACAATTAAAGACAAATCTCGGGGAATTTTACGCTCCGGCGCCGTTGGAAATAGCCGAGAATTTTAGATTCCATCAAAGAAAACAACGCGAAGGGGAAACGGTGCAACAATTCGTGACCGCGTTACAGAACCTTAGTATTAATTGTAACCTTGGGAGTTATTTACATACAGCACTACGGAACCAGTTAGTGTTTGGGTTATTAAGCAGACGCATTCAATCGCGGCTGTTGGAGACAAAAAACCTAACTTTCGAGAAGGCGGTGGAAACGGCAACGGCCATGGAATTGACGGACCACGATCTGACACAACTTCAGACGGAACCGGCTACAGTAGATTATATGGGTAAAAAAAGAAGCGACCGCGAGTAATAAAGGTAAAGCGTGGTCGGCAAGGAAGACGCCGGGACGAGAACCGACGAAATCCGAAACTGAGGACAGGCGTCTCACTACACACGCGAATGTTACTTCAAATACAAACACTGTATGTTTTAGGTGTGGCGGAAATCATTATGCGTCAAATTGTAAGCTGAACAGAAACATAGTATGTAATAACTGCGGAATCAAGGGTCATGTGCGAAAAGTCTGTATGAAAAAGAATCAAGAAGCGGCGAACGAATTAAATAATGTGAAACTGATACAAGGCGAACAGGCATTGTACCGCGAGAAGTTTGTGGCGGAAACCTTCGTAGAGGGAAAGAAGGTAAACTTCGAGGTAGATAGCGGCGCCGCCGTAACCATTGTGAGCTGGGATTTCCTTAAGTCGTGTTTTCCAAACGCAAAGGTCAGAAAAACAAATCTAGAATTAGTTAGTTTTTGTAAAACTACGATTACAGTCATAGGATACGTACAAGTAGAGGTTAGGTACGGTAGCCTTAAGAGAATATTACACATGTATATTACCAATACAAACCGGGAACCTCTAATGGGTCGGGAATGGATTCGTCAACTACGGGTACGCCTATGGGATGCAGTACACTCTCTGTCGGTAAGCTCCGAAGAAGAATTAAAAGAGATCCTACACGAGTACAATTCGAGGTTAGATCCGACATCGACAAAAATTCATAACATACAAGCAAGGCTGACGGTGAAAGAAAATTCAGCACCGAGGTTCGTTAAAGCGCGGAAAGTTCCGTTTAACCTGTTGCCGTTAGTGGAACAGGAGATTGATAACTTAGTGCACACCGGGGTGTTAGAGAAGGTAAATGCATCATCATGGGCGACCCCAGTAGTGCCCGTGTTAAAAGAAGACATGACCATACGTTTGTGCGGGGATTTTAGCGTGACTTTGAATCAGTGCCTAGTCGTGGATCAGTACCCATTACCCACGACAGACGAATTATGCAGCTCTTTAGCGGGAGGGGAAAAGTTCTCAAAAATAGACTTAAAGCAAGCATATTTGCAAATGGAAATACACCCAGACGATCGAGAGTTGTTGACATTGAATACACATCGAGGGTTATACCGAAGTACGCGTTTGTTATATGGGATCGCGTCCGCACCTGCCGTATGGCAACGGGAAATAGAAACCGTGTTGAAAGGCATACCGGGCGTATCGGTGTTTCTAGATGACATAAGGGTCACGGGACCAGACGATAAGGTACATCTGCAGCGACTTAGGGAAGTTCTTAAGCGACTGGGCGAATACAATATCCGAATAAATACAAAAAAAAGCGAATTCCTGAAAGACGGCATACGTTATTGCGGGTATTACATAGATAAGCACGGTATTCACAAAGAAAAACAGAAGATGGAGGCCATCGAAGGGATGCCTCGTCCGACGAATATTACAGAACTACGCGCGTTCCTGGGGTTAATTAATTATTACGGGCGGTTCATACGGAACCTAAGCACCATATTAAACCCATTGCATACACTATTAGAAAAAAAAGAAGGTACAGAGGTTCCGTTTGATTGGTCTCCAGCTTGTGAAGCCGCATTCAAGGCGGCAAAGGAAGCGTTTATGAGCGAACAAATTCTTGCACACTATGATCATAAATTGCCGTTAGTCGTGGCGTGTGATGCCAGCCCGTATGGCGTGGGAGCAATACTCTCACAAAAGTACCCGGACGGGAGAGAGAGAGTAATACAGTATGCTTCGCAATCGCTTTCGCGCACTCAAAAGAAATATGCACAAATAGACAAAGAAGCTTATGCGATTATATTTGCAATAAAAAAATTTTATCAGTACTTATACGGGAAACGGTTTACACTATATACAGACCACCGTCCGCTAACTCAAATTTTCGCACCAGGAAAAAGTCTACCGGTGCATAGTGCAATGCGGATGCAGCATTATGCACTATTCTTACAAGGGTTTCAATATGACATTAAGTACAAAAATACGAAATTAAACAGTAACGCAGACGGACTTTCACGTTTGCCAATTAAGTCAGAAGAAACACAAGAGGGGGACGAAATTGACGAGTTTGAAATAAATACAATTGAGGCCTTACCGGTAACTTTCCAAGATTTGATCGCGGAAACGACGAAGGATACTGAATTACAGGAGCTGTTACAAGGCTTACAGAAAGGTATAGAATTGAAGGCGAAAGTTCGATTTAACGTTCCGCAAACCGAGTTTAGCTGTCAAAAAGGAGTTCTGTTACGCGACAATCGCGTAGTAGTACCACGAAAATTACGACGGCAGGTTTTACGCGAATTACACAGCGAGCATCCCGGTATCGTAAAAATTAAATCAATAGCGCGCAGATATTGCTGGTGGCCGGGCATCGACCACGATTTAGAAACAATAATTAGAGAATGTGCGAACTGCAACGTAGTGCGTAACGACCCTAAAAAGGTCACAGAAACAAGTTGGGAAGAGACAGAAAGACCGTTCCAACGAGTCCACGTTGATTTCGCGGGGCCCTTTAAGGGACATTATTTTTTTGTATTGGTGGATGCTTTCTCGAAATGGCCGGAAGTGCACGTTACCAAAGACTTAACAAGCGATACTGTAATACAGAAATGTAAACAAATCTTTGCAGTGTTCGGAATTCCGGAAATGGTAGTTTCTGATAACGGACGACATTTTACAGCCCACAGCTTCGCACAATTTCTAAAGTTAAACGGAATAGTACATAAAACGTCGGCACCTTTTCATCCGGCGACAAACGGACAAGCCGAAAGATTTATTCAAACACTTAAGCTTGCACTAAAAAAAAGGTTCAAGGATACAACTATAAACAAGGTAGAATTAATTGAAGCCCTACAGCAATTTTTATTACATTATCGCACGACGGTACATCAATCGACGAGAATGTCGCCGGCGGAAAAGATGCTGAACCGAAAACTGCGTACACGGCTGGACTTACTTTTGCCTATGCGGGAGGAAGTCCCAGTTACCGAGCGTTGTGAAACAAAGCGAGCACGAGAAGTACAAGTAGGGGAAAGAGTGCAGTGCCGAAATTATTATGGGAAGACGAAATGGTATTTTGGAAGGGTGGAACGTCGGGTCGGACAACTCCATTACATTATTCGCTTGGATGACGGCAAACGATGGACACGCCACATCGACCAAATGTTGAAAACGGGGGAGGTGCCCTTCCAAAGGGAGACTGAGGAAAATGGCGACTACGCACCTCCGGAAGAACCAAACACAAACGCGAATCCGGAACCGACCCGACCCGAACGAGATACGGAAAACACAGAAACAAACTACGATACCCCACGTAGGTCGACACGCACACGAAACCCCCCTGAGCGGTATGGACAGTACGTTACACATTAAGAAAAAAAAAAAAAAAAAAAAATTAAGTTACCAAGTATGCTTAGAGTTAAGACTGAATCACAGTTACTTTCATTTGTTTTTCTTTGGTTATTATATCTTTTTCGATGCGACTACCGCGAGAGATAACTTCCTCTCCATTTCGTTTACTTGTACAAATAGATTATTATTTTTATGTGAGGAGGGGAAGAGGTGTTATATATGTGCTTAAATAACGCGCCATAGCGAGGCGCGAGCAGCGCGACGGCGGAAGCCGACAGCACTGTCGAGCGGGAATCGGAAATGACTTGACGAGTGAGAGTCAGACCCGCTGAATCGTTACACAAGGAATAAAGCTTCGTGATTGTAGTGAATCTGTTTCCAACCACTTGAAAGTTCCCTCTTTCGGCACGTATACAACACTTCTCTTTCAAATCCCTATTCACATATACGCCAACTATTTTCCACCATCCCCCCCCAATCTTCACTTTCTTCGCCAGTATCCCCTCCTTCCCTCCCCCTCCCCCATCACCTACTTCCAGCTCCTTTCTCACCCCCATCATCATTCCTCCTATCGCTCTTCCCTTCTGATTACCTCTCCTGGCCCACTGCTTTTCCCAAACATACCCTCTAGGTAGTCTCCTCTCGACATATCCCCAATCTTTCTCCTCCACCCACGTCTCACTCAATACCATCACATCCCATTCCTCCAGTCCCCTCCAAAAACCTTCATCCTTCCTCTTTACCCCCGCTACGTTCCAGAACGCCACCCTCCACATCCCCCCTTCCTTTCCCCTCTCCCTCCTCCTTCCCCCTTCCCACTTCATTCGTTTCCCTGCTCCTCACACCATTTCTCCCTTAACTCGTCCCACCTTCTTATCTTCCCGTCCACCCACATTTTCAAATACCTCACCTGCACTTTCCTTGCCCCTTCCCTCTCCATTTGTGCCTCTCTTTCTATCTTCCATTTTGCCGTCCGCTCCTCCTCGGTGAGGTCGTCCTCTACCCTTTCCCTTCTTCCCCTCAGTTTTTTCTTCGCATCCATCACCTTCCTCTTCTCCTCCCTCCCCTCCAACCTTACCAGCACATTCCACTCCCCTCCTTTCCAACTCTTCCTATTCTCACCACCTCCTTTATTCCCTTCACCCCCAATCCCATCCTTTCCCATAGTTTCTCTACTTTCTCCTTCACCTCCTTCCCTTCCAACCCCAACCCCCTTATCACCACATTGTTTCTTCTCACTTCCCTTTCTTTTTTGTCCTGCATGACCTCTATTCTTCTAACTCTCACCCTCCATTCCTCCTCTTGTCCTTCCCCCCCTCAACTCCCCCCCCCCCCCCCACTCCCTCTTCTTTCCTTTTCCCACCGCCCTACCTTCTCCATCACCTCCTCCATCCTCCTATCCCATTCTTCTATCTTCCCTAGCTTCTCCACCAGGCCTCCTCTCCTCACCCTCTCTTCCCTCATCTCCTCCTTTCCTCTCTCCACTCCTCCTCACTTCTTCTTCTGTCTTCCCTTTCCTTTTTCATCTCCTTCCTTTCCTTCCTCATCTCCTCCCTCTCCTTCCTTATCTCCTCCTCCATCATCCTTCTCTCTTCCCTATCCTTTCTCATTTCCTCCCTCATCCTCCTCATCTCCAACATCATATCCCTTATCATTCCCTCCAGCGATTCCTCTTCTTTTCCTCCCTCCTCCCTCCCTCCTTTCCCTCCATTTTCCGGGGACCTCCACGTCTTCGAGCACCTCTTGAATCCTCCTACTTTATCCTGCTCCATTGCTCCAGTGTCTTCCTCTCTCTCCCTCTTCTTTCTCCCCATAGAGTCTAAGCTTCCTACGCTACTCTCACTGTCCTTTCTATATCTACCTTCGTTTGCCGTCTTTCCCATTTCTTTTTCTCCCCCTTTTTTCGCCTCCATCTCTCCTCTTCTTCTCTCTCCCCTCTCTCCTTTCTTCCACTTTCCCACTTTTCTTGCCCTGATTCCCTTTTATCCTACCCTCTTATCCTTTTATCCCCTGTACCTTTGATCCTTTCCTTTCTCCTCGTCTTTCCTTACCCCTCTAGCCTTCTCTGTTTTTCAAATTTCCCGCCTTATCACCAGCTCGTCACTCCTGCTTCACTCTTCTCCCACCTGCGCCACTACATGTCACACTCCGCGTTCCATCCCGCCTTTTTTCGCCTACCTCCACCTAACCTCCCAAGCCTCCCTTATCCCTCCCGTATTTCTACTACCACCTAACACCGTCCCTTTCCCGTTATCTCCCGACCCTTCCTCAACTCCCCTCTGCCTTTCACTCCACTTTCCACTCTACCTCACCACCTCACTCGCCTTTCGCTCCAGCTACACACTCCACTCACTCTTACGCCCAGCTATCACGCACGCGACCGGAAACGGAAGTCGATTGTTATTAGTATAAATACGAGGAACCGCGAGAACTCGTTCTCGTTCTACGGAAATCAATCAACGACTCGTTCTACGGAAATTTATCATCGACACTCGTTCTACGGAAATCTATTAACGTTCCTGTTCTAAGAAGCCTAAAGTTTTATTCAACCTTATAAGATATAATTCAAAGTGTTCAATTACGAACATAAATTCAGTGTTCAACGGCAACTACCGTAAGAAATTATATTACCATTTAAAATATTGCATATCATCTCCATACATATTATTGTGTATTACTATTCTTATTGCAATTCATATTATTTTGCATTACTATTCTTACTGCTATTCATATTATTTTGCATTACTATTCTTATTGCTATTCATATTATTTTGTCTTGCTATTCTTATTGCTATTCGTATTATTTTGTCTCGTTACGCTTAAGTGCTTTTCATATTATATTGTGTTATTAACGCTCATTGCGACCATATTCCATGTTCTTATCAACGTTTACTGCTTATATTATTCCATCTTAAAACATATACTGTATGTCACGCTCATAATCACACTATATATATATATATATATATATATATATATATATATATTACCATTTATATTGTTACGTATGTGGAATTTTCCCATACGTCGCTCTCAACCGTCTTTCGAGCTCGCGTCTGCGAAGGGAAAACGCCCTAAAAGCCTTTTGCTTATCAACTCCACTAATGGAGGTCAAGATCTCTACCAGCTACATCGCGACCGTGAGAACGGGAGTGACACGACGACGACCCCGAAGGATTTTCCTTATATGGAAATTCATAACGCATCCCCACTCATTTTTGGGACTATATAAACCCTTCGGTTTCTACCCTCGGGGGTTAAAAGCTATAGAGTCACGCGTAACGTCACGTCGTGTCACGCTCGTACAGAGTTGGTTAGATTCAGTTCGATCAGGCTAAAGTCTCTATCGGAATCAAAGTTAATCTAGTAGAATCCGCGAGTTCGGTTTATATTCTATTTGGAACTTTGAAATATCCACTCGTACGCCCCGCATCGCCAGTGCGTCAACACCGTGCAATTAGTGGTAACATATACACATCTTTTATTTAACCAATTTATCGCGACACTTACATTTGTATTAATTGTTTATTCAATATACTTATGGTGTTCACGTC
Organism: Andrena minutula; assembly: GCA_929113495.1. Taxonomy (NCBI): domain Eukaryota; kingdom Metazoa; phylum Arthropoda; class Insecta; order Hymenoptera; family Andrenidae; genus Andrena; species Andrena minutula. The sequence continues at coordinate 40,354,803 of OV815993.1, read as the reverse complement.
TAAATCGAGTCGATTTCGTTAAACCTATCTTTTACCCAGCGATCCTTATAATATTAGTAGCACTCACCCACAGATACAACTTTACCGCTCGAGTTGTATCAAATTAAGAGTTACGAGGCATTACTAACATTTCCCGCGACTCCCCGATTTAGCATCGGGTTCGTTCGCACCTCTTTACCAAAACAAGTCATCTTCACCAACCCAGTGGCTCCCTGATTTCGCATCAGGTTCGTCCACGAAACCTAACCCTTCCTACGGCTCCCTGATTTCGCATCAGGTTCGTCCACGAAACCTAACCCTTCCTACGGCTCCCTGATTTCGCATCAGGTTCGTCCGTATCCTACAGCTCCCTGATTTCGCATCAGGTTCGTCTGTAAATCTACCTACTTCCGAACAGCTCCCTGATTTCGCATCAGGTTCGTCTGTGAATAATCCAACCTCCTAGCAGCTCCCTGGTTTCGCACCAGGTTCGTCTGTGAACTTTATCCTAGTGACTCCCCGATTTCGCATCGGGTTCGTTCACGACGTTTCACCCTCCTACGGCTCCCTGATTACGCATCAGGTTCGTCCGTGTCTGACTCCATTCCTAGAGGCTCCCTGATTTCGCATCAGGTTCGTCCTCGCCGTCAATAATCCTAGCGGCTCCCTGATTTCGCATCAGGTTCGTCCGCGCACCGAACTAACAAATTCATATCCGTATTCCTGGGGAAATACCCCTCTCGCCGGCCTCTCGCGTTGCCGCAGCCCCGGCTCGTAACAGAACTGGTGACAGCGGTGGGATGCTACTGCATTAGAATCGCTGTAAAATTTGGGTTTTTAAATACGTTAAATCACTCGTAATTTATTATCGACGATATACTAGTTTTCTCTAGTCAAGTCACTTATTTATTTTAAAATGGCAACCGCACAAGCGAACGTCTCTTCTAACGATATAATGAACCTGACAGTTTCAATTGCAAACTCAATGTCGCTTTTGACGCAACGGACATGTATACAGAATATTACTATGTCAATTCCAACATTCGACGGTGAAAGTCCAACCTTGTCGCGCTTAGTACAAAATGTGGAAGACGGGTTAACTTTGATTCCTAAGGATACGGAAGCTGAGTATCTTGCAATAATTTTAACGAAACTGATCGGTCCAGCACGCAGGTGCACGTTAGAGCATAAATTCGAGTCTATTAAGTTATTAGTCCAACATTTGAAAAAGAGATTCGCGCCGGGAAGAAGTTTGTCATATTTTCAAGTTGAAATCGCGAAATTAAGCATCCGCGAAGGAGAAAGTCTGCGACAGTACGTCGACAGGACTAGTCATCTCGTTTATTGTGCGCGCGGAGCTATTCGGGAAAGGTATCTGGATCACGCTGAAGATTTCGTCAAAGAAATGGAAAAAGACGTTAAGGAAAACTTCATCGATGGTTTACCGGATCGCATTTCCTGGAAAGTGTCGGCTCAGAGTCAAGACATTAAAACACTTGAAGAAGCTTACGACGCCGTGCTACAGATAGACAGAAAATTAAGGAATCGGCGACAGTCGCCCCGTAATGGATCACCCTCCAGGTGGTCTCGCCGAGATCATTACACCGAAGATTCTCGTCGGCACGACCGTGAAGTGTCATACCCACACTCTCCGAGTAGATACGACCAGAACAGGGATCGGTTTACAAGAACGTCTGGTTTTGAAGAGGACCGAGAAGGACGAACACGCACAACGGCCTGGACTTTGCGTCACCGGAGCCCCTCGAAATCGCCTTCTTATCGCTCCGACTCATCGTACGCAGATGATGGAGAAAAGCATTATTCTATTTTAAAAAATCCCGATAAAGATCGTAAGCCGAGTTTATATTGTTGGCATTGCGGTACAGCCGGACATGACGGAAAATCCTGTAGGAAACAACCGCGTAGTCCGAGATATAGACGAGACTCGCGAGATTCTTCCGTTGAATCAAACAAGTCTTTAAACTTCGATCGCGCTCAACGTATAGGCGACACGATGAGCGGAAACAAGGAAGCTCGCCAAAGGACAGTCCGCTTCGAGGAGGAACTCTCATCAAGGAAGCACCTGCCCCACGCATCAACATCAAGGTTCCAGAACTGGAGTCAGGAACGGGAGAATTCCTAATCGATGGTGGAGCATCCGTTAACTTAGTAGTCATTAACGCCCTGGGAGAAAAAGCCGCGATAAACTCTCGGGAAGAAATCGAATTAACCGGAATTACTACTAATCCAATTCATACTTTGGGAACAACAATTCTTCATATACACGAAGCTCCCGCACTTTTCTATGTAGTAAAAGAGCTTGCAATAGAAGCAGATGGACTTATAGGAAGCCCATTTTTAAAACAAGAGGAGGCCGAAATTTCCTATTATCATAAGACTTTGGTGTTGAAGAACAAACCAACCCGACCTCTCCGTTTTTCAAATTATCAAGACATACCTCAAACAAAAGTGCTACTGACGTCGACCAAACATCGTATCGAACCTAGGACGTCGCAACAGATTGCTATAACAATAGCAAACCCCAGGATGAAGGAAGGATATTTACCACGTATCAAGACCCTCGAACATCTTTACATAGGGGAAGCAGTTGTAAGAAATAATAAGGGAAAATGTTACGTTATGGCAACAAATACCAGCGATGTACCCCTAGACGTAGAGATAGAACCACAAACATTAGAGCCATTCGATATCTTCAGTTCGTCAGATGAAGATTTTCACCCATCTGTAGAACACCCGTCAAAATTCAAAACAAACGAAGATAGAATACAAAAAATTTTAGAAACCTTAAACACCAAACATTTGAACAAGGAGGAACTAGATTTCGTTACCAATTTAGTTAGAGATTTCCCCGATCGCTTTTATCTTCCTGGAGATAAACTTGGAAAGGCCCGCGACTTTAAACATTCAATCCATACATCAAACGATATTCCAATCAATACAAGACAATATCGTTATCCTCTCATACATCAAAAGGAAATTCAAAAACAAATCAGCGCGTTATTATCAAATGGTATAATTACACCTTCAAAATCTCCATACAATTCACCTTTATGGATCGTACCGAAGAAAGAAGATGAGAACGGAGTGAAGCGTTTGCGTCTGGTAATAGATTTCCGTGGCCTCAACGATATAACTATTTCCGATAAGTACCCATTACCTCAAATCACGGAGATATTAGATCGATTAGGAGGAGCTAAATATTTTTCAGTCTTTGATCTCGCTAGCGGATTTCATCAAATAGAGATGGATCCGAAAGATAGAGCAAAAACAGCATTCACTACTCCAAATGGACACTACGAATTCACTCGAATGCCTTTCGGATTAAAGAATGCACCACCCACCTTTCAACGCCTGATGGATCAAGCACTCACTGGACTTCAAGGAACAGACCTCTTTGTCTACTTGGATGACATAGTGATTTACGCATCATCGTTACAGGAACATAATATCAAAGTCAAAAAGTTGTTGAACCGCCTCCGAGAGCATGGATTAACCCTCCAGACCAACAAATGTCAATTCTTGCGAAAGGAAGTGGCGTACCTTGGACACATTATTTCAAAGGAAGGAGTAAGACCTGACCCTAGGAAATTAAAATCTGTTCAAGATTTTCCAACACCCACATCGCAGAAGAACATTCAACAATTCTTGGGACTTGTAGGATATTATCGAAGATTCGTACCTAATTTCACCACAAAAGCTAAGCCTTTAATCAATTTACTAGGAAAGGGTATCAAATTCAAATGGACAGAATAACAAGACCAGAGTTTTAAGCAATTGCGTAGTGAACTTTGTCAACAACCCATATTGCAATACCCAGATTTCAGTAAACCTTTCATTGTAACAACAGATGCATCTGATTACGCTATTGGAGCCGTACTCAGTCAAGGAGAGATAGGAAACGACCTGCCGATTGCCTACGCATCTCGCAGCCTAAATAAACCTGAGAAGAATTATTCAGCTACGGAAAAGGAATGTTTGGCCATGGTTTACGCCGTAAGATACTTCAGGCCTTACATCTACGGAACTCCATTTACCCTCGTTACATATCACAGACCACTGGTCTGGTTACATTCTGTCAAGGATCCAACTTCTAGACTTATGAAGTGGAAGCTCCGACTTTTAGAATACGAGTACCAGGTTGTCCATAAATCTGGAAAGACGAATAAGAACGCAGACGCATTATCCCGCAACCCTCCGTCTGCCTGCCTACCTCTTATTCCACGAGAGCTCCAGGACCCCGACTTCAAAGCCCAGATACCGAAAACAGACGCCAACGTCGAAACCATCGGACATCGCATACGACAGTTACGACGAGATAGAGAAATTCGACCCAAGTATCGAGAGACAAGCAGCAGCTCAGATGAAATAGAAGAAACCGCACGTGGGAACGTTCAACATTCTCCAATAATACACAAGAACCGATCTTTTCCCAGCCTATCTCAAGAGGTAACCATGCCGGATGAACGCCAGGAAACCATAAACAGTTTTTCGCCCGCAGCAAACTCCACTCAAATCATCCCTTTAGATAAGGACCAGACTGTCTTTGACAATTTGATATCCTTTGAGGAGCCGCTCGAAAATACTGTAGTAGAAAAGGCAAGGAACATACAACTAGATTTACTCAGTACCCCGCAAGTATCATCGGAAGTCATGGAAGAACCTTTACAACCCTCAATAAACCAGCTACCTGCTGGAGCTACAACGGAAGCAAGTGTGGGACAAACACCTGACAGCAGGTCAACTCAACCTAGGGTCTTTGACCGCACGCTCGACCCTTACCCATTTGTCACTACCGACACCGAGAATTCAAACGACCTTGACGATCTGGAAGGGATCCCACTAGACCAACCACATAAAATTATCGTTTCTTCAAATACTTTTACCGCTGAAGAAGGACATTACGTACACTTCATTTCTGCCGACTGCAATTTAGTAAACCCCGTTGGAAAATTATTACTAGACACTGAAGTGATTAACAAACCAAATCTTCTAGCAACACAACCAAGAAAGGGACAGGTGATAACTACAGACAATGGATTATTTAAAACTTTCAGTATAATAATCTCAGACAATTTCTTTGATAATATTAAAAGAGTAGACGTGCTCAACGGACTGAAAACTCTTCGACTCACCTTAGATCAGAATCAGATTAAATCATTTCGAATTTCTGCCACGGGGGACCTTCACAAAATGCCATCCAATGAATTCGTCAAGATATTAGAAGAGGTTTTCATAGGAACAGGCTTGCAGATTATTCTATGCAACTGTACCATCACCACACCATCCGAAGAGGATAGACAGCACATCATCTGCGAGGCTCATGATAGTTTAATTGGAGGACATAAAGGAGTAACTAAGACGTACAAACGCATTCGATCAAAATTCCATTGGTCACAAATGCGCAACGACATTCAAGACTACATTCGAAGATGCCAAAGTTGTCAAGAACAAAAATTAGTCCGAGCGAAAACTCAACAGCCGATGTTGATCACTGACACACCTATAGGAGCCTTCGACAAAATTTCCTTAGATACAGTAGGACCTTTACCAATTACACCCAGTGGAAACAGACATATTCTCACCATTCAAGATAATCTAACGAAATATTGCGTAGCCGTAGCAATACCCAACATTCGAGCTGGTACAATTGCAGATGCTTTCGCTAGACATTTCATCGCAGTTTACGGTACACCTCGCGCAATATTAACAGACAAGGGCACTAGCTTCATCGGAACACTTATGACCAATCTATCTGAAATATTTAAAATCAAACAAATCACAACTTCGGGATATAGACCACAAACCAATGGATCTCTTGAACGAAGTCACATCGTCCTTACTGAATACCTCAAGCATTACATGGATAATTATGAAGATTGGGATTTATTGATACCATTCGCAATGTTCTCTTACAACACATCCGTTCATGAAGCTACAAATTTCACTCCATACGAATTTATCTTCGGAAAGCCAGCTCGAGAACCAAGCTCTTTTCCAAGTGGCGAAAAATTAAAGTCATTTGGAGATTACTTAGTAGAATTAATAACACACGTGACTAATATTCGGAATATAGCCGCAGATAATCTAAATAAAGCAAAAATTCGTTCAAAAGGTTATTATGATATTCGTGCAAGACCAGCAACGTTTAATGTAGATGATCTTGTTTATGTGCTCAAGGAACCTCGCATTAGTAAATTTGATCCACATTACATTGGACCGTACCAAATAGTAGACATAACAGACTTGAATAATGTAGTACTACGAACGAAAGACAAATTAATCACAAAGCATCAGGAAAAATTAAAACATGCTTACTCTCCATTCACAGCCGAAAACCAATCATGATTTTCGCATATTTGCTCCTGTTGCCTCTCGCTGTCACTAGCGATGATCGGACCATAACACCTCTTGAAGGAGACACAGGACTCTTCTACGAAAAATTACCCGACATAAGGACCTTCCAATCACAATGGCGCCTAGTCACATCCCTAGATGTTACTCGGTATCTCAGCTATGCTCCACATGTGAAGCACCATATCTCAACGATGAATCAACTATGCAGCCGTCATGGTTCAATCAACTGCCTCAGCAAGGAATTAGGACCTCGATTAATCAAGAAAGAAGAAAACACCATGCATTATAGCAATCTGATACGCACTGCAATAGGAGATACTACCCACCTTAAAACACCATCTCCACGACGCAGCGTACCTTTTGGATTCATTGGCTCTATCAGTAAAACGTTATTTGGAACTTTATCGCAAGAGGACGCAGAATACTACAACCAAGAATTAAACAAAGTCTACAGGGATCAGCGAGAAATTACCGAAATAATAGCTAACCAGACACATATCATAAAAGGAGAATTTTCAATTACACACGCAAGACTAGTTAATCTAACTAAGACTATGTCCCAACTAACAAAAACGATGGTTTTACACTTAGAAGCATTTCAAGAGACGCAATCAGAAATCAACAAACTACGTTTCGAAGCCACCATCCGAGATTCCGTAATCGAAGTCGAGAGAGGTTTAGATGATTATAATACTAATTTACTGCTGTTAATAGATGCAATACTATTAGCAAAGCAAGGAATTCTACACCCCGCTATTCTCTCACCAGAGCAATTATTGAGATCAGCTCAAAAGATTAAGGAAACTCTTGAATATGAATTTCCTTTAACACCTGAGGAATTACTCACAGAGCAAATTGAAAAAATAACGAGTTTAAACGTAATCTTCACGAGAGGAAGAATACTCTTTGAACTCACTATACCTCTTTTAGAACGTAAAACGTACAGCTTATACAAGATATACCCTTGCCCATCGATACACAATCTTGGAACAGAAAGAGTAACTTCATACATACAGCCGCAGATCCAGTTTATTGCAGTCTCATCAGACGAACAACACTATTTTTCCCCAACGGAAGAATACTTGAAAACATGCCGGTTTCACCATAATCAAATATTGGGACCTGCTACACTGCCGTTATATCAAGCAGATCGACAACCAACCTGTGAATCTACGTTGTTACTAAACCCCACTTCGATAAACTGGGGCACCTGTACCATTAAATTGACCACTCAAGTAAGACCATACTGGCAGACGTTAAATACACCAAATACATGGCTTTATTTCATGCCTGATAATAAGAAAGCACAAATCTATTGCAAAGGAAAGAAACCTGTGACACTAAATATCGTTGCCGTTGGAATCTTTAAATTAAAATCAGGTTGTCAAGCAAAAATAGACTCTGTACAACTAAAATCACTGGAAACCATTGACACCTCGCGAAACATTGAATATTACCCTTCCGAATCTTATAATTTATCAATAATTATACCAGAGGTAACCGAGCATCACTTCGAAGCTTTGAAAGTCAACGAGCAGAAACCTACAAAATGGGAGGATTTGCCAACAGCACTATCACTCACCGAAATAGAACAACGTGCTAGAAATCTTGCAACTCATCAAACATCCATTCGACAAGTACAGGTTTCAACCTTTTCCTCTATTGGAGGCATAATAGCAATACTGATCGTAGTGAATATCCCCATAAAAAACTTCAAGAAAGTAAAAAAATACGCCAAGTACATGAAAATCACAAAAAATAGAAGATAATAATAATTACAAAATTAAAAAAAGATGTGAAATCAAAATGAGCTGCCAGTACATAAAGATGCTTTCCAATTGCGCTTTAGATGACACAACTACATATGCACGGCTAAAATTCCATTACTCATAATGGCTATTTATACAAAGAAAAAACGTATTAAATAATAATATGCAGATATATTTTTATACAAATAAATATTTTAATACGAATAAATATTTGATTCAAAATACTTGGCGCTGCGCAATCGAAAAAATGTTAATTGCCTTAGTATTAATAATTTACAACAACTCCATTACAATATAAAATACATATACATACACATATTAGAAACGCAGTCAGATTTATTCATACATATATTTACACACACACACACACACGTACAAGAAAGAAAGAAAAGGATTAATGCAATTTATACATATTTATTGAGTTTAACAACACCAATTCCGGGCGCAGCGCCAAGTATTTTGAATCAAATATTTATTCGTATTAAAATATTTATTTGTATAAAAATATATCTGCATATTATTATTTAATACATTTTTTCTTTGTATAAATAGCCATTATGAGTAATGGAATTTTAGCCGTGCATATGTAGTTGTGTCATCTAAAGCGCAATTGGAAAGCATCTTTATGTACTGGCAGCTCATTTTGATTTCACATCTTTTTTTAATTTTGTAATTATTATTATCTTCTATTTTTTGTGATTTTCATGTACTTGGCGTATTTTTTTACTTTCTTGAAGTTTTTTATGGGGATCTCACTTCTTTTTACAAAGATTATTATTATCTTCTATTTTTTGTGATTTGTATATTTTCTTATTTTTCTGTGATTTATTATTATTATCTTCTATTTTTTGTGATTTGTATATTTTCTTATTTTTCTGTGATTTATTATTATTATCTTCTATTTTTTGTGATTTATATGATTTCATGTACTTGCCGTATTTTTTTACTTTTTTGAAGTTTTTAATGGGGATACAACTTAACGTAGAACTTACTTATATAGAAATTATATAGACATAGTGGCCTTTTGCTATAGCAAGTGTAGAGACTACATAATGTGTCCAAAGGAGGCGAGAGCATATGATAGAAAGTCCTGTGGCAGAAATTTAAAAAATGTTAATGGTAATTTAGCGAAACTGAACGATGAGATTCAATATTTTTACTGGTGTTGGTTTAGTATAGTATATACAAATATTTATTGGTGAATTGAAATATTGTTAATGGAAAACTAGTAAAATTAATGAATAGCGTAGCAACTATATAGAAATAGACTGGCATTTTGCTATAATAAGTGTACATTACAAATGTGTCCGAAAGAAATGAGAGCGTATGACAGAAAATCTTGTGGCCGGAAATTGAAATGCTATGGTAATAATTCAGCGAAGATGAACGAAGAGATCCAATATTTTCAACACACAATTTATTGGTTTTGGAATAAAATTAGTTTAGTATGCTTATAATTTTGTCGATTTACCTTATTTCACTTTCCATAAAGTTGTGCGAAACAAGATGCTCTGTCTATCTATCTATTCTTCTCCCGACAACCTCCACGCCTGTGCTTTCCCCTCATTTCTATCCATCCAAGCCTGTGCATCATTTTTATCGCAGTCCTGTGCGTCCCCTTCATTTCTATAATATATAATATAAACGTTACATAAAAACTCTAAATTGCTGGTATAAAAATATCTAGCAATTTAAAAGCAATGTAATTTGTTACAATATATATATTATTTTGTACATGCATGGTACAAATTTGCAGAAACTTGTGTGAAAGGAGATGCTTCTCAGTCGAACCATCTCCGGACAACTTCCAAGTCTGCGACTCTACATAAGAAATCTATTTCTTATTACATAAAAACTCTAAATTATTGGTATAAAAATAAATATCTGGCAATTTAAATGCAATGCAATTTGTTACAATATATATTATTCTGTACATGCATGGTACAAATTTCCAGAAACTTATGAGAAAGATGCTTTTCTGTTGAACCTTCTTCGAACAACTTCCAAATCTGTGATTTTACATAAAAAGTCTATTAAAAAATTTTGGCGACTTACCTTATTAATTGAGACAATAATTCAGTCTCCTATGTAATGTATAAAAACTCGTGACATTTCAAATCGGACAACTTACTTTTTGACACTTAGCACTTGGTAGGTTATAAAATAAATATGCATACAAAGATGGACGACGATCCCGAGAGTCGACGACCGAAACATGTGTTAGTAGTGAAGGTGTGCGTGTACCGCGTATACGTATTATGTTGACGAAAAATTCCTTGACGAAAAATTCCTTGACGAAGAAGAAGAAGAATCTTACCGTTTCCGACTAATCCATAAGACGATATTATGATATCTCTGATATGCGTGGACCGATTTTATTGATTTTGGTCTTATTCGAAAGCTAATATGCGGTTTACATAAGAAAAATGTCTTTAAATTTAGAAAATATTGCGGGCGTAATGAGATATTAATGTATAAATGTCAGAATTAGGTTAGAGTGTCTCCGCGACGAGTAAAGGTACACGGTAGCGACATCGACATATATAGGGTGTTTTTCATGTACTTGGCGTCGAGACGCTACCGCGTCTCTAGATAATACTGATCATGAAATGCAAATCTCGCCATCATAATAAAAACCCAGAATCCCCAAAAGAGAATCAAGAAAATTCGAAGAATACACCAAGTACATCAGAAAATCACAGCCCGTGCGCTACCGTCTTCTAGAGGGATGAAATCACCCCCACTCCCCCTGGCACGTACAGCTCCAGAGTGGGGCGAGATAAGGGTTCCTTCCCTATAAAAGCTGGGCATCAGGCCCCTACCTCAGTACAAATTCAGCCCCATGTCTAAGAGCATCTCCACGCAAACCACACCGAACGAAGGTACAAGGACCGTCGCGGTGCAAACGGGACATCACGGTTCTTGGGAATCATTACCCCGAGTGGGCACGGTGCTGACATCGAAACCATATACCTGCAGCACCTCTGGACTTGTGAGAAAGGGCCGAAGCTGTTCGACACGGAAAACAACATCCAAGGCAGTGGGGACACAAACGAGTAGCAGAAGCGCCCCAAAACGAATTCCAGATTGGCTGTATATCAAGGTGGTGACCGACGACAACGTTAGGGACTGGATACCTGGAGAACAAACGACCCCGAAGAAAGCAAGAAAATGAGGTCCCTCTCAGTACGCGACCTTGGCGACACAAGCCGCTGCCTGGTAATGTATGTGGAGGACCCCACCACCTTCTGGGTCTGTTTGGACAAGTACGCGGGGGCAGCTAAGAGTGTGCTACGCAACCTGAACCATTTCATGGAGTCGAGGCAGCATTTATGCTTGCCAATGCAAGACAGCATCAAACCGGGACGTGTCGTAACGGTGAAGTTCGAGAGGAAGGGATGGCTCCGCGGTGAAGTCATCAAAATCGACGGAGCCACATGTACCACCTTCCTGGGCGATTATGGAATAACAATGGACGGGCCTGTCTCGGCCTTAAGATCTCTGCCACCCCGGTTCCATGCCCTCCCCTGGCAGACAGTAAGGATTCGGCTGAGGGGCGTCGAACTACGATCCCGCCGATCGCTCCAGAGGACGACGCAGATCGCCGAGATGGCCATGGCAAGAAGGAAGGGCCTCCTAGCCAACATCCAGCCGACAACAACCGGCCTCACAGCCACGCTGGCGCTCGACCGGCTACCTGGACAACCACCAGTGGATATCATCGAGCACTGGCTCCAGATCAGCTACGTGGTACCCAACGAGTGAACGAACTCATTATCCCGCAACACCTAGCGTTAAGTACACAACACAACACTACACCCGACAATATTCATTCACTTCTTTACGTATGAAAGGATTTTGGAGCGTTTTTCCTTCTCCTGAAAAGCATCACGAGAATCGCGATGTTTTGTCTTAGGGGGGAGATGTTACGTATGTGGAATTTTCCCATACGTCGCTCTCAACTGTCTTTCGAGCTCGCGTCTGCGAAGGGAAAACGCCCTAAAAGCCTTTTGCTTATCAACTCCACTAATGGAGGTCAAGATCTCTACCAGCTGCATCGCGACCGGGAGAACGGGAGTGACACGACGACGACCCCGAAGGATTTTCCTTATATGGAAATTCATAACGCATCCCCACTCATTTTTGGGACTATATAAACCCTTCGGTTTCTACCCTCGGGGGTTAAAAGCTATAGAGTCACGCGTAACGTCACGTCGTGTCACGCTCGTACAGAGTTGGTTAGATTCAGTTCGATCAGGCTAAAGTCTCTATCGGAATCAAAGTTAATCTAGTAGAATCCGCGAGTTCGGTTTATATTCTATTTGGAACTTTGAAATATCCACTCGTACGCCCCGCATCGCCAGTGCGTCAACACCGTGCAATTAGTGGTAACATATACACATCTTTTATTTAACCAATTTATCGCGACACTTACATTTGTATTAATTGTTTATTCAATATACTTATGGTGTTCACGTCTAAATCGAGTCGATTTCGTTAAACCTATCTTTTACCCAGCGATCCTTATAATATTAGTAGCACTCACCCACAGATACAACTTTACCGCTCGAGTTGTATCAAATTAAGAGTTACGAGGCATTACTAACATTTCCCGCGACTCCCCGATTTAGCATCGGGTTCGTTCGCACCTCTTTACCAAAACAAGTCATCTTCACCAACCCAGTGGCTCCCTGATTTCGCATCAGGTTCGTCCACGAAACCTAACCCTTCCTACGGCTCCCTGATTTCGCATCAGGTTCGTCCGTATCCTACAGCTCCCTGATTTCGCATCAGGTTCGTCTGTAAATCTACCTACTTCCGAACAGCTCCCTGACTTCGCATCAGGTTCGTCTGTGAATAATCCAACCTCCTAGCAGCTCCCTGGTTTCGCACCAGATTCGTCTGTGAACTTTATCCTAGTGACTCCCCGATTTCGCATCGGGTTCGTTCACGACGTTTCACCCTCCTACGGCTCCCTGATTACGCATCAGGTTCGTCCGTGTCTGACTCCATTCCTAGAGGCTCCCTGATTTCGCATCAGGTTCGTCCTCGCCGTCAATAATCCTAGCGGCTCCCTGATTTCGCATCAGGTTCGTCCGCGCACCGAACTAACAAATTCATATCCGTATTCCTGGGGAAATACCCCTCTCGCCGGCCTCTCGCGTTGCCGCAGCCCCGGCTCGTAACAATATAAATGTTCTGTGCCAATGATTAATGTTTAAAGGCATTCTATGTATAACAAAGCACTTTCACTAACAGTGCCTATATTTTTCGCCTAAACTAATAAACCGCTTTGCTTAACTAACGTTTCGAGTCATTGTGTTAATCCTTCTGTTACGAAGATCCCGAAATCCAACCAGGCTGCCGGAACAGCTGATTACGGGCAACGACCGCGGAAAGCATTGCAGTGTTTACTAACTTACTTTCGTATAGGTTTCGCTTAACCGTATGACTAGCTGATTTTGCGGAATCATTACGAGTGTTTTTTACCCCGATGCAACGGTAAATCTGATTACCAAAACCAAACCACAATAAGTGCTCTAACGGGTGTCTCCACAAAAGGTATCAGTTATTAAACCTTCCCTGGTCGATCAGTGTGCTGGATTATAGATTCGTGCCTGACATTCCCTTAAAATCCTCAGTGTGCAGGATTATAGATTCGCGCCTGACATTCCCTCAAAATCCTCAGTGTGCTGGATTATAGATTCGCGCCTGATATTCCCCCAAAAATCCTCAGTGTGCTGGATTATAGATTCGCGCCTGATATTCCCTCAAAATCCTCAGTGTGCTGGATTATAGATTCGCGCCTGACATTCCCTCGAAATCCTCAGTGTGTTGGATTTTAGATTCGTGCCTGACTCTCCCTTCAAAACCCTCAGAGTGTTGGATTATAGATTCGCGCCTGACTCTCCCTTCAAAACCCTCAGAGTGTTGGATTATAGATTCGCGCCTGATTTTATTCCCCATGTCATTGTCCCCAAAGACCTCCACCCGGGACGTGACATGTTAAATTTTTTTATACATTTATTCTTTTGGATTTTAAATAGCCTGGCATATTTTTTATTTTCTAATGTACAAAACTTTTCAAAAATAAGTGAAGGGAGGATAAATTGAATTTCATCATTAAGCTGTCTGATTCTATTTAAAATTGAATTCTGTATATTGTGTGTATCTTTGATAGCAATGTTGAGTAATTTTCTCATAAATTTATTATTTAAATTCAACAATTTACTAGATGCTGAAGCAGAGACAATGGACATTTTAGAACTGTTCTTAAAATTGTTAGAAATAAAATTAGAGATAATACCATTGGTTCTACATTTAAGTGAAAATAATTTTCTGTTACTTATCTTAGTCAGGTGGGATCTACTGGTGGATAAATCCTTTAACATTTTTAAGGTTTCGAGTCCAAACGATCTTGTTATAAATGAGAAGAAACTTTCATCAATAGTAAATTCAGATATTTCGCCATTCATTTTAAAAGTTATTTAAGATTTAATATCGACCGGATTTATTAAATTATTATGATTTCGGCGCACGGTTCGGTCACTATAAACATAAAATTCAAAAAGTCGTTTTGCAACTATTCACTTGTCTATAAAATATAGAGTTTTCGACGTTTCGGTCCAGATTTGGACCCTTATTAAGGAAAGATATAAATATAAGAATATTGCGTGAACTATTAAATTTATTTATTAGTCGGCACGTTCAAATAGTAACGTGCGACACTTGAGTCGGTTGGAAGATGACTAAAGTAAATACCAGGTAAACAACAAGCATTCAGAAGGTGAAAACAAAGACAAGGCTAAAACAAACCGTTGCGTAATATGTATGAAGGTTAAATTTCAAAGCAATACCGTTTAGCAACATAATTTTACATAACTTTTAGGATATGTAAGACATAAGTATGATCATAATTGCAGAATTAATAGGGAACTACATCATAAGGCATTACTTTTTCAGTAATGTTGCGTAATATTCTTGTATTTTAGGTGTTTCATACCTAAGGTTAACGCTGGGTTGTTTAATCATATGTAGTGTCTCTATAAGAATTCTCTGATTTAGATTGATTTCTTTATCTATAATTTTTGCATTTTCAAAATCGAATCTATGATCATACTCTAATGCAGATGCGGCCAAACCGGGCCATTTGGGAGTAAGGCCTCCATGATGTTTACTATAGCCGCGCGGAAAGGGAACTCGACAGACAATGGGGCCCTGAGCGCGCCACGGATAGGGAAAACTGTAGTAGTGTGCGGTACAACCTCATGCCCGTACGATAGGCTTGAACTTCTGGGATTCTTGGGGATCCCAGTGATCTTCCAGTGGACGGTGTACAAAGGGTTCCGTTGCCTGGGTTTATAACATGGCAATTCATATTGAAATGCAGAAAAAACTCGGACTCGCCTAGGATGTAGTTAGTATTCGGAGGTTTTCCTGCTCATAAATTAATAAAATTGCCGTAACGAATCAGCGACAATACCGATGACAGTTCCCGATAAAGTGCTAAAAGTCACGTTCGTATCGTAAACCCCAGTTTACAGATAATAGTTAGCTGAATAAAAGACGTTTTCTTTAGCATTGGACCGACGAGACATAAACTTATAAACCTTCATATCCCTGGAGGACGACGTTAAAATTAGTCTGTAGCGATGCTTAAGGAAAAGTATAGGAATGTAAAACGTGAAAGACACCCCACTGCTTTATTTCCCTTCATTAGAAACAACGCAGTGAAAGTACATATGTACATTGAGAGGGATAATTGTGAATTACTTTCTCAGAAAACACTGAAAGGAAATATGTTTTGTCATCTATACCAGTTTTATTAACCCTTCGTTGACTCTCTGGGTGTGAGCCACCCATAAGCTGATTTTGACGCTCTGAACCTTCTATATGCAAAATAAATACCTTTTTTTTCAAAACCGACTTACAAACTATTTTTTCATTCAAAATATTATATCCGAACATCAACTCTGTAGATTTTCAGCTTCTAATATTGAAATATGTAAAAGTTACAATTTTTTAAAGATTTTCTTTGCTTTTTCTCAACATGTGGTAATCTAGAATTATTTGATAAAAGCTGTGACAAAATTTAAATCAAAAAATTATTGGAATACATTCTAGAGACTTTGAAATTCGGCCATGTTTTTTTCCATAATAATTGGATTCTATGGATGAGAATGGCACTCGTTTAAAAATTGTTCTGGGTGTGAGCCACCCTGGTGTGTCACAGTTGATCGAAAAAAGAGGTGTGTCAACGAAGGGTTAAATTGTACAAATTTCATAAAAATGTTTATTACAAAATGATATACTTTGGTAATGGCCAGTATAGAAACAATAGTTATATTCCGTTTTAAAAGTTTTACGAGATAAAAAAGTTAAGTTTCTCTTTTTAAATGGAATGCTATAATTTATTGATTTGTACATTATAGCCATTTGGAAGACAAATTCAACTTCATTTTCCAAGTATTTTTCTTTACAAGTAAAGCGTTCTCAACAGTCGGCGATTAACCCTTTCGCTACGGCGGAATTGGTTGTCGATGCGCCACCGCTGAATGGGGTTCCAAGCCATACGTATTTAATATGATGTTAATTTTTAAAATATTCAAACTGCATTTTGAAATGAATAGATTTTATCTGGATATGTGAGGGTATATGTATGTCATATACGCTTCCCGCGGAATGATCTTCATATATTACGCTGTATTTACATCTTCGTGTAACATCACGAAGGTAATGATGTGCTCTGACAAGGGACGCTTCCAGTTTGTAACAGTTATATTTTTATAACGGAAAGCATTTATTATGAAAGTGAGTTACAACTTAAGAAGCATGAATAACAGTCATATTTCTTTGACCTGCACAACCTGGAAGAGGTACTGGTTCGTAGATTATTGCCGGTCAGGCGTACGAATTACCCGACCCGCAATTAATACCCTGACCACCCCAAAGCCGCGCGGAAAGGTACCTCGGTCAAACTTATCCGTCTATGGATATGTAGGCAGGTATTTTTTATTATTATGATTTTAACCATTGAGGAAACGTCCTTAGTCAACTCCGCCTACCTGGAAAAGCTGAAGGTGGAGGTGTTTTCAAAAATTCGTCACTAGCATCTCAACGCTCGTAGACAGAACATATTAGCTATTGCTTCGTGAAATATAAGTACAGAAGTGTTACAATTTTGTGAACGGTGACCATGGACGCATCGACTTCGGCATCGACTTCGGCATCGACTTCAGCATCGACAGTCACATCCACTTGTGCGTCGCGTAACGATTGGGAGACCTCATACTGCATAGCAAAGAATAAGGGACAATTCCAGTGCCTGGTGTGCTTTACCACTTTTAATTGTGGAAGAGATTTCAACCTAAAAAGGCATTATGATAAGTATCATGCTAAGCAGCTTGATGCTTTATCACCGGAAGACCGGAAAAAAGCAATAACGTGCCGGAAAGACCAAATCAATCAAGCGGGAAGAAATGGACAGCAACAAGTAAGTTTTTCTAATTTAGTACTGGAATATTTAATGATTATCAGTTCTTGTCGAACATGTACTAGTTCATTGGTTTCATTGTAGGAAAGTAGTGATAGTAAGGAGAAGATTTTACGATGCAGCTACGAGCTGTCACTTAAAATTGCAAAAAGTGGGAGAGCGTATGCCGATGGTGCTTTTATAAAGGACTGTTTAACAAACTCAGTAGAGCTTATTTGTCCGGAACATGGGCAACAATTCGAAGCAATCCCTCTATCACGAAACACAGTAATGAGAAGAATTAAAGAAATGGCAACAGACGTAACTCGACAATTAACGGATGCTGCCCATAAATTCATCCGTTTCAGTTTGGCGTTGGATGAGGCAACAGACGTGACAGGTACCCCACATGTTGCCATATTTATACGAGGTGTAAGTGAAAAAGAAATAACAGAGGAACTCCTAGATTTTTGTCCGTTAAAAGAAAGCACGACAGGAGAGGACATCCTGTCGTGCGCAGAGGAAGCGGTGGAAAAAATTGGTTTAAACTGGGAGAAATTGGTATCGGTTACAACCGATGGTGCACCCTCCATGACGGGAAAGTACAACGGATTCGTCGGCCGCCTCCGAACCGGTCTAAAAAAGCTAGGAGTTCTTCAGAATATTAGTAATTTCCATTGTGTGATACACCAGGAGAATTTATGTGCAAAACGCATCCAGTTCGAGGACGTTATGTCAGTCGTAGTTCGAACGACGAATTATATTCGAATGAACGGGTTAAAACGGAGACAATTCCGCACATTTTGCGAAGAGTTAAAATGTGATTATGTTAACTTGCCATTATATACAGAGGTGCGTTGGCTTAGCCGAGCTACATTTTTAGATAGATTTTTCAAACTTAGAAACGAACTGTCACTGTTTACGGACATGGTAGATCACCACGTGCCTGAATTGCACGACCATAAGTGGTTATGCAATTTAGCTTTTTTCTCAGACTTAACTGATCATTTGAGTACATTAAATGTAGTTTTACAAGGAAAGGGAAGAACCATAATAGATTACTTGCAATCTATACGGGAATTTCAATTAAAAATTGAGTTATTCGGCACACAGTTGGAAGAAAATGATTTTTCCCATTTTCAAAAATTAATGTCTGTACTCACAGACGAAGTAAATGTTGATCGAAATAGATACAAAAAAATTATACAAGATTTACGCGAAGATTTTACATCCAGATTCCAAGATCTATATAAATTAAAAGAATATTTTGATATAGTAACATCACCGTTCTCGGTAGATGTCACAAAAGTTCCAGAAAATTTACAATTGGAATTAATGAATTTAAAGATAGACCAACTATTGGAGAGAAAATTTAACGAAGAAAATAATATAATCGAATTTTACAAAAACATTCCGCAATGTAGGTTTCCACAATTGCATAAATCTTATGCGTCTGTATTGGCCATGTTTGGATGTACGTATATATGCGAGCAATTTTTTTCAATTATGAAAATAACAAAATCGACAAGGAGAACAACAATGACTAATGAAAATCTAAAAAAACTCGTTAAATCTTAGTTCGTGTCAGACAATTGTCCCAAATACAGGGTGTCCCAAAAATGTTGCGTTTCCTTAAAGGGGGTGATTCTGGGGGTGATTTCAAACAACTTTTTCCTTTGCGAAAATGCTCTCCGATGTTTCGTTAACGAGATATTAATAAAAAGCACCGACCAATCACAGCGCGAGTCTGACGGCCGAGTTCCCGCGGTAGCGTGGCTACGAGCCGCGCTGCGACTGCGACGAGCAAGCAACTCGGCATGCATCGAAGAAACTTGCGTAGAATGGCAAATGAAAAAGACGTAACAAATAAAATCGAACATGTTGTCATGGTTTGTTCGTTATTTAAAGTGAATAATGAATAAAGGATAAATGGATGAAAATCACGTGTAACGTAAAAAGACGAATACGCATTTTTTTTTTTTAGAAGATTCGAAAATAATAATTATTTGAAGTGGGAGGATAAGGAATACGTAAATTTCCTTGTGTTAATAACGTAGTCACGAAAAGGTAATGTAACAGGAAATTAACGAAAGGTGATAGTTGTTCGTTATTGTGATAAAAATCCGTAATTCAATAACGGCCAGCACTGTTGGTGGTAACGAATAAGTCTGTTTAAAAGGCCCGAATAAATGTTTTCGTACGGGAATTTAGAGAATTATCGCCGGAAATAAGCCATCGCTTGGGTTAAATTTAAAAATGAATTATCAGCAATAAAGTAACTAAAACTCACCCTTGTTGGAAATTCACCTGCAGCTTGAAAATCTGTGCCACAGGGTCACTGAACCGATCCTGGTCATCGATGGACGAGCTCCGTGCACAGCTGGTCCCAGGTATCCTTACATTCCCACTACCCAAAGTTAAGGGTCGCAATGTCAGGTGCATCCAGGTCAACGTACCGAATATTCACTTCACTGCACGGCTATTAACACTGATCACTTTGCTTTTAATGGAACATGTTGTTCCTACGTTTCAAATATTGGTGGCCCCGAAAGGGGCCGATTGTTTCTAATTGAGGAACTGCTCGACATGGCCACCGTCATTATCGACGCATTTTTGAGCGCGGAGAGTGAGCTGCCTTTCAACACTATGTAATGTTTCCGGCGTTATGGTGGCCACCGCTGCGTGAATAAGCGCGACCGCTTCTTCAGGAGTGTCCACCGGCTGACGATACACCTCATTCTGAAATGATTGTCGTACAACAAATACAAAACGTAAGTAAAAAAAAAAGAATATCTACAACAGGAATAATAAAGAGTAACAGCAATAATCAAATTACCTTCAGGTAGCCCCAGAAGAAAAAATCCAGCGGATTCATATCCGGTGACCGTGGGGGCCACGCAACGTGGGCCTCTTGGCCGCCGCGGCCGATCCACCTGTCCTGAAAGGTTTCACCTAAATAGGCGCGGACATTATCGGCGTAATGTGGCCCAGCTCCGTCATGCTGGTAGTACATGTTCTGTCGGATCTCATATGGAATATCGTCCATAAGATCCGGCAGAACATGTTCTAAAAAACGTTTATACGCTTGGCCGTCCAGCCTGTTTGGCAGAATGTACGGCCCAACGATAAACTCGCCACAAATGCCGGCCCATAGGTTGATCGACCAACGGACTTGTGCTGCACATGGACGAAGCGCTAGGGGATTTTCGTCGTTCCACACATGCAGATTGTGGGAATTGAAGCAACCTTCTCTGTTGAAAATTGCTTCATCCGTCCACAATATGTATTTGGTGAACGACGGATTCCTTAGCACTTCTCCCAACAGCCACCTGGAATATTCAATCCGCTGGATGTAATCCCCGGCGTGCAAATGTTGCACCCGTACATATTTGTACGGATGCAACTTGCGATCCTGGAGGATTCGATGTATCGTCGTCCTGCTGACACTAGAACAAAATGCAAGAACATCCACTATTAGATAACATTTTTTTCTTAATTAATAATTGCTGCAGTTATTTTGAACTGTCACTTACTCTAGGCGACGGCTCAAGACGCGCACACTGATTGTTGGTTCGGCTTCAACGGCGTCGAGGATTCGCTCGATGGTGCCCAGATTTCGCGCTGTTGCGGGTCTGCCCACCTCGCTACCTCGCGGCATCATGGACCCCGTCGAGTATAGCCGCGACGCTACCCGGCGAAATATATCCTTGCTTGGAGTTTCTATTTCAGGATATTCTAACGCAAATGCTCGCGCAGCAGCACTTGCGTCCCCGTTGTTCCGGGCGTACACCCAGATCATCCTGTAGTATTCTTGGGCCGTGTACATTTCTGCGACGCGATTGCTAGCTGACTGACAGGATTTTTTCCAAGCAACTTCCGCTACCCCCAAGTAGCTTCTCTGGTTCCATTATGAGTTAACTCCCACCAGGGCAAGAGGCTTTAGGTAAAAAGAAGTCAGCACATTTTCGGAACACACGTGTTTTGCAGAAGTGCAACGAACACTTTCACAAAAGCCCGCGCTCCGTCCTTCTACTGCCAATGTACCCATTGCTTCGAGATAGAAAACAGACACCACGTGTATCGGTTCGAAAGGGTCCGAACGGAAGAGACAGTCTTCGAGTTGCTATAAAGAAGAAAATGCATACCATTCCTGTTTCCCCTTTCCGAGACCCTGAGTTCACGACTGCTACGAGGCGGAACCAATTAAGTCATAAATTATCCGAAACTGTAGGAAACCGTTCTCTACCGCCGACTCGCCGGACAATAAACCGCGACCCTAGCGAAATGCTCTGGCTGATCAGCCTGATTAATTTTGAAGAACTAGAAATTACAGAGTATTATCCAACATCAATACGCCTCGCGGAAAGACACAGGAACAGAAGGGGTAGTCCGCTGACTGCGCGTAGTCCCGCCTGCTTCGTCCTACCTTCAAATTAAAGACGGATCCCTTATCTCTCGAGTATAAACACGCGCTCGAATTTCAAAACAAAAGCACGCGTCGCAGAATCACCCCCTTTAAGGAAACGCAACATTTTTAGGACACCTTGTATAACAAATTTAGTAATGCAAACGCGGCACCGCAGACCAAGATAAAAAACATAATTACTCCTTCGACTGACGTAACGTTACTTATATGTATAGGGTATAGTGGTTATCCCAATGTAAATTAATTAATTAAATGTTAACTATTTTCACTTATACGTATCGATGTGTGCAATTGTGAGGTTGCCTGCACGTGTATGAATATGTACATATGTTTTGTAGTTAGTGGAATTAAAATTAATTCCTTAAGTGTAAATATTTATTAGCTAAGTACCTATTGTTAGTTATAAGTATCGGTTTGTGGAGAACCAAACAATTACGAACGTTTTGTGTATTTATGTAATTGACAATTATCCGTCTCAATGTATATATCCGACTGCGTTCTTGAAAGTCTCATTACTTTTATTGATATATGTGCACATAATTTTGAAATGAACAAAATGAGGAAATGAAACGAACTGATTTAAATAAAAATTTATACAAAATGAGATATAGAGTACAGTGTAAAAAATAACACAGTTTCATTAACACTTGCAAGTAAAAAAATTAACTGTAACTAAAAAACTGCTAACCAGGGTAACTCTGGCAGCGAACACTGGGGCCCTTCAAGGAACCCAGTCATTCAAGCCTATCCTACGGGTACGAACCTGTGCTGCACGCTGCTACCTACACACTTACAGTTTTCCCTATCCGTGGCGCGCCCACGTCACCATTGGCTGTCGAGTTCCCTTTCCGCGCGGCTATAGTAAACATCATGGAGGCCTTACTCCCAAATGGCCCGGTTTGGCCGCATCTGCTCTAATGAGTGCTTGGTTAAAGCGGTATGTTGTAAGGGAGACAAAAATATATTTCTTTTATGTTCGTAAATTCGCCTTTCTAAATGTCTTGAGGTTTGACCGATATACACTTGATTGCATCCCATGCACGGAATTTAATAAATAACGTTTGAAGCTTTTGACAAAGGTAATTTGTGTTTGATTGGAGGAAACAAGTGGTTACTATATAATGGTATTTTAAAAATAGTGTGTATTCCGACTCTTCTGAATATTCTTTTAATGTCGTTTGAAATGTTATTACAAAATGGTAAAACGACAGTGTTTCTCCAATTGATAGAACCTATTTCTTTGTTTCTTTCTTCTTTCTGTTTTTCCACCAATACTGGATGGTAAATTTCAAAGATCCGTTATTTAATAATTGCCTAAATCAGGTCTATAGGGTATCCGTTACGTTTTAACGTATTTTTCAGAAGGAGCAAATTATTTGGCCGGAATTTCGGTTCCGAAAGCAACACAGCACGATCTATTAATCCTTTAATCAAACCTATTTTATGTTGCATGGGATGAGCAGAATGGAAATTAATGTATCTTCCCGACCAACTAGGTTTATGGTACCAATTTGTAATAAGTTTATTGTTTGATCTGATAACTATTGTATCTAAGAAGCTAAGACAGGAATCCTTTTCAACTTCATGAGTGAATTGGAGTCTATCATGAAAACTGTTAAATGCATTAAGTAATGTTTGTAAATCCTCCAATCTAAGACAAGTAATGATATCATCCACGTATCTTTTATAAAAAATAAGTTGAAAAGGTACTTTTGTAAGGGAAACGGACTCTAATCTTTCCATTACTATGTTGGCAATTACCGGAGAAATAGGGGACCCCATAGCTGTTCCAAACACTTGTTTATAGTAAATTCCATTAAAAGAGAAGACATTAGAATCATTAGAATAAATATATAGACATTATAGTTACTACTTAGAACTTAACAACTATCTCGTGAGTGTCCCATCGTTCCCACGTGCGCTATAAGTGTAATTCTGCTAACACTTTTCCTTGATCGGTTTGCAAATTTTTCGGATATCGATCTCTAAATATCTTTGCAAACGCTTTAGTCACCTCAGCACCACTTTTAGTCTTCAACGGCATCGCCCAGGCATACTTGCTCAGCACATCGATGACGGTGAGTATGTAGTGGTGACCTTGGTTGAATCGCGAGTAAGGACGCATTTCTACAACGTCAGCTTGCCACAGATCGTCGTATCCGTGCACTATGATGCGCCTCCGCGGGAAATGTCTTCGAGCTGGAGCGTGCAATTCCTCAACGAGTTGTCGCTTCTTGCGACCATGGTTTTCTTTACTCTTGGATGTTGATAATGGTGGCATGTTTGATCGCAGAGGTGTCTTCGACACGAATGATGCGATAATTATCGTGTACGCGCATTATGTGCTCCCCATCGGTCGGAGGAAATTCTGTTCAAGATCAACCGTCTCGCACGATTCTCCTCCGCAGCGTCGCTGTGGGATAGAATTCGACGCCTGCGATATCTTTTGAACGCTGTTTTGCAACGCCAGCATATCTCTCTGAAACACGACCAGCTTCCTCTCTAATTCTTCCTGTTGCTCTCTCAAAAGTTTAATGCTCTTTTCCATATACAGTTTATTGACAGCATCGGTGTCAGCCGTGGGTTGCGCTACCCGTCGTATCTTGCGTGATTTTGCATCAAAGTCGACACCGGTCATGCAAAGAGCGTTATCTCGCATGTAATTTCGAAGCAAACCGTTCCATTTGTAGTCCATTCCAGCTGTTCCATTCTTCTCGAGCGACACCCCAAATTTGTTGATCGGCATCTCGGTGCATACAGTGCGCGTCATCGGTGTGCGGTTTAATTTATACAATGTGGCCCGCTTCGCGAAGTTCCTCCTCGATGGATGCGATTTCGTTATCGAGACCCGTGTGACCTGCCGCGCGATGCAATGAGCAATTTAAATCTATCGACCAGCTCGTTGGGATCGTCCCAGTGCACGTAATCAATCTTGTTATTGTTTACCGTCATGAGTCGTGGTGTACTTAGACCTTTCCCTGCCCTTCTAGCCGATGAACTGGGGACTAGCGGTGGAATTACATGTTTGTACTTGTATCCCTTGTTGCTCATTATGCGATTGTGATCACCATGTTTGTTTATGTGAGCGTTCGTCGCAAGCAATATAGTTTTGTATTTTTGTTTATCGGCCTCGGTGTATACAGCATTATTTGAAAGTTTCTTGAAAATCAGTTCGTAAAGGCCGGGCGTTCCCTTGTATCTTACACCATCGATGAGTATATTATCATGCTTGTCGATATCGAAAACCTTATTCCCAAGCATCATCTTATTATAATCGGTAAAGTATACACCGTATACATAGTCTATGGTCTTATTTTTATCCTCACTTAGGATTATATCTATGTATTTTTGCCCCAGCGGACCGAAATAACTGCGAAGCGTTTCTTGTCCCTCGGATGTTCGAAGTTGTAGTCTAATAGATGTCACAAATGACTCATTGGGAGATGTTTCGAAAACGTCATCATCATAATCATCATCATCATCATCATCATCGTCAATGGCTGAGAGCGATTGTACAGAAGGAATTGTATTTATTGGCGTGATAGGGAGCGTAGGCTCGTTTAACGTAGTATTCCGTCGTTTCCGCTTCGATTGAACTGGTGTGGAGGTTACGAGGGATTTCCTCTTCCTCTTCAACCTCGACGTCTTCCCTCTCGGGTGAATTTTTGTTTCAGGCGTTAATGTTTCATTCTTTTCAACGGCAATGCTCACTGGTGCTAATGTGTCTGCCTCTGTGGTATTTTTCACTATATGTTTCAAGGGTTCGACGATAGGTTTAAAGTGTCTCTCCAACGCGATATCTTCCTCCATCTTGCCAGTCTTCAAAGCCAAGTGTTTCTTGCGAATGGCTGCACTAGTTTTTGCAATTTCCTTCGCTATCCTCTCGCGATACTTAATCTCTAGACTATCGGTATCAATCATCATCGTTGTACCGCAGACGTCCATTGGACATCGCGCTATCCTTATCTATTACCGCCAACAATTACGACACAACGCGCAGAAAGCCTCGTATGACATATCGGTGTTTACGTGATCGTTGTACACATGTTTCAAGTTGGTACCATCCTGCTTAAACAGAATCAACAGATTCGCATTGTCGCGTATAAGATGTTTGGGAATCTTTGCATACGTCTGTCAGAGATAGAAGCAGTCAACGTTCGAGTGACGCCCCATTGCAAAGTACTCTCGTATCGTATTTTGCTTGTCACATGCCACATCATCAAAGATAAAAATAGAATTCGGAAGCGATTCGCTCGGTGGGATGACGTCACTGTTATTCGAAAACGTAAAGTAGCCAATTTCATCTATCGGAGTCAATAAATTCTCCAAATATTGATATTTCGGCTGTTGCAGCGACTTGGAATACACGTACACATTCTCGAAGCGGACACCGTGTGGACTTTCCAACAAGCTCACCAACACGTTGGTTTTTCCACAATTCGATGGACCGCAAATAACACAGCGGTAGTGTTTGGTAGCATGCTACCGTGTTTACGCTTCGAATTCGGTGACATCATTTCCGATTTATCGTCAAAATTTGTAACGCGTATCCTTACAGGTTGTCGCACGAATCGCATCCTCGATGTGAACTGTGAAAACTGATTTTCGAAGCGACGACACGTCCTATTTATAGGTCCGCGCCGAAGCGAAAACACCTCAGTACTCAAAATGCTTCTGATCCTGTCGGATAATTGCGATATTCGAGACCTAACCTCTGAGCAGTTGAAATATATACCAAAGATTATTCTACTCAGAGAGTTTGAAAGACACATTGATCAGTTGTGGGACAGGCTCCCCGAGCATATAAAAGCCGATTCTGAGGTGCAGCAGTATCGTCGGTGCTTGGAACATTATAATCGCCCTTGGCAGCGAACGCATATCGACGGTCCAGCACCATTGATTAAAAACTGTAACGAATGTCGCCGACGAGAGTGAAGAAAGGTCGTGGTTTGTTAAATCGGGCGATAAACGCGCTACCTTTCGAATTGCATATTCCGGGATATCAGTTTTGTGGTCCAGGAACTCATCTGACAAAACGATTGGCTAGAGGGGATCAAGGTATCAATCCGTTGGACGTCGCGTGTCGCGAACACGATATTGCGTATACGCGTAGCAACGACCTCGACGAAAGGCACGTGGTAGATAACGTACTCGCTGACAAAACGCGAAAACGCATCGTTGCGCGAGACTCGACTATGGGTGAAAGAGGTGCTGCGACAGCTGTTTGGGCAGCTATGAAAACCAAGACGAAAATCGGAATGGGGGTGAAAACAAAATCCCGCAAAACTACTACGAAGAGAGCATCGAAAAAAAAGCGGATTCTTCCGGTGGCAAAACGGGGTGGTATATTACCACTTCTCCCGCTGCTAGGTGTTCTCGGATCATTAGCTGGTGGAGCGGCGGGGATAACCAAGGTGGTAAACGATAGTAAGGCGGCGCAACATCAGCTGCAGGAAATGCAGCGTCATAATCGCTCCATGGAAGGTCGCGGACTTTATCTCACACCGTACAAGCGCGGTTAGGGAATATCGAAACGAAAAAAAGAAACGTCGAAAAGAAAATAAAAATGCCTGTGGACATAACTACCGATGTGCAATTGGCTGAGTTGGCAAAACGTATGCATATTCTATTCTTTAGAGGTGTTTTTATGCGCAACGCGCTACCAGCTGGAGGAGTACGTCGAAACGAGGGCGGTATCGTAAATTTGGACAATGTCGAGGGGTCGGGAACTCATTGGGTAGCGTATGCGAAGAGAGGGTGTCGAGCTATTTATTTCGATAGCTTTGGGAATCTTCGGCCGCCTAAGGAATTGATACAATATCTGGACAAAGATGCTGTGAAAATCGAATACAATCGAACGGCTTATCAGAAGTACGATCAAAGCAATTGCGGGCAACTATGTCTACGCTTTCTACAAACGATCGGCACCAAATTTATGGATTGACTTCCCACCACTCTGATTTAGTACTATGTTCGACAAATGCAAATTAACCAATGTAAAAGCTTTTCTCAACTCGGATTTTCACCCATATGATGACATGCAAGTGGACTTTGACATGGATAAGCATGCCATCTTGTTTCACATGTACACGCAATTCCGTAAATCATATTACAACTGTAACGATGGATTATTCACCGTGGCCGAATTTTTAGAATTTGGTCCCTTCGTTGTGATTGATTGTTCGCGACAAAATGAGTCGGTTAAAAGCGGTACCGTGGATGTGCGCATAGAATTCGAATGTAAAGAGAACGTACCGGCAAATACTACGGCCTATTGTCTGATTCTGCACGATCGGGTGGTTGAATACAATCCGCTGACAAACGTGGTGCGCAAAATGAATTAAATTGCCTGCCCTCTCCTGTGTTAAATTCGTACCAAAAGAAAAGAAAGAGAATGCTTTACGAGAAAGACTGCATTCCCCCATCTGTCTTGGAAGCGAGCGGGCCTCTAAATTGTATCGATAATGTCCGCGCCAACATTTGTTGACCTGCAAGGGTTCATCGTCGATGGAAGATTTGTCGTCAAGGAAGTGGCTGTCCTGCGAAAGGGAACAATTCTCTCGCAAATTTCTCTCGCATTATATTTTTCGGAGTTCGATGCCGCAATATCTTCTTACGAAATCTGACAAATCAAGCATCCGGTGGTTGACGACGAAACATCATGGGCTAAGCTGGGACGATGGAGAAGTTCCATACAGTATGGCTAAACAGCTAATTACGAAAGCTGTAGCTGATGCGATCGACGAAGAAGATGACACGTGTCATGTCGTGTACGTTAAAGGGCTGCAGAAACGCGAATGGCTTGCGGATTTCCTCGATGAAAGTACGAGAGCGGACGTGGTCATCGAGACGCTGGACTTTGACTACGAGGATATACAATCTCTAAATAAGCTAAATGTAGTTGATACTCTGCGATGTGGCAGACACGCAAAGCATTGTACCTTGCAAAATGTATTTAAAATATTCAACTGGTGGACTAAATTCCAGAGAGAAATTCATAAATAAATATAATCAATTTTTAATGCGTATAATTTTCATCATCCTCTCCAAACGAACTTCCTAAATATGATGTATGCTAGATTAAGACGGTAGTTGCAATTATTTAGAAATGGTTAGATGCACGTTCGACACCCATTCGGTACCCGTTCAATACGCGATCAAAGTCGTTCAAAGCCGTTCGACATTCGTTCGATATACAATCAAAGTGGTGCGACCTAGCCGAATGATGTGTCAAAGAAGAAGGGGAAGAAGATGTGTGTGTGTGTGTGTGTGTGTGTGTGTGTGTGTGTGTGTGTGTGTGTGAATAAGGAGAGGATGGTCAGCGAAGAAGAAGGTAAGTACATAGAGGATGGTCAGTGAAGAAGAAGAAGAAGATAAGTACATGGAGGATTGTCAGCGAAAATAACATCTTTTATTAGCTGTGCATGGTGTCGTGAATTTTATTGTTTCATTTGTTTTTACGATAAATGTCATATTTTAGAATGTAAAAATTGTACTTTATCTTTTGAGAAATAAAAAATACAAAATACATTTATAGAAAAAAAAAATGATTCCAGTGGGAATCGAACCTGTGAACGTTCCGGTGCAAGACCTGCCCTTTACACGCGCCGCTATTCATCAGTACAATAAACTTCGCTATCGCTTCTGTTCGTAAACGCCTAAACATCTTTTTTTATTAATATTTCGGAAACTATGGGGTAGTGGACCCAACATGTGAGACATATATTGGTCTACTACACCTACACTACAACATTTATGAGTTTCATCAAAATCCGTGTCCCAGATGTCGCGGCCTCCCCTTGTTAGAATAAATTTGTCCGATGGAGATAGAAATGGAGTGCAGGTTCACATTACTGCGAGAGGATAGACCAGGAATCGGAGCAGGCAACCCTTCAGAATGAGGACTATAAACATAGCCAAAGAAATCAGCAAATAGATTCGCTACCGACACGTGCGACAAGGCAGAAACGCAGTCGAGATGAACCTCATTGGGAATACCACGCACACCACGCTTAGTGTTTACAAATTTCCAAAAGTTCGATACATTGTCACACACCGTGTTCTCGACGCTATCAATATAAATACGGTGATCGCGAGCCAAGGCATGTTTACATTTCGAGCGCAGATCCGAAAAGATTAAATAATCGCAATAGTCGCAAGAACGCTTAAAAACTCTATGAGCCCTCTTCTTCTGTCTTATCAGAGACTTTAAGCCAGGAGAAAACCACCGCGGGAACGAGGAACGGACCATAGCCCGGACTGGAATATATGCATCAATTGCATGATTGATGTGTCTGTATAAACTATCAAGGGCAGCTCCAGGGTCAGAGTCCCCAGTTTCGTTATCCCAATCCACCGAGTTCAGATATTCAAGGACACGGGGGAAATCCCCATGCTTAAAGTCCCTAAATTTAAGGTTTCTTCACGTGAGGTCGTGACTCGTATCCAAACCTTTGAGCATTACATACAAGGGTGGATGATATAAGTCTGGTTCAATGAGGACATCGATGACTCGGTCGACAGTAACGTTAGGACAACTAACAAAGATAAGATCAAGCATAGCGTCAGAATCATTAAAAACATTGTTAACTTGAGTAAGGTTGCAGTAACCCACACAGCCAAGGAGGAGATCGATGGCTGCTGATTCATGAGACGATATACCCGATCTTCTAAAACACGCTTGACCCTCGTCACTGAACCAAACCGCATGAGGGAGATTAAAATCACCACACAAACAAAACGAGTCTTCACTGTACTTATGAAATAGCTCCACGACTATGTCTACGTAATTGGCATATAGCGATGTCCTTGATGCAGGCGGTATATACGTGGCCCCCAACAACAAGTACTTATTATTATGTAGGTGAACTCTAACAAACAATTGTTCAACATCGGAAGAGCTGACCGTAACAGGATACGACGAGATCGAATTCTTGATAGCGATGAGAACACCGCCTCCCCTTGTAAAACGACTAGTTCGCTGAGATCTATCGCACCTATATACAGTGTAATTTTGCAGCCCGAGTTCTGCTGAGGAAATCGCAGGGGTGAGCCAGGTCTCAACGAAAATAATAACATCGTACGACACCGCTGATGCAAGTACGGAGTTTGTAAGAAAGTCTAACTTGGTACGCAAACCACGGACATTCTGGACATACACTAAAGGGTTCGGACTTAGTTTTTTTGGGAAGAGACATTCTGGGGTCTACCCGATACGATTTTCGGAAAACCATGTATGTATCGTATAGTCATGTGGGTTTCCCCCCTCTCATGGAATTCCCGGAGCTTTTCCCTAAGCTGCATGAGGGACGCTCGTTGTTGCCTGGTCATGTCGTCCGAGATTTTGTACGGGCCCTTGTATTGATGCTTCTCCCGTAGAATCCTTTTCACATCAGCAGCAGAGTCTAGGCGAATACACAGAGGCCTACAGGAAGACTTGCCCGGTTTCCCCAAACGACGAGCAGACCGAGACAGGATGCTGTTGGGGCAAATCACACCCACGACATCACGTGCAGCTTTAACATCGGCTGCCCTTTGGAGCTCAGTAGAGGGTTCCCGAGGCTCAGGCACGACAAAAGTAACGTAAATTACGTTCTCCGACCTGTACTCTCTATCACTCCACTCCTCGATGACGTCGTCCGTTGAGGACGCGGGCCGCTGATCAGAGGCAATAGATGATTTTACCTCAAGCGCCTTCACGCGATCGGCCAATGAGTCTAAGTCCGACCTCATACTGGATAGTTCCGCTCTTATACCCGCCAGTATGACCTCTTGGAATTTTTCCACCTTCGCATCCATTAGCTCGCCCACAATGTCCCGAATCATCTCAGCTGATGGTAATGCTCAGATTGGATGATGCGTCACGGTCGGTACGGAAGATAGCGGCTGTACCGGCGGGACAATGGTCTGGCTAACGGATGTTTGAATTGTAGAAGAGTTAGCAATACAATTCAAAATCTTCCCGTCAAGCAAAGTATGGCCAGATCTAGCAACACACGAGGGGCCCGGATGGCAGCTCATCCCACATCCAGAACAGGTGACAGGATTGGCAACCTGGGACCCACATCCTTTACATTTTGTTGAGCCACTAGCCATTTGAAAACACACCAAAAGAGCACCGTGTAGTACGAGAAAAAGCGTCTTACAACACAACTCCAGGACTCAACGTAGCTCTGATTATGAAAATAGGAGTGCAAGATACTGTCACTCACTAAGGCTGATCCGTGGTTGTTATCGCAGTCGGTGACGTCGTCGTGAATGCTTCAAGTATGTTTTTCAAGTGATCGAAGCGTCGTTTCATCGCGATATTTAAATCATTCTCTAGCTGGGACAATTGCGCGTTAAGGATATCCGACATTGTTCGTTGTACTCGCGTCTCGAGTTCAGATCTTTGATACGCGGAGTCCAGTCGCGCACTCGCGATAGCCGCTTCGATTTTTTTGGGTAAAGCGTTCCTCCACCGAGGATAATAATCTCGTAATTGTCATTCTGGCTTCGTCGCTGTTGTTGTTGTTGTTATTGCGTAACGAGGAGCCAAACTCGTTCACCGACATAACAATGCGTATGCGCGAACACTACTGACGCGACGATCACCGGTTCGTTCAATTTAAGATATATATCTATTCTCGCGAAGTTTCTCCTCGATGGATGCGAGTTCGTTATCGTGACCCGTGTGACCAGCCGCGCGCGATGCAATGAGTAATCTAAGTCTATTGATCAATTCGCTTGAATCGTCCCAGTACACGTAATCGATCGCGTTATCGGTTACCGTCATCGATTCGTCGATGGATAATCCTCGACCTCGTCGCGTGCCCGCGCCGCCCGCGCTGTCCCTAACACGTCTGACGCCCGATGTCCGCACCCCACCGATCATCGAGGATACGATTTCCTTATACTTGTACCCCTCGTTATCCAGCGTGCGCTTGCTCGGCGAATGGTTTTGCTTATGCGCGCTCGTCGACAACAAGATGCGTCGGTACGAGCGAAAATCAGCCTCCGTGCACGTCTGGTCGTTGGGCTCTCGCATAAACACCAATTCGTACAAACCCCGAGTCCCCGGGTATCGCGTTCCGTTTACGCGAATGTCACCACCGTCCGCGTCGCTGGTGAGCACGGAATCGCCGATCATTAGATCTTCGTGGGGCCCCAAGTATACACCGCACACGTCGTCGATTAGTCTCTTGGTATCGGTGAATAACAGTCTCACGTATTCTCGCGGCAAGGGTCCTTTCGCGTTCCGTATACAGGGTGTCCCAAAAATGTTGCGTTTCCTTAAAGGGGGTGATTCTGGGGGTGATTTCAAACAACTTTTTCCTTTGCGAAAATGCTCTCCGATGTTTCGTTAACGAGATATTAATAAAAAGCACCGACCAATCACAGCGCGAGTCTGACGGCCGAGTTCCCGCGGTAGCGTGGCTACGAGCCGCGCTGCGACTGCGACGAGCAAGCAACTCGGCATGCATCGAAGAAACTTGCGTAGAATGGCAAATGAAAAAGACGTAACAAATAAAATCGAACATGTTGTCATGGTTTGTTCGTCATTTAAAGTGAATAATGAATAAAGGATAAATGGATGAAAATCACGTGTAACGTAAAAAGACGAATACGCATTTTTTTTTTTTAGAAGATTCGAAAATAATAATTATTTGAAGTGGGAGGATAAGGAATACGTAAATTTCCTTGTGTTAATAACGTAGCCACGAAAAGGTAATGTAACAGGAAATTAACGAAAGGTGATAGGCGTTAGTAACTAAAACTCACCCTTGTTGGAAATTCACCTGCAGCTTGAAAATCTGTGTCACAGGGTCACCGAACCGATCCTGGTCATCGATGGACGTGCTCCGTGCACAGCTGGTCCCAGGTATCCTTACATTCCCACTACCCAAAGTTAAGGGTCGCAATGTCAGGTGCGTCCAGGTCAACGTACCGAATATTCACTTCACTGCACGGCTACTAACACTGATCACTTTATTTATCCTGAAGTATTCTTGGGCCGTGTACATTTCTGCGACGCGATTGCTAGCTGACTGACAGGATTTTTTCCAAGCAACTTCCGCTACCCCCAAGTAGCTTCTCTGGTTCCATTATGAGTTAACTCCCACCAGGGCAAGAGGCTTTAGGTAAAAAGAAGCCAACACATTTTCGGAACACGTGTTTTGCAGAAGTGCAACGAACACTTTCACAAAAGCCCGCGCTCCGTCCTTCTACTGCCAATGTACCCATTGCTTCGAGATAGAAAACAGACACCACGTGTATCGCTTCGAAAGGGTCCGAAGAGAAGAGACAGTCTTCGAGTTACTATAAAGAAGAAAATGCACACCATTCCTGTTTCCCCTTTCCGACACCCTGAGTTCACGACTGCTACGAGGCGGAACCAATTAAGTCATAAATTATCCGAAACTGTAGGAAACCGTTCTCTACCGCCGACTCGCCGGACAATAAACCGCGACCCTGGCGAAATGCTCTGACTGATCAGCCTGATTAATTTTGAATACGTCGCTTGCTTATCTCAAGTGTCTAAGCACGCGCTCGAATTTCAAAACAAAAGCACGCGTCGACGTATTCCGTGCGAGGGATGGTGGACCTTGGGGAGGAGATACTGCTGTGAAGAGGGCCTCTTCAGGACAGTGGCCGTTTGGGAGGGCTGCAGGGCAGATTGGTTAGTTTGGGACCAATCGGACCTCAAGGCCCACCATCTCTAGCACGGAATACGTCGACGCGTGCTTTTGTTTTGAAATTCGAGCGCGTGTTTATACTCGAGAGATAAGGGATCCGTCTTTAATTTGAAGGTAGGACGAAGCAGGCGGGACTACGCGCAGTCAGCGGACTACCTCTTTGTAATTTCTAGTTCTTCAAAATTAATCAGGCTGATCAGTCAGAGCATTTCGCCAGGGTCGCGGTTTATTGTCCGGCGAGTCGGCGGTAGAGAACGGTTTCCTACAGTTTCGGATAATTTATGACTTAATTGGTTCCGCCTCGTAGCAGTCGTGAACTCAGGGTGTCGGAAAGGGGAAACAGGAATGGTGTGCATTTTCTTCTTTATAGTAACTCGAAGACTGTCTCTTCTCTTCGGACCCTTTCGAACCGATACACGTGGTGTCTGTTTTCTATCTCGAAGCAATGGGTACATTGGCAGTAGAAGGACGGAGCGCGGGCTTTTGTGAAAGTGTTCGTTGCACTTCTGCAAAACACGTGTTCCGAAAATGTGTTGGCTTCTTTTTACCTAAAGCCTCTTGCCCTGGTGGGAGTTAACTCATAATGGAACCAGAGAAGCTACTTGGGGGTAGCGGAAGTTGCTTGGAAAAAATCCTGTCAGTCAGCTAGCAATCGCGTCGCAGAAATGTACACGGCCCAAGAATACTTCAGGATAAATAAAGTGATCAGTGTTAGTAGCCGTGCAGTGAAGTGAATATTCGGTACGTTGACCTGGACGCACCTGACATTGCGACCCTTAACTTTGGGTAGTGGGAATGTAAGGATACCTGGGACCAGCTGTGCACGGAGCACGTCCATCGATGACCAGGATCGGTTCGGTGACCCTGTGACACAGATTTTCAAGCTGCAGGTGAATTTCCAACAAGGGTGAGTTTTAGTTACTAACGCCTATCACCTTTCGTTAATTTCCTGTTACATTACCTTTTCGTGGCTACGTTATTAACACAAGGAAATTTACGTATTCCTTATCCTCCCACTTCAAATAATTATTATTTTCGAATCTTCTAAAAAAAAACTGCGTATTCGTCTTTTTACGTTACACGTGATTTTCATCCATTTATCCTTTATTCATTATTCACTTTAAATGACGAACAAACCATGACAACATGTTCGATTTTATTTGTTACGTCTTTTTCATTTGCCATTCTACGCAAGTTTCTTCGATGCATGCCGAGTTGCTTGCTCGTCGCAGTCGCAGCGCGGCTCGTAGCCACGCTACCGCGGGAACTCGGCCGTCAGACTCGCGCTGTGATTGGTCGGTGCTTTTTATTAATATCTCGTTAACGAAACATCGGAGAGCATTTTCGCAAAGGAAAAAGTTGTTTGAAATCACCCCCAGAATCACCCCCTTTAAGGAAACGCAACATTTTTGGAACACCCTGTATACACTTCGATATCGTTGACATTAGGGATGCCGATTTAAAATCGATCTTTCAAAGATCGATAATTTTTGTCACGATTTTCGATTTTTTAACTCGATTCTCAAGAGAGGGATCGATTCGCAGATCGTATCGCAACCAAAGATATCGTGAATCCCTAGCGGCGTGTAGCGTAAACTCTAGAAGTGCGAAATTTGAATCAGAGCATACAAATGTAACAGGAAGGGGAAGCAAAACTAATGTTACCACAACTCCGAGGAGTTTGAAAACAGTTAGAGGTTCTTTTAATAGATATATTACAAGATCATAAATTAATCGATACATCCTTGGAAGCAGATGTTTGAACATTTGAACTTCACTTTTATCTCTTCTCCTAAATGAGTAAAGCCAGCGCAAAGGTGTTAAATACTTAATAAGTAAGAAATCGGTATCCGAGAGGAAATGTAACGATGAATAGGAATTTATCTTATTAATAATTCTCCGACTGGCTCCTAGTATCTAAGGACATTTTGTTAGGATTACAAGAAATTAACTAAACGAAAATAAAAACCTATATCTATAATCATGTTTGCATTGTGACATAAAATACCATTGACTGCACCCATTTTACAATGTAGAGTGTCCAAAACAACCCTCCATTTTTTTTTATTCTAATGAATCGATCTCGATGGGATCGATTTTTTGGTTCCGATTTTTTTACGAATCGATTCTTTGCATAACGATCTGAATTGAATCGAAAAATCAATTCTAAGGGAAAGATCGGCATCCCTAGTTGACATGGTTGCGCAGCGAATCCAAATCATGAACCTTTGTTGACGACTCATCATCCTGAATTTTTTCATTGTCTTCGTCATTGACATCATCAACAACGTCATCAGCAACAACATGGTCAACATTATCTTCATTGTTAACATCGTCGTCGTCGTCGTCGTCGTCGTCGTCGTCGTCGTCGTTGTCGCTAGAATCTGGAAGGTTATTCGGATGTTCCTTGATTATCAACGGAGTAACGGGTCGAAGTCTCATGGATGATTGTTGCTGATCGTATTCGTGTTTCTTCTTCACTGATCGCGATCGAGGCAGTGAGCGCATTTTCAACGCGGACGAGTTCTCGATCAATCGTTTCAACGGTTCGATGATGTGACGCGTGCTCGCTTCCACAGTCGCTTGTAACCGTAGAGCGCGGGGTTACCGGTGGGACGGTGGAGGTACCGTATCGCCAGCTCAGGACGGTGGTCCAGGGCTGCCGATCGAATGATTAGACGCGTAGGTAGGGTAGAGTACGACAATTTATTCGCTCTTATTGCTAAGTACAAAGTGTCCCGGCCAGGTCTATCCTGGCACACAGTGTGAGTACGGCTTAATCTACCGCGGCTCTCGGTGTGGATCGCGGCGCGTATCGCGGCGCGGATTCGAACGGTCGGTAGCGATGCGACGAGAGGGGAGGGGGGAGACGGTTTGACCATTCGGTGTCCTGGCGGGCCAACCCTGCCAATGGACCCTAGTCGGAGAGTCTTTAGTCCGGCCACCCGGTGGGCACAACCCGTGGGTGGATCAGAGACTGTGGGGACGCTCTCGAGAACGGGTGATCGATAATGGGTGACGGCCTGCGTCCAGAGGATGGTTCACGCTGTCCTACTGGGAACCGTGGAGTTTTCAAAAATGATACACAGCGACTCAGTCTGTTGACACACGGGACTGGTGCTTACACTGGCGCTTGTCTTTCGCAACCACGAGTGTCGGCACAAGAACGTGGAATCGCACAGGAGGTCTCTGGGAGAGGTGTACTCAGTACGGTCGCTCTAGGCGGTCTCTCCTCAATAGGCCCATGCCCCCGGCTTATATGTCCTCGTCCGCGGAGTTTCGGCAGCGAGAGAGTTAATTAGTGCGTGACCCTCTCGTGCCTATTCTCGGAACCGCGGACGAGTGGTGGGGGGGCAAAACTGTTGGTGGAGCGCGGCACGCGTTGTTACGGTCGGGCGCGTGGTGAGGGGTGTTACGTGCCGGTTACATTTTTCCAAATTCATTTCTAAATTCTACTAATTTTTATAGTCATTTCGCAGATGTTCTCTATTGATCCAACCGCTTAGCGTGTTATGGGAATCTCCCTCAATCAATAGTCGATTATCTGTAGATATTCTCAATAGTGCTTGACTTATTTCTGATTTAATTCTGTTTGAAGCTGTCACGCCACGGTATATTCTCATGAAAGATTATTGTCAACGATCTTTCAACGCTGTCGACGTTCTTGGAATGCGCGTTGTGATAAGCCTTCCGAGGCATTGTAGTGGACTACTTTATATTCGGTTTTTCTTTCCTTTCTCCCTCGTTAAAATTTTATTACAGAATCATTGACATCTGATCCAACCGCTTAGCGTGTTATGGGAATTTCCCTCGATCAGTTGTCAATGATCTGATATAGTATAATAACCGATTTATGATTGTTACGCCACTGCATTACTTCCATAAGAAAACCTTTCATCAGCATCAACGTTCTTGGAACGCCGGATGCGATAACATTCAAAACCCTAAGCACTGCAAAGCTGGGAACGGTCCGGGGTGACGACGGTTGGGCCCGTGTGTACGAAATGCATGCTCAGCAATTTGACTCTCTTTGTTCAAAGTCCCAAGTGCTCGGGGCTGCCCTGCGAACGCTCGACACAGTCGGCTGTTAAGTCGCATAGTGCGTGGTCGATCTGTCCGAGGGACATAACTATTCTTTAAAATAGTCTTGAGCTGGAGTTCCCGTGTATCTTATAGTGCGTGGAAGGACTCAGTCCCCGTAAAAACTTATATACATATATATTTCTGCATTTTTTCATCAAAATTTATCATCTTACGACAGTCGGCTGTTAAGTCGCATAGTGCGTGGTCGATCTGTCCGAGGGACATAGCTATTCTCTAAAATAGTCTTGAGCCGGAGTTCCCGATTATCACATAGTGCGTGGAAGGACTCAGTCCCCGTAGAGACTTGTATATTCTTGCGTTTTTCAACAATACTTTTGCGTTTATATATTATTTGTTTTAACACCGTTTTATTTAGCCAAATATTAATATTCTCGCGCTTAATTATAATATATAGTGAACTATTTTGACAATCGTGTGTGTTGTGCGACACTCCTGCGCTTCACCATCTTAGACGCGGGACCCTCCAGGTCATACAGAGCCAGAGAGAGAGAGAGAGAACTTGAAAGTAAGCCGCAGTACAAATTAACAATCTCTTGTACAGAGTTGGTGAGTGATTCGATCTGTCATGATATTGTACGGAGGCAGCAGCTGATTCAACCACTTAGTGGGTTATGGGTTTTCCCTCAATTAGCTGCTACTTTCCCTTCGGCGTGTGACGCGTTTTAAAAATTGGCTTGTTTCGCGTAGTGTAAATTGTAACCAAATTAATTATACAAATAACTGGAGCGAATGTACAAAATTAACAACAATAGACACGATTATTGATCCAACCACTTAGTGGGTTATGGGGTTTCCCTCGATCAATTATTGTTGATCCGTTATTTGTTCACCATACAACGTTGTCGTTTACATTCAATTGCGACTGAATTGAATCCTTATAACCAGGCGTAGAAATTTATACATCGTAATTGGACTTTTTATACATTATATTTGCATAACACAAATCCATGTAATCTTCCCAATTTTTGTAGCACCCTTCTAAAATTTTCCTTTTGCTTATTATTTGTAATACATGGTAATATTTTACTTAAATCCGTCTCATTTTGTTTCGAACCACCTTCACCAAAGTACCACATCCCGATTGGACAACCTGTATAGGTTGTAGACAAAAGCCGCGCCCCAAAATAATCCTGATTTTTGCGTATGTCAAAATTATAAAATCTCTTTAAATTCGTTAAGCGTTACGTGAGTAAATCAGACTCAACCGCTCGGTCTCTTTTAAAATTAACACCCTCACGTAACAGGGGCAAGATCGTCCTCCTACCGATAATAACTCGTTACACGCTTCCGTAGCCATTTTACCAATTTTCAAGGCCAAACTCTTTTTACGTATAACGTCGCTGACTTTGGCGATTTCGACCTTTGCGTCCACGCCCCGACGATTCGTCCCTTTTCTATGTTTCGATCCTTTTCTATGTTTCAATCCTTTTTGATGTTTCCTTCCTTTTTGTCGATGACGTCGGCGATGTTTTTGCGAATGTTTCGCGTTGACGTTGCTCGAGGTTATCGAAGTCTCTGGCGATTCGTTAGACATTTCGTGTTGCTCGATAAACGATTCACGGTTTAATAATGTCAACGAGTTACGACGACCTCGGCAAATCCTTTTCGATATGGACCTTCGTACATGGAACTATCCTTATCGATCACCACGAAATCGTATCGTCGACGCCAACATCTCGCGCACAAGTCGTTGAACAACTCGAACGTCATGTCTGTATTCACGTGATCGTTATACACGCGACGCAAGTTCGTACCGTCCTGTTTGAATAGCATAAGAAAATTCGCGTTGTCTCTGATCAAATGTTTAGGTATTCTAGCGTACGACTGACACAAATAAAAGCAATCCACGTTCGAGTGACGACCCATGGAGATGTATTCGCGTATGGCGTTCTGTTCGTCGCACACCACGTCATCGAACACTTTCGAGATATCGATACTTTGGCTGATGTAACAATTTTGAGTACACGTACACGTTCTCGAAACGCAAACCTTTCGGGCTCTCTAGCATACTTAGAAGCACGTTAGTTTTTCCACATCCGGACGGCCCGCAAATCACGCCTCGCACGCTATTCGGCAGCAACGGGTGGTGTCTGTTCGCTCGACTCGGATTCGTATAATCCACGAGCATTCTGTTCGCGGTCACCCGAATGACGTCCGACTTTTTCACGGATCGCATATTCGCGTGTACGTCTATGACGATGGACTACGATTTATATTCGTGGCACGCCTAGCGCAGGTCACTATCACAGTGATCAGTGGAGCGTGCGTATGCGTTTATTATTGTAGTAGCTATTGTAGACCTTGCCTTCGCTAAGCGGTTAAGCTGCTACCTACTAATAGGAGCAACGCTTGAAACCTCCGCGAAGACAAAGTTCTCAACCTTCAAATGAAAGACCCAAAAAGGAGCACCAG
This sequence comes from Andrena minutula, assembly GCA_929113495.1. Lineage (NCBI taxonomy): Eukaryota > Metazoa > Arthropoda > Insecta > Hymenoptera > Andrenidae > Andrena > Andrena minutula. Next base: position 40,313,592 of record OV815993.1, on the reverse strand, counting down.
TACCTTTGTACACTGAGAACCAGTCGCTACCGTTTTCGGAGCGTGCTGAAATTCTACTGGATAGTACTTAAGCTACCTCCAGGGACTAGCATTCGTTGGTGGCAAGAACGTATCTGTATTCGAATGAGCAGTGAGTCAGTTTTCAGTATTTCGCATTATGTTTGCTTATTACATATTATTTTATCTTACTCTTTTGGTAATACTTATATTTAATTATTTCTAATATTCCTATAATATTTGCTTCTTTAATATTCACTTAGTTCGTAATTTACGTATAAAAGTATGTACAATGCTTGTGCGCGGTAACGCAGATTGGATTAATGGTAGCGTAGATCGATCCTACTTTACCTGCGGTCGGTAACTATCGGTTCGAGTGAGCTTGTTGCTCAGAACCGGTAAAAAAGAAGGCGGCGAGGCTGTTGCTCGGAGCCGGTAAAGAAGAAGGCGGCGAGGCTGTTGCTCAGAGCCGGTAAAGAAGAGCGGCGAGCCTGTTGCTCAGAGCCGGTAAAGAAGAGCGGCGAGCTTGTTGCTCAGAGCCGGTAAGGAAGAAAGGCGTGTTTTATCACGTCGGGGTTACCAATATGGACGATGTTGGTCCAATGAAAAGAAAGGATGCGTTTCGTCCCGGGTCTGCCAGAGGACTCTTCAGTGAGGCTGTTCCTGACAGACCCTGCCTCAGACGCTTGGGGGTGTGAGGTGCTTGGACGGAACTTCCTTATATGTGAACGGAGGAGTGTGTGACCACTCGCGAGAGCGTCGGCCCTCTAGCGGAGGAAACTGTTCCCCGCGTCATTCGGGACCGCCACAAGTCATTCCTCTCTCGTCACCGGAGGAGGTGGACTGTTTCGAGACCATCGACGACGAAACTTATTTCAATGATGTAAGTGAAAACAAAATTATGCTTTTATTTACTTTTATATAATACATACTTACATCAATCTTTACTTACTTTGCTCAGGTTCAGTATTTAAAATACGTGGGTGGGTTCATCATGAAGGAAGCGGTCGGGATTTGCCTGAAGGAAGCACTGGTCGACGACGTGACGCGGTCCTTCACGTGGTTCGGCCGAACAGGCCAAAGGCCGTTGTACAACACTCGAATCATCATGGCAATATACGGTACGAAACAATAAGCATTTCCATGTTTTGATGCATAATTATGCTAACGTACTTTGCGTGCATTACTTTTTCAGAAGCGGTGTCTGGAAATCTCCACTTCGCCAAGCCGCTCCGATCTGATTTTCAACGGTCGATGCAGCAGGCACTTCGAGCCGCCAAGGAGAGGGTTCGAAGTAAGAAGAATGGTCCTCGCGCAACAGCATCCTCCAATGCATCGCGAATGCGCCGCGATTTGTGGACGGGCGACCAGCAGCCCGAACAAGAAGTTGACCTTTGAAGGTCCGTATCAGTAAAAGTTGCGGGAAAACGATAATTAAATATGGTAAATATTTTATTTTTCAGAAATGTGCTCATTAAAAGTAGAGGTGTGCTCCTTTTACAGTGGCGAAGATACCAAACGGTACTTTTCAGTGCCCATTTTAATTATGATGTTCACAATGAACAGAAATCGGCATTTTTCAGCGCCCATTTAATAAAAAATAATCATGGATTCGTACATTCCCAGTATCAATTCAATTTTATACTAATATTGTTTTTATTTTCAGAGGTAATTATCGCTGTGTCACGTCCAGAATTGCCGGAATATTCTGGACGAGATGGGAGTTCTTGCCCCGTCGCCTCCGACGCACCGTAAACCCTAAGGCCGGCCCGGTAACGCCACTATGGAGTAACTGTGCGGTGCGGGTGGATCGGCGTTGGAGGATCGAGGAGGAAAAGAAGAGGTGTGTTTCGTCTTGGGATCGTCAGCCAGACTCATCAGTAGGGCTACAGCTGACGACCCCTGCCCTAGACACACACGGGGACATAGAGGATAGGATTTGGAACTTGTATATATACGAATGAGACTGGAATTAGGGACTAGCGAGAAGATTAAAGACCTCTGGTGGCGCTCGTCGACACTAAGTCGCGATACCGTGGTGGGGCCGGGACGTCACCTTGCTCCTCGAAGCTCGAAGACTTTGCTTCGTGGGAAGACCAGCTTCACTATGAAGGCTATGCTTCGCGACTTGTGTCGACCAGGGAAGGCAGTATGGTGATCGTACACCCGAGTGACGCACGTGAGAGTACTGGCTTTGATTTATGGCTCGATAATTGGCTTACTAACTGCATCGTATGAAAAGAGGCGTAAATAATAGGGTTTTCATTATAGGTTTGGGAATAGCCATACGGGACTCTATATGAAAGAACGTTAGTAAACACGGGCAAGAACTCCCGGCGCTTGCGGAGACCGATCAGCTGTAGTCGTTGCGCGTAATGGTACCAGGTATTCGAGGCGAAATAGCGAGAATTAGCGGTTGAAGATAAAAGCGAAAGCGTTATTTATTAGAACACGTAACAAATAGCAATAAACACCTTATAATTATGCGTTGGACATTCAGCATAGGCACATAACATTTATATAAAGGTAAATGATAGATAATTAACGTTAGGCAAAATAGCAAAAGATGCGAAGCAATGGAGTTAAACAATAAGAGATTATATGATAAAGATAGCAATATAACAATATGAGGCTAGAGCCTAAGCAAGAGAAACCGATATAAATGCAAACTAAACAATATATATATATATATATATATATATATATATATATATATATATAAAGCGATAAGCGTAAGTCTAAGCAAAGAAATTAATATAAAGAAATGACATAGTAATTAAATGTTATAACAAAAGCATAAACAGTAATATAAAATAAGAGAAATGAAAACGCTTACAGTGATGTAGACGCTGGTTGATGAACACTGAATTTAAATGTTAGAATACAACTAATAAAGAAAACCACTTAAGTCTGAGGTGAAACAGAATGATGATCGCGACTGACGATAGCAAGGAATAATGAATGCGTGGGCCACGCGGCACCGGTATTTATACAAACTGATGGAATGTGAGGTATGCGGGGAATTTGAGGTATGCATGATGACTCATGCCCAAAGTATGCGTGGAATTTGCGGTATGCGTGATGAGTCATCCGTAAAGTATGTGTCGTAATAACTCTGGGATTTTTGTAAGAATCAAAGGTTGATCTATAATTAGGCTGTAAGACAATGGGATTTTGAAAAGGGGCACTCAATCCGTTGGGTGGACTTTTGTGGTTCTCATTGGTAGAGAGGGGGAGGGAAGAGGTTTTGATTTAGAAAGGTTGGGACGAGGGACTTGTTGCAATTCGTGGTTGAGGAGGGAATCATGCCTCTAAGGCGAAGAGGGGAAGGGGAATTTCGTATATGATCAGCTGGAGATGGGGACCGCTAAGGTACATCGTCCAAGATCTGATGATTGGTAAAGAGTTAAGAGTTGTGGTTTTATAGATAGTAGTAGATTCTTGGGTAGGTCATATAAGGAGGAAGCTAGTTAGGGTTGGGCGAAAATTATAGGGACGTCACAGCTGTATTATTAAAAATAAACATTTCATACCTTTCCAAATAAATTAGAAACTTATTTAATAAACCTCGTAGGTTATGTGAACATAATCTGCTCCGAAACTGCTGCTTACAAATCTCTGCGCGCAGTAGAAAGGGTGGGGGGACACACCTATAATAATCACGGTCAAATGTGTTGGTGCGTAGCCACGTGCATGTGACGTCACGCGTAGGGACGGCCGTGTGACCTCACGCGTAAGAAATTGTTTGCCAGTTCTGACCACTGATCTGTATATACTACTGGATAGTGAACGAGGATAGGCGGCTTGTGCCAAATAGAAGCCATTTTGATCTGAGTACGATTCTCAAGTGTGACGTCACACAGCGACGCGAAGTCATAGCTGGCCAAAGCAAACAAACAATAAATATATAGTTGGTGCCATGGTGCCTGATTACGACAGAATCAAAATGGTAAGAACATGCATGTTTTGCGGTGCAAAAAAATTGGGGGACAATATAACATATCACGGGTAAGTAAAAGTTGGCGTCGAGACGGTACCGCGTCTCTAGATAACATTTATATGCTACTTGTAGGTTAAGTGGAACTTCTTACTCATAATAAATATTCCTAAGGAAATAAAAAATATTTTTGTTTGTTTCATATAGTTTTCCGTTAATAGCCACAGAATGGCTAGACAACATGGGTTTGGGCTCCAATTTTGTGCCACCAAAAAACGCCATGTTATGTTCCAGTCATTTAAAAAAAAAATGAAGGCACGAAGGCACTGGCAAAGGTTGTCTTCTCCCTGGAAGCATTCCTACCATTTTTTGGCAATACAAAGCTGGTTGTGGCTTCTGTCATGCTAAAAAAGGACAGGATAAAAACATATCATTTCGCAAGTAATATCTGAATTATTCAAATTAAGCAGCGTATTTTTAAGTTAAAGTGACTAAAATAAAATTTATTATAAAATAACCAAATGCAATTGTTTAATTATTTATAGTACAATGAAGAATGATATCACTCTAATTTAAGAAGTTTTTCCATAAATTATTTTACATAAGTTCATTAATATTGTTTCAGTGTTTGACATTAATTTGAAACATGACTTCCTTATTTTGCAGATTTTCATTAAATAATGCAGAACTGCATCAGAAGTGGATTGCAGCAATGGCTGTAAAGGACTTTGTTCCCAATGAGAGAAGTGTGCTTTGTAGTGAGCATTTTGAAAAAGATTGTTTTCGTAAAACAGGTCGTAATGCCTGTACGTTAACTCTAAAGAGCAATGCGGTTCCTACGATACTTAAGTTGCCGCTAATTGACAGTAAGATTGTTTGTGTTTTTTATATATTCTTTATTTTACTTTTGGAATATAATGCACATTATAGTAAAATACTATTTTTAGAAACACCTGCTGCAGAACTCAACAGCAATTCTCAACCCTCTGCATCACATATGGAAACAGATCCCTCATTGTCGCCAGAAATATTAGCAGCGTATGAAGGGCGTGAAAAGCACCGTTTATCACTTGATTTACCTCCTCCAAAAATGTCAAAAACTGACACTAACTACAGTATGGTAAATCCAATTGAAGCAAGTACCAGTGATTCAGGTGAATTCAAATAAATTGTTCTAAAATTTAAGCGTCATATAAATTATATCATTGTTCAAAAGTTTAGCAATTAATTTCATATCTTTATTGCAATGAAGGAAATATCATATTTATAACTTTTAAATTAATACTTTTGTTACAAATCAGTTATGTGAATATGAAATTCGATTCAAATAATAGTGTATAAATAACTAATAATATATTATGCGTAGATAAGAAGCAATGCCAGGTGAATGAAGTACCTTCTACGAGTACAGCAAGCGAAGCGGCAAATACTTGTATGCAGAGAAATGGACAAACACCAACTACCTCACGTCGCATTCGTCATGTCGCCCATGATCATCGATATCAAACAAGTCCGAGGTCGATGATGAAAAAAATGTTATTGCAGGAAAAGCGAATACAAGCGTTGAAGCTGGAAAAACATGCTCAAAAGCAGCACATTTCTCGGTTGAAGCGGCAAGTAACTTCTTTAAAACAAATTGTGAGTGCGTTACGAAAAAATCCATCTCTTCCAGACTCGGCATTGGAATGCTTGGAATCCATTGCAGATACTGACGTTTCCCAATTTTTAAAACGATTCATTAAAAATCAAAGTAATGTAAAAGAGCAACAAGTACAAGATAAGAAGAAACTGTCAGGTATATCGAGCGGAAAATATCCAGCAGCACTTAGAGCATTTGCTATGCCACTGCATTTCTACTCTCCTAGAGCGTACGGCTTTGTGAGGCGCAAATTTTGCAAAGCTTTGCCAGATCCGAGTACCATACGTTCATGGTATTCTGCGGTCGACGGTGAACCGGGGTTTACCCTCGAAAGCTTCCAAGCTTTGAAGTTTAAAGCAGCAGAAGCAAAAAAATACACCAAGAAAGTTCTGGTCAGTTTCATGTTAGATGAAATTTCAATTAAAAGATCGATTCAACGCCTTCCCAACGGCTACGATATATATTTTAAATTTACGTCAATTTTTATATCTGTCATATAATTTTATATCTTATATATGTGTACTTTTATTGCATTTAATAAAAAAAGTTTTCATATTTATATTTAATGGTCTTTTGTCTTAAACTTAATCAGTTCATTATCTATTTTCTTATTTTGGGCCATCTATACATTTCCTTTTGTTTTATGTACGTTTATTTTTTATTACATCTTTTATTTAAAATAATAATTTTTTACATGCACTTATTCGTTATGTATATCTCCCTTTATTACCGTTCAAATTTACCGCTGGAAAGTGAGAATCTTACTCAGATTAAAATGGCGGCGGGATCATCAAGTTGGCACACGGTTTTAACACGGGATACGCTATCCAGCAGTATATACATATCAGTGGTTCTGACCCACGGATGGCGCTGTTACAAGCAGTGCGCTTGGGAACAGGTCCCGTAGCTAGCTGCTACGCTTCGTTACGCATGCGCGTGACGTCAAACCAATCAGTACCGAGGTGGGAAACGAAACGGCGCCAGCACCAATCCGCGAAGCTAGCCAAGGTAAATGAAACCGCAGCCAACCAGCGTCGACAATATGCTCCGCCGGCGACGCTGGTTGGTCTGGTTTGCTAGCTTCGCTTGACTTAACAGTGGCGCCGTTTCGTTTCCCACCTCGGCGCAGATTGCTTTGACGTCACGCGCATGCGTAACGAAGCGTAGCAGCTAGCTACGGGACCTTTTCCCAAGAAAAGGGAAACGACCCAAGAATACTTCAGGATGTTCTGGGTATACGCCCGGAACAACGGGGACGCAAGTGCTGCTGCGCGAGCATTTGCGCTAGAATATCCTGACATAGAAACTCCAAGCAGGGATACATTTCGCCGGGTAGCGTCGCTGCTATACTCGACGGGGTCCATGATGCCGCGAGGCAGCGAGGTGGGCAGACCCGCAACAGCGCGAAATCTGGGTACCATCGAGCGAATCCTCGACGCCGTTGAAGCCGACCCAACCATCAGTGTGCGCGTCTTGAGCCGTCGCCTAGAGTAAGTGACAGTTCAAAATAACTGCAGCAATTATTAATTAAGAAAAAAATGTTATCTAATAGTGGATGTTCTTGGATTTTGTCCTAGTGTCAGCAGGACGACGATACACCGAATCCTCACGGATCGCAGGTTGCATCCGTACAAATATGTACGGGTGAAACATTTGCACGCCGGGGATTACATCCTGCGGATTCAATATTCCAGGTGGCTATTGGGAGAAGTGCTAAGGAATCCGTCGTTCACCAAATACATATTGTGGACGGATGAAGCAATTTTCAACAGAGAAGGTTGCTTCAATTCCCACAATATGCATGTGTGGAGCGACGAAAATCCCCTAGCGCTTCGACCATGTGCAGCACAAGTCCGTTGGTCAATCTACCTATGGGCCGTCATTGGTGGCGAATTTATCGTTGGGCCGTACATTCTGCCAGACAGGCTGGACGGCCCAGCGTATAAATGTTTTTTAGAACATGTTCTGCCGGATCTTATGGACGATATTCCATATGAGATCCGACAGAACATGTACTACCAGCATGACGGAGCTGGGCCACATTACGCCGATAATGTCCGCGCTTATTTAGGTGAAACCTTTCAGGACAGGTGGATCGGCCGCGGCGGGCGAGAGGCCCACGTTGCGTGGCTCCCACGGTCACCGGATATGAATCCGCTGGATTTTTTCTTCTGGGGCTACCTGAAGGTAATTTGATTATTGCTGTTACTCTTTACTTATTCCTGTTGTAGATAGGTATTCTTTTTTTTACTTACGTTTTGTATTTGTTATACAACAATCATTTCAGAATAAGGTGTATCGTCAGCCAGTGGACACTTCTGAAGAGGCAATTGCACTTATCCACGCGGCGATGACCAACATAACGCCGCAAACTATACAGGGTGTCCAAAGGCTGCCGATTCGCCGCGCTGATACATGCATTGAGAATGGCGGTGGCCACGTGGAGCACTTTTTAAATTGAAAACAACCGGCCCCTTTCGGGGCTACCAATTTTTAAAACGTAGGAACAACACGCTCTTGAAAAGCAAATAAAGTGATCAGTGTTAGTAGCCGTGCAGTGACGTGAATATTCGGTACGTTGACCTGGACGCACCTGACATTGCGACCCTTAACTTTGGGTAGTGGGAATGTAAGGATACCTGGGACCAGTTGTGCACGGAGCACGTCCATCGATGATCAGGATCGGTTCGGTGACCCTGTGACACAGATTTTCAAGCTGCAGGTGAATTTCCAACAGGGGTGAGTTTTAGTTACTTTATTAGTGATAATTCATTTTTAAATTTAACGCAAGCGATGGCTTATTGCCGGCGATAATTCTCTAAATTCCCGTACGATAACATTTATTCGGGCTTTTTAAACAGACTTATTCGTTACCACCAACAGTGCTGGCCGTTATTGAATTACGGATTTTTATCACAATAACGAACGACTATCACATTTCGTTAATTTCCTGTTACATTACCTTTTCGTGGCTACGTTATTAACACAAGGAAATTTACGTATTCCTTATCCTCCCACTTCAAATAATTATTATTTTCGAATCTTCTAAAAAAAAAAACTGCGTATTCGTCTTTTTACGTTACACGTGATTTTCATTCATTTATCCTTTATTCATTATTCACTTTAAATGACGAACAAACCATGACAACATGTTCGATTTTATTTGTTACATCTTTTTCATTTGCCATTCTACGCAAGTTTCTTCGATGCATGCCGAGTTGCTGGCTCGCAGTCGTAGCGCGGCTGGTAGCCACGCTAGCGCGGGAACTCGGCCGTCAGACTCGCGCTGTGATTTGTCGGTGCTTTTTATTAATATCTCGTTAACGAAATATCGGAGAGTATTTTCGCAAAGGAAAAAGTTGTTTGCAATCACCCCCAGAATCACCCCCTTTAAGGAAACGCAGCATTTTTGGGACCCCCTGTATATTGTGACAAATTGCATTACATTTAAACTCCCTGATATTTGTATTTGTATACCAGCAATTTAGAGTTTTTATGTAAAGCTTATTATATTACAAAAATGAAGGGGACACACAGGACTTCGATAAAAATGAAGGGGAGGCACAGGCTTGGATAGTAGAATTGATGGGGACGCACAGGCTTAGATGGATAAAAATGAAGGGAATGCACAGGCGTGGAAGTTGTCCAGAGAAGATTAGATAGATAGACAAAGCATATTGCTTCGCTCAAATTTCTGGAAAGTCAAATAAGGTAAATCGACAAAATTATAAACATACTAAACTAATTTTATTCCAAAACCAATAAGTTGTGTGTTGAAAATATTGGACCTCTTCGTTCATCTTCGCTGAATGACTACCATAGCATTTAAATTTCTGGCAACAAAACTTTCTGCCATACGCTCTCATTTCCTTCGGACACATTTTGTAATCTACACTTACTATAGCGAAATGCCACTCTATTTCTATATAGTCGCTATGCTATTCATTAATTTTACTAGTTTTCCATTAACAATATTTCAATTCACCAATAAATATTTTTATTCTATACTAAACCAACGCCAGTAAAAATATTGAATCTCTTCGTTCATTTTCGCTAAATTACCATTAACATTTATTAAATTTCTGCCACAAGACTTTCTATCATATGCTCTCACCTCCTTTGGACACATTATGTAGTCTCTGTTGCGTGGCCGTCTGGTTTCCCTCTGGATCTTTCGTAGGGAATTCGGCGAGGGTCGATGCCCGTGGAGTGCTAAGGAACTCTGTTCCTAGAACGCGGATTTTTATGGTGTTAAATATAATGAAAACGATAATAATAACAACAGAATAAAAGATTTGAACACAATAAACTTATAACTTTAATGAAAGAAATAAAATGTTTGGAACACAATATCGATTTTTAAGAACTTTTTAATAATGCGACTGCTCGTTACTGCTTTCAAGGCTCGAGTGACGCTTCCAAAAGTCGGCTTGGGTTTTACACCTTTTGTTAATTACAAAATGTCTTAGATTCTAAGAGCCAATCGCAAATTTACTAATTAACTAGCTAAATTCCTATTCGTCGATCCGATTTCTTCCCGGTTGTCGATTTTTACAAAGCAAGCGTTTTACTACATTGCGCTGGAATTTCACCTAGGAGAAAGGATCAAAGTGCGGTTCATTTATTCAAACACCCGTTTGCAAGGGGGTATCGATTAATTTATAATCAAGAAGTCCTCTCATTAAAGGATCTCTAATTATTTCAAACACGTCGACCATGTGCGAACTTCACTTTGTCTCCTTTTCCCATTACATTCAGGTGATTCAATCTGAACTCTGCGCTTCAGAAGCTTATACTGCACGCCGCTAGACGGGAGTCGCAACATCTCTAAACTTACTATGGCAAAAGGCCACTATTTCTATATAATTTCTATATAAGTGAGTTCTACGTTAAGTTGTATAAAACTAAAATGTGGCTTTTATATTATAATATATTTACAGATAATCAAAGCAGAAGATGATGCAGTGTGATCTACGTCAGACTATGTACGTACAATTTTTCAGGTAGGGTTTTGCATACGCAATTATTCATTCAATTATTATTTTGACATATAAATAATTAGTAAATTTGCCCTATTTCAGTTAACGATGCAGATGACTGGCAACTACCACGGCCGTCTTTAGTACAGGCCACCACCTTGCCAAAATGACAACGCTGTCATCAGTCCTGTCTGAAGCCTTTCGTCCAACCACGGCCCTCTGGTACCAGTCGGAACCTAGTCGTCGGACTGATGGTTATTGTCGAAATGCGGTGTTGCAACATCATAGGTGGTGGCCTGTATTAGAGACGGCCGTGCAACTACGCATTCTTAAATTCTAAGAATATAAAATAATACGATCAAATCAAACCTAAATAGAAGATTATTATTTTATTATCATTATCATCGCCATCGCCATCGCCATCGCCATCCTCATTATCATTATCATTATCATTGTAGGCATTTTGAGGACGATAGTGTCGGCTGAGGTAAAGATTAGCCAGGCAGTCGGCCGAACGTCGCCCGACAGTCCCAAGTGATTGTTAGTTTTAGGGGTACGGTGACAGGCAGCACCATAAACAGGCGATGGTCGAGGGCATATTGGCGACGCGATGGGGGTGAGCCATGTGGCGTTGGAGGAGAGGTATTTGGGACTGTTTGAAGCAGTTCTCTGTTGGCGACCGACGTAAGACGTTGGCTGAAGAAACCGTCCTTGATTGATCATATTTATAATAAAGTTACGTTAATCTTATTCTCGTCAAATTATTGAGAGCCAACCTGACCACGCTCTATCCAAGGTTTTTCCTTTCTATATCATTGTCATTGTCATTGTCATTGCCATTGCCATTGCCATTGCCATTGCCATTGTCATTGTCATTGTCATTATGTTCAAGAAAGCAGCATTTTGGCGACATCTCGCAGACACACCACTAATTAGGCGTTGGCAACGACCTGCTTGCTCACGTGGGGCGACGATCGAGACCCCTTCCTTCGACCCGCGATCGATGGAAGGGGAAGGCTCTTCCCTCCAGGAATTCGATCGCGATTTCCTGGAAGCTCTCTTTGTTCGCGACACGGCTACGATCACACGTACTTTGCTTTCGCTATTCTCACGCTTTAAGTTACGCAACACGTACCCTTTTGCTGGGTAACCGCTACGCGCTTGCTAATTGCTTTGCTTGCCACTAATTAATAAGTAGCTCAATTAATTGTGGCATAAACAGATTAAATCTTTATTGTAAATAGTGTGTTACGTGTAAATTTGTACAGATAATTTTGAATAATAACGAAACTGTGATTAGTGACTGTTTAAATAAGCGTCCTTGTGTTCCGTGAAAAGTCTCCAGTTCATTAGCAGTGCGTTTTATCATTGTTTCACTTCATCGTGTCGATCCTCTAGTCCGCTTTATAACATTTTGGGTCCTTCGAGCCGGAGCGGCACCTGTGAAAAAACAGTTTTCAAGCTCGAGTGCCTGGTAACCGTCGCGCGGGACCTCCACCGACAAAACCGTGTGACAAACTCTGCAACATCATCCAAAGCGACCAAGGTACCAATTTCGTGGCAGCTGCCCGTGAGCTGCAAGAACTGTTGACTCACCTCACTGACAGTCACGAGGCGATCCAGTCCACCCTACTGAAGGACGGCATCGAGTGGCGCTTCAATCCTCCTGCGGCCACTCACTTCGGAGGCCTCTGGGAAGCACCGGTGAAATCAACCAAACACCATCTGCGACGCGTGCTCGGTGAACAGCACCTCACCTTTGAGGAAATGACGACCCTGCTTACCCAGATCGAAGACTGTCTAAATTCACGGCCGCTGCAGGCGATCAGCGATGATCCAGGAGACTTCAGCGCTCTAACGTCAGGACACTTCCTTATAGGAGAACCATTGCTCAGCGTGCCCGACCCACCACTGGACGGCATTCTTACAGTCCCTTTATTTTAGGCGCAATAATTGTGATGCATTTGAATAGAATCAACGATGTTAGACATTTTTCGCCTTTCAAGGCTGAAAATAATTTAATTCGTCTGAATACCAAGATTGTTCTGCGCAATGATACCTATAATTTTCGCTGCCCTATTATTTTGCCAGATAATCATGTAGTAGTTAGGTTGATTATTAGAAAGGCACATGAAAAACTTAATCATGCCGGAGTAGAAATCACAATGAGTTCTTTGAGAGAGAAGTTTTGGATCTTAGGTGGCCGAAAGGCGATTCGTTCGATCATTAAGCAATGTGTAGATTATCGTAGATATAACTAAAACAAACTGGACTCTGTCCCTCCGTCTTTGCCATTGAATCGAGTATACACGCAATCAGCTGCCACAACTCATCATTTTTCATCATCTTTGTTGGTGCTCTTCACTGAGGCTGTTTCGAGTTCGACCAGTCCGCCGGTGTGTGACCTGTATCCTGTAATCTGTGGAGTCTTGGAGCTTAATATCTGTCTCAAGGCTCCCCCAACTAAAAAGTGCAAAGGATGTTCAACGGCTGTGGCAAATCCAGTCACCTGTCCACACTGTGATACTGTATCTCATCCTGCTTGTCTTGGAAGGACAGGTCACCCCTGGCAAAACGGCATGCTTTTAGACTGCGGCTCGTGTTTACCTAGATCAGCTGATGCCGAAATCAACGTCTTAGGCTCCCAGTCGGTAATATCGCAATCCTCTTTTCCATCTGTCTATGTGCTAAAAGACATGATAAGTGTGCTGGTAAGGGAAGAGATAAGGGAGGAGATGAGAAATTTTCGGGATGAAATCGTCTCCAGCATCATGTCAGAGTTCGCAGACATTAAAACTAAAATGAGTGACCTCGATATTCGTGTGTGTCAACTTGAGCAGAACTCCTCCGGTTCGGTGGCTCAGCTGTCGTCGAGTCCCACGGAGATGGACGCGATCATGGCAGAGATGAAAGATAGGCAAGTCAGGGCGAAAAACCTTATAATCCACGGTTTACCAGAATCGCCTAATTCTTCCCTTGATATGTCTCGCTCCTATGACCTTGAAGGAGTTAAATTCATACTAGACAAGATCCAGCCTTCCGACTACTCGAATATAACGGTACGAAGACTTCGGAAGCGTAGTGGTCTAACCCCTCGACCCCTCTGCGCTGTTCTTAATTCACCCGAGGCGGTCATCGGTTTGCTGCGAGGCAAGTCCCAGTATCCGGGCCCTTGCATTATCACCGACGACAAGACTAGGACACAACGTCAGGCTCTGGAAAACCTAAGAGAGAAACTGCGTGATCCTCACCAGCGGGGAGAGACGACTTGGAATATCCGCTACATCCACGGAGTGCTAACCATCGTGGAGAACAAAAGGAAGCGGGACCCAGCCCCAAATAACCGCTAAACTGCCCCTTGGTTTATTACCAAAATGTGCGTGGTCTAAGAACTAAACTAGATGACTTAAAATCTACGATATTGTGTTCTGCAGTTCGATACGACATCCTTATTTTTGTTGAAACTTGGCTTAACCCGTCCATCTCTTCGTCTGAGCTGGACCTCACTGAATTTAACGTCTTCCGGTCAGACAGATCCCCTCTCAGTAGCTTTTTTTCGAGAGGAGGGTGGTGGGGGGTCCTTATTGCAATCAGAAACTCGCTGCCATGCCTAGAGATTCACCCTATACGTCGTGACCTAAAGCATGTCTTTGTAAGAGTGCAGCTCCTCAATCAGCATATCATACTTGGGGCGATATATCTCCCGCCAGCCTCTCATCCGGACCTTTACGAGAATCATGTCGGTTGTGTCATGGAGATTTTCCATAACTATTGCGATGACGCCTTCTGCATCTTGGGTGATTATAACCTTCCTCACGTGGAATGACCTACTGTACCTGGTTCCTTATGCTCTAAGAAACTGGGTATTTCATCCCTGGAGTCGTCGGCTACCGACCTCTTATGTGAAGGCTATAGCTACTGTGGCCTGGCTCAGGCGAACAGAATTTTTAACTCCCGGCACTGCCTGTTAGACCTAATTTTTGTAAAGGAACTGGACGTTGTTGTTAACAATGTTGTTGATTCCCTTATTCATCCAGATTCGTATCACCCACCACTGAAAGTGAGTTTAAATGGTTTATTCACGCAAGCCAACCATAATCGTGAGAGCGTGACCTATCTTGATTTCAGGCGTGTCGACTATCCTAGCATTATTAACCATCTAAATTCTATAGACTGAGATTCCGAGTTTAGTGTGATTAACCAAGATACCGCAGTGGATCGTCTTTATTCCCATCTTAACGACGTTATTGCGTCCTTTGTGCCCATTAGAGTGTATAAGCGATCTCATTTACCCCGGTGGTTTTCGGCACGCCTGAAATCTCTTATTCGAAATAAGAAGATCATTATGATCCAAAGAGTTTCTGGTCCTTCGTTAAGGCCAAGCGGGGTATCTGTAGGCTCCCTAGCTCCATGCATCATGATGGTACTACTGCCTCGTCGGATTCTGCTATCGCTGAACTCTGCTACCTTTTTTGGCTCGGCGACATTCCACCTCTATTCTTCAAACAGTGTTGTTTTATTCTCTCAAGGCCTCTCGGGTACATTTATAATGCCTCACTAACAAATGGGGTTTTTCCCAAACAGTGGAAGTCCAGCCTTGTTACACCTATTTTCAAGGCTGGTGACCGTTCCGATGTGAGAAACTATCGGCCCATTTGCAAATTATCAGTATTGCCCAAGGCATTCGAAGAGATCGTCACCGATATGCTTTCCTCTCAGCTGACAAGCCTCTTATGTATCGAACAGCATGGGTTCGTCCCGAAGCGGTCCACATCTACCAATCTTGCAGTGTACCATAGCTTTGTCTCCGCGGCCTTTGGCGACGGCCTGCACGTCGACACAGTCTACACCGATTTTCAAAAAGCCTTTGACACCTTTGATCATCCCTTGCTGCTCCACAAACTTGCGTCGTGGGGGTTCGGTGGGCCCCTTCTAACTTGAATCGAAAGCTATCTTTCGGAGCGGGTACAGATCGTTAAGGTGTCGAATTGCTTTTCCTCTCCAATATGCGTCACCTCGGGTGTTCCCCAAGGGTCGCACCTCGGTCTCCTATTGTTCAACGTTTTTATCAATGATATTGCTGTGGTTCTTTCAGATACCAACTTCCTGTTGTATGCAGATGATATGAAATTGTTCAGAGTTATCCGGGGTATCGAGGATGCTTATAACATGCAAAATGATCTGCTGAGCCTAGAGCAATGGTGCACTGCTAATAGAATGCGATTGCACATTGGGAAGTGTGTCGTACTCAGGGCCTCCCGAGCGAGATCTTGTGTGAAACATCCATATAAATTAAATGATGTCGAGCTTAGGGAAGTAACCGAAGTCATCGATCTGGGGGTTTGCATTACACCTTACTTCGACTTCAGATCTCACTATGCGCGCTGAAGTGGTATTGCACTGAGAGCTTTGGGCTTCAACTCTGGATTCGCCAGGCACTTCAGGGACAGAGAGTCTCTAAAGTTGCTATACGTAGCCCTTGTCCGGCCTCATATAGAATACGCTTCAGTAATTTGGAATCCTAGACATGCGAAGTATATCAAATCGATCGAGAGAGTGCCGCAGAAACTTTTGAGGTTTGCCACTCGTATCCTAGGCAATCCCATGGATAGAGCTGATCACGATTATGGCCCGGCACTCGCATCGTTTAAGCTGGTCACCTTGGAGAGGCGTAGGCATGTCGCTGACGCGATTCTTCTGTACATACATAAATGATCACATAAGTTGCCCAGACTTGCTAGCCTTAGTTTCGTTAAATGTTCCGGCGTGGGACATGCGGTCTAGGCCTCTCTTTGTTGCGACGATTCCGAAATATCGGCACTATGCGATTGATCGTATTAATAGGGCGATGAGCATTATGAATAGTGAGTTTAGTTTCAATAATTTTCGCTATTTTTTCTTCATTCTGGTACCTGCGATAGCTGGTGGTATACTAATTTAGAATCTTGTTTCCCTTTTTGTTTCAGATAAGCACAATCAGCAAAATCATGATCACCGTGCGCAGACATTTTTTTCATGGAACACTTCAACGCGAAATATTGCAGCCAATTTTAATTTTTTTATGCTGAAAAAATTTGTAATTACTCTCTAAGTGCTGATACATATGTGGGTAAAACCCGGAATCAATAACTTTAGCGAGTTTTTTGTAAGAAATTCCACAACAGACGCAGAAAGTAATAACGTTTACACTAGAATACCCCCTTAACGGATCAACAGTGTAATGTCTATAACCCGGGACCCTTGATTCGAATAGTGGCCTCTGACGCAGTGACCGTTGAGGGGCGTGAAAGCATATCCGAGACACTAATTCAAGACAGTTAGTCTGACCGTGAATTAATTTGTACAGAAACCAGAGATCAGAAAAGACTCGACGATCTCTAAGGGTGGTGAGCCCTAGCTTCTGTAAAGCCGGACCGTAGTTATGGTTAGAAAACCGCATAGGGCTACCAGATGCTCTAATAGCTAGCCGACAGTACCTATGTTGGACCCTTTCGAGTAAGCTAATATAAACAATATGCCTCGGGCTCCAGATTACCGACGCATACTCTATCAGTGGACGAACCAGTGCGACGTAAAGTAATTTAAGAGACTTGATCCGCTGTCACGTCCCGGGTTAAGGATTTAATGGGACAAATGACAAAGGGGTTTTTACATAAATTCCAGGCGCGAATCTATAGTTCAGCGCACCGGGAGGCGAGGAAATCAGGTATTTAACGACGTAATTCTGCACACCAGCCTTTTCGATTGTCAGGCGAGAAATGTGAAATTCTGCACGCTAATCGTCTCGAACGGCCGGGAGAATGTTAGATTCAGGGGATTGAAGATTTAGGGAAGGTCAGGCGAGAAATGTTTAATTCTGCACACTAACCATTTCGAACGTCAGGCGAGAAATGTGAAATTCTGCACACTAATCGTTCCGAACGGCAGGCGAGTAATGTTTAATTCTGCACACTGAGGATTTGGGGGAAATCAGGCGAGCAATGTTTAATTCTGCACACTAACCATTTCGAACGTCAGGCGAGAAATGTGAAATTCTGCACACTAATCGTTTCGAACGGCAGGCGAGTAATGTTTAATTCTGCACACTGAGGTTTCAAGGAAAGTCAGGCGAGCAATGTTCAATTCTGCACACTAACCATTTCGAACGTCAGGCGAGAAATGTGAAATTCTGCACACTAATCGTTTCGAACGGCAGGCGAGTAATGTTTAATTCTGCACACTGAGGATTTAGGTAGAAGGCGGGAGAGAAATGTGAAATTCTACGCACTAACGGATTTGGGGACTGACAGGCGAGAAATGTTTAATTCTGCACACTAATCGTTTTTTGAACGTCAGGCGAGTAATGTTTAATTCTGCACACTAATCGACCAGGGAAGGTTTAATGAACTGGTTTGTATTAGGGAGACACCCGTTAGAGCACTTGTTTTGGTTTGCTTAGGTAATCGGATTTACTGCTGCATTATTGTAAAAGACACATGTAATACTTCGCGAAATTCGACTAGTCATACGGTTAAGCGAAACCTATACGAAAGTAAGTTAGTAAACACCGTGACGCTTTCTGCGGTCGTTGCCCGGAATCAGCTGTTCCGGCAGTCTGTTTGGATTTAGGGATCTTCGTAGCCGAAGGATTGACACAATAATTCGTAGCTGATTTAAAGTAAAACTGTTTATTCACTTTATAGCTTTTGATAATATGTAATGCACTATTATTGTGCAGATTGTTACGGTTTATAATAATGGGTTGGCGATGAACATAGCATTTATATAGTGGTTATAAGTTATGAATATAAACATGAAATACAATATATATATATATATATATTAATAAGCTAGGATGATTTACGCAATAAGCGTTAATAAGCAATACAAATAGCAATACACAATAGTATGAGCGCAATAAGCGTTGCAATACGAAATAATGTGAAAAGCACTAAGAATAGCAATACAATATAATATAAGCGCAATAAGCGTTGCAATATGAAATAATATGAAATAATAAGAATATGAATAATTAGTATGGATGATGGTGATATACCGTGGTATTAATGGTAGTTATAATCTCTTACAATGCTTGGTTGTTGAAGATGATTGATTTTAGGTTTAAGAATACTTTGTTTGACGAGACCTTTATGTAATTAGGTTTCGTGCAATGATAGCTTCCTTTCGCCGAAGGATATTTCGTCGAAAGAGGACTTCTGTCTCCGGGCCCTTGTATTTATATGATTTTGCAAGGAGTTGTGGGGTGTACGCGCGGTATGGACTTTGCCCTGCTTATATAATATTTTACAGTATGAAGGGGGGTGCGCAGAATGCACCTTGGGCTAATTATAAACATGTGTCACGGTAGCTTTTGGGGTTTTTGCAGGGATCAAAGGTTGGTCTATATTGGGAATCGCAGTTTTTCTTCTAGGGTTTTTATACACGTGATTTTGAATTGCTCAACTCCTGGAATGGATTTTGGGTGTTTTAAGGTGCCATTTCCAATGCGCGGCTCGCCGCGGCGGCGAGCGGCGCGGCGCCGCCTTAAGGTGGCCGTTCCAATAAGCGGCTACAGCCGCCAGCGACTGCGACCGGCGGCTACAGCCGCCAGCAACTCCAACTGGCGTCGTCGCAAATGGTATTTCCTATATCTAAGCGTCGACGCTATGGCCCCCACCAGTGCAACGACGCGCCGCACAGGCCCTTTTCGAGCACTTGAAAAGAGGGTCTATTGTTGTATGAGGTCTCGAGGACCGTCGAAGATAGTGAAAGACTAACCATTTTTCTTATATGTACATCGTATTCTGTTTATCTATCGGATTGAAGAAGTCAATGACATTTGGGTGCTTCTTTTAAAATATCGGAATTCAAATTGTGGCAAAAAATAGGATAAACCTATTCCTTTCTAGTGATGTATAAGTTAAAAAATATTTTTTACATCTATTAATTTGTTTTTTCTATTTTTTAACTCAATCGTGATAAAAAATTGGAAACTGTTTTTTGGTACTTTATTAGTGGTTTAAGTCACACGCTGGGGAAACGTTCGGTTTTCAAGTTATTATTTCTGTACTTTCCGTAGTATGTATTTATCAATTTTTTTAGTTTTATTGAAATTGTTGACGTTATTTTTTTAAATAACCTCAGACTTTGTTATGAGTTGTATATTAACTCAAATTTTTATGAACTTACTTAACAATATTCAGCATTTTCAACGCGAAAAATGGAATGTTGTATTTTCCCCTATTTCTTTGGATTCAGGCCCACTGTACGATATAGAATACAAGTGATTACTCCATTATTAGCAACTATTGTCAAATCTTGTTTTCGCAGTTGCAAGGACAAATATATATTGTTTATACAAGTTCGTGGAAGGTAACTAAAAAGTCGAAAAATACTGATATTTTTTCAATGGGTTTCTTATAGAAAAATAAATGTATATAACGAATTATTTGCTATTATTTTGCAGAATCGATACTATTTCTGACCCCTTTAACTTTACTTTAACAAACTTTGAAAGAAATCACTTAAAATTTTGCATAAAACAACAAATTTGACATGTGTTTACACGCAGATCAGATGTAGCCGTCATGATATTTTTACATTTTTTTACAAGAGCTCATATTATTAGTTTACAAGAAATATATATATAAAAAAAAAAGAATTCCATAAGTTATGAATTCTGACTTCTTTCCTTATTTCTGGATAATCTGTCCGAATGTGAGATGGATCGCAGAGCGGCTAGAGTCGCAGAGCGGCTAGAGTCGCTAGACTGCTTCTGGAGCAGTAGAGCGGCAGCCGCTGCGCGACTTGGCGATTCTGCTGTTACGGCGGAACACAGACACTCGTGGCTCTGTGTAGTGTCTCGAGTAGCCTAGGCTGCTCATGAACCAAACGCGCATAGGCTATAGCAATCCTGGCGCGGCCGCAGCAGTCGCAGCCGCCCATAGGAGTTGGGATGAATGCTTTTCCATTGTACCAGTCATCGCGACAGCGGCTGTAGCCGCCGGTCGCAGTCGCTGGCGGCTGTAGCCGCTTATTGGAACGGCCACCTTTAGCACGCCGCAGGATTCGTCGTGCGGCCGCAGACGGCATTTCCTATACATAAGCGTCGCCGCCAGGGCCCCACGACGCGCCGCGCTGGCCCTTTTCGAGCACTTGACCAGGGTCTATTGTTGTATGAGGTCTCGAGGACCGTCTTTGACACCGAATATGGGTTTCGACCCTCGAAGGGGTTTGTATACCATCAAGAAGAAGTGATAAATGTCCAGGATTTTTGCATTTCGCATCAGATCTTTGTGAAAACGACGCCAATCGATTCCGTATGTTTCGTCGATGAAACTAACTCCAAGAACGATATATTTCGGAGCATAATGAAGGAAATTATATGAAACCTTAATTTATATAATTTCCCGCTAGCTTCGTTAAAAATAGTCCGATTTACATAAAATTTGTTACGATTTTCTTCGTGGAAATATAAGGAATTCATCGGTGTCACTTCCATATCTATACGATAAATAATAAAGAAATATTTTATTTCTGAAACAGGTATGAATCCTCGGCTGACCCAAGCGAATCGAGGTCGCCGACCCACAGTCGAGGGTGGAATATTCATTTCAGCGTATTAAAAAATTCTTTATTGTTTATCGTATCGATAAGGAAATAACAGCAATATATTCCTTATTTTTTTCTGATAAAAATCATACCAAATGTCATGTAAATCGGACTACTTTTATAGAAACAATACAAATCATAAAAATCATCTGATCAGTCTGCTCTCAGTCGCCGAGGTGACAGGTCCTTGTTTGTTTTGGCTTGGTGAGCGTTAGCACGTGCTTGACCGTGGGACTTTGGAAGTGTTTGTTCCGTTACATTTTCGTGTAATTTCTTGATTCCTACGCGAACAAAGAACTATACTGATTAAGCCTTGCCTAAGTGACGTGAATCTTGCACTCTTATCTTGTTCTGTTAGGAGTTGTGTTTTAAGTCAGCTTTCAAGTACCTCACGGTGTGTTTTGAAATGACGGGCGGCCAAACAAAATGCAAAGGATGTGGTTCTAATGTTGCCAATCCTATCACATGTACTAGCTGTGGGTGGTGCTTTCATCCAGGCCCCTCGTGTGTTGCGAGGTCTGGCCATAGTTTGATTGATGGGAAGAATTTGATTTGTTCTGCCAACTCTTCAGCAATTCAAAAAGCCGTTAGCCCAACCATTGTCCCGTCGGTGCAGCCGCTATCTACTGTGCCGACTGTGGCGTGTCACCCAACATCAACTGTTATATCATCAGTTGAGAACATTCGGGCCATTGTCAGTGAGGTAATCGATGCGAAGTTAGAAAAATTCCAGGAGGTCATACTCGCGGGTATAAGGGCGGAATTATCTAGTATGAAGGCGGACATTACTTCATTGACTGATCGTGTCAACGCACTGGAGGCGAAATCATCTGTTGCCTATGATCAGTTACCCGTGCCAACAATGGACGATTTCATGGAGGAGATGAACGACAGAGAGCACAGGTCGAAGAACATTATAATTTTTGGCGTGCCTGAGTCTCGCGAACCCTCAACGGAGCTACAAAGGGCAGCCGATGTCAAGGTTACACATGAGGTCATAGGAATGATCAGCCCCAGCTGCACTCAGTCCTTATCTGCTCGTCGTCTGGGGAAATTGGGCAAGTCTACAAGTAGGCCCCTCTGCGTCCGCCTAGACTCTTCTGCTGACGTGAAAAAACTACTTCGGGAGAAACATCGCTACAAGGGCCCGTTCAAGATCTCGGACGATTTGACTAAGCAACAACGGACGTCCCTCACTAAGCTAAGGGAAAAACTCCGGGAACTCCATGCGATGGGTGAAACCCAAAAGACTATAAGATATGTACATGGTTTCCCTAAAATTGTATCTGGAAGACCTCAGAATGTCCCTTCACAAAAAAACTAGGACGGAACCCTTCAGTGTATGTCCAAAATGTCCGTGGTCTACGTACTAAATTAGATTTTCTTGCTAACCCCGTATTGGTATCGGCGGTGTCGTATGATGTAATTATTTTTGTCGAGACCTGGCTCACCCCGGCGATTTCTTCGGATGAACTTGGGCTGCAGAATTACATTATTTATAGGTGTGATAGATCTCAGCGAGCTAGTCATTGCTCAAGAGGAGGTGGCGCTCTCATTGCTGTCAAGAACACGATCTCATCGTACCCAGTTACTGTCAGCTCTTCCGATATTGAACAACTGTTTGTCAGAGTTCACCTTTATAAAAATAAATTCTTGTTATTGGGGGCCACGTATATACCGCCTACATCCATGACATCGTTGTATGCCAATTACGTAGACATTGTAGTTGAGTTATTTCATAAGTATAGTGATGATGCGTTTTGTTTGTGCGGTGATTTCAATTTCCCTCACGCGGTTTGGTTCAGTGGCGGGGGTCAAGCCTGTTATAGAAGATCGGGTATCTCGTCTCGTGAATCAGCAGCCATAGATCTCCTCCTCGGATGTGTGGGTTACTGCAACCTCACGCAAATTAACAACGTTTTTAATGATTTTGACGCTATGCTCGATCTTATCTTTGTCAGTTGCCGTTCTGTTACTGTTGACCGGGCCATAGACGTCCTCATTGAACCAGACTCATATCATCCACCCTTATATGTAACGCTGAAAGGATTGGACATGTGTCATGACCTCACGGGTAAAAACATTAAATTTAGAGACTTTAAGCATGGGGATTTCCCCCGTGTGCTAGAATACCTTAACTCGGTGGATTGGGACAAGGAAACTGGTGATATAGATCCTGGAGCTGCCCTCGATAGTTTATATAGTCATATCAATCATGCAATCGATGCATATATTCCTGTACGCTCCGTTGTCTGCTCCACGTTCCCGCGGTGGTTTTCCCCTGGTCTAAAGTCTCTGATACGACAGAAGAAGGTTGCTCACAGAGTTTTTAAGCGTTCTTGTTATTATAGTGACTATTTAATTTTTTCTAACCTTCGCTCGAAATGTAAGCATGCCATGGCGCGTGATTACCGTTCTTATATTGATAGCGTCGAGAACACTGTGGGTGATGATGTATCAAATTTTTGGAAATTTGTAAACACAAAGCGCGGTGTGCATGGTATCCCCAATAAGGTTCACCTCGATGATGTTTCTGCTTCGTCACATGTGGCAGTAGCGAATCTATTTGCTGATTTCTTTGGCTCTGTTTATAGTCCTCGCTATGGAGGCCCGCCTGCTACTACTCCTGCTATATCCTCTGGCAGCGATGTTAATATACACACGATTTCCATCTCCATCGGACAAATTTATTCTAAACTTCAGACACTTGATACATCAAAGGATCCAGGTTACGATGGAATCCCTCCGTTATTTTTAAAGGAGTGTAGTTTTATTATCGCCAGGCCCTTATGGCATATTTTCAATTCATCTCTAGCCTTGGGGACTTTTCCTGATGTGTGGAAGACCTCATTGGTCACCCCGGTTTTCAAGGCGGGAGATCGCGCGGACGTCAAAAACTATCGACCCATATGTAAATTGTCCGTTATGCCTAAGGTTTTCGAGGAATTAATAACGGAGCATTTAACTCCCTGCCTCTCCAACGTCATTTGTGATGAGCAACACGGATTTGTCCCCGGTCGATCTACGATTTCAAATTTGGCGGCGTACCACTGCTTCGCCTCGGCTGCGCTTGATGCGGGAAGTCAGGTCGATGCTGTCTACACTGATTTTCGAAAAGCTTTTGACTCTGTGGATCACTGTATCCTGCATTTAAAACTGTCTGCAATAGGGATCAGTGGTTCGCTCCTTGAGTGGATTGCTAGTTATCTGAAAGGTCGGGTGCAGGTTATCAAGGTTCAAGATCGAATTTCTAACCCGGTCAACGTGACCTCTGGTGTTCCTCAGGGATCGCATCTTGGTCCTCTCCTGTTCCTGATTTTCATCAATGATCTCGGTTCGGTATTCCAGCATAGTAGATTCCTCATGTATGCTGATGATCTTAAGATTTTTCGAACTATAAATAGTGCTTCCGACGTAAATCTGTTGCAGGAAGATCTCACAAGGTTCGAGCGGTGGTGCTCCATCAATAGAATGCGGCTGAACACAGTGAAATGTGTACTTTTGAGATCCCATAGGGCTATCTGTGGCATTCCCTCTAATTACTTGCTGTGTGACACAACATTGTCTGAGGTAGATGAAGTGTTAGATCTAGGCGTTACATTTACTGCGTGTCTGGATTTCCGTAATCACTATCGCAGGATCACGTGTAAAGCAATGAAAACCCTTGGGTTTATCGCCCGCTTTGGCAAGCACTTTAGGAAGGTCAGGACACTTAAGTTGCTTTATGTTGCACTTGTGAGACCACAAGTTGAATATGCGTCGGTGATATGGAACCCCAGACACAAACAGTATGTCGGCTTGATTGAATTGGTCCAGCATAAGTTTTTAAGGTTAGCAATGAGGGTCTCAGGTAGTCCTATGCGGTTTAATGATCACGATTATAGTCCTGCCTTGCAAATAATGAGGCTTTCTACGATTTGCGATCGCCGTGACATCGCGGACTTAATGTTCCTCTACAAGGTCTTCCATGGACATATTAAATGTCTAGAGCTGGTATCATTGATTTGTTTTAACGCTCCACAGCGGACGTTGAGATCGAGACCCCTTTTTGTATCAGGTGTCCCAACTTATCAGTATTTTTCCAACGATCCCATAAATCGCGCCATGTGTATATTGAACCAATGCCCTAAGGACATTGATTTCTTCTTAACATCACTCACAGCGTTTAGGACTCAACTGCTTAGGTGTATACCATCTCCGTAGTACATACTTTTAGCACTAAGTCATCGTTATATTGCAGACTGTTTACTTGTTTACTTGTTTTTGTTGTATAATTGTTACTTCATTGCTAGAGCTTATTTCTATATTATATATTATTTTATTTAATTTTATCTTTTCTGTTACTAGTTTTCTATGTATCTTTTTCTGCTATATTGTAATTTATCTCTGTATTCGAAAGGGTTCCCCCGTTTATTAATAATAATAATAATAATAATAATAAAAAGAGTAGGCATTTTCTTACCTTATTGCTTGTATAAAATTAGTCCGATTTACAATGGCACAGTGGGCCGGATTGAAAAAGTCAGTGACATTTGGTTGTTTCTTTTAAGGTAGTTCCTCACCAACTATGCTAATCAAATTAAAGTTGGATAATAAAGGATAAATATAAAGTAGTATGATACTATGGAAATAATAATAATAATAATTTTTAACATCATGTATATGATTAAACTATCCCTTTCTAGTAATGTATAATTTAATATTTTTTACATTTATTTTTTCCAATTTTTAACTTCATCATGTTAAAAAAAAATTGAAAACTGTTTACAGTAATCATTTGTATTAAACCCTGCGAACGGAGCTGGCGACGGACGTACGACGCGTTGCGGACACTATTCTGTTGTGCGGCCGATGCCGCGATTGAGAAAAGCGAAGCGCGAACTAGAGGGAATGAAACAGTTGACACGAAGTTGCCGTCGACTCTTTCGTTCTCTCACTCTCGACTAAAGAATTCCGAGATATGGTGGGGATAGTCACCGGGCGTACTAATCAGAATAATTTTTTTTTCAATGGCTATCGTATGACTCGAACCCTTTCGATTACTGTATAATTAAACACTTGTATTTTTTTCTGAAAGGAACTGTGATTAAAAGGAAAAAAATTTTCACAAAATTCACCAACTTGATCTCTTTATTTTTCAAGATATCTCGAGTACCAATTGATTTATGACGAAATTACTTGTATATATTCTTTGTCCTTATTATCTTACGAATCCATTGAATGCAAAAACATTAAAAACCGTGCAGCACATCCAGAGATACAATAACAGATTACAAATACACTTTAAAAGTTTACATTTCAAAATTCAGAAGATATTGTACATCAGAACATAATATAAATATATACATCAAATAATAAAATATTATTTTATTATCCTTGCTTCTTATTGGCAAGGAACTTCTCCAGCGGGCGAAATGAACCAGTTTACGAATGCGTTGAAAATGTCCATAGCTCGTATATTTAGTCTTGCATAACGACCGACGATGAAATATTTTGCGTATACATGCTATTGTCGTTGCTGCTATCCTAACAAAGCACCAAATTATGTAGTGTCCAATGCTCGAAAATACATTCCAGTGCCCAAAAATCTAAAACATTATTAAGGAAAAACCAATTATAAATACAAACGAATAATAACTTGACAATTGAATAATTACGAATGCAAATTCTAATATTACTTTTCAATATAGGATTTGGTTGTGACGTTAACATACCCGATACGCTTGGCTTTGGTAATATACTTGAGACTAGCTGTGTACTACGCGCGTCCACCGATGACTAGGCTCGGTACAATGATCCAGTGACACGTGTTTTTAAGCTGCAGGAGAATCGTTCCTTTTTTCTTCCACCTGTTATTTTACACAATTTCCTTCGATGTATACTGACTTGCTTGTTCGTAGTACAAGCCCAGCGCGTAGCCACGCTACCGCGGAATATCGGCAGACTCGCACTCTGATTGCTTTGGGTTGTTTGTTAATATCTCGTTAACAAAATCTCGAAGAACATTTTCGCTAAGGAAAAAGTTGTTTCAAATCACCCCACGAGTCACCCCTCTCAAGGGACTCCGTCATTTTTGGGACACCCTGTATACACAATTAAATGAATTAATTTACACAATGATACATAAACAATGAATAAGTAGTTTCAATTTAAAAATTTTAAAATTACCTTAACGTTACTCTAAACACAGCTTATAATTTTTGGAAGCCACGTACTTAGTACGCAAATAGGTCTCGTTTTATACTGCGAGACAGTTTTCTTGCCACTCTACAGCCCCTTGTGGCGTGTTAAAATAACTTCGAAATTTATTTCGTACTTCGAATCTTTCTACATTTCCGAAGCCTCCTGCTCTATCCAACGGCAACATATTGCTCGTTGGCAACTGCGCTTCGGAATTTTGTTGTCTTCCACTATTATTCCGCATATACTCATCGCGCAACATATTATGCAGGCAGCACGATACTGTAATTATGGAGTCTGTCGTCTCCGGCAATACCGCGATAGGTGAATAGAACACTCGAAAACACTGCGATAGCAGTCCGAAAGCATTCTCTGACACCCTTCGTGCTCTGCACAAACGATAATTAAATATTTTTTTTGTTTGATCTTCCGCAGCGACATTTTTTGGATATGGCTTCATCATGTGCTTTGTCAGACGGAATGCTTCGTCACCCACAATGACGTGTGGCACCACTATGCGAGATCTTGGCAATGCCTTCGCAGTGGGAAAATTAAATGTTCCCGTCCGAATCTGTTTGCCCATCACAGATTTTTCTAGTATACCACTGTCCCCTTCTTTCCCGTAGGACCCGACGTCAATTACTATAAATCTATAGTCGGCATCCACTAATGCTAATAATACAAGCGAGAAGTAATTCTTATAATTAAAATATAACGATCCGCTATTTTTCGGACAAAATACTCTAACGTGCTTCCCGTCGAGTGCTCCAATACAATTTGGAAAATTCCATTTTTCAGAAAATTGCCGTGCAATTTTTCTAAAATCCGAAATACTGGGCTGTGGCATAAATATTCGGACTAATGTGCGGCATAGATGTTTTAGAGTATCTTTTACAATGATGCTGATATACCCTGGCGAAATCCGGAATGCATATGATAAAGATTGGAATGATTCCCCAGTAGCAAGGAACCTATAAAAAACATATCAGCTAATTATTTCGGCTGCTGATTGGAAAAAAGATGGAGAAATATACGTGATACATTCGTGAAAATGAAGCGAGGTAACAAATACGATATAGGGTTGGCCCCAATGCCAAAAACAAAATGACCGTTGTTGGAGCAACAAATTTTTTTGGAGAATGTCTGTTGTTTTGGAGGGAGCAAGTATGCTTTTACACACATTATGAGTTCTAAAATGTAATCAATTTTAAAAATTTAATTTATATCTTTTATTATAATACCCACAGTAATATAGAAGAAAGCAAAGAGGTTTAACAGATTGGAAGCAGTACGGATAGCGACATTCGAGGAACATCGGTGGATATTACAGAAACTCCTACAAGGTGTGAAAGTTTTATAGAAACACAATCAGAGATCATAACTTCTTATTCAGGGGAAAGATGACCCGGCAGTACCTCCAGTTCGGTGTAAAAAATGCACAGAAATGATTTCAGAACTGTACTGAGTATTTTTAAAAAAAGAGCTGTCGAAAGCGAAACACTACAATGGGCAGTATCGGCAAATCAATGGAAGAAGACTACGACTGTACTTCAATATTTTTAAAAGTATGGCGATGACGGTTAAAAAATATTCGGCCGCACTTAATTGCGGAAGAAGCAAATGCATCTGTGCTTAAATTGATTAATGATCTGTGTCTAATATGTCCCCGAAGCCCCACCAAGTGTGGAGTATGCAAAGAGCGAAGCGAATGCGTACAACGTATGTATGTGAAAATCAGTAGTCGGCGCGTGATTATTAAGAGAACAGTCAAAATATACAACAGCTATAATAAAATTATGTTGGGAAAAAATAAATTATATTTTTAAGAAATTAACTTGCCTTAATGTGAGGAGCACCTTTTCCTGTGGGGAGATGGGAGACGGCACTCTCCCACACGATTGTTTTTTTAAATCCGCCCCCACAAGATTTAACACAAAATCGACCTGATCTTTATTTAATCTAAAGAATTGTCTAAACGTTTCGATATCTCCCAAAAGATGGTTGGCTATTAGCATGCTTGAATAGCCCTCGGTGGAGCGATTTTTATACAAGGCCTTCACTTCCTTCCGCTTCCTTTTCGTCCCTTCAAAGTGGGCAACCAGAAGTGCGTCGTCATCTTCTTCTTCTTGGAGTAAAACGGCAAGCAATTTCCGATTCATTGTTCAACACTTCGCACAACTACGATGCTGTTCTTTCACGATGTTTGCACCTCGAAGTCACAGTAACGAGTGCTGTTCCAGCAAACTGTGGGAGATGTCCTAACCCAAAGGTAAAATGTCTGCATTTATGACATCCTCTAGGTATAAGCAGAACTGCCAGGAAACTTTCGGCCGGACAAGATGTTTAGTGGAGGGGGAACACCTACAGGAGTGGTGGTAATGTGTGCGTCACGAGCAGTGATGCCAGAACCGTGGGTTTTCGCCGATGGATTCTACCACCACTCCACGACCAAGCTTACTCCCTCCTAACGCCTGTACCTACACCGCACCACACAAGCATACTCATCCCTCTATCCGTGTGCCGGACACGCAGCTCCGGCGTAGTGTGCACGAGGTGGGGGAAATTCTCGAGGGAACCCGTCCCGAATCTGGCATCACTGATCGCATGTATCGTACGACGGGGGCGAAGAAGAAGAAGAAGAAGATGAGGAGGAGGAGGAGGAGGAGGGGGAGTAGGAGGGGGGAGGAAGTTCTGCTAGCACATTTTGAAAGAAGAAAAACAAAGGAAATGAAAACCATGTAAAAAAATCGAATCACCGAGGGCTATTTTGATATATTAATAAGAAATCACTTATTGGATAACGACGAAACGTACAGACCATTATTTAGGTTAAGGAAAGAACAGGTTCATATCGTTTTAAAATTTGTTGGAAAGAATTTAAAAAAACAGACGTGTAGGAAAGTGCAGTATTAAATTTCAGCAGAAGAAACGTTGCCCCTGACATTACACATGTTAATTTTCCAGACATATTTTATTTTTACATAAAATTATTTTATTGAAAACATCAAATCGTACTATTACAAGCACAGGTGTCTTGTGTTAATATTAATTCGTAGTCGTTCATTATTTTGAACACAGCACTCTTTGCTTGCGCAAGTACATGGGGCGGAAATCTCTTAGCGGTAGCCCCCATAGACTTAAAAAACAGTATTGTGGCATCATTCTCATCTTCCTTTGATACGTTAATACTCTTTAATAATGTTTCTCGTTCGCGAGCTCTTTCTCTCCACACACTGACCACGCCGCTGGAATCATGTCGCTTCCTTTTTGGCACCGAATTTGCTTCGTTCCCGCAAGGCAGTTTTCTTGATGGAGCGATATTGGCCTCCTCTAGCGATGATTCGTCTTCATCAGGAACATCTTCCCCGCTGGGGTCGCTGGAGCCGCTGGAGCCGCTGGGGCCGCTGGGGCCGCTGGGGCCGCTGACCGGCGGTTCCGAAGTATTATACTCTGCAACGTCTTCGCGTATTGCGTCGAGATTACTGTGGGTACTATAATAGAATAAATAGAATAAATTGAATAAACAGAATAAATAATAGATGAATGAAATAAATTTTTAAAATGTATTGTATTTTAAAATTCATTGTGTGTGTAGAAAATACTTGCCTCCTCTCAAAAGACACACTATCCATAAATGATAATGAGTTCATCAACGGCCATTGGTTTTTTGATTTTGATGCCGATCCCGTACCATATTTGTTCTTCCTCTTCTTTTTCATGTACGTGTCCCTTATATTTTTCCACCTAGCTTTACAATCTGTATCTGCAATAATTAGATAATATATTTTTTTGCATGTTCATTAACCCTCGGAAGACGAATGATAGATATGGTCGCGTGAGACGAATGCAGGGTCAATTTGACCCATAGCAACATTTCTTTGGTTTCACGAAAAAATTGAATATAAAATAAATTAAATAATTAAAATTTCTCAAATTAACTAAAATTTATTAATAAAGAAATACATAAAAAAATTATTTATGTACATTTGGTACATGCAATAGGTGTATTTCCTGTATGATTTTTACAAATAATATTACTGCAATTTATGCATTTTATACTATATTTTGCCATTGCCAACACAAATATAACATCATGATAGACTTTGTCAGAATTGGGTCAAAATGACCCTGCATTCGTTGTACGAGGGTTAACACGTTCCCTGCCGCGTGGGGCGTATACGCCCCACGCTGAACTTTCCGTTCAAGCCATTTGGTATTATCATTGTAAAATGAAGAATTTTTTAAAAATTCATTATTTAGTCAATTATGGACATCGTAACATCATCTTCAAAAAACGGTCTGGCAGGGAACGTGTTAATGCTGCAGCAACATTCAGATCGTTGTCATTTGCATTCAGAATAATATACGGATAAATAAGTAGTGTTTCTGTTTTTTTTACATTTTTCATTTTTCGAGAAAAGAAATACCTGGTACTCCGTATTTCTAGAAAAATCTCGAGAAATTTGTAAATAACAGTGAGGACGACGCAGGCGGGGTCACGCGCAGTCAGCGGGCTATCATTTTTCTTCCCCTGAAGAAATTACTCCAAAGACATAACGAACTTGACCATCGTATTACTTAAAATAATAATCGAAGAAAAAATTCGCCTGCGCTGATATTTGCCCCATCGAACCATGCAATTGCATATACAGGGTGATTCTGTCAGTCCGCCAGATCAAACAGATGCCGCCTGGTCAACCGTGACGAGGTCACCCCCCCCCCCCCCCCCCCCCGTGGCGCCTCTCCTAATTCATGGACTTCGACCCTCGAAGGTGTTGGAGTACCTATTAAGAAGTGCGAAATGTCCCGCTTCTGCATTTCACATTAGATTTTTGCGAAAACGACGTCAATTGATTCCTTATGTTTCGCCGATGAAACTAACACCAACGGCGCAATTCGGAGCAAAATGAAGGAAATTAGATGAAAACTTAATTTATATAATATCTCGCTAGCTTCGTTAAAAATAGTCCGATTCGCATGATTGGTATAATTTTCATCGTCAAAACCTAAGGAATCCATCTGTATCACTTCGATATCGATATGGTAAACAATAAGCAATTAAGGGGTTAGGCCACCTTGAACGGAGCAAAATTGCAGTCATTTTCGGCATTTTTTTTTTTTAGGAAGATATTAAAATAAACAAGAAGTTTAATATGAAGTCTGTTATTATACAACTCTCGCCAGAAAAAATCGTATTTTTTATTCTTACAAAATGGCGGCGGTAGAGCCGTGATATGCAAGATCTTGAAGCGCGACGTTTTAAACGGTGTTCAATCTCACGGCTATACCGTTTGACTTACAACAAAAAACCAAAAAGATATATTTTCTGCATGCCTAAAACTATGGAAGTACGTAGCCGTTTTGCGATATCTTGAACATATTCTTTGCAATTGACACTTTTATAAAAAAATTAAATGCACTTTTTCTTCCCATGTTCACCATTTCGTGACAAATTAATATTTCTGAATTTTCCTACGTACTTCCATAGCTTTAGGCATGCAGAAAATAAAATTTTTTTGTTTTTTGTTCTAAGTCAAACGGTATAGCCGTGAGATTGAACACCGTTTAAAACGTCGCGCCTCAAGATCTTGTATATCACGGCTCTACCGCCGCCATTTTGTAAGAATAAAAAATACGATTTTTTCTGGCGAGAGTTGTATAATAACAGACTTCATATTAAACTTCTTGTTTATTTCAATATCTTCCTAAAAAAAATGCCGAAAATGACTGCAATTTTGCTCCGTTCAAGGTGGCCTAACCCCTTAATTGCTTATTGTTTACCATATCGATATCGAAGTGATACAGATGGATTCTTTAGGTTTTGACGATGAAAATTATACCAAACATGCGAATCGGACTATTTTTAACGAAGCCAGCGAGATATTATATAAATTAAGTTTTCATCTAATTTCCTTCATTATGCTCCGAATTGCGCCGTTGGTGTTAGTTTCATCGGCGAAACATAAGGAATCAATTGACGTCGTTTTCGCAAAAATCTAATGTGAACTGCAGAAGCGGGACATTTCGCACTTCTTAATAGGTACTCCAACAACTTCGAGGGTCGAAGTCCATGAATTAGGAGAGGCGCCACGGGGGGGGGGGGGGGTGACCTCGTCACGGTTGACCAGGCGGCATTTGAATTAAACAAGATGATGGTTGTTCTGTCTGTGCTAATTACTGTATTGAGATTCTTTGTCTTAATGGGCTTATCCCGTAAATAAATATTGTTATTACTATTATTATTATTAAATTATTATTATTATTATTATTATCTCTATGATCAGGCGCACAGAGAAAATGACCCTGTTCACATTTTTGTATCTCTAATGCGTCGGGAATATCCAGCTGTTTATTGTTCCCGCCGACATTCGCATATCCGTAATTTCAATTTGATCTTGTTGCAAGTGGATCTTTAAATAATCACATATCAATCTCTTAAATAAGCACATCCCATGTAATAATGATATTTTATTTAAATGAATAAAGAAGGACAATAAACGTACAAGTAGTCAGAACTTGATATTTTTAACGTAAACTAATATTTCCGATTTGAAAAAAAATGGTAAAATACTTAGTGATGAAATGGAATTTTCCAAACTGCATTGGAGGGATTGATGGGAAGCATTTTCGACTATTGTATCCACAAAATAGTGAATCACTATACTTTAATTACCAAAAAATTACTTTTCAATGGCAGTATTTGCCCTAGTTTATGGTTGCTACAAATAAATATAATTAAACAATACTTTACCTGTTCTGTTCACTTTAGTGGATACTTCTTGCCAGACATTTATCTTCACCCCTTGATTTTTATAGTCCTTGTGCTTGGAATCGTACAGAACAGGATAACCTGCTACTGTCTGCACTAATGTATCATCCTCCTGCGCCGTGAACACTTCGATGGCCATTTCAGATGTATTGGTTGTGAGAAACACACTACTAGAACGTTGCTCCCGAGTTGGTCCCAATTCAGGGGGATTTCTGAACGCGAACTGGAGGCAGATTGTGAAAGAAACTACACGAGCACACGTCCGTACGCCAAGACCGTCGCGAGCGAACTCTTTCCGTATTGATGAACTATCGGTGTAAGTCACAGTTTAAGTACTATTTCCTTCAGGGTGTACACCCCATTGAAGGCGGAGCTTTGTGCGACACTCCAAATATTATTAGACGCGAAAAATCCCACCTTTGCAAATCGTGGACGTATAGGTGGGAAAATACAGGTACACAAATAAAGGCGATTTTCTGTGTTTTCCCCGGGCGTGATTCCCATGATGTACCCATCTGCGTCAGATCATAAAATGGATTGCTGGGGGGCCACGGTTTATTGCCGCTTTATGACACAAGACATTTCATGTCCAAGACGCTATAAAGTAATTAGAAAACATTTGCCAAATAACTTGTAGAACTGCAGGACAGTTTTTAGGTTTAATCTTTAAATGCTACAAGGTAATCCCTCTAAGTTCGGCAGACAATAAACCATGCTCCGCTGCACTATAAATAAATTATAATGATGTCCCGAGCGCTGACCGTGGCGAAAATAAATCTTGTGGTCCGCACGATGACCAAAAGAAGATGTTCTTATGTTAGATCGAAGAATGTTTCCCTGACAAGGGTGTAGGAAACGAAATTACTCTGAAGACACAGGAAGAAAAGGGGTAGTCCTCTGACAGCGCGTGTCCCCGCCTGCATCGGTTTCCCTTCAAATTCAAGATGGATCCCTTATCGCTAGAGTCTATACACGCGCTCGAATATCAAAACAGAAGGACGTGCGATGATTCAGTGCAAAAAGTGGTGGAACCTGCAAGGAATGCCACTCCGATTGGTCCTTTGTACCTTGTTCCTTGTTTCCTTTATTCCTTGGCGACCTTCTGTTTTCATATTCCAACGCGTGTTTGTACTGGAGAGAAAAGGGAGCCGTCTTTAATTTGAAGGGAGGACGACGCAGGCGGATCCACGCGCGGTCACCGGACTACCCTTTCTCTTCCGGAATCTTGTCCCCGCGAGGCGAATTGATTAGTGATAGGCGTGATACCAGTTTTTTCTTATGAGTTTTAAGCAGTTCGATACCCAAAGTACTTGCTAGCTTCGTTAAAAATAGTCTGCTTTACGTGAAATTTGGTATAATTTTCAATGGAAAAACATAAGGAATCTATGGACGGAGAATTCTCACTCGCATATCAATACGATAAAGAATAAAGAAATATTTTATTTCTGAAACAGGTATGAATCCTCGGCCGACCCCCGCGAATCGAGGCCGGCGCCCCACATTCGAGGGTGAAATATTCATCACAATGTATTAAGAAATTCTTTATTCTTTATCGTATCTTTATCGATCTATTCTTTATCGATGTTCCCTTGTAAAGGTGAAATCAGACGACACGTGGATTGCGAGTCGGCGTGCCATGAGCGTTCTCACGACGCGTGGGCTCGGCGAGTCACGTGCCGTCTGATTTTACCTTCAGTTATTTCATTGTGTGGAAGGTCGTAAAATGGTGACGCCACGGAGAATAAAGTGAACGGTAGACTCGACATTAGAAATTTCGAAGGCGCCACCTGAACCTTAATTGGCCTTTTTTTGGAAGAGGACGAACCTTCCCTATGCGATTTCGACGGTGGTGGAGGAACCTTTTCCCTCTTGGTGATGTACAGGAGGAAAAACCGGACATCTGCCTACCCGCGAGTTGGCGGTTGGCGTTTGACGACGGAACCTGCGCGGCCGAAGCATCGTACGCACTGCCCATCGACAGAGCAATGTGCGGATTTACTCAGACTGAGCAATGTTACCACGTTTTTTTACTGGTCTTTAGAAATTTGACAAACAGATGTTTTCGAAACGTTCTTGGAAAAATAATAAATTACCCATCGTAAAGAATGAATTAATTTTCGCCTAGCTCTGAGCCCGCTTTTATTTCGACGCACGTAAGCAAAATACCACGAGTATAGCCACTACAAAGTATTATCCACTATCAACACGCCTCCTGCAAAGACGAAACGCACAATGGCCGTCAATCCCAAGAATAGAGAAAAAATTCATCATGCTATTTTTTCCAATCAAGGTGTCGAATCGTATCGAGCTACTTTATAACATAAAGTTTTTGTTTTTTTTGCAAATATGCTTAGAAAACTATCTAGTACTAGATCTGAAGAAGTCGATAAAAAAGTTTAAAACATCTTCGTGTGTATCGCAAAGAGTATATGTATTTTAAAATTCTGCACAAAAAACATATAAACTTTGACACATGTTTACACATACAGCAGAAGTAGCTGCCATGATATTTTTACGTTTTTAAGACCTCATATTATTAGGTTGCAAAAAATATATAAAAACATAATTCCATAACTTTTAAATTCTGACTTGTTTCCTTATTTCTTCTGGGGATTCTGTCCCATTGTGGCGATGGGCCGCGGGGCGGCCAGTCGCTACACTGCTTCTGGAGCAGTGTAGCGACTGGCAGCCGCAGGCCGTCGAGCGGCTAGTAGATTCTGCCATAATGGCGGAAAACAGACACTCGTCCCATTGTGTTGCTTTTCCAGTAGCCTAGGCTGCTCCTGGAGCAGACTTGCATACACTGTAGCAACCTGCCGCAGTCGCGCGCGGTCGAAGTCGCAGATAGGAGAACAGATGAATGCTTTCCCATTGTACCAGTGTACCGCGGCGTGCTGAGGCGGCGCCGCGCCGCTCGCCGCCGCGGCGAGCCGCGCATTGGAAATGGCACCTTTAATAGGAAAGGGACGTCGGTGGTTTTGTCTGCTTTGGTCATTTAGAGGGTGTGAGACGTGGTCTCGATTTAAGATATTTGTGGGGCGAGGGACTTGTTTAGATTTGGTGTGAGAGAGGGATTTGTGCCGCGTTGGGCGAATAAGGGAAGGAGATTTAATGATTGACCGTCTTGAGATGGGGATCGCTAAGGTACATCGCCAAGGCGGCCGAGGTCATTGGTAAAGGGGTAAGAATTGAGGTTTTGGGGAAGATTTGAGTGGATTTGTAGATTGATTTATAAAAGTGGTGAAGTAACCGCGCGCGAAAAATCGTGGGGCGTCACACCGCCTGAAATGCTTACCCCATCGGGCAATAAACCCTATGGTTTTCATCATCTTACATGTCATATTCCGGTAGTGATTCCTGAAATCAAGCACAGATCCAAACGTTACACCAAGATCCTTTATTTCACCCATCTCCATCAAGGGGGTATCGTATAGAGTATACGCCGATAAAATGGGACTAACAGATCTATGCGTTCTCATCACGACGCATTTAGCGGTGTTAAGGTGCATTATATTGGCGGCACACCAGTGCTCAAGCCTGCAGAGGTCGTCCTGCAACTTCTCCCCATCCGGACCGCTACGAATAGGGCGGAATATTTTTAAATCATCAGCATACATAAGAAATTGACTATTCCGGAATACATCATTAAGGTCATCAACAAACAGAAGGAATAGAAGGGGACCCAGATGCGATCCCTGTGGGACACCTGAGCACACATTAATCGGAGTCGATAACTGGTCGCTGACCCTGACAACCTGCACTCGGCCCTTTAAGTAGCTATGGATCCACGATAGGAGCGGCCCACAGTTCCCGTTCAGTTCCAGTTTCCGCATCAAGATACCATGATCAACCGTATCAAAGGCTTTACGGAAGTCAGTATTAACGGTATCGACCTGCAATCCATCATTGAGTGCCGATGAGATGAGACAGTAGTATACCGCCAGATTGGTCACCGTCGAGCGACCGGGAACGAATCCATGCTGCTCATCGCATATGACATTCGTTAGACAGGGCGTCAAGTACTCCGTTATCAGTTCCTCAAACATCTTAGGCAAAACGGACAGTTTAGAAATCGGTCTATAGCACTTGATATCGGTGTGGTCACCTGCCTTAAATGTCGGCGTAACTATGCTTGATTTCCAAGCAGTGGGAAAAATACCCATTGAGAGGGAGGAATTTAGGATATGCCAAAGAAGCCTCGCCAGAATGAAACTACATTTCCTTAGCAACAGAGGCGGAATGCCGTCAAAACCAAGGCCCTTGTCCGTATCAAGCGAATCCAGCTTGGAGTATATGTCCCCTATAGGAACGGATAGCGCATGAATATTTACATTACTCCCAGAGCATACAGCAAGAATTACGGCAGGCGTCACAGCAGACGGAGAAACGTAAACAGAGCCAAAAAATTTCGCAAAGAGGTCAGTGGCCGATCCTTGCTTCATTATCATTATCATTATCTATGACCGCACTCTCGATATCATCCATGTAAGATCGGTGATCACGCAATAAAACAGATTTACACCGTCATCGGAGATGGGAAAAGTTAAGATAATCACTATGCGCATTAGAACACTAGTACGTTTTGTGTACCTTCCTCTTCAGTCTAATAAGGGCCTTCAGTCACTAGTAGGGCAATGGGGATTTCAATTTACTTTCAAGGTCATTTACCCCCCTCCCTAACCCTGCGGACGGCGCGCGCACAAGCCGCGGAGTGGGGGAAGCCGCGATGATGGAGAGGATCAGCCCGGGCCGAGCGACCGCGGAGACCTCTCCAGACCTGACCCACACCCCGAACATTTTTCAGACCTATACGATGCATGGGGACGACCTCGATCCACTCCGAAAATTTTTTTCCGACTTAACCGCAAGAGTGGACGACCCCCGAAATTGAATAAGAAAAATATAAAAATGGATATGAATATAATAATAAAATAAGAAATAGACAAAAATAGAAATAATAGAAATAATAGAAAATTAAAACTATCGCGACGGCGGGGGTGGTGGTGAAATTATGTGGCGAGCAGGAAAACGGAAGATGGGTAAATAAATGGAGAAATAAAATACCTTTAACAGTTCCACTCTGGCCGTTGACAAGAACAGACGTGTTGGCAACGACTACGTGTTTTTGTTTTCGTTTAGAACGTGACTCTATAAGTGGTGCAAGTGAGAACTTAGTGATCGCGAGTGAGTGATTGTGAGCGAGTGAGTGAGTAGAGGCGACACATCTAGTGGCTGCGGAAACAGCGGAAGCGCTGCTTCCCAGCGACAACAATATGAATGCCTCTACACATGGAGGCCCTTATAACCAAGAAAACCTATTGCAAAAGACCTCTGACTGCAGGAGTCTTTTAACCGATTGCACAAATCCAATGAATAACTATACAAAACCGTCGACACAGAATAACATAACATCCAACAACAGAACCTACGCACATGCAACATCACACGATACTTTTGTAATGGTCTCCGGTTGCGAGACGATTATCGGTGGGACGGAGAAGGGATTGTGATGCCGACTCAGTCGGTGTGTCCGGGTTCGGCGAATGAGTAAAAATGCGTTGTTAACAATAACAGTGTTTATTGGTAAAAACTGTATAGTGGCTGTATGGTTTACATATGTCCTGTGCCGTTCACAGTTTTGGCGGGCGGTTCGGTAACTACCGTTCGTTAGCACGATGCTTGAGCGGTATCTCTTAGCGGCGCGTCGGTCCGTCCGGCGAGTACGGTTCGGCAGCGCGGCGCTCGAGCGGTTTCTCGTAGCGGCGCGTCGGTGCACGGCGGCGTCGACTTGTCGGTGAGCGGTTAGGAAAGTGGGATGCGGATTTATTGAACGTTCTGCTCAGGATGGCCTTATGGGGCACGTCCGTGGAGAGTCGTATAATATCGTATCAGAGTGCAGTAGGGTTCTGGCCTAATGGGCGCGGAGACACCTCTCTGACGTAGGCAGGGTGCAAGATTTCTCTCGGCCTATTTCGGAAGAGGCTGGTTATGGTACAGTGGTGACGATGGTCGACCACTGACGCACCTCGTGGGAGCTAAAAATGAGCGTCTTGTCGTACCGCTGGAAGCATGGAAGCTACTAGCACAAGAGCTCCCGATTCCGTTCGCCTCGGCTGTTATATACGGCGGCCGTACATCTTCGCAAGCGAGCCAGAGCGCGGGCCCCGTGGCCACCTAGTGGCCGTGTCGGGTACTTGGCCTCGCGCTTTGTTGTGATTTCGCTCGCTTGCGCGGATCGCGCGACGTTACTTCGTCACACTTTTCCCAAAAAAGACCAAGCCATAGTTATAGAGTCGAAAAATGACATCACCATCAAGGAGTATGTCATCGCTTTAGGAATGATAGTCAAACCTAACGACATCAGATTCGTTTCGCGAATCTCAAATAACCGTATATGCATATTCATGGCTAGCAAAGAAATAGCCGACAATATAACACAAAAATATAATTCACTTACAGTCCGTGACACGCAGGTAGAGTTGCGACCTCTAATAAACAAACACAAAAGAATTGTATTATCTAATGTGTGTCCAATTATACCACACTATATAATCGAGGAACACTTTAAAAAACTAAAAATAAACCCTATGTCAAAAATCTCATTTCTACGCGCGGGAATTTCCGATTTAGGTTTTTCCCACATTCTAAGTTTTAGAAGACAACTGTACATCAACCCAGATGATGAACCGCTCCTCCCTGACAAAATCCCAATAGAGTTTGATGGTACGCAATATTGGATATACATTTCGACAGATACGATGACCTGTTTCACCTGTAAACAAATAGGACACATAGCACAAAACTGTAAAAATATAACGCATAAGAGTAGCAATGAACCAATGATTTCAACACTAAATAATCCTGTACAAATGAAAACCAATACAATAAGTACACCCCAGGTTTTTGTCACAGAAGACATGAATTCAGAAAGTATGACACCTATAAACAGAAAACGTCCGTTATCGACTCAAACTAACTCTACTAAAAGCGTGATACATATGTTCGATGACTCTAGTACCCAGAACACTGAATACGAGGAGACAAGCGAAGAAGAAGACCCCACGACTAAAAACAATGCAGCATGTAGTAATATACTCCCCAAAAACCACAATAACACAAAGAAAAAGATCAAACGTAATGAATCAACAAAAACACCTAGCAAATCTATAAGGGAAATGCTCGACCCAGCGAGAGCAGAAATTGATAGTAAACCAGACTACTACGTTCTAAACTTTACCCAGCTTCAATCATTTTTAGAAAATGCTTTCGGTTCAAGCAATCCATATGAAATAGCTACCGAATACACTACTGACGTCGAGGAACTAAGGGAGATGATCCTTGAAATCTACCCTCTCCTTAAGGATCGGAGCATCAAAAACAGATTCAGCAGGCTATCCAAAAAACTGAAAACGAACAACAGTACCACAGAAGCACCAATTCAGCATATTACTCAGACCCTTACAGAAATCGTAGCCAGTAAGCCTGCGGTAGAAACAACGGATAACTAAGAATAATTCAAAACCTTACGAAGACAACCATGAAAACTATAATACAGTGGAATATAAACGGATATTCCACCCACTATGAACAATTACAACTGATAATTAATGACCATAAGCCAGACCTAGTATGCCTGCAGGAAACCAATTTTAAACAAAACCAAACAGTCAAGGTAACAAACTATTCTATCTACTCCAAGAATAGATGCAATCCAAATTATGCAAGTGGTGGAGTAGCCATTTTAGTAAATAATAAATACAATGCGGAGGAAATCCCGCTTAGTACAAATATGGAAGCTGTTTTAATCGCTATACATATCCCACATAAAATGTTTAATATACATGTTTGTACATACCAAACAGCTATAACCTGAATATTACTGAGTTGCAAAATCTTGTAAGGCAAATTCCAAAACCATTTATAATATTAGGTGATTTCAACAGCCACCATTCACTGTGGGGATCTGTCAGAACTGACGTTAGGGGACGAATATTAGAAAAATTACTAGTGGACCCTGGTCTCATTCTCGTTAACAATAAAAAACCAACCCACATTAACCTGGCAAACCACACGTTTAGTGCAATAGACCTAACAATACAGGGTTATCCACTGAAGACTGGCTGCGCTCGCGCGAGTAGAAATGAGAACGGCAACAACGTCACACGCATAATTACTACTACAATCATATGTCGATACATCCGCCATCTATGGGCTGTTGCTAAAAGTATAGGTTCGTGTAGATGCCAGTAGAGAGCACAAGGCGCTTTTGGCTGTCTCCCCAGATAACATTCTAAAATTTTCAATCAGTTCCTGAGAGAAAACCTACGATTCAAGTTACAACACTAATGGTGCGCTACGATAAAATCCGCGCGCACCGTCAGTGAGGTTTACCACGACGAAACAGTGGTAAAACGACTGTCGTTTTCTTCTCCGTCGGTTACGTCAAATGTAAAGTTATCTGGGGAGACAGCCAAAAGCGCCTTGTGTTCTCTACTGGCATCTACACGAACCTATACTATTAGCAACAGCCCATAGATGGCGGATGTATCAACATATGATTGTAGTAGTAATTATGCGTGTGACGTTGTTGCCGTTCTCATTTCTAGTCGCGCGAGCGCCGCCAGTCTTCAGTGGATAACCCTGTATGCAGAACTCAACTGAAGAACAGGATCGAATGGGACCCATTACCAAGCCTGCATGATAGTGATCATTTCCCGATCAAAATAGAATTTGAGGATGATGCTCCAACAATAATACCTCACCATATGCCCATGTGGAAATTTAAAACAGCCAACTGGGAATTGTACAAAACTGTTGTCATCAATAATATCCTACAAGTGAAGGATCCAATCTTACCAGATCCGAACAATATCAATAAAACAATCGACACATTAGAAACTATAATCACACAAGCTGCAGAAATAGCTACTGGCAAAACATCGCCTAAGGCAAGGAAATCAATTGTCCCATGGTGGAACGAAGAGTGCCAAACTGCCCGCAATAAGAGTCACCATGCATTCAATAGATATAAAAAGCATCGAACTGTAGAAAATGCCATTGAATTCAAAAAATTACGTGCAATATCAAGAAAAACAAAT
This sequence comes from Andrena minutula, assembly GCA_929113495.1. Taxonomy (NCBI): domain Eukaryota; kingdom Metazoa; phylum Arthropoda; class Insecta; order Hymenoptera; family Andrenidae; genus Andrena; species Andrena minutula. Next base: position 40,270,403 of record OV815993.1, on the reverse strand, counting down.
AAAGAGAGCAAGAAAAAATCCTGGATCACCTACACCTCCACAATGACACATGGTACACCCACCTCAGAAATATGGAACAAACTAAAACGTATATCAGGAAGAAGCAAATCATCTACAATTATTTCACTCACCAGAGAAGACAATACCAGCGCCCTCCTCCCTAAGGACTTAGCTGATACTCTAGCCGCAAGATACGCAACAAATTCAAGCGATAGCAATTATAAACCATCCTTTTTGGAATATAAAAATAAACTTGACTCTTTTCCTATCGACATTGAAGCAACAAAAGGAAATTCCTCAATTTTTAACAAGGAAATAACGTACGACGAATTAGTAACGACTTTCAAACGAACAAAAAACACGGCACCAGGCCCAGACGGGATACCTAATCTGCTTCTCCATAACTTACCTGAATTAGGGAAAAAGCTCCTCCTGGAGATATATAACATAATCTGGACCAAGCAAATTTTCCCAGATAATTGGAGGAACGCTATTGTTATCCCCGTTCTAAAACCGGGCAAAGACAAATATGAGGCAGAAAGTTACAGACCTATATCACTAACGTGCACCATGTGTAAACTACTAGAGGAAATAATTAATCTGAGACTACGATGGTATCTTGAAGCTAATAAAGTATTATCTCCATCTCAAAGTGGTTTCCGAAACTACCATAACACAGTAGACCACCTTGTAATGGTCTCCGGTGCGTGAGACGATTATCGGTGGGACGGAGAAGGGATTGGTTGCCGACTCAGTCGGTGTGTCCGGGTTCGGCGAATGAGTAAAGTCGGTTTTAACAATAACAATGTTTATTAGTCAAAGTCTCTGAAATTATGTTTGTAGTGTACATATCTCCCGTGCGGTGTGTTTCGTAGTCGTTTTCGGGTTTTGACGGGTCGTCCGGTAAATACGTTTATGTAGCGCGACGCTCGAGCGGTTTCTTTTAGCGACACGACGGTACACGGCGGCGACGACGTTTCGGCGAGCAGTTAGGAAAGTGGGATGCGGATTTGTTGAACGTTCTGCTCTAGATGGCCTTATGGGGCACGTCCGTTGAGAGTCGTAAAATATCGTATCAAAGTGCAATAGGGCTCTGGCCTAATGGGCGCGGAGACACCTCTTTGACGGAGGTAGGGCGCAAGATAAATCTCGGCCTATTTCGGAAGAGGCTGGTTATGGTACAGTGGTGACGATGGTCGACCACTGACACACCTCGTGGGAACTAAAAATGGGCTTCTTGTCGTACCGCTATTCGCATAACGCTGCAAGCACAAGAGCTCCTGATTCCACTCGCCGCGGCCTTTATATGCAGGAGCCGTGCATCTTCGCAAGCGAGGCAATACGCGGGCCCAGTGGCCACTTAGCGCCATGGGTGCGTACTGCACCTCGCCCCTTTGTTTTGGTTCCGCGCGCTCGCGTGGTCCTCGTGACGTGACTTCGTCACAACCTCATAAACTTAGAATCCAACATCTGCGATGCATTTATCAACAATGAGAACCTAGTAGCTGTATGCTTAGATATCGAAAAAGCCTACGATATGGTATGCCGAAGCAGAATAGTTAACATAATACTGAAACTAGGAATCACTGGCAACATGTTCCATTTCATCCGAAACTTCCTAAAAGAAAGGAGGATACAGGTCAGAGTAAATAACGAACTATCAAACCCAACTACCATTGACAATGGCATCCCACAAGGATCGGTCATAAGTGTGACCCTATTCTTGATCGAGATAAACGATATAGTCAAAAATATCAGAAACCCCATAAAACATTACACATTCGCCGATGATCTTACGATTATATGCAAGGGAAATAATCTCAATACTATCCAGGAACTTCTACAAACCTCATTGAATAGTATCCAACAGTGGTCGGACCGATCCGGGCTCAAAATATCTGCCCCAAAAACAGAGTGTATATTATTCACAAGAAAACGAAAGCCCCAAACACCACCAAAATTATTCATAGACAACCGTGAGCTTAGATTCGTCAAAAAAATAAAACTACTAGGAGTATACTTTGACCAGAAACTCACTTAGGCCGCACACCTGAAAGAAGTGAAAATTAAATGTATGGAAAGACTCAACATCATAAAAATTCTAGCGCACAACAAGTGGGGAGCTGACTAACTAACTCTGTTAAAGACTTACAAAGCTATCATAAGACCTATTATAGATTATGGATGCATCGTATATAATTCAGCCAAAACTCAAACCCTTAAAACGCTCGATTCGGTACATAATACAGCCCTCAGAATGATCTCTGGCGCTTTTCGAACTACCCCTACAAATAGTATCCTGTTCGTAACAAAAGAAATGGCATTAGATCACAGAAGAATATTACTCAGCCTCAGATACGCCGCGTCAATAGCAACCACGCCTGGTAACCCAGCATTCAAAAACACGTTCGATAACAATTTTGAAACACCCTACAATGAACACCCAAAATATCCGATGCCCTTCTACAGACGAATCCGCAAATACTGCACCGAACTAGACATCCAATTCCCATCCTTTCTTGAACGAAAATGCTATGAGATAGCACCATGGACCATCAAATTCCCAATTATCAACACTCAACTTTCCACACACAATAAATCTCAAACCAGTCCAGCAGAGTACAGATCCCTATTTCATGAAACGTGTGAGAAATACGCAGGATATCTACCAATATACACCGATGTATCTAAATCTGAACAAACGACTAGTATAGCAATAGTAACACCATCTGGAACCTTTAAAACCAGCACCCCACAAGTATTCAACATATGTACGGCTGAATGTTATGCAATACTCAGAGCGTTACAGTATATTAAGGATATGCGTTATAAAAAGTGCATCATTCTCAGCGACTCACTAAATGCAGTTAAGGAGACACAAAACGTGATAACCACAAATACAATAACGAGAAATATTCTGGAGTTGTACAATGATTTACTAGACAAAGAAATATCGGTGATAATTGTATGGATCCCTGCCCACCAGGGAATCCCGGGAAACGAAAAAGCGGACAAGGCTGCTAAAGAAGCACTTTTTTTTGCAACCCACTGAAGTACCTCAGCCGTACACCATGACTTTTCGAAATACCTTAACAATCGTACCAAGCAGAAGTGGCAGGAAAAATGGATTAAAGATATCCCATCTAAAATTTGTGAAGTTACGGATGACTTTTATACAAACCACACCACAGACAAATTTAGCAGGAAAGACCAGGTAGTACTAAACAGACTAATGATTGGACACACTAAGATTACTCACGAATTCATTTTCAACAAATCAACCCCACCATGCTGTGAAACCTGCGAAAAAAACTTAACCATCAAACACATCCTCTTAGAGTGCAGAAATACAGAAGACACCAGAAAGCAGCTCCAACTACCTACAAATTTAAAAAAAAATATTCGAAACAGAAGAAAACATGAAGAAAACACTAGAATATATCCATAGACTAAATCTATATTGCGAAATATAAATTAACCCCCGACGGTGGTCGCTAATAACCACGGAGTTGATGTGACCTTAAACAAATAAAAAAAATACCTTTAAGATATATATTATTATAAAATATCAAAAAGAATAAGAATATAAATAGGCCAGCCGCTTCCCTATTTCTGCCACACATACGACTACATTCTAACATCTCTTGGCATGCTTTCTCTCCAACAGCGTAGAACCGTATCAGACTTAATGTTTGTTTTTAAGATTTTAGACAATGATATCGACTGCTCTCCGATTCTAGAGTTATTTAAACTTAATGCTCCACTTAGGGACCTCAGGGGATTTCCGCTTTTTCATCAACCACACCACACTTCCGTTTTCAATGAGAATAACACCATTGACCGCTTGTGTAACTTAGCCAATAAGTTCTGCCATGTCGTTGATTTTTTCTCGGACACCAATATGCTTTTTAGAAACAAGCTCATAATGCTAATGCGCAGCAACTCTATCTAATTAATCTTGTAATCGCGCATACTACATTTTGTCACTTGTACATATTTCCGTCTTTCAGCTCATGTATATTATAAAACCAAAGGGTGCCTACCCGTATATAATCAATAAATAAATAAATAAATACAATAAAATATAAATAGAAAAATAGAAAAAAAGAATAATAAAAATGGAAAAAAAAGAATAAAACAAATTAAAATTAATGGGGGGGGGGGGGGGCGTGGCAAGGGCGGTGATGATGGTGGTCATGACGATAATTCCTCCTAATCGATCACCCTTTCAAACCGCCACGGATGCGATGGAGGTCGCGGCCCCCTCACGGCAATCCACTCCGGCGATGGGGAGCGCGGTCGCCTCAGCTGTTGGGGCAGCTGACGCGGCACCCAAGGTCGCCTCAGCTGTTGGGGCAGCTGACGCGGCACCCAAGGTCGCCTCAGCTGTTGGGGCAGCTGACGCGGCACCCAAGGTCGCCGCAGCCGAGCCGCCATCGCGGGACCAATAACCCGTGGCAGGTCCTATAACATACACACAAACGTCATTATAATTAAGCACATAAATAAATATATTAAATATGAAACCGTTAATGCATCGTTTGGCTTATTTATATTCAATTTTCCATCTACGTAGAAGAAACTTTCACACGGCAATGTGTATAAATGCTGCTGTTGAATGGGTATTCTTATCTCATCGCTGTATCCAAACGTTGTGTTGACGTATGGGTTATATGTGTGAGTCTCGAGCTTGACGATGCGATCATCAAACGTCGGCTTCCCTCCAATGCTTAGAATGTCAACCATTTCTTCAACTTAACTGCGCACAATGAATCCCAAGGATTTCAAAAATGCAATGTTTGCAGCAGTGAGTCTCTTCTTTTTAGCGTGATCAGAGCTGTTGTTATTGTTATTGTTGTTGTAAACAATTTGGTTTGAAAGAAACGAGTTTCTGGAGTCATTCAACACAGGCATCTCTTTCGTTCGCACCACACGTATTATCGTCGTCGCCATCGTACAGGCAACCTGATGGTAATCTCTTCACCTCGAAAATCGAGCAGCCGTCCGTCTTGATCCACAACCCGTATCGTTAGATCCGTAACGACCCGTGCGGTGATTGGAAGGTAAATGATCTGCGCGGGCGTTCCCGATATCTTATATCCTGGTATATCCCGAATTCTTATATCTTTCCATTGTTGTACGCGTCAGCGGTCGCGCTGATATTCTACGCGAATAATGTTCACGTTCATGATATTAATCGGATCGTCTGATACGTGCCACCGCCCTGGTTCCAACACCCGATTCATCGAGAATCCCAATAAATATCCAATGTTATTGCGCTTCATAAAGTCTAAGGTGAACGAGCAGTACAGCTCACTTTTCATGGTATTGTTGTTGGAACGCAACACTATATGATACACATCGCCATCGTTAGCATCGGTGCTGCCAAGATTTTGAGGATACCGCTCGAGTAATCGCTGCGTCAAATACTTGGCAATGGCGTCTAGTTCGTAGGAGCCGTGGGGAATCGTAATGTATTCAGGAGTGGTGTGGATGCTATTGCTGATGTCATAATTTGCAGTGAAGTAGAATTTATCGTTGTTCGAGTCGATGTTCGGTATTGTATGATAAGTTTCAAAGCTTGTTAGACCAAGCTCGTAATCATCGTCGCTCAAATCTATGGGTGGAAAGTAGCTCACCGCGAGGGTGCTACCCTTGCCGGTTAGAGTGAATGTTAGCGACATATTCCAAGCTGTACGACTCGATTAGTACTGAATCAGAGTGGTGGGAAGTCAATCCTTAAATTTGGCGCCGATCGTTTGTAGAAAGCGTAGACATAGTTGTCCGCAATTGCTCTGATCATACTTCTGATAAGCCGTTCGATTGTATTCGATTTTCACAGCATCTTTGTCCAGATATTATACCAATTCCTTAGGCGGCCGAAGATTCCCAAAGCTGTCGAAATATATAGCTCGACACCCTCTCTTCGCATACGCTACCCAATGAGTTCCCAACCCCTCGATATTGTCCAAATTTACGATACCGCTCTCGTTTCGATCTCTAAAGAATGGAATATGCATACGTTTTGCCAACTCAGCCAATTGCGCATCGGTAGTTATGCCCACAGGCATTTTTATTTTCTTTTCGACGTTTTTTTTTTCGTTTCGATATACCCCGTCCGCGCTTGTACGGTGCGAGATAAAGTCCGCGACCTTCCATGGAGCGATTATGACGCTACATTTCCTGCAGCTGATGTTGCGCCGCCTTATTATCGTTTACCACCTTGGCTATCCCCGCCACTCCAGCAGCTAATGATCCGAGAATACCTCGCAGCGGGAGAAGTGGTAATATACCACCCCGTTTTGCCACCGGAAGAATCCGCTTTTTCGATGCTCTCTGCGTAGTACTTTTGCGAGATTTTGTTTTCACCCCCATTCCGATTTTCGTCTTGGCTTTCATAGCTGCCCAAACAGCTGTCGCGGCACCTCTTTCGCCCAGATTCGAGTCTTTCGCAACGATGCGTTTTCGCGCTTTGTCAGCGAGTACGTTATCTGCCGCGTGCCTTTCGTCGAGGTCGTTGCTACGCGAATACGCAATATCGTGTTCGCGAAACGCTGCGTCCAACAGATTGATACCTTGATCCCCTCTAGCCAACCGTTTTGTCAAACGAGTTCCTGGACCACAAAACTGATATCCCGGAATATGTCATTCGAAAGGTAGCGCGTTATCGCCCGATTTAACAAACCACGGCCTTTCTTCACTCTCGTTGGCGACATTCATCACAGTTTTTAATCAATGGTGCTGCACCATCGATATGCGTTCGCTGCCAAGGGCGATTATAATGTTCCAAACACCGACGATACCGCTGAACCTCAGAATCGGCTTTTATATGCTCGGGGAGCCTGTCCCACAACTGATCAATGTGTCATTCAAACTATCGGAGTAGAATAATCTTTGGTATATATTTCAACTGCTCAGAGGTTAGGTCTCGAATATCGCAATTATCCGACAGGATCAGAAGCATTTTGAGTACTGAGGTGTTTTCGTTTCGGCGCGGACCTACAAACAGGACGCGTCGTCGCTTCAACGTATCAAAATCAGTTTTCACAGTTCACAGTGAGGATGCGATTCGTGCGACCACCTGTGACGATACGAGTGACAAATTTTGACGATAAATCGGAAATGATGTCACCGAATTCGAAGCGTAGACACGGTAGTATGCTACCAAACACTATCCGCTGTGTTATTTGCGGCCCATCGAATTGTGGAAAAACCAACGTGCTGGTGAGCTTGTTGGAAAGCCCACACGGCGTCCGCTTCGAGAATGTGTACGTGTATTCCAAGTCGCTGCAACAGCCGAAATATCAATATTTGGAGAATTTATTGACTCCGATAGATGAAATTGGCTACTTTACGTTTTCGAATAACAGTGAAGTCATCCCGCCGAGCGAATCGCTTCCGAATTCTATTTTTATCTTTGATGACGTGGCATGTGACAAGCAAAATACGATACGAGAGTACTTTGCAATAGGGCGTCACTCGAACGTTGACTGCTTCTATCTCTGTCAGACGTATGCAAAGATTCCTAAACATCTTATACGCGACAATGCGAATCTGTTGAATCTGTTTAAGCAGGATGGAACCAACTTGAAATATGTGTACAACGATCACGTAAACACCGATATGTCATACGAGGCTTTCTGCGCGTTGTGTCGTAATTGTTGACGGTAATAGATAAGGATAGCGCGATGTCCAATGGACGTCTGCGGTACAACGATGATGATTGATACCGATAGTCTAGAGATTAAGGATCGCGAGAGGATAGCGAAGGGAATTGCAAAACCAGTGCAGCCAATCGCAAGAAACACTTGGCTTTGAAGACTGGCAAGGTGGAGGAAGATATCGCGTTGGAGAGATACTTTAAACCTATCGTCGAGTCCTTGAAACATATAGTGGAAAATACCACAGAGGCAGACACATTATCACCAGTGAGCATTGACGTTGAAGAGAATGAAACATTAACGCCTAAAACAAAAATCCGTCCGAAATGGAACACATTGGCTTTTGAAGAGAAAGAGGAAATCGCGCGCGTCATCGGATTATTCACTCGTAACCTCCACACCAGTTCAATCGAAGCGGAAACGACAGAATTCTACGTTAAACGAGTCTTCGGTCCCTATCACGCCAATAAATACAATTCCTCCTGTACAATTGCTCTCAGCCATTGATGATGATGGTGATTATGATGATGACGTTTTCGAAACTTCTCCCAATGAGTCATTTGTGACATCTATTAGACAACAACTTCAAACATCCGAGGGACAAGAAGCGCTTCGCAGTTATTTCGGTCCGCTGGGGCAAAAATACATAGATGTAATCCTAAGTAGGGATGTAGATAAGACAATGCTTGGGAATAAGGCTTTCGATATGGACAAGGATGATAATATACTCATCGATGGTGTAAGATACAAGGGAACGCCCGGCCTTTACGAACTGATTTTCAAGAAAATTCCAAATGATGCTGTATACACCGAGGCCGATAAACAAAAATACAAAAGTATACTGCTCGCGACGAACGCTCACAGACACAAACATGGTGATCGCAATCGCAAATATTGAGCAACAGGGGATAAATGTACAATATGTAATTGCACCGCTCGTCCCCAGTTCATCGGCTAAAAGGGCAGGGAAAGGTCTAAGGACACCACGATCGATTACGTGCACTGGGACGATCCCAACGAGCTGGTTGATAGACTTAGAATGCTCATTGCATCGCGCGCGGCAGGTCACACGGGTCTCGATAACGAAATCGCATCCATCGAGGTGGAACTTCGCGGGCGGGCCACATTGCATAAATTAAACAGCACGCCGATGACGCGCACTATATGCATCGAGATGCCGATCAACAAATTTGGGGTGTCGCTCGAGAAGAGTGGAACAGCTGGAATGGACTACTACAAATGGAACGGTTTGCTTCGAAATTACATGCGAGATAACGCTCTTTGCATGACCGGTGTTGACTTTGATGCAAAATCACGCAAGATACGACGGGTAGCGCAACCCACGGCTGACACCGATGCTGTCAATAAACTGTATGGGGAAAAGAGCATTAAACTTTTGAGAGAACAACAGCAAGAATTAGAGAGAAAGCTGGTCGTGTTTCACAGAGATATGCTGACGTTGCAAAACAGCGTTCAAAAGATATCACAGGCGTTGAATTCTATCCCGCAGCAGCGCTGCGAAGGAGAATCATGCGAGACGGTTGAACTTGCCCCCGCACTGATGGGGAGCACATAATGCATGTACACGATAATTATCGCATCAGTAGTGTCAAAGACACCTCTGCGATCAAACATGCCACCATTATCGACATCCAAGAGTAAAGAAAACCATGGTCGCATGTAGCGACAACTCGTTGAGGAATTGCACGCTACAGCTCGAAGACATTTCCCGCGGAGGCGCGTCATAGTGCACGGATACGATGATCTGTGGCAAGTTGACGCTGTAGAAATGCGTCCTTATTCGCGATTCAACCAAGGTCACCACTACATACTCACCGTCACCGATGTGCTAATCAAGTATGCCTGGGCGATGCCGTTGAAGACTAAAAGTGGCGCTGAGGTGACTAAAGCGTTTGCAAAGATATTTAGAGATGATATCCGAAAAATTTGCAAACCGATCAAGGAAAAGAAATTTACAACGCCGATGTACAGAAACTATTGGCAAAGCATGACATTAATCATTATTCGACGTATTCGGTGATGAAGGCCTCCGCCGTGGAACGTTTCAATCGAACTTTGAAGAACAATATGTGGAAAATGTTTACGCTCAATGGAACCTACAGATGGATCGATTTGCTATCAAGTCTTCTCGCAGAGTAGACTCGAAACGCGCGAAAACATAGGACCATCAAAATGCGTCCTTGCGATGTTACCCCTGCGATCGCCAACAAGCTGGTAGCCACCATGTACAACATCGTAAAGATCGTCGCTCCACCGAGATTCAAGTTGGGCGAGTTTGTGCGCGTGAGCAAATTCAAAACCATCTTCGATAAAGGCTATACGCCGAATTGGACAACGGAGGTGTTCGAGATAGCCAAAGTACAAGCAACTAATCCCGCGACGTATCTGCTCGTCGATTCCTGTGGAATACCCGTTGCTGGAGGATTCTACGAACACGAGCTGCAACGCGTCATCGATCCTGATGTGTATCTAGTGGACAAAGTCTTACGTAGGAAGGGGGATAAGGTGTACGTCAAGTGGTTTGGGTTTGATAAATCACACAATTCTTGGATAAATAAAAATAATATATTGTAAAAAATAATAATACATGATTCAATAAATACAATGATACATATACATGTGCGAACAATTTTTTTTATACAATAATTCCACCATTTATATTACACAATAAACAAAATAAATACAATTTCTATTTCACATCGATATTTTTACAATGGAATTTTATAACGATATTTTTACAACGGTATATTAAAATGTCCCCAGGGCAGAGTATCGGTCGAATCGGGTACGATATACCGCTTGTCGTCGTGCGGACTTAGAGCGATTTTGGATTCAGAAATGGTGTACACTTGGTGCAATTTAGACCGTATGCACGATTGTCTGCGAATCATTTCTACCTACCTTTCCAAGCACTGCGCGTAGTCGTCGAAAGTTATCGTTCTGGCTATGGCGTTGGTCTTGACGCCTTTCGCCTTTTTCGTATATTTTTTACCGTCTACGCGAAGTGCATACATTTTCGCTCTAAGACCTACGAATTCGGTCATTATCGCAACGTTATATTCGTCCTTCATCAGCCCCGGAACCTTCTTATTCAAGCGCGGCATATTATATGGATTGTCCATGGGATAATCGCTGGTGTTGAATCTGTCGATATTATCTTTTATGGATTCGTAGATATCGTCGCATCAAATGTGATAAATGAGGCTGTCTATGTCTGTGTATAGAATTTTACAATTTGTTCCGTGCTTGGGCGACATGTACTCGTGGTCAAATTCGTACAAACAAATTTTTTATATGTCCAGAATGCACATACCCACGTATATCAGTTTGTTGAATTTCACCTCGAGTTTTCGCAATTTAACAGCTATTAAATTTTTCGAAAAATCACTTCGGCTGTGGAAATTCGGTTTCGCGATCATTGCCTCCGCGCCATATCGTCCATCCCAATGCGTTAAGAGTTTTACATCCACATGATTTCGCACATTTTCCATTGTTTTACCGAATACCGCGTTGTTCATCAATTTGTACAAATTTTTTTCAAAGTCGTTTTTCGCGCTTGTTCTAAACCGTGTGTTGAGTTCGATATAATCGCGGAGCCAGGGGGATTGAGCGAATTGAAGCACGCGGTGTATCTTTGTAATACGAAGACCGTGACGCATGCACTGCTACAGTTTGCGATAATGAATAACGTAACGCTGCTTATCGTATACCGTCGCGATTAATTTGTCCTGCCTGCTGCCAGGTGGTTTGGCACGGGTCGGACAGAACGGCAGATCGGCATGAATGTTGTGCAGACGTTGCAGATATTCCAGATCTACCTCGAGAATGTACCCCGTGGGCGAATCGACTGGGATTGAAGGATTGTAAAATTTGCGACATCTTCGACCCATTGAAATTTAGCGTATGGCAGAGGCTGACACATTGTCCATCCATACAAATTGTTCACGTCAAAGTACATCAAGTACGATGACTCTTCCGATGCGTCGTAAGATGGCATGTATTTATTATTGGAATGTGCATATCTTCCGGAACATTGACTTAAACCACCGCGTATACCACATTCGACAAACATGACCATACCGACGTCTGTGAGCAATTCAAATGTAATTTTCTTGTGTTTTAGCATAGCATCCCACGTGAAACCAGGTAAAGTGTAATAATGCGCTGAATCTAGTCCGTAGCTCTTGATACAACTTTCGCGAAAATTTTCAAAAATATCTGCCAATAACAAGACATCAGTTTTCAAATACAACTCGCTGTATTCGCAGAAGGTTCTAATCTCGAAACGCTGCCAGACAGTCTGCATTGGTAAGCATTGTTCCTGCAGCTTGTTCGCGCAATCAAGGTATTCGTACGGAAAGACGCCCTTTCGCGTCAATAAATTGAAATCCTCGGTGGATAATGTTTCTAATTGAGATCGTAAAATTTTTAATTGATATGTGCTAAGAAAAGATGTTAATTTGTCGAGACTGGTGTTGAGAAACTTGTACGAATCGATGAATCGCAATTTAATACAATTTCGCGAGTCTGAATTAGCCGTATCTTCGACATTTTTTGTGAAAGAACTTTTTTTTAGTTATGGGCAACACGTCAACGTAACCTTCGAAAGCGGTCGCTATTTCCTCGAAAATGAAATGCCAATCGTAGCCTGATAAATTATGGAATACTATGGGGATGTAAAACGCATTTTTATAATTTAAATTGCACTCTGAATGTGCTGGGCCTCTAAACCGTCCGGAGAGATGGCAGTGATCGCGAACTCGTACATCGCTAGCCTCAAATGGTTCTTCGCAAATATGACAGTGTGATGCATCGCGAAATGTGATCCACTGTGGTTAAATCCATCATGGCAACATTACTGGTCAAGATGGGCTTGGCGAAGTTTGCAAAATTTTTAAGTTCGTCGACGAACCATGAAACACAATCCGCGTCGCGGCGACATCGATACGTCGATAGCGATGCATCGTACGAACTATGCATATAATATGCTATGCTTTGTACATTGTGGTGCTGGTACGTGTGTAATTTATTATCATCCGTACCACTGTCCTCCGTTTTTTCAATGACGCATTCCAGATCTGCGTAGACCACGAAGGGGAGCCGCCCCTCTTACAGTGGTTGCTAAAACTTAGCAAGTTGTCGTCTTAGCTGGGCAGCAGGATGGCGCTGTCGTTCATCTTGCCGCAGTCCACTGCATGGGCCTCCAACTTCGTGACGGATCCGAAGTAATGCATGCAACTGTAAAAACAAAATTTTTTTATTTGATTTTTTATTTAATTTTTTTTCCCGACGCATTTCATAAGTTTATATACGTACCGGTCGCAGATGAATTTCTTTCCATCGTGCCTGCTCAGCTGTGCGCTCACCAGCCGGGACAAGTTCTTGATCAGCACAAAGTGACCCACATCGCCGTGCTCATGATTCGACGTGTAGAGCAGATTCACGTGACGATCCCTCTTTTGACTGATGAGATGCAGCGGAAAGACCGTTGGTCCCTTCTTCTTCTTCTTCTTCTTCTTCTTCTCCATCTCAAAGCTGTACACGTTGATGGAGATTTCGTTCAGCCGTTCAAACTTCGCAATCTGTGCCAGAGACATTGGGAACTCAATGCCCTGGAGATTTAGCGTGGAAGCATAGTCGGGGTACGAACTTGGACGATCGGGATGTCTTTTTGCCGGATGGAGAGCGGTGATCACTGCTCACGCGAAACAGGCGTTGTCCGAGGATTGCACACTAATGGTTGCCTTCTTCGACAACAATTCCCGCGGCAACTTGTGGTGGCACCCCGCGCGCAGCGGATTATACTTGTTGACATTGACTGTCAGGTTGAGAATTCTCGTCAATGCCCATCCGCTGTCGCGTTCCTGGAACTCTTCCAGCGATGCCAGGGTGGGTTCGACGACGCATCGCTGGTACCACTCCTGCAGATCAGATGTGCGGAAGAGTTCGCAGTTTCGGGTGTTGATGCTATTACAAGTACGTTTATCACCCACCACGGGTGGGTCATTTGCATGACTATAGAAGACGAACGCGCGAATCAATTTAAACTCCCGGGTCAAAGAAGCTTATCACGATCATTCGAGTCGTTTTTCGATAAAAAACTAATCTTCGTACGAGAGGAACTAGACCTTCTACCTTCTATAGACCATCCAACACCGTCTCGACGAACACTTCGACCGTCACCGTTGCGACTAAGCACTAGAGAAAACGACGATTGAAGAGCCGAATCATCCCCAAAAAACTTTGTAACGCCAAATAGAGAATATCCGATTGTACTAGCGGACTTTAGTTTGTTGGGCAGAGAAGAAACGGAAGAACGAGAAATGTCGCTAAATGAGGGAAATAGCCTCGCGTTATCGCCGCCAGACGTGAAAAGATTATCTACCGCGCTATCGTTAGTCGATAAGTTCTTAGGAAAATCGTCGGACGAGCTTACAGAATTTTAGAAGTCGTATACAAGCGCTGCGGAGTTTGTTCCCGCGAATGAATTGCCGCGTTTCTTGAAAACAGTGATAGGTACAAAAATTAAAGGCAAGGCAGCCAAGGTACTAGAGTACAAAGAAGTAGATACTTTCGATAAATTAAAGGACATCCTAACTTCCTTATTCGTAGACAAAAGCTCCATAGGAGCAGTTGGGGCAGAATTTCATGCCTGTCACCAACGAGAAGGCGAAAGCGTAAAATTATTCGCGTGTTGAGTAGAAGAATTAGCTGGAGAACTATCTGAATTATCGGTAAAACCAGGGAATAGTGATGAAGTAAATAAAGCGTTAACAGAATCAGTACAAGAACGCGCCCTAGATGTTTTCACCCTCGGGTTAAATGTAAAATTGAGAACGATCATAAGGTCTCGAAACCATGTAACGTTAAATGCAGCAATAGCCGCTGCTATAGAAGAGGAACAAGCGATGGGTTTAAACACCTCGCGAAATTACAGGAAATTCGGTAATCAGCCCAAAGGAAGGGAAGGATCAAGCGTACCACGCTGCGATCGATGTAATAAATTGGGAAATTTAGCAAGGAATTGTTATACGCGATTAAGTATGCCTCGAGAAAACTCCCCGATGCAACAAATGACAGTAAAAAGGGAAGTTCAGCGCGTCACAATGGTCTGCCATTACTGTAAAAAACCGGGAAATCTAATCAGAGAATGCAGAGCTAGGGAAAGAGCGAACGGACGAGAATACAGACCGCGTTATACGAACACAAATTACAGAAGCGAAGATACCAGACAGAATTTTAATAGAACTCCGGGTCGAGAACAATCTAACGAAAATCAACATTCCCCTACCACGAGCCGCGGGACAACCGACGACAGACAAACAAATGCAGGATCTAGGGTAGAGTCGTACCGAGCAAATATGGTGGTGACATCCCAACTCGAAAATACAATCGAAATTAGGGCGCCGGAACTAGTGAAAGAAAGGGCGAATATGTTAGTAGACACTTGTTCGCGAGTGAACGGAAAAACAATTGAATGTAAAGGAGCGTCTCAAATAAAACTTGACTTTCGCACTGAATACTTATATAATTTTTACTTATTTCTCACTCACTCCAACTGCACATACAATTATCAAAGAATTAAATAGAACGGAAACCACGATTGGTCGATTCGGTAGTAGGCGATCACTACTCGTGAACTCACTTCGCAATCCTTTTATCTTTAGCGCGCGATCGCGACACGTGTTGCCTCAGGTAACGGTCTACGAAGAAGGAGGAGATTCCTTCCCGGAATCCAGTCGAGAATTCCGGGAAGTCACGTGACTCACAAAGCGCGTGACTCGCACGCTGCCAGTCGATTTTGCGAGCCTTTAATTAGGCATTGTGGCCCAGAGATGGCCTACTTGGTCTGCAAAGTGGCGCGTTTTCCACGGGTCGTTTTGTCTGCCGCGCGTAGCAGACGACAAGTCTAATGACGCGTGTGACGTCGACGATACACTCGTTCGGTCCTGAACAACACTGGAGCCGATATTATGTTAATAAAGGGAGGTAAAGTACAGGGCGATGTTCGGGCCGAAGACGAAATAGTTTCCTTGCGAGGAATAGCCCCTATGGAAATTAAAACGTTGTGTCTAGTACAATTAAACATGGAAATCTGAAATAAAACAATAACTCACCCTTGCCGATTAGTTAGAGACGACTTCCCATTAGAAGCAGACGGAATCCTAGGACAAGATTTTATGGCTAAACACGATGTATGCATCCGGGCGAACCTAGGAATAGAAATATACGGAATACAATTCCCCTACTCAGGAGGAAAAGTAGCTTTAAAACCGCGATCTGAAACCATTCTCCTAGCTAGAACGACTGATAAAGGCGAAGGTATAGTGGAAGGACAATCTATTAAACCAGGAGTATTCATAGGAAACTCGTTAACAGTAGGCCAGCACGGGAAATGCGCAATAAGCGTAATGAACACTACCACGGACGAAATCCTTATCAACATGCCAACAGTGACGTTACAAACGCTGACGAGCAATGACATTGACCCGACAGACGCGAATTGCGAGAAGGAGCGCGACACGCCGACGTACGTAGTACACGCTGTACACGGGAGAAATAGAATGCCTTAGAACCTTAGGGTTCTAAAACCTTAGTACAGATCACCTAAATCAGGAAGAAGAGGCCAGCTTACTCGAGCTATGTGAGAAGTATATGAAATATGCGGTTTAGAAGGAGACAAATTAGGATACGCTACGATGGCAGAGCATTCGATTACCCTAATCCCAGGTACTAAACCTATATACGTAAAACCGTATAGATTACCTCAAGCGCATACAGAAGAAGTAAATAGACAAGTTCAGGAAATGGTAAAGGAAGGAATAGTTAGTCCAAGCGTCAGCCAATGGAACGTCCCATTGCTAGTAGTTCCTAAAAAACCAGACGCTTCAGGAAAACGCAAACTCAGAGTGGTAGCAGATTTGAGGCAAGTGAACGACGCGACGGTAGGCGACTCGTGCCCCTTACCGTATATAACGGACATCTTTGACCAATTAGGAGGAGCAAAATATTTTTCAACCTTAGATTTAGCGTCAGGATTCCATCAAATAGCCATGAAACAGGAAGATCGTGATAAAACGGCATTTTCGACACCATACGGCCATTTCGAATATAATAGAATGCCGTTTGGGCTTAAAAACGCTCCCGCGACATTCCAAAGACTAATGGATACCGTATTATCGGGATTACAAGGAATAAAATGTTTCGTGTATTTAGACGATATTGTCGTCTATGGACGCTCGTTGAAAGAACACCAAGATCGTCTAGAACTAGTATTCGAACGTATACGCGAGAGTGGCCTAAAACTTCAACCCAATAAATGAGAATTTCTACGAAAGGAAACCATATACCTTGGCCACGTGATAAGCGAGAGCGGCATCAAACCGGACCCTACGAAACTCGACGCTGTAAAAAACTTTCCGATACCCAAAAGAATTAAAGACATACAATCCTTCTTAGGCCTAGCCGGATATTATAGGAGATTCATAGAACACTTTTCACAAATCGCGGAACCTTTGACGCAACTATTAAAGAAAGACCAAGCATTCAGATGGACTGCACAAGAACAGGAAGCCTTGGAGATATTGAAAGAAAAACTAACAACAGCACCGATACTACAATACTCCGATTTCACGAAACCATTCGTTCTTACAACAGACGCTTCCGGAAATGCAATAGGAGCAGTATTATCACAGGGAAAGATAGGTCAAGACTTACCCATAGCATACGCAAGTAGAGTATTAAATAAAGCAGAAGAAAACTATAGTACCATAGAAAAGGAATTGTTGGCCATCGTATGGGCGACGCAACATTTCAGACCTTTTGTATACGGCACAAAATTTAAAATCGTAACAGACCATAAACCTCTTACTTGGCTTTTTAACGTAAAAGACCCCGGTTCGAGATTAATGAGAAGGAAATTGAAACTAGCAGAATACGATTACAGCATAGAGTACAAAGCGGGAAAGACAAATAAGAACGCAGACGCCCTCAGTAGAATGTTCGCGATTACGCGAGGGACGAAGCGACAGCTCAACACAGAAACACTAGCCGTTTCCAGTGAAAGCGCCAACGAAGAAGACGAATCTCAGTCAGAAGAAGAAAAGAGATCAGAAGAAGTAAAGAGATCAGAAGAAGAAAAGAGCGATACAACATATACGGAGGACGATAAAAATCGAATACTGCGCGAATTTCATGACACTCCCTTAGGTGGACATTTAGGAGTAAAACGGACACTGGAACGTATAAAATTAAACCATTCGTGGTCAGGAATGCGCCAAGACGTTGAAAAGTACATCTCCAGATGCGAAAAATGTCAGAAAAATAAATTAACGAGAATAACCAAAGCTCCCATGGTAATTACAGACACTCCCATGGAACTATTCGAAAAATGTGCACTGGACATAGTAGGACCTTACCCGAGACAAGCAGACGAAACAAATACATATTAACCTTCCAAGATCTATTAACCAAATTCAGTAAAGCCATACCCCTCGAGACTCAAGAAGCGAACACTGTAGCTAAGAAATTCGTCACTAAGATAATTTGTGAATACGGCATACCACAACGAGTGCTAACCCATCAAGGAACCAATTTCTTGAGTCAAGTATTCAAAAACGTTTGCAAATTGCTGAAGATCGAAAAAATTCAAACCACGGCCTATCACCCACAATCAAACGCAGCTCTAGAAAGAAGCCATCGTACACTAGCCGAGTACTTAAAGAACTTTATCGCGGAAGATCAGACTGATTGAGATGAATGGTTACCGTACGCGATGTTTACTTACAATACTACCACGCACACGTCTACTAGTTACACGCCCTACGAACTCGTTTTCGGGAGACAAGCTACCCTGCCGACCTCACTAAACCAGGCACCGCAACTAACATATACCTACGACAAATACGCCGAAAAATTACGCGAAAGACTACGGTCAACAAATAGCATAGCGCGCGAAACAATAGGAATCAATAAAGATAAATAAAAAAAGCAATACGATAAAAAGACAGCTAACAAATCCTTCAAAATTGGGGACCAAGTGCTTCTGCACGACGAGACTTTGAGACGCAGACGATCAAAGAAATTAACACCCGCTTGGATAGGCCCGTATACGATTCAAAACACACATGACAATAATAACTATACTATATATAAACGACGAAAAACGCTTCGCGTACACGCAAATAGACTTAAACATTTTATAGAATAGGTCGGAAATGAGGGAAATAAAACTACACTAAACGTTTTAAAAAAAATAAAAATATATATAATATATATAAATAAATAAATGAATAAAAATATAAATTCAGGAAAAAGAAATATATATATATTTTCATTTAGGTACATATGAGCCAGGCTTAATCCTCCGATCTGTCGAACAAAGAATACGCTTCCTCACTATGGGCGGGCCCAATGAAATTGTCCCCATTGCGTTCTGGAATAATAACCATATGCGAACGAATTAAATTCGAAAATTCCATTAGGGACAAACAACACTAAATGAAGAGAACCTAAGAAGCTCACGGAACAGGGCTCGAATCCCCCACGTATCATTATCGTCCCACAGGGACAGAAGTTCATTTTGAAACCGCCGTAGACCGGCACGGTATTCTCGTACACGGATCCGGTACTCGATGTTAACGAACCCCGGGTGGGCCGGATTTTCCAACCACTAGAAGAAAAAATTAAAGCATTTAACACAAACTCCATAATCCCACCGCACGTCACGAAGACACTAAACAGTAATACACCCACCAATAAAAGCAACACAATCTCCCGAGGTACGTCGTAAATCGGAAGCATGATGAATACTAAAACGTAACAAGAGGCTACAGAGAAAATCGAGTCCTATGCACTTCATCCCCACTTCAACCTAAGAGCAGATAAGGACAGACTGTCCACGCAGTAAAAATTTATCTCGCGTACGCACAAGAAGGACTTAACAACCGACAAACGAAACACCAATTACACCTCAACTTTATATTTTACAGGATTACCGTCCTACAAACAACGATACTACTCATAGGAGGGACGACCCCCGACACTGACTTCGCTATAAAAGAATTTCAAGACCACCCAGGCATTTATTTCGAAAACATAGGCGATCTACAGATTTACCGCGATTGTTGGAAATGAATACTACACGTAGACATATCTTACATTTACCGACGCGAAACAAACCTCCAGGCAGTTCTATACGACATTCTTGCTCAATGTAAAACACCTTCTACTGATAACTTACAAAAGTTCTGCAAAACGTTCGGCGCGAAAATCCAAAGCAAAATAGACCGCGTAGTCAAATTTCTTACCTACGTCCAACAAACCGTAAGCTCCACAACAAAACAGCGTCGCGGACTAATAGACGGATTAGGTTACATAGGCAAATCATTATTCGGAATAATGGATTCTGAAGATAGGAAGAAAATAAACGACCAAATAGATTCCTTAAAAAGACAAGACAGTAGATTGAAAAATACAATTAAAGGACAAATGCAAATCGTAAGAGCTAACGCCGAGCTTCTCCATGAAACTATAAATAACATACAAGAAAATGAAAAAAAACCTTTTGAACGCGACTTGGCAGATTCAATACCTACTCCAACAGGCAACCGACAGTACTAAATTTCGAGAAACGATAGATGAAAACCTCGTACTAATAAATAGCGTCACAGAAACACTCCTACGCGACACTCAAGATCTATTAGAGTTCATAATGGATATAAAGAAAGGAATCTTAAATCCCCGACTGATACCACCTGCGCAAATCATAACCTACCTCACTTCCGCACTAGCTTATATACCGCAAGGACTAGACTTCCCCATAAGTATAAAATTAGAAAACATGCACGTTTTATATGAAATCCTTACACTCTCTGCATTTTCGGATACTAAATCAATTACTGTAATACTAGATATTCCATTACTAAACGTGACAAAATTCAAATTAAGCAAGGTACACCCTGTACCCACTAGGATAAACGAATCGTTCTACGCGTCCATAGAAACCCTCGACTCCTACGTAGTACTTGACACCTCGGTACAAGATTACATACAGTTAAGCGATCAGGACTTATCGAAATGTAAAACTATAAACGATCTATATCTCTGCACATCTAACCACCCGATATTCAAAGCGATACCATACGGACCCTGCGAAGTACAGTCGTGCACCAAATTAACAAAAAAACCGAACAATTGTAAAATACGAATCATGACTTTGAACCATACAATCCTAATAGAATTACAACAACCAGGCGCATGGATTTATATCACACCAAAACCGATACAATTAGCAGCGACTTGCGACGATAAAGGCACAAACATGTATAGTATTAAGGACTCTGGTATAATAACGATAAGAAATAAATGTACTATCAAAACATGGAACTACTTACCTGGTTACAATTTATCACTAGACGAAATCACACTGCCACAGACCACTGTAAACTCATATCGTAACACAAATTTCGAACTAAAAAGGATAATCAAACACCCAGAAGAATTGAATAAAGTTAGCAAAAAATTAGACGACTTACAAAATGACCTAGAAAAACCCGAGATTATACCAACCGAGTATCACTACAGCTTCTTTACGCTATCCTCGATAACGGGATTCATAACAATTACACTATGTATCATTACACTCTACAAATGTATTGTACACTTCAAAGCGAGAACACCGCGACATTGTACAACGGACAATACCAGTCGCGACATAACCACGCAAAACCCGAAACGATAATTAAAATAGTTAGTAAAGAAGGAACTTCTTCCACCAGTTCCTTTGGAAACATTGTAACCATTGTATACAAATCGTTATATAATACAAATATTATAATCCATAGTCAAATGTAAACTAATAATGTTAAGACGTATCGTAAGAAAAAGCTATGGCTTTTCCTCCCTTAGGGGGAAGGGATGTTGTGCCCAGACAACGCCCAAGCACACGTGTTAGATATATTATACATATTATATTACGTTACGAAACGTTCGAGACGTTTCCAAGCTAAGACAGCCGCTAGCGACCGATTCTACAATATCAGCAATATGCGAACGCATCGCTGCGACCGAGCATAGGAACGCGTACCACGCCCAAGAAGGATATAAAACCAAAGCGATTCCACAAATGGACGGATTCTAGACTTGACGCTCGACCTGTTAACACGGCTAAAACTTCTGTAAACCTCAGTCTAGTTTTAATTAAAGTTTGAATGAAGACTTTGTCTCTGAATTTAACCAAACTTGGTGTAGTTTACCCAGTAGATTCCAATCTTTTGTTCACTCCCGAACCTACGATATTGCCAAATCCCGTACCAGCCTTGCGAGCCATCACGCAGGGCACAACACTCTGTCCAATCTATCCGAAGACGCGGTGTGTAAAAAACCGATCTTCCCCGACGTCATTCGAAACAATTTCCTTCAAACAAATTATTAGTAGTATAATTTTATTGTCGTTCCCCTGAGGGTTACAACCTCCTTACAATTTCTTCGCCTTCGCAACATTTTCCTTAATTTATCTTATTCTACTTAGCCTAACTTAGCCTAACTTAGCCTACGTCTTAAACCTACTCCCGCTCGCTCGCACTCTCCCCCTCCCTCCTTCGCACGCCGCACGCTCCCCCTCCTCCGCTCCTCGGACTTCCGCTTCCGCCCACTTCCCCATCCACTCACATTCCTTCATTCATCCCTACACTCCCCCCCCCCCGCACAACTCTCTTTTTTTTTCCAATCTCTTCATCCACTCCTCCCCCTCCCCATCATCCCCCAGAACCTCTACCATCGCACTCTGCCATCCCCTCTCCACCCCCCACCCTGAACAAACCTCCCACACATGTTCCCAAGTTTCCTCTCCTTGTCCACACATCCTACATTTTCTTTTCTCCTCCTCCTCCCAATATCTCCCCCCCCCCCTCATCTCATTCCCCAACCTAAACCTTGCTACCCTCCTCCACCTATCTTCCCCCCATCCTTTCTTCATGTACCCCGGTACACCTATTCCTTTCACCCTCCCATACCATTTATTATACCTCCCCTCTCCTATTTTCCTCCACCTCTCCTCTTCCTGCGCCCTTCTCTCCCTCTCCACCAACTCCTCCCCTCTTAATTCCCCTTTTTCCCTCACCCTTTCCACCTCCTCAACCGTCCACCCTTTGTCCTTATAAAACTGCTCCCTCTCTTCCTCCCATCCCTCCAGCACCTTTCCCCTCCTCATCCTCCTCTTCATCTCCTCCCAACATTCTCTCGCCAACTCCCCCCCTTTTCCTTCCTCCAACTTTCTCTCATATCCCCATGCCCTCATCCCTGCCCCTCCTTTCATCATCCCTCTCTGCAATTCCTCCCTAACTATGTATCCCGGGGTACTACAATCCACTCCCAACACCCACTTCAAATACCTTTCTTGCAGCCCCTCCACCTTTTCCCTGCACTTCCACCCCCAAACCTCCACCCCGTAACTTACTACCGCCCACACCAGCTTGTCGAACAGCCAGATTCTTCTCCCCCAATCCTTCCCACACTTCCTTTTCCCTATCCCCCACACCTGTCCCAACAACGCAGCCCCCTTCCTTACCCTCTCCTTTACATGCTCTTCCTGTCCTCCATTCCCCATCATTGTGTACCCTAAATACTTAAACCTACGCACCTCCTCTATCTGTTTTCCCTTCCACCTCCATATCACCTTTCCCCATCTCCCCCCTCCCCTTCTACACCTCATCACCTTTGTTTTTCCAACGTTCACCTGTAACCCCTTCCCGTCCACATACTTTTCCAACTTCCCTATTAACCCCTTCATCCCATCAACATCCTCTGCCAGTACCGCCACGTCATCCGCGTATGCCAGAGTATGTACCCTCCTCTCCCCCAACTTCACCCCCCCCCCCCACCCTCCCCTTCCCAACTCCTCATCCATGTTCAAACAAATTATTATTATTTCTGCTACATAACGGTTCGTTAGATCTGGGAAAAAAAATTTTGGTGATCGTCCACTCTCGCGGTTAGGTCTGGAAAAATTTTCGGGGTGGGCCAAGTGCTGAAAGAGATTTTTTTCGGGGGTCAATGCCTCCCTCTGAAAAATTTCCGACGGTGGGTCCGGTCTGGAGAGGCCTCCGCGGCGGCTCGGCCTAGACTGATCCCCACCATCATCGCGGCTTCCCCCACTCCGCGGCTCGTGCACGCGCAACCGGCCTTCCTCTCCCCGCAGGCCCCGCGCCCAGGTTTCCCTCCGCCGCGCTCCCCGCGCGCCATCACTTCCCCCCCGCCCCTGCGCTCCCCTCAGAGGATTAGAACTGTCTTAGTATTACCACTTCCAACGTCACGGGAAGAGTTATATCGTCCGTGCAAAGCACCGTCCCGTAAGGTGGGTAAAACCCATACCTCTCTCCATGCGTAGCAGCAGGATACAAACTGACGACAACCGACCATAGGAAGCATGCATTGTCCCCGCACTTTACGTTGACCACCGCTTTCTTCAGGACGACGGCGCGCGGAAGCTTTACGTCGATATCGCAACCGGCTCGAAGCGGATTATACTTATTAATACTTACTAAAATGTTTAGCGCCCCCTTTAGGGTCCATCCACTGTCCCGATTTTGAAATTCATCGAGTGCCACTAGCGTGGGAGCGATCACGCACTTCGAGTACAGTAGTAATACAAGGGGGTTTCCAACTCGGGTGTGCTGAGGGGAGCGCGGGGGCGGGGGGGAAGTGAGGGCGCGCGGGGGAGCGCGGCGGAGGTAAACCTGGGCGCGGGGCTTGCGAGGAGAGGAAGGCAGGTTGCACGCGCCGCGGAGTGGGGGAAGCCGTAATCGTGGAGGGGATCAGTCCGGGCCGAGCCGCCGCGGAGGCCTCTCCAAACCTGGCCCACCGTCGGAAATTTTTCAGAGGGAGGCATTGACCCCCGAAAAAAATCTCTTTCAGCACTTGGCCCACCCGAAAATTTTTCAGACCTAATCCAGGGTGGGGACTGTCCAGGAAAAATTTTTTCCAAACCAATAATTTATCAGAAATTGTTTCGGACGATGCCGGGAAAGATCGGCGTTTTTCGACACCGCGTCTTCGAGGGAAAAAGACGGAGCATTACTTTAAAGTTAAAATTCTAGGAGGGAAAGAGACACCACTACCTAGGGGATAGAATCGCATGTATTCTAAAGCTAACAGTATTTCAAAGTATATCGCGCAATAGCATGCGTAATATGAGTCCTCCGGAGCAGCCGTGTGGGATGATGTCATTTGATGGCTCGAAGAACGCTCGAACGAAACAGAACTATATGACATCTGGAGAATTCCGAAACGTCGAATCTTAAAATTAGGTGGCGAGGTGGACGGGTAAATAAAATTGAGAAATAATATATGTTTATGATATATATATTGTTACAAATCATAAAATTAAAAGAATATAATTTAACATTTTTTACTACGAGCATCATCCACAATATGATTGATTGCACATGCTAACAATTTACAATCGATCAATGAATGCTGTTCGAAGTGTTCGCTTTGAGAAATTAATTTTACATAGTCTGTTGGCGCGTTAGCGCTACGTAGAACGTCTACGAAAGTGGCATATTTACTGCTTACAGAGTACATATTTTCAGTTAGTCACGTGTACATATGTTCAATGCAATGATTGTACACGAATAGTTTACACATCCTGGCTTCAGTCATATATATGACAACGTGATTATCGGTGATTTTAATTAGTCGATCATCATACATACGCGTGAACTCTAGTCGTAAATGATCAATTATAATGTGAGTTTGAGGCGATGTTGCGTTGCTGCGTAATCGTTGGAGTATGTCCTCCTCGTTTTGTAGCAGGAGCTTCCACGTAGACATTGAAAAGCTTAACTCGCTGCATTTATTGTCGGCTATGGCGATCTCGACGTGACACAATCCATACCAATGCGAATTCCTATAGTTAGACGTTTATAAGCTGTTGCAGTCAGTGGATAATCACGCCCCAGGATAAGTACGATTGATGGTTTCGGTGTTTTCATCGTTTTTAACGATACGGATCCAGAACTGTAAGATACAAGTACATGAAATTGATACTTTGGTCGTTTGCGTTTACAGTGAATGAAATAAATGAAAAGTGTATAGTAACGCGTACGTACCTCATATTGAATTGTTGATGATGTTGTTGTTGTTGCTGTTGTTGTTGGCATTTATTTGGAAACCCACCATCGTTTCCGGCTGCGCAGGATGAATCGTTTAAGCTGTGTTTGTACATTTTGATGTGCACTATATTTTTTATGGAGTACCGTCTGTGCCGTCAAAGTCACTGAGGTTACTGAGCGATTGATGGAATTGCGTCCAAAAGCTCGGCTTAAATAGAGGTGCAATTGGCTCCCCCACCACAGCATTCGAGGATGAAAGTCTCAACACGTGTTGAATGTAATATAATACCCGTGGAAGCGTCGATCCTTAGAATTATGCGGAATCAGCAGAAACTGTGTCGGACGATCTCGCGCGCTAATTCGTTATACGTGTGATTCATAGAATTATGCTGTATCAGCAGAAACTAATACAGCATTGTATCACTGATATGCATTCGAGAGAGAGAGGGAACATCGAAAGAGTTAGACAGAGATAGCAAATCGTGGTATCAGTCATAAAGGCATGCTGCAAACTGCACAAAGCCTCAAATCGTTGCAACGTGTTGCGTGGAAGGGACGTTACACATATATTTCAATTACAATCATGGGAGAATTCGCGCAAGAAGAATGCCAATTGTTGGATCAATCTGCACGATTGATTTCGCGGGAAGAGTATCACGCGTGAGAAGAACGGTGCAACGAGTGCATAGAATCGTTGGAAGAATACAGCCGAGTGAAACGTCCCCGATTATCTATCAGCGTTCGACAATCGTTGGTTGCTCGAATCACGCGACTCGAAGGATTGAAATATTCGTTGCGCGGACGTTTCGTGCGCGAAGGTGCCGGACATTCTAGCACAGGACTTTTGTGGCGCGAAATAGACACTGCGTTCGATACCCGCGTATTAACTGGTGCCGTGCTAAATTCGAATTACATCGAACCGCGCAACTTCCTCCAGGATGCGGGGACCACTGTGCTGGAGAATGTGCGGAGCGCTTTGAGGAAACATCGAAACCTCAAAGTGAACATGGTGTTCAACGGTGAATTTGTGGTGGTTGACAAGCGTGCTTGTAAAAGCATCAATACCCGGATCTGCGAACTCTTCCGCACATCCGATCTGCAGGAATGGTACCAACGATGCGTCATCGAACCCACCCTGGCATCGCTGGAAGAGTTCCAGGAACGCGACAGCGGATGGCCATTGACGAGAATTCTCATTCTGACAGTCAATGTCAACAAGTATAATCCGCTGCGCGCCGGGTGTCACTACAAGTTGCCGCGGGAATTAATGCTGAAGAACGCAACAATCAGTGTGCAATCCTCAGACAATGCGTGTTTCGCGTGGGCAGTGATCACCGCTCTACATCCTGCGGAAAGAAATGCCGATCATCCAAGTTCGTACCCCGACTATGCTTCCACGCTAAATCTCCAAGGCATTGAGTTCCCAATGTCTCTGGCACAGATTGCGAAGTTTGAACGGCTGAACGAAATCTCCATCAACGTCTACAGCTTTGAGATGGAGAAGAAGAAGGGGTCAACGGTCTTTCCACTGCGTCCCATCAAAAGAGGAATCAACACGTCAATATGCTCTACACACCTAATCAAGAGCACGGTGATGTAGGGCACTTTGTGTGGATCAAGAACTTGTCCCGACTGGTGAGCACGCAGCTGAGCAAGAACAAGGCAAGGAAATTCATCTGCGACCGGCATGTATATAAACTTATGAAATGCGTCGCGCAAAAAATTAAATAAAAAATTTTAAAAAAAATTGTTTTTACAGCTGCATGCATTACTTCAGCTGTGCCGAGAAGTTAAAGGTCCATACAGTGGACTGTGGACGCTGAACGACTGTGCCATCCTGCTGCCCAGCGATGGCGAAAATCTCCTCAGCTTCAGTAACCACTGCATGAAGGAGCGGCTCCCCTTCGTGGTGTACGCAGATTTAGAGTGTATCATCGAGAAAACGGAGGACAATCGAATGGGTGATAATAAATTACACACGTATCAGCACCATAAAGTGCACAGCATAGCATATTATATGCATTGCTCGTACGATACATCATGGTTCATTGCAATTTAAATTGTAAAAATGCGTTTTACATCCCCATAGTATTGCATAATTTATCCGGCTACGATTCGCATTTCATTATCGAGGAAATAGCGATCGCTTTTGAAGGCAGCGTTAACGTGTTGCCCATAACTAATGAAAAGTACATTTCATTCACAAAAAATGTTGCAGATACGGCTGATTCAGACTCGCGAAATTGTATTAAATTGCGATTCATCGATTTGTACAAATTTCTCGACACCAGTCTCGAGAAATTAGCATCTTTTCTTAGCACAGATCAATTAAAAATTTTACGATCCCAATTTAAAAAATTAGCCGCCGAAGATTTTAATTTATTGAGGCGAAAGGGTGTCTTTCCGTACGACAACCTTGATTGAACGAACAAACTGCAGGACCCATGCTTGCCACCGCGCGAATCATTCTACAGTTCGTTAACGGGTGAGACGGTATCCGAGAGCGATTACGCGCACGCTGAGACTGTCTGGCAACATTTCGAGATTAGAACCTTGGGCGAATACAGCGATTTGTATTTGAAGACAGATGTCTTGTTATTGGCAGATATTTTTGAAAATTTTCGTGAAAGTTGTATCAAGAGCTGTGGATTAGATGCAGCGCATTATTACACTTTACCTGGTTTCACGTGGGATGCTATCCTAAAACATACCGAAATTACATTCGAATTGCTCACAGACGTCGATATGGTCATGTTTCTCGAACGCGGTATACGCGGGGGTTTAAGTCAATGTTCCGGAAGATACGCACATGCCAATAACAAGTATTTTAATTTCGTTATATAAGGCCCAAGTCCTGGTTATTGGTCAAGCGTAGACTGCGACATGGGACTACTTAAATACAATTAGAGCTTCATTGCATTGAGTTTTTCTTTTGTTTTGAAAGGGTTGCGTAAGACTGGTGACATTGTCAAACTGCCTCTGGGGGGTGCGTTACTGGAAATGTAATACGAGCACTACCCCGTTCCTCGAGAGGATAAAATTGTGTTAATTTTCCTTTAATTTCGTTATATAAGGCCCAAGACTTGGTTATTGGTCAAGAGTAGAATGCGACATAGCACTACTTAAATATAATTAGAGCTTTATTGCATCGAGTTCCTTGTTTTGAAAGTGTTGCATAAGACTGGTGTCATTGTCAACCTACCCTGGGAGGTGCGTTACTCAAAAAGTAATACGAGTACTACCCCGTTCCTTGAGAGGATAAAATTCTTTTAATTTCTCTATAAAAGGCTCGTGTTCTAGTCGTTTAAGTTCCGCAATTCTATCTATCTTTCACTGTATTCCGTACAGACATGAGAGCGTGTGTGTAAGTGAACGTGTGTGTTAGTGATGGTATGGTCGTAGGTGATGTGGTGCCTGAGTGTGAGTGTGGGCGGGGGTCCAGGAGGGAGGGCTCCAGGGTTACGGAATGCGTCGTCTGACTCGCTTGGGTTACGTATGGGAGATATCATGAAGAGTGAATTTTGTCCAGAATGGGGTAGATATTGTCGGATCACGGGGACGGTTACGCAGACTTAATATCTAATATAATTGAACTTAACGGGAACACCTGGACTGACCTATGGCCGTTTGCACTTTGGTACCTTTATCCTTATCATTATGCTCCTTATGCTCCATGGGCTCATCGAACCGGAAGAGAATCGGTGGTGGGGTTCGCGGGGGCCAGCAGTGATTGGAGAATTCGTGGACACCTTGATACTTTATTATGGGAACCGGATTATAGTCCCTGTTTTTTTTTTAGCATTATGTATCACATTAGGTAGAGTCATCGGCAGGAATTCACAGGAGGGGGCGGGGCGGTGCCCCCTTCCTGCTGGCCCCTGGGGGCTCCACTTCAATCACGGATCATGAGTTGCAATTTGAGACCCAGCCCTTGTGGTTGTCATATCCTGGAGCATGTTTCTTGTACTTCAAACTCCACTCCTCACGGGCGGGTGAGAGAGATGGGTTCCGATGGCCCTGGCGCCTGGGCGCTTGGGCGCTCCCTGAGTGGGGGATCGATGGCCTGTCTCTCTTGTCACCCCTATAAATCGAAAGCGAATAGGGTGGGGCGGGTGATAGGGAGTAGCACGGAGTATGGCTTTTTTTCTTCTTTCTTTCTCTCTCTCTCTCTCTCTCTTTCTCTCTCTCTCTCGCTCTCTTCTTCTTTCTTTGAGGGGACGGGATAGGGATATCTATCGAGTGAGCGTTGTGGTGTAGGGCCGGCTTCGCCCTTCTGGACTTTTAAGACTTTTAGGACTAATGGCCGAAGGTAGGATAGTTGTAGATATGTGTAATACAGAGGGACTTGTCTGACGCAAGGCGCCCCGAAACATTATTTCCTTTCCAGCTGTGTCTGTGTTTGATCAACAATGTGATGGGGTAGTGAGAACAGTGGGGAGGGGAGGGAAAGAAGGGGTAATATACAGTGGTGTAATTTAAGCAGGAGACTTGATAGGTGGGGTAATCGGAATATGATCATATGATCTAAACACACTTACATATAGGTGGGGGAGGGGGTTAAGATAGTGTTCATAGGCGCGTCATTTAGTGCAAGTGGAAGCCGGCGTCGTGGGACCCTTGACTGTCATCGACATCGTCATGGCTCTGAGAGTGGTCCAAATTAATTTGCACCATTCGTCGGCAACCACCAAAATGCTAGTAAGGCTGATGAGGACGCATGATTTGGATGTGGCGCTCATTCAGGAGCCCTGGATTGCGCATGGGGCACCGAGGGGCTTGGGAGAGGTCGGTAAGACCTACGCAGCTTGTGACAGCGTGGGAAGGATAAGGGCGTGCATAGTCACGAGAAAAGGGATACATGCAACTTTTAAACCCTCACTGAGCAATCCGGATGTGGCTACCATCAATAGAATTAGGAGGGGCATTAGTAATAACGCAGGAAAAGGAATAATACTGTCGTCGGCTTATCTACCGTGGAACGCGGATGAAGCTCCGCCAGGTGGCAAGTGTAACCAGGTGGTCGAATGGTGCGAAGAAAAGCAAATAGGCGCTATAATAGGAATGGATGCGAATGCTAGGCATGAGATGTGGGGGAGTACGGACACGAATCGTAGAGGAGAACAACTTGCCGACTATCTGGCTGAGAGTGGGGTTGTTTGCCTAAACGTAGGAAACGAGCCTACCTTTGTCACGGTCGACAGGGAAGAGGTACTGGACATAACGATGGCCACCGCAGCAATGATTGGCGACATCAGGGGATGGACAGTATTGAGTGAAGATAGTGTGTCGGACCATAAATACATCAGGTTTGATGTAGGAGACGTCTCGCAAGTAGAGAGGACATGGAAGAGAAATCCTAGGGCCACAGACTGGAAGGTCTACAGGGCAGAACTGGGTAATATCGGACCTATAATGGAGACAAGGATCAACGATCAAGAAGGACTGAATACGGCAAATGATATAATTGTCAGCACCATGATGCGAGCGTGGGAAACCGCGACCGAAGTCAAGGAAGTAAGGAATAAGATTCACACGCCATGGTGGAATGGGGAGCTAAGAAGGTTACAGCTCAAAGCAAAAACCCTCACGAACAAAGCCCGAACAACGAGGCAGGGGGTGCGGAAGATGGTTTGGAGGACCCGGGGACTTCAAGGAAGGAGAACATTCACCAAGGCAGTCCTTAAGGCCAAGAGAAACGGTTGGAGACAGTACTGTGCTAGTGTCAGGACAATACCGGAAGTGGCGAGGCTGACTAGGATTCTAGAGAGAAATGCCCAAGAGATGCTTGGTGATCTGAAGAAGCCCGATGGCGCATTCACAGAGAACGATGAGGAAATAATCATCATGTTGCTGCAAGAACACTTTCCGAGGATACGGATACAGTGGGTAAGGGTGGATCAGGGAGAGACAGCCCGAGACGAAGAAATGGTGGCAGTATCAGTACTAAATCTGGAGTCTGCACCTGGAACCTGGCCGGTTATCAGTGAGACTAGCTGGGCAGAGGCCAGAAATGTAGTGAGCAAAGAAAGAGTCAGGTGGGCAGTTGGATTCTTCGAGGCTTACAAGGCACCGGGAGTTGATGAGATCTTCCCGAAGCTGTTAAATGAAGCTCTACCGTGGATAAGTGATGCTATGGTAAACATGATGAGGGTTAGCCTGGCATCGGGTCGACTACCAGGGGCATGGGAAACTACGAAGGTGGTGTTCATCCCGAAGCCAGGAAAGAAGGATTATACGACGCCCAAGTCGTTTAGACCGATTTGCTTGCTGTCAAATATCCTGAAAACAATGGAGAGACTAGTGGATAGATACATAAAGGATGTGTACCTGGAGAGAAGACCCCTGCATCGGTTCCAGCATGCATTTAGGACGGGGAGGTCAGTGGAAGTGGCGGTTCACCACTTTGTGAAGAACGTTGAAATAACAAAAAAAGAAAAGCTAGTGACGCTGGCATGCTTTGTGGATATCGAAGGAGCGTTTAACAGAACCCCCACGGAGGTCATCATAAATGCATTAAGCAAGTTCACAATCAGTGGTACCATAGTGGAATGGATCAGGCAGATGCTGTTCACAAGGAAGGTCCAGACCAATAGGGGAGAGGCTACGGCGGCAGGGGTGGTCAACAGAGGATGTCCGCAAGGAGGTATTCTAACGCCGCTCTGATGGAGTCTGGCGGTGGATGATCTGTTATACACTCTTGAGAAATGCGGGGTCACTACGTCAGCGTATGCGGATGATGTGGTAATCATGGCCTCGAACAAGGATATAGGGGTGGTGGAGATAACGTTACAGAGAACATTGGATGCACTGGAGGGATGGTGAGCGAATAATGGCCTATCGGTAAATCCGAGCAAAATGGAGTTGATAGCCAATAAGAATAGAAGACCAGAATACGGAGGAATTGTATACTAAGGCCGTTGGTTGGAGTTATCAAAAGAAGTGAGGTATCTAGGGATCACTATCAATGAAACGCTAACGTGGGGAAATCACGTCCGGAAACAGACTCGCAGGGCCAAGAACAATTTAAATATGATGTGCAGGGCAGTCGGTCCGACATAGGGGCTGACACCGGCCACAATGAAATGGGTATGCGATGCGGTAGTAATCCCCCGGCTGACGTTTGGAGCAGGGATTTGGTGGAGAACGGCGAATATGGCTACGTATAAGGATGAATTGGACAAAATCCAGGGCGCAGCGCTTAGGAGGATATTCGGCGTGATGAGGTCAACGCCCACTAGGGCGCTGGAAATCTTAGCGGATATACCACCATTGGAGGTACGGGTAAAGGAGCTGGCAATGAGGACGATGTTGAGATTGCAGAGCTGGGACCAATGGACTGGAGGTAATGAGATAAGTCACAGTTGGATATTGGAGGAGGAAGGAGGCGATGAGCTGAATAGAATGAAGACCATGCCTAGGGATTTAATAGTGAAGAAGTATGTGTTCGACAGGGAGTTCGAAGTGGCGATTGATGATAGAAAGGAATGGAACGAGGAAAGAATCAGGAGCAGTCATGACTCGGTCTGGTACACAGACGGATTAAAGAGGAAGGACGGGTTGGCAGGGGCAGGATGGTGTAAGGAAAATGATGCAAGAAAGTGGGGAACAAAGAGGTTTGGCAGGTATGCGACGGTGTTTCAGACGGAAATCGTTGCCATCTTAGAATGTGTTAGAAGCATTGGAAAAGAGTTTGACGAGGAGGAGGAGGAACGAGACTGGAGAAGAGCTGTAGGCGGTAGGGAATCCATTGGGATGGTCAGAGGAAATCGAATCAATAACACTAGTTTACACTGAAAATGTACATTTGATGAGAGGTGACTTTTCTTATGGATTTTCTCCCGCTGAATTCGAAAATCAAGGTTAAAATTTTTTTTATGGAACAGTTTTTAAGTTATTGTGATTTTTCAATTTGTATACATTTTTTCACTTTAAAAACCATATCTAGAGCTAGATGTGCCCGATTTGGTCGTTCTTGGTACCAAATGAAAGACATTGAAATGACGAACAAATATGTGTAATGGGATCTTTAATTGGTTAAGCGGTTCAAAAGATATTAATGAAAATAGTCCACATTTTTAAAAAAAAGAGATTTTTCAGCTTATTCTGTGGCCACGGAAAAATAGAAACCGATAAAAAACGTCCGGTTTCTCTTCATATGCGTAAACCTGATACTCTTACGCAAAAAATAACACCAACCAGAAGTAAATCGACCGAAAAATGACAAAGTTATTAGCGATTGAGTGAATAAATCCAAATCCCACATTTTGACAAGTGGCCATGCCGGCAACGGTTTTTTTCGTTCTCACGTTGACGCCTCTGCTACAGCGAAAACTGACATTTCGTTTTGAATAAAACAACACAATTTTGATTGTAAAAAAACATACGAAAGAACCCAACTTTATTCTTTAGAATATTTTAGAAATAGTTTTGGCTCTTGCTCTGTCTTCGATTGGTTTTGGGATCCGTTTCTCTTACGAGGAACCATATGTAGTCTGCCAACATTGCTTCATCCCAAAACCCTTGATAACGTCGCTCGATGGTCTTACCGATTTGCTGGAGAAATACAACAAGATGGGTATGGAATGCCATTATTTAATTTCATTCTTGTTCATTTTCTATTGTACTCTTTTTACCATTTTATTTCATTCTAACAGGTGTAAATATGTCTCTGAAAATCCATTTTTTACACTCTCATTTGAATTTCTTTCCGGACAATCTTGGTCACGTAAGTGACGAATACGGCGAGAGATTTCACCAACAAATTAAGACCATCGAGCGACGTTATCAAGGGTTTTGGGATGAAGCAATGTTGGCAGACTACATATGGTTCCTCGTAAGAGAAACGGATCCCAAAACCAATCGAAGACAGAGCAAGAGCCAAAACTATTTCTAAAATATTCTAAAGAATAAAGTTGGGTTCTTTCGTATGTTTTTTTACAATCAAAATTGTGTTGTTTTATTCAAAACGAAATGTCAGTTTTCGCTGTAGCAGAGGCGTCAACGTGAGAACGAAAAAAACCGTTGCCGGCATGGCCACTTGTCAAAATGTGGGATTTGGATTTATTCACTCAATCGCTAATAACTTTGTCATTTTTCGGTCGATTTACTTCTGGTTGGTGTTATTTTTTGCGTAAGAGTATCAGGTTTACGCATATGAAGAGAAACCGGACGTTTTTTATCGGTTTCTATTTTTCCGTGGCCACAGAATAAGCTGAAAAATCTCTTTTTTTTAAAAATGTGGACTATTTTCATTAATATCTTTTGAACCGCTTAACCAATTAAAGATCCCATTACACATATTTGTTCGTCATTTCAATGTCTTTCATTTGGTACCAAGAACGACCAAATCGGGCACATCTAGCTCTAGATATGGTTTTTAAAGTGAAAAAATGTATAAAAATTGAAAAATCACAATAACTTAAAAACTGTTCCATAAAAAAAATTTTAACCTTGATTTTCGAATTCAGCGGGAGAAAATCCATAAGAAAAGTCACCTCTCATCAAACGTACATGAAATTGATTTAATTTTGTAAACTAGTGTAATAGAATAGCGATATGTATTGATAGTCAGGCCGCTATCAAAGCGTTGAGCAGGAGTATGTATGTGTCCCAGCTGGCACTGGAATGCAGAATGGCACTGAATGAGCTTGGGAAAAGAGGAGCTAAGATTACCATCTATTGGGTACCAGGACACGAGGGGACAGCGGGTAATGAGAGGGCAGATCGACTAGCTAGGACAGGGTCAAGCATGGCTCCCAGGATAGACGAGGAGATCCCCCCGATAGCTGACGTGGCCTTCAAGGCCGCTATCAGAGTATGGAGGGATCACAACAGGAAAAGGAGGTGGGAGGATACGACCAACTGTGCGACGGCGAAGTTGTTGATGGGTCCTGAGCCAAAAAGGGGCAGGGACAGAAAACTGATAGGAATGGAGAGAGTCGAAGCAAGGAATGTGGTGGGCATTCTAAGCGGACATGCACCACTGAATGCTCACTTACATAGGATTATGGTCAGCGAAACAGAAATGTGTTTGTTATGCGAGGTTAGTAGGGAGGACTCTGTGCATGTTTTGTGCGTATGTCCACG
Source organism: Andrena minutula (assembly GCA_929113495.1). Taxonomy (NCBI): domain Eukaryota; kingdom Metazoa; phylum Arthropoda; class Insecta; order Hymenoptera; family Andrenidae; genus Andrena; species Andrena minutula. The sequence continues at coordinate 40,234,522 of OV815993.1, read as the reverse complement.
TACAATGGAAACCTGGAGAACGATACTTGGCATGGAGATTATTAGAGCAGAGGATGTAAGCAAGATATGTATAGATAAGATTGCGAGTTTCCTAGGGGAGGTGAACCCATGGAAATACACTTAAGGCTCATCTCCGCCAGAAGGGGAGGACCTACACGCTGGCCTCCTTCTCGGTCAGTGATTCGGAAATAGATTGAGAAGGACGCTGGAGCCGCGATTCGAAGAGGATCGTTGCCTCTCGGCGTGGTTCACCGGGGGGGGGGGGGGGGCAGGGGCCCCCTCACACACACACACACGCGCGCGCGCGCACACACACAGCCAATGAGAACAGGAAGAAAGAAAAGAACAGTATGGCGAGGCAGTTATTCTGACGATGGTCCAGTGGTGACCGAGCCATGGTAAGCTCGATCCAAGACCACGGAAGTGTAGCGGTGCCAAAAGTAAGGAAGTAAGAATGTTTCCAGTGTTTCTAACACTTAGGCGATTCCGGTGCACCGGCTTTTTACACACCTCTTTAGGAATGCGGAGTGCCGCTAGGAGCAGGTGGTGACCGCCCCTTCTCTGGATCGTGCCCCGTTACCAGATCTCACAATGATTGATCAAGACTTGACTCAAATGGGAGATGGGTGGAGGGGGGATGCATCTCTGGGGCCTCCTCACAGGGGTTTATAATCTTAGGATCAAAGAGTGTAGGTCGGGGAAGGGAGGGCCGGGGGGAAAACAATGGGGCAGTGTTGCAAGGTAGAATAGCTGTGGGAAGTCTCAGGAAACAGGAATGAGAGGGGGGAGTGTGACGTCCCGACCCCACCACGCGACTTAGTGTCAACGAGCGTCACCAGAGGTCTCCAATTAATCCTTCTCGCTAGTCCTAACTCTCAATATCATTCGTATATATACAAGTTCCAAAATCATATCCTCTGTGTCCCCGTGCGTGTCTAGGGCAGGGGTCGTCAGCTGTAGCCCTACTGATGAGTCTGGCTGACGATCCCAAGACGAAACACACCTCTTCTTTTCCTCCTCGATCCCAAAAAGCCAATCCACCTGCTCCGCACAGTTTACTCCATTACGGCGTAACCCGGCCGGCCTTAGGGCGCGACGGTACGTTGGAGGCGACGGGGCAAGAACTCCTTTCTCGTCATCGTCCTAACCCCTTTACCACCCAGGACGTGACAGGAGTGCTAGGGACTTGAGCCACCGGGGAGAGAGGGAGGGAGTAGGAGGGTGGGATAGCTAGCCTTATGAGGGTAAACAGTCCGTCACCCTAGCAAGCTGGAGGTATGGTATGCGAGTGCCTGCGCAGTCTAAAGGTGCTTTCAGAGGGGACGTGAAGGGGACCCTGCTACTCTGGGTTCAGGACGACGAGTAAAAGCGAGTTTGCGGGGTTGATAGGAGATCTGGTAGAACGGCGTCGGGACACAGATCCATATACCGCGAATTTATTTAACCACGGGCTGGTACCGTCAAGGCCGGAGGGGGTGGTTTGCGCAACGCATAATGACTCCGGCGCACCTATGCGTGCGTCTTAAGTAGGGATCGCCCACCCTCGTCGATGGTCATCCCCGTGAGTACGGTCCGTCCGCAAGTTGGCCCGGGCCTATAAAAAGCGGATGTGCACCCGAGAAACGGGGTAGAATCCTGGCGGGTTAATGCGTACCAAGAGGAGGCGGCCATCCAAAGCTATTTCCTCTCCTCTGAGGGAGGCCCGTCTCCCCAGGCAGCGCAGGGTAGATGGTGTGGTCCTCCGGTCCAGGTAGCGAGTCGTTCCTCCCTGCTCGGCTCCGGCCGTTGAAGGGAGGCTCTCTGACCCCGTGGCAGTGCAGGGGAAAGAGATGCGGTCACACCGAGCGGCGCGGTCAGCCCTGGGGGAACACCCGCTCTCCGAATGTTTGAACACTCACTGGCTGCATGGCCCGAGTGACGCCCGGAACCTCGGCACGAGCCGTATGCTCCCCCCGCTGTATGTCGCAAATAAATCGACTAAATAACAAGTACATGTCATCTTACGACGCATCGGAAGAGTCATCGTACTTGATGTACTTTGACATGAACAATTTGTATGGATAGGCAATGGTTCAGCCTCTGCCGTACGCTAAATTTCAGTGGGTCGAAGATGTCGCAAATTTTAACGTGTCTTCAATCGGTGTCGGTATTCGGTAAAACCATGGAAAATGTGCGAAATCATGTGGATGTAAAACTTTTAACGCATTGGAATGGGCGACATGGCGCGGAGGCAATGATCGCGAAATAAGGCTGTTGGAGAACTCGGAAAAAGCGAGCCGAGTCACACTCGATTTTTCGAAACGAGCCGAGCCGAGTACTCGTAAAAACCGAGTGGCCCGAAAGAACCGAGAAGCTCGAATATACTTCGAGCAGCTCGAAATTATCGAGCAGCTTAAAGCTTGAAGCTTGAACGTTTCGGGCAATACGAATGTTTCGTATATTTTAGGTTACGTTTATCTACAGGAAAGTAAATAATGGTTTTCAATAAGTAATGTAAATAATTAAAATGTAAGCTGTAAATGGAAATATTCTGTAACTTTTGAAAATAAGTACTAAATTCCAATCTTTCTTTTTTCTTCATTTTTTCGTTTATCTATGAACGTATTCATACACTTCTCTTTATGTTATCTTTATTTTCTTCTCACTTTTTCTTTTTTCCTACTTTTTTACCTTCATCGTATGAGTTTTAACATTGTTAACACAGGACGTTACCCGCTCATAAATAAATAAATAATTAAATAAATATAAATAAGCGTAATTACAATGAATCGTTAAATACTTGTAAACATTTAAATATGTAAACCTAGCATTATTAATTTTTAAAATTCTTAGTTTTTATTTAATTAATGTAAGATCACAGTAGAAATCCCTTTGAATGGGGATGGTAAATATTTATAAAAGAACGTATGAAATCTCGGCAGATAATAAGCATAGACTAATTATGTTTTAATAATAATATATATACTATTTACATTATCTTGGCACCCGTTGCCAAACAATTTTTGGGGATACCTGCGACAGAGGCCTACAGTGAGAGGCTGTTCTCACTTGCGGGAAATATAATCAATGAAAAAACAGCGTCTCTGTTGTCGGAGAAAGTTGAACAAAGGGTCTAGCAGGGTAAGTATGGGCAAAGGGCCCCCACGCCGATTATTGGAGTTGTTATTTTTTAAACAATGCTCCTAGCCTGAAACACCATTATGTAAAGTTTTAGATCGCTACCCCCCGTTTAATACGGTAATACGGGGGTAAAAGCCCTTATAGTTATTTTTTTCTCAATTACTACTTAAGATATTTAAATGAAACAAAAGCGACAATATTTTTCCGGATTAGAAATGAATTATTACGGGTAGAAAAATATAATTTATATTTTGGGGTGGTTTTTGCAAACAACCCTATGAATGACAACCCCTTGTCGTGATAATCGCTTATTCGTTTGCACATATCGAAGGGATAATCCGTACTTAGCCAGGCGTATTTTGCTGTCTTTCTGATTAAGAAAGACAAAAATTACAAATAATGCACTTATCACTACTGCTTTCAGGCATTTTTCTAAATAATACTGGTGCTAAAGAAGAAAAAATCATGAATATTACGATAAAAATTTTTTGGGTGCTTTATTTAGCACCAGTATTATTTAGAAAAATGCCTGAAAGCAGTAGTGATAAATGCATTATTTGTAATTTTTCTTTAATAGATTATAAGTTAGCAGCGTTTATATAATCAGAAAGACAGCAAAATACGCCTGGCTAAGTACGGATTATCCCTTCGATATGTGCAAAGAAATAAGCGATTATCACGACAAGGGGTTGTCATTCATAGGATTGTTTGCAAAAACCACCCCAAATATAAATTATATTTTTCTACCCGTAATAATTCATTTCTAATCCGGAAAAATATTGTCGCATTTGTTTCATTTAAATATCTTAAGTAGTAACCGAGAAAAAAAATAACTATAAGGGCTTTTACCCCCGTATTACTGTATTAAACGGGGGTTAGCGAGCTAAAACTTTACATAATGGTGTTTCAGGCTAGGAGCATTGTTTAAAAAATAACAACTCCAAGAATCGGCGTGGGGGCCCTTTGCCCATACTTACCCTGCTAGACCCTATTAATATTTGGGAAATATTCGTATTTAGCGCATGCGCGTTGTTCCACAGTTACCTTCACCTTCACACTTCGATGTCCCAAACGAACCGCAATCGTTTCTTCCATTCGCATTTAAATACTTTTTCTCGTCACAAAACCCCACATATTTATAATATAGTGATCTTCTTTAAATTATTTAACTATATTCCACCAACTCGACATCTTCATGATTTTTTATATAATACCACGATAATAGAGCATTATTTCTTATTTTTTTGGAGGTGGTCACTCAAAGGGTTGTTTCGAAAAACCACCCTCAAAAAATTAATTTTTTTTTTCTACCCTTAATAATTGATTTACAATTTCGAGACAAATACACGAAGTACAGTTAGTATGTAGCTATTTTTTTCATATTTTTCTCATTCAAATATTTTAAGTACTAACCGAGATAAAAAATAATAACGTTAAGGGCGTTCACCCCCGTATTACCCTTAAATGGGGGGGGGGGGGGGGTAGCGATCTAAAATTTTACACAATGGTGTTTCAGGCCAGGAGCATTGTTTAAAAAATAACAACTCCAGGAATCGGCGTGGGGGCCGTTTGCCCATACTTACCCTGCTAGACCCTTTGTCTTTAATGCGCAAATGTAAGAAAATAAAATGGTGTTATATTTAGTAATATGTGTATAGTACGTTGTGTAGTTCTCTAAAAGTCAACTGTTTAAAATAATGTAAATAGTATATATATATTATTATTAAAACATAATTAGTCTATGCTTATTATCTGCAGTGATTTCATACGTTCTTTTATAAATATTTACCAACCCCATTCAAGCAGATTTCTATTGTGATCTTACATTAATTAAATAAAAACTAAGAATTTTAAAAATTAATAAAGCAAGGTTTACATATTTAAATGTTTACAAGTACTAAACGATTCTTTGTAATTACGCTTATTTATATTTATTTAATTATTTATTTATTTATGAGCGGGTAACACCCTGTGTTAACAATGTTAAAACTCATACGATGAAGGTAAAAAAGTAGGAAAAAAGAAAAAGTAAGAAGAAAATAAAGATAACATAAAGAGAAGTGTATGAATACGTTCATAGATAAACGAAAAAATGAAGAAATAGAAAGATTTGATTTAGTACTTATTTTCAAAAGTTACAGAATATTTCCATTTACAGCTTACATTTTAATTATTTACATTAGTTATTGAGAACCATTATTTACATTCCAGTAGATAAACGTAACCTAAAATATACGAAACATTCGTATTGCCCGAAACGTTCAAGCTTCAAGCTTCAAGCTGCTCGATAATTTCGATCTGCTCGAAGTATATTCGAGCTTCTCGGTTCTTTCGGGCCGCTTGTTTCTTTCGAGCCGCTCGAAAATATTCGAGCTACTCGGCTCGGTCCGAACTTCAAGCTACTCGAATATTCGAGTTCTCGAACAGGCTTATCGCGAAATCGAATTTCCACAGTAGAAGTGTTTTTTTTTCGAAATATTAAATAGCCTTTGAATTGCGAAAGCTCGAGGTGAAATTCAACAACCCGATATACTATTAGCGGGCCAAAAGAAGATCCCTAGGAGGATCCCTAGGATCCCTCGGGCAATGCAGTCCACCGATGTCACGATTGGTCGATTCACCTATTTGAACACATTTCTAAAGACAGGGCACACGTATTTTGGTTATTGGCTGAAGTAGGCACATACATTATCGCACCGCGCGACGAAGAGAGCGAACAAAACACATCGAGATCGAGTGGGATAAAGCGATCTAACCGACGAACGTCAAAGCAATAGCGTAGGCATCTTTAACGGTTAACTATTAATATTTAATAACTTAAAAATTTCCTTATTTTTCACAATATGTTCAGAAAGTATTATCAGTGGGTTGGTATCAGGATAATACTTTCGTGAACATATTGTGAAAAATGAGGAAATTTGTATGTTATTATATATTAATGGTTAACAACTGTTAAAGATGCCTACGCTATTGCTTTGACGTTTGTCGGTCAGATCGCTCTATCCCACTCGATCTCGATGTGTTTTGTTCGCTCTCTTCGTCGCGCGGTACGATAATGTATGTGCCTACTTCAGCCAATAAACAAAATACGTGTGCCCTGTCTTGAGAAGTGTGTTCAAATAGGTGAATCGACCAATCGTGACATCGGTGGACTGCATCGCCCGAGCCCGCCTCCTAGGGATCTTCTTTTGGCCCGCTAATAGTACGTGGGTGTGTGCATTCTGGACATATAAAAAATTTGTTTGTACGAATTTCACCATGAGTATATGTCGCCCAAGCATGGAACAAATTGTAAAATTCTATACACAGACACAGACAGCCTCATTTATCACATTCGATGCGACGATATCTATGAATCTATGAAGCACAATATCGACAGATTCGACACCAACGATTATCCCATCGACAATGTATATAATAAGCCGCGCTTAAATAAGAAGGTTCCAGGGCTGATGAAGGACGAAAATAACGGTGCGATAATGACCGAATTCGTAGGTCTTAGAGCGAAAATGTATGCACTTCACGTAGATGGTAAAAAAGATACGAAGAAAGCGAAAGGAGTCAAGACCAACGTCATAGCCAGAACGATAGCTTTCGACTACTACGCGCAGTGTTTGCACAGGGAGATCGAAATGGTTCGCAGACAATCGTGCATACGGTCTAAATTGCACAAAGTGTACACCATTTCGGAATCCAAAATCGCTCTATGTCCGCACGATGACAAGCGATATATCGTACCCGATTCGACCGACACGCTGCCCTGGGGACATAATATACCCTTGTGAAATAGAAAGTATTGTATTTATTGTATAATATTCTTCGCACATGTATGGATAAAAAAAATTGTTTGCACATGTATATGTATCATTGTACTTATTGAATCATGTATCATTATTATTTTTTACAATACATTATTATTATTTATCCAAGAATTGTGCAATTTATCAAACCTCAACCACTTGACGTACACCTTATCCCCCTTCCTACGTAAGACTTTTTCCACTAGATACACATCAGGATCGGTGACATGTTGCAACTCGTGTTCGTAGTATCCTCCGGCAACGGGTTTTCCACAGGAATCGACGAGCAGATACGTCGCAGGATCAGTTGCTTGTACGTTGGCTATCTTAAACACCTCCGTTGTCCAATTCGGCGTATAGCCTTTATCAAAGATGGTTTTGAATTTGCTCACGCGCACAAACTCGCCCAACTTGAATCTCACTGGAGCGGCAAGAAGACTTGATAGCAAATCGATCCATCTGTAGGTTCCATTGAGAGTAAACATTTTCCACATATTGTTCTTCAAAGTTCGATTGAAACGTTCCACGACGGAGGCCTTCATCACCGAATACGTCGAATAATGATTAATGTCATGCTTTGCCAATAGTTGCTGCACATCAGCGTTGTAAAATTCTTTTCCTTGATCGGCTTGCAAATTTTTCGGATATCGATCTCTAAATATCTTTGCAAAAGCTTTAGTCACCTCGGCGCCACTTTTAGTCTTCAACGGCATCGCCCAGGCATACTTGGGCAGCACATCGATGACGGTGAGTATGTAGTGGTGACCTTGGTTGAATCGCGAGTAAGGACGCATTTCTACAACGTCAGCTTGCCACAGATCGTCGTATCCATGCACTATGACGCGCCTCCGCGGGAAATGTCTTCGAGCTGGAGCGTGCAATTCCTCAACGAGTTGTCGCTTCTTGCGACCATGGTTTTCTTTACTCTTGGATGTCGATAATGGTGGCATGTTTGATCGCAGAGGTGTCTTCGACACGAATAATGCGATAATTATCATGTACGCGCATTATGTGCTCCCCATCGGTCGGAGGAAATTCTGGACAAGATCAACCGTCTCGCACGATTCTCCTTCGCAGCGTTGCTGCGGGATAGAATTCGACGCCTGCGATATCTTTTGAACGCTGTTTTGCAACGTCAGCATATCTCTTTGAAACACGACCAGCTTCCTCTCTAATTCTTCCTGTTGCTCTCTCAAAAGTTTAATGCTCTTTTCCATATACAGTTTATTGACAGCATCGGTGTCAGCCGTGGGTTGCGCTACCCGTCGTATCTTGCGTGATTTTGCATCAAAGTCAACACCGGTCATGCAAAGAGCGTTATCTCGCATGTAATTTCGAAGCAAACCGTTCCATTTGTAGTAGTCCATTCCAGCTGTTCCACTCTTCTCGAGCGACACCCCAAATTTGTTGATCGGCATCTCGATGCATACAGTGCGCGTCATCGGCGTGCGGTTTAATTTATGCAATGTGGCCCGCCTCGCGAAGTTCCTCCTCGATGGATGCGATTTCGTTATCGAGACCCGTGTGACCTGCCGCGCGCGATCAATGAGCAATTTAAGTCTATCGACCAGCTCGGTGGGATCGTCCCAGTGCACGTAATCGATCTTGTTATCGTTTACCGTCATGAGTCGTGGTGTCCTTAGACCTTTCCCTGCCCTCCTAGCTGATGAACGGGGGAGCAGCGGCGCAATTACATATTTGTACTTGTATCCCCTGTTGCTCAATATGCGATTGCGAGCACCATGTTCGTGTCTGTGAGCGTTCGTCGCAAGCAGTATACTTTTGTATTTTTGTTTATCGGCCTGTATACACCGAGTATACAGCATTTATCACCGTTATTTATTCGTTAATTATTCGTTATTTTAACTAAATTAGCTTAAGGTGACAGTAATTGGTCAGGTGTCAGTAGCTGGGTCCTTTACCCTATTAATTCTATGATATATTTTCAAGATATATGCCTATTCAGACTCATTAACTAGAATCTATATATTAATTTATCTCAATATTTATTTAAATTAGGATTAATAGAAAAGTACGAGAAATATAATGTTGTAAAAATTTGACTTAATTCTTTATATGGATATTCAATATGCTTACCTCCGGATCAAGTTAGTAAAATGAATAAATAATAATACAAATCTTCAAAATATGAAGTGATTTGTTGGGTAAAACTTTCTTGTTATTATATAGTAAGTTTTAGTAAACGATGAAACTATTAAAATTGAGATCAACAGACGCAGTCGCGTCTGGAAGCTAATTCCCCCTTCCCCTCTCCCCAGGCACACCGAGCGACCACGTATCTATACACGAATGACAGCGAAATTGACAGGTCTCCGTAGCTATTTTGGTCTTTTTTTCTTGCCTTATGACATAGTCCCGGTGTTTTATCGTGATTAAGCGAATAATTTTTTTTTTCGAACCCATTTGTCGTTTTAGTTAATGCATCAAGCTATTTTTCTAAAAGATAAAACAATTATGCAAAATTTTTATTTAGGAAAAGGACACTTTTTTTACGAGACAGTCAGTTCGCACGTAGCGCTTGTACTTGACGCCAGTAGATGTCGCCATTCTCGTTTTACTTCTCCAATTCACGCGGGTAGATGTCGCCTTTCGTAAGCTGAAGTTATCCGGAATGGTTTTGCTGAAAATGCGGTTGCGCAGTTTACAAAAAAAGCAAAAAACCGCTGGTTTCGGTTCGCTAGTAAATGTCACCTAGCTGTCAATCAATCACAACTTGCCTGTGTCAGTTATCAAAAGTTTTGAAATGTCACGAGTTTTTCCACCATATAGAACATTGAATTATTGTCTCAATCAATTAACAAGGTAAGTCGCTATATTATTTTTGTTATACAGTTACGGTCTATGTCCACTGATACTTAACGCATGACTTTCTTCTATCTTACGCCACTTTTATGAACTCTGGATGATTTTTTTGGTTAATTAATTGTTTATTAATTTTTGTAGAAAATGCGGGAGGCCGTCCTACTTGATGGTGAGTTTGATTAACAATAAGCTTGCAGAAGAATTAAATAATAAAAAATTTTATATATACATTTATTCAAATTCATTTTTTCCAGACTCGAATGATGCCGACAGTGAACAAGGTACCTATAGAACGGCGGCGTTGCTACCACCACCACAGCAGCCGACGACAAACGGTATTAATTCCTAATATTATTATTAATTAGTATTTTTTATCTTTTAAGAATATAATAAAAATTGTTGACTTTAGCTTATATCAGGGGAGCGCAGGCCGGTAGGCTGCCGCCTCCGCCACGTCCACCGCATCATCAAAATATGCAGGACCCGGCCACGGCAGATGGTATTATTTCTTAATTATTTAATTAAATACCGTAAACTGAGGGAACATTGGCGGGTTTCTGAAACGTTTTGATATATAATGTAAATATTAATGTTTACATTTGCTTTAAGTATCCTGTCATAACATTGCATCTTTTGTGATTGTACTAAAAGTAACAAACTGCATAAAATTTGTGCCCTTTCGTTCTTTAATACAAGTTATAAATGTTAGTGTACCGGGGTAACATTGGCACATCATGTATATAGACACCATTAACGGGTTATCTGAGATACGTAAACTTAAATTTGTTAATTTTATTTTATTTTTAATTTTATTTTTAACTTCTTAACTAGAACCAATTTGTAACATTGGCACATCATATAAATAGCATTAACAGTTTAAGTTTTACTAATCTGACGTAAAAGAACGTAATTCCAACGTATGCCAATGTTACCCTGTGCTACCAATGTTCCCCCAGTTCACGGTACCTTTTTATGTTTTTACAATATAATAAGAATTAGTCGGCTAACAAGGGGGCCGCATAGGTTATGTAATCGGTTCTGGAATGAGACTGGGTGGACATTTTAGTGCACACCTAGTGTTAAAAAACCGTAAAGGGATTTTGCAAAATGGGTCTTCGTTTTCGAGAAATTTGAGTTCAAAGTTTTACGGGACACATAGTATTTCAGTTGCGCAAACATTCTTAACAAGCAATGGTCGTAGCTGCGATAATAAGGCGTTCAGCTACGGTGCTGGAGGTCTTCGTTGAAAATATGTTCATTTCATTATGCGTACACCTTAATCAATAATAATGAAGCACACTTACATGCAAGGAAATGAAGAAGAATTTTCGGATCAACAGACGCGGTCGCGTCTGGAAGCTAATTCCCCTTCCCCCTCTACCCATAGGCACACTGAGCGACCATGTCTCTATACACGAAAGATAGCGAAATTGACAGGTCGTCGGAGTTATATTAGCCTTATTATCTTATTTTATGACATAGTCCCGGTGTTTTTACATGATTAAGCGAATCATTTTTTTTTCGAACCCATATCTTGAGACGCGGTAGCGTCTCGACGCCAAGTACATGAAAGAGACCCTATATATATATATGTCGACTGTCGCTGCCGTGTACCTTTACTCGTCGCGGAGACACTCTAACCTAATTCTGACATTTATTACATTAATATCTCATCACGCCTGCAATATTTTATAAATTTAAAGTCATTTTTCTTATGTAAACCGCATATCGGCGTTCGAACAAGACCAATTTCAATAAAATCGGTCCACACATGACAGAGATATCATAATATCGTTTCATGGATCTGCCAGAATTTTCAATTTTTCTCCTCCTTCTTCTCCAAGAAATTTTTCGTCAACATAATACGTATATACGCGTTACAGACACATCTTCAGCCAACACATGTTTGTTCTTTGTTCGTCGACTCTCGGGAATACGTATATACGCGTTACACACACACCTTCAGCCAACACATGTTCGTTCTTCTTTCGTCGACTCTCGGGATACATACATACTTATATATACTATTTTGAATTTTACTATAACCTACCAAGTGCTAAGTGTCAAATAAATAAGTTGTTCGAATTTGGAATATCACGAGTTTTTACACTACATAGGAGACTGAATTATTGTCTCAATTAATAAGGTAAGTCGCCAAAAATTTTTTAATAGATTTCTTATGTAGAGTCGCAGACTTGGAAGTTGTCCGGAGATGGTTCGACTGAGAAGCATCTCCTTTCACACAAGTTTCTGGAAATTTGTACCATGCATGTACAAAATCTTCTTTCACAAAAGTTTCTGGAAATTTGTACCATGCATGTACAAAATAAAATATATATATTGTAGTAAAAAATTGCACTGCATTTAAATTACCAGATATTTGTATTTGTATACCAGCAATTTAGAGTTTTTATGTATATTATAGAAATGAAGGGGACGCACAGGATTCCGATAAAAATGAAGGGAACGCACAGGCTTGGATAGTAGAATTGGAGGAGACGCACAGGCTTGAATGGATAGAAATGAAGGGAATGCACAGGCGTGGAGGTTGTCCGGAGAAGAATAGATAGATAGACAGAGCATCTTGCTTCGCACAAGTTTCGGGAAAGTCAAATAAGGTAAATTGACAAAATTATAAACATACTAAACTAATTTTATTCCAAAACCAATAAATTGTGTGTTGAAAATATTGGATCTCTTCGTTCATCTTCACTGAATTATTACCATAGCATTTAAATTTCCGACAACAAGACTTTCTGCCATACGCTCTCATTTCCTTCGGACACATATGTAATCTACACTTATTATAGCAAAATGCCACTCTATTTCTATATAGTTGCTACGCTATTCATTACTTTTACTAGTTTTATTACCATTAGCATTTAAATTTCCTGCAACAAGACGTTCTGCCATACGCTCTCACCTCCTCCGGATACATTTTGTAGTCTCTACATTTACTATAACAAAATGCCACTCTATTTCTATACATAATAAGTCCTACGTTAAGTTGTAACTAAAATGTGGATTTTATATATATTTACAGATAATCGAAGCAGAAGATGATGCAGTATGATCTACGGCAGAGAAAAAAATTTATGGAAACATAGCATTATTATTATTATATTAACTAAATGAGTTTATTCAGCTTCGATCCTCTGTTTCTTTCTTGTATGATTGCTTTATATCTGAAAATTCAAATTTATATAAACCAATTCCACCAATCCCAATTATACGAAGTTTATTTGTTGTTTTATTTTTATACTTATACATTGTAAGAATATAAGAATACATAAAAGTAAATAAAAAGATATTACTCCGGGCCACCGCCGCCGCCGCCGCGGCTACCACCACGGCCACGTTCACCGCCACGGCCACGGGGCTGGTCAATCCAGCCGGTAGGATAATTTTAAATATTAAAAATTATCTGAAGTCAAATGCAAATTATTTTTACAAAAAGAATTCAGATCCCCATAAAAAACTTCAATAAAGTAAAAAAAATACGCCAAGTACATGAAGTCAATTAAATCACAAAAAATAGAAAATAATAATAACAAAATAAAAAAAAGTGAATCTAAAAAAGTGATCTAGACATTTATCTAAGCAGTGAGAGCGTATGGCAAAAAGTCTGTTACATGAAATTTAAATGCTAATGGTAATAATTCAGTGAAAATGAACGAAGAGATCCAATATTTTCAACGCACAATTGATTGGTTTTGGAATTGGAATAAAATTAGTTTAGTATGTTTATTGGTGAATTGAAATATTGTTAATGGGAATCTAAAAAATTAATGAATTAATGAATAGCGTAGCAACTACTGTGCATTTGATTAAAGTATTACGAATGTCTTTCACAAAAGATTGAAAAGCATCAAGGGAGATGTGTTTTCAGCGATAATATAATACATAAAAACTCTAAATTGCTGGTATATTCAAATCCCCATAAAAAGACTTCAAAAAAGTAAAAAAATTACGCCAAGCACACGATACAAATAAATCACAAAATATAGAAAGTAATAATAATCACAAAAAATAGAAGATAATAACATCTTTGTAAAAAGAGGTGAGATCCCCATAAAAAACTTCAAAAAAGTAAAAAAATACGCCAAGTACATGAAAATCACAAAAAATAGAAGATAATTGTGACGTCCCGATAATTTTTCGCCGGTCCTAAATGGCATCCTCCATATAAATCCACTCAACTATTCTCGAAACCACATATGCTAAACCCCTTTTTCCAACCTCCGGGTTGTTTGGACGATGTACCTTAGCGGTCCCCATCTCCAGACGCCCAAATTTCGAATCCCCTTCCCCTCTTCGGCCTTAGAGGCGCGAACTCTTCCCCATTCAAATCTAATACAAACCCCTCGCCAAAGCTCGCTCATCTCGAGACCATGTACCCCTCTTCCCCCCCCCCCCCCCTCTTTCTACAAACGTACTCAAGCCTCCACCTTAAAAACCCCAATCAAAATCCTCTAAATCTATCCAACGGGTGGAATACCCATCTCTAAAAACCCCGAAAGAACCGCCGAAATCCGCTATTCCACGCATACCTTACGCATGAGTCATTGGCACGCGTCGATTACATAACGCGTATGACTCATCACGCATACCACAGATTCCACGCATAACGTAAATTCCTCGCATACCAGACATTCCATTGATTTCGTATAAATACAAGCGCCACATGGACCGCGCATCATCAGTCTGTTACAATCGTTCAGTCAGTTACTATCGACCATAGAGTTACTAGATTCTTTCGCGACACCACGTGTCTGTATTGTTAGTGAAGTGCTATAAGGATTTCACCTCTTCTATATCACTGTAAGCATTTAACTATTATAACTTTCATTATCCTATTTTCTCTTGCTCACGTGCAACATTATTGTTTAACTCTTTATATTTATATTATTCGCTTTGATTTTGCTTATTACTTCATATTATTCGTTTCGATTTTGCTTATTGCTTTATATGTACATCGCTCAATTGTATTGCTTTCTCTTTAACTTTCAATTGCTTACTGCCTAATTATACCATTGCTTAATTTCATTAGTTATACTAAATCATTATTAGCGTTACTAAGTTGTCACATGTTTATTATATTCTCAATCACCGTTATATAAATGTTTGTCCCAATGCTCTATGTTCATGCATTATTGTAAACTGCTATATCATCAGAAGCACACTGCTATTTCACTCGCTTACCAATAAATAGTGGTTCTATTACTCAAACGTTTAAAATCATAACCGGCCTTTCTACCACCGTTTTCCTTCGCGAATAACCTAACGGGTCTCACTCGGGTGCGCGCTTATTACCCAACCTCCCCTGGTCGATTAGGGCTGCGAAACAGGGTTTCGTGCTTAACAACCTTCCTTCGCATTAGGACTGCGAAACAGGGTTTCGTGCCTAAATCCTTATTATTCACCAGGACTGCGAAACAGGGTTTCGTGCCTAAATCCTTATTATTCACCAGGACTGCGAAACAGGGTTTCGTGCCTAAATCCTTATTATCCACCAGGACTGCGAAACAGGGTTTCGTGCCTAAATTCCCTCCTATTCACCAGGACTGCGAAACAGGGTTTCGTGCCTAGATCCTTCCTATTCCGTAAAGCAACGAAAAGATTTTCGTGCCTAACTTTTGCAAACCGTTTGGGGCAGCGAAACAGGATTCCGTGCCTGAACCTTGCAATCGCTTAGAGCAGCGAAACAAAATTTCGGGCTTAAAATCCTCCTTACCTCTCGGAGCAGCGAAACAGGATTTCGCGTTCGACTCCCGTTACCCTCCCACAATGTCACTGTCCTAAACCCGCCACCCAGGACGTGACATAAATTTGGTGACAGCGGTGGGATACGTCGACTGTTAGTAAAATTAATTTCTCTTGCATACGGTACCCACAAAGATCCCGAAAATTCTAGTATGTGCATTAAGTACCCAAATCGGAGCGCGTTATCTTATCGAAGCCGCCGATTGCAGAGTATAACGGCTTATCTAAACGCACTGACCTGTGTTTCTGGAGGCATAGCCACAACCACGGACGGCAGCGAAATTTGCCTGACGTGTTCTAGTCTATCGCCCGCAGACACCGTAGAGGTATTTTGGACCCATTACTTCTACACTTATAGAACCCCTGTTTATTGCCCACGGTGCAGGAAATCCCTAATACCAGTACGCCCCATAAGGGACTGCACCGAGTGTACGGAAAGTTACCTCCTCGCGAACAAAAGCTACCGACGGTTCGATAATTGTCGCTCATAAAGGAGACCACACGACTTCATTTTAGTCAAAGGAAAATTCCTTAATACTGCACCCGCAAGATCCTATATCTAGAATGTGCATCGCGCACCCAGATCGATGTGAACCAACTTATCGGAGCCGCAGGCTACAAAGCTTGACAGCATACCTACAGTGGATGATCTGTGTTACCGGGAGCATAGCAACGACCACTTTTGATGAAGACATCTGTTTAAGATGCTCTCAACGAGATCCAACGGACACTGAAGCAGTATACGAAATTCACTATTGCCAAACGCCCTACACATTTCCCAATTGCCCTCGGTGCGACGTTGTCCTACTCCAAACGCGGCCCGCGAGCAGTTGTGTCGTATGCACAGAGTGGTACCTCCTTTCAAACAGGAGCTATAACGAATTCGATAACGCCTACCCCATTGACTCGACAGACTTCTAAATTAACGTATACCTGACGTAATTCGATTTTTGTCTCCTAAGTTGAAACGTTCAACAGAAAATAGTTTCTAAACATACGACACTCAGAACCTTAAATTCTAGTATGTGCGATCAACGTCATTGACGAAGCACACCATACTACCCAAGCTGTAGGCTGCACGATATCTCGACAGAGTCAAACGCATTGATCTGTGTATCAGGGGGCGTAGCCACGACCACGGAAGGCGAAGACATTTGTTTAAATTGTTTCAATCTAGACCCAGTAGAAGTAGACGAAATATATCAAATTCACTATTATCAGCCAAACGACATATTCCCCGAGTGCCCTCGTTGTAGGAATCACTTACTCCGGACGCGCCCCATAAGTAGTTGTGCCGAGTGTTATGAACATCACCTCCGCTCGAATAGGAGGCGTCGCGATTACAATATTACTTACGCGGAAAGAGAACGTCGCAGATTTTGAATAACGGCTACCGGAAGCCAGAGTAACGTAAACCCTAAAATCACCCCACAAACAACAAATCACACACTAAACATGTCTGTGTACGATGAAACCGACGACTCTTGTCTAAAGGACCAAGGCGCAAACGTTCCTATTAACTCGATAGACATCGCGACTGCCGAAATATTAGATCGAGTAGAATTATTGAAAAGGAAACAAGCCGAAATCGAAAGGTTATATGATAAATATGTTGTAACCCCGGGAACTAGTTCGCGCCCAAGCTCCATCACTAACCCCGCGCTGGAAGGTCTCCACGATCAAATCCACTCCATACGCGAAATGATAGAAAAAATTCTTGTACCCCCGCAACCAACCAACAATTTTGCAACTCCCGGTTCTTCTCGGTTTGATAGGAAACCGATACCTAATCATAACTATGTATCGGAACAGGACCCGTCGCCCCAGATTAAGCTAAAAGACGCCATAGAAACCGTTCCCAAATTCGACGGTCACAATATCCCGGTATTGCAATTCGCTAGAGCCTGCAATAGAGCTAAGGCCCTGGTTTCCCCGCACGCTGAACCTCAGCTAGCGAGATTGTTACGAAACAAATTACAGGACCACGCTTACTTGGCAGTTGAGGATAGGGTCTTTGACTCCGTAAATGACCTCATCAAACAACTGAAACGTACATTTTCTCCCGCTAAAACCTCCGACCACTATCGCGGAGAACTTGCGAATATTATAAAAGGTACCCATGAACACATACTAGAATACATCTCTCGCGTCAAGGATCTCCGATTCGCCATACTGGAAGAGGACAGGGAATACTATCGCGATTTCGCACAAACTCATCCCCAAAGCCTCGACCGACTGACATTAGATTCATTCATCGACGGTCTTCCACCTTACTTAAGGATGCGCCTACAACAGCACCACTTCGAAACGTTAGACGAAGCATTTGATCTAGCAGTCCTCGTGGATAAAAAGATGGACAGGGACAAACTCAGGTTTTCAGAACCAAAAACCCCTAAAGTGACCTGCCAACTGTGTAATAAGACAGGTCACGACGCACGGTCTTGCCGAAGCAATCAAGTTCCTACTCAACAATCTACCGAAAGAAACCCCACGAATCGTTCAGCAGAATCGGGGTACCAAGCACCCAAACCGCTGCTCCCATATTGGGACAAAAATAATCCCCCTCCACCAAAGCCCACAGAGATACGAATCTGCAGTTATTGCAAAAATCCCGGACACCTGATTTCGGAATGCAGAAAGCGCATGTTTAATCGCTACAGAGACCTTGGAGTCACCCAAGCACAGGATTCGGGAAACGCCCCGCCCCCACGGACAACCGCGGACGCGTACCGTGGAACGGGCCAACCGGGAGCGCGTCCAGTAACAATACAAACGGACCTAGGACCGCCGGAGCTAGAATTGCCACCGCGCGATTAAAACCAGTGGGTGAAGCCCCTTCGGTAATAATTCACTCCCCAGACTTCGAGACGACACCGGAACTAATGATCGACACCGGCTCCGAAGTAAATTTGCTAAAAATCCAGGCTGTAAAACGAATCCAGGACATCGACCCAGGGAATCAAGTATTCCTTAGAGGCATCGCAGAGGACAACGTCGCCACCCTCGGGACCATCAAGATGGCCCTCCTAGGGAACGACGTCACGTTTCACGTAGTCAAAAATGATTTCCCCATCAAACCTCATGGAATATTAGGGACGGAGTTCTTGAGAGAACAGAACGCCACGATAGATTATTCCAAAGGACAGTTGGATGTCCACGGAACCAAAATTCACTTCGTAAACAAAAATCAAATTTTACTACCCGCGAGATCCAAAAGCACCTGTTATGTCCACATATCCAACTCTGACAAGAAGGAGGGATATTTACCGCGATTAGATTTAGGCGCAGGAATCCACGCTGGCAACGCGCTTGTTCGTAACCAGGACGGTAAAGCATACTTACAAATCATAAACACAAATGAAACAGAGGTACCAATCATGATTCCGACTGTCGAACTGGAGGATTTCGATGAAGTAGTTACTACACGCAAACAAATGCAATCAAAGGAGACCAAAACCCCAATAAATACCACCCCTTTTCCCAACCTAACAAAAAACAAGCCCCTCTTATCAAAGGATCCGTCGATCCACTACCTCGAGGCACCGACAAAAGTGCACTCGGTCCCAATCCCTGCCCATCACTCTGAATCTCCCCTTCCCCCAAATTCCCACAAGTCTCTTGCAACAGCATCGGAACCTGAAATTACGGAAAGATCCGAAAAGGCCCCTTCGAAGATGGAAAGAGTGCTCCAGTCAATCTCCACAACACATATGAACTCAGAAGAAAAACTCCACGTTCAAAGAATCATAGAAAAGTACCACGACCTATTCCATCTACCCGAAGAGAAATTGGGTCACACAAATGCCATCCAACATGGAATCCCGACGACGGATCCAGCTCCGGTCAACGCGAAACAATATCGCTTTCCCCCTATACATAAAAAAGAAATCAACAAGCAAGTACAGAAACTACTTGAAAATGAAATTATCAAACCATCATTATCGCCCTACAACTCGCCCATCTGGATTGTGTCCAAGAAACCAGGACCCAACGGGGAACCCTTGTGGCGGATGGTACTGGATTTTAGGGACCTTAATAAAAAGACCGTTTCCTGACGCTTACCCACTTCCAAATATTAACGAAATATTGGATCAGTTAGGAGGAGCCAAATATTTTTCTGTGTTCGACCTTGCTTCAGGATTCCACCAGATACCCATGAAACCCGAAGATGCATCTAAAACGGCATTCTCCACACCTCACGGACACTATGAGTTCGTAAGAATGCCCTTCGGACTCCGCAACGCACCAGCAACTTTCCAACGCCTGATGGACCACACACTCGCTGGGCTCCAGGGCACGGAAATGTTCGTCTATTTGGACGACATCGTCCTCTATGCGAGCTCCCTCACAGAACATCTGATCAAGTTTAAGAAACTCGCCCACCGCTTACGAGAAGCGAACCTCAAGCTCCAACCTTCAAAATGTAAATTCCTACACAAAGAAGTAGCGTATCTGGGCCACATAATTACCGAAGAAGGCGTGAAACCGGACCCACAGAAAATCCAAGCCGTTCAGAACTATCCTGCTCCCCGCACACCAAAAGGGATTAAAGAATTCCTCGGACTGACCGGATATTACAGAAGGTTTATCCCCGAATTTTCAAAAATTGCCCAACCATTAACCTCATTATTAAAAAAGGACACTTCATTCAACTGGGGATCGACCCAACAAATCGCCTTCGATCACTTAAAAACAGCATTACAAACAGAACCTATCCTACAGTATCCGAACTTTGAACTAGAATTTCACGTCACTACAGACGCCTCCGACTACGCTATAGGCGGAATCTTAAGTCAGACTGTCGATGGAAAAGAATTACCAATTTCTTATGCCTCTCGCCTCTTAAATAAAGCAGAAACAAACTATTCAACCATAGAAAAGGAACTGTTAGCAATCGTTTACTGTATTAGTCACTTCAGGCCTTACCTTTATGGAAGAAAGTTTATTTTATATACAGATCATCAACCTCTAATTTGGCTACATAAAGTAAAGGACCCAACTTCACGCCTTGTAAGGTGGCGATTGAAATTGGCAGAATACGAATACGAGATCCACTACCAACCAGGTAAAAGCAATAAACTTGCCGATGCCTTATCTCGTAACCCTCCTACGGTGGAGGCATGCCCTATACGTCCACGAGAGGAAGCAGACGATGATTGGGAGGATCAGCCTCCACCTAAACGAGGCCCCGGAAGACCCCGGGTCCCCAGGGTACCAACTCACACCCGTCTAAGGGCAAGGCCCACAAGAAAACAGCCTGATCGAAAGGCACGCAGAAAGACTAGCCCTCCGGAACCGATAGATGAAATGGACGAAGAAGAGGACGAAGAGAAGGACGAACAGGAGGACCAGGCAGACAGAGAGGAACAATCAGGCATCCCCTACCAGGCCATTTCGCCTCCACGACCTTCAACACCTCAACCACAGGAGGACCTCGACCCCGAGGTAGAATCCAACGCGTCATACGAATCGTCTTCTGACTCTGAATCATCAATAATTGACCTGGATGATCCTCTCGAGACTGCATTCGAAGCAGATCCCGAGCGAGACATCAGGATAACGCCATCAACCAGTCGCGACCCTTTGTCCTTGCGAAAGGAAACGCTCGTCTTCTTCCTAAGTTGCGATGGAAAGGCTTGCGACGACGGTGCCAAACAGTTACAAGAAATGGGCATCTTGACAGGAACAAGAGAGCTCACCTTGGGCAAGGCCCACGTAACTTACATTAGAGGACAAATTCTTATCGGGTTAGTCATTAAGGAGACCCCTGATACGCCTCTAACCATGACAACATGGAGCGAGGCTCTTTCCTCCCTTAAAGACGTGGTACGCGACCTCATTGTACATTCAATTAGTATAGCCAAGACAGCCAACATCGATCAGTTAAGCTGGCAAGAAATAATTATGGATGTCCTTGAGGCCCTCAACAATGAAGAACTCGATGTTACCATTTGCCTACAGCTTGTCCGAATCCCCGAAGAATCGGAAAGGGCGAATATAATTACAGAAAACCATGCCTCTGCATTAGCCGGACATAAAGGCGTAACAAAGACATATAACCGAATTCGGTATCATTATTTCTGGAAGGGCATGAAGAAAGCCGTGGAAGATTTCATTCGGAACTGCCCGGACTGCCAAAGAAAGAAACTCGTCCGCGTCAAAACCCGGCAACCGATGGTACTCACCGACACACCGGGACGCGCCTTCGATAAAATCGCATTAGATATTGTAGGCCCCCTACCCACTACAAGAGAAGGCAACACTTACATATTAACCATGCAGGACCTATTAACAAAATACTTTGTATGCCAACCCCTAAAACAAGCCACGTCAATAAAAATTGCAGACGCATTCATAAAGAAATTCATTTGCCAATTCGGAGCTCCCAGAGCCATTCTCACTGACCAAGGAGCGAATTTTACAAGCAATTTCATAAAAGCAGTAGCGCGAAAATTTAAAATCCAACAATTCAAAACCACGGCCTTTCACCCACAGACTAACGGTTCTTTGGAGCGATCGCACCTTGTCTTAACCGAGTATTTAAAAATGTTCATTAGCAAATACAGCGACTGGGACGACTGGACAGACTTGGCCGCGTTTTCTTATAATACCAGTGTTCACGAGGGCACTGGTTACACACCACATGAATTAGTATTCGGGAAAGTAGCTCGGATACCCAGCCGAACCCCGGTGGCCGAGGACTTCGAGAATGAAATGTATAATCACTATCTTGCAAAATTAAGTACGAGGGTACAAGAATTACAAACCGCCGCGGCAAAAAGACTAGACCAATCAAAACTTAGGTACAAAAAATATTACGATCGACACATAAACGAGGAGACTTTCAAACCCGGGGACTTAGTTTACGTCCTAGTAGAACCGCGAAAGGGAAAATTCAGCGACCAGTACTCTGGCCCACACACGATATTAGAAGTAATCCCTTCACAAAATCTGAAAATATCCTGGAAGGGCAAAACAAAAATAATCCATGCGAATAAAGCGCGTCTTGGTCGCCTACGCGAGAGTCCCGGTTGACCGTAATTCATAAAAACAATCGGCTTTAATAAGTTCTACTCCTAGAATAACACTTCTTGCCAATTCCCGACGACATGCCCGACGACATGCCCGACGACATGCCCATCCAGGCGAATCGAAGGAGACGTCCCAGGAGGAAGCACCGAGGAGGAGGACGTTCCCGGAGGCTCGCCAGGATGCGATGGCTGAGACGGGAGGCCATCAAAGACGGAAGGAGTCTGTCGCCCCTGCTCCCGAAGGTTGTCTCCTCAGCCGTTATAAGGGAGGGAACGCCTGCGCTGCCGGAGACACCACCCCTGACGCCACAAGGAGGTGGAAGTTCGCCGTGGTTCCCCAAAATAGTGGCGACCTATAGTGTAAGGGGGACAGCGACGGAACCCGATGCAGTGACCACGGGAGACTCCCCCCCACCAACGCCACTGGATCTGGAGGACTCCTGGGAGATCCCGACGCCGCTGGATCTGGAGGGCTTCCAGGAAGCCCTGACGCCACCACCTCCCCCATACCGATCTCCTCCCCCATACCGATCTCCTCCCCAATACCTTCCACCCATAGTCCCATCCGTGATTCCACCCAACCCAGGAGTGGTGGAAATCTTGGACACGGGGACAGCCACCAGGGTGCCAGACCATAGGGAACTGTCACCCGAGTTCCTAAGATGGTTCGATGACCTCTGTCAGAGCGGTCAAGACCTCACCCTCCTCCTGGAAGGATTCGACCCGTCCCTGTTAAACTAAGCAGTCCCTGACCTTTCCCAGTCATTCCTTGTAAATAGTATCCCTGTATATAGTTCCCTTTTTTTTTTCTCTCAGTTACTTAGTTAATATTTAGTTTAATCAAACGCATTCCTTGTTTTGTTTTTTTTTCTTCTTCACATGATCTCGTTTATTTACCAAAGTTTACTTTTATTTTCTTTCTTCGCGATTAGAATTGACGTTTTATTTTCTTTCACACAACGATTTTACTTTCTCTTTCTCCTATTATCCAAAAGCATGTAATTTTTTATTTCCTTTATCCACTTTTCTTTATTTTGTACAAACATCGCTAACGCTCCAATGAGAGCATGCTCAATCAAGTCACACTCCGCTCTTTAATGATAAGAAATGCACGCATTTCTTCATATAAGGGGGGAGGTGTGACGTCCCGATAATTTTTCGCCGGTCCTAAATGGCATCCTCCATATAAATCCACTCAACTATTCTCGAAACCACATATGCTAAACCCCTTTTTCCAACCTCCGGGTTGTTTGGACGATGTACCTTAGCGGTCCCCATCTCCAGACGCCCAAATTTCGAATCCCCTTCCCCTCTTCGGCCTTAGAGGCTCGAACTCTTCCCCATTCAAATCTAATACAAACCCCTCGCCAAAGCTCGCTCATCTCGAGACCATGTACCCCTCTTCCCCCCCCCCCCCCCTCTTTCTACAAACGTACTCAAGCCTCCACCTTAAAAACCCCAATCAAAATCCTCTAAATCTATCCAACGGGTGGAATACCCATCTCTAAAAACCCCGAAAGAACCGCCGAAATCTGCTATTCCACGCATACCTTACGCATGAGTCATTGGCACGCGTCGATTACATAACGCGTATGACTCATCACGCATACCACAGATTCCACGCATAACGTAAATTCCTCGCATACCAGACATTCCATTGATTTCGTATAAATACAAGCGCCACATGGACCGCGCATCATCAGTCTGTTACAATCGTTCAGTCAGTTACTATCGACCATAGAGTTACTAGATTCTTTCGCGACACCACGTGTCTGTATTGTTAGTGAAGTGCTATAAGGATTTCACCTCTTCTATATCACTGTAAGCATTTAACTATTATAACTTTCATTATCCTATTTTCTCTTGCTCACGTGCAACATTATTGTTTAACTCTTTATATTTATATTATTCGCTTTGATTTTGCTTATTACTTCATATTATTCGTTTCGATTTTGCTTATTGCTTTATATGTACATCGCTCAATTGTATTGCTTTCTCTTTAACTTTCAATTGCTTACTGCCTAATTATACCATTGCTTAATTTCATTAGTTATACTAAATCATTATTAGCGTTACTAAGTTGTCACATGTTTATTATATTCTCAATCACCGTTATATAAATGTTTGTCCCAATGCTCTATGTTCATGCATTATTGTAAACTGCTATATCATCAGAAGCACACTGCTATTTCACTCGCTTACCAATAAATAGTGGTTCTATTACTCAAACGTTTAAAATCATAACCGGCCTTTCTACCACCGTTTTCCTTCGCGAATAACCTAACGGGTCTCACTCGGGTGCGCGCTTATTACCCAACCTCCCCTGGTCGATTAGGGCTGCGAAACAGGGTTTCGTGCCTAAATCCTTATTATTCACCAGGACTGCGAAACAGGGTTTCGTGCCTAAATCCTTATTATTCACCAGGACTGCGAAACAGGGTTTCGTGCCTAAATCCTTATTATCCACCAGGACTGCGAAACAGGGTTTCGTGCCTAAATTCCCTCCTATTCACCAGGACTGCGAAACAGGGTTTCGTGCCTAGATCCTTCCTATTCCGTAAAGCAACGAAAAGATTTTCGTGCCTAACTTTTGCAAACCGTTTGGGGCAGCGAAACAGGATTCCGTGCCTGAACCTTGCAATCGCTTAGAGCAGCGAAACAAAATTTCGGGCTTAAAATCCTCCTTACCTCTCGGAGCAGCGAAACAGGATTTCGCGTTCGACTCCCGTTACCCTCCCACAATGTCACTGTCCTAAACCCGCCACCCAGGACGTGACAATAATAATAATTACAAAATTAAAAAAAGATGTGAAATCAAAATGAGCTGCCAGTACATAAAGATGCTTTCCAACTGCGCTTTAGATGACACAACTACATATGCACAGCTAAAATTCAATTACTCATAATGGCTATTTATACAAAGAAAAAATGTATTAAATAATAATATGCAGATATATTTTTATACAAATAAATATTTTAATACGAATAAATATTTGATTCAAAATACTTGGCGCTGCGCAACCGAAAAAATGTTAATTGCCTTAGTATTAATAATTTACAACAACAAGTGGTCGTTTCTCGCATCTTTCTGGCCGAAGGGGGGAGCGAGATGAAACGCTTTGCGGCGGGCGTGCGCGACGGACGCAATGCAAAGGACGGAGTGTCACGTGTCCGGAAGACGGAACGAGACAAAACATCAAATGGTAAAGAAAATCTCACGCGATGGCGGCGGGACGTCATCGACGAAGTATAGAATAGACTTATCACCTTATGGGACTTCGTGTCACCATCCAAACTGTATTACCGACCCATAATTCGATGACTGAATTTAGCGGCCTCTGCTCATGAACAGCGTCCAACTCCGGAACTACTCTGAAATGTGTTGAAATGCTGAAAGGTGTGTACGTGCTTGTATACGTGTGACTTGTTTAGAGTGAGAGTTTTACATAGAGGGCAGGGTTTCGTTACACTACGCTTTGGCTCGGTTTGTCAGCGACGCACGTGGATTCACGTACATTTTTCTCCGAAAATTTATTTCGGTGATTTGGAAACTATATGACGCCGAAATTATCTATCTTCTTGAAAACTTATACAAGCTCTAAATTGCAAGATGACATTGATTGTTAGTACTTTGCGTGTAGTGGAACAGTTAACTAACAGTTTCGCGTGTCGTAAGTCGAAAAATATTAAAAATTGACGCTGTTACTAACATTCCCGCAAATCTCTGCACTCCGTATGTCTAAATAGACGGTGCCCATCATACGACGCGTATAAATCATTGAGAACAAGGAATCCAAGCATTTTTATAAAATTTATATTCGTAGTTTTCGGGACCCGAGTATGGAGTAACTGTGCGGGGCGGGTGGATCGGCGTTGGAGGATCGAGGAGGAAAAGAAGAGGTGTGTTTCGTCTTGGGATCGTCAGCCAGACTCATCAGTAGGGCTATAGCTGACGACCCCTGCCCTTTTTTTTTTAGAAAATATACGTTTATTAGTACCAAAAAAAAGAATACAGTGGGACGGTTTCGATCCTTAACGTATGAATAGGATTACACCTTGTCTACATTTAATATAGGACTAAAGACCCACGTGGGGTACGCACAGCCTTTTTAAGGTACATTGAATTGCACATTTGTTTTTGGTGCAGGCTTTGCTGAACTTGTTTTTGTTGCTTACAATTATACTTATACACTAGGAGTGAAAATTTGGGTAGAAAAAGTATAGAAAGGTACTAAAAACTATACATCAGTCTCAATGTTTGTGGATAATTGCTAAATAGGAAAAAGGAGAGAGGGGGAAGGATATAGAGAGGAAGAATTTTTTTTTTGTTTTTAAAACTATCAGGTACGAGGCTTCAAATATAGCCGGTTAACAATTTCGCTTTGCGTGAGTGTTGGTAAACTTAATAATACACGTCCATACCGTCATTCATCCTTATGTACAAAAAAGACCATTTATTCATTCACTCAAACCTATGTACATGCCAAACACTTCTATATTTTTATAAATGAGGTATAAACTACGACATATTTAATATATATAAATATAAATATATGATAACTTTTTAATTTGTGACGGAAAGAGTATCTATGAACCAACAAGCTGGGAGAGAGAGAGAGGGGGTTTCCCGATTTGCCCCTTCTTTTAGTTTGTGTTTTCTTATTGTGGATATGGCTGTTGACTTAGTATTGCCAATGGGGATTATTTATGGAGCCACCAGTATTTGTCTGTGTTTTTAAGGTGGTTTCTTTCTAGGTTCCATTTAGAGAGCTTATAGACAAATTTTAGTCTCGTGTCATAAGCCATGATATCTGAGCTATATGTGATCGTTTTATTGTTAGATTTTCTGTTGATGTGGTAGATGATTGGGAGCAAATTATTATTTTGTATGAGGCCTATTGAGTCTAGGTGTGGAAATGCCTGAGGGGGAATGTATCCTGAATTTTTTGAGTTTTCGAAATATTGAGGGTTTGGATATATGGAGTGATTTATCAATGAGTTCGAGTCGATTGAGGTAATATTAGCCCAGTGGTCTCTGATTAGTTTTAAAATAAAAAGGTCGATTCTAACTACTTTAGCTTCATTATAAAGTTTGTAATTGCTAATATATTTGGTGAAGTTTGATTCAGGAGATCTGTATTTGCCGAGGCAGGCTCGGATGCATTTACGCTCAAACAACCTTAGTTTTTCCATAACGCTGGCACTCAGGTTAAACCATATTTGGCATCCATATGTTAGAATGGGCCTTATTAGTAGCTTGTAGCATAGGGTTTTGACAGGACTATGGAGGTCTCTGGAATAAAAGAGTCTTTTATTTGCATAAAATGCTTTTTGTGCTTTTTGAAGCTGGATGATTATATGTGAATTATAGTTCATCTTAAAATCAATGTGAACTCCTAAATAACGAACTGTGCTTTTATGGGGTATGCACACATTTGGATCGAGAGTTGTCTTTAGTGAGAATTTTTTTGCGAATTTTCTGACGTATACGACCCCTGCCCTAGACACACACGGGGACACAGAGGATAGGATTTGGAACTTGTATATATACGAATGAGACTGGAATTAGGAACTAGCGAGAAGATTAGAGACCTCTGGTGGCGCTCGTCGACACTAAGTCGCGATACCGTGGTGGGGCCGGGACGTCACATCTAGATATGTACATATGAGAAAACAGTTATTGTGATTTTTAAAGCACAAGTGAAAAAAGTTTTTGTCTTACGGATGTCGCGACCCGTGAGTGAGATAAAATGGGAGGAAAACGGCGCGGAGGTCCTTCACGCGACAAACAATCAGTCTGGCAACGGCAACAAAGTATGATACCTACATTGTCTTCTTGCATTCTCCGTGAGCCTGATTTTCGCATGTCGATGTTGGCCCACGGACGAGCTATGCCAAAATGCCCTTATTGAAGCAGATTTCACTTTCTTCTATAAATTCTGCAAAAGCCGTAATCAATAGCTAAAAGCGGAAAACATGTACAGTTAGTAAAAAAAGTATTTGGGCACTTTTTAAAATCGCATAACTCTTTTAGAATTGGTCTAAACGACTTGATTTTTTTGAGGACCTAGAAGGATTAGTTTTCTAAGTGACGTGTTTCGTCGTTTTGGAAAAAATTGCAATTGGTCGGAATAACGACGGAAATAGTAAAGGTCGTTTTTTAAACTTTTTTTTGTGAGCCTGTAATGAAAATTCAAAAAAACTCATTTGTAGATTGAAATAAGTTATATACATGCCTAAAATTTCATCAAAATCGGTTAACGTTGCTCTGAGCTATAAATGCTTAAAGATCGTGGAATAAGGTCGAAAATCGCTGATTTCGGGAATTTCCGCGATATGAGCGTGTAAGTTTTAAAAATTCTAACTTCGTTTTCCTGGGGTGTGCGTTCATGTTGCACGGTTTAATTTTATCATTGGTTTTACTCTTTAAACTAATTTTTTACCGTTTAATTGTTTTTGTTCAATGTACCTATATCAACAACAAGCATACAAACAAAGCAGAAATGTGTTCTTGAGATACCGTTCTTACTAGTCTCCAAATGTACTTTAAATTCTAATTGTAAGTTATTTAAATAAATTTTTACATTATCATTTAATAGCACAAAGAGGAGGAGAATGTATAAGCTACGGATTCATGCGCAATCGGAGTAATTGTAGGAAGGGCATCGTGTTTGGCTTTCCTTTCATACGGAAAATTTCATACGATATGTTACAAATACCGTGATGAAAATAAAACAGAAAATATAAAAATTTCATTTTTCAATAGTATAGATGCTTTCGTTTAACATGCGTTCCCGCCTTTGGCTACTGATCACTAGCTGGCCGCGCGAGCTAACTGTGGCACGAATAATTTTTTCGTATAAATAAGCGATCAGGCCCGCCGCGCACGTAAAGGATGCAGTATCAGAAGTCCGAAAGACGGAGCGAGACAAAGTATTAACGCATTGTCTGTTTCACGTCTATCAGCACTCAACCGATGCACCAAACTCATCATTAGGAAATACATATATACATACAGATGTACATACTTAAGAATGTTAGAGACGGTGAAATTTCAATTGTTAACATTCTATCAAGTTTTAGCCATTTGCTTGCAAAAGTGTTATTGGCATATTTTGTTTGACAAGTGCTACGAATTGGTAAAGATTCGTTAAAAGCAAACGCCTGATTTAGCGAGCTCTGCTTGCAAGACATTTCAAGTCGCATCGATTTTTGCCTTCAGGGGCATCACGTTTCTGGGAACGGCATCTGTTTAAAAAAAAAAGACGAACTTTCGGGGACCTTGACCTCAACAATATTTCCTCTTTCTATACCAATCTTTTTCCGTACTTTCCTCATGCCATACTGCGCCGTAATTGGTTTCATTTTAATAGAAACATCTGACATAAAATATAGATGTTTGCATAATGATAAAAATATTAAAAAATTATTTTTCCATTAGGGGATACTGCATATTAATACCCTGTATTCCTTCCAAGCGCCGACAAATATATTGTTATAAAGAGTCTATAGCTTCTGAACAATTTTAGAAATCTATGTAAGCCTGATACCTGTTTCCATATTTATATAGAAGAGTGATAGGAAGTAGAGGAAATACTGTATTGCGTTGTTTCAAGCGTAAATGTTGTAAATGTTTATAAGACCGACTCGAGAAATCCGATCTTACCATATTTTATGGAAGAAAGAAAGTCAGAAAAGCATGTATTTAGCCGCGTAATACAACATTTTTAACAGTTTTCTTGGCAGGTTAGTCAATTGAATGTTAGGGTGGCTTAAAGTAATTATTTAAACACTTAAAGACTGCAATTCTGCGAAATATAAAAGAATTAATTATGGCTACAGTCCCTAGCAATAATCCCACTAAATATAAAGAATTTAATCAAATAACTTTTCCCCCGCTTTGGACCACAAGTCGATTTTCCGCGTACTCAGGCTCAAAAATATCGTTCCAACTACCACTGATGATTTCCCCCTTTCATGCGGCCGTCTAGGCTAGGGAAAATGCGCAGGTTGGATGCGCGTGATTATTATGTTGTTACGTATTTTAGCGGGGAAATTGGGATGAGGACGCAGGTTGGTGCCCGTGGAGCGCTGAACCGCTCTGCTCGTTGGAGTGCGCGGGTATTTGAAATAATATAAAGTACACGAAACTATTTTGAGTTAAACTTCGAACTGTATTTGAACTATTCAATAAGCTGGCTGTCGACAGAAATGAATGCAGAGTACAAGAAAACGCGCCAAGCTCATCGGCGAAGTCGCTGCCAAGATCCTGTTGATCCTCCCCTAGATCCTTGTTGTCCAATCAGCGCGATTGCATCCCTCAAGCTTCGACAGTGGGTTGTCCTTCGCCCTTCCTTCACGCTTCCTCCCACTCTCGTCTGGTGATCGAGGCACGCTCCCCGTTTTACATATAGTGGTACATAGGCTACGTAGAGTACATACATATCTCGCAGGTAAGTAAGCGCAACCCTCGGGGTCAAGACGACGTCACTCGGAGAAAGTTTATGGTTTTATGACTTTCAGCCTTCGTCGACCAGAGTTTTTACCCTAACAGGACATCGACAGTTATTGAAAGGGAGGACAGAATTTTAAGTACTTTTACGAGACGTACCGTTGCCCGCTCGACGAAATTTGGCACGCAGATGTGCAAAGGAAAAAGTTAAGCTATTTACTACCCTCGCCTGGTCTAACGGTAACTTGAAACATTGAAAACTAGCAAGGAAAACCCCCCCATGAAGCACAACGCGCTCTACAATAAACTCTTTCTCATCCTCCGTTTCAAATCTCGCTCCTACGTACTCTACATATCGATTATATACATTTCCGCGGCCATATTCAAGCGATAGCGTAACACCTTCCCCCTTATACAAAAGGTGTTTCCATGAAACAGCTTTTCAGTACATAATTAATAATTATAATTATAACTACGCCTCTTCTTCCCGCACCAGCCCCACGGTAAATGAGCTACTCGGTCCACCCATTATCCCGCAGGAAGCACGAGTTGAAGAATGATAGTTATATCACATTTTTTTTTATAAAATGAAAATTTTTAAATTACATTCGCACAAAACAAACCAAACATATTATAAATACAATATTATACTTGCAATAACTATCCTAAACAGAAATATCGAGTCTTATGCACGCTAATTTTAACTTATTAGTATGTACTCTTTTATATTTATTAATTCCTATTACTAATTCTACATTTAAATCATCAAATACTCGACTAATTTTATAAGGTTACAATTCCTATAGTAATACATTTTATTTCTCTCCTTGGCCTTATCGAGATATCTGCTGCTTTAGTCTGTGTGGTGGTAATCTTAGTAAATAACTCGTCTAAATGCTGCACAAAAGTTTGCGATACCTGTTTTTTAACAAATTCAAAACGTATGAGATCTATAACTCCAAAAACCAATTCATGTGGTGTAAAATCCGTAGCCACATGTACAGAGGTATAGTCTGAGAACATGCCAAATTGAATGCCATTATCCTAATCAATCCCTGTGCAAATTCTCTATAAAATTTATTCCCAAATATCAAAACTATCTAAATCTTTTGAAATACTAACAGTCTTAGCATTCAAGGAACTAACAGGAGCTGTGAAGAATTTCAACAAAGATTTCACATGACCAAAACCTAGATTTTGTCAAGAAACATCTTAAACATGAAAAAGTAAAAGAAATATGAAGCACTTATCATCAAGGAATGCCCCAGCATCACAATTTTGTGGCGTAACACGAACAAAATTATTCCAATGTATTCAAAATTGTCTTTTACACAAACCATAGTAGGAAATGGAAAATGGTAAGTTATCCATCTGTCTGCATTTACATTAGTTATCAAAACTATTTTCAATAGGTCTTACAAATTTCTGAACTTGATTCATCAACAGGGATACGAGACGATCAAACCTCCTACACCTCCAAAGAGTCCTTTTGTGACATCAGTGCCTTTGAATTCGACAGTTTCAAGACAGCCACGCCAACGAGGATTTGAGTACAGGAACGTTAAAAGCATGAGCATCTCATCGGATGTTCGCACATTTGAATTCGACGGAACGTGGCCAGAGAAAGATGGCTAGCGAGGACACGCAATGACGGGGAATATATCAACCCCATCCTGTATACGTAATATTTGCCATCCCGCACAGCGCAACATACCCTTGGATCTTCAGCGTTTCGAAGAACGTAGTGCCTCGATGTACCAATGACATCACCATTAACGACGACCCTTTTGGAATCCCTGGGGCTACGTGAACAACTATAAATGGGCACACATATGTACGTACAACACATATCTGGCGTGGAACGTAAAGGTACAGCCACTAATACGAAAAGGCTGTGTAATCAAAGGAGCGGTGCACACGGGCGGTCGTAATAAACGACGCACGGCGCCATGATAACACTCATGCGAGTCCATATGATCATTCACCTCTCTCTATTCATGGGAAGTACACTTCATGATTCTCACCGCAACAAACATCGAGACTCTACTGAAGTTTATTGATCGTTTACAAATTCTATTAAAGTGATTTTATTTGAGGATCCCTCTGCAGTCTTGATCGCAAAACAATCAGGCTCCACTGCCTCCGCCACAATACCAGGCGCAACAACTTCAGGCTCATCGGCCTCTGCCACGACATCAGTCGCTAATACACTAGGGTCCCCACCCCTCTGCCACGAACCAAGATACTGCGAGCCCTGCGATGTTCCCTCAAGGGCCGAACAGAGCGCAGGCACCCTTGCCGAGCACAGACTACTTCTCACGGTTCCTGAAGCGGGTTCTCGGGGCTGAGAATTACCGTATGTCAACAGGCGACCGAGTCGATGTATCGTGCCCGACTGAGGCGATCCTCCAAAATTTTCATTTCCCACAGGCAAGGATGACAATAATACATTTGAACTTATTCTTAAACCATTTATGACCTCATTACTCTCGGCTGCTGCTTTCCCGCGCGCTAGGAAAACAGATGCCACAATTATCTCATTTTTTTTTTTTAAAACATAAGACTTTATCATCCATCCTGTCCACTTCGGCACCTACAATTGATGTCTTATCTGCGCAGATAATCATCCTTTCCAGGTCCCTCGAATCAGGATTGGAATCCACGTCTATCGATATAGATTGTGAATAGAAATTATTATACTCATGGAAATTTCTGAATCTACAAATTCAATTTCATATTATAACTGATGCTCCATTTTAGAGGCTAACCTGATAACACTTCTTAAATTACCTATATTATCATTGGCAATCAATAGCATAATTATATCATTGCGTAGTCCCCTTAAAAACCCAGCTATTGCTTCTTCTGTAAGTAAAACTTTAATTCCTACAAGTTGTTCAGCGTTAAATCTTTCCTGCGCAGCTTCTATTCCCTGATCTAAAATTTCATGTACTCTAGTACCGAACTCCTCAATGGTTTCGTGTTCTGTCCGCTGTATAATTTGTAACTCATCTTGTGTATTTTTGATATCGAAACTTTGCTCATACGCGGCTTTTATTAAAGTAATCAACTCCTCTACGGTCTTGGGTTCATTCCCATCAACTATTCTACTATAATCGCGTTTCTGCATTCTATTACGTATTATGGCCAATAAATAAACTTTATCTTCAAGTCTAGCTAACGAATCTGCGAGTCTACACTGACTAATAAAATTATTTATAGAACTTGGTTTCCCATCAAAATGTGGAATGAACTTCGCAATCAAATTAAAGGACATGTGCAATGCAGCTGTAGGAAACCCAGAAGATGACCCCGACGTATCTACCATATTCGTGCTACTAGATGAAATGGATCCATTATCCGGAAGGGACATATTAAATCTTGGAAGAGGAGTAGAATGTGCCGATACCAAACGTAACCCATCAGATTGGAGTTCAGAAGTGAGCGCTGATACACTACTTGTTCCTACTATTAACTCTTCTATCTCAAAAATACTACCACCACTCAGACTAGAGTTACATCTTTTCTTAAATAGCCTGTATCTTTTTGCAAACGGCGGCATTTTTAAAGATAATAAGCGAATACAATTCAGGAATAAAGTCACTTATGGATTATTATTTCGTCCAGTACTCCAGCCCTTATACGGATGTCCTAGCTGCATCCATAGTTGACTGCGTTGATCTGGTGTACCTCGATGATGCAGTTGACTTCAACCCCGTGAAGAATCGTCCGAGCGTCCAAGTCCTTCGAGTCCTTTTCTTAACCGTCCGTGAAGTCTCCGAAGTAGCTCAGCAAATGATGCGGATAATGACCGAGTGCATGTGATTTCAAGGAATTATTCGCACGGCCACTGAAATCACCCGTCTCTGGCATTCACCCTTGCTCTCAGGAAAACCGCGCAAAACCCGAGAGAGAGAGGCTGCACTTAATAACTTTCGATGCTTGTGTCCATTTGTACGATCACAGAATTATTTAAATAAAAGTTTATAATAGTTCCCGTTAAATTACTTAAATACGCACTCACGAGCCGGCAAAGTCACTCACAAAAGTGTTCAAAAGTTTATAAAGCCGAACTTTAGCACTGAATTGACTTCTAAATTTCCCAAAAATTATTTAAATTATCCCACCGCTGTCACCAAATTTTGTTACGTATTTTAGCGGGGAAATTGGGATGAGGACGCAGGTTGGTGCCCGTGGAGCGCTGAACCGCTCTGCTCGTTGGAGTGCGCGGGTATTTGAAATAATATAAAGTACACGAAACTATTTTGAGTTAAACTTCGAACTGTATTTGAACTATTCAATAAGCTGGCTGTCGACAGAAATGAATGCAGAGTACAAGAAAACGCGCCGAGCTCATCGGCGAAGTCGCTGCCAAGATCCTGTTGATCCTCCCCTAGATCCTTGTTGTCCAATCAGCGCGATTGCATCCCTCAAGCTTCGACAGTGGGTTGTCCTTCGCCCTTCCTTCACGCTTCCTCCCACTCTCGTCTGGTGATCGAGGCACGCTCCCCGTTTTACATATAGTGGTACATAGGCTACGTAGAGTACATACATATCTCGCAGGTAAGTAAGCGCAACCCTCGGGGTCAAGACGACGTCACTCGGAGAAAGTTTATGGTTTTATGACTTTCAGCCTTCGTCGACCAGAGTTTTTACCCTAACAGGACATCGACAGTTATTGAAAGGGAGGACAGAATTTTAAGTACTTTTACGAGACGTACCGTTGCCCGCTCGACGAAATTTGGCACGCAGATGTGCAAAGGAAAAAGTTAAGCTATTTACTACCCTCGCCTGGTCTAACGGTAACTTGAAACATTGAAAACTAGCAAGGAAAACCCCCCCATGAAGCACAACGCGCTCTACAATAAACTCTTTCTCATCCTCCGTTTCAAATCTCGCTCCTACGTACTCTACATATCGATTATATACATTTCCGCGGCCATATTCAAGCGATAGCGTAACAATGTTGTTGCGTGACCACGCGAACGTAGTCACGAAAATGTATACAGGGTGTCCCAAAAATGTTGCGTTTCCTTAAAGGGGGTGATTCTGGGGGTGATTTCAAACAACTTTTTCCTTTGCGAAAATGCTCTCCGATGTTTCGTTAACGAGATATTAATAAAAAGCACCGACCAATCACAGCGCGAGTCTGACGGCCGAGTTCCCGCGGTAGCGTGGCTACGAGCCGCGCTGCGACTGCGACGAGCAAGCAACTCGGCATGCATCGAAGAAACTTGCGTAGAATGGCAAATGAAAAAGACGTAACAAATAAAATCGAACATGTTGTCATGGTTTGTTCGTCATTTAAAGTGAATAATGAATAAAGGATAAATGGATGAAAATCACGTGTAACGTAAAAAGACGAATACGCAGTTTTTTTTTAGAAGATTCGAAAATAATAATTATTTGAAGTGGGAGGATAAGGAATACGTAAATTTCCTTGTGTTAATAACGTAGCCACGAAAAGGTAATGTAACAGGAAATTAACGAAAGGTGATAGGCGTTAGTAACTAAAACTCACCCTTGTTGGAAATTCACCTGCAGCTTGAAAATCTGTGTCACAGGGTCACCGAACCGATCCTGGTCATCGATGGACGTGCTCCGTGCACAGCTGGTCCCAGGTATCCTTACATTCCCACTACCCAAAGTTAAGGGTCGCAATGTCAGGTGCGTCCAGGTCAACGTACCGAATATTCACTTCACTGCACGGCTACTAACACTGATCACTTTATTTATCCTGATTGTATTCTTGGGCCGTGTACATTTCTGCGACGCGATTGCTAGCTGACTGACAGGATTTTTTCCAAGCAACTTCCGCTACCCCCAAGTAGCTTCTCTGGTTCCATTATGAGTTAACTCCCACCAGGGCAAGAGGCTTTAGGTAAAAAGAAGCCAACACATTTTCGGAACACGCGTTTTGCAGAAGTGCAACGAACACTTTCACAAAAGCCCGCGCTCCGTCCTTCTACTGCCAATGTACCCATTGCTTCGAGATAGAAAACAGACACCACGTGTATCGGTTCGAAAGGGTCCGCTGGTGGGAGTTAACTCATAATGGAACCAGAGAAGCTACTTGGGGGTAGCGGAAGTTGCTTGGAAAAAATCCTGTCAGTCAGCTAGCAATCGCGTCGCAGAAATGTACACGGCCCAAGAATACTTCAGGATAAATAAAGTGATCAGTGTTAGTAGCCGTGCAGTGAAGTGAATATTCGGTACGTTGACCTGGACGCACCTGACATTGCGACCCTTAACTTTGGGTAGTGGGAATGTAAGGATACCTGGGACCAGCTGTGCACGGAGCACGTCCATCGATGACCAGGATCGGTTCGGTGACCCTGTGACACAGATTTTCAAGCTGCAGGTGAATTTCCAACAAGGGTGAGTTTTAGTTACTAACGCCTATCACCTTTCGTTAATTTCCTGTTACATTACCTTTTCGTGGCTACGTTATTAACACAAGGAAATTTACGTATTCCTTATCCTCCCACTTCAAATAATTATTATTTTCGAATCTTCTAAAAAAAAACTGCGTATTCGTCTTTTTACGTTACACGTGATTTTCATC
Source organism: Andrena minutula (assembly GCA_929113495.1). Classification (NCBI taxonomy): domain Eukaryota; kingdom Metazoa; phylum Arthropoda; class Insecta; order Hymenoptera; family Andrenidae; genus Andrena; species Andrena minutula. Next base: position 40,196,968 of record OV815993.1, on the reverse strand, counting down.
CATTTATCCTTTATTCATTATTCACTTTAAATGACGAACAAACCATGACAACATGTTCGATTTTATTTGTTACGTCTTTTTCATTTGCCATTCTACGCAAGTTTCTTCGATGCATGCCGAGTTGCTTGCTCGTCGCAGTCGCAGCGCGGCTCGTAGCCACGCTACCGCGGGAACTCGGCCGTCAGACTCGCGCTGTGATTGGTCGGTGCTTTTTATTAATATCTCGTTAACGAAACATCGGAGAGCATTTTCGCAAAGGAAAAAGTTGTTTGAAATCACCCCCAGAATCACCCCCTTTAAGGAAACGCAACATTTTTGGGACACCCTGTATAATCGATAGGTAAATTAGGAGCGAAGTTTGAAAGTAGATGTTTGCGTATGATTAAGAAGTATTATAAAGGATGCGCAATGCGGGTGGCATTCGTGGGAAAGATCTTGGGCAGAGCTCGAAAACAGGAAGAGGATATCTATTAACAGACCCCGAAACGAATTGCGAGTTTCTTCTAAGTCACGTAATCTCTTGAGAAGGCCTTGTCCTTTGTTAGTCTTTAGGAGTGTTGATTGACTCCAGAAGTGTTGGCGACGCTAAGGCAGTCATAAATTTTCTTCAAGGGTTGTCTTCTCGATCCTCGGAGCTGAGCTAACTTTCTCTTCCCACGTGTGTGCCCCGCTGTGTAACGGAAAAGCGCGCTTCCACCGAGCTTCCACCACCACCTGAAGACGTAGGGAAAGATGGCCGTCGATTCGCGGGGGCGGACGGACATCCGCGGGACAGCCTACCCTTTGAATCCGGCTCATCCCTCATCCTGATTGGCCAAAGGACTGGGAGGACGCGCAAGGATGGAAGGGGCACCACGTTCGAGGAAGGAAGGAGCATCGACGGAGGACTTCGAGAAGGCAGAACATGTTTGATGCTTGAACCCAGATAGCCACGTCCGTATTTGCAGATTTTGCTCAACGCCTGAGTACAAATGTTTGTGGCAGAAAGACTACAGATTTGATACAGTATTTGTTATATTCGATGATGAAAGCAGACTGACAGCAGAAAGCCAGCAGATTCTGTTTACACAGTCTGCGAGCAGTTTGGCGGCAGACACTGCAGATAATCTGCTGGTACAATTTAATGACAGGAATCGAGCAGACCCTGCGCTCCGCGATCTGACGTCAGATAGGCAGCAGAAATACAGCAGATTCTGCTTACATAGCCTGCGAGCAGTTTGGCGGCAGAAAGTAAGGAGAGTCTGCTGGTACAATTTAATGGCAGAAATCGAGCAGACCCTGCGCTCCGCGATCTGACGTCAGATAGGCAGCAGAAATGAAGCAGATTCTGCTGACATAGTTCACGACACGATCCCGCCAGGGCGCGATTGGGCGAGCGTTTCTCGCTTGCGAAATAGCACCGTGGCGGGAATAAGTGGCCGAGGGCTTGATCATTCAGGGCTCTCGAGTACGACTCGTATTTGCCGGCATTCCACTGCGGAGTATATATTTGGTATACCCGTCTATAAGGGCGGTATTATCAGTCGTTGCTGAAGACGAAGATCGTCTTAAGCATCCGGCATCCTTTATTAATCTACTAGACTAGTAGAAGATGCCGCATGGTAAAAACTAAAAAACGATTGATGATAATACCGCCCTAAGACGACTGAATGAATAGTAGTTATCATTAATTCTTTTATATTTGGAAGAACTGTCTTTCAAAGTTTAAATCATTATTTTGAGCCGACCTGGCATTCAATTCACTAACAACTTGCTAAGTAAAACATTAAAAATGTTATAATACCCGTTTAAATACATGGTTTACCAACTTTTCTTTCTTCCATAAAATATGGTAGGAATCAGATCTTTCAAGTCGGTCTTATAAACGCGTTCTATATATTATTTACGCTAAAGACTTTCGCACTGTGTTTAAATCTATACTATCATATAAAATTGTCTACTATGGCCGACATCAGGATCTGCTTGATTTCTGCCGCCAATTTGCGGGCGGTTTTTGTCAGCAAGATCTGATCGAAATCTGACATCAATCTGCGGTCAGATCCTGATGTCAGGCTCTGACCGCAGAACCATAGTCAAATGCGGACATAATAGGCACCGAATCTGACGTCAGAATATACTCGAATCTGACATAAATCTGCCGTCAGACTGCAGTCAGTTTGTTTACTGGGAATGTACAAGTCCTGTTCTCACTTTAAAAGCAATCGCTTAAATTTATTAAGGAAATATATATAAGTTTTACCAGATAAAATAGTTATTTTATTCATAACACCCGCGCACTCCGACGAGCAGAGCGGTTCAGCGCTCCACGGGCACCAACCCGCGTTCCTGTGTTCTTAAAATAGCCGCTAAATACGCAACAATGTTGTCCCCTCCTCGAAGTGACAGAAAATATAACCTATATGCTACATGACAATAAATGTTTATTGGCTACTTCGTTCCCTTACGCTACATTTGTGAACTTTTTATAACTAAACATCCTTCGAAAATATTATTGTTACGCCGCAACGGTATATTTATGAAATTGGGTATAGCCACTGATATGTATATACTGCTGGATAGCGTATCCCGTGTTAAAACCGTGTGCCAACTTGATGATCCCGCCGCCATTTTAATCTGAGTAAGATTCTCACTTTCCAGCGGTAAATTTGAACGGTAATAAAGGGAGATATACATAACGAATAAGCTGGACCTAAAGGCTGCGTTTGACTCGGTGGACAGGGGGGTGTTGATAAAGGCGATGAGGAAGAGGGGGGTGAGGGAAGGTTTGGTGGAGAGGTGCGGAGAGGTGTTGCAGGAGACAGTGTGTAGGGTGAGGGTGGGGGAGGAGGAAGGGGAGAAGTTTTGGACAGCGAGGGGGGTGAGGCAAGGGTGTCCCCTAAGCCCAAGCTTATTCACGCTGCTCATAGCAGATATGGACGAGGAGCTGGAGAGGGGAGGATGGGGGGGAGTGAGAGTAGGGGGGAGGAAAATATACACGCTGGCATATGCCGATGACGTGGCGGTGCTAGCGGAGGATGAGGAGGGGATGAGAGGAATGATAGGAAAGCTGGAGAAATATATGGATGGGAAAGGTCTGCAGGTAAACGTGGAGAAGACGAAGATAATGAGGTGTAGGAGGGGTGGGGGGAGGTGGAAGAAAATGAAATGGAGATGGAAGGGTAAAGAGCTGGAGGAGGTGAGGAGTTTTAAATATCTAGGATACACTATAATGAGGAATGGCGGGCAGGAGGAACATGTTGAGGAGAGAGTGAGGAAGGGGGCGGCGGTAATGGGGAAGGTATGGGGGTTGGGGAAAAGATTATTCGGGAAAGACTGGGGCAGAAGAATATGGTTGTTCGATAGGTTGGTTTGGGCGGTGGTGGGATATGGGGTAGAGGTGTGGGGATGGAGGGAAAGGGGGAAAGTGGAGGCGCTGCACGAGAGATTTTTAAAGTGGGTGTTAGGGGTGAGCAGGGAGACACCGGGATACATGGTTAGGGAGGAACTGCAAAGGGGGATGTTGAGGGGTAGGGCAGGGATGAGGGCGTGGGGATATGAGAAAAAATTGGAAGAAGGAGAAGGAGGGGAGCTGGCGAGGTTGTGTTGGGAGGAGTTGAAGGGGAGATTGAGGAGGGGAAGGGTCTTGGAGGGATGGGAAAAGGAAAGGGAGCAGTTCTTTGGGGAAAGAGGATGGACAGTGGAGGAGGTAGAAAGAGAGAGGGAAAGGGGGGGGATAAGGGGGGAGGAGATAGTGGACAGGGAAAGGAAGTTGCAGGAGGAGGAGAGGTGGGGAAAGATTGGAGAGTCGGGGTATAATAGGTGGTATGGGAGGGTGAAGGGGCCGGGGGTACCGGGATATTTGAAGAAGGGTTGGGGGGAGAGTAGGTGGCAAAGGGTGGCTAAATTTAGATTGGGGAATGGCGTAAGAGGGGGGAGATATTGGGAGGAGGAGGAAAAAAGAAGGTGTAGGGTATGCGGGGGGGAGGAAGAGTCTTGGGAGCATGTGTGGGAGGTATGTATGGGGTGGGGAGTGGAGAGAGGATGGCAGGAGATGGTGGGCGAGGTATTGGGGGATGAGGGAGAAGGGGAGGAATGGTTAAGGAAAATAGAGGAAAGGAGGGAGGGGTATGGATGAGAGGAGGGAGGAGATGAGAAATGAATGAGGAGATGGGAGTGAGAGGGCGGCGAGCGGAAGCGGAGGTCCAGGGGGGAGAGGAGACGGGCGAGCGAGCGGGCGAGAAAACGTGCGAGCGGCGAGCGAGCGAGCGGTGGAGGAGAGGATAGAAATAAGAATAGGCTAAGGTAGATTTAAGGAAAAGGAGAAGGCATAGGATAAGGTAGTTGTAAGAGTAAATGTAAGTGTAAGGTGATGGAAGATTATAACCCCGAGGGGATTAATAAAGTTTATATATACATAACGAATAAGTGCATGTAAAAAATTATTATTTTAAATAAAAGATGTAATAAAAAATAAACGTACATAAAACAAAAGGAAATGTATAGATGGCCCAAAATAAGAAAATAGATAATGAACTGATTAAGTTTAAGACAAAAGACCATTAAATATAAATATGAAAACTTTTTTTATTAAATGCAATAAAAGTACACATATATAAGATATAAAATTATATGACAGATATAAAAATTGACGTAAATTTAAAATATATATCGTAGCCGTTGGGAAGGCGTTGAATCGATCTTTTAATTGAAATTTCATCTAACATGAAACTGACCAGAACTTTCTTGGTGTATTTTTTTGCTTCTGCTGCTTTAAACTTCAAAGCTTGGAAGCTTTCGAGGGTAAACCCCGGTTCACCGTCGACCGCAGAATACCATGAACGTATGGTACTCGGATCTGGCAAAGCTTTGCAAAATTTGCGCCTCACAAAGCCGTACGCTCTAGGAGAGTAGAAATGCAGTGGCATAGCAAATGCTCTAAGTGCTGCTGGATATTTTCCGCTCGATATACCTGACAGTTTCTTCTTATCTTGTACTTGTTGCTCTTTTACATTACTTTGATTTTTAATGAATCGTTTTAAAAATTGGGAAACGTCAGTATCTGCAATGGATTCCAAGCATTCCATTGCCGAGTCTGGAAGAGATGGATTTTTTCGTAACGCACTCACAATTTGTTTTAAAGAAGTTACTTGCCGCTTCAACCGAGAAATGTGCTGCTTTTGAGCATGTTTTTCCAGCTTCAACGCTTGTATTCGCTTTTCCTGCAATAACATTTTTTTCATCATCGACCTCGGACTTGTTTGATATCGATGATCATGGGCGACATGACGAATGCGACGTGAGGTAGTTGGTGTTTGTCCATTTCTCTGCATACAAGTATTTGCCGCTTCGCTTGCTGTACTCGTAGAAGGTACTTCATTCACCTGGCATTGCTTCTTATCTACGCATAATATATTATTAGTTATTTATACACTATTATTTGAATCGAATTTCATATTCACATAACTGATTTGTAACAAAAGTATTAATTTAAAAGTTATAAATATGATATTTCCTTCATTGCAATAAAGATATGAAATTAATTGCTAAACTTTTGAACAATGATATAATTTATATGACGCTTAAATTTTAGAACAATTTATTTGAATTCACCTGAATCACTGGTACTTGCTTCAATTGGATTTACCATACTGTAGTTAGTGTCAGTTTTTGACATTTTTGGAGGAGGTAAATCAAGTGATAAACGGTGCTTTTCACGCCCTTCATACGCTGCTAATATTTCTGGCGACAATGAGGGATCTGTTTCCATATGTGATGCAGAGGGTTGAGAATTGCTGTTGAGTTCTGCAGCAGGTGTTTCTAAAAATAGTATTTTACTATAATGTGCATTATATTCGAAAAGTAAAATAAAGAATATATAAAAAACACAAACAATCTTACTGTCAATTAGCGGCAACTTAAGTATCGTAGGAACCGCATTGCTCTTTAGAGTTAACGTACAGGCATTACGACCTGTTTTACGAAAACAATCTTTTTCAAAATGCTCACTACAAAGCACACTTCTCTCATTGGGAACAAAGTCCTTTACAGCCATTGCTGCAATCCACTTCTGATGCAGTTCTGCATTATTTAATGAAAATCTGCAAAATAAGGAAGTCATGTTTCAAATTAATGTCAAACACTGAAACAATATTAATGAACTTATGTAAAATAATTTATGGAAAAACTTCTTAAATTAGAGTGATATCATTCTTCATTGTACTATAAATAATTAAACAATTGCATTTGGTTATTTTATAATAAATTTTATTTTAGTCACTTTAACTTAAAAATACGCTGCTTAATTTGAATAATTCAGATATTACTTGCGAAATGATATGTTTTTATCCTGTCCTTTTTTAGCATGACAGAAGCCACAACCAGCTTTGTATTGCCAAAAAATGGTAGGAATGCTTCCAGGGAGAAGACAACCTTTGCCAGTGCCTTCGTGCCTTCATTTTTTTTTTAAATGACTGGAACATAACATGGCGTTTTTTGGTGGCACAAAATTGGAGCCCAAACCCATGTTGTCTAGCCATTCTGTGGCTATTAACGGAAAACTATATGAAACAAACAAAAATATTTTTTATTTCCTTAGGAATATTTATTATGAGTAAGAAGTTCCACTTAACCTACAAGTAGCATATAAATGTTATCTAGAGACGCGGTACCGTCTCGACGCCAACTTTTACTTACCCGTGATATGTTATATTGTCCCCCAATTTTTTTGCACCGCAAAACATGCATGTTCTTACCATTTTGATTCTGTCGTAATCAGGCACCATGGCACCAACTATATATTTATTGTTTGTTTGCTTTGGCCAGCTATGACTTCGCGTCGCTGTGTGACGTCACACTTGAGAATCGTACTCAGATCAAAATGGCTTCTATTTGGCACATGCCGCCTATCCTCGTTCACCTTAGACCATATATACTCATAGACACGGCCCGCTCTATATGCATCCACGAGCCGAAGTGAAGCCAAGATAACGGGCAAAAGTGACGTCACTTGTGGGCAAAAGATAATTCAAAATGGTGGTTACTGCACATTGCATCAGGTCTAAGGTTAGATCGATCCATCTTCAAATAAAATAATTATGATTATATCCCAACACTATACCTATTTTTTCTTACTACTACATTTAACCACATGAGCATTTCCGGAAATATTTTTAAATTGCTTTGAATATAAGAGCTTCCATTATTTTGCCCACATGTGACGTCACGTAGATGATTTTATCTTTGCGTCAAGGCAGTTATCTGGAGCCGCGTCTATGAGTATATATGGTCTAAGTCGTTCACTATCCAGTAGTATATACAGATCAGTGGGTATAGCATATAGGTTGTATTTTCTGTCACTTTAAGGTAGAGGTGTGAGTATCGATAAAGTTATCGATAAATGTGGACAATATCGAAATGTTATCTATATTTCGATATATCGATAATATCGTTAAGATGTTGACGCCTTATAGCATATAAACATGGAGGAAGCATGCAATAGGAAAAAATGTAGACGGCGATAGAAAGAGAAAGATATACAGGAGGGACAGACCCTCTCTTTCTAGTCCCTGGCGCTAGAAAGAGAGGTTCTGTCCCTCCTGTATATCTTTCTCTTTCTATCGCCGTCTACATTTTTTCCTATTGCATGCTTCCTCCATGTTTATATGCTCTAAGGTTGACGCGAGTAGACCCAGATAGCACACGACGTCTATAAGCCGTCTTTAGCGGCCGATTTCTTCACCTTCAGTAATCTTCCAGTTAGAGTTATTTTCCATATAACTGGCAAATGATAGCATCCACCTGGCCAACGGGTGCCACATGATAGCATCTAATTGGTCGTTCACTGACCAGGACTTTAATCGGAGGTGAAGAAATCGGCCATAAGACGTCTTGAAAGTCTGAAAGACGTCTTAAAGACAACTTATAGACGACGTGTGCTATCTGGGGAAGCGGCTGAGGTATACACGGAAAAAGGTCAGCACCATAAAAGCCGATGCTAAGCCCATTCACGATGCTGTCCAGCACCAAAAGACACCGTTGTGAATGGGTGAAAATATCGGTGCTGAGCCCATTCACAACGGTGTTTTTCGGTGCTGGACTGCGCCGTGAATTCAAATACAAATAGATTCTGAATGACTTTATTATACAATTAATGCGTTGCATTCTATACGAAAAAAGGTCTGCACCGTTGGCAACGGTGCTCGAAAAGTGAGCACTGTGAACTGGTGCTGGACCCATTCACGGCGCTGTCCAGCACCAAAAGACACCGTTGTGAATAGGCTAAAATATCGGTGCTGAGCCGCTGACAATGAGTATCGAAAGCGATATCTTTAAGGGGTCTCCCTAGTGTGACGTCTGGAAAATAGGGCTATATTTGGGAATTTTTTTGAAGGAAATGTACTTGATATTGCGGTTTCTAACTTTGGGGTATTTATTCAGTTACATTTTGACAATCTACTTGAATTTTTTGAAACATTAATGATAATTATATTTTATGTTATAAGGGTTATAATGAAAAGCTCGCAAAAAAACGCCTGCTGCTGGCGATCGCGATTCCGGCTGCCATGGTTATCTGAAACAAAAAACACAGTTATTTTCTTAAGCTATATGAATGTAGCTAGGACTTGAACTAGAATGAAAATAGAAAATCACCAAATAAAAAAATGGCGGCACTTTAAAGAAAAGTTTTCATTTCGCGGCAAAAAAGTGGTCAGTTTTTTGAGCTGCAAAATTCGAATTTTGCAAATAATGACTTCATTCTAGGTCAGATCCTAAGAGAACACGCACTCAATATATATGTTAAGTTTTAAGTCGTTTGGTTGAGTAGTTTTGGAGATATCGTGATCGCCGGGCCGAAAAATGTAGTTTCGAGTAAAACGCGTTTAAAGATTCAAGTACCATTTTTCAAATAATAAATCATACTTACGATTAGTCTCCGATGCCTGGCCCATAGAGTACACCTTCCTCTTCTTCATACAATTCTTGTAAAGCTGCATTTGCTTTCCTTCGAGCAGTTCGAGCTTCTTTTGATGCTTCCTGATGCCTTTTCTCTCCAAGGCAAACTCTGTTCACGTCTTGCGTATCGGCAAAACTTTTGGCTTCTGGGCCAATTGTTACTCCCATCGTATTTAATACTCTTAATAGTGACTGGTAGCCATCGTTAAATATGTCAGTTGCTAAATATGTTGCTACTTCAACTGTTTTTGGCCCAGAGTATATATGTTTGGGGGCGAAATGCCAAATTAACTGATTAAAACTTTCGTTATTGTTCTGTGTGTTTCCGCCTAGACATCGCTCTATCAATTCGTGTTGGGATAAATTGGTATAAATGGGCTTTATAACCTGCTGTACGAGTTCAGTAAGGGGTGGATCATGAGTGTAATTGTCGAGGGCGCCTTTTGCTTCAGCGCGGCGCCACGAACACCAGCTGTCGGCTCCGGTAGGGCAGTAATCATGTTCGGGCGCTGTATCAGTGGAGCACTTATGGTGATACGTTGCCCAAATCACATTCTTCATTTCCTCCACTGAATCCGTGTGTCGTGTAATTGCTAACCCATAATATGCTGTTAAATCATTTATTAACTTATCCGTTAATTTTCCCGGACCTTTTCCCCCTATTCCTTTATGTTTCTTTTTTTCTGCTCTCAAACGAGAACCCATCCTTTTTTAACGTGTAAAACACACTCTAACTTTTTCACCTGCACGTCATATGGATTCAAATCCACAATGCCCTTATACGTTTTATTGTCGCCATCGCCAATGTAGCGGGTATACATGGCGCCATATCGGTCGCGCGCTACTGTTCATAGCTCACAGCGTTGCCAAAATTTCGAATTCAGCTATAATATTTTAGGAATATGTTCTTAAGATGTTGAACTTTCAGAAAAAAAAAAAAAAAAAAAATCGATTTTTTTGAACCGTCACACTAGGGAGACCCCTTAAGGCCGGTAGTCACAGTGGCTACTTATTCTTAAGCAAATGCTCTACTATCCTAGTAGCTAGTAAAGGATGCCGAATGCTTAAGCATTTGCTTAAGAATAAGGAGCGACTATGAATACCGGCCTAAAAATATGAATATGTATCATTGTTTTACAATATCTTTAAAATTGTTATTTGCATCGTTGCTGCAACAAAGTATTCTACCTCAGCCTCTTCTAGAAGAGGCGAATAAATTTATTCCCTGAACGATATCATAACGATATTGTCGATATATCGTTAAATATCAATAAGATATCGATAATCTATCAATAGTCGATAGTCACACCTCTAATCAAGCATAGAAATCTGTAAACATGAAAATTGATGCTGAACTCAATTAGAGTCTAATAAAAGGCATGAATTTGGCAAACATAAATAAATTAAGCTAACTTACTATTTTGATGAAATGTACTAAGAAAATGACGTTATGAATAGAAAATTTTTATATCTTAACCACGAATAATTATACTCATCGACTTCATAAATATACCGTTGCGACGTAATAATAATATTTTGGTAGGATGTCATAAAAAGTTCACAAATGTAGCGTAAAAGAACGAAATATCCAATAAACATTTATTATCATGTAGTACATAGGTTAAGTATATTTTTTGTCACTTCGAGGACAGAAAATCCGCTCCTCGAAGTGACAGAAAATATAACCTAACTAAGAGACTGTACAAATGTTTATTACGCGTTGTATTTATATAATATTTCTGATCGAAATTGATGGAAATAAGTGCAAATTATGCTTCTATCAAAATGTATTAGTAAACGGAATTATACGGAAGCGCCTACGCGCCACCTCTCTGCTCAAGCAGGTAGTATTACTTTTGAGGGCAGCACCGACCCTGACACCGAGCAGAGGGAGGCAAAATCGTGGTTGTGCCACTCACTACTCGAGCAGAGGGAGGCAAAATCGTGGCACTGCCACCTTCCACTCGAGCAGAGGGTGGCATAGCAGCGCCGTGGTCCGACGAAGAGGAGGTTATGTGTCTTGCGATTCTGATTGGTTGATTGTGGTAGGACTAAAAATTCGTTGGCTCTGAGGGAATCGACCAATCAGAGTCGCATGACGCAACCTCGACCCATCATTACCGTAAAACGTAAAACCAGGGATGACCAAGGGCTCTCCTTGTTCTTACAACTGTCAATGCACGTTGCGGCACGGCTAGGCACGCCGGCTCGTTATCGGTCCATTATTCAAGAGTTATTAAGTTTATATAAGGTAAGTTATTTTGCAATAAGTAGACACGAATATATTTATAACAATCCGGAAATTGAGATACATCAATTCTTTAATGATAGAGATACGCATTACAGAGTTTGATTTATATTTCTAAATTTATTATTCATTAGGAACTGTAACAGCATTTAACTGCCGTTGCCTATTTCATGTGTGGCGTATGTACTCCTACGATGTGTTTATCGGATAGAATAATGATTAAACTGGAAAAATACAATTAATGATAGGTATTCTTCCGTCGGTTTGCTCTTGTTCAAGTATCATAAATTTACCATTATCGCTGGCTAATGTTTTACTTAATCGATGAATTAATGCAGGTATAGAATGCAGAGCCTGGACCGGGCAGACTTATTCACTTCGCTCATAGGTCAGTCACCTTATATTGCAATCTGGCTTTACTGTGGCGGAAAGGAGATTTTTCCTGGTTAGCAGTCGCAAAGAAGTCTCCTGAACTCGGGTAACTAGAGCAGGAACAGAAGATGGACATATCTTGTTTTTACCATTGGTACGACGACGCGTTATTGACCATTGTTCAAAAGTTATTGAAAATATTTATATCAATCCGGAAATTGAGATATATCAGTTAAATGTTAACAGATATTAGAGGGTTTGCCGGCAGGTGGAAAAAAATGGAAAATGTTCGAAGCATACTTGATAATTTATACCCCAAAAGGGACTTGAATGCAAAAATGTACAAGAAAAAGGTGATTGTAGCTTGTATATGATTAATGTATTCAGAACTGTGAATGTAAAAATATTATTTCATTACAGATTACTACGCAAAAAGTGTCTTGCAAAACACAGGGCCTGAAAAATAATACCGAGCAAGCATTTGTAAAAGCCGTAATATTGATCAATGAAATAGTAACCAGATCGAGCGTCTTAATCCTCGTGTTTCATATCTTATTTTCAGCAAGAAGTGGCATATAATACTTGCTGCTCTAACCCTTACTGTACCTACGGAGGACGAAGAAGAAGTTGCCAGATTGCTGGTGTGTAAACAGCTTCTTATCCAACATCTCGTGGAGAATATGGACATTGTGATCAAAGTAACTAGCGGAATCTGTTGCGCGTGATCTGAGTAATCCAATGTTGGATATCTCTGTCTTAACGACCCATCTGTTGTTTGCAGTATACGGTGTTCACAACGTAGGCAACGCAGTTGCTTTGGAGGTGAACTGAACACGAGGATAGATCGTGTTCTGCCTTACACACAGACGTCAGTCATACAGGTTGCGCAGTGAAGCAATGCAAACACGGATCTTTCAATTTCACCTCTGCGGAAATTTTGTACAGGAAAGAAGACGCTCCTGGATTGCAGTTCGCGAACCCGGCGAAGCGATCATTGCATCGTTCAGTGATTGCGATAAGCAATTTCACTCTCGTGTGGCAAGTGGCGAGGATACGGTATATGATAATCGCGATGCATTAAGACGATTACCATGCGCCCTCCAAAAGATTATCTTGAATACTCGATATGTACTTGGTTCCATATAAACTTAATTCGTTACAAAAATATATATTCTATCCTGTTTTCATTTGTATTATTTTTAAAAACAAAACTGTTATCACTATCCGCAAATATAAATATCATTTCAACCTCAACATTTACGTACCGTATAATTCATGTCCAAATTTTTTATTTGCTACCTACCCCTTTGCCTTATTATAGTCTCTCGTTGACTGTGTTACGTATGTGGAATTTTCCATACGCCGCTCTCAAACATTTTTCGAGCTCGCGTCTGCGAAGGGAAAACGCCCTAAAATCCTTTTAGCTTATCATACACCACTAATGAATTAAAGGGGGGTCATGATCTCGACCATCTGGATTACGATCATGGGAACGGGAGCGACACGACGACGACCCCGAAGGATTTCCTTATATGGAAATTCCTAACGCATCCCCACTCATTTTTGGGACTATATAAACCCTTCGGTTTCTACCCTCGCCGGTTCAAAGCTATAGAGTCACGCGTAACGTAACGTCACGTCGTGTCACGCTCGTACAGAGTCGGTATTTCAATTAAGATCGGGCTAAAGTCTCCGTCGGAATCAAAGTAGCCACTCGTACGCCCCGCATCGCCAGTGCGTCAACACCGTGCATCTAGTGGTAAAACACACTTCTATTTAAACTACTCGCGACACTTACATTTGTATCAATTGTTCATTCAATATACTGATGGTGTTCACTTGTAAATCGAGTCGATTTCGTTAAACCTATCTTTTACCCAGCGATCCTTATAATATTAGTAGCACTCACCCACAGATACAACTTTACCGCTCGAATTGTATCGATTTTAAATAAGAGTTACGAGGCATTACTAACATTTCCAGCGACTCCCCGATTTCGCATCGGGTTCGTTCGCACCTCTTACCAAAACAAGTCATCTTCTCCAACCCAGTGGCTCCCCGATTTCGCATTGGGTTCGTCCAGGGGGGTGACACTCATAGAGGCTTGGAATGTAACCACCGTTTAGTTCTCCTCCATTTCTGTAGGCAGCGCTGTATGCAATTCAATTGAAACATTATCCACTAGATGGTGCTGACCGTGGGAAATAATCGAGGGCGGCAAATTCAAAACTTGTGTTCGGTTCCCCTTACTTAAATTAATTGAACTGAAGAAATGACTAAGACACAATTTCTGTATGACTGCACACAATTATTTTGTAAGCATTCCGTATACAATTTAAAAGTGTGCACTGTCATACAGAAACTGTATCTCAGTCAATTATTTTGAAGGGGAAAAAAACTGAACAAAGTAAACTTCTTGTAAACATACAACATATTTTGTTATATTTATTTATTTGACACTTTACTGTTTTCATTTTTACAAAAATTATAAATACAATACCTAATAATATTAGTAATAAATATATTAGACATATTGTCCTTATGACTACATATATAACTAAAATTTACATGATGCTTTACATAATACGTGATGAAAAACTTAAGATTACGCGTACTATAATATTTTTGTAACATATATTTAGTAATATTATATAGTTTTATAATGCACTGCGAGAAATATTCGTTAAAATAGTTTAATACATCATTTTCGTTATGTGGGCGCTGTTCTACAATATGAATTTTACAAAAGTTACAATCTACTTTGGGTAATAACTTATTATGTATATATAAAAATAATGTAGTCTTCACCTTAGTGCTTAAGGCGGTGTCACACACTCTGTGAATTCCTTGGTGTATCGTTGGCTCTTCTATAATCCTAGGTGTGGCTTCCGGATTGGGACGAGCGTTGTCCATGAGGCTCTTCAGTTCGAATAGTGTTATATGAAACGTGTCTTGGCAATTGGCTCTGCTACTATGCTTGCCAGACACGTTTCGAACTAATAATGTTTTAAATGATTCTTCAAATTGGGTGGCATTTAGGCTATTTGCTCTACCCCTGTGCTGTCGGATTTGACCGAAAAAGTTTTCCAAGGGATCTTGATTAAATTCCCTAGTATAGACATTGTCCAATTTTTTGGCATATAATATTTTCACCATATCCATAAATCCTTCCACTGTGGTTATAAAATTCTTCAGTGAAGGTGGCACTATTTTTTCTGTTGTACCTTCGGCCTGGAAATACATATTCCTCATCTTTTGGACACATTCGCTCCAGTATATCATGTGTATACTATTTCGGTTTACAGCACATTTTAATTCGGTGTTGTTACGTCTAGTCCTGTTTTCATTTTCTTGATCTTTAAAAATACAAAAAGGAAGACGGATTAAAGTAACCTGAATGTAATATATTTGATATAGTATAAGATGACATAATATTAATATAAAATCAAAAGTAAAAAATAACACGAATAAGATAAAATAAAATAAATATAAGATGGAAGAAGGATAAAGATCAACGACAATCGGTACATTATAAGCAAAACAATGTGATATAAGAGCGGCTAATTGTAATGTAATAATAAGAACAAAATAAGATTTGTTAAATGTCTAATGTTCGTTGGGCTATATAAGTTTAGAATTTGAAGTGCCATCTTTGGGAACTATGTAATCCTAGAAGAAAACAAATACCTATACCTATAACTACCCAGATAGTACGTCTGGTAAAGTCTTAAAGACGTCCACAAGGCGTCTTAAAAACGTCTTAAAGCCACGTTGTTACAAATCAAGACGTTCAGACCTAAAATGGACATAAAATAGACGTCTCTAAGACGATGTGTGCTATCTGGGTATATTACCTACCTTTTGAAGTCTCACTGCTGTTCAACGAATCAAATAAATCATTGAAGAATTTCACTATTTTCGCTGTTCCGGTGGCATTTGCATGCATTCCATAATTTTTGCTGGACGCTTCATCATATGCAAAAAAATATTTGTTTTCAATTCACATTCAATCATTTTTAATGTAAAGCCGTGTCCCCACTGCGTCGTCATTTGCCAATCGGCAAGGCCGCTCGGTACATGCAGCCAAGTCTGCGGATTGGGTTGCATGGTTTGAAGTTTGGTAATTGAGTTTATTATAACATTGGCTGTGTTCCAATTCACGCATTATGCGCATAGACTGCAGAGAAAACCGTTCCGCTTCAGTCTATGCGTGCATTGGTTGCGTTGGTGGCGCATAGCATTCCCTAGAATTCTTCACTTCTAGCGCATGAAGCGTGCAGTTCATGCGCGCATGCGTATTTGTCGCTTTACGTACGCTTTGAAAAACATGCACGAAATTATGTGGTCCGCTACTCGAAGTGACAGAAAATATAACCTACATATATGCTACATGGCAATAAATGCTTATTGGATATTTCGTTCTTTTACGCTATATTTGTCACCTTTTTATAATTTAACATCCTTCCAAAATATTATTGTTTTCATTGATATGAAAATTCAATGTAGTGTATTACTATATTATTTCAACATATGTTGTGAGGTAAGACCGGCCAAAATTGAGGGGTAATCGTAGCCAGCTTTTAACATTACTTTTTTTCTGGCTTAAATGCAACTGACATAAAAGAATTATGAATAAGGCAGAATGAAGCCAGGAATATTACTTTACACGCTTCCACATAAAAACCCAAAATGAAACAATTAAATTGTATGGGCATATAATAATATGAAGAATATTCAGGATGGAATACCCCTGAAGAATACATTTGTGATTCATGTATATAGTAATTAATTTTAAAACATAAAAATAATATTTTTTTTATTAATTTTACAGTTTTCCCACTTCTTTTATAAAGAAAAATCATGGCCAGAATTACCCCGCGTTAATTCTGTAATTCCAATCAAATGGACATTTTTATGTTATTGCTTCAAACTTTGTTACAACGTAAATTTTTACTTTCTCTGTTATAAGAATAAAAACTAATTAGACACTTCAAACTAGCAATTCATATAAAAAACCAGAATACAGAAGCACACGTAAAGCGACAAATACGCATGCGCGTAATATGCGCATTGACTGCCCATGCTTTTATTTTCTGCACTTGCTGCACGCATTATAAGCTAGAAATTGGAGGATTCTAGGGAATTCTACGAAATTGGTACTACCATCTCTGCACTCGCTGTATGAATTGCAACCAACGTAACGGACTCAATTTCGAAGCGAACAACACATCCCTAGAAGGTTTTAGGCAGGGTCGAAAAGAAAGATGAGGAAGGAAGCAAATACGTAGCGTGCATATTTATTTCTTAAAGGCTTTTACTGCTAAGTTTTTCGAAGGTGCCTGTATAATGCTAACTTTACAGGTGTACTCTAATCCAGGAGACGTACGAGAGCCTGCGGTTCTATTCAATAGCCTTCAAAACCTTGAATTTACCCCGGACACGGATAATAAATAACTTCATTTTTCCTTTACACATCTGTTTACCAAATTACGTTGGGTAAGCAGCAGTTCGTCCTGTAAAACTCATAAAATATGATCTTCGCTTTCAATAATTATCGCTGTTCAAGAAGAATAGAAAAACTAGGGTTGACAAAATCCAGGAACCAATTAAGCCATCAAATTTCGTTAGGAGTCGGTCCCCGATCCTTAAGACGAAGTAACCGATGTTGTTAGGAAGCGTGCTTCGACCACCGTCCAAAAGTCTCGAATTAAATTAACCGTAATCCATCCAACTGCATAGCTATTTGTAAGTAAGTTTGAACATTCCCGCGTAACCTCGTGAGCATCAGACGCATCGAAACCCGTTCCGTTTCGTTACTGCGGTTCATGCGCTGCTGGAAACGGAACGCGGTTCATGCGCGCAGCGCCTGCGCTGCGGTCTATGCGCATAATGCGTGAATCGGAACACAACCCATATAAACAGATATTAAAAATTGGCACAGCCAAATTGGTGACCCCGGCGTGATCCTTCTTTTTGGGCTTTAAGAGGCAGATTTGAATTACCGTACTTCAAAAAGAAATACCTTTGGAGCGATAGCCATTACAACAGCCAAATTGTGCAGTGAAGACACGCCTTACGATCATATAATTTTTATCCTTACGGATTTGAACCATTAAGTTAATAGCCGAAGACATTCTTTGGCTGAAAACTTGCGTTGCGTAGCAAACTTTCATTTTTTTAATTATTTGTCTTTGGACATGGTGCTTAGTAATTAATGGGATGGTCCTCATGTCATTCCCATCCAAGTTATCGATTGTAAAGGCGGCAATGATGTCGTTCCATCTGGCTACTTCAACTTCATTATTGCTCGCCTTCCATATTAAATTTTTATTTAATAAATTATTCCTTATCCCTTTTATTAAGTGTGGGGTATCGTATAAAGGGATAATTTCTTGGCGGTTAATGACTATACGCCTTCGTGGTTCCAGGCCATTTTCTATGTAATACTTCCGCGCCTCTTTAATAAGGTTATTAATGGCAGATGAATTTGTTTGCGCCTGATCGCAAATGACAGCTATAATTTCTAAGCCTATACCGAAAATATAATGGTCAATTTATATTGAAATAAATATCTAAACAAATACAAATGTAATTTTGGAATTGTATGCTGTACATACCAATTCCCTGTAACTTTGGTATCAATTCTTTTAGAAGCGTTTGTAATTTTACCGACTTCATTGCACCCGTACAAAAGGTATATAAAATTGGCTGTTTCCATTTTTTTGTTATGCCTTTAATCATGCATACGAAAGCATGATCTACCATCTCTCCATTTTCCAGGCCGGTTAATTTATCTTCAAATTCATTATATTCCAAGCGCGGTAGTATTGACATTTCATCAAATAATAAGATGCATATTCGGTCTTGTGTTTTCATGCGGTCGACAGATCTTTTTAAATTTGTCAGTAAAAACTCATTTATTCCTGCCGTTATAGGAATGTTGTGTAAAGTGCGTTTTACTGTACGCGGACATGGGAGATGGAACCAATTAGCTAAAAATCGGTATGCAGAGCCAGATGTTTTATATAGAGCTAGGCATATAAGTTTTTCTTCTATAGTGTATCTGTCCCCCTTCGGTTTTGCTGGTTTGCGCATTAATTGTTGCATACAAAAATTCATGGCTTCTGGCCGTAAATTATTTTGCGCAACATGACACTGCTTGCTGGCTAATAGTAATTTTTTTTTCATCACAGCCATTCTCTTGTTTTGTGCTGTCTTAGTTCTGTGTAACCTGATCAGTTTTTCATATAAAAATCTGGCCCTAGGCGTTAAATCTGCAGCTTTTCTTATATTTAACTGCCTTAGCACAGTCATTGAACGACCTACAAATCAACGCGACTAATGAATAACACATTTATACATTTTATTTTACATACATTAATAAATTCATTATTAAATTCCAATCAGTACCAAATGTCCATATTGATAATTTATAGAATACATTTATTTATTTACTTACCGTGTATTTATTTAGTTACTTAAGAATGTATTTATTTATTTATTTACCATGCCATTATTCATTTATCATGCCATTATTCATTTACCATCCCATTATTTACTTACCATGTCATTATTCATTTACCATGCCATTATTTACTTACCATGTATTTATTTAGTTACTTAAGAATGTATTTATTTATTTACCATGCCATTATTTATTTACCATGCCATTATTCATTTATCATGCCATTATTTACTTACCATGTATTTATTTAGTTACTTAAGAATGTATTTATTTATTTATTTACCATGCCATTATTCATTTACCATGCCATTATTTATTTACCATACCATTATTTATTTATCATGCCATTATTCATTTACCATGCCATTATTTACTTACCATGTATTTATTTAGTTACTTAAGAATGTAGTTATTTATTTACCATGCCATTATTTATTTACCATGCCATTATTCATTTATCATGCCATTATTTACTTACCATGTATTTATTTAGTTACTTAAGAATGTATTTATTTATTTATTTACCATGCCATTATTCATTTATCATGCCATTATTTATTTATCATGCCATTATTTATTTATCATGCCATTATTCATTTATCATGCCATTATTTATTTATCATGCCATTATTCATTTACCAAGCCATTATTTACTTACCATGTATTTATTTAGTTACTTAGGAATGTATTTATTTATTTACCATGCCATTATTTACTTACCATATATTTATTTAGTTACTAAAAATATACTTATTTAGTTAATTAGAATATACTTATTTATTTACTTGGAATGTATTTACTTGAAATATACTTATTTATTTACTTAGAATGTATTTATTTAGTTGGTTTCAATAAAATGATTATTATTTTTAATATTTTATATAATAACGATATTACATACAAAGCTATATGTATATGTATAATATGGCTTATCAAGTTATAAGTAATACTAAAAAGTCAAGGCTAACACTCAGCCCTCTTTACCGACTACTCGCTGACTACAAAAGTGGCCAGATACTCGGTTTAACTGACTAGACATCTTTAATAATTTAAAATTCATATTTAGATGTGGGGGGATTCAGTTCGCATACTTACGATGGGTATTTACTGGTGTAACCGAACGTTGTACCTCTCCTATACCACAGGATGTAGATGGTCCATCTTCTACAATTAATGGTTCTTCTATACTGTAGAATTGAGATGTAGATGGTTCGTCTTCTATAATCAATGGCTCTTGTATGCCGCAGAATTGGGATGTAGATATTTCTTCTGCATTCAATGGCTCTTCTGTGCCATGGGGCTGGGATGTAGATGATCCTGCTTCTGCATTCAATGGCTCTTCTGTGCCATGGGGCTGGGATGTAGATGTTCCTGCTTCTGCATTCAATGGCTCTTCTGTGCCATGGGGCTGGGATGTAGATGTTCCTGCTTCTGCATTCAATGGCTCTTCTGTGCCATGGGGCTGGGATGTAGATGTTCCTGCTTCTGCATTCAATGGCTCTTCTGTGCCATGGGACTGGGATGTAGATGTTCCAACTCCAGTGTAACAAATTGAAATAAGATTTTTATATTGTATAAAATAATTCTTCATATAGTAATAAGAGTCATATTCCATACCTTGTATAGATGGTAACCTTTGAGAAGGTATTGTTGTACGAACCAAGTACATATTGGACGATTTATCCTGGGTCGTGAAATGCTGATGGCATACACGAACATTCCTACAGACTCGCATCGGGTCTAACTCAACTAGTTTTGGATTACCAATTACGTCTATCCATATATTAAAGCGTCCTGTATCTTTAAGGGGATTTGGAAATCGATGCCTTGATGACGTTCGATCTTCACATCCAGGTACACAACATTTCATGTTGTTCGACATGATGATTCTAGAAAATAAATAAAATATGACACCTGTGAACTGTATGGACTCTCGTTACGTTTCCAGTGAACAACATCTTATATCACTTATCTTTGTTCTAGTTCGATGTTTATGAACTATATCTCAATATCCCAATATGTCTCTCAATGTTCTTTATCCGAGATTTGGCTTTGCTTGGTTTCAGCTTGGTTTGATGGATCAGGCTTGAATTCAATTGAATTGTCACCAACCAGTAACCAACTTGAACCAACTGTAACTGAACTGTAACGGTCAATAATGGCCGCCAAATTTAAGTAAATTGCGCCAAATGCAGCCCGCGGTCAGCACCATCTAGTGGATAATGTTTCAATTGAATTGCATACAGCGCTGCCTACAGAAATGGAGGAGAACTAAACGGTGGTTACATTCCAAGCCTCTATGAGTGTCACCCCCCTGGGGTTCGTCCACGAAACCTCACCTCTCCTACGGCTCCCTGATTTCGCATCAGGTTCGTCCGTATCCTACAGCTCCCTGATTTCGCATCAGGTTCGTCTGTAAGTCTACCAACTTCCGAACAGCTCCCTGGTTTCGCATCAGGTTCGTCTGTGAAAAATCCAACTTCCTAGCAGCTCCCTGGTTTCACACCAGGTTCGTCTGTGAAGTTTATCCTAGTGACTCCCCGATTTCGCATTGGGTTCGTTCACGACGTTTCACCCTCCTACGGCTCCCTGATTTCGCATCAGGTTCGTCCGTGTGTGATTCCATTCCTAGAGGCTCCCTGATTTCGCATCAGGTTCGTCCTCGCCGTCAATAATCCTAGCGGCTCCCTGATTTCGCATCAGGTTCGTCCGCGCACCTAACTAACAAATTCATATCCGTATTCCTTGGGAAATACCCCTCTCGCCGGCCTCTCGCGTTGCCGCAGCCCCGGCTCGTAACAACTGCATCTAAACAATAATTCAAAATTTTATGAAGCTAAAGACAACTTCCAAAAATGTCGATACCCTAAATGTAGTTAATTTTAATAAAATAAATTGCCTTATAAACTTAATGCATTAAGAACTCTCGAGCAAAAAAACAAGAAAAGGCCATATAGGTTGTCTTGTTTTGTCCATTGGTACGCCAGACACGTTATTGACAATTCTTCAAGAAGTTTTACTTAAGTTTATAAGATAAGCTATCTTATTCTAAGTAATTCCATTTCGGGGAGCGAGATTTTTGGTAGTCCTCTTTAGTTTCATACAATTTTGAACCATTCCTTAGATGCAGTCAACGACTGAATGTGAAAGGAGAATGGTGAGTAGCATATAAAAAAGTTTTGACCAGAATTATAAGTTAAGTGAATGTTAAGCCTGAAATTATTTTCATATTTTCAGATAAATAGGTACAGTAGTTTTGTTTTTGACAAAATAAAAAAATATTTTGAAAAGGATTACAGCTATGAAGCGATTATTCATCTCTTGAATAAACAATATAACGTAAAAATTTCTTTACGTACATTGTCACGATTACTGCAGCAAATAGGATTAAAAAGAAAGAACATAACTGAAAGCCCGCTAGAGGAAATACTTTGTGCAACTTTATTGGAGCTTGCAGGAAGTGGCTATAATCTGGGGTATCGATGTATGTGGAAAAGACTTAGAAAAGTGTATAAGTTAACTGTCAAACAAAAAACAGTCATGCGAATTTTAAAGGAAATAGACCCCGAAGGAGTGGAAGCTCGTAGCAGGTATAAATTAAAAAGAAGAGTATACAGTGTTCCGGGACCAAATTTTCTTTGGCACGCTGATGGCTACGATAAATTAAAGAGATTCGGTTTCGCCATTTATGGCTGCATCGATGGTTTTTCCAGAAAAGTGTTATGGCTAAATGTGAGTAGGTCAAATAATGACCCACAGATAATAGGACATTACTATTTAAAGGCCATTGAAAAGTATAGATATTTGCCAACGCTAATGAGAACCGATAATGGTACCGAAGCAGCTTTAATGGAAGATTTTCAGAAAACTCTTCGCTACGAACACACAGATGAATTTGCGGGCGTAAATAGTTTCCTACGAGGAAAAAGTACCCATAATCAGAGAATAGAGGCATACTGGCGTCAATTTCGCCAGCATATGGGCGATTTTTATATCGATTTATTTAAAACCATGGAACATGAAAACCTTCTTGACATATGCAACCCAGTACATATCGACTGTTTAACATATTCATTCGGAGACCTCATCAAAGAAGATATTTTGATCACGAAAAAAGAATGGAATGAGCACAGAGTCCGCAAACAAAATTGCAGAAATATACTAGGTAGAATACCAAACGAGCTGTACCATTGTCCACACAATTTTGCAGCGCAAGATTGCAAGAAACCAGTAAACGAAGCTCACGTGACTTATCTTTTAAATAAGTATACTAAGGAACCAGAATTATATTCACTTAATTTTAAGAAACTAGTGCATATGATACTACCTGCTCATGTAATTCCAACGACTGCTAAAGATGCATATAACTTATATGTCAAAATGCTTGATATTATTGAAAATCGAATTTGAAAATGTTAATTACCATTTATAAAATTAACAAATAAAAAGAAATAAAGGCAATTTATTATTATTATTATTATTATTTACATCTTATTTATTATAAGTAATATACGCTTGGGTTGGTTTACTTTCTTTCTGCCTCAAACAGAAGTAATAAAGTCATAATTTTAGGTCTAAGCATGGGATTATAACAAAAACATTGTTCGATGTTATTTTTTAAATTATCAGGAACCCCAGCCGTATTTGGTGTTTGCTTGCTCTCAAGGTGACTTATGAGAGAATGGAAATTGTTAAAAGAACGTTTTAAATTCCATACTACAGTTCCAGTAAAAAGTTCAAGAAGAGTGCATGCCAAGGACCAAATATCGCTATTTGTGGTAGCTTCTTTTCGGTATAAAATAATTTCTGGTGCCATATACATAAATGTTCCGCACATATGACCTTCAACGGTTGACTGAAGGCTTAGCTCAAGCTCAAGGCACTTGCTCAGACCCAAGTCGCACAATTTTGTTTCGAATTTGTCGTTTACGAATACATTAGCTGGCTTAATATCTCGATGGATAATTGGAATGGGTTGCAAATGCAAATATGCAAGAGCGCAACATAAATCGTACGATATTTTCATTTTGTTATCCAAGTTCAGAAAATACCTTGGTTCGGATTTTGAATTAAATAGAATATCAAATAATGATCGCGATTCAAAATATTCCATGACGATATGAAATTGCATAATTGTCGAACAGACAGCCATGATACCAATTATATTCGGATGTCTAACTTTCTCTAGCAGCTTAATTGTGACGTCCCGGCCCCACCACACGACTTAGTGTCAACGAGCGTCACCAGAGGTCTCCAATCTTTCTCGCTAGTCCTCAATTCTACATCAATTCATATATATACAAGTTCCAAAATCCTATCCTCTGTGGCCCCGTGTGTGTCTAGGGCAGGGGTCGTCAGCTGTAGCCCTACTGATGAGTCTGGCTGACGATCCCAAGACGAAACACACCTCTTCTTTTCCTCCTCCATCCTCCAACGCCGATCCACCAGCTCCGCATAGTTACTCCGTAGTGTCGTTACCGGGCCGGCCTTAGGGTTTACGGTGCGTCGGAGGCGACGGGGCAAGAACTCCTATCCGTCCAGAATGTTCCGGCAATTCTGGACGTGACAAAATGGTGACAGCGGTGGGATCTTCGTCTACCGTCGAGAGAAAAGTTTCTTTGAGATGGTACCCACAAGGTCCCGACAATTAATATGTATATTGCAAGGCCACAGCAGATCGCGGTAGCGTATAGAAGCCGCGTGCTAGAAACCAAAACTACACATATATAAACATTAATATGTCTAAAACTGCGTTTAGCTACAACGAACCAAGTCAACGAAATTTGCTTGTGCTGCTCCTGGTTGGACCCAGCAAATACGGTGACAGTATCTGAAAATTATTACTGCCAAACGGCCTATACATTCCACAATTGCCCTCGGTGCAATCAAATTTTACTTTAAACATGTCTGTGTACGGTGAAGCCGACGACTCTCCCGTAATGGATCAAGACGCGGATCCTTCCACTAACAGAATAGACACCGCGACCGTCGAATTAATGGACCGGATACAACTATTGCGGGAAAAACAAGCTGAAATCGAACGCTTGCACGCGAAACATGTCGTAAATCCGCAATCCAAAACGCGTTCGGACGTAGCCGCCGGTTCAGACGGCCCCGCGTCGGAAGATCTCTCTAGTCAAATTCAAGCCATCCGCGAAATGATGGAAAAACTTCTTATACCTCCGCCAACGGCAAACAATTTTGCTACTCCAGGTTCCTCCCGTTTCGATAGGAAACCAGTATTAAATTATAATTATATTCCGGACCAGGATCCATCGCCCCAGATCACATTAAAAGACGCCGTAGAAACGGTCCCAGAGTTTAACGGTCACAACATGTCCGTTTTGCAATTCGCGAGAGCCTGCAATAGGGCTAAGGCTCTGATTCCCTCGCACGCCGAACCCCAGCTAGCGAGGTTGTTGAGAAATAAGCTGCAAGACCATGCGTACTTGGCTGTTGAGGATCGGGTCTTCGATACCGTAAATGAATTAGTTAAACGACTTAAACGTACATTTTCCCCCGCTAAAACATCAGACCACTATCGTGGAGAACTCGCGAACGTTATCAAGGGATCCAACGAGCACATATTGGAGTACATCTCTCGCGTAAAGGACCTCCGATTCGCCATTCTAGAAGAAGATAGGGAATATTACCGCGACTTCGCGCGAAATCACCCGCAGAATCTGGATCGCCTAACTCTAGATTCTTTCGTCGATGGCCTTCCACCTCACATAAGGACGAGGCTACTACAACACCAATTCGAAACGCTCAATGAAGCGTTCGATTTAGCTGTCATTACGGACAAAGAAATTAACAGGGACCGTCTCCGATTCCCCGAACAGAAGACGCCCAAACTAACGTGCCAGCTCTGCAACAAGACAGGTCATGACGCACGGTCCTGTTGGAGCAACCAAGGCCCGCCAGCTCAACCTTCCGAGAGGAACCCTCTAAACCACGTCGCGGAATACGGGTCCCAAGCACCCAAACCCCAGGTCCCCTATTGGGACCAGTCTCGACCTCCACCTTCCAGGCCTACGGAGCTGCGAATCTGCGGGAACTGTAAGAAGCCCGGACACGTGACTTCAGAATGCAGAAAACGCACCTTCACTGTCAAGGAAGATCCTAGAGCCTTGTGGGAAACGAAGTCGAGAATTACTCCTCCGAGCGCCGATGGATGCGAATTATGGAACGAGCCAAGCAGAAGCACACCAATTTACAATCTACCCCAAAGCACTAGCGGTATCATAAGTGTCGCTGCAGTTCAACTAAACCCGGTCGTGCTACGGACGAGGATAAAATCCTCATTTTCTGTACATAATCCGGACCTAAAGGACTACTCGCAAATTATAAACTCTAGCGAGATTGACACTCCAAGCATCATGCCCACCATCGAAGTAGAGAAATCCGACAGAAAAACTCCAAAATCCAAACCAAAAAGACCAATAGAGACTACAACGCCTATAGGCACTACTCCCATCCACCCCCTAATAAAAAACAAGTCCCTCTTAGCCCTGGATCCTTCGATCCACGATCTCGAGGCACTCACGAAAGTGCACTCACTCTTACCCCCTGCGCTATACGCCAAACCAACTCTTCCCCTAAACTCCCAAAAGTCTCTTGCGGCTACACTGGAACTGGTAGTATTCAAAATTTCTGCGGAAGCTCCTTCAAGGACAGGAAATTTACTTAAGTTAATCTCCAAAGAGCACCCGATTCATGGGGAATGCGATAAGTTCTCCGAAGCTGCACCTCGCATGCCAAAACGAAGCAAGAATGTCCTTGGATTAACCGGATATCATAGAAGGTTTATCCTGGAATTTTCTAAAAATGCTCGCCTGTTAACCCAACTTTTGAAGAACGACCCAGCATTTAACTGGGGACCGTCCCAGCAAACCTTTTTCAACCACTTACGTTCAGTCTTGCAGAAGGAACTTATCCTGCAATACCCGAATTTTGACCTGGGATTCAACGTCGCTACAGACGACTTATCCTATACTTCCCCTGCAGTGGAGGCACGCTCCAAACGACCGCGCGACAAATGTGACGACTACTTGAAGGACTGGCCCAAACGTGGACCAAGCGGTTCCAAGAGGCCTCGGTTCTCAAAATCACCGATCCATGCGCCAACAAGTGACAGCAACCCCGTCGACTCTGCAAAAACCACATCCAGCGCTCGCCAGGGAAGGAAATGCAGAAGGACTCAACTAAACAGAAAGATGCGCCGGAAAATATCATCTGCAGAAACTCCACCAATTCCCTCAACAGAAAACATACGTGAACGACTGCCTACAACAACAGCAGGCAACAAATATAGATTACCCATACAGGATTTATTCGTAAAATATTTTGTGTGCGTGCTTCTCAGCTTATACTCATCAATTAAGATCGCTGACGAAGTTATTAAAAGATTAATTTGTCACTTCGGAGCTCCTAGAGCCATTCTCACCGACCAAGTACCAAATTCTACTAGAAATTTTATAAAACCGGCACCGTGGAAATGGAAATTCCAACAATTCCGAACCACAGCCTTTCACCCACCGTCTAACGGCTCTTTACAGAGATTGCATCTCGTTTTGACCCAATATTTAAAATTGATAATCGGTAGATACACTGACTGGGACGAATGGACCAACTTGGCCGCGATCTCGTATAATGCCAGTGTCCGCGAGTGTACTAAATACACTCCGCATGAAAAATTATTCGGGAAATTAGCTCGGATACCCACCAAGAACCCGGTTCTTGAAGAAATTGAAAATAAAACGTACCAAGGTTACCTTTCGAAATTCGGTAGGAGCCTACGATATAAAAGACCTGACGTTCAAAAAAACGGTTAGTGTGCAGAATTAAACATTTCTCGCCTGTCAGTCCCAAATCCGTTAGTGCGTAGAATTTCGCATTTCTCTCCCGCCTTCTACCTAAATCCTCAGTGTGCAGAATTAAACATTACTCGCCTGCCGTTCGATACGATTAGTGTGCAGAATTTCACATTTCTCGCCTGACGTTCGAAATGGTTAGTGTGCAGAATTGAACATTGCTCGCCTGACTCTCCTTGAATTTTCAGTGTGCAGAATTAAACATTACTCGCCTGCCGTTCGATACGATTAGTGTGCAGAATTTCACATTTCTCGCCTGACGTTCGAAATGGTTAGTGTGCAGAATTGAACATTGCTCGCCTGACTTTCCCTAAATCCTCAGTGTGCAGAATTAAACATTACTCGCCTGCCATTCGAAACGATTAGTGTGCAGAATTTCACATTTCTCGCCTGACGCTCGAAATGGTTAGTGTGCAGAATTGAACATTGCTCGCCTGACCTTCCCTAAATCTTCAATCCCCTGAATCCAACATTCTCCCGGCCGTTCGAGACGTTTAGCGTGCAGAATTTCACATTTCTCGCCTGACAATCGAAAAGGCTGGTGTACAGAATTACGTCGTCAAATACCTGATTTCCTCGCCTCCCGGTGCGCTGAACTATAGATTCGCGCCTGGAATTTATGTAAAAACCCCTTTGTCATTTGTCCCATTAAATCCTTAACCCGGGACGTGACATAATTTCCCTTAAAATAGCCTTGTCCTTCCTACCCTTCTGCATCGATTTAATAGCGACTTCAGACCCTAAATACTTTCCTTTTAACACAAGACCTTGCGCTCCCTCTCCTAATATGCAGTTAGAAAATTGAAGGTCACTCTCTTTGACAATCGGAATAAAGAATTTCAAATTATCAGTTTTCTGTGTAATTTGAGGCTTATTATAATGAAAATCATATGCGCTCTGAGGCCTCTTTTCAGCGGTTTTCGAAAAATCATCGTCATCATCAGTGTTAGTCCATAATTTATTGTAGCAATAAGTTATAGGAAATATCGACCGTATTCTTTAGATATAAATGTTATCGGCGCACAGGTTCGGTCCTCAAAAAACTATGTATCTTAATTTATCATAACACAATTTGCTTTAAATTAACTGAAAATCTTCCAACGTTTCGGTCTACATTTAGACCCTTATCAAGGAAAGTGATAGAATTTCAGAAAAATAACGCGAGTGAAATTTATCCGGTCGGCACGTTAAAACACGTCCGACACCGAGAGCCGGTTAATAGTGACTAAAGTAAACATAGGACAAACCAACGATCATCTCGAAGGTGAACACAGCCGTTTATTCGCAGAGACCGTTAAATATTATGAAAACATAAATACACAAACACCCTCAAGTCATATAATCAAATTAATATTAGTAAAAGATTAATTGGAGCAATACATCATAAGACATTACTTCTTCAGTAATGTTGCGTAATATTCTTGTATCTTAGGCGTTTCATACCTAAGATTTACGCTAGGCTGTTTAATCATATGTAACGTCTCCAAAAGAATCCTCCGGTTCAAATTAGTTTCTCTGTCGACAACTTTAACGTTGTCGAAGTCAAATCTGTGATCAAACTCTAGTGAATGTTTAGTCAAAGCAGTGTGTTGAAGGGGAG
Organism: Andrena minutula; assembly: GCA_929113495.1. Taxonomy (NCBI): domain Eukaryota; kingdom Metazoa; phylum Arthropoda; class Insecta; order Hymenoptera; family Andrenidae; genus Andrena; species Andrena minutula. Next base: position 40,167,479 of record OV815993.1, on the reverse strand, counting down.
ATGAAAAAATATTTCTTTTGTGTTCATAAACGCGTTTTTCCAAATGTCTCGAAGTTTGTCCTATATAAACCTGGCTACAGTCCATGCAAGGGATAGAATATAGAATGTTAGAGTTTTTTACCAAAGGTATTTTATCCTTGATTGAAGGGAATAATTGCTTCGAATAAAACGGTAATTTGTAAATAGTGTGTATTCCAACTTTCCTGAAAATTCTTCTGATATCATTTGATATGTTGTTACAAAAAGGTAACACTGTTGTGTTCCTCCAGCTAATTGGCCCTAATAATAGATTTCTCTCTTTCTTTCTTTTCTCAATTAATGAGGGATGGTAGATTTCAAAAATGCGATCTTTAATAATTGCACAAATCATTCCCATAGGGTATCCATTACGTTTTAAAGTGTTTTTAACAAGAGACAAATTAGCTGGTCGAAATTCAGGGTCGGAAAGCAAAATAGCACGGTCTATTAATCCCTTAATTAATCCCACTTTATGTTGCATGGGGTGAGCCGAAAAAAAGTTTATATATCTACCCGACCAACTCGGCTTGTGATACCAATTCGTAATAAATCTATTATTCGATCTAATGACCATAGTGTCAAGAAAGCTTAAACACGAATCCTTCTCAATCTCATGCGTGAATTGCAGTCTAACGTGAAAACTATTAAAAACATCTAAAAGAACTTGCAAATCCTCAAGTCTGAGACAAGTAATAATGTCATCCACATATCTTTTATAAAAAATAAGTTCAAAAGGTACCTTTGCGAGAGAAACCGATTCCAATTCTTCCATAACAATGTTAGCAATTACCGGAGAGATAGGAAATCCCATAGCCGTTCCAAAAATCTGTTTGTAGTAAGTTCCAAATAAGAACACATTAGATTCCAATACAAACTTGACAGCTGTGAGGAAATCATCACGATCGATTTTGGTATGTTCCTTGATCTCATCCCAACGATGATCTAAGACATCCAAGGCTAAATCAATAGGAACATTGGTAAAAAGTGAAACATCGTCCAGAGATACCAGTCGTAATGATGCATCATTAACGTGAAAATTCTTAATCTCTTTACAGAATTGCCAACTGTCGACAGTGTGAAAAGGAGACTTTCCAACAATATTTGAAAGAATGTCCGCTAAAAAACTAGACAGTTTATATGTGGGACCACCTATAGATGAAACAATAATCCTCCATGATAATACCTCCTTGTGTGTTTTAGGCAAAGCATACGCTCTCGGTATAATGGCATTGTAAGATTTTAATTGCTTGCTAATTTGTTCACTGATTTGTTTCTTTTTAAAGAATTTGGAGACCAAACATGCTCTTTGTGTCCAAAAGGAATTTATTACTTCTCCTAAATTTATAGCATCAATAGAATCAGGTTTAGCTAAAATTATGGACAATGATATTTAAACCTCAACGAGAATTAAAATAATTTTTACGCAACATTACTGAAGAAGTAATGTCTTATGATGTATTGCTCCAATTAATCTTTTACTAATATTAATTTGATTATATGACTTGAGGGTGTTTGTGTATTTATGTTTTCATAATATTTAACGGTCTCTGCGAATAAACGGCTGTGTTCACCTTCGAGATGATCGTTGGTTTGTCCTATGTTTACTTTAGTCACTATTAACCGGCTCTCGGTGTCGGACGTGTTTTAACGTGCCGATCGGATAAATTTCACTCGCGTTATTTTTCTGAAATTCTATCACTTTCCTTGATAAGGGTCTAAATGTAGACCGAAACGTTGGAAGATTTTCAGTTAATTTAAAGCAAATTGTGTTATGATAAATTAAGATAGTTTTTTGAGGACCGAACCTGTGCGCCGATAACATTTATATCTAAAGAATACGGTCGATATTTCCTATAACTTATTGCTACAATAAATTATGGACTAACACTGATGATGACGATGATTTTTCGAAAACCGCTGAAAAGAGGCCTCAGAGCGCATATGATTTTCATTATAATAAGCCTCAAATTACACAGAAAACTGATAATTTGAAATTCTTTATTCCGATTGTCAAAGAGAGTGACCTTCAATTTTCTAACTGCATATTAGGAGAGGGAGCGCAAGGTCTTGTGTTAAAAGGAAAGTATTTAGGGTCTGAAGTCGCTATTAAATCGATGCAGAAGGGTAGGAAGGACAAGGCTATTTTAAGGGAAATTAAGCTGCTAGAGAAAGTTAGACATCCGAATATAATTGGTATCATGGCTGTCTGTTCGACAATTATGCAATTTCATATCGTCATGGAATATTTTGAATCGCGATCATTATTTGATATTCTATTTAATTCAAAATCCGAACCAAGGTATTTTCTGAACTTGGATAACAAAATGAAAATATCGTACGATTTATGTTGCGCTCTTGCATATTTGCATTTGCAACCCATTCCAATTATCCATCGAGATATTAAGCCAGCTAATGTATTCGTAAACGACAAATTCGAAACAAAATTGTGCGACTTGGGTCTGAGCAAGTGCCTTGAGCTTGAGCTAAGCCTTCAGTCAACCGTTGAAGGTCATATGTGCGGAACATTTATGTATATGGCACCAGAAATTATTTTATACCGAAAAGAAGCTACCACAAATAACGATATTTGGTCCTTGGCATGCACTCTTCTTGAACTTTTTACTGGAACTGTAGTATGGAATTTAAAACGTTCTTTTAACAATTTCCATTCTCTCATAAGTCACCTTGAGAGCAAGCAAACACCAAATACGGCTGGGGTTCCTGATAATTTAAAAAATAACATCGAACAATGTTTTTGTTATAATCCCATGCTTAGACCTAAAATTATGACTTTATTACTTCTGTTTGAGGCAGAAAGAAAGTAAACCAACCCAAGCGTATATTACTTATAATAAATAAGATGTAAATAATAATAATAATAATAATAAATTGCCTTTATTTCTTTTTATTTGTTAATTTTATAAATGGTAATTAACATTTTCAAATTCGATTTTCAATAATATCAAGAATTTTGACATATAAGTTATATGCATCTTTAGCAGTCGTTGGAATTACATGAGCAGGTAGTATCATATGCACTAGTTTCTTAAAATTAAGTGAATATAATTCTGGTTCCTTAGTATACTTATTTAAAAGATAAGTCACGTGAGCTTCGTTTACTGGTTTCTTGCAATCTTGCGCTGCAAAATTGTGTGGACAATGGTACAGCTCGTTTGGTATTCTACCTAGTATATTTCTGCAATTTTGTTTGCGGACTCTGTGCTCATTCCATTCTTTTTTCGTGATCAAAATATCTTCTTTGATGAGGTCTCCGAATGAATATGTTAAACAGTCGATATGTACTGGGTTGCATATGTCAAGAAGGTTTTCATGTTCCATGGTTTTAAATAAATCGATATAAAAATCGCCCATATGCTGGCGAAATTGACGCCAGTATGCCTCTATTCTCTGATTATGGGTACTTTTTCCTCGTAGGAAACTATTTACGCCCGCAAATTCATCTGTGTGTTCGTAGCGAAGAGTTTTCTGAAAATCTTCCATTAAAGCTGCTTCGGTACCATTATCGGTTCTCATTAAAGTCTGCGCACACATTTCCGTTCCGTCTCCGTTCCGTCTCCGTTCCGCCTCCGCATGGTGTCCGTTCCGTCTCCCTGCGGTGTCCCTAACTTCACTGACAACTGTGTAGGGGGCCTGCTTTGGCCCGGTAAGTCCCAATTCAGCCATTTCTGCAAGCCTGCTGTACAATTCTCTCAGTCAGTAGCGTGGTACCTGTCGTATTGGAAACACCACTTTTTGTCGGTAGTGCATTAATGTTATGGCGCTGAACGATAAGGAAGAATTAGCAATACTTGCGCTAATTTTAGATGAAGACGAAGAAAATGTGGAAAGACTAAAAAAAAGTGTAGAAAAGAGAAAAAGGCTGTGGGTCCACCAAGCGTGGACGAAAAGGGACACCGAAGGAGAATTTTATACATTATTTAAGGAATTACAAGACGACGCCAGTAAATTCTATGAATATTTTCGAATGACTCCTTATACGTTTAATGAATTATTGAAGAAATTAGAAAATTCATTGAAGAAGATGGACACGCCGTGGCGATCAGCAATTACAGCCAAACAACGGTTGGCAGTATGTTTGAGGTATGTTATATACAAAGAAATAATAATTGTATTATATGATAAGTAGTGTACTATTCTATTCCACTGTAATTATCTATTATATGTGTCGGTGATTATGAAAGTGACGTAAGTAACAAAGCTCAAAATTTAGATTTCTCTTATTTTATGTTATATTTATTTATATTTCAATATTATGAAAGAATTGTTGCAAAACAGCCGTCAAGTAAGCAATGACATGATAGTGGCACTTTCACAATGAGCTGCGACAGTTTCACATGCGCTTCGATAATCGATAGTGATGTGAGTCATTTGTTCTCTGTAATAAGTTGGTAATTCGTGCGAAAGGAAATAATTACATATTTTTCTATTATTTATTAACCTCAGAAATGGGGCAAGGAAAAAGAAAGGAAACGCGAAATATGCTTAATTATGCTGAAAGTGTGAGAAAAAGGAGGAGAAATAGTGGTAAAGAATACATTATCAAAAATAATAAAGTTGATAGTGGCAAAGTATTTGAAAATAAAAATTGCTTTTAGTCGAAAAAATGTTTGAATTTATTGAGTTGTGACGGTCGAAAAACTACGTCTGAGCACGTTTGGAATTTAGAGGACACAAAGGTTTAATGAACATAATTTCATAAAAGTTGCATTCCTACGTATATATATACATCAGACACATACCTATCTTATGCTATACGTATAGATACTAAACACTATTTATACACTATGTACAGTAGTAATTATTTAAAATAGCTTAAAGGGTACCCCCCATCAAATCACTCTAGATTAGAATAGGTAATTGTTCGAATTTTATTTAAAAAAATGTGAACGTCATAGTGTTTAAAAACTGATTACGCTGTATTTGTACATAATCAAGATAATAAATTTTGTTTGCATATTGTATCTAATATTGCTGTCTATTGGTGGTTGTGCCTGTTCTCGTGACTCAAATAAACGGAAAATCCGCATCTACGAAATTTATAACACCTTGTAGAATTATTTGAAATCAACAAACCCAGAAAATTGTTACAGTATATAATATTGTTCATGGAATCATTTATATCTTATCAAAGTATTATAATTTCATGTTTTGGCAGACGTTTGAACTACAAATTTCGAAAAAACTGGTAATTTTACGCACGGAAATGTTTATAAAAAGAAGATTGGTCGAAACGTTATTATTGTGAATGAACAATATTATGTACTGTAACAATTTTCTGGGTTTGTTGATTTCAGATAATTCTACAAGGTGTTATAAATTTCGCAGACGCGGATTTTCTGTTTATTTGCATCACGAAAACAGGCACAGCCACTAATAGACAGCAATATTAGATAAAATATGCAAACAAAGTTTATTATCTTGATTATGTACAAATACAGCGTAATCAGTTTTTTAACACTATAACGTTCACTTTTTTTAAATAAAATTCGAACAATTGCCTATTCTAATCTAGAGTGATTTGATGGGAGGGTAACCTTAAAAAATCCTTATTCTATTGTAAAATCTAAGTTACGGTGGTTGACTTATATTACTAAACGCGCCGTTAGTGGACGGGGGGCTAACACTTCTATTTTCCATAATGTTTGATACAAAACTACCGCCTGCCCCGTTTTCTGGGAAACATTGAGCGGTGCCATATGTTTGGGCCAAATATTGCAGTTCATATTGCTGCACTACGTTAAACAGTTCAGTTTTTACGTGGTTTTGTAGAGGTGGCGGGAGAGATTTAATTGTGTGCGAAAGCCCATTTAAAAATGCGTCCACTGGATGCGTTTGTTCGTATTTTTTGTCTACTAAATACCGCAACACTTGGGAGGCGGCCGTTTGTGTTTGCTCCGTGCTTCCTTTCTTCTTTTTCGTCGGAGGTTGATGATCGTTCTCCCGATCTGCAGTTACTATTGCTGGTGGTGAAAGTGATGAAGGTGGTGGTGTTGCTATTTCTTCTAATCTGCGCGACTCTTCCACTAAAGGTGTGGCAGGCCGAGTAGAAATTTCACCCCTAACAATTTGTTCCTGCTCCACGTTTTCTATCTGCTTCTTTCCGATATTTCCCAGGGTGCTTCGCTCTTCGAAAAATTTTATTAAAAATGACATTTCTGCCGAATACTTATAGGCTTTGACCTTTTTGGCGGCCTGCCCACTTTTTCCCTCCTTCTTTTTCAGTGCTTTCCGGTAATTGTCTCTTAAACTATTCCAACGTGTTTTGCACGTTAACCCTGAAAACAAACAAATTTATGTTAACGAAATAAGATTTTTTGTATTATCCTACAGTATTATCTCATTTCTATTATTTCAGGTATCTAGCAACCGGCGATGCAATGAAAACAATATCATTTAGTTATCGTCTCGGGCAGAGTACGGTGCGTTCGATAATTCACGAAACTTGGAATGTAATTGTGAAGACACTGCTTAGGGAGACAATGCCCATCCCAACAGAAGCTGCATGGAGAGATATTGCGGAAGATTTCAAGAATCTGTGGAATTTCCCCAACTGCGTGGGAGCTATAGATGGGAAGCATGTTGTGATGCAGGCTCCCGCAAACAGCGGATCTCAATATTTTAATTATAAGAAAACATTTTCTATTGTGCTGTTAGCACTAGTCGATGCTAATTGCAATTTCATTGCGGTCGATGTGGGGTCGTTTGGGAGAAATAGTGATGGCGGAATTTTCAGCCACTCCAACTTGGGAAAGAGATTAGAAGAGGGAACCATGGATTTACCCCCTGACACAACGTTACCAGGGACGAATAAAAAAGCTCCATTTGTCATCGTGGGAGACGAAGCGTTTCCATTGAAGAGGTACTTGATGAGGCCCTATCCAGGGAAACAATTGAACACCACACAAAGGCGTATTTTCAATTACCGGTTGTGCCGTGCCAGACGATTGGTCGAGAATGCGTTTGGTATTTTAGGGCAGAAATTTAGGATTTATAATCGGCGCATACATGTCAAGCCGGAGTACTTAGACAAGATAGTTCTATCGACATGTATTTTGTACAATTTTATTAGAAAAATTGAAAGCGATATGCCGAATGAGGGCCCGTCAACGTCGCAGGGCAATGCAGAAAATCCGCGACACATCGATTTACCCCCACAAGGGGGTAATTCCACAAGGGAAGCATTTCGCGTGCGGGAATGCTTCACAGACTACTTTAATTGTGAGGGAGCCGTTTCGTGGCAAAACGATAAAATTTAATTATTGTTAATTAATTATTACTTTTGTAGTTATAAATATACTATACGTCCTGCTCATTTCTATATACGGTATTATGTTTGTAACTATTGGAAAAGCGAAAACCTGTTCCATACGAAAGTTGTTTGATTTGATGGAGAACACTTAATAGAATATTGGGGTTTGCGTTTAACCTTTAGAGGTCCGGGATATTTTCATTGCAATTGTAAATTTTATTTACTTAAAATTTGTGCATATATACCACCAAAATGGCCGGCAAAGTATTCAAATTCCTAAGTGATTGATTCATGCAAAATTGGCGGAGAAAATCGTTCAACCAGTGTGAAAAAACATAGTTTCGAGAAAAACGAGTTTAAAGTTATAAGATCGTTTATTTTGTCACACAAAAAGTCTAAAATACTGTCCACTACATGCACATTTAAACCCCATATCAATAATTTTCCTACGAAGTATAGATATCTAACACAAAATTAAAAAAAGTTGAATTTTTTTCCGGGCTTCAAGGTGTTGTTCCCCCTTAAGGGGTTAAACCACTGTAGAGCACGAAAAAATAGGCATATTTCGGGAATTTTTTTATGCGCAATAAAGAGAACAATCGAAATTCTGTAAAATGGGATTTATAATTCTAGTAATGAAGTACAAAAAATATTTTTTTCAACTTCGTTCATAACAAAATGGTGGCTGCACAGCATTTCTCCGTCGGTGCCTGTTTTTTTAAAGGGTCCACGGCCGGAAACCTAACTCCCGCAATTTTTGACCTGGAACAAAAAACCAAAGTTTTTTCGATTCTATAAAACAACAGCAAGAGACGTACGTAGGATTTTTTCGATATATTGATTTTACGCGAAATGGTGCATGTTTGAAAAAAAAGTTCAAAATTTCATGAAAAAATCGTCAGAAAAGTGTTTATAAAAAAAAAGTATGCAATATAAAAAAAAATCCTACGTACGTCGCTGGAGAAAGCAATTTTGAATATACTGTTAAATTTTCAGATCGATCGGTGAATATTTGTTCCAGTTATGTTTCCGGCCAGTTAAAAAAAAGTGATTTCGAGAAAAACGCGTTTAAAGTTTTAAGTACTGTAAAATCATATTATATTCTTATATACCTTTAATCTGCGATGCCTGCACCATACAATTGGCCTTCTAGATTCACATCTTCCTCCTCTTTTTCCTTTCTTAAGCTTTTCAAGGCGATTCGAGCCTCTCTTGTACCTTTACTTAAGGATCCTTCTGCTCTTTTGTTGCGCTCCGCGTCCACTTCTATGCATAGATTATAGCTGTTTGGGCCAATTGTCATGCCCATAGTGTGGATTACGTGCAAAATTGAGGAAAATCCGTCATTGAACACGCAAGTAGCAATATTTGTGGCAATATCTAATATTAATTTTCCACTAGATATTGATTTTGGAGCCATCCCCCATACGGTCGAGTTGAAACTCTCGTTGCTGTTTTGTGTAAATCCACCGATGCAACGAGTGAGAAGATCCTCCTTACTCAATTCTTCGTACACTGGCTTTATAGCTTCGAAAACTTCTTTGTGCATAGGTTGTTGGTGTTGATAATCGCCCAAACTGTTTGTCGCTACACAGACGCGCAATGGTAACAGCCGCTCGGGGCATACACGAGAGCGTTGCGGTAGAATTGAAAATTTGGACATTTAGACATTTTTGCCGCCCTCCATCTTTTGGTATATTATTTTTAAGACCCTAAAACACCTTTTAAATAAAAAAAAAAATTTATTTTTTTGAAAATTCTACAGTGGTTTAACCCCTTAAGTTTTCTCCATCAAATCAAACAACTTTTGTATGGAACAGGTTTTCGCTTTTCCAATAGTTACAAAAATAATAGCGTCTGTACAAACGAACCGGACATGCTGTATCTATATAGCGTGTATAAAATACGAGTGTGACTTGCGATTGAGTGGAAAGAGTTGAATGGCATTTATTGTAAATACTTGTGAATGGAGTGTAGTGTAAAAGAAATGATGGGGCGTGCGCGCGCGCGTGTGTTTGAAATATGTTTATAGTTTTGTACAGTTTTATGTTATTCTTTTGTAAAATATAAGAGCTATGTGACTTACCTTCTTCATTTAGTTGGGCTCCTATCTCATCCCAAATCTTGGTCTTGGAATCGCTGTCCAGATATTTAGGATCGCCCTGGTTGTACAGGACGGGATGTGCGCGCACCAATTCTATTAATTTTTCGTTGCTCATCTCTGAATTGCTAAAAATACGAAAATGTCAGTGAAGATAATGTGAATAAATATTAAAGAGTACACAATATCACACACTTCAACTTACTTTTGCGACATTCTGAAGCGAAGTAGACTGCACTGTGACACTGCTCAAACAAAATTTGCGGAAGTACTGTCCTTGGGAGTGTGACTAATTTTCCGCGAAGCCTCTGTCACGATCATCGGAAGGTGGAGGGGGCGCATAGGTCGCATTCTGACCATTTCGGTGGGGTAAACTTAATTTCGCTAATTATCTGAAGATGGCTATGTCACGATCATCGGAAGGTGGGGAGGGGGGGGGGGCGCATAGGTCGCATTCTGACCATTTTGGTGGGGTAAACTTAATTTCGCTAATTATCAAAAGATGGTTCTTTCACGATACAGGGTGTTCGCATTATAACTCAGCCGCGTTTTCCTCGTAAAGGCTAGGAGAGACTGGGAAAAGTTGACTTCAAGGGTTGGTGGTGGGGGTAACTTTATACATATGAATTTTTCGATAATTATTTTTACGCAGTTGTGTATATGTAAGAAAAGACCGTATTTTTTACACTACACACTACAGAAATAAAACTTGATGATTCAAGTTTTGAGCGTAGCCCCTTCCGTCTCGGTCCCCTCGTAATATCTGGCTTTCGAGCCGATCGCGTCCGAGTTTTGCCGAGCCGACCTGAAATCAAATTGCCCGCTCACGGCGGTCTTGCTTGTAGCCCGATTCGAGTCTCGGGATCTCGAGCAATACGAAAAATCTCGCCCGAAAAATTCCGGCCCGTCCCGAGCCCGAAAAGTCGGGTACCCGCACATCCCTGGCAATCGGTGAAGAACTTTCGGAGATTTAAGATTTTGAAGAAACGAACATTTACATTTTTATTTACCTACATAGATTTTTTTGCTTTATTATTACGAAGTTTCCATAAAATGATATTTTAAAAAAAGAGACAATTGGCTTATGATAACTGAAGTACAAATACACCGTCAATATTCTGCTTCCCGATTTAGTGGTGGATACATTACGATACTTATTTATTTTCAAAGTAAATTTACGATCTAAAAAATCAATTAAAGGTTGTGCTTCCTTCGAAGCAAAATTTACATTAAAATCGCCGCTCAAAATGATAGGCACTTGAGAGAGACCTTTGTCAATAAATTCAGTATCAGATACATCATTACGGTACAAAAAGTAAAGATTCAAAAATAAATTGCATTATTTTTGACATTGCATGATTAGGAGAGATGTACATAGCAATCATGAGAATAATGTTGCCATTATCTAGAATGCACTGAGCAGCACAAATTTCTACAACTGATAATCCACTATTTACAGGAACCGTAGTAGTTTGACGCAAATTAATGTTCATATTTCAAGTGCAGACCAAGCTGTTATTGGAATTTTAATAAATAGCAACTCCTCCAGCTCTCACCGAAGTACGCTTGAATTTTACTACGCAGTCAAAATTAGGAATGTTAACATTTTCATCATTTCCCAGCCATGTTTCCGAGAGTAGTAAGAAATTTGAACAAAATAGCACGCATGAAGTATTTTATTTAAACACAAGTCCGAATACGTTACGTATATTATTAATCACTCAGAAATGTAATAAAGAACGCGGCGAATTCACTCGATTAACGGAAGAAAATTGTTTTGGTGTTAGAACAAAGGAGTGGGTGTAGCGCAGAGCTGCCAGGGAATTCCCCACCGTAGTGGAGGGGGAACACCTACATTGTCGTCGATGGTTGCGCTCGGCGTCATTGCACACGCATACATATACTGCAATGCTATGTAGGTATTCCTCCTCTACTACACGTCGGTTCCCTCTCCACTACGGCGGAGACGTTTCGTCACACGTTCAGCAGCATGAGGCCAATTCACCCTACTGTGCGTAAGGAAATTTCACTTCAATAAATGTAAAAAATATTAAATTATACACCATGGGATAGGAATAATTTAACCTTTTTTTGGACGTAAAATTTAATTCCGATAGCTTCAAAAAAGATCCAAAAGGCGCCAACTTTTCAATCTGGCCCATTGCGTCGTGATGCGTGTGGGGAGCGAGAATCTCAGGTGTAGGTTATTGTAAAGGTGAAATCTGACGGCACATGGATCGACGAGGCGAGCCGGCTCGCCCAGGCTCGCCGAGGATCGCCAAACTCCCGAGGGGGCGAGCCATAAGCGTTCTCACGGCGCGTGGGCTCGGCGAGTCTAGTGCCAAACTCGCCGATCCTCGTTCCGTCCGATTTTTTTTACCTTAAAGGATATACAGTTTTATTATATCTTGGGCCTACTGCTGTGACGTCCCGGCCCCACCACACGACTTAGTGTCAACGAGCGTCACCAGAGGTCTCCAATCTTTCTCGCTAGTCCTCAATTCTACATCAATTCATATATATACAAGTTTCAAAATCCTATCCTCTGTGGCCCCGTGTGTGTCTAGGGCAGGGGTCGTCAGCTGTAGCCCTACTGATGAGTCTGGCTGACGATCCCAAGACGAAACACACCTCTTCTTTTCCTCCTCCATCCTCCAACGCCGATCCACCAGCTCCGCATAGTTACTCCGTAGTGGCGTTACCGGGCCGGCCTTAGGGTTTACGGTGCGTCGGAGGCGACGGGGCAAGAACTCCTATCCGTCCAGAATGTTCCGGCAATTCTGGACGTGACACTGCAACCAGTTGTTTCCGAAAAAGTAGCCAGGTTTTATAACCCAGAGCATTTGGCCTCGGTCGCGGTTTATGACCCGCGATCACTGTTGGCGGTGGACAACAGTGCGTCCGGGTGCGAAGTCACCATGCGCCCCAAGCACCAACACAGCAATATACAGATTAACGAAAACTCCGGCTTTTGTTTGCAACGAAGAATCTCTGAATCATTAAAGACGGAAAAGGTATGTTCTGAATTACCTGGCAAGCAGATGTTGTTTGCATTTCATTGTGTTTTAAAATTTTATTATAGTTTGAGCCTTTATAGGTATTCTGTGCTGTATTTTGCCTTTATGGTTTGTCCTTAAATATCCCAAACGATGCAGACTATGGGAGGCAAGAACGAAGCGAAAATTCATTTACTGTTTATGGTCGGGAATTCCGTATTTTCGAAGACAGCTTCGACAGATTTCCAAAAGGCAATTAAGAACATACCTTCGTCGTCTTTAATGAGTCAGAGATTATTCGCTGCGAAAAAAAAACCGAACTTTTCGTTAATCCGTACATTGTTCTGTTCGTACTTGGTGCCATGGTGACTTCGCACTAGAGATCCCGGCGTAGAACGTGTATTGAAGATACACGTGTACACGCGTACACGCGTACACGTGTCGTAAAAATATCCGTGTTCTAATCCGTGTACATACTTCTTAATACACGGATACACGGGTATTGAAATACACGTGTACACGTGTATCGAAATTCACGGATACACGGGTATTGAAATACACGTGTACACGTGTATCGAAATTCACGGATACACGGGTATTGAAATACACGTGTACACGTGTATCGAAATTCACGGATACACGGGTATTGAAATACACGTGTACACGTGTATCGAAATTCACGGATCGTAGTATCCATGTACCTGTGTACCCGTGTACCGAAATTCACGGATACACGTGTATCGAAATATACGGTTTCACGTGTATTAAGATATCCATATTTAACTTTTTAACTAAATATCCGAATGTTTAAATTTTACGCAAATAGTTTGCGATAGGTAGGTACAAACACTGGTTGGTAATTCTTGTCTGAAATGAAAAAACCAAAATAATTTTTAATGCTCTTATATTTTTCTTCTGTGTGAACTAATAAAAAGCAGAAAAAAACGCGAAATCATAAATTTGTTTAGTTTGATAAGAAGAATGTCTATTTTTTAAAAACAACATTTGACTTTAACGTGCTATGAAAATTATTTAAAAAATTTTTTTTAACAATCTTTTTAGTTCACATAGAAAAGAATTTAATACTGAAGAGCATAAGTTTTGGTTTAATTCATTGGGCGGCATAGTTTTTTGCTACCACGCCCGCCAATTTTAAAGAATCGTAAAAATGAAAACTGGAGAAATCGCACTTTAAAGTTTTCGTTAGGAGAAAGTATTAATTATTGGTTACTTTCAAGCAATGATCGGCTAATCAGCTATTCCTGTCCCACATAATAGCCCTTCCGTTTGTTCAAGAAACTCATTTTGTTGCATTTGCTCAATCCTACGAGCCGTACGAGCCTCCTTGCTGCTGTATGTTTGTCGCTTGTCTTCCCGCGCGAGTCGCTGCGCATCAGTGGTATCGGCGAACGTTTTGAACTTACGGAACTCGATCGCGTTATTTATTTGTTTTGAATTTCTTGAATATTCGGTTTCTCGAAGTGTCAATAAACAAGAATCGGTCCCGCATGCTCGCGAATCTTCCAGTAACACCGGTGCAGCGATTGACGGTGGTGAGAGATTCTCGCGCGTTCGCGATCTTTCGCTCGCGGTCGATCGCTACAATTCTCTACGTTCAACTTATAAAATCTCTAACTCACTCTGCTCTAAGTCTATTCTGTACTATTACATTGCACAACTCTGCCGTTTCGATTGTCTTTAAAAGTAATGATCGACGAATGGGGACGCGTCAAAGGGTGAAGCACGCGCCCGTGTTCGGCCGAGTGCTCGCACATTTGCTCGCCGCTTACCTGCTCTGGATTCTGTATCTTTAAAAATACTTCGAATTGGTCGCTATAAATTTGTCCAGTCCACACTTACCAGCCTATTTCACAAATGCGAATTAGTGAAAGAAAATGTGTATTATGTACTTACATATGTACATACAGTGGAGACAAAAGTATTCGGACACCCTTTAAAACAGAATAACAACATTAAATTTGGTCCAAACGACGTGATTTTTTTAGAAGCTAGAAGGATTAGTTTACTAAGTAGGTGGCGTGTTTCGTCCTTTCGAAAGAAAAACAATCTTTCCATTACAATCATTAATAATGATCAGAATTATATCATGTTTGGTATAATTTTCATTGTAAAAACTCCAGCAATGCATTGGTGGTATTTTTATGGAGTTTTAATATTAATTATAGAAATTACCATTTCCATTACTGAGTGGCCTATTGCTGTCCTTGTCTTTATGACTCTAGGCTCTAGGACCCCTGAAGCGCGTGGTGCGAGAGCTTCGACCCGAGAACCTTTCATGGTCATAAAAAAAGGTCGACCTTTCCGGACTCCGTCAGTCCAAATTCCCAAATATCGTTGGCAACTGAATTTTAGTTTCACCGAACGGATAGGGGTTCTACACGGACACCGGCTGACATCCTTGCCACGGACAAGTGTGCGCTGCTCCATTGTAAAGCACGCAAACGATATTTTTTAACACGGATCTGGACGGCCCAGACCTGACGGATACGGAGAGGCCATCGAATTTCACGGAACGGACAAGTGTGCGCTGCTCCATTCCAAAACAAGCAACCGATACCTTGTACGTCCACGGAACGGAGACGGAGCGGAGACGAAACGGAAATGTGTGCGCAGACCTTTAGCGTTGGCAAATATCTATACTTTTCAATGGCCTTTAAATAGTAATGTCCTATTATCTGTGGGTCATTATTTGACCTACTCACATTTAGCCATAACACTTTTCTGGAAAAACCATCGATGCAGCCATAAATGGCGAAACCGAATCTCTTTAATTTATCGTAGCCATCAGCGTGCCAAAGAAAATTTGGTCCCGGAACACTGTATACTCTTCTTTTTAATTTATACCTGCTACGAGCTTCCACTCCTTCGGGGTCTATTTCCTTTAAAATTCGCATGACTGTTTTTTGTTTGACAGTTAACTTATACACTTTTCTAAGTCTTTTCCACATACATCGATACCCCAGATTATAGCCACTTCCTGCAAGCTCCAATAAAGTTGCACAAAGTATTTCCTCTAGTGGGCTTTCAGTTATGTTCTTTCTTTTTAATCCTATTTGCTGCAGTAATCGTGACAATGTACGTAAAGAAATTTTTACGTTATATTGTTTATTCAAGAGATGAATAATCGCTTCATAGCTGTAATCCTTTTCAAAATATTTTTTTATTTTGTCAAAAACAAAACTACTGTATTTATCTGAAAATATGAAAATAATTTCAGGCTTAACATTCACTTAACTTATAATTCTGGTCAAAACTTTTTTATATGCTACTCACCATTCTCCTTTCACATTCAGTCGTTGACTGCATCTAAGGAATGGTTCAAAATTGTATGAAACTAAAGAGGACTACCAAAAATCTCGCTCCCCGAAATGGAATTACTTAGAATAAGATAGCTTATCTTATAAACTTAAGTAAAACTTCTTGAAGAATTGTCAATAACGTGTCTGGCGTACCAATGGACAAAACAAGACAACCTATATGGCCTTTTCTTGTTTTTTTGCTCGAGAGTTCTTAATGCATTAAGTTTATAAGGCAATTTATTTTATTAAAATTAACTACATTTAGGGTATCGACATTTTTGGAAGTTGTCTTTAGCTTCATAAAATTTTGAATTATTGTTTAGATGCAGTTGTTACGAGCCGGGGCTGCGGCAACGCGAGAGGCCGGCGAGAGGGGTATTTCCCAAGGAATACGGATATGAATTTGTTAGTTAGGTGCGCGGACGAACCTGATGCGAAATCAGGGAGCCTCTAGGAATGGAATCACACACGGACGAACCTGATGCGAAATCAGGGAGCCGTAGGAGGGTGAAACGTTGTGAACGAACCCAATGCGAAATCGGGGAGTCACTAGGATAAACTTCACAGACGAACCTGGTGTGAAACCAGGGAGCTGCTAGGAAGTTGGATTTTTCACAGACGAACCTGGTGTGAAACCAGGGAGCTGCTAGGAAGTTGGATTTTTCACAGACGAACCTGATGCGAAACCAGGGAGCTGTTCGGAAGTTGGTAGACTTACAGACGAACCTGATGCGAAATCAGGGAGCTGTAGGATACGGACGAACCTGATGCGAAATCAGGGAGCCGTAGGAGAGGTGAGGTTTCGTGGACGAACCCAATGCGAAATCGGGGAGCCACTGGGTTGGAGAAGATGACTTGTTTTGGTAAGAGGTGCGAACGAACCCGATGCGAAATCGGGGAGTCGCTGGAAATGTTAGTAATGCCTCGTAACTCTTATTTAAAATCGATACAATTCGAGCGGTAAAGTTGTATCTGTGGGTGAGTGCTACTAATATTATAAGGATCGCTGGGTAAAAGATAGGTTTAACGAAATCGACTCGATTTACAAGTGAACACCATCAGTATATTGAATGAACAATTGATACAAATGTAAGTGTCGCGAGTAGTTTAAATAGAAGTGTGTTTTACCACTAGATGCACGGTGTTGACGCACTGGCGATGCGGGGCGTACGAGTGGCTACTTTGATTCCGACGGAGACTTTAGCCCGATCTTAATTGAAATAACCGACTCTGTACGAGCGTGACACGACGTGACGTTACGTTACGCGTGACTCTATAGCTTTGAACCGGCGAGGGTAGAAACCGAAGGGTTTATATAGTCCCAAAAATGAGTGGGGATGCGTTAGGAATTTCCATATAAGGAAATCCTTCGGGGTCGTCGTCGTGTCGCTCCCGTTCCCATGATCGTAATCCAGATGGTCGAGATCATGACCCCGCTTTAATTCATTAGTGGTGTATGATAAGCTAAAAGGATTTTAGGGCGTTTTCCCTTCGCAGACGCGAGCTCGAAAAATGTTTGAGAGCGGCGTATGGAAAATTCCACATACGTAACACAGTCAACGAGCGACTATAATAAGGCAAAGGGGTAGGTAGCAAATAAAAAATTTGGACATGAATTATACGGTACGTAAATGTTGAGGTTGAAATGATATTTATATTTGCGGATAGTGATAACAGTTTTGTTTTTAAAAATAATACAAATGAAAACAGGATAGAATATATATTTTTGTAACGAATTAAGTTTATATGGAACCAAGTACATATCGAGTATTCAAGATAATCTTTTGGAGGGCGCATGGTAATCGTCTTAATGCATCGCGATTATCATATACCGTATCCTCGCCACTTGCCACACGAGAGTGAAATTGCTTATCGCAATCACTGAACGATGCAATGATCGCTTCGCCGGGTTCGCGAACTGCAATCCAGGAGCGTCTTCTTTCCTGTACAAAATTTCCGCAGAGGTGAAATTGAAAGATCCGTGTTTGCATTGCTTCACTGCGCAACCTGTATGACTGACGTCTGTGTGTAAGGCAGAACACGATCTATCCTCGTGTTCAGTTCACCTCCAAAGCAACTGCGTTGCCTACGTTGTGAACACCGTATACTGCAAACAACAGATGGGTCGTTAAGACAGAGATATCCAACATTGGATTACTCAGATCACGCGCAACAGATTCCGCTAGTTACTTTGATCACAATGTCCATATTCTCCACGAGATGTTGGATAAGAAGCTGTTTACACACCAGCAATCTGGCAACTTCTTCTTCGTCCTCCGTAGGTACAGTAAGGGTTAGAGCAGCAAGTATTATATGCCACTTCTTGCTGAAAATAAGATATGAAACACGAGGATTAAGACGCTCGATCTGGTTACTATTTCATTGATCAATATTACGGCTTTTACAAATGCTTGCTCGGTATTATTTTTCAGGCCCTGTGTTTTGCAAGACACTTTTTGCGTAGTAATCTGTAATGAAATAATATTTTTACATTCACATTTCTGCATACATTAATCATATACAAGCTACAATCACCTTTTTCTTGTACATTTTTGCATTCAAGTCCCTTTTGGGGTATAAATTATCAAGTATGCTTCGAACATTTTCCATTTTTTTCCACCTGCCGGCAAACCCTCTAATATCTGTTAACATTTAACTGATATATCTCAATTTCCGGATTGATATAAATATTTTCAATAACTTTTGAACAATGGTCAATAACGCGTCGTCGTACCAATGGTAAAAACAAGATATGTCCATCTTCTGTTCCTGCTGTAGTTACCCGAGTTCAGGAGACTTCTTTGCGACTGCTAACCAGGAAAAATCTCCTTTCCGCCACAGTAAAGCCAGATTGCAATATAAGGTGACTGACCTATGAGCGAAGTGAATAAGTCTGCCCGGTCCAGGCTCTGCATTCTATACCTGCGTTAATTCATCGATTAAGTAAAACATTAGCCAGCGATAATGGTAAATTTATGATACTTGAACAAGAGCAAACCGACGGAAGAATACCTATCATTGATTGTATTTTTCCAGTTTAATCATTATTCTATCCGATAAACACATCGTAGGAGTACATACGCCACCCATGAAATAGGCAACGGCAGTTAAATGCTGTTACAGTTCCTAATGAATAATAAATTTAGAAATATAAATCAAACTCTGTAATGCGTATCTCTATCATTAAAGAATTGATGTATCTCAATTTCCGGATTGATATAAATATTTTCGTGTCTACTTATTGCAAAATAACTTACCTTATATAAACTTAATAACTCTTGAATAATGGACCGATAACGAGCCGGCGTGCCTAGCCGTGCCGCAACGTGCATTGACAGTCGTAAGAACAAGGAGAGCCCTCGGTCATCCCTGGTTTTACGTTTTACGGTAATGATGGGTCGAGGTTGCGTCATGCGACTCTGATTGATCGATTCCCTCAGAGCCAACGAATTTTTAGTCCTACCACAATCAACCAATCAGAATCGCATGACACATAACCTCCTCTTCGTCGGACCACGGCGCTGCTATGCCATCCTCTGCTCGAGTGGAAGGTGGCAGTGCCACGATTTTGCCTTCCTCTGCTCGAGTAGTGAGTGGCACAACCACGATTTTGCCTCCCTCTGCTCGGTGTCAGGGTCGGTGCTGCCCTCAAAAGTAATACTACATGCTTGAGCAGAGAGGTGGCGCGTAGGCGCTTCCGTAGAATTATACAACATGTTTCTTGAAATTAGTCGTAACGTTCAGGCCGTTTTAGATTTTAAATGTTCCGATAAGATTTAATTTCAATTCCTGCCACTCGTAGCATTGTAATCTTATTTTGGAGTGAATCGATAACGTTGGGTGTGACACGAAAATGGTAAGGGGGCTTGTGAGCCCCCCGAGCATGTGACAGAAAATTACATTGCGTGATAGGTCTATTCTATACCTGGTCTGTGGGGACGTGACCGGCGGCACATTTGCTTGATACGAGGAGGGCTCGCTCTGACCGACGGGCATGTGAGCCTAGGGTCGCGCGAAACACAAAACGAAGTGGACACCAGGGCTCGCTTCATTTTCGTATTGGCAGATTGACAGAGACATTCCTGGCATTCGAAAGTTCTTCGTTATTTTCTTACATGTAAGTGTGCTTCATTATTATCTTAATTAAGCTTTATGTATAATGAAACGAACATATTTTCAATGAATACAACAGATTTATGTGCAGTCAAATAGTAGTCTGCGCAGATTTTTATTAACCTGTATCTTTATTGAAATGTGTATCATTTTATATAGTATCAAGTTCTTTGGAAGGACATTCCATTCTTTTCACCGAAATAGCATAAATATTATATTTGGTAAGTGACCTTTACATTTATTTTTAATAATACGCACGGTAGTAGTGTTCATTACAAATTTTTTGTTTTTTACAGGTTGGAATATTCCAGAAGTTAGTAAAATACACTCGGTCGGCTGCTGTGCGCTCCGAGTAAGTTTTAGGCCGCGTCCAGATCTGAACCGAACCCCGAACCGAACGCCACTTGAGACTCTGTAATGCCCCGTTTCTACGTGTGGAACGTATATTTCTAGCGATCTTGCCCAGTTTCGACAGAGTCTCGTGGCTCGCGACAGATAAAGATTGAAGGACAGAGGGTGTTTAGAGTAGTGCAGACGAAAGGTTTGCCTGCCATATGACACCGAGGACGGGACCTCGGGACCCTCGACCAAAAGAAAGTCAAGCTCGCCGCGATGTTCGGGCTCTTCAAGGAATGGCTCACCGACATGGGGTAAACAACTGTAGTGGTGCATCCGTGTCCCTCACACCACCATGACTTGTTGTCATCCGGGCCTGGGGGGGGTGTTAAGTAGTTCGAAAAAGCAAGACACGGTGGTACTAAACGAAGAGTGTCGCACAGACCTTTCCAAGTGTACCTACGCCTACGGTTCGAAATGTTTACGGAACTCTCAGAATAGTTTAACCGTTCGCACGAGCACCATGTCCGTAGATCAAGCAGCCGCTGCGTATATCTGGCTTTATTACATATATAAAAAAAAAAACAGAGACAGCAACGACGGTGGTGGCAGAGACGGTTATTTTCTAATAAAGAAGTTTATAGTGGCACCGCGTTATTGTCGGACTTGCGGTTTCAGACCACCAGTGGACTATACAAAAATTTTACACGAATGTGTCCGAGTGACTTTGAATACATACTAAATTGAAAATCAAACGAACTTACCTGTAAGTGACGTTCGATTTTAATTATATGAGAGTCTCGTTCTCCGTGATTACACATAGGTAGTACCGCTACTTCCGCTAGGTAGAGTCACAAGATTTAGAGAGTATAGAGTAAATTTCTATGTTACGCGCCTGCGCATCTTGATGGTCGTCACATCTTCACAATTTTTAGAGCTATATAGACACTTGTCGATAAGAAAGGGGAAAAAATTCGTGATTGGGCGGGTTTTCCAGGGTGGGTTGCAATCCCTTCGAACGACACTCTCATATAATTACAATCGAACGTCACTTACAGGTAAGTTCGTTTGATTTTCAATTATATTTCAAGTCTCGTTCTCCGTGATTACACATAAGTAGATGTTTAGAGTTACAATTTTTTCACTTTCTTATTTTTATATTTTTTTTTTATTTAGTAAAAGAATTAAATAGGCAATGTGACAAAAGAAAAGAAAAATACACACACACACACACATATATATATATATATATATGTATTTTGTATCCATGTACAAACGTATCCATGTTTTAACGATCTCCTAAAACTGTTGAAGCAAACACACCTCGATCAGAAGAAACAGGTCTTTTGTAGAATCTGGTGAAGACCTCTGATTGTCCTGACCAACTGGCTGTTTTACGTATAATATTTATGTCTATTCCTTTTCGATCAGCTGCCGAAGTCGCAGCGTGTCGTGTACTGTGAGCTGTGAATCGTGTGTCAATTCCAGCTTGTCTAAGACAGTGTTTGATCCATCTACCGACAGACTGCGAGTTTGCCGCCTGATGAGACTTATTTATCGTAATAAATAAGTTTTTCTCACTTTTCCTCAAGTTTCTGGTTGCTGCCAAGTAACGTATAATGGTACTTGCCACACATGTCTTTGACCTCTCTTTGAAAAAAGGTAAGAAGAAGTTTGGTTGCTCCACTCCTACTTTCGAAGTTTTAATTGCCTCGGTTATGATTATCTGGACTCCTTCTTGCGAGATAAAAATATTATTGATTTTTATTAACGACAAAGTCTGAACTCTATGTGCAGCTGCCAGTGCCATTAGAATTACAAGTTTGTAGGTTAATTGTTTTAAATCCAGGGTCTCGAGAGGTTCTAACCCTTCTGCTCATCTTAAAACTACTTCAGTATCCCAAATCGATTCATATTTCGGTTTTGTAGGCCGTAATTTGAATACACCTTTGAAGAAACGAGATATTATCGGATTGTTTGAGGAATCATCGAGGCTGATGAGTGAAAATGATGATCTCTCGGTGTTGAGGGTGCCGTAAGAGGCTCCATTGTCAAAACGTTCCGATAAATATTGTAATATAGGTTCAATACCCGCCTGGAAAGGATCCAACCTGGATTTTTTGCAAAAACTCCACCAGTTTTTTAAACCAGAATTGTATTGGCGTAATGTTGAGACTGTTAAGGATGAAATCAAAATATTGATAGCATTTTCAGACGGGTTCTTCTTTCCGTATGCTATCCGCATAATTTCCCTACAACCAGGGAAAGATGACTTGCCAGGGGATGTTTCAAGGACCTGCAGGGAGATAATAAGAGATCCGGTAATGGTGAAAAGATTTCTGGTTTATCCATAAGCATACACATAAATACAGGATACCAAGGCTGAGAAGGCCAATTTGGTACAACTAAAACGCCACACGCCTTATCATTTCTTATTTTCTGTAATACTTTAAGTATTACGGAAAAAGGTGGAAAGGCATAAAATTCCAAATTTTTCCAATTCAATGTAAACGCATCAATGGTCCATGCCTCTGGATCTCTTTTCCAAGAACAGAATTTACTTATCTTGGTGTTACTTCTTGAGGCAAATAAATCAATCTCTGGGTAACCCCACCTGTTTACGATTTTTTTGAATGCGAAATTTGACAATTCCCATTCTGTATCAATGTTCGTTCTTCACGATTCCCTATCAGCGTCTGTATTCTCTTGTGAGGGTATATAAGAGGCGACTATCCAGATTTCCCCTTCTTCGCACCACTGCCAAATATTTCTAGCTAAACGATTTAATATAGGATACTGAATGCCCCCCATTCGATTTATATAGGCTAAAGCAGTTGTGTTGTCCACTCTGAGCAAGATCTCACATTTACGACAATTAGAAGCAAAACATTTTAAAGCATAGAAAGCTGCAATTAACTCGAGGTGGCTGATATGTAGTTTTCGTTCTGACGCTGTCCAAAACCCATTGGTATGAGAATAGTTACAACTAGCTCCCCAGCCTGTAAGAGAGGCGTCTGAAAAAATTTCCTTTTTGAATTTAAGATGCCTTATCGGTTGTTTTGCAGTAGGGATATTCTTCTCCCACCATTTCAAGTCTAAATGTGAACTGTGTGATATCGACATGGCTTTTTCAAAATCTTGATCTTGCACAATTAACGTCATAAATTTTTTTCTTTCAAATACCTTAGTATATATTAAGCCATAAGGAACCGCTGGGCAAGCAGCTATCAATAGTCCTATTAAACTCGCAAAATCGCGTATTTTACAAGACTTCTTATGTAAGAAAATTTCTATTAGACTTACTAATTTTTTCCTTTTTTCTTGAGTTAACTCTAAAGTCATTTGACTCGAATTAATAATAAATCCCAAAAATTTACATTGTGTCGCCGGAAAATTCATACTCTTTTCTTCATTGATCAAAAACCCCAAAGACTCGAGCACTCTTTTAGTAATTGATACGTTTTTCACGCACGATTCGTAAGTTGATCCTAAGCAAAAAATATCGTCTAAATATCTTGTTGAAATTAAACCCTGTTTTCTTAATATATTATCTACGGGTCTCATCACTTTAGTAAAAACAAAAGGACTGGTACATAAACCAAACGGAAGGCACGTGAATTCGTAAAGTATACCCTTGAAAATAAAGCGTAAAAATTTCCTGCTATTTTCATCAATATTTACTAAAAAATAAGCATCTCTCAGATCTAACGTACACATATATGAATTTTGTGAGATAAGCTTTGTTGCTGTTCTTAAGTCCTCGAGTTTAAAATGAGATGTTTTAATAAATTTGTTTAAATTTTTTAAGTTTACGATAAAACGTTTTGAACTATTGTGTTTTGGCACTAAAAATATGGCGAAACAAATTGATCTTGAACTGGTTCACATTCCTTTATAGCCCCGCTAGCTTCTAATTTAAAAATCGCCTCTTCTAAGTCTTTTTCTTCCTCTTTAGAAAAATTGTTATCGGTAAAAACTCTACTTTGATAAACAGTTTTGTCTCAACGACCATGTTATTAGCCCCCTCTGACGTCTTTCCCGAAAGTGTCGAAATTACTTTCATATCCTCACTTTCGATGTCTGAAGCTTGCGCCGTTGATTTGCACTGACCACACGATACTTGTCCGAAGTCATCGTCGCCCTTAGACGAAACGATGCTTCTTAAATCGGCATTGGGTGCGTCATGTACAGAAAAGTTATCGACTTGTCCGTTATTTGAACGATTTTCATCATTCGACTTGAGGGTTGAATCGTCTGAAAGCAGACATAGATTCAAGTAAAGCCCTGGTTGTTATTGCCTCCTTCGTGCAAAAATCACCAGCCATAAAGCGCAAACGTGTCTCATTCATTGCGAGAACACAAAGCTAATACCTCAAGGAAAAATAATATCAAAGACAACGAAAAGATTTACCTGAATCGGATACGTCGACAGACTGTCTTCGTTTGATTTTCTTTTCTAACCTCCTCAATTTTTTGAGGATTTTCTCGGTTGACTCCTTGTCTTTACTTCTCTTCTTTCCTTTCCCCATCTTTAGAGAAAATTGGAAACACTTTTCCAAGGAAAATTGTTGACAAGGACAAAAACTCTCTTTCGATGTGTCTCTGTTGAGCACAAGAAACGTTATGAAGATGTGACGACCATCAAGATGCGCAGGCGCGTATCATTGAAATTTACTCTATACTCTCTAAATCTTGTGACTCTACCTAGCGGAACTAGCGGTACTACCTATGTGTAATCACGGAGAACGAGACTTGAAATATAATTTAATTGGAAATGACATTTCCAAAGAAAACACAGATTTCAGGAAATGCATTTCCACGGAAGAAAGGTTAGCAATTACATTGCGATTTCTAGCTACTGGAGATTCTTTCACTAGCCTTCAATATTTATTTAAAGTCTCCAAACAGTCAATAAGCACAATAGTGATAAAAGTATGCGAAGCACTGGTGAGGAGATTGCAACAATACGTTCAGGTAAGATCAAATATATTTACGTATACATGTTTAATAAAATTTAACAGTATGTCCGGTTTGTTATGACAAAATTTAAGTAATATTAAAACTATTGTGGGGATTGGGGAGGGGGAATGGGTAAAGAAGACGAAGAAGAAGCAGGGTAATTTATGGGGTTTACAATGTTTCTGTGATTGTGTGGGCTAACGGGAATTGGAATAGTGTGTGGGATATGGGGAGGAAAAACGGGTGAAAAAGACGAAGAAGAAGCAGGGTAATTTATGGGGTTTACAATGTTTCTGTGATTGTGTGGGCTAACGGGAATTGGAATAGTGTGTGGGATATGGGGAGGAAAAACGGGTGAAGAAGATGAAGAGGAAGCAGGGTAATTCATAGGGTTTACAGTGTTTCTCTGAATGTGGGGGCTAACGGGAGGTGGAATAGTGTGTGGGATATGGGGAGGAAAAACGGTTGAAGAAGATGAAGAGGAAGTAGGGTAATTCATAGGGTTTATAATAAAATTTCTATGAGTGAAAGGGGTAACGGGAGGTGGGAATATTGTGTGGGATATGGGATTGCATATGCGTATTGTTTGTATTGTAATAGCCGTTTTTGGCCCTTATAAATAATTGCATAATATCAGCTTCAATGGCATATTGTTCAACCTCGCTGAACGACCGCAATTTTTCCGCTATCATATTGCCAAAATATTGACAATCGTCATTTTTTAAGCGAGAAGCTTTTATCGTGTCAAATGCTTCGTGAAATTTCTCGTCTAACGCAGAGCTGTTATTTCTCCTTCTCTTTGGAACTGACGTTGGTTCCCTAATAGTTATATCTCCTGTGTTCACATTAGTATTTTTCTCTTGCAAAAGATCATCGCTGAGGGTAATATTAATAATATCGTCCGTTTCTTTGTTAATCTGCAAAAGTATGAAGGAATATATTAATTATCAGGCATTTTTTTTATAAACAGGCAATATATTACTCTCTGTTGTTTCAAAATATAATGATTTGTGGAACTTCCCACATGTATTGGGCGCAATAGATGGGAAGCATATTGTACTACAGTCTCCAATAAATAGCGGCACTGAGTATTTTAATTATAAAAATACTTTCAGTATTGTCTTAATGGCTGTGGTTGATGCAACGTACAACTTTATTTTTGCTGACGTGGGTTGTCAGGGAAGAATTTCGGACAGCGGAGTATTTTCTAATACGGAATTTTGTAAATTATTAAATAGTAAGAGTTTATCACTTCCAAATCCTGCTCCGTTAAACGGAAGGTCGTAGGAAGTACCATACTTCTTTATTGCGGATGAAGCCTTCCCTTTAAGTGAGAATATTATCAAGGTATATTCTGGACAACACGCGAAGGGAACAAAAGAACGAGTATTTAATTATAGATTATGTCGAGCTCGAAGGATGGTGGAAAGTGTATTTGGCGTACTATCGTCCGTATTTCGGGTACTCCGTAAACCCATGCTTTTGGAGCCAGAAAAGGCACAAGTAATCGTAATGGCCACAGTGTACTTACACAATTTTTTGAAACGAAATCCTGATTCGGCAGCAATTTATGCTCCCTCGGGGACTTTTGACCGCATATTTACTAACGAAGTGAATAACCAGAATATTAGTAGGAATGATGACCAAGCGTCGTTCTTACCAATACAAAGGGTACAAAACAAGTTCGCGAAGAATTGGCAGATTATTTTTTACACGAAGGTCGCGTGGAATGGGAAAACAGTTATGCTTAAGGGGGTAGACACGGGTAATGCAGCGCGCTGTATACCGACGCAATCTGGCCCGAAACATGGGTCTGGGAAGTTACGTTGTTTGTCCTTATATGAGGAGATTTTGGGCTGGGCGAGGTCTCATTTGAAAGATGAAGGTTCAGTGCAGTGCGCTATGGTCATGGTACGATGAGATTGTGTTGATATCTAATAATATGAGTGATCAAAGTAGAGCAAAAGTCGACAAAATACACCCGCAAGAATCCAAGTATTTTTAGGTCACTAAAAGAGTTTTGTGACTCAAACGATGACCATAGCGCGCTGCACTGAACCTTCCTCTTTCGAATGAGACCTCACCCAGCCAAAAATCTGCTCATATAAGGACAAACAACGTAACTTCGTGATTGCATTCCCAAATACGAATTCCGCCATATTGGCGATAATACAGAGCAAGTCACGTGACAAATTTAGTTCACGCAGTGGATACGAGATAGCGCCTACTCGGGAGGACTGCCAACGTGGAATCGTAGCAAAACTGAAGCGTTACAGTAAAAGCGTGATGCAGTCAATGTATGCATTTTCGGACGATTGTAGGTTAGGTTATATGCAATCAGAGTTGGGCAGAATATAATCTAGTTACAAATTAGAAATTACAACTTACAATTAAAATGTAATTGTGTAATTGACATTTTTTTCTGTAATCGTTAATATTTGGGTAGTTGAGAAAATTGTGGTCAACTACCAAAATTAACGATTGCAGAAAATAATATAATCAATTACACAGTTACATTTTAATCGTAATTTGTAATTTGTAATTAGATTGTTTATATTTTGTCCAACTTTGTATGCACTTTAGGCACACATTGACTAGGAACTGCTAGGAACTGTATGCATTTACTAAATTAACGGTTTTACTGTGACACATAAGTACATACATCATTTGAAATCGCGGTTGAATTTATGTTATAATTGAGACAGTGAGAGCAACAACGGACTAACCCACATTACAAAATTTTCCTATTTTATATGATTAGTAGAGCCTATTGGAATACGTTGTGACGTCCCGGCCCCACCACGGTATCGCGACTTAATGTCGACGAGCGCCACCAGAGGTCTCTAATCTTCTCGCTAGTCCCTAATTCCAGTCTCATTCGTATCAACAGACGCGGTCGCGTCTGGAAGCTAATTCCCCTTCCCCCTCTACCCATGGCACACTGAGCGACCACGTCTCTATACGCGAAAGATAGCGAAATTGACAGGTCGTCGGAGCTATTTTAGTCTTATTATCTTATTTTATGACATAGTCCCGGTGTTTTTACACGATTAAACGAATAATTTTTTTTTTTCGAACCCATTTGTCGTTTTACTTAATGTATCAAGCTGTTTTTCTAAAAGATACAAGATTTATTCTGAATTAATAGTTATCAAAATGATACTTTTTTCAGTCAGACGTTTCGTGACGTCATGTTTTACTTCTACACTTAATGCCAGTAGATGTCGCCATTCTCGTTTTACTTCTAGAATTGACACCAGTAGATGTCACTGTTCGAAAGCAGAATTTATTCCAACCAATCAGGAATGGTTTTGCTGAAAATGCGGTTGCGCAGTTGACGGAAAATACAAAAAGTCGCTGTGTCGGGTATCTAGTAAATAAATGTCACCTAGCTGTCAGTCGATTATAACCTGCCAAGTGATAGTAAAAATTGTTGAAATATCACGAGTTTTTCGACCATATAGGACACTGAATTATTGCCTTAATTAACAAGGTAAGTCGGTAAATTTTTTAATAGAATTTTTATGTATAGCTTATAGAACCCAAATTATATAGATAGAAACGAAGGAGATGTTCAACTTGGAACTTGTCCGGAGGAGGTTCGACAGAGGAGACGTACAGACTTGGAACTTGTTTCGGAGAAGATTCGACAGAGAAGCATCTTGTTACGTGCAAGTTTCTAGAAATTTGTCAAATAAGGTAAATCGACAACACATTATCAGTCACATTATTGAAGAAAGTACACTGAAAACATATTTCCCTTGATACTTTTCAATCTTTTGTGAAAGACATTTGTAATACTTTAAAATCCATAGTAGTTCCCACGCTAGCCATTAATTTTATTAGTTTCCCATTAACAATATATTTATTTTAATACACCAATAAACGTACTAAATTAATTTTATTAATATTATTAATTTTATTATACTGCCCTCCTTAGTTAAACTGTCATATCTAGGACATTTTAACTACACAGGGTAGTATAGCCATTGTGCGTTAACAGTATATTGGATCTCTTCGTTCATTTTTGCTGAATTACTATTAGCATTTAAATTTCCTGTAACAGGACCTTCTGCGATACGCTGTCATCTTCTTTGGACACATTATGTAGTTTCTACACATAGCACAAATTCACTCTTTTTGTAGAAGTTCTACGTTAAGTTGTAACTAAAATGTGGCTTTTATATATTTACAGATAATGGAAGCAGAAGAGATTTAGAAAAAATAACCCCGCTGCACGACCACATGCAAGAAGCACATTTTCATGTTTAATTAAGAAATATGTATGTATAAAATCAAATTTTAGTATAAATATGAAAAAAATGTATAAATTAGAGAAGAAAAAATAAATTGGTATATAGGTACACCATATTTACGTAAATACATGTATTTCTCTACATTAGAGTATGGATTAATTAACCTTTATGTCAACAGTACCAAAATTATACATATGTCAACAGCAGCATACCCGGGTATGCACATACATTTTGTATGGGAAATGGCATGGCGTTGTGCAAAAATGTGAATAATTAACACATTTCTTTTAATCTGCCTAAGTTTTTATCGTTATGTTCTTGGAAAATATGTTTTTTTTTATGTATGTGGAAAAAGATTTGAGAAATATGTTATTTTAATGTATAAATAATGAGTTTCATAGAACACGCTTTATGGTGAGAATATTAGCTGTGAATGGCCGGCCATTTTTATAAAAAATAGCTTTAAACATTAAAATTATGAAGTGATTTTATGATTTTATTCTTCATTAAATGGTAAAGAATAAAGAAGATCTCACGCGATGGCGGCGGCACATTTGGGGTGCGTTCCGATTTACCGCGGTGAGTGCATGAAATTGGTGGAATCTTATTGGTGGCATCGTGTGATTCCCTAGAATTTCTCTCACTTTCCACCAATACAATGCCAGCGAGCGTGCAGCAAACGCAGAAATTTCAAAGGTGAAGCAGTCACTGCGCAGCGCGCATGCGTGTTTGTTTACAATCTTTGATTATTTGAATTTCTCTATTTCCAATCATCATCATTTTCGCTTTCATCAGTATTATTTAATAATATCGAGGTTATTGTAAACGACGTTTCTTTCTCCATAGTAGTATTTTCAAATTTCAAGAACGCATGAACCGCAGTAATCCCGCGGAACGATATGAATACGCGCCGCGACTACGCTGCGATCTCTGCACTCACTGCGTGATTCGGAATGCACCCTGGCTTGATACGAGCAGGGCTCGCTCTGTCGCGCGAAACACAAAACGAAGCGGGCGACCAGGGCTCGCTTCATTTTCGAATTGGCAGATTGACAGATTGGCATTCGAAAATTCTTCGTTATTTTCTTACATGTAAGTGTGCTTCATTATTATCTTAATTATAATGAAACGAACATATTTTTTTTCAATGAATAGAACAGATTTATGTGCAGTCAAATAATAGTCTGCGCAGATTTTTATTAACCTGTATCTTTATTGAAATGTGTATCCTTTTAGTATCAAGTCCCTTGGAAGGATATTCCATTATTTTCATTGAAATAGCACAATTATTATATTTGGTAACTGACCTTTACATTTATTTATAATAATACGTACGATAGTAGTGTTCATTACAAATCTGTTGTTTTTTTCCAGGTTGGAATATTCCCAAAGTAAGTAAAATACACTCGGTCGGCTGCTGTGCGCTCCGAGTAAGTTTTACAGGCTGCAGAGCGCCTTATCTTATCTTATAACATCACTCGATAGGCTGCAGAGCGCCTTCTCTTTCGAACATATCAACTTTTAATTAAGTTTAAAGATAAATAATTAATATATACAACAAACAAAATGTCTGTACATGATCGAAATAAAGATTTAAGATCTAAAATACAAGACCTATATTTTAATATTCCTTATAAAAACTTAACCGATGAGGATAAAAAAATTATACGATGTGAGTCAAACGATGGCTGGCTTGAGGATTCTCATATGACGGCTTTTTCTTACTTATTGAACAAAGCCGCTAATTACGAAATTCGACCTACGTATCTAAGATATAACCTTCTAGAAATCAAACCCGTTAGGAAAGATAGGGACCACATACAAATTTTGCATCGTCCAGAACATTGGACTTGTAGTTACTATGACGGGACAAATATTTACATATACGATACGCTGCACAATTTCGCGGTTCCGTTACACAAAGAGCAAAAACTTTTTTTGGAAAAATTGTATCCTCATATTACAATTACAGACAAAACCGTTCATTTTCCGATTGTTCAACAACAAAAAAATACAAGAGATTGTGGAGTCATGGCTATAGCAATTGGCGTTTCATTAGCATTTAGTATTAAACCACAAAATGTTTACTATAATACAACACTTATGCGAAATCACCTGTTGAAATTGTTGACCGAAGAAATACAGTTCGAACATTTTCCCCAAGATCATAATATAAAAACTCCTCAACAAGTTTTACCGTTACAAGTTGCACGGCAAAAATGTTACGAAAGATTACGAATGAATATTCGAAATCGAAGAATTAAGGTAGATGTTAGGCAGTCATCCAATGGTAAAATAAAGGCTGAAGGTAACAAAAAACTGTTTTCTGGACGCGACACAAAAAAAGTCCAAATCCGAAAAATGTCCGTTGTAAGCGACAAGATTTTTATCGAAGTAGGAGAATCCATCCTGAGATCAAATAAAATTTTGAATAAGACCGAAGAAGGCATTCTTCCTAATGACGATACAAATCATGATCCTACATTTGTACAAGAGATTTCATCCACTGTTAAAAATATTTTTATGGAACATAATTATTCGTCAGGGAGTAATATCACAAACAATAATAATATGAATAAAGCGATCATAAATGGTAATGAATTTATGAATGATAAAATAGTAACTGATTTGAAACGTCCTTGTAAGCATTCGATTTCGAGAACAAATTACTCTACAACAATTCCACGAGCGATGAAATTGAGAAAAATGGAATTGTCAGAAAAAGATGAAAAGATCATTCAGATAGGGGAGTGGTTAGAAGACACGCATATAAGCCATTTTCACAATATTCTGCGACAATTTTATGGTTATGAACCCATAGATACGCTTTTAATACAATGTCCAGATGCAATAATCCCAGTAGACGAATCGAAAGAACATATACAAATTTTATACAGCCAAGCGAACGATAATTGGTCTGATAGCACAGGTGGCCATTGGGTTTGCAGTTATTATGACACAAATTTGATATATATATATGATTCTCTGAACAAAAGAACTGTACATCGACACCATGAAATTATCCTAAAACGATTATTTCCATTTTATCCTTTCGAAGAAAAAGGTGTCATTCTCCACTCGGTACAGATGCAAACAAATTTCAATGATTGTGGCGTATACGCAATAGCTAATGCCGTATCACTTGCATTAGGAGTAAAACCCACTGAAGTGCAATATGATCGAAAAAAAATGCGTGACCATTTGATCGAAATGTTAAAAAATAATGTCATAGATCTGTTTCCTGTACTTCAATATAATATTCAAACAAACTTTGATGACGAATTAATTAAGATTTCTTCTAATATGGCGGAACAAATTTTGCAAAATGATTTACAAAATAAAAATGCCGAGAATAATGATGCTTTGAATATAATTGATTTTTCCCAGATAATAATAGCAAATAAAAGAAAACGTAATCATGTCGATAACAATGAATTTATGAATGATAAAATAGTAACTGATTTGAAACGTCCTCGTAAGCATTCGATTTCGAGAACAAATAACTCTACAACAATTCCACGAGCGATGAAATTGAGAAAAATGGAATTGTCAGAAAAAGATGAAAAGATCATTCAGATAGGGGAGTGGTTAGAAGACACGCATATAAGCCATTTTCACAATATTCTGCGACAATTTTATGGTTATGAACCCATAGATACGCTTTTAATACAATGTCCAGATGCAATAATCCCAGTAGACGAATCGAAAAAACATATACAAATTTTATACAGCCAAGCGCACGATAATTGGTCTGATAGCACAGGTGGCCATTGGGTTTGCAGTTATTATGACACAAATTTGATTTATATATATGATTCTCTGAACAAAAGAACTGTACATCGACACCATGAAATTATCCTAAAACGATTATTTCCATTTTATCCTTTCGCAGAAAAAGGTGTCATTCTCCACTCGGTACAGATGCAAACAAATTTCAATGATTGTGGCGTATACGCAATAGCTAATGCCGTGTCACTTGCATTAGGAGTAAAACCTACTGAAGTGCAATATGATCATAATAAAATGCGTGACCATTTGATCAAATTGTTAAAAAATAATGCCATAGCCATGTTTCCCGTACTTCAATATTGCAATGATCAAAGAAACTTTGATAACAAATTAATGAAAACTCCTTCTAATATGGTGGAACAAATTTTGCAAACTGATTCACAAAAAAATAATGCCGAGATTAATGATGCTCTGAATATAATCGATTTTTCCAAGAAAACAGTAGCAAAACGAAGAATTCGTAATGCTAAGTATTATAGGAAAAATAAATTACGAATTCTTCAGCAAAGAAAATTGTGGAAAAAAAATTACAGTATATGCAAAAAACAACGCATTGCAAAAGTCGGAAAGATTCGAGAAATCAATTACACCATAAAGTTTCATCTTTCTTCTGACAGATATATAAAAAATATTTCCAAATCTCTTCTTCCAGAAATGAAAAAGAAATGTGTAGTGAGTAGCCGATTTGAAGCTATGAAAATGTATAATTGGTGCATGCAGAAAAGGAAAAGCTACTTATTCTATTTGAGAAAAAATATAAGAATCTTGAAAGAAAAAGCTGAGGTTGCTTTGACTCGAGCTAACAATTGTCCAGAATGCAATATTTCGGATAGAACTGAGGCATTATGTGGATTTTCAAAGCATTTGCCGTCTTCTGAACCGTACTTTTATGAGGCGGCATACAAACACAAATTCCTGATAAAGAATTCTAAATGTGATTCTCATCAGAAAGATAAAAATGAAAAGGATGACGACATAGAAGTAAATGTACATGAAAATAAATTTAGGCAATTGGATGATCAATCAGTGACTAAAAATGCAAATGGTGTGATTATTGACAAAGTTTTAGAACCTCTGCCAATTGAAACTAAACTTCTTATTCTCAATGAGAAAGGCCAAGTTACGAACGTATTACCATTATTAGAGGACAATAACAAAAAACAAAGTAAAATATGGATGTGTGATGATATTTGTAAAATTGATAATGTATCCATTATACAAAGATATCAAGCATTGTTGAAGACTGCTGACAGGCTCAAAGTAAAGAGTGTTTATAAATTTGCCAATAACTTATTATCTTGCAGTAGAAGTTACATGTCCCGCAAATTAGGACATTCATTTCTTTGTTATGTTGAACCTGATACATGCTCTTCGACATTTTTACCAGTTTTACTTTTAGCCCCCCATTTTGTCGATGTAAGAGTTATAAAAAGAATTATTTGTAGAATTTTGGAACAATTCAATAATATAAAGAATCTTGACAAGAGATTGGATGAAACTGATATAGAATATCTAAAAAAAATTAGTACAGAAGCGATAGAGAAGAGTAAAACTACGATACCGAAATCGTACGAAATAAAAAATCTTAATGAACAAAACATAATGTCTAAATATAAAAATGCTTTTAAACAATTGACCAAAAGAACATTAGATACTGCTAAAAATGCATGCATTTCATGCGAAAAACTGTGCTACCGTAAAGAAGTGATGAAAATTGCAGATATGAGGAAGCCGTTGACATCAGAATCATGGGAAAACTTTAAAGTTTTCGCAGAGAAAAACGGATTGCACAGTGATTTCATATGCAAATATTGTAAGGAAAAATTCCAAAGGAATCAAATGCCTCCAACTTGCGTGAAAAATATGTTATATGTTAAAGAAATGCCAAAAGAAATATCTGCGTTAAACGAGTATGAAAGAATGTTTATACAAAGAGCAAAAGCATTTCAAGTTGTCCAACGAATGGAAACTGTCTCGAAATCAAAAAAAAATATACCTCATCAACATATGAACCAGAAAGTAAAAGGGAGAACATTTTATTTGCCATTGCCAATAGAGGAAACGCTCAAAAAGATTTGTAAATCAACAGATCCAATCAATCTCAATCAAGAATTTTACATATTGGTGCGTAGTTTACCAACAAAAGCAAAAAAGGTTTGGGAACATCTTGTAAATGTAAAAAACGTATATAATGCTTTGGTACGTTTGAAACAGATCAATCGCTTATATGAACATATCATTTTGCCTCCAAATCCAAATGAATTATTAAAAAAAGATTGGCCGGAAGTTGAATATACAATAGACGACTCCGACGCACAAAAAGAAAACAAAACATCTGAAGACACTGATAAGCAAGTAAAATTACCTGCACTGGTAAGTCAAGCTGATAAAGATGATGGTATTTACGAACAATACACAATTTATCCATTATACGAGAAAAGGATTAATGAAAAAGCGACAACATTATATCAGCAAAAAAAGATAGAGGACGCGCCACTTGATATTTATTGTAAGACCATTGATCTCCAATGCTTTCCACATTTGTATCCTTATGGAATGCATGGAGAACATGAATATAGAGAAGTCCATTTAACAGAATTTGAATATATTAAAGCAAGGCTTAAATCAAAACATTCTCAGTTTCGACTGGACGTGCAATACCTATTTTTCTTATTGAATCAAACCACCATTAGACGATTGAAAGCTGGAATTTATCAAAAACTGAACATAATTAATCCAAAAGAAAAATGTACAGCAAGTACATATTTGAATCTAATACAAAAGGACCTTTTAGAGTGTCACTTAACGACTATATTCTCTCGAATTCCAAATACAGAACCGTTCTGGCATATACCTAGAAGTAATTTGAGATGCATGCTGGAAAATTATGGGCCAGCTACCTGGTTCCTCACTCTCAGTCCATCTGAATGGTTATGGTCAGATTTAATTGAATACGTTAAAGAAGTTAATACGCCATTTATGGATAAAATGTCCAGTAGTGAGATTCTAACAAAAGATCCAGTATCCGTGTCAAGATTTCTCGATAACAAATTTCATGCGATGCTAGAGTTTCTTTGTTCTATCGATAACCCAATCGGACACGTGGTACATTATTTCTGGAGAAGAGAATACCAAGGTAGAGGAATGCAACATTTCCACTTATTAATATGGATCAAAGATGCTCCTATTCTAGGCAAAGATTCAGATGAAATAGTAGCTGCTTTCATACTAAGATATGTCACATGTAGGCTTCCAGATCCCAAAATCTCACCTACTTTGTATAGACGTGTGAATACCCATCAAAGGCATCATCACAATTCGTATTGCATGAGAACAAAAAAGAACAAAAATAATCGCATGCAGCGAGTGTGTCGTTTTGGATTTCCTAGACTTGTTACAAAAAACATAAATATGAGAGACGTAGCTACATCTATAGCTGGTAGAAAGCAATTAAGAAGTCGTAGTAGATTGTACGACTTGCCACGTGACAAACAAGAAGTAAATATTAACGATTATAACCCAATTGTCTTAACAGCATGGGAAGGAAATATGGATATCCAATTTGTAGGTGAAAACTCAACTACTTTGTGTTGGTACTGCACTAAATACGTGACAAAACATGAGAAAAGTTATGCAGCTGAAATGTTTGTAGACGTTCAATCAACAAAATCATTATGCGCTCGCTTATGGAATATTGGAATGCAAGGATTAAATAATAGAGAATGCGGTGCTCTTGAAGCCGCTGATACTTTGTTGGGAATATCTTTATACGGTACGGATACCAAAACAACTATTAGATGGTTGGACGTCAATGTAATCAGAAATCGGAGAGTTAAACGCAAAGAAGAAATAGAAAACTTGGATCCCGATTCGACTGATATATTCTTCCCAAATATAATTGACGATTATTACCCAAACCGACCAGTCCAACACGAATCGATGAGTTTGTACGAGTTTGCAAGATGGTACGATAGGAAAAAGGCACTAAACAATGATGATTGCAATAATGACGATGATCAAGATAATAATGATGATGATTCCGAACTCCAATGCTTCGAAATAGGAAATAAGTATTTCAAAAGAAGAAAGAGACCTTACTTGATAAATCACTACAGGAATAATTCAAAAACACAGCCAGAAAGATATTTCTATGCCTTACTGTTGTTGTTTCAACCTTGGAGAGATATAGATGAATTGAAAAATGGATGTGATACATACTCAGAATCTTTTTTAGCAGCACAAACTATTTTAGAAGAAGCAATGAAGTATCATAAAAAATTGACTGATTTAGAAGAATGCATTGAAGCCGTTAAGGAAATGGTAAATCATAAAATTAATGAACCATCTCAAAATAATCCTAACGACCGCGATGAAAATGCATTAGAATGTGATCCTTTCGAAGTTGGCGATGCGATGAAAGATTTTCATGACGCGGCTAATAACGTTAACGGAGAGGAGCTTTCGGAAATGATTGCTGGCTTGAATATTGATCAAAAAAGTATTTTCGATAAAGTAGTTTCGGCTATAAATTCAGAAAATGAAATTTTGAGAATGTTTGTTAGTGGAGAAGGTGGCACTGGTAAGAGTCGTTTGATTCAAGCTCTCCAGGGTTATATAAAACAACATTTGGGTAAAGAAACGGCTGTAACGGCGCCTACCGGAATCGCAGCTTTCAATATTAACGGTTTGACAGTACACAGACTGTTTCAATTACCTGTCGAACATGGCAGTAGAACAAAAAAATATAAACAATTGTCTAACGCCGTTCTCAAAATATTACGAGACGAATTGAAAAATATTTCATTAATAATAATAGATGAAGTATCGATGATATCAAATGTTACATTGATGTATATAAACTTACGTCTCATGGAAATATTCAATACATATGAATGTGACGAGGGCTGGTTCGGTAAAAAGCATATACTGGTAATCGGAGATTTACTACAACTCCCTCCAGTTCGTGAAGGTCCTTGTTACCTGCAAATGTCTGACGATCAAGTACAAAAGTTTCTAGGTTGCTTAGCAGGTCACAATTTATGGTCTTTATTCCAATACAAAGTATTAACCATAAATATGCGTCAAAAAGGCGATGAAACATACCGTCAACTATTATCGAGAATTCGTTTTGGCACACTGTTGACTTCAGACATGCAATTGTTGCAAACGAGACAACTAAAATTCAATTCGTCAAGTTATTCAATGAAACTTGATGAATTATGTGAATACATCAATCATTTGCCTGCTGACACTGTTTGCTTGTTACCTACATGCCACCTGTGTGATACTCTTAACAGTGCAATGCTTGAAAAAATTGAATCTGAAAAGATCGAGCTTATTGCTCAGGACCAGTTGAATTGCTCTAAATTTTTGAAAAAAAAAGTAACGAAATTATTAAATAAATACGAAGAGGATCATTCACGAACTGCTGGTCTGGCCAAAAGTATAACAATAAAAATTGGAACGAGAATTATGATTCGTAGGAACATCGACGTCACTTTAGGACTGGTTAACGGTACTATTGGAACAATTGTTTCTGTCACTCGATCTATTGACAAAAAAGATGATATCGACAAAATAACCATTGTCCTTCCAGGAGGCAAAGAATGCGCTATAGATAGAGTTTCCGTTAAATTTGAAATAATGGAAAGGGTGTTCGTTGTTAGAAAACAATTTCCCATATGTCTTAGCTATGGTATCACTATACACAAAAGTCAAGGCTTGAGTTTGGCAAATGCTATCATTGACGCTGGCAACAGTGTGTTTTCTACTGGGCAAGTTTATGTGGCTCTCTCAAGAATCACTAATTTGGAAGGACTTCACTTGATTAACTTTGACCCGCAATCTGTTGCAGCTAGTGATTCGGCAATTCTTGAATATAACAAATTAGGGGCCACTCATGATCCGCCACTTCCAAGTAACGAAATTCGAAACATTAAACATAAAAAAATCACAGACAATTTCTGGGCCGTGCCCAAAGGAGTGCTAGCCCATCAAATTCCCATTGAGGATAATGCTGAAGATTTTATAGAAATTCGTGGATTACCTAACACTGATCAAATATCAAGTTATGCAAATGCCATCATGCAATGCATTGTACAATGTTATGTAATCAAAACAAACTTATTAGAGTTTACAGAGTCTCACGAAATTCGAGATTTCATAAATGATTACTCGGAACAACATAAAAAATTGACTACTTTGAATATTAGAAGTTTCATAGGAGGCAAATTTTTGCAAAAAGTTCAACAAGACGCATCTGAATTTCTTTTAGCATTATGCAATAATTTACAAGGGCTCCGAAATATAGTTCAATTTGAAATGACAACATCTGTACAGTGCAGAAAATGTCCTCATAAAGAAACAACCACTAACAAGCATTATATTCTCCCCTTGCCAGTTAAAGAAATGTGTTTAAAGTCAAAGAAAGGTTCACCTTTACAAGATTATGTTAATATTGCTTTACCGATTGGTTGGAAATCGAGTTCGCGAAAACCGTGCGAACAATGTTCTGAGCAAATATTTACTAAAATTGAAATTATTACTCCGCCAATAATTATTATAATGCAACTGTTGTTGTTCTCTTGTGATGAAAATGGCGACATTATTAAAGAAATTAATTATAACATTACAGCTGCTCCACAACCGATATCAATATGTAATAAAAAATATAAATTACTAAGTGCCGTATTTCACACCGGTCTTCATCCTCAGAGCGGTTCATATTCATGCATGATACGTGATGGTACATCAGCATGGAAATGTATTGACAACGACAAAATTAATCAAACGAAGTGGCCTCGTAACGCAAAAAATGTGTATATTCTTTTTTTGCAACGTCAAAAATGAAAATAAATCATATGTTTTAAACGATTTTATTCAGCTTCGATTCCTCTGAACACTTAAATTTAAGACAATTACACCAATCCAATTGTTTTGAAACTTTGGAGGCGTGCGTGATTCGGATGACAATACGATATTTTAAAAATCAAATAACCCCGAGGGGGTGAAAATTGTACCCAGTCAGCAATAATCAATAAATATAACCCATAACCACAAATTAACGGACGCGGTCGCGCCTGGAAGCTAATTCCCCGTCCCCCTCTTCCCATAGGCACAATCACGGCACTCGGGTAGCTAGTCGCATCACGAGTTCCGTAAATACACAATTTATATCGAGAAATGATTCGTTATGAACGAATAGAGAAAAAATAGAGAGGGTGTCCCTCATGTATATTTTTCTCTTTCTACCGCCGTTTACATTTTCGCCCATTGCATGCTTTCTCCATGTTTATATACTCTACGATTCACGGTTTTTGAGCATACCGTAATGAAGAATTTCGATAGATCGATATTTACTAAGAAGTGCTCTTTGATCGTCAAATCTTTACTAATCATCTAAACAACTTCATAGAAAAGCTATAAATTAGAAGTAGATGAAAATGGCAGACAGCGACATGGAGACGGATGAAGAAATTGTAAGTAATATTATAAAAATACTCTATTAAACTCATAGCAGAGTTGCACTTGGCCTACGGCATCAGTGGACCTAGATCGTAACTGTATAATAACAATGCAACTTGAAGATAACTTACTAACAAACTAACTTGTAACGTCAACGATTAGAAATATGAAACACATCTGAGTTAAAATATGCTTCTATGTATTCAATATTTTCTTCTTGTATTACTTGTTATACAGTTACAGTCTATGCCCACTGATATTTAACATATTACTTCCGTCTATCATACGACGCTTTTATGAGCTCTTGTTGATCATTTTCGTTAATTAATTGTTTATTAATTTTTGTAGCAAAAAAGCGAGTACGCCCTTCTCGATGGTAAGTTTTACCCCATAAAAACTTCAAAAAAGTAAAAAAATTACGCCAAGTACATGAAATCAAATAAATCACAAAAAAATAGAAGATAATATATAATAATTACAAAATAAAATAAAGATAGGAAATCAAAATGAGCTGCAAGTACATAATAGTGCTTTAAAGAATTAAATAATAAAATTTATAATATGTACATTTATTCAAATTTATTTTTCCAGACTCGAATGATGAAGAAATTTTAAAGGCGGTTACAAAGGTTCAGAAAACCGCGCCACCGCCACCGCCACCACTACCACCAACGCCATTACCAGAGGCCCGGCCAGCTTGGCCGCCGTTGCCATCAGCCGTATTTACGGCGCCTCCGCCGCCGCTGCCATCGGCCGTATTTACGGCGACCCCGCCACCGCTGCCGTCAGCCGTAGATACGGCGACCCCGCCGCGACCACCACCCTATCCCCCCCAAAACCATATGCAGGGCCCGGCCACGGCAGATGGTATTATTTCTTATTAATTTAATTAAATACCTTTTTATATTTTTACAATATATATTATTCGGTTTAGCCTATATCAGAGGAGGCGAACATTTTTTTCGGCACGTGCCAAAAATCTATAAATTATTATAATGAAATTGAAGACGTTTATTATTATTATTACTAATTACAGGAGGTCATGAAACAAAGCGGCATCAGCGGAGCGGCTGGAGGGTCCGGGCTCGCCAGGACCAATGGGCCACCCTCCAGGCCGTACGGGCACAGGCCGTAAGCCTCCGTGCTCAGGCCTGCATGCTGCGGGAGCTCGTCCATACACAAACCTATGGTCGTGGCCGTGGCCGTGGCCGTGGTCGTGGTGGCCGTGGTCGTGGTAGCCGTGGCAGTCGTGGCGGCCGTATTTTATAATATAATTATTATGTTTAATTCTGTATTATGTTTGACGTATTAAAATAAAAAAATAGTTAAGTGTGTGTGTGTGTGTGTGTGTGTGTGTGTGTGTGTGTGTGTGTGTGTGTGTGTGTGTGTACAGGTTCTCGTCTAAAATACTTCTAATTCATGTTGAAACACCGCTGTGGCGGCATTTGCGGCAGATATAGCGTGAAGTAAACGGATGACGTTTAATGCGAGACACGTTCGCGCAGTCCTGTCATAAAATTTAATTTTCGGTTATGTTTATTTTCCGGTTGTTAACATAAAATAACCGATAGTAGATTTTGAAATAAATGCGTATTTCTTTGGTCTCTACCATCCCGCTTTATTTATCTGTGTCTTCCATTCTAAGCCCGTTGATCTATTTACTTTGGACAAGACTTTATTCATCTGAGTATTCAGGTTTCCTAACCCTTGCCATCTCTACGAAATACATAACATTCGTTTCCATTCTTTTCATTACTACTCTAGTTTCCCGCTTAATTTATTTGTGTTTTCCATTATAATAATCAATGGATTTATATATAAATCCGTTGATTTATTTACTTTGGACATTACAAGTTTATCGTTTATAGTGGCAAAATTATTATGATTTTTTTAGGTTCATTGCAATAAAAGTCATTTATCCTTTGTGTCATTTTCGCTACAGCATCGCGAACAGAACCGATCGCGCAGATTTATATAATTATGACAATCATAGGCAGATGGTGCCACAGTGGTGTTTCAACATGAATTAGAAGTATTTTAACGAGAACCTGTGGCTTGACAATGCCCTCACCATATTCATGAAATACTGTAGAATCTTAGCGATGTATAAAAGCCAGCCCTAAAGTCGGTATCATATATATTGGCCGGTGAGTTTCGGAGGGGTATTCTCCCACTACACCGTTTGTTTGCCTCGGTGCTCCTTTTCTCAACGTTTTCTGATTCACTCTCGTTCCATCTCGCTCTCGCCTTCACAGAACAAGAGTGAGCCAGAAGTGGTGGGGATAGTGCCAAGATTCTGACGTGTAGGCCAAACCGAGATGTCAGCGTAGAAATACACACATCAGAATAGGTGTGCGTTAGCAACGAAAAAATTCAGAAACTTTATTGGTCAGAACATCGATTCGTTCTCGATAGCTTCATCTCGTATTGGTCTACGTATAGCTTCGCAACGCACACAACTATTACGTTAAGGATAAATAACAGCCAACCGGCTAGGTTCAGGCGGAACCGAGCAGCGTTCCCTTTACCCCACCGTACCATGCAACTTCAACTGACAAATCAGCGATCGTCAGATGGTGGTGGCTGATTTCTCCTCGATCGCTGCTCGCGAAACCGATTTCACCGGCCAATATATTTGATACCGACTTTAGTAAGCTCGAATGCAATCGAAACTCGATCGGCCACAATCGTTTGAGCCGAGTGTACCAGCATGTATCTTGCATGAATATGAACCGCTTTGTGGATGAAGACCGTTATGAAATAGGGCACTTATTAATTTATAATAAATTATGAAAAAAGTGATGAAATCCCCTCCCCCCCCCCAAAAAACATGACTCATGTATGAAAGAAGCTAATTCCCTTTAATTCACGAAAAAGGTCCCACGCAAAGATTGTGAAATCTTTGCTAATTCCAATCACGA
This sequence comes from Andrena minutula, assembly GCA_929113495.1. Lineage (NCBI taxonomy): Eukaryota > Metazoa > Arthropoda > Insecta > Hymenoptera > Andrenidae > Andrena > Andrena minutula. The sequence goes on along the minus strand of OV815993.1, from coordinate 40,123,936 downwards.
AAAAAGTTCTCACGCAAAGATTGCGAAATCATCTTTGCTAATTCCAATCACGAAAAAAGTTCTCACGCAAAGATTATGAAATCATCTTTGCTAATTCCAATTGTATTCTCGTTCTCCGTTCGAACACTGATTCCTCTGTCACTTTTTATACTTGACATTCCTTTATTGGCCACAAATCAATTCAGTGCTCAGATTTTCAGCTTCGGTTTTAAGGAATTAGCGGGCGAGAGGCCTGTAGCTGACACAAAAACTTTTATAAGAGGGATATCTTCTGTTAAAAATGTCGTATGAAAATCGTTTTACGATGGAAAATAATAAAAATGATTGGTAAAAAAATTGGTAGAGACTAATTTAAACGAATCAAAATCGGTAATAGATTAATAGCACATTCGGCAACCTGCACTAGTGCGCGCTGAGTCCGAATACGTTGTAAGAGAGATGCGGAGAATATGAAAAACATTTTGTTTTAAGTCGACTTCATAGTTTCTTTCTTATAAGCCTCTCGCCCGCTAATTCCTTAAAACCGAAGCTGAAAATCTGAGCACTGAATTGATTTGTGGCCAATAAAGGAATGTCAAGTATAAAAAGTGACAGAGGAATCAGTGTTCGAACGGAGAACGAGAATACAATTGGAATTAGCAAAGATGATTTCATAATCTTTGCGTGAGAACTTTTTTCGTGATTGGAATTAGCAAAGATGATTTCGCAATCTTTGCGTGAGAACTTTTTTCGTGATTGGAATTAGCAAATAGACTTTACGCGAATACGTCTGAAATTAGTCATTTTGCTCCCGCTCAGCAGGCGTAAAAAACACACATTTTCATGCAGGCCCCACAAGGAACCCAGTCATATATCCCTATGCTACGAGCCTACGAACACGCACATACACTACTGCAGTTCTCCTCACCGATTCTAACCTTAGCAATAGGAAAGGCGGGTTGCTCGCCGCTAGGCACCGAAAACAGCTCCTTGTGCAGCGCTGCTCTATGCGATTGCTTAGGTCTGATTCAGGATGCGGACAACATTCCGCTGATCTATCATTGGCGCCGAAATAAAGCAGATAAAAGAATTGCCTACTCTTATGAAGACTTCACAAATAATCGTAATAAATTTCTGTATTCTACAGCAATTCCCATGGTGGATAGTTTTGACTTCCACCGTCTAAACCACCAAAAATACTGGTGGCTCTCAGAAGACAGTGTACATATGACGGAGATAACTGACCGTCGTTCTTTCCTTCGGAACAATTAGTATAAGATCAATAAGACTGATTATAAGTTTTCTTGTAACTATATTAGGTGTTTGCTACTGTAATACTGTCCTTACGCTCTTTTGTACATAGGGTCATTTCGGGGGAGACGCACCACTTTTTTTCCATTGCTTAGAAAGTCTTAAATAAATAAAACTACAATTTTTGGTAAATGTTGTTTGATTGTTTATTTCAATCTCTTTCACAAAATAACATATAAAATATATAAAAATTTATTTTAACATTAAAATCCGCTTTCTAAAAAACTTCGACAAAGTGCATCTAACCCCAGACCTGAAGGATAGATGCACTTCAGATTCAGGGGAGATGCACCTACTTATTGCTACCCTCTTCTCCCTACTTTCATTCTTTTTTTTTCTCTTCCACACATATTACACAGGGGAGGATACATAGTACATGTTTCGTGGAGCCATTTTGAACACTCCGGGCAACGAATCCAATCCACTGTAGAAGTGGTTGATTTATAATCTTCCAAACATTCACTGCAATTGTCGTCCGAGTCTTCATCAGTCTTGATCGACTTGTTCTTTGTTATATTTTTTGATTTTTCATTATTACCCTTTTTTTTAAATTGTCTTGGATTCTACTTTTTTAGTTTCACGCTTCCTATATATAATCTGTGCTGCGTGCTGTCCAGACTGTTTCTTTATATTTCTCTCAAGTGCCTTTTCTATTTTTTCTTGTTTAATTGCGTTTAATAATTGTCTTTTCTTTATATTTTCTACACTAGTCAATACAGTAGCAACATTTCTCTTAGCACCTTTAGGTGTTGGAACAACAGGACAGGAATGGGTATAATTTATTGTAACGATTTTGAAGGTGATGGAAAAATAAATGATTTCTGTATGCCTGATGTAGATGCTATTGGACTCGATGGTGCTGTTGAATTTTCTGATATTGAACTATCAGATGATCTAGTACTTTCAGGTGTTGTTGTTTCTGTAATTTCAGTCAACCTTTGTTCTGCTGCGTAATCAGACACACTGAAAAAGTGGTCTGCAATCGCATTTGTGTCGAAGGGATAAATGCCACAGGCTCTAAAGCCAGAAGTAGCATTAGGCAGCGTAGCTGATTTTTGCCAGGCCTTAGACACCAGCTTTCCAACTTCATTTCTTGAAATGTTCCTTTCCTTATTAGAAAGCATCCAATCTTTAGTTGTTTGATTGTAATAAGTTTTAAAAGCATGGAAAAATGATTTATCCAAAGGTTGGAGAGCATTGGTTGTGTGCCCTGGAAGACATAAAATAATAATGTCATTTGCATCGGCAAACTCCAACATATCAGGGTCATTGCAATGCGAAGCATGCCCATCTAGGAGTAAAATACACTTTCCAGGAGATTTCCTTGGCACAAAATGTTCCTTCAACCATAACGTAAATATGTCACTATTCATATATGAAGACTTTTGATTCATATAAACTTTAGAACCTGGAGGCAAATCCTGTTCAAACGCTGTCTTTTTATTTTTCCCCTTTATGATGAGTACGGGGGGCAAAAAGTAACCCTCCGCATTGTTGCATGCTACAACAGTCACTGATTCACCCTTCTCTTTTGACGTTATCACATGAACATCCTTACTGCCTTTCCCTGCGATGACACTGCCTGGTTTATTTATTAACTGTATCCCACTCTCATCCATGTTATAAATGTTTTGTGGCATTTTTTCAAGATTATGTTTTACAAGTTCATTGCGAAGAACCTCATAAAATAAAGCCACACTCTGTCTATTGAGCCCCTGCCCTCTTGCTACAGACAATCCTTCGCCTTTACGAATGCTAAGATCTGCATTTCTTTGTAGAAATGATTTCAGCCAATCGTATCCTGCCGTTTTTTTCTCTTGAGAAAATGTATGTTTGATCTTTAATTTTTCCGCAAACTGAAACGCTATAGAATTTACAAGGGTACGATCTGGTGCAAAGCCAGCAACTGCAAGCCGCTTAATATGAGCCACCAATCTTCATTCATGCTCAAATCCAAGCATCGGTGGTGGTCCTAAGCCACGTTTCGTTAGATCACCTGATCTGTATCTTCTTAATAGTGTCTTTTTTGATATACCATATTGCTTAGACACAGCATTTAAACCCACTTCATTACTTTTTAATTTTGATATGGCTTCTTTTAATTGTTCCTCCGTCCATGTTGCTCTGGCAGGAGCATTTGCTTTTCGTACATATACCCGTGGCATGTCCTGAAAAAGATTAATTGTACCATGAATTCATGGTGCATCTTTCCCTCAATTTTGAGGTGCATCTATCCCTACATCGAGGGATAGATGCACCTCTGCACAAAAAAAAACATTAGGCAGGAAAATATGTTAAAACACGTTGTTATAGCGAGAGAAGAAACTACTGCCCCTATATAAACCAATAATAATAGTTAAAGCTACGCGATAACAAGGTAATAAAAAATATACTCACCGGTCACACAAATTTTTCGTCTGAAATTCAACACAACGAAAAGTTTTTTCAATTTTAATCAAATTAAGCGGCACGATCGATGTGATTTGTTTGATCAGGTTATGTTTGTAGATAACAACACGCGTATTAAGCGTTGAAACAATGCTGCCACTTATGTAGTGTGGCCGGAATAGGAACTGCTGCATCTCTCCGCTAGGTGCCTCTCTCCCAAAATGACCCTACAGTATTGTCTCCGTGTGTGCCCGCTGGTCGGGACCGGCGATGGGTACTCAGAAGGCGCAGATCCCTAATTCCGAGTGTGCGTTTCTCGCTTCTTTCTGGCCGCAGGAGTGAGTGAGATGGACCGGTTTTCTTGCGCGCGGGCGTGCGAGCACTCAGATGGAATCGTGACTGCCCAACGCATGCGCGCGACGGTCAGATAGCCAGGCACGGCACAAGTCTTTTTTGCGCCCTAGACAAACTTTTCAAATTACGCCCTATATTATAATACATTTATTTGAGATTATTAATAACCTTACTTTGAATTCGTATTCGTAGTTTAATCCACTTAAAGTACAACTTGTAATATTTAATTCTAAAGTTTATTTTCAGCAATAGCAGCAATGAAAATACATACCATTTTGCACCTCTTGTCGATTTTCTGCCCTAGGCAGACGCCCAATTTTGCTAATAGGGACGAGCCAAGCATATAGGCAGCGAACAGTATGTACATAGCCAAAAACTACATATATAACGCGTCTTAGACTAAATAAATTTTTATATGTGCATTTGAAAACTGACATTCTTATATTTTCTATTTTAAATACATATTTATAACACCATTGTTGAATTTTCTAAAAGAAAGGAAGGACAACCTCGACGTCCTTCGTACAGTTAAAATTTTCACCAAAATATTAATAGATACATAATTATTGTACGAATATCTACGTGATATCGGAAATGTACATATGAATTAACGTATTTACATAACAGTAAGGCAGGGGTGCACAAGGGAGCTGTTTTAGCGCCTAGCTGCGAGCAACCCGTTTGTCCCGTTGCTAAGGTTAGGATCGGTGAGGACAACTGCAGTAGTGTACGTGCATTTGGTATGACTTGAACCCAGCCATATATACTTACGTTACGAGCATACGAGCATGCACGTACACTACTGCAGTTGTCCTCACCGATTCTAACCTTAGCAACGGGACAAACGGGTTGCCCGCAGCTAGGCGCTAAAACAGCTCCCTTGTGCACCCCTGCTGTAAGGCATTACATATATATTATTTGCCTTGATAATTACATTAATATGTGGGTATAATACGTTCCTACGTAATAGACACCTGGTTCCATTTATCTGATAATGATCGATTCTTCAGGGCCAATTTGCATCCTCCTCGAATGATTTCCTTACAGGGGAACACTAGATAACAAACAATAACAAAGGTGGATTACGTACTTCATCTGCACTTAATACTCTATCACATGGTACATTTGTTAATTGAAATGATGTTTGTTCTTCGTACCAATGTTCAGATTCTTCCATTCCTTTCATTTTTACCGCGTTTTCATCTCGTTCTTTCCAGCCCCTGATCTCAAATCTCCCCGAAGAATACCTCATGCTGTAAACAATTTATGTAGTATTCATCCTTACTGCCAATAGTAAAACAGACCGTCATACAAGCTTAAGAAATTTAACTTATCTTTTTTTTCGAGATTGGTGACCAGCCGTTTCTTTGCAGATCCTTTCACGTTGACGCTGTCCCTTTCCACTTGACTGGTGCGATATTGAAGTCCCGTTATTTCCCCGTGGCCTGTAAATGCTGAATCCGTGTAGCCCTGGTTTCAGTTCGAATCCTGTAAAAAACTGAAATTTTTTCCTTTAGTCAGCAATTTCATACTTGAGAGCAACATGTAAATGAAACAAAAATCTATTTCACAGCTTACCTTCGGTGATTTCATTTCTGTTTATTTCGCAGGAAATGATTTTGTATACTTCCGATCGTATCATGGACTAATTCTGGTTCGTCTTGGGCGTGCATTTTCAAATCCTCAAGCAGTTCCAGCAAATACCTTATTCGCTTATCTTCCGAAGATACCTCTTCATGCAAGCTTTCCTGTCCGACATCTTCTTCTTGCTTTGTTTTTATTACCGGCTCTTCTTTTTCTGCTTCTGCTACCGGCTCTTCTTCTTCCCATTCTGCTACCAGTTTTTCCACCTCTTCCTCTTCTTCTTCCTCTTCTTGCTCCTGTTCTTTTTCTTCTTCTCCTTCTAAATGTTCTTCTTGCTGTGTTCCGTTCTGTTCATCAATGATTTCTTCTATTTCCCTGGCGGATAAAGTCTCTGTTTCCTCGCATGTGTCTAAATATTCTATAACTATTTCTTCAGTGCGTTCTTCTTCTATTATAGCGCCAATCATTGCTTCCAGTTGAGCTTCTAACGGATCAGTAGGCTCCTCCTCTGTGACTGGTGTGCCCGAAGGGATGTTCCGCATAATTTTGTTCCAGGCATTCGCAACATTTATGGGTTCTACACTTTCCCAAGCTTCGTGGACGAAGTTTATACAATCCATTAAATCGTACTTCCGGTGAAATTCCTGTATTCCGCCGGGGTAGTCCAGGATTCGCCGTAACATTTTGTGGCGGAACGTTCTTTTCATTTTTGCGATAATGCCTTGATCCATGGGCTGTATAATGGAAGTGGTATTAGGGGGCAAGAACATAATCTCGAAATTATCCGTCTTGGATTTGGTGGGTTCTATCTGATGTCCTCCAAAGTTGTGCAACAATAGAAAAATTTTACCACTTCCCCCACTGTCTAATTGCCGTTTCCTCACGGCGGGCTTAAAATGGTTTTCATACCAATCTTCGAATACTTTTCGGTCTACCCAGCCGCTTTTCTGCGATTTAAATATCACGTAACTTATTTCTTACATGCTTCAGTGCCCTTGGATTTTCAAATTTATATACGAAGAGGGGGATCAGCTTGTGGGTTCCTGTTGCGTTAGCGCACAAGTCCACGCTTACACGGTCTTTCTTCACCTTGTTTCCAGAGATCCTTGCTTCTTTGCCGTGGACCAAAGTTTTCGTGGGTACAGTCTTCCACACCAGACCAGTTTCGTCCATATTATAAATGTTTTCCCATTGGATGTCCTCTTCTCGTATTTTACGTATAAAGGATGCTGTATATTCTTCAGCAGCCGCCACATCGGCACTTATTACCACATCGGAGCAGTATCTCCTCCCCAAGGTCCACCATCGCTCGCACGGAATACGTCGACGCGTGCTTTTGTTTTGAAATTCGAGCGCGTGCTTAGACACTTGAGATACGCAAGCGACGTATTCCGTGCGAGTGATGGTGGACCTTGGGGAGGAGATACTGTTGTGAAGAGGGCCTCTTCAGGACAGTGGCCGTTTGGGAGGGCTGCAGGGCAGATTGGTTAGTTTGGGACCAATCGGACCTCAAGGCCCACCATCTCTAGCACGGAATACGTCGACGGGTGCTTTTGTTTTGAAATTCGAGCGCGTGTTTATACTCGAGAGATAAGGGATCCGTCTTTAATTTGAAGGTAGGACGAAGCAGGCGGGACTACGCGCAGTCAGTGGACTACCTCTTTGTAATTTCTAGTTCTTCTAAATTAATCAGGCTGATCAGTCAGAGCATTTCGCCAGGGTCGCGGTTTATTGTCCGGCGAGTCGGCGGTAGAGAACGGTTTCCTACAGTTTCGGATAATTTATGACTTAATTGGTTCCGCCTCGTAGCAGTCGTGAACTCAGGGTGTCGGAAAGGGGAAACAGGAATGGTATGCATTTTCTTCTTTATAGTAACTCGAAGACTGTCTCTTCTCTTCGGACCCTTTCGAACCGATACACGTGGTGTCTGTTTTCTATCTCGAAGCAATGGGTACATTGGCAGTAGAAGGACGGAGCGTGGGCTTTTGTGAAAGTGTTCGTTGCACTTCTGCAAAACACGTGTTCCGAAAATGTGTTGGCTTCTTTTTACCTAAAGCCTCTTGCACTGGTGGGAATTAACTCATAATGGAACCAGAGAAGCTACTTGGGGGTAGCGGAAGATGCTTGGAAAAAATCCTGTCAGTCAGGTAGCAATCGCGTCGCAGAAATGTACACGGCCCAAGAATACTTCAGGATAAATAAAGTGATCAGTGTTAGTAGCCGTGCAGTGAAGTGAATATTCGGTACGTTGACCTGGACGCACCTGACATTGCGACCCTTAACTTTGGGTAGTGAGAATGTAAGGATACCTGGGACCAGCTGTGCACGAAGCACGTCCATCGATGACCAGGATCGGTTCGGTGACCCTGTGACACAGATTTTCAAGCTGCAGGTGAATTTACAACAAGGGTGAGTTTTAGTTACTAACGCCTATCACCTTTCGTTAATTTCCTGTTACATTACCTTTTCGTGGCTACGTTATTAACACAAGGAAATTTACGTATTCCTTATCCTCCCACTTCAAATAATTATTATTTTCGAATTTTCTAAAAAAAAACTGCGTATTCGTCTTTTTACGTTACACGTGATTTTCATCGATTTATCCTTTATTCATTATTCACTTTAAATGACGAACAAACCATGACAACATGTTCGATTTTATTTGTTACGTCTTTTTCATTTGCCATTCTACGCAAGTTTCTTCGATGCATGCCGAGTTGCTTGCTCGTCGCAGTCGCAGCGCGGCTCGTAGCCACGCTACCGCGGGAACTCGGCCGTCAGACTCGCGCTGTGATTGGTCGGTGCTTTTTATTAATATCTCGTTAACGAAACATCGGAGAGCATTTTCGCAAACGAAAAAGTTGTTTGAAATCACCCCCAGAATCACCCCCTTTAAGGAAACGCAACATTTTTGGGACACCCTGTATACGTATTGACGAAAATATATATACGTTATGTTTGATGACGAAAAATTTCTAGGAGAATCAGAAGAAGAAAAATCGTACCATTTTCGACAGATCCATGAGACGATATTACGATATCTCTGTCATGCGTGGACCGATTTTATTGAAATTGGTCTTAAAGCCGATATGCGGTTTACATAAGAAAAATGCCTTTAAATTTACAAAATATTGCAGGCGTGATGAGATATTAATGTATAAAATTTCAGAAGTAAGTTAGAGTGTCCCCGGGTCGAGTAAAGGTACACGGTAGCGACATCGACATATAGGGTGTTCTTTTTTCATGTACTTGGCGTCGAGACGCTACCGCGTCTCTAGATTATATAGATTGCGAACTGGTAGCATGTGGCACCAATGATATTTTAGCTGATGCGCGTAGGAAAGAATGTTAAATTGTATTCATTTAATTTTAAATAAATTATCATTTTAAACTTATATCGTTTCTCCATTTATTTGCCCGTCCTCCTCCTCGCCATATAATTTTAAGATTCACCATTTCGGAATTCTCCAGATGTCATATAATTCTGTTTCGTTCGAGCGTTCTTCGCGCCATCAAATGATATCATCCCGCGCGGCTGCTCCAGAGGAGTCGAATTACGCATGCTATCGCGCGATACGCTGCGACGTTAAATCGGAACGCTTTGAAATACTGTTAGCTTTAGAATGCATGCGATTCTATCCCCTATGTATTACTCTCTCTTTCCCTCCTAGAATTTTAACTTTAAAGTAATGCTCCGTCTCTTATGTAGTGGTTTCTCTTTCCCTCCTAGACTTTTAACTTTAAAGTAATGCTCCGTCTCTTTCCCTCGAATACACGGTGTCGAAAAACGCCGATCTTTCCCGACATTGTCCGAAACATCATTCGATACATTATTGGTTTGGAGAAAAAAAAATTCTAGGACAGTCCCCACCCTAGGTTAGGTCCGAAAAAAAAATTTCGGGTGGGCCAAGTTCTGAAAGAGATTTTCGGGTGGGCTAGGTCTGGAGAGGCCTCCGCGGCGGCTCGGCCCGGACTGATCCCCTCCATCGTCGCGGCTTCCCCCACTCCGCGGCGCGTGCGCGCGCAACCTGTCTTCCTCACCCCGCAGGCCCCGCGCCCAGGTTTCCCTCCGCCGCGCTCCCCTCAGCACACCCGGGTTAGAACTGTCATAGTCTTACTACTTTTCTGTAACTTTAGGAATAGTTCATTTTTCTTACAACTATTATTATGGAAGATATAAAAATCGTCAACGTATAAAACTATTATTACAATAGAATTGTTCTGAAATTTCTTCCACAAAAGACATGCTTCTATTTTAGATGTATCATAACCTATTTCTTTTAATACTACACGTACTTTCTTCTTCCAGGACCTGGAAGATTGTTTAAGTCCATAAACTGCTTTCTTGAGTAGACAAACTTTCGCTTTTTTCCCAGGTTCAACAAAGAAACCAGGCTGTGTCATATAGACTTGCTCCTGTAAGTCACCATGCAGAAAAGCGGTAGTAACATCAAAATGGTCAATATTTAAATCAAGTTGCACTGATAGTGCAATTAACATTCTTATGGTGGATAACCTCGCTACTGGTGAAAAAGTTTCAAAGTAATCAATTCCATAGGATTGGGAATATCCCTTTGCAACAAGTCTAGCTTTGTAGCAAACACCGTTTCCTACATTTTTCAATGTATACACCCATTTACACTGTACAACATTCTGACCACTTGGACCTAACTTCCAAACCTGATTTTCAACAAGGGAATCATACTCATTTTTCATCGCCTCTATCAACTTAGATGTTTCTGAATTTGCCAGAGCTTCTTAAAGATTTTGCGGTTCTATTTCAGGTGAACTTATCACACTCATTGACATAGCGTAGTGCTTCCACCAAATTGGTGGTCACCTGTCTCGAACTGGTCTTGCAACGTTTACGTCTACGTCCGGTTCATCAGGAAGGATAGGTTCAGCATTCGGTTCACTGAGAACAGATTCTGTGTCGTTTTCCGCAGCAGAATCAAAGTTGCTCTTCATCAGTGTTTTCTTCTGTCAATTCTTCGGCAGTTGCAGCCCCTTGATCAGTGCTTTCTGGCATCAATACTTCGCCGGCTGTAGCCTCCTGACCAGTATACACTTGTACATTTATAGTGTTATCATTAGAAGTAGGATTCTTATATATCATCTTATATTCAAGAAAAATTACATCACGCCGTTTTATGAGCTTATTCCAGCGCTGTCCAAGGTCGCTCCCGCGGGAGATTGGGGTTTCCCCACTCTCGTCCGCGTTGTCAGGGATACCGCGCGACGCTAAAGAGGCGACCATGATAGACCAGCGTGTCTGTCGCCGAGCGAGCTCGGACGCCCGATACGACATGTGTATTAGTGACACGCGCCGTCGCAGGCAGCCAATGCTACTACTTCCCGCGAATTTCGGATTATTCGTCTTTTGTTTAACGTCTGAGGAGATCAACATGACACAAAGCAATCTCATTCAGTTAAAAATCACGAGACGAGCGCGATTTCGCGGAGGCCCGAAATATTGTGACACGCAAGCACTGCATTTAATTTTTTATATTTTTCTCTTCTCTCTAATTACAACTTCAACTTTAAATTTCAGTATTCTACTTCTGCTTATTCTTCTATTGCATATTTCAGGTCTCCTTATTCCTTTTCCTTCAATCATTTCCAGTAGTAAGTTCAGGGCCCGATCTAGCTCTTCCGCCGCCCTGGGCAAAAGTGATTTTGGCCGCCCTTTCCATTGAATCATAATTAAGTATTTTAAAATATATTTCTTGACACTGAGTAAAATTTTTTGTAGGTATTTGTTGAATAAGAAAAGACTTTTGTTTTATAAAAAATTAAATATCCATAAAATAAAACGTTACCATAACAAAATAAAATATATAAGTAGGAGACAGGTAGGTACTTATTTTTTAAGTCTGGAAAAACTCATCAAATATTTTAAAAGGTCAATACAAAAACTTCCACTAAATCGCAAAATACAATAAAACAGTTTTCATACATGAAAAAACATTTCCAAGTTTAAAAAAATTTTCTTCTAACTTTTTTCTCGGCAAACTCTTTTATAATTTCTTTAAAACATATTTTATCACATAACTCGTGTTCTATACCAATCATAGCCAATCCACTTAGTCTGTTTTGTGTCATGGTGGACCTTAAGTAATTTTTAATTATTTTTAATTTGGAAAAACTTCTTTCGCCACTAGCAACTGTCACAGGTAGAGTCAACAGAATTCTGAGAGCAATATTTATGTTTGGCCCAAAATTTAAATCTGTGATAAATCTTAGAACGTCCCGGGGAGACAGATTTTCATCCAAAAGGGTACATAGGATTGACAACTAATCTGCAAGATCTCGTCCATTTATATCAGATGAGTCTTGGTCGGTTAAAATAACTTCAAGGGCCTTACAATGACCTAACAGTTCATCGTTAGGCATATTTCGTAAGCCATATATGTTATAAAGAAATGCAAAATGGTCACTGTGTTCACCAATTTGGGAAAATCTTAACTCGAGTGAGTTTATAGCTGTGTCCATTATGTGAAAAAAAACATCTATTTTAAATTTCTCTTTGGGATCTACAATAGGCTCATCTCGACACTCATAATTAAATTGTCTTTTTTTAGACTTAACTCGATGTTTAGGCGAAGTGTCAAAATTTGTCTCGCCGTCAATTTCAGTGGCCAATTCTTTGGCATCAACAAGCACTTGATTAAAAAAATAATCTGAACGTGCTTTTTTAAAAAATTCTGTTGTATTTTTTAACAATTGAATTACTGAACATAATTCAAAGTCTGTACTTTGCATTAATTTACTGACAGGGTTAATTCGAAACAAAGTTTCATACCAAATTATAATGGAGCATACAAATTTAAACTGTTTTACTTGATTCAACAAACCGGAAGCTTCATCTCGTGCAGAGGTGTCCATATCTGAATCTTCATATATGCTAAACAATGCATCATAAATTTGACCTATTTGATATCTTAGAGGTTTTATTGCCTCTATTCGACTTTCCCACCTTGTATCACTAAGCGGTTTTAATGTTAAACCACTTACATTTTTTAAGAGTATCGACCATCTCAAAGTTGAAGACGAAAAGAAGACATATATCTTCTGCACCATATTAAAAAAATTTGCCGCTTCCAGTGAGGACTTTACCATATCACTTACTACTAGATTTAATGAGTGGCTACTGCATGGGACATAGAATGCTCGCGGATTCATATTTCTTATCCTAACTTGGACCCCACTGTGAGCACCTTTCATATTGGATCCATTGTCATATCCTTGTCCTCTCATGTCCTGTAAAGGCAATTCCATTGTACTTAACTCTTCCAAGAGAACCTTGGTTAATTCTGAGCCTGAAGATTTTTCGATAGGTACAAATCCTAAAAAATTCTCATTTATTACGACATCTGACGTTCGTGAGCCGTCACTGGTTTGATTAATAGACACATATCTAATTATGATGGTCATCTGTTCAGTTTTGCTAGCATCAGGGGTACAATCTAAGATGATTGAATAATATTTTGATTTACGAACTGCTTTTAGGATATACTGTCTAATATTGTTAGATATTACATCAATTAGCTCATTTTGAATAGTTTTACTTAAGTAGGTTGCTTGTCTCTCCTCTTTTCTCAAAACCCTGCGTACATGTTCTTCCATAACAGGATCAAACTCGGCTAACAACTCAATCATTTTTAAAAAGTTGCCATTGTTATTTTGATATAGTTTATCAGATGTACCCTGAAATGCCAAGCAACTTCTTCCAAACATTTTAATGATAGAAACAATCTGCAACAAAACTCCATTCCAATGGTTTATTTCTGAACTGACGATCCTCTGAGACTCCGCGTCTATTGTTTGCGATGATTTAAGCCTGCGCGTAAGTTCAAACCAGGATTGTTTAGCTTCTACGTGGCTTTTTGACGTTTCATGGGATTTTAATATATCACCTATATGTTTCCAATTGTTGTAGCCATCTTTAGATAAAAGGGATGTAGTTACGTTAAAAATTTTACAACAAAAACAATAGGCAGCATCTTTTGTAGTAGAATAAACAAGCCAATCCCTCAAAACTTGTTCGCCATTAGTAAGTTTTCTCTTGTAGTTCATCACAGTAAACCTACGCCTCTTATTATCCTGCGGAAATTCATACTGGTACAGAGGACTTGGAGGACCTTCTTTCGCTAAAAATATTCTTTCTGCATCTGCTAAACTGTCGGGCCAGGTTGCTGGATCGGAAGTCAAAATTGTGTTCAAATTTGTTGTCGCTATCTCGCTAACATCTTCTGCAGATGACGATAATTGTCTATTTATTTGTATTTCTGCTGCAGTACTTGTAGTAGCAGTGGCATCCGTTGTAGTGATGTTAAAATTTTGTATAGGTTCAAACTGCGATTTAAGCGTAACTGAATTAGTTGCTTGTTCATGTGCTGGTAGTGTATCAAGTGTCTCTGTCTGTGCGGAACAAACACCTTTCTTCACGAAGGAATCTATACTGCATTCCATACTAGAGCATACCGACGCCCCTACCGATTTGCGACCGATCTGCGCAGCTCCCACTACTACCCACAGTTTGAACCGCATGCGATTGGTCGTGATAATTTTCAAGGAATAACCTGAGACCTGGCCGTTGTCAACGTAAACAGTGCACGAAAAGTTAACAGAGAGAGAGAGAGAGTAGAGGGCCGTGCGACGGAGAAAAACATAGGCGGTTCAGTGGGGAGTCGAGCGTAGCAACGCCTCCTGAGGGTCGTGCCTGCGCGAAATCAGTATGCTCTAATGTGGAAAGCAGTATAATGCCCCAACTTGCTTTTGACGTTCTGCGTCTTTCTCGAACTTTCTTTTTCTATACTGGTACCCCGACAACCGTACCTTGCTGCCAGACATTCTGTTAAAAAAACTATTGATTTATAATAATAAACTTAGAAGGGGTACTTTTGTCCTTTTGTAGAAAATCAAAACTCAAACTAAAAAGGAAATGTTTTCTTTATTTTTTTCAGTGTGAAGTGTCTGTGCAACTTTTGGAATTTTTAGTAAAAATAGTAAAAAAATAAAAATTAATATCAGTTGTTCAGTTAAAAATAATTGTTTATGTTTTGTTTTCCTTTCCTGTTCATACGAAGTTAAGATTTTGTATTAAAATAAAAAAATGGAATGGAAAGATTTCTAAAATACTGTATTAAGGGGTCATATACGTTTCTCAGTGTTGAAACGTAGTCAATGTTTGCAAGTGATTCCGGGATAAACTATTAATCCCATTGGTTTAATTATTTTTGTGTTTTACAGGCATATATCTATATACCTATAGTTATATACCTCAGGTATGAGAATTGGAAATTTTTTAAAAATATTTCAAAACGGTGGGCATTATAACTGCCTCACCGTTCATCCGATTAACTTCATCATTTACACACATATTCTACATAACATTCGGTATCGTATGACGTGAGCTTTTTCCATTAAATTGAACCACTTTTTAATAACAAGCAAAAACGTACGAGTTTTATAGCAAAAATCACGACCCTTTTCTTCAAAGTGCTACTATTTCCGCAATTTTTTTTTCGAAAAAATGGCGCCGTCACACGATAACTATGGTCCTACAGATTGTTAAAAAATCGGTAATTTTTATATCAGACCACTCGTACGGGCTGAATCATGCCCACCGTTTTGGGCGGCGCCAGAAAAAATGTTCTACGCCACTGCCCGCGGACCCCACGTTTTTAAAAATTTTGGAATTCTCATACCTGTGTTATAATCTATAAACGGATACCTATAAAACACAAAAAGAATTAAACCAATCGGACTAATAGTTTATCCCTGAATTACTCCCAAACATTGACCACGTTTTAGCTCCGAGAAACGTATATGACCCCTTAAGTCGGGCCTGGGATTTAAGTGAACGCGGCGGCCGATTTTCAGAGTCAACGCCTCTTTTCCCCCACCGCACGTCTTGGCCCCCGCCGCGGCCTAGGAGCTACGCGCGGTTCATATGGTACGGGCCTGAAGCGCTCGAAGCTCCTAGGCCGCCGCGGGGGCCAAGACGTGCGGTGGGGGAAAAGAGGCGTTGACTCTGAAAATCGGCCGACGCGTTCACTTAAATCCCAGGCCTGCCTTAAGTAATACCTAAAAGTCAAATGCACTTACTTTCTTCTTTTTTTTTCAATAAAATCAGTAATGTAATTTATTAGTCACACTGTACAATATACACCATACACGTATTATTTAGATTTTAACTGTACACGCACTACAGTGTTGTAACGCCAGTATGGCGATTTTAGCAGCTGCCGTTTGATATAAATGACATTTGTAAGGAAAGATTGTTGTCGTCAACCAAGCGAGCACCGTTGCGCGGCAACGAAAAACAGTTGAACGCGGTGGCCGGTCCATCGCGAGTTGTGGCAGAACGCTTACGTTACGTCAGCGCCGTCCAACTTGGCTCTTGAGAGACAAAACCTGTCCCCCACCACCGTCCGCCGTCACCATGGCGCGAAGTCGTCGCCGAGTCAAAATAACTAATCCGAGCGCTTCTGTTGTCGCGCGCATCACTATGAGCCAATCCAGACTAACAAAAAATTGTCTGTAGACATGTCTCCGCAAACAATCCGTACACATTACGTACATGCGTTTGAATACTAGATGCATTCTCTGGCGATATCGTCTAGGTGTCGGTTTACAATGTATGTAGAACGTCTACAAACAATGTCTGTCAGTCTGGACTGGCCTTTACGGTTATGTTTGGTACATGAACATCGACCGTTGATCGGTATCGCGCGTGTCGTCTGAGTTTCCTTGTCCGCGGAATTGTTACGGTCTCCTTTTTAACGTCGCGAGGTTTCCTTGACAACAAGTCACGCTGCTCGAAAGAAAGGTTGGAAGGGGAAGCAGGCGCGTGAGGGGCCCCTACGCTGGACAGCGCTGCGTTACGTGAATATGTAATCTTGAATTTTGAATTTTTGGTGTTAGGTTCGTTATCAGCGACCTGAAAAACCCTTCATCACCAAGTTTCAGAATGATTCGGCGAAATCTTGACTTTTGGCCACAAAAAGCATATTTCCAGCCCACTGTGCACCGGGATGAAGTGCAGCACGCAGCTTTAAGCTTAAGAATGATAAAAAAAATTAAACTATTCCTTTATATTTACTGGCGGTAATAGCGCCTACTTAGGAAACCCTTCATATTTTTCTCTATCACGTTTTTAGTTTATTCATTTTTAGGATTTAACGAATGAAACCAAATAAATATAAGAAAAGGGGAAAAATCCAAGATTTTTAATATAGGTAGGCACGCATCTTTCCCTAGTATAGGTAATAGTAATTACTATTGCCCGATGAGAAGAAGAAGGATTACCCACACGGTAGTCATTCTTCTTGTCATCGGGCAATAGTACATAGGTGATTTACAAACAATTTATAAGTTTGATACTAAATTCATACATGTATTACCTACATTTTACCGTTTTTTCAACAAGTTTTACTTTTTAATTGAGTCTACCAATTTTGCCCCCCCCCCCCCCCCCCCCCAAAATTGGCCGCCCTGGGCAATTGCCCAGCTTGCCCCCCCCCCCCCCCCTAGATCTGGGCCTGAGTAAGTTGAATTGTAATTTTAAGTACGATGCCGAAAGGAACCACGTCAATTGTAGATTATTTCTGCTCTGATGCAGAGAAAGAAATAAAATTTGTATTGATTCGAACTTCGGAAAAGACCGCTGAATATATCATCTGCGGTAAAATATTGCATTGTGCATTTAATCCGTATTATCTTTCGCGGCATTATACATCCTTGCATAAGGGAAAATATGAGAACATTTCACCAGATGAAAGACGTGCGTTACTTACGGAATATCGGAAAAAAAGAGAAACTGTAAGCGAGCCTAATCCTGCTACAGCAAGTACCTCAGTGTCTGATGATAGCAATAGGCAAAGCCTTGCGGCATCATACGCAGTTACTTTACAAATTGGGCGCGCGAAAAAAAGTTTTAGTGATGATTTATTCATAAAAGAGTGTGCAATTGCCATGGCACACGCTTTTAAGAATGATGTTTTGGCCAAACAATTTCAAACCGTTCCTCTGCCCCGTCAAACTGTCTCCAGACGGATTGTAGATATTGAACATTTTTTAGTAGAGAAATTGCGTACTTTGATCCAAAACTGTGTTTACTTTTCACTGTGTTTGGATGAAAGTACGGATATAACCGACATTAGCCAACTGGCTATTTTTATTCGTACGGTGCAAAGTGACTTTTCTATTAATGAAGAGTTGCTTGCACTCGTACAATTGCATAACACCACGAAGGGGGTGGATATATTTACCGCTTTCCGCGCGGAAGTATCAAAATTTACAACTTTTGACAGATGCACGTGTATAGTAACCGATGGAGTACCGTCAATGACTGGGACAGTAAATGGTTTATTTGGACTCCTGAAACAAAATTCTATAAATTGTTATACGTTTCATTGCATAATACATCAGGAGATATTATGCGCCAAAATTTTAAGACTTTCAAAAACAATGAAGCTTGTCACTAAAGTTTCAAATCTTGTTAGAGGAGGAAACCGCTCGCTTACTCACCATAAGCTGCAAGCATTTCTGAAAGAACACAATGCAGATTTTGACGATTTACTTTTATATACAGAAGTTCGTTGGCTAAGTGCTGCGAAATTCCTGCAACGTTATTTCGCGCTCCGGAAATTATTAGTAGATTTTGTTCGCAAGGAAGTACCATCGGTTGCGCCAGATATATGACAAGAGTTGCAGAGCCCCGAATTTCTGTCTGCTTTGGCGTTCTTAACAGATATAGCTTCACATCTGCAACACTTAAATTTAAGTTTGCAGGGCAAGAAACGAAACATTGTTCACTTGTTCGGAAATATAAGTAGTTTCCGAAAACTATTGGAAGTCTTTGCAGCACAACTTCGGGAAGAAACGTTGTCTCATTTTCCTTATTGTTTAAAAATTCGGGAAGAACATCCCAATATTAAATTTTCCTTTTTTCGCAAAGATGTTCTTCAAATCATGCATGAATTTAATACGCGATTTAGTGATTTTGATCATTTAAGTAAAAGTATACATTTGTTTGCAAGTCCCTTGACAGCAGAGTTAACGGATCAGGATGTAACGTTACAAAGGGAATTGTGCACGTTACAAACTGATCCGTTTTTGAATTCAAGGAAGGAGACAGGCGAAGATTTTTTTAAGTTGTTGCCTATTCAAAAGTATCCGATTTTACATAATTTTGGCCTAAAAATTTGTTCCATGTTCGAATCTACTTACGTATGTGAAACTGCTTTTTCCACAATGTCAAATATTAAAACAGAAGCTCGAAATTACCTTACCGATATTTCTCTTTCAAGCGCGTTACGTGTTGCTATTTCGGAAATAGATGTGGATGTACAATATCTCATTGACACGAAAAAGGAGTGATCCATAGTTTCTAATGACAGTAGAACTTCGATTATTTATCGTAACTAATCTTGGTGCCAGATCCAGTACGACCATCAGATTATCGAATTCTGTTTTTGCACAAAGGAAGATCGTTCATTTTCTTATTTTGTTTCGTTTGCTTTGAACTATTTTTTTCTTTGAACATTTTTTTCTTTTTTAATCGATGTGTCAATAATATTTATATTTTTGTTCCTTTTAATTGCTGTGTGAATAATTATTCTTTTTTTATTTGTTTAATCGATAATTAATTTTTTTTTTTTTTTGGATCGATGTATCGATAATTGATCTTTCAGTTAATCAAAGTTCTACTGCATTGGGTTACCCAAAAAGTTCATAGTTTCGTCATACATCAATTTTAATAACAAGTCTTTTTATAAAAATAGTATTTATACTGCAGTACCTATATTGGTATTTTATTGATTAGAGTTAAAATAAGTCAGACAACTATGTTATGGTGAATATCATTTTGCAAAATCCTATGAGCTTTTCGGATGCGCTAACGTTTATTTTCAACGTTTACATTCATCCGAACAAGTGAACTTCTAGTCTTCATATTTATCTTTATAATTCATTTTATTACATTTTTAAATAATTATTTTTCTTGTTTCAGAATTTTTCGAAATACACTGGCCCTCAAAGTTGACAACTCCTACCGGTTTCTAGGAAAACGGCGTCCACACATTAATTTTTATTTTCAACATTATTAAATATATTGATTTCATTCCTTTTTTATTTTAATTTCAACGAATAGTTTTTCCTTTTGAGTAAAAGCTACAATAGTTTTGTGTTTTCTTCCTATTATTTTTGAGTCGAACGTTTTATTTATTAAAGTTTATTAATTGTGCGGTAAGAGCCCTTATGATGAGGTACTTATTGTGAAATTTCACATATCTGTAGTAACAGATTTTAACGATTTCTACCTGAGGGGTTCTTAAATATCGCATAAAAGTCATAAAACAACAAGACGTCCAATTAACGAGAAATTGCAGTTCACAAGGTTTTCTATTTTAATAATGAAAATTACTTTCGAAGTACCAAATCAATTTAATCAGGAGGATTGCCCATTGCGATTAAAATAAAAAAGATCAAAGTCTATGTATTTGATAGGTTCGAAGACAAAAAATTGATCTGTGGAAGCAGCCCGCGAAAAACAGGTATAACCCAGATAGCACAACGTCTGGTAAAGTCTTAAAGACGTCTTAAAGACGTCTTGTTACAAATCAAGACGTTCAGACCTAAAATGGACATAAACTAGACGTCTCTAAGACGAGGTGTGCCATCTGGGAAGTTGTCAGTCTTGGTGACCTGTACTTTTCAAACAATTCTGAAACTAGAATTATCATAAGCAAGCGTGACATACAGGTACGAAAGTCAACGAATTAACCTGAAATGACCCATATCCAGGGTTGCCAGATCTCCGGCATTCAGCCGGAGTCTCAGGTTTTATACTGTTGTGTCCGGCCTCAGGCAGGCACAATAAAAATCTCCGGCTGAATAGAGAGTATGTTGCAGCATGCCATTGCATGTCAATAAAAAATAAAAAACTATTAAAATCTGTACTAAATTCAAATAAATATTCATAATTGTAAGAATTGAAACAGCGGAGAGAACGGGATAAGTTTATAAAAGAAGTTATATTTCAATGAAGCGGTGCAGGTTTGACAGAACGTGTCTCGGGTCGAGGTCTGTGCAAGACTGACTGTTCTTGACCGGAAAATCCTTGCGTTGACGCTATTGAAAACTCCTTAAGGCCCTATCTAATTTACGACGGGCCTGTCGTCACGTTGCCCAGCTCCGGCGTCGCCGTGCTAGCTTTTCGATAAACATTCGCATGCGGATGCTCTCGTTCGTGGAAGGGTGTCGGATTTCCTAACATAATACTTTTATTACAATTATTATGATTACTCCTTTATAATAAATCTGTTAGAAATTTAACCGGGTGAGCACGCTGGAAAGTTAGGTTAGGAATCGACGGTGGGAAAGTACGACGCAGTGCACTTAGTTCTTAGTCCAAATTGACCGAGTCACTTTATTATAAAGTCAATGGAGTCACGATGAGCACAATATTTATGAGGTGAGCAGAATCGCGCACAGAATAATTGCAAATGCACAACCACGCGGTCACGCGAGACACGATGCGCACACGTGTTGAGCAAAATCGCAATAATAATATTCTCGTGAGCAAAATTAAACCACTGAGCACAGAAACTGAGCAGAGTACTGAAAAGTACTGATTTGAGAATTCGTACGTTGCGCAATAAAGCAAGTAAAAAGAAACACGTCTATCGCGACAAGCGGTATGAACAAGAGTGGACAAAGAGAACGCAGAAAACCGTTGAGCGTCTTCTCGAACAATCCTCGAGAATCGACCAAGAAAGTACGCTCTCTGATTGGGCCGCCAGTTTCACGTGGTGAACGGCGATTGGCTGAGCAGGGGACTTGGAGAATCGATCACCGGATCGATCGTCGATCAGCGGTGTGTTCCGCTGCCCAGGAGGTGCTGCGACGAGCATTGGCACGGCGGAACGCTGAACTAATGGAATCTCAAACATTCTCCCGCCATCAACAGCTGTTGGAAGATGTTGATGTACAATCTGAAACAGGCAACACTGCCAATTTTGCAATTGGCCTGATTAAAGTCGTAGTGGCAGTCTTGAGTGTTACCACTCTGGTGAGCCCATCCTTTCCTGGATGAAGAGTGACGACTCGAGCAAGTGGCCACTTGCTCGGTGGAAACCGTTCATCAGTGATGAGCACTAAAGATCCGATCTTGATCTCATTTGATGGGTGATGCCACTTCGAGATGGAGAGTTGACGTTGGTGATAATGTGATGACCATTGAGTCCAGAAACGTTGCGCTCGTTGTTGAATGAGTCGCCACCTCGCGGATGGTGAGATGTTTTCATGCACTACAGATGGTTCAGGTAGCGTTGTAAGAGGCTGCCCGATGAGGAAGTGAGCAGGTGT
Source organism: Andrena minutula (assembly GCA_929113495.1). Lineage (NCBI taxonomy): Eukaryota > Metazoa > Arthropoda > Insecta > Hymenoptera > Andrenidae > Andrena > Andrena minutula. Next base: position 40,101,946 of record OV815993.1, on the reverse strand, counting down.
GAGGGTTGAGATGTCTTCAGGGTCATCACTGAGAGGCTCGAGCGGTCGTGAGTTGAGCATAGCTTCTACTTGGGTAAGAAGTGTGCAAAATTCTTCATAGGTGAGTACTGTCTCACCTACGGCTCGTCGAAGATGGTGTTTCATCGACTTCACGACTGCTTCCCATTTGCCCCCCATATGAGGAGCTGCTGGTGGGTTGAAGGACCAGCCAGTGTTGTCATTGACAAACAACTGACTGAGTTGCTGATGATCTTGTGAGCCCTGAATGAACATACTCTTGAGCACGGCGTCAGCTCCGATGAAGTTGGTACCACAATCGGAGTAGAGCTTAGTTGGAATTCCTCTTCTTGCTGAGAACCGTCTGTAGGCAGCGATGAAGCCTTCGGTTGAGTAATCTGTGACGACATCCAGATGTACAGCTGAGGTAGTGAAACAGACGAAGACACAGATCCAGCCCTTCTGAGTCTTTGCGCCTCGCCCTTTCCACGTCTTAAGAGTGATGGGACCCGCGTAGTCGATGCCAGTGTGTGTAAATGGTCGTGAGGGTGCAACTCTCGAAAGAGGTAGTTGGCCCATCAATTGATGAGCACGGATCCCCCTTTGTCGAGCACACACAACACACCGTAGCACATGAGTCTTGACTGGCGCTCGCCCTCCGATGATCCAATAATTGCTTCTGATGTGAGCAAGGGTGAGCTGGGTCCCTCCATGCAGAGTTTTGCGATGTGCATGGTCTATGATCAGAGCAGACAGACGTGAATGGCGAGGTAAAATTGCAGGATGCTTACTCTCGTACACCATGTGAGCATTATTGAGTCGGCCTCCAACTCGAATAATGCCTTGATCATCGATGAAGGCTGTAAGTCGATTGAACACATGGGATGTCGGCATCGAAGAGCCTGAGCTGAGCACTTTGAGCTCGGTTGAGAAGTAAATTGCCTGTGTAGCTTTAATCCAGAAGTTCCTGGCCCATTCCAAGTCCTCTGGCAAAAGTGAGATGATTGGCAGGGACATTGGCAACTTCTTCATTCTCGTGAGCAGTCTGAAACAAACTGAAGTGATGCGGTAAAGTTTGTTAAGAGATGAGTATTTGTAAATGAGGTCCCAGTGATAGTTGATCTCTTGTATGTTGAGCAGATTTGAAATTCCTGGACGAGCTTCGAGTGCACTCGCGTCGTCCTTCAAAACTGGTTGAGATGGCCATGTGTCACTGGGTTGTATGAGCCATGATGGTCCCGTCCACCACAGCTCGTGCTGTTCAAGCTGAGCAGTTGTTAAGCCTCTTGATGCGCAATCAGCTGGGTTTGACTTCCCTGGAACATGTCTCCAGTGTGCATCTTGGGTGAGCTCATGGATTTGGGAGACACGATTCCGTACATAGTCCTTCCAACGTGATGCGTGAGCTTTGATCCAGATTAGTGTCACTTGTGAATCCGTCCACAGATGTGTAGTAGCTATGTTGAGCTGAAGGGTTGCTTGAACATATTTTATGAGCTTCGCAAGCATCAATGCTGCTGTAAGCTCGAGCTTCGGGATAGTGAGCTTCTTAAGGGGTGCTACCTTTGTTTTGGAGCACACTAGTGTCGACACTTTGTGGTTTGTGGACGGTGATGTCACGGTAAGATAAATTACCGCTGCCATGGCGAGCTGAGAAGCGTCAGAGAAACCATGTAGTTCCACTGTTGAGCAGCTGAGGGTGTGAAACCACCTTGGTATTGAGAGCCTGGCCAGGCTTGTGAGGTCTTCTCTGATGATGAGCCAATTGGATGTGACTTGGGATGGCAGTGGGTCATCCCAGCTGAGCTTGTGCAGCCATAACTCTTGCAAAAGCGTCTTTGCTCGAATGATGACTGGTGACAGAAATCCAAGGGGATCAAATATCTTAGCTACTTCTGAGAGGATGAGGCGTTTGGAAAGAGCAGAAGTTTTGCTTGCTTTTGACGAGAATGAAAAGTTGTCATGGAAAACATTCCAATGTAGTCCAAGTATTTTGGTAGTGCAGTCGTCTAGTGATATGATTGAGCCATGAGCTCGTGTGGTCCTTGAAATTGATTCAAGCAACGGAGGGAAGGTTGAATGCCATTTGGCAAGTGGAAAACCTCCCGCGTTGCACAGGTCTTTTAATTGTTGAGCAATTGTGATGAGTGACTCACCTGTGTCAGCGCCACCAAATATGTCGTCAACGTATCTGGCGTGGGTGATACATGGCACTGCTAGTGGGAAGCGATGACCTTCGTCTTCCACCAATTGCAGGAGAGCTCTGACAGCCAGAAATGGAGCAGCCTTCGTTCCATATGTGACTGTGGTGAGCTTGTAAGGCACCTCCTTTGAATTTTCGTCTATCCAGAGCACCCTCTGGAGATCTTGATCCTCTTCATGCACCTTGACTTGACGATACATCTTTGTCACATCTGTGGCAAAGATGAACTTGTGCTGACGGATCCACAATAGCACATCCGTGATGTTGAGCAGAAGATTTGCGCCAGTGTGCATGAGGTCATTGATCGAGTGCCCAGATGTAGTCTGGCTTGATCCATTGAAGACGACCCTCAACTTTGTCGTCTCACTGTCGAGTTTCATCACTCCATGGTGTGGTAGATAGAAAACAGAATAAGTGTTAGGTGATATGGATGGTGCTCTTACCATATGTTGAAGCTCCTCGTATTCCTTCATGAATGCTTGGTACAGATTGCAGTACTCTTTGTTTCTGTTGAGCTTGTTAAGCGTGCGCTTCAAGCAAGCATGTGCAGTCAGATAGGAATTACCAAGTAGCTTTGGAGATGAGAGGGATGCGCACAATGTAACGTCCTGTAGAATCACGAGTGTGTGTCGCTCGAAAGTGATCCTCACACTCTTGTTCTTCAGGGGTGAGAAGAGTTGGTGTGTCCATTGGGAGTTCTTCTTGAATCCAAAACTTGGTCAGTAAATCTTGAAGATCGTTGTCCTTGTGCTGCACAGTGGCAGAGTGATGCAAGGAGCTGAGTTGATTGGAATCAACGGTGATTGGTCCAAGAACGAGCCACCAAAATATTGACAACTGAGCAATTGGCATTGAAGGATCGCCCTTCCTAATATTGGGCTTGATGATCTGCCCATAGGTATCTGCGCCGATGACAATATCTATGGGTCGTGACGTCAGGAAATCAGAATCTGCCAATTGAAGACCGTTGATATGTGGCCATTCTAGATGAGGTGGTTCCATCGATGGCAAATTTGACGTCAGGGCCCTGAGTATGTGCGCTTGAATGTGCACAGTTGCTGAGCAGTGGTTGGAGCGGAGCGTAATCAGCACGACTCCTCGAGTCTGAGTAGCTTTGTTGCCTCCAATGCCAAATACTGAAGTTGTAGAATGAATGCGTTGAAGCTTGAGCTGAGTAACAAGCTCCTCCTTGATGAAGGTCAGTTCAGAGCCTGTGTCGATGAGCATTCTAACTGGTAGTGACGTCACCGATGAGATGAGCTGAGCGTTGGCAGTTGCCAACAGTGTGGTGGTAAATCTTGATATGTTCTTGGCTGCGGAATGAACAAATATTGACGAACCTGTTGAGCTGAGCTGTGTGGGACCTGTTGAGCTGAGCAGAGTGGGACTTGTTGAGCTGAGCAGAGTGGGACTTGTTGAGCACGGGGTAGATGCGACGACTGCACCGACACTTCATTGTGTTGTGTCCTGAGCAGAATGTGAATGTGCACTGTGGTTGGCCTGAGCAGACGGCTGCCTAGAGGGCAGATGCAGCATGGTGTGGTGCCGAGCGCCACACGACTTGCATTGAGTGGCCGACTTGCAAGTCTCGGTGTGGTGGCGACCACAGCAATTACGACAAAGATTGTTTGTCGTAATTATCTTGCGCCGGGCTTCCACAGTCATGCCCCTGAACTGCGGGCACACGACCATGAAATGGTCGCCCTTGCACACGTCGCAAGGGTACACAGTGGACCTTGATCGTTGCGCAGGTTGAGCAGTGGGTTGTGCATGTTGTGCATCAGGATGAGCTTGCGCTGTGTGCATGACTGCCTTCTTCTGAGCAGAGCGTGCTGGGACTGGTGCGCTGGCTGCGGACTTCTTAGTTGTGCCCTCCATCTGCTCCAGCGCTGAGCTTTTAGCTTCGATGAAGGCCAGGAGTTTCTCATATTTGGGAAACTCGCTGTTGGTTGTCAGCGAGGTTTCCCAAGCCTCTCGCGTCACCTTGTCGAGGGCTTTGGTGACGGTGTGCACAAGGATGCAGTTGTGCATGTCCTCATGAGCATTGAGGGCCACCAAGGACTTGTTCACTTCGTTGGCCGTTGATGCCAAGTCCTTGAGGGCCATCGCTGTTCGGTTCGCGACTGGAGGAAGAGTGAGCAGCTTCTCCAGCTGCTCTTGAATGAGTAAACGTTTATTTTCGTACCTCGAAGTGAGCAGGTCCCAGCACGCCTGGAATGAGGATCCTCTGAATGGGAAACCATTCACTCTTTTTGCTGGCTCTCCAGTCAAGCTTGTGCGCAGATAGTGGAGCCTGTTAATATCGGTGAGCTGAGCATTTTGTATGATCAGAGATGAGAAGAGCTCACTGAATGTTGGCCAGTCAGTGTAGCTGCCTGAGAACTTCGGCAGCTCAATCTCGGGCAGCTTAGTTGCTTGTGCAGGTGCTGTAGGAGCAGTGGTCTTCTTCAGGTCATTAATCACCTGCACATCAAGCTTGAGGCGATGCAGATGGAGTTTCATCTCCCAAGCCAGCTGACGCTCCCTCCCCTCCACCTTTGTGGTGTAATATTCGTGGTCGGTGAATTTGAGGGGCCAATTGAGCTCGAAGTTTTCGTGCTCACGGTGGAAGGCCTGATGGATCTCCTCGACCTGAGCAGTGAACAATTGTATCTCTTCCAACGAGGTAGAATGAGCATGTGACGGCAACTGAGTCTTCAGCATGGTGAGAAACTCGAGTCGACCCATCTGAGTTTTCGCCTTTAGGATGAGCTGAGATGAGAGTGTAGTCGGTGATGCTGCTCGGGCACGAACTTTGCCTTCTGTCGCACTGGCTGATGGATGTTCGGTGGGGACAGTGAGCGTGGCTGCCACTGCCACTGGCTGCTCACCCATGTCCTCCTTGGCCTCCTTGGCCTCCTTGGCCTCCTTGGACACCTTGGCCTCCTTGGACACCTTGGTCTCCTTGGACACCTTGGACTTGGGGATCTCCTGATCAGCCATCGTTGAGATGAGCACTGATGATTCACTAACACACTAACTGCACTTTCACCGTCGATCCGGCTCGAAGGACCAAAAATGTTAGAAATTTAACCGGGTGAGCACGCTGGAAAGTTAGGTTAGGAATCGACGGTGGGAAAGTACGACGCAGTGCACTTAGTTCTTAGTCCAAATTGACCGAGTCACTTTATTATAAAGTCAATGGAGTCACGATGAGCACAATATTTATGAGGTGAGCAGAATCGCGCACAGAATAATTGCAAATGCACAACCACGCGGTCACGCGAGACACGATGCGCACACGTGTTGAGCAAAATCGCAATAATAATATTCTCGTGAGCAAAATTAAACCACTGAGCACAGAAACTGAGCAGAGTACTGAAAAGTACTGATTTGAGAATTCGTACGTTGCGCAATAAAGCAAGTAAAAAGAAACACGTCTATCGCGACAAGCGGTATGAACAAGAGTGGACAAAGAGAACGCAGAAAACCGTTGAGCGTCTTCTCGAACAATCCTCGAGAATCGACCAAGAAAGTACGCTCTCTGATTGGGCCGCCAGTTTCACGTGGTGAACGGCGATTGGCTGAGCAGGGGACTTGGAGAATCGATCACCGGATCGATCGTCGATCAGCGGTGTGTTCCGCTGCCCAGGAGGTGCTGCGACGAGCATTGGCACGGCGGAACGCTGAACTAATGGAATCTCAAACAAAATCATTATAATGAATTTTAGATGCCTGTTTTTCTACTGGCCCTTATTCCCCCCCCCCCCCCCCGCCTCTCAACCCCACTCCATGAAATTGAAATCTCCGGCAAAAGATCAGGCCTGATCTGGCAACCCTGCCCATATCCAAGTGACAGGCAGCTCGCCGGACGTGTTACTAACACATAAGTACGTCGTGTGTAGCGGTCCAGCCCCCCCCCCCCCTTAACCGCGAAGATGCTAGCCCGGCTAGCCCATCATGGCAGCCTTCGTAGCGTCGCGCGATCTCCTTGACGACGGAAGGCACGCTATGCGAGAAAAAGATTGGAAGGGGAAGCAGGCGCGTGAGGGGCCCCTAAGCTGGCCAGCGCTGATTTAAATGAATTACTACAAATTGTACTATAACTGTAAATTGCGAAGACTGTTTGGGAGTAAAGATCATCAATAATCTCAAATAAATGTACAGTATTGTATGTGCTCGCTGGTCGGGGGAAGCGAGATGAAACGCTTTACGTGCGCGTCCCACAGTGAGACGAAACGCCGAAAACGTGAAAAAAATCCTTACGCTCACATTTCACCCTTTATCATCATGAACATGGTCATTCCAGGGGTTTTTGGGGTCGCAGAATCAGATTCCGAGGTCAAAATTGTTATTAAATTAAAACTAAGCCCTGTAGAGGGGGGAAAATGTTGATAAAATAATGTTATATTTTTTTAACAGTACTGTCTGATTTGGTTACGTTACTTGAAGTTAATTACGGCATCAAATTTTGAAAAATTAATAGGGATAGCGTTTTTAACTTAGGAAAAGCTATTGAGCGCGCGGAAACTAGAAGGTCAATAACTTGTATAAATTCACCCTTCAGATATTGAAAATGCTTTTCTCGAAGCAATGGGTACATTGGCAGTAGAAGGACGGAGCGTGGGCTTTTGTGAAAGTGTTCGTTGCATTTCTGCAAAACACGTGTTCCGAAAATGTGTTGGCTTCTTTTTACCTAAAGCCTCTTGCCCTGGTGGGAGTTAACTCATAATGGAACCAGAGAAGCTACTTGGGGGTAGCGGAAGTTGCTTGGAAAAAATCCTGTCAGTCAGCTAGCAATCGCGTCGCAGAAATGTACACGGCCCAAGAATACTTCAGGATAAATAAAGTGATCAGTGTTAGTAGCCGTGCAGTGAAGTGAATATTCGGTACGTTGACCTGGACGCACCTGACATTGCGACCCTTAACTTTGGGTAGTGGGAATGTAAGGATACCTGGGACCAGCTGTGCACGGAGCACGTCCATCGATGACCAGGATCGGTTCGGTGACCCTGTGACACAGATTTTCAAGCTGCAGGTGAATTTACAACAAGGGTGAGTTTTAGTTACTAACGCCTATCACCTTTCGTTAATTTCCTGTTACATTACCTTTTCGTGGCTACGTTATTAACACAAGGAAATTTACGTATTCCTTATCCTCCCACTTCAAATAATTATTATTTTCGAATTTTCTAAAAAAAAACTGCGTATTCGTCTTTTTACGTTACACGTGATTTTCATCCATTTATCCTTTATTCATTATTCACTTTAAATGACGAACAAACCATGACAACATGTTCGATTTTATTTGTTACGTCTTTTTCATTTGCCATTCTACGCAAGTTTCTTCGATGCATGCCGAGTTGCTTGCTCGTCGCAGTCGCAGCGCGGCTCGTAGCCACGCTACCGCGGGAACTCGGCCGTCAGACTCGGGCTGTGATTGGTCGGTGCTTTTTATTAATATCTCGTTAACGAAACATCGGAGAGCATTTTCGCAAACGAAAAAGTTGTTTGAAATCACCCCCAGAATCACCCCCTTTAAGGAAACGCAACATTTTTGGGACACCCTGTATACGCGTTACGCGCACACCTTCAGCCAACACATGTATCGTTCTTTGTTCGTCGTCCGCCATTGTACGTACATATATATATACTATTTTGAATTTTATAACCTAAGTGCTAAGTGTCAAATAAAGTAAGTTGCCCCAATTTGAAATGTCAGGAGTTTTTACACTACATAGGAGACTGAATTATTGTCTCAATTAATAAGGTAAGTCGCCAAAATTTTTTTAATAGATTTCTTATGTAGAGTCGCAGACTTGGAAGTTATCCGGAGAAGGTTCGACAGAGAAGCATCTCCTTTCGCATAATAATATATATTGCAACAAATTGCATTGCATTTAAATTGCCTGATATTTGTATTTGTATATACCAGCAAAATAGAGTTTTTAGGTAAAGCTTATTATATTATTATTATAGAAATCAAGGGGACGCACAGGACTTTGATAAAAATGAAGGGGACGCACAGGCGTGGAAGTTGTTCGGAGAAGATTAAATAAATAGAAAGACAAAGCATCTTCCTTCGCACATGATTCTGGAAAGTCAAATAAGGTAAATCGACAAAATTATAAACATACTATATATTGTAACAAATTGCATTGCATTTAAATTGCCTGATATTTGTATTTTTTATATACCAGCAATTTAGAGTTTTTATGTAAAGCTTATTATATTATAGAAATGAAGGGGACGCACAGGCTTGGATAGTAGAATTGATGATGGGGACGCACAGGCTTGGATGAACAGAAATGAAGGGAATGCACAGGCGTGGAAGTTGTCCGGAGAAGATTAAAAAATAAATAGAAAGACAAAGCATCTTGCTTCGCACATGCTTCTGGAAAATCAAATAAGGTAAATCGACAAAATTATAAACATACTAAACTAATTTTATTCCAAAACCAATAAATTGTGTGTTGAAAATATTAGACCTCTTCGTTCATCCTCGTTGAATTATTACCATAGCATTTAAATTTCCAGCAACAAGACTTTCTGCCATACGCTCTCATTTCCTTTGGACACATTTTATAATCTACACTTACTTTAACAAAATGCCACTATATTTCTATATAGTTGCTACGCTATTCATTATTAATTTTACTAGTTTTCCATTAACAATATTTCAATTCACCAATAAATATTATTTTTTATACTATACTAAACCAACACCAATAAAAATATTGAATCTCTTCATTCATTTTCGCTAAATTATCATTAACATTTCTTAAATTTCTGCCACAAGACTTTCTATCGCAGATCTTCCCAAGTAGGGGAAATCTGCTTCTGAAACACATGTTTCGGTTCTCCTTCCAACGCTGTGGCTGCGGATAAGGTGGGACGATTTCTACTGTCCTCTCTCTCTGCTTCCTAGCGGTGTTACTGTCTCCTCTGAGAGAGGGAGTGTTGGAGGGAGAACCGAAACATGTGTTTCAGAAGCAGATTTCCCCTACTTGGGAAGGCCTGGATACTATCGTATGCTCTCATCTCCTTTGTACACATTATGTACCCAGTAAACAAACTGACTGCAGTCTGACGACAGATTGATGTCAGATTCGAGTATATTCTGACGTCAGATTCGGGTCCTACTATGTCCGCATTTGACTATGGTTTTGTGGTCAGAGCCTGACCTCAGGATCTGATCGCAGATTGATGTCAGATTTCGATCAGATCTTGCTGCCGTGGCTGACCGCAGATTGAGAGCAGAAATCGAGCAGATCCTGCGCAGCGCGATCTGACGGCAGATTGGTGTCAGATACAGAGCAGATTCTGACGTCAGATTCGGTGCCTATTATGTCCGCATTTGACTATGGTTCTGCGGTCAGAGCCTGACATCAGGATCTGACCGCAGATTGATGTCAGATTTCGATCAGATCTTGCTGACAAAAACCGCCCGCAAATTGGCAGCAGAAATCAAGCAGATCCTGATGTCGGCCATAGTAGGCAATTTTATATAATAGTATAGATTTAAAAACAGTGCGAAAGTCTTTAGCGTAAATAATATATAGAACACGTTTATATGACCGACTTGAAAGATCTGATTCCTACCATATTTTATGGAAGAAAGAAAAGTTGGTAAACCATGTATTTAAACGGGTATTATAACATTTTTAATGTTTTACTTAGCAAGTTGTTAGTGAATTGAATGCCAGGTCGGCTCCAAATAATGATTTAAACTTTGAAAGACAGTTCTTCCAAATAAAAAAGAATTAATGGTAACTACTATTTATTCAGTCGTCTTAGGGCGGTATTATCATCAATAGTTTTTTAGTTTTTAGCATGCGGCATCTTCTACTAGTCTAGTAGATTAATAAAGGATGCCGGATGCTTAAGACGATCTTCGTCTTCAGCAACGACTGATAATACCGCCCTTACAGACGGGTATACCAAATATATACTCCGCAGTGGAATGCCGGCAAATACGAGTCGTACTCGAGAGCCCTGAATGATCAAGCCCTCGGCCACTTATTCCCGCCACGGTGCTATTTCGCAAGCGAGAAACGCTCGCCCAATCGCGCCCTGGCGGGGTCGTGTCGTGAACTATGTCAACAGAATCTGCTGTATTTCTGCTGCCTATCTGACGTCAGATCGCGGAGCGCAGGGTCTGCTCGATTTCTGCCATTAAATTGTATCAGCAGATTCTCTGCAGTGTCTGCCGCCAAACAGCTCGCAGACTGTGTACACAGAATCTGCTGCATTTCTGCTGTCTATCTGACGTCAGATCGCGGTGCGCAGGGTCTGTTCGATTTCTGCCATTAAATTGTACCAGCAGACTCTCCTTACTTTCTGCCGCCAAACTGCTCGCAGGCTATGTAAGCAGAATCTGCTGTATTTCTGCTGCCTATCTGCCATCAGATCGCGCTGCGCAGGGTCTGCTCAAGGGGGCCAAGCTTCCCTCTTACGAAAGGTGAAGCAGAGTTTGTAGCGCCTCCTACCGATAAGGCGCTAACTAAACTGTGAATGTGTGAATTGGTGTGAATCGGGACGTATGTGTATGTGTATACGTGTAATGCACCGCTTACTTTAAAACCTGTCCACGGATCGTCGCGCCAGCGACACGTATGCAGCAGATAGAAGGATAAACATTGAAATTGAATATTTCTTCTTTTCATAGGAAAATAAAATATATTCAATTTCTTTGTATATTCTTCTATCTGCTGCATACGCGTCACTGACGCGACGATCCATGGTCAGACGGCCTTAGAAAAGGTAAACCAGGGAAAGTGAGGTCCCCATTCGAAGGTTATGGCCGGTATTCATAGTCGCTACTTATTCTTAAGCAAATGCTTAAGCATTCGGCATCCTTTACTAGCTACTAGGTTAGTAGAGGATGACGCATGCTTAAGCATTTGCTTAAGAATAAGTAGCGACTATGAATACCGGCCTATGCTTGATGCTTCCTCGCGTTGCGCCAAATGTGGCCAAATGGCGCCAAAGTAACATTTCATCAACGTCGAAAGGTTGTGTGCGTGCTCACTGATACACCTAGGTATGTGTGTGTGTGATGTACCTAGCGCCTCCTACTGATAAGGTGCTAACTAAACGGGAACTTCGGCCAATGAATGACGGCTTGGTCCCCCTGGGTCTGCTCGATTCCTGCCATTAAATTGAATCAGCAGACCCTGCCGCCAATCTGCTCTCAGGTTAAGGCAGCACAATCTGTCGGCTTTCTGCTGTCAGTCTGCTTTCATCATCGAATATAACAAATACTGTATCAAATCTGTAGTCTTTCTGCCACAAACATTTGTACTCAGGCGTTGAGCAAAATCTGCAAATACGGACGTGGCTATCTGGGTAGTCTCTATCTACACTTACTATAGCAAAAGGCCACTATTTCTATATAATTTCTATAAAAGTAAGTTCTACGTTAAGTTGTATATACCCATAAAAAAACTTCAAAGAAGTAAAAAAATACGCCAAGTACATGAAAAATCAAATAAATCACAAAAAATAGAAGACAATAATAACCACAAAAAGTAGAATCTAGAATTTATCCTTAATTCTGTCGCGTGATAATTCGTAATTTATAATATTAAAAATTATCTAAAGTCAGTCCCTACGCAAATTATCTTTGTAAAAAGAAGTGAGATCCCCATAAAAAAACTTCAAAAAAGTAAAAAAATACGCCAAGTACATGAAAAATCAAATAAATCACAAAAAATAGAAGACAATAATAATCACAAAAAAAATAGAAAAAGTATACAATACAAAAAAAGATGTGAAATCAAAATGAGCTGCCAGTACATAAAGGTGCTTTCCAACTGCGCTTAAGATGACACAACTACATACACACAGCTGAAATGCTGTGTTCATACATTCCATTACAATGTATTACATAATATTAAGCAGATATATTTTTATACAAATAAATATTTTAATACGAATAAATATTTTATTCAAAATACTTGGCGCTGCTCTCCAAATTGGTGTTGCTAAACTGAATAAATATGCATAAATTGCATTAAAATCTTTTTCTTTCTTTCTTGTCTCTGTGGTGTCTTGTCTTGTTTTATTTATTAACCAAGACAATTAACATTTTTTCGGTTGCGCAGCGCCAAGTATTTTGAATAAAATATTTATTCGTATTAAAATATTTATTTGTATAAAAATATATCTGCTTAATATTATTGAATACATTTTGTTCTTTGTGCAAATAGCCAGTGTGATAATTGGCGCAACTGTTGTATATCATTACTTTTGTAAAGTTAAATATAGCACATTAATAAATTTATATTAATTTACGACAATGTTTTTAAATGGGATTATATACTTGGCGCTCTTTTTTGTACCTTTTTTTTAAAAAAGGTAATTTTGTGGAGATTTCACACATTTTGTAGTAGTGTTTATTGATATCAATCACTTTACAACATTGTTTTTAGATGGGATTTTTTTTTATGGGATTATATACTTGGCGCTCTTTTTTGTACCTTTTTTCTAAAAAGGTAATTTTGTGGGGATTTCACACATTTTATACTGTTTATTATGACTGGATAATTTTTTCACCCCCTCGGGTGAATTATTAATATTAAGTGAAATATTATATTGCCATTCAAACTACGCACGCCTGCAAAGCTGCAAGACAATTGGATTGGTGGAATTGGTTTAAATTTGAGTTTCCAGACATGAAGCAAACAGAGAATCGTAGCTGAATAAAATCGTTTAATTAATATAATACTATGTCACAATAAATTTTTTTCTCTAGCGTAGATTATCTGTAAATATATAAAATCCACATTTTAGTGACATCTTAACGTAGAACATATAGAAATAGAGTGGCCCTTTGTTATAGTAAATATAGAGACTACAAAATGTGCCCGAAGGAAGTGAGAGCGCAGAATGTCTTGTTGGAGGAAATTTAAATATTTTTAACACACAATTTATTGGTGCTGGAATAAAATTAATTTAGTATGTTTATTGGTGAATTGAAATATTGTTCATGGGAAACTAATCAAATTAATGAATAGCGTAGGAACTACTGTGGATTTTAATAAAATATTATATTCATAATACTTCAGAGATTTCAAATCTTATGTGAAAATGTTTCACAAAAGTTTGGAAAGTATCGAGGGAGATGCATATTCAGCGTACTTTCTTCACTAATGTGACTTACTCGACATTGCAAGCAGTACGCCATAATTTTCTTAACCCTTAATTGGTATACTGTTTTTTTCAAACGTAACTGATATACTGGGATCGTGGCAAACCCCAAATAAAAAAGGGCACAGAAACTTGTAAAGTCAACACCAGAAGAACCTCTATGAATATTTTGTTCTTAGGTAATGTATAAAATAATAGGAACGTAGAAATTTAAAGTATTATTACAAAGTTAATTATAAATTTAGTTTACAAACTTAGACAACCAAAAGTTTCACAGCGAACTCTGCGTACCTGGGGTAATGAGTGACCCCAGGATACCAGTTAAGGGTTAAATATCAATGCTACGCTAATTTGAAAAATTTTGTCGATTTACCTTATTTGACAAATTTAGAGAAACTTGTGCGAAACAAGATGATTCTCTGTCTATGTAATAACCTTCTCTGGACAACCTCCAAGCCTGTGTATCCCCTTCATTTCTGTTCAAGCCTGTGCATCCCCTTCATTTATGTCCAAACCCGTGCGTCCCTTTCATTTTTATCCGAGCCTGTGCGTCTCCTTTATTTCTATTCAAGCCCATGCATCTCCTTCATTTCTACAAGTTTTACATAAAAACTCTAATGTAAAAATAGTCTGATGGTATAAAAACTATATATTATTTTGTAAAAACTTGTGTCAAAGAAGACGCTACTCTGTCGAACCTTCTCCGGACAACTTTCAAGTCTATGCGTCCCCTCCGTTTCTATAAGCTCTACATAAATAGTCTATTAAAAAATTTTTGTGACTTACCTTGTTAATTTAGACAATAATTCGGTGTCCTATGTCGTGTAAAAAGTCGTGACATTTCAAAAATTTAGACAATTTCCATATTTCACACTTCGCAGGTTATGGTTCTTAAATACTAACTTGGTTACGTTTATATCTCTACAGACGTGCTTTCTGCTAGCTGTCACGTGACTATTTGTTACGCGATTGGCCGAACCCGCATCAATATATAGATATACACGCTGCGCGAGAACTGAGTGTATCAAGTTACACCACGAGCCAATGAACGACGTGCCTGAGAGACATTTCTCTCCCTTTCATGTTCCCCTCTTGCCTACACATTACCAGGACGATGCTGAATTTTTAAGAACATGAAAATCGGGAAATCGCCACTTTACAACGAAATATCTCAGCTCATAAGGCACGTAGGAACAAAACGAAGACACTTTTCTTATGTAAATCAAACCCAGACTATCCATTAAGACCATTCAAAATCGAATCGGATCAGCCGTTATTGAGATTCGGAAATATCAGGATTCAGAATAGCGAGTCGTCGCGTAATAGAGACACTGCAGTGCTCGCGCTGCGCATATACATATATATGTTAGGAAGTAATTTTACGCGAAGTTTGAAAAGCGCGCCTTAGTAAATAAGGATATAATAACGGAAGGAGTCCGGTTCGAGAGTCGGTCTCCTCGGAAGTTCCTTTGTGCTGATTTAGAACGAGGCAAGTCTTAAGAGAGTTCTGTAAGAGAGTTTGTAAGAAAGAGTTTAAAAGAAGATACTTGTAGAAAGAGAAAGTTTATTTCTATTCTTATATGTCTACCGCAGTTAATAGTGTATTGTTACCTTTATGTACAAAACCAAATTACAATAAACATAGTTTAAACGCTTCACCAAAATTTACCACGTTTCGATCCACTTAACCTAACAGGTTATGGGCCCAGATTGCACGTGGTGAGGCGTAATAGTAAAAAATATTAAAAAGCAATCTAGTCTAAAACGGAAAAAAAAGGTAAAAGAAGACGTTGAGACTTGATTGAATTTAAAAATGTCGAAAGAATCAACGTATGAAGAAATAGCCCAGATTGAGAAACTGAAGGACTTGGAAAGTTTTCAGGTGTGGAAATTCCAGTTAACCATTATACTAAAGGCCCAAGATTTATACACTTTAGTTACAGATGAGCCCACTGATTTAAATGCTGCAAACACGGATTGGATAAGAAAAAATGCCAAAGCACAAAAGTACATTGTAACAACGATAGACAAGAAACCGCTGATGCATGTTCTAAACTGCTTGACTGCATATGAAATGTGGAGAAAGTTGTCATCAATCTATGAGAGGGACAGTAGCCAACAAAAATGTACATTAATGCAAGAGCTATTCTCGTTTGCATATGACAAGAATATGGACGTCGTATCTCACGTGAGTAAACTACAAAATATCACACATAAACTGGAAGCATTAGGTCAGAAAATAGATGATGGTTTACTCATGTCTAAAATACTAACGGTTCTACCACCAAAGTACAGACATTTTGTTAGTGCGTGGGAATCGACGTCTGATACAAATAAAACCACAGAGAATTTAATAGCGAGATTATTAGCAGAGGAACAACGCGTAGAAATTGAAACTAACAGGGATAGTGCTGTAGCATTCAAAGCTGTAGAAAGAAAATGCTACAAGTGCAATTCGGCAGGTCACATAGCGAGACACTGTGACAGCAGAAATATAGAATCAAATAAAACAAGAAAATGTTTTACGTGCAATAAAACAGGTCACGTTGCAAAGGACTGTACAAAAACACCAAAAACTAAAGTAACACAAACGGGCTGTGGAATATGTAAGAAAACGAATCATGCAGAAAAAGACTGTTTCTTCAGAAATAAAAATGACAAGAACAAGAGGGACGAACTCTCCTTCTTGACAAATAATACCACTGAATCAAACCATTGGATAATTGATTCTGGAACTACATCTCACATGACCAATAACAAAAGTGGGTTGGAAGACTTAGTTCAAATAAATTCCAAGATAGGTGTAGCCAAGGCGAACGAACAGATGACAGCAGTTGGAAGGGGATCTGTACAATTTGAAGAATGCATACTAAATAATGTTCTATATGTGCCTGAGTTGGGAACGAATCTGATATCTGTTAAGGCAATAACAGAAAAGGGAGGAAACGTCTTATTTGAGAAACAGACAGTAAAAATTAAAAAATATGGAAAGACTGTCTTGAAAGGAACTAAAACTGAAACTGGTTTGTATGAAATTAAGTTGAAACGGAAAAATGAAATTATGTCACTTACAGCTACCAACAGAAACCTCGCTGTACTGGACTGGCATAAACGTCTGGGGCATCTGGGGATGTCAAACATGGAAAAACTCTTAGACATAACGACAGGCATGAAACTCACTAAAAAGGAAATTAACACCATGGAGACTTGTGAGTTTTGCCTGAAGGCCAAACAAACCAGAATTCCATTCAAGTCAGAAAGAACCAAAGCTGTGAGACTATTAGAAATAATTCATACTGATCTGTGCGGACCTATTGAACCACTAACATGGGACGGAAAGAGATACATCCTCACGCTAATAGATGACTACTCACATTATACAGAGGTATGTCTATTAAAATATAAGTCCGAAGTTACAGATGCTCTTAAAAATTATGTGATGAGAGTAGAAGCCAAAATGAATATGAAAGTCAGTAAAATAAGATGCGATAACGGAGGAGAATACGCAAATGAAAGACTAAGAGATTGGACAAATAAAAAAGGAATCGTACTGGACTTTACTGTACCACACACGCCACAGTTGAATGGTACGGCAGAAAGAATGAACCGAACTATCTTTGACAAAGCAAGAGCAATGTTGTATGGCTCGGAAATGGAGAAAAATATGTGGGGAGAAGCCGTATACACCGCAGTATATTTGATCAACCGAAGTCCGACAGAAAAATTAAAAGTGACGCCAATAGAAATGTGGAATAATCAGAAGCCTGATTTGTCAAGACTGCAGATATTTGGCAGCGATGCATTTGTCAAAATTCTAGGTCAACTAAAGAAGCTGGATCATAGGAGTAAAAAATGTCAGTTTGTAGGTTATGCACCAAATGCATACAGAGTTTGGGATGAAGAAAAGGGAAAAGTCACAATTGCCAGAGATGTACAATTCACCAACAAGGTTCCCATTGTTGAACGAGACGAAAATATTGGCCAAGTAATACTGAGAGACAACATAGATCCACACGTGGAAGAGAACATTAACGAAGAACCCGAAACAATTGATGATGAAGAAACTGTGCCTAATGAACCACAAAACATTGAAGAAGTGCAAGGAAGCCAAGAAGATAATGACGAACAATCTGAAACTTCACCCAGAAAATCCACAAGAGAAAGAAAACGCCCGGTAAGATTTAACGACTATGTATATCTAACCTACACAGAAGCTGTTACAGGACCCGATCGAGAAAAATGGACAAAAGCCATCAAAGAGGAAAAGACATCCTTGCTGAAAAATAAAACTTGGAAATTGGTCGAAAAATCAGAACTTGGAAAAAGAAAACCCCTGAGCTCAAGGTGGATCTTCAAATTAAAGGATGACGGAAAGTATAAAGCAAGACTTGTGATAAGGGGTTGTGAACAAAAATATGGACTGGATTATGAAAACACATTTAGCCCAGTCGTGAACAGCAGTAGTCTAAAAGTGCTGTTTGGATTAGCTAATAAAAGGAAATACTCAATTGTGTCCTTTGATGTAAAAACTGCTTTTTTGCATGGCGAATTGAATGAAGATGTCTATATGTTACCGCCAGAAGGCTATAACATAGGGGACAAAGTCTGTAAACTACAAAAGGCTCTCTACGGGTTGAAGCAGGCTCCAGCAAATTGGAACTTGAAACTGACAAAGTTTCTAAGACAAGAAGGTTTAGTACAACTAACATCGGAACAATGCATGTTTAAAACTAATAATAATTCTTTGTATCTAGCAATATATGTAGACGATGGAGTTGTAGTTGGAGAAAATATTCAAAAAATAAGAAAACTAGTCGAGAAACTCAAGACTGAATTTGAAATCACTGTGATCGAAGAACCAGAAACGTTCCTTGGAATGGAAATAAATAGAACGAAAAACAAATTAAAATTAACACAAGAAAACTATACGAATAAGGTATTGAACAAATACGGAATGGGAGAAAGCAAACCGGTTAGTACGCCACTTGTTAAGGCTGAAGGAATAGATGAAGAAGAAGCAAGCGACAAATATCCCTACAGAGAAACAATAGGAAGCCTATTGTATTTGTCAAACAAAACCCGTCCGGATATAGGATTTGCTGTGAACTATTGCAGCAGATATGTAGAGAAACCAACTAATCAACGAATAAGGGACACGAAGAGGATAATGAGATATTTGAATAGTACAAAAGGACATGGAATCTCGTACGACGCGAACACTGATGAAGACAAGGTAATCGCATACTGCGATTCAGACTTCGCCGGAGATACTGAAACGCGAAAAAGTACAACAGGGTACGTAATAATCTATTGTGGAGGACCAATAAGTTGGAGTTCGCGGAAACAGTCAATAGTAGCAACTTCAAGCACTGAAGCTGAGTATATCGCAGCAGCAGAGTGCTGCAAAGAACTGATATACATAAAGTCACTTATAAACGAACTAATAGATAAGCCAATAGATATAACATTAAATATAGATAATCAAAGTGCGATAAGTCTGATAGAAACGGGAATAATAAATAGACGCTCGAAGCATATAGATGTTAAATATAGGTTCATATATGAACAAGTAAATAATAACGTTCTAAAAATCAAGTATTGTCCAACAGATCGTCAATTAGCAGACATATTTACGAAAGCGTTAGGAACTAACAAGTTTAATAATTGTAAGAAGTATTTAGTAGACTGAACTATTTTTTATACATATATATATATATTCATAGTACTAAGAGTTTCAAATGATTAATAATTGAGTTTATTTTTTTAAGATGTTTAAGATTGTAAAATTAAGAGATAGTGTTAGGAAGTAATTTTACGCGAAGTTTGAAAAGCGCGCCTTAGTAAATAAGGATATAATAACGGAAGGAGTCCGGTTCGAGAGTCGGTCTCCTCGGAAGTTCCTTTGTGCTGATTTAGAACGAGGCAAGTCTTAAGAGAGTTCTGTAAGAGAGTTTGTAAGAAAGAGTTTAAAAGAAGATACTTGTAGAAAGAGAAAGTTTATTTCTATTCTTATATGTCTACCGCAGTTAATAGTGTATTGTTACCTTTATGTACAAAACCAAATTACAATAAACATAGTTTAAACGCTTCACCAAAATTTACCACGTTTCGATCCACTTAACCTAACAATATATACTTGGCGCGAGACACTACCGTGTCTCTTGATACGTTAATTCATATGTACATTTCCGATATCACGTAGATATTCGTACAATAATTATGTATCTATTAATATTTTGGTGAAAATTTTAACTGTACGAAGGACGTCGAGGTTGTCCTTCCTTTCTTTTAGAAAATTCAACAATGGTGTTATAAATATGTATTTAAAATAGAAAATATAAGAATGTCAGTTTTCAAATGCACATATAAAAATTTATTTAGTCTAAGACGCGTTATATATGTAGTTTTTGGCTATGTACATACTGTTCGCTGCCTATAACAGCGCTGTCCAGCGTAGGGGCCCCTCACGCGCCTGCTTCCCCTTCCAATCTTTCTCTCACACAGCGTTCCTCCCGTTGTCAGGGAGACCGCGCGACGCCAAGAAGGCTACCGTGACGGGCTAGCCGGGCTAGCGTCTTCGCGCTTAGCGTCGCGCGGTATCCCTGACAACGCGGATGAGAGTGGGAGAACCCCAATCTCCCGCGGGAGCGATCTTGGACAGCGCTGGCCTATAAGCTTGGCTCGTCCCTATTAGCAAAATTGGGCGTCTGCCTAGGGCAGAAAATCGACAAGAGGTGCAAAATGGTATGTATTTTCATTGCTGCTATTGCTGAAAATAAACTTTAGAATGAAATATTACAAGTTGTACTATAAGTGGATTGTACTACGAATACAAATTCAAAGAAAGATATTAATAATCTCAAATAAATGTATTATAATAAAGGGCGTAATTTGAAACATTGGCCTAGGGCGCAAAAAAAACTTGAGCCGGGCCTGCGTCAAATTTTTGCGTTGCGGTCTCGTGCTTCCGTATGTGCCTGCGACCATCGCGCACGCCCGTCGCGCACGCAAAGGACGGAGTGTCACGGCGCCCGAAAGACGGAGGGAGACAAAACATGAAAGCTGTCGTCTGTCTCGTACTGTCCTCGCTCGGTTTTAGTGGCTCTCGCTCGCTCTCGTTCCATCTCGCTCTCGCCTTCGCCGGAGAAGAGTGAGACAGAAGTGGTGGGGATAGCGACAGGGCTATATCGGATACACCAAATCCGGTACATATGGAGACAATACTGTATTTAGAAATAGTCCCTTATACAGGGACATAATTAATATAGAGAATCCGTTGATACCTTCCAGATATCATATAATTGGAGACACAGCGTATCCTCTGATAGAAAGCTGTATGACACCGCCCAGTAAACAAGCTGACTGCAGTCTGACGACAGATTGATGTCAGATTCGAGTATATTCTGACGTCAGATTCGGGTCCTACTATGTCCGCATTTGACTATGGTTTTGTAGTCAGAGCCTGACCTCAGGATCTGATCGCAGATTGATGTCAGATTTCGATCAGATCTTGCTGCCGTGGCTGACCGCAGATTGAGAGCAGAAATCGAGCAGATCCTGCGCAGCGCGATCTGACGGCAGATTGGTGTCAGATACAGAGCAGATTCTGACGTCAGATTCGGTGCCTATTATGTCCGCATTTGACTATGGTTCTGCGGTCAGAGCCTGACATCAGGATCTGACCGCAG
The DNA here is from genome assembly GCA_929113495.1 of Andrena minutula. NCBI lineage: Eukaryota > Metazoa > Arthropoda > Insecta > Hymenoptera > Andrenidae > Andrena > Andrena minutula. The sequence continues at coordinate 40,080,928 of OV815993.1, read as the reverse complement.
ATTGATGTCAGATTTCGATCAGATCTTGCTGACAAAAACCGCCCGCAAATTGGCGGCAGAAATCAAGCAGATCCTGATGTCGGCCATAGTTGGCAATTTTATATAATAGTATAGATTTAAAAACAGTGCGAAAGTCTTTAGCGTAAATAATATATAGAACACGTTTATAAGACCGACTTGAAAGATCTGATTCCTACCATATTTTATGGAAGAAAGAAAAATTGGTAAACCATGTATTTAAACGGGTATTATAACACATTTTTAATGTTTTACTTAGCAAGTTGTTAGTGAATTGAATGCCAGGTCGGCTCAAAATAATGATTTAAACTTTGAAAGACAGTTCTTCCAAATAAAAAAGAATTAATGGTAACTACTATTTATTCAGACGTCTTAGGGCGGTATTATCATCAATAGTTTTTTAGTTTTTAGCATGCGGCATCTTCTACTAGTCTAGTAAATTAATAAAGGATGCCGGATGCTTAAGACGATCTTCGTCTTCAGCAACGACTCATAATACCGCCCTTACAGACGGGTATACCATATATATACTCCGCAGTGGAATGCCGGCAAATACGAGTCGTACTCGAGAGCCCTGAATGATCAAGCCCTCGGCCACTTATTCCCGCCACGGTGCTATTTCGCAAGCGAGAAACGCTCGCCCAATCGCGCCCTGGCGGGGTCGTGTCGTGAACTATGTCAGCAGAATCTGCTGTATTTCTGCTGCCTATCTGACGTCAGATCGCGGAGCGCAAGATCTGCTCGATTCCTGCCATTAAATTGTATCAGCAGACTTTCCTTACTTTCTGCCGCCAAACTGCTCGCAGGCTATGTAAGCAGAATCTGCTGTATTTCTGCTGCCTATCTGACGTCAGATCGCGGAGCGCAGGGTCTGCTCGATTTCTGACATTAAATTGGATTAGCAGATTCGCCGCAGTATCTGCCGTCAAACTGCCCGCAGGCTATGTCAACAGAATCTGTTCTGTATCTGACATCAATCTGCCGTCAGATCGCGCTGCGCAGGGTCTGCTCGATTTCTGACATTAAATTGGATTAGCAGATTCGCCGCAGTATCTGCCGTCAAACTGCCCGCAGGCTATGTCAACAGAATTTGCTCGATTTCTGCTGCCTATCTGCCATCAGATCGCGCTGCGCAGGGTCTGCTCGATTCCTGCCATTAAATTGTATCAGCAGACCCTGCCGCCAATCTGCTCTCAGGTTAAGGCAGCACAATCTGTCGGCTTTCTGCTGTCAGTCTGCTTTCATCATCGAATATAACAAATACTGTATCAAATCTGTAGTCTTTCTGCCACAAACATTTGTACTCAGGCGTTGAGCAAAATCTACAAATACGGACGTGGCTATCTGGGCGATTAAAGACAATGGCTATTTATCGAGATCACAAATCGCATACAATAAAAAATTATCTTCTATTAGGTCGATCATTGAAAGAGCATTTGCTCGCTTAAAGGGAAAATTTCGAAGACTTAAATATTTGGATATATCAGATTTCCAACTAGGATATGAAATAATAGCTGTGTGCTGCATTCTGCACAATTTTATTATCGATAGAAACGAAATTGACGAATATGAAATAAACGCCGAACTAGATGAAAATTTACAAAATGAAGAGGCAGAAGATGAAGAAAATTTGAATGCACCAAATAATGCAAGAAACAAAAGAAATTACTTAATTTCATTATTTTAAAAATAAATATACACCCATATTATCTTTCTCTCATACCTGAAGTCGATAGATTTCGACGGGAAATCCCGGGAGGATTACGAAGAGATTTGCAACCTAATTTTATCCTTATATCAACGTACAACTACTATTTACATAATTATATATTTATTATTCATTTGTAATAAGAGTTGACATACAAACATGAAAAAAATACACTCAGTTTTTATTTACTAGATGCTGTACTAGAGCTTCTAGTAGTTTGTTTCGACTCTCTTGTATATCATTAGTCCTGTCTACTTTTATGCTTAAATTTTCAATGGCCCTGACTCTTCTCTCCTCTATTTGGGATTGTTTTCTCCTCCAGCTATTTAAACTTCTATTTGGTGTCACTTCTCTTGTATTTGGAGTATTAGATGTCGAAAATGTAGGAGAATTACACAGTGATGTACTCGGTGGTGTATGGCTAATTGAATCTTCGTTAGCAATATGGAAATTTAATTGTGTGGCTGAATTGTTCAAATCATGGTGATTTATCTCATTTATATTACCTATAAAGTGAAGTATTCGTGAAACTGTGAAGAAAACCAATAAGATTATTTTGTACGTTGGCAATGGTTTGAAGTTGGCAACCTTCAAGACTGCTTGCTGGTTGAACAGAGGAAGCCGTCCTGCGCTTGAGTTTCCTTGTAGAGTAGGAGCCATGTGCACGTGCGTTTCTTTTGTAACCTAAAGAGTTCCTAAGTTTTTACTTTTCTTGTATTCCTTGCCAAATAAATAAGTATTTCACATGAGTCTGACAACAAAAACCATTCCTTTTACATCAGAAACTGCTGAATTATTACAATAAGAAAATGTAGGGAAATTATATGTATGTATATATTGTATACTATTGGAGGCATCAGAATATTCTGGTGACACTAATGATGGTGGTATAGCTAATTGTGGTGGTGTAACTAATGGAACTGGTGTAGCTGAAGGTGGTCGTGAAGATATAATTGGTCCAAAATTTACTGTTTTATCATTTGCAAATATGTTTTCAAACAAGTTGTAAAACTCCCAGGAAATTCGTTCTGCTCCTGTTTGTTTACGTCTGTCTTTAATTTCTTTATGCGTTCTTTTCATGTTCCGCATTTTGCGGTCCAATGTATCAACATCCATATTGTCACATCCTTTCTTTTGAAAAATTTCCACTATTTCTTTCCATAAAGCTCTCTTTTTGAATTTAGGGTCCCTAAATTTTGATACTCTTTCTTGATAGGAATTTAATAATAAACGTGTATTTTTCTTGTCCCACTGAAATGGGTTGCCATCTGTAAAATGTACATAATAAATATTAGTATCCATATACAAAATTAAGATGATAAAGATTGTGTTTAATTCAGCAAAGTCTTTTTGCATACCTCTTGCACTACATTCTTCTGGCTCAAGTGCCTGATTTTCAGGCTCAGGTGCCTGATCTTCAGGCTCAGGTGCCTGATCTTCAGGCTCAAGTGCCTGATCTTCCAGCTCAGGTGTCTGAGCTACTGCTGCTGCTTCAGTATTATTCAGATTTTCATACATGTAAGCATTCAAATAATCTGGATCTGAAATAAATAAAAACATTTATAAAATGTAAAATTTTATGCATGCATTAATTAACGCATTGAAAGTCATACATTTTTAACAGATTTTGAATGATACTTTTGAAGTGAAACTTAGGACACGGTTTAAAAATTAATTAATTAAATAATCTTTTAAAAATTAGGACACGGTATTAGGAATTTGAGTGAGACGAAAAGTGAAACACGGAGAGTTTCATATATTCGTTTCTAACCTGTAAATGCAACCTAAATACACGACATTCAACGCATTAATAGAATAAAGGTTATAAATATAAATAAATATTTTTAATCAAGCACCTGTTAGTAATCTAGTATGTACTTCCATCGTATCTGTAATTTTATATGCAATGCCATTGTAAATGTAATCGGAAATGTAGCACATATTGCTGTTTGAATCCACGGGAGACGCCATCTTGCAACACAACATGTTGGGTAAGGTGAGCGGAGTTTATCTCCGCTCAGAAAAATGGCGACCGCTCACTGAACGTGTTGGAAAGAGCGCAACTGAGCGGTAGCGTTCAGCGAACGATCAGTGAGCGGTTGGCCAACAGTTGGCCAACAGTTGTGTGCGCTGAACGCACCCACTCTTAGCTGCTGGACCGCCGTGGGGGCTAAGACGCGCGGCGGGAGAAACGAGGCGTTGCCTCTGAAAATCGGCCGCTGCGTTCACTTAAGGGGGTATAAGACTATTGGAGTCTCGAAAAATCGATTTTTTTATTATTATTAATTCTGATAGTGCCATGCTTTGTCAACATTTACAACAATGTATCATGAGGAAATTCGAATAATCATGGAAATTATAGTGCTGAACGTAATTAAGTGCACCGTCCAGTAACGGCCTCGCAAAGCGGTATTGGCGTATGGGACTTAACTTTGAAGCCGTTTATCTCGAAACTACATTTTCAAAAACGGTGTACATCATAACTCTTGAACGAATGAATATTTTCACTTGAAATTTTTTACTGAAGCTGTAGAATTGCTTTCTTCATCAGGTGGAATTTGCGCATCAACATTGGGTGTTTGTAAAACATTTTATAACTGATTAAAGACATTTTTCCCCCTAAAAATGTGGGGAAAAATTGATTTGTGTGTAACTTTTACAATTTTTGTTTAAATTCACCCAGCAAAATTTCACACGATAACTATTAGTGCAGAGATTGGTAATCCCAAAGCATTTTGCTTTTAGATGATTAGTTCACCTGAGACTATGTACACCGATTACAGCTGCGCGCTACGCGGGACCATCTTTAGCATCAAATAACTTGAATAATTTTCAACCTTCTGACAATTTTTTTATTTTATATTACTTGTAAAAGCGTACATGAAAAACTGTGAAAAGTGCCGGTATGAAGATTATTTGGTATCTAAGCAATCCAACCGCCAAGAAATCGTCGATTTTAGTCGTTCAATAGTCCTATACCCCCTTAAATCCCAGGCCTGTTGTAATGAAACGTTTAAGGCATACTTGAAGAATGTCGGAATAATTCATGAAACCACGGTGCCATATACGCCTGAACAGAATGGCGTTAGTGAACGAACTAACAGAACCGTCATTGAAAAAGCAAGGACGATGTTGATTAATTCTGGACTACAAAAGAAATATTGGGCAGAAACAGTGTCTGCGTCGGTTTATCTGAAGAACCGAAGTCCATCTATCTGCTGCTATCAAAGATGCGACACCAGAGGAATTATGGACTAAAAAAAAGGTAGATATCAGTCATCTACGCATTTTTGGATGTATTGCTTATGCTCATGTACCAAAGAACTTTAGAAAGAAATTGGATTCGAAATCTGAACAAATGATTATGATTGGCTATTGCGAATCCACAAAAGTCTATTCAAGCCTAATAAACCGAATAAGCCAGCGCTGGCCAGCTTAGGGGCCCCTCACGCGCCTGCTTCCCCTTCCAATCTTTTTCTCGCATAGCGTGCCTTCCGTCGTCAAGGAGATCGCGCGACGCTACGAAGTCTGCCATGATAGGCTAGCCGGGCTAGGATCTTCGCGGTTAAGGGGGGGGGGGGGGGGGCTGGAGCGCTACACACGACGTACTTATGTGTTAGTAACACGTCCGGCGAGCTGCCTGTCACTTGGATATGGGTCATTTCAGGTTAATTCGTTGACTTTCGTACCTGTATGTCACGCTTGCTTATGATAATTCTAGTTTCAGAATTGTTTGAAAAGTACAGGTCACCAAGACTGACAACTTCCCAGATGGCACACCTCGTCTTAGAGACGTCTAGTTTATGTCCATTTTAGGTCTGAACGTCTTGATTTGTAACAAGACGTCTTTAAGACGTCTTTAAGACTTTACCAGACGTTGCGCTATCTGGGTTATACCGGTTTTTCGCGGACTGCTTCCACAGATCAATTTTTTGTCTTCGAACCTATCAAATACATAGACTTTGATCTTTTTTATTTTAATCGCAATGGGCAATCCTCCTGATTAAATTGATTTGGTACTTCGAAAGTAATTTTCATTATTAAAATAGAAAACCTTGTGAACTGCAATTTCTCGTTAATTGGACGTATTGTTGTTTTATGACTTTTATGCGATATTTAAGAACCCCTCAGGTAGAAATCGTTAAAATCTGTTACTACAGATATGTGAAATTTCACAATAAGTACCTCATCATAAGGGCTCTTACCGCACAATTAATAAACTTTAATAAATAAAACGTTCGACTCAAAAATAATAGGAAGAAAACACAAAACTATTGTAGCTTTTACTCAAAAGGAAAAACTATTCGTTGAAATTAAAATAAAAAAGGAATGAAATCAATATATTTAATAGTGTTGAAAATAAAAATTAATGTGTGGACGCCGTTTTCCTAGAAACCGGTAGGAGTTGTCAACTTTGAGGGCCAGTGCATTTCGAAAAATTCTGAAACAAGAAAAATAATTATTTAAAAATGTAATAAAATGAATTATAAAGATAAATATGAAGACTAGAAGTTCACTTGTTCGGATGAATGTAAACGTTGAAAATAAACGTTAGCGCATCCGAAAAGCTCATAGGATTTTGCAAAATGATATTCACCATAACATAGTTGTCTGACTTATTTTAACTCTAATCAATAAAATACCAATATAGGTACTGCAGTATAAATACTATTTTTATAAAAAGACTTGTTATTAAAATTGATGTATGACGAAACTATGAACTTTTTGGGTAACCCAATGCAGTAGAACTTTGATTAACTGAAAGATCAATTATCGATACATCGATCAAAAAAAAAAAAAAAATTAATTATCGATTAAACAAATAAAAAAAGAATAATTATTCACACAGCAATTAAAAGGAACAAAAATATAAATATTATTGACACATCGATTAAAAAAGAAAAAAATGTTCAAAGAAAAAAATAGTTCAAAGCAAACGAAACAAAATAAGAAAATGAACGATCTTCCTTTGTGCAAAAACAGAATTCGATAATCTGATGGTCGTACTGGATCTGGCACCAAGATTAGTTACGATAAATAATCGAAGTTCTACTGTCATTAGAAACTATGGATCACTCCTTTTTCGTGTCAATGAGATATTGTACATCCACATCTATTTCCGAAATAGCAACACGTAACGCGCTTGAAAGAGAAATATCGGTAAGGTAATTTCGAGCTTCTGTTTTAATATTTGACATTGTGGAAAAAGCAGTTTCACATACGTAAGTAGATTCGAACATGGAACAAATTTTTAGGCCAAAATTATGTAAAATCGGATACTTTTGAATAGGCAACAACTTAAAAAAATCTTCGCCTGTCTCCTTCCTTGAATTCAAAAACGGATCAGTTTGTAACGTGCACAATTCCCTTTGTAACGTTACATCCTGATCCGTTAACTCTGCTGTCAAGGGACTTGCAAACAAATGTATACTTTTACTTAAATGATCAAAATCACTAAATCGCGTATTAAATTCATGCATGATTTGAAGAACATCTTTGCGAAAAAAGGAAAATTTAATATTGGGATGTTCTTCCCGAATTTTTAAACAATAAGGAAAATGAGACAACGTTTCTTCCCGAAGTTGTGCTGCAAAGACTTCCAATAGTTTTCGGAAACTACTTATATTTCCGAACAAGTGAACAATGTTTCGTTTCTTGCCCTGCAAACTTAAATTTAAGTGTTGCAGATGTGAAGCTATATCTGTTAAGAACGCCAAAGCAGACAGAAATTCGGGGCTCTGCAACTCTTGTCATATATCTGGCGCAACCGATGGTACTTCCTTGCGAACAAAATCTACTAATAATTTCCGGAGCGCGAAATAACGTTGCAGGAATTTCGCAGCACTTAGCCAACGAACTTCTGTATATAAAAGTAAATCGTCAAAATCTGCATTGTGTTCTTTCAGAAATGCTTGCAGCTTATGGTGAGTAAGCGAGCGGTTTCCTCCTCTAACAAGATTTGAAACTTTAGTGACAAGCTTCATTGTTTTTGAAAGTCTTAAAATTTTGGCGCATAATATCTCCTGATGTATTATGCAATGAAACGTATAACAATTTATAGAATTTTGTTTCAGGAGTCCAAATAAACCATTTACTGTCCCAGTCATTGACGGTACTCCATCGGTTACTATACACGTGCATCTGTCAAAAGTTGTAAATTTTGATACTTCCGCGCGGAAAGCGGTAAATATATCCACCCCCTTCGTGGTGTTATGCAATTGTACGAGTGCAAGCAACTCTTCATTAATAGAAAAGTCACTTTGCACCGTACGAATAAAAATAGCCAGTTGGCTAATGTCGGTTATATCCGTACTTTCATCCAAACACAGTGAAAAGTAAACACAGTTTTGGATCAAAGTACGCAATTTCTCTACTAAAAAATGTTCAATATCTACAATCCGTCTGGAGACAGTTTGACGGGGCAGAGGAACGGTTTGAAATTGTTTGGCCAAAACATCATTCTTAAAAGCGTGTGCCATGGCAATTGCACACTCTTTTATGAATAAATCATCACTAAAACTTTTTTTCGCGCGCCCAATTTGTAAAGTAACTGCGTATGATGCCGCAAGGCTTTGCCTATTGCTATCATCAGACACTGAGGTACTTGCTGTAGCAGGATTAGGCTCGCTTACAGTTTCTCTTTTTTTCCGATATTCCGTAAGTAACGCACGTCTTTCATCTGGTGAAATGTTCTCATATTTTCCCTTATGCAAGGATGTATAATGCCGCGAAAGATAATACGGATTAAATGCACAATGCAATATTTTACCGCAGATGATACATTCTGCGGTCTTTTCCGAAGTTCGAATCAATACAAATTTTATTTCTTTCTCTGCATCAGAGCAGAAATAATCTACAATTGACGTGGTTCCTTTCGGCATCGTACTTAAAATTACAATTCAACTTACTCAGGCCCAGATCTAGGGGGGGGGGGGGGGGGGCAAGCTGGGCAATTGCCCAGGGCGGCCAATTTTGGGGGGGCGGCAAAATTGGTAGACTCAATTAAAAAGTAAAACTTTTTGAAAAAACGGTAAAATGTAGGTAATACATGTATGAATTTAGTATCAAACTTATAAATTGTTTGTAAATCACCTATGTACTATTGCCCGATGACAAGAAGAATGACTACTGTGTGGGTAATCCTTCTTCTTCTCATCGGGCAATAGTAATTACTATTACCTATACTAGGGAAAGATGCGTGCCTACCTATATTAAAAATCTTGGATTTTTCCCCTTTTCTTATATTTATTTGGTTTCATTCGTTAAATCCTAAAAATGAATAAACTAAAAACGTGATAGAGAAAAATATGAAGGGTTTCCTAAGTAGGCGCTATTACCGCCAGTAAATATAAAGGAATAGTTTAATTTTTTTTATCATTCTTAAGCTTAAAGCTGCGTGCTGCACTTCATCCCGGTGTACAGTGGGCTGGAAATATGCTTTTTGTGGCCAAAAGTCAAGATTTCGCCGAATCATTCTGAAACTTGGTGATGAAGGGTTTTTCAGGTCGCTGATAACGAACCTAACACCAAAAATTCAAAATTCAAGATTACATATTCACGTAACGTAAGCGTTCTGCCACAACTCGCGATGGACCGGCCACCGCGTTCAACTGTTTTTCGTTGCCGCGCAACGATGCTCGCTTGGTTGACGACAACAATCTTTCCTTACAAATGTCATTTATATCAAACGGCAGCTGCTAAAATCGCCTTACTGGCGTTACAACACTGTAGTGCGTGTACAGTTAAAATCTAAATAATACGTGTATGGTGTATATTGTACAGTGTGACTAATAAATTACATTACTGATTTTATTGAAAAAAAAAAGAAGAAAGTAAGTGCATTTGACTTTTAGGTATTACTTAAGGCAGGCCTGGGATTTAAGTGAACGCGTCGGCCGATTTTCAGAGTCAACGCCTCTTTTCCCCCACCGCACGTCTTGGCCCCCGCGGCGGCCTAGGAGCTTCGAGCGCTTCAGGCCCGTACCATATGAACCGCGCGTAGCTCCTAGGCCGCCGCGGGGGCCAAGACGTGCGGTGGGGGAAAAGAGGCGTTGACTCTGAAAATCGGCCGCCGCGTTCACTTAAATCCCAGGCCCGACTTAAGGGGTCATATACGTTTCTCGGAGCTAAAACGTGGTCAATGTTTGGGAGTAATTCAGGGATAAACTATTAGTCCGATTGGTTTAATTCTTTTTGTGTTTTATAGGTATCCGTTTATAGATTATAACACAGGTATGAGAATTCCAAAATTTTTAAAAACGTGGCGTCCGCGGGCAGTGGCGTAGAACATTTTTTCTGGCGCCGCCCAAAACGGTGGGCATGATTCAGCCCGTACGAGTGGTCTGATATAAAAATTACCGATTTTTTAACAATCTGTAGGACCATAGTTATCGTGTGACGGCGCCATTTTTTCGAAAAAAAAAATTGCGGAAATAGTAGCACTTTGAAGAAAAGGGTCGTGATTTTTGCTATAAAACTCGTACGTTTTTGCTTGTTATTAAAAAGTGGTTCAATTTAATGGAAAAAGCTCACGTCATACGATACCGAATGTTATGTAGAATATGTGTGTAAATGATGAAGTTAATCGGATGAACGGTGAGGCAGTTATCATGCCCACCGTTTTGAAATATTTTTAAAAAATTTCCAATTCTCATACCTGAGGTATATAACTATAGGTATATAGATATATGCCTGTAAAACACAAAAATAATTAAACCAATGGGATTAATAGTTTATCCCGGAATCACTTGCAAACATTGACTACGTTTCAACACTGAGAAACGTATATGACCCCTTAATACAGTATTTTAGAAATCTTTCCATTCCATTTTTTTATTTTAATACAAAATCTTAACTTCGTATGAACAGGAAAGGAAAACAAAACATAAACAATTATTTTTAACTGAACAACTGATATTAATTTTTATTTTTTACTATTTTTACTAAAAATTCCAAAAGTTGCACAGACACTTCAAACTGAAAAAAATAAAGAAAACATTTCCTTTTTAGTTTGAGTTTTGATTTTCTACAAAAGAACAAAAGTACCCCTTCTAAGTTTATTATTATAAATCAATAGTTTTTTTAACAGAATGTCTGGCAGCAAGGTACGGTTGTCGGGGTACCAGTATAGAAAAAGAAAGTTCGAGAAAGACGCAGAACGTCAAAAGCAAGTTGGGGCATTATACTGCATTCCACATTAGAGCATACTGATTTCGCGCAGGCACGACCCTCAGGAGGCGTTGCTACGCTCGACTCCCCACTGAACCGCCTATGTTTTTCTCCGTCGCACGGCCCTCTACTCTCTCTCTCTCTGTTAACTTTTCGTGCACTGTTTACGTTGACAACGGCCAGGTCTCAGGTTATTCCTTGAAAATTATCACGACCAATCGCATGCGGTTCAAACTGTGGGTAGTAGTGGGAGCTGCGCAGATCGGTCGCAAATCGGTAGGGGCGTCGGTATGCTCTAGTATGGAATGCAGTATAGATTCCTTCGTGAAGAAAGGTGTTTGTTCCGCACAGACAGAGACACTTGATACACTACCAGCACATGAACAAGCAACTAATTCAGTTACGCTTAAATCGCAGTTTGAACCTATACAAAATTTTAACATCACTACAACGGATGCCACTGCTACTACAAGTACTGCAGCAGAAATACAAATAAATAGACAATTATCGTCATCTGCAGAAGATGTTAGCGAGATAGCGACAACAAATTTGAACACAATTTTGACTTCCGATCCAGCAACCTGGCCCGACAGTTTAGCAGATGCAGAAAGAATATTTTTAGCGAAAGAAGGTCCTCCAAGTCCTCTGTACCAGTATGAATTTCCGCAGGATAATAAGAGGCGTAGGTTTACTGTGATGAACTACAAGAGAAAACTTACTAATGGCGAACAAGTTTTGAGGGATTGGCTTGTTTATTCTACTACAAAAGATGCTGCCTATTGTTTTTGTTGTAAAATTTTTAACGTAACTACATCCCTTTTATCTAAAGATGGCTACAACAATTGGAAACATATAGGTGATATATTAAAATCCCATGAAACGTCAAAAAGCCACGTAGAAGCTAAACAATCCTGGTTTGAACTTACGCGCAGGCTTAAATCATCGCAAACAATAGACGCGGAGTCTCAGAGGATCGTCAGTTCAGAAATAAACCATTGGAATGGAGTTTTGTTGCAGATTGTTTCTATCATTAAAATGTTTGGAAGAAGTTGCTTGGCATTTCAGGGTACATCTGATAAACTATATCAAAATAACAATGGCAACTTTTTAAAAATGATTGAGTTGTTAGCCGAGTTTGATCCTGTTATGGAAGAACATGTACGCAGGGTTTTGAGAAAAGAGGAGAGACAAGCAACCTACTTAAGTAAAACTATTCAAAATGAGCTAATTGATGTAATATCTAACAATATTAGACAGTATATCCTAAAAGCAGTTCGTAAATCAAAATATTATTCAATCATCTTAGATTGTACCCCTGATGCTAGCAAAACTGAACAGATGACCATCATAATTAGATATGTGTCTATTAATCAAACCAGTGACGGCTCACGAACGTCAGATGTCGTAATAAATGAGAATTTTTTAGGATTTGTACCTATCGAAAAATCTTCAGGCTCAGAATTAACCAAGGTTCTCTTGGAAGAGTTAAGTACAATGGAATTGCCTTTACAGGACATGAGAGGACAAGGATATGACAATGGATCCAATATGAAAGGTGCTCACAGTGGGGTCCAAGTTAGGATAAGAAATATGAATCCGCGAGCATTCTATGTCCCATGCAGTAGCCACTCATTAAATCTAGTAGTAAGTGATATGGTAAAGTCCTCACTGGAAGCGGCAAATTTTTTTAATATGGTGCAGAAGATATATGTCTTCTTTTCGTCTTCAACTTTGAGATGGTCGATACTCTTAAAAAATGTAAGTGGTTTAACATTAAAACCGCTTAGTGATACAAGGTGGGAAAGTCGAATAGAGGCAATAAAACCTCTAAGATATCAAATAGGTCAAATTTATGATGCATTGTTTAGCATATATGAAGATTCAGATATGGACACCTCTGCACGAGATGAAGCTTCCGGTTTGTTGAATCAAGTAAAACAGTTTAAATTTGTATGCTCCATTATAATTTGGTATGAAACTTTGTTTCGAATTAACCCTGTCAGTAAATTAATGCAAAGTACAGACTTTGAATTATGTTCAGTAATTCAATTGTTAAAAAATACAACAGAATTTTTTAAAAAAGCACGTTCAGATTATTTTTTTAATCAAGTGCTTGTTGATGCCAAAGAATTGGCCACTGAAATTGACGGCGAGACAAATTTTGACACTTCGCCTAAACATCGAGTTAAGTCTAAAAAAAGACAATTTAATTATGAGTGTCGAGATGAGCCTATTGTAGATCCCAAAGAGAAATTTAAAATAGATGTTTTTTTTCACATAATGGACACAGCTATAAACTCACTCGAGTTAAGATTTTCCCAAATTGGTGAACACAGTGACCATTTTGCATTTCTTTATAACATATATGGCTTACGAAATATGCCTAACGATGAACTGTTAGGTCATTGTAAGGCCCTTGAAGTTATTTTAACCGACCAAGACTCATCTGATATAAATGGACGAGATCTTGCAGATTAGTTGTCAATCCTATGTACCCTTTTGGATGAAAATCTGTCTCCCCGGGACGTTCTAAGATTTATCACAGATTTAAATTTTGGGCCAAACATAAATATTGCTCTCAGAATTCTGTTGACTCTACCTGTGACAGTTGCTAGTGGCGAAAGAAGTTTTTCCAAATTAAAAATAATTAAAAATTACTTAAGGTCCACCATGACACAAAACAGACTAAGTGGATTGGCTATGATTGGTATAGAACACGAGTTATGTGATAAAATATGTTTTAAAGAAATTATAAAAGAGTTTGCCGAGAAAAAAGTTAGAAGAAAATTTTTTTAAACTTGGAAATGTTTTTTCATGTATGAAAACTGTTTTATTGTATTTTGCGATTTAGTGGAAGTTTTTGTATTGACCTTTTAAAATATTTGATGAGTTTTTCCAGACTTAAAAAATAAGTACCTACCTGTCTCCTACTTATATATTTTATTTTGTTATGGTAACGTTTTATTTTATGGATATTTAATTTTTTATAAAACAAAAGTCTTTTCTTATTCAACAAATACCTACAAAAAATTTTACTCAGTGTCAAGAAATATATTTTAAAATACTTAATTATGATTCAATGGAAAGGGCGGCCAAAATCACTTTTGCCCAGGGCGGCGGAAGAGCTAGATCGGGCCCTGAACTTACTACTGGAAATGATTGAAGGAAAAGGAATAAGGAGACCTGAAATATGCAATAGAAGAATAAGCAGAAGTAGAATACTGAAATTTAAAGTTGAAGTTGTAATTAGAGAGAAGAGAAAAATATAAAAAATTAAATGCAGTGCTTGCGTGTCACAATATTTCGGGCCTCCGCGAAATCGCGCTCGTCTCGTGATTTTTAACTGAATGAGATTGCTTTGTGTCATGTTGATCTCCTCAGACGTTAAACAAAAGACGAATAATCCGAAATTCGCGGGAAGTAGTAGCATTGGCTGCCTGCGACGGCGCGTGTCACTAATACACATGTCGTATCGGGCGTCCGAGCTCGCTCGGCGACAGACACGCTGGTCTATCATGGTCGCCTCTTTAGCGTCGCGCGGTATCCCTGACAACGCGGACGAGAGTGGGGAAACCCCAATCTCCCGCGGGAGCGACCTTGGACAGCGCTGGAATAAGCTCATAAAACGGCGTGATGTAATTTTTCTTGAATATAAGATGATATATAAGAATCCTACTTCTAATGATAACACTATAAATGTACAAGTGTATACTGGTCAGGAGGCTACAGCCGGCGAAGTATTGATGCCAGAAAGCACTGATCAAGGGGCTGCAACTGCCGAAGAATTGACAGAAGAAAACACTGATGAAGAGCAACTTTGATTCTGCTGCGGAAAACGACACAGAATCTGTTCTCAGTGAACCGAATGCTGAACCTATCCTTCCTGATGAACCGGACGTAGACGTAAACGTTGCAAGACCAGTTCGAGACAGGTGACCACCAATTTGGTGGAAGCACTACGCTATGTCAATGAGTGTGATAAGTTCACCTGAAATAGAACCGCAAAATCTTTAAGAAGCTCTGGCAAATTCAGAAACATCTAAGTTGATAGAGGCGATGAAAAATGAGTATGATTCCCTTGTTGAAAATCAGGTTTGGAAGTTAGGTCCAAGTGGTCAGAATGTTGTACAGTGTAAATGGGTGTATACATTGAAAAATGTAGGAAACGGTGTTTGCTACAAAGCTAGACTTGTTGCAAAGGGATATTCCCAATCCTATGGAATTGATTACTTTGAAACTTTTTCACCAGTAGCGAGGTTATCCACCATAAGAATGTTAATTGCACTATCAGTGCAACTTGATTTAAATATTGACCATTTTGATGTTACTACCGCTTTTCTGCATGGTGACTTACAGGAGCAAGTCTATATGACACAGCCTGGTTTCTTTGTTGAACCTGGGAAAAAAGCGAAAGTTTGTCTACTCAAGAAAGCAGTTTATGGACTTAAACAATCTTCCAGGTCCTGGAAGAAGAAAGTACGTGTAGTATTAAAAGAAATAGGTTATGATACATCTAAAATAGAAGCATGTCTTTTGTGGAAGAAATTTCAGAACAAATCTATTGTAATAATAGTTTTATACGTTGACGATTTTTATATCTTCCATAATAATAGTTGTAAGAAAAATGAACTATTCCTAAAGTTACAGAAAAGTAGTAAGACTATGACAGTTCTAACCCGGGTGTGCTGAGGGGAGCGCGGCGGAGGGAAACCTGGGCGCGGGGCCTGCGGGGTGAGGAAGACAGGTTGCGCGCGCACGCGCCGCGGAGTGGGGGAAGCCGCGACGATGGAGGGGATCAGTCCGGGCCGAGCCGCCGCGGAGGCCTCTCCAGACCTAGCCCACCCGAAAATCTCTTTCAGAACTTGGCCCACCCGAAATTTTTTTTTCGGACCTAACCTAGGGTGGGGACTGTCCTAGAATTTTTTTTTCTCCAAACCAATAATGTATCGAATGATGTTTCGGACAATGTCGGGAAAGATCGGCGTTTTTCGACACCGTGTATTCGAGGGAAAGAGACGGAGCATTACTTTAAAGTTAAAAGTCTAGGAGGGAAAGAGAAACCACTACATAAGAGACGGAGCATTACTTTAAAGTTAAAATTCTAGGAGGGAAAGAGAGAGTAATACATAGGGGATAGAATCGCATGCATTCTAAAGCTAACAGTATTTCAAAGCGTTCCGATTTAACGTCGCAGCGTATCGCGCGATAGCATGCGTAATTCGACTCCTCTGGAGCAGCCGCGCGGGATGATATCATTTGATGGCGCGAAGAACGCTCGAACGAAACAGAATTATATGACATCTGGAGAATTCCGAAATGGTGAATCTTAAAATTATATGGCGAGGAGGAGGACGGGCAAATAAATGGAGAAACGATATAAGTTTAAAATGATAATTTATTTAAAATTAAATGAATACAATTTAACATTCTTTCCTACGCGCATCAGCTAAAATATCATTGGTGGCACATGCTACCAGTTCGCAATCTATATAATCTAGAGACGCGGTAGCGTCTCGACGCCAAGTACATGAAAAAAGAACACCCTATATGTCGATGTCGCTACCGTGTACCTTTACTCGACCCGGGGACACTCTAACCTACTTCTGAAATTTTATACATTAATATCTCATCACGCCTGCAATATTTTGTAAATTTAAAGGCATTTTTCTTATGTAAACCGCATATCGGCTTTAAGACCAATTTCAATAAAATCGGTCCACGCATGACAGAGATATCGTAATATCGTCTCATGGATCTGTCGAAAATGGTACGATTTTTCTTCTTCTGATTCTCCTAGAAATTTTTCGTCATCAAACATAACGTATATATATTTTCGTCAATACGTATACAGGGTGTCCCAAAAATGTTGCGTTTCCTTAAAGGGGGTGATTCTGGGGGTGATTTCAAACAACTTTTTCGTTTGCGAAAATGCTCTCCGATGTTTCGTTAACGAGATATTAATAAAAAGCACCGATCAATCACAGCCCGAGTCTGACGGCCGAGTTCCCGCGGTAGCGTGGCTACGAGCCGCGCTGCGACTGCGACGAGCAAGCAACTCGGCATGCATCGAAGAAACTTGCGTAGAATGGCAAATGAAAAAGACGTAACAAATAAAATCGAACATGTTGTCATGGTTTGTTCGTCATTTAAAGTGAATAATGAATAAAGGATAAATGGATGAAAATCACGTGTAACGTAAAAAGACGAATACGCAGTTTTTTTTTAGAAAATTCGAAAATAATAATTATTTGAAGTGGGAGGATAAGGAATACGTAAATTTCCTTGTGTTAATAACGTAGCCACGAAAAGGTAATGTAACAGGAAATTAACGAAAGGTGATAGGCGTTAGTAACTAAAACTCACCCTTGTTGTAAATTCACCTGCAGCTTGAAAATCTGTGTCACAGGGTCACCGAACCGATCCTGGTCATCGATGGACGTGCTCCGTGCACAGCTGGTCCCAGGTATCCTTACATTCCCACTACCCAAAGTTAAGGGTCGCAATGTCAGGTGCGTCCAGGTCAACGAACCGAATATTCACTTCACTGCACGGCTACTAACACTGATCACTTTATTTATCCTGAAGTATTCTTGGGCCGTGTACATTTCTGCGACGCGATTGCTAGCTGACTGACAGGATTTTTTCCAAGCAACTTCCGCTACCCCCAAGTAGCTTCTCTGGTTCCATTATGAGTTAACTCCCACCAGGGCAAGAGGCTTTAGGTAAAAAGAAGCCAACACATTTTCGGAACACGTGTTTTGCAGAAATGCAACGAACAGTTTCACAAAAGCCCACGCTCCGTCCTTCTACTGCCAATGTACCCATTGCTTCGAGATAGAAAACAGACACCACGTGTATCGGTTCGAAAGGGTCCGAAGAGAAGAGACAGTCTTCGAGTTACTATAAAGAAGAAAATGCATACCATTCCTGTTTCCCCTTTCCGACACCCTGAGTTCACGACTGCTACGAGGCGGAACCAATTAAGTCATAAATTATCCGAAACTGTAGGAAACCGTTCTCTACCGCCGACTCGCCGGACAATAAACCGCGACCCTGGCGAAATGCTCTGACTGATCAGCCTGATTAATTTAGAAGAACTAGAAATTACAAAGAGGTAGTCCACTGACTGCGCGTAGTCCCGCCTGCTTCGTCCTACCTTCAAATTAAAGACGGATCCCTTATCTCTCGAGTATAAACACGCGCTCGAATTTCAAAACAAAAGCACCCGTCGACGTATTCCGTGCTAGAGATGGTGGGCCTTGAGGTCCGATTGGTCCCAAACTAACCAATCTGCCCTGCAGCCCTCCCAAACGGCCACTGTCCTGAAGAGGCCCTCTTCACAGCAGTATCTCCTCCCCAAGGTCCACCATCACTCGCACGGAATACGTCGCTTGCGTATCTCAAGTGTCTAAGCACGCGCTCGAATTTCAAAACAAAAGCACGCGTCGACGTATTCCGTGCGAGCGATGGTGGACCTTGGGGAGGAGATACTGCTGTGAAGAGGGCCTCTTCAGGACAGTGGCCGTTTGGGAGGGCTGCAGGGCAGATTGGTTAGTTTGGGACCAATCGGACCTCAAGGCCCACCATCTCTAGCACGGAATACGTCGACGGGTGCTTTTGTTTTGAAATTCGAGCGCGTGTTTATACTCGAGAGATAAGGGATCCGTCTTTAATTTGAAGGTAGGACGAAGCAGGCGGGACTACGCGCAGTCAGTGGACTACCTCTTTGTAATTTCTAGTTCTTCTAAATTAATCAGGCTGATCAGTCAGAGCATTTC